>CM057345.1:383605025-388605025 GCA_030015575.1 Agapanthus africanus | reverse complement strand
CATTCGTAGCCCTCCGTCGTTTCACATAAATAGTCAATAGTATTCAAGCTGTGTTTGTTGGCCAAAGTCAAGGCATAGTGATTGGTAGCTATTGGATATTCATGTGCAGCATAGATAGATGCGTTGATTTGGAACAGTCGTACTGCCTTGTTGGCCAAAGTCAAGGGTATGTACGGGTGGATTCAAATTAACCTGGATAACGACGGGAAGAACTTGACATGTGACTTATGATTTGTTGGCCAAAGTCAAGGTCATAAGAGCATGGGGCAAAAATCCACATCGGGAGTTTCATAAGTACTGAAACTTGCTAGATTTGCATACCATTTGGAGTGTGATGATTATGGTAGGATTCCTTCATTTTCGTCACGCGATGATATTTGGATCCCGATCCTACTGTGAGTATATGCTACTCCTCGGGAAATTTCTCACTAAACGATCAATGCTATAAACCTAGTAGGTGCCTAGAAAGGTGTTAGCGGGGCTACGCCCCCAGGGAAAAGAGGTTCTTAAATTAAGGAACTTCGCGAAAGCGTTGGAAAACCTCCCTCGAAGTACCGACACTGGCCTGGCTGAACGGTTAAGCAAGTATTGTACGGTGGGATTGATCCCGGCTAATTCTTCCTTTGTGGTTTGAGGAGGGATTCGAGAGACAGTGGGAGCCATCCTGTTTAGACAAATTAAAAACCATTCTAAACTTGCAAGAGCATCGTGCTAAGTGTTTCTTCTCTCCCCCTGCAGCGACCAAATCGAAATGACTGGACTTAAGTTACTTCTAGATAAAAACATACTGACAGGGCCAAACTACAAAGATTGGCTCAGGAATGTCAAATTGGCAATCTCTTACGACAAGCTGGGGTATCTTCTAACCACCAAAGCTCCCCCCGTCCCAGGTCCCACCTCCAGCGTCGCGGATAAGGAAATCCGTAAGACTTGGGAGATTGACAGCGCGAAGGCCAGATGCCTCGTACTTGCCTCGATGGACAATGACCATCAGAGGAGGCACGAGAATATGGATTTGGAATCCATATTTCTTCATACAAAAGAACTGTATGGAGAGCAGTCTCGTATCGCAAGATACGAAGTGTCGAAGAAGTTATTTTCGACTAAGTTGGCCGTCGGATCATCGGTAGCGGACCACGTGCTTAAGATGATTGGCTACACTGAGGAGCTCGCGGAACTTGGGACCACGTTGGATAGTGAACTCTACACAGATATAATTCTCCAGTCCCTTCCATCCACTTACGCCCAGTTCATACTGAATTTCAACTTGCAAGAAAAGGAAGTTGAACTTTCAGAACTCCTCAACCTGCTGAGGAGCGCAGAGGGCACCCTACAGAAGGGTAGGGATACATCCACTTTGTTTGTAGGAGGATCTTCTTCTTCTAGGTCCAAGGCGAAAGCCAAGGGAAAGAAGAGGAAAGCCCCCGCCAAACCAAGGGGCGGTGTTAGTAAAGTGGGTGCGAAGGGAAAGGAAAAGGCAACAAAGATAGCGGGGAAGCTTGTTGGTAAAGAGGAATGCTTCTATTGTCACAAGAGTGGACACTGGAAGAAAGATTGCAGGGCTTGGAAAGCCAGGACACAGGAACTGAAGCAGGTTGCAGCTTCAGCTTCAGGTGTGTATGTTATTGAAAACTGTCTTTCTATAAACTCTACTTCCTGGGTATTGGATACCGGATCAGGATCTCATATCTGTAATTTTTTGCAGGCGTTGAGAAACCGTAGGTTTTTGAAGGAAGGTGACATGACCCTCAGAGTTGCGAACGGAGCTAGCATGGATGCTAAAGCCGTGGGGGACTATCACCTAGGAATGTCAGATGGACATGTTTTGGTTTTGCGTAATTGCTTTTTTGTACCCAACGCAACTTGTAATATCATTTCTGTATCTTTGGTTTCTAAAGAAGGTTATGAATTTGCGTTTGTAAGTAATGTTGTTAACATTCACCTTAATCAAGTTCTGATTGGGTCAGGTACATTGAGCAATGGTATATACGTATTAAACCAACCACAGATTTTCAATGTCCAGAATACACACAAAAGAAAGTCACCAGATATTAATCAGACTTTCTTATGGCATTGTAGACTGGGTCACATCAATGAGAGAAGGTTGACTAAGTTACATACAGAAGGATATTTGGATCCGTTCGAATATCAATCATATGCCACTTGTCAATCCTGTCTCAAAGGAAAGATGACAAAGACTCCGTTCACTGGACACGGAGTAAGAGCGAGCGAGCTCTTGGGACTCGTACACAGCGACGTGTGCGGTCCAATATCTACACATGCACGAAGCGGTTATTCTTACTTCATTACTTTTACGGATGATTTTTCAAGATACGGTTATGTCTTCTTAATGAAACATAAGTCAGAATCTTTTGAAAAGTTCCAGGAATTTAAGAATGAAGTAGAAAAACAGACCGGCAAAAGTATCAAGATTCTAAGATCGGATCGAGGTGGAGAATACTTAAGTGCCGAGTTCCTGAATTACTTAAAAGAGAATGGGATTCTCTCTCAGCTTACTCCTCCATACACTCCGCAACACAACGGTGTATCGGAGAGACGGAACCGAACCCTATTGGATATGGTACGGTCCATGATGAGTAACGCTGAGTTACCGCGATCATTCTGGGGGTATGCACTAGAATCAGCTGCGTACCTTTTGAACCGAGTTCCTACTAAGACTGTGCCTACTACACCATATGAGATGTGGTGTGGGAAGAGACCCCATCTCAGTCACATCAAGACTTGGGGATGTCCAGCTTTTGTTAAAAAGCAGCATGCGGACAAGCTCGAGGCACGCTCAGTACAGTGTAAGTTCGTGGGATATCCAAAGAACTCCAAGGGATATTTCTTCTACTGTGAAGAGGAACAAAAAGTCCTTGTTTCTCGTCATGCCTACTTCTTGGAAACTGAGTTTTTGGAAAACCAGATAAGTGGGAGCACAGTAGAACTGGAAGAAATTCCAGAACCACGGACTATTACTGAAAGCTTAGTGGAACCAGAGGGTTCAAATGAACAGGACATTCCTATGCCGCTCCGTAGAAGTAGTAGGCAGTCTCATCCGCCCGAGAGATACTACGGTTTTCTCATAGACGGGGATAGAGAGGATTGCATCATAGACTATGATGAGCCTACTAGCTTCCAGCAGGCCGTTCAGAGCATTGACTCGGTAAAATGGCTGGATGCAATGCGGACCGAAATGGAGTCCATGTACACCAACAAAGTATGGACGTTGGACATTGCTCCAGACGGGGTAAAACCCGTAGGATGCAAGTGGATCTTCAAAAGGAAGATTGGTGTAGATGGACAGGTTGAGACCTATAAAGCTAGACTTGTAGCAAAGGGTTTCCGTCAAAGACCTGGCTTGGACTACGACGAAACCTTTTCTCCAGTGGCTATGCTGAAATCCATTCGGATCCTTCTTGCCATTGCTGCCTTCCACGATTATGAGATTTGGCAGATGGACGTAAAAACCGCTTTTCTAAATGGAAATTTAGAGGAGTGTGTCTATATGGATCAGCCAGAGGGTTTCATTCAGAGTGGGAGCAGCGGAAAGGTGTGCAAGTTGCTTAAGTCCATCTATGGACTAAAGCAGGCATCGCGGAGTTGGAACATCTGTTTTGATGAGACGGTCAAGGAATTTGACTTTATCAAAAATCCAGATGAACCGTGCATCTATAGTAGATTTGTAGCGAGAACTGTGGTATTCCTTGTTTTATACGTGGATGACATTCTCTTAATAGGAAATGACATTCCTATGCTACAATCTGTCAAGGGTTTCTTGTCACACAGGTTCTCCATGAAAGACCTGGGTGATGCCTCTTACATCCTGGGGATCCGGATCCATCGTGATAGATCCAAGAGGATATTAGGACTTTCACAGTCCAGGTACATCGACACCGTACTGAAAAGATTCAGTATGGAAGATTCCAAGCGCGGTAACCTACCGGCTTGTCACGGGATCACCCTCTCTAAAGAGATGTCTCCCAAGACTGATTTGGAGAGGGATCGCATGTCTATTATACCCTACGCTTCTGCGGTAGGCTCTATAATGTATGCGATGTTGTGTACCAGACCGGATGTAGCTTATGCACTGAGTGTAGTAAGCCGGTATCAGTCAAACCCTGGGGAGAAACATTGGATAGCGGTAAAGAACATTCTCAAGTACCTGAGGAGGACTAAGGAGATGTTCTTGGTGTATGGCGGAAAAGACCTCCAGATTGAGGCCTTTGCTGACTCCAGCTTCCAGAGTGACAAGGATGATTCCAAGTCCATGTCGGGTTTTGTCTTTACCCTCAATGGAGGGGCGGTGTGTTGGAAGAGTTCCAAACAGGAAACCGTTGCAGACTCGACTATGGAAGCGGAATACATCGCTGCATCTGATGCCGCAAAAGAAGCTGTCTGGATAAGGAAGTTCTTAAAAGAACTTCAGGTGGTTCCGTCCATTGTTGACCCAGTACCTCTGTATTGCGACAACAACGGGGCTATAGCTTTAGCAAAGGAACCCAGGTCCCATCAGAGATCCAGGCACATCTTGAGGCGGTATCACCTGATCAGGGAGATCGTGGATCGCAAGGAGATCGAGGTTCGGAGGGTTGCTTCAGAAGAGAACACTGCAGATCCATTCACCAAGGCCCTACCCCAGACTCAGTTCGAGCGGCTAATCGAGATGATAGGTCTTCGATACGCCAGTACATGGCCTTAGTGCAAGTGGGAGATTGTTAGTGTATATGACCTAGAGGCCATTACTGTATCATACTAGTTTGTATATTACTTGATGGAAGCTTGGGATATTCACCTTGTATAAACAATCTTGCTCAATATAGTAGTATGCTACTTGGTTTGTTTCTACTTCAATGTGTACTTGTGTTTATTTCAGTATATCACTTATACGCATTAGTGGAGCCCTTAGGATCTTTGCTTGATTACCAGCGTTGTGATGGCAGTCACCCTAGTGGGGGCTGGGTAATCTATAGGCACATCCTTATACAGGTCCCTAGTCGTAGGACTATCGAGACAGGGCATCGATACTCCGGAGTAGACTAGCGTATGCGCTTCTCATCCCAGTGTGGGAGATGGTCTGTCCCACAGCCATCAGTACGTAGTACTGGAGATAGTATACGGGTGCTCGTTGGGTTACGAGTACACTGGACAGGACTCGTCGGGAACTGACAGGTTGGTATTATACCTATCGTCAGTTATCAGTTCCCAGGTGACATGAGTACAGCTTAGTCCGCTGACTTGACACTGACACTTCGCCTCGAGTGTGTTCCCACTGCACTTTGATCACTACCCTACCACGGCTCAAAGGAGTCGTGCAAACAGGTGGTGGTTGGGTGCAGTCCCGAAGCACTTGGAGGCAGTGACGGTTAGACAGGATTCGTCTCTCCCGGTATTGGGGGTTGACATCGCGCTGTGTCTAGGAGAGCCATTACACGAGTAGTCCCTGGCCAGGGCAAGCGAGATATACTGGTAGGTTTCCAGTGTTATCTCAGGGTGTTTTGGGCTTCACTCCGACACGACTTGTACCGCTATTGGGGGACTGACGTTTTACCGCCCCCTAGGCCCGCCATGCGATGTATCAGACGAACAGACCGGACTGTACGGAGAATGTCACATTCAGACTCAGTAGGAGTTCAGATGGGGTTTCACCTCGTCAGCCTTCTTGTCGGCATCTACCTGGGGACCGTTACGCACAGCTAGTGCCGCTTGCGGTCTGTGGTTAAACCCACTGCCAGTGTAGTGTCGAGTCTTTAGAGTCCCACACAGAGGGTATTCGCCTCTGGGCAAAACAGAGTAGAGGTCGCATGGTTTTGCGACAGGGTTCGTTCTCATCCGCGCACTGGTGCACGTTTGGAGTCCGGACGGATTATACTGGCAGGCTCTGGTTTGAGCCAGATACTGGTATATGTTTTGGGGGTTGCTTTTATATCTTGGTATTCTTGTTCCTCGGAACGAGAATGCAGGTGTGTATGCACAGTTGCTTGAGGCGGAGAATGAGGTTTTTCATTAGGGTTTCGGAACGGGTGCGTATGCACAGTTGACAGTCTTCATTTTCCAAACCCTAATGGATTTATATATTATCTATTAATAATAGTAATTAAATGAGAATTATGTTATGGTTGATTTTATGTTGACTTGTTGACCTTGGTTGACTTGTTGACCATTGACTACCATCATGCTTTAAAAAGTCTTCCTTGATTCATGCTTACTTTTTATTAAATGAAGCATGGTTGTGGTCATTCCAAATACTACCATCAACTATTCTCATTTTCAATTATTATCATTTAGATAATATTTTTCTTTTGCAATATGGTTGCAAGAAAGAAATAATTGAGCTCATTCTATCATAACCTCTCTCTCTCCTCATTTCATCTTCTTCTTCCTCTTGAAAAGAGAAACCTTCTCATGTGTTGAGAATCATTCTCTTTAGAAAGAAAAGCAAACCCTAATCTCTCTCTACTCATTCTAGGATGAAGGTTTAGCAAGCCGGAAACCCTAGTTCACTCAAAGATCGAGGAAGAGCCCAAAGTCGAACCTTCGAGGTGGATCCATCTTCGACGGGAGAAGGCGACGTAAAGAGAACCATCAACCTCTACAAGGTTTGAAGAAGAAGGAGTTCAAGTTTAGGTATAACCATCTTCCATAGTAGCTAACTCTCTTTAGCTAGATTGCTAGTTTTAGTTTAGACAACGATCCCGACCAAGTTTAGTCCATGTTGCCTCTTGCGATAAAAATTCGTTTTTTATACCGTTTCCGCCTCCCCGTAAGCACCGGGGGTCGCAATATGGACTAACATCATCAAAATATAGTTCGTACATAAATCCGTCGTACGGCATCCCCAAATCTGGGTACGGGTTCATATCGCATTCATCATACTATCCACCTGGTATCCTCTTTATCAAATATCATGATCGGGGTACTGATCTACGTCTAGTACAATACTGATACCGCCTAAGTATGCATGCACGTGTGAAACACTACGTCAAGGACCCGCTACAACGTCATGTCGTATCTCAAATACAAACCCTGCTATATCACCGATCTCACGGCCTCAAATCAAATCTCATCGACTCATCATAAATCCCAAGTATCACCCTCAAATCCGTATGGGAACACATAGTCTCATACCCATGTGAACACAAAACTATAAAGAATCCCATGAGCACATATAAATAGGAATGTATGCAAGTATGTATGTGTGTATGTGTAGTGCAACACTACCCTAGGGTTCGCGACACTAAAATAATCCAACACACCAATATCCATCCTAAACATCGTTATTAATCCCAATTAACATATAATAATTGTTGGTGTGTATACGCATCCGTATACACCACCACGGACTGCGGGGGTGCTATACGCCATCCACCCGACTTCTCCCCGTAGATATAAATCTGCTCACCTGATTCTCGCTCGCCGGTGCCAATGTCGCCACGTGCCTGCTTGTCGTCTCGAAGTCCTCGCGAGGGTACCTACGTATCATAACACATCGTATCGCATTAAAATCCGACCCAAAAACTCTCGATGTCGGCGTACAAACGCCAAACCATCGAGAAAAACCCAAATACACTCATTTGCACATTCACGAACACTAATTTTAATATAAAATAGGTTAAAACTCACAAAAACCCCAATTTCACTTAAAAAGTCATTTTTCCGAAAATCTAGCAAGCACAATTCGCCGTTTTAGTACAAAACTCGATGTATAAACGAATCTAGCAGCCACAATATTCACTAAATATCTTAATTAAGTCATAAAAACAATTCCCATAATTTAATCTCATTAATTTCCATAAACGTTAAAATTCTAGTTTACAAAATACCAAAATTTTAACAATTTTATAGCAAAAATGCACAAACTACAATCTAGCTTGGATTTTCATGAACTAAAAGCATTAAAACACTCAATATAATCTTTATAATGACATGAAACCTAAATTTGAATTTTTATCTCATAAGAATATAATTATTTAAAAAACCTAGTTTACCAATTATATAATTATCACTTTTAAATCAACAAATATGCAAACTAGCAACTTAAATTGGATTTAGCATAACATTAATATGTCAATTATATCACATAAACTAAATCTCACAACACAAAATACCAATTTGAAATCAAACCCCTCTCTTGAATTTTAAATCATGCACCTAGAACTAATTAAAAACCTAATTAAACAATTAATTAAGCTAACCTAAGCAATTAACAACACATTAAGCAAAAAGGTTAGAATTTATACCCAACTAATTTGAAGATCCCACAAGCACACTTAGCCTACCAAATTGAAATCTAAATCCCTAGATCCATGCTAAGGTAGCCAAGGGAAAATGGGTAGGAGGTGGGTTTTGATTTGGATTTTTGCTTGATTTTTTGTGGATTTTTCAAGCATTTTTGATAAACTTTTTTAAAGAGAAGGAGATGAAGAATGAAGGGGCTGTTGTGGGTTCAGATTTTGGCCAGAATTGGTGGGGATTGGGTGAGGGAGGAGAGAGAGTGAGGTGGGGAAAGTCCACTCTAGTCAAAGTCCACTCTAATTCTATCATTTTCTACTCTTTTCTTTTTCTTTTCTTTTGAAAAAGAAGTGATTGGAGAGAGGGGGAGGGGGAGGGCTGTCATGGTGGGGCCGGCCATATGGGGAGGGGGAGAGGGTGAGGTGTGGGTGTGTGGGTTAGGAAAAAGATAAATGCTAAACCCCAATTCCCATTAACACTAATTTCACCGAGAAAAAAGCCTTTTTCTTCGATATTTTCTAAACCGTTTTAGCAAACGATTTCATTTCAAAAACCACATGATAAAATTTTATTTAATGTTTTATGATGTACAAAATTTGTTTCAACTCATTCCAATTTGTAATTTTCCCTAATTAAATGTATTAGTGACGGCTTAAAATAATAATAAAATAAAAAAAAAATTCAGAAAATTTGAAATTTCACCAGTGGCTCAATAAACACAAATACTAGCCATTACATAGCTAGAATATGTATATTTAATTTTTATAATAAAGATATTTGTATTTTGACATTTTACGGAAAACCCCCTTATTTTACCGATTTTTCCGAAATTTCATCGAAACGATTTTCAAAACGTTACAGGAGAGCACAAAATTCAGATTTCGTATGTGAAGGCATGAAATGCTCGTAGAAAGGTTTTATGCAAGATATTTGGGGAGTGGGAAAGCTCGTACAACTCACTAGTTCCTTTTATGGAAACCATGAAAGCATCAAATCCGGGGCCGTATACCGGTTAAAAACCACAGAGACAGATGTCGATGGCTCCGTCAGGTTTCAAAGAATTTTCTGGTGCTTTGCTCCAAGTGCGGCTGGTTTCGCACACTGTCGGCCGGTATTATGCGTTGATGGGACGTATTTATACGGTAAGTACAGAGGCTGCATGTTAATCGCTACAGGTGTTGATGCTAATAACGGTATATTTCCGTTGGGTTTTTCTATTGTCGAGGGTGAAAATACATCATCCTGGTCATGGTTTTTCCGTCAACTCAAAAATATCCCATCTGTTATTGATAAAACAGATTTATGCATCATATCTAATAGACATCTATGAATACTACCTGCAATGAGAGCTGTATTTCCGATGACCCCACATAGGTTTTGCCTGCGGCACTTCAGGAAAAATTTTGATAGAAAATTTAAAAATTCAGATCTACATAAGCTTTGTACAAAGCCGGTGAAGCGTCTGACCCTAATGTGCATGACATGTACATGACGAAAATTGGGAAGATATGAGTATCCAGTACGCATGTGGTCACAAGCACATGATAATGGATGCAGATATCTACTAATGACCACAAATATGTCTGAAAGCTTTAACGGGGTCCTTAAAAGTGTTAGAGGCTTACCGATACAGGGGCTGATTGTTCGAACCTTTTTTCGGGTGAATACTTACTTTGTGTAAAGAAGAGAAAAGTCCTTGGCGATGGAGACTCCGCTCATCGCGTATTACGAAAATATATTCCGGAAAAGAGAGCGCAGAGCACAATACTACAGATCCGAAAGGTTTGACACGGCGGAGTTTCAAGTAACGGGGAGTAATGGGAATCAATACACCGTAAACTTTAGAGATGAAGGGCTCTTTTCGTGCACATGCGGTGTTTTCCAGCAACAACATTTATCTTGTGCCCACGCAATTGTTGCTACGAGCAGCATGTATAACTCACATTACAATTTTGGTTCCCATTACTATACAGTTTCCAATTACCAAGGCGCATACGATCCAAAATTTCATCATATACCGGACAGTCGCTATTGACACTATTATACTGGGAACAGACAAACACCGACTGTATTACCGCCGGAAAAAAATATAGGGCCCGGAAGACCTAA
The DNA here is from genome assembly GCA_030015575.1 of Agapanthus africanus. Classification (NCBI taxonomy): domain Eukaryota; kingdom Viridiplantae; phylum Streptophyta; class Magnoliopsida; order Asparagales; family Amaryllidaceae; genus Agapanthus; species Agapanthus africanus. The sequence continues at coordinate 388,594,684 of CM057345.1, read as the reverse complement.
GGTGCGTCGAGATCGAATGACAATAGATGCTTATCCTCAGCAAAGGCACGACAGATGTAGTCTATGCAAACAACCAGGTCATTATAGGACCAGATGTCCAACACAGTCATCAGGGGCGGGACCTTCGAGATCGTGACAAGTGCACCGGAATATTTTTTTGTATTGTAAATTTGACGGATTCATTTTGATATTATAAATTTGACCGTCGAGATAGAATTTATATTTTACAAACAGATAGGATTTTTTTGTATTGTAAATTTGACGGATTCATTTTGATATTATAAATTTGACCGTCGAGATAGAATTTACATTTTACAAACAGATAGGATTTTTTTGTATTGTAAATTTGACCGATTCATTTTGTACACCACAGTCATATAAAACAATTTTATAATTTTTTCAAATTTTGCTTTATTTAATTTTTTCGAATTTTACGAATTTTTTTGAATTTTGTTTTAGATAGAACAATTTTATTTTATTTTATTTAAAAATATGGCGGGTTCTAGGAACCCGCCCTCCATAGAACAATAACCCGCCCTCTCCTATAAAATATAGGGGGCGGGTTCTAGGAACCCGCCCTCCATAGAACAATGGAGAGGGCGGGTTCCTAGAACCCGCCCTCTCCTATAAAATATAGGGGGCGGGTTCTAGGAACCCGCCCTCTATACTGGGGAGGGATGCGGTCCAGGAAACCGCCCTATTCTCCTAATTTTAAAATAAAATATCCTAATTTTATAATTTTAAATATAAAATACCCTATTTAAAAAAAAAACCAATTTACTGTTACAAATTTGATGCTTATGAATTAATTTGCAGATATTCAAAAATAGAACCAAAAAAGCCCAGAGAATAAGGGACTAGGGAGAAATGAACGATTTGGGGGTAATGTATTCGGGTTAAACGGGTTGAAGCGGGTCATGATACATGACCCGTACCCTACCCATTTATTAAACATGCCGGTTGGGTTAACCCGATTAAAAATTTAGCGGGTTCGGGTATTTTTGACAGGCCTAATATCATGACACTCAATGTTGTTGATAAATTATAACCTGGAAATTTAGTTAACAGTATCATTTGGTTTATGTAACTCTATTCTATGCCAATGATTCTTTCTCAAGACTGTTGTATTACTCCTATGATAATTAGGTAAGTACCATACAACCGAGGAATGTAGACTGAGTTGCATAATCCTGAAACTATAAATTCATCCTTTTGTGATTCATTTCTGACATGTATGATCATTCTAAACTTGCAGGCTGCCTACTATTCAACAGGAAGTTCAACAACGCAAGCTACTGTACATGGGTCTTTACCTTCTTATATGGGGTGAAGCTGCTAACTTGCGTGCCAGAGTGCCTTTGCTACATATATCATCATGTAGGGTTTGTATTTTTGTAACATAAAATTTTATTTGTACAACGTTTTTGCAAACAGCAGCGTATTTTGGATTTTACAATAGTATGTCACCTTATGGTATCAAATACATGTTGTAAAAAGCGAGATTAGCATCCAATACCTGTTAAAAGTAGATGAGATTAAATAAATATACATCTTTCTTTTTTTTGCACTGTTAGATGGCATTTGAACTATATGGTATGCTGGCTGGGAATGTGAACCCAATGACTGGTGAGAATGTAAAGCCAGCTTATGGAGGTGATGAGGAGGCATTTCTACAGAAAGTTGTTATTCCTATTTATCATACTATAGCACAGGTGCATTGCCTTTTTTTTCCTTCCCTTATTTTGTTTATTTGGTCTGTTCTTTTTCCATGTTTTTTGTGGAGTAATAATTCCTTTGATGCAGGAAGCCGAAAGGAGAAAGAGGGAAAAATCAAAGCATTCACAATGGAGAAACTATGACGATTTAAATGAATATTTTTGGTAATACAGAGGAAAGTTTTTCATGTTCAAAATAGTTTTCCCTACTTCATAGCTAATATAATTTCATTCATACAAAATCCAGGTCTGTCGATTGCTTTCGTCTAGGTTGGCCGATGAGAGCTGATGCTGATTTCTTTTGCCAGCCTCTAAATTCAGTTCGCCTCGAGAAAAACGTGGTAAGTTTGTTTTATCCTATTAATCTTTGAATTAAATGACATAATACTCCATTCAGGCACGGCATTCCCATCTTGATTCAAATGTTTAGTTTTCTTTAGTACTCAGGTTGTTATCGATCTGAGACGATTTCAACATTTTACTGTTTCGTACCATGCATTAGCTTGCATTTTCTTCTTGGTTTTATTATGTCATTCACTAATTTTGATGCCAGTGAACAAAAAGGTCCTAAGATTCTATATATGCTTTCTCTGAAGCTAGTCTGCTAAAATAAGGGGAAATCATTGAAATATAATAAACTAAAATTTCACGAATGCTGCCGTATCTCTACTACTATAAGGTTAACTCATATGGCCCCACCAAATTTACAATCATTTGTGTAGCTAAGAAGATGGCTACTCATTTTTACAGAAAGTAATAAAAAAGTAAGAAGATGGTTTTATTGCACTCTTTAGTAACCCATGCAACTAACCGTTACTATAATTTTTTTAATAATACTATCTTTCTAATAAAACCTTCTCCCCCCCCCCAAATAAGAGATATTTCCTACCTATGTTTTTAAATCTCTCTCCATATAAAAATAATAAATTTGTATATTTCATTATCCACATCCATGTGCATTGCACGTGCAAAATACTAGTTATTCAAGTTGTGACATTGCCTAATAAATCATAGGCAATTTGTACTCGTTAACCAAAATTTGATAATTTTCGTACATATATGCGTAATCATCATTTTGTTGAGCTATTTAGAAGTGAAAGGTCCCTTCTACTACTGTACCAAAACTCTGAAATTATGATGAGGAATGATGGTTTTATTTTTATACTAACACGCCCCCGCAGGTCGAAGGCCTTATGGGTCAAAACCTTGGCTTTTGCGCAACTGTTTTTTATTAAATAAAACCACATTTAATTCACCTGATGGGAATTGAACCTGAGTTGTTTTGATATCATGTGAAATGCCCCTTCCAATGTACCAAAACTCCGAAGTTATGATGGGGATTGAGGGTTTTATTTTTATATTCAAGCAATATCTACACAAAATTAAATATGATAGCAATACTCCTATAGAAGTAGTTAACAACACAATTTATAGTTAATTGTGTTGGATATAGGTGCGCTTAAGGCAATTATTGTAACTGTAAGGGGACCTATTGTTGGATATATGTATGCCCTAGAGGCCATTATGTGATAGTGGATGTATCTATACATGTATATATATATATTCAGTTTGCATTCTTGCTCGACATGATAGTATGCTATCTGGTTCTTCTTTATCTGACATGTTTATTTGATCATGCTTTTATTCATTCATACATGCTGATAAAGCCCTGAGGATATCGGCTTGACTACTCTGATTATGATGGAGATCATACTAGTGGCACATCTGTAGTCTATAAGCATATCCTGGAAAGTCCCTAGTCGTAGGTATATCGAGATGGGGCATCGATATACCAGAGTAGACTAGCGTATATGATACTAGACCCATACGATGGGCGATGGATGTTCCCACATTCATCGATGTTTGACATCAAGATCATACACGGGTGCTCAGTGGTGACTGGGTACACTGGACGGACTCGCCGAGAACTCCTATATGGAATTATATCTATCGTCGGATAGCAGTTCTCAGGTGACACTGGTACAGGTTAGTCTGTAGACCCGAGATCGTCATAGAGCCTTGTGTGTTCTCCCACTGTACTTTGATTGCCACCCTACCACGGCTCTACTGAGTCGTGCAAACAGGTGGCCGTTGGGTACAGTCCCGAGACACACGAAGGCAATGAGCGATAGGAGGGGTTTCGTCTCTCCCGGTATTGGGAGTTGATGCTGTGCTGTGCTCGACTGGTTATAACAGCAAGTCCCTGGCCAGGGCTGCTGAGATTTGCTGATAAGTGTTATCAGTAGTTTCTCGATCTGTTATAGACCATTCACCGACGCGACTTATTGAGTTATTGGGGTCGACGTGACCATCCCTAGGCTCGATATGCAGCATATCTGACGAAGAGACCGGACTGTACGGTAGTGTTGCCGGATGGCTCGACGGGAGTTGTAGCAGGTTCGCTTGTTGTCTTCTGATCGTTCAATACCCGGATGGCCGTTACGTTTAGCTGACCTCTTGCGGCTTGAGGGCACTTGATATGATCATTACCCTCTGCCGGCGTATTGACGAGTCTTAGAGTCCCACAGAGGAGTTACCCAGTCCAGGCGAAACGTTGTGGTGCGCATATGCGATATGCGCATGCACCCGATTGAAATGTGCGTATATGATACCGAACATTGATCGGGTGAACTGCTTTTGGTGGGGTCATATGAGATATGACCGGATTGATAAATCAAGTGTTGATTTATCATTTAACTATTAGTTTTCTCACTCAAAACTTTTCTAGGGTTTGATGGATGTATGCATGCATGCATGTGTTTCTATTTTTCTTTTCTAGTTTCATGCACATGAAGATGTGCATACATGTACACATACATACATCAAACCATCATGGTTGATTATATATGGAAATGGTGGCAATATAAGCCTCACACCATAGATTAAACAATGGATAATTATTTAATTTTGGTTTTAAAAGAAAATGAAAAGGAAAGGATAATTATGCTAGTTTCTACATGCTTCTTTTAACCTAACCATTCTCACCCACCACTAAACCATGGTTATCTTTTCCTTTATCATTCTAAACCCAAGTTAAATTAATCATCTATTATTTAATCATGGTTGGAGTCAAGAAGGAATAAATATATATAGTGATATTTATTTTCTTTTGCAAGTTAACCTTATGGTTATCTTTTTATCTCTTGAAGAAAAATAGCCACCATTTTCATCCTTCTTCATCTTCTCCTTTCTAGTTTTTTCTAGTGAGAAAAACACAATCAAAGAAAGGTTTTTGAAGTGAGATCCAAAGCCACAACAACATTCTACACAAGCTTAGCCGTTTCGTTTAGAGTGTTATCTTCGGTTTGACGAAGTAGCGAGCTTGGACGGATATCTCCGCGGTGGATCATCGTGGACACAAGGGGAGTTCAAGAGGACCTCGTTTCAACACCAAAGAGCCTAAGGAGCGAAGCAAAAACGGGAGCTACAAAGGTTGTAGCCTTTAAACCCTAACTTTTGTTAGCTTTAAGTTTAGTAAACCCTAATTTTCTAGGATCTATCCTTTGCATGTTAGTTTAGCACCTTAAAAATTAAAACTTTGGGTCATGTGATGCTTCAAAACTCTTCATTGGGTGCTATACTAACCTTACACCTATATGATAGAATAATCTTACTCGATATGAAAGTATGCTATCCGGTTTGTCTTTATCATTCATGTGCATACGTTTTATTCATTATCATGTATCGCTAATATATAATGATAAAGCCCGTAGGATATTTGCTTGACTACCGGGATTATGATAGAGATCATACTAGTGGGGCCTGGATAGCAGCACATTCTTAAAAGTCCTTAGTCGAGAGAGTATCGAGACTGGGCATCGATACTCCAGACTAGTGTATACGTTTCTTGACCCCAACCGGGACGATAGTTGATCCCATAGCCATTGGTGTTTGACACCAAAGATTATATACATGCGCTTATTAAATGAATGAGTTATACTGGACGGGCTCACCTGAGAACTCCTAGATGGTACTGTACCCATCGTCAGATAGCAGTTCTCATGTGACACGAGTACATGGTAGTTTGTAAACCTAAGATTGTCACTGTCTTGTGTGTGTTCTCACTGTACTTTGATTACTACCCTACCACGGTTTTAAAGAGTCGTGCTAATAGCTTTTAATTAGATACAGTCCCGAAGCACATGGAGGTCGTGAACGATCGAAGGGATTCGTCTCTCTCGGTATAGCGAGGCGAGGTTATGCTGTGCCGGATCAACTATAACCATAAGTTCTTGGCTAAGACAATTGAGATTTACTGATAAGCATTTTCAGTAGTTTCTCAAATGGTTATGAGTTTATGATCGACACAACTTATCGGGTTATTGAGAGTCTGACGGTTTCCACCTCCCAGACCCGATATGCGACACTCTTAGACGAAGAGACCGGACTGTACGGTGATTGTCACCGATAGACTTTGCAGGGTTCGGATGAGCTTGCTCGTTGATCTTCTTTCGATTAATATCTTGATAGCCGTTACGTGTAGCTAGTACCGCTGACGTACTTGTGGGCTATGATCCTAACCTACTGCCAGCGTATTGTCGAGTTTTTAGAGCCCCACACAAAAGTTTACCAGCACAAGCGAAATGATATAGGGGGCACGTATAGTGATACATGCAGGAGTTCGATTAAACACGTGTATGTGATACACGTATTTTAATCGGGTGTTAAATGATATTAACCGGTTCATATATGATATAACCGGATTATTAAATTAAGTGTTGATTTAGTAATTATATGATATAGATATATATTAAACTAATATCATATTCATTTTATTATTTATTCTCTTTAAATATATTTATATTTGATATAAATATAAGGATCATGTTAGCTTATACATGTGAGTTGTGTGTATGAGATGCACACACAAGTTTAGCTAATACATGATTGTTGTGTGTATGAGAATTACATAGGAAACAAGATGAGATCAAAGGATTTACTTTATATTTTTTTGGAAAAAGAATGAGTCATTTTTTGGTAGTATGTAGAATTGATGACCCACTTTTGGTTTTTCCTAAAAAAGATAAGTATGCATAGTCTTTTAATCTTATCATAATTTTCCTAGCTATTCTGATCTTTATGGCTCTCTCTCTTGATTTTGATTAAGTGAGAAAGAAAAAGAAAAGAGAAAAAAATTAGTGAGTAAATATATTCTACATCATTTACTAATTATTCTTAGCAAGTTTGATTAGTGAGTCGCTTCACATATGATGTGATCAAGTGAAGTTATAGCTTGTGATGGTGTTATCTTAAGGTGGAACATCTTCGGTAAGGAGATTACCGAGCGAGCTTGCTCCGGGCTTCGTGTAGACTAGCCGGACTTCAAGAAGAGGTGGTTAACGCGCTACATAGGTTGTATACCCGAACTTTCTTTTTAAGCTTACTAGTTTAGTGTCAAGTTTAGTTTTTTGGTTAGATTCTTGATTTGGGATTGCTATTGCTATCAAGTTTTTTAAAATTACCGCTTCCGCCGCGCTTTAAAACCCTATAAGCAAGCTTAGCATCCCAGCAAATTGTGCCAATTAGGGATAAGGGTAGACCTAAACGATCATGGATTGAGGCAATTAAGAATGACATTTTAAGTTTTAATTTAACCGAGAAGATGGCTATTAACAGAGCATAATGGAAGAAAAAATCATATACCCGACCCCAATAAATTAGGCTAAAGGCTTGTTACTTTTGTTGTTGTAGGAGTACCCCTATATGTTATATATAAATATATTTTTATAGGATAGTACGTAACAAAGTCGCATAATCTTAGCTAACGTTACTGACCCATTGGCTGGAAACTCGTGCGATGTCGTACCAAAGAAGCTTTTTCCGTCTTATTAAAGTAGAAGCCTTTTCCATTAACTTTCTAGATATTTTTGTCTTCACAAAAATTCTATGACATTTACGTTGAAGGGTGGTAAACCTGGTTTCTGAGTAGCTAAATCATTAATTTCATTAAAGAATAACATTTCAGCTACATTCAATTATCATCTATTTTGGTATGAATCTTGGATCATCTTTGCATTGCATTCATGTTCTTAGAAAATAAATTTCTACATCATCTATGTCTACATTCATCCTGTGGGGCAAAAAAAATCCTAAATCATCCAGAACTCACATCCTCCGTTTTGTTGTTAAATTTAAAATTGAAGATGCAATATGGTTCCTGCAGATGAATAGATGTTCCATTTCTTGTTGACTTATTGCGGCACAATTATTTTCACTCAGTCATGGCATGATCTTATGAACACATGCTTTATTTCAGTTCAAATCCTAAATTGATCGGTCTCGAGTATGTTTATTTGCACATAATTTTTCAAGTTCCCATAATGAAGAAGTAAACGAAAGCACGATTCTTTTTGTCGGTTTCTCATTAATTCTTTCCCCTTAAAATATAATAATGAATAAATAATACAACTTTAAAGAAGAATCGTAAGGAAAATCCAACATACTAAAAGAATTAGCTGTCATACTGACCTAGTGATGACCAAAGTTGTCAACTGCGAATTCAAATCTTTTATCATATCTCATGTTTATCGTAATGCATATCAAATCATATTATGTATCTCTAGATTAATTGTCCTATCTAGTGATAAATATCTAATTATACAAATTTAAGAAAACAAAATTACTAATAAAAAATTAGAATGCACGATAGTAACAATCATTTGAACTATAAAATATTAGATAAACAAAAGAACCGATCATAAACATAAAGATAAAATTGAAAACAAAAAAGATAACTAAAGCATAATATTATTAGTTTCACAGTGGGTCGATTATTTACTAGTTTATATATCTAATGATCATAATATTATTAATGAATTTATTGTCAGTAAGAAAGTCAAACCATATTAAACATTAATATAAGAATTTAAGGGGCTTGTAGTGTCCCTGTAAGCCCCAACTTAAAGTGCCCCCACCCAGAGGTGGGTAGGGCTCAAGGGTGGTTTTGCAGTAAAGACTCAGGGCTCCACCCGCTTATAGATGAGGCCACTGCCAGGAGGGGCTTGCAGAGACCCTGTCATACTCTGCTTCCTTAAATACGATAGCAAAAGACGTGACGAGACCTGCGACGTGTCTATATCCGAAAAGCACACATTTTCGATAGATACGTTAAGCGTCTAGCATGTAATAATAGTATCATAAGCAATTTATAACAATCAAATTCAATATTTACTAAAATACACGGCATGTTTAAAAGAAAGAACTATGTTTCGAGATACAAGAGGTGAAAGCCTTTTAAAACACATGGGATTCCACTTATTACAATAAGGAATCAAAAGAAATAGAAAATGAAGTCGGCTAAACACTAGGCAGTTCACAAAATACATAACTAGAAAAGATAATGAATCAAGGGTGACAAGTACTCTGTCTGGGTCAGAAATAGGCAAGGTCTTCGGTTGATACGTCCATCTCTCCGTGCACAACCACGTCTCCAACTGATTCTAAAGCTGAGAAACATTTCAAACATAGAAATATCCTTTAGCGAACCTTCACTCGGGTAAGTCTCCCAAATCCAGGGATAATAAAAAAAATATGATGTCGATAAATCAAATATCATTACAGTAAATAACTAGGAAAAATATTGCAAGTTTGTCTAAAAATATTGACATGTTTATTCTTTTAAAAATAATATTTTATTAATCGAGCCGGGAAGAATAGAATAGGGCATGCAATATCGTGAGTATTCTGTTCACCATGTCGGAATATCATATGAGGATTCTTGAAGTGGTCTCCGGCAACATGGCATGGCATTTAGTTCTGCATACAATAGCATTTATCGCATTCCCGCTGCATGCGGCTCTATTTATTTTCCAACTACCCCATTACCCTGCCATAAAAACGGTTTGTTGTATCAAATATGAGTAGTCTAAATAAAGAACCGTGCATATATCATATGCATCAAGTATATCAACAATAAATTTTAACATCGATTAAAAAAACACGAGTAGATGTCTTGTAGCTTTTGAAATGACACAGTAAGGAAACATGCCATGGTCTTTCAATATTAATAGATGTGCAAGAAAAAGGTAACTATAATTAGTTGCGAAGCGGTTACGTTCCTACCATTATTAAATTATATAAACATTCAAATTATAAGTCTAGCAATTCCTTTAGACAACCCTATAAGTGAAGAACATGCAGAGGTCGTATGGTTATGATGTGGAAATAATATAGGGCCCTTCAGGATTGAACTAAGAGGTAGAACTTATACCGAAATGGTTATCGATGTCGGGACTTCAGACTTGCCGAGGTCGTAACTCCTAACCTCAAACTCCAAATGACTAAAAATTTTGACACAATTCAGACGGGCAGGTATATTATTTTTTACAATTTTTCTGGAATTTTGAAGTGTTTTGAAATGGCAAATCAAGCTAAAGAAACTGTTGCGCAGATTTGGATTCTTTAAAGGGTCGAAAACTATCAAGCAATTGGTTTAGGAAATAGAGTTAACAAGGATTTGATTTCTTTAGGGTGAAGGTATACGTGCAGTGGCTATTTAGTCTAAGGAAGGGAATATGGTAAGGGTGATCGGTGACGAGAACGATATGGTAAAGCGACGCTAGGAAATCCTTATCTTTAAATACCTCCATCGATAATATTTTTCATAAAAAGGATGGGGGAAACATGCAGAGGGGTCCTAACCACACTGGAGGGATCATAGCGAGGGAAAATAGCGATGGGAGTGAGAGGAAGACTTATCGGGGGAGTGAGAGGAAGACTTATCGGGGGTGCAAATCGGTATACCACCCGACTTGCTAAATTTTTTCTTCCAATCCCGAGCTCCAAATGCTCTAAAATTTGGCCGAGACTTAGAGGAGGGAGTGGAACCAAGTTTTTTTTTTTGAATTTTTGGAATTCTTTTGATTGCCGAAACGAACTGCAAACCATATATAAAGCAAGTAATATTCACCAAACTCGCATCCAAAACCCGTTGGACTGGGCTCCCCCCTCTTTAGGCTGGGCTGAAATTTAAAAAAAGGTTTTGGGTTTAAGAAAAAGGTTTTACTTAAAACAAAATCTAAATAATTTCTATTTTTAAAACAAAACTAATAAATAATTTTATCTTTTCGAAAATTTTCTCCAAAAAACATTTTAATAAATTCTTCTTTTTAAAACAAGATTTTCCTTTATTATTTATGAAAGAAAGATAATTTAAAAAATATTAATTTAAACCAAATTTTATTTATTTAAAAACGGGCACGGTCGTTACACACCGCATGGCCCGTTTTCTCTTAATATAATATTAAATACAAAAAGGAAATAGAAGATTTAATGAACCATTCTAGAATTCTTTACCAGATTCAAACAAAATAAAGATTAAAAATATATTACACATGTATGACATGCAAATAAACGGGAGATTGACATTTCACATAACCATGACTGACTTGCTATTGTATCCTTGGGGGAAACTAATGTAAGTCCATGCTACCTCTCCCGGTACTTACGGGCTTGCGGAAATGATGAAAAACGATTTTCAAGAGGTGGTAACATGGACTCAAAATACGGATCTTTGTTAAACAACTAACTAACCAACCTAACAAGAATTTTACCTACTCGGTTAGGGGGTTATACCTTTCTTGAATTCCTTCGTCTTCAACTTTTTCCGGTGTACGGATCGGCCTCACCTCGTCGTCTCCTTGCGCCGAAGATGGATCCACCTGAAAGCTTCTACCTTTGGCTTCTTCTTCGAACTTGAAGAAACTAGAACACTTGGTTTGCTAAATCTTGTGAACTAGGATGAGTAGAGAAGTGATTTGGGTTTTCTTTTATCTCTAAGGCAATGTTTCTCAACTCATGAGAGGGTGTTGCCTTGAGCTAGAGAGAGAGCAAGAGGAAGGGCAAGAGGGAGAGCTCAAGCAAGAGAGAGAAAGCAAATGAGAGAATGAGTAACTCTTTTGCCATCCAAGCTCTCATAATCCAAAACCATCATAACAAAAATAGTAATCAAGTATTATGTGATGGTTCAAGTCAAAATGGCTATATCATTTCATGCACTCATTTTGCAAAAACAAACAAGCAAGCAAAAGTCTTTGCTATGAAATGATAGTCATTGTCATGATGATGGTCAACTAGTCCAACCTAGTCAACCGGTCAACAAAGTCAACAAGTCAACAAAGTCAACCTCTCAACAACCATGTCATCATAATACTTAATTAATATTATTGTTAGTTATATTTCTTATTCTCATTAAGGTTTAGCCAAAAGTCAATAGTCAACAGTCAACAGTCAACAACCCCAATGAGAATCCTCTGCCTCTGTCTCTCTGTCAACTGTGCATACACACCCGCATCCGCGTTCCGAGGAACACGAATACAAACGAGATAAAACCAATCCCAAAATGTACACTAGGATCTGGCTTAAACCAAAGCCCGCTGGTGTTAACTGTCCGGTCACTAAACGTGCACAAGTGCACGGATGTGACCGAACCCTGTCGCAAAACCATGCGACCTCTACTCTTTTGCCTAAAGGCGAATAGCTTTCTGTGTGGGACTCTAAAGACTCGACACTACGCTGGCAGTGGGTTTAACCACAGACCGCAAACGGCACTAGCTATGCGTAACGGTCCCCAGGTAGATGCCGACAAGAAGACTGACGAGGTGAAACCCATCTGAACTCCTACTGGGTCTGAATGTGACAATCTCCGTACAGTCCAGTCTGTTCGTCTGATATATCGCATGGCGGGCCTAGGGGGCAGTAAACGTCAGTCCCCTAATAGCGGTACAAGTCGTGTCGGAGTGAAGCCCAGAACACCCTGAGATAGCACTGGAAACTACCAGTATATCCCGCTTGCCCTGGCCAGGGACTACTCGTGTAATGGCTCTCCTAGACACAGCGCGATGTTAACTCCCAATACCGGGAGAGACGAATCCTTTCTAACCGTCACTGCCTCCAAGTGCTTCGGGACTGCACCCAAAAACTACCTGTTTGCACGACTCCTTTGAGCCGTGGTAGGGTAGTAATCAAAGTACAGTAGGAACACACTCGAGGCGAAGTGACAGTGTCAAGTCAGCGGACTAAGCTGTACTCATGTCACCTGGGAACTGATAACTGACGATAGGTATAGTACCAACCAACAGTTCCCGACGAGTCATGTCCAGTGTACTCGTAACCTAACGAGCACCCGCATACTATCTCAAGTACGACGTACTGACGGCTGTGGGACAGGCCGTCTCCCACACTGGATGAGAAGCGCATACGCTAGTCTACTCCGGAGTATCGATGCCCTGTCTCGATAGTCCTGCGACTAGGGACCTGCATAAGGATGTGCTTATAGATTACCCAGCCCCCACGAGTGTGACTGCCATCACAACGCTGATAATCAAGCAAAGATCCTAAGGGCTCCACTAATGTGTATAGGTGATATACTAAAATAAACACATGTACACATTAAAGCAGAAACAAACCAAGTAGCATACTACCATTTTGAGCAAGATTGTCAATACAAGTTGAATATCCCAAGCTTCCATTAAGTAATATACATACTAGTATGATACAGTAATGGCCTCTAGGGCATATACACTAACAATCTCCCACTTGCACTAAGGCCATGTACAGGCGTATCGAAGACCTATCATCTCGATCAGCCGCTAGAACTGAGTCTGGGGTAAGGCCTTTGTGAGTGGATCAGCAGTGTTATCTTCCGTAGAAACTCTCCGAACCTCGATCTCCTGGCGACCCACGATCTCCCTGATCAGGTGATACCGCCTCAAGATGTGTCTGGAGTTCTGATGGGACCTAGGTTCCTTCGCTAAAGCTATAGCCCCGTTGTCGCAATACAGCGGTATTGGATCAACAATGGACGGAACCACCTGAAGTTCTGTTAAGAACTTCCTTATCCAGACGGCTTCTTTTGCGGCATCTGCAGCAGCGATATATTCCGCTTCCATCGTCGAGTCAGCAACGGTTTCCTGTTTGGAACTCTTCCAACACACCGCCCCTCCATTGAGGGTAAAGATATAACCCGACATGGACTTGGAATCATCCTTGTCACTCTGGAAGCTGGAGTCAGCAAAGGCCTCGATCTGGAGGTCTTTTCCGCCATACACCAAGAACATCTCCTTAGTCCTTCTCAGGTACTTGAGAATGTTCTTTACTGCTATCCAGTGTTTCTCCCCAGGGTTTGACTGATACCGGTTTACCACACTCAGTGCATAAGCTACATCTGGTCTGGTACACAACATCGCATACATTATAGAGCCTACCACAGAAGCGTAGGGTATAATAGACATGCGATCCCTTTCCAAATCAGTCTTGGGAGACATCTCTTTGGAAAGGGTGATCCCGTGACAAGCCGGTAGATTACAGCGCTTGGAATCTTCCATACTGAATCTTTTCAGTATGGTGTCGATGTACCTGAACTGTGAGAGTCCCTGTATCCTCTTGGATCTGTCACATAGATCCGGATCCCCAGAATGTATGAGGCATCACCCAGGTCTTTCATGGAGAACCTGTGTGACAAGAACCTTTTGACAGATTCTAGCATAGGAATGTCATTTCCTATTAAGAGAATGTCATCCACGTATAAAACGAGGAATACTACAGTTCTCGCTACAAATCTACTATAGATACATGGTTCATCTAGATTTTTGATAAAGCCAAATTCTTTGACCGTCTCATCAAAACAGATGTTCCAACTCCGCGATGCCTGCTTTAGTCCGTAGATGGACTTAAGCAACTTGCACACCTTTCCGCTGCTCCCACTCTGAATGAAACCCTCTGGCTGGTCCATATAAACACACTCCTCTAAATTTCCATTTAGAAAAGCGGTCTTTACGTCTATCTGCCAAATCTCATAATCGTGGAAGGCAGCAATGGCAAGAAGGATCCGAATGGATTTCAGTATAGCTACTGGAGAAAAGGTCTCGTCATAGTCCAAACCAGGTCTTTGACGAAAACCCTTTGCAACCAGTCTAGCTTTATAGGTCTCAACCTGTCCATCTACACCAATCTTTCTTTTGAAGATCCACTTGCATCCTACGGGTTTTACCCCATCTGGAGCAATGTCCAACGTCCATACTTTGTTGGTGTACATGGACTCCATTTCGGTCCGCATTGCATCCAGCCATTTTACCGAGTCAACGCTCTGAATGACCTGCTGGAAGCTAGTCGGCTCATCTTAATCAATGATGTAATCTTCTCTATCCCCGTCTATGAGAAAACCGTAGTATCTCTCGGGCGGATGAGACTGCCTACTACTTCTGCGGAGCGGCGTAGGAATATCATTTTCTTTTGAACCCTCTGGTTCTACTAAGCTTTCAGTAATAGCTCGTGGTTCTGGAATTTCTTCCAGTTCTATTGCGCTCCCACTTATCTGATTTTCCAAAAACTCAGTTTCCAAGAAGTGGGCATGACGAGAAACATAAATCTTTTGTTCCTCTTCGCAATAGAAGAAATATCCCTTGGAGTTCTTTGGATATCCCACAAACTTGCACTGTACTGAGCGTGTCTCGAGTTTGTCTGCATGCTGCTTTTTGACAAAAGCTGGACATCCCCATGTCTTAATGTGATTAAAATAGGGTCTCTTCCCACACCACATCTGATATGGTGTAGTAGGCACAGTCTTAGTTGGAACTCGGTTCAAAAGGTATGCAGCTGATTCTAGTGCATATCCCCAGAATGATCGCGGTAACTCAGCGTTACTCATCATGGACCGTACCATATCCAATAGGGTTCGGTTCCGTCTCTCCGATACACCGTTATGTTGCGGGGTGTATGGAGGAGTAAGCTGAGAGAAAATTCCATTCTCTTTTAAGTAATTCAGGAACTCGGCACTTAAGTATTCACCATCTCGATCCGATCTCAGTGTCTTGATACTTTTGCCGGTTTGTTTTTCTACTTCATTCTTATATTCCTGGAATTTCCAAAGGCTTCGGATTTATGTTTCATTAAGAAGACATAACCGTATCTTGAAAAGTCATCCGTAAAAGTAATGAAGTAAGAATAACCGCTTCGCGCATGTGTAGACATTGGACCGCATACGTCGCTGTGTACGAGTCCCAAGAGCCCGCTCGCTCTTACTCCATATCCAATGAACGGAGTCTTTGTCATCTTTCCTTTGAGACAGGATTGACAAGTGGCATACGATTGATATTCGAACGGATCCAAATATCCTTCTGTATGTAACTTCGTCAACCTTCTCTCATTGATGTGACCCAGTCTACAATGCCATAAGAAAGTCTGATTTATTTCCGGAGACTTTCTTTTGTGTGTATTCTGGACATTGAAAATCTGTGGTTGGTTTAGTACGTATATACCATTGCTTAATGTACATGACCCAATCAGAACTTGATTAAGGTGAATGTTTACAACATTACTTACAAACGCAAATTCATAACCTTCTTTAGAAATCAAAGATACAGAAATGATATTACAAGTTGCGTTGGGTACAAAAAAGCAATTACGTAAAACCAAAACATGTCCATCTGACATTCCCAGGTGAGTCCCCCACGGCCTTAGCATCCATGCTAGCTCCGTTTGCAACTTTGAGGGTCATGTCACCTGCCTTCAAAACCCTACGGTTTCTCAACGCCTGCAAAGAATTACAGATATGAGATCCTGATCCGGTATCCAATACCCAGGAAGTAGAGTTTATTGATAGACAGTTTTCAATAACATACACACCTGAAGCTGAAGCCGCAACTTGCTTCAGATCCTGTGTTCTGGCTTTCCAAGCCCTGCAATCTTTCTTCCAGTGCCCACTCTTATAACAGTAAAAGCACTCTTCCTTTCCCACAAGTTTCCCCGCTATCTTTGTTGCTTTTGCCTTTCCCTTCGTATCCACTTTACTAACACCGCCCCTTGGTTTGGCGGGAGTTTTCTTCTTCTTTCTCTTGGCTTTCGCCTTGGACCTAGAAGAGGAAGGTCTTCCTACAAACAAAGTGGATGTTTCCCTACCTTTCTGTAGGGTGCCCTCTGCACTCCTCAGCATGTTGATGAGCTCTGAAAGTTCAACTTCCTTTTCTTGCAAGTTGAAATTCAGGATGAACTGGGCGTAAGTGGAAGGAAGGGACTGAAGAATCAAGTCCGTATAGAGCTCATTCTCCAACGTGGTCCCAAGGTCCGCGAGCTCCTCTATGAAGCCAATCATCTTAATCACGTGTTCCGCTACCGATGATCCGACGGCCAACCTTGCCGAAAATAACTTCGACACTTCGTATCTTGCGATACGAGATTGCTCTCCATACAGTTCTTTTGTATGGAGAAATATGGATTCGAGGTCCATATTCTCGTGCCTCCTCTGATGTTCGTTGTCCATAGAGGCAAGCACGAGGCACTTGGCCTTCGCGCAATCGATTTCCCAGGTCTTACGGATTTCCCTATCCGCGACGCTGGTTTTGGGACCTGGGACAGGGGGAGCTTTGGTGGTAAGGAGATACCCCAACTTGTCATAAGTGATTGCCATTTTGACATTCCTGAGCCAATCTTTATAGTTTGGCCCTGTCAGTATGTTTTAATCTAGTAGTGACTTAAGTCCGGTCATGATGTTTGGTCGCTGCAATTAGGAGAGAGAGAAGAAACACTTTAGCATGATGCTCTTGCAAGTTTAGAGTGGTTTTTAATTTGTCTAAACAGGATGGCTCCCACTGTCTCTCGAATCCCTCCTCAAACCAAAAAGGAAGAATTAGTCAGGATCAATCTCACCGTACAATTCTTGCTTAACCATTCGGCCAGGCTGGTGTCGGTACTTCGAGGGAGGTTTTCCAACACTTTCGCGAAGTTTCTTAATTAAATAACCTTTTTTCCTTGTGGGCGTAGCCCCGCTAACACCTTTCTAGACATCTACTTGGTTTATAGCATTGATCGTTAAGTGAGAAATTTCCCGAGGAGTAGCATATACTCACAGTAGGATCGGGATCCAAATATCATTGCGTGACAAAACTGAAGGAATCCTACCAGAATCATCACTCCAAATGGTATGCAGCGCTAGCAAGTTTCAGTTCTTTTGAAACTCCCGATGTGGATTTTTGCCCCATGCTCTTATGACCTTGACTTTGGCCAACAAATCATAAGCCATATGTCAAGTTCTACCCGTCATTCTCCAGGTTAATTTGAGCCCACCCGCACATACCATTTACTTTGGCCAACAAGGTAGAACGACTGCCCCAAACCAACACATCTATCTATGCTGCACATGAATACCCAATAGCTACCAATCACTATGCCTTGACTTTGGCCAACAAACATAGCTTGAATACTTATTGACCATTCATGTGAAACGACGGAGGGCTACGAATGGTTTTGGCGAAACCGTGAACGTAGTGAACTTGATATAATCGAAGGAACGAGATAGCTTTTAAAAGGAGTGGCTTAAGCTCCGCATTTAAAAGTTATTTTTTGAAAAGAAACCGAGTGGTTTTGAAAGTGTTCCAACGACTTTTACTTGGTTTATTTTTCCTGCATTAATTCCAATGCGTCCCATCATTTAATCCTACTATTGCATAAAACAACCAAAATATGACGTACGCTTATGCCATCCGCATTCGCCACGGGGCCCCGTCATTACCCGTTAGGTTACTTAACTAACGACAGAGCGGGGGCTGGACTAGCGCGGATGCAAAACATAAGCAACGCCTAAATAATATCATATATAGATATATTACAATGATAGCCATTTCAGATCACAGATGAACACATTGGATATACTAGGAATCCATAATTCGTACGAGCCTGTAACGAAAAGCGGATTACACGGTCGCGATGAATAGCCAATACCCCACCCTAGACCCCTACGGGTGCGGCAAACTACCCGCCAAATATTCGAAGCGGAGCAACCTTCCTCAACGACGTGAGTAGGCTACTCGGCACTTCGAGATACACGGTAGTTTATGCACCCCACCTTGGGTCTATTCTAGGAGCAAAAACAGTAAAAAGAAATTATACAATGACGGCTACAACCCCGACCTGGTTGTACGGCCAAAAATAATATTTCATCAATTTACATGTTACATGAATTGAAAGATAAAAGAAAACTCTCATCTCACAACCCCCGGGCTATTCATCCGTGACAATCCAATGAATTCATATACACATACCATCAATATTACAGATCACAGATATGTATAACCCCCACTAATCGACGTATAGTGATTAGCGGACGTTCAATACATATATCACATCATAGATATAAACCCGTCAGCTTAAGTCTTTAGAAGTTCGATCAAAATACGGATTTTCAAGCCCCAAAAACTAATTTTTTTCTGTAAAATCTGGGCAGAAAAAACATATCCCAAAAATCCCAAAATAGTCCCAGAAACACTCTGCAAGAAACCTTTTCCTCGACCGAGTCAACTCGGCCGCGGAACCGCGGCGGGAGTATGCTCCCGCCGCGTTTCCGCGGCGCTTTGACTGATTCGATGGACCAAATTTCTTGGGTGTTTAAAAAAAAGCCTGAGCCGATTTTTAAGATAAGATTTATCATTTTTTTGGACAGAAAAAAATTCGGCAGAAACTTGATTTTCCGGGTTCGTTTCGCGACTTTTTCTTCGATCGAACTTCTAGTTACTTTGCTAACATGTTAGATAGTGTTTAACTAGGCTCTGATACCACTGTAAGTCCATGCTACCTCTCCCGGTACTTACGGGCTTGCGGAAATGATGAAAAACGATTTTCAAGAGGTGGTAACATGGACTCAAAATACGGATCTTTGTTAAACAACTAACTAACAAACCTAACAAGAGTTTTACCTACTCGGTTAGGGGATTATACCTTTCTTGAACTCCTTCGTCTTCAACTCTTTCCGGTGTACGGATCGGCCTCACTTCGTCGTCTCCTTGCGCCGAAGATGGATCCACCTGAAAGCTTCTACCTTTGGCTTCTTCTTCGAACTTGAAGAAACTAGAACCCTTGGTTTGCTAAATCTTGTGAACTAGGATGAGTAGAGAAGTGATTTGGGTTTTCTTTTATCTCTAAGACAATGTTTCTCAACTCATGAGAGGGTGTTGCCTTGAGCTAGAAAGAGAGCAAGAGGAAGAGCAAGAGGGAGAGCTCAAGCAAGAGAGAGAAAGCAAATGAGAGAATGAGTAACTCTTTTGCCATCCAAGCTCTCATAATCCAAAACCATCATAACAAAAATAGTAATCAAGTATTATGTGATGGTTCAAGTCAAAATGGCTATATCATTTCATGCACTCATTTTGCAAAAACAAGCAAGCAAGTAAAAGTCTTTGCTATGAAATGATAGCCATTGTCATGATGATGGTCAATTAGTCCAAGCTAGTCAACCGGTCAACAAAGTCAACAAGTCAACAAAGTCAACCCCTCAACAACCATGTCTCCATAATACTTAATTAATATTATTGTTAGTTATATTTCTTATTCTCATTAGGGTTTAGCCAAAAGTCAATAGTCAACAGTCAACAACCCCAATGAGAATTCTCTGCCTCTGTCTCTCTGTCAACTGTGCATACACACCCGCATCCGCGTTCCGAGGAACACGAATACAAACGAGATAAAACCAATCCCAAAATGTACACTAGGATCTGGTTTAAACCAATGCCCGCTAGTGTTAACTGTCCGGTCACTAAACGTGCACAAGTGCACGGATGTGACCGAACCCTGTCGCAAAACCATGCGACCTCTACTCTTTTGCCTAAAGGCGAATAGCTTTCTGTGTGGCACTCTAAAGACTCGACACTACGCTGGCAGTGGGTTTAACCACAGACCGCAAGCGGCACTAGCTGTGCGTAACGGTCCCCAGGTAGATGCCGACAATAAGACCGACGAGGTGAAACCCATCTGAACTCCTACTGAGTCTGAATGTGACAATCTCCGTACAGTCCGGTCTGTTCGTCTGATACATCGCATGACGGGCCTAGGGGGCAGTAAACGTCATTCCCCTAATAGCGGTACAAGTCGTGTCGGAGTGAAGCCCAGAACACCCTGAGATAGCACTGGAAACCTACCAGTATATCCCGCTTGCCCTGGCCAGGGACTACTCGTGTAATGGCTCTCCTAGACACAGCGCGATGTCAACCCCCAATACCGGGAGAGACGAATCCTTTCTAACCGTCACTGCCTCCAAGTGCTTCGGGACTGCACCCAAAAACTACCTGTTTGCACGACTCCTTTGAGCCGTGGTAGGGTAGTAATCAAAATACAGTGGGAACACACTCGAGACGAAGTGACAGTATCAAGTCAGCGGACTAAGCTGTACTCATGTCACCTGGGAACTGATAACTGACGATAGGTATAGTACCAACCAACAGTTCCCGACGAGTCATGTCCAGTGTACTCGTAACCTAACGAGCACCCGCATACTATCTCAAGTACGACGTACTGACGGCTGTGGGACAGGCCGTCTCCCACACTGGGATGAGAAGCGCATACGCTAGTCTCCTCCGGAGTATCGATGCCCTGTCTCGATAGTCCTGCGACTAGGGACCTGCATAAGGATGTGCTTATAGATTACCCAGCCCCCACGAGTGTGACTGCCATCACAACGCTGATAATCAAGCAAAGATCCTAAGGGCTCCACTAATGTGTATAGGTGATATACTAAAATAAACACATGCACACATTAAAGCAGAAACAAACCAAGTAGTATACTACCATTTTGAGCAAGATTGTCAATACAAGGTGAATATCCCAAGCTTCCATTAAGTAATATACATACTAGTATGCTACAGTAATGACCTCTAGGGCATATACACTAACAACTAATAAGCTCAATTGAACTTCTACAAAATGGTATGGGATAATTTCATACGATTCAGCCTAGGACTCATGCTAGGGGACATCTGGGGACGCGACTAAATAGTTTTAGACTTGAGGTTAGGTTAGGTAAGTCAATAAAGTGTAGTTCTGCCTAAATTCTAGTTGACCCAATATATCTGACAAGTTTCACTACGTCAACCCAAACCGCATCTTCCTCTTCGGGTCTCTGAAAAGATACTTTTGAAATACCAATAGGCATTAAATTAAAAATAAAATTCAACAGAGAAAAGAGAATGACTTTCACAACACAAACCGTAAGATTCATGATAAGTTTTGATCATTACTTTAGCGGCTTGGCCAGTTAGTTGCAATTCGCCGTTCTATTTCTTGTGTCAAACGGTTCAATGTCCCTTCATCTGCTTTGTTGCCTCGAGGGCTGGGGAGTTTTGATTGAACTCCTCAATGTGGGAAAAGAAGTCTACTTTTCCATGGCCGCATATCGCTCTTGTACATTTGAAAGTGCCTTTTCGGCCGAAGGGAAAGGCTCCAACAACACGTTGATCTGGAATGATTCCTTGGTCTAGCTTGAGTTGGATCTTGAGCTGGATTCCAAGAATTAAAATGAGAAACAAAGGCCATTGATAACAAAGTTTCCCTACAACAATGTCTGGAATGTCAAAACATGATTTGATAGTAAAGAAAAACTTAAAAGACAATGAAATCATTACGAGGCAAAATGGATTTCATCTATAAAAGGTAATACACAAAAGTCGAGACAAAGGAAAAAGTAAACAAAGAGAGATGCACTCTTCATGATTAGCTTTTCTCTAGATTGGTTAACGAGGATAGGGTTTTAGAAGTGCGTGCATGAAGAAAAATTGCGGCTGTCGGAGGAAAATGACTTAGCATAGGTAGTTTTGTACTAATTTATTGGATTTGTATTGCTTTTATTTGTTTGAAGACTAGATCCATTTTAATATATGCAATTCCCTAATTAATCTTAAATGGTCTTCTTAAATGGATTGTAACCTATTTTTAATCTCATATATTTGTAGGTAAGATAGCATATATATATGAAAAAATGAGACTGAATCAACATCGTAAGATATATAGACACACAATACATATATAATATGCTTTTTTTATCCTCGTGTATCATTCTGAATTGTAAGAATCATCTCTTGAAACATTGACAACGTTGGTGGGCTCCTGCACGGTTAGTAGCCCTGGAGTGATTCTCTAGAATTTCTATTATAAATGTAAAGTGCATCCTCCATTGCGCTGTAGCCTAACATTATTGCTCTTATGGTTTATACTAGTTAGCTATAATGTCACACTATCATGAAATTTTTTATCTTCTCATCTAGGTTATGCAGTTGCATAGTTTCAATGCAAGTTGCTGCATCGTTCTCTCTCAAATAATATACTGCAATAATCAACTTTCGATTTATGTTTGATTTTGCCTTGTTGCTAAGGTACTTTGTTTCACTAGAGTTAGACCCCTCAGTATAAAAATGTCATGAAGTTGCTGTGTTGATATTGAAGTTTCTTTTATTTTGTTCAGTATAACATGTGGAATCAGATACTAAAGAGGCTGCAAATGATATATACCGGATTGCTCGAATGCGGGAAAGGAAGACTAGAGACTTATGTGCGGTCAAGTGTGTCAAAAATGAAAATCAGAAGGTTTTAGTTCGAGATGAGGATATCAAGGAAAGATGGAGAGATTATTTTGACAAATTGTTCAATGAGAGCTTTACTAAGAATTTGGATGGACTTGTCATTCAATCTCAAGATATAAATCGTGATTTCATGCGTACAATAAGACTTCCTGAGGTTAAAGAAGCTTTGAACAGAATGGGTTTAAGAAAAGCGGTTGGTCCTGACGGGATTCCTATCGAGATTTGGAGATGCTTAGGAGAAATAGGCGTTAAATGGCTGACAGATCTGTTTAATAAGATTTGGCAGACAAAAAAGATGCCAAATGAATGGAGGAAAAGTATCCTTGTACCTATCTACAAGAATAAGGGTGACATTCAAAGTTGCTCAAACTACCGTGGAATAAAACTGATGTGTCACACCATGAAACTTTGGGAGAGAGTGATTGAACACAGGCTAAGGAAGGATATTAAGATAACAGAGAACCAATTTGGGTTCATGCCTGGACGATCGACAACAGAGGCGATTCATTTGCTTCGTCAACTTGTCGAGCGCTTTCGAGAGAGGAGAAGAAATTTGCATATGATATTTATTGATTTAGAAAAAGCGTACGACAAGGTACCTAGAGAGGTATTATGGGGGACAATGATGAAGAAGTGGGTCCCCGTCAAGTATATTGACATAATCAAGGATATGTACGACGGAGTAGTGGCAAATGTCAGAACTTGCGGCGGCTTAACAAGTGATTTTCCGATTACTATTGGTTTACATCAAGGATCTGTATTAAGTCCATTCATGTTTACCATCGTGATGGATGAGCTTACTAGAACTATCCAAGATGAGATCCCTTGGTGTATGCTATTCGCTGATGATATTGTTCTAGTAAATGAGACGAAAGCAGGGGTAAATGCCAAATTGGAATTATGGAGGCAAACATTGGAATCTCGGGGATTCAGATTGAGCAGGTCCAAGACAGCATATATGCACTGCAAATTTAGTAGCCAGAGAAGTTAAAACCATATTGGTATAACATTGGAAGGGCAAGAGATATCACCGAGCGACCAGTTTAGATATCTAGGTTCCATCATCCAAAGGAATGGGGAGATCGATAGTGATGTTACTAAAGGATCCAAGCTGGTTGATTGAAATGGAGGAGTGCAACAGGGATTTTGTGTGATCGTAACTTTCCGTTAAAATTGAAAGGGAAGTTTTATCGGAGCGCTATTCGGCCTGCCTTATTATATGGTACAGAATGCTGGGCTCCTAAGAAGCATCATACACAGAAGATGCACGTAGCGGAGATGCGCATGCTTCGTTGGATGTGCGGTAACACTAGAAAAGATAAGGTGCGAAATGAAGATATTCGTGCAAAAGTTGGTGTAGCACCCGTGTAGGAGAAGATGCGGGAAAACCGGCTAAGATGGTTTGGTCATGTGTGACGCAGACCTATGGAAGCACCGGTTCGACGAACAGATACTCTCGATATGGGCAATGGCAAAAGGGCAAAAGGAAGACCGAAGAAAACATGGATGGAGGTGATACGAAACGATATGGTTGCCAAAGGACTCAATAAAAGTATATTGTTCGATAGAAGTGTGTGGAGACAGAAGATTCATGTGCTGGACCCGGCGTGATTCTCATGTTGGTTCATGTAGCCTACCCCATATGCTTGGGATAAAAGGCTCAGTTGTTGTTGTTGTTGTATAACATGTGGAATCCCTAATGGAATTTTCTTTTACTCGATTCAGGAAAACATGCCACATAGAGGAGATCGATGTATTGGAAAGATAAATTTTATAGAGATTCGTTCATTTTGGCATATTTTCCGAAGTTTTGATAGAATGTGGAGCTTCTATATTTTATGTTTACAGGTAACTATTATGTGTTAACCGTCTTTCTTCCCCTTTTGTATTCTACTGTAAGTTTCATTATGTTTTGCTGCTAAATTTCTTCTCTTAATCCGAAGGCTATGATCATCATTGCCTGGAATGGTGGCTCGCCAAGTGATATCTTTGATGATGGCGTATTTAAAGAGGTGCTGAGTATTTTTATAACAGCTGCAGTACTAAAACTTGGTCAAGGTAATATGATAAAAGATTGGGTTTGCATATTATTTGTGGTTCATTTAAAACCCTCCCTTGTATTTTATGCATAAAATCATAGATCAACATTATATATTACCCAGAATATATATTGTCTGACTTTTAGCATGAACAACTGCAAATATGGATCTTTATTTTACTAAATTGATTTAGCATGCATATTTTAATTGAAGCATTATAATTTGCCAATTTGCATCTAACCTTGAGATTAATCAGCGCTAATTGCTGAAAAAAAGGAGCATGAAAAATTGGATATTTTTTCATGGTCCGAAGTAACACCCTACATTCTTGGAACCATAGGCCTACCCGTATCAAGTACACTGTCCGTAAGCCAAACTTTGACATTCTGTACATAAAGACCCCTTATAATTGGTTTTAAGTGCTTCGAAGGAAATTTTTATGATTTTCTATAACACAATTCTGTAGCTGTACAATTTCACCTGGACTAGATAATTTAAATATGCTTCAGAGGCTAATAACATGAATTTCCTTTGGATGAAAACTACATTTTTATCCTTACAAGTAAGAAATCCATAGAAGTGAACTTGGAAGCCAAAGAGGCATTCAATTTATTTGGCCATCTTCAGCTACTACTGTGATCTCCGAAAAACATGGTGGCTAAAAATATTGAAGTGAAAGTATTTGTCGGGAATGAGCTAATTGTTGAATTTGAGACTGGCTATGGTGAATTATTGAGTTTTGTTAAAAGGAAATAAGATTTGCGATCAAGGAAAGAGATGGTTGGATATATGGTTAGATAAGATTGAGCTTTTAAGGTTTATCTTTTTGGTCAATTGAGTTTTTAGTATATTAACCATTGGTGCATGTGTCGTTATTTGTGATGTTATTCAAATTTCTAACAAGTAGCATCAGCGACTTTGGTGTGCCTTTATTTTCGATAAGCATATGATAATTAAGTATGGTTTGTTCTCCACTAAATATGGGCTATTATTAATCCATCATGCTATATGCAAAAGAGATTTACGGGCTAAAATAGTCTGTCTTGGCGACCCTGCTAGATGTGAAGCTGACTTGAAGGCTCTCACTCTGCCTTGCTAGCTGAAAAAGTGATTGTTGGGGTTGATCAGATATGAGCCAAGGCTGAGTTAGTTGGAAGGTGCTTTATCCAGTTGAACGTGGGAGCTGGTTAAGGTTTTGTGGGATTACTCAATTAGAAGGAACGAGTCAAAGACCAATTGATAAGTTCCATTAGAAGAAAACATTGAATGATTGGAAGGAGGATCCATTGATTCTCTGAGTTAGTTGGAAGGTTCTTTTATCCAGTTGAATATGGGAGCTGGTTATGGTGTGAGATTACTCCATTAGAAGGAATGAGTCAAAGATCTTACATCCAGTCGAATCAATTGATAAGTTCCGTGAGAGAAAACGTCGATTAGTTAGAGGGAGAATCAGTTGATTCTCTGAATATGCATTCTTTGTATCTAATATGCTTCAACGGAAGTGCTGATCTTGCCACAACATCTTGTTACATGGGATTTTTTGTTCAGACAAAAAAACAAGTGGGATTTTATTAATTTACACCAATGCTTATATTTTCATCTTTACAACTTGATTATGTCACACTAGACTTGCATGTTACTTTGCACAAGCAATATAATCTGTTACACCTTTTTTTTTGAAATAATATATATTCTTTCTTGTGCACACATTTACATGTTGAAGCAATATTTTTTCAGCTGTTTTGGATGTAATTCTGAGCTGGAAAGCAAGAACAAGTATGTCTTTTGCAGTCAAGCTTCGATATGTTCTGAAGGTCATTTCAGCTGCTGCATGGGTGATAATATTGCCAGTAACTTACGCCTATACTTCAGAAAACCCTACTGGTCTAGCAAGGACCATAAAAAGCTTGATAGGAAATGGCCAAACTCAGCAGCCTTCACTGTATATTTTGGCCATGGTTGTATATTTAGCACCAAATATGCTTGGGGCTTTATTATTTCTTTTTCCATTTGTGAGACGGTTTCTTGAGAGGTCAAACTATAAGTTTATTACCCTTGTGATGTGGTGGTCCCAGGTATTCCAAAATCTTCCATTCACTATTACATAGTTTGCTTGTCTGTTGTTGGCCATTGAATACCTGTTTGTTTACCTTTTCTAGCATTTAAACTTTGTTAATTACATGTCTGATGTCAGTAATCTTTATTGACTTTTTTTGGTTAAATTTTAGCCTCGTCTCTATGTGGGGAGGGGAATGCATGAAGGCGCATTCTCGCTGTTCATGTATGTCTAAATTCCTTCCATTGTTTTTTAAATTGTCAATTTGGCCTTTTAATTTTTATATAAATGCCTATGTCAGGTACACCATGTTCTGGGTGCTTCTTATTACTACGAAGTTGGCATTTAGTTTCTATATTGAGGTACTGGTCCTTGCATGCAGTTGAGAAATTATACCTTATGTAGCTTATGCTGCTGTTCTTTCTACTGTATATTCTTACTACCACTTCAAATTTCTGCTGAGTTGATTTATTGTCTCTATTGGAAATATTGAAGATCCTAGACAAATTCCCAATTAGTTTGTATCATGCTTCGTGGGGGTCAACGCACCGGAGCAGGGGCTGAGTGAAGGCCTTCTTGTAGAGGTTCCCGTTGCTCCAGACGAAGTGGCGGGCTTTAGCCCGGAGACGGCGGGCGGCCGCCCGCCGTCCTCCGGGAGCGCGCCGTCTTTCAGGAACTCCATGAGGGGCTTCCTCCAATCATGGTCGCTCTCCCGCGCCGTGTACACGTGGAGTGTCGTCGCTTCGTCTCCCACGTTGGGTCGAGGCAAGGTTTCGAAGAGGATAGACCGCCTATTGTTGGTCGAGTACGACGAAGCTAGCTTGCTCAGGGCGTCTGCTTGGGCATTCAGCTGCCTGGGTATTTGTCTACCTGGACTTCATCAAAGTTTCTTCGGAGTTTCCTCACTTCGTCTAGGTACCTCATCATCAGAGGTTCTCGAGCTTCGAAGCGGCCGGTCACTTGATCGACAACCAGGGCCGAGTCGCTGCGGATTCGAATTATCTTCAGCCCCAGCCCGACGGCCATGCGCAGTCCGGCCAGGAGGGTCTCGTATTCTGCCGCGTTGTTCGATACTTTGAAACCGAGCCTCAAAGAATACTCCATCTCTGCATCGTTTGGGCCCCGGATGATGAGGCTGGCACCACAGCCTTCCTCGGTGGAAGACCCGTCGACATAGATGACCCACTCCGGAACCGAGCCAGGGCCTTCCGAGATGGGACACTGGGCTGCGAGGGGTGGCGGGGACTCCGGCTTTCTGCCAGGGATGGTGCATTCAACGATGAAATCGGCCAGGGCCTGTGCCTTGATGGCTTGTCTCGGGTGGTACCTTATGTCGAATTGGGATAACTCCCACCTCTATTTTTCTAGGCGGCCCGAGGATTCCGGTGATGCTAGGATAGCTCCCAACGGGCGTTCGGTGAGGACGATGATGGTGTGTGCTTGGAAGTAGTGCCGCAGCTTCCGCGAGGTTACCATGAGGGCTAAGACAATCTTCTCTATGGCGGGGTACCTCGTTTCCGCGTCCTTAAACACGTGGCTCACATAGTACACCGGTTTCTGCGACCCCTCGGCCTCCCGGACGAGCACTGAGCTTGCTGCTTGGTCGGATACTGCAAGGTACAGCGACAGCTCGTCCCCCTCCACCGGCCGGGTGAGCAGCGGCGGTGTTGCGAGGTGCTTCTTCAATTGGTCGAAGGCGGCTTGGCATTCCTCCGACCACTCGAACCTCGGAATCTTCCTCAGCGCCTTAAAGAACGGAAGGCACTTCTCCCCCTACCTGGACATGAAACGGCTTAGAGCGGCGCCCTGCCTCGTGAGCTGCATGATCTCGACGTTGGTCTTGGGCGCGGCCATGTTCAGGATAGCATCGATCTTCTCTGGGTTAGCTTCTATTCCGCGGTGAGTGACCATGAACCCGAGGAACTTTCCCCCGGTGACTCCGAATGCGCACTTGGCGGGGTTTAGCTTCATGTTGAATTTGCGGAGCACTTCGAAAGCCTCGTCCAGGTCCTTGGCATGATCGGCCGACGAGATGGACTTGACGAGCATGTCGTCAACGTAGACTTCCATATTCCTGCCGATCTGTGGCTTGAACATGCGATTGAACAGCCTTTAGTACGTGGCCCCGACGTTCTTGAGGCCGAAGAGCATCACCCTGTAGCAGTACACTCCCCGGTCCGTTGTGAATGCGGTCAGATCTTCGTCTTCAGGATTCATACGGATTTGGTTGTAGCCGGAGAAAGCGTCCATGAAGCTCAGCAGCTCGTGACCGGCCGAGCTGGTCTATACGGGGGAGCGGAAAGTTGTCCTTGGGACAGACCTTATTGAGGTCGGTGAAGTCGACGCACATACGCCACTTCCCGCTTGACTTCTTGACCAAAACTACGTTTGCCAGCCACTCCGAGTAGGGCACATTTCTGATGAAGTTGGCGGCGAGGAGACGATCAACCTCCTCTTCGATAGCCTTCTGTTTGACCGGGGCGAAGCTTCTTTTCTTCTGCCTGACGGGTCGGGCCGCAGGATCAACTCCGAGCTTGTGGGAGATAATTTTGGGGTCGATCCTAGGCATGTCAATAGGCGCTCAGGCGAAGACGTCGGAGTTGCTCCTGAGGAATCTGATCAGGTCATCCCGCTGAGTCCCCGTCAGGAGCGACCCGACCTGGACGGTCTTTCCTTGGTCCCCTTCCGTTAGGGGCACCTCGGTCAGAGGTTCGACCGGCGCTCCACGGACCTCTTTCCGCTCGTCCCGGGTGTCCAGGGTACCCTTGATGTCGTCACACGCCTCTGCGCCGTCGGCATACTGCTCGGGCGAAGACGCCTCGGTAAGGGCTATCTTCGCGACCTGTTGGCTCCCGTATGCCCGACCTATCCCGCCCCGATCGAGGGGGAATTTTATCGCTAGGTGGTATGTCGAGATCTGGGCCTGGAGGGAGTTCAGCGTCGGGCGGCCAAGAAGGACGTTGTAGGCCGACGAACTTTCGCTACAATAAAGTCCACAGGCAGTGTGCGCGTGCGGCCGGGCTCCCCGATCGTGAATTGCAGGGTGACCACCCCTTGTGCCGGGATGGAGTGGTTGGTGAACCCCGAGAGGACGTGAGAGGTCGGTTTCAGGTTTGCTGGGGAGAGCCCCATACACAGGAAGCAGTCGTGGAAAAGAGGATGTCCGCCGAACTGCCTGAATCGATGAGTATCCGGTGGATCTCGTACCGGTGGACCTCGTACCGGTGGATTTGGGCTATGATCACCAGCGGGTCGTTATGGGGCACCGATATGCCGTGGAGATCCTCGTCGCCAAAGGTGATGGGCTCTCGGCCTCTAGCCCTTTTGCTCGGGCGGTCGCCGGAGCCTGTAAAACGGCAGCCAGCGGGGAAGCCAACAACATTTGGGGAGGGTTCGTCCGCGCCTCCGTTGCGAGGGAGGTGACAGCGGGTGTTTGGATCTTCAGGGGGATCGGTTACCATGCTGGCGGAGATCGGAAGGCTAACTTTGTTTTTGTGGAGTTTGCGTTTCCCACAGACGGCGCCAACTGATGGAGGTCCTTTTCATGTCTCCGTCAGATGTTGTCTTCCGTTGATCTCCCGGTGGATTTCAGTGGTGATCTTCTGTCGCGTGTGGATCTCAATGGGTTTTGGTGAGAAAGGTGATATGAGGAGTTTGGCGCCGAGTACCTGCAAAGAAGTCTCGGGGTGGTTTGGTACCACCGAGGACCTTACGACGATCAAGTTAGTGATGAGATCCGAGCAGAGTAACGGCTTAGTAGAGTAAAGAATGGCTTACTTGACTCCTCTGTGATGGGAGTTTATATAGCGGTGAGGGCATGCAGCAGTAAGCGCGAGAATCTCGCTAGCGGTTACGCTCCCGACGTCACGCCTGAGTAGAGAGCGGATCGCTCATTAATGGGGATCGTGGAGGCGTGGAACGTGGGATGTTGTCGGCGGAGAATCCGCGCATGGCGAGATTCGCAGAGCGGCGGTTACGCCCGTGAGCGGTGGATCTGGTCGGAGGGACCGAGGAAGACGGCCTCGGCTAGGGAGCTCGGAGATGAGCAAGAGGGCCGAGGAGCCCTGGTCCTGTGGCAGCTCGGGTCGAGCTGGGGGGTCGAGGAGGCCAGCTTGCAGAGGGCCCTGAGGAGGGCCAGCTTGTGCTTGTGGGTCGGGTACAGGGGTTGCCTGGTCGGCCTCTGTGGCCCTTCCTTCTGAGTTTTGGGACACGTCATCTGCCACGTGTCCAGCTCCTGGAGACTGCCAATATTGAGCATCATCAGCAAGTCAAATCATTTCGATGCAGTTTACAATGTTTATCGTAACCTATGCATAAGCTCCATTTCTTTTTTCCTTTTCTCTCTTTTTCTTTTTTCTTTTGGGGTGGGTGAGTGGGTGGGTGTGGTGGGGGGGAGGGGCTAGACTATTCCTTTGGAATAGGCCATTGAATTCTACATAACCATTTGAAGCGAATGTTTTCCAGTTGATCGAAATTGAATCTCGTTTCTATCATTCTTCGTATTTAGATATTTTGTCCATTGCAGCAGCAGCACCAACAGTCCTTCATCCAGTTTTTTTTTTCTTTTTTTTTCCGGAGAACTAAAACATTCTGGAGGAGTTGCCACATACTTGTTTCCTTTTTCTTCTGATTCTGGTTTTAATCACATTAACAAAAACTACATATAATTATTAACTGTTGGAAGTGAAAATGTGTTTTATATCTCGTAACTGAACTACCTACGATATCGCAACAAATCTTAAGCCCAAATGTGTAAGAAACATCTATCTGTAAAGGCATTTGTACATGCTTGAAATGAGACTGGAAAACTTTGTGCATACACTGGTATCATGTGATTTATTCTTAATTTGAGTGATTCTAGGTGCTTGTTCATGACCAGTTGGACGTTGACTTGTGCCTCGGGCTTTAATTTCTAACACCCTTTATATGTTTTAAGCAATTCTTTGTGCTTGCCTAGCTTGATAGGCCATGGAAAAATCTTTCAATTAATCAGAAATGACACTTGTAGCTGATCCGAATCTAAAAAATAAGTGTAAATAGTTTGATTATATATTCCTTGTTCTTGACTCAATATCATCAACTCATCGCCATTAGATTAAATAACTAGATGCCATTCCTTTTATTCGTTTCATCATATTAGTCGATTCGTTTTAAACGTTTGTAAACTTAAACTTTTGCTCTCCACGAAACGATTGAATGTTAAACTAAGCAATAAAATAATCCTTACCACCTACTTTTGTAGGAAGGTTTTTAAATTCACATAGTTAATACCTAACACCAAAGTTGTCAAATCGTGATTTGAGTCGTATATCGTTTTTCTATTGTATCGTATGTATCGAATTGTATTTTATAAGAGACAGTATTAACTTGTGCTAAAGCCAAGAAATTAAACATATAGCTATCTATTTCATAACTGGACGATTAAATGAACAATATAAAACAATATTGGGTTATTTTGATATACCCCACTCATAATTTTGATATTTTGAAAAATCCCACAAAAAACTTGATATTTCTTAAAACCCCACTCAAAACATTGAACTAAACTAAAAACCCCATCTCGGTTAACTTCCATCCATCTCTAGTTAATTCTAGAGTCAATTATAGCCCAAGGGATAAAAAGACCAAACTACCCTTTAGCATATTGTTTTAAATAGGTGTTGTCATGCTTCCTTTCTTCTTTTTTGCTGCTCTCTCCTCCAGCCTGCTGCTCTCTCCTCTTATATGCTTCTCATTTTTCTTGCTCCCTTTTCATCCTTCCGGCATATTGTTTTAAATAAGTGGCCAAGTTTATTCAATCACAACCGGGTCAAGCAATGTAGGTAGTAATAGCTAATTCAAAGTATGTAAGCCATAAGCTCAAAATCATTGCACCACAAGTGTGTGTGTAGTTGAGTGGGGCGATTATATATTTTATCTGTGAGTGTACACGGGCTTTTTGATATAAGTGAGTTCCAACAATAAGACTTAAGCCTTGTTGAGATTTGGTTTATCTTATATTTTATACCCATGTACCTCTCATGTTTTTTAATGTAGGACAATTTTAGTCTCGCACATCTTAACAACCCCAATCACATGCAACCATCACTTTTTCCAATGTGAGATTATTTTAATTCATACATCTCAACACTCCCTCTCACGTGCAACCATCACTTTTTCTTGGTGTGGTTGTCACGTGAATTTCACAATACTTGTAGAGTTAGGTCTCAGAGGCACTTTATATATATATATATATATTTGAAGTTGGGGCGGCAATTATATATTTTATCTACTCATGTACACAGGGTTTTTGATATAAGTGGGTTCCAATAATAAGACGTAAGTCTTGTTGAGATTTGTCCCATTTTATATCTTATACCCATATACCTTCATAGTTTCCAATATTTGACTACTTTAGTTTTTCACATCTCAACACTCTCTTTCATGTGCAACCATCACTTTCTCTTGATGTGGAACTATTTTAATCCACACATTTCAACACTTTCCCTCACTTGCAACCTTCACTTTTTCTTGGTGTGATTGTCACGTTGATTTCACAACACTTGTAGAGCTATGTGCTCTGATACCATATTATATTTTTTTAATGTTTATATTAAAGAATGAGGGGGATGATTATATATATTTTATTTACGAATGTACACGGACTTTTGATATAAGTGGGTTTCAACAATAAGACTCAAGCCTTATTGAGGTTTGTCTCATCTTATATTTTATACCCATGTATCTCTCATAGTTTTTTCAATTTTGGACTATTTTAATCCACATATCTCAACAATTTGAAACATAAAGAATATTCTTTATAATGAGTTTAATAAATCTAATCTGCTGTAATTGCTTGATACATAGGTCGTTTCTATGCTTTTGAAAAAGCTCATCGATTGGATCCGACTTCCACTGGGCATGGTGTTCGTCAATTTAAAACTGCTCTTTTGCAAAGACTAGAAAGAGTATGTTCGCAATTTTTGCAGTCTCCATTATTGCATCTTTAATGTCATGTATTGTTTACATTGTTTCAAGGGCACTTGGTATTTCTGGTTTGCATCTAATGATGGTGATATTACCATTCCTTTGCAACACTGGTGTTCTATGTGAAGCTTGTCAAATTTTGTTGTGCCAAACAAGTTTCTAATTTTATTTTATTAATCAAAATATCAACTAATTTATCAAATAGGTTACTTGTGTTATGTATGTGTGTGTGCTTTGTGAGTTGGAAGGGGAGGTAGGGGCGCGTGCGTGAATGTGCTCCTAGGCGAGCCTGGCATGCGTGTCACATGAAAATGAGCACCCATGGCTAGTTTTCAAGTCTATATAAGAAACCTACTAGTCTTTATAATGTCAAAATGATGTTGGGACAAAATATTTATTATTTTTAATTTTATTGAGGGCATCGTCTTCTTATTTTCATTACAGTTCAGATAATGTAGCTTTTCTCTTCGGCGTGAGTCCGCAAAGCATCATTTGTTAGGTAGTACTTGTGTTGTATGTATATGGGCGTGCTTGTGTTATATGTGTAGAGATATTTCAGATAGCTAGATATACGAGAAACTTCATAAATCAATCTAATCTCAGCACATTTTTCTCAAATATGCGAGTAACTTATTAAAACAATGTAGTCCCAGTTTTCATTACCAAACACTTTTTGCTGTAGTTTGAAATTTCGTACATTAGCTGTAGTAGAATCTAGATTAAGGTGGTTTATTTGTCTCGTTTCTTCTTTATTTTCGCTAATATTGGTGCTTGAGTTCTTTGAATTCACCCTTGTACGTGTTATAATTGTTTGTGTGATATCTTCATGGTCCGCATGCTGGATGTCTTGTTTTTCTTGTTTTTCACCTCTATTTGAACTATATGAATAGGCACCTCTATTTGAACTATATGACTTGGTTTGGAGTCAACACTCTCTCGGAATGTGCTGGGTATCTGTGATATGCAATGTTATAAATGTGTTTTGTCAAAAAATAAGTTATAAATGTGTATAATCTGTTGTTGTCAACTCGTGAAGTACTTGATTAATTCGAAACTTTACCTCTCTAGGAGAATCTTTTTTTTGCCCCTGATGCTTTTGGTTCCAGCATTATAATATATAATACCATGTGATCGTTTCATATATTAAAATGTTTTAATTTTTAAATACATTCATTGTAATAGTTGATCTTGTGGGCTTGTTACCTTAACTGTGTTTAAGGATGTAGCTGCTTAATATGTGTATTGAAAAATGGTCTGAAAATATAAGCACTAGTGTTTGTTATTTATTTCTGTGACGCTTTATGAACATGTTGACATGGATGTTCTTTTTTAAAAACTGACTTCATTATTCTCTTAGGAAAATGACCCAACATTAATGGGAAGGGTCAAAAAGAGTGACGCCCGAGAAATGCAAAGTTTCTATCAGCACTACTATAAGAAATACATCCAAGCTCTGCAAAATGCAGCTGATAAAGCAGACCGGTAAGATTTTGGGGGAAACACAGGCATGCATGCACCTTACGAACACATGAACATGCACGTATGCACATACAGATATGCATCCATCGATTGTTGTTGTGAGTTTGCCTATGCATGTATTCACATGCTTAATTGTTTTGTATGCTTCAAAATATGTCTATAATTTTATATAACACACTGTTGTGTGTGTGTGTGTGTGTGAAAAGTTGGTATCAATTAACTTAGGAGGGAAGTTTCCTATGCTTTCAAAACCTGCATCAAGTGCATGCAATTTATGTACAATGTTTTGACAACCATCCATTTTGTGAATGCTTGATCCATTCCTTGTAAGTCTACAAATCTTGTAGATTTTTGTCCATGTGCATGTGTTGACATTGTAGAACAAGTTGGACGGAGCCGATCATCATTTTCATGAATGAACGTCGGTTGGATTTTTACTTCTCAGTTTAAGATCTCATCTCACCATCCATCGAATCATTACTATATATGTATATATGTGTATGTGCGCACACACACATAATAGAGGATGCGGAGTATACATTGGCATGGTGGGTATTTCCTACAGTGACGGGATACATAACATCACACTATTAATTGATTCATGTTTTCTACACTTTTTTGTACTCTAATATTACAGATTCTTGTATTTGCAAATTAAATTTATGCATGGATCAATGAATAATGTAATGCCATGTGTTCCACTATTAATTGATTCTGTCTCTGTGTGTGTGTGTGTGTGTGTGAGAGAGAGAGAGAGAGAGCCTACCTACACTTTAACCTCTGAATTTGCTTTGGGATGTATGCACACAGAGAGAGAAAGAGAGAGATCCTACCTACACTTCAACCTTTGAATTTGCTTTGGGATGCATGCAGATAATCATGAAGAAAAGTTTTATTTTTATTCAAACATTGACATAATTGTTTGCACAAATCCTAATGTGCATGCAATGATTGAAAAATTGATAGGATTTATCTGCAAATCCTATTGATAGGATCCTAGTCTTTCTCTCGATCTCAACTGTCTGTGTGTGGAGCTGCTTCTTATTTTTCAATATAAAATGGCGAGATTTTTCACCAGATATTTGATTCCTTTAGTGCTCAACTTACCAAGGCGTACCAAACAGCTGCTGTTCTATTTGAAGTTCTGGAGGCTGTGAATCTGACACAATCCATTGAAGTCGATCATGAGGTAAATGCTAAGCACTTCTCATCTGATTCTTCCTTTATATATCATTTTGTACTGTAGATGACATTAATTTTTTCAGAAAATTTGCAAGGTCGTATTGTTCTTCGATCTGGTCACTGTAAACCCTGCTTAACTGATAATCAGTTGGTAGTTTGTGTAGATATTGGAAACTCATAATAAGGTTGAGGAAAAAACAAAGATATATGTTCCTTATAATATTCTTCCTTTGGATCCGGACAGTGCAAACCAGGCTATAATGCGGTATCCTGAGGTTCTATGCTTTTCCTTCTCATTCAGAGTATTCTTTTATACCTGAAGTTAACCTGGAAATAGTCTTTTAGTTAACGTGGTTTTGGACAGATTCAAGCTGCGGTTCATGCACTTCGTAATATACGGGGCCTTCCATGGCCCAAAAACCACCAGAAGAAGGTTGATGAAGACATTCTTGATTGGCTACAAGCGATGTTTGGATTTCAGGTGAAGAATATAACTGACAAAAGCATCATTCTTAAAATGCGTTCATTCCTTATTAAGCATGTTTGAGATATTGGCAAATACACCTTCTTTCTATTTCTGTTTAGAGATTTCATGGAAGCCTTACTGCCTTTCTTTTAAAAAATCTGCAGAAGGATAACGTGTCAAATCAAAGGGAACATCCGGTTTTTTACTGGCAAATGTTCATATACGCCAGTTTCCCAAGCCTGACCAACAACCAAAGATTTTGTCTTCAACTCTTTCGCTATAAAACCTTCATTATGAGGTCCAATTTTAGTTGATTATTGACATTTTTGAGATACTGCTTATTCAGTTGGATGAAGGTGCGCTAAACGAGGTCATGAAGAAACTATTTAAAAATTACAAGAAGTGGTGCAAGTATTTGAGTCGCAAAAGCAGCTTATGGTGAGAATTACCAGACATTTATATTTATCCGTAATTAAATGATGATCAGATACCATTGTCATCTCTCAGCCAAACACTTCCTTTACCCCAATGTATATTAAAATATCAATTATGGGTGTCAAATGGGTCGGGTTGGATCATAATCGGGTTGGGTCACCTTTGAACCGTCCAAAGTCGGTTCGGGTCGACATGACCCATTTAATAACCGGGTTAGATATTTAAGACCCATACCCACCCCATTTAATATATGGGTCAGGTTGACCCGATCCGTTTAATATTCAGGCACGGGTCGGGTCATAATCGGGTTATCCGACCCAACCTAAGTTGATTCGTTACTTTTTTTTCCTTTTATGTATGGTCGATACAAATTTACTGTTTTTTTTGAAATAGGGTATTTTATATTTAAAATTATTAAATTAGGGTATTTTATTTTAAAATTAAGAGAATAGGGCGGTTTCCTGGACCCCACCCCCTCCCCAGTATAGAGGGTGGGTTCCTAGAACCCGCCCCCTATATTTTATAGGAGAAGGCGGGTTCCTGGAACCCGCCCTCTCCATTTTTCTATGGAGGGCGGGTTCCCAGAACCCGCCCTCCTATATGAAGGAGAGGGCGGCTTCTGGGAACCCGCCATATTTTTAAAAAAAATTAAATAAAATTGTTTTATTTAAAGAAAAATTCGAAAAAATTCGTAAAATTCGAAAAAATTAAATAAAGCAAAATTCGAAAAAATTATAAAATTGTTTTATATGACTGTGGTGTACAAAATGAAATCCGAGGAGGCGTTTTCCCTTTCCCTTATGAAATCCGAGGAAGCCTGACATAAGCGTATGCCTCTTGAGATGACTGGAGGACCCACCCGTTTCTTGGGTAGATGGCGGCGGCGGCGGCTTCTGCTCTTCTGCTTCGGCTTCGGCTTTAGCTTTGTCTTCAGCAGCGTCTTGGACAGGCTGTTGTTCCGCAAATCCTGAATGTGGGACAGGTGTCGGATATGTGCTGCCTCTCAACAACTGTATGTAGGACGAAAAATCTGTCTCCCAACTGGGCAGTTGTAGCGAAGAACCTGTCCCGGTTTCATGCTGCTGCTGTTGCACAAAACCTGGGCCTCATGGCTGCGCAAATCCTGACCCCCATGGTTGCTGTTGTTGCGCAAAACCTGACCCCCAAGACGGCTGTTCTGCAAAACCTGACCCCCAAGACTAGTGTTGCGCAAAACCGGTCCCCCAAAACTGTTGTTCCTCCGGTTGCGCTTGTCCGGTATGTCAGGGTTGCTGTTGACGGTATGGTGATCCAAACCTCTGATCCTGCTGCGCTGGATATCCGTGATGCTGCGGCTCCGGTGCTGGCTCATGCTGGGGCTCTGGTGCCGGTTCATACTGCTGCTCCGGTGCCGGCTCATACTGCTGCTCCGGTGCCGGCGATAAATGTGGAAGAATATTATATGAACCGAATACACCGCCAATAAATTGGTCTACATTTGAAAATAGAGCCTGAGTTTCCGGACCAGCATCAGTCGGGTATGGATCCTGCACCATTGATTGTATAAGATGCAACCCACGAGCCTGTCGTTACATTAGAAATAAGAAATACGTATTGACTCATACCGCCGAATGTTAAAAAGTAATATAATATAAAGAATTCAACTTACCAAATCTCGTTCCACGTGGCCTCTAGGCTCGTACCGCGCGATGTTTGGGAAGTCATTAGGGGGAGCAGAAAGATATCTTATGGTAACACGCTTATACCACTGTAGATATGGTTCGGTAGCGTCGGTGGCTGTTTGGTCACCTATTTGCTGTAAGGCAATATTACGCTGCCTATCCTCCCATCTCAGCAAATATTGATGATGATGCTCCCTCCAATCACGCTCCGCCTTTCCTCCTCGCATGTCTCCCTCTATTGTCATAGGCGAAGACGGCGGGACAGCAATATATTGCGATCTATTAAACTGTCGCAATACCCAGTCCGGTAGGTGCATGACAACGATATTAATGCAGAGGAGTGGGCATCGAGCCCGCCAAACCGGCTCTCCATCGATACAGATGCCAGGTAATGTTTGCAGACGATCTGCTGTATAAGGTGTCCACGTGAACTGCGCAAATAACATAGTACAAAAATTATGATGAAGGCATTTCAAAATTTTAAAACAAACTTAATTACCTAAGTTATGGTTACCTGAATCGCCTCCATGCGATCCAACTCATCTCTATAGTACCTAAGTACTCGACAAGGAGCCTTATACGCTTTCTTGCTATTCCACCAAGAGCCGAGCGGCTTTCCAGGGGTATCTAAGGCAGTTATTTTAACTCGATTCGGTCTTTCCATACACATATGCTCGCATGACCAAATCTATAAATAAAGTGTCAGATGATAAGAGAAAGAACCAATATTACAATTTTGTAAATTTCTAGCTGTGAAAAACAAGGAATTTACCTGAAGTAATGTAATGCGGCCATAAATTTTATTCTTCGTTGGAGCACATGCCTTATCGAGTTCCTTGTAAAGAAAGACCAGGACCCCTGCTCCCCAAGTATAATGGCCACACACATCAAAGTCCGTAAGGAAGCTAAGGTATAACGGATGGACATGCGTTACCGATTGGTCCGGTATCAACCAAGAACCGATCATGTACAGAATCTAGGCACGTGGATGTCTATCCAAGATTTCATCGGTGGCTGCATCGTGGATATTAGTAAATGTATCTTTCAGCCAGTTTAAACTGATCTTATACCCCTTACTATAGCCTCCTGGTGCCTGATATTAGCATTTTTTGTGAAATATTAAAGCTAGAAATAATGTACAAAATATCCATGCAATAGGTACACCAAAGAGGGGAAACAAAATGAATTTTTTTACCTGTCCGAGAGCAGACTCGGCATATGTATCCCAGTATGGGTGGTCGGTATCTGGACCAACAATTTTTCCTTCGACCAATTGATTGAAATGATTTAGTGTGCTTGCGCTTTCTAAAAGATAGATCAAAAATATTTGTAACCGCAATCAAGAACGGCGTCGCATGAAGCTAGCCGGTGAGTACGGGTCGGTCCACAGGGATTTTGTGAATTTCCGATTCGCTCTAACGAGTTAATTCCGAAGGGTGTTCGGATTAATTATTAAATCTAAAAACCTAATTATTCTAGGGCAATTAACTAGATCTATTCTTACTAGGGTTAGGTTTAGGGATGGTTTGGAAATGCAAGTAAACCTCAACGCTTTCTATACCCGAATGAAGATCTGTGAGGAGTTATGGTAATTATCAATAAAGGGGATTAGATCCGTTCGGGAAGGTGTTCCTTCCTCTAGGTTCTTGTCCTTCCTTTAGAGATCCTTACCCTAACCTCCATGGAAAACATCACACCCGGGCCTTTATACTACGGTATCACCGCTACCTCGAGGGATAGAGTGCCGTAGGGAGCGGTATGTGCATGTATGCATGGAGTCCTATTGTAAATATTTGGTAGGTAAGAAAGGGATGAGAGATCTCATCTCTCAAAATCCTTCCCCAAAGCTAAACCCTAAACAAGTTTCTAGGGCATGAAATTAAATCTACACTAAGGCAAGAAATTAAATTACTTACAGATACATCCCTCCAATCATCCATGCAGGGTTGTCAGATCTGAATTTCTGAATGGAGAAGAAACACCGATGCTCTCCAAAAGATTTCTAAATTTTATTCATTAAAGGGAGGCATAGGAAAATACAATCTTTAGAGTTCCTATTTATAAAGAATAGGAAACCCTAGGGTTACATTTGTTTCGCATGTCTGAAATTACAAAAATAGCCCTTAGGAAATATTTTCAGAGAAGCAAAAGAATTTTGGTAAAAATTTCTCGAAGCGCGGGCACCAGAAGGCCGCGGAACCACGGCAATGGCAGCTTGGGCCGCGGTTCCGCGGCCCTTTAGAGAGATCAAAATGTGAGGTTTTGTGGGCTGCTTCTTGTTGGCTTGGGCTTCTTATTTCTATATATCTTTTTCCATTTGGGCTTCTAGGTTGGTTCCAGATCTTCAATGAACAATTTGCAATGGATTTTTAACCGTTCGCTTTGAGTCGATGTCTTGAATCTTGCTTTGTGAATTGTTCCTTATGCAGGATTGATCAAGATTCTCTTTTTGTTGGTTAAAGTCCATATTTTCATCGTCTTTACATCGTTTGCACTGTTTTCTGTCCAAGAACCTGTAACCTGTAACATGTAGCAGACATGCGTCAAAAGTACCTGTTTATTTATAAAAAGAATAAGAATGGGGAATATAATAATACAATATTATGGTGTGAACAAATACCCCCAAACTTATCTTTTGCTCGTCCTCGAGCAAACTTATTTTTTATTCACTAAAATCCTAACCGCACTTTCGCA
Source organism: Agapanthus africanus (assembly GCA_030015575.1). Taxonomy (NCBI): domain Eukaryota; kingdom Viridiplantae; phylum Streptophyta; class Magnoliopsida; order Asparagales; family Amaryllidaceae; genus Agapanthus; species Agapanthus africanus. Next base: position 388,552,656 of record CM057345.1, on the reverse strand, counting down.
GGGAAACGCGATTGCACTGAGCATGTGCAACAAGCCGTTAAACCTCTAGGTGTCCCTAGTAGGAGGAGTGTTGTCTCCTGAGGGTTTTCAGCGGATTACACCCACAAAATCCTATCAATTCGGCCCATTAACTTTAGTTCTCCATTTAGGTTTTCTAACAAGGAATTCTATTATCTTTTACTTGTAAATTATCCACCCATATTCTTCACGCTTCCTCATTATTTAACTTAAGAATATATACATCCTGTGGACTTACTTAGCTTTCGGCATTTCTTAAGTTTTCCTTCTAGGGTTCTATCTCCACTTAGGAATTTTTATCAACTTTACTAAAGATACAAGTCCTATTCTTCACTCCTTTCTCTCATCTAAACTCTAATCACATATCCCCACGTGTGTGTAAATATCACCCCTACACTTGGAAATTCAAATCAAGCAATCGTACTCTCGTCCATTGTCCAAAGCACTTATTAGTAGGTGAATTTTTAATTGAATTTTGCTTACACATCCTTCATGCGACCGCTAATACTTCTTGAGGTACCAACGACCGATTACAAGATGCGTTTGCACTTTAAAGCGTACTTCCTAGTCTTGCAACACCCAAGGCTTTAGTAGTGACTCCCAAACCAGTTGGTCTAAGGCACTAGGTGATGAAGCACCCTCGCTAAATATTTTTCTATTTTTGCAGCCTTAAGTAATCACAAAAACCAGTGTCCATTTTTTTATTCTTTATTCACTTTTTTTTTATTTTCATTGTACTAAGGACTTTAGACAAGAGCATTTCAAGGTCTCTTCTACTATTCCAAGTTTCAAGGTGCGTGATTGTGCAAATTGTAGGGTATACATTTTCAGAATCTAGACTTAAGCTAGGAACTATTTTTCAAACTTATACTCTAATAAGAACATCAATACTTTTCCTTTGTTTCGACTTAGCCCAAGAAGTGAACTCAAAATTTGCCTATTTCTAAATAAACTACAAAAACATATACTTTCTACCGTTAAACTTTAAGGAAGGTTATTTTTAGGGTTTTTAATTTACTAAGTCTAAGATCTAGTTGTCCCTAGCCAGTTAACCTATTTGTCAAACTCAAGTCAATTAGCCAAAATTGAATACAAATATTTTTATAATTTTAGAAAATTTTCAATTTTTTATGGGTTTTTTCAAATAAGTATGCAAATGCAAAAATATGTACAAATGAATGCGAAGGAAGAAGACTTACCGAGCATACCCCCAAACTTGAACTTGACAGTGTCCTCACTGTCATGCTGAACCAAGAGGGTCAAAATGCCAGTAATCCCCTGTTTATTTATTTATAATTTTTTTTTTAATGTTTTGAAATTTTTTTTAAATTTTTATAGAAAAAGAAAACAAAAAGATATATACATATATACAACAAGGTTTTCCCCCCAAACTTAAGCTTGGCCTTGCACAAGCCAAAAGTTAGCACCAACCATTCAAAAATCTTATCGTGGAAATGGTATAGTTGGTGCAAGAAAATGAGAAGCACGCGAGACCGTGTGGAAAGAAGAATGGTAGAATATGGTCTCGGTGGGGGAGAAGAATGGCGAAAAGAAGAAGGAAGTGGAGTACGATCTTGAGGGTGTAAATTGAGTGAATAAATTAGCGCAATATGTGATGACCGATATGTTATAAGCGATTGCGCTAACCTATCTACTCGTCGAGAAATGGGATCAAATCCCTCAAGATTCGCAAGAAAACATGGGTACGCCGAACTTGGTATCGAAGATGAAAGCGTAACGGTCATTTGTACGGTCGGGACAGTAGGAGGGACGAAAGGGAGTGAATTAGGGATAGTATCTTTCTCACCGTAGTAAACTGTTTCGAACTTGAAAGATTCCATTAATGGTTCGAAACTACGATAATCAACCGAGTCTGATGGCTCATCTGAAAATGTAAAGGACTCAAACTCGGGCGGTGAGTCATCAACATCGTCCGAAAAAGTGAAACACTCGTAAGTGTTATCATCTGTGAGAACAGTATCGGATTCAAAGGAAAATCTTTCAAGCTCACAGTCTTCAAGCGGGGTCGGAACGATGGGAAAGAGGGAGGGTGATATAACAGTCAAAGGTTCAAGAGGATGAATTGGAAAATCAGACACATCAAACAAAAATGATTCAACCTCAATATTATCCTCAAGACTCTTCTCGATACTATCCTCAATATTCAACTCATCCATGCCATTATCATCAAAATCTAGACGCATATGAGATTCGGGAGAAACATTTAATAACTCAGGATGATGATTTGAACATAAAATTTCAAGCAAATCGACATGTTCATCATCCGAAATATTCCCGGCGTCTATATCCTCAATCAAGTGAAAATCAATTTCTTTAGACACCTCATCAAAAGCATGGATATCTATCGATTTAGGTTCTAGAGTGGAGGTGTAAAGATCGAAAGGATTAGGTGCGGTTTCACTCGAAAGGGGTTTCTCACAATCAGGCAAATCAAACACTATAAAATCACACAACTCATTTTTATTTTCAACAGGTGAACTATTTAGGGCAATCGATGGAAAACAGGAGTCGTGGGCTTCAATTGGGTAAGGGTAGGTGTGATTTGGAAATCCTCTCTCATTCTCATTCTGTCCAACCGCCTCCTCATACATTGAAAAATTTGGTGCTAGCGGGAAACTAGCTACCGGTTCAGCAGGTTGCATAAGGGCGGCCACGGACGCTTCCACATTCCTAACCATTTTGTTTGTTGCTGCGATATACGCCTCCAACGCCTCTTCCAAACTAGACTTTGGTGGTAAGGGGGTTTTGGGAAAAGATTCGAAATTGTGTGGATATGCAAAACTCCCAACAGACTGTGTAGAATCAATGTCTAGTGAAGGTGGTAAGGTCGGGTAGGACTGGTAGGAAGTGGGTGGTAGGACAGGGGTAGGGTCTACAGGTGGATAAAAATGTGAATAATCTTGTGGATCCCTAGAACTAGATGTGTGGAGAGGGGTGAAAGATCGGCTGCGAGATTGAGCAATGTGCTCAGCAATGGACATCGGCCTAGGAGTGTCAGAAGGACTCGAAAGAGTGGTATCAACATAAGGAGGTGGTAAAGGTTGACTTGGTTGACACAAAGTGGGTTGAAAAGTCAAACTGTTTCTCCTAGACGCCTCTATTTGATCTTTCAACGATATTTTAGGCAAGAAAGGATCGTCTTTAAATTGACCGAACACATTGACATATGACGCAAAATTAGGTTCGGGATACCAAAGTTCGGCTAATGATTTATTGTGTGGGGTACCCATGTTAGAAGAAGAAAGGTGACAAGAAGGAAGGTTGGGTGGTGCAAAAGGATTTATTTGGGGCTAAAAAATTTTGCAAGTTCTATAAAATATTTGTCCTTTTTATTTTCATTTTTCATTGATTTTTTTCTTTCTCTTTATTTGGAAAAATTTTGTTGCAAAAAGATTTTAGAGAAAAAAAATATGCAACAACAAAATATTACTTGCAATCAATTATTATTTTAAGCATATCACAAGAATTTTTATTTGGAAAGAATTGTTGCAAAAATATATTCGAGAAAAGATATGCAACAATAAAATATTTCTTGCAATCAATTTAGTTCAAGCGGGGCCCAAAAATCCTGCACAAGAGTTGTTATATGGAAAAGGATATATTTTTAAAGCACACAAAATCTTGCAGGCATTATTCAGAAAATATATTAAAATTTGCAGAGGAGAAATAACAGAGAACTTACAGTGCAAATTTCATCACCTGAAAACACCATAAGGCCGCGTTTCCGCGGTTTAAATGCATTAATGCCGCGTTTTCGCGGCGGTCTCGTCAGCACGAACCCCCAAAAATTTTCTAACGTTCTGATTCTCCAAGATGGCCGCGGTTCCGCGGCCTAAGGTGGGTTTTGGCCGCGGAATCGCGGCGGTTTGGGCGATTTGGGTCTCCCAAATTTTTGCACTGTTCTGTTGTCCAAAATCTCTTCTGTTCTGATATTTTGATTCCTGTTTTGCTTTCTGAAAATCTCCAGATCCGAATTTGTATATCCTGCAAAAATTCAACCACAAAGTATCCCTTCCAAAAATAACAAATGATATATATTTTTATATTTTTTGATTTTTTCAGATTTTTATGATTTTTTAATTTTAAGATTAACCCGAAATTGCGAAAAGAAAATTTCTACGCCATCCCCGGCAACGGCGCCATTTGATTGTTGTGATTTAGCGTGCTTGCGCTTTCTAAAAGATAGATCAAAAATATTTGTAACCGCAATCAAGAACGGCGTCGCATGAAGCTAGCCGGTGAGTACGGGTCGGTCCACAGGGATTTTGTGAATTTCCGATTCGCTCTAACGAGTTAATTCCGAAGGGTGTTCGGATTAATTATTAAATCTAAAAACCTAATTATTCTAGGGCAATTAACTAGATCTATTCTTACTAGGGTTAGGTTTAGGGATGGTTTGGAAATGCAAGTAAACCTCAACGCTTTCTATACCCGAATGAAGATCTGTGAGGAGTTATGGTAATTATCAATAAAGGGGATTAGATCCGTTCGGGAAGGTGTTCCTTCCTCTAGGTTCTTGTCCTTCCTTTAGAGATCCTTACCCTAACCTCCATGGAAAACATCACACCCGGGCCTTTATACTACGGTATCACCGCTACCTCGAGGGATAGAGTGCCGTAGGGAGCGGTATGTGCATGTATGCATGGAGTCCTATTGTAAATATTTGGTAGGTAAGAAAGGGATGAGAGATCTCATCTCTCAAAATCCTTCCCCAAAGCTAAACCCTAAACAAGTTCCTAGGGCATGAAATTAAATCTACACTAAGGCAAGAAATTAAATTACTTACAGATACATCCCTCCAATCATCCATGCAGGGTTGTCAGATCTGAATTTCTGAATGGAGAAGAAACACCGATGCTCTCCAAAAGATTTCTAAATTTTATTCATTAAAGGGAGGCATAGGAAAATACAATCTTTAGAGTTCCTATTTATAAAGAATAGGAAACCCTAGGGTTACATTTGTTTCGCATGTCTGAAATTACAAAAATAGCCCTTAGGAAATATTTTCAGAGAAGCAAAAGAATTTTGGTAAAAATTTCTCGAAGCGCGGGCACCAGAAGGCCGCGGAACCACGGCAATGGCAGCTTGGGCCGCGGTTCCGCGGCCCTTTAGAGAGATCAAAATGTGAGGTTTTGTGGGCTGCTTCTTGTTGGCTTGGGCTTCTTATTTCTATATATCTTTTTCCATTTGGGCTTCTAGGTTGGTTCCAGATCTTCAATGAACAATTTGCAATGGATTTTTAACCGTTCGCTTTGAGTCGATGTCTTGAATCTTGCTTTGTGAATTGTTCCTTATGCAGGATTGATCAAGATTCTCTTTTTGTTGGTTAAAGTCCATATTTTCATCGTCTTTACATCGTTTGCACTGTTTTCTGTCCAAGAACCTGTAACCTGTAACATGTAGCAGACATGCGTCAAAAGTACCTGTTTATTTATAAAAAGAATAAGAATGGGGAATATAATAATACAATATTATGGTGTGAACACCAATCCAAGCCCATTGACCCGTAAACCGAGTAAGAGGCCAATATCCGGTAGTGTGATAGTGGCCTCATCCCATCTTAGATGAAAAGTGTGGGTCTCTTTTCTCCGGCGCTCAACTAGAGAGGTAACGAGAGCGTGGTCGATTTGGATAGACGAACCAATGAAGCTTCATAAAATCCCGCCCTTCGAATCCGCTCGATTATTCGCTGGTCTGTAACTATCCACTTGTCAGAACTATGGGTGACGACGGTGAGATTATCTCCATCCTGCAAAATTAAATCATGTTATTTTCAACTATTAGAATTAAAAGAAAGGGGTAATTAAAAAAAATTTAATAAGTTTTGAATTTTTCCTCTCCATGTAATATATTAAAAGATCTGTGTTCGTTTTGATCAACGAGCATAGATTTGTCGAATGGTTGATTCTCCATTGAGACAATTTTGATATTTTAGATATGAGAAGGGACTTTGTACATAGTTAATTTAACGAAAACGATACTGAAGAGGGCGGGGTTTTATAGAACCCGCCCTCTTCAATGCTTAGTGTTGTCACATCAGTTTTTTATTGTTTAGTATTGTATGAATTCCCGGGATTGTTAAGTCAAATCAGTTTTTTATTGTTTTGTATTGTTATCAGAACGAAGAGGGCGGGTTCTAAGAACCTGCCCTCTTCAATAATTAAATGAGGGCGTGTTCTAGGAACCCGCCCTCATATTTGTTGGATTCCCGGACACTATAGTGTCAAGTCAAATCAGTTTGTATTATAGTGTCAAGTCAAATCAGTTTTTTAATATTTTATATTTTATCAGAACGAAGAGGGCGGGTTCAATAATTAAATGAGGGCGTGTTCCAGAAATCCGCCCTCATATTTGTTGGATTCCCAGGTATTATAGTGTGAAGTCAAATCAGTTGTATTATAGTGTCAAGTCAAATCAGTTTTTTAATGTTTTATATTGTTATCTGAACGAAAAGACCCGCCCTCTTCAATAATTAAATGAGGGCATGTTCCAGGAACCCGCCCTCATATTATGTATTACAGTAATTGAATGCCGGCGTGTTCCTATAAATAGCTCTTTACTATACAGCAACTCTCCATTTACCCTTATTTTGTGCAAGTGTGGAGTTTAGGAAGAAGGTCAAGTTCAGTACCATAGTCGTGAGGAGCTGCTGGATAGGATCAAGACGGAACCACGGCTTACTGTAAATTTCTGGAGCAAATTCAGTGACCAAACCAAGATTCAGGGGCTCTAAACAGGAAGAGGAGACCAAAACAAGCACAGGGAAGAAATTTGAAGTTCCAAATTCTCTGTGAGTATTTCCCTCATCTTCTCCCCCTCCTCTGAACTCCTCTGAACTATTCTTCCTGCAGCATTCTTTGCACAAACTCTCTTCCTCTCTCCAATAAAACTGTTTTTGTGCAGGATTCTTTGCGCCGCCGCCAAATAAGTTGTTTGCAAGTGTTTTCGGTTTATGTTTGTTACTGTTTTGCATAAATAATACGGACTTTAAGGGGCTATAACACTAATTCAGATTGGGTGGGGATTTCATCACTTTTCCTAAGACCCAAAAAATCACTAAAAGCATACGCATTACCCTTGAGCTTATTAAAAAAATATCGAGACTCAGCCAACTAAGGACTGTCGTGCTCAATAAGACAGAGGAGGTTGTGGGCATTCGATCGTTTATCTAAACTTGACTTTATGGTGCCTAGGCTAGACAAGTGAGAAAGATAATTTTAAAAGGTCCGTCTCACGGTGATTCGTGCGCGGAACCTTCCTTTCCTCATTTGTGCTTACCTGGCCACAATTGGCAGTGAAGAGACGATTTGAGGGTTATCTCACAACTTGTCACTTTGGAACAGGTAGGAGCAGTCTATTGGACTTTGAAGACCATAGCTCTAGGTATGATTGTGCATGTTTTGACTGTGATTGTATGAAGTTAACGCTTTTTTTATTGTTGGCTTGATATTGTTTGATGCAGATTATGGCAAGTTCAAATTTATTTGTTGTATGTAAATACGATGGCCGGATTATCACAAGTGCACAAGGTCCCGAGTATATGGGCGGGTCTGAAAGAATCATGCGATTAGAACCATCAACAACTTATAATGAAATTGGGAATAAAGTGTTCAAAATCACGAAATACGATCCCCGTGAAATTAGGCTTAAGTTAAGTTGTATATGGCCTATGTTTAGTGGAAATGCATTGGTTGAAATTATAGACGATGCATCAATATCTTCGATGATAGACTTCGGTCTGTCAAACACCCAGCATTCTTTTGAACTTTTGATTCAGAAGTATCAGATGTCCCTCCAACGGGTAATTTTGATGGTAATGCCGGAGGTAGTTCCTGGAGGTACGGTCACATGGTTAACGATGATACCGTCAGTCTCGGTGGATATGACTATACACAACATTATTCAAACCTTCAAACTCAAGGGTAAACATTTTAGTAATACCAAAATACTAATATGTTTTATATATTGAATACATGTTCTCCCAATCGACTGCTGCAGTTACATGCACCCCAGAAGAACAACAAGGATTACCATACACAACCTTCCAAAGGCAAATAAATCTGAAACAAGTGGTGATTTATTTACGAAAATATTAAGGAATAATAGTATAATAACAATTTATATACTAATCGCAGATTTTCCCATACCTCCGTATCATTCCAACACGATCCAAGTAGCGCATTCCAACCATGTCCGTCCACATCTTTCCGGTCTTCTCATCCCGAACAATCCACATTACACCGACCACAACCATCATATATTGCACCCGAACCTTATGTTGCTACGGGTGACATTGAATTTGTGTGGCAGTGATGATGAAACTGTTGAAGGTCATCAAGAGGAAGATAGCATGGAATATGCCGCTGGATTGAATGATATAGCATTGTTTGATGATATGGTTGCGAACAATGATTTTGTCGAACTAGATGATCCCGGCCTCGATCCGCTGGAAGATGATAATTGGGTAGACTTAGCCGTGGCAGAATTAAATACGGCATCCTATTTGGAAGCGACAGTAGCAAGCAAAGATTGTGTCACTATTGGGGATTTATTTCAGGAAAAAGGAGATCTTATTTGTAAGCTAAAGTCGTGGTCTATTCAGCCAAACGTTACATTTAAAACCGAAGAGTCAAATAAGACGTACTATACCGTGGTATGTACGAAAGCTCCTGAATGTAAGTGGAGATTGCATGCATGTTGTTCCAAAAGAGCAAATGCTTGGAAGGTCACGAAATACAACCAAGAACATACATGCATCAATTCTATTATGTTACAAGATCATAGGAATTGCACTTCATCTTACATTTGCTCACTAATCATGCCACTAATCCGTACAGATGTGGCGATGACTCCCCGAGAGATACGGCTCTACGTTAGCGGAGATGTCACGTCCCGAAAGTACGGAAAATGACCGGCACTTAAACTACGAAACGTCTCGAGGCGTACGTAATCTAAGTAAGCCGAAAACCCAGAAATCCAAACCAAGAAAAGTAGTAGAGTGAAGGAAAACCGATTTAAAATCAAGTAGTTTTAATAGCATAAGCCGAATTATGCGGTTTTAAAAAAAAACATCAAGTAGTTTCTGAAAATTTCGGCAGAGTCTCCTTTGTAAATACTGGCTCCCAAACGGGATACAACATGAATAGTATACGAAATCAATAAAAAGGCATCCCCAAGCGGGAGCTAGCTCTTCGTTAATCGACGGTCACAACCACACAAGCAATATAATATACAACGCCAACGGCGAGGATCAAAACTCAAAAGGAAACTCAAAACCACAAGAAATCTGCAGAAATATAACGCGCGACTCTAAGGTCGAAAGAATAACATCACTGGTCTCTATCTCAAAAATAACACATGTTTGGTTGATGGAACTTCTAGATACAACAGAATAATAATATACAAGTTATATAATGGGGGTATGATACAAGTAAACCCACCTACTAGCAAATCACCCGAAGGAAACTATGCTCGCAAAGCCGTGATGAAACCTGTACGGCAACCTGCAAGAAACTGGGGCACAACGGGGGTGAGTTGCCAACTCGTGAATAGAAAAACATCTACGCACAGAAATCGTATAAATAACGCAACCTAGGTCAATGATCATAATATATCCTCAAATATATGAATAACACATAGCCTATAACAAGGCTAGGGTAAATATCTAACCCGAGTGTAATCTCATATGCCCGTGTCAGTACCTCAAGTAGCAATATATCATATGAATGAGGTATGAATGCATGAAAACAGAATACATGTAAATGAAGAACCGTTTTCATAATTTAGTGAGATTTCCTTTGTATTTTTAAAATGAGGTATCATAATGAAATCAGCATAAAACAGTGCCTAGCATCGGCACAAAACGTAATCCCAATATCTCGATATCTCTGTATCACAGTCTCTGTACCTCAATATCTCGAAATCTCAATGTCTCAATCACAATATGTAGGGCGCCGTCAGTCCAGACCGGCCCCTACCATCCATCTCAAGACCACGACGGTATCCTCCGGATATCCGACGCGTCGGGTAAAATCACCGGTAGGTAGTGCTCCCCTGCCAGGCTCACATCGTCATCATCACGCGCTTCTTGCCCCGGGGTACCTTACCGGGTCCACCATGTACCCGAAACGGTTCATCCGTCTCCTCGAATCGGGTCTCGAAATCCATCAGCAAACTCATGGTGGACGACTCATACATCATGGGAAAAAACCGCACTTTTTATTTAAAAAAAGAAAGAAGAAGTTTGTATATGTTTTGCGGTTTTCCCCAAATCCAGAAAATCTCATGGAATCCGAATCCAAAACCTCAATAGCACGTAAAAAGTGAATATATGCATGAGAATCCATGAATGCGGCATAACAATGAATATCAGTATGCATGAAGTAGCAGGTAATAACTACAATTTCTAAACTAACATATAAGGCAAGTACACTAATATCATGTCTAAACTATTAGCTAACAGGCTATGTCAAGCAATAATATTTCTAAGGTGTACGTGACATGGCAAGTACCGATGAAGATGTGTGTGAGCCGGCAAGTAAGTGTACGTGGAACATACGCATCATCGGTAATGGTGCTGGTGTCCTAACCGCAAGATAGCAACAGTAGAATATAAAGCATAATATAAGCATGTGATGCGGAGCGAACAACAATAATGAGCGGGAGCTGAATACTAGACGTAACTATAACTAATCTGCATTAACCTAATATAAGTCTTACAAAAGGTGCCTTTTGAAATAACACGAATCATGGGGTTTTGAAAATAGGGGCTATGGTGTTTTTATGAAAAGATACGTCTTTTGAAATATCCGTAGGATCCCTTGGGCTGTCTTTTAAAATACCCACGATTCGTTAGTTTTGAAATAGGTAAGAATCGAATCTAATCTAACAACTAAACTAAACTAAGGGCTAAGCTGACCAGCTGGGCTACAGGTAAGGAAACCGCCTAACATCTGAGTCGATACATATACATACCTGTATATATATTAGTCGGTGATCCCGCCTCAATAATATCATATCCGATACCATATCTATAATCAGACATCCCAAGTCAAGAGTGCGGATCAATCATCAAAATATAGCTCGTACATAAATCCGTCGTACGGCATCCCCAAATCTGGGTACGGGTTCATATCGCATTCATCATACTATCCACCTGGTATCCTCTTTATCAAATATCATGATCGGGGTACTGATCTACGTCTAGTACAATACTGATACCGTCTAAGTATGCATGCACGTGTGAAACACTACGTCAAGGATCCGCTACAACGTCATGTCGTATCTCAAATACAAACCCTGCTATATCACCGATCTCACGGCCTCAAATCAAATCTCATCGACTCATCATAAATCCCAAGTATCACCCTCAAATCCGTATGGGAACACATAGTCTCATACCCATGTGAACACAAAACTATAAAGAATCCCATGAGCACATATAAATAGGAATGTATGCAAGTATGTATGTGTGTATGTGTAGTGCAACACTACCCTAGGGTTCGCGACACTAAAATAATCCAACATACCAATATCCATCCTAAACATCGTTATTAATCCCAATTAACATATAATAATTGTTGGTGTGTATACGCATCCGTATACACCACCACGGACTGCGGGGGTGCTATACGCCATCCACCCGACTTCTCCCCGTAGATATAAATCTACTCACCTGATTCTCGCTCGTCGGTGCCAATGTCGCCACGTGCCTGCTTGTCGTCTCGAAGTCCTCGCGAGGGTACCTACGTATCATAACACATCGTATCGCATTAAAATCAGACCCAAAAACTCTCGATGTCGGCGTACAAACGCCAAACCATCGAGAAAAACCCAAATACACTCATTTGCACATTCACGAACACTAATTTTAATATAAAATAGGTTAAAACTCACAAAAACCCCAATTTCACTTAAAAAGTCATTTTTCCGAAAATCTAGCAAGCACAATTCGCCGTTTTAGTACAAAACTCGATATATAAACGAATCTAGCGGCCACAATATTCACTAAATATCTTAATTAAGTCATAAAAAAATTCCCATAATTTAATCTCATTAATTTCCATAAACGTTAAAATTCTAGTTTACAAAATACCAAAATTTTAACAATTTTATAGCAAAAATGCACAAACTACAATCTAGCTTGGATTTTCATGAACTAAAAGCATTAAACCACTCAATATAATCTTTATAATGACATGAAACCTAAATTTGAATTTTTATCTCATAAGAATATAATTATTTAAAAAACCTAGTTTACCAATTATATAATTATCACTTTTAAATCAACAAATATGCAAACTAGCAACTTAAATTGGATTTAGCATAACATTAATATGTCAATTATATCACATAAACTAAATCTCACAACACAAAATACCAATTTGAAATCAAACCCCTCTCTTGAATTTTAAATCATGCACCTAGAACTAATTAAAAACCTAATTAAACAATTAATTAAGCTAACCTAAGCAATTAACAACACATTAAGTAAAAATGTTAGAATTTATACCCAACTAATTTGAAGATCCCACAAGCACACTTAGCCTCCCAAATTGAAATCTAAATCCCTAGATCCATGCTAAGGTAGCCAAGGGAAAATGGGTAGGAGGTGGGTTTTGATTTGGATTTTTGCTTGATTTTTTGTGGATTTTTCAAGCATTTTTGATAAACTTTTTTAAAGAGAAGGAGATGAAGAATGAAGGGGCTGTTGTGGGTTCAGATTTTGGCCAGAATTGGTGGGGATTGGGTGAGGGAGGAGAGAGAGTGAGGTGGGGAAAGTCCACTCCAGTCAAAGTCCACTCTAATTCTATCATTTTCTACTCTTTTCTTTTTCTTTTCTTTTGAAAAAGAAGTGATTGGAGAGAGGGAGAGGGGGAGGGCTGTCATGGTGGGGCCGGCCATATAGGGAGGGGGAGAGGGTGAGGTGTGGGTGTGTGGGTTAGGAAAAAGATAAATGCTAAACCCCAATTCCCATTAACACTAATTTCACCGAAAAAAGCCTTTTTCTTCGATATTTTCTAAACCGTTTTAGCAAACGATTTCATTTCAAAAACCACATGATAAAATTTTATTTAATGTTTTATGATGCACAAAATTTGTTTCAACTCATTTCAATTTGTAATTTTCCCTAATTAAATATATTAGTGACGGCTTAAAATAATAATAAAATAAAAAAAAAATTCAGAAAATTTGAAATTTCACCAGTGGCTCAATAAACACCAAATACTAGCCATTACATAGCTAGAATATGTATATTTAATTTTTATAATAAAGATATTTGTATTTTGACTTTTTACGGAAAACCCCCTTATTTTACCGATTTTTCCGAAATTTCATCGAAACGATTTTCAAAACGTTACAATCTTCCTCTCTTAAAGAAATTCGGTCCCCGAATTTAAATTAAAACTTCCCCCAAATACTAAAATATTTCAGCCAAAACCATCAAATCGCCGGGGCTCCGAAATCATAAATACATAAAACAAATCGTAGCGCAACGCATGCGCATGAAAAATGAGCATATAACTCAAATCAGAACTCCGTCAAGCATCCCGCAATCATCGGAGTCATGGGGAAGACATCAATACCAAATCCAAAGCAAAACCAATATGATATAACTCGAAACTATACATGTAAAATATATTCAGGTACTGTCCTCTGACTAGTCCTGTTCAGTACGAAAACACATAGCAATATCATAAAGACGTACTGCTCTATAAGAAAAATCAATCCCAAAATATGCGTATGAATACTACGTGCATCTTGTGCGCACGGAAATCAAAATCCAAATATGTGCCATACATATGCACAGAAACAACATCTAAGTGCATCGTGTGTGCACGAAACATCTGTCGTAGGCAACATGTGTGCCTGACAGCAAATCAGGTGCATCTGACATGCACGAAAAATCTCGATTTAGTGCATCTGGTGTGCACCAAAATCACACTTCAAAACATGCGCCCAACATGCGTGAAAATCCAAATCAGGTGCATCCATCGTGCACGAAATCATGAAATCCAATATCAAGTGCCGAACATGAGCAAAATCAAATCAGGTGCACAAGGTGCACAAAACAAATATCGAACATCACCATCGAAATCAAAGTCCAGTGCATCTAAGTGCACAAAAGGCGTATCACTGTACTGCAAGCATATATAAACTATACAGAGTGCAGGAACCAAATCGTGTGCGTGCATACGCACAAAATCAACTCAAATGTCTAAAACCGTAAAATCACAAACATGTGAAACCCAAGCACGAAAACGATATCAAGTGCAACACTGTGCAATGATCGTAAATCCTCAATCATCAAAATCAAATCATGCGAATAAATCACCCAAAACATCGAAATCAATAATGGCGGAATAGTACCGCTCAAGCGCATCCTCTAAGAATCTCGGGCCAATTGTCGCGGTCACTAGTGGGCCGTCTCGTCGATGATCATGAACTCTGGCCTGCTGGTGTGCGTAACAATGACCACTTCTGGGTCAAGGTCTTCACCGTGAATTACCAATCTCTCGGTCCATCGGCTCATCGGTCCTGTCAGGTGTGCTAACGGGGATGATCCCGTTCTGGCACTTCTCTGGTCACCTCTCGGTCAATCATCGTGACCACTCGTAAAACAGCATATCACTGGCGTCGGTCTCTGGCTCTCTGAATGTACGTGACACATCTGATCCTGGGTGCAAGTGTCATTGCAGCAGTGTCCTGGAAGGAATCCTGCTCACGGTCTCTTCCATGTCTCGTCTCTGCCAACTGTCCGGAAGTCATCGTCCTTTCCTATATCTGCATCTTGCTCTGGAACGACTGCATACTCATCGCAACTCCTTCTGGAAGGTAAATCCAAGTACCATGCCTCGGCATGCGCATCGCATCTCTGATGTCGGCGGAGTGGAACATCATCTCATCTAGATCTGGTACGAACCTCTTACTTCACTTTTCTCTAATGTCGTCTACTTTAGACTCGTCTCGTCGCGGCTGCATGGACTGAGCTCCAACGGCTATTCTCGTATCGGGAGTCTTCCAAGAAATGCATCTCACCACCTAGCATCCGAATTAAGTCGAACCATCCAATCGATTGTCAAAACCTCATAATCCTCCAAGGGCTCAACATCTTGGGCACAGTTTAATAGTATCGAGTACATACCACAGTATCGGTGGTCCAGCCGTAGAAGGGCAAACCCAAGCCTCACTAATGGCGCCGCGGAACTGCCGCAAACCCTAAGGTTCAAAGGCTTTCACACGGTCATTAAGTCGAGTTAGGGTTTCATTCTTCTAGAGGCACCATAGAATTGCCTGCATGTCTTTCCGACTACTTTAAACTTGGAATAATAGGTTTCTGACATTCGATCGTCTCTGTCGACTCCCAACGTCTCCGCGTGAAGTCGTCTCTAGCTGGAATCAATCTATCTGATGACCTCTCATCGGGTAGGCGAACGAACTACATGTCCTAGTCATTCATCGTCGGGTGACTAGCGACCTTCTATCATCTATTAGTACAACTCATACTGCATTAGCTCCAGCGTCTGGGGCAATATCCCGTCGCTCACAACAACAACTGGCTCACTCGTCTGCACGCTGAACAGTGCCTCAATCATCATGAGTGAGCAATACACCAACGGTCATCAAAATCTGGCTGGCCTCTATCATTGGCTCAATCCTCTAGTGTCGATCAGCACATCCGAGTAACCTCATAAAGGAGATCCGCCAAACGCTCTTGGCGCGGAAACACAGTAAAAAGACACATCTCCGCAATCGTGTGTCGCCGGAATTTCGCCCTGGTCAGTCCTCGTTCGTGACGAGCTCGTGCTGACCACAATTCTAGCTGTAGCTCTCCCTGCCCGTAATCGTGGCAGCAAAACCATAACTGGTACTGATGAGGCTAGATCGGAATGAATATAATACTGAGCAAAGAAATGTACATTCTAAGGCTTCTTAAGTGGAGTAGCGTATCGTAAATATGCCGCGGAACATACCTACGGTACGTCACTCTAGTTTAGTCACCTATTCCATCAACCAAGGGTCATCCTACGCTCTGAAGGTAAAACCTAACGCTTTGATACCAACTTTGTCACGTCCCGAAAGTACGGAAAATGACCGGCACTTAAACTACGAAACGTCTCGAGGCGTACGTAATCTAAGTAAGCCGAAAACCCAGAAATCCAAACCAAGAAAAGTAGTAGAGTGAAGGAAAACCGATTTAAAATCAAGTAGTTTTAATAGCATAAGCCGAATTATGCGGTTTTAAAAAAAAACATCAAGTAGTTCCTGAAAATTTCGGCAGAGTCTCCTTTGTAAATACTGGCTCCCAAACGGGATACAACATGAATAGTATACGAAATCAATAAAAAGGCATCCCCAAGCGGGAGCTAGCTCTTCGTTAATCGACGGTCACAACCACACAAGCAATATAATATACAACGCCAACGGCGAGGATCAAAACTCAAAAGGAAACTCAAAACCACAAGAAATCTGCAGAAATATAACGCGCGACTCTAAGGTCGAAAGAATAACATCACTGGTCTCTATCTCAAAAATAACACATGTTTGGTTGATGGAACTTCTAGATACAACAGAATAATAATATACAAGTTATATAATGGGGGTATGATACAAGTAAACCCACCTACTAGCAAATCACCCGAAGGAAACTATGCCCGCAAAGCCGTGATGAAACCTGTACGGCAACCTGCAAGAAACTGGGGCACAACGGGGGTGAGTTGCCAACTCGTGAATAGAAAAACATCTACACACAGAAATCGTATAAATAACGCAACCTAGGTCAATGATCATAATATATCCTCAAATATATGAATAACACGTAGCCTATAACAAGGCTAGGGTAAATATCTAACCCGAGTGTAATCTCATGTGCCCGTGTCAGTGCCTCAAGTAGCAATATATCATATGAATGAGGTATGAATGCATGAAAACAGAATACATGTAAATGAAGAACCGTTTTCATAATTTAGTGAGATTTCCTTTGTATTTTTAAAATGAGGTATCATAATGAAATCAGCATAAAACAGTGCCTAGCATCGGCACAAAACGTAATCCCAATATCTCGATATCTCTGTATCACAGTCTCTGTACCTCAATATCTCGAAATCTCAATGTCTCAATCACAATATGTAGGGCGCCGTCAGTCCAGACCGGCCCCTACCATCCATCTCAAGACCACGACGGTATCCTCCGGATATCCGACGCGTCGGGTAAAATCACCGGTAGGTAGTGCTCCCCTGCCAGGCTCACATCGTCATCATCACGCGCTTCTTGCCCCGGGGTACCTTACCGGGTCCACCATGTACCCGAAACGGTTCATCCGTCTCCTCGAATCGGGTCTCGAAATCCATCAGCAAACTCATGGTGGACGACTCATACATCATGGGAAAAAACCGCACTTTTTATTTAAAAAAAGAAAGAAGAAGTTTGTATATGTTTTGCGGTTTTCCCCAAATCCAGAAAATCTCATGGAATCCGAATCCAAAACCTCAATAGCACGTAAAAAGTGAATATATGCATGAGAATCCATGAATGCGGCATAACAATGAATATCAGTATGCATGAAGTAGCAGGTAATAACTAAAATTTCTAAACTAACATATAAGGCAAGTACACTAATATCATGTCTAAACTATTAGCTAACAGGCTATGTCAAGCAATAATATTTCTAAGGTGTACGTGACATGGCAAGTACCGATGAAGATGTGTGTGAGCCGGCAAGTAAGTGTACGTGGAACATACGCATCATCGGTAATGGTGCTGGTGTCCTAACCGCAAGATAGCAACAGTAGAATATAAAGCATAATATAAGCATGTGATGCGGAGCGAACAACAATAATGAGCGGGAGCTGAATACTAGACGTAACTATAACTAATCTGCATTAACCTAATATAAGTCCTACAAAAGGTGCCTTTTGAAATAACACGAATCATGGGGTTTTGAAAATAGGGGCTACGGTGTCTTTATGAAAAGATACGTCTTTTGAAATATCCGTAGGATCCCTTGGGCTGTCGTTTAAAATACCCACGATTCGTTAGTTTTGAAATAGGTAAGAATCGAATCTAATCTAACAACTAAACTAAACTAAGGGCTAAGCTGACCAGCTGGGCTACAGGTAAGGAAACCGCCTAACATCTGAGTCGATACATATACATACCTGTATATATATTAGTCGGTGATCCCGCCTCAATAATATCATATCCGATACCATATCTATAATCAGACATCCCAAGTCAAGAGTGCGGATCAATCATCAAAATATAGCTCGTACATAAATCCGTCGTACGGCATCCCCAAATCTGGGTACGGGTTCATATCGCATTCATCATACTATCCACCTGGTATCCTCTTTATCAAATATCATGATCGGGGTACTGATCTACGTCTAGTACAATACTGATACCGCCTAAGTATGCATGCATGTGTGAAACACTACGTCAAGGACCCGCTACAACGTCATGTCGTATCTCAAATACAAACCCTGCTATATCACCGATCTTACGGCCTCAAATCAAATCTCATCGACTCATCATAAATCCCAAGTATCACCCTCAAATCCGTATGGGAATACATAGTCTCATACCCATGTGAACACAAAACTATAAAGAATCCCATGAGCACATATAAATAGGAATGTATGCAAGTATGTATGTGTGTATGTGTAGTGCAACACTACCCTAGGGTTCGCGACACTAAAATAATCCAACACACCAATATCCATCCTAAACATCGTTATTAATCCCAATTAACATATAATAATTGTTGGTGTGTATACGCATCCGTATACACCACCACGGACTGCGGGGGTGCTATACGCCATCCACCCGACTTCTCCCCGTAGATATAAATCTACTCACCTGATTCTCGCTCGCCGGTGCCAATGTCGCCACGTGCCTGCTTGTCGTCTCGAAGTCCTCGCGAGGGTACCTACGTATCATAACACATCGTATCGCATTAAAATCCGACCCAAAAACTCTCGATGTCGGCGTACAAACGCCAAACCATCGAGAAAAACCCAAATACACTCATTTGCACATTCACGAACACTAATTTTAATATAAAATAGGTTAAAACTCACAAAAACCCCAATTTCACTTAAAAAGTCATTTTTCCGAAAATCTAGCAAGCACAATTCGCCGTTTTAGTACAAAACTCGATGTATAAACGAATCTAGCGGCCACAATATTCACTAAATATCTTAATTAAGTCATAAAAACAATTCCCATAATTTAATCTCATTAATTTCCATAAACGTTAAAATTCTAGTTTACAAAATACCAAAATTTTAACAATTTTATAGCAAAAATGCACAAACTACAATCTAGCTTGGATTTTCATGAACTAAAAGCATTAAAACACTCAATATAATCTTTATAATGACATGAAATCTAAATTTGAATTTTTATCTCATAAGAATATAATTATTTAAAAAACCTAGTTTACCAATTATATAATTATCACTTTTAAATCAACAAATATGCAAACTAGCAACTTAAATTGGATTTAGCATAACATTAATATGTCAATTATATCACATAAACTAAATCTCACAACACAAAATACCAATTTGAAATCAAACCCCTCTCTTGAATTTTAAATCATGCACCTAGAACTAATTAAAAACCTAATTAAACAATTAATTAAGCTAACCTAAGCAATTAACAACACATTAAGCAAAAATGTTAGAATTTATACCCAACTAATTTGAAGATCCCACAAGCACACTTAGCCTCCCAAATTGAAATCTAAATCCCTAGATCCATGCTAAGGTAGCCAAGGGAAAATGGGTAGGAGGTGGGTTTTGATTTGGATTTTTGCTTGATTTTTTGTGGATTTTTCAAGCATTTTTGATAAACTTTTTTAAAGAGAAGGAGATGAAGAATGAAGGGGCTGTTGTGGGTTCAGATTTTGGCCAGAATTGGTGGGGATTGGGTGAGGGAGGAGAGAGAGTGAGGTGGGGAAAGTCCACTCCAGTCAAAGTCCACTCTAATTCTATCATTTTCTACTCTTTTCTTTTTCTTTTCTTTTGAAAAAGAAGTGATTGGAGAGAGGGAGAGGGGGAGGGCTGTCATGGTGGGGCCGGCCATATGGGGAGGGGGAGAGGGTGAGGTGTGGGTGTGTGGGTTAGGAAAAAGATAAATGCTAAACCCCAATTCCCATTAACACTAATTTCACCGAAAAAAGCCTTTTTCTTCGATATTTTCTAAACCGTTTTAGCAAACGATTTCATTTCAAAAACCACATGATAAAATTTTATTTAATGTTTTATGATGCACAAAATTTGTTTCAACTCATTCCAATTTGTAATTTTACCTAATTAAATGTATTAGTGACGGCTTAAAATAATAATAAAATAAAAAAAAAATTCAGAAAATTTGAAATTTCACCAGTGGCTCAATAAACACCAAATACTAGCCATTACATAGCTAGAATATGTATATTTAATTTTTATAATAAAGATATTTATATTTTGACTTTTTACGGAAAACCCCCTTATTTTACCGATTTTTCCGAAATTTCATCGAAACGATTTTCAAAACGTTACAGGAGAGCACAAAATTCAGATTTCGTATGTGAAGGCATGAGATGCTCGTAGAAAGGTTTTATGCAAGATATTTGGGGAGTGGGAAAGCTCGTACAACTCACTAGTCCCTTTTATGGAAGCCATGAAAGCATCAAATCCGGGGACCGTATACCGGTTAAAAACCACAGAGACAGATGTCGATGGCTCCGTCAGGTTTCAAAGAATTTTCTGGTGCTTTGCTCCAAGTGCGGCTGGTTTCGCACACTGTCGGCCGGTATTATGCGTTGATGGGACGTATTTATACGGTAAGTACAGAGGCTGCATGTTAATCGCTACAGGTGTTGATGCTAATAACGGTATATTTCCGTTGGGTTTTTCTATTGTCGAGGGTGAAAATACATCATCCTGGTCATGGTTTTTCCGTCAACTCAAAAATATCCCATCTGTTATTGATAAAACAAATTTATGCATCATATCTAATAGACATCTAGGAATACTACCTGCAATGAGAGGTGTATTTCCGACGACCCCACATAGGTTTTGCCTGCGGCACTTCAGGCAAAATTTTGATAGAAAATTTAAAAATTCAGATCTACATAAGCTTTGTACAAAGCCGGTGAAGCGTCTGACCCTAATGTGCATGACATGTACATGACGAAAATTGGGAAGATATGAGTATCCAGTACGCATGTGGTCACAAGCACATGATAATGGATGCAGATATCTACTAATGACCACAAATATGTCTGAAAGCTTTAACGGGGTCCTTAAAAGTGTTAGAGGCTTACCGATACAGGGACTGATTGTTCGAACCTTTTTTCGGGTGAATACTTACTTTGTGCAAAGAAGAGAAAAGTCCTTGGCGATGGAGACTCCGCTCATCGCGTATTACGAAAATATATTCCGGAAAAGAGAGCGCAGAGCACAATACTACAGATCCGAAAGGTTTGACACGGCGGAGTTTCAAGTAACGGGGAGTAATGGGAATCAATACACCGTAAACTTTAGAGATGAAGGGCTCTTTTCGTGCACATGCGGTGTTTTCCAGCAACAACATTTATCTTGTGCCCACGCAATTGTTGCTACGAACAGCATGTATAACTCACATTACAATTTTGGTTCCCATTACTATACAGTTTCCAATTACCAAGGCGCATACGATCCAAAATTTCATCATATACCGGACAGTCGCTATTGACACTATTATACTGGGAACAGACAAACACCGACTGTATTACCGCCGGAAAAAAATATAGGGCCCGGAAGACCTAAGGTGCGTCGAGATCGAATGACAATAGATGCTTATCCTCAGCAAAGGCACGACAGATGTAGTCTATGCAAACAACCAGGTCATTATAGGACCAGATGTCCAACACAGTCATCAGGGGCGGGACCTTCGAGATCGTGACAAGTGCACCGGAATATTTTTTTGTATTGTAAATTTGACGGATTTATTTTGATATTATAAATTTGACCGTCGAGATAGAATTTATATTTTACAAACAGATAGGATTTTTTTGTATTGTAAATTTGACGGATTCATTTTGATATTATAAATTTGACCGTCGAGATAGAATTTACATTTTACAAACAGATAGGATTTTTTTGTATTGTAAATTTGACCGATTCATTTTGTACACCACAGTCATATAAAACAATTTTATAATTTTTTCAAATTTTGCTTTATTTAATTTTTTCGAATTTTACGAATTTTTTTGAATTTTGTTTTAAATAGAACAATTTTATTTTATTTTATTTAAAAATATGGCGGGTTCTAGAAACCCGCCCTCCATAGAACAATAACCCGCCCTCTCCTATAAAATATAGGGGGCGGGTTCTAGGAACCCGCCCTCCATAGAACAATGGAGAGGGCGGGTTCCTAGAACCCGCCCTCTCCTATAAAATATAGGGGGCGGGTTCTAGGAACCCGCCCTCTATACTGGGGAGGGATGGGGTCCAGAAAACCGCCCTATTCTCCTAATTTTAAAATAAAATACCCTAATTTTATAATTTTAAATATAAAATACCTTATTTAAAAAAAAAACCAATTTACTGTTACAAATTTGATGCTTATGAATTAATTTGCAGATATTCAAAAATAGAACCAAAAAAGCCCAGAGAATAAGGGACTAGGGAGAAATGAACGATTTGGGGGTAATGTATTCGGGTTAAACGGGTTGAACCGGGTCATGATACATGACCCGTACCCTACCCATTTATTAAACATGCCGGTTGGGTTAACCCGATTAAAAATTTAGCGGGTTCGGGTATTTTTGACAGGCCTAATATCATGACACTCAATGTTGTTGATAAATTATAACCTGGAAATTTAGTTAACAGTATCATTTGGTTTATGTAACTCTATTCTATGCCAATGATTCTTTCTCAAGACTGTTGTATTACTCCTATGATAATTAGGTAAGTACCACACAACCGAGGAATGTAGACTGAGTTGCATAATCCTGAAACTATAAATTCATCCTTTTGTGATTCATTTCTGACATGTATGATCATTCTAAACTTGCAGGCTGCCTACTATTCAACAGGAAGTTCAACAACGCAAGCTACTGTACATGGGTCTTTACCTTCTTATATGGGGTGAAGCTGCTAACTTGCGTGCCAGAGTGCCTTTGCTACATATATCATCATGTAGGGTTTGTATTTTTGTAACATAAAATTTTATTTGTACAACGTTTTTGCAAACAGCAGCGTATTTTGGATTTTACAATAGTATGTCACCTTATGGTATCAAATACATGTTGTAAAAAGCGAGATTAGCATCCAATACCTGTTAAAAGTAGATGAGATTAAATAAATATACATCTTTCTTTTTTTTGCACTGTTAGATGGCATTTGAACTATATGGTATGCTGGCTGGGAATGTGAACCCAATGACTGGTGAGAATGTAAAGCCAGCTTATGGAGGTGATGAGGAGGCATTTCTACAGAAAGTTGTTATTCCTATTTATCATACTATAGCACAGGTGCATTGCCTTTTTTTTTCCTTCCCTTATTTTGTTTATTTGGTCTGTTCTTTTTCCATGTTTTTTGTGGAGTAATAATTCCTTTGATGCAGGAAGCCGAAAGGAGCAAGAGGGAAAAATCAAAGCATTCACAATGGAGAAACTATGACGATTTAAATGAATATTTTTGGTAATACAGAGGAAAGTTTTTCATGTTCAAAATAGTTTTCCCTACTTCATAGCTAATATAATTTCATTCATACAAAATCCAGGTCTGTCGATTGCTTTCGTCTAGGTTGGCCGATGAGAGCTGATGCTGATTTCTTTTCCTGCCTCTAAATTCAGTTCGCCTCGAGAAAAACGTGGTAAGTTTGTTTTATCCTATTAATCTTTGAATTAAATGACATAATACTCCATTCAGGCACGGCATTCCCATCTTGATTCAAATGTTTAGTTTTCTTTAGTACTCAGGTTGTTATCGATCTGAGACGATTTCAACATTTTACTGTTTCGTACCATGCATTAGCTTGCATTTTCTTCTTGGTTTTATTATGTCATTCACTAATTTTGATGCTAGTGAACAAAAAGGTCCTAAGATTCTATATATGCTTTCTCTGAAGCTAGTTTGCTAAAATAAGGGGAAATCATTGAAATATAATAAACTAAAATTTCACGAATGCTGCCGTATCTCTACTACTATAAGGTTAACTCATATGGCCCCACCAAATTTACAATCATTTGTGTAGCTAAGAAGATGGCTACTGATTTTTACAGAAAGTAATAAAAAAGTAAGAAGATGGTTTTATTGCACTCTTAGTAACCCATGCAACTAACCGTTACTATAATTTTTTTAATAATACTATCTTTCCAATAAAACCTTCTCCCCCCCCCCAAATAAGAGATATTTCCTACCTATGTTTTTAAATCTCTCTCCATATAAAAATAATAAATTTGTATATTTCATTATCCACATCCATGTGCATTGCACGTGCAAAATACTAGTTATTCAAGTTGTGACATTGCCTAATAAATCATAGGCAATTTGTACTCGTTAACCAAAATTTGATAATTTTCGTACATATATGCGTAATCATCATTTTGTTGAGCTATTTAGAAGTGAAAGGTCCCTTCTACTATTGTACCAAAACTCTGAAATTATGATGAGGATTGATGGTTTTATTTTTATACTAACACGCCCCCGCAGGTCGAAGGCCTTATGGGTCAAAACCTTGGCTTTTGCGCAACTGTTTTTTATTAAATAAAACCACATTTAATTCACCTGATGGGAATTGAACCTGAGTTGTTTTGATATCATGTGAAATGCCCCTTCCAATATACCAAAACTCCGAAGTTATGATGGGGATTGAGGGTTTTATTTTTATATTCAAGCAATATCTACACAAAATTAAATATGATAGCAATACTCCTATAGAAGTAGTTAACAACACAATTTATAGTTAATTGTGTTGGATATAGGTGCGCTTAAGGCAATTATTGTAATTGAAGGAGGACCTATATGATAGAATAATCTTACTCGATATGAAAGTATGCTATCCGGTTTGTCTTTATCATTCATGTGCATACGTTTTATTCATTATCATGTATCGCTAATATATAATGATAAAGCCCGTAGGATATTTGCTTGACTACCGGGATTATGATAGAGATCATACTAGTGGGGCCTGGATAGCAGCACATTCTTAAAAGTCCTTAGTCGAGAGAGTATCGAGACTGGGCATCGATACTCCAGACTAGTGTATACGTTTCTTGACCCCAACCGGGACGATAGTTGATCCCATAGCCATTGGTGTTTGACACCAAAGATTATATACATGCGCTTATTAAATGAATGAGTTATACTGGACGGGCTCACCTGAGAACTCCTAGATGGTACTGTACCCATCGTCAGATAGCAGTTCTCATGTGACACGAGTACATGGTAGTTTGTAAACCTAAGATTGTCACTGTCTTGTGTGTGTTCTCACTGTACTTTGATTACTACCCTACCACGGTTTTAAAGAGTCGTGCTAATAGCTTTTAATTAGATACAGTCCCGAAGCACATGGAGGTCGTGAACGATCGAAGGGATTCGTCTCTCTCGGTATAGCGAGGCGAGGTTATGCTGTGCCGGATCAACTATAACCATAAGTTCTTGGCTAAGACAATTGAGATTTACTGATAAGCATTTTCAGTAGTTTCTCGAATGGTTATGAGTTTATGATCGACACAACTTATCGGGTTATTGAGAGTCTGACGGTTTCCACCTCCCAGACCCGATATGCGACACTCTTAGACGAAGAGACCGGACTGTACGGTGATTGTCACCGATAGACTTTGCAGGGTTCGGATGAGCTTGCTCGTTGATCTTCTTTCGATTAATATCTTGATAGCCGTTACGTGTAGCTAGTACCGCTGACGTACTTGTGGGCTATGATCCTAACCTACTGCCAACGTATTGTCGAGTTTTTAGAGCCCCACACAAAAGTTTACCAGCACAAGCGAAATGATATAGGGGGCACGTATAGTGATACATGCAGGAGTTCGATTAAACACGTGTATGTGATACACGTATTTTAATCGGGTGTTAAATGATATTAACCGGTTCATATATGATATAACCGGATTATTAAATTAAGTGTTGATTTAGTAATTATATGATATAGATATATATTAAACTAATATCATATTCATTTTATTATTTATTCTCTTTAAATATATTTATATTTGATATAAATATAAGGATCATGTTAGCTTATACATGTGAGTTGTGTGTATGAGATGCACACACAAGTTTAGCTAATACATGATTGTTGTGTGTATGAGAATTACATAGGAAACAAGATGAGATCAAAGGATTTACTTTATATTTTTTTGGAAAAAGAATGAGTCATTTTTTGGTAGTGTGTAGAATTGATGACCCACTTTTGGTTTTTCCTAAAAAAGATAAGTATGCATAGTCTTTTAATCTTATCATAATTTTCCTAGCTATTCTGATCTTTATGGCTCTCTCTCTTGATTTTGATTAAGTGAGAAAGAAAAAGAAAAGAGAAAAAAATTAGTGAGTAAATATATTCTACATCATTTACTAATTATTCTTAGCAAGTTTGATTAGTGAGTCGCTTCACATATGATGTGATCAAGTGAAGTTATAGCTTGTGATGGTGTTATCTTAAGGTGGAACATCTTCGGTAAGGAGATTACCGAGCGAGCTTGTTCCGGGCTTCGTGTAGACTAGCCGGACTTCAAAAAGAGGTGGTTAACGCGCTACATAGGTTGTATACCCGAACTTTCTTTTTAAGCTTACTAGTTTAGTGTCAAGTTTAGTCTTTTGGTTAGATTCTTGATTTGGGATTGCTATTGCTATCAAGTTATTTAAAATTACCGCTTCCGCCGCGCTTTAAAACCCTTTAAGCAAGCTTAGCATCCCAGCAAATTGTGCCAATAAGGGATAAGGATAGACCTAAACGATCATGGATTGAGGCAATTAAGAATGACATTTTAAGTTTTAATTTAACCGAGAAGATGGCTATTAACAGAGCATAATGGAAGAAAAAATCATATACCCGACCCCAATAAATTAGGCTAAAGGCTTGTTACTTTTGTTGTTGTAGGAGTACCCCTATATGTTATATATAAATATATTTTTATAGGATAGTACGTAACAAAGTCGCATAATCTTAGCTAACATTACTGACCCATTGGCTGGAAACTCGTGCGATGTCGTACCAAAGAAGCTTTTTCCGTCTTATTAAAGTAGAAGCCTTTTCCATTAACTTTCTAGATATTTTTGTCTTCACAAAAATTCTATGACATTTACGTTGAAGGGTGGTAAACCTGGTTTCTGAGTAGCTAAATCATTAATTTCATTAAAGAATAACATTTCAGCTACATTCAATTATCATCTATTTTGGTATGAATCTTGGATCATCTTTGCATTGCATTCATGTTCTTAGAAAATAAATTTCTACATCATCTATGTCTACATTCATCCCGTGGGGCAAAAAAAATCCTAAATCATCCAGAACTCACATCCTCCGTTTTGTTGTTAAATTTAAAATTGAAGATGCAATATGGTTCCTGCAGATGAATAGATGTTCCATTTCTTGTTGACTTATTGCGGCACAATTATTTTCACTCAGTCATGGCATGATCTTATGAACACATGCTTTATTTCAGTTCAAATCCTAAATTGATCGGTCTCGAGTATGTTTATTTGCACATAATTTTTCAAGTTCCCATAATGAAGACGTAAACGAAAGCACGATTCTTTTTGTCGGTTTCTCATTAATTCTTTCCCCTTAAAATATAATAATGAATAAATAATACAACTTTAAAGAAGAATTGTAAGGAAAATCCAACATACTAAAAGAATTAGCTATCATACTGACCTAGTGATGACCAAAGTTGTCAACTGCGAATTCAAATCTTTTATCATATCTCATGTTTATCGTAATGCATATCAAATCATATTATGTATCTCTAGATTAATTGTCCTATCTAGTGATAAATATCTAATTATACAAATTTAAGAAAACAAAATTACTAATAAAAAATTAGAATGTACGATAGTAACAATCATTTGAACTATAAAATATTAGATAAACAAAAGAACCGATCATAAACATAAAGATAAAATTGAAAACAAAAAAGATAACTAAAGCATAATATTATTAGTTTCACAGTGGGTCGATTATTTACTAGTTTATATATCTAATGATCATAATATTATTAATGAATTTATTGTCAGTAAGAAAGTCAAACCATATTAAACATTAATATAAGAATTTAAGGGGCTTGTAGTGTCCCTGTAAGCCCCAACTTAAAGTGCCCCCACCCAGAGGTGGGTAGGGCTCAAGGGTGGTTTTGCAGTAAAGACTCAGGGCTCCACCCGCTTATAGATGAGGCCACTGCCAGGAGGGGCTGCAGAGACCCTGTCATACTCTGCTTCCTTAAATACGATAGCAAAAGACGTGACGAGACCTGCGACGTGTCTATATCCGAAAAGCACACATTTTCGATAGATACGTTAAGCGTCTAGCATGTAATAATAGTATCATAAGCAATTTATAACAATCAAATTCAATATTTACTAAAATACACGGCATGTTTAAAAGAAAGAACTATGTTTCGAGATACAAGAGGTGAAAGCCTTTTAAAACACATGGGATTCCACTTATTACAATAAGGAATCAAAAGAAATAGAAAATGAAGTCGGCTAAACACTAGGCAGTTCACAAGATACATAACTAGAAAAGATAATGAATCAAGGGTGACAAGTACTCTGTCTGGGTCAGAAATAGGCAAGGTCTTCGGTTGATACGTCCATCTCTCCGTGCACAACCACGTCTCCAACTGATTCTAAAGCTGAGAAACATTTCAAACATAGAAATATCCTTTAGCAAACCTTCACTCGGGTAAGTCTCCCAAATCCAGGGATAATAAAAAAAATATGATGTCGATAAATCAAATATCATTACAGTAAATAACTAGGAAAAATATTGCAAGTTTGTCTAAAAATATTGACATGTTTATTCTTTTAAAAATAATATTTTATTAATCGAGCCGGGAAGAATAGAATAGGGCATGCAATATCGTGAGTATTCTGTTCACCATGTCGGAATATCATATGAGGATTCTTGAAGTGGTCTCCGGCAACATGGCATGGCATTTAGTTCTGCATACAATAGCATTTATCGCATTCCCGCTGCATGCGGCTCTATTTATTTTCCAACTACCCCATTACCCTGCCATAAAAACGGTTTGTTGTATCAAATATGAGTAGTCTAAATAAAGAACCGTGCATATATCATATGCATCAAGTATATCAACAATAAATTTTAACATCGATTAAAAAAACACGAGTAGATGTCTTGTAGCTTTTGAAATGACATAGTAAGGAAACATGCCATGGTCTTTCAATATTAATAGATGTGCAAGAAAAAGGTAACTATAATTAGTTGCGAAGCGGTTACGTTCCTACCATTATTAAATTATATAAACATTCAAATTATAAGTCTAGCAATTCCTTTAGACAACCCTATAAGTGAAGAACATGCAGAGGTCGTATGGTTATGATGTGGAAATAATATAGGGCCCTTCAGGATTGAACTAAGAGGTAGAACTTATACCGAAATGGTTATCGATGTCGGGACTTCAGACTTGCCGAGGTCGTAACTCCTAACCTCAAACTCCAAATGACTAAAAATTTTGACACAATTCAGAGGGGCAGGTATATTATTTTTTACAATTTTTCTGGAATTTTGAAGTGTTTTGAAATGGCAAATCAAGCTAAAGAAACTGTTGCGCAGATTTGGATTCTTTAAAGGGTCAAAAACTATCAAGCAATTGGTTTAGGAAATAGAGTTAACAAGGATTTGATTTCTTTAGGGTGAAGGTATACGTGCAGTGGCTATTTAGTCTAAGGAAGGGAATATGGTAAGGGTGATCGGTGACAAGAATGATATGGTAAAGCGACGCTAGGAAATCCTTATCTTTAAATACCTCCATCGATAATATTTTTCATAAAAAGGATGGGGGAAACATGCAGAGGGGTCCTAACCACACTGGAGGGATCATAGCGAGGGAAAATAGCGATGGGAGTGAGAGGAAGACTTATCGGGGGTGCAAATCGGTATACCACCCGACTTGCTAAATTTTTTCTTCCAATCCCGAGCTCCAAATGCTCTAAAATTTGGCCGAGACTTAGAGGAGGGAGTGGAACCAAGTTTTTTTTTTTGAATTTTTGGAATTCTTTTGATTGCCGAAACGAACTGCAAACCATATATAAAGCAAGCAATATTCACCAAACTCGCATCCAAAACCCGTTGGGCTGGGCTCCCCCCTCTTTAGGCTGGGCTGAAATTTAAAAAAAGGTTTTGGGTTTAAGAAAAAGGTTTTACTTAAAACAAAATCTAAATAATTTCTATTTTTAAAACAAAACTAATAAATAATTTTATCTTTTCGAAAATTTTCTCCAAAAAACATTTTAATAAATTCTTCTTTTTAAAACAAGATTTTCCTTTATTATTTATGAAAGAAAGATAATTTAAAAAATATTAATTTAAACCAAATTTTATTTATTTAAAAACGGGCACGGTCGTTACACACCGCATGGCCCGTTTTCTCTTAATATAATATTAAATACAAAAAGGAAATAGAAGATTTAATGAACCATTCTAGAATTCTTTACCAGATTCAAACAAAATAAAGATTAAAAATATATTACACATGTATGACATGCAAATAAACGGGAGATTGACATTTCACATAACCATGACTGACTTGCTATTGTATCCTTGGGGGAAACTAATGTAAGTCCATGCTACCTCTCCCGGTACTTACGGGCTTGCGGAAATGATGAAAAACGATTTTCAAGAGGTGGTAACATGGACTCAAAATACGGATCTTTGTTAAACAACTAACTAACAAACCTAACAAGAATTTTACCTACTCGGTTAGGGGGTTGTACCTTTCTTGAATTCCTTCGTCTTCAACTTTTTCCGGTGTACGGATCGGCCTCACCTCGTCGTCTCCTTGCGCCGAAGATGGATCCACCTGAAAGCTTCTACCTTTGGCTTCTTCTTCGAACTTGAAGAAACTAGAACACTTGGTTTGCTAAATCTTGTGAACTAGGATGAGTAGAGAAGTGATTTGGGTTTTCTTTTATCTCTAAGGCAATGTTTCTCAACTCATGAGAGGGTGTTGCCTTGAGCTAGAGAGAGAGCAAGAGGAAGGGCAAGAGGGAGAGCTCAAGCAAGAGAGAGAAAGCAAATGAGAGAATGAGTAACTCTTTTGCCATCCAAGCTCTCATAATCCAAAACCATCATAACAAAAATAGTAATCAAGTATTATGTGATGGTTCAAGTCAAAATGGCTATATCATTTCATGCACTCATTTTGCAAAAACAAACAAGCAAGCAAAAGTCTTTGCTATGAAATGATAGCCATTGTCATGATGATGGTCAACTAGTCCAACCTAGTCAACCGGTCAACAAAGTCAACAAGTCAACAAAGTCAACCTCTCAACAACCATGTCATCATAATACTTAATTAATATTATTGTTAGTTATATTTCTTATTCTCATTAGGGTTTAGCCAAAAGTCAATAGTCAACAGTCAACAGTCAACAACCCCAATGAGAATCCTCTGCCTCTGTCTCTCTGTCAACTGTGCATACACACCCGCATCCGCGTTCCGAGGAACACGAATACAAACGAGATAAAACCAATCCCAAAATGTGTAAGTGCACGGCGGCGCCCCGGCCGTCAATCCGATGGCCAAATGCGGAAGCGGTGATAAACTTTAAATTTTCTTGAACTGGCAAACCGCCGCGCACTAATACCCGGATCGAACCACTAACTAGTCCTAGCTATCTACAAGAAAGGGAAGAGAGATATACCGACAGATCCGAGTCCTCCGGTCTTCTCGTCGTCGTCCTGATCTCCTGCGGAAGCTCCGGTCTCCACCTCGTCGCCGGAAGTACACCACATCGCCTACTTCTTTTACGGGCTCCCACCTCAATGCCGAGGCAACTCGGGCACGAAGCTGGCAAGTCGACGTGCCCAAGTTTTGCTGTAGAATATCTAGTGAGCAAGTCTCATTTGGGGTTATGGAGTTGCCTTTGGTGGAGGAATGATACTTGGGGTTTTGGAGATTGATCTTATGGGATTTTTGCAACATGAAATGAGCTAAAAACCCACCCCAAAAATCTTGGACAGCCCACTAAGGGGAGTGGCCGGCCATATCAATGAGGAAGAGAGGGAGAGTGAAAGTGTGTTGTATCAAAAGATAATGGGAGCCATTCTCATCTACCATGCAAGAGAGAGAGTCAAGACAAAGAGGTGGTTGAAAAGCAAGTGATAATGAGAAACAATGATCACTCCCAAAACCAATACTCAACCATCAATCATCAACAACCATGATTGTATACAAAGTCAAGCAATCATGATAGAAGAAGTCAAGGTCAAAAGAATGGTGCACCATCATGATACAAGGAAATATGCAAAGACCCCCTCCACAAAAGCTTATTTGCAACAATGCAAATAACCCCTCCTCCACCAATCTTCGGCCAATGAACGAAACAAAGGAAATTGGCCGAAACGGAAAGCAAACTGGCAACTCCAGAAAACTGGTCCCGTAATAAATTACAGGAAAACCCCGATACTGTGCATACACACCCGCATTTGTATTTCGACCGAAATGCAAATGCAATGAGACAAAATTCACACTGTACTATACTAGGATCCGGCTTAAACCAAAGCCGGCTAGTAATATCCGTTCGATCCTGATCCGTGCAATACCGCACGTATCTGATCGAACCCTGCCATATATCCATACGGCCTATAGTACAAACTGTCCGATCCCGATCCGTGCAATACCGCACGTATCCGATCGGACCTTGCCATATCTCCATACGGCCTCTACAACCTTTCGCCCGAAAGCTGAGTAACAGAATGTGGGGGACTCTAAAGACTCGTCAACACCTTGGTTATGGATTTAACCACTAGCACGTCAGAGGTATAAGTCAATACGTAACGGGCTACCAGGTATTGACTAAAAAGGGACGTCTGTGAGCGAACTCAGCCTGACAACCCTACTGAGCCTGTCAGTGACAATATCCGTACAGTCCGGTCCGTTCGTCTATGAGTGTCGCATGGCGGGCCTAGGGGGTTGGTAAAAGTCAGACCCCCAAAAGCGGTACAAGTCGTATCGGAGTGTAGCCCAGAACACCCTGAGATACTACTGGAATACCTACCAGTAAATCTCCTGCCTTGGCCAAGGACTTCGTGTAATGGCTCTCCTAGACACAGCGCGACCTCACCCCCAATACCGGGAGAGATGAACCCCTGAAGATACGCTCACTGCCTCCATGTGGCTCGGGACTGTACCCAACTAAAACCTGTTTGCACGACTCCTTTGAGCCGTGGTAGGGTAGTAATCAAAGTACAGTGGGAACTCACACGAGACAAATGACGATCCCCATGTCGATGAACTAACCTGCACACATGTCACCAGGGAACTGCCATCTGACGTCTGGTATATGACCAACTAGCATATTCCCGGCGAGTCCTGTCCGGTGTACTCATAACCCAATGAGCACCTGTATACATCTTAGGTGATCCAACTGACACCAGTGGCTTGTGAGACCGGCCACCGCCCCTCGTCGGGGTCTCGACTGTATACACTAGTCTACTCTGGAGTATCGATGCCCTGTCTCGAAACTCACACGACTAGGGACCATTTAAGGATATGCTTATAGACCCCAGCTCCCACTTATATGATCGCCCTCATACTGCTGGTGGTCAAGCAAGAATCCTAGGGGCTCTATCGACATGTAATAGCAACTTGTCAGGTCACCTAAAACAGTACACGATGATAAAGGTAAACCAGATAGCATACTATCATCTCGAGTAAGACTGTCCTACCGGGATAGGTCCTCCATCAATCATTGCAATCACGTACCTGTGACCTAATAATTGACTCTGAGGGCACTATCTCCAACAAAATGTACACTAGGATCTGGCTTAAACCAAAGCCCGCTAGTGTTAACTGTCCGGTCACTAAACGTACACAAGTGCACGGATGTGACCGAACCCTGTCGCAAAACCATGCGACCTCTACTCTTTTGCCTAAAGACGAATAGCTTTCTGTGTGGGACTCTAAAGACTCGACACTACGCTGGCAGTGGGTTTAACCACAGACCGCAAACGGCACCAGCTGTGCGTAACGGTCCCCATGTAGATGCCGACAAGAAGACTGACGAGGTGAAACCCATCTGAACTCCTACTAGGTCTGAATGTGACAATCTCCGTACAGTCCAGTCTGTTCGTCTGATACATCGCATGGCGGGCCTAGGGGGCAGTAAACGTCAGTCCCCTAATAGCGGTACAAGTCGTGTCGGAGTGAAGCCCAGAACACCCTGAGATAGCACTGGAAACCTACCAGTATATCCCGCTTGCCCTGGCCAGGGACTACTCGTGTAATGGCTCTCCTAGACACAGCGCGATGTCAACTCCCAATACCGGGAGAGACGAATCCTTTCTAACCGTCACTGCCTCCAAGTGCTTCGGGACTGCACCCAAAAACTACCTGTTTGAGCCGTGGTAGGGTAGTAATCAAAATACAGTGGGAACACACTCGAGGCGAAGTGACAGTGTCAATTCAGCGGACTAAGCTGTACTCATGTCACCTGGAAACTGATAACTGACGATAGGTATAGTACCAACCAACAGTTCCCGACGAGTCATGTCCAGTGTACTCGTAACCTAACGAGCACCCGCATACTATCTCAAGTACGACGTACTGACGGCTGTGGGACAGGCCGTCTCCCACACTGGATGAGAAGCGCATACGCTAGTCTACTCCGGAGTATCGATGCCCTGTCTCGATAGTCCTGCGACTAGGGACCTGCATAAGGATGTGCTTATAGATTACCCAGCCCCCACGAGTGTGACTGCCATCATAACGCTGATAATCAAGCAAAGATCCTAAAGGCTCCACTAATGTGTATAGGTGATATACTAAAATAAACACATGTACACATTAAAGTAGAAACAAACCAAGTAGCATACTACCATTTTGAGCAAGATTGTCAATACAAGTTGAATATCCCAAGCTTCCATTAAGTAATATACATACTAGTATGATACAGTAATGGCCTCTAGGGCATATACACTAACAATCTCCCACTTGCACTAAGGCCATGTACAGGCGTATCGAAGACCTATCATCTCGATCAGCCGCTCGAACTGAGTCTGGGGTAAGGCCTTTGTGAGTGGATCAGCAGTGTTATCTTCCGTAGAAACTCTCCGAACCTCGATCTCCTGGCGACCCACGATCTCCCTGATCAGGTGATACCGCCTCAAGATGTGTCTGGACTTCTGATGGGACCTAGGTTCCTTCGCTAAAGCTATAGCCCCGTTGTCGCAATACAGCGGTATTGGATCAACAATGGACGGAACCACCTGAAGTTCTGTTAAGAACTTCCTTATCCAGACGGCTTCTTTTGCGGCATCTGCAGCAGCGATATATTCCGCTTCCATCGTCGAGTCAGCAACGGT
Source organism: Agapanthus africanus (assembly GCA_030015575.1). NCBI lineage: Eukaryota > Viridiplantae > Streptophyta > Magnoliopsida > Asparagales > Amaryllidaceae > Agapanthus > Agapanthus africanus. The sequence continues at coordinate 388,517,070 of CM057345.1, read as the reverse complement.
TTCCTGTTTGGAACTCTTCCAACACACCGCCCCTCCATTGAGGGTAAAGATATAACCCGACATGGACTTGGAATCATCCTTGCCACTCTGGAAGCTGGAGTCAGCAAAGGCCTCGATCTGGAGGTCTTTTCCGCCATACACCAAGAACATCTCCTTAGTCCTTCTCAGGTACTTGAGAATGTTCTTTACTGCTATCCAGTGTTTCTCCCCAGGGTTTGACTGATACCGGTTTACCACACTCAGTGCATAAGCTACATCTGGTCTGGTACACAACATCGCATACATTATAGAGCCTACCGCAGAAGCGTAGGGTATAATAGACATGCGATCCCTTTCCAAATCAGTCTTGGGAGACATCTCTTTGGAAAGGGTGATCCCGTGACAAGCCGGTAGATTACCGCGCTTGGAATCTTCCATACTGAATCTTTTCAGTATGGTGTCGATGTACCTGGACTGTGAGAGTCCCTGTATCCTCTTGGATCTGTCACATAGATCCGGATCCCCAGAATGTATGAGGCATCACCTAGGTCTTTCATGGAGAACCTGTGTGACAAGAACCTTTTGACAGATTGTAGCATAGGAATGTCATTTCCTATTAAGAGAATGTCATCCACGTATAAAACGAGGAATACTACAGTTCTCGCTACAAATCTACTATAGATGCATGGTTCATCTAGATTTTTGATAAAGCCAAATTCTTTGACCGTCTCATCAAAACAGATGTTCCAACTCCGCGATGCCTGCTTTAGTCCGTAGATGGACTTAAGCAACTTGCACACCTTTCCGCTGCTCCCACTCTGAATGAAACCCTCTGGCTGGTCCATATAAACACACTCCTCTAAATTTCCATTTAGAAAAGCGGTTTTTACGTCTATCTGCCAAATCTCATAATCGTGGAAGGCGGCAATGGCAAGAAGGATCCGAATGAATTTCAGCATAGCTACTGGAGAAAACGTCTCGTCATAGTCCAAACCAGGTCTTTGACGAAAACCCTTTGCAACCAGTCTAGCTTTATAGGTCTCAACCTGTCTATCTACACCAATCTTCCTTTTGAAGATCCACTTGCATCCTACGGGTTTTACCCCATCTGGAGCAATGTCCAACGTCCATACTTTGTTGGTGTACATGGACTCCATTTCGGTCCGCATTGCATCCAGCCATTTTACCGAGTCAACGCTCTGAATGGCCTGCTGGAAGCTAGTCGGCTCATCTTAATCAATGATGTAATCTTCTCTATCCCCGTCTATGAGAAAACCGCAGTATCTCTCGGGCGGATGAGACTGCCTACTACTTCTGCGGAGCGGCGTAGGAATGTCATTTTCTTTTGAACTCTCTGGTTCTACTAAGCTTTCAGTAATAGCTCGTGGTTCTGGAATTTCTTCCAGTTCTATTGCGCTCCCACTTATCTGATTTTCCAAAAACTCAGTTTCCAAGAAGTGGGCATGACGAGAAACATAAATCTTTTGTTCCTCTTCGCAATAGAAGAAATATCCCTTGGAGTTCTTTGGATATCCCACAAACTTGCACTGTACTGAGCGTGCCTCGAGTTTGTCTGTATGCTGCTTTTTGACAAAAGCTGGACATCCCCATGTCTTAATGTGATTAAGATAGGGTCTCTTCCCACACCACATCTGATATGGTGTAGTAGGCACAGTCTTAGTTGGAACTCGGTTCAAAAGGTATGCAGCTGATTCTAGTGCATATCCCCAGAATGATCGCGGTAACTCAGCGTTACTCATCATGGACCGTACCATATCCAATAGGGTTCGGTTCCGTCTCTCCGATACACCGTTATGTTGCGGGGTGTATGGAGGAGTAAGCTGAGAGAAAATTCCATTCTCATTTAAGTAATCCAGGAACTCGGCACTTAAGTATTCACCATCTCGATCCGATCTCAGTGTCTTGATACTTTTGCCGGTTTGTTTTTCTACTTCATTCTTATATTCCTGGAATTTCCAAAGGCTTCGGATTTATGTTTCATTAAGAAGACATAACCGTACCTTGAAAAGTCATCCGTAAAAGTAATGAAGTAAGAATAACCGCTTCGCGCATGTGTAGACATTGGACCGCATACGTCGCTGTGTATGAGTCCCAAGAGCCCGCTCGCTCTTACTCCATGTCCAATGAACGGAGTCTTTGTCATCTTTCCTTTGAGACAGGATTGACAAGTGGCATACGATTGATATTCGAACGGATCCAAATATCCTTCTGTATGTAACTTCGTCAACCTTCTCTCATTGATGTGACCCAGTCTACAATGCCATAAGAAAGTCTGATTTATTTCCAGAGACTTTCTTTTGTGTGTATTCTGGACATTGAAAATCTGTGGTTGGTTTAGTACGTATATACCATTGCTTAATGTACCTGACTCAATCAGAACTTGATTAAGGTGAATGTTTACAACATTACTTACAAACGCAAATTCATAACCTTCTTTAGAAATCAAAGATACAGAAATGATATTACAAGTTGAGTTGGGTACAAAAAAGCAATTACGTAAAACCAAAACATGTCCATCTGACATTCCCAGGTGAGTCCCCCACGGCCTTAGCATCCATGCTAGCTCCGTTTGCAACTTTGAGGGTCATGTCACCTGCCTTCAAAACCCTACGGTTTCTCAACGCCTGCAAAGAATTACAGATATGAGATCCTGATCCGGTATCCAATACCCAGGAAGTAGAGTTTATTGATAGACAGTTTTCAATAACATACACACCTGAAGCTGAAGCCGCAACTTGCTTCAGATCCTGTGTTCTGGCTTTTCAAGCCCTACAATCTTTCTTCCAGTGCCCACTCTTATAACAGTAAAAGCACTCTTCCTTCCCCACAAGTTTCCCCGCTATCTTTGTTGCTTTTGCCTTTCCCTTCGTATCCACTTTACTAACACCGCCCCTTGGTTTGGCGGGAGTTTTCTTCTTCTTTCTCTTGGCTTTCGCCTTGGACCTAGAAGAGGAAGGTCTTCCTACAAACAAAGTGGATGTTTCCCTACCTTTCTGTAGGGTGCCCTCTGCACTCCTCAGCATGTTGAGGAGCTCTGAAAGTTCAACTTCCTTTTCTTGCAAGTTGAAATTCAGGATGAACTGGGCGTAAGTGGAAGGAAGGGACTGAAGAATCAAGTCCGTATAGAGCTCATTCTCCAACGTGGTCCCAAGGTCCGCGAGCTCCTCTATGAAGCCAATCATCTTAAGCACGTGTTCCGCTACCGATGATCCGACGGCCAACCTTGCCGAAAATAACTTCGACACTTCGTATCTTGCGATACGAGATTGCTCTCCATACAGTTCTTTTGTATGGAGAAATATGGATTCGAGGTCCATATTCTCGTGCCTCCTCTGATGTTCGTTGTCCATAGAGGCAAGCACGAGGCACTTGGCCTTCGCGCAATCGATTTCCCAGGTCTTACGGATTTCCCTATCCGCGACGCTGGTTTTGGGACCTGGGACAGGGGGAGCTTTGGTGGTAAGGAGATACCCCAACTTGTCATAAGTGATTGCCATTTTGACATTCCTGAGCCAATCTTTGTAGTTTGGCCCTGTCAGTATGTTTTTATCTAGTAGTGACTTAAGTCCGGTCATGATGTTTGGTCGCTGCAATTAGGAGAGAGAGAAGAAACACTTTAGCATGATGCTCTTGCAAGTTTAGAATGGTTTTTAATTTGTCTAAACATGATGGCTCCCACTGTCTCTCGAATCCCTCCTCAAACCAAAAAGGAAGAATTAGTCAGGATCAATCTCACCGTACAATTCTTACTTAACCATTCGGCCAGGCTGGTGTCGGTACTTCGAGGGAGGTTTTCCAACACTTTCGCGAAGTTTCTTAATTAAATAACATTTTTTCCTTATGGGCGTAGCCCCGCTAACACCTTTCTAGACACCTACTTGGTTTATAGCATTGATCGTTAAGTGAGAAATTTCCCGAGGAGTAGCATATACTCACAGTAGGATCGGGATCCAAATATCATTGCGTGACAAAACTGAAGGAATCCTACCAGAATCATCACTCCAAATGGTATGCAGCGCTAGCAAGTTTCAGTTCTTTTGAAACTCCCGATGTGGATTTTTGCCCCATGCTCTTATGACCTTGACTTTGGCCAACAAATCATAAGCCATATGTCAAGTTCTACCCGTCATTCTCCAGGTTAATTTGAGCCCACCCGCACATACCATTTACTTTGGCCAACAAGGTAGAACGACTGCCCCAAACCAACACATCTATCTATGCTGCACATGAATACCCAATAGCTACCAATCACTATGCCTTGACTTTGGCCAACAAACATAGCTTGAATACTTATTGACCATTCATGTGAAACGACGGAGGGCTACGAATGGTTTTGGCGAAACCGTGAACGTAGTGAACTTGATATAATCGAAGGAACGAGATAGCTTTTAAAAGGAGTGGCTTAAGCTCCGCATTTAAAAGTTATTTTTTGAAAAGAAACCGAGTGGTTTTGAAAGTGTTCCAACGACTTTTACTTGGTTTATTTTTCCTGCATTAATTCCAATGCGTCCCATCATTTAATCCTACCATTGCATAAAACAACCAAAATATGACGTACGCTTATGCCATCCGCATTCGCCACGGGGCCCCGTCATTACCCGTTAGGTTACTTAACTAACGACAGAGCGGGGGCTGGACTAGCGCGGATGCAAAACATAAGCAACGCCTAAATAATATCATATATAGATATATTACAATGATATCCATTTCAGATCACAGATGAACACATTGGATATACTAGGAATCCGCAATTCGTACGAGCCTATAACGAAAAGCGGATTACACGGTCGCGATGAATAGCCAATACCCCATCCTAGACCCCTACGGGTGCGGCAAACTACCCGCCAAATATTCGAAGCGGAGCAACCTTCCTCAACGACGTGAGTAGGCCACTCGGCACTTCGAGATACACGGTAGTTTATGCACCCCACCTTGGGTCTATCCTAGGAGCAAAAACAGTAAAAAGAAATTATACAATGACGGCTACAACCCCGACCCGGTTGTACGGCCAAAAATAATATTTCATCAATTTACATGTTACATGAATTGAAAGATAAAAGAAAACTCTCATCTCACAACCCCCGGGCTATTCATCCGTGACAATCCAATGAATTCATATACATATACCATCAATATTACAGATCACAGATATGTATAACCCCCACTAATCGACGTATAGCGATTAGCGGACGTTCAATACATATATCACATCACAGATATAAACCCGTCAGCTTAAGTCTTTAGAAGTTCGATCAAAATACGGATTTTCAAGCCCCAAAAACTAATTTTTTCCTGTAAAATCTGGGCAGAAAAAACATATCCCAAAAATCCCAAAATAGTCCCAGAAACACTCTGCAAGAAACCTTTTCCTCGACCGAGTCAACTCGGCCGCGTTTCCGCGGCGGGAGCATGCTCCCGCCGCGTTTCCGCGGCGCTTTGACCGATTCGATGGACCAAATTTCTTGGGTGTTTAAAAAAAAGGCTGAGCCGATTTTTAAGATAAGATTTATCATTTTTTTGGACAGAAAAAAATTCGGCAGAAACTTGATTTTCCGGGTTCGTTTCGCGACTTTTTCTTCGATCGAACTTCTAGTTACTTTGCTAACATGTTAGATAGTGTTTAACTAGGCTCTGATACCACTGTAAGTCCATGCTACCTCTCCCGGTACTTACGGGCTTGCGGAAATGATGAAAAACGATTTTCAAGAGATGGTAACATGGACTCAAAATACGGATCTTTGTTAAACAACTAACTAACAAACCTAACAAGAGTTTTACCTACTCGGTTAGGGGGTTATATCTTTCTTGAACTCCTTCGTCTTCAACTCTTTCCGGTGTACGGATCGGCCTCACTTCGTCGTCTCCTTGCGCCGAAGATGGATCCACCTGAAAGCTTCTACCTTTGGCTTCTTCTTCGAACTTGAAGAAACTAGAACCCTTGGTTTGCTAAATCTTGTGAACTAGGATGAGTAGAGAAGTGATTTGGGTTTTCTTTTATCTCTAAGGCAATGTTTCTCAACTCATGAGAGGGTGTTGCCTTGAGCTAGAGAGAGAGCAAGAGGAAGAGCAAGCGGGAAAGCTCAAGCAAGAGAGAGAAAGCAAATGAAAGAATGAGTAACTCTTTTGCCATCCAAGCTCTCATAATCCAAAACCATCATAACAAAAATAGTAATCAAGTATTATGTGATGGTTCAAGTCAAAATGGCTATATCATTACACGCACTCATTTTGCAAAAACAAGCAAGCAAGCAAAAGTCTTTGCTATGAAATGATAGCCATTGTCATGATGATGGTCAATTAGTCCAAGCTAGTCAACCGGTCAACAAAGTCAACAAGTCAACAAAGTCAACCCCTCAACAACCATGTCACCATAATACTTAATTAATATTATTGTTAGTTATATTTTTTATTCTCATTAGGGTTTAGCCAAAAGTCAATAGTCAACAGTCAACAACCCCAATGAGAATTCTCTGCCTCTGTCTCTCTGTCAACTGTGCATACACACCCGCATCCGCGTTCCGAGGAACACGAATACAAACGAGATAAAACCAATCCCAAAATGTACACTAGGATCTGGGTTAAACCAAAGCCCGCTAGTGTTAACTGTCCGGTCACTAAACGTGCACAAGTGCACGGATGTGACCGAACCCTGTCGCAAAACCATGCGACCTCTACTCTTTTGCCTAAAGGCGAATAGCTTTCTGTGTGGCACTCTAAAGACTCGACACTACACTGGCAGTGGGTTTAACCACAGACCGCAAGCGGCACTAGCTGTGCGTAACGGTCCCCAGGTAGATGCCTACAATAAGACCGACGAGGTGAAACCCATCTGAACTCCTACTGAGTCTGAATGTGACAATCTCCGTACAGTCCAGTCTGTTCGTCTGATACATCGCATGGCGGGCCTAGGGGGCAGTAAACGTCAGTCCCCTAATAGCGGTACAAGTCGTGTCGGAGTGAAGCCCAGAACACCCTGAGATAGCACTGTTAGTTGTATGTATGCCCTAGAGGCCAGTATTGTACAGATTATGTATATTATATTGGATGCTTGGACATATATAGAGATGACTTTCTTGCTCGACATGATAGTATGCTATCTGGTTGCTATTTATCTTAACATGTACACTAGTCTCTTTATACTGTCTTATAGTTACATGTTGGTAAAGCCCTTAGGATTTGTACTTGACTACCTGGACTATGATGCAGATCATACTAGTGGGGACATGGTAGTCCATAAGTACATCCTTCAAGCTCCCTAGTCGTGGGTGTATCGAGACGGGGCATCGATATACCAGAGTAGACTAGCGTATACGCTTCTCGACCCATGTGATGGGCGATGGATGATCCCATATCCATTGGTGTTTGACATCAGAGATGGTATACGGGTGCTCAGTGGAGACTGGGTACACTGGACGGACTCGCCGAGAACTCCCAGATGGTATTATACCTCACGTCAGATGGCAGTTCTCAGGTGACACTTGTACAGGTTAATCTGTAGACCCGAGATCGTCATAGAGTCTTGTGTGATTCCCACTGTGCTTTGATCTCCACCTTACCACGTCCATGAGGGCGTGCAAAACGGTGGTCTTTGGGTACAGTCCCGAGTCACATGGAGGCAATGAGCGATAGGAGGGGTTTCGTCTCTCCCGGTATTGGGAGTTGATATTGCGCTGTGCTCGATTGGCCGTAGCAGGGAAGTCCCTGGCCAGGGCTGATCAGAGATTTGCTGGTAAGTGTTACCAGTAGTTTCTCGACCCGTTACGAGCCTCACATCGGCACGACTTATCGGGTTATTGGGGTCTGACGTTTACCACCCCTAGACTTGATATGCGACGTATCTGACGAAGAGACTGGACTGTATGGTAAGTGTTACTGGTCGGATTCGCAGGAGTGTGAGCGGGCTAGCTCGTCGATCTTCTGATCGCTCAATACCCGGGTGGCCGTTACGTTTAGCAGACCGCTTGCGGCTTGTGGGTGCTTGATATGATCATCATCTGCTACCGGCGTATTGACGAGTCTTTAGAGTCCTACACAGAGGTTTCCTGGCTCAAGCGAAACGAAATAGGAGCGCATATGAGATATATGCAGGACCGAGAATAATGCGTGTATGTGATACCGCATTTCATTCTCGCGATATATGTTTCGATTGGTTATATTCGATATGACCTAGTTATCGAATCATTGATTCGATAAATCGATACATTACATACTAGTCGGTTGTATGCGATATAACCGGATCATTGAATCAAGTGTTGATTTAATGATTTAATGTATAATTATATATTTGATATATTACTTTGCATTAACTAGTATTGGTTCACTTTAAACGGATTTTTCTCACTTGATGCACATTGTATATGTGATATGCTTTCGTGCACTTTTTTGTATCATGTTTGATGATACTTGATCATTTCGTTAAGTGTATAGAATTAATCCATGGTTAATATGATAATTAGGGTTTTGTATATTCATTTATTTATTTGTTTGTTTGTTTATTTATTTGAAATGGATTATGATGAGAATGGTGGCTCTTTTTGTTTTAAGTTGAAGCTTCATGAAGCTTTGACTTTGCTAACCATCCTTATCTTCATGCTTAACCCTAACCCTTCCAAGTGACCATGGTTAATTCTCTACACTTAACCCTAGTTCAAGTTATGATAAGTATTTGATTTAAAATTTATTTTATCACAAGACTAATCATATTCTTTTCTTGAGCTCATCTTCTTCTTCTTCTTCAAGCTTGCTACAAAAATGGCAACTTGAGTTAAAGTGAGATAAATCCAATTCTAAAGTGAACCCACCTCCTATTTCTTCACCCTCTACCTCTTGCCAAGTTGTTTTGGGTGTTTACTTCACAAGTTTCACAAGTTTGTGAAGTCGGAGCTTGAGTTTGTGCAACCTCGACGTAGAGCGTCTTTGACAAGAAGCCGACGACCTATTCCGCACGTTTCTCCGATGAAGCCGTCACGAGAGTTCAAGCTTCAAGATGGACAGCGAGAGGACGCCCTTGCGGAGCCATGGAGGTGGATATCCGGATCTACAAAGGTTGTAATTTCCGTATCCCAGTAGTTAACTGTTAACTAGCTTTTTGTTTCGCCTAGAATTCTAGCAAACGATCCGTAATCGGGTCTCTCGGCACGGTTAAAATTTTAATATGGCATGTTCGATGCCTTGTGTGACCTCATTAGGGTGCCTAGGAACCCTACAGTGGTATCAGAGCCTAGCTAGAGCCTTAGGCGAAATCCAGACGGAGTTTGAAGTCCGAACGAACCCGAAAACCCATTACAAACATGCTCTCTGTACTTTTTCCAAAAACGTGGATTTTTCCATATTAAAAATTGCCAAAAAATTCAGCAGGGAATATAGTGAGTTACTGTGAAACACGTGCTGATAACTCGCCAATCGAAGCGCGGATCCGCGGCCTCCTCTATACAAAACGCGGCGCTTCCGTGGCCAGTGTATTGATTTACAGCACGTGGCTTGCACAGTAATTCATGTAGTGTAGTGCTGAGTCTTCTGGAAATTTTTAGTATTTTTTCCAGAGTTGATTTTTTCTGGGTTGTTTTGGGATTTCATGGACTCGATCGGATTATCAAATTTTTGTCTATTTGGCTTTCCGGATAAATTTTAGAATATGTTAAAAAGTTCGACCGGATATAAATACCCAATTTTTCCCCTGTCGGGAAATTTCCAAGTGTTGGATTTTTCCGTAGTTTAACGACGTTCTAAGTAGTGCAAGTAACTCGATGGTCCCTCTAGAAGACAACAAACCTTAACTCGATTATGTGACCGTCTTGAACTGCCCTTTGAACCTTCGGGTTTGGGGCAGTACGGCGTGCCACATGTGAGGCGTTGGCTTGACCCTTCTACGGCTGGACCGTTGGTACTGAGGTACGAACTGAATGTTGTTAGACTTATTTCATGTGTTGATCTGTATTGGGAAAACTTGGGTGTTCGATTGTTCGATCGGAAAGTTTAACATTTTCTGTTTATCTGGAATGTGATACAATAATTGGAATTCACAAGTAGTTATGAGATAACTGAATGAATGTTATAAATCTAGCAATTTAGTCCCATATGATATTGAAAAGAGTTTTCGATAATGAGACTAAAATGCGGGATTTATATCTGTTAGGCATGCGATGTCTAAAGAAGTTGCGGATTCCAATTATTGTAGTTTTACACTTTCTTTTCTGTGACCGTAAGTGTAGTATGTTCATATCGCCGGTTTCGTTGCTATACGTCAACGACAATTGGGGTATGCATACTTACTTACGTTGATGACATGTGATGTTATGTGTTGCTGGATATGTTATATTGGATCGTCGTGTTCGAATAGCCGGGGGTTTTTATGTGAGATGAGTGTTTTTCATTTTCATTCATGTATAAAAACTTGTATGTAATATTCTTTTATTTGGGGCACTTCCAGGTAGCGGAAGTAGTCACCGTTTGTATATTATTTATTTTTCCGCATTAGGATAGACCCAAGGAGGGGAGCACAAGTAACCGGGTTCTGGGGTCCAGTGGGAGACCAACTCGAGGAGTCGAGTCCGGGTCTCCTAACCCTAGAATTGGCAGGGTTGCTTGCCGCTCTCGTAGGGGTCTAGGGGTGTGGGATTGGCTATTCATCACGACCGTGGAATCCGTGTTTTATACTGGCTCGTATTGAAAACACGGACGTCCTAGTATATCCAATATTTCATATGTTTATTCTGCTGCGATATCTGTGACGTGATGTGATTCTGTGATGGATATAGTATATAGTATATATGATATATTATATAGACGTTGCTTATGTTTTACACCCGCGCTAGCCCTGCCCTGCTCTGTCGTTAGTTACCTAACCTAACGGTGCACGAGGGGACATCGAGGCGAATGCGGATGGCATAAGTGTACGTTATATCTATCTGTGATGTTTAGGTATTTAAATGATGGGACTTCATTAATGTGATTAATGAAAGATACGAAACCTAAGATGTTGTAGAATTGAATTTTAAAATAAAACAGGTAGCTACAGTTCTTGCTTTGCATAGCGGTATATATGATATACCCTGCACCTTATTCGATGAGGAAAGGACCGAGATCCCTTCACCGGGAGTGACTCCTTTAGCAATAACTGGCAGATGCTACAGACTCGGTTTGCTTTTGACTGCTTTTGGGTTTTTGCTTTGCACAGCGATATATATGATATATCCCGCACCTCATTCGACGAGGAAAGGACCGAGATCCCTTCACCGGGAGTGACTCCTTTAGCAAAACTAGAAAAGCCTCAAAATCACTCCATTTCAAAACCTCATTTGATTCTACAACGATATCAAGTTCATTACGCTCATGGTTTTATGAAAACCTGCGTAGCCCTCCGTCATTTCAGATAAGTACTAATTAGTATTCGTGCTACGGTAGTTTGGCATTCGTCAAGGCGTAGTGTACGGTAGCTAACTAGTATTTATCTGCTTATGCATATGATGCAGATTGGATTAGGGTATTCGTGCGGCGTTGTTTGGCATTCGTCAAGGGTCGTGCGGGTGGGTTTAATTCAATCAAGAAATGTACGGGTTGAACTTGACTAGTGGACTATGGGTTGTTTGGCATTCGTCAAGGTCATAGAACACTAGGGGTAAAATATTATCGGGAATTTCAAGTGTTGAAATTTGCAATGAGATTGCATACCTTCTATGAGATAGTTGGATCCCGATACCCGCTGCGAGTAAGAGTTACTCCTGGGAGAGTTTTACACATTGCAATTAGCCGATCAAGTAGATGTCTAGAAAGGTGTCAACGGGGTTACGCCTCTGGGAAAACGAGGTTTACATTAATTAGGTTCGTACGAAAGCACGGGGGACCTCCCTCAAAGTACCGACACTGGCCTGGCTGAAAGATTGGCGAACTTGTAGTGTGTAATTAATCCCGGCTAGTCTTTCCTTTTAGGGTTTGGAGGAAGATTTGATAAAAAGCAGTGGGAGCCATCCTGATTAGATAAGATAATAACCAATCTGATCTTGCACGAGCTTACGCTAAAGTGTTTTCTTCTCTCTCTCTCCAGGTAGCGACCATTTCATGCCTTAATAAAGATAATAAAATGGATGTATTGACCGAACCCGCATGTTATACTGTGCAGGGGAACGTTGAACCCGTTCTATCTTATAAGTGTTATAAGAATGAACAGGAAACTGGAGAATATCTGGATTCTCACACCGCCCAAACGGAGAACATGCATGTTGATGCATCATCTTCAGGTGTGTTTGTCATTGAGAACTGTTTCTCAGTTCACCCTACGTCCTGGGTATTAGATACCGGATCAGGATCCCACATATGTAAGATGTTACATGGGCTGCGAAAAGGTAGAGAACTGGGAAAAGGTGATCATTCTGTTCAAGTAGGGAACGGTGCAAGTGTTGCAGCCAAAGCAGTTGGCGAATATCACCTAGTATTACCAAGTGGTGATACATTAATTCTGAATGAGTGCTATTATATACCGAACATGATGTGCAACATTATATCAGTTTCTTTATTAAGTAAAGATGGATATAATTTTGTAGTAAAGGATAATGTTATGAACATATTCCTAGATCAAAAGTTGATTGCATCAGGCTCGCTACATAATGGCATGTTCATTCTAAATCAAAATACAGTCCTCAATATACAAAACACACACAAGAGGAAAAATTCAGAAATGAACGAATCCTTCTTGTGGCATTGTAGACTTGGTCATATCAATGCGACACGACTGGCTAAGTTACATAAGGATGGTTATTTGAATCCATTCGAATTATCATCTTATGATACTTGCCATTCATGTCTCAAAGGAAAAATGACCAAAGCTCCGTTTAGTGGACACGGAGAAAGAGTTACTGAACTCTTAGGACTGATACATAGTGATGTATGCGGTCCTATGTCTACACATGCCAGGGATGGTTCTTCCTACTTCATTACATTCACTGACGATCTCTCTAGATACGGGCATGTGTTCCTGTTGAAACACAAGTCTGAAGCTTTTGAGAAATTCAGAGAATATAAGCACGAAGTAGAGAACCAAACGGGCAAAAGTATTAAGATCCTTCGATCTGATCGAGGAGGAGAATACTTGAGCAATGAGTTCCAAGATTATCTAAAAGAGAATGGGATTCTCTCTCAGCTTACTCCACCTTATACACCACAGCACAACGGTGTATCGGAACGAAGGAATCGCACCCTATTAGATATGGTGCGTTCAATGATGAGCACAGCTGAGTTACCTATTTCCTTCTGGGGGTATGCGCTTGAGACAGCCATACACCTATTGAATATGGTTCCTACCAAATCAGTGCCTACCACTCCATATGAGATATGGAGAGGGAAGAGACCATCTCTTAAGTATGTTAAGATATGGGGTTGTCCAGCCTATGTCAAAAGACAAAATCCGGACAAACTCGAGGCAAGATCTGTCTTATGTAAGTTTATAGGATATCCCAAAAATTCACAAGGGTATATCTTCTACCACCCCGAGGAACAAAAGGTGTTTGTTTCTCGACATGCCACTTTCTTAGAAAAAGGTTTTCTTATGAAACAGATTAGTGGCATTGAGGTAGAACTGGAAGAAGTTCCAGCAACACAAACTGTAACAGAAGACTTGGTGGAACCAGAGGATTCAGTAGAACTCAACGAACCCCAGCCTCTCCGCCGATCTAGTAGGGTATCTCGTCCACCTGAGAGATACTACGGTTTTCTCATTGACGGTGGGAGCGAGGATTGCATCATGGAGGATGATGACCCAACTAGCTTCGAGCAGGCCATCACGAGTAGGGACTCAGTGAAATGGCTGGATGCTATGCGGTCCGAGATGGATTCCATGTACACCAACAAAATATGGACTTTGGAAGTTGCTCCTGAAGGGGTAAAACCCATTGGGAGCAAGTGGATCTTCAAGAAGAAACTTGGTGTAGATGGGAAAGTGGAGACTTTCAAAGCTAGACTTGTAGCAAAGGGTTTTCGTCAAAGACCAGGTGTGGACTATGACGAGACCTTTTCTCCAGTGGCTATGCATAAATCCATCCGAATCATGCTTGCCATTGCTGCCTTTCATGACTACGAAATCTGGCAAATGGATGTTAAGACCGCCTTTCTAAATGGTGATTTAGAAGAGTGCGTGTACATGACTCAGCCAGAGGGCTTCGTAGACAGTGGGAGCAGCGGGAAGGTGTGCAAGCTGCTTAAATCCATTTATGGATTAAAGCAAGCATCGCGGAGTTGGAACATCTGCTTTGACGTCGTTATCAAAGAGTTTGATTTCGTCAAAAATCCAGATGAACCTTGCATCTACAAGAAGGTGGCAGAGAGTAAGGTTGTCTTCCTCGTATTTTACGTGGACGACATACTCTTGATAGGAAATGATATTCCTATGCTGCAATCGGTCAAGCTTTTCTTATCACAAAGATTCTCAATGAAAGATCTTGGTGATGCCTCTTGCATATTGGGAATCAGGATCTATAGAGATAGATCCAAACGGATTTTGGGATTGTCCCAATCCAGGTACATTGACACCATACTAAAGAGGTTTAGTATGGAAGAGTCCAAGCGTGGGAACATGCCCACGATCTCTGGAGTCACTCTCTCCAAAGAGACGTCTCCCAAGACTGATTTGGAGAGAGCTCGCATGCAAGGGATACCCTATGCTTCGGCAGTAGGCTCTATCATGTATGCGATGCTATGTACCAGACCCGATGTAGCATACTCACTAAGTGTAGTGAGCAGGTATCAAGCTGATCCTGGAGAGAATCACTGGACAGCTGTGAAGAGCATTCTCAAGTACTTGCGAAGGACTAGAGATATGTTCTTGGTGTATGGTAACGGAGAACTCCAAGTGGAGTCCTTTACCGATTCGAGCTTCCAGAGTGATAAGGACGACTCTAAGTCGCAGTCGGGCTTTGTCTTTACCCTTTACGGAGGGGCGGTTAGCTGGAAGAGTTCCAAGCAGGAAACCGTGGCAGACTCGACGATGGAGGCTGAATACATCGCTGCCAACGATGCTGCCAAAGAGGCTGTCTGGATCAAGAAGTTCATTACTGAACTTGGAGTGGTTCCATCCATTGAGCATCCAATACCTTTGTATTGCGATAACAATGGAGCGGTGGCTTTGGCCAAGGAACCCAGGTCCTATCAGCGATCCAGGCATATTCTGAGGCGGTATCACCTGATCCGGGAGATAGTTGATCGCCGGGAGATCGAGGTCAGGAGAGTTGACATGAAGAACAACACGGCGGATCCACTCACGAAGGCCATTCCCCAGATACAGTTTGAGAGACTCTTCGGGATGCTCGGTATGAGATACTACAGCAGCTGGCCCTAGTGCAAGTGGGAGATTGTTAGTTGTATGTATGCCCTAGAGGCCAGTATTGTACAGATTATGTATATTATATTGGATGCTTGGACATATATAGAGATGACTTTCTTGCTCGACATGATAGTATGCTATCTGGTTGCTATTTATCTTAACATGTACACTAGTCTCTTTATACTGTCTTATAGTTACATGTTGGTAAAGCCCTTAGGATTTGTACTTGACTACCTGGACTATGATGCAGATCATACTAGTGGGGACATGGTAGTCCATAAGTACATCCTTCAAGCTCCCTAGTCGTGGGTGTATCGAGACGGGGCATCGATATACCAGAGTAGACTAGCGTATACGCTTCTCGACCCATGTGATGGGCGATGGATGATCCCATATCCATTGGTGTTTGACATCAGAGATGGTATACGGGTGCTCAGTGGAGACTGGGTACACTGTACGGACGCGCCGAGAACTCCCAGATGGTATTATACCTCACGTCAGATGGCAGTTCTCAGGTGACACTTGTACAGGTTAATCTGTAGACCCGAGATCGTCATAGAGTCTTGTGTGATTCCCACTGTGCTTTGATCTCCACTTTACCACGTCTATGAGGGCATGCAAAACGGTGGTCTTTGGGTACAGTCCCGAGTCACATGGAGGCAATGAGCGATAGGAGGGGTTTCGTCTCTCCCGGTATTGGGAGTTGATGTTGCGCTGTGCTCGATTGGCCGTAGCAGGGAAGTCCTTGGCCAGGGCTGATCAGAGATTTGCTGGTAAGTGTTACCAGTAGTTTCTCGACCCGTTACGAGCCTCACATCGGCACGACTTATCGGGTTATTGGGGTCTGACGTTTACCACCCCTAGACTTGATATGCGACGTATCTGACGAAGAGACTGGACTGTATGGTAAGTGTTACTGGTCGGATTCGCAGGAGTGTGAGCGGGCTAGCTCGTCGATCTTCTGATCGCTCAATACCCGGGTGGCCGTTACGTTTAGCAGACCGCTTGCGGCTTGTGGGTGCTTGATATGATCATCATCTGCTACCGGCGTATTGACGAGTCTTTAGAGTCCTACACAGAGGTTTCCTGGCTCAAGCGAAACGAAATAGGAGCGCATATGAGATATGTGCAGGACCGAGAATAATGCGTGTATGTGATTCCGCATTTCATTCTCGCGATATATGTTTCGATTGGTTATATTCGATATGACCTAGTTATCGAATCATTGATTCGATAAATCGATACATTACATACTAGTCGGTTGTATGCGATATAACCGGATCATTGAATCAAGTGTTGATTTAATGATTTAATGTATAATTATATATTTGATATATTACTTTGCATTAACTAGTATTGGTTCACTTTAAACGGATTTTTCTCACTTGATGCACATTGTATATGTGATATGCTTTCGTGCACTTTTTTGTATCATGTTTGATGATACTTGATCATTTCGTTAAGTGTATAGAATTAATCCATGGTTAATATGATAATTAGGGTTTTGTATATTCATTTATTTATTTATTTGTTTGTTTATTTATTTGAAATGGATTATGATGAGAATGGTGGCTCTTTTTGTTTTAAGTTGAAGCTTCATGAAGCTTTGACTTTGCTAACCATCCTTATCTTCATGCTTAACCCTAACCCTTCCAAGTGACCATGGTTAATTCTCTACACTTAACCCTAGTTCAAGTTATGATAAGTATTTGATTTAAAATTTATTTTATCACAAGACTTATCATATTCTTTTCTTGAGCTCATCTTCTTCTTCTTCTTCAAGCTTGCTACAAAAATGGCAACTTGAGTTAAAGTGAGATAAATCCAATTCTAAAGTGAACCCACCTCCTATTTCTTCACCCTCTACCTCTTGCCAAGTTGTTTTGGGTGTTTACTTCACAAGTTTCACAAGTTTGTGAAGTCGGAGCTTGAGTTTGTGCAACCTCGACGTAGATCGTCTTTGACACGAAGCCGACGACCTATTCCGCACGTTTCTCCGATGAAGCCGTCACGAGAGTTTAAGCTTCAAGATGGACAGCGAGAGGACGCCCTTGCGGAGCCGTGGAGGTGGATATCCGGATCTACAAAGGTTGTAATTTCCGTATCCCAGTAGTTAACTGTTAACTAGCTTTTTGTTTCGCCTAGAATTCTAGCAAACGATCCGTAGTCGGGTCTCTCGGCACCGTTAAAATTTTAATATGGCATGTTCGATGCCTTGTGTGACCTCATTAGGGTGCCTAGGAACCCTACAAGCACTGGAAACCTACCAGTATATCCCGCTTGCCCTGGCCAGGGACTACTCGTGTAATGGCTCTCCTAGACACAGCGTGATGTCAACCCCCAATACCGGGAGAGACGAATCCTTTCTAACCGTCACTGCTTCCAAGTGCTTCGGGATTGCACCCAAAAACTACCTGTTTGCACGACTCCTTTGAGCCGTGGTAGGCTAGTAATCAAAGTACAGTGGGAACACACTCGAGGCGAAGTGACAGTGTCAAGTCAGCGGACTAAGCTGTACTCATGTCACCTGGGAACTGATAACTGACGATAGGTATAGTACCAACCAACAGTTCCCGACGAGTCATGTCCAGTGTACTCGTAACCTAACGAGCACCCACATACTATCTCAAGTACGACGTACTGACGGCTGTGGGACAGGCCGTCTCCCACACTGGGATGAGAAGCGCATACGCTAGTCTACTCCGGAGTATCGATGCCCTGTCTCGATAGCCCTGCGACTAGGGACCTGCATAAGGATGTGCTTATAGATTACCCAGCCCCCACGAGTGTGACTGCCATCACAACGCTGATAATCAAGCAAAGATCCTAAGGGCTCCACTAATGTGTATAGGTGATATACTAAAATAAACACATGTACACATTAAAGCAGAAACAAACCAAGTAGCATACTACCATTTTGAACAAGATTGTCAATACAAGGTGAATATCCCAAGCTTCCATTAAGTAATATACATACTAGTATGATACAGTAATGGCCTCTAGGGCATATACACTAACAACTAATAAGCTCAATTGAACTTCTACAAAATGGTATGGGATAATTTCATACGATTCAGCCTAGGACTCATGCTAAGGGACATCTAGGGACGCGACTAAATAGTTTTAGACTTGAGGTTAGGTTAGGTAAGTCAATAAAGTGTAGTTCTACCTAAATTCTATTTGACCCAATATATCTAACAAGTTTCACTACGTCAACCCAAACCGCATCTTCCTCTTCAGGTCTCTGAAAAGATACTTTTGAAATACCAATAGGCATTAAATTAAAAATAAAATTCAACAGAGAAAAGAGAATGACTTTCACAAAACAAACCGTAAGATTCATGATAAGTTTTGATCATTACTTTAGCGGCTTGGCCAGTTAGTTGCAATTCGCCGTTCTATTTCTTGTGTCAAACGGTTCAATGTCCCTTCATCTGCTTTGTTGCCTCGAGGGCTGGGGAGTTTTGATTGAACTCCTCAATGTGGGAAAAGAAGTCTACTTTTCCATGGCCGCATATCGCTCTTGTACATTTGAAAGTGCCTTTTCGGCCGAAGGGAAAGGCTCCAACAACACGTTGATCTGGAATGATTCCTTGGTCTAGCTTGAGTTGGATCTTGAGCTGGATTCCAAGAATTCAAATGAGAAACAAAGGCCATTGATAACAAAGTTTCCCTACAACAATGTCTGGAATGTCAAAACATGATTTGATAGTAAAGAAAAACTTAAAAGACAATGAAATCATTACGAGGCAAAATGGATTTCATCTATAAAAGGTAATACACAAAAGTCGAGACAAAGGAAAAAGTAAACAAAGAGAGATGATCTCTTCATGATTAGCTTTTCTCTAGATTGGTTAACGAGGATAGGGTTTTAGAAGTGCGTGCATGAAGAAAAATTGCGGCTGTCGGAGGAAAATGACTTAGCATAGGTAGTTTTGTACTAATTTATTGGATTTGTATTGCTTTTATTTGTTTGAAGACTAGATCTATTTTAATATATGCAATTCCCTAATTAATCTTAAATGGTCTTCTTAAATGGATTGTAACCTATTTTTAATCTCATATATTTGTAGGTAAGATAGCATATATATATGAAAAAATGAGACTGAATCAACATCGTAAGATATATAGACACACAATACATATATAATATGCTTTTTTTATCCTCGTGTATCATTCTGAATTGTAAGAATCATCTCTTGAAACATTGACAACGTTGGTGGGCTCCTGCACGGTTAGTAGCCCTGGAGTGATTCTCTCGAATTTCTATTATAAATGTAAAGTGCATCCTCCATTGCGCTGTAGCCTAACATTATTGCTCTTATGGTTTATACTAGTTAGCTATAATGTCACACTATCATGAAATTTTTGATCTTCTCATCTAGGTTATGCAGTTGCATAGTTTCAATGCAAGTTGCTGCATCGTTCTCTCTCAAATAATATACTGCAATAATCAACTTTCGATTTATGTTTGATTTTGCCTTGTTGCTAAGGTACTTTGTTTCACTAGAGTTAGACCCCTCAGTATAAAAATGTCATGAAGTTGCTGTGTTGATATTGAAGTTTCTTTTATTTTGTTCAGTATAACATGTGGAATCAGATACTAAAGAGGCTGCAAATGATATATACCGGATTGCTCGAATGCGGGAAAGGAAGACTAGAGACTTATGTGCGGTCAAGTGTGTCAAAAATGAAAATCAGAAAGTTTTAGTTCGAGATGAGGATATCAAGGAAAGATGGAGAGATTATTTTGACAAATTGTTCAATAAGAGCTTTACTAAGAATTTGGATGGACTTGTCATTCAATCTCAAGATATAAATCGTGATTTCATGCGTACAATAAGACTTCCTGAGGTTAAAGAAGCTTTGAACAGAATGGGTTTAAGAAAAGCGGTTGGTCCTGACGGGATTCCTATCGAGATTTGGAGATGCTTAGGAGAAATAGGCGTTAAATGGCTGACAGATCTGTTTAATAAGATTTGGCAGACAAAAAAGATGCCAAATGAATGGAGGAAAAGTATCCTTGTACCTATCTACAAGAATAAGGGTGACATTCAAAGTTGCTCAAACTACCGTGGAATAAAACTGATGTGTCACACCATGAAACTTTGGGAGAGAGTGATTGAACACAGGCTAAGGAAGGATATTAAGATAACAGAGAACCAATTTGGTTCATTCCTGGACGATCGACGACAGAGGCGATTCATTTGCTTCGTCAACTTGTCGAGCGCTTTCGAGAGAGGAGAAGAGATTTGCATATGATATTTATTGATTTAGAAAAAGCGTACGACAAGGTACCTAGAGAGGTATTATGGGGGACAATGATGAAGAAGTGGGTCCCCGTCAAGTATATTGACATAATCAAGGATATGTACGACGGAGTAGTGGCAAATGTCAGAACTTGCGGCGGCTTAACAAGTGATTTTCCGATTACTATTGGTTTACATCAAGGATCTGCATTAAGTCCATTCCTGTTTACCATCGTGATGGATGAGCTTACTAGAACTATCCAAGATGAGATCCCTTGGTGTATGCTATTCGCTGATGATATTGTTCTAGTAAATGAGACGAAAGCAGGGGTAAATGCCAAATTGGAATTATGGAGGCAAACATTGGAATCTCGGGGATTCAGATTGAGCAGGTCCAAGACAGCATATATGCACTGCAAATTTAGTTGCCAGAGAAGTTAAAACCATATTGGTATAACATTGGAAGGGCAAGAGATATCACCGAGCGACCAGTTTAGATATCTAGGTTCCATCATCCAAAGGAATGGGGAGATCGATAGTGATGTTACTCAAAGGATCCAAGCTGGTTGGTTGAAATGGAGGAGTGCAACAGGGATTTTGTGTGATCGTAACTTTCCGTTAAAATTGAAAGGGAAGTTTTATCGGAGCGCTATTCGGCCTGCCTTATTATATGGTACAGAATGCTGGGCTCCTAAGAAGCATCATACACAGAAGATGCACGTAGCGGAGATGCGCATGCTTCGTTGGATGTGCGGTAACACTAGAAAAGATAAGGTGCGAAATGAAGATATTCGTGCAAAAGTTGGTGTAGCACCCGTGTAGGAGAAGATGCGGGAAAACCGGCTAAGATGGTTTGGTCATGTGCGATGCAGACCTATGGAAGCACCGGTTCGACGAACAGATACTCTCGATATGGGCAATGGCAAAAGGGCAAAAGGAAGACCGAAGAAAACATGGATGGAGGTGATACGAAACGATATGGTTGCCAAAGGACTCAATGAAAGTATATTGTTCCACCAGTAAAATAGGGGTTGCCCCTACGGATGAAAATATCCGTTGGGGCAGATTTTACTTGGCCCTACGGATTAATCCATAGGGCTAAAAGGTTGCCCCTACGGGCACAGACGTCCAAGAATAAAAATATTAATTCTTAATTTGGTGTTTGCCCCTATGGAGCCGCAAACAAAGGACCTACGGGTATATCCGTAGGGGCAAGTAAATATCTATTTAACAAAACCCCAGATCGATCGCCTACGCTCACTTTCTCTCTCTCTCTCAATCGCGCGCGAGAAAAAACCCCAAATCGCCTCCGTCGTCGCCACCGTCGCCTCCGTCGTTGCCACCGCCGGTTTCGTCGCCACCGTCGTCGCCAGCGCCTGTTTCGTCGCCACCGTCGTCGCCACCGTCGTCGCCACCGCCGGTTTCGTCGCCAAATCGCCACCGTCGTCGCTCCAGCCCACCAGCAGCCGTTCAGGTATAAATCTCGAGGTAAATTAAAGCATTTTTGGATTATTTTGGGCTTAGGGTTCATGGCTGGGTCTGGGTTGCGCGCGCGAGAGTTGGGGTTGGGCAGGGGTCGCGGTGGCGGTCGGGGTCGGGGTCGGGGTAGGGTTAGGGTTGGGGTTCGGCTGCTGCTGGGGTGGGGCTGGGGTTAGGGTTACGGTAGTGGGGCTAGGGTTAGGGTTACGGTGGGGCTGGTTGAATGGCTATTCTGATTAGTTGACAAATTCAATGTTAATCATAATTTACTCGACACAGATGGTAGAAAATCAGAAAAAGATCAAGAAAAATATAATCGATTTTGATTTTAACATGCAGGGTGTTGATGCAAGATGTAATATCTAGTAGCAGATGCTAGGTATATAGACTAAAGAATAGTTGTAAATGAACCGCTAGCAAGAAAATCCTATAATTATACGTACACATCGCTTGACTCATGAAGCCTGAAGCTCTTTCTTTTGGGGGATAAAACTAGTTATATTCCTGCATTGCCTAGAAATAGCAGTGAGTTGGTTAAAACTTTTCAAACACAACCCCCCACCCCCCAAAAAAAAGAAAGAAAGAAAGGACAAGGAAAAAAAAAGAATAGCAACAAGCAATACAAGCTAGCAACCGTAAATAACTGCTGAGATTATGTCTACCTTGGCAATTTGAACAATGATGGTCTTGTCTGGATTGTTAAGATCCACTTTATGGGGGTGAGGAACACATTTTGCAACTGTATTTATGATTTTCATTCTGTCAAGTGTTGAAATAAAAATCAACACTTGACAATCAATCCAAGATGCTCAATAACTTGCTTCAAAACCATAATCTAATCTTGATGATGCTCAATATTAGCGATTTCCATGATCACGACACGTGGCAGATGACGTGTCTCATAACGCTTTATGATATCAGTATCCTATATTTGTAGTTTTAATTGTTGATTGTTATAGATGTATACCATTGCAATAATAGTTTTTGGTTGATGAATGCTATTGCAATGTAGGATGATCAGTTCTATCAATCTTGATCTCAATGGTTTAAAATCATGTTACACATACAACACGAATGCACAACAAACGCATAATTAGAGAGCGACTCGAGATATTCAGGTTAAAACCAATATATGATACTCGATGATAATATGAAACCTTCATATTCCCATCGATACCCATATATGAAACTAAAAGCGCCACTTAGTCCCCGTCTATCGGTTAACATACGTGCGATGCTCGTCGTGACCTAGAACTATACGAAGGTTGTTAAATATCGGACAGTATAGCTCGATACTAACAACCGTCGTATAGTCTACGCGACGAGAAAATTCAATCGTATGGTAACCCATAGATTTGTCCCGTGTGGACAAGTTAAGAATGTATAAAGCAAACGCCTTCATTCACTTGTGTTTTCATCCGTTTCGAGATATTTCGTCGGTATCTTTCCGCTGGTTCTCCGTGTACAAAGATAGATTAGATGTTCATTTCAACGTTGTTTCACAGCTTTGAAATGATTATCTATTCTATTACAGTGTACTCGGAGAACAGCGGGGAGGTGCTGCCGAAATTTACTCGAAACGGTTGAAAGCACAAGTGATGGGCGTTCGCTCTATACATTCTTAATGGGATAGAAGCCTACCCCCGACAGCCGGAACACATACATACAAACGCATAATTAGAGAGCGATTCGAGATGTTCGGGTTAAAACCAATATATGATACTCGATGATAATATGAAACCTTCATATTCCCATCGATACCCATATATGAAACTAAAAGCGCCACTTAGTCCCCGTCTATCGGTTAACATACGTGCGATGCTCGTCGTGACCTAGAACTATACGAAGGTTGTTAAATATCGGACAGTATAGCTCGATACTAACAACCGTCGTATAGTCTACGCGATAAGAAAATTCAATCGTATGGTAACCCATAGATTTGTCCCGTGTGGACAAGTTAAGAATGTATAAAGCAAACGCCTTCATTCACTTGTGTTTTCATCCGTTTCGAGATATTTCGTCGGTATCTTTCCGCTGGTTCTCCGTGTACAAAGATAGATTAGATGTTCATTTCAACGTTGTTTCACAGCTTTGAAATGATTATCTATTCTATTACAGTGTACTCGGAGAACAGCGGGGAGGTGCTGCCGAAATTTACTCGAAACGGTTGAAAGCACAAGTGATGGGCGTTCGCTCTATACATTCTTAATGGGATAGAAGCCTACCCCCGACAGCCGGAACACATACATACAAACGCATAATCAGAGAGCAATTCGAGATGTTCGGGTTAAAACCAATATATGATAATATGAAACCTTCATATTCCCATCGATACCCATATATGAAACTAAAAGCGCCACTTAGTCCCCGTCTATCGGTCAACATAACGTGCGATAATTTATTCTTTTCAACGACAAACGCACACACAAAGCATATACACGGATTTTCTCCTTTGTCAGTAACTATCCCGTTCTTATATTTCTCAATATAGTCAGCATAACCTACAATTTATATGTTATTCAGTCTAACATGGCCCATGAGTACGTCAGAGTTAAGGACTGGATGTATGTGGATTGGAAACAACGTATGCAACCTAAGTTTGTCGCAGGAGTTGCTGCTTTCCTTGAATTTGCACGAGCACATAATAAGATCATAATAGAGAAGATTCTCTGTCCGTGCGATAGATGTGGCAATAAGTACTGGCAGAAGGTAGAATTGGCAGAGCTTCATATTGTAAAACATGGGTTTACTAGACTTTATTCAACTTGGAAATATCACGGGGAAGGAGAAGAATGCAGTACTGCGGTAGAAGAAGAAGGAGAACACGATAATGCGGCAGGAGAAGAAGAAGAATTCGGTAATACGGCAGGATACAGAAATTTATTTCCATCAGAAGAAATGGAGGATATGGTAGAGGCTGCCCTAGGTGAATCTATTCGTACCGAAGATGACATTCCTTCCGGTCAAGGACCGCGTGCGGATAAATATGAAAATTTCATGAATGATGCTAGGAAACCAATTTATGAGAATGCGAAGTATTCCACCCTCTCATGGTTCGTCCAACTTTTCCAAATTAAGTGCCTAAATGGATGGAGCAACAAGTCATTCACAATGCTTCTTTCGTTCTTGAAAGATTCTATGCCTTCGGGAAATAATGTGCCCGAAAGCTGGTACGAAGCCCAGAAAATGATGTCTGATTTGGGTCTAAAGTGCGAGAAGATTCAAGCATGTCCTAAAAATTGCGTGTTGTACCGGAAAGAGAATTCAGATTTGAAAGAGTGTCCAACATGCGGAGAGGCCAGGTATAAGCCGAAAGATTCTGATAAGAAGCCTGATATACCTGTGAAGATAGCACGATATTTTCCCATAACACAGAGGCTACAGAGGCTATTCAGGTGCAAGAAAACAGCCGAGGCAATGATTTGGCATCACCGTGCTCCTCCAAGCGAAAATGGAAAAATGAGCCATCCAAGAGATTCACCGGCATGGAAGGATTTCGATAGGAGGCACGCAATATTCAGTAGCGATCCTCGCAATATCCGGCTCGGACTGGCTGCCGATGGCTTCTGCCCATTCAACTATATGGCTGGAAGTCACAGTACATGGCCCGTTGTAATGATAATTTATAATCTGTCGTCTTGGTTGGCTATGGACCAATCATACTTTATGATGCCTCTTCTTATCGACGGACCAAACTCACCGGGGAACAATATCGACGTCTATCTCCGACCTCTGATCGAGGAGCTGAAAACTTTGTTCATTGATGGTGGAGAGACATATGATTCAAACACAAATACAACCTTCATACTGCGTGCGGCTTTAATGTGGACAATTAATGACTTTCCTGCGTATGGAATGCTATCAGGTTGGTCCGTACATGGTCACAAAGCATGTCCTCATTGCCATGAACACACAACATCAAAATTTTTGAATTTTAGCAGGAAGGTTTGTTATTGCGGCCATCGACGTTTTCTGCCTCCAGACCACCCCTATAGGTTAGACACGGTTCACTTTGATAGTCATCAGGAGCTTCTTGGGCCTCCATCCCCATTGTCCGGAGAGGACGTGACTGCTAAATGGGATGGTTACAATAACGTGACATTCGGGATGGATCCGACGAGACAGGTCAAACCACAATATTGGAACAAGTTAAGCATTTTCTTCGAGCTTCCGTACTGGTCTACAAATTCAGTGCGTCATTGTCTGGACGTCATGCATATAGAGAAGGGAGTATCAGAGCACATACTTAACTTGCTTCTGTGTAAAGACGGGAAATCGAAAGACAACATGAATGCCCGGATGGATCTACAAGAGTGGGGAATAAGAAGTGAACTGCACCCTAAACCGGTAGCGGGTAAACCGGGCAAGTTTGTACTTCCCAATGCCGCTTATCATATGTCACAACCGGAGAAGAAAAGATTCCTGCAGGTGTTGCATGATTTGAAAGTCCCCACAGGTTTCTCAGGATCATTCAGCAAGAAAATAAAAATTGTGAAGGGCAAGATCGATAGGCTGAAAAGTCATGATCACCATGTTATCGTGGAGCACCTTCTTCCATTAGCCCTCAGGACTTCTCTCCCCGACTCGGTTGGTCTAGTAATCAACGACCTATGTTGTTTTTTCAGGGAGTTGTGTGCTAAAACACTGGAGGTTGCGACGCTGGATAAACTAGAAAATTCTATTGCGTTGATACTTTGCAAGTTTGAGCGTATTTTCCCACCGTCATTCTTCGATATCATAATACACTTGACGGTTCATCTTGCAACTGAGGCGAAGTTAGCCGGACCGGTACAATATCGATGGATGTATCCCGTCGAGAGGTACGTGTAATTTTTCGTTTCGCGCAATTTATAATTTTATTTTTGTCCTGTATGCCCGTGTTTATTTATTCAACATATTCTCATTAGGTACCTTTACACTCTTAAGAAGTATATACGCAATAAAAATCGACCAGAGGGTTCTATCATGCAAGGTTATCTTCTTGATGAAGCAACCATATTTTGTTCCCGCTATCTGGACGAGAACATTGAGACAAGGCTTAACCGACCACGAAGAATTCAAGACGGGCCATATGGTAAAGCCGAGTATAAGAGGGTAGACACTATGTTTATCAACAAGATATACCGGTTTATCTTGCTTAATTGCGCATGTCTTGAACAAATTAGAGAGTAGGTTCTTTTGGATTAATTGTTATATCTGTGTTTGTGTGTGTATGAAATGACATAATATTAATGTCACAATTATTTGTCGAAAACAGAACTCATTTTAACGAGGTACGTGAGGGGCATCCTGATTGGAACGAAGAGCGTTTGGAAAAATACCATCAGGATAATTTTTGTGATTGGGTCACAGAGCATGTAAGTTATTCGAATTACATTTTATTGCTATCAGTTTTAATCTAAACTTGTATCGTTATGTATTTATCGTAAAATTTGTTTTGTTAGATCAACGATCTGAACTTGTCTGCATCATTTGAGAGTGATTCAAGATGTTTAGCTCAATTTCCTAGTATGGAGGTTGCATATTACAAAGGATTTGGTGTCCTTGGATACAAATTCGAAGTTAAGGACATAGAAACATCTAGAATCATTCAGAATAGTGGGATTGCGACGGTAGGATCGGACGGTGTGATTTACTATGGGTACTTAAATTGTATACTCGGCATCCACTATCCCGGACGATCAGAACCCTTTTATATATTCCACTGTACTTGGTACGATCCGCGAACCGATACAGACAGGTGGAGAAGCAGTCTTGGGACTTGGAAAGATGAATATGGATTGACCAGTGTGAGCACACTTCGATTTTACGGTCAGGACGATCCGTTTATCTTTCCGAACCAAGCGTTCCAAGTATACTACTCACAGTGTTTGAAGCATCCGGGGTGGAGTGTTGTATGCCGATGGAAACCTAGAGATGTCTACGATGTCCCAGAATACGAGGACAGCGATGAGGACGAAGAAGAGAGAAGGCTTAAAGTGCTCCGACCGTCTGTTTCGAAGGACGGGTTGTCTTCGACCGATCATGAAGTTACGTGGGTTAGAAATGACATCGACGATGAAATCCAAGTAGATATGTATGATGCGCCCACGAAACGAAAAAGGTTATCAGTAATGTTATATTATTACTTCACATTTTACGCTCTAGATCATATATAGTCAATACTTTTAATGATTGTCTAATGCGTCCACGAACCGTTTATCTAGATTTGATGACGATGTCGGGAGCAGCGAGGGGCGGCAGGAGCTCCAGCCGCGGCAGAGGCAGAGGCAGAGGCAGAGGCAGAGCGGTTCTGCCGCCCGGAGAGCTCCGTAGGGAGCTTCAGAGGGCCGGTCTTGCACCCAGATCGGAGACCCCTTCAGATGCCTCCTTCCGTGTGGATTTTGCCACACCTCCAGGTATACTGCACGCATATCCATTTTCAATGTAATATTACAGATATTCATGCATGTTTATGTCAAAATTACTTATATTATCAATGTTTGATTGTCTAGTTGTTGGTCCTGCGTCCACATCTGGGACAGAGGCCACCCCCGCTCCTCCAGGTATGTTTATATATCATATAGTGTATGTATATTGATTTAGAATGCTATATCATAAATATACACATTCCTTTTGCTCTTACTTAGCAATTTTTATTATTGTCTAGCTGTAGGTGGTGACACCACCGCACCTGCGGGTATGTTTATATGTCCTATAGTGCATACATATTGATTTAGAACGTTATATTATTGATCTACACATTCTTTTTGCAATTACTTATAAAATCTATTTTTAATTGTCTAGTTGTTGGTCCTGCGTCCACATCTGGGACAGAGGCCACCCCCGCTCCTCCAGGTATGTTTATATATCATATAGTGTATGTATATTGATTTAGAATGCTATATCATAAATATACACATTCCTTTTGCTCTTACTTAGCAATTTTTATTATTGTCTAGCTGTAGGTGGTGACACCACCGCACCTGCGGGTATGTTTATATGTCCTATAGTGCATGCATATTGATTTAGAACGTTATATTATTGATCTACACATTCTTTTTGCAATTACTTATAAAATCTATTTTTAATTGTCTAATTATAGGTGGTGCGTCCACACCTTCCACAGGGGCCACTCCTGCCGCTTCCATACCCTCCGCATCGTCTGCAGGTTAGTATGAATAAATTTAAAATATTTATTTATTTTACATATGCTCTATAGAATAAATATGAACTTCATGGAGATTTAGCGTCGATGTTTATTTTATAGTTGGAGGGGATGCGTCCGGGTCCGGGATCCCGGTTGTTCCTCACCGGAGGAACTATCGTCCCGCTCGTGCTGCTGCTCGGGCCCAGGCTCGTGCGCTATTCACCGGAGGTATATATCACACTTGAATTTTTGTTTAACCTTGATTTCTTAATACAACTTTGTCTTATTATTGATTGTCTTGATATTTCGTGCAGACGCAGGGCCTCTCCATCCCCAGAGGGGGACTCGAGGCCCGAATCAGTCTCATAGGCTGAGGCCTGATAGAGCTAGGGGGGAGGCAGGATTCCCCCTATTTTTTACCCTTGACTATCGCTATACCGGTCCTCATGCCGAGAGGTTCGGCCGGTATTTGGGGGACGAGAGCCGGATCGTGAAGAACTATCCACTTCACGTTGAGTGGGGCGAGCAGCACTGGCGCTCATTCGCCCTCTTCTTTGATCAGGCTCGGGTATGTATTAATATATATTTTCATTTGATCTATCCAATATATTTATTATTAACACTTGCAATCTAATAACAATGTTTTTTTTTGTATTTTCAGTTGGATTACGATTTTCAGCCTGTAGCCGACCCTGATCACCCGGGGAGGGTGCTCGACCTTCATGCTCTGTACAATGGCCTGATGAAGAACATGCAGGCCAAGGTCCGATACAACAGGAATGAGCTGAAGGCCGACTGCTACTCCATGTGGATAGCGACCCCCGAGGCAGAGAGAGCGGCCCTCCTATCTACTCCGGCGTTTGCGAGAGTCGACGTAGAGACATGGCCTCTATTGTGCGCTTATTTCGACTCCGAACGCAAACAAGTATGTATTTTAAATTTAATTCATTATTTATGATATAATTTATTTCTTTGTGTTTCTTAATTAGAAAACTAAATGTTAATGCGTTGTGCAGAAACATGCCGTTCAGAATACGGAGAACAGGAAGTCGGCGAAGAGGGGTCGCCCCACTTACACAGGTGGCTCGAGGAACATTACTCGAGCCATGGAGTTATCGGTAAATTAAGAGTTATTCTCTAATATTCTGCAATATTAAGAGTTATTCTCTAATATTTCTAATATTAAGAGTTACTTTCTAATATTGCAGACATCTTGGACCGTGGCGTCAGGTGGTACACCGAGTGTGCTGTCCGCATATCTTGCCGTCCACGGCACCTCGACAGATCCCGCCACGGGCGAGCTTCGATGTCCCGACGTCGCTACCCAGGAGTACTGCGTAAGTGTTAATATTTTTTCTACCCAAATTTGAAATTTTAGTTTTGGAAGGTTCAAGTTTAAATTTTATACTTATACTTTACTGCTTAATGTGGGTGTAGGAGCGGGTGGTTGAGCAGGCCCAGGCCTCGGGGATCGATTTTACCGGACAGAACGATCCGAGGCTGCTGACCCCAGTTCTGGACGCCGCACACGGAAGGCACCACGGAGGTTGGGAGAGAGGCCGGGGATTGGGCCCTAGCAGGGCCCATATGAGGTTGGACTCCACCCCGGCGGTTACTTCCTCCGTCTCCAGTGACCGGCATGTCCATCAGGAACTGGATAGCTTGAGGGCCACCGTTCAGGAGTTGAAGGAGATGCTAGTATGTATACTACTTTATAGTAAAATATCATTTCATATTATATACATATCAACATATCCATAATTAGTACGTAGCTTGAGCTTATTTGGTTTTAGACTTAAGTTTGATTAATCATACATACATATGTAATTAAAATAAACAACGCTTTTCCAAACTAGATATCCAAACAGGGTTTCGAAATAACTTAATAATGAAACGAATTCGAATAATACACAGTTCTTACACGCTTCTTACACACGTTATGTCCAGACGCGACAGGGTAGATCGGCCGAGCCTCCACATGCATCTCCTTCGGCTGCGGCTCCGCAAGCCACTACATCGGCTGCGGTTCCGCAGACAGCTCCTGTAGCTCCACCGCCCACTCAGACTCCCGCAGCCGCGGCTCCGCAAGCGACTACCTCGACGGCGGCTGCGCAGACCATATCGCCAGCTCTACATGCCGCTCAGACTCCCTTATATGTAGCATTGCAGAGTGTATTGACCGAGGAGCAGGCACGCGTTATTCTAACGTTATTCGGAGGTGGAGCTGGACCGAACTAGGGTAGCTTTTTGGTTCTTATTTTTTGAAACATGTATTTATATCACATTGTACTACATTTTGAAACGATATTGATATTGGTTTGTATTTATATCATATTCAGTTTTTGGGTTTCTTTTGTATATTATATATATGCGTGAGATGTGATTATGAATACTGCAATATATGATTTGATTGATGTATATAGTATTGTGCACAGAGCGGGAAAAAATCTAGCAGCCTATTCTTAAAAAAAAATACAGACAATATATACCTACGGATTAAGCCGTAGGTATATATGTTGCCCCTACGGGCATATCCGTAGGGGCAAACTATCAGGAAACCTGATATTTTCCCACCTGATATCAGTGCAGGGTGTTGGGAGTGCCCCTACGGATATGTCCGTAGGGGCCAATGTTTATCCCCTACGAATTTATCCGTAGGGGAAAAATATCAGGTTTCCTGATATTTTCCCCCCTGATCTCAGTGCAGGGTGTTGGGAGTGCCCCTACGGACTTATCCGTAGGGGCCACTTTATATCCCCTACGGAGTTATCCGTAGGGGTAGAATAAGGATCTACGGATTTATCCGTAGGTATATACAATATATTCAAAAAAAAAAAATACATATATGATTTGATTACCCCTACGGAGTACTCCGTAGGGGCAATAACACCTACAGAGATATCCGTAGGGGCTCTAATTTGCCCGTAGGGGCAAGTTCAGGGCCTCAACTTGCACCTGCGGCCTTTGCACCTACGGGATCTTTTTTTGCCCCTACGTACATATCCGTAGGGGCAGTGGGTTGCTCCTACCGATAAATCCGTAGGGGCAACCCTTATTTGTAGTTGTGTTCGATAGAAGTGTGTGGAGACAGAAGATTCATGTGCTGGACCCGGCGTGATTCTCATGTTGGTTCATGTAGCCTACCCCATATGCTTGGGATAAAAGGCTCAGTTGTTGTTGTTGTTGTATAACATGTGGAATCCCTAATGGAATTTTCTTTTACTCGATTCAGGAAAACATGCCACATAGAGGAGATCGATGTATTGGAAAGATAAATTTTATAGAGATTCGTTCATTTTGGCATATTTTCCGAAGTTTTGATAGAATGTGGAGCTTCTATATTTTATGTTTACAGGTAACTATTATGTGTTAACCGTCTTTCTTCCCCTTTTGTATTCTACTGTAAGTTTCATTATGTTTTGCTGCTAAATTTCTTCTCTTAATCCGAAGGCTATGATCATCATTGCCTGGAATGGTGGCTCGCCAAGTGATATCTTTGATGATGGCGTATTTAAAGAGGTGCTGAGTATTTTTATAACAGCTGCAGTACTAAAACTTGGTCAAGGTAATATGATAAAAGATTGGGTTTGCATATTATTTGTGGTTCATTTAAAACCCTCCCTTGTATTTTATGCATAAAATCATAGATCAACATTATATATTACCCAGAATATATATTGTCTGACTTTTAGCATGAACAACTGCAAATATGGATCTTTATTTTACTAAATTGATTTAGCATGCATATTTTAATTGAAGCATTATAATTTGCCAATTTGCATCTAACCTTGAGATTAATCAGCGCTAATTGCTGAAAAAAAGGAGCATGAAAAATTGGATATTTTTTCATGGTCCGAAGTAACACCCTACATTCTTGGAACCATAGGCCTACCCGTATCAAGTACACTGTCCGTAAGCCAAACTTTGACATTCTGTACATAAAGACCCCTTATAATTGGTTTTAAGTGCTTCGAAGG
Organism: Agapanthus africanus; assembly: GCA_030015575.1. NCBI lineage: Eukaryota > Viridiplantae > Streptophyta > Magnoliopsida > Asparagales > Amaryllidaceae > Agapanthus > Agapanthus africanus. Next base: position 388,483,926 of record CM057345.1, on the reverse strand, counting down.
AAATTTTTATGATTTTCTATAACACAATTCTGTAGCTGTACAATTTCACCTGGACTAGATAATTTAAATATGCTTCAGAGGCTAATAACATGAATTTCCTTTGGATGAAAACTACATTTTTATCCTTACAAGTAAGAAATCCATAGAAGTGAACTTGGAAGCCAAAGAGGCATTCAATTTATTTGGCCATCTTCAGCTACTACTGTGATCTCCGAAAAACATGGTGGCTAAAAATATTGAAGTGAAAGTATTTGTCGGGAATGAGCTAATTGTTGAATTTGAGACTGGCTATGGTGAATTATTGAGTTTTGTTAAAAGGAAATAAGATTTGCGATCAAGGAAAGAGATGGTTGGATATATGGTTAGATAAGATTGAGCTTTTAAGGTTTATCTTTTTGGTCAATTGAGTTTTTAGTATATTAACCATTGGTGCATGTGTCGTTATTTGTGATGTTATTCAAATTTCTAACAAGTAGCATCAGCGACTTTGGTGTGCCTTTATTTTCGATAAGCATATGATAATTAAGTATGGTTTGTTCTCCACTAAATATGGGCTATTATTAATCCATCATGCTATATGCAAAAGAGATTTACGGGCTAAAATAGTCTGTCTTGGCGACCCTGCTAGATGTGAAGCTGACTTGAAGGCTCTCACTCTGCCTTGCTAGCTGAAAAAGTGATTGTTGGGGTTGATCAGATATGAGCCAAGGCTGAGTTAGTTGGAAGGTGCTTTATCCAGTTGAACGTGGGAGCTGGTTAAGGTTTTGTGGGATTACTCAATTAGAAGGAACGAGTCAAAGACCAATTGATAAGTTCCATTAGAAGAAAACATTGAATGATTGGAAGGAGGATCCATTGATTCTCTGAGTTAGTTGGAAGGTTCTTTTATCCAGTTGAATATGGGAGCTGGTTATGGTGTGAGATTACTCCATTAGAAGGAATGAGTCAAAGATCTTACATCCAGTCGAATCAATTGATAAGTTCCGTGAGAGAAAACGTCGATTAGTTAGAGGGAGAATCAGTTGATTCTCTGAATATGCATTCTTTGTATCTAATATGCTTCAACGGAAGTGCTGATCTTGCCACAACATCTTGTTACATGGGATTTTTTGTTCAGACAAAAAAACAAGTGGGATTTTATTAATTTACACCAATGCTTATATTTTCATCTTTACAACTTGATTATGTCACACTAGACTTGCATGTTACTTTGCACAAGCAATATAATCTGTTACACCTTTTTTTTTGAAATAATATATATTCTTTCTTGTGCACACATTTACATGTTGAAGCAATATTTTTTCAGCTGTTTTGGATGTAATTCTGAGCTGGAAAGCAAGAACAAGTATGTCTTTTGCAGTCAAGCTTCGATATGTTCTGAAGGTCATTTCAGCTGCTGCATGGGTGATAATATTGCCAGTAACTTACGCCTATACTTCAGACGAAGTGGCGGGCTTTGGCCCGGAGACGGCGGGCGGCCGCCCGCCGTCCTCCGGGAGCGCGCCGTCTTTCAGGAACTCCATGAGGGGCTTCCTCCAATCATGGTCGCTCTCCCGCGCCGTGTACACGTGGAGTGTCGTCGCTTCGTCTCCCACGTTGGGTCGAGGCAAGGTTTCGAAGAGGATAGACCGCCTATTGTTGGTCGAGTACGACGAAGCTAGCTTGCTCAGGGCGTCTGCTTGGGCATTCAGCTGCCTGGGTATTTGTCTACCTGGACTTCATCAAAGTTTCTTCGGAGTTTCCTCACTTCGTCTAGGTACCTCATCATCAGAGGTTCTCGAGCTTCGAAGCGGCCGGTCACTTGATCGACAACCAGGGCCGAGTCGCTGCGGATTCGAATTATCTTCAGCCCCAGCCCGACGGCCATGCGCAGTCCGGCCAGGAGGGCCTCGTATTCTGCCGCGTTGTTCGATGCTTTGAAACCGAGCCTCAAAGAATACTCCATCTCTGCATCGTTTGGGCCCCGGATGATGAGGCTGGCACCACAGCCTTCCTCGGTGGAAGACCCGTCGACATAGATGACCCACTCCGGAACCGAGCCAGGGCCTTCCGAGATGGGACACTGGGCTGCGAGGGGTGGCGGGGACTCCGGCTTTCTGCCAGGGATGGTGCATTCAACGATGAAATCGGCCAGGGCCTGTGCCTTGATGGCTTGTCTCGGGTGATACCTTATGTCGAATTGGGATAACTCCCACCTCTATTTTTCTAGGCGGCCCGAGGATTCCGGTGATGCTAGGATAGCTCCCAACGGGCGTTCGGTGAGGACGATGATGGTGTGTGCTTGGAAGTAGTGCCGCAGCTTCCGCGAGGTTACCATGAGGGCTAAGACAATCTTCTCTATGGCGGGGTACCTCGTTTCCGCATCCTTAAACACGTGGCTCACATAGTACACCGGTTTCTGCGACCCCTCGGCCTCCCGGACGAGCACTGAGCCTGCTGCTTGGTCGGATACTGCAAGGTACAGCGACAGCTCGTCCCCCTCCACCGGCCGGGTGAGCAGCGGCGGTGTTGCGAGGTGCTTCTTCAATTGGTCGAAGGCGGCTTGGCATTCCTCCGACCACTCGAACCTCGGAATCTTCCTCAGCGCCTTAAAGAACGGAAGGCACTTCTCCCCCTACCTGGACATGAAACGGCTTAGAGCGGCGCCCTGCCTCGTGAGCTGCATGATCTCGACGTTGGTCTTGGGCGCGGCCATGTTCAGGATAGCATCGATCTTCTCTGGGTTAGCTTCTATTCCGCGGTGAGTGACCATGAACCCGAGGAACTTTCCCCCGGTGACTCCGAATGCGCACTTGGCGGGGTTTAGCTTCATGTTGAATTTGCGGAGCACTTCGAAAGCCTCGTCCAGGTCCTTGGCATGATCGGCCGACGAGATGGACTTGACGAGCATGTCGTCAACGTAGACTTCCATATTCCTGCCGATCTGTGGCTTGAACATGCGATTGAACAGCCTTTAGTACGTGGCCCCGACGTTCTTGAGGCCGAAGAGCATCACCCTGTAGCAGTACACTCCCCGGTCCGTTGTGAATGCGGTCAGATCTTCGTCTTCAGGATTCATACGGATTTGGTTGTAGCCGGAGAAAGCGTCCATGAAGCTCAGCAGCTCGTGACCGGCCGAGCTGGTCTATACGGGGGAGCGGAAAGTTGTCCTTGGGACAGGCCTTATTGAGGTCGGTGAAGTCGACGCACATACGCCACTTCCCGCTTGACTTCTTGACCAAAACTACGTTTGCCAGCCACTCCGAGTAGGGCACATTTCTGATGAAGTTGGCGGCGAGGAGACGATCAACCTCCTCTTCGATAGCCTTCTGTTTGACCGGGGCGAAGCTTCTTTTCTTCTGCCTGACGGGTCGGGCCGCAGGATCAACTCCGAGCTTGTGGGAGATAATTTTGGGGTCAATCCTAGGCATGTCAATAGGCGCTCAGGCGAAGACGTCGGAGTTGCTCCTGAGGAATCTGATCAGGTCATCCCGCTGAGTCCCCGTCAGGAGCGACCCGACCTGGACGGTCTTTCCTTGGTCCCCTTCCGTTCGGGGCACCTCGGTCAGAGGTTCGACCGGCGCTCCACGGACCTCCTTCCGCTCGTCCCGGGTGTCCAGGGTACCCTTGATGTCGTCACACGCCTCTGCGCCGTCGGCATACTGCTCGGGCGAAGACGCCTCGGTAAGGGCTATCTTCGCGACCTGTTGGCTCCCGTATGCCCGACCTATCCCGCCCCGATCGAGGGGGAATTTTATCGCTAGGTGGTATGTCGAGATCTGGGCCTGGAGGGAGTTCAGCGTCGGGCGGCCAAGAAGGACGTTGTAGGCCGACGAACTTTCGCTACAATAAAGTCCACAGGCAGTGTGCGCGTGCGACCGGGCTCCCCGATCGTGAATTGCAGGGTGACCACCCCTTGTGCCGGGATGGAGTGGTTGGTGAATCCCGAGAGGACGTGAGAGTTCGGTTTCAGGTTTGCTGGGGAGAGCCCCATACACAGGAAGCAGTCGTGGAAAAGAGGATGTCCGCCGAACTGCCTGAATCGATGAGTATCCGGTGGACCTCGTACCGGTGGACCTCGTACCGGTGGATTTGGTCTATGATCATCAGCGGGTCGTTATGGGGCACCGATATGCCGTGGAGATCCTCGTCGCCAAAGGTGATGGGCTCTCGGCCTCTAGCCCTTTTGCTCGGGCGGTCGCCGGAGCCTGTAAAACGGCAGCCAGCGGGGAAGCCAACAACATTTGGGGAGGGTTCGTCCGCGCCTCCGTTGCGAGGGAGGTGACAGTGGGTGTTTGGATCTTCAGGGGGATCGGTTACCATGCGGGCGGAGATCGGAAGGCTAACTTTGTTTTTGTGGAGTTTGCGTTTCCCACAGACGGCGCCAACTGATGGAGGTCCTTTTCAGGTCTCCGTCAGATGTTGTCTTCCGTTGATCTCCCGGTGGATTTCAGTGGTGATCTTCTATCGCGTATGGATCTCAATGGGTTTTGGTGAGAAAGGTGATATGAGGAGTTTGGCGCCGAGTACCTGTAAAGAAGTCTTGGGGTGGTTTGGTACCACCGAGGACCTTACGACGATCAAGTTAGTGATGAGATCCGAGCAGAGTAACGGCTTAGTAGAGTAAAGAATGGCTTACTTGACTCTTCTGTGATGGGGGTTTATATAGCGGTGAGGGCATGCAGCAGTAGGCGTGAGAATCTCGCTAGCGGTTACGCTCCCGACGTCACGCCTGCGTAGAGAGCGGATCGCTTATTAATGGGGATCGTGGAGGCGTGGAACGTGGGATGTTGTCGGCGGAGAATCCGCGCATGGCGAGATTCGCGGAGTGGCGGTTACGCCCGTGAGCGGTGGATCTGGTCGGAGGGACCGAGGAAGACGGCCTCGGTTAGGGAGCTCGGAGATGAGCAAGAGGGCCGAGGAGCCCTGGTCCTGTGGCAGCTCGGGTCGAGCTGGGGGGTCGAGGAGGCCAGCTTGCAGAGGGCCCTGAGGAGGGCCAGCTTGTGCTTGTGGGTCGGGTACAGGGGTTGCCTGGTCGGCCTCTGTGGCCCTTCCTTCTGAGTTTTGGGACACGTCATCTGCCACGTGTCCAGCTCCTGGAGACTGCCAATATTGAGCATCATCAGCAAGTCAAATCATTTCGATGCAGTTTACAATGTTTATCGTAACCTATGCATAAGCTCCATTTCTTTTTTCCTTTTCTCTCTTTTTCTTTTTTCTTTTGGGGTGGGTGAGTGGGTGGGTGTGGTGGGGGGGAGGGGCTAGACTATTCCTTTGGAATAGGCCATTGAATTCTACATAACCATTTGAAGCGAATGTTTTCCAGTTGATCGAAATTGAATCTCGTTTCTATCATTCTTCGTATTTAGATATTTTGTCCATTGCAGCAGCAGCACCAACAGTCCTTCATCCAGTTTTTTTTTTCTTTTTTTTTCCGGAGAACTAAAACATTCTGGAGGAGTTGCCACATACTTGTTTCCTTTTTCTTCTGATTCTGGTTTTAATCACATTAACAAAAACTACATATAATTATTAACTGTTGGAAGTGAAAATGTGTTTTATATCTCGTAACTGAACTACCTACGATATCGCAACAAATCTTAAGCCCAAATGTGTAAGAAACATCTATCTGTAAAGGCATTTGTACATGCTTGAAATGAGACTGGAAAACTTTGTGCATACACTGGTATCATGTGATTTATTCTTAATTTGAGTGATTCTAGGTGCTTGTTCATGACCAGTTGGACGTTGACTTGTGCCTCGGGCTTTAATTTCTAACACCCTTTATATGTTTTAAGCAATTCTTTGTGCTTGCCTAGCTTGATAGGCCATGGAAAAATCTTTCAATTAATCAGAAATGACACTTGTAGCTGATCCGAATCTAAAAAATAAGTGTAAATAGTTTGATTATATATTCCTTGTTCTTGACTCAATATCATCAACTCATCGCCATTAGATTAAATAACTAGATGCCATTCCTTTTATTCGTTTCATCATATTAGTCGATTCGTTTTAAACGTTTGTAAACTTAAACTTTTGCTCTCCACGAAACGATTGAATGTTAAACTAAGCAATAAAATAATCCTTACCACCTACTTTTGTAGGAAGGTTTTTAAATTCACATAGTTAATACCTAACACCAAAGTTGTCAAATCGTGATTTGAGTCGTATATCGTTTTTCTATTGTATCGTATGTATCGAATTGTATTTTATAAGAGACAGTATTAACTTGTGCTAAAGCCAAGAAATTAAACATATAGCTATCTATTTCATAACTGGACGATTAAATGAACAATATAAAACAATATTGGGTTATTTTGATATACCCCACTCATAATTTTGATATTTTGAAAAATCCCACAAAAAACTTGATATTTCTTAAAACCCCACTCAAAACATTGAACTAAACTAAAAACCCCATCTCGGTTAACTTCCATCCATCTCTAGTTAATTCTAAACTAAAAACCCCATCTCGGTTAACTTCCATCCATCTCTAGTTAATTCTAGAGTCAATTATAGCCCAAGGGATAAAAAGACCAAACTACCCTTTAGCATATTGTTTTAAATAGGTGTTGTCATGCTTCCTTTCTTCTTTTTTGCTGCTCTCTCCTCCAGCCTGCTGCTCTCTCCTCTTATATGCTTCTCATTTTTCTTGCTCCCTTTTCATCCTTCCGGCATATTGTTTTAAATAAGTGGCCAAGTTTATTCAATCACAACCGGGTCAAGCAATGTAGGTAGTAATAGCTAATTCAAAGTATGTAAGCCATAAGCTCAAAATCATTGCACCACAAGTGTGTGTGTAGTTGAGTGGGGCGATTATATATTTTATCTGTGAGTGTACACGGGCTTTTTGATATAAGTGAGTTCCAACAATAAGACTTAAGCCTTGTTGAGATTTGGTTTATCTTATATTTTATACCCATGTACCTCTCATGTTTTTTAATGTAGGACAATTTTAGTCTCGCACATCTTAACAACCCCAATCACATGCAACCATCACTTTTTCCAATGTGAGATTATTTTAATTCACACATCTCAACACTCCCTCTCACGTGCAACCATCACTTTTTCTTGGTGTGGTTGTCACGTGAATTTCACAATACTTGTAGAGTTAGGTCTCAGAGGCACTTTATATATATATATATATTTGAAGTTGGGGCGGCAATTATATATTTTATCTACTCATGTACACAGGGTTTTTGATATAAGTGGGTTCCAATAATAAGACGTAAGTCTTGTTGAGATTTGTCCCATTTTATATCTTATACCCATATACCTTCATAGTTTCCAATATTTGACTACTTTAGTTTTTCACATCTCAACACTCTCTTTCATGTGCAACCATCACTTTCTCTTGATGTGGAACTATTTTAATCCACACATTTCAACACTTTCCCTCACTTGCAACCTTCACTTTTTCTTGGTGTGATTGTCACGTTGATTTCACAACACTTGTAGAGCTATGTGCTCTGATACCATATTATATTTTTTTAATGTTTATATTAAAGAATGAGGGGGATGATTATATATATTTTATTTACGAATGTACACGGACTTTTGATATAAGTGGGTTTCAACAATAAGACTCAAGCCTTATTGAGGTTTGTCTCATCTTATATTTTATACCCATGTATCTCTCATAGTTTTTCCAATTTTGGACTATTTTAATCCACATATCTCAACAATTTGAAACATAAAGAATATTCTTTATAATGAGTTTAATAAATCTAATCTGCTGTAATTGCTTGATACATAGGTCGTTTCTATGCTTTTGAAAAAGCTCATCGATTGGATCCGACTTCCACTGGGCATGGTGTTCGTCAATTTAAAACTGCTCTTTTGCAAAGACTAGAAAGAGTATGTTCGCAATTTTTGCAGTCTCCATTATTGCATCTTTAATGTCATGTATTGTTTACATTGTTTCAAGGGCACTTGGTATTTCTGGTTTGCATCTAATGATGGTGATATTACCATTCCTTTGCAACACTGGTGTTCTATGTGAAGCTTGTCAAATTTTGTTGTGCCAAACAAGTTTCTAATTTTATTTTATTAATCAAAATATCAACTAATTTATCAAATAGGTTACTTGTGTTATGTATGTGTGTGTGCTTTGTGAGTTGGAAGGGGAGGTAGGGGCGCGTGCGTGAATGTGCTCCTAGGCGAGCCTGGCATGCGTGTCACATGAAAATGAGCACCCATGGCTAGTTTTCAAGTCTATATAAGAAACCTACTAGTCTTTATAATGTCAAAATGATGTTGGGACAAAATATTTATTATTTTTAATTTTATTGAGGGCATCGTCTTCTTATTTTCATTACAGTTCAGATAATGTAGCTTTTCTCTTCGGCGTGAGTCCGCAAAGCATCATTTGTTAGGTAGTACTTGTGTTGTATGTATATGGGCGTGCTTGTGTTATATGTGTAGAGATATTTCAGATAGCTAGATATACGAGAAACTTCATAAATCAATCTAATCTCAGCACATTTTTCTCAAATATGCGAGTAACTTATTAAAACAATGTAGTCCCAGTTTTCATTACCAAACACTTTTTGCTGTAGTTTGAAATTTCGTACATTAGCTGTAGTAGAATCTAGATTAAGGTGGTTTATTTGTCTCGTTTCTTCTTTATTTTCGCTAATATTGGTGCTTGAGTTCTTTGAATTCACCCTTGTACGTGTTATAATTGTTTGTGTGATATCTTCATGGTCCGCATGCTGGATGTCTTGTTTTTCTTGTTTTTCACCTCTATTTGAACTATATGAATAGGCACCTCTATTTGAACTATATGACTTGGTTTGGAGTCAACACTCTCTCGGAATGTGCTGGGTATCTGTGATATGCAATGTTATAAATGTGTTTTGTCAAAAAATAAGTTATAAATGTGTATAATCTGTTGTTGTCAACTCGTGAAGTACTTGATTAATTCGAAACTTTACCTCTCTAGGAGAATCTTTTTTTTGCCCCTGATGCTTTTGGTTCCAGCATTATAATATATAATACCATGTGATCGTTTCATATATTAAAATGTTTTAATTTTTAAATACATTCATTGTAATAGTTGATCTTGTGGGCTTGTTACCTCAACTGTGTTTAAGGATGTAGCTGCTTAATATGTGTATTGAAAAATGGTCTGATAATATAAGCACTAGTGTTTGTTATTTATTTCTGTGACGCTTTATGAACATGTTGACATGGATGTTCTTTTTTAAAAACTGACTTCATTATTCTCTTAGGAAAATGACCCAACATTAATGGGAAGGGTCAAAAAGAGTGACGCCCGAGAAATGCAAAGTTTCTATCAGCACTACTATAAGAAATACATCCAAGCTCTGCAAAATGCAGCTGATAAAGCAGACCGGTAAGATTTTGGGGGAAACACAGGCATGCATGCACCTTACGAACACATGAACATGCACGTATGCACATACAGATATGCATCCATCGATTGTTGTTGTGAGTTTGCCTATGCATGTATTCACATGCTTAATTGTTTTGTATGCTTCAAAATATGTCTATAATTTTATATAACACACTGTTGTGTGTGTGTGTGTGTGAAAAGTTGGTATCAATTAACTTAGGAGGGAAGTTTCCTATGCTTTCAAAACCTGCATCAAGTGCATGCAATTTATGTACAATGTTTTGACAACCATCCATTTTGTGAATGCTTGATCCATTCCTTGTAAGTCTACAAATCTTGTAGATTTTTGTCCATGTGCATGTGTTGACATTGTAGAACAAGTTGGACGGAGCCGATCATCATTTTCATGAATGAACGTCGGTTGGATTTTTACTTCTCAGTTTAAGATCGCATCTCACCATCCATCGAATCATTACTATATATGTATATATGTGTATGTGCGCACACACACATAATAGAGGATGCGGAGTATACATTGGCATGGTGGGTATTTCCTACAGTGACGGGATACATAACATCACACTATTAATTGATTCATGTTTTCTACACTTTTTTGTACTCTAATATTACAGATTCTTGTATTTGCAAATTAAATTTATGCATGGATCAATGAATAATGTAATGCCATGTGTTCCACTATTAATTGATTCTGTCTCTGTGTGTGTGTGTGTGTGTGTGAGAGAGAGAGAGAGAGAGAGCCTACCTACACTTTAACCTCTGAATTTGCTTTGGGATGTATGCACAGAGAGAGAGAGATCCTACCTACACCTTTGAATTTGCTTTGGGATGCATGCAGATAATCATGAAGAAAAGTTTTATTTTTATTCAAACATTGACATAATTGTTTGCACAAATCCTAATGTGCATGCAATGATTAAAAAAATGATAGGATTTATTTGCAAATCCTATTGATAGGATCCTAGTCTTTCTCTCGATCTCAACTGTGTGTGTGTGGAGCTGCTTCTTATTTTTCAATATAAAATGGCGAGATTTTTCACCAGATATTTGATTCCTTTAGTGCTCAACTTACCAAGGCGTACCAAACAGCTGCTGTTCTATTTGAAGTTCTGGAGGCTGTGAATCTGACACAATCCATTGAAGTCGATCATGAGGTAAATGCTAAGCACTTCTCATCTGATTCTTCCTTTATATATCATTTTGTACTGTAGATGACATTAATTTTTTCAGAAAATTTGCAAGGTCGTATTGTTCTTCGATCTGGTCACTGTAAACCCTGCTTAACTGATAATCAGTTGGTAGTTTGTGTAGATATTGGAAACTCATAATAAGGTTGAGGAAAAAACAAAGATATATGTTCCTTATAATATTCTTCCTTTGGATCCGGACAGTGCAAACCAGGCTATAATGCGGTATCCTGAGGTTCTATGCTTTTCCTTCTCATTCAGAGTATTCTTTTATACCTGAAGTTAACCTGGAAATAGTCTTTTAGTTAACGTGGTTTTGGACAGATTCAAGCTGCGGTTCATGCACTTCGTAATATACGGGGCCTTCCATGGCCCAAAAACCACCAGAAGAAGGTTGATGAAGACATTCTTGATTGGCTACAAGCGATGTTTGGATTTCAGGTGAAGAATATAACTGACAAAAGCATCATTCTTAAAATGCGTTCATTCCTTATTAAGCATGTTTGAGATATTGGCAAATACACCTTCTTTCTATTTCTGTTTAGAGATTTCATGGAAGCCTTACTGCCTTTCTTTTAAAAAATCTGCAGAAGGATAACGTGTCAAATCAAAGGGAACATCCGGTTTTTTACTGGCAAATGTTCATATACGCCAGTTTCCCAAGCCTGACCAACAACCAAAGATTTTGTCTTCAACTCTTTCGCTATAAAACCTTCATTATGAGGTCCAATTTTAGTTGATTATTGACATTTTTGAGATACTGCTTATTCAGTTGGATGAAGGTGCGCTAAACGAGGTCATGAAGAAACTATTTAAAAATTACAAGAAGTGGTGCAAGTATTTGAGTCGCAAAAGCAGCTTATGGTGAGAATTACCAGACATTTATATTTATCCGTAATTAAATGATGATCAGATACCATTGTCATCTCTCAGCCAAACACTTCCTTTACCCCAATGTATATTAAAATATCAATTATGGGTGTCAAATGGGTCGGGTTGGATCATAATCGGGTTGGGTCACCTTTGAACCGTCCAAAGTCGGTTCGGGTCGACATGACCCATTTAATAACCGGGTTAGATATTTAAGACCCATACCCACCCCATTTAATATATGGGTCAGGTTGACCCGATCCGTTTAATATTCAGGCACGGGTCGGGTCATAATCGGGTTATCCGACCCAACCTAAGTTGATTCGTTACTTTTTTTTCCTTTTATGTATGGTCGATACAAATTTACTGTTTTTTTTTTAAATAGGGTATTTTATATTTAAAATTATTAAATTAGGGTATTTTATTTTAAAATTAGGAGAATAGGGCGGTTTCCTGGAGCCCACCCCCTCCCCAGTATAGAGGGCGGGGTTCCTAGAACCCGCCCCCTATATTTTATAGGAGAGGACGGGTTCCTGGAACCCGCCCTCTCCATTTTTCTATGGAGGGCGGGTTCCCAGAACCCGCCCTCCTATATGAAGGAGAGGGCAGCTTCTGGGAACCCGCCATATTTTTAAAAAAAATTAAATAAAATTGTTTTATTTAAAGAAAAATTCGAAAAAATTCGTAAAATTCGAAAAAATTAAATAAAGCAAAATTCGAAAAAATTATAAAATTGTTTTATATGACTGTGGTGTACAAAATGAAATCCGAGGAGGCGTTTTCCCTTTCCCTTATGAAATCCGAGGAAGCCTGAAATAAGCGTATGCCTCTTGAGATGACTGGAGGACCCACCCGTTTCTTGGGTAGATGGCGGCGGCGGCGGCTTCTGCTCTTCTGCTTCGGCTTCGGCTTTAGCTTTGTCTTCAGCAGCGTCTTGGACAGGCTGTTATTCCGCAAATCCTGAATGTGGGACAGGTGTCGGATATGTGCTGCCTCTCAACAACTGTATGTAGGACGAAAAATCTGTCTTCCAACTGGGCAGTTGTAGCGAAGAACCTGTCCCGGTTTCATGCTGCTGCTGTTGCACAAAACCTGGGCCTCATGGCTGCGCAAATCCTGACCCCCAAGGTTGCTGTTGTTGCGCAAAACCTGACCCCCAATACGGCTGTTCTGCAAAACCTGACCCCCAAGACTGGTGTTGCGCAAAACCGGTCCCCCAAAACTGTTGTTCCTCCGGTTGCGCTTGTCCGGTATGTCAGGGTTGCTGTTGACGGTATGGTGATCCAAACCTCTGATCCTGCTGCGCTGGATATCCGTGATGCTGCGGCTCTGGTGCCGGCTCATGCTGGGGCTCTGGTGCCGGTTCATACTGCTGCTCCGGTGCCGGCTCATACTGCTGCTCCGGTGCCGGCGATAAATGTGGAAGAATATTATATGAACCGAATACACCGCCAATAAATTGGTCTACATTTGAAAATAGAGCCCGAGTTTCCGGACCAGCATCAGTCGGGTATGGATCCTGCACCATTGATTGTATAAGATGCAACCCACGAGCCTGTCGTTACATTAGAAATAAGAAATACGTATTGACTCATACCGCCGAATGTTAAAAAGTAATATAATATAAAGAATTCAACTTACCAAATCTCGTTCCACGTGGCCTCTAGGCTCGTACCGCGCGATGTTTGGGAAGTCATTAGGGGGAGCAGAAAGATATCTTATGGTGGCACGCTTATACCACTGTAGATATGGTTCGGTAGCGTCGGTGGCTGTTTGGTCACCTATTTGCTGTAAGGCAATATTACGCCGCCTATCCTCCCATCTCAGCAAATATTGATGATGATGCTCCCTCCAATCACGCTCCGCCTTTCCTCCTCGCATGTCTCCCTCTATTGTCATAGGCGAAGACGGCGGGACAGCAATATGTTGCGATCTATTAAACTGTCGCAACACCCGGTCCGGTAGGTGCATGACAACGATATTAATGCAGAGGAGTGGGCATCGAGCCCGCCAAACCGGCTCTCCATCGATACGTACAGATGCCAGGTAATGTTTGCAGACGATCTGCTGTATAAGGTGTCCACGTGAACTGCGCAAATAACATAGTACAAAAATTATGATGAAGGTATTTCAAAATTTTAAAACAAACTTAATTACCTAAGTTATGGTTACCTGAGTCGCCTCCATGCGATCCAACTCATCTCTATAGTACCTAAGTACTCGACAAGGAGCCTTGTACGCTTTCTTGCTATTCCACCAAGAGCCGAGCGGCTTTCCAGGGGTATCTAAGGCAGTTATTTTAACTCGATTCGGTCTTCCCATACACATATGCTCGCATGACCAAATTTATAAATAAAGTGTCAGATGATAAGAGAAAGAACCAATATTACAATTTTGTAAATTTCTAGCTGTGAAAAACAAGGAATTTACCTGAAGTAATGTAATGCAGCCATAAATTTTATTCTTCGTTGGAGCACATGCCTTATCGAGTTCCTTGTAAAGAAAGACCAGGACCCCTGCTCCCCAAGTATAATGGGCACACACATCAAAGTCCGTAAGGAAGCTAAGGTATAACGGATGGACATGCGTTGCCGATTGGTCCGGTATCAACCAAGAACCGATCATGTACAGAATCTAGGCACGTGGATGTCTATCCAAGATTTCATCGGTGGCTGCATCGTGGATATTAGTAAATGTATCTTTCAGCCAGTTTAAACTGATCTTATACCCCTTACTATAGCCTCCTGGTGCCTGATATTAGCATTTTTTGTGAAATATTAAAGCTAGAAATAATGTACAAAATATCCATGCAATAGGTACACCAAAGAGGGGAAACAAAATGAATTTTTTTACCTGTCCGAGAGCAGACTCGGCATATGTATCCAAGTATGGGTGGTCGGTATCTGGACCAACAATTTTTCCTTCGACCAATCCAAGCCCATTGACCCGTAAACCGAGTAAGAGGCCAATATCCAGTAGTGTGATAGTGGCCTCATCCCATCTTAGATGAAAAGTGTGGGTCTCTTTTCTCCGGCGCTCAACTAGAGAGGTAACGAGAGCGTGGTCGATTTGGATAGACGAACCAATGAAGCTTCATAAAATCCGGCTCTTCGAATCCGCTCGATTATTCGCTGGTCTGTAACTATCCACTTGTCAGAACTATGGGTGACGACGGTGAGATTATCTCCATCCTGCAAAATTAAATCATGTTATTTTCAACTATTAGAATTAAAAGAAAGGGGTAATTAAAAAAAATTTAATAAGTTTTGAATTTTTCCTCTCCATGTAATATATTAAAAGATCTGTGTTCGTTTTGATCAACGAGCATAGATTTGTCGAATGGTTGATTCTCCATTGAGACAATTTTGATATTTTAGATATGAGAAGGGACTTTGTACATAGTTAATTTAACGAAAACCACACTGAAGAGGGCGGGGTTTTATAGAACCCGCCCTCTTCAATGCTTAGTATTGTCACATCAGTTTTTTATTGTTTAGTATTGTATGAATTCCCGGGATTGTCAAGTCAAATCAGTTTTTTATTGTTTTGTATTGTTATCAGAACGAAGAGGGCGGGTTCTAAGAACCTGCCCTCTTCAATAATTAAATGAGGGCGTGTTCCAGGAACCCGCCCTCATATTTGTTGGATTCCCGGACACTATAGTGTCAAGTCAAATCAGTTTGTATTATAGTGTCAAGTCAAATCAGTTTTTTAATATTTTATATTTTATCAGAACGAAGAGGGCGGGTTCAATAATTAAATGAGGGCGTGTTCCAGAAATCCGCCCTCATATTTGTTGGATTCCCAGGTATTATAGTGTGAAGTCAAATCAGTTGTATTATAGTGTCAAGTCAAATCAGTTTTTTAATGTTTTATATTGTTATCTGAACAAAAAGACCCGCCCTCTTCAATAATTAAATGAGGGCATGTTCCAGGAACCCGCCCTCATATTATGTATTACAGTAATTGAATGCCGGCGTGTTCCTATAAATAGCTCTTTACTATACAGCAACTCTCCATTTACCCTTATTTTGTGCAAGTGTGGAGTTTAGGAAGAAGGTCAAGTTCAGTACCATAGTCGTGAGGAGCTGCTGGATAGGATCAAGACGGAACCATGGCTTACTGTAAATTTCTGGAGCAAATTCAGTGACCAAACCAAGGTTCAGGGGCTCTAAACAGGAAGAGGAGACCAAAACAAGCACAGGGAAGAAATTTGAAGTTCCAAATTCTCTGTGAGTATTTCGCTCATCTTCTCCCCCTCCTCTGAACTCCTCTGAAGTATTCTTCCTGCAGCATTCTTTGCACAAACTCTCTTCCTCTCTCCAATAAAACTGTTTTTGTGCAGGATTCTTTGCGCCGCCGCCAAATAAGTTGTTTGCAAGTGTTTTCGGTTTATGTTTGTTACTGTTTTGCATAAATAATACGGACTTTAAGGGGCTATAACACTAATTCAGATTGGGTGGGGATTTCATCACCTTTCCTAAGACCCAAAAAATCACTAAAAGCATACGTATTACCCTTGAGCTTATTAAAAAAATATCTAGACTCAGCCAACTAAGGACTGTCGTGCTCAATAAGACAGAGGAGGTTGTGGGCATTCGATCGTTTATCTAAACTTGACTTTATGGTGCCTAGGCTAGACAAGTGAGAAAGATAATTTTAAAAGGTCCGTCTCACGGTGATTCGTGCGCGGAACCTTCCTTTCCTCATTTGTGCTTACCTGGCCACAATTGGCAGTGAAGAGACGATTTGAGGGTTATCTCACAACTTGTCACTTTGGAACAGGTAGGAGCAGTCTATTGGACTTTGAAGACCATAGCTCTAGGTATGATTGTGCATGTTTTGACTGTGATTGTATGAAGTTAACGCTTTTTTTATTGTTGGCTTGATATTGTTTGATGCAGATTATGGCAAGTTCAAATTTATTTGTTGTATGTAAATACGATGGCCGGATTATCACAAGTGCACAAGGTCCCGAATATATGGGCGGGTCCGAAAGAATCATGCGATTAGAACCATCAACAAATTATAATGAAATTGGGAATAAAGTGTTCAAAATCACGAAATACGATCCCCGTGAAATTAGGCTTAAGTTAAGTTGTATATGGTCTATGTTTAGTGGAAATGCATTGGTTGAAATTATAGACGATGCATCAATATCTTCGATGATAGATTTCGGTCTGTCAAACACCCAGCATTCTTTTGAACTTTTGGTTCAGAAGTATCAGATGTCCCTCCAACGGGTAATTTTGATGGTAATGCCGGAGGTAGTTCCTGGAGGTACGGTCACATGGTTAACGATGATACCGTCAGTCTCGGTGGATATGACTATACACAACATTATTCAAACCTTCAAACTCAAGGGTAAACATTTTATAAATACACATTCAAACATTTTAGTAATACCAAAATACTAATATGTTTTATATATTGAATACATGTTCTCCCAATCGACTGCTGCAGTTACATGCATCCCAGAAGAACAACAAGGATTACCATACACAACCTTCCAAAGGCAAATAAATCTGAAACAAGTGGTGATTTATTTACGAAAATATTAAGGAATAATAGTATAATAATAATTTATATACTAATCGCAGAATTTCCCATACCTCCGTATCATTCCAACACGATCCAAGTAGCGCATTCCAAGCATGTCCGTCCACATCTTTCCGGTCTTCTCATCCCGAACAATCCACATTACACCGACCACAACCATCATATATTGCACCCGAACCTTATGTTGCTACGGGTGACATTGAATTTGTGTGGCAGTGATGATGAAACTGTTGAAGGTCATCAAGAGGAAGATAGCATGGAATATGCCGCTGGATTGAATGATATAGCATTGTTTGATGATATGGTTGCGAACAATGATTTTGTCGAACTAGATGATCCCGGCCTCGATCCGCTGGAAGATGATAATTGGGTAGACTTAGCCGTGGCAGAATTAAATACGGCATCCTATTTGGAAGCGACAGTAGCAAGCGAAGATTGTGTCACTATTGGGGATTTATTTCAGGAAAAAGGAGATCTTATTTGTAAGCTAAAGTCGTGGTCTATTCAGCAAAACGTTACATTTAAAACCGAAGAGTCAAATAAGACGTACTATACCGTGGTATGTACGAAAGCTCCTGAATGTAAGTGGAGATTGCATGCATGTTGTTCCAAAAGAGCAAATGCTTGGAAGGTCACGAAATACAACCAAGAACATACATGCATCAATTCTATTATGTTACAAGATCATAGGAATTGCACTTCATCTTACATTTGCTCACTAATCATGCCACTAATCCGTACAGATGTGGCGATGACTCCCCGAGAGATACGGCTCTACGTTAGCGGAGATGTCACGTCCCGAAAGTACGGAAAATGACCGGCACTTAAACTACGAAACGTCTCGAGGCGTACGTAATCTAAGTAAGCCGAAAACCCAGAAATCCAAACCAAGAAAAGTAGTAGAGTGAAGGAAAACCGATTTAAAATCAAGTAGTTTTAATAGCATAAGCCGAATTATGCGGTTTTAAAAAAAAACATCAAGTAGTTCCTGAAAATTTCGGCAGAGTCTCCTTTGTAAATACTGGCTCCCAAACGGGATACAACATGAATAGTATACGAAATCAATAAAAAGGCATCCCCAAGCGGGAGCTAGCTCTTCGTTAATCGACGGTCACAACCACACAAGCAATATAATATACAACGCCAACGGCGAGGATCAAAACTCAAAAGGAAACTCAAAACCACAAGAAATCTGCAGAAATATAACGCGCGACTCTAAGGTCGAAAGAATAACATCACTGGTCTCTATCTCAAAAATAACACATGTTTGGTTGATGGAACTTCTAGATACAACAGAATAATAATATACAAGTTATATAATGGGGGTATGATACAAGTAAACCCACCTACTAGCAAATCACCCGAAGGAAACTATGCCCGCAAAGCCGTGATGAAACCTGTACGGCAACCTGCAAGAAACTGGGGCACAACGGGGGTGAGTTGCCAACTCGTGAATAGAAAAACATCTACGCACAGAAATCGTATAAATAACGCAACCTAGGTCAATGATCATAATATATCCTCAAATATATGAATAACACGTAGCCTATAACAAGGCTAGGGTAAATATCTAACCCGAGTATAATCTCATGTGCCCGTGTCAGTGCCTCAAGTAGCAATATATCATATGAATGAGGTATGAATGCATGAAAACAGAATACATGTAAATGAAGAACCGTTTTCATAATTTAGTGAGATTTCCTTTGTATTTTTAAAATGAGGTATCATAATGAAATCAGCATAAAACAGTGCCTAGCATCGGCACAAAACGTAATCCCAATATCTCGATATCTCTGTATCACAGTCTCTGTACCTCAATATCTCGAAATCTCAATGTCTCAATCACAATATGTAGGGCGCCGTCAGTCCAGACCGGCCCCTACCATCCATCTCAAGACCACGACGGTATCCTCCGGATATCCGATGCGTCGGGTAAAATCACCGGTAGGTAGTGCTCCCCTGCCAGGCTCACATCGTCATCATCACGCGCTTCTTGCCCCGGGGTACCTTACCGGGTCCACCATGTACCCGAAACGGTTCATCCGTCTCCTCGAATCGGGTCTCGAAATCCATCAGCAAACTCATGGTGGACGACTCATACATCATGGGAAAAAACCGTACTTTTTATTTAAAAAAAGAAAAAAGAAGTTTGTATATGTTTTGCGGTTTTCCCCAAATCCAGAAAATCTCATGGAATCCGAATCCAAAACCTCAATAGCACGTAAAAAGTGAATATATGCATGAGAATCCATGAATGCGGCATAACAATGAATATCAGTATGCATGAAGTAGCAGGTAATAACTATAATTTCTAAACTAACATATAAGGCAAGTACACTAATATCATGTCTAAACTATTAGCTAACAGGCTATGTCAAGCAATAATATTTCTAAGGTGTACGTGACATGGTAAGTACCGATGAAGATGTGTGTGAGCCGGCAAGTAAGTGTACGTGGAACATACGCATCATCGGTAATGGTGCTGGTGTCCTAACCGCAAGATAGCAACAGTAGAATATAAAGCATAATATAAGCATGTGATGCGGAGCGAACAACAATAATGAGCGGGAGCTGAATACTAGACGTAACTATAACTAATCTGCATTAACCTAATATAAGTCCTACAAAAGGTGCCTTTTGAAATAACACGAATCATGGGGTTTTGAAAATAGGGGCTACGGTGTTTTTATGAAAAGATACGTCTTTTGAAATATCCGTAGGATCCCTTGGGCTGTCTTTTAAAATACCCACGATTCGTTAGTTTTGAAATAGGTAAGAATCGAATCTAATCTAACAACTAAACTAAACTAAGGGCTAAGCTGACCAGCTGGGCTACAGGTAAGGAAACCGCCTAACATCTGAGTCGATACATATACATACCTGTATATATATTAGTCGGTGATCCCGCCTCAATAATATCATATCCGATACCATATCTATAATCAGACATCCCAAGTCAAGAGTGCGGATCAATCATCAAAATATAGCTCATACATAAATCCGTCGTACGGCATCCCCAAATCTGGGTACGGGTTCATATCGCATTCATCATACTATCCATCTGGTATCCTCTTTATCAAATATCATGATCGGGGTACTGATCTACGTCTAGTACAATACTGATACCGCCTAAGTATGCATGCACGTGTGAAACACTACGTCAAGGACCCGCTACAACGTCATGTCGTATCTCAAATACAAACCCTGCTATATCACCGATCTCACGGCCTCAAATCAAATCTCATCGACTCATCATAAATCCCAAGTATCACCCTCAAATCCGTATGGGAACACATAGTCTCATACCCATGTGAACACAAAACTATAAAGAATCCCATGAGCACATATAAATAGGAATGTATGCAAGTATGTATGTGTGTATGTGTAGTGCAACACTACCCTAGGGTTCGCGACACTAAAATAATCCAACACACCAATATCCATCCTAAACATCGTTATTAATCCCAATTAACATATAATAATTGTTGGTGTGTATACGCATACGTATACACCACCACGGACTGCGGGGGTGCTATACGCCATCCACCCGACTTCTCCCCGTAGATATAAATCTGCTCACCTGATTCTCGCTCGTCGGTGCCAATGTCGCCACGTGCCTGCTTGTCGTCTCGAAGTCCTCACGAGGGTACCTACGTATCATAACACATCGTATCGCATTAAAATCCGACCCAAAAACTCTCGATGTCGGCGTACAAACGCCAAACCATCGAGAAAAACCCAAATACACTCATTTGCATATTCACGAACACTAATTTTAATATAAAATAGGTTAAAACTCACAAAAACCCCAATTTCACTTAAAAAGTCATTTTTCCGAAAATCTAGCAAGCACAATTCGCCGTTTTAGTACAAAACTCGATGTATAAACGAATCTAGCGGCCACAATATTCACTAAATATCTTAATTAAGTCATAAAAACAATTCCCATAATTTAATCTCATTAATTTCCATAAACGTTAAAATTCTAGTTTACAAAATACCAAAATTTTAACAATTTTATAGCAAAAATGCACAAACTACAATCTAGCTTGGATTTTCATGAACTAAAAGCATTAAACCACTCAATATAATCTTTATAATAACATGAAACCTAAATTTGAATTTTTATCTCATAAGAATATAATTATTTAAAAAACCTAGTTTACCAATTATATAATTATCACTTTTAAATCAACAAATATGCAAACTAGCAACTTAAATTGGATTTAGTATAACATTAATATGTCAATTATATCACATAAACTAAATCTCACAACACAAAATACCAATTTGAAATCAAACCCCTCTCTTGAATTTTAAATCATGCACCTAGAACTAATTAAAAACCTAATTAAACAATTAATTAAGCTAACCTAAGCAATTAACAACACATTAAGCAAAAATGTTAGAATTTATACCCAACTAATTTGAAGATCCCACAAGCACACTTAGCCTCCCAAATTGAAATCTAAATCCCTAGATCCATGCTAAGGTAGCCAAGGGAAAATAGGTAGGAGGTGGGTTTTGATTTGGATTTTTGCTTGATTTTTTGTGGATTTTTCAAGCATTTTTGATAAACTTTTTTAAAGAGAAGGAGATGAAGAATGAAGGGGCTGTTGTGGGTTCAGATTTTGGCCAGAATTGGTGGGGATTGGGTGAGGGAGGAGAGAGAGTGAGGTGGGGAAAGTCCACTCTAGTCAAAGTCCACTCTAATTCTATCATTTTCTACTCTTTCCTTTTTCTTTTCTTTTGAAAAAGAAGTGATTGGAGAGAGGGAGAGGGGGAGGGCTGTCATGGTGGGGCCGGCCATATGGGGAGGGGGGAGAGGGTGAGGTGTGGGTGTGTGGGTTAGGAAAAAGATAAATGCTAAACCCCAATTCCCATTAACACTAATTTCACCGAAAAAGCCTTTTTCTTCGATATTTTCTAAACCGTTTTAGCAAACGATTTCATTTCAAAAACCATATGATAAAATTTTTTTTACTGTTTTATGATGCACAAAATTTGTTTCAACTCATTTCAATTTGTAATTTTCCCTAATTAAATGTATTAGTGACGGCTTAAAATAATAATAAAATAAAAAAAAAATTCAGAAAATTTGAAATTTCACCAGTGGCTCAATAAACACCAAATACTAGCCATTACATAGCTAGAATATGTATATTTAATTTTTATAATAAAGATATTTGTATTTTGACTTTTTACGGAAACCCCCCTTATTTTACCGATTTTTCCGAAATTTCATCGAAACGATTTTCAAAACGTTACAATCTTCCTCTCTTAAAGAAATTCGGTCTCCGAATTTAAATTAAAACTTCCCCCAAATACTAAAATATTTCAGCCAAAACCATCAAATCGCCGGGGCTCCGAAATCATAAATACATAAAACAAATCGTAGCGCAACGCATGCGCATGAAAAATGAGCATATAACTCAAATCAGAACTCCGTCAAGCATCCCGCAATCATCGGAGTCATGGGGAAGACATCAATACCAAATCCAAAGCAAAACCAATATGATATAACTCGAAACTATACATGTAAAATATATTCAGGTACTGTCCTCTGACTAGTCCTGCTCAGTACGAAAACACATATCAATATCATAAAGACGTACTGCTCTATAAGAAAAATCAATCCCAAAATATGCGTATGAATACTACGTGCATCTTGTGCGCACGGAAATCAAAATCCAAATATGTGCCATACATATGCACAGAAACAACATCTAAGTGCATCGTGTGTGCACGAAACATCTGTCGTAGGCAACATGTGTGCCTGACAGCAAATCAGGTGCATCTGACATGCACGAAAAATCTCGATTTAGTGCATCTGGTGTGCACCAAAATCACACTTCAAAACATGCGCCCAACATGCGTGAAAATCCAAATCAGGTGCATCCATCGTGCACGAAATCATGAAATCCAATATCAAGTGCCGAACATACGCAAAATCAAATCAGGTGCACAAGGTGCACAAAACAAATATCGAACATCACCATCGAAATCAAAGTCCAGTGCATCTAAGTGCACAAAAGGCGTATCACTGTACTGCAAGCATATATAAACTATACAGAGTGCAGGAACCAAATCGTGTGCGTGCATACGCACAAAATCAACTCAAATGTCTAAAACCGTAAAATCACAAACATGTGAAACCCAAGCACGAAAACGATATCAAGTGCAACACTGTGCAATGATCGTAAATCCTCAATCATTAAAATCAAATCATGCGAATAAATCACCCAAAACATCGAAATCAATAATGGCGGAATAGTACCGCTCAAGCGCATCCTCTAAGAATCTCGGGCCAATTGTCGCGGTCACTAGTGGGCCGTTTCGTCGATGATCATGAACTCTGGCCTGCTGGTGTGCGTAACAATGACCACTTCTGGGTCAAGGTCTTCACCGTGAATTACCAATCTCTCGGTCCATCGGCTCATCGGCCCTGTCAGGTGTGCTAACGGGGATGATCCCGTTCTGGCACTTCTCTGGTCACCTCTCGGTCAATCATCGTGACCACTCGTAAAACAGCATATCACTGGCGTCGGTCTCTGGCTCTCTGAATGTACGTGACACATCTGATCCTGGGTGCAAGTGTCATTGCAGCAGTGTCCTGGAAGGAATCCTGCTCACGGTCTCTTCCATGTCTCGTCTCTGCCAACTGTCCGGAAGTCATCGTCCTTTCCTATATCTGCATCTTGCTCTGGAACGACTGCATACTCATCGCAACTCCTTCTGGAAGGTAAATCCAAGTACCATGCCTCGGCATGCGCATCGCATCTCTGATGTCGGCGGAGTGGAACGTCATCTCATCTAGATCTGGTACGAACCTCTTACTTCACTTTTCTCTAATGTCGTCTACTTTGGACTCGTCTCGTCGCGGCTGCATGGACTGAGCTCCAACGGCTATTCTCGTATCGGGAGTCTCCCAAGAAATGCATCTCACCACCTAGCATCCGAATTAAGTCGAACCATCCAATCGATTGTCAAAACCTCATAATCCCCCAAGGGCTCAACATCTTGGGCACAGTTTAATAGTATCGAGTACATACCACAGTATCGGTGGTCCAGCCGTAGAAGGGCAAACCCAAGCCTCACTAATGGCGCCGCGGAACTGCCGCAAACCCTAAGGTTCAAAGGCTTTCACACGGTCATTAAGTCGAGTTAGGGTTTCATTCTTCTAGAGGGACCATAGAATTGCCTGCATGTCTTTCCGACTACTTTAAACTTGGAATAATAGGTTTCTGACATTCGATCGTCTCTGTCGACTCCCAACGTCTCCGCGTGAAGTCGTCTCTAGCTGGAATCAATCTATCTGATGACCTCTCATCGGGTAGGCGAACGAACCACATGTCCTAGTCATTCATCGTCGGGTGACTAGCGACCTTCTATCATCTATTAGTACAACTCATACTGCATTAGCTCCAGCGTCTGGGGCAATATCCCGTCGCTCACAACAACAACTGGCTCACTCGTCTGCACGTTGAACAGTGCCTCAATCATCATGAGTGAGCAATACACCAACGGTCATCAAAATCTGGCTGGCCTCTATCATTGGCTCAATCCTCTAGTGTCGATCAGCACATCCGAGTAACCTCATAAAGGAGATCCGCCAAACGCTCTTGGCGCGGAAACACAGTAAAAAGACACATCTCCGCAATCGTGTGTCGCCGGAATTTCGCCCTGGTCAGTCCTCGTTCGTGACGAGCTCGTGCTGACCACAACTCTAGCTGTAGCTCTCCCTGCCCGTAATCGTGGCAGCAAAACCATAACTGGTACTGATGAGGCTAGATCGGAATGAATATAATACTGAGCAAAGAAATATACATTCTAAGGCTTCTTAAGTGGAGTAGCATATCGTAAATATGCCGCGGAACATACCTACGGTACGTCACTCTAGTTTAGTCACCTATTCCATCAACCAAGGATCATCCTACGCTCTGAAGGTAAAACCTAACGCTTTGATACCAACTTTGTCACGTCCCGAAAGTACAGAAAATGACCGGCACTTAAACTACGAAACGTCTCGAGGCGTACGTAATCTAAGTAAGCCGAAAACCCAGAAATCCAAACCAAGAAAAGTAGTAGAGTGAAGGAAAACCGATTTAAAATCAAGTAGTTTTAATAGCATAAGCCGAATTATGCGGTTTTAAAAAAAAACATCAAGTAGTTCCTGAAAATTTCGGCAGAGTCTCCTTTGTAAATACTGGCTCCCAAACGGGATACAACATGAATAGTATACGAAATCAATAAAAAGGCATCCCCAAGCGGGAGCTAGCTCTTCGTTAATCGACGGTCACAACCACACAAGCAATATAATATACAACGCCAACGGCGAGGATCAAAACTCAAAAGGAAACTCAAAACCACAAGAAATCTGCAGAAATATAACGCGCGACTCTAAGGTCGAAAGAATAACATCACTGGTCTCTATCTCAAAAATAACACATGTTTGGTTGATGGAACTTCTAGATACAACAGAATAATAATATACAAGTTATATAATGGGGGTATGATACAAGTAAACCCACCTACTAGCAAATCACCCGAAGGAAACTATGCCCGCAAAGCCGTGATGAAACCTGTACGGCAACCTGCAAGAAACTGGGGCACAACGGGGGTGAGTTGCCAACTCGTGAATAGAAAAACATCTACGCACAGAAATCGTATAAATAACGCAACCTAGGTCAATGATCATAATATATCCTCAAATATATGAATAACACGTAGCCTATAACAAGGCTAGGGTAAATATCTAACCCGAGTGTAATCTCATGTGCCCGTGTCAGTGCCTCAAGTAGCAATATATCATATGAATGAGGTATGAATGCATGAAAACAGAATACATGTAAATGAAGAACCGTTTTCATAATTTAGTGAGATTTCCTTTGTATTTTTAAAATGAGGTATCATAATGAAATCAGCATAAAACAGTGCCTAGCATCGGCACAAAACGTAATCCCAATATCTCGATATCTCTGTATCACAGTCTCTGTACCTCAATATCTCGAAATCTCAATGTCTCAATCACAATATGTAGGGCGCCGTCAGTCCAGACCGGCCCCTACCATCCATCTCAAGACCACGACGGTATCCTCCGGATATCCGACGCGTCGGGTAAAATCACCGGTAGGTAGTGCTCCCCTGCCAGGCTCACATCGTCATCATCACGCGCTTCTTGCCCCGGGGTACCTTACCGGGTCCACCATGTACCCGAAACAGTTCATCCGTCTCCTCGAATCGGGTCTCGAAATCCATCAGCAAACTCATGGTGGACGACTCATACATCATGGGAAAAAACCGCACTTTTTATTTAAAAAAAGAAAGAAGAAGTTTGTATATGTTTTGCGGTTTTCCCCAAATCCAGAAAATCTCATGGAATCCGAATCCAAAACCTCAATAGCACGTAAAAAGTGAATATATGCATGAGAATCCATGAATGCGGCATAACAATGAATATCAGTATGCATGAAGTAGCAGGTAATAACTATAATTTCTAAACTAACATATAAGGCAAGTACACTAATATCATGTCTAAACTATTAGCTAACAGGCTATGTCAAGCAATAATATTTCTAAGGTGTACGTGACATGGCAAGTACCGATGAAGATGTGTGTGAGCTGGCAAGTAAGTGTACGTGGAACATACGCATCATCGGTAATGGTGCTGGTGTCCTAACCGCAAGATAGCAACAGTAGAATATAAAGCATAATATAAGCATGTGATGCGGAGCGAACAACAATAATGAGCGGGAGCTGAATACTAGACGTAACTATAACTAATCTGCATTAACCTAATATAAGTCCTACAAAAGGTGCCTTTTGAAATAACACGAATCATGGGGTTTTGAAAATAGGGGCTACGGTGTTTTTATGAAAAGATACGTCTTTTGAAATATCCGTAGGATCCCTTAGGCTGTCTTTTAAAATACCCACGATTCGTTAGTTTTGAAATAGGTAAGAATCGAATCTAATCTAACAACTAAACTAAACTAAGGGCTAAGCTGACCAGCTGGGCTACAGGTAAGGAAACCGCCTAACATCTGAGTCGATACATATACATACCTGTATATATATTAGTCGGTGATCCCGCCTCAATAATATCATATCCGATACCATATCTATAATCAGACATCCCAAGTCAAGAGTGCGGATCAATCATCAAAATATAGCTCGTACATAAATCCGTCGTACGGCATCCCCAAATCTGGGTACGGGTTCATATCGCATTCATCATACTATCCACCTGGTATCCTCTTTATCAAATATCATGATCGGGGTACTGATCTACGTCTAGTACAATACTGATACCGCCTAAGTATGCATGCACGTGTGAAACACTACGTCAAGGACCCGCTACAACGTCATGTCGTATCTCAAATACAAACCCTGCTATATCACCGATCTCACGGCCTCAAATCAAATCTCATCGACTCATCATAAATCCCAAGTATCACCCTCAAATCCGTATGGGAACACATAGTCTCATACCCATATGAACACAAAACTATAAAGAATCCCATGAGCACATATAAATAGGAATGTATGCAAGTATGTATGTGTGTATGTGTAGTGCAACACTACCCTAGGGTTCGCGACACTAAAATAATCCAACACACCAATATCCATCCTAAACATCGTTATTAATCCCAATTAACATATAATAATTGTTGGTGTGTATACGCATCCGTATACACCACCACGGACTGCGGGGGTGCTATACGCCATCCACCCGACTTCTCCCCGTAGATATAAATCTGCTCACCTGATTCTCGCTCGCCGGTGCCAATGTCGCCACGTGCCTGCTTGTCGTCTCGAAGTCCTCGCGAGGGTACCTACGTATCATAACACATCGTATCGCATTAAAATCCGACCCAAAAACTCTCGATGTCGGCGTACAAACGCCAAACCATCGAGAAAAACCCAAATACACTCATTTGCACATTCACGAACACTAATTTTAATATAAAATAGGTTAAAACTCACAAAAACCCCAATTTCACTTAAAAAGTCATTTTTCCGAAAATCTAGCAAGCACAATTCGCCGTTTTAGTACAAAACTCGATGTATAAACGAATCTAGCGGCCACAATATTCACTAAATATCTTAATTAAGTCATAAAAACAATTCCCATAATTTAATCTCATTAATTTCCATAAACGTTAAAATTCTAGTTTACAAAATACCAAAATTTTAACAATTTTATAGCAAAAATGCACAAACTACAATCTAGCTTGGATTTTCATGAACTAAAAGCATTAAAACACTCAATATAATCTTTATAATGACATGAAACCTAAATTTGAATTTTTATCTCATAGGAATATAATTATTTTAAAAACCTAGTTTACCAATTATATAATTATCACTTTTAAATCAACAAATATGCAAACTAGCAACTTAAATTGGATTTAGCATAACATTAATATGTCAATTATATCACATAAACTAAATCTCACAACACAAAATACCAATTTGAAATCAAACCCCTCTCTTGAATTTTAAATCATGCACCTAGAACTAATTAAAAACCTAATTAAACAATTAATTAAGCTAACCTAAGCAATTAACAACACATTAAGCAAAAAGGTTAGAATTTATACCCAACTAATTTGAAGATCCCACAAGCACATTTAGCCTCCCAAATTGAAATCTAAATCCCTAGATCCATGCTAAGGTAGCCAAGGGAAAATGGGTAGGAGGTGGGTTTTGATTTGGATTTTTGCTTGATTTTTTGTGGATTTTTCAAGCATTTTTGATAAACTTTTTTAAAGAGAAGGAGATGAAGAATGAAGGGGCTGTTGTGGGTTCAGATTTTGGCCAGAATTGGTGGGGATTGGGTGAGGGAGGAGAGAGAGTGAGGTGGGGAAAGTCCACTCTAGTCAAAGTCCACTCTAATTCTATCATTTTCTACTCTTTTCTTTTTCTTTTCTTTTGAAAAAGAAGTGATTGGAGAGAGGGAGAGGGGGAGGGCTGTCATGGTAGGGCCGGCCATATGGGGAGGGGGAGAGGGTGAGGTGTGGGTGTGTGGGTTAGGAAAAAGATAAATGCTAAACCCCAATTCCCATTAACACTAATTTCACCGAGAAAAAAGCCTTTTTCTTCGATATTTTCTAAACCGTTTTAGCAAACGATTTCATTTCAAAAACCACATGATAAAATTTTATTTAATGTTTTATGATGCACAAAATTTGTTTCAACTCATTCCAATTTGTAATTTTCCCTAATTAAATGTATTAGTGACGGCTTAAAATAATAATAAAATTAAAAAAAAATTCAGAAAATTTGAAATTTCACCAGTGGCTCAATAAACACAAATACTAGCCATTACATAGCTAGAATATGTATATTTAATTTTTATAATAAAGATATTTGTATTTTGACATTTTACGGAAAACCCCCTTATTTTACCGATTTTTCCGAAATTTCATCGAAACGATTTTCAAAACGTTACAGGAGAGCACAAAATTCAGATTTCGTATGTGAAGGCATGAAATGCTCGTAGAAAGGTTTTATGCAAGATATTTGGGGAGTGGGAAAGCTCGTACAACTCACTAGTCCCTTTTATGGAAGCCATGAAAGCATCAAATCCGGGGCCGTATACCGGTTAAAAACCACAGAGACAGATGTCGATGGCTCCGTCAGGTTTCAAAGAATTTTCTGGTGCTTTGCTCCAAGTGCGGCTGGTTTCGCACACTGTCGGCCGGTATTATGCGTTGATGGGACGTATTTATACGGTAAGTACAGAGGCTGCATGTTAATCGCTACAGGTGTTGATGCTAATAACGGTATATTTCCGTTGGGTTTTTCTATTGTCGAGGGTGAAAATACATCATCCTGGTCATGGTTTTTCCGTCAACTCAAAAATATCCCATCTGTTATTGATAAAACAGATTTATGCATCATATCTAATAGACATCTATGAATACTACCTGCAATGAGAGCTGTATTTCCGACGACCCCACATAGGTTTTGCCTGCGGCACTTCAGGCAAAATTTTGATAGAAAATTTAAAAATTCAGATCTACATAAGCTTTGTACAAAGCCGGTGAAGCGTCTGACCCTAATGTGCATGACATGTACATGACGAAAATTGGGAAGATATGAGTATCCAGTACGCATGTGGTCACAAGCACATGATAATGGATGCAGATATCTACTAATGACCACAAATATGTCTGAAAGCTTTAACGGGGTCCTTAAAAGTGTTAGAGGCTTACCGATACAGGGGCTGATTGTTCGAACCTTTTTTCGGGTGAATACTTACTTTGTGCAAAGAAGAGAAAAGTCCTTGGCGATGGAGACTCCGCTCATCGCGTATTACGAAAATATATTCCGGAAAAGAGAGCGCAGAGCACAATACTACAGATCCGAAAGGTTTGATACGGCGGAGTTTCAAGTAACGGGGAGTAATGGGAATCAATACACCGTAAACTTTAGAGATGAAGGGCTCTTTTCGTGCACATGCGGTGTTTTCCAGCAACAACATTTATCTTGTGCCCACGCAATTGTTGCTACGAGCAGCATGTATAACTCACATTACAATTTTGGTTCCCATTACTATACAGTTTCCAATTACCAAGGCGCATACGATCCAAAATTTCATCATATACCGGACAGTCGCTATTGACACTATTATACTGGGAACAGACAAACACCGACTGTATTACCGCCGGAAAAAAATATAGGGCCCGGAAGACCTAAGGTGCGTCGAGATCGAATGACAATAGATGCTTATCCTCAGCAAAGGCACGACAGATGTAGTCTATGCAAACAACCAGGTCATTATAGGACCAGATGTCCAACACAGTCATCAGGGGCGGGACCTTCGAGATCGTGACAAGTGCACCGGAATATTTTTTTGTATTGTAAATTTGACGGATTCATTTTGATATTATAAATTTGACCGTCGAGATAGAATTTATATTTTACAAACAGATAGGATTTTTTTGTATTGTAAATTTGACGGATTCATTTTGATATTATAAATTTGACCGTCGAGATAGAATTTACATTTTACAAACAGATAGGATTTTTTTGTATTGTAAATTTGACCGATTCATTTTGTACACCACAGTCATATAAAACAATTTTATAATTTTTTCAAATTTTGCTTTATTTAATTTTTTCGAATTTTACGAATTTTTTTGAATTTTGTTTTAAATAGAACAATTTTATTTTATTTTATTTAAAAATATGGCGGGTTCTAGGAACCCGCCCTCCATAGAACAATAACCCGCCCTCTCCTATAAAATATAGGGGGCGGGTTCCTAGAACCCGCCCTCCATAGAACAATGGAGAGGGCGGGTTCCTAGAACCCGCCCTCTCCTATAAAATATAGGGGGCGGGTTCTAGGAACCCGCCCTCTATACTGGGGAGGGATGGGGTCCAGGAAACCGCCCTATTCTCCTAATTTTAAAATAAAATATCCTAATTTTATAATTTTAAATATAAAATACCCTATTTAAAAAAAAAACCAATTTACTGTTACAAATTTGATGCTTATGAATTAATTTGCAGATATTCAAAAATAGAACCAAAAAAGCCCAGAGAATAAGGGACTAAGGAGAAATGAACGATTTGGGGGTAATGTATTCGGGTTAAACGGGTTGAAGCGGGTCATGATACATGACCCGTACCCTACCCATTTATTAAACATGCCGGTTGGGTTAACCCGATTAAAAATTTAGCGGGTTCGGGTATTTTTGACAGGCCTAATATCATGACACTCAATGTTGTTGATAAATTATAACCTGGAAATTTAGTTAACAGTATCATTTGGTTTATGTAACTCTATTCTATGCCAATGATTCTTTCTCAAGACTGTTGTATTACTCCTATGATAATTAGGTAAGTACCACACAACCGAGGAATGTAGACTGAGTTGCATAATCCTGAAACTATAAATTCATCCTTTTGTGATTCATTTCTGACATGTATGATCATTCTAAACTTGCAGGCTGCCTACTATTCAACAGGAAGTTCAACAACGCAAGCTACTGTACATGGGTCTTTACCTTCTTATATGGGGTGAAGCTGCTAACTTGCGTGCCAGAGTGCCTTTGCTACATATATCATCATGTAGGGTTTGTATTTTTGTAACATAAAATTTTATTTGTACAACGTTTTTGCAAACAGCAGCGTATTTTGGATTTTACAATAGTATGTCACCTTATGGTATCAAATACATGTTGTAAAAAGCGAGATTAGCATCCAATACCTGTTAAAAGTAGATGAGATTAAATAAATATACATCTTTCTTTTTTTTGCACTGTTAGATGGCATTTGAACTATATGGTATGCTGGCTGGGAATGTGAACCCAATGACTGGTGAGAATGTAAAGCCAGCTTATGGAGGTGATGAGGAGGCATTTCTACAGAAAGTTGTTATTCCTATTTATCATACTATAGCACAGGTGCATTGCCTTTTTTTTTCCTTCCCTTATTTTGTTTATTTGGTCTGTTCTTTTTCCATGTTTTTTGTGGAGTAATAATTCCTTTGATGCAGGAAGCCGAAAGGAGCAAGAGGGAAAAATCAAAGCATTCACAATGGAGAAACTATGACGATTTAAATGAATATTTTTGGTAATACAGAGGAAAGTTTTTCATGTTCAAAATAGTTTTCCCTACTTCATAGCTAATATAATTTCATTCATACAAAATCCAGGTCTGTCGATTGCTTTCGTCTAGGTTGGCCGATGAGAGCTGATGCTGATTTCTTTTCCTGCCTCTAAATTCAGTTCGCCTCGAGAAAAACGTGGTAAGTTTGTTTTATCCTATTAATCTTTGAATTAAATGACATAATACTCCATTCAGGCACGGCATTCCCATCTTGATTCAAATGTTTAGTTTTCTTTAGTACTCAGGTTGTTATCGATCTGAGACGATTTCAACATTTTACTGTTTCGTACCATGCATTAGCTTGCATTTTCTTCTTGGTTTTATTATGTCATTCACTAATTTTGATGCTAGTGAACAAAAAGGTCCTAAGATTCTATATATGCTTTCTCTGAAGCTAGTTTGCTAAAATAAGGGGAAATCATTGAAATATAATAAACTAAAATTTCACGAATGCTGCCGTATCTCTACTACTATAAGGTTAACTCATATGGCCCCACCAAATTTACAATCATTTGTGTAGCTAAGAAGATGGCTACTGATTTTTACAGAAAGTAATAAAAAAGTAAGAAGATGGTTTTATTGCACTCTTAGTAACCCATGCAACTAACCGTTACTATAATTTTTTTAATAATACTATCTTTCCAATAAAACCTTCTCCCCCCCCCCAAATAAGAGATATTTCCTACCTATGTTTTTAAATCTCTCTCCATATAAACATAATAAATTTGTATATTTCATTATCCACATCCATGTGCATTGCACGTGCAAAATACTAGTTATTCAAGTTGTGACATTGCCTAATAAATCATAGGCAATTTGTACTCGTTAACCAAAATTTGATAATTTTCGTACATATATGCGTAATCATCATTTTGTTGAGCTATTTAGAAGTGAAAGGTCCCTTCTACTACTGTACCAAAACTCTGAAATTATGATGAGGATTGATGGTTTTATTTTTATACTAACACGCCCCCGCAGGTCGAAGGCCTTTTGGGTCAAAACCTTGGCTTTTGCGCAACTGTTTTTTATTAAATAAAACCACATTTAATTCACCTGATGGGAATTGAACCTGAGTTGTTTTGATATCATGTGAAATGCCCCTTCCAATGTACCAAAACTCCGAAGTTATGATGGGGATTGAGGGTTTTATTTTTATATTCAAGAAATATCTACACAAAATTAAATATGATAGCAATACTCCTATAGAAGTAGTTAACAACACAATTTATAGTTAATTGTGTTGGATATAGGTGCGCTTAAGGCAATTATTGTAATTGAAGGAGGACCTATATGATAGAATAATCTTACTCGATATAAAAGTATGCTATCCGGTTTGTCTTTATCATTCATGTGCATACGTTTTATTCATTATCATGTATCGCTAATATATAATGATAAAGCCCGTAGGATATTTGCTTGACTACCGGGATTATGATAGAGATCATACTAGTGGGGCCTGGATAGCAGCACATTCTTAAAAGTCCTTAGTCGAGAGAGTATCGAGACTGGGCATCGATACTCCAGACTAGTGTATACGTTTCTTGACCCCAACCGGGACGATAGTTGATCCCATAGCCATTGGTGTTTGACACCAAAGATTATATACATGCGCTTATTAAATGAATGAGTTATACTGGACGGGCTCACCTGAGAACTCCTAGATGGTACTGTACCCATCGTCAGATAGCAGTTCTCATGTGACACGAGTACATGGTAGTTTGTAAACCTAAGATTGTCACTGTCTTGTGTGTGTTCTCACTGTACTTTGATTACTACCCTACCACGGTTTTAAAGAGTCGTGCTAATAGCTTTTAATTAGATACAGTCCCGAAGCACATGGAGGTCGTGAACGATCGAAGGGATTCGTCTCTCTCGGTATAGCGAGGCGAGGTTATGCTGTGCCGGATCAACTATAACCATAAGTTCTTGGCTAAGACAATTGAGATTTACTGATAAGCATTTTCAGTAGTTTCTCGAATGGTTATGAGTTTATGATCGACATAACTTATCGGGTTATTGAGAGTCTGACGGTTTCCACCTCCCAGACCCGATATGCGACACTCTTAGACGAAGAGACCGGACTGTACGGTGATTGTCACCGATAGACTTTACAGGGTTCGGATGAGCTTGCTCGTTGATCTTCTTTCGATTAATATCTTGATAGCCGTTACGTGTAGCTAGTACCGCTGACGTACTTGTGGGCTATGATCCTAACCTACTGCCAGCGTATTGTCGAGTTTTTAGAGCCCCACACAAAAGTTTACCAGCACAAGCGAAATGATATAGGGGGCACGTATAGCGATACATGCAGGAGTTCGATTAAACACGTGTATGTGATACACGTATTTTAATCGGGTGTTAAATGATATTAACCGGTTCATATATGATATAACCGGATTATTAAATTAAGTGTTGATTTAGTAATTATATGATATAGATATATATTAAAATAATATCATATTCATTTTATTATTTATTCTCTTTAAATATATTTATATTTGATATAAATATAAGGATCATGTTAGCTTATACATGTGAGTTGTGTGTATGAGATGCACACACAAGTTTAGCTAATACATGATTGTTGTGTGTATGAGAATTACATAGGAAACAAGATGAGATCAAAGGATTTACTTTATATTTTTTTGGAAAAAGAATGAGTCATTTTTTGGTAGTGTGTAGAATTGATGACCCACTTTTGGTTTTTCCTAAAAAAGATAAGTATGCATAGTCTTTTAATCTTATCATAATTTTCCTAGCTATTCTGATCTTTATGGCTCTCTCTCTTGATTTTGATTAAGTGAGAAAGAAAAAGAAAAGAGAAAAAAATTAGTGAGTAAATATATTCTACATCATTTACTAATTATTCTTAGCAAGTTTGATTAGTGAGTCGCTTCACATATGATGTGATCAAGTGAAGTTATAGCTTGTGATGGTGTTATCTTAAGGTGGAACATCTTCGGTAAGGAGATTACCGAGCGAGCTTGTTCCGGGCTTCGTGTAGACTAGCCGGACTTCAAAAAGAGGTGGTTAACGCGCTACATAGGTTGTATACCCGAACTTTCTTTTTAAGCTTACTAGTTTAGTGTCAAGTTTAGTCTTTTGGTTAGATTCTTGATTTGAGATTGCTATTGCTATCAAGTTTTTTAAAATTACCGCTTCCGCCGCGCTTTAAAACCCTTTAAGCAAGCTTAGCATCCCAGCAAATTGTGCCAATAAGGGATAAGGGTAGACCTAAATGATCATGGATTGAGGCAATTAAGAATGACATTTTAAGTTTTAATTTAACCGAGAAGATGGCTATTAACAGAGCATAATAGAAGAAAAAATCATATACCCGACCCCAATAAATTAGGCTAAAGGCTTGTTACTTCTGTTGTTGTAGGAGTACCCCTATATGTTATATATAAATATATTTTTATAGGATAGTACGTAACAAAGTCGCATAATCTTAGCTAACATTACTGACCCATTGGCGGGAAACTCGTGCGATGTCGTACCAAAGAAGCTTTTTCCGTCTTATTAAAGTAGAAGCCTTTTCCATTAACTTTCTAGATATTTTTGTCTTCACAAAAATTCTATGACATTTACGTTGAAGGGTGGTAAACCTGGTTTCTGAGTAGCTAAATCATTAATTTCATTAAAGAATAACATTTCAGCTACATTCAATTATCATCTATTTTGGTATGAATCTTGGATCATCTTTGCATTGCATTCATGTTCTTAGAAAATAAATTTCTACATCATCTATGTCTACATTCATCCTGTGGGGCAAAAAAAATCCTAAATCATCCAGAACTCACATCCTCCATTTTGTTGTTTGTTGGGGACGGAGCCCACAAGCAACGGATACATAACACAACTTGGGTGCCCATTCTAACCCAAAAGCCCGAGCTGATAGGTAGAGGTCCAAGTTATATTATATATCACATCAACTTCTTTATAAACTCCCGATGTGGTACTAAAGATACGAGTCACAACCCAACAATCCCGAGCTTGACTCGTATCGTACAAACCCGCCTGCACCGTTGTAGGAAGCATACCAACAGCGGCGGTATACAGGCGCTTCAACACCAAGAACACCAAGTGGCGGGCCTTGGTGTTCAACACAAGCACTCAACCCAACTCCCACATCAATTTTTTTTTTCCTCGCTCCACCCCTCCTCCCGAAACCAAACCAGGCTCTGATACCAGTTTGTTGGGGGCGGAGCCCACAAGCAACGGATACATAACACAACTTGGGTGCCCATTCTGACCCAAAAGCCCGAGCTGATAGGTAGAGGTCCAAGTTATATTATATATCACATCAACTTCTTTATAAACTCCCGATGTGGTACTAAAGATACGAGTCACAACCCAACATTGTTAAATTTAAAATTGAAGATGCAATATGGTTCCTGCAGATGAATAGATGTTCCATTTCTTGTTGACTTATTGCGGCACAATTATTTTCACTCAGTCATGGCATGATCTTATGAACACATGCTTTATTTCAGTTCAAATCCTAAATTGATCGGTCTCGAGTATGTTTATTTGCACATAATTTTTCAAGTTCCCATAATGAAGAAGTAAACGAAAGCACGATTCTTTTTGTCGGTTTCTCATTAATTCTTTCCCCTTAAAATATAATAATGAATAAACAATACAACTTTAAAGAAGAATCGTAAGGAAAATCCAACATACTAAAAGAATTAGCTGTCATACTGACCTAGTGATGACCAAAGTTGTCAACTGCGAATTCAAATCTTTTATCATATCTCATGTTTATCGTAATGCATATCAAATCATATTATGTATCTCTAGATTAATTGTCCTATCTAGTGATAAATATCTAATTATACAAATTTAAGAAAACAAAATTACTAATAAAAAATTAGAATGCACGATAGTAACAATCATTTGAACTATAAAATATTAGATAAACAAAAGAACCGATCATAAACATAAAGATAAAATTGAAAACAAAAAAGATAACTAAAGCATAATATTATTAGTTTCACAGTGGGTCGATTATTTACTAGTTTATATATCTAATGATCATAATATTATTAATGAATTTATTGTCAGTAAGAAAGTCAAACCATTATTAAACATTAATATAAGAATTTAAGGGGCTTGTAGTGTCCCTGTAAGCCCCAACTTAAAGTGCCCCCACCCAGAGGTGGGTAGGGCTCAAGGGTGGTTTTGCAGTAAAGACTTAGGGCTCCACCCGCTTATAGATGAGGCCACTGCCAGGAGGGGCTTGCAGAGACCCTGTCATACTCTGCTTCCTTAAATACGATAGCAAAAGACGTGACGAGACCTGCGACGTGTCTATATCCGAAAAGCACACATTTTCGATAGATACGTTAAGCGTCTAGCATGTAATAATAGTATCATAAGCAATTTATAACAATCAAATTCAATATTTACTAAAATACACGGCATGTTTAAAAGAAAGAACTATGTTTCGAGATACAAGAGGTGAAAGCCTTTTAAAACACATGGGATTCCACTTATTACAATAAGGAATCAAAAGAAATAGAAAATGAAGTCGGCTAAACACTAGGCAGTTCACAAGATACATAACTAGAAAAGATAATGAATCAAGGGTGACAAGTACTCTGTCTGGGTCAGAAATAGGCAAGGTCTTCGGTTGATACGTCCATCTCTCCGTGCACAACCACGTCTCCAGCTGATTCTAAAGCTGAGAAACATTTCAAACATAGAAATATCCTTTAGCGAACCTTCACTCGGGTAAGTCTCCCAAATCCAGGGATAATAAAAAAAATATGATGTCGATAAATCAAATATCATTACAGTAAATAACTAGGAAAAATATTGCAAGTTTGTCTAAAAATATTGACATGTTTATTATTTTAAAAATAATATTTTATTAATCGAGCCGGGAAGAATAGAATAGGGCATGCAATATCGTGAGTATTCTGTTCACCATGTCGGAATATCATATGAGGATTCTTGAAGTGGTCTCCGGCAACATGGCATGGCATTTAGTTCTGCATACAATAGCATTTATCGCATTCCCGCTGCATGCGGCTCTATTTATTTTCTAACTACCCCATTACCCTGCCATAAAAACGGTTTGTTGTATCAAATATGAGTAGTCTAAATAAAGAACCGTGCATATATCATATGCATCAAGTATATCAACAATAAATTTTAACATCGATTAAAAAAACACGAGTAGATGTCTTGTAGCTTTTGAAATGACACAGTAAGGAAACATGCCATGGTCTTTCAATATTAATAGATGTGCAAGAAAAAGGTAACTATAATTAGTTGCGAAGCGGTTACGTTCCTACCATTATTAAATTATATAAACATTCAAATTATAAGTCTAGCAATTCCTTTAGACAACCCTATAAGTGAAGAACATGCAGAGGTCGTATGGTTATGATGTGGAAATAATATAGGGCCCTTCAGGATTGAACTAAGAGGTAGAACTTATACCGAAATGGTTATCGATGTCGGGACTTCAGACTTGCCGAGGTCGTAACTCCTAACCTCAAACTCCAAATGACTAAAAATTTTGACACAATTCAGAGGGGCAGGTATATTATTTTTTACAATTTTTCTGGAATTTTGAAGTGTTTTGAAATGGCAAATCAAGCTAAAGAAACTGTTGCGCAGATTTGGATTCTTTAAAGGGTCGAAAACTATCAAGCAATTGGTTTAGGAAATAGAGTTAACAAGGATTTGATTTCTTTAGGGTGAAGGTATACGTGCAGTGGCTATTTAGTCTAAGGAAGGGAATATGGTAAGGGTGATCGGTGACGAGAACGATATGGTAAAGCGACGCTAGGAAATCCTTATCTTTAAATACCTCCATCGATAATATTTTTCATAAAAAGGATGGGGGAAACATGCAGAGGGGTCCTAACCACACTGGAGGGATCATAGCGAGGGAAAATAGCGATGGGAGTGAGAGGAAGACTTATCGGGGGTGCAAATCGGTATACCACCCGACTTGCTAAATTTTTTCTTCCAATCCCGAGCTCCAAATGCTCTAAAATTTGGCCGAGACTTAGAGGAGGGAGTGGAACCAAGTTTTTTTTTTTGAATTTTTGGAATTCTTTTGATTGCCGAAACGAACTGCAAACCATATATAAAGCAAGCAATATTCACCAAACTCGCATCCAAAACCCGTTGGGCTGGGCTCCCCCCTCTTTAGGCTGGGCTGAAATTTAAAAAAAGGTTTTGGGTTTAAGAAAAAGGTTTTACTTAAAACAAAATCTAAATAATTTCTATTTTTAAAACAAAACTAATAAATAATTTTATCTTTTCGAAAATTTTCTCCAAAAAACATTTTAATAAATTCTTCTTTTTAAAACAAGATTTTCCTTTATTATTTATGAAAGAAAGATAATTTAAAAAATATTAATTTAAACCAAATTTTATTTATTTAAAAACGGGCACGGTCGTTACACACCGCATGGCCCGTTTTCTCTTAATATAATATTAAATACAAAAAGGAAATAGAAGATTTAATGAACCATTCTAGAATTCTTTACCAGATTCAAACAAAATAAAGATTAAAAATATATTACACATGTATGACATGCAAATAAACGGGAGATTGACATTTCACATAACCATGACTGACTTGCTATTGTATCCTTGGGGGAAACTAATGTAAGTCCATGCTACCTCTCCCGGTACTTACGGGCTTGCGGAAATGATGAAAAACGATTTTCAAGAGGTGGTAACATGGACTCAAAATACGGATCTTTGTTAAACAACTAACTAACAAACCTAACAAGAATTTTACTTACTCGGTTAGGGGGTTGTACCTTTCTTGAATTCCTTCGTCTTCAACTTTTTCTGGTGTACGGATCGGCCTCACCTCGTCGTCTCCTTGCGCCGAAGATGGATCCACCTGAAAGCTTCTACCTTTGGCTTCTTCTTCGAACTTAAAGAAACTAGAACACTTGGTTTGCTAAATCTTGTGAACTAGGATGAGTAGAGAAGTGATTTGGGTTTTCTTTTATCTCTAAGGCAATGTTTCTCAACTCATGAGAGGGTGTTGTCTTGAGCTAGAGAGAGAGCAAGAGGAAGGGCAAGAGGGAGAGCTCAAGCAAGAGAGAGAAAGCAAATGAGAGAATGAGTAACTCTTTTGCCATCCAAGCTCTCATAATCCAAAACCATCATAACAAAAATAGTAATCAAGTATTATGTGATGGTTCAAGTCAAAATGGCTATATCATTTCATGCACTCATTTTGCAAAAACAAACAAGCAAGCAAAAGTCTTTGCTATGAAATGATAGCCATTGTCATGATGATGGTCAACTAGTCCAACCTAGTCAACCGGTCAACAAAGTCAACAAGTCAACAAAGTCAACCTCTCAACAAACCATGTCATCATAATACTTAATTAATATTATTGTTAGTTATATTTCTTATTCTCATTAGGGTTTAGCCAAAAGTCAACAGTCAACAGTCAACAACCCCAATGAGAATCCTCTGCCTCTGTCTCTCTGTCAACTGTGCATACACACCCGCATCCGCGTTCCGAGGAACACGAATACAAACGAGATAAAACCAATCCCAAAATGTGTAAGTGTACGGCGGCGCCCCGGCCGTCAATCCGACGGCCAAATGCGGAAGCGGTGATAAACTTTAAATTTTCTTGAACTGGCAAACCGCCGCGCACTAATACCCGGATCGAACCACTAACTAGTCCTAGCTATCTACAAGAAAGGGAAGAGAGATATACCGACAGATCCGAGTCCTCCGGTCTTCTCGTCGTCGTCCCGATCTCCTGCGGAAGCTCCGGTCTCCACCTCGTCGCCGGAAGTACACCACATCGCCTACTTCTTTTACGGGCTCCCACCTCAATGCCGAGGCAACTCGGGCACGAAGCTGGCAAGTCGACGTGCCCAAGGTTTGCTGTAGAATATCTAGTGAGCAAGTCTCATTTGGGGTTATGGAGTTGCCTTTGGTGGAGGAATGATACTTGGGGTTTTGGAGATTGATCTTATGGGATTTTTGCAACATGAAATGAGCTAAAAACCCACCCCAAAAATCTTGGACAGCCCACTAAGGGGAGTGGCCGGCCATATCAATGAGGAAGAGAGGGAGAGTGAAAGTGTGTTGTATTAAAAGATAATGGGAGCCATTCTCATCTACCATGCAAGAGAGAGAGTCAAGACAAAGAGGTGGTTGAAAAGCAAGTGATAATGAGAAACAATGATCACTTCCAAAACCAATACTCAACCATCAATCATCAACAACCATGATTGTATACAAAGTCAAGCAATCATGATAGAAGAAGTCAAGGTCAAAAGAATGGTGCACCATCATGATACAAGGAAATATGCAAAGACCCCCTCCACAAAAGCTTATTTGCAACAATGAAAATAACCCCTCCTCCACCAATCTTCGGCCAATGAACGAAACAAAGGAAATTGGCCGAAACGGAAAGCAAACTGGCAACTCCAGAAAACTGGTCCCGTAATAAATTACAGGAAAACCCCGATACTGTGCATACACACCCGCATTTGTATTTCGACCGAAATGCAAATGCAATGAGACAAAATTCACACTGTACTATACTAGGATCCGGCTTAAACCAAAGCCGGCTAGTAATATCCGTTCGATCCTGATCCGTGCAATACCGCACGTATCTGATTGAACCCTGCCATATATCCATACGGCCTATAGTACAAACTGTCCGATCCCGATCCGTGCAATACCGCACGTATCCGATCGGACCTTGCCATATCTCCATACGGCCTCTACAACCTTTCGCCCGAAAGCTGAGTAACAGAATGTGGGGGACTCTAAAGACTCGTCAACACCTTGGTTATGGATTTAACCACTAGCACGTCAGAGGTATAAGCCAATACGTAACGGGCTACCAGGTATTGACTAAAAAGGGACGTCTGTGAGCGAACTCAGCCTGACAACCCTACTGAGCCTGTCAGTGACAATATCCGTACAGTCCGGACCGTTCGTCTATGAGTGTCGCATGGCAGGCCTAGGGGGTTGGTAAAAGTCAGACCCCCAAAAGCGGTACAAGTCGTGTCGGAGTGTAGCCCAGAACACCCTGAGATACTACTGGAATACCTACCAGTAAATCTCCTGCCTTGGCCAAGGACTTCGTGTAATGGCTCTCCTAGACACAGCGCGACCTCACCCCCAATACCGGGAGAGACGAACCCCTGAAGATACGCTCACTGCCTCCATGTGGCTCGGGACTGTACCCAACTAAAACCTGTTTGCACGACTCCTTTGAGCCGTGGTAGGGTAGTAATCAAAGTACAGTGGGAACTCACACGAGACAAATGACGATCCCCAGGTCGATGAACTAACCTGCACACATGTCATCAGGGAACTGCCATCTGACGTCTGGTATATGACCAACTAGCATATTCCCGGCGAGTCCTGTCCGGTGTACTCATAACCCAATGAGCACCTGTATACATCTTAGGTGATCCAACTGACACCAGTGGCTTGTGAGACCGGCCACCGCCCCTCGTCGGGGTCTCGACTGTATACACTAGTCTACTCTGGAGTATCGATGCCCTGTCTCGAAACTCACACGACTAGGGACCATTTAAGGATATGCTTATAGACCCCAGCTCCCACTTATATGATCGCCCTCATACTGCTGGTGGTCAAGCAAGAAACCTAGGGGCTCTATCGACGTGTAATAGCAACTTGTCAGGTCACCTAAAACAGTACACGATGATAAAGGTAAACCAGATAGCATACTATCATCTCGAGTAAGACTGTCCTACCGGGATAGGTCCTCCATCAATCATTACAATCACGTACCTGTGACCTAATAATTGACTCTGAGGGCACTATCTCCAACAATCTCCCACTTGCACTCAAGGCTAATTATTGCGATGTCGCATACTCACAGCCCGTGTGATACCGAACACCCAACTTCTCTACTAGTCAATCTCACAAAGCTCGTTTGCGAAACTATTGCGTTCGAGGAATAGCCTCAGTGAGTGGATCCGCCTTGATGTTTCTTTCTATGTCTCTCTATATCTCATGTTCGCGGAGAAAGCCATCTCCCGAAATGAGCAATACCTGTCTTAGAATGTGTCTGGATGTCTGATGGGACCTAGCTCATAAATGAACTCCAAATCCAAACTTCTTAGACTGTATCGACTACTGAACTTAATCAGTGTCCTGCGCCATGCCTCCCTCAGTATTGCCTTGGATCACCTGTCCAAAATACTGCCCCTCGTC
Organism: Agapanthus africanus; assembly: GCA_030015575.1. Taxonomy (NCBI): domain Eukaryota; kingdom Viridiplantae; phylum Streptophyta; class Magnoliopsida; order Asparagales; family Amaryllidaceae; genus Agapanthus; species Agapanthus africanus. The sequence goes on along the minus strand of CM057345.1, from coordinate 388,440,131 downwards.
AGAAGGGAAAACTATAACTCTGACAACGTCCTTGTCGTCCAGGTCACCTTGGAAGCCTGGAATGATAACTGTTTCCTGCATGAGGCTATCGTTATCATATCCCTAGAACATCCACTTATGTTCTAAAACTGCTTCCGACTGTTTCTCCAGGATTGGATCAATGTCAACTTATTGCATCTGGTGCAAGAACAATATCTGGTGTGGTACTTGACATCTCATGATTGACTCAATTGCCTGAGCAAGTGATCTACCAATCATGCACATCCCTCTCTACTTTAGTCTATAAGACACCTTTAGAGAGGGTGACTCCATTACCTGCAGGTATACTACCGTGCCAGGAGTCGTCCATTCTAAATACTCTTAGAATGCTGTCTAAGTACCCTTAATTGGGAAACCACCCAAATCTAGATCTAAAACCATAGATCCAGTAACCAGTATGTCAGATATAAAATCCAATTCCTTTGTGGAGAAACCACTGTGTGACGACCAAAGTATAACCGACTGTAGTATAGCAGTTTCCTTTCCTACTATGTGTATGTCATCCAAATACCAGGATATCACACCCTACTACCTTCTCAACAGATCCATCCCCTATTCTGATGAAGTCAAACCCATGACTGTCACGTCAGAAATAGATGATCTATTTCCGCTACATCTGCTTTAGTCTATAAATAGACATAAGCTACTTGTCCACCAATGCTTCCGCTGCTCCCACTGACTACGACAACCCTCTGGCAGAGTCATATAGACGTACACTTCTAAAACTAGTTTAGAACGACGCTATACTCATCCTCCCGCCGGGTCTCGCAGCCTGGAACAACAGCAATGGTAATTGTGGGTAAACAAGAACTTCCCTGTCACCGTCCTTGAGGCTACCGTAGTACCTCTCGGGTGCCTGAAGTTACCCACCTTATCTGCGGAGTGGCCAATGGAATGTCAATCCAGATTGAATCTTTAGGTTCCTTATCAAATCTTCAGTAATCGTTTGTGGTTCTGGAATCACTTCCAGTTCTACCATACTCCCACTACTGTTTTCTGAAAAAATCCATTTTTAATAAAACTGTGGCGAGTCTAGAACAATATTGCTATTGTTCATCCAGATGGTAGAAAGTCAACCCTCGTCATAGCCTGGGTCAACCCACAAACAGCCATTACAGAAACGTGCCTTGAGTTGTCCAGTGTCTGGTTTTAATCATAAGCCGGACAACTCCCCGTACCTTAACACCGTTAAGATATGAACTGTTCTATATCCCATATAGAAACAGAGGCACAGATTTAATTGAACCAGATTCAAATCATGCAGCTGTCCCCAGTGCATGTCAACTAAATGGAAGGAGGCCGATCAGCGTTACTCAACTTAGGAATGCTTCCAATTATGAGTAACCTGAAAGAGAAGCAATTTCTCTTAATCACTACTATCAACTGAATACCATACACAAGTATCTACATCTTCGATCTCTTTGAAGAATCCCGATACTTGCTATACCTGGTTCTCTACTCTATTCAAATACCTATAACTTCTCCAAATTCGGACCCTATGTTTTCCACGAAACACTTGTCTAAAAACTAGAGAAGTCATAAGTAAACCGAATATAGTACGAGGACCAACCCCTCTGTCCTGATGGACCCTGGACAACATACAATACTCTGTATTAGTCCCTTGAGTCTGATAACTCATTCACTGTGTGTCGTAGGTTGAAAACTGTACTTATGGTTAAGAAGAATTACACCGCTGTTTAATGCTCCTTACCTAACCATCCACTGATATAGGTAAATGTCGTAGACATAATTTCAGAAAGGTATATCTCACTCTATGAAAATAGACGTACAGATATATCAATTTGAAATTGGTGCATAAAAGCGGATATTCAAAACCAAATATTTGCCGACCGGCAAACAGCCCAGGTGATTTCCTCAAATATCACCGATTACAACGTATCCCGATATAATGAGGATGATCACCCAATTCCCAATAACCAACTCCCACTCATCATCTATAAAACCATACAGATGTGAGAATCATACCTGGTAAATACATACCCTGGAGCAAGTGTCTAATCGGGAAATCAGTTTTCTTTTAACATTACACAGTGAAACTGAAACATTGAAATGTTCCGATGGGGTATCCTGGTATTCCTAGTAATGCCTCTTCCAGATTCACGACTGTAACCGTATAGTTCTTTGCCACCTCTCCAAATCCCTTCATATGTCTTTAGTCTTTACCTTCTGCACACCCCTTTAGGCCAAATGGTTTTCTTCCTTCCCTACCATTCGGCACCAGCCTATGGTTTGGAAGAAGACTATCCAGTAAGTATAATTGGTGTACTGTCCTAATCCTAGGAACACTCGCAATGCGAGAGAAGGTGAAGATAAAAGACACCTGAATAAATCTTATTCATATTTCTCCTGAACCAGAATCCATCCCCGAACTGGAACAAGTTCCTTTCGAGTTCGTATATAACCATACAATGGAGTATCCAATAAACTGTGGATCTTCGTAGTGATACGAAGTGTCCTGGAGAAATACAAAGGTGATTTAGGATTGGCGAAGGAATGCTTGGTTTGGTCGTGAATAGCAGTCGCAATTTACTTTGCCCTCTTACTAATCCCTTGCTTTGTCTTAACTTAATACCTTCTGTACACCATCGTTAGGCTAATTGGTTTTCTTCATTCCCTACCGGTCGGCACCAGCCTAAGGTTTGGAAGAAGACTATCCAATTTGCGTAATAGGTGTACTATCTCCTAAACCAAGGAGTACTCGCAACCTGAGAGAAGGTAAAAGGAAAAGACAACTGAATAATCCTATCCGTTTTCTCCAGAACCTGAAACCATCCTCGAATAAATTCCTTCGAGTTCGTATCTAACCATACGATGGTTTTGTCCAATGGAAGTGGACGTTCGTAGTAATACGGGGTGTCCTGGAGAAAAGGGTAAAAATAGGGGTGGCAATGAGGTTTGCAACTCTGACAATCCAAAAGCCAGTGTTAAAGAAGGTTCGGTCAACTTGGTCACTGAGTTATAGTCGTAGGGTCGGGTCAATAGTCGCTGCCAAAGAGAGAGAGAAAAGAAACACTCAGCGTGCACTCTAACCTAGATCAGAATGGTTACCAATTTATCTAATCTGGAAACCTCCCACTGTACCTCAAATTCTCCTCCAAACCTGAAAGAAGAATTAGTCGGGGTTACCCGAGGAGTAAACTAACTCATCAGTGGGAATCGGGATCCAACTCTCATCGCATGACAATGTGACGGAATCCGCTCACGGTATCACACTCCAGAAGGTATGCGCATATCTGGCAAGTTTCAGTTCTTTTGAAACTCCCGATGTGATTTCTGCCCCATGCTCTTATGACCTTGACTTTGGCCAACATATCATAAGTCACATGTCAAGTTCTACCCGTCATTCTCCAGGTTAATTTGAATCCACCCGTACCTACCCTTGACTTTGGCCAAAATGGCAGTACGACTGTCCCAAACCAACGCATCTATCTATGCTGCATATGAATACCCAATAGCTACCAATCACTGTGCCTTGACTTTGGCCAACATACACAGCTTGAATACTATTGACCACCCATATGAAACGACGGAGGGCTACGAATGGTTTCTGGCGAAAACCTTTAACGTAATGAACTTGATATCGTTGAAGGAACGGATAGCTTTTTGAAAATATAGTGACGAAAACCGTTGCTAAAGAGGTCACTCCCGGTGAAGGGATCTCGGCTCTTTCCCCGTAGAATGGGGTGCAGGATATTCCAACTGAATACCACGGTGCAAAGCAAAAGTAATCGGCTATAGTGAAGTTAATGCCCTGACGCAAACTTCTGTCCAAGGGGTCACTCCCGGTGAAGGGATCTCGGCCCTTGCCTCGTCGACTGAGGAGCAGGATATTCCAACTGAATACCACGATGCAAAACAAAAGTGAACGTCCTTGCAATAACAGCTTTTTGAAAAGTGTTCCAACAACATCAGATTAGGTTTGTTTTTAACTTGCATTGATCCGAATCAATGCAGTCCCATCAATTGATCACACCAAAAAGAACGAAAATATACTGATGTACGTATATGCCATCCGCATTCGCCACTGGGTCCCGTCATTACCCGTTAGGTTAGCTAACTAACGACAGAGCGGGGACTGGACTAGCGCGGATGCAAAACATATACAACAACTACTAAGATATATACCAATATATAGTATTCGCTCAAGGCGTGATAAAATGCAACATCACAGAAATGTACAGCATCACAGAAACAATACAGATATCTGGGATCCCCGGGTTTCACAGAGCCGCTGAAACCCGACGTTCCCCTGGTCGTGTGGATAGCCAGTGCAATGAAATCCTAGACCCCTACGGGCGCGGCAAGTTACCCGCCAAAACCTGAAGCAAGGCAGCCCCCTTCAGCAACGTGAATGGACCACCCAGCACTTCACGGAATTCGGTAACTTGGGCACCCCTCCTGGGTCAACCTGTACCCCCTACGAGTGCGGTGAATAGCCCGCCAATCCTAGAGTGAAGCCCCTTCCGTCTCAATGCCATGAGATGCGGGCTTGTTGCCCTCCAGAATCCGGCTATCCGTGCACCCCTCCGCGGGGTAACCCTAGTACAGAAAGTAAAATATACATACAACGGGTACATCGACCGCAACCAGGTCGTGCCCCAAAAAAATAATACAATCAGGCAGTGACGGCAGTCCACATGTCGGACGCTCGCCCCGCAATATCAAATGTACATAATACAACCACAACTGTACTAGCATTGCATCCAGGCTATCCCCCACGACCGATCCGCAACATCACAGCAAAAACAGAACATCAACGTGAAAGTCACGTTCGCAAATCCGTCTAACCGGGCTATAGCAGTTAGACCGGATTTACCGATCAAGTGACATTCACGGTCGCAGATATAATGTAAATACTGTGAAATAATGTGTTTAAAATATCCGATCGATCAAACTTTAACAAGTGGGCCCCCAAGTACTACTGTAGCACATCAAGAAATTCTGGGCCCAAAATTAATATTCCAAAACCCATATTTTAAGCCCACAAAGACACTGTAGAAATTTGGTGCAGGGATCTCCACAGTGCGCGGCGGAAACGCGGCCCAAAGGGGGTTTTGGCCGTGGTTACGCGCCTCCACTGTCGATTCACCCTGTCGATTTTCTATAGTAGCCTAGTGGTCTCCAGTACATCAATTTTATACAACCTGAAAAAATTTTGGAGACCAAAAAATTTCAACAGAAAACTGTCGCTTTGAAAAATGTAGATTTTGGAATTTTGGTCGATCGGAAATGCAAAACACATTAAACCAAGCTAGACTAAGTTAATGGCGAGTCTCTGATACCACTGTAAGTGCACGGCGGCGCCCCGGCCGTCAATCCGACGGCCAAATGCGGAAGCGGTGATAAACTTTAAATTTTCTTGAACTGGCAAACCGCCGCGCACTAATACCCGGATCGAACCACTAACTAGTCCTAGGTATCTACAAGAAAGGGAAGAGAGATATACCGACAGATCCGAGTCCTCCGGTCTTCTCGTCGTCGTCCCGATCTCCTGCGGAAGCTCCTGTCTCCACCTCGTCGCCGGAAGTACACCACATCGCCTACTTCTTTTACGGGCTCCCACCTCAATGCCGAGGCAACTCGGGCACGAAGCTGGCAAGTCGACGTGCCCAAGGTTTGCTGTAGAATATCTAGTGAGCAAGTCTCATTTGGGGTTATGGAGTTGCCTTTGGTGGAGGAATGATACTTGGGGTTTTGGAGATTGATCTTATGGGATTTTTGCAACATGAAATGAGCTAAAAACCCACCCCAAAAATCTTGGACAGCCCACTAAGGGGAGTGGCCGGCCATATCAATGAGGAAGAGAGGGAGAGTGAAAGTGTGTTGTATCAAAAGATAATGGGAGCCATTCTCATCTACCATGCAAGAGAGAGAGTCAAGACAAAGAGGTGGTTGAAAAGCAAGTGATAATGAGAAACAATGATCACTCCCAAAACCAATACTCAACCATCAATCATCAACAACCATGATTGTATACAAAGTCAACCAATCATGATAGAAGAAGTCAAGGTCAAAAGAATGGTGCACCATCATGATACAAGGAAATATGCAAAGACCCCCTCCACAAAAGCTTATTTGCAACAATGCAAATAACCCATCCTCCACCAATCTTCGGCCAATGAACGAAACAAAGGAAATTGGCCGAAACGGAAAGCAAACTGGCAACTCCAGAAAACTGGTCCCGTAATAAATTACAGGAAAACCCCGATACTGTGCATACACACCCGCATTTGTATTTCAACCGAAATGCAAATGCAATGAGACAAAATTCACATTGTATTATACTAGGATCCGGCTTAAACCAAAGACGGCTAGTAATATCCGTTCGATCCTGATCCGTGCAATACCGCACGTATCTGATCGAACCCTGCCATATATCCATACGGCCTATAGTACAAACTGTCCGATCCCGATCCGTGCAATACCGCACGTATCCGATCGGACCTTGCCATATCTCCATACGGCCTCTACAACCTTTCGCCCGAAAGCTGAGTAACAGAATATGGGGGACTCTAAAGACTCGTCAACACCTTGGTTATGGATTTAACCACTAGCACGTCAGAGGTATAAGCCAATACGTAATGGGCTACCAAGTATTGACTAAAAAGGGACGTCTGTGAGCGAACTCAGCCTGACAACCCTACTGAGCCTGTCAGTGACAATATCCGTACAGTCCGGTCCGTTCGTCTATGAGTGTCGCATGGCGGGCCTAGGGGGTTGGTAAAATTCAGACCCCCAAAAGCGGTACAAGTCGTGTCGGAGTGTAGCCCAGAACACCCTGAGATACTACTGGAATACCTACCAGTAAATCTCCTGCCTTGGCCAAGGACTTCGTGTAATGGCTCTCCTAGACACAGCGCGACCTCACCCCCAATACCGGGAGAGACGAACCCCTGAAGATACGCTCACTGCCTCCATGTGGCTCGGGACTGTACCCAACTAAAACCTGTTTGCACGACTCCTTTGAGCCGTGATAGGGTAGTAATCAAAGTACAGTGGGAACTCACACGAGACAAATGACGATCCCCAGGTCGATGAACTAACCTGCACACATGTCACCAGGGAACTGCCATCTGACGTCTGGTATATGACCAACTAGCATATTCCCGGCGAGTCCTGTCCGGTGTACTCATAACCCAATGAGCACCTGTATACATCTTAGGTGATCCAACTGACACCAGTGGCTTGTGAGACCGGCCACCGCCCCTCGTCGGGGTCTCGACTGTATACACTAGTCTACTCTGGAGTATCGATGCCCTGTCTCGAAACTCACACGACTAGGGACCATTTAAGGATATGCTTATAGACCCCAGCTCCCACTTATATGATCGCCCTCATACTGCTGGTGGTCAAGCAAGAATCCTAGGGGCTCTATCGACGTGTAATAGCAACTTGTCAGGTCACCTAAAACAGTACACGATGATAAAGGTAAACCAGATAGCATACTATCATCTCGAGTAAGACTGTCCTACCGGGATAGGTCCTCCATCAATCATTGCAATCACGTACCTGTGACCTAATAATTGACTCTGAGGGCACTATCTCCAACAATCTCCCACTTGCACTCAAGGCTAATTATTGCGATGTCGCATACTCACAGCCCGTGTGATACCGAACATCCAACTCCTCTACTAGTCAGTATCACAAAGCTCGTTTGCGAAACTATTGCGTTCGAGGAATAGCCTCAGTGAGTGGATCCGCCTTGATGTTTCTTTCTATGTCTCTCTATATCTCATGTTCGCGGAGAAAGCCATCTCCCGAAATGAGCAATACCTGTCTTAGAATGTGTCTGGATGTCTGATGTGACCTAGCTCATAAATGAACTCCAAATCCAAACTTCTTAGACTGTATCGACTACTGAACTTAATCAGTGTCCTGCGCCATGCCTCCCTCAGTATTACCTTGGATCACCTGTCCAAAATACTGCCCCTCGTCAGAAGGGAAAACTATAACTCTGACAACGTCCTTGTCGTCCAGGTCACCTTGGAAGCCTGGAATGATAACTGTCTCCTGCATGAGGCTATCGTTATCATATCCCTAGAACATCCACTTATGTTCTAAAACTGCTTCCGACTGTTTCTCCAGGATTGGATCAATGTCAACTTATTGCATCTGGTGCAAAAACAATATCTGGTGTGGTACTTGACATCTCATGATTGACTCAATTGCCTGAGCAAGTGATCTGCCAATCATGCACATCCCTCTCTACTTTAGTCTATAAGACACCTTTAGAGAGGGTGACTCCATTACCTGCAGGTATACTACCGTGCCAGGAGTCGTCCATTCTAAATACTCTTAGAATGCTGTCTAAGTACCCTTAATTGGGAAACCACCCAAATCTAGATCTAAAACCATAGATCCAGTAACCAGTATGTCAGATATAAAATCCAATTCCTTTGTGGAGAAACCACTGTGTGACGACCAAAGTATAACCGACTGTAGTATAGGAGTTTCCTTTCCTACTATGTGTGTGTCATCCAAATACCAGGATATCACATTCTACTACCTTCTCAACAGATCCATCCCCTATTCTGATGAAGTCAAACCCATGACTGTCACGTCAGAAATAGATGATCTATTTCCGCTATATCTGCTTTAGTCTATAAATAGACATAAGCTACTTGTCCACCAATGCTTCCGCTGCTCCCACTGACTACGACAACCCTCTGGCAGAGTCATATAGACGTACACTTCTAAAACTAGTTTAGAACGACGCTATACTCATCCTCCCGCCGGGTCTCGCAGCCTGGAACAACAGCAATGGTAATTGTGGGTAAACAAGAACTTCCCTGTCACCGTCCTTGAGGCTACCGTAGTACCTCTCGGGTGCCTGAAGTTACCCACCTTATCTGCGGAGTGGCCAATGGAATGTCAATCCAGATTGAATCTTTGGTTCCTTATCAAATCTTCAGTAATCGTTTGTGGTTCTGGAATCACTTCCAGTTCTACCATACTCCCACTACTGTTTTCTGAAAAAATCCATTTTTAATAAAACTGTGGCGAGTCTAGAACAATATTGCTATTGTTCATCCAGATGGTAGAAAGTCAACCCTCGTCATAGCCTGGGTCAACCCACAAACAGCCATTACAGAAACGTGCCTTGAGTTGTCCAGTGTCTGGTTTTAATCATAAGCCGGACAACTCCCCGTACCTTAACACCGTTAAGATATGAACTGTTCTATATCCCATATAGAAACAGAGGCACAGATTTAATTGAACCAGATTCAAATCATGCAGCTGTCCCCAGTGCATGTCAACTAAATGGAAGGAGGCCGATCAGCGTTACTCAACTTAGGAATGCTTCCAATTATGAGTAACCTGAAAGAGAAGCAATTTCTCTTAATCACTACTATCAACTGAATACCATACACAAGTATCTACATCTTCGATCTCTTTGAAGAATCCCGATACTTGCTATACCTGGTTCTCTACTCTATTCAAATACCTATAACTTCTCCAAATTCGGACCCTATGTTTTCCACGAAACACTTGTCTAAAAACTAGAGAAGTCATAAGTAAACCGAATATAGTACGAGGACCAACCCCTCTGTCCTGATGGACCCTGGACAACATACAATACTCTGTATTAGTCCCTTGAGTCTGATAACTCATTCACTGTGTGTCGTAGGTTGAAAACTGTACTTATGGTTAAGAAGAATTACACCGCTGTTTAATGCTCCTTACCTAACCATCCACTGATATAGGTAAATGTCGTAGACATAATTTCAGAAAGGTATATCTCACTCTATGAAAATAGATGTACAGATATATCAATTTGAAATTGGTGCATAAAAGCGGATATTCAAAACCAAATATTTGCCGACCGGCAAACAGCCCAGATGATTTCCTCAAATATCACCGATTACAACGAATCCCGATATAATGAGGATGATCACCCAATTCCTAATAACCTACTCCCACTCATCATCTGTAAAACCATACAGATGTGAGAATCATACCTGGTAAATACATACCCTGGAGCAAGTGTCTAATCGGGAAATCAGTTTTCTTTTAACATTACACAGTGAAACTGAAACATTGAAATGTTCCGATGGGGTATCCTGGTATTCCTAGTAATGCCTCTTCCAGATTCACGACTGTAACCGTATAGTTCTTTGCCACCTCTCCAAATCCCTTCATATGTCTTTAGTCTTTACCTTCTGCACACCCCTTTAGGCCAAATGGTTTTCTTCCTTCCCTACCATTCGGCACCAGCCTATGGTTTGGAAGAAGACTATCCAGTAAGCATAATGGGTGTACTGTCTTAATCCTAGGAATACTCGCAATGCGAGAGAAGGTGAAGATAAAAGACACCTGAATAAATCTTATTCATATTTCTCCTGAACCAGAATCCATCCCCGAACTGGAACAAGTTCCTTTCGAGTTCGTATATAACCATACGATGGAGTATCCAATAAACTGTGGATCTTCGTAGTGATACGGAGTGTCCTGGAGAAATACAAAGGTGATTTAGGATTGGCGAAGGAATGCTTGGTTTGGTCGTGAATAGCAGTCGCAATTTACTTTGCCCTCTTACTAATCCCTTGCTTTGTCTTAACTTAATACCTTCTGTACACCATCGTTAGGCTAATTGGTTTTCTTCATTCCCTACCGGTCGGCACCAGCCTAAGGTTTGGAAGAAGACTATCCAATTTGCGTAATAGGTGTACTATCTCCTAAACCAAGGAGTACTCGCAACCTGAGAGAAGGTAAAAGGAAAAGACAACTGAATAATCCTATCCGTTTTCTCCAGAACCTGAAACCATCCTCGAATAAATTCCTTCGAGTTCGTATCTAACCATACGATGGTTTTGTCCAATGGAAGTGGACGTTCGTAGTAATACGGGGTGTCCTGGAGAAAAGGGTAAAAGTAGGGGTGGCAATGAGGTTTGCAACTCTGACAATCCAAAAGCCAGTGTTAAAGAAGGTTCGGTCAACTTGGTCACTGAGTTATAGTCGTAGGGTCGGGTCAATGGTCGCTGCCAAAGAGAGAGAGAAAAGAAACACTCAGCGTGCACTCTAACCTAGATCAGAATGGTTACCAATTTATCTAATCTGGAAACCTCCCACTGTACCTCAAATTCTCCTCCAAACCTGAAAGAAGAATTAGTCGGGGTTACCCGAGGAGTAAACTAACTCATCAGTGGGAATCGGGATCCAACTCTCATCGCATGACAACGTGACGGAATCCGCTCACGGTATCACACTCCAGAAGGTATGCGCATATCTGGCAAGTTTCAGTTCTTTTGAAACTCCCGATGTGATTTCTGCCCCATGCTCTTATGACCTTGACTTTGGCCAACATATCATAAGTCACATGTCAAGTTCTACCCGTCATTCTCCAGGTTAATTTGAATCCACCCGTACCTACCCTTGACTTTGGCCAAAATGGCAGTACGACTGTCCCAAACCAACGCATCTATCTATGCTGCATATGAATACCCAATAGCTACCAATCACTGTGCCTTGACTTTGTCCAACATACACAGCTTGAATACTATTGACCACCCATATGAAACGACGGAGGGCTACGAATGGTTTCTGGCGAAAACCTTTAACGTAATGAACTTAATATCGTTGAAGGAACGGATAGCTTTTTGAAAATATAGTGACGAAAACCATTGCTAAAGAGGTCACTCCCGGTGAAGGGATCTCGGCTCTTTCCCCATAGAATGGGGTGCAGGATATTCCAACTGAATACCACGGTGCAAAGAAAAAGTAATCGGCTATAGTGAAGTTAATGTCCTGACGCAAACTTCTGTCCAAGGGGTCACTCCCGGTGAAGGGATCTCGGCCCTTGCCTCGTCGACTGAGGAGCAGGATATTCCTGTTAGTTATATGTATGCCCTAGAGGCCATTACTGTACATATGATGTATATTGTAGTGGATGTTAGGACGTATATAGGGAGGACTTTCTTGCTCGACATGATAGTATGCTATCTGGTTGAACTTTACCTTAACGTGTATACTGATTGTCTCTCTGTTACATGTTGGTGAAGCCCTTAGGATGTGTGCTTGACTACCTGGACTATGATGCGGATCATACTAGTGGGGACATGGTAGTCCATAAGTACATCCTTAAAAGTCCCTAGTCGTGGGTGTATCGAGACGGGGCATCGATATACCAGAGTAGACTAGCGTATACCTTCTCGAACCATACAGATGGGCGATGGATGATCCCATATCCATTGGTGTTTGACATCGGAGATGATATACGGGTGCTCAGTAGAGACTGGGTACACTGGACGGACTCGCCGAGAACTCCCAGATGGTATTATACCTCACGTCAGATGGCAGTTCTCTGGTGACACTGGTACAGAGTAGTCTGTTGACCCGAGATCGTCATAGAGTCTTGTGTGGTTCCCACTGTGCTTTGATTTCCATCTTACCACGTCCAAGAGGGCGTGCAAAACGGTGGTTTTTGGGTACAGTCCCGAGTCACATGGAGGCAATGAGCGATAGGAGGGGATTCGTCTCTCCCGGTATAGGGGGTTGATGTTGCGCTGTGTTCGATTGGCTATAACAGGAAATCCCTGGCCAGGGTTGCTGAGATTTACTGGTAAGTGTTACCAGTAGTTTCTCGAACAGTTATAGACCTCATATCGACACGACTTATCGAGCTATTGGGGTCTGACGTTTACCACCCCTAGGCGAGATATGCGACATATCAGACGATCAGACCGGACTGTACGGTAGTGTTACTGGTCGGATTCACTGGAGTGCGAGCGGGCTTGCTCGTCGATCTTCAGATCGCTCAATACCCGGGTGGCCGTTACGTTTAGCAGACCGCTTGCGGCTTGTGGGTGTTTGATATGATCATCGCCTGCTGCCGGCGTATTGACGAGTCTTTAGAGTCCTACACAGAGGTTTCCTGGCTCAAGCGAAACGAAATAGGAGCGTATATGAGATATGTGCGGGACCGAGAATAATGCGTGTATGTGATACCGTATTCTATTCTCGCGATGAATGTGTCGAATGGTTGTATGCGATATAACCTAGTTATCGAATCGAGGATTGATTCGATAAGCCGATGCATTGCATACTAGTCGGTTATATACGATATGACCGGATCGTTAAATCAAGTGTTGATTTAATGATTTGATGCATAATTATATATTTGATATATTACTTTGCATTAGCTAGTATAGGTTCACTTTATATGGATTTTCTCACTCGATGTGCAAGTTGTATATGTGATATACTTTTGTGCATATACTTTGTATCATGTTTGATGATACATGTTGACTTGTGCTTGTGTAAAGATTAAACCATGGTTATATGAATGGTTAGGGTTTTATATACTTATTCATTTATTTATATTCATTATTCATTTAAGGAAAATAAAAGAAAAATGGTGGCATTCTTTTATTCATTCATGAAGCTTCATGCATACTTTGACTTAGTCACCATTTTTGTCTTCATTCCTAACCTAACCATTCACTTAACTTGGGTTTAGTCTCTACACATAACCATGGTCATGTTATGATAAAGATTGGATTATTCTTTTCTTTTTAATTAATCTTATCATAACAATATTCATCTTCTTCATTTTCTTCTTCATTGAAGAAGCTTGCTTCATCAATGGTGATTGATGAAAACAAGTGAGAAATCCAATTCTAAAGTCTACCCACTTCCTATTTCTTCATCCTCTACCTCTTGCCAAGTAGTAGAGTGTGTTTCCTTCACAAGTTTTCAAGGCTCGGTGAAGGTGGAGCTTGATCTAGTGATGCTTCGACGTAGATCATCTTCGGCACGTTGTCGATGACCTAGCCCGTCCATTCTCCGATGAAGCCGACGCTAGAGCCCGGGATCCGTCTTGGACAGCGAGGAGACTTCATTGCGGAGCCGTGGAGGTGGAGCACCGGATCTACAAAGGTTGTATATCCGTATTCTCATAGTTAAGTGTTAACTAGTTAGCTTTTTCGCCTAGTTTTCTAGCAAACGATCCGTAGTCGGGTTTCTCGGCACCTAGATTTTTTTAAATTGGCATGTTCGATGCCTTGTAAGACCTCATTAGGATGCCTAGGAACCCTACAGTGGTATCAGAGCCTAGCTAGAGCCTTAGGCGAAGTCTAGACGCTATTTGAAGTCCGAACGAACCCGAAACCCAATTCCTTACTTGCTCTCTGTCCTTTTTTCAAAAACTGGGATTTTTCCAGATTAAAAATTGCTAAAAAAATCAGCAGGGAAATCTAAGGGTTACGGTGAATTTTGATGACGTAACTCCATAGTCAAGGCGCGGATCCGTGGCACGAGCATGGCTCGTGCGGCGGATCAGCGGCGGTTTTGTCCTATTGTTCATCAAAATTTGCACCATAATCAATAATAGTCAATGTTGGTTTTTCTGGGAATTTTTAATATTTAATACAGAGTTGAATTTTCTGGAATTGTTTTGGGGATTCGGTGTTTCGATCGGGGTATCAAATTTTGTCTATTTAGCTTTCCGGATAAATTTTAGAATATGTTAAAAAGTTCGACCGGATATAAATACCCAATTTTTCCCCTGTCGGGAAATTTCCAAGTGTTGGATTTTTCCGTAGTTTAACGACGTTCTAAGTAGTGCAAGTAACGCGATGGACCCTCTAGAAGACAACAAACCTTAACTCGATTATGTGACCGTCTTGAACTGTCCTTTGAACCTTCGGGTTTGGGGCAGTACGGCGTGCCACATGTGAGGCGTTGGCTTGACCCTTCTACGGCTGGACCGTTGGTACTAAGGCACGAACTGAATGTTGTTAGACTTATTTCATGTGTTGATCTGTATCGGGAAAACTTGGGTGTTCGATTGTTCGATCGGAAAGTTTAACATTTTCTATTTATCTGGAATGGGATACAATAATTGGAATTCACAAAAAGTTATGAGATAACTGAATGAATATTATAAACATAGCAGTTTAGTCTCACTTGATCGGTTGCCACGGAATTTTGATGTGATCAAAAGTCCGTCGCAATCACGTAGCGTACGCGGATACTCGCCGGGTAAACTTAATAGACAGCCTCACGCCATTGCCCCGACCAAGTGACTGTAGGAGAACCCCGTCGCCGAAAGCATCCGTCCGGGTGCTCGCGGTGGCGGTGTTCCGCCTTGGTGCACTTCGTCGACGGTATCGGGGGTGCAGCCGTCTACTGAAGTTTGCGACGAGTATTCGATCAGGATGTCGGGAATCTTGTTGAATTGCCCGACTTGATATTGAAAAGAGTTTTCGATTATGAGACTAAAATGCGGGGTTTATAATTGTTAGGCATGCGATGTCTAAGAAATTCATTTGGTCAGGCATGCGATGTCTGAGGAGGTTGCGGATTCCAACTGTTGTAGTTTTACACTTTTTTTTCTGTGACCGTAAGTGTAATATGTGATATCGCCGGTTTCGTTGCTATATGTCAACGACAATTGGGATGCGCATATTTACTTACGTTGATGACATGTGATGTTATGTGTTGCTGGATATGTTATTTTGGATCGTCGTGTTTGAATAGCCGGGGGTTTTTATGTGAGATGAGTGTTTTTCATTTTCATTCATGTAAAAACTTGTATGTAATATTCTTTTATTGGGGCGCTTCCAGGTTGCGGAAGTAGTCACCGTTTGTATATTATTTACTTTTCCGCACTAGGATGGACCCAAGGAGGGGAGCACAAGTAACCGGGTTCTGGAGTCCAGTGGGAGACCAACTCGAGGAGTCGAGTCCGGGTCTCCTAACTCTAGAATTGGTAGGGTTGCTTGTCGCTCTCGTAGGGGTCTACGGGTGTGGGTTT
Source organism: Agapanthus africanus (assembly GCA_030015575.1). NCBI lineage: Eukaryota > Viridiplantae > Streptophyta > Magnoliopsida > Asparagales > Amaryllidaceae > Agapanthus > Agapanthus africanus. Next base: position 388,424,317 of record CM057345.1, on the reverse strand, counting down.
GGCTATTCATCGCGACCGTGGAATCCGTGTTTTATACTGGCTCGTATTGAAAACACGGACGTCCTAGTATATCTAATATTTCATATGATTCTTCTGCTGCGATATCTGTGATGTGATCATGTGATGTTCTGTGATAGATACAGTATATAGTATATATGATATATTATATAGACGTTACTTATGTTTTACACCCGCGCTAGCCCTGCCCCGCTCTGCCGTTAGTTACCTAACCTAACGGTGCACGAGGGGACATCGAGGCGAATGCGGATGGCATAAGTGTACGTCGTATTTATCTGTGATGTTTAGGTAATTAAATGATGGGACTTCATTAATTTGATTAATGAAATAAAAGAAACCTAAGATGTTGTAGAATCGAATTTCAAAATAAAACAGGTAGCTACAGTTCTTGCTTTGCATAGCGGTATATGAGATATATCCTGCACCTTATTCGATGAGGAAAGGACCGAGATCCCTTCATCGGGAGTGACTCCTTTAGCAATAACTGGCAGATGCTACACACTCGGTTTGTCTTTTGATTGCTTTTAAGAGTTTTTGCTTTGCACAGTGATATATATGATATATCCCGCACCTTATTCGACGAGGAAAGGACCGACGATCCCTTCACCGGGAGTGACTCCTTTAGCAAAACTAGAAAAGCCTCAAAAGCACTCCATTTTAAAATCATTTGATTCTACAACGATATCAAGTTCATTACGCAATAGGTTTTCAGAAAAACCTGTCGTAGCCCTCCGTCATTTCAGATAAGTCCTATTTAGTATTCGTGCTACGTTTGTTGACCTCCGTCAAGGCGTAGTGTGCGGTAGCTAACTAGTATTTATCTGTTTATGCATATGATGCAGATTGAGTTAGGGTAGTCGTGCGGCCTTGTTGACCTCCGTCAAGGGTCGTGCGGGTGGGTTTAATTCGATCAAGAAATGACGGGTTGAACTTGACTAGTAGCCTATGGTTTGTTGACCTCCGTCAAGGTCATAGGGTGCTAGGGGCAAAATATTATCGGGAATTTCAAGTGTTGAAATTTGCAATGAGATTGCATACCTTCTATGAGATAGTTGGATCCCGATACCCGCTGCGAGTAAGAGTTACTCCTGGGAGAGTTTTATACATTACAATTAGCCGATCAAGTAGGTGTCTAGAAAGGTGTCAACGGGGTTACGCCTCTGGGAAAACGAGGTTTACATTAATTAGGTTCGTGCGAAAGCACGGGGGACCTCCCTCAAAGTACCGACACTGGCCTGGCTGAAAGATTGGCGAACTTGTAGTGTGTAATTAATCCTGGCTAGTCTTTCCTTTTAGGGTTTGAAGGAAGATTTGATAAAAAGCAGTGGGAGCCATCCTGATTAGATAAAATAAAAACCAATCTATTCTTGCAAGAGCGCACGCTGAGTGTTTTCTTCTCTCTCTCTCCTGGTAGCGACCATATCACGCCTTAATCAAGATAATAAAACGAATTATTGACCGAACCCGCTTGTTATACTGAGCTGGGGAACGTTGGTCCCGCTCCAACTTATAAATGTTATAAGACAGAGCAGGAAATTGGGGAATACCAGATTTCCCGTGCCGCCCAAACGAAGAGAGTGCATGCTGATGCATCATCTTCGGGTGTGTTCATTACAGAGAACTGTTTCTCAGTATCCTTTACGTCCTGGGTATGTGATACCAGATCAGGATCCCAGATATGTAATCAGTTACATAGGGCTACAGAAAGGTAGAGAACTGAGAACGGGTGATAAGTTTCATGAGGCAGAAAACGGGGCAAGCGTTGCAGCCAAGTCTGTTGGTCACTGTCACCCTGTATTACCAATACATTGATTCTGAACGAATGTTATTAGATACCGAACCTGATATACAAAATCATATCAGTCTCTTTATTAGTAAAGAAATGATAAAATTTTGTATTGGTGGATAATGTTTTGAACATTTCCTATATCAAAAGTTGATCGGTTCAGGCACGTTATCTAAAAGCATTAATGTTCTAAATCAAACTACAGTTCTTTAGTATACAGAACACACACAAGAGGAAGAGTTCAGAAATGAACGAATCCTTCTTGAGGCATTGTAGACTAGGTCATATCAATGTGACCCGACTAGCTGGAGTTACATAAAGATGCATATTTAAATTAGTTTGAACTTACATCTTGTGAAACTCGCCAGTCATGTCACAAGGATAAGATGACCATAGCTCCGTTTACTAGAAACAGAGAAAGAGTTAGTAAACTCTTGGGATGATACATGTTGATGTATGTAGGTCCCCTGTCTACACATGCCAAGACTGGTTCTTTATACTTCATTACATTCTCTGATAATCTCTCAAGATTCAGATATATGTTCCTGTTGAAACACAAGTCAGAACCTTTTGAGATATTCACAGAATATAAGTTGGAAGTAGAGAACCAATACGGGTATAAGTATTATGTCCTTTGATGAGATCAAGGAGGAGAATACTTGAGCACGGAATTCCTGGATTATTCTAAAGGAGAATGAGATTCTCTCTCAGCATTACTCCTCCGTATACACCATAGCACGATGGTATATCGGGGTGGAGCAATAACACCCTATGTGATAAGGTGTGCTCTGTGATGAGTACTACTGAGTTACCTATTTCCTTTTGGGAGTTATGCGTTTGAGAAGCTGCATACCTATTGAATAGGGTTCCAATCAAATCAGTTGCCTACCACTTCATATGTGATATGGAAAGGGAAGAGCCCATGTCTTAAGCTAGTTAAGATTTGGGGTTGTCCGGCCTATGTTTAAAAGCAAAATCCGGACAAGCTCGAGGCAAGATCTGTTATCTACAACTGGAAAGGTTCCAGCTATGCAAACTATAGCAGATGATTTGGTAGAACCAAAGGATTCAATAGATACCAACGAACCTCAGCCTCTCCGCCGATCTAGTAGGGTTCCTCACCCACCTGAGAGATACTTCTGTTTCTCTATGACAGTGGGAGCGAGGATTGCATCATGAGATGATGACCCAACTAGTTTCGAGCTGGCCATCAGGAGTGAGACTCTGTAAGAATGGCTGGATACTTAGCGATCTGAGATGGAATCCTTATACACCAACAAAGTATGGACTTTGGTTGCTATATCTGAAGGGTTAAATCCCCATCAGGAGCAAGTATATCTTGAGAAGATTACTTGGTGTAGATGGAAAAGTTGAGACTTTCAAAGCTAGACTTGTTAAAGGTTTTCGTCATTGACCAGGCGTGGATTATGATGAAACCTTTTCTAAGGATCTATGCTTAAGTCCATCCAGATCCTACTTGTCACGGCTACATACCATGACTGCGATATCTGGTGGTTGGGTGTCATGACTGCTTTTCTAAATGATGATTTGGAAGAGAGCGTCTATAAGTACACGGCCAGAGGGCTTCGTAGACAGTGGGAGCAGCGGAAACATGTGCAAGATGTTTTATAGGATAAAGCAGGCATCGCGGAGTTGGAACATCTGTTTTGATGAAGTAGTCAAAGAGTTTGATATCATCAAAATGGTAGATGAACCTTGTATAAACAAAAAGGTAGTAGGGAGTATGGTGGTGATCCTCGTAGAGTACGTGGATGACATACTCTTGATAAGAAAGGAGTTTTCTTATGCTACGCTCGATCAATCTCCGTCTGTCATAATGATTCTCCACATAGGATCAAAATGATACCTCCTAAATCCTGAGTTTTGGATCTATGAGATAGATTTGATTGGATGTTAGGATTCTCACTAGCTGTAGTGAGATGGTATCAATCGATCCAGGGGAGAATCACTGGAAGTGTTCCAGAGTGATAAAGACGACTGAATGTCAGTCACAGGCATTGTCTTTACCCTCAGTGGAGGGACGGTATGTTGGAAGAGTTCCAAGCTAGATACCGTGGCATACTAGACGATAAAGGCTGGATACATCGCTACTTAAGATGCTACCAAAGAGGCTGTTTGGGTGTATATTGGTTCATGAGATGAACTATGTTCCTCCCATTGTGTGACAATGGAGTTGTGGCTTATGCCAAGGAACGCCGGTCCCATCAGTGATCCAGACATATTCTAAAGGCAGTATCACTTGATCATGGAGATGGTTGATCTCCAGGGAGATCGAGGTTAGGAGAGTAGACTCAGAGGACAACACAGCGGATCCACTCACAAAGGCCTGTTCCCAGAGAGAGATTTTTAAGGGATAGTTGAGTATGAGATACTACAACCACTGCTATCAGATGGCCCTAGTGCAAGTGGGAGATTGTTAGTTATATGTATGCCCTAGAGGCCATTACTGTACATATGATGTATATTGTAGTGGATGCTAGGACATATATAGGGAGGACTTTCTTGCTCGACATGATAGTATGCTATCTGGTTGAACTTTACCTTAACGTGTATACTGATTGTCTCTCTGTTACATGTTGGTGAAGCCCTTAGGATGTGTGCTTGACTACCTGGACTATGATGCGGATCATACTAGTGGGGACATGGTAGTCCATAAGTACATCCTTAAAAGTCCCTAGTCGTGGGTGTATCGAGACGGGGCATCGATATACCAGAGTAGACTAGCGTATACCTTCTCGACCCATACAGATGGGCGATGGATGATCCCATATCTATTGGTGTTTGACATCGGAGATGATATACGGGTGCTCAGTAGAGACTGGGTACACTGGACGGACTCGCCGAGAACTCCCAGATGGTATTATACCTCACGTCAGATGGCAGTTCTCTGGTGACACTGGTACAGAGTAGTCTGTTGACCCGAGATCGTCATAGAGTCTTGTGTGGTTCCCACTGTGCTTTGATTTCCATCTTACCACGTCTAAGAGGGCGTGCAAAACGGTGGTTTTTGGGTACAGTCCCGAGTCCCATGGAGGCAATGAGCGATAGGAGGGGATTCGTCTCTCCCGGTATAGGGGGTTGATGTTGCGCTGTGTTCGATTGGCTATAACAGGAAATCCCTGGCCAGGGTTGCTGAGATTTACTGGTAAGTGTTACCAGTAGTTTCTCGAACAGTTATAGACCTCATATCGACACGACTTATCGAGCTATTGGGGTCTGACGTTTACCACCCCTAGGCGAGATATGCGACATATCAGACGATCAGACCGGACTGTACGGTAGTGTTACTGGTCGGATTCACTGGAGTGCGAGCGGGCTTGCTCGTCGATCTTCAGATCGCTCAATACCCGGGTGGCCGTTACGTTTAGCAGACCGCTTGCGGCTTGTGGGTGTTTGATATGATCATCGCCTGCTGCCGGCGTATTGACGAGTCTTTAGAGTCCTACACAGAGGTTTCCTGGCTCAAGCGAAACGAAATAGGAGCGCATATGAGATATGTGCGGGACCGAGAATAATGCGTGTATGTGATACCGTATTCTATTCTCGCGATGAATGTGTCGAATGGTTGTATGCGATATAACCTAGTTATCGAATCGAGGATTGATTCGATAAGCCGATGCATTGCATACTAGTCGGTTATATACGATATGACCGGATCGTTAAATCAAGTGTTGATTTAATGATTTGATGCATAATTATATATTTGATATATTACTTTGCATTAGCTAGTATAGGTTCACTTTATATGGATTTTCTCACTCGATGTGCAAGTTGTATATGTGATATACTTTTGTGCATATACTTTGTATCATGTTTGATGATACATGTTGACTTGTGCTTGTGTAAAGATTAAACCATGGTTATATGAATGGTTAGGGTTTTATATACTTATTCATTTATTTATATTCATTATTCATTTAAGGAAAATAAAAGAAAAATGGTGGCATTCTTTTATTCATTCATGAAGCTTCATGAATACTTTGACTTAGTCACCATTTTTGTCTTCATTCCTAACCTAACCATTCACTTAACTTGGGTTTAGTCTCTACACATAACCATGGTCATGTTATGATAAAGATTGGATTATTCTTTTCTTTTTAATTAATCTTATCATAACAATATTCATCTTCTTCATTTTCTTCTTCATTGAAGAAGCTTGCTTCATCAATGGTGATTGATGAAAACAAGTGAGAAATCCAATTCTAAAGTCTACCCACTTCCTATTTCTTCATCCTCTACCTCTTGCCAAGTAGTAGAGTGTGTTTCCTTCACAAGTTTTCAAGGCTCGGTGAAGGTGGAGCTTGATCTAGTGATGCTTCGACGTAGATCATCTTCGGCACGTTGTCGATGACCTAGCCCGTACATTCTCCGATGAAGCCGACGCTAGAGCCCGGGATCCGTCTTGGACAGCGAGGAGACTTCATTGCGGAGCCGTGGAGGTGGAGCACCGGATCTACAAAGGTTGTATATCCGTATTCTCATAGTTAAGTGTTAACTAGTTAGCTTTTTCGCCTAGTTTTCTAGCAAACGATCCGTAGTCGGGTTTCTCGGCACCTAGATTTTTTTAAATTGGCATGTTCGATGCCTTGTGAGACCTCATTAGGATGCCTAGGAACCCTACAATTCCAACTGAATACCACGATGCAAAACAAAAGTGAACGTCCTTGCAATAACAGCTTTTTGAAAAGTGTTCCAACAACATCAGATTAGGTTTGTTTTTAACTTGCATTGATCCGAATCAATGCAGTCCCATCAATTGATCACACCAAAAAGAACGAAAATATACTGATGTACGTATATGCCATCCGCATTCGCCACTGGGTCCCGTCATTACCCGTTAGGTTAGCTAACTAACGACAGAGCGGGGACTGGACTAGCGCGGATGCAAAACATATACAACATCTACTAATATATATACCAATATATAGTATTCGCTCAAGGCGTGATAAAATGCAACATCACAGAAATGTACAGCATCACAGAAACAATACAGATATCTGGGATCCCCGGGTTTCACAGAGCCGCTGAAACCCGACGTTCCCCTGGTCGTGTGGATAGCCAGTGCAATGAAATCCTAGACCCCTACGGGCGCGGCAAGTTACCCACCAAAACCTGAAGCGAGGCAGCCCCCTTCAGCAACGTGAATGGACCACCCAGCACTTCACGGAATTCGGTAACTTGGGCACCCCTCCTGGGTCAACCTGTACCTCCTACGAGTGCGGCGAATAGCCCGCCAATCCTAGAGTGAAGCCCCTTCCGTCTCAATGCCATGAGATGCGGGCTTGTTGCCCTCCAGAATCCGGCTATCCGTGCACCCCTCCGCGGGGTAACCCTAGTACAGAAAGTAAAATATACATACAACGGGTATATCGACCGCAACCAGGTCGTGCCCCAAAAAAATAATACAATCAGGCAGTGACGGCAGTCCACATGTCGGACGCTCGCCCCGCAATATCAAATGTACATAATACAACCACAACTGTACTAGCATTGCATCCAGGCTATCCCCCACGACCGATCCGCAACATCACAGCAAAAACAGAACATCAACGTGAAAGTCACGTTCGCAAATCCGTCTAACCGGGCTATAGCAGTTAGACCGGATTTACCGATCAAGTGACATTCACGGTCGCAGATATAATGTAAATACTGTGAAATAATGTGTTTAAAATATCCGATCGATCAAACTTTAACAAGTGGGCCCCCAAGTACTACTGTAGCACATCAAGAAATTCTGGGCCCAAAATTAATATTCCAAAACCCATATTTTAAGCCCACAAAGACACTGTAGAAATTTGGTGCAGGGATCTCCACAGTGCGCGGCGGAAACGCGGCCCAAAGGGGGTTTTGGCCGCGGTTACGCGCCTCCACTGTCGATTCACCCTGTCGAATTTCTATAGTAGCCTAGTGGTCTCCAGTACATCAATTTTATACAACCTGAAAAATTTTTGGAGACCAAAAAATTTCAACAGAAAACTGTCGCTTTGAAAAATGTAGATTTTGGAATTTTGGTCGATCGGAAATGCAAAACACATTAAACCAAGTTAGACTAAGTTAATGGCGAGTCTCTGATACCACTGTAAGTGCACGGCGGCGCCCCGGCCGTCAATCCGACGGCCAAATGCGGAAGCGGTGATAAACTTTAAATTTTCTTGAACTGGCAAACCGCCGCGCACTAATACCCGGATCGAACCACTAACTAGTCCTAGCTATCTACAAGAAAGGGAAGAGAGATATACCGACAGATCCGAGTCCTCCGGTCTTCTCGTCGTCGTCCCGATCTCCTGCGGAAGCTCCGGTCTCCACCTCGTCGCCGGAAGTACACCACATCGCCTACTTCTTTTACGGGCTCCCACCTCAATGCCGAGGCAACTCGGGCACGAAGCTGGCAAGTCGACGTGCCCAAGGTTTGCTGTAGAATATCTAGTGAGCAAGTCTCATTTGGGGTTATGGAGTTGCCTTTGGTGGAGGAATGATACTTGGGGTTTTGGAGATTGATCTTATGGGATTTTTGCAACATGAAATGAGCTAAAAACCCACCCCAAAAATCTTGGACAGCCCACTAAGGGGAGTGGCCGGCCATATCAATGAGGAAGAGAGGGAGAGTGAAAGTGTGTTGTATCAAAAGATAATGGGAGCCATTCTCATCTACCATGCAAGAGAGAGAGTCAAGACAAAGAGGTAGTTGAAAAGCAAGTGATAATGAGAAACAATGATCACTCCCAAAACCAATACTCAACCATCAATCATCAACAACCATGATTGTATACAAAGTCAAGCAATCATGATAGAAGAAGTCAAGGTCAAAAGATTGGTGCACCATCATGATACAAGGAAATATGCAAAGACCCCCTCCACAAAAGCTTATTTGCAACAATGCAAATAACCCCTCCTCCACCAATCTTCGGCCAATGAACGAAACAAAGGAAATTGGCCGAAACGGAAAGCAAACTGGCAACTCCAGAAAACTGGTCCCGTAATAAATTACAGGAAAACCCCGATACCGTGCATACACACCCGCATTTGTATTTCGACCGAAATGCAAATGCAATGAGACAAAATTCACACTGTACTATACTAGGATCCGGCTTAAACCAAAGCCGGCTAGTAATATCCGTTCGATCCTGATCCGTGCAATACCGCACGTATCTGATCGAACCCTGCCATATATCCATACGGCCTATAGTACAAACTGTCCGATCCCGATCCGTGCAATACTGCACGTATCCGATCGGACCTTACCATATCTCCATACGGCCTCTACAACCTTTCGCCCGAAAGCTGAGTAACAGAATGTGGGGGACTCTAAAGACTCGTCAACACCTTGGTTATGGATTTAACCACTAGCACGTCAGAGGTATAAGCCAATACGTAACGGGCTACCAGGTATTGACTAAATAGGGACGTCTGTGAGCGAACTCAGCCTGACAACCGTACTGAGCCTGTCAGTGACAATATCCGTACAGTCCGGTCCGTTCGCCTATGAGTGTCGCATGGCGGGCCTAGGGGGTTGGTAAAATTCAGACCCCCAAAAGCGGTACAAGTCGTGTCGGAGTGTAGCCCAGAACACCCTGAGATACTACTGGAATACCTACCAGTAAATCTCCTGCCTTGGCCAAGGACTTCGTGTAATGGCTCTCCTAGACACAGCGCGACCTCACCCCCAATACCGGGAGAGACGAACCCCTGAAGATACGCTCACTGCCTCCATGTGGCTCGGGACTGTACCCAACTAAAACCTGTTTGCACGACTCCTTTGAGCCGTGGTAGGGTAGTAATCAAAGTACAGTGGGAACTCACACGAGACAAATGACGATCCCCAGGTCGATGAACTAACCTGCACACATGTCACCAGGGAACTGCCATCTGACGTCTGGTATATGACCAACTAGCATATTCCCGGCGAGTCCTGTCCGGTGTACTCATAACCCAATGAGCACCTGTATACATTTTAGGTGATCCAACTGACACCAGTGGCTTGTGAAACCGGCCACCGCCCCTCGTCGGGGTCTCGACTGTATACACTAGTCTACTCTGGAGTATCGATGCCCTGTCTCGAAACTCACATGACTAGGGACCATATAAGGATATACTTATAGACCCCAGCTCCCACTTATATGATCGCCCTCATACTGCTGGTGGTCAAGCAAGAATCCTAGGGGCTTTATCGACGTGTAATAGCAACTTGTCAGGTCACCTAAAACAGTACACGATGATAAAGGTAAACCAGATAGCATACTATCATCTCGAGTAAGACTGTCCTACCGGGATAGGTCCTCCATCAATCATTGCAATCACGTACCTGTGACCTAATAATTGACTCTGAGGGCACTATCTCCAACAATCTCCCACTTGCACTCAAGGCTAATTATTGCGATGTCGCATACTCACAGCCCGTGTGATACCGAACACCCAACTCCTCTACTAGTCAGTCTCACAAAGCTCGTTTGCGAAACTATTGCGTTCGAGGAATAGCCTCAGTGAGTGGATCCGCCTTGATGTTTCTTTCTATGTCTCTCTATATCTCATGTTCGCGGAGAAAGCCATCTCCCGAAATGAGCAATACCTGTCTTAGAATGTGTCTGGATGTCTGATAGGACCTAGCTCATAAATGAACTCCAAATCCAAACTTCTTAGACTGTATCGACTACTGAACTTAATCAGTGTCCTGTGCCATGCCTCCCTCAGTATTGCCTTGGATCACCTGTCCAAAATACTGCCCCTCGTCAGAAGGGAAAACTATAACTCTGACAACGTCCTTGTTGTCCAGGTCACCTTGGAAGCCTGGAATGATAACTGTCTCCTGCATGAGGCTATCGTTATCATATCCCTAGAACATCCACTTATGTTCTAAAACTGCTTCCGACTGTTTCTCCAGGATTGGATCAATGTCAACTTATTGCATCTGGTGCAAGAACAATATCTGGTGTGGTACTTGACATCTCATGATTGACTCAATTGCCTGAGCAAGTGATCTGCCAATCATGCACATCCCTCTCTACTTTAGTCTATAAGACACCTTTAGAGAGGGTGACTCCATTACCTGCAGGTATACTACCGTGCCAGGAGTCGTCCATTCTAAATACTCTTAGAATGCTGTCTAAGTACCCTTAATTGGGAAACCACCCAAATCTAGATCTAAAACCATAGATCCAGTAACCAGTATGTCAGATATAAAATCCAATTCCTTTGTGGAGAAACCACTGTGTGACGACCAAAGTATAACCGACTGTAGTATAGGAGTTTCCTTTCCTACTATGTGTATGTCATCCAAATACCAGGATATCACACCCTACTACCTTCTCAACAGATCCATCCCCTATTCTGATGAAGTCAAACCCATGACTGTCATGTCAGAAATAGATGATCTATTTCCGCTACATCTGCTTTAGTCTATAAATAGACATAAGCTACTTGTCCACCAATGCTTCCGCTGCTCCCACTGACTACGACAACCCTCTGGCAGAGTCATATAGACGTACACTTCTAAAACTAGTTTAGAACGACGCTATACTCATCCTCCCGCCGGGTCTCGCAGCCTGGAACAACAGCAATGGTAATTGTGGGTAAACAAGAACTTCCCTGTCACCGTCCTTGAGGCTACCGTAGTACCTCTCGGGTGCCTGAAGTTACCCACCTTATCTGCGGAGTGGCCAATGGAATGTCAATCCAGATTGAATCTTTAGGTTCCTTATCAAATCTTCAGTAATCGTTTGTGGTTCTGGAATCACTTCCAGTTCTACCATACTCCCACTACTGTTTTCTGAAAAAATCCATTTTTAATAAAACTGTGGCGAGTCTAGAACAATATTGCTATTGTTCATCCAGATGGTAGAAAGTCAACCCTCGTCATAGCCTGGGTCAACCCACAAACAGCCATTACAGAAACGTGCCTTGAGTTGTCCAGTGTCTGGTTTTAATCATAAGCCGGACAACTCCCCGTACCTTAACACCGTTAAGATATGAACTGTTCTATATCCCATATAGAAACAGAGGCACAGATTTAATTGAACCAGATTCAAATCATGCAGCTGTCCCCAGTGCATGTCAACTAAATGGAAGGAGGCCGATCAGCGTTACTCAACTTAGGAATGCTTCCAATTATGAGTAACCTGAAAGAGAAGCAATTTCTCTTAATCACTACTATCAACTGAATACCATACACAAGTATCTACATCTTCGATCTCTTTGAAGAATCCCGATACTTGCTATACCTGGTTCTCTACTCTATTCAAATACCTATAACTTCTCCAAATTCGGACCCTATGTTTTCCACGAAACACTTGTCTAAAAACTAGAGAAGTCATAAGTAAACCGAATATAGTACGAGGACCAACCCCTCTGTCCTGATGGACCCTGGACAACATACAATACTCTGTATTAGTCCCTTGAGTCTGATAACTCATTCACTGTGTGTCGTAGGTTGAAAACTGTACTTATGGTTAAGAAGAATTACACCGCTGTTTAATGCTCCTTACCTAACCATCCACTGATATAGGTAAATGTCGTAGACATAATTTCAGAAAGGTATATCTCACTCTATGAAAATAGACGTACAGATATATCAATTTGAAATTGGTGCATAAAAGCGGATATTCAAAACCAAATATTTGCCGACCGGCAAACAGCCCAGGTGATTTCCTCAAATATCACCGATTACAACGAATCCCGATATAATGAGGATGATCACCCAATTCCCAATAACCTACTCCCACTCATCATCTGTAAAACCATACAGATGTGAGAATCATACCTGGTAAATACATACCCTGGAGCAAGTGTCTAATCGGGAAATCAGTTTTCTTTTAACATTACACAGTGAAACTGAAACATTGAAATGTTCCGATGGGGTATCCTGGTATTCCTAGTAATGCCTCTTCCAGATTCACGACTGTAACCGTATAGTTCTTTGCCACCTCTCCAAATCCCTTCATATGTCTTTAGTCTTTACCTTCTGCACACCCCTTTAGGCCAAATGGTTTTCTTCCTTCCCTACCATTCGGCACCAGCCTATGGTTTGGAAGAAGACTATCCAGTAAGCATAATGGGTGTACTGTCCTAATCCTAGGAACACTCGCAATGCGAGAGAAGGTGAAGATAAAAGACACCTGAATAAATCTTATTCCTATTTCTCCTGAACATGAATCCATCCCCGAACTGGAACAAGTTCCTTTCGAGTTCGTATATAACCATACGATGGAGTATCCAATAAACTGTGGATCTTCGTAGTGATACGGAGTGTCCTGGAGAAATACAAAGGTGATTTAGGATTGGCGAAGGAATGCTTGGTTTGGTCGTGAATAGCAGTCGCAATTTACTTTGCCCTCTTACTAATCCCTTGCTTTGTCTTAACTTAATACCTTCTGTACACCATCGTTAGGCTAATTGGTTTTCTTCATTCCCTACCGGTCGGCACCAGCCTAAGGTTTGGAAGAAGACTATCCAATTTGCGTAATAGGTGTACTATCTCCTAAACCAAGGAGTACTCGCAACCTGAGAGAAGGTAAAAGGAAAAGACAACTGAATAATCCTATCCGTTTTCTCCAGAACCTGAAACCATCCTCGAATAAATTCCTTCGAGTTCGTATCTAACCATACGATGGTTTTGTCCAATGGAAGTGGACGTTCGTAGTAATACGGGGTGTCCTGGAGAAAAGGGTAAAAGTAGGGGTGGCAATGAGGTTTGCAACTCTGACAATCCAAAAGCCAATGTTAAAGAAGGTTCGGTCAACTTGGTCACTGAGTTATAGTCGTAGGGTCGGGTCAATGGTCGCTGCCAAAGAGAGAGAGAAAAGAAACACTCAGCGTGCACTCTAACCTAGATCAGAATGGTTACCAATTTATCTAATCTGGAAACCTCCCACTGTACCTCAAATTCTCCTCCAAACCTGAAAGAAGAATTAGTCGGGGTTACCCGAGGAGTAAACTAACTCATCAGTGGGAATCGGGATCCAACTCTCATCGCATGACAACGTGACGGAATCCGCTCACGGTATCACACTCCAGAAGGTATGCGCATATCTGGCAAGTTTCAGTTCTTTTGAAACTCCCGATGTGATTTCTGCCCCATGCTCTTATGACCTTGACTTTGGCCAACATATCATAAGTCACATGTCAAGTTCTACCCGTCATTCTTCAGGTTAATTTGAATCCACCCGTACCTACCCTTGACTTTGGCCAAAATGGCAGTGCGACTGTCCCAAACCAACGCATCTATCTATGCTGCATATGAATACCCAATAGCTACCAATCACTGTGCCTTGACTTTAGCCAACATACACAGCTTGAATACTATTGACCACCCATATGAAACGACGGAGGGCTACGAATGGTTTCTGGCGAAAACCTTTAACGTAATGAACTTGATATCGTTGAAGGAACGGATAGCTTTTTGAAAATATAGTGGCAAAAACCGTTGCTAAAGAGGTCACTCCCGGTGAAGGGATCTCGGCTCTTTCCCCGTAGAATGGGGTGCAGGATATTCCAACTGAATACCACGGTGCAAAGCAAAAGTAATCGGCTATAGTGAAGTTAATGCCCTGACGCAAACTTCTGTCCAAGGGGTCACTCCCGGTGAAGGGATCTCGGCCCTTGCCTCGTCGACTGAGGAGCAGGATATTCCAACTGAATACCACGATGCAAAACAAAAGTGAACGTCCTTGCAATAACAGCTTTTTGAAAAGTGTTCCAACAACATCAGATTAGGTTTGTTTTTAACTTGCATTGATCCGAATCAATGCAGTCCCATCAATTGATCACACCAAAAAGAACGAAAATATACTGATGTACGTATATGCCATCCGCATTCGCCACTGGGTCCCGTCATTATCCGTTAGGTTAGCTAACTAACGACAGAGCGGGGACTGGACTAGCGCGGATGCAAAACATATACAACATCTACTAATATATATACCAATATATAGTATTCGCTCAAGGCGTGATAAAATGCAACATCACAGAAATGTACAGCATCACAGAAACAATACAGATATCTGGGATCCCCGGGTTTCACAGAGCCGCTGAAACCCGACGTTCCCCTGGTCGTGTGGATAGCCTGTGCAATGAAATCCTAGACCCCTACGGGCGCGGCAAGTTACCCGCCAAAACCTGAAGCGAGGCAGCCCCCTTCAGCAACGTGAATGGACCACCCAGCACTTCACGGAATTCGGTAACTTGGGCACCCCTCCTGGGTCAACCTGTACCCCCTACGAGTGCGGCGAATAGCCCGCCAATCCTAGAGTGAAGCCCCTTCCGTCTCAATACCATGAGATGCGGGCTTGTTGCCCTCCAGAATCCGGCTATCCGTGCACCCATCCGCGGGGTAACCCTAGTACAGAAAGTAAAATATACATACAACGGGTACATCGACCGCAACCAGGTCGTGCCCCAAAAAAATAATACAATCAGGCAGTGACGGCAGTCCACATGTCGGACGCTCGCCCCGCAATATCAAATGTACATAATACAACCACAACTGTACTAGCATTGCATCCAGGCTATCCCCCACGACCGATCCGCAACATCACAGCAAAAACAGAACATCAACGTGAAAGTCACGTTCGCAAATCCGTCTAACCGGGCTATAGCAGTTAGACCGGATTTACCGATCAAGTAACATTCACGGTCGCAGATATAATGTAAATACTGTGAAATAATGTGTTTAAAATATCCGATCGATCAAACTTTAACAAGTGGGCCCCCAAGTACTACTGTAGCACATCAAGAAATTCTGGGCCCAAAATTAATATTCCAAAACCCATATTTTAAGCCCACAAAGACACTGTAGAAATTTGGTGCAGGGATCTCCACAGTGCGCGGCGGAAACGCGGCCCAAAGGGGGTTTTGGCCGCGGTTACGCGCCTCCACTGTCGATTCACCCTGTCGAATTTCTATAGTAGCCTAGTGGTCTCCAGTACATCAATTTTATCCAACCTGAAAAATTTTTGGAGACCAAAAAATTTCAACAGAAAACTGTCGCTTTGAAAAATGTAGATTTTGGAATTTTGGTCGATCGGAAATGCAAAACACATTAAACCAAGCTAGACTAAGTTAATGGCGAGTCTCTGATACCACTGTAAGTGCACGGCGGCGCCCCGGCCGTCAATCCGACGGCCAAATGCGGAAGCGGTGATAAACTTTAAATTTTCTTGAACTGGCAAACCGCCGCGCACTAATACCCGGATCGAACCACTAACTAGTCCTAGCTATCTACAAGAAAGGGAAGAGAGATATACCGACAGATCCGAGTCCTCCGGTCTTCTCGTCGTCGTCCCGATCTCCTGCGGAAGCTCCGGTCTCCACCTCGTCGCCGGAAGTACACCACATCGCCTACTTCTTTTACGGGCTCCCACCTCAATGCCGAGGCAACTCGGGCATGAAGCTGGCAAGTCGACGTGCCCAAGGTTTGCTGTAGAATATCTAGTGAGCAAGTCTCATTTGGGGTTATGGAGTTGCCTTTGGTGGAGGAATGATACTTGGGGTTTTGGAGATTGATCTTATGGGATTTTTGCAACATGAAATGAGCTAAAAACCCACCCCAAAAATCTTGGACAGCCCACTAAGGGGAGTGGCCGGCCATATCAATGAGGAAGAGAGGGAGAGTGAAAGTGTGTTGTATCAAAAGATAATGGGAGCCATTCTCATCTACCATGCAAGAGAGAGAGTCAAGACAAAGAGGTGGTTGAAAAGCAAGTGATAATGAGAAACAATGATCACTCCCAAAACCAATACTCAACCATCAATCATCAACAACCACGATTGTATACAAAGTCAAGCAATCATGATAGAAGAAGTCAAGGTCAAAAAAATGGTGCACCATCATGATACAAGGAAATATGCAAAGACCCCCTCCACAAAAGCTTATTTGCAACAATGCAAATAACCCCTCCTCCACCAATCTTCGGCCAATGAACGAAACAAAGGAAATTGGCCGAAACGGAAAGCAAACTGGCAACTCCAGAAAACTGGTCCCGTAATAAATTACAGGAAAACCCCGATACTGTGCATACACACCGGCATTTGTATTTCGACCGAAATGCAAATGCAATGAGACAAAATTCACACTGTACTATACTAGGATCCGGCTTAAACCAAAGCCGGCTAGTAATATCCGTTCGATCCTGATCCATGCAATACCGCACGTATCTGATCGAACCCTGCCATATATCCATACGGCCTATAGTACAAACTGTCCGATCCCGATCCGTCCAATACCGCACGTATCCGATCGGACCTTGCCATATCTCCATTCGGCCTTTACAACCTTTCGCCCGAAAGCTGAGTAACAGAATGTGGGGGACTCTAAAGACTCGTCAACACCTTGGTTATGGATTTAACCACTAGCACATTATAGGTATAAGCCAATACGTAACGGGCTACCAGGTATTGACTAAAAAGGGACGTCTGTGAGCGAACTCAGCCTGACAACCCTACTGAACCTGTCAGTGACAATATCCGTACAGTCCGGTCCGTTCGTCTATGAGTGTCGCATGGCGGGCCTAGGGGGTTGGTAAAAATCAGACCCCCAAAAACGGTACAAGTCGTGTCGGAGTGTAGCCCAGAACACCCTGAGATACTACTGGAATACCTACCAGTAAATCTCCTGCCTTGGCCAAGGACTTCGTGTAATGGCTCTCCTAGACACAGCGCGACCTCACCCCCAATACCGGGAGAGGCGAACCCCTGAAGATACGCTCACTGCCTCCATGTGGCTCGGGACTGTACCCAACTAAAACCTGTTTGCACGACTCCTTTGAGCCGTGGTAGGGTAGTAATCAAAGTACAGTGGGAACTCACACGAGACAAATGACGATCCCCAGGTCGATGAACTAACCTGCACACATGTCACCAGGGAACTGCCATCTGACGTCTGGTATATGACCAACTAGCATATTCCCGGCGAGTCCTGTCCGGTGTACTCATAACCCAATGAGCACCTGTATACATCTTAGGTGATCCAACTGACACCAGTGGCTTGTGAGACCGGCCACCGCCCCTCGTCGGGGTCTCGACTGTATACACTAGTCTACTCTGGAGTATCGATGCCCTGTCTCGAAACTCACACGACTAAGGACCATTTAAGGATATGCTTATAGACCCCAGCTCCCACTTATATGATCGCCCTCATACTGCTGGTGGTCAAGCAAGAATCCTAGGGGCTCTATCGACGTGTAATAGCAACTTGTCAGGTCACCTAAAACAGTACACGATGATAAAGGTAAACCAGATAGCATACTATCATCTCGAGTAAGACTGTCCTACCGGGATAGGTCCTCCATCAATCATTGCAATCACGTACCTGTGACCTAGTAATTGACTCTGAGGGCACTATCTCCAACAAAATGTACACTAGGATCTGGCTTAAACCAAAGCCCGCTAGTGTTAACTGTCCGGTCACTAAACGTGCACAAGTGCACGGATGTGACCGAACCCTGTCGCAAAACCATGCGACCTCTACTCTTTTGCCTAAAGACGAATAGCTTTCTGTGTGGGACTCTAAAGACTCGACACTACGCTGGCAGTGGGTTTAACCACAGACCGCAAACGGCACCAGCTGTGCGTAACGGTCCCCAGGTAGATGCCGACAAGAAGACTGACGAGGTGAAACCCATCTGAACTCCTACTGGGTCTGAATGTGACAATCTCCATACAGTCCAGTCTGTTCGTCTGATACATCGCATGGCGGGCCTAGGGGGCAGTAAACGTCAGTCCCCTAATAGCGGTACAAGTCGTGTCGGAGTGAAGCCCAGAACACCCTGAGATAGCACTGGAAACCTACCAGTATATCCCGCTTGCCCTGGCCAGGGACTACTCGTGTAATGGCTCTCCTAGACACAGCGCGATGTCAACTCCCAATACCGGGAGAGACGAATCCTTTCTAACCGTCACTGCCTCCAAGTGCTTCGGGACTGCACCCAAAACTACCTGTTTGCACGACTCCTTTGAGCCGTGGTAGGATAGTAATCAAAATACAGTGGGAACACACTCGAGGCGAAGTGACAGTGTCAAGTCAGCGGACTAAGCTGTACTCATGTCACCTGGAAACTGATAACTGACGATAGGTATAGTACCAACCAACAGTTCCCGACGAGTCATGTCCAGTGTACTCGTAACCTAACGAGCACCCGCATACTATCTCAAGTACGACGTACTGACGGCTGTGGGACAGGCCGTCTCCCACACTGGATGAGAAGCGCATACGCTAGTCTACTCCGGAGTATCGATGCCTGTCTCGATAGTCCTGCGACTAGGGACCTGCATAAGGATGTGCTTATAGATTACCCAGCCCCCACGAGTGTGACTGCCATCACAACGCTGATAATCAAGCAAAGATCCTAAAGGCTCCACTAATGTGTATAGGTGATATACTAAAATAAACACATGTACACATTAAAGCAGAAACAAACCAAGTAGCATACTACCATTTTGAGCAAGATTGTCAATACAAGTTGAATATCCCAAGCTTCCATTAAGTAATATACATACTAGTATGATACAGTAATGGCCTCTAGGGCATATACACTAACAATCTCCCACTTGCACTAAGGCCATGTACAGGCGTATCGAAGACCTATCATCTCGATCAGCCGCTCGAACTGAGTCTGGGGTAAGGCCTTTGTGAGTGGATCAGCAGTGTTATCTTCCGTAGAAACTCTCCGAACCTCGATCTCCTGGCGACCCACGATCTCCCTGATCAGGTGATACCGCCTCAAGATGTGTCTGGACTTCTGATGGGACCTAGGTTCCTTCGCTAAAGCTATAGCCCCGTTGTCGCAATACAGCGGTATTGGATCAACAATGGACGGAACCACCTGAAGTTCTGTTAAGAACTTCCTTATCCAGACGGCTTCTTTTGCGGCATCTGCAGCAGCGATATATTCCGCTTCCATCGTCGAGTCAGCAACAGTTTCCTGTTTGGAACTCTTCCAACAC
This sequence comes from Agapanthus africanus, assembly GCA_030015575.1. Taxonomy (NCBI): domain Eukaryota; kingdom Viridiplantae; phylum Streptophyta; class Magnoliopsida; order Asparagales; family Amaryllidaceae; genus Agapanthus; species Agapanthus africanus. Next base: position 388,404,561 of record CM057345.1, on the reverse strand, counting down.
ACCGCCCTTCCATTGAGGGTAAAGATATAACCCGACATGGACTTGGAATCATCCTTGCCACTCTGGAAGCTGGAGTCAGCAAAGGCCTCGATCTGGAGGTCTTTTCCGCCATACACCAAGAACATCTCCTTAGTCCTTCTCAGGTACTTGAGAATGTCTTTACTGCTATCCAGTGTTTCTCCCCAGGGTTTGACTGATACCGGTTTACCACACTCAGTGCATAAGCTACATCTGGTCTGGTACACAACATCGCATACATTATAGAGCCTACCGCAAAAGCGTAGGGTATAATAGACATGCGATCCCTTTCCAAATCAGTCTTGGGAGACATCTCTTTGGAAAGGGTGATCCCGTGACAAGCCGGTAGATTACCGCGCTTGGAATCTTCCATACTGAATCTTTTCAGTATGGTGTCGATGTACCTGGACTGTGAGAGTCCCTGTATCCTCTTGGATCTGTCACATAGATCCGGATCCCCAGAATGTATGAGGCATCACCTAGGTCTTTCATGGAGAACCTGTGTGACAAGAACCTTTTGACAGATTGTAGCATAGGAATGTCATTTCCTATTAAGAGAATGTCATCCACGTATAAAACGAGGAATACTACAGTTCTCGCTACAAATCTACTATAGATGCATGGTTCATCTAGATTTTTGATAAAGCCAAATTCTTTGACTGTCTCATCAAAACAGATGTTCCAACTCCGCGATGCCTGCTTTAGTCCGTAGATGGACTTAAGCAACTTGCACACCTTTCCGCTGCTCCCACTCTGAATGAAACCCTCTGGCTGGTCCATATAAACACACTCCTCTAAATTTCCATTTAGAAAAGCGGTCTTTACGTCTATCTGCCAAATCTCATAATCGTGGAAGGCAGCAATGGCAAGAAGGATCCGAATGGATTTCAGCATAGCTACTGGAGAAAACGTCTCGTCATAGTCCAAACCAGGTCTTTGACGAAAACCCTTTGCAACCAGTCTAGCTTTATAGGTCTCAACCTGTCCATCTACACCAATCTTCCTTTTGAAGATCCACTTGCATCCTACGGGTTTTACCCCATCTGGAGCAATGTCCAACGTCCATACTTTGTTGGTGTACATGGACTCCATTTCGGTCCGCATTGCATCCAGCCATTTTACCGAGTCAACGCTCTGAATGGCCTGCTGGAAGCTAGTCGGCTCATCTTAATCAATGATGTAATCTTCTCTATCCCCGTCTATGAGAAAACCGCAGTATCTCTCGGGCGGATGAGACTGCCTACTACTTCTGCGGAGCGGCGTAGGAATGTCATTTTCTTTTGAACCCTCTGGTTCTACTAAGCTTTCAGTAATAGCTCGTGGTTCTGGAATTTCTTCCAGTTCTATTGCGCTCCCACTTATCTGATTTTCCAAAAACTCAGTTTCCAAGAAGTAGGCATGACGAGAAACATAAATCTTTTGTTCCTCTTCGCAATAGAAGAAATATCCCTTGGAGTTCTTTGGATATCCCACAAACTTGCACTGTACTGAGCGTGCCTCGAGTTTGTCCGCATGCTGCTTTTTGACAAAAGCTGGACATCCCCATGTCTTAATGTGATTAAGATAGGGTCTCTTCCCACACCACATCTGATATGGTGTAGTAGGCACAGTCTTAGTTGGAACTCGGTTCAAAAGGTATGCAGCTGATTCTAGTGCATATCCCCAGAATGATCGCGGTAACTCAGCGTTACTCATCATGGACCGTACCATATCCAATAGGGTTCGGTTCCGTCTCTCCGATACACCGTTATGTTGCAGGGTGTATGGAGGAGTAAGCTGAGAGAAAATTCCATTCTCTTTTAAGTAATCCAGGAACTCGGCACTTAAGTATTCACCATCTCGATCCGATCTCAGTGTCTTGATACTTTTGCCGGTTTGTTTTTCTACTTCATTCTTATATTCCTGGAATTTCCAAAGGCTTCGGATTTATGTTTCATTAAGAAGACATAACCGTACCTTGAAAAGTCATCCGTAAAAGTAATGAAGTAAGAATAACCGCTTTGCGCATGTGTAGACATTGGACCGCATACGTCGCTGTGTACGAGTCCCAAGAGCCCGCTCGCTCTTACTCCATGTCCAATGAACGGAGTCTTTGTCATCTTTCCTTTGAGACAGGATTGAAAAGTGGCATACGATTGATATTCGAACGGATCCAAATATCCTTCTGTATGTAACTTCATCAACCTTCTCTCATTGATGTGACCCAGTCTACAATGCCATAAGAAAGTCTGATTTATTTCCGGAGACTTTCTTTTGTGTGTATTCTGGACATTGAAAATCTGTGGTTGGTTTAGTACGTATATACCATTGCTTAATTTACCTGACCCAATCAGAACTTGATTAAGGTGAATGTTTACAACATTACTTACAAATGCAAATTCATAACCTTCTTTAGAAATCAAAGATACAGAAATGATATTACAAGTTGCGTTGGGTACAAAAAAGCAATTACGTAAAACCAAAACATGTCCATCTGACATTCCCAGGTGAGTCCCCCACGGCCTTAGCATCCATGCTAGCTCCGTTTGCAACTTTGAGGGTCATGTCACCTGCCTTCAAAACCCTACGGTTTCTCAACGCCTGCAAAGAATTACAGATATGAGATCCTGATCCGGTATCCAATACCCAGGAAGTAGAGTTTATTGATAGACAGTTTTCAATAACATACACACCTGAAGCTGAAGCCGCAACTTGCTTCAGATCTTGTGTTCTGGCTTTTCAAGCCCTGCAATCTTTCTTCCAGTGCCCACTCTTATAACAGTAAAAGCACTCTTCCTTCCCCACAAGTTTCCCCGCTATCTTTGTTGCTTTTGCCTTTCCCTTCGTATCCACTTTACTAACACCGCCCCTTGGTTTGGCGGGAGTTTTCTTCTTCTTTCCCTTGGCTTTCGCCTTGGACCTAGAAGAGGAAGGTCTTCCTACAAACAAAGTGGATGTTTCCCTACCTTTCTGTAGGGTGCCCTCTGCACTCCTCAGCATGTTGAGGAGCTCTGAAAGTTCAACTTCCTTTTCTTGCAAGTTGAAATTCAGGATGAACTGGGCGTAAGTGGAAGGAAGGGACTGAAGAATCAAGTCCGTATAGAGCTCATTCTCCAACGTGGTCCCAAGGTCCGCGAGCTCCTCCATGAAGCCAATCATCTTAAGCACGTGTTCCGCTACCGATGATCCGACGGCCAACCTTGCCGAAAATAACTTCGACACTTCGTATCTTGCAATACGAGATTGCTCTCCATACAGTTCTTTTGTATGGAGAAATATGGATTCGAGGTCCATATTCTCGTGCCTCCTCTGATGTTCGTTGTCCATAGAGGCAAGCACGAGGCACTTGGCCTTCGCGCAATCGATTTCCCAGGTCTTACGGATTTCCCTATCCGCGACGCTGGTTTTGGGACCTGGGACAGGGGGAGCTTTGGTGGTAAGGAGATACCCCAACTTGTCATAAGTGATTGCCATTTTGACATTCCTGAGCCAATCTTTGTAGTTTGGCCCTGTCAGTATGTTTTTATCTAGTAGTGACTTAAGTCCGGTCATGATGTTTGGTCGCTGCAATTAGGAGAGAGAGAAGAAACACTTTAGCATGATGCTCTTGCAAGTTTAGAGTGGTTTTTAATTTGTCTAAACAGGATGGCTCCCACTGTCTCTCGAATCCCTCCTCAAACCAAAAAGGAAGAATTAGTCAGGATCAATCTCACCGTACAATTCTTGCTTAACCATTCGGCCAGGCTGGTGTCGGTACTTCGAGAGAGGTTTTCCAACACTTTCGCGAAGTTTCTTAATTAAATAACATTTTTTCCTTGTGGGCGTAGCCCCGCTAACACCTTTCTAGACACCTACTTGGTTTATAGCATTGATCGTTAAGTGAGAAATTTCCCGAGGAGTAGCATATACTCACAGTAGGATCGGGATCCAAATATCATTGCGTGACAAAACTGAAGGAATCCTACCAGAATCATCACTCCAAATGGTATGCAGCGCTAGCAAGTTTCAGTTCTTTTGAAACTCCCGATGTGGATTTTTGCCCCATGCTCTTATGACCTTGACTTTGGCCAACAAATCATAAGCCATATGTCAAGTTCTACCCGTCATTCTCCAGGTTAATTTGAGCCCACCCGCACATACCATTTACTTTGGCCAACAAGGTAGAAAGACTGCCCCAAACCAACACATCTATCTATGCTGCACATGAATACCCAATAGCTACCAATCACTATGCCTTGACTTTGGCCAACAAACATAGCTTGAATACTTATTGACCATTCATGTGAAACGACGGAGGGCTACGAATGGTTTTGGCGAAACCGTGAACGTAGTGAACTTGATATAATCGAAGGAACGAGATAGCTTTTAAAAGGAGTGGCTTAAGCTCCGCATTTAAAAGTTATTTTTTGAAAAGAAACCGAGTGGTTTTGAAAGTGTTCCAACGACTTTTACTTGGTTTATTTTTCCTGCATTAATTCCAATGCGTCCCATCATTTAATCCTACCATTGCATAAAACAACCAAAATATGACGTACGCTTATGCCATCCGCATTCGCCACGGGGCCCCGTCATTACCCGTTAGGTTACTTAACTAACGACAGAGCGGGGGCTGGACTAGCGCGGATGCAAAACATAAGCAACGCCTAAATAATATCATATATAGATATATTACAATGATAGCCATTTCAGATCACAGATGAACACATTGGATATACTAGGAATCCGCAATTCGTACGAGCCTGTAACGAAAAGCGGATTACACGGTCGCGATGAATAGCCAATACCCCATCCTAGACCCCTACGGGTGCGGCAAACTACCCGCCAAATATTCGAAGCAGAGCAACCTTCCTCAACGACGTGAGTAGGCCACTCGGCACTTCGAGATACACGGTAGTTTATGCACCCCACCTTGGGTCTATCCTAGGAGCAAAAACAGTAAAAAGAAATTATACAATGACGGCTACAACCCCGACCCGGTTGTACGGCCAAAAATAATATTTCATCAATTTACATGTTACATGAATTGAAAGATAAAAGAAAACTCTCATCTCACAACCCCCGGGCTATTCATCCGTGACAATCCAATGAATTCATATACACATACCATCAATATTACAGATCACAGATATGTATAACCCCCACTAATCGACGTATAGCGATTAGCGGACGTTCAATACATATATCACATCACAGATATAAACCCGTCAGCTTAAGTCTTTAGAAGTTCGATCAAAATACGGATTTTCAAGCCCCAAAAACTAATTTTTTCCTGTAAAATCTGGGCAGAAAAAACATATCCCAAAAATCCCAAAATAGTCCCAGAAACACTCTGCAAGAAACCTTTTCCTCGACCGAGTCAACTCGGCCGCGGAACCGCGGCGGGAGCATGCTCCCGCCGCGTTTCCGCGGCGCTTTGACCGATTCGATGGACCAAATTTCTTGGGTGTTTAAAAAAAAACCTGAGCCTATTTTTAAGATAAGATTTATCATTTTTTTGGACAGAAAAAAATTCGGCAGAAACTTGATTTTCCGGGTTCGTTTCGCGACTTTTTCTTCGATCGAACTTCTAGTTACTTTGCTAACATGTTAGATAGTGTTTAACTAGGCTCTGATACCACTGTAAGTCCATGCTACCTCTCCCGGTACTTACGGGCTTGCGGAAATGATGAAAAACGATTTTCAAGAGGTGGTAACATGGACTCAAAATACGGATCTTTGTTAAACAACTAACTAACAAACCTAACAAGAGTTTTACCTACTCGGTTAGGGGGTTATACCTTTCTTGAACTCCTTCGTCTTCAACTCTTTCCGGTGTACGGATCGGCCTCACTTCGTCGTCTCCTTGCGCCGAAGATGGATCCACCTGAAAGCTTCTACCTTTGGCTTCTTCTTCGAACTTGAAGAAACTAGAACCCTTGGTTTGCTAAATCTTGTGAACTAGGATGAGTAGAGAAGTGATTTGGGTTTTCTTTTATCTCTAAGGCAATGTTTCTCAACTCATGAGAGGGTGTTGCCTTGAGCTAGAGAGAGAGCAAGAGGAAGAGCAAGAGGGAGAGCTCAAGCAAGAGAGAGAAAGCAAATGAAAGAATGAGTAACTCTTTTGCCATCCAAGCTCTCATAATCCAAAACCATCATAACAAAAATAGTAATCAAGTATTATGTGATGGTTCAAGTCAAAATGGCTATATCATTTCACGCACTCATTTTGCAAAAACAAGCAAGCAAGCAAAAGTCTTTGCTATGAAATGATAGCCATTGTCATGATGATGGTCAATTAGTCCAACCTAGTCAACCGGTCAACAAAGTCAACAAGTCAACAAAGTCAACCCCTCAACAACCATGTCACCATAATACTTAATTAATATTATTGTTAGTTATATTTTTTATTCTCATTAGGGTTTAGCCAAAAGTCAATAGTCAACAGTCAACAACCCCAATGAGAATTCTCTGCCTCTGTCTCTCTGTCAACTGTGCATACACACCCGCATCCGCGTTCCGAGGAACACGAATACAAACGAGATAAAACCAATCCCAAAATGTACACTAGGATCTGGGTTAAACCAAAGCCCGCTAGTGTTAACTGTCCGGTCACTAAACGTACACAAGTGCACGGATGTGACCGAACCCTGTCGCAAAACCATGCGACCTCTACTCTTTTGCCTAAAGGCGAATAGCTTTCTGTATGGCACTCTAAAGACTCGACACTACGCTGGCAGTGGGTTTAACCACAGACCGCAAGCGGCACTAGCTGTGCGTAACGGTCCCCAGGTAGATGCCGACAATAAGACCGACGAGGTGAAACCCATCTGAACTCCTACTGAGTCTGAATGTGACAATCTCCGTACAGTCCGGTCTGTTCGTCTGATACATCGCATGGCGGGCCCAGGGGGCAGTAAACGTCAGTCCCCTAATAGCGGTACAAGTCGTATCGGAGTGAAGCCCAGAACACCCTGAGATAGCACTAGAAACCTACCAGTATATCCCGCTTGCCCTGGCCAGGGACTACTCGTGTAATGGCTCTCCTAGACACAGCGCGATGTCAACCCCCAATACCGGGAGAGACGAATCCTTTCTAACCGTCACTGCCTCCAAGTGCTTCGGGATTGCACCCAAAAACTACCTGTTTGCACGACTCCTTTGAGCCGTGGTAGGGTAGTAATCAAAGTACAGTGGGAACACACTCGAGGCGAAGTGACAGTGTCAAGTCAGTGGACTAAGCTGTACTCATGTCACCTGGGAACTGATAACTGACGATAGGTATAGTACCAACCAACAGTTCCCGACGAGTCATGTCCAGTGTACTCGTAACCTAATGAGCACCCGCATACTATCTCAAGTACGACGTACTGACGGCTGTGGGACAGGCCGTCTCCCACACTGGGATGAGAAGCGCATATGCTAGTCTACTCCGGAGTATCGATGCCCTGTCTCGATAGTCCTGCGACTAGGGACCTGCATAAGGATGTGCTTATAGATTACCCAGCCCCCACGAGTGTGACTGTCATCACAACGCTGATAATCAAGCAAAGATCCTAAGGGCTCCACTAATGTGTATAGGTGATATACTAAAATAAACACATGTACACATTAAAGCAGAAACAAACCAAGTAGCATACTACCATTTTGAGCAAGATTGTCAATACAAGGTGAATATCCCAAGCTTCCATTAAGTAATATACATACTAGTATGATACAGTAATGGCCTCTAGGGCATATACACTAACAACTAATAAGCTCAATTGAACTTCTACAAAATGGTATGGGATAATTTCATACGATTCAGTCTAGGACTCATGCTAGGGGACATCTGGGGACGCGACTAAATAGTTTTAGACTTGAGGTTAGGTTAGGTAAGTCAATAAAGTGTAGTTCTGCCTAAATTCTATTTGACCCAATATATCTGACAAGTTTCACTACGTCAACCCAAACCGCATCTTCCTCTTCAGGTCTCTGAAAAGATACTTTTGAAATACCAATAGGCATTAAATTAAAAATAAAATTCAACAGAGAAAAGAGAATGACTTTCACAACACAAACCGTAAGATTCATGATAAGTTTTGATCATTACTTTAGCGGCTTGGCCAGTTAGTTGCAATTCGCCGTTCTATTTCTTGTGTCAAACGGTTCAATGTCCCTTCATCTGCTTTGTTGCCTCGAGGGCTGGGGAGTTTTGATTGAACTCCTCAATGTGGGAAAAGAAGTCTACTTTTCCATGGCCGCATATCGCTCTTGTACATTTGAAAGTGCCTTTTCGGCCGAAGGGAAAGGCTCCAACAACACGTTGATCTGGAATGATTCCTTGGTCTAGCTTAAGTTGGATCTTGAGCTGGATTCTAAGAATTCAAATGAGAAACAAAGGCCATTGATAACAAAGTTTCCCTACAACAATGTCTGGAATGTCAAAACATGATTTGATAGTAAAGAAAAACTTAAAAGACAATGAAATCATTACGAGGCAAATGGATTTCATCTATAAAAGGTAATACACAAAAGTCGAGACAAAGGAAAAAGTAAACAAAGAGAGATGCACTCTTCATGATTAGCTTTTCTCTAGATTGGTTAACGAGGATAGGGTTTTAGAAGTGCGTGCACGAAGAAAAATTGCGGCTGTCGGAGGAAAATGACTTAGCATAGGTAGTTTTGTACTAATTTATTGGATTTGTATTGCTTTTATTTGTTTGAAGACTAGATCCATTTTAATATATGCAATTCCCTAATTAATCTTAAATGGTCTTCTTAAATGGATTGTAACCTATTTTTAATCTCATATATTTATAGGTAAGATAGCATATATATATGAAAAAATGAGACTGAATCAACATCCTAAGATATATAGACACACAATACATATATAATATGCTTTTTTTTATCCTCGTGTATCATTCTGAATTGTAAGAATCATCTCTTGAAACATTGACAACGTTGGTGGGCTCCTGCACGGTTAGTAGCCCTGGAGTGATTCTCTAGAATTTCTATTATAAATGTAAAGTGCATCCTCCATTGCGCTGTAGCCTAACATTATTGCTCTTATGGTTTATACTAGTTAGCTATAATGTCATACTATCATGAAATTTTTGATCATCTCATCTAGGTTATGCAGTTGCATAGTTTCAATGCAAGTTGCTGCATCGTTCTCTCTCAAATAATATACTGCAATAATCAACTTTCGATTTATGTTTGATTTTGCCTTGTTGCTAAGGTACTTTGTTTCACTAGAGTTAGACCCCTCAGTATAAAAATGTCATGAAGTTGCTGTGTTGATATTGAAGTTTCTTTTATTTTGTTCAGTATAACATGTGGAATCAGATACTATAGAGGCTGCAAATGATATATACCGGATTGCTCGAATGCGGGAAAGAAAGACTAGAGACTTATGTGCGGTCAAGTGTGTCAAAAATGAAAATCAGAAGGTTTTAGTTCGAGATGAGGATATCAAGGAAAGATGGAGAGATTATTTTGACAAATTGTTCAATGAGAGCTTTACTAAGAATTTGGATGGACTTGTCATTCAATCTCAAGATATAAATCGTGATTTCATGCGTACAATAAGACTTCCTGAGGTTAAAGAAGCTTTGAACAGAATGGGTTTAAGAAAAGCGGTTGGTCCTGACGGGATTCCTATCGAGATTTGGAGATGCTTAGGAGAAATAGGCGTTAAATGGCTGACAGATCTGTTTAATAAGATTTGGCAGACAAAAAAGATGCCAAATGAATGGAGGAAAAGTATCCTTGTACCTATCTACAAGAATAAGGGTGACATTCAAAGTTGCTCAAACTACCGTGGAATAAAACTGATGTGTCACACCATGAAACTTTGGGAGAGAGTGATTGAACACAGGCTAAGGAAGGATATTAAGATAACAGAGAACCAATTTGGGTTCATGCCTGGACGATCGACGACAGAGGCGATTCATTTGCTTCGTCAACTTGTCGAGCGCTTTCGAGAGAGGAGAAGAGATTTGCATATGATATTTATTGATTTAGAAAAAGCGTACAACAAGGTACCTAGAGAGGTATTATGGGGGACAATGATGAAGAAGTGGGTCCCCGTCAAGTATATTGACATAATCAAGGATATGTACGACGGAGTAGTGGCAAATGTCAGAACTTGCGGCAGCTTAACAAATGATTTTCCGATTACTATTGGTTTACATCAAGGATCTGCATTAAGTCCATTCCTGTTTACCATCGTGATGGATGAGCTTACTAGAACTATCCAAGATGAGATCCCTTGGTGTATGCTATTCGCTGATGATATTGTTCTAGTAAATGAGACGAAAGCAGGGGTAAATGCCAAATTGGAATTATGGAGGCAAACATTGGAATCTCGGGGATTCAGATTGAGCAGGTCCAAGACAGCATATATGCACTGCAAATTTAGTAGCCAGAGAAGTTAAAACCATATTGGTATAACATTGGAAGGGCAAGAGATATCACCGAGCGACCAGTTTAGATATCTAGGTTCCATCATCCAAAGGAATGGGAAGATCGATAGTGATGTTACTCAAAGGATCCAAGCTGGTTGGTTGAAATGGAGGAGTGCAACAGGGATTTTGTGTGATCGTAACTTTCCGTTAAAATTGAAAGGGAAGTTTTATCGGAGCGCTATTCGGCCTGCCTTATTATATGGTACAGAATGCTGGGCTCCTAAGAAGCATCATACACAGAAGATACACGTAGCGGAGATGCGCATGCTTCGTTGGATGTGCGGTAACACTAGAAAAGATAAGGTGCGAAATGAAGATATTCGTGCAAAAGTTGGTGTAGCACCCGTGTAGGAGAAGATGCGGGAAAACCGGCTAAGATGGTTTGGTCATGTGCGACGCAGACCTATGGAAGCATCGGTTCGACGAACAGATACTCTCGATATGGGCAATGGCAAAAGGGCAAAAGGAAGACCGAAGAAAACATGGATGGAGGTGATACGAAACGATATGGTTGCCAAAGGACTCAATGAAAGTATATTGTTCCACTAGTAAAATAGGGGGTTGCCCCTACGGATGAAAATATCCGTTGGGGCAGATTTTACTTGGCCCTACGGATTAATCCGTAGGGCTAAAAGGTTGCCCCTACGGGCACAGACGTCCAAGAATAAAAATATTAATTCTTAATTTGGTGTTTGCCCCTACGGAGCCGCAAACAAAGGACCTACGGGTATATCCGTAGGGACAAGTAAATATCTATTTAACAAAACCCCAGATCGATCGCCTACGCTCACTTTCTCTCTCTCTCTCAATCGCGCGCGAGAAAAAACCCCAAATCGCCTCCGTCGTCGCCACCATCGCCTCCGTCGTCGCCACCGCCGGTTTCGTCACCACCGTCGTCGCCAGCGCCTGTTTCGTCGCCACCGTCGTCGCCACCGTCGTCGCCACCGCCGGTTTCGCCGCCAAATCGCCACCGTCGTCGCTCCAGCCCACCAGCAGCCGTTCAGGTATAAATCTCGAGGTAAATTAAAGCATTTTTGGATTATTTTGGGCTTAGGGTTCATGGCTGGGTCTGGGTTGCGCGCGTGAGAGTTGGGGTTGGGCAGGGGTCGCGGTGGCGGTCGGGGTCGGGGTCGGGGTAGGGTTAGGGTTGGGGTTCGGCTGCTGCTGGGGTGGGGCTGGGGTTAGGGTTACGGTGGGGCTGGGGTTAGGGTTACGGTAGTGGGGCTGGGGTTAGGGTTACGGTAGGGCTGGTTGAATGGCTATTCTGATTAGTTGACAAATACAATGTTAATCATAATTTACTCGACACAGATGGTAGAAAATCAGAAAAAGATCAAGAAAAATATAATCGATTTTGATTTTAACATGCAGGGTGTTGATGCAAGATATAATATCTAGTAGCAGATGCTAGGTATATAGACTAAAGAATAGTTGTAAATGAACCGCTAGCAAGAAAATCCTATAATTATACATACACATCGCTTGACTCATGAAGCCTGAAGCTCTTTCTTTTGGGGGATAAAACTAGTTATATTCCTGCATTGCCTAGAAATAGCAGTGAGTTGGTTAAAACTTTTCAAACACAACCCCCCACCCCCCAAAAAAAAGAAAGAAAGAAAGGACAAGGAAAAAAAAAGAATAGCAACAAGCAATACAAGCTAGCAACCGTAAATAACTGCTGAGATTATGTCTACCTTGGCAATTTGAACAATGATGGTCTTGTCTGGATTGTTAAGATCCACTTTATAGGGGTGAGGAACACATTTTGCAACTGTATTTATGATTTTCATTCTGTCAAGTGTTGAAATAAAAATCAACACTTGACAATCAATCCAAGATGCTCAATAACTTGCTTCAAAACCATAATCTAATCTTGATGATGCTCAATATTAGCGATTTCCATGATCACGACACGTGGCAGATGACGTGTCTCATAACGCTTTATGATATCAGTATCCTATATTTGTAGTTTTAATTGTTGATTGTTATAGATGTATACCATTGCAATAATAGTTTTTGGTTGATGAATGCTATTGCAATGTAGGATGATCAGTTCTATCAATCTTGATCTCAATGGTTTAAAATCATGTTACACATACAACACGAATGCACAACAAACGCATAATTAGAGAGCGACTCGAGATATTCAGGTTAAAACCAATATATGATACTCGATGATAATATGAAACCTTCATATTCCCATCGATACCCATATATGAAACTAAAAGCGCCACTTAGTCCCCGTCTATCGGTTAACATACGTGCGATGCTCGTCGTGACCTAGAACTATACGAAGGTTGTTAAATATCGGACAGTATAGCTCGATACTAACAACCGTCGTATAGTCTACGCGACGAGAAAATTCAATCGTATGGTAACCCATAGATTTGTCCCGTGTGGACAAGTTAAGAATGTATAAAGCAAACGTCTTCATTCACTTGTGTTTTCATCCGTTTCGAGATATTTCGTCGGTATCTTTCCGCTGGTTCTCCGTGTACAAAGATAGATTAGATGTTCATTTCAACGTTGTTTCACAGCTTTGAAATGATTATCTATTCTATTACAGTGTACTCGGAGAACAGCGGGGAGGTGCTGCCGAAATTTACTCGAAACGGTTGAAAGCACAAGTGATGGGCGTTCGCTCTATACATTCTTAATGGGATAGAAGCCTACCCCCGACAGCCGGAACACATACATACAAATGCATAATTAGAGAGCGATTCAAGATGTTCGGGTTAAAACCAATATATGATACTCGATAATAATATGAAACCTTCATATTCCCATCGATACCCATATATGAAACTAAAAGCGCCACTTAGTCCCCGTCTATCGGTTAACATACGTGCGATGCTCGTCGTGACCTAGAACTATACGAAGGTTGTTAAATATCGGACAGTATAGCTCGATACTAACAACCGTCGTATAGTCTACGCGATGAGAAAATTCAATCGTATGGTAACCCATAGATTTATCCCGTGTGGACAAGTTAAGAATGTATAAAGCAAACGCCTTCATTCACTTGTGTTTTCATCCGTTTCGAGATATTTCGTCGGTATCTTTCCGCTGGTTCTCCGTGTACAAAGATAGATTAGATGTTCATTTCAACGTTGTTTCACAGTTTTGAAATGATTATCTATTCTATTACAGTGTACTCGGAGAACAGCGGGGAGGTGCTGCCGAAATTTACTCGAAACGGTTGAAAGCACAAGTGATGGGCGTTCGCTCTATACATTCTTAATGGGATAGATGCCTACCCCCGACAGCCGGAACACATACATACAAACGCATAATCAGAGAGCGATTCGAGATGTTCGGGTTAAAACCAATATATGATAATATGAAACCTTCATATTCCCATCGATACCCATATATGAAACTAAAAGCGCCACTTAGTCCCCGTCTATCGGTCAACATAACGTGCGATAATTTATTCTTTTCAACGACAAACGCACACACAAAGCATATACACGGATTTTCTCCTTTGTCAGTAACTATCCCGTTCTTATATTTCTCAATATAGTCAGCATAACCTACAATTTATATGTTATTCAGTCTAACATGGCCCATAAGTACGTCAGAGTTAAGGACTGGATGTATGTGGATTGGAAACAACGTATGCAACCTAAGTTTGTCGCAGGAGTTGCTGCTTTCCTTGAATTTGCACGAGCACATAATAAGATCATAATAGAGAAGATTCTCTGTCCGTGCGATAGATGTGGCAATAAGTACTGGCAGAAGGTAGAATTGGCAGAGCTTCATATTGTAAAACATGGGTTTACTAGACTTTATTCAACTTGGAAATATCACGGGGAAGGAGAAGAATGCAGTACTGCGGTAGAAGAAGAAGGAGAACACGATAATGCGGCAGGAGAAGAAGAAGAATTCGGTAATACGGCAGGATACGGAAATTTATTTCCATCAGAAGAAATGGAGGATATGGTAGAGGCTGCCCTAGGTGAATCTATTCGTACCGAAGATGACATTCCTTCCGGTCAAGGACCGCGTGCGGATAAATATGAAAATTTCATGAATGATGCTAGGAAACCAATTTATGAGAATGCGAAGTATTCCACCCTCTCATGATTCGTCCAACTTTTCCAAATTAAGTGCCTAAATGGATGGAGCAACAAGTCATTCACAATGCTTCTTTCGTTCTTGAAAGATTCTATGCCTCCGGGAAATAATGTGCCCGAAAGCTGGTACGAAGCCCAGAAAATGATGTCTGATTTGGGTCTAAAGTGCGAGAAGATTCAAGCATGTCCTAAAAATTGCGTGTTGTACCGGAAAAAGAATTCAGATTTGAAAGAGTGTCCAACATGCGGAGAGGCCAGGTATAAGCTGAAAGATTCTGATAAGAAGCCTGATATACCTGTGAAGATAGCACGATATTTTCCCATAACACAGAGGCTACAGAGGCTATTCAGGTGCAAGAAAACAGCCGAGGCAATGATTTGGCATCACCGTGCTCCTCCAAGCGAAAATGGAAAAATGAGCCATCCAAGATATTCACCGGCATGGAAGGATTTCGATAGGAGGCACGCAATATTCAGTAGCGATCCTCGCAATATCCGGCTCGGACTGGCTGCCGATGGCTTCTGCCCATTCAACTATATGGCTGGAAGTCACAGTACATGGCCCGTTGTAATGATAATTTATAATCTGTCGTCTTGGTTGGCTATGGACCAATCATACTTTATGATGCCTCTTCTTATCGACGGACCAAACTCACCGGGGAACAATATCGACGTCTATCTCCGACCTCTGATCGAGGAGCTGAAAACTTTGTTCATTGATGGTGTAGAGACATATGATTCAAACACAAATACAACCTTCATACTGCGTGCGGCTTTAATGTGGACAATTAATGACTTTCCTGCGTATGGAATGCTATCAGGTTGGTCCGTACATGGTCACAAAGCATGTCCTCATTGCCATGAACACACAACATCAAAATTTTTGAATTTTAGCAGGAAGGTTTGTTATTGCGGCCATCGACGTTTTCTGCCTCCAGACCACCCCTATAGGTTAGACACGGTTCATTTTGATAGTCATCAGGAGCTTCTTGGGCCTCCATCCCCATTGTCCGAAGAGGACGTGACTGCTAAATGGGATGGTTACAATAACGTGACATTCGGGATGGATCCGACGAGACAGGTCAAACCACAATATTGGAACAAGTTAAGCATTTTCTTCGAGCTTCCGTACTGGTCTACAAATTCAGTACGTCATTGTCTGGACGTCATGCATATAGAGAAGGGAGTATCAGAGCACATACTTAACTTGCTTCTGTGTAAAGACGGGAAATCGAAAGACAACATGAATGCCCGGATGGATCTACAAGAGTGGGGAATAAGAAGTGAACTGCACCCTAAACCGGTAGCGGGTAAACCGGGTAAGTTTGTACTTCCCAATGCCGCTTATCATATGTCACAACCGGAGAAGAAAAGATTCCAGCAGGTGTTGCATGATTTGAAAGTCCCCACAGGTTTCTCAGGATCATTCAGCAAGAAAATAAAAATTGTGAAGGGCAAGATCGATGGGCTGAAAAGTCATGATCACCATGTTATCGTGGAGCACCTTCTTCCATTAGCCCTCAGGACTTCTCTCCCCGACTCGGTTGGTCTAGTAATCAACGACCTATGTTGTTTTTTCAGGGAGTTGTGTGCTAAAACACTGGAGGTTGCGATGCTGGATAAACTAGAAAATTCTATTGCGTTGATACTTTGCAAGTTTGAGCGTATTTTCCCACCGTCATTCTTCGATATCATAATACACTTGACGGTTCACCTTGCAACTGAGGCGAAGTTAGCCGGACCGGTACAATATCGATGGATGTATCCCGTCGAGAGGTACGTGTAATTTTTCGTTTCGCGCAATTTATAATTTTATTTTTGTCCTATATGCCCGTGTTTATTTATTCAACATATTCTCATTAGGTACCTTTACACTCTTAAGAAGTATATACGCAATAAAAATCGACCAGAGGGTTCTATCATGCAAGGTTATCTTCTTGATGAAGCAACCATATTTTGTTCCCGCTATCTGAACGAGAACATTGAGACAAGGCTTAACCGACCACGAAGAATTCAAGACGGGCCATATGGTAAAGCCGAGTATAAGAGGGTAGACACTATGTTTATCAACAAGATATACCGGTTTATCTTGCTTAATTGCGCATGTCTTGAACAAATTAGAGAGTAGGTTCTTTTGGATTAATTGTTATATCTGTGTTTGTGTGTATATGAAATGACATAATATTAATGTCACAATTATTTGTCGAAAACAGAACTCATTTTAACGAGGTACGTGAGGGGCATCCTGATTGGAACGAAGAGCGTTTGGAAAAATACCATCAGGATAATTTTTGTGATTGGGTCACAGAGCATGTAAGTTATTCGAATTACATTTTATTGCTATCAGTTTTAATCTAAACTTGTATCGTTATGTATTTATCGTAAAATTTGTTTTGTTAGATCAACGATCCGAACTTGTCTGCATCATTTGAGAGTGATTCAAGATGTTTAGCTCAATTTCCTAGTATGGAGGTTGCATATTACAAAGGATTTGGTGTCCTTGGATACAAATTCGAAGTTAAGGACATAGAAACATCTAGAATCATTCAGAATAGTGGGATTGCGACGGTAGGATCGGACGGTGTGATTTACTATGGGTACTTAAATTGTATACTCGGCATCCACTATCCCGGACGATCAGAACCCTTTTATATATTCCACTGTACTTGGTACGATCCGCGAACCGATACAGACAGGTGGAGAAGCAGTCTTGGGACTTGGAAAGATGAATATGGATTGACCAGTGTGAACACACTTCGATTTTACGGTCAGGACGATCCGTTTATCTTTCCGAACCAAGCGTTCCAAGTATACTACTCACAGTGTTTGAAGCATCCGGGGTGGAGTGTTGTATGCCGATGGAAACCTAGAGATGTCTACGATGTCCCAGAATACGAGGAAAGCGATGAGGACGAAGAAGAGAGAAGGCTTAAAGTGCTCCGACCGTCTGTTTCGAAGGACGGGTTGTCTTCGACCGATCATGAAGTTACGTGGGTTAGAAATGACATCGACGATGAAATCCAAGTAGATATGTATGATGCGCCCACGAAACGAAAAAGGTTATCAGTAATGTTATATTATTACTTCACATTTTACGCTCTAGATCATATATAGTCAATACTTTTAATGATTGTCTAATGCGTCCACGAACCGTTTATCTAGATTTGATGACGATGTCGGGAGCAGCGAGGGGCGGCAGGAGCTCCAGCCGCGGCAGAGGCAGAGGCAGAGCGGTTCTGCCGCCCGGAGAGCTCCGTAGGGAGCTTCAGAGGGCCGGTCTTGCATCCAGATCGGAGATCCTTTCGGATGCCTCCTTCCGTGTGGATTTTGCCACACCTCCAGGTATACTGCACGCATATCCATTTTCAATGTAATATTACAGATATTCATGCATGTTTATGTCAAAATTACTTATATTGTCAATGTTTGATTGTCTAGTTGTTGGTCCTGCGTCCACATCTGGGACAGAGGCCACCCCCGCTCCTCCAGGTATGTTTATATATCATATAGTGTATGTATATTGATTTAGAATGCTATATCATAAATATACACATTCCTTTTGCTCTTACTTAGCAATTTTTATTATTGTCTAGCTGTAGGTGGTGACACCACCGCACCTGCGGGTATGTTTATATGTCCTATAGTGCATGCATATTGATTTAGAACGTTATATTATTGATCTACACATTCTTTTTGCAATTACTTATAAAATCTATTTTTAATTGTCTAGTTGTTGGTCCTGCGTCCACATCTGGGACAGAGGCCACCCCCGCTCCTCCAGGTATGTTTATATATCATATAGTGTATGTATATTGATTTAGAATGCTATATCATAAATATACACATTCCTTTTGCTCTTACTTAGCAATTTTTATTATTGTCTAGCTGTAGGTGGTGACACCACCGCACCTGCGGGTATATTTATATGTCCTATAGTGCATGCATATTGATTTAGAACGTTATATTATTGATCTACACATTCTTTTTGCAATTACTTATAAAATCTATTTTTAATTGTCTAATTATAGGTGGTGCGTCCACACCTTCCACAGGGGCCACTCCTGCCGCTTCCATACCCTCCGCATCGTCTGCAGGTTAGTATGAATAAATTTAAAATATTTATTTATTTTACATATGCTCTATAGAATAAATATGAACTTCATGGAGATTTAGCGTCGATGTTTATTTTATAGTTGGAGGGGATGCGTCCGGGTCCGGGACCCCGGTTGTTCCTCACCGGAGGAACTATCGTCCCGCTCGTGCTGCTGCTCGGGCCCAGGCTCGTGCGCTATTCACCGGAGGTATATATCACACTTGAATTTTTGTTTAACCTTGATTTCTTAATACAACTTTGTCTTATTATTGATTGTCTTGATATTTCGTGCAGACGCAGGGCCTCTCCATCCCCAGAGGGGGGCTCGAGGCCCGAATCAGTCCCATAGGCTGAGGCCTGATAGAGCTAGGGGGGCAGGATTCCCCCTATTTTTTACCCTTGACTATCGCTATACCGGTCCTCATGCCGAGAGGTTCGGCCGGTATTTGGGGGACGAGAGCCGGATCGTGAAGAACTATCCACTTCACGTTGAGTGGGGCGAGCAGCACCAGCGCTCATTTGCCCTCTTCTTTGATCAGGCTCGGGTATGTATTAATATATATTTTCATTTGATCTATCCAATATATTTATTATTAACACTTGCAATCTAATAACAATGTTTTTTTTTGTATTTTCAGTTGGATTACGATTTTCAGCCTGTAGCCGACCCTGATCACCCGGGGAGGGTGCTCGACCTTCATGCTCTATACAATGGCCTGATGAAGAACATGCAGGCCAAGTTCCGATACAACAGGAATGAGCTGAAGGCCGACTGCTACTCCCTGTGGATAGCGACCCCCGAGGCAGAGAGAGCGGCCCTCCTATCTACTCCGGCGTTTGCGAGAGTCGACATAGAGACATGGCCTCTATTGTGCGCTTATTTCGACTCCGAACGCAAACAAGTATGTATTTTAAATTTAATTCATTATTTATGATATAATTTATTTCTTTGTGTTTCTTAATTAGAAAACTAAATGTTAATGCGTTGTGCAGAAACAGGGTGCTCAGAATACGGAGAACAGGAAGTCGGCGAAGAGGGGTCGCCCCACTTACACAGGTGGCTCGAGGAACATTACTCGAGCCATGGAGTTATCGGTAAATTAAGAGTTATTCTCTAATATTCTGCAATATTAAGAGTTATTCTCTAATATTTCTAATATTAAGAGTTACTTTCTAATATTGCAGACATCTCGGACCGTGGCGTCAGGTGGTACACCCGAGCCCAATAATGCTATGTATATTACTAGTTGAGGGCTATTTATTGCTCATTCCAATTTTCCTGATTTTCTGGTGTTTATTGCTAAATTTTACCCGGTTAAGTCATTTTAGCACATAACAATTTTTAACTCCGAAAATGAAATTTAAGATGTCCATGTTAGCCTACTGCCACTAGTCGCGTGGTAGCGTCCGCGTATCGAGATTCCGTTCCGTTTGGCTAAACAGGCAAGTTTGGGCGACTACGCGCGCGTGCAAGTGTCCGACTTGGGGGCATGCATTTTAATCATTAAACACCTATTTTCAAAATTTGGAACCCGCTTAAAATCATATAATTTGAATTTGGAACTTTTGGACGCAACCCGGGCGCGATTTGGAAATGTTTCATTTTGCGCCAAAAAGGGCCCATTTAAATTTAATACTAAAACTAAAATTATATACGAGTATAATTTTTCCTAACAGCTTAATCCTTTCGCATCTTTACTCAGTTATTTCCTTACCCTTCCCTCAGCCAATCGCAAGCTTGCAAATCCCCGCGTGGGCCCCTCCTTTCCCCATCTCTCTCTGCCTCTCTCCTCATTCTCTCTCTCTCTCTATCTCACCAAATCTCTCTTTCTCTCTCCAATCTCTCTCTCTCTCCTCTCGTATTTAACCCCCCATGCAGCAGCCGCCTCCTTAACCCATCTTCCTCCATCGCGACCACGAACCCTAACCCTAACCCTAGTCTCGCGATCCCACTGCCGACTTCCCCGCGACCTCGCCGTCGCCGCCGGCAACGCCCCCTCGACCGCCGCACTTCCTCCCTCCTTCCTCCTCTCTCTCCCATGCCTGCACCCATCTCCCCGACGCCTCCATCCCCTCGCAACCTCACCGTCGACGTCGCCCATCGTCGTCGACGACCCCACGACTCCCTTTCACCCTACTCGACCCGACCTCGTCGTCGTTCCCTCCTCCCCTCGCCGGAAAAAGCAAACCCGACCCTTCACCCAACGCCTGCACCTTCCCTGTTCGCCGGAAAAACGCGCCGGCGACCCCATCGACACCACCTCCGACCACCTCCCTCTCTCCCACGACCACCAGAGCCGACCACACTCCTCCCCACTCACCGCAGCACCCTTCCAGCGACCCCGAGCCGCTCAGCCGTTCCAGCACCCTCGCCGCGCCTCCTGTTCACCGCCGGTGGGTCCATCGCCGTCGGGCCCGTCATAGTTACCCATGTTCCTCCTCTGTAAGCATTACTTTACTTCCTTTGGTGCGAAATCCCGTTGATCTTGTATGTTATCTTATTGCTAACCTGTTGCCGTTAACTTTTACCGGAATCCGACCGTGCGGTCTGACGAACCCGACGCTCCAGCGAAGTCCCCTGGTCCGTGTGATCCCGTTGATCTCTGTTGGGACTCGATCCGTGGCCCGTGCTTCCTTACCGCAGTTTCTGCCAACACCGCATCCGTGTTTCGGTTTGCGGAACCGCCGAGGCAAGTATCTGAATACTTGCTTAACATGCTACAACTTAACCATCATATTGTAACCACACAACTAATATAATATCGATACCTGTTATAACTTAGAATTGCTAGCCACGATTATCCGTAACTTTAAATTAATGAAATCATTGCTCGCATTAACCGGTCTGCTATTAATTCATGCTTAACAAATCAAACCAAGTAGATCATCCCCAATTCATTCGTTAAAATCACTCATGAGACAATTATTATGCTTAGTTCAGATTCTTGTAACTCCACTACGTATATTACCGATATTGTTCGTCTTGTGGCTTTTGCACCTCAAAGGTGCGTGAACCGGATTAATATGAAAATACAAACATCACTGTGTTCACATAGAATAATATTTGCTATTTACTGTTTCCTGCCACTGTTCATTACGTGTTACTATACCTGTTATCATCATATACCTGATTGCATTACATATTGACCGATCTTGATATACCTGACTCATGTACTGATACACCGGACACAACACCCTGTACATATCGACTCTACCTGTTGAAAGTAACCTGACCTGTTACCTGATCTCATGCCTAATGCCGACAAACCTAACCATTCCTGCTGTCGACCCAGACAGACCTACTGTTACTTGACCTTGCGTTGGCATTAGTCCTTGACTACTGAATACCTGACTTGACATACATAGTTTGGGGGTATGGGGAAATCAAAGGTGAAACCGACTTGTAACTCAACAGTTCGATACATTGTTCTGATCAGTCTTACGGGCTTGGCCGGTCCGGGAGTGATGATGCTGACATCACTCGTCTATCCTACTACCTTTTACTGCTTAGCGGCACGTCTCGGACTCAGCCCCGAGGATCATGACCGTGGTCCCGGGCACGCACGAGATACTATTGAGTTACACCGACGATTCATCAATTGGTTTCAAAGACTATAGAGTAGAAAACCTGATAGGACAGTTAGTCACCATTGCACACTACCCTGCTTGTTATTTCTTATTACTGCTTATTTCATGTTCATATTGCATTGCTTATTATCATGTTCACATTATATACTTGATGTCATGACGCGCTGACGTCTGGGTTTTGCATGGCCCAGATTCCGTACCTTTGTCGTCGACCGAGCAGGAGTACTTCAGCCAGCAGGCTGAACTGTGAGTTCTTGAGAGTTTAGTTTATTTCTGTCATTTCATTTCCAGATGTGAGCCCGCATTATGGGACATACTGTTTATTCATTGTATTGGATCATTAGCTTCCGCACTTATTGTTTATTGATTCTTGTTATTATGGATTTGGACATGTATTAGTTTAGTTTTTTTATCTTGTTCTTGATATCCTTACAACCGTAATGTGACTGTGGATGGATACTTCCTACCCACAGGTAGCATGGTTGGCTATGTCACGTGCCCAAACTTGCGTACTCTGGGAAGCGGGGCGTGACATGGTTTTATGGTATCAGAGCCATAGGTTAATTGGGTTGATTCTTTGTAGTTGGGTATTGCACCCGATACACGAATCAGGATACCCGTGATTAGGAAACATGTCCTGCCACTTTGACCGTTTTACCATCCTTGAATCATTCTTCCGGATCATGTCGACATGCAAACTTACTTTGCATTGTCAACTCGAAAACCTAACTTCTTGTTATCTCTAGGACTTAGGCGACTTGGGTGGAGTTAAGTAATTGCGGCTATGATACCGCGGCATAGCTACAATGCGGTACTCTATTTAAGTATCTTGGAGTTCTAGCCTTGATCCACATTCAGAATCTATCATCATGCTAATGTTGGGTGTTTTGAGTTCAGGATTATGACAGGTAAGAAGTTGAAGACTTACCAGAGGCGTGTGAACGAAGCCGCCATGCTTGGAGTGATAAGAGGAATGCTGGAAATCAAAGAGACAGACTGAGCTGATCCAGCAATAGCAGATTCGTTTCAGGAAGGTTTGCAGATCGTTCAGCAGTCTGTAAACAACGATGGAACTAGACCAGTCGAACGAGTAGGGACTGTAGCAGATTTCAGACTTTTGGGTCCGTCTACTTTCACTGGTCTGGAGGAGCCGTTGCCAGCCGAGCAGTGGCTAGTGACACGGAGAATTTGCTGATTGCGGCACAGATTCCAGAGGACAAAGGAGTTGATGTGGTGCGCATTCAGTTAGTGGATTACGCCCGAGAGTGACGGCTTGTGGAGGAGACCCGCTTGTCCAAGCCGATCAGTTGGGCGAAGTTTTTCTAAGAACCCCCTGGAGAAGTTCTTCCCGCAGACTGCGCGGAGGAAAGGGAAGAAATTTATCGGACTAAGGCAGAATGGAGCAACCGTGGATGTGCATGCAGCGGAGGGGACGAGACTCAGTAGTCTCGCTGGACCTTTCGCGGCCAACGATGCAGACAGCAGTTGCGGTAAGGAAGCAGTTCTGTCGGGCCAGTCGAGTTTAGGGCTAGGCCGACAAACAGTGTTCTTGCGACTATGGAAGTGAATAGTAATGAAGAGCCGGCAGTTGTTCGCGACTTTATGGATGTGTTTGCAGATATTTCGGGCTTACCGCCAAAGCGAGATGTGGAGTTCGCGATTGACCTTATTCCTGGTGCAGCGCCAGTATCAAAATCTTATTATCCGATGGCACCGGTGGAATTGGAAGAAGTTAAGAAACAAGTTGGTGAATTACTCGAGAAGGGTTGGATTCGAAGCAGCAACTCACCTTGGGGAGCTCCAGTTCTCTTAGTAAAGAAGAAGGATGGCACGAGGAGAATGTGCATCGATTACCGAGAATTAAACCGGGTGACTATTAAGAACAAGTACCCGATCCCTCGCATTGGAGAACTTTTTGAGCAGCTTAGTGGCGCGAGGGTATTCTCGAAACTGGACTTGCGATCAGGATATCATCAGGTCCGAGTGAAGGCAGAAGACATTTGCAAGACGGCGTTTCGAACTCGGTATGGGCATTTCGAGTATTTAGTGATGCCCTTCGGAGTGACTAATGCGCCGGCAATATTTATGGACTTGATGAACAGGATCTTTTCACCGTTCTTGGACCAGTTTATTGTGGTATTCATTGACGATATTCTGGTGTACTCGAGGAGTCCGGAGGAGCATGCTGAGCACTTAAGGATCGCACTGCAAACGCTGAGACAAGAGAAGTTATTCGCGAAGATGAGTAAGTGCGAATTCTGGCTGGAAGAAGTGAAGTTTCTGGGGCATGTCGTGTCGGGCGATGGAATCGCCGTCGATCCCGAAAGAGATTGCAGCAGTTCGGGATTGGCCTGTTCCAAAGAATGTTGCAGAGATAAGGAGTTTTCTTGGACTCGCCGGATACTACAGAAGATTTGTGGAGAACTTCGCTCGCGTAGCTGAGCCGTTAACCAAGCTCACACGAAAGGAGGTACCGTTTGTTTGGACGGATGGATGTGCATTGGCCTTCGAGACGTTGAAGCAGAAGCTGATAACCGCCCCTATCCTAACCGTACTGGATGATTCAGG
The DNA here is from genome assembly GCA_030015575.1 of Agapanthus africanus. Lineage (NCBI taxonomy): Eukaryota > Viridiplantae > Streptophyta > Magnoliopsida > Asparagales > Amaryllidaceae > Agapanthus > Agapanthus africanus. The sequence goes on along the minus strand of CM057345.1, from coordinate 388,379,812 downwards.
AGGACTGGTGATTCACAGCGACGCATCTGGAAAGGGATTGGGATGTGTTTTGATGCAGAACGGGAAAGTCGTCGCTTACGCATCGAGACAGCTGAAGACTCATGAGCAGAACTATCCGACTCACGACTTGGAGCTTGCAGCCGTGATCTTCGCCCTGAAGATTTGGAGACACTACCTTCTGGGCGAGAGAGTTGAAGTCTTTACGGATCACAAGAGTTTGAAATATGTGTTCACTCAGAAGGAGTTAAACATGAGGCAACGCAGATGGTTGGAGCTGATGGCCGACTACGACCTTGATCTTAAGTACCATCCGGAAAAAGTTAACGTCGTGCCAGATGCGCTAAGTCGGTTACCAGCAATTCAGTTATTGACTGCACAGAGAGAGATCATTGAGGAGTTTCGGAGATTTGACTTGGAGGTTGTGCTACCGCGTGCTACAGGACAGTTGATGCAGTTACAAGTACAATCGTCCTTAGTTGAGAAGATTAAAGCGGCGCAATCGCAGGATCCTAGACTGCAAAAGTTTCGAGAGCAGGTTGGAGCCGGACTACGAACCGATCTACTGATCCATGAAGATGGTTCGTTGAGATATGGTAGCCGTGTGTGTGTGCCAAAAGGAGATGTGCGTGAAGAGCTTATGAAGGAGGCACACAGTTCAGCTTACTCTGTACATCCAGGAGGGACAAAGATGTACCGAGATATTCGACAGCATTTCTGGTGGGAAGGTATGAAACGGGAAATCGCTCGCTTCGTGGCTAAGTGCTTGGTGTGTCAGCAAGTCAAGGCTGAACACCAAAGGGTTGCTGGTTTGTTGCAACCACTTCCGATTCCTCAATGGAAGTGGGAACATATAACCATGGATTTCGTGACGGCTTTACCGCGGAGTCCAAAGGGCAACAATGCTGTATGGGTGATTGTCGATCGGTTGACCAAGGCAGCTCACTTTATTCCTTTTCGGGTTGGTCAATCTACAGAAACCTTGGCAGAGCGATACATGCAGGAGATTGTCAGATTGCATAGAGTACCGGTAAGCATCGTGTCCGACCGGGACACTCGGTTCCTGTCACACTTTTGGAGGAGTTTACAAGATAGTTTGGGGACTCGATTGAAGTTCAGCACAGCTTATCATCCCCAGACTGATGGACAATCAGAGAGAACGATCCAGACCCTTGAAGATATGTTGAGGGCTTGCATGTTAGACTTCAAAGGTTCTTGGGAAGATCATCTACACCTGGTGGAGTTTTCGTACAACAACAGCTTCCAAGCAACTATTCAGATGGCCCCGTTCGAAGCGTTGTATGGTCGTAAGTGCCGTTCACCTGTATGTTGGGATGATGTGGGTGAACGAAGGTTACTAGGGCCAGATTTGGTGGTACAGACAGTTGAGAAAGTGAATACGATCAGGAAGCATATGAAGGCAGCTCAAGACAGACAGAAAAGTTGGGCCGACACGTCAAGAAGACCTCTAGAGTTCGCCGTGGGTGATTTGGTATTCCTGAAGATATCACCGACTAGAGGGGTGATTCGCTTTGGAAGTCGGGGAAAGCTTAGTCCCCGATTCGTTGGACCCTTCGAGATATTGGAGCGTGTCGGAGAGGTATCGTACCGGTTGGCGTTACCATCGTCATTAGCAGGAGTTCACGATGTGTTTCATGTGTCTCAACTACGGAGGTATGTTCGTGACGAGACTCATGTCTTGGATCATTCGGAGTTGACCGTTCGAGAGGACCTGACTTTTGAGGAGCGACCAGTCGAGATCAAGGATCGAAGAGAAAAGGTTCTTAAGAACAAGGTTATCCCTCTTGTGCTAGTTTCTTGGGGTAACCGATCGCATGGAGAATCTACTTGGGAGCGAGAAGACGAGATCCGGCAGAAATTCCCTCACCTTTTCCAGTAGTTAGTTATCTTGTATCCTTGGAATTTCGAGGACGAAATTCTTTTGTAGTTGGGTATGATGTAACACCCGAGCCCAATAATGCTATGTATATTACTAGTTGAGGGCTATTTATTGCTCATTCCAATTTTCCTGATTTTCTGGTGTTTATTGCTAAATTTTACCCGGTTAAGTCATTTTAGCACATAACAATTTTTAACTCCGAAAATGAAATTTAAGATGTCCATGTTAGCCTACTCGTCACCACTAGTCGCGTGGTAGCGTCCGCGTATCGAGATTCCGTTCCGTTTGGCTAAACAGGCAAGTTTGGGCGACTACGCGCGCGTGCAAGTGTCCGACTTGGGGGCATGCATTTTAATCATTAAACACCTATTTTCAAAATTTGGAACCCGCTTAAAATCATATAATTTGAATTTGGAACTTTTGGACGCAACCCGGGCGCGATTTGGAAATGTTTCATTTTGCGCCAAAAAGGGCCCATTTAAATTTAATACTAAAACTAAAATTATATACGAGTATAATTTTTCCTAACAGCTTAATCCTTTCGCATCTTTACTCAGTTATTTCCTTACCCTTCCCTCAGCCAATCGCAAGCTTGCAAATCCCCGCGTGGGCCCCTCCTTTCCCCATCTCTCTCTGCCTCTCTCCTCATTCTCTCTCTCTCTCTATCTCACCAAATCTCTCTTTCTCTCTCCAATCTCTCTCTCTCTCCTCTCGTATTTAACCCCCCATGCAGCAGCCGCCTCCTTAACCCATCTTCCTCCATCGCGACCACGAACCCTAACCCTAACCCTAGTCTCGCGATCCCACTGCCGACTTCCCCGCGACCTCGCCGTCGCCGCCGGCAACGCCCCCTCGACCGCCGCACTTCCTCCCTCCTTCCTCCTCTCTCTCCCGCGCCTGCACCCATCTCCCCGACGCCTCCATCCCCTCGCAACCTCACCGTCGACGTCGCCCATCGTCGTCGACGACCCCACGACTCCCTTTCACCCTACTCGACCCGACCTCGTCGTCGTTCCCTCCTCCCCTCGCCGGAAAAAGCAAACCCGACCCTTCACCCAACGCCTGCACCTTCCCTGTTCGCCGGAAAAACGCGCCGGCGACCCCGTCGACACCACCTCCGACCACCTCCCTCTCTCCCACGACCACCAGAGCCGACCACACTCCTCCCCACTCACCGCAGCACCCTTCCAGCGACCCCGAGCCGCTCAGCCGTTCCAGCACCCTCGCCGCGCCTCCTGTTCACCGCCGGTGGGTCCATCGCCGTCGGGCCCGTCATAGTTACCCCTGTTCCTCCTCTGTAAGCATTACTTTACTTCCTTTGGTGCGAAATCCCGTTGATCTTGTATGTTATCTTATTGCTAACCTGTTGCCGTTAACTTTTACCGGAATCCGACCGTGCGGTCTGACGAACCCGACGCTCCAGCGAAGTCCCCTGGTCCGTGTGATCCCGTTGATCTCTGTTGGGACTCGATCCGTGGCCCGTGCTTCCTTACCGCAGTTTCTGTCAACACCGCATCCGTGTTTCGGTTTGCGGAACCGCCGAGGCAAGTATCTGAATACTTGCTTAACATGCTACAACTTAACCATCATATTGTAACCACACAACTAATATAATATCGATACCTGTTATAACTTAGAATTGCTAGCCACGATTATCCGTAACTTTAAATTAATGAAATCATTGCTCGCATTAACCGGTCTGCTATTAATTCATGCTTAACAAATCAAACCAAGTAGATCATCCCCAATTCATTCGTTAAAATCACTCATGAGACAATTATTATGCTTAGTTCAGATTCTTGTAACTCCACTACGTATATTACCGATATTGTTCGTCTTGTGGCTTTTGCACCTCAAAGGTGCGTGAACCGGATTAATATGAAAATACAAACATCACTGTGTTCACATAGAATAATATTTGCTATTTACTGTTTCCTGCCACTGTTCATTACGTGTTACTATACCTGTTATCATCATATACCTGATTGCATTACATATTGACCGATCTTGATATACCTGACTCATGTACTGATACACCGGACACAACACCCTGTACATATCGACTCTACCTGTTGAAAGTAACCTGACCTGTTACCTGATCTCATGCCTAATGCCGACAAACCTAACCATTCCTGCTGTCGACCCAGACAGACCTACTGTTACTTGACTTTGCGTTGGCATTAGTCCTTGACTACTGAATACCTGACTTGACATACATAGTTTGGGGGTATGGGGAAATCAAAGGTGAAACCGACTTGTAACTCAACAGTTCGATACATTGTTCTGATCAGTCTTACGGGCTTGGCCGGTCTGGGAGTGATGATGCTGACATCACTCGTCTATCCTACTACCTTTTACTGCTTAGCGGCACGTCTCGGACTCAGCCCCGAGGATCATGACCGTGGTCCCGGGCACGCACGGGATACTATTGAGTTACACCGACGATTCATCAATTGGTTTCAAAGACTATAGAGTAGAAAACCTGATAGGACAGTTAGTCACCATTGCACACTACCCTGCTTGTTATTTCTTATTACTGCTTATTTCATGTTCATATTGCATTGCTTATTATCATGTTCACATTATATACTTGATGTCATGACGCGCTGACGTCTGGGTTTTGCATGGCCCAGATTCCGTACCTTTGTCGTCGACCGAGCAGGAGTACTTCAGCCAGCAGGCTGAACTGTGAGTTCTTGAGAGTTTAGTTTATTTCTGTCATTTCATTTCCAGATGTGAGCCCGCATTATGGGACATACTGTTTATTCATTGTATTGGATCATTAGCTTCCGCACTTATTGTTTATTGATTCTTGTTATTATGGATTTGGACATGTATTAGTTTAGTTTTTTTATCTTGTTCTTGATATCCTTACAACCGTAATGTGACTGTGGATGGATACTTCCTACCCACAGGTAGCATGGTTGGCTATGTCACGTGCCCAAACTTGCGTACTCTGGGAAGCGGGGCGTGACATGGTTTTATGGTATCAGAGCCATAGGTTAATTGGGTTGATTCTTTGTAGTTGGGTATTGCACCCGATACACGAATCAGGATACCCGTGATTAGGAAACATGTCCTGCCACTTTGACCGTTTTACCATCCTTGAATCATTCTTCCGGATCATGTCGACATGCAAACTTACTTTGCATTGTCAACTCGAAAACCTAACTTCTTGTTATCTCTAGGACTTAGGCGACTTGGGTAGAGTTAAGTAATTGCGGCTATGATACCGCGGCATAGCTACAATGCGGTACTCTATTTAAGTATCTTGGAGTTCTAGCCTTGATCCACATTCAGAATCTATCATCATGCTAATGTTGGGTGTTTTGAGTTCAGGATTATGACAGGTAAGAAGTTGAAGACTTACCAGAGGCGTGTGAACGAAGCCGCCATGCTTGGAGTGATAAGAGGAATGCTGGAAATCAAAGAGACAGACTGAGCTGATCCAGCAATAGCAGATTCGTTTCAGGAAGGTTTGCAGATCGTTCAGCAGTCTGTAAACAACGATGGAACTAGACCAGTCGAACGAGTAGGGACTGTAGCAGATTTCAGACTTTTGGGTCCGTCTACTTTCACTGGTCTGGAGGAGCCGTTGCCAGCCGAGCAGTGGCTAGTGATACGGAGAATTTGCTGATTGCGGCACAGATTCCAGAGGACAAAGGAGTTGATGTGGTGCGCATTCAGTTAGTGGATTACGCCCGAGAGTGACGGCTTGTGGAGGAGACCCGCTTGTCCAAGCCGATCAGTTGGGCGAAGTTTTTCTAAGAACCCCCTGGAGAAGTTCTTCCCGCAGACTGCGCGGAGGAAAGGGAAGAAATTTATCGGACTAAGGCAGAATGGAGCAACCGTGGATGTGCATGCAGCGGAGGGGACGAGACTCAGTAGTCTCGCTGGACCTTTCGCGGCCAACGATGCAGACAGCAGTTGCGGTAAGGAAGCAGTTCTGTCGGGCCAGTCGAGTTTAGGGCTAGGCCGACAAACAGTGTTCTTGCGACTATGGAAGTGAATAGTAATGAAGAGCCGGCAGTTGTTCGCGACTTTATGGATGTGTTTGCAGATATTTCGGGCTTACCGCCAAAGCGAGATGTGGAGTTCGCGATTGACCTTATTCCTGGTGCAGCGCCAGTATCAAAATCTTATTATCCGATGGCACCGGTGGAATTGGAAGAAGTTAAGAAACAAGTTGGTGAATTACTCGAGAAGGGTTGGATTCGAAGCAGCAACTCACCTTGGGGAGCTCCAGTTCTCTTAGTAAAGAAGAAGGATGGCACGAGGAGAATGTGCATCGATTACCGAGAATTAAACCGGGTGACTATTAAGAACAAGTACCCGATCCCTCGCATTGGAGAACTTTTTGAGCAGCTTAGTGGCGCGAGGGTATTCTCGAAACTGGACTTGCGATCAGGATATCATCAGGTCCGAGTGAAGGCAGAAGACATTTGCAAGACGGCGTTTCGAACTCGGTATGGGCATTTCGAGTATTTAGTGATGCCCTTCGGAGTGACTAATGCGCCGGCAATATTTATGGACTTGATGAACAGGATCTTTTCACCGTTCTTGGACCAGTTTATTGTGGTATTCATTGACGATATTCTGGTGTACTCGAGGAGTCCGGAGGAGCATGCTGAGCACTTAAGGATCGCACTGCAAACGCTGAGACAAGAGAAGTTATTCGCGAAGATGAGTAAGTGCGAATTCTGGCTGGAAGAAGTGAAGTTTCTGGGGCATGTCGTGTCGGGCGATGGAATCGCCGTCGATCCCGAAAGAGATTGCAGCAGTTCGGGATTGGCCTGTTCCAAAGAATGTTGCAGAGATAAGGAGTTTTCTTGGACTCGCCGGATACTACAGAAGATTTGTGGAGAACTTCGCTCGCGTAGCTGAGCCGTTAACCAAGCTCACACGAAAGGAGGTACCGTTTGTTTGGACGGATGGATGTGCATTGGCCTTCGAGACGTTGAAGCAGAAGCTGATAACCGCCCCTATCCTAACCGTACTGGATGATTCAGGAGGACTGGTGATTCACAGCGACGCATCTGGAAAGGGATTGGGATGTGTTTTGATGCAGAACGGGAAAGTCGTCGCTTACGCATCGAGACAGCTGAAGACTCATGAGCAGAACTATCCGACTCACGACTTGGAGCTTGCAGCCGTGATCTTCGCCCTGAAGATTTGGAGACACTACCTTCTGGGCGAGAGAGTTGAAGTCTTTACGGATCACAAGAGTTTGAAATATGTGTTCACTCAGAAGGAGTTAAACATGAGGCAACGCAGATGGTTGGAGCTGATGGCCGACTACGACCTTGATCTTAAGTACCATCCGGGAAAAGTTAACGTCGTGCCAGATGCGCTAAGTCGGTTACCAGCAATTCAGTTATTGACTGCACAGAGAGAGATCATTGAGGAGTTTCGGAGATTTGACTTGGAGGTTGTGCTACCGCGTGCTACAGGACAGTTGATGCAGTTACAAGTACAATCGTCCTTAGTTGAGAAGATTAAAGCGGCGCAATCGCAGGATCCTAGACTGCAAAAGTTTCGAGAGCAGGTTGGAGCCGGACTACGAACCGATCTACTGATCCATGAAGATGGTTCGTTGAGATATGGTAGCCGTGTGTGTGTGCCAAAAGGAGATGTGCGTGAAGAGCTTATGAAGGAGGCACACAGTTCAGCTTACTCTGTACATCCAGGAGGGACAAAGATGTACCGAGATATTCGACAGCATTTCTGGTGGGAAGGTATGAAACGGGAAATCGCTCGCTTCGTGGCTAAGTGCTTGGTGTGTCAGCAAGTCAAGGCTGAACACCAAAGGGTTGCTGGTTTGTTGCAACCACTTCCGATTCCTCAATGGAAGTGGGAACATATAACCATGGATTTCGTGACGGCTTTACCGCGGAGTCCAAAGGGCAACAATGCTGTATGGGTGATTGTCGATCGGTTGACCAAGGCAGCTCACTTTATTCCTTTTCGGGTTGGTCAATCTACAGAAACCTTGGCAGAGCGATACATGCAGGAGATTGTCAGATTGCATAGAGTACCGGTAAGCATCGTGTCCGACCGGGACACTCGGTTCCTGTCACACTTTTGGAGGAGTTTACAAGATAGTTTGGGGACTCGATTGAAGTTCAGCACAGCTTATCATCCCCAGACTGATGGACAATCAGAGAGAACGATCCAGACCCTTGAAGATATGTTGAGGGCTTGCATGTTAGACTTCAAAGGTTCTTGGGAAGATCATCTACACCTGGTGGAGTTTTCGTACAACAACAGCTTCCAAGCAACTATTCAGATGGCCCCGTTCGAAGCGTTGTATGGTCGTAAGTGCCGTTCACCTGTATGTTGGGATGATGTGGGTGAACGAAGGTTACTAGGGCCAGATTTGGTGGTACAGACAGTTGAGAAAGTGAATACGATCAGGAAGCATATGAAGGCAGCTCAAGACAGACAGAAAAGTTGGGCCGACACGTCAAGAAGACCTCTAGAGTTCGCCGTGGGTGATTTGGTATTCCTGAAGATATCACCGACTAGAGGGGTGATTCGCTTTGGAAGTCGGGGAAAGCTTAGTCCCCGATTCGTTGGACCCTTCGAGATATTGGAGCGTGTCGGAGAGGTATCGTACCGGTTGGCGTTACCATCGTCATTAGCAGGAGTTCACGATGTGTTTCATGTGTCTCAACTACGGAGGTATGTTCGTGACGAGACTCATGTCTTGGATCATTCGGAGTTGACCGTTCGAGAGGACCTGACTTTTGAGGAGCGACCAGTCGAGATCAAGGATCGAAGAGAAAAGGTTCTTAAGAACAAGGTTATCCCTCTTGTGCTAGTTTCTTGGGGTAACCGATCGCATGGAGAATCTACTTGGGAGCGAGAAGACGAGATCCGGCAGAAATTCCCTCACCTTTTCCAGTAGTTAGTTATCTTGTATCCTTGGAATTTCGAGGACGAAATTCTTTTGTAGTTGGGTATGATGTAACACCCGAGCCCAATAATGCTATGTATATTACTAGTTGAGGGCTATTTATTGCTCATTCCAATTTTCCTGATTTTCTGGTGTTTATTGCTAAATTTTACCCGGTTAAGTCATTTTAGCACATAACAATTTTTAACTCCGAAAATGAAATTTAAGATGTCCATGTTAGCCTACTCGTCGCCACTAGTCGCGTGGTAGCGTCCGCGTATCGAGATTCCGTTCCGTTTGGCTAAACAGGCAAGTTTGGGCGACTACGCGCGCGTGCAAGTGTCCGACTTGGGGGCATACATTTTAATCATTAAACACCTATTTTCAAAATTTGGAACCCGCTTAAAATCATATAATTTGAATTTGGAACTTTTGGACGCAACCCGGGCGCGATTTGGAAATGTTTCATTTTGCGCCAAAAAGGGCCCATTTAAATTTAATACTAAAACTAAAATTATATACGAGTATAATTTTTCCTAACAGCTTAATCCTTTCGCATCTTTACTCAGTTATTTCCTTACCCTTCCCTCAGCCAATCGCAAGCTTGCAAATCCCCGCGTGGGCCCCTCCTTTCCCCATCTCTCTCTGCCTCTCTCCTCATTCTCTCTCTCTCTCTATCTCACCAAATCTCTCTTTCTCTCTCCAATCTCTCTCTCTCTCCTCTCGTATTTAACCCCCCATGCAGCAGCCGCCTCCTTAACCCATCTTCCTCCATCGCGACCACGAACCCTAACCCTAACCCTAGTCTCGCGATCCCACTGCCGACTTCCCCGCGACCTCGTCGTCGCCGCCGGCAACGCCCCCTCGACCGCCGCACTTCCTCCCTCCTTCCTCCTCTCTCTCCCGCGCCTGCACCCATCTCCCCGACGCCTCCATCCCCTCGCAACCTCACCGTCGACGTCGCCCATCGTCGTCGACGACCCCACGACTCCCTTTCACCCTACTCGACCCGACCTCGTCGTCGTTCCCTCCTCCCCTCGCCGGAAAAAGTAAACTCGACCCTTCACCCAACGCCTGCACCTTCCCTGTTCGCCGGAAAAACGCGCCGGCGACCCCGTCGACACCACCTCCGACCACCTCCCTCTCTCCCACGACCACCAGAGCCGACCACACTCTTCCCCACTCACCGTAGCACCCTTCCAGCGACCCCGAGCCGCTCAGCCGTTCCAGCACCCTCGCCGCGCCTCCTGTTCACCGCCGGTGGGTCCATCGCCGTCGGGCCCGTCGTAGTTACCCCTGTTCCTCCTCTGTAAGCATTACTTTACTTCCTTTGGTGCGAAATCCCGTTGATCTTGTATGTTATCTTATTGCTAACCTGTTGCCGTTAACTTTTACCGGAATCCGACCGTGCGGTCTGACGAACCCGACGCTCCAGCGAAGTCCCCTGGTCCGTGTGATCCCGTTGATCTCTGTTGGGACTCGATCCGTGGCCCGTGCTTCCTTACCGCAGTTTCTGCCAACACCGCATCCGTGTTTCGGTTTGCGGAACCGCCGAGGCAAGTATCTGAATACTTGCTTAACATGCTACAACTTAACCATCATATTGTAACCACACAACTAATATAATATCGATACCTGTTATAACTTAGAATTGCTAGCCACGATTATCCGTAACTTTAAATTAATGAAATCATTGCTCGCATTAACCGGTCTGCTATTAATTCATGCTTAATAAATCAAACCAAGTAGATCATCCCTAATTCATTCGTTAAAATCACTCATGAGACAATTATTATGCTTAGTTCAGATTCTTGTAACTCCACTACGTATATTACCGATATTGTTCGTCTTGTGGCTTTTGCACCTCAAAGGTGCGTGAACCGGATTAATATGAAAATACAAACATCACTGTGTTCACATAGAATAATATTTGCTATTTACTGTTTCCTGCCACTGTTCATTACGTGTTACTGTACCTGTTATCATCATATACCTGATTGCATTACATATTGACCGATCTTGATATACCTGACTCATGTATTGATACACCGGACACAACACCCTGTACATATCGACTCTACCTGTTGAAAGTAACCTGACCTGTTACCTGATCTCATGCCTAATGCCGACAAACCTAACCATTCCTGCTGTCGACCCAGACAGACCTACTGTTACTTGACCTTGCGTTGGCATTAGTCCTTGACTACTGAATACCTGACTTGACATACATAGTTTGGGGGTATGGGGAAATCAAAGGTGAAACCGACTTGTAACTCAACAGTTCGATACATTGTTCTGATCAGTCTTACGGGCTTGGCCGGTCCGGGAGTGATGATGCTGACATCACTCGTCTATCCTACTACCTTTTACTGCTTAGCGGCACGTCTCGGACTCAGCCCCGAGGATCATGACCGTGGTCCCGGGCACGCACGGGATACTATTGAGTTATACCGACGATTCATCAATTGGTTTCAAAGACTATAGAGTAGAAAACCTGATAGGACAGTTAGTCACCATTGCACACTACCCTGCTTGTTATTTCTTATTACTGCTTATTTCATGTTCATATTGCATTGCTTATTATCATGTTCACATTATATACTTGATGTCATGACGCGCTGACGTCTGGGTTTTGCATGGCCCAGATTCCGTACCTTTGTCGTCGACCGAGCAGGAGTACTTCAGCCAGCAGGCTGAACTGTGAGTTCTTGAGAGTTTAGTTTATTTCTGTCATTTCATTTCCAGATGTGAGCCCGCATTATGGGACATACTGTTTATTCATTGTATTGGATCATTAGCTTCCGCACTTATTGTTTATTGATTCTTGTTATTATGGATTTGGACATGTATTAGTTTAGTTTTTTTATCTTGTTCTTGATATCCTTACAACCGTAATGTGACTGTGGATGGATACTTCCTACCCACAGGTAGCATGGTTGGCTATGTCACGTGCCCAAACTTGCGTACTCTGGGAAGCGGGGCGTGACAGCTCAGAATACGGAGAACAGGAAGTCGGCGAAAAGGGGTCGCCCCACTTACACAGGTGGCTCGAGAAACATTACTCGAGCCATGGAGTTATCGGTAAATTAAGAGTTATTCTCTAATATTCTGCAATATTAAGAGTTATTCTCTAATATTTCTAATATTAAGAGTTACTTTCTAATATTGCAGACATCTCGGACCGTGGCGTCAGGTGGTACACCGAGTGTGCTGTCCGCATATCTTGCCGTCCACGGCACCTCGACAGATCCCGCCACGGGCGAGCTTCGATGTCCCGACGTCGCTACCCAGGAGTACTGCGTAAGTGTTAATATTTTTTCTACCCAAATTTGAAATTTTAGTTTTGGAAGGTTCAAGTTTAAATTTTATACTTATACTTTACTGCTTAATGTGGGTGTAGGAGCGGGTGGTTGAGCAGGCCCAGGCCTCGGAGATCGATTTTACCGGACAGAACGATCCGAGGCTGCTGACCCCAGTTCTGGACGCCGCACACGGAGGGCACCACGGAGGTTGGGAAAGAGGCCGGGGATTGGGCCCTAGCAGGGCCCATATGAGGTTGGACTCCACCCCGGCGGTTACTTCCTCCGTCTCCAGTGACCGGCATGTCCATCAGGAACTGGATAGCTTGAGGGCCACCGTTCAGGAGTTGAAGGAGATGCTAGTATGTATACTATTTTATAGTAAAATATCATTTCATATTATATACATATCAACATATCCATAATTAGTACGTAGCTTGAGCTTATTTGGTTTTAGACTTAAGTTTGATTAATCATACATACATATGTAATTAAAATAAACAACGCTTTTCCAAACTAGATATCCAAACAGGGTTTCGAAATAACTTAATAATGAAACGAATTCGAATAATACACAGTTCTTACACGCTTCTTACACACGTTATGTCCAGACGCGACAGGGTAGATCGGCCGAGCCTCCACATGCATCTCCTTCGGCTGCGGCTCCGCAAGCCACTACATCGGCTGCGGTTCCGCAGACAGCTCCTGTAGCTCCACCGCCCACTCAGACTCCCGCAGCCGCGGCTCCGCAAGCGACTACCTCGACGGCGGCTGCGCAGACCACATCGCCAGCTCCACATGCCGCTCAGACTCCCTTATATGTAGCATTGCAGAGTGTATTGACCGAGTTATTCTAACGTTATTCGGAGGTGGAGCTGGACCGAACTAGGGTAGCTTTTTGGTTCTTATTTTTTGAAACATGTATTTATATCACATTGTACTACATTTTGAAACGATATTGATATTGGTTTGTATTTATATCATATTCAGTTTTTGGGTTTTTTTTGTATATTATATATATGCGTAAGATGTGATTATGAATACTGCAATATATGATTTGATTGATGTATATAGTATTGTGCACAGGACGGGAAAAAATCTAGCAGCCTATTCTTAAAAAAAAAATACAGACAATATATACCTACGGATTAAGCCGTAGGTATATATGTTGCCCCTACGGGCATATCCGTAGGGGCAAACTATCAGGAAACCTGATATTTTCCCACCTGATATCAGTGCAGGGTGTTGGGAGTGCCCCTACGGATATGTCCGTAGGGACCAATGTTTATCTCCTACGAATTTATCCGTAGGGGAAAAATATCAGGTTTCCTGATATTTTGCCCCCTGATCTCAGTGCAGGGTGTTGGGAGTGCCCCTACAGACTTATCCGTAGGGGCCACTTTATATCTCCTACGGAGTTATCCGTAGGGGTAGAATAAGGACCTACGGATTTATCCGTAGGTATATACAATATATTCAAAAAAAAAAATACATATATGATTTGATTACCCCTACGGAGTACTCCGTAGGGGCAATAACACCTACAGAGATATCCGTAGGGGCTCTAATTTGCCCGTAGGGGCAAGTTCAGGGCCTCAACTTGCACCTGCGGCCTTTGCATCTACGGGGTCTTTTTTCGCCCCTACGTACATATCCGTAGGGGCAGTGGGTTGCCCCTACCGATAAATCCGTAGGGGCAACCCTTATTTGTAGTAGTGTTCGATAGAAGTGTGTGGAGACAGAAGATTCATGTGCTGGACCCGGCGTGATTCTCATGTTGGTTCATGTAGCCTACCCCATATGCTTGGGATAAAAGGCTCGGTTGTTGTTGTTGTTGTATAACATGTGGAATCCCTAATGGAATTTTCTTTTACTCGATTCAGGAAAACATGCCACATAGAGGAGATCGATGTATTGGAAAGATAAATTTTATAGAGATTCGTTCATTTTGGCATATTTTCCGAAGTTTTGATAGAATGTGGAGCTTCTATATTTTATGTTTACAGGTAACTATTATGTGTTAACCGTCTTTCTTCCCCTTTTGTATTCTACTGTAAGTTTCATTATGTTTTGCTGCTAAATTTCTTCTCTTAATCCGAAGGCTATGATCATCATTGCCTGGAATGGTGGCTCGCCAAGTGATATCTTTGATGATGGCGTATTTAAAGAGGTGCTGAGTATTTTTATAACAGCTGCAGTACTAAAACTTGGTCAAGGTAATATGATAAAAGATTGGGTTTGCATATTATTTGTGGTTCATTTAAAACCCTCCCTTGTATTTTATGCATAAAATCATAGATCAACATTATATATTACCCAGAATATATATTGTCTGACTTTTAGCATGAACAACTGCAAATATGGATCTTTATTTTACTAAATTGATTTAGCATGCATATTTTAATTGAAGCATTATAATTTGCCAATTTGCATCTAACCTTGAGATTAATCAGCGCTAATTGCTGAAAAAAAGGAGCATGAAAAATTGGATATTTTTTCATGGTCCGAAGTAACACCCTACATTCTTGGAACCATAGGCCTACCCGTATCAAGTACACTGTCCGTAAGCCAAACTTTGACATTCTGTACATAAAGACCCCTTATAATTGGTTTTAAGTGCTTCGAAGGAAATTTTTATGATTTTCTATAACACAATTCTGTAGCTGTACAATTTCACCTGGACTAGATAATTTAAATATGCTTCAGAGGCTAATAACATGAATTTCCTTTGGATGAAAACTACATTTTTATCCTTACAAGTAAGAAATCCATAGAAGTGAACTTGGAAGCCAAAGAGGCATTCAATTTATTTGGCCATCTTCAGCTACTACTGTGATCTCCGAAAAACATGGTGGCTAAAAATATTGAAGTGAAAGTATTTGTCGGGAATGAGCTAATTGTTGAATTTGAGACTGGCTATGGTGAATTATTGAGTTTTGTTAAAAGGAAATAAGATTTGCGATCAAGGAAAGAGATGGTTGGATATATGGTTAGATAAGATTGAGCTTTTAAGGTTTATCTTTTTGGTCAATTGAGTTTTTAGTATATTAACCATTGGTGCATGTGTCGTTATTTGTGATGTTATTCAAATTTCTAACAAGTAGCATCAGCGACTTTGGTGTGCCTTTATTTTCGATAAGCATATGATAATTAAGTATGGTTTGTTCTCCACTAAATATGGGCTATTATTAATCCATCATGCTATATGCAAAAGAGATTTACGGGCTAAAATAGTCTGTCTTGGCGACCCTGCTAGATGTGAAGCTGACTTGAAGGCTCTCACTCTGCCTTGCTAGCTGAAAAAGTGATTGTTGGGGTTGATCAGATATGAGCCAAGGCTGAGTTAGTTGGAAGGTGCTTTATCCAGTTGAACGTGGGAGCTGGTTAAGGTTTTGTGGGATTACTCAATTAGAAGGAACGAGTCAAAGACCAATTGATAAGTTCCATTAGAAGAAAACATTGAATGATTGGAAGGAGGATCCATTGATTCTCTGAGTTAGTTGGAAGGTTCTTTTATCCAGTTGAATATGGGAGCTGGTTATGGTGTGAGATTACTCCATTAGAAGGAATGAGTCAAAGATCTTACATCCAGTCGAATCAATTGATAAGTTCCGTGAGAGAAAACGTCGATTAGTTAGAGGGAGAATCAGTTGATTCTCTGAATATGCATTCTTTGTATCTAATATGCTTCAACGGAAGTGCTGATCTTGCCACAACATCTTGTTACATGGGATTTTTTGTTCAGACAAAAAAACAAGTGGGATTTTATTAATTTACACCAATGCTTATATTTTCATCTTTACAACTTGATTATGTCACACTAGACTTGCATGTTACTTTGCACAAGCAATATAATCTGTTACACCTTTTTTTTTGAAATAATATATATTCTTTCTTGTGCACACATTTACATGTTGAAGCAATATTTTTTCAGCTGTTTTGGATGTAATTCTGAGCTGGAAAGCAAGAACAAGTATGTCTTTTGCAGTCAAGCTTCGATATGTTCTGAAGGTCATTTCAGCTGCTGCATGGGTGATAATATTGCCAGTAACTTACGCCTATACTTCAGAAAACCCTACTGGTCTAGCAAGGACCATAAAAAGCTTGATAGGAAATGGCCAAACTCAGCAGCCTTCACTGTATATTTTGGCCATGGTTGTATATTTAGCACCAAATATGCTTGGGGCTTTATTATTTCTTTTTCCATTTGTGAGACGGTTTCTTGAGAGGTCAAACTATAAGTTTATTACCCTTGTGATGTGGTGGTCCCAGGTATTCCAAAATCTTCCATTCACTATTACATAGTTTGCTTGTCTGTTGTTGGCCATTGAATACCTGTTTGTTTACCTTTTCTAGCATTTAAACTTTGTTAATTACATGTCTGATGTCAGTAATCTTTATTGACTTTTTTTGGTTAAATTTTAGCCTCGTCTCTATGTGGGGAGGGGAATGCATGAAGGCGCATTCTCGCTGTTCATGTATGTCTAAATTCCTTCCATTGTTTTTTAAATTGTCAATTTGGCCTTTTAATTTTTATATAAATGCCTATGTCAGGTACACCATGTTCTGGGTGCTTCTTATTACTACGAAGTTGGCATTTAGTTTCTATATTGAGGTACTGGTCCTTGCATGCAGTTGAGAAATTATACCTTATGTAGCTTATGCTGCTGTTCTTTCTACTGTATATTCTTACTACCACTTCAAATTTCTGCTGAGTTGATTTATTGTCTCTATTGGAAATATTGAAGATCCTAGACAAATTCCCAATTAGTTTGTATCATGCTTCGTGGGGGTCAACGCACCGGAGCAGGGGCTGAGTGAAGGCCTTCTTGTAGAGGTTCCCGTTGCTCCAGACGAAGTGGCGGGCTTTGGCCCGGAGACGGCGGGCGGCCGCCCGCCGTCCTCCGGGAGCGCGCCGTCTTTCAGGAACTCCATGAGGGGCTTCCTCCAATCATGGTCGCTCTCCCGCGCCGTGTACACGTGGAGTGTCGTCGCTTCGTCTCCCACGTTGGGTCGAGGCAAGGTTTCGAAGAGGATAGACCGCCTATTGTTGGTCGAGTACGACGAAGCTAGCTTGCTCAGGGCGTCTGCTTGGGCATTCAGCTGCCTGGGTATTTGTCTACCTGGACTTCATCAAAGTTTCTTCGGAGTTTCCTCACTTCGTCTAGGTACCTCATCATCAGAGGTTCTCGAGCTTCGAAGCGGCCGGTCACTTGATCGACAACCAGGGCCGAGTCGCTGCGGATTCGAATTATCTTCAGCCCCAGCCCGACGGCCATGCGCAGTCCGGCCAGGAGGGTCTCGTATTCTGCCGCGTTGTTCGATACTTTGAAACCGAGCCTCAAAGAATACTCCATCTCTGCATCGTTTGGGCCCCGGATGATGAGGCTGGCACCACAGCCTTCCTCGGTGGAAGACCCGTCGACATAGATGACCCACTCCGGAACCGAGCCAGGGCCTTCCGAGATGGGACACTGGGCTGCGAGGGGTGGCGGGGACTCCGGCTTTCTGCCAGGGATGGTGCATTCAACGATGAAATCGGCCAGGGCCTGTGCCTTGATGGCTTGTCTCGGGTGGTACCTTATGTCGAATTGGGATAACTCCCACCTCTATTTTTCTAGGCGGCCCGAGGATTCCGGTGATGCTAGGATAGCTCCCAACGGGCGTTCGGTGAGGACGATGATGGTGTGTGCTTGGAAGTAGTGCCGCAGCTTCCGCGAGGTTACCATGAGGGCTAAGACAATCTTCTCTATGGCGGGGTACCTCGTTTCCGCGTCCTTAAACACGTGGCTCACATAGTACACCGGTTTCTGCGACCCCTCGGCCTCCCGGACGAGCACTGAGCCTGCTGCTTGGTCGGATACTGCAAGGTACAGCGACAGCTCGTCCCCCTCCACCGGCCGGGTGAGCAGCGGCGGTGTTGCGAGGTGCTTCTTCAATTGGTCGAAGGCGGCTTGGCATTCCTCCGACCACTCGAACCTCGGAATCTTCCTCAGCGTCTTAAAGAACGGAAGGCACTTCTCCCCCTACCTGGACATGAAACGGCTTAGAGCGGCGCCCTGCCTCGTGAGCTGCATGATCTCGACGTTGGTCTTGGGCGCGGCCATGTTCAGGATAGCATCGATCTTCTCTGGGTTAGCTTCTATTCCGCGGTGAGTGACCATGAACCCGAGGAACTTTCCCCCGGTGACTCCGAATGCGCACTTGGCGGGGTTTAGCTTCATGTTGAATTTGCGGAGCACTTCGAAAGCCTCGTCCAGGTCCTTGGCATGATCGGCCGACGAGATGGACTTGACGAGCATGTCATCAACGTAGACTTCCATATTCCTGCCGATCTGTGGCTTGAACATGCGATTGAATAGCCTTTAGTACGTGGCCCCGACGTTCTTGAGGCCGAAGAGCATCACCCTGTAGCAGTACACTCCCCGGTCCGTTGTGAATGCGGTCAGATCTTCGTCTTCAGGATTCATACGGATTTGGTTGTAGCCGGAGAAAGCGTCCATGAAGCTCAGCAGCTCGTGACCGGCCGAGCTGGTCTATACGGGGGAGCGGAAAGTTGTCCTTGGGACAGACCTTATTGAGGTCGGTGAAGTCGACGCACATACGCCACTTCCCGCTTGACTTCTTGACCAAAACTACGTTTGCCAGCCACTCCGAGTAGGGCACATTTCTGATGAAGTTGGCGGCGAGGAGACGATCAACCTCCTCTTCGATAGCCTTCTGTTTGACCGGGGCGAAGCTTCTTTTCTTCTGCCTGACGGGTCGGGCCGCAGGATCAACTCCGAGCTTGTGGGAGATAATTTTGGGGTCGATCCTAGGCATGTCAATAGGCGCTCAGGCGAAGACGTCGGAGTTGCTCCTGAGGAATCTGATCAGGTCATCCCGCTGAGTCCCCGTCAGGAGCGACCCGACCTGGACGGTCTTTCCTTGGTCCCCTTCCGTTAGGGGCACCTCGGTCAGAGGTTCGACCGGCGCTCCACGGATCTCCTTCCGCTCGTCCCGGGTGTCCAGGGTACCCTTGATGTCGTCACACGCCTCTGCGCCGTCGGCATACTGCTCGGGCGAAGACGCCTCGGTAAGGGCTATCTTCGCGACCTGTTGGCTCCCGTATGCCCGACCTATCCCGCCCCGATCGAGGGGGAATTTTATCGCTAGGTGGTATGTCGAGATCTGGGCCTGGAGGGAGTTCAGCGTCGGGCGGCCAAGAAGGACGTTGTAGGCCGACGAACTTTCGCTACAATAAAGTCCACAGGCAGTGTGCGCGTGCGGCCGGGCTCCCCGATCGTGAATTGCAGGGTGACCACCCCTTGTGCCGGGATGGAGTGGTTGGTGAACCCCGAGAGGACGTGAGAGGTCGGTTTCAGGTTTGCTGGGGAGAGCCCCATACACAGGAAGCAGTCGTGGAAAAGAGGATGTCCGCCGAACTGCCTGAATCGATGAGTATCCGGTGGATCTCGTACCGGTGGACCTCGTACCGGTGGATTTGGGCTATGATCACCAGCGGGTCGTTATGGGGCACCGATATGCCGTGGAGATCCTCGTCGCCAAAGGTGATGGGCTCTCGGCCTCTAGCCCTTTTGCTCGGGCGGTCGCCGGAGCCTGTAAAACGGCAGCCAGCGGGGAAGCCAACAACATTTGGGGAGGGTTCGTCCGCGCCTCCGTTGCGAGGGAGGTGACAGCGGGTGTTTGGATCTTCAGGGGGATCGGTTACCATGCTGGCGGAGATCGGAAGGCTAACTTTGTTTTTGTGGAGTTTGCGTTTCCCACAGACGGCGCCAACTGATGGAGGTCCTTTTCATGTCTCCGTCAGATGTTGTCTTCCGTTGATCTCCCGGTGGATTTCAGTGGTGATCTTCTGTCGCGTGTGGATCTCAATGGGTTTTGGTGAGAAAGGTGATATGAGGAGTTTGGCGCCGAGTACCTGCAAAGAAGTCTCGGGGTGGTTTGGTACCACCGAGGACCTTACGACGATCAAGTTAGTGATGAGATCCGAGCAGAGTAACGGCTTAGTAGAGTAAAGAATGGCTTACTTGACTCCTCTGTGATGGGAGTTTATATAGCGGTGAGGGCATGCAGCAGTAAGCGCGAGAATCTCGCTAGCGGTTACGCTCCCGACGTCACGCCTGCGTAGAGAGCGGATCGCTCATTAATGGGGATCGTGGAGGCGTGGAACGTGGGATGTTGTCGGCGGAGAATCCGCGCATGGCGAGATTCGCAGAGCGGCGGTTACGCCCGTGAGCGGTGGATCTGGTCGGAGGGACCGAGGAAGACGGCCTCGGCTAGGGAGCTCGGAGATGAGCAAGAGGGCCGAGGAGCCCTGGTCCTGTGGCAGCTCGGGTCGAGCTGGGGGGTCGAGGAGGCCAGCTTGCAGAGGGCCCTGAGGAGGGCCAGCTTGTGCTTGTGGGTCGGGTACAGGGGTTGCCTGGTCGGCCTCTGTGGCCCTTCCTTCTGAGTTTTGGGACACGTCATCTGCCACGTGTCCAGCTCCTGGAGACTGCCAATATTGAGCATCATCAGCAAGTCAAATCATTTCGATGCAGTTTACAATGTTTATCGTAACCTATGCATAAGCTCCATTTCTTTTTTCCTTTTCTCTCTTTTTCTTTTTTCTTTTGGGGTGGGTGAGTGGGTGGGTGTGGTGGGGGGGAGGGGCTAGACTATTCCTTTGGAATAGGCCATTGAATTCTACATAACCATTTGAAGCGAATGTTTTCCAGTTGATCGAAATTGAATCTCGTTTCTATCATTCTTCGTATTTAGATATTTTGTCCATTGCAGCAGCAGCACCAACAGTCCTTCATCCAGTTTTTTTTTTCTTTTTTTTTCCGGAGAACTAAAACATTCTGGAGGAGTTGCCACATACTTGTTTCCTTTTTCTTCTGATTCTGGTTTTAATCACATTAACAAAAACTACATATAATTATTAACTGTTGGAAGTGAAAATGTGTTTTATATCTCGTAACTGAACTACCTACGATATCGCAACAAATCTTAAGCCCAAATGTGTAAGAAACATCTATCTGTAAAGGCATTTGTACATGCTTGAAATGAGACTGGAAAACTTTGTGCATACACTGGTATCATGTGATTTATTCTTAATTTGAGTGATTCTAGGTGCTTGTTCATGACCAGTTGGACGTTGACTTGTGCCTCGGGCTTTAATTTCTAACACCCTTTATATGTTTTAAGCAATTCTTTGTGCTTGCCTAGCTTGATAGGCCATGGAAAAATCTTTCAATTAATCAGAAATGACACTTGTAGCTGATCCGAATCTAAAAAATAAGTGTAAATAGTTTGATTATATATTCCTTGTTCTTGACTCAATATCATCAACTCATCGCCATTAGATTAAATAACTAGATGCCATTCCTTTTATTCGTTTCATCATATTAGTCGATTCGTTTTAAACGTTTGTAAACTTAAACTTTTGCTCTCCACGAAACGATTGAATGTTAAACTAAGCAATAAAATAATCCTTACCACCTACTTTTGTAGGAAGGTTTTTAAATTCACATAGTTAATACCTAACACCAAAGTTGTCAAATCGTGATTTGAGTCGTATATCGTTTTTCTATTGTATCGTATGTATCGAATTGTATTTTATAAGAGACAGTATTAACTTGTGCTAAAGCCAAGAAATTAAACATATAGCTATCTATTTCATAACTGGACGATTAAATGAACAATATAAAACAATATTGGGTTATTTTGATATACCCCACTCATAATTTTGATATTTTGAAATATCCCAAAAAAAACTTGATATTTCTTAAAACCCCACTCAAAACATTGAACTAAACTAAAAACCCCATCTCGGTTAACTTCCATCCATCTCTAGTTAATTCTAGAGTCAATTATAGCCCAAGGGATAAAAAGACCAAACTACCCTTTAGCATATTGTTTTAAATAGGTGTTGTCATGCTTCCTTTCTTCTTTTTTGCTGCTCTCTCCTCCAGCCTGCTGCTCTCTCCTCTTATATGCTTCTCATTTTTCTTGCTCCCTTTTCATCCTTCCGGCATATTGTTTTAAATAAGTGGCCAAGTTTATTCAATCACAACCGGGTCAAGCAATGTAGGTAGTAATAGCTAATTCAAAGTATGTAAGCCATAAGCTCAAAATCATTGCACCACAAGTGTGTGTGTAGTTGAGTGGGGCGATTATATATTTTATCTGTGAGTGTACACGGGCTTTTTGATATAAGTGAGTTCCAACAATAAGACTTAAGCCTTGTTGAGATTTGGTTTATCTTATATTTTATACCCATGTACCTCTCATGTTTTTTAATGTAGGACAATTTTAGTCTCGCACATCTTAACAACCCCAATCACATGCAACCATCACTTTTTCCAATGTGAGATTATTTTAATTCACACATCTCAACACTCCCTCTCACGTGCAACCATCACTTTTTCTTGGTGTGGTTGTCACGTGAATTTCACAATACTTGTAGAGTTAGGTCTCAGAGGCACTTTATATATATATATATATTTGAAGTTGGGGCGGCAATTATATATTTTATCTACTCATGTACACAGGGTTTTTGATATAAGTGGGTTCCAATAATAAGACGTAAGTCTTGTTGAGATTTGTCCCATTTTATATCTTATACCCATATACCTTCATAGTTTCCAATATTTGACTACTTTAGTTTTTCACATCTCAACACTCTCTTTCATGTGCAACCATCACTTTCTCTTGATGTGGAACTATTTTAATCCACACATTTCAACACTTTCCCTCACTTGCAACCTTCACTTTTTCTTGGTGTGATTGTCACGTTGATTTCACAACACTTGTAGAGCTATGTGCTCTGATACCATATTATATTTTTTTAATGTTTATATTAAAGAATGAGGGGGATGATTATATATATTTTATTTACGAATGTACACGGACTTTTGATATAAGTGGGTTTCAACAATAAGACTCAAGCCTTATTGAGGTTTGTCTCATCTTATATTTTATACCCATGTATCTCTCATAGTTTTTCCAATTTTGGACTATTTTAATCCACATATCTCAACAATTTGAAACATAAAGAATATTCTTTATAATGAGTTTAATAAATCTAATCTGCTGTAATTGCTTGATACATAGGTCGTTTCTATGCTTTTGAAAAAGCTCATCGATTGGATCCGACTTCCACTGGGCATGGTGTTCGTCAATTTAAAACTGCTCTTTTGCAAAGACTAGAAAGAGTATGTTCGCAATTTTTGCAGTCTCCATTATTGCATCTTTAATGTCATGTATTGTTTACATTGTTTCAAGGGCACTTGGTATTTCTGGTTTGCATCTAATGATGGTGATATTACCATTCCTTTGCAACACTGGTGTTCTATGTGAAGCTTGTCAAATTTTGTTGTGCCAAACAAGTTTCTAATTTTATTTTATTAATCAAAATATCAACTAATTTATCAAATAGGTTACTTGTGTTATGTATGTGTGTGTGCTTTGTGAGTTGGAAGGGGAGGTAGGGGCGCGTGCGTGAATGTGCTCCTAGGCGAGCCTGGCATGCGTGTCACATGAAAATGAGCACCCATGGCTAGTTTTCAAGTCTATATAAGAAACCTACTAGTCTTTATAATGTCAAAATGATGTTGGGACAAAATATTTATTATTTTTAATTTTATTGAGGGCATCGTCTTCTTATTTTCATTACAGTTCAGATAATGTAGCTTTTCTCTTCGGCGTGAGTCCGCAAAGCATCATTTGTTAGGTAGTACTTGTGTTGTATGTATATGGGCGTGCTTGTGTTATATGTGTAGAGATATTTCAGATAGCTAGATATACGAGAAACTTCATAAATCAATCTAATCTCAGCACATTTTTCTCAAATATGCGAGTAACTTATTAAAACAATGTAGTCCCAGTTTTCATTACCAAACACTTTTTGCTGTAGTTTGAAATTTCGTACATTAGCTGTAGTAGAATCTAGATTAAGGTGGTTTATTTGTCTCGTTTCTTCTTTATTTTCGCTAATATTGGTGCTTGAGTTCTTTGAATTCACCCTTGTACGTGTTATAATTGTTTGTGTGATATCTTCATGGTCCGCATGCTGGATGTCTTGTTTTTCTTGTTTTTCACCTCTATTTGAACTATATGAATAGGCACCTCTATTTGAACTATATGACTTGGTTTGGAGTCAACACTCTCTCGGAATGTGCTGGGTATCTGTGATATGCAATGTTATAAATGTGTTTTGTCAAAAAATAAGTTATAAATGTGTATAATCTGTTGTTGTCAACTCGTGAAGTACTTGATTAATTCGAAACTTTACCTCTCTAGGAGAATCTTTTTTTTGCCCCTGATGCTTTTGGTTCCAGCATTATAATATATAATACCATGTGATCGTTTCATATATTAAAATGTTTTAATTTTTAAATACATTCATTGTAATAGTTGATCTTGTGGGCTTGTTACCTTAACTGTGTTTAAGGATGTAGCTGCTTAATATGTGTATTGAAAAATGGTCTGAAAATATAAGCACTAGTGTTTGTTATTTATTTCTGTGACGCTTTATGAACATGTTGACATGGATGTTCTTTTTTAAAAACTGACTTCATTATTCTCTTAGGAAAATGACCCAACATTAATGGGAAGGGTCAAAAAGAGTGACGCCCGAGAAATGCAAAGTTTCTATCAGCACTACTATAAGAAATACATCCAAGCTCTGCAAAATGCAGCTGATAAAGCAGACCGGTAAGATTTTGGGGGAAACACAGGCATGCATGCACCTTACGAACACATGAACATGCACGTATGCACATACAGATATGCATCCATCGATTGTTGTTGTGAGTTTGCCTATGCATGTATTCACATGCTTAATTGTTTTGTATGCTTCAAAATATGTCTATAATTTTATATAACACACTGTTGTGTGTGTGTGTGTGTGTGAAAAGTTGGTATCAATTAACTTAGGAGGGAAGTTTCCTATGCTTTCAAAACCTGCATCAAGTGCATGCAATTTATGTACAATGTTTTGACAACCATCCATTTTGTGAATGCTTGATCCATTCCTTGTAAGTCTACAAATCTTGTAGATTTTTGTCCATGTGCATGTGTTGACATTGTAGAACAAGTTGGACGGAGCCGATCATCATTTTCATGAATGAACGTCGGTTGGATTTTTACTTCTCAGTTTAAGATCTCATCTCACCATCCATCGAATCATTACTATATATGTATATATGTGTATGTGCGCACACACACATAATAGAGGATGCGGAGTATACATTGGCATGGTGGGTATTTCCTACAGTGACGGGATACATAACATCACACTATTAATTGATTCATGTTTTCTACACTTTTTTGTACTCTAATATTACAGATTCTTGTATTTGCAAATTAAATTTATGCATGGATCAATGAATAATGTAATGCCATGTGTTCCACTATTAATTGATTCTGTCTCTCTGTGTGTGTGTGTGTGTGTGAGAGAGAGAGAGAGAGAGCCTACCTACACTTTAACCTCTGAATTTGCTTTGGGATGTATGCACACAGAGAGAGAAAGAGAGAGATCCTACCTACACTTCAACCTTTGAATTTGCTTTGGGATGCATGCAGATAATCATGAAGAAAAGTTTTATTTTTATTCAAACATTGACATAATTGTTTGCACAAATCCTAATGTGCATGCAATGATTGAAAAATTGATAGGATTTATTTGCAAATCCTATTGATAGGATCCTAGTCTTTCTCTCGATCTCAACTGTCTGTGTGTGGAGCTGCTTCTTATTTTTCAATATAAAATGGCGAGATTTTTCACCAGATATTTGATTCCTTTAGTGCTCAACTTACCAAGGCGTACCAAACAGCTGCTGTTCTATTTGAAGTTCTGGAGGCTGTGAATCTGACACAATCCATTGAAGTCGATCATGAGGTAAATGCTAAGCACTTCTCATCTGATTCTTCCTTTATATATCATTTTGTACTGTAGATGACATTAATTTTTTCAGAAAATTTGCAAGGTCGTATTGTTCTTCGATCTGGTCACTGTAAACCCTGCTTAACTGATAATCAGTTGGTAGTTTGTGTAGATATTGGAAACTCATAATAAGGTTGAGGAAAAAACAAAGATATATGTTCCTTATAATATTCTTCCTTTGGATCCGGACAGTGCAAACCAGGCTATAATGCGGTATCCTGAGGTTCTATGCTTTTCCTTCTCATTCAGAGTATTCTTTTATACCTGAAGTTAACCTGGAAATAGTCTTTTAGTTAACGTGGTTTTGGACAGATTCAAGCTGCGGTTCATGCACTTCGTAATATACGGGGCCTTCCATGGCCCAAAAACCACCAGAAGAAGGTTGATGAAGACATTCTTGATTGGCTACAAGCGATGTTTGGATTTCAGGTGAAGAATATAACTGACAAAAGCATCATTCTTAAAATGCGTTCATTCCTTATTAAGCATGTTTGAGATATTGGCAAATACACCTTCTTTCTATTTCTGTTTAGAGATTTCATGGAAGCCTTACTGCCTTTCTTTTAAAAAATCTGCAGAAGGATAACGTGTCAAATCAAAGGGAACATCCGGTTTTTTACTGGCAAATGTTCATATACGCCAGTTTCCCAAGCCTGACCAACAACCAAAGATTTTGTCTTCAACTCTTTCGCTATAAAACCTTCATTATGAGGTCCAATTTTAGTTGATTATTGACATTTTTGAGATACTGCTTATTCAGTTGGATGAAGGTGCGCTAAACGAGGTCATGAAGAAACTATTTAAAAATTACAAGAAGTGGTGCAAGTATTTGAGTCGCAAAAGCAGCTTATGGTGAGAATTACCAGACATTTATATTTATCCGTAATTAAATGATGATCAGATACCATTGTCATCTCTCAGCCAAACACTTCCTTTACCCCAATGTATATTAAAATATCAATTATGGGTGTCAAATGGGTCGGGTTGGATCATAATCGGGTTGGGTCACCTTTGAACCGTCCAAAGTCGGTTCGGGTCGACATGACCCATTTAATAACCGGGTTAGATATTTAAGACCCATACCCACCCCATTTAATATATGGGTCAGGTTGACCCGATCCGTTTAATATTCAGGCACGGGTCAGGTCATAATCGGGTTATCCGACCCAACCTAAGTTGATTCGTTACTTTTTTTTCCTTTTATGTATGGTCGATACAAATTTACTGTTTTTTTTTTAAATAGGGTATTTTATATTTAAAATTATTAAATTAGGGTATTTTATTTTAAAATTAGGAGAATAGGGCGGTTTCCTGGAGCCCACCCCCTCCCCAGTATAGAGGGCGGGGTTCCTAGAACCCGCCCCCTATATTTTATAGGAGAGGACGGGTTCCTGGAACCCGCCCTCTCCATTTTTCTATGGAGGGCGGGTTCCCAGAACCCGCCCTCCTATATGAAGGAGAGGGCGGCTTCTGGGAACCCGCCATATTTTTAAAAAAAATTAAATAAAATTGTTTTATTTAAAGAAAAATTCGAAAAAATTCGTAAAATTCGAAAAAATTAAATAAAGCAAAATTCGAAAAAATTATAAAATTGTTTTATATGACTGTGGTGTACAAAATGAAATCCGAGGAGGCGTTTTCCCTTTCCCTTATGAAATCCGAGGAAGCCTGAAATAAGCGTATGCCTCTTGAGATGACTAGAGGACCCACCCGTTTCTTGGGTAGATGGCGGCGGCGGCGGCTTCTGCTCTTCTGCTTCGGCTTCGGCTTTAGCTTTGTCTTCAGCAGCGTCTTGGACAGGCTGTTGTTCCGCAAATCCTGAATGTGGGACAGGTGTCGGATATGTGCTGCCTCTCAACAACTGTATGTAGGACGAAAAATCTGTCTTCCAACTGGGCAGTTGTAGCGAAGAACCTGTCCCGGTTTCATGCTGCTGCTGTTGCACAAAACCTGGGCCTCATGGCTGCGCAAATCCTGACCCCCAAGGTTGCTGTTGTTGCGCAAAACCTGACCCCCAATACGGCTGTTCTGCAAAACCTGACCCCCAAGACTGGTGTTGCGCAAAACCGGTCCCCCAAAACTGTTGTTCCTCCGGTTGCGCTTGTCCGGTATGTCAGGGTTGCTGTTGACGGTATGGTGATCCAAACCTCTGATCCTGCTGCGCTGGATATCCGTGATGCTGCGGCTCTGGTGCCGGCTCATGCTGGGGCTCTGGTGCCGGTTCATACTGCTGCTCCGGTGCCGACTCATACTGCTGCTCCGGTGCCGGTGATAAATGTGGAAGAATATTATATGAACCGAATACACCGCCAATAAATTGGTCTACATTTGAAAATAGAGCCCGAGTTTCCGGACCAGCATCAGTCGGGTATGGATCCTGCACCATTGATTGTATAAGATGCAACCCACGAGCCTGTCGTTACATTAGAAATAAGAAATACGTATTGACTCATACCGCCGAATGTTAAAAAGTAATATAATATAAAGAATTCAACTTACCAAATCTCGTTCCACGTGGCCTCTAGGCTCGTACCGCGCGATGTTTGGGAAGTCATTAGGGGGAGCAGAAAGATATCTTATGGTGGCACGCTTATACCACTGTAGATATGGTTCGGTAGCGTCGGTGGCTGTTTGGTCACCTATTTGCTGTAAGGCAATATTACGCCGCCTATCCTCCCATCTCAGCAAATATTGATGATGATGCTCCCTCCAATCACGCTCCGCCTTTCCTCCTCGCATGTCTCCCTCTATTGTCATAGGCGAAGACGGCGGGACAGCAATATGTTGCGATCTATTAAACTGTCGCAACACCCGGTCCGGTAGGTGCATGACAACGATATTAATGCAGAGGAGTGGGCATCGAGCCCGCCAAACCGGCTCTCCATTGATACGTACAGATGCCAGGTAATGTTTGCAGACGATCTGCTGTATAAGGTGTCCACGTGAACTGCGCAAATAACATAGTACAAAAATTATGATGAAGGTATTTCATGTTGGTGTATATGCCCTAGAGGCCATTACTGTATCATACTAGTATGTATATTACTTGATGGAAGCTTGGGATATTCACAGTTGTACAGACAATCTTGCTCAATATAGTAGTATGCTGCTTGGTTTGTCTCTGCTTTAATGTGTACATGTGTGTTTATTTATTATATCACCTATACGCATTAGTAGAGCCCTTAGGATCTTTGCTTGATTACCGGCGTTGTGATGGCGATCACACTCGTGGGGGCTGGGTAATCTACAAGCACATCCTTATACACGTCCCTAGTCGTGGGAGTATCGAGATAGGGCATCGATGCTCCGGAGTAGACTAGCGTATGCGCTTCTCATCCCAGCACGGGAGACGGTCTGTCCCACAGCCGTCAGTACGTCGTACTTGAGATAGTATGCGGGTGCTCGTTGGGTTACGAGTACACTGGACAGGACTCGTCGGGAACTGATGGATGGTATTATACCTATCGTCAGTTATCAGTTCCCAGGTGACATGAGTACAGCTTAGTCCGCTGACTTGACACTGTCACTTCGCCTCGAGTGTGTTCCCACTGTTCTTTGATTGCCACCCTACCACGGCTCTACTGAGTCGTGCAAACAGGTAGTAGTTGGGAGCAGTCCCGAAGCACTTGGAGGCAGTGACGGTTAGACAGGATTCGTCTCTCCCGGTATTGGGGGTTGACATCGCGCTGTGTCTAGGAGAGCCATTACACGAGTAGTCCCTGGCCAGGGCAAGCGAGATATACTGGTAGGTTTCCAGTGTTATCTCAGGGTGTATTGGGCTTCACTCCGACACGACTTGTACCGCTATTAGGGGACTGACGTTTACCGCCCCCTAGGCCCGCCATGCGATGTATCAGACGAACAGACCGGACTGTACGGAGAAAGTCATATTCAGACTCAGTAGGAGTTCAGATGGGGTTTCACCTCGTCAGCCTTCTTGTCGACATCTACCTGGGGACCGTTATGCACAGCTAGTGCCGCTTGCGGTCTGTGGTTAAACCCACTGCCAGCGTAGTGTCGAGTCTTTAGAGTCCCACACAGAGGGTATTCGCCTCTGGGCAAAACAGAGTAGAGGTCGCATGGTTTTGCGACAGGGTTCGTTCTCATCCGCGCACTTGTGCACGTTTGGAGTCCGGACGGATATTGCCAGCAGGCTCTGGTTTGAGCCGGATACCGGTATATGTTTTGGGGTTGCTTTTAAATCTTGGTAGTCTTGTTCCTCGGAACGAGAATGCAGGTGTGTATGCACAGTTGCTTGAGGCGGAGGATGAGGTTTTTCATTAGGGTTTCGGAACGGGTGCGTATGCACAGTTGACAGTTATCATTTTCCAAACCCTAATGGATTTATGGATTATCTATTAATAATAGTAATTAAATGAGAATTATGTTATGGTTGATTTTTTGTTGACTTGTTGACCATGGTTGACTTGTTGACCATGGTTGAATATTGACCACCATCATGCTTTGTAAAGATACTCCTTGATTTATGCTTACACTCATTTATTGAAAGTATGATAGTGGTCATTCCAAATTCACCATCAACTATTCTCATTTTCAATTATTATTATTAATTAGATATTTCCTTTTTCTTTTAGTTATGGTTGCTAAAAGAAAATAGCTCATTTCTTTCATATCTATTCTCTCTCCTCTCTTCATCTTCTTCTTCCTCAAGCTCAAGGTGATTCCTTCTCATGTGTTGAGAATCCTTCATCTTGAAAAGAAAACAACCCCTAAACACTCTCTACTCTCTCTAGGGTTCAAGGTTTAGCAAGCCGGAAGCCCTAGTTCACTCAAAGATCGAGGAAGAGCCCAAAGGTCGAACCTTCGAGATGGATCCATCTTCGACGGAAGAAGGCGACGAGAAGAGAACCATTCAAGCTACTACAAAGCACAAGAAAGAAGAACAACAACAAGAAGAGAAGGAGTTCAAGTTTAGGTATAACCATCCTCATAGTAGCTAACTCTCTTTAGCAAGTATGCTAGTTTAGTTTAGCAAAGATCCGGCTTTTACGGTCCATGTTACAAAGTTTAGAAAAAATTTTGAATTACCGTTTCCGCAACCCCGAAAGTACCGGGAGAGGTAACGTGGACCTAACAGTGGTATCAGAGCCTAACTAAACTCAAACTAGCTTGGTAGTGAAGTGTAACGAAGTTCGGAACCGAAAAATCACAAAACCGGAAAAACAAAACCCTAAGTTTCTGTTGAAATTTTTTCTGCTCTAAATGAAAAACTTTATACTTGTAAAATCGTCTCAGGGTTTTGTTTGAACACAGAAGAAAAACGATGACGTAATTCTTTTAAGTCGCCGCGCTTCCGCGGCACGAGGTAGGTATGTGCCGCGGAAGCGCCGCAGGTTGGTTTCCTTGCTGCATCGTTTTTCGTGCAGTGTTCTTCTGGTGGGATTTTGGGATTTTTCAGATATATTATATGTGCCCAGATTTTCCAGAACTGAAATTCACTTTTGGGGTCCTATAATTTCGTATTTTTTTTCGAACTTCGCTACACTTTGGCTATGTTGGTTATATCTGTGATGTTTGCATGTATTGAACGTCGGCTAATCGCTATAAGACGATTAGTTGGGGTTATACATGATCTGTGTTTGATATTGGAATGTGTATATGAATGTGTTGGACTGTCGCGGGTGAATAGCCGGGGTGGATGTGAGATGAGCTTTTGTTTTTCTTTCATTCATTGTAAATGTAAATTGATGTAATAATATTATTTGATTGGCCGCACAACCGGGTCGGGGTTGTAGCCGTCATTGTATAATTCTTTTTACTGTTTTTGCTCCTAGGATAGACCCATGGAGGGGGTGCACAAACTACCGAGTTCTTGGCGGGTAGTTTGCCGCACCCGTAGGGGTCTTGGGTGGGGTATTTGGCTATTCACCGCGACCGTGTTATCCGCTTTTCATTCCAGGCTCGAAAGGATTGCGGATTGCTAGTATATCCAATGTATTCATCTGTGATCTGTAATGTCTATCATTGCTTTACTATTTAGGCGTTGCTTATGTTTTACAGCCGCGCTAGCCCAGCCCCCGCTCTGTCGTTAGTTAAGTAACCTAACGAGTGATGACGGGACCCCGTGGCGAATGCGAATGGCATAAGCGTACGTCATATTTTGGTTGTTTTCTGCAATGGTAGGATTAAATGATGGGACGCATTAAAAGAACTAATGCAAGAATATCACGCATTAAAAGAACTAATGCAAGAAAATAAACCTAAAAGACGTTGTTGGAACAAGTTTTTCAAAAAGCTGTTATTGCAAGGACGTTCATTTTTGTTTTGCATCGCGGTATTCGGTTATGAATACCCAGCACCTCAGTCGACGAGGCAAGGGCCGAGATCCCTTCACCGGGAGTGACCCCTTGGACAAAAGTTTGCGTCAGGGTAATAACTTCACTATAGTCGATTATTATTGCTTTGCATCGAGGTATTCATTTTGTAATATCCTGCACCTCATTCGACGAGGAAAGAGCCGAGATCCCTTCGCAGGGAGTGACCTCTTTAGCAAAAGTTTTCGCCACTATGATTTTCAAAAGGGTGCAATCAGGTTCCTTCAACGACATCAAGTTCATTACGTTAACGGGTTTTTCGCCAAAAACCCAGCCGTAGCCCTCCGTCGTTTCGGATTAATATTATTCAGTATTCGTGCTGCGTTTGTTGACCTAGTCAAGACGTAGTGAACGGTAGCTAAATAATATTTTTTCTGTGGATTGCAAATGTGATTGGTTAGGACAGTCGTGCGGCCTTGTTGACCTAGTCAAGGGCACGTACG
This sequence comes from Agapanthus africanus, assembly GCA_030015575.1. Taxonomy (NCBI): domain Eukaryota; kingdom Viridiplantae; phylum Streptophyta; class Magnoliopsida; order Asparagales; family Amaryllidaceae; genus Agapanthus; species Agapanthus africanus. Next base: position 388,347,013 of record CM057345.1, on the reverse strand, counting down.
GGTGGGTCTAATGCAATCAGGATTATGACGGGTAGAACTTGTCTAACAGTTTGTGGCTTGTTGACCTAGTCAAGGTCATGAACAGTTAGGGGCAAAAACCACATCGGGAGTTTCAAAAGAACTGAAACTTGCAGATTTAGCATACCTTCTGGAGTGTGGTGGCTAGAGTAGATTCCATCTAGGTTATCACACAATGACAGTTGGATCCTGATCCCACTGATGAGTTGGTTTACTCTCGGGAGATTATTTCACTTAACGATCAATGCTATAAACCTAGTAGGTGTCAAGAAAGGTGTTAGCGGGGTTACGCCCACAGGGAAAAGAGGTTCTTTAATTAAGGAACTTCGCGAAAGCGTTGGAAAACCTCCCTCGAAGTACCGACACTAGCCTGGCTGAAAGGTTAAGCAAGTATTGTGACGTGAATTAAAACCCGGCTAGTTCTTCTTTTAAAAAGGTTTTAAGAAGGATTTGAGGAAACAGTGGGAGACATCCTGGTTAGATAAATTAATAAACCAATCTAATCTTGCAAGAGCATACGCTGAGTGTTTCTTTTCTCTCTCTCCAGGCAGCAACCTTTTCACGCCCTAATCAAGATAATAAAATGTATCGCTTGACCGATCCGAATTTTTATTCGGGACTGGGGAAAGTTGGTTCAGCTCTAACTTGTGACAACAGTCATGAGTATGAGAATGGGAAAGAGGAAAGTATGGATTTCCAGGATACCCAGTTGAAGAAGAAGCATGGTTTTGCATCTACTTCAGGTGTTCTTGTAATTGAGAACTGCTTTACGGTCAGCCCTACCTCCTGGGTACTTGATACCGGATCAGGATCTCATATCTGTAATTTATTGCAGGGACTGAGAAAAAGTAGGAAAGTTGCACCGGGTGATATGTCGCTCAGAGTAGTGAACGGAGCACAAGTTAATGCGGCAGCCGTCGGTGAATATCACCTAGTATTGCCAAATGGCAAGACTATGATTTTGAACGATTGCTACTATGTACCCTCCATGGTTTGCAACATCATATCAGTTTCTTTACTTGATAAAGAAGGATATAACTTTGTTCTTGAAAAGAATATCATAAACATTTACCTTGATAAGGTACTGGTTGCAGAGGGTACACTGTTTAATGGTATCTACGTTCTAAATCAGAATACAGTTCTCAACATACAAAACACACGCAAGAGGAAGAATTCAGATATAAATGAATCCTACTTGTGGCATTGTAGACTTGGTCATATCGGAGAGAAAAGACTGAGTAAGTTGCATAAAGATGGACTCTTGAATGCGTTCGAGTTTTCATCTTATGGAACTTGTCAGTCTTGTCTCAAAGGAAAGATGACCAAATCTCCGTTCACCGGACATGGAGAAAGAGCAGCAGAGCTCTTGGGACTCGTACATAGTGATGTATGTGGTCCGATGTCTATACATGCAAGGGGTGGGTTCTCATACTTCATCACATTCACTGACGATCTCTCTAGGTTCGGATATGTGTATCTGATGAAACACAAATCTGAAGCTTTTGAGAAATTCAAGGAATTCAGAAATGAAGTAGAGAACCAGACAGGCAAAAGTATCAAGATCCTCCGGTCTGACAGGGGAGGGGAGTACTTAAGCACGGAATTCCTAGATTACTTAAAAGAGAATGGTATTCTCTCTCAGCTTACTCCTCCTTATACACCACAGCACAACGGTGTTTCGGAGCGGAGGAATCGTACCCTATTGGATATGGTTCGCTCCATGATGAGTAGTGCTGAGTTGCCTCTTTCATTTTGGGGACATGCGCTTCAGACAGCGGCATATCTATTGAATGATGTTCCGTCTAAATCTGTGCCTAAAACTCTGTTCGAGATATGGAATGGAAAGAGGCCATATCTTAAAAGATCTAAGATATGGGGTTGTCCGGCTTATGTTAAAAAGCATAAACCGGATAAACTGGAGGCACGGTCAGTTTTATGTAAGTTTGTGGGATATCCAAAGAATGGTTATGGATATCTATTCTACCACACCGAGGAACAGAAGGTGTTTGTTGCTCAGCATGCCGTTTTCTTGGAAACGGAGTTTCTTGCAAAAGAAATTAGTGGGAGCACGGTAGAATTGGAAGAAATTCAGCGACCACAAACTGAAACTGAAAGTTTGACAGAACCTCAGGATTCAATAACCCCAGACGAACCTCAGCCACTCCGCAGATCTGGTAGGGTTTCTCATCCGCCCGAGAGATACTACGGTTTTCTCATTGACGGGGATCGAGAGGATTGCATCTTGGAAGAAGATGACCCTACCAGTTTCAGGCAGGCCATTATCAGTAGGGACTCTGATAAGTGGCAGGAAGCAATGCAATCTGAAATGGAGTCCATGTACGCCAATAAAGTGTGGACCATGGATATTGCTCCACCTGGGGTAAAACCCGTTGGATGCAAATGGATCTACAAAAGGAAACTTGGTGTAGATGGGCAGGTGGAAACCTATAAAGCTAGACTCGTTGCAAAAGGTTTTCGTCAAAGACCTGGTTTGGACTATGATGAAACTTTTTCTCCGGTGGCTATGCTCAAATCCATTCGGATCCTACTTGCCATTGCTGCGTTCCATGACTATGAAATCTGGCAGATGGATGTTAAAACGGCTTTCCTAAACGGTTGTTTGGAAGAGTGCGTTTACATGGATCAACCAGAAGGTTTCGTAGACAGTGGGAGCAGCGGAAAGGTGTGCAAGTTGCTTAAATCCATTTATGGATTAAAGCAGGCATCGCGGAGCTGGAACATCTGTTTTGATGAGGCAATCAAGGAATTTGATTTCATCAAGAACGAAGATGAACCCTGTGTGTATAAGAAGATTGTAGGACGAACTGTCGTGTTCCTAGTCTTGTACGTGGACGACATTCTTTTGATAGGAAATGATGTTCCTATGCTACAATCGGTCAAGCTGTTTTTGTCACAAAGGTTCTCCATGAAGGACCTGGGTAATGCCTCGTACATTCTGGGGATCAAGATCTATAGAGATAGATCCAAGAGACTATTGGGACTTTCGCAGTCCAGGTACATAGAGACCGTACTAAAGAGATTTAGTATGGAGGATTCCAAGCGCGGTAACATACCCGCATTGCACGGAATTACCCTCTCCAAGAAGATGTCTCCTAAGACTGACGAGGAGAGGGTTCGCATGAGCACTATACCCTACGCTTCGGCGGTAGGATCTATAATGTATGCGATGCTATGTACAAGACCAGATGTAGCTTACGCGTTGAGCACGGTAAGCCGGTATCAGTCAGACCCAGGGGAGGACCACTGGACAGCAGTGAAGAACATTCTCAAGTACCTGAGAAGGACTAAGGAGATGTTCCTGGTTTACGGTAATGGAGACCTCAGGGTCGAGTTCTTTACCGATTCAAGCTTCCAGAGTGACAAAGATGATAGCAAGTCTGTCTCGGGTTTTGTGTTTACCCTCAACGGAGGGGCGGTATGTTGGAGGAGTTCCAAGCAGGATACCGTCGCAGACTCGACGATGGAGGCTGAATACATTGCTGCAAGCGATGCCGCAAAAGAGGCGGTCTGGATTAAGAAGTTCATTAGTGAACTTCAGGTGGTTCCGTCCATTGTTGACCCAATACCTTTGTATTGCGATAATAATGGGGCTATAGCTTTAGCGAAGGAACCAAGGTCCCAACAGAAATCCAGGCACATCTTAAGGCGGTATCACCTGATCAGGGAGATCATTGATCGACAGGAGATCGAGGTGCGGAGAGTGGACACAAAGGACAACACTGCGGACCCATTCACGAAGGCTTTACCCCAGACTCAGTTCGAGCGGCTGATCGAGATGATAGGTCTTCGATACGCCAGTACATGGCCTTAGTGCAAGTGGGAGATTGTTGGTGTATATGCCCTAGAGGCCATTACTGTATCATACTAGTATGTATATTACTTGATGGAAGCTTGGGATATTCACAGTTGTACAGACAATCTTGCTCAATATAGTAGTATGCTGCTTGGTTTGTCTCTGCTTTAATGTGTACATGTGTGTTTATTTATTATATCACCTATACGCATTAGTAGAGCCCTTAGGATCTTTGCTTGATTACCGGCGTTGTGATGGCGATCACACTCGTGGGGGCTGGGTAATCTACAAGCACATCCTTATACACGTCCCTAGTCGTGGGAGTATCGAGATAGGGCATCGATGCTCCGGAGTAGACTAGCGTATGCGCTTCTCATCCCAGCACGGGAGACGGTCTGTCCCACAGCCGTCAGTACGTCGTACTTGAGATAGTATGCGGGTGCTCGTTGGGTTACGAGTACACTGGACAGGACTCGTCGGGAACTGATGGATGGTATTATACCTATCGTCAGTTATCAGTTCCCAGGTGACATGAGTACAGCTTAGTCCGCTGACTTGACACTGTCACTTCGCCTCGAGTGTGTTCCCACTGTTCTTTGATTGCCACCCTACCACGGCTCTACTGAGTCGTGCAAACAGGTAGTAGTTGGGAGCAGTCCCGAAGCACTTGGAGGCAGTGACGGTTAGACAGGATTCGTCTCTCCCGGTATTGGGGGTTGACATCGCGCTGTGTCTAGGAGAGCCATTACACGAGTAGTCCCTGGCCAGGGCAAGCGAGATATACTGGTAGGTTTCCAGTGTTATCTCAGGGTGTATTGGGCTTCACTCCGACACGACTTGTACCGCTATTAGGGGACTGACGTTTACCGCCCCCTAGGCCCGCCATGCGATGTATCAGACGAACAGACCGGACTGTACGGAGAAAGTCATATTCAGACTCAGTAGGAGTTCAGATGGGGTTTCACCTCGTCAGCCTTCTTGTCGACATCTACCTGGGGACCGTTATGCACAGCTAGTGCCGCTTGCGGTCTGTGGTTAAACCCACTGCCAGCGTAGTGTCGAGTCTTTAGAGTCCCACATAGAGGGTATTCGCCTCTGGGCAAAACAGAGTAGAGGTCGCATGGTTTTGCGACAGGGTTCGTTCTCATCCGCGCACTTGTGCACGTTTGGAGTCCGGACGGATATTGCCAGCAGGCTCTGGTTTGAGCCGGATACTGGTATATGTTTTGGGGTTGCTTTTAAATCTTGGTATTCTTGTTCCTCGGAACGAGAATGCAGGTGTGTATGCACAGTTGCTTGAGGCGGAGGATGAGGTTTTTCATTAGGGTTTCGGAACGGGTGCGTATGCACAGTTGACAGTTATCATTTTCCAAACCCTAATGGATTTATGGATTATCTATTAATAATAGTAATTAAATGAGAATTATGTTATGGTTGATTTTTTGTTGACTTGTTGACCATGGTTGACTTGTTGACCATGGTTGAATATTGACCACCATCATGCTTTGTAAAGATACTCCTTGATTTATGCTTACACTCATTTATTGAAAGTATGATAGTGGTCATTCCAAATTAACCATCAACTATTCTCATTTTCAATTATTATTATTAATTAGATATTTCCTTTTTCTTTTAGTTATGGTTGCTAAAAGAAAATAGCTCATTTCTTTCATATCTATTCTCTCTCCTCTCTTCATCTTCTTCTTCTTCAAGCTCAAGGTGATTCCTTCTCATGTGTTGAGAATCCTTCACCTTGAAAAGAAAACAACCCCTAAACACTCTCTACTCTCTCTAGGGTTCAAGGTTTAGCAAGCCGGAAGCCCTAGTTCACTCAAAGATCGAGGAAGAGCCCAAAGGTCGAACCTTCGAGGTGGATCCATCTTCGACGGAAGAAGGCGACGAGAAGAGAACCATTCAAGCTACTACAAAGCACAAGAAAGAAGAACAACAACAAGAAGAGAAGGAGTTCAAGTTTAGGTATAACCATCCTCATAGTAGCTAACTCTCTTTAGCAAGTATGCTAGTTTAGTTTAGCAAAGATCCGGCTTTTACGGTCCATGTTACAAAGTTTAGAAAAAATTTTGAATTACCGTTTCCGCAACCCCGAAAGTACCGGGAGAGGTAACGTGGACCTAACATTTCAAAATTTAAAACAAACTTAATTACCTAAGTTATGGTTACCTGAGTCGCCTCCATGCGATCCAACTCATCTCTATAGTACCTAAGTACTCGACAAGGAGCCTTATACGCTTTCTTGCTATTCCACCAAGAGCCGAGCGGCTTTCCAGGGGTATCTAAGGCAGTTATTTTAACTCGATTCGGTCTTCCCATACACATATGCTCGCATGACCAAATTTATAAATAAAGTGTCAGATGATAAGAGAAAGAACCAATATTACAATTTTGTAAATTTCTAGCTGTGAAAAACAAGGAATTTACCTGAAGTAATGTAATGCAGCCATAAATTTTATTCTTCGTTGGAGCACATGCCTTATCGAGTTCCTTGTAAAGAAAGACCAGGACCCCTGCTCCCCAAGTATAATGGGCACACACATCAAAGTCCGTAAGGAAGCTAAGGTATAACGGATGGACATGCGTTGCCGATTGGTCCGGTATCAACCAAGAACCGATCATGTACAGAATCTAGGCACGTGGATGTCTATCCAAGATTTCATCGGTGGCTGCATCGTGGATATTAGTAAATGTATCTTTCAGCCAGTTTAAACTGATCTTATACCCCTTACTATAGCCTCCTGGTGCCTGATATTAGCATTTTTTGTGAAATATTAAAGCTAGAAATAATGTACAAAATATCCATGCAATAGGTACACCAAAGAGGGGAAACAAAATGAATTTTTTTACCTGTCCGAGAGCAGACTCGGCATATGTATCCAAGTGTGGGTGGTCGGTATCTGGACCAACAATTTTTCCTTCGACCAATCCAAGCCCATTGACCCGTAAACCGAGTAAGAGGCCAATATCCAGTAGTGTGATAGTGGCCTCATCCCATCTTAGATGAAAAGTGTGGGTCTCTTTTCTCCGGCGCTCAACTAGAGAGGTAACGAGAGCGTGGTTGATTTGGATAGACGAACCAATGAAGCTTCATAAAATCCGGCCCTTCGAATCCGCTCGATTATTCGCTGGTCTGTAACTATCCACTTGTCAGAACTATGGGTGACGACGGTGAGATTATCTCCATCCTGCAAAATTAAATCATGTTATTTTCAACTATTAGAATTAAAAGAAATGGGTAATTAAAAAAAATTTAATAAGTTTTGAATTTTTCCTCTCCATGTAATATATTAAAAGATCTGTGTTCGTTTTGATCAACGAGCATAGATTTGTCGAATGGTTGATTCTCCATTGAGACAATTTTGATATTTTAGATATGAGAAGGGACTTTGTACATAGTTAATTTAACGAAAACCACACTGAAGAGGGCGGGGTTTTATAGAACCCGCCCTCTTCAATGCTTAGTGTTGTCACATCAGTTTTTTATTGTTTAGTATTGTATGAATTCCCGGGATTGTCAAGTCAAATCAGTTTTTTATTGTTTTGTATTGTTATCAGAACGAAGAGGGCGGGTTCTAAGAACCTGCCCTCTTCAATAATTAAATGAGGGCGTGTTCCAGGAACCCGCCCTCATATTTGTTGGATTCCCGGACACTATAGTGTCAAGTCAAATCAGTTTGTATTATAGTGTCAAGTCAAATCAGTTTTTTAATATTTTATATTTTATCAGAACGAAGAGGGCGGGTTCAATAATTAAATGAGGGCGTGTTCCAGAAATCCGCCCTCATATTTGTTGGATTCCCAGGTATTATAGTGTGAAGTCAAATCAGTTGTATTATAGTGTCAAGTCAAATCAGTTTTTTAATGTTTTATATTGTTATCTGAACAAAAAGACCCGCCCTCTTCAATAATTAAATGAGGGCATGTTCCAGGAACCCGCCCTCATATTATGTATTACAGTAATTGAATGCCGGCGTGTTCCTATAAATAGCTCTTTACTATACAGCAACTCTCCATTTACCCTTATTTTGTGCAAGTGTGGAGTTTAGGAAGAAGGTCAAGTTCAGTACCATAGTCGTGAGGAGCTGCTGGATAGGATCAAGACGGAACCATGGCTTACTGTAAATTTCTGGAGCAAATTCAGTGACCAAACCAAGGTTCAGGGGCTCTAAACAGGAAGAGGAGACCAAAACAAGCACAGGGAAGAAATTTGAAGTTCCAAATTCTCTGTGAGTATTTCGCTCATCTTCTCCCCCTCCTCTGAACTCCTCTGAAGTATTCTTCCTGCAGCATTCTTTGCACAAACTCTCTTCCTCTCTCCAATAAAACTGTTTTTGTGCAGGATTCTTTGCGCCGCCGCCAAATAAGTTGTTTGCAAGTGTTTTCGGTTTATGTTTGTTACTGTTTTGCATAAATAATACGGACTTTAAGGGGCTATAACACTAATTCAGATTGGGTGGGGATTTCATCACCTTTCCTAAGACCCAAAAAATCACTAAAAGCATACGTATTACCCTTGAGCTTATTAAAAAAATATCTAGACTCAGCCAACTAAGGACTGTCGTGCTCAATAAGACAGAGGAGGTTGTGGGCATTCGATCGTTTATCTAAATTTGACTTTATGGTGCCTAGGCTAGACAAGTAAGAAAGATAATTTTAAAAGGTCCGTCTCACGGTGATTCGTGCGCGGAACCTTCCTTTCCTCATTTGTGCTTACCTGGCCACAATTGGCAGTGAAGAGACGATTTGAGGGTTATCTCACAACTTGTCACTTTGGAACAGGTAGGAGCAGTCTATTGGACTTTGAAGACCATAGCTCTAGGTATGATTGTGCATGTTTTGACTGTGATTGTATGAAGTTAACGCTTTTTTTATTGTTGGCTTGATATTGTTTGATGCAGATTATGGCAAGTTCAAATTTATTTGTTGTATGTAAATACGATGGCCGGATTATCACAAGTGCACAAGGTCCCGAATATATGGGCGGGTCCGAAAGAATCATGTGATTAGAACCATCAACAACTTATAATGAAATTGGGAATAAAGTGTTCAAAATCACGAAATACGATCCCCGTGAAATTAGGCTTAAGTTAAGTTGTATATGGTCTATGTTTAGTGGAAATGCATTGGTTGAAATTATAGACGATGCATCAATATCTTCGATGATAGATTTCGGTCTGTCAAACACCCAGCATTCTTTTGAACTTTTGGTTCAGAAGTATCAGATGTCCCTCCAACGGGTAATTTTGATGGTAATGCCGGAGGTAGTTCCTGGAGGTACGGTCACATGGTTAACGATGATACCGTCAGTCTCGGTGGATATGACTATACACAACATTATTCAAACCTTCAAACTCAAGGGTAAACATTTTATAAATACACATTCAAACATTTTAGTAATACCAAAATACTAATATGTTTTATATATTGAATACATGTTCTCCCAATCGACTGCTGCAGTTACATGCATCCCAGAAGAACAACAAGGATTACCATACACAACCTTCCAAAGGCAAATAAATCTGAAACAAGTGGTGATTTATTTACGAAAATATTAAGGAATAATAGTATAATAATAATTTATATACTAATCGCAGATTTTCCCATACCTCCGTATCATTCCAATACGATCCAAGTAGCGCATTCCAAGCATGTCCGTCCACATCTTTCCGGTCTTCTCATCCCGAACAATCCACATTACACCGACCACAACCATCATATATTGCACCCGAACCTTATGTTGCTACGGGTGACATTGAATTTGTGTGGCAGTGATGATGAAACTGTTGAAGGTCATCAAGAGGAAGATAGCATGGAATATGCCGCTGGATTGAATGATATAGCATTGTTTGATGATATGGTTGCGAACAATGATTTTGTCGAACTAGATGATCCCGGCCTCGATCCGCTGGAAGATGATAATTGGGTAGACTTAGCCGTGGCAGAATTAAATACGGCATCCTATTTGGAAGCGACAGTAGCAAGCGAAGATTGTGTCACTATTCGGGATTTATTTCAGGAAAAAGGAGATCTTATTTGTAAGCTAAAGTCGTGGTCTATTCAGCAAAACGTTACATTTAAAACCGAAGAGTCAAATAAGACGTACTATACCGTGGTATGTACGAAAGCTCCTGAATGTAAGTGGAGATTGCATGCATGTTGTTCCAAAAGAGCAAATGCTTGGAAGGTCACGAAATACAACCAAGAACATACATGCATCAATTCTATTATGTTACAAGATCATAGGAATTGCACTTCATCTTACATTTGCTCACTAATCATGCCACTAATCCGTACAGATGTGGCGATGACTCCCCGAGAGATACGGCTCTACGTTAGCGGAGATGTCACGTCCCGAAAGTACGGAAAATGACCGGCACTTAAACTACGAAACGTCTCGAGGCGTACGTAATCTAAGTAAGACGAAAACCCAGAAATCCAAACCAAGAAAAGTAGTAGAGTGAAGGAAAACCGATTTAAAATCAAGTAGTTTTAATAGCATAAGCCGAATTATGCGGTTTTAAAAAAAACATCAAGTAGTTCCTGAAAATTTCGGCAGAGTCTCCTTTGTAAATACTGGCTCCCAAACGGGATACAACATGAATAGTATACGAAATCAATAAAAAGGCATCCCCAAGCGGGAGCTAGCTCTTCGTTAATCGACGGTCACAACCACACAAGCAATATAATATACAACGCCAACGGCGAGGATCAAAACTCAAAAGGAAACTCAAAACCACAAGAAATCTGCAGAAATATAACGCGCGACTCTAAGGTCGAAAGAATAACATCACTGGTCTCTATCTCAAAAATAACACATGTTTGGTTGATGGAACTTCTAGATACAACAGAATAATAATATACAAGTTATATAATGGGGGTATGATACAAGTAAACCCACCTACTAGCAAATCACCCGAAGGAAACTATGCCCGCAAAACCGTGATGAAACCTGTACGGCAACCTGCAAGAAACTGGGGCACAACGGGGGTGAGTTGCCAACTCGTGAATAGAAAAACATCTACGCACAGAAATCGTATAAATAACGCAACCTAGGTCAATGATCATAATATATCCTCAAATATATGAATAACACGTAGCCTATAACAAGGCTAGGGTAAATATCTAACCCGAGTATAATCTCATGTGCCCGTGTCAGTGCCTCAAGTAGCAATATATCATATGAATGAGGTATGAATGCATGAAAACAGAATACATGTAAATGAAGAACCGTTTTCATAATTTAGTGAGATTTCCTTTGTATTTTTAAAATGAGGTATCATAATGAAATCAGCATAAAACAGTGCCTAGCATCGGCACAAAACGTAATCCCAATATCTCGATATCTCTGTATCACAGTCTCTGTACCTCAATATCTCGAAATCTCAATGTCTCAATCACAATATGTAGGGCGCCGTCAGTCCAGACCGGCCCCTACCATCCATCTCAAGACCACGACGGTATCCTCCGGATATCCGATGCGTCGGGTAAAATCACCGGTAGGTAGTGCTCCCCTGCCAGGCTCACATCGTCATCATCACGCGCTTCTTGCCCCGGGGTACCTTACCGGGTCCACCATGTACCCGAAACGGTTCATCCGTCTCCTCGAATCGGGTCTCGAAATCCATCAGCAAACTCATGGTGGACGACTCATACATCATGGGAAAAAACCGCACTTTTTATTTAAAAAAAGAAAGAAGAAGTTTGTATATGTTTTGCGGTTTTCCCCAAATCCAGAAAATCTCATGGAATCCGAATCCAAAACCTCAATAGCACGTAAAAAGTGAATATATGCATGAGAATCCATGAATGCGGCATAACAATGAATATCAGTATGCATGAAGTAGCAGGTAATAACTATAATTTCTAAACTAACATATAAGGCAAGTACACTAATATCATGTCTAAACTATTAGCTAACAGGCTATGTCAAGCAATAATATTTCTAAGGTGTACGTGACATGGTAAGTACCGATGAAGATGTGTGTGAGCCGGCAAGTAAGTGTACGTGGAACATACGCATCATCGGTAATGGTGCTGGTGTCCTAACCGCAAGATAGCAACAGTAGAATATAAAGCATAATATAAGCATGTGATGCGGAGCGAACAACAATAATGAGCGGGAGCTGAATACTAGACGTAACTATAACTAATCTGCATTAACCTAATATAAGTCCTACAAAAGGTGCCTTTTGAAATAACACGAATCATGGGGTTTTGAAAATAGGGGCTACGGTGTTTTTATGAAAAGATACGTCTTTTGAAATATCCGTAGGATCCCTTGGGCTGTCTTTTAAAATACCCACGATTCGTTAGTTTTGAAATAGGTAAGAATCGAATCTAATCTAACAACTAAACTAAACTAAGGGCTAAGCTGACCAGCTGGGCTACAGGTAAGGAAACCGCCTAACATCTGAGTCGATACATATACATACCTGTATATATATTAGTCGGTGATCCCGCCTCAATAATATCATATCCGATACCATATCTATAATCAGACATCCCAAGTCAAGAGTGCGGATCAATCATCAAAATATAGCTCATACATAAATCCGTCGTACGGCATCCCTAAATCTGGGTACGGGTTCATATCGCATTCATCATACTATCCATCTGGTATCCTCTTTATCAAATATCATGATCGGGGTACTGATCTACGTCTAGTACAATACTGATACCGCCTAAGTATGCATGCACGTGTGAAACACTACGTCAAGGACCCGCTACAACGTCATGTCGTATCTCAAATACAAACCCTGCTATATCACCGATCTCACGGCCTCAAATCAAATCTCATCGACTCATCATAAATCCCAAGTATCACCCTCAAATCCGTATGGGAACACATAGTCTCATACCCATGTGAACACAAAACTATAAAGAATCCCATGAGCACATATAAATAGGAATGTATGCAAGTATGTATGTGTGTATGTGTAGTGCAACACTACCCTAGGGTTCGCGACACTAAAATAATCCAACACACCAATATCCATCCTAAACATCGTTATTAATCCCAATTAACATATAATAATTGTTGGTGTGTATACGCATACGTATACACCACCACGGACTGCGGGGGTGCTATACGCCATCCACCCGACTTCTCCCCGTAGATATAAATCTGCTCACCTGATTCTCGCTCGTCGGTGCCAATGTCGCCACGTGCCTGCTTGTCGTCTCGAAGTCCTCGCGAGGGTACCTACGTATCATAACACATCGTATCGCATTAAAATCCGACCCAAAAACTCTCGATGTCGGCGTACAAACGCCAAACCATCGAGAAAAACCCAAATACACTCATTTGTATATTCACGAACACTAATTTTAATATAAAATAGGTTAAAACTCACAAAAACCCCAATTTCACTTAAAAAGTCATTTTTCCGAAAATCTAGCAAGCACAATTCGCCGTTTTAGTACAAAACTCGATGTATAAACGAATCTAGCGGCCACAATATTCACTAAATATCTTAATTAAGTCATAAAAACAATTCCCATAATTTAATCTCATTAATTTCCATAAACGTTAAAATTCTAGTTTACAAAATACCAAAATTTTAACAATTTTATAGCAAAAATGCACAAACTACAATCTAGCTTGGATTTTCATGAACTAAAAGCATTAAACCACTCAATATAATCTTTATAATAACATGAAACCTAAATTTGAATTTTTATCTCATAAGAATATAATTATTTAAAAAACCTAGTTTACCAATTATATAATTATCACTTTTAAATCAACAAATATGCAAACTAGCAACTTAAATTGGATTTAGCATAACATTAATATGTCAATTATATCACATAAACTAAATCTCACAACACAAAATACCAATTTGAAATCAAACCCCTCTCTTGAATTTTAAATCATGCACCTAGAACTAATTAAAAACCTAATTAAACAATTAATTAAGCTAACCTAAGCAATTAACAACACATTAAGCAAAAAGGTTAGAATTTATACCCAACTAATTTGAAGATCCCACAAGCACACTTAGCCTCCCAAATTGAAATCTAAATCCCTAGATCCATGCTAAGGTAGCCAAGGGAAAATAGGTAGGAGGTGGGTTTTGATTTGGATTTTTGCTTGATTTTTTGTGGATTTTTCAAGCATTTTTGATAAACTTTTTTAAAGAGAAGGAGATGAAGAATGAAGGGGCTGTTGTGGGTTCAGATTTTGGCCAGAATTGGTGGGGATTGGGTGAGAGAGGAGAGAGAGTGAGGTGGGGAAAGTCCACTCTAGTCAAAGTCCACTCTAATTCTATCATTTTCTACTCTTTTCTTTTTCTTTTCTTTTGAAAAAGAAGTGATTGGAGAGAGGGAGAGGGGGAGGGCTGTCATGGTGGGGCCGGCCATATGGGGAGGGGGGAGAGGGTGAGGTGTGGGTGTGTGGGTTAGGAAAAAGATAAATGCTAAACCCCAATTCCCATTAACACTAATTTCACCGAAAAAGCCTTTTTCTTCGATATTTTCTAAACCGTTTTAGCAAACGATTTCATTTCAAAAACCACATGATAAAATTTTATTTACTGTTTTATGATGCACAAAATTTGTTTCAACTCATTTCAATTTGTAATTTTCCCTAATTAAATGTATTAGTGACGGCTTAAAATAATAATAAAATAAAAAAAAATCAGAAAATTTGAAATTTCACCAGTGGCTCAATAAACACCAAATACTAGCCATTACATAGCTAGAATATGTATATTTAATTTTTATAATAAAGATATTTGTATTTTGACTTTTTACGGAAACCCCCCTTATTTTACCGATTTTTCCGAAATTTCATCGAAACGATTTTCAAAACGTTACAATCTTCCTCTCTTAAAGAAATTCGGTCTCCGAATTTAAATTAAAACTTCCCCCAAATACTAAAATATTTCAGCCAAAACCATCAAATCGCCGGGGCTCCGAAATCATAAATACATAAAACAAATCGTAGCGCAACGCATGCGCATGAAAAATGAGCATATAACTCAAATCAGAACTCCGTCAAGCATCCCGCAATCATCCGAGTCATGGGGAAGACATCAATACCAAATCCAAAGCAAAACCAATATGATATAACTCGAAACTATACATGTAAAATATATTCAGGTACTGTCCTCTGACTAGTCCTGCTCAGTACGAAAACACATATCAATATCATAAAGACGTACTGCTCTATAAGAAAAATCAATCCCAAAATATGCGTATGAATACTACGTGCATCTTGTGCGCACGGAAATCAAAATCCAAATATGTGCCATACATATGCACAGAAACAACATCTAAGTGCATCGTGTGTGCATGAAACATCTGTCGTAGGCAACATGTATGCCTGACAGCAAATCAGGTGCATCTGACATGCACGAAAAATCTCGATTTAGTGCATCTGGTGTGCACCAAAATCACACTTCAAAACATGCGCCCAACATGCGTGAAAATCCAAATCAGGTGCATCCATCGTGCACGAAATCATGAAATCCAATATCAAGTGCCGAACATACGCAAAATCAAATCAGGTGCACAAGGTGCACAAAACAAATATCGAACATCACCATCGAAATCAAAGTCCAGTGCATCTAAGTGCACAAAAGGCGTATCACTGTACTGCAAGCATATATAAACTATACAGAGTGCAGGAACCAAATCGTGTGCGTGCATACGCACAAAATCAACTCAAATGTCTAAAACCGTAAAATCACAAACATGTGAAACCCAAGCACGAAAACGATATCAAGTGCAACACTGTGCAATGATCGTAAATCCTCAATCATCAAAATCAAATCATGCGAATAAATCACCCAAAACATCGAAATCAATAATGGCGGAATAGTACCGCTCAAGCGCATCCTCTAAGAATCTCGGGCCAATTGTCGCGGTCACTAGTGGGCCGTTTCGTCGATGATCATGAACTCTGGCCTGCTGGTGTGCGTAACAATGACCACTTCTGGGTCAAGGTCTTCACCGTGAATTACCAATCTCTCGGTCCATCGGCTCATCGGCCCTGTCAGGTGTGCTAACGGGGATGATCCCGTTCTGGCACTTCTCTGGTCACCTCTCGGTCAATCATCGTGACCACTCGTAAAACAGCATATCACTGGCGTCGGTCTCTGGCTCTCTGAATGTACGTGACACATCTGATCCTGGGTGCAAGTGTCATTGCAGCAGTGTCCTGGAAGGAATCCTGCTCACGGTCTCTTCCATGTCTCGTCTCTGCCAACTGTCCGGAAGTCATCGTCCTTTCCTATATCTGCATCTTGCTCTGGAACGACTGCATACTCATCGCAACTCCTTCTGGAAGGTAAATCCAAGTACCATGCCTCGGCATGCGCATCGCATCTCTGATGTCGGCAGAGTGGAACGTCATCTCATCTAGATCTGGTACGAACCTCTTACTTCACTTTTCTCTAATGTCGTCTACTTTGGACTCGTCTCGTCGCGGCTGCATGGACTGAGCTCCAACGGCTATTCTCGTATCGGGAGTCTCCCAAGAAATGCATCTCACCACCTAGCATCCGAATTAAGTCGAACCATCCAATCGATTGTCAAAACCTCATAATCCCCCAAGGGCTCAACATCTTGGGCACAGTTTAATAGTATCGAGTACATACCACAGTATCGGTGGTCCAGCCGTAGAAGGGCAAACCCAAGCCTCACTAATGGCGCCGCGGAACTGCCGCAAACCCTAAGGTTCAAAGGCTTTCACACGGTCATTAAGTCGAGTTAGGGTTTCATTCTTCTAGAGGGACCATAGAATTGCCTGCATGTCTTTCCGACTAATTTAAACTTGGAATAATAGGTTTCTGACATTCGATCGTCTCTGTCGACTCCCAACGTCTCCGCGTGAAGTCGTCTCTAGCTGGAATCAATCTATCTGATGACCTCTCATCGGGTAGGCGAACGAACCACATGTCCTAGTCATTCATCGTCGGGTGACTAGCGACCTTCTATCATCTATTAGTACAACTCATACTGCATTAGCTCCAGCGTCTGGGGCAATATCCCGTCGCTCACAACAACAACTGGCTCACTCGTCTGCACGCTGAACAGTGCCTCAATCATCATGAGTGAGCAATACACCAACGGTCATCAAAATCTGGCTGGCCTCTATCATTGGCTCAATCCTCTAGTGTCGATCAGCACATCCGAGTAACCTCATAAAGGAGATCCGCCAAACGCTCTTGGCGCGGAAACACAGTAAAAAGACACATCTCCGCAATCGTGTGTCGCCGGAATTTCGCCCTGGTCAGTCCTCGTTCATGACGAGCTCGTGCTGACCACAACTCTAGCTGTAGCTCTCCCTGCCCGTAATCGTGGCAGCAAAACCATAACTGGTACTGATGAGGCTAGATCGGAATGAATATAATACTGAGCAAAGAAATGTACATTCTAAGGCTTCTTAAGTGGAGTAGCGTATCGTAAATATGCCGCGGAACATACCTACGGTACGTCACTCTAGTTTAGTCACCTATTTCATCAACCAAGGATCATCCTACGCTCTGAAGGTAAAACCTAACGCTTTGATACCAACTTTGTCACGTCCCGAAAGTACAGAAAATGACCGGCACTTAAACTACGAAACGTCTCGAGGCGTACGTAATCTAAGTAAGCCGAAAACCCAGAAATCCAAACCAAGAAAAGTAGTAGAGTGAAGGAAAACCGATTTAAAATCAAGTAGTTTTAATAGCATAAGCCGAATTATGCGGTTTTAAAAAAAAACATCAAGTAGTTCCTGAAAATTTCGGCAGAGTCTCCTTTGTAAATACTGGCTCCCAAACGGGATACAACATGAATAGTATACGAAATCAATAAAAAGGCATCCCCAAGCGGGAGCTAGCTCTTCGTTAATCGACGGTCACAACCACACAAGCAATATAATATACAACGCCAACGGCGAGGATCAAAACTCAAAAGGAAACTCAAAACCACAAGAAATCTGCAGAAATATAACGCGCGACTCTAAGGTCGAAAGAATAACATCACTGGTCTCTATCTCAAAAATAACACATGTTTGGTTGATGGAACTTCTAGATACAACAGAATAATAATATACAAGTTATATAATGGGGGTATGATACAAGTAAACCCACCTACTAGCAAATCACCCGAAGGAAACTATGCCCGCAAAGCCGTGATGAAACCTGTACGGCAACCTGCAAGAAACTGGGGCACAACGGGGGTGAGTTGCCAACTCGTGAATAGAAAAACATCTACGCACAGAAATCGTATAAATAACGCAACCTAGGTCAATGATCATAATATATCCTCAAATATATGAATAACACGTAGCCTATAACAAGGCTAGGGTAAATATCTAACCCGAGTGTAATCTCATGTGCCCGTGTCAGTGCCTCAAGTAGCAATATATCATATGAATGAGGTATGAATGCATGAAAACAGAATACATGTAAATGAAGAACCGTTTTCATAATTTAGTGAGATTTCCTTTGTATTTTTAAAATGAGGTATCATAATGAAATCAGCATAAAACAGTGCCTAGCATCGGCACAAAACGTAATCCCAATATCTCGATATCTCTGTATCACAGTCTCTGTACCTCAATATCTCGAAATCTCAATGTCTCAATCACAATATGTAGGGCGCCGTCAGTCCAGACCGGCCCCTACCATCCATCTCAAGACCACGACGGTATCCTCCGGATATCCGACGCGTCGGGTAAAATCACCGGTAGGTAGTGCTCCCCTGCCAGGCTCACATCGTCATCATCACGCGCTTCTTGCCCCGGGGTACCTTACCGGGTCCACCATGTACCCGAAACAGTTCATCCGTTTCCTCGAATCGGGTCTCGAAATCCATCAGCAAACTCATGGTGGACGACTCATACATCATGGGAAAAAACCGCACTTTTTATTTAAAAAAAGAAAGAAGAAGTTTGTATATGTTTTGCGGTTTTCCCCAAATCCAGAAAATCTCATGGAATCCGAATCCAAAACCTCAATAGCACGTAAAAAGTGAATATATGCATGAGAATCCATGAATGCGGCATAACAATGAATATCAGTATGCATGAAGTAGCAGGTAATAACTATAATTTCTAAACTAACATATAAGGCAAGTACACTAATATCATGTCTAAACTATTAGCTAACAGGCTATGTCAAGCAATAATATTTCTAAGGTGTACGTGACATGGCAAGTACCGATGAAGATGTTTGTGAGCCGGCAAGTAAGTGTACGTGGAACATACGCATCATCGGTAATGGTGCTGGTGTCCTAACCGCAAGATAGCAACAGTAGAATATAAAGCATAATATAAGCATGTGATGCGGAGCGAACAACAATAATGAGCGGGAGCTGAATACTAGACGTAACTATAACTAATCTGCATTAACCTAATATAAGTCCTACAAAAGGTGCCTTTTGAAATAACACGAATCATGGGGTTTTGAAAATAGGGGCTACGGTGTTTTTATGAAAAGATACGTCTTTTGAAATATCCGTAGGATCCCTTGGGTTGTCTTTTAAAATACCCACGATTCGTTAGTTTTGAAATAGGTAAGAATCGAATCTAATCTAACAACTAAACTAAACTAAGGGCTAAGCTGACCAGCTGGGCTACAGGTAAGGAAACCGCCTAACATCTGAGTCGATACATATACATACCTGTATATATATTAGTCGGTGATCCCGCCTCAATAATATCATATCCGATACCATATCTATAATCAGACATCCCAAGTCAAGAGTGCGGATCAATCATAAAAATATAGCTCGTACATAAATCCGTCGTACGGCATCCCCAAATCTGGGTACGGGTTCATATCGCATTCATCATACTATCCACCTGGTATCCTCTTTATCAAATATCATGATCGGGGTACTGATCTACGTCTAGTACAATACTGATACCGCCTAAGTATGCATGCACGTGTGAAACACTACGTCAAGGACCCGCTACAACGTCATGTCGTATCTCAAATACAAACCCTGCTATATCACCGATCTCACGGCCTCAAATCAAATCTCATCGACTCATCATAAATCCCAAGTATCACCCTCAAATCCGTATGGGAACACATAGTCTCATACCCATATGAACACAAAACTATAAAGAATCCCATGAGCACATATAAATAGGAATGTATGCAAGTATGTATGTATGTGTAGTGCAACACTACCCTAGGGTTCGCGACACTAAAATAATCCAACACACCAATATCCATCCTAAACATCGTTATTAATCCCAATTAACATATAATAATTGTTGGTGTGTATACGCATCCGTATACACCACCACGGACTGCGGGGGTGCTATACGCCATCCACCCGACTTCTCCCCGTAGATATAAATCTGCTCACCTGATTCTCGCTCGCCGGTGCCAATGTCGCCACGTGCCTGCTTGTCGTCTCGAAGTCCTCGCGAGGGTACCTACGTATCATAACACATCGTATCGCATTAAAATCCGACCCAAAAACTCTCGATGTCGGCGTACAAACGCCAAACCATCGAGAAAAACCCAAATACACTCATTTGCACATTCACGAACACTAATTTTAATATAAAATAGGTTAAAACTCACAAAAACCCAAATTTCACTTAAAAAGTCATTTTTCCGAAAATCTAGCAAGCACAATTCGCCGTTTTAGTACAAAACTCGATGTATAAACGAATCTAGCGGCCACAATATTCACTAAATATCTTAATTAAGTCATAAAAACAATTCCCATAATTTAATCTCATTAATTTCCATAAACGTTAAAATTCTAGTTTACAAAATACCAAAATTTTAACAATTTTATAGCAAAAATGCACAAACTACAATCTAGCTTGGATTTTCATGAACTAAAAGCATTAAAACACTCAATATAATCTTTATAATGACATGAAACCTAAATTTGAATTTTTATCTCATAGGAATATAATTATTTTAAAAACCTAGTTTACCAATTATATAATTATCACTTTTAAATCAACAAATATGCAAACTAGCAACTTAAATTGGATTTAGCATAACATTAATATGTCAATTATATCACATAAACTAAATCTCACAACACAAAATACCAATTTGAAATCAAACCCCTCTCTTGAATTTTAAATCATGCACCTAGAACTAATTAAAAACCTAATTAAACAATTAATTAAGCTAACCTAAGCAATTAACAACACATTAAGCAAAAATGTTAGAATTTATACCCAACTAATTTGAAGATCCCACAAGCACACTTAGCCTCCCAAATTGAAATCTAAATCCTTAGATCCATGCTAAGGTAGCCAAGGAAAAATGGGTAGGAGGTGGGTTTTGATTTGGATTTTTGCTTGATTTTTTGTGGATTTTTCAAGAATTTTTGATAAACTTTTTTAAAGAGAAGGAGATGAAGAATGAAGGGGCTGTTGTGGGTTCAGATTTTGGCCAGAATTGGTGGGGATTGGGTGAGGGAGGAGAGAGAGTGAGGTGGGGAAAGTCCACTCTAGTCAAAGTCCACTCTAATTCTATCATTTTCTACTCTTTTCTTTTTCTTTTCTTTTGAAAAAGAAGTGATTGGAGAGAGGGAGAGGGGGAGGGCTGTCATGGTAGGGCCGGCCATATGGGGAGGGGGAGAGGGTGAGGTGTGGGTGTGTGGGTTAGGAAAAAGATAAATGCTAAACCCCAATTCCCATTAACACTAATTTCACCGAGAAAAAAGCCTTTTTCTTCGATATTTTCTAAACCGTTTTAGCAAACGATTTCATTTCAAAAACCACATGATAAAATTTTATTTAATGTTTTATGATGCACAAAATTTGTTTCAACTCATTCCAATTTGTAATTTTCCCTAATTAAATGTATTAGTGACGGCTTAAAATAATAATAAAATTAAAAAAAAATTCAGAAAATTTGAAATTTCACCAGTGGCTCAATAAACACAAATACTAGCCATTACATAGCTAGAATATGTATATTTAATTTTTATAATAAAGATATTTGTATTTTGACATTTTACGGAAAACCCCCTTATTTTACCGATTTTTCCGAAATTTCATCGAAACGATTTTCAAAACGTTACAGGAGAGCACAAAATTCAGATTTCGTATGTGAAGGCATGAAATGCTCGTAGAAAGGTTTTATGCAAGATATTTGGGGAGTGGGAAAGCTCGTACAACTCACTAGTCCCTTTTATGGAAGCCATGAAAGCATCAAATCCGGGGCCGTATACCGGCTAAAAACCACAGAGACAGATGTCGATGGCTCCGTCAGGTTTCAAAGAATTTTCTGGTGCTTTGCTCTAAGTGCGGCTGGTTTCGCACACTGTCGGCCGGTATTATGCGTTGATGGGACGTATTTATACGGTAAGTACAGAGGCTGCATGTTAATCGCTACAGGTGTTGATGCTAATAACGGTATATTTCCGTTGGGTTTTTCTATTGTCGAGGGTGAAAATACATCATCCTGGTCATGGTTTTTCCGTCAACTCAAAAATATCCCATCTGTTATTGATAAAACAGATTTATGCATCATATCTAATAGACATCTATGAATACTACCTGCAATGAGAGCTGTATTTCCGACGACCCCACATAGGTTTTGCCTGCGGCACTTCAGGCAAAATTTTGATAGAAAATTTAAAAATTCAGATCTACATAAGCTTTGTACAAAGCCGGTGAAGCGTCTGACCCTAATGTGCATGACATGTACATGACGAAAATTGGGAAGATATGAGTATCCAGTACGCATGTGGTCACAAGCACATGATAATGGATGCAGATATCTACTAATGACCACAAATATGTCTGAAAGCTTTAACGGGGTCCTTAAAAGTGTTAGAGGCTTACCGATACAGGGGCTGATTGTTCGAACCTTTTTTCGGGTGAATACTTACTTTGTGCAAAGAAGAGAAAAGTCCTTGGCGATGGAGACTCCGCTCATCGCGTATTACGAAAATATATTCCGGAAAAGAGAGCGCAGAGCACAATACTACAGATCCGAAAGGTTTGACACGGCGGAGTTTCAAGTAACGGGGAGTAATGGGAATCAATACACCGTAAACTTTAGAGATGAAGGGCTCTTTTCGTGCACATGCGGTGTTTTCCAGCAACAACATTTATCTTGTGCCCACGCAATTGTTGCTACGAGCAGCATGTATAACTCACATTACAATTTTGGTTCCCATTACTATACAGTTTCCAATTACCAAGGCGCATACGATCCAAAATTTCATCATATACCGGACAGTCGCTATTGACACTATTATACTGGGAACAGACAAACACCGACTGTATTACCGCCGGAAAAAAATATAGGGCCCGGAAGACCTAAGGTGCGTCGAGATCGAATGACAATAGATGCTTATCCTCAGCAAAGGCACGACAGATGTAGTCTATGCAAACAACCAGGTCATTATAGGACCAGATGTCCAACACAGTCATCAGGGGCGGGACCTTCGAGATCGTGACAAGTGCACCGGAATATTTTTTTGTATTGTAAATTTGACGGATTCATTTTGATATTATAAATTTGACCGTCGAGATAGAATTTATATTTTACAAACAGATAGGATTTTTTTGTATTGTAAATTTGACGGATTCATTTTGATATTATAAATTTGACCGTCGAGATAGAATTTACATTTTACAAACAGATAGGATTTTTTTGTATTGTAAATTTGACCGATTCATTTTGTACACCACAGTCATATAAAACAATTTTATAATTTTTTAAAATTTTGCTTTATTTAATTTTTTCGAATTTTACGAATTTTTTTGAATTTTGTTTTAAATAGAACAATTTTATTTTATTTTATTTAAAAATATGGCGGGTTCTAGGAACCCGCCCTCCATAGAACAATAACCCGCCCTCTCCTATAAAATATAGGGGGCGGGTTCTAGGAACCCGCCCTCCATAGAACAATGGAGAGGGCGGGTTCCTAGAACCCGCCCTCTCCTATAAAATATAGGGGGCGGGTTCTAGGAACCCGCCCTCTATACTGGGGAGGGATGGGGTCCAGGAAACCGCCCTATTCTCCTAATTTTAAAATAAAATATCCTAGTTTTATAATTTTAAATATAAAATACCCTATTTAAAAAAAAAACCAATTTACTGTTACAAATTTGATGCTTATGAATTAATTTGCAGATATTCAAAAATAGAACCAAAAAAGCCCAGAGAATAAGGGACTAAGGAGAAATGAACGATTTGGGGGTAATGTATTCGGGTTAAACGGGTTGAAGCGGGTCATGATACATGACCCGTACCCTACCCATTTATTAAACATGCCGGTTGGGTTAACCCGATTAAAAATTTAGCGGGTTCGGGTATTTTTGACAGGCCTAATATCATGACACTCAATGTTGTTGATAAATTATAACCTGGAAATTTAGTTAACAGTATCATTTGGTTTATGTAACTCTATTCTATGCCAATGATTCTTTCTCAAGACTGTTGTATTACTCCTATGATAATTAGGTAAGTACCACACAACCGAGGAATGTAGACTGAGTTGCATAATCCTGAAACTATAAATTCATCCTTTTGTGATTCATTTCTGACATGTATGATCATTCTAAACTTGCAGGCTGCCTACTATTCAACAGGAAGTTCAACAACGCAAGCTACTGTACATGGGTCTTTACCTTCTTATATGGGGTGAAGCTGCTAACTTGCGTGCCAGAGTGCCTTTGCTACATATATCATCATGTAGGGTTTGTATTTTTGTAACATAAAATTTTATTTGTACAACGTTTTTGCAAACAGCAGCGTATTTTGGATTTTACAATAGTATGTCACCTTATGGTATCAAATACATGTTGTAAAAAGCGAGATTAGCATCCAATACCTGTTAAAAGTAGATGAGATTAAATAAATATACATCTTTCTTTTTTTTGCACTGTTAGATGGCATTTGAACTATATGGTATGCTGGCTGGGAATGTGAACCCAATGACTGGTGAGAATGTAAAGCCAGCTTATGGAGGTGATGAGGAGGCATTTCTACAGAAAGTTGTTATTCCTATTTATCATACTATAGCACAGGTGCATTGCCTTTTTTTTTCCTTCCCTTATTTTGTTTATTTGGTCTGTTCTTTTTCCATGTTTTTTGTGGAGTAATAATTCCTTTGATGCAGGAAGCCGAAAGGAGCAAGAGGGAAAAATCAAAGCATTCACAATGGAGAAACTATGACGATTTAAATGAATATTTTTGGTAATACAGAGGAAAGTTTTTCATGTTCAAAATAGTTTTCCCTACTTCATAGCTAATATAATTTCATTCATACAAAATCCAGGTCTGTCGATTGCTTTCGTCTAGGTTGGCCGATGAGAGCTGATGCTGATTTCTTTTCCTGCCTCTAAATTCAGTTCGCCTCGAGAAAAACGTGGTAAGTTTGTTTTATCCTATTAATCTTTGAATTAAATGACATAATACTCCATTCAGGCACGGCATTCCCATCTTGATTCAAATGTTTAGTTTTCTTTAGTACTCAGGTTGTTATCGATCTGAGACGATTTCAACATTTTACTGTTTCGTACCATGCATTAGCTTGCATTTTCTTCTTGGTTTTATTATGTCATTCACTAATTTTGATGCTAGTGAACAAAAAGGTCCTAAGATTCTATATATGCTTTCTCTGAAGCTAGTTTGCTAAAATAAAGGGAAATCATTGAAATATAATAAACTAAAATTTCACGAATGCTGCCGTATCTCTACTACTATAAGGTTAACTCATATGGCCCCACCAAATTTACAATCATTTGTGTAGCTAAGAAGATGGCTACTGATTTTTACAGAAAGTAATAAAAAAGTAAGAAGATGG
The DNA here is from genome assembly GCA_030015575.1 of Agapanthus africanus. Taxonomy (NCBI): domain Eukaryota; kingdom Viridiplantae; phylum Streptophyta; class Magnoliopsida; order Asparagales; family Amaryllidaceae; genus Agapanthus; species Agapanthus africanus. The sequence continues at coordinate 388,321,425 of CM057345.1, read as the reverse complement.
TTTTATTGCACTCTTAGTAACCCATGCAACTAACCGTTACTATAATTTTTTTAATAATACTATCTTTCCAATAAAACCTTCTCCCCCCCCCCCAAATAAGAGATATTTCCTACCTATGTTTTTAAATCTCTCTCCATATAAAAATAATAAATTTGTATATTTCATTATCCACATCCATGTGCATTGCACGTGCAAAATACTAGTTATTCAAGTTGTGACATTGCCTAATAAATCATAGGCAATTTGTACTCGTTAACCAAAATTTGATAATTTTCGTACATATATGCGTAATCATCATTTTGTTGAGCTATTTAGAAGTGAAAGGTCCCTTCTACTACTGTACCAAAACTCTGAAATTATGATGAGGATTGATGGTTTTATTTTTATACTAACACGCCCCCGCAGGTCGAAGCCCTTTTGGGTCAAAACCTTGGCTTTTGCGCAACTGTTTTTTATTAAATAAAACCACATTTAATTCACCTGATGGGAATTGAACCTGAGTTGTTTTGATATCATGTGAAATGCCCCTTCCAATGTACCAAAACTCCGAAGTTATGATGGGGATTGAGGGTTTTATTTTTATATTCAAGCAATATCTACACAAAATTAAATATGATAGCAATACTCCTATAGAAGTAGTTAACAACACAATTTATAGTTAATTGTGTTGGATATAGGTGCGCTTAAGGCAATTATTGTAATTGAAGGAGGACCTATATGATAGAATAATCTTACTCGATATAAAAGTATGCTATCCGGTTTGTCTTTATCATTCATGTGCATACGTTTTATTCATTATCATGTATCGCTAATATATAATGATAAAGCCCGTAGGATATTTGCTTGACTACCGGGATTATGATAGAGATCATACTAGTGGGGCCTGGATAGCAGCACATTCTTAAAAGTCCTTAGTCGAGAGAGTATCGAGACTGGGCATCGATACTCCAGACTAGTGTATACGTTTCTTGACCCCAACCGGGACGATAGTTGATCCCATAGCCATTGGTGTTTGACACCAAAGATTATATACATGCGCTTATTAAATGAATGAGTTATACTGGACGGGCTCACCTGAGAACTCCTAGATGGTACTGTACCCATCGTCAGATAGCAGTTCTCATGTGACACGAGTACATGGTAGTTTGTAAACCTAAGATTGTCACTGTCTTGTGTGTGTTCTCACTGTACTTTGATTACTACCCTACCACGGTTTTAAAGAGTCGTGCTAATAGCTTTTAATTAGATACAGTCCCGAAGCACATGGAGGTCGTGAACGATCGAAGGGATTCGTCTCTCTCGGTATAGCGAGGCGAGGTTATGCTGTGCCGGATCAACTATAACCATAAGTTCTTGGCTAAGACAATTGAGATTTACTGATAAGCATTTTCAGTAGTTTCTCGAATGGTTATGAGTTTATGATCGACACAACTTATCGGGTTATTGAGAGTCTGACGGTTTCCACCTCCCAGACCCGATATGCGACACTCTTAGACGAAGAGACCGGACTGTACGGTGATTGTCACCGATAGACTTTACAGGGTTCGGATGAGCTTGCTCGTTGATCTTCTTTCGATTAATATCTTGATAGCCGTTACGTGTAGCTAGTACCGCTGACGTACTTGTGGGCTATGATCCTAACCTACTGCCAGCGTATTGTCGAGTTTTTAGAGCCCCACACAAAAGTTTACCAGCACAAGCGAAATGATATAGGGGGCACGTATAGTGATACATGCAGGAGTTCGATTAAACACGTGTATGTGATACACGTATTTTAATCGGGTGTTAAATGATATTAACCGGTTCATATATGATATAACCGGATTATTAAATTAAGTGTTGATTTAGTAATTATATGATATAGATATATATTAAAATAATATCATATTCATTTTATTATTTATTCTCTTTAAATATATTTATATTTGATATAAATATAAGGATCATGTTAGCTTATACATGTGAGTTGTGTGTATGAGATGCACACACAAGTTTAGCTAATACATGATTGTTGTGTGTATGAGAATTACATAGGAAACAAGATGAGATCAAAGGATTTACTTTATATTTTTTTGGAAAAAGAATGAGTCATTTTTTGGTAGTGTGTAGAATTGATGACCCACTTTTGGTTTTTCCTAAAAAAGATAAGTATGCATAGTCTTTTAATCTTATCATAATTTTCCTAGCTATTCTGATCTTTATGGCTCTCTCTCTTGATTTTGATTAAGTGAGAAAGAAAAAGAAAAGAGAAAAAAATTAGTGAGTAAATATATTCTACATCATTTACTAATTATTCTTAGCAAGTTTGATTAGTGAGTCGCTTCACATATGATGTGATCAAGTGAAGTTATAGCTTGTGATGGTGTTATCTTAAGGTGGAACATCTTCGGTAAGGAGATTACCGAGCGAGCTTGTTCCGGGCTTCGTGTAGACTAGCCGGACTTCAAAAAGAGGTGGTTAACGCGCTACATAGGTTGTATACCCGAACTTTCTTTTTAAGCTTACTAGTTTAGTGTCAAGTTTAGTCTTTTGGTTAGATTCTTGATTTGAGATTGCTATTGCTATCAAGTTTTTTAATATTACCGCTTCCGCCGCGCTTTAAAACCCTTTAAGCAAGCTTAGCATCCCAGCAAATTGTGCCAATAAGGGATAAGGGTAGACCTAAACGATCATGGATTGAGGCAATTAAGAATGACATTTTAAGTTTTAATTTAACCGAGAAGATGGCTATTAACAGAGCATAATAGAAGAAAAAATCATATACCCGACCCCAATAAATTAGGCTAAAGGCTTGTTACTTCTGTTGTTGTAGGAGTACCCCTATATGTTATATATAAATATATTTTTATAGGATAGTACGTAACAAAGTCGCATAATCTTAGCTAACATTACTGACCCATTGGCTGGAAACTCGTGCGATGTCGTACCAAAGAAGCTTTTTCCGTCTTATTAAAGTAGAAGCCTTTTCCATTAACTTTCTAGATATTTTTGTCTTCACAAAAATTCTATGACATTTACGTTGAAGGGTGGTAAACCTGGTTTCTGAGTAGCTAAATCATTAATTTCATTAAAGAATAACATTTCAGCTACATTCAATTATCATCTATTTTGGTATGAATCTTGGATCATCTTTGCATTGCATTCATGTTCTTAGAAAATAAATTTCTACATCATCTATGTCTACATTCATCCTGTGGGGCAAAAAAAATCCTAAATCATCCAGAACTCACATCCTCCGTTTTGTTGTTTGTTGGGGACGGAGCCCACAAGCAACGGATACATAACACAACTTGGGTGTCCATTCTAACCCAAAAGCCCGAGCTGATAGGTAGAGGTCCAAGTTATATTATATATCACATCAACTTCTTTATAAACTCCCGATGTGGTACTAAAGATACGAGTCACAACCCAACAATCCCGAGCTTGACTCGTATCGTACAAACCCGCCTGCACCGTTGTAGGAAGCATACCAACAGCGGCGGTATACAGGCGCTTCAACACCAAGTGGCGGGCCTTGGTGTTCAACACAAGCACTCAACCCAACTCCCACATCAATTTTTTTTTTCCTCGCTCCACCCCTCCTCCCGAAACCAAACCAGGCTCTGATACCAGTTTGTTGGGGGCGGAGCCCACAAGCAACGGATACATAACACAACTTGGGTGCCCATTCTAACCCAAAAGCCCGAGCTGATAGGTAGAGGTCCAAGTTATATTATATATCACATCAACTTCTTTATAAACTCCCGATGTGGTACTAAAGATACGAGTCACAACCCAACATTGTTAAATTTAAAATTGAAGATGCAATATGGTTCCTGCAGATGAATAGATGTTCCATTTCTTGTTGACTTATTGCGGCACAATTATTTTCACTCAGTCATGGCATGATCTTATGAACACATGCTTTATTTCAGTTCAAATCCTAAATTGATCGGTCTCGAGTATGTTTATTTGCACATAATTTTTCAAGTTCCCATAATGAAGAAGTAAACGAAAGCACGATTCTTTTTGTCGGTTTCTCATTAATTCTTTCCCCTTAAAATATAATAATGAATAAATAATACAACTTTAAAGAAGAATCGTAAGGAAAATCCAACATACTAAAAGAATTAGCTGTCATACTGACCTAGTGATGACCAAAGTTGTCAACTGCGAATTCAAATCTTTTATCATATCTCATGTTTATCGTAATGCATATCAAATCATATTATGTATCTCTAGATTAATTGTCCTATCTAGTGATAAATATCTAATTATACAAATTTAAGAAAACAAAATTACTAATAAAAAATTAGAATGCACGATAGTAACAATCATTTGAACTATAAAATATTAGATAAACAAAAGAACCGATCATAAACATAAAGATAAAATTGAAAACAAAAAAGATAACTAAAGCATAATATTATTAGTTTCACAGTGGGTCGATTATTTACTAGTTTATATATCTAATGATCATAATATTATTAATGAATTTATTGTCAGTAAGAAAGTCAAACCATATTAAACATTAATATAAGAATTTAAGGGGCTTGTAGTGTCCCTGTAAGCCCCAACTTAAAGTGCCCCCACCCAGAGGTGGGTAGGGCTCAAGGGTGGTTTTGCAGTAAAGACTTAGGGCTCCACCCGCTTATAGATGAGGCCACTGCCAGGAGGGGCTTGCAGAGACCCTGTCATACTCTGCTTCCTTAAATACGATAGCAAAAGACGTGACGAGACCTGCGACGTGTCTATATCCGAAAAGCACACATTTTCGATAGATACGTTAAGCGTCTAGCATGTAATAATAGTATCATAAGCAATTTATAACAATCAAATTCAATATTTACTAAAATACACGGCATGTTTAAAAGAAAGAACTATGTTTCGAGATACAAGAGGTGAAAGCCTTTTAAAACACATGGGATTCCACTTATTACAATAAGGAATCAAAAGAAATAGAAAATGAAGTCGGCTAAACACTAGGCAGTTCACAAGATACATAACTAGAAAAGATAATGAATCAAGGGTGACAAGTACTCTGTCTGGGTCAGAAATAGGCAAGGTCTTCGGTTGATACGTCCATCTCTCCGTGCACAACCACGTTTCCAGCTGATTCTAAAGCTGAGAAACATTTCAAACATAGAAATATCCTTTAGCGAACCTTCACTCGGGTAAGTCTCCCAAATCCAGGGATAATAAAAAAAATATGATGTCGATAAATCAAATATCATTACAGTAAATAACTAGGAAAAATATTGCAAGTTTGTCTAAAAATATTGACATGTTTATTATTTTAAAAATAATATTTTATTAATCGAGCCGGGAAGAATAGAATAGGGCATGCAATATCGTGAGTATTCTGTTCACCATGTCGGAATATCATATGAGGATTCTTGAAGTGGTCTCCGGCAACATGGCATGGCATTTAGTTCTGCATACAATAGCATTTATCGCATTCCCGCTGCATGCGGCTCTATTTATTTTCCAACTACCCCATTACCCTGCCATAAAAACGGTTTGTTGTATCAAATATGAGTAGTCTAAATAAAGAACCGTGCATATATCATATGCATCAAGTATATCAACAATAAATTTTAACATCGATTAAAAAAACACGAGTAGATGTCTTGTAGCTTTTGAAATGACACAGTAAGGAAACATGCCATGGTCTTTCAATATTAATAGATGTGCAAGAAAAAGGTAACTATAATTAGTTGCGAAGCGGTTACGTTCCTACCATTATTAAATTATATAAACATTCAAATTATAAGTCTACCAATTCCTTTAGACAACCCTATAAGTGAAGAACATGCAGAGGTCGTATGGTTATGATGTGGAAATAATATAGGGCCCTTCAGGATTGAACTAAGAGGTAGAACTTATACCGAAATGGTTATCGATGTCGGGACTTCAGACTTGCCGAGGTCGTAACTCCTAACCTCAAACTCCAAATGACTAAAAATTTTGACACAATTCAGAGGGGCAGGTATATTATTTTTTACAATTTTTCTGGAATTTTGAAGTGTTTTGAAATGGCAAATCAAGCTAAAGAAACTGTTGCGCAGATTTGGATTCTTTAAAGGGTCGAAAACTATCAAGCAATTGGTTTAGGAAATAGAGTTAACAAGGATTTGATTTCTTTAGGGTGAAGGTATACGTGCAGTGGCTATTTAGTCTAAGGAAGGGAATATGGTAAGGGTGATCGGTGACGAGAACGATATGGTAAAGCGACGCTAGGAAATCCTTATCTTTAAATACCTCCATCGATAATATTTTTCATAAAAAGGATGGGGGAAACATGCAGAGGGGTCCTAACCACACTGGAGGGATCATAGCGAGGGAAAATAGCGATGGGAGTGAGAGGAAGACTTATCGGGGGTGCAAATCGGTATACCACCCGACTTGCTAAATTTTTTCTTCCAATCCCGAGCTCCAAATGCTCTAAAATTTGGCCGAGACTTAGAGGAGGGAGTGGAACCAAGTTTTTTTTTTGAATTTTTGGAATTCTTTTGATTGCCGAAACGAACTGCAAACCATATATAAAGCAAGCAATATTCACCAAACTCGCATCCAAAACCCGTTGGGCTGGGCTCCCCCCTCTTTAGGCTGGGCTGAAATTTAAAAAAAGGTTTTGGGTTTAAGAAAAAGGTTTTACTTAAAACAAAATCTAAATAATTTCTATTTTTAAAACAAAACTAATAAATAATTTTATCTTTTCGAAAATTTTCTCCAAAAAACATTTTAATAAATTCTTCTTTTTAAAACAAGATTTTCCTTTATTATTTATGAAAGAAAGATAATTTAAAAAATATTAATTTAAACCAAATTTTATTTATTTAAAAACGGGCACGGTCGTTACACACCGCATGGCCCGTTTTCTCTTAATATAATATTAAATACAAAAAGGAAATAGAAGATTTAATGAACCATTCTAGAATTCTTTACTAGATTCAAACAAAATAAAGATTAAAAATATATTACACATGTATGACATGCAAATAAACGGGAGATTGACATTTCACATAACCATGACTGACTTGCTATTGTATCCTTGGGGGAAACTAATGTAAGTCCATGCTACCTCTCCCGGTACTTACGGGCTTGCGGAAATGATGAAAAACGATTTTCAAGAGGTGGTAACATGGACTCAAAATACGGATCTTTGTTAAACAACTAACTAACAAACCTAACAAGAATTTTACTTACTCGGTTAGGGGGTTGTACCTTTCTTGAATTCCTTCGTCTTCAACTTTTTCTGGTGTACGGATCGGCCTCACCTCGTCGTCTCCTTGCGCCGAAGATGGATCCACCTGAAAGCTTCTACCTTTGGCTTCTTCTTCGAACTTGAAGAAACTAGAACACTTGGTTTGCTAAATCTTGTGAACTAGGATGAGTAGAGAAGTGATTTGGGTTTTCTTTTATCTCTAAGGCAATGTTTCTCAACTCATGAGAGGGTGTTGTCTTGAGCTAGAGAGAGAGCAAGAGGAAGGGCAAGAGGGAGAGCTCAAGCAAGAGAGAGAAAGCAAATGAGAGAATGAGTAACTCTTTTGCCATCCAAGCTCTCATAATCCAAAACCATCATAACAAAAATAGTAATCAAGTATTATGTGATGGTTCAAGTCAAAATGGCTATATCATTTCATGCACTCATTTTGCAAAAACAAACAAGCAAGCAAAAGTCTTTGCTATGAAATGATAGCCATTGTCATGATGATGGTCAACTAGTCCAACCTAGTCAACCGGTCAACAAAGTCAACAAGTCAACAAAGTCAACCTCTCAACAAACCATGTCATCATAATACTTAATTAATATTATTGTTAGTTATATTTCTTATTCTCATTAGGGTTTAGCCAAAAGTCAACAGTCAACAGTCAACAACCCCAATGAGAATCCTCTGCCTCTGTCTCTCTGTCAACTGTGCATACACACCCGCATCCGCGTTCCGAGGAACACGAATACAAACGAGATAAAACCAATCCCAAAATGTGTAAGTGTACGGCGGCGCCCCGGCCGTCAATCCGACGGCCAAATGCGGAAGCGGTGATAAACTTTAAATTTTCTTGAACTGGCAAACCGCCGCGCACTAATACCCGGATCGAACCACTAACTAGTCCTAGCTATCTACAAGAAAGGGAAGAGAGATATACCGACAGATCCGAGTCCTCCGGTCTTCTCGTCGTCGTCCCGATCTCCTGCGGAAGCTCCGGTCTCCACCTCGTCGCCGGAAGTACACCACATCGCCTACTTCTTTTACGGGCTCCCACCTCAATGCCGAGGCAACTCGGGCACGAAGCTGGCAAGTCGACGTGCCCAAGGTTTGCTGTAGAATATCTAGTGAGCAAGTCTCATTTGGGGTTATGGAGTTGCCTTTGGTGGAGGAATGATACTTGGGGTTTTGGAGATTGATCTTATGGGATTTTTGCAACATGAAATGAGCTAAAAACCCACCCCAAAAATCTTGGACAGCCCACTAAGGGGAGTGGCCGGCCATATCAATGAGGAAGAGAGGGAGAGTGAAAGTGTGTTGTATCAAAAGATAATGGGAGCCATTCTCATCTACCATGCAAGAGAGAGAGTCAAGACAAAGAGGTGGTTGAAAAGCAAGTGATAATGAGAAACAATGATCACTTCCAAAACCAATACTCAACCATCAATCATCAACAACCATGATTGTATACAAAGTCAAGCAATCATGATAGAAGAAGTCAAGGTCAAAAGAATGGTGCACCATCATGATACAAGGAAATATGCAAAGACCCCCTCCACAAAAGCTTATTTGCAACAATGAAAATAACCCCTCCTCCACCAATCTTCGGCCAATGAACGAAACAAAGGAAATTGGCCGAAACGGAAAGCAAACTGGCAACTCCAGAAAACTGGTCCCGTAATAAATTACAGGAAAACCCCGATACTGTGCATACACACCCGCATTTGTATTTCGACCGAAATGCAAATGCAATGAGACAAAATTCACACTGTACTATACTAGGATCCGGCTTAAACCAAAGCCGGCTAGTAATATCCGTTCGATCCTGATCCGTGCAATACCGCACGTATCTGATTGAACCCTGCCATATATCCATACGGCCTATAGTACAAACTGTCCGATCCCGATCCGTGCAATACCGCACGTATCCGATCGGACCTTGCCATATCTCCATACGGCCTCTACAACCTTTCGCCCGAAAGCTGAGTAACAGAATGTGGGGGACTCTAAAGACTCGTCAACACCTTGGTTATGGATTTAACCACTAGCACGTCAGAGGTATAAGCCAATACGTAACGGGCTACCAGGTATTGACTAAAAAGGGACGTCTGTGAGCGAACTCAACCTGACAACCCTACTGAGCCTGTCAGTGACAATATCCGTACAGTCCGGTCCGTTCGTCTATGAGTGTCGCATGGCAGGCCTAGGGGGTTGGTAAAAGTCAGACCCCCAAAAGCGGTACAAGTCGTGTCGGAGTGTAGCCTAGAACACCCTGAGATACTACTGGAATACCTACCAGTAAATCTCCTGCCTTGGCCAAGGACTTCGTGTAATGGCTCTCCTAGACACAGCGCGACCTCACCCCCAATACCGGGAGAGACGAACCCCTGAAGATACGCTCACTGCCTCCATGTGGCTCGGGACTGTACCCAACTAAAACCTGTTTGCACGACTCCTTTGAGCCGTGGTAGGGTAGTAATCAAAGTACAGTGGGAACTCACACGAGACAAATGACGATCCCCAGGTCGATGAACTAACCTGCACACATGTCATCAGGGAACTGCCATCTGACGTCTGGTATATGACCAACTAGCATATTCCCGGCGAGTCCTGTCCGGTGTACTCATAACCCAATGAGCACCTGTATACATCTTAGGTGATCCAACTGACACCAGTGGCTTGTGAGACCGGCCACCGCCCCTCGTCAGGGTCTCGACTGTATACACTAGTCTACTCTGGAGTATCGATGCCCTGTCTCGAAACTCACACGACTAGGGACCATTTAAGGATATGCTTATAGACCCCAGCTCCCACTTATATGATCGCCCTCATACTGCTGGTGGTCAAGCAAGAATCCTAGGGGCTCTATCGACGTGTAATAGCAACTTGTCAGGTCACCTAAAACAGTACACGATGATAAAGGTAAACCAGATAGCATACTATCATCTCGAGTAAGACTGTCCTACCGGGATAGGTCCTCCATCAATCATTGCAATCACGTACCTGTGACCTAATAATTGACTCTGAGGGCACTATCTCCAACAATCTCCCACTTGCACTCAAGGCTAATTATTGCGATGTCGCATACTCACAGCCCGTGTGATACCGAACACCCAACTTCTCTACTAGTCAGTCTCACAAAGCTCGTTTGCGAAACTATTGCGTTCGAGGAATAGCCTCAGTGAGTGGATCCGCCTTGATGTTTCTTTCTATGTCTCTCTATATCTCATGTTCGCGGAGAAAGCCATCTCCCGAAATGAGCAATACCTGTCTTAGAATGTGTCTGGATGTCTGATGGGACCTAGCTCATAAATGAACTCCAAATCCAAACTTCTTAGACTGTATCGACTACTGAACTTAATCAGTGTCCTGCGCCATGCCTCCCTCAGTATTGCCTTGGATCACCTGTCCAAAATACTGCCCCTCGTCAGAAGGGAAAACTATAACTCTGACAACGTCCTTGTCGTCCAGGTCACCTTGGAAGCCTGGAATGATAACTGTTTCCTGCATGAGGCTATCGTTATCATATCCCTAGAACATCCACTTATGTTCTAAAACTGCTTCCGACTGTTTCTCCAGGATTGGATCAATGTCAACTTATTGCATCTGGTGCAAGAACAATATCTGGTGTGGTACTTGACATCTCATGATTGACTCAATTGCCTGAGCAAGTGATCTGCCAATCATGCACATCCCTCACTACTTTAGTCTATAAGACACCTTTAGAGAGGGTGACTCCATTACCTGCAGGTATACTACCGTGCCAGGAGTCGTCCATTCTAAATACTCTTAGAATGCTGTCTAAGTACCCTTAATTGGGAAACCACCCAAATCTAGATCTAAAACCATAGATCCAGTAACCAGTATGTCAGATATAAAATCCAATTCCTTTGTGGAGAAACCACTGTGTGACGACCAAAGTATAACCGACTGTAGTATAGCAGTTTCCTTTCCTACTATGTGTATGTCATCCAAATACCAGGATATCACACCCTACTACCTTCTAAACAGATCCATCCCCTATTCTGATGAAGTCAAACCCATGACTGTCACGTCAGAAATAGATGATCTATTTCCGCTACATCTGCTTTAGTCTATAAATAGACATAAGCTACTTGTCCACCAATGCTTCCGCTGCTCCCACTGACTACGACAACCCTCTGGCAGAGTCATATAGACGTACACTTCTAAAACTAGTTTAGAACGACGCTATACTCATCCTCCCGCCGGGTCTCGCAGCCTGGAACAACAGCAATGGTAATTGTGGGTAAACAAGAACTTCCCTGTCACCGTCCTTGAGGCTACCGTAGTACCTCTCGGGTGCCTGAAGTTACCCACCTTATCTGCGGAGTGGCCAATGGAATGTCAATCCAGATTGAATCTTTAGGTTCCTTATCAAATCTTCAGTAATCGTTTGTGGTTCTGGAATCACTTCCAGTTCTACCATACTCCCACTACTGTTTTCTGAAAAAAATCCATTTTTAATAAAACTGTGGCGAGTCTAGAACAATATTGCTATTGTTCATCCAGATGGTAGAAAGTCAACCCTCGTCATAGCCTGGGTCAACCCACAAACAGCCATTACAGAAACGTGCCTTGAGTTGTCCAGTGTCTGGTTTTAATCATAAGCCGGACAACTCCCCGTACCTTAACACCGTTAAGATATGAACTGTTCTATATCCCATATAGAAACAGAGACACAGATTTAATTGAACCAGATTCAAATCATGCAGCTGTCTCCAGTGCATGTCAACTAAATGGAAGGAGGCCGATCAGCGTTACTCAACTTAGGAATGCTTCCAATTATGAGTAACCTGAAAGAGAAGCAATTTCTCTTAATCACTACTATCAACTGAATACCATACACAAGTATCTACATCTTCGATCTCTTTGAAGAATCCCGATACTTGCTATACCTGGTTCTCTACTCTATTCAAATACCTATAACTTCTCCAAATTCGGACCCTATGTTTTCCACGAAACACTTGTCTAAAAACTAGAGAAGTCATAAGTAAACCGAATATAGTACGAGGACCAACCCCTCTGTCCTGATGGACCCTGGACAACATACAATACTCTGTATTAGTCCCTTGAGTCTGATAACTCATTCACTGTGTGTCGTAGGTTGAAAACTGTACTTATGGTTAAGAAGAATTACACCGCTGTTTAATGCTCCTTACCTAACCATCCACTGATATAGGTAAATGTCGTAGACATAATTTCAGAAAGGTATATCTCACTCTATGAAAATAGACGTACAGATATATCAATTTGAAATTGGTGCATAAAAGCGGATATTCAAAACCAAATATTTGCCGACCGGCAAACAGCCCAGGTGATTTCCTCAAATATCACCGATTACAACATATCCCGATATAATGAGGATGATCACCCAATTCCCAATAACCAACTCCCACTCATCATCTATAAAACCATACAGATGTGAGAATCATACCTGGTAAATACATACCCTGGAGCAAGTGTCTAATCGGGAAATCAGTTTTCTTTTAACATTACACAGTGAAACTGAAACATTGAAATGTTCCGATGGGGTATCCTGGTATTCCTAGTAATGCCTCTTCCAGATTTACGACTGTAACCGTATAGTTCTTTGCCACCTCTCCAAATCCCTTCATATGTCTTTAGTCTTTACCTTCTGCACACCCCTTTAGGCCAAATGGTTTTCTTCCTTCCCTACCATTCGACACCAGCCTATGGTTTGGAAGAAGACTATCCAGTAAGTATAATTGGTGTACTGTCCTAATCCTAGGAACACTCGCAATGCGAGAGAAGGTGAAGATAAAAGACACCTGAATAAATCTTATTCATATTTCTCCTGAACCAGAATCCATCCCCGAACTGGAACAAGTTCCTTTCGAGTTCGTATATAACCATACGATGGAGTATCCAATAAACTGTGGATCTTCGTAGTGATACGGAGTGTCCTGGAGAAATACAAAGGTGATTTAGGATTGGCGAAGGAATGCTTGGTTTGGTCGTGAATAGCAGTCGCAATTTACTTTGCCCTCTTACTAATCCCTTGCTTTGTCTTAACTTAATACCTTCTGTACACCATCGTTAGGCTAATTGGTTTTCTTCATTCCCTACCGGTCGGCACCAGCCTAAGGTTTGGAAGAAGACTATCCAATTTGCGTAATAGGTGTACTATCTCCTAAACCAAGGAGTACTCGCAACCTGAGAGAAGGTAAAAGGAAAAGACAACTGAATAATCCTATCCGTTTTCTCCAGAACCTGAAACCATCCTCGAATAAATTCCTTCGAGTTCGTATCTAACCATACGATGGTTTTGTCCAATGGAAGTGGACGTTCGTAGTAATACGGGGTGTCCTGGAGAAAAGGGTAAAAGTAGGGGTGGCAATGAGGTTTGCAACTCTGACAATCCAAAAGCCAGTGTTAAAGAAGGTTCGGTCAACTTGGTCACTGAGTTATAGTCGTAGGGTCGGGTCAATGGTCGCTGCCAAAGAGAGAGAGAAAAGAAACACTCAGCGTGCACTCTAACCTAGATCAGAATGGTTACCAATTTATCTAATCTGGAAACCTCCCACTGTACCTCAAATTCTCCTCCAAACCTGAAAGAAGAATTAGTCGGGGTTACCCGAGGAGTAAACTAACTCATCAGTGGGAATCGGGATCCAACTCTCATCGCATGACAACGTGACGGAATCCGCTCACGGTATCACACTCCAGAAGGTATGCGCATATCTGGCAAGTTTCAGTTCTTTTGAAACTCCCGATGTGATTTCTGCCCCATGCTCTTATGACCTTGACTTTGGCCAACATATCATAAGTCACATGTCAAGTTCTACCCGTCATTCTCCAGGTTAATTTGAATCCACCCGTACCTACCCTTGACTTTGGCCAAAATGGCAGTACGACTGTCCCAAACCAACGCATCTATCTATGCTGCATATGAATACCCAATAGCTACCAATCACTGTGCCTTGACTTTGGCCAACATACACAGCTTGAATACTATTGACCACCCATATGAAACGACGGAGGGCTACGAATGGTTTCTGGCGAAAACCTTTAACGTAATGAACTTGATATCGTTGAAGGAACGGATAGCTTTTTGAAAATATAGTGACGAAAACCGTTGCTAAAGAGGTCACTCCCGGTGAAGGGATCTCGGCTCTTTCCCCGTAGAATGGGGTGCAGGATATTCCAACTGAATACCACGGTGCAAAGCAAAAGTAATCGGCTATAGTGAAGTTAATGCCCTGACGCAAACTTCTGTCCAAGGGGTCACTCCCGGTGAAGGGATCTCGGCCCTTGCCTCGTCGACTGAGGAGCAGGATATTCCAACTGAATACCACGATTCAAAACAAAAGTGAACGTCCTTGCAATAACAACTTTTTGAAAAGTGTTCCAACAACATCAGATTAGGTTTGTTTTTAACTTGCATTGATCCGAATCAATGCAGTCCCATCAATTGATCACACCAAAAAGAACGAAAATATACTGATGTACGTATATGCCATCCGCATTCGCCACTGGGTCCCGTCATTACCCGTTAGGTTAGCTAACTAACGACAGAGCGGGGACTGGACTAGCGCGGATGCAAAACATATACAACAACTACTAATATATATACCAATATATAGTATTCGCTCAAGGCGTGATAAAATGCAACATCACAGAAATGTACAGCATCACAGAAACAATACAGATATCTGGGATCCCCGGGTTTCACAGAGCCGCTGAAACCCGACGTTCCCCTGGTCGTGTGGATAGCCAGTGCAATGAAATCCTAGACCCCTACGGGCGCGGCAAGTTACCCACCAAAACCTGAAGCGAGGCAGCCCCCTTCAGCAACGTGAATGGACCACCCAGCACTTCACGGAATTCGGTAACTTGGACACCCCTCCTGGGTCAACCTGTACCCCCTACGAGTGCGGCGAATAGCCCGCCAATCCTAGAGTGAAGCCCCTTCCGTCTCAATGCCATGAGATGCGGGCTTGTTGCCCTCCAGAATCCGGCTATCCGTGCACCCCTCCGCGGGGTAACCCTAGTACAGAAAGTAAAATATACATACAACGGGTACATCGACCGCAACCAGGTCGTGCCCCAAAAAAATAATACAATCAGGCAGTGACGGCAGTCCACATGTCGGACGCTCGCCCCGCAATATCAAATGTACATAATACAACCACAACTGTACTAGCATTGCATCCAGGCTATCCTCCACGACCGATCCGCAACATCACAGCAAAAACAGAACATCAACGTGAAAGTCACGTTCGCAAATCCGTCTAACCGGGCTATAGCAGTTAGACCGGATTTACCGATCAAGTGACATTCACGGTCGCAGATATAATGTAAATACTGTGAAATAATGTGTTTAAAATATCCGATCGATCAAACTTTAACAAGTGGGCCCCCATGTACTACTGTAGCACATCAAGAAATTCTGGGCCCAAAATTAATATTCCAAAACCCATATTTTAAGCCCACAAAGACACTGTAGAAATTTGGTGCAGGGATCTCCACAGTGCGCGGCGGAAACGCGGCCCAAAGGGGGTTTTGGCCGTGGTTACGCGCCTCCACTGTCGATTCACCCTGTCGAATTTCTATAGTAGCCAAGTGGTCTCCAGTACATCAATTTTATACAACCTGAAAAAATTTTGGAGACCAAAAAATTTCAACAGAAAACTGTCGCTTTGAAAAATGTAGATTTTGGAATTTTGGTCGATCGGAAATGCAAAACACATTAAACCAAGCTAGACTAAGTTAATGGCGAGTCTCTGATACCACTGTAAGTGCACGGCGGCGCCCCGGCCGTCAATCCGACGGCCAAATACGGAAGCGGTGATAAACTTTAAATTTTCTTGAACTGGCAAACCGCCGCGCACTAATACCCGGATCGAACCACTAACTAGTCCTAGGTATCTACAAGAAAGGGAAGAGAGATATACCGACAGATCCGAGTCCTCCGGTCTTCTCGTCGTCGTCCCGATCTCCTGCGGAAGCTCCGGTCTCCACCTCGTCGCCGGAAGTACACCACATCGCCTACTTCTTTTACGGGCTCCCACCTTAATGCCGAGGCAACTCGGGCACGAAGCTGGCAAGTCGACGTGCCCAAGGTTTGCTGTAGAATATCTAGTGAGCAAGTCTCATTTGGGGTTATGGAGTTGCCTTTGGTGGAGGAATGATACTTGGGGTTTTGGAGATTGATCTTATGGGATTTTTGCAACATGAAATGAGCTAAAAACCCACCCCAAAAATCTTGGACAGCCCACTAAGGGGAGTGGCCGGCCATATCAATGAGGAAGAGAGGGAGAGTGAAAGTGTGTTGTATCAAAAGATAATGGGAGCCATTCTCATCTACCATGCAAGAGAGAGAGTCAAGACAAAGAGGTGGTTGAAAAGCAAGTGATAATGAGAAACAATGATCACTCCCAAAACCAATACTCAACCATCAATCATCAACAACCATGATTGTATACAAAGTCAAGCAATCATGATAGAAGAAGTCAAGGTCAAAAGAATGGTGCACCATCATGATACAAGGAAATATGCAAAGACCCCCTCCACAAAAGCTTATTTGCAACAATGCAAATAACCCCTCCTCCACCAATCTTCGGCCAATGAACGAAACAAAGGAAATTGGCCGAAACGGAAAGCAAACTGGCAACTCCAGAAAACTGGTCCCGTAATAAATTACAGGAAAACCCCGATACTGTGCATACACACCCGCATTTGTATTTCGACCGAAATGCAAATGCAATGAGACAAAATTCACACTGTATTATACTAGGATCCGGTTTAAACCAAAGCCGGCTAGTAATATCCGTTCGATCCTGATCCGTGCAATACCGTACGTATCTGATCGAACCCTGCCATATATCCATACGGCCTATAGTACAAACTGTCCGATCCCGATCCGTGCAATACCGCACGTATCCGATCGGACCTTGCCATATCTCCATACGGCCTCTACAACCTTTCGCCCGAAAGCTGAGTAACAGAATGTGGGGGACTCTAAAGACTCGTCAACACCTTGGTTATGGATTTAACCACTAGCACGTCAGAGGTATAAGCCAATACGTAACGGGCTACCAGGTATTGACTAAAAAGGGACGTCTGTGAGCGAACTCAGCCTGACAACCCTACTGAGCCTGTCAGTGACAATATCCGTACAGTCCGGTCCGTTCGTCTATGAGTGTCGCATGGCGGGCCTAGGGGGTTGGTAAAATTCAGACCCCCAAAAGCGGTACAAGTCGTGTCGGAGTGTAGCCCAGAACACCCTGAGATACTACTGGAATACCTACCAGTAAATCTCCTGTCTTGGCCAAGGACTTCGTGTAATGGCTCTCCTAGACACAGCGCGACCTCACCCCCAATACCGGGAGAGACGAACCCCTGAAGATACGCTCACTGCCTCCATGTGGCTCGGGACTGTACCCAACTAAAACCTGTTTGCACGACTCCTTTGAGCCGTGATAGGGTAGTAATCAAAGTACAGTGGGAACTCACACGAGACAAATGACGATCCCCAGGTCGATGAACTAACCTGCACACATGTCACCAGGGAACTGCCATCTGACGTCTGGTATATGACCAACTAGCATATTCCCGGCGAGTCCTGTCCGGTGTACTCATAACCCAATGAGCACCTGTATACATCTTAGGTGATCCAACTGACACCAGTGGCTTGTGAGACCGGCCACCGCCCCTCGTCGGGGTCTCGACTGTATACACTAGTCTACTCTGGAGTATCGATGCCCTGTCTCGAAACTCACACGACTAGGGACCATTTAAGGATATGCTTATAGACCCCAGCTCCCACTTATATGATCGCCCTCATACTGCTGGTGGTCAAGCAAGAATCCTAGGGGCTCTATCGACGTGTAATAGCAACTTGTCAGGTCACCTAAAACAGTACACGATGATAAAGGTAAACCAGATAGCATACTATCATCTCGAGTAAGACTGTCCTACCGGGATAGGTCCTCCATCAATCATTGCAATCACGTACCTGTGACCTAATAATTGACTCTGAGGGCACTATCTCCAACAATCTCCCACTTGCACTCAAGGCTAATTATTGCGATGTCGCATACTCACAGCCCGTGTGATACCGAACATCCAACTCCTCTACTAGTCAGTCTCACAAAGCTCGTTTGCGAAACTATTGCGTTCGAGGAATAGCCTCAGTGAGTGGATCCGCCTTGATGTTTCTTTCTATGTCTCTCTATATCTCATGTTCGCGGAGAAAGCCATCTCCCGAAATGAGCAATACCTGTCTTAGAATGTGTCTGGATGTCTGATGGGACCTAGCTCATAAATGAACTCCAAATCCAAACTTCTTAGACTGTATCGACTACTGAACTTAATCAGTGTCCTGCGCCATGCCTCCCTCAGTATTACCTTGGATCACCTGTCCAAAATACTGCCCCTCGTCAGAAGGGAAAACTATAACTCTGACAACGTCCTTGTCGTCCAGGTCACCTTGGAAGCCTGGAATGATAACTGTCTCCTGCATGAGGCTATCGTTATCATATCCCTAGAACATCCACTTATGTTCTAAAACTGCTTCCGACTGTTTCTCCAGGATTGGATCAATGTCAACTTATTGCATCTGGTGCAAAAACAATATCTGGTGTGGTACTTGACATCTCATGATTGACTCAATTGCCTGAGCAAGTGATCTGCCAATCATGCACATCCCTTTCTACTTTAGTCTATAAGACACCTTTAGAGAGGGTGACTCCATTACCTGCAGGTATACTACCGTGCCAGGAGTCGTCCATTCTAAATACTCTTAGAATGCTGTCTAAGTACCCTTAATTGGGAAACCACCCAAATCTAGATCTAAAACCATAGATCCAGTAACCAGTATGTCAGATATAAAATCCAATTCCTTTGTGGAGAAACCACTGTGTGACGACCAAAGTATAACCGACTGTAGTATAGGAGTTTCCTTTCCTACTATGTGTGTGTCATCCAAATACCAGGATATCACACCCTACTACCTTCTCAACAGATCCATCCCCTATTCTGATGAAGTCAAACCCATGACTGTCACGTCAGAAATAGATGATCTATTTCCGCTATATCTGCTTTAGTCTATAAATAGACATAAGCTACTTGTCCACCAATGCTTCCGCTGCTCCCACTGACTACGACAACCCTCTGGCAGAGTCATATAGACGTACACTTCTAAAACTATTTTAGAACGACGCTATACTCATCCTCCCGCCGGGTCTCACAGCCTGGAACAACAGCAATGGTAATTGTGGGTAAACAAGAACTTCCCTGTCACCGTCCTTGAGGCTACCGTAGTACCTCTCGGGTGCCTGAAGTTACCCACCTTATCTGCGGAGTGGCCAATGGAATGTCAATCCAGATTGAATCTTTAGGTTCCTTATCAAATCTTCAGTAATCGTTTGTGGTTCTGGAATCACTTCCAGTTCTACCATACTCCCACTACTGTTTTCTGAAAAAATCCATTTTTAATAAAACTGTGGCGAGTCTAGAACAATATTGCTATTGTTCATCCAGATGGTAGAAAGTCAACCCTCGTCATAGCCTGGGTCAACCCACAAACAGCCATTACAGAAACGTGCCTTGAGTTGTCCAGTGTCTGGTTTTAATCATAAGCCGGACAACTCCCCGTACCTTAACACCGTTAAGATATGAACTGTTCTATATCCCATATAGAAACAGAGGCACAGATTTAATTGAACCAGATTCAAATCATGCAGCTGTCCCCAGTGCATGTTAACTAAATGGAAGGAGGCCGATCAGCGTTACTCAACTTAGGAATGCTTCCAATTATGAGTAACCTGAAAGAGAAGCAATTTCTCTTAATCACTACTATCAACTGAATACCATACACAAATATCTACATCTTCGATCTCTTTGAAGAATCCCGATACTTGCTATACCTGGTTCTCTACTCTATTCAAATACCTATAACTTCTCCAAATTCGGACCCTATGTTTTCCACGAAACACTTGTCTAAAAACTAGAGAAGTCATAAGTAAACCGAATATAGTACGAGGACCAACCCCTCTGTCCTGATGGACCCTGGACAACATACAATACTCTGTATTAGTCCCTTGAGTCTGATAACTCATTCACTGTGTGTCGTAGGTTGAAAACTGTACTTATGGTTAAGAAGAATTACACCGCTGTTTAATGCTCTTTACCTAACCATCCACTGATATAGGTAAATGTCGTAGACATAATTTCAGAAAGGTATATCTCACTCTATGAAAATAGATGTACAGATATATCAATTTGAAATTGGTGCATAAAAGCGGATATTCAAAACCAAATATTTGCCGACCGGCAAACAGCCCAGGTGATTTCCTCAAATATCACCGATTACAACGAATCCCGATATAATGAGGATGATCACCCAATTCCTAATAACCTACTCCCACTCATCATCTGTAAAACCATACAGATGTGAGAATCATACCTGGTAAATACATACCCTGGAGCAAGTGTCTAATCGGGAAATCAGTTTTCTTTTAACATTACACAGTGAAACTGAAACATTGAAATGTTCCGATGGGGTATCCTGGTATTCCTAGTAATGCCTCTTCCAGATTCACGACTGTAACCGTATAGTTCTTTGCCACCTCTCCAAATCCCTTCATATGTCTTTAGTCTTTACCTTCTGCACACCCCTTTAGGCCAAATGGTTTTCTTCCTTCCCTACCATTCGGCACCAGCCTATGGTTTGGAAGAAGACTATCCAGTAAGCATAATGGGTGTACTGTCTTAATCCTAGGAATACTCGCAATGTGAGAGAAGGTGAAGATAAAAGACACCTGAATAAATCTTATTCCTATTTCTCCTGAACCAGAATCCATCCCCGAACTGGAACAAGTTCCTTTCGAGTTCGTATATAACCATACGATGGAGTATCCAATAAACTGTGGATCTTCGTAGTGATACGGAGTGTCCTGGAGAAATACAAAGGTGATTTAGGATTGGCGAAGGAATGCTTGGTTTGGTCGTGAATAGCAGTCGCAATTTACTTTGCCCTCTTACTAATCCCTTGCTTTGTCTTAACTTAATACCTTCTGTACACCATCGTTAGGCTAATTGGTTTTCTTCATTCCCTACCGGTCGGCACCAGCCTAAGGTTTGGAAGAAGACTATCCAATTTGCGTAATAGGTGTACTATCTCCTAAACCAAGGAGTACTCGCAACCTGAGAGAAGGTAAAAGGAAAAGACAACTGAATAATCCTATCCGTTTTCTCCAGAACCTGAAACCATCCTCGAATAAATTCCTTCGAGTTCGTATCTAACCATACGATGGTTTTGTCCAATGGAAGTGGACGTTCGTAGTAATACGGGGTGTCCTGGAGAAAAGGGTAAAAGTAGGGGTGGCAATGAGGTTTGCAACTCTGACAATCCAAAAGCCAGTGTTAAAGAAGGTTCGGTCAACTTGGTCACTGAGTTATAGTCGTAGGGTCGGGTCAATGGTCGCTGCCAAAGAGAGAGAGAAAAGAAACACTCAGCGTGCACTCTAACCTAGATCAGAATGGTTACCAATTTATCTAATCTGGAAACCTCCCACTGTACCTCAAATTCTCCTCCAAACCTGAAAGAAGAATTAGTCGGGGTTACCCGAGGAGTAAACTAACTCATCAGTGGGAATCGGGATCCAACTCTCATCGCATGACAACGTGACGGAATCCGCTCACGGTATCACACTCCAGAAGGTATGCGCATATCTGGCAAGTTTCAGTTCTTTTGAAACTCCCGATGTGATTTCTGCCCCATGCTCTTATGACCTTGACTTTGGCCAACATATCATAAGTCACATGTCAAGTTCTACCCGTCATTCTCCAGGTTAATTTGAATCCACCCGTACCTACCCTTGACTTTGGCCAAAATGGCAGTACGACTGTCCCAAACCAACGCATCTATCTATGCTGCATATGAATACCCAATAGCTACCAATCACTGTGCCTTGACTTTGTCCAACATACACAGCTTGAATACTATTGACCACCCATATGAAACGACGGAGGGCTACGAATGGTTTCTGGCGAAAACCTTTAACGTAATGAACTTAATATCGTTGAAGGAACGGATAGCTTTTTGAAAATATAGTGACGAAAACCATTGCTAAAGAGGTCACTCCCGGTGAAGGGATCTCGGCTCTTTCCCCGTAGAATGGGGTGCAGGATATTCCAACTGAATACCACGGTGCAAAGAAAAAGTAATCGGCTATAGTGAAGTTAATATCCTGACGCAAACTTCTGTCCAAGGGGTCACTCCCGGTGAAGGGATCTCGGCCCTTGCCTCGTCGACTGAGGAGCAGGATATTCCTGTTAGTTATATGTATGCCCTAGAGGCCATTACTGTACATATGATGTATATTGTAGTGGATGCTAGGACGTATATAGGGAGGACTTTCTTGCTCGACATGATAGTATGCTATCTGGTTGAACTTTACCTTAACGTGTATACTGATTGTCTCTCTGTTACATGTTGGTGAAGCCCTTAGGATGTGTGCTTGACTACCTGGACTATGATGCGGATCATACTAGTGGGGACATGGTAGTCCATAAGTACATCCTTAAAAGTCCCTAGTCGTGGGTGTATCGAGACGGGGCATCGATATACCAGAGTAGACTAGCGTATACCTTCTCGACCCATACAGATGGGCGATGGATGATCCCATATCCATTGGTGTTTGACATCGGAGATGATATACGGGTGCTCAGTAGAGACTGGGTACACTGGACGGACTCGCCGAGAACTCCCAGATGGTATTATACCTCACGTCAGATGGCAGTTCTCTGGTGACACTGGTACAGAGTAGTCTGTTGACCCGAGATCGTCATAGAGTCTTGTGTGGTTCCCACTGTGCTTTGATTTCCATCTTACCACGTCCAAGAGGGCGTGCAAAACGGTGGTTTTTGGGTACAGTCCCGAGTCACATGGAGGCAATGAGCGATAGGAGGGGATTCGTCTCTCCCGGTATAGGGGGTTGATGTTGCGCTGTGTTCGATTGGCTATAACAGGAAATCCCTGGCCAGGGTTGCTGAGATTTACTGGTAAGTGTTACCAGTAGTTTCTCGAACAGTTATAGACCTCATATCGACACGACTTATCGAGCTATTGGGGTCTGACGTTTACCACCCCTAGGCGAGATATGCGACATATCAGACGATCAGACCGGACTGTACGGTAGTGTTACTGGTCGGATTCACTGGAGTGCGAGCGGACTTGCTCGTCGATCTTCAGATCGCTCAATACCCGGGTGGCCGTTACGTTTAGCAGACCGCTTGCGGCTTGTGGGTGTTTGATATGATCATCGCCTGCTGCCGGCGTATTGACGAGTCTTTAGAGTCCTACACAGAGGTTTCCTGGCTCAAGCGAAACGAAATAGGAGCGCATATGAGATATGTGCGGGACCGAGAATAATGCGTGTATGTGATACCGTATTCTATTCTCGCGATGAATGTGTCGAATGGTTGTATGCGATATAACCTAGTTATCGAATCGAGGATTGATTCGATAAGCCGATGCATTGCATACTAGTCGGTTATATACGATATGACCGGATCGTTAAATCAAGTGTTGATTTAATGATTTGATGCATAATTATATATTTGATATATTACTTTGTATTAGCTAGTATAGGTTCACTTTATATGGATTTTCTCACTCGATGTGCAAGTTGTATATGTGATATACTTTTGTGCATATACTTTGTATCATGTTTGATGATACATGTTGACTTGTGCTTATGTAAAGATTAAACCATGGTTATATGAATGGTTAGGGTTTTATATACTTATTCATTTATTTATATTCATTATTCATTTAAGGAAAATAAAAGAAAAATGGTGGCATTCTTTTATTCATTCATGAAGCTTCATGAATACTTTGACTTAGTCACCATTTTTGTCTTCATTCCTAACCTAACCATTCACTTAACTTGGGTTTAGTCTCTACACATAACCATGGTCATGTTATGATAAAGATTGGATTATTCTTTTCTTTTTAATTAATCTTATCATAACAATATTCATCTTCTTCATTTTCTTCTTCATTGAAGAAGCTTGCTTCATCAATGGTGATTGATGAAAACAAGTGAGAAATCCAATTCTAAAGTCTACCCACTTCCTATTTCTTCATCCTCTACCTCTTGCCAAGTAGTAGAGTGTGTTTCCTTCACAAGTTTTCAAGGCTCGGTGAAGGTGGAGCTTGATCTAGTGATGCTTCGACGTAGATCATCTTCGGCACGTTGTCGATGACCTAGCCCGTCCATTCTCCGATGAAGCCGACGCTAGAGCCCGGGATCCGTCTTGGACAGCGAGGAGACTTCATTGCGGAGCCGTGGAGGTGGAGCACCGGATCTACAAAGGTTGTATATCCGTATTCTCATAGTTAAGTGTTAACTAGTTAGCTTTTTCGCCTAGTTTTCTAGCAAACGATCCGTAGTCGGGTTTCTCGGCACCTAGATTTTTTTAAATTGGCATGTTCAATGCCTTGTAAGACCTCATTAGGATGCCTAGGAACCCTACAGTGGTATCAGAGCCTAGCTAGAGCCTTAGGCGAAGTCTAGACGCTATTTGAAGTCCGAACGAACCCGAAACCCAATTCCTTACTTGCTCTCTGTCCTTTTTTCAAAAACTGGGATTTTTCCAGATTAAAAATTGCTAAAAAAATCAGCAGGGAAATCTAAGGGTTACGGTGAATTTTGATGACGTAACTCCATAGTCAAGGCGCGGATCCGCGGCACGAGCATGGCTCGTGCGGCGGATCAGCGGCGGTTTTGTCCTATTGTTCATCAAAATTTGCACCATAATCAATAATAGTCAATGTTGGTTTTTCTGGGAATTTTTAATATTTAATACAGAGTTGAATTTTCTGGAATTGTTTTGGGGATTCGGTGTTTCGATCGGGGTATCAAATTTTGTCTATTTGGCTTTCCGGATAAATTTTAGAATATGTTAAAAAGTTCGACCGGATATAAATACCCAATTTTTCCCCTGTCGGGAAATTTCCAAGTGTTGGATTTTTCCGTAGTTTAACGACGTTCTAAGTAGTGCAAGTAACGCGATGGACCCTCTAGAAGACAACAAACCTTAACTCGATTATGTGACCGTCTTGAACTGTCCTTTGAACCTTCGGGTTTGGGGCAGTACGGCGTGCCACATGTGAGGCGTTGGCTTGACCCTTCTACGGCTGGACCGTTGGTACTAAGGCACGAACTGAATGTTGTTAGACTTATTTCATGTGTTGATCTGTATCGGGAAAACTTGGGTGTTCGATTGTTCGATCGGAAAGTTTAACATTTTCTATTTATCTGGAATGGGATACAATAATTGGAATTCACAAAAAGTTATGAGATAACTGAATGAATATTATAAACATAGCAGTTTAGTCTCACTTGATCGGTTGCCACGGAATTTTGATGTGATCAAAAGTCCGTCGCAATCACGTAGCGTACGCGGATACTCGCCGGGTAAACTTAATAGACAGCCTCACGCCATTGCCCCGACCAAGTGACTGTAGGAGAACCCCGTCGCCGAAAGCATCCGTCCGGGTGCTCGCGGTGGCGGTGTTCCGCCTTGGTGCACTTCGTCGACGGTATCGGGGGTGCAGCCGTCTACTGAAGTTTGCGACGAGTATTCGATCAGGATGTCGGGAATCTTGTTGAATTGCCCGACTTGATATTGAAAAGAGTTTTCGATTATGAGACTAAAATGCGGGGTTTATAATTGTTAGGCATGCGATGTCTAAGAAATTCATTTGGTCAGGCATGCGATGTCTGAGGAGGTTGCGGATTCCAACTGTTGTAGTTTTACACTTTTTTTTCTGTGACCGTAAGTGTAATATGTGATATCGCCGGTTTCGTTGCTATATGTCAACGACAATTGGGATGCGCATATTTACTTACGTTGATGACATGTGATGTTATGTGTTGCTGGATATGTTATTTTGGATCGTCGTGTTTGAATAGCCGGGGGTTTTTATGTGAGATGAGTGTTTTTCATTTTCATTCATGTAAAAACTTGTATGTAATATTCTTTTATTGGGGCGCTTCCAGGTTGCGGAAGTAGTCACCGTTTGTATATTATTTACTTTTCCGCACTAGGATGGACCCAAGGAGGGGAGCACAAGTAACCGGGTTCTGGAGTCCAGTGGGAGACCAACTCGAGGAGTCGAGTCCGGGTCTCCTAACTCTAGAATTGGTAGGGTTGCTTGCCGCTCTCGTAGGGGTCTACGGGTGTGGGTTTGGCTATTCATCGCGACCGTGGAATCCGTGTTTTATACTGGCTCGTATTGAAAACACGGACGTCCTAGTATATCCAATATTTCATATGATTCTTCTGCTGCGATATCTGTGATGTGATCATGTGATGTTCTGTGATAGATACAGTATATAGTATATATGATATATTATATAGACGTTACTTATGTTTTACACCCGCGCTAGCCCTGCCCCGCTCTGCCGTTAGTTACCTAACCTAACGGTGCACGAGGGGACATCGAGACGAATGCGGATGGCATAAGTGTACGTCGTATTTATCTGTGATGTTTAGGTAATTAAATGATGGGACTTCATTAATTTGATTAATGAAATAAAAGAAACCTAAGATGTTGTAGAATCGAATTTCAAAATAAAACAGGTAGCTACAGTTCTTGCTTTGCATAGCGGTATATGAGATATATCCTGCACCTTATTCGATGAGGAAAGGACCGAGATCCCTTCACCGGGAGTGACTCCTTTAGCAATAACTGGCAGATGCTACACACTCGGTTTGTCTTTTGATTGCTTTTAAGAGTTTTTGCTTTGCACAGTGATATATATGATATATCCCGCACCTTATTCGACGAGGAAAGGACCGACGATCCCTTCACCGGGAGTGACTCCTTTAGCAAAACTAGAAAAGCCTCAAAAGCACTCCATTTTAAAATCATTTGATTCTACAACGATATCAAGTTCATTACGCAATAGGTTTTCAGAAAAACCTGTCGTAGCCCTCCGTCATTTCAGATAAGTCCTATTTAGTATTCGTGCTACGTTTGTTGACCTCCGTCAAGGCGTAGTGTGCGGTAGCTAACTAGTATTTATCTGTTTATGCATATGATGCAGATTGAGTTAGGGTAGTCGTGCGGCCTTGTTGACCTCCGTCAAGGGTCGTGCGGGTGGGTTTAATTCGATCAAGAAATGACGGGTTGAACTTGACTAGTAGCCTATGGTTTGTTGACCTCCGTCAAGGTCATAGGGTGCTAGGGGCAAAATATTATCGGGAATTTCAAGTGTTGAAATTTGCAATGAGATTGCATACCTTCTATGAGATAGTTGGATCCCGATACCCGCTGCGAGTAAGAGTTACTCCTGGGAGAGTTTTATACATTACAATTAGCCGATCAAGTAGGTGTCTAGAAAGGTGTCAACGGGGTTACGCCTCTGGGAAAACGAGGTTTACATTAATTAGGTTCGTGCGAAAGCACGGGGGACCTCCCTCAAAGTACCGACACTGGCCTGGCTGAAAGATTGGCGAACTTGTAGTGTGTAATTAATCCTGGCTAGTCTTTCCTTTTAGGGTTTGAAGGAAGATTTGATAAAAAGCAGTGGGAGCCATCCTGATTAGATAAAATAAAAACCAATCTATTCTTGCAAGAGCGCACGCTGAGTGTTTTCTTCTCTCTCTCTCCTGGTAGCGACCATATCACGCCTTAATCAAGATAATAAAACGAATTATTGACCGAACCCGCTTGTTATACTGAGCTGGGGAACGTTGGTCCCGCTCCAACTTATAAATGTTATAAGACAGAGCAGGAAATTGGGGAATACCAGATTTCCCGTGCCGCCCAAACGAAGAGAGTGCATGCTGATGCATCATCTTCGGGTGTGTTCATTACAGAGAACTGTTTCTCAGTATCCTTTACGTCCTGGGTATGTGATACCAGATCAGGATCCCAGATATGTAATCAGTTACATAGGGCTACAGAAAGGTAGAGAACTGAGAACGGGTGATAAGTTTCATGAGGCAGAAAACGGGGCAAGCGTTGCAGCCAAGTCTGTTGGTCACTGTCACCCTGTATTACCAATACATTGATTCTGAACGAATGTTATTAGATACCGAACCTGATATACAAAATCATATCAGTCTCTTTATTAGTAAAGAAATGATAAAATTTTGTATTGGTGGATAATGTTTTGAACATTTCCTATATCAAAAGTTGATCGGTTCAGGCACGTTATCTAAAAGCATTAATGTTCTAAATCAAACTACGGTTCTTTAGTATACAGAACACACACAAGAGGAAGAGTTCAGAAATGAACGAATCCTTCTTGAGGCATTGTAGACTAGGTCATATCAATGTGACCCGACTAGCTGGAGTTACATAAAGATGCATATTTAAATTAGTTTGAACTTACATCTTGTGAAACTCGCCAGTCATGTCACAAGGATAAGATGACCATAGCTCCGTTTACTAGAAACAGAGAAAGAGTTAGTAAACTCTTGGGATGATACATGTTGATGTATGTAGGTCCCCTGTCTACACATGCCAAGACTGGTTCTTTATACTTCATTACATTCTCTGATAATCTCTCAAGATTCAGATATATGTTCCTGTTGAAACACAAGTCAGAACCTTTTGAGATATTCACAGAATATAAGTTGGAAGTAGAGAACCAATACGGGTATAAGTATTATGTCCTTTGATGAGATCAAGGAGGAGAATACTTGAGCACGGAATTCCTGGATTATTCTAAAGGAGAATGAGATTCTCTTTCAGCATTACTCCTCCGTATACACCATAGCACGATGGTATATCGGGGTGGAGCAATAACACCCTATGTGATAAGGTGTGCTCTGTGATGAGTACTACTGAGTTACCTATTTCCTTTTGGGAGTTATGCGCTTGAGAAGCTGCATACCTATTGAATAGGGTTCCAATCAAATCAGTTGCCTACCACTTCATATGTGATATGGAAAGGGAAGAGCCCATGTCTTAAGCTAGTTAAGATTTGGGGTTGTCCGGCCTATGTTTAAAAGCAAAATCCGGACAAGCTCGAGGCAAGATCTGTTATCTACAACTGGAAAGGTTCCAGCTATGCAAACTATAGCAGATGATTTGGTAGAACCAAAGGATTCAATAGATACCAACGAACCTCAGCCTCTCCGCCGATCTAGTAGGGTTCCTCACCCACCTGAGAGATACTTCTGTTTCTCTATGACAGTGGGAGCGAGGATTGCATCATGAGATGATGACCCAACTAGTTTCGAGCTGGCCATCAGGAGTGAGACTCTGTAAGAATGGCTGGATACTTAGCGATCTGAGATGGAATCCTTATACACCAACAAAGTATGGACTTTGGTTGCTATATCTGAAGGGTTAAATCCCCATCAGGAGCAAGTATATCTTGAGAAGATTACTTGGTGTAGATGGAAAAGTTGAGACTTTCAAAGCTAGACTTGTTAAAGGTTTTCGTCATTGACCAGGCGTGGATTATGATGAAACCTTTTCTAAGGATCTATGCTTAAGTCCATCCAGATCCTACTTGTCACGGCTACATACCATGACTGCGATATCTGGTGGTTGGGTGTCATGACTGCTTTTCTAAATGATGATTTGGAAGAGAGCGTCTATAAGTACACGGCCAGAGGGCTTCGTAGACAGTGGGAGCAGCGGAAACGTGTGCAAGATGTTTTATAGGATAAAGCAGGCATCGCGGAGTTGGAACATCTGTTTTGATGAAGTAGTCAAAGAGTTTGATATCATCAAAATGGTAGATGAACCTTGTATAAACAAAAAGGTAGTAGGGAGTATGGTGGTGATCCTCGTAGAGTACGTGGATGACATACTCTTGATAAGAAAGGAGTTTTCTTATGCTACGCTCGATCAATCTCCGTCTGTCACAATGATTCTCCACATAGGATCAAAATGATACCTCCTAAATCCTGAGTTTTGGATCTATGAGATAGATTTGATTGGATGTTAGGATTCTCACTAGCTGTAGTGAGATGGTATCAATCGATCCAGGGGAGAATCACTGGAAGTGTTCCAGAGTGATAAAGACGACTGAATGTCAGTCACAGGCATTGTCTTTACCCTCAGTGGAGGGACGGTATGTTGGAAGAGTTCCAAGCTAGATACCGTGGCATACTAGACGATAAAGGCTGGATACATCGCTACTTAAGATGCTACCAAAGAGGCTGTTTGGGTGTATATTGGTTCATGAGATGAACTATGTTCCTCCCATTGTGTGACAATGGAGTTGTGGCTTATGCCAAGGAACGCCGGTCCCATCAGTGATCCAGACATATTCTAAAGGCAGTATCACTTGATCATGGAGATGGTTGATCTCCAGGGAGATCGAGGTTAGGAGAGTAGACTCAGAGGACAACACAGCGGATCCACTCACAAAGGCCTGTTCCCAGAGAGAGATTTTTAAGGGATAGTTGAGTATGAGATACTACAACCACTGCTATCAGATGGCCCTAGTGCAAGTGGGAGATTGTTAGTTATATGTATGCCCTAGAGGCCATTACTGTACATATGATGTATATTGTAGTGGATGCTAGGACGTATATAGGGAGGACTTTCTTGCTCGACATGATAGTATGCTATCTGGTTGAACTTTACCTTAACGTGTATACTGATTGTCTCTCTGTTACATGTTGGTGAAGCCCTTAGGATGTGTGCTTGACTACCTGGACTATGATGCGGATCATACTAGTGGGGACATGGTAGTCCATAAGTACATCCTTAAAAGTCCCTAGTCGTGGGTGTATCGAGACGGGGCATCGATATACCAGAGTAGACTAGCGTATACCTTCTCGACCCATACAGATGGGCGATGGATGATCCCATATCTATTGGTGTTTGACATCGGAGATGATATACGGGTGCTCAGTAGAGACTGGGTACACTGGACGGACTCGCCGAGAACTCCCAGATGGTATTATACCTCACGTCAGATGGCAGTTCTCTGGTGACACTGGTACAGAGTAGTCTGTTGACCCGAGATCGTCATAGAGTCTTGTGTGGTTTCCACTGTGCTTTGATTTCCATCTTACCACGTCCAAGAGGGCGTGCAAAACGGTGGTTTTTGGGTACAGTCCCGAGTCCCATGGAGGCAATGAGCGATAAGAGGGGATTCGTCTCTCCCGGTATAGGGGGTTGATGTTGCGCTGTGTTCGATTGGCTATAACAGGAAATCCCTGGCCAGGGTTGCTGAGATTTACTGGTAAGTGTTACCAGTAGTTTCTCGAACAGTTATAGACCTCATATCGACACGACTTATCGAGCTATTGGGGTCTGACGTTTACCACCCCTAGGCGAGATATGCGACATATCAGACGATCAGACCGGACTGTACGGTAGTGTTACTGGTCGGATTCACTGGAGTGCGAGCGGGCTTGCTCGTCGATCTTCAGATCGCTCAATACCCGGGTGGCCGTTACGTTTAGCAGACCGCTTGCGGCTTGTGGGTGTTTGATATGATCATCGCCTGCTGCCGGCGTATTGACGAGTCTTTAGAGTCCTACACAGAGGTTTCCTGGCTCAAGCGAAACGAAATAGGAGCGCATATGAGATATGTGCGGGACCGAGAATAATGCGTGTATGTGATACCGTATTCTATTCTCGCGATGAATGTGTCGAATGGTTGTATGCGATATAACCTAGTTATCGAATCGAGGATTGATTCGATAAGCCGATGCATTGCATACTAGTCGGTTATATACGATATGACCGGATCGTTAAATCAAGTGTTGATTTAATGATTTGATGCATAATTATATATTTGATATATTACTTTGCATTAGCTAGTATAGGTTCACTTTATATGGATTTTCTCACTCGATGTGCAAGTTGTATATGTGATATACTTTTGTGCATATACTTTGTATCATGTTTGATGATACATGTTGACTTGTGCTTGTGTAAAGATTAAACCATGGTTATATGAATGGTTAGGGTTTTATATACTTATTCATTTATTTATATTCATTATTCATTTAAGGAAAATAAAAGAAAAATGGTGGCATTCTTTTATTCATTCATGAAGCTTCATGAATACTTTGACTTAGTCACCATTTTTGTCTTCATTCCTAACCTAACCATTCACTTAACTTGGGTTTAGTCTCTACACATAACCATGGTCATGTTATGATAAAGATTGGATTATTCTTTTCTTTTTAATTAATCTTATCATAACAATATTCATCTTCTTCATTTTCTTCTTCATTGAAGAAGCTTGCTTCATCAATGGTGATTGATGAAAACAAGTGAGAAATCCAATTCTAAAGTCTACCCACTTCCTATTTCTTAATCCTCTACATCTTGCCAAGTAGTAGAGTGTGTTTCCTTCACAAGTTTTCAAGGCTCGGTGAAGGTGGAGCTTGATCTAGTGATGCTTCGACGTAGATCATCTTCGGCACGTTGTCGATGACC
This sequence comes from Agapanthus africanus, assembly GCA_030015575.1. Taxonomy (NCBI): domain Eukaryota; kingdom Viridiplantae; phylum Streptophyta; class Magnoliopsida; order Asparagales; family Amaryllidaceae; genus Agapanthus; species Agapanthus africanus. The sequence goes on along the minus strand of CM057345.1, from coordinate 388,288,812 downwards.
TAGCCCATACATTCTCCGATGAAGCCGACGCTAGAGCCCGGGATCCGTCTTGGACAGCGAGGAGACTTCATTGTGGAGCCGTGGAGGTGGAGCACCGGATCTACAAAGGTTGTATATCCGTATTCTCATAGTTAAGTGTTAACTAGTTAGCTTTTTCGCCTAGTTTTCTAGCAAACGATCCGTAGTCGGGTTTCTCGGCACCTAGATTTTTTTAAATTGGCATGTTCGATGCCTTGTGAGACCTCATTAGGATGCCTAGGAACCCTACAATTCCAACTGAATACCACGATGCAAAACAAAAGTGAACGTCCTTGCAATAACAGCTTTTTGAAAAGTGTTCCAACAACATCAGATTAGGTTTGTTTTTAACTTGCATTGATCCGAATCAATGCAGTCCCATCAATTGATCACACCAAAAAGAACGAAAATATACTGATGTACGTATATGCCATCCGCATTCGCCACTGGGTCCCGTCATTACCCGTTAGGTTAGCTAACTAACGACAGAGCGGGGACTGGACTAGCGCGGATGCAAAACATATACAACATCTACTAATATATATACCAATATATAGTATTCGCTCAAGGCGTGATAAAATGCAACATCACAGAAATGTACAGCATCACAGAAACAATACAGATATCTGGGATCCCCGGGTTTCACAGAGCCGCTGAAACCCGACGTTCCCCTGGTCGTGTGGATAGCCAGTGCAATGAAATCCTAGACCCCTACGGGCGCGGCAAGTTACCCACCAAAACCTGAAGCGAGGCAGCCCCCTTCAGCAACGTGAATGGATCACCCAGCACTTCACGGAATTCGGTAACTTGGGCACCCTTCCTGGGTCAACCTGTACCCCCTACGAGTGCGGCGAATAGCCCGCCAATCCTAGAGTGAAGCCCCTTCCGTCTCAATGCCATGAGATGCGGGCTTGTTGCCCTCCAGAATCCGGCTATCCGTGCACCCCTCCGTGGGGTAACCCTAGTACAGAAAGTAAAATATACATACAACGGGTACATCGACCGCAACCAGGTCGTGCCCCAAAAAAATAATACAATCAGGCAGTGACGGCAGTCCACATGTCGGACGCTCGCTCCGCAATATCAAATGTACATAATACAACCACAACTGTACTAGCATTGCATCCAGGCTATCCCCCACGACCGATCCGCAACATCACAGCAAAAACAGAACATCAACGTGAAAGTCACGTTCGCAAATCCGTCTAACCGGGCTATAGCAGTTAGACCGGATTTACCGATCAAGTGACATTCACGGTCGCAGATATAATGTAAATACTGTGAAATAATGTGTTTAAAATATCCGATCGATCAAACTTTAACAAGTGGGCCCCCAAGTACTACTGTAGCACATCAAGAAATTCTGGGCACAAAATTAATATTCCAAAACCCATATTTTAAGCCCACAAAGACACTGTAGAAATTTGGTGCAGGGATCTCCACAGTGCGCGGCGGAAACGCGGCCCAAAGGGGGTTTTGGCCGCGGTTACGCGCCTCCACTGTCGATTCACCCTGTCGAATTTCTATAGTAGCCTAGTGGTCTCCAGTACATCAATTTTATACAACCTGAAAAATTTTTGGAGACCAAAAAATTTCAACAGAAAACTGTCGCTTTGAAAAATGTAGATTTTGGAATTTTGGTCGATCGGAAATGCAAAACACATTAAACCAAGCTAGACTAAGTTAATGGCGAGTCTCTGATACCACTGTAAGTGCACGGCGGCGCCCCGGCCGTCAATCCGACGGCCAAATGCGGAAGCGGTGATAAACTTTAAATTTTCTTGAACTGGCAAACCGCCGCGCACTAATACCCGGATCGAACCACTAACTAGTCCTAGCTATCTACAAGAAAGGAAAGAGAGATATACCGACAGATCCGAGTCCTCCGGTCTTCTCGTCGTCGTCCCGATCTCCTGCGGAAGCTCCGGTCTCCACCTCGTCGCCGGAAGTACACCACATCGCCTACTTCTTTTACGGGCTCCTACCTCAATGCCGAGGCAACTCGGGCACGAAGCTGGCAAGTCGACGTGCCCAAGGTTTGCTGTAGAATATCTAGTGAGCAAGTCTCATTTGGGGTTATGGAGTTGCCTTTGGTGGAGGAATGATACTTGGGGTTTTGGAGATTGATCTTATGGGATTTTTGCAACATGAAATGAGCTAAAAACCCACCCCAAAAATCTTGGACAGCCCACTAAGGGGAGTGGCCGGCCATATCAATGAGGAAGAGAGGGAGAGTGAAAGTGTGTTGTATCAAAAGATAATGGGAGCCATTCTCATCTACCATGCAAGAGAGAGAGTCAAGACAAAGAGGTGGTTGAAAAGCAAGTGATAATGAGAAACAATGATCACTCCCAAAACCAATACTCAACCATCAATCATCAACAACCATGATTGTATACAAAGTCAAGCAATCATGATAGAAGAAGTCAAGGTCAAAAGATTGGTGCACCATCATGATACAAGGAAATATGCAAAGACCCCCTCCACAAAAGCTTATTTGCAACAATGCAAATAACCCCTCCTCCACCAATCTTCGGCCAATGAACGAAATAAAGGAAATTGGCCGAAACGGAAAGCAAACTGGCAACTCCAGAAAACTGGTCCCGTAATAAATTACAGGAAAACCCCGATACTGTGCATACACACCCGCATTTGTATTTCGACCGAAATGCAAATGCAATGAGACAAAATTCACACTGTACTATACTAGGATCCGGCTTAAACCAAAGCCGGCTAGTAATATCCGTTCGATCCTGATCCGTGCAATACCGCACGTATCTGATCGAACCCTGCCATATATCCATACGGCCTATAGTACAAACTGTCCGATCCCGATCCGTGCAATACCGCACGTATCCGATCGGACCTTACCATATCTCCATACGGCCTCTACAACCTTTCGCCCGAAAGCTGAGTAACAGAATGTGGGGGACTCTAAAGACTCGTCAACACCTTGGTTATGGATTTAACCACTAGCACGTCAGAGGTATAAGCCAATACTAACGGGCTACCAGGTATTGACTAAATAGGGACGTCTGTGAGCGAACTCAGCCTGACAACCCTACTGAGCCTGTCAGTGACAATATCCGTACAGTCCGGTCCGTTCGTCTATGAGTGTCGCATGGCGGGCCTAGGGGGTTGGTAAAATTCAGACCCCCAAAAGCGGTACAAGTCGTGTCGGAGTGTAGCCCAGAACACCCTGAGATACTACTGGAATACCTACCAGTAAATCTCCTGCCTTGGCCAAGGACTTCGTGTAATGGCTCTCCTAGACACAGCGCGACCTCACCCCCAATACCGGGAGAGACGAACCCCTGAAGATACGCTCACTGCCTCCATGTGGCTCGGGACTGTACCCAACTAAAACCTGTTTGCACGACTCCTTTGAGCCGTGGTAGGGTAGTAATCAAAGTACAGTGGGAACTCACACGAGACAAATGACGATCCCCAGGTCGATGAACTAACCTGCACACATGTCACCAGGGAACTGCCATCTGACGTCTGGTATATGACCAACTAGCATATTCCCGGCGAGTCCTGTCCGGTGTACTCATAACCCAATGAGCACCTGTATACATTTTAGGTGATCCAACTGACACCAGTGGCTTGTGAGACCGGCCACCGCCCCTCGTCGGGGTCTCGACTGTATACACTAGTCTACTCTGGAGTATCGATGCCCTGTCTCGAAACTCACACGACTAGGGACCATTTAAGGATATGCTTATAGACCCCAGCTCCCACTTATATGATCGCCCTCATACTGCTGGTGGTCAAGCAAGAATCCTAGGGGCTCTATCGACGTGTAATAGCAACTTGTCAGGTCACCTAAAACAGTACACGATGATAAAGGTAAACCAGATAGCATACTATCATCTCGAGTAAGACTGTCCTACCGGGATAGGTCCTCCATCAATCATTGCAATCACGTACCTGTGACCTAATAATTGACTCTGAGGGCACTATCTCCAACAATCTCCCACTTGCACTCAAGGCTAATTATTGCGATGTCGCATACTCACAGCCCGTGTGATACCGAACACCCAACTCCTCTACTAGTCAGTCTCACAAAGCTCGTTTGCGAAACTATTGCGTTCGAGGAATAGCCTCAGTGAGTGGATCCGCCTTGATGTTTCTTTCTATGTCTCTCTATATCTCATGTTCGCGGAGAAAGCCATCTCCCGAAATGAGCAATACCTGTCTTAGAATGTGTCTGGATGTCTGATGGGACCTAGCTCATAAATGAACTCCAAATCCAAACTTCTTAGACTGTATCGACTACTGAACTTAATCAGTGTCCTGTGCCATGCCTCCCTCAGTATTGCCTTGGATCACCTGTCCAAAATACTGCCCCTCGTCAGAAGGGAAAACTATAACTCTGACAACGTCCTTGTCGTCCAGGTCACCTTGGAAGCCTGGAATGATAACTGTCTCCTGCATGAGGCTATCGTTATCATATCCCTAGAACATCCACTTATGTTCTAAAACTGCTTCCGACTGTTTCTCCAGGATTGGATCAATGTCAACTTATTGCATCTGGTGCAAGAACAATATCTGGTGTGGTACTTGACATCTCATGATTGACTCAATTGCCTGAGCAAGTGATCTGCCAATCATGCACATCCCTCTCTACTTTAGTCTATAAGACACCTTTAGAGAGGGTGACTCCATTACCTGCAGGTATACTACCGTGCCAGGAGTCGTCCATTCTAAATACTCTTAGAATGCTGTCTAAGTACCCTTAATTGGGAAACCACCCAAATCTAGATCTAAAACCATAGATCCAGTAACCAGTATGTCAGATATAAAATCCAATTCCTTTGTGGAGAAACCACTGTGTGACGACCAAAGTATAACCGACTGTAGTATAGCAGTTTCCTTTCCTACTATGTGTATGTCATCCAAATACCAGGATATCACACCCTACTACCTTCTCAACAGATCCATCCCCTATTCTGATGAAGTCAAACCCATGACTGTCACGTCAGAAATAGATGATCTATTTCCGCTACATCTGCTTTAGTCTATAAATAGATATAAGCTACTTGTCCACCAATGCTTCCGCTGCTCCCACTGACTACGACAACCCTCTGGCAGAGTCATATAGACGTACACTTCTAAAACTAGTTTAGAACGACGCTATACTCATCCTCCCGCCGGGTCTCGCAGCCTGGAACAACAGCAATGGTAATTGTGGGTAAACAAGAACTTCCCTGTCACCGTCCTTGAGGCTACCGTAGTACCTCTCGGGTGCCTGAAGTTACCCATCTTATCTGCGGAGTGGCCAATGGAATGTCAATCCAGATTGAATCTTTAGGTTCCTTATCAAATCTTCAGTAATCGTTTGTGGTTCTGGAATCACTTCCAGTTCTACCATACTCCCACTACCGTTTTCTGAAAAAATCCATTTTTAATAAAACTGTGGCGAGTCTAGAACAATATTGCTATTGTTCATCCAGATGGTAGAAAGTCAACCCTCGTCATAGCCTGGGTCAACCCACAAACAGCCATTACAGAAACGTGCCTTGAGTTGTCCAGTGTCTGGTTTTAATCATAAGCCGGACAACTCCCCGTACCTTAACACCGTTAAGATATGAACTGTTCTATATCCCATATAGAAACAGAGGCACAGATTTAATTGAACCAGATTCAAATCATGCAGCTGTCCCCAGTGCATGTCAACTAAATGGAAGGAGGCCGATCAGCGTTACTCAACTTAGGAATGCTTCCAATTATGAGTAACCTGAAAGAGAAGCAATTTCTCTTAATCACTACTATCAACTGAATACCATACACAAGTATCTACATCTTCGATCTCTTTGAAGAATCCCGATACTTGCTATACCTGGTTCTCTACTCTATTCAAATACCTATAACTTCTCCAAATTCGGACCCTATGTTTTCCACGAAACACTTGTCTAAAAACTAGAGAAGTCATAAGTAAACCGAATATAGTACGAGGACCAACCCCTCTGTCCTGATGGACCCTGGACAACATACAATACTCTGTATTAGTCCCTTGAGTCTGATAACTCATTCACTGTGTGTCGTAGGTTGAAAACTGTACTTATGGTTAAGAAGAATTACACCGCTGTTTAATGCTCCTTACCTAACCATCCACTGATATAGGTAAATATCGTAGACATAATTTCAGAAAGGTATATCTCACTCTATGAAAATAGACGTACAGATATATCAATTTGAAATTGGTGCATAAAAGCGGATATTCAAAACCAAATATTTGCCGACCGGCAAACAGCCCAGGTGATTTCCTCAAATATCACCGATTACAACGAATCCCGATATAATGAGGATGATCACCCAATTCCCAATAACCTACTCCCACTCATCATCTGTAAAACCATACAGATGTGAGAATCATACCTGGTAAATACATACCCTGGAGCAAGTGTCTAATCGGGAAATCAGTTTTCTTTTAACATTACACAGTGAAACTGAAACATTGAAATGTTCCGATGGGGTATCCTGGTATCCCTAGTAATGCCTCTTCCAGATTCACGACTGTAACCGTATAGTTCTTTGCCACCTCTCCAAATCCCTTCATATGTCTTTAGTCTTTACCTTCTGCACACCCCTTTAGGCCAAATGGTTTTCTTCCTTCCCTACCATTCGGCACCAGCCTATGGTTTGGAAGAAGACTATCCAGTAAGCATAATGGGTGTACTGTCCTAATCCTAGGAACACTCGCAATGCGAGAGAAGGTGAAGATAAAAGACACCTGAATAAATCTTATTCCTATTTCTCCTGAACAAGAATCCATCCCCGAACTGGAACAAGTTCCTTTCGAGTTCGTATATAACCATACGATGGAGTATCCAATAAACTGTGGATCTTCGTAGTGATACGGAGTGTCCTGGAGAAATACAAAGGTGATTTAGGATTGGCGAAGGAATGCTTGGTTTGGTCGTGAATAGCAGTCGCAATTTACTTTGCCCTCTTACTAATCCCTTGCTTTGTCTTAACTTAATACCTTCTGTACACCATCGTTAGGCTAATTGGTTTTCTTCATTCCCTACCGGTCGGCACCAGCCTAAGGTTTGGAAGAAGACTATCCAATTTGCGTAATAGGTGTACTATCTCCTAAACCAAGGAGTACTCGCAACCTGAGAGAAGGTAAAAGGAAAAGACAACTGAATAATCCTATCCGTTTTCTCCAGAACCTGAAACCATCCTCGAATAAATTCCTTCGAGTTCGTATCTAACCATACGATGGTTTTGTCCAATGGAAGTGGACGTTCGTAGTAATACGGGATGTCCTGGAGAAAAGGGTAAAAGTAGGGGTGGCAATGAGGTTTGCAACTCTGACAATCCAAAAGCCAATGTTAAAGAAGGTTCGGTCAACTTGGTCACTGAGTTATAGTCGTAGGGTCGGGTCAATGGTCGCTGCCAAAGAGAGAGAGAAAAGAAACACTCAGCATGCACTCTAACCTAGATCAGAATGGTTACCAATTTATCTAATCTGGAAACCTCCCACTGTACCTCAAATTCTCCTCCAAACCTGAAAGAAGAATTAGTCGGGGTTACCCGAGGAGTAAACTAACTCATCAGTGGGAATCGAGATCCAACTCTCATCGCATGACAACGTGACGGAATCCGCTCACGGTATCACACTCCAGAAGGTATGCGCATATCTGGCAAGTTTCAGTTCTTTTGAAACTCCCGATGTGATTTCTGCCCCATGCTCTTATGACCTTGACTTTGGCCAACATATCATAAGTCACATGTCAAGTTCTACCCGTCATTCTCCAGGTTAATTTGAATCCACCCGTACCTACCCTTGACTTTGGCCAAAATGGCAGTGCGACTGTCCCAAACCAACGCATCTATCTATGCTGCATATGAATACCCAATAGCTACCAATCACTGTGCCTTGACTTTAGCCAACATACACAGCTTGAATACTATTGACCACCCATATGAAACGACGGAGGGCTACGAATGGTTTCTGGCGAAAACCTTTAACGTAATGAACTTGATATCGTTGAAGGAACGGATAGCTTTTTGAAAATATAGTGGCAAAAACCGTTGCTAAAGAGGTCACTCCCGGTGAAGGGATCTCGGCTCTTTCCCCGTAGAATGGGGTGCAGGATATTCCAACTGAATACCACGGTGCAAAGCAAAAGTAATCGGCTATAGTGAAGTTAATGCCCTGACGCAAACTTCTGTCCAAGGGGTCACTCCCGGTGAAGGGATCTCGGCCCTTGCCTCGTCGACTGAGGAGCAGGATATTCCAACTGAATACCACAATGCAAAACAAAAGTGAACGTCCTTGCAATAACAGCTTTTTGAAAAGTGTTCCAACAACATCAGATTAGGTTTGTTTTTAACTTGCATTGATCCGAATCAATGCAGTCCCATCAATTGATCACACCAAAAAGAACGAAAATATACTGATGTACGTATATGCCATCCGCATTCGCCACTGGGTCCCGTCATTATCCGTTAGGTTAGCTAACTAACGACAGAGCGGGGACTGGACTAGCGCGGATGCAAAACATATACAACATCTACTAATATATATACCAATATATAGTATTCGCTCAAGGCGTGATAAAATGCAACATCACAGAAATGTACAGCATCACAGAAACAATACAGATATCTGGGATCCCCGGGTTTCACAGAGCCGCTGAAACCCGACGTTCCCCTGGTCGTGTGGATAGCCTGTGCAATGAAATCCTAGACCCCTACGGGCGCGGCAAGTTACCCGCCAAAACCTGAAGCGAGGCAGCCCCCTTCAGCAACGTGAATGGACCACCCAGCACTTCACGGAATTCGGTAACTTGGGCACCCCTCCTGGGTCAACCTGTACCCCCTACGAGTGCGGCGAATAGCCCGCCAATCCTAGAGTGAAGCCCCTTCCGTCTCAATGCCATGAGATGCGGGCTTGTTGCCCTCCAGAATCCGGCTATCCGTGCACCCCTCCGCGGGGTAACCCTAGTACAGAAAGTAAAATATACATACAACGGGTACATCGACCGCAACCAGGTCGTGCCCCAAAAAAATAATACAATCAGGCAGTGACGGCAGTCCACATGTCGGACGCTCGCCCCGCAATATCAAATGTACATAATACAACCACAACTGTACTAGCATTGCATCCAGGCTATCCCCCACGACCGATCCGCAACATCACAGCAAAAACAGAACATCAACGTGAAAGTCACGTTCGCAAATCCGTCTAACCGGGCTATAGCAGTTAGACCGGATTTACCGATCAAGTAACATTCACGGTCGCAGATATAATGTAAATACTGTGAAATAATGTGTTTAAAATATCCGATCGATCAAACTTTAACAAGTGGGCCCCCAAGTACTACTGTAGCACATCAAGAAATTCTGGGCCCAAAATTAATATTCTAAAACCCATATTTTAAGCCCACAAAGACACTGTAGAAATTTGGTGCAGGGATCTCCACAGTGCGCGGCGGAAACGCGGCCCAAAGGGGGTTTTGGCCGCGGTTACGCGCCTCCACTGTCGATTCACCCTGTCGAATTTCTATAGTAGCCTAGTGGTCTCCAGTACATCAATTTTATACAACCTGAAAAATTTTTGGAGACCAAAAAATTTCAACAGAAAACTGTCGCTTTGAAAAATGTAGATTTTGGAATTTTGGTCGATCGGAAATGCAAAACACATTAAACCAAGCTAGACTAAGTTAATGGCGAGTCTCTGATACCACTGTAAGTGCACGGCGGCGCCCCGGCCGTCAATCCGACGGCCAAATGCGGAAGCGGTGATAAACTTTAAATTTTCTTGAACTGGCAAACCGCCGCGCACTAATACCCGGATCGAACCACTAACTAGTCCTAGCTATCTACAAGAAAGGGAAGAGAGATATACCGACAGATCCGAGTCCTCCGGTCTTCTCGTCGTCGTCCCGATCTCCTGCGGAAGCTCCGGTCTCCACCTCGTCGCCGGAAGTACACCACATCGCCTACTTCTTTTACGGGCTCCCACCTCAATGCCGAGGCAACTCGGGCATGAAGCTGGCAAGTCAACGTGCCCAAGGTTTGCTGTAGAATATCTAGTGAGCAAGTCTCATTTGGGGTTATGGAGTTGCCTTTGGTGGAGGAATGATACTTGGGGTTTTGGAGATTGATCTTATGGGATTTTTGCATATGAAATGAGCTAAAAACCCACCCCAAAAATCTTGGACAGCCCACTAAGGGGAGTGGCCGGCCATATCAATGAGGAAGAGAGGGAGAGTGAAAGTGTGTTGTATCAAAAGATAATGGGAGCCATTCTCATCTACCATGCAAGAGAGAGAGTCAAGACAAAGAGGTGGTTGAAAAGCAAGTGATAATGAGAAACAATGATCACTCCCAAAACCAATACTCAACCATCAATCATCAACAACCACGATTGTATACAAAGTCAAGCAATCATGATAGAAGAAGTCAAGGTCAAAAAAATGGTGCACCATCATGATACAAGGAAATATGCAAAGACCCCCTCCACAAAAGCTTATTTGCAACAATGCAAATAACCCCTCCTCCACCAATCTTCGGCCAATGAACGAAACAAAGGAAATTGGCCGAAACGGAAAGCAAACTGGCAACTCCAGAAAACTGGTCCCGTAATAAATTACAGGAAAACCCCGATACTGTGCATACACACCCGCATTTGTATTTCGACCGAAATGCAAATGCAATGAGACAAAATTCACACTGTACTATACTAGGATCCGGCTTAAACCAAAGCTGGCTAGTAATATCCGTTCGATCCTGATCCATGCAATACCGCACGTATCTGATCGAACCCTGCCATATATCCATACGGCCTATAGTACAAACTGTCCGATCCCGATCCGTGCAATACCGCACGTATCCGATCGGACCTTGCCATATCTCCATACGGCCTTTACAACTTTTCGCCCGAAAGCTGAGTAACAGAATGTGGGGGACTCTAAAGACTCGTCAACACCTTGGTTATGGATTTAACCACTAGCACGTCATAGGTATAAGCCAATACGTAACGGGCTACCAGGTATTGACTAAAAAGGGACGTCTGTGAGCGAACTCAGCCTGACAACCCTACTGAGCCTGTCAGTGACAATATCCGTACAGTCCGGTCCGTTCGTCTATGAGTGTCGCATGGCGGGCCTAGGGGGTTGGTAAAAATCAGACCCCCAAAAGCGGTACAAGTCGTGTCGGAGTGTAGCCCAGAACACCCTGAGATACTACTGGAATACCTACCAGTAAATCTCCTGCCTTGGCCAAGGACTTCGTGTAATGGCTCTTCTAGACACAGCGCGACCTCACCCCCAATACCGGGAGAGGCGAACCCCTGAAGATACGCTCACTGCCTCCATGTGGCTCGGGACTGTACCCAACTAAAACCTGTTTGCACGACTCCTTTGAGCCGTGGTAGGGTAGTAATCAAAGTACAGTGGGAACTCACACGAGACAAATGACGATCCCCAGGTCGATGAACTAACCTGCACACATGTCACCAGGGAACTGCCATCTGACGTCTGGTATATGACCAACTAGCATATTCCCGGCGAGTCCTGTCCGGTGTACTCATAACCCAATGAGCACCTGTATACATCTTAGGTGATCCAACTGACACCAGTGGCTTGTGAGACTGGCCACCACCCCTCGTCGGGGTCTCGACTGTATACACTAGTCTACTCTGGAGTATCGATGCCCTGTCTCGAAACTCACACGACTAAGGACCATTTAAGGATATGCTTATAGACCCCAGCTCCCACTTATATGATCGCCCTCATACTGCTGGTGGTCAAGCAAGAATCCTAGGGGCTCTATCGACGTGTAATAGCAACTTGTCAGGTCACCTAAAACAGTACACGATGATAAAGGTAAACCAGATAGCATACTATCATCTCGAGTAAGACTGTCCTACCTGAATAGGTCCTCCATCAATCATTGCAATCACGTACCTGTGACCTAATAATTGACTCTGAGGGCACTATCTCCAACAAAATGTACACTAGGATCTGGCTTAAACCAAAGCCCGCTAGTGTTAACTGTCCGGTCACTAAACGTGCACAAGTGCACGGATGTGACCGAACCCTGTCGCAAAACCATGCGACCTCTACTCTTTTGCCTAAAGACGAATAGCTTTCTGTGTGGGACTCTAAAGACTCGTCACTACGCTGGCAGTGGGTTTAACCACAGACCGCAAACGGCACCAGCTGTGCGTAACGGTCCCCAGGTAGATGCCGACAAGAAGACTGACGAGGTGAAACCCATCTGAACTCCTACTGGGTCTGAATGTGACAATCTCCATACAGTCCAGTCTGTTCGTCTGATACATCGCATGGCGGGCCTAGGGGGCAGTAAACGTCAGTCCCCTAATAGCGGTACAAGTCGTGTCGGAGTGAAGCCCAGAACACCCTGAGATAGCACTGGAAACCTACCAGTATATCCCGCTTGCCCTGGCCAGGGACTACTCGTGTAATGGCTCTCCTAGACACAGCGCGATGTCAACTCCCAATACCGGGAGAGACGAATCCTTTCTAACCGTCACTGCCTCCAAGTGCTTTGGGACTGCACCCAAAACTACCTGTTTGCACGACTCCTTTGAGCCGTGGTAGGGTAGTAATCAAAATACAGTGGAAACACACTCGAGGCGAAGTGACAGTGTCAAGTCAGCGGACTAAGCTGTACTCATGTCACCTGGAAACTGATAACTGACGATAGGTATAGTACCAACCAACAGTTCCCGACGAGTCATGTCCAGTGTACTCGTAACCTAACGAGCACCCGCATACTATCTCAAGTACGACGTACTGACGGCTGTGGGACAGGCCGTCTCCCACACTGGATGAGAAGCGCATACGCTAGTCTACTCCGGAGTATCGATGCCCTGTTTCGATAGTCCTGCGACTAGGGACCTGCATAAGGATGTGCTTATAGATTACCCAGCCCCCACGAGTGTGACTGCCATCACAACGCTGATAATCAAGCAAAGATCCTAAAGGCTCCACTAATGTGTATAGGTGATATACTAAAATAAACACATGTACACATTAAAGCAGAAACAAACCAAGTAGCATACTACCATTTTGAGCAAGATTGTCAATACAAGTTGAATATCCCAAGCTTCCATTAAGTAATATACATACTAGTATGATACAGTAATGGCCTCTAGGGCATATACACTAACAATCTCCCACTTGCACTAAGGCCATGTACAGGCGTATCGAAGACCTATCATCTCGATCAGCCGCTCGAACTGAGTCTGGGGTAAGGCCTTTGTGAGTGGATCAGCAGTGTTATCTTCCGTAGAAACTCTCCGAACCTCGATCTCCTGGCGACCCACGATCTCCTTGATCAGGTGATACCGCCTCAAGATGTGTCTGGACTTCTGATGGGACCTAGGTTCCTTCGCTAAAGCTATAGCCCCGTTGTCGCAATACAGCGGTATTGGATCAACTATGGACGGAACCACCTGAAGTTCTGTTAAGAACTTCCTTATCCAGACGGCTTCTTTTGCGGCATCTGCAGCAGCGATATATTCCGCTTCCATCGTCGAGTCAGCAACGGTTTCCTGTTTGGAACTCTTCCAACACACCGCCCCTCCATTGAGGGTAAAGATATAACCCGACATGGACTTGGAATCATCCTTGCCACTCTGGAAGCTGGAGTCAGCAAAGGCCTCGATCTGGAGGTCTTTTCCGCCATACACCAAGAACATCTCCTTAGTCCTTCTCAGGTACTTGAGAATGTCTTTACTGCTATCCAGTGTTTCTCCCCAGGGTTTGACTGATACCGGTTTACCACACTCAGTGCATAAGCTACATCTGGTCTGGTACACAACATCGCATACATTATAGAGCCTACCGCAAAAGCGTAGGGTATAATAGACATGCGATCCCTTTCCAAATCAGTCTTGGGAGACATCTCTTTGGAAAGGGTGATCCCGTGACAAGCCGGTAGATTACCGCGCTTGGAATCTTCCATACTGAATCTTTTCAGTATGGTGTCGATGTACCTGGACTGTGAGAGTCCCTGTATCCTCTTGGATCTGTCACATAGATCCGGATCCCCAGAATGTATGAGGCATCACCTAGGTCTTTCATGGAGAACCTGTGTGACAAGAACCTTTTGACAGATTGTAGCATAGGAATGTCATTTCCTATTAAGAGAATGTCATCCACGTATAAAACGAGGAATACTACAGTTCTCGCTACAAATCTACTATAGATGCATGGTTCATCTAGATTTTTGATAAAGCCAAATTCTTTGACTGTCTCATCAAAACAGATGTTCCAACTCCGCGATGCCTGCTTTAGTCCGTAGATGGACTTAAGCAACTTGCACACCTTTCCGCTGCTCCCACTCTGAATGAAACCCTCTGGCTGGTCCATATAAACACACTCCTCTAAATTTCCATTTAGAAAAGCGGTCTTTACGTCTATCTGCCAAATCTCATAATCGTGGAAGGCAGCAATGGCAAGAAGGATCCGAATGGATTTCAGCATAGCTACTGGAGAAAACGTCTCGTCATAGTCCAAACCAGGTCTTTGACGAAAACCCTTTGCAACCAGTCTAGCTTTATAGGTCTCAACCTGTCCATCTACACCAATCTTCCTTTTGAAGATCCACTTGCATCCTACGGGTTTTACCCCATCTGGAGCAATGTCCAACGTCCATACTTTGTTGGTGTACATGGACTCCATTTCGGTCCGCATTGCATCCAGCCATTTTACCGAGTCAACGCTCTGAATGGCCTGCTGGAAGCTAGTCGGCTCATCTTAATCAATGATGTAATCTTCTCTATCCCCGTCTATGAGAAAACCGCAGTATCTCTCGGGCGGATGAGACTGCCTACTACTTCTGCGGAGCGGCGTAGGAATGTCATTTTCTTTTGAACCCTCTGGTTCTACTAAGCTTTCAGTAATAGCTCGTGGTTCTGGAATTTCTTCCAGTTCTATTGCGCTCCCACTTATCTGATTTTCCAAAAACTCAGTTTCCAAGAAGTGGGCATGACGAGAAACATAAATCTTTTGTTCCTCTTCGCAATAGAAGAAATATCCCTTGGAGTTCTTTGGATATCCCACAAACTTGCACTGTACTGAGCGTGCCTCGAGTTTGTCCGCATGCTGCTTTTTGACAAAAGCTGGACATCCCCATGTCTTAATGTGATTAAGATAGGGTCTCTTCCCACACCACATCTGATATGGTGTAGTAGGCACAGTCTTAGTTGGAACTCGGTTCAAAAGGTATGCAGCTGATTCTAGTGCATATCCCCAGAATGATCGCGGTAACTCAGCGTTACTCATCATGGACCGTACCATATCCAATAGGGTTCGGTTCCGTCTCTCCGATACACCGTTATGTTGCGGGGTGTATGGAGGAGTAAGCTGAGAGAAAATTCCATTCTCTTTTAAGTAATCCAGGAACTCGGCACTTAAGTATTCACCATCTCGATCCGATCTCAGTGTCTTGATACTTTTGCCGGTTTGTTTTTCTACTTCATTCTTATATTCCTGGAATTTCCAAAGGCTTCGGATTTATGTTTCATTAAGAAGACATAACCGTACCTTGAAAAGTCATCCGTAAAAGTAATGAAGTAAGAATAACCGCTTTGCGCATGTGTAGACATTGGACCGCATACGTCGCTGTGTACGAGTCCCAAGAGCCCGCTCGCTCTTACTCCATGTCCAATGAACGGAGTCTTTGTCATCTTTCCTTTGAGACAGGATTGAAAAGTGGCATACGATTGATATTCGAACGGATCCAAATATCCTTCTGTATGTAACTTCATCAACCTTCTCTCATTGATGTGACCCAGTCTACAATGCCATAAGAAAGTCTGATTTATTTCCGGAGACTTTCTTTTGTGTGTATTCTGGACATTGAAAATCTGTGGTTGGTTTAGTACGTATATACCATTGCTTAATGTACCTGACCCAATCAGAACTTGATTAAGGTGAATGTTTACAACATTACTTACAAACGCAAATTCATAACCTTCTTTAGAAATCAAAGATACAGAAATGATATTACAAGTTGCGTTGGGTACAAAAAAGCAATTACGTAAAACCAAAACATGTCCATCTGACATTCCCAGGTGAGTCCCCCACGGCCTTAGCATCCATGCTAGCTCCGTTTGCAACTTTGAGGGTCATGTCACCTGCCTTCAAAACCCTACGGTTTCTCAACGCCTGCAAATAATTACAGATATGAGATCCTGATCCGGTATCCAATACCCAGGAAGTAGAGTTTATTGATAGACAGTTTTCAATAACATACACACCTGAAGCTGAAGCCGCAACTTGCTTCAGATCTTGTGTTCTGGCTTTTCAAGCCCTGCAATCTTTCTTCCAGTGCCCACTCTTATAACAGTAAAAGCACTCTTCCTTCCCCACAAGTTTCCCCGCTATCTTTGTTGCTTTTGCCTTTCCCTTCGTATCCACTTTACTAACACCGCCCCTTGGTTTGGCGGGAGTTTTCTTCTTCTTTCCCTTGGCTTTCGCCTTGGACCTAGAAGAGGAAGGTCTTCCTACAAACAAAGTGGATGTTTCCCTACCTTTCTGTAGGGTGCCCTCTGCACTCCTCAGCATGTTGAGGAGCTCTGAAAGTTCAACTTCCTTTTCTTGCAAGTTGAAATTCAGGATGAACTGGGCGTAAGTGGAAGGAAGGGACTGAAGAATCAAGTCCGTATAGAGCTCATTCTCCAACGTGGTCCCAAGGTCCGCGAGCTCCTCTATGAAGCCAATCATCTTAAGCACGTGTTCCGCTACCGATGATCCGACGGCCAACCTTGCCGAAAATAACTTCGACACTTTGTATCTTGCAATACGAGATTGCTCTCCATACAGTTCTTTTGTATGGAGAAATATGGATTCGAGGTCCATATTCTCGTGCCTCCTCTGATGTTCGTTGTCCATAGAGGCAAGCACGAGGCACTTGGCCTTCGCGCAATCGATTTCCCAGGTCTTACGGATTTCCCTATCCGCGACGCTGGTTTTGGGACCTGGGACAGGGGGAGCTTTGGTGGTAAGGAGATACCCCAACTTGTCATAAGTGATTGCCATTTTGACATTCCTGAGCCAATCTTTGTAGTTTGGCCCTGTCAGTATGTTTTTATCTAGTAGTGACTTAAGTCCGGTCATGATGTTTGGTCGCTGCAATTAGGAGAGAGAGAAGAAACACTTTAGCATGATGCTCTTGCAAGTTTAGAGTGGTTTTTAATTTGTCTAAACAGGATGGCTCCCACTGTCTCTCGAATCCCTCCTCAAACCAAAAAGGAAGAATTAGTCAGGATCAATCTCACCGTACAATTCTTGCTTAACCATTCGGCCAGGCTGGTGTCGGTACTTCGAGAGAGGTTTTCCAACACTTTCGCGAAGTTTCTTAATTAAATAACATTTTTTCCTTGTGGGCGTAGCCCCGCTAACACCTTTCTAGACACCTACTTGGTTTATAGCATTGATCGTTAAGTGAGAAATTTCCCGAGGAGTAGCATATACTCACAGTAGGATCGGGATCCAAATATCATTGCGTGACAAAACTGAAGGAATCCTACCAGAATCATCACTCCAAATGGTATGCAGCGCTAGCAAGTTTCAGTTCTTTTGAAACTCCCGATGTGGATTTTTGCCCCATGCTCTTATGACCTTGACTTTGGCCAACAAATCATAAGCCATATGTCAAGTTCTACCCGTCATTCTCCAGGTTAATTTGAGCCCACCCGCACATACCATTTACTTTGGCCAACAAGGTAGAAAGACTGCCCCAAACCAACACATCTATCTATGCTGCACATGAATACCCAATAGCTACCAATCACTATGCCTTGACTTTGGCCAACAAACATAGCTTGAATACTTATTGACCATTCATGTGAAACGACGGAGGGCTACGAATGGTTTTGGCGAAACCGTGAACGTAGTGAACTTGATATAATCGAAGGAACGAGATAGCTTTTAAAAGGAGTGGCTTAAGCTCCGCATTTAAAAGTTATTTTTTGAAAAGAAACCGAGTGGTTTTGAAAGTGTTCCAACGACTTTTACTTGGTTTATTTTTCCTGCATTAATTCCAATGCGTCCCATCATTTAATCCTACCATTGCATAAAACAACCAAAATATGACGTACGCTTATGCCATCCGCATTCGCCACGGGGCCCCGTCATTACCCGTTAGGTTACTTAACTAACGACAGAGCGGGGGCTGGACTAGCGCGGATGCAAAACATAAGCAACGCCTAAATAATATCATATATAGATATATTACAATGATAGCCATTTCAGATCACAGATGAACACATTGGATATACTAGGAATCCGCAATTCGTACGAGCCTGTAACGAAAAGCGGATTACACGGTCGCGATGAATAGCCAATACCCCATCCTAGACCCCTACGGGTGCGGCAAACTACCCGCCAAATATTCGAAGCAGAGCAACCTTCCTCAACGACGTGAGTAGGCCACTCGGCACTTCGAGATACACGGTAGTTTATGCACCCCACCTTGGGTCTATCCTAGGAGCAAAAACAGTAAAAAGAAATTATACAATGACGGCTACAACCCCGACCCGGTTGTACGGCCAAAAATAATATTTCATCAATTTACATGTTACATGAATTGAAAGATAAAAGAAAACTCTCATCTCACAACCCCCGGGCTATTCATCCGTGACAATCCAATGAATTCATATACACATACCATCAATATTACAGATCACAGATATGTATAACCCCCACTAATCGACGTATAGCGATTAGCGGACGTTCAATACATATATCACATCACAGATATAAACCCGTCAGCTTAAGTCTTTAGAAGTTCGATCAAAATACGGATTTTCAAGCCCCAAAAACTAATTTTTTCCTGTAAAATCTGGGCAGAAAAAACATATCCCAAAAATCCCAAAATAGTCCCAGAAACACTCTGCAAGAAACCTTTTCCTCGACCGAGTCAACTCGGCCGCGGAACCGCGGCGGGAGCATGCTCCCGCCGCGTTTCCGCGGCGCTTTGACCGATTCAATGGACCAAATTTCTTGGGTGTTTAAAAAAAAACCTGAGCCTATTTTTAAGATAAGATTTATCATTTTTTTGGACAGAAAAAAATTCGGCAGAAACTTGATTTTCCGGGTTCGTTTCGCGACTTTTTCTTCGATCGAACTTCTAGTTACTTTGCTAACATGTTAGATAGTGTTTAACTAGGCTCTGATACCACTGTAAGTCCATGCTACCTCTCCCGGTACTTACGGGCTTGCGGAAATGATGAAAAACGATTTTCAAGAGGTGGTAACATGGACTCAAAATACGGATCTTTGTTAAACAACTAACTAACAAACCTAACAAGAGTTTTACCTACTCGGTTAGGGGGTTATACCTTTCTTGAACTCCTTCGTCTTCAACTCTTTCCGGTGTACGGATCGGCCTCACTTCGTCGTCTCCTTGCGCCGAAGATGGATCCACCTGAAAGCTTCTACCTTTGGCTTCTTCTTCGAACTTGAAGAAACTAGAACCCTTGGTTTGCTAAATCTTGTGAACTAGGATGAGTAGAGAAGTGATTTGGGTTTTCTTTTATCTCTAAGGCAATGTTTCTCAACTCATGAGAGGGTGTTGCCTTGAGCTAGAGAGAGAGCAAGAGGAAGAGCAAGAGGGAGAGCTCAAGCAAGAGAGAGAAAGCAAATGAAAGAATGAGTAACTCTTTTGCCATCCAAGCTCTCATAATCCAAAACCATCATAACAAAAATAGTAATCAAGTATTATGTGATGGTTCAAGTCAAAATGGCTATATCATTTCACGCACTCATTTTGCAAAAACAAGCAAGCAAGCAAAAGTCTTTGCTATGAAATGATAGCCATTGTCATGATGATGGTCAATTAGTCCAACCTAGTCAACCGGTCAACAAAGTCAACAAGTCAACAAAGTCAACCCCTCAACAACCATGTCACCATAATACTTAATTAATATTATTGTTAGTTATATTTTTTATTCTCATTAGGGTTTAGCCAAAAGTCAATAGTCAACAGTCAACAACCCCAATGAGAATTCTCTGCCTCTGTCTCTCTGTCAACTGTGCATACACACCCGCATCCGCGTTCCGAGGAACACGAATACAAACGAGATAAAACCAATCCCAAAATGTACACTAGGATCTGGGTTAAACCAAAGCCCGCTAGTGTTAACTGTCCGGTCACTAAACGTGCACAAGTGCACGGATGTGACCGAACCCTGTCGCAAAACCATGCGACCTCTACTCTTTTGCCTAAAGGCGAATAGCTTTCTGTAT
Source organism: Agapanthus africanus (assembly GCA_030015575.1). Lineage (NCBI taxonomy): Eukaryota > Viridiplantae > Streptophyta > Magnoliopsida > Asparagales > Amaryllidaceae > Agapanthus > Agapanthus africanus. Next base: position 388,268,554 of record CM057345.1, on the reverse strand, counting down.
GGCACTCTAAAGACTCGACACTACGCTGGCAGTGGGTTTAACCACAGACCGCAAGCGGCACTAGCTGTGCGTAACGGTCCCCAGGTAGATGCCGACAATAAGACCGACGAGGTGAAACCCATCTGAACTCCTACTGAGTCTGAATGTGACAATCTCCGTACAGTCCGGTCTGTTCGTCTGACACATCGCATGGCGGGCCCAGGGGGCAGTAAACGTCAGTCCCCTAATAGCGGTACAAGTCGTATCGGAGTGAAGCCCAGAACACCCTGAGATAGCACTAGAAACCTACCAGTATATCCCGCTTGCCCTGGCCAGGGACTACTCGTGTAATGGCTCTCCTAGACACAGCGCGATGTCAACCCCCAATACCGGGAGAGACGAATCCTTTCTAACCGTCACTGCCTCCAAGTGCTTCGGGATTGCACCCAAAAACTATCTGTTTGCACGACTCCTTTGAGCCGTGGTAGGGTAGTAATCAAAGTACAGTGGGAACACACTCGAGGCGAAGTGACAGTGTCAAGTCAGTAGACTAAGCTGTACTCATGTCACCTGGGAACTGATAACTGACGATAGGTATAGTACCAACCAACAGTTCCCGACGAGTCATGTCCAGTGTACTCGTAACCTAATGAGCACCCGCATACTATCTCAAGTACGACGTACTGACGGCTGTGGGACAGGCCGTCTCCCACACTGGGATGAGAAGCGCATATGCTAGTCTACTCCGGAGTATCGATGCCCTGTCTCGATAGTCCTGCGACTAGGGACCTACATAAGGATGTGCTTATAGATTACCCAGCCCCCACGAGTGTGACTGCCATCACAACGCTGATAATCAAGCAAAGATCCTAAGGGCTCCACTAATGTGTATAGGTGATATACTAAAATAAACACATGTACACATTAAAGCAGAAACAAACCAAGTAGCATACTACCATTTTGAGCAAGATTGTCAATACAAGGTGAATATCCCAAGCTTCCATTAAGTAATATACATACTAGTATGATACAGTAATGGCCTCTAGGGCATATACACTAACAACTAATAAGCTCAATTGAACTTCTACAAAATGGTATGGGATAATTTCATACGATTCAGCCTAGGACTCATGCTAGGGGACATCTGGGGACGCGACTAAATAGTTTTAGACTTGAGGTTAGGTTAGGTAAGTCAATAAAGTGTAGTTCTGCCTAAATTCTATTTGACCCAATATATCTGACAAGTTTCACTACGTCAACCCAAACCGCATCTTCCTCTTCAGGTCTCTGAAAAGATACTTTTGAAATACCAATAGGCATTAAATTAAAAATAAAATTCAACAGAGAAAAGAGAATGACTTTCACAACACAAACCGTAAGATTCATGATAAGTTTTGATCATTACTTTAGCGGCTTGGCCAGTTAGTTGCAATTCGCCGTTCTATTTCTTGTGTCAAACGGTTCAATGTCCCTTCATCTGCTTTGTTGCCTCGAGGGCTGGGGAGTTTTGATTGAACTCCTCAATGTGGGAAAAGAAGTCTACTTTTCCATGGCCGCATATCGCTCTTGTACATTTGAAAGTGCCTTTTCGGCCGAAGGGAAAGGCTCCAACAACACGTTGATCTGGAATGATTCCTTGGTCTAGCTTAAGTTGGATCTTGAGCTGGATTCCAAGAATTCAAATGAGAAACAAAGGCCATTGATAACAAAGTTTCCCTACAACAATGTCTGGAATGTCAAAACATGATTTGATAGTAAAGAAAAACTTAAAAGACAATGAAATCATTACGAGGCAAATGGATTTCATCTATAAAAGGTAATACACAAAAGTCGAGACAAAGGAAAAAGTAAACAAAGAGAGATGCACTCTTCATGATTAGCTTTTCTCTAGATTGGTTAACGAGGATAGGGTTTTAGAAGTGCGTGCACGAAGAAAAATTGCGGCTGTCGGAGGAAAATGACTTAGCATAGGTAGTTTTGTACTAATTTATTGGATTTGTATTGCTTTTATTTGTTTGAAGACTAGATCCATTTTAATATATGCAATTCCCTAATTAATCTTAAATGGTCTTCTTAAATGGATTGTAACCTATTTTTAATCTCATATATTTATAGGTAAGATAGCATATATATATGAAAAAATGAGATTGAATCAACATCCTAAGATATATAGACACACAATACATATATAATATGCTTTTTTTATCCTCGTGTATCATTCTGAATTGTAAGAATCATCTCTTGAAACATTGACAACGTTGGTGGGCTCCTGCACGGTTAGTAGCCCTGGAGTGATTCTCTAGAATTTCTATTATAAATGTAAAGTGCATCCTCCATTGCGCTGTAGCCTAACATTATTGCTCTTATGGTTTATACTAGTTAGCTATAATGTCACACTATCATGAAATTTTTGATCTTCTCATCTAGGTTATGCAGTTGCATAGTTTCAATGCAAGTTGCTGCATCGTTCTCTCTCAAATAATATACTGCAATAATCAACTTTCGATTTATGTTTGATTTTGCCTTGTTGCTAAGGTACTTTGTTTCACTAGAGTTAGACCCCTCAGTATAAAAATGTCATGAAGTTGCTGTGTTGATATTGAAGTTTCTTTTATTTTGTTCAGTATAACATGTGGAATCAGATACTATAGAGGCTGCAAATGATATATACCGGATTGCTCGAATGCGGGAAAGAAAGACTAGAGACTTATGTGCGGTCAAGTGTGTCAAAAATGAAAATCAGAAGGTTTTAGTTCGAGATGAGGATATCAAGGAAAGATGGAGAGATTATTTTGACAAATTGTTCAATGAGAGCTTTACTAAGAATTTGGATGGACTTGTCATTCAATCTCAAGATATAAATCGTGATTTCATGCGTACAATAAGACTTCCTGAGGTTAAAGAAGCTTTGAACAGAATGGGTTTAAGAAAAGCGGTTGGTCCTGACGGGATTCCTATCGAGATTTGGAGATGCTTAGGAGAAATAGGCGTTAAATGGCTGACAGATCTGTTTAATAAGATTTGGCAGACAAAAAAGATGCCAAATGAATGGAGGAAAAGTATCCTTGTACCTATCTACAAGAATAAGGGTGACATTCAAAGTTGCTCAAACTACCGTGGAATAAAACTGATGTGTCACACCATGAAACTTTGGGAGAGAGTGATTGAACACAGGCTAAGGAAGGATATTAAGATAACAGAGAACCAATTTGGGTTCATGCCTGGACGATCGACGACAGAGGCGATTCATTTGCTTCGTCAACTTGTCGAGCGCTTTCGAGAGAGGAGAAGAGATTTGCATATGATATTTATTGATTTAGAAAAAGCGTACAACAAGGTACCTAGAGAGGTATTATGGGGGACAATGATGAAGAAGTGGGTCCCCGTCAAGTATATTGACATAATCAAGGATATGTACGACGGAGTAGTGGCAAATGTCAGAACTTGCGGCGGCTTAACAAATGATTTTCCGATTACTATTGGTTTACATCAAGGATCTGCATTAAGTCCATTCCTGTTTACCATCGTGATGGATGAGCTTACTAGAACTATCCAAGATGAGATCCCTTGGTGTATGCTATTCGCTGATGATATTGTTCTAGTAAATGAGACGAAAGCAGGGGTAAATGCCAAATTGGAATTATGGAGGCAAACATTGGAATCTCGGGGATTCAGATTGAGCAGGTCCAAGACAGCATATATGCACTGCAAATTTAGTAGCCAGAGAAGTTAAAACCATATTGGTATAACATTGGAAGGGCAAGAGATATCACCGAGCGACCAGTTTAGATATCTAGGTTCCATCATCCAAAGGAATGGGAAGATCGATAGTGATGTTACTCAAAGGATCCAAGCTGGTTGGTTGAAATGGAGGAGTGCAACAGGGATTTTGTGTGATCGTAACTTTCCGTTAAAATTGAAAGGGAAGTTTTATCGGAGCGCTATTCGGCCTGCCTTATTATATGGTACAGAATGCTGGGCTCCTAAGAAGCATCATACACAGAAGATACACGTAGCGGAGATGCGCATGCTTCGTTGGATGTGCGGTAACACTAGAAAAGATAAGGTGCGAAATGAAGATATTCGTGCAAAAGTTGGTGTAGCACCCGTGTAGGAGAAGATGCGGGAAAACCGGCTAAGATGGTTTGGTCATGTGCGACGCAGACCTATGGAAGCATCGGTTCGACGAACAGATACTCTCGATATGGGCAATGGCAAAAGGGCAAAAGGAAGACCGAAGAAAACATGGATGGAGGTGATACGAAACGATATGGTTGCCAAAGGACTCAATGAAAGTATATTGTTCCACTAGTAAAATAGGGGGTTGCCCCTACGGATGAAAATATCCGTTGGGGCAGATTTTACTTGGCCCTACGGATTAATCCGTAGGGCTAAAAGGTTGCCCCTACGGGCACAGACGTCCAAGAATAAAAATATTAATTCTTAATTTGGTGTTTGCCCCTACGGAGCCGCAAACAAAGGACCTACGGGTATATCCGTAGGGGCAAGTAAATATCTATTTAACAAAACCCCATATCGATCGCCTACGCTCACTTTCTCTCTCTCTCTCAATCGCGCGCGAGAAAAAACCCCAAATCGCCTCCGTCGTCGCCACCGTCGCCTCCGTCGTCGCCACCGCCGGTTTCGTCACCACCGTCGTCGCCAGCGCCTGTTTCGTCGCCTCCGTCGTCGCCACCGTCGTCGCCACCGCCGGTTTCGCCGCCAAATCGCCACCGTCGTCGCTCCAGCCCACCAGCAGCCGTTCAGGTATAAATCTCGAGGTAAATTAAAGCATTTTTGGATTATTTTGGGCTTAGGGTTCATGGCTGGGTCTGGGTTGCGCGCGCGAGAGTTGGGGTTGGGCAGGGGTCGCGGTGGCGGTCGGGGTCGGGGTCAGGGTAGGGTTAGGGTTGGGGTTCGGCTGCTGCTGGGGTGGGGCTGGGGTTAGGGTTACGGTGGGGCTGGGGTTAGGGTTACGGTAGTGGGGCTGGGGTTAGGGTTACGGTGGTGGGGCTGGGGTTAGGGTTACGGTGGGGCTGGTTGAATGGCTATTCTGATTAGTTGACAAATACAATGTTAATCATAATTTACTCGACACAGATGGTAGAAAATCAGAAAAAGATCAAGAAAAATATAATCGATTTTGATTTTAACATGCAGGGTGTTGATGCAAGATGTAATATCTAGTAGCAGATGCTAGGTATATAGACTAAAGAATAGTTGTAAATGAACCGCTAGCAAGAAAATCCTATAATTATACGTACACATCGCTTGACTCATGAAGCCTGAAGCTCTTTCTTTTGGGGGATAAAACTAGTTATATTCCTGCATTGCCTAGAAATAGCAGTGAGTTGGTTAAAACTTTTCAAACACAACCCCCCACCCCCCAAAAAAAAGAAAGAAAGAAAGGACAAGGAAAAAAAAAGAATAGCAACAAGCAATACAAGCTAGCAACCGTAAATAACTGCTGAGATTATGTCTACCTTGGCAATTTGAACAATGATGGTCTTGTCTGGATTGTTAAGATCCACTTTATAGGGGTGAGGAACACATTTTGCAACTGTATTTATGATTTTCATTCTGTCAAGTGTTGAAATAAAAATCAACACTTGACAATCAATCCAAGATGCTCAATAACTTGCTTCAAAACCATAATCTAATCTTGATGATGCTCAATATTAGCGATTTCCATGATCACGACACGTGGCAGATGACGTGTCTCATAACGCTTTATGATATCAGTATCCTATATTTGTAGTTTTAATTGTTGATTGTTATAGATGTATACCATTGCAATAATAGTTTTTGGTTGATGAATGCTATTGCAATGTAGGATGATCAGTTCTATCAATCTTGATCTCAATGGTTTAAAATCATGTTACACATACAACACGAATGCACAACAAACGCATAATTAGAGAGCGACTCGAGATATTCAGGTTAAAACCAATATATGATACTCGATGATAATATGAAACCTTCATATTCCCATCGATACCCATATATGAAACTAAAAGCGCCACTTAGTCCCCGTCTATCGGTTAACATACGTGCGATGCTCGTCGTGACCTAGAACTATACGAAGGTTGTTAAATATCGGACAGTATAGCTCGATACTAACAACCATCGTATAGTCTACGCGACGAGAAAATTCAATCGTATGGTAACCCATAGATTTGTCCCGTGTGGACAAGTTAAGAATGTATAAAGCAAACGTCTTCATTCACTTGTGTTTTCATCCGTTTCGAGATATTTCGTCGGTATCTTTCCGCTGGTTCTCCGTGTACAAAGATAGATTAGATGTTCATTTCAACGTTGTTTCACAGCTTTGAAATGATTATCTATTCTATTACAGTGTACTCGGAGAACAGCGGGGAGGTGCTGCCGAAATTTACTCGAAACGGTTGAAAGCACAAGTGATGGGCGTTCGCTCTATACATTCTTAATGGGATAGAAGCCTACCCCCGACAGCCGGAACACATACATACAAATGCATAATTAGAGAGCGATTCGAGATGTTCGGGTTAAAACCAATATATGATACTCGATAATAATATGAAACCTTCATATTCCCATCGATACCCATATATGAAACTAAAAGCGCCACTTAGTCCCCGTCTATCGGTTAACATACGTGCGATGCTCGTCGTGACCTAGAACTATACGAAGGTTGTTAAATATCGGACAGTATAGCTCGATACTAACAACCGTCGTATAGTCTACGCGATGAGAAAATTCAATCGTATGGTAACCCATAGATTTGTCCCGTGTGGACAAGTTAAGAATGTATAAAGCAAACGCCTTCATTCACTTGTGTTTTCATCCGTTTCGAGATATTTCGTCGGTATCTTTCCGCTGGTTCTCCGTGTACAAAGATAGATTAGATGTTCATTTCAACGTTGTTTCACAGTTTTGAAATGATTATCTATTCTATTACAGTGTACTCGGAGAACAGCGGGGAGGTGCTGCCGAAATTTACTCGAAACGGTTGAAAGCACAAGTGATGGGCGTTCGCTCTATACATTCTTAATGGGATAGATGCCTACCCCCGACAGCCGGAACACATACATACAAACGCATAATCAGAGAGCGATTCGAGATGTTCGGGTTAAAACCAATATATGATAATATGAAACCTTCATATTCCCATCGATACCCATATATGAAACTAAAAGCGCCACTTAGTCCCCGTCTATCGGTCAACATAACGTGCGATAATTTATTCTTTTCAACGACAAACGCACACACAAAGCATATACACGGATTTTCTCCTTTGTCAGTAACTATCCCGTTCTTATATTTCTCAATATAGTCAGCATAACCTACAATTTATATGTTATTCAGTCTAACATGGCCCATAAGTACGTCAGAGTTAAGGACTGGATGTATGTGGATTGGAAACAACGTATGCAACCTAAGTTTGTCGCAGGAGTTGCTGCTTTCCTTGAATTTGCACGAGCACATAATAAGATTATAATAGAGAAGATTCTCTGTCCGTGCGATAGATGTGGCAATAAGTACTGGCAGAAGGTAGAATTGGCAGAGCTTCATATTGTAAAACATGGGTTTACTAGACTTTATTCAACTTGGAAATATCACGGGGAAGGAGAAGAATGCAGTACTGCGGTAGAAGAAGAAGGAGAACACGATAATGCGGCAGGAGAAGAAGAAGAATTCGGTAATACGGCAGGATACGGAAATTTATTTCCATCAGAAGAAATGGAGGATATGGCAGAGGCTGCCCTAGGTGAATCTATTCGTACCGAAGATGACATTCCTTCCGGTCAAGGACCGCGTGCGGATAAATATGAAAATTTCATGAATGATGCTAGGAAACCAATTTATGAGAATGCGAAGTATTCCACCCTCTCATGGTTCGTCCAACTTTTCCAAATTAAGTGCCTAAATGGATGGAGCAACAAGTCATTCACAATGCTTCTTTCGTTCTTGAAAGATTCTATGCCTCCGGGAAATAATGTGCCCGAAAGCTGGTACGAAGCCCAGAAAATGATGTCTGATTTGGGTCTAAAGTGCGAGAAGATTCAAGCATGTCCTAAAAATTGCGTGTTGTACCGGAAAGAGAATTCAGATTTGAAAGAGTGTCCAACATGCGGAGAGGCCAGGTATAAGCCGAAAGATTCTGATAAGAAGCCTGATATACCTGTGAAGATAGCACGATATTTTCCCATAACACAGAGGCTACAGAGGCTATTCAGGTGCAAGAAAACAGCCGAGGCAATGATTTGGCATCACCGTGCTCCTCCAAGCGAAAATGGAAAAATGAGCCATCCAAGAGATTCACCGGCATGGAAGGATTTCGATAGGAGGCACGCAATATTCAGTAGCGATCCTCGCAATATCCGGCTCGGACTGGCTGCCGATGGCTTCTGCCCATTCAACTATATGGCTGGAAGTCACAGTACATGGCCCGTTGTAATGATAATTTATAATCTGTCGTCTTGGTTGGCTATGGACCAATCATACTTTATGATGCCTCTTCTTATCGACGGACCAAACTCACCGGGGAACAATATCGACGTCTATCTCCGACCTCTGATCGAGGAGCTGAAAACTTTGTTCATTGATGGTGTAGAGACATATGATTCAAACACAAATACAACCTTCATACTGCGTGCGGCTTTAATGTGGACAATTAATGACTTTCCTGCGTATGGAATGCTATCAGGTTGGTCCGTACATGGTCACAAAGCATATCCTCATTGCCATGAACACACAACATCAAAATTTTTGAATTTTAGCAGGAAGGTTTGTTATTGCGGCCATCGACGTTTTCTGCCTCCAGACCACCCCTATAGGTTAGACACCGTTCACTTTGATAGTCATCAGGAGCTTCTTGGGCCTCCATCCCCATTGTCCGAAGAGGACGTGACTGCTAAATGGGATGGTTACAATAACGTGACATTCGGGATGGATCCGACGAGACAGGTCAAACCACAATATTGGAACAAGTTAAGCATTTTCTTCGAGCTTCCGTACTGGTCTACAAATTCAGTACGTCATTGTCTGGACGTCATGCATATAGAGAAGGGAGTATCAGAGCACATACTTAACTTGCTTCTGTGTAAAGACGGGAAATCGAAAGACAACATGAATGCCCGGATGGATCTACAAGAGTGGGGAATAAGAAGTGAACTGCACCCTAAACCGGTAGCGGGTAAACCGGGTAAGTTTGTACTTCCCAATGCCGCTTATCATATGTCACAACCGGAGAAGAAAAGATTCCAGCAGGTGTTGCATGATTTGAAAGTCCCCACAGGTTTCTCAGGATCATTCAGCAAGAAAATAAAAATTGTGAAGGGCAAGATCGATGGGCTGAAAAGTCATGATCACCATGTTATCGTGGAGCACCTTCTTCCATTAGCCCTCAGGACTTCTCTCCCCGACTCGGTTGGTCTAGTAATCAACGACCTATGTTGTTTTTTCAGGGAGTTGTGTGCTAAAACACTGGAGGTTGCGATACTGGATAAACTAGAAAATTCTATTGCGTTGATACTTTGCAAGTTTGAGCGTATTTTCCCACCGTCATTCTTCGATATCATAATACACTTGACGGTTCACCTTGCAACTGAGGCGAAGTTAGCCGGACCGGTACAATATCGATGGATGTATCCCGTCGAGAGGTACGTGTAATTTTTCGTTTCGCGCAATTTATAATTTTATTTTTGTCCTATATGCCCGTGTTTATTTATTCAACATATTCTCATTAGGTACCTTTACACTCTTAAGAAGTATATACGCAATAAAAATCGACCAGAGGGTTCTATCATGCAAGGTTATCTTCTTGATGAAGCAACCATATTTTGTTCCCGCTATCTGAACGAGAACATTGAGACAAGGCTTAACCGACCACGAAGAATTCAAGACGGGCCATATGGTAAAGCCGAGTATAAGAGGGTAGACACTATGTTTATCAACAAGATATACCGGTTTATCTTGCTTAATTGCGCATGTCTTGAACAAATTAGAGAGTAGGTTCTTTTGGATTAATTGTTATATCTGTGTTTGTGTGTGTAAGAAATGACATAATATTAATGTCACAATTATTTGTCGAAAACAGAACTCATTTTAACGAGGTACGTGAGGGGCATCCTGATTGGAACGAAGAGCGTTTGGAAAAATACCATCAGGATAATTTTTGTGATTGGGTCATAGAGCATGTAAGTTATTCGAATTACATTTTATTGCTATCAGTTTTAATCTAAACTTGTATCGTTATGTATTTATCGTAAAATTTGTTTTGTTAGATCAACGATCCGAACTTGTCTGCATCATTTGAGAGTGATTCAAGATGTTTAGCTCAATTTCCTAGTATGGAGGTTGCATATTACAAAGGATTTGGTGTCCTTGGATACAAATTCGAAGTTAAGGACATAGAAACATCTAGAATCATTCAGAATAGTGGGATTGCGACGGTAGGATCGGACGGTGTGATTTACTATGGGTACTTAAATTGTATACTCGGCATCCACTATCCCGGACGATCAGAACCCTTTTATATATTCCACTGTACTTGGTACGATCCGCGAACCGATACAGACAGGTGGAGAAGCAGTCTTGGGACTTGGAAAGATGAATATGGATTGACCAGTGTGAACACACTTCGATTTTACGGTCAGGACGATCCGTTTATCTTTCCGAACCAAGCGTTCCAAGTATACTACTCACAGTGTTTGAAGCATCCGGGGTGGAGTGTTGTATGCCGATGGAAACCTAGAGATGTCTACGATGTCCCAGAATACGAGGAAAGCGATGAGGACGAAGAAGAGAGAAGGCTTAAAGTGCTCCGACCGTCTGTTTCGAAGGACGGGTTGTCTTCGACCGATCATGAAGTTACGTGGGTTAGAAATGACATCGACGATGAAATCCAAGTAGATATGTATGATGCGCCCACGAAACGAAAAAGGTTATCAGTAATGTTATATTATTACTTCACATTTTACGCTCTAGATCATATATAGTCAATACTTTTAATGATTGTCTAATGCGTCCACGAACCGTTTATCTAGATTTGATGACGATGTCGGGAGCAGCGAGGGGCGGCAGGAGCTCCAGCCGCGGCAGAGGCAGAGGCAGAGCGGTTCTGCCGTCCGGAGAGCTCCGTAGGGAGCTTCAGAGGGCCGGTCTTGCATCCAGATCGGAGACCCCTTCGGATGCCTCCTTCCGTGTGGATTTTGCCACACCTTCAGGTATACTGCACGCATATCCATTTTCAATGTAATATTACAGATATTCATGCATGTTTATGTCAAAATTACTTATATTGTCAATGTTTGATTGTCTAGTTGTTGGTCCTGCGTCCACATCTGGGACAGAGGCCACCCCCGCTCCTCCAGGTATGTTTATATATCATATAGTGTATGTATATTGATTTAGAATGCTATATCATAAATATACACATTCCTTTTGCTCTTACTTAGCAATTTTTATTATTGTCTAGCTGTAGGTGGTGACACCACCGCACCTGCGGGTATGTTTATATGTCCTATAGTGCATGCATATTGATTTAGAACGTTATATTATTGATCTACACATTCTTTTTGCAATTACTTATAAAATCTATTTTTAATTGTCTAGTTGTTGGTCCTGCGTCCACATCTGGGACAGAGGCCACCCCCGCTCCTCCAGGTATGTTTATATATCATATAGTGTATGTATATTGATTTAGAATGCTATATCATAAATATACACATTCCTTTTGCTCTTACTTAGCAATTTTTATTATTGTCTAGCTGTAGGTGGTGACACCACCGCACCTGCGGGTATATTTATATGTCCTATAGTGCATGCATATTGATTTAGAACGTTATATTATTGATCTACACATTCTTTTTGCAATTACTTATAAAATCTATTTTTAATTGTCTAATTATAGGTGGTGCGTCCACACCTTCCACAGGGGCCACTCCTGCCGCTTCCATACCCTCCGCATCGTCTGCAGGTTAGTATGAATAAATTTAAAATATTTATTTATTTTACATATGCTCTATAGAATAAATATGAACTTCATGGAGATTTAGCGTCGATGTTTATTTTATAGTTGGAGGGGATGCGTCCGGGTCCGGGACCCCGGTTGTTCCTCACCGGAGGAACTATCGTCCCGCTCGTGCTGCTGCTCGGGCCCAGGCTCGTGCGCTATTCACCGGAGGTATATATCACACTTGAATTTTTGTTTAACCTTGATTTCTTAATACAACTTTGTCTTATTATTGATTGTCTTGATATTTCGTGCAGACGCAGGGCCTCTCCATCCCCAGAGGGGGGCTCGAGGCCCGAATCAGTCCCATAGGCTGAGGCCTGATAGAGCTAGGGGGGCAGGATTCCCCCTATTTTTTACCCTTGACTATCGCTATACCGGTCCTCATGCCGAGAGGTTCGGCCGGTATTTGGGGGACGAGAGCCGGATCGTGAAGAACTATCCACTTCACGTTGAGTGGGGCGAGCAGCACCAGCGCTCATTTGCCCTCTTCTTTGATCAGGCTCGGGTATGTATTAATATATATTTTCATTTGATCTATCCAATATATTTATTATTAACACTTGCAATCTAATAACAATGTTTTTTTTTTGTATTTTCAGTTGGATTACGATTTTCAGCCTGTAGCCGACCCTGATCACCCGGGGAGGGTGCTCGACCTTCATGCTCTATACAATGACCTGATGAAGAACATGCAGGCCAAGGTCCGATACAACAGGAATGAGCTGAAGGCCGACTGCTACTCCCTGTGGATAGCGACCCCCGAGGCAGAGAGAGCGGCCCTCCTATCTACTCCGGCGTTTGCGAGAGTCGACGTAGAGACATGGCCTCTATTGTGCGCTTATTTCGACTCCGAACGCAAACAAGTATGTATTTTAAATTTAATTCATTATTTATGATATAATTTATTTCTTTGTGTTTCTTAATTAGAAAACTAAATGTTAATGCGTTGTGCAGAAACAGGGTGCTCAGAATACGGAGAACAGGAAGTCGGCGAAGAGGGGTCGCCCCACTTACACAGGTGGCTCGAGGAACATTACTCGAGCCATGGAGTTATCGGTAAATTAAGAGTTATTCTCTAATATTCTGCAATATTAAGAGTTATTCTCTAATATTTCTAATATTAAGAGTTACTTTCTAATATTGCAGACATCTCGGACCATGGCGTCAGGTGGTACACCCGAGCCCAATAATGCTATGTATATTACTAGTTGAGGGCTATTTATTGCTCATTCCAATTTTCCTGATTTTCTGGTGTTTATTGCTAAATTTTACCCGGTTAAGTCATTTTAGCACATAACAATTTTTAACTCCGAAAATAAAATTTAAGATGTCCATGTTAGCCTACTCGTCGCCACTAGTCGCGTGGTAGCGTCCGCGTATCGAGATTCCGTTCCGTTTGGCTAAACAGGCAAGTTTGGGCGACTACGCGCGCGTGCAAGTGTCCGACTTGGGGGCATGCATTTTAATCATTAAACACCTATTTTCAAAATTTGGAACCCGCTTAAAATCATATAATTTGAATTTGGAACTTTTGGACGCAACCCGGGCGCGATTTGGAAATGTTTCATTTTGCGCCAAAAAGGGCCCATTTAAATTTAATACTAAAACTAAAATTATATACGAGTATAATTTTTCCTAACAGCTTAATCCTTTCGCATCTTTACTCAGTTATTTCCTTACCCTTCCCTCAGCCAATCGCAAGCTTGCAAATCCCCGCGTGGGCCCCTCCTTTCCCCATCTCTCTCTGCCTCTCTCCTCATTCTCTCTCTCTCTCTATCTCACCAAATCTCTCTTTCTCTCTCCAATCTCTCTCTCTCTCCTCTCGTATTTAACCCCCCATGCAGCAGCCGCCTCCTTAACCCATCTTCCTCCATCGCGACCACGAACCCTAACCCTAACCCTAGTCTCGCGATCCCACTGCCGACTTCCCCGCGACCTCGCCGTCGCCGCCGGCAACGCCCCCTCGACCGCCGCACTTCCTCCCTCCTTCCTCCTCTCTCTCCCGCGCCTGCACCCATCTCCCCGACGCCTCCATCCCCTCGCAACCTCACCGTCGACGTCGCCCATCGTCGTCGACGACCCCACGACTCCCTTTCACCCTACTCGACCCGACCTCGTCGTCGTTCCCTCCTCCCCTCGCCGGAAAAAGCAAACCCGACCCTTCACCCAACGCCTGCACCTTCCCTGTTCGCCGGAAAAACGCGCCGGCGACCCCGTCGACACCACCTCCGACCACCTCCCTCTCTCCCACGACCACCAGAGCCGACCACACTCCTCCCCACTCACCGCAGCACCCTTCCAGCGACCCCGAGCCGCTCAGCCGTTCCAGCACCCTCGCCGCGCCTCCTGTTCACCGCCGGTGGGTCCATCGCCGTCGGGCCCGTCGTAGTTACCCCTGTTCCTCCTCTGTAAGCATTACTTTACTTCCTTTGGTGCGAAATCCCGTTGATCTTGTATGTTATCTTATTGCTAACCTGTTGCCGTTAACTTTTACCGGAATCCGACCGTGCGGTCTGACGAACCCGACGCTCCAGCGAAGTCCCCTGGTCCGTGTGATCCCGTTGATCTCTGTTGGGACTCGATCCGTGGCCCGTGCTTCCTTACCGCAGTTTCTGCCAACACCGCATCCGTGTTTCGGTTTGCGGAACCGCCGAGGCAAGTATCTGAATACTTGCTTAACATGCTACAACTTAACCATCATATTGTAACCACACAACTAATATAATATCGATACCTGTTATAACTTAGAATTGCTAGCCACGATTATCCGTAACTTTAAATTAATGAAATCATTGCTCGCATTAACCGGTCTGCTATTAATTCATGCTTAACAAATCAAACCAAGTAGATCATCCCTAATTCATTCGTTAAAATCACTCATGAGACAATTATTATGCTTAGTTCAGATTCTTGTAACTCCACTACGTATATTACCGATATTGTTCGTCTTGTGGCTTTTGCACCTCAAAGGTGCGTGAACCGGATTAATATGAAAATACAAACATCACTGTGTTCACATAGAATAATATTTGCTATTTACTGTTTCCTGCCACTGTTCATTACGTGTTACTATACCTGTTATCATCATATACCTGATTGCATTACATATTGACCGATCTTGATATACCTGACTCATGTACTGATACACCGGACACAACACCCTGTACATATCGACTCTACCTGTTGAAAGTAACCTGACCTGTTACCTGATCTCATGCCTAATGCCGACAAACCTAACCATTCCTGCTGTCGACCCAGACAGACCTACTGTTACTTGACCTTGCGTTGGCATTAGTCCTTGACTACTGAATACCTGACTTGACATACATAGTTTGGGGGTATGGGGAAATCAAAGGTGAAACCGACTTGTAACTCAACAGTTCGATACATTGTTCTGATCAGTCTTACGGGCTTGGCCGGTCCGGGAGTGATGATGCTGACATCACTCGTCTATCCTACTACCTTTTACTGCTTAGCGGCACGTCTCGGACTCAGCCCCGAGGATCATGACCGTGGTCCCGGGCACGCACGGGATACTATTGAGTTACACCGACGATTCATCAATTGGTTTCAAAGACTATAGAGTAGAAAACCTGATAGGACAGTTAGTCACCATTGCACACTACCCTGCTTGTTATTTCTTATTACTGCTTATTTCATGTTCATATTGCATTGCTTATTATCATGTTCACATTATATACTTGATGTCATGACGCGCTGACGTCTGGGTTTTGCATAGCCCAGATTCCGTACCTTTGTCGTCGACCGAGCAGGAGTACTTCAGCCAGCAGGCTGAACTGTGAGTTCTTGAGAGTTTAGTTTATTTCTGTCATTTCATTTCCAGATGTGAGCCCGCATTATGGGACATACTGTTTATTCATTGTATTGGATCATTAGCTTCCGCACTTATTGTTTATTGATTCTTGTTATTATGGATTTGGACATGTATTAGTTTAGTTTTTTTATCTTGTTCTTGATATCCTTACAACCGTAATGTGACTGTGGATGGATACTTCCTACCCACAGGTAGCATGGTTGGCTATGTCACGTGCCTAAACTTGCGTACTCTGGGAAGCGGGGCATGACATGGTTTTATGGTATCAGAGCCATAGGTTAATTGGGTTGATTCTTTGTAGTTGGGTATTGCACCCGATACACGAATCAGGATACCCGTGATTAGGAAACATGTCCTGCCACTTTGACCGTTTTACCATCCTTGAATCATTCTTCCGGATCATGTCGACATGCAAACTTACTTTGCATTGTCAACTCGAAAACCTAACTTCTTGTTATCTCTAGGACTTAGGCGACTTGGGTGGAGTTAAGTAATTGCGGCTATGATACCGCGGCATAGCTACAATGCGGTACTCTATTTAAGTATCTTGGAGTTCTAGCCTTGATCCACATTCAGAATCTATCATCATGCTAATGTTGGGTGTTTTGAGTTCAGGATTATGACAGGTAAGAAGTTGAAGACTTACCAGAGGCGTGTGAACGAAGCCGCCATGCTTGGAGTGATAAGAGGAATGCTGGAAATCAAAGAGACAGACTGAGCTGATCCAGCAATAGCAGATTCGTTTCAGGAAGGTTTGCAGATCGTTCAGCAGTCTGTAAACAACGATGGAACTAGACCAGTCGAACGAGTAGGGACTGTAGCAGATTTCAGACTTTTGGGTCCGTCTACTTTCACTGGTCTGGAGGAGCCGTTGCCAGCCGAGCAGTGGCTAGTGACACGGAGAATTTGCTGATTGCGGCACAGATTCCAGAGGACAAAGGAGTTGATGTGGTGCGCATTCAGTTAGTGGATTACGCCCGAGAGTGACGGCTTGTGGAGGAGACCCGCTTGTCCAAGCCGATCAGTTGGGCGAAGTTTTTCTAAGAACCCCCTGGAGAAGTTCTTCCCGCAGACTGCGCGGAGGAAAGGGAAGAAATTTATCGGACTAAGGCAGAATGGAGCAACCGTGGATGTGCATGCAGCGGAGGGGACGAGACTCAGTAGTCTCGCTGGACCTTTCGCGGCCAACGATGCAGACAGCAGTTGCGGTAAGGAAGCAGTTCTGTCGGGCCAGTCGAGTTTAGGGCTAGGCCGACAAACAGTGTTCTTGCGACTATGGAAGTGAATAGTAATGAAGAGCCGGCAGTTGTTCGCGACTTTATGGATGTGTTTGCCGATATTTCGGGCTTACCGCCAAAGCGAGATGTGGAGTTCGCGATTGACCTTATTCCTGGTGCAGCGCCAGTATCAAAATCTTATTATCCGATGGCACCGGTGGAATTGGAAGAAGTTAAGAAACAAGTTGGTGAATTACTCGAGAAGGGTTGGATTCGAAGCAGCAACTCACCTTGGGGAGCTCCAGTTCTCTTAGTAAAGAAGAAGGATGGCACGAGGAGAATGTGCATCGATTACCGAGAATTAAACCGGGTGACTATTAAGAACAAGTACCCGATCCCTCGCATTGGAGAACTTTTTGAGCAGCTTAGTGGCGCGAGGGTATTCTCGAAACTGGACTTACGATCAGGATATCATCAGGTCCGAGTGAAGGCAGAAGACATTTGCAAGACGGCGTTTCGAACTCGATATGGGCATTTCGAGTATTTAGTGATGCCCTTCGGAGTGACTAATGCGCCGGCAATATTTATGGACTTGATGAACAGGATCTTTTCACCGTTCTTGGACCAGTTTATTGTGGTATTCATTGACGATATTCTGGTGTACTCGAGGAGTCCGGAGGAGCATGCTGAGCACTTAAGGATCGCACTGCAAACGCTGAGACAAGAGAAGTTATTCGTGAAGATGAGTAAGTGCGAATTCTGGCTGGAAGAAGTGAAGTTTCTGGGGCATGTCGTGTCGGGCGATGGAATCGCCGTCGATCCCGAAAGAGATTGCAGCAGTTCGGGATTGGCCTGTTCCAAAGAATGTTGCAGAGATAAGGAGTTTTCTTGGACTCGCCGGATACTACAGAAGATTTGTGGAGAACTTCGCTCGCGTAGCTGAGCCGTTAACCAAGCTCACACGAAAGGAGGTACCGTTTGTTTGGACGGATGGATATGCATTGGCCTTCGAGACGTTGAAGCAGAAGCTGATAACCGCCCCTATCCTAACCGTACCGGATGATTCAGGAGGACTGGTGATTCACAGCGACGCATCTGGAAAGGGATTGGGATGTGTTTTGATGCAGAACGGGAAAGTCGTCGCTTACGCATCGAGACAGCTGAAGACTCATGAGCAGAACTATCCGACTCACGACTTGGAGCTTGCAGCCGTGATCTTCGCCCTGAAGATTTGGAGACACTACCTTCTGGGCGAGAGAGTTGAAGTCTTTACGGATCACAAGAGTTTGAAATATGTGTTCACTCAGAAGGAGTTAAACATGAGGCAACGCAGATGGTTGGAGCTGATGGCCGACTACGACTTTGATCTTAAGTACCATCCGGGAAAAGTTAACGTCGTGCCAGATGCGCTAAGTCGGTTACCAGCAATTCAGTTATTGACTGCACAGAGAGAGATCATTGAGGAGTTTCGGAGATTTGACTTGGAGGTTGTGCTACCGCGTGCTACAGGACAGTTGATGCAGTTACAAGTACAATCGTCCTTAGTTGAGAAGATTAAAGCGGCGCAATCGCAGGATCCTAGACTGCAAAAGTTTCGAGAGCAGGTTGGAGCCGGACTACGAACCGATCTACTGATCCATGAAGATGGTTCGTTGAGATATGGTAGCCGTGTGTGTGTGCCAAAAGGAGATGTGCGTGAAGAGCTTATGAAGGAGGCACACAGTTCAGCTTACTCTGTACATCCAGGAGGGACAAAGATGTACCGAGATATTCGACAGCATTTCTGGTGGGAAGGTATGAAACGGGAAATCGCTCGCTTCGTGGCTAAGTGCTTGGTGTGTCAGCAAGTCAAGGCTGAACACCAAAGGGTTGCTGGTTTGTTGCAACCACTTCCGATTCCTCAATGGAAGTGGGAACATATAACCATGGATTTCGTGACGGCTTTACCGCGGAGTCCAAAGGGCAACAATGCTGTATGGGTGATTGTCGATCGGTTGACCAAGGCAGCTCACTTTATTCCTTTTCGGGTTGGTCAATCTACAGAAACCTTGGCAGAGCGATACATGCAGGAGATTGTCAGATTGCATGGAGTACCGGTAAGCATCATGTCCGACCGGGACACTCGGTTCCTGTCACACTTTTGGAGGAGTTTACAAGATAGTTTGGGGACTCGATTGAAGTTCAGCACAGCTTATCATCCCCAGACTGATGGACAATCAGAGAGAACGATCCAGACCCTTGAAGATATGTTGAGGGCTTGCATGTTAGACTTCAAAGGTTCTTGGGAAGATCATCTACACCTGGTGGAGTTTTCGTACAACAACAGCTTCCAAGCAACTATTCAGATGGCCCCGTTCGAAGCGTTGTATGGTCGTAAGTGCCGTTCACCTGTATGTTGGGATGATGTGGGTGAACGAAGGTTACTAGGGCCAGATTTGGTGGTACAGACAGTTGAGAAAGTGAATACGATCAGAAAGCATATGAAGGCAGCTCAAGACAGACAGAAAAGTTGGGCCGACACGTCAAGAAGACCTCTAGAGTTCGCCGTGGGTGATTTGGTATTCCTGAAGATATCACCGACTAGAGGGGTGATTCGCTTTGGAAGTCGGGGAAAGCTTAGTCCCCGATTCGTTGGACCCTTCGAGATATTGGAGCGTGTCGGAAAGGTATCGTACCGGTTGGCGTTACCATCGTCATTAGCAGGAGTTCACGATGTGTTTCATGTGTCTCAACTACGGAGGTATGTTCGTGACGAGACTCATGTCTTGGATCATTCGGAGTTGACCGTTCGAGAGGACCTGACTTTTGAGGAGCGACCAGTCGAAATCAAGGATCGAAGAGAAAAGGTTCTTAAGAACAAGGTTATCCCTCTTGTGCTAGTTTCTTGGGGTAACCGATCGCATGGAGAATCTACTTGGGAGCGAGAAGACGAGATCCGGCAGAAATTCCCTCACCTTTTCCAGTAGTTAGTTATCTTGTATCCTTGGAATTTCGAGGACGAAATTCTTTTGTAGTTGGGTATGATGTAACACCCGAGCCCAATAATGCTATGTATATTACTAGTTGAGGGCTATTTATTGCTCATTCCAATTTTCCTGATTTTCTGGTGTTTATTGCTAAATTTTACCCGGTTAAGTCATTTTAGCACATAACAATTTTTAACTCCGAAAATGAAATTTAAGATGTCCATGTTAGCCTACTCGTCGCCACTAGTCGCGTGGTAGCCTCCGCGTATCGAGATTCCGTTCCGTTTGGCTAAACAGGCAAGTTTGGGCGACTACGCGCGCGTGCAAGTGTCCGACTTGGGGGCATGCATTTTAATCATTAAACACCTATTTTCAAAATTTGGAACCCGCTTAAAATCATATAATTTGAATTTGGAACTTTTGGACGCAACCCGGGCGCGATTTGGAAATGTTTCATTTTGCGCCAAAAAGGGCCCATTTAAATTTAATACTAAAACTAAAATTATATACGAGTATAATTTTTCCTAACAGCTTAATCCTTTCGCATCTTTACTCAGTTATTTCCTTACCCTTCCCTCAGCCAATCGCAAGCTTGCAAATCCCCGCGTGGGCCCCTCCTTTCCCCATCTCTCTCTGCCTCTCTCCTCATTCTCTCTCTCTCTCTATCTCACCAAATCTCTCTTTCTCTCTCCAATCTCTCTCTCTCTCCTCTCGTATTTAACCCCCCATGCAGCAGCCGCCTCCTTAACCCATCTTCCTCCATCGCGACCACGAACCCTAACCCTAACCCTAGTCTCGCGATCCCACTGCCGACTTCCCCGCGACCTCGCCGTCGCCGCCGGCAACGCCCCCTCGACCGCCGCACTTCCTCCCTCCTTCCTCCTCTCTCTCCCGCGCCTGCACCCATCTCCCCGACGCCTCCATCCCCTCGCAACCTCACCGTCGACGTCGCCCATCGTCGTCGACGACCCCACGACTCCCTTTCACCCTACTCGACCCGACCTCGTCGTCGTTCCCTCCTCCCCTCGCCGGAAAAAGCAAACCCGACCCTTCACCCAACGCCTGCACCTTCCCTGTTCGCCGGAAAAACGCGCCGGCGACCCCGTCGACACCACCTCCGACCACCTCCCTCTCTCCCACGACCACCAGAGCCGACCACACTCCTCCCCACTCACCGCAGCACCCTTCCAGCGACCCCGAGCCGCTCAGCCGTTCCAGCACCCTCGCCGCGCCTCCTGTTCACCGCCGGTGGGTCCATCGCCGTCGGGCCCGTCGTAGTTACCCCTGTTCCTCCTCTGTAAGCATTACTTTACTTCCTTTGGTGCGAAATCCCGTTGATCTTGTATGTTATCTTATTGCTAACCTGTTGCCGTTAACTTTTACCGGAATCCGACCGTGCGGTCTGACGAACCCGACGCTCCAGCGAAGTCCCCTGGTCCGTGTGATCCCGTTGATCTCTGTTGGGACTCGATCCGTGGCCCGTGCTTCCTTACCGCAGTTTCTGCCAACACCGCATCCGTGTTTCGGTTTGCGGAACCGCCGAGGCAAGTATCTGAATACTTGCTTAACATGCTACAACTTAACCATCATATTGTAACCACACAACTAATATAATATCGATACCTGTTATAACTTAGAATTGCTAGCCACGATTATCCGTAACTTTAAATTAATGAAATCATTGCTCGCATTAACCGGTCTGCTATTAATTCATGCTTAACAAATCAAACCAAGTAGATCATCCCCAATTCATTCGTTAAAATCACTCATGAGACAATTATTATGCTTAGTTCAGATTCTTGTAACTCCACTACGTATATTACCGATATTGTTCGTCTTGTGGCTTTTGCACCTCAAAGGTGCGTGAACCGGATTAATATGAAAATACAAACATCACTGTGTTCACATAGAATAATATTTGCTATTTACTGTTTCCTGCCACTGTTCATTACGTGTTACTATACCTGTTATCATCATATACCTGATTGCATTACATATTGACCGATCTTGATATACCTGACTCATGTACTGATACACCGGACACAACACCCTGTACATATCGACTCTACCTGTTGAAAGTAACCTGACCTGTTACCTGATCTCATGCCTAATGCCGACAAACCTAACCATTCCTGCTGTCGACCCAGACAGACCTACTGTTACTTGACCTTGCGTTGGCATTAGTCCTTGACTACTGAATACCTGACTTGACATACATAGTTTGGGGGTATGGGGAAATCAAAGGTGAAACCGACTTGTAACTCAACAGTTCGATACATTGTTCTGATCAGTCTTACGGGCTTGGCCGGTCCGGGAGTGATGATGCTGACATCACTCGTCTATCCTACTACCTTTTACTGCTTAGCGGCACGTCTCGGACTCAGCCCCGAGGATCATGACCGTGGTCCCGGGCACGCACGGGATACTATTGAGTTACACCGACGATTCATCAATTGGTTTCAAAGACTATAGAGTAGAAAACCTGATAGGACAGTTAGTCACCATTGCACACTACCCTGCTTGTTATTTCTTATTACTGCTTATTTCATGTTCATATTGCATTGCTTATTATCATGTTCACATTATATACTTGATGTCATGACGCGCTGACGTCTGGGTTTTGCATGGCCCAGATTCCGTACCTTTGTCGTCGACCGAGCAGGAGTACTTCAGCCAGCAGGCTGAACTGTGAGTTCTTGAGAGTTTAGTTTATTTCTGTCATTTCATTTCCAGATGTGAGCCCGCATTATGGGACATACTATTTATTCATTGTATTGGATCATTAGCTTCCGCACTTATTGTTTATTGATTCTTGTTATTATGGATTTGGACATGTATTAGTTTAGTTTTTTTATCTTGTTCTTGATATCCTTACAACCGTAATGTGACTGTGGATGGATACTTCCTACCCACAGGTAGCATGGTTGGCTATGTCACGTGCCCAAACTTGCGTACTCTGGGAAGCGGGGCGTGACAGCTCAGAATACGGAGAACAGGAAGTCGGCGAAGAGGGGTCGCCCCACTTACACAGGTGGCTCGAGGAACATTACTCGAGCCATGGAGTTATCGGTAAATTAAGAGTTATTCTCTAATATTCTGCAATATTAAGAGTTATTCTCTAATATTTCTAATATTAAGAGTTACTTTCTAATATTGCAGACATCTCGGACCGTGGCGTCAGGTGGTACACCGAGTGTGCTGTCCGCATATCTTGCCGTCCACGGCACCTCGACAGATCCCGCCACGGGCGAGCTTCGATGTCCCGACGTCGCTACCCAGGAGTACTGCGTAAGTGTTAATATTTTTTCTACCCAAATTTGAAATTTTAGTTTTGGAAGGTTCAAGTTTAAATTTTTATACTTATACTTTACTGCTTAATGTGGGTGTAGGAGCGGGTGGTTGAGCAGGCCCAGGTCTCGGAGATCGATTTTACCGGACAGAACGATCCGAGGCTGCTGACCCCAGTTCTGGACACCGCACACGGAGGGCACCACGGAGGTTGGGAAAGAGGCCGGGGATTGGGCCCTAGCAGGGCCCATATGAGGTTGGACTCCACCCCGGCGGTTACTTCCTCCGTCTCCAGTGACCGGCATGTCCATCAGGAACTGGATAGCTTGAGGGCCACCGTTCAGGAGTTGAAGGAGATGCTAGTATGTATACTATTTTATAGTAAAATATCATTTCATATTATATACATATCAACATATCCATAATTAGTACGTAGCTTGAGCTTATTTGGTTTTAGACTTAAGTTTGATTAATCATACATACATATGTAATTAAAATAAACAACGCTTTTCCAAACTAGATATCCAAACAGGGTTTCGAAATAACTTAATAATGAAACGAATTCGAATAATACACAGTTCTTATACGCTTCTTACACACGTTATGTCCAGACGCGACAGGGTAGATCGGCCGAGCCTCCACATGCATCTCCTTCGGCTGCGGCTCCGCAAGCCACTACATCGGCTGCGGTTCCGCAGACAGCTCCTGTAGCTCCACCGCCCACTCAGACTCCCGCAGCCGCGGCTCCGCAAGCGACTACCTCGACGGCGGCTGCGCAGACCACATCGCCAGCTCCACATGCCACTCAGACTCCCTTATATGTAGCATTGCAGAGTGTATTGACCGAGTTATTCTAACGTTATTCGGAGGTGGAGCTGGACCGAACTAGGGTAGCTTTTTGGTTCTTATTTTTTGAAACATGTATTTATATCACATTGTACTACATTTTGAAACGATATTGATATTGGTTTGTATTTATATCATATTCAGTTTTTGGGTTTCTTTTGTATATTATATATATGCGTAAGATGTGATTATGAATACTGCAATATATGATTTGATTGATGTATATAGTATTGTGCACAGGACGGGAAAAAATCTAGCAGCCTATTCTTAAAAAAAAAATACAGACAATATATACCTACGGATTAAGCCGTAGGTATATATGTTGCCCCTACGGGCATATCCGTAGGGGCAAACTATCAGGAAACCTGATATTTTCCCACCTGATATCAGTGCAGGGTGTTGGGAGTGCCCCTACGGATATGTCCGTAGGGGCCAATGTTTATCTCCTACGAATTTATCCGTAGGGGAAAAATATCAGGTTTCCTGATATTTTCCCCCCTGATCTCAGTGCAGGGTGTTGGGAGTGCCCCTACAGACTTATCCGTAGGGGCCACTTTATATCTCCTACGGAGTTATCCGTAGGGGTAGAATAAGGACCTACGGATTTATCCGTAGGTATATACAATATATTCAAAAAAAAAAATACATATATGATTTGATTACCCCTACGGAGTACTCCGTAGGGGCAATAACACCTACAGAGATATCCGTAGGGGCTCTAATTTGCCCGTAGGGGCAAGTTCAGGGCCTCAACTTGCACCTGCGGCCTTTGCACCTACGGGGTCTTTTTTCGCCCCTACGTACATATCCGTAGGGGCAGTGGGTTGCCCCTACCGATAAATCCGTAGGGGCAACCCTTATTTGTAGTAGTGTTCGATAGAAGTGTGTGGAGACAGAAGATTCATGTGCTGGACCCGGCGTGATTCTCATGTTGGTTCATGTAGCCTACCCCATATGCTTGGGATAAAAGGCTCGGTTGTTGTTGTTGTTGTATAACATGTGGAATCCCTAATGGAATTTTCTTTTACTCGATTCAGGAAAACATGCCACATAGAGGAGATCGATGTATTGGAAAGATAAATTTTATAGAGATTCGTTCATTTTGGCATATTTTCCGAAGTTTTGATAGAATGTGGAGCTTCTATATTTTATGTTTACAGGTAACTATTATGTGTTAACCGTCTTTCTTCCCCTTTTGTATTCTACTGTAAGTTTCATTATGTTTTGCTGCTAAATTTCTTCTCTTAATCCGAAGGCTATGATCATCATTGCCTGGAATGGTGGCTCGCCAAGTGATATCTTTGATGATGGCGTATTTAAAGAGGTGCTGAGTATTTTTATAACAGCTGCAGTACTAAAACTTGGTCAAGGTAATATGATAAAAGATTGGGTTTGCATATTATTTGTGGTTCATTTAAAACCCTCCCTTGTATTTTATGCATAAAATCATAGATCAACATTATATATTACCCAGAATATATATTGTCTGACTTTTAGCATGAACAACTGCAAATATGGATCTTTATTTTACTAAATTGATTTAGCATGCATATTTTAATTGAAGCATTATAATTTGCCAATTTGCATCTAACCTTGAGATTAATCAGCGCTAATTGCTGAAAAAAAGGAGCATGAAAAATTGGATATTTTTTCATGGTCCGAAGTAACACCCTACATTCTTGGAACCATAGGCCTACCCGTATCAAGTACACTGTCCGTGAGCCAAACTTTGACATTCTGTACATAAAGACCCCTTATAATTGGTTTTAAGTGCTTCGAAGGAAATTTTTATGATTTTCTATAACACAATTCTGTAGCTGTACAATTTCACCTGGACTAGATAATTTAAATATGCTTCAGAGGCTAATAACATGAATTTCCTTTGGATGAAAACTACATTTTTATCCTTACAAGTAAGAAATCCATAGAAGTGAACTTGGAAGCCAAAGAGGCATTCAATTTATTTGGCCATCTTCAGCTACTACTGTGATCTCCGAAAAACATGGTGGCTAAAAATATTGAAGTGAAAGTATTTGTCGGGAATGAGCTAATTGTTGAATTTGAGACTGGCTATGGTGAATTATTGAGTTTTGTTAAAAGGAAATAAGATTTGCGATCAAGGAAAGAGATGGTTGGATATATGGTTAGATAAGATTGAGCTTTTAAGGTTTATCTTTTTGGTCAATTGAGTTTTTAGTATATTAACCATTGGTGCATGTGTCGTTATTTGTGATGTTATTCAAATTTCTAACAAGTAGCATCAGCGACTTTGGTGTGCCTTTATTTTCGATAAGCATATGATAATTAAGTATGGTTTGTTCTCCACTAAATATGGGCTATTATTAATCCATCATGCTATATGCAAAAGAGATTTACGGGCTAAAATAGTCTGTCTTGGCGACCCTGCTAGATGTGAAGCTGACTTGAAGGCTCTCACTCTGCCTTGCTAGCTGAAAAAGTGATTGTTGGGGTTGATCAGATATGAGCCAAGGCTGAGTTAGTTGGAAGGTGCTTTATCCAGTTGAACGTGGGAGCTGGTTAAGGTTTTGTGGGATTACTCAATTAGAAGGAACGAGTCAAAGACCAATTGATAAGTTCCATTAGAAGAAAACATTGAATGATTGGAAGGAGGATCCATTGATTCTCTGAGTTAGTTGGAAGGTTCTTTTATCCAGTTGAATATGGGAGCTGGTTATGGTGTGAGATTACTCCATTAGAAGGAATGAGTCAAAGATCTTACATCCAGTCGAATCAATTGATAAGTTCCGTGAGAGAAAACGTCGATTAGTTAGAGGGAGAATCAGTTGATTCTCTGAATATGCATTCTTTGTATCTAATATGCTTCAACGGAAGTGCTGATCTTGCCACAACATCTTGTTACATGGGATTTTTTGTTCAGACAAAAAAACAAGTGGGATTTTATTAATTTACACCAATGCTTATATTTTCATCTTTACAACTTGATTATGTCACACTAGACTTGCATGTTACTTTGCACAAGCAATATAATCTGTTACACCTTTTTTTTTGAAATAATATATATTCTTTCTTGTGCACACATTTACATGTTGAAGCAATATTTTTTCAGCTGTTTTGGATGTAATTCTGAGCTGGAAAGCAAGAACAAGTATGTCTTTTGCAGTCAAGCTTCGATATGTTCTGAAGGTCATTTCAGCTGCTGCATGGGTGATAATATTGCCAGTAACTTACGCCTATACTTCAGACGAAGTGGCGGGCTTTGGCCCGGAGACGGCGGGCGGCCGCCCGCCGTCCTCCGGGAGCGCGCCGTCTTTCAGGAACTCCATGAGGGGCTTCCTCCAATCATGGTCGCTCTCCCGCGCCGTGTACACGTGGAGTGTCGTCGCTTCGTCTCCCACGTTGGGTCGAGGCAAGGTTTCGAAGAGGATAGACCGCCTATTGTTGGTCGAGTACGACGAAGCTAGCTTGCTCAGGGCGTCTGCTTGGGCATTCAGCTGCCTGGGTATTTGTCTACCTGGACTTCATCAAAGTTTCTTCGGAGTTTCCTCACTTCGTCTAGGTACCTCATCATCAGAGGTTCTCGAGCTTCGAAGCGGCCGGTCACTTGATCGACAACCAGGGCCGAGTCGCTGCGGATTCGAATTATCTTCAGCCCCAGCCCGACGGCCATGCGCAGTCCGGCCAGGAGGGTCTCGTATTCTGCCGCGTTGTTCGATACTTTGAAACCGAGCCTCAAAGAATACTCCATCTCTGCATCGTTTGGGCCCCGGATGATGAGGCTGGCACCACAGCCTTCCTCGGTGGAAGACCCGTCGACATAGATGACCCACTCCGGAACCGAGCCGGGGCCTTCCGAGATGGGACACTGGGCTGCGAGGGGTGGCGGGGACTCCGGCTTTCTGCCAGGGATGGTGCATTCAACGATGAAATCGGCCAGGGCCTGTGCCTTGATGGCTTGTCTCGGGTGGTACCTTATGTCGAATTGGGATAACTCCCACCTCTATTTTTCTAGGCGGCCCGAGGATTCCGGTGATGCTAGGATAGCTCCCAACGGGCGTTCGGTGAGGACGATGATGGTGTGTGCTTGGAAGTAGTGACGCAGCTTCCGCGAGGTTACCATGAGGGCTAAGACAATCTTCTCTATGGCGGGGTACCTCGTTTCCGCGTCCTTAAACACGTGGCTCACATAGTACACCGGTTTCTGCGACCCCTCGGCCTCCCGGACGAGCACTGAGCCTGCTGCTTGGTCGGATACTGCAAGGTACAGCGACAGCTCGTCCCCCTCCACCGGCCGGGTGAGCAGCGGCGGTGTTGCGAGGTGCTTCTTCAATTGGTCGAAGGCGGCTTGGCATTCCTCCGACCACTCGAACCTCGGAATCTTCCTCAGCGCCTTAAAGAACGGAAGGCACTTCTTCCCCTACCTGGACATGAAACGGCTTAGAGCGGCGCCCTGCCTCGTGAGCTGCATGATCTCGACGTTGGTCTTGGGCGCGGCCATGTTCAGGATAGCATCGATCTTCTCTGGGTTAGCTTCTATTCCGCGGTGAGTGACCATGAACCCGAGGAACTTTCCCCCGGTGACTCCGAATGCGCACTTGGCGGGGTTTAGCTTCATGTTGAATTTGCGGAGCACTTCGAAAGCCTCGTCCAGGTCCTTGGCATGATCGGCCGACGAGATGGACTTGACGAGCATGTCGTCAACGTAGACTTCCATATTCCTGCCGATCTGTGGCTTGAACATGCGATTGAACAGCCTTTAGTACGTGGCCCCGACGTTCTTGAGGCCGAAGAGCATCACCCTGTAGCAGTACACTCCCCGGTCCGTTGTGAATGCGGTCAGATCTTCGTCTTCAGGATTCATACGGATTTGGTTGTAGCCGGAGAAAGCGCCCATGAAGCTCAGCAGCTCGTGACCGGCCGAGCTGGTCTATACGGGGGAGCGGAAAGTTGTCCTTGGGACAGACCTTATTGAGGTCGGTGAAGTCGACGCACATACGCCACTTCCCGCTTGACTTCTTGACCAAAACTACGTTTGCCAGCCACTCCGAGTAGGGCACATTTCTGATGAAGTTGGCGGCGAGGAGACGATCAACCTCCTCTTCGATAGCCTTCTGTTTGACCGGGGCGAAGCTTCTTTTCTTCTGCCTGACGGGTCGGGCCGCAGGATCAACTCCGAGCTTGTGGGAGATAATTTTGGGGTCGATCCTAGGCATGTCAATAGGCGCTCAGGCGAAGACGTCGGAGTTGCTCCTGAGGAATCTGATCAGGTCATCCCGCTGAGTCCCCGTCAGGAGCGACCCGACCTGGACGGTCTTTCCTTGGTCCCCTTCCGTTAGGGGCACCTCGGTCAGAGGTTCGACCGGCGCTCCACGGACCTCCTTCCGCTCGTCCCGGGTGTCCAGGGTACCCTTGATGTCGTCACACGCCTCTGCGCTGTCGGCATACTGCTCGGGCGAAGACGCCTCGGTAAGGGCTATCTTCACGACCTGTTGGCTCCCGTATGCCCGACCTATCCCGCCCCGATCGAGGGGGAATTTTATCGCTAGGTGGTATGTCGAGATCTGGGCCTGGAGGGAGTTCAGCGTCGGGCGGCCAAGAAGGACGTTGTAGGCCGACGAACTTTCGCTACAATAAAGTCCACAGGCAGTGTGCGCGTGCGGCCGGGCTCCCCGATCGTGAATTGCAGGGTGACCACCCCTTGTGCCGGGATGGAGTGGTTGGTGAACCCCGAGAGGACGTGAGAGGTCGGTTTCAGGTTTGCTGGGGAGAGCCCCATACACAGGAAGCAGTCGTGGAAAAGAGGATGTCCGCCGAACTGCCTGAATCGATGAGTATCCGGTGGATCTCGTACCGGTGGACCTCGTACCGGTGGATTTGGGCTATGATCACCAGCGGGTCGTTATGGGGCACCGATATGCCGTGGAGATCCTCGTCGCCAAAGGTGATGGGCTCTCGGCCTCTAGCCCTTTTGCTCGGGCGGTCGCCGGAGCCTGTAAAACGGCAGCCAGCGGGGAAGCCAACAACATTTGGGGAGGGTTCGTCCGCGCCTCCGTTGCGAGGGAGGTGACAGCGGGTGTTTGGATCTTCAGGGGGATCGGTTACCATGCTGGCGGAGATCGGAAGGCTAACTTTGTTTTTGTGGAGTTTGCGTTTCCCACAGACGGCGCCAACTGATGGAGGTCCTTTTCATGTCTCCGTCAGATGTTGTCTTCCGTTGATCTCCCGGTGGATTTCAGTGGTGATCTTCTGTCGCGTGTGGATCTCAATGGGTTTTGGTGAGAAAGGTGATATGAGGAGTTTGGCGCCGAGTACCTGCAAAGAAGTCTCGGGGTGGTTTGGTACCACCGAGGACCTTACGACGATCAAGTTAGTGATGAGATCCGAGCAGAGTAACGGCTTAGTAGAGTAAAGAATGGCTTACTTGACTCCTCTGTGATGGGAGTTTATATAGCGGTGAGGGCATGCAGCAGTAAGCGCGAGAATCTCGCTAGCGGTTACGCTCCCGACGTCACGCCTGCGTAGAGAGCGGATCGCTCATTAATGGGGATCGTGGAGGCGTGGAACGTGGGATGTTGTCGGCGGAGAATCCGCGCATGGCGAGATTCGCAGAGCGGCGGTTACGCCCGTGAGTGGTGGATCTGGTCGGAGGGACCGAGGAAGACGGCCTCGGCTAGGGAGCTCGGAGATAAGCAAGAGGGCCGAGGAGCCCTGGTCCTGTGGCAGCTCGGGTCGAGCTGGGGGGTCGAGGAGGCCAGCTTGCAGAGGGCCCTGAGGAGGGCCAGCTTGTGCTTGTGGGTCGGGTACAGGGGTTGCCTGGTCGGCCTCTGTGGCCCTTCCTTCTGAGTTTTGGGACACGTCATCTGCCACGTGTCCAGCTCCTGGAGACTGCCAATATTGAGCATCATCAGCAAGTCAAATCATTTCGATGCAGTTTACAATGTTTATCGTAACCTATGCATAAGCTCCATTTCTTTTTTCCTTTTCTCTCTTTTTCTTTTTTCTTTTGGGGTGGGTGAGTGGGTGGGTGTGGTGGGGGGGAGGGGCTAGACTATTCCTTTGGAATAGGCCATTGAATTCTACATAACCATTTGAAGCGAATGTTTTCCAGTTGATCGAAATTGAATCTCGTTTCTATCATTCTTCGTATTTAGATATTTTGTCCATTGCAGCAGCAGCACCAACAGTCCTTCATCCAGTTTTTTTTTTCTTTTTTTTTCCGGAGAACTAAAACATTCTGGAGGAGTTGCCACATACTTGTTTCCTTTTTCTTCTGATTCTGGTTTTAATCACATTAACAAAAACTACATATAATTATTAACTGTTGGAAGTGAAAATGTGTTTTATATCTCGTAACTGAACTACCTACGATATCGCAACAAATCTTAAGCCCAAATGTGTAAGAAACATCTATCTGTAAAGGCATTTGTACATGCTTGAAATGAGACTGGAAAACTTTGTGCATACACTGGTATCATGTGATTTATTCTTAATTTGAGTGATTCTAGGTGCTTGTTCATGACCAGTTGGACGTTGACTTGTGCCTCGGGCTTTAATTTCTAACACCCTTTATATGTTTTAAGCAATTCTTTGTGCTTGCCTAGCTTGATAGGCCATGGAAAAATCTTTCAATTAATCAGAAATGACACTTGTAGCTGATCCGAATCTAAAAAATAAGTGTAAATAGTTTGATTATATATTCCTTGTTCTTGACTCAATATCATCAACTCATCGCCATTAGATTAAATAACTAGATGCCATTCCTTTTATTCGTTTCATCATATTAGTCGATTCGTTTTAAACGTTTGTAAACTTAAACTTTTGCTCTCCACGAAACGATTGAATGTTAAACTAAGCAATAAAATAATCCTTACCACCTACTTTTGTAGGAAGGTTTTTAAATTCACATAGTTAATACCTAACACCAAAGTTGTCAAATCGTGATTTGAGTCGTATATCGTTTTTCTATTGTATCGTATGTATCGAATTGTATTTTATAAGAGACAGTATTAACTTGTGCTAAAGCCAAGAAATTAAACATATAGCTATCTATTTCATAACTGGACGATTAAATGAACAATATAAAACAATATTGGGTTATTTTGATATACCCCACTCATAATTTTGATATTTTGAAAAATCCCACAAAAAACTTGATATTTCTTAAAACCCCACTCAAAACATTGAACTAAACTAAAAACCCCATCTCGGTTAACTTCCATCCATCTCTAGTTAATTCTAGAGTCAATTATAGCCCAAGGGATAAAAAGACCAAACTACCCTTTAGCATATTGTTTTAAATAGGTGTTGTCATGCTTCCTTTCTTCTTTTTTGCTGCTCTCTCCTCCAGCCTGCTGCTCTCTCCTCTTATATGCTTCTCATTTTTCTTGCTCCCTTTTCATCCTTCCGGCATATTGTTTTAAATAAGTGGCCAAGTTTATTCAATCACAACCGGGTCAAGCAATGTAGGTAGTAATAGCTAATTCAAAGTATGTAAGCCATAAGCTCAAAATCATTGCACCACAAGTGTGTGTGTAGTTGAGTGGGGCGATTATATATTTTATCTGTGAGTGTACACGGGCTTTTTGATATAAGTGAGTTCCAACAATAAGACTTAAGCCTTGTTGAGATTTGGTTTATCTTATATTTTATACCCATGTACCTCTCATGTTTTTTAATGTAGGACAATTTTAGTCTCGCACATCTTAACAACCCCAATCACATGCAACCATCACTTTTTCCAATGTGAGATTATTTTAATTCACACATCTCAACACTCCCTCTCACGTGCAACCATCACTTTTTCTTGGTGTGGTTGTCACGTGAATTTCACAATACTTGTAGAGTTAGGTCTCAGAGGCACTTTATATATATATATATATTTGAAGTTGGGGCGGCAATTATATATTTTATCTACTCATGTACACAGGGTTTTTGATATAAGTGGGTTCCAATAATAAGACGTAAGTCTTGTTGAGATTTGTCCCATTTTATATCTTATACCCATATACCTTCATAGTTTCCAATATTTGACTACTTTAGTTTTTCACATCTCAACACTCTCTTTCATGTGCAACCATCACTTTCTCTTGATGTGGAACTATTTTAATCCACACATTTCAACACTTTCCCTCACTTGCAACCTTCACTTTTTCTTGGTGTGATTGTCACGTTGATTTCACAACACTTGTAGAGCTATGTGCTCTGATACCATATTATATTTTTTTAATGTTTATATTAAAGAATGAGGGGGATGATTATATATATTTTATTTACGAATGTACACGGACTTTTGATATAAGTGGGTTTCAACAATAAGACTCAAGCCTTATTGAGGTTTGTCTCATCTTATATTTTATACCCATGTATCTCTCATAGTTTTTCCAATTTTGGACTATTTTAATCCACATATCTCAACAATTTGAAACATAAAGAATATTCTTTATAATGAGTTTAATAAATCTAATCTGCTGTAATTGCTTGATACATAGGTCGTTTCTATGCTTTTGAAAAAGCTCATCGATTGGATCCGACTTCCACTGGGCATGGTGTTCGTCAATTTAAAACTGCTCTTTTGCAAAGACTAGAAAGAGTATGTTCGCAATTTTTGCAGTCTCCATTATTGCATCTTTAATGTCATGTATTGTTTACATTGTTTCAAGGGCACTTGGTATTTCTGGTTTGCATCTAATGATGGTGATATTACCATTCCTTTGCAACACTGGTGTTCTATGTGAAGCTTGTCAAATTTTGTTGTGCCAAACAAGTTTCTAATTTTATTTTATTAATCAAAATATCAACTAATTTATCAAATAGGTTACTTGTGTTATGTATGTGTGTGTGCTTTGTGAGTTGGAAGGGGAGGTAGGGGCGCGTGCGTGAATGTGCTCCTAGGCGAGCCTGGCATGCGTGTCACATGAAAATGAGCACCCATGGCTAGTTTTCAAGTCTATATAAGAAACCTACTAGTCTTTATAATGTCAAAATGATGTTGGGACAAAATATTTATTATTTTTAATTTTATTGAGGGCATCGTCTTCTTATTTTCATTACAGTTCAGATAATGTAGCTTTTCTCTTCGGCGTGAGTCCGCAAAGCATCATTTGTTAGGTAGTACTTGTGTTGTATGTATATGGGCGTGCTTGTGTTATATGTGTAGAGATATTTCAGATAGCTAGATATACGAGAAACTTCATAAATCAATCTAATCTCAGCACATTTTTCTCAAATATGCGAGTAACTTATTAAAACAATGTAGTCCCAGTTTTCATTACCAAACACTTTTTGCTGTAGTTTGAAATTTCGTACATTAGCTGTAGTAGAATCTAGATTAAGGTGGTTTATTTGTCTCGTTTCTTCTTTATTTTCGCTAATATTGGTGCTTGAGTTCTTTGAATTCACCCTTGTACGTGTTATAATTGTTTGTGTGATATCTTCATGGTCCGCATGCTGGATGTCTTGTTTTTCTTGTTTTTCACCTCTATTTGAACTATATGAATAGGCACCTCTATTTGAACTATATGACTTGGTTTGGAGTCAACACTCTCTCGGAATGTGCTGGGTATCTGTGATATGCAATGTTATAAATGTGTTTTGTCAAAAAATAAGTTATAAATGTGTATAATCTGTTGTTGTCAACTCGTGAAGTACTTGATTAATTCGAAACTTTACCTCTCTAGGAGAATCTTTTTTTTGCCCCTGATGCTTTTGGTTCCAGCATTATAATATATAATACCATGTGATCGTTTCATATATTAAAATGTTTTAATTTTTAAATACATTCATTGTAATAGTTGATCTTGTGGGCTTGTTACCTCAACTGTGTTTAAGGATGTAGCTGCTTAATATGTGTATTGAAAAATGGTCTGAAAATATAAGCACTAGTGTTTGTTATTTATTTCTGTGACGCTTTATGAACATGTTGACATGGATGTTCTTTTTTAAAAACTGACTTCATTATTCTCTTAGGAAAATGACCCAACATTAATGGGAAGGGTCAAAAAGAGTGACGCCCGAGAAATGCAAAGTTTCTATCAGCACTACTATAAGAAATACATCCAAGCTCTGCAAAATGCAGCTGATAAAGCAGACCGGTAAGATTTTGGGGGAAACACAGGCATGCATGCACCTTACGAACACATGAACATGCACGTATGCACATACAGATATGCATCCATCGATTGTTGTTGTGAGTTTGCCTATGCATGTATTCACATGCTTAATTGTTTTGTATGCTTCAAAATATGTCTATAATTTTATATAACACACTGTTGTGTGTGTGTGTGTGTGTGAAAAGTTGGTATCAATTAACTTAGGAGGGAAGTTTCCTATGCTTTCAAAACCTGCATCAAGTGCATGCAATTTATGTACAATGTTTTGACAACCATCCATTTTGTGAATGCTTGATCCATTCCTTGTAAGTCTACAAATCTTGTAGATTTTTGCCCATGTGCATGTGTTGACATTGTAGAACAAGTTGGACGGAGCCGATCATCATTTTCATGAATGAACGTCGGTTGGATTTTTACTTCTCAGTTTAAGATCTCATCTCACCATCCATCGAATCATTACTATATATGTATATATGTGTATGTTCGCACACACACATAATAGAGGATGCGGAGTATACATTGGCATGGTGGGTATTTCCTACAGTGACGGGATACATAACATCACACTATTAATTGATTCATGTTTTCTACACTTTTTTGTACTCTAATATTACAGATTCTTGTATTTGCAAATTAAATTTATGCATGGATCAATGAATAATGTAATGCCATGTGTTCCACTATTAATTGATTCTGTCTCTGTGTGTGTGTGTGTGTGTGTGAGAGAGAGAGAGAGAGAGAGCCTACCTACACTTTAACCTCTGAATTTGCTTTGGGATGTATGCACAGAGAGAGAGAGATCCTACCTACACCTTTGAATTTGCTTTGGGATGCATGCAGATAATCATGAAGAAAAGTTTTATTTTTATTCAAACATTGACATAATTGTTTGCACAAATCCTAATGTGCATGCAATGATTAAAAAAATGATAGGATTTATTTGCAAATCCTATTGATAGGATCCTAGTCTTTCTCTCGATCTCAACTGTGTGTGTGTGGAGCTGCTTCTTATTTTTCAATATAAAATGGCGAGATTTTTCACCAGATATTTGATTCCTTTAGTGCTCAACTTACCAAGGCGTACCAAACAGCTGCTGTTCTATTTGAAGTTCTGGAGGCTGTGAATCTGACACAATCCATTGAAGTCGATCATGAGGTAAATGCTAAGCACTTCTCATCTGATTCTTCCTTTATATATCATTTTGTACTGTAGATGACATTAATTTTTTCAGAAAATTTGCAAGGTCGTATTGTTCTTCGATCTGGTCACTGTAAACCCTGCTTAACTGATAATCAGTTGGTAGTTTGTGTAGATATTGGAAACTCATAATAAGGTTGAGGAAAAAACAAAGATATATGTTCCTTATAATATTCTTCCTTTGGATCCGGACAGTGCAAACCAGGCTATAATGCGGTATCCTGAGGTTCTATGCTTTTCCTTCTCATTCAGAGTATTCTTTTATACCTGAAGTTAACCTGGAAATAGTCTTTTAGTTAACGTGGTTTTGGACAGATTCAAGCTGCGGTTCATGCACTTCGTAATATACGGGGCCTTCCATGGCCCAAAAACCACCAGAAGAAGGTTGATGAAGACATTCTTGATTGGCTACAAGCGATGTTTGGATTTCAGGTGAAGAATATAACTGACAAAAGCATCATTCTTAAAATGCGTTCATTCCTTATTAAGCATGTTTGAGATATTGGCAAATACACCTTCTTTCTATTTCTGTTTAGAGATTTCATGGAAGCCTTACTGCCTTTCTTTTAAAAAATCTGCAGAAGGATAACGTGTCAAATCAAAGGGAACATCTGGTTTTTTACTGGCAAATGTTCATATACGCCAGTTTCCCAAGCCTGACCAACAACCAAAGATTTTGTCTTCAACTCTTTCGCTATAAAACCTTCATTATGAGGTCCAATTTTAGTTGATTATTGACATTTTTGAGATACTGCTTATTCAGTTGGATGAAGGAGCGCTAAACGAGGTCATGAAGAAACTATTTAAAAATTACAAGAAGAGGTGCAAGTATTTGAGTCGCAAAAGCAGCTTATGGTGAGAATTACCAGACATTTATATTTATCCGTAATTAAATGATGATCAGATACCATTGTCATCTCTCAGCCAAACACTTCCTTTACCCCAATGTATATTAAAATATCAATTATGGGTGTCAAATGGGTCGGGTTGGATCATAATCGGGTTGGGTCACCTTTGAACCGTCCAAAGTCGGTTCGGGTCGACATGACCCATTTAATAACCGGGTTAGATATTTAAGACCCATACCCACCCCATTTAATATATGGGTCAGGTTGACCCGATCCGTTTAATATTCAGGCACGGGTCGGGTCATAATCGGGTTATCCGACCCAACCTAAGTTGATTCGTTACTTTTTTTTCCTTTTATGTATGGTCGATACAAATTTACTGTTTTTTTTTTAAATAGGGTATTTTATATTTAAAATTATTAAATTAGGGTATTTTATTTTAAAATTAGGAGAATAGGGCGGTTTCCTGGAGCCCACCCCCTCCCCAGTATAGAGGGCGGGGTTCCTAGAACCCGCCCCCTATATTTTATAGGAGAGGACGGGTTCCTGGAACCCGCCCTCTCCATTTTTCTATGGAGGGCGGGTTCCCAGAACCCGCCCTCCTATATGAAGGAGAGGGCAGCTTCTGGGAACCCGCCATATTTTTAAAAAAAATTAAATAAAATTGTTTTATTTAAAGAAAAATTCGAAAAAATTCGTAAAATTCGAAAAAATTAAATAAAGCAAAATTCGAAAAAATTATAAAATTGTTTTATATGACTGTGGTGTACAAAATGAAATCCGAGGAGGCGTTTTCCCTTTCCCTTATGAAATCCGAGGAAGCCTGAAATAAGCGTATGCCTCTTGAGATGACTGGAGGACCCACCCGTTTCTTGGGTAGATGGCGGCGGCGGCGGCTTCTGCTCTTCTGCTTCGGCTTCGGCTTTAGCTTTGTCTTCAGCAGCGTCTTGGACAGGCTGTTGTTCCGCAAATCCTGAATGTGGGACAGGTGTCGGATATGTGCTGCCTCTCAACAACTGTATGTAGGACGAAAAATCTGTCTCCCAACTGGGCAGTTGTAGCGAAGAACCTGTCCCGGTTTCATGCTGCTGCTGTTGCACAAAACCTGGGCCTCATGGCTGCGCAAATCCTGACCCCCATGGTTGCTGTTGTTGCGCAAAACCTGACCCCCAAGACGGCTGTTCTGCAAAACCTGACCCCCAAGACTAGTGTTGCGCAAAACCGGTCCCCCAAAACTGTTGTTCCTCCGGTTGCGCTTGTCCGGTATGTCAGGGTTGCTGTTGACGGTATGGTGATCCAAACCTCTGATCCTGCTGCGCTGGATATCCGTGATGCTGCGGCTCCGGTGCCGGCTCATGCTGGGGCTCTGGTGCCGGTTCATACTGCTGCTCCGGTGCCGGCTCATACTGCTGCTCCGGTGCCGGCGATAAATGTGGAAGAATATTATATGAACCGAATACACCGCCAATAAATTGGTCTACATTTGAAAATAGAGCCTGAGTTTCCGGACCAGCATCAGTCGGGTATGGATCCTGCACCATTGATTGTATAAGATGCAACCCACGAGCCTGTCGTTACATTAGAAATAAGAAATACGTATTGACTCATACCGCCGAATGTTAAAAAGTAATATAATATAAAGAATTCAACTTACCAAATCTCGTTCCACGTGGCCTCTAGGCTCGTACCGCGCGATGTTTGGGAAGTCATTAGGGGGAGCAGAAAGATATCTTATGGTAACACGCTTATACCACTGTAGATATGGTTCGGTAGCGTCGGTGGCTGTTTGGTCACCTATTTGCTGTAAGGCAATATTACGCTGCCTATCCTCCCATCTCAGCAAATATTGATGATGATGCTCCCTCCAATCACGCTCCGCCTTTCCTCCTCGCATGTCTCCCTCTATTGTCATAGGCGAAGACGGCGGGACAGCAATATATTGCGATCTATTAAACTGTCGCAATACCCGGTCCGGTAGGTGCATGACAACGATATTAATGCAGAGGAGTGGGCATCGAGCCCGCCAAACCGGCTCTCCATCGATACAGATGCCAGGTAATGTTTGCAGACGATCTGCTGTATAAGGTGTCCACGTGAACTGCGCAAATAACATAGTACAAAAATTATGATGAAGGTATTTCAAAATTTTAAAACAAACTTAATTACCTAAGTTATGGTTACCTGAATCGCCTCCATGCGATCCAACTCATCTCTATAGTACCTAAGTACTCGACAAGGAGCCTTATACGCTTTCTTGCTATTCCACCAAGAGCCGAGCGGCTTTCCAGGGGTATCTAAGGCAGTTATTTTAACTCGATTCGGTCTTTCCATACACATATGCTCGCATGACCAAATCTATAAATAAAGTGTCAGATGATAAGAGAAAGAACCAATATTACAATTTTGTAAATTTCTAGCTGTGAAAAACAAGGAATTTACCTGAAGTAATGTAATGCGGCCATAAATTTTATTTTTCGTTGGAGCACATACCTTATCGAGTTCCTTGTAAAGAAAGACCAGGACCCCTGCTCCCCAAGTATAATGGGCACACACATCAAAGTCCGTAAGGAAGCTAAGGTATAACGGATGGACATGCGTTGCCGATTGGTCCGGTATCAACCAAGAACCGATCATGTACAGAATCTAGGCACGTGGATGTCTATCCAAGATTTCATCGGTGGCTGCATCGTGGATATTAGTAAATGTATCTTTCAGCCAGTTTAAACTGATCTTATACCCCTTACTATAGCCTCCTGGTGCCTGATATTAGCATTTTTTGTGAAATATTAAAGCTAGAAATAATGTACAAAATATCCATGCAATAGGTACACCAAAGAGGGGAAACAAAATGAATTTTTTTACCTGTCCGAGAGCAGACTCGGCATATGTATCCCAGTATGGGTGGTCGGTATCTGGACCAACAATTTTTCCTTCGACCAATTGATTGAAATGATTTAGTGTGCTTGCGCTTTCTAAAAGATAGATCAAAAATATTTGTAACCGCAATCAAGAACGGCGTCGCATGAAGCTAGCCGGTGAGTACGGGTCGGTCCACAGGGATTTTGTGAATTTCCGATTCGCTCTAACGAGTTAATTCCGAAGGGTGTTCGGATTAATTATTAAATCTAAAAACCTAATTATTCTAGGGCAATTAACTAGATCTATTCTTACTAGGGTTAGGTTTAGGGATGGTTTGGAAATGCAAGTAAACCTCAACGCTTTCTATACCCGAATGAAGATCTGTGAGGAGTTATGGTAATTATCAATAAAGGGGATTAGATCCGTTCGGGAAGGTGTTCCTTCCTCTAGGTTCTTGTCCTTCCTTTAGAGATCCTTACCCTAACCTCCATGGAAAACATCACACCCGGGCCTTTATACTACGGTATCACCGCTACCTCGAGGGATAGAGTGCCGTAGGGAGCGGTATGTGCATGTATGCATGGAGTCCTATTGTAAATATTTGGTAGGTAAGAAAGGGATGAGAGATCTCATCTCTCAAAATCCTTCCCCAAAGCTAAACCCTAAACAAGTTTCTAGGGCATGAAATTAAATCTACACTAAGGCAAGAAATTAAATTACTTACAGATACATCCCTCCAATTATCCATGCAGGGTTGTCAGATCTGAATTTCTGAATGGAGAAGAAACACCGATGCTCTCCAAAAGATTTCTAAATTTTATTCATTAAAGGGAGGCATAGGAAAATACAATCTTTAGAGTTCCTATTTATAAAGAATAGGAAACCCTAGGGTTACATTTGTTTCGCATGTCTGAAATTACAAAAATAGCCCTTAGGAAATATTTTCAGAGAAGCAAAAGAATTTTGGTAAAAATTTCTCGAAGCGCGGGCACCAGAAGGCCGCGGAACCACGGCAATGGCAGCTTGGGCCGCGGTTCCGCGGCCCTTTAGAGAGATCAAAATGTGAGGTTTTGTGGGCTGCTTCTTGTTGGCTTGGGCTTCTTATTTCTATATATCTTTTTCCATTTGGGCTTCTAGGTTGGTTCCAGATCTTCAATGAACAATTTGCAATGGATTTTTAACCGTTCGCTTTGAGTCGATGTCTTGAATCTTGCTTTGTGAATTGTTCCTTATGCAGGATTGATCAAGATTCTCTTTTTGTTGGTTAAAGTCCATATTTTCATCGTCTTTACATCGTTTGCACTGTTTTCTGTCCAAGAACCTGTAACCTGTAACATGTAGCAGACATGCGTCAAAAGTACCTGTTTATTTATAAAAAGAATAAGAATGGGGAATATAATAATACAATATTATGGTGTGAACAAATACCCCCAAACTTATCTTTTGCTCGTCCTCGAGCAAACTTATTTTTTATTCACTAAAATCCTAACCGCACTTTCGCAGGGAAACGCGATTGCACTGAGCATGTGCAACAAGCCGTTAAACCTCTAGGTGTCCCTAGTAGGAGGAGTGTTGTCTCCTGAGGGTTTTCAGCGGATTACACCCACAAAATCCTATCAATTCGGCCCATTAACTTTAGTTCTCCATTTAGGTTTTCTAACAAGGAATTCTATTATCTTTTACTTGTAAATTATCCACCCATATTCTTCACGCTTCCTCATTATTTAACTTAAGAATATATACATCCTGTGGACTTACTTAGCTTTCGGCATTTCTTAAGTTTTCCTTCTAGGGTTCTATCTCCACTTAGGAATTTTTATCAACTTTACTAAAGATACAAGTCCTATTCTTCACTCCTTTCTCTCATCTAAACTCTAATCACATATCCCCACGTGTGTGTAAATATCACCCCTACACTTGGAAATTCAAATCAAGCAATCGTACTCTCGTCCATTGTCCAAAGCACTTATTAGTAGGTGAATTTTTAATTGAATTTTGCTTACACATCCTTCATGCGACCGTTAATACTTCTTGAGGTACCAACGACCGATTACAAGATGCATTTGCACTTTAAAGCGTACTTCCTAGTCTTGCAACACCCAAGGCTTTAGTAGTGACTCCCAAACCAGTTGGTCTAAGGCACTAGGTGATGAAGCACCCTCGCTAAATATTTTTCTATTTTTGCAGCCTTAAGTAATCACAAAAACCAGTGTCCATTTTTTTATTCTTTATTCACTTTTTTTTTATTTTCATTGTACTAAGGACTTTAGACAAGAGCATTTCAAGGTCTCTTCTACTATTCCAAGTTTCAAGGTGCGTGATTGTGCAAATTGTAGGGTATACATTTTCAGAATCTAGACTTAAGCTAGGAACTATTTTTCAAACTTATACTCTAATAAGAACATCAATACTTTTCCTTTGTTTCGACTTAGCCCAAGAAGTGAACTCAAAATTTGCCTATTTCTAAATAAACTACAAAAACATATACTTTCTACCGTTAAACTTTAAGGAAGGTTATTTTTAGGGTTTTTAATTTACTAAGTCTAAGATCTAATTGTCCCTAGCCAGTTAACCTATTTGTCAAACTCAAGTCAATT
Source organism: Agapanthus africanus (assembly GCA_030015575.1). Taxonomy (NCBI): domain Eukaryota; kingdom Viridiplantae; phylum Streptophyta; class Magnoliopsida; order Asparagales; family Amaryllidaceae; genus Agapanthus; species Agapanthus africanus. The sequence goes on along the minus strand of CM057345.1, from coordinate 388,225,836 downwards.
AGCCAAAATTGAATACAAATATTTTTATAATTTTAGAAAATTTTCAATTTTTTATGGGTTTTTTCAAATAAGTATGCAAATGCAAAAATATGTACAAATGAATGCGAAGGAAGAAGACTTACCGAGCATACCCCCAAACTTGAACTTGACAGTGTCCTCACTGTCATGCTGAACCAAGAGGGTCAAAATGCCAGTAATCCCCTGTTTATTTATTTATAATTTTTTTTTTAATGTTTTGAAATTTTTTTTAAATTTTTATAGAAAAAGAAAACAAAAAGATATATACATATATACAACAAGGTTTTCCCCCCAAACTTAAGCTTGGCCTTGCACAAGCCAAAAGTTAGCACCAACCATTCAAAAATCTTATCGTGGAAATGGTATAGTTGGTGCAAGAAAATGAGAAGCACGCGAGACCGTGTGGAAAGAAGAATGGTAGAATATGGTCTCGGTGGGGGAGAAGAATGGCGAAAAGAAGAAGGAAGTGGAGTACGATCTTGAGGGTGTAAATTGAGTGAATAAATTAGCGCAATATGTGATGACCGATATGTTATAAGCGATTGCGCTAACCTATCTACTCGTCGAGAAATGGGATCAAATCCCTCAAGATTCGCAAGAAAACATGGGTACGCCGAACTTGGTATCGAAGATGAAAGCGTAACGGTCATTTGTACGGTCGGGACAGTAGGAGGGACGAAAGGGAGTGAATTAGGGATAGTATCTTTCTCACCGTAGTAAACTGTTTCGAACTTGAAAGATTCCATTAATGGTTCGAAACTACGATAATCAACCGAGTCTGATGGCTCATCTGAAAATGTAAAGGACTCAAACTCGGGCGGTGAGTCATCAACATCGTCCGAAAAAGTGAAACACTCGTAAGTGTTATCATCTGTGAGAACAGTATCGGATTCAAAGGAAAATCTTTCAAGCTCACAGTCTTCAAGCGGGGTCGGAACGATGGGAAAGAGGGAGGGTGATATAACAGTCAAAGGTTCAAGAGGATGAATTGGAAAATCAGACACATCAAACAAAAATGATTCAACCTCAATATTATCCTCAAGACTCTTCTCGATACTATCCTCAATATTCAACTCATCCATGCCATTATCATCAAAATCTAGACGCATATGAGATTCGGGAGAAACATTTAATAACTCAGGATGATGATTTGAACATAAAATTTCAAGCAAATCGACATGTTCATCATCCAAAATATTCCCGGCGTCTATATCCTCAATCAAGTGAAAATCAATTTCTTTAGACACCTCATCAAAAGCATGGATATCTATCGATTTAGGTTCTAGAGTGGAGGTGTAAAGATCGAAAGGATTAGGTGCGGTTTCACTCGAAAGGGGTTTCTCACAATCAGGCAAATCAAACACTATAAAATCACACAACTCATTTTTATTTTCAACAGGTGAACTATTTAGGGCAATCGATGGAAAACAGGAGTCGTGGGCTTCAATTGGGTAAGGGTAGGTGTGATTTGGAAATCCTCTCTCATTCTCATTCTGTCCAACCGCCTCCTCATACATTGAAAAATTTGGTGCTAGCGGGAAACTAGCTACCGGTTCAGCAGGTTGCATAAGGGCGGCCACGGACGCTTCCACATTCCTAACCATTTTGTTTGTTGCTGCGATATACGCCTCCAACGCCTCTTCCAAACTAGACTTTGGTGGTAAGGGGGTTTCGGGAAAAGATTCGAAATTGTGTGGATATACAAAACTCCCAACAGACTGTGTAGAATCAATGTCTAGTGAAGGTGGTAAGGTCGGGTAGGACTGGTAGGAAGTGGGTGGTAGGACAGGGGTAGGGTCTACAGGTGGATAAAAATGTGAATAATCTTGTGGATCCCTAGAACTAGATGTGTGGAGAGGGGTGAAAGATCGGCTGCGAGATTGAGCAATGTGCTCAGCAATGGACATCGGCCTAGGAGTGTCAGAAGGACTCGAAAGAGTGGTATCAACATAAGGAGGTGGTAAAGGTTGACTTGGTTGACACAAAGTGGGTTGAAAAGTCAAACTGTTTCTCCTAGACGCCTCTATTTGATCTTTCAACGATATTTTAGGCAAGAAAGGATCGTCTTTAAATTGACCGAACACATTGACATATGACGCAAAATTAGGTTCGGGATACCAAAGTTCGGCTAATGATTTATTGTGTGGGGTACCCATGTTAGAAGAAGAAAGGTGACAAGAAGGAAGGTTGGGTGGTGCAAAAGGATTTATTTGGGGCTAAAAAATTTTGCAAGTTCTATAAAATATTTGTCCTTTTTATTTTCATTTTTCATTGATTTTTTTCTTTCTCTTTATTTGGAAAAATTTTGTTGCAAAAAGATTTTAGAGAAAAAAAATATGCAACAACAAAATATTACTTGCAATCAATTATTATTTTAAGCATATCACAAGAATTTTTATTTGGAAAGAATTGTTGCAAAAATATATTCGAGAAAAGATATGCAACAATAAAATATTTCTTGCAATCAATTTAGTTCAAGCGGGGCCCAAAAATCCTGCACAAGAGTTGTTATATGGAAAAGAATATATTTTTAAAGCACACAAAATCTTGCAGGCATTATTCAGAAAATATATTAAAATTTGCAGAGGAGAAATAACAGAGAACTTACAGTGCAAATTTCATCACCTGAAAACACCATAAGGCTGCGTTTCCGCGGTTTAAATGCATTAATGCCGCGTTTTCGCGGCGGTCTCGTCAGCACGAACTCCCAAAAATTTTCTAACGTTCTGATTCTCCAAGATGGCCGCGGTTCCGCGGCCTAAGGTGGGTTTTGGCCGCGGAATCGCGGCGGTTTGGGCGATTTGGGTCTCCCAAATTTTTGCACTGTTCTGTTGTCCAAAATCTCTTCTGTTCTGATATTTTGATTCCTGTTTTGCTTTCTGAAAATCTCCAGATCCGAATTTGTATATCCTGCAAAAATTCAACCACAAAGTATCCCTTCCAAAAATAACAAATGATATATATTTTTATGTTTTTTGATTTTTTCAGATTTTTATGATTTTTTAATTTTAAGATTAACCCGAAATTGCGAAAAGGAAATTTCTACGCCATCCCCGGCAACGGCGCCATTTGATTGTTGTGATTTAGCGTGCTTGCGCTTTCTAAAAGATAGATCAAAAATATTTGTAACCGCAATCAAGAACGGCGTCGCATGAAGCTAGCCGGTGAGTACGGGTCGGTCCACAGGGATTTTGTGAATTTCCGATTCGCTCTAACGAGTTAATTCCGAAGGGTGTTCGGATTAATTATTAAATCTAAAAACCTAATTATTCTAGGGCAATTAACTAGATCTATTCTTACTAGGGTTAGGTTTAGGGATGGTTTGGAAATGCAAGTAAACCTCAACGCTTTCTATACCCGAATGAAGATCTGTGAGGAGTTATGGTAATTATCAATAAAGGGGATTAGATCCGTTCGGGAAGGTGTTCCTTCCTCTAGGTTCTTGTCCTTCCTTTAGAGATCCTTACCCTAACCTCCATGGAAAACATCACACCCGGGCCTTTATACTACGGTATCACCGCTACCTCGAGGGATAGAGTGCCGTAGGGAGCGGTATGTGCATGTATGCATGGAGTCCTATTGTAAATATTTGGTAGGTAAAAAAGGGATGAGAGATCTCATCTCTCAAAATCCTTCCCCAAAGCTAAACCCTAAACAAGTTCCTAGGGCATGAAATTAAATCTACACTAAGGCAAGAAATTAAATTACTTACAGATACATCCCTCCAATCATCCATGCAGGGTTGTCAGATCTGAATTTCTGAATGGAGAAGAAACACCGATGCTCTCCAAAAGATTTCTAAATTTTATTCATTAAAGGGAGGCATAGGAAAATACAATCTTTAGAGTTCCTATTTATAAAGAATAGGAAACCCTAGGGTTACATTTGTTTCGCATGTCTGAAATTACAAAAATAGCCCTTAGGAAATATTTTCAGAGAAGCAAAAGAATTTTGGTAAAAATTTCTCGAAGCGCGGGCACCAGAAGGCCGCGGAACCACGGCAATGGCAGCTTGGGCCGCGGTTCCGCGGCCCTTTAGAGAGATCAAAATGTGAGGTTTTGTGGGCTGCTTCTTGTTGGCTTGGGCTTCTTATTTCTATATATCTTTTTCCATTTGGGCTTCTAGGTTGGTTCCAGATCTTCAATGAACAATTTGCAATGGATTTTTAACCGTTCGCTTTGAGTCGATGTCTTGAATCTTGCTTTGTGAATTGTTCCTTATGCAGGATTGATCAAGATTCTCTTTTTGTTGGTTAAAGTCCATATTTTCATCGTCTTTACATCGTTTGCACTGTTTTCTGTCCAAGAACCTGTAACCTGTAACATGTAGCAGACATGCGTCAAAAGTACCTGTTTATTTATAAAAAGAATAAGAATGGGGAATATAATAATACAATATTATGGTGTGAACACCAATCCAAGCCCATTGACCCGTAAACCGAGTAAGAGGCCAATATCCGGTAGTGTGATAGTGGCCTCATCCCATCTTAGATGAAAAGTGTGGGTCTCTTTTCTCCGGCGCTCAACTAGAGAGGTAACGAGAGCGTGGTCGATTTGGATAGACGAACCAATGAAGCTTCATAAAATCCTGCCCTTCGAATCCGCTCGATTATTCGCTGGTCTGTAACTATCCACTTGTCAGAACTATGGGTGACGACGGTGAGATTATCTCCATCCTGCAAAATTAAATCATGTTATTTTCAACTATTAGAATTAAAAGAAAGGGGTAATTAAAAAAAATTTAATAAGTTTTGAATTTTTCCTCTCCATGTAATATATTAAAAGATCTGTGTTCGTTTTGATCAACGAGCATAGATTTGTCGAATGGTTGATTCTCCATTGAGACAATTTTGATATTTTAGATATGAGAAGGGACTTTGTACATAGTTAATTTAACGAAAACGATACTGAAGAGGGCGGGGTTTTATAGAACCCGCCCTCTTCAATGCTTAGTGTTGTCACATCAGTTTTTTATTGTTTAGTATTGTATGAATTCCCGGGATTGTTAAGTCAAATCAGTTTTTTATTGTTTTGTATTGTTATCAGAACGAAGAGGGCGGGTTCTAAGAACCTGCCCTCTTCAATAATTAAATGAGGGCGTGTTCTAGGAACCCGCCCTCATATTTGTTGGATTCCCGGACACTATAGTGTCAAGTCAAATCAGTTTGTATTATAGTGTCAAGTCAAATCAGTTTTTTAATATTTTTATATTTTATCAGAACGAAGAGGCGGGTTCAATAATTAAATGAGGGCGTGTTCCAGAAATCCGCCCTCATATTTGTTGGATTCCCAGGTATTATAGTGTGAAGTCAAATCAGTTGTATTATAGTGTCAAGTCAAATCAGTTTTTTAATGTTTTATATTGTTATCTGAACGAAAAGACCCGCCCTCTTCAATAATTAAATGAGGGCATGTTCCAGGAACCCGCCCTCATATTATGTATTACAGTAATTGAATGCCGGCGTGTTCCTATAAATATCTCTTTACTATACAGCAACTCTCCATTTACCCTTATTTTGTGCAAGTGTGGAGTTTAGGAAGAAGGTCAAGTTCAGTACCATAGTCGTGAGGAGCTGCTGGATAGGATCAAGACGGAACCACGGCTTACTGTAAATTTCTGGAGCAAATTCAGTGACCAAACCAAGGTTCAGGGGCTCTAAACAGGAAGAGGAGACCAAAACAAGCACAGGGAAGAAATTTGAAGTTCCAAATTCTCTGTGAGTATTTCCCTCATCTTCTCCCCCTCCTCTGAACTCCTCTGAACTATTCTTCCTGCAGCATTCTTTGCACAAACTCTCTTCCTCTCTCCAATAAAACTGTTTTTGTGCAGGATTCTTTGCGCCGCCGCCAAATAAGTTGTTTGCAAGTGTTTTCGGTTTATGTTTGTTACTGTTTTGCATAAATAATACGGACTTTAAGGGGCTATAACACTAATTCAGATTGGGTGGGGATTTCATCACTTTTCCTAAGACCCAAAAAATCACTAAAAGCATACGCGTTACCCTTGAGCTTATTAAAAAAATATCGAGACTCAGCCAACTAAGGACTGTCGTGCTCAATAAGACAGAGGAGGTTGTGGGCATTCGATCGTTTATCTAAACTTGACTTTATGGTGCCTAGGCTAGACAAGTGAGAAAGATAATTTTAAAAGGTCCGTCTCACGGTGATTCGTGCGCGGAACCTTCCTTTCCTCATTTGTGCTTACCTGGCCACAATTGGCAGTGAAGAGACGATTTGAGGGTTATCTCACAACTTGTCACTTTGGAACAGGTAGGAGCAGTCTATTGGACTTTGAAGACCATAGCTCTAGGTATGATTGTGCATGTTTTGACTGTGATTGTATGAAGTTAACGCTTTTTTTATTGTTGGCTTGATATTGTTTGATGCAGATTATGGCAAGTTCAAATTTATTTGTTGTATGTAAATACGATGGCCGGATTATCACAAGTGCACAAGGTCCCGAGTATATGGGCGGGTCTGAAAGAATCATGCGATTAGAACCATCAACAACTTATAATGAAATTGGGAATAAAGTGTTCAAAATCACGAAATACGATCCCCGTGAAATTAGGCTTAAGTTAAGTTGTATATGGCCTATGTTTAGTGGAAATGCATTGGTTGAAATTATAGACGATGCATCAATATCTTCGATGATAGACTTCGGTCTGTCAAACACCCAGCATTCTTTTGAACTTTTGATTCAGAAGTATCAGATGTCCCTCCAACGGGTAATTTTGATGGTAATGCCGGAGGTAGTTCCTGGAGGTACGGTCACATGGTTAACGATGATACCGTCAGTCTCGGTGGATATGACTATACACAACATTATTCAAACCTTCAAACTCAAGGGTAAACATTTTAGTAATACCAAAATACTAATATGTTTTATATATTGAATACATGTTCTCCCAATCGACTGCTGCAGTTACATGCACCCCAGAAGAACAACAAGGATTACCATACACAACCTTCCAAAGGCAAATAAATCTGAAACAAGTGGTGATTTATTTACGAAAATATTAAGGAATAATAGTATAATAACAATTTATATACTAATCGCAGATTTTCCCATACCTCCGTATCATTCCAACACGATCCAAGTAGCGCATTCCAACCATGTCCGTCCACATCTTTCCGGTCTTCTCATCCCGAACAATCCACATTACACCGACCACAACCATCATATATTGCACCCGAACCTTATGTTGCTACGGGTGACATTGAATTTGTGTGGCAGTGATGATGAAACTGTTGAAGGTCATCAAGAGGAAGATAGCATGGAATATGCCGCTGGATTGAATGATATAGCATTGTTTGATGATATGGTTGCGAACAATGATTTTGTCGAACTAGATGATCCCGGCCTCGATCCGCTGGAAGATGATAATTGGGTAGACTTAGCCGTGGCAGAATTAAATACGGCATCCTATTTGGAAGCGACAGTAGCAAGCAAAGATTGTGTCACTATTGGGGATTTATTTCAGGAAAAAGGAGATCTTATTTGTAAGCTAAAGTCGTGGTCTATTCAGCCAAACGTTACATTTAAAACCGAAGAGTCAAATAAGACGTACTATACCGTGGTATGTACGAAAGCTCCTGAATGTAAGTGGAGATTGCATGCATGTTGTTCCAAAAGAGCAAATGCTTGGAAGGTCACGAAATACAACCAAGAACATACATGCATCAATTCTATTATGTTACAAGATCATAGGAATTGCACTTCATCTTACATTTGCTCACTAATCATGCCACTAATCCGTACAGATGTGGCGATGACTCCCCGAGAGATACGGCTCTACGTTAGCAGAGATGTCACGTCCCGAAAGTACGGAAAATGACCGGCACTTAAACTACGAAACGTCTCGAGGCGTACGTAATCTAAGTAAGCCGAAAACCCAGAAATCCAAACCAAGAAAAGTAGTAGAGTGAAGGAAAACCGATTTAAAATCAAGTAGTTTTAATAGCATAAGCCGAATTATGCGGTTTTAAAAAAAAAATCAAGTAGTTTCTGAAAATTTCGGCAGAGTCTCCTTTGTAAATACTGGCTCCCAAACGGGATACAACATGAATAGTATACGAAATCAATAAAAAGGCATCCCCAAGCGGGAGCTAGCTCTTCGTTAATCGACGGTCACAACCACACAAGCAATATAATATACAACGCCAACGGCGAGGATCAAAACTCAAAAGGAAACTCAAAACCACAAGAAATCTGCAGAAATATAACGCGCGACTCTAAGGTCGAAAGAATAACATCACTGGTCTCTATCTCAAAAATAACACATGTTTGGTTGATGGAACTTCTAGATACAACAGAATAATAATATACAAGTTATATAATGGGGGTATGATACAAGTAAACCCACCTACTAGCAAATCACCTGAAGGAAACTATGCTCGCAAAGCCGTGATGAAACCTGTACGGCAACCTGCAAGAAACTGGGGCACAACGGGGGTGAGTTGCCAACTCGTGAATAGAAAAACATCTACGCACAGAAATCGTATAAATAACGCAACCTAGGTCAATGATCATAATATATCCTCAAATATATGAATAACACGTAGCCTATAACAAGGCTAGGGTAAATATCTAACCCGAGTGTAATCTCATGTGCCCGTGTCAGTGCCTCAAGTAGCAATATATCATATGAATGAGGTATGAATGCATGAAAACAGAATACATGTAAATGAAGAACCGTTTTCATAATTTAGTGAGATTTCCTTTGTATTTTTAAAATGAGGTATCATAATGAAATCAGCATAAAACAGTGCCTAGCATCGGCACAAAACGTAATCCCAATATCTCGATATCTCTGTATCACAGTCTCTGTACCTCAATATCTCGAAATCTCAATGTCTCAATCACAATATGTAGGGCGCCGTCAGTCCAGACCGGCCCCTACCATCCATCTCAAGACCACGACGGTATCCTCCGGATATCCGACGCGTCGGGTAAAATCACCGGTAGGTAGTGCTCCCCTGCCAGGCTCACATCGTCATCATCACGCGCTTCTTGCCCCGGGGTACCTTACCGGGTCCACCATGTACCCGAAACGGTTCATCCGTCTCCTCGAATCGGGTCTCGAAATCCATCAGCAAACTCATGGTGGACGACTCATACATCATGGGAAAAAACCGCACTTTTTATTTAAAAAAAGAAAGAAGAAGTTTGTATATGTTTTGCGGTTTTCCCCAAATCCAGAAAATCTCATGGAATCCGAATCCAAAACCTCAATAGCACGTAAAAAGTGAATATATGCATGAGAATCCATGAATGCGGCATAACAATGAATATCAGTATGCATGAAGTAGCAGGTAATAACTACAATTTCTAAACTAACATATAAGGCAAGTACACTAATATCATGTCTAAACTATTAGCTAACAGGCTATGTCAAGCAATAATATTTCTAAGGTGTACGTGACATGGCAAGTACCGATGAAGATGTGTGTGAGCCGGCAAGTAAGTGTACGTGGAACATACGCATCATCGGTAATGGTGCTGGTGTCCTAACCGCAAGATAGCAACAGTAGAATATAAAGCATAATATAAGCATGTGATGCGGAGCGAACAACAATAATGAGCGGGAGCTGAATACTAGACGTAACTATAACTAATCTGCATTAACCTAATATAAGTCTTACAAAAGGTGCCTTTTGAAATAACACGAATCATGGGGTTTTGAAAATAGGGGCTATGGTGTTTTTATGAAAAGATACGTCTTTTGAAATATCCGTAGGATCCCTTGGGCTGTCTTTTAAAATACCCACGATTCGTTAGTTTTGAAATAGGTAAGAATCGAATCTAATCTAACAACTAAACTAAACTAAGGGCTAAGCTGACCAGCTGGGCTACAGGTAAGGAAACCGCCTAACATCTGAGTCGATACATATACATACCTGTATATATATTAGTCGGTGATCCCGCCTCAATAATATCATATCCGATACCATATCTATAATCAGACATCCCAAGTCAAGAGTGCGGATCAATCATCAAAATATAGCTCGTACATAAATCCGTCGTACGGCATCCCCAAATCTGGGTACGGGTTCATATCGCATTCATCATACTATCCACCTGGTATCCTCTTTATCAAATATCATGATCGGGGTACTGATCTACGTCTAGTACAATACTGATACCGTCTAAGTATGCATGCACGTGTGAAACACTACGTCAAGGATCCGCTACAACGTCATGTCGTATCTCAAATACAAACCCTGCTATATCACCGATCTCACGGCCTCAAATCAAATCTCATCGACTCATCATAAATCCCAAGTATCACCCTCAAATCCGTATGGGAACACATAGTCTCATACCCATGTGAACACAAAACTATAAAGAATCCCATGAGCACATATAAATAGGAATGTATGCAAGTATGTATGTGTGTATGTGTAGTGCAACACTACCCTAGGGTTCGCGACACTAAAATAATCCAACATACCAATATCCATCCTAAACATCGTTATTAATCCCAATTAACATATAATAATTGTTGGTGTGTATACGCATCCGTATACACCACCACGGACTGCGGGGGTGCTATACGCCATCCACCCGACTTCTCCCCGTAGATATAAATCTACTCACCTGATTCTCGCTCGTCGGTGCCAATGTCGCCACGTGCCTGCTTGTCGTCTCGAAGTCCTCGCGAGGGTACCTACGTATCATAACACATCGTATCGCATTAAAATCTGACCCAAAAACTCTCGATGTCGGCGTACAAACGCCAAACCATCGAGAAAAACCCAAATACACTCATTTGCACATTCACGAACACTAATTTTAATATAAAATAGGTTAAAACTCACAAAAACCCCAATTTCACTTAAAAAGTCATTTTTCCGAAAATCTAGCAAGCACAATTCGCCGTTTTAGTACAAAACTCGATATATAAACGAATCTAGCGGCCACAATATTCACTAAATATCTTAATTAAGTCATAAAAAAATTCCCATAATTTAATCTCATTAATTTCCATAAACGTTAAAATTCTAGTTTACAAAATACCAAAATTTTAACAATTTTATAGCAAAAATGCACAAACTACAATCTAGCTTGGATTTTCATGAACTAAAAGCATTAAACCACTCAATATAATCTTTATAATGACATGAAACCTAAATTTGAATTTTTATCTCATAAGAATATAATTATTTAAAAAACCTAGTTTACCAATTATATAATTATCACTTTTAAATCAACAAATATGCAAACTAGCAACTTAAATTGGATTTAGCATAACATTAATATGTCAATTATATCACATAAACTAAATCTCACAACACAAAATACCAATTTGAAATCAAACCCCTCTCTTGAATTTTAAATCATGCACCTAGAACTAATTAAAAACCTAATTAAACAATTAATTAAGCTAACCTAAGCAATTAACAACACATTAAGCAAAAATGTTAGAATTTATACCCAACTAATTTGAAGATCCCACAAGCACACTTAGCCTCCCAAATTGAAATCTAAATCCCTAGATCCATGCTAAGGTAGCCAAGGGAAAATGGGTAGGAGGTGGGTTTTGATTTGGATTTTTGCTTGATTTTTTGTGGATTTTTCAAGCATTTTTGATAAACTTTTTTAAAGAGAAGGAGATGAAGAATGAAGGGGCTGTTGTGGGTTCAGATTTTGGCCAGAATTGGTGGGGATTGGGTGAGGGAGGAGAGAGAGTGAGGTGGGGAAAGTCCACTCCAGTCAAAGTCCACTCTAATTCTATCATTTTCTACTCTTTTCTTTTTCTTTTCTTTTGAAAAAGAAGTGATTGGAGAGAGGGAGAGGGGGAGGGCTGTCATGGTGGGGCCGGCCATATAGGGAGGGGGAGAGGGTGAGGTGTGGGTGTGTGGGTTAGGAAAAAGATAAATGCTAAACCCCAATTCCCATTAACACTAATTTCACCGAAAAAAGCCTTTTTCTTCGATATTTTCTAAACCGTTTTAGCAAACGATTTCATTTCAAAAACAACATGATAAAATTTTATTTAATGTTTTATGATGCACAAAATTTGTTTCAACTCATTTCAATTTGTAATTTTCCCTAATTAAATATATTAGTGACGGCTTAAAATAATAATAAAATAAAAAAAATTCAGAAAATTTGAAATTTCACCAGTGGCTCAATAAACACCAAATACTAGCCATTACATAGCTAGAATATGTATATTTAATTTTTATAATAAAGATATTTGTATTTTGACTTTTTACGGAAAACCCCCTTATTTTACCGATTTTTCCGAAATTTCATCGAAACGATTTTCAAAACGTTACAATCTTCCTCTCTTAAAGAAATTCGGTCCCTGAATTTAAATTAAAACTTCCCCCAAATACTAAAATATTTCAGCCAAAACCATCAAATCGCCGGGGCTCCGAAATCATAAATACATAAAACAAATCGTAGCGCAACGCATGCGCATGAAAAATAAGCATATAACTCAAATCAGAACTCCGTCAAGCATCCCGCAATCATCGGAGTCATGGGGAAGACATCAATACCAAATCCAAAGCAAAACCAATATGATATAACTCGAAACTATACATGTAAAATATATTCAGGTACTGTCCTCTGACTAGTCCTGTTCAGTACGAAAACACATAGCAATATCATAAAGACGTACTGCTCTATAAGAAAAATCAATCCCAAAATATGCGTATGAATACTACGTGCATCTTGTGCGCACGGAAATCAAAATCCAAATATGTGCCATACATATGCACAGAAACAACATCTAAGTGCATCGTGTGTGCACGAAACATCTGTCGTAGGCAACATGTGTGCCTGACAGCAAATCAGGTGCATCTGACATGCACGAAAAATCTCGATTTAGTGCATCTGGTGTGCACCAAAATCACACTTCAAAACATGCGCCCAACATGCGTGAAAATCCAAATCAGGTGCATCCATCGTGCACGAAATCATGAAATCCAATATCAAGTGCCGAACATGAGCAAAATCAAATCAGGTGCACAAGGTGCACAAAACAAATATCGAACATCACCATCGAAATCAAAGTCCAGTGCATCTAAGTGCACAAAAGGCGTATCACTGTACTGCAAGCATATATAAACTATACAGAGTGCAGGAACCAAATCGTGTGCGTGCATACGCACAAAATCAACTCAAATGTCTAAAACCGTAAAATCACAAACATGTGAAACCCAAGCACGAAAACGATATCAAGTGCAACACTGTGCAATGATCGTAAATCCTCAATCATCAAAATCAAATCATGCGAATAAATCACCCAAAACATCGAAATCAATAATGGCGGAATAGTACCGCTCAAGCGCATCCTCTAAGAATCTCGGGCCAATTGTCGCGGTCACTAGTGGGCCGTCTCGTCGATGATCATGAACTCTGGCCTGCTGGTGTGCGTAACAATGACCACTTCTGGGTCAAGGTCTTCACCGTGAATTACCAATCTCTCGGTCCATCGGCTCATCGGTCCTGTCAGGTGTGCTAACGGGGATGATCCCGTTCTGGCACTTCTCTGGTCACCTCTCGGTCAATCATCGTGACCACTCGTAAAACAGCATATCACTGGCGTCGGTCTCTGGCTCTCTGAATGTACGTGACACATCTGATCCTGGGTGCAAGTGTCATTGCAGCAGTGTCCTGGAAGGAATCCTGCTCACGGTCTCTTCCATGTCTCGTCTCTGCCAACTGTCCGGAAGTCATCGTCCTTTCCTATATCTGCATCTTGCTCTGGAACGACTGCATACTCATCGCAACTCCTTCTGGAAGGTAAATCCAAGTACCATGCCTCGGCATGCGCATCGCATCTCTGATGTCGGCGGAGTGGAACATCATCTCATCTAGATCTGGTACGAACCTCTTACTTCACTTTTCTCTAATGTCGTCTACTTTAGACTCGTCTCGTCGCGGCTGCATGGACTGAGCTCCAACGGCTATTCTCGTATCGGGAGTCTTCCAAGAAATGCATCTCACCACCTAGCATCCGAATTAAGTCGAACCATCCAATCGATTGTCAAAACCTCATAATCCTCCAAGGGCTCAACATCTTGGGCACAGTTTAATAGTATCGAGTACATACCACAGTATCGGTGGTCCAGCCGTAGAAGGGCAAACCCAAGCCTCACTAATGGCGCCGCGGAACTGCCGCAAACCCTAAGGTTCAAAGGCTTTCACACGGTCATTAAGTCGAGTTAGGGTTTCATTCTTCTAGAGGCACCATAGAATTGCCTGCATGTCTTTCCGACTACTTTAAACTTGGAATAATAGGTTTCTGACATTCGATCGTCTCTGTCGACTCCCAACGTCTCCGCGTGAAGTCGTCTCTAGCTGGAATCAATCTATCTGATGACCTCTCATCGGGTAGGCGAACGAACTACATGTCCTAGTCATTCATCGTCGGGTGACTAGCGACCTTCTATCATCTATTAGTACAACTCATACTGCATTAGCTCCAGCGTCTGGGGCAATATCCCGTCGCTCACAACAACAACTGGCTCACTCGTCTGCACGCTGAACAGTGCCTCAATCATCATGAGTGAGCAATACACCAACGGTCATCAAAATCTGGCTGGCCTCTATCATTGGCTCAATCCTCTAGTGTCGATCAGCACATCCGAGTAACCTCATAAAGGAGATCCTCCAAACGCTCTTGGCGCGGAAACACAGTAAAAAGACACATCTCCGCAATCGTGTGTCGCCGGAATTTCGCCCTGGTCAGTCCTCGTTCGTGACGAGCTCGTGCTGACCACAATTCTAGCTGTAGCTCTCCCTGCCCGTAATCGTGGCAGCAAAACCATAACTGGTACTGATGAGGCTAGATCGGAATGAATATAATACTGAGCAAAGAAATGTACATTCTAAGGCTTCTTAAGTGGAGTAGCGTATCGTAAATATGCCGCGGAACATACCTACGGTACGTCACTCTAGTTTAGTCACCTATTCCATCAACCAAGGGTCATCCTACGCTCTGAAGGTAAAACCTAACGCTTTGATACCAACTTTGTCACGTCCCGAAAGTACGGAAAATGACCGGCACTTAAACTACGAAACGTCTCGAGGCGTACGTAATCTAAGTAAGCCGAAAACCCAGAAATCCAAACCAAGAAAAGTAGTAGAGTGAAGGAAAACCGATTTAAAATCAAGTAGTTTTAATAGCATAAGCCGAATTATGCGGTTTTAAAAAAAAACATCAAGTAGTTCCTGAAAATTTCGGCAGAGTCTCCTTTGTA
This sequence comes from Agapanthus africanus, assembly GCA_030015575.1. Lineage (NCBI taxonomy): Eukaryota > Viridiplantae > Streptophyta > Magnoliopsida > Asparagales > Amaryllidaceae > Agapanthus > Agapanthus africanus. Next base: position 388,210,600 of record CM057345.1, on the reverse strand, counting down.
AATACTGGCTCCCAAACGGGATACAACATGAATAGTATACGAAATCAATAAAAAGGCATCCCCAAGCGGGAGCTAGCTCTTCGTTAATCGACGGTCACAACCACACAAGCAATATAATATACAACGCCAACGGCGAGGATCAAAACTCAAAAGGAAACTCAAAACCACAAGAAATCTGCAGAAATATAACGCGCGACTCTAAGGTCGAAAGAATAATATCACTGGTCTCTATCTCAAAAATAACACATGTTTGGTTGATGGAACTTCTAGATACAACAGAATAATAATATACAAGTTATATAATGGGGGTATGATACAAGTAAACCCACCTACTAGCAAATCACCCGAAGGAAACTATGCCCGCAAAGCCGTGATGAAACCTGTACGGCAACCTGCAAGAAACTGGGGCACAACGGGGGTGAGTTGCCAACTCGTGAATAGAAAAACATCTACACACAGAAATCGTATAAATAACGCAACCTAGGTCAATGATCATAATATATCCTCAAATATATGAATAACACGTAGCCTATAACAAGGCTAGGGTAAATATCTAACCCGAGTGTAATCTCATGTGCCCGTGTCAGTGCCTCAAGTAGCAATATATCATATGAATGAGGTATGAATGCATGAAAACAGAATACATGTAAATGAAGAACCGTTTTCATAATTTAGTGAGATTTCCTTTGTATTTTTAAAATGAGGTATCATAATGAAATCAGCATAAAACAGTGCCTAGCATCGGCACAAAACGTAATCCCAATATCTCGATATCTCTGTATCACAGTCTCTGTACCTCAATATCTCGAAATCTCAATGTCTCAATCACAATATGTAGGGCGCCGTCAGTCCAGACCGGCCCCTACCATCCATCTCAAGACCACGACGGTATCCTCCGGATATCCGACGCGTCGGGTAAAATCACCGGTAGGTAGTGCTCCCCTGCCAGGCTCACATCGTCATCATCACGCGCTTCTTGCCCCGGGGTACCTTACCGGGTCCACCATGTACCCGAAACGGTTCATCCGTCTCCTCGAATCGGGTCTCGAAATCCATCAGCAAACTCATGGTGGACGACTCATACATCATGGGAAAAAACCGCACTTTTTATTTAAAAAAAGAAAGAAGAAGTTTGTATATGTTTTGCGGTTTTCCCCAAATCCAGAAAATCTCATGGAATCCGAATCCAAAACCTCAATAGCACGTAAAAAGTGAATATATGCATGAGAATCCATAAATGCGGCATAACAATGAATATCAGTATGCATGAAGTAGCAGGTAATAACTACAATTTCTAAACTAACATATAAGGCAAGTACACTAATATCATGTCTAAACTATTAGCTAACAGGCTATGTCAAGCAATAATATTTCTAAGGTGTACGTGACATGGCAAGTACCGATGAAGATGTGTGTGAGCCGGCAAGTAAGTGTACGTGGAACATACGCATCATCGGTAATGGTGCTGGTGTCCTAACCGCAAGATAGCAACAGTAGAATATAAAGCATAATATAAGCATGTGATGCGGAGCGAACAACAATAATGAGCGGGAGCTGAATACTAGACGTAACTATAACTAATCTGCATTAACCTAATATAAGTCCTACAAAAGGTGCCTTTTGAAATAACACGAATCATGGGGTTTTGAAAATAGGGGCTACGGTGTCTTTATGAAAAGATACGTCTTTTGAAATATCCGTAGGATCCCTTGGGCTGTCGTTTAAAATACCCACGATTCGTTAGTTTTGAAATAGGTAAGAATCGAATCTAATCTAACAACTAAACTAAACTAAGGGCTAAGCTGACCAGCTGGGCTACAGGTAAGGAAACCGCCTAACATCTGAGTCGATACATATACATACCTGTATATATATTAGTCGGTGATCCCGCCTCAATAATATCATATCCGATACCATATCTATAATCAGACATCCCAAGTCAAGAGTGCGGATCAATCATCAAAATATAGCTCGTACATAAATCCGTCGTACGGCATCCCCAAATCTGGGTACGGGTTCATATCGCATTCATCATACTATCCACCTGGTATCCTCTTTATCAAATATCATGATCGGGGTACTGATCTACGTCTAGTACAATACTGATACCGCCTAAGTATGCATGCATGTGTGAAACACTACGTCAAGGACCCGCTACAACGTCATGTCGTATCTCAAATACAAACCCTGCTATATCACCGATCTTACGGCCTCAAATCAAATCTCATCGACTCATCATAAATCCCAAGTATCACCCTCAAATCCGTATGGGAATACATAGTCTCATACCCATGTGAACACAAAACTATAAAGAATCCCATGAGCACATATAAATAGGAATGTATGCAAGTATGTATGTGTGTATGTGTAGTGCAACACTACCCTAGGGTTCGCGACACTAAAATAATCCAACACACCAATATCCATCCTAAACATCGTTATTAATCCCAATTAACATATAATAATTGTTGGTGTGTATACGCATCCGTATACACCACCACGGACTGCGGGGGTGCTATACGCCATCCACCCGACTTCTCCCCGTAGATATAAATCTACTCACCTGATTCTCGCTCGCCGGTGCCAATGTCGCCACGTGCCTGCTTGTCGTCTCGAAGTCCTCGCGAGGGTACCTACGTATCATAACACATCGTATCGCATTAAAATCCGACCCAAAAACTCTCGATGTCGGCGTACAAACGCCAAACCATCGAGAAAAACCCAAATACACTCATTTGCACATTCACGAACACTAATTTTAATATAAAATAGGTTAAAACTCACAAAAACCCCAATTTCACTTAAAAAGTCATTTTTCCGAAAATCTAGCAAGCACAATTCGCCGTTTTAGTACAAAACTCGATGTATAAACGAATCTAGCGGCCACAATATTCACTAAATATCTTAATTAAGTCATAAAAACAATTCCCATAATTTAATCTCATTAATTTCCATAAACGTTAAAATTCTAGTTTACAAAATACCAAAATTTTAACAATTTTATAGCAAAAATGCACAAACTACAATCTAGCTTGGATTTTCATGAACTAAAAGCATTAAAACACTCAATATAATCTTTATAATGACATGAAATCTAAATTTGAATTTTTATCTCATAAGAATATAATTATTTAAAAAACCTAGTTTACCAATTATATAATTATCACTTTTAAATCAACAAATATGCAAACTAGCAACTTAAATTGGATTTAGCATAACATTAATATGTCAATTATATCACATAAACTAAATCTCACAACACAAAATACCAATTTGAAATCAAACCCCTCTCTTGAATTTTAAATCATGCACCTAGAACTAATTAAAAACCTAATTAAACAATTAATTAAGCTAACCTAAGCAATTAACAACACATTAAGCAAAAATGTTAGAATTTATACCCAACTAATTTGAAGATCCCACAAGCACACTTAGCCTCCCAAATTGAAATCTAAATCCCTAGATCCATGCTAAGGTAGCCAAGGGAAAATGGGTAGGAGGTGGGTTTTGATTTGGATTTTTGCTTGATTTTTTGTGGATTTTTCAAGCATTTTTGATAAACTTTTTTAAAGAGAAGGAGATGAAGAATGAAGGGGCTGTTGTGGGTTCAGATTTTGGCCAGAATTGGTGGGGATTGGGTGAGGGAGGAGAGAGAGTGAGGTGGGGAAAGTCCACTCCAGTCAAAGTCCACTCTAATTCTATCATTTTCTACTCTTTTCTTTTTCTTTTCTTTTGAAAAAGAAGTGATTGGAGAGAGGGAGAGGGGGAGGGCTGTCATGGTGGGGCCGGCCATATGGGGAGGGGGAGAGGGTGAGGTGTGGGTGTGTGGGTTAGAAAAAAGATAAATGCTAAACCCCAATTCCCATTAACACTAATTTCACCGAAAAAAGCCTTTTTCTTCGATATTTTCTAAACCTTTTTAGCAAACGATTTCATTTCAAAAACCACATGATAAAATTTTATTTAATGTTTTATGATGCACAAAATTTGTTTCAACTCATTCCAATTTGTAATTTTACCTAATTAAATGTATTAGTGACGGCTTAAAATAATAATAAAATAAAAAAAAAATTCAGAAAATTTGAAATTTCACCAGTGGCTCAATAAACACCAAATACTAGCCATTACATAGCTAGAATATGTATATTTAATTTTTATAATAAAGATATTTATATTTTGACTTTTTACGGAAAACCCCCTTATTTTACCGATTTTTCCGAAATTTCATCGAAACTATTTTCAAAACGTTACAGGAGAGCACAAAATTCAGATTTCGTATGTGAAGGCATGAGATGCTCGTAGAAAGGTTTTATGCAAGATATTTGGGGAGTGGGAAAGCTCGTACAACTCACTAGTCCCTTTTATGGAAGCCATGAAAGCATCAAATCCGGGGACCGTATACCGGTTAAAAACCACAGAGACAGATGTCGATGGCTCCGTCAGGTTTCAAAGAATTTTCTGGTGCTTTGCTCCAAGTGCGGCTGGTTTCGCACACTGTCGGCCGGTATTATGCGTTGATGGGACGTATTTATACGGTAAGTACAGAGGCTGCATGTTAATCGCTACAGGTGTTGATGCTAATAACGGTATATTTCCGTTGGGTTTTTCTATTGTCGAGGGTGAAAATACATCATCCTGGTCATGGTTTTTCCGTCAACTCAAAAATATCCCATCTGTTATTGATAAAACAGATTTATGCATCATATCTAATAGACATCTAGGAATACTACCTGCAATGAGAGGTGTATTTCCGACGACCCCACATAGGTTTTGCCTGCGGCACTTCAGGCAAAATTTTGATAGAAAATTTAAAAATTCAGATCTACATAAGCTTTGTACAAAGCCGGTGAAGCGTCTGACCCTAATGTGCATGACATGTACATGACGAAAATTGGGAAGATATGAGTATCCAGTACGCATGTGGTCACAAGCACATGATAATGGATGCAGATATCTACTAATGACCACAAATATGTCTGAAAGCTTTAACGGGGTCCTTAAAAGTGTTAGAGGCTTACCGATACAGGGGCTGATTGTTCGAACCTTTTTTCGGGTGAATACTTACTTTGTGCAAAGAAGAGAAAAGTCCTTGGCGATGGAGACTCCGCTCATCGCGTATTACGAAAATATATTCCGGAAAAGAGAGCGCAGAGCACAATACTACAGATCCGAAAGGTTTGACACGGCGGAGTTTCAAGTAACGGGGAGTAATGGGAATCAATACACCGTAAACTTTAGAGATGAAGGGCTCTTTTCGTGCACATGCGGTGTTTTCCAGCAACAACATTTATCTTGTGCCCACGCAATTGTTGCTACGAGCAGCATGTATAACTCACATTACAATTTTGGTTCCCATTACTATACAGTTTCCAATTACCAAGGCGCATACGATCCAAAATTTCATCATATACCGGACAGTCGCTATTGACACTATTATACTGGGAACAGACAAACACCGACTGTATTACCGCCGGAAAAAAATATAGGGCCCGGAAGACCTAAGGTGCGTCGAGATCGAATGACAATAGATGCTTATCCTCAGCAAAGGCACGACAGATGTAGTCTATGCAAACAACCAGGTCATTATAGGACCAGATGTCCAACACAGTCATCAGGGGCGGGACCTTCGAGATCGTGACAAGTGCACCGGAATATTTTTTTGTATTGTAAATTTGACGGATTTATTTTGATATTATAAATTTGACCGTCGAGATAGAATTTATATTTTACAAACAGATAGGATTTTTTTGTATTGTAAATTTGACGGATTCATTTTGATATTATAAATTTGACCGTCGAGATAGAATTTACATTTTACAAACAGATAGGATTTTTTTGTATTGTAAATTTGACCGATTCATTTTGTACACCACAGTCATATAAAACAATTTTATAATTTTTTCAAATTTTGCTTTATTTAATTTTTTCGAATTTTACGAATTTTTTTGAATTTTGTTTTAAATAGAACAATTTTATTTTATTTTATTTAAAAATATGGCGGGTTCTAGAAACCCGCCCTCCATAGAACAATAACCCGCCCTCTCCTATAAAATATAGGGGGCGGGTTCTAGGAACCCGCCCTCCATAGAACAATGGAGAGGGCGGGTTCCTAGAACCCGCCCTCTCCTATAAAATATAGGGGGCGGGTTCTAGGAACCCGCCCTCTATACTGGGGAGGGATGGGGTCCAGAAAACCGCCCTATTCTCCTAATTTTAAAATAAAATACCCTAATTTTATAATTTTAAATATAAAATACCTTATTTAAAAAAAAAACCAATTTACTGTTACAAATTTGATGCTTATGAATTAATTTGCAGATATTCAAAAATAGAACCAAAAAAGCCCAGAGAATAAGGGACTAGGGAGAAATGAATGATTTGGGGGTAATGTATTCGGGTTAAACGGGTTGAACCGGGTCATGATACATGACCCGTACCCTACCCATTTATTAAACATGCCGGTTGGGTTAACCCGATTAAAAATTTAGCGGGTTCGGGTATTTTTGACAGGCCTAATATCATGACACTCAATGTTGTTGATAAATTATAACCTGGAAATTTAGTTAACAGTATCATTTGGTTTATGTAACTCTATTCTATGCCAATGATTCTTTCTCAAGACTGTTGTATTACTCCTATGATAATTAGGTAAGTACCACACAACCGAGGAATGTAGACTGAGTTGCATAATCCTGAAACTATAAATTCATCCTTTTGTGATTCATTTCTGACATGTATGATCATTCTAAACTTGCAGGCTGCCTACTATTCAACAGGAAGTTCAACAACGCAAGCTACTGTACATGGGTCTTTACCTTCTTATATGGGGTGAAGCTGCTAACTTGCGTGCCAGAGTGCCTTTGCTACATATATCATCATGTAGGGTTTGTATTTTTGTAACATAAAATTTTATTTGTACAACGTTTTTGCAAACAGCAGCGTATTTTGGATTTTACAATAGTATGTCACCTTATGGTATCAAATACATGTTGTAAAAAGCGAGATTAGCATCCAATACCTGTTAAAAGTAGATGAGATTAAATAAATATACATCTTTCTTTTTTTTGCACTGTTAGATGGCATTTGAACTATATGGTATGCTGGCTGGGAATGTGAACCCAATGACTGGTGAGAATGTAAAGCCAGCTTATGGAGGTGATGAGGAGGCATTTCTACAGAAAGTTGTTATTCCTATTTATCATACTATAGCACAGGTGCATTGCCTTTTTTTTTCCTTCCCTTATTTTGTTTATTTGGTCTGTTCTTTTTCCATGTTTTTTGTGGAGTAATAATTCCTTTGATGCAGGAAGCCGAAAGGAGCAAGAGGGAAAAATCAAAGCATTCACAATGGAGAAACTATGACGATTTAAATGAATATTTTTGGTAATACAGAGGAAAGTTTTTCATGTTCAAAATAGTTTTCCCTACTTCATAGCTAATATAATTTCATTCATACAAAATCCAGGTCTGTCGATTGCTTTCGTCTAGGTTGGCCGATGAGAGCTGATGCTGATTTCTTTTCCTGCCTCTAAATTCAGTTCGCCTCGAGAAAAACGTGGTAAGTTTGTTTTATCCTATTAATCTTTGAATTAAATGACATAATACTCCATTCAGGCACGGCATTCCCATCTTGATTCAAATGTTTAGTTTTCTTTAGTACTCAGGTTGTTATCGATCTGAGACGATTTCAACATTTTACTGTTTCGTACCATGCATTAGCTTGCATTTTCTTCTTGGTTTTATTATGTCATTCACTAATTTTGATGCTAGTGAACAAAAAGGTCCTAAGATTCTATATATGCTTTCTCTGAAGCTAGTTTGCTAAAATAAGGGGAAATCATTGAAATATAATAAACTAAAATTTCACGAATGCTGCCGTATCTCTACTACTATAAGGTTAACTCATATGGCCCCACCAAATTTACAATCATTTGTGTAGCTAAGAAGATGGCTACTGATTTTTACAGAAAGTAATAAAAAAGTAAGAAGATGGTTTTATTGCACTCTTAGTAACCCATGCAACTAACCGTTACTATAATTTTTTTAATAATACTATCTTTCCAATAAAACCTTCTCCCCCCCCCCAAATAAGAGATATTTCCTACCTATGTTTTTAAATCTCTCTCCATATAAAAATAATAAATTTGTATATTTCATTATCCACATCCATGTGCATTGCACGTGCAAAATACTAGTTATTCAAGTTGTGACATTGCCTAATAAATCATAGGCAATTTGTACTCGTTAACCAAAATTTGATAATTTTCGTACATATATGCGTAATCATCATTTTGTTGAGCTATTTAGAAGTGAAAGGTCCCTTCTACTATTGTACCAAAACTCTGAAATTATGATGAGGATTGATGGTTTTATTTTTATACTAACACGCCCCCGCAGGTCGAAGGCCTTATGGGTCAAAACCTTGGCTTTTGCGCAACTGTTTTTTATTAAATAAAACCACATTTAATTCACCTGATGGGAATTGAACCTGAGTTGTTTTGATATCATGTGAAATGCCCCTTCCAATATACCAAAACTCCGAAGTTATGATGGGGATTGAGGGTTTTATTTTTATATTCAAGCAATATCTACACAAAATTAAATATGATAGCAATACTCCTATAGAAGTAGTTAACAACACAATTTATAGTTAATTGTGTTGGATATAGGTGCGCTTAAGGCAATTATTGTAATTGAAGGAGGACCTATATGATAGAATAATCTTACTCGATATGAAAGTATGCTATCCGGTTTGTCTTTATCATTCATGTGCATACGTTTTATTCATTATCATGTATCGCTAATATATAATGATAAAGCCCGTAGGATATTTGCTTGACTACCGGGATTATGATAGAGATCATACTAGTGGGGCCTGGATAGCAGCACATTCTTAAAAGTCCTTAGTCGAGAGAGTATCGAGACTGGGCATCGATACTCCAGACTAGTGTATACGTTTCTTGACCCCAACCGGGACGATAGTTGATCCCATAGCCATTGGTGTTTGACACCAAAGATTATATACATGCGCTTATTAAATGAATGAGTTATACTGGACGGGCTCACCTGAGAACTCCTAGATGGTACTGTACCCATCGTCAGATAGCAGTTCTCATGTGACACGAGTACATGGTAGTTTGTAAACCTAAGATTGTCACTGTCTTGTGTGTGTTCTCACTGTACTTTGATTACTACCCTACCACGGTTTTAAAGAGTCGTGCTAATAGCTTTTAATTAGATACAGTCCCGAAGCACATGGAGGTCGTGAACGATCGAAGGGATTCGTCTCTCTCGGTATAGCGAGGCGAGGTTATGCTGTGCCGGATCAACTATAACCATAAGTTCTTGGCTAAGACAATTGAGATTTACTGATAAGCATTTTCAGTAGTTTCTCGAATGGTTATGAGTTTATGATCGACACAACTTATCGGGTTATTGAGAGTCTGACGGTTTCCACCTCCCAGACCCGATATGCGACACTCTTAGACGAAGAGACCGGACTGTACGGTGATTGTCACCGATAGACTTTGCAGGGTTCGGATGAGCTTGCTCGTTGATCTTCTTTCGATTAATATCTTGATAGCCGTTACGTGTAGCTAGTACCGCTGACGTACTTGTGGGCTATGATCCTAACCTACTGCCAACGTATTGTCGAGTTTTTAGAGCCCCACACAAAAGTTTACCAGCACAAGCGAAATGATATAGGGGGCACGTATAGTGATACATGCAGGAGTTCGATTAAACACGTGTATGTGATACACGTATTTTAATCGGGTGTTAAATGATATTAACCGGTTCATATATGATATAACCGGATTATTAAATTAAGTGTTGATTTAGTAATTATATGATATAGATATATATTAAACTAATATCATATTCATTTTATTATTTATTCTCTTTAAATATATTTATATTTGATATAAATATAAGGATCATGTTAGCTTATACATGTGAGTTGTGTGTATGAGATGCACACACAAGTTTAGCTAATACATGATTGTTGTGTGTATGAGAATTACATAGGAAACAAGATGAGATCAAAGGATTTACTTTATATTTTTTTGGAAAAAGAATGAGTCATTTTTTGGTAGTGTGTAGAATTGATGACCCACTTTTGGTTTTTCCTAAAAAAGATAAGTATGCATAGTCTTTTAATCTTATCATAATTTTCCTAGCTATTCTGATCTTTATGGCTCTCTCTCTTGATTTTGATTAAGTGAGAAAGAAAAAGAAAAGAGAAAAAAATTAGTGAGTAAATATATTCTACATCATTTACTAATTATTCTTAGCAAGTTTGATTAGTGAGTCGCTTCACATATGATGTGATCAAGTGAAGTTATAGCTTGTGATGGTGTTATCTTAAGGTGGAACATCTTCGGTAAGGAGATTACCGAGCGAGCTTGTTCCGGGCTTCGTGTAGACTAGCCGGACTTCAAAAAGAGGTGGTTAACGCGCTACATAGGTTGTATACCCGAACTTTCTTTTTAAGCTTACTAGTTTAGTGTCAAGTTTAGTCTTTTGGTTAGATTCTTGATTTGGGATTGCTATTGCTATCAAGTTATTTAAAATTACCGCTTCCGCCGCGCTTTAAAACCCTTTAAGCAAGCTTAGCATCCCAGCAAATTGTGCCAATAAGGGATAAGGATAGACCTAAACGATCATGGATTGAGGCAATTAAGAATGACATTTTAAGTTTTAATTTAACCGAGAAGATGGCTATTAACAGAGCATAATGGAAGAAAAAATCATATACCCGACCCCAATAAATTAGGCTAAAGGCTTGTTACTTTTGTTGTTGTAGGAGTACCCCTATATGTTATATATAAATATATTTTTATAGGATAGTACGTAACAAAGTCGCATAATCTTAGCTAACATTACTGACCCATTGGCTGGAAACTCGTGCGATGTCGTACCAAAGAAGCTTTTTCCGTCTTATTAAAGTAGAAGCCTTTTCCATTAACTTTCTAGATATTTTTGTCTTCACAAAAATTCTATGACATTTACGTTGAAGGGTGGTAAACCTGGTTTCTGAGTAGCTAAATCATTAATTTCATTAAAGAATAACATTTCAGCTACATTCAATTATCATCTATTTTGGTATGAATCTTGGATCATCTTTGCATTGCATTCATGTTCTTAGAAAATAAATTTCTACATCATCTATGTCTACATTCATCCCGTGGGGCAAAAAAAATCCTAAATCATCCAGAACTCACATCCTCCGTTTTGTTGTTAAATTTAAAATTGAAGATGCAATATGGTTCCTGCAGATGAATAGATGTTCCATTTCTTGTTGACTTATTGCGGCACAATTATTTTCACTCAGTCATGGCATGATCTTATGAACACATGCTTTATTTCAGTTCAAATCCTAAATTGATCGGTCTCGAGTATGTTTATTTGCACATAATTTTTCAAGTTCCCATAATGAAGACGTAAACGAAAGCACGATTCTTTTTGTCGGTTTCTCATTAATTCTTTCCCCTTAAAATATAATAATGAATAAATAATACAACTTTAAAGAAGAATTGTAAGGAAAATCCAACATACTAAAAGAATTAGCTGTCATACTGACCTAGTGATGACCAAAGTTGTCAACTGCGAATTCAAATCTTTTATCATATCTCATGTTTATCGTAATGCATATCAAATCATATTATGTATCTCTAGATTAATTGTCCTATCTAGTGATAAATATCTAATTATACAAATTTAAGAAAACAAAATTACTAATAAAAAATTAGAATGTACGATAGTAACAATCATTTGAACTATAAAATATTAGATAAACAAAAGAACCGATCATAAACATAAAGATAAAATTGAAAACAAAAAAGATAACTAAAGCATAATATTATTAGTTTCACAGTGGGTCGATTATTTACTAGTTTATATATCTAATGATCATAATATTATTAATGAATTTATTGTCAGTAAGAAAGTCAAACCATATTAAACATTAATATAAGAATTTAAGGGGCTTGTAGTGTCCCTGTAAGCCCCAACTTAAAGTGCCCCCACCCAGAGGTGGGTAGGGCTCAAGGGTGGTTTTGCAGTAAAGACTCAGGGCTCCACCCGCTTATAGATGAGGCCACTGCCTGGAGGGGCTGCAGAGACCCTGTCATACTCTGCTTCCTTAAATACGATAGCAAAAGACGTGACGAGACCTGCGACGTGTCTATATCCGAAAAGCACACATTTTCGATAGATACGTTAAGCGTCTAGCATGTAATAATAGTATCATAAGCAATTTATAACAATCAAATTCAATATTTACTAAAATACACGGCATGTTTAAAAGAAAGAACTATGTTTCGAGATACAAGAGGTGAAAGCCTTTTAAAACACATGGGATTCCACTTATTACAATAAGGAATCAAAAGAAATAGAAAATGAAGTCGGCTAAACACTAGGCAGTTCACAAGATACATAACTAGAAAAGATAATGAATCAAGGGTGACAAGTACTCTGTCTGGGTCAGAAATAGGCAAGGTCTTCGGTTGATACGTCCATCTCTCCGTGCACAACCACGTCTCCAACTGATTCTAAAGCTGAGAAACATTTCAAACATAGAAATATCCTTTAGCGAACCTTCACTCGGGTAAGTCTCCCAAATCCAGGGATAATAAAAAAAATATGATGTCGATAAATCAAATATCATTACAGTAAATAACTAGGAAAAATATTGCAAGTTTGTCTAAAAATATTGACATGTTTATTCTTTTAAAAATAATATTTTATTAATCGAGCCGGGAAGAATAGAATAGGGCATGCAATATCGTGAGTATTCTGTTCACCATGTCGGAATATCATATGAGGATTCTTGAAGTGGTCTCCGGCAACATGGCATGGCATTTAGTTCTGCATACAATAGCATTTATCGCATTCCCGCTGCATGCGGCTCTATTTATTTTCCAACTACCCCATTACCCTGCCATAAAAACGGTTTGTTGTATCAAATATGAGTAGTCTAAATAAAGAACCGTGCATATATCATATGCATCAAGTATATCAACAATAAATTTTAACATCGATTAAAAAAACACGAGTAGATGTCTTGTAGCTTTTGAAATGACATAGTAAGGAAACATGCCATGGTCTTTCAATATTAATAGATGTGCAAGAAAAAGGTAACTATAATTAGTTGCGAAGCGGTTACGTTCCTACCATTATTAAATTATATAAACATTCAAATTATAAGTCTAGCAATTCCTTTAGACAACCCTATAAGTGAAGAACATGCAGAGGTCGTATGGTTATGATGTGGAAATAATATAGGGCCCTTCAGGATTGAACTAAGAGGTAGAACTTATACCGAAATGGTTATCGATGTCGGGACTTCAGACTTGCCGAGGTCGTAACTCCTAACCTCAAACTCCAAATGACTAAAAATTTTGACACAATTCAGAGGGGCAGGTATATTATTTTTTACAATTTTTCTAGAATTTTGAAGTGTTTTGAAATGGCAAATCAAGCTAAAGAAACTGTTGCGCAGATTTAGATTCTTTAAAGGGTCAAAAACTATCAAGCAATTGGTTTAGGAAATAGAGTTAACAAGGATTTGATTTCTTTAGGGTGAAGGTATACGTGCAGTGGCTATTTAGTCTAAGGAAGGGAATATGGTAAGGGTGATCGGTGACGAGAATGATATGGTAAAGCGACGCTAGGAAATCCTTATCTTTAAATACCTCCATCGATAATATTTTTCATAAAAAGGATGGGGGAAACATGCAGAGGGGTCCTAACCACACTGGAGGGATCATAGCGAGGGAAAATAGCGATGGGAGTGAGAGGAAGACTTATCGGGGGTGCAAATCGGTATACCACCCGACTTGCTAAATTTTTTCTTCCAATCCCGAGCTCCAAATGCTCTAAAATTTGGCCGAGACTTAGAGGAGGGAGTGGAACCAAGTTTTTTTTTTTGAATTTTTGGAATTCTTTTGATTGCCGAAACGAACTGCAAACCATATATAAAGCAAGCAATATTCACCAAACTCGCATCCAAAACCCGTTGGGCTGGGCTCCCCCCTCTTTAGGCTGGGCTGAAATTTAAAAAAAGGTTTTGGGTTTAAGAAAAAGGTTTTACTTAAAACAAAATCTAAATAATTTCTATTTTTAAAACAAAACTAATAAATAATTTTATCTTTTCGAAAATTTTCTCCAAAAAACATTTTAATAAATTCTTCTTTTTAAAACAAGATTTTCCTTTATTATTTATGAAAGAAAGATAATTTAAAAAATATTAATTTAAACCAAATTTTATTTATTTAAAAACGGGCACGGTCGTTACACACCGCATGGCCCGTTTTCTCTTAATATAATATTAAATACAAAAAGGAAATAGAAGATTTAATGAACCATTCTAGAATTCTTTACCAGATTCAAACAAAATAAAGATTAAAAATATATTACACATGTATGACATGCAAATAAACGGGAGATTGACATTTCACATAACCATGACTGACTTGCTATTGTATCCTTGGGGGAAACTAATGTAAGTCCATGCTACCTCTCCCGGTACTTACGGGCTTGCGGAAATGATGAAAAACGATTTTCAAGAGGTGGTAACATGGACTCAAAATACGGATCTTTGTTAAACAACTAACTAACAAACCTAACAAGAATTTTACCTACTCGGTTAGGGGGTTGTACCTTTCTTGAATTCCTTCGTCTTCAACTTTTTCCGGTGTACGGATCGGCCTCACCTCGTCGTCTCCTTGCGCCGAAGATGGATCCACCTGAAAGCTTCTACCTTTGGCTTCTTCTTCGAACTTGAAGAAACTAGAACACTTGGTTTGCTAAATCTTGTGAACTAGGATGAGTAGAGAAGTGATTTGGGTTTTCTTTTATCTCTAAGGCAATGTTTCTCAACTCATGAGAGGGTGTTGCCTTGAGCTAGAGAGAGAGCAAGAGGAAGGGCAAGAGGGAGAGCTCAAGCAAGAGAGAGAAAGCAAATGAGAGAATGAGTAACTCTTTTGCCATCCAAGCTCTCATAATCCAAAACCATCATAACAAAAATAGTAATCAAGTATTATGTGATGGTTCAAGTCAAAATGGCTATATCATTTCATGCACTCATTTTGCAAAAACAAACAAGCAAGCAAAAGTCTTTGCTATGAAATGATAGCCATTGTCATGATGATGGTCAACTAGTCCAACCTAGTCAACCGGTCAACAAAGTCAACAAGTCAACAAAGTCAACCTCTCAACAACCATGTCATCATAATACTTAATTAATATTATTGTTAGTTATATTTCTTATTCTCATTAGGGTTTAGCCAAAAGTCAATAGTCAACAGTCAACAGTCAACAACCCCAATGAGAATTCTCTGCCTCTGTCTCTCTGTCAACTGTGCATACACACCCGCATCCGCGTTCCGAGGAACACGAATACAAACGAGATAAAACCAATCCCAAAATGTGTAAGTGCACGGCGGCGCCCCGGCCGTCAATCCGATGGCCAAATGCGGAAGCGGTGATAAACTTTAAATTTTCTTGAACTGGCAAACCGCCGCGCACTAATACCCGGATCGAACCACTAACTAGTCCTAGCTATCTACAAGAAAGGGAAGAGAGATATACCGACAGATCCGAGTCCTCCGGTCTTCTCGTCGTCGTCCCGATCTCCTGCGGAAGCTCCGGTCTCCACCTCGTCGCCGGAAGTACACCACATCGCCTACTTCTTTTACGGGCTCCCACCTCAATGCCGAGGCAACTCGGGCACGAAGCTGGCAAGTCGACGTGCCCAAGTTTTGCTGTAGAATATCTAGTGAGCAAGTCTCATTTGGGGTTATGGAGTTGCCTTTGGTGGAGGAATGATACTTGGGGTTTTGGAGATTGATCTTATGGGATTTTTGCAACATGAAATGAGCTAAAAACCCACCCCAAAAATCTTGGACAGCCCACTAAGGGGAGTGGCCGGCCATATCAATGAGGAAGAGAGGGAGAGTGAAAGTGTGTTGTATCAAAAGATAATGGGAGCCATTCTCATCTACCATGCAAGAGAGAGAGTCAAGACAAAGAGGTGGTTGAAAAGCAAGTGATAATGAGAAACAATGATCACTCCCAAAACCAATACTCAACCATCAATCATCAACAACCATGATTGTATACAAAGTCAAGCAATCATGATAGAAGAAGTCAAGGTCAAAAGAATGGTGCACCATCATGATACAAGGAAATATGCAAAGACCCCCTCCACAAAAGCTTATTTGCAACAATGCAAATAACCCCTCCTCCACCAATCTTCGGCCAATGAACGAAACAAAGGAAATTGGCCGAAACGGAAAGCAAACTGGCAACTCCAGAAAACTGGTCCCGTAATAAATTACAGGAAAACCCCGATACTGTGCATACACACCCGCATTTGTATTTCGACCGAAATGCAAATGCAATGAGACAAAATTCACACTGTACTATACTAGGATCCGGCTTAAACCAAAGCCGGCTAGTAATATCCGTTCGATCCTGATCCGTGCAATACCGCACGTATCTGATCGAACCCTGCCATATATCCATACGGCCTATAGTACAAACTGTCCGATCCCGATCCGTGCAATACCGCACGTATCCGATCGGACCTTGCCATATCTCCATACGGCCTCTACAACCTTTCGCCCGAAAGCTGAGTAACAGAATGTGGGGGACTCTAAAGACTCGTCAACACCTTGGTTATGGATTTAACCACTAGCACGTCAGAGGTATAAGTCAATACGTAACGGGCTACCAGGTATTGACTAAAAAGGGACGTCTGTGAGCGAACTCAGCCTGACAACCCTACTGAGCCTGTCAGTGACAATATCCGTACAGTCCGGTCCGTTCGTCTATGAGTGTCGCATGGCGGGCCTAGGGGGTTGGTAAAAGTCAGACCCCCAAAAGCGGTACAAGTCGTATCGGAGTGTAGCCCAGAACACCCTGAGATACTACTGGAATACCTACCAGTAAATCTCCTGCCTTGGCCAAGGACTTCGTGTAATGGCTCTCCTAGACACAGCGCGACCTCACCCCCAATACCGGGAGAGATGAACCCCTGAAGATACGCTCACTGCCTCCATGTGGCTCGGGACTGTACCCAACTAAAACCTGTTTGCACGACTCCTTTGAGCCGTGGTAGGGTAGTAATCAAAGTACAGTGGGAACTCACACGAGACAAATGACGATCCCCATGTCGATGAACTAACCTGCACACATGTCACCAGGGAACTGCCATCTGACGTCTGGTATATGACCAACTAGCATATTCCCGGCGAGTCCTGTCCGGTGTACTCATAACCCAATGAGCACCTGTATACATCTTAGGTGATCCAACTGACACCAGTGGCTTGTGAGACCGGCCACCGCCCCTCGTCGGGGTCTCGACTGTATACACTAGTCTACTCTGGAGTATCGATGCCCTGTCTCGAAACTCACACGACTAGGGACCATTTAAGGATATGCTTATAGACCCCAGCTCCCACTTATATGATCGCCCTCATACTGCTGGTGGTCAAGCAAGAATCCTAGGGGCTCTATCGACATGTAATAGCAACTTGTCAGGTCACCTAAAACAGTACACGATGATAAAGGTAAACCAGATAGCATACTATCATCTCGAGTAAGACTGTCCTACCGGGATAGGTCCTCCATCAATCATTGCAATCACGTACCTGTGACCTAATAATTGACTCTGAGGGCACTATCTCCAACAAAATATACACTAGGATCTGGCTTAAACCAAAGCCCGCTAGTGTTAACTGTCCGGTCACTAAACGTACACAAGTGCACGGATGTGACCGAACCCTGTCGCAAAACCATGCGACCTCTACTCTTTTGCCTAAAGACGAATAGCTTTCTGTGTGGGACTCTAAAGACTCGACACTACGCTGGCAGTGGGTTTAACCACAGACCGCAAACGGCACCAGCTGTGCGTAACGGTCCCCAGGTAGATGCCGACAAGAAGACTGACGAGGTGAAACCCATCTGAACTCCTACTAGGTCTGAATGTGACAATCTCCGTACAGTCCAGTCTGTTCGTCTGATACATCGCATGGCGGGCCTAGGGGGCAGTAAACGTTAGTCCCCTAATAGCGGTACAAGTCGTGTCGGAGTGAAGCCCAGAACACCCTGAGATAGCACTGGAAACCTACCAGTATATCCCGCTTGCCCTGGCCAGGGACTACTCGTGTAATGGCTCTCCTAGACACAGCGCGATGTCAACTCCCAATACCGGGAGAGACGAATCCTTTCTAACCGTCACTGCCTCCAAGTGCTTCGGGACTGCACCCAAAAACTACCTGTTTGAGCCGTGGTAGGGTAGTAATCAAAATACAGTGGGAACACACTCGAGGCGAAGTGACAGTGTCAATTCAGCGGACTAAGCTGTACTCATGTCACCTGGAAACTGATAACTGACGATAGGTATAGTACCAACCAACAGTTCCCGACGAGTCATGTCCAGTGTACTCGTAACCTAACGAGCACCCGCATACTATCTCAAGTACGACGTACTGACGGCTGTGGGACAGGCCGTCTCCCACACTGGGATGAGAAGCGCATACGCTAGTCTACTCCGGAGTATCGATGCCCTGTCTCGATAGTCCTGCGACTAGGGACCTGCATAAGGATGTGCTTATAGATTACCCAGCCCCCACGAGTGTGACTGCCATCACAACGCTGATAATCAAGCAAAGATCCTAAAGGCTCCACTAATGTGTATAGGTGATATACTAAAATAAACACATGTACACATTAAAGCAGAAACAAACCAAGTAGCATACTACCATTTTGAGCAAGATTGTCAATACAAGTTGAATATCCCAAGCTTCCATTAAGTAATATACATACTAGTATGATACAGTAATGGCCTCTAGGGCATATACACTAACAATCTCCCACTTGCACTAAGGCCATGTACAGGCGTATCGAAGACCTATCATCTCGATCAGCCGCTCGAACTGAGTCTGGGGTAAGGCCTTTGTGAGTGGATCAGCAGTGTTATCTTCCGTAGAAACTCTCCGAACCTCGATCTCCTGGCGACCCACGATCTCCCTGATCAGGTGATACCGCCTCAAGATGTGTCTGGACTTCTGATGGGACCTAGGTTCCTTCGCTAAAGCTATAGCCCCGTTGTCGCAATACAGCGGTATTGGATCAACAATGGACGGAACCACCTGAAGTTCTGTTAAGAACTTCCTTATCCAGACGGCTTCTTTTGCGGCATCTGCAGCAGCGATATATTCCGCTTCCATCGTCGAGTCAGCAACGGTTTCCTGTTTGGAACTCTTCCAACACACCGCCCCTCCATTGAGGGTAAAGATATAACCCGACATGGACTTGGAATCATCCTTGCCACTCTGGAAGCTGGAGTCAGCAAAGGCCTCGATCTGGAGGTCTTTTCCGCCATACACCAAGAACATCTCCTTAGTCCTTCTCAGGTACTTGAGAATGTTCTTTACTGCTATCCAGTGTTTCTCCCCAGGGTTTGACTGATACCGGTTTACCACACTCAGTGCATAAGCTACATCTGGTCTGGTACACAACATCGCATACATTATAGAGCCTACCGCAGAAGCGTAGGGTATAATAGACATGCGATCCCTTTCCAAATCAGTCTTGGGAGACATCTCTTTGGAAAGGGTGATCCCGTGACAAGCCGGTAGATTACCGCGCTTGGAATCTTCCATACTGAATCTTTTCAGTATGGTGTCGATGTACCTGGACTGTGAGAGTCCCTGTATCCTCTTGGATCTGTCACATAGATCCGGATCCCCAGAATGTATGAGGCATCACCTAGGTCTTTCATGGAGAACCTGTGTGACAAGAACCTTTTGACAGATTGTAGCATAGGAATGTCATTTCCTATTAAGAGAATGTCATCCACGTATAAAACGAGGAATACTACAGTTCTCGCTACAAATCTACTATAGATGCATGGTTCATCTAGATTTTTGATAAAGCCAAATTCTTTGACCGTCTCATCAAAACAGATGTTCCAACTCCGCGATGCCTGCTTTAGTCCGTAGATGGACTTAAGCAACTTGCACACCTTTCCGCTGCTCCCACTCTGAATGAAACCCTCTGGCTGGTCCATATAAACACACTCCTCTAAATTTCCATTTAGAAAAGCGGTCTTTACGTCTATCTGCCAAATCTCATAATCGTGGAAGGCGGCAATGGCAAGAAGGATCCGAATGGATTTCAGCATAGCTACTGGAGAAAACGTCTCGTCATAGTCCAAACCAGGTCTTTGACGAAAACCCTTTGCAACCAGTCTAGCTTTATAGGTCTCAACCTGTCTATCTACACCAATCTTCCTTTTGAAGATCCACTTGCATCCTACGGGTTTTACCCCATCTGGAGCAATGTCCAACGTCCATACTTTGTTGGTGTACATGGACTCCATTTCGGTCCGCATTGCATCCAGCCATTTTACCGAGTCAACGCTCTGAATGGCCTGCTGGAAGCTAGTCGGCTCATCTTAATCAATGATGTAATCTTCTCTATCCCCGTCTATGAGAAAACCGCAGTATCTCTCGGGCGGATGAGACTGCCTACTACTTCTGCGGAGCGGCGTAGGAATGTCATTTTCTTTTGAACTCTCTGGTTCTACTAAGCTTTCAGTAATAGCTCGTGGTTCTGGAATTTCTTCCAGTTCTATTGCGCTCCCACTTATCTGATTTTCCAAAAACTCAGTTTCCAAGAAGTGGGCATGACGAGAAACATAAATCTTTTGTTCCTCTTCGCAATAGAAGAAATATCCCTTGGAGTTCTTTGGATATCCCACAAACTTGCACTGTACTGAGCGTGCCTCGAGTTTGTCTGTATGCTGCTTTTTGACAAAAGCTGGACATCCCCATGTCTTAATGTGATTAAGATAGGGTCTCTTCCCACACCACATCTGATATGGTGTAGTAGGCACAGTCTTAGTTGGAACTCGGTTCAAAAGGTATGCAGCTGATTCTAGTGCATATCCCCAGAATGATCGCGGTAACTCAGCGTTACTCATCATGGACCGTACCATATCCAATAGGGTTCGGTTCCGTCTCTCCGATACACCGTTATGTTGCGGGGTGTATGGAGGAGTAAGCTGAGAGAAAATTCCATTCTCTTTTAAGTAATCCAGGAACTCGGCACTTAAGTATTCACCATCTCGATCCGATCTCAGTGTTTTGATACTTTTGCCGGTTTGTTTTTCTACTTCATTCTTATATTCCTGGAATTTCCAAAGGCTTCGGATTTATGTTTCATTAAGAAGACATAACCGTACCTTGAAAAGTCATCCGTAAAAGTAATGAAGTAAGAATAACCGCTTCGCGCATGTGTAGACATTGGACCGCATACGTCGCTGTGTATGAGTCCCAAGAGCCCGCTCGCTCTTACTCCATGTCCAATGAACGGAGTCTTTGTCATCTTTCCTTTGAGACAGGATTGACAAGTGGCATACGATTGATATTCGAACGGATCCAAATATCCTTCTGTATGTAACTTCGTCAACCTTCTCTCATTGATGTGACCCAGTCTACAATGCCATAAGAAAGTCTGATTTATTTCCGGAGACTTTCTTTTGTGTGTATTCTGGACATTGAAAATCAGTGGTTGGTTTAGTACGTATATACCATTGCTTAATGTACCTGACTCAATCAGAACTTGATTAAGGTGAATGTTTACAACATTACTTACAAACGCAAATTCATAACCTTCTTTAGAAATCAAAGATACAGAAATGATATTACAAGTTGAGTTGGGTACAAAAAAGCAATTACGTAAAACCAAAACATGTCCATCTGACATTCCCAGGTGAGTCCCCCACGGCCTTAGCATCCATGCTAGCTCCGTTTGCAACTTTGAGGGTCATGTCACCTGCCTTCAAAACCCTACGGTTTCTCAACGCCTGCAAAGAATTACAGATATGAGATCCTGATCCGGTATCCAATACCCAGGAAGTAGAGTTTATTGATAGACAGTTTTCAATAACATACACACCTGAAGCTGAAGCCGCAACTTGCTTCAGATCCTGTGTTCTGGCTTTTCAAGCCCTACAATCTTTCTTCCAGTGCCCACTCTTATAACAGTAAAAGCACTCTTCCTTCCCCACAAGTTTCCCCGCTATCTTTGTTGCTTTTGCCTTTCCCTTCGTATCCACTTTACTAACACCGCCCCTTGGTTTGGCGGGAGTTTTCTTCTTCTTTCCCTTGGCTTTCGCCTTGGACCTAGAAGAGGAAGGTCTTCCTACAAACAAAGTGGATGTTTCCCTACCTTTCTGTAGGGTGCCCTCTGCACTCCTCAGCATGTTGAGGAGCTCTGAAAGTTCAACTTCCTTTTCTTGCAAGTTGAAATTCAGGATGAACTGGGCGTAAGTGGAAGGAAGGGACTGAAGAATCAAGTCCGTATAGAGCTCATTCTCCAACGTGGTCCCAAGGTCCGCGAGCTCCTCTATGAAGCCAATCATCTTAAGCACGTGTTCCGCTACCGATGATCCGACGGCCAACCTTGCCGAAAATAACTTCGACACTTCGTATCTTGCGATACGAGATTGCTCTCCATACAGTTCTTTTGTATGGAGAAATATGGATTCGAGGTCCATATTCTCGTGCCTCCTCTGATGTTCGTTGTCCATAGAGGCAAGCACGAGGCACTTGGCCTTCGCGCAATCGATTTCCCAGGTCTTACGGATTTCCCTATCCGCGACGCTGGTTTTGGGACCTGGGACAGGGGGAGCTTTGGTGGTAAGGAGATACCCCAACTTGTCATAAGTGATTGCCATTTTGACATTCCTGAGCCAATCTTTGTAGTTTGGCCCTGTCAGTATGTTTTTATCTAGTAGTGACTTAAGTCCGGTCATGATGTTTGGTCGCTGCAATTAGGAGAGAGAGAAGAAACACTTTAGCATGATGCTCTTGCAAGTTTAGAATGGTTTTTAATTTGTCTAAACATGATGGCTCCCACTGTCTCTCGAATCCCTCCTCAAACCAAAAAGGAAGAATTAGTCAGGATCAATCTCACCGTACAATTCTTACTTAACCATTCGGCCAGGCTGGTGTCGGTACTTCGAGGGAGGTTTTCCAACACTTTCGCGAAGTTTCTTAATTAAATAACATTTTTTCCTTATGGGCGTAGCCCCGCTAACACCTTTCTAGACACCTACTTGGTTTATAGCATTGATCGTTAAGTGAGAAATTTCCCGAGGAGTAGCATATACTCACAGTAGGATCGGGATCCAAATATCATTGCGTGACAAAACTGAAGGAATCCTACCAGAATCATCACTCCAAATGGTATGCAGCGCTAGCAAGTTTCAGTTCTTTTGAAACTCCCGATGTGGATTTTTGCCCCATGCTCTTATGACCTTGACTTTGGCCAACAAATCATAAGCCATATGTCAAGTTCTACCCGTCATTCTCCAGGTTAATTTGAGCCCACCCGCACATACCATTTACTTTGGCCAACAAGGTAGAACGACTGCCCCAAACCAACACATCTATCTATGCTGCACATGAATACCCAATAGCTACCAATCACTATGCCTTGACTTTGGCCAACAAACATAGCTTGAATACTTATTGACCATTCATGTGAAACGACGGAGGGCTACGAATGGTTTTGGCGAAACCGTGAACGTAGTGAACTTGATATAATCGAAGGAACGAGATAGCTTTTAAAAGGAGTGGCTTAAGCTCCGCATTTAAAAGTTATTTTTTGAAAAGAAACCGAGTGGTTTTGAAAGTGTTCCAACGACTTTTACTTGGTTTATTTTTCCTGCATTAATTCCAATGCGTCCCATCATTTAATCGTACCATTGCATAAAACAACCAAAATATGACGTACGCTTATGCCATCCGCATTCGCCACGGGGCCCCGTCATTACCCGTTAGGTTACTTAACTAACGACAGAGCGGGGGCTGGACTAGCGCGGATGCAAAACATAAGCAACGCCTAAATAATATCATATATAGATATATTACAATGATAGCCATTTCAGATCACAGATGAACACATTGGATATACTAGGAATCCGCAATTCGTACGAGCCTATAACGAAAAGCGGATTACACGGTCGCGATGAATAGCCAATACCCCATCCTAGACCCCTACGGGTGCGGCAAACTACCCGCCAAATATTCGAAGCGGAGCAACCTTCCTCAACGACGTGAGTAGGCCACTCGGCACTTCGAGATACACGGTAGTTTATGCACCCCACCTTGGGTCTATCCTAGGAGCAAAAACAGTAAAAAGAAATTATACAATGACGGCTACAACCCCGACCCGGTTGTACGGCCAAAAATAATATTTCATCAATTTACATGTTACATGAATTGAAAGATAAAAGAAAACTCTCATCTCACAACCCCCGGGCTATTCATCCGTGACAATCCAATGAATTCATATACATATACCATCAATATTACAGATCACAGATATGTATAACCCCCACTAATCGACGTATAGCGATTAGCGGACGTTCAATACATATATCACATCACAGATATAAACCCGTCAGCTTAAGTCTTTAGAAGTTCGATCAAAATACGGATTTTCAAGCCCCAAAAACTAATTTTTTCCTGTAAAATCTGGGCAGAAAAAACATATCCCAAAAATCCCAAAATAGTCCCAGAAACACTCTGCAAGAAACCTTTTCCTCGACCGAGTCAACTCGGCCGCGTTTCCGCGGCGGGAGCATGCTCCCGCCGCGTTTCCGCGGCGCTTTGACCGATTCGATGGACCAAATTTCTTGGGTGTTTAAAAAAAAGGCTGAGCCGATTTTTAAGATAAGATTTATCATTTTTTTGGACAGAAAAAAATTCGGCAGAAACTTGATTTTCCGGGTTCGTTTCGCGACTTTTTCTTCGATCGAACTTCTAGTTACTTTGCTAACATGTTAGATAGTGTTTAACTAGGCTCTGATACCACTGTAAGTCCATGCTACCTCTCCCGGTACTTACGGGCTTGCGGAAATGATGAAAAACGATTTTCAAGAGATGGTAACATGGACTCAAAATACGGATCTTTGTTAAACAACTAACTAACAAACCTAACAAGAGTTTTACCTACTCGGTTAGGGGGTTATATCTTTCTTGAACTCCTTCGTCTTCAACTCTTTCCGGTGTACGGATCGGCCTCACTTCGTCGTCTCCTTGCGCCGAAGATGGATCCACCTGAAAGCTTCTACCTTTGGCTTCTTCTTCGAACTTGAAGAAACTAGAACCCTTGGTTTGCTAAATCTTGTGAACTAGGATGAGTAGAGAAGTGATTTGGGTTTTCTTTTATCTCTAAGGCAATGTTTCTCAACTCATGAGAGGGTGTTGCCTTGAGCTAGAGAGAGAGCAAGAGGAAGAGCAAGCGGGAAAGCTCAAGCAAGAGAGAGAAAGCAAATGAAAGAATGAGTAACTCTTTTGCCATCCAAGCTCTCATAATCCAAAACCATCATAACAAAAATAGTAATCAAGTATTATGTGATGGTTCAAGTCAAAATGGCTATATCATTACACGCACTCATTTTGCAAAAACAAGCAAGCAAGCAAAAGTCTTTGCTATGAAATGATAGCCATTGTCATGATGATGGTCAATTAGTCCAAGCTAGTCAACCGGTCAACAAAGTCAACAAGTCAACAAAGTCAACCCCTCAACAACCATGTCACCATAATACTTAATTAATATTATTGTTAGTTATATTTTTTATTCTCATTAGGGTTTAGCCAAAAGTCAATAGTCAACAGTCAACAACCCCAATGAGAATTCTCTGCCTCTGTCTCTCTGTCAACTGTGCATACACACCCGCATCCGCGTTCCGAGGAACACGAATACAAACGAGATAAAACCAATCCCAAAATGTACACTAGGATCTGGGTTAAACCAAAGCCCGCTAGTGTTAACTGTCCGGTCACTAAACGTGCACAAGTGCACGGATGTGACCGAACCCTGTCGCAAAACCATGCGACCTCTACTCTTTTGCCTAAAGGCGAATAGCTTTCTGTGTGGCACTCTAAAGACTCGACACTACACTGGCAGTGGGTTTAACCACAGACCGCAAGCGGCACTAGCTGTGCGTAACGGTCCCCAGGTAGATGCCTACAATAAGACCGACGAGGTGAAACCCATCTGAACTCCTACTGAGTCTGAATGTGACAATCTCCGTACAGTCCGGTCTGTTCGTCTGATACATCGCATGGCGGGCCTAGGGGGCAGTAAACGTCAGTCCCCTAATAGCGGTACAAGTCGTGTCGGAGTGAAGCCCAGAACACCCTGAGATAGCACTGTTAGTTGTATGTATGCCCTAGAGGCCAGTATTGTACAGATTATGTATATTATATTGGATGCTTGGACATATATAGAGATGACTTTCTTGCTCGACATGATAGTATGCTATCTGGTTGCTATTTATCTTAACATGTACACTAGTCTCTTTATACTGTCTTATAGTTACATGTTGGTAAAGCCCTTAGGATTTGTACTTGACTACCTGGACTATGATGCAGATCATACTAGTGGGGACATGGTAGTCCATAAGTACATCCTTCAAGCTCCCTAGTCGTGGGTGTATCGAGACGGGGCATCGATATACCAGAGTAGACTAGCGTATACGCTTCTCGACCCATGTGATGGGCGATGGATGATCCCATATCCATTGGTGTTTGACATCAGAGATGGTATACGGGTGCTCAGTGGAGACTGGGTACACTGGACGGACTCGCCGAGAACTCCCAGATGGTATTATACCTCACGTCAGATGGCAGTTCTCAGGTGACACTTGTACAGGTTAATCTGTAGACCCGAGATCGTCATAGAGTCTTGTGTGATTCCCACTGTGCTTTGATCTCCACCTTACCACGTCCATGAGGGCGTGCAAAACGGTGGTCTTTGGGTACAGTCCCGAGTCACATGGAGGCAATGAGCGATAGGAGGGGTTTCGTCTCTCCCGGTATTGGGAGTTGATATTGCGCTGTGCTCGATTGGCCGTAGCAGGGAAGTCCCTGGCCAGGGCTGATCAGAGATTTGCTGGTAAGTGTTACCAGTAGTTTCTCGACCCGTTACGAGCCTCACATCGGCACGACTTATCGGGTTATTGGGGTCTGACGTTTACCACCCCTAGACTTGATATGCGACGTATCTGACGAAGAGACTGGACTGTATGGTAAGTGTTACTGGTCGGATTCGCAGGAGTGTGAGCGGGCTAGCTCATCGATCTTCTGATCGCTCAATACCCGGGTGGCCGTTACGTTTAGCAGACCGCTTGCGGCTTGTGGGTGCTTGATATGATCATCATCTGCTACCGGCGTATTGACGAGTCTTTAGAGTCCTACACAGAGGTTTCCTGGCTCAAGCGAAACGAAATAGGAGCGCATATGAGATATATGCAGGACCGAGAATAATGCGTGTATGTGATACCGCATTTCATTCTCGCGATATATGTTTCGATTGGTTATATTCGATATGACCTAGTTATCGAATCATTGATTCGATAAATCGATACATTACATACTAGTCGGTTGTATGCGATATAACCGGATCATTGAATCAAGTGTTGATTTAATGATTTAATGTATAATTATATATTTGATATATTACTTTGCATTAACTAGTATTGGTTCACTTTAAACGGATTTTTCTCACTTGATGCACATTGTATATGTGATATGCTTTCGTGCACTTTTTTGTATCATGTTTGATGATACTTGATCATTTCGTTAAGTGTATAGAATTAATCCATGGTTAATATGATAATTAGGGTTTTGTATATTCATTTATTTATTTGTTTGTTTATTTATTTATTTGAAATGGATTATGATGAGAATGGTGGCTCTTTTTGTTTTAAGTTGAAGCTTCATGAAGCTTTGACTTTGCTAACCATCCTTATCTTCATGCTTAACCCTAACCCTTCCAAGTGACCATGGTTAATTCTCTACACTTAACCCTAGTTCAAGTTATGATAAGTATTTGATTTAAAATTTATTTTATCACAAGACTAATCATATTCTTTTCTTGAGCTCATCTTCTTCTTCTTCTTCAAGCTTGCTACAAAAATGGCAACTTGAGTTAAAGTGAGATAAATCCAATTCTAAAGTGAACCCACCTCCTATTTCTTCACCCTCTACCTCTTGCCAAGTTGTTTTGGGTGTTTACTTCACAAGTTTCACAAGTTTGTGAAGTCGGAGCTTGAGTTTGTGCAACCTCGACGTAGAGCGTCTTTGACAAGAAGCCGACGACCTATTCCGCACGTTTCTCCGATGAAGCCGTCACGAGAGTTCAAGCTTCAAGATGGACAGCGAGAGGACGCCCTTGCGGAGCCATGGAGGTGGATATCCGGATCTACAAAGGTTGTAATTTCCGTATCCCAGTAGTTAACTGTTAACTAGCTTTTTGTTTCGCCTAGAATTCTAGCAAACGATCCGTAATCGGGTCTCTCGGCACGGTTAAAATTTTAATATGGCATGTTCGATGCCTTGTGTGACCTCATTAGGGTGCCTAGGAACCCTACAGTGGTATCAGAGCCTAGCTAGAGCCTTAGGCGAAATCCAGACGGAGTTTGAAGTCCGAACGAACCCGAAAACCCATTACAAACATGCTCTCTGTACTTTTTCCAAAAACGTGGATTTTTCCATATTAAAAATTGCCAAAAAATTCAGCAGGGAATATAGTGAGTTACTGTGAAACACGTGCTGATAACTCGCCAATCGAAGCGCGGATCCGCGGCCTCCTCTATACAAAACGCGGCGCTTCCGCGGCCAGTGTATTGATTTACAGCACGTGGCTTGCACAGTAATTCATGTAGTGTAGTGCTGAGTCTTCTGGAAATTTTTAGTATTTTTTCCAGAGTTGATTTTTTCTGGGTTGTTTTGGGATTTCATGGACTCGATCGGATTATCAAATTTTTGTCTATTTGGCTTTCCGGATAAATTTTAGAATATGTTAAAAAGTTCGACCGGATATAAATACCCAATTTTTCCCCTGTCGGGAAATTTCCAAGTGTTGGATTTTTCCGTAGTTTAACGACGTTCTAAGTAGTGCAAGTAACTCGATGGTCCCTCTAGAAGACAACAAACCTTAACTCGATTATGTGACCGTCTTGAACTGCCCTTTGAACCTTCGGGTTTGGGGCAGTACGGCGTGCCACATGTGAGGCGTTGGCTTGACCCTTCTACGGCTGGACCGTTGGTACTGAGGTACGAACTGAATGTTGTTAGACTTATTTCATGTGTTGATCTGTATTGGGAAAACTTGGGTGTTCGATTGTTCGATCGGAAAGTTTAACATTTTCTGTTTATCTGGAATGTGATACAATAATTGGAATTCACAAGTAGTTATGAGATAACTGAATGAATGTTATAAATCTAGCAATTTAGTCCCATATGATATTGAAAAGAGTTTTCGATAATGAGACTAAAATGCGGGATTTATATCTGTTAGGCATGCGATGTCTAAAGAAGTTGCGGATTCCAATTGTTGTAGTTTTACACTTTCTTTTCTGTGACCGTAAGTGTAGTATGTTCATATCGCCGGTTTCGTTGCTATACGTCAACGACAATTGGGGTATGCATACTTACTTACGTTGATGACATGTGATGTTATGTGTTGCTGGATATGTTATATTGGATCGTCGTGTTTGCTTTTGACTGCTTTTGGGTGCACGAGGGGACATCGAGGCGAATGCGGATGGCATAAGTGTACGTTATATCTATCTGTGATGTTTAGGTATTTAAATGATGGGACTTCATTAATGTGATTAATGAAAGATACGAAACCTAAGATGTTGTAGAATCGAATTTTAAAATAAAACAGGTAGCTACAGTTCTTGCTTTGCATAGCGGTATATATGATATACCCTGCACCTTATTCGATGAGGAAAGGACCGAGATCCCTTCACCGGGAGTGACTCCTTTAGCAATAACTGGCAGATGCTACAGACTCGGTTTGCTTTTGACTGCTTTTGGGTTTTTGCTTTGCACAGCGATATATATGATATATCCCGCACCTCATTCGACGAGGAAAGGACCGAGATCCCTTCACCGGGAGTGACTCCTTTAGCAAAACTAGAAAAGCCTCAAAATCACTCCATTTCAAAACCTCATTTGATTCTACAACGATATCAAGTTCATTACGCTCATGGTTTTATGAAAACCTGCGTAGCCCTCCGTCATTTCAGATAAGTACTAATTAGTATTCGTGCTACGGTAGTTTGGCATTCGTCAAGGCGTAGTGTACGGTAGCTAACTAGTATTTATCTGCTTATGCATATGATGCAGATTGGATTAGGGTATTCGTGCGGCGTTGTTTGGCATTCGTCAAGGGTCGTGCGGGTGGGTTTAATTCAATCAAGAAATGTACGGGTTGAACTTGACTAGTGGACTATGGGT
Organism: Agapanthus africanus; assembly: GCA_030015575.1. Classification (NCBI taxonomy): domain Eukaryota; kingdom Viridiplantae; phylum Streptophyta; class Magnoliopsida; order Asparagales; family Amaryllidaceae; genus Agapanthus; species Agapanthus africanus. The sequence goes on along the minus strand of CM057345.1, from coordinate 388,180,265 downwards.
TGTTTGGCATTCGTCAAGGTCATAGAACACTAGGGGTAAAATATTATCGGGAATTTCAAGTGTTGAAATTTGCAATGGATTGCATACCTTCTATGAGATAGTTGGATCCCGATACCCGCTGCGAGTAAGAGTTACTCCTGGGAGAGTTTTACACATTGCAATTAGCCGATCAAGTAGGTGTCTAGAAAGGTGTCAACGGGGTTACGCCTCTGGGAAAACGAGGTTTACATTAATTAGGTTCGTGCGAAAGCACGGGGGACCTCCCTCAAAGTACCGACACTGGCCTGGCTGAAAGATTGGCGAACTTGTAGTGTGTAATTAATCCCGGCTAGTCTTTCCTTTTAGGGTTTGGAGGAAGATTTGATAAAAAGCAGTGGGAGCCATCCTGATTAGATAAGATAATAACCAATCTGATCTTGCACGAGCTTACGCTAAAGTGTTTTCTTCTCTCTCTCTCCAGGTAGCGACCATTTCATGCCTTAATAAAGATAATAAAATGGATGTATTGACCGAACCCGCATGTTATACTGTGCAGGGGAACGTTGAACCCGTTCTATCTTATAAGTGTTATAAGAATGAACAGGAAACTGGAGAATATCTGGATTCTCACACCGCCCAAACGGAGAACATGCATGTTGATGCATCATCTTCAGGTGTGTTTGTCATTGAGAACTGTTTCTCAGTTCACCCTACGTCCTGGGTATTAGATACCGGATCAGGATCCCACATATGTAAGATGTTACATGGGCTGCGAAAAGGTAGAGAACTGGGAAAAGGTGATCATTCTGTTCAAGTAGGGAACGGTGCAAGTGTTGCAGCCAAAGCAGTTGGCGAATATCACCTAGTATTACCAAGTGGTGATACATTAATTCTGAATGAGTGCTATTATATACCGAACATGATGTGCAACATTATATCAGTTTCTTTATTAAGTAAAGATGGATATAATTTTGTAGTAAAGGATAATGTTATGAACATATTCCTAGATCAAAAGTTGATTGCATCAGGCTCGCTACATAATGGCATGTTCATTCTAAATCAAAATACAGTCCTCAATATACAAAACACACACAAGAGGAAAAATTCAGAAATGAACGAATCCTTCTTGTGGCATTGTAGACTTGGTCATATCAATGCGACACGACTGGCTAAGTTACATAAGGATGGTTATTTGAATCCATTCGAATTATCATCTTATGATACTTGCCATTCATGTCTCAAAGGAAAAATGACCAAAGCTCCGTTTAGTGGACACGGAGAAAGAGTTACTGAACTCTTAGGACTGATACATAGTGATGTATGCGGTCCTATGTCTACACATGCCAGGGATGGTTCTTCCTACTTCATTACATTCACTGACGATCTCTCTAGATACGGGCATGTGTTCCTGTTGAAACACAAGTCTGAAGCTTTTGAGAAATTCAGAGAATATAAGCACGAAGTAGAGAACCAAACGGGCAAAAGTATTAAGATCCTTCGATCTGATCGAGGAGGAGAATACTTGAGCAATGAGTTCCAAGATTATCTAAAAGAGAATGGGATTCTCTCTCAGCTTACTCCACCTTATACACCACAGCACAACGGTGTATCGGAACGAAGGAATCGCACCCTATTAGATATGGTGCGTTCAATGATGAGCACAGCTGAGTTACCTATTTCCTTCTGGGGGTATGCGCTTGAGACAGCCATACACCTATTGAATATGGTTCCTACCAAATCAGTGCCTACCACTCCATATGAGATATGGAGAGGGAAGAGACCATCTCTTAAGTATGTTAAGATATGGGGTTGTCCAGCCTATGTCAAAAGACAAAATCCGGACAAACTCGAGGCAAGATCTGTCTTATGTAAGTTTGTAGGATATCCCAAAAATTCACAAGGGTATATCTTCTACCACCCCGAGGAACAAAAGGTGTTTGTTTCTCGACATGCCACTTTCTTAGAAAAAGGTTTTCTTATGAAACAGATTAGTGGCATTGAGGTAGAACTGGAAGAAGTTCCAGCAACACAAACTGTAACAGAAGACTTGGTGGAACCAGAGGATTCAGTAGAACTCAACGAACCCCAGCCTCTCCACCGATCTAGTAGGGTATCTCGTCCACCTGAGAGATACTACGGTTTTCTCATTGACGGTGGGAGCGAGGATTGCATCATGGAGGATGATGACCCAACTAGCTTCGAGCAGGCCATCACGAGTAGGGACTCAGTGAAATGGCTGGATGCTATGCGGTCCGAGATGGATTCCATGTACACCAACAAAATATGGACTTTGGAAGTTGCTCCTGAAGGGGTAAAACCCATTGGGAGCAAGTGGATCTTCAAGAAGAAACTTGGTGTAGATGGGAAAGTGGAGACTTTCAAAGCTAGACTTGTAGCAAAGGGTTTTCGTCAAAGACCAGGTGTGGACTATGACGAGACCTTTTCTCCAGTGGCTATGCTTAAATCCATCCGAATCATGCTTGCCATTGCTGCCTTTCATGACTACGAAATCTGGCAAATGGATGTTAAGACCGCCTTTCTAAATGGTGATTTAGAAGAGTGCGTGTACATGACTCAGCCAGAGGGCTTCGTAGACAGTGGGAGCAGCGGGAAGGTATGCAAGCTGCTTAAATCCATTTATGGATTAAAGCAAGCATCGCGGAGTTGGAACATCTGCTTTGACGTCGTTATCAAAGAGTTTGATTTCGTCAAAAATCCAGATGAACCTTGCATCTACAAGAAGGTGGCAGAGAGTAAGGTTGTCTTCCTCGTATTGTACGTGGACGACATACTCTTGATAGGAAATGATATTCCTATGCTGCAATCGGTCAAGCTTTTCTTATCACAAAGATTCTCAATGAAAGATCTTGGTGATGCCTCTTGCATATTGGGAATCAGGATCTATAGAGATAGATCCAAACGGATTTTGGGATTGTCCCAATCCAGGTACATTGACACCATACTAAAGAGGTTTAGTATGGAAGAGTCCAAGCGTGGGAACATGCCCACGATCTCTGGAGTCACTCTCTCCAAAGAGATGTCTCCCAAGACTGATTTGGAGAGAGCTCGCATGCAAGGGATACCCTATGCTTCGGCAGTAGGCTCTATCATGTATGCGATGCTATGTACCAGACCCGATGTAGCATACTCACTAAGTGTAGTGAGCAGGTATCAAGCTGATCCTGGAGAGAATCACTGGACAGCTGTGAAGAGCATTCTCAAGTACTTGCGAAGGACTAGAGATATGTTCTTGGTGTATGGTAACGGAGAACTCCAAGTGGAGTCCTTTACCGATTCGAGCTTCCAGAGTGATAAGGACGACTCTAAGTCGCAGTCGGGCTTTGTCTTTACCCTTTACGGAGGGGCGGTTAGCTGGAAGAGTTCCAAGCAGGAAACCGTGGCAGACTCGACGATGGAGGCTGAATACATCGCTGCCAACGATGCTGCCAAAGAGGCTGTCTGGATCAAGAAGTTCATTACTGAACTTGGAGTGGTTCCATCCATTGAGCATCCAATACCTTTGTATTGCGATAACAATGGAGCGGTGGCTTTGGCCAAGGAACCCAGGTCCCATCAGCGATCCAGGCATATTCTGAGGCGGTATCACCTGATCCGGGAGATAGTTGATCGCCGGGAGATCGAGGTCAGGAGAGTTGACACGAAGAACAACACGGCGGATCCACTCACGAAGGCCATTCCCCAGATACAGTTTGAGAGACTCTTCGGGATGCTCGGTATGAGATACTACAGCAGCTGGCCCTAGTGCAAGTGGGAGATTGTTAGTTGTATGTATGCCCTAGAGGCCAGTATTGTACAGATTATGTATATTATATTGGATGCTTGGACATATATAGAGATGACTTTCTTGCTCGACATGATAGTATGCTATCTGGTTGCTATTTATCTTAACATGTACACTAGTCTCTTTATACTGTCTTATAGTTACATGTTGGTAAAGCCCTTAGGATTTGTACTTGACTACCTGGACTATGATGCAGATCATACTAGTGGGGACATGGTAGTCCATAAGTACATCCTTCAAGCTCCCTAGTCGTGGGTGTATCGAGACGGGGCATTGATATACCAGAGTAGACTAGCGTATACGCTTCTCGACCCATGTGATGGGCGATGGATGATCCCATATCCATTGGTGTTTGACATCAGAGATGGTATACGGGTGCTCAGTGGAGACTGGGTACACTGTACGGACGCGCCGAGAACTCCCAGATGGTATTATACCTCACGTCAGATGGCAGTTCTCAGGTGACACTTGTACAGGTTAATCTGTAGACCCGAGATCGTCATAGAGTCTTGTGTGATTCCCACTGTGCTTTGATCTCCACCTTACCACGTCTATGAGGGCATGCAAAACGGTGGTCTTTGGGTACAGTCCCGAGTCACATGGAGGCAATGAGCGATAGGAGGGGTTTCGTCTCTCCCGGTATTGGGAGTTGATGTTGCGCTGTGCTCGATTGGCCGTAGCAGGGAAGTCCTTGGCCAGGGCTGATCAGAGATTTGCTGGTAAGTGTTACCAGTAGTTTCTCGACCCGTTACGAGCCTCACATCGGCACGACTTATCGGGTTATTGGGGTCTGACGTTTACCACCCCTAGACTTGATATGCGACGTATCTGACGAAGAGACTGGACTGTATGGTAAGTGTTACTGGTCGGATTCGCAGGAGTGTGAGCGGGATAGCTCGTCGATCTTCTGATCGCTCAATACCCGGGTGGCCGTTACGTTTAGCAGACCGCTTGCGGCTTGTGGGTGCTTGATATGATCATCATCTGCTACCGGCGTATTGACGAGTCTTTAGAGTCCTACACAGAGGTTTCCTGGCTCAAGCGAAACGAAATAGGAGCGCATATGAGATATGTGCAGGACCGAGAATAATGCGTGTATGTGATACCGCATTTCATTCTCGCGATATATGTTTCGATTGGTTATATTCGATATGACCTAGTTATCGAATCATTGATTCGATAAATCGATACATTACATACTAGTCGGTTGTATGCGATATAACCGGATCATTGAATCAAGTGTTGATTTAATGATTTAATGTATAATTATATATTTGATATATTACTTTGCATTAACTAGTATTGGTTCACTTTAAACGGATTTTTCTCACTTGATGCACATTGTATATGTGATATGCTTTCGTGCACTTTTTTGTATCATGTTTGATGATACTTGATCATTTCGTTAAGTGTATAGAATTAATCCATGGTTAATATGATAATTAGGGTTTTGTATATTCATTTATTTATTTATTTGTTTGTTTATTTATTTGAAATGGATTATGATGAGAATGGTGGCTCTTTTTGTTTTAAGTTGAAGCTTCATGAAGCTTTGACTTTGCTAACCATCCTTATCTTCATGCTTAACCCTAACCCTTCCAAGTGACCATGGTTAATTCTCTACACTTAACCCTAGTTCAAGTTATGATAAGTATTTGATTTAAAATTTATTTTATCACAAAACTTATCATATTCTTTTCTTGAGCTCATCTTCTTCTTCTTCTTCAAGCTTGCTACAAAAATGGCAACTTGAGTTAAAGTGAGATAAATCCAATTCTAAAGTGAACCCACCTCCTATTTCTTCACCCTCTACCTCTTGCCAAGTTGTTTTGGGTGTTTACTTCACAAGTTTCACAAGTTTGTGAAGTCGGAGCTTGAGTTTGTGCAACCTCGACGTAGATCGTCTTTGACACGAAGCCGACGACCTATTCCGCACGTTTCTCCGATGAAGCCGTCACGAGAGTTCAAGCTTCAAGATGGACAGCGAGAGGACGCCCTTGCGGAGCCGTGGAGGTGGATATCCGGATCTACAAAGGTTGTAATTTCCGTATCCCAGTAGTTAACTGTTAACTAGCTTTTTGTTTCGCCTAGAATTCTAGCAAACGATCCGTAGTCGGGTCTCTCGGCACCGTTAAAATTTTAATATGGCATGTTCGATGCCTTGTGTGACCTCATTAGGGTGCCTAGGAACCCTACAAGCACTGGAAACCTACCAGTATATCCCGCTTGCCCTGGCCAGGGACTACTCGTGTAATGGCTCTCCTAGACACAGCGTGATGTCAACCCCCAATACCGGGAGAGACGAATCCTTTCTAACCGTCACTGCCTCCAAGTGCTTCGGGATTGCACCCAAAAACTACCTGTTTGCACGACTCCTTTGAGCCGTGGTAGGCTAGTAATCAAAGTACAGTGGGAACACACTCGAGGCGAAGTGACAGTGTCAAGTCAGCGGACTAAGCTGTACTCATGTCACCTGGGAACTGATAACTGACGATAGGTATAGTACCAACCAACAGTTCCCGACGAGTCATGTCCAGTGTACTCGTAACCTAACGAGCACCCACATACTATCTCAAGTACGACGTACTGACGGCTGTGGGACAGGCCGTCTCCCACACTGGGATGAGAAGCGCATACGCTAGTCTACTCCGGAGTATCGATGCCCTGTCTCGATAGCCCTGCGACTAGGGACCTGCATAAGGATGTGCTTATAGATTACCCAGCCCCCACGAGTGTGACTGCCATCACAACGCTGATAATCAAGCAAAGATCCTAAGGGCTCCACTAATGTGTATAGGTGATATACTAAAATAAACACATGTACACATTAAAGCAGAAACAAACCAAGTAGCATACTACCATTTTGAACAAGATTGTCAATACAAGGTGAATATCCCAAGCTTCCATTAAGTAATATACATACTAGTATGATACAGTAATGGCCTCTAGGGCATATACACTAACAACTAATAAGCTCAATTGAACTTCTACAAAATGGTATGGGATAATTTCATACGATTCAGCCTAGGACTCATGCTAAGGGACATCTAGGGACGCGACTAAATAGTTTTAGACTTGAGGTTAGGTTAGGTAAGTCAATAAAGTGTAGTTCTACCTAAATTCTATTTGACCCAATATATCTAACAAGTTTCACTACGTCAACCCAAACCGCATCTTCCTCTTCAGGTCTCTGAAAAGATACTTTTGAAATACCAATAGGCATTAAATTAAAAATAAAATTCAACAGAGAAAAGAGAATGACTTTCACAAAACAAACCGTAAGATTCATGATAAGTTTTGATCATTACTTTAGCGGCTTGGCCAGTTAGTTGCAATTCGCCGTTCTATTTCTTTTGTCAAACGGTTCAATGTCCCTTCATCTGCTTTGTTGCCTCGAGGGCTGGGGAGTTTTGATTGAACTCCTCAATGTGGGAAAAGAAGTCTACTTTTCCATGGCCGCATATCGCTCTTGTACATTTGAAAGTGCCTTTTCGGCCGAAGGGAAAGGCTCCAACAACACGTTGATCTGGAATGATTCCTTGGTCTAGCTTGAGTTGGATCTTGAGCTGGATTCCAAGAATTCAAATGAGAAACAAAGGCCATTGATAACAAAGTTTCCCTACAACAATGTCTGGAATGTCAAAACATGATTTGATAGTAAAGAAAAACTTAAAAGACAATGAAATCATTACGAGGCAAAATGGATTTCATCTATAAAAGGTAATACACAAAAGTCGAGACAAAGGAAAAAGTAAACAAAGAGAGATGATCTCTTCATGATTAGCTTTTCTCTAGATTGGTTAACAAGGATAGGGTTTTAGAAGTGCGTGCATGAAGAAAAATTGCGGCTGTCGGAGGAAAATGACTTAGCATAGGTAGTTTTGTACTAATTTATTGGATTTGTATTGCTTTTATTTGTTTGAAGACTAGATCTATTTTAATATATGCAATTCCCTAATTAATCTTAAATGGTCTTCTTAAATGGATTGTAACCTATTTTTAATCTCATATATTTGTAGGTAAGATAGCATATATATATGAAAAAATGAGACTGAATCAACATCGTAAGATATATAGACACACAATACATATATAATATGCTTTTTTTATCCTCGTGTATCATTCTGAATTGTAAGAATCATCTCTTGAAACATTGACAACGTTGGTGGGCTCCTGCACGGTTAGTAGCCCTGGAGTGATTCTCTCGAATTTCTATTATAAATGTAAAGTGCATCCTCCATTGCGCTGTAGCCTAACATTATTGCTCTTATGGTTTATACTAGTTAGCTATAATGTCACACTATCATGAAATTTTTGATCTTCTCATCTAGGTTATGCAGTTGCATAGTTTCAATGCAAGTTGCTGCATCGTTCTCTCTCAAATAATATACTGCAATAATCAACTTTCGATTTATGTTTGATTTTGCCTTGTTGCTAAGGTACTTTGTTTCACTAGAGTTAGACCCCTCAGTATAAAAATGTCATGAAGTTGCTGTGTTGATATTGAAGTTTCTTTTATTTTGTTCAGTATAACATGTGGAATCAGATACTAAAGAGGCTGCAAATGATATATACCGGATTGCTCGAATGCGGGAAAGGAAGACTAGAGACTTATGTGCGGTCAAGTGTGTCAAAAATGAAAATCAGAAAGTTTTAGTTCGAGATGAGGATATCAAGGAAAGATGGAGAGATTATTTTGACAAATTGTTCAATAAGAGCTTTACTAAGAATTTGGATGGACTTGTCATTCAATCTCAAGATATAAATCGTGATTTCATGCGTACAATAAGACTTCCTGAGGTTAAAGAAGCTTTGAACAGAATGGGTTTAAGAAAAGCGGTTGGTCCTGACGGGATTCCTATCGAGATTTGGAGATGCTTAGCAGAAATAGGCGTTAAATGGCTGACAGATCTGTTTAATAAGATTTGGCAGACAAAAAAGATGCCAAATGAATGGAGGAAAAGTATCCTTGTACCTATCTACAAGAATAAGGGTGACATTCAAAGTTGCTCAAACTACCGTGGAATAAAACTGATGTGTCACACCATGAAACTTTGGGAGAGAGTGATTGAACACAGGCTAAGGAAGGATATTAAGATAACAGAGAACCAATTTGGTTCATTCCTGGACGATCGACGACAGAGGCGATTCATTTGCTTCGTCAACTTGTCGAGCGCTTTCGAGAGAGGAGAAGAGATTTGCATATGATATTTATTGATTTAGAAAAAGCGTACGACAAGGTACCTAGAGAGGTATTATGGGGGACAATGATGAAGAAGTGGGTCCCCGTCAAGTATATTGACATAATCAAGGATATGTACGACGGAGTAGTGGCAAATGTCAGAACTTGCGGCGGCTTAACAAGTGATTTTCCGATTACTATTGGTTTACATCAAGGATCTGCATTAAGTCCATTCCTGTTTACCATCGTGATGGATGAGCTTACTAGAACTATCCAAGATGAGATCCCTTGGTGTATGCTATTCGCTGATGATATTGTTCTAGTAAATGAGACGAAAGCAGGGGTAAATGCCAAATTGGAATTATGGAGGCAAACATTGGAATCTCGGGGATTCAGATTGAGCAGGTCCAAGACAGCATATATGCACTGCAAATTTAGTAGCCAGAGAAGTTAAAACCATATTGGTATAACATTGGAAGGGCAAGAGATATCACCGAGCGACCAGTTTAGATATCTGGGTTCCATCATCCAAAGGAATGGGGAGATCGATAGTGATGTTACTCAAAGGATCCAAGCTGGTTGGTTGAAATGGAGGAGTGCAACAGGGATTTTGTGTGATCGTAACTTTCCGTTAAAATTGAAAGGGAAGTTTTATCGGAGCGCTATTCGGCCTGCCTTATTATATGGTACAGAATGCTGGGCTCCTAAGAAGCATCATACACAGAAGATGCACGTAGCGGAGATGCGCATGCTTCGTTGGATGTGCGGTAACACTAGAAAAGATAAGGTGCGAAATGAAGATATTCGTGCAAAAGTTGGTGTAGCACCCGTGTAGGAGAAGATGCGGGAAAACCGGCTAAGATGGTTTGGTCATGTGCGATGCAGACCTATGGAAGCACCGGTTCGACGAACAGATACTCTCGATATGGGCAATGGCAAAAGGGCAAAAGGAAGACCGAAGAAAACATGGATGGAGGTGATACGAAACGATATGGTTGCCAAAGGACTCAATGAAAGTATATTGTTCCACCAGTAAAATAGGGGTTGCCCCTACGGATGAAAATATCCGTTGGGGCAGATTTTACTTGGCCCTACGGATTAATCCGTAGGGCTAAAAGGTTGCCCCTACGGGCACAGACGTCCAAGAATAAAAATATTAATTCTTAATTTGGTGTTTGCCCCTATGGAGCCGCAAACAAAGGACCTACGGGTATATCCGTAGGGGCAAGTAAATATCTATTTAACAAAACCCCAGATCGATCGCCTACGCTCACTTTCTCTCTCTCTCTCAATCGCGCGCGAGAAAAAACCCCAAATCGCCTCCGTCGTCGCCACCGTCGCCTCCGTCGTCGCCACCGCCGGTTTCGTCGCCACCGTCGTCGCCAGCGCCTGTTTCGTCGCCACCGTCGTCGCCACCGTCGTCGCCACCGCCGGTTTCGTCGCCAAATCGCCACCGTCGTCGCTCCAGCCCACCAGCAGCCGTTCAGGTATAAATCTCGAGGTAAATTAAAGCATTTTTGGATTATTTTGGGCTTAGGGTTCATGGCTGGGTCTGGGTTGCGCGCGCGAGAGTTGGGGTTGGGCAGGGGTCGCGGTGGCGGTCGGGGTCGGGGTCGGGGTAGGGTTAGGGTTGGGGTTCGGCTGCTGCTGGGGTGGGGCTGGGGTTAGGGTTACGGTAGTGGGGCTGGGGTTAGGGTTACGGTGGGGCTGGTTGAATGGCTATTCTGATTAGTTGACAAATTCAATGTTAATCATAATTTACTCGACACAGATGGTAGAAAATCAGAAAAAGATCAAGAAAAATATAATCGATTTTGATTTTAACATGCAGGGTGTTGATGCAAGATGTAATATCTAGTAGCAGATGCTAGGTATATAGACTAAAGAATAGTTGTAAATGAACCGCTAGCAAGAAAATCCTATAATTATACGTACACATCGCTTGACTCATGAAGCCTGAAGCTCTTTCTTTTGGGGGATAAAACTAGTTATATTCCTGCATTGCCTAGAAATAGCAGTGAGTTGGTTAAAACTTTTCAAACACAACCCCCCACCCCCCAAAAAAAAGAAAGAAAGAAAGGACAAGGAAAAAAAAAGAATAGCAACAAGCAATACAAGCTAGCAACCGTAAATAACTGCTGAGATTATGTCTACCTTGGCAATTTGAACAATGATGGTCTTGTCTGGATTGTTAAGATCCACTTTATGGGGGTGAGGAACACATTTTGCAACTGTATTTATGATTTTCATTCTGTCAAGTGTTGAAATAAAAATCAACACTTGACAATCAATCCAAGATGCTCAATAACTTGCTTCAAAACCATAATCTAATCTTGATGATGCTCAATATTAGCGATTTCCATGATCACGACACGTGGCAGATGACGTGTCTCATAACGCTTTATGATATCAGTATCCTATATTTGTAGTTTTAATTGTTGATTGTTATAGATGTATACCATTGCAATAATAGTTTTTGGTTGATGAATGCTATTGCAATGTAGGATGATCAGTTCTATCAATCTTGATCTCAATGGTTTAAAATCATGTTACACATACAACACGAATGCACAACAAACGCATAATTAGAGAGCGACTCGAGATATTCAGGTTAAAACCAATATATGATACTCGATGATAATATGAAACCTTCATATTCCCATCGATACCCATATATGAAACTAAAAGCGCCACTTAGTCCCCGTCTATCGGTTAACATACGTGCGATGCTCGTCGTGACCTAGAACTATACGAAGGTTGTTAAATATCGGACAGTATAGCTCGATACTAACAACCGTCGTATAGTCTACGCGACGAGAAAATTCAATCGTATGGTAACCCATAGATTTGTCCCGTGTGGACAAGTTAAGAATGTATAAAGCAAACGCCTTCATTCACTTGTGTTTTCATCCGTTTCGAGATATTTCGTCGGTATCTTTCCGCTGGTTCTCCGTGTACAAAGATAGATTAGATGTTCATTTCAACGTTGTTTCACAGCTTTGAAATGATTATCTATTCTATTACAGTGTACTCGGAGAACAGCGGGGAGGTGCTGCCGAAATTTACTCGAAACGGTTGAAAGCACAAGTGATGGGCGTTCGCTCTATACATTCTTAATGGGATAGAAGCCTACCCCCGACAGCCGGAACACATACATACAAACGCATAATTAGAGAGCGATTCGAGATGTTCGGGTTAAAACCAATATATGATACTCGATGATAATATGAAACCTTCATATTCCCATCGATACCCATATATGAAACTAAAAGCGCCACTTAGTCCCCGTCTATCGGTTAACATACGTGCGATGCTCGTCGTGACCTAGAACTATACGAAGGTTGTTAAATATCGGACAGTATAGCTCGATACTAACAACCGTCGTATAGTCTACGCGATAAGAAAATTCAATCGTATGGTAACCCATAGATTTGTCCCGTGTGGACAAGTTAAGAATGTATAAAGCAAACGCCTTCATTCACTTGTGTTTTCATCCGTTTCGAGATATTTCGTCGGTATCTTTCCGCTGGTTCTCCGTGTACAAAGATAGATTAGATGTTCATTTCAACGTTGTTTCACAGCTTTGAAATGATTATCTATTCTATTACAGTTTACTCGGAGAACAGCGGGGAGGTGCTGCCGAAATTTACTCGAAACGGTTGAAAGCACAAGTGATGGGCGTTCGCTCTATACATTCTTAATGGGATAGAAGCCTACCCCCGACAGCCGGAACACATACATACAAACGCATAATCAGAGAGCGATTCGAGATGTTCGGGTTAAAACCAATATATGATAATATGAAACCTTCATATTCCCATCGATACCCATATATGAAACTAAAAGCGCCACTTAGTCCCCGTCTATCGGTCAACATAACGTGCGATAATTTATTCTTTTCAACGACAAACGCACACACAAAGCATATACACGGATTTTCTCCTTTGTCAGTAACTATCCCGTTCTTATATTTCTCAATATAGTCAGCATAACCTACAATTTATATGTTATTCAGTCTAACATGGCCCATGAGTACGTCAGAGTTAAGGACTGGATGTATGTGGATTGGAAACAACGTATGCAACCTAAGTTTGTCGCAGGAGTTGCTGCTTTCCTTGAATTTGCACGAGCACATAATAAGATCATAATAGAGAAGATTCTCTGTCCGTGCGATAGATGTGGCAATAAGTACTGGCAGAAGGTAGAATTGGCAGAGCTTCATATTGTAAAACATGGGTTTACTAGACTTTATTCAACTTGGAAATATCACGGGGAAGGAGAAGAATGCAGTACTGCGGTAGAAGAAGAAGGAGAACACGATAATGCGGCAGGAGAAGAAGAAGAATTCGGTAATACGGCAGGATACAGAAATTTATTTCCATCAGAAGAAATGGAGGATATGGTAGAGGCTGCCCTAGGTGAATCTATTCGTACCGAAGATGACATTCCTTCCGGTCAAGGACCGCGTGCGGATAAATATGAAAATTTCATGAATGATGCTAGGAAACCAATTTATGAGAATGCGAAGTATTCCACCCTCTCATGGTTCGTCCAACTTTTCCAAATTAAGTGCCTAAATGGATGGAGCAACAAGTCATTCACAATGCTTCTTTCGTTCTTGAAAGATTCTATGCCTTCGGGAAATAATGTGCCCGAAAGCTGGTACGAAGCCCAGAAAATGATGTCTGATTTGGGTCTAAAGTGCGAGAAGATTCAAGCATGTCCTAAAAATTGCGTGTTGTACCGGAAAGAGAATTCAGATTTGAAAGAGTGTCCAACATGCGGAGAGGCCAGGTATAAGCCGAAAGATTCTGATAAGAAGCCTGATATACCTGTGAAGATAGCACGATATTTTCCCATAACACAGAGGCTACAGAGGCTATTCAGGTGCAAGAAAACAGCCGAGGCAATGATTTGGCATCACCGTGCTCCTCCAAGCGAAAATGGAAAAATGAGCCATCCAAGAGATTCACCGGCATGGAAGGATTTCGATAGGAGGCACGCAATATTCAGTAGCGATCCTCGCAATATCCGGCTCGGACTGGCTGCCGATGGCTTCTGCCCATTCAACTATATGGCTGGAAGTCACAGTACATGGCCCGTTGTAATGATAATTTATAATCTGTCGTCTTGGTTGGCTATGGACCAATCATACTTTATGATGCATCTTCTTATCGACGGACCAAACTCACCGGGGAACAATATCGACGTCTATCTCCGACCTCTGATCGAGGAGCTGAAAACTTTGTTCATTGATGGTGGAGAGACATATGATTCAAACACAAATACAACCTTCATACTGCGTGCGGCTTTAATGTGGACAATTAATGACTTTCCTGCGTATGGAATGCTATCAGGTTGGTCCGTACATGGTCACAAAGCATGTCCTCATTGCCATGAACACACAACATCAAAATTTTTGAATTTTAGCAGGAAGGTTTGTTATTGCGGCCATCGACGTTTTCTGCCTCCAGACCACCCCTATAGGTTAGACACGGTTCACTTTGATAGTCATCAGGAGCTTCTTGGGCCTCCATCCCCATTGTCCGGAGAGGACGTGACTGCTAAATGGGATGGTTACAATAACGTGACATTCGGGATGGATCCGACGAGACAGGTCAAACCACAATATTGGAACAAGTTAAGCATTTTCTTCGAGCTTCCGTACTGGTCTACAAATTCAGTGCGTCATTGTCTGGACGTCATGCATATAGAGAAGGGAGTATCAGAGCACATACTTAACTTGCTTCTGTGTAAAGACGGGAAATTGAAAGACAACATGAATGCCCGGATGGATCTACAAGAGTGGGGAATAAGAAGTGAACTGCACCCTAAACCGGTAGCGGGTAAACCGGGCAAGTTTGTACTTCCCAATGCCGCTTATCATATGTCACAACCGGAGAAGAAAAGATTCCTGCAGGTGTTGCATGATTTGAAAGTCCCCACAGGTTTCTCAGGATCATTCAGCAAGAAAATAAAAATTGTGAAGGGCAAGATCGATAGGCTGAAAAGTCATGATCACCATGTTATCGTGGAGCACCTTCTTCCATTAGCCCTCAGGACTTCTCTCCCCGACTCGGTTGGTCTAGTAATCAACGACCTATGTTGTTTTTTCAGGGAGTTGTGTGCTAAAACACTGGAGGTTGCGACGCTGGATAAACTAGAAAATTCTATTGCGTTGATACTTTGCAAGTTTGAGCGTATTTTCCCACCGTCATTCTTCGATATCATAATACACTTGACGGTTCATCTTGCAACTGAGGCGAAGTTAGCCGGACCGGTACAATATCGATGGATGTATCCCGTCGAGAGGTACGTGTAATTTTTCGTTTCGCGCAATTTATAATTTTATTTTTGTCCCGTATGCCCGTGTTTATTTATTCAACATATTCTCATTAGGTACCTTTACACTCTTAAGAAGTATATACGCAATAAAAATCGACCAGAGGGTTCTATCATGCAAGGTTATCTTCTTGATGAAGCAACCATATTTTGTTCCCGCTATCTGGACGAGAACATTGAGACAAGGCTTAACCGACCACGAAGAATTCAAGACGGGCCATATGGTAAAGCCGAGTATAAGAGGGTAGACACTATGTTTATCAACAAGATATACCGGTTTATCTTGCTTAATTGCGCATGTCTTGAACAAATTAGAGAGTAGGTTCTTTTGGATTAATTGTTATATCTGTGTTTGTGTGTGTATGAAATGACATAATATTAATGTCACAATTATTTGTCGAAAACAGAACTCATTTTAACGAGGTACGTGAGGGGCATCCTGATTGGAACGAAGAGCGTTTGGAAAAATACCATCAGGATAATTTTTGTGATTGGGTCACAGAGCATGTAAGTTATTCGAATTACATTTTATTGCTATCAGTTTTAATCTAAACTTGTATCGTTATGTATTTATCGTAAAATTTGTTTTGTTAGATCAACGATCCGAACTTGTCTGCATCATTTGAGAGTGATTCAAGATGTTTAGCTCAATTTCCTAGTATGGAGGTTGCATATTACAAAGGATTTGGTGTCCTTGGATACAAATTCGAAGTTAAGGACATAGAAACATCTAGAATCATTCAGAATAGTGGGATTGCGACGGTAGGATCGGACGGTGTGATTTACTATGGGTACTTAAATTGTATACTCGGCATCCACTATCCCGGACGATCAGAACCCTTTTATATATTCCACTGTACTTGGTACGATCCGCGAACCGATACAGACAGGTGGAGAAGCAGTCTTGGGACTTGGAAAGATGAATATGGATTGACCAGTGTGAGCACACTTCGATTTTACGGTCAGGACGATCCGTTTATCTTTCCGAACCAAGCGTTCCAAGTATACTACTCACAGTGTTTGAAGCATCCGGGGTGGAGTGTTGTATGCCGATGGAAACCTAGAGATGTCTACGATGTCCCAGAATACGAGGACAGCGATGAGGACGAAGAAGAGAGAAGGCTTAAAGTGCTCCGACCGTCTGTTTCGAAGGACGGGTTGTCTTCGACTGATCATGAAGTTACGTGGGTTAGAAATGACATCGACGATGAAATCCAAGTAGATATGTATGATGCGCCCACGAAACGAAAAAGGTTATCAGTAATGTTATATTATTACTTCACATTTTACGCTCTAGATCATATATAGTCAATACTTTTAATGATTGTCTAATGCGTCCACGAACCGTTTATCTAGATTTGATGACGATGTCGGGAGCAGCGAGGGGCGGCAGGAGCTCCAGCCGCGGCAGAGGCAGAGGCAGAGGCAGAGCGGTTCTGCCGCCCGGAGAGCTCCGTAGGGAGCTTCAGAGGGCCGGTCTTGCACCCAGATCGGAGACCCCTTCAGATGCCTCCTTCCGTGTGGATTTTGCCACACCTCCAGGTATACTGCACGCATATCCATTTTCAATGTAATATTACAGATATTCATGCATGTTTATGTCAAAATTACTTATATTATCAATGTTTGATTGTCTAGTTGTTGGTCCTGCGTCCACATCTGGGACAGAGGCCACCCCCGCTCCTCCAGGTATGTTTATATATCATATAGTGTATGTATATTGATTTAGAATGCTATATCATAAATATACACATTCCTTTTGCTCTTACTTAGCAATT
Source organism: Agapanthus africanus (assembly GCA_030015575.1). NCBI lineage: Eukaryota > Viridiplantae > Streptophyta > Magnoliopsida > Asparagales > Amaryllidaceae > Agapanthus > Agapanthus africanus. The sequence continues at coordinate 388,163,182 of CM057345.1, read as the reverse complement.
TTTATTATTGTCTAGCTGTAGGTGGTGACACCACCGCACCTGCGGGTATGTTTATATGTCCTATAGTGCATACATATTGATTTAGAACGTTATATTATTGATCTACACATTCTTTTTGCAATTACTTATAAAATCTATTTTTAATTGTCTAGTTGTTGGTCATGCGTCCACATCTGGGACAGAGGCCACCCCCGCTCCTCCAGGTATGTTTATATATCATATAGTGTATGTATATTGATTTAGAATGCTATATCATAAATATACACATTCCTTTTGCTCTTACTTAGCAATTTTTATTATTGTCTAGCTGTAGGTGGTGACACCACCGCACCTGCGGGTATGTTTATATGTCCTATAGTGCATGCATATTGATTTAGAACGTTATATTATTGATCTACACATTCTTTTTGCAATTACTTATAAAATCTATTTTTAATTGTCTAATTATAGGTGGTGCGTCCACACCTTCCACAGGGGCCACTCCTGCCGCTTCCATACCCTCCGCATCGTCTGCAGGTTAGTATGAATAAATTTAAAATATTTATTTATTTTACATATGCTCTATAGAATAAATATGAACTTCATGGAGATTTAGCGTCGATGTTTATTTTATAGTTGGAGGGGATGCGTCCGGGTCCGGGATCCCGGTTGTTCCTCACCGGAGGAACTATCGTCCCGCTCGTGCTGCTGCTCGGGCCCAGGCTCGTGCGCTATTCACCGGAGGTATATATCACACTTGAATTTTTGTTTAACCTTGATTTCTTAATACAACTTTGTCTTATTATTGATTGTCTTGATATTTCGTGCAGACGCAGGGCCTCTCCATCCCCAGAGGGGGACTCGAGGCCCGAATCAGTCTCATAGGCTGAGGCCTGATAGAGCTAGGGGGGAGGCAGGATTCCCCCTATTTTTTACCCTTGACTATCGCTATACCGGTCCTCATGCCGAGAGGTTCGGCCGGTATTTGGGGGACGAGAGCCGGATCGTGAAGAACTATCCACTTCACGTTGAGTGGGGCGAGCAGCACTGGCGCTCATTCGCCCTCTTCTTTGATCAGGCTCGGGTATGTATTAATATATATTTTCATTTGATCTATCCAATATATTTATTATTAACACTTGCAATCTAATAACAATGTTTTTTTTTGTATTTTCAGTTGGATTACGATTTTCAGCCTGTAGCCGACCCTGATCACCCGGGGAGGGTGCTCGACCTTCATGCTCTGTACAATGGCCTGATGAAGAACATGCAGGCCAAGGTCCGATACAACAGGAATGAGCTGAAGGCCGACTGCTACTCCATGTGGATAGCGACCCCCGAGGCAGAGAGAGCGGCCCCTCCTATCTACTCCGGCGTTTGCGAGAGTCGACGTAGAGACATGGCCTCTATTGTGCGCTTATTTCGACTCCGAACGCAAACAAGTATGTATTTTAAATTTAATTCATTATTTATGATATAATTTATTTCTTTGTGTTTCTTAATTAGAAAACTAAATGTTAATGCGTTGTGCAGAAACATGCCGTTCAGAATACGGAGAACAGGAAGTCGGCGAAGAGGGGTCGCCCCACTTACACAGGTGGCTCGAGGAACATTACTCGAGCCATGGAGTTATCGGTAAATTAAGAGTTATTCTCTAATATTCTGCAATATTAAGAGTTATTCTCTAATATTTCTAATATTAAGAGTTACTTTCTAATATTGCAGACATCTCGGACCGTGGCGTCAGGTGGTACACCGAGTGTGCTGTCCGCATATCTTGCCGTCCACGGCACCTCGACAGATCCCCGCCACGGGCGAGCTTCGATGTCCCGACGTCGCTACCCAGGAGTACTGCGTAAGTGTTAATATTTTTTCTACCCAAATTTGAAATTTTAGTTTTGGAAGGTTCAAGTTTAAATTTTATACTTATACTTTACTGCTTAATGTGGGTGTAGGAGCGGGTGGTTGAGCAGGCCCAGGCCTCGGGGATCGATTTTACCGGACAGAACGATCCGAGGCTGCTGACCCCAGTTCTGGACGCCGCACACGGAAGGCACCACGGAGGTTGGGAGAGAGGCCGGGGATTGGGCCCTAGCAGGGCCCATATGAGGTTGGACTCCACCCCGGCGGTTACTTCCTCCGTCTCCAGTGACCGGCATGTCCATCAGGAACTGGATAGCTTGAGGGCCACCGTTCAGGAGTTGAAGGAGATGCTAGTATGTATACTACTTTATAGTAAAATATCATTTCATATTATATACATATCAACATATCCATAATTAGTACGTAGCTTGAGCTTATTTGGTTTTAGACTTAAGTTTGATTAATCATACATACATATGTAATTAAAATAAACAACGCTTTTCCAAACTAGATATCCAAACAGGGTTTCGAAATAACTTAATAATGAAACGAATTCGAATAATACACAGTTCTTACACGCTTCTTACACACGTTATGTCCAGACGCGACAGGGTAGATCGGCCGAGCCTCCACATGCATCTCCTTCGGCTGCGGCTCCGCAAGCCACTACATCGGCTGCGGTTCCGCAGACAGCTCCTGTAGCTCCACCGCCCACTCAGACTCCCGCAGCCGCGGCTCCGCAAGCGACTACCTCGACGGCGGCTGCGCAGACCATATCGCCAGCTCCACATGCCGCTCAGACTCCCTTATATGTAGCATTGCAGAGTGTATTGACCGAGGAGCAGGCGCGCCTTATTCTAACGTTATTCGGAGGTGGAGCTGGACCGAACTAGGGTAGCTTTTTGGTTCTTATTTTTTGAAACATGTATTTATATCACATTGTACTACATTTTGAAACGATATTGATATTGGTTTGTATTTATATCATATTCAGTTTTTGGGTTTCTTTTGTATATTATATATATGCGTGAGATGTGATTATGAATACTGCAATATATGATTTGATTGATGTATATAGTATTGTGCACAGAGCGGGAAAAAATCTAGCAGCCTATTCTTAAAAAAAAATACAGACAATATATACCTACGGATTAAGCCGTAGGTATATATGTTGCCCCTACGGGCATATCCGTAGGGGCAAACTATCAGGAAACCTGATATTTTCCCACCTGATATCAGTGCAGGGTGTTGGGAGTGCCCCTACGGATATGTCCGTAGGGGCCAATGTTTATCCCCTACGAATTTATCCGTAGGGGAAAAATATCAGGTTTCCTGATATTTTCCCCCCCGATCTCAGTGCAGGGTGTTGGGAGTGCCCCTACGGACTTATCCGTAGGGGCCACTTTATATCCCCTACGGAGTTATCCGTAGGGGTAGAATAAGGATCTACGGATTTATCCGTAGGTATATACAATATATTCAAAAAAAAAAAAATACATATATGATTTGATTACCCCTACGGAGTACTCCGTAGGGGCAATAACACCTACAGAGATATCCGTAGGGGCTCTAATTTGCCCGTAGGGGCAAGTTCAGGGCCTCAACTTGCACCTGCGGCCTTTGCACCTACGGGATCTTTTTTCGCCCCTACGTACATATCCGTAGGGGCAGTGGGTTGCTCCTACCGATAAATCCGTAGGGGCAACCCTTATTTGTAGTTGTGTTCGATAGAAGTGTGTGGAGACAGAAGATTCATGTGCTGGACCCGGCGTGATTCTCATGTTGGTTCATGTAGCCTACCCCATATGCTTGGGATAAAAGGCTCAGTTGTTGTTGTTGTTGTATAACATGTGGAATCCCTAATGGAATTTTCTTTTACTCGATTCAGGAAAACATGCCACATAGAGGAGATCGATGTATTGGAAAGATAAATTTTATAGAGATTCGTTCATTTTGGCATATTTTCCGAAGTTTTGATAGAATGTGGAGCTTCTATATTTTATGTTTACAGGTAACTATTATGTGTTAACCGTCTTTCTTCCCCTTTTGTATTCTACTGTAAGTTTCATTATGTTTTGCTGCTAAATTTCTTCTCTTAATCCGAAGGCTATGATCATCATTGCCTGGAATGGTGGCTCGCCAAGTGATATCTTTGATGATGGCGTATTTAAAGAGGTGCTGAGTATTTTTATAACAGCTGCAGTACTAAAACTTGGTCAAGGTAATATGATAAAAGATTGGGTTTGCATATTATTTGTGGTTCATTTAAAAACCCCCCCTTGTATTTTATGCATAAAATCATAGATCAACATTATATATTACCCAGAATATATATTGTCTGACTTTTAGCATGAACAACTGCAAATATGGATCTTTATTTTACTAAATTGATTTAGCATGCATATTTTAATTGAAGCATTATAATTTGCCAATTTGCATCTAACCTTGAGATTAATCAGCGCTAATTGCTGAAAAAAAGGAGCATGAAAAATTGGATATTTTTTCATGGTCCGAAGTAACACCCTACATTCTTGGAACCATAGGCCTACCCGTATCAAGTACACTGTCCGTAAGCCAAACTTTGACATTCTGTACATAAAGACCCCTTATAATTGGTTTTAAGTGCTTCGAAGGAAATTTTTATGATTTTCTATAACACAATTCTGTAGCTGTACAATTTCACCTGGACTAGATAATTTAAATATGCTTCAGAGGCTAATAACATGAATTTCCTTTGGATGAAAACTACATTTTTATCCTTACAAGTAAGAAATCCATAGAAGTGAACTTGGAAGCCAAAGAGGCATTCAATTTATTTGGCCATCTTCAGCTACTACTGTGATCTCCGAAAAACATGGTGGCTAAAAATATTGAAGTGAAAGTATTTGTCGGGAATGAGCTAATTGTTGAATTTGAGACTGGCTATGGTGAATTATTGAGTTTTGTTAAAAGGAAATAAGATTTGCGATCAAGGAAAGAGATGGTTGGATATATGGTTAGATAAGATTGAGCTTTTAAGGTTTATCTTTTTGGTCAATTGAGTTTTTAGTATATTAACCATTGGTGCATGTGTCGTTATTTGTGATGTTATTCAAATTTCTAACAAGTAGCATCAGCGACTTTGGTGTGCCTTTATTTTCGATAAGCATATGATAATTAAGTATGGTTTGTTCTCCACTAAATATGGGCTATTATTAATCCATCATGCTATATGCAAAAGAGATTTACGGGCTAAAATAGTCTGTCTTGGCGACCCTGCTAGATGTGAAGCTGACTTGAAGGCTCTCACTCTGCCTTGCTAGCTGAAAAAGTGATTGTTGGGGTTGATCAGATATGAGCCAAGGCTGAGTTAGTTGGAAGGTGCTTTATCCAGTTGAACGTGGGAGCTGGTTAAGGTTTTGTGGGATTACTCAATTAGAAGGAACGAGTCAAAGACCAATTGATAAGTTCCATTAGAAGAAAACATTGAATGATTGGAAGGAGGATCCATTGATTCTCTGAGTTAGTTGGAAGGTTCTTTTATCCAGTTGAATATGGGAGCTGGTTATGGTGTGAGATTACTCCATTAGAAGGAATGAGTCAAAGATCTTACATCCAGTCGAATCAATTGATAAGTTCCGTGAGAGAAAACGTCGATTAGTTAGAGGGAGAATCAGTTGATTCTCTGAATATGCATTCTTTGTATCTAATATGCTTCAACGGAAGTGCTGATCTTGCCACAACATCTTGTTACATGGGATTTTTTGTTCAGACAAAAAAACAAGTGGGATTTTATTAATTTACACCAATGCTTATATTTTCATCTTTACAACTTGATTATGTCACACTAGACTTGCATGTTACTTTGCACAAGCAATATAATCTGTTACACCTTTTTTTTTGAAATAATATATATTCTTTCTTGTGCACACATTTACATGTTGAAGCAATATTTTTTCAGCTGTTTTGGATGTAATTCTGAGCTGGAAAGCAAGAACAAGTATGTCTTTTGCAGTCAAGCTTCGATATGTTCTGAAGGTCATTTCAGCTGCTGCATGGGTGATAATATTGCCAGTAACTTACGCCTATACTTCAGACGAAGTGGCGGGCTTTGGCCCGGAGACGGCGGGCGGCCGCCCGCCGTCCTCCGGGAGCGCGCCGTCTTTCAGGAACTCCATGAGGGGCTTCCTCCAATCATGGTCGCTCTCCCGCGCCGTGTACACGTGGAGTGTCGTCGCTTCGTCTCCCACGTTGGGTCGAGGCAAGGTTTCGAAGAGGATAGACCGCCTATTGTTGGTCGAGTACGACGAAGCTAGCTTGCTCAGGGCGTCTGCTTGGGCATTCAGCTGCCTGGGTATTTGTCTACCTGGACTTCATCAAAGTTTCTTCGGAGTTTCCTCACTTCGTCTAGATACCTCATCATCAGAGGTTCTCGAGCTTCGAAGCGGCCGGTCACTTGATCGACAACCAGGGCCGAGTCGCTGCGGATTCGAATTATCTTCAGCCCCAGCCCGACGGCCATGCGCAGTCCGGCCAGGAGGGCCTCGTATTCTGCCGCGTTGTTCGATGCTTTGAAACCGAGCCTCAAAGAATACTCCATCTCTGCATCGTTTGGGCCCCGGATGATGAGGCTGGCACCACAGCCTTCCTCGGTGGAAGACCCGTCGACATAGATGACCCACTCCGGAACCGAGCCAGGGCCTTCCGAGATGGGACACTGGGCTGCGAGGGGTGGCGGGGACTCCGGCTTTCTGCCAGGGATGGTGCATTCAACGATGAAATCGGCCAGGGCCTGTGCCTTGATGGCTTGTCTCGGGTGATACCTTATGTCGAATTGGGATAACTCCCACCTCTATTTTTCTAGGCGGCCCGAGGATTCCGGTGATGCTAGGATAGCTCCCAACGGGCGTTCGGTGAGGACGATGATGGTGTGTGCTTGGAAGTAGTGCCGCAGCTTCCGCGAGGTTACCATGAGGGCTAAGACAATCTTCTCTATGGCGGGGTACCTCGTTTCCGCATCCTTAAACACGTGGCTCACATAGTACACCGGTTTCTGCGACCCCTCGGCCTCCCGGACGAGCACTGAGCCTGCTGCTTGGTCGGATACTGCAAGGTACAGCGACAGCTCGTCCCCCTCCACCGGCCGGGTGAGCAGCGGCGGTGTTGCGAGGTGCTTCTTCAATTGGTCGAAGGCGGCTTGGCATTCCTCCGACCACTCGAACCTCGGAATCTTCCTCAGCGCCTTAAAGAACGGAAGGCACTTCTCCCCCTACCTGGACATGAAACGGCTTAGAGCGGCGCCCTGCCTCGTGAGCTGCATGATCTCGACGTTGGTCTTGGGCGCGGCCATGTTCAGGATAGCATCGATCTTCTCTGGGTTAGCTTCTATTCCGCGGTGAGTGACCATGAACCCGAGGAACTTTCCCCCGGTGACTCCGAATGCGCACTTGGCGGGGTTTAGCTTCATGTTGAATTTGCGGAGCACTTCGAAAGCCTCGTCCAGGTCCTTGGCATGATCGGCCGACGAGATGGACTTGACGAGCATGTCGTCAACGTAGACTTCCATATTCCTGCCGATCATGCCAAGGACCTGGACGAGCACCCATGGCTAGTTTTCAAGTCTATATAAGAAACCTACTAGTCTTTATAATGTCAAAATGATGTTGGGACAAAATATTTATTATTTTTAATTTTATTGAGGGCATCGTCTTCTTATTTTCATTACAGTTCAGATAATGTAGCTTTTCTCTTCGGCGTGAGTCCGCAAAGCATCATTTGTTAGGTAGTACTTGTGTTGTATGTATATGGGCGTGCTTGTGTTATATGTGTAGAGATATTTCAGATAGCTAGATATACGAGAAACTTCATAAATCAATCTAATCTCAGCACATTTTTCTCAAATATGCGAGTAATTTATTAAAACAATGTAGTCCCAGTTTTCATTACCAAACACTTTTTGCTGTAGTTTGAAATTTCGTACATTAGCTGTAGTAGAATCTAGATTAAGGTGGTTTATTTGTCTCGTTTCTTCTTTATTTTCGCTAATATTGGTGCTTGAGTTCTTTGAATTCACCCTTGTACGTGTTATAATTGTTTGTGTGATATCTTCATGGTCCGCATGCTGGATGTCTTGTTTTTCTTGTTTTTCACCTCTATTTGAACTATATGAATAGGCACCTCTATTTGAACTATATGACTTGGTTTGGAGTCAACACTCTCTCGGAATGTGCTGGGTATCTGTGATATGCAATGTTATAAATGTGTTTTGTCAAAAAATAAGTTATAAATGTGTATAATCTGTTGTTGTCAACTCGTGAAGTACTTGATTAATTCGAAACTTTACCTCTCTAGGAGAATCTTTTTTTTGCCCCTGATGCTTTTGGTTCCAGCATTATAATATATAATACCATGTGATCGTTTCATATATTAAAATGTTTTAATTTTTAAATACATTCATTGTAATAGTTGATCTTGTGGGCTTGTTACCTCAACTGTGTTTAAGGATGTAGCTGCTTAATATGTGTATTGAAAAATGGTCTGAAAATATAAGCACTAGTGTTTGTTATTTATTTCTGTGACGCTTTATGAACATGTTGACATGGATGTTCTTTTTTAAAAACTGACTTCATTATTCTCTTAGGAAAATGACCCAACATTAATGGGAAGGGTCAAAAAGAGTGACGCCCGAGAAATGCAAAGTTTCTATCAGCACTACTATAAGAAATACATCCAAGCTCTGCAAAATGCAGCTGATAAAGCAGACCGGTAAGATTTTGGGGGAAACACAGGCATGCATGCACCTTACGAACACATGAACATGCACGTATGCACATACAGATATGCATCCATCGATTGTTGTTGTGAGTTTGCCTATGCATGTATTCACATGCTTAATTGTTTTGTATGCTTCAAAATATGTCTATAATTTTATATAACACACTGTTGTGTGTGTGTGTGTGTGTGTGAAAAGTTGGTATCAATTAACTTAGGAGGGAAGTTTCCTATGCTTTCAAAACCTGCATCAAGTGCATGCAATTTATGTACAATGTTTTGACAACCATCCATTTTGTGAATGCTTGATCCATTCCTTGTAAGTCTACAAATCTTGTAGATTTTTGCCCATGTGCATGTGTTGACATTGTAGAACAAGTTGGACGGAGCCGATCATCATTTTCATGAATGAACGTCGGTTGGATTTTTACTTCTCAGTTTAAGATCTCATCTCACCATCCATCGAATCATTACTATATATGTATATATGTGTATGTGCGCACACACACATAATAGAGGATGCGGAGTATACATTGGCATGGTGGGTATTTCCTACAGTGACGGGATACATAACATCACACTATTAATTGATTCATGTTTTCTACACTTTTTTGTACTCTAATATTACAGATTCTTGTATTTGCAAATTAAATTTATGCATGGATCAATGAATAATGTAATGCCATGTGTTCCACTATTAATTGATTCTGTCTCTGTGTGTGTGTGTGTGTGTGTGAGAGAGAGAGAGAGAGAGAGCCTACCTACACTTTAACCTCTGAATTTGCTTTGGGATGTATGCACAGAGAGAGAGAGATCCTACCTACACCTTTGAATTTGCTTTGGGATGCATGCAGATAATCATGAAGAAAAGTTTTATTTTTATTCAAACATTGACATAATTGTTTGCACAAATCCTAATGTGCATGCAATGATTAAAAAAATGATAGGATTTATTTGCAAATCCTATTGATAGGATCCTAGTCTTTCTCTCGATCTCAACTGTGTGTGTGTGGAGCTGCTTCTTATTTTTCAATATAAAATGGCGAGATTTTTCACCAGATATTTGATTCCTTTAGTGCTCAACTTACCAAGGCGTACCAAACAGCTGCTGTTCTATTTGAAGTTCTGGAGGCTGTGAATCTGACACAATCCATTGAAGTCGATCATGAGGTAAATGCTAAGCACTTCTCATCTGATTCTTCCTTTATATATCATTTTGTACTGTAGATGACATTAATTTTTTCAGAAAATTTGCAAGGTCGTATTGTTCTTCGATCTGGTCACTGTAAACCCTGCTTAACTGATAATCAGTTGGTAGTTTGTGTAGATATTGGAAACTCATAATAAGGTTGAGGAAAAAACAAAGATATATGTTCCTTATAATATTCTTCCTTTGGATCCGGACAGTGCAAACCAGGCTATAATGCGGTATCCTGAGGTTCTATGCTTTTCCTTCTCATTCAGAGTATTCTTTTATACCTGAAGTTAACCTGGAAATAGTCTTTTAGTTAACGTGGTTTTGGACAGATTCAAGCTGCGGTTCATGCACTTCGTAATATACGGGGCCTTCCATGGCCCAAAAACCACCAGAAGAAGGTTGATGAAGACATTCTTGATTGGCTACAAGCGATGTTTGGATTTCAGGTGAAGAATATAACTGACAAAAGCATCATTCTTAAAATGCGTTCATTCCTTATTAAGCATGTTTGAGATATTGGCAAATACACCTTCTTTCTATTTCTGTTTAGAGATTTCATGGAAGCCTTACTGCCTTTCTTTTAAAAAATCTGCAGAAGGATAACGTGTCAAATCAAAGGGAACATCTGGTTTTTTACTGGCAAATGTTCATATACGCCAGTTTCCCAAGCCTGACCAACAACCAAAGATTTTGTCTTCAACTCTTTCGCTATAAAACCTTCATTATGAGGTCCAATTTTAGTTGATTATTGACATTTTTGAGATACTGCTTATTCAGTTGGATGAAGGTGCGCTAAACGAGGTCATGAAGAAACTATTTAAAAATTACAAGAAGTGGTGCAAGTATTTGAGTCGCAAAAGCAGCTTATGGTGAGAATTACCAGACATTTATATTTATCCGTAATTAAATGATGATCAGATACCATTGTCATCTCTCAGCCAAACACTTCCTTTACCCCAATGTATATTAAAATATCAATTATGGGTGTCAAATGGGTCGGGTTGGATCATAATCGGGTTGGGTCACCTTTGAACCGTCCAAAGTCGGTTCGGGTCGACATGACCCATTTAATAACCGGGTTAGATATTTAAGACCCATACCCACCCCATTTAATATATGGGTCAGGTTGACCCGATCCGTTTAATATTCAGGCACGGGTCGGGTCATAATCGGGTTATCCGACCCAACCTAAGTTGATTCGTTACTTTTTTTTCCTTTTATGTATGGTCGATACAAATTTACTGTTTTTTTTGAAATAGGGTATTTTATATTTAAAATTATTAAATTAGGGTATTTTATTTTAAAATTAAGAGAATAGGGCGGTTTCCTGGACCCCACCCCCTCCCCAGTATAGAGGGTGGGTTCCTAGAACCCGCCCCCTATATTTTATAGGAGAAGGCGGGTTCCTGGAACCCGCCCTCTCCATTTTTCTATGGAGGGCGGGTTCCCAGAACCCGCCCTCCTATATGAAGGAGAGGGCGGCTTCTGGGAACCCGCCATATTTTTAAAAAAAATTAAATAAAATTGTTTTATTTAAAGAAAAATTCAAAAAAATTCGTAAAATTCGAAAAAATTAAATAAAGCAAAATTCGAAAAAATTATAAAATTGTTTTATATGACTGTGGTGTACAAAATGAAATCCGAGGAGGCGTTTTCCCTTTCCCTTATGAAATCCGAGGAAGCCTGACATAAGCGTATGCCTCTTGAGATGACTGGAGGACCCACCCGTTTCTTGGGTAGATGGCGGCGGCGGCGGCTTCTGCTCTTCTGCTTCGGCTTCGGCTTTAGCTTTGTCTTCAGCAGCGTCTTGGACAGGCTGTTGTTCCGCAAATCCTGAATGTGGGACAGGTGTCGGATATGTGCTGCCTCTCAACAACTGTATGTAGGACGAAAAATCTGTCTCCCAACTGGGCAGTTGTAGCGAAGAACCTGTCCCGGTTTCATGCTGCTGCTGTTGCACAAAACCTGGGCCTCATGGCTGCGCAAATCCTGACCCCCATGGTTGCTGTTGTTGCGCAAAACCTGACCCCCAATACGGCTGTTCTGCAAAACCTGACCCCCAAGACTGGTGTTGCGCAAAACCGGTCCCCCAAAACTGTTGTTCCTCCGGTTGCGCTTGTCCGGTATGTCAGGGTTGCTGTTGACGGTATGGTGATCCAAACCTCTGATCCTGCTGCGCTGGATATCCGTGATGCTGCGGCTCTGGTGCCGGCTCATGCTGGGGCTCTGGTGCCGGTTCATACTGCTGCTCCGGTGCCGACTCATACTGCTGCTCCGGTGCCGGCGATAAATGTGGAAGAATATTATATGAACCGAATACACCGCCAATAAATTGGTCTACATTTGAAAATAGAGCCCGAGTTTCCGGACCAGCATCAGTCGGGTATGGATCCTGCACCATTGATTGTATAAGATGCAACCCACGAGCCTGTCGTTACATTAGAAATAAGAAATACGTATTGACTCATACCGCCGAATGTTAAAAAGTAATATAATATAAAGAATTCAACTTACCAAATCTCGTTCCACGTGGCCTCTAGGCTCGTACCGCGCGATGTTTGGGAAGTCATTAGGGGGAGCAGAAAGATATCTTATGGTGGCACGCTTATACCACTGTAGATATGGTTCGGTAGCGTCGGTGGCTGTTTGGTCACCTATTTGCTGTAAGGCAATATTACGCCGCCTATCCTCCCATCTCAGCAAATATTGATGATGATGCTCCCTCCAATCACGCTCCGCCTTTCCTCCTCGCATGTCTCCCTCTATTGTCATAGGCGAAGACGGCGGGACAGCAATATGTTGCGATCTATTAAACTGTCGCAACACCCGGTCCGGTAGGTGCATGACAACGATATTAATGCAGAGGAGTGGGCATCGAGCCCGCCAAACCGGCTCTCCATTGATACGTACAGATGCCAGGTAATGTTTGCAGACGATCTGCTGTATAAGGTGTCCACGTGAACTGCGCAAATAACATAGTACAAAAATTATGATGAAGGTATTTCATGTTGGTGTATATGCCCTAGAGGCCATTACTGTATCATACTAGTATGTATATTACTTGATGGAAGCTTGGGATATTCACAGTTGTACAGACAATCTTGCTCAATATAGTAGTATGCTGCTTGGTTTGTCTCTGCTTTAATGTGTACATGTGTGTTTATTTATTATATCACCTATACGCATTAGTAGAGCCCTTAGGATCTTTGCTTGATTACCGGCGTTGTGATGGCGATCACACTCGTGGGGGCTGGGTAATCTACAAGCACATCCTTATACACGTCCCTAGTCGTGGGAGTATCGAGATAGGGCATCGATGCTCCGGAGTAGACTAGCGTATGCGCTTCTCATCCCAGCACGGGAGACGGTCTGTCCCACAGCCGTCAGTACGTCGTACTTGAGATAGTATGCGGGTGCTCGTTGGGTTACGAGTACACTGGACAGGACTCGTCGGGAACTGATGGATGGTATTATACCTATCGTCAGTTATCAGTTCCCAGGTGACATGAGTACAGCTTAGTCCGCTGACTTGACACTGTCACTTCGCCTCGAGTGTGTTCCCACTGTTCTTTGATTGCCACCCTACCACGGCTCTACTGAGTCGTGCAAACAGGTAGTAGTTGGGAGCAGTCCCGAAGCACTTGGAGGCAGTGACGGTTAGACAGGATTCGTCTCTCCCGGTATTGGGGGTTGACATCGCGCTGTGTCTAGGAGAGCCATTACACGAGTAGTCCCTGGCCAGGGCAAGCGAGATATACTGGTAGGTTTCCAGTGTTATCTCAGGGTGTATTGGGCTTCACTCCGACACGACTTGTACCGCTATTAGGGGACTGACGTTTACCGCCCCCTAGGCCCGCCATGCGATGTATCAGACGAACAGACCGGACTGTACGGAGAAAGTCATATTCAGACTCAGTAGGAGTTCAGATGGGGTTTCACCTCGTCAGCCTTCTTGTCGACATCTACCTGGGGACCGTTATGCACAGCTAGTGCCGCTTGCGGTCTGTGGTTAAACCCACTGCCAGCGTAGTGTCGAGTCTTTAGAGTCCCACACAGAGGGTATTCGCCTCTGGGCAAAACAGAGTAGAGGTCGCATGGTTTTGCGACAGGGTTCGTTCTCATCCGCGCACTTGTGCACGTTTGGAGTCCGGACGGATATTGCCAGCAGGCTCTGGTTTGAGCCGGATACTGGTATATGTTTTGGGGTTGCTTTTAAATCTTGGTATTCTTGTTCCTCGGAACGAGAATGCAGGTGTGTATGCACAGTTGCTTGAGGCGGAGGATGAGGTTTTTCATTAGGGTTTCGGAACGGGTGCGTATGCACAGTTGACAGTTATCATTTTCCAAAGCCTAATGGATTTATGGATTATCTATTAATAATAGTAATTAAATGAGAATTATGTTATGGTTGATTTTTTGTTGACTTGTTGACCATGGTTGACTTGTTGACCATGGTTGAATATTGACCACCATCATGCTTTGTAAAGATACTCCTTGATTTATGCTTACACTCATTTATTGAAAGTATGATAGTGGTCATTCCAAATTAACCATCAACTATTCTCATTTTCAATTATTATTATTAATTAGATATTTCCTTTTTCTTTTAGTTATGGTTGCTAAAAGAAAATAGCTCATTTCTTTCATATCTATTCTCTCTCCTCTCTTCATCTTCTTCTTCCTCAAGCTCAAGGTGATTCCTTCTCATGTGTTGAGAATCCTTCATCTTGAAAAGAAAACAACCCCTAAACACTCTCTACTCTCTCTAGGGTTCAAGGTTTAGCAAGCCGGAAGCCCTAGTTCACTCAAAGATCGAGGAAGAGCCCAAAGGTCGAACCTTCGAGGTGGATCCATCTTCGACGGAAGAAGGCGACGAGAAGAGAACCATTCAAGCTACTACAAAGCACAAGAAAGAAGAACAACAACAAGAAGAGAAGGAGTTCAAGTTTAGGTATAACCATCCTCATAGTAGCTAACTCTCTTTAGCAAGTATGCTAGTTTAGTTTAGCAAAGATCCGGCTTTTACGGTCCATGTTACAAAGTTTAGAAAAAATTTTGAATTACCGTTTCCGCAACCCCGAAAGTACCGGGAGAGGTAACGTGGACCTAACAGTGGTATCAGAGCCTAACTAAACTCAAACTAGCTTGGTAGTGAAGTGTAACGAAGTTCGGAACCGAAAAATCACAAAACCGGAAAAACAAAACCCTAAGTTTCTGTTGAAATTTTTTCTGCTCTAAATGAAAAACTTTATACTTGTAAAATCGTCTCAGGGTTTTGTTTGAACACAGAAGAAAAACGATGACGTAATTCTTTTAAGTCGCCGCGCTTCCGCGGCACGAGGTAGGTATGTGCCGCGGAAGCGCCGCAGGTTGGTTTCCTTGCTGCATCGTTTTTCGTGCAGTGTTCTTCTGGTGGGATTTTGGGATTTTTCAGATATATTATATGTGCCCAGATTTTCCAGAACTGAAATTCACTTTTGGGGTCCTATAATTTCGTATTTTTTTTCGAACTTCGCTACACTTTGGCTATGTTGGTTATATCTGTGATGTTTGCATGTATTGAACGTCGGCTAATCGCTATAAGACGATTAGTTGGGGTTATACATGATCTGTGTTTGATATTGGAATGTGTATATGAATGTGTTGGACTGTCGCGGGTGAATAGCCGGGGTGGATGTGAGATGAGCTTTTGTTTTTCTTTCATTCATTGTAAATGTAAATTGATGTAATAATATTATTTGATTGGCCGCACAACCGGGTCGGGGTTGTAGCCGTCATTGTATAATTCTTTTTACTGTTTTTGCTCCTAGGATAGACCCATGGAGGGGGTGCACAAACTACCGAGTTCTTGGCGGGTAGTTTGCCGCACCCGTAGGGGTCTTGGGTGGGGTATTTGGCTATTCACCGCGACCGTGTTATCCGCTTTTCATTCCAGGCTCGAAAGGATTGCGGATTGCTAGTATATCCAATGTATTCATCTGTGATCTGTAATGTCTATCATTGCTTTACTATTTAGGCGTTGCTTATGTTTTACAGCCGCGCTAGCCCAGCCCCCGCTCTGTCGTTAGTTAAGTAACCTAACGAGTGATGACGGGACCCCGTGGCGAATGCGAATGGCATAAGCGTACGTCATATTTTGGTTGTTTTCTGCAATGGTAGGATTAAATGATGGGACGCATTAAAAGAACTAATGCAAGAATATCACGCATTAAAAGAACTAATGCAAGAAAATAAACCTAAAAGACGTTGTTGGAACAAGTTTTTCAAAAAGCTGTTATTGCAAGGACGTTCATTTTTGTTTTGCATCGCGGTATTCGGTTATGAATACCCAGCACCTCAGTCGACGAGGCAAGGGCCGAGATCCCTTCACCGGGAGTGACCCCTTGGACAAAAGTTTGCGTCAGGGTAATAACTTCACTATAGTCGATTATTATTGCTTTGCATCGAGGTATTCATTTTGTAATATCCTGCACCTCATTCGACGAGGAAAGAGCCGAGATCCCTTCGCAGGGAGTGACCTCTTTAGCAAAAGTTTTCGCCACTATGATTTTCAAAAGGGTGCAATCAGGTTCCTTCAACGACATCAAGTTCATTACGTTAACGGGTTTTTCGCCAAAAACCCAGCCGTAGCCCTCCATCGTTTCGGATTAATATTATTCAGTATTCGTGCTGCGTTTGTTGACCTAGTCAAGACGTAGTGAACGGTAGCTAAATAATATTTTTTCTGTGGATTGCAAATGTGATTGGTTAGGACAGTCGTGCGGCCTTGTTGACCTAGTCAAGGGCACGTACGGGTGGGTCTAATGCAATCAGGATTATGACGGGTAGAACTTGTCTAACAGTTTGTGGCTTGTTGACCTAGTCAAGGTCATGAACAGTTAGGGGCAAAAACCACATCGGGAGTTTCAAAAGAACTGAAACTTGCAGATTTAGCATACCTTCTGGAGTGTGGTGGCTAGAGTAGATTCCATCTAGGTTATCACACAATGACAGTTGGATCCTGATCCCACTGATGAGTTGGTTTACTCTCGGGAGATTATTTCACTTAACGATCAATGCTATAAACCTAGTAGGTGTCAAGAAAGGTGTTAGCGGGGTTACGCCCACAGGGAAAAGAGGTTCTTTAATTAAGGAACTTCGCGAAAGCGTTGGAAAACCTCCCTCGAAGTACCGACACTAGCCTGGCTGAAAGGTTAAGCAAGTATTGTGACGTGAATTAAAACCCGGCTAGTTCTTCTTTTAAAAAGGTTTTAAGAAGGATTTGAGGAAACAGTGGGAGACATCCTGGTTAGATAAATTAATAAACCAATCTAATCTTGCAAGAGCATACGCTGAGTGTTTCTTTTCTCTCTCTCCAGGCAGCAACCTTTTCACGCCCTAATCAAGATAATAAAATGTATCGCTTGACCGATCCGAATTTTTATTCGGGACTGGGGAAAGTTGGTTCAGCTCTAACTTGTGACAACAGTCATGAGTATGAGAATGGGAAAGAGGAAAGTATGGATTTCCAGGATACCCAGTTGAAGAAGAAGCATGGTTTTGCATCTACTTCAGGTGTTCTTGTAATTGAGAACTGCTTTACGGTCAGCCCTACCTCCTGGGTACTTGATACCGGATCAGGATCTCATATCTGTAATTTATTGCAGGGACTGAGAAAAAGTAGGAAAGTTGCACCGGGTGATATGTCGCTCAGAGTAGTGAACGGAGCACAAGTTAATGCGGCAGCCGTCGGTGAATATCACCTAGTATTGCCAAATGGCAAGACTATGATTTTGAACGATTGCTACTATGTACCCTCCATGGTTTGCAACATCATATCAGTTTCTTTACTTGATAAAGAAGGATATAACTTTGTTCTTGAAAAGAATATCATGAACATTTACCTTGATAAGGTACTGGTTGCAGAGGGTACACTGTTTAATGGTATCTACGTTCTAAATCAGAATACAGTTCTCAACATACAAAACACACGCAAGAGGAAGAATTCAGATATAAATGAATCCTACTTGTGGCATTGTAGACTTGGTCATATCGGAGAGAAAAGACTGAGTAAGTTGCATAAAGATGGACTCTTGAATGCGTTCGAGTTTTCATCTTATGGAACTTGTCAGTCTTGTCTCAAAGGAAAGATGACCAAATCTCCGTTCACCGGACATGGAGAAAGAGCAGCAGAGCTCTTGGGACTCGTACATAGTGATGTATGTGGTCCGATGTCTATACATGCAAGGGGTGGGTTCTCGTACTTCATCACATTCACTGACGATCTCTCTAGGTTCGGATATGTGTATCTGATGAAACACAAATCTGAAGCTTTTGAGAAATTCAAGGAATTCAGAAACGAAGTAGAGAACCAGACAGGCAAAAGTATCAAGATCCTCCGGTCTGACAGGGGAGGGGAGTACTTAAGCACGGAATTCCTAGATTACTTAAAAGAGAATGGTATTCTCTCTCAGCTTACTCCTCCTTATACACCACAGCACAACGGTGTTTCGGAGCGGAGGAATCGTACCCTATTGGATATGGTTCGCTCCATGATGAGTAGTGCTGAGTTGCCTCTTTCATTTTGGGGACATGCGCTTCAGACAGCGGCATATCTATTGAATGATGTTCCGTCTAAATCTGTGCCTAAAACTCTGTTCGAGATATGGAATGGAAAGAGGCCATATCTTAAAAGATCTAAGATATGGGGTTGTCCGGCTTATGTTAAAAAGCATAAACCGGATAAACTGGAGGCACGGTCAGTTTTATGTAAGTTTGTGGGATATCCAAAGAATGGTTATGGATATCTATTCTACCACACCGAGGAACAGAAGGTGTTTGTTGCTCAGCATGCCGTTTTCTTGGAAACGGAGTTTCTTGCAAAAGAAATTAGTGGGAGCACGGTAGAATTGGAAGAAATTCAGCGACCACAAACTGAAACTGAAAGTTTGACAGAACCTCAGGATTCAATAACCCCAGACGAACCTCAGCCACTCCGCAGATCTGGTAGGGTTTCTCATCCGCCCGAGAGATACTACGGTTTTCTCATTGACGGGGATCGAGAGGATTGCATCTTGGAAGAAGATGACCCTACCAGTTTCAGGCAGGCCATTATCAGTAGGGACTCTGATAAGTGGCAGGAAGCAATGCAATCTGAAATGGAGTCCATGTACGCCAATAAAGTGTGGACCATGGATATTGCTCCACCTGGGGTAAAACCCGTTGGATGCAAATGGATCTACAAAAGGAAACTTGGTGTAGATGGGCAGGTGGAAACCTATAAAGCTAGACTCGTTGCAAAAGGTTTTCGTCAAAGACCTGGTTTGGACTATGATGAAACTTTTTCTCCGGTGGCTATGCTCAAATCCATTCGGATCCTACTTGCCATTGCTGCGTTCCATGACTATGAAATCTGGCAGATGGATGTTAAAACGGCTTTCCTAAACGGTTGTTTGGAAGAGTGCGTTTACATGGATCAACCAGAAGGTTTCGTAGACAGTGGGAGCAGCGGAAAGGTGTGCAAGTTGCTTAAATCCATTTATGGATTAAAGCAGGCATCGCGGAGCTGGAACATCTGTTTTGATGAGGCAATCAAGGAATTTGATTTCATCAAGAACGAAGATGAACCCTGTGTGTATAAGAAGATTGTAGGACGAACTGTCGTGTTCCTAGTCTTGTACGTGGACGACATTCTTTTGATAGGAAATGATGTTCCTATGCTACAATCGGTCAAGCTGTTTTTGTCACAAAGGTTCTCCATGAAGGACCTGGGTGATGCCTCGTACATTCTGGGGATCAAGATCTATAGAGATAGATCCAAGAGACTATTGGGACTTTCGCAGTCCAGGTACATAGAGACCGTACTAAAGAGATTTAGTATGGAGGATTCCAAGCGCGGTAACATACCCGCATTGCACGGAATTACCCTCTCCAAGAAGATGTCTCCTAAGACTGACGAGGAGAGGGTTCGCATGAGCACTATACCCTACGCTTCGGCGGTAGGATCTATAATGTATGCGATGCTATGTACAAGACCAGATGTAGCTTACGCGTTGAGCACGGTAAGCCGGTATCAGTCAGACCCAGGGGAGGACCACTGGACAGCAGTGAAGAACATTCTCAAGTACCTGAGAAGGACTAAGGAGATGTTCCTGGTTTACGGTAATGGAGACCTCAGGGTCGAGTCCTTTACCGATTCAAGCTTCCAGAGTGACAAAGATGATAGCAAGTCTGTCTCGGGTTTTGTGTTTACCCTCAACGGAGGGGCGGTATGTTGGAGGAGTTCCAAGCAGGATACCGTCGCAGACTCGACGATGGAGGCTGAATACATTGCTGCAAGCGATGCCGCAAAAGAGGCGGTCTGGATTAAGAAGTTCATTAGTGAACTTCAGGTGGTTCCGTCCATTGTTGACCCAATACCTTTGTATTGCGATAATAATGGGGCTATAGCTTTAGCGAAGGAACCAAGGTCCCAACAGAAATCCAGGCACATCTTAAGGCGGTATCACCTGATCAGGGAGATCATTGATCGACAGGAGATCGAGGTGCGGAGAGTGGACACAAAGGACAACACTGCGGACCCATTCACGAAGGCTTTACCCCAGACTCAGTTCGAGCGGCTGATCGAGATGATAGGTCTTCGATACGCCAGTACATGGCCTTAGTGCAAGTGGGAGATTGTTGGTGTATATGCCCTAGAGGCCATTACTGTATCATACTAGTATGTATATTACTTGATGGAAGCTTGGGATATTCACAGTTGTACAGACAATCTTGCTCAATATAGTAGTATGCTGCTTGGTTTGTCTCTGCTTTAATGTGTACATGTGTGTTTATTTATTATATCACCTATACGCATTAGTAGAGCCCTTAGGATCTTTGCTTGATTACCGGCGTTGTGATGGCGATCACACTCGTGGGGGCTGGGTAATCTACAAGCACATCCTTATACACGTCCCTAGTCGTGGGAGTATCGAGATAGGGCATCGATGCTCCAGAGTAGACTAGCGTATGCGCTTCTCATCCCAGCACGGGAGACGGTCTGTCCCACAGCCGTCAGTACGTCGTACTTGAGATAGTATGCGGGTGCTCGTTGGGTTACGAGTACACTGGACAGGACTCGTCGGGAACTGATGGATGGTATTATACCTATCGTCAGTTATCAGTTCCCAGGTGACATGAGTACAGCTTAGTCCGCTGACTTGACACTGTCACTTCGCCTCGAGTGTGTTCCCACTGTTCTTTGATTGCCACCCTACCACGGCTCTACTGAGTCGTGCAAACAGGTAGTAGTTGGGAGCAGTCCCGAAGCACTTAGAGGCAGTGACGGTTAGACAGGATTCGTCTCTCCCGGTATTGGGGGTTGACATCGCGCTGTGTCTAGGAGAGCCATTACACGAGTAGTCCCTGGCCAGGGCAAGCGAGATATACTGGTAGGTTTCCAGTGTTATCTCAGGGTGTATTGGGCTTCACTCCGACACGACTTGTACCGCTATTAGGGGACTGACGTTTACCGCCCCCTAGGCCCGCCATGCGATGTATCAGACGAACAGACCGGACTGTACGGAGAAAGTCATATTCAGACTCAGTAGGTGTTCAGATGGGGTTTCACCTCGTCAGCCTTCTTGTCGACATCTACCTGGGGACCGTTATGCACAGCTAGTGCCGCTTGCGGTCTGTGGTTAAACCCACTGCCAGCGTAGTGTCGAGTCTTTAGAGTCCCACACAGAGGGTATTCGCCTCTGGGCAAAACAGAGTAGAGGTCGCATGGTTTTGCGACAGGGTTCGTTCTCATCCGCGCACTTGTGCACGTTTGGAGTCCGGACGGATATTGCCAGCAGGCTCTGGTTTGAGCCGGATACTGGTATATGTTTTGGGGTTGCTTTTAAATCTTGGTATTCTTGTTCCTCGGAACGAGAATGCAGGTGTGTATGCACAGTTGCTTGAGGCGGAGGATGAGGTTTTTCATTAGGGTTTCGGAACGGGTGCGTATGCACAGTTGACAGTTATCATTTTCCAAACCCTAATGGATTTATGGATTATCTATTAATAATAGTAATTAAATGAGAATTATGTTATGGTTGATTTTTTGTTGACTTGTTGACCATGGTTGACTTGTTGACCATGGTTGAATATTGACCACCATCATGCTTTGTAAAGATACTCCTTGATTTATGCTTACACTCATTTATTGAAAGTATGATAATGGTCATTCCAAATTAACCATCAACTATTCTCATTTTCAATTATTATTATTAATTAGATATTTCCTTTTTCTTTTAGTTATGGTTGCTAAAAGAAAATAGCTCATTTCTTTCATATCTATTCTCTCTCCTCTCTTCATCTTCTTCTTCCTCAAGCTCAAGGTGATTCCTTCTCATGTGTTGAGAATCCTTCACCTTGAAAAGAAAACAACCCCTAAACACTCTCTACTCTCTCTAGGGTTCAAGGTTTAGCAAGCCGGAAGCCCTAGTTCACTCAAAGATCGAGGAAGAGCCCAAAGGTCGAACCTTCGAGGTGGATCCATCTTCGACGGAAGAAGGCGACGAGAAGAGAACCATTCAAGCTACTACAAAGCACAAGAAAGAAGAACAACAACAAGAAGAGAAGGAGTTCAAGTTTAGGTATAACCATCCTCATAGTAGCTAACTCTCTTTAGCAAGTATGCTAGTTTAGTTTAGCAAAGATCCGGCTTTTACGGTCCATGTTACAAAGTTTAGAAAAAATTTTGAATTACCGTTTCCGCAACCCCGAAAGTACCGGGAGAGGTAACGTGGACCTAACATTTCAAAATTTTAAAACAAACTTAATTACCTAAGTTATGGTTACCTGAGTCGCCTCCATGCGATCCAACTCATCTCTATAGTACCTAAGTACTCGACAAGGAGCCTTATACGCTTTCTTGCTATTCCACCAAGAGCCGAGCGGCTTTCCAGGGGTATCTAAGGCAGTTATTTTAACTCGATTCGGTCTTCCCATACACATATGCTCGCATGACCAAATTTATAAATAAAGTGTCAGATGATAAGAGAAAGAACCAATATTACAATTTTGTAAATTTCTAGCTGTGAAAAACAAGGAATTTACCTGAAGTAATGTAATGCAGCCATAAATTTTATTCTTCGTTGGAGCACATGCCTTATCGAGTTCCTTGTAAAGAAAGACCAGGACCCCTGCTCCCCAAGTATAATGGGCACACACATCAAAGTCCGTAAGGAAGCTAAGGTATAACGGATGGACATGCGTTGCCGATTGGTCCGGTATCAACCAAGAACCGATCATGTACAGAATCTAGGCACGTGGATGTCTATCCAAGATTTCATCGGTGGCTGCATCGTGGATATTAGTAAATGTATCTTTCAGCCAGTTTAAACTGATCTTATACCCCTTACTATAGCCTCCTGGTGCCTGATATTAGCATTTTTTGTGAAATATTAAAGCTAGAAATAATGTACAAAATATCCATGCAATAGGTACACCAAAGAGGGGAAACAAAATGAATTTTTTTACCTGTCCGAGAGCAGACTCGGCATATGTATCCAAGTATGGGTGGTCGGTATCTGGACCAACAATTTTTCCTTCGACCAATCCAAGCCCATTGACCCGTAAACCGAGTAAGAGGCCAATATCCAGTAGTGTGATAGTGGCCTCATCCCATCTTAGATGAAAAGTGTGGGTCTCTTTTCTCCGGCGCTCAACTAGAGAGGTAACGAGAGCGTGGTCGATTTGGATAGACGAACCAATGAAGCTTCATAAAATCCGGCCCTTCGAATCCGCTCGATTATTCGCTGGTCTGTAACTATCCACTTGTCAGAACTATGGGTGACGACGGTGAGATTATCTCCATCCTGCAAAATTAAATCATGTTATTTTCAACTATTAGAATTAAAAGAAAGGGGTAATTAAAAAAAATTTAATAAGTTTTGAATTTTTCCTCTCCATGTAATATATTAAAAGATCTGTGTTCGTTTTGATCAACGAGCATAGATTTGTCGAATGGTTGATTCTCCATTGAGACAATTTTGATATTTTAGATATGAGAAGGGACTTTGTACATAGTTAATTTAACGAAAACCACACTGAAGAGGGCGGGGTTTTATAGAACCCGCCCTCTTCAATGCTTAGTGTTGTCACATCAGTTTTTTATTGTTTAGTATTGTATGAATTCCCGGGATTGTCAAGTCAAATCAGTTTTTTATTGTTTTGTATTGTTATCAGAACGAAGAGGGCGGGTTCTAAGAACCTGCCCTCTTCAATAATTAAATGAGGGCGTGTTCCAGGAACCCGCCCTTATATTTGTTGGATTCCCGGACACTATAGTGTCAAGTCAAATCAGTTTGTATTATAGTGTCAAGTCAAATCAGTTTTTTAATATTTTATATTTTATCAGAACGAAGAGGGCGGGTTCAATAATTAAATGAGGGCGTGTTCCAGAAATCCGCCCTCATATTTGTTGGATTCCCAGGTATTATAGTGTGAAGTCAAATCAGTTGTATTATAGTGTCAAGTCAAATCAGTTTTTTAATGTTTTATATTGTTATCTGAACAAAAAGACCCGCCCTCTTCAATAATTAAATGAGGGCATGTTCCAGGAACCCGCCCTCATATTATGTATTACAGTAATTGAATGCCGGCGTGTTCCTATAAATAGCTCTTTACTATACAGCAACTCTCCATTTACCCTTATTTTGTGCAAGTGTGGAGTTTAGGAAGAAGGTCAAGTTCAGTACCATAGTCGTGAGGAGCTGCTGGATAGGATCAAGACGGAACCATGGCTTACTGTAAATTTCTGGAGCAAATTCAGTGACCAAACCAAGGTTCAGGGGCTCTAAACAGGAAGAGGAGACCAAAACAAGCACAGGGAAGAAATTTGAAGTTCCAAATTCTCTGTGAGTATTTCGCTCATCTTCTCCCCCTCCTCTGAACTCCTCTGAAGTATTCTTCCTGCAGCATTCTTTGCACAAACTCTCTTCCTCTCTCCAATAAAACTGTTTTTGTGCAGGATTCTTTGCGCCGCCGCCAAATAAGTTGTTTGCAAGTGTTTTCGGTTTATGTTTGTTACTGTTTTGCATAAATAATACGGACTTTAAGGGGCTATAACACTAATTCAGATTGGGTGGGGATTTCATCACCTTTCCTAAGACCCAAAAAATCACTAAAAGCATACGTATTACCCTTGAGCTTATTAAAAAAATATCTAGACTCAGCCAACTAAGGACTGTCGTGCTCAATAAGACAGAGAAGGTTGTGGGCATTCGATCGTTTATCTAAATTTGACTTTATGGTGCCTAGGCTAGACAAGTGAGAAAGATAATTTTAAAAGGTCCGTCTCACGGTGATTCGTGCGCGGAACCTTCCTTTCCTCATTTGTGCTTACCTGGCCACAATTGGCAGTGAAGAGACGATTTGAGGGTTATCTCACAACTTGTCACTTTGGAACAGGTAGGAGCAGTCTATTGGACTTTGAAGACCATAGCTCTAGGTATGATTGTGCATGTTTTGACTGTGATTGTATGAAGTTAACGCTTTTTTTATTGTTGGCTTGATATTGTTTGATGCAGATTATGGCAAGTTCAAATTTATTTGTTGTATGTAAATACGATGGCCGGATTATCACAAGTGCACAAGGTCCCGAATATATGGGCGGGTCCGAAAGAATCATGTGATTAGAACCATCAACAACTTATAATGAAATTGGGAATAAAGTGTTCAAAATCACGAAATACGATCCCCGTGAAATTAGGCTTAAGTTAAGTTGTATATGGTCTATGTTTAGTGGAAATGCATTGGTTGAAATTATAGACGATGCATCAATATCTTCGATGATAGATTTCGGTCTGTCAAACACCCAGCATTCTTTTGAACTTTTGGTTCAGAAGTATCAGATGTCCCTCCAACGGGTAATTTTGATGGTAATGCCGGAGGTAGTTCCTGGAGGTACGGTCACATGGTTAACGATGATACCGTCAGTCTCGGTGGATATGACTATACACAACATTATTCAAACCTTCAAACTCAAGGGTAAACATTTTATAAATACACATTCAAACATTTTAGTAATACCAAAATACTAATATGTTTTATATATTGAATACATGTTCTCCCAATCGACTGCTGCAGTTACATGCATCCCAGAAGAACAACAAGGATTACCATACACAACCTTCCAAAGGCAAATAAATCTGAAACAAGTGGTGATTTATTTACGAAAATATTAAGGAATAATAGTATAATAATAAT
Organism: Agapanthus africanus; assembly: GCA_030015575.1. Lineage (NCBI taxonomy): Eukaryota > Viridiplantae > Streptophyta > Magnoliopsida > Asparagales > Amaryllidaceae > Agapanthus > Agapanthus africanus. Next base: position 388,137,174 of record CM057345.1, on the reverse strand, counting down.
TTATATACTAATCGCAGATTTTCCCATACCTCCGTATCATTCCAACACGATCCAAGTAGCGCATTCCAAGTATGTCCGTCCACATCTTTCCGGTCTTCTCATCCCGAACAATCCACATTACACCGACCACAACCATCATATATTGCACCCGAACCTTATGTTGCTACGGGTGACATTGAATTTGTGTGGCAGTGATGATGAAACTGTTGAAGGTCATCAAGAGGAAGATAGCATGGAATATGCCGCTGGATTGAATGATATAGCATTGTTTGATGATATGGTTGCGAACAATGATTTTGTCGAACTAGATGATCCCGGCCTCGATCCGCTGGAAGATGATAATTGGGTAGACTTAGCCGTGGCAGAATTAAATACGGCATCCTATTTGGAAGCGACAGTAGCAAGCGAAGATTGTGTCACTATTGGGGATTTATTTCAGGAAAAAGGAGATCTTATTTGTAAGCTAAAGTCGTGGTCTATTCAGCAAAACGTTACATTTAAAACCGAAGAGTCAAATAAGACGTACTATACCGTGGTATGTACGAAAGCTCCTGAATGTAAGTGGAGATTGCATGCATGTTGTTCCAAAAGAGCAAATGCTTGGAAGGTCACGAAATACAACCAAGAACATACATGCATCAATTCTATTATGTTACAAGATCATAGGAATTGCACTTCATCTTACATTTGCTCACTAATCATGCCACTAATCCGTACAGATGTGGCGATGACTCCCCGAGAGATACGGCTCTACGTTAGCGGAGATGTCACGTCCCGAAAGTACGGAAAATGACCGGCACTTAAACTACGAAACGTCTCGAGGCGTACGTAATCTAAGTAAGCCGAAAACCCAGAAATCCAAACCAAGAAAAGTAGTAGAGTGAAGGAAAACCGATTTAAAATCAAGTAGTTTTAATAGCATAAGCCGAATTATGCGGTTTTAAAAAAAACATCAAGTAGTTCCTGAAAATTTCGGCAGAGTCTCCTTTGTAAATACTGGCTCCCAAACGGGATACAACATGAATAGTATACGAAATCAATAAAAAGGCATCCCCAAGCGGGAGCTAGCTCTTCGTTAATCGACGGTCACAACCACACAAGCAATATAATATACAACGCCAACGGCGAGGATCAAAACTCAAAAGGAAACTCAAAACCACAAGAAATCTGCAGAAATATAACGCGCGACTCTAAGGTCGAAAGAATAACATCACTGGTCTCTATCTCAAAAATAACACATGTTTGGTTGATGGAACTTCTAGATACAACAGAATAATAATATACAAGTTATATAATGGGGGTATGATACAAGTAAACCCACCTACTAGCAAATCACCCGAAGGAAACTATGCCCGCAAAACCGTGATGAAACCTGTACGGCAACCTGCAAGAAACTGGGGCACAACGGGGGTGAGTTGCCAACTCGTGAATAGAAAAACATCTACGCACAGAAATCGTATAAATAACGCAACCTAGGTCAATGATCATAATATATCCTCAAATATATGAATAACACGTAGCCTATAACAAGGCTAGGGTAAATATCTAACCCGAGTATAATCTCATGTGCCCGTGTCAGTGCCTCAAGTAGCAATATATCATATGAATGAGGTATGAATGCATGAAAACAGAATACATGTAAATGAAGAACCGTTTTCATAATTTAGTGAGATTTCCTTTGTATTTTTAAAATGAGGTATCATAATGAAATCAGCATAAAACAGTGCCTAGCATCGGCACAAAACGTAATCCCAATATCTCGATATCTCTGTATCACAGTCTCTGTACCTCAATATCTCGAAATCTCAATGTCTCAATCACAATATGTAGGGCGCCGTCAGTCCAGACCGGCCCCTACCATCCATCTCAAGACCACGACGGTATCCTCCGGATATCCGATGCGTCGGGTAAAATCACCGGTAGGTAGTGCTCCCCTGCCAGGCTCACATCGTCATCATCACGCGCTTCTTGCCCCGGGGTACCTTACCGGGTCCACCATGTACCCGAAACGGTTCATCCGTCTCCTCGAATCGGGTCTCGAAATCCATTAGCAAACTCATGGTGGACGACTCATACATCATGGGAAAAAACCGCACTTTTTATTTAAAAAAAGAAAGAAGAAGTTTGTATATGTTTTGCGGTTTTCCCCAAATCCAGAAAATCTCATGGAATCCGAATCCAAAACCTCAATAGCACGTAAAAAGTGAATATATGCATGAGAATCCATGAATGCGGCATAACAATGAATATCAGTATGCATGAAGTAGCAGGTAATAACTATAATTTCTAAACTAACATATAAGGCAAGTACACTAATATCATGTCTAAACTATTAGCTAACAGGCTATGTCAAGCAATAATATTTCTAAGGTGTACGTGACATGGTAAGTACCGATGAAGATGTGTGTGAGCCGGCAAGTAAGTGTACGTGGAACATACGCATCATCGGTAATGGTGCTGGTGTCCTAACCGCAAGATAGCAACAGTAGAATATAAAGCATAATATAAGCATGTGATGCGGAGCGAACAACAATAATGAGCGGGAGCTGAATACTAGACGTAACTATAACTAATCTGCATTAACCTAATATAAGTCCTACAAAAGGTGCCTTTTGAAATAACACGAATCATGGGGTTTTGAAAATAGGGGCTACGGTGTTTTTATGAAAAGATACGTCTTTTGAAATATCCGTAGGATCCCTTGGGCTGTCTTTTAAAATACCCACGATTCGTTAGTTTTGAAATAGGTAAGAATCGAATCTAATCTAACAACTAAACTAAACTAAGGGCTAAGCTGACCAGCTGGGCTACAGGTAAGGAAACCGCCTAACATCTGAGTCGATACATATACATACCTGTATATATATTAGTCGGTGATCCCGCCTCAATAATATCATATCCGATACCATATCTATAATCAGACATCCCAAGTCAAGAGTGCGGATCAATCATCAAAATATAGCTCATACATAAATCCGTCGTACGGCATCCCCAAATCTGGGTACGGGTTCATATCGCATTCATCATACTATCCATCTGGTATCCTCTTTATCAAATATCATGATCGGGGTACTGATCTACGTCTAGTACAATACTGATACCGCCTAAGTATGCATGCACGTGTGAAACACTACGTCAAGGACCCGCTACAACGTCATGTCGTATCTCAAATACAAACCCTGCTATATCACCGATCTCACGGCCTCAAATCAAATCTCATCGACTCATCATAAATCCCAAGTATCACCCTCAAATCCGTATGGGAACACATAGTCTCATACCCATGTGAACACAAAACTATAAAGAATCCCATGAGCACATATAAATAGGAATGTATGCAAGTATGTATGTGTGTATGTGTAGTGCAACACTACCCTAGGGTTCGCGACACTAAAATAATCCAACACACCAATATCCATCCTAAACATCGTTATTAATCCCAATTAACATATAATAATTGTTGGTGTGTATACGCATACGTATACACCACCACGGACTGCGGGGGTGCTATACGCCATCCACCCGACTTCTCCCCGTAGATATAAATCTGCTCACCTGATTCTCGCTCGTCGGTGCCAATGTCGCCACGTGCCTGCTTGTCGTCTCGAAGTCCTCGCGAGGGTACCTACGTATCATAACACATCGTATCGCATTAAAATCCGACCCAAAAACTCTCGATGTCGGCGTACAAACGCCAAACCATCGAGAAAAACCCAAATACACTCATTTGCATATTCACGAACACTAATTTTAATATAAAATAGGTTAAAACTCACAAAAACCCCAATTTCACTTAAAAAGTCATTTTTCCGAAAATCTAGCAAGCACAATTCGCCGTTTTAGTACAAAACTCGATGTATAAACGAATCTAGCGGCCACAATATTCACTAAATATCTTAATTAAGTCATAAAAACAATTCCCATAATTTAATCTCATTAATTTCCATAAACGTTAAAATTCTAGTTTACAAAATACCAAAATTTTAACAATTTTATAGCAAAAATGCACAAACTACAATCTAGCTTGGATTTTCATGAACTAAAAGCATTAAACCACTCAATATAATCTTTATAATAACATGAAACCTAAATTTGAATTTTTATCTCATAAGAATATAATTATTTAAAAAACCTAGTTTACCAATTATATAATTATCACTTTTAAATCAACAAATATGCAAACTAGCAACTTAAATTGGATTTAGCAAAACATTAATATGTCAATTATATCACATAAACTAAATCTCACAACACAAAATACCAATTTGAAATCAAACCCCTCTCTTGAATTTTAAATCATGCACCTAGAACTAATTAAAAACCTAATTAAACAATTAATTAAGCTAACCTAAGCAATTAACAACACATTAAGCAAAAAGGTTAGAATTTATACCCAACTAATTTGAAGATCCCACAAGCACACTTAGCCTCCCAAATTGAAATCTAAATCCCTAGATCCATGCTAAGGTAGCCAAGGGAAAATAGGTAGGAGGTGGGTTTTGATTTGGATTTTTGCTTGATTTTTTGTGGATTTTTCAAGCATTTTTGATAAACTTTTTTAAAGAGAAGGAGATGAAGAATGAAGGGGCTGTTGTGGGTTCAGATTTTGGCCAGAATTGGTGGGGATTGGGTGAGAGAGGAGAGAGAGTGAGGTGGGGAAAGTCCACTCTAGTCAAAGTCCACTCTAATTCTATCATTTTCTACTCTTTTCTTTTTCTTTTCTTTTGAAAAAGAAGTGATTGGAGAGAGGGAGAGGGGGAGGGCTGTCATGGTGGGGCCGGCCATATGGGGAAGGGGGAGAGGGTGAGGTGTGGGTGTGTGGGTTAGGAAAAAGATAAATGCTAAACCCCAATTCCCATTAACACTAATTTCACCGAAAAAGCCTTTTTCTTCGATATTTTCTAAACCGTTTTAGCAAACGATTTCATTTCAAAAACCACATGATAAAATTTTATTTACTGTTTTATGATGCACAAAATTTGTTTCAACTCATTTCAATTTGTAATTTTCCCTAATTAAATGTATTAGTGACGGCTTAAAATAATAATAAAATAAAAAAAAAATCAGAAAATTTGAAATTTCACCAGTGGCTCAATAAACACCAAATACTAGCCATTACATAGCTAGAATATGTATATTTAATTTTTATAATAAAGATATTTGTATTTTGACTTTTTACGGAAACCCCCCTTATTTTACCGATTTTTCCGAAATTTCATCGAAACGATTTTCAAAACGTTACAATCTTCCTCTCTTAAAGAAATTCGGTCTCCGAATTTAAATTAAAACTTCCCCCAAATACTAAAATATTTCAGCCAAAACCATCAAATCGCCGGGGCTCCGAAATCATAAATACATAAAACAAATCGTAGCGCAACGCATGCGCATGAAAAATGAGCATATAACTCAAATCAGAACTCCGTCAAGCATCCCGCAATCATCCGAGTCATGGGGAAGACATCAATACCAAATCCAAAGCAAAACCAATATGATATAACTCGAAACTATACATGTAAAATATATTCAGGTACTGTCCTCTGACTAGTCCTGCTCAGTACGAAAACACATATCAATATCATAAAGACGTACTGCTCTATAAGAAAAATCAATCCCAAAATATGCGTATGAATACTACGTGCATCTTGTGCGCACGGAAATCAAAATCCAAATATGTGCCATACATATGCACAGAAACAACATCTAAGTGCATCGTGTGTGCATGAAACATCTGTCGTAGGCAACATGTATGCCTGACAGCAAATCAGGTGCATCTGACATGCACGAAAAATCTCGATTTAGTGCATCTGGTGTGCACCAAAATCACACTTCAAAACATGCGCCCAACATGCGTGAAAATCCAAATCAGGTGCATCCATCGTGCACGAAATCATGAAATCCAATATCAAGTGCCGAACATACGCAAAATCAAATCAGGTGCACAAGGTGCACAAAACAAATATCGAACATCACCATCGAAATCAAAGTCCAGTGCATCTAAGTGCACAAAAGGCGTATCACTGTACTGCAAGCATATATAAACTATACAGAGTGCAGGAACCAAATCGTGTGCGTGCATACGCACAAAATCAACTCAAATGTCTAAAACCGTAAAATCACAAACATGTGAAACCCAAGCACGAAAACGATATCAAGTGCAACACTGTGCAATGATCGTAAATCCTCAATCATCAAAATCAAATCATGCGAATAAATCACCCAAAACATCGAAATCAATAATGGCGGAATAGTACCGCTCAAGCGCATCCTCTAAGAATCTCGGGCCAATTGTCGCGGTCACTAGTGGGCCGTTTCGTCGATGATCATGAACTCTGGCCTGCTGGTGTGCGTAACAATGACCACTTCTGGGTCAAGGTCTTCACCGTGAATTACCAATCTCTCGGTCCATCGGCTCATCGGCCCTGTCAGGTGTGCTAACGGGGATGATCCCGTTCTGGCACTTCTCTGGTCACCTCTCGGTCAATCATCGTGACCACTCGTAAAACAGCATATCACTGGCGTCGGTCTCTGGCTCTCTGAATGTACGTGACACATCTGATCCTGGGTGCAAGTGTCATTGCAGCAGTGTCCTGGAAGGAATCCTGCTCACGGTCTCTTCCATGTCTCGTCTCTGCCAACTGTCCGGAAGTCATCGTCCTTTCCTATATCTGCATCTTGCTCTGGAACGACTGCATACTCATCGCAACTCCTTCTGGAAGGTAAATCCAAGTACCATGCCTCGGCATGCGCATCGCATCTCTGATGTCGGCGGAGTGGAACGTCATCTCATCTAGATCTGGTACGAACCTCTTACTTCACTTTTCTCTAATGTCGTCTACTTTGGACTCGTCTCGTCGCGGCTGCATGGACTGAGCTCCAACGGCTATTCTCGTATCGGGAGTCTCCCAAGAAATGCATCTCACCACCTAGCATCCGAATTAAGTCGAACCATCCAATCGATTGTCAAAACCTCATAATCCCCCAAGGGCTCAACATCTTGGGCACAGTTTAATAGTATCGAGTACATACCACAGTATCGGTGGTCCAGCCGTAGAAGGGCAAACCCAAGCCTCACTAATGGCGCCGCGGAACTGCCGCAAACCCTAAGGTTCAAAGGCTTTCACACGGTCATTAAGTCGAGTTAGGGTTTCATTCTTCTAGAGGGACCATAGAATTGCCTGCATGTCTTTCCGACTACTTTAAACTTGGAATAATAGGTTTCTGACATTCGATCGTCTCTGTCGACTCCCAACGTCTCCGCGTGAAGTCGTCTCTAGCTGGAATCAATCTATCTGATGACCTCTCATCGGGTAGGCGAACGAACCACATGTCCTAGTCATTCATCGTCGGGTGACTAGCGACCTTCTATCATCTATTAGTACAACTCATACTGCATTAGCTCCAGCGTCTGGGGCAATATCCCGTCGCTCACAACAACAACTGGCTCACTCGTCTGCACGCTGAACAGTGCCTCAATCATCATGAGTGAGCAATACACCAACGGTCATCAAAATCTGGCTGGCCTCTATCATTGGCTCAATCCTCTAGTGTCGATCAGCACATCCGAGTAACCTCATAAAGGAGATCCGCCAAACGCTCTTGGCGCGGAAACACAGTAAAAAGACACATCTCCGCAATCGTGTGTCGCCGGAATTTCGCCCTGGTCAGTCCTCGTTCATGACGAGCTCGTGCTGACCACAACTCTAGCTGTAGCTCTCCCTGCCCGTAATCGTGGCAGCAAAACCATAACTGGTACTGATGAGGCTAGATCGGAATGAATATAATACTGAGCAAAGAAATGTACATTCTAAGGCTTCTTAAGTGGAGTAGCGTATCGTAAATATGCCGCGGAACATACCTACGGTACGTCACTCTAGTTTAGTCACCTATTTCATCAACCAAGGATCATCCTACGCTCTGAAGGTAAAACCTAACGCTTTGATACCAACTTTGTCACGTCCCGAAAGTACAGAAAATGACCGGCACTTAAACTACGAAACGTCTCGAGGCGTACGTAATCTAAGTAAGCCGAAAACCCAGAAATCCAAACCAAGAAAAGTAGTAGAGTGAAGGAAAACCGATTTAAAATCAAGTAGTTTTAATAGCATAAGCCGAATTATGCGGTTTAAAAAAAAAACATCAAGTAGTTCCTGAAAATTTCGGCAGAGTCTCCTTTGTAAATACTGGCTCCCAAACGGGATACAACATGAATAGTATACGAAATCAATAAAAAGGCATCCCCAAGCGGGAGCTAGCTCTTCGTTAATCGACGGTCACAACCACACAAGCAATATAATATACAACGCCAACGGCGAGGATCAAAACTCAAAAGGAAACTCAAAACCACAAGAAATCTGCAGAAATATAACGCGCGACTCTAAGGTCGAAAGAATAACATCACTGGTCTCTATCTCAAAAATAACACATGTTTGGTTGATGGAACTTCTAGATACAACAGAATAATAATATACAAGTTATATAATGGGGGTATGATACAAGTAAACCCACCTACTAGCAAATCACCCGAAGGAAACTATGCCCGCAAAGCCGTGATGAAACCTGTACGGCAACCTGCAAGAAACTGGGGCACAACGGGGGTGAGTTGCCAACTCGTGAATAGAAAAACATCTACGCACAGAAATCGTATAAATAACGCAATCTAGGTCAATGATCATAATATATCCTCAAATATATGAATAACACGTAGCCTATAACAAGGCTAGGGTAAATATCTAACCCGAGTGTAATCTCATGTGCCCGTGTCAGTGCCTCAAGTAGCAATATATCATATAAATGAGGTATGAATGCATGAAAACAGAATACATGTAAATGAAGAACCGTTTTCATAATTTAGTGAGATTTCCTTTGTATTTTTAAAATGAGGTATCATAATGAAATCAGCATAAAACAGTGCCTAGCATCGGCACAAAACATAATCCCAATATCTCGATATCTCTGTATCACAGTCTCTGTACCTCAATATCTCGAAATCTCAATGTCTCAATCACAATATGTAGGGCGCCGTCAGTCCAGACCGGCCGCTACCATCCATCTCAAGACCACGACGGTATCCTCCGGATATCCGACGCGTCGGGTAAAATCACCGGTAGGTAGTGCTCCCCTGCCAGGCTCACATCGTCATCATCACGCGCTTCTTGCCCCGGGGTACCTTACCGGGTCCACCATGTACCCGAAACAGTTCATCCGTTTCCTCGAATCGGGTCTCGAAATCCATCAGCAAACTCATGGTGGACGACTCATACATCATGGGAAAAAACCGCACTTTTTATTTAAAAAAAGAAAGAAGAAGTTTGTATATGTTTTGCGGTTTTCCCCAAATCCAGAAAATCTCATGGAATCCGAATCCAAAACCTCAATAGCACGTAAAAAGTGAATATATGCATGAGAATCCATGAATGCGGCATAACAATGAATATCAGTATGCATGAAGTAGCAGGTAATAACTATAATTTCTAAACTAACATATAAGGCAAGTACACTAATATCATGTCTAAACTATTAGCTAACAGGCTATGTCAAGCAATAATATTTCTAAGGTGTACGTGACATGGCAAGTACCGATGAAGATGTGTGTGAGCCGGCAAGTAAGTGTACGTGGAACATACGCATCATCGGTAATGGTGCTGGTGTCCTAACCGCAAGATAGCAACAGTAGAATATAAAGCATAATATTAGCATGTGATGCGGAGCGAACAACAATAATGAGCGGGAGCTGAATACTAGACGTAACTATAACTAATCTGCATTAACCTAATATAAGTCCTACAAAAGGTGCCTTTTGAAATAACACGAATCATGGGGTTTTGAAAATAGGGGCTACGGTGTTTTTATGAAAAGATACGTCTTTTGAAATATCCGTAGGATCCCTTGGGTTGTCTTTTAAAATACCCACGATTCGTTAGTTTTGAAATAGGTAAGAATCGAATCTAATCTAACAACTAAACTAAACTAAGGGCTAAGCTGACCAGCTGGGCTACAGGTAAGGAAACCGCCTAACATCTGAGTCGATACATATACATACCTGTATATATATTAGTCGGTGATCCCGCCTCAATAATATCATATCCGATACCATATCTATAATCAGACATCCCAAGTCAAGAGTGCGGATCAATCATAAAAATATAGCTCGTACATAAATCCGTCGTACGGCATCCCCAAATCTGGGTACGGGTTCATATCGCATTCATCATACTATCCACCTGGTATCCTCTTTATCAAATATCATGATCGGGGTACTGATCTACGTCTAGTACAATACTGATACCGCCTAAGTATGCATGCACGTGTGAAACACTACGTCAAGGACCCGCTACAACGTCATGTCGTATCTCAAATACAAACCCTGCTATATCACCGATCTCACGGCCTCAAATCAAATCTCATCGACTCATCATAAATCCCAAGTATCACCCTCAAATCCGTATGGGAACACATAGTCTCATACCCATATGAACACAAAACTATAAAGAATCCCATGAGCACATATAAATAGGAATGTATGCAAGTATGTATGTATGTGTAGTGCAACACTACCCTAGGGTTCGCGACACTAAAATAATCCAACACACCAATATCCATCCTAAACATCGTTATTAATCCCAATTAACATATAATAATTGTTGGTGTGTATACGCATCCGTATACACCACCACGGACTGCGGGGGTGCTATACGCCATCCACCCGACTTCTCCCCGTAGATATAAATCTGCTCACCTGATTCTCGCTCGCCGGTGCCAATGTCGCCACGTGCCTGCTTGTCGTCTCGAAGTCCTCGCGAGGGTACCTACGTATCATAACACATCGTATCGCATTAAAATCCGACCCAAAAACTCTCGATGTCGGCGTACAAACGCCAAACCATCGAGAAAAACCCAAATACACTCATTTGCACATTCACGAACACTAATTTTAATATAAAATAGGTTAAAACTCACAAAAACCCCAATTTCACTTAAAAAGTCATTTTTCCGAAAATCTAGCAAGCACAATTCGCCGTTTTAGTACAAAACTCGATGTATAAACGAATCTAGCGGCCACAATATTCACTAAATATCTTAATTAAGTCATAAAAACAATTCCCATAATTTAATCTCATTAATTTCCATAAACGTTAAAATTCTAGTTTACAAAATACCAAAATTTTAACAATTTTATAGCAAAAATGCACAAACTACAATCTAGCTTGGATTTTCATGAACTAAAAGCATTAAAACACTCAATATAATCTTTATAATGACATGAAACCTAAATTTGAATTTTTATCTCATAGGAATATAATTATTTTAAAAACCTAGTTTACCAATTATATAATTATCACTTTTAAATCAACAAATATGCAAACTAGCAACTTAAATTGGATTTAGCATAACATTAATATGTCAATTATATCACATAAACTAAATCACAACACAAAATACCAATTTGAAATCAAACCCCTCTCTTGAATTTTAAATCATGCACCTAGAACTAATTAAAAACCTAATTAAACAATTAATTAAGCTAACCTAAGCAATTAACAACACATTAAGCAAAAAGGTTAGAATTTATACCCAACTAATTTGAAGATCCCACAAGCACACTTAGCCTCCCAAATTGAAATCTAAATCCCTAGATCCATGCTAAGGTAGCCAAGGAAAAATGGGTAGGAGGTGGGTTTTGATTTGGATTTTTGCTTGATTTTTTGTGGATTTTTCAAGCATTTTTGATAAACTTTTTTAAAGAGAAGGAGATGAAGAATGAAGGGGCTGTTGTGGGTTCAGATTTTGGCCAGAATTGGTGGGGATTGGGTGAGGGAGGAGAGAGAGTGAGGTGGGGAAAGTCCACTCTAGTCAAAGTCCACTCTAATTCTATCATTTTCTACTCTTTTCTTTTTCTTTTCTTTTGAAAAAGAAGTGATTGGAGAGAGGGAGAGGGGGAGGGCTGTCATGGTAGGGCCGGCCATATGGGGAGGGGGAGAGGGTGAGGTGTGGGTGTGTGGGTTAGGAAAAAGATAAATGCTAAACCCCAATTCCCATTAACACTAATTTCACCGAGAAAAAAGCCTTTTTCTTCGATATTTTCTAAACCGTTTTAGCAAACGATTTCATTTCAAAAACCACATGATAAAATTTTATTTAATGTTTTATGATGCACAAAATTTGTTTCAACTCATTCCAATTTGTAATTTTCCCTAATTAAATGTATTAGTGACGGCTTAAAATAATAATAAAATTAAAAAAAAATTCAGAAAATTTGAAATTTCACCAGTGGCTCAATAAACACAAATACTAGCCATTACATAGCTAGAATATGTATATTTAATTTTTATAATAAAGATATTTGTATTTTGACATTTTACGGAAAACCCCCTTATTTTACCGATTTTTCCGAAATTTCATCGAAACGATTTTCAAAACGTTACAGGAGAGCACAAAATTCAGATTTCGTATGTGAAGGCATGAAATGCTCGTAGAAAGGTTTTATGCAAGATATTTGGGGAGTGGGAAAGCTCGTACAACTCACTAGTCCCTTTTATGGAAGCCATGAAAGCATCAAATCCGGGGCCGTATACCGGCTAAAAACCACAGAGACAGATGTCGATGGCTCCGTCAGGTTTCAAAGAATTTTCTGGTGCTTTGCTCCAAGTGCGGCTGGTTTCGCACACTGTCGGCCGGTATTATGCGTTGATGGGACGTATTTATACGGTAAGTACAGAGGCTGCATGTTAATCGCTACAGGTGTTGATGCTAATAACGGTATATTTCCGTTGGGTTTTTCTATTGTCGAGGGTGAAAATACATCATCCTGGTCATGGTTTTTCCGTCAACTCAAAAATATCCCATCTGTTATTGATAAAACAGATTTATGCATCATATCTAATAGACATCTATGAATACTACCTGCAATGAGAGCTGTATTTCCGACGACCCCACATAGGTTTTGCCTGCGGCACTTCAGGCAAAATTTTGATAGAAAATTTAAAAATTCAGATCTACATAAGCTTTGTACAAAGCCGGTGAAGCGTCTGACCCTAATGTGCATGACATGTACATGACGAAAATTGGGAAGATATGAGTATCCAGTACGCATGTGGTCACAAGCACATGATAATGGATGCAGATATCTACTAATGACCACAAATATGTCTGAAAGCTTTAACGGGGTCCTTAAAAGTGTTAGAGGCTTACCGATACAGGGGCTGATTGTTCAAACCTTTTTTCGGGTGAATACTTACTTTGTGCAAAGAAGAGAAAAGTCCTTGGCGATGGAGACTCCGCTCATCGCGTATTACGAAAATATATTCCGGAAAAGAGAGCGCAGAGCACAATACTACAGATCCGAAAGGTTTGACACGGCGGAGTTTCAAGTAACGGGGAGTAATGGGAATCAATACACCGTAAACTTTAGAGATGAAGGGCTCTTTTCGTGCACATGCGGTGTTTTCCAGCAACAACATTTATCTTGTGCCCACGCAATTGTTGCTACGAGCAGCATGTATAACTCACATTACAATTTTGGTTCCCATTACTATACAGTTTCCAATTACCAAGGCGCATACGATCCAAAATTTCATCATATACCGGACAGTCGCTATTGACACTATTATACTGGGAACAGACAAACACCGACTGTATTACCGCCGGAAAAAAATATAGGGCCCGGAAGACCTAAGGTGCGTCGAGATCGAATGACAATAGATGCTTATCCTCAGCAAAGGCACGACAGATGTAGTCTATGCAAACAACCAGGTCATTATAGGACCAGATGTCCAACACAGTCATCAGGGGCGGGACCTTCGAGATCGTGACAAGTGCACCGGAATATTTTTTTGTATTGTAAATTTGACGGATTCATTTTGATATTATAAATTTGACCGTCGAGATAGAATTTATATTTTACAAACAGATAGGATTTTTTTGTATTGTAAATTTGACGGATTCATTTTGATATTATAAATTTGACCGTCGAGATAGAATTTACATTTTACAAACAGATAGGATTTTTTTGTATTGTAAATTTGACCGATTCATTTTGTACACCACAGTCATATAAAAAAAATTTATAATTTTTTCAAATTTTGCTTTATTTAATTTTTTCGAATTTTACGAATTTTTTTGAATTTTGTTTTAAATAGAACAATTTTATTTTATTTTATTTAAAAATATGGCGGGTTCTAGGAACCCGCCCTCCATAGAACAATAACCCGCCCTCTCCTATAAAATATAGGGGGCGGGTTCTAGGAACCCGCCCTCCATAGAACAATGGAGAGGGCGGGTTCCTAGAACCCGCCCTCTCCTATAAAATATAGGGGGCGGGTTCTAGGAACCCGCCCTCTATACTGGGGAGGGATGGGGTCCAGGAAACCGCCCTATTCTCCTAATTTTAAAATAAAATATCCTAATTTTATAATTTTAAATATAAAATACCCTATTTAAAAAAAAAACCAATTTACTGTTACAAATTTGATGCTTATGAATTAATTTGCAGATATTCAAAAATAGAACCAAAAAAGCCCAGAGAATAAGGGACTAAGGAGAAATGAACGATTTGGGGGTAATGTATTCGGGTTAAACGGGTTGAAGCGGGTCATGATACATGACCCGTACCCTACCCATTTATTAAACATGCCGGTTGGGTTAACCCGATTAAAAATTTAGCGGGTTCGGGTATTTTTGACAGGCCTAATATCATGACACTCAATGTTGTTGATAAATTATAACCTGGAAATTTAGTTAACAGTATCATTTGGTTTATGTAACTCTATTCTATGCCAATGATTCTTTCTCAAGACTGTTGTATTACTCCTATGATAATTAGGTAAGTACCACACAACCGAGGAATGTAGACTGAGTTGCATAATCCTGAAACTATAAATTCATCCTTTTGTGATTCATTTCTGACATGTATGATCATTCTAAACTTGCAGGCTGCCTACTATTCAACAGGAAGTTCAACAACGCAAGCTACTGTACATGGGTCTTTACCTTCTTATATGGGGTGAAGCTGCTAACTTGCGTGCCAGAGTGCCTTTGCTACATATATCATCATGTAGGGTTTGTATTTTTGTAACATAAAATTTTATTTGTACAACGTTTTTGCAAACAGCAGCGTATTTTGGATTTTACAATAGTATGTCACCTTATGGTATCAAATACATGTTGTAAAAAGCGAGATTAGCATCCAATACTTGTTAAAAGTAGATGAGATTAAATAAATATACATCTTTCTTTTTTTTGCACTGTTAGATGGCATTTGAACTATATGGTATGCTGGCTGGGAATGTGAACCCAATGACTGGTGAGAATGTAAAGCCAGCTTATGGAGGTGATGAGGAGGCATTTCTACAGAAAGTTGTTATTCCTATTTATCATACTATAGCACAGGTGCATTGCCTTTTTTTTTCCTTCCCTTATTTTGTTTATTTGGTCTGTTCTTTTTCCATGTTTTTTGTGGAGTAATAATTCCTTTGATGCAGGAAGCCGAAAGGAGCAAGAGGGAAAAATCAAAGCATTCACAATGGAGAAACTATGACGATTTAAATGAATATTTTTGGTAATACAGAGGAAAGTTTTTCATGTTCAAAATAGTTTTCCCTACTTCATAGCTAATATAATTTCATTCATACAAAATCCAGGTCTGTCGATTGCTTTCGTCTAGGTTGGCCGATGAGAGCTGATGCTGATTTCTTTTCCTGCCTCTAAATTCAGTTCGCCTCGAGAAAAACGTGGTAAGTTTGTTTTATCCTATTAATCTTTGAATTAAATGACATAATACTCCATTCAGGCACGGCATTCCCATCTTGATTCAAATGTTTAGTTTTCTTTAGTACTCAGGTTGTTATCGATCTGAGACGATTTCAACATTTTACTGTTTCGTACCATGCATTAGCTTGCATTTTCTTCTTGGTTTTATTATGTCATTCACTAATTTTGATGCTAGTGAACAAAAAGGTCCTAAGATTCTATATATGCTTTCTCTGAAGCTAGTTTGCTAAAATAAGGGGAAATCATTGAAATATAATAAACTAAAATTTCACGAATGCTGCCGTATCTCTACTACTATAAGGTTAACTCATATGGCCCCACCAAATTTACAATCATTTGTGTAGCTAAGAAGATGGCTACTGATTTTTACAGAAAGTAATAAAAAAGTAAGAAGATGGTTTTATTGCACTCTTAGTAACCCATGCAACTAACCGTTACTATAATTTTTTTAATAATACTATCTTTCCAATAAAACCTTCTCCCCCCCCCCCCAAATAAGAGATATTTCCTACCTATGTTTTTAAATCTCTCTCCATATAAAAATAATAAATTTGTATATTTCATTATCCACATCCATGTGCATTGCACGTGCAAAATACTAGTTATTCAAGTTGTGACATTGCCTAATAAATCATAGGCAATTTGTACTCGTTAACCAAAATTTGATAATTTTCGTACATATATGCGTAATCATCATTTTGTTGAGCTATTTAGAAGTGAAAGGTCCCTTCTACTACTGTACCAAAACTCTGAAATTATGATGAGGATTGATGGTTTTATTTTTATACTAACACGCCCCCGCAGGTCGAAGGCCTTTTGGGTCAAAACCTTGGCTTTTGCGCAACTGTTTTTTATTAAATAAAACCACATTTAATTCACCTGATGGGAATTGAACCTGAGTTGTTTTGATATCATGTGAAATGCCCCTTCCAATGTACCAAAACTCCGAAGTTATGATGGGGATTGAGGGTTTTATTTTTATATTCAAGCAATATCTACACAAAATTAAATATGATAGCAATACTCCTATAGAAGTAGTTAACAACACAATTTATAGTTAATTGTGTTGGATATAGGTGCGCTTAAGGCAATTATTGTAATTGAAGGAGGACCTATATGATAGAATAATCTTACTCGATATAAAAGTATGCTATCCGGTTTGTCTTTATCATTCATGTGCATACGTTTTATTCATTATCATGTATCGCTAATATATAATGATAAAGCCCGTAGGATATTTGCTTGACTACCGGGATTATGATAGAGATCATACTAGTGGGGCCTGGATAGCAGCACATTCTTAAAAGTCCTTAGTCGAGAGAGTATCGAGACTGGGCATCGATACTCCAGACTAGTGTATACGTTTCTTGACCCCAACCGGGACGATAGTTGATCCCATAGCCATTGGTGTTTGACACCAAAGATTATATACATGCGCTTATTAAATGAATGAGTTATACTGGACGGGCTCACCTGAGAACTCCTAGATGGTACTGTACCCATCGTCAGATAGCAGTTCTCATGTGACACGAGTACATGGTAGTTTGTAAACCTAAGATTGTCACTGTCTTGTGTGTGTTCTCACTGTACTTTGATTACTACCCTACCACGGTTTTAAAGAGTCGTGCTAATAGCTTTTAATTAGATACAGTCCCGAAGCACATGGAGGTCGTGAACGATCGAAGGGATTCGTCTCTCTCGGTATAGCGAGGCGAGGTTATGCTGTGCCGGATCAACTATAACCATAAGTTCTTGGCTAAGACAATTGAGATTTACTGATAAGCATTTTCAGTAGTTTCTCGAATGGTTATGAGTTTATGATCGACACAACTTATCGGGTTATTGAGAGTCTGACGGTTTCCACCTCCCAGACCCGATATGCGACACTCTTAGACGAAGAGACCGGACTGTACGGTGATTGTCACCGATAGACTTTACAGGGTTCGGATGAGCTTGCTCGTTGATCTTCTTTCGATTAATATCTTGATAGCCGTTACGTGTAGCTAGTACCGCTGACGTACTTGTGGGCTATGATCCTAACCTACTGCCAGCGTATTGTCGAGTTTTTAGAGCCCCACACAAAAGTTTACCAGCACAAGCGAAATGATATAGGGGGCACGTATAGTGATACATGCAGGAGTTCGATTAAACACGTGTATGTGACACACGTATTTTAATCGGGTGTTAAATGATATTAACCGGTTCATATATGATATAACCGGATTATTAAATTAAGTGTTGATTTAGTAATTATATGATATAGATATATATTAAAATAATATCATATTCATTTTATTATTTATTCTCTTTAAATATATTTATATTTGATATAAATATAAGGATCATGTTAGCTTATACATGTGAGTTGTGTGTATGAGATGCACACACAAGTTTAGCTAATACATGATTGTTGTGTGTATGAGAATTACATAGGAAACAAGATGAGATCAAAGGATTTACTTTATATTTTTTTGGAAAAAGAATGAGTCATTTTTTGGTAGTGTGTAGAATTGATGACCCACTTTTGGTTTTTCCTAAAAAAGATAAGTATGCATAGTCTTTTAATCTTATCATAATTTTCCTAGCTATTCTGATCTTTATGGCTCTCTCTCTTGATTTTGATTAAGTGAGAAAGAAAAAGAAAAGAGAAAAAAATTAGTGAGTAAATATATTCTACATCATTTACTAATTATTCTTAGCAAGTTTGATTAGTGAGTCGCTTCACATATGATGTGATCAAGTGAAGTTATAGCTTGTGATGGTGTTATCTTAAGGTGGAACATCTTCGGTAAGGAGATTACCGAGCGAGCTTGTTCCGGGCTTCGTGTAGACTAGCCGGACTTCAAAAAGAGGTGGTTAACGCGCTACATAGGTTGTATACCCGAACTTTCTTTTTAAGCTTACTAGTTTAGTGTCAAGTTTAGTCTTTTGGTTAGATTCTTGATTTGAGATTGCTATTGCTATCAAGTTTTTTAAAATTACCGCTTCCGCCGCGCTTTAAAACCCTTTAAGCAAGCTTAGCATCCCAGCAAATTGTGCCAATAAGGGATAAGGGTAGACCTAAACGATCATGGATTGAGGCAATTAAGAATGACATTTTAAGTTTTAATTTAACCGAGAAGATGGCTATTAACAGAGCATAATAGAAGAAAAAATCATATACCCGACCCCAATAAATTAGGCTAAAGGCTTGTTACTTCTGTTGTTGTAGGAGTACCCCTATATGTTATATATAAATATATTTTTATAGGATAGTACGTAACAAAGTCGCATAATCTTAGCTAACATTACTGACCCATTGGCTGGAAACTCGTGCGATGTCGTACCAAAGAAGCTTTTTCCGTCTTATTAAAGTAGAAGCCTTTTCCATTAACTTTCTAGATATTTTTGTCTTCACAAAAATTCTATGACATTTACGTTGAAGGGTGGTAAACCTGGTTTCTGAGTAGCTAAATCATTAATTTCATTAAAGAATAACATTTCAGCTACATTCAATTATCATCTATTTTGGTATGAATCTTGGATCATCTTTGCATTGCATTCATGTTCTTAGAAAATAAATTTCTACATCATCTATGTCTACATTCATCCTGTGGGGCAAAAAAAATCCTAAATCATCCAGAACTCACATCCTCCGTTTTGTTGTTTGTTGGGGACGGAGCCCACAAGCAACGGATACACAACACAACTTGGGTGTCCATTCTAACCCAAAAGCCCGAGCTGATAGGTAGAGGTCCAAGTTATATTATATATCACATCAACTTCTTTATAAACTCCCGATGTGGTACTAAAGATACGAGTCACAACCCAACAATCCCGAGCTTGACTCGTATCGTACAAACCCGCCTGCACCGTTGTAGGAAGCATACCAACAGCGGCGGTATACAGGCGCTTCAACACCAAGTGGCGGGCCTTGGTGTTCAACACAAGCACTCAACCCAACTCCCACATCAATTTTTTTTTTCCTCGCTCCACCCCTCCTCCCGAAACCAAACCAGGCTCTGATACCAGTTTGTTGGGGGCGGAGCCCACAAGCAACGGATACATAACACAACTTGGGTGCCCATTCTAACCCAAAAGCCCGAGCTGATAGGTAGAGGTCCAAGTTATATTATATATCACATCAACTTCTTTATAAACTCCCGATGTGGTACTAAAGATACGAGTCACAACCCAACATTGTTAAATTTAAAATTGAAGATGCAATATGGTTCCTGCAGATGAATAGATGTTCCATTTCTTGTTGACTTATTGCGGCACAATTATTTTCACTCAGTCATGGCATGATCTTATGAACACATGCTTTATTTCAGTTCAAATCCTAAATTGATCGGTCTCGAGTATGTTTATTTGCACATAATTTTTCAAGTTCCCATAATGAAGAAGTAAACGAAAGCACGATTCTTTTTGTCGGTTTCTCATTAATTCTTTCCCCTTAAAATATAATAATGAATAAATAATACAACTTTAAAGAAGAATCGTAAGGAAAATCCAACATACTAAAAGAATTAGCTGTCATACTGACCTAGTGATGACCAAAGTTGTCAACTGCGAATTCAAATCTTTTATCATATCTCATGTTTATCGTAATGCATATCAAATCATATTATGTATCTCTAGATTAATTGTCCTATCTAGTGATAAATATCTAATTATACAAATTTAAGAAAACAAAATTACTAATAAAAAATTAGAATGCACGATAGTAACAATCATTTGAACTATAAAATATTAGATAAACAAAAGAACCGATCATAAACATAAAGATAAAATTGAAAACAAAAAAGATAACTAAAGCATAATATTATTAGTTTCACAGTGGGTCGATTATTTACTAGTTTATATATCTAATGATCATAATATTATTAATGAATTTATTGTCAGTAAGAAAGTCAAACCATATTAAACATTAATATAAGAATTTAAGGGGCTTGTAGTGTCCCTGTAAGCCCCAACTTAAAGTGCCCCCACCCAGAGGTGGGTAGGGCTCAAGGGTGGTTTTGCAGTAAAGACTTAGGGCTCCACCCGCTTATAGATGAGGCCACTGCCAGGAGGGGCTTGCAGAGACCCTGTCATACTCTGCTTCCTTAAATACGATAGCAAAAGACGTGACGAGACCTGCGACGTGTCTATATCCGAAAAGCACACATTTTCGATAGATACGTTAAGCGTCTAGCATGTAATAATAGTATCATAAGCAATTTATAACAATCAAATTCAATATTTACTAAAATACACGGCATGTTTAAAAGAAAGAACTATGTTTCGAGATACAAGAGGTGAAAGCCTTTTAAAACACATGGGATTCCACTTATTACAATAAGGAATCAAAAGAAATAGAAAATGAAGTCGGCTAAACACTAGGCAGTTCACAAGATACATAACTAGAAAAGATAATGAATCAAGGGTGACAAGTACTCTGTCTGGGTCAGAAATAGGCAAGGTCTTCGGTTGATACGTCCATCTCTCCGTGCACAACCACGTTTCCAGCTGATTCTAAAGCTGAGAAACATTTCAAACATAGAAATATCCTTTAGCGAACCTTCACTCGGGTAAGTCTCCCAAATCCAGGGATAATAAAAAAAATATGATGTCGATAAATCAAATATCATTACAGTAAATAACTAGGAAAAATATTGCAAGTTTGTCTAAAAATATTGACATGTTTATTATTTTAAAAATAATATTTTATTAATCGAGCCGGGAAGAATAGAATAGGGCATGCAATATCGTGAGTATTCTGTTCACCATGTCGGAATATCATATGAGGATTCTTGAAGTGGTCTCCGGCAACATGGCATGGCATTTAGTTCTGCATACAATAGCATTTATCGCATTCCCGCTGCATGCGGCTCTATTTATTTTCCAACTACCCCATTACCCTGCCATAAAAACGGTTTGTTGTATCAAATATGAGTAGTCTAAATAAAGAACCGTGCATATATCATATGCATCAAGTATATCAACAATAAATTTTAACATCGATTAAAAAAACACGAGTAGATGTCTTGTAGCTTTTGAAATGACACAGTAAGGAAACATGCCATGGTCTTTCAATATTAATAGATGTGCAAGAAAAAGGTAACTATAATTAGTTGCGAAGCGGTTACGTTCCTACCATTATTAAATTATATAAACATTCAAATTATAAGTCTACCAATTCCTTTAGACAACCCTATAAGTGAAGAACATGCAGAGGTCGTATGGTTATGATGTGAAAATAATATAGGGCCCTTCAGGATTGAACTAAGAGGTAGAACTTATACCAAAATGGTTATCGATGTCGGGACTTCAGACTTGCCGAGGTCGTAACTCCTAACCTCAAACTCCAAATGACTAAAAATTTTGACACAATTCAGAGGGGCAGGTATATTATTTTTTACAATTTTTCTGGAATTTTGAAGTGTTTTGAAATGGCAAATCAAGCTAAAGAAACTGTTGCGCAGATTTGGATTCTTTAAAGGGTCGAAAACTATCAAGCAATTGGTTTAGGAAATAGAGTTAACAAGGATTTGATTTCTTTAGGGTGAAGGTATACGTGCAGTGGCTATTTAGTCTAAGGAAGGGAATATGGTAAGGGTGATCGGTGACGAGAACGATATGGTAAAGCGACGCTAGGAAATCCTTATCTTTAAATACCTCCATCGATAATATTTTTCATAAAAAGGATGGGGGAAACATGCAGAGGGGTCCTAACCACACTGGAGGGATCATAGCGAGGGAAAATAGCGATGGGAGTGAGAGGAAGACTTATCGGGGGTGCAAATCGGTATACCACCCGACTTGCTAAATTTTTTCTTCCAATCCCGAGCTCCAAATGCTCTAAAATTTGGCCGAGACTTAGAGGAGGGAGTGGAACCAAGTTTTTTTTTTTGAATTTTTGGAATTCTTTTGATTGCCGAAACGAACTGCAAACCATATATAAAGCAAGCAATATTCACCAAACTCGCATCCAAAACCCGTTGGGCTGGGCTCCCCCCTCTTTAGGCTGGGCTGAAATTTAAAAAAAGGTTTTGGGTTTAAGAAAAAGGTTTTACTTAAAACAAAATCTAAATAATTTCTATTTTTAAAACAAAACTAATAAATAATTTTATCTTTTCGAAAATTTTCTCCAAAAAACATTTTAATAAATTCTTCTTTTTAAAACAAGATTTTCCTTTATTATTTATGAAAGAAAGATAATTTAAAAAATATTAATTTAAACCAAATTTTATTTATTTAAAAACGGGCACGGTCGTTACACACCGCATGGCCCGTTTTCTCTTAATATAATATTAAATACAAAAAGGAAATAGAAGATTTAATGAACCATTCTAGAATTCTTTACTAGATTCAAACAAAATAAAGATTAAAAATATATTACACATGTATGACATGCAAATAAACGGGAGATTGACATTTCACATAACCATGACTGACTTGCTATTGTATCCTTGGGGGAAACTAATGTAAGTCCATGCTACCTCTCCCGGTACTTACGGGCTTGCGGAAATGATGAAAAACGATTTTCAAGAGGTGGTAACATGGACTCAAAATACGGATCTTTGTTAAACAACTAACTAACAAACCTAACAAGAATTTTACTTACTCGGTTAGGGGGTTGTACCTTTCTTGAATTCCTTCGTCTTCAACTTTTTCTGGTGTACGGATCGGCCTCACCTCGTCGTCTCCTTGCGCCGAAGATGGATCCACCTGAAAGCTTCTACCTTTGGCTTCTTCTTCGAACTTGAAGAAACTAGAACACTTGGTTTGCTAAATCTTGTGAACTAGGATGAGTAGAGAAGTGATTTGGGTTTTCTTTTATCTCTAAGGCAATGTTTCTCAACTCATGAGAGGGTGTTGTCTTGAGCTAGAGAGAGAGCAAGAGGAAGGGCAAGAGGGAGAGCTCAAGCAAGAGAGAGAAAGCAAATGAGAGAATGAGTAACTCTTTTGCCATCCAAGCTCTCATAATCCAAAACCATCATAACAAAAATAGTAATCAAGTATTATGTGATGGTTCAAGTCAAAATGGCTATATCATTTCATGCACTCATTTTGCAAAAACAAACAAGCAAGCAAAAGTCTTTGCTATGAAATGATAGCCATTGTCATGATGATGGTCAACTAGTCCAACCTAGTCAACCGGTCAACAAAGTCAACAAGTCAACAAAGTCAACCTCTCAACAAACCATGTCATCATAATACTTAATTAATATTATTGTTAGTTATATTTCTTATTCTCATTAGGGTTTAGCCAAAAGTCAACAGTCAACAGTCAACAACCCCAATGAGAATCCTCTGCCTCTGTCTCTCTGTCAACTGTGCATACATACCCGCATCCGCGTTCCGAGGAACACGAATACAAACGAGATAAAACCAATCCCAAAATGTGTAAGTGCACGGCGGCGCCCCGGCCGTCAATCCGACGGCCAAATGCGGAAGCGGTGATAAACTTTAAATTTTCTTGAACTGGCAAACCGCCGCGCACTAATACCCGGATCGAACCACTAACTAGTCCTAGCTATCTACAAGAAAGGGAAGAGAGATATACCGACAGATCCGAGTCCTCCGGTCTTCTCGTCGTCGTCCCGATCTCCTGCGGAAGCTCCGGTCTCCACCTCGTCGCCGGAAGTACACCACATCGCCTACTTCTTTTACGGGCTCCCACCTCAATGCCGAGGCAACTCGGGCACGAAGCTGGCAAGTCGACGTGCCTAAGGTTTGCTGTAGAATATCTAGTGAGCAAGTCTCATTTGGGGTTATGGAGTTGCCTTTGGTGGAGGAATGATACTTGGGGTTTTGGAGATTGATCTTATGGGATTTTTGCAACATGAAATGAGCTAAAAACCCACCCCAAAAATCTTGGACAGCCCACTAAGGGGAGTGGCCGGCCATATCAATGAGGAAGAGAGGGAGAGTGAAAGTGTGTTGTATCAAAAGATAATGGGAGCCATTCTCATCTACCATGCAAGAGAGAGAGTCAAGACAAAGAGGTGGTTGAAAAGCAAGTGATAATGAGAAACAATGATCACTTCCAAAACCAATACTCAACCATCAATCATCAACAACCATGATTGTATACAAAGTCAAGCAATCATGATAGAAGAAGTCAAGGTCAAAAGAATGGTGCACCATCATGATACAAGGAAATATGCAAAGACCCCCTCCACAAAAGCTTATTTGCAACAATGCAAATAACCCCTCCTCCACCAATCTTCGGCCAATGAACGAAACAAAGGAAATTGGCCGAAACGGAAAGCAAACTGGCAACTCCAGAAAACTGGTCCCGTAATAAATTACAGGAAAACCCCGATACTGTGCATACACACCCGCATTTGTATTTCGACCGAAATGCAAATGCAATGAGACAAAATTCACACTGTACTATACTAGGATCCGGCTTAAACCAAAGCCGGCTAGTAATATCCGTTCGATCCTGATCCGTGCAATACCGCACGTATCTGATTGAACCCTGCCATATATCCATACGGCCTATAGTACAAACTGTCCGATCCCGATCCGTGCAATACCGCACGTATCCGATCGGACCTTGCCATATCTCCATACGGCCTCTACAACCTTTCGCCCGAAAGCTGAGTAACAGAATGTGGGGGACTCTAAAGACTCGTCAACACCTTGGTTATGGATTTAACCACTAGCACGTCAGAGGTATAAGCCAATACGTAACGGGCTACCAGGTATTGACTAAAAAGGGACGTCTGTGAGCGAACTCAACCTGACAACCCTACTGAGCCTGTCAGTGACAATATCCGTACAGTCCGGTCCGTTCGTCTATGAGTGTCGCATGGCAGGCCTAGGGGGTTGGTAAAAGTCAGACCCCCAAAAGCGGTACAAGTCGTGTCGGAGTGTAGCCCAGAACACCCTGAGATACTACTGGAATACCTACCAGTAAATCTCCTGCCTTGGCCAAGGACTTCGTGTAATGGCTCTCCTAGACACAGCGCGACCTCACCCCCAATACCGGGAGAGACGAACCCCTGAAGATACGCTCACTGCCTCCATGTGGCTCAGGACTGTACCCAACTAAAACCTGTTTGCACGACTCCTTTGAGCCGTGGTAGGGTAGTAATCAAAGTACAGCGGGAACTCACACGAGACAAATGACGATCCCCAGGTCGATGAACTAACCTGCACACATGTCATCAGGGAACTGCCATCTGACGTCTGGTATATGACCAACTAGCATATTCCCGGCGAGTCCTGTCCGGTGTACTCATAACCCAATGAGCACCTGTATACATCTTAGGTGATCCAACTGACACCAGTGGCTTGTGAGACCGGCCACCGCCCCTCGTCGGGGTCTCGACTGTATACACTAGTCTACTCTGGAGTATCGATGCCCTGTCTCGAAACTCACACGACTAGGGACCATTTAAGGATATGCTTATAGACCCCAGCTCCCACTTATATGATCGCCCTCATACTGCTGGTGGTCAAGCAAGAATCCTAGGGGCTCTATCGACGTGTAATAGCAACTTGTCAGGTCACCTAAAACAGTACACGATGATAAAGGTAAACCAGATAGCATACTATCATCTCGAGTAAGACTGTCCTACCGGGATAGGTCCTCCATCAATCATTGCAATCACGTACCTGTGACCTAATAATTGACTCTGAGGGCACTATCTCCAATAATCTCCCACTTGCACTCAAGGCTAATTATTGCGATGTCGCATACTCACAGCCCGTGTGATACCGAACATCCAACTCCTCTACTAGTCAGTCTCACAAAGCTCGTTTGCGAAACTATTGCGTTCGAGGAATAGCCTCAGTGAGTGGATCCGCCTTGATGTTTCTTTCTATGTCTCTCTATATCTCATGTTCGCGGAGAAAGCCATCTCCCGAAATGAGCAATACCTGTCTTAGAATGTGTCTGGATGTCTGATGGGACCTAGCTCATAAATGAACTCCAAATCCAAACTTCTTAGACTGTATCAACTACTGAACTTAATCAGTGTCCTGCGCCATGCCTCCCTCAGTATTACCTTGGATCACCTGTCCAAAATACTGCCCCTCGTCAGAAGGGAAAACTATAACTCTGACAACGTCCTTGTCGTCCAGGTCACCTTGGAAGCCTGGAATGATAACTGTCTCCTGCATGAGGCTATCGTTATCATATCCCTAGAACATCCACTTATGTTCTAAAACTGCTTCCGACTGTTTCTCCAGGATTGGATCAATGTCAACTTATTGCATCTGGTGCAAAAACAATATCTGGTGTGGTACTTGACATCTCATGATTGACTCAATTGCCTGAGCAAGTGATCTGCCAATCATGCACATCCCTCTCTACTTTAGTCTATAAGACACCTTTAGAGAGGGTGACTCCATTACCTGCAGGTATACTACCGTGCCAGGAGTCGTCCATTCTAAATACTCTTAGAATGCTGTCTAAGTACCCTTAATTGGGAAACCACCCAAATCTAGATCTAAAACCATAGATCCAGTAACCAGTATGTCAGATATAAAATCCAATTCCTTTGTGGAGAAACCACTGTGTGACGACCAAAGTATAACCGACTGTAGTATAGGAGTTTCCTTTCCTACTATGTGTGTGTCATCCAAATACCAGGATATCACACCCTACTACCTTCTCAACAGATCCATCCCCTATTCTGATGAAGTCAAACCCATGACTGTCACGTCAGAAATAGATGATCTATTTCCGCTATATCTGCTTTAGTCTATAAATAGACATAAGCTACTTGTCCACCAATGCTTCCGCTGCTCCCACTGACTACGACAACCCTCTGGCAGAGTCATATAGACGTACACTTCTAAAACTATTTTAGAACGACGCTATACTCATCCTCCCGCCGGGTCTCACAGCCTGGAACAACAGCAATGGTAATTGTGGGTAAACAAGAACTTCCCTGTCACCGTCCTTGAGGCTACCGTAGTACCTCTCGGGTGCCTGAAGTTACCCACCTTATCTGCGGAGTGGCCAATGGAATGTCAATCCAGATTGAATCTTTAGGTTCCTTATCAAATCTTCAGTAATCGTTTGTGGTTCTGGAATCACTTCCAGTTCTACCATACTCCCACTACTGTTTTCTGAAAAAATCCATTTTTAATAAAACTGTGGCGAGTCTAGAACAATATTGCTATTGTTCATCCAGATGGTAGAAAGTCAACCCTCGTCATAGCCTGGGTCAACCCACAAACAGCCATTACAGAAACGTGCCTTGAGTTGTCCAGTGTCTGGTTTTAATCATAAGCCGGACAACTCCCCGTACCTTAACACCGTTAAGATATGAACTGTTCTATATCCCATATAGAAACAGAGGCACAGATTTAATTGAACCAGATTCAAATCATGCAGCTGTCCCCAGTGCATGTCAACTAAATGGAAGGAGGCCGATCAGCGTTACTCAACTTAGGAATGCTTCCAATTATGAGTAACCTGAAAGAGAAGCAATTTCTCTTAATCACTACTATCAACTGAATACCATACACAAGTATCTACATCTTCGATCTCTTTGAAGAATCCCGATACTTGCTATACCTGGTTCTCTACTCTATTCAAATACCTATAACTTCTCCAAATTCGGACCCTATGTTTTCCACGAAACACTTGTCTAAAAACTAGAGAAGTCATAAGTAAACCGAATATAGTACGAGGACCAACCCCTCTGTCCTGATGGACCCTGGACAACATACAATACTCTGTATTAGTCCCTTGAGTCTGATAACTCATTCACTGTGTGTCGTAGGTTGAAAACTGTACTTATGGTTAAGAAGAATTACACCGCTGTTTAATGCTCTTTACCTAACCATCCACTGATATAGGTAAATGTCGTAGACATAATTTCAGAAAGGTATATCTCACTCTATGAAAATAGATGTACAGATATATCAATTTGAAATTGGTGCATAAAAGCGGATATTCAAAACCAAATATTTGCCGACCGGCAAACAGCCCAGGTGATTTCCTCAAATATCACCGATTACAACGAATCCCGATATAATGAGGATGATCACCCAATTCCTAATAACCTACTCCCACTCATCATCTGTAAAACCATACAGATGTGAGAATCATACCTGGTAAATACATACCCTGGAGCAAGTGTCTAATCGGGAAATCAGTTTTCTTTTAACATTACACAGTGAAACTGAAACATTGAAATGTTCCGATGGGGTATCCTGGTATTCCTAGTAATGCCTCTTCCAGATTCACGACTGTAACCGTATAGTTCTTTGCCACCTCTCCAAATCCCTTCATATGTCTTTAGTCTTTACCTTCTGCACACCCCTTTAGGCCAAATGGTTTTCTTCCTTCCCTACCATTCGGCACCAGCCTATGGTTTGGAAGAAGACTATCCAGTAAGCATAATGGGTGTACTGTCTTAATCCTAGGAATACTCGCAATGTGAGAGAAGGTGAAGATAAAAGACACCTGAATAAATCTTATTCCTATTTCTCCTGAACCAGAATCCATCCCCGAACTGGAACAAGTTCCTTTCGAGTTCGTATATAACCATACGATGGAGTATCCAATAAACTGTGGATCTTCGTAGTGATACGGAGTGTCCTGGAGAAATACAAAGGTGATTTAGGATTGGCGAAGGAATGCTTGGTTTGGTCGTGAATAGCAGTCGCAATTTACTTTGCCCTCTTACTAATCCCTTGCTTTGTCTTAACTTAATAACTTCTGTACACCATCGTTAGGCTAATTGGTTTTCTTCATTCCCTACCGGTCGGCACCAGCCTAAGGTTTGGAAGAAGACTATCCAATTTGCGTAATAGGTGTACTATCTCCTAAACCAAGGAGTACTCGCAACCTGAGAGAGGGTAAAAGGAAAAGACAACTGAATAATCCTATCCGTTTTCTCCAGAACCTGAAACCATCCTCGAATAAATTCCTTCGAGTTCGTATCTAACCATACGATGGTTTTGTCCAATGGAAGTGGACGTTCGTAGTAATACGGGGTGTCCTGGAGAAAAGGGTAAAAGTAGGGGTGGCAATGAGGTTTGCAACTCTGACAATCCAAAAGCCAGTGTTAAAGAAGGTTCGGTCAACTTGGTCACTGAGTTATAGTCGTAGGGTCGGGTCAATGGTCGCTGCCAAAGAGAGAGAGAAAAGAAACACTCAGCGTGCACTCTAACCTAGATCAGAATGGTTACCAATTTATCTAATCTGGAAACCTCCCACTGTACCTCAAATTCTCCTCCAAACCTGAAAGAAGAATTAGTCGGGGTTACCCGAGGAGTAAACTAACTCATCAGTGGGAATCGGGATCCAACTCTCATCGCATGACAACGTGACGGAATCCGCTCACGGTATCACACTCCAGAAGGTATGCGCATATCTGGCAAGTTTCAGTTCTTTTGAAACTCCCGATGTGATTTCTGCCCCATGCTCTTATGACCTTGACTTTGGCCAACATATCATAAGTCACATGTCAAGTTCTACCCGTCATTCTCCAGGTTAATTTGAATCCACCCGTACCTACCCTTGACTTTGGCCAAAATGGCAGTACGACTGTCCCAAACCAACGCATCTATCTATGCTGCATATGAATACCCAATAGCTACCAATCACTGTGCCTTGACTTTGTCCAACATACACAGCTTGAATACTATTGACCACCCATATGAAACGACGGAGGGCTACGAATGGTTTCTGGCGAAAACCTTTAACGTAATGAACTTAATATCGTTGAAGGAACGGATAGCTTTTTGAAAATATAGTGACGAAAACCATTGCTAAAGAGGTCACTCCCGGTGAAGGGATCTCGGCTCTTTCCCCGTAGAATGGGGTGCAGGATATTCCAACTGAATACCACGGTGCAAAGAAAAAGTAATCGGCTATAGTGAAGTTAATATCCTGACGCAAACTTCTGTCCAAGGGGTCACTCCCGGTGAAGGGATCTCGGCCCTTGCCTCGTCGACTGAGGAGCAGGATATTCCTGTTAGTTATATGTATGCCCTAGAGGCCATTACTGTACATATGATGTATATTGTAGTGGATGCTAGGACGTATATAGGGAGGACTTTCTTGCTCGACATGATAGTATGCTATCTGGTTGAACTTTACCTTAACGTGTATACTGATTGTCTCTCTGTTACATGTTGGTGAAGCCCTTAGGATGTGTGCTTGACTACCTGGACTATGATGCGGATCATACTAGTGGGGACATGGTAGTCCATAAGTACATCCTTAAAAGTCCCTAGTCGTGGGTGTATCGAGACGGGGCATCGATATACCAGAGTAGACTAGCGTATACCTTCTCGACCCATACAGATGGGCGATGGATGATCCCATATCCATTGGTGTTTGACATCGGAGATGATATACGGGTGCTCAGTAGAGACTGGGTACACTGGACGGACTCGCCGAGAACTCCCAGATGGTATTATACCTCACGTCAGATGGCAGTTCTCTGGTGACACTGGTACAGAGTAGTCTGTTGACCCGAGATCGTCATAGAGTCTTGTGTGGTTCCCACTGTGCTTTGATTTCCATCTTACCACGTCCAAGAGGGCGTGCAAAACGGTGGTTTTTGGGTACAGTCCCGAGTCACATGGAGGCAATGAGCGATAGGAGGGGATTCGTCTCTCCCGGTATAGGGGGTTGATGTTGCGCTGTGTTCGATTGGCTATAACAGGAAATCCCTGGCCAGGGTTGCTGAGATTTACTGGTAAGTGTTACCAGTAGTTTCTCGAACAGTTATAGACCTCATATCGACACGACTTATCGAGCTATTGGGGTCTGACGTTTACCACCCCTAGGCGAGATATGCGACATATCAGACGATCAGACCGGACTGTACGGTAGTGTTACTGGTCGGATTCACTGGAGTGCGAGCGGGCTTGCTCGTCGATCTTCAGATCGCTCAATACCCGGGTGGCCGTTACGTTTAGCAGACCGCTTGCGGCTTGTGGGTGTTTGATATGATCATCGCCTGCTGCCGGCGTATTGACGAGTCTTTAGAGTCCTACACAGAGGTTTCCTGGCTCAAGCGAAACGAAATAGGAGCGCATATGAGATATGTGCGGGACCGAGAATAATGCGTGTATGTGATACCGTATTCTATTCTCGCGATGAATGTGTCGAATGGTTGTATGCGATATAACCTAGTTATCGAATCGAGGATTGATTCGATAAGCCGATGCATTGCATACTAGTCGGTTATATACGATATGACCGGATCGTTAAATCAAGTGTTGATTTAATGATTTGATGCATAATTATATATTTGATATATTACTTTGTATTAGCTAGTATAGGTTCACTTTATATGGATTTTCTCACTCGATGTGCAAGTTGTATATGTGATATACTTTTGTGCATATACTTTGTATCATGTTTGATGATACATGTTGACTTGTGCTTGTGTAAAGATTAAACCATGGTTATATGAATGGTTAGGGTTTTATATACTTATTCATTTATTTATATTCATTATTCATTTAAGGAAAATAAAAGAAAAATGGTGGCATTCTTTTATTCATTCATGAAGCTTCATGAATACTTTGACTTAGTCACCATTTTTGTCTTCATTCCTAACCTAACCATTCACTTAACTTGGGTTTAGTCTCTACACATAACCATGGTCATGTTATGATAAAGATTGGATTATTCTTTTCTTTTTAATTAATCTTATCATAACAATATTCATCTTCTTCATTTTCTTCTTCATTGAAGAAGCT
Source organism: Agapanthus africanus (assembly GCA_030015575.1). Classification (NCBI taxonomy): domain Eukaryota; kingdom Viridiplantae; phylum Streptophyta; class Magnoliopsida; order Asparagales; family Amaryllidaceae; genus Agapanthus; species Agapanthus africanus. The sequence continues at coordinate 388,104,753 of CM057345.1, read as the reverse complement.
TGCTTCATCAATGGTGATTGATGAAAACAAGTGAGAAATCCAATTCTAAAGTCTACCCACTTCCTATTTCTTCATCCTCTACCTCTTTCCAAGTAGTAGAGTGTGTTTCCTTCACAAGTTTTCAAGGCTCGGTGAAGGTGGAGCTTGATCTAGTGATGCTTCGACGTAGATCATCTTCGGCACGTTGTCGATGACCTAGCCCGTCCATTCTCCGATGAAGCCGACGCTAGAGCCCGGGATCCATCTTGGACAGCGAGGAGACTTCATTGCGGAGCCGTGGAGGTGGAGCACCGGATCTACAAAGGTTGTATATCCGTATTCTCATAGTTAAGTGTTAACTAGTTAGCTTTTTCGCCTAGTTTTCTAGCAAACGATCCGTAGTCGGGTTTCTCGGCACCTAGATTTTTTTAAATTGGCATGTTCAATGCCTTGTAAGACCTCATTAGGATGCCTAGGAACCCTACAGTGGTATCAGAGCCTAGCTAGAGCCTTAGGCGAAGTCTAGACGCTATTTGAAGTCCGAACGAACCCGAAACCCAATTCCTTACTTGCTCTCTGTCCTTTTTTCAAAAACTGGGATTTTTCCAGATTAAAAATTGCTAAAAAAATCAGCAGGGAAATCTAAGGGTTACGGTGAATTTTGATGACGTAACTCCATAGTCAAGGCGCGGATCCGCGGCACGAGCATGGCTCGTGCGGCGGATCAGCGGCGGTTTTGTCCTATTGTTCATCAAAATTTGCACCATAATCAATAATAGTCAATGTTGGTTTTTCTGGGAATTTTTAATATTTAATACAGAGTTGAATTTTCTGGAATTGTTTTGGGGATTCGGTGTTTCGATCGGGGTATCAAATTTTGTCTATTTGGCTTTCCGGATAAATTTTAGAATATGTTAAAAAGTTCGACCGGATATAAATACCCAATTTTTCCCCTGTCGGGAAATTTCCAAGTGTTGGATTTTTCCGTAGTTTAACGACGTTCTAAGTAGTGCAAGTAACGCGATGGACCCTCTAGAAGACAACAAACCTTAACTCGATTATGTGACCGTCTTGAACTGTCCTTTGAACCTTCGGGTTTGGGGCAGTACGGCGTGCCACATGTGAGGCGTTGGCTTGACCCTTCTACGGCTGGACCGTTGGTACTAAGGCACGAACTGAATGTTGTTAGACTTATTTCATGTGTTGATCTGTATCGGGAAAACTTGGGTGTTCGATTGTTCGATCGGAAAGTTTAACATTTCTATTTATCTGGAATGGGATACAATAATTGGAATTCACAAAAAGTTATGAGATAACTGAATGAATATTATAAACATAGCAGTTTAGTCTCACTTGATCGGTTGCCACGGAATTTTGATGTGATCAAAAGTCCGTCGCAATCACGTAGCATACGCGGATACTCGCCGGGTAAACTTAATAGACAGCCTCACGCCATTGCCCCGACCAAGTGACTGTAGGAGAACCCCGTCGCCGAAAGCATCCGTCCGGGTGCTCGCGGTGGCGGTGTTCCGCCTTGGTGCACTTCGTCGACGGTATCGGGGGTGCAGCCGTCTACTGAAGTTTGCGACGAGTATTCGATCAGGATGTCGGGAATCTTGTTGAATTGCCCGACTTGATATTGAAAAGAGTTTTCGATTATGAGACTAAAATGCGGGGTTTATAATTGTTAGGCATGCGATGTCTAAGAAATTCATTTGGTCAGGCATGCGATGTCTGAGGAGGTTGCGGATTCCAACTGTTGTAGTTTTACACTTTTTTTTCTGTGACCGTAAGTGTAATATGTGATATCGCCGGTTTCGTTGCTATATGTCAACGACAATTGGGATGCGCATATTTACTTACGTTGATGACATGTGATGTTATGTGTTGCTGGATATGTTATTTTGGATCGTCGTGTTTGAATAGCCGGGGGTTTTTATGTGAGATGAGTGTTTTTCATTTTCATTCATGTAAAAACTTGTATGTAATATTCTTTTATTGGGGCGCTTCCAGGTTGCGGAAGTAGTCACCGTTTGTATATTATTTACTTTTCCGCACTAGGATGGACCCAAGGAGGGGAGCACAAGTAACCGGGTTCTGGAGTCCAGTGGGAGACCAACTCGAGGAGTCGAGTCCGGGTCTCCTAACTCTAGAATTGGTAGGGTTGCTTGCCGCTCTCGTAGGGGTCTACGGGTGTGGGTTTGTCTATTCATCGCGACCGTGGAATCCGTGTTTTATACTGGCTCGTATTGAAAACACGGACGTCCTAGTATATCCAATATTTCATATGATTCTTCTGCTGCGATATCTGTGATGTGATCATGTGATGTTCTGTGATAGATACAGTATATAGTATATATGATATATTATATAGACGTTACTTATGTTTTACACCCGCGCTAGCCCTGCCCCGCTCTGCCGTTAGTTACCTAACCTAACGGTGCACGAGGGGACATCGAGGCGAATGCGGATGGCATAAGTGTACGTCGTATTTATCTGTGATGTTTAGGTAATTAAATGATGGGACTTCATTAATTTGATTAATGAAATAAAAGAAACCTAAGATGTTGTAGAATCGAATTTCAAAATAAAACAGGTAGCTACAGTTCTTGCTTTGCATAGCGGTATATGAGATATATCCTGCACCTTATTCGATGAGGAAAGGACCGAGATCCCTTCACCGGGAGTGACTCCTTTAGCAATAACTGGCAGATGCTACACACTCGGTTTGTCTTTTGATTGCTTTTAAGAGTTTTTGCTTTGCACAGTGATATATATGATATATCCCGCACCTTATTCGACGAGGAAAGGACCGACGATCCCTTCACCGGGAGTGACTCCTTTAGCAAAACTAGAAAAGCCTCAAAAGCACTCCATTTTAAAATCATTTGATTCTACAACGATATCAAGTTCATTACGCAATAGGTTTTCAGAAAAACCTGTCGTAGCCCTCCGTCATTTCAGATAAGTCCTATTTAGTATTCGTGCTACGTTTGTTGACCTCCGTCAAGGCGTAGTGTGCGGTAGCTAACTAGTATTTATCTGTTTATGCATATGATGCAGATTGAGTTAGGGTAGTCGTGCGGCCTTGTTGACCTCCGTCAAGGGTCGTGCGGGTGGGTTTAATTCGATCAAGAAATGACGGGTTGAACTTGACTAGTAGCCTATGGTTTGTTGACCTCCGTCAAGGTCATAGGGTGCTAGGGGCAAAATATTATCGGGAATTTCAAGTGTTGAAATTTGCAATGAGATTGCATACCTTCTATGAGATAGTTGGATCCCGATACCCGCTGCGAGTAAGAGTTACTCCTGGGAGAGTTTTATACATTACAATTAGCCGATCAAGTAGGTGTCTAGAAAGGTGTCAACGGGGTTACGCCTCTGGGAAAACGAGGTTTACATTAATTAGGTTCGTGCGAAAGCACGGGGGACCTCCCTCAAAGTACCGACACTGGCCTGGCTGAAAGATTGGCGAACTTGTAGTGTGTAATTAATCCTGGCTAGTCTTTCCTTTTAGGGTTTGAAGGAAGATTTGATAAAAAGCAGTGGGAGCCATCCTGATTAGATAAAATAAAAACCAATCTATTCTTGCAAGAGCGCACGCTGAGTGTTTTCTTCTCTCTCTCTCCTGGTAGCGACCATATCACGCCTTAATCAAGATAATAAAACGAATTATTGACCGAACCCGCTTGTTATACTGAGCTGGGGAACGTTGGTCCCGCTCCAACTTATAAATGTTATAAGACAGAGCAGGAAATTGGGGAATACCAGATTTCCCGTGCCGCCCAAACGAAGAGAGTGCATGCTGATGCATCATCTTCGGGTGTGTTCATTACAGAGAACTGTTTCTCAGTATCCTTTACGTCCTGGGTATGTGATACCAGATCAGGATCCCAGATATGTAATCAGTTACATAGGGCTACAGAAAGGTAGAGAACTGAGAACGGGTGATAAGTTTCATGAGGCAGAAAACGGGGCAAGCGTTGCAGCCAAGTCTGTTGGTCACTGTCACCCTGTATTACCAATACATTGATTCTGAACGAATGTTATTAGATACCGAACCTGATATACAAAATCATATCAGTCTCTTTATTAGTAAAGAAATGATAAAATTTTGTATTGGTGGATAATGTTTTGAACATTTCCTATATCAAAAGTTGATCGGTTCAGGCACGTTATCTAAAAGCATTAATGTTCTAAATCAAACTACGGTTCTTTAGTATACAGAACACACACAAGAGGAAGAGTTCAGAAATGAACGAATCCTTCTTGAGGCATTGTAGACTAGGTCATATCAATGTGACCCGACTAGCTGGAGTTACATAAAGATGCATATTTAAATTAGTTTGAACTTACATCTTGTGAAACTCGCCAGTCATGTCACAAGGATAAGATGACCATAGCTCCGTTTACTAGAAACAGAGAAAGAGTTAGTAAACTCTTGGGATGATACATGTTGATGTATGTAGGTCCCCTGTCTACACATGCCAAGACTGGTTCTTTATACTTCATTACATTCTCTGATAATCTCTCAAGATTCAGATATATGTTCCTGTTGAAACACAAGTCAGAACCTTTTGAGATATTCACAGAATATAAGTTGGAAGTAGAGAACCAATACGGGTATAAGTATTATGTCCTTTGATGAGATCAAGGAGGAGAATACTTGAGCACGGAATTCCTGGATTATTCTAAAGGAGAATGAGATTCTCTTTCAGCATTACTCCTCCGTATACACCATAGCACGATGGTATATCGGGGTGGAGCAATAACACCCTATGTGATAAGGTGTGCTCTGTGATGAGTACTACTGAGTTACCTATTTCCTTTTGGGAGTTATGCGCTTGAGAAGCTGCATACCTATTGAATAGGGTTCCAATCAAATCAGTTGCCTACCACTTCATATGTGATATGGAAAGGGAAGAGCCCATGTCTTAAGCTAGTTAAGATTTGGGGTTGTCCGGCCTATGTTTAAAAGCAAAATCCGGACAAGCTCGAGGCAAGATCTGTTATCTACAACTGGAAAGGTTCCAGCTATGCAAACTATAGCAGATGATTTGGTAGAACCAAAGGATTCAATAGATACCAACGAACCTCAGCCTCTCCGCCGATCTAGTAGGGTTCCTCACCCACCTGAGAGATACTTCTGTTTCTCTATGACAGTGGGAGCGAGGATTGCATCATGAGATGATGACCCAACTAGTTTCGAGCTGGCCATCAGGAGTGAGACTCTGTAAGAATGGCTGGATACTTAGCGATCTGAGATGGAATCCTTATACACCAACAAAGTATGGACTTTGGTTGCTATATCTGAAGGGTTAAATCCCCATCAGGAGCAAGTATATCTTGAGAAGATTACTTGGTGTAGATGGAAAAGTTGAGACTTTCAAAGCTAGACTTGTTAAAGGTTTTCGTCATTGACCAGGCGTGGATTATGATGAAACCTTTTCTAAGGATCTATGCTTAAGTCCATCCAGATCCTACTTGTCACGGCTACATACCATGACTGCGATATCTGGTGGTTGGGTGTCATGACTGCTTTTCTAAATGATGATTTGGAAGAGAGCGTCTATAAGTACACGGCCAGAGGGCTTCGTAGACAGTGGGAGCAGCGGAAACGTGTGCAAGATGTTTTATAGGATAAAGCAGGCATCGCGGAGTTGGAACATCTGTTTTGATGAAGTAGTCAAAGAGTTTGATATCATCAAAATGGTAGATGAACCTTGTATAAACAAAAAGGTAGTAGGGAGTATGGTGGTGATCCTCGTAGAGTACGTGGATGACATACTCTTGATAAGAAAGGAGTTTTCTTATGCTACGCTCGATCAATCTCCGTCTGTCACAATGATTCTCCACATAGGATCAAAATGATACCTCCTAAATCCTGAGTTTTGGATCTATGAGATAGATTTGATTGGATGTTAGGATTCTCACTAGCTGTAGTGAGATGGTATCAATCGATCCAGGGGAGAATCACTGGAAGTGTTCCAGAGTGATAAAGACGACTGAATGTCAGTCACAGGCATTGTCTTTACCCTCAGTGGAGGGACGGTATGTTGGAAGAGTTCCAAGCTAGATACCGTGGCATACTAGACGATAAAGGCTGGATACATCGCTACTTAAGATGCTACCAAAGAGGCTGTTTGGGTGTATATTGGTTCATGAGATGAACTATGTTCCTCCCATTGTGTGACAATGGAGTTGTGGCTTATGCCAAGGAACGCCGGTCCCATCAGTGATCCAGACATATTCTAAAGGCAGTATCACTTGATCATGGAGATGGTTGATCTCCAGGGAGATCGAGGTTAGAAGAGTAGACTCAGAGGACAACACAGCGGATCCACTCACAAAGGCCTGTTCCCAGAGAGAGATTTTTAAGGGATAGTTGAGTATGAGATACTACAACCACTGCTATCAGATGGCCCTAGTGCAAGTGGGAGATTGTTAGTTATATGTATGCCCTAGAGGCCATTACTGTACATATGATGTATATTGTAGTGGATGCTAGGACGTATATAGGGAGGACTTTCTTGCTCGACATGATAGTATGCTATCTGGTTGAACTTTACCTTAACGTGTATACTGATTGTCTCTCTGTTACATGTTGGTGAAGCCCTTAGGATGTGTGCTTGACTACCTGGACTATGATGCGGATCATACTAGTGGGGACATGGTAGTCCATAAGTACATCCTTAAAAGTCCCTAGTCGTGGGTGTATCGAGACGGGGCATCGATATACCAGAGTAGACTAGCGTATACCTTCTCGACCCATACAGATGGGCGATGGATGATCCCATATCTATTGGTGTTTGACATCGGAGATGATATACGGGTGCTCAGTAGAGACTGGGTACACTGGACGGACTCGCCGAGAACTCCCAGATGGTATTATACCTCACGTCAGATGGCAGTTCTCTGGTGACACTGGTACAGAGTAGTCTGTTGACCCGAGATCGTCATAGAGTCTTGTGTGGTTCCCACTGTGCTTTGATTTCCATCTTACCACGTCCAAGAGGGCGTGCAAAACGGTGGTTTTTGGGTACAGTCCCGAGTCCCATGGAGGCAATGAGCGATAAGAGGGGATTCGTCTCTCCCGGTATAGGGGGTTGATGTTGCGCTGTGTTCGATTGGCTATAACAGGAAATCCCTGGCCAGGGTTGCTGAGATTTACTGGTAAGTGTTACCAGTAGTTTCTCGAACAGTTATAGACCTCATATCGACACGACTTATCGAGCTATTGGGGTCTGACGTTTACCACCCCTAGGCGAGATATGCGACATATCAGACGATCAGACCGGACTGTACGGTAGTGTTACTGGTCGGATTCACTGGAGTGCGAGCGGGCTTGCTCGTCGATCTTCAGATCGCTCAATACCCGGGTGGCCGTTACGTTTAGCAGACCGCTTGCGGCTTGTGGGTGTTTGATATGATCATCGCCTGCTGCCGGCGTATTGACGAGTCTTTAGAGTCCTACACAGAGGTTTCCTGGCTCAAGCGAAACGAAATAGGAGCGCATATGAGATATGTGCGGGACCGAGAATAATGCGTGTATGTGATACCGTATTCTATTCTCGCGATGAATGTGTCGAATGGTTGTATGCGATATAACCTAGTTATCGAATCGAGGATTGATTCGATAAGCCGATGCATTGCATACTAGTCGGTTATATACGATATGACCGGATCGTTAAATCAAGTGTTGATTTAATGATTTGATGCATAATTATATATTTGATATATTACTTTGCATTAGCTAGTATAGGTTCACTTTATATGGATTTTCTCACTCGATGTGCAAGTTGTATATGTGATATACTTTTGTGCATATACTTTGTATCATGTTTGATGATACATGTTGACTTGTGCTTGTGTAAAGATTAAACCATGGTTATATGAATGGTTAGGGTTTTATATACTTATTCATTTATTTATATTCATTATTCATTTAAGGAAAATAAAAGAAAAATGGTGGCATTCTTTTATTCATTCATGAAGCTTCATGAATACTTTGACTTAGTCACCATTTTTGTCTTCATTCCTAACCTAACCATTCACTTAACTTGGGTTTAGTCTCTACACATAACCATGGTCATGTTATGATAAAGATTGGATTATTCTTTTCTTTTTAATTAATCTTATCATAACAATATTCATCTTCTTCATTTTCTTCTTCATTGAAGAAGCTTGCTTCATCAATGGTGATTGATGAAAACAAGTGAGAAATCCAATTCTAAAGTCTACCCACTTCCTATTTCTTAATCCTCTACCTCTTGCCAAGTAGTAGAGTGTGTTTCCTTCACAAGTTTTCAAGGCTCGGTGAAGGTGGAGCTTGATCTAGTGATGCTTCGACGTAGATCATCTTCGGCACGTTGTCGATGACCTAGCCCGTACATTCTCCGATGAAGCCGACGCTAGAGCCCGGGATCCGTCTTGGACAGCGAGGAGACTTCATTGCGGTGCCGTGGAGGTGGAGCACTGGATCTACAAAGGTTGTATATCCGTATTCTCATAGTTAAGTGTTAACTAGTTAGCTTTTTCGCCTAGTTTTCTAGCAAACGATCCGTGTCGGGTTTCTCGGCACCTAGATTTTTTTAAATTGGCATGTTCGATGCCTTGTGAGACCTCATTAGGATGCCTAGGAACCCTACAATTCCAACTGAATACCACGATGCAAAACAAAAGTGAACGTCCTTGCAATAACAGCTTTTTGAAAAGTGTTCCAACAACATCAGATTAGGTTTGTTTTTAACTTGCATTGATCCGAATCAATGCAGTCCCATCAATTGATCACACCAAAAAGAACGAAAATATACTGATGTACGTATATGCCATCCGCATTCGCCACTGGGTCCCGTCATTACCCGTTAGGTTAGCTAACTAACGACAGAGCGGGGACTGGACTAGCGCGGATGCAAAACATATACAACATCTACTAATATATATACCAATATATAGTATTCGCTCAAGGCGTGATAAAATGCAACATCACAGAAATGTACAGCATCACAGAAACAATACAGATATCTGGGATCCCCGGGTTTCACAGAGCCGCTGAAACCCGACGTTCCCCTGGTCGTGTGGATAGCCAGTGCAATGAAATCCTAGACCCCTACGGGCGCGGCAAGTTACCCACCAAAACCTGAAGCGAGGCAGCCCCCTTCAGCAACGTGAATGGATCACCCAGCACTTCACGGAATTCGGTAACTTGGGCACCCCTCCTGGGTCAACCTGTACCCCCTACGAGTGCGGCGAATAGCCCGCCAATCCTAGAGTGAAGCCCCTTCCGTCTCAATGCCATGAGATGCGGGCTTGTTGCCCTCCAGAATCCGGCTATCCGTGCACCCCTCCGCGGGGTAACCCTAGTACAGAAAGTAAAATATACATACAACGGGTACATCGACCGCAACCAGGTCGTGCCCCAAAAAAATAATACAATCAGGCAGTGACGGCAGTCCACATGTCGGACGCTCGCCCCGCAATATCAAATGTACATAATACAACCACAACTGTACTAGCATTGCATCCAGGCTATCCCCCACGACCGATCCGCAACATCACAGCAAAAACAGAACATCAACGTGAAAGTCACGTTCGCAAATCCGTCTAACCGGGCTATAGCAGTTAGACCGGATTTACCGATCAAGTGACATTCACGGTCGCAGATATAATGTAAATACTGTGAAATAATGTGTTTAAAATATCCGATCGATCAAACTTTAACAAGTGGGCCCCCAAGTACTACTGTAGCACATCAAGAAATTCTGGGCACAAAATTAATATTCCAAAACCCATATTTTAAGCCCACAAAGACACTGTAGAAATTTGGTGCAGGGATCTCCACAGTGCGCGGCGGAAACGCGGCCCAAAGGGGGTTTTGGCCGCGGTTACGCGCCTCCACTGTCGATTCACCCTGTCGAATTTCTATAGTAGCCTAGTGGTCTCCAGTACATCAATTTTATACAACCTGAAAAATTTTTGGAGACCAAAAAATTTCAACAGAAAACTGTCGCTTTGAAAAATGTAGATTTTGGAATTTTGGTCGATCGGAAATGCAAAACACATTAAACCAAGCTAGACTAAGTTAATGGCGAGTCTCTGATACCACTGTAAGTGCACGGCGGCGCCCCGGCCGTCAATCCGACGGCCAAATGCGGAAGCGGTGATAAACTTTAAATTTTCTTGAACTGGCAAACCGCCGCGCACTAATACCCGGATCGAACCACTAACTAGTCCTAGCTATCTACAAGAAAGGGAAGAGAGATATACCGACAGATCCGAGTCCTCCGGTCTTCTCGTCGTCGTCCCGATCTCCTGCGGAAGCTCCGGTCTCCACCTCGTCGCCGGAAGTACACCACATCGCCTACTTCTTTTACGGGCTCCTACCTCAATGCCGAGGCAACTCGGGCACGAAGCTGGCAAGTCGACGTGCCCAAGGTTTGCTGTAGAATATCTAGTGAGCAAGTCTCATTTGGGGTTATGGAGTTGCCTTTGGTGGAGGAATGATACTTGGGGTTTTGGAGATTGATCTTATGGGATTTTTGCAACATGAAATGAGCTAAAAACCCACCCCAAAAATCTTGGACAGCCCACTAAGGGGAGTGGCCGGCCATATCAATGAGGAAGAGAGGGAGAGTGAAAGTGTGTTGTATCAAAAGATAATGGGAGCCATTCTCATCTACCATGCAAGAGAGAGAGTCAAGACAAAGAGGTGGTTGAAAAGCAAGTGATAATGAGAAACAATGATCACTCCTAAAACCAATACTCAACCATCAATCATCAACAACCATGATTGTATACAAAGTCAAGCAATCATGATAGAAGAAGTCAAGGTCAAAAGATTGGTGCACCATCATGATACAAGGAAATATGCAAAGACCCCCTCCACAAAAGCTTATTTGCAACAATGCAAATAACCCCTCCTCCACCAATCTTCGGCCAATGAACGAAATAAAGGAAATTGGCCGAAACGGAAAGCAAACTGGCAACTCCAGAAAACTGGTCCCGTAATAAATTACAGGAAAACCCCGATACTGTGCATACACACCCGCATTTGTATTTCGACCGAAATGCAAATGCAATGAGACAAAATTCACACTGTACTATACTAGGATCCGGCTTAAACCAAAGCCGGCTAGTAATATCCGTTCGATCCTGATCCGTGCAATACCGCACGTATCTGATCGAACCCTGCCATATATCCATACGGCCTATAGTACAAACTGTCCGATCCCGATCCGTGCAATACCGCACGTATCCGATCGGACCTTACCATATCTCCATACGGCCTCTACAACCTTTCGCCCGAAAGCTGAGTAACAGAATGTGGGGGACTCTAAAGACTCGTCAACACCTTGGTTATGGATTTAACCACTAGCACGTCAGAGGTATAAGCCAATACGTAACGGGCTACCAGGTATTGACTAAATAGGGACGTCTGTGAGCGAACTCAGCCTGACAACCCTACTGAGCCTGTCAGTGACAATATCCGTACAGTCCGGTCCGTTCGTCTATGAGTGTCGCATGGCGGGCCTAGGGGGTTGGTAAAATTCAGACCCCCAAAAGCGGTACAAGTCGTGTCGGAGTGTAGCCCAGAACACCCTGAGATACTACTGGAATACCTACCAGTAAATCTCCTGCCTTGGCCAAGGACTTCGTGTAATGGCTCTCCTAGACACAGCGCGACCTCACCCCCAATACCTGGAGAGACGAACCCCTGAAGATACGCTCACTGCCTCCATGTGGCTCGGGACTGTACCCAACTAAAACCTGTTTGCACGACTCCTTTGAGCCGTGGTAGGGTAGTAATCAAAGTACAGTGGGAACTCACACGAGACAAATGACGATCCCCAGGTCGATGAACTAACCTGCACACATGTCACCAGGGAACTGCCATCTGACGTCTGGTATATGACCAACTAGCATATTCCCGGCGAGTCCTGTCCGGTGTACTCATAACCCAATGAGCACCTGTATACATTTTAGGTGATCCAACTGACACCAGTGGCTTGTGAGACCGGCCACCGCCCCTCGTCGGGGTCTTGACTGTATACACTAGTCTACTCTGGAGTATCGATGCCCTGTCTCGAAACTCACACGACTAGGGACCATTTAAGGATATGCTTATAGACCCCAGCTCCCACTTATATGATCGCCCTCATACTGCTGGTGGTCAAGCAAGAATCCTAGGGGCTCTATCGACGTGTAATAGCAACTTGTCAGGTCACCTAAAACAGTACACGATGATAAAGGTAAACCAGATAGCATACTATCATCTCGAGTAAGACTGTCCTACCGGGATAGGTCCTCCATCAATCATTGCAATCACGTACCTGTGACCTAATAATTGACTCTGAGGGCACTATCTCCAACAATCTCCCACTTGCACTCAAGGCTAATTATTGCGATGTCGCATACTCACAGCCCGTGTGATACCGAACACCCAACTCCTCTACTAGTCAGTCTCACAAAGCTCGTTTGCGAAACTATTGCGTTCGAGGAATAGCCTCAGTGAGTGGATCCGCCTTGATGTTTCTTTCTATGTCTCTCTATATCTCATGTTCGCGGAGAAAGCCATCTCCCGAAATGAGCAATACCTGTCTTAGAATGTGTCTGGATGTCTGATGGGACCTAGCTCATAAATGAACTCCAAATCCAAACTTCTTAGACTGTATCGACTACTGAACTTAATCAGTGTCCTGTGCCATGCCTCCCTCAGTATTGCCTTGGATCACCTGTCCAAAATACTGCCCCTCGTCAGAAGGGAAAACTATAACTCTGACAACGTCCTTGTCGTCCAGGTCACCTTGGAAGCCTGGAATGATAACTGTCTCCTGCATGAGGCTATCGTTATCATATCCCTAGAACATCCACTTATGTTCTAAAACTGCTTCCGACTGTTTCTCCAGGATTGGATCAATGTCAACTTATTGCATCTGGTGCAAGAACAATATCTGGTGTGGTACTTGACATCTCATGATTGACTCAATTGCCTGAGCAAGTGATCTGCCAATCATGCACATCCCTCTCTACTTTAGTCTATAAGACACCTTTAGAGAGGGTGACTCCATTACCTGCAGGTATACTACCGTGCCAGGAGTCGTCCATTCTAAATACTCTTAGAATGCTGTCTAAGTACCCTTAATTGGGAAACCACCCAAATCTAGATCTAAAACCATAGATCCAGTAACCAGTATGTCAGATATAAAATCCAATTCCTTTGTGGAGAAACCACTGTGTGACGACCAAAGTATAACCGACTGTAGTATAGCAGTTTCCTTTCCTACTATGTGTATGTCATCCAAATACCAGGATATCACACCCTACTACCTTCTCAACAGATCCATCCCCTATTCTGATGAAGTCAAACCCATGACTGTCACGTCAGAAATAGATGATCTATTTCCGCTACATCTGCTTTAGTCTATAAATAGACATAAGCTACTTGTCCACCAATGCTTCCGCTGCTCCCACTGACTACGACAACCCTCTGGCAGAGTCATATAGACGTACACTTCTAAAACTAGTTTAGAACGACGCTATACTCATCCTCCCGCCGGGTCTCGCAGCCTGGAACAACAGCAATGGTAATTGTGGGTAAACAAGAACTTCCCTGTCACCGTCCTTGAGGCTACCGTAGTACCTCTCGGGTGCCTGAAGTTACCCATCTTATCTGCGGAGTGGCCAATGGAATGTCAATCCAGATTGAATCTTTAGGTTCCTTATCAAATCTTCAGTAATCGTTTGTGGTTCTGGAATCACTTCCAGTTCTACCATACTCCCACTACTGTTTTCTGAAAAAATCCATTTTTAATAAAACTGTGGCGAGTCTAGAACAATATTGCTATTGTTCATCCAGATGGTAGAAAGTCAACCCTCGTCATAGCCTGGGTCAACCCACAAACAGCCATTACAGAAACGTGCCTTGAGTTGTCCAGTGTCTGGTTTTAATCATAAGCCGGACAACTCCCCGTACCTTAACACCGTTAAGATATGAACTGTTCTATATCCCATATAGAAACAGAGGCACAGATTTAATTGAACCAGATTCAAATCATGCAGCTGTCCCCAGTGCATGTCAACTAAATGGAAGGAGGCCGATCAGCGTTACTCAACTTAGGAATGCTTCCAATTATGAGTAACCTGAAAGAGAAGCAATTTCTCTTAATCACTACTATCAACTGAATACCATACACAAGTATCTACATCTTCGATCTCTTTGAAGAATCCCGATACTTGCTATACCTGGTTCTCTACTCTATTCAAATACCTATAACTTCTCCAAATTCGGACCCTATGTTTTCCACGAAACACTTGTCTAAAAACTAGAGAAGTCATAAGTAAACCGAATATAGTACGAGGACCAACCCCTCTGTCCTGATGGACCCTGGACAACATACAATACTCTGTATTAGTCCCTTGAGTCTGATAACTCATTCACTGTGTGTCGTAGGTTGAAAACTGTACTTATGGTTAAGAAGAATTACACCGCTGTTTAATGCTCCTTACCTAACCATCCACTGATATAGGTAAATGTCGTAGACATAATTTCAGAAAGGTATATCTCACTCTATGAAAATAGACGTACAGATATATCAATTTGAAATTGGTGCATAAAAGCGGATATTCAAAACCAAATATTTGCCGACCGGCAAACAGCCCAGGTGATTTCCTCAAATATCACCGATTACAACGAATCCCGATATAATGAGGATGATCACCCAATTCCCAATAACCTACTCCCACTCATCATCTGTAAAACCATACAGATGTGAGAATCATACCTGGTAAATACATACCCTGGAGCAAGTGTCTAATCGGGAAATCAGTTTTCTTTTAACATTACACAGTGAAACTGAAACATTGAAATGTTCCGATGGGGTATCCTGGTATTCCTAGTAATGCCTCTTCCAGATTCACGACTGTAACCGTATAGTTCTTTGCCACCTCTCCAAATCCCTTCATATGTCTTTAGTCTTTACCTTCTGCACACCCCTTTAGGCCAAATGGTTTTCTTCCTTCCCTACCATTCGGCACCAGCCTATGGTTTGGAAGAAGACTATCCAGTAAGCATAATGGGTGTACTGTCCTAATCCTAGGAACACTCGCAATGCGAGAGAAGGTGAAGATAAAAGACACCTGAATAAATCTTATTCCTATTTCTCCTGAACAAGAATCCATCCCCGAACTGGAACAAGTTCCTTTCGAGTTCGTATATAACCATACGATGGAGTATCCAATAAACTGTGGATCTTCGTAGTGATACGGAGTGTCCTGGAGAAATACAAAGGTGATTTAGGATTGGCGAAGGAATGCTTGGTTTGGTCGTGAATAGCAGTCGCAATTTACTTTGCCCTCTTACTAATCCCTTGCTTTGTCTTAACTTAATACCTTCTGTACACCATCGTTAGGCTAATTGGTTTTCTTCATTCCCTACCGGTCGGCACCAGCCTAAGGTTTGGAAGAAGACTATCCAATTTGCGTAATAGGTGTACTATCTCCTAAACCAAGGAGTACTCGCAACCTGAGAGAAGGTAAAAGGAAAAGACAACTGAATAATCCTATCCGTTTTCTCCAGAACCTGAAACCATCCTCGAATAAATTCCTTCGAGTTCGTATCTAACCATACGATGGTTTTGTCCAATGGAAGTGGACGTTCGTAGTAATACGGGGTGTCCTGGAGAAAAGGGTAAAAGTAGGGGTGGCAATGAGGTTTGCAACTCTGACAATCCAAAAGCCAATGTTAAAGAAGGTTCGGTCAACTTGGTCACTGAGTTATAGTCGTAGGGTCGGGTCAATGGTCGCTGCCAAAGAGAGAGAGAAAAGAAACACTCAGCATGCACTCTAACCTAGATCAGAATGGTTACCAATTTATCTAATCTGGAAACCTCCCACTGTACCTCAAATTCTCCTCCAAACCTGAAAGAAGAATTAGTCGGGGTTACCCGAGGAGTAAACTAACTCATCAGTGGGAATCGGGATCCAACTCTCATCGCATGACAACGTGACGGAATCCGCTCACGGTATCACACTCCAGAAGGTATGCGCATATCTGGCAAGTTTCAGTTCTTTTGAAACTCCCGATGTGATTTCTGCCCCATGCTCTTATGACCTTGACTTTGGCCAACATATCATAAGTCACATGTCAAGTTCTACCCGTCATTCTCCAGGTTAATTTGAATCCACCCGTACCTACCCTTGACTTTGGCCAAAATGGCAGTGCGACTGTCCCAAACCAACGCATCTATCTATGCTGCATATGAATACCCAATAGCTACCAATCACTGTGCCTTGACTTTAGCCAACATACACAGCTTGAATACTATTGACCACCCATATGAAACGACGGAGGGCTACGAATGGTTTCTGGCGAAAACCTTTAACGTAATGAACTTGATATCGTTGAAGGAACGGATAGCTTTTTGAAAATATAGTGGCAAAAACCGTTGCTAAAGAGGTCACTCCCGGTGAAGGGATCTCGGCTCTTTCCCCGTAGAATGGGGTGCAGGATATTCCAACTGAATACCACGGTGCAAAGCAAAAGTAATCGGCTATAGTGAAGTTAATGCCCTGACGCAAACTTCTGTCCAAGGGGTCACTCCCGGTGAAGGGATCTCGGCCCTTGCCTCGTCGACTGAGGAGCAGGATATTCCAACTGAATACCACAATGCAAAACAAAAGTGAACGTCCTTGCAATAACAGCTTTTTGAAAAGTGTTCCAACAACATCAGATTAGGTTTGTTTTTAACTTGCATTGATCCGAATCAATGCAGTCCCATCAATTGATCACACCAAAAAGAACGAAAATATACTGATGTACGTATATGCCATCCGCATTCGCCACTGGGTCCCGTCATTATCCGTTAGGTTAGCTAACTAACGACAGAGCGGGGACTGGACTAGCGCGGATGCAAAACATATACAACATCTACTAATATATATACCAATATATAGTATTCGCTCAAGGCGTGATAAAATGCAACATCACAGAAATGTACAGCATCACAGAAACAATACAGATATCTGGGATCCCCGGGTTTCACAGAGCCGCTGAAACCCGACGTTCCCCTGGTCGTGTGGATAGCCTGTGCAATGAAATCCTAGACCCCTACGGGCGCGGCAAGTTACCCGCCAAAACCTGAAGCGAGGCAGCCCCCTTCAGCAACGTGAATGGACCACCCAGCACTTCACGGAATTCGGTAACTTGGGCACCCCTCCTGGGTCAACCTGTACCCCCTACGAGTGCGGCGAATAGCCCGCCAATCCTAGAGTGAAGCCCCTTCCGTCTCAATGCCATGAGATGCGGGCTTGTTGCCCTCCAGAATCCGGCTATCCGTGCACCCCTCCGCGGGGTAACCCTAGTACAGAAAGTAAAATATACATACAACGGGTACATCGACCGCAACCAGGTCGTGCCCCAAAAAAATAATACAATCAGGCAGTGACGGCAGTCCACATGTCGGACGCTCGCCCCGCAATATCAAATGTACATAATACAACCACAACTGTACTAGCATTGCATCCAGGCTATCCCCCACGACCGATCCGCAACATCACAGCAAAAACAGAACATCAACGTGAAAGTCACGTTCGCAAATCCGTCTAACCGGGCTATAGCAGTTAGACCGGATTTACCGATCAAGTAACATTCACGGTCGCAGATATAATGTAAATACTGTGAAATAATGTGTTTAAAATATCCGATCGATCAAACTTTAACAAGTGGGCCCCCAAGTACTACTGTAGCACATCAAGAAATTCTGGGCCCAAAATTAATATTCTAAAACCCATATTTTAAGCCCACAAAGACACTGTAGAAATTTGGTGCAGGGATCTCCACAGTGCGCGGCGGAAACGCGGCCCAAAGGGGGTTTTGGCCGCGGTTACGCGCCTCCACTGTCGATTCACCCTGTCGAATTTCTATAGTAGCCTAGTGGTCTCCAGTACATCAATTTTATACAACCTGAAAAATTTTTGGAGACCAAAAAATTTCAACAGAAAACTGTCGCTTTGAAAAATGTAGATTTTGGAATTTTGGTCGATCGGAAATGCAAAACACATTAAACCAAGCTAGACTAAGTTAATGGCGAGTCTCTGATACCACTGTAAGTGCACGGCGGCGCCCCGGCCGTCAATCCGACGGCCAAATGCGGAAGCGGTGATAAACTTTAAATTTTCTTGAACTGGCAAACCGCCGCGCACTAATACCCGGATCGAACCACTAACTAGTCCTAGCTATCTACAAGAAAGGGAAGAGAGATATACCGACAGATCCGAGTCCTCCGGTCTTCTCGTCGTCGTCCCGATCTCCTACGGAAGCTCCGGTCTCCACCTCGTCGCCGGAAGTACACCACATCGCCTACTTCTTTTACGGGCTCCCACCTCAATGCCGAGGCAACTCGGGCATGAAGCTGGCAAGTCGACGTGCCCAAGGTTTGCTGTAGAATATCTAGTGAGCAAGTCTCATTTGGGGTTATGGAGTTGCCTTTGGTGGAGGAATGATACTTGGGGTTTTGGAGATTGATCTTATGGGATTTTTGCAACATGAAATGAGCTAAAAACCCACCCCAAAAATCTTGGACAGCCCACTAAGGGGAGTGGCCGGCCATATCAATGAGGAAGAGAGGGAGAGTGAAAGTGTGTTGTATCAAAAGATAATGGGAGCCATTCTCAGCTACCATGCAAGAGAGAGAGTCAAGACAAAGAGGTGGTTGAAAAGCAAGTGATAATGAGAAACAATGATCACTCCCAAAACCAATACTCAACCATCAATCATCAACAACCACGATTGTATACAAAGTCAAGCAATCATGATAGAAGAAGTCAAGGTCAAAAAAATGGTGCACCATCATGATACAAGGAAATATGCAAAGACCCCCTCCACAAAAGCTTATTTGCAACAATGCAAATAACCCCTCCTCCACCAATCTTCGGCCAATGAACGAAACAAAGGAAATTGGCCGAAACGGAAAGCAAACTGGCAACTCCAGAAAACTGGTCCCGTAATAAATTACAGGAAAACCCCGATACTGTGCATACACACCCGCATTTGTATTTCGACCGAAATGCAAATGCAATGAGACAAAATTCACACTGTACTATACTAGGATCCGGCTTAAACCAAAGCCGGCTAGTAATATCCGTTCGATCCTGATCCATGCAATACCGCACGTATCTGATCGAACCCTGCCATATATCCATACGGCCTATAGTACAAACTGTCCGATCCCGATCCGTGCAATACCGCACGTATCCGATCGGACCTTGCCATATCTCCATACGGCCTTTACAACCTTTCGCCCGAAAGCTGAGTAACAGAATGTGGGGGACTCTAAAGACTCGTCAACACCTTGGTTATGGATTTAACCACTAGCACGTCATAGGTATAAGCCAATACGTAACGGGCTACCAGGTATTGACTAAAAAGGGACGTCTGTGAGCGAACTCAGCCTGACAACCCTACTGAGCCTGTCAGTGACAATATCCGTACAGTCCGGTCCGTTCGTCTATGAGTGTCGCATGGCGGGCCTAGGGGGTTGGTAAAAATCAGACCCCCAAAAGCGGTACAAGTCGTGTCGGAGTGTAGCCCAGAACACCCTGAGATACTACTGGAATACCTACCAGTAAATCTCCTGCCTTAGCCAAGGACTTCGTGTAATGGCTCTCCTAGACACAGCGCGACCTCACCCCCAATACCGGGAGAGGCGAACCCCTGAAGATACGCTCACTGCCTCCATGTGGCTCGGGACTGTACCCAACTAAAACCTGTTTGCACGACTCCTTTGAGCCGTGGTAGGGTAGTAATCAAAGTACAGTGGGAACTCACACGAGACAAATGACGATCCCCAGGTCGATGAACTAACCTGCACACATGTCACCAGGGAACTGCCATCTGACGTCTGGTATATGACCAACTAGCATATTCCCGGCGAGTCCTGTCCGGTGTACTCATAACCCAATGAGCACCTGTATACATCTTAGGTGATCCAACTGACACCAGTGGCTTGTGAGACCGGCCACCGCCCCTCGTCGGGGTCTCGACTGTATACACTAGTCTACTCTGGAGTATCGATGCCCTGTCTCGAAACTCACACGACTAAGGACCATTTAAGGATATGCTTATAGACCCCAGCTCCCACTTATATGATCGCCCTCATACTGCTGGTGGTCAAGCAAGAATCCTAGGGGCTCTATCGACGTGTAATAGCAACTTGTCAGGTCACCTAAAACAGTACACGATGATAAAGGTAAACCAGATAGCATACTATCATCTCGAGTAAGACTGTCCTACCGGAATAGGTCCTCCATCAATCATTGCAATCACGTACCTGTGACCTAATAATTGACTCTGAGGGCACTATCTCCAACAAAATGTACACTAGGATCTGGCTTAAACCAAAGCCCGCTAGTGTTAACTGTCCGGTCACTAAACGTGCACAAGTGCACGGATGTGACCGAACCCTGTCGCAAAACCATGCGACCTCTACTCTTTTGCCTAAAGACGAATAGCTTTCTGTGTGGGACTCTAAAGACTCGACACTACGCTGGCAGTGGGTTTAACCACAGACCGCAAACGGCACCAGCTGTGCGTAACGGTCCCCAGGTAGATGCCGACAAGAAGACTGACGAGGTGAAACCCATCTGAACTCCTACTGGGTCTGAATGTGACAATCTCCATACAGTCCAGTCTGTTCGTCTGATACATCGCATGGCGGGCCTAGGGGGCAGTAAACGTCAGTCCCCTAATAGCGGTACAAGTCGTGTCGGAGTGAAGCCCAAAACACCCTGAGATAGCACTGGAAACCTACCAGTATATCCCGCTTGCCCTGGCCAGGGACTACTCGTGTAATGGCTCTCCTAGACACAGCGCGATGTCAACTCCCAATACCGGGAGAGACGAATCCTTTCTAACCGTCACTGCCTCCAAGTGCTTTGGGACTGCACCCAAAACTACCTGTTTGCACGACTCCTTTGAGCCGTGGTAGGGTAGTAATCAAAATACAGTGGGAACACACTCGAGGCGAAGTGACAGTGTCAAGTCAGCGGACTAAGCTGTACTCATGTCACCTGGAAACTGATAACTGACGATAGGTATAGTACCAACCAACAGTTCCCGACGAGTCATGTCCAGTGTACTCGTAACCTAACGAGCACCCGCATACTATCTCAAGTACGACGTACTGACGGCTGTGGGACAGGCCGTCTCCCACACTGGATGAGAAGCGCATACGCTAGTCTACTCCGGAGTATCGATGCCCTGTTTCGATAGTCCTGCGACTAGGGACCTGCATAAGGATGTGCTTATAGATTACCCAGCCCCCACGAGTGTGACTGCCATCACAACGCTGATAATCAAGCAAAGATCCTAAAGGCTCCACTAATGTGTATAGGTGATATACTAAAATAAACACATGTACACATTAAAGCAGAAACAAACCAAGTAGCATACTACCATTTTGAGCAAGATTGTCAATACAAGTTGAATATCCCAAGCTTCCATTAAGTAATATACATACTAGTATGATACAGTAATGGCCTCTAGGGCATATACACTAACAATCTCCCACTTGCACTAAGGCCATGTACAGGCGTATCGAAGACCTATCATCTCGATCAGCCGCTCGAACTGAGTCTGGGGTAAGGCCTTTGTGAGTGGATCAGCAGTGTTATCTTCCGTAGAAACTCTCCGAACCTCGATCTCCTGGCGACCCACGATCTCCCTGATCAGGTGATACCGCCTCAAGATGTGTCTGGACTTCTGATGGGACCTAGGTTCCTTCGCTAAAGCTATAGCCCCGTTGTCGCAATACAGCGGTATTGGATCAACTATGGACGGAACCACCTGAAGTTCTGTTAAGAACTTCCTTATCCAGACGGCTTCTTTTGCGGCATCTGCAGCAGCGATATATTCCGCTTCCATCGTCGAGTCAGCAACGGTTTCCTGTTTGGAACTCTTCCAACACACCGCCCCTCCATTGAGGGTAAAGATATAACCCGACATGGACTTGGAATCATCTTTGCCACTCTGGAAGCTGGAGTCAGCAAAGGCCTCGATCTGGAGGTCTTTTCCGCCATACACCAAGAACATCTCCTTAGTCCTTCTCAGGTACTTGAGAATGTCTTTACTGCTATCCAGTGTTTCTCCCCAGGGTTTGACTGATACCGGTTTACCACACTCAGTGCATAAGCTACATCTGGTCTGGTACACAACATCGCATACATTATAGAGCCTACCGCAAAAGCGTAGGGTATAATAGACATGCGATCCCTTTCCAAATCAGTCTTGGGAGACATCTCTTTGGAAAGGGTGATCCCGTGACAAGCCGGTAGATTACCGCGCTTGGAATCTTCCATACTGAATCTTTTCAGTATGGTGTCGATGTACCTGGACTGTGAGAGTCCCTGTATCCTCTTGGATCTGTCACATAGATCCGGATCCCCAGAATGTATGAGGCATCACCTAGGTCTTTCATGGAGAACCTGTGTGACAAGAACCTTTTGACAGATTGTAGCATAGGAATGTCATTTCCTATTAAGAGAATGTCATCCACGTATAAAACGAGGAATACTACAGTTCTCGCTACAAATCTACTATAGATGCATGGTTCATCTAGATTTTTGATAAAGCCAAATTCTTTGACTGTCTCATCAAAACAGATGTTCCAACTCCGCGATGCCTGCTTTAGTCCGTAGATGGACTTAAGCAACTTGCACACCTTTCCGCTGCTCCCACTCTGAATGAAACCCTCTGGCTGGTCCATATAAACACACTCCTCTAAATTTCCATTTAGAAAAGCGGTCTTTACGTCTATCTGCCAAATCTCATAATCGTGGAAGGCAGCAATGGCAAGAAGGATCCGAATGGATTTCAGCATAGCTACTGGAGAAAACGTCTCGTCATAGTCCAAACCAGGTCTTTGACGAAAACCCTTTGCAACCAGTCTAGCTTTATAGGTCTCAACCTGTCCATCTACACCAATCTTCCTTTTGAAGATCCACTTGCATCCTACGGGTTTTACCCCATCTGGAGCAATGTCCAACGTCCATACTTTGTTGGTGTACATGGACTCCATTTCGGTCCGCATTGCATCCAGCCATTTTACCGAGTCAACGCTCTGAATGGCCTGCTGGAAGCTAGTCGGCTCATCTTAATCAATGATGTAATCTTCTCTATCCCCGTCTATGAGAAAACCGCAGTATCTCTCGGGCGGATGAGACTGCCTACTACTTCTGCGGAGCGGCGTAGGAATGTCATTTTCTTTTGAACCCTCTGGTTCTACTAAGCTTTCAGTAATAGCTCGTGGTTCTGGAATTTCTTCCAGTTCTATTGCGCTCCCACTTATCTGATTTTCCAAAAACTCAGTTTCCAAGAAGTGGGCATGACGAGAAACATAAATCTTTTGTTCCTCTTCGCAATAGAAGAAATATCCCTTGGAGTTCTTTGGATATCCCACAAACTTGCACTGTACTGAGCGTGCCTCGAGTTTGTCCGCATGCTGCTTTTTGACAAAAGCTGGACATCCCCATGTCTTAATGTGATTAAGATAGGGTCTCTTCCCACACCACATCTGATATGGTGTAGTAGGCACAGTCTTAGTTGGAACTCGGTTCAAAAGGTATGCAGCTGATTCTAGTGCATATCCCCAGAATGATCGCGGTAACTCAGCGTTACTCATCATGGACCGTACCATATCCAATAGGGTTCGGTTCCGTCTCTCCGATACACCGTTATGTTGCGGGGTGTATGGAGGAGTAAGCTAAGAGAAAATTCCATTCTCTTTTAAGTAATCCAGGAACTCGGCACTTAAGTATTCACCATCTCGATCCGATCTCAGTGTCTTGATACTTTTGCCGGTTTGTTTTTCTACTTCATTCTTATATTCCTGGAATTTCCAAAGGCTTCGGATTTATGTTTCATTAAGAAGACATAACCGTACCTTGAAAAGTCATCCGTAAAAGTAATGAAGTAAGAATAACCGCTTTGCGCATGTGTAGACATTGGACCGCATACGTCGCTGTGTACGAGTCCCAAGAGCCCGCTCGCTCTTACTCCATGTCCAATGAACGGAGTCTTTGTCATCTTTCCTTTGAGACAGGATTGAAAAGTGGCATACGATTGATATTCGAACGGATCCAAATATCCTTCTGTATGTAACTTCATCAACCTTCTCTCATTGATGTGACCCAGTCTACAATGCCATAAGAAAGTCTGATTTATTTCCGGAGACTTTCTTTTGTGTGTATTCTGGACATTGAAAATCTGTGGTTGGTTTAGTACGTATATACCATTGCTTAATGTACCTGACCCAATCAGAACTTGATTAAGGTGAATGTTTACAACATTACTTACAAACGCAAATTCATAACCTTCTTTAGAAATCAAAGATACAGAAATGATATTACAAGTTGCGTTGGGTACAAAAAAGCAATTACGTAAAACCAAAACATGTCCATCTGACATTCCCAGGTGAGTCCCCCACGGCCTTAGCATCCATGCTAGCTCCGTTTGCAACTTTGAGGGTCATGTCACCTGCCTTCAAAACCCTACGGTTTCTCAACGCCTGCAAATAATTACAGATATGAGATCCTGATCCGGTATCCAATACCCAGGAAGTAGAGTTTATTGATAGACAGTTTTCAATAACATACACACCTGAAGCTGAAGCCGCAACTTGCTTCAGATCTTGTGTTCTGGCTTTTCAAGCCCTGCAATCTTTCTTCCAGTGCCCACTCTTATAACAGTAAAAGCACTCTTCCTTCCCCACAAGTTTCCCCGCTATCTTTGTTGCTTTTGCCTTTCCCTTCGTATCCACTTTACTAACACCGCCCCTTGGTTTGGCGGGAGTTTTCTTCTTCTTTCCCTTGGCTTTCGCCTTGGACCTAGAAGAGGAAGGTCTTCCTACAAACAAAGTGGATGTTTCCCTACCTTTCTGTAGGGTGCCCTCTGCACTCCTCAGCATGTTGAGGAGCTCTGAAAGTTCAACTTCCTTTTCTTGCAAGTTGAAATTCAGGATGAACTGGGCGTAAGTGGAAGGAAGGGACTGAAGAATCAAGTCCGTATAGAGCTCATTCTCCAACGTGGTCCCAAGGTCCGCGAGCTCCTCTATGAAGCCAATCATCTTAAGCACGTGTTCCGCTACCGATGATCCGACGGCCAACCTTGCCGAAAATAACTTCGACACTTCGTATCTTGCAATACGAGATTGCTCTCCATACAGTTCTTTTGTATGGAGAAATATGGATTCGAGGTCCATATTCTCGTGCCTCCTCTGATGTTCGTTGTCCATAGAGGCAAGCACGAGGCACTTGGCCTTCGCGCAATCGATTTCCCAGGTCTTACGGATTTCCCTATCCGCGACGCTGGTTTTGGGACCTGGGACAGGGGGAGCTTTGGTGGTAAGGAGATACCCCAACTTGTCATAAGTGATTGCCATTTTGACATTCCTGAGCCAATCTTTGTAGTTTGGCCCTGTCAGTATGTTTTTATCTAGTAGTGACTTAAGTCCGGTCATGATGTTTGGTCGCTGCAATTAGGAGAGAGAGAAGAAACACTTTAGCATGATGCTCTTGCAAGTTTAGAGTGGTTTTTAATTTGTCTAAACAGGATGGCTCCCACTGTCTCTCGAATCCCTCCTCAAACCAAAAAGGAAGAATTAGTCAGGATCAATCTCACCGTACAATTCTTGCTTAACCATTCGGCCAGGCTGGTGTCGGTACTTCGAGAGAGGTTTTCCAACACTTTCGCGAAGTTTCTTAATTAAATAACATTTTTTCCTTGTGGGCGTAGCCCCGCTAACACCTTTCTAGACACCTACTTGGTTTATAGCATTGATCGTTAAGTGAGAAATTTCCCGAGGAGTAGCATATACTCACAGTAGGATCGGGATCCAAATATCATTGCATGACAAAACTGAAGGAATCCTACCAGAATCATCACTCCAAATGGTATGCAGCGCTAGCAAGTTTCAGTTCTTTTGAAACTCCCGATGTGGATTTTTGCCCCATGCTCTTATGACCTTGACTTTGGCCAACAAATCATAAGCCATATGTCAAGTTCTACCCGTCATTCTCCAGGTTAATTTGAGCCCACCCGCACATACCATTTACTTTGGCCAACAAGGTAGAAAGACTGCCCCAAACCAACACATCTATCTATGCTGCACATGAATACCCAATAGCTACCAATCACTATGCCTTGACTTTGGCCAACAAACATAGCTTGAATACTTATTGACCATTCATGTGAAACGACGGAGGGCTACGAATGGTTTTGGCGAAACCGTGAACGTAGTGAACTTGATATAATCGAAGGAACGAGATAGCTTTTAAAAGGAGTGGCTTAAGCTCCGCATTTAAAAGTTATTTTTTGAAAAGAAACCGAGTGGTTTTGAAAGTGTTCCAACGACTTTTACTTGGTTTATTTTTCCTGCATTAATTCCAATGCGTCCCATCATTTAATCCTACCATTGCATAAAACAACCAAAATATGACGTACGCTTATGCCATCCGCATTCGCCACGGGGCCCCGTCATTACCCGTTAGGTTACTTAACTAACGACAGAGCGGGGGCTGGACTAGCGCGGATGCAAAACATAAGCAACGCCTAAATAATATCATATATAGATATATTACAATGATAGCCATTTCAGATCACAGATGAACACATTGGATATACTAGGAATCCGCAATTCGTACGAGCCTGTAACGAAAAGCGGATTACACGGTCGCGATGAATAGCCAATACCCCATCCTAGACCCCTACGGGTGCGGCAAACTACCCGCCAAATATTCGAAGCAGAGCAACCTTCCTCAACGACGTGAGTAGGCCACTCGGCACTTCGAGATACACGGTAGTTTATGCACCCCACCTTGGGTCTATCCTAGGAGCAAAAACAGTAAAAAGAAATTATACAATGACGGCTACAACCCCGACCCGGTTGTACGGCCAAAAATAATATTTCATCAATTTACATGTTACATGAATTGAAAGATAAAAGAAAACTCTCATCTCACAACCCCCGGGCTATTCATCCGTGACAATCCAATGAATTCATATACACATACCATCAATATTACAGATCACAGATATGTATAACCCCCACTAATCGACGTATAGAGATTAGCGGACGTTCAATACATATATCACATCACAGATATAAACCCGTCAGCTTAAGTCTTTAGAAGTTCGATCAAAATACGGATTTTCAAGCCCCAAAAACTAATTTTTTCCTGTAAAATCTGGGCAGAAAAAACATATCCCAAAAATCCCAAAATAGTCCCAGAAACACTCTGCAAGAAACCTTTTCCTCGACCGAGTCAACTCGGCCGCGGAACCGCGGCGGGAGCATGCTCCCGCCGCGTTTCCGCGGCGCTTTGACCGATTCAATGGACCAAATTTCTTGGGTGTTTAAAAAAAAACCTGAGCCTATTTTTAAGATAAGATTTATCATTTTTTTGGACAGAAAAAAATTCGGCAGAAACTTGATTTTCCGGGTTCGTTTCGCGACTTTTTCTTCGATCGAACTTCTAGTTACTTTGCTAACATGTTAGATAGTGTTTAACTAGGCTCTGATACCACTGTAAGTCCATGCTACCTCTCCCGGTACTTACGGGCTTGCGGAAATGATGAAAAACGATTTTCAAGAGGTGGTAACATGGACTCAAAATACGGATCTTTGTTAAACAACTAACTAACAAACCTAACAAGAGTTTTACCTACTCGGTTAGGGGGTTATACCTTTCTTGAACTCCTTCGTCTTCAACTCTTTCCGGTGTACGGATCGGCCTCACTTCGTCGTCTCCTTGCGCCGAAGATGGATCCACCTGAAAGCTTCTACCTTTGGCTTCTTCTTCGAACTTGAAGAAACTAGAACCCTTGGTTTGCTAAATCTTGTGAACTAGGATGAGTAGAGAAGTGATTTGGGTTTTCTTTTATCTCTAAGGCAATGTTTCTCAACTCATGAGAGGGTGTTGCCTTGAGCTAGAGAGAGAGCAAGAGGAAGAGCAAGAGGGAGAGCTCAAGCAAGAGAGAGAAAGCAAATGAAAGAATGAGTAACTCTTTTGCCATCCAAGCTCTCATAATCCAAAACCATCATAACAAAAATAGTAATCAAGTATTATGTGATGGTTCAAGTCAAAATGGCTATATCATTTCACGCACTCATTTTGCAAAAACAAGCAAGCAAGCAAAAGTCTTTGCTATGAAATGATAGCCATTGTCATGATGATGGTCAATTAGTCCAACCTAGTCAACCGGTCAACAAAGTCAACAAGTCAACAAAGTCAACCCCTCAACAACCATGTCACCATAATACTTAATTAATATTATTGTTAGTTATATTTTTTATTCTCATTAGGGTTTAGCCAAAAGTCAATAGTCAACAGTCAACAACCCCAATGAGAATTCTCTGCCTCTGTCTCTCTGTCAACTGTGCATACACACCCGCATCCGCGTTCCGAGGAACACGAATACAAACGAGATAAAACCAATCCCAAAATGTACACTAGGATCTGGGTTAAACCAAAGCCCACTAGTGTTAACTGTCCGGTCACTAAACGTGCACAAGTGCACGGATGTGACCGAACCCTGTCGCAAAACCATGCGACCTCTACTCTTTTGCCTAAAGGCGAATAGCTTTCTGTATGGCACTCTAAAGACTCGACACTACGCTGGCAGTGGGTTTAACCACAGACCGCAAGCGGCACTAGCTGTGCGTAACGGTCCCCAGGTAGATGCCGACAATAAGACCGACGAGGTGAAACCCATCTGAACTCCTACTGAGTCTGAATGTGACAATCTCCGTACAGTCCGGTCTGTTCGTCTGATACATCGCATGGCGGGCCCAGGGGGCAGTAAACGTCAGTCCCCTAATAGCGGTACAAGTCGTATCGGAGTGAAGCCCAGAACACCCTGAGATAGCACTAGAAACCTACCAGTATATCCCGCTTGCCCTGGCCAGGGACTACTCGTGTAATGGCTCTCCTAGACACAGCGCGATGTCAACCCCCAATACCGGGAGAGACGAATCC
This sequence comes from Agapanthus africanus, assembly GCA_030015575.1. Classification (NCBI taxonomy): domain Eukaryota; kingdom Viridiplantae; phylum Streptophyta; class Magnoliopsida; order Asparagales; family Amaryllidaceae; genus Agapanthus; species Agapanthus africanus. The sequence goes on along the minus strand of CM057345.1, from coordinate 388,075,749 downwards.
TTTCTAACCGTCACTGCCTCCAAGTGCTTCGGGATTGCACCCAAAAACTATCTGTTTGCACGACTCCTTTGAGCCGTGGTAGGGTAGTAATCAAAGTACAGTGGGAACACACTCGAGGCGAAGTGACAGTGTCAAGTCAGTAGACTAAGCTGTACTCATGTCACCTGGGAACTGATAACTGACGATAGGTATAGTACCAACCAACAGTTCCCGACGAGTCATGTCCAGTGTACTCGTAACCTAATGAGCACCCGCATACTATCTCAAGTACGACGTACTGACGGCTGTGGGACAGGCCGTCTCCCACACTGGGATGAGAAGCGCATATGCTAGTCTACTCCGGAGTATCGATGCCCTGTCTCGATAGTCCTGCGACTAGGGACCTACATAAGGATGTGCTTATAGATTACCCAGCCCCCACGAGTGTGACTGCCATCACAACGCTGATAATCAAGCAAAGATCCTAAGGGCTCCACTAATGTGTATAGGTGATATACTAAAATAAACACATGTACACATTAAAGCAGAAACAAACCAAGTAGCATACTACCATTTTGAGCAAGATTGTCAATACAAGGTGAATATCCCAAGCTTCCATTAAGTAATATACATACTAGTATGATACAGTAATGGCCTCTAGGGCATATACACTAACAACTAATAAGCTCAATTGAACTTCTACAAAATGGTATGGGATAATTTCATACGATTCAGCCTAGGACTCATGCTAGGGGACATCTGGGGACGCGACTAAATAGTTTTAGACTTGAGGTTAGGTTAGGTAAGTCAATAAAGTGTAGTTCTGCCTAAATTCTATTTGACCCAATATATCTGACAAGTTTCACTACGTCAACCCAAACCGCATCTTCCTCTTCAGGTCTCTGAAAAGATACTTTTGAAATACCAATAGGCATTAAATTAAAAATAAAATTCAACAGAGAAAAGAGAATGACTTTCACAACACAAACCGTAAGATTCATGATAAGTTTTGATCATTACTTTAGCGGCTTGGCCAGTTAGTTGCAATTCGCCGTTCTATTTCTTGTGTCAAACGGTTCAATGTCCCTTCATCTGCTTTGTTGCCTCGAGGGCTGGGGAGTTTTGATTGAACTCCTCAATGTGGGAAAAGAAGTCTACTTTTCCATGGCCGCATATCGCTCTTGTACATTTGAAAGTGCCTTTTCGGCCGAAGGGAAAGGCTCCAACAACACGTTGATCTGGAATGATTCCTTGGTCTAGCTTAAGTTGGATCTTGAGCTGGATTCCAAGAATTCAAATGAGAAACAAAGGCCATTGATAACAAAGTTTCCCTACAACAATGTCTGGAATGTCAAAACATGATTTGATAGTAAAGAAAAACTTAAAAGACAATGAAATCATTACGAGGCAAATGGATTTCATCTATAAAAGGTAATACACAAAAGTCGAGACAAAGGAAAAAGTAAACAAAGAGAGATGCACTCTTCATGATTAGCTTTTCTCTAGATTGGTTAACGAGGATAGGGTTTTAGAAGTGCGTGCACGAAGAAAAATTGCGGCTGTCGGAGGAAAATGACTTAGCATAGGTAGTTTTGTACTAATTTATTGGATTTGTATTGCTTTTATTTGTTTGAAGACTAGATCCATTTTAATATATGCAATTCCCTAATTAATCTTAAATGGTCTTCTTAAATGGATTGTAACCTATTTTTAATCTCATATATTTATAGGTAAGATAGCATATATATATGAAAAAATGAGATTGAATCAACATCCTAAGATATATAGACACACAATACATATATAATATGCTTTTTTTATCCTCGTGTATCATTCTGAATTGTAAGAATCATCTCTTGAAACATTGACAACGTTGGTGGGCTCCTGCACGGTTAGTAGCCCTGGAGTGATTCTCTAGAATTTCTATTATAAATGTAAAGTGCATCCTCCATTGCGCTGTAGCCTAACATTATTGCTCTTATGGTTTATACTAGTTAGCTATAATGTCACACTATCATGAAATTTTTGATCTTCTCATCTAGGTTATGTAGTTGCATAGTTTCAATGCAAGTTGCTGCATCGTTCTCTCTCAAATAATATACTGCAATAATCAACTTTCGATTTATGTTTGATTTTGCCTTGTTGCTAAGGTACTTTGTTTCACTAGAGTTAGACCCTTCAGTATAAAAATGTCATGAAGTTGCTATGTTGATATTGAAGTTTCTTTTATTTTGTTCAGTATAACATGTGGAATCAGATACTATAGAGGCTGCAAATGATATATACCGGATTGCTCGAATGCGGGAAAGAAAGACTAGAGACTTATGTGCGGTCAAGTGTGTCAAAAATGAAAATCAGAAGGTTTTAGTTCGAGATGAGGATATCAAGGAAAGATGGAGAGATTATTTTGACAAATTGTTCAATGAGAGCTTTACTAAGAATTTGGATGGACTTGTCATTCAATCTCAAGATATAAATCGTGATTTCATGCGTACAATAAGACTTCCTGAGGTTAAAGAAGCTTTGAACAGAATGGGTTTAAGAAAAGCGGTTGGTCCTGACGGGATTCCTATCGAGATTTGGAGATGCTTAGGAGAAATAGGCGTTAAATGGCTGACAGATCTGTTTAATAAGATTTGGCAGACAAAAAAGATGCCAAATGAATGGAGGAAAAGTATCCTTGTACCTATCTACAAGAATAAGGGTGACATTCAAAGTTGCTCAAACTACCGTGGAATAAAACTGATGTGTCACACCATGAAACTTTGGGAGAGAGTGATTGAACACAGGCTAAGGAAGGATATTAAGATAACAGAGAACCAATTTGGGTTCATGCCTGGACGATCGACGACAGAGGCGATTCATTTGCTTCGTCAACTTGTCGAGCGCTTTCGAGAGAGGAGAAGAGATTTGCATATGATATTTATTGATTTAGAAAAAGCGTACAACAAGGTACCTAGAGAGGTATTATGGGGGACAATGATGAAGAAGTGGGTCCCCGTCAAGTATATTGACATAATCAAGGATATGTACGACGGAGTAGTGGCAAATGTCAGAACTTGCGGCGGCTTAACAAATGATTTTCCGATTACTATTGGTTTACATCAAGGATCTGCATTAAGTCCATTCCTGTTTACCATCGTGATGGATGAGCTTACTAGAACTATCCAAGATGAGATCCCTTGGTGTATGCTATTCGCTGATGATATTGTTCTAGTAAATGAGACGAAAGCAGGGGTAAATGCCAAATTGGAATTATGGAGGCAAACATTGGAATCTCGGGGATTCAGATTGAGCAGGTCCAAGACAGCATATATGCACTGCAAATTTAGTAGCCAGAGAAGTTAAAACCATATTGGTATAACATTGGAAGGGCAAGAGATATCACCGAGCGACCAGTTTAGATATCTAGGTTCCATCATCCAAAGGAATGGGAAGATCGATAGTGATGTTACTCAAAGGATCCAAGCTGGTTGGTTGAAATGGAGGAGTGCAACAGGGATTTTGTGTGATCGTAACTTTCCGTTAAAATTGAAAGGGAAGTTTTATCGGAGCGCTATTCGGCCTGCCTTATTATATGGTACAGAATGCTGGGCTCCTAAGAAGCATCATACACAGAAGATACACGTAGCGGAGATGCGCATGCTTCGTTGGATGTGCGGTAACACTAGAAAAGATAAGGTGCGAAATGAAGATATTCGTGCAAAAGTTGGTGTAGCACCCGTGTAGGAGAAGATGCGGGAAAACCGGCTAAGATGGTTTGGTCATGTGCGACGCAGACCTATGGAAGCATCGGTTCGACGAACAGATACTCTCGATATGGGCAATGGCAAAAGGGCAAAAGGAAGACCGAAGAAAACATGGATGGAGGTGATACGAAACGATATGGTTGCCAAAGGACTCAATGAAAGTATATTGTTCCACTAGTAAAATAGGGGGTTGCCCCTACGGATGAAAATATCCGTTGGGGCAGATTTTACTTGGCCCTACGGATTAATCCGTAGGGCTAAAAGGTTGCCCCTACGGGCACAGACGTCCAAGAATAAAAATATTAATTCTTAATTTGGTGTTTGCCCCTACGGAGCCGCAAACAAAGGACCTACGGGTATATCCGTAGGGGCAAGTAAATATCTATTTAACAAAACCCCAGATCGATCGCCTACGCTCACTTTCTCTCTCTCTCTCAATCGCGCGCGAGAAAAAACCCCAAATCGCCTCCGTCGTCGCCACCGTCGCCTCCGTCGTCGCCACCGCCGGTTTCGTCACCACCGTCGTCGCCAGCGCCTGTTTCGTCGCCACCGTCGTCGCCACCGTCGTCGCCACCGCCGGTTTCGCCGCCAAATCGCCACCGTCGTCGCTCCAGCCCACCAGCAGCCGTTCAGGTATAAATCTCGAGGTAAATTAAAGCATTTTTGGATTATTTTGGGCTTAGGGTTCATGGCTGGGTCTGGGTTGCGCGCGCGAGAGTTGGGGTTGGGCAGGGGTCACGGTGGCGGTCGGGGTCGGGGTCAGGGTAGGGTTAGGGTTGGGGTTCGGCTGCTGCTGGGGTGGGGCTGGGGTTAGGGTTACGGTGGGGCTGGGGTTAGGGTTACGGTAGTGGGGCTGGGGTTAGGGTTACGGTGGGGCTGGTTGAATGGCTATTCTGATTAGTTGACAAATACAATGTTAATCATAATTTACTCGACACAGATGGTAGAAAATCAGAAAAAGATCAAGAAAAATATAATCGATTTTGATTTTAACATGCAGGGTGTTGATGCAAGATGTAATATCTAGTAGTAGATGCTAGGTATATAGACTAAAGAATAGTTGTAAATGAACCGCTAGCAAGAAAATCCTATAATTATACGTACACATCGCTTGACTCATGAAGCCTGAAGCTCTTTCTTTTGGGGGATAAAACTAGTTATATTCCTGCATTGCCTAGAAATAGCAGTGAGTTGGTTAAAACTTTTCAAACACAACCCCCCACCCCCAAAAAAAAAGAAAGAAAGAAAGGACAAGGAAAAAAAAAGAATAGCAACAAGCAATACAAGCTAGCAACCGTAAATAACTGCTGAGATTATGTCTACCTTGGCAATTTGAACAATGATGGTCTTGTCTGGATTGTTAAGATCCACTTTATAGGGGTGAGGAACACATTTTGCAACTGTATTTATGATTTTCATTCTGTCAAGTGTTGAAATAAAAATCAACACTTGACAATCAATCCAAGATGCTCAATAACTTGCTTCAAAACCATAATCTAATCTTGATGATGCTCAATATTAGCGATTTCCATGATCACGACACGTGGCAGATGACGTGTCTCATAACGCTTTATGATATCAGTATCCTATATTTGTAGTTTTAATTGTTGATTGTTATAGATGTATACCATTGCAATAATAGTTTTTGGTTGATGAATGCTATTGCAATGTAGGATGATCAGTTCTATCAATCTTGATCTCAATGGTTTAAAATCATGTTACACATACAACACGAATGCACAACAAACGCATAATTAGAGAGCGACTCGAGATATTCAGGTTAAAACCAATATATGATACTCGATGATAATATGAAACCTTCATATTCCCATCGATACCCATATATGAAACTAAAAGCGCCACTTAGTCCCCGTCTATCGGTTAACATACGTGCGATGCTCGTCGTGACCTAGAACTATACGAAGGTTGTTAAATATCGGACAGTATAGCTCGATACTAACAACCATCGTATAGTCTACGCGACGAGAAAATTCAATCGTATGGTAACCCATAGATTTGTCCCGTGTGGACAAGTTAAGAATGTATAAAGCAAACGTCTTCATTCACTTGTGTTTTCATCCGTTTCGAGATATTTCGTCGGTATCTTTCCGCTGGTTCTCCGTGTACAAAGATAGATTAGATGTTCATTTCAACGTTGTTTCACAGCTTTGAAATGATTATCTATTCTATTACAGTGTACTCGGAGAACAGCGGGGAGGTGCTGCCGAAATTTACTCGAAACGGTTGAAAGCACAAGTGATGGGCGTTCGCTCTATACATTCTTAATGGGATAGAAGCCTACCCCCGACAGCCGGAACACATACATACAAATGCATAATTAGAGAGCGATTCGAGATGTTCGGGTTAAAACCAATATATGATACTCGATAATAATATGAAACCTTCATATTCCCATCGATACCCATATATGAAACTAAAAGCGCCACTTAGTCCCCGTCTATCGGTTAACATACGTGCGATGCTCGTCGTGACCTAGAACTATACGAAGGTTGTTAAATATCGGACAGTATAGCTCGATACTAACAACCGTCGTATAGTCTACGCGATGAGAAAATTCAATCGTATGGTAACCCATAGATTTGTCCCGTGTGGACAAGTTAAGAATGTATAAAGCAAACGCCTTCATTCACTTGTGTTTTCATCCGTTTCGAGATATTTCGTCGGTATCTTTCCGCTGGTTCTCCGTGTACAAAGATAGATTAGATGTTCATTTCAACGTTGTTTCACAGTTTTGAAATGATTATCTATTCTATTACAGTGTACTCGGAGAACAGCGGGGAGGTGCTGCCGAAATTTACTCGAAACGGTTGAAAGCACAAGTGATGGGCGTTCGCTCTATACATTCTTAATGGGATAGATGCCTACCCCCGACAGCCGGAACACATACATACAAACGCATAATCAGAGAGCGATTCGAGATGTTCGGGTTAAAACCAATATATGATAATATGAAACCTTCATATTCCCATCGATACCCATATATGAAACTAAAAGCGCCACTTAGTCCCCGTCTATCGGTCAACATAACGTGCGATAATTTATTCTTTTCAACGACAAACGCACACACAAAGCATATACACGGATTTTCTCCTTTGTCAGTAACTATCCCGTTCTTATATTTCTCAATATAGTCAGCATAACCTACAATTTATATGTTATTCAGTCTAACATGGCCCATAAGTACGTCAGAGTTAAGGACTGGATGTATGTGGATTGGAAACAACGTATGCAACCTAAGTTTGTCGCAGGAGTTGCTGCTTTCCTTGAATTTGCACGAGCACATAATAAGATTATAATAGAGAAGATTCTCTGTCCGTGCGATAGATGTGGCAATAAGTACTGGCAGAAAGTAGAATTGGCAGAGCTTCATATTGTAAAACATGGGTTTACTAGACTTTATTCAACTTGGAAATATCACGGGGAAGGAGAAGAATGCAGTACTGCGGTAGAAGAAGAAGGAGAACACGATAATGCGGCAGGAGAAGAAGAAGAATTCGGTAATACGGCAGGATACGGAAATTTATTTCCATCAGAAGAAATGGAGGATATGGTAGAGGCTGCCCTAGGTGAATCTATTCGTACCGAAGATGACATTCCTTCCGGTCAAGGACCGCGTGCGGATAAATATGAAAATTTCATGAATGATGCTAGGAAACCAATTTATGAGAATGCGAAGTATTCCACCCTCTCATGGTTCGTCCAACTTTTCCAAATTAAGTGCCTAAATGGATGGAGCAACAAGTCATTCACAATGCTTCTTTCGTTCTTGAAAGATTCTATGCCTCCGGGAAATAATGTGCCCGAAAGCTGGTACGAAGCCCAGAAAATGATGTCTGATTTGGGTCTAAAGTGCGAGAAGATTCAAGCATGTCCTAAAAATTGCGTGTTGTACCGGAAAGAGAATTCAGATTTGAAAGAGTGTCCAACATGCGGAGAGGCCAGGTATAAGCCGAAAGATTCTGATAAGAAGCCTGATATACCTGTGAAGATAGCACGATATTTTCCCATAACACAGAGGCTACAGAGGCTATTCAGGTGCAAGAAAACAGCCGAGGCAATGATTTGGCATCACCGTGCTCCTCCAAGCGAAAATGGAAAAATGAGCCATCCAAGAGATTCACCGGCATGGAAGGATTTCGATAGGAGGCACGCAATATTCAGTAGCGATCCTCGCAATATCCGGCTCGGACTGGCTGCCGATGGCTTCTGCCCATTCAACTATATGGCTGGAAGTCACAGTACATGGCCCGTTGTAATGATAATTTATAATCTGTCGTCTTGGTTGGCTATGGACCAATCATACTTTATGATGCCTTTTCTTATCGACGGACCAAACTCACCGGGGAACAATATCGACGTCTATCTCCGACCTCTGATCGAGGAGCTGAAAACTTTGTTCATTGATGGTGTAGAGACATATGATTCAAACACAAATACAACCTTCATACTGCGTGCGGCTTTAATGTGGACAATTAATGACTTTCCTGCGTATGGAATGCTATCAGGTTGGTCCGTACATGGTCACAAAGCATGTCCTCATTGCCATGAACACACAACATCAAAATTTTTGAATTTTAGCAGGAAGGTTTGTTATTGCGGCCATCGACGTTTTCTGCCTCCAGACCACCCCTATAGGTTAGACACCGTTCACTTTGATAGTCATCAGGAGCTTCTTGGGCCTCCATCCCCATTGTCCGAAGAGGACGTGACTGCTAAATGGGATGGTTACAATAACGTGACATTCGGGATGGATCCGACGAGACAGGTCAAACCACAATATTGGAACAAGTTAAGCATTTTCTTCGAGCTTCCGTACTGGTCTACAAATTCAGTACGTCATTGTCTGGACGTCATGCATATAGAGAAGGGAGTATCAGAGCACATACTTAACTTGCTTCTGTGTAAAGACGGGAAATCGAAAGACAACATGAATGCCCGGATGGATCTACAAGAGTGGGGAATAAGAAGTGAACTGCACCCTAAACCGGTAGCGGGTAAACCGGGTAAGTTTGTACTTCCCAATGCCGCTTATCATATGTCACAACCGGAGAAGAAAAGATTCCAGCAGGTGTTGCATGATTTGAAAGTCCCCACAGGTTTCTCAGGATCATTCAGCAAGAAAATAAAAATTGTGAAGGGCAAGATCGATGGGCTGAAAAGTCATGATCACCATGTTATCGTGGAGCACCTTCTTCCATTAGCCCTCAGGACTTCTCTCCCCGACTCGGTTGGTCTAGTAATCAACGACCTATGTTGTTTTTTCAGGGAGTTGTGTGCTAAAACACTGGAGGTTGCGATGCTGGATAAACTAGAAAATTCTATTGCGTTGATACTTTGCAAGTTTGAGCGTATTTTCCCACCGTCATTCTTCGATATCATAATACACTTGACGGTTCACCTTGCAACTGAGGCGAAGTTAGCCGGACCGGTACAATATCGATGGATGTATCCCGTCGAGAGGTACGTGTAATTTTTCGTTTCGCGCAATTTATAATTTTATTTTTGTCCTATATGCCCGTGTTTATTTATTCAACATATTCTCATTAGGTACCTTTACACTCTTAAGAAGTATATACGCAATAAAAATCGACCAGAGGGTTCTATCATGCAAGGTTATCTTCTTGATGAAGCAACCATATTTTGTTCCCGCTATCTGAACGAGAACATTGAGACAAGGCTTAACCGACCACGAAGAATTCAAGACGGGCCATATGGTAAAGCCGAGTATAAGAGGGTAGACACTATGTTTATCAACAAGATATACCGGTTTATCTTGCTTAATTGCGCATGTCTTGAACAAATTAGAGAGTAGGTTCTTTTGGATTAATTGTTATATCTGTGTTTGTGTGTGTATGAAATGACATAATATTAATGTCACAATTATTTGTCGAAAACAGAACTCATTTTAACGAGGTACGTGAGGGGCATCCTGATTGGAACGAAGAGCGTTTGGAAAAATACCATCAGGATAATTTTTGTGATTGGGTCATAGAGCATGTAAGTTATTCGAATTACATTTTATTGCTATCAGTTTTAATCTAAACTTGTATCGTTATGTATTTATCGTAAAATTTGTTTTGTTAGATCAACGATCCGAACTTGTCTGCATCATTTGAGAGTGATTCAAGATGTTTAGCTCAATTTCCTAGTATGGAGGTTGCATATTACAAAGGATTTGGTGTCCTTGGATACAAATTCGAAGTTAAGGACATAGAAACATCTAGAATCATTCAGAATAGTGGGATTGCGACGGTAGGATCGGACGGTGTGATTTACTATGGGTACTTAAATTGTATACTCGGCATCCACTATCCCGGACGATCAGAACCCTTTTATATATTCCACTGTACTTGGTACGATCCGCGAACCGATACAGACAGGTGGAGAAGCAGTCTTGGGACTTGGAAAGATGAATATGGATTGACCAGTGTGAACACACTTCGATTTTACGGTCAGGACGATCCGTTTATCTTTCCGAACCAAGCGTTCCAAGTATACTACTCACAGTGTTTGAAGCATCCGGGGTGGAGTGTTGTATGCCGATGGAAACCTAGAGATGTCTACGATGTCCCAGAATACGAGGAAAGCGATGAGGACGAAGAAGAGAGAAGGCTTAAAGTGCTCCGACCGTCTGTTTCGAAGGACGGGTTGTCTTCGACCGATCATGAAGTTACGTGGGTTAGAAATGACATCGACGATGAAATCCAAGTAGATATGTATGATGCGCCCACGAAACGAAAAAGGTTATCAGTAATGTTATATTATTACTTCACATTTTACGCTCTAGATCATATATAGTCAATACTTTTAATGATTGTCTAATGCGTCCACGAACCGTTTATCTAGATTTGATGACGATGTCGGGAGCAGCGAGGGGCGGCAGGAGCTCCAGCCGCGGCAGAGGCAGAGGCAGAGCGGTTCTGCCGTCCGGAGAGCTCCGTAGGGAGCTTCAGAGGGCCGGTCTTGCATCCAGATCGGAGACCCCTTCGGATGCCTCCTTCCGTGTGGATTTTGCCACACCTTCAGGTATACTGCACGCATATCCATTTTCAATGTAATATTACAGATATTCATGCATGTTTATGTCAAAATTACTTATATTGTCAATGTTTGATTGTCTAGTTGTTGGTCCTGCGTCCACATCTGGGACAGAGGCCACCCCCGCTCCTCCAGGTATGTTTATATATCATATAGTGTATGTATATTGATTTAGAATGCTATATCATAAATATACACATTCCTTTTGCTCTTACTTAGCAATTTTTATTATTGTCTAGCTGTAGGTGGTGACACCACCGCACCTGCGGGTATGTTTATATGTCCTATAGTGCATGCATATTGATTTAGAACGTTATATTATTGATCTACACATTCTTTTTGCAATTACTTATAAAATCTATTTTTAATTGTCTAGTTGTTGGTCCTGCGTCCACATCTGGGACAGAGGCCACCCCCGCTCCTCCAGATATGTTTATATATCATATAGTGTATGTATATTGATTTAGAATGCTATATCATAAATATACACATTCCTTTTGCTCTTACTTAGCAATTTTTATTATTGTCTAGCTGTAGGTGGTGACACCACCGCACCTGCGGGTATATTTATATGTCCTATAGTGCATGCATATTGATTTAGAACGTTATATTATTGATCTACACATTCTTTTTGCAATTACTTATAAAATCTATTTTTAATTGTCTAATTATAGGTGGTGCGTCCACACCTTCCACAGGGGCCACTCCTGCCGCTTCCATACCCTCCGCATCGTCTGCAGGTTAGTATGAATAAATTTAAAATATTTATTTATTTTACATATGCTCTATAGAATAAATATGAACTTCATGGAGATTTAGCGTCGATGTTTATTTTATAGTTGGAGGGGATGCGTCCGGGTCCGGGACCCCGGTTGTTCCTCACCGGAGGAACTATCGTCCCGCTCGTGCTGCTGCTCGGGCCCAGGCTCGTGCGCTATTCACCGGAGATATATATCACACTTGAATTTTTGTTTAACCTTGATTTCTTAATACAACTTTGTCTTATTATTGATTGTCTTGATATTTCGTGCAGACGCAGGGCCTCTCCATCCCCAGAGGGGGGCTCGAGGCCCGAATCAGTCCCATAGGCTGAGGCCTGATAGAGCTAGGGGGGCAGGATTCCCCCTATTTTTTACCCTTGACTATCGCTATACCGGTCCTCATGCCGAGAGGTTCGGCCGGTATTTGGGGGACGAGAGCCGGATCGTGAAGAACTATCCACTTCACGTTGAGTGGGGCGAGCAGCACCAGCGCTCATTTGCCCTCTTCTTTGATCAGGCTCGGGTATGTATTAATATATATTTTCATTTGATCTATCCAATATATTTATTATTAACACTTGCAATCTAATAACAATGTTTTTTTTTTGTATTTTCAGTTGGATTACGATTTTCAGCCTGTAGCCGACCCTGATCACCCGGGGAGGGTGCTCGACCTTCATGCTCTATACAATGACCTGATGAAGAACATGCAGGCCAAGGTCCGATACAACAGGAATGAGCTGAAGGCCGACTGCTACTCCCTGTGGATAGCGACCCCCGAGGCAGAGAGAGCGGCCCTCCTATCTACTCCGGCGTTTGCGAGAGTCGACGTAGAGACATGGCCTCTATTGTGCGCTTATTTCGACTCCGAACGCAAACAAGTATGTATTTTAAATTTAATTCATTATTTATGATATAATTTATTTCTTTGTGTTTCTTAATTAGAAAACTAAATGTTAATGCGTTGTGCAGAAACAGGGTGCTCAGAATACGGAGAACAGGAAGTCGGCGAAGAGGGGTCGCCCCACTTACACAGGTGGCTCGAGGAACATTACTCGAGCCATGGAGTTATCGGTAAATTAAGAGTTATTCTCTAATATTCTGCAATATTAAGAGTTATTCTCTAATATTTCTAATATTAAGAGTTACTTTCTAATATTGCAGACATCTCGGACCATGGCGTCAGGTGGTACACCCGAGCCCAATAATGCTATGTATATTACTAGTTGAGGGCTATTTATTGCTCATTCCAATTTTCCTGATTTTCTGGTGTTTATTGCTAAATTTTACCCGGTTAAGTCATTTTAGCACATAACAATTTTTAACTCCGAAAATAAAATTTAAGATGTCCATGTTAGCCTACTCGTCGCCACTAGTCGCGTGGTAGCGTCCGTGTATCGAGATTCCGTTCCGTTTGGCTAAACAGGCAAGTTTGGGCGACTACGCGCGCGTGCAAGTGTCCGACTTGGGGGCATGCATTTTAATCATTAAACACCTATTTTCAAAATTTGGAACCCGCTTAAAATCATATAATTTGAATTTGGAACTTTTGGACGCAACCCGGGCGCGATTTGGAAATGTTTCATTTTGCGCCAAAAAGGGCCCATTTAAATTTAATACTAAAACTAAAATTATATACGAGTATAATTTTTCCTAACAGCTTAATCCTTTCGCATCTTTACTCAGTTATTTCCTTACCCTTCCCTCAGCCAATCGCAAGCTTGCAAATCCCCGCGTGGGCCCCTCCTTTCCCCATCTCTCTCTGCCTCTCTCCTCATTCTCTCTCTCTCTCTATCTCACCAAATCTCTCTTTCTCTCTCCAATCTCTCTCTCTCTCCTCTCGTATTTAACCCCCCATGCAGCAGCCGCCTCCTTAACCCATCTTCCTCCATCGCGACCACGAACCCTAACCCTAGTCTCGCGATCCCACTGCCGACTTCCCCGCGACCTCGCCGTCGCCGCCGGCAACGCCCCCTCGACCGCCGCACTTCCTCCCTCCTTCCTCCTCTCTCTCCCGCGCCTGCACCCATCTCCCCGACGCCTCCATCCCCTCGCAACCTCACCGTCGACGTCGCCCATCGTCGTCGACGACCCCACGACTCCCTTTCACCCTACTCGACCCGACCTCGTCGTCGTTCCTCCTCCCCTCGCCGGAAAAAGCAAACCCGACCCTTCACCCAACGCCTGCACCTTCCCTGTTCGCCGGAAAAACGTGCCGGCGACCCCGTCGACACCACCTCCGACCACCTCCCTCTCTCCCACGACCACCAGAGCCGACCACACTCCTCCCCACTCACCGCAGCACCCTTCCAGCGACCCCGAGCCGCTCAGCCGTTCCAGCACCCTCGCCGCGCCTCCTGTTCACCGCCGGTGGGTCCATCGCCGTCGGGCCCGTCGTAGTTACCCCTGTTCCTCCTCTGTAAGCATTACTTTACTTCCTTTGGTGTGAAATCCCGTTGATCTTGTATGTTATCTTATTGCTAACCTGTTGCCGTTAACTTTTACCGGAATCCGACCGTGCGGTCTGACGAACCCGACGCTCCAGCGAAGTCCCCTGGTCCGTGTGATCCCGTTGATCTCTGTTGGGACTCGATCCGTGGCCCGTGCTTCCTTACCGCAGTTTCTGCCAACACCGCATCCGTGTTTCGGTTTGCGGAACCGCCGAGGCAAGTATCTGAATACTTGCTTAACATGCTACAACTTAACCATCATATTGTAACCACACAACTAATATAATATCGATACCTGTTATAACTTAGAATTGCTAGCCACGATTATCCGTAACTTTAAATTAATGAAATCATTGCTCGCATTAACCGGTCTGCTATTAATTCATGCTTAACAAATCAAACCAAGTAGATCATCCCTAATTCATTCGTTAAAATCACTCATGAGACAATTATTATGCTTAGTTCAGATTCTTGTAACTCCACTACGTATATTACCGATATTGTTCGTCTTGTGGCTTTTGCACCTCAAAGGTGCGTGAACCGGATTAATATGAAAATACAAACATCACTGTGTTCACATAGAATAATATTTGCTATTTACTGTTTCCTGCCACTGTTCATTACGTGTTACTATACCTGTTATCATCATATACCTGATTGCATTACATATTGACCGATCTTGATATACCTGACTCATGTACTGATACACCGGACACAACACCCTGTACATATCGACTCTACCTGTTGAAAGTAACCTGACCTGTTACCTGATCTCATGCCTAATGCCGACAAACCTAACCATTCCTGCTGTCGACCCAGACAGACCTACTGTTACTTGACCTTGCGTTGGCATTAGTCCTTGACTACTGAATACCTGACTTGACATACATAGTTTGGGGGTATGGGGAAATCAAAGGTGAAACCGACTTGTAACTCAACAGTTCGATACATTGTTCTGATCAGTCTTACGGGCTTGGCCGGTCCGGGAGTGATGATGCTGACATCACTCGTCTATCCTACTACCTTTTACTGCTTAGCGGCACGTCTCGGACTCAGCCCCGAGGATCATGACCGTGGTCCCGGGCACGCACGGGATACTATTGAGTTACACCGATGATTCATCAATTGGTTTCAAAGACTATAGAGTAGAAAACCTGATAGGACAGTTAGTCACCATTGCACACTACTCTGCTTGTTATTTCTTATTACTGCTTATTTCATGTTCATATTGCATTGCTTATTATCATGTTCACATTATATACTTGATGTCATGACGCGCTGACGTCTGGGTTTTGCATAGCCCAGATTCCGTACCTTTGTCGTCGACCGAGCAGGAGTACTTCAGCCAGCAGGCTGAACTGTGAGTTCTTGAGAGTTTAGTTTATTTCTGTCATTTCATTTCCAGATGTGAGCCCGCATTATGGGACATACTGTTTATTCATTGTATTGGATCATTAGCTTCCGCACTTATTGTTTATTGATTCTTGTTATTATGGATTTGGACATGTATTAGTTTAGTTTTTTTATCTTGTTCTTGATATCCTTACAACCGTAATGTGACTGTGGATGGATACTTCCTACCCACAGGTAGCATGGTTGGCTATGTCACGTGCCCAAACTTGCGTACTCTGGGAAGCGGGGCGTGACATGGTTTTATGGTATCAGAGCCATAGGTTAATTGGGTTGATTCTTTGTAGTTGGGTATTGCACCCGATACACGAATCAGGATACCCGTGATTAGGAAACATGTCCTGCCACTTTGACCGTTTTACCATCCTTGAATCATTCTTCCGGATCATGTCGACATGCAAACTTACTTTGCATTGTCAACTCGAAAACCTAACTTCTTGTTATCTCTAGGACTTAGGCGACTTGGGTGGAGTTAAGTAATTGCGGCTATGATACCGCGGCATAGCTACAATGCGGTACTCTATTTAAGTATCTTGGAGTTCTAGCCTTGATCCACATTCAGAATCTATCATCATGCTAATGTTGGGTGTTTTGAGTTCAGGATTATGACAGGTAAGAAGTTGAAGACTTACCAGAGGCGTGTGAACGAAGCCGCCATGCTTGGAGTGATAAGAGGAATGCTGGAAATCAAAGAGACAGACTGAGCTGATCCAGCAATAGCAGATTCGTTTCAGGAAGGTTTGCAGATCGTTCAGCAGTCTGTAAACAACGATGGAACTAGACCAGTCGAACGAGTAGGGACTGTAGCAGATTTCAGACTTTTGGGTCCGTCTACTTTCACTGGTCTGGAGGAGCCGTTGCCAGCCGAGCAGTGGCTAGTGACACGGAGAATTTGCTGATTGCGGCACAGATTCCAGAGGACAAAGGAGTTGATGTGGTGCGCATTCAGTTAGTGGATTACGCCCGAGAGTGACGGCTTGTGGAGGAGACCCGCTTGTCCAAGCCGATCAGTTGGGCGAAGTTTTTCTAAGAACCCCCTGGAGAAGTTCTTCCCGCAGACTGCGCGGAGGAAAGGGAAGAAATTTATCGGACTAAGGCAGAATGGAGCAACCGTGGATGTGCATGCAGCGGAGGGGACGAGACTCAGTAGTCTCGCTGGACCTTTCGCGGCCAACGATGCAGACAGCAGTTGCGGTAAGGAAGCAGTTCTGTCGGGCCAGTCGAGTTTAGGGCTAGGCCGACAAACAGTGTTCTTGCGACTATGGAAGTGAATAGTAATGAAGAGCCGGCAGTTGTTCGCGACTTTATGGATGTGTTTGCAGATATTTCGGGCTTACCGCCAAAGCGAGATGTGGAGTTCGCGATTGACCTTATTCCTGGTGCAGCGCCAGTATCAAAATCTTATTATCCGATGGCACCGGTGGAATTGGAAGAAGTTAAGAAACAAGTTGGTGAATTACTCGAGAAGGGTTGGATTCGAAGCAGCAACTCACTTTGGGGAGCTCCAGTTCTCTTAGTAAAGAAGAAGGATGGCACGAGGAGAATGTGCATCGATTACCGAGAATTAAACCGGGTGACTATTAAGAACAAGTACCCGATCCCTCGCATTGGAGAACTTTTTGAGCAGCTTAGTGGCGCGAGGGTATTCTCGAAACTGGACTTACGATCAGGATATCATCAGGTCCGAGTGAAGGCAGAAGACATTTGCAAGACGGCGTTTCGAACTCGATATGGGCATTTCGAGTATTTAGTGATGCCCTTCGGAGTGACTAATGCGCCGGCAATATTTATGGACTTGATGAACAGGATCTTTTCACCGTTCTTGGACCAGTTTATTGTGGTATTCATTGACGATATTCTGGTGTACTCGAGGAGTCCGGAGGAGCATGCTGAGCACTTAAGGATCGCACTGCAAACGCTGAGACAAGAGAAGTTATTCGCGAAGATGAGTAAGTGCGAATTCTGGCTGGAAGAAGTGAAGTTTCTGGGGCATGTCGTGTCGGGCGATGGAATCGCCGTCGATCCCGAAAGAGATTGCAGCAGTTCGGGATTGGCCTGTTCCAAAGAATGTTGCAGAGATAAGGAGTTTTCTTGGACTCGCCGGATACTACAGAAGATTTGTGGAGAACTTCGCTCGCGTAGCTGAGCCGTTAACCAAGCTCACACGAAAGGAGGTACCGTTTGTTTGGACGGATGGATGTGCATTGGCCTTCGAGACGTTGAAGCAGAAGCTGATAACCGCTCCTATCCTAACCGTACCGGATGATTCAGGAGGACTGGTGATTCACAGCGACGCATCTGGAAAGGGATTGGGATGTGTTTTGATGCAGAACGGGAAAGTCGTCGCTTACGCATCGAGACAGCTGAAGACTCATGAGCAGAACTATCCGACTCACGACTTGGAGCTTGCAGCCGTGATCTTCGCCCTGAAGATTTGGAGACACTACCTTCTGGGCGAGAGAGTTGAAGTCTTTACGGATCACAAGAGTTTGAAATATGTGTTCACTCAGAAGGAGTTAAACATGAGGCAACGCAGATGGTTGGAGCTGATGGCCGACTACGACTTTGATCTTAAGTACCATCCGGGAAAAGTTAACGTCGTGCCAGATGCGCTAAGTCGGTTACCAGCAATTCAGTTATTGACTGCACAGAGAGAGATCATTGAGGAGTTTCGGAGATTTGACTTGGAGGTTGTGCTACCGCGTGCTACAGGACAGTTGATGCAGTTACAAGTACAATCGTCCTTAGTTGAGAAGATTAAAGCGGCGCAATCGCAGGATCCTAGACTGCAAAAGTTTCGAGAGCAGGTTGGAGCCGGACTACGAACCGATCTACTGATCCATGAAGATGGTTCGTTGAGATATGGTAGCCGTGTGTGTGTGCCAAAAGGAGATGTGCGTGAAGAGCTTATGAAGGAGGCACACAGTTCAGCTTACTCTGTACATCCAGGAGGGACAAAGATGTACCGAGATATTTGACAGCATTTCTGGTGGGAAGGTATGAAACGGGAAATCGCTCGCTTCGTGGCTAAGTGCTTGGTGTGTCAGCAAGTCAAGGCTGAACACCAAAGGGTTGCTGGTTTGTTGCAACCACTTCCGATTCCTCAATGGAAGTGGGAACATATAACCATGGATTTCGTGACGGCTTTACCGCGGAGTCCAAAGGGCAACAATGCTGTATGGGTGATTGTCGATCGGTTGACCAAGGCAGCTCACTTTATTCCTTTTCGGGTTGGTCAATCTACAGAAACCTTGGCAGAGCGATACATGCAGGAGATTGTCAGATTGCATGGAGTACCGGTAAGCATCATGTCCGACCGGGACACTCGGTTCCTGTCACACTTTTGGAGGAGTTTACAAGATAGTTTGGGGACTCAATTGAAGTTCAGC
Source organism: Agapanthus africanus (assembly GCA_030015575.1). Taxonomy (NCBI): domain Eukaryota; kingdom Viridiplantae; phylum Streptophyta; class Magnoliopsida; order Asparagales; family Amaryllidaceae; genus Agapanthus; species Agapanthus africanus. The sequence goes on along the minus strand of CM057345.1, from coordinate 388,056,952 downwards.
ACAGCTTATCATCCCCAGACTGATGGACAATCAGAGAGAACGATCCAGACCCTTGAAGATATGTTGAGGGCTTGCATGTTAGACTTCAAAGGTTCTTGGGAAGATCATCTACACCTGGTGGAGTTTTCGTACAACAACAGCTTCCAAGCAACTATTCAGATGGCCCCGTTCGAAGCGTTGTATGGTCGTAAGTGCCGTTCACCTGTATGTTGGGATGATGTGGGTGAACGAAGGTTACTAGGGCCAGATTTGGTGGTACAGACAGTTGAGAAAGTGAATACGATCAGAAAGCATATGAAGGCAGCTCAAGACAGACAGAAAAGTTGGGCCGACACGTCAAGAAGACCTCTAGAGTTCGCCGTGGGTGATTTGGTATTCCTGAAGATATCACCGACTAGAGGGGTGATTCGCTTTGGAAGTCGGGGAAAGCTTAGTCCCCGATTCGTTGGACCCTTCGAGATATTGGAGCGTGTCGGAGAGGTATCGTACCGGTTGGCGTTACCATCGTCATTAGCAGGAGTTCACGATGTGTTTCATGTGTCTCAACTACGGAGGTATGTTCGTGACGAGACTCATGTCTTGGATCATTCGGAGTTGACCGTTCGAGAGGACCTGACTTTTGAGGAGCGACCAGTCGAGATCAAGGATCGAAGAGAAAAGGTTCTTAAGAACAAGGTTATCCCTCTTGTGCTAGTTTCTTGGGGTAACCGATCGCATGGAGAATCTACTTGGGAGCGAGAAGACGAGATCCGGCAGAAATTCCCTCACCTTTTCCAGTAGTTAGTTATCTTGTATCCTTGGAATTTCGAGGACGAAATTCTTTTGTAGTTGGGTATGATGTAACACCCGAGCCCAATAATGCTATGTATATTACTAGTTGAGGGCTATTTATTGCTCATTCCAATTTTCCTGATTTTCTGGTGTTTATTGCTAAATTTTACCCGGTTAAGTCATTTTAGCACATAACAATTTTTAACTCCGAAAATGAAATTTAAGATGTCCATGTTAGCCTACTCGTCGCCACTAGTCGCGTGGTAGCGTCCGCGTATCGAGATTCCGTTCCGTTTGGCTAAACAGGCAAGTTTGGGCGACTACGCGCGCGTGCAAGTGTCCGACTTGGGGGCATGCATTTTAATCATTAAACACCTATTTTCAAAATTTGGAACCCGCTTAAAATCATATAATTTGAATTTGGAACTTTTGGACGCAACCCGGGCGCGATTTGGAAATGTTTCATTTTGCGCCAAAAAGGGCCCATTTAAATTTAATACTAAAACTAAAATTATATACGAGTATAATTTTTCCTAACAGCTTAATCCTTTCGCATCTTTACTCAGTTATTTCCTTACCCTTCCCTCAGCCAATCGCAAGCTTGCAAATCCCCGCGTGGGCCCCTCCTTTCCCCATCTCTCTCTGCCTCTCTCCTCATTCTCTCTCTCTCTCTATCTCACCAAATCTCTCTTTCTCTCTCCAATCTCTCTCTCTCTCCTCTCGTATTTAACCCCCCATGCAGCAGCCGCCTCCTTAACCCATCTTCCTCCATCGCGACCACGAACCCTAACCCTAACCCTAGTCTCGCGATCCCACTGCCGACTTCCCCGCGACCTCGCCGTCGCCGCCGGCAACGCCCCCTCGACCGCCGCACTTCCTCCCTCCTTCCTCCTCTCTCTCCCGCGCCTGCACCCATCTCCCCGACGCCTCCATCCCCTCGCAACCTCACCGTCGACGTCGCCCATCGTCGTCGACGACCCCACGACTCCCTTTCACCCTACTCGACCCGACCTCGTCGTCGTTCCCTCCTCCCCTCGCCGGAAAAAGCAAACCCGACCCTTCACCCAACGCCTGCACCTTCCCTGTTCGCCGGAAAAACGCGCCGGCGACCCCGTCGACACCACCTCCGACCACCTCCCTCTCTCCCACGACCACCAGAGCCGACCACACTCCTCCCCACTCACCGCAGCACCCTTCCAGCGACCCCGAGCCGCTCAGCCGTTCCAGCACCCTCGCCGCGCCTCCTGTTCACCGCCGGTGGGTCCATCGCCGTCGGGCCCGTCGTAGTTACCCCTGTTCCTCCTCTGTAAGCATTACTTTACTTCCTTTGGTGCGAAATCCCGTTGATCTTGTATGTTATCTTATTGCTAACCTGTTGCCGTTAACTTTTACCGGAATCCGACCGTGCGGTCTGACGAACCCGACGCTCCAGCGAAGTCCCCTGGTCCGTGTGATCCCGTTGATCTCTGTTGGGACTCGATCCGTGGCCCGTGCTTCCTTACCGCAGTTTCTGCCAACACCGCATCCGTGTTTCGGTTTGCGGAACCGCCGAGGCAAGTATCTGAATACTTGCTTAACATGCTACAACTTAACCATCATATTGTAACCACACAACTAATATAATATCGATACCTGTTATAACTTAGAATTGCTAGCCACGATTATCCGTAACTTTAAATTAATGAAATCATTGCTCGCATTAACCGGTCTGCTATTAATTCATGCTTAACAAATCAAACCAAGTAGATCATCCCCAATTCATTCGTTAAAATCACTCATGAGACAATTATTATGCTTAGTTCAGATTCTTGTAACTCCACTACGTATATTACCGATATTGTTCGTCTTGTGGCTTTTGCACCTCAAAGGTGCGTGAACCGGATTAATATGAAAATACAAACATCACTGTGTTCACATAGAATAATATTTGCTATTTACTGTTTCCTGCCACTGTTCATTACGTGTTACTATACCTGTTATCATCATATACCTGATTGCATTACATATTGACCGATCTTGATATACCTGACTCATGTACTGATACACCGGACACAACACCCTGTACATATCGACTCTACCTGTTGAAAGTAACCTGACCTGTTACCTGATCTCATGCCTAATGCCGACAAACCTAACCATTCCTGCTGTCGACCCAGACAGACCTACTGTTACTTGACCTTGCGTTGGCATTAGTCCTTGACTACTGAATACCTGACTTGACATACATAGTTTGGGGGTATGGGGAAATCAAAGGTGAAACCGACTTGTAACTCAACAGTTCGATACATTGTTCTGATCAGTCTTACGGGCTTGGCCGGTCCGGGAGTGATGATGCTGACATCACTCGTCTATCCTACTACCTTTTACTGCTTAGCGGCACGTCTCGGACTCAGCCCCGAGGATCATGACCGTGGTCCCGAGCACGCACGGGATACTATTGAGTTACACCGACGATTCATCAATTGGTTTCAAAGACTATAGAGTAGAAAACCTGATAGGACAGTTAGTCACCATTGCACACTACCCTGCTTGTTATTTCTTATTACTGCTTATTTCATGTTCATATTGCATTGCTTATTATCATGTTCACATTATATACTTGATGTCATGACGCGCTGACGTCTGGGTTTTGCATGGCCCAGATTCCGTACCTTTGTCGTCGACCGAGCAGGAGTACTTCAGCCAGCAGGCTGAACTGTGAGTTCTTGAGAGTTTAGTTTATTTCTGTCATTTCATTTCCAGATGTGAGCCCGCATTATGGGACATACTGTTTATTCATTGTATTGGATCATTAGCTTCCGCACTTATTGTTTATTGATTCTTGTTATTATGGATTTGGACATGTATTAGTTTAGTTTTTTTATCTTGTTCTTGATATCCTTACAACCGTAATGTGACTGTGGATGGATACTTCCTACCCACAGGTAGCATGGTTGGCTATGTCATGTGCCCAAACTTGCGTACTCTGGGAAGCGGGGCGCGACAGCTCAGAATACGGAGAACAGGAAGTCGGCGAAGAGGGGTCGCCCCACTTACACAGGTGGCTCGAGGAACATTACTCGAGCCATGGAGTTATCGGTAAATTAAGAGTTATTCTCTAATATTCTGCAATATTAAGAGTTATTCTCTAATATTTCTAATATTAAGAGTTACTTTCTAATATTGCAGACATCTCGGACCGTGGCGTCAGGTGGTACACCGAGTGTGCTGTCCGCATATCTTGCCGTCCACGGCACCTCGACAGATCCCGCCACGGGCGAGCTTCGATGTCCCGACGTCGCTACCCAGGAGTACTGCGTAAGTGTTAATATTTTTTCTACCCAAATTTGAAATTTTAGTTTTGGAAGGTTCAAGTTTAAATTTTTATACTTATACTTTACTGCTTAATGTGGGTGTAGGAGCGGGTGGTTGAGCAGGCCCAGGTCTCGGAGATCGATTTTACCGGACAGAACGATCCGAGGCTGCTGACCCCAGTTCTGGACACCGCACACGGAGGGCACCACGGAGGTTGGGAAAGAGGCCGGGGATTGGGCCCTAGCAGGGCCCATATGAGGTTGGACTCCACCCCGGCGGTTACTTCCTCCGTCTCCAGTGACCGGCATGTCCATCAGGAACTGGATAGCTTGAGGGCCACCGTTCAGGAGTTGAAGGAGATGCTAGTATGTATACTATTTTATAGTAAAATATCATTTCATATTATATACATATCAACATATCCATAATTAGTACGTAGCTTGAGCTTATTTGGTTTTAGACTTAAGTTTGATTAATCATACATACATATGTAATTAAAATAAACAACGCTTTTCCAAACTAGATATCCAAACAGGGTTTCGAAATAACTTAATAATGAAACGAATTCGAATAATACACAGTTCTTATACGCTTCTTACACACGTTATGTCCAGACGCGACAGGGTAGATCGGCCGAGCCTCCACATGCATCTCCTTCGGCTGCGGCTCCGCAAGCCACTACATCGGCTGCGGTTCTGCAGACAGCTCCTGTAGCTCCACCGCCCACTCAGACTCCCGCAGCCGCGGCTCCGCAAGCGACTACCTCGACGGCGGCTGCGCAGACCACATCGCCAGCTCCACATGCCGCTCAGACTCCCTTATATGTAGCATTGCAGAGTGTATTGACCGAGTTATTCTAACGTTATTCGGAGGTGGAGCTGGACCGAACTAGGGTAGCTTTTTGGTTCTTATTTTTTGAAACATGTATTTATATCACATTGTACTACATTTTGAAACGATATTGATATTGGTTTGTATTTATATCATATTCAGTTTTTGGGTTTCTTTTGTATATTATATATATGCGTAAGATGTGATTATGAATACTGCAATATATGATTTGATTGATGTATATAGTATTGTGCACAGGACGGGAAAAAATCTAGCAGCCTATTCTTAAAAAAAAAATACAGACAATATATACCTACGGATTAAGCCGTAGGTATATATGTTGCCCCTACGGGCATATCCGTAGGGGCAAACTATCAGGAAACCTGATATTTTCCCACCTGATATCAGTGCAGGGTGTTGGGAGTGCCCCTACGGATATGTCCGTAGGGGCCAATGTTTATCTCCTACGAATTTATCCGTAGGGGAAAAATATCAGGTTTCCTGATATTTTCCCCCCTGATCTCAGTGCAGGGTGTTGGGAGTGCCCCTACAGACTTATCCGTAGGGGCCACTTTATATCTCCTACGGAGTTATCCGTAGGGGTAGAATAAGGACCTACGGATTTATCCGTAGGTATATACAATATATTCAAAAAAAAAAATACATATATGATTTGATTACCCCTACGGAGTACTCCGTAGGGGCAATAACACCTACAGAGATATCCGTAGGGGCTCTAATTTGCCCGTAGGGGCAAGTTCAGGGCCTCAACTTGCACCTGCGGCCTTTGCACCTACGGGGTCTTTTTTCGCCCCTACGTACATATCCGTAGGGGCAGTGGGTTGCCCCTACCGATAAATCCGTAGGGGCAACCCTTATTTGTAGTAGTGTTCGATAGAAGTGTGTGGAGACAGAAGATTCATGTGCTGGACCCGGCGTGATTCTCATGTTGGTTCATGTAGCCTACCCCATATGCTTGGGATAAAAGGCTCGGTTGTTGTTGTTGTTGTATAACATGTGGAATCCCTAATGGAATTTTCTTTTACTCGATTCAGGAAAACATGCCACATAGAGGAGATCGATGTATTGGAAAGATAAATTTTATAGAGATTCGTTCATTTTGGCATATTTTCCGAAGTTTTGATAGAATGTGGAGCTTCTATATTTTATGTTTACAGGTAACTATTATGTGTTAACCGTCTTTCTTCCCCTTTTGTACTCTACTGTAAGTTTCATTATGTTTTGCTGCTAAATTTCTTCTCTTAATCCGAAGGCTATGATCATCATTGCCTGGAATGGTGGCTCGCCAAGTGATATCTTTGATGATGGCGTATTTAAAGAGGTGCTGAGTATTTTTATAACAGCTGCAGTACTAAAACTTGGTCAAGGTAATATGATAAAAGATTGGGTTTGCATATTATTTGTGGTTCATTTAAAACCCTCCCTTGTATTTTATGCATAAAATCATAGATCAACATTATATATTACCCAGAATATATATTGTCTGACTTTTAGCATGAACAACTGCAAATATGGATCTTTATTTTACTAAATTGATTTAGCATGCATATTTTAATTGAAGCATTATAATTTGCCAATTTGCATCTAACCTTGAGATTAATCAGCGCTAATTGCTGAAAAAAAGGAGCATGAAAAATTGGATATTTTTTCATGGTCCGAAGTAACACCCTACATTCTTGGAACCATAGGCCTACCCGTATCAAGTACACTGTCCGTGAGCCAAACTTTGACATTCTGTACATAAAGACCCCTTATAATTGGTTTTAAGTGCTTCGAAGGAAATTTTTATGATTTTCTATAACACAATTCTGTAGCTGTACAATTTCACCTGGACTAGATAATTTAAATATGCTTCAGAGGCTAATAACATGAATTTCCTTTGGATGAAAACTACATTTTTATCCTTACAAGTAAGAAATCCATAGAAGTGAACTTGGAAGCCAAAGAGGCATTCAATTTATTTGGCCATCTTCAGCTACTACTGTGATCTCCGAAAAACATGGTGGCTAAAAATATTGAAGTGAAAGTATTTGTCGGGAATGAGCTAATTGTTGAATTTGAGACTGGCTATGGTGAATTATTGAGTTTTGTTAAAAGGAAATAAGATTTGCGATCAAGGAAAGAGATGGTTGGATATATGGTTAGATAAGATTGAGCTTTTAAGGTTTATCTTTTTGGTCAATTGAGTTTTTAGTATATTAACCATTGGTGCATGTGTCGTTATTTGTGATGTTATTCAAATTTCTAACAAGTAGCATCAGCGACTTTGGTGTGCCTTTATTTTCGATAAGCATATGATAATTAAGTATGGTTTGTTCTCCACTAAATATGGGCTATTATTAATCCATCATGCTATATGCAAAAGAGATTTACGGGCTAAAATAGTCTGTCTTGGCGACCCTGCTAGATGTGAAGCTGACTTGAAGGCTCTCACTCTGCCTTGCTAGCTGAAAAAGTGATTGTTGGGGTTGATCAGATATGAGCCAAGGCTGAGTTAGTTGGAAGGTGCTTTATCCAGTTGAACGTGGGAGCTGGTTAAGGTTTTGTGGGATTACTCAATTAGAAGGAACGAGTCAAAGACCAATTGATAAGTTCCATTAGAAGAAAACATTGAATGATTGGAAGGAGGATCCATTGATTCTCTGAGTTAGTTGGAAGGTTCTTTTATCCAGTTGAATATGGGAGCTGGTTATGGTGTGAGATTACTCCATTAGAAGGAATGAGTCAAAGATCTTACATCCAGTCGAATCAATTGATAAGTTCCGTGAGAGAAAACGTCGATTAGTTAGAGGGAGAATCAGTTGATTCTCTGAATATGCATTCTTTGTATCTAATATGCTTCAACGGAAGTGCTGATCTTGCCACAACATCTTGTTACATGGGATTTTTTGTTCAGACAAAAAAACAAGTGGGATTTTATTAATTTACACCAATGCTTATATTTTCATCTTTACAACTTGATTATGTCACACTAGACTTGCATGTTACTTTGCACAAGCAATATAATCTGTTACACCTTTTTTTTTGAAATAATATATATTCTTTCTTGTGCACACATTTACATGTTGAAGCAATATTTTTTCAGCTGTTTTGGATGTAATTCTGAGCTGGAAAGCAAGAACAAGTATGTCTTTTGCAGTCAAGCTTCGATATGTTCTGAAGGTCATTTCAGCTGCTGCATGGGTGATAATATTGCCAGTAACTTACGCCTATACTTCAGAAAACCCTACTGGTCTAGCAAGGACCATAAAAAGCTTGATAGGAAATGGCCAAACTCAGCAGCCTTCACTGTATATTTTGGCCATGGTTGTATATTTAGCACCAAATATGCTTGGGGCTTTATTATTTCTTTTTCCATTTGTGAGACGGTTTCTTGAGAGGTCAAACTATAAGTTTATTACCCTTGTGATGTGGTGGTCCCAGGTATTCCAAAATCTTCCATTCACTATTACATAGTTTGCTTGTCTGTTGTTGGCCATTGAATACCTGTTTGTTTACCTTTTCTAGCATTTAAACTTTGTTAATTACATGTCTGATGTCAGTAATCTTTATTGACTTTTTTTGGTTAAATTTTAGCCTCGTCTCTATGTGGGGAGGGGAATGCATGAAGGCGCATTCTCGCTGTTCATGTATGTCTAAATTCCTTCCATTGTTTTTTAAATTGTCAATTTGGCCTTTTAATTTTTATATAAATGCCTATGTCAGGTACACCATGTTCTGGGTGCTTCTTATTACTACGAAGTTGGCATTTAGTTTCTATATTGAGGTACTGGTCCTTGCATGCAGTTGAGAAATTATACCTTATGTAGCTTATGCTGCTGTTCTTTCTACTGTATATTCTTACTACCACTTCAAATTTCTGCTGAGTTGATTTATTGTCTCTATTGGAAATATTGAAGATCCTAGACAAATTCCCAATTAGTTTGCATCATCATTCCTTAATAGTGGCTCTATTTACAGGTTAGATGCCAATATAACCTGGGATTATTGTCCTTTTGCTATTTAATATATTATCAGGGCTACACTATTTTCTTTGGAATTGGAATGATGTCGCCTAACTCTCCTTTGGACCCTTTAAGATGTCTTGATGGCTTCAAGTGATTCTAAGCTCAAAATTCAGAAAGTTATTCGGTGATAGCAGCCTTGATTTTCTTAAATATCTGCTTCAGTCCCCCCCGCCCCCCCCTTCCCCTCCCATTAGTTCATTAGGAGAATATCTTTTGAATATCAAGTTACACTAAATGGCCATGAACGAAGTTAAGCTATGTAAGAAACCCATTTGACATAGTTAGCTTTATTATAAATTTGTATGTATGTGTTTGTGTATAAATCTCTCTCTCTCTCTCTCTCTCTCTCTGTGAATGTGTCTGAGTGCAAGCGATTGTGTGACTGAGAAAAAGGGGACTAAAGCGACAATGTATTACTGTGGCACAATCTCAATGGCTCTTATATATTATAAAAGTGGACGCGACATAGAGCGATATCATTTGTTTAATGGAAGAACTAGGTAAAGGCCCAATTATTTAATGCTGCAATAGCTCCACTCTAGGACCCTCTAGTCTGTAAACCCTATGTGCAATACTGTAATACTACATTAGCTCCACTCTAGGTATCCTCATGTAATTTTGAAGCTGTGTATGTTGTGTGTGTAAACTCTAACAATTATAACTATTGCCTTCGGCATCCAACTTCTTAATGCAGATCAAGCCTCTTGTAGGCCCAACTAAAGATATCACGAGACAGCCAATAACAACTTATCAATGGCATGAGCTTTTCCCCAGAGGTATTGAGATGATGGAACTTTTTATGCCTTGTGTATTTTCTGTATTTATCATGTGATTATGTACTCTGTGCAGCTAAAAGAATAACATTGGCGCTGTGATTGCACTTTGGCCCCCAATCATTCTTGTATGCTCTTTTTTTCCATCCCGAAATCTAGAGTTATAATTTATTCTCTTCCTATATTTTCTTACGTTTTGCTTCTATAAATTTTGCAGGTCTATTTTATGGATACCCAGATTTGGTATGCAATTTACTCCACAATAGTTGGTGGTATCTATGGAGCTTGCCGTCGTCTTGGTGAGGTTGGTCAATCATTTTCATCAGCAGTTGGTTCGACCCATATTTATATATTTGTCACACTAAATTGATGTGTTTGATCATTTTGTTATGTCTTTTTCCTGAGAAGTTGTAATGGATGCTTATGGTTATTCAAGCCTCCTTGCCATTGATTTTTGCAGATCCGAAATCTTAGGAATGTTAAGATCCCGGTTTCAATCACTGCCTGGCATACTCAATGCACACTTGATTCCAGTGGAGAAATCCGAAGCAAAAAGGAAGGGGTTGCGGGCTTCTCTATCTAGCAAATTTACTGAGGTTGAATTGATGATTTTTATGGCCTCTTACTGCTATCCAAACCGTTTTTGAATGAGCAACTTCCTAATTGACTCTTGTTATACCGAACGATCCGAGTCCTTCGGTCTTCAACCATCATCCCACGCTTTGTTACGGCTGCTCCGATCTCCTGAATTTCCAGTTTTCTCGTCCAGGTGGCACCACGCCGACGGATCTTTAAACGGGCTCCCGCCTCTTAACCGAGCCAACTCGATCATCAAGTTTGCTAAAAGAGATGAGCAAGATTGATGTAGAGAATGAGTAGAACATTTTGTCTCGCTTCATCCAAAGCCATGGACGAACGGTTAATGAAGTTGCCTTTTAAATCGGGTAAATGAGAAATTGGCATACTAATTTTCATGAACCAAATACATAAATTTTTTTCCAATCAACAACCATATGTCTTCCAAAAGGGGAGGGGCCGGCCATAATATAGGAGGAGGGAGGTGAGGGCAGGAGCAAAGTGGTGACTACAAGGAAAAGATCTTAACAAATATCCTTCATGCAAACAAAACCCCATTAATACAAATGGTGACTCACTTAACACCTTGCAAAACAATTAATGCAACCTAATGAGTCACTAACCTAGTCACCATTCTAGAACATTCCACACTCAAGACTCACCTCATGACTCACCCTCATGAAGAAAAGATAAATCCGCATTTAACCGAATATTTAATACGGGTGATAGAAAACTGGAAACTGGCAACTTCCAAAAGTGATCCTGAAACGAATTTCAGGATAACCCCGTATCAGTATAAACATACCCGTATTTGTATTGCGACCGAATACAAATGTAACTGAGACAAAGATATTATATTTACACAGTATAATACTCGGATCCGGATTAAACCAAAGCCTACCAGTATTATCTGCCCGAAATATGACACGTGCGTAAACACACGTGCATTTTCCGAACCCTGCCATAAAACCATACGGCCTCTACAACGTTTCGCCCGAACTTGGGAAACTGTCTGTGGGGGACTCTAATGACTCATCAACACACTGGCACTGGATATAACCACTAGCATATCAGAGGTACGAGCTGTACGTAACGGCTGCCTATGTATTGATTGGAAGGGAAGCTGACGAGCGAACTCATCTAGAAACCCTACTGAGCCTAACAGTGACAATATACATACAGTCCGGTCCGTTCGTCTATGAGTATCGCATATCGGGGGGCTGGTAACGTCAGACCCCAATAGCGGTATAAGTCGTGTCAGAGAGTAGCCCAGAACACTCTGAGATATTACTGGAGTACCTACCAGTAAATCTCCTATCTCGGCCGAGAGCTTTGTGTACTGGCTCTCCTAGACACAGCGCGATCTTACCCCCAATACCGGGAGAGACGAATCCCCTGCCGATCCGCTCACTTGCCTCCATGTGGCTCGGGACTGTACCCAAAAAAGACCTGTTTGCACGACTCCTTTGAGCCGTGGTAGGATAGAAATTAAAGCACAGTGGGAACTCACACGAGACAAATGACGACCTCAGGTCGATGAACTAACCTGTACACATGTCACCAGAGAACTGCTATCTGACGCTAGATATAATACCAACTAGCAGATTCCCGGCGAGTCCTGTCCGGTGTACTCATAACCTAATGAGCACCTGTATACATCTTAGGTGATCCAACTGACACCAATGGCTTATGAGACCGGCCACCGCCACTCGTCGGGGTCTCAACTGTATACACTAATCTACTCTGAAGTATCGATGTCCTGTCTCGAAACTCCCACGACTAGGGACACTTTAAGAATGTGCTTATAGACCCCAGCTCTCACGTATATGATCGCCATCATACTGCTGGCAGTCAAGCAAGAATCCTATGGGCTCTATCATCATGCAATAGTGAACTAAAGCATGTATACGATGATAAAGACAAACCATCATATCGGTATAGGTCCTGCCTCAATCATTGCAATCACGTATCCGCGATCCAATAATTGACTTTGAGGGCACTATATCCAATAATCTCCCACTTGCACTTAAGACTAATTATTGCGATGTCGCATACTCACAGCCCGTGTGATACCGAACATCCAACTCCTCTACTAATCAGTTTCACAAATCCCGTTTGTAAAACTATTGTGTTCGAGAAATAGCCTTAGTGAGTGGATCCGCCCTGATGTTTCTTTCTATGTCTCTCTTAATCTCAAGTTCACGGAGAATGCCATCTCCCGAATTAAGTAATACCTGTCTTAGAATATGTCTGGATATCTGATGGGACCTAATTCATAAATGAACTCCAAATCCAAACTTCTTAGACTGTATCGATAACTGAACCTAATCAGTATCCAGTACCATGCCTCCCACAGTATCCTCTTGGATCACCTGTCCATAATACTGCCCCTCGTCAGAGGGAAAACTATAACTCTGACAATCACTCTGTCATCCATGTCACCTTTGAAGCCTGAAATGATAACCGTCTCCCGAATGAAGGCTGCCGTCATCAAATCCGTAGAACATACACTTATGTTCTAAAACTGCTTCCTTATGTTTCTCCAGGATTGGATTAATATAAACTTATCGCATCTAGTGTAAAAACATCTGGTGTGGTACTTGACATCTCACGATTGACTCAATTGCCTAAGCAAGTGATCCGCCAATCATGCACATCTCTCTCCTCTTTAGTCTTTAAGACACCTTTAGAGAGGGTGACTCCATCACCTGCAGGTACACCACCATGCCAGGAGTCATCTATTCTAAAATACCATTAGAATACTGTCAAAGTACCCAAATTGGGAAACTACCCAATCTAGATCTAAAATCATAGATCTAGTAACCAGAATGTCTGATATTATATCCATATCTTTTGTGGAGAAACAACTGTGTGACGACCAAAGTACAACCGATCGTAGTATAGGAATTTTACTTCCTACTATGTGTATGTTATCCAAATATCAGGACATCACACCTTACTACCTTCTTAATAGATCCATCCCCTATTCTGATGAAATCAAACCCATGACTGTCACATCAAAAATTAGATGATCTTATCTCTGCTATATCTGCTCAAGCCTATAAATAGACATAAGCTACTTGCCCACTATGCTTCCGCTGCTCCCACTGACTATGACAACCTTCTGGCAGAATAATATATACGTACACTTCTAAAGCTAGTTTAGAATGACGCTATACTTAACCTCCTGCCGGGTCTCATAGTTGGGAACAACAGTAGTGTCAAGTCTGGGTAAACAAGAACCTCCCTGTCACCGTCCTTGAGGCTACTGGAGTACCTCTCGGGTGTCTGAGGTTACCCACCATATCTGCGGAGTGGCTATTGGAATGTCAAACCTGATTGAATATATAGGTCCTATTAAATTTTCCGTAATCGTTTGCGGTTTTGGAATCACTTCCAGTTCTATCATACTCCCACTACTGTTTTCTGAAAAAATCCATTTTACTAAAACTGTGGCGAGTCAAGAACAATATCACTATTGATCTTCCAGATGGTAGAAAGTTAACCCTCGACATAGCCCGAGTCAACCCACAAACTGCCATTACAGAAACGTGCCTTGAATTATCCAGAGTCTGGTTTTAAGCATAAGCCGGACAACTCCCCGTATCTTAATATCGTTAAGATATGAACCATTCTATATACAATATAGAAATAGAGGCACTAATTTAACTGGAACCAGATTCAAACCATGCAGCTGTCTCCAGTGCATGTCAATTTAATGGAGAGAGGATAATCAGCATTACTCAACTTAGGAATTCATCCAATTATGAGTAATCTGAAAGAGAAACAAGTTTCTCAAAACCATTACTTCTATCTGAATACCAATCACAAGAATCTACATCTTCTATTTCTTTGAAGAATCCCGATACTTGCGATACCTGGTTCTCTACTTTATTCTTATACCCACAACTTCTCAAAACTTAGACATTGTATTTCTACGAAACACTTGTCTAAAAACTAGAGAAGTCACAAGTAAACAGAACATAGTATGAGGACCTACCCCTTTGTCCTGACGGACACTGGACAACATACAATACTCTGTATAAGTCCGCTGAGTTGAATAACTCAAAACCTGTGCATCGTAGGTTGAAAACTGTACCCAGGCGATTTCCTCAAATATCACCAATTACAACGAATTCCGATATAATGAGGATGATCTCTTAATTCCCAATAACTTACTCCTACTCATCATCTGTAAAACCATACAGATATGAGAATGAAACCTGGTAAATACATACCCTGGAGTAAGTATCTAATCGGGAAATCAGTTTTCCTTTAACAATGCACTGAAACATGAAAATGTTTCGTTGGGGTTTCCTGGTATTCCTAGTAATGCCTTTTCCATAATCCAATTCATGACTATAACCGTATATTTCTTTGCCATCTCTCCAAATCCCTTTATTTTGTCTTTATTCATTTCCTTCTGTACACCCCTTTTAGGCTAAGTGGTTTTCTTCCTTCCCTACCGTTCGGCACCGGCCTATGGTTTGGATGAAGACTATCGAGTAAGCATAATAGGTGTACCCTCCTAAACCAAGGAGTACTCGCAACTTGAGAGAAGGTGATGATAAAAGACAACTGAATAACACCTTATTCTATTTCTCCCGAACTGGGAAAAAAGCAAAGGTGAAAATAGGAGTGGCGATGAAGTACGCGGTTTGGTCGTGAATGATAGCAGTCGCAATTTACTTTGCCCTCTTTCTAATCCCTTTATTTTGTCTTTAGTTATTACCTTTTGTACACCTTACTTAGGCTAATTGGTTTTCTTCATTCCCTACCTTTCGGCACCAGCCTATGGTTTAGAAGAAGACTATCCAGTAAGCATAATAGGTGTACTCTCCTAAACTAAGAAGTCCTCGCAACCTGAGAGAAGGTGATAATAAAAGACAACTGAATAATCCAATTCTATTTCTCCTGAACCTGGATCCATCCTCGAAGAAGTCCCTTCGAGTTCGTATATAACCATACGATGGATCTATCCAATGGAAGTGGATATCCGTAGTAATACGGGGTGTTCTGAGAAATTCAAAGGGTAAAAGAAAGAGCGGCAATGACTTATGCAACTCGGACAATCCAAAAGTCAGTATTTTAAGAAGGTTCGGTCAACTTGGTCACTGAGTCATAGTCTAGGGTCGGTCAAAGGTCGCTGCCAAAGAGAGAGAGAAAAGAAACACTCTGCGTGCACTCCAACCTAGATCAGAATGGTTATCACTTTATCTAATCAGGAAACCTCCCACTGTTATCTCAAATTCTCCTCCAAACCTTAAAGAAGAATTAGTCGGGATCACCCGAAGAGTAAACCAACTCATCAGTGGGAATCGGGATCCAACTCTCATCACATGATAACGTGACGGAATCCACTCACGTTATTACACTCCAGAAGGTATGCGCATAATTGGCAAGTTTCAGTTTCTTTAGAAACTCCCGATATGATTTTTGCCTCATGCTCTTATGACCTTGACGAAGGCCAACAAATAATAAGTCACATGTCAAGTTCTACCCGTTATTGTCCAGGTCAATTTGAACCCACCTGTACAAGTCCTTGACGAAGGCCAACAAGGCTATACGACTGTCCCAAACCAACACATCTATCTATACAACAAATGAATAGCCCAGCAGCTACCAAGCACTATGCCTTGACGAAGGCCAACAAACATAGCTTGAATACTACTGACCATCCATAAGAAATGATGGAGGGCTACGGCTGGTTTTTGGCGAAAAACCTTTAACGTAATGAACTTGATCTCGTTGAAGGAACCTGATAGCTTTTTATAAAAAATATAGTGACGAAAAACCTTTTGCTAAAGAGGTCACTCCCAGTGAAGGGATCTCGGCTCTTTCCTCGTGGAATGAGGTGCAGGATATTCCAACTGAATACCGTGATGCAAAGCAACTTGTAATCGACTATAGTGAAGTTATTACCCTGACGTAAACTTCTGCCCAAGGGGTCACTCCCGGTGAAGGGATATCGGCCCTTGCCTCGTCGAATGAGGTGCAGAATATTCCAACTGAATACCGCTATGCAAAACAAAAGGAAATATCTTTGTAATAACACCTTTTAAAATTGTTCCAATAACTGCCAAAGAGATTTGTTTTCCTTTGCATTGATCAGAATCAACGCAGTCCCATCAATCAATCACACCAGAAAAGAACGAAAATATAATGTACGTATATGCCATCCGCATTCGCCACTGGGTCCCGTCATCACCCGTTAGGTTACTTAACTAACGCCAGAGCGGGGACTGGACTAGCGCGGGTGTAAAACATATACAACATCTAATAGTATATATACCAATATACAATAATCGCTCCAGGCGTGAAAATATGCAACATTACAGAAAAGTAATAAGCATCACAGAACAATACAGATAATCTGGGATCCCCGGGTTTCACAGAGCCGCTACTGAAACCCGACGTTCCCCTGGTCGTGTGGATAGCCTGTGCAATTAAACCTAGACCCTTACGGGTGCGACAAGTTACCCGCCAAAACCTGAAGCGAAGCAGCCCCCTACAACAAAATGAATGGACCACCCGGCACTTCACGGAATCCGGTAACATGAGCACCCCTCCTTGGGTCAACCTGTACCCCCTACGAGTGCGGCGAATAGTCTGCCAATTCTAGAGTAAGGCCCATCTGCCTCTCAAAGCCATAAGATACGGACCCGTTGCCCTCCAGAACCCGGCTATCCGTGCACTCCGTCGCGGGGTAAACCTAGTACAGAAATAAAAATATGTACAACGGGTACATCGACCTCAACCCGGTCGTGCCCCAAAAAGAATATTATACAAACTGGCAGTGACGGCAGTCCACATGTTGGACGCTCGCCCCGCAATATCAAATGTACAAATAAATCCAAACAGCACTATCATTGCACACTGCTATCCACCACGACAAATCCGCAACATCACAGCACAATACAGAACATCAACACGAATGTCACGTTCGCAAACCCGTCTAAAAGAACTATACCAACTAGACGTGGTTTACCGCTCGAATGCCATTCACGGTTGAAGATATAAAGTAAGTACTGTAAACTAACACGTTTAAATTTCGATCGACAAAATTTTCCAAAGTGGGCCCCACGAACATCTGCTGTACAGTAAGAAAATCTGGGTCCAAAAGAAATATACCAAAAACCACAATTTCCCAAGACTAACATACTGGAAAAAATTGGATCACTGTTTCCACATACTGGCCGCGGTTCCGCGGTCAAACTCTAGCTTTGACCGTGGATCCGCGGCGGTACTGTGGGATCACGTGCCCAAATTTTCCCAGAATGCTTAAAAAAGCCTGCTTTGTTTTCTGTGATATGTAAAATAATTTTTAGACCCTTTTAAAAATCGACAGAAACTTTTGTACAGAAAATTGCGATTTTTGAAATTCGGTTCAATCGATATTTTAAACGTGACAGCACAAGTTAGTAAAGCTTAATGGTGAGCCTCTGATACCACTGTAACTCTACGGTAGCGCCCCGGCCGTCTAACAAACGCCAAATGTGGAACAAAAACTTTTTAACTGGCGCTATCGTGTACTATAACCCGGATCTGCCATTAAAGCTAAACTAACAAACTACAAAGTGGGTAGAAAGGTTATATCGAACGATCCGAGTCCTTCGGTCTTCAACCATCATCCCATGCTTTGTTACGGCTGCTCCGATCTCCTGAATCTCCAGTCTTCTCGTCCAGGTGGCACCACGTCGACGGATCTTTAAACGGGCTCCCGCCTCTTAACCGAGCCAACTCGATCATCAAGTTTGCTAAAAGATGAACAAGATTGATATAGAGAATGAGTAGAACACTTTGTCTCGCTTCGTCCAAAGCCATGGACGAACGGTTAATGAAGTTGCCTTTTAAATCGGGTAAATGAGAAATTGGCATACTAATTTTCATGAACCAAATACATAAATTTTTTTCCAATCAACAACCATATGTCTTCCAAGAGGGGAGGGGCCGGCCATAATATAGGAGGAGGGAGGTGAGGGTAGGAGCAAAGTGGTGACTACAAGGAAAAGATCTTAACAAATATCCTTCATGCAAACAAAACCCCATTAATGCAAATGGTGACTCACTTAACACCTTGCAAAACAATTAATGCAACCTAATAAGTCACTAACCTAGTCACCATTCTAGAACATTCCACACTCATGACTCACCTCAAGATTCACCCTCATGAAGAAAAGATAAATCCGCATTTAACTGAATGTTTAATACGGGTGATAGAAAACTGGAAACTGGCAACTTCCAAAAGTGATCTTGAAACGAATTTCAGGATAACCCCGTATCAGTAAAAACATACCCACATTTATATTACGACCGAATACAAATGTAACTGAGACAAAGATATTATATCTACACAGTATAATACTCGGATCCGGCTTAAACCAAAGCCTACCAGTATTATCTGCCCGAAATATGACACGTGCGTAAACGCACGTGTATTTTCCGAACCCTGTCATAAAACCATACGGCCTCTACAACGTTTCGCCCGAACTTGGGAAACTGTCTGTGGGGGACTCTAATGAATCATCAACACACTGGCACTGGATATAACCACTAGCACGTCAGAGGTACGAGCTGTACGTAACGGTTGCCTATGTATTGATTGGAAGGGAAGCTGACGAGCGAACTCATCCAGAAATCCCACTGAGCCTAACAGTGACAATATACATACAGTCTGGTCCGTTCGTCTATGAGTATCGCATATCGGTCTAGGGGGTTGGTAACGTCAGACCTCCAATAGCGGTATAAGTCGTGTCAGAGAGTAGCCCAGAACACTCTGAGATATTACTGGAGTACCTACCAGTAAATCTCCTGCCTCGGCCGAGAGCTTTGTGTAATGGCTCTCCTAAATACAGCGCGATCTCACCCCAATACCGGGAGAGACGAATCCCCTGCCGATCTGCTTACTTGCCTCCATGTGACTCGGGACTGTACCCAAAAAAGACCTGTTTGCACGACTCCTTTGAGCCGTGGTAGGGTAGAAATCAAAACACAGTGGGAACTCACACGAGACAAATGACGAGCTCAGGTCGATGAACTAACCTGTACACATGTTGTCACGCCCCGCTTCCCAGAGTACGCTAAGATGGGCACGTGACATAGCCAACCATGCTACTTGTGGATAGGAAAAATCCTTTCACAGTCACATTACGGCTGTAGAGATATCAAAAAAACAGGAAAGTAAACCAACTATCTAATACATGTCCATAAGCCAGAGTAAAAGAGTCAAGAAATAGCAATGTGCGGAAGCCAAAAGGTACAATAAATGAAACACCTGGAAGTGAAACTACCTACCGACAGGAACTTCACCGCTCGGTCTAACAGCGGCAATACTCCTGATCAGTCTGCAACAAGGTAGAAGAATCTGGGTCATGCAAAACCCAGATGTCAGCGCGTCATGTCATCAAGTAATAAAATGCAAACGGGGTAACAGGCAATGCAAATATAATCTTGAATGAAAAGTAGATGTAACAGTAATGTAAATCAGGGCGGGAGTGTGCAGTGAGTAAACTAAACTGTTCTATTGGGTTATCTACTCTCAAGTCTTTGAAATCAATTTGATGAATCATCGATATAACTCAATAGTATTCCGTGCATACCCGGGACCACGGTCAAGATTCTCGGGCTGAATCCGAGACATGCCGCTAGGCAGTAAAACCGGAAGTATGTACAGACGAATGATATCAGCAGCAGCATCCTAAGGCTGGCCTAGCCTCTAAAACTAATCAGTATAAGCGAGAAACTGTCGAGTTACAAGTCAGGATTTCATCATTGATTTCCCCATACCCCCAAGTTATATATGTCAAGTCAGGTATTCAGTAATCAAGAACTAATGCCAACACAGGATCAGGTAAGAGCAGGTTTGTCTGGATAGACAACAGGAACGGTCCGTGAGGACTACATGTCAGGTTTGTTGGCATTAGACACAAGATCAGGTAACGGGTAAAGCCATGGTACATCAGGTCAAGTCGAGTAATGTATATAGGTGTCATGTCATGTCAAGAGTGTACGGTACCATGTCAGTAATAAGTGTTGCAAGTCACGTCAGGGTGTACAAGATGTCATGTGGGTGCTCATAATCAACTAACATAAACAAGATTATAAATGAACAAGCATGAGTACTATCAGAGCAATAAACTAGATCAGGTAAGTTGATAAGCAAATAAGTACATATTACATGATATCGATGCACAGTTATCATTTTGTGTTAAGGGATAGTTGCACATTACTTACTACCGTATAACAATATGGATATTAGAATCAGGTTAAAATGTTCTAATAATCTAAAGATGCGATGGGCTTTAAATCAGGTTATAAATACGCGAACAGCCGTCCGACAGGTATAAGGTATAAAGGGGTACTATAGACTATGCACATAAATGTTAAAAGATTTAAATATGAACATGGATACTATGTATAATAGAATCTAGATGCAACCTGATATGTTCGAGTTATGAATCTAAAATGATATAACAGGACTTTAAATGGAACTCATGGTATTAAATGTAAACTACAGGTTTACCGTGCACTCAAATGGGGATATAATAATTCAAATAGTATATATATTAATTTTAATAGCATGTAGCAAGTTTCACTTGCCTGGACGGATCAAGAACGGGATTACGGAACGTCTCACGTCGGCGGAAAACGTCGCGATGGGCGCACGGTACACGGAATGAGTCCAAACAACACACGATGGAAACACACTGGTCAGGTATCCTCACTGGGTCGTGGGGATCGTCGTCGGCACGTCGGATCCAGCAACGAGAAATAACAGTGAATACATCAAGAGGAAATGCACGAGGAATTTGAAGAAGAGAAGAATAAGAAGAAGGTCTCACTGTGGCTATGGGTTCTGGGCTTCAGGGGAGTCGGCAACGGCGACGGCGATGAGGGTTGCCGGCGTGTGGGTTCCCCGGCGAAAGGTAGCAGTGTGCATGGGTTCTTGGGGGATCAAAGTTGCATGGGATTGTACTGCGATCTGGAGTAGTAGAGGAGAGAAGGGAGATAGGGTAACAAGGGTAGTGACGGCGAGGGACGATCGCCGGCGGCGAGGCAGAGACGAGGAAGGGCTCAGGCGTGGGTATGGTTTTCTGTGAGTTCTCGGGTTAGGTTAGGGTTTGCGCTATCTCGTCTCGGGTGTGCAGGTTAGCAGGGTGCTCGGGATATGGAAGAAGAAGGAGAAAGGAGGAGGAAGGAGATGGAGACGAGGGTTGAGGAGTTTGAGGAGGCGGCGGAGTCTGCTCAAGAAGATCGCATAAGTTGGCCCTGATGGCTTCTTTATGTGGGCTCAGCTTCGGCCTCTGCAGTATCAAAGTCGCATCTAAATTCCCAAGCTCGTGTCCTGCCTCACGCATGAGTTTCACAGCCTCTCTCATGAAAACAGATGAAGCTGCGCCTTTCCATTTCGGATCTGAATCCGGGAAAATCTGCCCGATATCAGGAAGCCCCAATGCCCCCAAAATCGCATCCACGACGCAATGAAGCAAAACATCGCCGTCGGAGTGGGCCTCGCAGCCGCGATCGTGGGGGATGTCGACGCTTCCTATGATGAGGGGGAGGCCGGGCTCAAGGCAGTGGAGGTCGAAGCCATGACTGACCCTGAAGGGGAGAAAAGGCGGCGGCTTTGAGGGGTTTCTGGTGATTTTGGCCTCAAATTGGACGGCTGAGATCGGGGAAATCGATCGGAGGCTGGGGATTGGGCGACGCGATCGAGGGATCGAAGAGAGAGGAGAGAGAAATGGAGATTGAGGGATTACGCTTTTGCTTCGAGCTGAAATGAAGGGAGGAAAGAGGGAGGAGAGAGCGGCAGCCGCCATGGTCGTAGGAGAGAGAGAGCGCGAAGAGAGGGGGGAGAGAGAAAGAGAGCTGGGGAGAGAAGAGTGAGAAAGAGAAAAGGGAAAAAGATTTTGGGAAAGATAGAGAGAGGGACGTGGGGCCCGATGAATTTAAAAGGAAGCTTGTGATTGGTTGATGGGGAAAAATATAAGGAAGAAAGAGAGAAACCGTTTAGTTAAAAGAAAATGTGAAAAAGATTTAAAATAGTTTTAGGAAATCTTATGAACTGAAGATAATATTTAGATATTAAATTTAAAACTCAACCGATTGAATTTTGGCGAGATGCAAAATAATTCAGATTACGCCTGGGTCGGGTCCAAAAGTTTGGAATTAAAGTACAAAAATTATTGGTAAGCTCCAAAATTTAAAATGAAAGATTATGTAATAGAAATGCATACCCCCAAGAACGGATGCACGTACGTGCGTGTAGCCATCCAAACACGTCCGTTTCCCTGAACGGGACGAGAACACGATGCAAGGACGCCACCACAGGGTTAGGGGTATCAAGCATGCCATGACACACATTTTAATTTATTTTATGTGATATAAATTGTTATATGCAACATATGCGATACGAGATAAAATGCCAGTATAAACTGAATTATGAGGTGCACCAGTCCATGCAATAAGTCAAGGCAATCTATAATAAGAGTCGAACAGGTTCAAGCAAGCGGGGGCGGGTCGAATGCCCAATAACAAGTAAAATACTATTCGCACCCAAACACGCTAAATCAGGAATAGACCAAGGATAAGTAAAAATACTGAAACTGGAATTGGTATAAATGAACTCGGGTGTTACACATGTCACCAGGGAACCGCTATCTGACGCTAGGTATAATACCAACGAGCAGATTCCCGGCGAGTCCTGTCCGGTGTACTCATAACCTAATGAGCACCTGTATACATCTTAGGTGATCCAACTGACACCAATGGCTTGTGAGACCGGCCACCGCCCCTCGTCGGGGTCTCGACTGTATACACTAGTCTACTCTGGAATATCGATGTCCTGTCTCGAAACTTCCACGACTAGGGACACTTTAAGGATGTGCTTATAGACCCCAGCTCCCACGTATATGATCGCCATCATACTGCTGGCAGTCAAGCAAGAATCCTATGGGCTCTATCATCATGCAATAGTGAACTAAAGCATGTATACGATGATAAAGACAAACCAGATAGCATACTATCATCTCGAGCAAGACCGTCATATCGGTATAGGTCCTGCCTCAATCATTGCAATCACGTACCTGCGATCCAATAATTGACTTTGAGGGCACTATATCCAACAACTCTTAGTCTATGTGATTAAAGTTGATCAAGACTGTTGGCTGTTTCAGGTACCAGCTAGTAAGGAGAAAGAAGCAGCAAAATTCGCTCAACTTTGGAACAAAATTATCAGTAGTTTCCGAGAAGAGGATCTGATAAGCAATAAGTAATAGTAAAAGAGAACCTTTTCTGTTTTAGATCTTACTGCCGAAGAAGGGAGTGCCATTCTTGTCTGTGAGGGCATAACAATAACCACTTATATGCAGCGAAATGGATTTGCTGCTTGTTCCTTATTGGGCTGATAGGGATTTGGACCTCATCCAAGGGCCTCCTTTTTAACTTGCCAGCAAGGTATCTATTTGTATATTATTCTTTAACTGAGGAGTGGGCTTCTGGATCCACTGTTGAAAATGGTGCCTTTTTGAGGAGTGAACTTCTGGATCCACTGTTTAAAATGGCGCCTTTCTGTGCTTTCTATATTCCAATTTCATTGGACATGGCGAAAGACAGCAATGGAAAAGACCGTGAACTGAAGAAGAGGATCAGTTCAGATAATTACATGTTTTCTGCTGTTCGAGAGTGCTATGCATCATTTAAAAACATAATTAAATTCTTAGTTGAAGGGCCACGAGAGAAAGAGTAAGAAATTGTAGATCTACAAGATTTAATTTCATATCTTGTTAGTTATCCTCATCCCGTTCTTATTCTTCCTTACAGAATTCAGAACTGGTTCTCACTTTCTGATCTTGCTCTGTTTGTTGGCTTTTTGTATAGGGTCATCAATCAAATATTTGCTGAAGTTGATGACAATATAGCTAAGGACACTCTAATTACTGATTTGAAGATGAGTGCTCTCCCCAGTTTGTACAGCCAGTTTGTTAGATTGATCAAGTTATTGGTATATATTTTGATCATAGAAATTTGATGTTCCTTACCATTATAGTTATATGTGAATTGTATAAGCGTGCACCTAATTATTATCACAGATGGAGAATAAACATGAAGATAAAGGTCAGGTAGTCATTCTTTTCCAAGATATGCTTGAGGTGGGTGACGAGGGACATAATGGAGGAACAATTTTCTGGGTAAGAGAATTTAGTAGTTTCCCTTGCTAATTTGTATACAATTATGATTTTATTTATTTTCGTATATAGTTAAATGCAGAAAAGGAATAAGTCTAGTCAGATCAAAATAAAAGGTTTCATATAACAAAAGGGTTCCCATACTTCACCCTTCTTTATTTTGAAAATATGGCCCCTTCCTAATACAGATTGTTTGCCAGCAATTTATCACGAGCATTGTTTTCATTGACAGTTTTCTGGACTCCATCCATCGAGTTTCATATGGAAGGCAGGAGGTAATGACACCACTGGACCAGCAGGTTCAGTTATTTGCTCCTGCTGGAGCTATCAACTTTCCTTTACCAGAATCAGATGCTTGGACAGAAAAGGTAATTTTTTCTTAGACAGGATTGTTCTTTTGAAGTTGTCTCATCAAATCTAATGGTTGCTTCCTCTAAAAAATTCTAGATCAAAAGACTTTATCTACTGCTAACTGTGAAGGAGTCTGCTATGGACGTACCATCTAACCTTGAAGCTAGAAGGCGAATCTCTTTCTTTGCTAATTCTTTGTTTATGGATATACCCAATGCTCCAAAAGTCCGAAACATGTTATCGTTCTCGTAAGTGTTTCCATATTTGGCTCATGCTCTTGTTGTTCCTTTAGTTTTATAATCACGAACATATATGTACACATATCTAATGTGTCTTTATGCTATAGATCTTATGTTCATCATCTAAAATTGAACATCAGCGACAAGGCTTTTTAGTCTGTCTGTTTAGGTTGCGAAAGATTCTCAACTTGGTTGTGGATTATGTGAGAGGTGTACATCACCCTGCTACCAAAGCTTGGACGTATCCGTCAACTTTCAGCTACGATAGGTCTCTGTTATGTTCTATCTAGGGAAAGTGTTTCTTTGGCGCCACATGGCTGTATTAGGATTTTAGACACACAGTAAATCCATCTTCTCCTCACTCTTCTAGTCTCTTTTAACTCATAGAGAATCTTGGCTATTGCTTCTTACTTTCTTGCGAGTATATGATCAATAGGGCTGATTCCTCACATGCTAACTAACCTTCTATCATTTATAGAAAGTCTTTCTTTCTAGGGAATTAACATCTGATTGATAGTTAGTCATGAGGATAATAAAACCTTTCATGGAGCCTTGCATTTCCGTAATGGATCCCGTTTTGATGAAAAAATCTTCATGATGCTGGCTTTTTCTTAATTTTCTTGCCATCAGAAAATCACCTTCAGCCCAAAGCTTTATCTTAAGCTAATTTATTAAGCAGATTCTAAGTCCATTTTTCTTGATGTTATGAAATCATGTGATCTTAATCCTCCACTTCATGATGTATAACCCTGATAGGCTTAGTTTATGCACATGCAGAGTGTTTGGAAATAATCAAAATCACATGTTCGGTCCAACATGTCTATAAGAATACCAATTTCAAGTGGTGCTAGGTACCTTTGTCAAAAATTATTGTATTTGTTCATTCCATCCTTTGCAGCTTTTATGAATGCCTCATCTTTCAACTCAAGGCCTTTCTTGTGGTCTGAGAATGTCCAAGTAAGGCGGAGCATTGAATATCACTTAGCATACAGTTTACAGTTTATCTAACATCCATAGGCTTAACATATTGGGTGAAGTCATTAACAAGCTATGTATGTGTATGAGCAAACACCTATGCATGGGTGTGTACTTACGTGTGTATATCCACAAAGATTTGTATGCGTGTATGCATGCAAGGATGAATATTCGAAATATCAAGTATATGCATAATAGGAAATACCATGCAGAGGTGCACGCTACTTTCTGGAGATCCTTTGTTATGATCTTCAAATATTTTATTATTGTACCTGTAAAGAGACAGTTAATTATTCATTGTCATTTTAATATTCTTTCCTCGTCAATGGTTACCGTGAATACCATGATTTATAATAGAAGAGTTGCCTTATAAAACATATACTAGTTGCATATGGAACAGCTATTATTCCATTAAGCAGTTTAATTGCTAAATTTGTTTCCTTGATCAGATCTTACAATTGATTTATATTTATCACTTATTATATGTTCAACAATGTGTCTGACAGTATCTTTACATTTATGCTACAGTGTCTTGACTCCCTATTACACTGAAGATGTTCTTTTCTCTTTACCTGGCTAGCCAACTTTTAGTGCAGAGCAGTTTATAGCAAATTGAAAGTATTCTGGAAAATATGGATATTGAAATTTATATGGTCGTTGTTGAGGACTTGATATGTATGATAGACTTTGGTCATTAACTCATAGCCTCTATCTTCATACTTGCTTGCATCATGTTTATTCCCTGATCAACTGTTTCAGCCATCACCACTGTGTAATAATTGACATGATATAGGTTTCCCCATAATGTTTATAGAATTTGTTTTTAGGCTTGGTGTTCATCCAAGAGGAAATTTGTGATTTCACATGCTAACTCTAGTTGTATTTGCAGATATCCATCGCTCCGTGTTGCTTATATTGATGAGGTTGAAGAGCCCAGCAAAGATAGATCTAAAAAGATAGAGACGGTTTATTACTCTGCATTGGTGAAGGCCGCGCTGGCAAAGGCTGACAATCCTGTTTAGCCTGTGCAGAATCTTGATCAGGTGAAGTGTCGGCTTTTTATTATGGAAATCACCAAATGACAGCTCCTTTGATCTTATTTAATTAAATAACTAGCTGGCATCATTTTTATCTTGAATTAATAATGTTAGGAACTACCTAAACTTGTTTAGAAAGTTGAATCACAAAATTGATGTATGCCATCGGTAGGTTGGTATTAGATGAAACTAGGGTT
Organism: Agapanthus africanus; assembly: GCA_030015575.1. Classification (NCBI taxonomy): domain Eukaryota; kingdom Viridiplantae; phylum Streptophyta; class Magnoliopsida; order Asparagales; family Amaryllidaceae; genus Agapanthus; species Agapanthus africanus. Next base: position 388,029,694 of record CM057345.1, on the reverse strand, counting down.
TCATAAACAATATATTGGATTCAAACAAGGATCAGGTTTTCTGGAGAGAATAACGTATGATAACATCTCACAAACTATAGTATCTCTATTGAATCGTTGCATGGAGTGGAACACTCATATCTTCCCAGAGACCACATCTCTGAAATAAGTAGCAGTCTAGGTAAATATTTAGTGTGGAGACGTAGAACCTTGTTTTAAATTCTGCTGGAGATTATCTGAATTATATCTTATGAAGAATGCGAACTGAAAGAAGTAAACATTTAACTATTGGCTTAATATGCTATAGTGTATGGAGCTAACTATATGACTAATATTGTGATACATGTGGATGATATGCTAGTCAATTTTCCACGTGCAACATATTATTTTGTTACTTTGACCTATGATGTGCTCTGTATATTGTTATCTTAGTGATGGATATTACTTTTTTTCTTTTAATCTTAGAGACGGCCCTTGGCAGTTCAGTGTGGAAGAATATAATTCATGTAGCCAAGCCCACGTTAGGGATAAAGGTTGTTGTAGTTGTTGGTAATGGATATTGATTTCCAATTGACGGTTTTGGTTTCAAAGTACAGGTTATCTATAGGATAAAGCTTCCAGGTCCAGCAATTTTGGGTGAAGGAAAGCCAGAAAACCAAAATCATGCCATTATTTTTACACGTGGTGAAGGTTTACAGGCCATAGACATGAACCAGGTAAAGAATATAGCCATCAATTTATACTATTAGTTTGAGTACGTTTGGCTCTGGTTTGATATCCATTATTCTAGGATAATTACATGGAAGAGGCCTTCAAAATGAGAAATTTACTTCAAGAATTTCTAAAGAAACATGATGGCGTGAGGTACCCGTCAATCCTTGGAGTTAGGGAACACATTTTTACAGGAAGGAATGTAACTTTGGATTTTTTGGATTCTGGATAGAATTTGCATTGATTACGAACTTATTGTTCTTTTGCAACTTTTCAGTGTTTCATCTCTTGCATGGTTTATGTCGAACCAAGAGACTAGTTTTGTTACTATCGGACAGAGGTTGCTTGCCAATCCACTGAGGTTAGTCTTCATTTTATAATTGACGGCCACAATATTATAATAATTTTTCTATTTCTTGCTCCCTTGTCATCATTTATCCAAATATTTATTATTTGGTGGAGCTCTTAGACAGGTGTGATGGAAACATGAATATTTTATTGACTTACGAGGTTGTAGTGCAGATGTTAGCAAGGGGGAGCTTTTTGCAGATTCGTTTTTTTGTTGGTTTTTAGTTCCATAGATTAATCTCTAGAATATGTAGTCACAGTCCCATAGATTTTCAACATCGGTATCTTCTATGGATTAATCTATAGAATATGTTTATAGTGATTGTTTATGGTGACTGTGACTATTTATATAAGTTTTTTTTACTAAATTTTAACATTTGTTTAGTCAAACGGTAAAAAAAATCTGATTATTCTGAATCGAGATGGCCAGATCCCAAAAATATTCGTCCCATACCAAAATCGATACAGAGATTAGAAATCTTGCTACTAACAGCCTGCATGTTTGGTAAATGTGGTTACTTGCATTGTATTAGAGCACCAGATGGAGAAGTCATTAGTTTGAATCCTGTTATAAACATTATTCATTTCCTACATGTGTTGCCTGAGAATCAGAACCACTTATGTTATTTTTTACATGAGGTGTGGGGTGTTGGGATGATCACATATAAATAATAAATGGAACCATTAATGAATAGCTTAGACATTCACGTAAAAATGATTAATGGCTTCTTTTACAAATACAACCTCTTTTACACTTGAAGCCATTAGAACATGTCTGCCAATAGTCCACCTTTCCTGGCTTTGGACAAAACCATATAAATTAAAACTTACTGCAATTTGGTGAATTATTGCATCAAGCAGCACAGAAATCATATGTAGTGAATTTGTGAATACACGCCTTGTACAGCCCACCTTTCTTGGCTCCTGCGCTAATACTTGAAAATAATCTGACCGCGAAATTGCTAGCATTTCAAAGTTCACAGTAATCTCTTTTGACCTTCTGCTTTCCCTTGTACAAGTTTTCTAATTGATTATTAGAATTGTCCGTATCCTATGAAGCACCGAAACGGACACGAGTACGGGTGCGGAAACGGACACCTATACGGGATTTGGTAAATTTGTAGAAAGGAGGACACGGGGACACGGCTATATTATTTTATATATTTGATTATATATATAACAAAATATAAATAATCTATGAAAAGAAAGACAAGAAAAATAATTCAAGATATTTTTCATTATAACTGTAAGTTTTCTTAAGCAAAAACAAATACATATATAAAACTTAAGGTAAAACACACAAGAATAAAATTAATATAGTAAAAACAAACAAAATATTATCCTTTTTTAATTGGAGCCGACTTTCATAGACCCGACTTCATCATTTGTATCAATTTCAATCTTTACTCCTAGATCTAGTTCGACATGAAAGATATTGAAAAAAATTATATTATTGTATTCAAGGTATAAAAGTTAGTCCACACGCTTTTTTATTTTTTAACTTCTTACACTATGTAGAAGTGTCGGACATGTCTAATTTGAGTGGACACGGCAAACGTGTGTCAGACACGACATCCAACGGAGTGTCTAAGTGTCCAATACGTGTCGGACACGAACACGGCAAGCAAATAGAAATGTCCGTGCTTTCTAGTCCGTATCCCTTTCTTTAAATATGAAAGGTTGAAAGTTGGGATTTTACTTATCAAAAAAGTTTTTTCCACTTATGCAGCTTGACATCTATAATAAACATGAACAGCCAATGAAAAAGATGTAATTTTCGAACATACACAGATCCTAGCGCCAACAATTGATCTATTTTTTGATCCAGCTCCTTGGACTTTGGTCAACGTCAAACTAGGCCCAAATGGGGCTGATAACTCCAGCAGGACCAGCAATATGATTGGCCAAGCATAAAACTCATTGAAAATATTAATAAAATTAGAAATGATTAATCTTTAAATTCTACAATAATCACGGAATCACCTTCAATCTCAAACTTTATTGGGCGCCTACTTGATTCTTTTATCTCCATTCAGCTCTGTTAAATGCTATTTTTAAAAAAAAAATTAACCTGAACTATCTTTTTTTAATTGCCTCTATCCATATTTGTTGAGGCCTACATCTCCCTACCCCTCGTTACTTGATTAAATACAATTGTCACTGCTAACTAGCGCATTTACTTGAATGAATAAATACACACTGCTGCTCCCACCAAGGATTGAACTTGGGAACTTTTGTGTGTAAGATAAACCTGATACTTAACTTAGACCACAGTGCCAAGTTTCTGTTCCTGTCAATGGTAGCAGCATCCAGTAAAGCTTTAATCTATGCAAAAAAATGAAAATAGCATTAAGCCTCACATGCCATATCCTTTAGTCACCCGAATTATAAAAGTTGTCTGTTGCAGACCCTTCTGTTCTCATAAGAATAATCTTCAATTTGCAAAGGATATTCAATAGATTTTTGCTGAATAGGCAAGTCAGATGCATTTTCAACAACCAACTGTTCTTCAAGTGATTTTATTCCAGGCACTTTTTTCTCTTTCATTAATACTGCCCATCTTGCACTTTTTAAGCATATATGTGAAATTGGATGTTATGCCCGCCAACTAACTTATAACTTTTAAATAAAAGTGCATTCTTAAATGGAAAAAACAAATTCCTTTTATTAAATGGAAGGCTAAACTGCATAAAAATACCTCCAACTATCACGATTTTTGTGATAAATACCTCAAACTAATTTAATTAGAGAAAATTCCCTTGAACTATCACCCCCGACCGCAATTATATATCCTGACGTTAATGGACATTTGCAAATGTTAACTAAAATGTCATGTCATCAAATTTTTACATGTTCTCCCCATTTTATCCCCAGCTAATGTTTTTTTTTAATATCTATTACTCAAGCATCCTTTGTAGTTAAATGTGGATTTGACAAGTCAATGGTGGGTTTGGGATGATGGAGAAGGGAACACAAATGGGCTCATCTTTTTTCTCTAGGATAGAGAGGGCTAGATTTTACCTAAGCGGAACCTAAAATATTAATATTTTGCATAAAATTTTAGGTTAATAATGGTCTAGACATTTGTAAATGACGAGTAGCACATGTGTTGAGTCCTTGGTGAATGTTTACACCCTTTTTTTTTGGTTGTGACAAGCATCCTAAATTTGTAGGGTTTAAGTTGGCCTTGTCCTTTATACAAGTGCTGGTCCACTTCCTAAGAACTCAAGTTTTAGGTCCAGATGACTCTGGAAAATCAGTCTTTTTACTTCAACATTTGTTCAAAGAATGGTAAACAAGTTTAATCATCTGACCTATTCCTTTCCAGGGTTCGATTTCACTACGGGCACCCTGATATCTTTGATAGACTCTTCCACCTCACCAGGGGTGGAGTTAGTAAAGCATCCAAAATCATCAACTTAAATGAGGACATATGCAGGCATGTATTTTCTACTTCTCTGTTATGATTGCAAGTTGAAACAATTGTTTGTAAAATGTATCATCATCCTTATGTGCCGTTTTTATTCAACAGGTTTCAATTCCACCCTGCGCGAGGGCAACGTTACTCATCATGAATATGTGCAAGTTGGCAAGGGAAGAGATGTGGGCCTAAATCAGATCTCATTATTTGAAGCAAAGATAGCAAATGGGAACGGGGAGCAGACACTAAGTCATGACATATACAGACTTGGGCACCGTTTTGATTTCTTTAGAATGATGCCATGCTATTTTACCACCATTGGTTTTTTACTTCAGTAACTTGGTATGATGCATTTCACTACCATGCCGTTTTCTGTGCAACTTCTTCTTTTTCTCCATTTTTTCACATTTCGTTTGTTCTGTTTACAGGTGACAGTCTTGACAGTATACGTTTTTCTCTATGGGCGCCTCTATCTCGTCCTTAGTGGACTTGAAGAAAGACTAGCCACCGGAAAAAGATTTATGCATAACCAACCTCTTCAAGTTGCTCTTGCTTCTCAGTCTTTTGTTCAGCTTGGAATTCTGATGGCATTACCTATGATGATGGAAATTGGGTGAGAAAGAGGATTTCGAACTGCCCTCAGTGAATTTATACTGATGCAGCTACAGCTAGCTTCTGTGTTCTTCACATTTTCCCTCGGTACAAAAACTCACTATTATGGGCGCACATTACTCCATGGAGGTGCGGAGTATAGAGCCACTGGTCGTGGGTTCGTGGTATTCCATGCAAAATTCGCGGACAACTATAGGTTCTACTCTCACAGTCATTTTGTTAAAGGTCTTGAACTGCTTATTTTGCCAACAGTACGCATCCCCTATATTTAGCCTGTGGTATACCAAATATTTAGCCAACAGTACGCATCCCCTATAGCTTTCATATTTATAACCGGTTCGATGTGGTTCAATGTGGGCACTTGGCTTTTCGCTCCTTTCTTATTCAATCCTTCAGGATTTGAATGGCAAAAGATTGTTGATGACTGGATTGATTGGAACAAGTGGATCAGTAATAGAGGGGGGATTGGTGTGCCACCAGAAAAAAGTTGGGAATCATGGTGGGAAAAAGAGCAAGAGCATTTGAGGTATTCAGGGAAGTGTGGAACAGTTGCTGAGATAGTTTTAGCGTTGCGCTTCTTTATCTACCAATATGGCCTTGTCTACCACTTAAATATAACAAAACAGACAAAAAGTGTACTGGTAAATATTTCTTTCCTCGTTTTTTTAGTTATGTTGGCTCAGAATTTATTCCATTCGCTCTTTGCTACATATGGCCTTGTCTACCACTTAAATATAACAAAACAGATAAAGTGTACTTGTAAATATTTCTTTCCTCGTTCTTTTTTAGTTATGTTGGCTCATAGAATATATTCCATTTGCTCTTGGCCACATTTGTGCTGTAGAGTTGAACATAATTCCATATAACTAATGTATCATTTCACCCCTTCTTTTAGACTTCTCTATAGTTTATGAATTTGAAGGATGCGAACTGGTCATCAAAGACTATGACAAGCCCTTTGTCGTAATTTTTCCGAACCAGGAATTTGGCACTTATTTAGAGAGGATTGACGTCCGGCGATGGCTGGTCGTAAAATTTTGTCAGATCTTTAATGAGCTTATTTCATAGCCGCCCCCTTTTAGATGGGAAAAGGCATAGACGGTGATAAATATCATGGCTATTTAGTCAGAGTTCCTGCTCATCAAAGAATTATAACTGTCACATAACTGCCACATTGTTTTTCAGGTTTATGGCATTTCTTGGCTTGTGATCTTCACAATACTGCTTGTTATGAAGGTGAGTATGCATGTTGATGAATTTCTTATAGAATAATGCCTTAACCTTTGCTAGCACCAGGGAAGGTTTATATGCGTAGTCTAGAAGACATTAATGAATGCTGTTATTTTTGCCCTTGAGAAGACTATACAAAAGATATATTCATTATTTAATTTTCATTTGACTGAGGAGAACCACTTGGATTGATGAAGCCTGAAGATCATAATGATAAATGTTTTTGATGCTGCTGCATGTAATTCAATAATCTAAAACCGATAGGTTTTGAGGTTTCGAGTTGCTAAGTTTGTGCTCTTGCATATGCCTCTGAGTGTTATTATGAACTTATAACATACAATCTAGGAAGTAATAAAATAGAAAAGCTAGGTTTGAGATTTAGAATAATACATTATACAACATGGTAAAACATAAATTCGTTAGAATTTCCGAAACTATTTGATAGAAGCATCAAATTCTACTTGATCTGTTTGATACGTGTATAATTATAGAAGCATCAAATTCTACTTGATCCGTTTGATACTTGTATAATTTAGTCTAACCGTCAATACATATTAAGCTGTTGAGTAAGCTGTTAAGTTGATTAATGGTCGACACAGCAATTAATACTTGTAGTAGTATATAGTATGGCAAGATACGTTAGTGATGATAGCATCCTCAAGGGGTGTGATACTGCATGAAAAATATGTGTTGACGTTGGATACTAAAATTTAATTTGATTGAACTGATTATGTTTTTAGGGTCCGTGTTCATCTTTTCTTACATCAATGAGCTTGTTATATGATGTCTATGCCTTACTCCTTCTTTTCCAGACCGTGTCATTAGGAAGGAGAAAATTCAGTGCAAACTTCCAGCTGGTTTTCCGGCTAATAAAGGGCCTTATCTTTGTAACATTTGTTTCCATTCTCACAATCCTAATAGCCCTCCCGCATATGACATTTGAAGACATTATTGTATGTATTCTTGCTTTCATGCCCACTGGGTGGGGATTACTCCTGGTACGCCACCCCATCCGACTCTTCTAATTAGTTTGTTATTAATTGCACAGAACAGCACAAAACACCCATCTAGTTTACCTTGACTAGCGCTTATATCCACTCAAGTTATTTACTAGCACGGACACCCCTGCCGCTCTTCGACGAAATCCCCCAAAAGATGCTCAAATTTTACTCGAAACAACACAAAAAGTTGTAGAGATTTGATTGTCTTTGAGGGTTTGGTTTGAAGGGGTGTTTGCTCTAATAAATCTCAGGGGGTACAAGGATAAACTAGGGCGGTATTTTGTGCAATTGCTCCTTTTTTTCCCCTCTATCTCATCTTTTCTTCTCTCCCCCCCCCCCCCCCCCCCCCCACCTCCTCTTGTAACCTTCCCTTTTTTTAACCCTTTCAGATTGCACAAGCTTGTAGGCCACTTATTTATCGAGCTGGCTTCTGGGGATCGGTGAGAGCACTTGCTCGAGGTTATGAAATCATAATGGGCCTTCTCCTCTTCACTCCAATCGCCTTTTTAGCTTGGTTTCCATTCGTTTCTGAGTTCCAAACGCGTATGCTATTCAATCAGGCGTTCAGTAGAGGCTTGCAAATTTCTCATATTCTAGGTGGGCCAAAAAGAGACCGCTCATCTCGCAACAAAGAATAGATCAAAAGGCGACGAACAATATGCTACATTTTTTTAGCGCTAATTGTAACTTCATCTCGAAAAAAAATGAAGAGGTTTAAGCAATTCAGAGTGGCCATAGTATATTTGTAATTGTGGCACCTTGCCATTTTGTTTATGCAAGCGTTAAATGCAGGAGGGAACAGAATTGGGTTAAGAATGTAACAGTTTAGGCACGCTCTTGCCCAGTTATTTAATTTTGCAGAGTCGTGGCCTAATATGAACATGGGTATATCTAAAAAGTATATGATGGTGGTTAATTTACTTGAAAAAGTATATAATTTAGAATATAATCCAGTTTATCAGTAGAAATTTTTATTAATTTTTTTTAGCACATTGAGAAAACACAAAATGGCAAGATTAACTTGTGATTATCCTAGGTCCATCAACATATATATAATAAAATTAGCTATGTATAGAATTAAAAGAAAAGCAATAATGACATAATTAAAATAAAAGTAGATAGCAGCCTACAACCCTAGATCTTGCTTTAAAAATCTAGCCTCCAAAATACCATAAGAAGATTTGAAAAAAGAACCCTAATCCTTTGTAAAGGATCATAACAAAAGAATAAAATCCTAGACCAAAATATGACCCAATTGGGCGTAGCGGCTGATCTGTTGGTGTTGACCGCTACTTGGCGGTTAGACTTTGGTCAAATGGGTCCCATTTTTTGGTGCTGCCTTGTTGCGTTGAATTGGTTGTATTTGGCTCTTTAAATCTTTGTAATTCTCTCGTGTGCGCTTCTGTTCTTCTGTTCCTTTTTGTTAAACTCATTTTGTTATGTGAATTGCAGTATTGGCTTCTTTTCTTCTCTTTTAGCATTAAGATCTTGTGACCTTCAAATATCATAAAAACACTTTTGAGCAACATTAAATGTGACAGAATAAAACTAAGTATGGAAACAAATACGTAATAAAATGCACCAGTCAAGGTTCAGGGTTTTTCGGACTAGGAATTAATAAAGTCGGGTTTTCGCATCTATTTTGAGAACCACTGAGGTTTTTTCCATTCCTAGAGCGGGCTAGGTTATTTTTTGATAATTCATCTTGTTTTCTTTGGAAGTCTCTAATTGAACCGGGGCCTTCTTATTTTGATAAGTAAAGTTACAGCGCATGAGTTGTTATATATAGTTTTATTCTAACTTAAATAAATGTGGCATCAAAATATGAATTACCAAACTAAGCACAAAAACAGGCAGTGCTGATCACATCACCTTCTTTCCACTAACATTCTTTGTTATGCAAACCTCCTGTGGACCATAATTAAATGTCACAAATCAAATCTAGGACTCTAAACAAGAAGTGATGCATTACTTGCCGACCTAAGTCTGTATGTCCAAAACAGACAAAGGCTCCACAAAGGTTTTGCCAAATGACCTTGAAGATAAAACAATATCTTTCCACAAAAATCCTCTAAAATCTCCAACACAGCCATGTCCATATTTTGAGGATGGATGATGGCCTAAGATAAGTTCACAAGACACCCCAGCGATTAAGATGTTAATTGATGTTTATTATTATAACTTGTTTTACTAGTCCTGCATGATCATAGAATTTTTTTTTGAATGGTTAATATTGACATTTGGATTAGCCAAAGTGTTATAAAAATTTAATTTCTTTTTCTCATTTTATTATTTTTAGGGTTTTAGTCATAAAATTTTAATTAAAAAAAAAACATCTCATCCTTCTCGACTCATTTAAACACTTTTATTTGACTCCAATACCTAACATAAAAACAAGAAATAAGTTACGGGGCATGCAACATAATGCAGGGAGTAGAATCGCATATCAGCGGCCGGACACCGCCAGTTAGTGGCCTAATGAGGGTAGAATCTCCTATATTTTTGGGCTATGTAAGTTTGTTTTTAGTTAATTCTGTTTATCAATCTTAATTTATCTCTGTCTGAATTAATTTAACTACATTATTTTAGTTGTGTTTAGTATTGAACATTGTAATGATTGTTCTTTACTAATTTGTGAGTAGAATTAAGGAGATGAGTGAGGGGTCGATATTGAGGACATATTCAAAAATAAGTGTGAGGATGGTTTCCACAGTTTTCATTTTTTTTGAGTTTCCATTAGTTTTAGTTTTCTTTCCTTTTAGGTTCATTTTTATTTTGCTTTTTAATTTTTTTTAATTAAGCTAGGGAGTAGGTTGACTTGAATTTGAAATATGATGATTAGTGAAATGAAAGAAACTTATTGAACCTTAGGATAGAACTAAAAGTTTGAAAAATAACTCCATCTCAAAATTAAATATAGTGAATATACATCCTACTATTTACACGATTACGTATTTTTGATCTTGAGATGCAGAGCCTAATTAGAAATGTCCTTGTTGAAATATTTTCATATATATATATGTGTGTGTGTGTGGGTTAAAAGGTCCTGTGTTCGAACTCAGGAAGTATTCCTGAGCTCGTAACCCAAAAACCCACCCTCACCCTGGCGTTCTCATCATCACACAGTCAAAAAAAAGAACCGAGACTCTCCTGTCTTGAGCGTCTCGCTGCGCCTCCCTCCCCCCACAGACCTCGAGCACCTCCATCCCTCGCCTTCTCGAGCGCCTCCTCGAGCGCATTCGCCTTCGCCCCACCTCGCCCTCGCCGTGCCTTTCTCCAGCGACGAGTTCCCTCCTCCAACATTGATCTCCCTCCTCCCCTCACTTTCCTCGGTTCTTTTTTTGTCCAACGACGAGTTAGGTTTCCGCTCCTCCTCTTCTAATTCTTTGCTATGATGTTTAAAACCTGAGCAAATTTTGGTATTTCATGAAATTGTCTGTGTGGAGAAAGGTGGTTTTATTATAAAGTCCCTTCAGATGCTATTATTCAGATTTAATATTGCCTTAACCATGTTTGGTTACATTTTAACTCATGACAACAAAGAATTTTTGGATTTGTATTTTTCTATTCTGAACCTTTTGTGGTGGTATTCATATTAGTTAAAGATTCCTATATTAAATATTTTGATGTGTTCTTACTCTCTGATTCTTAACATATTAGTATTTAGATCTGAAGTTTTTCTTCAGGCGGATAGTGGGGATAGTGCCAACTATCAATGGTTCAATAATTTTACATTTTTGAACTATTTCCTAATTTTATTTATTCAACTTTGACTTAATGAAATTGATGTTTTTATTGTTAAGAATGCTATCTTTCAGAGATGGCCTTAACCAAGTTTGTTTTAATCTGCACTCAACAGAAACATAGAACTAATTGCCTATTTGTATGTCTGATGTTTTTCATGGAATACGTAATAGTTCTATGGTTCCTATATCTCTGATGCTTACCCATATATAACAAGCAGAATTTCATTCCATGTCTTTTAGGTTCTGGAGTTGGAAGCAAATGAAGCATCAGGGGGTGATGCATTAGAGGATGATGAGAATATTTCTGAACTGAAAAATTCTCCGCAGACATGGCATAATATCTTTAATGAGCAGATGCAGAAAATTATTCAGTTATGGGATATTTGCCACGTATCGATAATCCATCGAACTCAATTTTATTTGCTGTTTCGTGGTGACCCAGCTGATCAGATATATATCGAGGTGGAGCTTAGGAGGCTGACTTGGCTAGAGCAGCACCTTTCAGAGGTTGGAGATGCAAGCCCTGCTCAAGCTGGAGAGGACACTGCGGTTTCTCTCACATCAAGGTCATACCTTTCATTTCCCTGCAATTTTGCAAGTCATTGTTGAAATTTTCTGTGGATAGTTGTAAATTGCTGAAACTAAACTTGAACTTCATGCATAGATTGCTGTGAACTATACGCATAAAGACAAATTCTATATGTTTTTATACATTGACTATAAAGTGGATTTTAACAATATGTCCTTAAAAAAAACTTCTTCCAAATACCATTATCCTTCTTTTGTATCTTATAATGTTGATTCAGTAAAGCAATATGAACAGTTGAAGCACTTTTTTCATTTTATATATTATAAAGTGAATTATCTTAACCATTTCCATTGTAGGTTTTTCACAAACTAGCAGTGTGAATGTTACATAGACAGGTTTCACCTGCTTTAATGCATACCTTACATATGTCTATGAAGCTGGTGTTCGTTCCCTCTCAAAAAGTGGAACTCGGAAAATAAGTCCTAAATGAGCCTTTACAAATTTCTTTTTGGTGGCATGGCTAAGTTTTTATCTTTTGTATCTTAATTCTAGAAGCGAAGATTATACAGCTTGGCCTCGCTAGTAAGTTGAGAGCATAACAAAGTTGACTATAAAAATCTTTTTATATCTGCGGGTCTTTAATAAAATTGAAGTCAGATTCGTACTAAAAGTGTAGTAATCGGTGCAACTGCCTGTTCATCTTTTTATGGCTATCTGTTATGTGCATTTTCATGCTGCCTGATTATTAAGACTTGATACATTTTCTTTCCACAGAAGCAATAACTTAGTTCTTCTTAACTGTAAATTTACTGCATTTCCCCTCAATTTCTAATGAGCTAACCTAAAATCATTCCTGAATGCTAATAATAGCCATATAATAGTTTCCTACTTGTTTATTTAAGGTTCTGTCTTTCTTTTTTCAAAATGCAGTATAAAAACACTGAGGCAAGAAAGAGAATTCCTCTCTAAGAGGTTGAACTCGCGACTGACAGATGAAGAGCGAGAATTGTTGTACAGAAAATGGGAAGTTAAGCTGAGGCGGCTTCAACTGGTAATTCATGAATTTTTGCCAACTTAAGCAAATGGATTGTCCACTGATATTGTGCATGTTAATTATCAAGCTAATGCACCCCCTAACGTGGGCCCTTTAGGCCACATGTGAAAAGGCATCCAAACAGAGATACAAAAATATTTTTTAATTCTCGCTTGAAAAATATTTTGATAATTAATGTCATAAAGTGTCCAAAAGCTTAGGATGATTGGTGCGGATAACAATGAATATCGATCAAATTTAATTCTTAAGACACTGTTTAAAGAAAAATGGCTCGTTTGGCAAGACCATAAATGGTGACAAATAATTATCTGAATGCATTACATCTTTTGTTTTGATATCATATTCGTAACCATTTTGCCCTGGAAAAAAAGAACGCTTGAGCTAATGACATATGAACAAGACGTATCAAGCTAATATAATTCTTAACAGGTAAACAAGCTTTGGACCGATACCAACAACAGAGCTTACATCGAGGAGAGTGCTGACATAGTGGCTCGGCTGGTTGGCTTTTGTGAGGGCGGTAACGCGAGCAAAGAGATGTTCGAACAAAATTTCGCATTGCCTGCAAATAAGAGACCGTGGCTTCTTGGATGGCAACCAATATCAAACCTGCTACGATTATGAACATTGATCATATCAGAAGCTAATGCGATTACATTGATCATATCAGATCTTTGATGTTTCATTCTTCTATCCAATGATCCTATTAGTCCGTTACATTTCCATATTCTTTGAGTAATGAAGCATGCTTTTCAGCATTTCTTTTTCTCCTCAAGTTAAATCGTCTGTTGTTTTATAAGCAATTGCTTAATCTGTAATGCTTAAATTCTGAAAGAAGGAATGTGACTTAAAATAAAAAAAGAGTTTACTTCTTGTTATGGTTGGAAATATGGATCTCATTTAATGTGATTTCAAACTTTGTTGAAAAAGTTGTGAGCAAATAAAAAAACTCTACCTGGAAACTCTTTCTTGAAAAGAAAAATATTTCAAGAAACTTCTATCAATCAAAATACATGCCCTTAGCCTGAAAAGCCCTTGCTTGGTTACAACACCTGCAATTTAACCCCTGGCAAAAATTTTAGGGTACATTTACAGAAACTACTATCGGTTTATATCATCGTCGTCGTTGTCGTCATGTATCCAAAGAGCCTGGTAGTTTTCTGTCCAACACATCTGAGCAAATTTTCCCCATCATATGATAGAAAGATAGCAGGTCAGATAACTGCTCCACCGACATTAGCTTATTAATTTGGTTAATTCAAAATTCTGTATAATATTAGCTTATTTAAAGTTAGAGTCTATACCTAATTTTTCGGTTTTATAGACTTTGTAATTTGGTATTTAGTGCTATTATATAAACGAGTGACGGGTTATAGGACAAAAGATGTAACTTTACATTTTACATAAATTTTAGTGATATGGATGAAAAAATAGGGAAAATTAGAATAAGCCAAGAAAAATTAGTGGAAACAAAATATAGTCCAAGTGATTAGGGAAGCGAAAACGAGAGATTAATGCAACATAATGGAGAGGCGGTATATACAAATATGGAGAATTCAGGAAGAATTTACCGGTCATATTATTTATTGAGGGTATACACCAAAAAGGATATAAAACGGAAAATTGCTCCTAATTTATAGTAACTAGCCTATACTTGTTTTCAGAAAATTTTCAACTCACCTGGAGAAAATCTGCTCCTGCTTCAAGATCTGATTCCTTGAGCGACGGCTTGTCGAATTTGGACACATAGATAACCTTGGCGATGCAGAAACTTCGAACTATGATCTTTCTTCTCTTTTCAATTTCCTGATCCATCTTTGGAGAGCTTTTTGGATTCAGAGAGGTATTAACTTTCTTCTGATAAGCTATTACCGCTTTTACAAACTCCTGCTCAAATATGAAACGAAGTTAAATCTTTAATTTTTGAACCTCCAGATAAGGAAAATGAAGCTTGTTTGCTAATCATTATGAATTCAGACTATCAAGGAAATTGTAGTTCAAAGAACAGAAAAAGAAAGAGTGCCATGAGTGTCTCTAATTAAACTAGCAAATTTCCGTGATTCAAATGACTCATTATCAAATATATAGATGAAGATGTTAGTATCATGAATACAACTGATATTATGGTGATGCAATCAATACAACTCGGATTGAGATTTTTAGTACTCGGTAGCTATGTTCGGTTCCGTATCTATACATGTGATATCAGAGGACGCCATGGATGGGCTCGAAGTTGGAGAGGACGGTGTGTATACCAGACACGCGGGGGACGATTATGGGGACGGCGCCGTAACGAACGATCAGATCGAGGTGGTACTCCCCTGAAAAATTATACAAAGAAGAAAGTTTAAGGAGCAGAATTTGATTACGTTAATAGATATTTTTCAAGGAATATAACTTTTCTCCGTGTGCGCTCGCACGCGCATGTCAATGAATACGTTAGCGATTTATTAGCGCAGACACCCATACACTCATCGACCAAACCCCTAAAAATCACTAAAATTCTATGCATCTCAATTGATTGTCTGATCTGACTCTCGAATTTGTTTGAGTTGTCTAGAGTATGTATATAAGCGTCTTTTAAGGTTTTTGCCTATAAGCATAGGGAGTGTTTGCGCTACGATAATAAACCTCTCGTCATGTGTAAGTGATATTCAAGGTAAACCAAATGGGTGTCTTGTGTAAATAACCGTATAGTAAATAAACTCAACTCCCATTGAGATAAGCAATTCAATCATGATGTAGTTTCAATAACAGGAATAAGCCTGTTCTGTATACATACAGACAAGATACTTTAAGCATCAATTATAGTGATCACTTACATTTAAATCTCATCAATTTGCAACCAAACCAATAAGTATTGCTCAATTTTGAGATAATGAGATAAATCCTTCCTAATTCGAGCAAATAAGTTCTGTTTTCCCAAAAGAGAGATTTTGTTTTCCCTTGACATCCAAATAAGTTCTGACCAATTTTGAGAGAAGATAAACTCTTCCAAATTCTATGCAAAACCTACATGTTAACCAAAATTTGCTCAGGTTTTAAACATCATAGCAAAGAATTAGAAGAGGAGGAGCGGAAACCTAACTCGTCGTCGGATCCATGAAAGGCCAGAACCCTAGCTCGGCGTTGGACAAAAAAAAGAACCGAGGAAAGTGAGGGGAGGAGGGAGATCAACGTTGGAGGAGGGAACTCGTCGCTGGAGAAAGGCACGGCGAGGGCGAGGTGAGGCGAAGGCGAATGCGCTCGAGGAGGCGCTCGAGAAGGCGAGGGATGGAGACGCTCGAGAAGGCGAGGGATGGAAGCGCTCGAGGTCTATGGGGGGAGGGAGGCGCAGCGAGGCGCTCGAGGCAGGAGAGTCTCGATTCTTTTTTTAACTGCGTGATGATGAGAACGCGAGGGTGAGGGAGGTTTCTGGGTTACGAGCTCAGGAATATTTCCTGAGTTCGAACACAGGACCTTTAACCCTATATATATATATATATATATATATATATATATATATATATATAAAATAAAAAAATGGGTCGGAACAATATCCAACATTGGATAAAATCGACTTATTCAACAAATCTGACCCGTAAATTCAAACTGTTATTTTAACTAGCGGTTAAATTCGAACGGCTCAGATTAAACTGCTAATTTAACTAGCGGTTATCTTTAAATAAAAAGAGCCACCGCTTGAACAGCTTCAGCATTGTTTCAGCGGTTAAAGGGTTAGGGATTCAAATCAAAGACGATTTTTTCTGTGATCTGAACTGCAATCTTGCTTGAATTCTCTTCATTGTTGTGTCGATTTTATCAGATAATTAATTTACTTTAATTTGTATAGGATTTGTTAATATTTATGTGATATTTGTTAGGCTTCAAAGATATAATTTGGGGCTTTTTTCTGTGGATGAAATCATGTTTATTGGATCGATTTTAGAACCCTAGCTTGTCATGTATTATCCTATGTTCATTATTGATTATGCAAATGGCTGTTAAGTGCTTCTTTCTTACTTTTGATTATGATAGGGTTTTTTGTTAATAAATTTTGTATTTTTGAGTTATTATGTAGTTATAATGGCCGCTAAACGAAAACATACACCCAAGCGGTCTTTATCGAAGAAACCGACACAAAAGAGGGCGAAACCGACTCTTCTTCCTCCTCCTCCGCCAAAATATATTCATAAAGAATTTTTCGAAGAACATAGTAAAAGAAGGAAAATCAAGTCAAAGAAGAATGTACTCAATCCTACATAGCCATCAGCATCCCAAGCATCCCAGACATCATCAATTCAATACAATTCTGACCCCGTGGATAATGTTGTCTTGTATAATCAAGAAAATCATATTTCCGAAGCTATTTGGAGTGGTAAAAATAAGGACTTCTTACTGCGCTCGAATCAACGAGCAAATCTATGCAATGGCCTTTGACTAAGCAGCAGATCGAAATATTGGACAATTGGGGTTTTGGTGTGTATCATAAAGTTGACCATCAACAACATGACTTACAGTTGTCTGTATTAGTTGAGAGATGGCGACCCGAGATGAACAGTTTTCATTTACCCAGTGGAGAGGTGTCGATCACACTTGAAGACGTTTCATGGATTCTCGATCTCCCGGTCACAGGTTCTCCAATTGTTTATGAAGGATTCATGACTTCCTTCTTACATTTTGGCGCCTTATTAGGGGTTGAACCCCTGAATGAGAAGAGGAAAGACGGCGCCGTACTTATAAAATGGGTGTATGAGACCTTTGGTGCACTCGGGACTGATGCCGCATACGAGAAAACTGTTCGATATACAAAAGTTTATGTTTTGTACAATATTTGCATGTCATTATTCTCTACACGCTCCAAGAACCTAGTTCATTCTAAATGGATTGGATTTTTGACGGACGGGGAATGCATATCTGGCTACGCTTGGGGGGCGGGGTTTTGGCGTATTTGATAAACGGTTTTAACAAAGCGACCCTATCAAATGCGATAGCTATAAAGGGTTGTCTTATTGTTTTACAGGTATCATATTAGTTTTTTATTCATTTTCTTTATTGTAAAGATAATTGTAGCGAATCTGACAATTAACTTTTACTTAGTGCTGGGCATATACTAAGATCTCGGTCATTCGACCGATGCCCGATACTAGCATCAAGGAGATTATACCCTTTGCTAGGCAATGGGGTGTACGCATATATCGAGCTCCCCATCATCATAAAACTTTCTACAGGGGAAGGCTTGATAATTTGAAGGAGTTACATGTAATTACTATTTCATTATTTAATTTAATGACATTTGTTTAATTATTTATGAATAATGTTAAATATTTTAAACCGTTTCTTTAATAACAGTTCACATGGGATCCGTTCACCGAGTATGGTGACGCTCCCCAACAATTTTTTGAGTACAGTAGGCACGTTGGACTGTTACGTGTTCCTCTCATATGTTCTGATATTGTCTAGTGGCAATATCCTGATGGGATAATCTGACAGTTCGGAGGCATTCAAAGGGTACCGGTTGACGTTTATTGTATACAAGCTGAGAAAGAGAAACCAATCAAGAAAATACCAGTATACGATATGGTTTCGGATTATATCGGGTTGTAGAACGCAGTCCAAAATGATATCGCCACCTAGGGAGTTGCACCTAGGGCTCCTACAGCGGAAGGTGAGGATGCGGATGACGACTACATGGCTTGGTACACTGATATTATCAGGATAATACACACCCTAGTCAACCAACTAAGATCTACGAGCCTAATATCGAGATTAACAGTCAGTTACTTCTGGATTATGCAAGTATTGTTTATGTTTTGTTTTGTTTTATATCACCTATAACATATTCGATCCAATTATTGATATTTATTACATATTATTTATAGGTGAACGAAGTTGTTGATTGTCTTGAACGTATCCGTGAAATTGGTGTAGATCTGACCAGCGATCTGGGGCAAGAAATTTTAAAAGGAGAAATTGCAAATGCCGAAAGAGACAAAGAAGCCAAGTTCTTTTTTAATCTCGCCGTACACAAATCCAGACAAGAGGATAAAGAAAAAAAGAAGCCTGTGTAGGGATGCTAGAGCGCAGCGGAAGCGGAAAAGCATGGACAACAAAAATTTACAAAGCAACCACTAGCATCCAAGCCCTAGCAATCACTCCAAACACTAAATTAGCAAAGAAAAGAGAGCGAACTAGGGATTTAAAGAAGGCTAGCTACCTTTTTAGTGTGTCCGTCCAATTACGGAAGACCCCTACATGCTCCATAGACTCTAGCTAGACTCCGAGTACTCCGGATCGAGCCTGGTCGCTAACCCTGCTTTGCCGAAAATGATCCACGCGAGGAAACCCTTACTTAAGCTCCAACTCCACCAGAATGGTAATCTATGTGAAGTAACTTGCCATTTAATTTTGCTACGATTAAATGTGTAGGGTTCTAAGGCACCCTAATGAGGTCTCACAAGGCATCGAACATGCCAATATAAAATTTTACGGGTGCCGAGAGACCCGACTACGGATCGTCGGCTAGATGTCTAGGCGAAAAGATAACTAGTTAACACTTAACTAAGGGAATACGGAAATACAACCTTTGTAGATCCGGTGCTCCACCTCCATAGCTCCGCAACGAAGTCCCCTCCGCTGTCCAAAAGGAATCCGGACTCCAGCGTCGGCTTCGTCGAAGAATAAGCGAGCTAGGTCGTCGATGTCCATGCCGAAGATGATCTACGTCGAGGCATCGCTAAATCAAGCTCCGACTTCACCAAGTCAAGAAACTTGTGAAGTAAACACACTATACTACTTGGCAAGAGGTAGAGGATGAAGAAATAGGAAGTGGGTAGACTTTAGATTTGGATTTCTCACTCTTTTTCATCACTTGCCATTGATGGAGGCAAGCTTTCTTCACTTGAAGAAATGAAGAAGAAGAAGGAAATAGTTATGATAAGTTAATTAAAAATGAAAAGAAAAATCAAAACTTATCATAATCTAAACCATGGTCAAGTGTAGAGATTGAACTAGGGTTAAATCAAATGGTTAGGTTAAGCATGAGATAAGAATGGTGGACAAAGTCAAAGGTTCATGAATCTTCAACTACAAACAAAGAAAACCACCATTCTTCTCATTTCTTTTTCCAAAAATAAAATAAATAAATAAATGAATAAATAGATATGAAAAACAAAACCCTAATCATTTAAATAACCATGGTTTAATCTTTACACAAACTCAAGTTAGCATGCATCATCAAACATGATACATACAAGTGCACAAAAACATATCACATATACAATGTGCACATTCCAAGTGAGAAAATCCGTTTAAAGTGAACCAATACTAGTTAGTGCAAAGTAACATATCAAATATATAATTATGCATTAAATCATTAAATCAACACTTGATTCAATGATCCGGTCATGTCGCACACAACCGACTAGTATTCAATGTATCGGCTTATCGAATCAACGCTTGAATCGATAACTAGGTTATATCGCATACAACCTTTCCGATACATTCATCGCGAGAATGGAATGCGGCATCACATACACGCATTATTCTCGGTCCCGCACATATCTCATATGCGCTCCTATTTCGTTTCGCTTGAGCCAGGAAACCTCTGTGTAGGACTTTAAAGACTCGTCAATACGCCGGCAGCAGGTGATGATCATATCGAACACCCACAAGCCGCAAGCGGTCTGCTAAACGTAACGGCCACCCGGGTATTGAGCGATCTGAAGATCGACGAGCAAGCCCGCTCACACTCCAGTGAATCCGACCAGTAACACTACCGTACAGTCCGGTCTGATCGTCTGATATGTCGCATATCTCGCCTAGGGGTGGTAAACGTCAGACCCCAATAGCTCGATAAGTCGTGTCGATATGAGGCTCATAACGGGTCGAGAAACTACTGGTAACACTTACCAGCAATTCTCTGATCAGCCCTGGCCAGGGACTTCCTGTTATAGCCAATCGTACACAGTGCAACATCAACTCCCTATACCGGGAGAGACGAATCCCCTCCTATCGCTCATTGCCTCCATGTGACTCGGGACTGTACCCAAAAACCACCGTTTTGCACGCCCTCTTGGACGTGGTAAGATGGAAATCAAAGCACAGTGGGAACCACACAAGACTCTATGACGATCTCGGGTCAACAGACTACTCTGTACCAGTGTCACCAGAGAACTGCCATCTGACGTGAGGTATAATACCATCTGGGAGTTCTCGGCGAGTCCGTCCAGTGTACCCAGTCTCTACTGAGCACCCGTATATCATCTCCGATGTCAAACACCAATGGATATGGGATCATCCATCGCCCATCTGTATGGGTCGAGAAGCTACACGCTAGTCTACTCTGGTATATCGATGCCCCGTCTCGATACACCCACGACTAGGGACTTTGAAGGATGTACTTATGGACTACCATGTCCCCACTAGTATGATCCGCATCACAGTCCAGGTAGTCAAGTACACATCCTAAGGGCTTTACCAACATGTAATAGAGAGACAATCTGTATACACGTTAAGCTAAAGTTCAACCAGATAGCATACTATCATGTCGAGCAAGAAAGTCCTCCCTATATACGTCCCAGCATCCACTACAATATACATCCTATGTACAGTAATGGCCTCTAGGGCATACATATAACTAACAAAATGGTAAGTGATGGAGATGAATCTCTCTTGATCTCTCTCTTTTTTCCCCTTTCTTATTCTTTTCCTTTTTTTGCCTGTGAGAAGTTAGGAGAGAGAAAGGGAGAAAAATAATGAGCAAGCATAATTGTAAATGAGAGACTCCACTCTCATATCCCTCCCATTTCTCTCTCCTCCACCTGTCACAAATTCTTAGGTGGGTGTGTACCCTCCCACGCATGATAGCACATGACCAAAAAAGAAAAGGAAAAGAAAACTAGAAAATTAATATGTTAACATATAATTTTCCTCTTGCAACCATAATGCAAAAAAAATGGAGAGTGTGTGAACTAAAAGAGAATAAATAATACTATATATATATATATATATATATATAATGGAGAGAGTGTGAACTAAAAGAGAATAAATAATACTATATATATATATATATATATATATATATATATATATATATATATATATATAATGGAGAGAGTGTGAACTAAAAGAGAATAAATAATACTATATATATATATATATTAAATCAATACTTGATTTAATATCCGTCTTTTCAAAAAGATCGGCTAGTATTATCAAACGTCCGATTAAAGTAAGTATCCAATACACGTATTTAATTAGACTTCAGCACGTATCACCATACGGCTTCCACATCGTTTTTCCCGAGCCGGGAAAACCTGTGTGAGACTCTAAGGACTCAACAATACGCTGGCAGTGAGTTACTGGATCCAATCCATAACCACAAGCACGTCAGTGGCACTAGATGTACGTAACAGCTACCTAGGTATTGAATGAAAGTACGGTCGACAAGTAAGCTCATCCGTACCCTGCAGAACTGTCACGTCCTGAAAGTACGGAACATGACCGGCACTTAAACTACGAATGTCTCGAGGCGTACGTAATCTAAGTAAGCCGAAAACCCAGAAATCCAAACCAAGAAAAGTAGTAGAGTGAAGGAAAACCAATTTAAAACAAGTAGTTTTAATAGCATAAGCCGAATTATGCGTTTTTAAAAATATCAAATATTTCATGAAAATTTCGGCAGAGTCTCCTTTGTAAATACTGGCCCCCAAACGGGATACAACATGAATAGTATACGAAATCAATAAAAGACATCCCCAAGCGGGAGCTAGCTCTTCGTCAATCGACGGTCACAACCACACAAGCAATACAATATACAACGCCAACAGCGAGGATCAAAAACTCAAAAGGAAACTCAAAACCACAAGAAAAAAAACGCGCGACTCTAAGGTCGAAAGAATAACATCACTGGTCTCTATCTCAAAAATAAATACATGTTTGGTTGATGGAACTTCTAGATACAACTGAATAATAATATACAAGATGTAATGATGGGTACGATACAAATAAACCCACCTACTAGCAAGTCACCCGGAAATGGAAATAGTGCCAGCAAAGCCGTAATGGAATCTGTACGGCGAAACCTGCAAGAACTGTGGCACAACGGGGGTGAGTTGCCAACTCGTGAGTAGAAAAACATCTACGCACAGAAATCGCATAAATAACGCAATCCTAGGTCAATGATCATAATATATCCTCAAATATATATATATATATATATATATATATATATATATATATATATATATATATAACATACAGCCTATAACAATGGTTAGGGTAATATCTAACCCGAGTGTGATCTCATGTGCCCGTGTCAGTGCCTCAGGTAGCAATATATCATATGAATGAGGTATGAATGCATGAAAACAGAATACATGTAAATGAAGAAACTGTTTTCATAAATTAGTGAGATTTTCTTTGTATTTTTAAAATGAGGTATCATAAATGAAATCATCATCAACAGTGTCTAGCATCGAAACAAAACATAAATCTCAATGTCTCAAAAGCTCAGGCTCCGGCTATCCGGACTGGCCTGTATCATCAAATCTCAGTACCTCAATATCTCGAAATCTCAATGTCTCAATCTCAATATCTAGGGCGCCGTCAGTCCAGACCGGCCCCTACTATCCATCTCAAGACCACGACGGTATCCTCCGGATATCCGACGCGTCGGGTAATATCACCGGTCGGTAGTGCTCCCCTGCCAGGCTCAACGTCAACAACACGGCCTTCTTGTCCCGGGGTACCGTACCGGGCCCACCATGTACCCGAAACGGTTCATCCAACTCCTCGAATCGGGTCTCGAAATCCATCAGCAAACTCATGGTGGACGGCTCATACATCATGGGAAAAACCGCGCTTTTCATTTAAAAAGAGAAAGAAGAAGTTTGTATATGTTTTGCGGTTTTCCCCAAATCCAGAAAATCTCATGAAAATCCGAATCCAAAACCTCAATAGCACGTAAAAAGTGAATATATGCATGAGAATCCATGAATGCGGCATAACAATGAATAACAGTATGCATGAAGTAGCAGGTAATAACTACAATGTCTAAACTAACATATAAGGCAAGTACACTAATATCATGTCTAAACTATTAGCTAACAGGCTATGTCAAGTAATAATATTTTCTAAGGTGTACGTGACATGGCAATTACCGATGAAGATGTGTGTGAGCCAGCAAGTAAGTGTACGTGGTACATACGCATCATCGGTAATGGTGCTGGTGTCCTAACCATAAGATATCAACAGTAGAATATGAAGCATAATATAAGCATGCGATGCGGAGCGAACCACAATAATGAGCGGGAGCTGAACACTAGACGCAACGATAACTAATCTGCATTAACCTAATATAAGTCCTACAATGGTGCCTTTTGAAAATAACACGAATCGTGGGGTTTTGAAAATAGGGGCTACGGTGTTTTTATGAAAAGATACGTCTTTTGAAATATCCGTAGGATCCCTTGGGCTGTCTTTTAAAATGCCCCCGATTCGTTAGTTTTTTTGAAATAGGTAA
Source organism: Agapanthus africanus (assembly GCA_030015575.1). Taxonomy (NCBI): domain Eukaryota; kingdom Viridiplantae; phylum Streptophyta; class Magnoliopsida; order Asparagales; family Amaryllidaceae; genus Agapanthus; species Agapanthus africanus. Next base: position 388,005,560 of record CM057345.1, on the reverse strand, counting down.
GAATCTAATCTAATCTAACAACTAAACTAAACTAAAGGGCTAAGCTAACAAGCTGGACTATAGGTAAGGAAACCGCCAAACATCTGAGTCGATACATATACATACCTGTATATATATTAGTCGGTGATTCCGCCTCAATAATATCATATCCGATACCATATCTAAAATCAGACATCCCAAGTCAAGAGTGCGGATCAATTATCAAAATATAGCTCGTACGTAAATCCGTCGTACGGCATCCCCAAATCTGGGTACGGGTCAATATTATATTCATCACACTATTCATCCGGTATCCTCTTTATCAAAGATCATAGTCTAAGGTACTGACCTAGGTCTAGTACAATACTGATATCATCAATATAGTCATGATCTGGCTACTGATCGACAGTCTCGTACAAACTGATATCATCAGCACATATCATCATCAAGGGGTATACATCGCCCAATACAACCTAGGATCAATATCCTAGCATATCATATCTCATATCACGATCACATGTCGACCACTTTATTTATAACACTATTCACCCGTATCGTCGCCCCAAGATCCGCTATAACACCAGGACGTACCTCAAGTACGAATCCTGCCATATCACCGATATCACAATCTCAACACAAATCTCATCGACTCATCTCAATCCCAAGTATCATTCTCAAATCCGTATGTGAACACATAGTCCCATACCTATGTGAACACATAACTATATATTCCCGCATGAGCACAAAAGAAAGAAGAAAGTATGCAAGTATGGGTGGGTGTGTGCAAGTGTGGTGCGACCGCTACTCTAGGGTTTCGCGACACTCAATCATCCAAGAACACCAAATATCCATATTTATCATCAATAACTCAAACAATATATAAACAAAATATATATGTGTGTATACGTATTCGTATACATCACCACGAACTGCGGGGGTGCTATACGCCATCCACCCGACTTCTTCCCGTAGATATAAATCTACTCACCTGGTCCTCGCTCGCCGTGTCGACGTCGCCACGCGCTTGCTTGTCGTCTCGAAGTCCACATGGGTACCTACATATCATAACGCACCGTATCGCATTATAATCCGACTCATGACCAAAACGACACACGAAACCCACATAGGTCAAAACCTATGGTTGCTTTCACAAATCAACCCCAAAACCCTCGACGTCGGCGTACAAACGCCAAACCATCGAGAAAAACCTAAACACACTCATTTGTACAATCACAAGCACTAATTATAATATAAAATAGCTTAAAATTCATAAAAACCCCAAATTCACTTTAAAAGCCACTTTTCCGAAAATCTATCAAGCACAAATTACCCGTTTTAGTACAAAACTCGACGTTTAAACAAATCTAATGGCCATAATACTTATTAAACATCTTAAATAAGTCATAAAAACCATTTCCATAATTTAATCTCATAAATTTGCATAATTTCCAAAATCCTAGTTTGCAAAAATATCAATTTTTAACACCTTTTAAAGCAAAATTCACAAATTCATCAATTAAGCTTGGTTTTGCATGATCCAAAGTCATTAAACCACTCATTATAATATTAATAATGATATGAAACCATAATTATATTTTAATCTAAAGCATTTAACAATTTTCCAAAAACCCTAGTTAGCAAAATAACTTAATTAGGACATTTTATAAGTAATGGTTTGTAATTAACAACTAGATTAGCTTTCTACAAAACTTAAGATGTTAATCCACATCACTAAACCATGCACAATATATCACAACACACATCCACAACAAAACCCTAATCTAAACCTTCTCTTGAAAACCCACATCTTTAAATTAAACCATAATTAAACGTATAGTTAGGCTAGACTATTTAGTATTTAGCAACAATTTAAACAAAAGGCCAAGATTTATACCTCATGAACCATGGATGAAACTTGAGATCTAGACCTCCAATTTGAAATCCTTGCACCAAGATCCATGCTAAAGGAGATGAGAGAAAATGGGTAGGAGTCGGATTTGGATTTTAGCTTGATTTTTGAGTTATTTTGATGAAATTTTGATGCAAAATGAGAGAGGGAGAAAGAGGGGCTGTTGTTGGTGCATGAAATGGGAGGCTCGGCCAAAAATTGGAGGGGGGTGAGGGAGGAGAGAGAGTGAGGTGGAGAAAGTGTTGAAAAGTCAAAGTCTACCTTACTTCTACACTTCTTTTTCTTTTCTTTTCTTTGTTTTCTTTTTTTTTCTTGTGAGACGAGAGGCCCAAGAATGGTGGGCTGTCAAGGGGCTGGCTAGAGCTATGGGGGAGTGGGTGTGGGTTTTGTTTGGGTGAGAAAAAAAAGATAAATGTTATACCCCACTTCCATTAACACAAATTTCACCGAAAAAAGCCTTTTTCTTCGATATTTTCTAAACCGTTTTGGCAAACCATTTCATTTCAAAAACCATATGATAAAATTTTATTTAATGTTTTATGATGCACAAAATTTGTTTCAATTCATTCCAATTTGTAATTTTCCCTAATTAAATCTATTAGTGACGGCTTAAAATAATATTAAAATAATTAATTTCGGAAAATTTTTCAGAAAATTTGAAATTTCACCAGTGGATCAATAATCACCAAATACTAGCAATTACATAGCTAGAATATGTATATTTAATTTTATAATAAAGATATTTGTATTTTGACTTTTTACCGAAAACCCCCTTATTTTACCGATTTTTTCGAAATTTCACCGAAACGATTTTCAAAACGTTACAATCTTCCCCCCTTAAAGAAATTCGGTCCCCGAATTTAAATTAAAACTCCCCCCAAATACTAAAATATTTCAGCCAAAACCATCAAATCGCCGGGGCTCCAAAATCATAAGTACATAAAACGCATCATAGCGCAATGCATGCGTATGAGTAATGAGCAGATAACTCAAAATCAAAACTCCGTCAAGCATCCCGCAATCATCGGAGTCATGGTAAAGACACAAATGTCAAATCCAATACAAAACCAATATGATATAACTCGAAACTATACAAGTAAATATCAAATCTATATATGTAAATATCTGAAGGAAATGAATGCCAAATATATTCAGGTACTGTCCTCTGACTAGTCATGCCCAGTACGAAAACACATAGCAAATATCATAAAAACGTACTGCTCTATAGGAAAATCAATCCTAAAATACGCGTATGAATACTACGTGCGTCTGGTGCGCACGGAAATCAAAATCCATATACGTGCCATACAAGTGCACAGAAACAAGATCTAAGTGCATCGGGTGTGCAAAAAGCATCTGTCGCAGGCAACGTGTGTGCCTGACAGCAAAATCAGGTGCATCTGACATGCACGAAAAATCTCGATTTAGTGCATCTGGTGTGCACCAAAATCACATCTCAAAACATGCGCTCAACATGCGCGAAAATCCAAGACAGGTGCATCTATCATGCACGAAATCATGAAATCCAATATCAAGCGCCGAACATGCGCAAAATCAAATCAGGTGCACAAGGTGCACAAAATAAATATCGAGTGTCACAATCGAAATCAAAGTCCAGTGCATCTAAGTGCACAAAATGCGTATCACCGCACTGCAAGCATATGTGAATCATACCGAGTGCAAAAACCAAATCGTATGCGTATATACGCACAAATCAACTCAACTGTATGAAATCCATATAATCACAAACATGAGAAATCAAGGTACGAAAACCATCTCAAGTGCAACAACTGTACAAAAATCGTGAATACTCAGTAGGTGCAACCATGGCGCATGAAAATGATATCATGAAACTCAATCATCAAAACCAAATCATGCGAATAGATCGCTCAAAATACCAAAATCAAGTATGGCGGAATAGTCCCGCTCAAGCACATACTCAAGAATCTCTGGCCAACTGTCGTGGTCACTCATAGCATGTCTCGTCAATGATCAAGAACTCTGGTCTGCTGGCGTGCGTAACATGACCACTCCTGGGTCCTAGTCTTCTCATAATTCATTCCAGAAAGGTCCTGTCGAGGCTCTCCCAAATTACGTCTCTGCCGAACTGTCCGGAAGTTATCATCCTTTACTATATCTGTTTCTTGTTCCGGAACGGCTGCATACTCATCGCGACTCCTTCTGAAAGGTATATCCTGTAAGTGCACGGCGGCGCCCCGGACGTCAATCCGACAGCCAAATGCGGAAGCGGTGATAAACTTTAATTTTGCGAACTTAGCAAACCGGCACCACCGCGCACTAAACCCCGGATCGGGCCATTAAACTTGTCCTAGCTAACTAACAAGACGGGTTAGAGATATACCGAGTGATCCGAGTCCTCCGGTCTTCTCGTCGTCATCCCGATCTCTCGCGGAAACTCCGGTCGTCGCCTCCTCGCCGGAAGGGCACCACATCGCCTGCATCTTTTACGGGCTCCCGCCTCAATACCGAGGCAACTCGGGCACGAAGCTGGCAAGTCGACGTGCCCAAGACTTGCTGTAGGTTGTAGTGTAAAATCACTTTGTCTCATGGGGTTTGTGAAGTTGCCTTGATGGAGGAATCAACAAGATATGAACTTGGGAATTTTTGGTGGCAAGCTAAAATGAGATGGATGCTTAATTTTTGCCACACCAAAATGAAATCAACCAATCTAATTTCCATGAAGTGGCCGGCCATATACATGTGAGAATGGTGGAGGAAAAAACAAACATAAGAGGGAGGTGAGTGTAGGAGATGAGAAGAGGTGACCACACCAAAACATCATCATAACAAATGCACATCAAACCCATACCCTTTCTTATCTCAATTAATGCAAGTAATGGTGCATCAAAAGAAAAGATGGAAAAGGAATCTAAAGATGCTATCATAATCTCTCATCTCACAAATAAACCCTCCACAAAATGTTATTTGCAAAATTGCAAATAACCCCCTCCATCGGAAAAGTCCGGCCGGGAAAGAACAAAGGAAAACCGGCCGGAACGGAATGCAAACTGGCAACTCCAGAAAACTGGTCCCGTAATAAATTACAGGAAAACCCCGATACTGTGCATACACACCCGCATCTGTATTCCGACCGGATACAAATGCAATGAGACAAATCTACACTGTACTATACTAGGATCCGGCTTAAACCAAAGCCGGCTAGTAATATCCGTCCGATCCTGATCCATGCAATACCGCACGTATCTGATCGAACCCTGCCATATATCCATACGGCCTTTAGTACAAAACCGTCTGATCCTGATCCGTGCAATACCGCACGTATCTGATCGGACCCTGCCATATCTCCATACGGCCTCTACAGCGTTTCGCCCGAAAGCTGAGTAACTGAATGTGTGGTGGACTCTAAAGACTCGTCAATACTATGGCTGTGGATTTAACCACTAGCACGTCAGATGTAAAAGCCAATACGTAACGGGCCACCAGCTATTGACCAAAAGGGACATCGATGAGCGAACTCATCCTGACACCCTACTGAGCCTGTCAGTGACAATATCCGTACAGTCCGGTCCGTTCGTCTATGAGCATCGCATGGCGGGCCTAGGGGGTGGGTAAAAGTCAGACCCCCAAAAGCGGTACAAGTCGTGTCGGAGTGTAGCCCAGAACACCCTGAGATACTACTGGAATACCTACCAGTAAATCTCCTGCCTTGGCCAAGGACTTCGTGTAATGGCTCTCCTAGACACAGCGTGACCTCACCCCCAATACCGGGAGAGACGAACCCCTGAAGATCCGCTCACTGCCTCCATGTGGCTCGGGACTGTACCCAACTAAAACCTGTTTGCACGACTCCTTTGAGCCGTGGTAGGGTAGTAATCAAAGCACAGTGGGAACTCACACGAGACAAATGACGATCCCCAGGTCGATGAACTAACCTGTACACATGTCACCTGGGAACTGCTATCTGACGTCAGGTATAAGACCAACTAGCATGTTCCCGGCGAGTCCTGTCCGGTGTACTCATAACCCAATGAGCACCTGTATACATCTTAGGTGAACCAACTGACACCAGTGGCTTGTGAGACCGGCCACCGCCCCTCGTCGGGGTCTCGACTGTATACACTAGTCTACTCTGGAGAATCGATGCCCTGTCTGGAAACTCCCACGACTAGGGACCTTTTAAGGATGTGCTTATAGACTCCAGCTCTCACTTATATGATCGCCCTCATACTGCTGGCAGTCAAGAAAGAATCCTAGGGGCTCTATCAACGTGCAATAGCGACCTGTCAGGTCACCTAAAGCAGTACACGATGATAAAGGTAAACCAGATAGCATACTATCATCTCGAGTAAGACTGTCTTACCGGGATAGGTCCTCCCTCAATCATCGCAATCACGTGCCTGTGATCCAATAATTGACTCTGAGGGCATTATCTCCAATATATCCATGCATAATGCCTCGGCATGCGTATCGCATCTCTGATGTCGGCGGAGTGGAACGTCGTCTCATCAAGATCTCGTACGAACCCCTTACTCCACTTTCTCTAATGTCGACTGCTTCGGACTCGTCTCATCGTGGCAGCATGGACTGAGCTCCAATGACTATCCTCGTATCTGGAGTCTCCCAAGAATGCATCTCACCACCTAGCATCCGAATGAAGTCGAACCATTCGATCGATTCGTCAAAACCTCATAATACCCCAAGAGCTCAACATCTTGGGCACAGTTTAATAGTATCGAACACATACCACAACATCGGTGGTCCAGCCGTAGAAGGGCAAACCCAAGCCTCACTAATGGCGCCGTGGAACTGCCGCAAACTCTAAGGTTCAAAGGCTTTCACACGGTCATTATGTCGAGTTAGGGTTTCATTCTTCTAGAGGGACCATAGAATTGCCTGCATGTCCTTCCGACTAGTTTAAACTTGGAATAATAGATTTCTGATATTCGATCGCCTCTGTCGACTCTCAACGTCTACGCATGAAGTTGTCTCCAGCCGGAATCAATCTATCTGATGACCTCGCATCGGGGTAGGCGAACGATCCACCTGTCCTAGTCATTCGTCCTCGATGACTAGCGACCTTCTATCATCTCTTCGTACTACTCGTACTGCAATAGCTCCAACATCTGGGGCAATATCTCGTCATTCGCAGTAATAGCTGGCTCACTCGTCCGTACGCTGAACAGTGCCTCAATCATCATGAGTAAGCAATACACCAACAGTCATCAAAATCTGGCTGGCCTCTGTCAGTGGCTCAATTCTCTAGTGCTGATCGGCACGTCCAAGTAATCTCATACAGCGATCCATCAAACGCTCGGGGCGTGAAAACACAATAAAAAGATACATTTCCGCAATCGTGTGTCGCCGGAATTTCGCCCTGGTCAGTCCTCGTTCGTGTCACGTCCCGAAAGTACGGAATATGACCGGCACTTAAACCACGAACGTCTCGAGGCGTACGTAATCTAAGTAAGCCGAAAACCCAGAAATCCAAACCAAGAAAAGTAATAGAGTGAAGGAAAACCAGTTTAAAACAAGTAGTTTCAATAGCATAAGCCGAATTATGCGGTTTTTAAAACATCAAAAATTTACTGAAAATTTCGGCAGAGTCTCCTTTGTAAATACTGGCCCCCAAATGGGATACAACATGAATAGTATACGAAATCAATAAAAAGGCATCCCCAAGCGGGAGCTAGCTCTTCGTCAATCGACGGTCACAACCACACAAGCAATAATATACAACGCCAAGGGCGAGGATCAAAATTCAAAAGGAAACTCAAAACCACAAGAAAACCACAGAGATACAACGCGCGACTCTAAGGTCGGAAGAATAAACATCACTGGTCTCTATCTCAAATAAATACATGTTTGGTTGATGGAACTTCTAGATACAACTGAATAATAGTATACAAGATGTAATGATGGGTACGATACAAATAACCCACCTACTAGCAAGTCACCCGGAAATGGAAATAGTGCCAGCAAAGCCGTAAAGAAACCTGTACGGCAAAACCTGCAAGAAACTGGGGCACAACGGGGGTGAGTTGCCAACTCGTGAATAGAAAAACATCTACGAATAGAAATCGCATGTATGACGCAATCCTAGGTCATACGATCAATATACATCCTCAAATATAAATAACCAGCAGCCTATAACAAGGCTAGGGTAAATATCTAACCCGAGTGTAATCTCATGTACCCGTGTCAGTGCCCAAGGGTAGCAATATATCATATGAATGAGGTATGAATGCATGAAAACAGAATACATGTAAATGAAGAACTGTTTCCATAAATTAGTGAGGTTTTATTTGATTTTTCATGGAATTTTTGTGAACTTTGGAGAAGAAATGAGATGGGGAAATGAGAGAAGGGGGGGCTGCTGAATTCTGCAGCAGTGAGGAGGTGAGAGAGAGTGTGGTGTTGGGTGTGGGTGAGAGAAAAGTCCAAGCAAGGAACCATACATCAAGTATAAAGACCCATGCTTATGTTTAACACCAATTTCTTTTCTTTTGTTGCTTTATTGAGTGAAATGGGAGGCCCATGAATGTTGGGCTGATCAAGGGGGGGCCGGCCAAGCATGTTGGGGAAATGGGTGTGGATTTTGTTTAGGTGAGAAAAAGAGATAAGTGTAGTAACCCACTTCCATACACTAATTTCACTGAAAAAAGCCTTTTTCTTCAATAATTTCTAAACCGTTTTGGCAAATGATTTCGTTCCAAAAACCACATGATAAAATTTTATTTAATGTTTTATGATGCACAAAATTTGTTTCAACTCATTCCAATTTGTAATTTTCCCTAATTAAATGTATTAGTGACGGCTTAAAATAATAATAAAATAATATTTTTTTCAGAAAATTTGAAATTTCACCAGCGGCTCAATAAACACCAAATAATAGCAATTACATAGCTAGAATATGTATATTTAATTTTTATAATAAGATATTTGTATTTTGACTTTTTACAGAAAACCCCCTTATTTTACCGATTTTTCGAAATTTCACCGAAACGATTTTCAAAACGTTACAATCTTCCCCCCTTAAAGAAATTCGGTCCCCGAATTTAAATTCAAACTCCCCCAAATACTAAAACATCTAAGAAAAACCATCAAGTCGTCGGGGCTCCGAAATTGTAACAACATAAAACAAATCGTAGCGCAGCGCATGCGCTTGAAAAATGAGCATATAACTCAAATCAAAACTCCGTCAAGCATCCCGCAATCATCGGAGTCATGGAGAAGACATCAATGCCAAATCTAAATCAAACCAATATGATATAACTCGAAACTATACATATAAACATCGAATCTATATCTGTAAGTATCTGAAGGAAATGCATGCCAAATCTCTTTAAGTCGCTGTGCAACGCGTATAACACTGCACAGTGGCGGACGTCTATCATAAGAAAATAACTATATACGTATATACCTTTGTTTGAAATGTACGTTCCGCCGTTGTGGAAACAATTTAGAAGGGTCTCCTTGTTTTAAACATTTCGTGTCATATCAGACACGTAGGTAAATACTGAGGCTATAGCTCGCTTTTTGGAAATCCCTTCAATAACTATCAATGCATGCAAAAATATATTCAGGTACTGTCCTCTGACTAGTCCTGCTCAGTACGAAAACACATAGCAATATCATAAAAACGTACTGCTCTAAAAAAAAAATCAATCGCAAAATACGCGTATGAATACTACGTGCGTCTGGTGCGCACGGAAATCAAAATCCATATACGTGCCATACAAGTGCACAGAAACAAGATCTAAGTGCATCGGGTGTGCATAAAGCATCCGTCGTAGGCAACGTGTGTGCCTGACAGCAAAATCAGGTGCATCTGACATGCACGAAAATCTCGAATTAGTGCATCTGGTGTGCACTAAATCGCATCTCGTAACAGGCGCCCAACAGGCGCTAAAAATCCAATCCGGTGCATAAAATGCACAAAACAAATGTCGAGCATCACCCTCGAAATCGAAATCCAGTGTATCCAAGTGCACAAAATACATGTCACTGCACTGCCAGCATATATAAACTATACAGAGTGCAGGAACCAAATCGCGTGCGTGCATACGCACAAAATCAACTCAACTGTTTAAAACCGTAAAATCACAAACATGTGAAACCAAAGCACGAAAACGATATCAAGTGCAACGACTGTGCGAAAATCGTAAATCCTCAATCATCAAAATCAAATCATGCGAATAAATCACCCAAAACATCAAAATTAATAATGGCGGAATAGTACCGCTCAAGCACATACTCCAAGAATCTCTGGCCAACTGTCGTGGTCACTCATAGCATGTCTCATCGACGAACCTGAATTCCGGCCTGCTGGTGTGCGTAACATGACCCCTCCTGGGTCCAAGTCTTCTCGTAATTCATCCCAGAAAGGTCCTGTCGAGGTCTCTCCCAAATCTCGTCTCTGCCGATCTGTCCGGAAGTCATCGTCCCTTACTAGATCTATTCTCGTTCCTGAACGGCTACATACTCATCGCGACTCCTTCTGGAAGGTAAATCCAAGTACCATGCCTCGGCATGCGCATCGCATCTCTGATGTCGGCGGAGTGGAACGTCATCTTATCTGGATCTTGTACGGACCTCTTTACTCCACTTTTCTCTAATATCGACTGCTTCAGACTCGTCTCGTCGTGGCTGCATGGACTGAGCTCCAACGACTATCCTCGTATCTGGAGTCTCCCAAGAATGCATCTCACCACCTAGCATCCGAATAAAGTCGAACCATTCGATCGATTCGTCAAAACAGCATAATCCCCTAAGAGCTCAACATCTTAGGCACAGTTTAATAGTATCGAACAGATACCACAGCATCGGTGGTCCAGCCATAGAAAGGCAAACCCAAGCCTCACTAATGGCGCCGTAGAACTGCCGCAAACCCAAAGGTTCAAAGGCTTTCACACGGTCATTAAGTCGAGTTAGGGTTTCATTCTTCTAGAGGGACCATAGAATTACCTGCATGTCTTTCTGACTACTTTAAGCTTGGAATAATAGGTTTCCGACATTCGATCGTCTCTGTCGACCCTCACGTCTCTGCGTGAAGTCGTCTCTAGCTGGAAGCAATCTATCTGATGACCTCGCATCGGGGTAAGCGAACGAACCACCTGTCCTAGTCATTCATCATCGGGTGACTAGCGACCTTCTATCATCTATTCGTACAACTCGCCCCGCAATAGCTCCAACATATGGGGCGATAACTCGTCGCTCGCAGTAACCACTGGCTTGCTCGTCTGCATGCTGAACAGTGCCTCAATCATCAGGAGTAAGCAACACACCAACGGTCATCAAAATCTGGCTGGCCTCCATCATTGGCTCAATTCTCTAGTATCGATCAGCACCTCCGAGTAACCTCATAAAGGCGATCCGCCAAACGCTCGTGGCGCGGAAACACAGTAAGAAGACACATCTCTGCAATCGTGTGTCGCCGGAATTTCGCCCTGGTCAGTCCTCGTTCGTGACGAGCGTGTGCTGACCGCAACTCTAGCCGTAGCTCTCCCTGCCCGTAACCGTAGCAGCAAACCAAACTGGTACCGATGAGGCTAGATCAGGAAGGAATATAATACTGAACAAGGAAATGTACATCCTAAGGCTTCATAAGTGGAGTGGCGTGTCGTAAATATGCCGCGGAACATACCAACGGTACGTCACTCTACTTTAGTCACCTGTTCCATCAACCAAGGGTCATCCTACACTCCGAAGGTTAAAACCTAACGCTCTGATACCAACTTTGTCACGTCCCGAAAGTACGGAATATGACCGGCACTTAAACTACGAACGTCTCGAGGCGTACGTAATCTAAGTAAGCCGAAAACCCAGAAATCCAAACCAAGAAAAGTAATAGAGTGAAGGAAAACCAGTTTAAAACAAGTAGTTTCAATAGCATAAGCCGAATTATGCGGTTTTTAAAACATCAAAAATTTACTGAAAATTTCGGCAGAGTCTCCTTTGTAAATACTGGCCCCCAAATGGGATACAACATGAATAGTATACGAAATCAATAAAAAGGCATCCCCAAGCGGGAGCTAGCTCTTCGTCAATCGACGGTCACAACCACACAAGCAATAATATACAACGCCAAGGGCGAGGATCAAAATTCAAAAGGAAACTCAAAACCACAAGAAAACCACAGAAATACAACGCGCGACTCTAAGGTCGGAAGAATAAACATCACTGGTCTCTATCTCAAATAAATACATGTTTGGTTGATGGAACTTCTAGATACAACTGAATAATAGTATACAAGATGTAATGATGGGTACGATACAAATAACCCACCTACTAGCAAGTCACCCGGAAATGGAAATAGTGCCAGCAAAGCCGTAAAGAAACCTGTACGGCAAAACCTGCAAGAAACTGGGGCACAACGGGGGTGAGTTGCCAACTCGTGAATAGAAAAACATCTACGAATAGAAATCGCATGTATGACGCAATCCTAGGTCATACGATCAATATACATCCTCAAATATAAATAACCAGCAGCCTATAACAAGGCTAGGGTAAATATCTAACCCGAGTGTAATCTCATGTACCCGTGTCAGTGCCCAAGGGTAGCAATATATCATATGAATGAGGTATGAATGCATGAAAACAGAATACATGTAAATGAAGAACCGTTTCCATAATTTAGTGAGATTTCCTTTGTATTTTTAAAATGAGGTATCATAATGAAATCAGTATAAAACAGTGCCTAGCATCGGCACAAAACAAGTGTCCAATATCTCGATATCTCTGTATCACAGTCTCTGTACCTCAATATCTCGAAATCTCAATGTCTCAATCACAATATCTAAGGCGCCGTCAGTCCAGACCGGCCCCTACCATCCATCTCAAGACCACGACGGTATCCTCCGGATATCCGACGCGTCGGGTAATATCACCGGTAGGTAATCTGTCCCCTGCCAGGCTCAACGTCAACACCACATTCATCTTGCCCCGGGGTACCATACCGGGCCCACCATGTACCCGAAACGGTTCCTCCACTCCTCGAATCGGGTCTCGAAATCCATCAGCAAACTCATGGTGGACGACTCAAACATCATAGGAAAACCGCACTTTTTATTTTAAAAGAGAGAAAAGGTTTATTTATGTTTTTGCGGTTTTCCTCCAAATCCAGAAAATCTCATGGAAATCCGAATCCAAAACCTCAATAACACGTAAAATAGTGAATATATGCATGAGAATCCATGAATGCGACATAACGATGAATAACAGTATGCATGAAGTAGCAGGTAATAACTACAATGTCTAAACTAACATATAAGGCAAGTACGCTATGTCAAGCAATAATATTTTCTAAGGTGTACGTGACATGGCAATTACCGATGAAGATGTGTGTGAGCCGGCAAGTAAGTGTACGTGGTACATACGCATCATCGGTAATGGTGCTGGTGTCCTAACAGCATGGTATCAATAATGGAGTATGAAACATAATATAAGCATGCGATGCGAAGCGAACCACAATAATGAGCGGGAGCTGAATACTAGACGCAACTATAACTAATCTGCACTAATCTAATATAAGTCCTACAAATGGTGCCTTTTGAAATAACACGAATCATGGGGTTTTGAAAGTAGGGGCTACGGTGTTTTTATGAAAAGATACGTCTTTTGAAATATCCGTAGGATCCCTTTGGCTGTCTTTTAAAATACCCACGATTCGTTAGTTTTTGAAATAGGTAAGAATCGAATCTAATCTAACAACTAAACTAAACTAAAGGGCTAAGCTAACAGGCTGGACTACAGGTAAGGAAACCGCCTAACATCTGAGTTGATACATATACATACCTGTATATATATTAGTCGGTGATCCCGCCTCAATAGTATCATATCCGATACCATATCTATAATCAGACATCCCAAGTCAAGAGTGCGGATCAATCATCAAGATACAGCTCGTACGTAAATCCGTCGTACGGCATCCCCAATTCTGGGTACGGGTCAATATCACATTCATCATACTATTCATCTGGTATCCTCTTTATCGAATATCATGATCGGGGTACTGATCTACGTCTAGTACAATACTGATACCGCCTAAGTATGTATGCACGTGTGTGAAACCCTACGTCAAGGACCCGCTACAACGTCATGTCGTATCTCAAATACGAACCCTATTATATCACCGATCTCACGGCCTCAAATCAAATCTCATCGACTCATCTCAAACCCAAGTATCATCCTCAAATCCGTATGTGAACACATAGTCCCATACCCTTGTGAACACATAACTATATATATATTACCGTAAACACAAATGGAAGAAGAATGTATGCAAGTATGGGTGGGTGTGTGCATGTATGGTGCGACCACTACTCTAGGGTTTCGCGATACTAAACCATCTATAATTATCATCAACAACTCAAACAATATATAATCAATAAATGTGTGTATACGTATTCATATACATCACCACGAACTGCGGGGGTGCTATACGCCATCCACCCGACTTCTCCCCGTAGATATAAATCTACTCACCTGGTCCTCGCTCGCCGGTGCCGACGTCGCCACGCGCTTGCTGGTCGTCTCGAAGTCTACATGGGGTACCTACATATCATAACGCACCGTATCGCATTAAAACTAAATTCGAAATCGAAACGGCATACGAAAATCAAATCGGCACGCGTATCACGCATAGGTCCAAACCTATCGCCTACGCATGCAAGAATAGTCAAACCAACCCTCGATGTCGATGTACAAACGTCAAACCATCGAGAAAAATCCAATCACACTCATTTGCACATTCACGAACACTAATTTTAATATAAACTAGGTTAAAACTCACAAAAACCCCAATTTCACTTAAAAAGTCATTTTTCCGAAAATCTAGCAAGCATAAATCACCGTTTTTGTACAAAACTCGATGTATAGACGAATCTAGAGGCCACAATATTCACTAAATATCTTAAATAATTCAAAAAAATGATTCCCATAATTTAATCTCATTAAATTCCATAAACCCCAAAAACCTAGTTTACAAATTATCCAATTTTAACAATTTTCAAGCAAAAATTCTCGATTTAAGAATTAAGCTTAGATTTGCATAACCTAAGGTATTAAACCACTCATTATAATATTAATAATGCCATGAAACCATAATTTGAATTTTATCTCATAAGAATATAATTATTTTAAAAACCTAGTTTACAAAAAAAAAAAGCTTAATTTGGACATTTTACATTTAACAATTTACATATTGGCAATTAGATTAGGTTTTGCATGTCTTAAGATCTTCACTACTCCACACAACCATAATCCAAATACTCTAAACCCTAACTTTAGATTAACCCTTCACTTGAAAACCAAACTTTAAAATTAAACCATATTTAAACTTCTAGTTAGCTAGATTGAAGTAATTAGACAACATTTTGACTGAAGGGGGGGCTGCTGAATTCTGCAGCAGTGAGGAGGTGAGAGAGAGTGTGGTGTTGGGTGTGGGTGAGAGAAAAGTCCAAGCAAGGAACCATACATCAAGTATAAAGACCCATGCTTATGTTTAACACCAATTTCTTTTCTTTTGTTGCTTTATTGAGTGAAATGGGAGGCCCATGAATGTTAGGCTGATCAAGGGGGGGCCGGCCAAGCATGTTGGGGAAATGGGTGTGGATTTTGTTTAGGTGAGAAAAAGAGATAAGTGTAGTAACCCACTTCCATACACTAATTTCACTGAAAAAAGCCTTTTTCTTCAATAATTTCTAAACCGTTTTGGCAAATGATTTCGTTCCAAAAACCACATGATAAAATTTTATTTAATGTTTTATGATGCACAAAATTTGTTTCAACTCATTCCAATTTGTAATTTTCCCTAATTAAATGTATTAGTGACGGCTTAAAATAATAATAAAATAATATTTTTTTCAGAAAATTTGAAATTTCACCAGCGGCTCAATAAACACCAAATAATAGCAATTACATAGCTAGAATATGTATATTTAATTTTTATAATAAGATATTTGTATTTTGACTTTTTACAGAAAACCCCCTTATTTTACCGATTTTTCGAAATTTCACCGAAACGATTTTCAAAACATTACAGTTCGTGACGAGCTCGTGCTGACCGCAACTCTAGCCGTAGCTCTCCCTGCCCGTAATCATGGCAGCAAAACCATAACTGGTACTGATGAGGCTAGATTGGAATAAATATAATACTGAGCAAAGAAATGTACATCCTAAGGCTTCTTAAGTGGAGTAGCGTATCGTAAATATGCCGCGGAACATACCCACGGTACGTCACTCTACTTTAGTCACATATTCCATCAACCAAGGGTCATCCTACGCTCCGACGGTAAAACTTAACGCTCTGATACCAACTTTGTCACGTCCTGAAAGTACGGAACATGACCGGCACTTAAACTACGAACGTCTCGAGGCGTACGTAATCTAAGTAAGCCAAAAACCCAGAAATCCAAACCAAGAAAAGTAGTAGAGTGAAGGAAAACCAATTTAAAACAAGTAGTTTTAATAGCACAAGCCGAATTATGCGTTTTTAAAAATATCAAATATTTCATGAAAATTTCGGCAGAGTTTCCTTTGTAAATACTGGCCCCCAAACGGGATACAACATGAATAGTATACGAAATCAATAAAAGGCATCCCCAAGCGGGAGCTAGCTCTTCGTCAATCGACGGTCACAACCACACAAGCAATACAATATACAACGCCAACGGCGAGGATCAAAAACTCAAAAGGAAACTCAAAACCACAAGAAAAAAAACGCGCGACTCTAAGGTCGAAAGAATAACATCACTGGTCTCTATCTCAAAAATAAATACATGTTTGGTTGATGGAACTTCTAGATACAACTGAATAATAATATACAAGATGTAATGATGGGTACGATACAAATAAACCAACCTACTAGCAAGTCACCCGGAAATGGAAATAGTGCCAGCAAAGCTGTAATGGAACCTGTACGGCGAAACCTGCAAGAACTGTGGCACAACGGGGGTGAGATACCAACTCGTGAGTAGAAAAACATCTACGCACAGAAATCGCATAAATAACGCAATCCTACGTCAATGATCATAATATATCCTCAAATATATATATATATATATATATATATATATATATATATATATATATATATAACATGCAGCCTATAACAATGGCTAGGGTAATATCTAACCCGAGTGTGATCTCATGTGCCCGTGTCAGTGCCTCAGGTAGCAATATATCATATGAATGAGGTATGAATGCATGAAAACAGAATACATGTAAATGAAGAAACTGTTTTCATAAATTAGTGAGATTTCCTTTGTATTTTTAAAATGAGGTATCATAAATGAAATCATCATCAACAGTGTCTAGCATCGACACAAAACATAAATCTCAATGTCTCAAAACCTCAGGCTCCGGCTATCCGGACTGGCTTGTATCATCAAATCTCAGTACCTCAATATCTCGAAATCTCAATGTCTCAATCTCAATATCTAGGGCGCCGTCAGTCCAGACCGGTCCCTACTATTCGTCTCAAGACCACGACGGTATCCTCCGGATATCCGACGCGTCGGGTAATATCACCGGTCGGTAGTGCTCCCCTGCCAGGCTCAACATCAACAACACGGCCTTCTCGCCCCTGGGTACCGTACCGGGCCCACCATGTACCCGAAACGGTTCATCCAACTCCTCGAATCGGGTCTCGAAATCCATCAGCAAACTCATGGTGGACGACTCATACATCATGGGAAAAACCGCGCTTTTCATTTAAAAAGAGAAAGAAGAAGTTTGTATATGTTTTGCGGTTTTCCCCAAATCCAGAAAATCTCATGGAAATCCGAATCCAAAACCTCAGTAGCACGTAAAAAGTGAATATATGCATGAGAATCCATGAATGCGGCATAACAATGAATAACAGTATGCATGAAGTAGCAGGTAATAAGTACAATGTCTAAACTAACATATAAGGCAAGTACACTAATATCATGTCTAAACTATTAGCTAATAGGCTATATCAAGCAATAATATTTTCTAAGGTGTACATGACATGGCAATTACCGATGAAGATGTGTGTGAGCCGGCAAGTAAGTGTACGTGGTACATACACATCATCGGTAATGGTGCTGGTGTCCTAACCATAAGATATCAACAGTAGAATATGAAGCATAATATAAGCATGCGATGCGGAGCGAACCACAATAATGAGCGGGAGCTGAACACTAGACGCAACGATAACTAATCTGCATTAACCTAATATAAGTCCTACAATGGTGCCTTTTGAAAATAACACGAATCGTGGGGTTTTGAAAATAGGGGCTACGGTGTTTTTATGAAAAGATACGTCTTTTGAAATATCCGTAGGATCCCTTGGGCTGTCTTTTAAAATGCCCCCGATTCGTTAGTTTTTTTGAAATAGGTAAGAATCGAATCTAATCTAACAACTAAACTAAACTAAAAGGCTAAGCTAACAAGCTGGACTATAGGTAAGGAAACCGCCAAACATCTGAGTCGATACATATACATACCTGTATATATATTAGTCGGTGATTCCGCCTCAATAATATCATATCCGATACCATATCTAAAATCAGACATCCCAAGTCAAGAGTGCGGATCAATCATCAAAATATAGCTCGTACGACATCCCCAAATTTGGGTACGGGTCAATATCATATTCATCACACTATTCATCCGGTATCCTCTTTATCAAAGATCATAGTCTAAGGTACTGACCTAGGTCTAGTACAATACTGATATCATCAATATAGTCATGATCTGGCTATTGATCGACAGTCTCGTACAAACTGATATCATCAGCACATATCATCATCAAGGGGTATACATCGCCCAATACAACCTAGGATCAATATCCTAGCATATCATATCTCATATCATGATCACATGTCGACCACTTTATTTATAACACTATTCACCCGTATCGTCGCCCCAAGATCCGCTATAACACCAGGACGTACCTCAAGTACGGATCCTGCCATATCACCGATATCACAATCTCAACACAAATCTCATCGACTCATCTCAATCCCAAGTATCATTCTCAAATCCGTATGTGAACACATAGTCCCATACCTATGTGAACACATAACTATATATTCCCGCATGAGCACAAAAGAAAGAAGAAAGTATGCAAGTATGGGTGGGTGTGTGCAAGTGTGGTGCGACCGCTACTCTAGGGTTTCACGACACTCAATCATCCAAGAACACCAAATATCCATATTTATCATCAATAACTCAAACAATATATAAACAAAATATATATGTGTGTATACGTATTCGTATACATCACCACGAACTGCGGGGGTGCTATACGCCATCCACCCGACTTTTCCCCGTAGATATAAATCTACTCACCTGGTCCTCGCTCGCCGGTGCTGACGTCGCCACGCGCTTGCTTGTCGTCTCGAAGTCCATATGGGTACCTACATATCATAACGCACCGTATCGCATTATAATCCGACGCATGACCAAAACGACACACGAAACCCATATAGGTCAAAACCTATGGTTGCTTTCACAAATCAACCCAAAAACCCTCGACGTCGGCGTACAAACGCCAAACCATCGAGAGAAACCTAAACACACTCATTTGTACAATCAGAAGCACTAATTATAATATAAAATAGCTTAAAATTCACAAAAACCCCAAATTCACTTTAAAAGCCACTTTTCCGAAAATCTAGCAAGCACAAATTACCCGTTTTAGTACAAAACTCGACGTTTAAACAAATCTAATGACCATAATACTTATTAAACATCTTAAATAAGTCATAAAAACCATTTCCATAATTTAATCTCATAAATTTGCATAATTTCCAAAATCCTAGTTTGCAAAAATATCAATTTTTAACACCTTTTAAAGCAAAATTCACAATTCATCAATTAAGCTTGGTTTTGCATGATCCAAAGTCATTAAACCACTCATTATAATATTAATAATGATATGAAACCATAATTATATTTTAATCTAAAGCATTTAACAATTTTCCAAAAACCCTAGTTAGCAAAATAACTTAATTAGGACATTTTATAAGTAATGGTTTGTAATTAACAACTAGATTAGCTTTGTACAAAACTTAAGATGTTAATCCACATCACTAAACCATGCACAATATATCACAACACACATCCACAACAAAACCCTAATCTAAACCTTCTCTTGAAAACCTACATCTTTAAATTAAACCATAATTAAACGTATAGTTAGGCTAGACTAAAGTATTTAGCAACAATTTAAACAAAAGGCCAAGATTTATACCTCATGAACCATGGATAAAACTTGAGATCTAGACCTCCAATTTGAAATCCTTGCACCAAGATCCATGCTAAAGGAGATGAGAGAAAATGGGTAGGAGTCGGATTTGGATTTTAGCTTGATTTTTGAGGTATTTTGATGAAATTTTGATGCAAAATGAGAGAGGGAGAAAGAGGGGCTGTTGTTGGTGCATGAAATGGGAGGCTCGGCCAGAAATTGGAGGGGGGTGAGGGAGGAGAGAGAGTGAGGTGGAGAAAATGTTGAAAAGTCAAAGTCTACCTTACTTCTACACTTCTTTTTCTTTTCTTTTCTTTGTTTTATTTTTTTTTTCTTGTGAGATGAGAGGCCCAAGAATGGTGGGCTGTTAAGGGGCTGGCCAGAGCTATGGGGGAGTGGGTGTGGGTTTTGTTTGGGTGAGAAAAAAAAGATAAATGTTATACCCCACTTCCATTAACATAAATTTCACCGAAAAAAGCCTTTTTCTTCGATATTTTCTAAACCGTTTTGGCAAACCATTTCATTTCAAAAACCACATGATAAAATTTTATTTAATGTGTTATGATGCACAAAATTTTTTTCAACTCATTCCAATTTGTAATTTTTCCTAATTAAATGTATTAGTGACGGCTTAAAATAATATTAAAATAATTAATTTCGGAAAATTTTTCAGAAAATTTAAAATTTCACCAGTGGGTCAATAATCACCAAATACTAGCTATTACATAGCTAGAATATGTATATTTAATTTTATAATAAAGATATTTGTATTTTGACTTTTTACCGAAAACCCCCTTATTTTACCGATTTTTTCTAAATTTCACCGAAACGATTTTCAAAACGTTACAAGAACCTATGAGTGACATTCACCGTACAGTCCGGTCTCTTTGTCTAAAAGTGTCGCATACCTTGTTTAGGAGGTGGATAATGTCAGGGTCCTAATAAAGTTGTGTCGATTTGAAGCTCATAACCAATCGAGAAACTATAATTTCCTATCAGTAAATCTCATCCGCCCTGGCCAGAGACTTATGGTTTTAGCCAATCACGCACAGCGCAACATCGACTCTCAATACCGGGACAGACGAATCCCCTGATCCGCTCATTGCCTCCATATGGTTCAGGACTGTACCCAACAAAAACCTGTTTGCACAACTTAGTAGAGCCATGGTAGGGTAGTAATCTAAGTACAGTGGAAACTTATACAAGACAAATGACGATCTCAGGTCAACAGACTACCCTGTACTCGTGTCACCAGAGAACTACTATCTGACGATAGATATAATACCATCTAGGAGTTCTCGATGCGTTCGTCCAGTGTAACTCATAACCCAATGATCACATGTGTACAATCTTTGGTGTTAAACACCAATGGCTGTGAGACCGGCCGTCGCCCCTCATCGGGATCAAGAAATGTATACACTAGTTTACTCTGGAATATCGATGCCTAGTCTTGATACTCGCACGACTAGGGACATTTAAAGATGTGGTTATGGACTACCCAGTTCCTATAAGTATGATCTCCATCATAATACTGGTAGTCAAGCAAAAATCTTACGGGCTTTATCATTATGTATTAGCAACACGTAATAGCAAGTAAAACTATACACATGAATGATACAGACAAACCAGATAGTATACTGTCATCTCGAGCAAGACTGTTCTACTTGTATAGGTCATCCCTCAATTACCATAGTTGCCTGCCTGCAATTACAATAATTGCATTGAGGGCACTATATCCAACAATCTCCCACTTGCACTTAAGACCAATTATTGCGATATTGTATACCCGCACGTCTCATGTGCTATCGAATACCCAATTTCTCTACTAACAGTTTGACAAAGCTCATTCATGAATCTATTGTATTCGAGAAACAACCTCAGTGAGTGGATCCACCACAATTTTTCTATCTTTATCTCTCTATATCTCAACTTTACGGAGATCAACCATCTCTCGAAATGAGCGATATCTGCCTTAGAACTTGTTTGGATAGATGATGAGACCAAGTTCAAAAATGAACAAGTTCATCCAACAAACTTCTTAGGCTGTATCCTTTGCTGATTCATAATCAGCACCTAGCACCATGTCTACCTCAGTATTCTGCTTGGAACCCTTTTTAACATATTGCACCTCATAAGAGAGTAAACTTATAATTATTACAGCCATCTGTTATCCAGGTCACCTTAGAAGCCAGAACTGGTAACCTCCTCCTGTAGGTGGCTTCCATTACCACATTCTAAGCGCATCCACATATGTTCTTCACCGCTCCCCTCTGTTTCTCTAGGATTGGATTATATCTGTTGACTACAAAAAGTGCAAAAGCAACATTATCCAGATCCCGTGTAGAGAAACTCTTGTGAAAATCATAGTTTGAACGATTGTAGTATAGGAACATTACCTCCTATCAGGAGTATGTTATCCAAATTCTAGGACAGTACTCCCTACGTCCTTCTTACCAGGTTCATCTTTTGTTTTGATGAAGTCAAAAACTATAACTGTCACATCAAAACAGATGATCCATCTCCGCTATGTTTGCTTTAGTCTATAAACAGAAATAAGCAACTTGCACACCTTCCGCTGCTTCCACTGACTACGACAACCCTCTGGCAGAGTCATATATACGTGCACTTCTAAATTTCCATTAGAAAGACGTTATAGTCATCCACCTACTAGATCTCACAGTCATGAATAGCAGCAGTGGCAAGTAGGGTCATCATCTTTATGATGCAAACCTCCCCGTCATCGTCTACGAGGAAACCGAAGTATTTCTCGGGTGGCTGAGATCACCTACTAAATCTGCGGAGAGGCTAAGGTTTGTCGGGTCCAATTGAATCTCTAGGTTCCATTAAATTTTCAGTAACCGTTTGTGGTTCTTGAATTACTTCCAGTTCTACCAAACTCCCACTAATATCTTTTGCAAAGAAATTCTTTTGTAAAAAAGGTGGTGAGTCAAAAACAAAACAACTTTTGATCTTGCAAATGGTAGAAAGTTAAACCCTTGTGAATACTTGGGATAACCCATAAACTGCTATTACTTAAACATGCCTTGAGTATATCCGGATTTTGCTATCAACACGAACCGGATTACTCCATATACCTTAATAATCTTAAGATATGATACCATTCTAAATCCAATATAGAAACAAAGATACTAATTTAAAAGGAACCAAATTCAATTGGTATGCAGCTGTAATCAGTGCAATTCTCAAAATGAAAGAGGCCAGTCAGCATTACTTATCATGGAGCACACCTGTGGAGGAGTAACCTAAGAGTGAGAATCTTATTCTTAATGAAGACTACTATAGAATACCTAGCATAAGTATCTACATCTTCGATCATTTCGAAAAATCTTAATACTTCCAGCGCCTGGTTCTTTACTTTATTCCTATACCTATGAACTTCTCAAAATCCGTGGACTTTGCATTTCAACGAATGTGTGTGTCTAAAACCATAGAAATCATAGGTAAAACAGAATGAAGTAAGAGTACCAAGCCCTTGTCCTACGGGACGTCAGACAACATACACGAATATATATAAGTCCCCTGAGTTTACTAACTCAACATCTGTGTGTTATAAGTTGAAAACTGTATTTTGATTAAGAAGAATCACACCATTATCTATGCATCTTACCTAATCATCAACCGATAAAGGTAAATTTTCTAAACATAATTTCAAAAAATTATATCTCATTTTATAAAATAAAGATACAGATATATCAGTTTAAAATTAGTGCATAATACTAGATATTCAAAACCAAATATACGCCGTTAGGCAAAACCAGGTGATTTTCCTAATATCACCAATTATTATGAATTCCGATATTGAGGATTAAATCACTCATTCTTAATACCACACTCCTTCTCACCATCTGTAACGCTCTACAGATGTGGGATTTTAATCCGGTATCCAAGTAATAATTAATTGAGAAACAATTTTTAATTATAACTACACCGAAAAAATGAAACATAAATGTTTCAAGGGGGTGGCCGGGCATTCCTAATAATGCCTCTTCTACTACTTAGACTCATGACAGTAGATGCAATTTCCTTTGCCCTCACTTCAACCCCTTTATATGTCTCCACATCTTATCTTCTGTATACCATACTTAGACTAGTTGGTTTTCTTCCTTCCCTACCTGTCAGCACCAGTTTAAGGTTTTGGAAGAAGACTATCCAACAAGCGTTACTGGTGTACTCTCCTAATATAAGGAACTCACAACTTTATAGAAGATAATAGGAGAGAAAAAATTATCCAATTCAATTTCTCCAGAACCGGTGACCATCCTCGGACTAAAAATAATTTCTTTGAGTTTGTATGTAACTATACGATGACTTATTTAAGCAATATAGATATTCGTAGTAATACGAAATGTTATGGAGGAATGAAAACGGGAAGTAGGAGTAGCGGGGACATATGCGATTTTATTGTGAATTACGACAATCTGTAACATTTCAGAAATATAAAATAATATTTTTGGAATTTAAATAATAAAATAATATATTTCACGAAAACTATTAGAGTATGAATTCGGAGTTTTCGTAAAATGGTATAATTAAATACCAATATTTGGAAAATATTTGGATATTAATATGAATTAAGGTATTTATTGGATTTGGATATTTTATAAATAATTATGTAATTATTTATATGCAAATTTATATTAAACTTGATTAGTGCACTACTAATCATGATTAAGCCAAATCCATCGTTGTTTTATAATCATGGTTAGTGCACTATGACATATTGTGTTTGATTCATACATGGCTTCTTTATGTTTGTGGTATTTGGTTTTATTTAAAAAGAGAAAATATTTGTGTGAGTGGGGGACAAAGGTGACATGGAGGGGGACAAGAGAGCATGGGCATGAGAGAGAGAGAGAGAGTGAGAGTGAGAGGGGGGGGGTTTCTTTAGTCAACAACAGCTCACTTATTCCTTCATTCTTCACTTCATTATTTCTTCAACTCCTCCTTCATCTTCATCTCCTCCTCCTTCCTCCACCTCACTACCCAAGGGAATCATCTCCAAAACCTTATCAAAACCCATGGCCCCCTTCATAAAAAATGACCATGACCTCATCCTACACCCTTTGGTGGGATCAAGTTAGAACTTTGAGCACTTTGAAGTATCTAGGGTTTTTCTTGAATTGCTTCCAAGAGGTAAAACCTTCACCATCCTTCATATTATCAAGTTTCTTAACCTCCAAGTTATGTTTAGTGTTCGATTGAGTTAGATTGGTGACTTTGGAAATTTCTAGAATATTTTTAGTAGATGAATGGACTTGTAGAGATGTAATTGAGGTTTAGTTAGTGACCCCCAAGCCTTTAGTGATGATATTCTGGATAGACTTGAGACTAGAACCCAAAACACGAACTTAAAATTTTCCCGATATCGGTTTTTGAAGATTTGTGATGATCTATTAGGATCTGCTGTGACTCGAGAATCTGCTGTGACTCGAGAGCTCTGAAAAATAAGTTGCCATCACAGTGAGATGTGCAGGCTACATAAAATTAACCCTTGAAACCCGGCCCCTATCTCCTTGTTATGGCCGCAATTTTATTCCCCCAGGCCGCAAATTATGGCATGGTCTTGATGTCTTGGTGTGGATTTTGGTACACGGCCCTATTATGTGATATGTAGACCTACCCTATATCCAAAATCTCCTAATTTGATCTAGGTAGAATCTGGGAGTGATTTTCTATGTTGCTGATTCCGGGTTTCCAGTTTCTGAAAACTTGGTTTTGGTATTTGAGTTTTGGCACGGTCGTTGGACGTTTGGACGTCAACGCTGAGGGTTAATTGGTTGTTTTTGCATGTGTGGGCCATAGGTTCTAACCTATGAGCATTTCGTGTGCCGTATCGGTTTTTGGACTTGGTTTTGATATCATTACGATGTGTATTGATTTGTAGGTACCTTCACGTGGACTTCCGAGACGACGAAGGAGATCAAGATGTTTATCGGCTTTGGTAAAGAAAGGATATTGCAGGTGACTAGATCTATATCTATGGGGGAAGTCGGGTGGATGGCGTATAGCACCCCCGCAACCATAATAAAGGAGAATCGATATATAGAATATATTTTGGAGAAACCTATGTTATGAACTTACGGATATAATCAAAGGATTTAGTATGAGATGACATGATGATATGAGGATATGAGACGATATTTATATATATATATATATTTATATAATGAAACGAGAAGACATGAGTTGATATGTTGGCTTGAGGATGCAAGGAAATATACATATTTATATCATATGCCAAGATATGATGTGAGATTATACATATACACATGCAAGGATATTATATGAGATTGAGTTATCTATATATGGATGAGAATAAAAGATGATATGATGTACGATACCATAGATCCGTACCCTTGTTTATGTATAGAACGATAGATCTTATTCCGAGTTGATGACACCGTACGATGGATTACCGTACGTGATAAGATATACCGGATGATTGATCTGCACTCGTGACTTGAGGATGATGTTCGAGGATATTGCCACATCTGATACTATGAGGCTGGATCGCCGATGTAAGGATTACACTTGAACCATACTTATTTCCAAAACTGACAAATCGTATGCACTTTTAAATGGAAACCTCAAGGGATGCTACGGATTTTCAAATGGTGTCTTTTCTCAAAAACACCGTAGCCCCCACTTTCAAAACTACAATTTGTATTATTTAAACTAACCGTATGGTTCATGTGTAGTTACATACCTTATTATCGTTCATATTTATGTTGTATTATTCCTCGTGACATACGTACTATGTTCTCAGTATTTACCGTTATATGACATCGTTTGCTAGTACACATGCACTATTACCGATGATGCGCATGTTACACATACACAGATTTGCCAGCTCACATATTCATCATCGGTAATTGCCATGCCACTTACACAGTAGAACTGCTATATCACGGTATTACTCTTAACTGTAAAGTACAATCATTTGTTCAGTTATTATCATATGAGA
Source organism: Agapanthus africanus (assembly GCA_030015575.1). Taxonomy (NCBI): domain Eukaryota; kingdom Viridiplantae; phylum Streptophyta; class Magnoliopsida; order Asparagales; family Amaryllidaceae; genus Agapanthus; species Agapanthus africanus. Next base: position 387,978,491 of record CM057345.1, on the reverse strand, counting down.
TGCTTACATGATAATACTTGAGATGCTTACAGTACTGTTTTATGTTTGCATATACTGTACTTTATGGTTACATGCATTGAGATGTTGTTTTCATGAGATCTCTGGATTTGGGAACCGCGGTTATATTTCAAAGGGAATTATGAATTGTTTTAAAAATGTGGTTTCTCGTGATGTGATATTTCGTGTCCAACATGAGTTTTCTCGGTTCTGAGTTATGTGATATTCGATTCGAGGAGTGAGGAGGAACCGTCTGCGGGTACATGGTGGACCCGGTAAGGTATCTCGGGACAAGAAGATCGTGGAGTAGACGATGAGCCAGGCAGGGGATGCACTACCTACCGGTGATAGTTGGGCTCGACGGTTATCCATAGGATACCGATCAGAGTCGTGAGATCAGATGGATATGAGGGCCGATCCGATGATGCGGCGCCTGAGATATGAGGATTTACGTGTTGATACTGGACACGGGTTTTATGATATTTCGAGTGTCGATGTTGGACACTCAGGTTTCATGAGGTTGATGTGTTGTTGATGGACACACGTTGCTTGATACACATGCATACATGCATATATATTCAGATGACTATCATTACATACTGATATTGGCACGACTCTATTGTACACATGTGCATACATGATCACTCTAGATACCATAGTTTTACCTTTGTGATACAGTAGGAACTAGGGATCATTGTTCATTCAATTTCTATCTGTTGATATTTTCTACTCACGAGTTGGCAACTCACCCCCGTTGTGCCACAGTTTTCTTGCAGGTTCGATCGCATGGATCAGTAGCGGTATCGCTAGCACACAACATTCTTCAGGGTGTTTTTCTTTGGTAGGTGGGACACACATTTGGATCATGACCACTCTTGTACCTATTATTTCTATTGTATCTAGTTAAAACTCCATCAATCAGAAACCAGACTATGTATTATTGGTAGACTTAGACAGACTTGTATTTTGCGAGACTTAGAGAGATATGGGTGTATGTTTGTCGCTTATTGAGCTGGATGATGTCTTTGTTTACTTATTTTCTTTCTGTAATTGATCTTCGCCGTAGGGCATCGTATATATATGAATTATTGCGTGGTTGTGATTCCGCCAATTTGGCGAAGAGCTATCTCCCTCTTTGGGATGCCTATATATTGCATTCATGTGGTTTTGGATCAAAATATACAAGGGAGGTGCTGCCCAAATTTTCAAAGACGAAAATGTTTTCAAAGATAGTAAACTGTTGCATTTTCATATAATATGACTTATATTTTAAAAGGATGGCTTGAATTTCATTATGCCGATGTTTCAAAACTGCACCTCCATTATTTTCCGCAAAAATGTTTATATTTCTGGGCTTTGTCTTACTTAAATTACGGTGGGGTCCTATAGACTTCACGTAATTCTCGTGTCGGTCACATGCCAAATTTCTGGGTCGTGAAAAAGTTGGTATCAGATCGTTAGGTTTAACCTTGGTTCTAGTTTAGGCTTGACCTTACGGAACTTAGACTTGACTGGGGGGGGGTTTGGGACTCAAGATTTCATCTTATAAGTTGACCTTGGTTGATAGAGTAGCTAGCTTGAGTAGAGTGACGTACCGTGTGTATGTTCCGTGGCATACTTACGACACGCTGCCCCGCTTAAGTGACTTTAGGATGTACATTTCCTGAGATCCGTGCTTCTATTCGTTCCTATGATCATACTCCTATTGATTCCATTCCTTCCTATGATCATATTTCCATTTCAGACTTGTCAATTTCTTTCGTTTCTATGATCTATCTTCATCGATACTTGCTTGAGGTTCCTGTCACCATGGCTACGAGAGCAGAGAGAGCTGCTGCTAGAGATGCGGTCAGAGCGAGCTCGTCACAGACGAGGACTCAAAGACGAGCAAGGAAAACCAAGCTTTGTCTACTTCTAATGAATTACTTATAATTTCATATTTAAATGTAAAATACTAAATATTCATGTTTTGATAACCTCCAGAGAAATTGAATGTGTTCATACAAGTGAACCAGAGACAATTGTATATTATTTCGATTTTCTTTCACTACGAATTGGGGAGTGCGTTAGAGGAGAAATGATAATCGCTTACATCAATAGGTTATGCATACGCGTGTCTTCTGCCAATTGCTTCTTTTTTTATCTTGAATTTTGTGTAAGTCATTGTTAATAACTTTCATTTTGTACACCAGCTAAATAATATTCATTATCGTGTTGTTCATTCTACTTTTTATTTTCTAGTCGATGCTCCGATCTTGTTTTAAAGAATACAAAACGGCGATACTAAAGAGGGAGCACCAGTGCAGAAATAGCTTAGTGGAATGGGTCAATTGGATAAATCCTCTCCAGAAATTTGTACTAGAGTGTGACAAGGTAAGTCTGTACTTTATTTATCTCATATTCATTTTATTTGCAACAAATATGATTTATAATAATGAATTTTAATTTTAATCCCAGGTTTTTATTCCAACGCATCACATAAATCATTGGATTTTGTGTGTTAGACAGATTATAGAGGGAAAGTTTGTGCTAATTGATCCTATGTACGAAAATGTTCGTCGTTTGTATAAGGATGAATGTGACGTACAGGTTAGTCCAATTTTATAACGATTACTAATTTCATTTGCTTATAATCTGTAATAATTTGTTTAACTTAATAATTTTTTTTGTAGCATAATCATTTGCTTAAGTATATGCTGAAGAAGGTTTATTCGTAATGAAATACATGGATTGCCTGTCGTGGGGAATTGCATTGAACGATGAAGAATGGAATACAAATACTGTAAATAATTATAGATATAGGATTTTTTATGAGGTAGCTAATCAAAAACTACCCAAATGATGTAATAAAATATAGATTTGTTTTTATTGTCCAGCTATATAGGATGTGTGTTGATTGTTGGGGTAAAAAATTATACCACGGTTGAACAAGTCAAAGTCAGTCAACCCCCAGCTAAGTGGGCCTGAGCTTAAGCAAGCGGGCCCAAACCCAAGTCAAGACCAAGCGTGGAAGGGGCCGGCTCCATACCAAAAGAAGGCGATAAATTAGTTTAAATAATTTTTTTAGAATTAAATGCATAAAAAATGGGAAAAAAGCCAAAATTTTGTAAACCACATGGCTTATGTGCAAAAAGAAATAAGCACATGAGGCATGAGGAAGCACAAGTGCCACTTGGAAAATCCTAAGGGGTTATATGTAAAGTGTGTAGCCTATAAAAGGCAAACATGATGAAAATATCAATAACACTTTTTATTCTCTTAAAAAATTCTACGGTTTGTGCCTCCATCTCCTTTCTCTCAAGTTCTTTCTTTTCTTTTCATTTCTAATTAAATCAAGAGTTTTAACTCTTCTTTTTCCAAAAAGAAAAGTTTTTCACCATAAAACCCTCGAAGCGGAGTTCAGATCTCCTATCAAATCCCTAAAAGGGAGATTTTTAATCTCACCTCCCTTTTTCTCCAAGATCCAGCAAAAGGATAGGAGGAGGAAGAAGACCCACCTCCAAAAATCCTACTTTTGGAGGATCCGAGGCTCCAGGGAGAAGAAATGGGTCCCCTTTGATCATTCCGAAAATCTTCGAGGAGTTCAACTCCAAGATCCAAATCCTCAGAGGAGTTCAACTCCAAGATCCGAATTTTCAGAGGAGTCTAACTCCACATCCAAACCTTTTAGGACTTTAACTCCAAATCCACATCCAATTTCTTACATAGGAGTTTAACTCCAAATCCAAGTCTTTGGGAGTTGAACTCCAAATCCATACCTAATTCCTGTTTAGGAGTTCAATTCTAAAGCCCCTCGGAAGTTCAATTCCTTTCCCAAGAGCTAAGCTTCTTTCTCTGCTGGTGTTTTCAGCGATTGCGTGCTGCGCACGTGACTCGCTGGCGCCCAGCGGTCGTGTGCCATGCATGTGATCCGCTGGCGCCCAACGCCCACGCTCAAGGCATGTGATCCACTGGCACCCAGTGCCCACGCGTCTGGCACATGACCCGCGGGCGCCCACGCGCCACTCACATGACCCACGGGTGCCCAGCGCCCACGCGCCACTCACGTGACCCACGGGTGCCCAACGCCCATGCGCCATTCATGCGTCTTTAGGATGCTCCTCATTCCTCTTTTTCCCTCACACTCCACACTAAAAACACGTTCCCTGTTAGAAAATAATTTCTAATGAGGCGCTGACCAGCACCCCGTAAGGAGGCTGCTAGCCCTCTTGACCCCCAGCCTGCTATCCGGGTAGCGGGATCCCCGTAATCTCTGCGAGGCCCCTGATACGTCTAAGTCCCCTTCAAAACACAACACACGCACACTGCACATTGAGTTTGCATGACCAGTTTTACCCGTCAATCGGAGATTCCCTCATTCCAAAAGCGAGGGGTAATTAACGGTAGTTTAGTTCGCGGCTGTCGGAGATTTGGATCCCCACAATTAATAAATCCCAGCCTACCCCAGGCAGGGGGAATCTGTAATACGCCTGATAAGCGACGCGTATTTCCCATCTCAATAGGGTGACGAAAAACACCTTACAGATTCTGGCACGTCCGGTGGGACTCTTTCTCTCATTCCATATTTTGGGTTAAACGTTCATGCGAACTCAATCAACATATATATCGATTGCCTATACTGAAGTCATATTTTTGTGTGTGTACAGGTTAACAGCTTTCAGTCACAATCTCGAACTCAGCAATCATGTCTCCCCAGACAGGCTTCGTTTCTGACACGACTCTGATCCCCTACGTGGTCAGGATCAATGCCCGCGTGGTTCTCCCTGCAAGTCTCAGCCGGCAATGGGAGGAGCCATCCCGTCAATTTGGTTCCATCATCATCTACCCTGCCGGAAGCGCTCATTTGGCGGAGGTCCCGGCAAACCAAGAGGCCAAACCGACCTCAAAAGACAGGAGGCCGAACGTTGTGGTGGCTAAAGCATCCCACTTCAAATGCAAATCCGTATTCAAACGGCTTTCCACTGTTCTGACTGGGGGTAAGGCCGTCAACACCAATGAAGCTATGAAGCATCTCCAGCAAGCTCAGATGGTGCCCATGACAATCGCGCGAGTAGGTGTCTTCTCTGGACTCTCTGTCAATCAGTCTACGTTGTTTTCCCGAAGAACCGAAGCCTGCCAAGTGCTCAAAATAGAAAATTTAACAGCTTTCAGTCACAATCTCCAACTCAGCAATCATGTCTCCCCAAACAGGCTTCGTTTTTGACACGACTCTGATTCCCTACGTGGTTAGGATCAATGCCCGCATGGTTCTCCTTGCAAGTCTCAGCCGGCAATGGGAGGAGCCATCCCGTCAATTTGGTTCCGTCATCATCTACCCTGCCGTAAGCGCTCATCTGGTGGAGGTCCCGGCAAACCAAGCGGCCAAACCGACCTCAAGGGACAGGAGGCCGAACGTTGTGGTTGCCAAAGCATCCCACTTCAAATGCAAATCTGTATTCGAACGGATCTCCACTGTTCTGATTGGGGGTAAGGTCGTCAACACCAATGAAGCTATGAAGCATCTCCAGCAAGCTCAGATGGTGCCCATGACAATCGTGTGAGTGGGTGTCTTCTCTGGACTCTTTGTCAATCAGTCTACGGCGTCTTCCCGAAGAACCAAATCCTGCCAAGTGCTCAAAACAGAAAATTTAAGGCAGAAGCGGTTCAGATATAGAGTCAATAAGAGGGCCAGGAATTCGGCCAAGTGGAATTTTGTGAGATTCCAAGAACAGGGTTACCCCGCGACGACAGCCGAGTCGGCCGTAAAAGTCAGCAACTCTTTCAAACCAAGTGAGTTCAGAAAAATGCCATGACCGCAAGAATCAAGAATACATCAAACCGGACGATGCTCCAAAGTGGTGTGCCTCAGCCCCAACATCGAAAGCATGACACCGTCTCTTCAAGAGTTTATCGGATGCTTTGTGCCGCACGAAAGCAGCGGGGCAAATACAAAAAAGAAGCGCCAGCACCATTCAATAACCCGGCCAGGCCAGCCGCCTTCAATCGATTGCTTGTTACCGAAAAAGAAGGGGCACAACATCAGTCCACAAAATCAGCTGCCAAGGATGAAAAGACGGCCGGATATGTTATCCATATGGTCTATATGGTGGGTGCGCGTCCCAGCGATAACTTGCGCAGCAAAAGCAAGTATAGGGCCACCACATCCCAAGCCTAATCTGGTTTGAATGTGGTTGTCGTTTCCCAAGATCAGCCACCTTCGCTGGATGATGAAAACCCTCTCGATGAGGCCGATAGGAAAAATGACACTTCAGTCTATGTGGAATCAAGCTCGGACAGTGAAGAAGAGCCGACTTTCCGGCCCAGGACCGCAGAATAAGAGCTTCTTCAAAAGCTTCAAAAATAGCTCAGGAGCAAAGATAAAGAGATTGACAAGCTCTACTAAAAAATTGATGACCTGACGAATATTGTGATGCTGCTCACGGCTCAAATTGCTCGGGTGCCTTCCAATCAAGCACATGTCTCTACTTAATAGCCGGGCGATAACGACCTGAAGCAACCGATGCTTGCACCTTTGGGTCCAAGTTTAGGCGAGCCGCACGAAAGCCGGCTACATTCCACTTCTGGGGACGCCTTAGCTCCGAATGGCACCATCCTACTAAACCAAGATCGGATAATGGATTTGGTCACCAGCAAGTTTAAAACATTGGTGGCCGAAACCGATGCTCAGAAAGAAATCGACAATAGTGGGCGGCCATATCCTGCACAGTACGATCTGATCGAGTTCCCGAGCGGCTACGTCATTCTTAAGTTTGGAAGATTTGACGGGACGGGAAACACAAATCAGCATGTCGCCCACTTTAAAGCGTCGTGCGAAAATACAGGGGGCAATGATGTGCTCCTTTTTCATCAGTTTGTCAACAGCCTGATCGGTGTCGCTTTCGACTGGTATGCTAGCATACAAGACGGGTCCCCTACCACTTTTTCCCAAACGGAGTCTCTATTTCGGTAATGGTTCATGAGTGTCAGTGATAAGATCTCCATTGCTGACCTTATGAGGACCAAGCCAGGGAAGAACGAAAGCAACACGGACTTTATTGCCCGATAGCGTAATCTTACGGTCAAGTGCGAACCGCCGCTGGAGCAGGACCACTCCGTCAGCCTTCTCATTGGGAACCTCAGCAATTGGATGGTCCTATTCTTATGTACAGTGGGCCTCAAGACGTTTCAAGAGCTGACCAAGAGAGTACAAATGTTGGAACGCTCAAACCAAGAGTCTACCCCGGACTCTCAGGGTGATAGGTCTTGGAAGAGAAGAAAAGAAGACAACCGTAAAAGTGGGAGCTCCAATAAGACCAACGCCTTCAATGTGTCTGACAATAAAGATAAGAGAAAGGCGAGCGGATCAAAAATAGACCGGGCTCGAAAACCAGTGCTAGGAGGAGAAGGGCCTTCCCTAAAGGAGAAGAAGAACAAGGTTTACTCTTTCAGAAGGGACAAAGTCCGCAAAATATTCAAAGATGCATTGAACAACGGTCTACAATTGCCAGAGTCAAAAATACCCCACGAAGCAAAATGATCGACAATGCCTCCATGGAGTATGCATATGTCCAAAAAGATGAAGAAGATGTTAAAATTGCTTCAGAAAGAGCCCAGAACTGAATGGGAAGGGCAGAAGAAGCCCACCATTCCAGCTGCCAATTCGGCTCAATCAGGCCAAAAATCCAAAAAGCTCAAGAAGAAGAAAAGTGCGGCTCAAAGCGAAAAATGGTCTGCGGGGAGATCGACCATTCAAAAGTATATCGATTCCCTCGAAGACTATGAACAAAAGGAAAGAACTCTGATTCAATTGAAGGAGTTCTTCTGCGTAGAAACGGCTGAGATTCTGGAGGAGCTAGAAGAAGACTCCATTGATGAGATCCCTATAGTTACCTGCTACGTTGTCCACCTTGGTAGCGACTCTGAGGAAGAGATATCTTTTCCCGAAGAGAACGAGGAGCTCTCCACAAAGGCAAACCAAATCTAGCTCAGAAGCGGCAGGGCTCTACCGCCAAATCAGGGCAACACCCCTAAAGGAAAGGAAAAACAAGTCGCTAATGAAGAATATGGCGGAGAGCCAGCTCATGAAAACTCGAGTCCTTCCTCAGTGGATTATAATGTCTTGGCCCATCTCCGGAAGCTTCCGTCTCTCCTGAGCATCTACGATTCCTTGGTCCTATCTAAGGAGCTTAGAGATGTTCTCATTCACGCTCTACAAAACCCCGAGCGATACCAGGCTCACTTTGCAGAAATTAATATGAAAGAATCCCATTACACTCTGCATATCGCCATGGTCACGTTTAAGGATGAAGACCTGCTAGTGGAAACAGCTGAGCATAACCGGCCGCTTTACGTGACCGGGTATAGGGACGGAGATCGGATTAATCGCATATTGATTGATCCAGGATTCTCAGTGAACATTATGAACTTGCGGACTCTGAAGAGTTTGTCAATGGACGTCCGACACCTGTCAAGGGAAAGGATTGTCATTCAAGACTTCAATCAAAATTGCCAACAAGTTTTGAGATCCATAGCTCTGCCGATCAGGTTTGGAGACCTACAAACCAAAGCCAAGATATACGTGATCGATGCCGACACGTCTTATAAAATTCTCTTGGGATGGTCGTGGCTCTACGATTATGGTATCGTTCTGTCAACTCCATCGATGCATGAAGTATACCAAAAGTGGTGAAGAAAGACGTATTGACGGAGACATCTAGCCGTTCGGTGTGCATTAAGTCTGATATGAAAATTCTCGGTACTTCGTGGACCTCCAAAATACTGAGCCACGACTGACCAAAGACAGAACGGATCTGAAACTCAAAAGCAAATCTGAGCCGACTGTCACTTTCAAAAGAAAAAACCCCCAAGTGCGTCCGCGTTTCGGCAGTGATACTGATGAATCCGACGCTGGAAGTCCATTCTTCTGTAAAACTCGCCCTCATTTCGGTAGTGATATGGACGAGTCTGATACTGAAGGCCCACCCGGTATCAAAATTCGCCTTCGTTTAGGCAGCGATACTGAAGAATCAAAGGAAGAGAACCCGTCTTGCAACAGCTGTGCAGATTGGGCTATGATGCAAAAATCAAAGCTAAGTGAGACCTTCAAAGTTACAGAAGGGTCCCTAGCCATCACAAGGGTGCTAGAGAAGATAGGAAAAGAGCTCGATGCATTGTCAGTCTCTACCGTGGACCAGCTAAAAACCTTCTATGTCCCCGGAAGAAAGAGTGGATAGAAAGGCATCATGTTTTATGTGTCAAATCCTGTCATGCACCCGGACGATTTTACTGTCATGTGCCTTCCCTATGAAAGAGTTATAAGTGCCGTCCTAAACTCCAGATATTATGCTCCCAAGATGCGGGAATATTTTAAAAAGTGTGGATGTCGGTTATATCAAACGGACTCTGAAGCGAAGTTTTATGATGGGCTGTGGCACCCCCCTTAGGTCCGAGCACTCATCGACAAATCCCAGATAGACGGGGCATATGTTTCATTCAACCTGATGTCAAAGCATGCTATATTATCCATGTTGGTGAAGCCAGCGAAGTGTCAATGATGAAGACGAGCTAGCCGAACCAGAAGAAGTTCCTTAAGAGCTCGAAGATGGCGGACAAGTAACCTTCGACGAGCTAACCGAGGTTGATTTGGGAACGCTCGATAATCCAAGGCCGACCTACATTAGCTCACTCTTGTCATAGGAAATGAAAGAGCAGATAATCACCCTGCTGCATGAGTTCGCCGACTACTTTGCATGGACGTACAAAGAAATGCCTGGCCTCTCCCCTGAAGTGGCCGTGTATAAGCTGGCTATATCTCCTGATGCCAAGCCAGTCAAACAAGCTCCTCGAAGAATGAGAAGGGAGCTGGAAGAAAAGGTTATCGCGAAAACCAAGAAACTCATCGATGCCGGTTTCATCAGAGAAGAGAAATACGCGGACTGGATTGCATGCATCGTCCCTGTAAAAAAGAAGAATGGGCAGACCCGAGTCCGCGTCGATATCAGAGACCTTAACAAGGCATGCCCTAAAGATGACTTCCCGTTACCAGTCATGGAAATGATGGTCGACGATACCTTAAATTATGAGCTGTTCACCTTCATGGATGGCCTGTCTGGGTGCACCCAGATAAAATTTTTTCCTGAGGATGAGAAACATACAACATTTTAAACCCCGATCGGTATATACTATTACAAAGTGATTCCTTTTGGACTGAAGAATGCCGGTGCCACATATCAAAGGGCAATGACCAAGATCTTTGACGACTTAATCCATAAAGTTGTCGAATGTTATGTCGATGACTTGGTCGTCAAGACTAAAACCAAGGCCGATATTGTTAGTTATATGTATGCCCTAGAGGCCATTACTGTACATAGGATGTATATTGTAGTGGATGCTGGGACATATATAGGGAGGACTTTCTTGCTGGACATGATAGTATGCTATCTGGTTGCTCTTTACCTTAACGTGTATACTGATTGTCTCTCTGTTACATGTTGGTAAAGCCCTTAGGATGTGTGCTTGACTACCTGGACTATGATGCGGATCATACTAGTGGGGACATGGTAGTCCATAAGTACATCCTTCAAAGTCCCTAGTCGTGGGTGTATCGAGACGGGGTATCGATATACCAGAGTAGACTAGCGTATACCTTCTCGACCCATACAGATGGGCGATGGATGATCCCATATCCATTGGTGTTTGACATCAGAGATGATATACGGGTGCTCAGTAGAGACTGGGTACACTAGACGGACTCGCCGAGAACTCCCAGATGGTATTATACCTCACGTCAGATGGCAGTTCTCTGGTGACACTGGTACAGAGTAGTCTGTTGACCCGAGATCGTCATAGAGTCTTGTGTGGTTCCCACTGTGCTTTGATTTCCATCTTACCACGTCCAAGAGGGCATGCAAAACGGTGGTTTTTGGGTACAGTCCCGAGTCACATGGAGGCAATGAGCGATAGGAGGGGATTCGTCTCTCCCAGTATAGGGAGTTGATGTTGCGCTGTATTCGATTGGCTATAACAGGAAATCCCTGGCCAGGGTTGCTGAGATTTACTGGTAAGTGTTACCAGTAGTTTCTCGAATTGTTATAGACCTCATATCGACACGACTTATCGAGCTATTGGGGTCTGACGTTTACCACCCCTAGGCGAGATATGCGACATATCAGACGATCAGACCGGACTGTACGGTAGTGTTACTGGTTGGATTCACTGGAGTGTGAGCGGGCTTGCTCATCGATCTTCAGATCGCTCAATACCCGGGTGGCCGTTACGTTTAGCAGACCGCTTGCGGCTTGTGGATGTTTGATATGATCATCATCCGCTGCCGGCGTATTGACGAGTCTTTAGAGTCCTACACAGAGGTTTCCTGGCTCAAGCGAAACGAAATAGGAGCGCATATTAGATATGTGCGGGACCGAGAATAATGCGTGTATGTGATACCGTATTCCATTCTCGCGATGAATATATCGATTAGGTTATATGAGATATACCCTAGTTATCGAATCAAGGATTGATTCGATAAGCCGATACATTAGACACTAGCCGGTTATATGCGATATGACCGGATCGTTAGATCAAGAGTTGATTTAATGATTTAATGCATAATTATATATTTGATATATTACTTTGCATTAATTAGTATCGGTTCACTTTAAATGGATTTTCTCGCTCGGATGTGCACATTGTATATTTGATATAGTTTTGTGCACATGATTGTATCATGTTTGATGATACATGTTAACTTGGATTTGTGTGAAGATTAAACCATGGTTGTGAGAGTGGTTAGGGTTTTGTTTATTCTCCCATTATTTATTTATTCATTTATTTGTTTATTCTTTTGGAAAATAAATGGAAAGGAGAAAAGAATGGTGGCTTAATTTGGAGTTTAGTTGAAGCTTCATGAAACTTTGATAAAGTCAACCATTCTTATCTCATTCTTAACCGTAACCATTCCCACTAACCATGATTCATTCTCTACACTTGACTAGAGTTAATATTATGATAAGTATTGTTTTTCTATTCATTTTTTAATTAACTTATCATATCATTTTTCTTCTTCTTCTTCCTTGAACTCAAGAAGAAAACCTTGAGGTCATCAATGGTGATTGATGATAAAGAGTGAGAAATCCAATTCTAAAGTCTACCCACTTCCTATTTCTTCATCCTCTACCTCTTGCCAAGTAGTAGAGTGTGTTTTCTTCACAAGTTTCTTGACTTGGTGAAGTCGGAGCTTGATTTAGCGATGCCTCGACGTAGATCATCTTCGGCATGGACATCGATGACCTAGCCCGTCCATTCTCCGATGAAGCCGACGCTAGAGCCCGGGACTTGTTATGGACAGCGATGAGACTTCAATGCGGAGCTATGGAGGTGGAGAACCGGATCTACAAAGGTTGTATTTTCGTATCTCTTAGTTAAGTGTTAACTAGTTATCTTTTCGCCTAGAAATCTAGCCATCGATCCGTACACTAGGGTTTCTCGGCACCATAATTTTTGAAATTGGCATGGTTGATACCTTGTGAGACCTCTTGAGAGTTCCTAGGAACCCTACAGTGGTATCAGAGCCTAGCTAGAGCCTTAGGTGAAGTCTAGACGACGTTTGAATCCCGATCGAACCCGAAACCCTATATTTCCAATGCTCTCTGTCCTTTTTTCAAAACTGTGCATTTTTACACATTAAAAATATGCAGAAAATCAAGCAGGGTTTTATATGAATTACTGTGAAATACGGGGGCCTAATTCGAATAAACCACCGCGGAACCGCGGCACTAGCTTGGCACGTGCGGCGGTTCCGCGGCCGACTGGTCTCCCCTTGCGTTGACTTTTTTACAGTAATTTATATTTAACAGTGATGTGTTCTCTGGATATTTTTAATATTTATTCAAGTGTTGAATAATCTGGGATGTTTTGGAGCTTCGATGATTCGATCGGGTTTATCAAATTTTGTCTGTTTGGCTTTCCGGATAAATTTTAGAATATGTTAAAAAGTTCGACCGGATATAAATACCCAATTTTTCCCCTGTCGGGAAATTTCCAAGTGTTGGATTTTTCCGTAGTTTAACGATGTTCTAAGTAGTGCAAGTAACGCAATGGACCCTCTAGAAGACAACAAACCTTAACTCGATTATGTGACCGTCTTGAACTGCCTTTTGAACCTTCGGGTTTGGGGCAGTACGGCGTGCCACATGTGAGGCGTTGGCTTGACCCTTCTACGGCTGGACCGTTGGTACTGAGGCACGAACTGAATGTTGTTAGACTTATTTCATGTGTTGATCAGTATCGGGAAAACTTGGGTGTTCGAATGTTCAATCGGAAAGTTTAACATTTTCTAATTATCTGGAATGGGATACAATAATTGGAATTCACAAAAGTTATGAGATAACAAAATGAATGTTATAAACATAGCACTTTAGTCTCACTTGATCGGTTGCCACGGAATTTTGATGTGATCAAAAGTCCGTCGCAATCACGTAGCGTACGCGGATACTCGCCGGGTAAACTTAATAGACAGCCTCACTCCATAGCCCCGACCAAGTGACTGTAGGAGAACCCCGTCGCCGAAAGCATCCGTCCGGGTGCTCACGGTAGCAGTGTTCCGCCTTGGTGCACTTCGTCGACGGTATCGGGGGTGCGGCCGTCTACTAAAGTTTGCGACGAGTATTCGATCAGGATGTCGGGAATCTTGTTGAATTGCCCGACTTGATATTGAAAAGTGTTTTCAATTTTGAGACTAAAATGCGGGGTTTATAATTGTTAGGCATGTAGGGTTCCTAGGCACGCTAGTGAGGTCTCCCAAGCCATCAACCATGGCAATTTCAAAAATTATGGTGCCGAGAAACCCTAAACTACGGATCGATAACTAGATGTCTAGGCGAACAATGAACTAGTTAACACTTAACTAATGAGAAAACGGAAATACAACCTTTGTAGATCCGGTGCTCCACCTCCATAGCTCCGCAACGAAGTCCTCTCCGCTGTCCAAGTCAAATCCGGGCTCTAGGATCGGCTTCGTCGGAGAATGGGCAAGCTTGGTCGTCGATGTCCATGCCGAAGATGATCTACGTCGAGGCATCGCTAGATCAAGTTCACAACTTCACCAAGTCATGAAACTTGTGAAGTAACACACTCTACTACTTGGCAAGAGGTAGAGGATGAAGAAATAGGAGTTGGGTTAACTTTAGAATTGGATTTCTCACTCTAATTCATCAATCACCATTGATGAGGTAAGCTTTCTTCTTCAAGTTCAAGGAAGAAGAAGAAGAAAATAGTTATGATAAGTTATTTCTAAAATGAAAAGAATAATCCATTCTTATCATCTTAGAACCATGGTTTAGTGTAGAGAATTAATCATGGTTGAGTGGTATGGTTAGGGTTAAGGATGAGATAAGAATAGTGGACTAAGTCAAAGCTTCATGAAGCTTTAACTAAACAACAAAAGAAGCCACCATCCTTTTCTCTTTCTTTTATTCATTTATCAAAAATAAATGGATAACTAAATTAAGATAAATGAATAACTAAATAATAAACCCTAACCATTTCATTAACCAAGGTTTAATACTTTACACTTAACCAAAAAGCATGTATCATCAAACATGATACAAGCAAGTGCACAAAATCATATCACATATATAATGCGCACATCCCGAGTGAGAAAATCCATTTAAAGTGAACCAATACTAGTTAGTGCAAAGTAATATATCAAATATATAATTATGCATTAAATCATTAAATCAACACTTGATTCAATGATCCGGTCATGTCGCACACAACCGACTAGTACACAATGTATCGGCTTATCGAATCAACGCTTGAATCGATAACTAGGTTATATCGCATACAACCATTCGATACATTCATCGCGAGAATGAAATACGGTATCACATACACGCATTATTCTCGGTCCCGCACATATCTCATATGCGCTCCTATTTCGTTTCGCTTGAGCCAGGAAACCTCTGTGTAGGACTCTAAAGACTCGTCAATACGCCGGCAGCAGATGATGATCATATCAAACATCCACAAGCCGCAAGCGGTCTGCTAAACGTAACGGCCACCCGGGTATTGAGCGATCTGAAGATCGACGAGCAAGCCCGCTCACACTCCAGTGAATCCGACCAGTAACACTACCGTACAGTCCGGTCTGATCGTCTGATATGTCGCATATCTTGCCTAGGGGTGGTAAACGTCAGACCCCAATAGCTTAATAAGTCGTGTCGATATGAGGTCTATAACTGTTCGAGAAACTACTGGTAACACTTACCAGTAAATCTCAGCAACCCTGGCCAGGGATTTCCTGTTATAGCCAATCGAACACAGCGCAACATCAACCCCCTATACCGGGAGAGACAAATCCCCTCCTATCGCTCATTGCCTCTATGTGACTCGGGACTGTACCCAAAAACCACCGTTTTGCACGCCCTCTTGGACGTGGTAAGATGGAAATCAAAGCACAGTGGGAACCACACAAGACTCTATGACGATCTCGGGTCAACAGACTACTCTGTACCAGTGTCACCAGAGAACTGCCATCTGACGTGAGGTATAATACCATCTGGGAGTTCTCGGCGAGTCCGTCCAGTGTACCCAGTCTCCACTGAGCACCCGTATATCATCTCTGATGTCAAACACCGATGGATATGGGATCATCCATCGCCCATCTGTATGGGTCGAGAAGGTACACGCTAGTCTACTCTGGTATATCGATGCCCCGTCTCGATACACCCACGACTAGGGACTTTCAAGGATGTACTTATGGACTACCATGTCCCCACTAGTATGATCCGCATCATAGTCCAGGTAGTCAAGTACAGATCCTAAGGGCTTTACCAACATGTAACAGAGAGACAATCAGTATACACGTTAAGGTAAGATCAACCAGATAGCATACTATCATGTCGAGCAAGAAAGTCCTCCCTATATACGTCCCAGCATCCACTACAATATACATCCTATGTACAGTAATGGCCTCTAGGGCATATATATAACTAACAATCTCCCACTTGCACTAGGGCCATCTGTAGCAGTGGTTGTAGTATCTCATACTCAACCATCCCATAAAAGTCTCTCTCTGGGAACAGGCCTTTGTGAGTGGATCCGCTGTGTTGTCCTCTGAATCTACTCTCCTAACCTCGATCCCTTAGAGATCAACCATCTCCATGATCAGGTGATACTGCCTTAGAATATGTCTGGATCACTGATGGGACCGGCGTTCCTTGGCATAAGCCACAACTCCATTGTCACACAATGGGAGGAACTAAGTTCATCTCATGAACCATTATACACCCAAACAGCCTCTTTGGTAGCATCTTAAGTAGCAATGTATCCTGCCTTTATCTTCTAGTATGTCACGGTATTCAGCTTGGAACTCTTCCAACATACCGTCCCTTTACTGAGGGTAAAGACAATGCCTGTGACTGACATTCAGTCGTCTTTATCACCCTGGAACCATTCCAGTGATTCTCCTCAGGATCGATTGACACCATCTCACTACATCTAGTGAGTATCCTAACATCCATTTAGATCTATCTCATAGATCCAAAATCCAGGATTTAGTAGGTATCACTTTAATCCTATATGGAGAATCTTTGTGATAAGCGGAGATTGATCGAGCGTAGCATAAGAAACTCCTTTCTTATCAAGAGTATGTCATCCACGTACTCTACGAGGATCGTCACCATACTCCCTACTACCTTTTTGTATATACAAGGTTCATCTACCATTTTGATGATGTCAAACTCTTTGACCGCTTCATCAAAACAGATGTTCCAACTCCGCGATGCCTGCTTTATCCTATAAAGCATCTTGCACACGTTTCCGCTGCTCCCACTGTCTACGAAGCCCTCTGGCTGTGTACTTATAGACGCTCTCTTCTAAATCATCATTTAGAAAAGCAGTCAAGACACCCAACCACCAGATATCGTAGTCATGGTATGTAGCCGTGACAAGTAGGATCTGGATGGACTTAAGCATAGCTACTGGAAAAGGTTTCATCATTATCCACGCCTGGTCGATGACGAAAACCTTTAACAATTCTAGCTTTGAAAGTCTCAACTTTTCCATGTACACCAAGTAATCTTCTCAAGATATACTTGCTCCTGATGGGGATTTAACCCTTCAGATATAGCAGCTAAAGTCCATACTTTGCTGGTGTATAAGGATTCCATCTCAGATCGCTAAGCATCCAGCCATTCTTACAGAGTCTTACTCCTGAAGGCCAGCTCGAAGCTAGTTGGGTCATCATCTCATGATGCAATCCTCGCTCCCACTGTCATAGAGAAAACGAAGTATCTCTCAGGTGGGTGAGGAACCCTACTAGATCGGCGGAGAGGCTGAGGTTCGTTGGTAACTATTGAATCCTTTGGTTCCATCAAATCATCGGCTGTAGATTGTATAGCTGGAACCTTTCCAGTTCTACATAACTAACCTTGCCTCGAGCTTGTCCGGATTTTGCTTTTCAGACATAGGCCGGACAACCCCAAATCTTAACTGGCTTAAGACATGGGCTCTTCCCTTACCATATCACATATGAAGCGGCAGGCAACTGATTTGATTGGAACCTATTCAATAGGTATGCAGCTTCTCAAGCGCATAACTCCCAAAAAGGAAACGGGTAACTCAGTATTACTCATCATAGAGCACACCATATCAAACAGGGTGCGATTGCTCCGCCCTGATATACCATCGTGCTATGGTGTATACGGAGGAGTAATGCTGAGAGAGAATCTCATTCTCCTTTAGAATAGTCCAGGAATTCCGTGCTCAAGTATTCTCCTCCTTGATCTCATCAAAGGACATAATACTTATACCCGTATTTTGGTTCTCTACTTCTAACTTATATTCTGTGAATATCTCAAAAGGTTCGGACTTGTGTTTCAACAAGAACATATGTCTGAATCTAAAGAGATCATCAGAGAACGTAATGAAGTATAAAGAACCAATCCTGGCATGTGTAGACAGGGGACCTAACATACATCAACATGTATCATCCCAAGAGTTCACTAACTCTTTCTCTGTTTCCAATAAACAGAGCTATGGTCATCTTATCTTTGTGACATGACTGGCGAGTTTCACAAGATGTAAATTCAAACTGATTTAAATATACATCTTTATGTAACTCTAGCCAGTCGGGTCGCATTGATCTGACCTAGTTTACAATACCTCAAGAAGGATTTGTTCATTTCTGAACTCTTCCTCTTGTGTGTGTTCCATATATTAAGAACTGTAGTTTGATTTAGAACATCAATGCTTTTAGATAACGTGCCTGAACCGATCAACTTTTGATATAGGAAATGTTCAAAACATTATCCAGGAATACAAAATTTTATCATTTCTTTACTGATAAAGAGACTGATATGATTTTGTATATCAGGTTCGGTATCTAATAACATTCGTTCAGAATCAATGTATTGGTAATACAGGGTGACAGTGACCAACAGACTTGGCTGCAACACTTGCCCCGTTTTCTGCCTCATGAAACTTATCACCCGTTCTCAGTTCTCTACCTTTCTGTAGCCCTATATAACAGATTACATATCTGGGATCCTGATCTGGTATCACATACCCAGGACGTAAAGGATACTGAGAAACAATTCTGTATAATGAACACACCCGAAGATGATGCATCAGCATGCACTCTCTTCGTTTGGGCGGCACGGGAATTCTGGTAATCCCCTATTTCCTGTTCTGTCTTATAACATTTATAAGTTGGAGCGGGACGAACGTTCCCCAGCTCAGTATAACAAGCGGGTTCGGTCAATAATCCGTATTATTATCTTGATTAAGGCGTGATATGGTCACTACCTGGAGAGAGAGAGAAGAAAACACTCAGCGTGCGCTCTGTCAAGAATAGATTGGTTATTATTTTATCTAATCAGGATGGCTCCCACTGCTTTTTATCAAATCTTCCTTCAAACCCTAAAAGGAAAGACTAGCCGGGATTAATTACACACTACAAGTTCGCCAATCTTTCAGCCAGGCCAGTGTCGGTACTTTGAGGGAGGTCCCCCGTGCTTTCGCACGAACCTAATTAATGTAAACCTCGTTTTCCCAGAGGCGTAACCTCGTTGACACCTTTCTAGACACCTACTTGATCGGCTAATTGTAATGTATAAAACTCTCCCAGGAGTAACTCTTACTCGCAGTGGGTATCGGGATCCAACTATCTCATAGAAGGTATGCAATCTCATTGCAAATTTCAACACTTGAAATTCCCGATAATATTTTGCCCCTAGCTCGCTATGACCTTGACGCATGCCAAACAACCCATAGTCTGCTAGTCAAGTTCAACCTGTCATTTCCTGATTGAATTAAACCCACCCGCACGACCCTTGACGCATGCCAAACAACGCCGTACGAATACCCTAATCCAATCGCATCATATGCTGGCAGATAAGCACTAGTTAGCTGCCGTACACTACGCCTTGACGCATGCCAAACAACCGCAGCACGAATACTAACTAATACTTATCTGAAATGACGGAGGGCTACGACAGATTTTTCTGAAAACCTATTGCGTAATGAACTTGATATCGTTGTAGGATCGAATGGTTTTTTTGAAATGGAGTGTTTTTGAGGCTTTTCTAGTTTTGCTAAAGGAGTCACTCCCGGTGAAGGGATCGTCGGTCCTTTCCTCGTCGAATGAGGTGCGGGATATATCATATATATCACTGTGCAAAGCAAAAACACTTAAAAGCAGTCAAAATACAAACCGAGTGTGTAGCATCTGCCAGTTATTGCTAAAGGAGTCACTCCCGGTGAAGGGATCTCGGTCCTTTCCTCGTCGAATGAGGTGCAGGATATATCACATATACCGCTGTGCAAAGCAAGAACTGTAGCTACCTGTTTTATTTTGAAATTCGATTCTACAACATCTTAGGTTTCTTTTATTTCATTAATCACATTAATGAAGTCCCATCATTTAAGTACCTAAACATCACAGATAAATACGACGTACACTTATGCCATCCGCATTCGCCTCGATGTCCCCTCGTGCACCGTTAGGTTAGGTAACTAACGACAGAGCGGGGCAGGGCTAGCGCGGGTGTAAAACATAAGTAACGTCTATATAATATATCATATATACTATATACTGTATCTATCACAGAACATCACATGATCACATCACAGATATCGCAGCAGAAGAATCATATGAAATATTGGATATACTAGGACGTCCGTGTTTTCAATACGAGCCAGTATAAAACACGGATTCCATGGTCGTGATGAATAGCCAAACCCACACCCCTAGACCCCTACGAGAGCGGCAAGCAACCCTGCCAATTCTAGAGTTAGGAGACCCGGACTCGACTCCTCGAGTTGGTCTCCCACTGGACCCCAGAACCCGGTTACTTGTGCTCCCCTCCTTGGGTCTATCCTAGTGCGGAAAAGTAAATAATATACAAGAGGTGACAACTTCCGCAACCTGGAAGCGCCCCAATAAAAGAATATTACATACAAGTTTTTACATGAATAAAAATGAAAAACACTCATCTCACATAAAACCCCCCGGCTATTCAAACACGACGATCCAATATAACATATCCAGCAACACATAACATCACATGTCATCAACGTAAGTAAATATGCGCATCCCAATTGTCGTTGACATATAGCAACGAGACCGGCGATATCACATATTACACTTACGGTCACAGAAAAGAAAGTGTAAAACTACAATAGTTGGAATCCGCAATCTCTTTAGACATCGCATGCCTAATCAAATGAATTACTTAGACATCGCATGCCTAACAATTATAAACCCCGCATTTTAGTCTCAAAATCGAAAACACTTTTCAATATCAAGTCGGGTAATTCAACAAGATTCCCGACATTTTGATCGAATACTCGTCGCAAACTTTAGTAGGCGGCCGCACCCCCGATACCGTCGACGAAGTGCACCAAGGCGGAACACCGCTACCGCGAGCACCCGAACGGATGCTTTCGGCGATGGGGTTCTCCTACAGTCACTTGGTCGGGGCTATGGAGCGAGGCTGTCTATTAAGTTTACCCGGCGAGTATCCGCGTACACTACGTGATTGCGACGGACTTTTGATCACATCAAAATTCCGTAGCAACCGATCAAGTGAGACTAAAGTGCTATGTTTATAACATTCATTCAGTTATCACATAACTTTTGCGAATTCCAATTATTGTATCACATTCCGGATAAATAAAAAAAAATGCTAAACTTTTCGATCGAACAATCGAACACCCAAGTTTTCCCGATACAGCTCAACACATGAAATAAGTCTAACAACATTCAGTTCGTGCCTCAGTACCAATGGTCCAGCCATAGAAGGGTCAAGCCAACGCCTCACATGTGGCACGCCGTACTGCCCCAAACCCGAAGGTTCAAAGGGCAGTTCAAGACGGTCACATAATCGAGTTAAGGTTTGTTGTCTTCTAGAGGGACCATCGCGTTACTTGCACTACTTAGAACGTCGTTAAACTATGGAAAAATCCAACACTTGGAAATTTCCCGACAGGGGAAAATTGGGTATTTATATCCGGTCGAACTTTTTAACATATTCTAAAATTTATCCGGAAAGCCACATAGACAAAATTTGATACTCCGATCGAAACACCGAATCCCCAAAACAACTGCAGAAAATTCAACTCTTGAATAAAATTTAAAAACATCCAGAGAACTCAGCACTGAAAACAGTGAATTACTGTGCAACGTTTAAAGGCTGACGTCAGCAATCAGCCGCTGAACCGCCGCCTAACTAAGGAATATGCCGCGGATCAGCGCCTCAGTGCACTGTTCATGGAAAAATAATTACACCATAATTCTTATAATTTCCCACTGAGTTCTCTGCATATTTTTAATTTGGAAAAATCACTGTTTTTGAAAAAAGTACAGAGAGCAATTTTCCGGGTAGGGTTTCGGTTCGATCGGACTTCAAATCGCGTCTAGACTTCGCCTAAGGCTCTAGCTAGGCTCTGATATCACTGTAGGGTTCCTAGGCACGCTAGTGAGGTCTCCCAAGCCATCAACCATGGCAATTTCAAAAATTATGGTGCCGAGAAACCCTAAACTACGGATCGATAACTATATGTCTAGGCGAACAATGAACTAGTTAACACTTAACTAATGAGAAAACGGAAATACAACCTTTGTAGATCCGGTGCTCCACCTCCATAGCTCCGCAACGAAGTCCTCTCCGCTGTCCAAGTCAAATCCGGGCTCTAGGATCGGCTTCGTCGGAGAATGGGCAAGCTTGGTCGTCGATGTCCATGCCGAAGATGATCTACGTCGAGGCATCGCTAGATCAAGCTCACAACTTCACCAAGTCATGAAACTTGTGAAGTAAACATACTCTACTACTTGGCAAGAGGTAGAGGATGAAGAAATAGGAGTTGGGTTAACTTTAGAATTGGATTTCTCACTCTAATTCATCAATCACCATTGATGAGGTAAGCTTTCTTCTTCAAGTTCAAGGAAGAAGAAGAAGAAAATAGTTATGATAAGTTATTTCTAAAATGAAAAGAATAATCCATTCTTATCATCTTAGAACCATGGTTTAGTGTAGAGAATTAATCATGGTTGAGTGGTATGGTTAGGGTTAAGGATGAGATAAGAATAGTGGACTAAGTCAAAGCTTCATGAAGCTTTAACTAAACAACAAAAGAAGCCACCATCCTTTTCTCTTTCTTTTATTCATTTATCAAAAATAAATGGATAACTAAATTAAGATAAATGAATAACTAAATAATAAACCCTAACCATTTCATTAACCAAGGTTTAATACTTTACACTTAACCAAAAAGCATGTATCATCAAACATGATACAAGCAAGTGCACAAAATCATATCACATATATAATGCGCACATCCCGAGTGAGAAAATCCATTTAAAGTGAACCAATACTAGTTAGTGCAAAGTAATATATCAAATATATAATTATGCATTAAATCATTAAATCAACACTTGATTCAATGATCCGGTCATGTCGCACACAACCGACTAGTACACAATGTATCGGCTTATCGAATCAACGCTTGAATCGATAACTAGGTTATATCGCATACAACCATTCGATACATTCATCGCGAGAATGAAATACGGTATCACATACACGCATTATTCTCGGTCCCGCACATATCTCATATGCGCTCCTATTTCGTTTCGCTTGAGCCAGGAAACCTCTGTGTAGGACTCTAAAGACTCGTCAATACGCCGGCAGCAGATGATGATCATATCAAACATCCACAAGCCGCAAGCGGTCTGCTAAACGTAACGGCCACCCGGGTATTGAGCGATCTGAAGATCGACGAGCAAGCCCGCTCACACTCCAGTGAATCCGACCAGTAACACTACCGTACAGTCCGGTCTGATCGTCTGATATGTCGCATATCTTGCCTAGGGGTGGTAAACGTCAGACCCCAATAGCTCAATAAGTCGTGTCGATATGAGGTCTATAACTGTTCGAGAAACTACTGGTAACACTTACCAGTAAATCTCAGCAACCCTGGCCAGGGATTTCCTGTTATAGCCAATCGAACACAGCGCAACATCAACCCCCTATACCGGGAGAGACAAATCCCCTCCTATCGCTCATTGCCTCCATGTGACTCGGGACTGTACCCAAAAACCACCGTTTTGCATGCCCTCTTGGACGTGGTAAGATGGAAATCAAAGCACAGTGGGAACCACACAAGACTCTATGACGATCTCGGGTCAACAGACTACTCTGTACCAGTGTCACCAGAGAACTGCCATCTGACGTGCGGTATAATACCATCTGGGAGTTCTCGGCGAGTCCGTCCAGTGTACCCAGTCTCCACTGAGCACCCGTATATCATCTCTGATGTCAAACACCGATGGATATGGGATCATCCATCGCCCATCTGTATGGGTCGAGAAGGTACACGCTAGTCTACTCTGGTATATCGATGCCCCGTCTCGATACACCCATGACTAGGGACTTTCAAGGATGTACTTATGGACTACCATGTCCCCACTAGTATGATCCGTATCATAGTCCAGGTAGTCAAGTACAGATCCTAAGGGCTTTACCAACATGTAACAGAGAGACAATCAGTATACACGTTAAGGTAAGATCAACCAGATAGCATACTATCATGTCGAGCAAGAAAGTCCTCCCTATATACGTCCCAGCATCCACTACAATATACATCCTATGTACAGTAATGGCCTCTAGGGCATACATATAACTAACAAGGCATGCGATGTCTAAGTAATTCATTTGGTCAGGCATGCGATGTCTGAGATGTTTGCGGATTCCAACTGTTGTAGTTTTACACTTTCTTTTCTGTGACCGTAAGTGTAATATGTGATATCGCCGGTTTCGTTGCTATATGTCAACGACAATTGGGATGCGCATATTTACTTACGTTGATGACACGTGATGTTATGTGTTGCTGGATATGTTATATTGGATCGTCGTGTTTTTGAATAGCCGGGGGTTTTTATGTGAGATGAGTGTTTTTCATTTTCATTCATGTAAAAACTTGTATGTAATATTCTTTTATTTGGGGCACTTCCAGGTTGCGGAAGTTGTCACCCGTTGTATATTATTTACTTTTCTGCACTAGGATAGACCCAAGGAGGAGGGCACAAGTAACCGGGTTCTGGAGTCCAGTGGGAGACCAACTCGAGGAGTCGAGTCCGGGTCTCCTAACTCTAGAATTGGTAGGGTTGCTTGCCGCTCTCGTAGGGGTCTAGGGGTGTGGGTTTGGCTATTCATCGCGACCGTGGAATCCGTGTTTTATACTGGCTCGTATTGAAAACACGGACGTCCTAGTATATCCAATATTTCATATGTTTCTTCTGCTGCGATATCTGTGATGTGATCATGTGATGTTCTGTGATAGATACAGTATATAGTATATATGATATATTATATAGACGTTACTTATGTTTTACACCCGCGCTAGCCCTGCCCCGCTCTGTCGTTAGTTACCTAACCTAACGGTGCACGAGGGGACATCGAGGCGAATGCGGATGGCATAAGTGTACATCGTATTTATCTGTGATGTTTAGGTATTTAAATGATGGGACTTCATTAATGTGATTAATGAATTAAAAGAAACCTAAGATGTTGTAGAATCGAATTTCAAAATAAAACAGGTAGCTACAGTTCTTGCTTTGCACAGCGGTATATATGATATATCCTGCACCTTATTCGATAAAGAAAGGACCGAGATCCCTTCACCGGGAGTGACTCCTTTAGCAATAACTGGCAGATGCTACACATTCGGTTTGTCTTTTGATTGCTTTTAAGAGTTTTTACTTTGCACAGTGATATATATGATATATCCCGCACCTCATTCGACGAGGAAAGGACCGACGATCCCTTCACCGGGAGTGACTCCTTTAGCAAAACTAGAAAAGCCTCAAAAACACTCCATTTCAAAATCATTTGATTCTACAACGATATCAAGTTCATTACGCAATAGGTTTTCAGAAAAACCTGTCGTAGCCCTCCGTCATTTCAGATAAGTAGTAGTTAGTATTCGTGCTGCGTTTGTTGGCCTTTGTCAAGGCGCAGTGTGCGGTAGCTAACTGGTGCTTATCTGCTTATGCATATGATGCAGATTGAGTTAGGGTAGTCGTGCGACCTTGTTGGCCTTTGTCAAGGGCCGTGCGGGTGGGTTTAATTCAATCAGGAAATGACGGGTTGAACTTGACTAGCATCCTATGGTTTGTTGGCCTTTGTCAAGGTCATAGGAGGTTAGGGGCAAAATATTATCGGGAATTTCAAGTGTTGAAATTTGCAATGAGATTGCATACCTTCTATGAGATAGTTGGATCCCGATACCCGCTGCGAGTAAGAGTTACTCCTGGGAGAGTTTTATACATTACAATTAGCCGATCAAGTAGGTGTCTAGAAAGGTGTCAACGAGGTTACGCCTCTGGGAAAACGAGGTTTACATTAATTAGGTTCGTGCGAAAGCACGGGGGACCTCCCTCAAAGTACCGACACTGGCCTGGCTGAAAGATTGGCGAACTTGTAGTGTGTAATTAATCCCGGCTAGTCTTTCCTTTTAGGGTTTGAAGGAAGATTTGATAAAAAGCAGTGGGAGCCATCCTGATTAGATAAAATAATAACCAATCTATTCTTGACAGAGCGCACGCTGAGTGTTTTCTTCTCTCTCTCTCCAGGTAGCGACCATATCACGCCTTAATCAAGATAATAATACGGAATATTGACCGAACCCGCTTGTTATACTGAGCTGGGGAACGTTGGTCCCGCTCCAACTTATAATTGTTATAAGACAGAGCAGGAAATTGGGGATTACCAGAATTCCCGTGCCGCCCAAACGAAGAGAGTGCATGCTGATGCATCATCTTCGGGTGTGTTCATTATACAGAACTGTTTCTCAGTATCCTTTACGTCCTGGGTATGTGATACCAGATCAGGATCCCAGATATGTAATCTGTTACATAGGGCTGCAGAAAGGTAGAGGACTGAGAACGGGTGATAAGTTTCATGAGGCAGAAAACGGGGCAAATGTTGCTGCCAAGTCTGTTGGTCACTGTCACCCTGTATTACAATACATTGATTCTGAATGAATGTTGTTAGATACCGAACCTGATATACAAAATCATATCAGTCTCTTTATTAGTAAAGAAATGATAAAATTTTGTATTGTTGGATAATGTTTTGAACATTTCCTATATCAAAAGTTGATCGGTTCAGGCACGTTATCTAAAAGCGTTGATGTTCTCAATCAAACTACAGTTCTTTAATATATGGAACACACACAAGAGGAAGAGTTCAGAAATGAACGAATCCTTCTTGAGGTATTGTAGACTAGGTCATATCAATGCGACCCGACTAGCTGAAGTTACATAAAGATGCATATTTAAATGAGTTTGAATTTACATCTTGTGAAACTCGCCAGTCATGTCACAAAGATAAGATGACCACAGCTCCGTTTATTGGAAACAGAGAAAGAGTTAGTAAACTCTTGGGATGATACATGTTGATGTATGTAGGTCCCCTGTCTACACATACCAAGACTGGTTCTTTATACTTCATTACATTCTCTGATGATCTTTTTAGATTCAGACATATGAACCTGTTGAAACACAAGTCCGAACCTTTTGAGATATTCACAGAATATAAGTTAGAAGTAGAGAACCAAAACGGGTAAAAGTATTATGTCCTTTGATGTGATCAAGGAGGAGAATACTTGAGCACGGAATTCCTAGATTATTATAAAGGAGAATGAGATTCTCTCTCAGCATTACTCCTCTGTATACACCATAGCACGATGGTATATCGGGGCGGAGCAGATACACCCTATCTGATATGGTGTGCTCTATGATGAGTACTACTGAGTTACCTTTTTCCTATTGGGTGTTATGCACTTGAGAAGCTGCATACCTATTGAATAGGGTTCGAATCAAATCAGTTGCCTACCATTTCATATGTGATATGGAAAGGGAAGAGCCCATATCTTAAGTTGGTTAAGATTTGGGGTTGTCCGGCCTATGTCTAAAAGCAAAATCCGGACACGCTCGAGGCAAGGTCTGTTAAGTAGAACTGGAAATGTTCCAGCTATACAAAATGCAGCTGATGATTTGGTAGAACCAAAGGATTCAGTAGATTCCAACGAACCTCAGCCTCTCCGCCGATCTAGTAGGGTTCCTCACCCACCTGAGAGATACTTCGGTTTCTCTATGACAGTGGGAGCGAGGATTGCATCATGAGATGATGACCCAACTAGCTTCGAGCTGGCCATCAGGAGTAAGACTCTGTAAGAATGGCTGGATGCTTAGTGATCTGAGATGGAATCCTTATACACCAGCAAAGTATGGACTTTAGCTGCTATATCTGAAGGGTTAAATCCCCATCAGGAGCAAGTATATCTTGAGAAGATTACTTGGTGTACATGGAAAAGTTGAGACTTTCAAAGCTAGACTTGTTAAAAGTTTGCATCATTGACCAGGTATGGATAATGATGAAACCTTTTCAAGTAGCTATGCTTAAGTCCATCCAGATCCTACTTGTCACGGCTACATACCATGACTACGATATCTGGTGGTTGGGTGTCATGACTGCTTTTCTAAATGATGTTTTAGATGAGTGTGTCTGTAAGTACACAGCCAGAGGGCCTCGTAGACAGTGGGAGCAGCAGAAACGTGTGCAAGATGTTTTATATGATAAAGCAGGCATCGCGGAGTTGGAACGTCTGTTTTGATGTAGTAGTCAAAGAGTTTGACATCATCAAAATGGTAGATGAACCTTGTATAAACAAAAAGGTAGTAGAGAGTATGGTGACGATCCTCGTAGAGTACGTGGATGACATACTCTTGATAGGGAAGGAGTTTCCTATGCTACGCTCGATCAATCTCCGCTTATCACAAGGATTCTCCACATAGGATCAAAGTGATACCTACTAAATCCTGGGTTTTGGATCTATGAGATAGATCTAATTGGATGTTAGGATTCTCACTAGTTGTAGTGAGATGGTATCAATCGATCCTGGGGAGAATCACTGGAAGGGTTCCAGGGTGATAAAGACGACTGAATGTTAGTCACAGGCATTGTCTTTACCCTCAGTAAAGGGACGGTATGTTGGAAAAGTTCCAAGCTAGATACCGTGACATACTGGACGATAAAGGCAGGATACATCGCTACTTAAGATGCTACCAAAGAGGCTGTTTGGGTGTATATTGGTTCATGAGATGAACTAGGTTCCTACCATTGTGAGACAATGGAGTTGTGGCTTATGCCAAGGAACGCAGGTCCCATCAGTGATCCAGACATATTCTAAGACAGTGTCACCTGATCATGGAGATGGTTGATCTCCAGGGTGATCGAGATTTGGAGAGAAGACTCAGAGGACAACACAGCGGATCCACTCACAAAGGCCTGTTCCCAGAGAGAGACTTTTATGGGATGGTTGAGTATGAGATACTGCAACCACTGCTACAGATGGCCCTAGTGCAAGTGGGAGATTGTTAGTTATATGTATGCCCTAGAGGCCATTACTGTACATAGGATGTATATTGTAGTGGATGCTGGGACATATATAGGGAGGACTTTCTTGCTCGACATGATAGTATGCTATCTGGTTGCTCTTTACCTTAACGTGTATACTGATTGTCTCTCTGTTACATGTTGGTAAAGCCCTTAGGATGTGTGCTTGACTACCTGGATTATGATGCGGATCATACTAGTGGGGACATGGTAGTCCATAAGTACATCCTTCAAAGTCCCTAGTCGTTGGTGTATCGAGACGGGGCATCGATATACCAGAGTAGACTAGCGTATACCTTCTCGACCCATACAGATGGGCGATGGATGATCCCATATCCATTGGTGTTTGACATCAGAGATGATATACGGGTGCTCAGTAGAGACTGGGTACACTGGACGGACTCGCCGAGAACTCCCAGATGGTATTATACCTCACGTCAGATGGCAGTTCTCTGGTGACACTGGTACAGAGTAGTCTGTTGACCCGAGATCGTCATAGAGTCTTGTGTGGTTCCCACTGTGCTTTGATTTCCATCTTACCACGTCCAAGAGGGCGTGCAAAACGGTGGTTTTTGGGTACAGTCCCGAGTCACATGGAGGCAATGAGCGATAGGAGGGGATTCGTCTCTCCCGGTATAGGGAGTTGATGTTGCGCTGTGTTCGATTGGCTATAACAGGAAATCCCTGGCCAGGGTTGCTGAGATTTACTGGTAAGT
The DNA here is from genome assembly GCA_030015575.1 of Agapanthus africanus. Lineage (NCBI taxonomy): Eukaryota > Viridiplantae > Streptophyta > Magnoliopsida > Asparagales > Amaryllidaceae > Agapanthus > Agapanthus africanus. The sequence continues at coordinate 387,948,841 of CM057345.1, read as the reverse complement.
GTTACCAGTAGTTTCTCGAATTGTTATAGACCTCATATCGACATGACTTATCGAGCTATTGGGGTCTGACGTTTACCACCCCTAGGCGAGATATGCGACATATCAGACGATCAGACCGGACTGTACGGTAGTGTTACTGGTTGGATTCACTGGAGTGTGAGCGGGCTTGCTCGTCGATCTTCAGATCGCTCAATACCCGGGTGGCCGTTACGTTTAGCAGACCGCTTGCGGCTTGTGGATGTTTGATATGATCATCATCCGCTGCCGGCGTATTGACGAGTCTTTAGAGTCCTACACAGAGGTTTCCTGGCTCAAGCGAAACGAAATAGGAGCGCATATGAGATATGTGCGGGACCGAGAATAATGCGTGTATGTGATACCGTATTCCATTCTCGCGATGAATGTATCGATTAGGTTATATGAGATATACCCTAGTTATCGAATCAAGGATTGATTCGATAAGCCGATACATTAGACACTAGCCGGTTATATGCGATATGACCGGATCGTTAGATCAAGAGTTGATTTAATGATTTAATGCATAATTATATATTTGATATATTACTTTGCATTAACTAGTATCGGTTCACTTTAAATGGATTTTCTCGCTCGGATGTGCACATTGTATATTTGATATAGTTTTGTGCACATGATTGTATCATGTTTGATGATACATGTTAACTTGGATTTGTGTGAAGATTAAACCATGGTTGTGAGAGTGGTTAGGGTTTTGTTTATTCTCCCATTATTTATTTATTCATTTATTTGTTTATTCTTTTGGAAAATAAATGGAAAGGAGAAAAGAATGGTGGCTTAATTTGGAGTTTAGTTGAAGCTTCATGAAACTTTGATAAAGTCAACCATTCTTATCTCATTCTTAACCGTAACCATTCCCACTAACCATGATTCATTCTCTACACTTGACTAGAGTTAATATTATGATAAGTATTGTTTTTCTATTCATTTTTTAATTAACTTATCATATCATTTTTCTTCTTCTTCTTCCTTGAACTCAAGAAGAAAACCTTGAGGTCATCAATGGTGATTGATGATAAAGAGTGAGAAATCCAATTCTAAAGTCTACCCACTTCCTATTTCTTCATCCTCTACCTCTTGCCAAGTAGTAGAGTGTGTTTTCTTCACAAGTTTCTTGACTTGGTGAAGTCGGAGCTTGATTTAGCGATGCCTTGACGTAGATCATCTTCGGCATGGACATCGATGACCTAGCCCGTCCATTCTCCGATGAAGCCGACGCTAGAGCTCGGGACTTGTTATGGACAGTGAGGAGACTTCAATGCGGAGCTATGGAGGTGGAGAACCAGATCTACAAAGGTTGTATTTCCGTATCTCTTAGTTAAGTGTTAACTAGTTATCTTTTCGCTTAGAAATCTAGCCATCGATCCGTACACTAGGGTTTCTCGGCACCATAATTTTTGAAATTGGCATGGTTGATGCCTTGCGAGACCTCTTGAGAGTCCCTAGGAACCCTACAGATCACATCCAAGATCTCAGGACCGTTTTCACCAGACTGAGAGAACACGATCTGAAAATGAATCCTCTAAAATGCGCTTTTGGCGTGTCATCGGAAAAATTCTTGGGCTTCATAGTTCGACATTGGGGGATCGAAGTTGGCCCATCAAAGATAAAAGCCATTATGGAGATGCCTCCTTTAAAGAATCTGACGCAGCTAAGATCCTTTCAAGGTAAGCTTGCTTACATATGAAGGTTCATCTCGAACCTATCGGGAAGATGTAGGCCCTTCTCGAAGCTCATGAAGAAAGGAGCTCCTTTCTTCTGGGATGCCGAATGTCAAGAAGCGTTTGAAAATATTAAACAGTACCTGTTGCACCCTCCAGTGCTTGCTGCTCCTATTCTAAATAAACCATTGATTCTCTATACTGCCGTGCTAGATGAGTCACTTGGTGTACTCCTCGTCCAGAACAATGAGGAGGGAAAAGAGAATGCCCTGTACTACCTCTGTCAAACGTTAGTCGGGGTGGAACACAACTATTCTCCAATCGAAAAGCATGGCATGGCCCTGATATTTGTCGTGAAGAAGCTAAGACACTATCTTCTCGCTCATCGGGTTATGCTGATCTCTAAGGTCAACCCGCTTAAACACTTAATGACCAAGGCAAGCCTAACCGGCAGAATGGCAAGATGGGCTATCATACTACTTAAGTTCGACATAGTCTATACTCTCAGAAAGCAATAAAGGGTAAGCCCTCACCGACTTCCTTGCTACTCATCCCATACCAGAAGGGCCACCGCTCAATTACGAGTTACCCGATGAACAAGTGCTGCACTTTGAGGATGACGAGCCATGTTAGGGCTCTACTTCGACAGAGCCTCATCTAAGGACTTCCATCAAATCAAGTGTCCCGGAGATAAATGTAGGGATAGGATTGGTGTTTGTCATGCCATAAAGAGGAACCCTACGACGCTCCTTCGCTCTTACCGAGCCTCGCACAAACAACGAGGCTGAGTATGAAGCTCCGATGGCTGGTCCGGAGCTCGCCATAAAAATAGAAATCCTTCAGCTACAGGTTTATAATGACTCCCAGCTTGTCATCAACTACGTAAGTAGCGACTATAAGATATACAAATCCGAGTTAGCTTGGTACAGAAGCCGGGTGGTGGAGCTAATGAAACAGTTCACCTACATTGAACTGATAAGAGTTCTTAGGGCGTTGAACGGAAAAGCTGACGTACTCGCTCGCTTAGCCAAGGGGCTGGCTGATCCCGATATGGATGAAATTCTAATAACAGTCAGAAGCCGGAAAATTCTACCTTCAGTCTCTTTGCGTGAAGAAGAAAGCAAAACAAAAGAGCAATCCTGCCGAAAAAGTTTTGATCATTCAAGATGAGCCCGACTGGAGAGAACCCTTCATAGAGTACCTCCGATACGACAAGCTGCCCGAAGAAAAATTTGTGAGGATTCGGCTAAAGAAGAGAGTTCCCCGATATGTGTTTGTAAATAATACGCTATACCGCAGATCATATGACTAACTCTGGCTCAGGTGTCTATCATTGGCCGAAGCCCAAAAGGTCATGAAAGAAGTTCACTCGGGCGTCTGCGGGGCTCACCAGTCCAGCCCCAAAATGTGGCTTCAAATCAAATGGCTTAGATATTACTGGCCCACCATGATAAGGGATTGCGAAGAGCATGCGAAAAAGTGTTATCTCTGCCAAATTCACGGTGACTTCATTCACAAGTATCCCAATCCGCTGCATCCCACGGTGGCGTCATGGCCCTTCGAAGTTTGGGGCACCGACATAATTGGTCCAATTGATACTCTGTCATCCAAAAGCCATCGGTTCATATTGGCCACAACTGACTACTTCTCTAGATGGGCTGAAGTCGTCCTGCTAAAAGAACTCAAGACAGAAGATATTCTGACGTTCTTCCGGCTCAATATTCTATACCGCTTCGGTACACCTAGAAGAATAATTTCTGAAATTGGGCCTTCGTTCAAGAGCTTCAAAGTTTCAAGGTTCGCTATTCAGCACAAGATAGACTGGAGATATTCCCCCATCTATAATCCAAGAGACGATGGACTAGCCGAATCCTTCAATAATACCCTATGCAAGCTCCTGAGGAAAAATACTTCAGCCAACAAGAGAGACTGGAATCTCAAGCTCCATGAGGCGTTGTGGGCATATCGTACCTTGCACCGCACTCTAACTCAGTCCACTCCATAATCATCACTCTTCGGAGTGGAGGCAAACCCCCTCTAAGTCGAAGTTCCAAGCCTAAGAATGACCGTCTAGCATGAGTTGACGGAGGAGGAAAACGTCCTCCTTCGGCTTGAAGAGTTAGACGCCCTCGAAGAAAAGAGGCTCGTAGTACAGCAAAATTTGGAGCTGTACCGAGCCCAAATGTCACGGGACTATGACAAGATGACCTGCCCCTGTGCTTTTAAGAAAGGCGAATTGGTGTTGGTCCTCAAAAGACCGATCATCCCCAATCGACATACCAAAGGAAAATTAGAGCCGAACTGGGATGGACTATACGTTATCGAGAAAGTGTTTGATGGAGGATACTACTAGCTGATAAATGCCAAGGGAGAAAGACCCATGTCACCCATCAGTGGCCGATATCTCAAGAAATACTATGCGTGAATGCTCCAAGGTGCAGGCGAATTGAGTACACCAGCTCTATAGTCTGGATCATACATCCTGTAAAACCGTATACAATCCATGACGCAAATGACCCCTATCTCTCCTAAGTCCTATCAGCGAGACTACATCTGAAGTCCTACCGCTGATGAAGTATAAAAAATAAGAAGGAAGAAAAAAAAGGTATGTACACAAGCAAAACGGGCACGGATGAAAACCAGAAAGGGCACAAACTCATGAAAAGAGATGAAATACACTCGCAAAGTCCTCTCGATCTTGTGAGGAGAAAATCCCCGCGTGAGATCCTTACGACCTACAAAGGAGCAACACACTTAGGAATCCCCACGATTTCTAGGGAGAAATACACTTGCGAGATCCTCTCGACTCGTAGGGAGAAAATATTTTTATGAGACCCTTACGGCTCATAAAATTGAAAAGCCTTAGGTGATAGGGATCTAAACCTGTCTCCTAAGCCATCACTCCCCAACGGGTAATGGCAAATGATAAGTCACTCCTGGCATTACGCTTCACTGTTAGCGGTGCTGATACCGACCCAAAACACAAACCCTAAGTTTTGCCAAAGGCAATTGATGAGTCGCTCCTGGCACTACACTTCAGTGTTAGCGGTGCTGATACCGACCCAAAAACCAAATTCGAAGTCCTCCCGGGGCAAATGATGAGTTGCTCTTGGCATTATTCCAGTTCAGCAATGCTGATGCTAAACAAAATACAAATTCTAAGTTCCTCTGAAATTCAAAAATCCCGCCAAAACAAGGCAGAAATCAAACAGATCAAATCAACGTCCCACCCGGTAGCGCTCCCAAGCTCAAAAGTCCCGCTGGACGGGTAGGGAACTCCCAAATCAAATCAAATCCCGACACCGCAGAAAGCGGAGCAAGTCAAATTAAATCCCGACACCGCAGAAAGCGGAGAAAGCGGAGCAACTCAAACAAATCCCAACACCGCAAGAAGCGGAGCTAGTCAACTTCAACCCCGACACCGCAAGAAGCGGAGTAACTCAAATCAACCACCGACTGTCAAAGTCACAAAAATGGCAGCACCGACCGTCCACGTCGCTAAAATGGAAGTACCGACCGTCCAAGTCTCAAAAAATGCCAGCATCGACCGTCCACGTCGCTAAAATGGTAGCACCGACCGTTAAAGTCATAAAAATGGCAGCACCGACCGTCCACATCCCTAAAATAGCAACACCGACCGTCCACGTCGCTAAAATGGCAGCACCGACCGTCCACGTCGCTAAAATGGAAGCACCGACTGTCCACGTCGCTAAAATGGCAGCATCGACCATCCACGTCGCAAAAATGACAGCACCGACAGTCCAAGTCGCAAAAATGGCAGCACCGACCGTCCACGTCGCTAAAAGGGTAGCACCGACCGTCCATGTCGCAAAAAAGGCAGCATTGATCTCCACGTCCTCAAAACAGGAACCAAATCAAGTCAACCTCCATATAAAAGAAGATCCATCAATTTCATATGCATGACCCATATATGTGGTGTGCATTTATTGATGGGGGCACTTTTTTGGGGTCAAAAATTACACCTCGGTTGACCAAGTCAAAGGCAGTCAACCCCCAAGTGGGCCTGAGCTCAAGCAAACGGGTCCAAGCCCAAGTCAAGACCAAGCGTAGAAGGGGCTGGCTCCATGCCAAAAGAAGACGATAAATTAGTTTAAATACGTTTTTAAAGAATTAAATGTATGAAAAAATGGGCAAAAAGCCAAAGTTTTGTAAACCCCATGGCTTATGTGTGAAAAGAAATAAGCACATGAGGCATGAGGAGGCACAAGTGCTATTTGGAAAACCCAAGGGGTTATATGTAAGGTGTGTAGCCTATAAAAGGCAAACATGATGAAAAAATCAATAACACTTTTCATTCTCTCAAAAGATTCTAGGGTTTGTGCCTCCATCTCCTTTCTTTCAAGTTCTCCCTTTTCTTTTCATTTCTAATTAAATCTAGAGTTTAACTCTTCTTTTTCCAAAAAGAAATATTTTTTCACCATAAAACGCTCGAAGGGGAGTTCAGATCTCCCATCAAATCCCTAAAAGGGAGATTTTTAATCCCACCTCCTTTTTTCTCCAAGATCCAGCAAAAGGACAGGAGGAGGAAGAAGACCCACCTCCAAAAATCCCACTTTTGGAGGATCTGAGGCTCCAGGGAGAAGATATTGTTAGTTATATGTATGCCCTAGAGGCCATTATTGTACATATGATGTATATTATAGTGGATGCTTGGACATATATAGGGAGGACTTTCTTGCTCGACATAATAGTATGCTATCTGGTTGCTCCTTATCTTGTCATGTATACTTATTGTCTCCCTATTACATGTTGATAAAGCCATTAGGATGTGTACTTGACTACCAGGATTATGACGCAGATCATACTAATAGGGCCAGGGTAGTCTATAAGTACATCCTTCAATTGTTCCTAGTCATGGTAGTATCGAGACGGGGCATCGATATTCCAGAGTAGACTAGCATATACGTTTCTTAACCCATATGATGGGCGATGGATGATCCCACATTGGTTGCTCTTTATCTTGGCATGTATACTTATTGTCTCCCTGTTACATGTTGATAAAGCCATTAGGATGTGTACTTGACTACCAGGATTATGACGCAGATCATACTAATAGGGCCAGGGCAGTCTATAAGTACATCCTTCAATTGTTCCTAGTCATGGGAGTATCGAGACGGGGCATCGATATTCCAGAGTAGACTAGTGTATACGTTTCTTGACCCGTATGATGGGCGATGGATGATCCCACATCCATTGGTGTTTGGCATCAAAGATTGTATACAGGTACTTAGTGGAGACTGGGTACACTGAACAGGACTCACTGAGAACTCCTAGATGGTATTATACCTCGCGTCAGATAGCAGTTCTCTGGTGACACTAGTACAGGTTAGTCTGTTGACCCGAGATACTCATAGAGTCTTGTGTGATTCCCACCATGCTTTGATTTCCACCTTACCACGTTTAAGAGAACGTGCAAAACGGTGGTTTTTGGGTACAGTCCCGAGTCACATGGAGGCAATGAGTGATAGGAGGGGATTTCGTCTCTCTCGGTATTGGAGGTTGATGTTGCGCCATGCTCGATTGGCCATAACAGGAAATCTCTGGCCAGGGTTGCTGAGATTTACTGGTAAGTGTTATCAGTAGTTTCTCGAACTGTTATGGGCCTCACATCGGTATGACTTATCAGGCTATTGGGGTCTGACGTTTACCACCCCCAGGCTGGATATGAGACATATCAGACGAAGAGACCGGACTATACGGTAGTGTTACTTATTGGATTCACAGGAGTATGAGCAGGCTTTCTTGTTGATCTTCTGATCACTCAATACCCGGGTAGCCGTTACGGCCAGCTAGTACCGCTGACGGCTTGTGGGTGACTGATATGAGCATCACCTACTGCCGGCGTATTGACAAGTCTTTAGAGTCATACACAGAGGTTTCCTGGCTCAGGCGAAATGAAGTAGGAGCACATATGTGATTTGTATGGGACCGAGATTAATATGCGTATGTGATACCGTATTCTAATCTCGCGATATGTGATATAGCCGGGTTATCGAATCAAGTGTTGATTTGATAAGTTGATACAAATGATATTAGTCAGTTATATGTGATATAGCCGGATTGTTAAATCAAGTGTTGATTCAATAATTTAATATATAATTATATATTTGATATATTAACATACATTAACTAATATTAGCTCACTTAAGAATTTCTTTTTCTCACATTTTCATTTAATATATATGTGATATATATTAATTATGTTTCTTTTTGTGTCATGCTTGATGATACATTATACATGGGTGTATGAGACTCATACCATAATTAAGATAATGAGGGTTTTTATTATTTAAGGTAAATACAAAATTAGGTGGAAATTAATCATGGTTGGATGCTTAGTGGAAGCTTGTAGAATCATTGACTTAGTCCACTAATTTTGTCTTACCCTAGATATTTATTAACCTAACCATCATCTTAAGCCATGGTTAAGTCTCTACATGAGTTATATGAGATATTATCTCACCCATGGTTGCTATTCTCACTCATGGATTCTCATTCCATTCTCATCTTCATCTTCTTCTTCATTCCAATTTTGCTCTCTAGTTTTTTGGAAAGTGAAGAAATATAGTGAGAAAAATTATTCTAAAGTGAGCAAAAATCCTACTTCATCAACCTATACTAAATTAGCCATTTAGTTTAGGTTGTTTACTTCACTAATTCCCAATTAGTGAAGAGGTTGCTTGAGTTGGAGATTCCTCGACGTAGATCATCTTCGGCCTCGAAGACTTCAAGCAAGCTTGTTCTTTTTTCCTTGTGAACCCTTACTAGAGTCCGGAAGATCACTACTTGGAGCGAAGTGACTACTACATGGAGCTTTAGAAGTGAAGGACCGGTCTACAAAAGTTGTATTCCTCATTCACTTAGTGTAACGGTTGATTACATGCTAGCTTACTCCTAATTTTCTAGTTAGATCCTTGGCATAGGTTGCATGGCTCTCTAGGTTTTTTAAAAATGCATACTTGATGCCCTATAAAATCGTAGTTAGGGTGCTATGGAACCCAGCAGTGCTATCAGAGCTAAGCTAGAGCATTAGGAATTGTTTTGACGATGTTAGATGAATTGCGAAACCGATACAACTCCGAAACCCCGACACAAAACCCTTCATTGTTCTGGACGGAACTGTTCATGTTGGTTTGGCTTCGATTTTTTTTTGTTTCAGGGCTCTGGAGTTTAGTGTTTCGTAGTCGTAATTTTAACAACGTCTCGGGTAACTTTAACGACGCTAAAAAGTTCGAACGAATATCAAAAACCCATTTTTTTACCCCTCTCTGGAAAATTTTCCAAAAGTTGGATTTTTCCAAGTTAAAAAATCATTCAAACATCATGCAGGTAATTCTATGGACTCTCTAGAAGAACGACACCCAAACTCGACTCTTTGACCGCGGAACCGCGGCCAAATCCTAGGGTTTGCGGCAGTTCCGCGGCGCTATGAGTAAGGCATGGGTCGGCCCTTCTACGGTTGGTCCATAGGTGCTGTGGCCTATTCTGGGTATTTTTTAAACTGTGCTCAAGTGTTGAGCTCTCTGGGAAATTTTGGGTGTTTGTTGATTCGATCGAAATGTTTAACATCGTCTAGCTATCTGTAAATTGTGATACAATATTTGGAATCCACAATAATTAGTTTTGTGAAAACTAATTTGAGTTTTGTAAACCTAGCAATTTAGTCTCATTTGATCGGTTACCATGGGGTTTTGATATGGATCAAAACTCTGTCATAATCACATAGTGTACGCTGATACTCGCCGGGTAACATTACTAGATAGCCACGCCCCATAGCCTCGACCAAGTGACTGCAGGAGAACTCCGTTGCTTAAAGCATCCGTCTGGGTGCTCGTGGCCGCGGTGTTTCTCCTAAGTGCACTTCGTCGACGTCATCGAGGGTGCGGCTGTCTACTAAAGTTTTCGACGAGCATTCGATCAACTTGTCGGGAATCTTGTTGAATTGCTCGGCTTGTCATTGAAAAGTGTTTTCAATATCGAGACTAAAATGCGGGGTTTATAATGTTAGGCATGAAATTCAGAATATGAGATATTCCAGGTTTATGATGTTTAAGGAATTCATGTAGTTAGGCACGAAATCCGAAGTATGTGATATTTCGGGTTTATGATATCTAAGGTGGTTGCAGATTCCAATTGTTGTAGTTTTCACTTTCTTTTTTGCGACCGTAAGTGTAATATGTGGTGTATCGCCGGTTTCGTTGCTATATGTCAAAGATAATTGGGATATATATATTTACTTACGTTGATGACATGTGATGTTATGTGTTGCTGTGATATGTTATATTGGATCGTCGTGTTTGAATAGCCGGGGTTCTTTTTGTGTGAGATGAGAGTTTTTCATTTTCATTCATGTTAAAAATTGTATGTAATATTCTTTTATTAGGGCACTTTCGGGTTGAGGATGATATCACCATTGATGTATATTATATACTTTTCCGCATTAGGATAGACCCAAGGTGAGGAGCACAAGTAACCGGGTTCTAGAGTCCAGTGGGAGACCATCTCGAGGAGTCGAGACCGGGTCTCCTAACTCTAGAATTGGTAGGGTTGCTTGCCGCTCTCGTAGGGGTCTAAGGATGTGGGATTGGCTATTCATCACGACCGTGGAATCCGTGTTTTTTACTGGCTTAATTTAAAACACGGAATTCCTAGTATATCCAATATTTCATATGTGGACTTCTGCTACTGATATTCTGTGATGTGATCACTTTATATGATGAGACGAATTTTGTTATTATATATATGATATATAATAAACGTTGCTTTTGTTTTACACCCGCGCTAGTCCCGCCCCGTTATGCCGTTAGTTAAGTAACCTAACAGCGCATAACGGGACACTGTGGTGAATGCGGATAGCATAAGAGTACGTTGTTTTTTCGTTTCTTCTGTGATGATTAGGAAGCATAAATGATGGGACTTCATTAATGAGATTAATGAAAGGAAAGAAACCTAAGGATGTTGCAGAATCCTATTTTAAAAACTGTATCTCTAGTTCTTGCCTTGCATAGCGGTATTCCTTGTAGAATATCCAGCACCTCATTCGATAAGGAAAGAGCCGAGATCCCTTCACCGGGAGTGACCTCTTTAGCGAAACTGGCAGATGCTATAACCCACTCGGTTTTGTTTTTGATTGCTTCTCTAGTTCTTGTTTTGCATAGTGGTATTCCTGAATATCTAGCACCTCATTCCATGAGGAAAGAGCCGAGATCCTTTCACCGAGAGTGACCTCTTTAGTAAAACTAGCAAAAGCCTAAAAAACACCCCTTTTCAAAATCACTCGATTCTACAACGATATCAAGTTCATTACGTAAAAGGTTTTCTTAAAAACCTGTCGTAGCCCTCCGTCATTTCAGATAAGTGCTACTTAGTATTCGTGCTACGTTTGTTGACCTTGTTAAGGCGTAGTGTGCGGTAGCTGATTAGTGCTTATCTATTTAAGCATGTGATGCGATTGGATTAGGGTAGTCGTACGACTTTGTTGACCTTGTTAAGGGTCGTACGGGTAGGTTTAATTCAATCATGAAATGTACGGGTTGAACTTGGCCAGCGCTTATGATTTGTTGACCTTGTTAAGGTTATAAGTTGTTAGGGGCAGAATATTATCGGGAATTTCAAGTGTTGAAATTTGCAATGAGACTGCATCCTTCTATGAGATAGTTGGATTTCGATACCTACTGAGAATAAGAGTTACTCCTGGGAGAGTTTTACACATTACAATTAGCCGATCAAAGTAGGTTCCATGAAAGGTGTTAACGGGGTTATGCCCCTAGGAAAGCGAGGATTATTTTAATTAGGTCCGTGCGAAAGCACATGGAACCTCCCTCAAAGTACCGACACTGGCCTGGCCGAAAGATTTGCGAACTTATAGGGTGTAATTAATCCCGGCTAGTCTTAACTTTTAGGGTTTGAAGGAAGATTTGATACAAACAGTGGGAGCCATCCTGATTAGATAAAATAATAACCAATCTGATCTTGCAAGAGCATACACAGAGTGTTTTCTTCTCTCTCTCTCTCCTGGTAGCGACCGTGACATGCCTTAATCAAGATAATAATAATATGGATGTATTGACCGAACCCACTTGTTATGCTGAGCTGGGAAACGTTGGTTCCGCTCTACCTTATAATTGTTATAAGTCTGAGCAGGAAATAGGGGAATATCCGGATTCCCACGCGACCCATACGAACAAAAAGCATGTTGATGCATATTCTTTGGGTGTGTTTATTACCGAGAACTGTTTCTCAGTACACTCTACGTTCTGGGTATGAGATACTGGAACAGTATCCCATATATGTAAGATGTTACGTGGGCTAAAGAATGGTAGACAACTAAGAAAAGGTGATCATTCTCTAGAGTAGGGAAAGGTGCAAATGCTGCAGCCAAACCAGTTGGCGAATATCACCTTGTATTACCAAATGGTAAATACATTGATTCTGAACAAATGTTATTACATGCCGAACCTGATATACAACATTACATCAGTTTTTTTATTAAGTTAAAGAAGGATATAATTTTTTATTGAAGGATAATGCTGTGAACATTTTCCTTAATCAATAGTTGATTGTATTAGGCATGTTATGTAATGGCATGTACGTTCTAAATTAAACTACATCTCAAAGTATATAGAACACACACAAGAGGAAAAGTTCAGAAATGAACGAATCCTTCTTGTGGCATTGTAGACTAGGTCATATCAATGCGACACGGCCAGCTAAGTTACATAAGGATGAATATTTGAATCTGTTCGAATTTTCATCTTATGATACTTGCCAGTCATGTCTCAAAGGTAAAATGACCAAAACTCTGTTTACTGGAAACAGAGAAAGAGTTACTGAACTCTTGGGACTGATACATGGTGATGTATATGGTCCTATGTCTACAAATGCCAGAGTTGGTTCCTCGTACTTCATTATATTCATTGACCATCTATCAAGATTCGGACATATGTTCTTGTTGAAACACATGTCTGAAACTTTTATGAAATTCAAGGAATATAAGCTTAAAGTTGAGAACCAGACGGGTAGAAGTATTAAAATCCTTCGATGTGATCGAGGAGGAGAATACATGAGCACGGAGTTCCTGGATTATTTAAAAGAGAATAAGATTCTCTCTCAGCTTACTCCTGTTGGCTATAGTGCCCTCAAGGCAATTATCGTAATCGCAGGTAGGTGATTATGATGATTGAGGGAGAACCTATACCGGTAGAACAGTCTTACTCGAGATGATAGTATGCTATCTGATTTGTCTTTATCATCATGTACATGTTGATAGAGCCTATAGGATTCTTGCCTGACTACCGGGGTCCCCGGCCAGAACCACACGTGGCCCCGCCGCTTGAGGGTGCAGCGAGCCCCCGGCGATCATATACGTGGGCCCTGGGGGTCTATAAGCACATCCTTAAACGTCCCTAGTCATGAGAGTATCGAGACTGGGCATCGATATTCCAGTGTAGACTAGTGTATACTGATCGAGACCCCGACGAGGGGCGGTGGCCAGGTCTCACAAGCCATTGGTGTTAGTTTGTTCACCTAAGATAGTATACAGGTGCTCATTGGGTTATGAGTACACTGGACGGACTCGCCGGGAACCTGCTATTTGGTATTATACCTATTGTCAGATAGCAGTTCCCATGTGACATGTGTACAGGTTAGTCTGTCGACCTGAGATTGTCATTTTTCTCGTATGAGTTCCCACTGTGCTTTGATTACTACCCTACCACAACTCAAAGGAGTTGTGCAAATAGGTTTTAGTTGGATACAGTCCCGAGCCACATGGAGGCAGTGATCGGATCGTCGGGGATTCATCTTTCCCGGTATTGGGGGTTGATGTCGCGTTGTGCACGGGTGGCCATCACCAAAAATCCATGGCCATGGTGGATTAGAATTACCGATCCAGGATCGATAGTTTCTCAGGTGGTGATGGGTTTCATGCCGACACTAAATGTCACGTTGTTAGGGGTCTGACTTTATCCACCCCCTAGACTCGATATGCGATACTCATAGACGAACAGACCGGACTGTACGGATATTGTCACTTTCAGGCTCAATAGGGGTTCAGGATGAGTTTGCTCGTCGGCCTCCCTTTCGCTCAATACCTGGGTAGCCGTTACGTACAGCTAGTGCCGCTGACGTGCTTGTGGTTAAACCCACTGCCAGCGTATTGACGAGTCTTTAGAGTCCCGCACAGAGCGTTTTCACGGTTCAGGCGATATGGTGTAGATGACGTATGTTGGTACATACAGGTGTCCGATTAAATATGTGCACATGCTGCACAGACTTTAATCGGACGGTTGATAATACTAGCAGTTTAGGATTAAACTGGATTATTAAATCAAGTTTTGATTTAATTTTTTATATATGTATATATATATATATGTATTCTAGTATTATTGTTCACTATTCATTTTCTCTCTTGACTATTCGTATTTTTGTACGAATACGCGTATATGTATTTCGATACGTGTACCGGGTTGCATTCCGTATTTATACGGAATGGCTTCTAGAAGAAGGCCACCACATTATTGGATTTTCTTTTTAGAAAATCAAATAAGGAAATGAGGTAGAGGGGTGAGATGGCATGAGCATGGGTCTTGGACATATAGAGAGGCAGGGGTCTTATTTGTTTATTTGAAAAAGGAAAAAAGATTTTTTATGTGTGATTTATTGAGATGAGAGAGAGAGAGAGGGCATCCTCCATTCTAGACTTGGCCTTTCTCATTTTCTTGTGTTGCTTCTTCACTTGCTTCATTATATTCTTATATGAACACTTAGCCAATTCTTGAGTTGCTCATGCCATTGTTTCCTCAGCTCCTTCATCTTTTATGGTTGCTCCCTTGAGCAATAGTGATGAGAGGAAAATATAGTGACACATTCCTACACTTCCACTCTCCATTGCTAGCAACCTTGGAGCGTCGGTTGCCTCGTTCGACGAGGCTGAAGCTTGCGCTGTTTCCCTCAGGTGGATCATCGTAGATAGAGGAAGACCGGCAACCAAACTCGATCAAGGAGCCTCTTGGTGCTTGGGGATGATGGTAGAAGACCGAAGAACACATATCAAATCGGTATAACCATCTAATTTCTTATATATAGCTTGCTAGTTTAGGGTTTAGGGTAGATCCGGGCATCGGGTAATGGTAGCGCCAGTTTAGAAAATTTTTGTTCCGCATTTGGCCACGGTTTGATGGCCGGGGCGCTGCCGTAACCCAACATGGTATCAGAGCCAGCCTTTAAACCCTTTACTAGCTTGTTTAGACAATGTTAAAGTATTGAAATCGAAATAACCCGATAACAGTGCACTACTGATTCCATTCTCTATCGATTTTCAAAGTCTTCAAAAAATTATTTTAGCAACTACAGATGACTATTTGTATGGACACTAGAACATACCCCAAATACGAACCCATTCCAACAAAATTGACCCGAGCACATTGCTCAAAAATCCGAGGAGGCCATCCATATTAAGGAATTTGGGCTTTGCATTTTGGGTGTGGTTTGGTCTCTGGAACGTTGGTTCAGTGGTGTTTCTAGTTTTGCCAATTTTGGATATTATGTTATCTGTTGTTCAGGGGGAATTCGGGGTGTTTCGAAGTCGATAATTTAGCACTGTTTAAAAGTTTATACAGTACTTACATTAATATCTGCGACCGTAAATGTCATTAGATCGGTACACCTTGTCTAATTGCTATAGTTCTTTTAGATGGGTTTGCGAACGTGACATTCACGTTGATATTCTGTGTTGTGCTGTGATGTTGGTTGGATCATCGTGGTGGATAGTTATCGTGCAATGTTAGTACAGTATAGTTTCATTTGTACATTTGATATTGCGGGGAGAGCGTCTGATATGTGGACTGCCATCACTTCCAGTTTGTATATTATTTGTTTGGGGTACGACCGGGTTGAGGTCGATGTCACCCTTGTATATAATTTTCTTTTCTGTACTAGGATTACCCCACGGTGGAGTGCACGAATAGCCGGGTTCTAGAGGGCAACGGGTCCGCATCTCATAGTGTTGAGATGGAGGAGACCTTACTCTAGAATTGGTGGACTATTCGCCGCACTCGTAGGGGGTATAGGTTGACCCACGGAAGGGTGCTCAAGTTACCGGATTCCGTGAAGTGCTGGGTGGCCCATTCACGTTGTTGAAGGGGGTTGCCTCACTTCTGGTTTTGGCGGGAAACTTTCCGTGCTCGTAGGGGTATAAGTTATCATTGTACAGGCTATCCACATGATAGGGGAATGTCGGGTCTCATTTGCGGCTCAAGTGAAACCCAGGGCTCCAGGATTATCCACCACTCCGTGTTGTTGCTTCTGTGATGCTTCTATGATATTGCTTTATATCATGCTTGGGACGATTCTTATATATATTTATATATATACTAGTAGATATTGTATATGTTTTGCACCCACGCTAGTCCAGTCACCACTCTGTCATTAGTTAAGTAACCTAACGGGTGATGACGGGACCCAGCGGCGAATGCGGAAGACATATACGTACATCATATATTTTCGTTCTTTTCTGGTGTGATTAATTGATGGGACTTCATTGATTCTTATCAATGCAAGGATAAAACAAACCTATATGATGTTGTTGGAACCAAGTTTTTCAAACTGAAATTACAGACTTTTTCTTTTGCTTTGAACAGTGGTATTCGATTGGGAATATCCTGCACCTCATTCGACGAGGCAAGGGCCGAGATCCCTTCATCGGGAGTGACCCCTTGAGTAAAAGTTTGCGTCAAAGTAATAATTTCACTATAGTCGTTTCCTTTTGCTTTGCATCGTGGTATTCAGTTTGGAATATCCCGCACCTTATTCTACGAGGAAAGAGCCGAGATCCCTTCACAGGGAGTGACCTCTTTAGCAAAAGTTTTCGCCACTATATATTTGTAAAACCACTTGGATTCCTTCAACGATATCAAGTTCATTACGTTAAAGGTTTTTCGCCAAAAACCAGTCGTATCCCTCCGTCATTTCTTACAGGTATTATGTAGTATTCATGCTGTGTATGTTGAC
This sequence comes from Agapanthus africanus, assembly GCA_030015575.1. Classification (NCBI taxonomy): domain Eukaryota; kingdom Viridiplantae; phylum Streptophyta; class Magnoliopsida; order Asparagales; family Amaryllidaceae; genus Agapanthus; species Agapanthus africanus. The sequence goes on along the minus strand of CM057345.1, from coordinate 387,932,114 downwards.
ATCTGTCAAGGCACAGTGCTTGGTAGCTGGGTAATGCTTGTTTGTTGCATAGATATGTGATTATTTAGGACAGTCGCACGGTCATGTTGACCTCTGTTAAGGACTCGTGTGGGTGTGTCTAAGTTAATCCAGGACAATGACGGGTTGAACTTGACTTGCGACTTATGATATGTTAACCTCTGTCAAGGTCATAAGCCGCTTGGGGTAAAAACACACATCAGGAGTTTCAAAAATATAGGAAACTTGCCAGGATTGCGCATACCTTCTGGAGTGTGGTAACTTGAGTGGCTTCCATCAAGTTATCATGCGATGATAGTTGGATCCCGATTCCCACTGATGAGTAGGATTACTTCTCGGGTGATTCCGACTAATTCTCCTTCTGGGTTTGGAGGAGAATTCGAGGAAACGGTGGGAGCCATCCTGATTAGATAAATAAATAACCATTCTGATCTAGGTTAGAGTGCACGCTGAGTGTTTCTTTACTCTCTCTCTTTGGCAGTGACCATGGCCCGACCCTTGACTAAAACTCATGAACCAAGTTAATCGAACCTTCTTAAACCACTTTGGCTTTTGGAATGTCACGGTGTCGCATACATCATTGCCACTTCTATATCACCTTTGCATTTCTCCAGAACACCCCGTGTCACTATGAACATCCACTTCCATTGGATAAATCCATCGTATAGTTACATACGAACTCGAAGGAACTTGTTCCAGATTCGAGGATGGATTCTGGTTCTGGAGAGATTGAATAATATTATTCAGTTGTCTTTTTCCATTACCTTCTCTCAGGTTGCGAGGGCTCCTAGGATTAAGAGAAGGTACACCTATTGAGCTTATTGGATAGTCTTCTTCCAAACCATAGGCAGGTGCCGACAGGCAGGGAAGGAAGAAAACCAATCAAGCCTAAGTGTGGTGTACAGAAGGTAATAAGTAAAGACATATAAAGGGAGTAGATTAAGGGCAAAGAAAATTGTGACCACCATCATTCACAACAAAACCGTGTATACCCCTGCCACTCCTACATCCGCTTTGGATTTCTCCAAAACACTCCGTATCACTACGGATATCCACTCCTATTGGATATGCCATCGTATAGTTACATACGAACTAGAAGGAATTCGTTCCAGATTCGAGGATGGTTTTTGGTTCAGGAGAAATAGAATAGGATTATTCATGTGTCTTTTCCTATTACTTTCTCTCAGGTTGCGAGGGCTCCTGGCATAAGGAGAGTACACCTATTACGCTTATTGGATAGTCTTCTTCTAAACCTTAGGCTGGTGCCAAAGGGTAGGGAAGGAAGAAAACCAATTAGCCTAAAGGTGATGTACAGAAGGTAATAAGTAAAGACATAATAAAGGGATTGGAGCGAGGGCATGAAACTATACGGTTACAGTCATGAATTAGGATAGTGGAAGAGGCGTTACTAGGAATACCAGTTAACCCCTTTTGAAACATTTTCATGTTTCAGTTTCACTGTGCAATGTTAATTGAAAACTATTTTTTCAATTGGAATCTAATTTCAGGGTATGTGTTTACCAGATCAGTTTCTCACATCTGTATGTTATTACGGATGGTGAGTGGGAGTAAGATATTGGGAATTGGGTGATTAGATCCTTATTATATCGGAATTTGTTGTAATTGGTGATATTTGAGAAAATCATCTGGTTTTTGCCTGACGGCAAATTTTTGGTTTTGAATATCCGTAGTTATGCACCAGTTTCAAACTGATATATCTGTACGTTTATTTTATAAAGTGAGATATAACTTTTTGAAATTATGTCCATGAAATTTACCTATATCAGTTGGTGATTAGGTAAGGTGCATTCAACAGCGGTGTAATTCTTCTTAACCATAGTACAATTTTCAACCTACGACGCACAGGGTTTGAGTTATTAAACTCAGTGGACTTATACAAAGTATTGTATGTTGTCCGGTGTCCATTAGGACAAAGGGGTTGGTACTCGTACTATATTCTGTTTACTCATGACTTCTCCAGTTCTAGACAAATATTTCATTGAAATGCAAGGTCCAGATATTGAGAAGTTATAGGTATAAGAATAAAGTAGAGAACCATTTGTTGGAAGTCTCATGATTCTTCGAGGAAGTCGAAGATGTAGATACTTGAGTTTGGTATTCCGTTGATAGTAATGGTTTTGAGAACTTGCTTCTCTTTCAGGTTACTCATATGTGGATGCACTCCTAGATGAGTAATGCTGATTGACCTCTTTCCATTTGGTTGATATGCACTGGAGACAGCTGCATGATTTTGAATCTGGTTCCAATTAAATTAGTGCTTTTGTTTCTATATTAGATATATATAGAATCAATTTATATCTTAACGATGTTAAGATATAGGGAGTTGTCTGGCTGATGCTTAAAACCAGAATCCAGATAAACTCGAGGCACGTTTCAGTAATGGCTGTTTGTGGGTTATCCCGGGCTTTGACGAGAGTTGACTTTCTACCATCAGGAAGATCAATGTTTTTATCGTTCTTGACTCGCCACAGTTTTAGTAAAATGTATCTTTTCAGGAAAACAGAAGTGGGAGTATGGTAGAACTGGAAGTGATTCCAGAACCACAAACGATCACTGAAGATTTAATAGAACCTGAGAATTCAATTAGTTTCAACAATCCATTCGCCACTCCGCAGATTTGGTGGGTAGCCTTAGGCACCTGAGAGGTACTTCGGTCTTCTCAGAGATGGTGACAGGGAGGTTCTTGTTTACCCAGACCTACCATTGCTGTTGTTCTAGACTATAAGACCCAGCAGGAGGATGAGTATAGCGTCGTTCTAAACTAGCTTTGGAAGTGCACGTGTATATGACTCTGCCAGAGGGTTGTTGTAGTCAGTGGGAGCAGCGGAAGCATAGTGGGCAAGTAGCTTATGTCTATTTATAGACTAAAGCAGGTATAGCGGAAATAGATCATCTATTTTTGATATGACAGTCATAGACTTTGACTTCATCAGAATAGGAGATGGATCTGCTAAGAAGATAGTAGAGAGTGATGTCCAGGTATTAGTATGACATGCACTTGATAGGAAGAGATATTCCTATACGATGATCGGTTATACTGTGGTTGTCACAAAGTTGTTTCTCCACATAGAATATGGATATAATATCAGGGTTTCTGGTTACTAGATCTGTGGTTTTAGATCTAGATTTGCGAAGTATCCTAATCTGGGTACTTTGACATTATTCTAAAGGTATTTTAGAATGGATGACTCTTGGCATGGTGATGTACCTGCAGGTGATGGAGTCACCCTTTCTAAAGATGTCTTACAGACTAAAGGGGAGAGGGATCTACATGATTAGCATATCACTTGCTTAGGCAATTGAGTTAATCATGGAATGTCAAGTACCACACCAGATGTTGTTTTTGCACTTGCTGCAATAAAAATATATTAATCCAATCCTGGAGAAACGTTAGGAAGTAGTTTATGAACATAAATGGATGTTCTAGGGATATGGTAATGTCAGCCTCCTTCGAGAGACAGTTATCATTTCAGGCTTCCAAGGTGACATGGATGACAGAGTGACTGTCAGAGTTATAGTTTTCCCTCTTTTAAGGGACAATATGTTGGATAGGTGGTCCAAGAGGATACCGAGGAAAGGCATGGCGCAGGATACTGATTAATTCAGTGGACGATACAGTCTAAGAAGTTTGCTGTATTTGGAGTTCATTTGTGAACTGGGTTGCATCAGATATCTAGACAAATTCTAAGACAGGTATTGCTCATTTCGGGAGATAGTTTTCTCTGCGAAATTGAGATATAGAGAGACACAGAAAGAAACATTGGAGCGGATCCACTCACTGAGGCTATTTCTCGATCGCGATAGTTTCGCAAACGGGCTTTCCGAAACTGATTAGTAGAGAAGTTGGGTGTTCGGTATCACACGAGCAGTGAGTATGCGACATTGCAATAATTGGCCTTAAGTGCAAGTAGGAGATTGTTGGCTATAGTGCCATCAAGGTAATTATCGTAATTGCAGGAAGGTGATTATGATGATTGAGGGATGGTCTATACCGGTAGAACAGTCTTACTCGAGATGATAGTATGCTATCTGGTTTGTCTTTATCATCATGTACATGTTGATAGAGCCCATATGATTCTTGCCTGACTATCAGCATTATGATGGCGATCATATACGTGGGAGCTGGGGGTCTATAAGCACATCCTTAAACGTCCCTAGTCGTGGGAGTATCGAGACTGGACATCGATATTCCAGTGTAGACTAGTGTATACTGATCGAGACCCCGACGAGAGTGGTGGCCAGGTCTCACAAGACATTATTGTTAGTTTGTTCACCTAAGATAGTATACAGGTGCTCATTGGGTTATGAGTATACTGGATGGACTCGCCGGGAACCTGCTAATTGGTATATATCTATTGTCAGATAGCAGTTCCCATGTGACATGTGTACAGGTTAGTCTGTCGACCTGAGATCGTCATTTGTCTTGTGTGAGTTCCCACCGTGCTTTGATTACTACCCTACCACGGCTCAAAAGAGTCATGCAAACAGGTTTTAGTTGAGTACAGTCTCGAGACACATGGAGGCAGTGATCGGATCGTCGGGGATTTGTCTCTGCCGGTATTGGGGGTTGATGTCGCGTTGTGCACGGGTGGCCATCACCAGAAATCCATGGCCATGGTGGACGAGAATTACCGATCCAGGATTGATAGTTTCTCAGGTGGTGATGGGTTTCATGCCGACACTAAATATCGCGTTGTTAGGGGTCTGACTTTATCCACCCCCTAGACTCGATATGCGATACTCTTAGACAAACAGACCGGACTGTACGAATATTGTCATTGTCAGGCTCAGTAGGGGTCCAGGATGAGTTTGCTCGTCGGCCTCCCTTTCGCTCAATACCTAGGTAGCCGTTACGTACAGCTAGTGCCGCTGACGTGCTTATAGTTAAACCCACTGCCAGCGTATTGACGAGTCTTTAGAGTCCCACACAGAGGGTTTTCACGTTTCAGGCGATATGGTGTAGATGACGTATGTTGGTACATACAGGTGTCCGATTAAATATGTGCACATACTGCACAGACATTTATCGGACGGTTGATAATACTAGCGGCTTAGGATTAAGCCGGATTATTAAATCAAGTTTTGATTTAATGATTTATATATGTGTATATATATATATATATATGTATTCTAGTATTATTGTTCAATATTCATTTTCTCTCTTGGCTATTCGTATTTTTGTATGAATACGCGTATATGTATTTCGATACGTGTATCGGGTTGCATTCCGTATTTATACGGAATGGCTTCTAGAAGATGGCCACCTCATTATTGGATTTTCTTTTTAGAAAATCAAATAAGGAAATGAGGTGGAGGGGTGAGATGGCATGAGCATGGGTCTTGGACATGTAGAGAGGCAAGGGTCTTATTTGTTTATTTGAAAAAGGAAAAGAGATTTTTTATGTGTGATTTATTGAGATGAGAGAGAGAGAGGGCAGCCACCATTCTAGACTTGGCCTTTCTCATTTTCTTGTGTTGCTTCTTCACTTGCTTCATTCTATTCTCATATGAACGCTTAGCCAATTCTTGAGTTGCTCATGCCATTGTTTCCTCACCTCCTTCATCTTCTACGGTTGCTCCCTTGAGCAATAGTGATGAGAGGAAAATATAGTGACACATTCCTACACCTCCACTCTTTATTGCTCGCAACCTTGGAGCGTCGGTTGTCTCGTTCGACGAGGCTGAAGCTTGCGCCGTTTCTTTCAGGTGGATCATCGTAGATGGAGGAAGACCGGCAACCAAACTCGATCAAGGAGCCTCTTGGAGCTTGGGGATGATAGTAGAAGACCGAAGGACATGGATCAACTCGGTAGAACCATCTAACATCTTATATATAGCTTACCAGTTTAGGGTTTAGGGTAGATCCGGGCATCGGGTAATGATAGCGGCAGTTTAGAAAATTTTTGTTCCGCATTTGGCCACAGTTTGATGGCCGGGGCACTGCGGTAACCTAACAACTCCTTCGTGTACACCATAGCACAACAATGTATCGGGGCGGAGGTATCACACCCTATTAGATATGGTGCGCTCTATAACGAGTACTGCTGAGTTGCCTGTTTCCTTTTAGAGTTATGCACTTGAGAAGCTGCATACCTATTGAATGGGGTTCCATCCAAATCTATACCTACCACTCCATATGAGATATGGAATGGGAAAAGACCATATCTTAAACGAGTTAAGATATGGGGTTGTCCGGCTTATATTGAAAAGCAAAATCCGGACAAGCTCAAGGCAAGGTAAGTTCTATATAAGTTTGTTGGATATCCCGAACATTTGCAAGGGTATATCTTCTACCAAACTGAGGAGCAAAAGGTGTTTTGTTTCTCAGCGTGCCACCTTTTTAGAAACGAAATTTCTTATGGAAGAAATTAGTGGTCATGAGGTAAAACTGGAAGGAGTTCCAACTGGAAAAACTAATAGCTAATGATTTAGTGGAACCAAAGGATTCAATAGTCTCCAACGAGCCTCAGCCACTCCGTGAATCTGGTAGGGTTCCTCATCCACCTGAGAGATACTGCGGTTTCCTCAGTGTCTGTGGGAGAGAGGATTGCATCATGGTAGATGATGATCCAACTAGGTTCAGGCAGGCCATCACGAGTAGGGACTCTGTGAAATGGCTGGATGCAATGCGATCTGAGATGGAATCCATGTACACTAACAAAGTATGACTTTGAAAGTTGCACCTGAAGTGGTAAAACCTATCGGGAGCAAATGGATCTTGAGAAGATTCTTGGTGTAGATGGAAAAGTTTGACTTTCGAAGCTAGAATTGTAGTAAAAGGTTTTCATCAATAACAAGGTGTGAATTATGATGAAACCTTTTCTCTCAGTGGCTATGCTTAAGTCCATCAGGATTAAAGCAGGCATCGCGGAGTTGGAACATCTGTTTTGATGAGGCAGTCAAAGAGTTTGGCTTCATCAAAAAGGTAGATGAACCTTGTATATACAAGAAGGTTGTAGAGAGTAAGGTTGTCTTCCTCGTATTGTACGTAGATGCATACTCTTGATAGGAAATGGGTTTCCTATGCTACATTCGGTCAAGCTCCTCTTATCATGAAGATTATCCATGAAAGATCTGGGTGATACCTACTACATCTTGAGGATTAAGATCTATAGAGATAGATCTAAGTGGATGTTGGGAGTGTCCCAAATCCAGGTACATTAACACTATACTAAAGGGGTTTAGTATGGAAGATTCTAAGCGTGGTGGTTCACCCACTTACTCAGGAATCACTCTCTCCAAAAATATGTCTCCCAAGACTGATTTGGAGAGAGCTCGCATACAAGGGATACCCTATGCTTCGTCAGTAGGCTATATCATGTATGCAATGTTATGCACAGACCAGATGTAGCTGACTTACTAGATGTAGTGATCAGGAATCAATTGGATCTTAGGAGAATCATTGGATAGCTGTGAAGGACATTCTTAAGTACTTGAGAAGCACTGAAGAAATGTTCTTGGTGTTTGGTAACGGTGAACTCCAGTGGGAGTCCTTTACCGATTCGTGCTTCCAGAGTGATAAGGTCGACTGAAAGCCAGTCTCAGGCTTTGCCTTTACCCTCAGTGGAGGGACGGTATGTTGGAAGAGTACCAAGCTAGATACCGCAGCAAATTAGACGATAAAGGATGAATAAATCGCTACCAACGATGTTGCCAAAGTGGCTGTCAGGATATTTTTTTTGTTCATGAGATGAACATTGTTCCTACCATTGAGCGTCCAATTACTGTTATTGTGACAACAATTGAGTTGTGGTTTTGGCCTAGTGTAACATTTCAAAGAAATAAAATATTATTTTTGGGAATTATTATATAATTAAAATAATAAATATTATGAATATTTTAATGTGTGGAATTTAGTTGTAATGAAATGGTATAATTATATACGATAAATAGGAAAATATTGGAAAATTTCATTTGAATATTAATTTTGAAAGGATATTATATGATTTAGGCAAATTATAAATTATTATAGTTAATTATATACAAGTTTATTTCTAAACTTGATTAGTGTTCACTAATCACACATTGATTGTGTTTTGTGCATGTGACATGCACCATATCATATTTGCTAGCATTTGTTACATTATTTTACCATGTCTTTCTATTTTATTTGTAGCATGGCTTTGTTTTTAATTTGGTTATTTCAAGGAAATTAAATGTAAGTCTACGGTAGCGCTCCGGCCGTCTGTCCGAGGCCAAAATGCGGATACGAAAACTTTTTCAAAACTTGAAACCGGCGCTATCGCAGACTTTAATCCCGGATCGAACCATTAACCTACAACTAGCAACTAGAGAAAGGTTAGAAAAGCTATACCGATCGATCCGTGTCCTTCGGTCTTTAGCCACCATCCCTAGCTCCTCGTGGCATCTCCGATCTTCGGTCTCCTCGTCGGAAAGGGCACCACATCTTCGAGTCTTTTTACGGGCTCCCGCTTCATCCGAAGCAACTTGGGCACGAAGTTCGCTAGCCGACGTGTCCAAGACGATGTAGAGAATGTGTGTGATAATTTTGTCTTAAGCATCCATTGATTCTCATAACATGAGAGTGTATGGATGGAGGTTGAAGATGAAGCCATCAATAGAAAAGGTGAGCTATAGGAAGAAGAAGAAGAGGAGGTTCTTTTCCTTTTGTGTTGAGATGATAAAATGAGAGAGTTAGCTCAAAAGTACAAGACCAAAACTCTTCATATGGCTGCCCCTCCTCTCTCCTCTTATCATATCAACCATAAATCAATCACATAATGTGACACATGCACAAAGAAAGAGACCATGAGTCACCACTTGTGCATGTGTCACAATTAATGCTCCTAATCATGATTTCTAGCTCATTATTTCCATTTGTAAACATTAACCCAAATGTTTACAACAACAAAAAGATACGGCAACATCTAAAGTAAACTCGTGACGGATCACAAGGATACCTCTCACCTGTATATACATACCTGCATCCGCATTCCGACTGAATGCGAATGCGATGAGACTAAAGTAATCCAACAAATCTAATACTAGGATCCGGCTTAAACCAAAGTCCACTAGTATGATCCGTCCGATCATGATCCGTGCACTACTGCACGTATATGATCGAACCCTGCTATATATCATACGGCCTCTAAAACGTTTCGCCCGAAACTTGAGAAACTGTCTGTGGGGGACTCTAAAGACTCGTTAATACTTTGGCTGTGGATTTAACCACAAGAACGTCAGAGGTACTAGCCGTACGTAACGGGCTACTAGGTATTGACCAAAAGGGAGGTCGATGAGCGAACTCATCCTGACACCCTGCCGAGCCTGTCAGTGACAATATCCGTATAGTTCGGTTCGTTCATCTATGAGCATCGCATGTCGGGCCTAGAGGGTTGGCAAAAGTCAGACCCCCAAAAGTGGTACAAGTCGTGTCGGAATGTAGCCCAGAATAGCCTGAGATACTACTGGAATACCTACCAGTAAATCTCCTACCTTGGCCAAGGACTTCGTATAATGGCTCTCCTAGACACAACGCGATCTCACCCCCAATACCGGGAGAGACGAAACCCCTGCCGATCCGCTCACTGCCTCCATGTGGCTCGGGACTGTACCCAACTAAAACCTGTTTGCACGACTCCTTTGAGCCGTGGTAGGGTAGTAATCAAAGCACATTGGGAACTCACACGAGACAAATGATGATCTCAGGTCGATGAACTAACCTGTACACATGTCTCCAGGGAACTGCTATCTGATGTCAGGTATAATACCAACTATCATGTTCCCGGCGAGTCCTGTCCGGTGTACTCATAACCCAATGAGCACCTGTATACATCTTAGGTGAACCAACTGACACCAATGGCTTGTGAGACCGGCCACCGCCCCTCGTCGGGGTCTCGACTGTATACACTAGTCTACTAATGGAGTATCGATGCCCAGTCTCGAAACTCCCACGACTAGGGACCACTTTAAGGATGTGCTTATAGACCCCAGCCCCAACGTATATGATCGCCATCATACTGCTGGCCGTCAAGCAAGAATCTTATGGGCTCTATCAACGTGCAATAGTAACCTGTAAGGTCACCTAAAGCTGTACACGATGATAAAGATAAACCAGATAGCATACTATCATCTTGAGTAAGACTGTCCTACCGGCATAGGTCCTCCCTCAATCATTGCAATCATGTGCCTGTGATCCAATAATTGACTCTGAGGGCACTATATCCAACAATCTCCCACTTGCACTTAAGGCTAATTATTGCGATATCGCATACTCACAGCCCGTGTGATACCGAACACCCAACTCCTATACTGATCAGTCTCACAAAGCCCATTTGCGAAACTGTTGCGTTCGAGGAATAGCCTCAGTGAGTGGATCTGCCCTAATGTTTCTTTCTATGTCTCTCTTTATCTCAAGTTCACGGAGAAAGCCATCTCCCGAAATGAGCAATACCTGTCTTAGAATATGTTTGGATATCTGATGGGACCTAGTTCATAAATGAACTCCAAATCTAAACTTCTTAGACCGTATCGTCAATTGAACTTAATCAGTATCCTGCGTCATGCCTCCCTCAGTGTCCGCTTGGATCACCTGTCCAAGCCACTGCCCCTTGTCAGAGGGAAAACTATAACTCTGACAGTCACTCTGTCATCCAGGTCACCTTGGAAGCCTGGAATGATAACCGTCTCCTAAAAGAGGCTGTTGTTATCATATCCGTAGAACATTCACTTATGTTCTAAGACTGCTTCCGAACGTTTCTTCAGGATAGGATTAATATCAACTTATTGAATCTAGTGCAAAAAACAACGTCTGGTGTAGTACTTGACATATCATGATTGACTCAATTGCTTAAGCAAGTGATGTGCCAATCATGCGCATCCCTCTCCCCTTTAGTCTGTAAGACACCTTTAGAGAGGGTGACTCCATCATCTGCAGGTACACTACCATGCCAGGAGTCGTCCATTCTAAAACACCTTTAAAATGCTGTCTAAGTACCCTGATTGGGACACTTCCCAAATCTAGATCTAAAACCATAGATCTAGTAACCAGAATGTCTGATATAATATCCAATTCCTATATGGAGAAACCACTGTGTGACAACCAAAGTATAACCGATCGTAGTATAGGAATTTAACTTCCTACTCTGTGTATGTCATCTAAATACCAGGACATCACACCCTACTACCTTCTTAACAGATCCATCCCCAATTCTGATGAAGTCAAACCTATGACTGTCACATCAGAAATAGATGATCTATCTCCGCTATATCTGCTTTAGTCTATAAATAGACATAAGCTACTTGTCCATTATGCTTTCACTGCTCCCACTGACTACGACAACCCTCTGGCAGAGTCATATACACGTATACTTTTAAAGCTAGTTTAGAACGATGCTATACTCATCCTCCTGCCGGGTCTCACGGTTTGGAACAACAGCAATGTCAAGTATGGGTAAACAAGAACCTCCCTGTCACCGTGCTTGAGGCTACCGGAGTACCTCTCGGGTGCTTGAGGTTACCCACCATATCTGCGGAGTGGCCAATGGAATGTCAAACCAGATTGAATCTTTAGTTTCTTATCAAATTTTCAGTAATCGTTTGCGGTTCTGGAATCACTTCCAGTTCTACCATACTCCCACTACTGTTTTCTGAAAAAATCTATTTTACTAAAACTGGGGCGAGTCAAGAACAATATCACTATTGATCTTCCAGATGGTAGAAAGTCAACCCTCGTCATAGCCCGGGTCAACCCACAAACAACCATTACAGAAACGTGCCTTGAGTTATCCAGAGTCTGGTTTTAAGCATAAGCCGGACAACTCCCCGTACCTTAACATTGTTAAGATATGAACTATTCTATATCCAATATAGAAACAGAGGCACTGATTTAATTGGAACCAGATTCAAATCATGCAGCTGTCTCCAGTGCATGTCAACTAAATGGAGAGAGGCCGATCAGCATTACTCAACTTAGGAATACATCCAGATATGAGTAACCTGAAAGAGAAGCAAGTTCTCATAATCATTACTATCAACTGAATACCATACACAAGTATCTACATCTTCGATCACCTTGAAGAATCCTGATACTTGCAACACCTGGTTCTCTACTTTATTCATATACCTGTAACTTCTTAAAACTTGAACCTTGCATTTCTACGAAACACATGTCTAAGAACTAGAGAAGTCATAAGTAAACAGAATATAGTACGAGTACCAACCTCTCTGTCCTTATGGACACTGGACAAAATACAATACTCTGTATAAGTCCCTTGAATCTAATAACTCATTCCCTGTGTGTCGTAGGTTGAAAACTGTACTTATGGTTAAGAAGAATTACACCGCTGTTTAATGCTCCTTACCTAACCATCCACCGATATAGGTAAATTTCATAGATATAATTTCAAAAAGTTATATCTCACTTTATAAAAATAAACGTACAGATATATCAATTTGAAATTGGTGCATAACAACGGATATTCAAAACCAAATATTTGCCGTCCGGCAAATAGCTCAGGCGATTTCCTCAAGTATCACCAATTACAATGAATCCCGATATAATGAGGATGATCACCCAATTCCTAATAACTTACTCCCACTTATCATCTGTAAAACCATACAGATGTGAGAATCAGACCTGGTAAATACATACCCTGGAGCAAGGACTAATTGGGAAATCAGTTTTCTTTTAACAATACACAGTGAAACTGAAACATGTAAATGTTTCGAAGGGGTATCCGGGTATTCTTAGTAATGCCTCTTCCATTATCAGATTCACAACTGTAACCGTATATTTCTTTGCCATCTCTTCAAATCCCTTTATATGTATTTAGTCATTACCTTCTGTACACCCCTTTAGGCTAAATGGTTTTCTTCCCTCCCTACAGTTCGGCACCAGCCTATGGTTTGGAAGAAGACTATCCAATAAGAATAATGGGTGTACTCTCCTAATCCTAGGAGTACTCGTAACCTGAGAGAAGGTGAAGATAAAAGACAACTGAATAAAACCTTATTCCTATTTCTCCTGAACCAGAATCCATCCCCGAACTGGAACAAGTTCCTTCGAGTTCGTATATAACCATACGATGGAGTATCCAAATAACTGTGGATCTTCCTAGTGATACGGAGTGTCCTAGAGAAATACAAAGGTGAAGTAGGAGTGGCGATGAAATACTTGGTTTGGTCGTGAATAGTAGGCGCAGTTTACTCTGCCCTCTTTCTAATCCCTTTATTTGTCTTAACTTATTACCTTCTGTACACCATCGTTAGGCTAATTGGTTTTCTTCATTCCCTACCGTTCGACACCTGCCTATGGTTTGGAAGAAGACTATCCAATAAGCGTAATAGGTGTACTGTTCTAATCCAAGGAGCACTCGCAACCTGAGAGAAGGTAAAAGGAAAAGACAACTGAATAGTCCTATTCATTTTCTACAGAACCAGAAACCATCCTCGAATCTGGAACAAGTTCCTTCGAGTTCGTATATAACCATACGATGGTTTTATCCAATGGAAGTGGATGTTCGTAGTAATACGGGGTGTTCTGGAGAAAAAGGGTAAAAGTAGGAGTGGCAATGAGGTATGCAACTCAGACAATCCAAAAGCCAGTGTTTTAAGAAAGTTCGGTTAACTTGTTCACTGAGTCATAGTCTAGGGTCAGGTCATGGTCGCTGCCAAAGAGAGAGAGAAAAGAAACACTCAGCGTGCACTCTAACCTTGATCAGAATGGTTATCAATTTATCTGATCAGGAAACCTCCCACTGTAACCTCAAATTCTCCTCCAAACCTGAAAGAAGAATTAGTCGAGATCACCCGAGAAGTAAACCAACTCATCAGTGGGAATTGGGATCCAACTATCATCGCATGATAACGTGATGGAATCCACTCACGTTATCACACTCCAGAAGGTATGCGCATATCTGGCAAGTTTCAGTTTCTTTAGAAACTCCCGATGTGATTTTTACTCCATGCTCTTATGACCTTGACTTTGGCCAACAAATCATAAGTCACATGTCAAGTTCTACCCGTCATTATGCAGGTTAATTTGAACCCACCCATACCTACCCTTGACTTTGGCGAACAAAGCAGTACGACTGTCCCAAGCCAACGCATCTATCTATGCAACAGAAAAGTAACAAATAGCTACCATACACTATGCCTTGACTTTGGCCAACAAACATAGCATGAATACTAAGTGCTACCCGTCTGAAATGACGGAGGGCTATGAATGATTTTTGGCGAAAAACCTTTAACGTAATGAACTTGATATCGTTGAAGGAACCAGATAGCTTTTTATAAAAATATAGTGGCGAAAACCTTCGCTAAAGAGGTCACTCCCGGTGAAGTGATCTCGGCTCTTTCCCCATAGAATGAGGTGCAGGATAATCCAACTGAATACCACGATGCAAAGCAAAAAGTAATCGACTATAGTGAAGTTATTACCCTCACGCAAACTTCTGTCCAAGGGGTCACTCCCAGTGAAGGGATCTCGGCCCTTGCCTCATCGACTGAGGTGCTGGATATTCATAACCGAATACCACTATGCAAAACAAAAGAAAACGTCCTTACAATAACAGCTTTTCGAAAAATGTTCCAACAACATCAGAATAGGTTTGTTTAGCTTGCATTGATCCGAATCAATGCAGTCCCATCAATTAATCACACCACAAAAGAACGAAAATATGATGTACGTATATGCCATCCGCATTCGCCACTGGGTCCCGTTATCACCCGTTAGGTTACTTAACTAACGACAGAGCGGGGACTGGACTAGTGCGGGTGTAAAACATATACAACGTCTACTAGTATATATATCAATATATAATATTCGCTCATGGCGTGATAAAATGCAACATCACAGAAATGTAATAAGCATCACAGAACAATACAGATAATCTGGGATCCCCGGATTTCATAGAGCCGCTACTGAAACCCGATGTTCCCCTGGTCGTGTGGATAGCTTGTGCAATGAAATCCTAGACCCGTACGGGCACGGCAAGTTACCCGCCAAAACCTGAAGCGAGGCAGCCCCTTCAACAAAGTGAATGGACCACCCAGCACTTCACGGAATCCGGTAACCTGAGCACCCCTCTTTGGGTCAACATATACCCCCTACGAGTGCGGCGATAGCCCGCCAATTCTGGAGTGAAGCCCCCTCCGTCTCAAAGCCATGAGATGCAGGCTCGTTGCCCTCTAGACCCGGCTATCCGTGCACCCTACCGCGGGGTAATCCTAGTACAGAAAGTAAAATATATACAACGGGTACATCGACCTCAGCCCGGTCGTGCCCCAAAAGAATAATATACAAACATGCAGTGACGGCAGTCCACATGTCGGACGCTCGCCCCGCAATATCAAATGTACAAATATAACCAAACTGTACTACCATTGCATCCAGGCTATCCACCATGACAAATCCGCAACATCACAGCACAACACAGAACATCAACGTGAATGTCACGTTCGCAAATCCGTCTAAAAGAACTATAGCAATTAGACAAGATTTACCGCTCGAATGACATTCACGGTCACAGATATAATGTAAGTACTGTAAACTGACGTATTAAAAATTTTCATTCGACAAAATTTTCCGAAGTAGGCCCCAAGTACAATTCCCAGTACTTAAAATAATCTGGGCCAAAACAAAAAATACCAGAAACCCCAATTCCAAGTCAGAGATCACTGTAGAAATTTTGGTGCCCTAATGCTACAGTAATGCTGAGGAACCGCAGCCAAAACAAGGGTAATGCCGCGGTTCCGCGGCGCTATGGTGAGATCAGTGTACCAAATTTTCTTAGATTTCTTAAAAAAGCCTGCCTGATTTTCTGCAACACTCAAAATAATTTTTCAACCACAAAAAAATTTGACAGAAACTTCGTTTTTGAAATTGCGGTTTCGGAAATTTTGTTCGATCGAAGTTCTAAACACGTTAGAGCAAGCTAGTAAAGGTTAATGGCGTGGCTCTAATACCATGTAAGTCTATGGTAGCGCCCCAGCCATCTGTCCGAGGCCAAAATGCGGAACCGAAAACTTTTTCAAAGCTTGAAACCGGCGCTATCGCAGACTTTAATCCCGGATCGAACCATTAACCTACAACTAGCAACTAGAGAAAGGTTAGAAAAGCTATACCGATCGATCCGTGTCCTTCGGTCTTTAGCCACCATCCCTAGCTCCTCGCGGCATCTCCGATCTCCGGTCTCCTCGTCGGAAAGGGCACCACATCTTCGAGTCTTTTTACGGGCTCCCGCTTCATCCGAAGCAACTCGGGCACGAAGTTCGCTAGCCGACGTGTCCAAGACGATATAGAGAATGTGTGTGATAATTTTGTCTCAAGCATCCATTGATTCTCATCACATGAGAGTGTATGGATGGATGCTGAAGATGAAGCCATCAATGGAAAAGGTGAGCTAGAGGAAGAAGAAGAGGAGGTTCTTTTTCTTTTGTGTTGAGATGATAAAATGAGAGAGTTAGCTCAAAAATACAAGACCAAAACTCTTCATATGGCTGCCCCTCCTCTCTCCTCTTATCATATCAACCATAAATCAATCACATAATGTAACACATGCACAAAGAAAGAGACCATGAGTCACCACTTGTGCATGTATCACAATCAATGCTCCTAATCATGATTTCTAGCTCATTATTTCCATTTGTAAACATTAACCCAAATATTTACAACAACAAAAAGATACGGCAACATCTAAAGTAAACTCGTGACGGATCACAAGGATACCCCTCACCTGTATATACATACTTGCATCCGCATTCCGATTGAATGCGAATGCGATGAGACTAAAGTAATCCAACAAATCTAATACTAGGATATGGCTTAAACCAAAGCCCACTAGTATGATCCGTCCGATCATGATCCGTGCACTACTGCACGTATATGATCGAACCCTGCCATATATCATACGGCCTCTACAACGTTTCGCCCGAAACTTGAGAAACTGTCTGTGGAGGACTCTAAAGAATCATCAATACTTTGGTTGTGGATTTAACCACAAGAACGTCAGAGGTACTAGCCGTACGTAACGGGCTACCAGGTATTGACCAAAAGGGAGGTCGATGAGCGAACTCATTCTGACACCCTACTGAGCCTGTCAGTGACAATATCCGTACGGTCCGGTCCGTTCGTCTATGAGCATCGCATGTCGGGCCTAGGGGGTTGGTAAAAGTCAGACCCCCAAAAGCGGTACAAGTCGTGTCGGAGTGTAGCCCAGAACACCCTGAGATACTACTGGAATACCTACCAGTAAATCTCCTGCCTTATCCAAGGACTTCGTGTAATGGCTCTCCTAGACACAGCACGATCTCACCCCCAATACCGGGAGAGACGAAACCCCTGCCGATCCGCTCACTGCCTCCATGTGGCTCGGGACTGTACCTAACTAAAACCTGTTTGCTCGACTCCTTTGAGCCGTGGTAGGGTAGTAATCAAAGCATAGTGGGAACTCATATGAGACAAATGACGATCTCAGGTCGATGAACTAACATGTACACATGTCACCAGAGAATTGCTATGTGACGTCAGGTATAATACCAACTATCATGTTCCCGGCGAGTCCTATCCGGTGTACTCATAACCCAATGAGCACCTGTATACTTCTTAGGTGAACCAACTGACACCAATGGCTTGTGAGACCGGCCACCGCCCCTCGTCGGGGTCTCGACTGTATACACTAGTCTACTAATGGAGTATCGATGCCCAGTCTCGAAACTCCCACGACTAGGGACCACTTTAAGGATGTGCTTATAGACCCCAGCCCCCACGTATATGATCGCCATCATACTGCAGGCCGTCAAGCAAGAATCCTATGGGCTCTATCAACGTGCAATAATGACCTGTAAGGTCACCTAAAGCTGTACACGATGATAAAGATAAACCAGATAGCATACTATCATCTTGAGTAAGACTGTCCTACCGGCATAGGTCCTCCCTCAATCATTGCAATCACGTGCCTGTGATCCAATAATTGACTCTGAGGGCACTATATCCAACATTAAAGATAAAGAAAAGAAAAAGGAAAATGAATAAATAAAAGAGCATGGGCAAGAGAGAGAAGAGAGAGAGAGAGGTGAGGGGTTCATTGACCATGGCCTCATTTGTTCATTTCATTTTCTTCACTCATCTTCCTCTTCACCCATGGCTGCCTCTTCTTCCACTTCCTTCACCTCCTCACTACACCTCCATTTCCTCTTCAGAACACTTCATTCCCTTCGCAAAAATCATTCACAAGCTCACTACAAGCATGAGAGATCAAGCAAAATTGGATTTTGAGCACTTGGGGCAACTCAAGAAAATTCTTGAGTTGCCAAATAAGTTAATTCTTTCACCATTAGAGTAGTAATCCATTTCCTTTAGCCTCTATTTAAGTTTAGAATCGATTTAGTGAGGTTTTGTGAGCTTTGAAAATTCCAAGTTGAGGTTTAGATGATTTTATGAGTTGATAAGGTGAACTTGAGATGTATTAGTGTCCACAAACCCTGTAGAGTTAATATTATGGGCTAAACCAGAGACTAAACCCCAAGACTTGAACTTTAGAAATGCTGATATCAGGTTTTTGTGGGAATTGTGATGACTTCTAGAGATCTGCTATGACCCGGAGACTCTGAAAAATATTTTGCAGATATAGTGAGATGTGCAGACCACTAGGAAGCTACTCTAGAAACCTAAGTCCAACCCTTTATATTTTGGCCACCATTTTATTCAATTTGGCCGCAATTTGCAGCCCAATTTTTGATTTAGGGTTTGAAACTTGGTCTGTAGCTCACTTTTTAGATAACCAGACCTACACTGTATGCAAAAAAGTCTAATTTTACATTAATAAAAATCTATAGTCGTTTTACTTGATTTCTGGCGATGTTTTGCGACTTCTGAAACTTGGTTTTTGGGTATTTTAGTTTTGACTCGGTCGTTTGATGTTTGTACATCAACGTTGGGAGTTGTTTGGTTGTTCTTGCATACGTAGACCATAGGTTTTAACCTATGTGAGATACGTGTGCCGTTTTGGTTTTCGTGCACGATTTCGGTTTACGATACTTTGTGTGTATATATGTAGGTACCCTCGAGTGGACTTTGAACAACAAGGATGAGCGTGGCGTCATTGACTTCGGCAAGGAAGGATCAAGGTGAGTAGATATATATCTACAGGGGAAGTCGGGTGGATGGCGTATAGCACCCCGCAGTTCGTAGTGTAGCTTATGATATATTATATTTATATATGAATTTGTGTTATGTGAAACATGGATAGTTAGCAAGTAAGATCTTAGGAGACCATGGGATAAATTTTAGTTTAATTGGACGATAGTGTCGTTAGTTAGTTTTAGTCAAGAACCCTAGAATAAAGTTTACACTTACGCACACACGCATACATCTGTTTTAATTGTGCGTGTATAGGGATATATACATATATATATATATACATATATATATATACATATATGAATGTGAGTATGTATATATATATATTTGTATGTATGTATGTATGTATACATATACATGGATGTTGAGGATAGTATATGGTACTTGGAGATGAGTCGATGTGATTGGTCTTGATGCCACGAGATCGGTGATGTGACTTGGTTCATATTATGAGATATGACATGATATTATAGCGGGTCTTTAGGCGGTGTATTTTCATACACACGCATTTATATATGTTTATGGTATCAGAATGTACTAGACTTTAGATCAGTACCCCTAATTCAGGATATGATGTTAAGGATACCAGATGAATAATGAGATAAATGTGATATTCGACCCGTTCCCAGATTTAGGATGCCGTACGATGGATTTACCGAACGAGACATAGTTATGATGATAGATCCGCACTCTTGACTCGAGGATGTCATTTTATATATTGTATCGTACGTAATACTATTGAGGCGGGATCACCGACTACTAGATTTATATATATCGACTCAGACTTAGGTGGTTTTCCTTACCCTTCGATTAGTCTGTTAGTTTAGTCCTGTAGTATACTTAGTAGATGTTAGATTGGTCTCGAGTCATACCTAACTCCAAAACTAACGAATCGTGAGTATTTTAAAGACATGCTAGGGGATACTACGGATATTTCAAAGGGCGTACCTTTTCTTAAAAACACCGTAGCCCCTATTTTCTAAACACACGATTCGTATTATTTCAAATGTCAAAACTGTATGACTCATATATATAAATGTGCATTCTTATATGTTACGTTATTATTCATGTTCCGCATATTCTTGTTGTTCGCATCGCATTGCATGCTTATTTGTGTTTTCATTAGTTATTATTAAAATCATGCTGTCAGGACACAACACCATTACCAATGATGCGTATGCTCCACGTACACCTGCTTGCCGGCTCATACACATCATCATCGGTAATTGCCATGTCACGTATATATTAGAAAACACTATTTCATTATATAAATTGCTAGCTGATAGTTTCGACATAGTACTAGTGCACTTGCTGTTATATGCTAGTTTAATTATTGCATTCTTTGCTTGATATCCCATGCATTCATATATTCATTTGTCATGCAATATTATGTAGCTTATTGTCGATAATTCATTGTTATTTACTTTTGAGATTGGGATTTCGGATTTCCATGAGATTTCTGGATTTGGAGAAACCGCAAGGATTTTATAAACTTATCATCATTTTAAAGATATCAAATTGCGGTTTTCTCATGATATGATTTGAGATATGTCCACCATGAGTTTTCTCGGCTCTTGAGCGATATCATACACCCGATTCGAGGAGGAGGAGGAAACCGTCTGTGGGTGCATGGTAGACCCGGTGCGGTACCCCCGGGCAAGATGGTCGCAGATGATGGCGTTGAGCCTGGCAGGGGAGCACTACCGACCGGTGATTTTATTGTGACTCGATGGATATCCGGAGGATACCGATCAGAGTATAGGCCAGTCCGGATAGCCGGAGCCTGAGATATTGAGATTTGATGACACAGGCCAGTCCGGATAGCCGGAGCCTGAGATATTGAGATATATATTTTGTGTCGATGCTTGACACTGATTCTCTGTTGATTTCATTGATGATACTCGATTTTTATACAGAAATCTCACTGAGATAAGAAAACAGTTTTCTCATTTAGATGTATTCTGTTTTCATGCATTCATACATCACATTTATGATATGTTGTTACTTGAGGCACTGACACGAGCACTTGGTATTACACTTATGTAGATGTTTACCCTTGCTATTTTTTTGATGCTTCAGGCTATATTATTTTGAGGATATTACTATCGTATGACCTAGGATTGAGTCATACATGTGATTTCTTCTCGGTGATGTTTTCTACTCACGAGTTGGCAACTCACCCCCGTTGTGCCACAGTTTCTTGCAGGTTTGCCGTACAGGTTTCCTTGGCGGCTTTGCTGGCACACTGCTTCCTTCCAGGTGATTGCTTTGGTAGGTGGGTTCACTTGCATCGTGACCACCATTGTACCTTATTTATATTCAGTTGTATCTAGTAAAACTCTATCAACCAGACTTGTATATTGTTTAGACTTAGAAGACCAGTGTATATTCTTTTGACCTTAGAGTCGCGCTTGCATTATTATGGTTTTCTTGATGATTTTGAGTTTCCTTTTGAGTTTTGATCCCTGCCCTTCGGCATTATATATTATATTGCTTGCGTGGTTGTGACCGCCAATTGGCAAAGAGATAGCTCCCGCTTGGGGATGCCTTTATATATTTCATGTGTTGTACCCTTTTGGGGCTAGTATTTACAAAGAAAACTCTGCCGAAATTTTCAGAAAAGACTTGAGCTTTTAAAAATGCAATACTTCAGCTTATGATTGTTAAACTACTTGCTTTAAAACTAAACTTTTCCTTCTTTCTTCTTTTAAATGGTTTAGATTTCTGGGATTTTGGCTTACTTGAATTAGATGGGGTCCTATAGACTTCATATGATTCAAGTGCCAGTCATGTGCCATTTCGGGTCGTGACAAAGTTGGTATTAGAGTGCTAGGTTTAACCTTGGTTCGAGTCTATATTTGACTATGCGGAGTCTAGGGTGTATATATATTCGGAACCTAGGCTTGACCTTACGGAACTTAGACTTGGTCGAGGGGGTATTAGACCCGAACTTTCGTTGCATAGGTTGACCTTGGTTGATGGAGTAGGTGACTTAAGGAGAGTGACGTACCGTGTGTATGTTCCGCGGCATACTTACGATATGCTACTCCGCTTAAGAAGTCTTAGGATGTGCATTTTCCTTGCACAGTATTATATCCATTCCTACGATCTATCCTCATCGATATCGGTTTATGGTTTTGCTACCACGATTGCATAGACACAGAGAGCTGTGGCTAGAGTTGCGGTCAGCATGAGCTCATCACGGACGAGTACTGACCAGAGCGTGATTCCAGGGACACACGATTGTATAGATGTGTCATTTTATTGTGTTTTCGCGTCATGAGCGTTTGATGGATTGCTTTTACAAAATTTCTCGAACGTGCAAATCAACACCAGAGGATTGGGCCACTATTAGAGGCCAGCCAGAATGTGATGAACGTTAATGCACCGAGTATTCTTGATGATTGAGGCACTGTTCAGCGTGCGGACGAATAATTCAGTTGTTGCTGCGACTGACGAGATATCGCCCCAGATGTTGAAGCTATTACAACACGAGTTTATACTTAGAGATATGATAGAAGATCGCTAGTCACCCATGGATGAATGACTAGGACATGTAGTTCGTTGCATACCCCGATGCGAGGTCATCAGATTGATTGATTCCAGCTAGAGAAGACTTCACGCAGGTATGTTCGGAGTTGAAAGAAAACGATCGAATGTCAGAAACCCATTTTCCAAGTTTAAAGTATTTGGAAAAACATGCAAGTAATTCTGTGGACCCTCTAGAAGAATGAAACCCTAACTCGATATAATGACCATGGGAACGCTTTTGAACCTTAGGGTTTGTAGCAGTTCTGCGGTGCCATTAATGAGGCTTGGGTTTGCCCTTCTACGGCTGGTCCACAGGTACTGTGGCATGTACTAGATATTATTAAACTGTACTCAAGAGTTGAGCTCTTAGGGGATTATGTAACTTCGATGAATCGATCGAAAAGTTCGACGTTGCTCGGATATCATGTCATGGGATACATTGCTTGGGAGACTCCAGATATGGGTATAGTCGTTGGA
This sequence comes from Agapanthus africanus, assembly GCA_030015575.1. NCBI lineage: Eukaryota > Viridiplantae > Streptophyta > Magnoliopsida > Asparagales > Amaryllidaceae > Agapanthus > Agapanthus africanus. The sequence goes on along the minus strand of CM057345.1, from coordinate 387,908,965 downwards.
ACGTAGTCCATACAGCCACGAAGAGATGAGTCTGAATCAGTCGATGTTAGAGAAAAGTGGAGTAAGAGGTTCGTACGAGATCTTGATGAGATGACGTTCCACTCCGCTGGCATCAGAGATGTGATACGCATGCAGAGGCATTGTATATGTATATATCTTCCAGAAGGAGTCGTGATGAGTATGAAGCCGTTCCGGAACAAGAAATAGATTTAGTAAAGGGTGATAACTTCTGTGCAGTTCGGCAGAAACGAGATTTGGGGGAGATTTCGACAGAACCTTTCTGGAATACTATAGGAGAAGACTTGGATCCAGGATTAGTCGTATTGTGCACACCCAGTAGGCCAGAGTTCGACATCGTCGACGAGACATGTTATGAGTGACCATGACAGTTGGCCAGAGATCTTTAGAGGATGTGCTAGAGTGGGACTGTTTTCGTCCTCTTGGATTTCGGTACTTTGGGCGATTTATTTACCTGATTGAGATTTTGTGCACCACAGTTGTACTTGATTTCGATTTGATGTCATTCGAGATGTTGATTTTGATTTCATGCCTATGGTATGCATGTGATTTGACTTGTGCTTTCGGTGTAGTTTCCATGCACTTTTAGTATTTTGCTTCGATTTTGTGCACGCTGATGCACATGGTTATGAGATTATATACCACGGTATACCTGATTTGGATTGAGATGTGTTGTATACTGTCGATTTCGATTGTGATACTCGATATTGTTTTCGTGCACCTTGTGCACTTGATTTGGATTCTTGCGCATACTTGGGCGCTTGATGCGATTTTGGTGCACATCAGATGCACTAAATCGGGATTCTTCGTGCATATCAGATGCACCTGATATTGCTGTCAGGCACACCCGTTGCCTTTGACAGGTGTTTCGTGCACACCCGCTGCACTTAGATTTTGTTTCTATGCACATGTATGGCATATTCATGGATTTCGATTTCCGTGCGCACCAGACGCACGTGGCATTCTTATGCACATTTTGGGATTGATTCTTGTAGAGCTGTACGTTTTTATTATATTTATATTTGTTTTAGTACTGAGCAGGACTAGTTAGAGGACAATACCTGAATATATTTTTTCATGCATTGATAGTTATCGAAGGGATTTCTAAAAAGGAGCTATAGTCTCAGTATTTACCTACGTGTCCGAGATGACACGAAGCTTTTTTCAAAGTAAACCCTTCTAAATTATTTTCCAAACGGCGGGGCATAAGTTAAACAAAGGATATATTTATGTATATAGAATTATTTTCTTACAATAAACGTCCGCTACTTGTGCTGTGATACGCACATCGCATAACAATTTGAAAAAGAGTTTGGCATGCATTTCTTTCAGATGTTTTGATGAAATTACAACGATGCGTAGCATGTACATGTTATAGTTTTGATGTATATCATGTCGGTTTTCGTATTGGACGTTGACTTTAGTGTCTTCACCATAACTCCGATGATTGCGGGATGCTTGACGGAGTTTGTTTTTGAGTTATACACTCTTTTTCAGGCGCATGCATTGTGCTACGATGTGTTTTATGTATTTAGGATTTCGGAGCCCCGACGACTTGATCATATTACTAAAATGTTTTAGTATTTGAGGGGTTTAAATTTAAATTCGGGGACCGAATTTATTTAAGGGGGGAAGATTGTAACATTTCAGAAAAATAAAATATTATTTTTGGGAATTATTATATAATTAAAATAATAAATATTATGAATATTTTAATGTGTGGAATTTAGTTTTAATGATATGGTATAATTATATACGATAAATTGGAAAATATTGGAAAATTTCATTTGAATGTAGATTTTGAAAGGATATTATATGATTTAGGCAAATTATAAATTATTATAGTTAATTATATACAAGTTTATTTCTAAACTTGATTAGTGTTCACTAATCACACATTGATTGTGTTTTGTGCATGTGACATACACCATATCATATTTGCTAGCATTTGTTACATTTATTTTACCATGTCTTTCTCTTTTATTTGTAGCATGGCTTTGTTTTTAATTTGGTTATTTCAAAGGAAATAAAAGATAAAGAAAAGAAAAAGGAAAATGAATAAATAAAAGAGTATGGACAAGAGAGAGAAGAGAGAGAGAGAGAGAGAGGTGAGGGGTTCATTGACCCTGGCCTCATTTGTTCATTTCATTTTCTTCACTCATCTTCCTCTTCACCCATGGCTGCCCTCTCCTTCCACCTCCTTCACCTCCTCACTACAGCTCCATTTCCTCTTCAAAACACCTCATTCCCTTCACAAAAATCATTCACAAGCTCACTACAAGCATGGAAGATCAAGCAAAATTGGATTTTGAGCACTCGGAGCAACTCAAGAAAATTCTTGAGTTGCCAAATGAGATAATTCTTTCACCATTAGAGTAGTGATCCATTTCTTTTAGCCTCTATTTAAGTTTAGAATCGATTTAGTGAGGTTTTGTGAGCTTTGAAAATTCCAATTTGAGGTTTAGGTGATTTTATGAGTTGATAAGGTAAAATTGAGATGTATTAGTGTCCATAAACCCTGTAGAGTTAATATTATGGGCTAAACCAGAGACTAAACCCCAAGACTTGAACTTTAGAATTGCCGATATCGGGTTTTTGTGGGAATTGTGATGACTTCTAGAGATCTGCTATGATCCGGAGACTCTGAAAAATATTTTGCAAATATAATGAGATGTGCAGACCACTAGGAAGCTACTCTAGAAACCCAAGCCCAAGCCCTTATATTTTGGCCGCCGTTTTATTCGATTTGGCCACAATTTGCGGCCCAATTTTTGAGTTAGGGTCTGAAACTTGGTCTGTAGCTCACTTTTTAGATAACTAGAAACACCCTGTATGGAAAAAAGTCTAATTTTACATTAATAAAAATCTATAGTCTTTTTACTTGATTTCTGGCGATGTTTAGCGACTTCTGAAACTTGGTTTTTGGGTATTTTAGTTTTGACTCAGTCGTTTGACGTTTGTACATCAACGTTGGGAGTTGTTTGGTTGTTCTTGCATGTGTAGACCATAGGTTTTAACCTATGTGAGATACATGTGCCGTTTTGTTTTTCGTGCGAGATTTCGGTTTACGATACTTTGTGTGTATATATGTAAGTACCCTCGAGTGGACTTTGAACAACAAGGATGAGCGTGGCGTCATCGACTTCGGCAAGTAGGATCAAGGTGAGTAGATATATATCTACGGGGGAAGTCGGGTGGATGGCGTATAGCACCCCCGCAGTTCATAGTGTAGCCTATGATATATTATATTTATATATGAATTTGTATTATATGAAACATGGATAGTTAGCAAGTAAGATCTTAGGAGATCATGGGTTAAATTTTAGTTTAATTGGATGATAGTGTCGTTAGTTAGTTTTAGTCGCGAACCCTAGAATAAAGTTTACACTCACGCACACACACGCATACATCTGTTTTACTTGTGCGTATATGGGGACACACACACACACACATACATACATACATATATGTATGCTAGTATGTATGTGTGCGTATATATATATACATATACATGGATGTTGAGGATAGTATATGGTACTTGGAGATGAGTCGATGTGATTGGGCTTGATGCCGCGAGATCGGTGATGTGACTTGGTTCGTATTATGAGATACGACATGATATTATAGCGGGTCTTTAGGCGGTGTGTTTTCATACACACGCATTTATATATGTTGATGGTATCGGAATGTACTAGAGTTTAGATCAGTACCCCTAATTCAGGATATGATGATAAGGATACCAGATGAATAATGAGATAAATGTGATATTCGACCCGTACCCATATTTGGGATGCCACACGATGGATTTAACATACGAGACATAGTTATGATGATAGATCTGCACTCTTGACTCGAGGATGTCATTTTATATATTGTATCGTACGTAATACTATTGAGGCGGGATCACCGACTACTAGATTTATATATATCGACTCAGACTTAGGTGGTTTTCCTTACCCTTCGATTAGTCTGTTAGTTTAGTCCTGTAGTATACTTACTAGATGTTAGACTGGTCTCGAGTCATACCTATTTCCAAAACTAACGAACCGTGAGTATTTTAAAGACAGGCCAGAGGATACTACGGATATTTCAAAGGGCATACCTTTTCTTAAAAACACCGTAACCCCTATTTTCTAAGCACACATTCGTGTTATTTCAAATGGCAAAACTGTATAACTCATATATATAAATGTGCATTCTTATATGTTGCGTTATTATTCATGTTCCGCATATTCTTGTTGTTCGCATCGCATTGCATGCTTATTTGTGTTTTCATTAGTTATTATTAAAATCATGTTGTCAGGTGTCACGACCCGAAAGTACGGAATGTGACCGGTACTTAGATTACGAAGAGTCTAGAGGCGCAACGTAACCTAAGTAAGCCGAAGCCCAGAAATCTAAACCATAAAAGAAGAAGAAGTAAAGGAAAACATGTAGAAAACAAGTTTAAAAGCAACATCCAATTTTCTCAAAATTTTTGGCAGAGTCCCCTTTGTAAAAACTGGCTCCAAACGGGTACAAACAAGTATAATACATACAAACAATAAAAAGCATCCCCAAACGGGAGCTAGCTCTACGCTAAAAGGCGGAAACAACCACACCAATGCACAAAAGTATACAACGCCAAAGGGCGAGGCTCAAAACTTAAAAGAAAACAAATCCACCAGATACCATAATAATATAAGCACGACTCTAAGGTCGAAATAAATAACTGGTCCAGTAAACTATCAGATAATACAAGTTTGGTTGATGGAGTTTTCTAGATACAAATGAAATAATAAAAGTACAATGGCGGTCCAGATACAAGTGAACCAACCTACCGTGCAAATCACCCTGAGTGAAAAGATGTGCCAGCAAGCTGCCAGGAAAACTTGTACATCGAACCTGTAATAAAATTTGGCACAACGGGGGTGAGTTGCCAACTTGTGAGTAGAAGATATCTGCGAAAAGAAATCGAATGCACGACGCTATCCTAGGTCATAATAATATACTAATATACAACTAGTCATCAAGTAAGACAGGATAATAAGCTACATGTAAGTGCAAAAGCTCCGTGCTCGTGTCAGTGCCTCATATAGTACTATGTCATGTGAATGAGTATGCATGCACCATGAATGTAAAATAACCAATCCTGAAATCTAGATATATCTGTATAAGAAATCTTTAGCTTTTATCATGGTAAAATGTGTATAGAAATCTGAAATATCAACGATGAAATCCATGGAAATCCGTGTCAAGCATCGACACAAAACATGTAAATCTCAAGTCTCAATACCTCATAATCTCAATGTCTCATAGTCTCAATATCTCGGGCTCCGTCAGTCCGGATCGGCCCATATCATCAAATCTCACGACAACGGTCGGTATCCTCCGGATATCCACCGCGCCAGACATCACCGGTAGGTAGTCCTCCCTTGCCAGGCTCATCGTCTACAACTCGACCTTCTTGCCCCGGGGTACCATACCGGGCCCACCATGTACCCGAGACGGTTCATCTACTCCTCGAATCGGGTCTCGAAATCCAACAGAAAACATGAAATCTCATGGTGGACGACACATACATCACGAGAAAACCGCATCTTATGTTTTTAAAAAGAGAGGAGGAGAGAGAGAGAGAAGTTTTTATATATTCTTGCGGTTTTCCCCAAAAATCCAGAAATCTCATAGAAATCCAAAATCCCAAAATCATGAGTAAGTATATGATAAGTGTCGGCATATGCCCCATAATACTGCATGATAACATGAAAATGCGAATGCATGAAATGTTTAAGTAATAAATACCATGTCTATACTAACACTAGAGAGTAATCACAGTATTATATCGATCTAGCTGTTAGCTGATTGTATCAATAAAAGATAATATGATCTAAAGTGTACGTGACAGCAATTACCGAAGATGATGTGTGTGAGCCGGCAAATAAGTGTGCGTGGAATATGCGCATCATCGGTAATGGTGCTGGTGTCCTAACAGGCAGAGTTTTATACTGATTATAGAAACATATGTATGAACATGCAACATTATGATTACGGTATGAATGTAAAGACGGATGTGTAATAACCACTCATCTGTGATATACAAGTATAACTACAACTATATGACTCGAGCCTAAACTAGTGTCCATCTAACCTCTTAAGGAACTAAACCTAAGAAACTAGTCAATAAGAATTAAGAGTCCACCTAAGGTCTGAATCCATGTCTCTAATAGTCGGCGATCTAGCCTCAATAGCGTCATGTACGTAGTACGGCTTTCTCGAATCAAGAGTGCGGATCAATCATCATATCTATGCCTCGTACGGCAACCCAATATCGGGGTACGGGTCAAGTATCACCTACGTGTCTCATCATTTGTATAATATCATCATCAATACATGTCAAGATCAAGGTGCTATACTGTAATCGCATACATCAATCATATATCATTGCCAGTATAAATAGACATCGTTAATTTATCCTCAAAAATATCATGTATATATATCATATTGTGATTAAGTCACACTTAGATCATATCGTAATCAAGTCACACCTATATGATATCGTAATCAAGCTACACATATATCATATCGGAATCGAGTCACAACTATATGATGTCGTAATCAAGTTACACATATATCATATCGAAATCAAGTCACACCTATATGATGTCATAATCAAGTCACACATATATCATATCAGAATTTCAGGCACAGGTTACAGTCCGGGTTCTATTTTAGAGTCCCATATACTTCAATATCATTACCACTCTTTATTATTGTTCATGTATACAAATCCATCATCTCATTTTCTAATGATCCGCTAACATCATAACACGACTGTATACCCAAGAATCACGGCATCAGCCCAGTTATATTGTTTCATCCCCGTGTATCATATCACATCCTTGTATCACATATATGTATTGTGTATATATATATACCTACACCTAGTCCTATATATATATACATACACGTATACACCATGTCGAGTCTCAGTGTGTGCGTGTGTGTATCTACCTGAAACCTACGAATCTCTTCCAAGGTATTCATCCTCTGGTATGGTCTTTCTAAATCAGTCTAGTCCAACCTAGGGTCATTACTAGGGTCCTACTCATCAAGAATCTAAGGTCACGTCTGGCTTCCTAATGACAATAAATACTATCCCTATTCTACGTTTGCAGGGGTGCTAAACGCCATCCACCCGACTTCCCCCCGTAGATATACATCTACTCACCTGGTCCTTGTCTGCCGAAAATGATGTCGCCCTCCTCTTCTTCCTCGTCCGAAGTCCACGTGAGGGGTACCTATATGCAAACACATTTAATATCGTAAACTGAATCACGGACAAAACCAAAACGACGCACGACACGCGCATAGATTAAAACCTATGTCCCGCTCATGCAAAAGAACCAAATATCGCTCGATATCGGCGTACAAATGCTGATTGATCGAGATAAACATCAACAACCAACTCATAGTTTTAAAAATCATTACTTATAATATAAAACATGATTTAATTCATCGAAACCCTAAAAATCGATCAAATCGTCCGATTTCGAAAAACTCGAAAACGCCAATTTACCGTTTTACTTCAAAACTTGATGTTTAAAAGAAACTAATGGTCATAATATTCATTAAATAACCTAACTAGATCGTAGAAACCATTACCATATTTTTATCACACTAATTTGTATTAAAAATAAATTCCTAGTTTGCAATCTTGCCCGATTTCGGTATTTTTAAGCAAAACTTCACAATTTCACTTCCAAACTTGATTTTGCATAACTTAAATCACTAAACCACTCCTTGAAACCTTAAGGATGTTCTAAAACCCTAACTTTATTTTTAATTCCCCATTTTAAACTAATTTTCAAAACCTAGTTTAATTAAATAGCACTATTGTGAAAATTTTCAAATGAAAGCTAGAAATTTGCAACTAGTTTATGTTTCACGCTCACTTAACAAGTTACTCTCCACACTATCACTACAATCTAATAATAAAAACCCTAATTCTAATTTTATCTAACTTATTTACATGTTTTGTAAAAATCTAGTTTACAAAAATAACCTAATCAAACAATTAAATGCAATAACTAGCAAATTTTGCTACTAGATTAAGTTTAACATTTTCTAATATGTTAAGCTACAATTTTAGATCAAAACCCAAGAATCAAAACCCTGATAATAATTTAATAACCATTTTCTAGAAATTTAAATCTTGAATTAAAACCTTAATTAAGCATTTTAATTTGATCGGGTTGCAATAATTAACACAAATTAACATGGGTTTAGAATTTATACCATAAAAATTTTGAGATCACCCTTGCTTCATGACCACCAAGATGGATCTCATGCCTTCAATTTCCAAGTTAAATAGGTGCAAAGGAAATTGGATATGGTTTAGGGATGAATTTGTGATAATGGGTCTTTATTTTTGATTTATTTTGGAGACTTTTGATCAAAAATTGAAGAAGGAGGAATTTGGGAAGAGGGGGACCTGGTTTCGGCTGCACATGGAGGGGGGGGGGGGAAAGAGAGGAATGAGATGTGTAGATGGATGTAGAAGTTTCCCCCTTTAATTCCCTCTTTATGTCTTTTCATGTTTTATGCATTTTCTTTTTATTTTTTCCCATCAACCCTAATTCTAGAAGCTACTTGTAGAACCAAGAGAGAGGGTGGGGTGCCAAGGCCGGCCACAAGGGTAAGAGAGGGAGAGAGTGTGTGTGGGGTTTGTGGTGAGTGAAAAAAAGAGATAAATGATGTACTCCACTCCATGCACTAATTTCACCGGAAAAAAGCCTTTTTCTTCGATATTTTCTAACACCGGTTAACAATCCCATTTCAATTCAAAAACCACATGATAGAATTTTGTTTAATGTATTATAATGCACAAAATTTGTTTCAACTCATTCCAGTTTGTAATTTTCCCTAATTAAATGTATTAGTGACGGCTCAAAATAATATTAAAATAATTAATTTCGGAAAAATTTTCAGAAATTTTGAAGTTTCACCAGTGGCTCAATAAACACAAAATACTAGCAATTACATAGCTAGAATATGTATATTTAATTTTAAAATAAAGATATTTGTATTTTGACTTTTTACAGAAAACCCCCTTATTTTACCGATTTTCCGAAATTTCACCAAAACGATTTTCAAAACGTTACAATCTTCCCCCCTTAAAGAAATTCGGTCCCCGAATTTAAATTAAAACTCCCCCTCCAAATACTAAAACATTTAGCAAGACACTCAAATCGTCGGGGCTCCGAAATCATCAATACATAACTAAAATAAACTCCGTCAAGCATAACGCAATCATCGGAGTTATGGTGAAGATAAAATATCAAAACCCAATACGAAAACCAACATAATATATATCAAAACTATAACTTATATATATATATAGTGCGCATCATAGTAAAATCGTCTAAACATCTTAATAAAGAAGCATACAAAAACCCCTCTTGAAAATCGCCGTGCGATGCACGTATCACGGCATAAGTAGCGGACGTTTGTTTTAAAAAAAATATCTCTCTATATATATCTTTTATTTAACATACACGTCCCGCCTGGTTACCAAATCAATAGTAATGAATATAAATACATACTGCTTAAACTGAAATCAATCCCAATCACATAATAAAAATATCATGTGCGTCCGGTGCGCACTGAAATCAAAGCCAAATACAGATGCCACGAATACACACAAAACAAAACGAAGTGCAACAGGTGTGCACAAAAAACATCTGTCAAGTGCAACGGGCGTGCATGACTCTAATATCAGGTGCATCTAATATGCACAAAACCTCGATTTAGTGCATCTGGTGTGCACAAAATCGCATCAAGTGCGCCAAGTGTGCGCAAGAATCTCAATCAGGTGCACATGGTGCACGAAAACATACACCGAATATCAAAATCGAAATCACAGTACGAAAATGCATGAAAACTAGGTCGAAGCATATGTCAAAATCATGTGTAACCATATGCACGAAATCAAATCAAAATCTCAAAATGTATTAAAACCAAATCAAGTGCACTGGGTATGTACAAAACAACATCAATACAACTAATATATGAAACACAAATAGAATGCAATGAAGGTGCACATAAGAAATACCAATCGTAGAACAAAGTCCTCAAAATAAAAAAATCCAATCAACGAAAATAAGAAATTCAAATCACCACATCACAATCGTAAACACTATCGTCAATGTGCGCCTCTTTCCCCCTTTCCTATGGTGTCGACTGCTTCGAACCCGTCTCTTCATAGGTGTGCTGACTGCGCTACCAACGGCAATACTCATATCTAAAGTCTCCCACGTAGTCGATCCCTTCACCTGATATCCGGAATACATTAAACTTTTCGATCGATCCATCAAAATCCCATAATTCCCCGAAAGCTCAACACTCAAGTACAGTTGAAAAATATCCGGTACATACCCCAGCATCGATGTGTTAGTTTTATGTATGCCCTAGAGGCCAGTATTGTACAGATGATGTATATTATATTGGATGCTTGGACATATATAGAGAGGACTTTCTTGCTCGATATGATAGTATGCTATCTGGTTGCTCTTTATCTTAACATGTATACTTGTCTCTTGATACTGTCTTATAGTTACATGTTGGTAAAGCCCTTAGGATGTGTACTTGACTACCTGGACTATGATGCAGATCATATTAGTGGGGACATGGTAGTCCATAAGTACATCCTTCAAGGTCCCTAGTCATGGGTGTATCGAGATGGGGCATCGATATACCAGTATAGACTAGCGTATACGCTTCTCGATCCATGAGATGGGCGATGGATGATCCCATATCCATTGGTGTTTGACATCAAAGATGGTATACGGGTGCTCAGTGGAGACTGGGTACACTGGATGGACTCGCCGAGAACTCCCAGATGGTATTATACCTCACGTCAGATGACAGTTCTCTGGTGACACTTGTGCAGGTTAGTCTGTAGACCCGAGATCGTCATAGAGTCTTGTGTGATTCCCACTGTGCTTTGATTTCCACCTTACCACGTCCATGAGGGCATGCAAAACAGTGGTTTTTAGGTATAGTCCTAAGTCACATGGAGGCAATGAGCGATAGGAGGGGTTTCGTCTCTCCCGGTATTGGGGGTTGATGTTGCGCTGTGCTCGATTGGCCGTAACAGGGAAGTCCCTGGCCAGGGCTGATTCAGAGATTTATTGGTAAGTGTTACCAGTAGTTTCTCGACCCATTATGAGCCTCACATCGGCACGACTTATCGATTATTGGGGTCTGACGATTTCCACCCCTAGACTTGATATGCGACATATCAGACGAGGAGACCGGACTGTACGGGAAGTGTTACCGGCAGGCTTTTACAGGAGTTGGAGCGGGCTTGCTTGCTGATCTTCTGATCGCTCAATACCCGGGTAGCCGTTACGTCCAGCTAGTACCGTTGACGGCTTGTGGGTGCGTGATGTGATCATTACCTACTGCCGGCGTATTGACGAGTCTTTAGAGTCCTACATAGAGGTTTTACTGGCTCAGGCAAAACGAAATAGGAGCACGTATGTGATATGTGCGGGACCGAGAATAATGCGTGTATGTGATACCGTATTCTATTCTCGCGACTTTTTGTATCGGTCGGTTATATATGATATAGCCGGGTTATCGAATCAAGTGTTGATTCGATAAATCGATACAATGGATGTTAGTCGGTTATATGAGATATGACCGGATTATTAAGTCAAGTGTTGATTTAATAATCAAGTGTATAATTGTATATTAGATATACTAGTTTACATTTACTAACACTTGTTCACTTTAGGGTTTTTCTCACATGAGCACAATTTTAATGTATATATGATATATATTAAAATGTGTTTTTCTTATTGTATCATGTTTGATGATACACTTGACATGGGTGTACAAGACATACACCATTCTATTTTTAAATAGTGGTTTATATTTATTTAAAGTAATTACAAATTAGTGGAATTTTTCATAAGCATAAAGCTTGTAGAAGCTTGTGGATGTTTTGAAAAAGTCCACTAGTTTTGTTTTACTTTAGATTTTTATTGACCTAACCATTTACACTTAGCCATGGTTATGTCTCACCATGAGTTAGTATATGATACTCACTCACCATGGTTAGCTCACACACTTGATCATTATCCTCTCCTCTTTCTTTTGTTCATCTTCTTCATTTGAACAAAAGAAAAAGCAAACTAGGGTCTTGAAAAGAGAGCAAAAGATTGTGAGAAATAAAATTCCAAAGAGAACCCACTTCCTATTTTTCCATTCTCTACTAGACTAGCACTTTAGTTTAGGGTGTTTACTTCACTAATTCTCTAGTTAGTGAAGTAGGAGCTTGAGTCGGAATTCCCTCGACGTAGATCATCTTCGGCCTCGGAGACTTCAAGCAAGGTCGCATCTTTCGCCTCGTGAAGCCATGCAAGAGTCCGGGAGAACCATGATCGCAGCGAAGGGACTTCATCAAGGAGCTTTAGAAGTGAAGGACCGATCTACAAAGGTTGTCTTTCGTATTCCCTTTAGAGTAAAGTTGTTTACTTGCTATTAGTTTCGCCTAAACTCTAGTATACGATCTTGCTTAAGGTTGTTCGGCACATAAAAATTTAATTTTGGCATGGTCGATGCCTTGTAGAGCCTTGTTAGTGTGCCTAGTAACCCTACAGTGGTATCAGAGCCTAGCTAGAGCATTAGGCGATGTGTTAATAAAGTTAAAACTCCGAACGAACCCGAATACGCAAATTTAACCCCCTCTCTGGACAATTTCTAAAAACTGGATTTTTTTTGAATTAAAAATACCTAAAAAAATTAGCATGGTTTTCTAAGAATTACGATGCAAATTTTATGACCTAAGTCGTACGGACCGCCGCGGTTCCGCGGCAATACCCTGCTTGTGCCGCGGAACCGCGGCCATACAGTGACCTTGGGCTTCTCTGTTTGCACAGTAATGTTAGATTCTGTTATTGATATTTTATGGGTATTTTTAATCTGACTCATGTATTGAGTATTTTGGGGTTTATTTTGTAATCGTCGATTCGATTGGAGAATTTAATTTTCTTATGTTATTCCGGATAATTTAGAATGTATTAAAATGTTCAAACGGATATCATTAACTCAATTTTTCCCGGCACGAAAAACATTCAAGTGTTGAATTTTTCTCGGGTTTAAATCTTTCGGAAAAACGTGCATGTGACGCGATGGACCCTCTAGAAGACAACAAATCTTAACTCGATTATGTGACCGTCTTGAACTGCCTTTTGAACCTTAGGGTTTGAGGCGGTACGGCGTGCCACATGTGAGGCGTTGGCTTGACCCTTCTACGGCTGGACCGTTGCTACTGTGACGTATTCTGGAATTTTTGAACTCTGCTCAAGTGTTGAGCTATTATGGAAATCTTGGGTATTTGATTATTCGATCGGAAAGTTTAATACTGTCTATTTATCTGGAATGTGATGCAATATGTGGAATTCATACAGTTAGGCATGAAATGCGAAATATATGATATTTCGGATATATGATGTCTAAAGAGATTGTGGATTCCAAATGTTGTAGTTTTACACTTTCTTTTCTGTGACCGTAAGTGTAATATGTGATATCGCCGGTTTCGTTGCTATATGTCAACGATAATTGGGATGCGCATATTTACATACGTTGATGACATGTGATGTTATGTGTTGCTGGATATGTTATATTGGATCGTCGCGTTCTGAATAGCCGGGGGGTTTTATGTGAGATGAGAGTTTTTATTTTCATTCATGTAAAATAAAATGTATGTAATATTCTTTTATTGGGGCACTTCCGGGATGAGGTTGATGTCACCATTTGTATATTATTTACTTTTCCGCACTAGGATAGACCCAAGGAGGAGAGCACAAGTAACCGGGTTGTGGAGTCCAGTGGGAGACCAACTCGAGGAGTCGAGTCTGGGTCTCCTAACTCTAGAATTAGTAGGGTTGCTTGCCGCTCTCGTAGGGGTCTAGGGGTGTGGGTTTGGCTATTCAATGCGACCGTGGAATCCGTGTTTTATAGAGGCTCAAAATAAAACACGGACGTCCTAGTATATCCAATGTTTCATATGTTTCTTCTGCTGCGATATCTGTGATGTGATCATTTGATGTGCTGTGATAAATACTGTATATAGTATATATGATATATTATATAGGCGTTACTTATGTTTTACACCCACGCTAGCCCTGCCCCGCTCTGCCGTTAGTTACCTAACCTAACGGTGCATGAGGGGACATCGAGGCGAATGCGGATGGCATAAGTATACGTCGTATTTATCTGTGATGTTTAGGTGACTTAAATGATGGGACTTCATTAATGTGATTAATGAAAGAAAAGAAACCGAAAAGATGTTGTAGAATCAAATTTTTTAAAAATTGTAGCTATAGTTTTGCTTTGCATAGCGGTATATATGATATACCCTGCACCTTATTCGATGAGGAAAGAGCCAAGATCCCTTCACCGGGAGTGACCTCTTTAGCAAAACTGGCAGATGCTACAACACTCGGTTTGTTTTTGATTGCTTTTGGAGTTTTGCTTTGCATAGTGATGTATATGATATATACTGCACCTTATTCCATAAGGAAAGAGCCGAGATCCCTTCACCGGGAGTGACCTCTTTAGCAAAACTAATAAAAGCCTCAAAATCATTCCATTTCAAAATTTCACATGATTCTACGACGATATCAAGTTCATTACGCAATAGGTTTTCAGAAAAACCTGTCGTAGCCCTCCGTCATTTCAGATAAGTCCTGCTTAGTATTCGTGCTGCGTTTGTTGACCTTGTCAAGGCGTAGTGTGCGGTAGCTGACCAGTATTTATCTGTTTATGCATATGATGCAGATTGTCTTAGGGTAGTCGTACGGCCTTATTGACCTTGTCAAGGGTCGTGCGGGTGGGTTTAATTCAATCAAGAAATGACGGGTTGAACTTGACTTACGGTCTATGGTTTGTTGACCTTGTCAAGGTCATAGATCGTTTGGGGCAGAATATTATCGGGAATTTCAAGTGTTGAAATTTGCAATGAGATTGCATACCTTCTATGAGATAGTTGGATCCCGATACCCACTGCGAGTAATTGTTACTCCCGGGAGAGTTTTACACAGGACAATTAGCCGATCAAGTAGGTGTCTAGAAAGGTGTCAACGGGTTTACGCCTCTGGGAAAACGAGGTTTACTTTAATTAGGTCCGTGCGAAAGCACGGGGAACCTCCCTCAAAGTACCGACACTGGCCTGGCTGAAAGATTGGCGAAGTTGTAGGGTGTAATTAATCCCGGCTAGTCTTTCCTTTTAGGGTTTGAAGGAAGATTTGATAAAAACAGTGGGAGCCATCCTGATTAGATAAAATAATAACCAATCTGATCTTGCAAGAGCATACGCTAAAGTGTTTTCTTCTCTCTCTCTCCAGGTAGCGACCATATCATGCCTTAATCAAGATAATAATATGGATGTATTGACCGAACCCGCATGTTATACTGTGCTGGGGAACGTTGGTTCCGTTCTTTCTTATAAGAGTTATAAGACTGAACAGGATATAGGGAAATACCAGGATTCCTATGCCACTCGAATGAAGAAAGTACTTGTTGATGCATTTTCTTCGGGTGTGTTCGTTACAGAGAATTGTTTCTCCATTTCCTCTACGTCCTGGGTATTAGATACCGGGTCAGGATCCCATATATGTAATCAGTTACATGGGCTTAGGAAAGGTAGAGAACTTGGAGAAGGTGATAAAGACATAAGGGTTGGAAATGGTGCAATTGTTGCAGCTAAAACCGTCGGGGAATATCACCTTGTATTGCCAACTGGTAATACATTGATTCTGAACGAATGCTATTACATGCCGAACCTGATATGCAACATTATATCTGTTTCTTTGTTGAGTAAAGAGGGATATAATTTTGTATTACAGGATAATGTTATGAACATTTTTCTAAACCAAAAGTTGGTTGGATCAGGCACGATGTGCAATGGCATTTATGTTCTAAATCAATCAACAGTTCTGAGTATAACAAACACACACAAGAGGAAGAGTTCAGAAATGAACGAATCCTTCTTGTGGCATTGTAGACTGGGTCACATCAATGCAATACGACTAGCTAAGTTGCATAAGGATGGATATTTGAATCCGTTTGAATTTTCATCTTATGACACTTGCCGTCATGTTTCAAAGGCAAGATGACCAAAACTCCGTTTACGGGACACGGAGAAAGAGTTACTGAACTTTTGGGACTGGTACATAGTGATGTATGCGGCCCCATGTCTACACATGCCAGGGATGGTTCTTCGTACTTCATTACATTCACTGACGATCTCTCTAGATTGGATATGTGTTCCTGATGAAACACAAATCAGAAGCTTTTGAGAAATTTAGAGAATATAAAAAAGAAGTCGAGAACCAAACCGGGAAAA
Organism: Agapanthus africanus; assembly: GCA_030015575.1. Classification (NCBI taxonomy): domain Eukaryota; kingdom Viridiplantae; phylum Streptophyta; class Magnoliopsida; order Asparagales; family Amaryllidaceae; genus Agapanthus; species Agapanthus africanus. The sequence continues at coordinate 387,892,554 of CM057345.1, read as the reverse complement.
GTATTAAAAACCTTCGATCTGATCGAGGAGGTGAATACTTGAGCAATGAATTCCTGGACTTCCTAAAAGAGAATGGGATTCTCTCTCAGCTGACTCCTCCATATACACCACAGCACAACGGTGTATCTGAACGGAGGAACTGTAGTGTTCCTAGGCACGCTAATGAGGTCTCACAAGGCATCAACCATGCCAATTTCAAATTTTACGGGTGCCGAGAAACCCTAATACGGATCGTTGACTAGAAGTTTAGGCGAAAAACGAATCTAGTTAACAACTTAACTAAAGATAAGAAGCTACAACCTTTGTAGATCCGGATATCCACTTCCTTGGCTCTACGTAGGCGTCCTCTCGCTGTCCATCTCGAATCCCGGACTCAATCGTCGGCTTGATCGGAGAAATGGGCGGACTAGGTCGTCGGCTTCGTGCCGAAGATGATCTACGTCGAGGCATCACAAGTTCAAGCTCCGACTTCACAAATTTGTGAAACTTGTGAAGAAAACACCCAAAACAACTTGGCAAGAGGTAGAGGGTGAAGAAATAGGAGGTGGGTTCACTTTAGAATTGGATTTCTCACTTTAGAACTCAAGTTGCCATTGATGGCATCAAGCTTTTTCTTTTGAAGATGAAGAAGAAGATGAAGCTAGAATATCATAAGTGTTGAGTTAAAATGAATAATAAATGAATACTTATCATAAACTAACTAGGGTAGAGTGTAGAGAATAGACCATGGTTACTTGGATGGGTTAGGGTTAAGCATGAAGACAATAATGGTTAAGAAGTCAAAGCTTCATGAAGCTTCAACTAGAAACAAACATAGCCACCATTCTTATCTAAATCTTTTCCAAATAAATAAACAAATAAATAAATGAAAAAGCAAAACCCTAATCATCTCTTAACCATGGTTTAATCCTTTACACTTAACCACATGATCAAGTATCATCAAACATGATACAAATATGTGCACAAAAGTATATCACATATACTTCTTGCACATCAAGTGAGAAAATCCATTTAAAGTGAACCAATACTAGTTAATGCAAAGTAATATATCAAATATATAATTATACATTAAATCATTAAATCAACACTTGATTTAACGATCCGGTCATATCGCATATAACCGACTAGTATCCTATGTATCGGCTTATCGAATCAATCCTTGATTCGATATCTAGGTTATATCGAATATAACCAATCGATACATCCATCGCGAGAATGGAATACGGTATCACATACACGCATGATTCTCGGTCCTGCACATATCTCATATGCACTCCTATTTCGTTTCGCTTGAGCCAGGAAACCTCTGTGTAGGACTCTAAAGACTCGTCAATACGCCGGTAGCAGATGATGATCATATCAAGCACCCACAAGCCGCAAGCGGTCTGCTAAACGTAACGGCCATCCGGGTATTGAGCGATCAGAAGATCGACGAGCTAGCCCGCTCACACTCCTGTGAATCCAACCAGTAACACTTACCGTACAGTCCGGTCTGTTCGTCTGATATGTCGCATATCAAGTCTAGGGGTGGTATACGTCAGACCCCAATAACCGATAAGTCGTGCCGATGTGAGGCTCATAACGGGTCGAGAAACTACTGGTAACATTTACCAGCAAATCTCTGATCAGCCCTGGCCAGGGACTTCCCTGTTACGGCCAATCGAGCACAGCGCAACATCAACCCCCAATACCGGGAGAGACGAAACCCCTCCTATCGCTCATTGCCTCCATGTGACTCGGGACTGTACCCAAAGACCACCGTTTTGCACGCCCTCATGGACGTGGTAAGGTGGAGATCAAAGCACAGTGGGAATCACACAAGACACTATGACGATCTCGGGTCTACAGACTAACCTGTACAAGTGTCACCTGAGAACTGCCATCTGACGTGAGGTATAATACCATCTGGGAGTTCTCGGCGAGTCCGTCCAGTGTACCCAGTCTCCACTGAGCACCCGTATACCATCTCTGATGTCAAACATCAATGGATATGGGATCATCTATCGCCCATCTCATGGGTCGAGAAGCGTATACGCTAGTCTACACTGGTATATCGATGCCCTGTCTCGATACACCCACGACTAGGGACCTTGAAGGATGTACTTATAGACTACCATGTCCCCACTAGTATGATCTGCATCATAGTCCAGGTAGTCAAGTACACATCCTAAGGGCTTTATCAACATGTAACTATAAGACAGTTTAAAGAGACAAGTGTACATGTTAAGATAAAGAGCAACCAGATAGCATACTATCATATCGAGCAAGAAAGTCATCTCTATATATGTCCAAGCATCCAATATAATATACATCATCTGTACAATACTGGCCTCTAGGGCATACATACAACTAACAATCTCCCACTTGCACTAGGGCCAGCTGCTGTAGTATCGCATACCGAGCATCCCGAAGAGTCTCTCAAACTGTATCTGGGGAATGGCCTTCGTGAGTGGATCCGCCGTGTTGTTCTTCGTGTCAACCCTCCTGACCTCGATCTCCCGGCGATCAACTATCTCCCGGATCAGGTGATACCGCCTCAGAATATGCCTGGATCGCTGATGGGACCTGGGTTACTTGGCCAAAGCCACCGCTCCATTGTTATCGCAATACAGAGGTATTGGACGCTCAATGGATGGAACCACTCCAAGTTCAGTAATGAACTTCTTGATCCATACAGCTTCTTTAGCAGCATCGTTGGCAGCGATGTATTCAGCCTCCATCGTCGAGTCTGCCACGGTTTCCTGCTTGGAACTCTTCCAGCTAACCGCCCCTCCGTAAAGGGTAAAGACAAATCCCGACTGCGACTTAGAGTCGTCCTTATCACTCTGGAAGCTCGAATCGGTAAAGGACTCCACTTGGAGTTCTCCGTTACCATACACCAAGAGCATCTCTTTAGTCCTTCGTAAGTACTTGAGAATGCTCTTCACAGCTGTCCAGTGACTCTCTCCAGGATCAGCTTGATACCTGCTCACTACACTTAGTGAGTATGCTACATCGGGTCTGGTATATAGCATCGCATACATGATAGAGCCTACAGCCGAAGCATAGGGTATCCCTTGCATGCGAGCTCTCTCCAAATCAGTCTTAGGAGACATCTCTTTGGAGAGAGTGACTCCAGAGATCGTGGGCAAGTTCCCACGCTTGGATTCTTCCATACTAAACCTCTTTAGTATGGTGTCAATGTACCTGGATTGGGACAATCCCAATATCCGTTTGGATCTATCTCTATAGATCCTTATTCCCAATATGCAGGAGGCATCACCAAGATCTTTCATTGAGAATCTTTGTGATAAGAAGAGCTTGACCGATTGCAGCATAGGAATATCATTTCCTATCAAGAGTATGTCGTCCACGTACAATACGAGGAAGACAACCTTACTCTCTGCCACCTTCTTGTAGATACAAGGTTCATCTGGGTTTTTGGCGAAATCAAACTCTTTGATAACGACGTCAAAGCAGATGTTCCAACTCCGCGATGCTTGCTTTAATCCATAAATGGATTTAAGCAGCTTGCACACCTTCCCGCTGCTCCCACTGTCTACGAAACCCTCTGGCTGAGTCATATACACGCACTCTTCTAAATCACCATTTAGAAAGGCGGTCTTAACATCCATTTGCCAGATTTCGTAATCATGATATGCAGCGATGGCAAGCATGATCCGGATGGATTTAAGCATAGCCACTGGAGAAAAAGTTTCGTCATAGTCCACACCTGGTCTTTGACGAAATCCCTTTGCAACAAGTCTAGCTTTGAAAGTCTCCACTTTCCCATCTACACCAAGTTTCTTCTTGAAGATCCATTTGCTCCCAATGGGTTTTACCCCTTCAGGAGCAACATCCAAAGTCCATACTTTGTTGGTGTACATGGATTCCATCTCGGACCGCATAGCATCCAGCCATTTCACTGAGTCCCTACTCGTGATGGCCTACTCGAAGCTAGTTGGGTCATCATCCTCCATGATGCAATCCTCGCTCCCACCATCCATGAGAAAACTATAGTATCTCTCAGGTGGGCGAGGAACCCTACTAGATCGGCGGAGAGGCTGAGGTTCGTCGGGAGCTACTGAATGCTCTGGTTCCACTAAATCTTCTGTTGTGTTTTGTTCAGCTGGAACCTCTTCCAGTTCTACCTCAGAGCCACTAATTTCTTTTGCAAGAAATTCCTTTTCTAAAAAGGTGGCATGTTGAGCAGCAAATACTCTTTGTTCCTCACTGTGGTAGAATATATACCCTCGCGAATGTTTGGGATATCCAACAAATTTACACAAAACAGATCTTGCCTCGAGTTTGTCCGGTTTTTGTCTTTTGACATAGGCCGGGCAACCCCATATCTTTATAAAATTAAGATATGGTCTCTTCCCTTCCCATATCTCATATGGTGTGGTAGGCACAGATTTGGTGGGAACCCTGTTCAGTAGGTATGCTGCTGTTTCCAGTGCATATCCCCAGAAGGAAACAGGTAACTCAGCTACACTCATCATAGAGCGCACCATATCTAATAGGGTGCGGTTTCTCCGCTCCGATACACCGTTGTGCTGTGGTGTATATGGAGGAGTTAGCTGAGAGAGAATCCCATTCTCTTTTAGGAAGTCCAGGAATTCAATGCTCAAGTATTCTCCTCCTCGATCAGATCGTAGGATTTTAATACTTTTTCCAGTTTGGTTCTCGACTTCTTGTTTATATTCTCTAAATTTCTCAAAAGCTTCAGACTTGTGTCTTATCAAGTACACATGTCCGTATCTTGAGAGATCGTCAGTGAATGTAATGAAGTACGAAGAACCATCCCTGGCATGTGTAGACATGGGACCGCATACATCACTATGTATCAGTCCCAAGAGTTCGGTAACTCTTTCTCCGTGTCCCGTAAACGGAGTTTTGGTCATCTTGCCTTTGAGACATGACTGGCAAGTGTCATAAGATGAAAATTCAAACGGATTTAAATATCCATCCTTATGCAACTTAGCCAGTCGTGTCGCATTGATGTGACCCAGTCTACAATGCCACAAGAAGGATTCGTTCAGTTCTGAACTCTTCCTCTTGTGTGTGTTTGTTATGCTCAGAACTGTTGATTGATTTAGAACATAAATGCCATTGCACAACGTGCCTGATCCAACCAACTTTTGGTTACGGAAAATGTTCATAACATTGTCCTGTAATTCAAAATTATATCCCTCTTTACTCAATAAAGAAACCGATATAATGTTGCATATCAGGTTCGGCATGTAATAGCATTCGTTTAGAACCAATGTATTACCAGTCGGTAATACTAGGTGATATTCCCCGACAGTCTTAGCTGCAACAATTGCACCATTTCCAACTCTAATGTCTTTATCACCTTCTCTAAGTTCTTTACCTTTCCTTAGCCCATGTAACTGATTACATATATGGGATCCTGACCCGGTATCTAATACCCAAGACGTAGAGCAAATGGAGACACAGTTCTCTGTAACGAACACACCCGAAGAAAATGCATCAACATGTACTTTCTTCATTCGGATGGCATGGGAATCCTGTTATTCCCCTATATCCTGTTCATTCCTATAACTCTTATAAGAAAGAACGGAACCAACGTTCCCCAGCACAGTATAACATGCTGGTTCGGTCAATACATCCATATTATTATCTTCATTAGGGCATGAAATGGTCACTACCTGGAGAGAGAGAGAAGAAAACACTTTAGCGTATGCTCGTGCAAGATCAGATTGGTTATTATCTTATCTAATCAGGATGGCTCCCACTGGTTTTTATCAAATCTTCCTTCAAACCCTAAAAGGAAAGACTAGCCGGGATTAATTACACACTACAAGTTTGCCAATCTTTCAGCCAGGCCAGTGTCGGTACTTTAAGGGAGGTCCCCCGTGCTTTCGCACGAACCTAATTAATGTAAACCTCGTTTTCCCAGAGGCATAACCTCGTTGACACCTTTCTAGACACCTACTTGATCGGCTAATTGCAATGTGCAAAACTCTCCCAAGAGTAACTCTTACTCGCAGTGGGTATCGGGATCCAACTATCTCATAGAAGGTATGCAATCTCATTGCAAATTTCAACACTTGAAATTCCCGATAATATTCTGCCCCAAGCATCCTATGACCTTGACGGAGGTCAACAAACCACAGGGTGCAAGTCAAGTTCAACCCGTCATTTCTTGATTGAATCAAACCCACCCGCACGACCCTTGACGGAGGTCAACAAGGTCGTACGACTACCCTAATCCAATCTGCATCACATGCATAAGCAGATAAATACTAGTTAGCTACCACACACTACGCCTTGACGGAGGTCAACAAACGTAGCACGAATACTAAGTAGGATTTATCTGAAATGACGGAGGGCTACGTCAGGTTTTTCTGAAAACCTATTGCGTAATGAACTTGATATCGTTGTAGAATCAAATGAAGTTTTGAAATGGAGTGATTTTGAGGCTTTTCTAGTTTTGCTAAAGGGGTCACTCCCGGTGAAGGGATCGTCAGCCCTTTCCTCGTCGAATGAGGTGCGGGATATATCATATATATCACTGTGCAAAGCAAAAACTATAGAAGCAATCAAAAGTCAAACCGAGTGTGTAGCATCTGCCAGTTATTGCTAAAGGAGTCACTCCCGGTGAAGGGATCTCGGTCCTTTCCTCATCGAATAAGGTGCAGGATAAATCACATATACCTCTATGCAAAGCAAGAACTGTAGCTACCTGTTTTGTTTAAAATCTGATTCTACAACATCATTTGGTTTCTTTTATTTCATTAATCACATTAATGAAGTCCCATCATTTAAGTACCTAAACATCACAGATAAATACGACGTACACTTATGCCATCCGCATTTGCCTCGATGTCCCCTCGTGCACCGTTAGGTTAGGTAACTAACGACAGAGCAGGGCAGGGCTAGTGCGGGTGCAAAACATAAGTAACGTCTATATAATATATCATATATACTATATACTGTATTTATCACAGAACATCACATGATCACATCATAGATATCGCAGCAGAAGAAACATATGAAATATTGGATATACTAGGACGTCCGTGTTTTCAATACGAGCCAGTATAAAACACGGATTCCACGGTCGTGATGAATAGCCAATCCTACACCCCTAGACCCCTACGAGAGCGGCAAGCAACCCTACCAATTCTAGGGTTAGGAGACCTTGACTCGACTCCTCGAGATGGTCTCCCACTGGACCCTAGAACCCGGTTACTTGTGCTCCCCTCCTTGGGTCTATCCTAGTGCAGAAAAGTAAATAATATACAAAGGGTGACAACTTCCGCAACCTGGAAGTGCCCCAAATAAAAGAATATTACATACAAGTTTTTACATGAATGAAAAATGAAAAACACTCATCTCACATAAAAACCCCCGGCTATTCAAACACGACGATCCAATATAACATATCCAACAACACATAACATCACATGTCATCAACGTAAGTAAATATGCGCATCCCAATTGTCGTTGACATATAGCAACGAAACCGGCGATATCACATATTACACTTACGGTCACAGAAAAGAAAGTGTAAAACTACAACAATTGGAATCCGCAACCTCTTTAGACATCGCATGCCTAATCAAAATGAAATACTTAGACATCACATGCCTAACAGTTATAAACCCCGCATTTTAGTCTCATTATCGAAAACTCTTTTCAATATCAAGTGAAACTAAACCGCTAGATTTATAACATTCATTCAGTTATCTCATAACTGTTTGTGAATTCCAATTATTGTATCCCATTCCGGATAAATAGAATATATTAAACTTTCTGATCGAACATTCGAACACCCAAGTTTTCCCGAAACCGTTTAACACATGAAATAGGTTCAAAGAAATTCACTTCATGCTTCAGTACCAACGGTCCAGCCGAAGAAGGGTCAAGCCAACGCCTCACATGTGGCACGCCGTACTGCTCCAAACCCAAAGGTTCAAAGGGCAGTTCAAGACGGTCACATAATCGAGTTAAGGTTTGTTGTCTTCTAGAGGGACCATCGCGTTACTTGCACTACTCAGAACGTCCTTAAACCACAGAAAAATCCAACACTTGGAAATTTTCCGGCAGGGGAAAAGTTGGGTATTTATATCCGGTCGAACTTTTTAACATATTCTAAAGTCATCCGGAAAGCCACATAGACAAGATTTGATAATCCGATCGAATCGTCGATTCCCAATACAACCCCAGAACACTCAACTCTTGAGTCAAATTAAAAATTCCCAGAAAATTCAGCATAATAAAATAGTAATTACTGTGCAAAATGGGAGTGATGATGTCATCATATTGCCGCGGAACCGCCGCAGAAGCCAGGCTTCTGCCGCGGTTCCGCCGCACTTTTTACTGTTCATGGGATAAATTTTGCATCGTAATTCTTAGATTTCCCTGCTGAATTTTTTAAGCATTTTTAATATGGAAAAATCCCAGATTTTAGAAAAAGTCCAGAGAGCACTTGGGTTTTAGGGTTTCGGGTTCGTTCGGGTTTCAAACGTCGTCTAGACTTCGCCTAAGGCTCTAGCTAGGCTCTGATACCACTGTAGGGTTCCTAGGCACGCTAATGAGGTCTCACAAGGCATAAACCATGCCAATTTCAAATTTTACGGGTGCCGAGAAACCCTAATACGGATCGTTGACTAGAAGTTTAGGTGAAAAACGAATCTAGGTAACAACTTAACTAAAGATAAGAAGCTACAACCTTTGTAGATCCGGATATCCACTTCATTGGCTCCACGTAGGCGTCCTCTCGCTGTCCATCTCGAATCCCGGACTCAATCGTCGGCTTGATCGGAGAAATGGGCGGACTAGGTGTAACACCTTAGGATATGTTTAGTGGATAATTATATTTAAATTTTGGGTTTTTAACAAAATGTTTACCAAATTGTGTTTTAAATATTTTTCCTAATTTAATAAATATTTTTCCAAAATTTTCCTAGGCTTGCACACACATGTGCATGTAAACTAGGGTTTTTAAAATGTGTTATTTGTTAGTGTATATGCCCTAGAGGCCATTACTGTATCATACTAGTTTGTATATTACTTAATGGAAGCTTGGGATATTCACAGTTGTATATACAATCTTGCTCGAAATGGTAGTATGCTACTTGGTTTGTCTCTGCTTTAATATGTGCATGTGTTTCTTTTAGCATATTGCTGATATACATATTAGTAGAGCCCTTAGGATCTTTGCTTGATTACCAGCGTGGTGATGACGCTCACACTCGTGGGAGCTGGGTGATCTATAAGCACATCCTTATACAGGTCCCTGGTCGTTGGACTATCGAGACAGGGCATCGATACTCCGGAGTAGACTAGCGTATGCGCTTCTCATCCCAGTGTGGGAGACGGTCTGTCCCACAGCCGTCAGTACGTCGTACTTGAGATAGTATACGGGTGCTCGTTGGGTTACGAGTACACTGGACAGGACTCGTCGGGAACTGTTGGTTGGTATTATACCTATCGTCAGTTATCAGTTCCCAGGTGACATGAGTACAGCTTAGTCCGCTGACTTGACACTGTCACTTCGCCTCGAGTGTGTTCCCACTGCACTTTGATTACTACCCTACCACGGCTCAAAGGAGTCGTGCAAACAGGTAGTTTTTGGGTGCAGTCCCGAAGCACTTGGAGGCAGTGACGGTTAGACAGGATTCGTCTCTCCCGGTATTGGGGGTTGACATCGCGCTGTGTCTAGGAGAGCCATTACACGAGTAGTCCCTGGCCAGGGCAAGCGAGATATACTGGTAGGTTTCCAGTGTTATCTCAGGGTGTTCTGGGCTTCACTCCGGCACGACTTGTACCGCTATTAGGGGACTGACGTTTACCGCCCCCTAGGCCCGCCATGCGATGTATCAGACGAACAGACCGGACTGTACGGAGATTGTCACATACAGGCTCAGTAGGAGTTCAGATGGGGTTCACCTCGTCAGTCTTCTTATCGACATCTACCTGGGGACCGTTACGTACAGCTAGTGCCGCTTGCGGTCTGTGGTTAAACCCACTGCCAGCGTAGTGTCGAGTCTTTAGAGTCCCACACAGAGAGCTATTCGCCTTTAGGCTAAATGAGTAGAGGTCGCATGGTTTTGCGACAGGGTTCGTTCACATTCGCGCACTTGTGCACGTTTGCTGTCCGGACAGTTTATACTAGCGGGCTTTGGTTTAAGCCGGATCCTAGTATATGATTTGAGATTGGTTTTTCTCATTGTATTCGTGTTCCTCGGATCACGAATGCGGGTGCGTATGCACAGTTGCTTGAGATTGAGGGAGAGGACCTTGTTTAGGGTTAATGGCTATTGTCATTTTGATAACCCTAATATTTATGTGTGTGTTATTGTTAATTAGTAATTAGTTTAATAATTATCCATGGTTGTGGTTGTTGACCATTTGACTTCTTTGACTTGTTGACCTAGGTTGACACTTTGACCATCATCATTTCTTTTGGAAGATGCTTTTTGATCTTTGCAAATTGAAATGATAATGGTCATGTCATGATTTACCATGATAATTATCTAGCTAATTATTCAATTAAATTAATTCACACATATTAGTGAGAATGGCTCTATTATTTTCTCATTCTCTCATATCATTTCTCTCTCTTGTTCATCCTCTCCCTCAAGCTCTCTCCCTCTCATGTGTTGAGAAACAAAAAGCTTGAGAAAAACCTTCACTTGATCTTCTCTACTCTCTTCTAGGTTTCAAGTCTTAGCATTTCTTGCACTCTAGTTACTCCTAGCTTGGAGTTGAAGCTAAAGGTCGAGGCTTTCGGGTGGATCCTTCTTTGACGGGAGAAGACAAGCAAGGTGACCTCTTTCTACCATTCCTAGGAGCAAGGAGAGAAGGACTAAAGACCAAAGGTATAACCTTTCCATCACTTAGCTACTTTGTAGTTAGGTCTAGCAAGTTTATGTTTAGCAAAGATCCTCACAAGCTTGGTCCATGTTGCCTAAGTCCATAAAAATCCAATTTTTATTATGTTTTCCGCCTCCCCGTAAGCACCGGGGTGGGCAACGTGGACTTACAGTGGTATCAGAGCCTAACTAAACCTAAACTAGCTAAGTAGTTAAGTGTAACGAAGTTTCGAAACCGGAAAATCGAAAAACCAAACTCGCAAAACCCTAGTTTCTGTTATTTTTTTTTCTGGTCAAAATGAAAAACGTTATACTTGTAAATTCGTCTCAGGGTTTTGTATGAACACCCAAGAAAAACGATGCAGTGATTCGTTCAAACCGCCGCGCTTCCGCCGCACGAGGTAGGCATGTGCCGCGGAAGCGCCGCGGTTTGTCGTCTACTGTGCATCGTTTTTCGTGCAGTGTTTGTCTGTGTTGGTTTTGGGATTTTTGAAATATATTATAAGTACCCAGATTTTCCAGAAAAGAAATTTCCTTTTGGGGTCCTATAATTCCGTATTTTTTTTTCGGAACTTCACTACACTTTAACTATATCGGTTAAATCTGTGATGCTTGTGTGTATTGAACGTCGGCTAATCGCTATAAGTCGATTAGTCGGGGTTATACATCTCTGTGATCTGTGATTATTGATTTGTGGATATGAATGGATTGGATCGTCGCGGGTGAATAGCCGGGTTGGATGTGAGATGAGCGTTATTTTTCTTTCATTCATTTGTAACCTGTAAATTGATGTAATAATATTATTTGTATGGCCGCACAACCGGGTCGGGGTTGTAGCCGTCATTGTATAATTCTTTTTACTGTTTTTGCTCCTAGGATAGACCCATGGAGGGGGTGCACAAACTACCGGGTATCTCGAAGTGCCGAGTGGCCTACTCACGGTGGTGAGGGAGGTTGCTTCGCTTCGGGTGCTTGGCGGGTAGTTTGCCGCACCCGTAGGGGTCTTGGGTGGGGTATTGGCTATTCACCGCGACCGTGTAATCCGCTTTACGTTGCAGGCTCGAACGCATTGCGGATTCCTAGTATATCCAATGTATTCATCTGTGATCTGTAATGTCTATCATTGCTATATACTTATATATAATAACTATTTAGGCGTTGCTTATGTTTTACAGCCGCGCTAGCCCAGCCCCCGCTCTGTCGTTAGTTAAGTAACCTAACGGGTGATGACGGGGCCCCGTGGCGAATGCGAATGGCATAAGCGTACGTCATATTTTGGTTGTTTTCTGCAATGGTAGGATTAAATGATGGGATGCATTAAAAGAACTAATGCAAGAAAATAAACCAAGTAAAAGTCGATTGGAACACTTTGAAAACCACTCGGTTCTTTTCAAAACTAAAACTTTTAAACGCGGAGCTTGAACCACTCCTTTTAAAAGCTATCTCGTTCCATCGATTAGATCAAGTTCACTACGTTCACGGTTTCGCCAAAACCATCCGTAGCCCTCCGTCATTCCACATGAATGGTCAAAAAGTATTCAAGCTATGTATTTTGGCCAAAGTCAAGGCATAGTGATTGGTAGCTATTGGGTATTCATGTGCAGCATAGATAGATGCGTTGGTTTGGGACAGTCGTGCTGCCATTTTGGCCAAAGTCAAGGTTAGGTACGGGTGGGTCCAAATTAACCAGGAGAATGACGGGTAGAACTTGACATGTGACTTATGATATTTTGGCCAAAGTCAAGGTCATAAGAGCATGGGGCAAAAATCCACATCGGGAGTTTCATAAGTACTGAAACTTGCTAGCTTTGCATACCATTTGGAGTGTGATGATTCTGGTAGGATTCCTTCGGTTTTATCACGCGATGATATTTGGATCCCGATCCTACTGTGAGTATATGCTACTCCTCGGGAAAACTCTCACTTAACGATCAATGCTATAAACTTAGTAGGTGTCTAGAAAGGTGTTAGCGGGGCTACGCCCACAGGGAAAAGAGGTTACTTAATTAAGGAACTTCGCGAAAGCGTTGGAAAACCTCCCTCGAAGTACCGACACTGGCCTGGCTGAACGGTTAAGCAAGTATTGTACGGTGAGAGTAATCCTGACTAATCCTTCCTTTACGGTTTGAGAAGGGATTCGAGAGACAGTGGGAGCCATCCAGTTTAGACAAATTAAAAACCACTCTAAACTTGCAAGAGCATCATGCTAAAGTGTTTCTTTTCTCTCTCCTAATTGCAGCGACCATTCAAGATGACCGGACTTAAGTTATTACTAGATAAAAACATATTGACAGGGCCAAACTACAAAGATTGGCTCAGGAATGTCAAGATGGCAATCACTTACGACAAGTTGGGGTATGTCCTTACCACCAAAGCACCCCCTGTCCCAGGTCCCACCTCCAGCGTCGCGGATAAGGAAATCCGTAAGACATGGGAGATAGATTGCGCGAAGGCCAAATGCCTCGTATTAGCCTCGATGGACAATGAACATCAGCGGAGGCACGAGAATATGGACCTAGAGTCCATATTTCTTCATACAAAAGAACTGTATGGGGAGCAGTCTCGTATCGCAAGATACGAAGTGTCGAAGAAGCTATTTTCGGCAAGGTTGGCCGTCGGATCATCGGTAGCGGAACACGTGCTTAAGATGATTGGCTACATTGAGGAGCTCGCGGACCTTGGGACCACGTTGGAGAATGAGCTCTATACTGATTTGATTCTCCAGTCCCTTCCTTCCACTTACGCCCAGTTTATTCTGAACTTCAACATGCAAGGAAAGGAGGTAGAACTTTCCGAACTTCTGAACATGTTGAGGAGTGCTGAGGGCACCCTACAGAAAGGTAGGGAGACATCCGCTTTGTTTGTAGGAGGATCTTCCTTTTCTAGATCCAAGGCGAAAGCCAAGGGTAAGAAGAAGAAAGCCCCCGCCAAACCAAGAGGAGGTGTCGGTAAAGTGGATACGAAGGGAAAAGGTAAAGCAACAAAGATAGCGGGGAAGCTGGTGGGGAAGGAAGAATGCTTCTATTGTCACAAAAGTGGTCACTTGAAACAGGATTGCAAGGCTTGGAAAGCCAGAACACAGGATTTGAAGCGAGTTGCAGCTTCAGCTTCAGGTGTGTATGTTATTGAAAACTGTCTATCAATAAACTCTACTTCCTGGGTATTGGATACCGGATCAGGATCTCATATCTGTAATTCTTTGCAGGCGTTGAGAAAGCGTAGAGTTTTTAAGGCAGGTGACATGACCCTCAGAGTTGCGAACGGTGCTAGCATGGATGCTGAGGCCGTGGGGGACTATCACCTGGGATTGTCAGATGGACATTTTTTGGTTTTGCGTAGTTGTTATTATGTACCAAATGCAACCTGTAATATCATTTCTGTATCTTTATTATCTAAAGAAGGTTATGAATTTGCATTTGTAAGTAATGTAGTGAACATTCACCTTAATCAAGCTTTGATTGGGTCAGGTACATTGAACAACGGTATATACGTATTAAACCAACCACAGATTTTCAATGTCCAGAATACACACAAAAGAAAGTCTCCAGAAATTAATAAAACTTTCTTATGGCATTGTAGACTGGGTCACATCAATGAGAGAAGGTTGACTAAGTTACACACAGAAGGATATTTGGATTCGTTCGAATATCAATCGTATGCAACTTGTCAATCCTGTCTCAAGGGAAAGATGACAAAGACTCCGTTTACTGGACACGGAGAAAGAGCGAGCGAGCTCTTGGGACTCGTACACAGCGACGTGTGCGGTCCAATGTCTACACATGCGCGAAGCGGTTATTCTTACTTCATTACTTTTACGGATGACTTTTCAAGGTACGGTTATGTCTTCTTAATGAAACATAAATCCGAGGCTTTTGAAAAATTCCAGGAATATAAGAATGAAGTAGAAAAACAAACAGGCAAAAGTATAAAGACACTGAGATCTGATCGAGGTGGTGAATACTTGAGTGCCGAGTTCCTGTGTTACTTAAAAGAGAATAGAATTCTCTCTCAGCTTACTCCTCCATACACTCCGCAACATAATGGTGTATCGGAGAGACGGAACCGAACCCTATTGGATATGGTACGGTCCATGATGAGTAATGCTGAGTTGCCGCGATCGTTTTGGGGATATGCGCTAGAATCAGCGGCATACCTTTTGAACCGGGTTCCAACTAAGACTGTGCCTACTACACCATATCAGATGTGGTGTGGGAAGAAACCCTATCTTAATCATATTAAGACATGGGGATGTCCAGCTTTTGTAAAAAAGCAGCATGCGGACAAGCTCGAGGCACGCTCAGTACAGTGCAAGTTTGTGGGATATCCAAAGAACTCCAAGGGATATTACTTCTATTGCGATGAGGAACAAAAAGTCCTTGTTTCTCGCCATGCCCACTTTCTAGAACACCAGTTCATAGAAAAAGAATTAAGTGGGAGCGCAATAGAACTGGAAGAAATTCCAGAACCACGAGCTATTACTGAAAGCTTGGTTGATCCAGAGGGTTCGAAAGATCAGGACATTCCCACGCCACTCCGCAGAAGTAGTAGGCAGTCTCATCCGCCCGAGAGATACTACGGTTTTCTCATTGACGGGGATAGAGAGGATTGCATCATAGACTGTAATGAGCCTACTAGCTTCCAGCAAGCCATACAGAGCATCGACTCGGTAAAATGGCTGGATGCAATGCGGACCGAGATGGAGTCCATGTACACCAACAAAGTATGGACGTTGGACATTGCTCCAGACGGGGTAAAACCCGTAGGATGCAAGTGGATCTTCAAAAGGAAGATTGGTGTAGATGGACAGGTTGAGACCTATAAAGCTAGACTGGTAGCAAAGGGTTTTCGTCAGCAACCTGGTTTGGACTATGACGAAACCTTTTCTCCAGTAGCTATGCTGAAATCCATTCGGATCCTTCTTGCCATTGCTGCCTTCCACGATTATGAGATTTGGCAGATGGACGTAAAGACAGCTTTTCTAAATGGTCATTTAGAGGAGTGTGTCTATATGGATCAGCCAGAGGGTTTCATTCAGAGTGGGAGCAGCGAAAAGGTGTGCAAATTGCTTAAGTCCATTTATGGACTAAAGCAGGCATCGCGGAGTTGGAACATCTGTTTTGATGAGACGGTCAAGGAATTTGGCTTTATCAAAAATCCAGATGAACCATGCATCTATTGTAGATTTGTAGCGAGAACTGTAGTATTCCTCGTTTTATACGTGGATGACATTCTCTTAATAGGAAATGACATTCCTATGCTACAATCTGTCAAGGGGTTCTTGTCACACAGGTTCTCCATGAAAGACCTGGGTGATGCCTCTTACATTCTGGGTATCCGGATCTACCGTGACAGATCCAAGAGGATATTAGGACTTTCGCAGTCCAGGTACATCGACACCATACTGAAGAGATTCAGTATGGAAGATTCTAAGCGTGGTAATTTACCGGCTTGTCACGGGATCACCCTCTCCAAAGAGATGTCTCCCAAGAATGATTTGGAGAGGGATCGCATATCTATTATACCCTACGCTTCTGCGGTAGGCTCTATAATGTATGCAATGTTGTGTACCAGACCGGATGTGGCTTATGCACTGAGTGTGGTAAGCAGGTATCAGTCAAACCCAGGGGAGAAACATTGGATAGCAGTAAAGAACATTCTCAAGTACCTGAGAAGGACTAAGGAGATGTTCTTGGTATATGGCGGAAAAGACCTGCAGATTGAGGCCTTTGCTGACTCCAGCTTCCAGAGTGACAAGGATGATTCCAAGTCCATGTCGGGTTTTGTCTTCACCCTCAATGGAGGGGCGGTGTGTTGGAAGAGCTCCAAACAGGAAACCGTTGCTGACTCGACGATGGAAGCGGAATACATCGCTGCATCTGATGCCGCAAAAGAAGCTGTCTGGATAAGGAAGTTCTTGAGAGAACTTCAGGTGGTTCCGTCCATTGTTGACCCAATACCTCTGTATTGCGACAACAACGGGGCTATAGCTTTAGCAAAGGAACCCAGATCCCATCAGAAATCCAGACACATCTTAAGGCGGTATCACCTGATCAGGGAGATCGTGGATCGCCAGGAGATCGAGGTCCGGAGAGTTACATCAGAAGATAACACAGCAGATCCATTCACCAAGGCCTTGCCCCAGACTCAGTTCGAGCGGCTGATCGAGATGATAGGTCTTCGATACGCCAGTACATGGCCTTAGTGCAAGTGGGAGATTGTTAGTGTATATGCCCTAGAGGCCATTACTGTATCATACTAGTTTGTATATTACTTAATGGAAGCTTGGGATATTCACAGTTGTATATACAATCTTGCTCGAAATGGTAGTATGCTACTTGGTTTGTCTCTGCTTTAATATGTGCATGTGTTTCTTTTAGCATATTGCTGATATACATATTAGTAGAGCCCTTAGGATCTTTGCTTGATTACCAGCGTGGTGATGGCGCTCACACTCGTGGGAGCTGGGTGATCTATAAGCACATCCTTATACAGGTCCCTGGTCGTTGGACTATCGAGACAGGGCATCGATACTCCGGAGTAGACTAGCGTATGCGCTTCTCATCCCAGTGTGGGAGACGGTCTGTCCCACAGCCGTCAGTACGTCGTACTTGAGATAGTATACGGGTGCTCGTTGGGTTACGAGTACATTGGACAGGACTCGTCGGGAACTGTTGGTTGGTATTATACCTATCGTCAGTTATCAGTTCCCAGGTGACATGAGTACAGCTTAGTCCGTTGACTTGACACTGTCACTTCACCTCGAGTGTGTTCCCACTGCACTTTGATTACTACCTTACCACGGCTCAAAAGAGTCGTGCAAACAGGTAGTTTTTGGGTGCAGTCCCGAAGCACTTGGAGGCAGTGACGGTTAGACAGGATTCGTCTCTCCCGGTATTGGGGGTTGACATCGCGCTGTGTCTAGGAGAGCCATTACACGAGTAGTCCCTGGCCAGGGCAAGCGAGATATACTGGTAGGTTTCCAGTGTTATCTCGGGGTGTTCTGGGCTTCACTCCGGCACGACTTGTACCGCTATTAGGGGACTGACGTTTACCGCCCCCTAGGCCCGCCATGCGATGTATCAGATGAACAGACCGGACTGTACGGAGATTGTCACATACAGGCTCAGTAGGAGTTCAGATGGGGTTCACCTCGTCAGTCTTCTTATCGACATCTACCTGGGGACCGTTACGTACAGCTAGTGCCGCTTGCGGTCTGTGGTTAAACCCACTGCCAGCGTAGTGTCGAGTCTTTAGAGTCCCACACAGAGAGCTATTCGCCTTTAGGCTAAATGAGTAGAGGTCGCATGGTTTTGCGACAGGGTTCGTTCACATTCGCGCACTTGTGCACGTTTGCTGTCCGGACAGTTTATACTAGCGGGCTTTGGTTTAAGCCGGATCCTAGTATATGATTTGAGATTGGTTTTTCTCATTGTATTCGTGTTCCTCGGATCACGAATGCGGGTGCGTATGCACAGTTGCTTGAGATTGAGGGAGAGGACCTTGTTTAGGGTTAATGGCTATTGTCATTTTGATAACCCTAATATTTATGTGTGTGTTATTGTTAATTAGTAATTAGTTTAATAATTATCCATGGTTGTGGTTGTTGACCATTTGACTTCTTTGACTTGTTGACCTAGGTTGACACTTTGACCATCATCATTTCTTTTGGAAGATGCTTTTTGATCTTTGCAAATTGAAATGATAATGGTCATGTCATGATTTACCATGATAATTATCTAGCTAATTATTCAATTAAATTAATTCACACATATTAGTGAGAATGGCTCTATTATTTTCTCATTCTCTCATATCATTTCTCTCTCTTGTTCATCCTCTCCCTCAAGCTCTCTCCCTCTCATGTGTTGAGAAACAAAAAGCTTGAGAAAAACCTTCACTTGATCTTCTCTACTCTCTTCTAGGGTTCAAGTCTTAGCATTTCTTGCACTCTAGTTACTCCTAGCTTGGAGTTGAAGCTAAAGGTCGAGGCTTTCGGGTGGATCCTTCTTTGACGGGAGAAGACAAGCAAGGTGACCTCTTTCTACCATTCCTAGGAGCAAGGAGAGAAGGACTAAAGACCAAAGGTATAACCTTTCCATCACTTAGCTACTTTGTAGTTAGGTCTAGCAAGTTTATGTTTAGCAAAGATCCTCACAAGCTTGGTCCATGTTGCCTAAGTCTATAAAAATCCAATTTTTATTATGTTTTCCGCCTCCCCGTAAGCACCGGGGTGGGCGACGTGGACTTACATTATTACCATGATTATTAACCATGGTGGGTTAATCATGGGGTTAAGTCTTTTGGGTTTAAATTAAGGTAACTAGTTAATTAGTAATTGTTTTAAATTGAGTTTGTGTTAGGTGTTGACTTGTGAGAGAGAGGGAGTGTGCATCATGGCTTAGCCCATGCTTGGCATTAATGAAGAGAGAGAGAGGAGGGTTGACAATTGGACCTTGGGTGTTTCCTCTCATTTCTTTGTTTTTCTCTCAAACACCCACACACTCACACACACACACTTACCTCAGCTCCAGAATCCCCAGCAGCAGCAAGCACAGCAACAACAACACCTGAGGCCAGAAGCAGCAGCAGCAGGCAGAGGCAGTGAGCAGCACCAGCACCAGCACCTAGTGCAGCCCCTTCCCTTCACCTCTTCATCTTCCTGCAGCTCCCTAGGGTTAAGTGTGAGGTATACTTCCTAACTTGCTTCCCTAGTTTGCTTAGTTAGTGTAGATTTGCATCGGTTAATGGTTTTTAGTGCGTTTTAGTGTGATATGGAGTGTTTAATGGGAACTTTGTGCTAATGAGGTATAAATTGGTTTCAGTAGGATAATTGAGGTTTGTCGAGACCCTATTAGCTTAGCTTAACCCCTATTACACTAAAATACCACAAGTTTCCCTATTTGATGCAATTGTTGTTTTTAAGCAAATTTGAGGTTTTCTGGATCTGCTTTTGACCCGATGAGATCTGAGTGAAATTGAGGAGACTGTAGTATAGTAGTGATGTGCTGATACCCTAGCTTGAACCCGACCCCCTAACTGCTACAGTAGGCCGCCGATTTTCTCTTTCTGGCCGCAAATTGCGGCCAGATGGGTAGGGTTTGGGGTGGTGTTTGGTCCTGTAGGTGTCTGCTAGTGTGTAGGGTGTTGTTATATATATAGTTTTGTAAGTTTAGCTCTGTGTAGAAATCTGGGACCAAATACCTATTTTGCCGTTTTTCTAAACCTTCGCGACACGCGTGATACGTGAGTAGGTTTGGGGTTTCTGCGTATCGCGACGCGTCAGGGTAGTTTCAGGCGCGTGATCGCACGTTTTAGCGTATCGCGCACACGCGCGATTGGTTTGCGACACGGGTTTCTAGTTGGACCATAATGTCGCGTTTCTGTGAAATTGAGCTTATGTATGATATATGTTATGTGATTCTAGGTTCGCAGGCCAGTGAGACGGACGCTGCGAAGAAGGGCAAGCAAGTGGTTGGATACACTTAGCGCGAGACACGGTGAGTAGATTTCACATCTACGGGGATATCGCCCGCATGGCGTTATGCGTCAGGGCTGATAGGACTTTATTATTATATCTTGCATGTACCCATAGACTGTCATCGCATATTGCATTCCCTGTTGTGTTTATATATATATGCTTAGAACTGATAGAACACCGCATTATTACTATCGGTTTATGTTGCACGAGCACTATTTGCATGCTACACACACACCGTTAGTAATTGCCATGCCACCCTCACTGTAGAGCTGCCATGATTATATTGTTATAGTTTATCTTACATATGATTGGTGATGATTTCCTGGACATTAGGAGCCGCATGACATCTTTAAAAACGGAAACTATTTTAAAAGCGGTTTTCCCCTTATACCCATATTATGGATTGATTTATATTGTACATCGCATTGGATTTATTATTGGTGTTGGATTTACATGTGATTTCTGGTTTTGAGGACCGTGGAATTATTTAAGAAAAGATGCACTATTTTGAAAAACCCGGTACCTCGTGATATGATATTTTGGTGCGTCCACCACGCGTTTTCTCGGTGCTGAGACGTGTGCTTGAAACCCGATTCGAGGAGTGGATGATCCGTCTGCGGGTTCGTGGTGGGCCCGGTATGGTTCCCCTCGGCGAGACGATCGATGGGTTTTGCCGATTGAGCCTGGAGGCGGGCGAGTACCTACCGGTGATTGGTTGGACCTGGCAGTTGTCCAGAGGATACTGACCAGAGTCGAGAGATGGATGCGGGATGATCCGTACTGCCGGGGCCGAGGGCCGATACCGCAGACGGACCCCGTGGGCCGATCCGGACTGACGGAGCCCGAGATACGAGGATTTGCGTGTCGATGCTGGACACGAGTATTTTATGATATTTTGGGTGCCGATGTTGGGCACTCGTGATTCCTCCGAGATATACAGGATTTGAGGGCCGATGGGTGTGCCGGCGCCTGAGTGTATTTGGGATTGGGTGTAGTCTGAGGCATCGCTTATTGTTTTCCATGTTGACACAGTCCATGTAGATGTTATTTATCCCATACTCAGTATTGACTACTATATATCTCATCCTGTAGCATTTACCTGATAAAGTACTTGCATTATTATTGCATCCACTGTTTGGCATGCATTGATATCATCTGATGGCATTAGTAGAGCCACGCTATATGTGCATGCTCGCGATCACCTTTATATGTTATCTCTATTCACGAGTTGGCAACTCACCCCCGTTGTGCCACAGTATTTACAGGTTGCCCTTGGGAGTAGTCATGGCTGGCTGTTTACCGCATCTTTTGGCACAGATACCCTTTTGAGGCGAGATAGCCTTTTGCTGATAGGTGGGTTTTGTACGGTATCTGTTATCTTTCAGTTGTATATTGATGTATCTAGTATTCTCCATCTACCTTTCTGTATTGACTTAGAGACAGTTGTGAGGACGATATGTATGATTTTATATTCTGGTGTCGAGCTCGCATGTGAGCCGACTTTATGTTATGCAGTCTTACCTTTTGTGATATTGTACTTGCTTTACTGTGTATTCTTCGCTACGGCGTCGTATATCATATGGGAATGCTTTACTTATTTCACTTGTTATTTCTGCTACACCTTGCTTTTACCCGACTTACGGGACAGATGTTTTAAAAGGAAATGTTGCCAAAATTATAAAAGTCATAATTCTTGAACTTAAAAGGATTTCTACTAAATAAATGGAAGCTTTTCAGACATGTATGACTGTTTTTACAAAAATGTTTTAATCACTCTTTATTTATTGGTTTTGATTTTTGGGTTCGGCTTACTTAGCTGCGTTACGCCTGTAGACGTTGCGTGGTTAAGTGCCGGTCACGAGTCGAAACTCTCGGGTCGTGACAAAGTTGGTATCAGAGCCTAGGTTTTACCTTCGGAGTGTAGGATGACCCTGGTATGATGGAGTAGGTAGCTGCAGCAGGGTAGCGTAGCGTGTGTATGTTCCGCGGCATACTCACGACACGGTACTCCGCCTACGCGACCTTAGAACTTGTTGATTTAAATTTCTCCTTGATTACATATGTTCTTGCGATTCAATTTCCGTGTTCTTATCGAATCCAAATTTTCTTTCAGCCATTATGCCGCCTAAGACTACGAGGGCACAGAGAGCGGCCGCGAGGGCCGAGATTCGTGTTGACTCGTCCGAGACGAGGACTGATCCGGGCAGTGCACCCGTTGTACCCGAGCAGACTGTTCCTCCCGTGACAGATCAGATCGCCACGCTAGGGGCTGGTATGCAGGAGATGCGCCTGACGGTGGGATCTAGCATGCAGGAGATGCGCCAGATGATAGGATCGCTAGTTGAGACGCTCCGAGCGCAGCGACCAGAGGTAGATCCACCTGTTCCAGCGACCGCGATGGTACCTACCGCGCAGCCAGTTGCCCCTGCAGCCACGGAGGTGATTACAGTATCGCTATCAGAGTTCATGAGGCTGAAGCCTCCGGTCTTCACAGGCACCGATACAGCCGAGGACCCACAGTCTTTCATCGACAGGATGGCCCGTATATGCCGTTCCCTCAGATGCGCAGATACGAGATGGGTTGAGTTTGCGAGCTTTCGCCTGGAAGGACTTGCGCAGAAGTGGTGTGATTCAGTTGAGAAAGGCAGAGCAGCAGGTCTTCCTCCTATGACCTGGACGGAGTTCGTGACCATATTTCTAGCCCGTTTCCTTCCCCAGAGTGTTAGGGATCCCGAGCACGCAGATTTGAGTCCTTGCGCCAGACGCCAGGGATGACAGTGGCAGAGTATGACGTGCTGTTTACAGAGCTAGCAGTCTACGCCCCATATTTAGTGGCTACCGAGGAGTTGCGAGTCAGGAGATTTGTTCGAGGCTTGCTTACACCACTGTTCCTCGCAATCAGCGCGCAGCACTACGAGACCTATGCAGCAGCTGTAGACGTAGCCCTAGTAGTGGAGGAGCACCTTGCTGAGACTTTGGTAGTTCCAGAGCCGAAGAGAGTTCGTACCAGTATTTCCGCACGGAGGCAGTCATTCAGACGCCGCGACAGGTATCGTTCTGGTACGAGGAGTAGCAGAGATTCGGGACAAGGCCGGATGTTTAGTTCGTATCCCCAGGAAGGTCAGCAGTCGCCGCGGGGTTGCTTCAGATGTGGCAGCCTACTTCAACTCGTTCGAGATTGTCCAGAGACACACCGGAGGGAGGCGGCAGCACCGCATGTTACTTTACCATCTTCACCACCCCAGAGGGCGTTGCCCGTTGTACCTACCGTTGCTCCACGCCAGACTTACGCACAGAGAGGTCGTGGGCGTGGAGGAGTTGCTCAGAGAGGACGAGATGACCGAGGCAGAGGGCAGTCAGTTGCAGGTGGTGGACAGGCACGGGTCTTTGCTTTGACGCATCAGGACGCGCAGGCGTCCAATGCAGTGGTTTCAGGTATCCTTCCTGTATGTTCAGTTGATGCACACGTGTTGTTCGATCCCGGATCCACACACTCGTACGTATCCACCCACTTTGTGCCGAGTTTGGGTAGAGAGTCCGGCTTGCTTGATCAGCCGCTTGTGGTGACCACTCCTGTGGGAGAGTCGTTTGTTGCTAGGCACGTGTTCCGATCCTGTATCGTCTGTATTGGCGAGAGAGAGTTGCCTGTCGACTTGATCCTTCTGGAGATGTTGGACTTCGACGTTCTTTTGGGCATGGATTGGTTAGC
The DNA here is from genome assembly GCA_030015575.1 of Agapanthus africanus. NCBI lineage: Eukaryota > Viridiplantae > Streptophyta > Magnoliopsida > Asparagales > Amaryllidaceae > Agapanthus > Agapanthus africanus. The sequence goes on along the minus strand of CM057345.1, from coordinate 387,868,544 downwards.
CACGTGCTATACTTCTGTGGACTGCCGCGAGAAGACAGTTAGATTCTGTTTCCCCGGCGAGTCAGTTTTTATTGTGTTGGGGGACCGTAGTGCCGCCCCTCACAGGGTAATTTCTTCTTTTCGCGCTGGACAGCTTTTGAGGAAGGGATGCCAGGGATTTCTCGCCTATGTTTGCGATGCTCGCGCTACAGAGGTTCCATTGGATCAGGTTCCGGTTGTTAGCGAGTTTCCTGATGTGTTCCCTGCCGAGCTTCCAGGGTTGCCGCCCGAGCGCGACATTTCTTTCTGTATTGATTTGGTTCCTGGCTCGAGGCCTATTTCCATACCGCCTTATCGGATGGCCCCGGCGGAACTTTAGGAATTGAAGGGTCAGTTGCAAGATTTGCTGGACAAGGGACTTATTCGATCCAGTGTTTCTCCTTGGGATGCTCCAGTCCTGTTCGTTATGAAGAATGATGGCAGTTTGCGTCTGTGTATCGACTACCGCCAGCTGAACAGGGTGACAGTGAGGAACAGGTATCCTTTGCCGCGTATCGACGATTTGTTTGACCAGCTTCAGGGGGCAGGGTACTTTTCGAGGATCGATTTACGATCGGGCTATCATCAGCTGCGGGTTCGACAGGAGGACATTCCCAGGACAGCTTTCCGTACGCGCTACGGCCATTACGAGTTTTTGGTGATGTCGTTCGGACTCACCAATGCGCTAGCAGCCTTCATGGACTTGATGAACCGTATTTTCCGGCCATACTTGGATCTGTTCATCATAGTCTTCATTGACGATATCTTGGTGTATTCCCGGAGTAGTGAGGAGCACGAACAGCACCTGCGGATCACATTGCAGACCTTGAGGGAGCACCAGCTCTATGCGAAATTCTCCAAGTGTGCTTTTTGGCTGGACAGCATAGATTTCTTGGGGCATGTGATTTCATGAGACGGTATATGTGTAGACCCGAGGAAGATCGAGGCCGTTCAGCGTTGGCCCAGACCCACATTGGTGACGGAGATTCGCAGCTTTTTGGGGTTGGCCGGTTACTATAGACGTTTTGTGCAGGACTTCTCCCGTATTGCTACACCGTTGACCGGGTTGACCCGGAAGGGAGTTCCTTTCGTTTAGACGGAGGAGTGCGAGCACAGTTTCCAGCAGTTACGGACACGGCTGACGACGGCACCGGTGTTATCTTTACCTTCCGGATCGGGCGGATTTGTGGTCTTTTGTGATGCTTCTCGAGTGGGGTTAGGATGCGTACTGATGCAACATGATAGAGTGATCGCGTATGCCTCGCGACAATTGAAGAAGCATGAGCAGAACTACCCCACTCACGATTTGGAGATGGCAGCAGTGGTCTTCGCACTTAAGATCTGGCGACATTACCTATACGGCGAGTCGTGCCAGATCTTCACGGATCATAAAAGTCTGAAATACATATTCCAGCAGCGAGATCTGAACCTTCGACAGCGCCGATGGATGGAGTTAGTGAAGGATTATGACTGCGAGATCTTATATCACCCGGGCAAGGCAAATGTAGTGGCGGATGCTTTGAGTAGGAGGCCCGGGGGTAGTTTATCTTGTTTGAGCGCAGTACAGGAGCAGTCATCCGCGGACTGGCAGATATTATGCGACAGCCGGATACAGTTCGAGTTCACGCCGATTGGAGGACAGATAGCGCATGTCCGTGCACGCCCACAGTTGATCGATCGTATACATGAGGCACAACTCAGTGATGACCGATGTTCAGAGATCATGGCACAGATTGGACAGGACAGATTTTCCGAGTTCGTGATCGATGATCAGGGGTTACTACGATTTGGAGTCAGACTGTGCGTACCAGATGCTGAGGGACTGAGGCGTGAGATTCTTGAGGAGGCACATCGTTCGGTATATAGCGTCCATCCTGGTTCCACCAAGATGTATCATGATATGCGAGGTGTTTACTGGTGGGACGGAATGAAGAGGGACATCGCAGATTTTGTGTCGAGATGCCTGACTTGTCAGCAAGTCAAGGCTGAACACCAGAGGCCCGCGGGAGAACTACAGCCGTTACCCATTCCGGAGTGGAAATGGGAACAGATTTCGATGGACTTCATTGTGGGACTACCCAGGACTGGTCGGGGGTATGACTCCATCTGGGTGATCGTGGATCGTTTGACGAAAGCGGCTCACTTCCTACCGGTGAAGACGACTTTCGGATTTACTCAGTATGCCCAGATCTACATTGACGAGATAGTGCGACTACACGGAGTCCCGACATGTATTGTGTCCGACAGAGGCACCCAGTTTACCAGTAGACTATGGCAGAGGCTTCAGGAGGCTTTGGGCACTCGCTTGAGTTTCAGTACAGCATTTCATCCGCAGACCGACGGACAGTCAGAGCGGACGATTCAGACTCTCGAGGACATGCTCAGAGCGTGTGTATTAGATTTCGGAGGTAGCTGGGATCATCACTTACCCTTGGTAGAGTTCTCCTACAATAACAGCTACCAGGAGACCATTCAGATGGCACCATTTGAGGCTCTTTATGGAAGGAGATGCAGGTCGCCCACTTGTTGGACAGAGCTCAGTGAGAGCAGTATCTTAGGGCCACAGATCGTTGAGGAGACGACAGCGAAGATCCAGTTGATTCGCTATAGGATGAGAGCAGCCCAGAGTAGGCAGAGATCTTATGCGGACCGTTGGCGACGCAGACTTGAGTTTTCGGTTGGTGATCATGTTTTCTTGAGGGTCTCCCCAATGAAAGGTGTGATGAGGTTTGGGAAGAAGGGGAAGCTCAGTCCCAGGTATGTGGGCCCCTTCGAGATCCTCGAGCGTGTTGGTGCAGTAGCCTACCGTTTAGCCCTTCCGCCCAGCTTTCCAGATGTGCACCCCGTGTTTCATGTCTCGATGCTCCGCAGATATCTTCATGATCCTTCGCACGCGATTCAGCACCCGACGATCCAGCTGGAGCGCGACCTTTCCTATGCAGAGCAGCCGGTGATGATTTTGGATCGGCAAGTGAAGAGGTTGAGATCGAAGGACATTCCATCAGTCAAGGTACTTTGGCGTGGCCAGAACCGTGAGGAGGTCACTTGGGAGACCGAAAGCGAGATGATGAAGACGTATCCCCATCTTTTTGAAGGTACGTGTAGTTAGATTTTTGAAATTCGGGGACGAATTTCTTTAAGGGGGAGAGATTGTAACACCTTAGGATATGTTTAGTGGATAATTATATTTAAATTTTGGGTTTTTAACAAAAAGTTTACCAAATTGTGTTTTAACGCATGAGAGGGGAGAGCTAGAGAGAGAGGAAGAGGATGAGAGAGAATGGTTATGAGAGAAAATGAGAATAGTTTTTACAACCATAACAATATATGTGAATTATCTAATTAATAATATTAATCCAAAATGAAAAAGGTGATGGTTGGTTTGATGAGACCATTATCATATCACATTAAATGTTTTTGCAAAGATCAAAGAGCATCTTTGGAGTGTAATGATGATGGTCAACAAGTCAACCAAGGTCAAGAAGTCAACCAAGGTCAACAAGTCAACAACCCTAACCATGACACAATTTCATTTAATTAATATTATTAATTGATATTTCACATGTCCATTAGGGTTTGGAAAAAGACAACTGTCAACTGTGCATACACACCCGTTCCGAAACCCTAATGAAAATCCTCTTCCTCCGCCTCAATCAACTGTGCATACACACCCGTATCCGTGTTCCGAGGAACATGAATACAATGAGATAAAACTAACCCCAAAACATATACTAGGATCCGGCTCAAACCAGAGCCCGCTAGTAATGGCTGTCTGGACACCAAACGTGCACAAGTGCGCGGATGTGAACGAACCCCATCGCAAAACCATACGACCTCTACTCTGTTTTGCCTAAAGTCGAATAACCCTCTGTGTGGGACTCTAAAGAATCGACACTACGCTGGCAGTGGGTTTAACCACAGACCGCAAGCGACACTAGTTGTACGTAAAGGTCCCCAGGTAGATGCCGATAAGAAGACTGACGAGGTAAACCCATCTGAACTCCTACTGAGCCTAAATGTGACAGTCTCCATACAGTCCGGTCTGTTCATCTAAGAATATCGCATGGCGGGCCTAGGGGGCGGTAAACGTCAGTCCCCTACTAGCGGTACAAGTCGTGTCGGAGTGTAGCCCAGAACACCTGAGATAACACTGGAAACCTACCAGTCTATCTCGCTTGCCCTGGCCAGGTTCTTTATGTAATGGCTCTCCTAGATACAGCGCGATATCAACCCCCAATACCGGGAGAGACGAATCCTGTCAAACCATCACTGCCTCCAAGTGCTTCGGGACTGCACCAAAAAACTACCTGTTTGCACGACTCCTTTGAGCCGTGGTAGGGTAGTAATCAAAGTACAGTGGGAACACACTCGAGGCGAAGTGACAATGTCAAGTCAACGGACTAAGCTGTACTCATGTCACCAGGGAACTGATAACTGACGATAGGTATAATACCAACCAACAGTTCCCGACGAGTCCTGTCCAGGGTACTCATAACCTAACGAGCACCCATATACTATCCCAAGTACGACGTACTGACGGCTGTGGGACAGGCCGTCTCCCAAGCTGGGATGAGAAGCGCATATTCTAGTCTACTCCGGAGTATCGATGCCCTGTCTCTATAGTCCTACGACTAGGCACCTGCATAAGGATGTGCTTGTAGATTACCCAGCCCCCATGAGTGTGACTGCCATCACAACGCTGGTAATCAAGCAAAGATCTTAAGGGCTCCACTAATGTGTAACGGCGATATGCTAAAAGAAACACATGCACACATTAAAGCAGAAACAAACCAAGTAGCATACTACTATTTTGAGCAAGATTGTCAATACAAGGTGAATATCCCAAGCTTCCATCAAGTAATATACAAGCTAGTATGATACAGTAATGGCCTCTAGGGCATATACACTAACAGCAGTAACCACTTTCTCCTTCTCCAGATGGTCACTTCGTGTCGTGTGTGTTTGTTTTATTTTTAGTTTCCTATGGATTGTATACGGAGACTAATTTATGTTGTCGCCCGTAGGGCGTGGATTAGTCCAAATCCGTATTTTCTTAGATTTGTGTTTGGGTTGGGTTTAAGGATCGTTAATCTCCTTTGAGACTAAGATCAACTTAAACGTTTGTTAAGGATACGTTAGTCTAATTTTAGACTAAGATCAACTTAACGGGATCATTTAGATCCAACAAAAGAGCATTTGGGCACTATTGTTTTAATTTAGGGACTTTGCGGTCCAGTTTAAAGACATCATAGTGTATAAGGTTGAAAGACACCATAGTATATGAGTTTAAGGAACTCACAGTCCATAAAGTTTAAGGACATCATAGTCCATGAGTTTAAGGACCCTACAGTCCATGAAATGTCTGGTTGTCGGGACCCGTCACCTCTCTGAAGACGTTGAAGGATTACAACGACAAATATCAGAGGAGTGAAGAGATGTAACCTTGAACCAATATTGGTTGGGAGATCTGTAGTCAAATTTTGGACTAAGATCAAAGATTTATGAGCATATGGGCTCAATTAATTTGAATTAGGGATCTGTGGCCAACTTGGGCTCGGCCCATTCAGTTAAAATGTTAAACATTTAACAATGCTGGGCATTGGTTTGAATTCTGACAATTATTTTTGTCTTTTATTGAGTGCTGAGCAGTCATCATAGCTCCGGGGCTTTATTTTTAAAGAACAATTTATGTTCTCTCAACGCACAAGTAAGGAGTACGTGGTGCGCTTGGCGCTGTGCGCCAGTTGATGAGTGCAGAGCGCTTCTGTTAAGTACCGCACACGTGAGGAGCACGTGGCGCACTTGGCGCTGTGCGCCAGACAATGAGCGTAGGGCGCTTCTGTTAAATAGCGCACACGTGAGGAGCACGTGGCGCGCTTGGTGCTGATCGCCAGTCAATGAGCGCAAAACGCTTCTTGTGAAATAGCGTACTCGTGGGGAGCACGTGGCGCACTTGGCGCTGTGCGTCAGATAATGAGCGTAGAGCGCTTCATGTGAAATTTAGAGCACTAAGGCTCTGCAACACTATGCGTTAATTTTGGAGCGCTGAAGCGCTTCTTTTAATTGGAGCGCTAGGGCTATGCAGCGCTATGCGTTAGATTTGGAGCGCTGAAGCGCTTCTTTTAACTGGAGCACTAAGGCACTTTTTAGGCAGCTTTGCGCTATGAGAATTAAATTTTCTCTTATAAGAGATTTTGTCTCATGGATCTAAGAACAAAGTTCTTATTTTATAGGAGATGTTTCAATTTCTTATGTTTTTGGTGAAAGGCTCTGCCTTTATGGATCCATGATCCTAAGAGAATTGAATTATTCTCTCCCCTTTTTGTAATGAGATATTATGATCTCTTTGTGAAAGACAATTTGTCTTATAGATCTATGATCTGGCAAAAGAATTAAGTTCTTTTTCTGTTGAGATGTTTTGATCTCTTTGTTTTACCTTGAAGAAATTCTTCTCCTACAGAGAGCTTCTTCTTCTCTTTGAACTTTTTCAAAGTTTGGGGGGGGTTCCTCTATATCAGACTTGAACTCTTGGGGCCTTTATATAGGGCAAGCTGATTTGTTGAATCAGTTGAAAAGATCTTTTCTCTGATTGATTTGGGGATTTCCCCACCGTTGGATCTTTAATCCTAGGGCTTCTGTTTTACAGAAGTAATCTTCTTGTTTTTAATAAGATTGGGAAATCTTTTCTCATGCGGAATTTATTCTGCACCATTGTGATTTTTAATCACCATTGGATCATTGATCCAACGGTGCTCTGATTTACAGAGCAAAATCTTTTTGTTTGGAAAGATTCTGAAGAATGTTTTCTTAACAGAATTTTATTCTGGTAACTTGATGATTTATCATCTTCGTTGGATCTTTGATCCAACGGTGGGGAACATTTAGTTCTAGCACTAGCGCATTCGTGCTTTGCATGTGAGTGCTGCTTCAGAGCGCTGGCGCTCTTAGAACTAGCACACTCGTACTCTGCACGTGAGCGCTGCTTCAGCGCACTGGCGCTCTTAGCGCCAGTGCACCCATGCTTTGCACATGAGCGCTGCTTGCTGGCGCTTTTATGAAGCGCTGCTTCATTTCAAATTTTGAAAATTTGAACAGAGCTTTCCTCTGATTGGGGGAAACAAATGCCCTCCCACCATTGCGCTCACGTGGCTTACACGTGAGTGCGGTGGCGGCAGCATCTGCGCCCTTAGATTATCTTAGAAGTTGAAACGGCTCTCAATGCCTATAAATAGGGCCTCTGGCCCTTAAGATGATCTTTGTTCATCTTCTTTCTTGTTTTCTGAGAATTAATTCTCCTTCAGAGCATAGCTCTTTATCTTAAGAATTCTTAAGAGTCAAAACCCTGTCCAATTTTTTTGGTAAGATCTAAACTTATTAATAGAGCTTTGCTCTTCTCAGATCATAGATCTAAAAATATTTTTAGGGTTTTACCCGTTAACAGAGCCATGCTCATCTTTAGATAATAGATCTTAAAGTATTATTTTCTTAGTGCGATTTTAACCCATGAACTGGAATACTGTTCATCTTCCATGAAGAACTCTTAGAGTTTGTTCATAGTTCTTGAAGATCTCAGAATTAAAAACTTTACTTTATGTTTTCTGATGGATTATTCCATCATCTTTACAGAGCATGGCTCTTCAGAAATTTTTTTGAGGAATTTTATTCCTTTCATCATCAGAGTTGACAGATGTCACTCTGTTGTAGAGCGCTGCTCTCAATAGGATATTTAGTCCTTAGCCCGAGGGGCCCTTATTAAATGAGAATCCTTTGATGATTTCCTCATTTAATGACAGTCTCATCAAATGATGAGATTGTTTTATTAATAAAGAGAATCATCTAGATTGTGTAGGTCCCCTTTGGCCCTTTTTTACTGCAATGCAGTGTAGTACGGATTTAAAGTACCAAGTACTGAACTTGACTTGTAGCATTGACGGCTAACTTTATTCTCTTTCGCGCAGGTACCATGACTTTCGAAACTTCGTTTCCCTTTTTCCATTCAGAAAGCGGGTTCCCTGCAGCGCCAGTAGACCGAGAAGTTTTCGCACTGATCAAGGATCACGACCCAGAGCGGAAGAATCTCTATTTATGGGGAACATGATACAACCAGATCATCGTCGGTCGGCGCATCTTCTCTTGCGCAATACCTTCAGAGCCCATTTTGGCGATTCATTATGCTGATGTACCCCGGTGAACTATATCGTAGAGGTGGTTAATTGGACTTCAAAGGGTTGCCTTCAGCCCTCTATGGTTTCCATACCTGTACAACCGCCGATGGCTTTGGATATTTTAGGGTGGCGTATATGCCAGGGCGAGTCGCGCCCTTGGGGACAGCCATAAAACATAGGCTTGACTCCCCGTCACTCAGCTGGATATCTGCAGTGGGCTCGACACATCTTATCAGCAAAGAAGTCAGAGCTGCTGAGGCTCGGGTTGTACACCGCGATCTATACTTCTCTGTTCCAGTATTCTATACCTCCAGCATGGTGGGTCAAAGCCTTTTTGTAACAATGGAACGTTCCAACTCACACCTTCCTTATGCTAGATCGGGGAGTTTCCATCTCTTTGGAGGAGTTTATAGATATCTCCGGCTTGCCTGTCAGAAGGGAGCATTATGTGGAGATCTTGTCTCCTGACGAGTATATTTTCGCTACCCGACTGGTGATGACGGGTTTAACCCCAGAGAATGCCATTCAGCACCGATTCCCCAGCTTGATCAAGGTGCTAAACATTTATGAAGGTCTATTTCTTGAATCTGGAAGCCATGGGGTTAGCTTTGCGGACTTCATCGCCCGTTTTCTCCGCCCAGAAGCTTTATCGCAACAAGGTGAAAGGTTTGACAAACTTGATGATCCTTTCGGTTTTGGCTTGGATAGCCGGCCGATTGCGGAAGCCGATCAAAAGATTTTCTTCCTTCCAAACGTCGCGGTCATCCCCTTTTCAGAAATCGCCGCTCAGGACATCGATGAAGAAGCGTTCTTTCTAGGGTTCCTTGGTTTATGGTTAAGCTGGTTTGCGCTTCCCATGCACCCTCTCTACATAAAGCCGTCTGTCTTCTACCTAGCTCATCAGATGGTTGAAGGGAGACAAGTTGCTGTTGGGATTGCCGGGCTGGCTCATTTGTATCACGGCCTTAGCTTGGCGGCCGACACTACTCAACCGGGGGTGCAGCCCTTGAACTTCCCGATGAATTATTTTACTTCATGGCTCGAGCTGCATGTGCTCGGTGCTTTTGGAATGCACAAGTGGCCCCATTTCTATGAAACATGCAATTTTCCACGGATCATGCGGCTGGTCGATGCTTCCAATGTGGAGCCAAGTCAGCGAGAGGCTCGGAGTGTGATTCTTCACCCGCGTACAGTCGAGGACGGCATGACATTTGTTGATAAGGTCATGACCATCGGTATGGAATCCGCTAAGACGGTGCAGCCGCTGCGGGACACCTTTAAGGACAGAGCTTCAACCTTGAAAGCTCGGGAGATTCTCCATTTGTACTCGATCAGGACGGTCTTCTTAGTGTTCAGGCTGAATGACTCGGCTTTGTTTATGAGATATATGTTGGATATATATGCCCTAGAGGCCTTCATTGTATAGGATGCTAGGGATATGTATGTACATGACAGTCTTGCTTGATATGATAGTACGCTATTTGGTTTGTATTTATCTTAACATATGATATATTTTGCGTAGTATTCATATATATATACATGTTGATAAAGCCCATAGGGTGTTTGCCTGACTACCGGCGTTGTGATGGCAGTCATACTAGTGGGAGCTGGATAGTCAATAGGCACATCCTTAGATGTCCCTGGTCGCAGGAGTATCGAGACTGGGCATCGATACTCCGGAGTAGACTGGTGTATACATATCTAGACCCTGAGGAGGGGCGATGGATTGGTCCCACAGCCATTGGTGGAGTGTACCTAAGATTGTATACAGATGCTCACTGGGTGTGAGTACACCGGACAGGACTCACCGAGAACTGACTGGATGGTATTTATACCTAACGTCAGATAGCAGTTCTCAGGTGACATGTGTGCAGATAGTCCGTTGACTTAAGGTCGTCATTTGTCTCGTGTGAGTTCCCACTGTGCTTTGATTACTACCCTACCACGATTCAAAGGAGTCATGCAAACGGGTTTTAGTTGGGCACAGTCCCGAGCCACGTGGAGGCAGTGAGCGACTGTTATGGATTCGTCTCTCCCGGTATAGGGAGTTGATATCGCACGGTGATCGGTTGGTCATTACCATAAGTCCCTGGCCAGGGCTGATTGAGAATTACTGATAGACTGATCAGTAGATTCTCGGATGGTCTTGAGCCATGCCGACACGACTTGTACGGTTATTAGGGATCTGGCGTTTACCACCTCCCTAGACCATACATGCGATACTCTTAGACGAACAGACCGGACTGCGCGAATATTGTCACGGACAGGCTCAGTAGGATTTCAGATGGGTTTCCTCATCGGCTTTCTTATCGACAACTACCTGGGGACCGTTACGTACAGCTAGTGCTGCTTGCGGTCTGTGGTTAAACCCACTGCCAGCGTAGTAGTCGAGTCTTTAGAGTCCCACACAGAGTTTTCCCAACTCCAGGAGAAAAGATATAGAGGTCGTATGGTTTTACGACAATGGTTCGGACGTATACATGTTTAAATGCACGTACGACATTCAGACAGTTTTTACTAGCCGGCTTTGGTTTAAGCCAGATTCTAGTATCGGGTTATTGGATTTATACAGTCTAAAGTTTTTCCGTGTTTTCATGGATGCGAGGGGCGTTCTCGTAATTTTCCGGGAAGCTTCTAGAAGGATGGTGACTTGGGGGTTAAGGTGGCATTTTCATTAAATGCATTTGTGACTCATTTGTGTGATTCATCATATCATTAAATGCATCATTAATGAATCATTAATTACTTAATGACTCATATGGTGAATCATTCATATTGAATTAATGATGCATGGTGAATAATCATTTTAATTCATTTATTTGATAATTCATTATGCTTCATATATTCAAGTGAGAAGTTTTTCTATTTTCATTATCATCTCCACCTTCTCTCTCCTCAAGCTCACTCTCTCTTCAAACCCTAATCCTACCACTCATGAGTTGAGACCAAGAATTAGTATAGACTAAACACTCCATAACCTAACTCTATATCATCTTAGTTACTTTGATTAGCAACTAGAGAAACTAAGTAACCTCAAGTTTAGAGGTAATAGCTTGGATTAGGGTTCTCGGGTGGATCATCTATCACGGAAAGGAGACCGAAGAGGACGTAGAGATCATAAAGACGAAGGACTAGAATCATTAGGTATAATCTCTTTACATAGTAGCTTAGAACTCTATGGTTGATGTTAATTATCGTTTAGAAAAGATCTTCGGTTAGTCAATATTTGCATATTAAACAAGATCGTTTTTCATATTTCCGCCTCCCCGCAACTCGTGGGGTGTTGTACATCGACTTACAGTGGTATCAGAGCCTCACTAAACAATAATTAACTCATTTGCAAAGTCGTATGTATTTCAAACGCAAAACAAACCGGAAAATACCCCGATATCACATAGTTTCTGTCGATTTTAAAATGAGGTCCAAAAATTTTTCAGGTGACTGCAGACTAACCTACATGAAAATATAAGAACACAGAAAAAAATGGGCTCCTGAATCGGCCACTGAGCCGCGGAACCGCGGCCGATCCCACCGATCCGCCGAGGATCCTCGGCCGAGTTGGGGGCCGATTCAGCCCAGTTTTCCCCTGTGCATCTTCTGTGATATTTTGTATTTTCTGGAATGATTTATTTTCTGCTCAAGTTTCAGATTTACAGAGAAGATTTGGAGTAGAATTTAATGTGTGTAATCGATCGAAATTATACGATGTTTGCTTCTTTGATTATATCTATGAACTGTATTATGTGTTCGTAAACCTTCCCTAACTGCTAGTATGTCGGTTGGCAGGGGGTTGCACATATCTGTGATGTTTTTTAACTGTTTGTGGATATGAACTGTTGTGATGATTAGCCGGGTTTTGTGATGGGTTATTGTATTAATTCATTCGATGTAATTGTAATAAGCTGTAATATTATTTTGCGGGGCACATCTAGGTTGCGGTTGTAGCCACCGTTGTATTATTTCTTTTTACTGTTTTTTGCTCCTAGGATGGACCCAAGATGGGGTGCACAAACTACCGGGTATTTCGAAGTGTTTAGTGGCCTACTCACGTTGTTGAGGGAGACCGCTTCACTTCGGATACTTGGTGGGTAGTTTGCCGTACCCGTAGGGGGTCTGAGGTGGGGTAATGGCTATTCATCACAACTGTGTAATTCATCTTTCATTGCAGGCTCAAAAGAAACGCGGATTGCTTGCAAATCCAATATTGTTTATCTGTGATCTGGAATGCCTATTATTGCGTCTGACGAATGTACAATATCTATATATGATAGCTATTTAGACGTCACTTATGTTTTACGCCCGCGCTAGCCCAACCCCCGCTCTACCGTTAGTTAAGTAACCCTAACGGATGATGATGGGACCCAGTGGCAAATGCGGATGGCATAAGAGGACGTTGTATTTTCGTTGTTATCTGTAATGATAGGTTAATGATGGGACGCATTATTATTAATGCAAAGAAAATAAAACCTAAACTGAATCGTTGGAACAATTTCAAAACCACTCGGTTTTCTTCAAAAAGAAAATTTTAAATGCGGAGCTTAAACCACTCCTTTTAAAATAAAAGCTATCTTTGTTCCTTCGATCATATCAAGTTCATTACGTTAACGGTTTTTTGCCAAAAACCAGCAGTAACCCTTCGTCGTTTCAGATAGACAGCACATCGTATTCATGCTATGGTTGTTGGCCTACGTCAAGGCATAGTGTATGGTAGCAGTATGTTTTCCTATTTGTTGCATAGATAAATGCATTAGTTTAGGACAGACGTACAACCTTGTTGGCCTACGTCAAGGGCATGTACGATGTACCTAAATTGATCAGGACAACGACAGGTAGAACTTGACTTGCGTCTTATGATTTGTTGGCCTACGTTAAGGTCATAAGAGCTTGGGGTAAAAATCATATTGGGAGTTTCAAACATAAAGGAAACTTGCAGATTTAGCATACCTTCTGGAATGTGGTGACTAGAGTGGCTTCCATCTAGGGCATCATGCAATGATAGTTGGATCCCGATCCCACTGATGAGTAGGATTACTCTCGGGAATTTTTCTCACTTAAACAATCAATGCTATAAACCAAGTAGGTGACTAGAAAGGTGTTAGAGGGGCTACGCCTCCAGGGAAAAGAGGTTATTTAATTAAGGAACTTCGCGAAAGCGTTGGAAAACCTCCCACGAAGTACCAACACCGGCATGGCTGAAAGGTTAAGCAAGTATTGTGACGTGTGATTAAATCCTGACTAGTTCTTCTTTTAGGTTTTGAAGAAGAATTTGAGGAAACAGTGGGAGCCATCCTGTTTAGATAAATTAATAAACCAATCTAAACTTGCAAGAGCATATGCTGAGTGTTTTCTTTCTCTCTCTCTGGCAGCTACCATGACTGGACTAAAACTATTACTTGAAAAAAATATACTGACCGGGCAGAATTATAAAGATTGGCTAAGAAACGTCAACATTGCACTGACTTATGACAAAGTAGCATATGTTACTGTAAGTCCACGGCGGTGCCCCGGCCGTCAATCCGACGCCGGAATGCGGAAGCGATGATTTACTTTAACTTTTTGAACCGGCACCACCGCGCAATAAAATCCCGGATCGGGTCATTAATCTAGTCCTAGCTAACTAAAGAACGGGTAGAGAGATATACCGAGCGATCCGTGTCCTTCGGTCTTCTCGTCGTCGTCCCGATCTCCTCACGGAATCTCCGGTCTTCAACTCCTCGTCGGAAGGGAACCACAACGCCGGCTTCTTTTACGGGCTCCCACCTCTGGACCGAGGCAACTCGGGTACGAAGTTGGCGAGTCGATGTGCCCAAGATTTGCTGTAGAAAGAAGTGTAGAAAGCCATGTGTCTCTAGGGGTTGAAGTTGCCATAGATGTGAATTTTCTTCATGGCTTGGGAATTTCTAGCAACCAAATGAGACTAAAAGCCATCCCCAAAAATTTGGACAGCCCATGAAGAATTGGCCGGCCACATGTGATGAGGAGGAGAGGGTCAAAGTCCCAGGGGGGTGAAGCCATCATACAAGCAAGAGAAAAAATATGATGATTATGAACAATGATCACAAAACAACCCCTCACTCCAAATCAACCATCATCACATCCAAAGTCAACCAATCATGAGGTCAAGAAGTCAAATGGTGGAGCAACCATCATGAAGCAATAATATGCAAAGACAACCCTCCAAAATGCTTATTTGCATAATTGCGAATAAGCCCTCCTCCACCAATTTTCAGCCAATGAAAGATACAAAGGAAAATGGCCGAAACCGAAAAACAAACTGGCAACTTCGGAAAACTGATCCTGTAATAAATTACAGGAAAACCCCGCTACTGTATATACATACCCGCATTTGTATTCTGACCGAAATACAAATGCAATGAGACAAAATCTACACTGTGCAATACTAGGATCCGGCTTAAACCAAAGCCCGCTAGTATTTACCATCCGATCATGATCCGTGCAATACCGCACGTATCTGATCGAACCCTGCCATATCTCCATACGGCCTCTACAGCGTTTCGCCCGAAACTTGAGAAACTGGTCTGTGGGGGACTCTAAAGACTCGTCAATACTTTGGTTGTGGATTTAACCACTAGCACGTCAGAGGTATTAGCCTATACGTAACAGGCTACCAGGTATTGACCAAAAGGGACGTCTGTGAGCGAACTCAGCCTGACACCCTACTAAGCCTGTCAGTGACAATATCCGTACAGTCCGGTCCGTTCGTCTATGAGCATCGCATGGCGGGCCTAGGGGGTTGGTAAAAGTCAGACCCCAAAAGCGGTACAAGTCGTGTCGGAGTGTAGTCCAGAACACCCTGAGATACTACTGGAATACCTACCAGTAAATCTTCTGCCTTGGCCAAGGACTTCGTGTAAAGGCTCTCCTAGAAACAGCACGACCTCTCCCCCAATACCGGGAGAGACGAACCCCTGAAGATCCGCTCACTGCCTCCATATGGCCTGGGACTGTACCCAACTAAAACCTGTTTGCACGTCTCCTTTGAGCGTGGTAGGGTAGTAATCAATGTACAGTGGGAACTCACACAAGACAAATGACGATCCTCAGGTCGATGAACTAACATGTACACATGTCACCAGGGAACTGCTATCTGACATCTGGTATAATACCAACTAGCAGGTTCCCGGCGAGTCCTGTCCGGTGTACTCATAACCCAATGAGCACCTGTATACTTCTTAGGTTAACCAACTGACACCAGTGGCTTGTGAGACCGGCCACCGCCCCTCGTCGGGGTCTCGATTGTATACACTAGTCTACTCTGGAGTATCGATGCCCTGTCTCGAAACTCCCACGACCAGGGACCTTTTAAGGATGTGCTTATAGACCCCAGCTCCCACGTATATGATCGCCCTCATACTGATGGCAGTCAAGCAAGAATCCTAGGGGATCTATCAACGTGTAATAGCGACCTGTCAGGTCACCTAAAGCAGTACACGATGATAAAGGTAAACCATATAGCATACTATCATCTTGAGTAAGACTGTCCTACTGGGACAGGTCCTCCCTCAATCTTTGCAATCACGTGCCTGTGATCCAATAATTGACTCTGAGGGCACTATCTCCAACAATCTCCCACTTGCACTCAAGGCTAATTATTGCGATGTCGCATACTCACAGCCCGTGTGATACCGAACACCCAACTCCTCTACTAGTCAGTCTCACAAATCCCGTTTGCGAAACTATTGCGTTCGAGGAATAGCCTTAGTGAGTGGATCCGCTATGATGTTTCTTTCTATGTCTATCTATATCTCAAGTTCGCGGAGAAAGCCATCTCCCGAAATGAGCAATACCTATTTTAGAATGTCTGGATGTCTGA
This sequence comes from Agapanthus africanus, assembly GCA_030015575.1. Lineage (NCBI taxonomy): Eukaryota > Viridiplantae > Streptophyta > Magnoliopsida > Asparagales > Amaryllidaceae > Agapanthus > Agapanthus africanus. Next base: position 387,852,527 of record CM057345.1, on the reverse strand, counting down.
TGGGACCTAGCTCATAAATGAACTCCAAATCCAAACTTCTTAGACTGTATCGTCAACTGAACTTAATCAGTATCCTGCGCCATGCCTCCCTCAGTATCCCCTTGGACCACCTGTGCAAAATACTGCCCCTTGTCAGAGGGAAAACTATAACTCTGACGGTCACCCTGCCGTCCAGGTCACCTTGGAAGCCTGGAATGACAACTGTCTCCTGAATGAGGCTGTCGTTATCATATCCCTAGAACATCCACTTATGTTCTAAAACTGCTTTCGAATGTTTCTCCAGGATTGGATCAATATCAACTTATTGCATCTACTGCAAAAACAACATCTGGTGTGGTACTTGACATCTCATGATTGACTCAATTGCCTAAGCAAGTGATCTGCCAATCATGCACATCCCTCTCCACTTTAGTCTGTAAGACACCTTTAGAGAGGGTGACTCCATCACCTGCAGGTACACTACCGTGCCAGGAGTCGTCCATTCTAAATACTTTTAGAATGCTGTCTAAGTACCCTGATTGGGAAACTACCCAAATCCAGATCTAAAACCATAGATCCAGTAACCAGAATGTCTTGATATTATATTCAAGTCCCATGTGGAGAAACCACTGTGTGACAACCAAAGTATAACCGATCGTAGTATAGGAATATCACTTCCTTCTTTGTGTATGTCATCCAAATACCAGGACATCACACCCTACTACCTTCTTAACAGATTCATCCCCTATTCTGATGAAGTCAAACCTATGACTTTCATATCAGAATTAGATGATCTAACTTCGCTACATCTGCTGTAGTCTATAAATAGACATAAGCCTCTTGTCCACCATGCTTCCGCTGCTCCCACTGACTACGACAACCCTCTGTCAGAGTCATATAGACGTACACTTCTAAAGCTAGTTTAGAACGACGCTATACTCATCCTCCTGCCGGGTCTCACAGTCTGGAGCAACAGCAATGGAAAGTCTGGGTAAACAAGAACCTCTCTGTCACCGTCCTTGAGGCTACCGGAGTACCTCTCGGGTGCCTGAGGTTACCCATATTATCTGCGGAGTGGCCAATGGAATGTCAAGCCAGATTGAATCTTTAGGTTCCTATCAAACTTTCAGTAATCGTTTGCGGTTCTGGAATCACTTCCAGTTCTACCATACTCCCACCACTGTTTTCTGAAAAAATCCATTTTTGTTAAAACTGTGGTGAGTCAAGAACAATATCACTATTGATCTTCCAGATGGTAGAAAGTCAACCTTCGTCATAGCCTGGGTCAACCCACAAACTGCCATTACAGAAACGCGCCTTGAGTTATCCAGAGTCTGGTTTTAAGCATAAGCCGGACAACTCCCCGTACCTTAACATCGTTAAGATACGAACTGTTCTATATCCAATATAGAAACAGAGGCACTGATTTAATTGAACCAGATTCAAATCATGCATCTGTCTCCAGTGCATGTCAACTAAATGGAAGGAGGCTGATCAGCGTTACTCAATTTAGGAATGCTTCCAATTATGAGTAACCTGAAAGAGAAGCAAGTTCTCTTAATATCCATCACTATCAACTGAATACCATACACAAGTATCTACATCTTCGACCACCTTGAAGAATCCCGATACTTGCAACACCTGGTTCTCTACTTTATTCATATACCTATAACTTCTCAAAACTTAGACCCTGTGTTTCTACGAAACACTTGTCTAAGAACTAGAGAAGTCATAAGTAAACTGAATATAGTACGAGGACCATCCCTTCTGTCCTAATGGACACTGGACAATATACAATACTCTGTACAAGTCCCTTGAGTCTAATAACTCACTCCCTGTGTGTCGTAGGTTGAAAACTGTACTTATGCTTAAGAAGAATTACAACGCTGTTTAATGCTCCTTACCTAACCATCAACTGATATAGGTAAATGTCATCGACATAATTTTAAAAAGGTATATCTCACTCTATAAAAATAGACGTACAGATATATCAATTTGAAATTGGTGCATTATAACGGATATTCAAAACCAAATATTCCCCGTCCAGCAAACAACCTGTTGGATATAGTGCCCTCAGAGTCAATTATTGGATCACAGGCACGTGATTGCAATGAGTGAGGAGGACCTATGCCGGTAGGACAGTCTTACTCGAGATGATAGTATGCTATCTGGTTTATCTTTATCATTGTGTACTGCTTTAGGTGACCTTACGAGTCGCTATTACACGTTGATAGAGCCCCTAGGATTCTTGCTTGACTACCAGCAGTATGAGGGCGATCATATACGTGAGAGCTGAAGTCTATAAGCACATCCTTAAAAAGTCCCTAGTCGTGGGAGTTTCGAGACAGGGCATCGATACTCCGGAGTAGACTAGTGTATACAGTCGAGACCCTGACGAGGGGCGGTGGCAGGTCTCACAAGCCACTGGTGTCAGTTGGTTCACCTAAAATGTATACAGGTACTCATTGGGTTATGAGTACACCGGACAGGACTCGCCGGGAGCCTGCTAGTTGGTATTATACCTTACGTCAGATAACAGTTCCCTGGTGACATGTGTACAGGTTAGTTCATCGACCTAAGATCGTCATTTGTCTCGTGTGAGTTCCCACTGTACTTAGATTACTACACTACTACGCTCAAAGGAGACGTGCAAACAGGTTTTAGTTGGGTACAGTCCCGAGCGACATGGAGGCAGTGAGTGGATCTGCAGGGGTTCATCTCTCCCGGTATTGGGGGTGAGGTCGCGCTGTGTCTAGGAGAGCCAGTACATGAAAAGTCCTTGGCCAAGGCAGGAGATTTACTGGTAGGTATTCCAGTAGTATCTCAGGGTGTTCTGTGCTACACTCCGACACGACTTGTACCGCTATTGGGGGTCTGACTTTTACCAACCACCTAGGCCCGCCATGCGATGCTCATAGATGAACGGACTGGACTGTACGGATATTGTCACTGACAGGCTCAGTAGGGTGTCAGGATGAGTTCGCTCATCGACGTCCCTTTTGGTCAATAGCTGGTAGCCCGTCACGTATGGCTAATACCTCTGACATGCTAGTGGTTAAATCCACAGTCATAGTATCGACGAGTCTTTAGAGTCCACCACACACAGTTACTCAGGTTTTGGGCGAAACGCTGTAGAGGCCGTATGGAGATATGGCAGGGTTCGATCAGATACGTGCGGTATTGCACGGATCGTGATCGGACGGTTTTTACTAGCCGGCTTTGGCTTAAGCCGGATCCTAGTATTAGATAGTGTAGATTTTGTCTCTTTGCATTTGTGTTCAGTGGGAATACAAATGCGGGCATGTATTTGCAGTAGCGGGGTTTTCCTGTATATTATTACGGGATCAGTTTTCTGAAGTTGCCAGTTTGCATTCCGTTACGGCCGGTTTTCCTTTGTTCCTTCCCGGCCGGACCTTTCGATGGAGGGGGTTATTTGCAGTTTGCAAATAACTTATTTGTGGAGGGGTTTATTGCATTTGTGCCTTCATAATCATGAGATTCCATTATGGTCTCATCCTTTGCATTTATGAGATGGTGTTGTGAAAGGATTGATATAAGAAATGTGTGTGACCTTTTTATTCCATTATTTATTTTCATTTTCTCCTCTTGGATTATTTGATTCATTCTCCTCCACCATTCTATCATGAGAGGCCGGCCACACTTGGGAGGGGAATTGATTGGAGTGAAAAATGGTTTATTCTCACTTGGCTTGAGCTTGCTTCAAAATTCCTATGCTCATCTTCATGTCATATTTTTCCTCCACCTCCATCCATCCATGGCTACTTCCAACGACCCCAAAAGAGACAACCTACTACACTATATCTACAGCAAATCTTGGACGCGTCGGCTAGCCAACTTCGCGTCCGAGTTGCCTCGATCAAGTGGTGGGAGCCCGTAAAAGAACTCGGCTACGTGGTGCCCTTTCCGACGAGGAGGTGACGGACGGAGATTCCGCGGGAGATCGGAGTGGAGACGAAGACCGAAGGACACGGATCGCTTGGTATACTTCTCTACCCATCTTTTAATTTGCTAGTAGCTAGGTTAATGGCCCGATCCGGGTTAAAAGTGCGCGGTGGTGCCGGTTTGCTAGTTTGCAAAGTTTTTTTGTTTCCGCATTCCGGCGTCGGATCGACAGCCGGGGCGCCGCCGCGGACTTACATTGGTATCAGAGCCATGCCATTAACTTAGTCTAGCTTGCTCTAGTATGTTGAAAGCTTCGATCGAACGAATTTCCAAAAACCGTATTTTTCTTGCCCAAGTTTCTGTCGAATTAATTTTGTCTCGAAAAAATTTTCAGGTTGTTTCAGAAACATGTGCAGAGAATTCTAAGAACACTGTAGAAATTTGGTGACCTAATCCTTCAATATAGCCGTGGAACCGCGGCCATAACCCCACTTTGGCCACGGTTCCGCCGCAGTAATATAGCTTCATCTCACCAATTTTTTCCAGTGGGTTTCTGACATGGAATTAGGGTTTTTGGAACATTCTTTTTGGGCCCAGATTTTCTGTGAGAGCTACAGTAGTGCTTGGGGCCCACTTTGATAAATTTGTTCGACAGTATTTACATTATATCTGCGACCGTGAATGTCATTTGATCGGTAAATCCTGTCTAGCTGCTATAGCCCTTTTAGACGGATTTGCGAACGTGACATTCACGTTGATGTTCTGTGTTGTGCTGTGATGTTGTGGATCGTTCGTGGGGGATAGCCTGGATGCAATATTAGTACAGTTTTGTTTTATATGTACATTTGATATTGCCGGGCGAGCGTCCGACATGTGGACTGCTGTCACTGCCTGTTTGTATTATTCTTTTGGGGCACGACCGGGTCGAGGTCGATGTACCCGTTGTATGTATATTTTACTTTCTGTACTAGGATTACCCCGCGGAGGGGTGCACGGATAGCCGGATTCTAGAGGGCAACGAGCCCGCATCTCATGGTATTGAGACGGAGGGGGCTTTACTCTAGAATTGGCGGGCTATTCACCGCACTCGTAGGGGGTACAGGTTGACCCAGGAGGGGTGCCCAAGTTACCGGATTCCGTGAAGTGCTGGGTGGTCCATTCACGTTGTTGAAGGGGGCTGCCTCGCTTCAGGTTTTGGCGGGTAACTTGCCGCGCCCGTAGGGGTCTAGGATTTCATTGCACAGGCTATCTACACGACCAGGGAAACGTCGGGTTTCAGTAGCGGCTCTGTGAAACCCGGGGATCCCAGATATCTGTATTGTTCTGTGATGCTGGTTACATTTCTGTGATGCTGCATTTTTTATCGCGCCTTGAGCGAAAATTATATATTATATATATACCAGTAGATGTTGTATATGTTTTGCATCCGCGCTAGTCCAGTCCCCGCTCTGTCGTTAGTTAGCTAACCTAATGGGTGATGACGGGACCCAGTGGTGAATGCGGTGGCATATACGTACGTCATTATTTTCGTTCTTTATTGGTGTGATCAATTGATGGGACTGCGTTGATTCGGATCAATGCATGATAAACAAACCTATTCTGATGTTTTTGGAACATTTTTCAAAAAGCTGTTATTGCAAGGGCGTTCTCTTTTGTTTTGCATCGTGGTATTCAGTTGGAATATCCTGCTCCTCAGTCGACGAGGCAAGGGCCGAGATCCCTTCACCGGGAGTGACCCCTTAGACAGAAGTTTGCGTCAGGGCAATAACTTCACTATAGCCGATTACTTTTGCTTTGCATCGTGGTACTCAGTTGGAATATCCTGTACCCCATCCTACGGGGAAAGAGCCGAGATCCCTTCACCGGGAGTGACCTCTTTAGCAAAGGTTTTCGTTACTATATTTTTCTAAAAAGCTATCCGTTCCTTCAACGATATCAAGTTCATTACGTTAAAGGTTTTCGCCAGAAACCATTCGTAGCCCTCCGTCGTTTCATATGGATAGTCAATAGTATTCAAGCTGTGTATGTTGGCCAAAGTCAAGACACAGTGTTTGGTAGCTGTTGGGTATTCATATGCAGCATAGATAGATGCGTTGGTTTGGAACAGTCGTACTACTATTTTGGCCAAAGTCAAGGGTATGTACGGGTGGGTTCAAATTAACCTGGAGAATGACGGGTAGAACTTGACATGTGACTTATGATATGTTGGCCAAAGTCAAGGTCATAAGAGCATGGGGCAAAAATCCACATCGGGAGTTTCTAAAGAAACTGAAACTTGCCAGATATGCGCATACCTTCTGGAGTGTGATGACGTGAGCGGATTCCGTCACGTTATCATGCGATGAGAGTTGGATCCCGATTCCCACTGATGAGTTGGTTTACTCCTCGGGTGATCCCGGCTAATTCTTTTTTCAGGTTTGGGGAAGAATTTGACGTTACAGTGGGAGGTTTCCTGATTAGATAAAGTGATAACCATTCTGATTTAGGTTAGAGTGCACGCTGAGTGTTTCTTTTCTCTCTCTCTTTGGCAGCGACCATTGACCCGACCCTAGACTATGACTCAGTGACCAAGTTGACCGAACCTTCTTAACACTGGCTTTTGGATTGTCAGAGTTGCAGACCTCATTGCCACTCCTACTTTTACCCTTTTCTCCAGGACACCCCGTATTACTACGAACGTCCACTTCCATTGGACAAAACCATCGTATGGTTATATACGAACTCGAAGGAATTTATTCGAAAATGGTTTTTGGTTCTGGAGAAAACGAATAGGACTATTCGGTTGTCTTTTCCTTTTACCTTCTCTCAGGTTGCGAGTACTCCTTGGTTTTGGAGATAGTACACCTATTACGCAAATTGGATAGTCTTCTTCCAAACCTTAGGCTGGTGCCGAACGGTAGGGAATGAAGAAAACCAAATAGCCTAAACGGTGTACAGAAGGTATTAAGTTAAGACAAAGAAATGGATTAGTAAGATGGCAAAGTAAATTGCGACTACTATTCACGACCAAACCAAATATTTCTTCGCCAATCCTAAATCCCCTTTGTATTTCTCCAGGACACTCCGTATCACTACGAAGATCCCAAGTTTATTGGATACTCCATCGTATGGTTATATACGAACTCGAAAGGAACTTGTTCCAGTTCGGGGATGGATTCTGGTTCAGGAGAAATAGGAATAAGGTTCATTCGGTTGTCTTTTATCTTCACCTTCTCTCGCATTGCGAGTGCTCCTAGGATTAGGACAGTACACCCATTATGCTTATTGGATAGTCTTCTTCCAAACCATAGGCTGGTGCCGAACGGTAGGGAAGGAAGAAAACCAATTGGCTTAAAGGGGTGTACAGAAGGTAATGACTAAAGACATATAAAGGGATTTGGAGAGGTGGCAAAGAAGGTTACAGTTGTGAATCTGGATAATGGAAGAGGCATTACTAGGAATACCCGGATACCCCATCGAAACATTTCAATGTTTCAGTTTCACTGTGTACTGTTAAAGGAAAACTGATTTCCCAATTAGACACTTGCTCCAGGGTATGTATTTACCAGGTTTGATTCTCACATCTGTATGGTTTTACAAATGATGAGTGAGAGTAAGTTATTGGGAATTAGGTGATCATCCTCATTATATCGGGATTCATTGTAATTGGTGATATTTGAGGAAGTCACCGGGTTGTTTGCCGGTCGGCAAATATTTGGTTTTGAATATCCGTTGTTATGCACCAATTTCAAATTGATATATCTGTACGTCTATTTTCATAGAGTGAGATATACCTTCTTGAAATTATGTCCGTAACATTTACCTATATCAGTAGATGGTTAGGTAAGGAGCATTGAACAGCGGTGTAATTCTTCTTAACCATAAGTACAGTTTTCAACCTACGACACACAGTGAATGAGTCATTTGACCCAAGGGACTTATACAGAGTATTGTATGTTGTCCGGTGTTCATTAGGACAGAGGGGTAGGTACTCGTACTATATTCTGTTTACTTATGACTTCTCAGTTCTTAGACATGTGTTTCGTAGAAATGCAAGGTCTAAGTTTTGAGAAGTTATAAGTATAAGATTAAAGTAGAGAACCAGGTATTGCAAGTATCGGGATTCTTCAAGGTGATCGAAGATGTAGATACTTGTGAATGGTATTCAGTTGATAGTAATGATTAAGAGAACTTGCTTCTTTTTCAGGTTACTCATAATTGGAAGTACTCCTAAGTTGAGTAACGCTGATCGGCCTCTCTTCCATTTAGTTGACATGCACTGGAGACAGCTGCATGATTTGAATCTGGTTCAATTAAATCAGTGCCTTTGTTTCTTGGATATAGAACAGTTCATATCTCGACATTGTTAAGATACGGGGAGTTGTCCGGCTTATGCTTAAAACCAGACTCCGGATAACTCAAGGCAGGTTTCAGTAGTGGTTGTTTGTGGGTTGACCCGGGCTATGACGAGGGTTGATTTTCTGCCATCTGGAAGATCAATAGTGATATTGTTCTTGACTCACCACAGTTTTAGTAAAAATGGATTTTTTTTTCAGAAAACAGTAGTGGGAGTATGGTAGAACTGGAAGTGATTCCAGAACCGCAAACGATTACTGAAGATTTGATAAAGAACTTAAAGATTCAATCTGATTTGACATTCCATTGGCCACTCCGCAGATAAGGTGGGTAACCTCAGGAACCCGAGAGGTACTTCGGTATGCTCAGGGACGGAGGTAGGGAGGTTCTTGTTTACCCAGACTTACCATTGCTGTTGTTCCAGACTGTGAGACCCGGCAGGAGGATGACTATAGCGTCGTTCTGAACTAGCTTTAGAAGTGTACGTCTATATGACTTTGCCAGAGGGTTGTCGTAGTCAGTGGGAGCAGCGGAAGCATGGTGGACAAGTGGCTTATGTCTATTTATAGACTAAAGCAGATATAGCGGAGATAGATCATCTATTTCTGATGTGACAGTCATAGGTTTGACTTCATCAGAATAAGGGATGGATCTGTTAAGAAGGTAGTAGAGTGTGATGTCCTGGTATTTGGATGACATACACAGAGTAGGAAGTGATATTCCTATACTACGATCGGTTGTACTTTGTTCGTCACGCACTGATTTCTCCACATAGGACTTGGATATTATATCGGACATTCTGGTTACTGGATCTATGGTATTAGATCTAGATTTTGGTAGTTTCCCAATCTGGGTACTTTGACTGCATTCTATGAGTATTTAGAATGGACGACTCCTGGCACGGTAGTGTACCTGCAGGTAATGGAGTCACCCTCTCTAAAGGTGTCTTATAGACTAAAGTAGAGAGGGATGTGTATGATTGGCAGATCACTTGCTTAGGCAATTGAGTCAATCATGAGATGTCAAGTGCCACACCAGATGCTGTTCTTGCAGTAGATGCAATAAGTTGATATTGATCCAATCCTGGAGAAACATTAGGAAGCAGTCTTAGAACATAAGTGGATGTTCTAGGGATATGATAACGACAGCCTCCTTTAGGAGACAGTTATAATTCCAGGCTTCCAAGGTGACCTGGATGGCAGAGTGGCCGTCAGAGTTTTAGTTTTCCCTCTGACGAGGGGCAGTATTTTGGACAGGTGGTCCAGGCGGATACTGAGGGAAGGATGGCGCAGGATACTGATTAAGTTCAGTTGACGATACAGTCTAAGAAGTTTGGATTTGGAGTTCATTTATGAGCTTGGTCCCATCAGACATCCAGACATTTTAAGATAGGTATTGCTCATTTCGGGAGATGGCTTTCCCCGCGAACATGGGATATAGAGAGACATAGAAAGAAACATCACAGCGGATCCACTCACTGAGGCTATTCCTCGAACGCAATAGTTTCGCAAACGAGCTTTGTGAGACTGACTAGTAGAGGAGTTGGGTGTTCGGTATCATACGGGCTGTGAGTATGCGACATCGCAATAATTAGCCTTGAGTGTAAATGGGAGATTGTTGGATATAGTGCCCTCAGAGTCAATTATTGGATCACAAGCACGTGATTGCAATGATTGAGGAGGACCTATGCCGGTAGGACAGTCTTACTCGAGATGATAGTATGCTATCTGGTTTATCTTTATCATCGTGTACTGCTTTAGGTGACCTTACGAGTCGCTATTACACGTTGATAGAGCCCCTAGGATTCTTGCTTGACTACCAGCAGTATGAGGGCGATCATATACGTGAGAGCTGAAGTCTATAAGCACATCCTTAAAAGGTCCCTAGTCGTGGGAGTTTCGAGACAGGGCATCGATACTCCGGAGTAGACTAGTGTATACAGTCGAGACCCCGACAAGGATACAGTCGAGACCCCGACAAGGGGCGGTGGCCGGTCTCACAAGCCACTGGTGTCAGTTGGTTCACCTAAGATGTATACAGGTGCTCATTAGGTTATAAGTACACCGGACAGGACTCGTCGGGAGCCTGCTAGTTGGTATTATACCTGACGTCAGATAGCAGTTCCCAGGTGACATGTGTACAGGTTAGTTCATCGACCTGAGATCGTCATTTGTCTCGTGTGAGTTCCCACTGTACTTAGATTACTACCCTACCACGCTCAAAGGAGACGTGCAAACAGGTTTTAGTTGGGTACAGTCCCGAGCCACATGGAGGCAGTGAGCGGATCTGCAGGGGTTCGTCTCTCCCGGTATTGGGGGTGAGGTCGCGCTGTGTCTAGGAGAGCCAGTACATGAAAAGTCCTTGTCCAAGGCAGGAGATTTACTGGTAGGTATTCCAGTAGTATCTCAGGGTGTTCCGGGCTACACTCCGACACGACTTGTACCGCTATTGGGGGTCTGACTTTTAACAACCCCTAGGCCCGCCATGCGATGCTCATAGACGAACGGACCGGACTGTACGGATATTGTCACTGACAGGCTCAGTAGGGTGTCAGGATGAGTTCGCTCAACGGCGTCCCTTTTGGTCAATAGCTGGTAGCCCATCACGTATGGCTAATACCTCTGACGTGCTAGTGGTTAAATCCACAGCCATAGTATTGACGAGTCTATAGAGTCCACCACACACAGTTACTCAGGTTTCGGGCGAAACGCTGTAGAGGCCGTATGGAGATATGGCAGGGTTCGATCAGATACGTGCGGTATTGCACGGATCGTGATCGGACGGTTTTTACTAGCCGGCTTTGGCTTAAGCCAGATCCTAGTATTAGATAGTCTAGATTTTGTCTCTTTGCATTTTTGTTCAGTGGGAATACAAATGCGGGCATGTATTTGCAGTAGCGGGGTTTTCCTGTAATTTATTACGGGATCAGTTTTCTGAAGTTGCCAGTTTGCATTCCGTTCGGGCCGGTTTTCCTTTGTTCCTTCCCGGCCGGACCTTTCGATGGAGGGGGTTATTTGCAGTTTGCAAATAACTTATTTGTGGAGGGGTTTATTGCATTTGTACCTTCATAATCATGAGATTCCATTATGGTCTCATCTTTTGCATTTATGAGATGGTGTTGTGAAAGGATTGATATAAGAAATGTGTGTGACCTTTTTATTCCATTATTTATTTTCATTTTCTCTTCTTGGATTATTTGATTCATTCTCCTCCACCATTCTATCATGAGAGGCCGGCCACACTTGGGAGGGGAATTGATTGGAGTGAAAAATGATTTATTCTCACTTGGCTTGAGCTTGCTTCAAAATTCCTATGCTCATCTTCATGTCATATTTTTCCTCCACCTCCATCCATCCATGGCAACTTCCAAAGACCCCAAAAGAGACAACCTACTACACTATATCTACAGCAAATCTTGGACGCATCGGCTAGCCAACTTCGCGCCCGAGTTGCCTCGGTCAAGAGGTGGACGCCCGTAAAAGAACTCGGCTACGTGGTGCCCTTTCCGACGAGGAGGTGACAGACGGAGATTCCGCGGGAGATCGGAGTGGAGACGAAGACCGAAGGACACGAATCGCTTGGTATACTTCTCTACCCATCTTTTAGTTTGCTAGTAGCTAGGTTAATGGCCCGATCCGGGTTAAAAGTGCGCGGTGGTGCCGGTTTGCTAGTTTGCAAAGTTTTTTTTGTTTCCGCATTCCGGCGTCGGATCGACGGCCGGGGCGCCTCCGCGGACTTACACAACCCAGGTGATTTCCTCAAATATCACCAATTACAACGAATTCCAATATAATGAGGATAATCACCTAATTCCCAATAACTTACTCCCACTCATCATCTGTAAAACCATACAGATGTGAGAATCAAACGTGGTAAATACATACCCAGGAGCAAGTGTCTAATTGGGAAATCAGTTTTCTATTAACAGTACACAGTGAAACTGAAACATTGAAATGTTTCGATGGGGTATCTGGGTATTCCTAGTAATGCCTCTTCCAATATCCAGATTCACAATGGTAACCGTATATTTCTTTGCAATCTCTCCAAATCCCTTCATATGTCTTTAGTCATTACCTTCTGTACACCCTTTTAGGCTAAATGGTTTTCTTCCTTCCCTACCGTTCGGCACAAGCCTATGGTTTGGAAGAAGACTATCCAATCAGCATAATGGGTGTACTGTCCTAATCCTAGGAGCACTCGCAATGCGAGAGAAGGTGAAGATAAAAGACAACCGAATAAACCTTATTCCTATTTCTCCTAAACCAGAATCCACCCCCAAACTGGAACAAGTTCCTTCCGAGTTCGTATATAACCATACGATGGAGTATCCAATAAACTGTGGATCTTCGTAGTGATACGGAGTGTCCTGGAGAAATACAAAGGTGAAGTGGGAGTGGTAATGAAATACTTGGTTCGGTCGTGAATAGCAGTCGCAATTTACTTTGCCTTCCTTCTAATCCCTTTCTTTGTCTTAACTTAATAACCTCTGTACACCGTTTAGGCTAATTGGTTTTCTTCATTCCCTACCGGTCGGCACCTGCCTAAGGTTTGGAAGAAGACTATCCAATTTGCGTAATAGGTGTACTATCCCCTAATCTAAGGGGCACTCGCAACCTGAGAGAAGGTAAAAAGGAAAAGACTACTGAATAATCCTATCCGTTTTCTCCAGAACCGGAAACCATCCTCGAATAAATTCCTTCGAGTTCGTATATAACCATACGATGGTTTTGTCCAATGGAAGTGGACGTTCGTAGTAACACGGGGTGTCCTAGAGAAAAGGGTAAAAGTAACAGTGGCAATGAGGTTTGCAACTCTGACAATCCAAAAGCCAGTGTTTAAGAAGGTTCGGTCAACTTGGTCTCTGAGTCATAGTCTAGGGTCGGGTCAATGGTTGCTTCCAAAAAGAGAGAGAAAAGAAACACTCAGCGTGCACTCTAACCTAGATCAGAATGGTTACCAATTTATCTAATCTGGAAACCTCCCACTGTACCGTCAAATTCTCCTCCAAACCTGAAAGAAGAATTAGTCGGGATCACCCGAGGAGTAAACCAACTCATCAGTGGGAATCGGGATCCAACTATCATCGCATGATAACGTAACGGAATCCGCTCACACTATCACACTCCAGAAGGTATGCGCATATCTGGCAAGTTTCAGTTTCTTTAGAAACTCCCGATGTGATTTTTGCCCCATGCTCTTATGACCTTGACTTTGGCCAACATATCATAAGTCACATGTCATGTTCTACCCGCCATTCTCCAGGTTAATTTGAACCCACCCGTACATACCCTTGACTTTGGCAAAAATAGTAGTACGACTGTCCCAAACCAACGCATCTATCTATGCTGCATATGAATACCCAATAGCTACCAATCACTGTGCCTTGACTTTGGCCAACATACACAGCTTGAATACTTATTGACTATTCATATGAAACGACGGAGGGCTACAAATGGTTTCTGGTGAAAACCTTTAACGTAATGAACTTGATATCGTTGAAGGAACTGGATAGCTTTTAAAAATATAGTGACGAAAACCTTTAATAAAGTGGTCACTCCCGGTGAAGGGATCTCGGATCTTTCCCCGTAGAATGAGGTGCAGGATATTCCAACTGAATACCACGATGTAAAGTAAAAGTAATCGGCTATAGTGAAGTTATTTCACTGACGCAAACTTCTGTCCAAGGGGTCACTCCTGGTGAAGGGATTTCGGCCCTTGCCTCGTCGACTGAGGAGCAGGATATTCCAACTGAATACCACTGTGCTAAACAAAAGTGAACGTCCTTGCAATAACAGCTTTTTGAAAAATGTTCCAACAACATCAGATTAGGTTTGTTTTTAACTTGCATTGATCCGAATCAATGCAGTCCCATCAATTGATCACACCAATAAAGAACGAAAATAATGACGTACGTATATGCCATCCGCATTCGCCATTGGGTCCCGTCAACACCCGTTAGGTTAGCTAACTAATGACAGAGCGGGGACTGAACTAGCGCGGATGCAAAACATATACGACATCTACTAGTATATATATCAATATATAATATTTCTCTCAAGGCGTGATAAAATGCAACATCACAGAAATGTACAGCATCACTGAACAATACAGATATTTGGGATCCCCGGGTTTCACAGAGCCGCTGCTGAAACCCGACGTTCCCCTGGTCGTGTGGATAGCCTGTGCAATGAAATCCTAGACCCCTACGGGCGCGGCAAGTTACCCGCCAAAACCCGATGCGAGGCAGCCCCCTTCAGCAACGTGAATGGACCACCCAGCACTTCACGGAATCCGGTAACTTGGGCATCCCTCCTGGGTCAACCTGTACCCCCTACGAGTGCGGCGAATAGCCCGCCAATTCTAGAGTGAAGCCCCCTCCGTCTCAATGCCATGAGATGCGGGCTCGTTGCCCTCCAGAACCCGGCTATCCGTGCACCCCTCCGCGGGGTAATCCTAGTACAGAAAGTAAAATATACATACAACGGGTACATCGACCGCAACCAAGTCGTGCCCCAAAAGAATAATATACAAACAGGCAGTGACGGCAGTCCACATGTCGGACGCTCGCCCCGCAATATCAAATGTACATAATACAACAAAAACTATACTTGCATTGCATCCAGGCTATCCCCCACGACCAATCCGCAACATCACACCACAATCACAGAACATCAACGTGAATGCCACGTTGCAAATCCGTCTAACCGAGCTATAGCAGTTAGACAGGATTTACCGATCAAGTGACATTCACGGTCGCAGATATAATGTAAATACTGTGAACTAATGTGTTTAAAATTTTCGATCGATCAAATTTTACCAAGTGGGCCCCAAGCACTACTGTAGCACTCAAAGAAATCTGGGCACAAAAAATAATATTCCAAAAACACCTATTTTCAATACAGGAGCTCTCTGTAAAAGTTTGGTGCGATGAACAGTTAAAACAGCGGCGGAACCGCGGCCCAAGCATGGGTTTGTCCGCGGTTCCGCGGTGGGGTAATGAGATCGCGCGACCAAATTTTTACAGGAAGTTTATAATCCCCTCCACATCATTCTGAAACAACCTGAAAAATTTTTGGAGTTCAAAAAATTTCGACAGAAACTGATGCTATTGTAAACACAGGTTTTTGGAATTTTGTTCGATCGAAAGTGTAAACATACTAGACCAAGCTAGACTAAGTTAATGGCGAGGCTCTGATACCACTGTAAGTGCACCGCGGCGCCCCGGCCGTCAATCCGACGCCGGAATGCGGAAGCGATGATTTACTTTAACTTTTTGAACCGGCATCACCGCGCACTAAAATCCCGGATCGGGCCATTAATCTAGTCTTAGCTAACTAAAGAACGGGTAGAGAGATATACCGAGCGATCCGTGTCCTTCGGTCTTCTCGTCGTCGTCCCGATCTCCCCGCGGAATCTCCGGTCTTCAACTCCTCGTCGGAAGGGCACCACAACGCCGGCTTCTTTTACGGGCTCCCACCTCTGGACCGAGGCAACTCGGGCACGAAGTTGGCAAGTCGACGTGCCCAAGATTTGCTGTAGAAAGAAGTGTAGAAAGCCATGTGTCTCTAGGGGTTGAAGTTGCCATATTTGGTGGTGGAGAATGAGATGTGAATTTTCTTGATGGCTTGGGAATTTCTAGCAAGCAAATGAGACTAAAAGCCATCCCCAAAAATTTGGACAGCCCATGAAGAATTGGCCGGCCACATGTGATGAGGAGGAGAGGGTCAAAGTCCAAGGGGGGGTGAAGCCATCATACAAGCAAGAGAAAAAATATGATGATTATGAACAATGATCACAAAACAAACCCACACTCCAAATCAACCATCATCACATCCAAAGTCAAGCAATCATGAGGTCAAGAAGTCAAATGGTGGAGCAACCATCATGAAGCAATAAAATGCAAAGACAACCCTCCAAAATGCTTATTTGCATAATTGCAAATAAGTCCTCCTCCACCAATTTTCAACCAATGAAAGATACAAAGGAAAATGGCCGAAACCGGAAAACAAACTGGCAACTTCGGAAAACTGATCCCGTAATAAATTATAGGAAAACCCCGCTACTGTATATACATACCCGCATTTTTATTCTGACCGAAATACAAATGCAATGAGACAAAATCTACACTGTGCAATACTAGGATCCGGCTTAAACCAAAGCCCGCTAGTATTTACCGTCCGATCATGATTCGTGCAATACCGCACGTATCTGATTGAACCCTGCCATATCTCCATACGGCCTCTACAGCGTTTCGCCCGAAACTTGAGAAACTGGTCTGTGGGGGACTTTAAAGACTCGTCAATACTTTGGTTGTGGATTTAACCACTAGCACGTCAGAGGTATTAGCCTATACGTAACGGGCTACCATGTATTGACCAAAAGAGACGTCAGTGAGCGAATTCAGCCTGACACCCTACTGAGCCTGTCAATGACAATATCCGTACAGTCCGGTCCGTTCGTCTATGAGCATCGCATGGCGGGCCTAGGGGGTTGGTAAAAGTCAGACCCCCAAAAGCTGTACAAGTCGTGTCGGAGTGTAGCCCAGAACACCCTGAGATACTACTGGAATACCTACCAGTAAATCTCCTGCCTTGGCCAAGGACTTTGTGTAATGGCTCTCCCAGACACAGCGTGACCTCACCCCCAATACCGGGAGAGACGAACCCCTGAAGATCCTCTCACTGCCTCCATGTGGCTCGGGACTGTACCCAACTAAAACCTGTTTGCACGTCTCCTCTGAGCGTGGTAGGGTAGTAATCAAAGTACAGTGGGAACTCACACGAGACAAATGACGATCCTCAGGTCGATGAACTAACCTGTACACATGTCACCAGGGAACTGCTATCTGACATCAGGTATAATACCAACTAGCAGGTTCCCGGCGAGTCCTGTCCAGTGTACTTATAACCCAATAAGCCCCTGTATACTTCTTAGGTGAACCAACTGACACCAGTGGCTTGTGAGACCGGCCACCGCCCCTCGTCGGGGTCTCGACTGTATACACTAGTCTATTCTGGAGTATCGATGCCCTGTCTCGAAACTCCCACGACTAGGGACCTTTTAAGGATGTGCTTATAGACCCCAGCTCCCACGTATATGATCGCCCTCATACTGCTGGCAGTCAAGCAAGAATCCTAGGGGCTCTATTAACGTGTAATAGCGACCTGTCAGGTCACCTAAAGCAGTACACAATGATAAAGGTAAACCAGATAGCATACTATCATCTTGAGTAAGACTGTCCTACTGGGACAGGTCCTCCCTCAATCATTGCAATCACATGCCTGTGATCCAATATTTGACTCTGAGGGCACTATCTCCAACAGTTACTACCGCTGTTCCTCCCCTTATCCTAGGACCAGATTCCTCGGTTGTGGACAGGGAAGGTCGCAAAACCTGGGATCTAGATTGTGAGCGAGCTAAGTGTATCGTGCTGGAATCCATGAACAATGAACTCCAAAAATAGCACGAGAGTATGGATATTATATCCATCTTTCTCCATGTCAAAGAATTGTATGGGGAGCACTCCCATATCGCGAGGTACGAAACATCAAGGAAACTCTTCCAGATGAGGTTAGCTCCAGGATCGCCTGTAGGAGAGCACGTCCTCAAAATGATCAGCCTCATTGAGGAACTCGCAAACCTGGGATGCGTGCTAGAGAATGATTTGTATATCGACTTGATTTTGCAGTCTCTTCCCCACACCTTCTCTCAGTTCGTGCTGAACTTCAACATGCACGAAATGGAAGCCGATCTTCCAAAGCTCCTCAATATGTTGAGGGTAGCAGAGACCTCTTTGAAAAAGGAGAAGACCCCCGTTCTGTATGTTGGCCAATCATTTTCTTCTAAATCTAAAGCGAAAGCTAAAGGGAAGAAGAAGATGAAAGCCACCAAACCGAAAGGTGGGGTCAAGAAGGTGCAGGGAACGAACAAGGCAGGAAGGGTAAAGACAGAAAAGAACGAATGCTTCTATTGTCACAAGCAGGGGCACTGGAAGAAGGATTGTCAGGCTTTCAAAGCCAAGGACATGAAGCAAGCGGTTGCTTCAACTTCAGGTGTGTTTGTAATCGAAAATTGTCTTTCAGTTAACTCTACATCATGGGTACTTGATACCGGTTCTGGTTCTCATATCTGTAATTCATTGCAGGATCTGAGAAATAGTAGAGTACTGGGGACATGTGATATGACTCTCCGGATGGGCAATGGAATGCAAGTAGATGCAATTGCAATAGGGGAATATCACCTAGGGTTGACTAGTGGGCACATTTTGGTGTTATACAGCTGTTTTTGTATTCCAAGTATGTTGTGTAATATTATATCAGTATCTTTGTTATCGAATGAAGGATATAGTTTTGCGCTTGAAAGAAATGTTATGAACATTCACCTAAATCAAGAACTGATTGGGTTTGGCACACTGGAAAATAGCATATACATACTTAATCAACCTCAAATTTTCAATATTCAAAACACGCTTAAAAGAAAGGCTCCAGATTCAAATCAAGCCTTCCTATGGCATTGTAGACTTGGTTATATAAATGAAACAAGTTTGACTAAGTTACATAAAGATGGATATTTAGATTCGTTTGAATATTCATCCTATGCAACTTGTCAATCATGTATCAAAGGAAAAATGACCAAATCTCCGTTCACCGGACACGGAGAAAGAGCCACAGAACTCTTGGGACTTGTGCACAGTGATGTATGTGGTCCGATGTCTATGCATGCACGAAGTGATCACTCCTACTTCATCACTTTTATCGATGACTTCTCTAGGTATGGACATGTGTTCTTAATGAAGCATAAATCCGAGGCTTTTGAGAAGTTTAAGGAGTATAAAAATAAAGTAGAGAAACAAACTGGTAAAAGCATCAAGACACTTCGATCTGATCGAGATGGAGAATACTTAAGTACCAGTTTCCTTGAATGCTTAAAAGTGAAAGGAATTCTCTCTCAGCTTACTCCGCCTTATACACCTCAGCATAATGGTGTATCAGAAAGGAGGAATCGCACGCTATTAGATATGGTGCGTTCAATGATGAGTAGTGCTGAGTTGCCACTTTCCTTCTGGGGATTTGCTCTAGAATCAGCAGCATACCTATTGAATAGAGTTCCAATCAAGTCTGTGCCTAGCACTCCATATGAGATGTGGAGCGGGAAGAGACCATATCTGAAGTATATCAAGATATGGGGGTGTCCGGCATATGTTAAAAAGCATAATCCAGACAAGCTCGAGGCACGATCGGTTTTATGCAAGTTTGTAGGATACCCCAAGCATTCAAGGGGGTATATGGTCTACCACACTGAAGAAAAAAAGGTGTTTGTCGCTCGCCACATTGTCTTTTTAGAAAGCGAATTTCTTGCAAAAGAAATTAGTGGGAGCGCGGTAGAGATGGAAGAAATTCCAGAACCTCAAACTGCTACCGAGGACTTAGTAGAACCTCAGATTTCAATAGAACATGACGAACCAACGCCACTCCGCAGATCTAGTAGGCTTTCTCATCCTCCTGAAAGATACTATGGTTTTCTTCTAGATGGGGATCGAGAGGATTGCATCATCGATGATGATGAGCCTACTAGTTTTCAGCAGGCTATCACGAGTAGCGACTCGATGAAATGGCTGGATGCTATGAGATCCGAAATGGAATCCATGTACACCAATAAATTATGGACTTTAGAAGTTGCTCCTCCTGGAGTAAAACCAGTTGGATGCAAATGGATCTTCAAAAAGATGATTGGTGCATTTGGACAAGTGGAAACCTACAAAGCTAGACTCGTTGTAAAAGGTTTTCGTCAAAGACCAGGATTGGACTATGATGAAACCTTTTCACCTGTAGCTATGCTTAAATCCATTCGGATCCTGCTTGCGATTGCTGCCTTCCATGACTATGAAATCTGGCAGATGGACGTAAAAACAGCTTTTTTAAATGGACATTTAGAAGAGAGTGTTTACATGGATCAACCAGAAAGTTTCTTAGACAGTGGGAGCAGCGGAAGAGTGTGCAAGTTTCTTAAATCCATTTATGGATTAAAGCAAGCATCGCGGAGTTGGAACATCTGTTTTGATGAGACAGTCAAAGAATTTGACTTTATCAAAAATATAGATAAACCATGTATTTATAGGAAGATTGTAGAAAGAGCAGTAGTCTTCCTCGTTTTGTACGTCAACGACATACTACTGATAGGGAATGATATCCCTATGCTACAATCAGTAAAGCTCTTCTTGTCACAGAAATTCTGTAGGGTTCCTAGGCACACTCATGAGGTTCCATAAAGCATCAACCATGCTAAATTCAAAATTTTATGTGCCGAGAAACCCTAATGAAGATCGTTAACTAGAGGATAGGCGAAACCAAAAGCTAGCAAACAACTTTACTACTAAGTGAATGGGATTACAACCTTTGTAGATCCGGTCCTCCACTTCTTTAGCTCCGTGTTGACGTTCCTCCACTGCGATCATCGGAATCCCGGACTCTAGCGATGGTTTCGTCGGAGAAATAAGCGGGCTAGGTCGTTGACTTCGATGCCGAAGATGATCTACGTCGGGGAGACTCAAACTCAAGCTCCATCTTCACTAGGTCGTGAAACTTGTGAAGATAACACACTCTACTACATGGAAAGTTGTAGAGGATGAAGAAATAGGGAGTGGGTTCACTTTAGAATTGGATTTCTCACTTAATTTCTTCACTTGATAATTTTTCAAGCAAGCTTTCTTCTTCTTCATCAAGAAGAAGAAGAAGAAGAAAAGAATAGAAAATGAATTAATTGAAAATCATAAATCAAGTGAAGACTTATCATAATGCAACCATGGGTAAGTTTAACTCACGTAGAGAGCAAACCATAGTTTAGGTAATGGTTAGGTTTAAGAACAAAACAAAATGGCTAGACTTTTTAAAGATGCTAAAAAGCTTCATGAAGCTTCAAGTATAAAACAAGAAAAGCCACCATTTTGTTTAATCAAAATAAATAAAGAAAATAAAACCCTAACCACTAACTAAACATGGTGTAAATCATACATATACCCAAGTTTGCATGTATCATCAAGCATGATACAATCTAGTGCGCAAAAATATATCACATATACAACTTGTGCACATCAAGTGAGAAAATCAATCTTAAGTGAACCAATACTAATTAATGTAAAGTGATATATCAAATATATAATTATACTGTTAGTTATGTATATGCCCTAAAGGCCATTGTTGTACATATGATGTATATTATGATGGATGCTTGGATATATACAGAGAGGACTTTCTTGCTCGTCATGATAGTATGCTATTTGGTTTTACTTTATCTTAACATGTTGACTTGTATTGGTTTACTGTCTTTCTCTCACATGTTGATAGAGCCCTTACGATCTGTACTCGACTACTGGGATTATGATGAGATCATACTAGTGGGGCCACGGTAGTCGATGAGTACATCCTATAACTGTTCCTAGTCGAGGGTATATCGAGACAGGGCATCGATACACCCGAGTAGACTAGCGTATACGCATATTGACCCATATGATGGGCAATGGATGATCCCATATCCATCGGTGTTTGACATCAGAGATGGTGTACGGGTGCTCAGTGGAGACTGGGTACACTGGACGGACTCGCCTAGAACTCCCAGATGGTGATATACCACATGTCAGATGGCAGTTCTCCGGTGACACTGGTACAGCGTAGTCTGTAGACCAGAGATCGTCACAGAGTCTTGTGTGGTTCCCACTGTGCTTTGATTTCCACCTTACCACGTCCAAGAGGGCGTGAAAAACGGTGGCTTTTGGGTACAGTCCCGAATCACATGGAGGCAATGAGCGATAGGAGGGGATTCGTCTCTCCCGGTATAGGGAGTTGATGTTGCGCTGTGTTCGATTGGCTATAAATGGAAGTCCCTGGCCAAGGCTAATATAGAGATATACTGGTAAGTGTTACCAGTAGTTTCTCGACCTGTTATGAGCCTCACATCGACACGACTTATCGGTTACTGGGGTCTGACGTATACCACCCCTAGACTTGATATGCGACATATCAGACGAACAGACCGGACTGTACGGGAGTGTTACTGATTGGATTCACAGGAGAATGGACAGGCTAGCTTGTTGATCTTCTGATCGCTCAATACCTGGGTGTCTGTTACGTTTAGCTGACCGCTTGCAGCTTTTGGGTGTTTGATATGATCATCACCTGCTACCGGCGTATTGACGATTCTTTAGAGTCCTACACAGAGGTTTCTTGGCTCAGGCAAAATGGAGTAGAGGCACATATGTGATATGTGCAGGACTGAGGATAATGCGATATGAGATACCGTATTATATTCTCGCGATATTTAGATATGAACCGGGACATCGAATCAAGTGTTGATTCGATGAATCGGTACATGATATATTAGTCGGTTATATTCGATATAGCCGGATCGTCAGATCAAGTGTTGATTCGATGATTTAATGTATAATGATATATATGATATATTATATTACATTATCTAATATTGGCTCGCTTTATTATTTCATTTTCTCACCGGATTAATACATTGATATATATGCGATATATGTTAATTGTATTATTTTCTTTTGTTGCAAATATATAATATATATGTGATATATATTATTGTGACATGATATTATTTATTATGAAACATGTTTAAGGATGATAAAAAGGGATTAGGGTTTGATTAGGGTTAGCTCCTTGTTCATTCTAGAAGGATTCTCTTTTGTCTTGGTTAAGATATTTTGGTTGATCCTTATCCTTAACCTAACCAAACCCTAACTCTAGTTTATTCTCTACAAAGTTTTAACCTATCATCCTTGACCATGGTTCCATATCAATCATATATTCTCATCTACTATTCATCACAAAAGGATTATCTTTTTCATTCATCATCTTCTTCTAGCTTAGCTTTGTGAAAGCTTACTAGAAATTCCTTTTGTGATGATTTCTTGTGAGAAAGTGAATTAAAAAGAAAGCATAAATACTACTCTATCATCCTCATCTAATCTAGCCCTATTAGATTAGGGTGTTCATCTCTTTAGAGTGAGAAAGCTTGGGTTATAGCAACTTCGACGTAGATCATCGGAGAAGCGGAACACTTCAAGCTAGCATGGATCGTTCGAGTCGTGGAGCTTCTCTTGAGTCCGGGAGATCGTGGATCGCGGCGAAGGGACTTCTACTCGAAGCTTGTGAAGCGAAGGAGCGGACTACAAAGGTTGTAATCCCTCACACTTAGGTTTAAAGATGTTATCTTGCATGTTAAACCCTAATAATCTAGCAAAGATCCCGTCTTTGGGTTGTTCGGCACATCTAAAATTTTATTCGGGCATGTTTAATGCTTTATGAACCTTCACAAGAGTGCCTAGGAACCCTACAGTGGTATCAGAGCCTAGCTAGAGCATTAAGCGATGTGTTAACGAAGTTAAAACTCCGAACGAACCCGAATATGTCAAAATCAACCCTTCTCTGGATATTTTTAGAAATCTGTGATTTTTCCG
Organism: Agapanthus africanus; assembly: GCA_030015575.1. Lineage (NCBI taxonomy): Eukaryota > Viridiplantae > Streptophyta > Magnoliopsida > Asparagales > Amaryllidaceae > Agapanthus > Agapanthus africanus. The sequence continues at coordinate 387,828,838 of CM057345.1, read as the reverse complement.
AATTAAAAATACCAAAAAAAATCAGCAGGGAAACATAAGCACTTCTGTGAAAAACGAGCCCATGTTCCGTACAAACCGCCGCGGAACCGCGGCCGTAGCTCGCTTGGGCCGCGGAACCGCGGCAGTATTGGGGAATCAAGGACTAATTTTAGCACAGTTATTTCTTTTTCTGTGATTTAATTTTTATGCGTATTTTTAATCTGACTCAAGTGTTGAGTATTCTGGGGTTTATTTTGTAATCGTAGATTCGATCGGAATATTTAAATTCGTTATTTTTTCCGGATATTTAGAAACTGTTAAAAAGTTCGAACGGATATCATTAACTCAATTTCTCCCGGCACGAAAAATATTCAAGTGTTGAATTTTTCTCGGGTTTAAATCTTTCGGAAAACCGTGCATGTGACGCGATGGACCCTCTAGAAGACAACAAACCTTAACTCGATTATGTGTCCGTCTTGAACTGCCTTTTGAACTTTCGGGTTTGGGGCAGTACGGCGTGCTACATGTGAGGCGTTGGCTTGACCCTTCTATGGCTGGACTGTTGCTACTGTGACGTATTCTGAAACTTTTGAACTCCGCTCAAGTGTTGAGCGATTTTGGAAATCTTGGGTATTTGATTATCTGTTCGAAAAGTTTAGTACTGTCTATTTATCTAGAATGTGATACAATATGTGGAATTCATACAGTTAGGCATGAAATGCGAAATATGTGATATTTCGGATTTACGACGTCTAAAGAGATTGTGGATTCCAAATGTTGTAGTTTTACACTTTCTTTTCTGTGACCGTAAGTGTAATATGTGATATCGCCGGTTTCGTTGCTATATGTCAACGACAATTGGGATGCGCATATTTACTTACGTTGATGATATGAGATATTATGTGTTGCTGAGATATGATGTGCAGGATTGTCGCGATTGAATAGCCGGGGGTTTTATGTGAGATGAGAGTTTTATATTTTCATTCATGTAAATTCAAATATAATGTAATATTCTTTTATTTGGGGCACTTCCGGGTTGAGGTTGATGCCACCAGTGTTATATATTATTTACTTTTCCGCATTAGGATGGACCCAAGGAGGGGAGCACAGGTGACCGGGTTCTGGGTTTCAATGGGAGGCCATCTCGAGGAGTCGAGACCGGGTCTCCTAAACTCCAGAATTGGTAGGGTCGCTTTCCGCTCTCGTAGGGGTCCAGGGTATGGGCTTGGCTATTCATCGCGACTGTGGAATCCGTATTTTCTATTGTTGGTTAAATACTAAATACGGACGTCCTAGTATATCCCATATTATATCTATGTTTCTGCTGCGATATCTGTGATGTGATCATTTGATATGTTGTGATGGATACAGTATATAGTATATATGATATATTATATAGACGTTACTTATGTTTTACACCCGCACTAGCCCTGCCCTGCTCTGTCGTTAGTTACCTAACCTAACGGTGCACGAGGGGACATCGAGGCGAATGCGGATGGCATGAGTGTACGTCGTATTTATCTGTGATGCTTAGGAAGCATAAGCTGATGGGATTTTTTATTAATGAGATTAATAAAAAGAAAAGAAACCTTAAAGATGTTGTAGAATCAAAACTTTATAAAAAGGGTAGCTACAGTTTTGCTTTGCATAGTGGTATATATGATATACCCAGCACCTTATTCGATGAGGAAAAAGCCGAGATCCCTTCACCGGGAGTGACCTCTTTAGCGAAACTGGCAGATGCTACAAAACTCGGTTTGTCTTTTGATTGCTTTTAGAGTTTTTCTTTGCACAGTGATATATATGATATGTCATGTACCTTATTCGATGAGGAAAGAGCCGAGATCACTTCACCGGGAGTGAGCTCTTTAGCAAAACTAATGAAAGCCTCACAAACACTCCATTTCAAAATTTCACTTGATTCTACGACGATATCAAGTTCATTACGCAATAGGTTTTCAGAAAAACCTGCGTAGCCCTCCGTCATTTCAGATAGATATTATTTAGTATTCGTGCTATGTTTGTTGACTTAGTCAAGGCGTAGTGTACGGTAGCTAAGTAGTATTTATCTGCTAAAACATGAGATGTGATTGGATTAGGGTATTCGCACGCCCTTGTTGACTCAGTCAAAGGTCGTACGGGCGGGTTTAATTCAATCGGGAAATGTACGGGTTGAACTTGACTTGCGATTTATGGTTTGTTGACTTAGTCAAGGTCATAGATCGCTAGGGGCAAAATATTATCGGGAATTTCAAGTGTTAAAATTTGCAATGAGATTGCATACCTCCTATGAGATAGTTGGATCCCGATACCCACTGCGAGTAAGTGTTACTCCTGGGAGAGTTTTACACAAGACAATTCGCCGATCAAGTAGGTGTCTAGAAAAGTGTTACCGAGGTTACGCCTCTGGGAAAACGAGGTTTACTATAATTAGGTCCGTACGAAAGCACGGGGAACCTCCCTCAAGTACCGACACTGATCTGGCTGAAAGATTGACGAAATTATAGGGTGTAATTAATCCCGGCTAATCTTACCTTTTAGGGTTTGAAGGAAGATTTGATAAAAACAGTGAGAGACATCCTGATTAGATAAGATAATAACCAATCTAATCTTGCAAGAGCATACGCTAAAGTGTTTTCTTCTCTCTCTCTCCAGGTAGCGACCATGTCAGGCCATAATCAAAATAATAATAAGGATGTATTGACTGAACCCGCTTATTATACTGAGCAGGGGAACGTTGGACCCGTTCTTTCTTATAAGAGTTATAAGACTGAACAGGGAATAGGAGAATATCTGGATTCTCACGCCGTCCAAAAGAACATGCATGTTGATGCATCTTCTTCAGGTGTAATAGTTATTGAAAACTGTTTCTCAGTTCACCCTATGTCCTGGGTATTAGATACCGGATCAGGATCCCACATATGTAAATTGTTACATGGGCTACGTAAAGGTAGAGAACTGGGAAAAGGTGATCATTCCGTTCAAGTAGGGAACGGTGCAAGTATTGCAGCCAAAGCAGTTGGCTAATATAACCTAGTATTGCCAAGTCGTAATACACTGATTCTAAATGAGTGCTATTATATACCGAACATTATATGCAATATTATATCAATTTCATTATTAAGTAAAGAAGGATATAATTTTGTAGTAAAGGATAATGTTATGAACATATTCCTAGATCAAAAGTTGATTGCATCAGGCTCATTACATAATGGCATATTCATTCTAAATCAGAATACAGTCTTCAATATACAAAACACACACAAGAGGAAAAGTTCAGAAATGAACGAATCCTTCTTGTGGCATTGTAGAATTGGCCATATTAATGAGACACGGCTAGCTAAGTTACATAAAAATGGATATTTGAATTCATTCGAATTTTCATCTTATGATACTCGCCATTCATGTCTCAAAGGAAAAATGACCAAAGCTCCGTTTAGTGGACACGGAGAAAGAGTCACCAAACTCTTAGGACTGGTACATAGTGATGTATGCGGTCCCATATCAATGCATGCCAGGAACGGTTCTTCCTACTTCATTACATTCACAGACGATCTCTCTAGATACGGGCATGCGTTCCTGTTGAAACACAAGTCTGAAGCTTTTGAGAAATTCAGAGAATATAAGTACGAAGTAGAAAAACAAACGGGCAAAAGTATTAAGATCTTTCGATCTGATCGAGGAGGAGAATACTTAAGCAAAGAGTTCCTAAATTATCTAAAAGAGAATGGGATTCTCTCTCAGCTTACTCCTCCTTATACACCACAGCACAACGGTGTATCGGAACGAAGGAATCGGACCCTATTAGATATGGTGCGATCTATGATGAGCGATGCTGAACTACCTATTTCCTTCTGGGGGTATGCGCTTGAGACAGCCATATACATATTGAATCTAGTTCCGTCTAAATCTGTACCTACCACACCATATGAGATATGGAGTGGGAAGATGCTATATTTTAAACGAGTTAAGATATGGGGTTGTCCGGCTTATGTCAAAAGACAAAATCCGGACAAACTCGAGGCACGATCAGTTCTTTGCAAATTTGTGGGATATCCAAAGAATTCTCAAGGATATTTTTTCTACCACGCTGAGGAACAAAAAGTGTTTGTTGCTCAACATGCCACCTTTTTGGAAAAGGAATTTCTTGCAAATGAAATTAGTGGCAAAGAGGTAGAGCAGGAAGAGGTTCCAGCACCACAAACCACAACTGATGATTTGTTGGAACCAGAAGATTCAGTAGTACCCGACGAACCCCAGCCTCTCCGCCGATCTAGTAGGGTTTCTCGTCCACCTGAGAGATACTACGGTTTTCTTATTGATGGTGGAAGCGAGGATTGCATCATGGAAGATGATGACCTGACTAGTTTCGAGCAGGCCATCACGAGTGGTGACTCTGTGAAATGGCTGGATGCAATGCGATCTGAGATGGAATCCATGTACACCAATAAAGTATGGATTTTGGAAAATGCTCCTGAAGGGGTAAAACCCATTGGGAGCAAGTGGATTTTTAAAAAGAAATTTGGTGTAGATGGAAAAGTTGAGACTTTCAAAGCTAGACTTGTAGCAAAGGGTTTTCGTCAACGACCAGGTGTGGATTATGACGTAACCTTTTCTCCAGTGGCTATGCTTAAGTCCATCCGGATCTTACTTGCCATTGCTGCATACCATGACTATGAAATCTGGAAAATGGATCTTAAGACCGCCTTTCTAAATGGTGATTTAGAAGAGTGCGTGTACATGACTCAGCCAGAGGGCTTCGTAGATAGTGGGAGCAGCGGAAAGGTGTGCAAGCTGCTTAAATCCATTTATGGGTTAAAGCAAGCATCGCGGAGTTGGAATATCTGTTTTGATGTTGTAGTCAAAGAGTTTGACTTCATCAAAAACATAGATGAACCTTGTATCTATAAAAAAGTAGCAGAGAGTAAGGTTGTCTTCCTCGTATTGTACGTAGATGACATACTCTTGATAGGAAATGATATTCCTATGCTGCAATCAGTCAAGCTCTTCTTATCACAAAGATTCTCAATGAAAGATCTAGGTGATGCCTCCTGCATATTGGGGATTAGGATCTATAGAGATAAATCCAAACGGATACTGAGATTGTCCCAATCCAGGTACATTGACACCATACTAAAGAGGTTTAGTATGGAAGAATCCAAGCGTGGGAACCAACCCACGATCTCTGGACTCACTCTCTCCAAAGAGATGTCTTCCAAGACTGATTTGGAGAGAGCTCGCATGCAAGGGATACCCTATGCTTCGGCAGTAGGCTCTATCATGTATGCGATGCTATGTACCATACCCGATGTAGCATACTCACTAAGTGTAGTGAGTCGGTATCAAGCAGATCCTGGAGAGAGTCACTGGACAGCTGTGAAGAACATTCTCAAGTACTTGCGAAGGACTAGAGACATGTTCTTGGTGTATGGCAACGGAGAACTCCGGGTGGAGTCCTTTACCGATTCCAGCTTCCAAAGTGATAAGGATGACTCTAAGTCGCACTCGGGATTTGTCTTTACCTTCAATGGAGGGGCGGTATGTTGGAAGAGTTCTAAACAGGATACCATTGCAGTCTCGACGATGGAGGCTGAATACATCGCTGCCAACGATGCTGCCAAAGAGGCTGTCTGGATGAAGAAGTTCATTACTGAACTTGGTGTGGTTCTATCCATTGAACATCCAATACCTGTGTATTGCGGTAACAATGGAGCTGTGGCTTTGGCCAAGGAACCCAGATCCCATCAGAAGTCCAGACATATTCTAAGGCGGTATCACCTGATCAGGGAGATAGTTGATCGCCGGGAGATCGAGGTCGGGAGAGTAGATACGAAGGACAACACTGCGGATCCACTCACGAAGGCCATTCCCTAGATACAGTTTGAGAGATTATTCAGGATGCTAGGTATGAGATACTACAGCAGCTGGCCATAGTGCAAGTGGGAGATTGTTAGCTATGTATATGCCCTAGAGGCCATTGTTGTACATATGATGTATATTATGATGGATGCTTGGATATATACAGAGAGGACTTTCTTGCTCGTCATGATAGTATGCTATTTGGTTTCACTTTATCATAACATGTTGACTTGTATTGGTTTACTGTCTTTCTCTCACATGTTGATAAAGCCCTTAGGATCTGTACTCGACTACTGGGACTATGATGAGATCATACTAGTGGGGCCACGGTAGTCGATGAGTACATCCTATAACTGTTCCTAGTCGAGGGTATATCGAGACAGGGCATCGATACACCAGAGTAGACTAGCGTATACGCATCTTGACCCATATGATGGGCGATGGATGATCCCGTATCCATCGGTGTTTGACATCAGAGATGGTGTACGGGTGCTCAGTAGAGACTGGGTACACTGGACGGACTCGCCGAGAACTCCCAGATGGTGATATACCACACGTCACATGGCAGTTCTCTGGTGACACTGGTACAGCGTAGTCTGTAGACCCGAGATCGTCATAGAGTCTTGTGTGGTTCCCACTGTGCTTTGATTTCCACCTTACCATGTCCAAGAGGGCGTGAAAAACGGTGGCTTTTGGGTACAGTCCCGAATCACATGGAGGTAATGAGCGATAGGAGGGGATTCGTCTCTCCCGGTATAGGGAGTTGATGTTGTGCAGTGTTCGATTGGCTATAACTGGAAGTCCATGACCAAGGCTAATATAGAGATAAACTGGTAAGTGTTACCAGTAGTTTCTCGACCTGTTATGAGCCTCATATCGACACGAGTTATCGGTTACTGGGGTTTGACGTATACCACCCCTAGACTTGATATGCGATATATCAGACGAACAGACCGGACTGTACGGGAGTGTTACTGATTGGATTCACAGGAGAACGGATAGGCTAGCTTGTTGATCTTCTGATCGCTCAATACCTGGATGGCTGTTACGTTAGCTGACCGCTTGCAGCTTATGGCTGTTTGATATGATCATCACCTGCTACCGGCGTATTGACGATTCTTTAGAGTCCTACACAGAGGTTTTTTGGCTCAGGAAAAACGGAGTAGAGGCACATATGTGATATGTGCGGGACCGAGGATAATGTGATATGAGATACCGTATTATATTCTCGCGATATTTAGATATGAACCGGGACATCGAATCAAGTGTTGATTCGATGAATCGGTACATGATATATTAGTCGGTTATATTCGATATAGCCGGATCGTCGGATCAAGTGTTGATTCGATGATTTAATGTATAATGATATATATGATATATTATATTACATTATCTAATATTGGCTCGCTTTATTATTTCATTTTCTCACCGGATTAATACATTGATATATATGCGATATATGTTAATTGTATTATTTTCTTTTGTTGCAAATATATAATATATATGTGATATATATTATTGTGACATGATATGATTTATTGTGAAACATGTTTAAGGATGATAAAAAGGGATTAGGGTTTGATTAAGGTTAGCTCCTTCTTGTTCATTCTAGAAGGATTCTCTTTTGTCTTGGTTAAGATATTTTGGTTGATCCTTATCCTTAACCTAACCAAACCCTAACGCTTGTTTATTCTCTACAAAGTTTTAACCTATCATCCTTGACCATGGTTCCATATCAATCATATATTCTCATCTACTATTCATCACAAAAGGATTATCGTTTTCATTTATCATCTTCTTCTCTCTTAGCTTTGTGAAAGCTTACTAGAAATTCCTTTTGTGATGATTTCTTGTGAGAAAGTGAATTAAAAAGAAAGCATAAATACTACTCTATCGTCCTCATCTAATCTAGCCCATTAGATTAGGGTGTTCATCTCTTTAGAGTGAGAAAGCTTGGGTTATATCAAATTCGACCTAGATCATCGGAGAAGCGGAACACTTTAAGCTAGCATGGATCGTTCGAGTCGTGGAGCCTCTCTTGAGTCCGGGAGATCGTGGATCGCGGCGAAGGGACTTCTACTCGGAGCTTGTGAAGTGAAGGAGCGGACTACAAAGGTTGTAATCCTTCACACTTAGGTTTAAAGATATTATCTTGCATGTTAAACCCTAATAATCTAGCAAAGATCCCGTCTTTGGGTTGTTCGGCACATCTAAAATTTTATTCGGGCATGTTTGATGCTTTATGAACCTTCACAAGAGTGCCTAGAAACCCTACATATACATTAAATCATTAAATCAATACTTGATTTAATGATCCGGTCATATTGCATATAACAGACTAATATCTAGTGTATCAATGTATCGAATCAACACTTGATTCGGTAATCCGGCTATATCACATATAACCGTCCGATGATACAAATCGCGAGAATAAAATACAGTATCACATACTGGTATTATTCTCGGTCCCGCACATATCTCATATGCGCTCCTATTTCGTTTCGCTTGAGCCAGGAAACCCCTGTGTAGGACTCTAAAGACTCGTCAATACGCCGGCAGTAGGTGGTGATCATATCAATCACCCACAAGCCGCAAGCGGAATGCTAAACGTAACGGCCACCCGGGTATTGAGCGATCAGAAGATCAATGAGCAAGCCTGCTCACACTCCTGTGAATCCAACCAGTAACACTTACCGTACAGTCCGGTCTCGTCGTCTGATATGTCACATATCTCGCCTAGGGGTGGAAAACGTCAGACCCCAGTAGCTCGATAAGTCATGTCTATATGAGATCTATAACAGTTCGAGAAACTACTGGTAACACTTACCAGTAAATCTCAATAACCCTGGCCAGGGATTTCCGGTTATAGCCAATCGAACACAGCACAACATTAACTCCCTATACCGGGAGAGACGAATCCCCTCCTATCGCTCATTGCCTCCATATGATTCGGGACTGTACCCAAAAACCACCGTTTTGCATGCCCTCTTAGACGTGGTAAGGTGGAAATCAAAGCACAGTGGGAATCACACAAGACTCTATGACGATCTCGGGCCAACAGACTACTCTGTACCAGTGTCACTGGAGAACTGCCATCTGACGTGAGGTATAATACCATCTGGGAGTTCTCGGCGAGTCTGTCCAGTGTACCCAGTCTCCACTGAGCACCCGTACACCATCCTTGATGTCAAACACCGATGGATATGGGATCATCCATCGCCCATCATATGGGTCAAGATGCGTATACGCTAGTCTACTCTGGTGCATCGATGCCCTGTCTCGATACACCCTCGACTAGGAACAGTTATAGGATGTACTCGTCGACTACCGTGGCCCCACTAGTATGATCTCATCATAGTCCCAGTAGTCGAGTACATATCCTAAGGGCTTTATCAACATGTAATAGAGACAATCAGAATACATGTTAAGATAAAGTACAACCAGATAGCATACTATCATGTCGAGCAAGAAAGTCCTCCCTATATATGTCCCAGCATCCACTACAATATACATCGTATGTACAGTAATGGCCTCTAGGGCATACATATAACTAACAATCTCCCACTTGCACTAGGGCCATCTGTTGTGGTATCATATACCCAACAATTAGCTGTGGTTGAAGTATCTTATACTCAACCATCCCATAAAAGTCTTTACTGTGGAAAAGTCCTTTATGAGTGGATCCGCGTTGTTGTCCTCTGTGTCGGCTCTCCTAACCTCGATCTCCCTGGAGATCATCCATCTCCATGATCAGGTGATACTGCCTAAGAATTATTTCTGGATTTCTGATAGGACGGGCGTTCGTAGGAAACAGCCACAACTCCATTGTCACACAATGGTAGGAACGAAGTTCATCTCATGAACTAATATATATCCAGACTGCCTCTTTGGTAGCATCTTTGGTAGCGATGTATCTAGCCTTTATCGTCTAGTATGCCACGGTATCTAGCTTGGAACTCTTCCAACATACCGTCCCTCCACTGAGGGTAAAGACTATGCCTGCGACTGACATTCAGTCGTCCTTATCACCCTGGAACTTTTCCAGTGATTCTCCCTAGGGTCTATTGATACCTTCTCACTACAACTAGTGAGTATCCTAACATCCAATTAGATCTATCTCATAGATCCAAAACCCAGGATTTAGTAGGTATCACTTTGATCCTATATGGAGAATCCTTGTGATAAGCGGAGATTGACCGAGCGTAGCATAGGAAACACCTTCCCTATCAAGAGTATGTCATCCACGTACTCTACGAGGATCATCACCATACTCCCTACTACTTTTTTGTATATACAAGGTTCATCTACCATTTTGATGAAGTCAAACTCTTTGACTACCACAAAACAGACGTTCCAACTCCGCGATGCCTGCTTTATCATATAAAACATCTTGCACACGTTTCCACTGCTCCCACTGTCTACGAAGCCCTCTGGCTGTGTACTTATAGACGCCCTCTTCTAAAACATCATCTTAGAAAGGGAGTCATGACACCCAACCACCAGATATCGTAGTCATGGTATGCAGCCATGGCAAGTAGGAACTGGATGGACTTAAGCATAGCTTTGAAAGTCTCAACTTTTCCATGTACACTAAGTAATTTTCTCAAGATATACTTGCTCCTGATGGGGATTTAACCCTTAAGATAAAGCAACCAAAGTCCATACTTTGTTGGTGTATAAGGATTCCATCTCAGATCGATAAGCATCCAGCCATTCTTACAGAGTCCCACTCCTGATGGCCAGCTCGAAATAAGTTGGGCCATCATCTCATGATGCAATCCTCGCTCCCACTGTCATAGAGAAACCGAAGTATTTCTCAGGTGGGTGAGGGACCCTACTAAATCGGCGGAGAGGCTGAGGTTCGTTAGAATCTATAACCTTCGGGTTTACCAAATCATCAGCTGTAGTTTGTATAGCTGAAACATTTCTAGTTCTACAGAACAGACCATGCCTCGAGCTTGTCCGGATTTTGCTTTTAGACATAGACTGGACAACCCCAAATCTTAACAAACTTAAGATATGGGCTCTTCCCTTTCCATATCACATATGAAGTGTTAGGCAACTGATTTGATTTGAACCTTATTCAATAGGTATGCAGCTTCTCAAGTGCATAACTCCCAAAAGGAAATAGGAAACTCAGTAGTACTCATCATAGAGCACACCATATCACATAGGGTGCTATCGCTCCGCCCCGATATACCATCGTGCTATAGTGTATTCGGAGGAGTAATGCTGAGAGAGAATCTCATTCTCCTTTAGAATAGTCGCGTGCTTCAGTATTCTCCTCCTTGATCACATCAAAGGACATAATACTTATACCCGTATTTTGGTTCTCTACTTCTATCTTACATTCTGTGAATATCTCAAAAAGGTTCGGACTTGTGTTTCAACAGGAACATATGTCTGAATCTAGAGAGATCATCAGAGAATGTAATGAAGTACAAAGAACCGGTCTTGGCATGTGTAGACAGGGGACTTTCATACATCAACATGTATCATCCCAAGAGTTCACTAACTCTTTCTCTGTTTCCAATAAACAGAGCTGTGGTCATCTTATCTTTGTGACATGACCGGCAAGTTTTCACAAGATGTAAATTCAAACAGATTTAAATATGCATCTATGTGTAACTTAGCTAATCGGGTCGCATTGATATGACCTAGTCTACAATACCTCAAGAAGGATCCGTTCATTTCTGAACTCTTCCTCTTGTGTGTGTTCTGTATACTAAGAACTGTAGTTTGATTTAGAATGTCAATGCTTTTAGATAACGTGCCTGAACCGATCAACTTTTGATATAGGAAATGTTCAAAACATTATCCATCAATACAAAATTATATCCTTTCTTTACTAATAAAGAGACTGATATGATGTTGTATATCAGGTTCGGTATCTAATAACATTTGTTCAGAATCAATGTATTCTAGTAATACAGGGTGAAAGTGACCAACAGACTTGGCTGCAACACTTGCACCATTTTCTGTCTCTACCTTTCTGTAGCCCATGTAACGTATTACATTTGCGGGATCCTGATCCGGTATCTAATACCTAGGACATAGAGGACACTGAGAAACAGTTCTTTATAATGAACACACCTGAAGGAGATGCATCATATGCACTTTCTTCGTTTGGGTGGCATGGGAATCTTGGTATTCCCCTATTTCCTGCTCTGTCTTATAACAATTATAAGTTGGAGCGGGACCAACGTTCCCCAGCTCAGTATAACAAGCGGGTTCGGTCAATACTTCCATATTATTATCTTGATTAAGGCGTGATATGGTCGCTACCTGGAGAGAGAGAGAGAAGAAAACACTCTGCATGCGCTCTTGCAAGATCAGATTGGTTATTATTTTATCTAATCAGGATGGCTCCCACTGTTTTTATCAAATCTTCCTTCAAACCCTAAAAGGAAAGACTAGCCAGGATTAATTACACCCTACAACTTCGCCAATCTTTTAGCCAGGCCAGTGTCGGTACTTTGAGGGAGGTTCCCCGTGCTTTCGTACGGACCTAATTAATGTAAACCTCGTTTTCCCAGAGGCGTAACCCCGTTGACACCTTTCTAGACGCCTACTTGATCGGCTAATTGTAATGTGCAAAACTTTCCCAGGAGTAACAATTACTCGCAGTGGGTATCGGGATCCAACTATCTCATAGAAGGTATGCAATCTCATTGCAAATTTCAACACTTGAAATTCCCGATAATATTTTGCCCCTAGAGTCCTATGACCTTGACGGAGGTCAACAAACCATAGGCTACTAGTCAAGTTCAACCCGTCATTTCTTGATTGAATAAAACCCACCCGCACGACCCTTGACGGAGGTCAACAAGGCTGCACGACTACCCTAATCCAATCTGCATCATATGCATAAGCAGATAAATACTAGTTAGCTACCGCACACTACGCCTTGACGGAGGTCAACAAACGTAGCACGAATACTAAGTAGGACTTATCTGAAATGACGGAGGGCTACGACAGGTTTTTCTGAAAACCTATTACGTAATGAACTTGATATCGTTGTAGAATCAAATGATTTTAAAATGGAGTGTTTTTTAGGCTTTTCTAGTTTTGCTAAAGGGGTCACTCCCGGTGAAGGGATCGTCGGCCCTTTCCTCGTCGAATGAGGTGCAGGATATATCATATGTATCACTATGCAAAGTAAGAACTAGAGAAGCAATCAAAATACAAAACCGAAGGGTGTTGTATCTGCCAGTCATTGCTAAAGGGGTCGCTCCCGGTGAAGGGATCTCGGCCCTTTCCTTATCGAATAAGGTGCAGGATGTTCTACAAGGAACACCACGATGCAAAGCAAGAACAGTAGCTACCTGTTTTTGAAAATTCGATTCCACAACATCCTTTAGGTTTTTTTATTTCATTAATCTCATCAATGAAGTCCCATCATTTAAGTCACCTAAACATCACAGATAAATACGACGTACACTTATGCCATCCGCATTCGCCTCGATGTCCCCTCGTGCACCGTTAGGTTAGGTAACTAACGGCATAGTAGGGCAGGGCTAGCGCGGGTGTAAAACATAAGTAACGCGTATATAATATATCGTATATACTATATATAGTATTTATCACATCTCATCACATGATCACATCACAGATATCGCAGCAGAAGAAACATATGAAATATTGGATATACTAGGACGTCCGTGTTTTATTTTGAGCCTCTATAAAACACGGATTCCACGGTCGTGACGAATAGCCAAACCCACACCCTTAGACCCCTACAAGAGCGGCAAGCAACCCTACCAATTCTAGGGTTAGGAGACCCGAACTCGACTTCTCGAGTTGGTCTCCCACTAGACCCTAGAACCCGGTTACATGTGCTCCCCTCCTTGGGTCTATCCTAGTGCGGAAAAGTAAATAATATACAAATGGTTACATCAACCTCATCCCGGAAGTGCCCCAATAAAAGAATATTACATACATTTAAATTTTCATGAATGAAAATATAAAACTCTCATCTCACATAAAACCCCCGGCTATTCAGAACGCGACGATCCAATATAACATATCCAGCAACACAGAACATCACATGTCATCAACGTAAGTAAATATGCGCATCCCAATTGTCGTTGACATATAGCAACGAAACCGGTGATATCACATATTACACTTACGGTCGCAGAAAAGAAAGTGTAAAACTACAACAGTTGGAATCCGCAACCTCTTTAGACATCGCATGCCTAATCAAATGAATTCCTTAGATATCGCATGCCTAACAATTATAAATCCCGCATTTCAGTCTCAAAATCGAAAACTGTTTTCAATATCAAGTCGGGCAATTCAACAAGATTCCCGACATCCTGAACAAATGCTCGTCACAAACTTTAGTAGACGGCCGCACCCCCAATACCGTCGACGAAGTGCACTAAGGCGGAACACCGCTGCCGCGAGCACCCGAACGGATGCTTTCGACGACGGGGTTCTCCTACAGTCACTTGGTCGAGGCTATGGGGCATGGCTATCTATTAAGTTTACCCAGCGAGTATCCGCGTACGTAATATGATTGCGACGAACTTTTGATCACATCAAAATCCCGTGGCAATCGGTCAAGTGAAACTAAACTGCTAGATTTATAGCAATCATATTAGTTATCACATAACTACTTGTGGATTCTTATTATGGTTCATGTCATAGAATGTGACAAAGTTTTACGTTGGCTGTCACAAGCCTACCACAACCCTCACCCTTTCTCATCCGGACTTGGGACCGGCAACGGTGGGTTTCCTTGTACCTATCTACAAGAATAAGGGTGACATTCAAAGTTGCTCAAACTACCGTGGAATAAAACTGATGTGTCACACCATGAAACTTTGGGAGAGAGTGATTGAACACAGACTAAGGAAGGATATTAAGATAACAGAGAACCAATTTGGGTTCATGCCTGGACGATCGACGACAGAGGCGATTCATTTGCTTCGTCAACTTGTCGAGCGCTTTCGAGAGAGGAGAAGAGATTTGCATATGATATTTATTGATTTAGAAAAAGCGTACGACAAGGTACCTAGAGAGGTATTATGGGGGACAATGATGAAGAAGGGGGTCCCCGTCAAGTATATTGACATAATCAAGGATATGTACGACGGAGTAGTGGCAAATGTCAGAACTTGTGGCGGCTTAACAAGTGATTTTCCGATTACTATTGGTTTACATCAAGGATCTGCATTAAGTCCATTCCTGTTTACCATCGTGATGGATGAGCTTACTAGAACTATCCAAGATGAGGTCCCTTGGTGTATGCTATTCGCTGATGATATTGTTCTAGTAAATGAGACAAAAGCAGGGGTTAATGCCAAATTGGAATTATGGAGGCAAACATTAGAATCTCGGGGATTCAGATTGAGCAGGTCCAAGACAGCATATATGCACTGCAAATTTAGTAGCCAGAGAAGTCAAAACTATATTGGTATAACATTGGAAGGGCAAGAGATATCACCGAGCGACCAGTTTAGATATCTAGGTTCCATCATCCAAAGGAATGGGGAGATCGATAGTGATGTTAATCAAAGGATCCAAGCTGGTTGGTTGAAATGGAGGAATGCAACAGGGATTTTGTGTGATCGTAACTTTCCGTTAAAATTGAAAGGGAAGTTTTATCGGAGCGCTATTCGGCCTGCCTTATTATATGGTACAGAATGCTGGGCTCCTAAGAAGCATCATACACAGAAGATGCATGCAGCGGAGATGCGCATGCTTCGTTGGATGTGCGGTAACACTAGAAAAGATAAGGTGTGAAATGAGGATATTCGTGCAAAAGTTGGTGTAGCACCCGTGGAGGAGAAGATGCGGGAAAACCGGCTAAGATGGTTTGTTCATGTGCGACGCAGACCTATGGAAGCACCGGTTCGACGAATAGATACTCTCGATATGGGAAATGGCAAAAGGGCAAAAGGGAGACCGAAGAAAACATGGATGGAGGTGATACGAAACGATATGGTTGCCAAAGGACTCAATGAAAGTATATTGTTCAATAGAAGTGAGTGGAGATAGAGGATTCATGTGCTGGACCCGGCGTGATTCTCATGTTGGTTCATGTAGCCTACCCCATATGCTTGGGATAAAAGGCTCAGTCGTCGTTGTTGTTGTTGATAACTACTTGTGGATTCCAATTATTGTATCACATTCCAGATAAATAGAAAATGTTAAACTTTCCGATCGAACAATCAAACACCCAAGTTTTCCCGGAACAACTCAACACATGAAATAAGTTTAAAAACATCCACTTCATGCCACAGTACCAACGGTCCAGCCGTAGAAGGGTCAAGCCAACGCCTCACATGTGGCATGCCGTACTGCCCTTAACCTTAAGGTTCAAAGGGCAGTTCAAGACGGTCACATAATCGAGTTAAGGTTTGTTGTCTTCTAGAGGGTCCATCGCATTACTTGCACTACTTAGAACGTTCTTAAACCACGGAAAAATCCAACACTTGGAAATTTCTCGGCAGGGGAAAAATGGGTATTTTTATATGGCCGAACTTTTTAACATGTTCTAAACTTACCCGGAAAAACATAAACAAAGTTAAACAATCCTATCGAAACATCGAGTCCCCAAAACAACCCAGAAAACTCAACTGTTGAGTAAATATTAAAAATTCCCAGAAAACACAGCACTTACAGAAAGAAATTACTGTGCAAAAAGTAAAGGATTACGTCATCATATGGCCGCGGAACCGCCGCAAAAGCCAAGCTTGTGCCGCGGTTCCACGGCGGCTTGGGCGCATCTTTTTGTCGTTTTGCACTTATTTCTTAGAATTGCCTGCTGAATTTTTTAAGCATTTTTAATCTCGATAAATCCACAGTTCCAGAAAATGTACAGAGAGGGGTATTCGATTAGGGTTTCGGGTTCGAACGAACTTCTAACTTCGTCTACACATCGCCTAAAGCTCTAGCTAGGCTATGATACCACTGTAGGGTTCCTAGACACACTTATGAGGTTCCACAAGGCATCAACCATGCCAAATTCAAAAATTTATGTGCCGAGAAACCCTAATGAAGATCGTTAACTAGAGGATAAGCGAAACTAAAAGCTAGCAAACAACTTTACTACTAAGTGAATGGGATTACAACCTTTGTAGATCCGGTCTTCTACTTCTTTAGCTCCGTGTTGACGTCCCTCCGCTGCGATCATCGGAATCCCAGACTCTTGCGATGGTTTCATCGGAGAAATAAGCGGGCTAGGTCGTTGACTTCGATGCCGAAGATGATCTACGTCGGGGAGACTCAAACTCAAGCTCCATCTTCACTAGGTCATGAAACTTGTGAAGATAACACACTCTACTACATGGCAAGTTATAGAGGATGAAGAAATAGGAAGTGGGTTCACTTTAGAATTGGATTTCTCACTTGATTTCTTCACTTGATAATTTTTCAAGCAAGCTTTCTTCTTCATCATCAAGAAGAAGAAGAAGAAGAAAAGAATAGAAAATGAATTAATTGAAAATCATAAATCAAGTGAAGACTTATCATAATGCAACCATGGGTAAGTTTAACTCATGTAGAGAGCAAACCATAGTTTAGGTAATGGTTAGGTTTAAGAACAAAACAAAATGGCTAGACTTTTTAAAGATGCTAAAAAGCTTCATGAAGCTTCAAGTATACAACAAGAAAAGCCACCATTTTTTTAATCAAAATAAATAAAGAAAATAAAACCCTAACCATTAACTAAACATGGTGTAAATCATACACATACCCAAATTTGCATGTATCATCAAGCATGATACAATCTAGTGCACAAAAAGATTTCACATATACAACTTGTGCACATCAAGTGAGAAAATCAATCTTAAGTAAACCAATATTAGTTAATATAAAGTTGTTAGTGTCTATGCCCTAGAGTCCATTACTGTATCATACTAGTTTGTATATTACTTGATGGAAGCTTGGGATATTCACAGTTGTATATACAATCTTGCTCGAAATGGTAGTATGCTACTTGGTTTGTCTCTGCTTTAATATGTGCATGTGTTTCTTTTAGCATATTGCTGATATACATATTAGTAGAGCCCTTAGGATCTTTGCTTGATTACCAGCGTTGTGATGGCGCTCGCACCCGTGGGAGCTGGGTAATCTATAAGCACATCCTTATACAGGTCCCTGGTCGATGGACTATCGAGACAGGGCATCGATACTCCGGAGTAGACTAGCGTATGCGCTTCTCATCCCAGTGTGGGAGACGGTCTGTCCCACAGCCGTTAGTACGTCGTACTTGGGATAGTATGCGGGTGCTCGTTAGGTTACGAGTACACTGGACAGGACTCGTCGGGAACTGTTGGTTGGTAGTATACCTATCGTCAGTTATCAGTTCCCAGGTGACATGAGTACAGCTTAGTCCGCTGACTTGACACTGTCACTTCGCCTCGAGTGTGCTCCCACTGCACTTTGATTACTACCCTACCACGGCTCAAAGGAGTCGTGCAAACAGGTAGTTTTTGGGTGCAGTCCTGAAGCACTTGGAGGTAGTGACGGTTAGACAGGATTCGTCTCTCCCGGTATTGGGGGTTGACATCGCGCTGTGTCCAGGAGAGCCATTACACGAGTAGTCCCTGGCCAGGGGAAGCGAGATATACTGGTAGGTTTCCAGTGTTATCTCAGGGTGTTCTGGGCTACACTCCGACACGACTTATACCGCTATTAGGGGACTGACGTTCACCGCCCCCCTAGGCCCGCCATGCGATGTATCAGACGAACAGACCGGACTGTACGGAGATTGTCACATACAGGCTCAGTTGGAGTTCAGATGGGGTTCACCTCGTCAGTCTTCTTATCGACATCTACCTGGGGACCGTTACGTACAGCTAGTGCCGCTTATGGTCTGTTGTTAAACCCACTGCCAGCGTAGTGCCGAGTCTTTAGAGTCCCACACAGAGAGCTTTTCGCCTTTAGGTAAAATGAGTAGAGGTCGCATGGTTTTGTGACAGGGTTCGTTCGCATCCACGCACTTGTGCACGTTTGCTGTCCGGACAGTTTATACTAGCGGGTTTTGGTTTAAGCCGGATCTTAGTATATGATTTGGGATTGGTTTTTCTCTCTCATTGTATTCGTGTTCCTCGGATCACGAATGCGGGTGTGTATGCACAGTTGTTTGAGACAGAGGGAGAGGACCTTGTTTAGGGTTAATGACTATTGTCATTTTATTAACCCTAATGCTTATGTGTGTATTATAGTTAATTGATAATTAGTTTAATAATTGTGCATGGTTATGGTTGTTGACTATTTGACCTCCTTGACTTGTTGACCTAGGTTGACACTTTGACCATCATCATTTCTTTTGGAAGATGCTTTTTGATCCTTGCAAATTGAAATGATAATGGTCATGTCATGATTAGCCATGACAATTATCTAACTAATTATTCAATTAAAATAATATACACATATTAGTGAGAATGGTTCACATTTTTTCTCATTCTATCATTTCATTTCTCTCTCTTGTTCTTCCTCTCCCTCAAGCTCTCCCCTCTCATGTGTTGAGAAACACTTGATCTTGAGAAAAACCCTCTCTTGATCATCTCTACTCTCATTTAGGTTTGAAGGACTAGCACTTCTTGAACCCTAGTTACTTCTAGCTTGGAGTTGAAGCCAAAGGTTGAGGCTTTCGGGTGGATCTTTCTTTGTCGGGAGAAGACGACAAGGTGACCTCCTTCCACTACTCCAAGGAGCAAGGAGAGAAGGACATAAAGACTAAAGGTATAACCTTTCTAGCACTTAGCTAGTTTCTAGTTAGCTTTAGCATGTTTTTGTTTAGCAAAGATCCTTTAATGTCTAGTCCATGTTGCCTAAGCTCATAAAAATCCGATTTTTTTTCCGTTTTCCGCCTCCCCGCAAGTACCGGGGTGGGCAACGTGGACTTACAGTGGTATCAGAGCCTAACTAAACATAAAGTAGCTAGGTAGTGAAGTGTAACGAAGTTCGAAACCGAAAAATCCAAAAACCAAAATTTCAAAAACCCTAGTTTCTGTTAAATTTTTTTCTGGTCAAAACAAAATTTGTTATACACCTAAAATCGTCTCAAGGTTTTTTAAAGAACACCACCAAACCCGGTCCAGTGATTCGTCTAAACCGTCGCGTTTCCGCGGCAATAGCAAGCTATTGCCGCGGAACCGCCGCCGTTTGGACTCTTCACTGAGTCGAGTTTGGTGCAGTTTTCTTACGGCTTAGTTTTAGGATTTTTAAGATGGTTTATATGTGCCCAGATTTTCCAGAATAGAAATTTATTTTTGGGGGCCTATAAATACGTATTTTTTCCGAACTTCACTACACTTTGACTATGACGGTTATATCTGTGATGTTTGGATGTATTGAACGTCGGCTAATCGCTATATGTCGATTAGTCGGGGTTATACATATATGTGATCTGTGTTCGATATTGGTATGTGTATATGAATGGGTTGGATTGTCGCGGGTGAATAGCCGGGGTGGATGTGAGATGAGTGTTGTTTTTCCTTTCATTCATTGTAACATGTAAATTGATGTAATATTATTATTTGTATGGCCGCACAACCGGGTCGGGGTTGTAGCCGTCATTGTATAATTCTTTTTACTGTTTTTGCTCCTAGGATAGACCCATGGAGGGGGTGCACAAACTACCGGGTATCTCGAAGTGCCGAGTGGCCTACTCACGGTGGTGAGGGAGGTTGCTTCACTTCGGGTACTTGGCGGGTAGTTTGCCGCACCCGTGGGGGTCTTGGTGTAAGCCCGCGGGGGCGCCCCGGCCGTCGATCCGACGCCGGAAACGCGGAAAACAAAAACTTTGCGAACTTTGCAAAACGGCACCACCGCGGACTTTTTTACCCGGATCGGGCCATTAACCTAGCTAGCTAGCAAAAAGAAAAGAGTAGAGAAGCTATACCAAGCGATCCGTGTCCTTCGGTCTTCGTCTCCGCTCCGATCTCCCGCGGAATCTCCGTCACCTTCTCGCTCGTCGGAAAGGGGCACCACGTAGCCGGAATCTTTTACGGGCTCCCGCCTCTTGACCGAGGCAACTCGGGCGCGAAGTTGGCTAGCCGACGCGTCCAAGGCTTGCTATAGAAATAGTGTAGAAGCTTGTCTCTTTAGGGTTTATGGAAGTTGCCTTGATGGAGGGATTTGAGGAGGAGAATGAATGAAGGAGAGAAGCTTGGGATTTTGCAAGCATAAAAGCATGAAATGAGATGAAGAATAAACATATCACCAATCAACCTCTCTCTCTCTCCCCAAAAACAAGTGGCCGGCCATATCTCTCCATGGTGGAGATATGGAATCAAAAATCCAATAAGAAAAAGAAAAGATAATGCCAAGAAAAAGGGTCACACTCATTTCTCTTTTCAATCCATTCACAAACCATCACAAGAAAAGCAAAGAAAGGGACAAGAAAGGCATATCATCATGAAGCAAGTCTCATCATAATCCACAAGTGCAAGAAAACCCTCCACAAAAGAGTTATTTGCAAATTGCAAATAACCCCCTCCAACAAGAAAGTCCGACCGAGAAGGAATGAAGGAAAACCGGCCGGAACGGAATGTAAACTGGCAACCCCAGAAAAACCGATCCCGTAATAAATTACATGAAAACCCCGCTACTGCAAATACATGCCCGCATTTGTATTCCCACTGAACACAAATGCAAAGAGACAAAACTACACTATCTAATACTAGTATCCGGCTTAAGCCAAAGCCGGCTAGTAAAAACCGTCCGATCATGATCCGTGCAATACCGCACGTATCTGATCGAACCCTGCCATATCTCCATACGGCCTCTACAGCGTTTCGCCCGAAACTTGAGTAACTGTCTGTGTGGTGGACTCTAAAGACTCGTCAATACTATGGCTGTGGATTTAACCACTAGCACGTCAGAGGTATAAGCCATACGTGACGGGCCACCAGCTATTGACCAAAAGGGACGTCGATGAGCGAACTCATCCTGACACCCTACTGAGCCTGTCAGTGACAATATCCGTACAGTCCGGTCCGTTCGTCTATGAGCATCGCATGGCGGGCCTAGGGGGTTGGTAAAAGTCAGACCCCCAAAAGCGGTACAAGTCGTGTCGGAGTGCAGCGCAGAACACCCTGAGATACTACTGGAATACCTACCAGCAAATCTCCTGCCTTGGCCAAGGACTTTTCATGTTCTGGCTCTCCTAGACACAGCACGACCTCACCCCCAATACCGGGAGAGACGAACCCCTGCAGATCCGCTCACTGCCTCCATGTGGCTCGGGACTGTACCCAACTAAAACCTGTTTGCACGACTCCTTTGAGCCGTGGTAGGGTAGTAATCAAAGTACAGTGGGAACTCACACGAGACAAATGACGATCCCAGGTCGATGAACTAACCTGTACACATGTCACCTGGGAACTGCTATCTGACGTCTGGTATATCCCAACTAGCAGGTTCCCGGCGAGTCCTGTCCGGTGTACTCATAACCCAATGAGCACCTGTATACATCTTAGGTGAACCAACTGACACCAGTGGCTTGTGAGACCGGCCACCGCCCCTCGTCGGGGTCTCGACTGTATACACTAGTCTACTGTGGAGAATCGATGCCCTGTCTCGAAACTCCCTCGACTAGGGACCTTTTAAGGATGTGCTTGTAGACCCCCAGCTCCCACTTATATGATCGCCCTCATACTGCTGGTGGTCAAGCAAGAATCCTAGGGGCTTTATCAACGTGTAATAGCGACTCGAAAGGTCACCTAAAGCAGTACACGATGATAAAGATAAACCAGATAGCATACTATCATCTCGAGTAAGACTGTCCTACCGGGATAGGTCCTCCCCTCAATCATTGCAATCACGTGCCTGTGACCCAATAATTGACTCTGAGGGCACTATCTCCAACAATCTCCCACTTGCACTCGAGGCTAATTATTGCGATGTCGCATACTCACAGCCCGTGTGATACCGAACACCCAACTCCTCTACTAGTCAGTCTCACAAAGCTCGTTTGCGAAACTATTGCGTTCGAGGAATAGCCTCAGTGAGTGGATCCGCTTTGATGTTTCTTTCTATGTCTCTCTATATCTCATATTCGCAGAGAAAACTATCTCCCGAAAACGAGCAATACCTGTCCTAGAATGTCTGGATGTCTGATGGGACCTAGTTCAGAAATGAACTCCAAATCCAAACTTCTTAGACTGTATCGTCAACTGAACTTAATCAGTATCCTGCGCCATGCCTTCCCTCAGTATCCACCTGGACCATCTGTCCAAAATACTGCCCCTCGTCAGAGGGAAAACTATAACTCTGACAACCACTCTGCCATCCAGGTCACCTTGGAAGCCTGGAATGATAACCGTCTCCTAATGGAGGCTGCCGTTATCAATTCCCTAGAACATCAACTTATGTTCTAAAACTGCTTCCGACTGTTTCTCCAGGATTGGATCAATATCGACTTATTGCATCGACTGCAAGAACAACATCTGGCGTGGTACTTGACATCTCATGATTGACTCAATTGCCTAAGCAAGTGATCTGCCAATCATGCACATTCCTCTCCCCTTTAGTCTGTAAGACACCTTTAGAGAGGGTGACTCCATTACCTGCAGGTACACTACCGTGCCAGGAGTCGTCCATTCTAAATACTCATAGAATGCTGTCAAGGTACCCAGATTGGGAAACCACCAAATCTAGATCTAAAACCATAGATCTAGTTACCAGAATGTCCGATATAAGATCCAAGTCCTATGAGGAGAAACTACTGTGTGACGACCAAAGTATAACCCATCGTAGTATAGGAATATCACTTCCTACTCTGTGTATGTCATCAAATACCAGGACATCACACCCTACTACCTTCTTAACAGATCCATCCCCTATTCTGATGAAGTCAAACCTATGACTTCACATCAGAAATAGATGATCTATCTCCGCTACATCTGCTTTAGTCTATAAATAGACATAAGCTAACTGTCCACCAATGCTTCCGCTGCTCCCACTGACTACGACAACCCTCTGGCAGAGTCATATACACGTACACTTCTAAAGCAAGTTTAGAACGACGCTATACTCATCCTTCCGCCGGGTCTCGCAGCCTGGAACAACAGCAATGGCAAGTGTGGGTAAACAAGAACCTCCCTGCCACCGTCCTTGAGCATACCGAAGTACCTCTCGAGTGCCTGAGGTTACCCACCATATCTGCGGAGTGGCCAATGGAATGTCAAACCAGATTGAATCTTTAGGTTCTTATCAAATCTTCAGTAATCGTTTGCGGTTCTGGAATCACTTCCAGTTCTACCATACTCCCACTACTGTTTTTCTGAAAAAATCCATTTTTGATAAAACTGTGGCGAGTCAAGAACAATATCACTATTGATCTTCCAGATGGTAGAAAGTCAACCCTCGTCATAGCCCGGGTCAACCCACAAACAGCCACTACTGAAACGTGCCTTGAGTTGTCCAGTGTCTGGTTTTAAGCATAAGCCGGACAACTCCCCGTATCTTAACAATGTCAAGATATGAACTGTTCTATATCCAAGAACCAGAGGCACCGATTTAATTGAACCAGATTCAAATCATGCAGCTGTCTCCAGTGCATGTCAAGTAAATGGAAGAGAGGCCGATCAGCGTTACTCAACTTAGGAGTACTTCCAATTATGAGTAACCTGAAAGAGAAGTTAGTTCTCTTAATCATTACTATCAACTGAATACCATTCACAAATATCTACTCTTCGATCACCTTGAAGAATCCCGATACTTGCAATGCTTGGTTCTCTACTTTACTCTTATACCTATAACTCCTCAAAACTTAGACCCTGTGTTTCTACGAAACACATGTCTAAGAACTAGAGAAGTCATAAGTAAACAGAATATAGTACGAGGACCAACCCCTCCGTCCTAATGGACACTGGACAATATACAATACTCTGTATAAGTCCCCTGAGTCTAGCGACTCATTCACTGTGTGTCGTAGGTTGAAAACTGTACTTTTGGTTAAGAAGAATTACACCGCTGTTCAATGCTCCTTACCTAACCATCCACTGGTATACGTAAATGTCATAGACATAATTTCAAAAAGATATGTCTCACTCTATAAAAATAGACGTACAGATATATCAATTTGAAATTGGTGCACAACAACGGATATTCAAAACCAAATATTTGCCGACCGGCAAACAACCCAGGTGACTTCCTCAAATATCATGAATCCCGATATAATGAGGATGATCACCTAATTCCCAATAACTTACTCCCACTCATCATCTGTAAAACCATACAGATGTGAGACTCATACCTGGTAAATACATACCCTGGAGCAAGTGCCTAATTGGGAAATCAGTTTTCTTTTAACAGTACACAGTGGAACTGAAACATTGAGATGTTTCGATGGGGTATCCTGGTATTCCTAGTAATGCCTCTTCCATTATCCAGATTCACAACTATAATTGTATAATTCTTTGCCACCTCTCCAAATCCCTTTACACGTCTTTAGTCATTACCTTCTGTACACCCCTTCAGGCCAAATGGTTTTCTTCCTTCCCTACCGTTCGGCACCAGCCTATGGTTTGGAAGAAGACTATCCAATAAGCATAATGGGTGTACTGTCCTAGTCCTAGGAGCACTCGCAATGAGAGAAGGTGAGGATAAAAGACAACCGAATGTACTTAATTCATAGGTGATTTAGGATTGACAAAGAAGTACATGGTTTGGTCGTGAATAGCAGTCGCAATTTACTTTGCCCTCTTACTAATCCCTTGCTTTGTTTGAACTTAATACCTTCTGTACACCGTTTAGGCTAATTGGCTTTCTTCATTCCCCACCGTTCGGCACCAGCCTAAGGTTTGGAAGAAGACTATCCAATTTGCGTAATAGGTGTACTATCTCCTAAACCAAGGAGTACTCGCAACCTGAGAGAAGGTAAAAGGTAAAGACAACTGAATAGTCCTATTCGTTTTCTCCAGAACCGGAAACCATCCTCGAAGTCCTTCGAGTTCGTATATAACCATACGATGGTTTTGTCCAATGGAAGTGGACGTTCGTAGTAATACGGGGTGTCCCGGAGAAAAGAGTAAAAGTAGGAGTGGCAAAGAGGTCTGCAACTCTGACAATCCAAAAGCCAGTGTTAAGTAGGTTCGGTCAACTTGGTCACTGAGTCATAGTCTAGGGTCGGGTCAATGGTCGCTGCCAAAGAGAGAGAGAAAAGAAACACTCAGCGTGCACTCTAACCTAGATCAGAATGGTTACCAATTTATCTAATCTGGAAACCTCCCACTGTAACGTCAAATTCTTCCCCAAACCTGAAAGAAGAATTAGCCGGGATAACCCGAGGAGTAAACCAACTCATCAGTGGGAATCGGGATCCAACTATCATCGCATGATAACGTGACGGAATCCGCTCACGTTATCACACTCCAGAAGGTATGCGCATATCTGGCAAGTTTCAGTTCTTTTGAAACTCCCGATGTGGATTTTTGCCCCATGCTCTTATGACCTTGGCGTGAGGTCAAAATATCATAAGTCACATGTCAAGTTCTACCCGTCATTATCCTGGTTAATTTGAACCCACCCGTACATACCCTTGACGTAGGCCAAAATAGTAGTACGACTGTCCCAAACTAACGCATCTATCTATGCAACAGATAAATACCCGGCAGCTACCAAACACTATGCCTTGGCGTGAGGTCAAAATACATAGCTTGAATACTACCAAATATTTAACTGAAATGACGGAGGGCTACGAATGGTTTCTGGCGAAAACCTTTAACGTAATGAACTTGATATCGCTGAAGGAACGGATAGCTTTATAAAAATATAGTGACGACAACCTTTGCTAAAGAGGTCACTCCCGGTGAAGGGATCTCGGCTCTTTCCCCGTAGAATGAGGTGCAGGATATTCCAACTGAATACCACGGTGCAAAGCAAAAGCAATCGGCTATAGTGAAGTTACTGCCCTGACGCAAACTTTTGTCCAAGGGGTCACTCCCGGTGAAGGGATCTCGGCCCTTGCCTCGTCGACTGAGGAGCAGGATATTCCAACTGAATACCACGGTGCAAAACAAAAGTGAACGTCCTTGCAATAACAGCTTTTTGAAAAAGTGTTCCAACAACATCAGATTAGGTTTGTTTAACTTGCATTGATCCGAATCAATGCAGTCCCATCAATTGATCACACCACAAAGAACGAAAATATACTGACGTACGTATATGCCATCCGCATTCGCCACTGGGTCCCGTCATCACCCGTTAGGTTAGCTAACTAACGACAGAGCGGGGACTGGACTAGCGCGGATGAAAAACATATACAACATCTACTAATATATATACCAATATATAATTTTCGCTCAAGGCGTGATAAAATGCAACACAGAAATGTATAGCAACACAGATCAATACAGATATCTGGGATCCCCGGGTTTCACAGAGCCGCTGAAACCCGACGTTCCCCTGGTCGTGTGGATAGCCTGTGCAATGAAATCCTAGACCCCTACGGGCGCGGCAAGTTACCCGCCAAAACCTGAAGCGAGGCAGCCCCCTTCAACAACGTGAATGGACCACCCAGCACTTCACGGAATCCGGTAACTTGGGCACCCCTCCTGGGCCAACCCTATACCCCCTACGAGTGCGGCGAATAGCCCGCCAATCCTAGAGTGAAGCCCCCTCCGTCTCAATGCCATGAGATGCGGGCTTGTTGCCCTCCAGAACCCGACTACCCGTGCACCCCTCCGCGGAGTAATCCTAGTACAGAAAGTAAAATATACATACAACGGGTACATCGACCGCAACCAGGTCGTGCCCCAAAAGAATAATACAAACAGGCAGTGACGGCAGTCCACATGTCGGACGCTCGCCCCGCAATATCAAATGTACATATAAAACAAAACTGTACTACCACTGCAACCAGGCTATCCTCCACGACCGATCCGCAACAACACAGTACAATCACAGAACATCAACGTGAAAGTCACGTTCGCAAATCCGTCTAACCGGGCTATAGCAGTTAGACCGGATTTACCGATCGAGTGACATTCACGGTCGCAGATATAATGTAAAAACTGTGAACTGGCATGTTTAAAATATCCGACCGAACAAATTTATCAAAGTGGGCCCCCAAAAAGAACTGTAGCACTTACAGAAAACCTGGGCCCAAATAAAATATCCCAAAAGCCCTATTTCTATACCACAAGCTTACTGGGAAAATTTGGTGCCACAATTCCTCTTACCCGCCGCGCAAGCGCGGCCAAACCAGGGTTTTGGCCGCGCTTCCGCGGTGAAACTGAGGAATTGGTGGATCGTATTTTCCCAGATTTCTTATAATTGCTTTTACATGCCTCTGCAACAACCTGAAAAATTTTAGGAGCTCAAAAAAATTCAACAGAGAACACATGTGCACAAAAATACGGTTTTTGGGGATTTTGTTCGATCGGGTTCTAAACGCGCTAGAGCAAGCTAGGGAAGGTTAACGGCGTGGCTCTGATACCATTGTAAGCCCGCGGGGGCGCCCCGGCCGTCGATCCGACGCCGGAAACGCGGAAAACAAAAACTTTGCGAACTTTGCAAAACGGCACCACCGCGGACTTTTTACCCGGATCGGGCCATTAACCTAGCTAGCTAGCAAAAAGAAAAGAGTAGAGAAGCTATACCAAGCGATCCGTGTCCTTCGGTCTTCGTCTCCGCTCCGATCTCCCGCGGAATCTCCGTCACCTTCTCGCTCGTCGGAAAGGGGCACCACGTAGCCGGAATCTTTTACGGGCTCCCGCCTCTTGACCGAGGCAACTCGGGCGCGAAGTTGGCTAGCCGACGCGTCCAAGGCTTGCTATAGAAATAGTGTAGAAGCTTGTCTCTTTAGGGTTTATGGAAGTTGCCTTGATGGAGGGATTTGAGGAGGAGAATGAATGAAGGAGAGAAGCTTGGGATTTTGCAAGCATAAAAGCATGAAATGAGATGAAGAATAAACATATCACCAATCAACCTCTCTCTCTCCCCCCAAAAAAAAGTGGCCGGCCATATCTCTCCATGGTGGAGATATGGAATCAAAAATCCAATAAGAAAAAGAAAAGATAATGCCAAGAAAAAGGGTCACACTCATTTCTCTTTTCAATCCATTCACAAACCATCACAAGAAAAGCAAAGAAAGGGACAAGAAAGGCATATCATCATGAAGCAAGTCTCATCATAATCCACAAGTGCAAGAAAACCCTCCACAAAAGAGTTATTTGCAAATTGCAAATAACCCCCTCCAACAAGAAAGTCCGACCGAGAAGGAATGAAGGAAAACCGGCCGGAACGGAATGTAAACTGGCAACCCCAGAAAAACCGATCCCGTAATAAATTACATGAAAACCCCGCTACTGCAAATACATGCCCGCATTTGTATTCCCACTGAACACAAATGCAAAGAGACAAAACTACACTATCTAATACTAGTATCCGGCTTAAGCCAAAGCCGGCTAGTAAAAACCGTCCGATCATGATCCGTGCAATACCGCACGTATCTGATCGAACCCTGCCATATCTCCATACGGCCTCTACAGCGTTTCGCCCGAAACTTGAGTAACTGTCTGTGTGGTGGACTCTAAAGACTCGTCAATACTATGGCTGTGGATTTAACCACTAGCACGTCAGAGGTATAAGCCATACGTGACGGGCCACCAGCTATTGACCAAAAGGGACGTCGATGAGCGAACTCATCCTGACACCCTACTGAGCCTGTCAGTGACAATATCCGTACAGTCCGGTCCGTTCGTCTATGAGCATCGCATGGCGGGCCTAGGGGGTTGGTAAAAGTCAGACCCCCAAAAGCGGTACAAGTCGTGTCGGAGTGCAGCGCAGAACACCCTGAGATACTACTGGAATACCTACCAGCAAATCTCCTGCCTTGGCCAAGGACTTTTCATGTTCTGGCTCTCCTAGACACAGCACGACCTTACCCCCAATACCGGGAGAGACGAACCCCTGCAGATCCGCTCACTGCCTCCATGTGGCTCGGGACTGTACCCAACTAAAACCTGTTTGCACGACTCCTTTGAGCCGTGGTAGGGTAGTAATCAAAGTACAGTGGGAACTCACACGAGACAAATGACGATCCCAGGTCGATGAACTAACCTGTACACATGTCACCTGGGAACTGCTATCTGACGTCTGGTATATCCCAACTAGCAGGTTCCTGGCGAGTCCTGTCCGCTGTACTCATAACCCAATGAGCACCTGTATACATCTTAGGTGAACCAACTGACACCAGTGGCTTGTGAGACCGGCCACCGCCCCTCGTCGGGGTCTCGACTGTATACACTAGTCTACTGTGGAGAATCGATGCCCTGTCTCGAAACTCCCTCGACTAGGGACCTTTTAAGGATGTGCTTGTAGACCCCCAGCTCCCACTTATATGATCGCCCTCATACTGCTGGTGGTCAAGCAAGAATCCTAGGGGCTTTATCAACGTGTAATAGCGACTCGAAAGGTCACCTAAAGCAGTACACGATGATAAAGATAAACCAGATAGCATACTATCATCTCGAGTAAGACTGTCCTACCGGGATAGGTCCTCCCCTCAATCATTGCAATCACGTGCCTGTGACCCAATAATTGACTCTGAGGGCACTATCTCCAACACTTGGGTAGGGTATTTGGCTATTCACCGCGACCGTGTAATCCGCTTTTCGTTGCAGGCTCGAACGGATGGCGGATTCCTAGTATATCCAATGTATTCATCTGTGATCTGTAATGTCTATCATTGCTATATATATTTATATATAATAACTATTTAGGCGTTGCTTATGTTTTATAGCCGCGCTAGCCCAGCCCCCGCTCTGTCGTTAGTTAAGTAACCTAACGGGTGATGACGGGGCCCCGTGGCGAATGCGAATGGCATAAGCGTACGTCATATTTTGGTTGTTTTCTGCAATGGTAGGATTAAATGATGGGACGCATTAAAAGAACTAATGCAAGAAAATAAACCAAGTAAAAGTCGATTGGAACACTTTGAAAACCACTCGGTTCTTTTCAAAACTAAACTTTTAAACGCGGAGCTTGAACCACTCCTTTTAAAAGCTATCTCGTTCCATCGATTATATCAAGTTCACTAGGTTCACGGTTTCGCCAAAACTATCCGTAGCCCTCCGTCATTCCACATGAATGGTCAAAAAGTATTCAAGCTATGTATTTTGGCCAAAGTCAAGGCATAGTGATTGGTAGCTATTGGGTATTCATGTGCAGCATAGATAGATGGGTTGGTTTGGGACAGTCGTGCTGCCATTTTGGCCAAAGTCAAGGGTAGGTACGGGTGGGTCCAAATTAACCAGGAGAATGACGGGTAGAACTTGACATGTGACTTATGATATTTTGGCCAAAGTCAAGGTCATAAGAGCATGGGGCAAAAATCCACATCGGGAGTTTCATAAGTACTGAAACTTGCTAGCGCTGCATACCATTTGGAGTGTGATGATTCTGTTAGGATTCCTTCGGTTTTATCACGCGATGATATTTGGATCTCGATCCTACTGTGAGTATATGCTACTCCTCGGGAAAACTCTCACTTAACGATCAATGCTATAAACTTAGTAGGTGTCTAGAAAGGTGTTAGCGGGGCTACGCCTACAGGGAAAAGAGGTTACTTAATTAAGGAACTTCGCGAAAGCGTTGGAAAACCTCCCTCGAAGTACCGACACTGGCCTGGCTGAACGGTTAAGCAAGTATTGTACGGTGAGATTGATCCTGACTAATCCTTTTCTTTATGGTTTGAGAAGGGATTCGAGAGACAGTGGGAGCCTTCCAGTTTAGACAAACTAAAAACCACTCTAAACTTGCAAAAGCATCATGCTAAAGTGTTTCTTTTCTCTCTCCTAATTGCAGCGACCATTCAACATGACCGGACTTAAGTTATTACTCGATAAAAATATACTGACAGGGCCAAACTACAAAGATTGGCTCAGGAATGTCAAGATGGCAATCACTTATGACAAGTTGGGGTATGTACTTACCACCAAAGCTCCCCCTGTCCCAGGTCCCACCTCCAGCGTCGCGGATGTAGAAATCCGTAAGACATGGGAGATAGATTGCGCGAGGGCCAGATGCCTCGTACTAGCCTCGATGGACAACGAACATCAGAGGAGGCACGAGAATATGGACCTAGAGTCCATATTTCTCCATACAAAAGAACTGTATGGAGAGCAGTCTCGTATCGCAAGATACGAAGTGTCGAAGAAGCTTTTTTCGGCAAGGTTGGCCGTCGGATCATCGGTAGCGGAACACGTGCTTAAGATGATTGGCTACATTGAGGAGCTCGCGGACCTTGGGACCACGTTGGAGAATGAACTCTATACTGATTTGATTCTCCAGTCCCTTCCTTCCACTTACGCCCAGTTCATTCTTAACTTCAACATGCAAGGAAAGGAGGTTGAACTTTCCGAACTTCTGAACATGTTGAGGACTGCTGAGGGCACCCTACAGAAGGGTAGGGAGACATCCACTTTGTTTGTAGGAGGATCTTCCTCTTCTAGGTCCAGGGCGAAAGCCAAGGGCAAAAAGAAGAAAGCCCCCGCCAAACCAAGAGGCGGTGTCGGTAAAGTGGATACGAAGGGAAAAGGAAAAGCAACAAAGGTAGCGGGGAAGCTAGTGGGGAAGGAAGAATGCTTCTATTGTCACAAAAGTGGTCACTGGAAACAGGATTGCAAGACTTGGAAGGCCAGAACACAGGATTTGAAGCGAGTTGCAGCTTCAGCTTCAAGTGTGTATGTTATTGAAAACTGTCTATCAATAAACTTTACATCCTGGGTATTGGATACCGGATCAGGATCTCATATCTGTAATTCTTTGCAGGCGTTGAGAAAGCGTAGAGTTTTGAAGACAGGTGACATGACCCTCAGAGTTGCGAACGGTGCTAGCATGGATGCTGAGGCCGTGGGGGATTATCACCTGGGATTGTCGGATGGACATTTTTTGGTTTTGCGTAGTTGTTATTATGTACCAAATGCAACCTGTAATATCATTTCTGTATCTTTATTGTCTAAAGAAGGTTATGAATTTGCATTTGTAAGTAATGTAGTGAACATTCACCTTAATCAAGTTTTGATTGGGTCAGGTACATTGAACAATGGTATATACGTATTAAACCTACCACAGATTTTCAATGTCCAGAATACACACAAAAGAAAGTCTCCAGAAATAAATAAAACTTTCTTATGGCATTGTAGACTGGGTCACATCAATGAGAGAAGGTTGACTAAATTACATGCAGAAGGATATTTGGATCCGTTCGAATATCAATCGTATGCAACTTGTCAATCCTGTCTCAAAGGAAAGATGACAAAGACTCCGTTTACTGGACACGGAGAAAAAGCGAGCGAGCTCTTGGGACTCGTACATAGCGACGTGTGCGGTCCAATATCTACACATGCACGAAGCGGTTATTCTTACTTCATTACTTTTACGGATGACTTTTCAAGGTACGGTTATATCTTCTTAATGAAACATAAATCCGAGGCTTTTGAAAAATTCCAAGAATATAAGAATGAAGTAGAAAAACAAACAGGCAAAAGTATAAAGACACTGAGATCTGATCGAGGTGGTGAATACTTAAGTGCCGAGTTCCTGAGTTACTTAAAAGAGAATGGAATTCTCTCTCAGCTTACTCCTCCATACACTCCGCAACATAACGGTGTATCGGAGAGACGGAACCGAACCCTATTGGATATGGTACGGTCCATGATGAGTAATGCTGAGTTGCCGCGATCGTTCTGGGGATATGCGCTAGAATCAGCTGCATACCTTTTGAACCGAGTTCCAACTAAGACTGTGCCTACTACACCATATCAGATGTGGTGTGGGAAGAGACCCTATCTTAATCACATTAAGACATGGGGATGTCCAGCTTTTGTAAAAAAGCAGCATGCGGACAAGCTCGAGGCACGCTCAGTACAGTGCAAGTTTGTGGGATATCCAAAGAACTCCAAGGGATATTACTTCTATTGCGAAGAGGAACAAAAAGTCCTTGTTTCTCGCCATGCCCACTTTCTAGAACACCAGTTCATAGAAAAAGAATTAAGTGGGAGCGCAATAGAACTGGAAGAAATTCCAGAACCACGAGCTATTACTGAAAGCTTAGTAGAACCAGAGGGTTCGAAAGATCAGGACATTCCCACGCCACTCCGCAGGAGTAGTAGGCAGTCTCATCCGCCCGAGAGATACTACGGTTTTCTCATTGACGGGGATAGAGAGGATTGCATCATAGACTGTGATGAGCCTACTAGCTTCCAGCAAGCCATTCAGAGCGTCGACTCGGTAAAATGGCTGGATGCAATGCCGACCGAAATGGAGTCCATGTACACCAACAAAGTATGGACGTTGGACATTGCTCCAGATGGGGTAAAACCCGTAGGATGCAAGTGGATCTTCAAAAGGAAGATTGGTGTAGATGGACAGGTTGAGACCTATAAAGCTAGACTGGTAGCAAAGGGTTTTCGTCAACGACCTGGTTTGGACTATGACGAAACCTTTTCTCCAGTAGCTATGCTGAAATCCATTCGGATCCTTCTTGCCATTGCTGCCTTCCACGATTATGAGATTTGGCAGATGGACGTAAAGACAGCTTTTCTAAATGGTCATTTAGAGGAGTGTGTCTATATGGACCAGCCAGAGGGTTTCATTCAGGGTGGGAGCAGCGGAAAGGTGTGCAAGTTGCTCAAGTCCATTTATGGACTAAAGCAGGCATCGCGGAGTTGGAACATCTGTTTTGATGAGACGGTCAAGGAATTTGGCTTTATCAAAAATCCAGATGAACCATGCATCTATTGTAGATTTGTAGCGAGAACTGTAGTATTCCTCATTTTATATGTGGATGACATTCTCTTAATAGGAAATGACATTCCTATGCTACAATCTGTCAAGGGATTCTTGTCACACAGGTTCTCCGTGAAAGACCTGGGTGATGCCTCATACATTCTGGGTATCCGGATCTACCGTGACAGATCCAAGAGGATATTAGGACTTTCGCAGTCCAGGTACATCGACACCATACTGAAGAGATTCAGTATGGAAGATTCCAAGCGCGGTAATCTACCGGCTTGTCACGGGATCACCCTCTCCAAAGAGATGTCTCCCAAGACTGATTTGGAGAGGGATCGCATGTCTGTTATACCCTACGCTTCTGCGGTAGGCTCTATAATGTATGCGATGTTGTGTACCAGACCGGATGTGGCTTATGCACTGAGTGTGGTAAGAAGGTATCAGTCAAACCCTGGGGAGAAACATTGGATAGCAGTAAAGAACATTCTCAAGTACCTGAGAAGGACTAAGGAGATGTTCTTGGTGTATGGCGGAAAAGACCTGCAGATTGAAGCCTTTGCTGACTCCAGCTTCCAGAGTGACAAGGATGATTCCAAGTCCATGTCGGGTTTTGTCTTCACCCTCAATGGAGGGGCGGTGTGTTGGAAGAGCTCCAAACAGGAAACCGTTGCTGACTCGACTATGGAAGCGGAATACATCGCTGCATCTGATGCCGCAAAAGAAGCTGTCTGGATGAGGAAATTCTTGAGAGAACTTCAGGTGGTTCCGTCCATTGTTGACCCAATACCTCTGTATTGCGACAACAACGGGGCTATAGCTTTAGCGAAGGAACCCAGGTCCCATCAGAAATCCAGACACATCTTAAGGCGGTATCACCTGATCAAGGAGATCGTGGATCGCCAGGAGATCGAGGTCCGGAAGGTTGCATCAGAGGATAACACAGCAGATCCATTCACCAAGGCCTTGCCCCAGACTCAATTCGAGCGGCTGATCGAGATGATAGGTCTTCAATACGCCAGTACATGGCCTTAGTGCAAGTGAGAGGTTGTTAGTGTATATGCCCTAGAGGCCATTACTGTATCATACTAGTTTGTATATTACTTGATGGAAGCTTGGGATATTCACAGTTGTATATACAATCTTGCTCGAAATGGTAGTATGCTACTTGGTTTGTCTCTGCTTTAATATGTGCATGTGTTTCTTTTAGCATATTGCTGATATACATATTAGTAGAGCCCTTAGGATCTTTGCTTGATTACCAGCGTTGTGATGGCGCTCGCACCCGTGGGAGCTGGGTAATCTATAAGCACATCCTTATACAGGTCCCTGGTCGATGGACTATCGAGACAGGGCATCGATACTCCGGAGTAGACTAGCGTATGCGCTTCTCATCCCAGTGTGGGAGACGGTCTGTCCCACAGCCGTTAGTACGTCGTACTTGGGATAGTATGTGGGTGCTCGTTAGGTTACGAGTACACTGGACAGGA
Organism: Agapanthus africanus; assembly: GCA_030015575.1. NCBI lineage: Eukaryota > Viridiplantae > Streptophyta > Magnoliopsida > Asparagales > Amaryllidaceae > Agapanthus > Agapanthus africanus. The sequence continues at coordinate 387,792,809 of CM057345.1, read as the reverse complement.
CTCGTCGGGAACTGTTGGTTGGTAGTATACCTATCGTCAGTCATCAGTTCCCAGGTGACATGAGTACAGCTTAGTCCGCTGACTTGACACTGTCACTTCGCCTTGTGTGTGTTCCCACTGCACTTTGATTACTACCCTACCACGGCTCAAAGGAGTCGTGCAAACAGGTAGTTTTTTGGTGCAGTCCCGAAGCACTTGGAGGCAGTGACGGTTAGACAGGATTCGTCTCTCCCGGTATTGGGGGTTGACATCGCGCTGTATCCAGGAGAGCCATTACACGAGTAGTCCCTGGCCAGGGCAAGCGAGATATACTGGTAGGTTTCCAGTGTTATCTCAGGGTGTTCTGGGCTACACTCCGACACGACTTGTACCGCTATTAGGGGACTGACGTTCACCGCACCCCTTGGCCCGCCATGCGATGTATCAGACGAACAGACCGGACTGTACGGAGATTTTCAAATACAGGCTCAGTAGGAGTTCAGATGGGGTTCACCTCGTCAGTCTTCTTATCGACATCTACCTGGGGACCGTTACGTACAGCTAGTGCCGCTTGCGGTCTGTGGTTAAACCCACTGCCAGCGTACTGTCGAGTCTTTAGAGTCCCACACAGAGAGCTTTTCGCCTTTAGGAAAAATGAGTAGAGGTCGCATGGTTTTGCGACAGGGTTCGTTCGCGTCCGCGCACTTGTGCACGTTTGCTGTCCGGAAAGTTTATACTAGCGGGCTTTGGTTTAAGCCGGATCCTAGTATATGATTTGGGATTGGTTTTTTTTTCTCATTGTATTCATGTTCCTCGGATCACGAATGCGGATGTGTATGCACAGTTGTTTGAGACAGAGGGAGAGGACCTTGTTTAGAGTTAATGACTATTGTCATTTTATTAACCCTAATGCTTATGTGTGTATTATAGTTAATTGATAATTAGTTTAATAATTGTGCATGGTTATGGTTGTTGACCATTTGACCTCCTTGACTTGTTGACCTAGGTTGACACTTTGACCATCATCATTTCTTTTGGAAGATGCTTTTTGATCCTTGCAAATTGAAATGATAATGGTCATGTCATGATTAGCCATGACAATTATCTAGCTAATTATTCAATTAAAATAATATACACATATTAGTGAGAATGGTTCAAATTTTTTCTCATTCTATCATTTCATTTCTCTCTCTTGTTCTTCCTCTCCCTCAAGCTCTCCCCTCTCATGTGTTGAGAAACACTTGATCTTGAGAAAAACCCTCTCTTGATCATCTCTACTCTCATCTAGGGTTGAAGGACTAGCACTTCTTGAACCCTAGTTACTTCTAGCTTGGAGTTGAAGCCAAAGGTTGAGGCTTTCGGGTGGATCTTTCTTTGTCGGGAGAAGAAGACAAGGTGACCTCCTTCCACTACTCCAAGGAGCAAGGAGAGAAGGACATGAAGACTAAAGGTATAACCTTTCTAGCACTTAGCTAGTGTTCCTTTTCGAATGGCGGCACACAGGACCGCGATGTCCTGACGCTGAGATTCGGGACAGATGTTATTTGGTTTTATCCGTCCACCTCTCCGAAGATGCCAAGTTGATTTATGGCACCGTGTATCGGAGGTTTAGACGGATGCGGCCGATGTAGCAGACTTTGTCAGATTCCCCCTCGCTTGAGAGGTTTTTGATTGTGGGGACGCTCTTCCCTGCAGGCGCAAGCTCCTGCAGTTAATTACGCTACCGCATCGCGGTAACAACTTTCTCCTCCTCCAGAATTTCACTTCGCGTCGTGTGTGTTTGTTTTGTTTGTGGTTGCCCGTGGATTGTATACGGAGACAGAGTAATGCCGTCGCCCGTAGGACGTGGATTAGTCCAAATCCGTATTTACTTAGATTTGGGTTTGGTGTTTTAGTTTAAGGATACGTTAGCCGTATTGAGGCTAAGATCAACTTAAACGTTCGTTAAGGATACATTAGTCTGATTTAAGACTAAGATCAACTTAACATGGTGATCCATTTAATATATAGCCGTTGGGACTCGTCGCCTCTCTGACGTCGTTGAAGGATTACAACGATAGGTGTCAGAGGAGTTCAGAGATGTACCCTTGAACCAAGGTTGATTTGGAGTTTTATAGTCCATTTGAATGTTTAAGGATACGTTAGCCGTGTTTGGGGCTAAGATCAACTTAAACGGGACCGTTTAAATCCAGCAAAAGAGCATTTGGAGGCTCTATTGTTCCAGTTTAGGGACATAGTGGTCCATTGCCAGTTTAGGGACGTGGTGGTCCAAGTTCCAGTTTAGGGACGTGGTGGTCCGTCGCCAGTTTAGGGACGTGGTGGTTCGATATTAGTTTAAGGACGTTTCGGTCCGTCGCCAGTTTAAAGACGTGGTGGTCTATCATTAGTTTAGGGACGTCTCGGTCCGATATTAGTTTAGAGACGTCTCGGTCCGATATTAGTTTAGGGACGTCTCGGTCCGATATTAGTTTTGGGACGTTTCGGTCCACGAGTTTAAGGACCCCGCAGTCCATATTGATGTATGGTCGTTGGGACCCGTCACCTCTTTGACGTCGTTGAGGAATTACAACGATGGATATCAAAGGAGTTCGGAGATGTACCCTTGAACCGGATGTGGATTGGTTTAGGAGAGCCATTTTGCTCAGTTAATTTAGTTTAAGGACTTATGGCCACGATTGGGCTAAGTCCAGTTAAAAATGTCCAATATTTTATTTTCATTTGTTTTTATTTTTATTTGGGCTTTGCCCAGAAAAGATGCAGGGCATCAATTTGTTTTGGGGCTCTGCCCTTTATAAATGATGCAGAGCATCAATTTCATTTGGGCTCTGCCCTTGTATAAAGGATGCAAATCATCAATTTATTTGGGCTCTGCCCATTTATTGCCTTGCAATTTATTTTGGCCTGTCAGGTCATTTTGATTTGGGCCTGGCTATTTAAGTAATGCATTGCATTTGTGCAAAGCACTGTTAATTTGAGAATCTTTTAGATTCAAGAACCGATGGTTCATAAAAGAAGTGCAAAGCACTATTTGATTTAGATCTAAGAAAAAAACAAGTTTTTTCTTGTTTTTCTTCTCTCAGAGAACCAAAGGTTCATAAAAGTGCAAAGCGCTATTAATTTAAGAACCTTTTAGGTTCATAAAACAAGTGCAAGGCACTATTTGATTTAGATCTAAGAAAAAACAAGTTTTTTCTTGTTTTTCTTATCTTAGAGAACCAAAGGTTCATGAAAGTGCAAAGCACTATTAATTTAAGAACCTTTTAGGTTCAAGAACCGATGGTTCATAAAACAAGTGCAAGGCACTATTTTATTTATTTATTTATTTATTTATTTTTGAAGATCCATGATTTTGTTCATAAGAGAATTTTCTCATCTTTTAAAGGTTTTTACCTTTTTTTATTCTTCAAGAGTTCTCAAGAGTTCTCTTCTCTTTTTTTTTTAGCAAGATGTTCATTATTTTGAAATGAGGTCTGGGGTCCTTTTTATAGTGCTCATAAATCAGTTAAATTTGTTAAAGAGATCTTTTTCTGAGTGATTTGGGGAATTTTTCCCCCCCGTTGGATCTTTGATCCAAAAGCCCCTGTTTTACAGAAGAAATCTTCTTGTTTTAACAAAAACAGAAAAGATTTCCTTAAATCTTCATTCTGTTTCTTTGCGCAACTCCCCAGCGCGTGACACTTGTCGCGCAACGCAGCACTTGCACAACTGCGCACACGTGTCGCGCAACTAAATTTTTTTTTATTTTTTTAATATTTATTTTATTTTATTTTATTTTTTTATTTTTTTATTATTTTTTTTTACTGCGCAGATGCGCACTGCGCGCAGCGCAGATGCGCAGTGCGCAGTGCGCAGTTGCGCAATTTTTTTTTCTTTTTTTTTCTTTTTTTTTTAGAGTACGCTACCTTGGGCGTTGCGCTCCTTGCGCTACTGTGTCTGATTTTGACACGTGGCGCTCTGCGTCCAGCGCAGGGGATGTGAAACGTTATTTCATTTATTTTAATTTTAATTTTCACTTTAATTTTCAAGACAGAGCTTTGCTCTGATTGGAGAAAAACAGAAGCATTGCTTCTTTTCCCATCTTGGAATTTGAACAGAGGTTTGCTCTGATTGGGGTAAACATCTAGTTTCTAGTTAGCTTTAGCAAGTTTTTGTTTAGCAAAGATCCTTTAATGTCTAGTCCATGTTGCCTAAGCTCATAAAAATCCGATTTTTATTCCGTTTTCCGCCTCCCCGCAAGTACCGGGGTGGGCAACGTGGACTTACAAAAGTGATATATCAAATATATAATTATACATTAAATCATTAAATCAATACTTGATTTAATGATCCGGTCATATCGCATATAACCGACTAATATCTAGTGTATCAATGTATCGAATCAATACTTGATTCGGTAACCCGGCTATATCACATATAACCGTCCGATGATACAAATCGCGAGAATAGAATACAGTATCACATACTGGTATTATTCTCGGTCCCGCACATATCTCTTATGCGCTCCTATTTCGTTTCGCTTGAGACAGGAAACCCCTGTGTAGGACTCTAAAGACTCATCAATACGCCGGCAGTAGGTGGTGATCATATCAATCACCCACAAGCCGCAAGCGGTCTGCTAAACGTAACGGCCACCCGGGTATTGAGCGATCAGAAGATCAACGAGCAAGCCCGCTCACACTCCTGTGAATCCAACCAGTAACACTTACCGTACAGTCCGGTCTCGTCATCTGATATGTCGCATATCTCGCCTAGGGGTGGTAAACGTCAGACCCCAGTAGCTCGATAAGTCGTGTCGATATGAGATCTATAACAGTTTGAGAAACTACTGGTAACACTTACCAGTAAATCTCAACAACCCTGGCCAGGGATTTCCGGTTATAGCCAATCGAACACAGCACAACATCAACTCCCTATATCAGGAGAGACGAATCCCCTCCTATCGCTCATTGCCTCCATTTGATTCGGGACTGTACCCAAAAACCACCGTTTTGCACGCCCTCTTGGACTTGGTAAGGTGGAAATCAAAGCACAGTGGGAATCACACAAGACTCTATGACGATCTCGGGTCAACAGACTACTCTGTACTAGTGTCACCGGAGAACTGCCATCTGACGTGAGGTATAATACCATCTGCGAGTTTTTGGCGAGTCCGTCCAGTGTACCCAGTCTCCACTGAGCACCCGTACACCATCCTTGATGCCAAACACCGATGGATATAGGATCATCCATCGCCCATCATATGGGTCAAGATGCGTATACGCTAGTCTACTCTGGTGCATCGATGCCCTGTATCGATACACCCTCGACTAGGAACAGTTATAGGATGTACTCGTCGACTACCGTGGCCCCACTAGTATGATCTCATCATAGTCTCAGTAGTCGAGTACATATCCTAAGGGCTTTATCAACATGTAATAGAGACAATCAGAATACATGTTAAGATAAAGTACAACTAGATAGCATACTATCATGTCGAGCAAGAAAGTCCTCCCTATATATGTCCCAGCATCCACTATAATAGACATCGTATGTACAGTAATGGCCTCTAGGGCATACAGATATGGACCACCGTTCATCCTCCTTTGAGCGAGGTTGCTGCGGTCGTGATACCATGTGAGATGCCCGAGCTGCCGCTACCCCGTGCTCTCGTCGAAGTGGCAGCTGTGGCGTCTCCTGAGTCCGGCTTGGGTGCAAAGATCGGGACTCGCCGCCCGAAGTTTCCTGCTAAACGCAAGCTCACGTTACCGGCGGCCGGTACTCGCCCGCAGAAGAAGAAGAAGTTGATTCTTTCTGCATACGTCGTATTCGGCCAGGAGCCCCATGCTCCCTATAACGAAGGCTTAAGCGAATACGGGACCAAAGAGGGTTTATTCATGGCGCCAGATGATACTGATCTGGAGGCTATAATCGCAGCTTCCGAGCGACTAGCTAGCAACAAAGCAGGACTGATCATCCTCGCACAGTCAGGTATACTTCCGCCGTATCTTTGCGTAGTTACATCACACACATTTTGTATGTGCACGGCGGCGCCCCGGCCGTCAATCCGACGCCGGAATGCGGAAGTGATACTTTACTTTAACTTTTGAACCGGCACCACCGGGCACTATAAACCCGAACCGGGCCATTAAACTAGTCCTAGCTATCAAGAGAAGGGGTAGAGAGATATACCGAGTGATCCGTGTCCTTCGGTCTTCTCGTCGTCGTCCCGATCTCCCCGCGGAATCTCCGATCTCCACCACGTCGCCGGAAGGGCACCACATCGCCGGCTTTTTTTACGGGCTCCCGCCTCTGGTCCGAGGCAACTCGGGCACGAAGTTGCCGAGTCGACGTGCCCAAGGTTAGCTATTGAATAGTGTAGTGCTCTTTGTGTCTCTAGGGGTTTAGGGAGTTGCCATATAGTGGAGGAAATGATATTTTGGAGATGGAGCTAAATGGATTTTGTGCAATACAAATGAACAAAAATCCCCACACTAAATTTTGGGACAGCCCCTCCCTCTCTTTGGCCGGCCATAAGCTCATGGTGAAGAGAAGAGAGTAAGAGAATGAGGGAGAGTGAGTATCAAAAGAAATGAGAGTCTCTCATAATCCAAGAGAGAGAAAAGGTGATGATGTAAAGAAATGATCACAAGACAAAACCAACACTCCACCATCCTCATCATCTCATCACAAAGTCAAGCTATCATGAACCATCATGAACAAAGGAAAGTCAAGGGTGGTAGAATCATCATGAAACAATAAGATGCAAATAACAACCTCCACAAATGCTTATTTGCACAAATGCAAATAAGCCCTCCTCCACCAATCTTCAATCAATGAAAGATACAAAAAAATATGGCTGAAACGGGAAACAAACTGGCAACTCCAAAAAACGATCCAGTAATAAATTACAGGAAAACCCCGCTACTGTATATACATACCCGCATTTGTTTTCCGACCGAAATACAAATGCAATGAGACAAAATCTACACTGTGCAATACTAGGATCTGTCTTAAACCAAAGCCCGCTAGTATTTTCCGTTCGATCATGATCCATGCAATACCGCACGTATCTGATCGAACCCTACCATATCTCCATACGGCCTCTACAGCGTTTCGTCCGAAACTAGAGCAACTGTCTGTGGGGGACTCTAAAGACTCGTCAATTGTATGGCTGTGGATTTAACCACTAGCACGTCAGAGGTATTAGCCATACGTGACGGGCTACCAGCTATTGACCCAAAGGGACGTCGATGAGCGAACTCAACCTGACACCCTACTGAGCCTGTCAGTGACAATATCCATACAGTCCGGTCCGTTCGTCTATGAGCATCGCATGGCGGGCCTAGGGGGTTGGTAAAAGTCAGACCCCTAAAAACGGTACAAGTCGTGTCGGAGTGTAGCCCAGAACACCCTGAAATACTACTGGAATACCTACCAGTAAATCTCCTGCCATGGCCAAGGACTTTCATGTACTGGCTCTCCTAGACACAGCGCGACCTCACCCCCAATACCGGGAGAGACGAACCCCTGAAGATCCGCTCACTGCCTCCATGTGGCTCGGGACTGTACCCAACTAAAACCTGTTTGCACGTCTCCTTTGAGCGTGGTAGGGTAGTAATCAATGTACAGTGGGAACTCACACGAGAAAAATGATGATCTCAGGTCGATGAACTAATCTATACACATGTCACCAGGGAACTGCTATCTGACGTCAGGTATAAGACCAACTAGCATGTTCCCGGCGAGTCCTGTCCGGTGTACTCATAACCCAATGAGCACCTGTATACATCTTAGGTGAACCAACTGATACCAGTGGCTTGTGAGACCGGCCACCCCCCCTCGTCGGGATCTCGACTGTATACACTAGTCTAATCTGGAGTGTCGATGCCCTGTCTCGAAACTCCCACGACTAGGGACCTTTTAAGGATGTGCTTATAGACTACCAGCTTTCACGTATATGATCGCCCTCAGACTGCTGGCAGTCAAGAAAGAATCCTAGGGGCTCTATCAACGTGTAATAGCGACCTGTCAGGTCACCTAAAGCAGTACACGATGATAAAGGTAAACCAGATAGCATACTATCATCTTGAGTAAGACTGTCCTACCGGGATAGGCCCTCCCTCAATCATTGCAATCACGTGCATGTGATCCAATAATTGACTCTGAGGGCACTATCTCCAACAATCTCCCACTTGCACTCAAGGCTAATTATTGCGATGTCGCATACTCACAGCCCGTGTGATACCGAACACCCAACTCCTCTACTAGTCATTCTCACAAATCCCGTTTGGGTAACTATTGCGTTCGAGGAATAGCCTCAGTGAGTGGATCCGCTGTGAAGTTTCTTTCTATGTCTCTCTATATCTCAAGTTCACGGAGAAAGCCATCTCCCGAAATGAGCAATACTTGTCTTAGAATGTGTCTGGATGTCTGGTGGGACCTAGCTCATAAATGAACTCCAAATCTAAACTTCTTAGACTGTATCGTCAACTGAACTTAATCAGTATCCTGCGCCATGCCTCCCTCAGTATTTCCTTGGACCACTTGTCCAAAATACTGCCCCTCGTCAGAAGGAAAACTATAACTCTGACAACCTCCCTGTCGTCCAAGTCACCTTGGAAGCCTGGAATGATAACTGTCTCCCGAATGAGGCTGTCGTTATCATATCCCTAGAACATCCACTTATGTTCTAAAACTGCTTCCGACTGTTTCTCCAAGATTGGATCAATGCCAACTTATTGCATCTAGTGCGAAAACAACATCTGGTGTGGTACTTGACATCTCAAGATTGACTCAATTGCTTAAGCAAGTGATATGTCAATCATGCACATCCCTCTCCCCTTTAGTCTGTAAGACACCTTTAGAGAAGGTGACTCCATCTCCTGCAGGTACACTACCGTGCCAGGAGTCGTCCATTCTAAATACTCTTAGAATGCTGTCTAAGTACCCTTAATTGGGAAACCACCCAAATCTAGATCTAAAACCATAGATCTAGTAACCGGTATGTCTGATATAATGTCCAAGTCCCATGTGGAGAAACCACTATGTGACGACCAAAGTATCACCGATCGTAGTATAGGAATATCACTTCCTACTCTGTGTATGTCATCCAAATACCAGGACATCACACCCTACTACCTTCTTAACAGATCCATCCCCTATTCTGATGAAGTCAAACCTATGACTGCCGCATGAGAAATAGATGATCTATCTCCGCTATTTCTGCTTTAGTCTATAAATAGACATAAGCCACCTGTCCACCATACTTCCGCTGCTCCCACTAACTACGACAACCCTCTGGTAGAGTCATATAGACGTACACTTCTAAAGCTAGTTTATAACGACGCTATACTCATTCTCCTGCCGGGTCTCACAGTCTGGAACAACAGCAATGGCAAGTCTGGGTAAACAAGAACCTCCCTGTCACCGTCCTTGAGGCTACCGGAGTACCTCTCGGGTGCCTGAGGTTACCTACCGTATCTGCGGTGTGGCCAATGGAATGTCAAACCAGATTGAATATTTAGGTTCTTATCAAATCTTCAGTAATCGTTTGCGGTTCTGGAATCACTTCCAGTTCTACCATACTCCCACTACTGTTTTCTGAAAAAAAATCCATTTTTATTAAAATTGTGGCGAGTTAAGAACAATATCACTATTGATCTTCCAGATGGTAGAAAGTCAACCCTCATCATAGCCTGGGTTAACCCACAAACAGCCATTACAGAAACGTGCCTTGAGTTATCCAGAGTCTGGTTTTAAGCATAAGCCGGACAACTCCCCGTACCTTAACATCATCAAGATATGAACTGTTCTATATCCAATATAGGAGTAGAGGCACTGATTTAATTGAACCAGATTCAAATCATGCAGCTGTCTCCAGCGCATGTCAACTAAATGGAAGGAGGCCGATCAGCGTTACTCAACTTAGGAATGCTTCCAATTATGAGTAGCCTGAAAGAGAAGCAAGTTCTCTTAATCATTACTATCAACTGAATACCACACACAAGTATCTACATCTTCGATCACCTTGAAAAATCCCGATACTTGCAACACCTGGTTCTCTACTTTATTCATATACCTATAACTTCTCAAAACTTGGACCCTGTGTTTCTACGAAACACCTCTCTAAGAACTAGAGAAGTCATAAGTAAACTGAATATAGTACGAGGACCATCCCCTCTGTCCTAATGGACACTGGACAATATACAATACTCTGTACAAGTCCCTTGAGTCTAATAACTCACTCCCTGTGTGTCGTAGGTTGAAAACTGTACTTATGGTTAAGAAGAATTACACCGCTGTTTAATGCTCCTTACCTAACCATCAACTGATATAGGTAAATGTCATCGACATAATTTTAAAAAGGTATATCTCACTCTATAAAAATAGACGTACAAATATATCAATTTGAAATTGGTGCATTATAACGGATATTCAAAACCAAATATTCGCCGTCCGGCAAACAACACAGGTGACTTCCTCAAATATCACCAATTACAACGAATACCGATATAATGAGGATGATCACCTAATTCCCAATAACTTACTCCCACTCATCATCTGTAAAACCATACAGATGTGAGAATCATACCTGGTAAATACATACCCTGGAGTAAGTATCTAATCGGGAAATCAGTTTTCCTTTAACATTACACAGTGAAACTGAAACATTGAAATGTTTCGTAGGGGTATCCTGGTATTCCTAGTAATGCCACTTCCAGATTCACAACTGTAACCGTATAAATCTTTGCCACTTCTCCAAATCCCTTCATATGTCTTTAGTCATTACCTTCTGTACACCCCTTTAGGCCAAATGGTTTTCTTCCTTCCCTACCGTTCGGCACCAGCCTATGGTTTGGAAGGAGACTATCTAATAAGCATAATGGGTGTACTGTCCCAATCCTAGGAACACTCACAATGCGAGAAAAGGTGAAGATAAAAGACACCTGAATAAACCTTATTCATATTTCTCCTGAACCAGAATCCATCCCCGAACTGGAACAAGTTCCTTTCGAGTTCGTATATAACCATACGATGGAATATCCAATAAACTGTGGATCTTCGTAGTGATACGGAGTGTCCTGGAGAAATACAAAGGTGAAGTGGGAGTGGTAATGAAATACTTGGTTTGGTCGTGAATATCAGTCGGAATTTACTTTGCCCTCTTACTAATCCCTTTCTTTGTCTTTACATAATACCTTCTGTACACCATCGCTAGGCTAATTGGTTTTCTTCATTCCCTATCGGTCAGCACCTGCCTATGGTTTGGAAGAAGACTATCCAATTTGCGTAATAGATGTACTATCTCCTAAACTAAGGAGTACTCATAACTTGAGAGAAGGTAAAAGGAAAAGACAACTGAATAATCCTATCCGTTTTCTCCAGAATCGGAAACCATCCTCGAATAAATTCCTTCGAGTTCGTATATAACCATACGATGGTTTTGTCCAATGGAAGTGGACGTTCGTAGTAACACGGGGTGTCCTGGAGAAAAGGGTAAAAGAAGGAGTGGCAATGAGGTTTGTAACTCTGACAATCCAAAAGCCAGTGTTTAAGAAGAGTCGATTAACTTGGTCACTGAGTCATAGTCTAGGGTCAGGTCAATGGTCGCTGCCAAAAAGAGAGAGAAAAGAAACACTCAGCGTGCACTCTAACCTAGATCAGAATGGTTACCAATTTATCTAATCTGGAAACCTCCCACTGTACCGTCAAATTCTCCTCCAAACCTGAAAGAAGAATTAGTCGGGATCACCCGAGGAGTAAACCAACTCATCAGTGGGAATCGGGATCCAACTATCATCGCATGATAACGTGACGGAATCCGCTCACATCATCACACTCCAGAAGGTATGCGCATATCTGGCAAGTTTCAGTTTCTTTAGAAACTCCCGATGTGATTTTTGCCCCATGCTCTTATGACCTTGACTTTGGCCAACATATCATAAGTCACATGTCAAGTTCTACCCGTCATTCTCCAGGTTAATTTGAGCCCACCCGTACATACCCTTGACTTTGGCCAAAATAGTAGTACGACTGCCCCAAACCAACGCATCTATCTATGCTGTATATGAATACTCAATAGCTACCAATCACTGTGCCTTGACTTTGGCCAACATACACAGCTTGAATACTATTGACCACCCATATGAAACGACGGAGGGCTACGAATGGTTTCTGGAAAAAACCTTTAACGTAATGAACTTAATATCGTTGAAGGAACGGATAGCTTTTAAAAATATAGTGACGAAAATCTTTGCTAAAGTGGTCACTCCCGGTGAAGGGATCTCGGCTCTTTCCCCGTAGAATGAGGTGCAGGATATTCCAACTGAATACCATGATGCAAAGCAAAAGTAATTGGCTATAGTGAAGTTATTGCCCTGACGCAAACTTTTGACCAAGGGGTCACTCCCGGTGAAGGGATCTCGGCCCTTGCCTCCTCGACTGAGGAGCAGAATATTCCAACTGAATACCACTGTGCATAACAAAAGTGAACGTCCTTGCAATAACAGCTTTTTGAAAAATGTTCCAACAACATCAGATTAGGTTTGTTTTTAACTTGCATTGATCCGAATCAATGCAGTCCCATCAATTGATCACACCAATAAAGAACGAAAATAATGACGTACGTATATGCCATCCGCATACGCCACTAGGTCCCGTCATTACCCGTTAGGTTAGCTAACTAACAACAGAGCGGGGACTGGACTAGCGCGGATGCAAAACATATACAACATCTACTAGTATATATATCAATATATAATATTTTGCTCAAGGCGTGATAAAATGCAACATCACAGAAATGTACAGCATCACAGAACAATACAGATATCTGGGATCCCCGGGTTTCACAGAGCCGCTACTGAAACCCAACGTTTCCCTGGTCGTGTGGATAGCCTGTGCAATGAAATCCTAGACCCCTACGGGCGCGGAAAGTTACCCGCCAAAACCTGAACCGAGGCAGCCCCCTTCAGCAATGTGAATGGACCACCCAGCACTTCACGGAATCCGGTAACTTGGGCACCCCTCCTGGGTCAACCTGTACCCCCTACGAGTGCGGCGAATAGCCCGCCAATTCTAGAGTGAAGCCCCCTCCGTCTCAACACCATGAGATGCGGGCCCGTTGCCCTCTAGAATCCGGCTATCCGTGCACCCCACCTTGGGGTAATCCTAGTACAGAAAGTAAAATATACATACAACGGGTACATCGACCGCAACCTGGTCGTGCCCCAAAAGAATAATACAAACAGGCAGTGACGGCAGTCCACATGTCGGACGCTCGCCCCGCAATATCAAATGTACATAATACAACAAAAACTGTACTAGCATTGCATCCAGGCTATCCCCCACGACCAATCCGCAACATCACAGCACAATCACAGAACATCAACGTGAATGTCACGTTCGCAAATCCGTCTAACCGGGCTATAGCAGTTAGACAGGATTTACCGATCGAGTGACATTCACGGTCGCAGATATAATGTAAATACTGTGAACTAACATGTTTAAAATTTTCGATCGATCAAATTTAACCAAGTGGGCCCCAAGCACTACTGTAGCACTCACAAAAATTCTGGGCCCAAAAAGAATGTTCCAAAACCCCTATTTTCAACACAGAGACACTCTGTAGAAATTTGACACACTGAACAGTAAGGACTGCGGCGGAACCGCGGCCCAAGCAAGGGTTTGGCCGCGGTTCCGCGGTCGTCTAGTGTGTTCACGTGATCAAATTTCTACAGATGTCTTACAATTCCCTGCACATCATTCTGCAACTACCTGAAAAATTTTTGGAGCCAAAAAAAATTCGACAGAAACTGATGCACATAAAAACGCGGTTTTTGGAATTTTGTTCGATCGGAAATGTAAACACATTAGAGCAAGCTAGACTAGGTTAATGGCGTGGCTCTGATACCACTGTAAGTGCACGGCGGCGCCCCGGCCGTCAATCTGACGCCAGAATGCGGAAGCGATGCTTTACTTTAACTTTTGAACCGGCACCACCACGCACTATAAACCCGGATCGGGCCATTAAACTAGTCCTAGCAATCAAGAGAAGGGGTAGAGAGATATACCGAGTGATCCGTGTCGTTCGGTCTTCTCGTCGTCGTCCCGATCTCCCCACGGAATCTTCGATCTCCACCACGTCGCCGGAAGGGCACCACATCGTCGGCTTCTTTTACGGGCTCCCGCCTCTGGTCCGAGGCAACTCGGGCACGAAGTTGGCGAGTCGACGTGCCCAAGGTTTGCTATAGAATAGTGTAGTGCTCTTTGTGTCTCTAGGGGTTTAGGGAGTTGCCATATGGTGGAGGAAATGATATTTTGGAGATGGAGCTAAATGGATTTTGTGCAATACAAATGAACAAAATCCCCACCCTAAATTTTGGGACAGCCCTTCCCTCTCTTTGGCCGGCCATAAGCTCATGGTGAAGAGAAGAGAGTGAGAGAATGAGGGAGAGTGAGTATCAAAAGAAATGAGAGTCTCTAATAATCCAAGAGAGAGAAAAGGTAATGATGTAAAGAAATGATCACAAGACAAAACCAACACTCCACCAACCTCATCATCTCATCACAAAGTCAAGCTATCATGAACCATCATGAACAAAGGAAAGTCAAGGGTGGTAGAATCATCATGAAACAACAAGATGCAAATAACACCCTCCACAAATGCTTATTTGCACAAATGCAAATAAGCCCTCCTCCACCAATCTTCAGTCAATGAAAGATACAAAGAAATATGGCTGAAACGGAAAAAAAACTGGCAACTCCAAAAAAACGATCCCGTAATAAATTACAGGAAAACCCCGCTACTGTATATACATACCCGCATTTATATTCCGACCGAAATACAAATGCAATGAGACAAAATCTACACTGTGCAATACTAGGATCTGGCTTAAACCAAAGCCCGCTAGTATTTTCTGTTCGATCATGATCCGTGCAATACCGCACATATCTTATCGAACCCTGCCATATCTCCATACGGCCTCTACAGCATTTTGCCCGAAACTTGAGCAACTGTCTGTGGGGGACTCTAAAGACTCGTCAATACTATGGTTGTGGATTTAACCACTAGCACGTCAGAGGTATTAGCCATACGTGACGGGCTATCAGTTATTGACCAAAAGGAACGTCGATGAGCGAACTCATCCTGACACCCTACTGAGCCTGTCAGTGACAATATCCGTACAGTCCGGTCCGTTCGTCTATGAGCATCACATGGCGGGCCTAGGGGGTTGGTAAAAGTCAGACCCCCAAAAGCGGTACAAGTCGTGTCGGAGTGTAGCCCAGAACACCCTGAGATACTACTGGAATACCTACCAGTAAATCTCCTGCCTTGGCCAAGGACTTTCATGTACTGGCTCTTCTAGACACAGCGCGACCTCACCCCCAATACCGGGAGAGACGAACCCCTGAAGATCCGCTCACTGCCTCCATGTGGCTCGGGACTGTACCCAACTAAAACCTGTTTGCACGTTTCCTTTGAGCGTGGTAGGGTAGTAATCAAAGTACAGTGGGAACTCACACGAGACAAATGACGATCTCAGGTCGATGAACTAATCTGTACACATGTCACCAGGGAACTGCTATCTGACGTCAGGTATAAGACCAACTAGCATGTTCCCGGCGAGTCCTATCCGGTGTACTCATAACCCAATGAGCACCTGTATACATCTTAGGTGAACCAACTGACACCAGTAGCTTGTGAGACCGGCCACCGTCCCTCGTCGGGGTCTCGACTGTATACACTAGTCTACTCTGGAGTATCGATGCCCTGTCTCGAAACTCCTACGACTAGGGACCTTTTAAGGATGTGCTTATAGACTACCAGCTCTCACGTATATGATCTCCCTCATACTGCTGGCAGTCAAGCAAGAATCCTAGGGGCTCTATCAACGTGTAATAGCGACCTGTCAGGTCACCTAAAGCAGTACACGATGATAAAGGTATACCAGATAGCATACTATCATCTTGGGTAAGACTGTCCTACCGGGATAGGTCCTCCCTCAATCATTGCAATCACGTGCCTGTGATCCAATAATTGACTCTGAGGGCACTATCTCCAACAATCTCCCACTTGCACTCAAGGCTAATTATTGCGATGTCGCATACTCACAGCCCGTGTGATACCGAACACCCAACTCCTCCACTAGTCAGTCTCACAAATCCTGTTTGCGAAACTATTGCATTCGAGGAATAGCCTCAGTGAGTGGATCCGCTGTGAAGTTTCTTTCTATGTCTCTCTATATCTCAAGTTCGCGGAGAAAGCCATCTCCCGAAATGAGCAATACTTGTCTTATAATGTGTCTGGATGTCTGATGGGACCTAGCTCATAAATGAACTCAAAATCCAAACTTCTTAGACTGTATCGTTGTGCCTTCTTTCCCTCCTTTTTTTATGGATAGACTGGCCCCCCTTTTTCATCTTATCGCAGGGACTACTTCGACCCGAGTTATCCCGAGTGCAGTGCCGATTTCGCAGGTTGGTGTGTGTTGGGATACCTACAACGGCAGCAAGGTTTCGGGAGGCAACAGACATGCCAAGTTTAAATTTTTTCCATTCTAGATTACCCAAACACAAGATCTTTAACTAGAGAATCAAACAAAACATCGAAGTAAATAACTTTACTTCTAAGAGTTAGATATTACAACCTCCGTTCCTTCGCTTCATAAGCTCTGAGTTGAGGTCTCTTCGCTGCGATCATCATGAACCCGGGCTGTAGAGAGGCTCCATGAGGTGAATGAGTCATCTTGCTTGAAGTCTTCCTTTTCAAAGATGATCTACCTTGAAGCAACATTAACCCAAGCTCACACTTCTCTAATGAGGTGTTAGTGAAGTGAACACCCTAATCTAAGTGGCTAGAATAGATGAGGATGATGAAGTAGGAATTTTGCTCTCTTTTGTTTTCTTAATCTCACTTTAAATCATCACAAGCAAAAAGCTAGAAAAGCTTTTCAAGAGAGGAAGAAGAAGATAAAGTTTCTTTTGTGATGAATAATGAAATGTTATGTGATGTTAGAAATGCAACCAAGGTCAAGAATGAGAAGCTTAACCCATGTAGAGAATAAACTATAGGCTAGGGTTCAATGGTTAGGTTAACAAATATCTAGATAATATCTAAAAGGTGGGCTAAGTCAACACTTCCAAAATATCTCATTTTAAATCCACCATTTAGAATTAACCTAAAATGAATGTTAACCCTAATTGAAACCCTAGCATGGTTTAATCTCAAAACCCTAATTGCATTTGTAACCCTAACATGTTACAATATTATATATCACATATATAATATATAATGTAACATAAGAATATAATACAATTAACATATATCACATATATATCAATGTATTATCCAAGTGAGAAAAAGAATCGTTTAAGTGAGCTTATATTAGCTAATGTAATTTAATATATCACATATATAATTATACATTAAATTATCGAATCAACACTTGATCCGATAACCCGGCTATATTACATACAACCGACTAATATAATAAGTACCTTTTCATCGAATCAACACTTGATCCGATGACCCGGATATATCACATATATCCAGCCGATATCACATATCGCGAGAATCGAATACGATATCACATACACGTATTATTCTCGGTCCCGCACATATCATATATGTGCTCCTACTCCGTTTTGCCTGAGCCAGGAAACCTCTGTGTAGGACTCTAAAGAATCGTCAATACACCGGCAGTAGGTGATGATCATATCAAACACCTACAAGCAGCAAGCGGTTAACTAAATGTAACAGCCACCCGGGTATTGAGCGATCAGAAAATCAACAAGCAAGACTGTACATTCTCCTATGAATCCAATCAGTAACACTCCCGTACAGTCCGATCTCTTCGTCTGATATGTCGCATATCTAGTCTAGGGGTGGTAAACATCAGACCCCAGTAACTGATAAGTCGTGTCTATGTAAAGCTCATTACAGGTTAAGAAACAACTGATAACACTTACCAGTTGCACTCCATATCAGCCCTGGCCAGGGACTTCCAGTTATAACCAATCGAACACAGCACAACATCAACTCCCTATACCGGGAGAGACGAAACCCCTCCTATCGCTCATTGCCTCCATGTGATTCGGGACTGTACCCAAAAGCCACCGTTTTGCATGCCCTCTTGGACGTGGTAAGATGGAAATCAAAGCACAGTGGGAATCACATAAGACTCTATGACGATCTCGGGTCTACAGACTAACCTGTACCAGTGTCACCAGAGAACTGCTATCTGACGATAGGTAAAATACCATCAAGGAGTTCTCGGCGAACCCGTTCAGTGTACCCAGTCTCCACTGTGCACCCATACACCATCTTTGATGTCAAACAGCAATGGATATGGGATCATCCATCGCCCATCATATGGGTCGAGATGCGTATACGCTAGTCTACTCTGGTGTATTGATGCCCTGTCTCGATACACCCTCGACTAGGAACAGTTATAGGATGTACTCATTGACTACCCTAGCCCCACTAGTATGATCTCATCATAGTCCTAGTAGTCAAGTACATATCCCAAGGGCTTTATCAACATGTGAGAGCAAGACAGTAAACCAATACAAGCCAACATTATAAGAAAAAGTGAAACCAGATAGCATACTATCGTATCGAGCAAGAAAGTCCTCTCTATATATATCCAAGCATCCACTATAATATACATCATATGTACAATAATGGCCTCTAGGGCATATACATAACTAACAATCTCCCACTTGCACTAAGGTCAGCTGTTGTAGTATCTCATACCCAGCATCCCAAAAAGTCTCTCAAATTGTATCTGGGGTATGGCCTTGGTGAGTGGATCTGCAGTGTTGTCTTTCGTGTCAACTATCCTGACCTCGATCTCGCGGTGATCAACTATCTCCCAGATCATGTGATACCGCCTCAGAATATGTCTGGACTTCTGATGGGACCTGGGTTCCTTGGCCAAAGCCACAGCTCCATTGTTGTCACAATACAAAGGTATTGGATGCTCAATGGACGGAACCACACCAAGTTCAGTGATGAATTTCTTCATCCAGACAGCCTCTTTGGCAGCATCGTTGGCAGCGATGTATTCAGCCTCCATCGTCGAGTCTGCCACGGTTTCCTATTTTGAACTCCTCCAACACACCGCCCCTCTATTGAGGGTAAAGACAAATCCCGAGTGAGACATAGAGTTGACCTTATCACTTTGGAAGCTCGAATCGGTAAAGGACTCCACTTTGAGTTCTCCGTTACCATACACCAAGAACCTCTCCTTAGTCCTTCTCAAGTACTTGAGAATGTTCTTCACAGCTGTCCAGTGACTCTCTCCTGGATCTGCTTGATGCCTACTCACTACACTTAGTGAGTATGCTACATTGGGTCTGGTATATAGCATCGTATACACGATAGAGCTTACTGCCGAAGCATAGGGTATCCCTTGTATGCGAGCTCTCTCCAAATCATTCTTGGGAGACATCTCTTTAGAGAGAGTGGGTCCAGAGATCGTGGGTAAATACCCACGCTTGGATTCTTCTATACTAAACCTCTTTAGTATAGTGTCAATGTACCTGGATTGGGACAATCCCATTATCCGTTTAGATCTATCTCTATAGATATTAATTTCCAAAATGCAGGAGGCATCACCTAGATCTTTCATTGAGAATCTATATGATAAGAAGAGCTTGACCGAGTGCAGCATAGGAACATCATTTCCTATCAAGAGTATGTCATCCACGTAAAATACGAGGAAGACAACCTTACTCTCTGCAACCTTCTTGTATATACAAAGTTCATCTACGTTCTTGATGAAGTCAAACTCTTTGACTAAAACATCAAAACAGATGTTCCAACTCCGCGATGCCTGCTTTAACCCATAGATGGATTTAAGTAGCTTGCACACCTTTCCGCTGCTCCACTATCTACGAAGCCCTCTGGCTAAGTCATGTACACGCACTCCTCTAAATCACCATTTAGAAAGGCGGTCTTAACATCCATCTGCCAGATTTCGTAGTCATAGTATGCAGCAATGGCAAGTAGGATCCGGATGGACATAAGCATAGCCACTGGAGAAAATGTTTCATCATAATCCACACCTGGTCGTTGACGAAAAACCTTTGCAACAAGTCTAGCTTTGAAAGTCTCAACTTTTCCATCTACACCAAGTTTCTTCTTAAAGATCCATTTGCTCCCAATGGGTTTTACCCCTTCAGGAGAAACTTCCAAAGTCCATACTTTGTTGGTGTACATGGATTCCACCTCAGATCGCATTGCATCCAGCCATGTCATAGAGTCCCCACTCGTGATGGCCTGCTCGAAGCTAGTCGGGTCATCATCTTCCATGATGCAATCCTCGCTCCCACTATTGATGAGAAAACCGTAGTATCTCTCTGGTGGATGAGAATCCCTACTAGATCGGCGGAGCGGCTGAGGTTCGTCGGGAACTACTGAATCCTCTGGTTCAACCAAATCTTCTGTCGTAGTTTGTATAGCTGGAACCTCTTCCAGTTCTACCTTCTTACCACTAATTTCTTTTTAATGAAATTCCTTCTCTAAAAAGGTGGCATGTCGAGAAACAAATACCTTTTATTCCTCGGTGTGGTAGAAAATATACCTGTGCGAATGTTTGGGATATCCAATAAACTTACACAGAAAAGACCTTGCGCCGAGCTTGTCCGGATTCTGTGTTTTCACATATGCCGGACAACCCCATATCTTAATATAATTAAGATATGGTCTCTTTCCTTTCCATATCTCATATGGAGTGGTTGGCACAGATTTGGTGGGAACCATATTCAATAGGTCTGCAGATGTTTCCAGTGCATATCCCCAAAAGGAAATAGGCAACTCAGCAGTGCTCATCATAGAGCGTACCATATCTAATAGGGTGCGATTCCTCCGCTCCGATACACCATTGTGCTGTGGTGTATACGGAGGAGTAAGCAGAGAGAGAATCCCATTCTCTTTTAGATAGTCTAGTAACTCATTGCTCAAGTATTCTCCTCCTCGATCAGATCGAAGGATCTTAATACTTTTACCCGTTTGGTTCTCTACTTCGTTCTTATATTCTCTGAATTTCTCAAAAGCTTCAGACTTATGTTTCAATAGGAACGCATGTCCGTATCTTGAGAGATCGTCAGTGAATGTAATGAAGTATGAAGAACCATTCCTGGCATGTGTAGATATGGGACCACATACATCATTATGTATCAGTCCCAAGAGTTCCGTAACTCTTTCTCCGTGTCCACTAAACGGAGTTTTGGTCATCTTGCCTTTAAGACATGACTGGCAAGTGTCATAAGATGAAAATTCGAACGGATTCAAATATCCATCCTTATGTAACTTAGCTAGACATGTCGCATTGATGTGACCTAGTCTACAATGCCACAAGAAGGATTCGTTCATTTCTGAACTCTTCCTCTTGTGTGTGTTTTGTACATTAAAGACTGTAGTTTGATTCAGAACGTATATGCCATTATTTAACGAGCCTAATCCAATCAACTTTTGATCTAGGAAGATGTTCATAACATAATCCTGTACTACAAAACTATATCCCTCTTTACTTAATAAAGAAACTGATATAAGACTGCATATCAGGGTCGGAATGTAATAGCATTCGTTCAGAATCAATGTATTACCATTTGGTAATACAAGGTGATATTCGTCAACTGCTTTAGCTGCAACATCTGCACCATTCCCAACTCTTACGGAATGATCACCCTCTCCCAGTTTCCTACCTTTCCTTAGCCCATGTAATATATTACATATGTGGGATCCTGATCCGGTATCTAATACCCAGGACGTAGGGTGAACTGAGAAACAGTTCTCGATAACAAACACACCCGAAGAAGATACATCAACATGCTTATTCATCATTTAGGCGGCGTGAGAATCCAGATATTCTTCTATTCCCTGCTCGGACTTATAACAATTATAAGTTGGAGCGTGCCAACGTTCCCCTGCTCAGTATAATAAGCGGGTTCAGTCAATAAATCCATATTATTATCTTGATTAAGGCCTGACAGGGTCGCTACCTGGAAAGAGAGAGAGAAGGAAACACTTTAGCGTATGCTCTTGCAAGATTAGATTGGTTATTAGCTTATCTAATAAAGATGACTCCCACTGTTTTCATTAAATCTTCCTTCAAACCCTAAAAGGTAAGACCGGCCGGGATTAATTACACCTTACAAGTTCGCCAATCTTTCAGCCAGGTCAGTGTTGGTATTTTGAGGGAGGTTCCTCGTGCTTTCGCACAGACCTAATTAAAATAAATCTCGTTTTCCCAGAGGCATCACCCCGTTAACACCTTTCTAGACACCAACTTGATCGGCTAATTGTTATGTGTAAAACTCTCCCAGGAGTAACTCTTACTCGCAGTGGGTATCAGGATCCAACTATCTCATAGAAGGTATGCAATCTCATTGCAAATTTCAACTCTTAAAACTTTCGATAATGCTTTTTCCCCTAGCGTGCTTTGACCTTGACGCGGGCTGATTATTTGAAAATATTGCATTCTAAACACATCAATTTCCCTACTCCTTGTAATCATTTAAAGGTGTTTGGAATAAATTGTAAGTCTACGGTAGCGCCCCGGCCGTCATTCTGACGCCAAACGCGGAACAAAAACTTTTATAACTGGCGCTATCGCATACTATAACCCGGATCTTGCCATTAACGCTAAACTAACAAACTGTAAAGAGGTAGAAAGGCTGTACCGATCGATCCGAGTCCTTCGGTCTTTAGCCATCATCCCACGCTTCTCGCGACAACTCTGATCTCTCGTCTCCTCATCGAGGTGGCACTACGTCAACGAATCTTTAAACGGGCTCCCGCCACTATACCGAGGCAACTCGGTCATCAAGTCTGCTAAAAGAGATGACCAAGAAGAAGTAGAGAATGAGTAGAATACTTTGTCTCAAACACCCTAGGGTTCTCATTACATGAGCGGGATAGGGTGGAGGTAGAAGAAGATGCTAAGGATTGGAAATGGTGAATTCAAGAAACACTAGTGAGCAAAAGAAAATCAAGCCCATAAACTTGTGTTATGTTTCTTCTCTTGTGAATAGATATATATGAGGTTATATTTCAAAAGAAAATATCTAATACAAATATCTCCTCAAATATCTATCTACAAAACAAAACTCATTAATACTTAATGACTCACTAGATGACTAATTACATAAGTCATTAGTGATCATTCTAGAAGTAATGAGTCACCAAGAATGAGTCACCCTTTCCAAAACCTATTTAATCATTTAAACCAAAATGATTAATCCAAAAAGAAATGCATCTTCTAAAATATTCTCGTAACGGATTACGAGAATACCCCTCACCTGTATATACATACCTGTATCCGTATTCCGACCGAATACGAATACGAAAGACTAAAATATTCCGACTCAATATAATACATGGATCTGGCTTAAAACAAAGCCCACCAGTATTATATGCCCGAAATATGACACGTGCACAAATGCACGTGCAATTTTGAATCCTGCCGTAAAACCATACGGCCTCTACAACGTTTCGCCCGAACTTGGGAAACTATCTGTGGGGGACTCTAAAGACTCGTCAGTATCCTGGAAGTGGGTTTAACCACAAGCACGTCAGCGGCACCAGCTGTGCGCAACGGCTGCCCATGTACTGACCTCAAGAGAATCCGATGAGCGAACTCATCCTGGAACCCTACTGAGCCTATCAGTGACAATATACATACAGTCCGGTCCATTCGTCTATGAGTATCGCATATCGGGCCTAGGGGGCTGGTAACGTCAGACCCCCAAAAGTGGTATAAGTCGTTTCAGAGTGTAGCCCAGAACACCTTGAGATACTACTGGAGTACCTACCAGTAAATCTCCTGCCTCTGCCGAGGGCTTTGTGTAATGGCTCTCTTAGACACAGCGCGATCTCACCCCCAATACCGGGAGAGACGAATCCCCTGCCGATCCACACACTTGCCTCCATGTGGCTCAGGACTGTACCAAAAAAAAACCTGTTTGCACGACTCCTTTGATCCGTGGTAGGGTAGAAAATAAAGCACAGTGGGAACTCACACGAGACAAATGACGACCTCAGGTCGATGAACTAACCTGTACACATGTCACCAGGGAACTGCTATCTGACGCTAGATATAATACCAACTAGCAGGTTCCCGGCGAGTCCTGTCCGGTCTACTCATAACCTAATGAGCACCTGTATACATCTTAGGTGATCCAACTGACACCAGTGGCTTGTGAGACCGGCCACCGCCCCTCATCGGGGTCTTGACTGTATACACTAGTCTACTCCGAAGTATCGATGCCCTGTCTCGAAACTCCCATGACTAGGGACCACATTTAAGGATGTGCTTATGGACTACCCAACTCTCACGTATATGATCGCTATCATACTGTTAGTAGTCAAGTAGGATCCTAAGGGCTCTATCAACGTGTAATAGTGAACATGTCACCTAAAGCTGTACACGACTGATAAAGGCAAACTAGATAGCATACTATCATCTCGAGTAAGACTGTGCTACCGGTATAGGTCCTCCTCAATCATTGCAATCACGTACCTGCGATCCAATAATTGACTTTGAGGGCACTATAACCAACAATCTCCCACTTGCACTTAAGGCTAATTATTGCGATGTCGCATACTCACAGCCCGTGTGATACCGAACACCCAACTCCTCTACTAATCAGTTTCACAAAGCTCGTTTGTAAAACTCTTGTGTTCGAGAAATAGCCTCAATGAGTGGATCCGCCCCGATGTTTCTTTCTATGTCTCTCTTAATCTCAAGTTCGCGGAGAAAGCCATCTCTCGAATTGAGTAATACCTGTCTTAGAATATGTCTTGATATCTGATGGGACCTAGTTCATAAATAAACTCCAAATCCAAACTTCTTAGACTGTATCGTCAACTGAACCCCTGCACCATGCCTCCCACAGTATCCTCTTGGACCACCTGTCCATAATACTGCCCCCTTCGTCAGAGGGAAAACTATAACCCTGACAATCACTCTGTCATCCATGTCACCTTTGGAAGCCTGGAATGATAATCGTCTCCTGAAAAAGGCTGCCGTTATCAAATCCGTAGAACATCCACTTATGTTCTAAAACTGCTTCCTTATATTTCTCCAGGATTGGATTAATATAAACTTATCGCATCTAGTGTAAAAACAACATCTGGTGTGGTACTTGACATCTCACGATTGACTCAATTGCCAAAGCAAGTGATATGCCAATCATGCACATCCCTCTCCCCTTTAGTCTATAAGACACCTTTAGAGAGGGTGACTCCATCATCTGCAGGTACACCACCATGCCAGGAGTCATCTATTATAAAATACTATTAGAATATTGTCAAAGTACCCACATTGGGAAACTACCCAAATCTAGATCTAAAACCATAGATCTAGTAACCAGAATGTCAGATATTATATCCATATCCTTTGTGGAGAAACAACTCTGTGACAACCACAGTATAACCGATCGCAGTATAGGCATCACACCCTCCTACTCTGTGTATGTCATCCAAATACCAAGGCATCACACCCTACTACCTTCTTAACAGATCCATTCCCTATTCTGGTGAAGTCAAAGCCATGACTGTCACATCAAAATTAGATGATCTATCTCCGCTATATCTGCTCTAGTCTATAAATAGACATAAGCTACTTGCCCACTATGCTTCCGCTGCTCCCACTGACCACAACAACCCTCTGGCAGAATAATATATACGTACACTTCTAAAGCTAGTTTAGAAAGACGCTATACTTAACCTCCTGCCGGGTCTCATAGCCTCGAACAACAGCAGTGTCAAGTCTGGGTAAACAAGAACCTCCCTGTCGCCGTCCTTGAGGCTACCGAAGTACCTCTTGGGTGTCTGAGGTTACCCACCATATCTGTGGAGTGGCTAATGGAATGTCAAACTCGATTGAATCTTTAGGTCCTATTAAATTTTCCATAATCGTTTGCAGTTCTGGAATCACTTCCAGTTCTACTATACTCCCACTACTGTTTTCTGAAAAAATCCATTTTACTAAAACTGTGGCGAGTCAAGAACAATATCACTATTGATCTTCCAGACGGTAGAAAGTCAACCCTCGATCATAGCCTGGGCCAACCCGCAAACTGCTATTACAGAAACATGCCTTGAGTTATCCAGAGTCTGGTTTTAAGCATAAGCTGGACAACTCCCCATACCTTAACATCATTAAGATATGAACCATTCTATATCCAATATAGAAACTTTGGCACTTATTTAATTGGAACCAGATTCAAATCATGCAGCTATCTCCAGTGCATATCAACTTAATGGAGAGAGGCTAATCAGCATTACTCAACTTAGAAATACATCCAATTATGAGTAACCTGAAAGAGAAGCAAGTTTCTCAAAACCATTGCTACCAACTAAATACCAATCACAAGTATTTACATCTTTGATCTCTTTGAAGAATCCCGATACTTACGATACCTTGTTCTTTACTTTATTCTTATACCTATAACTTCTCAAAACTTAGACCTTGCATTTCTACGAAACACTTGTCTAAAAACTAGAGAAGTCGCGAGTAAACAAAACATAGTACGAGGACCAACCCCTTTGTCCTGATGGACACTGGACAACATACAATACTCTGTATGAGTCCCCTGAGTTGAATAACTCAGAACTTGTGCATCGCAGGTTGAAAACTGTACTTATGGTTAAGAACTACTCCGCTGTTCAATGCTCCTTACCTAATCGTCAATCGATATAGGTAAATGTCATGGACATAATTTCAAAAAGTTATAACTCACATTATAAAAATAAACGTACCGATATATCATTTTGAAATTGGTGCACAACAACGGATACTCAAAACCAAATACATGCCGTCCGGCAAAAACCCAGGTGATTTCCTCAAATATCACCAATTACAACGAATTCCGTTATAATGAGGATGATCACCTAATTCCCAATAACTTACTCCCACTCATCATCTGTAAAAAAATACAGATGTGAGAATCATACCCGGTAAATACATACCCTGGAGTAAGTATCTAATCGGGAAATCAGTTTTCCTTTAACAATGCATAGTGAAACTGAAACATGAAATTGTTTCGTAGCGGTATCCTGGTATACCTAGTAATGCCTCTTCCATAATCCAATTCATGACTGTAATCGTATATTTCTTTGCCATCTCTCCAAATCCCTTTATTTGACTTTATTCATTACCTTCTGTACACCCCTTTAGGCTAAGTGGTTTTCTTTCTTCCCTACCGTTCGGCACCAGCCTATGGTTTAGAAGAAGACTATCCAGTAAGCATAATAGGTGTACTCTCGCAACCTGAGAGAAGATGATGATAAAAAGACAACTGAATAATACCTTATTCTATTTCTCCCGAACTGGGGAAAAAAAGCAAAGGTGAACTAGGAGTGGCGATGAAGTACGCGGTTTGGTCGTGAATGATAGCAGTCGCAATTTACTCTGCCCTCTTTCTAATCCCTTTATTTTGTCTTTACTTATTACCTTCTGTATACTCTACTTAGGCTAATTGGTTTTCTTCATTCCCTACCTTTCGGCACCTGCCTATCGTTTGGAGGAAGACAATCCAATAAGCGTAATAGGTGTACTCTCCTAAACCAAAGAGCTCTCGCAACCTGAGAGAAGGTGATAATAAAAGACAACTGAATAAACCAGTTCAATTTCTCCTGAACCTGGATCCATCCTCGAATAAGTCCCTTTGAGTTCGTATATAACCATACGATGGATCTATCCAATGGAAGTGGATGTTCGTAGTGATACGAGGTGTTCTGAGAAATGCAAAGGGTAAAAGAAGGAGCGGCAATGACTTATGCAACTAGGACAATCCAAAAGCCAGTATTTTTAAGAAGGTTCGGTCAACTTGGTCACTGAGTCATAGTTAAAGGTCGGTCAAAGGTCGCTGCCAAAGAGAGAGAAAGAAAAGAAACACTCTGCGTGCACTCTAACCTAGATCATAATGGTTATCACTTTAACTAATCAGGAAACCTCCCACTGTACTGTCAAATTCTCCTCCAAACTTGAAAGAAGAATCAATCGGGATCACCCAAAGAGTAAACCAACTCATCAGTGGGAATCAGGATCCAACTCTCATCGCATGATAACGTGACGGAATCCACACACGTTATCACACTCCAGAAGGTATGCGCATGCCTGGAAAGTTTCAGTTTCTCTAGAAACTCCCGATGTGATTTTTACCCCATGTTCTTATGACCTTGACGAAGGCCAACAAATCATAAGTCGCATGTCAAGTTCTACCCGTCATTATCTTGTCAATTCGAACCCACCCGTACATACCCTTGACGAAGGCCAACAAGGTAATACGACTGTCCCAAACCAACTCATCTATCTATGCAACAGAAAAGTAATAAGCAGCTACCATCCACTATGCCTTGACGAAGGCCAACAAACATAGCATGAATACTACGTGGTACCGTCTGAAACGACGGAGGGTTACGGCTGGTTTTTGGCGAAAACCTTTAACGTAATGAACTTGATCTTGTTGAAGGAACCTGATAGCTTTTTATAAAAATATAGTGGCGAAAACCTTTGCTAAAGAGGTCACTCCCGGTGAAGGGATCTCGGCTCTTTCCTCATGGAATGAGGTGCATGATATTCCAACTGAATACCGCGATGCAAAGCAACATGTAATCGACTATAGTGAAGTTATTACCCTGATGCAAACTTCTGCCCAAGGGGTCACTCCCGGTGAAGGGATCTCGCCCCTTGCCTCGTCGAATGAGGTGCACGATATTCCAACTGAATACCACTGTGCAAAACAAAAGAAAACGTCTTTGTAATAACACTTTTTAAAACTGTTCCAATAACGTCCAAACAGGTTTGTTTTTCCTTCGCATTGATCAGAATCAATGCAGTCCCATCAATTAATCACACCAGAAAAGAACGAAAATAAAATATACGTATATGCCATCCGCATTTGTCACTGGGTCCCGTCATTACCCGTTAGGTTTCTTAACTAACGACAGAGCGGGGACTGGACTACCGCGGGTGCAAAACATATACAATATCTACTAGTATATATACCAAAATACAATAATCGCTCCAGGCGTGATAATATGCAACATTACAGAAAAGTAATAAGCATCACAGAACAATACAGATAATCTGGGATCC
Source organism: Agapanthus africanus (assembly GCA_030015575.1). Taxonomy (NCBI): domain Eukaryota; kingdom Viridiplantae; phylum Streptophyta; class Magnoliopsida; order Asparagales; family Amaryllidaceae; genus Agapanthus; species Agapanthus africanus. The sequence continues at coordinate 387,763,743 of CM057345.1, read as the reverse complement.
CCGGGTTTCACAGGGCCGCTGCTGAAACCCGACATTCCCCTGGTCGTGTGGATAGCCTGTGCAATGAAACCTAGCCCTCTCCGGGTGCGGCAAGTTACCCGCCAAAACCAGAAGCGAGGCAGCCCCCTTTACGGCATAGTGAATGGACCACCCTGCACTTCACGAAATCCGGTAACTTGAGCACCCCTCCTTGGGTCAACCTGTACCCCCTACGAGTGCGGCGAATAGTCTGCCAATTCTAGAGTGAGGCCCATCTGCCTCTCAAAGCCATGAGATGCGGACCCGTTGCCCTCCAGAACCTGGCTATTCGTGCACCCCGTCGCGGGGTAAACCTAGTACAGAAATGAAAAATATGTACAACGGGTACATCGACCTCAGCCCGGTCGTGCCCCAAAAGAATATTATACAAACAGGCAGTGACGGCAGTCCACATGTTGGACGCTCGCCCGCAATATCAAATGTACAAATAAATCCAAACTGCACTACCATTGAACACAGCTATCCACCACGACAAATCCGCAACATCACAGCACAACACAGAACATCAACGTGAATGTCACGTTCGCAAACCCGTCTAAAAGGACTATAGCAATTAGTCACGATTTACCGCTCGAATGACATTCACGGTCGGAGATATAATGTAAGTACTGTAAACTAACAAGTTTAAAATTCCAATCGATAAACTTCCCGAAGTGGGCCCCACGTACATCTGCAGTACACAAACAAAATCTGGGCCCAAAAGAAATGTACCACAAACCACAATTCCCTATGAAGAACACACAGAAGAAATATGGAGCACTATAGCCACAAACTGGCGGCGGAACCGCGGCCAAACCATGGTTTGTGCGGCGGTTCCGCGGCAACACAGTGGTGTCAGTCGACCAAATTTCATCAGAATTCTTAAAAAAGCCTGCTCGATTTTCTGAGATGCTCAAAATGATTTTTAGACCTGTTTTAAAAATCGATAGAAACTTTAGCCTGAAAAGTGCGGTTTCGGAAATTTCATTCGATCGATATTTTAAACGCGTTAGAACAAGTTAGTAAACCTTAATGGCGTGGTTCTGATACCATGTAAGTCTACGGTAGTGCCCCGGCCGTCATTCTAACGCCAAACGAGGAACAAAAACTTTTATAACCGGCGCTATCGCATACTATAACCCGGATCTTTCCATTAACGCTAAACTAACAAACTGTAAAGAGGTAGAAAGGATATACCGATCAATCTGAGTCCTTCGGTCTTTAGCCATCATCCCACGCTCCTCGCGGCAACTCCGATCTCTCGTCTCCTCATCGAGGTAGCACCACGTCAATGGATCTTTAAACGGGCTCTCGCCTCTATACCGAGGCAACTCGGTCATCAAGTCTGCTAAAAGAGATGACCATGATGAAGTAGAGAATGAGTAGAATACTTTGTCTCAAACACCCTAGGGTTCTCATCACATGAGAGGGATAGGGTGGAGGTAGAAGTAGATGATTAGGATTGGAAATGGTGAACACAAGAAACACTAGTGAGCAAAAGAAAATCAAGCCCATAAACTTGTGTTATGTTTCTTCTCTTGTGAATAGATATATATGAGGTTATATTTCAAAAGAAAATATCTAATACAAATATCTCCTCAAATATCTATCCACAAAACAAAACTCATTAATACTTAATGACTCACTAGATGACTCATTACATGAGTCATTAGTGATCATTCTAGAAGTAATGAGTCACCAAGAATGAGTCACCCTTTCCAAAACCTATTTAATCATTTAAACCAAAATGATTAATCCAAAAAGAAATGCATCTTCTAACATATTCTCGTAACGGATTACGAGAATACCCCTCACCTGTATATACATACATGTATCCGTATTCCGACCGAATACCAATACAGGAGACTAAAATGTTCCGACTCAATATAATACATGGATCCGGCTTAAACCAAAGCCCACCAGTATTATCTGGCCGAAATATGACACGTGCACAAATGCACGTGAAATTTCGAACCCTGCCATAAAACCATATGGTCTCTACAACGTTTCGCCCGAACTTGGGAAACTATCTGTGGGGGACTCTAAAGACTCGTCAGTACCATGGCAGTGGGTTTAACCACAAGCACGTCAGCGACACTAGCTGCGCGTAACGGCTGCCCATGTACTGACCTCAGAGGAAGCCGATGAGCGAACTCATCCAGGAACCCTACTGAGCCTATCAGTGACAATATACATACAGTCCGGTCCGTTCGTCTATGAGTATCGCATATCGGGCCTAGGGGGAAGGTAACGTCAGACCCTCAAAAGCGGTATAAGTCGTGTCAGAGTGTAGCTCAGAACACCTTGAGATATTACTGGAGTACCTACCAGTAAATCTCCTGCCTCGGCCGAGGGCTTTGTGTAATGTCTCTCCTAGACACAGCGCGATCTCACCCCCAATACCGGGAGAGACGAATCCCCTGCCGATCCGCTCACTTGCCTCCATGTGGCTCGGGACTGTACCCAAAAAAAGCTGTTTGCACGACTCCTTTGAGCCGTGGTAGGGTAGAAATTAAAGCACAGTGGGAACTCACACGAGACAAATGACGACCTCAGGTCGATGAACTAACCTGTACACATATCACCAGGGAACTGCTATCTGACGCTAGGTATAATACCAACTAGCAGGTTCCCGGCGAGTCATGTCCGGTGTACTCATAACCCAATGAGCACCTGTATACATCTTAGGTGATCCAACTGACACCAGTGGCTTGTGAGACCGGCCACCGCCCCTCATCGGGGTCTCGACTGTAAACACTAGTCTACTCCGGAGTATCGATGCCCTGTCTTAAAACTCCCACGACTAGGGACCACATTTAAGGATGTGCTTATGGACTACCCAACTCTCACGTATATGATCGCCATCATATTGTTGGTAGTCAAGCAGGATCCTAAGGGCTCTATCAACGTGTAATAGTGAACATGTCACCTAAAGCTTTACAAGACTGATAAAGGCAAAGCAGATAGCATACTATCATCTCAAGTAAGACTGTGCGACCGGTATAGGTCCTCCTCAATCATTGCAATCACGTACCTGCGATCCAATAATTGACTTTGAGGGCACTATAATCAACATAAATATAGCACATATTAGCAATTCGTCTACGAAATATCAAATAACATATCTTATACATTATAACCGGCATTATGAGGGAAATTATTACTACATGTGTGATCTTTGTATATATCAACACTTGTCTCGAGATTGTGTGCAGGAAATTCTCCAGGTTAAAGAACCGGAATCACAAAAGTGCTGATAAAATGCATCAAGTCCAAGACTTGAGATCTTGCAGTTAACTAGAAAGAATTATAAGATTCCGGATATCGGGAAACAACCATAAAGCCAACATGAAACAATACAGAAATTTCCATGCACTGAGTCCACCAAACGGCCGCGGATCCGCGGCCGAGTCAGGCCGATCCGCCGCCGATCCACGGCCGAGTCGACTCATCGGCGACTGAAATTTCTCCACGTGGATTCTTCTCACCGGCAAAACTTCTCCAAGATGTTTCGAATTGTGTAGATTTCTCCATAAGCTTCCCTTCTAACAGCCAATCTTCTTGTGCAAGCTTGATACCTACCAAGCTTTTCATGCAAGTCTCATAACAACCAAGCTTCCTTGAGAAGATTGACCTACCTTCTAGGGTAAGCTTGAGGGAAAACTATAAAAAGGGACCTAGGGCATCATTAAAAAGGTTGTTGATTGTTATTCATCAATTAGGATAAAAATTCTAGCAAAGTCCAAATCAATTCAAACCAAATTGGGTGACACAATTTGAGCCAAATCAAGATTCATCGAGGACCGACTCAAGCAAGCCTTCAACGAGCCTTTGAAGCAACGCTGATCTTCTTCCGAGCAAGAGATCCACGACGATCCGCGACTCAAGAAGACCGAAGCAAAGCTAGTTTCGACGATTTAGTTCTTCCTCAAATCTTGTAATCGTAGAGTGAATTGTATTTAAGCGTTGATTAATAAAAGGTGAGAATTCTAAATCTTGCTTTTCTTTACATTCGTGCATTATGAAGAGTTATAGATTGTTGATTCTTTTCTTTTTTCATGATGTGTGAGTGAAATCTCCGCTTGTAGCAGAATCGAGAGAATAGGTAGATGATGATGATTAAATTCTTGAACGATTCTTAAGTTTTATTTGTTTTGTAAGCTTTAGGAAATCGAACCATCGAAAATCTAATTTGAGCGAGATCGCTTTCTTGAATATTTTCGCTTTAAATTAGAGATCAACGATCAGTGATTCAATTTACTAGAAGCTAGAATTTGAATAATAATCAATGAAAGGACAAGAGATGATGAAGGAGAAACCCTAGTTTCTTCAATAGATCCCTAAACCTCATTGATTGTCATCGATCTAGCAACAAATCCTCAATAGATAAGATTTCCTAATCTTTAGTTTTCATGATCACTACTTATTTGATCGATTCCTACAAGCTAATATTCATATCTTGATAATTCAATTGGTTTGGACATTTTCTTGATCTCTATTAATTCTTGATTTTAGGTATATTTCTTTATGATTCTTGAAACTAAACTTCACAAATATTGAATCATTTTCTTTTACCTTTTCTTTTCAACTCAAATAAAACGATTTCGAACAAATCACACTTTCTCAGTGGACGATCCGTATTCATTAACGCGCTACATCGACCCCGTTAATTGATTGCGGTATAAATTTCTTTGGTTGTGAAACATTTCCAAACACACACGAAGATGATCAATCAAATGGCGCCATTGCCGGGGATCGTGTGCTAATTTGTTCGATTTTGTAATTTGAGTTGGAAAATTTATTATTCCATCAGAATTTTTTTTAGATAAAAAATTCTCAACAAGGGCTTAACGATTTGTTGTGATTTGTTGCAAGGAGATCTGGAATCTGTGGAGCGAGAGGAAAATTTTTCAGGACATCTCAAAAAGTCCAGAGAGGCAACAGGAGCAGTTTCTGAAATTTTTGTGCAGGGATCTTGTTAACTGACCGCGGAAGCGCGGCATTTGAAGTCTTCTTGCGGCGGATCCGCGGCGAGATAGCTGCTTCAGTGCACCAAAATTTTTAGGTCCATTTCTGTCTTTCTTATCTCCTCCCTGCTCTGTCCAATAACCAATTTCTGCAGGATTCTTTGCAAAAATTCGCAGCGCCGCAAAAAGAAAAAATTGTTGCGTGTTTGATCTTGGTTGTTTGCATTTTCAATACGGAAATTAAAGGGCAAAGTCCAAATTCAGATTAGGTGGGGATTTCATTACCCTTCCTAAGCCCCAAAAATCACAAACTTCCATCTGCATCACCCTCATTAAGTAAAAAATATCTAAACATGACTCTAAGGACCGTCGTGCTCACTTAGGACAGAAGGAGGTCGGGGGTAATCTGTTGCTTATCCGCGTTTCTTTTGTGGTGTCTAAGGCAAGTGTGTCTAAGGCAAATGCTTACTTAATTAGGCCCACTACTTACGTAGTGGAGAACCTCCCACTTACCTGGCACTTACCTGGCCACAGAAGGGGCAAAGTGGCAGTAGAGGATCTATCTTGCGACTTGTCTTCTAGAAGTCTAGGAGCGGTCTAGAGCCTTGACCTAGGTGACCACTAGATTTAGGGTTGCTTGTGCATTGTTTGTGTGAATTTTTCAAAAATCCGTCTTTTTCAAACCAAACACCAAATTCACCTTTTCCTTAATTATCACTTTACGCTGCCACTTGTGCTAAACCATTTAGTGCATGCTGGGCTGGACACGGGATTCTAGTACCCGTCTTGTCCGCGTTTCTCCTATCGACTTCGAAGTCGGTATTTCTACATCTTCTTTTTCTGAACCCATTACCACACCCACTTCGTTGGAATGTTCTCCATCGAATTTCTTTAACACTACTCTTCCACCATCCGCAGGTGCGCAGAATCCACCCCGCATCTCTCTCCAAGAGAGATGTTACCCTATGCGAGGTCCTCTTACAACCTGTCTCACCATTCCACTAGCCAATGGGGACAATTTTGAAATTAAACCACAATACATCAATCTTCTACCAAAATATCACGGTCTCGAGTCTGAAGACGCATACGTCTTTATTACCAAATTTGAAAATGTATGCGCTATGATGGGTACTTCACAGCTTTTTGTGGATGCTATGAGATTATGTCTTCTCCCATTCACTTTGTGCGATATAGCCGAGAAGTGGCTTTATAACATAGCTGCACATTCTATTTCAAATTGGGGAGAATTCGTAACAACTTTCCTAAAGAAATTCTACCCTAATCATAAAACAGCTCGAGTCCGTAGCGAAATAAATCAATTTACCCAGCTTTCAAATGAACCATTCTCGAAGTGTTTCGAGCGCTTCAAGGATCTGTTAGTTCAATGTCCTCATCACGGAATTCTTAAATGGGATCTGTGCAGAATCATATATGAGGGCATTAATCCTACAACAAAACAGACCCTTGAATCCATGTGTCAAGGCACCTTCATGAATAAAGATGATGGTGAAGCCTGGAGATTTTTAGTAGATTTCGCTGAAAAATCTTTATAGTGGGAGAGTGTAAACCAACCATCGTCTAGGGGTGGTAACCACCAATCTAATGTTTCCATAGGAGTTAGAGCTGAAATGGCAGCAATGCAAAAGAAACTCGAAGGTATGGAACATAAATTTTTAGCATCATCGCTAAATCAGATGTCACTCTCCAAAACTGTCTGTGGATGCTGTTCTGATCCATCTTATCTTACGGAAGAATGTCCTTTGAATTCTTCGTTTCAAGGTCATGAGCATACCAATGCTGCTTTCCAACAAAGACCTAGAAACGATCCGTATTCTTCCACTTATAATCAGGGTTGGAGGAATCACCCTAACTTTGCCTGGAATCAATCATAAACTCAAAACACGGTTCCAAACCAAAATAATTTTCAAAGGGGTCCTCCACCACAGCAGCAACCAGTACAACTGAGTCAGCACCCCTATCAATCACAAAATTTTCAAAATCCGTTCAACACTTCTGCACTGCACAACAATTCTTTGCAACTGACCGGTACTGATAACTCCTCTTCACTCGAACAAACCATGAATTTTTTTCTGACAAATTTCATGCAAGTTTCGGCTGAGATGAAGTCTTCCGTCGATAAAATCCAGAAAAACTCTGACTCCCAGTGAGAGTATTAAATCGATGGAAGCACAAATTGCCCGTATAAATGCCGAATTGAGTGCTAGAGAGAAAGGGAAATTTCCAGCTCAACCCCTAACAAATCCTGGCTATTCACATCATATGTATGCGGTTACCATGTTGAGATCTGGAAGAATGCTTGACAACCATGTTTGTGAAGAGATTGATAATAATGAAGAATCAATCGATGATACCCCGGCTAAGACTTTTCCTTCCACTTCTACTTCTACTTCTGACCCCAGTTCGTCTACCCCACCATTTTCTTCCGAGCCTATTCTCCGTTTTCCCCAAAGCTCGAACCCTCAACACACCTCTTCTAGTCCACCAAAGATGATCCCCACTCCTATTCTTAGATCTTCTCTACCCACACGATCTTCTCCAATGTTGGACCCTGCTCTTATTGCTAAAGCTCCTTATCCGAATCGGTTAAGGGGAAACAGACCAAGTCCGCAAATGGAGAAGATCAATGAAATCTTTAAATAGGTTAACATCAATATCCCTCTCCTAGATGCTATACAACAAGTCCCGGCTTATGAGAAAATTCTCAAGGACTTGTGCACTAGGAAGAGGAAGACTCAAGTGCCAAAAAAGGTGTTCATATCAAAGACTATAGACACAACTTTTCCCCAACAATTACCTAGAAAACGTAAGGACCCTGGCTGTCCTACAATTTCTATTTCTATTGGGGGTAAACACATTAACCGTGCTCTACTTAACCTTTTTGCAAGTGTTAACCTACTTCCTTACTCGGTTTATGAGCAGTTAGGGATTGGAGAGTTGAAACCAGCTCACTGCACTCTCCAGATGGCCGACCGATCAATCACCAAACCTAGGGGTGAGATGAAGGATGTGTTGATAAAATTCGGGGAATTTGTATTCCCTATGGACTTTATTGTTCTTGATGCACAGCCTGTAGCGAACCTATAGAATCAAATTCCGGTGATCCTTGGTCACCCCTTTTTGGCCACTTCCAATGCTATAATCAACTGTAGTAACGGTTCTATGACCCTATCCTTCGGGAAGATGTCAATTGAGCTGAACATTTACAAGTTGGGAAGTGTACCCTCCGAACCTTCTGCTCATGAATGTTCTGTCGAATTAATGGATGTCGACAGCAGCGAATTTGATCAGCCTCATGATACTGATCTAGACTCTTTTCATATGTTGTTGTTTGACCCAACTATGTATTATACACATACGGACTCTTCCACCGAGTTGTCCGGGTCAACAACTAACACTGATTATGAACCGTTTTTTGAGTCTGAAGATCACCCCGTGCATTTTGATGACATTATTCCTCAGGGGATCGATGAGAGCTTTGAGGATATTTTCACCGATGAACTCGCATTTTTAGCAAACACGGGTGTTGAGATGAATCATCTCCAAAACAAAGAAATTGAACCCCCACCCCTTCTTCTGGACTATAAAGAGAATGCGAGTAATCCATCACAATCACTGTGTCGTCTTTCCAAAACGAGACGCAAACATATTCTATCCTACCACTTACCTTTTCCCCACTTCTTCCTGACTCTATACAACATGTTCTTCCACCAACCGGTGCACTACACTAATAAAATCTTCGAATGGTTGGTGTTGACTTTCGGTCTTTGCAAAGCTTGGCATTGACCAATAACTTTGACCCCCTCTTGTGATTTTAAATGCTTAACATTGTTTAACTCAAATTTTTTTTTTGGGGGGGTTATAATCCGGCTCTTGAAAATAAAATTTTTACTCAAAATTGTGAGCCAATGAATAAGTTTGGGGGAGGATTTTCACGATCATATTTCATGCCCCCTGTTAATAAATTTTTTCTCCCAAGCTTACAAGTTTTCAAGATTTAACAGATGTCAACAGTGAGGATACTGTTATAAACATGTTTGGGGGGAGGTTTGTGCTTATTTATGCATCACTTTGCATCATACGATATAGAGATCATACGGTTTTATTAGTTAAGGTTTGGCAAAGATCCGTAAGTTAGTCGATGTTTCTTTTAAACAAAATGATTGTTTTACCTATTCCGCCTCCGCGCAATTCGTGGGGTGTCTAACGTCGACTTACATTTGCATCATACTTTGCATAAGCACAAAACTATTAAAAAAAATTGTGTACATAAATAAGATAATAAAAAATTAGATAGTGAAAAAAATTACTTCCAAAAGATTGGAAAAATTTAAGAAAACCAAGAAAGTTAGAAGTTTTCTTAAACGAAACTAGTAATAAGTAGTTATGAGCCGTTGTCCCAAGTGTTAGTAAGATGAAAGAAGTCACTAATCTGAGAATTAAAATAAGTCTGAAAAATAGTTCCTATTCTGAAAGCGAATTATTCTGAATGTTGATACCCTACTATATGCACTTACACACGTCTTGAAATTCGGGATAGTAGAGGATACCTTGAAATGCTCTTGTCTAAAAGCCAAAGTATGAAAGAAATAATAAATGAAGAAAATATAAAATGGTGAAGAAAAATGAACACTGGTTTTGTAATCACCAAGGCAGCAATAAAAAATATGGCGAGGGTGCTTCATCATGTAGTGCCATAGACCAACTGGTTTGGGAGTCACTGCTAAGCCTCAGGTGTTGCAAGATGAGGAAAATACTAATACGCCTAATCAGCAAGCAAATGAGTAATCGATCGGTTAATACCTCAAGAAGTATTAACGGTCGTATGAAAAATGTCTGAGCAATTTCATCTAAATATTCATCAATTAAAAAGTACTGAGATTGATGGACAAGAGTATGATAGCTTGAATTGAATTCTCCGAGTGTAGGGATGTCTTTTATACACACGTAGGGGTATATGATCAATGATTGGAAGAAAGATAGGAATGAAGAATAAAGACGATGTTTTATTGAGGGATGATGTGATTTCTAACATCTTTTCATGACTATTAAGATAGGGCTCATGACAACCGAAAAGCTAGTATAGTTGGAAACTCTAATTTTCAAAGTCTTTCTTTTACAATTCTTATTTTATATCTAACTTTCACAGTCTTCCTTTTATTATTGGATTTTGTGGGTGCAATCCGCTGAAAACCCTCAGGAGATAACACTCCTCCTACTAGGGACACCTAGAGGTTTAAAGGCTTGTTCCACATGCTCAGTGCAATCGTGTTGCTTACGAAAGTGTGCTAGTTAGTTTTTCTTTTTCTTATATTTTCTCCTTCTCTTGAATAAAACAAGTTTGCTCGAGACAACCAAAATTAAGTTTGGGGGAATTTGATCAGTCGAAAATATTGCATTCTAAACACATCAATTTCCCTACTCCATGTAATCATTTAATGGTGTTTTCGAAAAATATATCACATATTAGCAATTCATCTACGAAATATCAAATAACATGTGTTATACATTATAACTGGCATTATGAGAGAAATTATTACTACATGTGTGATCTTTGTATATATCAACACTTGTCTCGAGATTGTGTGCAGGAAATTCTCCAGGTTAAAGAACCGGAATCACAAAAGTGCTGATAAAACGTATCAAGTCCAAGACTTGAGATCTGGTAGTAAACTAGAAAGAATTATAAGTTTCCAGACATCGGGAAACAACCATAAAGCTAACATGAAACAATACAGAAATTTCCATGCACTGAGCCCACCAAACGGCCGCGGATCCACGGCCGAGTTAGGCCGATCCGCCGAGGATCCTCGGCCGAGTTGACTCATCGGCGACTGAAATTTCTCCATGTGGCTTCTTCTCAACAGCAAAACTTCTCCAAGATACTTCGAATTGTGTAGATTTCTCCAGAAGCTTCCCTTCTAACAGCCAAGCTTCTTGTGTAAGCTTGATACCTACCAAGCTTTTCATGCAAGTCTCATAACAACCAAGCTTCCTTGAGAAGATTGACCTAGCTTCTAGGGGAAGCTTGAGGGAAAACTATAAAAAGGGACCTAGGGCTTCATTGAAAAGGTTGTTGATTGTTGTTCATCAATTAGGATAAAAATTCTAGCAAAGTCCAAATCAATTCAAACCAAATTGTGTGACACAATTTAAGCCAAATCAAGATTCATCGAGTACCGACTCAAGCAAGCCTTCAACGAGCCTTTGAAGCAACGCCGATCTTCATCCGAGCAAGAGATCCACGACGATCCGCGACTCAAGAAGACCGAAGCGAAGCTAGTTTCGACGATTTAGTTCTTCCTCAAATCTTGTAATCTTTGAGTGAATTGTATCTAAGCGTTGATTAATAAAAGGTGACAATTCTAAATCTTGCTTTTCTTTACATTCGTGCATTATGAAGAGTTGTAGATTCTTTATTCTTTTCTTTTTTCATGATGTGTGAGTGAAATCTCCGCTTGTAACAGAATCGAGAGAATAGGTAGATGATGATGATTAAATTCTTGAAAGATTCTTAAGTCTTATGAGTTTTGTAAACTTTAGGAAATTGAACCATCGAAAATCTAATTTGACCGAGATCACTTTCTTGAATGTTTTCGCTTTGAATTAGAGATCAACGATCGGTGATTCAATTTGCTAGAGGCTAGAATTTGAATGATAATTAATGAAAGGACAAGGGATGATGAAGGAGAAACCCTAGTTTCTTCAATAGATCCCTAAAGATCGTTGATTGTCATCGATCTAGCAACACATCCTCAATAGATAAGATTTCGTAATTTTTAGTTTTCATGATCACTACTTATTTGATCAATTCCTATAAGCTAATCTTCATATCTTGAAAATTCAATTGGTTTGGACATTTTCTTGATCTCTATTAATTCTTGATTTTAGGTCTATTTCTTTATGATTCTTGAAACTAAACTTCACAAATATTGAATCATTTTCTTTTACCTTTTCTTTTCATCTCAAAGAAAACGATTTCGAACAGATCACACATTCTCAGTGGACGGTCCGTATTCATTAACGCGCTATATTGACACCGTTAATTGATTCCGGTATAAATTTCTTTGGTTGTGAAACATTTCCAAACACACACGAAGATGATCAATCACAGGCCAAAAAACCATTGTCCGCTAGTCAAGTTCAACCCGTCATTTCCTGATTGAATTAAACCCACCCGCATGACCTTTGACGCAGGCCAACAAAGTCATACGACTACCCTAATCTAATCTCATCTTATGTTGCAGATAAGCACTAGTTAGCTACCGCACACTACGCCTTGACGCAGGCCAACAAACGTAGCACGAATACTAAGTAGTGCCTATTTGAAATGACGGAGGGCTACGCAGGTTTTTCAGAAAACCATAAGCGTAAAGAACTCGATATCGTTGTAGAAACAAGTGATTTTGAAAAGGTGTGTTTTTTAGGCTTTTTCTAGTTTCGCTAAAGAGGTCACTCCCGGTGAAAGGATCTCGCCTCTTTCCTTATCGAATAAGGTGCTGGATATTCTGTAAGGAATACCGCTATGCAAAGCAAAAACTAGAGCTACCCTTTTTGAAAATTTGATCCTACAACATCTTTTAGGTTTCTTTTCTTTCATTAATCTCATTAATGAATCCCATCAATTATGCTTCCTAAGTATCACAGAAGAAACGAAAATATAACGTACGCTTATGCCGTCCGCATTCGCCACAATGTTCCGTTATGCACCAATAGGTTACTTAACTAACGTCATACCGGGATAGGACTAATGCCGGTGAAAAACATAAGCAACGTTTACTATATATCTCATATATAATATATCCATTCATCTCAGAATCCACAGTGATCACATCACAGAGCAGTAGAAGATAACATGTGAAATATTGGATATACTAGGACTTCCGTGTTTTATTTTGAGCCTGAATAAAACACGAATTCCACGGTCATGATGAATAGCCAAACCCACAACCCTAGACCCCAACGAGAGCGGCAAGCAACCCTATAAATTCTAGGGTTAGGAGACCCGGTCTCGACTATTCAAGATGGCCTCCCACTGGACCCTAGAACCCGGTTACTTGTGCTCCCCTCCTTGGGTTTATCCTAATGCGGAAATGTAAATAATATACAATGGTGACATCATCCTCAACCCGGAAGTGACCCAATAAAAGAATATTACATAGAATGAATTTTACATGAATGAAAATAAAAATTCTCATCTCACATAAAACCCCCGGCTATTCAGAACACGACGATCCAATATAACATATCACAGCAACACATAACATCACATGTCATCAACGTAAGTAAATATGCGTATCCCAATTGTCGTTGATGTATAGCAACGAAACCGGCGATACACCACATATTACACTTACGGTCGCAGAAAAGAAAATGTAAAACTACAACATTTGGATCCACAATCTCGTTAGACATCATAAATGCGAAATATCATATACTTCGCATTTCATGCCTAACTTTATGAATTCCATATATTTTATCACATTATAGAAAAAGCTAGACGATGTTAAACATTCCGATCAAATCAACAAACACCCAAAATTTCCCAAAATTCTCAACACTTGAGCGTTGTTTAGAAGTATCCATCACATGCTACAGTAGTAGTGAACCAGCCGTAGAAGGGTCAACTAATGCCTCACTTGTGGCACCGCTAAACTACCACAAACCCTTAGGTTTAGTGGAGGTTTTGACGGTCACAAAATCGAGTTAAGGTTTTGTTCTTCTAGAGGGTTCACCACATCACTTGCACGATATTTGAATGTTCTTTAACTAAGAAAAAATCCAACACTTGGAAATTTTCCGGCAGGGGAAAAAGTGAGTTATTGATATCCGTTCGAACTTTTTAACACTGTCTAAACAATCCGAAACAAAGCTAGTATTGAGAATACGAAACACTCTAAATTACCATTTTAGTAAATAAACATCTCATGCAAATTTAGCAAAATAAACAACACCAAAATATCCAAACCGCAGAACCAGGACCACACCACAAAACCCAAACTCCTCTTTTCAACCGAGGTCGCCGGATTTCTTGGCTTGGTCGCCGGCCAAAATCCGAGCAGGGGGTGGGGTTTGTGGTGTGTTCATATTGCATCACATACAACATTCTGCATCTGTTAAAATAATTTTTTGACACCTAAAATAATTCGACAGAAACTGGGGCTTTGAATCGGGTGTTTCGGAGTTGTTTCGGTTTCGGTAACCTATACTTATTCGTCTAATTCTCTAGCTAGGCTCTGATACCACTGTTGGGATACCTATAACGGTAGCAAGGTTTCGGGAGACAACACACATGCCAAGATTAAATTTTTGCCATTCTAGATAATCCAAACACCAGATCTTTAACTAGAGAATCAAACAAAACATTGAAGTAAACAACTTTACTTCTAAGAGTTAGGAATTAGAACCTTTGTAGTCCGTTCCTTCGCTTTATAAGCTCCGAGTTGAGGTCCCTTCATGGCTATCATCATGAACCCGAACTCTAGAGAGGCTCCATGAGGTGAATGAGGCATCTTTCTTGAAGTCTTCTTTTTCAAAGAAGATCTACCTTGAAGAAACACTAACCCAAGCTCACACTTCTCTAATGATTTGTTAGGGAAGTGAACACCCTAATCTAAGTGGCTAGAATAGATGAGAATGATGAAGTAGGAATTTTGCTCTCTTTTGTTTTCTTAATCTCACTTTAAATCATCACAAGCAAAATGCTAGAAAAGCTTTTCAAGAGAGGAAGAAGAAGATGAAGTTTCTTTTGTGATGAATAATGAATTGTTATGTGAGGTTAGAAATGCAACCAAGGTTAAGAATGAGAAGCTTAACCCATGTAGAGAGTAAACCATAGGCTAGGGTTCAATGGTTAGGTTAACAAATATCTAGATATTATCTAAAGGGTGGACTAAGTCAACACTTCCAAAATATCTCATTTTAAATCCACCATTTAGAATTAACCTAAAATGAATGTTAACCCTAATTGAAACCCTAGCATGGTTTAATCTCAAAACCCTAATTGCATTTGTAACCCTAACATGTTACAATATTATATATCACATATATAATATATAATGTAACATAAGAATATAATACAATTAACATATATCACATATATATCAATGTATTATCCAAGTGAGAAAAAGAATCGTTTAAGTGAGCTTAAATTAGTTAATGTAATTTAATATATCATATATAAAATTATACATTAAATTATCAAATCAATACTTGATCCGATAATCCGGCTATATTACATACAACCGACTAATATAATAAATACATTTTCATCGAATCAACACTTGATCTGATGACTCGGCTATATCAGATATATCCGGCCGATATCACATATCGCGAGAATCGAATACGGTATCATATACATGTATTATTCTCGGTCCCGCACATATCACATATATGCTCCTACTCCGTTTTGCCTGAGCCAGAAAACCTCTGTGTAGGACTCTAAAGAATCGTCAATACGCCGGCAGTAGGTGATGATCATATCAAACACATATAAGCTGCAAGAGGTCAGCTAAACTTAACAGCCACCCGGGTATTGAGCGATCAGAAGATGAACAAGCAAGCCTGTACATTCTCCTGTGAATCCAATCAGTAACACTCCCGTACAAAACGATCTCTTCGTTTGATATGTCGCATATCTAGTCTAGGTGTGGTAAACGTCATACCCCAGTAACCGATAAGTCGTGTCGATGTAAGGCTCATAACAGGTCAAGAAACTACTGATAACACTTACCAGTAGCACTCCATATCATCCCTGGACAGGGACTTCCAGTTATAGCCAATCGGACATAGCACAACATCAACTCCCTATAACGGGAGAGACGAAATCCCTCCTATCGCTCATTGCCTCCATGTGATTCGGGACTGTACCCAAAAGCCACCATTTTGCACGCCCTCTTGGACGTGGTAAGGTGGAAATCAAAGCACAGTGGGAATCACACAAGACTCTATGACGATCTCGGGTCTACAGACTAACCTGTACCAGTGTCACTAGATAACTGCTATCTGACGATAGGTGTAATACCATCTAGTAGTTCTCGGCGAGTCCGTTCAGTGTACCCAGTCTTCACTAAGCACCCGTACACCATCTTTGATGTCAAACACCAATGGATATGGGATCATCCATCGCACATCATATGGGTCAAGATGCGTATACGCTAGTCTACTCTGGTGTATCGATGCCCTGTCTCGATACACCCTCGACTAGGAACAGTTATAGGATGGACTCGTTGACTATCCTGGCCCCACTAGTATGATCCCATCATAGTCCTAGTAGTCAAGTACATATCCCAAGGGCTTTATCAACATGTGAGATGAAGACCGTAAACCAATACAAGTCAACATGTTAAGACTAAGTGAAACCAGATAGCATACTATCATATCGAGCAAGAAAGTCCTCTCTATATATATCCAAGCATCTACTATAATATACATCATATATACAATAATTGCCTCTAGGGCATATACATAACTAACAGTGTGGAGATGCTTCCAAGGCCGGCTACCGAAGTCCCAGCTTCCCTAGTATTGCCGAAAGAGGCTTCACTTAAGCAGCTGATGACGGATGCCATAACGGCTCCAAAGGTAGCTCCTTGCTCGGACGATGACGTCTCCTTGGCGGAGGTCTTAAGAAGATCAGCTCTCATAGCCCAGGCAGAAGGGAAGCGCATGAGACGTGCAGCAAGAGAGCGTAACTCCACCTTGGCTGTAGGTGCAGGCTCGAGCGCTGCTTCTCCTGTCCCTTTTTCTCTAGAGGGTGCTCCGGCTGCCCTGTCTACTGCTCATAGACAGGCGGTGTAAGCCCGCGGGGGCGCCCCGGCCGTCGATCCGACGCCGGAAACGCGGAAAACAAAAACTTTGCGAACTTTGCAAAACGGCACCGCCGCGGACTTTTCACCCGGATCGGGCCATTAACCTAGCTAGCTAGCAAAAAAGAAAAGAGTAGAGAAGTTATACCAAGCGATCCGTGTCCTTCGGTCTTCATCTCCACTCCGATCTTCCGCGGAATCTCCGTCACCTCCTCGCTCGTCGGAAAGGGCACCACGTAGCCGGAATCTTTTACGGGCTACCGCCTCTTGACCGAGGCAACTCGGGCGTGAAGTTGGCTAGCCGACGCGTCCAAGGCTTGCTATAGAATAGTGTAGTGAGATGTCTCTTTAGGGTTTATGGAAGTTGCCTTGATGGAGGGATTTGAGGAGGAGAATGAATGAAGGAGAGAAGCTTGGGATTTTTGCAAGCATAAAAGCATGAAATGAGATGAAGAATCAACCTATCACAAAACAACCTCTCTCTCTTTTCTCCTCAAACAAGTGGCCGGCCCCCCCAAAGAAAGAATGAGATTGGAGAGAGAAAAGTGCAAGAAAGAATATATCAACAATATGGAAAATGGTCAAACTCATTTCTCATTTCAATCCCTTCACAACCTATCACAAGAAAAGCAAGTGATGAGATTAAAAAAAGAATCTCATCATGAAGCAAGTCTCATCATGCCACAAATAAGCAAGAAAGCCCCTCCACTAAGTGTTAATTGCAAACTTGCAATTAACACCCTCCATCAAGAAAGTCCGACAGAGAAGGAATGAAGGAAAACCGGTAGGAACGGAATGCAAACTGGCAACTTCAGAAAACCGATCCCGTAATAAATTACAGGAAAACCCCACTACTGCAAATACATGCCCGCATTTGTATTCCCACTGAACACAAATGCAAAGAGACAAAACTACACTATCTTATACTAGGATCCGGCTTAAGCCAAAGCCGTCTAGTAAAAATTGTCCGATCGCGATCCGTTCAATACCGCACGTATCCGATCGAACCCTGCCATATCTCCATACGGCCTCTACAGCGTTTCGCCCGAAACTTGAGTAACTGTCTGTGTGGTGGACTCTAAAGACTCGTCAATACTGTGGCTGTGGATTTAACCACTAGCACGTCAGAGGTATAAGCCAATACGTGACGGGCCACAAGGTATTGACCAAAAGGGACGTCGATGAGCGAACTCATCCTGACACCCTACTGAGCCTGTCAGTGACAATATCCGTACAGTCCGGTCCGTTCGTCTACGAGTATCGCATGGCGGGCCTAGGGGGTTGGTAAAAGTCAGACCCCCAAAAGCGGTACAAGTCGTGTCGGAGTGTAGCCCAGAACACCCTGAGATACTACTGGAATACCTACCAGCAAATCTCCTGCCTTGGCCAAGGACTTTTCATGTTCTGGCTCTCCTAGACACAGCACGACCTCACCCCCAATATCGGGAGAGACGAACCCCTGCAGATCCGCTCACTGCCTCCATGTGGCTCGGGACTGTACCCAACTAAAACCTGTTTGCACGACTCCTTTGAGCCGTGGTAGGGTAGTAATCAAAGTACAGTGGGAACTCACACGAGACAAATGACGATCCCAGGTCGATGAACTAACCTGTACACATGTCACCTGGGAACTGCTATCTGACGTCTGGTATATCCCAACTAGCAGGTTCCCGGCGAGTCCTGTCCGGTGTACTCATAACCCAATGAGCACCTGTATACATCTTAGGTGAACCAACTGACACCAGTGGCTTGTGAGACCGGCCACCGCCCCTCGTCGGGGTCTCGACTGTATACACTAGTCTACTCTGGAGAAACGATGCCCTGTCTCGAATCTCCCACGACTAGGGACCTTTTAAGGATATGCTTGTAGACCCCCAGCTCCCACTTATATGATCGCCCTCATACTGCTGGTGGTCAAGCAAGAATCCAAGGGGCTTTATCAACGTGTAATAGCGACTCGAAAGGTCACCTAAAGCAGTACACAATGATAAAGATAAACCAGATAGCATACTATCATCTCGAGTAAGACTGTCCTACCGGGATAGGTCCTCCCCTCAATCATTGCAATCACGTGCCTGTGACCCAATAATTGACTCTGAGGGCACTATCTCCAACAATCTCCCACTTGCACTCGAGGCTAATTATTGCGATGTCGCATACTCACAGCCCGTGTGATACCGAACACCCAACTCCTCTACTAGTCAGTCTCACAAAGCTCGTTTGCGAGACTATTGCGTTCGAGGAACAGCCTCAGTGAGTGGATCCGCTTTGATGTTTCTTTCTATGTCTCTCTATATCTCATGTTCGCAGAGAAAACCATCTCCCGAAATGAGCAATACCTGTCCTAGAATGTCTGGATGTCTGATGGGACCTAGCTCATAAATGAACTCCAAATCCAAACTTCTTAGACTGTATCGTCAACTGAACTTAATCAGTATCCTGCGCCATGCCTTCCCTCAGTATCCACCTGGACCACCTGTCCAAAATACTGCCCCTCGTCAGAGGGAAAAACTATAACTCTGACAGCCACTCTGCCATCCAGGTCACCTTAGAAGCCTGGAATGATAACCGTCTCCTAATGGAGGCTGCCGTTATCATATCCCTAGAACATCCACTTATGTTCTAAAACTGCTTCCGACTGTTTCTCCAGGATTGGATTAATATCAACTTATTGCACCTACTGCAAGAACAACATCTGGTGTGGTACTTGACATCTCATGATTGACTCAATTGCCTAAGCAAGTGATCTGTCAATCATGCGTATCCCTCTCCCCTTTAGTCTGTAAGACACCTTTAGAGAGGGTGACTCCATTACCTGCAGGTACACTACCGTGCCAGGAGTCGTCCATTCTAAATACTCATAGAATGTTGTCAAAGTACCCAGATTGGGAAACCACCCAAATCTAGATCTAAAAACCATAGATCTAGTAATCAGAATGTCTGATATAATATCCAAATCCTATGTGGAGAAACTACTGTGTGACAACCAAAGTATAACCGATCGTAGTATAGGAATATCACTTCCTACTCCGTGTATGTCATCAAATACCAGGACATCACACCCTACTACCTTCTCAACAGATCCATCTCCTATTCTGATGAAGTCAAACCTATGACTGTCACATCAGAAATAGATGATCTATCTCCGCTATATCTGCTTTAGTCTATAAATAGACATAAGCCACATGTCCACCAATACTTCCGCTGCTCCCACTGACTACGACAACCCTCTGGCAGAGTCATATAGGCGTACACTTCTAAAGCTAGTTTAGAATGACGCTATACTCATCCTCCCGCCAGGTCTCGCAGCCTGGAACAACAGCAATGGCAAGTGTGGGTTAACAAGAACCTCCCTGCCACCGTCCTTGAGCATACCGAAGTACCTCTCGGGTGCCTGAGGTTACCCACCTTATCTGCGGAGTGGCCAATGGAATGTCAAACCAGATTGAATCTTTAGGTTCTTATGAAATCTTCAGTAATCGTTTGTGGTTCTGGAATCACTTCCAGTTCTACCATACTCCCACTACTGTTTTCTGAAAAAATCCATTTTTGATAAAACTGTGGCGAGTCAAGAACAATATCACTATTGATCTTCCAGATGGTAGAAAGTCAACCCTCGTCATAGCCCGGGTTAACCCACAAACAGACACTACTGAAACGTGCCTTGAGTTGTCCAGAGTCTGGTTTCAAGCATAAGCCGGACAACTCCCCGTATCTTAACAATGTCAAGATATGAACTGTTCTATATCCAAGAAACAGAGGCACTGATTTAATTGAACCAGATTCAAAACATGCAGCTGTCTCCAGTGCATGTCAAGTAAATGGAAGAGAGGCCGATCAGCGTTACTCAACTTAGGAGTACTTCCAATTATGAGTAACCTGAAAAAGAAGCTAGTTCTCTTAATCATTACTATCAACTGAATACCATTCACAAGTATCTATATCTTCGATCACCTTGAAGAATCCCGATACTTGCAACACCTGGTTCTCTACTTTACTCTTATACCTATAACTCCTCAAAACTTAGACCCTGTGTTTCTACGAAACACATGTCTAAGAACTAGAGAAGTTAAAAGTAAACAGAATATAGTACGAGGACCAACCCCTTTGTCCTAATGGACACTGGACAATATACAATACTCTGTATAAGTCCCCTGAGTCTGGTGACTCATTTACTGTGTGTCGTAGGATGAAAACTGTACTTTTGGTTAAGAAGAATTACACCGCTGTTCAATGCTCCTTACCTAACCATCCACTGGTATAGGTAAATGTCATAGACATAATTTCAAAAAGATATGTCTCACTCTATAAAAATAGACGTACAGATATATAAATTTGAAATTGGTGCACAACAACGGATATTCAAAACCAAATATTTGCCGACCGGCAAACAACCCAGGTGGCTTCCTCAAATATCACCAATTCCAACGAATCCCGATATAATGAGGATGGTCACCTAATTCCCAATAACTTACTCCCACTCATCATCTGTAAAACCATACAGATATGAGACTCATACCTGGTAAATACATACCCTGGAGCAAGTGCCTAATTGGGAAATCAGTTTTCATTTAACAGTACACAGTGAAACTGAAACATTGAGATGTTTCGATGGGGTATCCTGGTATTCATAGTAATGCCTCTTCCATTATCCAGATTCACAACTATAACTGTATAATTCTTTGCCACCTCTCCAAATCCCTTTACATGTCTTTAGTCATTACCTTCTGTACACCCCTTTAGGCCAAATGGTTTTCTTCCTTCCCTACCGTTCGGCACCAGCCTATGGTTTGGAAGAAGACTATCCAAAAAGCATAATGGGTGTACTGTACTAATCCGAGGAGCACTCGCAATGCGAGAAAAGGTGAGGATAAAAGACAACCGAATGTACTTAATTCATAGGTGATTTAGGATTGACAAAGAAGTACATGATTTGGTCGTGAATAGCAGTCGCAATTTACTTTGCCCTCTTACTAATCCCTTGCTTTGTCTGAACTTAATACCTTCTGTACACCGTTTAGGCTAATTGGCTTTCTTCATTCCCTACCGTTCGGCACCAGCCTAAGGTTTGGAAGAAGACTATCTAATTTGCGTAATAGGTGTACTATCTCCTAAACCAAGGAGTACTCGCAACCTGAGAGAAGGTAAAAGGTAAAGACAACTGAATAGTCCTATTCGTTTTCTCCAGAACCGGAAACCATCCTCGAAGTCCTTCGAGTTCGTATATAACCATACGATGGTTTTGTCCAATGGAAGTGGACGTTCGTAGTAATACGGGGTGTCCCGGAGAAAAGAGTAAAAGTAGGAGTGGCAAAGAGGTCTGCAACTCTGACAATCCAAAAGCCAGTGTTAAGTAGGTTCGGTCAACTTGGTCACTGAGTCATAGTCTAGGGTCGGGTCAATGGTCGCTGCCAGAGAGAGAGAGAAAAGAAACACTCAGCGTGCACTCTAACCTAGATCAGAATGGTTACCAATTTATCTAATCTGGAAACCTCCCACTGTAACGTCAAATTCTTCCCCAAACCTGAAAGAAGAATTAGCCGGGATAACCCGAGGAGTAAACCAACTCATCAGTGGGAATCGGGATCCAACTCTCATCGCATGATAACGTGACGGAATCCGCTCACGTTATCACACTCCAGAAGGTATGCGCATATCTGGCAAGTTTCAGTTCTTTTGAAACTCCCGATGTGATTTTTGCCCCATGCTCTTATGACCTTGACTTTGGCCAACATATCATAAGTCACATGTCAAGTTCTACCCGTCATTTTCCTGGTTAATTTGAACCCACCCGTACATACCCTTGACTTTGGCCAAAATGGCAGTACGACTATCCCAAACCAACGCATCTATCTATGCTGCATATGAATACCCAACAGCTACCAAACACTGTGCCTTGACTTTGGCCAAAATACACAGCTTGAATACTATTGACCATCCATATGAAACGACGGAGGGCTACGAATGGTTTCTGGCGAAAACCTTTAACGTAATGAACTTGATATCGTTGAAGGAACTGATAGCTTTTGAAAATATAGTTACGAAAACCTTTGCTAAAGAGGTCACTCCCGGTGAAGGGATCTCGGCTCTTTCCCCGTAGAATGAGGTGCAGGATATTCCAACTGAATACCACGATGCAAAGCAAAAGTAATCGGCTATAGTGAAGTTATTGCCCTGACGCAAACTTCTGTCCAAGGGGTCACTCCCGGTGAAGGGATCTCGGCCCTTGCCTCGTCGACTGAGGAGCAGGATATTCCAACTGAATACCACGATGCAAAACAAAAGTGAACGTCCTTGCAATAACAGCTTTTTGAAAAAGTGTTCCAACAACATCAGATTAGGTTTGTTTAACTTGCATTGATCCGAATCAATGCAGTCCCATCAATTGATCACACCACAAAGAACGAAAATATACTGACGTACGTATATGCCATCCGCATTCGCCACTGGGTCCCGTCATCACCCGTTAGGTTAGCTAACTAACGGCAGAGCGGGGACTGGACTAGCGCGGATGAAAAACATATACAACATCTACTAATATATATATACCAATATATAGTATTTCGCTCAAGGCGTGATAAAAAGCAACACAGAAATGTATAGCAACACAGATCAATACAGATATCTGGGATCCCCGGGTTTCACAGAGCCGCTACTGAAACCCGACGTTCCCCTGGTCGTGTGGATAGCCTGTGCAATGAAATCCTAGACCCCTACGGGCACGGCAAGTTACCCGCCAAAACCTGAAGCGAGGCAGCCCCCTTCAGCAACGTGAATGGACCACCCAGCACTTCACGGAATCCGGTAACTTGGGCACCCCTCCTGGGTCAACCCTGTACCCTCTACGAGTGCGGCGAATAGCCCGCCAATCCTAGAGTGAAGCCCCCTCCGTCTCAATGCCATGAGATGCGGGCTTGTTGCCCTCTAGAACCCGGCTATCCGTGCACCCCTCCGCGGGGTAATCCTAGTACAGAAAGTAAAATATACATACAACGGGTACATCGACCGCAACCAGGTCGTGCCCCAAAAGAATAATACAAACTGGCAGTGACGGCAGTCCACATGTCGGACGCTCGCCCCGCAATATCAAATGTACATAATACAACAGCAACTGTACTACCACTGCAACCAGGCTATCCCCACGACCGATCCGCAACAACACAGTACAATCACAGAACATCAACGTGAAAGTCACGTTCGCAAATCCGTCTAAAAGGGCTATAGCAGATAGACTGGATTTACCGATCGAGTGACATTCACGGTCGCAGATATAATGTAAAAACTGTGAACTGGCATGTTTAAAATATCCGATCGAACAAATATTATCAAGTGGGCCCCATACACTACTGTAGCACTAATAGAAAATCTGGGCCCAAAAAAAATATCCCAAAAGCCCTATTTCCAACACATAAGCTTACTGGGAAAATATGGTGCCACGATTCCTCTTTTCCGCCGCGCAAGCGCGGCCAAACCAGGGTTTTGGCCGCGCTTCCGCGGTCGAAGTGAGGAATCAGTGGATCGTATTTTCCCAGAATTCTTATAATTTGTTGTACATGTCTCTGCAATCACCAGAAAAATTTTAGGAGCTCAAAAATTTTTAACAGAGAACACATGTGCACAAAAAATACGGTTTTCGGGTTTTTGTTCGATCGAGTTCTAAACGCGCTAGAGCAAGCTAGGGAAGGTTAACGGCGTGGCTCTGATACCATTGTAAGCCCGCGGGGGCGCCCCGGCCGTCGATCCGACGCCGGAAACGCGGAAAACAAAAACTTTGCGAACTTTGCAAAACGGCACCGCCGCGGACTTTTCACCCGGATCGGGCCATTAACCTAGCTAGCTAGCAAAAAAGAAAAGAGTAGAGAAGTTATACCAAGCGATCCGTGTCCTTCGGTCTTCATCTCCACTCCGATCTTCCGCGGAATCTCCGTCACCTCCTCGCTCGTCGGAAAGGGCACCACGTAGCCGGAATCTTTTACGGGCTCCCGCCTCTTGACCGAGGCAACTCGGGCGCGAAGTTGGCTAGCCGACGCGTCCAAGGCTTGCTATAGAATAGTGTAGTGAGATGTCTCTTTAGGGTTTATGGAAGTTGCCTTGATGGAGGGATTTGAGGAGGAGAATGAATGAAGGAGAGAAGCTTGGGATTTTTGCAAGCATAAAAGCATGAAATGAGATGAAGAATCAACCTATCACAAAACAACCTCTCTCTCTTTTCTCCTCAAACAAGTGGCCGGCCCCCCCAAAGAAAGAATGAGATTGGAGAGAGAAAAGTGCAAGAAAGAATATATCAACAATATGGAAAATGGTCAAACTCATTTCTCATTTCAATCCCTTCACAACCTATCACAAGAAAAGCAAGTGATGAGATTAAAAAAAGAATCTCATCATGAAGCAAGTCTCATCATGCCACAAATAAGCAAGAAAGCCCCTCCACTAAGTGTTAATTGCAAACTTGCAATTAACATCCTCCATCAAGAAAGTCCGACCGAGAAGGAATGAAGGAAAACCGGTCGGAACGGAATGCAAACTGGCAACTTCAGAAAACCGATCCCGTAATAAATTACAGGAAAATCCCACTACTGCAAATACATGCCCGCATTTGTATTCCCACTGAACACAAATGCAAAGAGACAAAACTACACTATCTTATACTAGGATCCGGCTTAAGCCAAAGCCGTCTAGTAAAAATTGTCCGATCGCGATCCGTGCAATACCGCACGTATCCGATCGAACCCTGCCATATCTCCATACGGCCTCTACAGCGTTTCGCCCGAAACTTGAGTAACTGTCTGTGTGGTGGACTCTAAAGACTCGTCAATACTGTGGCTGTGGATTTAACCACTAGCACGTCAGAGGTATAAGCCAATACGTGACGGGCCACCAGGTATTGACCAAAAGGGACGTCGATAAGCGAACTCATCCTGACACCCTACTGAGCCTGTCAGTGACAATATCCGTACAGTCCGGTCCGTTCGTCTACGAGTATCGCATGGCGGGCCTAGGGGGTTGGTAAAAGTCAGACCCCCAAAAGCGGTACAAGTCGTGTCGGAGTGTAGCCCAGAACACCCTGAGATACTACTGGAATACCTACCAGCAAATCTCCTGCCTTGGCCAAGGACTTTTCATGTTCTGGCTCTCCTAGACACAGCACGACCTCACCCCCAATATCGGGAGAGACGAACCCCTGCAGATCCGCTCACTGCCTCCATGTGGCTCGGGACTGTACCCAACTAAAACCTGTTTGCACGACTCCTTTGAGCCGTGGTAGGGTAGTAATCAAAGTACAGTGGGAACTCACACGAGACAAATGACGATCCCAGGTCGATGAACTAACCTGTACACATGTCACCTGGGAACTGCTATCTGACGTCTGGTATATCCCAACTAGCAGGTTCCCGGCGAGTCCTGTCCGGTGTACTCATAACCCAATGAGCACCTGTATACATCTTAGGTGAACCAACTGACACCAGTGGCTTGTGAGACCGGCCACCGCCCCTCGTTGGGATCTCGACTGTATACACTAGTCTACTCTGGAGAAACAATGCCCTGTCTCGAATCTCCCACGACTAGGGACCTTTTAAGGATATGCTTGTAGACCCCCAGCTCCCATTTATATGATCGCCCTCATACTGCTGGTGGTCAAGCAAGAATCCAAGGGGCTTTATCAACGTGTAATAGCGACTCGAAAGGTCACCTAAAGCAGTACACGATGATAAAGATAAACCAGATAGCATACTATCATCTTGAGTAAGACTGTCCTACCGGGATAGGTCCTCCCCTCAATCATTGCAATCACGTGCCTGTGACCCAATAATTGACTCTGAGGGCACTATCTCCAACAGGCGGTACGCGCGGCTACGGAGGCAATTGACGGGCCATCCCAAGGTAACGTAACATTGGGTCCTTTTATTAGAGTTTGATCTTCAGATTCTCATATATCATACCCTGCAGGGCCAATTCCTGATGAGGAGGTGGCACGTGAGATGACGACAACCACCGATCCTGAAGTGGCCACTCTTTCTCAGGAGTCCGGGACTGCCCTAATTGCTACTCTTTCCCCTTGCGGTCCCCTGCTATTGCCCAGCATTGCGAGTGTCACGGCGGTTCTCGTAGAATCGGGGGATGAAGCCACTGGTGCCGAAACCCTTGCAATGGAGGAGAGCGAAAGAGTCGCTACGCCTAATGATGCTCTTGTCGCAGTTTCGATTGGCAACTCATCAGGTAGATATTGAGTCATTGTTTTCCTTTTTTTATTCCGCACTCCCTTTCAATCCCTTCTGACGGCATTTCTTTTGTTTCTAATGCAGGTGTGGTGAGCATTGAGGTCGTGCCACCCGAAAAAGCGTCGCCGGTTACCGCTCTGGCGGTCACCGACCCTTCGCCTTCTCTCGCGTCCTCTCAAATGCTGGAAGGTATGGGTTTGTGATTTAATTTAAATCGAGGATAGCATCTTTCATGTACTGACCAAGTATCATCATAACCTTAGAGGAGTTCTCTTTGATCATTTGTTTCAAGTGCTAAACCCGCACTTCTCCTTCCAGTCGGAAATTAGTCTACCTGCTAGTGCCGGTGAGTATCTTTTCTAACCGACGTCTTTTCATTTCTTTAACGGATGACCCTATCGTTGCTAACTATAAACTGATTACAACACTACAAATTGAAGGAAAAGACGAGAGAATTGTCGTGCCACCAGTACTCCCAGCTCTGCCACCTGTCGTAGCCGGTATAGTAGCCTTCACCGCTCTTGCATCTTCTTTGTCTCTTAAACCGATGTCTGACTATGATTTGTTTTGCAGCAATCACACCGACTCCAGCTCCCTTCGATTCTTAGATTCCCATGCCGGCAGGGCCTTTTTCTAAACGCCCTTCTTCCAAGGGTGCTGCGAATAACCTGCGGATGTTAAGAGAGTTCGTCGAGGACCTTGACGCCGAGGCCTTTGCATCTACTATAGATTTTGCCACTGAAGATAATCTCATGTTGACGATGCTCATGAAATTCCATAGCAAGGGCATTGTCGACTCTTGGGTAAACTACTGCAAGAAGATCGAGGCCTGCCTGCATAAGATTGAGCTCAGGCGTCCCGTTCCAGAAATGTTGGCTTCGAATTCCCAACAGGCCGCATGGGTTGAGCAGAGCGTTCCTTTCTTCCGCCATTTCGAACAAGAAGCGACCTTGAGGTGAAAGGAATGCAAGGAGGCTTCAAGTGAATCTGCCCGGCTGCGTGCCTAAGTTGAAGCAAACGCTGCGCAATTGAGGGCTGTCTTTGACAATTTGTGACAATGCATTTCGGACGGACTAGCACTAAGAAAAAAGCTCGACCTTCTGGAGCAGGTTACGCGGAATCGCGAAGTTTCTCAACGGGAAATTGATGAGAAACTTTCTTCTAGCTTGGAGAAACGGGTTCGAGTTGAAGCAGAGCTGGCCGTAGCGTCTGACCATGAAAAGGAGCTGGGAGGAGCGCAAGCAACTGGCCGACTTATTGAAAATGCCTCCTTCTCAGTAGCTGCCTTTGTATCAATTAAACATTTGTAATCTTTGAATAAATGTGTCCATTTTTTATTCTTTTGTATTATTCGTCTTGTATTCAATTGAATTCATGAATAAAAGATACACACATTTTTTTATCTCCCGCTGTTGCTTTCTTCTCTTTACTGTGTTGTTGCCATGTGATTTCAGCAAGTGTGGCCTGTAGATAGTATGTAGCTGTCCATCTTGGACTCTTTGCAGGGTGGTGATGGCTTAGGAAACAGGTTTAAGATCTGCCACCTAAGACTTTTCAACTTTATGAGCCGTGAGGGTTTCACAAAGACTTTTCTCCCTACGAGTCGAGAGGATCTCGTAGGTGTAGTTTCTCCTTAGGAATCGTGAGGATTTCTAAGTGTGCTTTTCTCTTGAGAGTCGTAAGGATCTCACAAGAGAATTTTCTTCCTTACAAGTCGAGAGGACTCATAAGTGATTGATGAGTTGACCTGCTCCAGAGTCAAAGCATTGCTTCGACGGGGAGGTCGAGGCTTGACTTTGGCCGTTTTCCACGGGGTCAGGATTGACTTTAGCCGTGTTCCACTGGGTTAGGGGTTGATTTTGGCCATACGGGGTCAGGATTGACTTTAGCCATACGGGGTCAGGATTGACATTAGCCATACGGGGTCAGTATTGACTTTAGCCATACGGGGTCAGGATTGACGGGGTCAGGGTTGACTTTAGCCATACGGGGTAAGGATTGATTTTAGCCATACGGGGTCAGGATTGACTTTAGCCATACGGTGTCAAGATTTACTTTAGCCATACGGAGTCAGGACTGACTTTATCCATACGGGGTCAGGAGTTGACACTCAGTTGTCTGTGCACCACCGAGCCATGGAACTGGGAACTTTGCCGCGGCTCCGAGACAGTGTCTAGGCTGTAGATGTCGCCATCGAAATCTGGAACTATGGACTTCCCATGGCTCCGCTTGATTGTTGTGTCCGAATCCTGCTGGAATGAGGAGGAACGCTGTTGTGGGTCTCCAGGATGTAGATGCGGCCGTCGAGACTTGGAACTAGAGACTCTGCCGTGGCTCCGAGATAGTCTCTAGGTTGTCTGTGAACCTTCAAGATTTGGAACTAGGGGACTTTGCCATGGCTCCGTTTGTTGACGTCGTATCTGCTTCTGGTTGGACGAGAAGGAACGCCATTGTTGATCTCTAGGTTGTAGATGTTGCCATCGAGACTTCGCTCTCTTTCTGAAGGATCCTGGTGGGATGATATGGTTCCCTCTTTGTTTGTGTTCCTGGATTGT
This sequence comes from Agapanthus africanus, assembly GCA_030015575.1. Classification (NCBI taxonomy): domain Eukaryota; kingdom Viridiplantae; phylum Streptophyta; class Magnoliopsida; order Asparagales; family Amaryllidaceae; genus Agapanthus; species Agapanthus africanus. The sequence goes on along the minus strand of CM057345.1, from coordinate 387,734,155 downwards.
ATACAGGGATTAATGTGATCTCACCTGTAGGGAAAAAAGTTTCATTTCTTTTTTTTCTTTCCACGATGCTCTATCATTTCAACTTTTTATATCGCGAAAGTCGCGATTGACCACTCATTTTGGCTATTTTTTGCGGTGCCCAATCATTTCAGCTATTTTTTTCTTTTTTACACGCTGCTTTTTATTGCGAGTTGCCCAATCATTTTGGCTATTTTGTATGCATATATTTTACTTGCTGATTTTGTTTCAAGTTGCCCCATCATTTCGGCTATTTCATATGCATTTATGGCTCACTGATTTCTTACCGTGAGTATAAGACTTAGAATCTGATACCGATTTAGGCATCAGCGCCGCTGGAACTGGGATATTGCCTGGATCGAATCATCATTTGCCTTTGCCGGTTTGAACAAAGGTGGCTTAATAGACCGGGTTAAGATCCTGTCAACTAAGGCTTTTGACTTCATGAGCCGTAAGGGTCTCATAAAGATATTTCTCCCTACAAAGTCATGAGGATCTTGTAGGTGCGTTTTCTCCCTATGAATCGTGAGGATTCCTAAGTGTATGTTCTCTTATAAGTCGTAAGGATCTTACAAGAGTGTTTTCTCCTTATAAGTCGAGAGGACTTACGAGGGTCGTTCACCATGTGAGCATATCCCTAGTCGCTGGTGGGACTTTGTTAGGGAAATGTTTATTCATGCCTGTGGATTGTATACAAGGGTCAATATTGAAACGCTTATAGGGAAAAATCGGGGTGTATGACGGCTTAAGAACAAGTTCAGATCCCTGTAGTTTAAAGCTTTTGAATCCTATGAGCTATGAGGGTCTCAAATAGGAATTCTCCTTACGAGTCGTGAGGATCTCGTACGTGTGTTTTCTCCTTAGGAATCGTGGGGATTCCTAAGTGTGTTGCTCCCTTATAAGTTATAAGGATCTCACGCAGGTATTTTCTCCTTATTGGGGAAAGAGGACTTTGCATGTGTCTTTTAACGAGATTGCGCCCTTTCGGGTTTTCACAAACTCGCAGGTAGCCCTGCTGTTTTTACTCACGGAGCCCTTTCGGATTTTCATCCGTGCCCATTTCTCTTATGGACGTACCGTTTTTTTTATTTCTTTTCTTTTTTTTTTTATTTTTTTTTGCGTCAGCCTTGGGATGCTGCGGTCCGTAGTAGTTTATAGACGTCTCGGTCAGGTGTAGTATTTCTTTAAGAAACGGCCGTTTATTGGCCTGAACGGTCTTTCACCATGCATATCCATGAGCAAGTAAGCCCCACCCTGGTAGACTTTGTCAATGATGTACGTGCCTTCATAGTTCGGCTCGAATTTCCCCCATTTGCCACGATTGGGGATCATAGGTCTCTTGACCACTAGCACGAGTTCGCCTTGGCGGAATGTTCTCGGCCTAGTCAATCTCTCGTATGAGAACGTCATTTTTGCTTTGTAAGCTTCCATGTTTTGTTTTGCCATGAGCCGGGTTTCATCAACGGCGTCGATCTCCTCAAGCCAAAAATGAGCATTGTCTTTGTCTGTTAACTCGTAATGAACCGCCACTCGTAAGGAGGGTAGCTCTATCTCCAAGGGGAGTACTGCTTCAGTGCCAAATACCAATGCATACGGCGTTGTGTTTGTGGACGTTTTGAATGTAGATCGATACGCCCAAAGAGCTTCATGCAGTCTCTCATGCCAGTCCTTTTTATTTTTGGACGCCGTCTTTTTCACAATCTTCGTCAAGGTCTTGTTGAAAGTCTCAGCCAGACCATTAGCTCGGGGATTGTAGACCGAAGAGTATTTCCAGTCTATATTACGTTGTTGTGCGAAGCGGCTGATTTTGTTGCTTCGGTAGGCCGGCCCGTTATCGGAGATAATCCATCGAGGAGTGCCGAACCGATAGATGACGTGTGTCTTGAAGAAATGGAGGATGTTCTCCGTCTTCACTTCTCTCAGCGGTATCGCTTCTGCCCACTTAGAGAAGTAATCGGTTGTCGCCAATATGAACCGATGTCCTGTGGATGATGCTATGGACCCGATTATGTCAGTTCCCCACATTTTGAACGGCCAGCTAGCCACTGTCGGGTGTAGCGGATTTGGATGCTGGTGGATAAAGTCCCCGTGAATCTGGCACGAGTGGCACTGCTTCGCGTATTCGAGGCAGTCTTGGATCATTGTGGGCCAATAGTAGCCCATCCTTTTGATCTTCAGCTTCATCTTTGGCCCGGCTTGATGAGATCCGCAGAGTCCGTCGTGAGTTTCTTGGACGACTCTCCTTGCCTCTTCAGGTCCCAGGCATCTTAGTCACAGAGAGTTGAACGATCTCTTATACAGAGTATCATTGACAAAGGAAAAAGAAAGAGCTCTTTTCATGAGTTGATGTCTTAAGGACGCATCTTCAGGTGTATGACAGGATTTGAAGTAGTCTATAAAGACTTCTCTCCAATCCTTAACCTTTTCATGGTCCTCTATCTATAGCGCCGCTTGCTTGGTCGCTTCCTTTTCTTCAAACGACTCCGGAGATATTTCTGCCGGTGCAAGAACCCGACGGCTTTGCACAACGATCCTCACATCATCGAGGTTTTCGTCAGCCAGTTCTTTAGCGAGTTTGGCTAACGCATCCGCCTTGCTATTCTCTGCTCGCGGTATGCTTTCTAGGGCGTAGAAAGGGATCTAAGTCAGCAATTGCTGCGCTCTCTCACCGTACTTTACCAACTCTGGTTTGCACATTTGATAGTCGCCATTTACTTAACTAACGACCAGCTGGGAGTCTCTGTATATGAGAAGGTTTTCAATTCCCATGTCGACAGCGATCTCAAGACCTACTATCAAAGCATCATATTCGGCTTCATTGTTCGTCCTCGGCTCTGTCAAGGAAATAGCAAAGCGCATTATCCCTCCTTGAGGAATCACGAAGATGAGGCCTACCCTAGATTTGATTATGGGGGAGTTGTGCTTTCACTTCTTCATAGAAGATGCTCCGTCGAAGTAGAGTTCCCATCGGGTATCACTCACTCCTTTCTCTCCGTCAATTGTGTCAAACGCGTGCTCATCTGGCAATTCGCAGTTCAAGGGAGAGTCGGCAGGTATTGGATGCTCAGCGAGGAAGTCGGCGATGGCCTGGCCTTTCACTGCCTTGAGAGGTCGGTATGTCACCGAGAATTCCAAAAGAGTAAGGCCCATTTAGCAAACCGTCCCGTTAGTATGGCTCTTGACATCAAATACTTGAGAGGATCCACTTTCAATACGAGATGGACCTCATGCGCCAAAGCATAGTGCCTGAGCTTCGTTATCGCGAAGATCAATGCCAAGCAGTGTTTTTCAATGGGAGAGCAATTGTTTTCTGCCTCCAGAAGAACTCGACTCAAATAGTATAGGGCTATCTCCTTCCCTTGGTCATTTTCTTGTGTCTATAATGCGCCTAGAGAACCCTAAAGGGCGATTGTATACAGAATGAGAGGCTTTCCCTTGACCGGAGTGGTTAACACCGGAGGATTCTGTAGGTATTGCTTGATTTCGTCCAGTGCGCTTTGGCATTTGCGATCCCAAACGAACGGGATTCCCTTCTTCATTAAATGACTGTAGGGATGGCACTTGCCGGAGAGATTGGCTATGAACCGTCGGATATATGCGAGCTTTCTTTGGAGAGACCGCAGTTGCTTGAGAGTTCTCGGCGGAGGCATTTGCATAATCGCATTGATCTTTGACGGGTCTATTTCGATGCCCCGGTGTCGCACGATGAATCTTAGGAATTTGCCCGATGAAACTCCGATCGCGCATTTGAGAGGGTTCATCTTCAAGTTGTATTTCCAAAGACGTTGGAACACTATCTTCAAAGGCTGCCAATGTTCCTCGTGCGATTTGCTTTTAACCATGAGGTCGTCGATATAGCATTCGACAACTTCATATATGAGGTCATCGAAAATCTTCGTCATGGCCCTCTGATAGGTAGCGCTGGGGTTCTTCAAGCCGAAAGGCATCACTTTGTAGCAGAATAAGCCCAGAAAAGTCCGGAAAGCGGTATGCTTCTGGTCTTCGGGATGCATCTTTATTTGATTGTACAATGATGAGCCGTCCATGAAGGAGAAGACTTCGTGAGTGGACGTGTTGTCTATTATCAGCTCGGTGACCAGTACAGAAAAGTCATCCTTTGGACAGGCTTTGTTGAGGTCATGAAAGTCCACACAGATGCGCACTGTCCCATTTTTCTTCATCACTGGGACGATGTTGGAAATCCAGTCAGGGTACTGAACCTCTTGGATAAAGCCGGAGTCGGTTAGCTTCTTTACTTCGGTGTTGATGCTCATTTCAAGTTCGAGTCGCATTCTTCTCGGTGCTTGTTTGACTGGCTTGATGTCCGGAGATATTGCCAATCTGTGCACGGCTATTACTGGATCTAGTCCCGGCATCTCGGAGTAGTTCCATGTGAAGCAGTCTTTATACTGCATGAGCACGTCTTTGAATGTAGCTACCTATTCTTTAGACAGCAGCTCGCTGACGCACGTAGGCCGTGAGTCGTTTGCCGTCCCCAAGTCGATTTTTATGAGGTTATCTGCCGTAGTATGTATCCCATCTTCCAGTTCTTTTGGCGCCGGTGGAAACTATGAGATCACCTCGTCATCATCGTTTTCGAAGCACCAGGGGAGGTCAACCATATCCTCGCGTACTCCTTCTCCTGACAGCGTTATCGTGTGACAGGTATGAGATCTCTTCCAAGACCGATGTTGATCCGGCTCTACTCTCGCTGCATATGTGGCTTTCGGTTCATGCTTCTGTGGCGGGGTTACCCTCCAACTGCTGGATAAAGCGAACCTGTCTTGCTGATACTGGCCTTCTACACAGTTTTTGAATGTGAAGCAGTCTTCGAGAGGATGTCCTATCGCTCGGTGATAGGAGAAATAATCCGGGTGAGAGACCTTGTCTGCTTGCTCGGGTTGTTTGGATTCCGGGAGCGTAATCATTTTGTATTTCATGACAAGACCGAATATCTTCCTTGTCTTGTCTTGGGAAAAAGAATATGCTTGATCCATCTTCTTTATAAGAGACGGATCCCGGCTGCTCAATTTTCGATCGCGAGGCTTCTTGGACCCGCTTTGCTGCTGTCGAACATTTTTTTCGTTCTTCAGTTTATTTTTGCCTCCGCGTCGAATCTTCCGTATGATAGGCTGGCGATGAAGGGCATCATCATTTTTTGTAGCCTGCTGAAGGAGGCGCTGCGTTCTGGCTTTTTCATAGATGGCCATTTCACGGCTATGGTCATCCCGGACCTTTTAACCCGCTTCCTTTATTAGCTTATCCATCTGTTCTTCGAATGACGGACTTAGGACTTTCATGGTGAAACCTTATTTTGGTTCAGGGTTAGCGTCTTCTAACAGAGCATCTCTTTCTTCATCAAAGTCATGTATAACGTAGCAGCCATGGAATCGCTCCCGTTTCTTGGATTGAACATATCCAAGCCCGATCGTTTCCATTCTCCCGTTGGGCAATTTTCGCTGAGTTCCGGGGATGTTCCAGATCCTGTTGTAAAACTGAGCTTGTCGAGCAGTCTATTTGAAGGGTACGCCTTGGTGTCTCAACAGCCTTTTTAATCCTTCTGTGTAGTATCTGGGCAGACGGATAGGCTGGAGCCTGTCAAGCGTAGAATTGGCGCCATGCCAGATTTCTTTCTCCACTTTGGTTTTCGCGGATCGATAAAAGAGGATCGCCTTTTCATCTTTTCGCCTGGGAGGGACGTAGAACGTCTGTAGTTCTTGCACACTGTAGGTATCAAGTGCGTCGAACTCTTTGTAATACTCTTGCGGAACCATGGCGATCTGTAAACTCTGATCATCTCCAATGAAGGTTTGTATTGATCGCCGAACAGAAAATACTGCATTGACCTCATCCTCAGAGTCGCTGAAGAAGACCAGAATAGGGGTGGACGGTCCCGGCTTGTTGCATCGGGGCGGTCCTTAATAGACTATCTCTTCCTCTACCTCGGTATCGATCCCGAAAACCGGAATGGTGGTGATAGCTTTTTGCTTATTCTCTGGCTTATGGCACCTTTCCTTATCTTCGAAGTCTTGTAAGAAGTGCTTTGCATCTTCATACTTTCGGACTTCGTTTATGGAGAATGGGTTCAGCTCCCCTGTCACAGTGTATTCAAGTCCATCTTTGAAATACTTCATACACTGATACCGTATAGAAGGGATAATGTTGTACTCGTGTAACCAAGGTCGACCGAGCAAAGCGTTTAGCAAGTCTTGGCGTCAATGACGTGGAACTTGATATCAGTGACGAGCAGCCCAAAGCGTAACGTCGGTATCACAGACTCGAGCATCCGTGATGACTGGGAGTCGAACCCGGAGATAGTGATTTTATCCCGAGCGAGGTATTGAACACTCATACAGATTTCTTTTAGCACCCTCACATTTAAGAGATTGACAGAGGATCCATTGTCAACTAGGATCTTCCCTATCTTAATGTCATGGCAATACCCGGAGACATATAGGGGACGGTTGTTCTCGCATGTTCTGAGGAGGAGATCTTCATCGCTGAAAGTGATGTCAGCTGTGTGAATTTCTTCCAGCTCGTCCTTCATCTTTTCTTCGGCGAGGAAAGCTTGAAACTAATCGGGCTCTTGTAGTGCCTTCATCAGAGAATCTCTCGCCTCTTTAGATAGCAGAAGGGCATCGAGAATGCTTAGCTGCAAAGGTATTTTCCTCAGGTGTGCCAGAATATTGTAATCCACCTTGGTTTTCCTGGGTGGGTCCTTGGCTGCCAGCTCTTCGACGACTCGTTCATAGAGGGTGATATCCTCAGGGACCTTTTCTTTCCCCTTATCCTTTTTGTTCGATCCCTTGTTTGCGGGTCCGAGATTCTATTCAGGTAGCGGCAATTGCACAGCTGAATGTTCTCGCAGGTCTTCATCTCTTCTGTTTCAGAGATGGATTCCTTGAAGAGAGGGCCGAGGGCTATTTGTTCATCAGAATCACTCCCGAAGGTGAGAACTTGCGATCCTCCGGAATTAATCATGTGACATTCACCAGCGGTTCTTTTATGCACATCTGTCATGCTTCTTTGTTCCCGATGAGTTTTGCGCTTCATCCGCTTGAAATGCTGCCGGTGAGCAACATATCCCTGCCACCAATTTTTAAAGGCATTGCATTCTTCAGTAAGGTGTGTGGTCCTCCGATGGTACAAGCAGTAGTTTGGATGTGCATCCTCTTCGTTAAGGTGTATCCTATCAGGAGTGTTTCCTTCGAAGGGTAGCAGCTTCATTCCTATCGATATGGCTTTGGCGAACCTTTTCCTTGTCTTGAACCTGCTATTGTTGGCGGCCGAAGTGCTCCTATCCGGTTGGGGTATTTCAATCCTTTCGTTCAGTCGCCGACGTTTGGTTTTTTCGTATACGGCGATTTCACGCTCTTGATCATCTTTGCTTTTCAGAAGAGCTTCGTTCAGGGATACGTCAATCATCTCGTCTGACGGTCTTAGGAGTTCCGGTTTAGGATCTTCCCCCAGTTTCTCTGTATCAGGAGCTTCTTCACCATATACTGACGGGTGAGAGTTCACATGGCAGCTTGCCATGTAATCTTCAGGTTTGTCTAACGAGTCTTCTCCCTCATCTTCATTGCCATCTCTATCTTCAAGGATGTGGTTGAGAAACTCTTAGAGTGTGACCGGGGTTCGCGCCTTCTGGTTATATTCCTCCAGCGCGTCAATATGTTTTTGCAGTTCCGTGCGCTTGTCATCAGGCTTCATGGGCTTTTTGGTCTTCTTTTTCTTCTTCGAGGACTTTGACGGCTGGGCCTGAGCATTTTGATTATCGCTACCAATTCTTGGAGTCACTCACGGCTTCAGCATTCCCTCAATGACCTCGGGTTCCAGCGGATTTGTCCACTTGATCGCCGGGCATGTTTGAAGATCCTTCAGCATTCTTTTCGTCTTGGCTGAAAGAGCGACCTCCCATGGAGCTTCTTCTATAAAAGAGCATGATGACCCCGGTGTATCCCCCTTTTAAGATTGTACGGCTGTGGCGGGCTTACTTTTCAATTCTCGGACAGTGTGAATTTGCTCTGTTAGTATTGGTCCTCAATCTAGCCTTTGAAGACGAAGCAATCTTCTATTGGATGGCCTACTACTTGGTGATAGGGGCAATAATTGGGATTATTGGCCTCACCGGGTTGCAATGGGCGTTTTGGATCCGGCAAGGTGATGAGCCTGTTGCGCACCACCAGCTCGAACAGTCTCCTCGTTTTATCCCGGGGAAACGAATAAAGGCACTTCAGTTTCTCATTGAAGAATCGCCATCTATCATCTTGGCAATCAGTTGGTTTTAGACCACTGGGCTGTTGCTGAGCATTGGCAACGAAGATCGCTTTCCCTTTCCCTGTCTCGTTTCGAGATTCCAACTTCGAAGAAGAGGGTCTATGACCCATCTGATCCATTTGGGCCAGTTTGTCAATCAAGGCTTGGAAAGTAGTTGGTTTGAAGATCATGAATTGTGAAATGGTCGCTTGAGGGTCAAGGGTCCCTACGAACATGCCTATCGCAGGTGCTTTTTCGATGCGCTGCTCGCACTTCAACCATAGATTCCGCCACTGTATCGCATACTGCACCCATGGTTCGCCTGGCTTCACTCTGGCACTAATTAACGTGGTGATGGGGGTGCGCTCGCTAGTGCTGGCGAAATGTTGGGTGAACAGCAATTCCATCTCCATAAAAGTTTTGACGGAGTCGTTGGGAAGCTCTGAGTACCATTCGAACGCCGTCTCCGCCAAGCTGCCGACGAATTGGTGAAGCGGTAGCTTATCATCCCCTCCAGTTGTCACGACCCGCAGGGTACGGAACGTGACTGGCACTTAAGTTTACGAAACGTCTAAAGGCGTCCGTAAAATAAGTAAGCCAAAAGCCCAGAAACAAAACCAATTAAGCAAAAGAGTGAAGAAAACCCAAACATTTGAAAGCAAGTTTATCAAATAAGTCATATAAAACCCCTTTTAAAAACAATACTAATTTTTCCGAAAATTTCGGCAGAGTCTCCTTTGTAAATACTGGCCCCCAAAATGGGTACAACAAAATATATACATGAATCCAACAAAATAGGGCATCCCCAAGCGGGAGCTAGCTCTTCGCCATAAGGCGGTCACAAATCCCACGCAATGTAAATGACAACAAGCATAATAATCATAAGGAAGCATGAAAAAATGTAGCATGTCGGCTCAAGTGAGCTCGACCCCAAAATACAGCATAAAATCCACAAACCTCACAGTCTCATCTCTAGGTCAATATACAATAAATCTGGTAGAAACAGTAGATGGAGTACACTAGATACAAAGAATATACAAGTGGTACAAAAATAATAACATAACCCACCTATGAGCAAATCTCGAGCTCAGGCAAAAGAGGCAAAAGACAAGTGCGCCCGCCGCTACTGAACTGACGGAGCGGACCTGCAAAAGACTGTGGCACAACGGGGGTGAGTTGCCAACTCGTGAGTAATAAATAACATCTACAAAGGCTATCGTAAGCATGCACACAAGCATCCTAGCATCTATAATATAGGTATGACTGGATGCACTAGCAGGTGTGTATACAACGTCAGTGTACGAATATGTATGCAACATGAATATCTGAGGTCTCAATATGTATATATAAGAAATATTTTATCTCTTTTTGTTTTTGAAACTCTTTTAGAGTGCCAGCATAATGTCAATGAATCGACGAAAATCGGTGTCCAGCAACGACACCCAAAAGCTGTCTCAAATCTCATAAATCCATGTCATAGTGTCTCTGGCCTCAGCCATCCGGCTGACCCATCTCAATATCAATATCTCATCCTCTCGCGGCCCCGGTCGGTATCCTCTGGATATCCGCCGTGCCCAATGAAGTCACCGGTAGGTAATCCGTCCCCTGCCAGGCTCAACGTCATCACCACATTCCTCTTGCCCCGGGGTACCTTACCGGGCCCACCATGTACCCGTGCCGGTTCCTCCACTCCTCGACACGGATTTCCAAATCCACAGCAAACTCATGGTGGACGACACTTACATCACTAGAAAACCGCAATTTTTACATATTTTAAAATATAATAAGTTTAGAAATTTTGCGGTTTTCCCCCGAAATCCAGCAATATCATAAAATCTCAAGAAATCCTCATAAGTGCATATATCAATGATAATGAATGCGTATGATATCAATAATCAAGTTGCGATGTGTGATTAATGTATTAAGCATGAACAATGAATATGATGAAGTACATGCACATGAATAGCAATCCTACGGTTTCATTTTAAGGAAATAGCACAATTTAAGTATCAATTAGTAAAAGGTTTAAATTAAAGGTTATCTAGTGTGGTGGCATGGCAATTACCAGGGTGTGTGTGTAAACATGAATAGTGCTCGTGCTGCATATAAAAACCTGGTAATGGTGCATGTGTCCTACAATTGAGTTTGCGTATATGGATATAACATATTGATCTAATTGCAGCAATTATCATGCCAGTATTATTATTCTAATGTCACAAGTGATTATCCAATTTACTATTTTCCAGTTTACTAAATCTATCGGGCGACTTGCGCCATCCAAACGATCGTCCCCCGTAGATGTTAAATCTACTCACCGGGATCCCTGGCTAGCTGTGTCCAATCACCGCCTTTCCCTTTCGCGCCGCGTCTGACGTCTCCGCGACCGAACCTGGAATTTACATCAATACCAAATATAAGGTTACACATTCAAGAACGACGCAAAACCCCAACGAAACTACTAAAGTTCGCTAGCTAGGTACAACGTGCACAAAGTGCGCGGAACACACGCGAAAATCGCAAAACTGCCGAAAAACGCCGATTTGGGTCGCCCGGCGAAACTAAAACCCGACTACCCAAAAATCCGCACTCACGCATCCTAAAAGTCGTAGGACAAGCCATACAATCATCAAGATATCAAAAATAAATCATCACATAATTTATATACAAAACTAGTAAGCATTGCGTCCCAAAATCGGTGCAAAAATCGCCGATTTGCGACAAAACGACCACAATAAAGCATACTTACCCAAGCACACTACAAGAAATCTACCAACACTAATTACAACACAAAAGTAATGATTCCAATCCTATTTTCCATAACCACTAATTCTTGAATTCATAACCTAGCAATTTCCAAATCCATTTCCACACTTGAAAGCTTAATTTAACACTACAAAAGCCCACTTAAGAAAATTAACCTCTTAGGTTAGGTTAGCAAAACACTAGATAACAATTTAGGTTCAATCAACTAAATAATGTTTTCTAAAACTTAATCCACTCACTAATCATGTTTCACAAACCACTACTAAACATAAACCCTCTCTTGAAAATTTCAAAACAACAATTTCACCCTTCTAAAATTAACTAATTTAGCAAAGTTGAAAACTATAACAACAAGATAACTATATGGATTAGTTAATTAACCACTAGATTAACTATAAAACAATCTAATTAAGTATTATAGCTACAAAACCCTAGCTAAAATTTTCAAGCAAAACCTAAGAAACTAGATTAAACTACACTAAATTAACACTAAACCATCTAACATAAGAACTTAAACAAAAGAATTTAACATGATAGAAATTATACCTCTTGATCTATGGATCTAGCATGATGATTTGCCTCTAAAATTGCCTCCTTTCCACATGATTTCAACTAAATTAGGCTTGAGAAGAGGTAGCACAAGGATTTGTTTTGGTTTTGAAAACAAATTTGTGGATTTATATGGATTTTTGTAGCAACCTTTGAAGAATTGTTTGAAGAAGATGAAAGAAAAGAGATGGAAGGGGGGGCTGCTGTGATTCTCGGCCTGAAGAGGGAGTGGGGGATGGTGTGGGGTGAGTGGGCAAGTGGGGAAAGTCAAGGGTCAAGTTCCAAAGTCAAATGCACCATACTTTGTCCAATATATTAAATAAATCCATAAACAACCCCAATTTCACACAAGAAAGCAACCAAAGAAAGGAGCCTAGAATTTTCTGGTCTTGGTCAGGGTTGGGCTGTTCTAGGGCTGAGGGAAAAGATAGAGGGGTTTTACAAAAGAAATTTTATGCAAAAAGGCCCCCTACAACTCAAAAATTGCAAGTTTTAGCTCAAAATTCAATAAATTCGTTTCAATTTATAAAAATTTGTTAAAAATCAAAATAAATTACTAAAAATTCATGTTATCACTAGATTATAATTATCATAATTTTAGAGATTAAAATTAGCCCGGAAAAATTTGTATTTATCGCTTATTTAATGTATTTTCTTACCGGCTTAAAATAATATTAAAAATTGAAAAATAGGGAAAATTTTTTAAATGACCAAAATTTCATAATTAACTCATTAGCTACTAAAAACAAGTAATTACCTATCCATTTAAGGTATAATTAGCCCTAAACTGCAAAATATCGAGAAAGACGGTTTTCGGAAAAATACCGAATTTTCACCGAATTTCAGGAAAACACCAAAACGACTTTTCAAGACGCTACAATCTTCCCCCCTTAAAGAAATTCGGTCCCCGAATTTAAAAATATAGCTACGCGTACCTTCGAAGAGATGGGGATATTTCTTCCTCATCTCGCCCTCAGTCTCCCAGGTAACCTCCTCGCTGCTCGGGCTACGCCAAAGGACCTTGACGGTTGGTATAATCTTCGACCTCAACTTCTTCACCTGCCGATCCAGGATGGCCACCGGCTGCTCTGCAAAAGAAAGGTCGCGCTCTAGCTGGACTGTCGGGTGCTGAATCGCATGCGAAGGGTCGTGAAGGTACTTGCGGAGCATCGAAACATGGAAGACGGGGTGAACATCGGGAAAGCTGGGAGGAAGAGCCAAACGATATGCAACTGCGCCGACACGCTCGAGGATCTCGAAGGGACCTACGAATCTAGGGCTAAGCTTCCCCTTTCGCCCAAAACGCATCACGCCCTTCATCGGAGAGACCCTCAGAAAAACATGGTCGCCAACTGCGAACTCTAATCTGCGACGGCGCCTGTCTGCATAGGATTTCTGCCTGCTCTGAGCCGCTCTCATCCGGTCTCGGATCAACTGTATCTTCGCTGTCGCCTCCTCAACAAGCTGCGGCCCCAAAATGCTGCTCTCGCTGAGCTCTGTCCAACAAACGGGCGATCTGCATCTCCTCCCATACAATGCCTCGAAAGGTGCCATCTGAATAGTATCCTGGAAGCTGTTGTTGTAGGAGAACTCCACTAGAGGCAAATGACGATCCCAGCTACCACCAAAGTCTAAAACGCACGCTCTGAGTGTTAGTGTATATGCCCTAGAGGCCATTACTGTATCATACTGGTTTGTATATTACTTAATGGAAGCTTGGGATATTCACAGTTGTATATACAATCTTGCTCGAAATGGTAGTATGCTACTTGGTTTGTCTCTGCTTTAATATGTGCATGTGTTTCTTTTAGCATATTGCGGGTATACATATTAGTAGAGCCCTTAGGATCTTTGCTTGATTACCAGCGTTGTGATGGCGCTCGCACTCGTGGGAGCTGGGTAATCTATAAGCACATCCTTATACAGGTCCCTGGTCGTTGGACTATCGAGACAGGGCATCGATACTCCGGAGTAGACTAGCGTATGCGCTTCTCATCCCAGTGTGGGAGACGGTCTGTCCCACAGCCGTTAGTACGTCGTACTTGGGATAGTATGCGGGTGCTCGTTAGGTTACGAGTACACTGGACAGGACTCGTCGGGAACTGTTGGTTGGTAATATACCTATCGTCAGTTATCAGTTCCCAGGTGACATGAGTACAGCTTAGTCCGCTGACTTGACACTGTCACTTCGCCTCGAGTGTGTTCCCACTGCACTTTGATTACTACCCTACCACGGCTCAAAGGAGCTGTGCAAACAGGTAGTTTTTGGGTGCAGTCCCGAAGCACTTGGAGGCAGTGACGGTTAGACAGGATTCGTCTCTCCCGGTATTGGGGGTTGACATCGCGCTGTGTCTAGGAGAGCCATTACACGAGTAGTCCCTGGCCAGGGCAAGCGAGATATACTGGTAGGTTTCCAGTGTTGTCTCAGGGTGTTCTGGGCTACACTCCGACACGACTTGTACCGCTATTAGGGGACTGACGTTCACCGCCCCCCTAGGCCCGCCATGCGATGTATCAGACGAACAGACCGGACTGTACGGAGACTGTCACATACAGGCTCAGTAGGAGTGCAGATGGGGTTTACCTCGTCAGTCTTCTTATCGACATCTACCTGGGGACCGTTACGTACAGCTAGTGCCGCTTGCGGTCTGTGGTTAAACCCACTGCCAGCGTAGTGTCGAGTCTTTAGAGTCCCACACAGAGAGCTATTCGCCTTTAGGCAAAACGAGTAGAGGTCGCATGGTTTTGCGACAGGGTTCGTTCGCATCCGCGCACTTGTGCACGTTTGCTGTCCGGACAGTTTATACTAGCGGGCTTTGGTTTAAGCCGGATCCTAGTATATGATTTGAGATTGGTTTTTCTCATTGTGTTCGTGTTCCTCGGATCACGAATGCGGGTGCGTATGCACAGTTGCTTGAGATTGAGGGAGAGGACCTTGTTTAGGGTTAATGACTATTGTCATTTTATTAACCCTATTGTTTTTGTGTGTATTATTGTTAATTAATAATTAGCTTAATTATTGTGCATGGTTGTTGTTGTTGACACTTTGACTTTGTTGACTTGTTGACCAAGTTGACAATTTGACCATGATCATTTCATTTGGAAGATGCTCTTTGATTCTTGCAATTTGCATTAATAATGAAATGATAATGGTCACCTCTTGATTAAACCATGACAATTTTCTTGCTAATTGATTAATTAAAATAACTCACACATATTAGTGAGAATGGCTCACTATTATTCTCATTCTCTCATTTCTTTTCTCTCTCTTGCTCATCCTCTCCCTCAAGCTCTCTCCCTCTCATGTGTTGAGAAACAAATAGCTTGAGAAAAACCCTCTCTTGATCTTCTCTACTCACTTCTAGGGTTCAAGTCTTAGCATTTCTTGCACTCTAGTTACTCCTAGCTTGGAGTTGAAGCTAAAGGTGGTGGCTTTCGGGTGGATCCTTCTTTGACGGGAGAAGACAAGCAAGGTGATCCTTTTCTACCATACCTAGGAGCAAGGAGAGAAGGACTAAAGACCAAAGGTATAACCTTTCTACAACTTTGTTAGTTGTTAGTTTACTTTAGCTAGTTTTAGTTTAGCAAAGATCCTCACAAGCATAGCCCATGTTGCCTAAGTCATTAAAAATCCGTTTTTTATTATGTTTTCCGCCTCCCGTAAGCACCGGGATGGGCAACACGGACTTACAGTGGTATCAGAGCCTAACTAAACTCAAACTAGCTAGGTAGTAAAGTGTAGCGAAGTTTCGAAACCGAAAAATCCAAAAACCGAACTTTGAAAAACCCTAGTTTCTGTTGATTTTTTTTCTGCTCAAAATAGAAAACTTTATATTTGTAAATTCATCTCAGGGTTTTCTAAAAACACCTACGAAAAACGAGACAGAGAATCATCCAAACCGCCGCGCTTCCGCCGCACGAGGTAGGCTCGTGCCGCGGAAGCGCCGCGGTTTGATGTCTTCACTGCATCGTTTTTCGTGCAGTGTCTTTCTGTATTGGTTTTGGGATTTTTAGGATATATATTATATGCCCAGATTTTCCAGAACTAAAATTTGCTTTTGCGGGCCTATAAATCCGTATTTTTTCGGAACTTCACTACGCTTTAACTACATCGGTTATATCTGTAATGCTTGCATGTATTGAACGTCGGCTAATCGCTATAAGACGATTAGTCGGGGTTATACATGATCTGTGTTTGTTGTTGGTTTGTGGATATGAATGGATTGGATTGTCGCGGGTGAATAGCCGGGTTGGATGTGAGATGAGCGTTGTTTTTCTTTCATTCATTTGTAACATGTAAATTGATGTAATAATATTCTTTGTATGGCCGCACAACCGGGTCGGGGTTGTAGCCGTCATTGTATAATTCTTTTTTACTGTTTTTGCTCCTAGGATAGACCCATGGAGGGGGTGCACAAACTACCGGGTACTCGAAGTGCCGAGTGGCCTACTCACGGTGGTGAGGGAGGTTGCTTCGCTTCGGGTGCTTGGCGGGTAGTTTGCCGCACCCGTAGGGGTCTTGGGTGGGGTATTGGCTATTCACCGCGACCGTGTAATCCGCTTTGCGTTGCAGGCTCGAACGCATTGCGGATTCCTAGTATATCCAATGTATTCATCTGTGATCTGTAATGTCTATCATTGCGATATATTTATATATAATAACTATTTAGGCGTTGCTTATGTTTTACAGCCGCGCTAGCCCAGCCCCCGCTCTGTCGTTAGTTAAGTAACCTAACGGGTGATGACGGGGCCCCGTGGCGAATGCGAATGGCATAAGCGTATGTCATATTTTGGTTGTTTTCTGCAATGGTAGGATTAAATGATGGGACGCATTAAAAGAACTAATGCAAGAAATAAACCAAGTAAAAGTCGATTGGAACACTTTGAAAACCACTCGGTTCTTTTTCAAAAACTAAACTTTTAAACGCGGAGCTTGAACCACTCCTTTTAAAAGCTATCTCGTTCCATCGATTAGATCAAGTTCACTACGTTCACGGTTTCGCCAAAACCATCCGTAGCCCTCCGTCGTTTCGTATGAATATTCAATAGTATTCAAGCTATGTTTGTTGACCTTCGTCAAGGCATAGTGATTGGTAGCTATTGGGTGTTCATATGTAGCATAGATAGATGCGTTGGTTTGGGACAGTCGTACTACCTTGTTGACCTTCGTCAAGGGTATGTACGGGTGGGTTCAAATTAACCTGGATAATGACGGGTAGAACTTGACATGTGACTTATGATTTGTTGACCTTCGTCAAGGTCATAAGAGCATGGGGCAAAAATCCACATCGGGAGTTTCATAAGTACTGAAACTTGCTAGCGATGCATACCATTTGGAGTGTGATGATTCTGGTAGGATTCCTTCGGTTTTATCACGCGATGATATTTGGATCCCGATCCTACTGTGAGTATATGCTACTCCTCGGGAAAACTCTCACTTAACGATCAATGCTATAAACCTAGTAGGTGCCTAGAAAGGTGTTAGCGGGGCTACGCCCACAGGGAAAAGAGGTTACTTAATTAAGGAACTTCGCGAAAGCGTTGGAAAACCTCCCTCGAAGTACCGACACTGGCCTGGCTGAACGGTTAAGCAAGTATTGTACGGTGAGAATGATCCCGGCTAATCCTTTTCTTTATGGTTTGAGAAGGGATTCGAGAGACAGTGGGAGCCATCCAGTTTAGACAAACTAAAAACCACTCTAAACTTGCAAGAGCATCATGCTAAAGTGTTTTCTTCTCTCTCTCTCTTAATTGCAGCGACCCAGTGACCACACCTAGGTTACATCTAGATAATAAGATGACTGAATCTAACTGTTTTGACTGGCAAAGGTCTGTCCAGATGTCCATTGCCCAGGACAAGCTGGGACACCTCTTAACTGATCCAACCCCTGCCGTCTCAGGTCCAGTTTCCCCTGTCACGGATATTGATATTCGTAGGACATCGGAAAAAGTCTGTGCGAAAGCCAAGTGCCTCGTGTTAGCCTCAGTTGATGGTATATACCAGGGGCAGCACGAGAAGATGGACTTAGCTTCTATCTTCCTCCATAACAAAGTTTTATATGGAGAGCAATCTCGTATCGCAAGATATGAGACCTCGAACGAATTGCTTCCAGCGAGGTTGGCTATCGGGTCATCTGTAGGGGGCAACGTCCTTACAGAGACCAGCTCTATTGAGCTCTCGGACCTGAAGACCACGTTGAAGAACAGGTCAGATGCTGACTCAGTTCAACAGTCTCTGTCTACTACCCTAAAGGAAACTAGGGAAGTAGAAAGAAAGGGAAGGGCAGAAGTTTCAGGAACAGATGTAGTAAAAGAAGGATGTTCCTATTGTTACGGGAATGAACATGGACAGAAGGATTGCAGGGCTTGTAAAGCCAGTAGCCAGAATTCGAAGCATGTTGTGGCTTCGGCTTCGGGTGTGTTTGTGATTGAGAACTGTATGTCAGTTAACCCTACTTCCTGGGTATTGGATACCGGATCAGGATCTCATATCTGTAATTCATTACAGGCTTTGAGAAACCGTAGGGTTATCAGGAAAGGTGATATGACTCTCAGGGTTGCTAACGGAATGAGTATGTATGCTGAATCCGTAGGGGAATATCATCTAGGACTGACAACTGGGCAGATATTGATTCTGCGTAACTGTTTTTATGTACCAGGTGCGACATGTAATATCATATCTGTATCCTTAATTTCTAAGGAAGGATATGATTTTACTTTTGTAAGCGATGTAGTTAACATCCACCTAAATCAAGTTCTGATTGGGTCAGGTGCATTACAGAACGGTATATACGTACTGAATCAAGCTCAGATCTTCAGTGTCCAGAACACACTTAAAAGAAAGTCTCCGGAAACAAATCAGGCTTTCTTATGGCATTGTAGACTGGGTCACATTAATGAGACACGGTTAACAAAGTTACATAAAGAGGGATACTTGAATCCGTTTGAGTATCAGTCTTATGCCACTTGTGAATCTTGTCTCATGGGAAAGATGACAAAGACTCCGTTCACTGGACACGGAGAAAGAGCAAGCGAGCTCTTGGGACTCATACACAGTGATGTGTGTGGTCCAATGTCTACACATGCGCGAAGTGGTTATTCATACTTCATTACTTTCACCGATGATTTCTCTAGGTATGGGCATGTCTTCTTGATGAAGCACAAATCCGAGGCCTTTGAGAAATTTCAAGAATACAAGAATGAAGTTGAAAAACAAACAGGCAAAAGTATCAAGATCCTAAGGTCGGATCGAGGAGGAGAATACTTAAGTGCCGAGTTTCTGGGCTTCTTAAAAGAGAATGGAATTCTCTCTCAACTTACTCCCCCATACACACCACAACACAACGGTGTATCGGAAAGGAGGAATCGAACCCTATTGGATATGGTTCGTTCCATGATGAGTAAGGCTGAGTTGCCGCGATCCTTCTGGAGTTATGCACTAGAAACAGCTGCATATCTCTTGAACAAGGCTCCAACCAAGACTGTGCCTACCACCCCATATCAGATGTGGAGTGGGAAGAAACCCTGTCTCAAGTACCTTAAGACATGGGGATGTCCAGCTTTTGTAAAAAAGCAGCATGCGGACAAGCTCGAGGCACGTTCAGTACTGTGTAAGTTTGTGGGATACCCGAAGAACTCCAGGGGGTATCTTTTCTATTCCGCAGAGGAACAAAAGGTTTTTGTTTCTCAGCATGCCCACTTCTTGGAAACTGAATTTTTAGAAAATCAGATAAGTGGGAGCGCAATAGAACTGGAAGAAATTCCAGAACCACAAGCTATTACTGAAAGCTTGGAAGAACCAGAAGTTTCAAGAGAACCGGATATCCCAGCGCCACTCCGCAGAAGTAGTAGGCAGTCTCATCCGCCCGAGAGATACTACGGTTTTCTCATAGACGGGGATAGAGAGGATTGCACCATGGATTATGGTGAGCCTACTAGCTTCCAGCAAGCCATCCAGAGCGGCGACTCGGTAAAATGGCTAGATGCAATGCGGGCCGAGATGGAGTCCATGTACACCAACAAAGTTTGGACTTTGGACTTTGCACCAGAAGGGGTAAAACCCGTAGGCTGCAAATGGATCTTCAGAAAGAAGATTGGTGTAGATGGGCAGGTTGAGACCTATAAAGCTAGACTTGTAGCAAAGGGTTTTCGTCAAAGACCTGGTTTGGACTATGACGAGACCTTTTCTCCAGTGGCTATGCTGAAATCCATTCGGATCCTACTTGCTATTGCTGCCTTCCACGATTATGAAATCTGGCAGATGGACGTAAAGACGGCTTTCCTAAATGGAAATTTGGAAGAGTGCGTCTATATGGATCAGCCGGAGGGATTCAATCAGAGTGGGAGCAGCGGTAGAGTGTGCAAGTTGCTAAAGTCCATCTATGGACTTAAGCAGGCATCGCGGAGTTGGAACATCTGCTTTGATGATACTGTCAAAGAATTCGACTTTATCAAAAACCCAGATGAACCATGCATTTACAGTAAGATTGTAGGGAGAACTGTGGTATTCCTCGTCTTGTACGTGGATGACATTCTCCTAATAGGAAATGATATTCCTATGCTACAGTCAGTCAAAGGATTCTTGTCGCAGAGGTTCTCCATGAAGGACCTGGGTGATGCCAACTACATTCTGGGGATCCAGATCTATCGTGATAGATCTAAGAGGATGTTGGGACTTTCACAGTCAAGGTACATTGACACCATACTGAAAAGGTTCAGTATGGAAGATTCCAAGCGCGGTAATCTACCGGCTTGTCACGGGATCACTCTCTCCAAAGAGATGTCTCCCAAGACTGATTTGGAAAGGGATCGCATGTCTATTATACCCTACGCTTCTGCGGTAGGCTCTATAATGTATGCGATGTTGTGTACCAGACCAGATGTAGCGTACGCATTGAGCGTTGTAAGCCGGTATCAGTCAAACCCAGGGGAGAAACACTGGATAGCGGTAAAGAACATTCTCAAGTACCTGAGAAGGACTAAGGAGATGTTCTTGGTGTATGGCGGAAAAGACCTCCAGCTCGAGGCCTTTGCTGACTCCAGCTTCCAGAGTGACAAGGATGACTCCAAATCCATGTCGGGTTATGTCTTTACCCTCAATGGAGGGGCGGTTTGCTGGAAGAGTTCCAAGCAGGAGACCGTTGCAGACTCAACAATGGAAGCGGAGTACATAGCTGCTTGCGATGCCGCAAAGGAAGCTGTCTGGATGAAGAAGTTCCTCACGGAGCTTCAGGTGGTTCCTACCATTGTTGATCCAATACCGCTGTATTGCGACAACAACGGAGCTATAGCTTTAGCGAAGGAACCCAGGTCCCATCAGAAGTCCAGGCACATTTTGAGGCGGTACCACCTGATCAGGGAGATCATAGATCGCCAGGAGATCGAGGTAAAGAGAGTTAATACGGAGAACAACACTGAAGATCCACTCACGAAGGCCCTACCCCTGACTCAGTTCGAGCGGCTGATCGAGATGATAGGTCTTCGATACGCCAGTACATGGCCTTAGTGCAAGTGGGAGATTGTTAGTGTATATGCCCTAGAGGCCATTACTGTATCATACTGGTTTGTATATTACTTAATGGAAGCTTGGGATATTCACAGTTGTATATACAATCTTGCTCGAAATGGTAGTATGCTACTTGGTTTGTCTCTGCTTTAATATGTGCATGTGTTTCTTTTAGCATATTGCGGGTATACATATTAGTAGAGCCCTTAGGATCTTTGCTTGATTACCAGCGTTGTGATGGCGCTCGCACTCGTGGGAGCTGGGTAATCTATAAGCACATCCTTATACAGGTCCCTGGTCGTTGGACTATCGAGACAGGGCATCGATACTCCGGAGTAGACTAGCGTATGCGCTTCTCATCCCAGTGTGGGAGACGGTCTGTCCCACAGCCGTTAGTACGTCGTACTTGGGATAGTATGCGGGTGCTCGTTAGGTTACGAGTACACTGGACAGGACTCGTCGGGAACTGTTGGTTGGTAATATACCTATCGTCAGTTATCAGTTCCCAGGTGACATGAGTACAGCTTAGTCCGCTGACTTGACACTGTCACTTCGCCTCGAGTGTGTTCCCACTGCACTTTGATTACTACCCTACCACGGCTCAAAGGAGCTGTGCAAACAGGTAGTTTTTGGGTGCAGTCCCGAAGCACTTGGAGGCAGTGACGGTTAGACAGGATTCGTCTCTCCCGGTATTGGGGGTTGACATCGCGCTGTGTCTAGGAGAGCCATTACACGAGTAGTCCCTGGCCAGGGCAAGCGAGATATACTGGTAGGTTTCCAGTGTTGTCTCAGGGTGTTCTGGGCTACACTCCGACACGACTTGTACCGCTATTAGGGGACTGACGTTCACCGCCCCCCTAGGCCCGCCATGCGATGTATCAGACGAACAGACCGGACTGTACGGAGACTGTCACATACAGGCTCAGTAGGAGTGCAGATGGGGTTTACCTCGTCAGTCTTCTTATCGACATCTACCTGGGGACCGTTACGTACAGCTAGTGCCGCTTGCGGTCTGTGGTTAAACCCACTGCCAGCGTAGTGTCGAGTCTTTAGAGTCCCACACAGAGAGCTATTCGCCTTTAGGCAAAACGAGTAGAGGTCGCATGGTTTTGCGACAGGGTTCGTTCGCATCCGCGCACTTGTGCACGTTTGCTGTCCGGACAGTTTATACTAGCGGGCTTTGGTTTAAGCCGGATCCTAGTATATGATTTGAGATTGGTTTTTCTCATTGTGTTCGTGTTCCTCGGATCACGAATGCGGGTGCGTATGCACAGTTGCTTGAGATTGAGGGAGAGGACCTTGTTTAGGGTTAATGACTATTGTCATTTTATTAACCCTATTGTTTTTGTGTGTATTATTGTTAATTAATAATTAGCTTAATTATTGTGCATGGTTGTTGTTGTTGACACTTTGACTTTGTTGACTTGTTGACCAAGTTGACAATTTGACCATGATCATTTCATTTGGAAGATGCTCTTTGATTCTTGCAATTTGCATTAATAATGAAATGATAATGGTCACCTCTTGATTAAACCATGACAATTTTCTTGCTAATTGATTAATTAAAATAACTCACACATATTAGTGAGAATGGCTCACTATTATTCTCATTCTCTCATTTCTTTTCTCTCTCTTGCTCATCCTCTCCCTCAAGCTCTCTCCCTCTCATGTGTTGAGAAACAAATAGCTTGAGAAAAACCCTCTCTTGATCTTCTCTACTCACTTCTAGGGTTCAAGTCTTAGCATTTCTTGCACTCTAGTTACTCCTAGCTTGGAGTTGAAGCTAAAGGTGGTGGCTTTCGGGTGGATCCTTCTTTGACGGGAGAAGACAAGCAAGGTGATCCTTTTCTACCATACCTAGGAGCAAGGAGAGAAGGACTAAAGACCAAAGGTATAACCTTTCTACAACTTTGTTAGTTGTTAGTTTACTTTAGCTAGTTTTAGTTTAGCAAAGATCCTCACAAGCATAGCCCATGTTGCCTAAGTCATTAAAAATCCGTTTTTTATTATGTTTTCCGCCTCCCGTAAGCACCGGGATGGGCAACACGGACTTACACTGAGCATGTCCTCGAGAGTCTGAATGGTCCGCTCTGACTGTCCGTCTGTCTGCGGATGAAACGCTGTGCTGAAGCTCAAACGAGTGCCCAAAGCCTCCTGAAGTCTCTGCCAAAGTCGGCTGGTGAACTGAGTGCCTCGATCTGACACGATACAAGTCGGTACGCCATGTAGTCGCACGATCTCGTTAATATAGAGCTGAGCATACTGAGCGAAGCTGAAAGTCGTCTTCACTGGCAGGAAGTGAGCCGCTTTCGTCAATCTATCCACGATCACCCAGATGGAGTCGTACCCTCGACTGGTCCTGGGTAGACCCACAACGAAGTCCATCGAAATCTGTTCCCATTTCCACTCTGGAATGGGTAACGGCTGTAGCTCTCCCGCGGGCCTCTGGTGCTCGGCCTTGACTTGCTGACAAGTCAGGCATCTCGAAACGAACTCCGCAATGTCCCTCTTCATCCCGTACCGCCAGTAGGTCTCTCTCATATCATGGTACATCTTGGTGGAACCGGGGTGGACACTATACACTGATCGGTGTGCCTCCTCAAGAATGTCGCGCCGCAATCCATCAGCATCTGGTACGCACAGTCTAGATCCATATCGTAAAATCCCCTGATCATCAACCACGAACTCGGAAAATCTGCCCTGTCCCATCTGTTCCATGATCTCTGAGCAACGGTCGTCACTGCGCTGTGCCTCATATATACGGTCAAGTAACTGTGGGCGTGCACGAACATGCGCGAGCTGTCCCCCTGTCTAAGTGAACTCGAACTCAACTCGGCTGTCGCATAACATCTGCCAATCTGCTGACGACTGCCTCTGTACTGCGCGCAAAAAGGATAGACTACCCCCGGGCCTCCTACTCAACGCATCTGCCACCACATTCGCCTTGCCGGGGTGATATAAGATCTCGCAGTCGTAGTCTTTCACCAACTCCATCCAACGACGCTGTCTGAGGTTCAGGTCTCGCTGCTGAAATATGTACTTTAAGCTCTTGTGATCGGTGAATATCTGACACGACTCGCCGTAAAGGTAATGTCGCCAAATCTTCAGTGCAAAGACCACTGCAGCCATCTCCAAATCATGAGTGGGGTAGTTCTGTTCATGCTTCTTCAACTGCCGAGAAGCGTAAGCGATCACCCGGCCATGCTGCATCAATACGCATCCTAATCCCACTCGCGAAGCATCACTGTAGACAACAAATCCGCCTGATCCCGAAGGTAAAGATAATACCGGCGCCGTAGTCAAACATGTCCGCAGCTGCTGAAAACTGCGCTCGCACTCCTCTGTCCAGACGAAAGGAACTCCCTTCCGGGTCAAACTGGTCAACGGTGCTGCTATACGGGAGAAGTCCTGAACAAAACGCCTGTAGTAGCCCGCCAGGCCTAGAAAACTACGGATCTCTGTAACCGATGTAGGTCGGGGCCACTGCTGAACAGCCTCAATCTTCTTCGGGTCCACACAAATGCCGTCTCTCGTAACCACGTGACCCAAGAATCCGACGCTGTCTAGCCAGAACGCACACTTGGAGAACTTCGCGAACAGCTGATGCTCCCTCAGAGTCTGTAACATAATCCGCAAGTGCTGCTCGTGCTCCTCTCTGCTCAGGGAGTACACCAAGATATCGTCGATAAACACGATGATGAACAGGTCAAGATACGGCCCGAATGTACGGTTCATCAAATCCATAAATGCAGCTGGGGCGTTGGTGAGTCCGAACGACATCACCAAAAACTCGTAGTGGCCATAGCATGTACGGAAAGCTGTCCTCGGTATATCCTCCTGTCGAACTCGCAGCTGATGGTATCCTGATCGCAAGTCGATCCTCG
The DNA here is from genome assembly GCA_030015575.1 of Agapanthus africanus. Lineage (NCBI taxonomy): Eukaryota > Viridiplantae > Streptophyta > Magnoliopsida > Asparagales > Amaryllidaceae > Agapanthus > Agapanthus africanus. The sequence continues at coordinate 387,709,180 of CM057345.1, read as the reverse complement.
AAAAATACCCCGCACCCTGAAGCTGGTCGAACAAATCATCAATGCGCGGCAACGGATATCTGTTCCGAACGGTAACTTTGTTCAGCTGGCGGTAGTCGATACATAAGCGCAAACTTCCATCCTTCTTCTTGACAAACAGGACCGGAGCACCCCACGGAGAAACACTCGGTCGAATAAGCCCCTTATCTAACAAATCCTGCAACTGATCCTTCAGCTCTCGAAGCTCTGCCGGGGCCATCCGATAAGGCGGTATAGAAATAGGCCCCGAACCGGGAATCAAATCAATGCAGAACTCAAAATCGCGCTCAGGCGGTAGCCCAGGTAGCTCATCAGGGAAAACATCAGGGAACTCACAAACTACCGGGACCCGGTCCAACGGAACCTCTGCAGCTCGAGTATCACAAACAAACGCTAAGTATCCCTGACATCCCTTCCGCAAGAGCTGACCAGCGCGAAGAGAAGAAATTAAGCTGGGAAGGGCGACACTGCGGTCTCCCTGAATAACAAGGACTGGCTCTCCCGGAAAGCTAAATCTGACTTCCTTCTCACGGCAGTCCACCGAAGCATAACAAGTGGCTAGCCAATCCATGCCCAGAAGCACATCAAAGTCCAACATATCGAGGAGTATCAAATCAACTGATGAATCCCTCTCCCCGATACGAACGGAACACAAACGAAATACAAACCGAGCGACAAACGACTCGCCTACCGGAGTAACAACAACAAGCGGCTGATCTAACGACGATGACTCACGGCCCAACATCGGTGCAAAGTGTGTAGATACGTACGAATGTGTGGAACCTGGGTCGAATAATACCCGGGCGTCGAAAGAACAAACTGGCAAGGTACCTGTCACAACGGAATTGGATGCCTGCGCATCCTGCGGTGTCAAAGAAAATACTCGGGCCTGTCCTCCACCGATAGCGGGCTGACCTCGACCTCGGCCTCTGCCTCCTCGTCCTCTCTGAACAGGACCGCCGCGTCCACGACCTCTCAGTGCACCTAACTGGCGTGGAGCATCGCCTGGGGTAGGAAGTAGGGCTCTCTGAGGAGGGGGTGGTGATGGTGGTAGGGTCACATGCGGAACTGTCGCTGCTCCCTGTCGTCTCACTGGACAGTCTCTGACAAGATGGTGCAGACTCCCGCACCCAAAACATCCTGGCGACGGCTGCTGCCCCTGGGGATAAGAACCATATAACTGTCCCCGCCCAAATCCTCTGCCAGGCCGATCTCTCTGAAAGAATCTGGCGCGCTGCCTCTGAGGCGGTACATCGGTGCGCATCCTCTTCGGCCCAGAAACGGCCGAAGTCCGTGATATGCGTGCCTCCATCCGCAATGCCGTATCCATAGCAGCTGAATAAGTGTCGTAGTGCTGGGCGCCAATGGCAAGATATAGCTGGGCATCAAGTCCCTGTACAAACCTCTTCACCATCTTCTCCTCGGTATCCACCAAATACTGAGCATATCGGGATAACTGTGTAAACTGGATGTCATACTCAGACACCGTCATCCCAGGTGTCTTGACTAAGGCCTCGAAGCTGCGAGCTCTGGCGTCACGAACGCTCTCTGGAAGGAAACGGGCTAGAAAGACCGCTGTAAACTCGACCGAAGTCATAGGCGGTAGATCTGCAGCTCGACCTCTCAAGACTGACTCCCACCATGTCTGCGCGAGACCCTCTAGTCGGAAACTCGCAAGCTCTACCCATCGATCATCCGAACATCTCAGCGAACGGCAGATCCTGGCTAAACTGTCAAGGAACGTCTGTGGGTCCTCCGCTGCCTCGGTGCCGGTGAATACTGGAGGTCTCAGCCTCATGAAATCCTGTAGTGAAACCGGAATGGCCACGGTGGTAGTAGTAGGAGCAGGTATCATGGTCGTCTGTGATGTAGTAGGTACGTCATCCGGCCTCGGTGTACGACTGGCTGCAACTAGGGATCCTACCATCTGACGTAGCTCCTGCATGCCTCCCATCATCTGTCGCAACTCCTCCATACCGGTCTCGAGCCTATCCATACGGCCTGGGGAAGGTGGATCGGTCTGTCCCTGCGGCGTAGGCATACCGCCCTGCTCAGTCCTAGTCTCGGACGAGCCAGCTCGAATCTCGTCTCTGGCGGCAGCCCTCTGTGCCCTCGTAGCCTTCGGCGGCATAGTGGCTGTTACAGGAAAACGGATAGTAAGGACAGTGCAATAGGATTATAGGATACACGGAATTGAAGAAGGAAATTTCCAACCAAGTATCCTAAAGTCACTTAGGCGGAGTACCGTATCGTAAGTATGCCGCGGACATACGCACGCTACGTTACGCTGCTTAAGTCACTTACTCCATCTACCAAGGGTCATCCTACACTCACAAAGGTAAAACCTATCGCTCTGATACCAACTTTGTCACGACCCGCAGGGTACGGAACGTGACTGGCACTTAAGTTTACGAAACGTCTAAAGGCGTCCGTAAAATAAGTAAGCCAAAAGCCCAGAAACAAAACCAATTAAGCAAAAGAGTGAAGAAAACCCAAACATTTGAAAGCAAGTTTTTCAAATAAGTCATATAAAACCCCTTTTAAAAACAATACTAATTTTTCCGAAAATTTCGGCAGAGTCTCCTTTGTAAATACTGGCCCCCAAAATGGGTACAACAAAATATATACATGAATCCAACAAAATAGGGCATCCCCAAGCGGGAGCTAGCTCTTCGCCATAAGGCGGTCACAAATCCCACGCAATGTAAATGACAACAAGCATAATAATCATAAGGAAGCATGAAAAAATGTAGCATGTCGGCTCAAGTGAGCTCGACCCCAAAATACAGCATAAAATCCACAAACCTCACAGTCTCATCTCTAGGTCAATATACAATAAATCTGGTAGAAACAGTAGATGGAGTACACTAGATACAAAGAATATACAAGTGGTACAAAAATAATAACATAACCCACCTATGAGCAAATCTCGAGCTCAGGCAAAAGAGGCAAAAGACAAGTGCGCCCGCCGCTACTGAACTGACGGAGCGGACCTGCAAAAGACTGTGGCACAACGGGGGTGAGTTGCCAACTCGTGAGTAATAAATAACATCTACAAAGGCTATCGTAAGCATGCACACAAGCATCCTAGCATCTATAATATAGGTATGACTGGATGCACTAGCAGGTGTGTATACAACGTCAGTGTACGAATATGTATGCAACATGAATATCTGAGGTCTCAATATGTATATATAAGAAATATTTTATCTCTTTTTGTTTTTGAAACTCTTTTAGAGTGCCAGCATAATGTCAATGAATCGACGAAAATCGGTGTCCAGCAACGACACCCAAAAGCTGTCTCAAATCTCATAAATCCATGTCATAGTGTCTCTGGCCTCAGCCATCCGGCTGACCCATCTCAATATCAATATCTCATCCTCTCGCGGCCCCGGTCGGTATCCTCTGGATATCCGCCGTGCCCAATGAAGTCACCGGTAGGTAATCCGTCCCCTGCCAGGCTCAACGTCATCACCACATTCCTCTTGCCCCGGGGTACCTTACCGGGCCCACCATGTACCCGTGCCGGTTCCTCCACTCCTCGACACGGATTTCCAAATCCACAGCAAACTCATGGTGGACGACACTTACATCACTAGAAAACCGCAATTTTTACATATTTTAAAATATAATAAGTTTAGAAATTTTGCGGTTTTCCCCCGAAATCCAGCAATATCATAAAATCTCAAGAAATCCTCATAAGTGCATATATCAATGATAATGAATGCGTATGATATCAATAATCAAGTTGCGATGTGTGATTAATGTATTAAGCATGAACAATGAATATGATGAAGTACATGCACATGAATAGCAATCCTACGGTTTCATTTTAAGGAAATAGCACAATTTAAGTATCAATTAGTAAAAGGTTTAAATTAAAGGTTATCTAGTGTGGTGGCATGGCAATTACCAGGGTGTGTGTGTAAACATGAATAGTGCTCGTGCTGCATATAAAAACCTGGTAATGGTGCATGTGTCCTACAATTGAGTTTGCGTATATGGATATAACATATTGATCTAATTGCAGCAATTATCATGCCAGTATTATTATTCTAATGTCACAAGTGATTATCCAATTTACTATTTTCCAGTTTACTAAATCTATCGGGCGACTTGCGCCATCCAAACGATCGTCCCCCGTAGATGTTAAATCTACTCACCGGGATCCCTGGCTAGCTGTGTCCAATCACCGCCTTTCCCTTTCGCGCCGCGTCTGACGTCTCCGCGACCGAACCTGGAATTTACATCAATACCAAATATAAGGTTACACATTCAAGAACGACGCAAAACCCCAACGAAACTACTAAAGTTCGCTAGCTAGGTACAACGTGCACAAAGTGCGCGGAACACACGCGAAAATCGCAAAACTGCCGAAAAACGCCGATTTGGGTCGCCCGGCGAAACTAAAACCCGACTACCCAAAAATCCGCACTCACGCATCCTAAAAGTCGTAGGACAAGCCATACAATCATCAAGATATCAAAAATAAATCATCACATAATTTATATACAAAACTAGTAAGCATTGCGTCCCAAAATCGGTGCAAAAATCGCCGATTTGCGACAAAACGACCACAATAAAGCATACTTACCAAAGCACACTACAAGCAATCTACCAACACTAATTACAACACAAAAGTAATGATTCCAATCCTATTTTCCATAACCACTAATTCTTGAATTCATAACCTAGCAATTTCCAAATCCATTTCCACACTTGAAAGCTTAATTTAACACTACAAAAGCCCACTTAAGAAAATTAACCTCTTAGGTTAGGTTAGCAAAACACTAGATAACAATTTAGGTTCAATCAACTAAATAATGTTTTCTAAAACTTAATCCACTCACTAATCATGTTTCACAAACCACTACTAAACATAAACCCTCTCTTGAAAATTTCAAAACAACAATTTCACCCTTCTAAAATTAACTAATTTAGCAAAGTTGAAAACTATAACAACAAGATAACTATATGGATTAGTTAATTAACCACTAGATTAACTATAAAACAATCTAATTAAGTATTATAGCTACAAAACCCTAGCTAAAATTTTCAAGCAAAACCTAAGAAACTAGATTAAACTACACTAAATTAACACTAAACCATCTAACATAAGAACTTAAACAAAAGAATTTAACATGATAGAAATTATACCTCTTGATCTATGGATCTAGCATGATGATTTGCCTCTAAAATTGCCTCCTTTCCACATGATTTCAACTAAATTAGGCTTGAGAAGAGGTAGCACAAGGATTTGTTTTGGTTTTGAAAACAAATTTGTGGATTTATATGGATTTTTGTAGCAACCTTTGAAGAATTGTTTGAAGAAGATGAAAGAAAAGAGATGGAAGGGGGGGCTGCTGTGATTCTCGGCCTGAAGAGGGAGTGGGGGATGGTGTGGGGTGAGTGGGCAAGTGGGGAAAGTCAAGGGTCAAGTTCCAAAGTCAAATGCACCATACTTTGTCCAATATATTAAATAAATCCATAAACAACCCCAATTTCACACAAGAAAGCAACCAAAGAAAGGAGCCTAGAATTTTCTGGTCTTGGTCAGGGTTGGGCTGTTCTAGGGCTGAGGGAAAAGATAGAGGGGTTTTACAAAAGAAATTTTATGCAAAAAGGCCCCCTACAACTCAAAAATTGCAAGTTTTAGCTCAAAATTCAATAAATTCGTTTCAATTTATAAAAATTTGTTAAAAATCAAAATAAATTACTAAAAATTCATGTTATCACTAGATTATAATTATCATAATTTTATAGATTAAAATTAGCCCGGAAAAATTTGTATTTATCGCTTATTTAATGTATTTTCTTACCGGCTTAAAATAATATTAAAAATTGAAAAATAGGGAAAAATTTTTAAATGACCAAAATTTCATAATTAGCTCATTAGCTACTAAAAACAAGTAATTACCTATCCATTTAAGGTATAATTAGCCCTAAACTGCAAAATATCGAGAAAGACGGTTTTCGGAAAAATACCGAATTTTCACCGAATTTCAGGAAAACACCAAAACGACTTTTCAAGACGCTACACCAGTGTTGCCGTAGAGAGCCCTGAACTGAGCGACATGTTGATGGGTATTGCCTGTCCCCTTGTACACATGGAATTTAGGAATTGTGTATCCTGGCGGGTACTTTATCTGATCGTACCATCCTGGATATGGTCGCCAGTTCTGACGATTAGCCGGTTGCTTCATTCGCTTGATGAGCTCGTATTTGCTGAGCTATATAATCTTCGATCATGGCTTTGGAGATGGTCTCCTACTTTGCTGCTGACAGAGCCGACAGAGGATTTTATGTCTCTCCTCTATCATCTTCAATTATTACCGGAGGATCTTCGGCTGGAGGGTCCGGCTGGATCATCAGGCCCACCATATCTTGGAATAAAAGGTCCATTTTTTTTATGTTGGCCGCTTGTTCTGCACCCTCTTTGTCCTTCTTCTCAAGCATTCTCCGAAGGAATTCGGCATCCGTTTCCTGCTCATGACGCTACTTCGAAGATGTCTTCGGGCCTGCTTTTGGTCCAGTAAGTGCAGCCATGGCTGTCAGCATTTCTTGGAGCTTTTGTTGTTGTTGCTCCTGAGCCTTAGTCACAGACCGTGTAATTGGTCGGTGACCCGTAGAGATACGGCTATCCTCTTTTCCGGAAGCCATATAAACGGTATGCACCACCATGCCCCCAGACTTGGGGCGTTTAAATTCAGTGTCCTTGCAATTTGTCAAAGATGCAGGGATCTTCTCCAGCCTCCTTCTTTTGTGGGCAATCGAAGTTGAGGGAGCCGTTGCAGCGGGAACCCAAACAGATGACACCTTCTGTGGCTTGATAGGGTGGTCCCCTTCTCGCTGAACTTTCATCTTTTTCTGTCGGCAGGGGTATTCTTGATCAATCATGGAGTCTTGGACCTGTCGCCAGACCTTGTGAATTTTGGAGGACAGCCACTGAGGGGGCTGCTCCAGCTTCGCCTTTGTAGCGCTTTCCATATGTGGAGGAGATCTCTTCAGCATGGCCGTCGGAGAGTTCTTGCGCACCCTCCTGAGTGGTTCAAAACTGTTCTCAGTTGGAACAACAACAATTTCTATCGTTAGAGCTGGCGGTGTCAGTCCAGAAAAGGAACTGCCCCCAGCCTTCCTCACTCGGCGCCAGTGGCGACGCCGAACATGTCGTGCAGAAGGGATCACATCCGCTATTGGATGAGCTTCCTCATGCCCCCTTCTTTGAGGAGATGTTGTTATTGGCGCTAGCCTGTCGAAGACTGACGTCTGTTGAGAAAGGATAGTTAGTCTTGCAAAAGCCGACTTTCGACCAAGGGAAGCAGTCTTAGGGATTTCGCTTGGATCGGGAATCGAAACTGCTAGTCTTGTGAAGACCGACCACTTAACAGGAGAAGCCGCTTTGAGGACTTCAGGAGCAGGAATGGCTATCCGCTTTAGGATAACGCCTTCTGGTATTACAGTCTTTTTCATGGGCCCATCTGAGCTTTGGCCTAGTCTGTCGAAGACTGAGGCCCTGGATTTGGGCGACCCGTTGAGAGGGGCCGCGGCAGTTGTAAGCCGATCAAAGACCGACTTCTTCGAAGCTTCTTGCGACGGCAGTGGGGCGTTGAAGCTCATTGGTGGGAGCATGGTTCCAAACAATAGCCCTGTAGTGGCTTGCACCACCTGGTCCACCGGCATCGTAAAAAGGGAGGCCGCTTGAGGCCCGTAGGTCACTCCTCCGGCGAGGATGGAGTAGGAGTTGTTTCAATTAGTGCAGTTTGAAGCCATTGATCTTTTGTTTTTCTGCATGGAGCAAGATACCAAATCTTAGTACTTCACATCCAAAGGCAACCATGTCAAACCGCGACTTGTTCGCGAAACACGACACACGAAGTGTGAAGTGGAAAGAAGAAAAGGTCTCACCGGGCGTGCCAGAATCTGTTCTTCGCCGAAAACCGGGAAAGACAAATGTCTTGCCTGAATTTGAGAGCAGATTCTATTTGGTTTTATCCGTCCACCTCTCCAAATATGCCAAGTTGATTTATGGCACCGTGTATCGGAGGTTTAGACGGATGCGGCAGTTGTAGCAGACTTCGTCAGTTCCCCCTCGTTTGAGGGGTTTCGGATTGTGGGGATGCTCTTCCCTGCAGGCGCAAGGCCCTGTAGTTAATTACACTACCGCATCGCGGTAACCACTTTCTCCTTCTCCAGATGGTCACTTCATATCTGTGTGTTTTTTTTATTTTTGGTTGCCCGTAGATTGTATACGAAGACTAATTTATGTTGTCGCTCGTAGGGTGTGGATTAGTCCAAATCCGTGTTTTCTTATATTTGGGTTTGGGTTGGGTTTAAGGATCGTTAATTTCCTTTGAGACTAAGATCAACTTAATCGTTTGTTAAGGATACGTTAGTCTAATTTTAGACTAAGATCAACTTAACGAGATCATTTAGATCCAACAAAAGAGCATTTGGGATCTATTGTTTTAGTTTAGGGACTTTGCGGTCAAGTTTAAAGACATCATAGTCTGTAAAGTTTAAAGACGTCATAGTCTATGAGTTTAAGGACCTCACAGTCCATAAAGTTTAAGGACATCATAGTCCATGAGTTTAAGGACCCTACAGTCCATGGAATGTCTGGTTGTCGGGACCCGTCACCTCTCTGAAGAGGTTGAAGGATTACAATGACAAATATCAGAGGAGTGAAGAGATGTACCCTTGAACCAATATTGGTTAGGAGATCTGTAGTCCAATTTGGGACTAAAATCAAAGATTTATGAGCATATGGGCTCAATTAATCAGAATTAGTGATCTGTGGACAACTTAGGCTCGGCCCATTCAGTTAAAATGTTAAACATTTAACAATGCTGGGCATTGGTTTGAGTTCTGACAATTATTTTTGTCTTTTATTGAGTGCTGAGCACTTATCATAGCTCTGGGGCTTTATTTTTTAAAGAACAATTTATGTTCTCTCAGCGAACAAGTGAGGAGCACATGGTGCGCTTGGCGCTATGAGCCAGTTGATGAGTGCAGAGCGCTTCTGTTAAGTAGCGCACACGTGAGGAGCACGTGGCGTGCTTGGCGCTCTGCGCCAGAAAATGAGCGCAGAGCGCTTCTGTTAAATAGCGCACACGTGAGGAGCACGTGGCACGCTTGGCGCTGATCGCAGTCAATGAGCGCAGAGCGCTTCTTCTGAAATAGCGCACACGTAGGGAGCACGTGGTGCGCTTGGCGTTGTGCGGCAGATAATGAGCGCAGAGCGCTTCTTGTGAAATTTGGAGCGCTAAGGCTTTGCAACGCTATGCATTAGTTTTGGAGAGCTTAAGCACTTCTTTTAATTGGAGCGCTAGGGCTCTGCAGCGCTGTGCGTTAGATTTGGAGCACTGAAGTGCTTCTTTTAATCGGAGCACTAAGGCTCTTTTTAGGCAGCTTTGCGCCCTGAGAATTAAATTTTCTCTTATAAGAGATTTTGTCTTATGGATCTAAGAACAAAGTTCTTATTTTATAGGAGATGTTTCAATTTCTTATGTTTTTGGTGAAAGGCTCTACCTTTATGGATCCATGATCCTAAGAGAATTGAATTATTCTCCCCCTTTTTATAATGAGATATTATGATCTCTTTATGAAAGACAATTTGTCTTATAGATCTATGATCTGGCAAAATAATTAAGTTCTTTTTCTGATGAGATGTTTTGATCTCTTTGTTTTACCTTGAACAAATTCTTCTTCTGTAGAGAGCTTGTTCTTCTCTTTGAACTTTTCAAAGTTTGGGGGGTGGGTTCCTCTATATCAGACTTGAAGTCTTGGGGCCTTTATATAGGGCAAGCTGATTTCTTGAATAAGTTGAAGAGATCTTTCCTTGTCACGACCCGAAAGTACAGAACGTGACCGGCACTTAGATTACGATGCGTCTAGAGGCGCAACGTAACCTAAGTAAGCCGAAACCCAGAAATCTAAACCATAAAAAGAAGAAAAAGTAAAGGAAAACATGTAGAAAACAAGTTTAAAAGCAACATCCAATTTTCTCAAAAATTTCGGCAGAGTCTCCTTTGTAAAAACTGGCCCCAAACGGGTACGAACAAGAATAATATATATACAACAATAAAAAGCATCCCCAAATGGGAGCAAGCTCTACGCCAACAGGCGGAAACAACTACACCAAGCATGATAATATACAACGCCAAAGGGCGAGGCTCAAAACTTAAAAGAAAACAAATCCACCAGATACCATAATAATACAAGCGCGACTCTAAGGTCGAAATAAACAACTGGTCCAATAAACTTATCAAGTAATACAAGTTTGGTTGATGGAGCTTACTAGATACAAATGAAATAATTAAAAGTACAACGGCGGTCCAGATACAAGTGAACCAACCTACCGTGCAAATCACCCTGAATGAAACGATGTGCCAGCAAGCTGCCAAGGAAACCTGTACATCGAACCTGTAATAAAATTTAGCACAACGGGGGTGAGTTGCCAACTCGTGAGTAGAAGATATCTGCGAAAAGAAATCGAATGCACGACGCTATCCTAAGTCATAATAATATACTAATATCTCACTAGTCATCTAATAGTGCAGGGTAATAAATTACGTGTAAGTGCAAATACTCCGTGCTCGTGTCAGTACCTCAAAGAGTAGTATGTCATGTGAATGAGTATGCATGCACCATGAATGTAAAATAACCAATCCTGAAATCTGGATATATCTGTATAAGAAATCTTTAGCTTTTATCATGGTAAAATTTGTATAGAAATCTGAAATATCAACGATGAAATCCATGGAAATCCGTGTCAAGCATCGACACAAAACATGTAAATCTCAAGTCTCAATACCTCATAGTCTCAATATCTTATAGTCTCAATATCTCGGGCTCCGTCAGTCCGGATCGGCCCATATCATCAAATCTCACGACAACGGTCGGTATCCTCCGGATATCCGCTGCGCCAGACATCACCGGTAGGTAGTCTTCCCCTGCCAGGCTCATCGTCAACAACTCGATATTCTTGCCCCGGGGTACCATACCGGGCCCACCATGTACCCGAGACGGTTCATCCACTCCTCGAATCGGGTCTCGAAATCCAACAGAAAACATGAAATCTCATGGTGGACGACACATACATCACGAGAAAACCGCAACTTATATTTTTAAAAGAAAGGAGGAGAGAGAGAGGTTTTGTATATATTCTTGCAGTTTTCCCCAAAAATCCAGAAATCTCATAGAAATCCAAAATCCCAATATCATGAGTAAGCAAATGATAAGTCTCGGCATAATCCCCACAATACTGCATGATAACATGAAAATGTGAATGCATGAAATGTCTAAATAATAAATGCCATGTCTAGACTAACACCTGAGAGTAATCACAATATTATATCGATCTAGCTGTTAGCTGATTTTATCAATAAAAGATAATATGTTCTAAAGTGTACGTGACATAGAAATTACCGATGATGATGTGTGTGAGCCGACAAATAAGTGTGCGTGGAATATGCGCATCATCGGTAATGGTGCCGGTGTCCTAACAGGCAGAGTTTCATATTGACTACAGGAATATATGTATGAACATGCAACGTGATGATTACAATCTGAACATAAAGGTAAAAGGTGTACTAACTACTCATTTGGAATATACATATCCAACTACAACTATATGACTCGAGCCTAAACTAGTATCTATCTAAGCCCCTAAGGAACTAGTCGATAGGAAATAAGAATCCACCTAAGGTCTGAGTCCATATCAGTAATAGTCGGTGATCCAGCCTCAATAGCGCCATGTACGTAGTACGGCCTCCTCAAGTCAAGAGTGTGGATCAATTCATCACATCTATACCTCGTACGGTAAAATCCATCGTACGGCATCCTAATATCGGGGTGCGGGTCAAGTATCACCTACGTACATCATCATTCGATAATATCATCATCAAATAATGTCATGATCAAAGGTCCTGTACTGTAAACACATACATCACAATATCCTCAATCATATATCATTGCCAGTATAAATATACGTCGTCAATTATCCTCAGAAACATCGTGTCATATATATCATATCGTGATTAAGTAACACTTATATCATAACATAATCAAGTCACACCTATATGATGTCGTAATCAAGTCGCACATATATCATATAGTGATTCAGTCACAAGTTACAGTCCGGGTTCTATTTTAGAGTCCCATGTACCTCAATATCATCACCACCCATTATTATTCATGTATACCTATTCATTATCTCATTTTCTAATGATCCGCTAACATTATAATATGACTGTATAGCCAAGAATCACGGCATCAAGCCCAGTTATATTGTTTCATCCCCATGTATCATATCACATCCTTGTATCACATATAAATGTTGTGTATATATATACCTACACCTAGTCCTATATATATACACATACACGTATACACCACGTCGAGTTTCTGTGTGTGCGTGTGTGTGTATCTACCTGAAACCTACGAATCTCCTCCAAGATATTCATCCTCTGGTAAGGTCTTTCTAAATCAGTCTAGTCCGACCTAAGGTCATTACTAGGGTCCCACTAACCAAGATTCTAAGGTCACGTCTGACTTCCTAATGACAATAAGTAATATTCCTATTCTACGTTTGTGGGGGTGCTAAACGCCATCCACCTGACTTCCCCCGTAGATATACATCTACTCACCTGGTCCATGTCTGCCGAAGACGGTGTCCCCATCCTCTTCTTCATCGTCCGAAGTCCACGTGAGGGGTACCTATATGCAAACACATATAATATCGTAAACTGAATCACGGACAAAACCAAAACGACGCACGAAACGCGCATAGGTTAAAACCTATGACCCGCACATGTAAAAGAACCAAATATCGCTCGATATCGGCGTACAAATGCCGATTGATCGAGATAAAACACCAACAAATAACTCGTAGTTTTAAAACATATTACTTATAATATAAAACATGATTTAATTCATCGAAACCCTAAAATCGATCAAATCGTCCGATTTCGTAAAAACCTGAAAACGCCAATTTACCGTTTTACTTCAAAACTCGATGTTTAAATGAAACTAATGGTCATAATACTCATTAAATAGCATAACTAGACTATATAAACCATTACTATATTTTTAACACCCTAATTTGTATTAAATTGAAATTCTAGTTTGCAAACTTCCCCGATTTCGATACTTTTAAGCAAAATTTCGCAATTTCACTTCTAGACTTGATTTTGCATGAATTAAGTTATTAAACTACAATTAATGATGATAGTAATATAATGAAAGCATAAATTATATTTTAAATCTCATTTATTTAAGAATTTCTAAAATCTAGTTAGCAAAATAGCATTTTTTATCACAATTTTCTATTATCAACTTCAAATTAGTAACTAAATTAGGTTTTCCATTCCACTAACAAGTTAATATCCTCATTAAAACCATAATCTAGTGTTACAAACATTAGTTAGAATTTTATCTCACCAATATACATAATATACAAAAATCTAGTTTGCAAAATTGCTTAATTTGAACAATTTGAATGAACAAATTAGAATACATCAACCATGCATGATTTTCCATTTCTAAAGATGTTAAACTAGTTATAATAACCCCACTTAATTAGTAAAACCATAACTTGATTTTATAAACCCTAACTTGAATTTTGAAACTTGTAAATAGAATTAATTAATTAAATCTAAATATGCTAGAATGAAACATTTAATATCAATATATCATAAGAATAAAAAATTTACCTCCACATGTGAGATCCAGCCATGAAAATTTGCCTCCAAAAAGAATGGTTTCCAACTCCAAAATCCATGTAAAAATGAGAAAAGAATAGAGGGTAGGAATTAATTAGGAATTTGTGGGTTTTTTATTGAATTTTTGATGAATTTTGATGGATTTTTGTAACAAAATCAAGTGGAGAAAATGGGGGGCTGCCATGGGGAATAGTCCGGCCATGTTAGGGAGGAAAAAGAGAGAAAGAAATGAATGAGGAATTCTGTAGAAAGCTCTCCAAAATATCACCTTCTTTATGTCTTTTCATCACTTTAATTAATTTCATTCATTTCTTTTCTCATACAACTAAAGAAAATTCTAGAGACATGGAAAAATTTGGAAATAAATTTTGCATGATACACACTAGATTCTAATATGCAATGGTTCATTTTTTCAAATTAAACTCATTCAAATTTGTAATTTACACTAATTTAGTGTATAAATAAAGCTTATGTTAATATTAAAAATAATTAATTTAGGAAAAATATTTAATTAAACTAAAAATTTATATGTGAGTAAATAAACATCATTTACTAGTAATTACATAATTAAAATAGGTCTTTTTAAAATTTATAATGAAAAACAATTACGGTTTAGTTTTACGAAAAATACGTTTTATTTTACCGAAGATCATAAAATTCAGTTAAAGAATTTTATTTATTTATTTATTTATTTTAAAACGTTACAATCTTCCCCCCTTTGAGAAATTCGGTCCCCGAATTTAAATTAAAACTCCCCCGCCCCAATTACTAAAACATTCAGTCAAAACACTGAAATCGTCGGGGCTCCAAAATCATCAATACAAAGCTAAAATCAACTCCGTCAAGCATAACGCAATCATCGGAGTTACAGTGAAAATAGAATATAAAAGCCCAATACGAAAATCAACATAATATAAATCAAAACTATAACTTATATATAGTGCGCATCATAGTAAAATCGGCTAAACATCTTAATGAAGAAGCATGCAAAAACCCCTTTTTAAAAATCGCCGTGCGATGCACGTGTCACGGCACAAGTAGCGGACGTTTATTTTTTCTAAAAAATTGCTATACATATTTATATCTTTTATTTAACATACACGTCCCGCCTGGTTACTAAATCAAATAGTAATGATTATAAAAACATACTGCTCAAACTGAAATCAATCCTAATCACATGATAAAGATATCATGTGCGTCCGGTACGCACTAAAATCGAAACCAAATACAGATGCCACGAATACGCACAAAAACAAAACTGGGTGCAACAGGTGTGCACCAAAAACATCTGTCAAGTGCAACGGGCGTGCACGACTCTAATATCAGGTGCATCTAATCTGTACAATACCCCGACTTAGTGCATCTGGTGTGCACAAAATCTCATCAAGTTCGCCAAATGTGCGCAAGAATCTCAATCAAGTGCACCTGGTGCACGAAAACATATACCGAATATCAAAATCGAAATCACAGTACGAAAATGCATGAAACTAGGTCGAAGCATATGTCAAAATCATGTGTAACCCATATGCACGAAATCAAATCAATATCTCAAAATGTATAAAACAAAATCAAGTGTACTGGGTATGTACAAAAAAACATCAATACAACTGATATATGAAACACGAATAGAATGTAATGAATGTACACATAAGAAATACCAATCGTAGAACAAAATCCTCAAAATACCAAAATCCAAACGACGGAAATATGAAATTCAAATCACCAAATCACAATCGTAAACACTATCGTCAATGTGCGCCTCTTTCCTCGGATGTCGACTGCTTCGAACTTGTCTTTTCATAGGTGTGCTGACTGCACTACCAACGGTGATACTCATATCCAGAGTCTCCCACGCAATCTATTCCTTCACCTGATATCCGGACTACATTAAACTTTTCGATCGATTCATCAAAATCCCATAATTCCCCGAGATCTCAACACTCAAGTACAGTTTAAAAATATCCAGTACATACCCCAGTATCTGTGGCCCAGCAGTAGAAAGGCAAACCCAGGCCTCACTAATGGCACCGCGGAACTGCCGTAAACCCTAAGGTTCAAGGGCATTCTCGTGGTCATTATGTCGAGTTAGGGTTTCATTCTTCTAGAGGGTCCATAGAAATACCTGCATGTTCTTCCGAATATCTTAAACTTGGGAAAATGGGTTTCTGACAATCGTTCAAATCCTTTAACTTCGTTTGGACGGCATGTGAATACCCTTCGTCCGCACGCTAAACAATGCATCAATCTTCAAGAATAAACGATACCCTAATGGTTATCGCATTCGAGCCGCAGCTCCCTCTGCCCGTGCGACCGTGGTGACAGAAACCACCATCCGATATCGACGAAGATAGATCAAAGGAACGAATGAAATGCGGTGCAAAGAAATGTACATCCTAAGGTTCCGTAAGCATAGTAGCGTATCGTAAGTATGCCGCGGATCATACCCACAGTACGTCACTCTACCTAATTCACCTACTCTATCAACCAAGGGTCATCCTAGACTTATACAAGGTTAAACCTAGCGCTCTGATACCAACTTTGTCACGACCCGAAAGTACGGAACGTGACCGGCACTTAGATTATGAAACGTCTAGAGGCGCAAAGTAACCTAAGTAAGCCGAAACCCAGAAATCTAAACCATAAAAAGAAGAAGAAGTAAAGGAAAACATGTAGAAAACAAGTTTAAAAGCAACTTCCAATTTTCTCAAAAATTTCGGCAGAGTCTCCTTTGTAAAAACTGGCCCAAAACGGGTACAAACAAGAATAATATATATACAACAATAAAAAGCATCCCCAAACGGGAGCTAGCTCTACGCCAACAGGCGGAAACAACCACACCAAGCACGATAATATACAACGCCAAAAGGCGAGGCTCAAAACTTAAAAGAAAATAAATCCACCAGATACCATAATAATACAAGCGCGACTCTAAGGTCGAAATAAACAACTGGTCCAATAAACTTATCAAGTAATACTAAGTTTGGTTGATTGAGCTTACTAGATACAAATGAAATAATTAAAAGTACAACGGCGGACCAGATACAAGTGAACCAACCTACCGTGCAAATCACCCTGAATGAAATGATATGCCAGCAAGCTGCCAAGGAAACCTGTACATCGAACCTGTAATAAAATTTGGCACAACGGGGGTGAGTTGCCAACTCGTGAGTAGAAGATATCTGCGAAAATAAATCGAATGCACGACGCTATCCTAGGTCATAATAATATACTAATATCTCACTAGTCATCTAGTAGTGCAGGGTAATAAACTACGTGTAAGTGCAAATATTCCGTGCTCGTGTCAGTACCTCAAAGAGTAATATGTCATGTGAATGAGTATGCATGCACCATGAATGTAAAATAACCAATCCTAAAATCTGGATATATCTGTATAAGAAATCTTTAGCTTTTATCATGGTAAAATTTGTATTGAAATCTGAAATATCAACGATGAAATCCATGGAAATCCGTGTCAAGCATCGACACAAAACATGTAAATCTCAAGTCTCAATACCTCATAGTCTCAATATCTCATAGTCTCAATATCTCGGGCTCCGTAAGTCCGGATCGGCCTATATCATCAAATCTCACGACAACGGTTGGTATCCTCCGGATATCCGTCGCGCCAGACATCACCGGTAGGTAGTCTTCCCCTGCCAGGTTCATCGTCTACAACTCAATATTCTTGCCCCGGGGTACCATACCGGGCCCACCATATACCCGAGACGGTTCATCCACTCCTCGAATCGGGTCTCGAAATCCAACAGAAAACATGAAATCTCATGGTGGACGACACATATATCACGAGAAAACCGCCACTTATATTTTTAAAAGAGAGGAGGAGAGAGAGAGGTTTTGTATATATTCTTGCGGTTTCCCCAAAAATCCAGAAATCTCATAGAAATCCAAAATCCCAATATCATGAGTAAGCAAATGATAAGTGTCGGCGTAATGCCCACAATACTGCATGATAACATGAAAATGTGAATGCATGAAATGTCTAAATAATAAATGCCATGTCTAGACTAACACCTGAGAGTAATCACAATATTATATCGATCTAGCTGTTAGCTGATTCTATCAATAAAAGATAATATGTTCTAAAGAGTACGTGACATAGTAATTACCGATGATGATGTGTGTGAGCCGGCAAATAAGTGTGCGTAGAATATGCGCATCATCGGTAATGGTGCTGGTGTCCTAACAGGCAGAGTTTCATATTGACTACAGGAATATATGTATGAACATGCAACGTGATGATTACAATCTGAACATAAAGGTAAAGGTGTACTAACTACTCATTTGGAATATATATATCCAACTACAACTATATGACTCGAGCCTAAACTAGTATCTATCTAACCCCCTAAGGAAATAAACTAAAGGAACTAGTCGATAGGAAATAAGAATCCACCTAAGGTCTGAGTCCATATCTGTAATAGTCGGCGATCCAGCCTCAATATCGCCACGTACTTAGTACGGCCTCCTCAAGTCAAGAGTGCGGATCAATTCATCACATCTATACCTTGTACGGTAAAATCCATTGTACGGCATCCTAATATCGGTGTAGGGGTCAAGTATCACCTACGTACATCATCATTCGTATAATATCATCATCAAATAATGTCATGATCAAAAGTACTGTACTGTAAACGCATACATCCCAATATCCTCAATCATATATCATTGCCAGTATAAATATACGTCGTCAATTATCCTCAGAAACATCGTGTCACATATATCATATCGTGATTAAGTAACACTTATATAATATCGTAATCAAGTCATACCTATATGATGTCGTAATCAAGTCGCACATATATCATATCGTGATTCAGTCACAGGTTACAGTCCGGATTCTATTTTAGAGTCCCATGTACCTCAATATCATCACCACCCATTATTATTCATGTATACCTATTCATTATCTCATTTTCTAATGATCCGCTAACATTATAATACGACGGTATAGCCAAGAATCACGGCATCAAGCCCAGTTATATTGTTTCATCCCCGTGTATCATATCACATCCTTGTATCACATATACATGTTGTGTATATATATACCTACACCTAGTCCTATATATAAACACATACACGTATACACCACGTCGAGTTTCTGTGTGTGCGTGTGTGTGTATCTACCTGAAACCTACAAATCTCCTCCAAGATATTCATCCTCTGGTAAGGTCTTTCTAAATCAGTCTAGTCCAACCTAAGGTCATTACTAGGGTCCCACTAACCAAGATTCTAAGGTCACGTCTGACTTCCTAATGACAATAAGTAATATTCCTATTCTACGTTTGCGGGGGTGCTAAACGCCATCCACCCGACTTCCCCCGTAGATATACATCTACTCACCTGGTCCATGTCTGCCGAAGATGGTGTCACCATCCTCTTCATCATCGTCCGAAGTCCACGTGAGGGGTACCTATATGCAAACACATATAATATCATAAACTGAATCATGGACAAAACCAAAACGATGCACGAAATGCGCATAGGTTAAAACCTATGACCCGCTCATGCAAAAGAACCAAATATCGCTCGATATCGGCGTACAAATGCCGATTGATCGAGATAAAATACCAACAAACAACTCGTAGTTTTAAAACTCATTACTTATAATATAAAACATGATTTAATTCATCGAAACCCTAAAATCAATCAAATCGTCCGATTTCGTAAAAACCTGAAAAACGCCAATTTACCGTTTTACTTCAAAACTCGATGTTTAAATGAAACTAATGGTCATAATACTCATTAAATAGCATAACTAGACTATATAAATCATTACTATATTTTTAACACCCTAATTTGTATTAAATTGAAATTCTAGTTTGCAAACTTCCCCGATTTCGATAATTTTAAGCAAAATTTCACAATTTCACTTCTAGACTTGATTTTGCCTGAATTAACTTATTAAACTACAATTAATGATGATAGTAATATAATGAAAGCATAAATTAGATTTTAAATCTCATTTATTTAAGAATTTCTAAAATCTAGTTAGCAAAATAGCTTTTTTTTATCACAATTTTCTATTATCAACTTCAAATTAGTTACTAAATTAGGTTTTCCATTCCACTAACAAGTTAATATACTCATTAAAACCACAATCTAGTGTTACAAATATTAGTTAGAGTTTTATCTCACCAATATATATAATATACAAAAATCTAGTTTGCAAAATTGCTTAATTTAAACAATTTGAATGAACAAATTAGAATACATCAACCATGCATGATTTTCCATTTCTAAAAATCTTAAACTAGTTATAATAACCCCACTTAATTAGTAAAACCCTAACTTGATTTTATAAACCCTAACTTGAATTTTGAAACTTGTAAATAGAATTAATTAATTAAATCTAAATATGCTAGAATGAAACATTTAATATCAATATATCATAAGAATAATATTTTTACCTCCACACGTGAGATCAAACCATGAAAATTTGCCTCCAAAAAGAATGGTTTCCAACTCCAAAATCCATGTAAAAATGAGCAAAGAATAGAGGGTAGGAATTAATTAGGAATTTGTGGGTTTTTTATTGAATTTTTGATGAATTTTGATGGATTTTTGTAACAAAATCAAGTGGAGAAAATGGGGGGGCTGCCATGGGGAAGAGGCCGGCCATGTTAGGGAGGAAAAAGAGAGAAGAAAATGAATGTGGAATTGTGTAGAAAGCTCTCCAAAATATCACCTTCTTTATGTCTTTTCATCACTTTAATTAATTTCATTCATTTCTTTTCTCATACAACTAAAGAAAATTCTCGAGACATGGAAAAATTTGGAAATAAATTTTGCATGATACACACTAGATTCTAATATGCAATGGTTCATTTTTGCAAATTAAACCCATTCAAATTTGTAATTTACACAAATTTAGTATATAAATAAAGCATATGTTAATATTTAAAATAATTAATTTAGTAAAAATATTTAATTAAACTAAAAATTTATAAGTGACTAAATAAACATCATTTACTAGTAATTACATAATTAAAATAGGTCTTTTTAAAATTTATAATGAAAAACAATTACGGTTTAGTTTTACGAAAAATACGTTTTACTTTACCGAAAATCATAAAATTCAGTTAAAGAATTTTATTTATTTATTTATTTATTTTAAAACGTTACATGTCTCTAATTGATTTGGGGATTTCCCTACCGTTGGATCTTTGATCCTACGGCTTCTGTTTTACATAAGGTAATCTTCTTGTTTTTAACAAGATTGGGAAATCTTTTCTCATGCGGAATTTTTTCTGCACCATTGTGATTTTTAATCACCATTGGATTATTGATCCGACGATGCTCTAATTTACAGAGCAAATTCTTTTTGTTTGGAAAGATTCTGAAGAATGTTTTCTTAACAGAATTTTATTCTGGTAACTTGATGATTTATCATCTTCGATGGATCTTTGATCCAACGGTGGGGAACATTTAGTTCTAGAACTAGCGCACTCGTGCTTTGCACGTGAGCGCTGCTTCAGAGCGCTGGCGCTCTTAGCTCGAGTGCACCAGTGCTCTGCACGTGAGCGCTGCTTCAGAGCGCTGGCGCTCTTAGCACGAGAGCACCCGTGCTTTGTACGTGAGCGCTGCTTGTTGGCGCTTTTATGAAGCGCTGCTTCATTTCAAATTTTGAAAATTTGAACAGAGCTTTGCTCTGATTGGGGGAAACAACTCCAAATCACAATACCATATGCACCGCATCCTCAGATCGGCTATCATATCCTGTAAGTCTCATGGAACCTGAGTGTCCAATATCGACACCCGAAAACATCATGAAAACTATGCCTGTGTGTGTGTGTATGTGTGTGTGTGTGTGTGTGTGTGTGTGTGTGTTTGTGAGTATCCCTCAACGACACATCAAAATCATAGAACCTGAGTGTCCAACATCGACACTCGAAAACATCATGAAATACTCGTGTCCAACATTGACATGTAAATCCTCATATATATAGGGCTCCGTCAGTCCGGATCGGCCCTTAGGCTCCGTCAGTCCGGATCGGCCTAGATGTCCACGTATCATACGTCTCACAGAATATGAGTGTCCAGCTCCGACACCCGCAATTCCCGTATCCATACGTCTCAATACTGTCACCGGTAAGGTAGTACTCCCTTTCCTTGAGCTCATCGCCATCATCTGCGATCTTCTTGCTCCGGGGTACCTCCGGGCCCCACCATGTACCCGCACACGGCCTCGTCCACTCCTCGCATGGGATATATAACACAAATCTCAGAACCGAGAAATCTCATTATGGACGCATCGAAATATCATATCAAGAAAAACCGGGTTTTTCAAACAATGCATAATTTCATGAACTACCACGGTCCTCAAGTCCAGAAAACAATAAGTAAAGAATAAGAATACTAGCATAGATCATTATGATAATATATATTATATATATGTACATATATAACAGCGTCCCATACCACTGATATATATCATCAGGAGTAAAACATCCAGAAAACATCGTATAAAATCTATATCTCAATGCGTAAATCCATGAAATATAATATATGCAACATAAAACAGTAATATGAGCATATAAATGAAAACTGCAATTTAAATGCAACAAGTTATTAAATATATCATGCGGTTCCTAATTTCTTCAAAATCCAACGCAACATCATATAAGGTAAACATGTGGCTATAGCAAGGTATAAGGGTGTACATGTAAGTATGTACGTATGATGTACATGCAGCTATATCTCATATATGTATACACCTGTCAATAATGATGTAATACTATGTAGGTATAGGTGTAGCTGTAGCATAGCAAGGTATGTGTATATACATGTCAATAATGATGCAATACCCTCCAGGTATATGTGTAGTTGTAGCATAGCAAGGTATGTGTATATACATATCAATAATGATGCAATACCCTCCAGGTATATGTGTAGCTATATCAAGGTATAGCAAGGTATGTGCATATACATGTCAATAATGATGCAATACTCTCCAGGTATATGTGTAGCTGTAGCATAGCAAGGTATGTGTATATACATGTCAATAATGATGCAATACCCTCCAGGTATATGTGTAGCTATAGCATATCAAGGTATGTGTATATATACATATCAATAATGATGCAATACCCACCAGGTATATGTGTAGCTATATTAAGGTATAGCAAGGTATGTGTGTAAGCATGTAGGTATACAGGTATGCTATATCTCATATGCACAAAGAAAATAAGGATCATATCTCAATATCCCTAACCAATACAATATCACGTTTGTATATGTGTCAACTATATCTCATCTGCACAATGGAATAAGGATCATATCTCAATGTCCCTAACCAATACAATATCATGTATGTATAGGTGTTGTGCGTATCATGGCAATTATCGACGGTGTGGGTGTAGCATACAATTTGTGCTCGTGTAACATGAACCGTCAATAATGGTGTTGTGTATCATTAATACTAAGTCCATATACAATAGGAAATGAGATATGCAATAATGGTACACTTGCATAATCAATGTCCATATACTTATAACTAATAATCATGTCATTTAATCTAGCTCAGACGCATAACGCCATACGGGCGATTCTCCTGTAGATGTTAAATCTACTCACAAATGATCTTGGGCTAAGTAAATCCAACCACTCGCTTTCCCTTCTTCACAGCGTTCGAAGTCACCGCCTGCGTCCCTATGATCATAAAACAACGATATAACAAGTTCATATTAGAAATCGACCAATAACACGTAACTACTACGTTTGACCGATGCACCAACTCCAAACATACTTTCAAGTGTTCGTCTAGTGGTTAACATACGTAGCGACACTATGAACCCCACCCAAGAGCAAAGCTACACAAGGTACACGTACCGTGTCGGATAACGTAACGCGCGTAGTCGTAACACTAGAAACTAGAAATGTAATACTAGATTTTGTATACTGTCAAAACATAAAAATCGAACAGTACCAAACACTCTAGAATAGCTGCAGACAGCTACCCTACAAAAACCAAGTCCAAACTCCCAAAGAAAGCCGAGGTCGCCGGAATTCTCCTTCATGTCGCCGGCCAAATCCGGGCTCCAGGGGTTCGTGCTTCAGGTGAAAGCTTAATGTCTCTAGTACAACACAACTACACTGCTAGATTTTTCAGTACACACTCAGGGTCACAGCAGATCACAAATATCATAAAATGACACTAAAAATACGATATGTGCACAAAACTAAACTTTAAATGTTCTAAACAACAACTAATAAGCTACACAACACTATAACATCCTATTTAACAGATAGAGATCATTACCTAACCACACAAGCTCAAAGATCCTAGCTTTCCAAGCTCCAAGGGATCCTATAGGCAAAACAAGACTTGGGATGTGATTTGGGTGAGATTTAGTGAAGTTTAGTGAAGGTTTTGTGATGGAAAGGTGAGGGTTCAGTTTGAGGGTTGAGGGAATGAAGAAATAATGAGAAAGAGATAGTGTGAGAGTGAATGAGATGATAAGGATGAGAGGTGAGTGTAGGGTGAGTGCACCTCCATCATTATGCAAGCATTAAATCTCACCATGACTCACCATTGCCACCTCCCCTCAATCCAAAACAAAGGAAATATCTTCTCACAAATATCTAGGGTTAAGTTTAAGGTTAAACAAGGAAAGGATTAGATTAAAGGTTGTCATGGTCACTAAACAAGGTTAACACAAACAAACCCTCATATTAACATGCACAAGTGTGTGCAAGCCATAACAAATAATAATAAATTATTTATTAAATGTTATAAAATGTGAGGAAACCAAATTGGTAAACTTTTTATAGAAAACCCGCATTATCGCTTAATTAATACTAATCGCATTCTAAGGTGTTATAATTACGCTGGCAGTAAGTGATGATCATATCAAACACCCACAAGCCGCAAGCGGTCAGCTAAACGTAACGGCTACCCGGGTATTGAGCGATCAGAAGAAAAATAAGAGAACCTGTCAAAACTCCTATCGAGCCAACTGGTAACACTTACCGTATAGTCCGGTCTCTTCATCTATGATGTCGCATATCTCGTCTGGGGTTGGTAAACGTCAGACCCCAATAACTCGATAAGTCATACCGATACAAGGCTCATAATGGGTCGAGAAACTACTGATAACACTTAACAGTAGATCTCCGAATCAGCCCTGGCTAGGGACCTCCAGTTATAGCCAATCGAGCACAGCACGACATCTACCCCTAATACTGGGAGAGATGAAATCCCCTCCTATCGCTCATTGCCACCATGTGACTCGGGACTGTACCCAAAAACCACCGTTTTGCACGTTCTCTTGAATGTGGTAAGGTGGTAATCAAAGCACAGTGGGAATCACACAAGTCTCTATGATGATCTCGGGTTTACAGACTAACCTGTATCAGTGTCACCAGAGAACTGCTGTCTGACGTTGGGTATAATACCATCTAGGAGTTCTCGGTGAGTCTTTCCAGCGTACCTAGTCTCCACTGAGCACCCGTATACCATCCCTGATGTCAAACACCAATGGATGTGAGATCATCCAACGCCCATCATATGGGTCGAGAAGCGTATACGCTAGTCAACTTTGGAATATCGATGCCCCGTCTCGATACTTCTACGATTAGGAACAATTAAAGGATGAACTTATGGACTACCATGGCCCCACTAGTATGATCTGCATCATAATCCTGGTAGTCAAGTTTACATCCTAAGGGTTTTACTAACATGTAACTATGAGAAAGTATAAAGATACAAGTATACATGTTAAAGTAAAGAGCAACCAGATAGCATACTATCATATCGAGCAAGAAAGTCCTCTCTATATATGTCCAAGCATCCACTATAATATACATCATATGTACAATAATGGCCTCTAGGGCATACTTACAACTAACAGTAATAGAAAAGGATTACAGAGCTACCGAACACTATGCATTGATAGAGGTCATCATACGTAGCACGAATCCTAAGTACTACTAATCTGAAATGACGGAGGGCTACAGCTGGTTTTTGGCAAAAATCTTTAACGTAATGAACTTGATATCGTTAAAGGAACTCGAGTTGCATTGAAATGGAGTGGTTTAGGCTCCACTTTTAAAAGTAGTAACATAAACTTTTGCTTAAGAGAGAACATCCCATGAAGGGATCAAGGCTCCTTCCTCATAGAATGAGGTGCAGGATATTTCTAACCGAATACCTCTATGCAAAGCAAAAAAATATAACTATGGTTTTGAAGAAAACCGAGTAGTTTTATAAATTGGTTCCAACAACATCAAATAGGTTTGTTTTAGTTACATTAAACAAAATTAATGCAGTACCATCAATTTTTCGTAGCATGCCAAAAGAAACAAAAATAGGCACGCATATATATGTCATTAACATTTGCCACAGGGTCCCGGGTCATCACCGTAAGGTTACTAAACTTACGGCAGGGTGGGGACAGGAGCAACGCGGATGCAAAACATATATAGCGTCTACTAAATATATATAATATATATAGCAACATTCGTCTCACGCATGATATCAAGCAACATCACAGATGCATCATAGCAGAATCAAATACAGTATGGAAATGCGAATAATCTACAAAAAGTATATTTCAATAGAGCCAAATATGAAATGCAATTTTCCCAGTCATGCGGATAGCCCATAGTATCAAACCCTAGATCCCTATGAGTACAGCAAGCCACGAGCCAATCCCAGAAGCGAGGCAACCTCAATCCACGAAGTGAGTGGGCCACCAAGCACTTCCAAAATCCGGTGACCTGGGCACCCCTCAGAGGGTCAATCATATACCCCCTACGAGTGCGGCGAATAACCTATCAATTCTAGAGTAAGGAATCCCGGTCTCAATGTGTAAGTCCACGTTACCCGTCCCGGTTCTTTCGGGGATGCGGAAATGGTGAAAAACGATTTTTTCGGTGGAGGTAACATGGACTCTAAAAACGGATCTTTGCTAAACAAACTATCTAACAACCTAACTAAGAGTTTAACTACTATGTTAGGGGTTATACCTTAACTTGAACGCCTTCTCTTCGACTCCTTGTGGTGGTCGGATCGGCCTCACCTCGTTATCTCCTTGTGCCGAAGATGGATCCACCCGAAAGCTTCTACCTTTGGCTCCAACCTCAATCTAGAGGAAACTAGAATACTTGGCTTGCTAGACCTTGTACACTAGGATGAGTAGAGAAGTGTTTTGGGTTTTATCTCTATGGTTCTTGTTTCTCAACTCATTAGACAATAGAACCATGAGCAAGAGAGAGAGCAAGAGGAAGAGGGAGAGCTTGAGGATGAGAGAGAATCAATATGATAGAATGAGAGAAGACTTTTGCAACCATGCTCTCAAAAACAAAATAATCATAATATTAACAATAATTAAGCATCTTGTGATGGTTCATGTCAATGGCATTATCATTTCATGCATTTAATGCATTTTGCAAACCAACAAGCAAGCAAAAGTCATAGCCATGAAATGATAGCCATTGTCATGATGATGGTCAGCAAGTCCAAACTAGTCAACCGGTTAACAAAGTCAACAAGTCAACAAAGTCAACCTTTCAACCCAACCATGGCACAATAATACATAATTAATATTATTATTAATCATATTTCTTATTCTCATTAGGGTTTAGCAAAAGTCAACAGTCAACAACCCTAATGAGAATCCTCTGCCTCTGTCTCTGTCAACCGTCCATACACACCTGCATCCGCGTTCCGAGGAACACGAATACTAACGAGATAAAATCAATCCCAAAACGTATACTAGGATCTGGCTTAAACCAAAGCCCGCTAGTAATAACTGCCCGGACACCAAACGTGCACAAGTGCGCGGATGTGACCGAACCCTGTCGCAAAACCATGCGACCTCTACTCTGTTTTGCCTAAAGGCGAATAGCTCTCTGTGTGGGACTCTAAAGACTCGACACTACGCTGGCAGTGGGTTTAACCACAGACCGCAAGCAGCACTAGCTGTGCGTAACTTCCCCCAGGTAGATGCCGATAAGAAGACTGACGAGGTGAAACCCATCTGAACTCCTACTGAGCCTGAATGTGACAGTCTCCGTACAGTCCGGTCTGTTCGTCTGAGAATATCGTATGGCGGGCCTAGGGGGGCGGTAAACGTCAGTCCCCTAATAGCGGTACAAGTTGTGTCGGAGTGTAGCCCAGAACACCCTGAGATAACACTGGAAACCTACCAGTATATCTTGCTTGCCCTGGCCAGGGACGACTATGTGTAATGGCTCTCCTTGACACAGCGCGATATCAACCCCCAATACCGGGATAGACGAATCCTGTCTAACCGTCACCGCCTCTGAGTGATTCGGGACTGCACCCAACTACTACCTGTTTGCACGACTCCTTTGAGCCGTGGTAGGGTAGTAGTCAAAGTACAGTGGGAACACACTCGAGGCGAAGTGACAGTGTCAAGTCAGCGGACTAAGCTGTACTCATGTCACCTGGGAACTGATAACTGACGATAGGTATAGTACGAACCAACAGTTCCCGAAGAGTCATGTCCAGTGTACTTATAACCTGACGAGCACCCGCATACTTTCTCAAGTACGACGTACTGACGGCTGTGGGACAGACCGTCTCCCCTGCTGGGATGAGAAGCGCATACGCTAGTCTACTCTGGAGTATCGATGCCCTGTCTCGATAGTCCTATGACTAGGGACCTGTATAAGGATGTGCTTGTGGATTACCCAGCCCCCACGAGTGTGACTGCAATCACAACGCTGGTAATCAAGCAAAGATCCTAAGGGCTCCACTAATGTGTATAGGTGATATACTAAAAGAAACACATGTACACATTAAATTAGAAACAAACCAAGTAGCATACTACCATTTTGAGCAAGATTGTCTATACAACTGTGAATATCCCAAGCTTACATCAAGTAATATACAAGCTAGTATGATATAGTAATGGCCTCTAGGGCATATACACTAACAATCTCCCACTTGCACTAAGGCCATGTACTGACGTATCGGAGACCTATCATCTCGATCAGCCGCTCGAAATGAGTCTGGGGTAAGGCCTTCGTGAGTGGATCTGTAGTCTTATCTTCTGAATTTACTCTCTTCACCTCGATCTCCCGGCGATCTACGATCTCCCTGATCAGGTGGTACCGCCTCAAAATGTGCCTGGACTTCTGATGGGACCTGGGTTCCTTCGCTAAAGCTATAGCGCCGTTGTTGTCACAATACAGCGGTATTGGATCAACAATGGTAGGAACCACCTGAAGCTCCGTGAGGAACTTCTTCATCCAGACAGCTTCCTTTGCGGCATCGCAAGAAGCTATGTACTCCGCTTCCATAGTTGAGTCAGCAACGGTCTCCTGCTTGGAACTCTTCCACCAAACCGCCCCTCCATTGAGGGTAAAGACATAACCCGACATGGACTTGGAGTCATCCTTGTCACTCTGGAAGCTGGAGTCAGCAAAGGCCTCGATCTGGAGGTCTTTTCCGCCATACACCAAGAACATCTTCTTAGTCCTTCTCAGGTACTTGAGAATGTTCTTTACTGCTATCCAGTGTTTCTCCCCTGGGTCCGACTGATACCGGCTTACAACGCTCAATGCGTATGCTACATCTGGTCTGGTACATAACATCGCATACATTATAGAGCCTACCACAGATGCATAGGGTATAGATGACATGCGAGCCCTTTCCAAATCAGTCTTGGGAGACATCTTTTTGGAGAGGGTGATTCCGTGACAAGCCGGTAGATTACCGCGCTTGGAATCTTCCATACTGAATCGTTTCAGTATGGTGTCAATGTACCTAGACTGTGAAAGACCCAACATCTTCTTAGATCTATCACGATAGATATGGATCCCCAGAATGTAGTTGGCATCGCCCAGGTCCTTCATGGAGAACCTCTGTGACAAGAATCCTTTGACTGACTGTAACATAGGATTATCATTTCCTATTAGGAGAATGTCATCCACGTACAAGACGAGGAATACTACAGTTCTCCCTACAATCTTACTGTAAATGCATGGTTCATCTTAGTTTTTGATAAAGTCGAATTCTTTGACAGTATCATCAAAGCAGATGTTCCAACTCCGCGATGCCTGCTTCTGTCCATAGATAGACTTGAGCAACTTGCACACCTTTCCGATGCTCCCACTCTGAATGAAACCCTCTGGCTGGTCCATATAGACACACTCCTCTAAATTTCCATTTAGAAAAGCGGTCTTTACGTCCATCTGCCAAATCTCATAATCGTGGAAGGCAGCAATGGAAAGAAGGATCCGAATGGATTTGAGCATAGCCACTGGAGAAAAGGTCTCGTCATAGTCCAAACCAAGTCTTTGACGATAACCCTTTGCAACAAGTCTAGCTTTATAGGTTTCAACCTGCCCATCTACACCAATCTTCTTTCTGAAGATCCATTTGCAGCCTACGGGTTTTACACCTTCTGGAGCAAAGTCCAAAGTCCAAACTTTGTTACTTTACATGGACTCCATCTCGGTCCGCATTGCATCCAGCCATTTTACCGAGTCACCGCTCTGAATGGCTTGCTGGAAGCTAGTAGGTTCATCATAATCAATGACGCAATCCTCTCTATCCCCGTCTATGAGAAAACCGTAGTATCTCTTGGGCGGATGAGACTGCCTACTACTCCTGCGGAGTGGCACTGGGATGTCCGGTTCTCCTGAAACTTCTGGTTCTACCAAGGTTTCAGTAATAGCTTGTGGTTCTGAAATTTCTTCCAGTTCTATTGCGCTCCCACTTATCTAACTTTCTAAAAATTCAGTTTCCAAGAAGTGGGCATGCTGAGAAACAAAAACCTTTTGTTCCTCTGCGGAATAGAAAAGATACCCCCTGGAGTTCTTTGGGTATCCCACAAACTTACACAGTACTGAACGTGCCTCGAGCTTGTCCGCATGCTGCTTCGTTACAAAAGCCGGACATCCCCATGTCTTAAGATACTTAAGACAGGGTTTCTTCCCACTCCACATATGATATGGGGTGGTAGGCACAGTCTTGGTTGGAGCCTTGTTCAATAGATATGCAGCTGTTTCTAGTGTATAACCCCAGAAAGATTAACTCAGCCTTACTCATCATGGAACGAACCATATCCAATAGGGTTCGATTCCGCCTTTCCGATACACCGTTGTGTTGTGGTGTGTATGGAGGAGTAAGCTAAGAGAGAATTCCATTCTCTTTTAAGTAGTCCAGAAGCGCGGCACTCATGTATTCACCACCTCGATCAGATCTCAGTGTCTTTATACTCTTTCCTGTTTGTTTTTCAACTTCATTCTTGTATTCCTGAAATTTCTCAAAGGCCTCGGATTTATGCTTCATTAGGAAGACATGTCCATACCTAGAGAAATCATCCGTAAAAGTAATGAAGTATGAATAACCACTTCGCGCATGTGTAGACATTGGACCACATATGTCACTGTGTATGAGTCCCAAGAGCTTGCTCGCTCTTTCTCCGTGTCCAGTGAACGGAGTTTTTGTCATCTTTCCCATGAGACAAGATTCACAAGTGGTATAAGACTGATACTCGAACGGGTTCAAGTATCTCTCTTTATGTAACTTTGTAAATCGTGGCTCATTAAGGTGACCCAGTCTACAATGCCATAAGAAAGCATGACTTCTTTCCGGAGACTTTCTTTTAAGTGTGTTCTGGACACTGAAAATCTGAGCTTGATTTAATACGTATATCCCGTTTTCTAATGTACTTGACCCAATCAGAACTTGATTTAGGTGGATGTACACCACATCGCTTACAAAAGTAAAATCATATCCTTCCTTAGAAAGTAAGGATACAGATATGATATTACAAGTCGCACCTGGTACATACAAACAGTTACGCAGAATCAATATCTGCCCAGTTGTCAGTCCAAGATGATATTCCCCTACGGACTCAGCGTCCATGCTCATTCCGTTAGCAACCCTGAGAGTCATATCACCTTTCCTGATAACCCTACGGTTTCTCAGAGCCTGTAACGAATTACAGATGTGAGATCCTGATCCGGTATCCAATACCTAGGAAGTAGGGTTAACTGACATACAGTTCTCTACTACAAACACACCCGAAGTCGAAGCCACAACATGCTTCGAATTCTGGCTACTGGCTTTGCTAGCCCTGCAATCCTTCTTCCAATGTTCATTCCTGTAACAATAGGAACGTCCCTCTTTTACTACATTCAGTCCCGAAACTTTTGCCCTTCCCATTCCTTCTACTTCCCTGGTTTCCTTCAGGGTAGAAGGTAGAGACTGTAGAATCAAGTCAGCATCTGACTAGTTCTTCAACGTGGTCTTCAGGTCCGTGAGCTCAAAATAGCTGGTCCCTGTAAGGACGTTGCCCCCTACAGATGACCCGATAGCCAACCTCACTTGAAGCAATTCGTTCGAGGTCTCCTATCTTGCGATACGAGATTGCTCTCCATATAAATCCTTGTTATAGAGGAAGATAGAAACTAAGTCCATCTTCTCGTGCTGCCTCTGGTATCCACCATCAACTGAGGCTAACACGAGGCACTTGGCTTTCGCACAGTCTTTTTTCGATGTCTTACGGATATCAAGATCCGAGACAGGGAAAACTGGTCCTGAGACGGCAGGGGTTTGATTAGTTAAGAGGTGTCCCAGCTTGTCATGGGTAATGGACATCTGGACAGACCTTTGCCAATCATAACAGTCAGATTCAGTCATTTTATTATCTAGATGTAACCTATGTGTAGTCACTGGGTCGCTGCAATTAAGAGAGAGAGAAGAAAACACTCAGCATAATGCTCTTGCAAGTTTAGATTGGTTTTTAATTTATCTAAACAGGATAGCTCCCACTGTTTCTCGAATCCCTCCTCAAACCAAAAAGGAAGAATTAGTCGGGATCAATCTTACCATACAATACTTGCTTAACCGTTCAGCCAGGCCAGTGTCGGTACTTCGAGGGAGGTTTTCCAACGCTTTCATGAAGTTCCTTATTTTAAGAACCTCTTTTCCCTGGGGGCGTAGCCCCGCTAACACCTTTCTAGACACCTACTTGGGTTATAGCATTGATCGTTAAGTGAGAAATTTCCCGAGGAGTAGCATATTCTCACAGTAGGATCGGGATCTAAATATCATCGCGTGATAAAACTGAAGGAATCCTATCAGAATCATCACACTCTAAATGGTATGCAGCGCTAGCAAGTTTCAGATTCTTTAGAAACTCCCGATGTGGATTTTTGCCCTATGCTCTTATGACCTTGACGATGGTCAATAAATCATAAGTCACATGTCAAGTTCTACCCGTCATTGTCCAGGTTAATTTGAACCCACCGGTATATACCCTTGACGAAGGTCAACAAGTAATACGACTGTCCCAAACCAACGCATCTATCTATGCTACATATGAACACCCAACAGCTACCAATCACTATGCCTTGACGAAGGTCAACAAACATAGCTTGAATACTATTGAATATTCATACGAAATGAAGGAGGGCTACGAATGGTTTTCGCGAAACCGTGAACGTAGTGAACTTGATATAATCGAAGGAACCTTGATAGCTTTTAAAAGGAGTGGCTTAAGCTCCGCGTTTAAAAGTTGTTTTTGAAAAGAAACCGAGTGGTTTTTGAATTTGTTCCAACGACTTTAACTTTGGTTTATTTTCTTGAATTAATTTTAATGCGTCCCATCATTTAATCCTACCATTGCAGAAAACAACGAAAATATGACGTACGCTTATGCCATCCGCATTCGCCATGGGGCCTCGTCATTACCCGTTAGGTTACTTAACTAACGACAAAGCAGGGGCTGAACTAGCGCGGATGCAAAACATAAGCAACGCCTAAATAGATATCATATATATATATACATTCGTCAGATGCAATGATAGCCATTCCAGATCACAGATGAACATATTGGATATACTAGGAATCCGCATTTCGTACGAGCCAGTAACGAAAAGCGGATTACACGGTCGCGATGAATAGCCAATACCCCACCCAAGACCCCTACGGGTGCGGCAAACTACCCGCCAAATACCCGAAGTGAAGCAACCTCCCTCAACAACGTGAGTAGGCCACTCGGCATTTCGAGGTACCCGGTAGTTTGTGCACCCCACCTTGGGTCTATCCTAGGAGCAAAAACAGTAAAAGAAATAATATACAATGGCGGCTACAACCTCATCCCGGATGTGCGGCCATACAAATAATATTACATCAATTACAAATTACATGAATTGAAAGATAAAGAAAACTCTCATCTCACTGTTGGATATAGTGCCCTCAAAGTCAATTATTGGATCGCAGGTACATGATTTCAATGATTGAGGAGGACCTATACCGGTTGGACAGTCTTACTCAAGATGATAGTATGCTATCTGGTTTGCCTTTATCAGTCGTGTATAGGTTCAGGTGACTGATCACGATTACACTTTGATAGAGCCCTTAGGATCTTGCTTGACTACCAACAATATGAGAGCGATCATATAAGTGAGAGTTGGGTGGTCTATAAGCATTTCCTTAATAGTGGTCCCTAGTCGTGGGAGTTTCGAGACAGGGCATCGATACTCCGGAGTAGACTAGTGTATACAGTTGAGACCCCGACGAGGGGCGGTGGCCGGTATCACAAGCCACTGGTGTCAGTTGGATCACCTAAGATGTATACATGTGCTCATTGGGTTATGAGTACACTGGACAGGACTCGCCGGGAACCTGCTAGTTGGTATTATACATATCGTCAGATAGCAGTTCCCTGGTGACATGTGTACAGGTTAGTTCATCGACCTGAGGTCGTCATTTGTCTCGTGTGAGTTCCCACTGTGCTTTGATTTCTACCCTACCACGGCTCAAAGGAGTCGAGCAAACAGGTAGTTTTTGGGTACAGTCCCGAGCCACATGGAGACACGTGAGCGGATCGGCAGGGGATTCGTCTCTCCCGGTATTGGGGGTGGAGGTCGCGCTGTGTCTAGGAAAGCCATTACACCAAGTTCTTGGCCAAGGAAGGTGAGATTTACTGGTAGGTACTCAAGTAGTATCTCAGGGTGTTCAGGGCTTGTCTCCGACACGACTTATACAGCTATTGGGGGTCTGACGTTACTAGCCCCCTAGGCCGGATATGTGATACTCATAGACGAACGGACCGGACTGTATATACATGGTCACTGTTAGGCTCAGTAGGGTTTCTGGATGAGTTCGCTCATCAGCCTCCCTTGAGGTCAGTCCATGGGCAGCCAGTACGCACAGCTAGTGCCGCTGATGGCTTGTGGTTAAACCCACTGCCAGGGTACTGACGAGTCATTAGAGTCCCCCACAGATAGTTTCCCAAGTTCGGGCGAAACGTTGTCGAGGCCGTATGGTTTTATGGCAGGGTTCGGAAAATGCATGTGCGTTTACGCACGTGTTATTTTTCGGGCAGATAATACAGGTGGGCTTTGGTTGAAGCCGGATCCATGTACTATACAGAGTAGATATAATCTCTGTCTCAGTTGCATTTGTATTCGGTCGTAATACAAATGCGGTTATATTTATACAGTTACGGGGTTATCCTGAAATTCGTTTCGGGATCACTTTTGGAAGTTGCCAGTTTCCAGTTTTCTATCAGCCGTATTTAACATTTGGTTAAATATGGATTTATCTTTTCTTGAGATGAGTGTGGAAGCTTCTAGAAGGTTCTAGAAGTGGTGAGGTGTTTAGTGAGTCATGGTTGCATTTAATGATTCCATTAATGCTTGATGACTAGGTTAATGATTCATCATTTCATTAAGTGTGTTCACACTAAAGATATTTTCTTATTGTCACCTCCCCCTCTCCTACACTCACCCCCCACCTCCATATATATGGTCGGCCCCCTCCTCTCTCTCATTCCCTCACTTGGTAGAAAAAGAAATGGTTGTTGGTTAAAAGATTATGATAGTTTTCGGTGTATGAAATTTCACAGCTCATTTCATTCCATCACCCGATTCCAATGGCAACTTCATTAACCGTTCGTCCATGGCTTTGGACGAAGTGAGACAAAGTCTTCTACTCATTCTTTACATCATTCTTGGTCGTCTCTTTTAGTAAACTTAACGACCGAGTTGCCTCGAGTCAGAGGCGGGAGCCCGTTTAAAGATCCGATGACGTGGTGCCATCTGGACGAGGAGATCGGAGATCGACGAGATCGGAGCAGCCGCAACGAAGCATGGGATGATGGTTAAAGAACGAAGGACTCGAATCATTCGGTATAACCTTTCTTCCCTCTTTGTAGATTGTTAGTTTAGCGTTAATGGCAGATCCGGGTTATAGTATGCGATAGCGCCAGTTATAAAAGTTTTTGTTCTGCATTTTGGCGTCTGAAAGACTGCCGGGATGCTACCGTAGACTTACATGGTATCAGAGCCACGCCATTAAGCTTTACTAACTTGTGCTAACACGTTTAAAAGATCGATCGAACGGATTTTCAAAAACTACAATTTTGAAGCCTAAAGTTTCTGTTGAATTTAAATCTGGTCTAAAAATTATTTTTAGCATCTCAGAAAATCAAGCAGGCTTTTTAAAGGACACAGAAGAAATTCGACCCACTGATCCGACCGTACGGCCACGGAACCGCCGCCAAAGCCATGCTTTGGCCGCGGAACCGCGGCCATCTAGGTGAATCAGTGGGCCATCTTTCTTCTGTGGATTCTAATTGGGAAATTGTGGTTTCTGGAACTGTTCATTTGGGCCCAGTGGTTTGTACTGTGCAGCAGATTTGCGTGGGGCCCACTTCGGGAAATTTAGTCGATCGAAATTTAAACGTGTTAGTTTACAGTGCTTACATTATATCTCCGACCGTGAGTGTCATTTGATCGGTAAACCGCGTCTGATTGCTATAGTTCTTTTCGACGGGTTTGCGAACGTGACATTCGCGTTGATGTTCTGTGTTGTGCTGTGATGTTGCGGATTTGTCGTGGTGGTTAGCAGTGTGCAATGGTAGTGCAGTTTGAGTTTATTTGTACATTTGATATTGTGGGGCGAGCGTCAAACATGTGGACTTCCGTCACTGCCTGTTGTATATTATTCTTTTGGGGCACGACCAGGTTGCTGTCGATGTACCTGTTGTAATATTTTTCATTTCTGTACTAGGTTTTGCCCCGTGATGGAGTGCACGGATAGCCGGGTTCTGGAGGGAAACGGGTCCGCATCTCATGGCTTTGAGAGGCAGAGGGGCCTCACTCTAGAATTGGCAGACTATTCGCCGCACTCGTAGGGGGTATAGGTTGACCCAAGGATGGGTGCCTAAGATTACCGGATTCCGTGAAGTGCTGGGTGGTCCATTCACTTTGCTGTAGGGGGCTGCCTAGCTTCAGGTTTTGGCGGGTAACTTGTCGCACCCGTAGGGGTCTAGGTTTCATTGCACAGGCTATCCACACGACAGGGGAACGTCGGGTTTCAGCAGCGGCTCTGTGAAACTCGGGGATCCCAGATTATCAGTATTGTTCTGTGATGCTTATTACTTTTCTGTAATGTTGCATATTATCACGCCTGGAGCGATTATTGTATATTGGTTTATATACTATTAGATATTGTATATGTTTTGCACCCGCGCTAGTTCAGTCCCCGCTCTGTCGTTAGTTAAGTAACCTAACGGGTGATGACGGGACCCAGTGACGAATGCGGATGGCATATACGTACATTTTATTTTCGTTCTTTTCTGGTGTGATTATTGATGGGACTGCGTTGATTCTGATCAATGCAAAGTAAAACAAACCTATTTGGATGTTGTTGGAACAATTTAAAAAGTGTTATTACAAAGATGTTTCCTTTTGTTTTGCATAGTGGTATTCGGTTGGAATATTCTGCACCTCATTCGACGGGGCAAGGGCCGATATCCCTTCACCGGGACTGGCCCCTTGGGCAGAAGTTTGCGTCAGGGTAATAACTTCACTATAGTCGATTACATGTTGCTTTGCATCGCGGTATTCAGTGGAATATCCTGCACCTCATTCCACGAGGAAAGAGCCGAGATCCCTTCACCGGGAATGACCTCTTTAGCAAAGGTTTTCGCCATTATATTTTATACAAAGCTATCAGGTTCCTTCAACGAGATCAAGTTCATTACGTTAAAGGTTTTTCGCCAAAAAACCTGCCGTAGCCCTCCGTCATTTCTTATGGATGGTCAGTAATATTCAAGCTATGTTTGTTGGCTTTCGTCAAGGCATAGTGTTTGGTAGTTGCTGGGGTATTCATTTGTTGCATAGATAGATGAGTTGGTTTGGGACAGTCGTATTACCTTGTTGGCTTTCATCAAGGGTATGTACGGGTGGGTTTAAATTAACAAGATAATGACGGGCAGAACTTGTCATGTGACTTATGATTTGTTGGCTTTCGTCAAGGTCATAAGAACATGGGGTAAAAATCATATCGGGAGTTTCTAAAGAAACTGAAACTTGCCAGGCATGCGCATACCTTCTGGAGTGTGATAACGTGAGTGGATTCCGTAACGTTATCATGCAATAAGAGTTGGATCCCGATTCCCACTGATCAGTTGGTTTACTCTTCGGGTGACCCCGATTGATTCTTCTTTCAGATTTGGAGGAGAATTTGACAGTACAGTGGGAGGTTTCCGGATTAGATAAAGTGATAACCATTTTGATCTAGGTTACAGTGCGCGCAGAGTGTATCTTTTCTCTCTCTCTTTGGCAGCGACCTTTGACCGACCCTAGACTATGACTCAGTGACCAAGTTGACTGAACCTTCTTAAAATACTGGCTTTTGGATTGTCTGAGTTGCATAAGTCATTGCCACTCCTTCTTTTACCCTTTGTATTTCTCAGAACACCCCGTATTACTACGGACATCCACTTCCATTGGATAGATCCATCGTATGGTTATATACGAACTCGAAGAAACTTCTTCGAGGATGGATCAAGGTTCAGGAGAAATAGAATTGGTTTATTCAGTTGTCTTTTATTATCACCTTCTCTCAGGTTGCAAGGGCTCCTTGGTTTAGGAGAGTACACCTATTACACTTATTGGATAGTCTTCTTCCAAACCATAGGCAGGTGCCGAAAGGTAGGGAATGAAGAAAACCAATTAGCCTAAGTAGGGTGTACAGAAGGTAATATGTAAAGACAAAATAAAGGGATTAGAAAGAGGGTAATGTAAATTGCGACTGTTATCATTCACGACCAAACCGCGTACTTCATCGCCACTCCTATTTTCACCTTTAAAAGAATAAGGTATTATTCAGTTGTCTTTTATCATCACCTTCTTTCAGTTGCGAATACTCTTTGGTTTAGGAGGGTACACCTATTATGCTTACTGGATAGTCTTCTTCCAAACCATAGGCTGGTGCCGAACGGTAGGGAAGGACGAAAACCATTTAGCCTAACGATAGTGTATAGAAGGTAACGACTAAAGACAAATAAAGGGATTTGGAGAGATGGCAAAGAAATATACGGTTAGAGTCATGAATAGGATTATGGAAGAGGCATTACTATGAACACCAGGATACCCCTACGAAACAATTTCATGTTTCAGTGCATTGTTAATGGAAAACTGTTTTCCCGATTAGATATTTACTCCAGGGTGTGTATTCACCAGGTTTCATTCTCATATCTGTTTGGTTTTACAGATGATGAGTGGGAGAAACTTATTGGGAATTAGGTGATCATCCTCATTATATCGGAATTCGTTGTAATTGGTGATATTTGAGGAAGTCACCTGGGTAATTGCCAGCAGACATGTATTTGGTTTTGAGTATCCGTTGTTGTGTACCAATTTCAAAATGATATATCTGTACGTTTATTTTTATAAAGTGAGATATAACTTTTTGATATTATTTCGATGACATTTACCTACATCAGTTGACGATTGGGTAAGGAGCATTGAACAACGGAGCAGTTCTTAACCATAAGTACAGTTTTCAACCTACGATGCACAGGTTTTGAGTTATTCAACTCAGCGGACTTATACAGAGTATTGTATGTTGTCAAGTGTCCATTGGGACAAAAGGGGTTGGTCCCCGTACTATGTTCTGTTTACTTATGACTTCTTTCGTTTTTAGACAAGTGTTTCGTAGAAATACAAGGTCTAAGTTTTGAGAAGTTGTGGGTATAAGAATAAAGTAGAGAACCAGGTATCGCAAGTATCGGGATTCTTCAAAGAGATCGAAGATGTAGATATTTGTGATTGGTATTCAGATGATAGTGATAGTTTTGAGAAACTTGTTTCTCTTTCAGGTTACTCATAATTGGATGGATTCCTAAGTTGAGTAATGCTAATTAGCCTCTCTCCATTAAAGTTGATATGCACTGGAGACAGCTGCATGATTAGAATTTGGTTCAAATTAAATAAGTGCCAAACTTTCTATATTGGATATAGAATAGATCATATCTTAACGTTGTTATGGTACGGGGAGTTGTCCGGCTTATGCTTAAAACCAGACTCTGGATAACTCAGGGCATGTTTCTGTAATGGCAGTTTGTGGGTTGGCCCGGGCTATGTCGAGGGTTGACTTTCTACCATCTGGAAGATCAATAGTGATATTGTTCTTGACTCGCCAAAGTTTTAGTAAAAATGGATTTTTTCAGAAAACAGTAGTGGGAGTATGGTAGAACTGGAAGTGATTCCAGAACCGCAAACGATTACGGAAAATTTAATAGGACCTAAAGATTCAATCAGGTTTGACATTCCATTAGCCACTCCGCAGATATGGTGGGTAACCTCAGACACCCGAGAGGTACTCCGGTAGCCTCAAGGACGGTGACAGGGAGGTTCTTATCTACCCAGACTTGACACTACTGTTGTTCCAGGCTATGAGACCCAGGAGGAGGGTTGTTGTGGTCAGTGGGAGTGGCAGAAGCATAGTGGGCAAGTAGCTTATGTCTATTTATAGACTAGAGCAGTTATAGCATAGATTGATCATCTAATTTTGATGTGACAGTCATAGATTTGACTTCATCAGAATAGGGGATGGATCAGTTAAGAAGGTAGTAGGGTGTGATGTCCTGGTATTTGGATGTCATACACAGAGTAGGAAGTAAAATTCCTATACTACGATCGGTTGTACTGTGGTCGTCACACTGTTGTTTCTCTAGACAGGATATGGATATAGTATTTGACATTCTGGTTTCTAGATCTATGGTTTTAGATCTGGATTTGGATAGTTTCCAAATGTGGGTACTTTGACAGTATTCTAATGGTTTTTGGAATAGATGACTCCTGGCATGGTGGTGTACCTGCTGGTGATGGAGTCACCCTCTCTAAAGGTGTCTTACAGACTAAAGGGGAGAGGGATGTACATGATTGGCAGATCACTTGCTTAGGCAATTGAGTCAATCATGAGATGTCAAGTACCACACCAAATGTTGTTTTTGCACTAGATGCAATAAGTTTGTATTAATCCAATCCTGTAGAAACATAAGGAAGCAGTTTTAGAACATAAGTGGATGTTCTAGGGATTTGATAACGGCAGCCTCCTTCGGGAGACGGTTATCATTCCAGGCTTCAAAGGTGACATGGATGACAGAGTGATTGTCAGAGTTATAGTTTTCCCTCTGACGAAGAGGGACATTATTATGGACAGGTGGTTCAAGAGGATACTGTGGGAGGTATGGTGCAGGATACTGATTAGGTTCAGTTATCGATACAGTCTAAGAAGTTTGGATTTGGAGTTCATTTATGAATTAGGTCCCATCAGATATCCAGACATATTCTAAGACAGGTATTACTCAATTCGGGAGATGGCTTCTCCGCGAATTTGAGATTAAGAGAGACATAGAAAGATACATCAGGGCGGATCCACTCACTGAGGCTATTTCTTGAACACAATAGTTTTACAAACGGGCTTTGTAAAACTGATTAGTAGAGGAGTTGGGTGTTGGTTTCACACGGGCTGTGAGTACGCAACATCGCAATAATTAGCCTTAAGTGCAAGTGGGAGATTGTTGGATATAGTGCCCTCAAAGTCAATTATTGGATCGCAGGTATGTGATTGTAATGATTGAGGAGGACCTATACCGGTTGGACAGTCTTACTCGAGATGATAGTATGCTATCTGGTTTGCCTTTATCAGTCGTGTATAGGTTCAGGTGACTGATCACGATTACACTTTGATAGAGCCCTTAGGATCTTGTTTGACTACCAACAGTATGAAGGCGATCATATAAGTGAGAGTTGGGTGGTCTATAAGCATTTCCTTAATAGTGGTCCCTAGTCGTGGGAGTTTCGAGACAGGGCATCGATACTCCGGAGTAGACTAGTGTATACAGTCGAGACCCCGACGAGGGGCGGTGGCCGGTCTCACAAGCCACTGGTGTCAGTTGGATCACCTAAGATGTATACAGGTGCTCATTGGGTTATGAGTACACTAGACAGGACTCGCCGGGAACCTGCTAGTTGGTATTATACATATCGTCAGATAGCAGTTCCCTGATGACATGTGTACAGGTTAGTTCATCGACCTGAGGTCGTCATTTGTCTCGTGTGAGTTCCCACTGTGCTTTGATTTCTACCCTACCATGGCTCAAAGGAGTCATGCAAACAGGTAGTTTTTAGGTACAGTCCCGAGCCACATGGAGGCCGTGAGCGGATCGGCAGGGGATTCGTCTCTCCCGGTATTGGGGGTGGAGGTCGCGCTGTGTCTAGGAAAGCCATTACACCAAGTCCTTGGCCATGGCAGGTGAGATTTACTGGTAGGTACTCCAGTAGTATCTCAGGGTGTTCAGGGCTTGTCTCCGACACGACATATACAGCTATTGGGGGTCTGACGTTACTAGCCCCCTAGGCCGGATATGCGATACTTATAGACGAATGGACCGGACTGTATATAAATAGTCATTGTTAGGCTTAATAGGGTTTCTGGATGAGTTCACTCATCATCCTCCCTTGAGGTCAGTCCATGGGCAGCCGTTACGCACAGCTAGTGCCGCTGATGGCTTGTGGTTAAACCCACTGCCAGGGTACTGACTAGTCATTAGAGTCCCCCACAGATAGTTTCCCAAGTTCGGGCGAAACGTTGTAGAGGCCGTATGGTTTTATGGCAGGGTTCGGAAAACGTGTTATTTTTCGGACAAATAATACTGGTGAGCTTTGGTTTAAGCCGGATCCATATATTATACAGAGTAGATATAATATCTTTGTCTCAATTGCATTTGTATTCGGTCGTAATACAAATGCGGGTATATTTATACAGTTACGGGGTTATCCTGAAATTCGTTTCGGGATCACTTTTGGAAGTTGCCAGTTTCCAGTTTTCTATCAGCCGTATTTAACATTTGGTTAAATACGGATTTTTCTTTTCTTGAGATGAGTGTGGAAGCTTCTAGAAGGTTCTAGAAGTGGTGAGGTGTTTAGTGAGTCATGGTTGCATTTAATGATTCCATTAATGCTTGATGACTAGGTTAATGATTCATCATTTCATTAAGTGTGTTCACACTTTGTGTTCACATTAGAGATATTTTCTTATTGTCACCTCCTACACTCACCCCCCCACCTCCATATATATGGTCGGCCCCCTCCTCTCTCTCATTCACTCACTTGGTAGAAAAAGAAATGGTTGTTGGTTAAAAGATTATGATAGCTTTCGGTGTATGGAATTTCACAACTCATTTCATTCCATCACCCGATTCCAATGGCAACTTCATTAACCGTTCGTCCATGGCTTTGGACGAAGCGAGAAAAAGTCTTCTACTCATTCTCTACATCATTCTTGGTCGTCTCTTTTAGCAAACTTGACGACCGAGTTGCCTCGAGTAAGAGGCGGGAGCCCGTTTAAAGATCCGATGACGTGGTGCCACCTGGACGAGGAGATCGGAGATCGAAGAGATCGGAGCAGCCGCAACGAAGCGTGGGATGATGGTTAAAGAACGAAGGACTCGGATCGTTCGGTATAACCTTTCTTCCCTCTTTGTAGATTGTTAGTTTAGCGTTAATGGCAGATCCGGGTTATAGTATGCGATAGCGCCGGTTATAAAAGTTTTTGTTCCGCATTTTGGCGTCTGAAAGACTGCCGTGGCGCTACCGTAGACTTACACTCACAACCCCCCCGGCTATTCATCCGCGACAATCCAACGAATTCATATACACATACCAGCAACATTACAGATCACAGATATGTATAACCCCCACTAATCGACGTATAGCGATTAACAGATGTTCAATACATATATCACATCATAGATATAACCCGTTAGCCAAAGTCTAGAGAAGTTCGATCAAAATACGGATTTGTAACCACCCCAAAAACAAATTTGTTCTCTGGAAATTCTGGGCAGAAACAAACCATCCTAATAATCATAAAACACCATTATAAGAACACTACAGGAAAAACAACCCACGGCCGAGTCAACTCGGCCGCGGATCCACGGCAAGAGCATGCTCTTGCCGCGTTTCCGCGGCGCTTTGACCGAGTCACTGGATCGTTTTTCTTGGGTGTTCTTTAAAAACCCTGAGCCGATTTTTAGTACATGATTTATTATTTTTTGAACAGAAATAAAAATCGGCAGAGAGTTCACTTTTTCGGGGTGTTTTGCGGTTTTTTCTCCGATCGAAATTCTAAATACTTTGCTAACATGTTAGATAGTGTTTAGCTAGGCTCTGATACCACCGATAAGTCCACGTTACCCGTCCCGATTCTTTCGGGGATGCGGAAATGGTGAAAAATGATTTTTTCGGTGGAGGTAACATGGACTCTAAAAACGGATCTTTGCTAAACAAACTATCTAACAACCTAACTAAGAGTTTAACTTCTATGTTAGGGGTTATACCTAAACTTGAACTCCTTCTCTTCGACTCCTTGTGGTGGTCGGATCGGCCTCACCTCGTCGTCTCCTTGTGCCGAAGATGGATCCACTCGAAAGCTTCTACCTTTGGCTCCAACCTCAATCTAGAGGAAACTAGAATACTTGGCTTGCTAGAA
Organism: Agapanthus africanus; assembly: GCA_030015575.1. Lineage (NCBI taxonomy): Eukaryota > Viridiplantae > Streptophyta > Magnoliopsida > Asparagales > Amaryllidaceae > Agapanthus > Agapanthus africanus. Next base: position 387,664,645 of record CM057345.1, on the reverse strand, counting down.
CTTGTACACTAGGATGAGTAGAGAAGTGTTTTGGGTTTTATCTTATGGTTCTTGTTTCTCAACTCATTAGACAATAGAACCATGAGCAAGGGAGAGAGCAAGAGGAAGAGGGAGAGCTTGAGGATGAGAGAGAATCAATATGATAGAATGAGAGAAGACTTTTGCAACCATGCTCTCAAAAACAAAATAATCATAATAATAACAATAATTAAGCATCTTGTGATGGTTCATGTCAATGGCATTATCATTCCATGCATTTAATTCATTTTGCAAACCAACAAGCAAGCAAAAGTCATAGCCATGAAATGATAGCCATTGTCATGATGATGGTCAACAAATCCAAACTAGTCAACCGGTCAACAAAGTCAACAAAGTCAACCTTTCAACCCAACCATGGCACAATAATACATAATTAATATTATTATTAATCATATTTCTTATTCTCATTAGGGTTAAGCAAAAGTCAACAGTCAACAACCCTAATGAGAATCCTCTGCCTCTGTCTCTGTCAACCGTGCATACACACCCGCATCCGCGTTCCGAGAAACACGAATACTAACGAGATAAAACCTATCCCGAAACGTATACTAGGATCTGGCTTAAACCAAAGCCCGCTAGTAATAACTGCCCGGACACCAAACATGCACAAGTGTGCGGATGTGACCGAACCCTGTCGCAAAACCATGCGACCTCTACTCTGTTTTGCCTAAAGGCGAATAGCTCTCTGTGTGGGACTATAAAGACTCGACACTACGCTGGCACTGGGTTTAACAACAGACCGTAAGTGGCACTAGCTGTGCGTAACGGCCCCCAGGTAGATGCCGATAAGAAGACTGACGAGGTGAAACCCATCTGAACTCCTACTGAGCCTGAATGTGACAGTCTCCGTACAGTCCGGTCTGTTCGTCTGAGAATATCGCATGGCGGGCCTAGAAGGGCGGTAAACGTCAGTCCCGTAATAGCGGTACAAGTCGTGTCGGAGTGTAGCCCAGAACACCCTGAGATATCACTGGAAACCTACCAGTATATCTCGCTTGCCCTGGCCAGGGACGACTATGTGTAATGGCTCTCCTTGACACAGCACGATATCAACCCCCAATACCGGGAGAGACGAATCCTTTCTAACCGTCACTGCCTCCGAGTGCTTCGGGACTGCACCCAACTACTACCTGTTTGCACGACTCCTTTGAGCCGTGGTAGGGTAGTAGTCAAAGTACAGTGGGAACACACTCGAGGCAAAGTGACAGTGTCAAGTCAGCGGACTAAGATGTACTCATGTCACCTGGGAACTGATAACTGACGATAGGTATAGTACCAACCAACAGTTCCCGACGAGTCCTGTCCAGTGTACTCGTAACCTAACGAGCACCCGTATACAATCTCAAGTACAACGTACTGACGGCTGTGGGACAGACCGTCTCCCCTACTGGGATGAGAAGCGCATACGCTAGTCTACTCCGGAGTATCGATGCCCTGTCTCGATAGTCCTACGACTAGGGACCTGTATAAGGATGTGCTTGTGGATTACCCAGCCCCCACGAGTGTGACTGCCATCACAACACTGGTAATCAAGCAAAGATCCTAAGGGCTCCACTAATGTGTATAGGTGATATACTAAAAGAAACACATGTACACATTAATGTAGAAACAAACCAAGTACCATACTACCATTTTGAGCAAGATTGTCTATACAACTGTGAATATCCCAAGCTTCCATCATGTAATTACAAACTAGTATGATACAGTAATGGCCTCTAGGGCATATACACTAACACAATGCCATGAGATGGTAGCCCGTTGACCTCTAGAACTCGTATTCTCGAGCACTCCACCGTGGGGTAATCCTATTGCATGTAATGAAAACCTGAATATACAACAGTGACTATGTCCGCAACCAGGACGTGCTCTAAAGAATAATACAAGCCGTGATGACGGCAGTTCACATGTCGGACGCTCGCCACGCAATATGCATATACACAACATCATAGAGCTATCTAATACTACGTACATCAGGCTATCCATCGCGACAATCCAACACAACCAATATCACAGAGAAACACAGAACATCAACGCGAATATCATGTTCATAAACCCATTTGATTGTACATATAGCAACCAGTCAGATTTTACTGTTCTATGATATTCACGGTCGCGGATGCAAGTGCACAGAAAACCACGAATTAAAATTTTCGATCGATTAAAACTTTCCGCAATGACCCCAAGCACTAACAGTAGTCAAACACATCTGGGCAAAAACAAAAATAGTCAAAAATCATAATTCCAAGTGGTGGACCATTGGAAAAAAATTGGTGGCCAAAAGCCAAAATTTGGTCGCTATTTAGCTGCATAAAGCCCCATTTGGCGGCGGTTAAATGCCTAAATTTTGTCTTCAAGCCCCCAAAACTTTTCCAGGAGCCATAAATAACCTGCATATACTTTTAAGGGTCTTAGAAAAAATTTAAGCGACTTTGAAAATCCAAACAACAAACACTAAAATGAAATTGTGAATTGGAAAAAAAATTTCAACAGATATTTTAACTTCATGCAAACAAATATAGCCTCTAACCCGGCTGTGATACCACTATTGAGAACTCATGCACACTAGCAAGCTAATTTTAAAAGATAGCAACATGAATTTTCAAATTTTTCTAGTTTGCTAAAGTTCAAAAACCTTGAATCAAACTAAAGCGCTACAACTTGTAAAAAAAAACTAGTGAGCTATGTTAATCTACTATATGTAGAATACTCACATTCTCAAGCTTCCTTCAAGAACTCCAATGTTGTGGACTCTAGTGTAAGTTGATGTCACACACCCCACAAGGTTTGTGGAGAAGTGGAATTTACAAAAAAAGAACAATTATACTATGAGTAACATCGACTAAACTTCCAAGATTATTCACAAACCTTAACTAGCTAAACATAAAGAGGTTCTAAACTACTATGATAGTGGTTTATACCTTTAAGAAACGAGTCTTTCGGGTCTTCTTCTCCTCTTCTTGAGATCCTAGAAGGTATGGATCGCGCTTGATCGTCGGCCTCTTCGTGTCAAAGAAGATCCACCCGAGTCTATGGTTCAAGATCTAACCTCAAGAATGAGGTAACTAAAGTATCTAATTTGCTAATCTAGATTGCTTAGAAGACATAGAGAGTTAATTGGACTATTTTATCTCAAAGAACCCTAGAATTCACAACACATGTGAGGGTTAGGGTTTGACGAAGAAGAAGGAGAGGAATGGAGAGAGAGCTTAGAAGACATAGAGAGTTAATTGGACTATTTTATCTCAAAGAACCCTAGAATTCACAACACATGTGAGGGTTAGGGTTTGACGAAGAAGAAGGAGAGGAATGGAGAGAGAATGAGAAAAATAAAATGATGATAGAATAATTCAAGTGAAGAATGGCTAAGTCATTACAAAATCAAGCATAGATTATTTTCTCATAAAAAATGTAACCATGCGTGAATAGTAAGGTCAAATGAATAAACTAAAGAATTATCCATGTTTCAAACCATTCCACAAATATCTCCATTTTCCACCTCATTATCTATTTACCAAAAATAGATATATATGCAAAATAAGGCCTTCTAGAAGCATATCATGTAAAATTACAAGAATTCCCTCACCGTATATACATACCCGTATTCGTACTACAAAAAATACGAATACCAAGAGATAAAAATAATCTAATAATATAATATTAGAATGCGACTTAATCCTAAGCCCACTAGTTTTATCCGTCCGAACAATATCCGTATAGCTAGTATACGTATATGATTGGAACACTGCACGTAAAACCATACAGCCTCTACATTATTTCACCTGAACGAGGGAAACCCTCTGTGTCGGACTCTAAAGACTCGACAAACGCTGGCGGTGGGTTTAACTATAAGTACGTCAGTGGCACTAGCTGTACGTAATGGCTACCCAGGTACTTGTCGAAAAGAAGGTCGACGAGCAAACTCATCCGAACCCCTACTGAGCCTGTCCGTGACAATCTTCGTACAGTCTGGTCTGTTCGTCTGAGAGTATCCCATGTCGGGTCTAAGGGGGTGGATCACGTCAGACCCCTAATAACCTAACAAGGCGTGCCGATGTGGCTCAAGACCATCCGAGAATCTACTGGTCTAACAACTAATAATTCTCAATCCACCCTGGCTAAGGACTTATGGTGTTGGTCAACTGAACACAGCGCGACATTGACTCTCTGTACCTGAAGAGAAAAATCCCCAACAATCGCTCACTCCTTCCATATGGCTCAGGACTGTACCCAACTAAAACCTGTTTGCAAGACTCAGTAGAGCCATGGTTGGGTAGTAATCAAAGAATAGTGGGAACTTACACGAGACAAATGACAACCTCAGGTCAACAGAGTATTTGCGCTCATGTCACTAGAGAACTACTATGTGACGCTAGCTATAATATGTTAGTTATGTATATGCCCTAGAGGCTATTGTTGTACATATAATGTATATCATAGTGGATGCTTGGATATATAGAGAGGACTTTCTTGCTCGATATGATAGTATGCTATCTGGTTGCTCTTTGTCTTAACATGTTGACTTGTATTGGGTTACTTTCTTGCTCTCATATGTTGATAAAGCCCTTAGGATATGTACTTGACTACTAGGACTATGATGTAGATTATACTAGTGGGGCCAGGGTAGTCTACAAGTACATCCTATAACTGTTCCTAGTCAAAGATGTATCGAGACAGGGCATCGATACTCCAGGGTAGACTAGCGTATACGCATCTTGACCCATATGATGGGCGATGGATGATCCCATATCCATCAGTGTTTGACATCCAAGATGGTATACGGGTGCTCAGTGGAGACTTGGTACACTGAACGGACTCGCCGTGAACTCCTTGTTAGTATTATACCTATCGTCAGATAGCAGTTCTCTGGTGACACTAGTACAGGTTAGTATGTAGACCAGAGATCGTCATAGAGTCTTGTGTGATTCCCACTGTGCTTTGATTTCCACCTTACCACATTCATCAGAACGTGCAAAACGGTGGCTTTTGGGTACAGTCCTGAATCACATGGAGGCAATGAGCGATAGGACGGGTTTCGTCTCTCCCGGTATTGGGGGTTGATGTTGCGCTGTGTTCGATTGGCTATAACTGGAATTCCCTGGCCACGGCTGATATGGAGATATACTGGTAAGTGTTATCAGTAGTTTCTCGACCCGTTATGAGCTTCACATCGACACGACTTATCGGTTACTGGGGTCTGACGTTTACTACCCCTAGACTGGATATGCGACATATCAGACGAAGAGACCGGACTGTACGGTAGTGTTATTGATTGGATTTACAGGAGTTAGAGCAGACTTGCTTGTTGATCTTCTGATCGCTTAATACCCGGGTGGCCGTTACGTTTAGCTGACCCCTTGTGGTTTGTTGGTGTTTGATGTGATCATCACCTACTGCCGGGGTATTGACGAGTCTTTAGTGTCCTACATAGAGGTTTCCAGGTTCAGGAAAAACGGAGTAGGAGCACATATGTGATATGTGTATGATCGATATTGATACACGTATGTGATACCGTATTCTATTCTCGCGATATGTGATATCGGCCAGTTATATGTGATATGGTCAGGTTATCGGATCAAGTGTTGATTCGATGAAATAATATATAATATATATGTATATATATATATATATATATATATTATGCTCACTTAAATATTTATTAATCTCACTTATGATGCATTTAACATATATGTGATATATGTTTATTGTATTGTTTTATTTTGTTACATGAATATTATATATGTGATATATAATATTGTGACATGCTAGGTTACACATGCAACATGTATGTAAGAGACTCATAATATGCTAGGGTTTATGTTAGGGTTTCATTTATCATTAAGTAATTACAAATTAGTGGATTTAATCAAAGCTAGAAGCTTGTAGAAGCTTGTTGATAAGCTTTGACTTTGTCCACTCTTTTGTTTCTACTTAAAATATTTTGTGACCAAACCATTAACCCTTACCATGGTTAATTCTCTACATGGGTTAGTGTATGGATGATATACTCACCCAAGGGTTGCATTTGAACCATGATAGATATTTTCATCACTTGAGATATTTCATTCTTCTTCTACTTCCTCATCTCATTTTTTGCTCTCTAGATCAAGAAGAAAAATAGTGAGAAATTAAATACTAAAGTGAGCTAAATTCCTACTTCATCATCCTTTTCTATACTAGCCATATAGATTAGTGTGTTAGCTTCACTAATTCCGTAGTAGTGAAGAGTGAGCTTGCGTCCGGGTTTCCTCGACGTAGATCATCACAGACTTTGAAGACTTCAAGTAAGGATGCATCGTACATCTTGTGGAACCTCTCAAGAGTTCAGGAGCTCATGGATCCCAGCGAAGGGACCACTACTCAGAGCATTTGAAGCGAAGGAATGGACTACAAAGGTTTTAATCCCTATCACTTAGATGTAAAGTTATTTACATGCAAAGTTAACCCTAATTCTCTAGTTCGATTACTTGGTTGGTTTGTTTAGCACCCTAAAATTTTAATACAGCATGTTTGATGCTTACCAAAACCTTGCTAAGGTGCTAAGCTAACCATACAGTGGTATCAGAGCCAAGCTAGAGCATTAGGCGTTGTCTAGACGAAGTTAGAATTCTGATCGAACTCCGAAAACCCGATTTGGACCCCCTCTCTGGAAATTTTTCAAAAAGTTTAAAATTTTCATGTTAAAATTATTCAGAAAATCATGCAGGGAATTCTATGGACACACCTGAAGAACGAAACCCTAACTCGTCTAAGTGACCGCAGATCCGTGGCCAAAACATGGTTTTGGCGGCGGATCCGCGGCGCCACTTGAGTGGCTTGAGTCGGACCCTTCAGCTGTAGGTCCGTAGGAACTGTGGTATGTCTTTGGTTAACTTTAACAGTGCTCAAGTGTTGAGCTCTCTGGGAAATTTTGGGAATTCGTTGAATCGATCGAATTGTCTAACTTTGCCTAGCTATCTGTGATTGTGATACAATATATGGAATTCATATAGTTAGGCATGAAATCCGTAATATGTGATATTTTGGGTTTATGATGTCTAAGGTAATTGTGGATTCTAAATGTTGTAGTATTTCATTTTCTTTTCTGTGATCGTAAGTGTAATATGTGGTGTATCGCCGGTTTCGTTGTTATACATCAACGACAACTGGGATACGCATATTTACTTACGTTGGTAACATGTGATGTTATGTGTTGCTGTGATATATTATACTGGATCGTCGTGATTAAAATAGCCGGGGGTTTTATGAAAGATGAGAGTTTTTATTTTTATTCATGTAAAATTCATTGTATGTAATATTCTTTTATTGGGGCACTTCCGGGTTGAGGATGATGTCACCATTGTTGTATATTATTTACTTTTCCGCAATAGAATAGAACCAAGGCAGGGAGCACAAGTAACCGGGTTCTAGAGTCCAGTAGGAGACCAACTCGAGGAGTAGAGTCCGGGTCTCCTAACTCTAGAATTGGTAGGGTTGCTTGTTGCTCTCGTAGGGGTCTAGAGATGTGGGTTTTGGCTATTCATCAAGACCGTGGAATCCGCGTTTTTACTGGCTTAAATAAAACACAGAATTCCTAGTATATCCAATATTTCATATGTGATTCTTCTGCTGCTGATATTCTGTGATGTGATCATTTTATATGTGTGAGATGAATGCTTATACTATATATATATATATATATATATATATATATATATATATATATATATATATATATGATATATAAATATTATTGCTTTCGTTTCTTTTGTGATGCTTAGGAAGCATAAATGATGGGATTTCATTAATGAGATTAATGAAAGATAAAGAAACCTAAAAGATGTTGTAGAATCAAATTTTAAAAAAGGATAGCTCCAGTATTTTCTTTCCATAGCGATATTCCTTGTAGAATATCCAACACCTTATTCGATAAGGAAAGAGCCGAGATCCCTTCAACGGGGGTGACCACATTAGCGAAACTAGCAGATGCTGCAACTCACTTGGTTATGTTTTTTATTGCTTCTATAGTTCTTGTTTTGCATAGCGGTACTCCTTGTAGAATATCCAGCAATTTATTCGATAAGGAAAGAGCCGAGATCTCTTCACCGGGAGTGATCTCTTTAGCGAAACTAGTAAAAGCCTCAAAAACACTCCTTTTCAAAATCACTTGCTTCTACAACGATATCAAGTTCATTACGCAAATGGTTTTCCGAAAAAACCTGCGTAGCCCTCCGCCTTTTCAGATAAGTATTATTTAGTATTCGTGCTATGGTAGTTTGGCCTCCGTCAAGACGTAGTGTATTGTAGCTTATTAGTACTTATCTGTAGCATGAGATGAGATTGAATTAGGGTATTCGTACGGCGTAGTTTGGCCTCCGTCAAGGGTCATGCGGGTAGGTCTAATTCAATCAAGAAATGAACGGGTTGAACATGACTAGCGCCCTATGAGTAGTTTGGCCTGGGTCAAGGTCATAGGACGCTAGGGGTAAAAGTATTATCGGGAATTTCAAGTGTTGAAATTTGCAATGAGATTACATACCTTCTATGAGATAGTTGGATCCCGATACCCGCTGCGAGCAAGAGTTTCTCCTGGGAGAGTTTTGCACTTTACAATTAGCTAACCCATTAGGTGTCTAGAAAGGTGTTAATGGGGCTACCCCTAAGGGAAGATGAGGTTTATCTTAAGTAGGTCCGTGCGAAAGCATGGGAAACCTCCCTCAAAGTACCGGTACTGGCCTGGCTGAACGGTTAGCAAAGTTGTAGACTGTAATTAATCCCAGCTAGTCTTTCCTTTTTAGGGTTTTTTGAGGGAAGATTTGATTAAAACAGTGGAAGCCATCCTGATTAGATAAGATAATAATCAATCTAATATTGCAAGAGCATACGCTTAAGTGTTTTCTTCTCTCACTCTCCAGGTAGCGACCATGTCATGCCTTCATCGAGATAATAGCATTGATGTAATGACCGAACCCGCTTGTTATACTGGGCAGGGGAACGTTGGTTCCGTTCTTTCTTATAATTCTTATAAGAATTTACAGGAAATAGGGGAATGCCAGAATTCATATGCCGCCCAAACAAAGAATAAGCATATTGATGCATCTTCTTCAGGTGTGTTTGTTATCGAGAACCGTTTCTCAGTTCACTCTACGTCCTGGGCATTAGATACCGGATCAGGATCCCACATATGCAATATGTTGCATGGGCTAAGAAAAGGTAGAGAACTGGGACTAGGTGATCATTCCGTAAGAGTAGGGAATGGTGCAAATGTTGTAGCCAAAATAGTTGGCGAATATCACCTTGTATTACCAAATGGTAATACATTGATTCTGAACGAATGCTATTACATTCCGACCTGATATGTAATCTTATATCAGTTTCTTTATTGAGAAAGAAGGATATAGTTTTGTAGTACAGGATGATGTTATGAACATCTTTCTGAATCAAAAGTTGATTGGATCAGGCTAGTTACTTAATGGCATATACATTCTAAATCAAACCACAGTTCTTAATATACAAAACACACACAAGAGGAAGAGTTCAGAAATGAACGAATCTTTCTTGTGGCATTGTAGACTAGGTCATATCAATGCGAAACGACTAGCTAAGTTACATAAAGATGGATATTTGAATACGTTCGAATTATCATCTTATGAAACTTGCAATTCATGTCTCAAAGGCAAGATGACCAAAACTCCGTTTAGTGGACACGGAGAAAGAGTTACGGAACTCTTGGGACTGATACATAGTGATGTAAGCGGTCCTATGTCTATAAATGCCAGGAATGGTTCCTCGTACTTCATTACATTCACTGACGATCTCTCAAGATACGGACATGTGTTCTTGTTGAAACACAAGTCTGAAGCTTTTAGGAAATTCAAAGAATATAAGAACGAAGTAGAGAACCAAACGGGTAAAAGTATTAAGATCATTCGATCTGATCGAGGAGGAGAATACTTGAGCAATGAGTTCTTGACTATCTAAAAGAGAATGGGATTCTCTCTCAGCTTACTCTTCCGTATACACCACAGCACAACGGTGTATCGGAACGGAAGAATCGCACACTATTAGATATGGTGCGCTCTATGATGAGCAGTGCTGAGTTACCTATTTTCTTTTGGGGTTATGCGCTTGAGACAGCAGCATAGCTATTGAATCGAGTTCCATCAAAATCAGTGCCTACTACTCCATATAAGATATGGAATGGGAAGAAACCATGTCTTAATTTTATTCAGATATGGGGTTGTCCGGCATATGTGAAAATACAAAATCCGGACAATCTCGAGGCAAGGTCTGTTCTGTGCAAGTTTATAGGATATCCCAAACATTCGCTAGGATATATCTTCTACCGTTCCGAGGAACAAAAGGTGTTTGTTTCTCGACATGCCACCTTTTTAGAAAAAGGGTTTTCTTATGAAAGAAATTAGTGGCAGTGAGGTAGAACTGGAAGAAGTTCCAGCTGTAAGTCCATATTGCGACCCCCGGTTCTTACGGGGAGGCGGAAACGGTATAAAAAACAAATTTTTATCGCAAGAGGCAACATGGACTAAACAAGGTCGGGATCGTGTCTAAACTAAACTAGCAAATACGCTAAAGGGTGTTAGCTACTCGGATGAAGGTTATACCTAAACTTGAACTCCTTCTTCTTCAAAACTTGTAGAGGTTGATGGTTCTCTTCTTGTCGCCTTCTTCCGTCGAAGATGGATCCACCTCGAAGGTTCGACCTTTGGGCTCTTCCTCGATCTTTGAGTGAACTAGGGTTTCCGGCTTGCTAAACCTTGAACCTAGAATGAGTAGAGAGTGACTAGGGGTTGCTTTTCTTTTTAAAGAGAAGGATTCTCAACACATGAGAAGGGTTCTCTTTTGCTAGAGGAAGAAGAAGATGAAGTGAGGAGAGAGAAGCTAAATGAGATAATGAGCAATCTTTTTCTTTCTTGCAACCATAATGCCAAAAGAAAAGAATTATCTAAATAATAATAATTCAAAATAAGAATAGTTGATGGTAATTTGGAATGACCACTATCATGCTTCTTTAAATGAAATGTAAGCATGAATCAAGGAGGATCTTTCAAAGCATGATGGTGGTCAACATTCAACCATGGTCAACAAGTCAACCATGGTCAACAAGTCAACAAAATCAACCATAACAAAATTCTCATTTAATTACTATTATTAATAGATAATCCATAAATCCATTAAGGTTTGGAAAATGATGACTGTCAACTGTGCATACGCACCCGTTCCGAAACCCTAATGAAAAAACTCATCCTCCGCCTCAAGCAACTGTGCATACACACCTGCATTCTCGTTCCGAGGAACAAGAATACCGAGATATAAAAACAACCCTAAAACATATACCAGTATCTGGCTCAAACCAGAGCCTGCCAGTATAATCCGTCCGGACTCCAAACGTGCACAAGTGCGCGGATGAGAACGAACCCTGTCGCAAAACCATGCGACCTCTACTCTGTTTTGCCCAGAGGCGAATACCCTCTGTGTGGGACTCTAAAGACTCGACACTACGCTGGCAGTGGGTTTAACCACAGACCGCAAGCGGCACTAGCTGTGCGTAACGGTCCCCAGGTAGATGCCGACAAGAAGGCTGACGAGGTGAAACCCCATCTGAACTCCTACTGAGTCTGAATATGACATTCTCCGTACAGTCCGGTCTGTTCGTCTGATACATCGCATGTCGGGCCTAGGGGGCGGTAAAACGTCAGTCCCCCAATAGCGGTACAAGTCGTGTCGGAGTGAAGCCCAAAACACCCTGAGATAACACTGGAAGCCTACCAGTATATCTCGCTTGCCCTGGCCAGGGACTACTCGTGTAATGGCTCTCCTAGACACAGCGCGATGTCAACCCCCAATACCGGGAGAGACGAATCCTGTCTAACCGGCACTGCCTCCGAGTGCTTCGGGACTGCACCCAACCACTACCTGTTTGCACGACTCCTTTAAGCCGTGGTAGGGTAGTGATCAAAGTGTAGTGGGAACACACTCGAGGCGAAGTGCCAGTGTCAAGTCAGCGGACTAAGCTGTACTCATGTCACCTGGGAACTGATAACTGACGATAGGTATAATACCAACCTTTCAGTTCCCGACGAGTCCTGTCCAGTGTACTCGTAACCCAACGAGCACCCGTATACTATCTCCAGTACGACGTACTGATGGCTGTGGGACAGACCATCTCCCACACTGGGATGAGAAGCGCATACGCTAGTCTACTCCAGAGTATCGATGCCCTGTCTCGATAGTCCTGCGACTAGGGACCTGTATAAGGATGTGCTTATAGATTACCCAGCCCCCACTAGTGTGACTGCCATCACAACACTGGTAATCAAGCAAAGATCCTAAGGGCTCCACTAATGCGTATAAGTGATATACTGAAATAAACACAAGTACACATTGAAGTAGAAACAAACCAAGTAGCATACTACTATATTGAGCAAGATTGTTTATACAAGGTGAATATCCCAAGCTTCCATCAAGTAATATACAAACTAGTATGATACAGTAATGGCCTCTAGGGCATATACACTAACACCAGCAGCACAGGCTACAGGTGGAACCAGAAGATTCGATAGTTCCCAACGAACCTCAGCCTCTCCGCCGATCTAGTAGGGTTCCTCGTCCACCTTAGAGATACTACGGTTTTCTCATCGATGGTGGAAGCGAGGACTGTATCATGGAAGATGATGACCCAACTTGCTTCGAGCAGGCCATCACGAGTGGGGACTCTGTGAAATGGCTGGATGCAATGCGATCTGAGATGGAATCTATGTACACCAACAAAGTATGGACTTTGGAAGTTTCTCCTGAAGGGGTAAAACCCATTGGGAGCAAATGGATCTTTAAGAATAAACTTGGTCTAGATGGAAAAGTTGAGACTTTCAAAGCTAGACTTGTTGCAAAGGGTTTTCGTCAATGACCAGGTGTGGATTATGATGAAACCTTTTCTCGAGTGGCTATGCTTAAGTCCATCCGGATCTTACTTGTCATTGTTGCATACCATGACTACGAAATCTGGCAAATGGATTTTAAGATCGCCTTTTCTAAATGGTGATTTATAAGAGTGCGTGTACATGACTCAGCAAGAGGGCTTCGTAGACAGTGGGAGCAGCGGAAATGTGTGCAAGCTACTTAAATCCATCTACGGGTTAAAGCAGGCATCGCGGAGTTGGAACATCTGTTTTGATGTTGTAGTCAAAGAGTTTGACTTCATCAAAAACGTAGATGAACCTTGTATATACAAGAAGGAGGCAGAGAGTAAGGTTGTCTTCCTCGTATTGTACGTGGATGACATACTCTTGATAGGAAATGATGTTCCTATGCTGCACTCAGTCAAGCTCTTCTTATCACAATGATTCTCAATGAAAGATCTAGGTGATGCCTCCTGTATTTTGGGGATTAAGATCTATAGAGATAGATCTAAACGGATACTGGGATTATCCCAATCCAGGTACATTGACACCATATTAAAGAGGTTTAGTATGGAAGAATCCAAGCGTGGGAATTTACCCACGATCTCTGGACTCACTCTCTCCAAAAAGATGTCTCCTAAGACTGATTTGGAGAGAGCTCGCATGCAAGGGATACCCTATGCTTCGGCAGTAGGCTCTATCATGTACGTGATGCTATGTACCAGACCCGATGTAGCATACTCACTAAGCGTAGTCAGTAGCTATCAAGCAGATCCAGGAGAGAGTCATTGGATAGCTATGAAGATCATTCTCATGTACTTGAGAAGGACTAAAGAGATGTTCTTAGTGTATGGTAACGGAGATCTCCGGGTGGAGTCCTTTACCGAGTGATAAGGACGACTCTAAGTCGCACTCGGGATTCGTCTTTACCCTAAATGGAGTGGCGATGTGTTAGAAGAGTTCCAAATAGGAAACCGTTGCAAACTCGACGATGGAGGCTGAATACATCGCTGCCAATGATGTTGCCAAAGAGGCTGTCTGGATAAAGAAGTTCATTACCGAACTTGGTGTGGTTCCGTCCATTGAGCATTCAATACCTTTGTATTGTGATAACAATGGAGCTGTGGCTTTGGCCAAGGAACCCAGATCCCATCAGAGATTGTAACATTTCAGAAAATATAAAATATTATTTTTGGAATTTAATATTAAAAATAATATATTTCCCGAAAACTGCCCGATTTGCGAAATTGGGGTTTTTGAAAAAGGTATAAATATATACCAATAAATGTGAAATAAATGGAAATTTAAAATGATTTATTCATTTAATAATATATTTAAAGGATTTGGCATTATTTAAATTTATTATATGCAGTTTCGATAAAAAAAAACCCGATTAGTGCACTGCTAATCGCGATTAAGCCAAATCTGTGTTTCTACAGTTTTCCACGGATAGTGCACCATGTCATGTTGCATTTTAGTTACATGTTGTTTTCTTGTATTGTTTGGGGTATTATGTGGTTGGTTTGAAAAGAAAAAGAAAAGGGTTAAAAAGAGACAGTGATTAGAGAGAAAAAAGGAGGGTGAGAATAAGAGAGTGTGAGAGTAGGACAGAGAGAGGGCAGCCATTCTTTCCCCTCCCCATTATTTTTCTTCTCCTTCTTCTCTTCATCACTTCCTTCCACCTTCAACCTTAGATCCATCTCCAAATATTCACCAAAACCCTAAACCCTCTTCACAAAAGTTGGTCCCCTCCTTCTCTTCTACACATTGGACCAAGAAAAGTGGGATTTTGGTAACATTGGCAAACTAGGGTTTTTCTTGAGTTGCATCCATGAGGTATAATTTCTACCATTTATATAGTTTTAAGTTTCTTTATATTCTAGTTAGTTAGAAATGGGTTTAAGATGTGGATTTATGAACTTGGAAAATTCTAAAGAGGGGTTTGAGTATTGTGTGGATTGGGGGATGCTTAGTGGCTGTTATAAGACCCTAGAGACCAATTCTTGACCTGGACCGGTGACCAAACCCCAAATCACGAACTTTAGATTCATCGATATCGGGAAATTACGGAAATTGTGTTGGTATTTTGTGATCTGCTATCACCCGGGGGCACTAGGAATTATTTAGCAAACACAGAGGAGTGTGCAGGAAACCTGGAACCTTCACCCAAGACCTGTGCCCCTACTCTTCAAGTGTGGCCACAAATTTATTGTTCCTGGCCGCAATTTGTGGCCAGGGTGTGAGGAAAAGTGTTCGTATTTGTTCCATGTCTTGTTCTCCAGTAAACTAGACCCTGTGTATGTGCAACTTTGGCTAATTTTACCTGAGTCAAAATCTGGGGCACATTAATGTGATTTTGGATATGTTTTCTGTATTTTGAGATGCTCATTTTTGATATTTGGATTCATATTTGGTTGTTGGGTGTTTGTACATCAACAACTAGGGATAATTGGTTGGTTTTGCATGCATGGGCTATAGGTTCTAACCTATAGGCGATCCGTGTGCCGTTTCGGTTTTCAGAACTTGATTTTAATAGCGTTGCAATATGTGTTATTATTGTAGGAACCTTCGCCTGGATTCCGAGGCGACGGAGCATGGCGTCATCGACTTCGGCAAGCAAGGATCAAGGTGAGTGGATCTATATCCACTGGGGAAGTCGGGTGGATGGCGTATAGCACCCCCGCAAGTTCTTGATGGAAACTGATTCATAGTAAATGGTTAAGGAAACCTTTAATAGAAAACTATAGATAGACTTAAATGATAGTTAGAAGTGATGTGATATGGTTAATACGTGATGAAGGGATTTGAGAATGATATTTGATGATATTGTCGTTTAGGGTACTATAAGACTAGATAGTCGACGTACATGTGTCATCCGAACCATACCTATTTCCAAACTGAAGAATTGTATGCATCTTTTAAACAGATACCCTGAGGGACGTTACGGATTTTCAAATGATATCTTGCTTTAAAAAAACACCGTAGCCCCTACTTTCAAAACTAAGATTCGTATCTTTCAAAATTGTTTGTATGGTTCGGGTGAGTATGTTAGATTAGATAAGTATGATTATAGTAAAGGTAGAATGTATATATATAACTTTTGATTCGATGTGATATATAATGTGATAAAAATAATGTACGATTTGATATGATGACTTGGTGATATGTTAGTATACGGATGAAAGTCGTTTGAGATGATTGATACCTTGCCGGTCTCCTGATACGAGATTGTTATGGATGTGACCTGGGACATAGGTATATAGATATATATAGAATGTTGTGAATCATGAATGATAGGCCGTACATGATATTAGGCCGTACCCTCATTGTCTTATAGGTTGATAGGATCCCAAATGTTCTAATGCCGCCGTACGATGATTTTTCCGTGCGTGATGAGTTTGACTTAATGATTGATCCATACCCTTGACTTGAGGATGCCGTACGATGGATTATACCATACGTGATGTTGTGAGACTGGATGCCGATTGATAGATTCACCAACTCGGTCATATTAGATACGTGTACCTGTCAGCATTTGCATGTGATTTACCTTATGTTGCATTCTTGTTATTCGCATTCGCATTGCCGATTGATAGTACACCTGCACCATTATCGATGATACGTATGTTACACGCACACAGATTGCAGGCTCACACACTTCATCATCGATAATTTCCATGTCACTACGCAGTAGGATTGCTGCATCATGATATGACTCTTTGCAAAATTTACTTGCTATAGTTACCTATGCACCTTTATACGATGTTGCATTTGACTTTGGAGATATTGGGAAACGCAGGACATATTTTCAAAACTGAAATCATTTAAAGGAGCGGTTTTCCGTTAATATGATACATCACTGTTCCATGTTGCATGATATACGGATATGCTTACATTTCTATCATATGTCGCATACATCATGCTTTATGATTTTACGCATTAAGATATGCCGTTTTCATGAGATTTCTGGATTTGAGATGTTAGTTATATGTATGCCCTAGAGGCCATTACTATACATACATTGTATATTGTAATGGATGCTTGGACATATATAGGGAGGACTTTCTTGCTCAACATGATAGTATGCTATCTGGTTGCTCTTTATCTTAACATGTACTCTGATTGTCTCTATGTCACATGTTGATAAAGCCCTTAGGATGAGTACTTGACTACCAGGACTATGATGCAGATCATACTAGTGGGGACAGTGTAGTCACCAAGTACATCTTTCAAATGTTCCTAGTCGTGGGAGTACCGAGATAGGGCATCGATACTCCAGAGTAGACTAGTGTATGCGCTTCTTGACCCATATGATAGGCGATGGATGATCCTATATCCATTGGTGTTAGACATCAGAGAAGGTATACGGGTGCTCAGTGGAGACTGGGTACACTGGACGGACTCGCCGAGAACTCCCAGATGGTATTATACCTCACGTCAGATGGCAGTTCTCTGGTGATACTGGTATAGGTTAGTCTGTAGACCCGAGATCGTCATAGAGTCTTATGTGATTCCCACTGTGCTTTGATTTCCATCATACCACGTCCAAGAGGGCATGCAAAAAGGTGGCTTTTGGGAACAGTCCCGAATCACATGGAGGCAATGAGCGATAGGAGGGGTTTCGTCTCTCCCGGTATAGGGAGTTGATGTTGCCCTGTGTTCAATTAGCTATAACTGGAAATCCCAGGCCAGGGTTGCTGAGATTTACTGGTAAGTGTTATCAGTAGTTTCTCGAACTGTTATGGACCTCATATCGACACGACTTATCAAGCTACTGGGGTCTGACGTTTACCACCCCTAGGCGAGATATGCGACATATCAGATGAAGAGACCGGACTGTACGTGAGTGTTACTGGTTGGATTCACGGGAGAAAGTACAGGCTTGCTTGTTGATCTTCTGATTGCTCAATACCTGGGTGGCTGTTACGTTTAGCTGACCGCTTGCAGCTTGTGGGTGTTTGATATGATCATCACCTACTGCCGGCGTATTGAAGATTCTTTAGAGTCCTACACAGAGGTTTCCTGGCTAAGGCAAAACGGAGTAGGAGCATATATGTGATATGTGCGGGACCGAGAATAATACGTGTATACGATACCGTATTAGATTCTCGTGATATGAGATATCGGCCGAGTATATATGATATTGCCGGGTCATCGGATCAAGTGTTGATTCGATGAACTGATACAGATTATATTAGTCGGTTATTTTTGAAATAGCCGGATTATCGGATCAAGTGTTGATTCGATAATTTAATGTATAATTATATATTTGATATATTAAATTACATTAACTAATATAAGCTCACTTAAAGATTCTTTTTCTCACTCGGGTAATACATTGATATATATGCGATATATGTTAATTGTATTATTTTATTTTGTTACAATAAATATTGTATATGTGATATATAATATTGTAACAAGTTATGATTACAAATGCAACATGATTAGTTGAGATTAAACATAGTTAGAGTTTGATTTGGGTTAGCTCTTTCATGAAGCTTCTAGAATCTTTTATTTTGGAGATATTTCGGAGATATTTCCTAACCCAACCCAAACCCTTTACCCTAGTTAAATCTCTACAATGGTTAGCCCTTTTGATTTTTAACCATGGGTTGCATTTGCAATTATGACAGCAATTCATTATTCATCACAAATATATTCTTCTTCTTCTTTCTCTTGAAAAAGCTTTCTAGCTTTTTACAAAGTGATGATAATGAGTGAGAAATTGAAATAAAAGAGTGCTAAATTCCTACTTCATTATCCTCATCTATTCTAGTCGCTTAGATTAGGGTGTTTTCTTTGCTAATACTTGATTAGCAAAGCAAGAGCTTGGGTTCGAGTTTCTTCTAGGTAGATCATCTTTGTTATTGAAGATCGGAAGCAAGATTGTATCTTTCTCTTCATGGAGACTCTCTAGAGTCCGGGTACTCGATGATCGCAGCGAAGAGACCTCAACACGGAGCTTTAGAAGTGAAGGACCGGACTACAAAGGTTGTAATCCCTAACTCTTAGAAGTAAAGTTGTTTACTTGCATGTTTAACCCTAATTTTCTAGCAAAGATTCTCGCTTTAGGTAGTTCGTCACGTCTAAATTTTAAATCGGGTTTGGTTGATGCCTTATAGACCCTTGTGACAGTACCTTGTAACCTTACAGTGGCATCAGAGCCTGGCTATAGCATTAGGCGACGTGTATACGAAGTTAAAAGTCCGATCGAATCCCGAAACATCAAAATTTGACCCCTCTCTGGAAATTTTTTAAAATATTGATTTTTTCTGTATTAAAAATACTCAGAAAATTAAGCAGGGAATTCTAAGGATTACTGTAAAAAATGACATCCTAATTCCCTTAAAGCACCGCGGAATCGCGGCAATATCATGCCTTGCGCGGCGGTTCCGCGGCTGTACAGGGGTATTAGGGTTAGGTGTTTTCACAGTAACATCCGTAGGTGTTTCTACATGTTTCTGGTAATTTTTAATTATACTCGAGTGTTGAGTTTTCTGGAGATCTTTTGTATTCGTTGATTCGATTGGAAAGTTTAACTTCGTTTAAGTTTTTCCGGGTTATTTAGAACGTGTTAAAAAGTTCGAACGGATATCAATAACTAACTTTTTCCCCTTTCGGAAAATTTCCAAGTGTTAGATTTTTCCTTAGTTAAAGAACGTTCTATGTCGTGTAAGTAACGCGGTGGACCCTCTAGAAGAACCCAAACCTTAACCCGATTATGTGACCGTCTGAACCGCCTCTAAACCTTAGGGTTTGGGGCAGTACGGCATTGCCACATGTGAGGCGTTGGTTTGACCCTTCTACGGCTGGACCACTGGTACTGTGGCATGTGATGGATACTTTTTGAACTCCGCTCAAGTGTTGAGCTATTTGGGAAATCTTGGGTGTTTGTTTATTCGATCGGAAAGTTTAAATTTGTCTATTTATATGGAATGTGATACAATATTTGGAATCCACAAGTAGTTATGAGATAACTAATTTGAATGTTATAAATCTAGCAGTTTAGTCTCATTTGATCGGTTGCCACGGGATTTTGATGTGATCAAAAGTCCGTCGCAATCGCGTAGCGTACGCGGATACTCACCGGGTAAACTTAATAGATAGCCACGCGCCATAGCCCCGACCAAGTGACTGTAGGAGAACCCCGTTGCCAAAAGCATCCGTTCGGGTGCTCGCGGCAGCGGTGTTCGGCCTTAGTGCACTCCGTCTGTAGGGTTCCTAGGCACACAATAGAGGTCTCACAAGGCATCAACCATGCCAATTTTCAATTTTATGGGTGCCGAGAAACCCTAATACGGATCGTTGGCTAGAAGTTTAGGTGATATATGAATCTAGTTAACAACTTAACTAAAGATAAGAAGCTACAACCTTTGTAGATCCGGATATCCACTTCCTTGGCTCCACGTAGGCGTCCTCTCGCTGTCCATCTCGAATTCCGGACTCAATCGTCGGCTTGATCGGAGAAATGGGCGGACTAGGTCGTCGGCTTCGTGCCGAAGATGATCTACGTCGAGGCATCACAAGTTCAAGCTCCGACTTCACAAAGTTGTGACTTGTGAAGAAAACACCCAAAACAACTTGGCAAGAGGTAGAGGGTGAAGAAATAGGAGGTGGGTTCACTTTAGAATTGGATTTCTCTCACTTTAGCTCAAGTTGTCATTGATGGACTTAAGCTTTTCTTGAACAAGAAGATGATGAAGAAGATGAAAGAATATGATAAGTGTTTTTAAAAGAATAATAAAAATCAATACTTATCATCTTCTAACCTTGGTTAAGTGTAGAGAATAGACCATGGTCAAATGAGAATGGTTAGGGTTAAGCATGAAGACAAAAGGGTCACATTAGTCAAAGCTTCATGAAGCTTCATCAAGCTTCATGAAAGAAACAAACCATTTTGTTTTCTTTTATTTATTTATCAAGAAAGAATAGATAAATAAATAAGTGAATAACACAAAGCCCTAACCATTATCATAACCATGGTTTAATTCTTTGCACAAACCCAAGTAAATATGTATCATCATACATGATACAATCAAGTGCACACAAAAGCATATCATATATACAATGTGCACTTCAAGTGAGAAAATCCTTTCAAAATGAACCAATACTAGTTAATGCAAATTAATATATCAAATATACAATTATACATTAAATCATTAAATCAACACTTGATTCAATGATCCGGTCATGTCGCATATAACCGACTAGTATACAATGTATCGATTTATCGAATCAATGATTCGATAACTAGGTTATATCGCATACAACCAATCGAAACATTCATCGCGAGAATGAAATACGGTATCACATACACGTATTATTCTCGGTCCCGTACATATCTCATATGCGCTCCTATTTCATTTCGCTTGAGCCAAGAAACCTCTGTGTAGGACTCTAAAGACTCGCCAATACGCCGGTAGCAGATGATGATCATATCAAGCACCCACAAGCCGCAAGCGGTCTGCTAAACATAACGGCCATCCGGGTATTGAGCGATCAGAAGATCGACGAGCTAGCCCGCTCACACTCTTGTGAATCCAACCAGTAACACTTACCGTACAGTCCGGTCTGTTCGTCTGATATGTCGCATATCAAGTCTAGGGGTGGTATACGTCAGACCCCAATAACCGATAAGTCGTGCCGATGTGAGGCTCATAACGGGTCGAGAAACTACTGGTAACACTTACCAGCAAATCTCTGATCAGCCCTGGCCAGGGACTTTCCTGTTACGGCCAATCGAGTACAGCGCAACATCAACCCCCAATACCGGGAGAGACGAATCCCCTCCTATCGCTCATTGCCTCCATGTGACTCGGGACTGTACCCAAAGACCACCGTTTTGCACGCCCTCATGGACGTGGTAAGGTGGAGATCAAAGCACAGTGGGAATCACACAAGACTCTATAACGATCTCGGGTCTACAGACTAACCTGCACAAGTGTCACCTGAGAACTGCCATCTGACGTGAGGTATAATACCATCTGGGAGTTCTCGGCGAGTCCGTCCAGTGTACCCAGTCTCTACTGAGCACCCGTACACCATCTCTGATGTCAAACACCAATGGATATGGGATCATCCATCGCCCATCTCATGGGTCGAGAAGCGTACACGCTAGTCTACACTGGTATATCGATGCCCCGTCTCGATACACCCACGACTAGGGACCTTGAAGGATGTACCTATGGACTACCATGTCCCCACTAGTATGATCTGCATCATAGTCCAGGTAGTCAAGTACACATCCTAAGGGCTTTACCAACATGTAACTATAAGACAGTTTAAAGAGACAAGTGTACATGTTAAGATAAAGACCAACCAGATAGCATACTATCATATCGAGCTAGAAAGTCATCTCTATATATGTCCAAGCATCCAATATAATATACATCATCTGTACAATACTGGCCTCTAGGGCATACATACAACTAACAATCTCCCACTTGCACTAGGGCCAGCTGCTGTAGTATCGCATACCGAGCATCCCGAAGAGTCTCTCAAACTGTATCTGGGGAATGGCCTTCGTGAGTGGATCCGCCGTGTTGTCCTTCGTGTCAACCCTCCTGACCTCGATCTCCCGGCGATCAACTATCTCCCGGATCAGGTGATACCGCCTCAGAATATGCCTGGATCGCTGATGGGACCTAGGTTCCTTGGCCAAAGCCACCGCTCCATTGTTATCGCAATACAAAGGTATTGGATGCTCAATGGATGGAACCACTCCAAGTTCAGTAATGAACTTCTTGATCCAGACAGCCTCTTTGGCAGCATCATTGGCAGCGATGTATTCAGCCTCCATCGTCGAGTCTGCCACGGTTTCCTGCTTGGAACTCTTCCAGCTAACCGCCCCTCCGTAAAGGGTAAAGACAAAGCCCGACTGCGACTTAGAGTTGTCCTTATCACTCTGGATGCTCGAATCGGTAAAGGACTCCACTTGGAGTTCTCCGTTACCATACACCAAGAGCATCTCTTTAGTCCTTCGTAAGTACTTGAGAATGCTCTTCACAGCTGTCCAGTGACTCTCTCCACGATCAGCTTGATACCTGTTCACTATACTTAGTGAGTATGCAACATTGGGTCTGGTACATAGCATCGCATACATGATAGAGTCTACAGCTGAAGCATAGGGTATCCCTTGCATGCGAGCTCTCTCCAAATCAGTCTTGGGAGACATCTCTTTGGAGAGAGTGACTCTAGAGATCGTGGGCAAGTTCCCACGCTTGGATTCTTCCATACTAAACCTCTTTAGTATGGTGTCAATGTACCTGGATTGGGACAATCCTAATATCCGTTTGGATCTATCTCTATAGATCCTAATTCCCAATATGCAGGAGGCATCACCAAGATCTTTCATTGAGAATCTTTGTGATAAGTAGAGCTTGACCGATTGCAGCATAGGAATATCATTTCCTATCAAGAGTATTCGTCCACGTACAATATGAGGAAGACAACCTTACTCTCTGCCACCTTCTTGTAAATACAAGGTTCATCTGGGTTTTTGACGAAATCAAACTCTTTGATAACGACGTCAAAGCAAATGTTCCAACTCCGCGATGCTTGCTTTAATCCATAAATGGATTTAAGAAGCTTGCACACCTTCCCGCTGCTCCCACTGTCTACGAAGCCCTCTGGCTGAGTCATGTACACGCACTCTTCTAAATCACCATTTAGAAAGGCGGACTTAACATCCATTTGCCAGATTTCGTAGTCATGATATGCAGCGATGGCAAGCATGATTCGGATGGATTTAAGCATAGCCACTGGAGAAAAGGTTTGGTCATCGTCCACACCTGGTTTTTGACGAAAACCTTTTGCTACAAGTCTAGCTTTGAAAGTCTCCACTTTCCCATCTACACCAAGTTTTTTCTTGAAGATCCACTTGCTCCCAATGGGTTTTACCCCTTCAGGAGCAACTTCCAAAGTCCATACTTTGTTGGTGTACATGGATTCCATCTCGGACCGCATAGCATCCAGCCATTTCACTGAGTCCCTACTCGTGATGGCCTGCTCGAAGCTAGTTGGGTCATCATCCTCCATGATGCAATCCTCACTGCCACCATCAATGAGAAAACCATAGTATCTCTCAGGTGGTCGAGAAACCCTACTAGATCGGCGGAGAGGCTGGGGTACTTCGGGCACCACTGAATCCTCTGGTTCTACTAAATCATTAGTTGCAGTTTGTGGTGCTGGAACCTCTTCCAGCTCTACCTCTTTGCCATGAATTTCTTTTGCAAGAAATTCCCTTTCCAAAAAGGTGGCATGTTGAGCAACAAACACTCTTTGTTCCTCAGCTTGGTAGAAAAAATATCCTTGAGAATTCTTAGGATATCCTATAAACTTGCAAAGGACTGATCGTGCCTCGAGTTTATCCGGATTTTGCTTTTTGACATAGGCCGGACAACCCCATATCTTAATTCGTTTAAAATATGGTCTCTTCCCACTCCATATCTCATATGGTGTGGTAGGTACAGATTTAGACGGAACCAGATTCAATAGGTATATGGCTGTCTCAAGCGCATATCCCCAAAAGGAAATAGGTAACTCAGCATTGCTCATCATTGAACGCACCATATCTAATAGGGTGCGATTCCTTCGTTCCGATACACCGTTGTGCTGTGGTGTATAAGGAGGAGTAAGTTGAGAGAGAATCCCATTCTCTTTTAGATAATCCAGGAATTCACTGCTTAAGTATTCACCTCCTCGATCAGATCGAAGAATCTTAATACTTTTGCCCGTTTGGTTCTCTACCTCGTACTTATATTCTTTGAATTTCTCAAAAGCTTTAGACTTGTGTTTCAACAGGAACACATGCCCGTATCTAGAGAGATCGCCAGTGAATGTAATGAAGTAGGAAGAACCATTTCTGGCGTGTGTAGACATAGGACCGCATACATCACTATGCACCAGTCCCAAGAGTTCTGTAACTCTTTCTCCGTGTCCCGTAAACGGAGTTTTGGTCATTTTTCCTTTGAGACACGAATGGCAAGTGTCATAAGATGATAATTCGAATGAATTCAAATATCCATTCTTATGCAACTTAGCTAGTCGTGTCTCATTGATATGGCCAAGTCTACAGTGCCACAAGAAGGATTCGTTCATTTCTGAGCTTTTCCACTTGTGTGTGTTTTGTATATTGAAGACTGTATTTTGATTGAGAATGAATATGCCATTATGTAGCGAGCCTGATGCAATCAACTTTTGATCTAGGAATATGTTCATAACATTATCCTTTACTACAAAATTATATCCTTCTTTACTTAATAAAGAAACTGATATAATGTTGCACATCATGTTCGGTATATAATAGCACTCACTCAGGACTAGTGTATCACCATTTGGTAATACCAGGTGATATATGCCAACTGCTTTGGCTGCAACATTTGCCCCATTCCCTACTTGAACGGAATGATCACCTTTTCCCAGTTCTCTACCTTTTCGTAGCCCATGTAACTGCTTACATATATGGGATCCTGATCCAGTATCTAATACCCAGGACGTAGGGTGAACTGAGAAACAGTTCTCAATAACAAACACACCCGAAGAAGGTGCATCATCATGCACGTTCTCCGTTTGGGCGGCGTGAGAATCTAGATATTCTCCTGTTTCCTGTACAGTCTTATAACATTTATAAGATAGAACGGGTCCAACGTTCCCCTGCACAGTATAACATGCGGGTTCGGTCAATACATCCATATTATTATCTTGATTAAGGCATGAAATGGTCGCTACCTGGAGAGAGAGAGAAGAAAACACTTTAGCGTATGCTCTTGCAAGATCAGATTGGTTATTATCTTATCTAATCAAGTTGGCTCCCACTGGTTTTTATCAAATCTTCTTTCAAACCCTAAAAGGAAAGACTAGCCGGGATTAATTACACCCTACAACTTCGTCGATCTTTCAGCCAGGCCAGTGTCGGTACTTTGAGGGAGGTCCCCCGTGCTTTCGCACGAACCTAATTAATGTAAACCTCGTTTTCCCAGAGGCGTAACCCCGTTGACACCTTTCTAGACACCTACTTGATCGGCTAATTGTAGTGTGCAAAACTTTCCCAGGAGTAACTCTTACTCGCAGTGGGTATCGGGATCCAACTATCTCATAGAAGATATGCAATCTCATTGCAAATTTCAACACTTGAAATTCCCGATAATGCTTTTGCCCCTAGCGATCTATGACCTTGACTAAGTCAACAAACCATAAATCGCAAGTCAAGTTCAACCCGTACATTTCCCGATTGAATTAAACCCACCCGTACGACCCTTGACTGAGTCAACAAGGCCGTGCGAATGCTCTAATCCAATCACATCTCATGTTGTTGCAGATAAACATAATTTAGCTACCATACACTATGCCTTGACTAAGTCAAC
Source organism: Agapanthus africanus (assembly GCA_030015575.1). Taxonomy (NCBI): domain Eukaryota; kingdom Viridiplantae; phylum Streptophyta; class Magnoliopsida; order Asparagales; family Amaryllidaceae; genus Agapanthus; species Agapanthus africanus. The sequence continues at coordinate 387,638,346 of CM057345.1, read as the reverse complement.
AAACATAGCACGAATACTAAATAATATCTATCTGAAATGACGGAGGGCTACGCGGGTTCTTTCAGAAAAAACCATGAGCGTAATGAACTTGATATCGTTGTAGAATCAAATGAAGTTTTGAAATGCAGTGATTTTGAGGCTTTTCTAGTTTTGCTAAAGGGGTCACTCCCGGTGAAGGGATCGTCGGCCCTTTCCTCGTCGAATGAGGTGCAGGATATATCATATATATCACTATGCAAAGCAGAAACTATAGAAGTAGTCAAAAGCAAACCGAGTGTGTAGCATCTGCCGGTTATTGCTAAAGGAGTCACTCCCGGTGAAGGGATCTCGGTCCTTTCCTCATCGAATAAGGTGCAGGGCATATCATATATACCGCTATGCAAAGCAAGAACTGTAGCTACCTGTTTTATTTAAAATTTGATTCTACAACATCATTTGGTTACTTTTCTTTCATTAATCACATTAATGAAGTCCCATCATTTAAATACCTAAACATAACAGATAAATACGACGTACACTTATGCCATCCGCATTCGCCACGATGTCCCCTCGTGCACCGTTAGGTTAAGTAACTAACGACAGAGCAGGGCAGGGCTAGTGCGGGTGCAAAACATAAGTAACGTCTATATAATATATCATATATACTATATACTGTATCTATCACAGAACATCACATGATCACATCACAGATATCACAGCAGAAGAAACATATGAAACATTGGATATACTAGGACGTCCGTGTTTTTAATACGAGCCAGTATAAAACACGGATTCCACGGTCGTGATGAATAGCCAATCCCACACCCCTGACCCCTACGAGAGCGGCAAGCAACCCTGCCAATTCTTGGGTTAGGAGACCCGGACTCGACTCCTCGAGTTGGTCTCCCACTGAACCCCAGAACCCGGTTACTTGTGCTCCCCTCCTTGGGTCTATTCTAGTGCACAAAAGTAAATAATATACAAAGGGTGACAGCTTCCGCAACCTGGAAGTGCCCCAATAAAAGAATATTACATACAAGTTTTTACATGAATGAAAATGAAAAACGCTCATCTCATATAAAAACCCCCGGCTATTCAAACACGACAATCCAATATAACATATCCAGCAACACATAACATCACATGTCATCAACGTAAGTAAACATGCGTATCCCAATTGTCGTTGACATATAGCAACGAAACCGACGATATCACATATTACACTTACGGTCACAGAAAAGAAAGTGTAAAACTACAACAGTTGGAATCCGCATTCTCTTTAGACATCACATGCCTAATCATTATAAATCCCGCATTTTAGTCTCATTATCGAAAACTCTTTTCAATATCAAGTGAAACTAAACCGCTAGATTTATAACATTCATCCAGTTATCTCATAACTGTTTGTGAATTCCAATTATTGTATACCATTCCGGATAAATAGAAAATATTAAACTTTCCGATCGAACATTTGAACACCCAAGTTTTCCCGAAACCGTCCAACACATGAAATAGGTTCAAAGACATTCACTTCATGCCACAGTACCAACGGTCCAGCCGTAGAAGGGTCAAGCCAACGCCTCACATGTGGCACGCCGTACTGCCCTAAACCCGAAGGTTCAAAGGGCAGTTCAAGACGGTCACATAATCGAGTTAAGGTTTGTTGTCTTCTAGAGGGACCATCGCGTTACTTGCACTACTCAGAACGTCTTTAAACCACTGAAAGATCCAACACTTGGAAATTTCCCGACAGGGGAAAAGTGGGTATTTATATCCGGTCGGACTTTTTAACATATTCAAAAATATCCGGAAAACACATAGACAAAGTTTGATAATCCAATCGTTATACCGAGTCCCTAATACAACCCAGAAAACTCAACTCTTGAGTGATATTTAAAAATTCCCAGAAAATCCAGCATCAGAAAAGAGGAATTACTGTGTAAAAATTATAGGGCATTATGACCATACGGCCGTGGAACCGCCGCAGAAGGCATGCTTCTGCCGCGGTTCCGCGGTGGGTTGATGGAATTGGGTTGTCGAATTTCACAGTAACTCTTAGAAATTCCTGCTGATTTTTCTGCATATTTTTAATTCACAAAATTCCCAGATTTTCAAAAATGTACAGAGAGCATGTTTTGTTTTAGGGTTTCGGTTCGATCGGACTTCTAACTCCGTCTACACATCGCCTAAGGCTCTAGCTAGGCTCTGATACCACTGTAGGGTTCCTAGGCACACAATAGAGGTCTCACAAGGCATCACCCATGCCAATTTTCAATTTTATGGGTGCCGAGAAACCCTAATACGGATCGTTGGCTAGAAGTTTAGGTGATATATGAATCTAGTTAACAATTTAACTAAAGATAAGAAGCTACAACCTTTGTAGATCCGGATATCCACTTCCTTGGCTCCACGTAGGCGTCCTCTCGCTGTCCATCTCGAATCCCGGACTCAATCGTCGGCTTGATCGGAGAAATGGGCGGACTAGGTCGTCGGCTTCGTGCCGAAGATGATCTACGTCGAGGCATCACAAGTTCAAGCTCCGACTTCACAAAGTTGTGAAACTTGTGAAGAAAACACCCAAAACAACTTGGCAAGAGGTAGAGGTTGAAGAAAAAGGAGATGGGTTCACTTTAGAATTGGATTTCTCTCACTTTAGCTCAAGTTGCCATTGATGGACTTAAGCTTTTCTTGAAGAAGAAGATGATGAAGAAGATGAAAGAATATGATAAGTGTTTTTAAAAGAATAATAAAAATCAATACTTATCATCTTCTAACCTTGGTTAAGTGTAGAGAATAGACCATGGTCAAATGAGAATGGTTAGGGTTAAGCATGAAGACAAAAGGGTCACATTAGTCAAAGCTTCATGAAGCTTCATCAAGCTTCATGAAAGAAACAAACCATTTTGTTTTCTTTTATTTATTTATCAAGAAAGAATAGATAAATAAATAAGTGAATAACACAAAGCCCTAACCATTATCATAACCATGGTTTAATTCTTTGCACAAACCCAAGTAAATATGTATCATCATACATGATACAATCAAGTGCACACAAAAGCATATCATATATACAATGTGCACTTCAAGTGAGAAAATCCTTTCAAAATGAACCAATACTAGTTAATGCAAATTAATATATCAAATATACAATTATACATTAAATCATTAAATCAACACTTGATTCAATGATCCGGTCATGTCGTACATAACCGACTAGTATACAATGTATCGATTTATCGAATCAATGATTCGATAACTAGGTTATATCGCATACAACCAATCGAAACATTCATCGCGAGAATGAAATACGGTATCACATACACGTATTATTCTCGGTCCCACACATATCTCATATGCGCTCCTATTTCGTTTCGCTTGAGCCAGGAAACCTCTGTGTTGGACTCTAAAGACTCGTCAATACGCCGGTAGCAGATGATGATCATATCAAGCACCCACAAGCCGCAAGCGGTCTGCTAAACGTAACGGCCATCCGGGTATTGAGCGATCAGATGATCGACGAGCTAGCCCGCTCACACTCTTGTGAATCCAACCAGTAACACTTACCGTACAGTCCGGTCTGTTGGTCTGATATGTCGCATATCAAGTCTAGGGGTGGTATACGTCAGACCCCAATAACCGATAAGTCGTGCCGATGTGAGGCTCATAACGGGTCGAGAAACTACTGGTAACACTTACCAGCAAATCTCTGATCAGCCCTGGCCAGGGACTTTCCTTTTACGGCCAATCGAGCACAGCGCAACATCAACCCCCAATACCGGGAGAGACGAAACCCCTCCTATCGCTCATTGCCTCCATGTGACTCGGGACTGTACCCAAAGACCACCGTTTTGCATGCCCTCATGGACGTGTTAAGGTGGAGATCAAAGCACAGTGGGAATCACACAAGACTCTATGACGATCTCGGGTCTACAGACTAACCTGCACAAGTGTCACCTGAGAACTGCCATCTGACGTGAGGTATAATACCATCTGGGAGTTCTCGGCGAGTCCGTCCAGTGTACCCAGTCTCTACTGAGCACCCGTACACCATCTCTGATGTCAAACACCAATGGATATGGGATCATCCATCGCCCATCTCATGGGTCGAGAAGCGTACACGCTAGTCTACACTGGTATATCGATGCCCTATCTCGATACACCCACGACTAGGGACCTTGACGGATGTACCTATGGACTACCATGTCCCCACTAGTTTGATCTGCATCATAGTCCAGGTAGTCAAGTACACATCCTAAAGGCTTTACCAACATGTAACTATAAGACAGTTTAAAGAGACAAGTGTACATGTTAAGATAAAGAGCAACCAGATAGCATACTATCATATCGAGCAAGAAAGTCATCTCTATATATGTCCAAGCATCCAATATAATATACATCATCTGTACAATACTGGCCTCTAGGGCATACATACAACTAACACCGTCGACGGCATCCGGGGGTGCAGCCGTCTACTAAAGTTTGCGACGAGCATTCGATCAGGATGTCGGGAATCTTGTTGAACTGCCCGACTAGATATTGAAAATTGTTTTCGAGATCGAGACCATAATGCGGGGTTTATAATTGTTAGGCATGCAATGTCTAAGGAATTCATTTGGTTAGGCATGAGATGTCTAAAGCAGGTTGCGGATTCCAACTGTTATAGTTTTACACTTTCTTTTCTGCGACCGAAAGTGTAATATGTGGTGTATCGCCGGTTTCGTTGCTATACATCAACGACAATTGGGATACGCATATTTACTTACGTTGATGAAATGTGATATTATGTGTTGCTGTGATGTGTTATATTGGATCGTCGCGTTTTGAATAGCCGGGGGTTTTATATGAGATGAGACTTTTTATTTTCATTCATGTAAAATTCATTGTATGTAATATTCTTTTATTGGGGCACTTCCGGGCTGAAGATGATGTCACCATTGTATATTATTTACTTTTCCGCATTAGGTAGACCCAAGGCGGGGAGCATAAGTAACCGGGTTCTAGGGTCCAGTGGGAGACCATCTCGAGGAGTCAAGACTGGGTCTACTAATCGTAGAATTGGCAGTGTTGCTTGCCGCTCTCATAGGGGTCTAGGTATATGGGTTTGGCTATTCATCGCGACCGTAGAATCCGCGTTTTATACAGGCTCGCATAAAACACGGAAATCCTAGTATATCCAATATTTCATATGTTATCTTCTGCTGCAATGTTCCGTGATGAGATCATATTACTTCCTGAGATGAATGTTTATATTATATATATGAGATATACGTTATATTGCTGATTTCGTTTCAAATGTGATGCTTGTGAAGCATAATAAAATGGGACTTCATTAATGAGATTAATGAAACTAGAAGAAACCTAAAGATATTATAGAAACTTGGTTAAAAACTGGTAGCTCTAGTTCTTGCTTTGCATAGCCGTATTCCATGTACAATATCCAGCACCTTATTCGATAAGGAAAGAGCCGAGATCCCTTCACCGGGAGTGACCTCTTTAGAGAAACTAGCAGATGCTACAAACTCGGTTTGTCTTTTGATTGTTTTTATAGTTTTTGCTTTGCATAGTGATATTTATGAAATATCCTGCACCTTTTTCGATGAGGAAAGAGTCAACGTTCCCTTCACCGGGAGTGACCTCTTTAGAAGAACTAGAAAAGGCCTCAAAAACATTCCAATTAAAATCACTCGATTCTATAACGATATCAAGTTCATTACGCAAAGGGTTTTCTTAAAGACCTGTCGTAGCCCTCCGTCATTTCAGATAAGTAATAGTTACTATTCGTGGTGCGTTTGTTTACCTCTGTCAAGGTATAGTGTGCGGTATCTAATTAGTGCTTATCTGTATAAACATATGATGTGACTGATTTAGGGTAGTCGTGGGACCTTGTTGACCTCTGTCAAGGGTCGCGCGGGTGGGTTTACTTCAATCAAGAAATGACGGGTTGAACTTGACTAGCAGCCTATGGTTTGTTGACCTCTGTCAAGGTCATAGGATGCTAGGGGCAAAATATTATTGGGAATTTCAAGAGTTGAAATTTGCAATGAGATTGCATACCTTCTATGAGATAGTTGGATCCCGATACCCACTGCGAGTAAGAGTTACTCTTGGGAGAGTTTTACACATTACAATTAGCCGATCAAGTAGGTGTCTGGAAAGGTGTAAACGGGGTTATGCCCCTAGGAAAATGAGGTTTACTTTAATTAGGTCCGTGCGAAAGCACGGGGAACCTCCCTCAAAGTACCGGCACTGGCCTGGCTGAAAGATTGGCGAACTTGTAATGTGTAATTAATCCCGGCTAGTCTTTCTTTTTAGGGTTTGAAGGAAGATTTGACTAAAACAGTGGGAGACATCCTGATTAGATATATTAATAACAAATCGAATCTTGCAAGAGCATACGCTGAGTGTTTTCTTCTATCTCTCTCCAGGTAGCGACCATGTCACGCCTTAATCAAGATAATAATACAAATGTATTGACCGAACCCGCTTGTTATACTGTGCTAGGGAACGTTGGTCCCGCTCCAACTTATAATAGTTATAAGACAGAGCAGGAAATAGGGGATTACCAGAATTCCCGTGCCACCCAAACGAAGAAAGTGCATGCTGATGCATCTTCTTCGGGTGTGTTCATTACCGAGAACTGTTTCTCAGTATCCTTTACGTCCTGGGTATGAGATACCGGATCAGGATCCCGCAAATGTAATTTGTTACATGGGCTACAGATTGGTAGAGAACTGAGAACGGGTGATAAGTTTCAAGAGTTGGAAATGATGCAAGTGTTGCAGCCAAGTCTGTTGGCAGTTATCACCCTGTATTATCAGAATACATTGATTCTGAACGAAAGTTATTAGATACCGAACCTGATATACAACATCATATCAGTCTCTTTATTAGTAAAGAAGGATATAATTTTGTATTGTTGGATAATGTTTTGAACTTTTCCTATATCAAGAGTTGATCGGTTCAGGCACGTTATCTAAAAGCAAAGACGTTCTAAATCAAACCATAGTTCTTAATGTACAGAACACACACAGGAGGAAGAGTTCAGAAATGAACAAATCCTTCTTGAGGCATTGTAGACTAGATCATATCAATGCGACCCGACTAGCTGAAGTTACATAAAGATGCATATTTAAATTAGTTTGGATTTACATCTTGTAAAAACTTTCCAGTCATGTCACAAAGATAAGATGACCACAGCTTCGTTTAAGAAACAGAGAAAGAGTTAGTGAACTCTTGGGATTGATACATGCTGATGTATGAAAGTCCCCTGTCTACATATGCCAGGACCGGTTCTTTATACTTCATTACATTCATTGATGATCTCTCAAGATTCAAACATATGTTCCTGTTGAAACACAAGTCTGAAACTTTTGGGATAATCACAGAATATAAGTTAGAAGTAGAGAACCAAAAACGGGTATAAGTATTATGTCCTTTGATGTGATCAAGGAGGAGAATACTTGAGCACGGAATTCCTGGACTATTTTAAAGGAGAATGAGATTCTCTCTCAACATTACTCCTCCGAATACACCACAGCACGTCGGTGTATCGGGGCGGAGCAATCACACCCTATGTGATATGGTGTGCTCTATGATGAGTACTACTGAGCTGCCTATTTTCTTTTGGGGTTATGCACTTGAGAAGTTGCATACCTATTGAATAGGGTTCCAACCAAATCAGATGCCTACCACTCTATATGTGATATGGTATGGGAAGAGCCCATCTCTTAAGGATGTTAAGATTTGGGGTTGTCTGGCCTATGTCTAAAAACAAAATCCGGACAAGCTCGAGGCAAGGTCAGTTCTATGGAAGTTTGTTGGATATCCCAAGCATTCGCAAAGGAATATCTTCTACCACACCGAGGAACAAAAGATGTTTTATTTCTCGGCATACCACTTTTTGAGAAAAAGAGAATTTCTTGTGAAGAAATTAGTGGTCATGAGGTAGAACTGGAAGGAGTTCCAGCAATACAAACTGTAGCTGATGATTTGGTAAACCCGGAGGATTCAATAGTTACCAATGAACCCCAGCCTCTCCGACGATCAGGTAGGGTTCCTCATCCACCTGAGAGATACTTCGGTTTCTCTATGACAGTGGGAGAGAGGATTGCATCATGAGATGATTACCCAACTAGTTTCGAGCAGGCCATTAGGAGTGGGGACTCTGTGAGAATGGCTGGATGCTTAGCGATCTGAGATGGAATCCTTATACACCAACAAAGTATGGACTTTGGTTGCTTTATCTGAAGGGTTAAATCCTGTCACGCCCCGCTTCCCAGAGTGCGCTAATTGGGCACGTGACATAGCCAACCATGCTACCTGTGGGTAGGAAGTATCCATCCACAGTCACATTACGGCTGCAGAGATATCAAGAACAAAATATAATTATCTAAAACATGTCCATAAGCCAAGATAACATGAGTCAAGAATAATAAAGTGCGGAAGCAAAAGATCCAATACAAAATAACTGGAATGTATGTCCCATAATGCGGGCTCACATCAGGAATAAAATGCAGAAAATAAAAGAACTAACTACTGTTGACACCTCACAGCTCAGCCTGCTGGCTGAAGTACTTCTGCTCGGACTGCAGCAAAGGTACAGAATCTGGGCCATGCAAAACCCATACGTCAGCGCGCCATGTCATCAAGTGATAAAATAAATAGGGTAATAGGCAATGCAAGTATAAACATAAATGAAAAGCAGGTGTAACAGTAATATAAATCAGGGCAGTGAAGGGCAGTGTGCAGTGAATAAACTAAACTGTTCTATTTGGTTTTCTACTCTAAAGTCTTTGAAATCAATTTGATGAATCATCGATGTAACTCAATAGTATCCCGTGCTTGCCCGGGACCACGGTCTACAGACTCTCGGGCTGAAACCGAGACGTGCCGCTAGGCACTAACAGGAAAGGAGTACAGACCAACGATGTCAGCAGCATCGTCACGAGGCGGGCCTAGCCTCTAAAACTGATCAGTATAAGCGAGCAACTGTCGAGTTACATGTCAGGATTTCATCATTGATTTCCTCATGCCCCCCAAGTTATATGTGTCAAGTCAGGTATTCCGTAATCAAGAACTAATGCCAATACAGGATCAGGTAAGAGCAGGTTTGTCTGGATAGACAACATGAACGGTCCGTGAGTACTACATGTCAGGTTTGTTGGCATTAGACACAAGATCAGGTAACGGGGCAATCCATGGTACAACAGGTCAGGTCAAGTAGTGTACGGTACCATGTCGGGTCAATCGATATGTGTGTAGCAAGTCAGGCCAGGGTGTAAAAGATAATATGTGGGTACTCATAAACAGCTAGCATAATCCTGGTTATAAATAAACAAGCATGGTACTATCAGAGTAATAAACGGGCACAGTAACATGATAGCAATAGGGGCAGATTAAACTACTCAATTGCACAGTTATCAGTTTGGCTTAAGGAATACTTTAACGTTTCAAGGATGCAGTATAACATGTGTGGACGATGAAATCACATTAATATGTATTAAAACAATCTAAAGATGCAATTGAATGTGAATAAAGCTAAAGGTATGCAATCGGTCGTCCGATAGGGCAAAACTACAAAACGGGTAATATAACTAATAACAATTGTGAGTATGTGATTTAACATTTAAATGTGATTATGTATGCTTAGTAAACTAAATGCAATGGTTACCTTTCAAGTTCTAGATCTGAAATAATATAAATAGATGCAGAAGGAACATCGAAATGTTATAAGACGATGCATGGGGTGCTAAATCCAAACTACAGGTACGTTATATATATAGAATAGGTATAGAATGATTCAAATAGCATGTAGCAAGATTAACTTTCCTTGACGGGTCGCGATACGGAAAACGGAACGTTATGCGTCGGCGAGAAAAAGTCGCGACGCGCGCACGGTACACGGAAAGCGTCCGAACGATGAACAGTGGAAACACACGGGTCGGAGGTCCACGCTGGAGCGTCGGGAAACGTTGTCGGCATCGCCGGATTCCGGCGAACAGACAAAACAGTGAACATCAAGAATGCATGAAAGAAAAGAGAAAAGAAGATTAATAAGAAAGAAGAGAACGAGGATTGAGGAGGGGGTGCTCACGCTGATCTGTAGAAGGGTTGAGATCGTCGACTGCATTGACGGAGCTCCGGCGGACAACCTATAGGGACAGCGACCAACCCACAGATCAGAACAAGAGAACAACAAAAGAGAAGAAGGAAGGAAAGAAGAAGAAAGAAGAAGAGGAGAGGGAAGCTATGCTCACAGAGGGGTGCGCGAGGGCCAGGGGGCACGGATCAAGATCACCGGCGGCGATCCCACGGTGCACATCAGTGTGCAGGGGTGCGCGGTTGCTCGTGCAGGGTGCTCGGGGAGAGGAGGAAGGAGGAAGGAGGGAGAGTAGAGGCGGCTGCGACGAGGGGTGAGGGGCGACGAGGCTCGTGCGGCATCGTCGGCGCTTGGCAGAGGCGAGGGAGGAAGGTGGCTAGGTTTTCAGGGATGGGTTCTGTTTATTTTGGAAGGGGAAGGAAATATAAAGAAGAAGAAGAGAGAGAGAGAGAGAGAAGACACGGGGAGAGAGAGAGAGAGATATCGAGAGGAGAGAGATAGAGAGGGAGGGAGAGATCGAGAGGAGAGAGAAAGATTTGAGGAGAAAGAAAATTGGCTTCTAGCGCCAGAGAGAGAGAGAAGAGAGAGAAAGAGAAGGAGAAAGGAGAGAGGGAGAGAGAGGGTGGGGCCCGGTGAAGGAGATGTGTGCTGCGATTGGCTCGTGGCCAATAAAGAAAGAAAAATGAGAAAGATTTTGTGGGAGAAAGAAATGTGTGGGGTCGGATGAACGGAGGCTCGCGATTGGCTGAAGAAAGGTTGGAGGAAAATATAAATGAATTTTGATGCTAAAGAGAATCCTTCACCAGCAGAAAAAGATTTCAAAACTAACAATTAATTTCAAATATTTGCATGCTGATACAAAAATATGGTAGGTAAAATTTTAAAATATTAAATTATTAAAATTTTGGCGAGATACAAAATAATTCAAAATTGCGCCCGGGTCGGGTCCAAAACTTTGGATTTGAAATATGAAAATTATTGACAGGTTCCAAAATTAAAATGAAGGATTTTATAATTAAAAGCATACCCCCAAGAACAGACGCACGCACGTGCGCGTAGCCATCCAAACACGTCCGTTTCACTGAACGGGACGAGAACACGATGCAAGGACGCTACCACATGGTTAGGGGTGCCGAGCAGGCCATGACAAGTATTTTTAATTTAATTTTAGATGACTTAAATTGTTATATGCAAAATATGAATTGTCGGGGTAAAGTACAACTAGCAACAGTCAAGCAAGATAAATGAAATAAATACCACACACTACACATACGGTAACTGAAATTTATAGAACTGGACTCGGTTGTTACATTATACCCAACTACAAAAAGAATTTCGTCCTCGAAATTCCAAGAACACAAAAGATAGACGGCCGACAAACTACAAGAAAAGATGGGGAAACATCTGCCGGATTTCATCTTCTCGTTCCCAAGTTGACTCTCCATGTGAGCGATTACCCCAAGAAACAAGTACAAGAGGGATAACCCTATTCTTAAGAATCTTTTCCCTTCGATCCACGATTTCAACCGGTCGCTCCTCAAAAGTCAAGTCTTCTCGTACCGTCAGCTCCGAATGATCCAATACATGCGTTTTATCCTGAACATACTTACGGAGTTGAGATACGTGAAACACATCGTGCAGATTCGCCAAGGACTGCGGTAACGCTAAACGGTACGCTACCTCACCAACACGCTCCAAGATCTCAAAGGGTCCAACGAATCGAGGACTGAGCTTTCCTCGACTTCCAAAACGAATCACCCCTCTAGTCGGTGTTATCATCAAGAATTTGGATCGTTCTCTCCGACTGACCATCAGTTTGAGGATGATAAGCTGTGCTAAACTTCAATCGAGTCCCCAAGCTTTCCTGCAAAATCCGCCAAAAGTGTGATAAGAACCGAGTGTCACGATCGGACACGATGCTTACCGGTACTCCATGCAATCTTACAATCTCCTGCATGTACTGCTCCGCCAAAGTCTCTGTTGATTGACCAACACGAAAAGGAATAAAATGAGCTGCCTTGGTCAAACGATCAACAATCACCCATACTGCATTGTTGCCCTTTGGACTCCGCGGTAGACCTGTCACGAAATCCATGGTTATATGTTCCCACTTCCATTGAGGAATCGGAAGTGGTTGCAATAAACCAGCAACCCTTTGATGTTCAGCCTTAACTTGCTGACACACCAAGCACTTTGCTACAAAGCGAGCGATCTCCCGTTTCATGCCTTCCCACCAGAAATGCCGTCGTAAGTCTCGGTACATCTTCGTGCCTCCTGGATGTACGGAATAAGCTGAACTGTGTGCCTCCTTCATAAGCTCTTCGCGAACATCTACCCTTGGCACACAAAAACGGCTACCATACCTCAACGAACCATCTTCGTGGATCAATAAATATGTTCGTAATCCGGCTTCAACCTATTCTCGAAACTTTTGCAATCTAGGATCCTGCGATTGCGCTGCTTTAATATTCTCGATCAACGACGAATGTACTTGTAGCTACATCAACTGTCCCGAAGAACGCGGTAGTACAACCTCCAAATCAAATCTTTGAAAGTCTTCTACAGGTTCCTTCTGCGTAGTCAACATCTGAATGGCTGGTAACCGACTGAGCGCATCCGGTACAACATTAACCTTCCCCAGATGGTACTTGAGATCAAGATCGTAGTCAGCCATCGGCTCTAACCATCTACGTTGCCTCATATTAAGCTCCTTCAGTGTGAACACATACTTCAAGCTCTTATGATCCGTGAAAACTTCGACCCTTTCGCCCAAAAGATAATGTCTCCAAATCTTCAAAGCGAAAATCACAGCCGCAAGCTCCAAGTCATGAGTTGGGTAATTCTTCTCATGGGTCTTCAACTGTATTGATGCGTACGCTACAACCTTCCCATGCTGCATCAAAACGCAACCCGATCCTTTCCCAGATGCGTCGCTGTGAATAACTAATCCTCCGGAACTGTCTGGCACAGTCAGAATAGGAGCGGTTATCAATCTCTGCTTCAACATCTCAAAACCCGACGCACATCTATCCGTCCACACAAAAGGTACCTCCTTGCGCGTAAGCTTGGTTAACGGCTCCACCAGACGAGCAAAGTTCTCCACAAATCTCCTTTAATACCCAGCGAGTCCAAGAAAACTTCTTATCTCTGCAACATTCTTCGGAATCGGCCAATCTCGAACTGCTACAATCTTTTCGGGATCGACGGCGATTCCATCGCCATACACAACATGCCCCAAAAACTTTACTTCTTCCAGCCAAAACTCGCACTTGCTCATCTTCGCATATAACTTCTCCTGTCTCAACGTCTGCAGTGCGATCTTCAAATGTTCTGCATGCTCTTCAAAATTCTTCGAATAGACCAGAATATTGTCAATGAACACCACAATAAACTGGTCCAAGAATGGCGAAAAGATTCGGTTCATCAAGTCCATGAATATCGCCGGTGCATTCGTTACTCCGAAGGGCATCACTAAGTACTCGTAATGTCCATATCGAGTCCGGAACGCCGTCTTGCAAATATCTTCTGCTTTCACTCGGACCTGATGATATCCGGATCGCAAATCCAGCTTCAAGAATACCCTCACGCCACTAAGCTGCTCAAAAAGTTCGCCAATGCGAGGGATCGGGTACTTGTTCTTAATAGTCACCCGGTTTAATTCTCGATAGTCGATACACATCCTTCTCGTGCCATCTTTCTTCTTGACTAGAAGAACTGGAGCTTCCCCAGGGCGAGTTACTGCTTCGAATCCAACCCTTCTCAAGTAATTCAGCAACCTGTTTCTTGACTTCTTCCAACTCCACTGGTGCCATTGGATAATACGCTTTAGATACTGGCGCTGCACTAGGAATAAGATCAATTGCGAACTCCATGTCTCGCTTCGGCGGTAAACCCGATATATCTTCAAACACGTCCATAAAATCGCCAACAACAGCTGGCTCTTCACTTTTATCAACCTCCATTGCTGCAAGAATATTAGTTGTTCTGCTTCCTCCAGTAAAGATAAACTCGGGATGTCCAGGAATCTGGAAAATAACTTTCTTTGCCCTACAATCAATGTGAGCGTGGAAAGTGCCAAGAAAATCCATTCCCAAGACGACTTCGTAGCTGCCAGTATCAATCACCAAGAAATCTGCAAAAAGCTCTCGTCCGCAAACAACAACTGTACAATCTTTACACTCCCTACTAGATATGATTTTCCTATTCCCAGTGTGTATGTCCCAGAAACTAGACAGGGTCGTGCAAGTAATCGAGTGTGTAGCTATAAACTTGGACGACATAAAACAATGGGATGCACCAGAATCAAATAACGCTAATGCGGGAAAACCATGAACGAGTAGAATACCTGAAACAACTTCTCCTGACGCCTTAGCTTCCTCAGCCGTCAGGGTAAAAGCTCGAGCCTGATTAGGTCATTGAGTCAGCTGCTTCTGTCCCTGAAACGGTCTCTGCGGAGGCTTCTGAATATCATCCCTTGTGCGAAGCTTCGACGGATAAGAACTAACAGTATGATCCGCCGATCCACAAACCAGACACAGTCCCTGCATCCTGCGACTCTCCTTTTGCAAATGTCCGGGTAAGTGGCAATAGCTACACACCACGCGCTTCCTCTAATTAACGACAGTAGGCTTCTTCATCGGTGTTACACCACGACGGTCCACTGGAATACCTCTGCGTCCATGAGCTCGGTTTGGTACAAATGCCGGCTTCCTTACCACAACTGTTGTCTGCTATGAACCCCCAGTCTTCCCCGATAGGCTCTGCTGTTCTCGGGCTGCTGTAAGAACCTGTGAGAAGGTGGTCAAACCCAGGGAGACAATCTGCCTCTGAATGTCTACATCCAAGCTGTGCATGAACCTCCGTGCCCTGTCTGCATCTTTGGCAACTAAAGGTCCAGCGACTCTACTGAGCCGTGTCCACTCAGCTGCATGTACATCTATGGGCGCTCCATTCTGCTTCAGACCGATGAACTTCTATTCCATTTCCTCCCGTGCAGTCCGCAGGAAGAACTTCTCCAGGAAACTCTTCGAAAAATCCGCCCACTTGATCGGCTTGGGCAAGCGGGTCTCCTCCATAAGCCACCATTCACGGGCGTAGTCCACTAACTGAATGAGCACCACATCCACTGTTTTCTCATCTGGAATCTGTGCCGCAATAAGTAAGTTCTCCGTATCAACTAGCCACTGCTCTGCTGGCAACGGCTCCTCCAAACCAGTAAAGACAGACGGACCCAAACGCCTGAAACCTGCTACGGTCCCCACACGATCAACTGGCTTAGCTCCACCATTGTTCACGGACTGCTGAACGGTCCGCAAACCTTCCTGAAACGATTCAGCTTGCTGCTGGATCGGCTCGGTCTGCCTCTTTTGATTCTCCAGCATTCCCCGTCTCACTCCAAGCATGGCGGCTTCGTCAACACAGTTTTGGTACGTCTTCAGATTCTTGTCTGCCATACTCCTGAAATCAAAAAACCAAAGATTAGCATGATAACAGATTCAAATTATAGATCAAGGCTAGAACTCCAAGTTACTTAAATAGAGTACCGCATTATAACTATGCCGCGGTATCATAGTTACAATTACAAAACTCTACCCAAGTCGCCTAAGCTTTAGAGATAACAAGGAATCAGGTTTTCGAGTCGATATGCAAAGGAAGTTTGCGTATCGTAAAAGATATAGTCCGGAAGAACTTGATTCAAGAATGGTAAAACGGCAAGGTGGCAGGACATGTTTCCTAAACACAGGTATTCTGATTCGTGTATTGGGTACAATACCCAACAAAAAAAAGAATCAACCCGACTATCCTATGGCTCTAATACCAAAAGAACCATGTCACGCCCCGCGTCCCAGAGTGCGCTAAATTAGGCACGTGACATAGCCAACCATGCTACCTGTGGGGAGGAAGTATCCATCCACAGTCACATTACGGCTGTAGAGATATCAAGAACAAAATATAATTATCTAAAACATGTCCATAAGCCAAGATAACATGAGTCAAGAATAATAAAGTGCGGAAGCAAAAGATCTAATACAAAATAACTGGAATGTATGTCCCACAATGCGGGCTCACATCAGGAATAAAATGCAGAAAATAAAAGAACTAACTACTGTTGACACCTCACAGCTCAGCCTGCTGGCTGAACTACTCCTGCTCGGACTGCAACAAAAGTACGGAATCTGGGCCATGCAAAACCCAGACGTCAGCGCGTCATGTCATCAAGTGATAAAATAAACAGGGTAACAGGCAATGCAAGTATAAACTTGAATGAAAAGCAGGTGTAACAGTAATATAAATCAGGGCAGTGAAGGGTAGTGTGCAGTGAGTAAACTAAACTGTTCTATTGGGTTTTCTACTCCAAAGTCTTTGAAATCAATTTGATGAATCATCGATGTAACTCAATAGTATCCCGTGCATGCCCGGGACCACGGTCTACAGACTCTCGGGCCGAAACCGAGACGTGCCGCTAGGCACTAACAGGAAAGGAGTACAGACCAACGATGTCAGCAGCATCGTCACGAGGCGGGCCTAGCTTCTAAAACTTATCAGTATAAGCGAGCAACTATCGAGTTACAAGTCAGGATTTCATCATTGATTTCCCCATGCCCCCAAGTTATATGTGTCAAGTCAGGTATTCCGTAATCAAGGACTAATGCCAACACAGGATCAGGTAAGAGCAGGTTTGTCTGGATAGACAACAGAAACGGTCCGTGAGGACTACATGTCAGGTTTGTTGGCATTAGATACAAGATCAGGTAACGGGTCAATCCATGGTACAACAGGTCAAGTCAAGTAGTGTACGGTACCATGTCGGGTCAATCGATATGTGTGTAGCAAGTCAGGCCAGGGTGTAAAAGATAACATGTGGGTAATCATAAACAGCTAGAATAATCCTGGTTATAAATAAACAAGCATGGTACTATCAGAGTAATAAACTGGCACAGTAACATGATAGCAATAGGTGCAGATTAAACTACTCAATTGCACAGTTATCAATTTGGTTTAAGGAATACTTTAACGTTTCAGGGATGCAGTATAACACGTGTGGACGATGAAATCACATTAATATGTATTAAAACAATCTAGAGATGCAATTGAATGTGAATAAAGCTAAAGGTATGCAATCGGTCGTCCAATAGGGCAAAACTACAAAAAGGGTAATATAACTAATAACAATTGTGAGTATGTGATTTAACATTTAAATGTGATTATGTATGCTTAGTAAACTAAATGCAATGGTTACCTTTCAAGTTCTAGATCTGAAATAATATAAATTGATGCAGACGGAACATCGAAATGTTATAAGACGATGCATGGGGTGCTAAATCCAAACTATAGGTACGTTATATATATAGAATAGGTATAGAATGATTCAAATAGCATGTAGCAAGATTAACTTGCCTTGATGGGTCGCGATACGGAAAACGGAACGTTACGCGCCGGCGGGGAAAAGTCGCGACGCGCGCACGGTACACGGAAAGCGTCCGAATGACGAACAGTAGAAACACACGGGTCGGGGGTCCACGCTGGGGCGTTGGGAAACGTCGTCGGCATCGCCGGATTCCGGCGTACAAACAAAACAGTGAAAATCAAGAATGCATGAAAGAAAAGAGAAAAGAAGATTAAGAAGAATGAAGAGAAGGAGGATTGAGGAGGGGCTGCTCACGTTGATCAGTAGAAGGGTTGAGATCGTCGACTGTGTTGACGGAGCTCCGGCGGACAACCTACAGGGACAGCGACCAACCCACAGATCAGAACAAAAGAACAAGAAAAGAGAAGAAGGAAGGAAAGAAGAAGAAAGAAGAAGAGGGGAGGGAAGCTATGCTCACAGAGGGGTGCGCGAGGGCCAGGGGCACGGATTAAGATCACCGGCGGCAATCCCACGGTGCACAGCAGTGTGCAGGGGTGCGCGGTTGCTCGTGCAGGGTGCTCGGGGAGAGGAGGAAGGAGAAAGGAGGGAGAGTAGAGGCGGCTGCGACGAGGGTTGAGGGGCGACGAGGCTCGTGCGGCGGCGTCGGCGCTAGGCAGAGGCGAGGGAGGAAGGCGGCTAGGTTTTTAGGGATGGGTTCTGTTTGTTTTGGAAGGGGAAGGAAATATAAAAAAGAATAGAGAGAGAGAGAAGACGCGGGGAGAAAGAGAGATCAAGAGGAGAGAGAAGAGGAGAGAGATAGAGAGGGGGAGAGAGATCGAAAGGAGAGAGAAAGATTTGAGGAGAAAGAAAATTGGCTTCTAGCGCCAGAGAGTGAGAGAGAGAGAGAAAGAGAAGGAGAAAGGAGAGAAGGAGAGAGGGAGTGGGGCCCGGCGAAGGAGATGTGTGCTGCGATTGGCTCGTGGCCAATGAAGGAAGAAAAATGAGAAAGATTTTGTGGGAGAAAGAAATGTGTGGGGTCGGATGAACGGAGGCTCGCGATTGGCTGAAGAAAGGTTGGAGGAAAATATAAAAGATTTTTGATGCTAAAGAGAATCCTTCGCCAGCAGAAAAAGATTTCAAAACTAACAATTAATTTCAAATATTTGCATGCTGATACAAAAATATGGTAGGTAAAATTTTAAAATATTAAATTATTAAAATTTTGGCGGGATTCAAAATAATTCAGAATTGCGCCCGAGTCGGGTCCAAAAATTTGGATTTGAAATATGAAAATTATTGACAGGTTCCAAAATTAAAATGAAGGATTTTATAATTAAAAGCATGCCCCCAAGAACAGACGCACCCACGTGCGCGTAGCCGTCCAAACACATCCGTTTCACTGAACGGGACGAGAACACGATGCAAGGACGCTACCACAGGGTTAGGGGTGCCGAGCAGGCCACGACAAGTATTTTTAATTTAATTTTAGATGGTTTAAATTGTTATATGCAGAATATGAATTGTCGGGGTAAAGTACAACTAGAAACAGTCAAGCAAGATAAATGAAATAAATACCACACACTACACATACGGTAACTGAAATTTGTAGAACTGGACTCGGTTGTTACAAATCCCCATCAGGAGCAAGTATATCGTGAGAAGATTACTTTGTGTACTTGGAAAAGTTGAGACTTTCAAAACTATGCTTAAGTCCATCCAGATCCTACTTGCCACTGCTACATACCAAGACTACGACATCTGGCAGTTGGGTGTCATGACAGCTTTTCTAAATCATGATTTAGAAGAGAGCATCTACAAGTACACAGCCAGAGGGCTTCGTAGACAGTGGGAGCAGCGGAAACGTGTGCAAGTAGTTTTATGTGATAAATCAGGCATCGCAGAGTTAGAACTTCTATTTTGATATGGTAGTCAAAGAGTTTGACTTCATCAAAATGGTAGATGAACCTTGTATATACAAAAAGGTAGTAGAGAGTATGGTGGTGATCCTCGTAGAGTACGTGGATAACATACTCTTGATAGGGAAGGAGTTTCCTATGCTACACTCGGTCAATCTCCTCTTATCACAAAGAATCTCCATATAGGATCAAGGTGATACCTCCTAAATCCTGGGTTATGGATCTATGAGATAGATCTAATTGGATGTTAGGATTCTCACTAGTTGTAGTGAGATGGTATCAATCTATCCTGGGGAGAATCACTGGAAAGGTTCCAAGGTGATAAGGATGACTGAATGTCAGTCACAGGCATTGTATTTACCCTCAGTGGAGGGACGGTGTGTTGGAAGAGTTCCAAACTAGATACCGTGACTTACTAGACGATTAAAGGTAAGATACATCTTTACCAAGAATGCTACCAAAGAGAAAGTCTGGATATATTTTAGTTCATGAGATGAACTTCGTTCCTGCCATTATGTGATAATGGAGTTGTGGCTTAGGCCTAGGAACCCTGGTCCCATCAGAAATCCATACATATTCTTAGGCAGTATCACCTGATCATGGAGATGGTTGATCTCCAGGGAGATCGAGGTTAGGAGAGTAGACACAGAGGACAACAGCGTGAATCCACTCACAAAAGCCTATTTCCCAGTAGAGACTTTTATGGGATGGTTGAGTATGAGATACTTCACCCACAGCTTAATGTTGGGCATGCGTTACTACAACAGATGGCCCTAGTGCAAGTGGGAGATTGTTAGTTATATGTATGCCCTAGAGGCCATTACTATACATACGTTGTATATTGTAGTGGATGCTTGGACATATATAGGAAGGACTTTCTTGCTCGACATGATAGTATACTATCTGGTTACTCTTTAACTTAACATGTACTCTGATTGTCTCTATATCACATGTTGATAAAGCCCTTAGGATGAGCACTTGACTACCAGGACAATGATGCAGATCTTACTAGTGGGGACAATGTAGTCGCCAAGTACATCCTTCAAATGTTCCTAGTCATGGGAGTACTGAGATAGGGCATCGATACTCCAGAGTAGACTAGCATATGCGCTTCTTGACCCATATGATGGGCGATGGATGATCCCATATCCATTGGTGTTAGATATCAGAGAAGATATACGGGTGCTCAGTGGAGACTGGGTACACTGGACGGACTCGCCGAGAACTCCCAGATGGTATTATACCTCACGTCAGATGGCAGTTCTATGGTGACACTGGTACAGGTTAGTCTGTAGACCCGAGATCGTTATAGAGTCTTGTGTGATTCCCACTGTGCTTTGATTTCCATCATACCACGTCCAAGAGGGCGTGCAAAAAGGTGGCTTTTGGGTACAGTCCCGAATCATATGGAGGCAATGAGCGATAGGAGGGGTTTCGCCTCTCCCGGTATAGGGAGTTGATGTTGCGCTGTGTTCGATTGGCTATAACTGGAAATCCCTGGCCAGGGATGCTGAGATTTACTGGTAAGTGTTATCAGTAGTTTCTCGAACTGTTATGGACCTTATATCGACACGACTTATCAAGCTACTGGGTTTTGACGTTTACCACCCCTAGGCGAGATATGCGACATATCAGACGAAGAGACCGGACTGTACGGGAGTGTTACTGGTTGGATTCACGGGAGAAAGTACAGGCTTGCTTTTTGATTTTCTGCTTGCTCAATACATGGGTGGCTATTACGTTTAGCTGACCGCTTGCAGCTTGTGGGTGTTTGATATGATCATCACCTACTGCCGGCGTATTGACGATTCTTTAGAGTCCTACACAGAGGTTTCCTGGCTCAGGCAAAACGGAGTAGGAGCACATATGCGATATGTGCGGGACCGAGAATAATACGTGTATGCGATACCGTATTAGATTCTCGCGATATGAGATATCAGCCGGGTATATGTGATATAGCCGGGTCATCGGATCAAGTGTTGATTCGATGAACTGATACAGATTATATTAGTCGGTTATTTTTGAAATAGCCGGATTATCGGATCAAGTGTTGATTCGATAATTTAATGTTTAATTATATATTTGATATATTAAATTATATTAACTAATATAAGCTCACTTAAAGATTCTTTTTCTCACTCGGGTAATATATTGATATATATGCGATATATGTTAATTGTATTATTTTATTTTGTTACAATAAATATTGTATATGTGATATATAATATTGTAACAAGTTATGATTACAAATAAAATATGATTAGTTGAGATTAAACATAGTTAGAGCTTGATTTGGGTTAGCTCTTTCATGAAGCTTCTAGAAGCTTTTATTTTGTTTTAAGCTAAGATATTATGTGTTGATATTTTGGAGATATTTCCTAACCCAATCCAAACCCTTTACCCTAGTTTAATCTCTACAATGGTTAGCCCTTTTGATTTTTAACCATGGGTTGCATTTGCAATTATGAAAACAATTCATTATTCATCACAAATATATTCTTCTTCTTCTTCCTCTTGAAAAAGCTTTCTAGCTTTTTGCAAAGTGATGATAATGAGTGAGAAATTGAAATAAAAGAGTGCTAAATTCCTACTTCATTATCCTCATCTATTCTAGTCGCTTAGATTAGGGTGTTTGCTTTGCTAATACTTGATTAGCAAAGCAAGAGCTTGGGTTTGAGTTTCTTCAAGGTAGATCATCGTTGTTATTGAAGATCAGAAGCAAGATTGCATCTTTGTCTTCATGGAGCCTCTCTAGAGTCCGGGTACTCGATGATCGCAGCGAAGGGAACTCAACATGGAGCTTTAGAAGTAAAGGACCGGACTATAAAGGTTTTAATCCCTAACTCTTAGAAGTAAAGTTGTTTACTTGCATGTTTACCCCTAATTATCTAGCAAAGATCCTCGCTTTAGGTTGTTCGGCACGTCTAAATTTTAAATCGGGCATGGTTGATGCCTTATAGAACCTTGTGACAGTGCCTTGTAACCCTACATGAGAACCGTGGTCATTTTAAAAGAAAGTATGCATTGTTAAAAAACCCGTTTATCTTGATATGATATTTCAGTGCGTCCACCAAGCGTTTTCTCGGTTCTGAGACGTGTGACATTTGAAACCTGATTCGAGGAGCTGGATGCGGCCGATTGCGGGTACATGGTGGACCCGGTATGGTACCCCGGGGCAAGAAAGGGATGCTGTGTATACAGACGGTAAGCCTGGCAGAGGGACTACTACCTACCGGTGATAGTATTTGGGCTCGGTGGATATCCGGAGGATACCGACCGGAGTCGAGAGATGAAATGGGGTGATCCGGATTGACGAAGCCCGTAGGCCGATCCAGACTGACGGAGCCCGAGATAAGAGGATTTACATATCGATGCTGGACATGGGTTTCATGATATTTTCGGGTGTCGATATTGGACACCCAGGTTTCATGACTTTGATGTGTCACGAGGGACACCGTTGATTTATATCCTCATACTTCCATGCACACTCTTTATGATATTGACGTGCATGCATACATCGATTATATGGTTGGACGAGATCCACATGCATACAGACATTGATTATATGATTGGATGATATCCGCATATATATAGGTGTTGATTTCATTGTTTGGCATATATACAGATACGGTCACCCTAGATATCATAGTATTACCTTTATGATATAGTTGACCTAGGAGTCATTGTTTATTCGATTTCTATCTGTTGATATTTTCTACTCACGAGTTGGCAAATCACCCCCGTTGTGCCACAGTTCTTGCACGTTGACCGCTTAAATCAGTAGTGGCTTCGCTGGCACACTGTTGCTTTCGATTGTTTTGCATTGGTAGGTGGGACATTTGTATCGTACCCACTCTTGTATCTATATTTCATATTGTATCTAGTTAACTCCATCAATCAAAATTAGTAATTTGTATAAGTAATGAGACTTAGTGAGACTTGTGGTTGTGAGACTTAGAGCTGTAAGGTTACTAGGCACTCTTGTGAAGGTTCATCAGGCATCAAACATGCCCGAATAAAAAATTAGACGTGCCGAACAACCCAAAGCCGGGATCTTTGCTAGATTATTAGGGTTTAACATGCAAGTAAACATTTTTACTACTAAGTGTGAGGGATTACAACCTTTGTAGTCCGCTCCTTCACTTCATAAACTCCGAGTAGAAGTCCCTTTGCCGCGATCCACGATCTCCCAGACTCAAGAGAGGCTCCACGACTCGAACGATCCATGCTAGCTTGTAGTGTTCCGCTTCTCCGATGATCTACGTCGAAATTGCTATAACTCAAGCTTTCTCACTCTAATGAGGTGGACACCCTAATCTAATGGGCTAGATTAGATGAGGATGATGGAGTAGTATTTATGCTACCTTTTTATATCATTTTCTCACAAGAAATCATCACAAAAAGAAATAACTAGTAAGCTTTCTCAAAGCTAAAGAGAGAAGAAGATGAATGAAAAAGAGTTAATCCTTTTGTGATGAATAGTAGAAGTGAATATATGATTGATTATGGAACCATAGTAAAGGATGATAAGCTTAACTTTTGTAGAGAATAAACTAGAGCTAGGGTTTGGTTAGGTTAAAAAATGAGTCATGGATAAATATCAACCATAATATCTTAACCAAGACAAAAGGAATGCTTCTAGATGGTGCAAGAAGAAGCTAACCCTAATCAAACCCTAAACTCTTTTTATCATCACTAAACATGTTTCATAATTAATCATATCATGTTAATATAATATATATCACATATATATTATATTTGTAACTAAAGAAAATAATACAATTAATATATATCGCATATATATCAATGTATTATCCGGTGAGAAAATGAAATAATAAAGCGAGCCAATATTAGATAATGTAATACAATATATCATATATATTATTATACATTAAATCATCGAATCAACACTTGATCCGACAATCCGGCTATATCGAATATAACCGACTAATATATCATGTACCGATTCATCGAATCAACACTTGATCCGATGACCCGGTTCATATCTAAATATCGCGAGAATATAATACGGTATCTCATATCGCATTATGCTCGGTCCTGCACATATCACATATGTGCCTCTACTCCGTTTTGCCTGAGCCAAGAAACCTCTGTGTAGGACTCTAAAGAATAGTTAATACGCCGGTAGCAGTTGATGATCATATCAAACACCCACAAGCTGCAAGCGGTCAGCTAAACGTAACAGCCACCCAAGTATTGAGCGATCAGAAGATCAACAAGCTAGCCTGTACGTTCTCCTGTGAATCCAATCAGTAACACTCCCGTACAGTCCGGTCTGTTCGTCTGATATGTCGCATATCAAGTCTAGGGGTGGTATACGTCAGACCCCAATAACCGATAAGTCGTGTCGATGTGAGGCTTATAACAGGTCGAGAAACTACTGGTAACACTTACCAGTAAATCTCTATATCAGCCCTGGCCATGGACTTCCAGTTATAGCCAATCGAACACAGCACAACATCAACTTCCTATATCGGGAGAGACGAATTCCCTCCTATCGCTCATTGCCTCAATGTGATTCGGGACTGTACCCAAAAGCCACCGTTTTACACGCCCTCTTGGACGTGGTAAGGTGGAAATCAAAGCACGGTGGGAATCACACAAGACTCTATGACGATCTCGGGTCTACAGACTACCCTGTACCAGTGTCACCGAAGAAATGCCATCTGACGTGTGGTATATCACCATCTGGGAGTTCTCGGCGAGTCCGTCCAGTGTACCCAGTCTCCACTGAGCACCCATACACCATCCTTGATGTCAAACACCGATGGATATGGGATCATCCATCGCCCATCTTATGGGTCAAGATGCGTATACGCTAGTCTACTCTGGTATATCGATGCCCTGTCTCGATATACCCTCGACTAGGAACAGTTATAGGAAGTACTCATCGACTAACATGGCCCCACTAGTATGATCTCATCATAGTCCCAGTAGTCGAGTACAGATCTTAAGGGCTTTATCAACATGTGAGAGAAAAACAGTAAACCAGTACACGTCAACATGTTAAGATAATGTGAAACCAAATACCATACTATCATGACGAGTAAGAAAGTCCTCTCTATATATATCCAAGCATCCATCATAATATACATCATATGTACAACAATGGCCTCTAGGGCATATACATAACTAACAATCTCCCACTTGCACTGAGGCCAGCTGCTGTAGTATCTCATACCTAGCATCCCGAATAATCTCTCAAACTGTATCTAGGGAACGGCCTTCGTGAGTGGATCCGCAGTGTTGTCCTTCGTATCTACTCTCCTGACCTCGATCTCCCGGCGATCAACTATCTCCCTGATCAGGTGATACCGCCTCAGAATATGTCTGGACTTCTGATGGGACTTGGGTTCCTTGGCCAAAGCCACAGCTCCATTGTTATCGCAATACAGAGGTATTGGATGCTTAATTGATGGAACCACACCAAGTTGACTAATGAACTTCTTTATCCAGACAGCCTCTTTGGCAGCATCGTTGGCAGCGATGTATTCAGCCTCCATCGTCGAGTCTGCAACGGTATCCTGTTTGGAACTCTTCCAACATACCGCCCTTCCATTGAGGGTAAAAACAAATCCCGAGTGCGACTTAGAGTCGTCCTTATCACTTTGGAAGCTGGAATCGGTAAAGGACTCCACCCGGAGTTCCCCGTTACCATACAACAAGAACATGTCTCTAGTCCTTTGCAAGTACTTGAGAATGTTGTTCACAGCTGTCCAGTGACTCTCTCCACGATCTGCTTGATACCGACTCACTACACTTAGTGAGTATGCTACATCGGGTCTGGTATATAGCAACGCATACATGATAGAGCCTACTGCCGAAGCATAGGGTATCCCTTGCATGCGAGCTCTCTCCAAATCAGTCTTGGGAGACATCTCTTTGGAGAGAGTGAGTCCAGAGATCGTGGGTTGGTTCCCACGCTTGGATTCTTCCATACTAAACCTCTTTAGTATGGTGTCAATGTACCTGGATTGGGATAATCCCAGTATCCGTTTAGATCTATCTCTATAGATCATGATTCCCAATATGCAGGAGGCATCACCTAGATCTTTCATTGAGAATCTTTGTGATAAGAAGAGCTTGACAGATTGCAGCATAGGAATATCATTTCCTATCAAGAGTATGTCATCCACATACAATACGAGGAAGACAACCTTACTCTCTGCTACCTTCTTATAGATATAAGGTTCATTTATATTTTTGATGAAGTCAAACTCTTTGACTACAACATCAAAACAGATGTTCCAACTCCGCGATGCTTGCTTCAACCCATAAATGGATTTAAGCAGCTTGCACACCTTTCCGCTGTTCGCACTATCTACGAAGCCCTCTGGCTGAGTCATGTACACACACTCTTCTAAATCACCGTTTAGAAAGGCGGTCTTAACATCCATTTGCCAGATTTCGTAGTCATGGTATGCAGCAATGGCAAGTAAGATCCGGATGGACTTAAGAATAGCCACAGGAGAAAAGGTTTCGTCATAATCCACACCTGGTCGTTGACGAAAACCCTTTGCTACAAGTCTAGCTTTGAAAGTCTCAAGTTTTCCATCTACACCAAATTTCTTTTTAAAGATCCACTTGCTCCCAATGGGTTTACCCCTACAGGAGCATTTTCCAAAGTCCATACTTTGTTGGTGTACATGGATTCCATCTAAGATCGCATTGCATCCAGCCATTTCACAGAGTCAGCACTCGTGATGGCCTGCTCAAAACTAGTCGGGTCATCATCTTCCATGATGCAATCCTCGCTTCCACCATCAATGAGAAAACCGTAGTATCTCTCAGGTGGACGAGAAACCCTACTAGATCGGCGGAGAGGCTGGGGTTCGTCAGGTACTACTGAATCCTTTGCTTCTACTAAATCTTCAGTTGCAGTTTGTGTTGCTGGAACCTCTTCCAGCTCTACCTCTTTGCCACTAATTTCTTTTGCAAGAAATTCCTTTTCCAAAAAGGTGGCATATTGAGAAACAAACACTTTTTGTTCTTCAGCGTGGTAGAAAAAATATCCTTGGGAATTCTTAGGATACCCCACAAACTTGCAAAGAACTGATCGTGCCTCGAGTTTGTCCGGATTTTGTCTTTTGACATAGGCCGGACAACCCCATATCTTAACTCATTTAAAATATGGTCTCTTCCCACTCCATATCTCATATGGTGTGGTAGGTACTGATTTAGACGGAACTTGATTCAATAGGTATGCTGTTGTCTCAAGCGCATAACCCCAGAAGGAAATAGGTAACTCAGCTGTACTCATCATTGAGCGCACCATATCTAATAGGGTGTGATTCCTCCGTTCGGATACACCGTTGTGCTGTGGTGTATAAGGAGGAGTAAGCTGAGAGAGAATCCCATTCTCTTTTAGATAATCAAGGAACTCATTACTTAAGTATTCACCTCCTCGATCAGATCGAAGAATTTTAATACTTTTGCCCGTTTGATTCTCTACTTCGTGCTTATATTCTCTGAATTTCTCAAAAGCTTCGGACATGTGTTTCATCAGGAACACATGTCCGAATCTTGAGAGATCGTCAGTGAATGTAATGAAGTAGGAAGAACCGTTCCTGGCATGCGTAGACATGGGGCCGCATACATCACTATGTACCAATCCTAAGAGTTCCGCAACTCTTTCTCCGTGTCCATTAAACGGAACTTTGGTCATTTTGCCTTTGAGACATGAATGGCAAGTATCATAAGATGATAATTCAAATGGATTCAGATATCCATACTTATGTAACTTAGCCAGTCGTGTCGCATTGATATGACCAAGTCTACAATGCCACAAGAAGGATTCGTTCATTTCTGAACTCTTCCTCTTGTGTGTGTTTTGTATATTGAGGATTGTATTTTAATTTAGAATGAATATGCCATTATGTAATGAGCCTGATGCAATCAACTTTTGATCTAGGAATATGTTCATAACATTATCCTTTACTACAAAATTATAACCTTCTTTACTTAATAAAGAAACTGATATAATGTTGCACATCATGTTCGGTATATAATAGCACTCATTCAGAATCAGTGTATCACCACTTGGTAATACTAGGTGATATTCGCCAACTGCTTTGGCTGCAATATTTGCCCCATTCCCTACTTGAACGGAATGATCACCTTTTCCCAGTTCTCTACCTTTACGTAGCCCATGTAACATTTTACATATGTGGGATCCTGATCCGGTATCTAATACCCAGGACGTAGGGTGAACTGAGAAGCAGTTCTCAATAACTAACACACCCGAAGAAGATGCATCAACATGCATGTTCTTTTGGGCAGCTTGAGAATCTAGATATTCTCCTATTCCCTGTTCAGTCTTATAACTCTTATAAGAAAGAACGAGTCCAACGTTCCCCTGCTCACTATAATAAGCGAGTTCAGTCAATACATCCATATTATTATCTTGATTATGGCCTGACATGGTCGCTACCTGGAGAGAGAGAGAGAAGAAAACACTTTAGCGTATGCTCTTGCAAGATTAGATTGGTTATTATCTTATCTAATCAGGATGTCTCCCACTGTTTTTATCAACTCTACCTTCAAACCCTAAAAGGTAAGATTAGCCGGGATTAATTACACCCTACAATTTTGTCAATCTTTCAGCCAGATCAGTGTCGGTACTTGAGGGAGGTTCCCTGTGCTTTCGCACGGACCTAATTAAAATAAACCTCGTTTTCCCAGAGGCGTAACCCCGTTAACACTTTTCTAGACACCTACTTGATCGGCTAATTGTCCTTGTAAAACTCTACCAGGAGTAACTCTTACTCGCAGTGGGTATCGAGATCCAACTATCTCATAGGAGGTATGCAATCTCATTACAAATTTCAACACTTGAAATTCCCGATAATATTTTTCCCCTAGCAACTTATGACCTTAACATAGTCAACAAATCAAAATTGCTAGCCAAGTTCAACCCGTCATTTCCCGATTGAATTAAACCCACCTGCACGACCCTTAACATAGTCAACAAAGTCGTACAACTACCCTAATCCAATCATATTTCATGTTTTAGCATATAAGTACTAATTAGCTACCGCACAATACGCCTTAACATAGTCCACAAACGTAGCACGACTACTAACTAGTCTTTTTCTGAAATGACGGAGGGCTACGCAAGTTTTTCAGAAAAACCCTGAGCGTAATGAACTTGATATCGTCGTAGAATCGAGTGTTTTTGAAAAGGAGTTTTTTTGAGGCTTTTCTAGTTTTGCTAAAGAGGTCACTCCCGGTGAAGGGATCTCGGCTCTTTCCTCATCGAATAAGGTGCAGAGTATATCATATATACCGCTATGCAAAGCAAGAACTATACAAGCTGTCAAAAACTAAACCGCGAGTTTGTAGCATCTGCCAGTTTCGCTAAAGAGGTCACTCCCAGTGAAGGGATCTTGGCTCTTTCCTCATCGAATAAGGTGCAGGGTATATCATATATACCGCTATGCAAAGCAAAACTGTAGCTACCCTTTTTATAAAGTTTTGATTCTACAACATCTTTTAGGTTTCTTTTCCTTTTATTAATCTCATTAATAAAATCCCATCAGCTTATGCTTCCTAAGCATCACAGAAGAAACGAAAGCAGTAATATTTATATATCAGCATATATATATATAGTATAAGCATTCGTCTCAGGCAGTAATATGATCTCATCACAGAACATTGCAGCAGAAGAACATATATGAAATATTGGATATACTAGGCTGTCCGTGTTTTTAATACAAGCCGGTATAAAACACGGATTCCACGGTCGCGATGAATAGCCAAACCCACAACCCAAGACCCCTACGAGAGCGGCAAGTAACACTGCCAATTCTAGGTTTAGGAGACCCGGTCTCGACTCCTCGAGATGACCTCCCACTGGACCCTAGAACCCGGTTACTTGTGCTCCCCTCCTTGGGTCTACCTAATGCGGAAAAATAAATAATATACAATGGTGACATCAACCTCATCCCGGAAGTGCCCCAATAAAAGAATATTACATACAAATGAATTTTACATGAATGAAAATAAAAACCCTCATCTCATATAAAACCCCCGGCTATTCAGAACACGACGATCCAATATAACATATCACAGCAACACATAATATCACATATCATCAACGTAAGTAATTATGCATACACCGATCGTCGTTGACGTATAGCAACGAAAACCGGCAATACAACTACATACTATAAAGCTACAATATTTGGAATCCACAATCACTTTAGACATCGTAAATCCGAAATATCACATATTTCGCATTTCATGCCTAACTCTATGAATTCCACATATTGTATCACATTCCAGATAAATAGACAGTATTAAACTTTCCGAACAGATAATCAAATATCCAAAATTTCCTAAATTGCACAACACTTGAGCGGAGTTCAAATAATCCCGGAATATGTCACAGTACTGGTGATCCAGCCATAGAAGGGTCAAGCCAACGCCTCACATGTGGCATGCCGTACTGCCCCAAACCCTAAAGGTTTAAAGGAAGTTCAAGACGGTCACATAATCGAGTTAAGGTTTGTTGTCTTCTAGAGGGTCCACCGTGTTACTTGCATATTTTTCCGAAAGATTTAAACCCGAAAAAAATTCAACACTTGAAAGTTTTTCGTGCCGGGAAAAAGTGAGTTAATGATATCCGTTCGAACATTTTAACAGTTTCAAAATATCCGGAAAACATAACAAAATTAAATTTTCCGATCGAATCAATCGATTACAAAATAAACCCCAGAACACTCAACACTTGAGTCAGAATAAAAAATACCCTGAAAGTATAAAAGCAGCAAAAGGGATTACTGTGAAAACAGAAGTGTCCAACCAAACAGTAGTGCCGTGGAACCGCGGCCCAAGTAAGGTACGGCCGCGGTTCAGCGGCGCTCTGTAGGGATGACATCATCGTTTTTCAAAATTATTTTTGAATTTACCTGATGATTTTTTTAGGTATTTTTAATTCAGAAAAATCCCAGTTTTTAAAAATTATCCAGAGAGGGGTTCATTTTCGTCGTATCGGGTTCGATCGGAGTTTTAATTTCGTATACACGTCGCCTAATGCTCTAGCTAGGCTCTGATACCACTGTAGGGTTACTAGGCACTCTTGTGAAGGTTCATCAGGCATCAAACATTCCCGAATAAAAAATTAGACGTGCCGAACAACCCAAAGCCGGGATCTTTGCTAGATTATTAGGGTTTAACATGCAAGTAAACATTTTTACTACTAAGTGTGAGGGATTACAACCTTTGTAGTCCACTCCTTCGCTTCATAAGCTCCGAGTAGAAGTCCCTTCGCCGCGATCCACGTTCTCCTGGACTCAAGAGAGGCTCTACGACTCGAACGATCCATGCTAGCTTGTAGTGTTCCGCTTCTCTGATGATCTATGTCGAAGTTGCTATAACTCAAGCTCTCCCACTCTAATGAGGTGAACACCCTAATCTAATGGGCTAGATTAGATGAGGATGATGGAGTAGTATTTATACTATATTTTTATATCATTTTCTCACAAGAAATCATCACAAAAAGAAATAACTAGTAAGCTTTCTCAAAGCTAAAGAGAGAAGAAGATGAATGAAAAAGAGTTAATCCTTTTGTGATGAATAGTAGAAGTGAATATATGATTGATTATGGAACTATGGTCAAGGATGAGAAGCTTACCCTTTGTAGAGAATAAACTAGAGCTAGGGTTTGGTTAGGTAAAAAAATGAGTCATGGATAAATATCAACCATAATATCTTAACCAAGACAAAAGGAATGCTTCTAGATGGTGCAAGAAGAAGCTAACCCTAATCAAACCCTAAACTCTTTTTATCATCACTAAACATGTTTCATAATTAATCATATCATGTTACTATAATATATATCACATATATATTATATTTGTAATTAAAGAAAATAATACAATTAATATATATCGCATATATATCAATGTATTATCCGGTGAGAAAATGAAATAATAAAGCGAGCCAATATTAGATAATGTAATACAATATATCATATATATTATTATACATTAAATTATCGAATCAACACTTGATCCGACAATCCGGCTATATCGAATATAACCGACTAATATATCATGTACCGATTCATCGAATCAACACTTGATCCGATGACCCGGTTCATATCTAAATATCACGAGAATATAATACGGTATCTCATATCGCATTATCCTCGGTCCTGCACATATCACATATGTACCTCTACTCCGTTTTGCCTGAGCCAAGAAACCTCTGTGCAGGACTCTAAAGAATCGTTAATACGCCAGTAGCAGGTGATGATCATATCAAACACCCACAAGCTGCAAGCGGTCAGCTAAACGTAACAGCCACCCAGGTATTGAGCGATCAGAAGATCAACAAGCTAGCCTGTACGTTCTCCCGTGAATCCAATCAGTAACACTCCCATACAGTCCGGTCTGTTCGTTTGATATGTCGCATATCAAATCTAGGAGTGGTATACGTCAGACCTCAATAACCGATAAGTCGTGTCGATGTGAGGCTTATAACAGGTCGAGAAACTACTGGTAACACTTACCAGTAAATCTCTATATCAGCCCTGGCCAGGGTCTTCCAGTTATAGCCAATCGAACACAGCACAACATCAACTCCCTATACCGGGAGAGACGAATCCCCTCCTATCGCCTATTGCCTCCATGTGATTCGAGACTGTACCCAAAAGCCACCGTTTTGCATGCCCTCTTGGACGTGGTAAGGTGGAAATCAAAGCACGGTGGGAATCACACAAGACTCTATGACGATCTCGGGTCTACAGACTACCCTGTACCAGTGTCACCGGAGAACTGCCATCTAACGTGTGGTATATCACCATCTGAGAGTTCTCGGCGAGTCCGTCCAGTGTACCCAGTCTCCACTGAGCACCCGTACACCATCCTTGATGTTAAACACCGATGGATATGGGATCATCCATCGCCCATCATATGGGTCAAGATGCGTATATGCTAGTCTACTCTGGTGTATCGATGCCCTATCTCGATATACCCTCGACTAGGAACAGTTATAGGAAGTACTCATCGAATAACATGGCCCCACTAGTATGATCTCATCATAGTCCTAGTAGTCGAGTACAAATCCTAAGGTCTTTATCAACATGTGAGAGAAAGACAGTAAACCAGTACATGTCAACATGTTAAGATAAAGTGAAACCAAATAGCATACTATCATGACGAGCAAGAAAGTCCTCTCTATATATATCCAAGCAACCATCATAATATACATCATATGTATAACAATGGCCTCTAGGGCATATACATAACTAACAAGAGCGAGGGGTTTCCTGCTACTTGTGGTTTTGATGTCTTGCTTATTTCTTTATTTTTTGTGGTGAACTTCGCCGTTGGGCATCGTATACTTATATTTACTGTCTAGCGCGGTTGTGATCCGCCGTTGGGCGAAGAGCTAGCTCCCGCTTGGGGATGCCTTTATTATTATCTTGTATATGTGGTTTTGGATCAAAATATACAAAGGAGGTGCTGCCCGAATTTTCAAAAAGACGAAACATGTTTTTAAACTTGCATAATTCACTTGCATTTTCATGTTCCTTTTCTATGCATTAAGAAAACTTTATTTCATTACACCTTTATTTCAAAACTTCACCTCCTTTATTTTCTTAAAAAGGTTTAGATTTCTGGGTTTTCAGCTTACTTGAATTCCGTTACGCCTTTAGACGTTGCGTGATTCAAGTGCTGGTCACGAGCTAATATTTTGGGTCGTGACAGAGATCCAGGCATATTCTGAGGCGGTATCACCTGATCCGGGAGATAGTTGATCGCCGGGAGATCGAGGTCAGGAGAGTAGACACAAAGGATAACACTTCGGATACATTTACGAAGACCATTCCCTAGATATAATTTGAGAGACTCTTCAGGATGTTGAGTATGAGATACTACAACAGCTGGCCTTAGTGTAAGTGGGAGATTGTTAGTTATGTATATGCCCTAGAGGCCATTGTTGTACATATGATATATATTATAGTAGATGCTTGGATATATATAGAGAGGACTTTCTTGCTCGATATGATAGTATGCTATCTGGTTGCTCTTTGTCTTAACATGTTGACTTGTATTGGGTTACCGTCTTGCTCTCACATGTTGATAAAGCCCTTAAGATATGTACTTGGCTACTAGGACTATGATGTAGATCATACTAGTAGGGCCAGGGTAGTCCACAAGTACACCCTATAACTGTTACTAGTCGAGGGTGTATCGAAACAGGGCATCGATACTCCAGGGTAGACTAGCGTATATGCATCTTGACCCATATGATGGGCGATGGATGATCCCATATCCATCGATGTTTGACATCAAAGATGGTGTACGGGTGCTCAGTGGAGACTGGGTACACTAAACGGACTCGCCAAGAACTCTTTGTTGGTATTATACCTATCGTCAGATAGCAGTTCTTTGGTGACACTGGTACAGGTTAGTCTGTAGACCCGAGATCGTCATAGAGTCTTGTGTAATTCCCATCGTGCTTTGATTTCCACCTTACCACGTTCATGAGAACGTGGAAAACGGTGGATTTTAGGTACAGTCTTGAATCACATGGAGGCAATGAGCGATGGGAGGGGTTTCGTCTCTCCCGGTATTGGGGGTTGATGTTGCGCCGTGTTCGATTGTCTATAACTGGAAGTCCTTGGCCAGGGCTGATATAGAGATATACTGGTAAGTGTTATCAGTAGTTTCTCGACCCGTTATGAGCCTCACATCGACAAGACTTATCGGTTACTGGGTCTGACTTTTACCACCCCTAGACTGGATTTGCGACATATCAGACGAATAGACCGGACTGTACGATAGTGTTATTGATTGAATTTATAAGAGTTAGAGCAAACTTGCTTGTTGATCTTCTGATCGCTCAATACCCGGGTGGTCGTTACGTTTTGCTGACCGCTTGCGGCTTGTTGGTGTTTGATATGATCATCACCTTCTGTCGGCGTATTGACGAGTCTTTAGAATCCTACATAGAGGTTTTCTGGCTCAGACAAAATGGAGTTGGATCACATATGTGATATGTGCGATATCGATATTGATACGCGTACGTGATACCGTAGTCTATTCTCACGATATGTGATATCGGCCGGTTATATGTGATATAGCAGGGTTATCGGATCAAGTGTTGATTCGATGAAATAATATAATATATACATATATATATATATACATATATATATTATATGCTCACTTAAATATTTATTATTCTCACTTATGATGCATTTAACATATATGTGATATATGTTTATTGTTTTGTTTTCTTTTGTTACATGAATATTATATATGTGATATATAATATTGTGAAGGTTACACATGCAACATGTATGTATGAGACTCATATCATGCTAGGGTTTATGTTAGGGTTTCATTTATCATTAAGTAATTACAAATTAGTTGATTTAATCAAAGCTAAAAGCTTGTAGAAGCTTGTAGATAAGCTTTGACTTAATCCACTCTTTTGTTTCTACTTAAGATATTTTGTGACCTAACCATTAACCCTTACCATGGTTAATTCTCTACATGGGTAAGTGTATGAATGATATACTCACCCAAGGGTTGTATTTGAACCATGATAGATATTTTCATCACTTGAGATATTTCCTTCTTCTTCTTCTTCCTCATCTCATTTTTTGCTTTCTAGATTTTGAGATCAAGAAGAAAAATAGTGAGAAATTAAATACTAAAGTGAGCTAAATTCCTACTTCATCATCTTCTTCTATACTGGCCATATATATATTAGTGTGTTAGCTTCACTAATTCCGTATTAGTGAAGAGTGAGCATGAGTCCGTGTTTCCTCGACGTAGATCATCACAGACTTTGAAGACTTCAAGCAAGGATGCATCGTACATCTTGTGGAGCCTCTCAAGAGTTCAGGAGCTCATGGATCGCAGTGAAGGGACCACTACTCGAAGCTTCTGAAGTGAAGGAACGGACTGCAAAGGTTGTAATCCCTATCACTTAGATGTAAAGTTGTTTACATGCAAAGTTAACCCTAATTCTCTAGTTCGATTACTTGGTTGGTTTGTTTAGCACCCCAAAATTTTAATATAGAATGTTTGATGCTTGCTAAAACCTTGCTAAGGTGCTAAGCTAACCCTACATAATACCATCTAGCCAGTTCTCGCCGAGTCCGTCCAGTGTACTCACCCCCGGTGAGCACCTGTATACAATCTTAGGTGGAGCACACCAATGGCTGCGGGACCAACCATCGCCCCTCGTCAGGGTCTAGATATGTCTTCTCTGGTCTACTCAACAGTATTTATACCCAATCTCGATACTCCCATGACTAGGGACATTTTAAGGATGTGCTTATCGACTACCCAGCTCCTACAAGTATGATTGCCATCACAATGATGGTAGTCAATTAAGGATCCTACGGGCTTAATCAATATGTATAAGAGATATAAAATAACAAGTAAACCATATCACATGCTACGATAATGACAAACCAAATAGCATACTATCATATCGAGCAAGATTGTCCTGTACATTTATATCTCTAGCATCATATACAATGAAGGCCTCTAGAGCATACATATCCAGTAATCACCCACTTGCACTAGGGCCTGTAAATGGCGTATTAAGTACCCAATGTCTCACTAAAGCCAGTTGCTGGTATACCGCATATCCAACATCTCGAACAGTCTCTCGAACTGGACTTGAGGGATGACCTTAGTGAATGGATCTTCCGTGTTGTCCTTTGTATCTACTCTCCGCATCTCGATCTCCTAGCGATCTATGCCTTATTGCTATCTTCCTGATCAGGTGATACCACCTCAAGAAATGTCTGGATTTTTTATGGGACTGTGGTCCCATTGCCAAAGCCATGGCTCCATTGTTATCCCAATACAAAGGTATTGGATTAGTAAAGGATGGAACCACCTGAAGTTTAGAAACAAACTTCCTCATCCAGACTGCCACTTTTGCGGCATCATGAGCAGTGATATACTCAGCCACCATTGTCGAGTCTGCTACGGTGTCCTGTTTGGAACTCTTCCAATAGACCACCCCTCCATTGAGGGTAAACACATAACCCGAGATGGATTTAGAGTCATCCTTGTCACTTTGGAAGCCAGAGTTGGTAAAAGCCTCGATTTGGAGGTCCCCATTACCGTACACCTAGAACATCTTCTTAGTCTTTCTCAAGTACTTAAGAATGTACTTTACTGCTGTCCAATGTTTCTCACCTGGGTTGGACTGATACCTACTTACGACGCTAAGTGCGTAAGCTACATCTGGTCTGATACACAGCATCGCATACATTAACGACCCTACCGCCGAAGTATAGGGTACTATGCTCATGTGAGCCTTCTCCTCATCAGTCTTCAGAGACATCTCTTTGGAGAGGGTGAGTCCATGACAAGCGGGTAAATTATCACACTTAGAATCCTCCATACTAAACCTCTTTAGTACGGTGTCTATGTATCTCGACTGTGAAAGTACCAACATTCTATTAGATCTGTCATGATAGATCTTAATCCTAAGAATGTATGAGGCATCAACCAGGTCTTTCATAGAAAATTTCTGTGACAAGAACAGCTTGGCCGATTGTAGCATAGCAATATCATTTCTTATCAAGAGAATGTCATCTACGTATAAAACGAGGAATACCACAGTTCTCCCTATAATCTTCTTATAAATAAAAGGTTCATCTACATTTTTGATAAAGTCAAATTCCTTGACCGTCTCATCAAAGTAGATGTTCCAACTCCGTGATGCCTACTTTAATCTATAAATGGATTTAAGCAACTTGCACACATTTCTGATACTCCCACTGTCTATGAAACCCTCTGTTTGATCCATGTAAACACACTCTTCTAAACTTCCATTCAAAAAAGCAGTTTTAACATCCATCTTCCAAATGTCATATTCATGGAAGGCAGCAATGGCAAGTAGGATCCGAATGGATCTTCATAGTCCAATCCTGGTCTTTGACGAAAGCCTTTAGCAACAAGTCTTGGTTTGTAGGTTTCTACCTGACCATCTACACCAATCTTCTTTTCAAAGATCTATTTACATCCTGCGGGTTTTACCCTAGTAGGAGTAAAATCCAAAGTCCATACTTTGTTTGTATACATGGATTCCATCTCGGATCACATAGCATCCAGCCACTTCATCGAGTCTCTACTCGTGATGGCTTGCAGAAAACTTGTCGGCTCAGCATTGTCGATGATGCAATTCTTTCGATCCCCGTCTATGAGAAAACCGTAGTTTCTCTCGGGCGGATGAGACTGCCTACTAAATTTGCGGAGTAGCGTTGGTACTTCCGGTTCCATTGAAATTTCAGGTTCTATTAAGTTTTCAGTAATAGTTTATGGTTGTAGAATTTCTTCTAGCTCTATTGCGTTTCCACTTATCTCCTTTTCAAGAAATTGAATTTCCATGAAGTCGGCATGATGAGAAACAAAGACTTTTTGTTTCTCAGCGTAATAGAAATAATATCGCCTAGAATTCTTGGGATATCCCACAAACTTACAAAATACTGAACGTGCCTCGAGCTTGTCTGGATGAACTTTTTTGACAAAAGCAGGACAACCCTATATCTTTAGATACTTAAGACAGGGTTTCTTCCCACTCCACATTTCATATGGAGTGGTAGACACAAACTTAGTTGGAACCTTATTCAATATGTATGCAGCAGATTCTAGTGTATAACCCTAGAAGGATGGCGGCAACTCGACATTACTCATCATGGAACACCGTATCAAGTAGGGTGCGATTCCGTCTTTCTGATATACCATTATGTTGTGGTGTCTATGGAGGAGTAAGCTGAGAGAGAATTCCATTCTCTTTTAGATATTCCAAGAACTCGGCACTTAAGTATTCACCACCCCGATCAGATCGAAGCATCTTGATACTTTTGCCGGTTTGCTTTTCTGCTTCATTCTTATACTGCTGGAATTTCTCAAAGGCCTCGGATTTATGTTTCATCAAGAATACATGTCCATACCTCGAGAAATCATTGGTGAAAGTAATGAAGTAGGAATAGCCACTTCTTGCATGTGTAGACATTGGCCCACACACGTCGCTGTGTATGAGTCCCAGGAGCTCAGTAGCTCTTTCTCCGTGTTCAGTGAACGGAGTTTTTGTCATCTTTCCTCTGATACATGATTTATAAGTTGCATATGATTGATACTCAAACGGATCCAAGTATCCTTCTATATGCAACTTAGTCGGTCGTGTTTCATTGATATAACCAAGTCTACAATGCCATAAGAAAGCTTGGTTTGATTCTGAAGTCTTTCCTTTTAGTATGTTTTGGACATTGAAAACTTGATGTTGATTAAGAATGTATATTCCGTTATTAAGTATACCCGACCCAACCATTTCATGATATAAGTGAATGTTTATGACATTACTTTCAAGTGCAAAATTATATCCTTCATTTGATCACAAAGATACAAATATAATATTACACATCTACCGGGTACACAAAACAGTTACGCAATAACAAAATATGTCTACTCGCCAATTCTAGGTGATATTCTCCTACTACAACAGCATCCACACTGGTTCCGCTGCCAACCCTGAAGGTCATATCACCTTTCGTCAAAACTCTACGGCTTCTCAGCGCCTACAATGAATTACAGATGTGAGATCCTGATCCAGTATCCAATACCCAAGAAGTAGAGTTTATAGAGAAACAGTTTTCAATCACGAACACACCTAAAACCGAAGCCACAACTTGCTTCGTGTCCTGATTCTTGGCTTTCAAAGCCAGGCAATCTTTCTTCCAATGTCCTTTCCTGCTGTGCTCCTTAGCATCCTCACTATGTTTTCTAAGGCATCATGCATGCAATTTTAAAATTTTAGTGGGCTAAGAAACCCATAACCGAGGATCTAACTAGAGAACTAGGGTTATACAAAGCAAGTAAACATCTTTACTCTAAGTGAAATGGAAACACAACCTTTGTACACCGGTCCTTCACTTTAAAAGCTCCGTGTAGTAGTCCCTTCGCTCCAAGTAATGGTCTTCCGGACTCTCGTTAGGCTCTACTATGCGAAAGAAACAAGCTTGCTTGAAGAACTTCGAGGCCGAAGATGATCTACGTCGAGGAATCTCCGACTCAAGCTATCTCTTCACTAATTGAGAATTAGTGAAGCAAACAACCTATACTAAATGGCCAGTCTAGTGTAGATTTATGAAGTAGGAATTTTGCTCACTTTTGAATTATTTTTCTCTCTCTCTCTTTCTTCACCTCAAAAAAACCCAGTGAGCTTAATTGAGATGAAGAAGATGAAGTGGTGAATGAATCAAGAATGGAATGGCAACCATGGGTAAGAAAATATCACATATAACTCATCTAGAGACTTAACCAAGGCTAAAGATAATAGTTAGGTTAATAAATATCTGGAGTAAAACAAAATTAGTGGACTAAGTCAATGGTTCTACATGCTTCCATAAGCATCTCAAGCCATGACTAATTTCCACCTAATTTTAATTTTCCCTTAATAATTAAAACCCCACATTATCTTAAGTATGGTATGAGTCTCATACACCCAAGTCCAATGTATCATCTAGCACGACACAAAATAAATACATTAACATATATCACATATATATTATATGAATAAAGAGAAAACATTTTCTTAAATGAGCTAATATTAGTTAATGTATATTAATATATCAAATATATAATTACACATTAAATTATTAAATCAACACTTGATTTAATAACCCGGTTGTATCGCATACAACCGACTAATATCTTTTATATGCATATCACATATACATATAACATATCATTGAATCAACACTTGATTCAACAATCCGGTTATATCACATATAACCTGTATCGCGAGATTGGAATACAATATCACATACATGTATTAATCTCGGCCCCGCACATATCACATATGTGCCCTACTTCGTTTCGCATGAGCTAGGAAACCACTGTGTAGGACTCTATTGACTCATCAATACGCCGGCAGTAGGTGATGATCATATCAGTCACCCGCAAGCCGTCAGCGGTACTAGCTGGACGTAACGGCTACCCAGGTATTGAGCGATCAGAAGATCAAAAATCAAGCTTGTCCATACTCAGGTGAATCCAACAGTAACACTACCGTAGAGTCCGGTCTCTTCGTCTGATGTCGCATATCGAGTCTAGGAGTGGTAAACGTCAGAACCTAGTAAGTTAATAAGTCATGCCGATATGAGGCTCATAACAGGTCGAGAAACTACTGATAACACTTACCAGTAAATCTCTGTATCAGCCCTGGCCAGGGACTTCCTGTTATGGCCAATTGAGCACAGCGCAACATCAACCCACAATACCGAGAGAGACGAATCCCCTCCTATCGCTCATTACCACCATGTGACTCGGGACTGTACCTAAAAACCACTATTTTGCACACTCTCTTGAACGTGGTAAGGTAGAAATCAAAGCACAGTAGGAATCACACAAGACTCTATGACGATCTCGGGTCTACAGACTAACCTGTACCAGTGTCACCAGAGAACTGCTATCTGACGTTAGGTATAATACCATCTAGGAGTTCTCGGCGAGTCCTATCAGTGTACCCAGTCTCCACTGAGCACCCGTATACCATCTTTGATGTCAAACACCAATGGATATGGGATCATCCAACGCCCATCAAATGGGTAAAGAAGCATATACGCTAGTCTACACTGGAATATCGATACCCCATCTCGATACACCCACGACTAGGAACATTTAAAGGATGGACTTATTGACTACCCTGGCCCCACTAGTTTGATTTCCATCATAGTCCTGGTGGTCAATTCCACATCCTAAGGGCTTTATCAACATATAACAGAGTTACAATTCAAGTGTACATGTTAAGATAAAGAGTAACCTGATAGCATACTATCATGTCGAGCAAGAAAGTCCTCCATATATATGTCCAAGTATCCACTATAATATACAATCATGTATAATAATGGCCTCTAGGGCATACATACAACTAACATTTCCGACAGTAGAAGTATTCTTCCTTTGTGGTTGCTCCCCTTTCCTTTTCCTTTCCCTTTCCCTGCACCTTCTGCACACCTCCACTCGGTTTGGTAGGGGCCTTCTTCTTCTTCCCCTTGGCCTTATCCTTGGATCTAACAAAAGAAGATTCCCCAAAAAACAGAGCGAGTGTTTTATTGGATTTCTTCAAGGTGCCCTCTGCCACCCACAACATGTTGAGGAGCTCAGGAAGTGAAACTTCCAGCTTTTGCATATTGAAATTCAGTATGAATTAGGCATAGGTAGAGGGAAGGGACTGTAGAACTAAGTCGGTGTAAAACGCATTCTCCAACATAGTTCGCAGGTCCACGAGCTCTTCTATAAAAGTAATCATCTTTAAGACATGGTCCCCAATAGATGATCCGACAGCCAACTTCGCTTGAAACAATTTCTTTGAGGTCTCATATCTTGCGATACGATATTGCTCTCTATATAAATCTTTGGTATTGAAGAAGATGGAAGAAAGGTCCATCTCCTCATTTCGCCTCTGATGTTCATTATCCACGGAGGCCAGCACGAGGCACTTGGCTTTCGCGCAATCAAGATCCCAGGTTTTACGGAACTCGATGTCCGTGACCGAGGATTCTAGAACTGGAAAAGGGAGGCTTTCGCCGTGAAGATGTATGCAACCTTATCATATGTAAAGGTCATATGGACATTCCTCAGCAAGTCTTTATAATTTGCCCCCGCGAGTTTATTTTTATCTAATTTTGTCTTAAGTCCCATCATGGTCGCTACAATTAGGAGAGACAGAAAAGAAACACTCATCATATGCTCTTGCAAGTTTAGATTGGTTATTAGTTTATCTAAACAGGATGGCTCTCACTGTTTTCCCGAATTCTACTTCAAACCCTAAAAGAAGAATTAGTCAAGATTATTCACACCCTGCAAGTTTGCTTATCTTTCAGCCAGGCCAGTGTTGGTACTTCGGAGGGAGGCTCCCCGTGCTTTCGCACGAACCTAATTAAATAACCTTATTTTCCCATAAGCGTAGCCCCCTTAACACTTTTCTAGACACCTATTTGATTAGATAATTGCAAAGTGAAAAATTCTCCCGAAGAGTAGCGGACACTCACAATAGGATCAGGACCCAACTATCATTGTGTGATAATTTTGAAGGAAGCCTACCAAAAATACCACACTCCCGAAGTTATGCTACACTAGCAAGTTTTTTGTATATTTGAAACTCCCGATGTGATTTTTGCCCCGAGCGCTTATAACCTTGAAGAAGGTCAAAACATCAAAATTCGCAAGTCAAGTTCAACCCGTCATTGTCCAGATTAATCTAGACACATTCGGACAAGCCCTTGACGAAGGTCAAAATAGTTGTACGCCTGTCCTAGATTAATGCATCTATCTATGCTACAGATAACTACCCACTGGCTACCAAACACTATTCTTTGGCGAAGGTCAAAACACATAGAATGAATACTAGTTGATACCTATCTAAAATGACGGAGGGCTACGACTAGTTTTTATGAAAACCGTTAACGTAAAGAACTTGATATAGTTGAAGGAACCGAATAGCTTTCGAAAAAGAGTGATTTAAACTCTTCTTTTAAAAAGTTTTTTTTTTGAAAAAACCAAGTGGTTTTTTAATTGTTTCAACGATGTTAGATTTTAGGTTTATTACTTTGCATTAATCAATATTGAGGCGGTCCCATCAATTAACCTTATCAATGCAGAAAGAAACGAAAATAGAACGTACGCTTATGCCATCCGCGGTCGCCATGGGGCCTCATCATGCACTGTTAGGTTACATAACTAACGGAAGAGCGGGGGCTGGACTAGCGCGGGTGCAAAACATAAGCAACATTTATTATATATAATATATATATAGCCATTCATTTCATGCAATAATATCCATTCCAGATCACAGATCACAGCACAAGAAACTCAGATGAATATATTACATATACTAGGATTTCCGTGTTTCGTTTTAGCCTATAACAAAAAATAGATTCCACGGTGGTGATGAATAGCCAAACCCTCATCCTAGACCCCTACGGGTGCAGCAAACTACCCGCCAAATTCCAAAAGTGAAGCAATCTCCCTCAATGAAATGAGTAGCCAACTCGGCACTTCAAGACCCGGTAGTTTGTGCACCCCACCTTGGGTTTATCCTAGGTGTAAGAAAAAGTAAATGAAAAAATACAACGGTGGCTACAACCTCAACCCGGATGTGCCCCGCAGAAGAATATTACATCAAT
The DNA here is from genome assembly GCA_030015575.1 of Agapanthus africanus. NCBI lineage: Eukaryota > Viridiplantae > Streptophyta > Magnoliopsida > Asparagales > Amaryllidaceae > Agapanthus > Agapanthus africanus. Next base: position 387,593,809 of record CM057345.1, on the reverse strand, counting down.
TTACAAATATACATGAATGAAAGAAAAGAACACTCTTCTCACATCCCCCCGGCTATTCATTCACGATGATCCAATACTTCATATCCACAAACCATAAACAAGATACAAGATATGTGCAACCCCACTAATCGACATATAGCAATTAGTAGACGTTTAGAAACACATATATGAACAAAAACGAATAAACGTTATTAAAATTTCGACTTCGAAATACTCTGTATTGACCAAGCACAAAGATAACAGAATATAAAATTTGGGCAAAATCAAACAATACCTAAAAACCTAAATCCAAGAGTACAGAACACCACAAAAACTCAAGACCTAACTCCCTAAGAAAACCGGCGACGGCGGGTAAAATCTAATTCTGGCTGTTTTCCTTTAGAATTTGTGCCTCGTTTTTTTATAGTGTTCTAGTTACGACTAAACGAGCACTCTACAATTGTTTAAATAATATTTAGAGGCTCGGGAAAAATTAACAGAAACTTGGATTTCATTTTTATCGATTCGGAGTTATTTCGGTTTCGTAATTCTAAACTTCGTCTAATAAGCTAGTTATGGTTTAAATAGGCTCTGATACCAGTGTAAGTCGATATCACACACCCCATAAGATTTGTGGAGAGGCGCAATTTACAAAAAAACAATTTTAATATGAGTAACATCGACTAAACTTCCAAGATTATTCAGAAACATTAACTAGCAAAACACAAAGAGGTTCTAAACTACTATGATAATGGTTTATACCTCTAAGATACAAGTCCTTCGGGTCTTCTTCTCCTCTTCTTAAGCTCCTAGAAGGTACAGATCATGCTTGATCGTCGCCCTCATCATGTCAAAGACGATCCACCCGAGAGTCTATGGTTCAAGCTCTAACCTCAAGAATGAGGTAACTAAAGTATCTAGTTGCTAATCTAAATAGCTTAGGAGTTGTAGAGAGTTAATTGGACTATTTTATCTCAAAGAACTCTAGAATTCACAATACATGTGAGAGTTTGAGGAAGAAAAAGGAGAGGAATAGAGAGAGAATGAGAATAGAATGATGATTGAATAATCCAAGTGAAGAACGACTAAGTCTTTTACAAAATCAAGCATGCATTATTTTCTCATAGAAAAATGTAACCATGCTTTATAAGGCTACGCCAGTGTCCCGGCCATCAATCCGTGGCCAAATGCGGAACAAAAACTTTTAAAACATGGCGCTAACGTAACCTGATTCCCATATCGTGCCATTAACCCTATACTAGTTATACTGTAAAGAGTTTAGAGAGCTTATACCGATCGATCCGTGTCTTTCGGTCTTCAACCTCTGTCAAAGCTCGTTGCGGCTGCCCCGTATTAGTTCGATCTCCGGTCTTCCTTCGTCGAAGAAGATCCACGTCAAGGGTTCATTTAATAGGCTCCCGCTTCAAAAACCGAAGCAACTCGAGCAACTAGTTTGCTAGCCTAGGTGCCCATGATGAAGTAGAGATAATTTGTGATTACTTTGTCTCATAACACTCTAGAATTCTCAATAGATGAGAGGGATAGAGTGGAGGTTGAAGAAGATGCCCATAGTGAAAGATGTGAGTTCAAGAAAGAAAACAAGTGAGCAAAAACCAAGCCACCAAAAAATGAGATGGCTGCCCCATTTTAATAAAGTGAGTGTTTTGATATATTGTTGTAAGAAAATGAGCCACACACACACATACACACACAAAAATATCTCTACACTCACACACTCACAACAAATATCTTAGCTCACTCACAAATATCTTAGCTATGACAAAAGACATGTCATGCCAAGAATGAGTCACAATTTCCACCATAAAACATTTAAACCAAAATGTTTTAATCCAAAAAAGAAATGGCATCAAATAAGTAATCTTATAACGAATTACAAGAATACCCCCCATCCGTATATACATACCCGCATCCGTATTCCGACTGAATACGAATACTACGAGACGAACGTAAACCAATAATCTAATACTAGGATCCGGCTTAAACCAAAGCCCACTAGTATGATCCATCCGATCATGATCCGTGCACAAGTGTGTATATGATCGAACCTTGCCATAAAACCATACGGCCTCTACAACATTTTGTCCGAACTAGGGAAACCCTCTGTGTGGGACTCTAAAGACTCGTCAGTATGCTGGCAGTGGGTTTAACCACAAGCACGTCAGTGGCACTAGCTGTACGTAACGGCTACCCAGGTATTTAGCGAAAGGGAGGCCGACGAGCGAACTCATCCTGATACCCTACTGAGCCTGACAGTGACAATATCAGTACAGTCTGGTCCGTTCGTCTATAAGTATCACATATCGTGTCTAGAGAGTGGATAAAGTCAGACCCCCTAATAATGCAATATTCAGTGTCGACATGAAGCACATCACCACTTGAGAAACTAATGATCCGAATCAGTAATTCTCGACTACCTTAGCCAAGGATTTTTGGTGATGGCCACCCGTGCACACTGCGACATCAACCCCCAATACCGGAAGAAACGAATCCCCTGACGATCCGCTCACTGCTTCCATGTGGCTTGTTTGCATGACTCCTTTGAGCTATGGTAGGGTAGTAATCAAAGCACAGTAAGACAAATGACGATCTCAGGTTGATAGACTAACCTATACACATGTCACCAGGGAACTGCTATCTGACAATAGGTATAATACCAACAAGCATGTTCCCGGTGAGTCCGTCCGGTGTACTCATAACCCAATGATCACCTGTATACATCTTAGGTGAACCAACTGACACTAATGGCTTGTGAGACCGGCCACCACCCCCTCGTCGGGGTCTCAATCCGTATACACTAGTTTACTCAGGAGTATCGAAGCCCAGTCTCGAAACTCCCACGACTAGGGACACTTTAAGGATGTGCTTATAGACCACCCAACTCTCACGTATATGATCGCCATCATATTGCTGGTAGTCAAGCATGGATCCTATGGGCTCTATCAACATGTAATAGTGCTCTGTAATGTCACTTTAAGCATGTACACGATGATAAAGACAAACCAGATAACATACTATCAACTCGAGTAAGACTGTTCTACCAGTATAGGTCCTCCCTCAATCATTGAAATTACATGCCTGGGATCCAATAATCGACTTGAGGGCACTATAGCCAACAATCTCCCACTTGCACTTAAGGCTAATTATTGTGATGTCGCATAATCACAACCCGTGTGATACCGAACACCCAACTTCTCTACTAATCAGTTTCACAAAGCTCGTTCGTAAAACTATTGCGTTCGAGAAATAGCCTCAGTGAGTGGATCCGCTTTGATGTTTCTTTCTATGTCTCTCTTTATCTCAAGTTCGCGGAGAAAGCCATTTCCCGAAATGAGCAATACCGGTCTTAGAATATGTCTGGATATCTGATGGGACCCAGTTCACAAATGAACTTCAAATCCAGTAAACTTCTTAGACTGTATCGTCAACTGAATTTAATCAGTATCCTGTGTCATGCCTCCCTCAGTATCCGCTTGGACCACCTATCCAAACTACTGCCCCTCGTCATAGGGAAAACTATAACTCTGACAGTCACTCTGTCATCCAGGTCACCTTGGAAGCCTGGAATGATAACTTTCTCCCGAAGGAGGCTGTTGTTATCATATCCCTAGAACATCCACTTATGTTCTAAAACTGCTTCCTAACGTTTCTCCAGGATTCGATTAATATATCAACTTATTGCATCTAGTGCAAAAAAAACATCTGGTGTGGTACTTGACATCTCAGGATTGACTAAATTGCCTAAGCAAGTGATATGCCAATCATGTACATCCCTCTCCCCTTTAGTCTGTAAGACTGTAATACCCCAGGTGGAGTTGGGGCTGAATACCACATACTCCGTGAGAAGTGTGATGTTATCCGGTATCGAGGTGGGGATGTAACCGATACGAATGCACATGGGGACCTACTAGAACAATGGGGAGTATCGAATTCCATTCCGAAAGAGAGCACGATCTAAACTATAAATGCAATGATACCACTCTTATAACACAGAGGCGCCTTTTGGATGAATCGGAACTCCGGAGTTTGAAAAACTCGGTAGTTAAGCGTGCTTGAGCCAGAGAAATTCTGGGATGGGTGACCTACTGGGAAGTAGCTCGAGGTTCATCCAAAGGGACAAAACCGTGCGGTTTCGGCCAGAGCGGGCAATACCATCTGTGTTTGGAAGTGGGTCGTGACAAATATGGTATCAGAGCCGGTCCCTCAAAAGTAGGTATGTGGTTTGAGGATGAACCATTCTTCTAAGTAGGGGGGGATGTAATACCCCAGGTGGAGTTAGGGCTGAATACCACCTACCCCGTGAGAAGTGTGATGTTATCCGGTATCGAGGTGGGGATGTAACCGATACGGATGCACACGGGGACCCACTAGAACAATGGGGAGTATCGAATTCCATTCCGAAAGAGGGCACGATCTTCGCTATAAATGCAATGATACTACTCTTATAACACAGAGGCGCCTTTTGGATGAATCGGAACTCCGGAGTTTGAAAAACTCCGTAGTTAAGCGTGCTTGAGCCAGAGAAATTCTGGGATGGATGACTTACTGGGAAGTAGCTCCGGGTTCATCCAAAGGGACAAAACCGTGCAGTTTCGGCCAGAGCGGACAATACCATCTGTGTTTGGGGGTGGGTTGTGACAAAGACACCTTTAGAGAGGGTGACTCCATCACCTGCAGGTACACTACCATGCCAGGAGACGTCCATTCTAAAACACCTTTAGAATACTGTCTAGGTACCTAGATTGGGAAACTACCCAAATCTAGATCTAACACTATAAATACAGTAACCAGAATGCCTGATATAATATCCATATCCTATGTGGAGAAACCACTGTGTGACAACCACAGTATAACCGATCGTAGTATAGGAATTTCATTTCCTACTATGTGTATGTCATCCAAATGCCAAGACATCATACCCTACTATCTTCTTAACAGATCCATCTCCTATTCTGATGAAGTCAAAGCCCATGACTGTCACATCAAAAATAGATGATCTATCTCCGCTATATCTGCTTTAGTCTATAAATAGACACAAGCTACTTGTCCACTATGCTTCCGCTGCTCCCACTGACTACAACAACCCTCTGGCAGAGTCATATACACATGCACTTCTAAAGATAGTTTAGAACAACGCTATACTCATCCTCCTGCCGGGTCTCATAGTCTAAAATAGCAGTAGTGTCAAGTCTGGGTAAACAAGAACCTCCCTGTCACCATCCTTGAGAATACTGAAATACCTCTCGGGTGCCTGAGCTCACCCACCATATCTCGGAGTGGCTAATGGAATGTCAAACCCTATTGAATCTTTAGGTCCTTATTAAATTTTCAGTAATCGTTTACGGTTCTGGAATCACTTACAGTTCTACTATACTCCCACTACCATTTTCTGAAAAAGTCCATTTTACTGAAAATGTGGCGAGTCAAGAACAATATCACTATTGGTCTTCCAGATGGTAGAAAGTTAACCCTCGTCATAGCCTGGGTTAACCCACAAACTACCATTACTGAAACGTGCCTTAAGTTATCTAGAGTCTAGTTTTAAGCATAAGTCAGACAACTCCATATACCATAACATTGTTAAGATATTAACCATTCTATATACAATATAGAAACAGAGGCACTGATTTAATTGGAACCAGATTCAAATCATGCAACTGTCTCTAGTGCATGTCAACTAAATGGAGAGAAGCCAATCAGCATTACTCAACTTAGGAGTGCATCCAGATATGAGTAACCTGAAAGAGAAGCAAGTTCTCAAAACCATTATTATAAACCGAATACCTAACACAAGTATCTATATCTTCGATCACCTTAAAGAATCCAGATACTTGCAACACATAGTTCTCTACTTTATTCTTGTACCTATAACTTATCAAAACTTGGACATTGTATTTCTACGAAATTCTTGTCTAAAAATGGAGAAGTTACAAGTAAACAGAATTTAGTATGAGAAACAACCCCATTGTCCTAATGGACACTGGACAACATATAATATTTTGTATAAGTCCCCTGAGTTGAATAACTCAAACCCTGTGCGTCGTATGTTGAAAACTGTACTTATGGTTAAGAAGAATTACACCGCTGTTTAATGCTCCTTACCTAATCATCAACTGATATAGGTAAATGTCATGGACATAATTTCAAAAAGTTATATCTCACTTTATAAAATAAACGTACAGATATATCAGTTTGAAATTGGTGCATAACAATGGATATTCAAAACCAAATATATGCCATCAGGTAAAACCCAGGGATTTCCTCAAATATCACCAATCAACAAATTCCGCTATGATGAGGATAATCACCTAATTCCCAATAACTTACTCCCACTCATCATCTGTAAACCCATACAGATGTGAGAATCATGCCTGGTAAATACATACCCAGGGGTAAGGATCTAATTGGGAAATCAGTTTTCTATTAACAATGCACGGAGAAACTGAAACATGAAAATGTTTCGAAGAGGTATCCGGGTATTCCTAGTAATGCCTCTTCCATTATCCAGATTCATGACTATAACCATATATTTCTTTGCCATCTCTCCGAATCCCTTTATTTGTCTTTACTTATTATCTTCTGTACACCACACTTAGGCTAAATGGTTTTCTTCCTTCCCTACCGTTCGACACCAGCCTATGGTTTGGAAGAAGACTATCCAATAAGCGTAATAGGTGTACTCTCCTAATCCTTGGAGTACTCGCAACCTGAGAAAATGTGAAGATAAAAGACAACTGAATAATCCTTATTCTATTTCTCTTGAACCAGAGTCCATCCTCGAACTGGAACAAGTTCCTTCGAGTTCGTATATAACCATACGATGGATTATCCAATGAATGTGGATCTTCGTAGTGATACGGGGTATTCTGGAGAAATACACAGGTGAAATAGGAGTGGCGATGATATACGCGGTTTGGTCGTGAATGATAGTAGTCGCAATTTACTTTGCCCTCTTTCTAATCCCTTTATTTGTCTTTACTTATTACCTTCTGTACACCACATTTAGGTTAATTGTTTTTCTTCATTCCCCACCTTTCGGCACCTGCCTATGGTTTGGAAGAAGACTATCCAATAAGCGCAATAGGTGTACCCTCTCCCAATCCTAGGAGCCCTCATAACCTGAGAGAAGGTAAAAGGAAAAGACAACTGAATAGCCCTATTCAATTTCTCCAGAACCGGAAACCATCCTCGAATCCGAAACAAGTTTCTTTGAGTTCGTATGTAACTATACGATGGTCATATCCAATAAAAGGGATCTTCGTAGTAATACAGAATGTTCCGGAGAAATTCAATGGGTAAAAGAAGGAGTGGCAATGATGTATGCAACTCTGACAATCTAAAGGCCAGTGTTTTAAGAAGTTTCGGTTAACTTGGTTATTGAGTTATAGTCTAAGGTCGGGCCATGGTCGCCGCCAAAGAGAGAGAGAAAAGAAACACTCTGCATGCACTCTAACCTAGATCAAAATAGTTAATCACTTTTTCTAATCAGGATGTCTCCCACTGTATCCTCAAATTCTCCTCCAAACCTGAAAGAAGAATTAGTCGGGATCATCTAAAATCACCCGAGGAGTAAACCAACTCATCAGTGGGTATCAGGATCCAACTATCAGCGCATGATAACCTGATGGAATCCACTGACGTTATCACACTCCAGAAGGTATGCTCATGCCTGGAAAGTTTCCTGTATGTTTGAAACTCCCGATTTGATTTTTACACTATGCTCTTTTGACCTAGACGAAGGCCAACAAATCATAAGTCACATGTCAAGTTCTACCCGTCATTGTCTAAGTTAATTTGAACCCACCCGTACATACCCTTGACGAAATCTAACAAAGTAGTATGACTGTCCCAAACTAACGCATCTATCTATGCAACAGAAAGGTAACAAGCAGCTACCATACACTATGCCTTGACGAAGGGCAACAAACATAGCATGAATACTAAGTCTACCCGTCGGAAATGACGGAGGGCTACGAATGGTTTTTGGCGAAAAACCTTTAACGTAATGAACTTGATATCGTTGATGGAACCGGATAGCTTTTTACAAATATATAGTGGCGAAAACCTTTGATAAATAGGTCATTCCCGGTAATGGGATCTCGGCACTTTCCTCGTAGAATGAGGTTGTAATATTTTAGAAAATATAAAATATTATTTTTGGAATTTAATATTAAAATAATATATTTCCCGAAAACTACCCGATTTGCGAAATTGGGGTTTTCGAAAAAGGGTATAAATATATACCGATGATTGTGAAATAAATAGAAATTTAAAATGATTTATTTATTTAAAAATATATTTAAAGGATTTGGTATTTTTAAAATTTATTATATGCAGTTTAGATAAAAGCCCGATTAGTGCACTGCTAACCGCCAAATCCGTGTTTCTACAGTTTTCATGGTTAGTGCACCATGACATGTTACATGTTATTTCATTTGTGTTGTTTTATGTTATGGTTAGGCTTTTGGGTGAGAAAAGAAAAGAAAAGAAAAGAAAAGAAAAGAAAAGAGTGATGATTGAGAAGAGAGAGGGGGGACATAATGATAAGATGAGACCATGCTAGGGGAGAGAATGAGAGTGAGAAAGAGAGAGAAAGGGAGAGAGTGCTGCCCCTTCCATTTTCCCCCACCATTTTCTTCTCCTTCTTTACCTCAAGCTCCCCCATTCTACCCTCATGACCCATCTCAATTCCCTCACCAAAACCTTATACCCCTTTACAAAAAATGGTCACCTCCTCACCCTCATCACATTGGATCAAGAAAAGTGGGATTTTGATGACTTGGGACTTCTAGGGTTTTACTTGGTGGCATCATTGAGGTATAATCTCTACCAATTAGTTTAGGTTTTGGTTTGATATATTCTAGTTTAAGTTTAGAATCGATTTAGTGAGGATATGTGAACTTTGAAAATTTTAATTTAGGGTTTGAGGGAATCTTGAGTTGTGATGTGTAATTGAGATTAGTAGAGACCTTATAACCCCTATAGGGATCGTATACTGACAAAAAAACCTGAGACTTAACCCCCAGAATATGAAATTAGAAACCCCGACATCGGATAATTGTGTGAATTGTGACGGTATTTTGGAATCTGCTAACTCCCGGGGTACCTGAAAATTTTTGAGCAAATGTACTGATGTGTGCAGGTGACCAGAAGACTACCTCACAAACCTGAGCCCCTATACTGCTACAGTGGCCGCGGATTTAATAGGTTAGGCCGCAATTTGCGGCCAAGCTTTGGTGGATATGTGTAATTTTTGGTCTGTGGCCTTGTTATCTAATATCTAGAGCAACCCCATATGCAAAATTGGCTAGTTTGACCCGAGTCAAAATCTGGGAAGGGTTTTCCTATGTTGCTGTTTTCGGGTTTTCCGTATTCTGAAATTGGATTTTAGTATTTGATATTGTATTTTGTTGTTGGATGTTTGTACATCAACAATTAGGGATAATTGGTTTGTTCTGCATGTGTAGGCCATAGGTTCTAACCTATAAGCGCGCCGTGTGCCGTTTCGGTTTTTAGAACTTGATTTTAATAGCGTTGCGATATGTGTTATTATTGTAAGTACCTCCACGCAAGCTTCGGGATGACGAGCAAGGGCGTGGCGACATCGACTTCGGCAAGCAAGATCAAGGTGGTAGATCTATATCTACGGGGGAAGTCGAGTGGATGGCGTATAACACCCTCACACACTTTGATGGAAACCGATTTATATGTAGATTATAGTTAATGAAACCTTTAATGGAAAACTATAGATAGAGTAAAAGATAGTTAGATAAACCATATTAGAAACTAAGGAAAGTTAGAAGCGATATGATATGACTAGTATGTGATGACGGGACTTGAGAATGATATTTGTTGATATTGCCGTTTATGGTACTATAGGACTAGATAGCCGAAGTAGATGCGTCATCCGAACCATACTTATTTTTTAAACTGAAGAATCGTATGCATCTTTTAAACATGTACCGTGAGGGACATTACGGATTTTTAAATGATATCCTTTCTTTAAAAACACCATAGCCCCTACTTTCAAAACTAAGATTTGCATCTTTCAAAAACTGTTTGTATGGTTTGGGTGTGTATGTTAGATCAGATACTTATGCTTATAGTAAAAGTAGAATGTATTTCTTAAATTGACTTGATGAGGGATATAAATGCAATGAAAAGGATATATGACGCGATATGATGATTTGGTGATATGTTGGTATACGGATTCGATTCGATTGAGATGATTTATACCCTGCCGGTCCCCTGATATGAGATTATTGCAGATGTGACCTGGGACATAGGTATATATAAATATTTATATGTGTTGTGAATCACGAGTGTTAGCCGTCCGTGACGTTAGGTCCGTACCCTCCTCGTCATATAGGCTGATAGGATCCCTAATGTTTTAATACCGCCGTACGATGATTTTTCCGTACGTGATGAGTTGACTTGATGATTGATCCATACCCTTAAGTAGAGGATGTCGTATGATGGATTATACCATACGTGATGTTATGTGGCTAGATGCCGATTGATAGATTCACCGACTCGGTCATGTTAGATACGTATACCCGTCAGCATTTGCATATGATTTACCTTTTGCTGCATTCATGTTATTCGCATTGCATTACTTATACCTGTGATAGTACACCTGCACCATTATCGATGATGCGTATGTTACACGTACACAGATTGTAGGCTCACACACTTCATCATCGATAATTGCCATGTCACTACACAGTAGGATTGCTGCATCGTGATATGACTCTTCGCATAACATACTTGCGTATATACCACTTGTACATCTATATTGGCGCACATACCTATTGTACACTCATTCTTGCATATATACCACTTGTACATCCATATTGGCGCACATACCTATTGTACACCCATGCTTGCGTATATACCACTTGTATATCCATATTGGCGCACAAACCTATCGTACACTCATGCTTGCGTATATACCACTTGTACATCCATATTGGCGCACATACCTATTATACACACATGCTTGCGTATATACCACTTGTACATCCATATTAGCGCACATACATATTCTACACCATACTTGCGTACATACATATTGTACACCATACTTGCGCACATACATATTGTACACCATACGTGCGAACGTACATATTGTACACCATACTTGCACACATACATATTGTACACCATACTTGCGTGCATACATATTGTATACCATACTTGTGCACATACATATTATACACCATACTTGCACACATATATATTGTACACCATACGTGCGTACATATATATTGTACACCATACTTGCGCACATACATATTGTACACCAAACTTGCGTACATACATATTGTACACCATACTTGCGCACATACATATTGTACACCATACTTGCGCACATACATATTATACACCATACGTGCGTACATACATATTGTACACCATACTTGGGCACATACATATTGTACACCATACTTGCGTACATACATATTGTACACCATACTTGCACACATACATATTGTACACCATACTTGCGCATATAAATATTGTACACCATACTTGCGGACATACACATTTGTACGTCCATACTTGCATATATACACATATGCACCTTTTTACGGTATTGCATTTGATTTGGAGATTTGGGAACCGCATGAAATATTTTAAAACTGGATTCATTTAAAAGAATGGTTTTCCTCGATATGTACATATTACCGTTCCAAGATTGCATGATATACGGATATACTTACATTTCTGTTATATGCCGCATACATCATGCCTTATGATTTTTCGCATTGGGATATGCTGTTTTTATGAGATTTCTGGATTTGAGAACCGTGGCTATTTCAAAAGAAAGCATGTACTGTTTTAAAAACCCGGTTTCTCTTGATAAGATATTTCAGTGCGTCTACCATGTGTTTTTTTGGTTCTGAGAGTGACATATGAAACCTTATTCGAGGAGGTGGATGATTCCATTTGCGGGTACATGGTAGACCCGGTATGGTACACCGGGGCGAAAGAGAGATTTCGTGTGGATGAAGATGAGCCCAGCAGAGGGACTATTACCTACCAATGATTTTATTTGGGCTCGGCGGATATCCGAAGGATACCGACCGGAGTTGAGAAATGATAAGGATATACCGACCGGATATCCGAAGGATACTGACGGAGCCCGTGAGCCGATCCGGACTGACGGAGCCCATGGGCCGATCCGGACTGACGGAGCCCGAGATATGAGGATTTGCGTGTCGATGCTGGACACGGGTTTCATGATGTTTCGAGTGTCGATGCTGGACACTCAGGTTCCATGATTTTGAGGTGTCTCTAGGGACACATGTTGATATATATCCTCATATTTTCATGCATATGTTTTTATGATATTTACATGCATGATGTTGTTGTGTCAGTGGTTGACACGCGGACGAGATCCACATGCATACATACATTGATTATATGGGTGGATGAGATCCACATGCATACATACATTGATTATATGGGTGGACGAGATCCACATGCATACATGCATTGATTATACTGTTGGATGTTATCCACATGCTTATAGTCATTGACTACCTTATTGGCACACATACAGACCCGGTCACCCTAGATATCATAGTATTACCTTTATGATATAGTCGACATAGGAGTCGTTGTTTATTCGATTTCTACTTGTAGATGTTTTTCTACTCACGAGTTGGCAACTTACCCCCGTTATGCCACAGTTCTTGCAGGTTGACCGCATGGATCCGTAGCGGCATCGCTGGCACGTATCTTCATTTGGGTGTTTTGCATTGGTAGATGGGGCATCTGTATCGTACCCACTCTTGTATTTATATTTCATATTGTATCTAGTTAACTCCATCAATCAAAATTAGTAAATTGTAGAAGTAATGAGACTTAGTGAGATTGTGGTTGCGAGACTTAGAGCGAGGGGTTTTCCGCTACTTGTGGTTTTGATGTCTTGCTTTTATTTATCTTTGTGGTGATCTTCGCCGTTGGACGTCGTATACTAATATATATTTTCTTGCATGGTTGTGATCCGCCGTTTGGCAAAGAGCTAGCTCCCGTTTGGGGATACCTTTATCATTATCTTGTATATGTGTTTTGGATCAAAATATACAAAAGAGTCGCTGCCCAAATTTTCAAAAGGCGAAACATGTTTTCAAACTAGTAAATTTCACTTGCATTATTCATGTTCCTTTCTATGCATTTAAAGAAACTTGATTTCATTATACTTTTATTTCAAAACTTCACCTCCTTTATTTTCTTAAAAGGGTTTATAATTCTGGGTTTCTTCTTACATGAATTACGTTACGCCTTTCGACGTTGCGTGATTTAAGTGCTGGTCACGAGTTAATATTTCGGGTCGTGAAAAAGTTGGTATCAAAGCGCTAGGTTTAACCTTAGTTCGAGTCTATGTTTGACTATGCGGAGTCTAGGGCGGGTATGTATTTCTGAACCTAGGCTTGACGTTACGGAACTTAGACTTGAACGGGGGGGGGGGGTTATTAGACCCGAACTTTCATTTCATTGGTTGACCCTGATTGATGGACTAGGTAGCTTGAGTAGAGTGACGTACCGTACGTATGTTCCGTGGCATATTTACGATACGATACTCCACTTAAGAAACCTTAGGATGTACATATTTTTGAGACTTATGATTCTCTTCATACCTATGATTATACATCCATTTGAGATCCTTGATTCTATTCGTTCCATGATCATACTTTCAATGATGCTGTTCCTTCTTATGATCATGTATCCATGCTGGATCTGTCGTTTCCTTTCATGCCATTGATCTGCTTTCTTCGATACTCGATTGAGGTTCCTGTCACCATGTTTGAGCGTAGATTGAGCTGCCGCTAGTGTATGGTCCGGGAGGGCTTGTCTGGTATGAGGGCTGACCATTGTGTTCTGGTGACATGGGAACGTCTCGATATAGTGTTGTGTAGTGACCTCTTATTGAGGCGAGTGTTTGGTTTTGCACCGGATGATCGGGCTATTGAGATAGACTGCCTGTTGTGAGAGGACTGTTGATGTACAGCCTAACTCGGAGATTGTGATGTCGTCTACGTGTAGACAGATGACCCAGCTGTTGCTGAGATGATGGGATGTTGCTTCCAGAACGTACGAGATGAGATCACCGGAGCTTCCAGGCAGAGATGCGACAGGTGATAGCTAGTCTACCCCGATTTGAGAGACGAAGGTGATTCGTCAGATTGATGCGCCGACGCAGGCCCAGTTGAGTTGAAGATTTTCAGTATGGAGAGTCTTACTCAGATCTAGAGCAGACCGATCCAGAGATAACCGTGATGTATCGTCTTTCCTGGAGGATTAAGGCATTGTTTGGCGTGCGGACGTAGGGTATTCGCATGTCGCCTAGGCGAAGTTAAAAAGTTCGAACGAATGACAAGAACCCATTTTCCCGGTTTAAGTATTCGGAAGAACATGCAGGTAATTCTGTAGACCCTCTAGAAGAATGAAACCCAAACTCGACATGATGACCATGGAACCGCTTTTGAACCATAGGGTTTATGGCAGTTTAGAGGTGCCATCGGTGAGGCTTAGGTTTGCCCTTCTACGACTGGTCAAGTGGTACTGTGGTATGTACCAGATATTATTAGACTGTGCTCAGGTGTTGAGCCTTCGAGAAATTTTGGGACCTTGATGACTCGATCGAAAAGCTTGACATCTTCCGGATACCATGTGATAAGAGACCTGTAAACTGACCAGCTTCGGATAGAGGACCTCACCCAGATGCGTTGCGAGTTGATAGAGAACGGACGAGTATTGAGTATTCCTCCGATGGGTAGGACGGGTTCCCGAGAACGTGTTCGGACAGATGTCTTCTATAGAGTGATGAAGCTACAGAGTACGCGATTTCGAGTCCGTGCGAGAGATTTTGGATTGACCATGGCCGAGAACAGTTGCAGTGCGCAGATAGCATGGCGTGACAAAATAATGGACGATGATAAAGACGAGTGGAACCAGAGGTTCGTGCGACACGCTGACGAGCTGTTGTTACTCCCCATCGAGATTAGAGATCTGATACGTGTTAGTGTATATGCCCTAGGGGCCATTATTGTATCATACTAGTTTGTATATTACTTAATGGAAGCTTGGAATATTCACAGTTATATTAACAGTCTTGCTAAACATGATAGTATGCTACTTTGTTTATTTCTATCTTAATATGTGTATATGTTAGCATATCGAGAATACATATTGATAGAGCCCTTAGGATCTTGCTTGACTACCAGCGTTATGATGGCAGTCACACTAGTGGGGGCTGGGTAGTCTACAAGCACATCCTTTTTCAGGTCACTAGTCGTAGGATTATTGAGACATGGCATCGATACTCCGGAATAGACTAGTGTGTACGCTTCTCATCCCAGTTGGGGAGATGGTCTGTCCCACAGCCATCAGTACGTCGTACTGGAGATAGTATACAGGTGCTCGTTGGGTTACGGGTACACCGGACAGGACTCGCAGGGAACTGTTGGTTGGTATTATACCCGTCGTCAGTTAACAGTTTCCAGGTGACATGAGTACAGCATAGTCTGCAGACTTGACACTACTGCTTCGCATCGAGTGTTTTCCCACTGTTCTTAGATTGGTACCCTACCACGGCTCAAAGGAGTCGTGCAAACAGGTAGCAGTTGGGTGCAGTCCCGAAGCACTTGGAGGCAGTGGCGGTTAGATAGGATTCGTCTCTCCTGGTATTTAGGGTTGATACCGCGATGTGTCTGGAGAGCCATTACGCAAATTCGCTGGCCAAGGCAAGCGAGATTTATTGCTAGGATTTCCAGTAGCTTCTCAAGGTGTAATGGGCTTCACTCCGACACGACTTACACCGCTTTTAGGGGACTGACGCTTGCCGCCCCCTTAGGCCCGATATGCGATAGTCATAGACGAACATACCGAATTGTACGGAGATTGTCACATCAGGCTCAGTAGGAGTTTGGATAGGTTTCCTCATCGGCCTTCTTATCGACATCTACCTGGGGACCGTTACGTTCAGCTAGTGCCGCTTGCGGTCTGTGGTTAAACCCACTGCCAGCATAGTAGTCGAGTCTTTAGAGTCCCATACAGAGAGTTTTCCTGCTTCGGGCGAAACGATATAAAGGTCGTATGGTTTTACGACAGAGTTCGGACACGCACGTGCATTTATGCACGTACGTTGTTCGGACAGTTTATAATAGCAGGCTTTGATTTAAGCCAGATTCTAGTATTGTATTATTGGATTTATACAGTCTCAGTATTTCCGCGTTTTCACGGATAGGAGGGGCGTTCTCGTAATTACTCGAGAAGCTTCTAGAAGTTTGATGAGGTGGAGAGCTTAGGTGTTATATGTATTAAATGGTTTTGTGACTCATGGAGATGATTCATCAAGTGAGTTAATGAAGCATTAATGGTTTTAATGACTCATTAGATGATTCATTTTGTATTAAATGAAGCATGAAGATATTTGTGCAAAAATATTTTTTGCAAGATATTTTATGCTTCATGATATATATACACAAATGAGTTAATTTCCATATGATAATTATTCACACATTCTCTCTCCTCAAGCTCTCTCTCTCTTCAACCCTAACCCTACCTCTCATGTGTTAAGATCCAAGGGTTAGCAAGACTAATAGATCCCTAATCCTCTTCTATATCCTCTAGGTTGCTTTGATTAGCACTCATATCCATCTAGTTACCTCAAGTGCGAGGTTAAAGCTTGGAGAAGTAGCTCTCGGATGGATCTTCTATCACAACGATGAGGCCGACGATGAGGTGCTCAAAGAGAACAAGAAGGACTTGATTCATTAGGTATTATCATCTTTCATAGTAGATAAACACTTCTATGTTGTTGTTAGTTAGGGTTTGGTAAAGATCCGTAAAGTTAGTCGATATTAGTTTAAACAAAATGATTGTTTTACCTATTCCGCCTCCCCGCATCATGTGGGGTGTCTAACGTCGACTTACAGTGGTATCAGAGCCTGGCTAAACCATAACTAACTTGTTAGCAAAGTCGTTAGAAATTCGATCGCAAAACGAACCCGAAAATACGACGTTTTAACCTAGTTTCTGCCGATTTTAAAACGGGGTCTAAAAATTTTTCAGGGACCCTTAAAAATACAAGCAGGGAATTATAAGGTTACTGGAGAAATTTGGGATCCTAACTCGGCCAAACCGCCGCGGAACCACGGCCGATCCAAAGCGATCCGCCGCGGATCCGCGGCTGAGTTGAAGCAGAGTCAGCCCAAAATTCCCCAGTAACTCTTCTGTGTTAATTTTGTATTTTCTGGGATGTTTTGTTTCTGCTCAGGTTTCAGGTGCACAGAGAATTATTTGGAGTAGAATCATTTGTATTTGCTTGATCAAAATTCTAAGATGTTTGGCTAACTTGATTATATCTGTGATTTGTTTAATGTGTTCGTAAACCTCCCCTAACTGCTAGTATGTCGGTTAGCAGTGGGTTGCACATTTCTGTAATGGTTTTTACTGGTTTGTGTTTGTGGACTTGTTGGATTGTCGTGAATGGATAGCCGGGAGTGTTAGACGAGTGTTCTTTCATTCAAATGTAATTTGTAAATTGTTGTAATATTCTTTTGCGGGGCACATCCGGGATGAGATTGTAGCCACCGTTGTATTATTTCATTTACTGTTTTCTGCTCCTAGGATAGACCCAAGGTGGGGTACACAAACTACCGGGTACTTTGAAGTGTTTAGTGGCCTACTCACGTTGTTGAGGGAGATCGCTTCACTTCGGGTACTAGGCGGGTAGTTTGCCGTACCCGTAGGGGTCTAGGGTGGGGTTTTGTCTATTCATCGCGACTGTGTAATCCGTCTTTCTTTGCAGGCTCAAAAGTAATGCGGATTCGTAGAAAATCCAATATGTTCATCTGTGATCTGGAATACCTATTATTGCGTCTGACGAATGTACAATATCTATATAAGATAGCTATTTGACGTCGCTTATGTTTTGCACCCGCGTTAGCCCAGCCCCCGCTCTGTCGTTAGTTAAGTAACCTAAACGGGTGAATGACGGGACCCAGTAGCGAATGCGGATGGCATAAGAGGACGTTGTATTTTCGTAGTTTTCTGCAATGATAGGTTAATTGATGGGACGCATTATATTAATGCAAAGAAAACAAACCAAAGTTTAATCGTTGGAACAGTTTAAAAGAAACCACTCGGTTATTTTAAAACAGAAGATATTTTTTAAATTACGGAGCTTTAACCACTCCTTTTAAAAGCTATCAGGTTCCTTCGATCATATCAAGTTCACTACGTTCACGGTTTCGCCAAAACCATTCATAGCCCTCCGTCATTTCATTTGGGTATTCAGTAGTATTCAAGCTATGCATTTTGACCAATGCCAAGGCATAGTGTATGGTAGCTGCTGGGTATTCATTTGTTGCATAGATAGATGAGTTAGTTTGGGGCAGTCGTATTATCATTTGGCCAACGTCAGGGGTATGTACGGATGGGTTCAAATTAACAAGATAATGATGGGTAGAACTTGACATGTGACTTATGACATTTTGACCAACGCCAAGGTCATAAGAGCATAGGGCAGAAATCCATATCAGGAATTTCTAAAGAAACTAAAATTTGCAAAGAGATGCATACCATTTGGAGTGTGATAATTTTGGTAGGATTCCTTCAGCATTATCACACGATGATATTTGGATCCCGATCCTACTGTGAGTATCCACTACTCATCAGGAGATTCGTCACTTAACGATCAATGCTATAAACCAAGTAAGTGTCGAGAAAGGTGTCAGCGGGGTTACGCCCTAGAGAAAAGAGGTTATTTAATTAAGGAACTTCACGAAAGCGTCGTAAAACCTCTCTCGAAGTACCGACACCGGCCTGGCTGAACGGTTAAGCAAGTATTGTACGGTGAGAATAAGTCCTGACTAGTTCTTCCTTTTTGGTTTGAGGCGGGATTCGAGAAACAGTCGGAGCCATCCTGTTTAGATAAACTAAAAACCACTCTAAACTTGCAAGAGCATCATGCTAAACTGTTCCCTCTCTCTCTCTCATTGCAGTGACCCAGAACATGACAGGCCTTAAGTTAATATTAGATAAAAATATTTTGACAGGGCCAAACTATAAATATTGGTTCCGGAATGTTAAGCTGGTTTTGACTTATGACAAATTGGGGTATGTCCTTACCACTAAGGCACCTGCTGTCCCTGGTCTAGAATCCAGTGTCGCGGATAAGGAAATCCGCAAGACCTGGGAGATTGATTGCGCGAAGGCCAAATGCATCGTGCTTGCCTCTATGAATAATGAACATCAGAGGAGGCACGAGAATATGGATCTTGAATCCATATTTCTCCACACCAAGTAACTATATAGAGAGCAATCTCGTATAGCAAGATACGAGACCTCGAAGAACTTGTTTCAGTCGAGACTGGCCGTCGGATCATCTGTAGGAGAACATGTCCTAAAGATGATTGGCTATATAGAAGAGCTCGCAGACCTCGGGACGACTTTGGAGAACGAGCTCTATACAGACTTGGTTCTTCAGTCCCTTCCTTCCACCTACGCCCAGTTTATTCTGAATTTCAACATTCAAGGAAAAGAAGTTGAACTTCCAGAACTCCGTAACATGTTGAGGAGTGCAGAGGGCACCTTGCAGAAAGCAAGGGAAACACCCACTATGTTTTTTCGTGGTGCTTCCTCTTCCAGGTCCAAGGCAAGGGCCAAAGGAAGGAAGATGAAGGCCGCTACCAAACCAAGAGGTGGTGTTAGTAAGGTGGGAGCTAAGGGAAAGACAAAGGTTGCAGTGCCAGTAGTAGCAAAGGACAAATGCTTCTACTGTTGTAGGAAAGGCCATTGGAAGAAAGATTGCAAAGCTTAGATTTCCAAGAACCAAGAACCGAAGCAAGCTGTGGCTTCGACTTCAGGTGTGTTTGTAATTGAAAATTGTCTGTCAATCAACTCTACTTCCTGGGTATTGGATACCGGATCGGGATCTCATATATGCAATTCATTGCAGACACTGAGAAACCGTAGAGAGCTGAAGGTTGGTGATATGACCATCCAGGTTGCTAACGGAGCTAGCATGGGTGCTGTGTCCGTAGGGGATTATCACCTAGGATTGATGAGTGGACATATTTTGGTTTTGCACAACTGTTTTTGTGTACATAGTTTAACGTGTAATATCATATCAGTATCGCTGTTATCAAAAGAAGGTTATGATTTCACGTTTGTAAGCGATATTGTTAACATCCACCTTAATCATGGTTTGATTGGATCCGGTACACTAGATAATGGTATATACGTGCTAAACCAATTACAGATTTTCAATGTCCAGAACACACTAAAAATAAAGTCTCCAGATATAAATCAGGTTTTCTTATGGGATTGTAGACTGGGTCACATCAATGAGACAAGGTTAACTAAGTTACTTAGAGAAGGATATTTGGATCCGTTCGAATATCAATTGTTCATATCAGATTTTTGCATTTTTATACCGGCCAATTTTTATCATATTGCTTATCGGTAGGTACTTTTGAGCCGTGTTTGCTAGTCAATTGCAGCATACAGTTTCTCGGCTCCAAACGGTGAAATTCATGGAAAAGCACGACAAATTCCGGATTTCTGCCAACCACAGATAAAACACGGGTTTCCGCTCTCTATCCGTATGTTGCCACACACCAATTTAAGAAGATAAAAGGGCAAATCGATTGTCATCTTCATGCACAAAGCACAATGGCAACACAAAGTCCAAGAAATCTACGCGGAGCTCAAGAAAATCATGACAAAAGATCCACATCCCATCACCCGTTGATCTACTAAAATTCTGGAAGAAATGTGAAAAGTTTCTGAGAAAAGACATATACCACTCAGCAGAGGATCACAAACCAGGGAAAACCACAGAATTTTGTGGCCTAAGACTCCTAAAGAGCCGCGGTTCCGCGGCATAAGCATGCTTAGGCCGCAGAACCGCGGCCGTACGGCCTCTTCAGGGTGTCGTATTTCAGGGGTAGTTTGGACTTTTTATAAAGAGGCAGAATTTTGCCCTTGGTTTCCAGTTTCCTGTCTATAAATAGTCCAGAACTTGCCAAAGCCAAGGGTGCTTATTCTTATATTTAGATTTAGGTTGTATGCTGTTATTCTTCTTCCTCCTCTCATCTCTTCTCCATTAAAAACTTGTAGTGAGCTTTTGTGAGTGAAGAATGAATAAAGGAGTTCTTGTTCTTACCATGCTTATCTTGTTGTAATTGTTAATTATATTTGCTTGTATTTTTCATTTACTAATCTAGTTGTTGTTATTTGTTGTTTGTTTCTTTCTTGTTCTCTTTTTCTTTATCCTTAAAACAACTATGATGCTTAAGCTTGATCCTTGCCAAGGTGAGGTCTCAAATAGCTAGTAGTAATCTTCTAACCTCTTTCTTTCTATCTTCCTCCTTTGTTTTATTTTCTTTTCCTTATAATGGGTGAGTAGTTTTCATACTTGTTAGGGTAGGATAAGGAAAGTTTGAGAGAAGGAAATCTCTCTCACTCTTTCCTTGCCCAACATCTTAATTCGGACTCCCGTTAATTGAACCATAATCCGCTCCCTACGGCACCCTATCCTACATGATAGCGGTGATTCCTTAGTGATACCGGTTGTGGTTGAATTAACCAGAGGTTAAGGCTAAGAGCCAAGAACGGACGGACACGCACTAAAAGGAAGAACTTAAGCGTTGGAAAACCTAGCTTATACTCGCAAGTTCCTTCCTAGTCGTGCTAATCCCCGTTGTTGCCGATTACCGTAACACCGATATTAAAAGGGGCAACGAAAGAAGTGAGCGACTCCTAACTCAAACTAACCTAATCCTAACCCTAACAAGCTCTCTTTACATATCATTTTAGCACATAATTAATATCAAAACAAACCTGGACATTTGGACTTAACTCGTTAAAGCACATAGAAAAAGATTCCCCTCTCCCTACGGACGACCCGTACTCAACCGGCTAGCTACAAGCGAAACCGTCTTGATTGCGGTAATTAACTTCAGCACGCAAAAACCATACCAATCAAATGGTGTCGTTGCCGGGGAGACGGTAGTTTATTTCTTTGTGTAATTTCGGGTTAATTTGTGAATATAAATATAACCAAAAAACAAAACAAAAAAAAATATACATTGTAAAAAACCATATTGTTATTTTTGATTAGTTTTTGTGCAAGTGTGCAGGATAAAAAAAAGGCGGTCGAGTTCAGTGCCAAAGACGTGGGAAGTTAGACCCATATCTCGCGGCTACACCGTGACGGATTAAGACAAGAACCAACGGTCTACTGTATAATTCTGGAGCAAACCCAGTAAGCAAATCAAGATTCAGGGGCTCCAAACAAGAAGAGGACACCCAGAGAAACCCATCACAGAAAAATGAAGGTTCAACTCCCCATTATGGCCGCGGAACCGCGGCCATAGCGCTTGTTTGGCCGCGGAACCGCGGTCCTCTGGAGGTATCAGGGTTTCAGTTTTTTTTGGGTGAGTCTCTTTCTCTCTCTCCACTCCTCTGAACTCCACTAAACTGTGTTTTCTGCAGCATTCTTTACGCAAATTCTCTTCCCCCTTCTAATAAATTGTTTTTGTGCAGGATTCATTGCGCCGCGCTAAAAAAAATAAAAATTGTTTGCAGTTGATTGTTACTGCTTTGCATATATTAATACGGACTTTAAGGGGCTTGAAACCAATCCAGATTGGATGGGGATTTCATCACCCTTCCCAGGACCCTAGAAATCACAAAAAGCATATGCATTGACCATTGCTTAAATTAAAAAAAATACTAGACTCAGCCCTAAGGACTTCGCGCTCAATAGGACAGAGGACTAGTTACAGGCATCGGCCGTTTATCCTATCCTGACTTTGCGGTGTCTACGCAAGTGTGTCGAAGGCAAGTGGTTACTTAATTAGGACCACTACTTACATAGTGGGGAGCCTCCCACTTACCTGGCACTTACCTGGCCGCAATTGGCGGAGAAGAGGCGGTTTGAGGTCCTATTTCTAGCCCTTTGGAACAGTTAAGAGCTGTCTAGCTGACCTAGGTGACCCTAGATCTAGGTGTGATTGTGCATATCTTGTTTGTGATTGCTTGAAGCCGTAAGTCCGTACATATTTCTGTAAAGCTCTTTCTAAAAAAAAAGGAAAAAAAAACAAAAACTTTTATAAAAACTTGCCCTCTGTCGCCAAAATCCATTTTTCACTCACCACCCATCGTATTTCTCCATTGACGTTTTCTTACCCTCACCTTCTCCGCTTTGACTATACTAAACTCGTTTAGTGTATGTCCGCTTGGACTCGGGACACTAGCGCCCGCCTAGTCCGCGTTACGTTAGTCGCTACTGACTACGCGATCGACTCAGACGTCGAAACTCCGTCCACGCCTCATTCACCCTTACCTTTGCCGGCCAACTCCGACGTTGACCGGAATTCTGTTCATACATCCTCACCTTCACCATCACCAACCTCTTCTTCCACGATGTCAGGATTTAATCCAAACATCCCTACAACTCCCCCGGGATTGATTCGACCTCCTATGGATACGAATAACCCACCACCACCGCCTGTTGTAGCGCCACGGTGAATCACGCTCCAGGATCGTTTCTATCCCATCCGTTCTGCACTTCCCACATGTCTTTCCCTTCCACCGGCCAATGGGGATAATTTTAAAATTAAGCCCCACTTCATTAACATGCTTCCAAAATTTCATGGGCTTGAATCTGAAGATGCCTATATCTTCATCAACAAGTTTCAAAATGTTTGTGCCATGATGAAAACCACCCAGCTGTCGGACGATGCTATACGGCTACGGGTCATTCCGTTCACTTTGTGCGATCTTGCTGAAAAATGGCTGTATAGCACAGCTTCCCACTACATAACCAGTTGGGACGAGTTTGTGAAAGCGTTTCTCAAGAAATTCTATCCGAATCATAAAACCGCAAGGATCCGTAACGAAATCAACCAATTTTCTCAGCTTCCTTCGGAACCCTTCTGGTAGTGCTTTGACCGGTATAAAGACCTTCTTGTTCAGTGCCCTTGGTATTGAGAAATGACAACTTTGCCAAACCTTATACGAGGGCCTGAACCCAGCAACCAAGCAGTTGTTGGAAACCATTTGTCAGGGCCACTTCCTATCGAAATCTGACGAGGAAGCGTGGCAATTCTTCGACGACCTTGCGGAACAAACGCTTCAATAGGAGAGCACCAGACCAACTTCTTCTTCCTCCACCTCTACTGGTCAGTCTAGGGTAGGAATTCACCAACTTGATGTCTCTATTGCGATGAAAGCTGAAATGGCTGCAATAATGAGAAAACTTGAAGCGATAGAGAGCAAATTTTCATCTCCTGCTCCTGCCCCTGTTCTTCCCCTTCGTACCATTTGTGCTTGTTGTTCCGATCCTTCTCACTTAACCGAAGAGTGTCCTTACAATCCACCATCTCAAGGATAGGATCAGGTTAATGCTGCATTTCAGCAAAGATCGAGGAATGATCCATACACTTCCACCTACAATCCCGGTTGGAGGAACCATCCCAATTTCGCCTGGAATCAGAATCAGCATCAATTCCATGGCAACAATTTCCAAAGGCCCCCTCCTCCGCAACAACAAGCGCAACAACAAACTCAACATCAGTTTCAGCAGCCCTTCCAACCCCAACCTTTTCAAAATCAGACGAACAACTTTGCACCCAACAATTCTTTTTCCCAAAACAACTTTGTTCCGTCAAACAACGATAAGGTTTCCTCGCTAGAACAAAGTCTTGAGGCATTCGTTAAACAATCGACACAATCCACCGCCAACATCCAGTCGTCTATTCAGTCTTTGGTACAACACACTGCTGCACACGGGCAAAGCATCAAGACCATCGAAGCCCAGATTGCACAGCTGAATGCGGCGTTAAGCGAGCGAGAAAAGGGGAAGCTTCCATCTCAACCACTCCCAAATCCCGGTCACCCACATAATGTACATGTTGCTCTTGAACAACAGAACCATAATGTGAGTGCCGTGACTATATTGAGATCGGGAAAGATGCTGCACAACAACATCGGCACAACAATTGAGGATAATGACACCCCGGCCGCTTCTTCTTCTTCTTCTTCTTCTTTTTCGTCTTCTGAGCCTATTCTCCATTCTTCAAAAGGCTCTTCTTCTTCTTCTTCTTCTGATCTGAACGGACCCACTTCTCACTCCACGAAAACACCAGCTCTGGGATCCGTTCCAACTCCACAATCTCCTCCACAAGAATTGGACTCAACCAATTTTAAAAACGCTCCATTTCCAAACCGGTTGAGGTCCAATAAACAAAATCCACAAACGGAGAAGATTCTGGAGTTGTTTAAGCAGGTTAACATCAACATTCCCCTTTTAGATGCTGTCCAACAAGTCCCGTCCTACGCGAAAATCTTAAAGGACTTGTGTATGAAAAAGAGGAAGTCTCAGGTACCCAAGAAAGTTTTCTTGGCAAGTGCTGTAAGTGATGCTCTTACCCAATCTTTACCTCAAAAACGGAAGGACCCTGGCTGTCCTACGATTTCTATTACCATTGGAGATAAGAACATCAACCGTGCACTATTAGATCTTGGTGCCAGTGTTAACCTGCTTCCGTACTCAGTATATGAGCAACTAGGTGTAGGAGAGCTGAAACCCACACACTGCACTCTCAAAATGGCCGACCGATCGATCACCCATCCTAGGGGTGAGCTAGAGGATGTGTTAATCAAGATTGGGGACTTCATATTGCCCGTTGACTTCATTGTATTAGACACACAGCCTGTAGCTAACCCCCGGAATCAAATTCCGGTGATACTCGGTCGCCCATTCCTTGCAACCTCAAATGCTGTGATCAATTGTCGAAATGGTTCGATGAACCTATCTTTTGGAAACATGACAATTGAACTCAATATTTTTAGGTTGGGGAATCAGTCCTCCGAACCTAATGCTCATATACTAGACGTTTGCTCAATCCAGGAGATCACCCCAGAAGAGTGTGAATTCGAGGAGTTTTTGTTCGATCACGATAACCTTAACGCCACTAGTGCGTTCCTCTTCGAACCTGCTGCTGTTTCTGCGCCCAACAATGACTACGAGCGTTTCACTCTCTCGAATGATCTTAGCCACTCTCCACCCGAGTTTGAATCCTTCGGATTTCTGGATGAGTTACCTGAACCAACCAACTCGGTCGCTTACACTCGTTTTGAACCTTTGCTGGAATCCTTCGAGTTCGAGACCTTTTCACCAATCTTGCCTTCAATCGTTTCACCTCCAACGCTCGAACTCAAGCCTTTGCCGTCTCACCTTAAGTACGCTTACTTGGGTGAGAACGAGACCCTCCCTGTTATCATCTCGGCTTCTCTAGCTCCAGAGCAAGAGAAAGCCCTTCTTGCGGTCTTGCACAGCAATAGGCAAGCTTTTGGTTGGTCCATGGCGGACATCAAGGGGATTAGTCCCCTGATCGTTGAACATCACATTCATCTGATGGATGATGCCAAACTAGCCAGGGATCCACAAAGGCGACTCAACCCAATCATCAAGGAGGCTGTGAAAAAGGAAATCGTGAAGTGTCTGGATAGTGGTATCATTTACCCTATCTCTGATAGCCAGTGGGTCAGCCCCATTCACGTTGTCCCCAAGAAATCAGGCATAACGGTAATTACTAACGAGGCGAACGAGTTAATCCCTACTCGCACCCAAACTGGGTGGCGAGTATGCATCGATTACAGAAAACTCAACGCCGCAACGCGGAAGGACCACTTTCCGCTACCTTTCATTGACCAAATGCTTGAACGATTGGCCGGACATGAGTACTACTGCTTTCTTGATGGCTACTCCGGCTATAATCAAATTCCCATCGCCGAAAAAGACTAGGACAAGACCACATTCACTTGTCCTTTTGGCACGTTTGCATATCGTCGCATGCCCTTTGGGCTATGCAATGCGCCCGCTACCTTCCAGCGGTGTATGATGGGAATCTTCTTAGACATGGTGGAAAAATTCCTGGAGATATTCATAGACGATTTCTCCATCTTCGGCGATTCCTTTAATGAGTGTTTGCTGCATCTCGACGCTGTCCTTACCCGATGTAAGGACAAGAACCTCACTTTGAATTGGGAGAAGTGCCACTTCATGGTGCGCGAAGGTATTGTCTTAGGACATATCATCTCGCAAAATGGCATAGAGGTTGACAAAGCGAAGATTGAGGTCATTTCCAATCTCCCTCCTCCCAGATGTGTCTGAGACATCCGAGCCTTCCTTAGCCATGCCAGTTTCTATAGACGGTTCATCAAGGACTTTAGCAAGATTGCTAGGCCCTTGACTCTTTTGCTGGCCAAGGACACGCCATTCGACTTCAACTCGAGCTGTGTGACTGCGTTCGAGTCATTAAAAAGCTTACTCACTTCTGCTCCCGTTCTTTCTTCACCTGACTGGACACACCCATTTGAGATTATGTGCGATGCATCCGACTTTGCCATCGGTGCTATCCTTGGACAACACATCAACAAGATGCCGCACGTAATCTATTATGCTAGCCGAACCCTGAATGACGCCCAACTGAATTATACAACAACTGAGAAGGAATTCTTGGCTGTTGTATTTGCTTTAGAAAAGTTCAGGCCCTACCTCATCGGCTCTCCAGTCATTGTCTACACAGACCATTCTGCTCTGCGCCATCTTTTTGCGAAGAAAGATGCAAAATCTCGGCTGATACGTTGGATCGTTTTGCTTCAAGAGTTTGACCTTGTCATCAAGGACAAAAGAGGATGTGAAAACGTAGTCGCCGACCATCTCTCACGACTTCCTTCTTCGCCTTCACTTCATATTCCGATCAACGACGTTTTTCCGGATGAACAACTCTTGACAGTATCTTGCAAACCCTGGTTCGCAGATATTGTGAACTATTTAGCCACAGGAGTACTACCGACTGAATGGTCACATCAGGACAGACTTCGATTCTTATCCCAAGTAAAACACTTTTACTGGGACAAACCCTATCTGTTCAAGTACTGTCCCGACCAGATTATTCGTCGGTGTGTCCCTGACGATGAGTTCAAGAGTGTGCTGTCATTTTGCCACGATCAAGCATGTGGCGGGCATTTTGGCCCCAGAAAGACGGCTGAGAAGATCTTGCAATGTAGTTTCTATTGGCCACAACTCTTCAAAGACGCTCATGACTATTGCAAGACTTGCTCCCGGTGCCAACACTTGGGCCGGATATCCCGGAGGAACGAGATGCCGCTCCAACCAATCTTAGTTGTGGAGATTTTCGACGTTTGGGGGATAGATTTCATGGGGCCGTTTCCCAGCTCTTTCGGGAACTTGTACATCCTTCTCGCTGTTGATTACGTCTCTAAGTGGGTCGAGGCTGTGCCCAGCCGGACTAACGACAATAAGATTGTCGTTAGATTTCTTAA
Source organism: Agapanthus africanus (assembly GCA_030015575.1). Classification (NCBI taxonomy): domain Eukaryota; kingdom Viridiplantae; phylum Streptophyta; class Magnoliopsida; order Asparagales; family Amaryllidaceae; genus Agapanthus; species Agapanthus africanus. The sequence goes on along the minus strand of CM057345.1, from coordinate 387,565,438 downwards.
GGAAAACATTTTCTCCCGGTTTGGGCACCCCCCGAGCGATCATTAGCGACAATGGAACTCATTTCTGCAATAAGACTTTCGCGGCCTTGATGCGGAAATATTCCATTATTCATAAGCTATCTACGCCCCACCACCCCCAAACCTGCGGGCAGGCCGAAGTTTCAAATAGGCAAATCAAGCAGATACTGGAGAAGACGGTTTCCAAGAACCGTAAGGATTGATCGCTGAAACTCACTGATGCCCTTTGGGCATTTCGAACCGCTTATAAGACCGATCTTGGCATGTCTCCCTATCGGCTTGTGTACGGAAAGGCTTGCCACCTCCCTGTCGAAATAGAGCATCGCGCATTTTGGGCGATAAAGGAGCTGAATCTGTCTCTCGAAGATGCGGGCGGCCATCGGAAGCTGCAGTTGAACGAATTGAGCGAGCTTAGGGATGAGGCTTACGATAACGCGGTTGTCGTTAAGAACCGAACGAAGATATTTCTCGATAAACACCTTTTATGAAAGACATTCGTACCTGGTCAACAGGTACTGCTTTACGACACCCGGCTACATTTCCATCCAGGTAAGCTCAGATCTCGCTGGAAAGGGCCATACTTTGTACAGAATGTGTATCCGCATGGCGCTGTGGATTTGGAGAATCCAACAGACGGTTCATTTTTCAAAGTAAACGGACACCGACTTACACCGTACCTTAGCGCCGAACCAACAGAGGAGCTCCTGGTCTTACAGGAGCCGGTTTACCCTGCATAATCTTCCTCTGCCTACCACCAAACTTCGGTATTCCAGCCAAGAACAGTGGAAACCGTTCCAAATAAGTTTGGGGGTATGTATATACCATTTTGTATATATTTGTGGATATTCTCTTCCATTTTTGCTATTTTTCTTTTCTTTAAAAAAAATTGTGTATATCTAACCGACAATTTTGACCCTTCAAATGATCTCTTCATGCAATGACAGTGAGGACACTGTCCAGTTCAAGTTTGGGGGTACACTCGGTACGCATTTCTAACCTTCGCATTCATATGTATATTTTGCATCTGCATATTAAAATCCATAAAACCCATACAAATCAGAAAATTTTCTAAAAACATAAAAACTTTTCTGTCAAGTTAGCTAGTGGGAGAACTCTGATTCAACATTTCGACGGTTTTGTTTGATAAGATAAGAATAACTAAATCTTATTTTTAGATTTTGAAAACGTGAAAGATAACTCTCCTTTGAAGTTAACTATAGCTGATATACGTCTTTACATCACACTACACGTGTCGTGAGTTTTGGAAATTAGATGACAAGTCTATTATGTCTAAAAACTTTTAAATGGATAAATGATTTTCTGAGGATCAAATAGGTTTGTTCTGAAATAAGTAATATCAAGAATAGTTTATGAAGTGAAGTGAATATTAAGGAATGTTATTGATGCCTTAATTGGAACTAAGTCTGAAAAATAACCCATCTGGAACTTGATTGGAATGATTACACACCGAACCCACTAAACACGTCTTTTATCCAAAAAATAAATTGAACTGCCGGTTATATCTCCGTTCGTATTGAATCATCATGATTTTCACGCCAAATTGTCTTTTGTTTTTGGACCTAGGTAACTTGAGTAATTAAGTCCGTTGGGGTGTTTCTACACCTAATGCCCTAAAGCCAACTTGTTTGGGTGCATTGGCCCAAAACTCGTTAAGAAGCCTAGAAAGTCCAGATTGAAACAAAGTCAAGCAAGTGTTCTCTCCGAGTTAAAATTCCTAACGGTTCTTTGTGTGAGAATAATCTTGATAAAAGGCAGGCTTTTATAAAAAAAAAATTTAGCGGGATATGAAGGTTTTATTCTATGATAAAGACTATTGCACGTTCACGGAGGTGTGTATGAAATGAAAACAAGAAAAATGTGGAGTGAAAAATAAGACCTAGTTTCCTGTTAAGGAAGATAGAAATTCTGAAGTTGAAAGCTTACTGGAAAACGAAACTTGAAAAATGCTTAACTCTTTATAAAACTTATGTGATCCTTTTAAAATTTTTATCTGGGCTTTATTGTATGACATGATTCGACCCTTCTGGAACTTAACGACACCATTTGCACTGCACGTAAAGACATATAAAATCTTAAGTTAAATACGAAGCGAGGTGTGAAAAATAAGGGTTCGATAGTCTAGACTTAGGATCATAGAATTGTTATTTTCTGAAACAAAACTTTAGGGGTTTGAATCATAGTTATTTTGCAAAACTAGCTTGACCGGATTTTGTGGGTAGTATCCGTTGAAAACCCTCAGAAGACAACACTCCTCCTACTAGGGACACCTAGAGGTTTAACGGCTTGTTGCACATGCTCAGTGCAATCGCGTTCCCTGCGAAAGTGAGGTTAGGAATTTTTTTGTGAATAAATTGGCTTTGCTCGGGACGAGCAACTGATAAGTTTGGGCGTATTTGTTCATATCAGATTTTTGCATTTTTATACCGCCCAATTTTTATCATATTGCTTATCGTAGGTACTCTTGAGCCGTGTATGCTAGTCAATTGCAGGATACAGGTTCTCGGCTCCAAACGGTGAAATTCATGGAAAAGCACGACAAATTCCGGATTTCTGCCAACCACAGATAAAACACGGGTCTCCGCTCTCTATCCATATGTTGCCACACACCAGTTTAAGAAGACAAAAGGGCAAATCGATTGTCATCTTCATGCACAAAGCACAATGGCAACACAAAGTCCAAGAAATCTACGCGGAGCTCAAGAAAATCATGACAAAAGATCCACATCCAATCACCCGTTGATCTACTAAAATTCTGGAAGAAATGTGAAAAATTTCTGAGAAAAGACATATACCACTCAGTTGCTAATCTAGTTGTTGTTATTTGTTGTTTGTTTCTTTCTTGTTCTCTTTTTCTTTATCCTTAAAACAATTATGATGCTTAAGCTTGATCCATGCCAAGGTGAGGTCTCAAATAGCTAGTTGTAATCTTCTAACCTCTTTCTTTCTATCTTCCTCCTTTGTTTTATTTTCTTTTCCTTATAATGGGTGAGTAGTTTTCATACTTGTTAGGGTAGGATAAGGAAAGTTTGAGAGAAGGAAATCTCTCTCACTCTTTCCTTGCCCAACATCTTAATTCGGACTCCCGTTAATTGAACCATAATCCGCTCCCTACGGCACCCTATCCTACATGATAGCGGTGATTCCTTAGTGAGACCGGTTGTGGTTGAATTAACCGGAGGTTAAGGCTAAGAGCCAAGAACGAACGGACAAGCACCAAAAGGAAGAACTTAAGCATTGGAAAGCCTAGTTTATACTCGCAAGTTCCTTCCTAGTCGTGCTAATCCCCGTTGTTGCTGATTACCGTAACACCGATATTAAAAGGGACAACGAAAGAAGTGAGCGACTCCTAACTTAAACTAACCAAATCCTAACCCTAACAAGCTCTCTTTATATATCATTTTAGCACATAGTTAATCTCAAAACAAACATGGACATTTGGACTTAACTCGTTAAAGCATATAGAAAAAGATTCCCATCTCCCTGCGGACGACCCGTACTCAACCGGCTAGCTACAAGCGAAACCGTCTTGATTGCGGTAATTAACATCAGCACGCAAAAACCATACCAATCATCAATCTTATGCAACTTGTCAATCATGTCTCAAAGGAAAGATGACAAAGACTCCATTCACTGGACATGGAGTAAGAGCGAGCGAGCTCTTAGGACACATACACAGCGATGTATGCGGTCCAATGTCTACACATGCAAGAGGTGGTTTTTCATATTTCATTACTTTTACGGATGATTTATCTAGGTACGGATTCATTTTCTTGATGAAAAATAAATCCGAGGCCTTTGAGAAATTCCAAGAATATAAGAATGAAGTAGAAAACCAAACCGGCAAAAGTATCAAGACACTGAGATCTGATCGAGGTGGTGAATACTTAAGTGCCGAGTTCCTTGGTTACCTAAAAGAGAAAGGAATTCTCTCTCAGCTTACTCCTCCATACACTCCACAGCATAACGGTATATCGGAGAGACGGAACAGAACCCTATTGGATATGGTACGTTCCATGATGAGTAATGCTGAGTTACCGCGACCTCTCTGGGGTTATGCACTAGAATCAGCTGCATATCTTTTGAACAGGGCTCCTACCAAGACTGTGCCTACCACACCATATCAGATGTGGAGTGGGAAGAAACCCTATCTTCAGTATCTGAAGATATGTGGATGTCCAGCTTTTGTTAAAAAGCAGCATGCGGACAAACTCGAGGCACGATCAGTACGGTGTAAGTTTGTGGGATATCCAAAGAACTCCAAGGGGTATTTCTTCTATTACGCAGAGGAACAAAAGGTTTTTGTTTCTCGTAATGCCTATTTTCTAGAACATCAGTTTTTAGAAAAGGAAACAAGTGGGAGCGCAATAGAACTGGAAGAAATTCCAGAACCACAAACTACTACTGAAAGTTTGGTAGAACAATTAGTTCAAGAAGAACACGACATTCCCGCACCCCTCCGCAGGAGTAGTAGGCCGTCTCATCCGCCTGAGAGATACTACGGTTTTCTCATAGATGAGGATAGAGAGGATTGCATCATTGATAATGATGAACCTACTAGCTTCCAGCAGGCCATCCAGAGCGGCGACTCGTTACGATGGCCGGATGCAATGCGGACCGAGATGGAGTCCATGTACACCAACAAAGTATGGACTTTGGACTTTGCTCCAGGTGGGGTAAAACCCATAGGATGCAAATGGATCTTCAAGAAAAAGATTGGTGTAGATGGACAGGTGGAAACCTATAAGGCTAGACTTGTTGCAAAGGGTTTTCGTCAAAGACCTGGTTTGGACTATGACGAAACTTTTTCTCCAGTGGCTATGCTCAAATCCATTTGGATCCTTCTTGCCATTACTGCCTTCCATGATTATGAAATCTGGCAGATGGACGTAGAGACGGCTTTTCTAAGTGGTAGTTTAGAAGAGTGCGTCTATATGGATCAGCCAGAAGGCTTCAATCAGAGTGGGAGCAGCGGGAAAGTGTGCAAGTTGTTTAAGTCCATTTATGGACTAAAGCAGGTATCGCGGAGTTGGAACATTTGTTTTGATGAAACGGTCAAAGAATATGACTTTATCAAAAATCCAAATGAACCATGTATATATAGTAAAATTGTAGCACGAACTGTCATATTCCTCGTCTTGTACGTGGATGACATTCTCTTGATAGGAAATGACATTCCTATGCTACAATCTGTCAAAAGATTCTTATCACACAGGTTCTCCATGAAAGACCTAGGTGATACCTCTTACATTCTGGGGATCCGGATCTATCGTGATAGATCCAAGAGGATGTTGGGACTTTCACAGTCCAGGTATATCAACACTATACTGAAAAGATTCAGTATGGAAGATTCTAAGCACGGTAATTTACCGGCTTGTCACGGAATCACCCTATCCAAAGAGATGTCTCCCAAGACTGATTTGGAAAGGGATCGCATGTCAGTTATACCCTACGCTTCTGCGGTAGGCTCTATAATGTATGCGATTTTATGCACCAGACCAGATGTAGCTTACGCACTGAGTGTGGTAAGCCGGTATCAGTCAGACCCAGGGGAGAAGCACTGGATAGCAGTAAAGAACATTCTCAAGTACCTGAGAAGGACTAAGGAGATGTTCTTGGTTTACGGCGGAAAAGACTCAAGATCGAGGCCTTTGCTGATTCCAGCTTCCAGAGTGACAAGGATGACTCCATGTCCATGTCAGGTTATGTCTTTACTCTCAATGGAGGGGCGGTGTGCTGGAAGAGTTCCAAGCAGGACACCGTTGCTGACTCGACGATGGAAGCGGAGTATATCGCTGCTTGAGATGCCGCAAAAGAAGCGGTCTAGATAAAGAAGTTCCTAACAGAACTTTAGGTGGTTCCTACCATTGCTGATCCAATACCGCTGTATTGCGATAACAACGGAGCTATAGTTTAAGCGAAGGAACCCAGGTCCCATCAGAAGTCCAGACACATCTTAAGGCGGTATCACCTGATCAGGGAGATCATAGATCGACAGGAGATCGAGGTCTGGAGAGTTCCTACTGAGGAGAACACTGTAGATCCATTCACTAAGGCCTTACCTCAGATTCAGTTCGAGAGGCTTCTCGAGATGATAGGTCATCGATACTTCAGTACATGGCCCTAGTGCAAGTAGGAGATTGTTAGTGTATATGCCCTAAGGGCCATTATTGTATCATACTAGTTTGTATATTACTTAATGGAAGCTTGGGGTATTCACAGTTATATTAACAGTCTTGCTAAACATGGTAGTATGCTACTTGGTTTATTTCTATCTTAATATGTGTATATGTTAGCATATCGAGAATACATATTGATAGAGCCTTAAGGATCTTGCTTAACTACCAGCGTTGTGATGGCAGTCACACTAGTAGGGGCTGGATAGTCTACAAGCACATCCTTTTTCAGGTCCCTAGTCATAGGATTATCGAGATAGGGCATCGATACTCCGGAGTAGACTAGTGTGTACGCTTCTCATCCCAGTTGGGGAGATGGTCTGTCCTACAGCCATCAGTACGTCGTACTGCAGATAGTATACAGGTGCTCGTTGGGTTACGGGTACACCGGAAAGGACTCGCAGGGAACTGTTGGTTGGTATTATACCCGTCGTTAGTTAACAGTTCCCAAGTGATATGAGTACAGCATAGTCCGCAGACTTGACACTGCTGCTTCGCCTCGAGTGTATTCCTACTATTCTTAGATTGCTACCCTACTACGGCTCAAAGGAGTCGTGCAAACAGGTAGCAGTTGGGTGCAGTCCGGAAGCACTTGGAGGCAGTAGCGGTTAGATAGGATTCGTCTCTCCCGGTATTGGGGGTTGATATCGCGCTGTGTCTGGAGAGCCATTACGCAAAGTCCCTTGCCAGGGCAAGCGAGATTTACTGGTAGGATTTCCAGTAGCTTCTCAAGGTGTAATGGGCTTCACTCCGACATGACTTATACCGCTTTTAGGGGACTGACGCTTGCCGCCCCTAGGCCCGATATGCGATAGTCATAGAAGAACAGACCGGACTGTACGGAGATTGTCACATCAGGCTCAGTTGGAGTTCGGATGGGTTTCCTTATCGGCCTTCTTATCGACATCTACCTGGGGACCGTTACGTACAGCTAGTGCCGCTTGCGGTCTGTGGTTAAACCCACTGTCAGCGTAGTAGTCGAGTCTTTAGAGTCCCACACAGAGAGTTTCCTTACTTCGGGCGAAACGATATAGAGGTCGTATGGTTTTACGACAGAGTTCGGACACGCACGTACATTTATGCACGTACGATATTCGGACAGTTTATACTAGCAGGCTTTGGTTTAAGCCAGATTCTAGTATTGGATTATTGGATTTATACAGTCTCAGTTTTTCTGTGTTTTCACGGATAGGAGGGGCATTCTCATAATTACTCGAGAAGCTTCTAGAAGTTTGATGAGGTGGAGAGCTTAGGTGTTGTATGCATTAAATGGTTTTGTGACTCATGAAGATGATTCATCAAGTGAGTTAATGAAGCATTAATGGTTTTAATGACTCATTAGATGATTCATTTTGTATTAAATGAAGCATGAAGATATTTGTGCAAAGATATTTTTTGCAAGATATTTTATGCTTCATGATATATATACACAAATGAGTTAATTTCCATATGATAATTATTCACACATTCTCTCTCCTCAAGCTTTCTCTCTTCAACCCTAACCTCTCATGTGTTGAGATCCAAGGGTTAGCAAGACTAATAGATCCCTAATCCTCTTCTATATCCTCTAGGTTTCTTTGATTAGCACTCATAGCCATCTAGTTACCTCAAGTGCGAGGTTAAAGCTTGGAGAAGTAGCTCTCGGGTGGATCTTCTATCACAACGAGGAGGCCGACGAGGAGGTGATCAAAGAGAACAAGAAGGACTTGATTCATTAGGTATAATCATCTTTCATAGTAGCTAAACACTTCTATGTTGTTGTTAGTTTGGGTTTGGCAAAGATCCGTAAAGTTAGTCGATGTTAGTTTAAACAAAATGATTGTTTTACCTATTCCGCCTCCACGCATCATGTGGGGTGTCTAACGTCGACTTATAATACGTGTACAGAGGTGTTGGGACGCGTCCAGTTCCCGAGGAAATGTCGTGCTGAGAGCACAGATGTACAGAAAGCGAGAAAAGAATATGTAAGAGTACCAGCCTCCGTACAGTTCGGCATAGGCGAGATCGGAAGAGACCTTGAACAGGATTCCTTCCAGGACACTGCTGCAATGAGATTTGCACCCAGGACCATTTGTGTCACATTTATTCAGAAGACCAGAGGACAACGCCAGTGACGTGCTGCCTTTCGAGTGGTCATGATGATTGACCGTGAGATGACCAGAGAAGTGCCAGAACGGAATCGTCCCCGTTAGCACACCTGACTGGGCCGATGAGCCGATGGATTGCGAGATTGATGAATCTGTAAAGAAGATAAGGACCCAGAGACTGAGGACGCCAGACCGTAAACAGGAGGCAAGCGGATATTCTTGTTCTGCCAGTTTTAGGCACACCGACATTCTTCGACATTATAGGAGGTGTACCTCGATGTCATTTGTTGCGATTTGCGTTTGTGATCCGAGTATCACGCTTATATCGCTTGGATTTGAGTTTTGAGGATTGAGTTTCATGATATCGTTTTTGTGCACCATGGCTGCACCTACTGGGTATTTACATTTTTGTGCATAGTTATCGCACCTGGTATATATTTTATACACCGTTATGTTGATTTGCGATTTGTGCATATCCATTGCAATTGATGTCGATTTTGTACCTTCGTAGCATGTGTTTATGATTTCATGGATTTCATACGGATGATGTGATTTTTGCACTTGGTAAAGCTTGTATGTGCTTGCAGTGCATTGATATGTGTTTTGTGCACGCAGTTGCACACGTTTATGATTTTATACACCTTGGTGCACTTGGTGTTGCTTTTATGCGATTGAGTTATTGATAGTATTCAGCGCATTTGATGCACCATATATGACAGATGCTTTCGTGCACACCTGTTGCACTTAGTTTTGCTTTTATGCATATTGTGGCACCTGTATTTGGATTTGATTTCCGTGCGCACTAGATGCATGTGATTGTTGGATATGCCTTTTGAGGCTGATTTTGCTTTTGAGCACTTCGTTTTCGTTTTGGGCACCATATTATATATGGCCAAACAGGACTGATCTGAAGACAGTACCTGAGCAATTTGCATGCATTAAAAGATTACCAAGAGGGTTTTCAAAAGGAGCTATAGTCTCGCTATTTCCTACGTGTCCGTGAGCGACACGAACGTTTATAAAGGAAAACCTTGTTGGAATATTTCAAAAAGACGGAACGTATATTTGAGCAAAACATATATGAAACTATATTTACTATTTTACAAATGAGCGGCCGTCACTTATGCCGAGAGTTACGCATCACACGGTGATTCAGAAAGGATTTTGCATGTATTTTATTCAAATTTTGGGGTTTTTCAAGGATGCGTACTATATACATGTTATAGTATTTGACTAGTGTATATTAGATTTCAGTAGTGGATTTCGAGATCTGTATCTCTATTGTAACTCTGAGAATATGCGTGCTAATCAGATGATTTGCGTGACGCTTGACGAAGTTCGATTTTGAGTTTTGTACTCGTTTTCATGCGCACTTGGCGCGATCTGCTGTGTTATTTCTGTAGTTTCCGTGATTTCGGAGCCCCGTTGATTTGAGCTGATTATTAAAATGTTTTAGATTTTAAGGGTTTAAATTTAAATTCGGGAACCAAATTTATTTAAGAGGGGAAGATTGTAATATTTCAGTAAATATAAAATATTATTTTTGGAATTTAATATTAAAAGAATATATTTCCCGAAAACTTCCCGATTTGCGAAATTGGGGTTTTCGAAAAAAGGTATAAATATAGAACGATGATTGTGAAATAAATGGAAATTTAAAATGATTTATTCATTTAAAAATATATCTAAAGCATTTGGCATTTTTAAAATTTATTATATGCAGTTTGGATAAAAGCCCGACTAGTGCACTGCTAATCGCAATTAGGCCAAATCCGTGTTTTTACAGTTTTCATAGTTAGTGCACCATGACATGTTACATGTTATTTCATTTGTGTTGTTTTATGGTATGGTTTGGCTTTTGGGTGAGAAAAGAAAAGAAAAGAGGAATGATTGAGGAGAGAGAGGGGGGGACATAATGATAAGATGAGACCATGCTAGGAGAGAGAATGTGAGTGAGAAAGAGAGAGAGAGAGGGAGAGTGCTGCCATTTCCATTTTCCCCCACCATTTTCTTCTCTTTCTTCACCTCAAGCTCCCCCATTCTACCCTCATGACCCATCTCAATTCTCTCACCAAAACCCTATACCCCTTTTACAAAAATAGTCACCTCCTCACCCTCATCACATTGGACCAAGAAAAGTGGGATTTTGATGACTTGGGACTTCTAGGGTTTTACTTGGTGGCATCATTGAGGTATAATCTCTACCAATTAGTTTAGTTTTTGGTTTGTTATATTCTAGTTTAAGTTTAGAATCTATTTAGTGAGGATATGTGAACTTTGAAAATTTCAAGTTAGGGTTTGAGGGAATCTTGAGTGGTGATGTGTAATTGAGGTTAGTAGAGACCTTATAACCCCTGTGGGGATCGTTTACTGACCAAAACCTGAGACTTAACCCCTAAAATACAAAAATAGAAACCCCGACATCGGATAATTGTGTGAATTGTGAGGGTATTTTGGAATCTGCTAACACCCGGGGCACCTGAAAATTTTTTAGCAAATGTAATGATGTGTGCAGGTGACCAGAAGACTACCCCACAAACCAGAGCCCCTATACTGCTACAGTGGCCGCAGATTTAATAGGTTGGGCCGCAATTTGCGGCCAAGATTTGGTGGATACGTGTGATTTTTGGTCTGTAGCCTTGTTATCTAATATCTAGAGCAACCCCATATGCAAAATTGGCTAGTTTGACCTGAGTCAAAATCTGGGAAGGGTTTTCCTATGTTACTGTTTTCGAGTTTTCCGTAATCGGAAATTGGATTTTAGTATTTGATATTGTATTTGGTTGTTGGATGTTTGTACATCAACAACTAGGGATAATTGGTTGGTTTTGCTAGCGTGGGCCATAGGTTCTAAACTAAAAGCGCGCCGTGTGCCGTTTCGGTTTTCAGAACTTGATTTTAATAGTATTGCGATATGTGTTATTATTGTAGGTACCTCCGCGTAAGCTTCGGGATGACGAGCAAGTACGTGGCGATATCGACTTCGGCAAGTAAGATCAAGGTGTGTAGATCTATATCTACGGGGGAAGTTAGGTGGATGGCGTATAGCACCCCCGCACACTTTTATGGAAACCGATTAATATGTAGATTATGGTTAATGAAACCTTTAATGGAAAACTATAGATAGAGTAAAAGACAGTTAGATAAACCATATTAGAAACTAAGGATAGTTAGAAGCGATATGATATGACTAGTATGTGATGACGGGACTTGAGGATGATATTTGTCGATATTGCCGTTTAGGGTACTATAGAACTAGATAGCCGAAGTAGATGCGTCATCCAAACCATACTTATTTCTAAATTGAAGAATCTTATGCATCTTTTAAACATGTACCGTGAGGGACGTTACGGATTTTCAAATGATATCCTTTCTTTAAAAACACCATAGCCTCTACTTTCAAAACTACGATTCTCATCTTTCAAAAACTGTTTGTATGGTTCGGGTATGTATGTTAGATCAGATACTTATGCTTATAGTAAAGGTAGAATGTATTTGTTAAATTGACTTGATGAGGGATATAAATGCAATGAAATGGATATATGACGCGATATGATGATTTGGTGATATGTTGGTATACGGATGCGAGTCGATTGAGATGATTTATACCCTGTCGGTCCCCTGATATGAGATTATTGCGGATGTGACCTGAGACATAGGTATATAGAGATATTTATATATGTTGTGAATCGTGAGTGTTAGCCGTACGTGACGTTAGGTCCATACCCTCCTCGTCTTATAGGCTGATAGGACCCCTAATGTTTTAATGCCACCGTACGATGATTTTTCCGTACGTGATGAGTTGACTTGATGATTGATCCATACCCTTGACTAGAGGATGCCGTACGATGGTTATACCGTACGTGACGTTGTGTGGCTTGATGCCGATTGATAGATTCACTGACTCGGTCATGTTAGATACGTATACCCGTCAGCATTTGCATATGATTTACCTTATGCTGCATTCACGTTATTCGCATTGCATTATTTATACCTGTGATAGTACACCTGCACCATTATCGATGATGTGTATGTTACACGTACACAGATTGTAGGCTCACACACTTTATCATCGATAATTCCCATGTCACTACACAGTAGGATTGCTACATCATGATATGACTCTTCGCATAACATACTTGCGTATATACCACTTGTACATCCATATTGGCGCACATACCTATTGTACACGCATGCTTGCGTATATACCACTTGTACATCCATATTGGCGCACATACCTATTGCACACCCATGCTTGCGTATATACCACTTGTATATCCATATTGGCGCACATACCTATTGTACACTCATGCTTGCGTATATACCACTTGTACATCCATATTGGCGCACATACATATTGTACACAATACTTGTGTACATACATATTGTACACCATACTTGTGCACATACATATTGTACACCATACTTGCGCACAAACATATTGTACACCATTCTTGCGCACATACATATTGTACACCATACTTGCGCACATACATATTGTACACCATACTTGCGCACATACATATTGTACACCATACTTGCGCACATACATATTGTACACCATACTTGCGGACATACACATGTGTACGTCCATACTTGCATATATACACATATGCACCTTTTTACGGTATTGCGTTCAATTTTGGAGATTTGGGAACCGCATGATATATTTTAAAACTGGAATCATTTAAAAGAGCGGATTTCCTTCTATATGTGTATATTACTGTTCCATAATTGCATGATATACGGATATGCTTACATTTCGGTTATATGTCGCATATATCATACCTTATGATTTTTCGCATTGGGATATGCTGTTTTCATGAGATTTCTAGATTTGAGAACCGTGGCTATTTCAAAAGAAAGCATGTACTATATTAAAAACCCAGTTTCTCTTGATATGATATTTCAGTGCGTCCACCACGTGTTTTCTCGATTCTAAGAGTGACATGTGAAACCCGATTCGAGGAGGTGGATGATTCCGTTTGCGGGTACATGGTGGACACGGTATGGTACCCCGGGGAGAGAGAGAGATTTTGTGTGGATGACGATGAGCCTAGCAGAGGGACTACTACCTACCGGTGATTGTATTTGGGCTCGACGGATATCCGGAGGATACCGACCGTAGTCGAGAGATGATATGGGCTGATCCGGACTGACGGAGCCCGTGGGCCGATCCGGACTAACGGAGCCTGAGATAAGAGGATTTGCGTGTCGATGCTGGACACGGGTTTCATGATGTTTCGAGTGTCGATACTGGACACTCAGGTTCCATGATTTTGAGGTGTCGTGAGGGACACAAGTTGATATATATCCTCCTATTTTCATGCATATGCTTTTTTGATATTTACATGCATGATGTTGTTGTGTCAGTAGTTGACACGTGGACGGGATTCACATGCATACATACATTGATTATATGGGTGGACGAGATCCACATGCATACATACATTGATTATATGGCTGGACGAGATCTACATGCATACATGCATTGATTATACTGTTGGATGTTATCCACATGCTTTAAGGCATTGACTACCTTATTGGCACACATACAGACTCAGTCACCCTAGATATCATAGTATTACCTTTATGATTTAGTTGACCTAGGAGTCGTAGTTTATTCGATTTATACTTGTAGATGTTTTTATACTCACGAGTTGGCAACTCACCCCCGTTATGCCACAGTTCTTGCAGGTTGACCGCATGGATCCGTAGCGGCATCGCCGGTACATAACTTCATTTGGGTGTTTTGCATTGGTAGGTAGGGTATTTGTATCGTACCCACTCCTTTATTTATATTTTATATTGTATCTAGTTAACCCCATCAATCAAAATTAGTATATTGTATAAATAATGAGACTTAGTGAGATTGTGGTTGCGAGACTTAGAGCGAGGAGTTTTCCGCTACTTGTGGTTTTGATGTCTTGCTTTTCTTTATCTTTGTGGTGATCTTCGCCGTTGGGCGTCGTATACTTATATATATTGTCTTGCGTGGTTGTGATCCGCCGTTTGGCGAAGAGCTAGCTCCCGCTTGGGGATGCCTTTATCATTATCTTGTATATGTGGTTTTGGATCAAAATATACAAAGGAGGAGCTGCCCAAATTTTCAAAAGGCGAAACATGTTTTCAAGCTAGTAAATTTCGCTTGCATTATTCATGTTCCTTTCTAAAGAAACTTGATTTTATTATACCGTTATTTCAAAACTTCACCTTCTTTATTTTCTTAAATGGGTTTAGATTTCTGGGTTTCTGCTTACTTGAATTACGTTACGCCTTTCGACGTTGCGTGATTTAAGTGCTGGTCACGAGCTAATATTTCCGGTAGTGACAGAGGTGCAGGAAATTCCCACTGAATACCGCGATGCAAAGCAAAAGTAATCGACTATAGTGAAGTTATTACCTGATCGCACGCTTTTGGCGTGTCGGATGTTCAAAGAATTTAAGTGTAACCGCGATCAGGACGGTGTCGCTTTGCAGCTAGCCGGTTGAGCACGGGTCGGTCCACAGGGAGATGGTGGTATCTTACCTTCTTGTCTTAGACGAGTCAATAAAGAATCTGTATGTTTTGTTTGATCTAACCTATGTGTTTATCTGCAAGTATAAAGTTGTTAAGAAAATACGAGATTGTAAGCTAAGAAATCCGTACTCAAAACCCTTGAGCCGAGTCTTGACCAATTGAAGCTAAGCAATTGGCAACAACGTGGATTAGGGGATTTAAGCGCGGTATTCATGGAATCCGGCTTATTTACCCTTGTCCTTCCGTTCTTGTCTCTTGCTTTCGCCTCCGGCCAAACCGAACGCAACCGGTCGCGGTTAGGAATCACCGTTACCTTGTCAGGGTACGGTGCCTAACGGAGCGCTTGCGTATGGTTTGGGCGAAGTTCAAATGGAAAATAACGGGAAAAGGAATTGGCAAAGAAATGTTAACTTATAATACCGTATTTTATCTTAACAACAATAATTACATACATTCACAAAAGAGAACCAAAAAGAGAGGACAAAAAGAAAAGAACAAAGAAAAGAAAAGATATAAGTAATTAAAGTACAAGGAATAAAATTGCATGGAAATAAAGACAAGGTAATAAAAAGCAAGTAATAAAAAGCGATAAAAAGAATACGGAACTAGGACTCAAGACAAGCATGTGATCAATAGCCAACCCTTAAACTTGCAAGCTCAATGAAGAGGTTGCAAGATCAAGGGAAGGGTAGAAAACGCATGTGAAATGAAGTGCTAGTCCCGGGAGAAAATACGACCCTTGAGATCAATAACTAACCCTTAACCATTCAAGCTCAATGAAGAGGTTGAATGAGCAAGAGAAAGCAAAAATCTCAAGGGGGAGCAAACTAACAAGAAAGATAAAAATGCCTCATCTTCATTAATCTTCCACTCAAAAAGCTCTCACTACAATTTTAATGGAGAAAGAATGAAGAAGAGGAAGAAGAAGAACAAAAACTACAAAAAAGAGGCTAAAGAAAAGCTCTCTTGGTTAAGCTCAGGTCCGGGGTATTTATAGGAGGGAAATGGGAAAACTAGGGCAACCACCAGAGCACAAATAAAAGTACCAAAACACCCCCCAAAATTCTCCTTCTGCGGCGCCAGTACGGCCGCGTTTCCGCGGCCAATGCCCCCTATTGGCCGCGGAAACGCGGCCAGTTGATGGAGTTGAGTGGTCTTCTTTTGTCGTTTTCCCTGATCTGCTTTTTCCCCGTGTTTGACAACTTCAAACTGCACAAAAGTCCTACAGAATAACAGCAGATTCCAAGTCCAAGATTGCATTATCTTTTCACTTTTGACTTTTCTCTCCCTCGAGCTCCGCGCACCCATTGATTCTTGTGCAGCCCACCTCGTGCTCTGTGCTTGTCCCAGACATGAATGACCACTGTCACATGTCTTGTATCGGGAACCGGTACTCGGCACTGGACGGATATGGATGACCGGAACCCGGCTTTTATCTGCTGTCAACAGATGTTCTGCATTTGGCGTAACTGTGGAGATTTTATCTTGATTTACAATATTTGGACTGAAAACCTGTACTCTGTAAATATGTAACAAACACGGATTAAAAGCACCTACCTATAAACAACCGAGCGTAAGAATGGGCGGTATAAAATGCAGTATTCTGTGATGAACAAATACCCCCAAACTTAACTTTTGCTCGTCCCGAGCAAAACCAATTATTCAAAAAATAAAATGATAACCGCACTTTCGCAGGGAACGCGATTGCACTGAGCGCGTGCAACAAGCCGTTAAACCTCTAGGTGTCCCTAGTAGGAGGAGTGTTGTCTCCTGAGGGTTTTCAGCGGATACTACCCACAAAATCCGGTCAAGTTGGTTTTGTAAAATGACTAAGATTCACATCCTAAAGTTTTGTTTTAGAAAATAACAATTCTATAATCCTAAGTCCAGATTATCGAACCTTTATTTTTCTAACGCGATTGCACTGACGCAAACTTCTACCCAAAGGGTCACTCCCGATAAAGGGATCTCGGCCCTTGCCTCGCCGAATGAGGTGCTGGATATTCATAACCGAATACCACTGTGCAAAACAAAAAAAAACGTCTTTGCAATAACAGCTTTTTAAAAATTGTTCTAACAACAATGAATAGGTATGTTTTCCTTGCATTGATCTGAATCAACGCAATCCCATCAATTAATCACACCACAAAAGAACGAAAATATGATGTACGTATATGCCATCCGCATTCGCCACAAGGTCCGGTCATCACCCGTTAGGTTACTTAACTAACGACAGAGCGGGGACTGGACTAGTACGGGTGTAAAACAAATACAACATCTACTAGTATATATATAACAATGTATAATGATCACTCCAGGCATGACAAATGCAACATCACAGATAAGTAATAAGCATCACAGAACAATACAGATAATTTGGGAGCCCTGGGTTTCTTTTGAACCGCAAGTGAAACCCGACGTTCCCCTGGTCGTAGCCTATGCAATGAAAACCTAGACCCTTACGAGCGCGGCAAGTTACCCGCCAAAACCAGAAGTGAGGAAGCCCCCTTCAACAAAGTGAATGGGCCACCCAGCACTTCGCGGCATCCGGTAACTTGAGCACCCCTCCTTGGGTCAACCTGTACCCCTACGAGTGTGGCGAATAGCCCGCTAATTCTAGAGTGAGGCCCACTCCGTTGCAACGCCATGAGATGCGGGCCCATTTCCCTCTAGAACCTGTCTTTCCGTGCACTCCATCGCGGGGTAATCCTAGTACAGAAAAGAAAATATGTACATCGTGTTAGTGTATATGCCCTAGAGGCCAATACTGTATCATACTAGTTTGTATATTACTTAATGGATGCTTGGGATATTCACCTTGTATATACAATCTTGCTCAAAATAGTAGTATGCTACTTGGTTTGTTTCTGCTTCAATGTGTACATGTGTTTATTTTTGTATATCGCCTATACACATTAGTAGAGCCCTTAGGATCTTTGCTTGATTACCAGCGATGTGATGGCCGTCACACTAGTGGGGCTAGGTAATCTATAAGCACATCCTTATGCAGGTCCCTGGTCGCAGGACTATCGAGACAGGGCATCGATACTCCGGAGTAGACCAGCGCATACGCTTCTCATCCCAGTGTGGGAGACGGTCTGTCCCACAGCCGTCAGTACGTCGTACTTGAGATAGTATGCGGGTGCTCGTTAGGTTACGGGTACACTGGACAGGACTCGTCGGGAACTGACTAGTTGGTATTATACCTATCGTCAGTTATCAGTTCCCAGGTGACATGAGTACAGCTTAGTCCGCTGACTTGACACTGTCACTCCGCCTCGAGTGTGTTCCCACTGTACTTTGATCACTACCCTACCACGGCTCAAAGGAGTCGTGCAAACAGGTAGTGGTTGGGTGCAGTCCCGAAGCACTTGGAGGCAGTGACGGTTAGACAGGATTCGTCTCTCCCGGTATTGGGGGTTGACATCGCGCTGTGTCTAGGAGAGCCATTACACGAGTAGTCCCTGGCCAGGGCAAACGAGATATACTGGTAGGTTTCCAGTGTTATCTCAGGGTGTTTTGGGCTTCGCTCCGGCACGACTTGTACCGCTATTGGGGGACTGACGTTTACCGCCCCCTAGGCCCGCCATGCGATGTATCAGACGAACAGACCGGACTGTACGGAGAATGTCACACTCAGGCTCAGTAGGAGTTCAGATGGGTTTCGCCTCGTCGGTCTTCTTGTCGGCATTACCTGGGGACCGTTACGCACAGCTAGTGCCGCTTGCGGTCTGTGGTTAAACCCACTGCCAGCGTAGTGTCGAGTCTTTAGAGTCCCACACAGAAAGCTTTTCGCCTTTAGGCAAAAGAGTAGAGGTCGCATGGTATTGCGACAGGTCGCATGGTTTTGCGACAGGGTTCGGTCACATCCGTGCACTTGTGCACGTACAGTGTCCGGACAGTTTACACTAGCGGGCTTTGGTTTAAGCCAGATCCTAGTGTACCTTATGGGATTGGATTTATCCAGTTTGCATTCGTGTTCCTCGGAACGCGGATGCGGGTGTGTATGCACAGTTGACAGGGAGGCACAGACAGCGGATTCTCATTAGGGTTGTTGACAGTTGACCGTTGACTATTTGACTTTTTGCTCAACCCTAATGAGAATATGATATGTGATTAACTATTATATTAATTAAGTATTATGGTGACTTGGTTGTTGACTTTTGTTGACTTTGTTGACTTGTTGACTTTTGTTGACTTGTTGACTTTGTTGACCGGTTGAGTAGGCTTGACTAGTTGACCATCATGATAACCATGGTTATCATTTCATGCCAAAGACTTTTACTTGCTTGCTCATTTGAGTAAAATGAGTGCATGACATGATAAGGTTATGGTTGCTTCAACCATCACATAAGACTTTTATTGATATGATGAGTTATGATTACATTGGATTATGAGAGGGTGAGAGAAAAAAGAGAGCCTCATTCTTTCTTGCTCATTCTCTCTCTTGTTCTTGAGCTCTCCTCTTGCTCTCACCCTCAACCTCTTGCTCCCTCTCTTGATCTATGGTTCTCTTGTCTCATGAGTTGAGAATCAAGAACCATAGATAAAATCCCATTCTATTTCCTCTCTACTCATTCTAGTTCACTAGGTTTAGCAAACCAAGTGAACTAGTTTCTTCAAAGAACGAAGAAGGAGCTAAAGGTTGGAGCTTTCAAGTGGATCTATCTTCGGCGTACGGAGACGACGAGAAGGAGCCATCGGACCACCATCGGAGTTTGAAGAGAAGGAGTTCAAGACAAGTTTAGGTATAACCATCTCCATCCGAGTAGCTAACTCTCTTTAGCTAAGTATGCTAGTTTTAGTTTAGTCAAAGATCCCGACTTTGCTTAGTCCATGTTGCCCCTTGCGCTAATAATTTGTTTTTTATACCGTTTCCGCCTCCCCGTAAGAACCGGGGGTCGCAACGTGGACTTATAGTGGTATCAGAGCCTAACTAAACTTAAACTAGCTTGGTAGTGAAGTGTAACGAAGTTCGGAACCGGAAAAATAAAAAAAAACCAAACTTTTACAAAACCTGAGTTTCTGTTGAAATTTTTTCTGGTCAAAATGAAAAACTTTATACTCCTAAATTCGGCTCAGGGTTTTGTGTGAACACCCATGAAAAACGGTCCACTGTTTCGTTCAAACCGCCGCCTTTCCGCGGCACGAGGTAGGCATATGCCGCGGAAGCGCCGCGGTTTGTCGTCTTCTGTGCATCATTTTTCGTGCAGTGTGTGTCTGTGTTGGTTTTGGGATTTTTGAAATATATTATATGTCCCCAGATTTTCCAGAAAAGAAATTTCCTTTTGGGGTCCTATAATTCCGTATTTTTTCCGAACTTCACTGCACTTTGACTATGATGGTTATATCTGTGATGCTTGCATGTATTGAACGTCGGCTAATCGCTATAAGTCGATTGGTCGGGGTTATACATGATCTGTGTTTGATATTGGAATGTGTATATAAATATGTTGGATTGTCGCGGGTGAATAGCCGGGGGTTGTGAGACGAGAGTTTTCTTTTCTTGCAATTCATGTAAATTTGTAAATTGATGTAATAATTATTTGTATGGCCGCACAACCGGGTCGGGGTTGTAGCCGTCATTGTATAATTTCTTTTTACTGTTTTTGCTCCTAAGATAGACCCATGGAGGGGTGCACAAACTACCGGGTATGCCGAAGTGTCGAGTGGCCTACTCATGGAGATGAGGGAGGTTGCTACGCTTCGGGTACTTGGCGGGTAGTTTGCCGCACCCGTAGGGGTCTTGGGTGGGGTTTTGGCTATTCACCGCGACCGTGTAATCTGTTCTTGTTACAGGCTCGTACAAATTATAGATTCCTAGTATATCCAATGTATTTATCTGTGATCTGAAATGTTTATCATTGCAGTATATCTATATATGATATTATTTAGGCGTTGCTTATGTTTTACAGACGCGCTAGCCCAGCCCCCGCTCTGTCGTTAGTTAAGTAACCTAACGGGTAATGACGGGGCCCAGTGGCGAATGCGAATGGCATAAGCGTACGTCATATTTTGGTTGTTTTCTGCAATGGTAGGATTAAATGATGGGACGCATTAAAAGAACTAATGCAAGAATATCACGCATTAAAAGAACTAATGCAAGATAATAAACCAAGTTAAAGTCGTTGGAACACTTTCGAAAAACCACTCGGTTCTTTTCAAAAACAACTTTTAAATGCGGAGCTTGAGCCACTCTTTTTTTTTTTTTAAAAGCTATCTCGTTCCATCGACCAAATCAAGTTCACTACGTTCACGGTTTTGCCAAAACCATTCGTAGCCCTCCGTCGTTTCGTATGAATATTCAATAGTATTCAAGCTGTGTTTGTTGACCTTCGTCAAGGCATAGTGATTGGTAGCTATTGGGTATTCATATGTAGCATAGATAGATGCGTTGGTTTGGGACATTCGCATTACCTTGTTGACCTTCGTCAAGGGTATATACGGGTGGATTCAAATTAACCTGGATAATGACGGGCAGAACTTGACATGTGACTTATGATTTGTGGACTTCGTCAAGGTCATAAGAGCATGGGGCAAAAATCCACATCGGGAGTTTCATAAGTACTGAAACTTGCTAGATTTGCATACCATTTGGAGTGTGATGATTCTGGTAGGATTCCTTCAGTTTCGTCACGCGATGATATTTGGATCCCGATCCTACTGTGAGTATATGCTACTCCTCGGGAAATTTCTCACTTAACGATCAATGCTATAAACCTAGTAGGTGCCTAGAAAGGTGTTAGCGGGGCTACGCCCCCAGGGAAAAGAGGTTCTCTAATTAAGGAACTTCGCGAAAGCGTTGGAAAACCTCCCTCGAAGTACCGACACCGGCCTGGCTGAACGGTTAAGCAAGTATTGTACGGTGGGATTGATCCTGACTAATTCTTCCTTTATGGTTTGAGGAGGGATTCGAGAAACAGTGGGAGCCATCCTGTTTAGACAAACTAAAAACCACTCTAAACTTGCAAGAGCATCATGCTGAGTGTTTCTTCTTCTCTCTCCTAATTGCAGCGACCAATCAACATGACTGGACTTAAGTTACTCCTAGATAAAAACAAACTGACAGGGCCAAACTACAAAGATTGGCTCAGGAATGTCAAGATAGCAATCACTTATGACAAGCTGGGGTATCTTCTTACCACCAAAGCTCCCCCTGTCCCTGGTCCAACTTCCAGTGTCGCGGATAAGGAAATCCGCAAGACTTGGGAGATTGATAGCGCGATGGCCAAGTGCCTCCTGCTTGCCTCGATGGACAACGAACATCAGAGGAGGCATGAGAATATGAACATGGAGTCCATATTGCTCCATACAAAAGAACTGTATGGAGAGCAATCACGTATCGCAAGATACGAAGCGTCGAAAAAGTTATTTTCGACAAGAATGGCCGTCGGATCATCAGTAGCCGAGCACGTGCTAAAGATGATCGGCTACATTGAGGAGCTCGCTGACCTAGGGATCACATTAGAGAGTGAGCTATATACGGATATAGTTCTCCAGTCCCTTCCTTCCACTTACGCCCAGTTCATACTGAACTTCAACCTACAAGAAAAAGAGGTTGAACTTTCAGAGCTCCTCAACATGCTGAGGAGCGCAGAGGGCACCCTACAGAAAGGTAGGGATACATCCACTTTGTTTGTAGGAGGATCATCTTCTTCTAGGTCCAAGGCGAAAGCCAAGGGAAAGAAGAAGAAGGCCCCCGCCAAACCAAGGGGCGGTGTTAGTAAAGTGGATACGAAGGGAAAAGCAAAAGCAACAAAGATAGCGGGGAAGCTTGTGGACAAGGAAGAATGCTTCTATTGTCATAAGAAAGGACACTGGAAGAATGATTGCAGGGCCTGGAAGGCCAGAACACAGGAATTGAAGCAGGTTGCAGCTTCAGCTTCAGGTGTGTATGTTATTGAAAATTGTCTTTCAATAAACTCTACTTCCTGGGTATTGGATACCGGATCAGGATCTCATATCTGTAATTCTTTGCAGGCGTTGAGAAACCGTATGGTTTTGAAGGCAGGTGACATGACCCTCAAAGTTGCGAACGGAGCTAGCATGGATGCTAAAGCAGTGGGGGACTATCACCTGGGAATGTCATATGGACATGTTTTGGTTTTGCGTAATTGCTTTTTTGTACCCAACGCAACTTGTAATATCATTTCTGTATCTTTAGTTTCTAAAGAAGGTTATGAATTTGCGTTTGTAAGTAATATTGTAAACATTCACCTTAATCAAGTTTTGATTGGGTCAGGTACATTGAGTAATGGTATATACGTGTTAAACCAACCACAGATTTTCAACGTCCAGAATACACACAAAAGAAAGTCTCCGGAAATGAATCAGACTTTCTTATGGCATTGTAGATTGGGTCACATCAATGAGAGAAGGTTGACTAAGTTACATACAGAAGGATATTTGAATGCGTTCGAATATCAATCGTATGCCACTTGTCAATCTTGTCTCAAAGGAAAGATGACAAAGACTCCGTTTACTGGACAAGGAGTAAGAGCGAGCGAGCTCTTGGGACTCGTACACAGTGACGTGTGCGGTCCAATGTCTACACATGCCCGAAGCGGACATTCTTACTTCATTACTTTTACGGATGACTTCTCAAGGTACGGTTATGTCTTCTTGATGAAACATAAGTCCGAGGCCTTTGGAAAATTCCAGGAGTATAAGAATGAAGTAGAGAAACAGACCGGCAAAAGTATTAAGATTCTAAGATCGGATCGAGGTGGAGAATACTTAAGTGCCGAATTCCTGAATTACTTAAAAGAGAATGGTATTCTCTCTCAGCTTACTCCTCCATACACTCCGCAACATAATGGTGTATCGGAGAGACGGAACCGAACCCTATTGGATATGGTTCGGTCCATGATGAGTAACGCTGAGTTACCGCGATCATTCTGGGGATATGCACTAGAAGCAGCTGCGTATCTCTTGAACAAGGCTCCCACCAAGACTGTGCCTACCACCCCATATGAGATGTGGACTGGGAAGAAACCCTGTCTAAAGTATCTTAAGGTATGGGGATGTCCAGCTTTTGTAAAGAAGCAGCATGCGGACAAGCTTGAGGCACGTTCAGTACAGTGTAAGTTTGTGGGATACCCAAGGAACTCCAGGGGGTATCTTTTCTATTCCGCTGAGGAACAAAAGGTTTTTGTTTCTCAGCATGCCCGCTTCTTGGAAACTGAGTTTTTGGAAACCCAGATAAGTGGGAGCACAATAGAACTGGAAGAAGTTCCAGAACCACAGACTGTTACTGAAAGCTTAGTGGAACCAGAGGGTTCAACAGAACAGGACATTCCTGCGCCACTCCGCAGGAGTAGTAGGCAGTCTCATCCGCCCGAGAGATACTACGGTTTTCTCATAGACGGGGATAGAGAGGATTGCATCATAGATTATGATGAGCCTACTAGCTTCCAGCAGGCCGTTCAGAGCGTTGACTCAGTGAAATGGCTGGATGCAATGCGGACCGAAATGGAGTCCATGTACACCAACAAGGTATGGACGTTGGACATTGCTCCAGACGGGGTAAAACCCGTAGGATGCAAGTGGATCTTCAAAAGGAAGATTGGTGTAGATGGACAGGTTGAGACCTATAAAGCTAGGCTGGTAGCAAAGGGTTTTCGTCAAAGACCTGGCTTGGACTATGACGAAACCTTTTCTCCAGTAGCCATGCTGAAATCCATTCGGATCCTTTTTGCCATTGCTGCCTTCCACGATTATGAGATCTGGCAAATGGACGTAAAAACAGCTTTTCTAAATGGAAATTTAGAGGAGTGTGTCTATATGGACCAACCAGAGGGTTTCATTTAGAGCGGGAGCAGCGGAAAGGTGTGCAAGTTGCTTAAGTCCATTTATGGACTAAAGCAGGCATCGCGGAGTTGGAACATCTGCTTTGATGAGACGGTCAAAGAATTTGGCTTTATCAAAAATCCAGATGAACCATGCATCTATAGTAGATTTGTAGCGAGAACTGTAGTATTCCTCGTTTTATACGTGGATGACATTCTCTTAATAGGAAATGATATTCCTATGCTACAATCTGTCAAGGGGTTCTTGTCACACAAGTTCTCCATGAAAGACCTGGGTGATGCCTCATACATTCTGGGTATCCGGATCTACCGTGACAAATCCAAGAGGATACTAAGACTTTCACAGTCCAGGTACATCGATACCATACTGAAGAGATTCAGTATGGAAGATTCCAAGCGCGGTAACCTACCGGCTTGTCACGGGATCACCCTCTCTAAAGAGATGTCTCCCAAGACTGATTTGGAGAGGGATCGCATGTCTATTATACCCTACGCTTCTGCGGTAGGCTCTATAATGTATGCGATGTTGTGTACCAGACCGGATGTAGCTTATGCACTGAGTGTGGTAAGCCGGTATCAGTCAAACCCTGGGGAGAAACACTGGATAGCGGTAAAGAACATTCTCAAGTACCTGAGAAGGACTAAGGAGATGTTCTTGGTGTATGGCGGAAAAGACCTCCAGATCGAGGCCTTTGCTGACTCCAGCTTCCAGAGTGACAAGGATGATTCCAAGTCCATGTCGGGTTTTGTCTTTACCCTCAATGGAGGGGCGGTGTGTTGGAAGAGTTCCAAACAGGAAACCGTTGCAGACTCGACGATGGAAGCGGAATACATCGCTGCATCTGATGCCGCAAAAGAAGCTGTCTGGATGAGGAAGTTCTTGAAAGAACTACAGGTGGTTCCGTCCATTGTTGATCCAATACCTCTGTATTGCGACAACAACGGGGCTATAGTTTTAGCGAAGGAACCCAGGTCCCATCAGAGATCCAGGCACATCTTAAGGCGGTATCACCTGATCAGGGAGATCGTAGATCGCCAGGAGATCGAGGTTCGGAGAGTCGCTTCAGAAGATAACACTGCAGATCCATTCACCAAGGCCCTGCCCCAGACTCAGTTCGAGCGGCTGATCGAGATGATAGGTCTTCGATACGCCAGTACATGGCCTTAGTGCAAGTGGGAGATTGTTAGTGTATATGCCCTAGAGGCCATTACTGTATCATACTAGTTTGTATATTACTTAATGGATGCTTGGGATATTCACCTTGTATATACAATCTTGCTCAAAATAGTAGTATGCTACTTGGTTTGTTTCTGCTTCAATGTGTACATGTGTTTATTTTTGTATATCGCCTATACACATTAGTAGAGCCCTTAGGATCTTTGCTTGATTACCAGCGATGTGATGGCCGTCACACTAGTGGGGCTGGGTAATCTATAAGCATATCCTTATGCAGGTCCCTGGTCGCAGGACTATCGAGACAGGGCATCGATACTCCGGAGTAGACCAGCGCATGCGCTTCTCATCCCAGTGTGGGAGACGGTCTGTCCCACAGCCGTCAGTACGTCGTACTTGAGATAGTATGCGGGTGCTCGTTAGGTTACGGGTACACTGGACAGGACTCGTCGGGAACTGACTAGTTGGTATTATACCTATCGTCAGTTATCAGTTCCCAGGTGACATGAGTACAGCTTAGTCCGCTGACTTGACACTGTCACTCCGCCTCGAGTGTGTTCCCACTGTACTTTGATCACTACCCTACCACGGCTCAAAGGAGTCGTGCAAACAGGTAGTGGTTGGGTGCAGTCCCGAAGCACTTGGAGGCAGTGACAGTTAGACAGGATTCGTCTCTCCCGGTATTGGGGGTTGACATCGCGCTGTGTCTAGGAGAGCCATTACACGAGTAGTCCCTGGCCAGGGCAAACGAGATATACTGGTAGGTTTCCAGTGTTATCTCAGGGTGTTTTGGGCTTCGCTCCGGCACGACTTGTACCGCTATTGGGGGACTGACGTTTACCGCCCCCTAGGCCCGCCATGCGATGTATCAGACGAACAGACCGGACTGTACGGAGAATGTCACACTCAGGCTCAGTAGGAGTTCAGATGGGTTTCGCCTCGTCGGTATTCTTGTCAGCATTACCTGGGGACCGTTACGCACAGCTAGTGCCGCTTGCGGTCTGTGGTTAAACCCACTGCCAGCGTAGTGTCGAGTCTTTAGAGTCCCACACAGAAAGCTTTTCGCCTTTAGGCAAAAGAGTAGAGGTCGCATGGTATTGCGACAGGTCGCATGGTTTTGCGACAGGGTTCGGTCACATCCGTGCACTTGTGCACGTACAGTGTCCGGACAGTTTACACTAGCGGGCTTTGGTTTAAGCCAGATCCTAGTGTACCTTATGGGATTGGATTTATCCAGTTTGCATTCGTGTTCCTCGGAACGCGGATGCGGGTGTGTATGCACAGTTGACAGGGAGGCACAGACAGCGGATTCTCATTAGGGTTGTTGACAGTTGACCGTTGACTATTTGACTTTTTGCTCAACCCTAATGAGAATATGATATGTGATTAACTATTATATTAATTAAGTATTATGGTGACTTGGTTGTTGACTTTTGTTGACTTTGTTGACTTGTTGACTTTTGTTGACTTGTTGACTTTGTTGACCGGTTGACTAGGCTTGACTAGTTGACCATCATGATAACCATGGTTATCATTTCATGCCAAAGACTTTTACTTGCTTGCTCATTTGAGTAAAATGAGTGCATGACATGATAAGGTTATGGTTGCTTCAACCATCACATAAGACTTTTATTGATATGATGAGTTATGATTACATTGGATTATGAGAGGGTGAGAGAAAAAAGAGAGCCTCATTCTTTCTTGCTCATTCTCTCTCTTGTTCTTGAGCTCTCCTCTTGCTCTCACCCTCAACCTCTTGCTCCCTCTCTTGATCTATGGTTCTCTTGTCTCATGAGTTGAGAATCAAGAACCATAGATAAAATCCCATTCTATTTCCTCTCTACTCATTCTAGTTCACTAGGTTTAGCAAACCAAGTGAACTAGTTTCTTCAAAGAACGAAGAAGGAGCTAAAGGTTGGAGCTTTCAAGTGGATCTATCTTCGGCGTACGGAGACGACGAGAAGGAGCCATCGGACCACCATCGGAGCTTGAAGAGAAGGAGTTCAAGACAAGTTTAGGTATAACCATCTCCATCCGAGTAGCTAACTCTCTTTAGCTAAGTATGCTAGTTTTAGTTTAGTCAAAGATCCCGACTTTGCTTAGTCCATGTTGCCCCTTGCGCTAATAATTTGTTTTTTTATACCGTTTCCGCCTCCCCGTAAGAACAGGAGGTCGCAACGTGGACTTACACATCGGTGACATCGACCTCAACCCGGTCGTGCCCCAAAAGAATAATATACAAACGGCAGTGATGGCAGTCCACATGTTGGACGCTAGCCCCGCGATATCAAATGTACAAATAAAACTAAACTGTACTAACATTACAGTCAAGCTATCCACCACGACAAATCCGCAACAACACAGCACAACACAGAACAATCAACGTGAATGTCACGTTCGCAAACCCGTCTAAAAAGACTAAAGCAATTAGACAAGTTGTACCGCTCGAATGACATTCACGGTCGCAGATAGTAATGTAAGTACTGTAAACTTTAAACGATGTTAGAAAATATTGAGTTCGAAATAACCCCGAATAGCCACAAACCACTGGATAAACCCATATCAAAACTGGAATAAACTAACAATACCATTGAACCAACATTCCAGAGACAAGACCACACCCAAAAAACGAAACCCTGAAGCCTCCAGAAAACCGGCCTGCTCGGTTTTATGAGCAATGTGCTCGGCCAAATGTTGGTGGATGTGGCTCATATTTGGGGTATAGTCTATAGGTCATGTCAGTAGTCTTCTGCAGTAACTAAAATAATTTTTAAGACACTTAGAAAATCGACAAAAACTGGAATGCAGTGGGTATTGTTTGGGGTTGTTTCAGTTTCGATACTTTAACATTGTCTAAACCAACTAGTATGCGATTAATGGGTTGGCTCTGATACCATGTAAGGCTACGCCAGCACCCCGGCCATCAATCCGTGGTCAAACGCGGAACAAAAACTTTTAAAACTTGGCTCTACCGTAACCCGATTCCCGGATCGTGCCATTAACCCTATAATAGTTATACAGTAAAGAGTTTAGCGAAGTTATACCGATCGATCCATGTCCTTCGGTCTTCAACCTCTGTCCAAGCTCGTCGTGGCTGCCCCAGTGTAGTTCAATCTCCAGTCTCCCTTCGTCGAAGAAGATCCACGTCGAGGGTTCTTTATACAGGCCACCGCTTCAAAAACCGAAGCAACTCGAGCAACTAGTTTGCTAGCCTAGGTGCCCAAAATGAAGTAGAAATTGTGTGTGATTACATTGTCTCATAACACTCTAGGATTCTCAACACATGAGAAGGATAGAGTGGTGGTTGAAGAAGATGCCCATGGTGAAAGATGTGAGCTCAAGATAGAAAACAAGTGAGCAAAAACCAATCCACAAAAAAATGAGATGGCTGCCCCATTTTAATAAAGTGAGTGTTTTGATATATTGTTGTGAGAAAATGAGCCACACACCAAAAAAAAATCTCTACACTCACACACTCACAACAAATATCTTAGCTCACTCAAAAATATCTTAGCTATGACAAAGGACGTGTCATGCCAAGAACGAGTCACAATTTCCACCATAAAACATTTAAACCAAAATGTTTTAATCCAAGAAAGAAATGGCATCAACTAAAGTAATCTTGTAACGAATTACAAGAATACCCCTCATCCGTATATACATACCCGCATCCGTATTCCGACCGAATACAAATACTATGAGACGAAAGTAATCCAACAATCTAATACTAGGATCAGGCTAAAACTAAAGCCCACTAGTATGATCCGTCTGATCATGATCCGTGCATAAGTGCACCTATATGATCGAATCCTGCCATAAAATCATACGGCCTCTGCAACGTTTTGCCCGAACTAGGTAAACCCTCTGTGTGGGACTGTAAAGACTCGTCAATATGCTGGCAGTAGGTTTAACCACAAGCAAGTCAGTGGCACTAGCTGTACGTAACGGCTACCCAGGTATTGAGTGAAAGGGAGGATGACGAGCGAACACATCCTGAAACCCTACTGAACCTGACAGTGACAATAACCGTACAGTCCGGTCCGTTCGTCTATGAGTATTACATATCGGGTCTAGAGGGGTGGATAAAGTCAGACCCCTAATAACACAATATTCAGTGTCGGCATGAAGCCCATCACCACTTGAGAAACTACTGATCCGAATTAGTAATTCTTGACTACCTTGGCCAAGGATTTCTGGTGATGGCCACCCGTGTACACTGTGACATCAACCCCCAATACCGGGAGAGATGAATCCCCTGACGATCCGCTCACTGCCTCCATGTGGCTCGGGGCTGTACCCAATTAAAACCTGTTTGCACGACTCCTTTGAGCCGTGGTAGGGTAGTAATCAAAGCACAGTGGAAACTCTCACGAGACAAATGACGATCTCAGGTCGATAGACTAACCTGTACACATGTCACCAGGGAACTGCTATCTGACGATAGATATGATACCAACTAGTATGTTCCCGACGAGTCCGTCCGATATACTCATAACCTAATGAGCACCTGTACACATCTTAGGTAAACCAACTAACACCAATGGCTTATGAGACCGGCCACCACCCCTCGTCGAGGTCTCGATCCGTATACACTAGTCTACTCTGGAGTATCAATGCCCAGTCTCGAAACTCCTACGACTAGGGACACTTTAAGGATGTGCTTATACACCACCCAACTCTCACGTATATGATCGCCATCATACTGCTGGTAGTCAAGCATGAATCGTATAGGCTCTATCAGCATGTAATAGTGATCTGTAATGTCACCTGAAGCATGTACACGATGAAAAACACAAACCAAATAGCATACTCTCATCTCGAGTAAGACTGTTCTACCGGTATAGGTCCTTCCCCAATCATTGCAATCACGTGCCTGCGATCCAATAATTGACTTGAGGGCACTATAGCCAAAATGCTTGAGTAGCAAGGTCAAATGAATAAACTAAAGAAGTAGCCATTCTTCAAACCATGCCACAAATATCTCCATTTTCCACTTCATTATCTATTTACTAAAAATAGATATATATATGCAAAATGAGGTGTCCCCTTCTAGAAGCATGTCTTATAAAATTACAAGAATGCCCTCATCATATATACATACCCGTATTCTTACTTCAAAAAATACGAATACCAAGAGAAAAAGATAATCCAATAATATAATAATAGAATGCAGCTTAATCCTAAACCCACTAGTATTATCCGTCCGAACAACATCCGTGTAGCTAGTACACTTATATGATCAGTGTTAGTGATTTATGCCCTAGAGGCCATTTTTGTATAGTATATGATTGTATATTACATTTTGGAAGCTTAGGATATTCACGGATATAATAACAGTCTTGCTCAATATGATAATATGCTATCTGGTTTGATTCTATCTTAATACGTGTATATGTTTCTTTTAGCATATCGCTAATACATATTGATAGAGCCCTTAGGATCTTTTCTTGACTACCAGCGTTGTGATGGCAGTCACACTACTAAGGGTTGGGTAGTCTATAAGCACATCCTTATACTTGTCCCTAGTCGTAGGATTATCGAGACAGGGCATCGATACTCCAGAGTAGACTAGTGTATACGCTTCTCATCCCAGTCTATGGGATGGCCTGTCCCACAGCCATTGGTATGCCATACCGAAGATAGTATACATGTGCTCATTGGGTTATGAGTTACACTGGACGGACTCGATAGGAACTGCTGGTTGGTATTATACCTATCGTCAGTTAGCAGTTTCCGGGTGACATAAGTATAGATTAGTCTATTGACTTGACATCACTATTCATCTTGAGTGTGTTCCCACTGTACTTACATCACTACTCTACCACAGCTCAAATAAGTCGTGCAAACAGGTAGTGGTTGGGTGCAGTCCCAAAGCACTTGGAGGCGGTAGGGCTTAGAAAGGATTCGTCTCTCCCGATATTAGGAGTTGATATCGCGCCGTGTTCGGATAGCCATTACACAAACTCCCGGGACAGGGTAAGCGAGATTTACTGGTAGGTACACTACTAGTTTCTTAAGGTGTATTGAGCTCTACACCGACACGATTTATTGAGCTATTAGGGGTCTGACATTTACTACCTCTTAGGCCCGATATGCGATACTCTTAGACGAACAGACTGGACTGTAGGAAGATTATCACAAATAGGCTCAGTAGGAGTTCGGATGAGTTTGCCCGTCGGACTTCTTATCGACAGATACTTAGGTAGCCGCTACGTGCTGCTAGTACCACTGATGGACTTGTGGTTAAACCCACTTCCAGCATACTGTCGAGTCTTTATTTTCCCACATAGAGAGTTTCCCTGGTTCAGGCGAAATGATGTAGAAGCCATATGGTTTTACGTGTAGGGTTCCGATCATATACGTGTACTTGCCGTACAAATGTTGTTCGGACGGATAATACTAGTGGGCTTTAGTTTAAGCCAGATTCTAGTATTATATTATTGGATTATTACTATATCATTGTATTCTTATTTTTGTAGTACGAATACGGGTATGTAAATATGGTGAGGGTATTCCTGTAATTTCACAAGAGATAGTTCTAGAATGGGACACCTCATTATTTAGATTTATCTATTTATGGAAATAGATTAATGAGGTGGAAAATGGAGATATTTGTGGTATAGAGTAAAGCATGGCTTATTGTTTTGTTTATTTGTTTGGACTTACTATTGAAGCATGGTTGCTATTTTCAATTGGAAAATAATCCATGCGTCATGTGAGTATTGTACGAGCCATTCTTCACTTGCCAAAGCTTAGCTCATTTTGATATTTTCTCTTTCTCTCTCCATTTTTCCTCTCCTTCCTCAAGACCCTAACCCTCACATAAGTTGTGAAACATAGGGTCACTTGAGATTAAATAGTCTAATTAACACTCTATATCTTCTAAGCTACCTAGTTTAGCGAAGTAGGTATCTCAGTTAC
Organism: Agapanthus africanus; assembly: GCA_030015575.1. NCBI lineage: Eukaryota > Viridiplantae > Streptophyta > Magnoliopsida > Asparagales > Amaryllidaceae > Agapanthus > Agapanthus africanus. Next base: position 387,532,715 of record CM057345.1, on the reverse strand, counting down.
CTCGGTTTAGAGGTTGGAGCTTGAACCATAGAATCTCAGGTGGATCGTTTTTGACACGAGGAGACCGACATTCAAGCGTTATCCAGATCTTCGAGGAGCTCAAGAATAGGTGGAGAAGAAAACCCGAAGGACAAATATCAAGGAGGATTTTAAAGTTTCTGTAAAGATCCTGGAGTTTAAGTCGGTGTTGTAAGTCAAGAAAATCGTTTTTTGTAAATTCTGCCTCCCCACAAGTGTGTAGGATGTGTGATATCGACTTACAGTGGTATCAGAGCCTACTAAATCTTAACTAACTTGTTAGCAAGTGATTAGAAATTCAATAGACGGAAAATACCCAAAATTACATTTAAGAATATAGCTTGCTGTCGATTTTTAAAACTGTTCAAAAAATTATTTCAGTGACCTTAAAAATATATGCCGGCTATTCTAAGAACAAGAAAAAATTTCGAGAACATGATCCCTCAACTTGACCGCGGAATCGCGACAAAACAGGTCTTTTAGCCGTGGATCCGCAACCATTCGCTCTTAATTTTTTTTTGTTCTAGTCTTTGGAAATATTTTTTTTGGTATGTTTGGTTTTTACCCAGATTTGATTGTGTTTTAGTTTGTGCATGGGGTAAACATGGAAAGTTATTATCGATCGAAATTCTAAGTTCTTGACTAATCTGTCTTTCCATGTTTGTATATGTGTTGCTAAACGTCTGCTAATTGCTATATGTCGATTCGTGGGGGTTGCACATATCAGTATCTTGATGATGGTTTGTGTATATGAAGTATTGTATCGTCGTGAATGAATAGCCGGGGGGATGTGAGAAGAGTGTTCTTTTCTTTCATTCATGTAAATTTATAAATTGATGTAATATTATTTTTGCGGGGCACATTTGGGTCGAGGTTGTAGCTACTGTTGTATTATTTCATTTACTTTTTCTTGCACCTAGGATAGACCCAAGATGGGGTGCACAAACTACCGGGTTCTTGAAATGCCGAATGGCCTACTCATTTTATTGAGGGATGTTGCTTCACTTCGGGAATTTGGCTGGTATTTTGCCGCACCTGTAGGGGTCTAGGGTAGGGTTTGGCTATTCATCATGACCGTGGAATCCGTTTTTCGTTCCAAGGTAAAACGAAACACGGATATCCTAGTATATCCAATATATTCATTTGTGTTGCTGTGATCTGAAATGCCTATTATTGAGTGAGACGAATGGCTATAAATATATATATATATATATATATATATATATATATATATATAATAATAAACATTACTTATGTTTTGCACCGGTGCTAGTCCAGCCCCCGCTCTACCGTTAATTAAGTTACCTAACAGTGCATGAAGGGGCCGCGTGGAGAATGCGGATGGCATAAGCGTACGTTCAATTTTCGTTTCTTTCCACAATGATAGGATTAAATTATGGGACCGCGTTAATATTGTTTAATACAAAGAAAACAAACCAAAGTTAAATCATTCGAACAATTTTAAAACCACTAGCTTTTCTTGAAAAACAACTTTTAAATGCAGAGCCTAAACCACTCCATTTAAAAGGTATCATGGTTCCTTTGACTATATCAAGTTCATTACGTTCACGGTTTCTGCCAAAACCAGCCGTAGCCCTCCGTCATTTCAGATAGGTATTCAGTAGTATTCAAGCTATGTATTTTGGCCTTCGCCAAGGCATCGTAGTTGGTAGCTGCTGGGTATTCATTTGTAGTATAGATAGATGCGTTAATTTAGGACAGGCATACAGCTATTTTGGCCTTCGTCAAGGGTTTGTACGAATGGGTTCAAATTAACCTAGACAATGACGGGTAGAACTTGACTTGTGTCTTATGATATGTTGGCCTTCGTTAAGGTCATAAGTGCTCAAGGAAAAAATCCACATCAGGAGTTTCAAAAGAAAAGGAAACTTGCTAGTTTTGCATACCATCTGGAGTGTGATTATTTTGGTAGGATTCCTTCAAAGTTGTCATGCAATGATAGTTGGATCCCGATCCCACCATGAGTTTTATTACTCTTCGAGAGGATTTTTCACTTCACAATCAATGCTATAAACCAAGTAGGTGCCTAGAACGGTGTTAGCGGGTCTACGCCTCCAGAGAAAAGAGGTTCTGTAATTAAGGAACTTCGCAAAAGCATTAAAAAACCTCCCTCGAAGTACCGACACTAGCCTAACTGAAAGGTTAAGAAAGAATTGTAGGGTATGATTAATCCCGACTAATTCTATAGTTTGAAGGAGGATTTGAGAAACAGTAGGAGCCATCCTGTTTAGATAAACTAATAACCAATCTAAACTTGCAAGAGCATCATGCTCAGTGTTTCTTCTCTCTCTCTTAATGGCAGCGACCAAGATGACCGGGCTTAAGTTACTGCTAGATAAAAATAAATTGATGGGGACAATCTATAAGGATTGGTTAAGGAATGTCTAGATGGCCATTACCTATGACAAGCTGGGCTACCTCCTTACTACTAAGGCCTTCGCCGTTCCAGGTCCAGATTCTACCGTCGCGGATGTTGAAATACGTAAGACATGGAAAATAGACAGTGCGAAAGCCAAGTGACTCATGCTGGCCTCAATGGATAATGAACACCAGAGGCGGCACGAGAAGATGGACTTAGCTTTCATATTCCTCTATACCAAAGATTTATATGAAGAGCAATCTCGTATCGCAAGATATGAGACCTTGAAGAAATTTTTTCAGGTGAGGTTGGCTATCGGGTCATCTGTAGGGGACCACGTCCTTAAGATGATTAGCTTTACTGAAGAGCTCACAGACCTTGGGAGCACGTTGGAGAACGAGTTATATACAGACTTGATTCTACAGTCCCTCCTCTCTACCTACGCCCAGTTTATCTTGAATTCAATATTCAAGGGAAGGAAGTTACACTTCCAGAACTCCTCAACATGTTGAGGAGTGCGGAGGGCACCCTACAAAAAACTAGGGAGACACCCTCTCTGTTTATTGGAGAATCTTCCTTTTCTACATCCAAGGCGAAAGCCAAAGGGAAGAAGAAGAAGGCCCCCACCAAGCCGAAAAGGCGGTGTCAGTGAGGTAGAGGGAAAGGACAAGGAAAAAGATTCAGGGCCGACATTAGGAAAAGAGGAATGCTTTTATTGTCACAGGAAAGGCCATTGGAAGAAGGCTGCAGGGCTTGGAGAGACAGAAACCAGGATTCGAAGAACATTGTGGCTTCAGCTTCAAGTGTGTTTATGATTGAAAACTGTCTATCAATTAACTACTTCCTGGGTACTGGATAACAGATCAGGATCTCATATCTGTAATTCATAGTAGGTTCTGGGAAACCGTAGATTTATCAAGGCAGGTGATAAGACCCTCAGGGTTGCTAACAGAATGAGCGTGGATGTTGTATCCGTATGGGAATATCACCTAGGATTGACAAGTGGACACATTTTGATTTTACATAATTATTTTTATGTACCTAGTTTGACATATAATATCAACTCTATATCTTTACTATTTAAAGAAGGTTCTGATTTTACATTTGTAAGCAATGTAGTCAGCATCCACCTAAATCATGGTTTGATTGGGTCCGGTACACTAGATAACGGTGTATACGTATTAAATCAACACTAAGTTTTGAATGTCCAGAACACACTTAAAAAAAAGTCTCCAGAATTAAACAAAGCTTTCTTATAGAATTGTAGACTGAGTCACATCTGTTAGTTGTATATATTCCCTAGAGGCCATTATTGTATATATGATATATATTATGGTGGATGCTTGGACATATATAGGGAGGACTTTCTTGCTCGACATGATTATATGCTATCTGGTTACTCTTTATCTGAACATGTACACTTTGTTAGTTATATGTATACCCTAGAGGCCATTATTGTACATGAGATGTATATTATAATGGATTCTTGGACATATATAAGGAGGACTTTCTTGTTCGACATGATAGTATGCTATTTGGTTGCTCTTTGTCTTAACATGTTAACTTGTATAAGTGATGCTGTATTACTCTCACATGTTGATAAAGCCCTAAGGATGTGTACTTAACTACAAAGACTATGATGGAGATCATACTAGTGGGGCCAAGGGTAATCCACAGGTACACCCTATAATTGTTCCTAGTCGAGGGTTTATCGAGACAGGGAATCGATACTCCAGAGTATACTAGCATATGCGCTTCTTGACCCATATGATGGGCGATGGATGATCCCACATCCATTGGTGTTTGACATCAGAGAAGGTATACGGGTGCTCAGTGCAGACTAGGTACACTGAACGAACTCGCCGAGAACTCCTAGATGGTATTATACTTATCATCAGATAGCTGTTCTCTGGTGACACTAGTACAGGTTAGTCTGTCGACCCGAGATCGTCATAGTGTCTTGTGTGATTCCCACCGTACTTTGATTTCCACCATACCACGGTCAAGAGATCATGCAAAAAGGTGGTTTTTGGGTACAGTCCCGAGTCACAATGAGGCAATGAGCGATAGGAGGGGATTCGTCTCTCCCGGTATTGGGAGTTGATGATGTTCTATGCTCGATTGGCCATAATAGGAAATCCTTGGCCAGGGTCGCTGAGATTTACTGGTAAGTTTTATCAGTAGTTTCTCGAATTGTTATGGACCTTGCATCGGCATGACTTATCAGGCTATTGGGGTCTGACGTTTTACCACTCCCTAGGCTGTGATATGCGACATATCTGACGAAAAGACTGGATTATACGGTAGTGTTACTGATTGGATTCGCAGGAGTATGAGCAGCCTTTCTTGTTGATCTTTTGATCGCTCAATACCCGGGTGGCCGATACGTTTAGCAGACCGCTTGCGGCTTGTGGGTGTTTGATATGATCATCACCTACTGCCGGTGTATTGACGATTCTTTAGAGTCCTACACAGAGGTTTCCTGGTTCAGGCGAAATGAAGTAGGAGCACGTATGTGATATGTGCGGGACTGAGATTAATGTGCGTATGTGATACCGCATTCTATTCTCCCGATATGTGATATCGGTCGGTTATATGTGATATAGCCGGGTTATTGGATCAAGTGTTGATTCGATAAGTTGTTACATTTGATATTAGTCGGTTGTATGTGGTATAGCCGGATTATTAAATCAAGTGTTTATTTGATAATTTAATGTATAATTATATATGTGATATATTAATTTACATTAACTAATACAAGCTCACTTAAACATTTCTTTTTCTCACTTGTGTGCATATAGTAAAAATGTGATATATATTAATGTACAACTATTGTGTCATACTTGATGCGTGTATGAGACTTACACCAAGCTTAATAATGTGATGGTTTTTATTTCTTTAAAGTTAATCAAAATTAGATGGAATAAAGTAACATGGTTGAAGCTTGTAGAAGCTTGTGGAACCATTGACCAAGTCCACTAATTTTGTTTTACTTGTACATATTTATTAACCTAACCATTATTGATTAACCATGGTTTATTCTCTACATGGGTTAGTGTATGACACTAACTAACCCATGGTTGCTATTCTCACCTCATGAGTTTCATTCTCATCTTCACTTGATCATCTTCTTCTTCATGAGAAAAAGCTTGCTAGCTTTTTTCTAAGTGAGAAAATATTGTGAAAAAATTAAATCTAAAGTGAGCCTATTTCCTACTTCATCATCCTCTATTATATTTGCATTTAGTTTAGGGTGTTTGCTTCACTAATCTACAATTAGTGAAGAGATAGCATGAGCTTGAGTCTCCTCGAAGTAGATCATCTTCGGCCTCGAAGATATCGAGCAAGCTTGTTCATTTCTTCATGTGAACCCTTACTAGAGTTTGGGTGTTCACTACTTGGAGCGAAAGGACTACTACACGGAGCTTTTGAAGTGAAGGACCGGTCTACAAAGGTTGTATTCCTCATTCACTTGTATGCAAAGTTATTTGCATATTGTTTTGTTTAATTCTCTAGTTATGATTCTAGGGTTAGGGTTCTCTAGAACGACAAAATTTTGAAAACGGCATGGACGATGCCTCCCGAAACCTTGCTGCCGGCCTAGGGAACCCAACAGTGGTATCAGAGACAAGATAGAGATTTAAACGATATTTGTTAGATTACAAAACCGAAACTACTCCGAAACTTGAAACCCTAGGATCCAGTTTCTGTCGAATTTTAAATGGCCTGCAAAAATTTTTTTAGCAACTGCAGAATGTTATATGTGATACAACATGAACACCATACAAATTTGAAGCAAAACCACCTGAATCTGGCCGGCCACATCAGTGGAAAATCCAAGATCCTCGGCAAAGTTAGGTAATTTTGACTTCAAATTTTCATGGTGTTCCAGGATCTGGGTTTTGGTGTTTCAGGTGTTGCTAGTTTTTGCTAAATTTGCATATGATGTTAACTATCTGCAAAAGCAATTCGGAGTGTTTCATAATCGTAATTTTAACATCTATTTGGGTTATTTATATGACAATAAAAAGTTCGAACGGATATCAATAATTCATATTTTCCCTCGCTGGAAATTTTCCAAGAGTTGGATTTTTTCTAAGTTTAAAATCTTCAGAAAATCATGCAAGCGATTCTATGGACCATCTAGAAGAACGATACCCAAACTTAACATTTTGGATCGCGGAACTGCGGTAATACCCTAGGGTTTGCGGCAGTTTCGTGGCGACATGAGTGAGGCATGGGTTGGCCCTTCTACGGATGGTTCATAGGAGCTGTGGTATGTTCTGAGTACTTTTTGAACTCCGCTCATGTGTTGAGCTCTTAGGGAAATTTTGGGTGTTTGTTTATTCTATCGAAAAGTTTAACATCGTCTAGCTATCTGTGATTGTGATACAATATTTGGAATCTACATAATTAGTTATGAGATAACTACTTTGAATTTTATAAATCTAGCAGTTTAGTCTCATTTGATCGGTTGCCACGGAATTTTGATGTAGATCAAAAGTCCGTCGCAATTACGTAGTTTACATGGAAACTCGCCGGGTAACCTTACTAGATAGCCACGTCCCATAGCCCTGACCAAGTGACTTTAGGAGAACCCCGTCGCCAAAAGCATCCATTCGGGTGCTCGCGGCCGTGGTGTTCCGCCTTAGTGCACTTCGTCAACGGTATCGGGGGTGCGGCCGTCTACTAAAGTTTCCGATGAGCAATCGATCAGGTTATCGGGAATCTTGTTGAATTACCCGACAGGTTATTGGAAAGTGTTTTCAATATTGAGACTAAAATGCGGGGTTTATAATTGTTAGGCTTGTGATGTCTAAGGAATTTAAGTGGTTAGGCACGAAATCCAAAGTATGTGATACATTGGGTTTATGATGTCTAAGGAGGTTACGGATTCCAATTGTTGTAGTTTTTCACTTTCTTTTCTGCGACCGTAAGTGTAATATGTGGTGTATCGCCGGTTTTGTTGCTATACGTCAACGACAATTGGGATACGCATATTTACTTATGTTGATAACATGTGATGTTATGAGTTGCTCTGATATGTTATATTGGATCGTCGTGTTTTGAATAGCCAGGGGTTTTATGTGAGATGGGAGTTTTTCATTTTCATTCATGTAAAAGCTTGTATGTAATATTCTTTTAGTGGGGCACTTCCGGGTTGAGGATGATGTCACCATTGATTTATAATATTTACTTTACCGCATTAGAATAGACCCAAGGCGGGGAGCACAAGTAACCAGGTTCTAGGTTCTAGTGGGAGACCATCTCGAGGAGTCGAGACCGGGTCTCCTAACTCTAGAATTGGGAGAGTTGCTTGCCGCTCCCGTAGGGGTCTAGTGATGTGGTTTTAGATATTCATCATGACCGTGGAATCCGCGATTTTTACTGGCTTAATTTAAAACACGGAATTCCTAGTATATCCAATATTTTATATGTGTTCTTCTACTGCTGATATTCTGTGATATGATCACTTGATATTCTGAGACGAATGCCTATATTATTTATATGATATATAATAACTATTGATGCATTCATTTCTTATATGATGCTTAGGAAGCATATATGATTGGACTTCATTAATGAGATTAATGAAATAACAGAAAACTAAAAATGTTGTAGAAACTTGTTTTAAAAACTTGTAGCTCTAGTTCTTACTTTGCATAGCGGTATTCCTTGTAGAATATCCAGCACCTTATTCGATAAGGAAAGAGCCGAGATCCCTTTATCGGGAGTGACCTCCTTAGCAAAACTGGCAGATACTACAACCCACTCGGTTTGTCTTTTGATTGCTTCTATAGTTTTTGCTTTGCATAGTGGTATTTGTGAAATATCCTGCACCTCATTCGATGAGGAAAGAGCCGAGATCCCTTCACCGGTAGTGACCTCTTTAGCAAAACTAGTAAAAGCCTAAAAAACACTCCTTTTTAAAATCACTCGATTCTACAACGATATCAAGTTCATTACGCAAAAGGTTTTCTTAAAAACCTGTCGTAGCCTTCCGTCATTTCAGATAAGTACTACTTAGTATTCGTGCTACGTTTGTTGGCCTCCGTCAAGGCATAGTGTGCGGTAGCTAACTAGTGCTTATCTGCAACATAAGATGAGATTGGATTAGGGTAGTCGTGCGACTTTGTTGGCCTCCGTCAAAGGTTGTGCGGGTGGGTTTAATTCAATCATGAAATGTACGGGTTGAACTTGACTAGCAGCTTATGGTTTGTTTGCCTCCGTCAAGGTCATAGGAAGCTAGGGGCAAAATATTATCGGGAATTTCAAGTGTTGAAATTTGCAATAAGATTGTATACCTTCTATAAGATAGTTGGATCCCGATACCCACCGCGAGTAAGAGTTACTCCTGGGAGAGTTTTACACATTACAATTAGCCGATTAAGTAGGTGTCTAGAAAGGTGTTAATGGGGTTACGCCCCAGGGAAAACGAGGTTTATTTTAATTAGGTCCGTGCGAAAGCACGGGGAACCTCCCTCAAAGTACCGACACTGGCCTGGCCGAAAGATTGGCAAACTTATAGGATATAATTAATCCCGGCTAGTCTTACCTTTTAGGATTTGAAGGAAGATTTGATAAAAACAGTGGGAGCCATCCTGATTAGATAACTAATAACCAATCCGATCTTGCAAAAGCGCACGCAGAGTGTTTTCTTCTCTCTCTCTCCTAGTAGCGACCATGTCACGCCTTAATCAAGATAATAATATAGATGCATTGACCGAACCTGCTTATTATACTGAGTTAGAGAACGTTGGTTCCGTTCTTTCTTATAATTGTTATAAGTCCGAGCAGGAAATAGGGGAATATCCGGATTCCCATGCCACCCAATCGAAGAAAGTGCATGTTGATGCATCTTCTTTGGGTGTGTTCATTACCGAGAACTGTTTCTCAGTATCCTCTACGTCCTGGGTATGTGATACCGGATCAGGATCTCGCATATGTAATATGTTACATGGGCTACAGAAAGGTAAAGAACTGAGATTGGGAGATATGTCACTAAATGTAGAGAATGGTGCAATTGTTGCAGCCAAGTCAGTTGGGAAATATCATCTTGTATTAATACATTGATTCTGAATAAATGTTATTAGATATAGAACCTGATATACAAAATTACATCAGTTTCTTTATTAAGTTAAAGAAGGATATAATTCTCTATTAGAGGATAATGTTGTGAATATTTTCCTTAATCAAAAGTTGATTGGATCAGGCACATTATGAAATGGCATATACGTTCTAAATCAAACCATAGTTCAAAATATATAGAACACACACAAGAAGAGTAGTTCAAAAATGGACGAATCCTGCTTATGGCATTGTAGACTAGGTCATATCAATGCGACACGACCAGCTAAGTGACATAAGGATGAATATGAGAATTTGTTCGAATTTTCATCTTATGATACTTCTCAGTCTTGTCTTAAAGGTAAAATGACCAATACTCCGTTTATTGGAAACAGAGAAAGAGTTAGTGAACTCTTGGGACAGATACATGATGATGTATACGGTCCTATGTCTATAAATGCCAGATTTGGTTCTTTGTACTTCATTACATTCATCGACTATCTCTTAAGATTCGGACATGTGTTTCTGTTGAAAGACAAGTCTGAAACTTTTGAGAAATTCAAGGAATATAAGCTTGAAGTTGAGAACCAAATGGGTAGAAGTATTAAGTCCTTCGATGTGATCGGAGAAGAGAATACTTGGGCATGGAGTTCTTGATTATTTAAAGGAGAATGGGATTCTCTCTCAGCTTACTCCTTCGTATACACCATAGCACAATGGTGTATCGGGGTGGAGGTATCGCACCCTATGTGATATGGCGTGCTCTATGATGAGTATTGCTGAGTTACTTTTCCTTTTAGAGTTATGCACTTGAGAAGTCGCATACCTATTGAATGGGGTTCTATACAAATCAGTACCTACCACTACATATGAGATATGGATTGGGAAGAGACCATGTCTTAAACGAGTTAGATTGGTTTGAATGAGGTTCCATCCAAATCAGTGCCTACCACTACATATGAGATATGGATTAGGAAGATACCATGTCTTAAACGAGTTAGGTTGGTTTGATTGGGAAGTGCCTATTGAATGGGGTTCCTCTGCGTGCGCTCTTGCAAGATTAGATTGGTTATTATTTTATCTAATCAGGATGGCTCCCACTGTTTTTATCAAATCATCCTTCAAACCCTAAAATGTAAGACTAGCCGGGATTAATTACACCCTACAATTTCGCCAATCTTTCGTCCAGGCCAGTATCGGTACTTTGAGGGAGGTTCCCCGTGCTTTCGCTCGGACCTAATTAAAATAAACCTCGTTTTCTCAATGGCGTAACCCCGTTAACACCTTGCTAGACACCTACTTGATTAGATAATTGTAATGTATAAAACTCTTCCAGGAATAACTCTTACTCGCAGTAGGTATCAAGATCCAACTATCTCATAGAAGGTATGCAATCTCATTGCAAATTTCAACACTTGAAATTCCCGATAATAGTTTTGCTCCTAGCGTTCTATGACCTTGACGAAAGCCAACAAACCATAGTCTGCTAGTCAAGTTCAACCCGTACATTTCATGATTGAATTAAACCCACCCGCACGACCCTTGACGAAAGCCAACAAAGTCGCATGACTACCCAAATCCAATCGCATCATATGCTTTAGCAGATAAGCACTAGTTAGCTATCGCACACTACGCCTTGACGAAAGCCAACAAACGTAGCACAAATACTAAGTAATACTTATCTGAAATGACGGAGGGCTACGACAGGTTTTTAAGAAAACGTTTTGCATAACGAACTTGATCTCGTTGTAGAATCGAGTGATTTTGAAAAGGAGTGATTTTTAGGCTTTTACTAGTTTTTCTAAAGAGGTCACTCCCGGTGAAGGGATCTTGGCTCTTTCCTTATTGAATAAGGTGCAGGATATTTCACAAATACCACTATACAAAGCAAAAACTATAGAAGCAATCAAAAGACAAACTGTGTGGGTTGTAGCATCTGCCAGTTTCGCTAAAATGGTCACTCCCGGTGAAGGGACCTCGGCTCTTTCCTTATCGAATAAGGTGCTGGATATTCTACAAGGAATACCGCTATGCAAAGCAAGAACTAGAGCTACCAGTTTTTAAAACAAGTTTCTACAACATTTTTAGGTTTCTTTTATTTCATTAATCTCATTAATGAAGTCCCATCAATTTATGCTTCCTAAGTATCACAGAAGAAATGAAAGTAGCAATAGTTATTATATATCATATATATAATATAAGCATTCGTCTCAAAATATCAAGTGATCACATCACAGAATATCAGCAGCAGAAGAACATATAAGAAATATTGGATATATTAGGAATTCCGTGTTTTAAATATAGCCACTATAAAATACGGATTCCATGGTCGTGATGAATAGCCAAACCCACATCCCTATACCCCTACAAGAGTGGCAAGAAACCCTACCAATTCCAGAGTTAGGAGACCCGGTCTCAACTCCTCGAGATGGTCTCCTACTAGACCCTAGAATCCAGTTACTTGTACTCTCCTCCTTGGGTCTATCCTAATGCGGAAAAGTAAATAAAATATATCAATGGTGACATCATCCTCAACCTGGAAGTGCCCCAATAAAAAAATATTACATACAAGCTTTTACATGAATGAAAATGAAAAAACTATCATCTCACATAAAAAAAAAACCCGGCTATTAAAAACACGACGATCCAATATAACATATCACAGCAACACATAACATCACATGTCATCAACGTAAGTAAATATGCGTATCCCAATCGTCGTTGACATATAGTAACGAAACCGGCGATACACCACATATTACACTTACGGTCGTAAAAAAGAAAGTGAAAAACTTCAACAATTGAAATCCACAACCATCTTAGACATCATAAACTCAATGTATCACATACTTTGGTTTCCATACCTAACCAAATTAATTCCTTAGACATCATATGCCTAACAATTATAAACCCCGCATTTTAGTCTCAATACTGAAAACACTTTCCAATAAACTGTCGGGTAATTCAACAAGATTCCCGATAACCCGACAGAATGCTCGTCGGAAACTTTAGTAGACGGCCGCACCCCTGATGCTGTCGTCGAAGTGCACTAAGGCGGAACACTGCGGCCGCGAGCATCCGAACGGATGCTTTTGGCGACAGGGTTCTCCTACACTCACTTGGTCGGGGTTATGGGGTGAGGCTATCTAGTAAGGTTACCCGGCGAGAATCCGCGTACACTACGTAATTGTGAAGGACTTTTGAACCACATCAAAATTCCGTGGCAACCGATCAAATGAGACTAAACCGCTAGGTTTATAAAATTCAAACTAGTTATCACATAACTAAATTTGTGGATTCCAAATATTGTATCACAATCACTGATAGCTAGACGACGTTAAACTTTTTGATCGAATAAACAAACACACAAACCTTCCCAAAGAGCTCAACACTTGAGCGGAGTTCAAAAAGTACCCAGAACATGCCACAGCTCCTATGAACCATCCGTAGAAGGGTCGACCCATGCCTCACTCATGTCGCTACGGAACTGCCGCAAACCCTAGGGTATGACCGCGGTTCCGCAATCCAAAGAGTAGAGTTTGGGTATCGTTCTCCTAGAGGGTCCACAGAATCGCTTGCTTGATTTTCTGAAGATTTTAAATTTGAAAAAATTCAACTCTTGGAAAATTTCCAGCGAGGGAAAGTATGGGTTATTGATATCCGTTCGAACTTTTTAACATGATCTAAATAACCCGAATACATGTTAGAATTACGACTATGAAACACTCCGAATTGCCTTTGCAAAATGTTAACATCACATGCAAATTTAGCAAAAACTAGCAACACCTGAAACACCAAAACCTAGAGACTGGAACACCATAAAAATTTGAACCCATCCCTGCATAAATGAACCGATCTAGCCGGTTTTTAGGGCTATGTGGCCGGCCACTTTGAGGCAAAATTGCTTAAAATTTTCACGGTGTTCATGTTATATCTCATACAACATTCTGTAGTTGTTTAAAAAAATTTTAGAGCACTTTTCAAATTCGACAGAAACTAGGTTAAAGGGTTTCAAGTTTCGAATTCGTTTCGATTTCGTAATACAAACAAACATCGATTAAATCTCTAGCTTGGCTCTGATACCACTGTTGGGTTCCGTAACGCGGCAGCAAGGTTTCGGGAGGCATCGTCCATGCCGTTTTCAAAAATTTGCCGTTCTAAAGAACCCTAACCTAGAATCTTAACTAGAGATTTAAACGAACTAGCAATGCAAACAACTTTACATCCAAAGTGAATGAGGAATACAACCTTTGTAGACCGGTCCTTCACTTCTAAGGCTCCATGTAGTAGTCCCTTCGCTCCAAGTAGTGAACACCCGAACTCTAGTAAGGGTTCACATGAAGAAATGAACAAGCTTGCTCGAAGTCTTCGAGGCCAAAGATGATCTACGTCGAGGAGACTCATGATCATGCTACCTCTTCACTAAATTAGGGTTTAGTGAAGCAAAAGACCCTAAACTAAATGTATAATAGTAGAGAATGATGAAGTAGGAAATGGACTCACTTTAGATTTAATTTTCTCACAATATTTTCTCACTTAGAAAGAGCTAGAAAGCTTTTTCTCATGAGGAAGGAGATGAAGTGATGAAGATAAGAGAATGAACTTATGAGGTGAGAATAGAAACCATGGGTGAGTTAGTGTCATACACTAACTCATGTAGAGAATAAACCATGGCTAAACAATAATGGTTGGGTTAATAAATATCTTCAAGTAAAATAAAAAGAGTGGACTTGGTCAATGGTTCCACAAGCTTCTGCAAGCTTCAACCATGTGACAATTTCCAACCAATTTTAATTTAGTTTAAATAAATAAAACCTCACATTATTATAAGCATGGTGTGAGTCTTATACACTCATGTAGCATGTGGCATCTAGCATGACACAAAATAATGTACATTAATATATATATCACATATATATTTAGTGTACACTAGTGAGAAAAAGAAATGTTTAAGTGAGCAAATATTATTTAATGTAAATTAATATATCACATATATAATTAGACATTAAATTATTAAATCAACACTTGATTTAATAATCGGGCTATATCACATACAACCGACTAATATTAAATGTAACATCCTATCGAATCAACACTTGATCCGATAACCCGACTATATCACATATAACCGACCGATATCACATATCACGAGAATAGAATGTGGTATCACATACACGCATTAATCTCGGTCCCGCACATATCACATATGTGCTCGTACTTCGTTTCGCATGAACCAGGAAACCTCTGTGTAGGACTCTAAAGACTCGTCAATACGCCGGCAGTAGGTGGTGATCATATCAGTCACCCACAAGCCGCAAGCGGTCTGCTAAACGTATCGGCCACCCGGGTATTGAGCGATCAGAAGATCAACAAGCAAGCCTGCTCATACTCCTGTGAATCTAATCAGTAACACTACCGTACAATCCGGTCTCTTCGTCAGATAAGTCATGTCGATGCAAGGTCCATAACGGTTCGAGAAACTACTGATAACACTTACCAGTAAATCTCAGCAACCCTGGCCAGGGATTTCATGTTATGGCCACTCGAGCATAGCGCAACATCAACTCCCAATACCGGGAGAGACGAATCCCCTCTTATTGCTCATTGCCTCCATGTGACTCTGGATTGTACGCAAAAACCACCTTTTTGCACGATCTCTTGACCGTGGTATGGTGGAAATCAAAGCACAGTGGGAATCACACAAGACTCTATGACGATCTCGGGACGACAGACTAACCTGTACCAGTGTCACCAGAGAACTGCTATCTGACGATAAGTATAATACCATCTAGGAGTTCTCGGTGAATCCGTCTAGTGTACCCAGTCTCCACTGAGCACCCGTATACCTTTTCTGATGTCAAACACCAATGGATATGGGATCATCCATCGCACATCATATGGGTCAAAAAGCGCATACGCTAGTCTACTCTGGAGTATCAATGCCTTGTCTCGATACTCCCACGACTAGGAACAATTATAGGGTGTACTTGTGGACTACCCTTGGCCCCACTAGTATGATCTACATCATAGTTCTTGTAGTCAAGTACACATCCTAAGGGCTTTATCAACATGTGAGAGCAAGACAACATCACTTATACAATTCAACGTGTTAAGATAAAGAGCAACCAGATAGCATACTATCATGTCGAGCAAGAAAGTCCTCCCTATATATATCCAAGCATCCATTATAATATACATCTCATGTACAATAATGGCCTTTAGGGCATACATATAACTAACAGTGATAAGGTCGACTGAAAGTCAGCCACAGGCTTTATCTTTAACTTCAGTGGAGGGACGGTATATTTGAAGAGTTCTAAGCTAGATACCGTGGCATACTAGATGATAAAGGCTGAATACATCTCTACCAACGATGCTGCCAAAGTGGCTGTCTGGGCATTTCATGTTCATGAGATGAACATGGTTCCTACCATTGAGCGTCTAATAACTGTTATTGTGACTACAATGGAGTTGTGGCTTTAGCCTAGGAACACCGGTCACATCAGTGATCCAGACATATTCTGAGGCTAGTATCACCTGATCAGGGAGATGGTTGATCTCCAACGGATCGAGGCCACGAGAGTTGACACGAAGGTTAACACGGCGGATCCACTCACCAAGGCATGCTTCCCCAAATACTATTTGAGAGATTTTGGGATGGTTGAGTATGGGATTCTATAACCACTGCTATATTGTCAGATATTGGATACTGCAATAGATGGCCTTAGTGCAAGTGGGAGATTGTTAGTTATATGTATGTCCTAGAGGCCATTATTATACATGAGATGTATATTATAATGGATGCTTGGACATATATAGGGAGAACTTTCTTGCTCGACATGATAGTATACTGTCTGGTTGCTCTTTATCTTAACATGTTGACTCGTATAGGTGATGTTGTCTTCCTCTCATATGTTGATAAAGCCCTTAGGATGTGTACTTGACTACCAAGACTATGATGGAGATCATACTAGTAGGGCCAAGGGTAGTCCACAAGTACACCCTATAATTGTTTCTAGTCGAGGGTGTCTTGAGACAGGGCATCGATACTCCAGAGTAGACTAGCGTATGCGCTTCTTGACCCATATGATGGGCGATGGATGATCCCACATCCATTGGTGTTTGACATCAGAGAAGGTATACGGGTGCTCAGTGGAGACTGGGTACACTGAACGGACTCGCCGAGAACTCCAAGATGGTATTATATCAATCGTCAGATAGCAGTTCTCTAGTGACACTAGTACATGTTAGTCTGTCGATCCGAGATTGTCATAGAGTCTTGTGTGATTCCCACTGTGCTTTGATTTCCACCATACCACGGTCAAGAGATCGTGCAAAAAGGTGGTTTTTGGGTACAGTCCCGAGTCACAGGAGGCAATGAGCTATAGGAGGGGGTTCGTCTCTCCCGGTATTGGGAGTTGATGTTGTACTATGCTCGTTGGCCATAACAGGAAATCCCTGGCCAAGTTTGCTGAGATTTACTGGTAAGTGTTATCAGTAGTTTCTGAAACCGTTATAGACCTTGAATCGGCATGTCTTATCAGGCCATTGGGGTCTGACGTTTTACCACCCCCAGGCTGTGATTTGCGACATATCTGACGAACAGACCGGACTGTACAGTAGTGTTACTTATTGGATTTGCAGGACTATGAGCAGCCTTACTAGTTGATCTTCTGATCGCTCAATACCCGGGTGGTCGTTACATTTAGCAGACCGCTTGTGGCTTATGGGTGTTTGATATGATCATCACCTACTGCCGGTGTATTGACGAGTCTTTAGAGTCCTACACAGAGATTTCCTGGTTCATGCGAAATGAAGTAGGAGAACATATGTGATATGTACGGGACCGAGAATAATGCGCGTATGTGATACGGCATTCTATTCTCGCGATATGTGATATCGGTCGGTTATATGTGATATAGCCGGGTTATCGGATCAAGTGTTGATTCGATAAGTTGTTACATTTGATATCAGTCGGTTGTATGTGATATAGCCGGATTATTAAATCAAGTGTTTATTTGATAATTTAATGTATAATTATATATGTGATATATTAATTTACATTAACTAATATAAGCTCACTTTAACATTTCTTTTTCTCACTTGTGTGCATATAGTATATATGTGATATATATTAATGTACAACTATTGTGTCATGCTTGATGCCACATGTGACATGGGTGTATGAGACTTATACCATGCTTAATAATGAAATGGTTTTTTATTTATTTATAGTTAATCAAAATTAGATGGAATAAAGTCACATGGTTGAAGCTTGTAGAAGCTTGTGGAACCATTGACCAAGTCCACTAATTTTGTTTTACTTGTACATATTTATTAACCTGACCATTATTTATTAGCCATGGTTTATTCTCTACATGGGTTAGTATATGACACTAACTCACCCATGGTTGCTATTCTCACCTCATGAGTTTCATTCTCATCTTCACTTGATCATCTTCTTCCTCGTGAGAAAAAGCTTGCTACCTTTTTTCTAAGTGAGAAAATATTGTAAGAAAATTAAATCTAAAGTGAGTCCATTTCCTACTTCATCATCCTCTACTATATTAGCCATTTAGTTTAGGGTGTTTGCTTCACTAATCTACAATTAGTGAAGAGGTAGAATGAGCTTGAGTCTCCTCGACGTAGATCATCTTCGGCCTCGAAGATATCAAGCAAGCTTGTTCATTTCTTCATGTGAACCCTTACTAGAGTTCAGGTGTTCACTACTTGGAGCGAAGGAACTACTACACGGAGCTTTTGAAGTGAAGGACCGGTCTACAAAGGTTGTATTCCTCATTCACTTGTATGCAAAGTTGTTTGTATGTTGTTTTGTTTAATTCTCTAGTTAAGATTCTAGGGTTAGTGTTCTTTAGAACGGCAAACTTTTGAAAACAGCAAGGACGATGCCTCCTGAAACCTTGCTGCCGGCCTAGGGAACCCAACGCACTTATTGTCTCTTTGTTACATGTTGATAAAGCCCTTAGGATGTGTACTTGACTACAAGGATTATGATGCATATCATACTAGTGGGGCCAAGGTAGTCTATAAGTACATCCTTCAATTGTTCCTGGTCGTAGGAGAATCGAGATGGGGCATTGATATTCCATACTAGACTAGCATATACGTTTCTTGACCCATATGATGGGCGATGGATGATCCCACATCCATTGGTGTTTGACATCAATGATTGTATACAGGTGCTCAGTGGAGACTGGGTATACTGAACATGACTCGCCGAGAACTCCTAGATGGTATTATACCTTACGTCAGATAGAAGTTCTCTGAACAAATGTTGTTTACCAATTCGAGCTTTACCAATTCGAGCTTCCAGTGTGATAAGGTCGACTGAAAGTCAGTCTCAGGCTTTGTCTTTACCCTCAGTGGAGGGACGGTATGTTGGAAGAGTTCCAAGCTAGATACCATGGCAAATTAGATGATAAAGGCTGAATACATCGCTACCAACGATGCTACCAAAGTGGCTGTCTGGATATTTTTTGTTCATGAGATGAACGTGGTTCCTACCATTGAAAGTAAAATAACTGTTATTGTGACAACAATGGAGTTATGGCTTTGTCTTAGGAACCCCGGTCCCATCAGCGATCCAGACATATTCTAAGGCAGTATCACCTGATCAGGGAGATGGTTGATCTCTAAGGGATCGAGGTAAGGTGAGTTGACGCGAAGGATAACACGGAGGATCCACTCACAGAAGCCTTTCCCTAAAGAGACTTTTATGGGACGTTGGGTATGGGATACTACAACAACTGGTCCTAGTGTAAGTGAGAGATTGTTAGCTGTATATATGCCCTAGAGGCCATTAGTGTACATATGATGTATATTATAGTGGATGCTTGGGCATATATAGGGAGGACTTTCTTGCTCGATATGATAGTATGTTATCTGGTTACTCTTTATCTTAACATGTACACTTATTGTCTCTTTGTTACATGTTCATAAAGCCCTTAGAATGTGTACTTGACTACCAGGATTATGATGTAGATCATATTAGTGGGGCTAGGGTAGTCTATAAGTACATCCTTCAATTGTTCCTAGTCGTAGGAGTATCGAGACGGGGCATCAATATTCCAGAGTAGACTAGCGTATATGTTTCTTGACCCATATGATGGGCGATGGATGATACCAAATCCATTGGTGTTTGACATCAAAGATTGTATACGGGTGCTCAGTGGAGACTGGGTATACTGAACAAGACTCGCCGAGAACTCATAAATGGTATTATACCTTACGTCAGATAGCAGTTCTCTGGTGACACTGGTACAGGTTAGTCTGTAGACCCGATATCGTCATAGAGTCTTGTGTGATTACTACTATGCTTTGATTTCCACCTTACCACGTTCAAAAGAACGTGCAAAACGGTGGCTTTTGGGTACAGTCCCGAGTCACATGGAGGCAATGAACGATAGGAGGGGATTTCGTCTCTCCCGGTATTGGGGATTGATGTTGCACTATGCTCGATTGGTCATAACAGGAAATCTCTGGCCAGGGTTGCTGAGATTTATGGGTAAGTGTTATCAGTAGTTTCTCGAACCATTATGGGCCTTATATCGGCATGACTTATCAAGCTATTGGGGTCTGACGTTTACAACCCCTAGGCTGGATATGCGACATATCAGACGAAGAGACCGGAATGTACGGTAGTGTTACTTATTGGATTCGCAGGGGTATGAGCAGGCTTGCTTGTTGATCTTCTGATCGCTCAATACCCATATAGCTGTTATATCCAGCTAGTACCACTGACGGCTTGTGGGTGACTGATATGATCATCACCTACTGCTGGCGTATTGACGAGTCTTTAGAGTCCTACACAGAGGTTTCCTGGCTCAGGCGAAACGAAGTAGGAGCACATATGTGATATGTGCGGGACCGAGATTAATACGAGTATGTGATACTGTATTCTAATCTCGCGATATATGATATTGGTCGGTTATATATGATATAGCCGGGTTATCGAATCAAGTGTTTATTCGATAAGTTGATACAAATGATATTAATCGGTTATATGTGATATAGCCGGATTATTAAATCAAGTGTTGATTTAATAATTTAATGTATAATTATATATTTGATATATTAACATACATTAACTAATATTAGCTCACTTAAGGATTTCTTTTTCTCACTTGTGCACATTTAATATATATGTGATATATATTATTTGTGTCATGCTTGATGATACATCTAACATGGGTGTATGAGACCACACCATGCTAATGATAATGTGGGGTTTTAATTATTAAGGGTAAAACAAAATTAGGTGGAAAATTGTCAAGGTTAAGAAGCTTGGAGAAGCTTGTGGTAATCTTTGACTTAGTCCACTAATTTTGTCTCACTCTAGATATTTATTAACCCAACCATTATATTAAGCCATGGTTAAGTATCTACATGAGTTAATATAAGATATTATCTCACCCATGGTTGCTATTCTCACTAATTTCCATTCACAACTTCATCTTCTTCTTCATCTCAAGAAAGCTTTCTAGGTTTTCAAGAGGTGAAGAAATATTGTGAGAAAGATTATTTTAAGGTAAGCAAATATCCTACTTCATCAACCTTCACTAGATTAGCCATTTAGTTTAGGTTGTTTGCTTTACTAATTCCCAACTAGAGAAGAAGTAGCTTGAGTTAGAGTCCCCTCGACGTAGATCATCTTCGGCCTCAAAGACTTCAAGCAAGCTTATTTATTTCTCTTTGTGGAGCCTAACTTAAGTTCGAGATCACTACTTGGAGCGAAGGGACTACTGCACGGAGCTTTAGAAGTGAATGACCGGTCTACAAAGGTTGTATTTCTCATTCACTTAGTGTAATGTTTGATTACATGTTGCTTTACCCTAATTCCTCTAGTTAGATCCTAGGCTAAGGGTTCTTTAGCACCTTAGAATTTTTTAAATGGCATAGTTGATGCCTTCCGAAACCTAGTGGGGGTGCTAGGGAACCCAGCAACATTAATGAAACACGGTTGATGAAGTTACATAAAGAGGGATATTTGGATCCGTTTGAATATCTGTCTTATACAACTTGTCAATCATGTTTCAAAGGAAAGATGACAAAAACTCCGTTCACTCGACACGGAGTAAGAGCCAGCGTGCTCTTGGGACTCATAAACAGTGACATGTGTGGTCCAATGTCTACACATACAAGAAGTGGTTATTCCTACTTCATTACTTTTATATATGATTTCTCAAGGTATGGACATGTATTCCTAATGAAATATAAATCTGAGGCCTTTGAGAAATTCCGGGAATACAAGAATGAAGTGGAAAAACAAACAGGCAAAAGTATCAAGACACTTAGATCTGATCGAGGTGGTGAATACTTAAGTGCCGAGTTTCTGGATTATGTAAAAGAGAATGGAATTCTCTCTCAGCTTACTCCTCCATACACACCTCAACACAACGGTGTATCGGAAAGGCCGAACCGCACCTTATTGGATATGGCGCGTTCCATGATGAGTAATGCTGAGTTACCGCGATCTTTCAGGGGTTATGCACTAGAATCAGCTGCATATCTTTTGAACAAGGTTCCTACTAAGTCAGTGCCTACCACACCATATGAAATGTGGAGTGGGAAAAAACCCTATCTTAAGTATCTAAAGATATGGAGATATTCAGCTTTTGTCAAAAAGCAGCATGCGGACAAGCTCGAGGCACGCTCAGTACTGTGTAAGTTTGTAGGATACCCAAAGAACTCCAGAGGGTATCTTTTCTATTACATGGAGAAACAAAAAGTTTTTGTTTCTCGGCATGCCCACTTTTTGGAGACTCAATTTCTTGAAAAATAAATAAGTTGGAGCGCAATAGAACGGGAAGAAATTCCAGAACCATAAACTATTACTGAAAGCATAGTGGAACCAGATGTTTCAAAAGAATCGGACGTACTACACCACTCCGCAGATCTAGTAGGCAGTCTCATTCGCCCGAAAGATACTATGGTTTTCTCATAGACGGGAATAAAGAGGATTGCATGATCAACGATGATGAGCCAACTAGTTTCTAGCAGGCCATAAGGAGCAAAGACTCAGTAAAATGGCTGGATGCAATACGAACCGAAATGGAATTCATGTACACCAACAATGTATGGACTTTAGACATTGCACCTACAAGGCTAGACTTATTGCAAAAGGTTTTCGTCAAAGACCCGGTTTGGACTATGATAAAACCTTTTCTCCATTGGCTATGTTTAAATCCATTCGGATCCTACTTGCCATTGCTGCCTTCCATGAGTATGAAATTTGGCAGATGGATATAAAGACCGCTTTTCTGAATGGAAATTTGGAAGAGTGTGTTTATATGGATCAGCCAGAAGGTTTCATAGAGAGTGGGAGTAGCAGAAAAGTGTGAAAGTTGCTTAAATCCATTTATGAATTAAAGCAGGCATCGCGGAGTTGGAACATCTGTTTTGATGAGACGGTCAAAAAATTCGACTTTATCAAAAATCCAGATGAACTATGCATTTATTGTAAGATTGTAGCGAGAACTGTGGTATTTCTCGTCTTGTACATGGATGACATTCTCCTGATAGGAAATGACATTCCTATGCAACAATCAGTAAAAGGGTTCTTGTCACAGAAATTCTCCATGAAAGACCTGGGTTATGCCTCCTACATTCTGGGGATCCAGATCTATCGTGATAGATCAAAGAGGATGTTAGGACTTTCACAGTCAAGGTACATCGACACCATACTGAAAAGATTTAGTATGAAAGATTCTAAGCGCGGTAATCTACCGTCTTGTCACGGGATCGCCCTCTCCAAAGAGATATCTCCCAAGACTGATTTAGAAAGGGATCGCAAGAGTATTATACCTTATGCTTCTGCGGTAGGCTCTATAATGTATGCGATATTGTGTACCAGACCAGATGTTGCTTACGCACTGAGCATGGTAAGCAGGTATCGATCAAACCCTGGAGAGAAGCACTGGGTAGAAGTTAAGAACATTCTTAAGTACCTGAAAAGGACTAAGAAGATGTTCTTGGTGTACGGCTGTAAAGACCTCCAGATCGAGGCCTTCGCTGACTCCAGCTTCCAGAGTGACAAGGATGACTCCAAGTCTATGTCGGAATATGTCTTTACCCTCAATGGAGGGGCGGTCTTTTGGAAGAGCTCCAAGAAGGACACCGTTGCTGACTGGACGATGGAAGCGGAGTATATCACTGCATGTGATGCCGTAAAAGAAGCAGTTTGGATGTAGAAGTTCATTACAGAACTTTAGGCGGTTCTGTCCATTGTTGATCTAATACCTTTGTATTGTGATAACAATAGGGTTATAGCTTTAGCAAAGGAACCAAGGTCCTATCAGAAGTCCAGACATATCTTGAGGCGGTTCACCTGATCAGGGAGATCGTAGATTGCCAGAAGATCGAGATACAGAGAACAACACTGTAGATCCACTCATAAAGGCCATCCCTCAGACGCAGTTCGAGAGGCAATTCGAGGTGATAGGTCTGCGATATGCCAATACATAGCCTTAGTGCTAGTGGGAGATTGTTAGTGATATATGCCCTAGAGGCCATTATTGTATAATACTAGATTGTATATTATATTTTGGAAGTTTGGGATATACACGGATATAATAACAGTCTTGCTCAATATGATAGTATGCTATCTGGTTTGATTCTATTTTAATATGTATATGTTTATTTTAGCATATCGCTAATACATATTGATAAAGCCCTTAGGATCTTTGCTTGACTACCAGCGTTGTGATGGCAGTCATACTAATGGGGGCTGGATAGTCTATAAGCACATCGTTATACTTGTCCCTAGTCATAGGATTATCGAGATAGGGCATCGATATTCCAGAGTAGACTAGTGTATACGCTTCTCATCCCAGTTTAGGAGATAGCCTGTCCCGCAGCTATTGGTATGCCATACCGGAGAGAGTATACATGTGCTCTTTGGGTTATGAGTTACACTAGATGGACACAATGGGAACTGCTGGTTGGTATTATACCTATCGTCGGTCAGCAGTTCTCGGGTGACATGAGTACATGTTAGTCCATTGACTTGACATCACTATTCATCTCGAGTGTGTTCCCACTGTACTTAGATCACTACCCTACCACGGCTCAAATGAGTCGTGCAAACAGATAGTGGTTGGGTGCAGTCCTGAAGCACTTAGAGGTAGTAGGGGTTAGAAAGGATTCGTCTCTTCCGGTATTGGGAGTTGATATCGCGTTGTGTTCGGATGGCCATTATACAGAGTTCCTGACCAGGGAAAGCGAGATTTACTGGTAGGTACACCAGTAGTTTCTCATGGTGTATTGGACTCTACACCAACATGACTTATTGCACTATTAAGGGTCTGACGTTTACCACCCCTAGGCCCGATATGCGATACTCTTAAATGAACATACCGTACTGTATGGAGATTGTCACAGATAGACTCAGTAGGAGTTCAGATGAGTTTGCTCGTCGGCTTTCTTATCCACAGATACCTGAGTAGCCTTATGTTCAGCTAGTACCGCTACGATCTTTTGGTTAAACCCATTGCCAGCGTACTTTCAAGTCTTTAGAGTCCCACACAAAGGGTTTCCCTGGTTCAGGAGAAACGATATAGAGGCCGTATGGTTTTACGTGTAGGGTTCCGATCATATATGTGTACTAGCTGCATGGATGTTGTTTGGAAGGATAATACTAGTGGGCTTTGGTTTAAGCCAGATTATAGTATTATATTATTTGTAACGCTTTAGAAAATCGTTATGTGAATTTTTCCATTTTAGGGTAAAATTGTCGGTATTTTCCGTTTTAACCCGACTGTGATCAAACGTCCATATAAACTTGCCAGCACCTAGTTTAGCTAAAATAAAGCTAGTGCGCAAGCTTTGGGGGTATATAGGACGTTTTGGTTCAAATAGAATTTTCCCCTATTTTAATATTATTTTAATGTTGTATTTATATTTTGGGTTTGGGTTTTTACTCCTAAAATTTTTGTCTTGGAAATTTTATCAAGTTGAGTTAACCAAAACCCTTCTCATATATCTAGATCTTTTGTGTTAAATAGGATTAAGTTTTTTTTTTAAAAAGAAAAGAATTGGAGAGGTGGCATGTGCATGAATGTGCATTGATATGCATTTATGTGCATTTATTGCTAGAATTAGCTAGAAACTCCACACAATTTCCTCACCTCCCTCATTTTGGACGAGCTCCTTCCTCCCTCTTCTGCCCTTGATCTTTTCTTTCTCCATTTGCAACAATTTCAAGGCTCATAAATCCCCAAAATTCCCAAAATAAATCACAAAAATACCCCAAGTCTTGCTTTTTTTGCCTCTTTGATCACTTGGAGCTAGGAAAGCTTGGATCTTGTGAGCAAGTATTGATAGGTATAATCCCTAATCTGTTAAATAGGAGTTTTTATGATGTGTAGCTCGTTGTTTATTGTGTTAAACACTTAAAGTATCGATTAATGCAATATCGTGTTTTTTAGTGTCTTTTAGAATCTCTGGGATCTGCTGTGTTCTGGAAATTTTAGTGATTGACCAAACGAAATTGTAGTGATGTACTAGTGAACCTAAGATTCTACCTGAGACCCGAGCACCACTCCACCGGCTTCGGCCAGCGACCCTTTGACAAAATCCGGCGACGTCGGCTTTTGAGGGGAGTGTTGGGGGTTAGGTTTTGTTGGGTAGTTGTCTGCTGTGGTTTAGGGGTATTTAGTACTGTTTAAAATTTTCGTAATTGCAGTATGAAAAATCTGGGATCTTTTTCCTATAATATAGTGTTTTGAATCCTCGTGTTACGTTATCCGACACGAATCGTGATCGTGTGCAGCTGCTGCACTTGGGTTGGTTTCGTGGTATCGTTACGCACGTTAGCCACTAGATAGACACTCATGAGTTAGTTTAGTGTTGGTGCGTCGTTTAAAACGTAGTTTTACGTTATATTGGTCGATTTCTGAGATTTTGCTTTGTTTATGTGTTTGTGAATTTATAGCGTCGCAAGCGGGGACATCGGACGCTGCGAACAAGGGGAAGCAGGTGGTTGGATTTTCATAACTTGAGACCATCGGTGAGTAGATTTAACATCTACGGGGAAATCGCCCATATGGCGTTATGCGTCGGGGCTGATATGATAGGATAGCTGCATGTTATTGCATATTAGTTAATTTCATATGAACGTCATTGCATAGTATTATCTGTTGTACCTTGACTTGTACCTTTATATATAACACATTACTGACGGTTCATATTGCACGAGCACTAAATTGTATGCTACACCCACACCGTCAGTAATTGCCATGACACGCACAATCCACATACCTCCGTATTATTGTAGTGGAGAGGGATAATTGAAACAGTGACCCTTATCCCATTATGCATATGAGATATTGTTGACACCTACATACGTGATATTATATTGGACATGGATAGTTAAGATAGTAACTCTTATTCCATTTCATGTCTACTTTACTATAGCTACTTGTACATCATGCATACATATTGACATGTACACCCACATATTCGATTACAGCTACATGTACATCATGCACACCTACTGACATGTACACCCACAGATTTTGCTATAGTTACACATACCCTAAGTGGTATTGTTTTGACATGTGATATTGAGACGTTGACTATTTTTCTTATAATATACATCATACATATTTTCTTACATGTAGATACGTAAACCTTGCTACACTTACATGTACACCTCATATGATGCTGCACTTGTTTTCGGAGGATTTTGGGAACTGCAAGATATATTTTAAAGCTGGATTCATTTAAAAGAACGGTTTTCCCTTTATATGCTCATATTGATGTTTTATGTTGTATATATCAGTTTTATATGGATTTTACGTATTAAGATATGGATTTCATATGATTATGGATTTGAGAACCGTGGGGTTATTTTCAAGAAACTATGTATTGTTTGAAAACCCGGTTTCTCTTGATATGATATTTTGATGCGTCCACCACGAGATTTCTCGGTTCTGAGATTTGTGATATATACCCGATGCGAGGAGTGAGTGGGCCTACATGGTGGAGCCCGGTATGGTTCCCCTCGACAAGATGTTCGTGGTACAGACGATGAGCCTGGAAGGTGGGTAAGTACCTACCGATGATTTTATTTATACTCGGCGGTTATCGTGGGGATACCGATCGGAGTGATGTATGACATATCATCAGGGCCAGTCGTGGTGACAGCTGACCCCGCCAAAATTTTGGCTCAAAACCCGCTCCTTATAAAATAATAACAATAAAAAGGAATAAATAAATAAATAAATAAATAAATAATAATAATAAAGGAGAAAATCTCCCTTTCAGAGCAAAGCTCTGTTCAAATCCCAAGGCGGGAAATGAAGCAACGCTTCTGTTTCCCCCAATCAGAGCAAAGCTCTGTTTAAAATTCAAACTTTAATAAAGGAAGCAATGCTTCAGCTGACCTGCACTCTGTGCTGCGAGACACGTGGCAGCGCAGTTGTGCTGCGCTCTGCACAGCACGACACGTGTCAAGCGCAAATGCATGTGCGCGAATGCCAGCACCAAAACATATTTAAATTCTGAAAGATCTTTCTGATCTTGTTAAAACAAGAAGATTGTCTTCTGTAAAACAGAAGCTCTTGGATCATAGATCCAACGGTGTGGAAAAATCCCCAAATCACTCAGAGAAAGAGCTCTTTAACTAATTTAACAAATCAAATGGCACTATAAAAAGACCCCTAGACTCCAAGTCTGAACACACCGATAAAAAAACACAGAAAGCAGAGAGAATTCACAGAACTCTTAAAATGTTTGAGAAGAATTCAGAAAGAAAAAGAAGGGTAAACCTTTGAAAAGAAGAATTTCTTCTAAAAAAGATCATTGATCTAAGAACAAGATCAAGGACTTTCAATAAAAATATAATAAGAACAAAGGCATTACCTTTTGATGAACCACTGGTTCTGGAATCTTAAAAGATTATTTTCTTGAATCCAAAAATTGATCAAGATATTAAAATAGTGCCTTGCACTTGTAAATCTGCACTGGTGCGCTCCTGGGTTGGCGCAAGCCACCGGAGAGCGCCACGTGTCAGCTCCAGAATAACTTGCGCTATGCGCGTTTAAAATAGAGTATTGCTCTCTTAAATTGGCGCAACTCACCAGAGCGCTCCACGTGTCAGCAGCGCAACAGCGCAGCGCACTGCGCTAAGTGCGCTTGCGCTCACCAGAGCGTGACACGTGTCACCTCCACATGCGCTTGCGCTCATTAATTAGCGCAAATCGCCTGACAAGCCACGCGGCACACTGTCAGGAGATTTAATTCTCTGCATTATTTAAAGAAAGGCTGAGCCTAATTAAAAAAGGCCTAACGGGCCGAATAAAATGCCATGCATTATTTTAAAAAGGGAAGAGCCCAAACAAAGGTCTGTCAAATGCTCTGCAACATAAAAATAAAGGGACAGAGCCCAAATCAAATAGTCCTTACAGGCCAAAATAAAATGCAGTGCATTATTAAACAGGGGCAAAGCCCTAGCATAAGCCTAATAGGCCAACCACGAATAAAAACGTTGAACATTCTCAACTGGACTTAGCCCAATCATGGCCGTAACTCCTCAAATTAAATTGACCGAGCACGACTGCTCCCTTAAATCAATTTACATCCGGTTCAAGGGTACATCTCTGAACTCCTCTGATATCCATCGTTGTAATCCTTCAACGTCGTCAGAGAGGTGACGGGTCCCGACAACCACACATCGACATGGACATAAGCGTCCTTAAACTCCCGGACTTAAGCGTCCTTAAACCAGCTCATGGACTTAAGCATCCTTAAACTCCCAGACTCAAGCATCCTTAAACTCCCGGACTTAAGCGTCCTTAAACTCATGGACTTAAGCGTCCTTAAACTCCCGAACTTAAGCGTCCTTAAACCAGCTCATGGACTTAAGCATCCTTAAACTCCCGGACTCAAGCGTCCTTAAACAAATGTTCCACCATGTCCCTAAACTGGCAATGGACCACTATGTCCTTAAACTGGAACAATAGAGCCAATTGCTCTCTTGTCGGATCCAAACGATCCTGTTAAGTTGATCTTAGTCTGGAGATTAGGCTAGCGTATCCTTAACAAACGTTTAAGTTGATCTTAGCCTCAAATATGGCTAACGTGTCCTTAAACTAATATCCGTCTCCAAAATGGGAATGTTCGACCATTATGTCCCTAAACTGGAACAACAGAGCCCCCAAATGCTCTTTTGTCGGATCTAAACGATCCCGTTTAAGTTGATCTTAGCCTCAAATATGGCTAACGTATCCTTAAACCTTCAAACAGACTTTAGTCCCAGATTGGACTATAAATCCCCCAATCAACTTTGGTTCAAGGGTATATCTCTGAACTCCTCTGACATCTGTCGTTGTAATCCTTCAATGTCGTCAGAGGGGTGATGGGTCCCGACGGCCATACATGTAATGGACCACCATGTCCCTAAACTGGAAATCACCCACAATGTCATTAAACTAAACAATAGAGCCAATTGCTCTCTTGTCGGATTCAAACGATCCCGTTAAGTTGATCTTAGTCTGGAGATTAGGCTAACGTATCCTTAACGAACGTTTAAGTTGATCTTAGCCTCAAATATGGCTGACATAACCTTAAACCAAAACCCCAAACCCAAATCTAAGAAAATACGGATTTGGACTAATCCACGTCCTACGGGCGACGACATAAATTAGTCTCCGTATACAATCCACGAGCAACTACAAACAAAACAAACACCCACGACACGAAGTGAAATTCTGGAGAAGGAGAAACTTGTTACCGCGATGCGGTAGCGTAATTAACTGCAGGAGCTTGTGCCTGCAGGGAAGAGTATCCCCACAATCAAAAACCCCTCAAGCGAGGGGGAATCTGACGAAGTCTGCTACATCGGCCGCATCCGTTCAAACCTACGATACACGGTGCCATAAATCAACTTGGCATCTTCGGAGAGGTGGATGGATAAAACCAAATAGCATCTGCCCCGAATCTGAGGCAAGACGAGCCTACGCAGTCGCGTCTCTGTGTTCGGAGGGGAACAGATTCTGGCACGCCCGATGGGACCTTTTCCTTTTTCCACTCCACACTTCATGTGTCGTGTTCGCGAACGAATCGCGGTTTGCTGTGGTTGCCTGTGGATTCGAGGTACTAAGATTTGGTGTCTTGCTCCGTGCATAAAAAAGAAGATCAATGGCTTCAAACTGCACTGCCTGCAACTGCAACTCTCGCTCTGTCCTTGCTGGAGGAGTGACTTATGGGCCCCAAGCGGCCTCCCTTTTCACGATGCCAGTGGAGCAAGTAACTCAAGCCACCACTGGGCTATTCTTCGGGACCATGCTCCCACTGGTGAGCTTCAATGCCACAATGACGTTGCAAGAAACCCCAAAGAAGTCGGTCTTCGATCGACTTACCACTGCCGCGGCCCCTCTCAACGGGTCGCCCAACTTCAATACTTCAGTTTTCAACAGACTGGGCTAGAACGTCTACAAGCCAGCGATACCCGAAGCTTCCATCCCAAAGCGGATATCCATCCCGGCTCAAGCGGACGAAATCATTGGAAAGGCTCCTCCTTCTAAGAAACCAGTTTTTACAAGGATGGCCATTCCGGTTGCTGCTCCAGGCGAAGTCCTCAAAGCTGCTTCCCCGGCCCAGAGGTTTGTCTTTGACAGATTAGACATTGCTTCTCAACGGGTGTCAGTCTTCGACAGGCTAGCCCCAATAACGGTCTCTCCTCAAAGCAGGGGGCATGAGGAGGTCACCCTTATAGCTGAAACAACTCCATCCGCAAGACACGCTTGACGTCGCCACTGGCGCCGAGTGAGGAAGGCTGGGGGCAACTCCCCCTCTGGGATAACTCCGCCAGCTCCAACGGTGGGGATCGATGCTGCTGTTCCAACCGGGAATAGCTTTGAATTGCTGAACACGGTGCGCAGAAACTCTCCTACTGCGGTGCTGAAGTGAACTCCTTCACTTGTGGAGAATACTTCAGAGAAGAAGCTAGTGCATCCCCCTCAACGGCTGTCCTCTAAAATTTACAAGGTCTGGCGACAGGTCCAAGAGTCGGTGATTGATGAAAACTATCTCCGTCGACAGAAAAAGATGAAGGTTCGGCAGGAGAAGGATTACTCCGTCAAGCCACAAAAAGCAACAGCTACTTGGTTGCCCACTACAACGGCCCCCTCAACTCCAATCACTCAAAAGAAAAGGAGGCCGCAAAAAGCCCCGGTGAACATGGTGAACCGTAAAAGCGCCGAACACAAACACCCCAGGTCTGGGGGCATGGTGGTGCACACTGTTTATATGGCTTCCGGAAAGGAGGAAAGCCGTGCTTCGACGGGTCACCGACCGCTCACCCGATCCGTGACGAAGGCTCAAAAAAAGCAACAGAAGCTTCAAGAGATGATGACTGCGATGGCCGCACTTACCGGGCCAAAAGGAAGCTCGGAGGCATCATCAGAACAGCGCCATGAGCAAGAAACTGACGCTGACTTCTTACGCAGAGTCCTCGAAAAGAAGGACAAAGAAGCCACAGAGCAAGCGGCTAACATAAAACAAATGGCGCTCCTCTTCCAAGATATGGTAGGGATGATGATACAGCCGGATTCTCCAGCCGATGACCATCCAATCATTGTTGAAAACGATAGAGGGAAAACATCTAATCCTCCTCCGGCTCTTTCAACAGCCAAGGAATAAACCATTTCTAAGGCCGCACTGGATGACTATATAGCTCAGCAAATACGAGCTCATCAGGCGAGTGAAGCGGCCGGGCAAATTGTTAGAACCGGATGACCCTATCCGAGCTGGTATGACCAAATCAGTTACCCGCCAGGATATACGATCCCTAAGTTCCACATATATAAGGGGACAGGGAACCCACATCAGCATGTCGCTCAATTCAGAGCCTTATGCGGCAACACCGGAGGCGACGACAAACTGCTGCTTTGCCAATTCGTCGGCAGCTTAACAGAAACAGCCTTTGAATGGTATTCAGAGCTACCTAACGACTTTGTTAAAACATTTGCGGAGATGGAGTTACTGTTTACACAAAGATTCGCGAGTGCTAGTGATCACACCCCGATAATAGCACTGATCAACACCAGGATAAGGCCAGGTGAAACGTGGGTTCAATACGCAACACGATGGCGGAATTGTTAGTGTATATGCCCTAGAGGCCATTACTGTATCATACTAGTTTGTATATTACTTAATGGAAGCTTGGGATATTCACCTTGTATAAACAATCTTGCTCAAAATAGTAGTATGCTACTTGGTTTGTTTCTACTTCAATGTGTACATGTGTTTATTTTTGTATATCGCCTATACACATTAGTGGAGCCCTTAGGATCTTTGCTTGATTACCAGCAATGTGATGGCCGTCACACTAGTGGGGCTGGGTAATCTATAAGCACATCCTTATGCAGGTCCCTGGTCGCAGGACTATCGAGACAGGGCATCGATACTCCGGAGTAGACCAGCGCATGCGCTTCTCATCCCAGTGTGGGAGACGGTCTGTCCCACAGCCGTCAGTACGTCGTACTTGAGATAGTATGCGGGTGCTCGTTAGGTTACGGGTACACTGGACAGGACTCGTCGGGAACTGACTAGTTGGTATTATGCCTATCGTCAGTTATCAGTTCCCAGGTGACATGAGTACAGCTTAGTCCGCTGACTTGACACTGTCACTTCGCCTCGAGTGTGTTCCCACTGTACTTTGATTACTACCCTACCACGGCTCAAAGGAGTCGTGCAAACAGGTAGTGGTTGGGTGCAGTCCCGAAGCACTTGGAGGCAGTGACGGTTAGACAGGATTCGTCTCTCCCGGTATTGGGGGTTGACATCGCGCTGTGTCTAGGAGAGCCATTACACGAGTAGTCCCTGGCCAGGGCAAACGAGATATACTGGTAGGTTTCCAGTGTTATCTCAGGGTGTTTTGGGCTTCGCTCCGGCATGACTTGTACCGCTATTGGGGGACTGACGTTTACCGCCCCCTAGGCCCGCCATGCGATGTATCAGACGAACAGACCGGACTGTACGGAGAATGTCACACTCAGGCTCAGTAGGAGTTCAGATGGGTTTCGCCTCGTCGGTCTTCTTGTCGGCACTACCTGGGGACCGTTACGCACAGCTAGTGCCGCTTGCGGTCTGTGGTTAAACCCACTGCCAGCGTAGTGTCGAGTCTTTAGAGTCCCACACAGAAAGCTTTTCGCCTTTAGGCAAAAGAGTAGAGGTCGCATGGTATTGCGACAGGTCGCATGGTTTTTGCGACAGGGTTCGGTCACATCCGTGCACTTGTGCACGTACAGTGTCCGGACAGTTTACACTAGCGGGCTTTGGTTTAAGCCAGATCCTAGTGTACCTTTTGGGATTGGATTTATCCAGTGTGCATTCGTGTTCCTCGGAACGCGGATGCGGGTGCGTATGCACAGTTGACAAGGAGACAGAGGCAGCGGATTCTCATTAGGGTTGTTGACAGTTGACCGTTGACTATTTGACTTTTTGTTCAACCTTAATGAGAATATGATATGTGATTAACTATTATATTAATTAAGTATTATGGTGACATGGTTGTGGAGGATTGACTTTGTTGACTTGTTGACTTTTGTTGACTTTGTTGACTTTTTGTTGACTTGTTGACTTTTGTTGACTTGTTGACTTTGTTGACCGGTTGACTAGGCTTGACTAGTTGACCATCATGATAACCATAGCCATCATTTCATGGCAAAGACTTTTGTTTGCTTGCTCATTTGTGTAAAATGAGTGCATGAAATGATATGGTTATGGTTGCTTCAACCATCACATAAGACTTTTTTTAGTATGATGAGTTATCATGACTTTGGATTATGAGAGGGTGAGAGACAAAAGACTTGCTCATTCTTTCTTGCTCATTCTCTCTCTTATTCTTGAGCTCTCTTGTTTTGCTCTCACCCTCAACCTCTTGCTCCCTCTCTTGATTCTATGGTTCTCTTGTCTCATGAGTTGAGAATCAAGAACCATAGATAAAATCCCATACAAACTCTTCTCTACTCATTCTAGTTCACTAGGTTTAGCAAACCAAGTGAACTGGTTTCTTCAAAGAACGAAGAAGGAGCTAAAGGTTGGAGCTTTCAGGTGGATCTATCTTCGGCGTACGGAGACGACGGGAAGAAGCCAATCCGGACCACCATCGGAGTTTGAAGACGAAGGAGTTCAAGACAAGCAAGGTATAACCCCCTAACCGAGTAGCTAGAAACTCGTAGTTAGGTTGCTAGATAGATGTTTAACCAAGATCCGGGTTTTAGGTCCATGTTACCACCTCCGTAAAAATCGTTTTTTACCAAATTCCGCATTCCCGAAAGTACCGGGAGAGGTAGCATGGACTTACAGTGGTATCAGAGCCTAGTTAAACTCTATCTAACATGTTAGCAAGTAACTAGAAGATCGATCAAAGAAAAAGTCCCGAAAACAAAACCCCAAAAATTCGAGTTTCTGTCGATTTTTATACTGTTCAAAAGTTGATTATTTTCACACCTAAAATCGGCTCAGGCTTTTCTGTGAATAACCACCAAAAATGGTCCAACGATCGAGTCAAAGCGCCGCGGAAACGCGGCGGGAGCACGCTCCCGCCGCAGATCCGCGGCCGAGTTGACTCGGCCGAGGTCAATTTTTGGTGCAGTGTTATTCTCGGGGTATTTTGGGATTTTTGGAATATATATTTTCAACCCAGATTTTCCAGAACGAAAAATTTACTTTAGGGTCCTGAAAATCCGTATTTTTTGATCGAACTTCTAAAAGACTTAAGCTAACGGGTTTTTCTGTAATGTGATATTTGTATTGAACGTCTACTAATCGCTATATGTCGATTAGTGGGGGTTATACAAATCTGTGATCTGTAATGTTGCTGGAATGTGTATATGAATATGTTGGATTGTCGCGGGTGAATAGCCGGGGGGGTTGTGAGACGAGAGTTTTCTTTTCTTTCAATTCATGTAAATTTGTAAATTGATGTAATAATTATTTGTATGGCCGCACAACCGGGTCGGGGTTGTAGCCGTCATTGTATAATTTCTTTTTACTGTTTTTGCTCCTAGGATAGACCCATGGAGGGGGTGCACAAACTACCGGGTATGCCGAAGTGTCGAGTGGCCTACTCATGGAGATGAGGGAGGTTACTACGCTTCGGGTACTTGGCGGGTAGTTTGCTGCACCCGTAGGGGTCTTGGGTGGGGTATTTGGCTATTCACCGCGACCGTGTAATTTGTCTTTCGTTACAGGCTCGTACGAATTACAGATTCCTAGTATATCCAATGTATTCATCTGTGATCTGAAATGTTTATCATTGCAGTATATCTATATATGATATTATTTAGGCGTTGCTTATGTTTTACAGCCGCACTAGCCCAGCCCCCGCTCTATCGTTAGTTAAGTAACCTAACGGGTAATGACGGGTCACCGTGGCGAATGCGAATGGCATAAGCGTACGTCATATTTTGGTTGTTTTCTGCAATGGTAGGATTAAATGATGGGACGCATTAAAAGAACTAATGCAAGAATATCACGCATTAAAAGAACTAATGCAAGATAATAAACCAAGTTAAAGCCGTTGGAACACTTTCGAAAAACCACTCGGTTCTTTTCAAAACCAACTTTTAAATACGGAGCTTGAGCCACTTCTTTTAAAAGCTATCTCGTTCCATCGACTATATCAAGTTCACTACGTTCACGGTTTAGCCAAAACCATTCGTAGCCCTCCATCATTTCAATTAAATATTCGGTAGTATTCAAGCTATGTATTTTGACCTCACGCCAAGGCATAGTGATTGGTAGCTGCCGGATATTTATCTGTTGCATAGATAGAATGCGTTGGTTTGGGACAGTCGTACTACCATTTTGGCCTACGTCAAGGGTAGGTACGGGTGGATTCAAATTAACCTGGATAATGATGGGAAGAACTTGACATGTGACTTATGACATTTTGACCTCACGCCAAGGTCATAAGAGCATGGGGCAAAAATCCATATCGGGAGTTTCATAAGTACTGAAACTTGCTAGATTTGCATACCATTTGGAGTGTGATGATTCTGGTAGGATTCCTTCAGTTTTGTCACGCGATGATATTTGGATCCCGATCCTACTGTGAGTATATGCTACTCCTCGGGAAATTTCTCACTAAACGATCAATGCTATAAACCTAGTAGGTGCCTAGACAGGTGTTAGCGGGGCTACGCCCCCAGGGAAAAGAGGTTCTTTAATTAAGGAACTTCGCGAAAGCGTTGGAAAACCTCCCTCGAAGTACCGACACCGGCCTGGCTGAACGGTTAAGCAAGTATTGTACGGTGGGATTGATCCCGACTAATTCTTCCTTTATGGTTTGAGGAGGGATTCGAGAAACAGTGGGAGCCATCCTGTTTAGAAAAACTAAAAACCACTCTAAACTTGCAAGAGCATCATGCTGAGTGTTTCTTCTTCTCTCTCCTAATTGCAGCGACCAAATCGACATGACTGGACTTAAGTTACTCCTAGATAAAAACAAACTGACAGGGCCAAACTACAAAGATTGGCTCAGGAATGTCAAGATAGCAATCACTTACGACAAGCTGGGGTATCTTCTTACCACCAAAGCTCCCCCTGT
Source organism: Agapanthus africanus (assembly GCA_030015575.1). Taxonomy (NCBI): domain Eukaryota; kingdom Viridiplantae; phylum Streptophyta; class Magnoliopsida; order Asparagales; family Amaryllidaceae; genus Agapanthus; species Agapanthus africanus. Next base: position 387,495,672 of record CM057345.1, on the reverse strand, counting down.
CCCTGGTCCAACTTCCAGCGTCGCGGATAAGGAAATCCGCAAGACTTGGGAGATTGATAGCACGAAGGCCAAGTGCCTCGTGCTTGCCTCGATGGACAATGAACATCAGAGGAGGCACGAGAATATGGACTTAGAATCCATATTTCTTCATACAAAAGAACTGTATGGAGAGCAATCTCGTATCGCAAGATACGAAGCGTCGAAAAAGTTATTTTCGACAAGAATGGCCGTCGGATCATCAGTAGCCGAGCACGTGCTAAAGATGATCGGCTACATTGAGGAGCTCGCGGACCTAGGGATCACATTGGAGAGTGAGCTATATACGGATATAGTTCTCCAGTCCCTTCCTTCCACTTACGTCCAGTTTATACTGAACTTCAACTTACAAGAAAAAGAGGTTGAACTTTCAGAGCTCCTCAACATGCTGAGGAGCGCAGAGGGCACCCTACAGAAAGGTAGGGAAACATCCACTTTGTTTGTAGGAGGATCATCTTCTTCTAGGTCCAAGGCGAAAGCCAAGGGAAAGAAGAAGAAAGCCCCCGCCAAACCAAAGGGCGGTGTTAGTAAAGTGGATACGAAGGGAAAAGCTAAAGCAACAAAGAAAGCGGGGAAGCTTGTGGATAAGGAAGAATGCTTCTATTGTCATAAGAAAGGACACTGGAAGAATGATTGCAGGGCCTGGAAGGCCAGAACACAGGAATTGAAGCAGGTTGCAGCTTCAGCTTCAGGTGTGTATGTTATTGAAAACTGTCTTTCAATAAACTCTACTTCCTGGGTATTGGATACCGGATCAGGATCTCATATCTGTAATTCTTTGCAGGCGTTGAGAAACCGTAGTGTTTTGAAAGTAGGTGACATGACCCTCAGAGTTGCGAATGGAGCTAGCATGGATGCTAAAGCCGTGGGGGACTATCACCTGGGAATGTCAGATGGACATGTTTTGGTTTTGCGTAATTGCTTTTTTGTACCCAACGCAACTTGTAATATCATTTCTATATCTTTTGTTTCTAAAGAAGGTTATGAATTTGCGTTTGTAAGTAATGTTGTAAACATTCGCCTTAATCAAGTTTTGATTGGGTCAGGTACATTGAGTAATGGTATATACGTATTGAACCAACCACAGATTTTCAATGTCCAGAATACACACAAAAGAAAGTCTCCAGAAATAAATCAGACTTTCTTGTGGCATTGTAGACTGGGTCACATCAATGAGAGAAGGTTGACGAAGTTACATACAGAAGGATATTTGAATGCGTTCGAATATCAGTCGTATGCCACTTGTCAATCCTGTCTCAAAGGAAAGATGATAAAGACTCCGTTTACTGGACATGGAGTAAGAGCGAGCGAGCTCTTGGGACTCGTACACAGTGACGTGTGCGGTCCAATGTCTACACATGCGCGAAGCGGCTATTCTTACTTCATTACTTTTACGGATGACTTCTCAAGGTACGGTTATGTCTTCTTAATGAAACATAAGTCCGAAGCCTTTGGAAAATTCCAGGAGTATAATAATGAAGTAGAGAAACAGACCGGCAAGAGTATTAAGATTCTAAGATCGGATCGAGGTGGAGAATACTTAAGTGCCGAGTTCCTGGACTATCTAAAAGAGAACGGAATTCTCTCTCAGCTTACTCCTCCATACACCCCGCAACATAACGGTGTATCGGAGAGACGGAACCGCACCCTATTGGATATGGTGCGGTCCATGATGAGTAACGCTGAGTTACCGCGATCATTCTGGGGATATGCGCTAGAATCAGCCGCATATCTTTTGAACCGAGTTCCGACTAAGACTGTGCCTACCACACCGTATGAGTTATGGAGTGGGAAGAAACCCTATCTTCAATATCTGAAGATATGGGGATGTCCAGCTTTTGTCAAAAAGCAGCATGCGGACAAACTCGAGGCACGCTCAGTACTGTGCAAGTTTGTGGGATACCCAAAGAACACCAGGGGGTATCTTTTCTACTACGCAGAGGAACAAAAAGTCCTTGTTTCTCGTAATGCCCACTTTCTAGAACACCAGTTCTTGGAGAAGGAAAAGGAAATAAGTGGGAGCGCAGTAGAATTGGAAGAAATTCCAGAACCACGGACTATTACTGAAAGTTTAGTGGAGCCAGAAGGTTCGAAAGAACAGGACATTCCTACGCCGCTCCGCAAGAGTAGTAGGCAGACTCATCCGCCCGAGAGATACTACGGTTTTCTTATAGACGGGGATAGAGAGGATTGCATCATAGATTATGATGAGCCTACTAGCTTCCAGCAGGCCGTTCAGAGCGTTGACTCAGTGAAATGGCTGGATGCAATGCGGACCGAAATGGAGTCCATGTACACCAACAAGGTATGGACGTTGGACATTGCTCCAGATGGGGTAAAACCCGTAGGATGCAAGTGGATCTTCAAAAGGAAGATTGGTGTAGATGGACAGGTTGAGACCTATAAAGCTTGGCTGGTAGCAAAGGGTTTTCGTCAAAGACCTGGCTTGGACTATGACGAAACCTTTTCTCCAGTAGCCATGCTGAAATCCATTCGGATCCTTCTTGCCATTGCTGCCTTCCACGATTATGAGATCTGGCAAATGGACGTAAAGACCGCTTTTCTAAATGGAAATTTAGAAGAGTGTGTCTATATGGACCAACCAGAGGGTTTCATTCAGAGTGGGAGCAGCGGAAAGGTGTGCAAGTTGCTTAAGTCCATCTATGGACTAAAGCAGGCATCGCGGAGTTGGAACATCTGCTTTGATGAGACGGTCAAAGAATTTGGCTTTATCAAAAATCCAGATGAACCATGCATCTATAGTAGATTTGTAGCGAGAACTGTAGTATTCCTCGTGTTATACGTGGATGACATTCTCTTGATAGGAAATGACATTCCTATGCTACAATCTGTCAAGGGGTTCTTGTCGCACAGGTTCTCCATGAAAGACCTGGGTGATGCCTCATACATCCTGGGGATCCGGATCCATCGTGATAGATCCAAGAGGATATTAGGACTTTCACAGTCCAGGTACATCGACACCATACTGAAGAGATTCAGTATGGAAGATTCCAAGCGCGGTAACCTACCGGCTTGTCACGGGATCACCCTCTCTAAAGAGATGTCTCCCAATACTGATTTGGAGAGGGATCGCATGTCTATTATACCCTACGCTTCTGCGGTAGGCTCTATAATGTATGCGATGTTATGTACCAGACCGGATGTAGCTTATGCACTTAGTGTGGTAAGCCGGTATCAGTCAAACCCTGGGGAGAAACACTGGATAGCGGTAAAGAACATTCTCAAGTACCTGAGAAGGACTAAGGAGATGTTCTTGGTGTATGGCGGAAAAGACCTCCAGATCGAGGCCTTTGCTGACTCCAGCTTCCAGAGTGACAAGGATGATTCCAAGTCCATGTCGGGCTTTGTCTTTACCCTCAATGGAGGGGCGGTGTGTTGGAAGAGTTCCAAACAGGAAACCGTTGCAGACTCGACGATGGAAGCGGAATACATCGCTGCATCTGATGCCTTAAAAGAAGCTGTCTGGATGAGGAAGTTCTTGAAAGAACTTCAGGTGGTTCCGTCCATTATTGATCCAATACCTCTGTATTGCGACAACAACGGGGCTATAGCTTTAGCGAAGGAACCCAGGTCCCATCAGAGATCCAGGCACATCTTGAGGCGGTATCACCTGATCAGGGAGATCGTAGATCGCCAGGAGATCGAGGTTCGGAGAGTCGCTTCAGAAGATAACACTGCAGATCCATTCACCAAGGCCCTGCCCCAGACTCAGTTCGAGCGGCTGATCGAGATGATAGGTCTTCGATACGCCAGTACATGGCCTTAGTGCAAGTGGGAGATTGTTAGTGTATATGCCCTAGAGGCCATTACTGTATCATACTAGTTTGTATATTACTTAATGGAAGCTTGGGATATTCACCTTGTATAAACAATCTTGCTCAAAATAGCAGTATGCTACTTGGTTTGTTTCTACTTCAATGTGTACATGTGTTTATTTTTGTATATCGCCTATACACATTAGTGGAGCCCTTAGGATCTTTGCTTGATTACCTGCAATGTGATGGCCGTCACACTAGTGGGGCTGGGTAATCTATAAGCACATCCTTATGCAGGTCCCTGGTCGCAGGACTATCGAGACAGGGCATCGATACTCCGGAGTAGACCAGCGCATGTGCTTCTCATCCCAGTGTGGGAGACGGTCTGTCCCACAGCCGTCAGTACGTCGTACTTGAGATAGTATGCGGGTGCTCGTTAGGTTACGGGTACACTGGACAGGACTCGTCGGGAACTGACTAGTTGGTATTATGCCTATCGTCAGTTATCAGTTCCCAGGTGACATGAGTACAGCTTAGTCCGCTGACTTGACACTGTCACTTCGCCTCGAGTGTGTTCCCGCTGTACTTTGATCACTACCCTACCACGGCTCAAAAGAGTCGTGCAAACAGGTAGTGGTTGGGTGCAGTCCCGAAGCACTTGGAGGCAGTGACGGTTAGACAGGATTCGTCTCTCCCGGTATTGGGGGTTGACATCGCGCTGTGTCTAGGAGAGCCATTACACGAGTAGTCCCTGGCCAGGGCAAACGAGATATACTGGTAGGTTTCCAGTGTTATCTCAGGGTGTTTTGGGCTTCGCTCCGGCACGACTTGTACCGCTATTGGGGGACTGACGTTTACCGCCCCCTAGGCCCGCCATGCGATGTATCAGACGAACAGACCGGACTGTACGGAGAATGTCACACTCAGGCTCAGTAGGAGTTCAGATGGGTTTCGCCTCGTCGGTCTTCTTGTCGGCACTACCTAGGGACCGTTACGCACAGCTAGTGCCGCTTACGGTCTGTGGTTAAACCCACTGCCAGCGTAGTGTCGAGTCTTTAGAGTCCCACACAGAAAGCTTTTCGCCTTTAGGCAAAAGAGTAGAGGTCGCATGGTATTGCGACAGGTCGCATGGTTTTTGCGACAGGGTTCGGTCACATCCGTGCACTTGTGCACGTACAGTGTCCGGACAGTTTACACTAGCGGGCTTTGGTTTAAGCCAGATCCTAGTGTACCTTTTGGGATTGGATTTATCCAGTGTGCATCCGTGTTCCTCGGAACGCGGATGCGGGTGCGTATGCACAGTTGACTGGGAGACAGAGGCAGCGGATTCTCATTAGGGTTGTTGACAGTTGACCGTTGACTATTTGACTTTTTGTTCAACCCTAATGAGAATATGATATGTGATTAACTATTATATTAATTAAGTATTATGGTGACATGGTTGTGGAGGATTGACTTTGTTGACTTGTTGACTTGTTGACTTTTTGTTGACTTGTTGACTTGTTGACTTTTGTTGACTTGTTGACTTTGTTGACCGGTTGACTAGGCTTGACTAGTTGACCATCATGATAACCATAGCCATCATTTCATGGCAAAGACTTTTGTTTGCTTGCTCATTTGTGTAAAATGAGTGCATGAAATGATATGGTTATGGTTGCTTCAACCATCACATAAGACTTTTTTTAGTATGATGAGTTATCATGACTTTGGATTATGAGAGGGTGAGAGACAAAAGACTTGCTCATTCTTTCTTGCTCATTCTCTCTCTTGTTCTTGAGCTCTCTTGTTTTGCTCTCACCCTCAACCTCTTGCTTCCTCTCTTGATTCTATGGTTCTCTTGTCTCATGAGTTGAGAATCAAGAACCATAGATAAAATCCCATACAAACTCTTCTCTACTCATTCTAGTTCACTAGGTTTAGCAAACCAAGTGAACTGGTTTCTTCAAAGAACGAAGAAGGAGCTAAAGGTTGGAGCTTTCAGGTGGATCTATCTTCGGCGTACGAAGACGACGGGAAGAAGCCAATCCGGACCACCATCGGAGTTTGAAGACGAAGGAGTTCAAGACAAGCAAGGTATAACCCCCTAACCGAGTAGCTAGAAACTCGTAGTTAGGTTGCTAGATAGATGTTTAACCAAGATCCGGGTTTTAGGTCCATGTTACCACCTCCGTAAAAATCGTTTTTTACCAAATTCCGCATTCCCGAAAGTACCGGGAGAGGTAGCATGGACTTACAGGAATCTGTGGTCAAAATGCGAACAACGGATCGACGAAGCGCCAGCGGTGGGCATGTTCATGGGCACTATTGATCCGCAAGCGATCATCTCACAGTTCATGATGTTCTTCAGGCCAATTACTTTCCAGGCCTTGATCGACAAGTTGGCCCAAATGGACCAGATGGGCCATGGGCTGTCTCCTCCAAAACCGGACTCTCGAAATGAGAAGGGGAAAGGAAAAGCGATCGTCGTCGCCAATGCTCAACAACAGCCAAGCAACTTGAAGCCGGTTGTCCGTCGAAACAATATGCGTCCACGCGTATCCCTCCAGGAGAGGCTAGGACGTCCTTACTCGTTTCCTCAAAATAAAACGAAAAGACTGTTCGAGCTGGCACTGCGCAACAGGCTCATCAATCTGTCAGATCCAAGATGCCCGTTGCAGCCAAACGACGTCAATGATCCCAATTACTGTCCCTACCACCGAGTATTGGGTCATCCGATTGAGGATTGCTATGTCTTCAAAAACTGGATTGAAGACTAATACCTACAAGGCAAGTTTGCGCTGTCTGAAAAGTGGAAGGTAAACCCACCACAGCCGCACACCCTAAAGAAAATGGATGCACCGGGGGCATCATACTCATTCATAGGGAATGCCCCATAGACTGAAAAGTCAGTAAACTAGAGATTCGCCTCAAATATGGCGACGGTGGACCGAAATGTCCTTAAACTAACGACGGACCACTACGTCCTAAAACTAGCTACGGACCGAAACGTCCTTAAACTAACGACGGACCACTACGTCCTAAAACCAGCTGATGTCCGAAACGTTTTTAAACTACTACCGCGGCATCCTCAGGCTGACGTGATAAAAAAAACGGTATGTCCATAAGCAAAGTGGGCACAGATGAAAACCCGAAAGGGCTCCGTGAGTAAAAACAGCAGGGATACCGGCGAGTGTTTGTGAAAACCCGAAAAGGCGCAACCTCGTTAAGAGACACTTGCAGGGTCCTCTCGACCTTGTAAGGAGAAACCACCCGCGTGAGATCCTTACGACTCACAGGGAAGCAACACACTTAGGGACCCTCACGATCCCTAAGGAGAAATTACACTTGCGAGATCCTCACGACTCGTATGGAGAACTCTCTTATGAGACCCTCACGGCTCATAAGATTTGAAATTCTTAAGTTACATAGACCTGAACCTGTTCTTAAGCAACCCCCACAACCTCCGATATTTCCCTACAAGCGGTTCAATACTGACCCTTGTATACAATCCACAGGCGCGAATAAATATTTCCCTAACCAAGTCCCACCCATGATTAGGGATATGTCCATATGGTGAACAACCCATGTAAGTCCTCTCGACTTATAAGGAGAAAACCCTTTGGTAAGATCCTTACGACTTACAGGGGAACATACAATTAGGAATCCTCACGATTCCTAAGGAGAAAACACACCTGCGAGATCCTCACGACTCGTAGGGAGAAATACCTTTGTGAGACCCTTACGGCTCATGAAGTCAAAAGCCTTAGTCGACGGGATCCTAACCCTGTTCGCTAAGCCACCTTTGTTCAACATCGACAGAGGCAAATGATGATTCGCTCCTGGCAATGTCCCAGTTGTAGCGATGCTGATGCCTAAACTGGTATCAAATTCCAAGTCCTTTCATGGCAAATGATGATTCGCTTCTGGCAATATTCCAGTTGTAGCGATGCTGATGCTAGGATGGGCATCAGATTCCAAGTTCCACACTCGCGATAAAAAAATCAGCGAGTCAAAAATGCATATGAAATGGCCGAAATGATGGGGCAACTTGCAATAAAAAATCAGCAAGTAAAAAAATGTATGCATGCAAAATAGCCGAAATGATTGGGCAACTCGCAATAAAAAACAGCGAGTAAAAATAAAATAAACAGCCGAAATGATTGGGCAACTCGCAATAAAAAGAAGCGAGTAAAAATAAAATAAATAGCCGAAATAATTGGGCACCGCGAAAAATAGCCGAAATGATGGGGCAATCGCGACCTTCACGACATAAAAGCTGAAATGATAGAGCATCGCGGAAAGAAAATAATAATAAAAAAAATAGATGAAACTGCTACCCTACAGGTGAGATCACATCGATCCCTGTATACAATCCAGGGGCACAAACAAAGAGCGAACCATACCTTCCCAACAGGCTCCGCCAGAAAGCGAAGCCAAATCTCGACGGTTCATAGACAACCTAGAGACAACCTCGACATTTGTCGCAATATTGTAGACACAGTGTCAACAAACAGAGCAAAAGAAGATCCCTAGCTTCAGGGTCTCGACGTCGATATCGACAACTTAGGGATCGCTAACGGTGTTTCTTCTCACTCTAACCAGATGCAGACATGACGTCAACAACCGACCTCAGAGTCGCAATGAAACGGAGCCACGGCATAGTCCCTAGTTCAAAATCTTAACGGCAATATCTACAGCCTAAAGAATCAACAAAGGCGTTCCTTCACAGTCTAGCAAGATGCAGATGCAACAGCAACGAAAGACCCCATGGTCAAACAAGCGGAGTAACGGCAAAATCCCAGCTCCACCTCGACATTCGTCTCGATACAGCAGATGAGATGTCACTACAACGTCCTTCCCCCAACAGGATTCGGATACGCCAAAGCAAACGAAGTAAAGGCCAAATTCCTAGCTTCAAATTCTTAACGGCAAGTCATATAAAGCCTGAAAGACAATCGGAGATCGTCTCACACCAGTGCGGAATGGTCACCACCTCGACGTTCGTCTCCACACAGCAGACGCAACATCATCAAACAGCGGAGCTACGGCAAAGTCCCTAGTTCCAAATCTCGACGGTTCACCAACAACCTAGAGACAACCGCGACATTCATCTCGATATAGAGGACGCAATGCCAGCAAACGAAGCAAAGGCCAAATTCCTAGCTTCAAAGTCTTAACGGCAAGTCATATAAAGCCTGAAAGACAACCGGAGATCGTCTCACACCAGTGTGGAATGGTCACCATCCCAACGTTCGTCTCAACACAGCAGACGCAACATCATCAAACAGCTGAGCCACGGCAAAGTCCCTTGTTCCAAATCTCGACGGTTCACCAACAACCTAGAGACAACCGCGACATTCGTCTCGATATAGAGGGCGCAATGCCAGCAAACGAAGCAAAGGCCAAATTCCTAGCTTCAAAGTCTTAACGGCAAGTCATATAAAGCCTGAAAGACAACCGGAGATCGTCTCACACCAGTGCGGAATGGTCACCACCCCAGCGTTCTTCCTCCAACAGGATTCAGACGCAACAATTAAACAGCGGAGCCACAGCAAAGTCCCTAGTTCCAAACCTCGACGGTTCACTAACAACCTGGAGACAACCGCGACATTCGTCTCGATATAGAGGACGCAATGCCAGCAAACGAAGCAAAGGCTAAATTCCTAGCTCCAAGGTCTTGACGGCAAGTCATATAAAGCCTGAAAGACTATCGGAGATCATCCCACACCAGCGCGGAGTGGTTATGACTCATCGGGGCTCTCCAAAATGAGCCTAACCTCAAGTAAAAAGTGACATGGAATATCCCTACTCTTGCTCTTTCGACGGTAATACTACCTGGAAGATTACTTAAAGACGTCTTGTCCAGCCCCCGAAGGGATCAGAGACACGACAATCACAAGGCTACTCGAACAGCAAGATTGCATATCGAGGAATATATCAGCCAACGCGACGGTACGACGGCCAAAACCCTAAGTACCACAAACCCTAACGGACCTCTGTCATAAAGAGCAAAGGTTAATTGTGACATTAGGATATGCTTGCGAGAACTGCTCGATTCGTCTCGACTCGTGAGGAAATTGATGTCTTTGCGAGAAATTCTCGATTCGTCTCGACTCGTGAGATAAAGCCTTAGGCAGCAGGGATAAAGAAACCTGTTTCCTAAGCACTAGGACGCTGCAAGTCGGCCCAAAACGGTCTCTTGCACACTATCCACGGGTCTCACTCTCCAAAGTCGAATCTTGACAAGGAGGGAAACAACCGCTTATGGGTCCTCTCGACTCGTAAGAGGAAAAATTCTCTTATAGGATCCTGACGACTTATAAGAGAAAACGCATTTAGAAATCCTCACAATTTTTAAGGAGAAAATACACCTATGAGATCCTCTCGATCCGTAGGGAGAAAAGTCTTTGTGAGACCCTCACGGCTCATAAAGTTGAAAAGTCTTAGGCTAAAAGGACCCTAAACTTATCTCCTAAGCCCACAATTCCATGGACACTCATAACTTTGCACTACTTCACCCACGTACATACTTACGTGTGCAAAATAGTGGGGGGCATTTGTTCCCGCCAAAATTTTGGCTCAAAACCCGCTCCTCATAAAATAGTAACAATAAAAAGGAATAAATAAATAAATAAATAATAATAAAAGAGAAAATCTCCCTTTCAGAGCAAAGCTCTGTTCAAATCCCAAGGCGGGAAATGAAGCAACGCTTCTGTTTCCCCCAATTAGAGCAAAACTCTGTTTAAAATTCAAACTTTAATAAAGGAAGCAATGCTTCAGCTGACCTGCGCTCTGCGCTGCGCGATACGTGGCAGCGCAGTTGCGCTAGCGCAGGTACGCTGCACTCTGCGCTGCGCGACACGGGGCAGCGCAGTTGCGCTAGTGCAGTTGCGCTGGCGCTCTGCGCTGTGCGACACGTGTCAAGCGCAGATGCATTTGCGCCAATGCCAGCACCAAAATATAATTAAAATTCTTAAATATCTTTCTGATCTTATTAAAACAAGAAAATTGTCTTCTGTTAAACAGAAGCCCTTGGATCAAAGATCCAACGGTGGGGAAAAATCCCCAAATCACTCAGAGAAAGATCTCTTTAACTAATTTAACAAATCAAATGGCACTATAAAAAGGCCCCTAGACTCCAAGTCTAAACACACAGATAAAAAAACACAAAAAGCTGAGAGAATTCACAGAACTCTTAAGAAGTTTGAGAAGAATACAGAAAGAAAAAGAAAGGAAAACCTTTGAAAAGAAGAATTTCTTCTAAAAAAGATCATTGATCTAAGAACAAGATCAAAGATCTTCAATAAAAATATAATAAGAACAAAGGCGTTGCCTTTTGATGAACCACTGGTTCTGGAATCTTAAAAGATTCTTTTCTTGAATCCAAAAATTAGATCAAGATATTAAAACAGTGCCTTGCACTTGTAAATCTGCACTGTTGCGCTCCTGGGTTGGCGCAAGCCACCGGAGAGCGCCACGTGTCAGCTCCAGAACAGCTTGCGCTATGCGTGTTTAAAATAGAGCATTGCTCTCTTAAATTGGCGCAACTCACCAGAGCGCTCCACGTGTCAGCAGCGCAATAGCGCAGCGCACTGGCACAGCGCTAAGTGCGCTTGCGCTCACCAGAGCGTGACACGTGTCACCTCCACATGCGCTTGCGCTCATTAATTGGCGCAAAGAGCCTGACAAGCCACGTGGCACACTGTCAGGAGATTTAGTGCTCTGCATTATTTAAAGAAGGGCCGAGCCCAATTAAAAAAGGCCTAACGGGCCTAATAAAATGCCATGCATTATTTTAAAAAGGGCAGAGCCCAAACAAAGGTCTGTCAGATGCTCTGCAACATAAAAATAAAAGGACAGAGCCCAAATCAAATAGGCCTTACAGGACAAAATAAAATGCAGTGCATTATTGAACAGGGGCAAAGCCCTAGCATAAGCTTAATAGGCCAACCACGAATAAAAACGATGAACATTCTCAACTGGACTTAGCCCAATCATGGCCGTAAGTCCTCAAATTAAATTGATCGAGCACGACTGCTCCCTTAAATCAATTTACATCCGGTTCAAAGGTACATCTCTGAACTCCTTTGATATCCGTCGTTGTAATCCTTCAACGTTGTCAGAGAGGTGACGGGTCCCGACATCCACACATCGACATGGACTTAAGCGTCCTTAAACTCCCGGACTTAAGCGTCTTTAAACTCCCGGACTTAAGCGCCCTTAAACCAGCTCATGGACTTAAGCGTCCTTAAACTCCCGGACTCAAGCGTCCTTAAACTCATGGACTTAAGCGTCCTTAAATTCACGGACTTAAGCGTCCTTAAACCAGCTCATGGACTTAAGCATCCTTAAACTCCCGGACTCAAGCGTCCTTAAACAAATGGACCACCATGTCCCTAAACTGGCAATGGACCACTATGTCTTTAAACTGGAACAATAGAGCCAATTGCTCTCTTGTCGGATCCAAACGATCCTGTTAAGTTAATCTTAGTCTGGAGATTAGGCTAACGTATCCTTAACAAACGTTTAAGTTGATCTTAGCCTCAAATATGGCTAACGTGTCCTTAAACTAATATCCGTCCCCAAAATGTGAATGTTGGACCACTATGTCCCTAAACTGGAACAACAGAGCCCCCAAATGCTCTTTTGTCGGATCTAAACGATCCCGTTTAAGTTGATCTTAGCCTCAAATATGGCTAACGTATCCTTAAACCTTCAAACAGACTTTAGTCCCAAATTGGACTATAGATCCCCTAATCAACTTTGGTTCAAGGGTACATCTCTGAACTCCGCTGACATCTGTCGTTGTAATCCTTCAATATCATCAGAGGGGTGATGGATCCCGACGGCCATACATGTAATGGACCACCATGTCCCTAAACTGAAAATCGACCGTAATGTCATTAAATTAAACAATAGAGCCAATTGCTCTCTTGTCAGATCTAAACGATCCCGTTAAGTTGATCTTAGTCTGGAGATTAGGCTAACGTATTCTTAACGAACGTTTAAGTTGATCTTAGCCTCAAATATGGCTAACGTATCCTTAAACCAAAACCCTAAACCCAAATCTAAAAAAATACGGATTTGGACTAATCCACGTCCTACGGGCGACGACATAAATTAGTCTCCATATACAATCCACGGGCAACCACAAACAAAACAAACACCCACGACACGAGGTGAAATTCTGGAGAAGGAGAAAGTTGTTACCGCGATGCGGTAGCGTAATTAACTGCAGGGGCTTGCGTCTGTAGGGAAGAGCGTCCCCACAATCAAAAACCCCTCAAGCGAGGGGGAATCAGACGAAGTCTGCTATATCGGCCGCATCTGTTCAAACCTACGATACACGGTGCCATAAATCAACTTGGCATCTTCGGAGAGGTGGACGGATAAAACCAAATAGCATCTGCCCCGAATCTCAGGCAAGACGAGCCTACGCGGTCGCGTCTCTGTGTTCGGAGGGGAACAACAACGCCTTAGTTATGAGGATTTACGTGTCGATGCTAGACACGGGTTTCATGATGTTTCGAGTGTCGGTGTTAGACACTCAGGTTTTTCCATGATTTCTACGTATCGTCGGTGGACATACGGGGTTGATATCCTCATACTTATATATATATATATATATATATATATATATATATATATATATATATATGAATACATACAGGTATATGTTTTCATGATGTTTTGGGTGTTGATGTTAGGCACTCAGGTTCCATGAAACTTACAGGATGTGAGGTCCGATCTGTGGATGCGGTGCCAGAGGATTTGGGATTTGATGTGTCAGTGAGGGACACTGGTGTTTTTCCATGCTGATGATTTTGCATGAGATTTTATTATATCATCCTATACACTCAGGATTATTTTTGATATGCATTGCTTCATGTAGTTGTAATACCCTGATGATGTACCTTTACATGATTGTTGCATATTCTTATTATCATACTTATGCTATCAGATTACCTGTGATAGATTAATCACTATTCGTGCATACTTGCGATTACAGTATGATGTTAATTACTATTCATGAGTTGGCAACTCACCCCCGTTGTGCCACAGTGTTTTGCAGGACTTACCCACAGAGTAGTCGCGGCAGGGTGTCTTATCATCTCTACTTTTGCGGATAGCGCTACGTTAGGCAGTTAGGTCTTTGCTTTTAGGTGGGTTTGCAGTTATCTGTTTGTACATTGTATATCTTTTTGTTGGATCTAGTATTCTCCATCTACCACTTCTTCTATTTGACTTAGATACGAGTTGTGAGGATTCGGTGTTGTATTATTATTTTGGTGACTTTAGGCGCCGTGCTCGTGGAAGCCGGTTTTGTTGAACAGTTTACTTCTTTATGCAGTTTTCTTTTATATTTCTTTGCTTCGGCATCGTATATATATTTGTGGTGGTTGTCTCCGCCGTTGGGCGTGATTTTCTCCCGTTTGGGATGCTTTATTTATTATCTATGTTGTACCCATTTTCGGGGCTAGTTTTTACAAAGAACGTGCTGCCGAAATTTTCAAGAAAGAAAACTAGAGTTAGAGATTTTACTTGTGATTTTCCGAATGTTTTAAACTATGTTTTTCTCCGTTTATCCAGTTTTGGGTGGTTTAGATTTCTGGGTTTCGGCTTACTTAAGTTGTGTACGCCTGTAGACGTTACGTAGTTTAAGTGCCGGTTATGGGCCAAATATTGGGTCGTAGCAAAGTTGGTATCAGAGCGCTAGGTTTTACCTTTCGGAGTGTAGGATGACCTTGGTATAATGGAGTAGGTAGCTTAAGCAGAGTAACATAGCGTGTGTATGTTCCGCGGCATACTTACGACACGGTACTCCGCTTAAGTGACCTTAGGACTAATTGATTGAAATTTCTTCCGTGATGATATACATCCTTGTGATTCGATTCCTGTTTCCTTATCGAATCTTGTTTCAATTTCCAGCCTATATGTCGCTGAAGACTACGAGGGCACAGAGAGCGGCCGCGAGGGCCGAGGTCAGAGTTGACTCGTCTGAGGCGAGGAATGACCAGGGCGGTATGCCTATTGTACCGGAGCATATTGCTATGTTTGGGACTGGTATGCAGGACCTGCGCCAGATGATGGGGACTTTGGTAGAGGCCATTCGAGCGCAGGGGCAGGCAGTTGTTCCATCCGTTGCAGGGACCACGATGGTACCTACAGTTCCGGCAGTCGCAGTTACAGCTCCGGAGGTTATTACCGTGTCACTGACAGAGTTCATGAGGGTGAGGCCTCCGGTGTTCACTGGCACAGATACTACTGAGGATCCGCAGTCGTTTATCGACCGGATGGCCAGGATTTGTCATTCGCTCCGATGCTCCGATGGGAGATGGGTGGAGTTCGCGAGCTTTCGTCTGAAGGGTCTGGCTCAGAAGTGGTGTGAGTCCTTGGAGAGGGGCAGAGCCGCAGGTCTTGCTCCTATGACCTGGGCTAAGTTTGTGACGGTGTTTCTTTCCCGTTTTCTTCCACCGAGCATCAGGGATGTGCGGGCACGTTAATTTTATTCGTTACGTCAGACTCCGGGGATGACGGTGTTTGAGTATGATGTACTGTTTACCGAGTTGTCTGTGTATGCTCCGTACTTGGTGGCGACTGAGGAGATGAGGGTGAAGAGGTTTGTTCGAGGCCTGCTTACCCAATGTTCCTAGCCATCAGCATTCAGAATTGCGACACGTATGTGGCAGCTGTGGATGCAGCTTTATTGGTTGAGGAGCGTCTATCTAAGTCGTCGGTTGTTCCAGAACCGAAGAGGACTCGTACGGATGTACCAGCACGGAGGCAGAGGTTTAGATTCCGAGACAGAGTTCGTTCAGACACTGGGAGTATCAGAGATGTGGGACGTGGCCAGTTGTTCAGTACTTTTCCCAGGATGGTCAGCCATCAGCACGTGGGTGTTTTGGATGTGGCAGTTTACAGCACCTCGTGGGGGATTGTACCGTGATACGTCAGAGAGGGCCAGCAGTACCCCAGGTTACCTTACCACCTTCTCCGCCTCAGAGATCGTTGCCTCTTATTCCTGTGGTTGCACCATATCAGACTCCTGCTCAGAGAGGTCGTGGTTGCGGTGGTTTTGTGCCGAGAGGACGAGGTGGCAGAGGAAGAGGACAGCCAGTAGCCGGTAGGGGGCAAGCTCGGGTTTTTTCCTTGACCCACCAGGACACTCGGGCGTCCAATGCTGTGGTTTCAGGTACCCTTTCTGTATGTTCTTATGATGCACATGTTCTTTTCGATCCGGGATCTACGCATTCGTATGTTTCTATACACTTCATTCCAAGGTTAGGCTGAGAGTTGTGTTTGCTAGATCAGCCGCTTGTCGTGACTACTCCTGTGGGAGAGTCGTTTTTTGCACGACACGTGTTCCGGTCGTGTGTTGTCCGTATAGGAGAAAGAGATCTATCCGTCAACTTGATCCTTCTTAAGATGTTGGACATCGACAAGATGTTGGACTGGTTAGCTACTTGCTACGCGTCTGTGGACTGCTGTGAGAAGACAGTTAGGTTTTTTTTCCAGGCGAGTCAGTGTTTGTTGTGCAGGGGGACCGTGGTGCCGCCCCTCACAGTTTGATTTATGTCATGTGCGCTAGTCGGCTTTTGAGGAGGGGATGTTGGGGATTCTTGGCTTTCATTCATGACACAGGAGCCACAGTGTAGTCATTGGACCGGGTTCCTACCGTGCGAGAGTTTCCCGATATCTTTCCCGATGAGTTACCTAGGATGCCGCCAAAGCATGATATTGAGTTCTGCATTGATCTGATTCCTGGCACGGAGCCTTTTTCTATACCGCCTTATCGGATGGCTCCGGCAGAGCTTAGAGAGCTTAAAGGTCAATTGCAAGAGTTGCTTGATATGGGATTTATGTGTCCGAGTGTTTCGCCGTGGGGAGCTCATTTTTTGTTCATCAAGAAGAAAGACGGCAGTTTGAGGCCGTGTGTGGATTATCGTCAATTGAACCGAGTTACGGTGCGGAACAGGTATCTTTTACCTCGCATTGACGATTTATTTGATCAGCTCTAGGGTGCGAAATATTTTTCTAAGATTGATTTGCGTTCGGGTTATCATCGGTTGCGGGTTCGAAATGATGACATTCCGAAGACTGCTTTTCGTACGCGCTATGGGCATTATGAGTTTTTGGTGATGTCGTTCGGACTCATCAATGCGCCAGCAGTGTTCATGGATTTGATGAACCGGATTTTCAGGCCGTTCCTCGACCAGTTTATTATTGTGTTTATTGATGACATACGGGTCTACTCCAGGAGTCGTGAGGAGCATGAGCAGCACTTGAGAATTGCTTTGCAGATATTGAGAGAGCACCAGCTGTATGCTAAATTCTCAAAGTGCGTATTTTGGCTTGATAGTGTTGATTTCCTGAGTCATGTGGTGACTGGTGATGGTATTCTTGTGGACCCGAGGAAGATCGAAGCTGTACAGCTTTGGCCCAGATCTGTATCGGTGACTGAGGTCCGTAGCTTTTTGGGCTTAGCTGGTTATTATCGCCGTTTTGTGCAGAATTTGTCGAGTATCGCTGCACCGCTGACTGGACTGACCCGGAAGGGAGTTCCTTTTCTTTGGACTGATGCATGCGAGCAGAGTTTTCAGCAGTTGAAGACTCGGTTGACGACAGCACCAGTTTTATCATTGCCTTCTGGATCGGGCGGCTATGTTGTTTATTGTGATGCTTCTCGAGTGGGGCTCGGCTGTGTATTGTTGCAGCACGATAGAGTGATTGCTTATGCTTCTAGGCAGCTAAAAAATCACGAGCAGAATTACCCCACTCACGATCTTGAGATGGCCGCAGTGGTCTTTGCGTTGAAGATTTGGAGACACTACTTGTACGGGGAGTCGTGTCAGATCTTCACGGATCACAAGAGCTTGAAGTACATCTTCCAGCAGCGGGATCTGAATCTGAGACAGCGCCGTTGGATGGAGCTAGTGAAGGATTATGATTGTGAGATCCTTTATCACCCAGGCAAGGCGAATGTGGTAGCCGATGCTTTGAGTCGTAGGCCCGGGGGTAGCTTGTCCCAGTTGAGCATAGTTCAGCGTCAGTCTTCTGCAGATTGGTAGCTCTTGTGTGATGGTAGAGAGCAGTTTGAGTTCACTTCCGCTGGGGGACAGTTTGCTCATGTCCGCGCCCGTCCAATACTATTTGATCATATCCGTTAGGCGCAACCCAGTGATACCCGTTTGTTGAGATTCTTGAGCTTGTTCGACAGGATACGGTTTCGGAGTTCATGATTGATAACCAGGGTGTGCTACGATGTGGGACTCGCTTGTGTGTACCAAATGCTGATCGGTTGAGACGCGAGATCCTAGAGCAGGCACATCAGTCGGCCTTTAGCGTTCATCCAGGTTCTACCAAGATGTACCGTGACTTGAGAGACTTTTACTGGTGGGAATGGATGAAACGTGATATTTCGGACTTCGTTTCGAGGTGCCTGACTTGTCAGCAAGTCAAAGCTGAGCATCAGAGACCGGCTGGAGAGTTGCAGCCTTTACCTGTTCCAGAGTGGAAATGGGAGCAGATTTCCATGGACTTCATTGTGGGTTTACCTAGGACCAGTAGAGGGTATGACCCCATTTGGGTGATTGTTGACCGATTGACGAAAGCGGCTCACTTCTTTCCAGTGAAGACCACTTTCGATTATGCTCAGTATGCTCAATTATACATAGATGAGATTGTGCGTTTGCATGGTGTTCCCACATGCATAGTATCCGACAGAGGTACCCAGTTTACTAGCCATCTTTGGCAGAAGCTTCAGGAAGCTTTAGGTACCTGGTTGAGTTTTAGCACCGCTTTTCCTCCACAGATTGATGGTCAGTCGGAGCGGACTATACAGACTCTGGAGGATATGCTCCATGCATGTATGCTTGATTTTGGTGGCAGTTGGGATCGTCACTTGCCGTTGATTGAGTTCTCCTACAACAACAGCTTTCAGGAGACTATTCAGATGGCACCTTTTGAGGCTTTATATGGTAGGAAGTGTCGATCGCCAGTCTGTTGGACCAAACTCAGCGAGAGTAGAGTTTTAGGACCCTAGCTAGTTCAGGAGACTACGGAGAAGATCCAGCTGATTCAGGACAGGATGAGAGCAGCCCAGTGCAGACAGAAGTCTTATGCCGACCGTCGTCGTCGCAGACTTGAGTTCGCAGTGGGGGATCATGTATTCCTGAGGATTTCTCCGATGAAGGGCGTTATGCGATTTAGGAAGAAGGGGAAACTCAGTCCCAGATTTGTAGGTCCTTTCAAGATCCTTGAGCGAGTGGGTTCTGTTGCTTATCATTTGGTGCTCCTGCCTATTTTTCCGGATGTACACCCCGTTTTCCATGTGTCGATGCTTCGTAGATACTGTCACGACCCAAAAATTGGCACATGACGGCCCTAATACTACGCAACGTCTACAGGTGTAACGCAGTAAAAGAAAGCCAAAACCCAGAAATCTAAACCAATAAAGGGCAAGATAAGATAAGAAACATTTTAAAAGTCTTTGAAATTACAACCCAAATTCTTTAAAAGTCCAACTTTCTTTCTTTAAAATTTTGGCAGCACCTCCTTTGTAAAAACTAGCCCCAAAAAGGGGTACAACATAAATATAAATAAAGTATCCCCAAACGGGAGAAAATACACGCCCAAAGGCGGAAAACAACCACCACAACAAATATACGATGCCGTAGCGAAGAAATAAAGACGATAGAAAGGAAACTGTATAAAAGACAACAAGTCACAAAATAATACAATATCATCCTCACCAAGTCTCTAAGTCAACAAGAAAATATAGTAGATGGAGAGTACAAGGATACAACGAATATACAATACAACAATACGGATAACCACAAAACCCACCTAAGCAAAACTGCACACTATGAGCTGAAGCGGTATCCGTAGCAAAAGATGATCAGATAGATGAATAGCCTGCCTCGACTACTCTGGGGAACACCCTGCAAAACAACTGTGGCAAAACGGGGGTGAGTTGCCAACTCGTGAATAGTAAATAACATATGCAGGTAATCGCAAGTATGCACGTACAGCGTGAATCTTACAAATGCAATTAATAGCAATAAAAGGTCATATGAATGCAATAATCATGAAAGGTATACTAGTAGGTACAACTACAAATGAAGCAATGCATAAACAATAAATGTGGAGTATGGAATGAAATATGTCATTTCCACGGAATCCTAACATCGTGGTAGGATCACAATCCATCAAGACAAATCCAAATCCCAATTTCCTCAAATCAGCCCCCAAATTGGCTCTCATATCATATAAGTCTCATAAATCCTTAATATACAATATTGAATAAATCTCCAATATCCTGAATGTACAAAATCAAGTGAATCTCATATATCCTTTATGTACAATATCAAGTAAAAGTCATATGTCCTAAATCCAATATCAAGTGAATCTCTTATAACCTAGGTATATTTGCATGAATAAATATGATGTATATAGAATTAATGTCAATACACATATAATAGCATCCCATTCCACTAATATTGGTGTAAGGGCATATATAACAGCGTCCTAATCCACTGTTTTATATACTAAGAAGTAAAAAGAAATATCATGAAACCAATGTGCCAAGCATCGACATAGAAATGCTGATCTATCAGGTGCTGTCACCAAGACTGGCACTATGATAGGTACGTATCATACGCTATACCGAAAAGCATGAATGCCTAGCTCTGACCCTCGTCTTTCCACGTATCTATACGTACATGACTCCCGTCGGTATCCCCATGATAACCGCTGAGTCATTGGTAATGTCACCGGAGTGTATGGTTCCCCTGCCAAGCTCAATCGGCAAGGTCCATCAATCGTCTTGCCCCGGGGTTCCTCCGGGCCCCACCATGTACCCTCATACGGCCTCAACGCCTCCTCGTATGGGTATATATATATATATATATATATATATATATATATATATATATATATATATATCAGAACTGATAAATCTCATGGTGGATGCCGAAATATCATATCAAGGGAAACCGGGGTTTTCAAATAATGCATAATTTCATGAACTCCCACGGTCCCCAAATCCAGAAAATATCATGAAAAATCCATACTCAATGCGCAAATACATGAATATAATATGTGCAACATAAAACTGTATGAAAGCATATAAAGGAAAAGCCGCTAATTAACTGCAACAAGTTAATATAAATATCATGCGGTTCCTAATTTTCTCCAATTCTAAAATAACATCAAGTAAAGGTAAACATGTAGCTATAACCAGATGTATGTGAAAATATAAAGGTATAGCAAGATATATGTATCTACCTGTGAGTAATGATGTAGTATACCCCTAGGTATAAGTGAAATATGTGTGCAAGGTATACCTGTAGCTATGTCATAAAGTGTGTATGTACCTATCACTAATGGTACAATACTCTATAGGTATACAGGTAACTAGCATGTAAGTATATAAAGGCATATGTGTAAGCATATGGATATACAGGTATGCTATATGTCATATGCGATAAGAAATATGAATCAATGTCCCAATGTCCCTAAGCAAGCAATATCATATTTATAAGTGGGTTGTGCGTGACATGGTAATTATTGACGGTGTGTATGGCATACAATCAGTGCTCGTGCAACATGAGTCGTCAATAATATGTGCAGTGTCCTAAGGATACTAGTCCAAGCACAACACTAATTAAGCAGTAGGGTGAATACGCAATTCTAAATATGACGTAGAATATGCGACAGAAGTAACATCTCTAGCCCAGACGCATAACGCCATGCGGGCGATTCCCCTGTAGATGTTAAATCTACTCACCAACACTCCAAGCTAGGTGAAGTCTACCACCGGTTTCCCCTTTGTAGCAGTGTCCGAAGTCCCCTCCTGCGAACCTACAACATTAAAACAATTAAACAAGTATATATTAATAATAAACCCAAAATACATACAATCTACACGGACCAACACGACACACATACGTACTCTAAAGGGTTCGTGTTGTAGCTAACGCGTATAGCGACACTACGAAACCAACTCAGAACATCAGCAACACGGAATACGCATCGTATTGGTTAACGTATCGCGCGAAACGAAACATGAGAAACACACAAGCGGTCCCAGATTTTTCTGTACCAGTAATCTGTAAAAATTGCAAGTACCATGAGATCACAAACAACCCCAGAGACCCCTACCCAAAAACCCAAACCCAACTCCCCAGTCTGGCCGCAAATTGTGACCAGAAGCAATAAATCTGTGGCCTGATCATGATGGAATTAGTTCGTATTTTGAGGGTAGGTACTAGGTCACTACACTAGGTTACTGTCAAGTCAATTTTTGCAACAAGTACCTGGTTTAACAGCAGATCATCCGAGACCCAAACAAAACACTAAAAATACGATATTTAACCGAAACAATACGATACGCGATAAAAACTGAAACTAACAAGCTAAGCTACACAATAAACACTTAAGAAACAGAAAAGAATCATTACCTACACAAAAGAACACAAAGATCCTAGCTTTGCATGCTCCTAGGCATCCATGAGGCAAAACCAAGAAAAGGATGGGATTTTTGTGAAGATTTGAAGAGATTTTGTGATGGATTTTGTGTAGAAAATGGAGAGAGTGTTCAGAATTAGTTGAGGGAGATAGAGAAAAAAAGAGAGAGGAAATGATAAAGAGAAAGAGTGTGAGGAAATGAGAGAGGGAGGTGAGTGTAGGGTGAGGTGAGAGGTGAGTGTATCATTGCAATTAATGCTAACCATGCCTTCTCATTTAATGCACCATACCTCATCACTCATCCAAACAAATATCTCTCTCTCTCTCTCACTCACAAAAGATCAAGGATTAAATAAAAAGGGTGGATTTAAAGCAAAGGGCTTAGAATTAAGGTTAAGTGTCATGGTTGCTAAAACTAGATTAGCACAAACAAATACGTGCACACGTACGTGCATGCTTATAACAAATAATAATAAATTATTAATTAAATGTTATAAAATGTGAGTAACCCGAATTGGTAAACATTTTACAGGAAATCCGCATTAACGTCTAAACGAACACTAACCGAAATCTAAGGCGTTACAGATACCTTCATGATCCTTCTCACATGATTCAGCGCGAGACCGTTCAGCTTGAGCGCGATCTTTCGTTCACCGAGCAGCCGGTAGTTATTTTGTATCGGCAGGTGAAGAAACTTCGATCAAAGGTCTTGCCGTCTATGGAGGTTCTTTGGCGTAGCT
The DNA here is from genome assembly GCA_030015575.1 of Agapanthus africanus. Taxonomy (NCBI): domain Eukaryota; kingdom Viridiplantae; phylum Streptophyta; class Magnoliopsida; order Asparagales; family Amaryllidaceae; genus Agapanthus; species Agapanthus africanus. Next base: position 387,472,673 of record CM057345.1, on the reverse strand, counting down.
AGACAGACACTCGTGAGTCAGTTTAGTGTTGGTGCGTCGTTTAAAACGTAGTTTTACGTTATATTGGTCGATTTCTGAGATTTTGCTTTGTTTATGTGTTTATGAATTTATAGCGTCGCAAGCGGGGACTTCGGACGCTGCGAACAAGGGGAAGCAGGTGGTCGGATTTTCATAGCTTGAGACCATCAGTGAGTAAATTTAACATATACGGGGAAATCGCCCGTATGGCGTTATGCGTCGGGGTTGATATGATAGGATAGCTGCATGTTATTGCATATTAGTTAATTTCATATGAACGTCATTGCATAGTATTATCTGTTGTACCTTGACTTGTACCTTTAGATATAACACATTACTGACGGTTCATATTGCATGAGCACTAAATTGTATGCTACACCCACACCATCAGTAATTGCCATGACACGCACAACCCACATACCTCCGTATTATTGTAGTGGAGAGGGATAATTGAGGCAGTGACCCTTATCCCATTGTGCATATGAGATATTGTTGACACCTACATGCATGATATTGTATTGGACATGGATAGTTAAGATAGTAACTCTTATTCCATTTCATGTATACTTTAATATAGCTACTTGTACATCATGCATACATATTGACATGTACACCCACATATTCGATTACAGCTATATGTACATCATGCACACCTACTGACATTTACACCCACAGATTTTGCTATAATTACACATACCCTAAGTGGTATTGTTTTGACATGTGATATTAAGACGTTGATTATTGTGCTTATAATATACATCATACATATTTGCTTACATGTAGATACGTAGACCTTACTACACTTACATGCACACCTCATACGATGCTGCACTTGTTTTCGGAGGATTTTGGGAACTGCAAGATATATTTTAAAGCTGGATTCATTTAAAAGAGCGGTTTTCCCTTTATATGCTCATATTGATGTTTTATGTTGCATATATCAGTTTTATATGGATTTTACGCATTAAGATATGGATTTCATATGATTATGGATTTGAGAACCGTGGGGGTATTTTCAAGAAACTATGTATTGTTTGAAAACACGGTTTCTCTTGATACGATATTTTGATGCGTCCACCATGAGATTTCTCGGTTCTGAGATTTGTGATATATACCCAATGCGAGAGTGAGTTTGACGTGTGCGGGTACATGGTGGAGCCCGGTACGATTCCCCTCGACAAGATGTTCGTGGTACAGACGATGAGCCTGGAAGGTGGGCAAGTACCCACCGGTGATTTTATTTGGACTCGACGGTTATCGTAGTGATACCGACTGGAGTGATGTATGACATATCGTCAGGGCCAGTCGTGGTGACAGCGCCTGAGTTATGAGGATTTACGTATCGATGCTAGACACGGGTTTCATGATGTTTCGAGTGTCGGTGTTAGACACTCAGGTTTTTTCATGATTTCTACGTATCGTCGGTGGACATACGGGGTTGATATCCTCATACTTATATATATATATATATATATATTTATATATATATATATGGATACATACAGGTATATGTTTTCATGATATTTTGGGTGTCGATGTTAGACACTCAGGTTCCATGAGACTTACAGGATGTGAGGGCCGATCTGTGGATGCGGTGCCTGAGGATTTGGGATTTGATGTGTCAGTGAGGGACACTGGTGTTTTTCCATGCTGATGATTTTGCATGAGATTTTATTATATCATCTCATACACTCAGGATTATTTTTGATATGCATTGCTTAATGAAGTTGTAATACCCTGATGATGTACCTTTACATGATTGTTGCATATTCTTATTGTCATACTTATGCTATCAGATTACCTGTGATAGATTAATCTCTATTCGTGCATACTTGCGATTAAAGTATAATGTTAATTACTATTCACGAGTTGGCAACTCACCCCCGTTGTGCCACAGTGTTTTGCAAGACTTACCCTCAGAGTAGTCGCGGCAGGGCGTCTTATCATCTCTACTTTTGCGGATACCGCTACGTTTGGCAGTGAGGCTTTTGCTTTTAGGTGGGTTTGCGGTTATCTGTTTGTACATTGTATATCTTTTTGTTGGATCTAGTATTCTCCATCTTCCACTTCTTGTATTTGACTTAGAGATGAGTTGTGAGGATTCGGTGTTGTATTATTATTTTGGTGACTTTAGGCGCCGTGCTCGTGGAAGCCGGTTTTGTTGAAAAGTTGACTTCTTTATGCAGTTTTCTTTTATATTTCTTCTCTTTGGAATCGTATATATATTTGTGGTGGTTGTTTTTGCCGTTGGGCGTGATTTGCTCCCGTTTGGGATGCTTTATTTATTATCTATGTTGTACCCGTTTTCGGGGCTAGTTTTTACAAATGAGATGCTGCCGAAATTTTCAAGAAAGAAAACTAGAGTTGGAGATTTCACTTGTGATTTTCCGAATGTTTTAAACTATGTTTTTCTCCGTTTATCCAGTTTTCGGTGGTTTAGATTTCTGGGTTTCGGCTTACTTAAGTTGCGTACGCCTGTAGACGTTACGTAGTTTAAGTGCCGGTTACGGGCCAAATATTGGGTCGTGACATTATTGGATTATTATTATCTCATTGTATTTGTATTTTTGCAGTATGAATACGGGTATGTATATACGGTGAAGGCATTCTTGTAATTTCATAAGAGATGCTTCTAGAAGAGGATACCTCATTATTTGGATTTATCTATTTATGGAAATAAATTAATGAAGTGGAAAATGGAGATATTTGTGGCATAGAGTGAAGCATGACTCATTGTTTTGTTTATTGGTTTAGACTTACTACTGAAGCATGGTTGCTATTTTCAATTGGAAAATAATCCATGCTTCGTGTGAGTACTGTATGAGCCATTCTTCACTTGCCAAAGCTTAGCTCATTTTGATATTATTCCTTTCTCTCTCCATTTTTCCTCTCCTTCTTCCTCAAGACCCTAACTCCCACATGAGTTGTGAAATATAGGGTCACTTGAGATTAATTAGTCCAATTAACACTCTACATCTTCTAAGCTACCTAGTTTAGCGAACTAGGTACCTTAGTTACCTAGGTTTAAAAGTTGGAGCTTGAACTATGAACTCTCGGTGGATCGTCTTTGACACGAGGAGACCGACATTCAAGCGTGATCCAGATCTTTGAGGAGCTCAAGAAGAGGTGGAGAAGAAGACCCAAAGGTCAAGTATCAAGGAGGTATAACACTATCATAGTAGTTAGAACCTCTAAGTAGTATAGCTAGTTAAGGTTTCCGTAAAGATCCTGGAGTTTAAGTCGGTGTTGCAAGTCAAGGAAAAAAATTTGTAAATTCTGCCTCCCCACAAGTGCGTAGGGTGTGCAACATCGACTTACAATCGAAACCCTGCACGTAAAACCATACGGCCTCTACATCGTTTCACCTGAACCAGGGAAACCCTCTGTGTGGGGCTCTAAAGACTCGACAGTACGCTGGCAGTGGGTTTAACCACAAGTCCGTCAGTGGCACTAGCAGTAAGTAACGGCTACCCAGGTACCTGTCGAAAAGAAGGCCGACGAGCAAACTCACTCGAACCCCTACTGAGCCTGTCCGTGACAATCTTCGTATAGTCCGGTCTGTTCGTCTGAGAGTATTGCATGCCGGGTCTAAGGGGACGAATCACTTCAGACCCCTAATAACCTGACAAGTCGTGCCGATGTAGCTCAAGACCATCCGAGAATTTGCTGGTCTAACTACCAGTAATTCTCAATCCGCCCTGGCCAGGGACTTATGGTGTTGGTCAACCGAACACAGCACGACATCGATTCCCTATAACTGAAGAGACGAATCCCCAACAATCGCTCATTCCATCCATATGGCTCGAGACTGTACCCAACTAAAACCTGTGTGCATAACTCGGTAGAGCCGTGGTAGGGTAGTAATCAAAGCACAGTGGGAACTCATACAAGACAAATGACGACCTCAGGTCAACAGACTATCTGCACTCATGTCACCAAAGAACTGCTATCTGACGCTATGTATAATACCATCTAACCAGTTCTCGACGAGTCTGTCCAGAGTACTTGCCCCCAGTGAGCACCTATATACAATCTTAGGTGCACCACACCAATGGTTGCGGGACCAACCATCTCCCCTCGTCAGGGTCTAGATATGTATACACTAGTCTACTCTAGAGTATCGATACCCAGTCTCGATACTCCTACGATTAGTGGCATTTTGAGAATGTGCTTATCGACTACCCAGCTCCTACAAGTATGATTGTCATCATAACGCTGGTAGTCAAGCAAGGATCCTACGGGCTTTATCAACATGTATACAAGATATGAAATAACAAGTAAAGCATATCACATGTTAAGATAAAGATAAACCAAATAGCATACTATCATATTGAGCAAGATTGTCCTATACATACATATCCTTAGTATCCTATACAATGAAAGTCTATAGGGCATACATATCCAACATCTAGCTAGCTCTCAAGAGCTCCGGATTGCTCTTGCAAGCCGGCCCTCCTTCGCCGAAAATGATCCACCCAAGGGAACCTAGTCCAAGCTCTAGCTTCACACAAAAAAAAACCCAGTGAACCAACTAAGGTTCACAACTTGCTAAGAAGTGAAGTTTAAGGATGTAGTAATATGTTCAAGCAATTTCACAGCTCTTTATCTTCTTGATTCTCAATTCATGAGATGGGAAAAGAAAATAATGAAGGAGGAGCTCAAAGGGCAAGAGAGGAAAATGAAAATGGTGAGAAAAAAAAAGAAAACCCATCAAAAATTCAAGCATGGCCATTTTTGTTTTGATAAAAGAATTTATCAAATAAAAAATCCAACCATACTTGAATAGTGATGACAAATGAATATAGTAATTCGTTTGCCATCCCTCTCACCATACACCTTGCCATCTCATTTTCATTTAAAAATAAATGGAAAACAATATTAGGTGTTATCCCTCTAGAAGTATTTTTGTATGCCTACAAAAATACGTCCCCGCAAATACATGCCCATACTCGTATCAATATACGAATACCCAAGAGATAGAAAAATACAATGAACATAATACTAGAATATACATATCAAAATACATATTCGTAAATAGTTAAATCAGTACTTGATCTAATAATCCGGCCTAATCCTAAGCTGGCTAGTATTATCATTAGCCTGATTAAAGTCCGTGTAGCTAGTACACTTATTTAATCGAAACCCTGCACGTATCAATATATGGCCACTGCATCATATCGCCTGAACCAGGAAAACCCTCTGTGTGGACTCTAAAGACGCGACAATACGCTGGTCGTAGGTGTAACCACAAGCACGTCGGTGACACTAGCTGTACGTAACTGCCACCTAGGTATTGAACGAAAGGAAGGATGAAGAGAAAACTCATCCGTGCCCCTACTGAGCATGTCTCTGACAATCTCCGTATAGTCCAGTCTGTTCGTGTAAGAGTATCGCATATCGGGTCTATGGGTAGATAAAGTCAGACCCCTAATAATGCGATAAGTCGTGTCGGTATGAAGCCTATCACCCATTGAGAAACTACTGATCCAAATCAGTAAATCTCGTCCACCTTAGCAAAGGATTTATAGTGATGGACACCGGTGCACAGCGCAACATCTACTCCCAATACCGGGAGAGACAAATCCCTGACAATCCGCTCACTGCCTTCATGTGGCTCAGGACTGTATCCAACTAAAACCTGTTTGCACGACTCCTTTGAGCCGTGGTAGGGTAGTAATGAAAGCACGATGGGAACTCGCACGATACAAATGAAAATCTTAAGTCGACATACTAACCTATACTCATGTCACCTGAGAACTGCTAACTGACAATCTGTATAATACCATCTAGCATGTTCCCAGCGAGTCCGTCCAATGTAACTCATAACCTAATGAGCACCTGTATACCATCTTTGGTGAGGAACTGACACCAATGGCAATGAGACCGGCCATCGCCCCTCGTCGGGGTAAAGAAACGTATACACTAGCCTACTCTGAAATATCGATGCCTAGTCTCGATATATCCATGACTAGGGCAATTTAAGGATTTGCTAATAGACTACCCAGTTCTCACAAGTGTGATCGCCATAATAACTCTGGTAGTCAAGCATGAATTTTATGGGCTCTATCAACATGTAATAATGATCCATAATACCACATAATACATGTACATGATGATAGAGATGAACCAGATGGTATACTATCATCTTAAGTAAAACCGTTCTACCCGTATAGGTTCTCTCTCAATCATCATAATTGCTTGCCAGCAATTACAATAATTGACTTGAGAATACTAGAGCCAACAATGCCTTTCTAAATGGGGATTTAGAAGTGAGCGTATATATGACTCTGTCACAAGGCTATTGTAGTTAGTGGGAGGAGCAGAATAATGTGCAAATAGTGTAAGTTCATTTATGGACTAAAGCTAGCATCACGGAAATGGGTCATCTATTTTGATGTGACAGTCAAAGTATTTGACTTCATCAATATAATAGATGAACTTAGTATTTGTAATATGGATGTAGGGAGTACTATCATGTTCGTCATATAGTATGTGGATGAAAAACTCCTGATAGGAAGTGAAGTTCCTATACTACAGTTCGGCCAAAATATGGTTGCCGCAGAGTTTTCTCCATAAAGGATAATATATCAATCATTCTGGTGACTAGGTCTATAGAGATCAATGGAATAAGTTTTGAGATTGTCTCAATTCAGGTAAGATAACACTGTTCTAAAAACATTCTGGTGACTAGGTCAATAGAGATAGATCTAGTAAGTTTTGAGATTGTCTCGATTCAGGTATGATAACACCATTCTAAAAAGGATTTTAGAATGGACGACTCATAGCTCGGTAGTGTACCAGCATTTGGATGAGTCGCCCCCTCTAAAGAGATGTCTTTTGGACTGATGAGAAGAGGGACTCGCATGAATGATTTTCCACTTGCTTCGGCAATTGGGTCAATCATGCGATGTCATGTATCAGACCAGATGATGCTTTTACACCTGTTGTAGTAAGCAGATATTAGTCCAATTCTGGAGAAACAAAAGGAACCAATGAAGAACATATGAGAATGTTCTTGGTGTATGGTAATAGTTGCCTCCATCAAGCGGTAGTTACTGATTTCAGTTTCTTTGGTGACATGAAAGACAGAGTGTATATCATGAGTTATTAGTTTGCTCTCTTTAGTGGGAGCGGTATATTAGAAAGAGTTCCAAGCTGGATTCCAGGGTAGTCATGACGCTGGATGCTAATTATGACTCAGCAAAAGGATACGGCCTAAGAAGTTACTGGATAAAATTGTTCATTTGTGAACTTGGTCCTATCATCTATCCCGGCAAATTCTAAAGCAGGTATCACTCAGTTTGAGAGATAGTAGATCTCCGCGAGATTGAGATATAGAGATATAAAGTTAGAAACATTGTAGAGGATCCACTCGCTGGGACCATTTCTAGAACACGATTTATGAAACTATTAGTAGAGAAGATGGGTTTGCGATAGCACATGAGATGTGGGTATGCGATACCGTAATAATTGGCTATAAGTGCAAGTGAAAGGTTGTTAGATATAGTGTCCTCAGATAATTATTGTAATTGCAGGATGGCAATTTCTGTAATTAAAGGAGGACCTATACGGATAGAACAGTCTTGCTCAATATGATAGTATGCTATCTAGTTTGACTTTTTCTTTCATGTGTATATGTTTTACTCGTTATCACATATCGCTAATACATGCTAATAAAACCCATAGGAATTTTGCTTAACTACCAGGATTATAATAGAGATCATACTAGCAGGTCCTAGGTAGTACATAAGCATATCCTTAAATGTCCCTAGTCATAGGAGTATCAAAAATAGGCATCGATACTTTAATTTAGACTAGTGTATACGTTTCTTGATCCTGACTGGGGCAGTGGTTGATCCCATAGCCATTAGTGTTTAACACCAAAGATTGTATACAGATGCTTATTGGAGAATGAGTTAGACTGGACGAACTCATCGAGAACTCCTAGATGGTATTACACCATTGTCAGATAGCAGTTCTCTAGTGACTATAGTACAGGGTAGTCTCTCGACCTGAGATCGCTATAGTGTCTTGTGTGTGTTCCCATTATATTTTGATTACTACCCTACCACGGCTCTACAGAGTCATGCAAATAGGTTTTCATTGGGTATAGTCCCGAAGCACATGGAGGCAGTGTGCGATCGAAAGGATTTGTCTCTCCCAGTATAGGGAGTCGATATCGCGTTGTGCATGAAAAAACTATAACCAGAAATCCCTGACCAAGGTGGATAAGATGAACTAGTAAGTGTTATCAGTTGCATCTCGGTTGGTTATGAGTTCAATGTCTGCATGACTTATGTTGGGACTTTACCCGCGCGCACAAATGTGTATGTTTTGAAAATGGAATCGTTTTAAGGAAATGGATGCGCACGCGAGCTCGGTCTCGTTTTAAAATTTATAAACCGCAAGTGCACGGCGCGTTTTAGCGAGCCGGCAAGTACGGGTCAATCTGCAGGGAATTGTGTATTAGGTTTTGTTGCTTAAGGTTCAACCAATAAGGAATTGGTTGGTTTGTCACAAATAATATAAAACACGAAAACAAAGAAAACATGTTTAAGAAAGAAATGGCCGTAGGTGGTTGAATCGCGACGATTCCTTCGATGCTCCCTTGATCATAAGTTATCCGTCCTTATGTCGATCCCGGCGTGAAGTATGACTTGTCAAGGCGGTTGCGATGCACAAATCATCAAAATACCGATATTTGACGCAAAACACGAAACGAGTCCGTATTGTTCACTTACCCTTCGTATGTCCAAGCTTGAGCTATCAACACTAAGCACAAGGGTTAGCAAACATACAACAATATCAAAAACACAAATTAGCGAGTGAGAGCAATTGGTTTTAGTGTTAATTTTGCTAAGTGTTTGTGATAGTATAGGGTATATGAAGACTGAGGGTTTGTCAAGCACTTGGTTACAAAATACCGTATCTAAACTTAGCAAACTTAACACCAAATTGATCTTAACTTAAACATTATGAAATGGGGAAAGGGAGTGAATATGGTATATGGGAGGTTACAAAGTAACCATGATTTCAAAATACCATATCACATCAATATATTAAACAATCTTTAAGTTAGAATCACATTAAGCATTTTAAACATAAACAGGAGGAGGAGGAAGGCAAAGCCTTTCATCTCATATCCTTACCATCACCACAAGCAAAGAAGATTATTTACACATAATAATAGCAAAAGAACGCAAGAAAGAAAAAGAACAAAAGAAACAAAGCAATACCAATATCATTTAACACTTGATGAAATTGAGGTACACGATATTGGTAACTTGTTCAACTTCCATAATGAAGCTCTCAAAAGAAAGCTTCAAGAGGGAAGAAGAAGAAGAAACTAAGTTAAATCCTACACAACTCTCAAGCCTAAACCAAACACTAAAACAAAACTATAGAATTTATATATGGTCCCATGCTCAATATCTGTTCTGGTATTTATAGGCTCAACTCCAAAACAAACAAACAATATAGATGGACTGATGTGACCCTAAGAAATGACCTGAAGAAAAATGAAGGTATTTGGAGCAAAGTGACCCGGTGGTGCCTGTTTTTAGGGGGTCTCACCGGTTTGGTTGTGGGAAAATGGGCTCGTATTTTTGTAGTGATCTCGAGTGCACTCAACAAGTCCATTGGTATTGTTTGATTTCTTCATATCATCTTGGGTTATACTCAGTAGACTTGGAGGGAAACTTGATACTTTAAATCACATCACATCTTTTAGCATTTATTACACATCACACCCACATGTGCCCATTTGCATCATGGCAGCCCCTACCTAGGTCCAAGAACCAAAGAGCTATGTGCACACTTGTGTTGTGTTGGACCAAAATTGTGTGCACACATGAATATTTGCAAAAGAGCTCTTTAAATATCGGTCGGTTCCCTGTTCTGATTGCAGTATCGGCTCCAAAATATTATATCCATGATTTTAAGTGTGTTTTCAGTATTTTATCATGAATACCTGTAAGCTGTATTTACTGAGCAGACACTGGTTTATAGTACCGATATATAACAAAATAGATAATGAATGAGTGGTATTAAAATGCAGTTTTCTGTGATGAACAAATACCCCCAAACTTATCTTTTGCTCATCCCGAGCAAAACAATAAATCCTAGCCTCACTTTCGCAGGGTATGCGAATGCACTGAGCACGTGCAATAAGCCGTTAAACCTCTAGGTGTCCCTAGTATGAGAAGTGTTGTCTCCTGAGGGTTTCCAGCGGATTACACCCACAAAATCCAGTCAAGTCAGCGTCATAGAGAAACCGTTGATTCTAATCTTAAATTAGAGATCAAAGTTAGAAGTTTTATCATCTAAGTTAGAAACTTCAAACCCTATTTTTCACTCCTCACAATTTGTTTAACATAAGCTTATACGCGTCTTTACATGGTTGTTCGAGTAGTGTTGACATGTTTTAAAGAACTTGATTAGGGTTATTATGTTATAATTACGGACTAGGATAGACTTCTAAAGGATCACACAATTTTGAAAGGAGTTAAGATTTTCTCAAGTTTTGTTCTCCAGTTAGGTTTCAAGTCAGAATTTATATCATTTTTAACAGAGAACCCGAGTCTTATTTTTCGCTGCTACCTTTCACCTGTTGTCGTTCATACACACCTTTCGTGATCATGCACAACGTCTTATATAAATATAAACCTTCATATCTCCACAAAAAAAACTGTTTTATAATCGAAAACTCGTTTTCACCAAGATTATTCTCCTAGAAAGAACCGTGAGGACTTTTAACTCGGGGAGAACACTTACTTAGCTTGTTTTATTTGGCGATTGGAAACTTAGCGAGCTTTGGGTCAATGACTCCCAAACCAGATGATTTTAGGGCATTAGGTGTGAAAATACCCCAAGGAATTAATTACCCAAGTTACCAAGGCCACAAAACAAAAGCCTCATTGCGTTTTAAAATATTCTGAAGGCAGTGCGAACGGAGATATAGCCAGTTTTTCTTTTAAATTCTGAAGACGTGATTATGTGGATAAGGTGTGTAATTACTCCAACAAGGTTCCAGATGGGTTATTTTCAGACTTGTAGCTTCATATTAAAACCTCAAAAATATCCTTCATATTCACTTTACTTTATGAACTATTCTTGATATTGCTTAACTCAGAACAAAACTGTTTGATCCTAAAGATATTTTATCAGTTTTCAAAAGCTTGAGACATGTTAGATCTTCATTTAATTCTCAAAAACATACGACACGTGTAAAGTGTTATAAAATACGTATATCAGCCTGGTTAAACACAAAGGAGGGTTATTTTTCGGGTTGCCGATCAAATAAAAAGGATTTAGTTATTTCTATCTTTTCACCCGAATCGTTAGATTTCAAATCTAAGATCCCCCGCTAGCTAACTGACGAAAAAGCTTTTATGTTTTTAAAGAATTCAATTTTTATAGTTTTTTAAATATGTATGCAATGCAGAATATACACATGATGCAGCAAAATAAACGCAGATCTCACCCCCAAACCTGAGTTTTACGATGTTCTCATTGTTGCCCCCATCTCTGGTAGCTAGACTTAGACATCAGGGTGAGAATTTATTCAAAAAGAAAAAAGCTAAGACTGATTACAGTATATACAAGTTAAAAGATTAGGTTGGTCCATAAAATTAATACCAGCCATTTAAATTTTTTGTCAATATAGTGCAAGGGCTGGTAAAAGAATACGTATATAAAAAAGAAAAAGAATGTGTTAGTTGTTAGTGAATGGCATGGGTGTGTATAAGTAGGGATCGGAAGACGTTGAAGATGAAGATGAAGTGTTGAAGAGGTAAAAGAATTGTTGCCCGAATGAATTGAATTTTCAAGAAACACGTATTGAGTTTCGGAGTCAAGTTCGTTTAGAAACAGGAGTTCATCCGCAAAAAATTTAGAAAAGGAAAGGTTCATGGGATGTTCCCAAATTGATCCTGACTCAAACTCACCTAGAATATCAAGTTCATCCGCAAATAATTCCTCAAAACTTTGCATGAATGAATATTTATCAAGGCTGCCATCCTCCCTATAATCCTGCACAATCTTATTCTCATCGTTACAGCCCCCTAATTCTCCCAATACTATTTCTCCCTCATCACATTCACAAACAGATAGGTACATGTCATTTTAAAAAGTAGGTTCCCACACTAAGGTTTCTTCCGAAACAATATCAACTGGTGATACAAAATTTGTTGGGTCCTGATCATTTATTTTCTTTAATAATTTATCCCAACCATACCCGTTAAAATCATAAGCTTCCACCTCTAAAATTGGAGTACAAAAATCATCGGACTGACTCGGAGGGTTTTCTTGTGTGTCCTGATAACACTAAGTCAATTCATTCGCATCATCATCTATGAAATCATCAAAATTCATTTGATCGTTTATCTTACTCGGGTGACTTCCTAGATGACAAATATTGACACTATGTGGTTCTAATTGACTGTGTTCACTCTCTAGAATCCTTATGTCGATATGCTCTTTGATTATATCCAAAGATTGAGCTTGAGCGTGAAACAATTAGTCAGACTGCTGTATAAACAGGTCTAGCGCCGCAGCCGTTTGATTCTCGACCACAGTCATCACTTCAATACCCTTCTCTAAAGCGGTCAACCGAGCATCCATCTCACTATCATTCCCTAATGATGCTCAGTTGTTTCAGGAAGGGAGGGTTGTGATGGTGGTGATGCTAAAGCAGTTACCCTGTCGACCACTTTTTCTAAATTTGCAATCATTTGTTCTAGGTTTGAAGTGGGACTGGGTTCGAGAGTGTTAGGTGGGTGACCGTTATCAAAATTCTGGCACGGTTGGTCACCCACTAGAAAAGGACAATTTTCATGAATGTGGGAAGAATCGTGGCAATTTGAACAAAAGAATTGGAACTGAGTATAAACAAAGGAATAAGAATCGTGAAAAATTGAATTAAATTGTATATCACCCATATAAACAAGAATTCAAAAAAATCACAAAAACAAAGAATATCACACCCCTAGCAGTATATGTTATGCTAAGTCAACTAGACCTGCTCAAGAACCTGATTGTCGAAGTAAAACTGTGTCGAGAAACGGGCTGAAGATATACAGATCACAAAGCCAGGTAAGTGCAGAGATAAGGGGAGGTTATCCAACGCGTTCGCGAAGTTCCTTAATTAGAATAATCTTTTCTCGTGAACACTTGCCTAGACACCCTGTGAATAATATACCGTTAAGCAGTGTTCTAAACCCAGTTAACTTCTCCAAATGAGCGCGAAGTCCTTAAAGTCAAAGTTCTAGATGATTTTAAATTACTGTGGGTATGCAAGAATGCAGTTGTGTGATTTGTGGGTTACGGAGAAAAGTGATGAAATCCTTTACCGTATCTTATTTGGTTTCTTGCCCTTATTATCCGTATTAAGATGCAAATGCGCAATTCAATAAAAGAATTCAAGAATACAACCAATAAAGAATTTTTTTTTCCATTTAGGCTTAGGCGCTGCAACAAATACGGGTTAGTTCTGTGTGCAATTGGTGACAAATTTGTGTGAAGAATCCTGCAGAAAATACAGTATTGGAATGCGTTGGAATTGAGCGAAGGTGCTAGAAAATACGTACCGATGCGATTTTGGGTTTAGAAACCCCTTTGAGTGATTACGGGTACTAGAATGTTCGCTTGCGCGGGGCAAACTACTCGGATCTTTGGCACTATACTTCACTAACGTCTTGCACTGGAATTTGAAGCTTGAGCCACACAATCGCTGGTCGTAATTCCGTTAAAATCTGCAAATGTCGGAAAATACGATATTTAGTGCAAAAAGCGATATATATGCCCCAATTCCTGCATATACCAAATTAAAAAAATCAAACAATACCAATAGATTACTAAGAAGGCACTGGAGACCACCCAAAAGAAAAAATCAACAACACCCAAAAAGGGCCCGGCGACAACGGGAATTTCCTTGTTTTTGCCGGTTAAATAACAAGAAATGGTGTTCAATTTTTGTGTGGAATCTTTAGGCTATATTAGTATTCTAATAGTATACCTTGATTTTTTAATTTAAGTTCAAGGTGATAGCAGGTTATAGCATCAGAGAGCAAAGTGTTAGAATTAGTGTGTTAGGTTAGTTTTGAAAAAAAATGAGTTAATAGATAGTGAGTTAGTACGAACCAGAAATAACAATTTCTAATAAGTACCAACTCCCCGGCAGCGGCGCCAAAAACTTGTTGGGACTTTACCTGCGCACGCAAATGCGTATATTTTTAAAATGGAATCGTTTTTAGGAAATGGATGCGCACGCGAGTTCGGTCTCGTTTTAAAATTTATAAACCGCAAGTGCACGGCGCGTTGTAGCGAGCCGGCAAGTACGGGTCGATCAGCAGGGAATTGTGTATTAGATTTTGTTGCTTAAGGTTCAACAAATAAGGATTGGTTGGTTTGTCAAACAGAATATGAAACATGAAAACAAAGAAAACAAGTTTAAGAAATAAATTGCCGTGGATAGTTGAATCGCAACGATTCCTTCGACGCTCTCTTGATCATGAGTTGTCCGTCCTTGTGTCGATCCCAGCATGAAGCATGATTTGTCAAGGCGGTTGCAAAGCATAAATCATCAAAATACCGATATTTGACGCAAAACACGAAATGAGTCTGTATTGTTCACTTACCGTTTGTATGTCCAAGCTTGAGGTATCAACACTAAACACAAGGGTTGGCAAGCATACGGCAACATCAAAAACACAAATTAGCGAGTGGGAGCAATTGGTTTTAATGTTAACTTTGCTAAGTGTTTGTGATAGTATAGGGTATATGAAAACCGAGGGTTTGTCAAGCATTTGGTCACAAAATACCGTATCTAAACTTAGCAAACTTAACACCAAATTAATCTTAACTTAAACACTGTAAAATGGGGAAAGAGATTAAATATGGTATATGAGAGGTTAGAAAGTAACCATGGTTTCAAAATACCATATCACATCAATATATTAAACAATCTTTAAGTTAGAATCACATTAAGCATTTTAAACATAAACAGGAGGAGGAGGAAGGCAAAGCCTTTCATCTCATTTCCTCACCATCACCACAACTAAAGAAGATTATTTACACATAATAATAGCAAAAGAAAGCAAGAAAGAAAAAGAACAAAAGAAACAAAGCAATAACAATATCATTTAACACTTGATGAAATTGAGGTACATGATATTGGTAACTTGTTCAAGCTCTATAATGAAGCTCTCAAAAGAAATCTTCAAGTGGGAAGTAGAAGAAGAAACCAAGTTAAACCCCATACAACTCTCAAGACTAAACCAAAAACTAAAACAAAACTATAGAATATATATGTGGCCCCTTGCTCAATATCTGTTCTGGTATTTATAAGCTCAACTCCAGAATAAACAAACAATATAGATAGACTGATGCGACCCTAAGAAATGACCAGAAGAAAAATGGGGGTATTTGGAGCAAAGTGACCCGGTGGTGCCTGTTTTTTAGGGGGTCTCACCGATTTGGTTGTGGGCAAATTGGCTCATATTTGTGTAGTGATCTCGAGTGCACTCAACAAGTCCATTGGTATTGTTTGATTTCTTCATAACATCTTGGGTTATACTCGGTGACTTGGAGGGAAACTTGATGCTTTAAATCACATCATATCTTTTAGCATTTATTACACATCACACCCACATGTGCCCATTTGCATCATGGCAGCCCCCACCTAGGTCCAAGAACCAAAGTGCTATGTGCACACTTGTGTTGTGTTGGACCAAAATTGTGTGCACACATGAATATTTGCAAAAGTGCTCTTTGAATATCTGTCGGTTCCTTGTTCTGATTGCAGTGTCGGCTCCCAAATATTATATCCGTGATTTTAAGTTTTTTTCCAGTATTTTATCATGAATACCTATAATATGTATTTACTGAGCAGACACTGGTTAATATTACCGATATATAACAAAATAGATAATGAATGAGTGGTATTAAAATGCAGTTTTCTGTGATGAACATAAGTGTTATCAGTTGCATCTCGGTTGGTTATGAGTTCAATGTCTGCATTACTTATTAGGCTATTGGGAGTCTGACATATCCCACCTCTAAGGCCCAATATGCAATACTCTTTGACAAAAAGACTGGACTGTATGGTATGCATCACTTATAGGCTCTGTGGGGTACATATGAGCTTGCTTGTCAACCTTTCATCTCATACATACCTGGGTAGCCATTACGTACAGCTAGTGCCACTAACGTGCTTGTGGTTATGGATTTGATATAGTAGCTCACTGACAGCGTGTTGTTAAGTCTTTAGAGTCCCACACATAAAGTTTTCCCGGTCAGGCGAAATGATGATGTGACGTACGTATAGGGATACTTTCGGGAGTTCAATTAAATATGTGTATGCGATACATGTGATTTAATCGGACATTGGATAATATTAGACGGTATATTTGGTTGCTGGATTATTAAGTCAAGTGTTGACTTGATGATCATATATGTGATATAGTAACTAGTATCGTGTATATGATACGCACTCTCTCTCTCATGTTAGTAAATGATACTACAAACTTTTATTTGTATTTTGATACAAATATATTGTTTGTCAAGTTGAGACAAGTTGTGCCATGTGAAAGTGGTGGGGGCCACAAGCATACCCATCCTCTTTCACTCGACACTTGGAGGAGTGAGAAAATGATAGAATGATATTTATTTTTCATTCTCCACATATTTTTCTAAAGCATGGTAAAAAATATGAGGCTCCATTCTTCTTCTTCCTCATCTTCTTCTCTCTAGATTTTAGGAGGAAAAGATAGAGAAAAAGATAGAGAGAATCTGCCTCATACTTCCTACCTCACATATCTAGCAAGTATTATGAGTTAGTCTCTTCACTTGTGAAGTGAAGATGGAGCTTGATCAGGTTTTCTTCATGTGGATCATCTATGGTGAGGATTTCGGCATCCAAGCTCGTTCCTGCAGGACTCGGAGCTTAGCATAGGTCTTCCGCTAGAGAGCGAACATGCTACAAAAGTTGTAGCCCCCAATTATCTTCTCTTGAGTTTTTCTATTTTGATGAAACTAACGGTATTTGATGATTCTTGGTTTGGTTTTGGTTCTATGTTTGATAAAATTATTGTTTTACACTTCCTCCATCGTCAGCAATTGTTGTGACCTTAGGACCAAATAGTAGAATTACTTGCTATTACATGTCGCTAATACATAACGATAAAGCCTGTAGGATTCTTGTTTGACTACCAGCATTATGATGGCGATCATATACGTGTGTAGTCCATAAGCACATCCTTAAATGTCCCTAGTCGAGGAAGTATCGAGACTGGACATCGATATTCTGGAGTAAACTAGTGTGTACGTTTCTAGACCTCAACGAGGGGCGATGGCGGTCTCACAAGCCATTGGTGTTATGGCACCCAAGATTGTATGCAGGTGCTCACTGGAGGTGAGTACACCGGACGGACTCGTTGAGAACTTCTAGATGGTATTATACATATCGTCGGATAGCAATTTTCTATTGACATGAGTACAGGTTAGTCTTTTGACTTGAAATCATTATTTGTCTCTTGTGAGTTCCCACTGTACTTAGATTACTACCCAACCACGGCTCAAAGGAATCGTTTAAACATGTTTTAGTTTAGTACAATCCCGAGCCATATGGAGGCAGTGAGCGATTGTCGGGGATTCATCTTTCCTGGTATTAGGAGTCGATGCGGCACTGTGTTCAGTTGGCCATCACCATAAATCTCTAGGCAGGGTGGATGAAATTTACTGATAGGAGTTTACTAGTTTCTCGGTGGGTGATGAGCTTGACTCCGGCATGACTTATCGGGTTATTAGGGGTCTGATGTTATCCACCCCTAGACTCGGTATTTAATATATATTCTAGTATTATGTTCACTATTCATTTTCCCTCTCTTGGCTATCCGTATTTGTATACAGATACGCGTATATGTATTTGATACATAAATCGGATACGCGTTCCGTATTTATACGAGAATACTTCTAGAAGGAGGAAACCTCATTTATTAATTTTCTTTTTTGAAATTATAGGAAATGAGGTGGAGGGTGAGATGGCATGAGCATAGTAAAGAGGTATGGTTTTAGAGGGATGGCTACAATTTTTAATGGAAAAAGATATGGCATTCTTTTTAGTGGTTAAAAATAAAACTATCCTCTCTCATTATTTTTCTCAAGACTTATCTCATTTGAGACTTAGCTCATTTTTCTAGGATGAGCTCTCTCTCTCTCTTTCTCTCTCTCTCTCTTCCTTCTTATCATCCTCCATCTCCTTCTTTCTCTTGAAGCTCTCTTGAGCTCTCTTGAGTTGGTATTAGAGTATGAAAAAGTTAGTGGAAAAATGCTACATCCCCATACTCCATGTATAGCAAGCTTGGTGTGTCAGTTGTTTTATTAGGTGAGGCTGGATCTTGGATCGGTTTCTTTCGGGTGGATCATCTTCGGCAAGGCCAGTCACCTCCCAAGCTTATTCCCGATGACCTACGAGGAGATTGGAAAGGTTTTCCATGATTGGATGGACATGCGACAAAGGTTTTATTTCACAACCTTGTATGTTTTAGTTTCTAGTTTAGTGTTTGGGACAATTCTTTACTTGCGGTTTCTTCGTGTTCACAAGATTTTTTTGTTCGCGTTTTTCGCTTCCGCTACGCATTAGTCGCGAGTGCCGGAGAACCCCTAAAGTGGTATCAGAGCCAACCAAACACTAGAACTAGTGTGGACGATATTTTAGTTTCGAGACCGAAAATTCACCCATATTTAGTTTCGAATTCCAAGTTTCCGTCCATTTCAAAACGGCACCTGAAAATTGTTTTGTATATGTAAGTGGACTACTTTTTAAGAAAGAAAACTTAGCACAAAATTTCAAGGATAAAAAGACAAATTGTGGCCGAGATTTGGCCGAGATCGTCTTCCCAATTTTCTCTGTTTTTCCCTAAATTTTGTCAGTTGCTTGAAATTGTAGAAACTGGATTTTTGGAATGCCTCTTTTTGCCCCAAATTTTGTTCTGTACTGTTTGTGCATACGGGTAATACAGGACTCTTTTCGGTCAAAATTTTAGTATCATTTATGATCCGTAGATTTTTTTATGTGTTTTTAAACGTCCTTTAATTGCTAAACATTTGATTAGATGGGGTTGCACATAAGTTCTTGCTTGTTGGTGTGATATATATATATATATATATATATATATATATATAAATCTTGTGCCGGTTTATCCGGATTGTCTTCATGGATAGCCTCTCGTGCGATGTGTTTTTACAGTTCTGATTTATAATGTTGTATATTCATTTGTTCAGGAAGAGCGGCCGGATTGTGGCCGTCATTGCCACTTGATATATATTCTTTATGGGACACATCCAGGATGCGGGTGTTGTTACCGTTGTATATATATTCATTACATGTACTAAGATGAACCCGAGGAGAAGTGCTCGATGAGTCGGGTTCTAGAGTTTGTTAGGTGGTCATCTCATGGTGGTGAGTTCGAGCCACCTCACTCTAGAATTAGTGGGTTACTCGCCACACTTGTAGGGTTTAGGATAGACCCAAGGAGAAGCGCTCAAGTTACCGGATTCTAAAAAGTGTCGGGTGGCCCACTCATGACATTGAGACCGGGTTGCCCCATTTCTAGGATTGGCAGGTAGCTTGCCGCGCTCTTAGGGGTCTTGGTTCGATATTGTACGAGATATCCATACAACCGGAGAACGTCGCATTTTTTTTGCGATTCAAATGAAACACGGGGCTCCTAATTTATTTCGCTATTCCATTTTGATTGTCGCATGCCTGTGATATTTTTACATGCCTGATATTCATTTATATATATATATATTAGATGGTTCTATATGTTTTTCAACCATACTACCCTGTCCCTGCCCCGCCGTAAATTAAGTAACCTTACGGTGAAGACCCGGGATCCCGTGGCAAATGTGGATAGCATATAAAGCATGTTATGTTGGCTATAGTGCCCTCAAGGCAATTATCATAGTCGTAGGTAGGTGATTATGATGATTGAGGGAGGACCTATACCGGTAGAACGGTCTTACTCAAGATGATAGTATGCTATCTGGTTTGTCTTTATCATCATGTATATGTTGATAGAGCCCATAGGATTCTTGCTTGACTACCAACATTATGATGGCAATCATATACGTGGGAGCTGGGGGTCTATAAGCACATCCTTAAATGTCCCTAGTCGTAGGAGTTTCGAGACTGGGCATCTATACTCCAGTGTAGACTAGTGTATAATGATCGACACCTTGACGAGGGACGGTGGAAAGGTCTCACAAGCCATTGGTGTTAATTTGTTAACCTAAAATAGTATACAGGTGCTCATTAGGTTATGAGTACACTGGACGGACTCCCCGGGAACATGCTAGTTGGTATTATACCTATTCTCAGCTAGCAGTTTCCTGGTGACATGTGTATAGGTTATTCTATCGACCTGAGATCGTCATTTGTCTCGTGTGAGTTCCCACTGTGCTTTGATTACTACCCTACCATGGCTCAAAGGAGTCGTGCAAACAGGTTATAGTTTGGTACAGTCTCGAGCCACATGGAGACAATGAGCGGATCGTCGGGGATTCGTTTCTCCCGGTATTGGGGGTTGATGTCGCGTTGTGCACGGGTGGCCATCACCAGAAATCCTAGGCCGGTGTATACGAGAATTACTGATCTAGGATCTATAGTTTCTCAGGTGGTGATGGGTTTCATGCCGACACTAAATGTCGCATTGTTAGGGGTCTGACTTTATCCACCCCCGAGACTCGATATGCGATACTCTTAGACGAACAGATCGGACTATATGGATATTGTCACTGTCAGGCTCAGTAAGGGTTCAGGATGAGTTTGCTCGTCGACCTTCCTTTCGCTCAATACCTGGGTAGCCGTTACGTACAGCTAGTGCCGCTAACGTGCTTGTAGTTAAGCCCACTGCCAGCGTATTGACGAGTCTTTAGAGTCCCGCACAGTGGTTTTCCCTGGTTCTGGTGAAATGATATAGCAGCCATATTGGATACGTGCAGGGTTCCGATCGATTGATGTATTTTGTACCCGGACATTCGATCGGACAGTTGATAATACTAACCGGTTCGGGTTTGAGCCGGATTATTAAATCAGGTATTGATTTAATAATTTACGTATATGTATTTCGATACGTATATTCTAGTATTATGTTCTTCGTGTTATTCTATCTCTTAGGGTATTCGTATTTCGGTACGAATGCAGTTATGTATATACAGTAGAATGTAATTCGTATTTTATTCGGAAAACATTCTAGATGGTGGCCACCTTATTTTTTGGATTTAACCATTTTTTAGAAAATGGTAAATGAGGTGGAAATTGGAAAATGGGGAGTATGGTGATGACCATGCTTGAATAGTGTGCACAAATGAATTATTAGTTCATTTGTGCATACTATTCAAGTATGGGTGGTTTTTTAAAAATGAATGATATTGTTTTACAAAACCAAGCATGCTTGATTTTCTCTCTCATGAGAGCTTCATTATTTTTGAGCATGAGTTTTTTCTTGAGCCCATCATCAGCATTTGTGCTTGACTCCTCTTTTAATTTTCCATGGTTGCATCCACCTACATTCTTCACCTCCTCTCAATCCTCTCATGAGTTAAGAAACATGAGAGGAGGTGAGATGAGATAGACCTACACTAAGTTCATACACTACATCCTAGGCTTTCTAGAGTAGCATCCTAGAAACCATAGTTGCTTCACTTGCATCCATTATATGAAGCTAGAGCCATAACTACATCACTCAGGTTGATCGTCTTCGACGAAGGAAGACTGGCGGCCAAGCTCAACCGGACATGCCTCAAAGAGCTAAGGAGGAAGTTGAAGACCTGAAGGACTTTGTTCATTCGGTATAATCATTCTAACTTCTTTATATATGCTTGCTAGTATAAGGTTTAGGGTATATTCGGGCATCGGGTAATGGTAGCGCAAGTTTTGAAAAAATTTGTTCCGCATTTAGCCACGGTTTGATGGCCGAGGCACTGCCATAACCCAACATGGCATCAGATCCAACCCTTTAACCCTACTAGCAAGTTTGCACAAGGTTAAAATCTCGATTGTCCAATTTTTTTGAATCACAAATCTATTTTCATGAGTTTGCTGTCGAATTTCAAAGTTGTTCCAAAATTTTTTCTGAGTATCTTAAAATTATGTGCAGGCAAAACTAGAGCTACCGAAAAAATTTGGAGACCTAACTAAAAAATTCCTCCACGGAACCAGAGTAAAATGTCACATTTTACGGCGCTTCCGCCGTGCTTTTTTGGCTATAGTACCCCAAATTTTTTCTGGGGCTCTAGTTCATGGAAATATGATTTTTATGATATATAGTTTTGGCCCAGATTTGTTTGATTGCTCTATTTTCCTTTAGGGCCAATTTGGGAATGTTTAGACGATCGAAATTTTAAAATACATATGATTATCGGTACTAAGATTAGCATCTGCGACCATGAATTTCACTCTATCGGTATAACCTGTCGAAATGCTATATGTTCTTTTAGACGAGTTTGCGAACGTGACATTCCCGTTGATGTTCTGTGTTGTGCTTTGTTGTGGTTGGACCGTCGTGGTGGATAGCTTGCGTGCAATGGTAGAACTGTTTAGATTCATTTGTACATTTTATATTGCAGGGCGAGCGTCCGACATGTAGACTGCCGTCACTTCCCGTTTGTATATTATTTGTTTGGGGCACGACCGGGTTGAGGTTGATGTCACCCTTGTATATTATTTTCTTTTGTGTACTAGGATTACCCCAAGGCGGAGTGCATGAATAGCCAGGTTCTAGAGGGCAACGGGTCCGCATATCATGGCGTTGAGACGGAAGGGACTTTACTGTAGAATTGGCGGGTTATTTGCCGCCCTCGTAGGGGGTATAATTTGACCTACGAAGGGGTGCTCAATTTACCGGATTCCATGGAGTGCTGGGTGGCCCATTCACTTTGTTGATTGGGGTTGCCTCGCTTCTGGGATTGGTAGGTAACTTGCTGCGCTCGTAGGGGTCTAGATTTTCATTGCACAGACTATCCATACGACAAAGAACGTCGATTCTCATTTGCGGCTCAAGTGAAACACGAGGCTCCAAGATTATCCACCACTCTGTGTTGATTGTTGAAATTTTGAGATGTTGCTTTATATCATGCCTGGGACAAATGATTACATATATTTATATATATACTAGTAGATGTTGTATATGTTTTGCACCCGCACTAGTCCAGTCCCCGCTCTGTCGTTAGTTAAGTAACCTAACAGGTGATGACGGGACCCAGTGGCGAATGCGGATGGCATATACGTACATTTTATTTTCATTCCTTTTCTGTGGTGTGATATGGATTAATTGATGGGACTGCGTTGATTTGATCAATGCAAGGAAAATAAACCTAATTGATGTTGTTGGAACCAAGTTTTTAAAAAACTGACATTACAGACATTTTCTTTTGCTTTGCATCGTGGTATTCAGTTTGGAATATCCTGCACCTCACTCGACGAGGAAAGAGCCGAGATCCCTTCACAGGGAGTGACCTCCTTAGCAAAAGTTTTCGCCACTATATATTTATTAAACCACTCGGTTCCTTCAATGAGATCAAGTTCATTAGTTAAAGGTTTTTTGCCAAAAACCAATCGTAGCCCTCCGCCATTTCTTATAAGTACTATTTAGTATTCGTGCTGTGTTTGTTGGCAAGCGTCAAGGCATAGTGTATGGTAGCTGAATAATACTTATTTGTAGCATACATATGTGATTGATCGGGACAGTCATACAGCTTTGTTGGCAAGCGTCAAAGTTTTGTGCGGGTAGGTTCGAGTTAATACAGGACAAGGACAATGACAGGTTGAACTTGACTAGTGACCTATAACTTGTTGGCAAGCGTCAAGGTTATAAGTTGTTAGGGGTAAAAATCACATCGGGGGTTTCAAACACAAAGGAAACTTTCCAAGCTTGCGCATACCTTCTGGAGTGTGGTAACTTGAGTGGCTTCCATCAAATTATCATGCGATGATAGTTGGATCCCGATTCCCACTGATGAGTAAGATTACTCCTCGGGTGATTTTAGATGATCCCGACTGATTCTCCTTTTGGGTTTGGAGGAGAATTCAAGGATACAGTGGGAGCCATCCTGATTAGATAAAATGATTAACCATTCTGATCTAGGTTAGAGTGCACGCTAAGTGTTTCTTTTCTCTCTCTCTCTTTGGCTGCGACTATAGCCCGACCCCTGACAAAAACTCTTGAACCCAGTTAACCGAACCTTCTTAAAACATTTTAGCTTTTGGAATGTCACGGTATCGCATATATCATTGCCACTTCTATATCACCTATGCATTTCTCCAAAATCCTCGTATCACTACGAACATCCACTTCTATTGGATAAATCCATCGTATAGTTACATACGAACTCGAAGGATTTTGTTCCAGATTCGAGGATGGATTTAGGTTCTGGAGAGATTGAATAAGATTATTCGGTTGTCTTTTCCTTTTACCTTCTCTCGGGTTGTTAGGGCTCCTAGGATTAGGAGAGGGTACACCTATTGAGCTTATTGGATAGTCATCCTCCAAACCATAGGCAGGTGTCGAACGGTACGGAAGGAAGAAAACCAATTAGCCTAAGTGTGGTGTACAGAAGGTAATAAGTAAAGACAAATAAAGGGATTAGAATAACGGCAAAGAAAATTGTGACTGCTATCATTCACGAAAAAACAGTGTATACCCCTACCACTCCCACATCCACTTTGGATTTCTCCAGAACACTTCGTATCATTATGAATGTCCATAATGCTTGGACATTCCACCGTATAGTTACATACGAACTCGAAGGAATTCGTTCCAGATTCGAGGATGGTTTCCGGTTCAGGGGAAATAGAATAGGATTATTTAGATATTATTTCCCATAACCTTCTCTCAGGTTGCGAGGGCTCCTGGCATAAAGGAGTGTACACCTATTACGCTTATTAGATAGTCTTCTTCCAAATCTTAAGCTGGTGCTGAAGAGTAGGGAAGGAAGAAAACTAATTAGCCTAAAAAAGGTGTACAGAAGGTAATAATTAAAGACATAATAAAGGGATTGGAGTGAGGGCATGGAAGTATACGGTTACAGTCATGAATCAGGATAGTGGAAGAGGCATTACAAGGAATACCCGGATACCCCTTCGAAACATTTTCATGTTTCATATTTACTGTGCGATAATAAGTGAAAATTATTTTCCCAATTGGATTCTAACTCCAGCATATGTATTTACCAGATCAGTTTCTCACATCTGTATATTATTATAGATGGTCAGTAGGAGTAAGATATTGGGAATTGGGTGATTAGATCGTCATTACATCGAAATTCATTGTAATTGGTGATATTTGAGGAAATCACTTGGATTTTGCCAGACGGCAAATATTTGGTTTTAAATATCCATTGTTATGCACCAATTTCAAACTGATATATCTGTACTTTCATTTTATAAAGTGAGATATAACCTTTAGAAATTATGTCTGTGACATTTACCTATATCAATTGATGGTTAAGTAAGGTGCATTCAATAGCGGTGTAATTCTTCTTAACCATAGTACAGTTTTCAACCTACGACGTACAAGGTTTGAGTTATTGAACTCAGGTGACTTATACAAAGTATTATATGTTGTCCAGTGTCCATTAGGACAATAGGGTTGGTACTTGTACTATATTCTATTTACTCATGACTTCTCCAGTTTTAGACAGGTATTTCGTTGAAATACAAGGTCCAGATATTGAGAAGTTATAGGTATAAGAATAAAGTAGAGAACCATTTGTTGGAAGAATCAGGATTCTTTGAGATAGTCGAAGATGTAGATACTTGTATTTGGTATTCTGTTGATAGTAATTGTTTTGAGAACTTGCTTCTCTTTTAGGTAACTCATATATGGATGCGCTCCTAGATGAGTTATGCTGATTGGCCTCTTTCCATTTGGTTGATATGCACTGGAAACAGCTGCATGATTCTGAATTTGGTTCCAATTAAATTAGTGCTTTTGTTTCTATATTGGATATATAGAATCAATTTATATCATAACAATGTTAAGGTATATTGAGTTGTCCGGCTGATGCTTAAAACCAGAATCCGGATAAACTCGAGGCACGTTTCAGTAATAGTGTTTTGTGGGTTATCCCGGGATTTGACGAGGGTTAACTTTCTACCATCAGGAAGATCAATAGTGATATTGTTTTTGACTCGCCACAGTTTTAGTAAAATGGATTTTTTCAGAAAACAAAAGTGGGAGTATGGTAAAACTGGAAGTGATTCCAGAACTATAAATGATCACTGAAGATTTAAAAGAACCTGAGGATTCATTTGGTTTCGACGTTCCATTAGCCACTCCGCAGATTTGGTGGGTAACCTCAGGCACCCGAGAGGTATTTCGGTCTTCTCAGAGACGGTGACAGGGAGGTTCTTGTTTACCCAGACTTGCCATTGCTGCTGTTCTAGACTATAAGACCTGGCAGGAGGATGAGTATAACGTCGTTCTAAACTAGATTTAGAAGTGCACGTGTATATGACTCTGCTAGAAGGTTGTTGTAGTCAGTGGGAGCAGCGGAAGCATAGTGGGCAAGTAGCTTATGTCTATTTATATACTAAAGCAAGTATAGCGGATATAGATCATCTACTTTTTATATTACAGTCATAGAGTTTGATTTCATCAGAACAACAGATGGATCTAGAATTGAGAAGGGAGTAAGGAGAGTTGTCTTGGTATCTGGATGATATGCTCTAAATAGGAAGTGATATTCTTATACTACGATCAGTTATACTGTGATTGTCACAAAATTGTTTCTCTACATAGGATATGAATATAATATCAGGGTTTCTGGTTACTAGATCAATGGTTTTAGATTTAGATTTGGGAAGTGTCCCAATCTGGGTACTTTGACATTATTCTAAAGATGTTTTAGAATGCACGACTCCTGGCATGGTGGTGAAATTACATAGTGCCCTCAAGGTAATTATCATAGTCGCAGGTAGGTGATTATGATGATTGAGGGAGGACCTATACTGGTAGAACAGTCTTACTTGAGATGATAATGTGCTATCTATTTTGTCTTTATCATCATGTATATGTTGATAGAGCCCATAGGATTCTTGCTTGACTACCAGTATTATGATAGCGATCATATACGTGGGAGTTTGGGGTCTATAAGCACATCCTTAAATGTCCTTAGTCGTAGGAATTTTGAGACTGGGCATCGATACTCCAGTGTAGACTAGTATATACTGATCGAGACCCTAACGAGGGGCGGTGGCAAGGTCTCACAAGACATTGGTGTTAGTTTGTTCACCTAAGATAGTATACAGGTGCTCATTGGGTTATGAGTACACTAGACGGACTCACCGGGAACAAGCTAGTTAGTATTATACCTATTGCCAGATAGCAGTTCCCTAGTGACATGTGTACAGGTTAGTCTGTCGATCTGAGATCGTCATTTGTCTTATGTGAGTTCCCAATGTGCTTTGATTAGTACCCTAACATGGCTAAAAGGAGTCGAGTAAACAGGTTTTAGTTGGGTACAGTCCCGAGCCACATGGAGGCAGTGAGCAGATCGTCGGGGATTCATCTCTCCTGGTATTGGCGGTTGATGTCGCGTTGTGCACAGGTGGCCATCACCAGAAATCCTCGGCCGGAGTATACAAGAATTACCGATCTAGGATCGATAGTTTCTCAGGTGGTGATGGGTTTCATGCCGACACTAAATGTCATGTTGTTAGGGGTCTAACATTATCCACCCCCAGACTCGATATGCGATACTCATAGACGAACAGACCGAACTGTACGGATATTGTTACTGTCAGGCTCAGTAAGGGTTCAGGATGAGTTTGCTCGTTGGCCACCCATTCGCTCAATACCTGGGTAGCCATTACGTACAGCTAGTGCCGCTGACGTGCTTGTAGTTAAACCCACTACCGGCGTATTGACGAGTCTTCAGAGTCCCATACAGAGGGTTTCCCTGGTTCTGGCAAAATGATGTAGTAGCCGTATTGGATAAATGCAGGGTTTCGATTGATTGATGTACTTTGTATCCGGACTTTCGATCGGACAGTTGATAATACTAGTCGGCTCGGGTTTGAGTCGGATTATTAAATCAGGTATTGATTTAATAATTTACGTATATGTATTTCGATATGTATATTCTAGTATTATGTTCTTTGTCTTATTCTATCTCTTAGGGTATTCGTATTTCGGTATGAATGCAGGTTTGTATATACAGTAGAATGTAATCCGTATTTTATCCGAAAAATATTATAGAAGGTGGCCACCACATTTTTGGATTTGAACATTTTTTAGAAAATGGTAAATGAGGTGGAAATTGTAAAATGGGGAGTGTGGTGATGACCATGCTTGAATAGTGTGCACAAATGAATTATTAATTCATTTGTGCATACTATTCAAGTATGGATGGTTTTTTAAAAATGAAAGATATTGTTTTACAAAACCAAACATGGTTGATTTTCTCTCTCATGAGAGCTTCATTATTTTTTAGCATGAGTTTATTCTTGAGCTCATCATCACCATTTGTGCTTGACTCCTCTCTTGATTTTCCATGGTTGCCTCCACCTTCATTCTTCACCTCCTCTCAACCCTCTCATGAGTTGAGAAACCTGAGAGGAGGTGAGATGAGATAGACCTACACTAAGTTCATACACTACATCCTAGGCTTTCTAGAGTAGCATCCTAGAAACCCTAGTTGCTTCACTTGCATCCATTATGTGAAGCTAGAGCCATAACTACATCCCTCGTATGGATCGTCTTCGATGAAGGGAGACCGGCGGCCAAGCTCAACCGGACATGCCTCAAGGAGCTAAGGAGGAAGTTGAAGACCCGAAGGACTTTGTTCATTCGGTATAACCATTCTAATTTCTTTATATATGCTTGCTAGTATAGGGTTTAGGGTAGATCCGGCCATCGGGTAATGGTAGTGCCAGTTTTGAAAATTTTTGTTCCGCATTTGGCCACGGTTTGATGGCCAGGGTGCTGCCGTAACCCAATATGTTATTTTAGTTGCTTCTGTTGTGGCTAGAAACTTAAATGATAGGATCGCATTATATGTTTAATGCAAGAAAAATAAACCTAAATGACGTTGTTGAAACTAAATTTTCAAAAACTATAGTTATATTCTTTTGGTTTGCATAATGGTATTCGGATAGGAATATCATGCACCTCATTCGATGAGGAAAGAGCCTTGATCCCTTTACAGGAAGTTCTCTCTTAAGCAAATGTTTATTTTACTATAAATACTCGGTTTTCTTCAAAACCGTTTGTCTTAAAAACGGAGCCTAAACCACTCCGTTTCAAAGCCACTTAAGTTCCTTCAATGATGTCATGTTCATTACGTTAAAGGTTTTTCGCTAAAAACCGGCCGTAGCCCTCCGTCATTTCAGATAGGTAGCACCTAGTATCCGTGCCATGTTTGTTGTCATACGTCAAGACATATTGTACGGTAGTTGAGGGATGCTTATTTGTTGCATAGTGATGTGATTGATTGGGACAATCGCAAAGCTTTGTTGGTGCCCCAAGGGCTTGTGCGGATGGGTTCGAGTTAATCAAGATAATGATGGGTAGAACTTGACTATCGGCCTATGATTTGTTGGTGTGGTTCAAGGTCATAGGTCGGTAGGGGAAAAATCATATCAGGAGTTTAAAATATAAGGGAAACTTGCCAAGTTTACGCATACTTTCTGGAGAGTGGTGATTTTGGTTGGTTTCCATCAAGGTTATCACACAATGATAGTTGGGTCCCGATTCCCACTAATGAGTACGTATTAATCCTAGGGAGATTTTCACTTCATAATTATCTAATCTAAAGTGTTAACAAGATTGCGCTTCTGTAGAAACAGAGTTATTAAATTAGGTTCATGCGAATGCACGGGAGACCTCCCTCGGAGTACCAACACTAACCTGGCTGAACAGTTACAAAACTTGTAAAGTGTACATGATTCCGACTGGTTCTCCATATAGGGTTTGAAGGAGAATTCGAGGATACAGTGAGAGCTATCCTGATTAGATAAAGTGATTAACCAATCTAATCTTGATAGAGTGCACGCTGAGTATTTCTTTTCTCTCTCTCTCTGGTTTCCGATCATGACTGATCTTAAACTAAAACTCGTAAACCAAGTTGACCGAACCTTTTTACCATCGAGTTTTGAATTGTCAAGATTCACAAAAAAGTCGTATATATCCCTGCTACTCCTACTTTCCCTTTGCTTTCTCCAAAACACATTATATCACTACGATGATCCATATTGCTTGGAAAGGTCATCGTATAGTTATATTCGAACTTGAAGAAATTTATTTCAGTCCAAGGATGGTCACAGGTTCTGGAGAAATTGGATTATATAATTCTGGTCTCTCTTCCTTTACCTTCTCTCATGTTGAGAGCTCTTTGTATTAGGATTGTACACTTGTTATGCTTGTTGAATAGTCTTCTTCCGAATCTTAGGCTGGTGTCGAAAAGTAGGAAAGGAAGAATACCAAGTAGCCTAAGTATAGTGTACAGAAGATAAGATGTAGAGACATATAAAATGTTGTAGTGAAGGCAAAGGAAATCACAATTACTGACGTAAATCCGGATATTGGAAGAGGCATTATTAGGAATACGGACACCACCTTGAAACATTCTTATGTTTTAGTTTTTCTGTGATGTTATAATTGAAAATTGCTTTCCCAATTGATTCTGACTCCAGGATATGTATATACCATATTAGAATCTCATATTTGTATGACGTTACAGATACTGAGTAGGAGTAGAATATTGGGAAATGGACAATTTGATCCTCAATATCTGAATTCATAGCAAATAGTGATATTGGATTAAATTACCTGGTTTTGCCTTACGGAAAATATTTGGTTTTGAATAACCGTTATTTTGCACTAATTTTTAAAATGATATATCCGTATCTTTATTTTTATGAAGTAGGATATAACTTTTTGAAAATTGTGTTCTAAACCTTTACCTTTATCAGTTGAGGATAAGGTAAGGTGTATTGAATAACGGCGTAAGACATTCTTAACAAAAATACAGTTTTCAGCCTACAAAACACAGAGTTTGAGTTAGTATTCTCATGGGACTTATATTGAAAGTTCCTAGTGCCCTTGCCGCTACAACCGCAGCCGATGCGGAATCGAAAAACAAAAATGTACGGGAAGCACTAAACACTAATCTCTAGCAATCTTTCCAAAGACTAAACTAGAAACAAAGCATGCGAGGTTTATAGAGACTATAACCTTTGTCGCGTGTCTACCCAATCGTGGAAGATCCCTCCAAGCTTCTCGTAGGCCGTTGGGAACAAATTTGAGAGGAGACCGCCCTTGCCGAAGTTTCATCCACCCGCAGGAACCAATCCAAGCTCCAGCTTCACCTAGTAAAGCAACTGACGCACCAAGCTTGCTAAAAATGGAGTGTAGGGATGTAGGAATTTTCCACTATCATTTTCTCTCATAAAACAAAGCTTAAGAGAGCATCAAACAAGGAGGAAGAAGAGTATGAGAGAAGCTCATCTCTCAAAATGGCTAGGTGTGGGAATGTGTGAGAGAGTGGCTTCATTTCAATTTTTAACCATAAATAAAAAATTACATAACCATTTTAGAATAAAGAAAAAACTGCATCCCTCTCTACCATGCTCACAACCATACCCAAAACCACATCACCGTCCACCTCATTGCTTAATTATTTTCTAAAAAGAAAATCAAATAATGAGGTGTCCTCCTTCTAAAAGTATTCCATATAAATACGGAATACAACCCGGTATACGTATCAAAATACATATATGCATATCCGTATAAAAATACAAATAGTCAAAAGAGAGAAAATGAATAGTGAACGATAATACTAGAATATATAAATATAATATATATATATATAAATTATTAAATAAAAACTTTATTTAATAATCCGGTTTAATCCTAATCCGGCCAGTATTATCAACTATACGATTAAAGTCCGTATAGCAGGTACACGTATTTAATCGGACCCATGTATGTATTAATATACGGTCACCACATCATATCGCCTGAACCGGAAAAAACCTCTATGTGGAACTCTAAATACTTGACAATACGCTGGTAGTGATTTACTGGATAAATCCAAAACCATAAGTACGTCGGCGGCACTAGCTGTACGTAATAGCTACCCAGGGATCTGTCGAAAGGGAGATCGGCAATCAATTCCGTCCATACCTTACTGAGCCTAAATATAACAATCTCCATACAGTCCAGTCTATTCGTCTAAGAGTATCGCATACTGGGTCTAGGGGGTGGATAATGTCAGACCCCTAATAACCCGATAAGTCGTGTCGAAGTCAAGCTCATCACCAACCGAGAAACTACTGATCTCCTATCAGTAAATCCCATCCATCATGACTACGTATTTAAGGAGATGGCCAACCGAATACAGCGCGACATCGACTCCTAATACCAGGAGAGACGAATCCCTGACAATCTTCTAGTGCCTCCATATGGCTCGGGACTGTACCCAACTAAAACCTATTTGCACGACTCCATTGAGCCATGGTAGGTAGTAATCTAAGTACAGTGGTGTCATGACCCGAAATGGCACGTGACTGGCCCTTGAATCATATGAAGTCTATAGGACCCCATCTAATTCAAGTAAGCCAAAACCCAGAAATCTAAAACCATTTTAGGTAAGAAGAAACTTATTTTAAAACGAGTGGTTTTAATAGCATAAGCCGAATTATGCGTTTTTAAAACATCAAGTCTTTTCTGAAAATTTCGGCAGAGTTTCCTTTATAAACACTGGCCCCGAACGGGGTACAACATGATTAAAGCATATATAATGATAAAAGGCATCCCCAAGCGGGAGCTAGCTCTTCGTCAATCGACGGCCACAACCACGCAAGCAATATAATATACAACGCCAAAGGGCGAGGATAAAAACTGAAAGGAAACAAAAAACAACAAGAAAACCATAATAATACAACGCACGACTCTAAGGTCGAAAGAATATACAATTGGGCTTCTAAGTCTAATAAATAATACAAGTCTGGTTGATGGAGTTTACTAGATACAACTGAATAAAATAAAGTACAATGGTGGTCACGATGCAAGTAAACCTACCTACCAAAGCAATCACCTGGAATGAAAGCAGTGTGCCAGCAAAGCCGCAACGAAACCTGTACGGCAAAACCTGTAAGAACTGTGGCACAACGGGGGTGAGTTGCCAACTCGTGAGTAGAAAATATCACAGAGCAGAAATCGAATGTATGACCCAATCCTAGGTCATACTATCATAATATATATATCCTCAAATGATAATATGTCCTGAAGCATAATATAATGGCAAGGGTAAACATCTATGCATAAGTGTAATCCCATGTGCTCGTGTCGGTGCCTCAGGAAGCAATATATCGTAAATATGAAATATGAATGCATGAAAACAGAATGCATCTAAATGTGGAAACTGTTTTTATAATATAATGAGATTTCTGTATATTTATAAATCGAGGTATCATCAATGAAATCAACATGAAATCGGTGTCAAGCATCGACATAAAACATAAATCTCAATATCTCAGGCTCCGGCAATCCGGACTGACCTGTAACCTCGAATATCAATATCTAGGGCTCCGGTTATCCGGACTGGCCCATATCCTCAAATCTCAAAACCCTAGGCTCCGGCTATCCGGACTGGCCTGTATCATAAATCTCAATAAAATCAATATCAATATCTGGGGCTCCGGCTATCCGGACTGGCTCCTGGGCTCCGGCTATCCGGACTGGCCCAACTCCGATCGGTATCCTCCGAATATCCGACGAGTCATAATACAATCACCAGTCAGCATTGCTCCCCTGTCACAGGCTCAACGCCGATCAACTGCGATCTTCTTGCCCCGGGGTACCGCACCGGGTTCACCATGCACCCACAGACGGTTACTACTCCTCCTCGAATTGGGTGTATGATATCGCTTAAGAGCCGAGAAAACTCATGGTGGACAATCTCAAATCATATCATGAGAAAACCACAACTTTCATTTTAAAAATGATAATCAGTTTTATAAAATCTTGCGGTTCCTCCAAATACATAAATCTCAAGGAAAACCTAAATCTCGAGAATAAATAACAATGAATTTAAAAGCATTGGGCTCCAGCAATCCGGACTGGCCCTAAATAAAAATGCATGACAGTGAATAATAATATGCATGAAATAGCAAGTAATAAATGCAATGTCTAAACTAGCATATAAAAACAAGTACGCTAATAGCATGTCGAAACTATCAGTTAACAAGCTATGTCAATGAAATAATATTCTCTAAAGTGTACGTGACATGGCAATTACCGATGATGATGTGTGTGAGCCAGTAAGTAAGTGTATGTGGATCATACGCATCATCGGTAATGGTGCTGGTGTCCTGACAGCATGATTTCGATACTAACATATGAAAACACAATATAAGCATGCAATGCGATGCGAACAGCAATAATATGCGGGAGCTGAATAATAAACACAACAATAAAGAATATACAATAATATAAACGAGTCTACAGGTAACTACAGGTCTAGACCAACAGACTAATCAAAGTGTAAGGAAAAACCACCTAAATCCGAGTCTATACATATATATATAATAGTCGGTGATCCCGCTTCAATAATATCCTATACGATACCCTATATATAATATGACATCCTCGAGTCAAGAGTGCGGATCTATCATCAATATAGCTCATACGGTAAATCCATCGTACAGCATCCCAAATCTGGGTACAGGTCCATATCACATATATCTCTTTATTCACTTGGTATCCTTATCCTTATCTCATGATTTGGGGGTACTGACCCACATCTAGTACAATACTGATACCATCTATGTATGCATGCGTGTGTACGAAAACACCACGCCTAAAGGACCCGCTAAAATATCATTTCGTATCTCAAATACGAACCATATCACATCACCGATCTCATGGCCTCAAGCCCAATCTGATCGACTCATCTCCAATCCCAAGTACTATCCTCATAATCAATGTATATGTATACGTATATATATATATACATAGTCCTATACCCATGTGTATATATATATATACATATCCCCATATACGCACAAGTAAAATAAATGAATGCATGTGTGTGTGTGCGTGTGGGTGTAATCTCTAATCTAGGGTTTCGCAACTAACGCTAAACTATAACATTAACTTCTAAGTACACTAAGCTAACCCATGAACACTTAACCCTATCTGGATAAACAATAAACTAAGAACAACATATAATATATATATATATATATATATATATATATATATGTATACGTATTCGTATACATCACTCCGAAACTGCGGGGGTGCAATACGCCATCCACCCGACTTCCCCCGTAGATATATTGTTAGTGTATATGCCCTAGGGGCCATTATTGTATCATACTAGATTGTATATTACTTAATGGAAGCTTGGGATATTCACAGTTGTATTGACAGTCTTGTTAAACATGGTAGTATGCTACTTGGTTTTGTCTACTTTAATATGTTTCTTGTAATGTATCACTTATACATATTAGTAGAGCCCTTAGGATCTTTGCTTGATTACCAGCGTTGTGATGGCAATCACACTAGTGGGGGCTGGGTAGTCTATAAGCAACATCCTATACAGATCCCTGGTCGTTGGATTATCGAGACAGGGTATCGATATTCTGGAGTAGACTAGTGTGTACGCTTCTCTTCCCAGTTGGGGAGATGGTCTGTCCCACAGCCATCAGTACGTCGTACTGGAGATAGTATACAGGTGCTCGTTGGGTTATGGGTACACCGGACATGACTCGCAGGGGAGCTGTTGGTTGGAATTATACCCGTCGTTAGTTAACACTTCCCAGGTGACATGAGTACAGTATAGTCCGCAGACTTGACACTACTACTTCGCCTCGAGTGTGTCCCACTGTTCTTAGATTGCTACCCTACCACGGCTCAAAGGAGTCGTGCAAACAGGTAGCAGTTGGGTGTAGTCCCAAGCACTTGGAGGCAGTGGCGGTTAGACAGGATTCGTCTCTCCCGGTATTGGGAGTTGGTATCGCGCTGTGTCAGAGAGCCATTACGCAAAGTCCCTGGCCAGGGCAAACGAGATTTACTGGTAGGTTCCAGTAGTTTCTCAGGGTGTAATGGGCTACGCTCCGACACGACTTATACCGCTATTAGGGGACTGACGCTTGCCGCCCCCTAGGCTCGATATGCAATAGTTTTAGACGAACAGACCGGACTGTACGGAGATTGTCACATCAGGCTCGGTAGGAGTTCGGATGGGTTTCCCCATCGGCCTTCTTATCGACATCTACCTGGGGACCGTTACGTACAGCTAGTGCCGCTTGCGGTCTGTGGTTAAACCCACTGCCAGCGTAGTGTCGAGTCTTTAAAGTCCCACACAGAAAGTTTCCCTACTCCAGGCGAAACGATATAGAGGTCGTATGGTTTTACGACAAGGGTTCGGACGCATACGTGTTTAAACGCACGTACGACGTTCGAACAGTTTTTACTAGCCGGCTTTGGTTTAAGCTAGATTCTAGTATCGGGTTATTGGATTTATACAGTCTAAAGTTTTTCCGTGTTTTCATGGATTGGAGGGGCGTTCTCGTAATTTTCCGGGAAGCTTCTAGAAGCATGGTGACTTGGGAGTTAAGGTGGCATAAGCATTTATTGCTTAATGACTCATTTGTGTGATTCATCCTTAGAGTTAATGCTTCATTTATTGAGCTTATGACTCATGTGATGAATCACACAAGGTGAATGCATCAACCATGATGATTAATCATTTATATTATTTATTTGATAAATTGTTATGGTTGTTATATTCAAATGAGCTCATTTTTCATTCTGATTCTTATTATCACCTTCTCTCACTTCAAGCTCTCTCATTCTTGAAACCCTAACCCTAACCTCTCATGTATTGAGATCAAGTGTTAGCTAGACTAATACATCCATAACCTCACTCTATATCCCCTAGGTAGCTTAGATTAGCACTTTGAGCAGCCTAGTTATCTCAAGTTAGAGATCAAGCTTGGCGTAGGAGCTCTCGGGTGGATCGTCTTTGACTCGAGGAGGCCGTTGAGGTGCCGATGTTCCAAGGAGCCCACAAAGAGTGGAGGACAGCGATGAAGACCCGAAGGACATGTAACGTGAGGTATAACTTCGAATCCGAGTAGTTAAACCTCTCGTAGATAGTTAGTAACGGTTTAGATACGATTCATGCGCTCAAGTCCGTGTTACGAAGCTTTGATAATCGTTTTTCATATATTCCGACTCTCCGCAAGTTCATGGGGTGTGTGACATGGACTTACAGTGGTATCAGAGCCAACTAAACCATTACTAGCTTGTTAGCAACTAATTAGAACTTCGATCGTTGGAAAATAACGCGAAACGAAAACCGAACCCTATCAGTTTCTTTTAATTTTAAACGTGTCGAAAAAATAATTTGACATACCTTAAAATTCACAGCAGGGAAATATAAGAATTCTGGGAAAGTACGAAGTTCTAACTCGGCTTGATGGCCGCGGATCTGTGGCACGATTGCGCTTTTGGCCGCGGATCCGCGGCGGAGTCAACACCGAGTTGACTCCGATTTGCTCTACAATTCATATATTTTGATTTTTTGTTTTCCAGTATATTCTGTTTCTGCCCAGGTTACTTCAATACTGGTTTGCTTTTGGGGTAGACACGGAATATGGTAATCGATCGATATTCTAAGATATTTGATAATTGGGTTTTTATCTGTAATTTTTAATGTGTTCGTAAACCTCCAATAACTGCTAGTATATCGGTTGGCAGGGGGTTGCACATTTATGTAATGTTTACTGTTTGTATATATGAACTGTATTGGACTGTTGTGATGATTAGCCAGGGTTTTGAGATGTGTTTTATATTCATTCATTCGATGTAATTGTAATATGTTGTAATATTATTTTGCGGGGCACATCCAGGTTGCGGTTGTAGCCACCGTTGTATTATTTCATTTTACTGTTTTTGCTCCTAGGATAGACCCAAGGTGGGGTACACAAACTACCGAGTACGTCGAAGTGTTTAGTGGTCTACTCACATTGTTGAAGGAGACCGCTTCACTTCGGGTACTTGGCGGGTAGTTTGCCGTACCCGTAGGGGTCTAGGGTGGGGTAATGGCTATTCATCACAACTGCGTAATACGTCTTTTGTTGCAGGCTCAAAGCAAACGCGGATTGCTTGTATATCCAATAATGTTCATCTGTGATCTGGAATGCTTATTATTGCGTCTGACGAATGTACAATATCTATATATGATAGCTATTAGACGCAACTTATGTTTTACACCCGCGCTAGCCCAGCCCCCGCTCTGTCGTTAGTTAAGTAACCTAACGGGTGATGACGGGACCCAGTGGCAAATACGGATGGCATAAGAGGACGTGGTATTTTCGTTGTTTTCTGCAATGATAGGATAAATGATGGGACGCATTATTATAATGCAAAGAAAATAAACCAAAGTTAAATCGTTGGAACAAATTTAAAAGAAACCACTCGGTTATTTTAAAAGATCAGAATTTTTAATTGCGAAGCTTTAACCACTCCTTTTAAAAAAAGGTATCAGGTTTCTTCGATTATATCAAGTTCACTACGTTCACGGTTTTGCCAAAACCAGTCGTAGCCCTCCGTCATTTCAGTTAAATATTCAGTAGTATTCAAGCTATGTATTTTGACCTTCGCCAAAGCATAGTGATTGGTAGCTGCTGAATATTTATCTGTAGCATAGATAGATGCGTTGGTTTGGGACAGTCGTACTACTATTTTGGCCTTCGTCAAGGGTATGTACGGGTGGGTTCAAATTAACCTGGATAATGACGGGTAGAACTTGACATGTGACTTATGATATGTTGGCCTTCGTCAAGGTCATAAGAGCATGGGGCAAAAATCCACATCGGGAGTTTCTAAAGAAACTGAAACTTGCTGGTGTTGCATACCATTTGGAGTTTGATGAATGTTGCTAAGATTCCTTCAACATTATCATACGATGATATTTTGATCCCAATCCTACTGTGAGTATATATTACTTATCAGGAGATTCGTCACTTAACGATCAATGCTATAAACCAAGTAGGTGTCGAGAAAGGTGTCAGCGGGGCTACGCCCCCAGAGAAAAGAGGTCATTTAATTAAGGAACTTCGCGAAAGCGTTGGAAAAGCTCCCTCGAAGTATCGACACTGGCCTGGATGAACGGTTAAGCAAGTATTGTACGGTGAGAATAGTCCTGGCTAATTCTTCTTTTATGGTTTGAGGAAGGATTCGAGAAACAGTAGGAGCCATCCAGTTTAGATAAACTAAAACCAATCTAAACTTGCAAGAGCATCATGCCAAAACGTTTTCTTCTCTTTCTCTCATTGCAGCGACCTTGTGACCACACATAGGTTACATTTAGATAACAAATTGACTGAATCTGACTTATATGACTGGCAAAGGTCTGTCCAGATGTCCATTGCCTATGACAAGCTGGACCACCCTATTACTACTCAAGATCCCGCCGTCCCAGGTCCAGTTTCCACCGTCGCGGATATGGATATCCGTCAGACAAGGGAAAAGGATAAAACGAAAGCCAAGTGCCTCGTGTTGGCTTCAGTTGATGGTGTATACCAGAAGCAGCACGAGAAGATGGACACAGTTTCTATCTTTCTCCATAACAAAGATTTATATGGAGAGCAATCTTATATCGCAAGATATAAGACCTCGATCGAATTAATTCAAGCGAGGATGGCTGTCGGGTCATATGTAGGGGACAACGTCCTTACAATGACTAGCTATATTGATGAGCTCCAGGACCTGGAGACCACATTAGGAAACGGGTCAGATACTGACTTGATTCTTCAGTCTCTACCTTCTACCCTAAAGGAAACCAGGGAAATAGAAGGAAAGAGAAGGGCAAAAGTTTCGGGACTGGATGTAGTAAAAGAGAGGCATTCCTATTGTTATGGGATTGGGCATTGGCAGAA
The DNA here is from genome assembly GCA_030015575.1 of Agapanthus africanus. Classification (NCBI taxonomy): domain Eukaryota; kingdom Viridiplantae; phylum Streptophyta; class Magnoliopsida; order Asparagales; family Amaryllidaceae; genus Agapanthus; species Agapanthus africanus. The sequence goes on along the minus strand of CM057345.1, from coordinate 387,432,700 downwards.
TGATTGCAGGGTTTTGGAAGCCAGTAGCCAGGATACGAAGCATGTTGTGGCTTCGGCCTCAAGTGTATTTGTAATTGAGAACTGTTTTTCAATTAACTCTACTTCCAGGGTACTAGATACCGGAGCAGAATCTCATATCTGTAATTCATTACATGCTTTGAGAAACCGTAGAGTTATAAAGGTAGGTGATTCGTCTCTCAAAGTTGCAAACGGAATGACAGTGAACGCTGAATCCGTGGGAGAATATCGCCTAGGTTTGACAAGTGGGCATATATTGATTTTACGTAACTGTTTGTATATACCTAGTATGACTTGTAATATCATATCAGTGTCCTCACTTTCGAGAGAGGGATATGATTTTACATTCGTAAGCGATGTAGTTAACATCCACCAAAATCAAGTTCTGATTGGGTCAGGTACATTAGATAACAGTATATACGTATTAAGTCAAGCTCAGGTTTTCAATGTCCAGAACACACTTAAAAGAATGTCTCCGAAATTAAATCAGGCTTTCTTATGGCATTGTAGACTAGGTCACATCAATGAGAGAAGGTTGACTAAGTTACATACAGAAGGATATTTGAATCCGTTCAAATATCAATTTTATGCTACTTGTGAATCTTGTCTCATGGGAAAGATGACAAAGACTCCGTTTATTGGACATGGAGTAAGAGCAAGCGAGCTCTTGGGACTCATACACAGTGACGTGTGTGGTCCAATGTCTACACATGCACGAAGTGCTTATTCATACTTCATTAATTTCACAGATGATTTCTCTAGGTATGGACATATCTTCCTGATGAAACATAAATCCGAGGCCTTTGAGAAATTTTGGGAATATAAGAATGAAGTTGAAAAAAAAACAGGCAAAAGTATCAAAACACTAAGAACTGATCGAGGTGGTGAATACTTAAGTGCCGAGTTCCTGGGTTACTTAAAAGAGAATGGAATTCTTTCTCAGCTTACTCCTCCATACACACCATAACACAACGGTGTATCAGAAAGGAGGAATTGAACCCTATTGGATATGGTTCGTTCCATGATGAGTAAGGCTGAGTTACCGCGATCTTTCTGGGGTTATGCGCTAGAATCAGCTGCATATCTTTTGAACAAGGTTCCAACCAAAACTGTGCCTACCACACCATATCAGATGTGGAGTGGGAAGAAACCCTGTCTTCAGTACATGAAGGCATGGGGATGTCCAGCTTTTGTAAAAAGGAAGCATGCGGACAAGCTTGAGGCACGCTCAGTACTGTGTAAGTTTGTGGGATACCCAAAGAACTCCAGGGGGTATTTTTTCTATTACGCAAAGGAACAAAAGGTTTTTGTTTCTCATAATGCACATTTTCTAGAACATCAGTTTTAAGAAAAGGAAACAAGTGGGAGCAAAATAGAACTGGAAGAAATTCCGGAACCACAAACTACAACTGAAAGTATGGTAGAACCAGAGGTTTCAGAAGAAAGGGACATACCAGCACCTATCCGCAGAAGTAGTAGGCAGTCTCATCCGCCCGAGAGATACTATGGTTTTCTCATATATGGGGATCGAGAAGATTGCATCATTAATGATGATGACCCTACTAGCTTCCAGCAAGCCATTCAGAGCGGTGACTCAGTAAAATGGCTGGATGCAATGTGGACCGAAATGGAGTCCATGTACACTAACAAAGTATGGACTTGGACATTTCTCCAGATGGGGTAAAGCCCGTAGGATGTAAATGGATCTTCAGAAAGAAGATTGGTGTAGATAAGACAGGTTGAAACCTATAAGGCTAGACTTGTTTCAAAGGGTTTCCGTCAAAGACCTGGTTTGGACTATGACGAAACATTTTCTCCAGTAGCTATGCTAAAATCCATTCGGGTCCTTCTTGCTATTGCTGCCTTCCATGATTATGAGATCTGGCAGATGGACGTAAAGACGGCTTTTCTAAATGGTAATTTGGAAGAGTGCGTCTATATGGATCAGCCAGAGGGATTCATTCAGAGTGGGAGCAGCGGTAAAGTATGCATGTTTCTTAAGTCCATTTATGGACTATAGCAAGCATCGCGGAGTTGGAACATCTGCTTTGATGATACTGTCAGAGAATTCGACTTTATCAAAAACCCAGATAAACCATGCATTTACAGTAAGATTGTAGGGAGAGCTGTAGTATTCCTCGTCTTGTATGTGGATAACATTCTCCTAATAGGAAATGATATTCCTATGTTACAGTCAGTCAAAAGATTTTTGTCAAAGAAGTTCTCCATGAAAGACCTAGGTGATGCCACCTACATTCTGGGGATCCAGATCTATCGTCAAAGATCAAAGAGGATGTTGGGACTTTCGCAGTCCAGGTACATAGACACCATATTGAAAAGATTCAGTATGGAAGATTCTAAGCGCGGTAACCTACCGGCTTGTCACGGAATCACCCTCTCCAAAGATATGTCTCCCAAGACTGATTTGGAAAGGGATCGCATGTCGATTATACCCTACGCTTCAGCGGTAGGCTCTATAATGTATGCGATGTTATGTACCAGACCAGATGTAGCATACGCATTAAGCGTTGTAAGCCGGTATCAGGCAAACCCAGGGGAGAAGCACTGGATAGCCGTAAAGAACATTCTCAAGTACCTGAGGAGGACTAAGGATATGTTCTTGGTGTATGGCAGAAAAGACCTCCAGATGGAGGCCTTTGCCGACTCCGGCTTCCAGAGTGACAAGGATGACTCCAAATCCATGTCGGGTTATGTCTTTACCCTCAATATAGGGGTGGTCTGTTGGAAGAGTTCCAAGCAGGAGACCGTTGCTGACTCAACGATGGAAGTGGAGTACATGGCTGCTTGCGATTCCGCAAAAGAAGCTGTCTGGATGAAGAAGTTCCTCATAGAACTTCAGGTGGTTCCTACCAGTGTTGGTCCAATACCTCTGTATTGTGACAACAACGGCGCTATGGCTTTAGTGAAGGATCCCAGGTCCCATCAGAAGTCCAGACACATCTTAAGGCGGTATCACCTGATCAGGGAGATTGTAGATCTCCAGGAGATCGAGATAAAGAGAGTAGAGATGGAGAATAACATTGCTGATCCATTCATAAAAGCCATTCCTCAGACACAGTTCGAGAGGCTATTCGAGATCATAGGTCTGCGATATGCCAGCTCATGGCCCTAGTGCAAGTGGGAGATTGTTAGTGTATATGCCCTAGGGGCCATTATTGTATCATACTAGATTGTATATTACTTAATGGAAGCTTGGGATATTCACAGTTGTATTGACAGTCTTGCTAAACATGGTAGTATGCTACTTGGTTTTGTCTACTTTAATATGTTTCTTGTAACGTATCGCTTATACATATTAGTAGAGCCCTTAGGATCTTTGCTTGATTACCAGCGTTGTGATGGCAGTCACACTAGTGGGGGCTGGGTAGTCTATAAGCAACATCCTATACAGGTCCCAGGTCGTTGGATTATCGAGACAGGGCATCGATATTCCGGAGTAGACTAGTGTGTATGCTTCTCTTCCCAGTTGGGGAGATGGTCTGTCCCACAGCCATCAGTACGTCGTACTGGAGATAGTATACAGGTGCTCGTTGGGTTATGAGTACACCGGACATGACTCGTAGGGGAACTGTTGGTTGGTATTATACCCGTCGTCAGTTAACAGTTTCCAGGTGACATAAGTACAGCATAGTCCGCAGACTTGACACTGCTACTTCGTCTCGAGTGTGTCCCACTGTTCTTAGATTGCTACCTTACCACGGCTCAAAGGAGTCGTGCAAACAGGTAGCAGTTGGGTGCAGTCCCAAGCACTTGGAGGCAGTGGCGGTTAGACAGGATTTGTCTCTCCTGGTATTGGGAGTTGGTATCGCGCTGTGTCAGAGAGCCATTACGCAAAGTCCCTGGCCAGGGCAAACGAGATTTACTGGTAGGTTCCAGTAGTTTCTCAGAGTGTAATGGGCTACGCTCCGACACGACTTATACCTCTATTAGGGGACTGACGCTTGCCGCCCCCTAGGCTCGATATGCAATAGTCTTAGACGAACAGACCGGACTGTACGGAGATTGTCACATCAGGCTCAGTAGGAGTTCGGATGGGTTTCCTCATCGGCCTTCTTATCGACATCTACCTGGGGACCGTTACGTACAGCTAGTGCCGCTTGCGGTCTGTGGTTAAACCCACTGCCAGCGTAGTGTCGAGTCTTTAGAGTCCCACACAGAGAGTTTCCCTGCTCCAGGCAAAACGATATAGAGGTCGTATGGTTTTACGACAAGGGTTCGGACGCATACGTGTTTAAACGCACGTACGATGTTCGGACAGTTTTTACTAGCCGGCTTTGGTTTAAGCCAGATTCTAGTATCGGGTTATTGGATTTATACAGTCTAAAGTTTTTCCGTGTTTTCACGGATTGGAGGGGCGTTCTCGTAATTTTCCGGGAAGCTTCTAGAAGTATGGTGACTTGGGGGTTAAGGTGGCATAAGCATTTATTGCTTAATGATTCATTTGTGTGATTCATCCTTAGAGTTAATACTTCATTTATTGAGCTTATGACTCATGTGATGAATCACACAAGGTGAATGCATCAACCATGATGATTAATCATTTATATTATTTATTTGATAAATTGTTATGGTTGTTATATTCAAATGAGCTCATTTTTCATTCTGATTCTTATCATCACATTTTCTCTCCTCAAGCTCTCTCATTCTTGAAACCCTGACCCTGACCTCTCATGTGTTGAGATCAAGGGTTAGCTAGACTAATACATCCATAACCTCACTCTATATCCCCTAGGTAGCTTAGATTAGCACTTTGAGCAGCCTAGTTATCTCAAGTTAGAGATCAAGCTTGGCGTAGGAGCTCTCGGGTGGATCGTCTTTGACTCGAGGAGGCCGTTGAGGTGCCGATGTTCCAAGGAGCCTACGAGGAGTGGAGGACAGCGATGAAGACCCGAAGGACATGTAACGTGAGGTATAATTTCGAATCCGAGAAGTTAAACCTGTTGTAGATAGTTAGTAACGGTTTAGATACAATTCATGCGCTCAAGTCCGTGTTACGGAGCTTTGATAATCGTTTTTCATATATTCCGCCTCCCCGCAAGTTCGTGGGGTGCGTGACATGGACTTACATATATATCTACTCACCTGATCTTCGTTTGTCGATGCTGACGTCGCCACTCGCTTTCTTGTCATCTTGAAGTCCACATGGGGGTACCTACATGTCACAACGTTTCGTATCGCATTAAAATCCGAATCAAAACAAAAACGTCACGCGGAACTCACATAGGTCAAAACCTATGGTTTGCTCTCACAATTCAACCAAATAACACTCGATTTCGACGTACAAATGTCAAGTGATCGAATACAAAACCTAGTACCAAAACTTAGATTCAAAACATCGCAAAAGACAAAGCAGCAACCCAATAAAATGGTCCCAGATTTTAGTTCAGGTGAAAACAATGTGCACAAACAATGGGGTAATTTATAGGGGGCATGTGACCTACAGAAGCAACCTGGACCCATGAATTCACCATGTGGCCGGCCCCCATACCTGAATTTCCGAGCTCGCCAGCCAGGAAGTCTCGAATGTGGTTCGTACTTGCAGGGTGTCTTCCTAGGGTCAATTCTAGTCCACTAGGGTTGTTTGGTTATCTCGTAATTATCGCAGGTCATCCCAGATTTCCCTGCACACCCTATATACTCACAAAACCGACATGAACAATTCCAGTTTTTCTGTATTTTGGGTTACTGTAACAACCCTAATTTTTATACACTTTTTCCTATACAATTTTTTTTCAAAATATTTTTTTTTTAAAAATCCACAAAGGGGTATTTAAGCCTGAGCACAAGATTTAGGTAATTATTTTTGTTTTTAATTACAAGCTACAAGAATGAAATAACTCCATTTTTAGTGTACAAGAAATTACTTTAAATTTAATGTATACTAGGAGTATTTATTCTTGCTGCTATCAGTTTAAGTAATTAAAAACCACAATAATTACAAGAAGGAGCTTGTAGCTCATTGGTAATACCTTGCACTGCTGAACCAAGCCACCGGAGTTCAAATCTCATACCCCACATTATTTTTGTATTTATTTTGTTTTAATTTTTTTTGGAAGTCAGCGGTAAAAAGGCCATAACTCCCAAAATATGTACTGGATAACAAAAAGTAAATATACCAAATTGTACCCCCAGAAAATCCCCGGCCACTGGAAGCCTGACTCGGCCCGACTCGGCGCCGCCGGCCGGCGAATCGGCCGACTCGGTCCGGCGCCGCCGGCCGAACTTGGCCGGACGGCCGAGTCACCAACTGAGAAAAGTTAGCTCTTGACTTGGTCAACCCTCTTGCACACGTATTACACCTGGATCGGTTTTAATTTGGCCAATAAATCCCTTTTACTCCTACGTTTAATGATTTTTAATGAATTTTTACATTTTTAAATAATTTTTTTAATCCAAACCCTAACCCTAGCCTAGCCCTATATAAACACCCCTACTCTCTACCATTTCACCTCACAACTCTAAGTCCACTCTCCCAAATTCTCGAGAACTCGGTACAATGAGTGAGAAGCGAAGCGCTGCCGAAACCAACGACAGATTCCGGCGATCGGACTAGAACCTTTGCGACGTTTTCAACGCATCGACCACCACCACCTTCCCTAGCCCCCTTAGCTTGTCCAAACCCGTAAGTCCCATCTCTTCTATCTCTCTTTTCCTTTAATAGAAAATGCGACTTTTTGGAACCCGACGGAAATCGGAAAAAAACGATTTCCGATTCGGTTTTTCTATAAATTTCCACTTGTCACCTAATGCATAATACCTACCTATATTCATGTTGACTATTAATCACCCATAAACCAATTTAAACAAACTTTCTCACATGAAATGATAACTTCTTTACAAAACCGTATTCTTTTCATAAAAATACCATAAAGTTTATTTTTCTTGTTCTAATTAATTCCCTCACTCCTAAATATGTTTATCTTGATCACTAAACTTGTGAAAACCAATTTGAATAAATTTTCACACATGAAATGATAACGTTTTCAAATACCGTATTCTTGCGCTATAATACCTTTAAGTTTAACATGTCATGTTTTACCTCTAAACGTCATCAAAACTTAAAACAAGTCACGAGGTAATGACCTACCTCTACACACACACAAATATAAGCCTAACTGATAAATATCAAAACATAGAATACGACATTACAGGACTTTTCACTAAAATACCATAATCTTTATAACCTTTATTTAAAGCTTTAAGTTGTAAACTTTTCTAAATAAAATCTTTTATAAAATGAAAACACGATAGGTCATGGACATCGATCGTTTATCTAAACGGTCTTGTGGTGTCTAGGCAAGTGTGTCTAAGGCTAGTGGTTTTTAATTAGGCCCACGACTGTGGTTCCTTCCCACTTACCTGGCACTTACCTGGCCGCAATTGACGGTGAAGAGACGATTTGAGGCTTCTAATGACTTGTCGTTTAGACCTTATAAATAGGTTAGTTGGCTTAGGAAACCTTAGAAACTAAAATTCGGAAATTTATACTCTTTTACAAATAAATACCTTATATTTATAAAACCGTTTTTTTTCTAAATGAATGGTATTTGTTAAACCTATGCAAAGCGCCGCTACAACCCACCTTTGGGGAACCCGTTAGGGATAGTACGATTCATCGTGCACCCGCGGGCTAGTAGTGCGAGATTCAGACCTCCGCAAGGGGCATTCGGTCTCGAAGGGTTAAAATACGGCATTTAAGAAAAATGTGATCTTGGAAAAATAAAATATTTATTTAAAAATTATTGTTGTATTAAAATATATTTAATTATCATTTAGACACCTATTTTATTATAATATAAAGTTTCCACTTTTCCTAAAAAATTACAAGATTAAAAGTTACATTAAAATACCATGAGTTTCAATTAAATCAATTAATACTTTTATTAGGATATATTCACTAGAATAACACAAATAAAATTCACACTTATTATAACTATAAAGACGAATAATAAATACTTGAGGTATTTTGAAAACTATACAATAATACTTTTTACATAAAACCCCTCAAGTTTTATAAATTACAATAAGGCCCCTAATAAATATAGAACTTTAAATTATCTTTCTTTTAGTATGACTCGGGTTAGAGTCTGACTATTTCTGATCTGAATATGAATCAAGTCAATCTATATTCTTTATATTTCAACTCAAGATGAATACATGAATCCCAGAATCCAGTTCACAATCTATATAACTTAACCGAACCGAACCATGGATATTCCTTTTACATGTTTCCCAGTATTCCATTTACATGACTCCACGGTTATAACCGTTTCCTGATATCATGGTTTCGGTCAGTCGGTCAGTCAATCATGCAATCAATACAATTTTGCAAGATAACAATACAAACAAGAAATCGCGGGGTTTAAGGGGTAAATTGGTACGGAAGGTGTTAAAGGTGGCACGAGATGGTAAGATTAAGACACCTAACCTGAATCCAATTGCCGTTGTTCCGGGTTGTATAACGCAGCCTTGTACTTCCATTTGCCCTGGTCTCTAGCATACTGAGACCCCTCTCGTATACACTGGCATCCTTCTTACCAAGCTACAACAACAACGTTAACATCATACTACTATAATATAACAATATAATACAACTGTAAAAGTCACTCTCTCTCTCTTACCCTCTGTCTATTTCTCCCTTATCTTTGGGACTTACCGAGCGACCTGTTCACTGACGACATTCTACTTCTTTCTTCTTTGAATGTCGTCAGGTGCGTTGGACCAAGCTGAGATTGAGCCCACCGGTGAAGATTTGGAGCAGTTCCAGGAAGACCCAGAGCTCTAGATATTGTACCTTGTTCTTTCCAGTATTTCCATTTATTGTTATGCCACTGTTTAGGCATCGCTTTTCATTTCAGTTGTATTTTCTTTTCATGCATTGTACAAAGAATGTTATTAATAAAAGTTGTTGTTATTTCTACATCATTCGTCTCTTGTGATTTACTTTATGTTGCTTAGTTACGCTTAGCGTATGTACTTCTGAGTATATACGTAGCGGGCCTCGTCGCGTCCACTTCGCCGTACACTGGGAAACGGGGCATAACAGGTTTTGTTGGTGGCCCATGCAGGTCTGAGCTGTATGAATCTCTGTCATGCAGTTCTGGTCTGTGTGAACAACCTAAGCAATATAACACAAGAACCAGCAACTAAAACATTCTTTACAATTCATGTTTCTTGAATCTTACAATATCTATTCCTTGAATTCTATCATTTCCTGTATTTGAATCTGTCCTAACCTAAATTCTTCTTCAGGGTTATGGATTCCCCGAACAACACCAGCACCAACGTCAAAAACACCCCTTCAGCACTACCTCTTACACCCGCTGTTCCTGCACCACCCACTGAGCAAACGATCCTATTTGAGGCAATCCGCAGTCTTCTCGAGGGACAGCAACAACTTTTGAACTGTCCTGAGACCGATGCACCTTTAGTAAAGCAATTCAGGGCTTTGCACCCAAAGCAGTTCTCTGGTAAAGGAAGCCCTCTTGAAGCGGAAGAATGGGCACAAAGTATCGAAGACGATCTGGCAGCAGCTCAAGTGCCAGACAACGCTTGGGTCCGTGTAGCAAAACTACAGCTCAAGGATAATGCTCGCAATTGGTGGAAGGCGGAAGAAAGCCGTCTTATGCAGCCGATTGAATGGAAGACATTTCGCGAGATGTTCGAAGCGAAATATTTCCCTGTGACTGCCAGGTTCGCCATGGAGCAGCAGTTTATTCATCTACAGCAAGGATCAATATGGGACAAATCGGTAGATGAATACGACGCTGAATTCACCATGTTGAGCCGATTCGCGGCACACCTGATACCGACGGACGAGATCAGAGCCCGTCGCTTTCAACAAGGCTTGGACACAGAGATTAAGGCTGCTCTAGCCACAGGAAAGTTTTTGACTCATGAGGAAGCCCTAGAAGCTGCCCGCAGTTATGAGGCAGTGATAAAGGAAAGGGGCAGACCTCAGTCTGCAGGAGTCAAGCGCCCTGCCAACCAGATGGCAGGTGGAGCCTCTTCCAGGCCATTGTTTGAACCCAGGAGGACTGAAGAAATTTGCCATTACTGCCATAGAAAGGGACATTTGTGGAAGGACTGTAGGCGCGCAAAAGGCCTGTGTCTAATTTGTGGCACATCCAACCACGGCATTGGAAACTGTCCTTACAACAGCAACTCATCTCACACACACACCAACCAACCGCAGCGGCCAACCATCCAGGCTCATGCAACTCGTCCTGCACTACCTGCTCCACCACCTGCACAGCCTACTCGCCAATTCCAACAGGCAATGAGGGACATGCCTAGAAGGCAGAGAAATAGGCCCCAAAGGCAGAATGTGCCTCCAGCCAGAAGGAATGTACCACGGCGACAGACCTTCACATTGGAAGCCGTAGAAACCGAGACTGTAGGTCAAGGTAACACCGGTAAGCCTTTTTCACCCTTGTATCTCTTTGTTATTTATACACTATCTATACCAAAACCACCAAACTTCTTTGCACTGTTACACTTTCCTTTTACAAATTTCGAGGAAGAAATTTTTATAAGGAGTGTAGAATGTAACAACCCTAATTTTTATACACTTTTTCCTATGCAATTTTTTTTCAAAATATTGTTTTTTAAAAATCCACAAAGGGGTATTTAAGCCTGAGCACAAGATTTAGGTAATTATTTTTGTTTTTAATTACAAGCTACAAGAATGAAATAACTCCATTTTTAGTGTACAAGAAATTACTTTAAATTTAATGTATACTAGGAGTATTTATTCTTGCTGCTATCAGTTTAAGTAATTAAAAACCACAATAATTACAAGAAGGAGCTTGTAGCTCATTGGTAATACCTTGCACTGCTGAACCAAGCCACCGGAGTTCAAATCCCATGCCCCACATTATTTTTATATTTATTTTGTTTTAATTTTTTTTTGGAAGTCAACGGTAAAAAGGCCATAACTCCCAAAATATGTACTGGACAACAAAAAGTAAATATACCAAATTGTACCCCCAGAAAATTCCCGGTCACTGGAAGCCTGATTCGGCCCGACTCGGCGCCGCCGGCAGGCGAATCGGCCGACTCGGTCCGGCGCCGCCTGCCGGACTTGGCCGGACGGCCGAGTCACCAACTGAGAAAAGTTGGCTCTTGACTTGGTCAACCCTCTTGCACACTTATTATACCTGGATCGGTTTTAATTTGGCCAATAAATCCCTTTTACTCCTAGGTTTAATGATTTTTAATGAATTTTTACATTTTTTAATAATTTTTTTAATCCAAACCCTAACCCTAGCCTAGCCCTATATAAACACCCATACCCTCTACCATTTCACCTCACAACTCTAAGGCCACTCTCCTAAATTCTCGAGAACTCGGTACAAAGAGTGAGAAGCGAAGCGCTGCCGAAACTGACGATGGATTCCGGCGACCGGACTAGAACCTTCCCGACGTTTTCAACGCATCGACCACCACCACCTTCCCTAGCCCCCTTAGCTTGTCAAAACCCGTAAGTCCCATCTCTTCTATCTCTCTTTTCCTTTAATAGAAAATACGACTTTTTGGAACCCGACGGAAATCGGAACAAAACGATTTCCGATTCGGTTTTTCTATAAATTTCCACTTGTCACCTAATACATAATACCTACCTATATTCATGTTGACTATTAATCACCCATAAACCAATTTAAACAAACTTTCTCACATGAAATGATAACTTCTTTACAAAACCGTATTCTTTTCATAAAAATACCATAGAGTTTATTTTTCTTGTTCTAATTAATTCCCTCACTCCTAAATATGTTTATCTTGATCACTAAACTTGTGGAAACCAATTTGAATAAATTTTCACACATGAAATGATGACGTTTTCAAATACCGTATTCTTGCGCTATAATACCTTTAAGTTTAACATGTCATGTTTTACCTCTAAACGTCATCAAAACTTAAAACAAGTCACGAGGTAATGACCTACCTCTACACACACACAAATATAAGCCTAACTGATAAATGTCAAAACATAGAATACGACATTACAGGACTTTTCACTAAAATACCATAATCTTTATAACCTTTATTTAAAGCTTTAAGTTGTAAACTTTTCTAAATAAAATCTTTTATAAAATGAAAGCACGATAGGTCATGGACATCGATCGTTTATCTAAACTGTCTTGTGGTGTCTAGGCAAGTGTGTCTAAGACTAGTGGTTTTTAATTAGGCCCACGACTGTGGTTCCTTCCCACTTACCTGGCCGCAATTGACGGTGAAGAGACGATTTGAGGCTTCTAATGACTGGTCGTTTAGACCTTAGAAATAGGTTAGTTAGCTTAGGAAACCTTAGAAACTAAAATACGGAAATTTATACTCTTTTACAAATAAATACCTTATATTTATAAAACCGTTTTTTTTTCTAAATGAATGGTATTTGTTAAACCTATGCAAAGCGCCGCTACAACCCACCTTTGGGGAATCCGTTAGGGATAGTACGGTTCATCGTGCACCCGCAGGCTAGTAGTGCGAGATTCAGACCTCCGCAAGGAGCATTCGGTCTCGAAGGGTTAAAATACGGCATTTAAGAAAAATATGATTTTGGAAAAATAAAATATTTATTTAAAAATTATTGTTGTATTAAAATATATTTAATTATCATTTAGACACCTATTTTATTATAATATAAAGTTTCCACTTTTCCTAAAAAATTACAAGATTAAAAGTTACATTAAAATACCATGAGTTTCAATTAAATCAATTAATACTTTTATTAGGATATATTCACTAGAATAACACAAATAAAATTCACACTTATTATAACTATAAAGACGAATAATAAATACTTGAGGTATTTTGAAAACTATACAATAATACTTTTTACATAAAACCCCTCAAGTTTTATAAATTACAATAAGGCCCCTAATAAATATAGAACTTCAAATTATCTTTCTTTTAGTTTGACTCGGGTTAGAGTCTGACTATTTCTGATCTGAATATGAATCAAGTCAATCTATATTCTTTATATTTCAACTCAAGATGAATACATGAATCCCAGAATCCAGTTCACAATCTATATAACTTGACCGAACCAAACCATGGATATTCCTTTCACATGTTTCCCAGTATTCCATTTACATGACTCCACGGTTATAACCGTTTCCTGATATCATGGTTTTGGTCAGTCGGTCAGTCAATAATGCAATCAATACAATTTTGCAAGATAACAATACAAACAAGACATCGCGGGGTTTAAGGGGTAGATTGGTACGGAAGGTGTTAAAGGTGGCACGAGATGGTAAGATTAAGACACCTAACCTGAATCCAATTGCCGTTGTTCCAGGTTGTATAACGGAGCCTTGTACTTCCATTTGCCCTGGTCTCTAGCATACTGAGACCCCTCTCGTATACACTGGCATCCTTCTGTACCAAGCTACAACAACAACGTTAACATCATACTACTATAATATAACAATATAATACAACTGTAAAAGTCACACTCTCTCTCTCTTAATCTCTGTCTATTTCTCCCTTATCTTTGGGACTTTCCGAGTGACCTGTTCGCTGACGACATTCTACTTCTTTCTTCTTTGAATGTCGTCAGGTGCGTTGGACCAAGCTGAGATTGAGCCCACCGGTGAAGATTTGGAGCAGTTCCAGGAAAACCCAGAGCTCTAGATATTGTATCTTGTTCTTTCCAGTATTTCCATTTATTGTTATGCTACTGTTTAGGCATCGCTTTTCATTTCAGTTGTATTTTCTTTTCATGCAGTGTACAAAGAATGTTATTAATAAAAGTTGTTATTTCTACATCATTCGTATCTTGTGATTTACTTTATATTGCTTAATTACGCTTAGCGTATGTACTTCTGAGTATATACGTAGCGGGCCTCGTCGCGTCCACTTCGCCGTACACTGGGAAACGGGGCATGACAGTTAGTATCAGTAGGTCTGGGTTTCTAATGTAATTCTACGGTAGTGCGCCGGCCATCTGTTCGAGGACAAAATGCGGAAACGAAAACTTTTTCAAAACTAGAAACCGGCACTATCGCAGACTTTAATCCCAGATCAAACTATTAAACTACAACTAGCAAATTAGAGACGGGTTAGAAAGGCTATACTGATCGATCCGTGTCCTTCGGTCTTTAGCCATCATCTCTAGCTTCCCGTGGCACCTCCAATCTCGTTCGATCTCCGTTCTCCTCGTCGGAAAGGGCACCACATCATCGAGTCTTTTTATCGGCTCCCACCTCTGAACCGAGGCAACTCGGACACGAAGTTTGCTAGCCGACGTGTCCAAGCTTGCTATAGAATATACGTAGAAACCTTTGTCTCAAGGGTTAATAGAAGTTGCCATTTGTAGTGAAGAAGGAGGAATGAACTTTTTGGAGATGTGCCAAAGATTTTTGTTGCAAGAAAAAGAGATTAATCCTCACACCAAAATATGGACAGCCCATCAAAGAGCTCGGCCACTACTGGAATCACTAATGGGGAGGTGAGTGTAGGACCAAAGAAAAATGGTGACCATAAGCAAGAAAGAATGGGTGATAATGAGGAAAAAAGTCACACCCAAATCCATATCAATCCATTCACAATTAATGCACAAAAAGAAACCAAGCAAATCAAGAAGTTGCTGGAAATGTGCGGGAGCCCCGGCAACCACAGAAAAGCCCTCCATTTTATAGATCTTCACTTTTGTAAAAAAAAACCTTCAAAGGAAAATTCAGCCAAACAACAAAGGAAAAGGAATTTGGCCAAAATAAGAATGCAAGCTGGCAACTTCAAAAAGCGATCCCGTAATAAATTACAGGATAACCCCGCGACTGTATATACATACTAGCATTTGTATTCCGACTGAATACAAATGCAATGAGGCAAAATCTACACAGTAAAATACTAGGATCCGGCTTAAACCAAAACCCGCTAGCATAATCCGTTCGAACCATGACACGTGCACAAGTGCACGCGCATGTTCAAACCCTGCCATAAATCCATACGGCCTCTACAACGTTTCCCCCGAAACTTGAGAAACTGTCTGTGAGGGACTCTAAAGACTCGTCAATATTTTGGCTGTGGATTTAACCACTAGCACGTCAGAGGTACTAGCCGTACGTAACGGGCTACCAGGTATTGACCAAAAGGGAGGTCGATGAGCGAACTCATCCTGACACCCTACTGAGCCTGTCAGTGACAATATCCGTACAGTCTGGTCCGTTCGTCTTTGAGCATCGCATGTCGGGCCTAGGGGTTGGTAAAAGTCAGACCCCCAAAAGAGGTACAAGTCGTGTCGGAGTGTATCCTAGAACGCCATGAGATACTACTGGAATACCTACCAGTAAATCTTCTTCCTTGGCCAAGGACTTCGTGTAATAGCTCTCCTAGACACAGTGCGACCTCACCCCCAATACCGGGAGAGACGAATCCCCTGCCGGTCCGCTCACTGCCTCCATGTGGCTCGGGACTGTACCCAACTAAAACCTGTTTGCATGACTCCTTTGAGCCATGGTAGGGTAGTAATCAAAGCACAGTGGGAACTCACACGAGACAAATGACGATCTCAGTCGATGAACTAACCTGTACACATGTCACCAGGGAACTGCTATCTGACGTCAGGTATAATACCAACTAGCATGTTCCCGGCGAGTCCTGTCCGGTGTACTCATAACCCAATGAGCGCCTGTATACATCTTAGGTGATCCAACTGACACCAATGGCTTGTGAGACCGGCCACCGCCCCTCGTCGGGGTCTCGACTGTATACACTAGTCTACTAATGGAGTATCGATGCCCAGTCTTGAAACTCCCACGACTAGGGACCACTTTAAGGATGTCCTTATAGACCCCAGCTCCCACATATATGATCGCCATCATACTGCTGGCCGTCAAGCAAGAATCCTAAGTGCTCTATCAATGTGTAATAGTGATTTGTAAGGTCACCTAAAGCTGTACACTATGATAAAGATAAACCAGATAGCATACTATCATCTTGAGTAAGACTGTCCTACCGGTATAGGTCCTCCCTCAATCATTGCAATCATGTGCCTGTGATCCAATAATTGACTCTGAGGGCACTATATCCAGCAATCTCCCACTTGCACTAAAGGCTAATTATTGCGATGTCGCATACTCACAGCCCGTGTAATACCGAACACCCAACTCCTCTACTAATCAGTTTCTCAGATCCCGTTTGCGAAACTATTGCATTCGAAGAATAGCCTCAGTGGGTGGATTCGCCCTAATGTTTTTTTCTATGTCTCTCTTTATCTCAAGCCCGCAGAGAAAGTTATCTCCCGAAATGAGCAATACCTGTCTTAGAATATGTCTGGATATCTGATGGGACCTGGTTCATAAATGAACTCCAAATCCAAACTTCTTAGACTGTATCGTCAACTGAACTCAATCAGTATCCTGCGCCATGCCTCCCTCAGTATCCGCTTGGACCACCTATCCAAAATACTTCCCCTCGTCAGGGGGAAAACCACAACTCTGACACTCACTCTGTCATCCAGGTCACCTTGGAAGCCTGGAATGATAACTGTCTCCTAAAAGAGGCTATTGTTATCATATCCCTAGAACATCTACTTATGCTCTAAAACTGCTTCCGAATGTTTCTCCAGGATAGGATTAATATCAATTTATTGCATCTAGTGCAAAAAACAACGTCTGGTGTGATACTTGACATCTCATGATTGACTCAATTGGCTAAGCAAGTGATCTGCCAATCATGCACATCCCTCTCCCCTTTAGTCTGTAAGACATCTTTAGAGAGGGTGACTCCTTCACCTGCAGGTACACTACCATGCCAGGAGTCGTCCATTCTAAAACACCTGTAGAATACTGTCTAAGTACCCAGATTGGGATACTTCCCAAATCTAGATCTAAAACAATAGATCTAGTTACCAGAATATCTGATATAATATCCATATCCTATGTGGAGAAACCACTGTGTGACAACTAAAGTATAACCAATCGTAGTATAGAAATTTCACTTCCTACTCTGTGTATGTCATCCAAATACCCGGACATCACACCCTACTACTTTCTTAGCAGATCCATCCCCTATTCTGATGAAGTCAAACCTATGACTATCACATCAGAAATAGATGATATATCTCCGCTATATCTGTTTTAGTCTATAAATAGACATAAGCTACTTGTCCGCTATGCTTCCGCTGCTCCCACTAACTACGACAACCCTCTGGCAGAGTCATATACACGTACACTTCTAAAGCTAGTTTAGAACGACGCTATACTCATCCTCCTGCCGGGTCTCACGGTCTGGAACAACAGCAATGGCAAGTCTGGGTAAACAAGAACCTCCCTGTCACCATCCTTGAGGATACCGAAGTACCTCTCGAGTTCCTAAGGTTACCCACCATATCTGCGGAGTGGCCAATGGAATATCAATCCAGATTTAATCTTTAGGTCCTATTAAATTTTCAGTAATCGTTTGAAGTTCAGGAATCACTTCCAGTTCTACCATACTCCCACTACTGTTTTCTTGAAAAAAATCCATTTTACTAAAACTGTGGCGAGTCAAGAACAATATCACTATTGATCTTCCAGATGGTAGAAAGTCAACCTTCGTCATAGCCTGGGTCAACCCACAAACAGCCATTACAGAAACATGCTTTGAGTTATCCAGAGTCTGGTTTTAAGCATAAGCCGGAAAACTCCCCGTACCTTAATATTGTTAAGATATGAACTATTCTATATCCAATATAGAAACAGAGGCACTGATTTAATTGGAACCAGATTCAAATCATGCAGCTGTCTCCAGTGCATGTAAACTAAATGGAAAGAGGCCAATCAGCATTACTCAACTTAGGAGTACATCCAGATATGAGTAACCTGAAAGAGAAGCAAGTTCTCATAATCATTACTATCAACTGAATACCATACAAAAGTATCTACATCTTCGATCACCTTGAAGAATCCTGATACTTGCAATACCTGATTCTCTACATTATTCTTCTACCTATAACTTCTCAAAACTTAGACCTTGCATTTCTACGAAACACATGTCTAAAAACTAGAGAAGTCACAAGTAATCAGAATACAGTACGAGTACCAACCCCTCTGTCTTTATGGACACTGGACAACATACAATACTCTGTATAAGTCCCCTGAGTCTAATAACTCATTCCCTGTGTGTCGTAGGTTGAAAACTGTACCTATGGTTATGAAGAATCACACCGCTGTTTAATGCTCCTTACCTAACCATCCACTGATATAGGTAAATGTCATAGACAAAATTTCAAAAAGTTATATCTCACTTTATGAAAATAAATGTAAAGATATATCAATTTGAAATTGGTGCATAACAATGGATATTCAAAACCAAATATTTGCCGTCCGGCAAACAACCCAGGCGATTTCCTCAAATATCACCAATTACAACGAATCCCGATATAATGAGGATAATCACCCAATTCCCAATAACTTACTCCCACTCATCATCTGTAAAACCATACAGATGTGAGAATCAAACCTGGTAAATACATACCTTGGAGTAAGGACTAATTGGGAAATCAGTTTTCTTTTAACAATACACAGTGAAACTGAAACATGTAAATGTTTCGAAGGGGTATCCGGGTATTCCTAGTAATGCATTTTCCATTATCAGATTCACAACTGTAACCATATATTTCTTTGCCATCTCTCCAAATCCCTTTATATGTCTTTAGTCATTACCTTCTGTACACCCCTTTAGGCCAAATGGTTTTCTTCCTTCCCTACCATTCGGCACTAGCCTATGGTTTGGAAGAAGACTATCCAATAAGCATAATGGGTGTACTCTCCTAGTCCTAGGAGTACTCGTAACCTGAGAGAAGGTGAAGATAAAAGACAACTGAATAAAACCTGTTGGATATATGTATGCCCTAGAGGCCATTATGTGATAGTGGATGTATCTATACATGTATATATATTCAGTTTGCATTCTTGCTCGACATGATAGTATGCTATCTGGTTATTCTTTATCTGACATGTTGATTTGATCATGCTTTTATTCATTCATACATGCTGATAAAGTCCCAAGAATATCTGCTTGACTACTCTGATTATGATAGAGATCATACTAGTGGGACATTTGTAGTCTATAAGCATATCCTGAAATGTCCCTAGTCGGAGGTGTATCGAGACGGGGTATCGATATACCAGAGTAGACTAGCGTATATGATACTAGACCCATGTGATGGGCGATGGATGTTCCCACATTCATCGATGTTTGACATCAAGATCATATACGGGTGCTCAGAATTGACTGGGCACACTGGACGGACTCACCGAGAACTCCTATATGGAATTATATCTATCGTCGGATAGCAGTTCTCAGGTGACACTGGTACAGGTTAGTCTGTAGACCCGAGATCGTCATGGAGTCTTGTGTGTTCTCCCACTGTACTTTGATTGCCACCCTACCACGGCTCTACTGAGTCGTGCAAACAGGTGGCCGTTGGGTACAGTCCCGAGACACACGAAGGCAATGAGCGATAGGAGGGGTTTCGTCTCTCCCGGTATTGGGAGTTGATGCTGTGCTGTGCTCGACCGGTTATAACAGCAAGTCCCTGGCCAGGGCTGCTGAGATTTGCTGATAAGTGTTATCAGTAGTTTCTCGATCTGTTATAGACCATTCACCGACACGACTTATTGAGTTATTGGGGTCGACGTGACCATCCCTAGGCTCGATATGCAGCATATCTGACGAAGAGACCGGACTGTACGGTAGTGTTGCCGGATGGCTCGACGGGAGTTGTAGCAGGTTCGCTTGTTGTCTTCTGATCGCTCAATACCCGGGCGGCCGTTACGTTTAGCTGACCGCTTGCGGCTTGAGGGTACTTGATATGATCATTACCCTCTGCCGGCGTATTGACGAGTCTTAGAGTCCCACAAAGGAGTTACCCAGTCCAGGCGAAACGTTGTGGTGCGCGTATGCGATATGCGCATGCACCCGATTGAAATGTGCGTATATGATACCGAACATTGATCGGGTGGCCTACTTTTGGTGGGGTCATATGAGATATGACTGGATTGATAAATTAAGTGTTGATTTATCATCTAACCATAAGTTATCTCACTTGAAACCTTTCTAGGGTTTGATGGATGTAAGCATGCATGCATGTGTTTCTTTATTTTCATTCTAGTTTCATGCACATGTGAATGTGCATACATGCATACATACATACACCCATCCATCATGGTTGTTAGCATATGGAAATGGTGGCAATGCAAGACTTACACCATGGATTAAATAATGGATAATTATTTAATTTTGGTTTTAAAGTTAAATGAAAAAGAAAAGGATAATCATGTTAGTTTCCATACTCTTCTTCTAACCTAACCTAGCTCAACTACCACTAACCTATGGTTATCCTTCTCTTTATCATTCTAAACCCAAGTTAAATTAACTATCTATCATTTAATCATGGTTGAAGTCAAGAAGGAATTAAATATATATAGTGATATATATTTCTTTCTCTTGCTTAACTCATGGTTATCTTTTTACCTCTTGCAAAAAAAAAGGCCACCATCTTCATCTTCCTTCATCTTTTCCTCTCTAGGTTTTTCTAGTGAGTTAAATACAATCAAAGAAAGGTTTTTGAAGTGAGATCCAAAGCCATAACACCATTCTACTCAAGTCTAGCCAACTTGATTAGAGTGTTTCCTTTGATTTTACAAAGTAGCGAGCTTGGACGGAGATCTCCGCGGTGGATCGTCGTGGACACAAGGGGAGTTCAAGAGGACCTAGATTCAACACCCAAGACATCAAGGAGTCTTGCAAAGGGGAGCTACAAAGGTTGTAGCCTTCAAACCCTAGTCTTTACTAGCTTAAAGTTTTGATAACCCTAATTTTCTAGAATCTATCCTTTGCATGTTAGCTTAGCACCTTAAAAATACAAACTTTGAGACATATGATTCTTCAAAACTCTTCATAGGGTGCTAGACTAACCTTACATTGGTATCAGAGCCGACCTAGAACATTAGGCGACCTTTTTACGAAGTCAAAACTCCGATCGAACCGAAATACGGCTTTTTAAGGGGCTCTCTGGAAATTTTCTAAAAATTGACATTTTTCAGAATTAAAAATATGTAAAAATCATAGCAGGAAAATATAAGGATTACGGCAGAAAAATAATCACATGAACAGTTAGAACCGCCGCGGAAACGCGGCCTAAGCTTGCTTAGGCCGCGGTTCCGCGGCCACATATATAAATTGATGGATCATTTTTCTTCTGTAATTCATTAATCTGCTTGTACATATTTTTGGATATTTTTGATCTGTATTTAGTTTAGAAAAATTCTGGAGATAATTTTGGACCCGTCGATTCGATCGGAATTTTGTTTTCGTAGCTTTTCCGGGTAAATTAGGAAGTATTGAAGTGTTTGAACGAATGTCATTTGCTCACTATTCACGGGGTTTGAATACTTTGGAAATACGTGCAAGTCTTTTTGTGGTGGTCCCTCTAGAAGACAACAAACCTTAACTCGATTATGTGACCGTCTTGAACTGCCCTTTGAACCTTAGGGTTTGGGGCAGTACGGCGTGCCACATGTGAGGCGTTGGCTTGACCCTTCTACGGCTGGACCGCTACTACTGTGTCACACTCCAGGTGTTTGAATCCTGCTCAAGTGTTGGGCTTTAGTGAATCCTGGGTATTTGATAGTTCGTTCGAAAAATTCAATACTGTCTGTTTATCCGGAATGTGATACTATTTTACACTTTCTTTTCTGTGACCGTAAGTGTAGTATGTAGTGGTATTGCCGATTGCCGTTGCTATATGTCAACGACAATCGGGGTACGCATACTTACTTACGTTGATGATATGTGATATTATATGTTGCTGAGATATGATGTGCAGGATTGTCGCGATCGAATAGCCGGGGGGTTTTTGTGAGATGAGAGTTTTATATTTTCATTCATGTAAATTCAAATGTAATGTAATATTCTTTTATTTGGGGCACTTCCAGGTTGCGGTTGTGTCACCAGTGTTGTATATTATTTACTTTTCCGCATTAGGATGGACCCAAGGAGGGGAGCACAGGTGACCGGGTTCTGGGGTTCAGTGGGAGGCCATCTCGAGGAGTCGAGACCGGGTCTCCTAAACTCTAGGATTGGTAGGGTCACTTGCCGCTCTCGTAGGGGTCCAGGGTGTGGGCTTGGCTATTCATCGCGACTGTGGAATCCGTATTTTCTATTCTGGCTAAATACTAAATACGGACGTCCTAGAATATCCCACGTTATATCTATATTTCTGCTGCCTGTGTTCTGTGATATCTAAGACGAATGACATATTATATATATGATATATAGTAGACGTTGCTTATGTTTTACACTCGCGCTAGTCCCGTCCCGGTATGCCGTTAGTTAAGTAACCTAACGGTGCATAACGGAACATTGCGGCGAATGCGGATGGCATAAGCGTACGTGTTATTTTCGTTTCTTTTCTGTGATTGGCTTAAGGACTTAAATGATGGGATTACATTAATGTGATTAATGTAAAGAAAATAAACCTAAAAAGATGTTGTAGAATCGGATTTAAAAACTACTCGGCTATTTGTGAAAAAACTACATTTCAAAACTGCGGAGCTTAAGCCACTCCTTTTGAAAACTGTTTGATTCTACAACGATATCAAGTTCAAAGCGTTAAAGATTTTCTTAAAAATCATTCGCAACCCTCCGTCATTTTAGGAAGTAGAGTACTTAGTATTCGTGCTACGTTTGTTGACTTTAGTTAAGGCATAGTGTACGGTAGCTAAGTGATGTCTTCCTACACTGCATATGATGCAGATTAATTAGGACATTCATACGACTTTGTTGACCATAGTTAAGGGTCATATGGGTGGGTCTAATTGATCAAGAAATGACGGGTAGAACTTGACTGGTACTTATGATTTGTTGATTATAGTTAAGGTCATAAGTACTAGGGGTAAAAATTACATCGGGAATTTCAAGTGTTGAAATTTGCAATGAGATTGCATACCTTCCATATGATGGTTGGATCCCGATCCCACTGTGGGCAATAGTTGCTCCTAGGAGAGTTTTACAGTTTACAATTAGCTAACTCATTAGGTGTCTAGAAAGGTGTTAACGGGGCTCCGCCTCTGGGAAAACGAGGTTTACTCTAATTAGGTCCGTGCGAAAGCACGGGGAACCTCCCTCAAAGTACCGACACTGGCCTGGCTGAACGGTTAGCGAAGTTGTAGACTGTAATTAATCCTGGCTAGTTTTTCTTTTTAAGGTTTGAAAGAACAACTTGATAAAAAGCAGTGGGAAACATCGATTAGACAAGATAATAAACCAATCTAATCTATGCAAGAGCTTTCGCTGAGTGTATTCTTTTCTCTCTCTTAATGGCAGATACCAATGACTGGACTTAAGCTTCTACTAGATAAAAACAAACTGAATGGGACCAACTATAAAGACTGGCTAAGGAATCTGAAGATCGCCTTGACTTATGATAAAGTATCATATGTCCTCACGGCTTCAGCCCCGCCTGTCCCAGGTCCAAAATCCTCAGTTGCGGACATTGAAGTCCGCAAGACATGGGACGCTGACTGTGCCACGGCCATATGCCTCACGCTTGCATCGATGGATAACACGCATCAAAAGCAGCACGAGGACATGGACATTCACGGGATACTGCTCCATACAAAGGAGTTGTATGGGGAGCAATCCCGCGTATTACGATACGAAGCATCAAAGAAACTGTTTCAGATGCGAATGGCCCCTGGCACACCAGTAGGAGACCATGTGTTGAAGATGATAGCTCTTATAGAAGAGCTTGAGGACCTTGGATGGACAATGGACAATGAACAATATATAGATATTATTCTGCAGTCCCTCCCCTCCACCTTTGCTCAGTTCATAGTGAACTTCAACATGCATGGCATGGAGAAGGACCTCCCTGAACTCCTTAATATGTTAAGGAGTGCAGAGAGCACTATGAAGTCAGCAAAGACTCCCGTTATGACCATTGGACAGTCTTCTTCTTCTCGCCCAAAAGCTAAGGCCAAGAGAAAGAAAAAGAAGAAACCCAATAATCCTAAGGGCGGAGTCAAAAAGGTGAAGGGAAAGGGAAAGTCCACGGCTGGAGACCCGGGGAAAGGCGAGTGTTTTCATTGCCACAAGACAGGACATTGGAAGCGCAATTGCACGGAGTACCTAAGTCTCAAGAAGAAGCATGGTGATGCTTCTGCTTCAGGTGCGTTTGTGACTGAAAACTGTTTTTCTATAAACTCTGCTTCCTGGGTATTGGATACCGGTTCAGGTTCTCACATTTGCAATTCTATGCAGGGGCTGAGAAATAGCAAGGTTTTGAAGACAGGTGACCATACTCTCCGCGTTGGAAATGGTTCCAATGTACATACAGTCGCAGTGGGAGAGTATCACTTGGGGTTGCCATCTGGATGTATTTTGATTTTGAATCCATGTTATTTTGTACCAAGTATGCTATGTAATATAATATCCGTTTCTTTGTTGGACAATGAAGGATATAATTTTGTGTTGCAGAACAATGTTATGAACATTCACCTAAATCAAATGTTGGTTGGGTATGGTACGCTTAATAACGGAATATATGTCCTAAATCAACACACAGTTTTCAGTATACAACACACTAATAAAAGAAAACTTTCAGAATTAAATGAAGCTTTTCTTTGGCATTGTAGACTTGGTCATATTAACGAAACAAGACTAAACAGGTTACACAAAGATGGATATTTAAACTCTTTTGAATATAAATCTTATGCGACTTGCCAGTCTTGTATCAAGGGTAAAATGACCAAAACTCCGTTTACCGGACACGGAGAAAGAGCTACTCAGCTCCTTGGCCTCATACATAGTGATGTATGTGGGCCAATGTCTACACAGGCTAGAGGCGGTTTTTCATACTTCATTACATTCACTGACGATTTCTCAAGATTCGGTCATGTATTTTTATTAAAGCACAAGTCCGACGCTTTCGAGAAATTCATTGAATATAAACAAGAAGTAGAAAAACAAACCGGCTTGAGTATTAAGATGCTTCGATCAGATCGAGGTGGAGAGTATCTCAGTACAGAATTTGCAAACTTCCTAAAAGGGAATGAGATTCTCTCTCAGCTCACTCCTCCTTACACACCACAGCACAACGGTGTGTCAGAACGATGGAATAGGACCCTATTAGATATGGTCCGGTCTATGATGAGTGACGCTGAGTTACCAGTCTCGTTTTGGGGGCATGCATTGGAGACTGCAGCGTTTCTCCTAAACAGGGTTCCGACCTAAGCCATGTCTACCATGCCATATGAGATATGGAATGGGAAGAGACCATCTCTTAAGAGAATTAAGATTTGGGGTTGCCCGGCCTATGTTAAAAAACAGAATCCGGACAAACTCGAGACGCGGTCAGTCATGTGTAACTTTGTGGGATATCCAAAGAATTCTTATGGATATCTGTTCTACCACAAAGAGGAACAAAAAGTGTTTGTTTCTCAGTATGCCACATTCTTGGAAAAAGAGTTTTTCACTGATAAAGATGATGGCAAGGTGGTAGATCTAGAAGAGGTTCTGGAGACACAAACTACAAATGACGATTTGGTTGAACCGGCTGTTGCAGCAGAAACTGAAGAACCTCGGCCACTCCGTAGGTCTGGTAGGACTTCTCGCCCACCGGAGAGGTACTACGGTTTCCTCATTGATGGTAACGGAGAAGATTGCATCATGGATGATGATGATCCTACCAGTTTTCAGCAGGCTATCACGAGTGATGACTCTGTGAAGTGGCTGGATGCCATGAGATCCGAAATGGAGTCTATATACACCAACAAAGTATGGACTTTGGACGTTGTACCCCCTGGGGTAAAACCTGTAGGGTGCAAATGGATCTTTAAAAGAAAGATTGGTGTGGATGGGCAGGTAGAGACCTATAAGGCAAGACTTGTGACGAAAGGTTTTCGTCAAAGACCAGGTTTGAACTATGACGAAACTTTTTCGCCCGTAGCCATGCTTAAATCCATTCGGATCCTACTTGCTATTGCTGCTCACTACGACTATGAAATCTGGCAGATGGACGTTAAAACAGCATTTCTAAATGGAAATTTAGAAAAATGCGTTTATATGGATCAGCCAGAGGGCTTCATTGACAGTGGGAGCAGCGAGAAAGCATGTAGATTGCTTAAATCCATATATGGGTTGAAGCAGGCATCTCGGAGTTGGAACATCTGTTTCGATGATGTTATCAAAGAGTTTGATTTCATCAAAAATCCAGATGAACCTTGTGTTTATAAGAAGGCTGTAGGAAGAGCCGTCACATTCCTCGTATTGTACGTGGATGACATTCTTCTGATAGGAAATGATATTCCTATGCTACAGTCGGTCAAATCATTCTTATCACTAAGGTTCTCCATGAAGGATCTGGGTGATGCCACATACATCCTGGGCATAAGGATCTATAGGGATAGATCCAAAAAGTTATTGGGATTGTCCCAAACCAGGTACATCAACACCATCCTAAAGAGGTTTAGTATGGAAGACTCCAAGCGGGGTGCCTTACCCTCTTGCCATGGAGTCACTCTCTCCAAGGATTCTTGTCCAAAGACCGATGAAGAGAGAGCTCGCATGAGCATTATACCTTATGCTTCGGCAGTAGGGTCTATAATGTATGTGATGTTATGTATACGTCCAGATGTAGCTTATGCACTTAGTGTTGTAAGCAGGTATCAATCCAACCCAGGAGAGAACCACTGGACAGCTGTGAAGAACATTCTTAAGTACTTACGAAGGACTAAAGAATTGTTCTTGGTGTATGGTAATACAGATCTCCAAATGGAGGCCTTTACCGATTCGAGCTTCCAGAGCGATAAGGATGACAGCAAATCTATCTCAGGGTTTGTATTTACCCTCAATGGAGGGGCGGTAAGTTGGAAGAGTTCCAAACAGGATACCGTTGCAGACTCTACGATGGAAGCTGAGTACATTGCTGCAAATGATGCCGCCAAGGAAGCCGTCTGGATGAAGAAGTTCGTCTCGGAGCTAGGAGTAGTTCCAACCATTATTGATCCAATACCTTTGTATTGTGACAATAATGGGGCGATGGCGTTAGCCAAAGAGCCCAGATCCTATCAGCGGTCCAGACACATCCTGAGGCGCTTTCATTTGATCCGGGAGATTGTAGATCGCCGCGAGATCGAGATTAAGAGAGTTGACACAAAGAACAACGCCGCGGATCCACTCACCAAGGCCCTCCCTCAGCCACAGCATGAGCGACTTTTTGAGATGTTGGGTATGAGATACGCCAATAACTGGCCTTAGTGCAAGTGGGAGATTGTTGGATATATGTATGCCCTAGAGGCCATTATGTGATAGTGGATGTATCTATACATGTATATATATTCAGTTTGCATTCTTGCTCGACATGATAGTATGCTATCTGGTTATTCTTTATCTAACATGTTGATTTGATCATGCTTTTATTCATTCATACATGCTGATAAAGTCCCAAGGATATCTGCTTGACTACTCTGATTATGATAGAGATCATACTAGTGGGACATTTGTAGTCTATAAGCATATCCTGAAATGTCCCTAGTCGGAGGTGTATCGAGAAGGGGCATCGATATACCAGAGTAGACTAGCGTATATGATACTAGACCCATGTGATGGGCGATGGATGTTCCCACATTCATCGATGTTTGACATCAAGATCATATACGGGTGCTCAGTGCTGACTGGGTACACTGGACGGAATCACCGAGAACTCCTATATGGAATTATATCTATCGTCGGATAGCAGTTCTCAGGTGACACTGGTACAGGTTAGTCTGTAGACCCGAGATCGTCATGGAGTCTTGTGTGTTCTCCCACTGTACTTTGATTGCCACCCTACCACGGCTCTACTGAGTCGTGCAAACAGGTGGCCGTTGGGTACAGTCCCGAGATACACGAAGGCAATGAGCGATAGGAGGGGTTTCGTCTCTCCCGGTATTGGGAGTTGATGCTGTGCTGTGCTCGACCGGTTATAACAGCAAGTCCCTGGCCAGGGCTGCTGAGATTTGCTGATAAGTGTTATCAGTAGTTTCTCGATCTGTTATAGACCATTCACCGACACGACTTATTGAGTTATTGGGGTCGACGTGACCATCCCTAGGCTCGATATGCAGCATATCTGACGAAGAGACCGGACTGTACGGTAGTGTTGCCGGATGGCTCGACGGGAGTTGTAGCAGGTTCGCTTGTTGTCTTCTGATCGCTCAATACCCGGGCGGCCGTTACGTTTAGCTGACCGCTTGCGGCTTGAGGGTACTTGATATGATCATTACCCTCTGCCGGCATATTGACGAGTCTTAGAGTCCCACAAAGGAGTTACCCAGTCCAGGCGAAACGTTGTGGTGCGCGTATGCGATATGCGCATGCACCCGATTGAAATGTGCGTATATGATACCGAACATTGATCGGGTGGCCTACTTTTGGTGGGGTCGTATGAGATATGACTGGATTGATAAATTAAGTGTTGATTTATCATCTAACCATAAGTTATCTCACTTGAAACCTTTCTAGGGTTTGATGGATGTAAGCATGCATGCATGTGTTTCTTTATTTTCATTCTAGTTTCATGCACATGTGAATGTGCATACATGCATACATACATACACCCATCCATCATGGTTGTTAGCATATGGAAATGGTGGCAATGCAAGACTTACACCATGGATTAAATAATGAATAATTATTTAATTTTGGTTTTAAAGTTAAATGAAAAAGAAAAGGATAATCATGTTAGTTTCCACACTCTTCTTCTAACCTAACCTAGCTCAACTACCACTAACCTATGGTTATCCTTCTCTTTATCATTCTAAACCCAAGTTAAATTAACTATCTATCATTTAATCATGGTTGAAGTCAAGAAGGAATTAAATATATATAGTGATATATATTTCTTTCTCTTGCTTAACTCATGGTTATCTTTTTACCTCTTGCAAAAAAAGGCCACCATCTTCATCTTCCTTCATCTTTTCCTCTCTAGGTTTTTCTAGTGAGTTAAATACAATCAAAGAAAGTTTTTTGAAGTGAGATCCAAAGCCACAACACCATTCTACTCAAGTCTAGCCAACTTGATTAGAGTGTTTCCTTTGATTTTACAAAGTAGCGAGCTTGGACGGAGATCTCCGCGGTGGATCGTCGTGGACACAAGGGGAGTTCAAGAGGACCTCGATTCAACACCCAAGACACCAAGGAGTGTTGCAAAGGGGAGCTACAAAGGTTGTAGCCTTCAAACCCTAGTCTTTACTAGCTTAAAGTTTTGATAACCCTAATTTTCTAGGATCTATCCTTTGCATGTTAGCTTAGCACTTTAAAAATACAAACTTTGAGACATGTGATGCTTCAAAACTCTTCATAGGGTGCTAGACTAACCTTACAAAACCTTATTCCTATTTCTCCTGAACCAAAATCCATCCCCGAACTGGAACAAGTCCCTTCGAGTTCGTATATAATCATATGATGGAGTATCCAATAAAATGTGGATCTTCATAGTGATACGGAGTGTTCTGGAGAAATACAAAGGTGATGTAGGATTGGGGAAGGAATACTTGGTTTGGTCGTGAATAGCAGTCGCAATTTACTTTGCCCTCTTACTAATCCCTTTATATGTCTTTACTTAATACCTTTTGTACACCTCTTTAGGCTAAGTGGTTTTCTTCATTCCATACCGTTCGACACCTGCCTATGATTTGGAAGAAGACTATCCAATTAGCGTAATAGGTGTACTGTCCTAATCCAAGGAGCACTCGCAACCTGAGAGAAGGTGAAAGGAAAAGAAAACTGAATAGTCCTATTCATTTTCTCCAGAACCAGAAACCATCCTCGAATCTGGAACAAGTTCCTTCAAGTTCATATATAACCATAGGATGGTTTTATCCAATGGAAGTGGATGTTCGTAATAATACGGGGTGTTCTGGAGAAATGCAAAGGGTAAAAGAAGGAGTGGCAATGATGTATGCAACTCTCACAATCCAAAAGCCAGTGTTTTAAGAAAGTTCGGTTAACTTGTTCACTGAGTCATAGTCTAGGGTCGGGTCATGGTCGCTGCCAAAGAGAGAGAGAAAAGAAACACTCTGCATGCACTCTAACCTAGATCAGAATGGTTACCAATTTATCTAATCAGGATACCTCCCACTGTAACCTCAAATTCTCCTCCAAACCTGAAAGAAGAATTAGTCGGGATCACCCGAGGAGTAAACTAACTCATCAGTGGGAATCGGGATCCAACTATCATCGCATAATAATGTGATGGAATCCACTCACGTTATCACACTCCAGAAGGTATGCGCATGCCTGGCAAGTTTCAGTTTCTTTAGAAACTCCCGATGTGATTTTTACCCCATGCACTTATGACCTTGACTTTGGCCAACAAATCATAAGTCACATGTCAAGTTCTACCCGTCATTATCCAGGTTAATTTGAACCCACCCGTACCTACCCTTGACTTTGGCCAACAAAGCAATACGACTGTACCAAACCAACGCATCTATCTATGCAACAGAAAGGTAACAAATAGCTACCATACACTATGCCTTGACTTTGGCCAACAAACATAGCATGAATACTAAGTGCTACCCGTCTGAAATGACGGAGGGCTACGAATGGTTTTTGGCGAAAAACCTTTAACGTAATGAACTTGATATCGTTGAAGGAACCGGATAGCTTTTTATAAAAATATAGTGGCGAAAACCTTTGGTAAAGAGGTCATTCCCGGTGAAGGGATCTCGGCTCTTTCCCCGTAGAATGAGGTGCAGGATATTCCAACTGAATACCACGATGCAAAGAAAAAAGTAATCGGCTATAGTTAAGTTATTACCCTGACGCAAACTTCTGTCCAAGGGGTCACTCCCGGTGAAGGGACCTCGGCCCTTGCCTCGTCGACTGAGGTGCTGGATATTCATAACCGAATACCACTGTGCAAAACAAAAGAGAACGTCTTTGCAATAACAGTTTTTTGAAAAATGTTCCAACAGCATCAGAATAGGTTTGTTTAGCTTGCATTGATCCGAATCAATGTAGTCCCATCAATTAATCACACCACAAAAGAACGAAAATATGATGTACGTATATGCCATCCGCATTCGCCACTGGGTCCCGTCATCACCCGTTAGGTTACTTAACTAACGACAGAGCGGGGAATGGACTAGCGCGGGTGTAAAACATATACATTTACTAGTATATATATCAATATATAATAATCGCTCAAGGCGTGATAAAATGCAACATCACATAAATGTAATAAGCATCACAGAACAATACCGATAATCTGGGATCCCCGGGTTTCATAGAGCCGCTACTGAAACCCGACATTCCCCTGGTCGTGTGGATAGCCAGTGCAATGAAATCTGTTAGTGTATATGCCCTAGAGGCCATT
This sequence comes from Agapanthus africanus, assembly GCA_030015575.1. Taxonomy (NCBI): domain Eukaryota; kingdom Viridiplantae; phylum Streptophyta; class Magnoliopsida; order Asparagales; family Amaryllidaceae; genus Agapanthus; species Agapanthus africanus. The sequence continues at coordinate 387,401,307 of CM057345.1, read as the reverse complement.
ACTGTATCATACTAGTATGTATATTACTTAATGGAAGCTTGGGATATTCACAGTTGTACAGACAATCTTGCTCAATATAGTAGTATGCTACTTGGTTTGCCTCTGCTTTAATGTGTACATGTGTGTTTATTTATTATATCACCTATACGCATTAGTAGAGCCCTTAGGATCTTTGCTTGATTACCGGCGTTGTGATGGCGATCGCACTCATGGGGGCTGGGTAATCTACAAGCACATCCTTATACACGTCCCTAGTCGTGGGAGTACCGAGATAGGGCATCGATACTCCGGAGTAGACTAGCGTATGCGCTTCTCATCCCAGCACGGGAGACGGTCTGTCCCACAGCCGTCGGTACGTCGTACTTGAGATAGTATGCGGGTGCTCGTTAGGTTACGAGTACACTGGACAGGACTCGTCGGGAACTGATGGTTGGTATTATACCTATCGTCAGTTATCAGTTCCCAGGTGACATGAGTACAGCTTAGTCCGCTGACTTGACACTGTCACTTCGCCTCGAGTGTATTCCCACTGTTCTTTGATTACTACCCTACCACGGCTCTACTGAGTCGTGCAAACAGGTAGTAGTTGGGAGCAGTCCCGAAGCACTTGGAGGCAGTGACGGTTAGACAGGATTCGTCTCTCCCGGTATTGGGGGTTGACATCGCGCTGTGTCTAGGAGAGCCATTACACGAGTAGTCCCTGGCCAGGGCAAGCGAGATATACTGGTAGGTTCCAGTGTTATCTCAGGGTGTTCTGGGCTTCACTCCGACACGATTTGTACCGCTATTAGGGGTCTGACGCTTGCCGCCCCCCTAGGCCCGACATGTGATGTATCAGACGAACAGACCGGACTGTACGGAGATTGTCACATACAGACTCAGTAGGAGTTCGGATGGGTTTACCTCATCGGCCTTCTTATCGACATCTACCTGGGGACCGTTACGTACAGCTAGTGCCACTTGCGGTCTGTGGTTAAACCCACTGCCAGCGTAGTGTCGAGTCTTTAGAGTCCCACACAGAGAGTTTCCCTGCACTGAGCGAAACGTGTAGAGGCCGTATGGTTTTACGGCAGGGCTGCGATCACTTACGTACACTTGTGTGCGTGTGGTGTTCGGGCAGGCAATACTAGTGGGCTTTGGTTTAAGCCGGATCCTAGTATTGCATGGATGGATTTGTTTTGTCTTCTGCGCATCCGCATTCTACGGAATACGGATGCAGGTGTGTATGCACAGTTTTCTGGAGCGATGAAGGAGGAGGTGCCTCATTAGGGTTTTGGCAGTTGGTTCGGCCAAAACCACTATGTGGCAGGCTCATTAGGGTTTTGACAGTTGATTCGGTCAAAACCATTTTGAGGCGGACTCATTAGGGTTTCGACAGTTCGTTTGGTCAAAACCATAATGAGCCGGGGACATTATTTACTAATCTTTTCATTGATAATTTTGTTATGGCTAATTACATTGACCATTTGACCATCTGACCATCTTGACTTTGTTGACCTTTTTGACCAAAGTTGACTTGGATCTTCTTAGAAGATCTAAAGTATTCTTTGGTTTTCTTTTTATTTAGTTATGATAATGGTCATGTCATTTGTAGCCATCACCTTTATCTTGATTGGATTTGTAATGATAATGTTTGTGCATTATTGCAACCATGGTTAGCTTTTCTCTTGGTTAAGCTTTTCATTTGCTTATTCTCATTCTCTCTCTTGAAATGAGAAGCTCCATGGTTGCTAGAAAATCTCCTTCTTCTTCCTCCTCTTGATTTCTCCTTTGATCTCATGTGTTGAGAGAAAAAGGATTCTACTTGACAAACACATCCATACATCTTCTCTACACTACCTAGGGCTTCTAGATTAGCAATCTCCTTGCCCTAGTTACCTCGGCTTGAGGTGGAGCTCGGTGTACATCTCTCGGGTGGATCGTCTTCGACTCAAGGAGGCCGCGGAGGTGACCGAAGTCCGGATCAACCATTGAGCAAGCAATGAGAAGAACAACAAGAAGAGAAGAACATCAAAGAAGAACAACAACAAGAAGAGAAGGAGTTCAAGTTGAGGTATAACCACTTTGCCGAGTAGTTAACTCTTTTTTACAAGTATGCTAGTTTAGTTTAGCAAAGATCCGGCTTTTACGGTCCATGTTACAAAGTTTAGAAAAATTTTGATTTACCGTTTCCGCAACCCCGAAAGTACCGGGAAAGGTAACGTGGACCTAACAAAATCCTAGACCCCTACGGGCGCGGCAAGTTACCCACCAAAACCTGAAGCGAGGCAGCCCCCTTCAACAAAGTGAATGGACCACCCAGCACTTCACAGAATCCGGTGACTTGAGCACCCATCCTTGGGTCAACCTGTACCCCCTACGAGTGCGGCGAATAGCCCGCCAATTCTAGAGGGAAACCCCCTCCGTCTCAAAGCCATGAGATGCGGGCCCATTGCCCTCTAGAACCCGGCTATCCGTGCACCCCACCGAGGGGTAATTCTAGTACAAAAAGTAAAATATACAATGGGTACATCGATCTCAGCCCGGTCGTGCCCCAAAAGAATAATATACAAACAGGCAGTGAAGGCAGTCCACATGTCGGACGCTCGCCCCGCAATATCAAATGTACAAATATAACCAAACTGTACTACCATTGCATGCAGGCTATCCACCACGACAAATCCGCAACATCACAGCACAACACAGAACATCAACGTGAATGTCACGTTCGCAAATCCGTCTAAGAGAACTATAGCAATTATACAAGATTTACCGATCAAATGACATTCACGGTCGCAGATATAATGTAAGTACTGTAAACTAACATATTTAAATTTTCGATCGATAAAATTTCCCGAAGTGGGCCCCAAACACAATTCCCAGTACTCAAACAAATCTTAGGACCAAACAAAAAATTCCAGAAACCCTAATTCCAAGTCAGAGACCACTGCAGAAAATTTGATGCATTGATGCTATATGAGTGCGGCAGAACCGCGGCCAAAACAAGGGTAATGCCGTGGTTCCGCGGCACTATAGCGACTTCATGCTATGAAATTTCTGCAGTGGTCTTAGAAATGCCTGCTTGATTTTCTGACACAAAATAAATTTTCGACGACAAAAAAAATATCAACAGAAACTGCACAAATTGGAATCGCGGTTTTGGAAATTTCGTTCGATCGAAGTTCTAAACACGTTAGATCAAGCTAGTAATGGTTAATGGCGTGGCTCTGATACCATGTAATTCTACGGTAGCGCACCGGCCGTCTGTTCGAGGCCAAAATGCGGAAACGAAAACTTTTTCAAAACTAGAAACCGGCGCTATCGCAGACTTTAATCTCGGATCGAACCATTAACCTACAACTTGCAAATTAGAGAAGTGTTAGAAAGGCTATACCGATCGATCCGTGTCCTTCGGTCTTTAGCCATCGTCTCTAGCTTCCCGCGGCATCTCCAATCTCGTTCGATCTCCGTTCTCCTCATCAGAAAGGGCACCACATCATCGTGTCTTTTTACGAGCTCCCAACTCTGAACCGAGGTAACTCGGACACGAAGTTTGCTAGCCGACGTGTCCAAGATTGCTGTAGAATATACGTAGAAACCTTTGTCTCAAGGGTTAATAGAAGTTTCCATTTGTATTGAAGAAGGAGGAATGAACTTTTTGGAGATGAGCCAAGGATTTTTGTTGCAAGAAAAAGAGATTAATCCTCACACCAAAAAATGGACAGCCCATCAACTAGCTCGGCCACTGCTGGAAACACTAATGGGGAGGTGAGTGTAGGACCAAAGAAAAATGGTGACCATAAGCAAGAAAGAATGGGTGATAATGAGGAAAAAAAGTCACACCCAAATCCATATAATCCATTCACAATTAATGCACAAAAGGAAACCAAGCAAATCAAGAAGTTGCTGGAAATGTGCAGGAGCCCCAGCAACCACAGAAAAGCCCTCCATTTTATAAATCTTCACTTTTGCAAAAAAAAAACTCAAAGGAAAATTCAGCCAAACAACGAAGGAAAAGGAATTAGGCCAAAACAGAATGCAAGCTGGCAACTTCAAAAAGCGATGACGTAATAAATTACAGGATAACCCCACGACTGTATATACATACCTGTATTTGTATTCCGACTGAATACAAATGCAATGAGACAAAATCTACACAGTAAAATACTAGGATCAGGCTTAAACCAAAGCCCGCTAGTATAATCCGTCCGAACTATGACACGTGCACTAGTGCACGCGTATTTTCGAACCCTGCCATAAATCCATACGGCCTCTACAACGTTTCGCCCGAAACTTGAGAAACTGTCTGTGGGGGACTCTAAAGACTCGTCAATACTTTGGCTGTGGATTTAACCACTAGCACGTCAGAGGTACTAGCTGTACGTAACGGGCTACCAGGTATTGACGAAAAGGGAGGTCGATGAGCAAACTCATCCTGACACCCTACTGAGCCTGTCAGTGACAATATCCGTACAGTCCGGTCCGTTCATCTATGAGCATCGCATGTCGGGCCTAGGGGGTTGGTAAAAGTCAGATCGCCAAAAGCGGTACAAGTCGTGTCGGAGTGTAGCCCAGAACACCCTGAGATACCACTGGAATACCTACAAGTAAATCTCCAGCCTTGGCCAAGGACTTCGTGTAATAGCTTTCCTAGACACAGCGCGACCTCACCCCTAATACCGGGAGAGACGAAACCCCTGCCGGTCTGCTCACTGCCTCCATGTGGCTCGGGACTGTACCCAACTAAAACCTGTTTGCATAACTCCTTTGAGCCGTGGTAGGGTAGTAATCAAAGCACAGTGGGAACTCATACGAGACAAATGACGATCTCAGGTCGATGAACTAACATGTACATATGTCACCAGGGAACTGCTATCTGACGTCAGGTATAATACCAACTAGCATGTTCCCGGCGAGTCCTATCCGGTGTACTCATAACCCAATGTGCACCTGTATACATCTTAGGTGATCCAACTGACACCAATGGCTCGTGAGACCGGCCACCGCCCCTCGTCGGGATCTCGACTGTATACACTAGTCTACTAATGGAGTATCGATGCCCAGTCTCGAAACTCCCACGACTAGGGACCACTTTAAGGATGTGCTTATAAACCCCAGCTCCCACGTATATGATCGCCATCATACTGCTGGCCGTCAAGCAAGAATCCTAAGGGCTCTATCAATGTGTAATAGTGATCTGTAAGGTCACCTAAAGCTGTACACGATGATAAAGATAAACCAGATAGCATACTATCATCTTTAGTAAGACTGTCCTACCGGTATAGGTCTTCCCTCAATCATTGCAATCACGTGCATGTGATCCAATAATTGACTCTGAGGGCACTATATCCAACATCTAACACTTAGGGGGTTTAAGGTCATCACTAAAGCCCAATTACACTAACACAACTCAAAATTCCCCCAAACCTCATCTATGAATTTTCAAAGTTCATTAAACTACTCCAAATTGGTTTTAAACTTGAAAAGAGGGTAAAGCAATTGAAGTACTACAATTAATGTGAACGAATTACCTCATTTAGCAACTCAAGAAATTCTTGAGTTGCCCAAGTGCCCAAAATGCAAACTTTCTTGGTCTAAAGTGTAGCTTGTAAGCTTGTGCATGCTTTTTGTGAAGTTGGGATGAACTTTTGATGAATCTTTGATCGTGTAATGAGGGTTGTACTGGAGGAGGGAAAGAGGTGCTGCCAAGGTTGAATAGGGAGGGAAAATGATGAAGAAGATGAAGATGAAGATGAAGACAATGTTCTAAGGTCAAAGGAACCCCTCTCCTTCTCTCTCTTGCCCGTACCTCTCACTATGCTACAATTTCTTTTCTTTTCTCTTTATTCTTTATCTTTTCTTTTCTCTTTAAAATCCAAACCAAGCATGAAGAATTTTAAAGAAAAGCCATGAAAGTAATTGTAACACAAGTGTAAAATAACATGGTACATGTAATGAAGCCAAAACACGCTTAATACCCAATTAGCGATATTTAATCGCGATTAGCATTAAAATAGTGTCAAATAAATCATAAATTTTCATAATTTGCCTAAATCCAACAAAGCACCCTCTTTTTTGTAATTTCCGTAATTTTCCAAATTTTTCCCGATTTATCGGTATTTAATTAAACCGCACTAATAAAATATTCAATATATTATTATTTAATTATAAAAATTCCCAAAAATAATATTTTATTTTTCTGAAATGTTACAATTTTCGTCCCTTAAAGAAATTCAGTCCCCGAATTTAAATTTAAGCCCCTTAATACTAAAACATTTCAGTAAAAAGACTAAGCCGTCGGGGTCCCGAAATCATAAATACATAAAGCACATAGTGGCGCGATGCATGCGCACGAAAAACAAGTATATAGTCTAAAATCAAAACTCCGTCAGGCATCCCGCAATCATCGGAGTTATGGCGAAGACTGTAAGTGCACGGCGGCGCCCCGGCCTCCATCCCGAGGCCAAATGCGGAAGCGATGGTTAACTTAAATTTTTCTTGAATCGGCACCACCGCGCACTAAAAACCCGGATCGGGCCATTAACTAGTCCTAGCTAACTACTAGATGGGGAAGAGAGATATACCGAGCGATCCGTGTCCTCCGGTCTTCTCGCCGTCGTCCCGATCTCCCGCGGAATGTCCAGTCTCCACCTCCTCGCCGGAAGGGCACCACGTCGCCTGCATCTTTTACGGGCTCCCACCTCTATACCGAGGCAACTCGGGCACGAAGTTGGCGAGCCGACGTGCCCAAGGTTTGCTGTAGAATGTAGTGTAGAACCATGTCTCATTTTGGGGTTGTGGAGGTTGCCATATGGTGGAGGAAATGATATAAGCTTTTGGAGATGGTGTTGTGGGATTTTTCCAAAGCCAAAAGAGAACAAAATCCCACATATCAAATTTTGGACAGCCCCCAAAAGCCAAGGCCGGCCATGCTTGGTGGAGTGGAGAGAATGAGGGAGAGGGTCAAAAAAAATGGGAGCCACTCACCAATCATGCAAGAGAGAGAGGAATGATTATCATATGAAGAAATGATCACAAAGAAACACCAACACTCCACCAACCTCACCCTTCATCATCATCAACAATCATGTCCTACAAAAGTCAAGCCATGATGAAGATAGAAGTCAAGGTCAAAGAAAAGCTATCATGATACAACAATATGCAATCACCACCCTCCACAAATGCTTATTTGCACAATTGCAAATAAGCCCTCCTCTACCAATCTTCGGCCAATGAAGGATACAAAGAAATATGGCCGAAACGAAAAGCAAACTGGCAACTCCAGAAAACTGGTCCCGTAATAAATTACAGGAAAACCCCGATACTGTGTATACACACCCGCATCTGTATTCCGACCGAAATACAAATGCAAGGAGACAAAATCTATACTGTACTATACTAGGATCCGGCTTTAACCAAAGCCGGCTAGTATTAACCGTCCGATCCTGATCCGTGCAATGCCGCACGTATCTGATCGGACCCTGCCATATCTCCATACGGCCTCTACAACGTTTTGCCCGAAAACTTGAGCAACTGAATGTGGGGGACTCTAAAGACTCGTCAACACCTTGGTTGTGGATTTAACCACTAGCACGTCAGAGGTATAAGCCAATACGTAACGGGCTACCAGGTATTGACAAAAAGGGACGTCGATGAGCGAACTCATCCTGACACCCTACTGAGCCTGTCAGTGACAATATCCGTACAGTCCGGTCCGTTCGTCTATGAGCATCGCATGGCGGGCCTAGGGGGTTGGTAAAAGTCAGACACCCAAAAGTGGTACAAGTCGTGTCGGAGTGTAGCCCAAAACACCCTGAGATACTACTAGAATACCTACCAGTAAATCTCCTGCCTCGGCCGAGGGCTTCGTGTAATGGCTCTTCTAGACACAGCGCGACCTCACCCCCAATACCGGGAGAGACGAACCCCTGAAGATCCGCTCACTGCCTCCATGTGGCTCGGGACTGTACCCAACTAAAACCTGTTTGCACGTCTCCTTTGAGCGTGGTAGGGTAGTAATCAAAGTACAGTGGGAACTCACACGAGAAAAATGACGACCCTCAGGTCGATGAACTAACCTGTACACATGTCACCAGGGAACTGCTATCTGACGTCAGGTATAAGACCAACTAGTATGTTCCCGGCGAGTCCTGTCCGGTGTACTCATAACCCAATGAGCACCTTTATACATCTTAGGTGATCCAACTGACACCAATGGCTTGTGAGACCGGCCACCGCCCCTCGTCGGGGTCTCGACTGTATACACTAGTCTACTCTGGAGTATTGATGCCCTGTCTCGAAACTCCCACGACTAGAGACCTTTTAAGGATGTGTTTATAGACTACCAGCTCCCACTTATATGATCGCCCTCATACTGCTGGTGGTCAAGCAAGAATCCTAGGGGCTCTATCAACGTGTAATAGCGACATGTCAGGTCACCTAAAGCAGTACACGATGATAAAGGTAAACTAGATAGCATACTATCATCTTGAGTAAGACTGTCCTACCGGGATAGGTCCTCCCTCAATCATTGCAATCACGCGCCTGTGATCCAATAATTGACTCTGAGGGCACTATCTCCAACAAAGACATCAATGTCAAAGCCCAAAACGAAACCAACATGATATACATCAAAATCATACATGTAAACATCAAAACTATACATGTAAACTCTGAAGGAAATGCATGCCAAACCTTTTTAAATCGCTGTGCGGTGCGCATAACACTGCACAGTAGCGGACACCTATTGTAAGAAAATAACTATATATATATATATCCTTTTTTTAATATGCTCGTCCCGCCATTTTGAAAACAATTTAGAAGGGTTTCCTTGTTTCAAACGTTTCGTGTCATCTCAGACACGTAGGTAAATACTGAGACTATAGCTCCCTTTTTGGAAATCCCTTCGATATCCATCAATGCATGCAAAAAAATATATTCAGGTACTGTTCTCGGACTAGTCCTGCTCAGCTACTCTACCAAGTAGTAATTATCATAAAAATTACCTGCTCAAAGGAAATCAAATAGCAACATTTATAGGAGAACGCCACGTGCGTTTGGGGTGCACGGAAATCGAAATCCATGAATGTGCCATATATGTACACAGAAACAAAATCTAAGTGCAACGGTTGTGCATGAAACACCTGTCAAAGGCAACGGGTGTTCCTGACAGCAATATCAGGTGCATCTGATATACACTAAGAAGCTCGATTTAGTGCATCTGGTGTGCATCAAAATCACATCAAGCGCCCAAATATGTCCAAGAATCCAAGTCAGGTGCACAAGGTGCACGAAAACAAATATCGAAATTGACGGTATCTAACATATCTCAATCCAAATCCAAATCAGGTATACCGGATATAATCTCACAACCATATGCATCAACGTGCACAAAATCGAATCAAAATACTAAAAGTGCATGAAAACTATACCGAAAGCACAAGTCAATTCACATGCATACCATAAGCATGAAATCTAAATCAACATCTCGAATGACATCAAATCGAAGTCAAGTGCAACTGTGGTGCACAAAATCTCAGTCATGCAAATAAATTTCCCAAAATATCAAAATCAAAGATGACGAAAATAGTCCCGCCCTAGCACATCCTCTAATGATCTCTGGCCAACTGTCATGGTCACTCATAACATGTCTCGTCGACGATGCCAAACTCTGGCTTACTGGGTGTGCGTAATATGACCGATCCTGGGTCCAAGTCTTTTCGTTTAGTGTTCCAGAAATGTTCTGTCGAAGTATCTCCCAAATCTCATTTCTGCTGAAATGCCCTGAAGCTATCATCCTTATGCTAAATCTGTTTCTTGTTCCGAAACGGCTGCATACTCATCGTGAATCCTTCTAGAAGATATATCCATATTCAACGCCTCTGCATGCGTATCACATCTCTGATATCAGCGGAGTGGAACGTCATCTTACCAAGATCTCGTACGAACCGCTTACTCCACTTTTCTTTAATGTCGACTGATTCGGACTCGTCTCTTTGTGGCTGCATGGACTGCGCTCCAACGGCTATACTCGTATCTGGAGTCTTCCAAGCAAAGTATCCCATCACATGATATCCAAATGATGTCGAACTTTTCGATCGATTCGTCAGAGTCTCATAATCCACCCAAGAGCTCAACATCTTGAGTACAGTTTAATAGCATTCTAGTACATGCCACAGTACCTATGGACTAACCGTAGAATGGCAAACCCAAGCCTCATTAATGGCACCGCTGAACTGCTGTGAACCCTAAGGTTTCAAAGCGTTCTCATGGTCATTATATCGAGTTAGGGTTTCATTCTTCTAGAGGGTCCATAGAATTACTTGCATTGCTCTCCGAATACTTTAAACTTGGAAAATTGGTTCCTGACATTCGATCGTCTTCTATCGACTCTCAACGTACCTGTGTGATGTCGTCTCTAGCTGGAATAAATCAATCTGATGACCTCGCATCGGGGTAGGCAATGAATCACATGTCCTAGTCTTTCATCTTTAGTGACTAGCGATCTTCTATCATATCTCTAAGTACAATTCGTGCGGCAATAGCTCCAAACATCTGGGGCGATATCTCGTCATTCGCAGCAGCAACTGGCTCATTCGTCTGCACGCTAAACAGTGCCTCAATCGTCAAAATAACGGTGCATTGACGGTCATCATATTCTGGCTGGCCTCTAGCAGTGGCCCAATCATCTGGTACTGATCTGCACGTCCGAGAAATCTCGTAAAAGCGATCCATCAAACGCTCATGGTGCGAAAACACAAAAAAAACGACGCCTCTATGCAATCGTATGTCCCTGGAATCATGCCCTGGTCAGTCATCGTCCGTGACGAGCTCATGCTGACGCAACTCTAGCTGTAGCTCTCTCTGCCCGTGTAATCGTGGCAGCAAAACCATAAACCGATATCGATGAGGATAGATCATGAATGAATATAATGCTGTGCAAGGAAATGTACATCTAAGGCTTCTTAAGCGGAGTAGCGTATCGTAAGTATGCAGCGGAACATACACACGGTACGTCACTCTCCTTAAGTCACCAACTCCATCAACCAAGGTCAACCGACGCAACGAAAGTTCGGGTCTAATACCCTCTCGACTAAGTCTAAGTTCTGTAAGGTCAAGCTTAGATTCCGTATATATACAAACGCCCTAGGCTATGCATAGTCAAACATAGACTCGAACCAAGGTTAACCTAGCGCTCTGATACCAACTTTGTCACCACCCGAAATGGCACGTGACTGGCCCTTGAATCATATGAAGTCTATAGGACCCCATCTAATTCAGGTAAGCCAAAACCCAGAAATCTAAAACCATTTTAGATAAGAAGAAACTTATTTTAAAAGAGTGGTTTTAATAGCATAAGCCGAATTATGCGTTTTTAAAACATCAAGTCTTTTCTGAAAATTTCGGCAGAGTTTCCTTTGTAAACACTGGCCCCGAACGGGGTACAACATAATAAAAGCATATATAATGATAAAAGGCATCCCCAAGTGGGAACTAGCTCTTCTTCAATCGACGACCATAACCACGCAAGAAATATAATATACAACGCCAAAGGGCGAGGATCAAAACTGAAAGGAAACTCAAAACAACAAGAAAACCATAATAATACAATGCGGGACTCTAAGGTCAAAAGAATATACAACTGGTCTTCTAAGTCTAATAAATAATACAAAATTGGTTGATGGAGTTTACTAGATTCAACTGAATAAAATAAAGTATAATGGTGGTCACGATGCAAGTGAACCCACTTGCCAAAGTAATCACCCAGAACGAAAGCAGTATGCCGGCAAAGCCGCAACGAAACCTGTACGGCAAAACCTGCAAGAACTGTGGCACATCGGGGGTGAGTTACCAACTCGTGAGTAGAAAACATCACAGAGCAGAAATCGAATGTATGACTCAATCCTAGGTCATACGATCATAATATATATCCTCAAATGATAATATGTCCTGAAGCATAATATAATGGCAAGGGTAAACATCTATGCATAAGTGTAATCCCATATGCTCGTGTCAGTGCCTAAGGTAGCAATATATCGTAAATATGAGGTATGAATGCATGAAAACATAATGCATCTAAATGTGGAAACTGTTTTTATAATATAGTGAGATTTCTGTATATTTATAAATCGAGATATCATCAATGTCTACGGTAGCGCCCCTGCAGTCTGTCCGAGGCCAAAATGTGGAAACGAAAACTTTTTCAAAACTTGAAATCGGCGCTATCGCAGACTTTAATCCTGGATCGAACCATTAACCTACAACTAGCTAATTAGAGAAGGGTTAAAAAAGCAATACCGATTGATCCGTGTCCTTCGGTCTTTGGCCACCAACCCAAGCTCCTCGCGGCATCTCCGATCTCTGGTCTTCTCGTCGGAAGGGCACCACATCTTCGAGTCTTTTTACGGACTCCCGCTTCATCCGAAGCTACTCGGGCACGAAGTTCGCTAGCCGACGTGTCCAAGGTGAAGTAGAGAATGTGTGTCATCACTTTGTCTCTTGAGGATTTAGTGGATTCAATTAGTGAGGAGATAATGAGCTCAAGAAAGAGGAGGAGGAAGAAGAAGCTTTCCTCTCTTTTTCTTTTTTTTTTGTTGAGATCAAAATGAGAGTGAGAGTTAGAATAGAAAATACAAGAGCTAACCTCACTATACATGGCTGCCCTTTCTCTCTCTCTCTCTCTCTCATTTCACCTCACAAATCAATCACTAAGCATGACATGGTTCAAAGAATAAGACCATGAGTCACCACCCTTGTCCATGTCATAATTAATGCACCTAATCATGGTTTTGAGCTCATTATTTCCATATGCAAACATTAATCCAAATGTTTGCAACAATAAAAAGAGAATGGCATCTACTAAACAAAACTAGTGACGGATCACAAGAGTACCCCTCACCTGTATATACATACCTGCATCCGCATTCCGACTGAATGCGAATGCGATGAGACTAAAGTAATCCAACAAATTTAATACTAGGATCCGGCTTAAACCAAAGCCCGCTAGTATGATCCGCCCGATCATGATCCGTGCACTACTGCACGTATATGATCGAACCCTGCCATATATCATACGGCCTCTACAACGTTTCGCCCAAAACTCGAAAACTGTCTGTGGGGAACTCTAAAGACTCATCAATACTTTAACTGTGGATTTAACCATTAGAACGTCAGAGGTACTAGCTGTACGTAACGGGCTACCAGGTATTGACCAAAAGGGAGGTCGATGAGCGAACTCATCCTGACACCCTACTGAGCCTGTCAGTGACAATATCCGTACAGTCCGGTCCGTTCGTCTATGAGCATCGCATGTCGGGCCTAGGGGGTTGGTAAAAGTAAGACCCCCAAAAGCGGTACAAGTCGTGTCGGAGTGTAGTCCAGAACACCCTAAGATACTACTAGAATACCTACCAGTAAATCTCCTGCCTTGGCCAAGGACTTCGTGTAATGGCTCTCCTAGACACAGCGCGATCTCACCCGCAATACCGGAAGAGACGAAACCCCTGCCGATCCGCTCACTGCCTCCATGTAGCTCGAGATTGTACCCAACTAAAACCTGTTTGCACGACTCCTTTGAGCCGTGGTAGGGTAATAATCAAAGTACAGTGGGAACTCACACGAGACAAATGATGATCTCAGGTCGATGAACTAACCTGTACACATGTCACCAGGGAACTGCTATCTGACATCAGGTATAATACCAACTAGCATGTTCCCGGCGAGTTCTGTCCGGTGTACTCATAACCCAATGAGCACCTGTATACATCTTAGGTGATCCAACTGACACCCATGGCTTGTGAGACCGGCCACCGCCCCTCGTCGGGGTCTCGACTGTATACACTAGTCTACCAATAGAGTAACAATGCCCAGTCTCGAAACTCCCATGACTAGGGACCACTTTAAGGATGTGCTTATAGACCCCAGCTCCTACGTATATGATCGCCATCATACTGCTGGCCGTCAAGAAAGAATCCTAAGGGCTCTAACAACGTGTAATAGCGACCTGTAAGGTCACCTAAAGCAGTACAAGATGATAAAGATAAACCAGATAGCATACTATCATCTTGAGTAAGACTGTCCTACCGGTATAGGTCCTCCCTCAATCATTGCAATCACGTGCTTGTGATCCAATAATTGACTCTGAGGGCACTATATCCAACACAATGAAATCAACATGAAATCAGTGTCAAGCATTGACACAAAACATAAATCTCAATATCTCAATATCTCAGGCTCCGGCAATCCGGACTGACCTGTAACCTCGAATATCAATATCTAGGGCTCTGGCTATCCGGAATGGCCCATATCCTCAAATCTCAAAACCCTAGGCTCCGGCTATCCGGACTGGCCTGTATCATAAATCTTAATAAAATCAATATCAATATCTGGGGCTCCGGCTATCCGGACTGGCCCCTGGGCTCCGGCTATCCGGACTGGCCCAACTCCGATCGGTATCCTCCGAATATCCGACGAGTCATAATACAATCACCAGTCAGCAATGCTCCCCTGTCATATGCTCAACGCCGATCAACTGCGATCTTCTTGCCCCGGGGTACCGTACCAGGTCCACCATGCACCCACAGACGGTTCCTACTCCTCCTCGAATTGGGTGTATGATATCGCTCAAGAGCCGAGAAAACTCATGGTGGACAATCTCAAATCATATCTTGAGAAAACCGCAACTTTCATTTTAAAAATGATAATCAGTTTTATAAAATCTTGCGGTTCCTCTAAATCCATAAATCTCATGGAAAACCCAAATTTTGAGAATAAATAACAATGAATTTAAAAGCATTGGGCTTCGGCAATCCGGACTGGCCCTAAATAAAAATGCATGACAGTGAATAATAATATGCATGAAATAGCAAGTAATAAATGCAATGTCTAAACTAGCATCTAAAAACAAGTACGCTAATACCATGTCGAAACTATCCGCTAACAAGCTATGTCAATGAAATAATATTCTCTAAAGTGTACGTGACAGGGCAATTACCGATGATGATGTGTGTGAGCCGACAAGTAAGTGTATGTGGAACATACGCATCATCGGTAATGGTGCTGGTGTTCTAACAGCATGATTTCGATACTAACACATGAAAACAAAATATAAGCATGCAATGCGATGCGAACAGCAATAATATGCGGGAGCTGAATAATAAATACAACAATAAAGAATATGCAATAATATAAATGAGTCTACAGGTAACTACAGGTCTAGACTAACAGACTAATCAAAGGGTAAGGAAAAACCACATAAATCTGAGTCGATACACGTATATATATAATAGTCGGGGATCCCGCCTCAATAGTATCCCATATGATACCCTATATATAATATGACATCGTCGAGTCAAGAGTGCGGATCTATCATCAATATAGCTCATACGTAAATCCATCGTATGGCATCCCAAATCTGGGTACGGGTCAATATCACATTTATCTCTTTATTCACTTGGTATCCTTATCCTTATCTCATGATCTGGGGGTACTGACCTACGTCTAGTACAATACTGATACCATTTATGTATGCATGCGTGTGTACGAAAACACCACGCCTAAAGGACCCGAGAAAATATCATGTCGTATCTCAAATACGAACCATATCACATCACCGATCTCATGGCCTCAAGCCCAATCTCATCGACTCATCTCCAATCCCAAGTACTATCCTCATAATCCATGTATATATATACGTGTGTGTGTATATATATATACATAGTCCCATACCCATGTGTGTGTGTGTATATATATACATATCCCCATATACGCACAAGTAAAATAAATGTATGCATGTGTGTGCGCGCGTGTGGGTGTAATCTCTAATCTAGGGTTTCGCAACTAACGCTAAACTATAACATTAACTTCTAAGTACACTAAGCTAACCCATGAACACTTAACCCTATCCGGATAAACAATAAACTCATAACAACATATAATATATATATATATATATGTATGTATACGTATTCGTATACATCACTACGAAACTGCGGGGGTGCTATACGCCATCCACCCGGCTTCCTCTGTAGATATATATTTACTCACATGATCTTCTTTTGCCGATGCCGACGTCGCCACTCGCTTGCTTGTCGTCTCGAAGTCCACATGGGGGTACCTACATGTTACAATATATCGTATCATATTAAAATCCAAATCAAAACCAAAATGACACGCGGAACTCACATAGGTCAAAACCTATGGTTTGCTCTCACAAATCAACCAAATAACACTGGATTTCGACGTACAAACGTCAAATGATTGAATACAAAACCCAATACTAAAACTTAGATTCAAAACATCGCAAAACACAGAGCAGCAACCAAATAAAATGGTCCCAGATTTTAGTTCAGGTGAAAACAATGTGCACAAACAATACTGGGGTAATGTATAGGGGGCATGTGACCTACAAAAGTAACCTGGACCCATGAATTCACCAAGCGGCCGGACCCCATACCTGAATTTCTGAGCTCACCATCCAGGGGGTCTCCAATGGGGTTCGTACTTGCAGGGTGTCTTCCTAGAATCAATTCTAGTCCACTGGGGTTGTTTGGTTATCTCATAATTATCCCAGGTCATCCCAGATTTCCCTGCACACCCTATATACTCACAAAACTGACATGAACAGTTCCATTTTTTCTGTATTTTGGGTTAGTATCAGTTGGTCTAGGTTTCTAACACTTAGGGGGGTTTAAGGTCATCACTAAAGCCCAATTACACTAACACAACTCAAAATTCCCCCAAACCTCATTTAGGAATTTTCGAAGTTCATTAAACTACTCCAAATCGGTTTTAAACTTGAAAAGAGGCTAAAGCAATTGAAATACTACAATTAATGTGAAAGAATTACCACATTTGGCAACTCAAGAAAATTCATGAGTTACCCAAGTGCCCAAAATGCAAACTTTCTTGGTCCAAAGTGTCGCTTATGAGCTTATGCATACTTTTTTTGAAGTGGGGATGAACTTTTGATGCATTTTTGATGGTGTAATGAGGGTTGTAGTGGAGGAGGGAAAGAGATGCTGCCAAGGTTGAGGAGGGAGGGGAAATGATGAAGAAGTTGAAGATGAAGACAGTGGTCTAAGGTCAAAGGAACCCCTCTCCTTCCCTCTCTTACCTATACCTCTCACTATGCTACAATTTCTTTTCTTTTCTCTTTATTCTTTATCTTTTCTTTTCTCTTTAAAATCCAAACCAAGCATGAAGAATTTTAAAGAAAAGCCATGAAAACAATTGTAACACAAGTGTAAAATAACATGGTGCATGTCATGAAGCCAAAACACGCTTAATGCCCAATTAGCGATATTTAATCGCAATTAGCATTAAAATAGTGTCAAATAAATCATAAATTATCATAATTTGCTTAGATCCAACAAAGCACCCTCTTTTTATTAATTTCCGTAATTTTCTAAATTTTTTCCGATTTATCGGTATTTAATTATACCGCACTAATAAAATATTCAATATATTATTATTTAATTATAAAAATTCCCAAAAATAATATTTTATTTTTCTGAAATGTTACAAGTGGGAACTCACACGAGACAAATGATGATCTCAGGTCAAAAGACTAACCTGTATTTATGCCATTAGAGAACTACTATCTGACGATAGGTATAATAGAAGTTCTTGACGAGTCTGTCCAGCGTACTCACCTCTAGTGAGCACCTGTATACTATAATAGGTGACACAACACCAATGGCTTGTGAGACTGGCCACCGTCTCTCGTCAGGGTCTAGAAACGTATACACTATTCTACTCCAAAATATCGATACTAAGTCTCGATACTCCCTCGACTAAGGACATTTAAGGATGTGCTTATGGACTACCCAGCTCCCACATATATGATCGCTATTGGTAGTGAAGTAAGAATCCTACGGGGTTCATCATTATGTATTAGTGACATGTAATAACAAGTAAAACGTATACACATCAATGATAAAGACAAATCAGATAGCATACTATCATTTCGAGTAAAACTGTTCTATCTGTATAGGTCCTCCCTCAATTATCATAATCGCATACCTGTAATTACAATAATTTCCTTAAGAGCACTATACCCAACAATCCCCCACTTGAACTTAAGGCCAATTATTACGGTATCGCATACCTACAACTTGTGTACTACCGAATACTCAACTTCTCTACTAATCAGTTTCACAAATCATGTTTGTTCGAGAAATAGCCTCAATGAGTGGATCCGCTACAGTATTCCAACTTCATCTCTCTATATCTCAACTTCACGGAGATCAAAAATCTTCCGAACTTAGCGATACCCCGCCTCAAGAATTTGTCTGGATATTTTATGTGACCAAGTTCATAAATGAACAACTTTCTCTAACAAACTTCTTGGGTTGTATCCTCCGTTGAGTCATAACCAGTATTCTACATCATGCCTACCTCAGTATGCCTATTGGAACCCTACCAATATACTACTCCTCATAAGAGAGTAAACTCAAAACTCTGACAATATATCTGTCATTTAGGTCACCTCGGAAGCCTAACCGATAACTGCTTCTTGGAGGAGTCTGCCGTTACCATATACCAAGAACATTCTCTTATATTTTTAACTGCTTCTCTCTGTTTCTCTAGGATTGGATTAATATCTGCTTGTTATAGCAAATGCAAAAGCAACATCTGGTTTGGTACAAGAAATTGCATGATTGACTCAATTGCTTAAGCAAATGATATTCCATTCATGTGAGTCCCTCTCCTTGTCAATCTGAAAGACATCTCTTTAGAAAGGATGACTCCATTACCTATGGGTGGACTACCATGCCAGGAATTATCCATTCTAAACCACTTTTAAAATGGTATCCAAGTACCCTGGATTAGGACTTTTCCAAATCTAGATTTAAAACCATAGATCTAGTCACCATAATCCTTGATATATTATCCATATCCATTATGGAGAAAACACCATATGACAACTAAATTTTGACCGATTGTAGTATAGGAACATCACTTCCTATCAGGAGTATGTCATCCAAATCTCAGGACATAACTCCCTACATCCTTCTTACCAGGTTCATCTGTTATTTTAATGAAGTCAAACACCTTAAGTTTCACATCAAAACAGATGATCCGTCTCCGCCATTCCTGCTTCAGTCTACAATTAGACATAAGCATCTTTCACACCTTCTGCTACTCCCACTGACTACGATAACCCTCTAGCAGAGTCATATACACGGGCACTTCTAAATTCTCATTTAGAAAGATGTTATAGTCATCATCTTGCTAGATCTCACAGTCATGAATAGCAGCAATGTCAAGTCATATCCGTATGACTTCAGCGTAGACACTAAAATAAAGGTTTCATCACAATCCACATCGGGTATTTGATGAAAACATTTACTACAAGTCTAGCCTTATTAGGTTTCCACCTTTCCACCTGTATTGATCTTGAAAGATCTGCTTACTCCTAATGGATTTTACCCCTTCAAGAGCACCCAAGAAATTCCATAATTTGCTGAAGTGCATGGATTCCAACTTGGATATGATGCATCTGGTCATCTGGAAGTTACCACTTCTTATGATCTGCTGATTACTAGCGGGGCCATCCTGACCATGATACTGACCTCCCTATCACCATTTACGATGAAACGGATGTATCTCTCGGGTGGCTGAGGTCATCTACTAAATCTGTGGAGTGGCTAAGCTTTGTCGAGTCCAATTGAATCTCCAGATTTTACTAAATTTTCGGTAACTGTTTGTGGTTCTGAAATCACTTCCAATTCTACCATACTCCTACTAGTTTCTTTTGCAAAAAAAAAATCCTTTTATGAAAAGGTGGTGAGTCAAGAACAATGTAACTATTGATCTTAAAATGGTAGAAGCTAAACCTTGGCAAATGCTTGGGATAAACCACAAACTGCCATTACCGAAGCGTGCCTTGAGTTTTTCCGTATTCTGCTTTTAAACAGAAAACGGATGACTCTATATTTTAACAACCTTAAGATATGCAACCTTTCTATGTCCATATAGAATCAAAGGCACTAATTTAGATGGAACCAGATTCAAATATCTTGCTGCTATTTTCAGTGCATATCATCTAAATGGAAAAAGGCCATACATCATTACTCACCAAGGAGTGTACCCAAGGATGAGTAACCTATAAGAGAATCAAGTTCTCAATATTACTATGACAGAATACCTAACATAAGTATCTACATCTTCAATCATCTCAAAAATCCTGATACTTCCAACGTATGGTTCTCTACTTTATTCTTATACCTATAAACTTCTCAAAAAATTTGGACCTTGCATTTCAACGAGTGTGTGTCTAAACCAGAGAACTCATAGGTAAACTTAATGAAGTAATATTACCAACCCCTTGTCCTAAAGGACACCGGACAACATACATTACCATGTATAAGTCCTAAGAGTATACTAACTAAAATTCCGTGTATTGTAAGTTGAAAACTGTATTTTGGTTAAGAAAGTCTATATACCGTTATTCAATGCACCTTACCTTATCCTCAACTGAAAAAGGTAAATGTTTATAACACAATTTTCAAAATATATATCTCACTTTATAAAATAAAGAAACAGATATTTCATTTTAAAAATTGGTGCATTACAACGGTTATTCGAAACCAAATATTTATCGTAAAGCAAAACCAGATGATTTAATCCAATATCACCAATTGTTACGAATTCTAATATTGAGGATCAAATCGCTCATTTCCAATATTCTATTTCTACTCAGCATCTGTAACGTCATAAAAGTGAGATTTTAATCCGGTATATACATACTCTAGAGTCAGAATCAATTGGGAAAATTGTTTTCAATAATAGCATCACAGAAATTCTAAATTTTAAATGTTTCAAAAGGGTGGTCGGGCATTCCTTGTAATGCCTCTTCCACTGTCCAGATTTACGACAGTAATAGCAAATTCCTTTGCCCTCACTCTAACCCTTTTTATGTCTCTACATCATACCTTCTGTACACCATAATTAGGCTAATCGGTTTTCTTACTTCCTTCCCTTTCAGCACCAGCCTAAACTTTGGAAAAAGACTATCCAATAAGCATAATAAGTATACTCTCTTAATATAAGGAGATCTCGTAACCAGAGAGAATGTAAAGGAAGAGAAAATCGAATAATACAATCTAAATTCTCCAGAGCAAATGGCCATCCTCGACTGAAATAATTTCTTCGAGTTCATATGTTACTATACGATAGTCTTTCCAAACAATATGGATCATCGTAGTGATACGGAATGTTCTAGAGAATGTTAAGGGAAAGTAGGAGTAGCAGGAAAATATACGACTTTGTCGTGAATCATGACAATCCAAAACCAAAGTGTATAAGAATGTTCGGTTAACTTGGTTAATGAGTTTTAGTTTAAGGTAAGTCATGGGTCGTTGTCAGAGAGAGAGAGAGAGAAAAGAAACACTTGGCGTGCACTATATCAAGATTAGATTGGTTAATCACTTTATCTAATTAGAATGGATCCCACTGTTTCCTTGAATTCTCCTTCAAAGCCTAAAAGGAGAACTGGTCGGGATCATCTACATCTTATAAGTTCGCTAACCGTTCAGCCAGGTCAGTGTTGGTACTCTGAGATAAGTCCCCCTGCTTTTGCACAGACCCAATTTAATAACCCCATTTCCGCAGAGGCGTAACCTCGTTAACACTTTCTAGACACCTAATAGGTTAGCTAATTGTGAAGTGAAAATCTTTCGAGGAGTAATACCTACTCATCGGTGGGAATCGGGATCCAACTATCATTGTGTGATAACTTTGATGGAAGCCGACCAAAATTACCACACACCAGAATGTATGCACATACTTAGCAAGTTTTCCTTATGTTTGAAACTCCCGATATGGTTTTTGCCCCTAAGACCCTAAGACCTTGACTAAAGATCAACAAATTAAACGGTCGTAGTCAAGTTCTATCCATGATTTTCTTGATCAGTATAGACCAACCCGCATGATCATTGACTAAAGATCAACAAAACCGTACGACTGTCCTACCTAATCACATCACCATGCACAGAAAAATATTACTTAGCAACCGTACACTATGCCTTGACTAAAGATCAACAAACGTAAACGGCGGCCACAAGTTGGAGCTCGGCCCGAACAAATGAATACAATATTATAAATCTAAACTGTATAAGCAATCGCACGTGAGGCTGTCCATCATGAAAATCCATCTAAACCATAAACAAGATATATATATAACAACAAGCAACACAAGCAAGTGTGCAATCCCGTCTAATCAAACATATAGCAATTAGACGGTATTTAACAACACACAAACAAGAAAACAGATCATAAACGATGCATTAGTTTCGTTTGAAAAGTTTCCCAAACTTGCCCAAAAACAAAGATAATCATAACTGAAATTCGTGGCAAAAGGAAGTATACCAAAAATCAAGTTTCCCAATTTCTATGTCACCACAAAATCCAAGGACCTAATTCAAATTTTGAGGCGTAAAAAGCTGCCAAAATGAATAAATAAGCGACCAGATTTTGGAGTTAGGTCCTCGGGTTTTATGCCATGTTTTCTTTCTTAATGACTAATCCTCTGCAATACTCAAAAAAAATTCTGGTGCTTTTTCAAAAAAGGGACAGAAACTTGGAAATCAAAACTCAATCTTGGAAAACTTTCGGCGTCGAAACTAGAACATTGTTTAAAACTAGTTCTAGTGTTTGGTTGACTCTGATACTATTGAAAGTTCCTCGTGCCCTTACCGCTACAACAGCGGCCGATACGGTATCGAAAAACAAAAATTTACGGGGAGCACTAGACACTAATCCCTAGCAATCTTTCCAAACACTAAGCTAGCAACAAAGCATGCAAGGTTTATAGAGACTACAACCTTTGTCGCGTGTCCACCCAATCGTGGAAGACCACTCCAAGCTCCTCATAGGCCATCGGGAACAAACTTGATAGGCGACCGCCCTTGCCAAAGTTGACCCACCCGAGAGAACCGATCCAAGCTCCAGCTTCACCTAGTGAAGCAACCGACGCTCCAAGCTTACTAGAAATGGAGTGTGGGGATATAGGAATTTTCCCCTATCATTTTCACCCTTGAACACGGTTGTTCCACTATCATTTTCACTATCATTTTCCGCTATCGTTTCGAGTAAGACTATTCTACCTGTACAGGTCCTCCTTCAATTACAATAATTGCCTTCCTGCAATTACAATAATTGCTTTAAGGGAACTATATCCAACAATCTCTCACTTGCACTTAAGGCCAATTATTACAGTATCGGATACCCACATGTCTCGTGTACTATCGAATACCTAACTTCTCTATTAACAATTTCGCAAACCGTTTTTGAGAAAGAACCGTGTTCGAGAAATAGCCTCAGTAAGTAGATCCGCTACAATGTTTCTAACTTTATATCTTTTTATCTCAATTTCGCGGAGATCAACTATCTCCCGAATTGAGCGATACCTACCTTAGAATTTTTCTGGATAGATGATGGGACCAAGTTCATAAATAATCAATTTTATCCAACAACTTCTAGGGTTGTATCCCCTGCTGAGTCATAATCAGCATCCAACGCCATGTCTACCTCAGTATCCTACTTAAAACTCTTTCCAACATACTATAGCTCATAAGAGGGTAAACTTATAACTCTTGACAGATACTCTATCATCCATGTCGCCTAGGAAGCTAGAATCGGTAACCACCTCTTATCGGAGGCTGCCATTACCATACACTAAGAATATCCTCATATGTTCTTCACTGCCTCCTTTTGTTTCTCCAGGATTGGATTAATATCTACTTACTACAACAAGTGCAAAAGCACCATCTAATCTGGTACATGACATCGCATGATTGACCTCACTTTCGAAACATGTCGAATGTCATTCACGCGAGAACCTCTCCTCGTCAGTCCTGAAGGCATCTCTTTAAAGAGGGTGACTCCATTACAGGCGAGTATACTACCGCGCTTGAAGTCTTTCATTCTAAACCCCTTTAGAATGGTGTCCAAGTATCCGGATTAGGACACTTCCTAAATCTAGATCTATCAATATAGATCTAGTCACAAGAATTCTTGGTACATTGTCCGGATCCTATATGGAGAAATATCTGTGATAACCATAATTTTTCCGATTGTAGTTTAGGAACATCACTTCCTGTCAAGAGTATGTCGTTCATATATCATATGACAGTACTCCCAAAATCCTTCTTACCAGGTTCATCTGTTATTTTGATGAAACTAAACACTCTGACTGTCACATCAAAACAGATGATCTTTCCCCGCTATGTTGCTTTAGTTTATAAATAGATATAAGTATCTTGCAAACCTTCCACTACTCCCACTGACTACGATAACTCTCTGGCAGAGTCATATACACATGCACTTATAAATTCCCATTTAGAAAAGACGTTATAGTCATTCACCTGCCAGATCTCATAGTCATGAATAACAGCAGAGGCAAGTAATATCCATATGGACTTCAGCACGGACACTGAAGTAAAAGTTTCATCACAATCCACATCTGATATTTGATGAAAACCCTTCATTACAAGTCTAGCCTTATTAGGTTACCACCTTTCCATCTGCACTGATCTCGAAAGATCTATCTGCTCCTAATGGGTTTTACCCCTTTAGGAGCATCCAGTAAAATCTATAATTTACTGGAGTCCGTGGAGTCAAACATGGATATAATGCATTCAGCCATCAATCGGAAGTCGCTGCTTCCTATGGCATGCTGATAACTAGTAAGGCTATCATCACTATGATACTAACATCCATGTCACCGTCTATGAGAAATCTAAAGTATCTCTCGGGTAGCTGAGGTCACCTACTAATTCTGCGGAGTGGCTAAGATTTGTCAGGTCCAATTGAATCATTAGATTCTACTAAATTTTCAATAATCATTTGTGGTTCTGAAATCACTTCCAGTTCTACCATACTCCCACTAATTTATTTTGCAAAAAGATGGCGAGTCAAGACCAAATCAACTTTTGATCTTAAAAATGGTAGAAGTTAAACCCTTGCTAAAACTTAGGATAACCTATAAACTGCTCATTACTGAAACGTGCCTTGAGTATTTCCGGATTCTGCTATCAACACGAACCGGATTACTCCATATCTTATCAACCTTAAAATATGTTCCCATTCTATATCCATATAGAATCTTAGACACTAATTTAGATGGAATCATATTCAATTGGTATGCAGCTATTTCCAGTGCACTTCCTAAAATGTAAGAATACCATACAACATTTTTCATCATGGAGCGCACCCGCAGATGAGTAATCTGAGAGAGAATCAAATTCTTAATTTTACAATTACGTAACACCTTGAATAAACATCCACATCTTCGATCACCTCGAAAAATCTTGATACTTCTAACATCTAGTTCTATACTTTATTCTTATACCCTATGAAATTATCAAAATCTTTGGACTTTGCATTTCAATAAGATTGTGTGTCTAAGACCAGAGAACTCATAAGTAAAACGGAATGAAGTATGAGTACCAACCCTTTATCAATAAGGATATCGGACAACATACATTACCCTATATTAGTCCTATGAGTATACTAACTTAAACTCTGTGTATTGTAAATTGATAACTGTATTTTGGTTAAAAATGTTTACACCGTTATTCAATACACCTTACCCAACAAAGGTAAATGTTCATAACATATTTTCAAAAATCATATCCCACTTTATAAAATAAAGAGACAGATATATCAGTTTTAAAAATTGGCGCATAACAGCGGTTATTCAAAACCAAATATTTGTCGTTAGGCAAAACCAGGTGATTTTCCCCAATAGCACCAATTGCTACGAATTCCGATTTTGAGGATCTAATCACCTTTTCCCAATACTCTACTCTTTCTCAGCATCTGTATCACCCTATAGATGTGAAATTCTAATCAGGTATCCATATAGCTAGGTGTCAGAATTAATTGAAAAAAGGTCTTCAATTACAACCACACAGGAAAACTGAAATATAAAAATGTTTCAAGGGTGAGGCCGGATATTCCTAATAATGCATCTTCCACTGCCCAGGATCATGACAGTAGTTACAATATCCTTTCCCCTCACTTCAACCTTTTTGTATATCTCTATATCTTACCTTTTTTACACAATAGTTATGTTAGTTGGTTTTCTTCTTCCCTACCTTTCAGCACCGACCTAAGATTTGGAAGAAAACTATCCAACAAGCGTAACTGGTATACTCTCCTAATACAAGGATCTCTCTACTTGAGAGAAGATAAAGAGAAGAGACAACAATTTTACAATTCAATTTCTCCAGAAAAAGTGGGTCCTCGAACTGAATTTTTTTTTTCGAGTTCGTATTTAACTATATGAGATAGACTTTCCTAGCAATATGGATCTTCGTAGTGATACGGAGCGTTCTAGAGAAGGCAATGAGGAAGTACAAGTGGAAGGGACATATTCAACTTTGTCATGAATTAGGGCAATATGACATTATCTAATGGACATATTCAACTTTGTAAAAAAATTCGGTTAACTTGGTTTACAAGGTTTAGTTAAGGTCGGTTATGGCCGCTAACAGAGAGAGAAAATAAACACTCAGCGTGCACTCTTGCAAAATTAGATTGGTTTATTAATTTATCTAATCAATAAGACTCCCGCTGTTAAATCAAATTCTCCTTCAAACCCTAAAAGGAGAAATAGCCAAGATCATGTACACTTCTCTAACCGTTCAGCCAGGCCAGTAAGGTTTCTTAACTTACAATGCTTTTATATACCATCCGCATTCACCACAAGATCTTGAGCACCCCTCCGCGGGTCTATCCTAAACCTTTACAAATGCAGCAAGCAACCCGTCAATTCTAGAGCGAGGCGGCCCGGTCTCAACTTCATGAGATGGCCACTTACCACACTTTACAACTCGGCGACTCGAGCACTTTTCTATGGGTTTATCCTAGTACAAGTAATGAAAAATAACTAATGAAAAAAACGATTGCAACCTGACTGTAAAGACTCTAATTTTACTGGACGAAAACTTTTAAAAGTTAATGAACATAATGGAGTTTGCTAACCTGAGCACAGGTTATAAATTTAATTTGCTTAAGAACAGCAAGAAAGCAATTGTAGCTCATTGGTAAAGTTTTGCACTGCTGTTATATAGCCCCTATGTTCGAATCCCATCAGCCACATATATTTTTATGATTTTTACTTTAAACTTTTTGGGGGCCCAAAATTTTACACGTACAATACACGTAAGAAATGGAAAGACAGAAAATAAACATGTGCACAATGTTATATATACAGACTAGGACACGTGGCTCAAATCCAAGACCCCAACTCTTCTTAATGGACGGCGAGATAAAGCTTTTGGGCAGCACCGCCGGTCCCCACCATAGGGAATGGCCCATTCTCTGCACACCACACCCCTTGGCCTACCCCCACTACTCCTATTCTGTTTGTTCTCCCTGAAAACTAATAGAGAATTAAAAATGGGCTTTAAATCCTATTTTTTATGCATTTTTAATTTTCTCTTCAATTCCAAAACCCTAATTTTACCCTATAAACACAACCACATACCCTGGCCCTCTTCATTCTGAAATCTCTTGTCAAAAAATTCTCAAAATTTTCTAAGTCAAAGAAGAGTACAGGTGGAGTTAGCCCAATATCACTTTCCGGTGAGGATTCGAGACGTTTCCGGCGAACCCGCGACTCCACGAAGCTACCAAATTCATCCTATACCTCCCCTCTCTATTTCTAGCTAGTAAGTCCCACTTCTTATTCTATTCTTTCGCCTTAAAAAGTCATCTTTTCAAAACTTGTCGGAAGTGGAGTTATCCCCACATTCGATTCTAAAATCTTTAAAATCATAATTTTTCTTAAGAATCACTCATCTATAACACTATATCTTTCTTAGTAATCATGAAACAAATATTGAGAACAATTTTCATCTTAAAATATCATGTTATGTAACTTTAATTTGCGTTTTTCATTTAAATACCACAAACTTTACATATGACATCTTTTAAGTATTTAGCTTAGCATACCATTAAAATATCTCACGAGGTAATGACCAACCTCTCACATACACCTATCTTGACATGGCACGATTCTCTTGAACAATGTTTTTGTGACAAAATAAGACTTTTCATTAAAATACCCTAAACTATTAAAACCATATTTCAGTAAATTGTGCACTTAATTTCTTGCGATTATGCCTCTACAACCCATTTTGGGGAACCCGATCGGGATGGTGCAGATTATCGCACATCCTTGGGACTAGTAGAGCAAGATGCAGACCTCCTCACGGAGCATACGATCTCGATGGAATTTTAATACATCTTTTAAGAAAAACGAGAATTTCTATTTAATAATAAAAATTAATTTTTAATAATTATATAAATATTATCAAACCATCTATTTTTAATATATAGTAAAATTCTATGTTTTCTAGAATATAAAAGAATTACAAGTTTCATGAAAATACCATCAAGAATCAATACAAGTTTAACTTTACATTAAAATACCTTGAACTATTCAAGCTAGGTATATATTCACGAGAATACCTCACCTTTTAAAAGTTACATCCATGACAACCTTAAATACGATAAATAAATACTTGAGTTTTATTTTGAAAGTATACTATAAAATATTTTTCATAAAAATCCCTCAAGTTATATTAAATTACAATAAGGACCCTAGTAAATATAGGTTTAAGCGGGATCAATTCTCTTGAGCCTCAGGGAGCCGGAGAAAATGGGTGCTTGCCTATTTAAGATAGAAAACTGAACCAGGGTTATCAATGGTAATTGTCTTGGAAAAAGACACAAATCCTGCCGTTCATGTGCAGCAGTTACCGATAATTCCCAAACCTAATTCAGTATCCAATTCTGTTTAAAGGGTCTAACTCAATCCGAGTCCCAGTCTAATCTGAAAACAATTCAAACATGAATTATAACTCCAATCCAACATGAATCCAATATATACTTGAACCTGAACATGTATACCGAACAATACAAACATGCAACATGACTTGACTTGACCGAACCATGGCTATATCTTGAACTTGACTATATAACTATCTATTTACATCCTGATCCGTTTACATGAACAACTTATACCATGGTTTCGGCAAGTCTTATACTACAAAATAATACAATATATATATTATGGGGTTTTAATGGGGTAGATTGGTACGGTATGTATTATAAGTGGTACGATGAAGGACACTAAAAAACACCTACCGTACATCCATATCGTTGTCCCGTAGGTATTGACGGGGCCTTGTACATTCCGTTTCCCATAGTCCACGGGATACTTGGACTCCTCTCGTAAACACTGATACATTATATACCAAGCTACAAACAATTACGTTAGCATAACAAACAGATAATTTACCAGTTCTATTCTCCTTACTTGTCTAGTCCATTCTATCTTTTGGGACTTATCAAGCGCTAGTTCGCTGACGACATTTATTTCTCTTCTATGTTTGGAATGTTGTCAGGATGACCTGACTCTCAGGAGATCGAGCCCAGCCAGGAGGATTTGGGGTAGTTTACAGAGGAGACAGAGTTCTAGTTCTTACTTGTACTTACTTTTCTTTCAGTTCATATGCCATTATTTAGGCATCGCTTTCTATCATTGTATTTTACCTTTCAGTTATATGTAAAGAATGAATATAAATAAAAAGTTGTTGTTTCATTACATCTCTTGTTATTCTTGTGTTATTTCATTTATATTGCTTATTTACGCTTAGTGTGTTTACTTCTGAGTAAATGCGTCGCGTGCCTCACCATGTCTCCTTTCCCGTACATTGGAAAGCGGGGCATGACAAGTTTTGTTGGTGGCCCATGCAGGTCAGTTCTACATGAAGTCTTACCATGCAGGGTTAGTTCTGGATGGAAACCTAAGCAATATATCACAAGAATTATAATAATCAACAGCTATACATTCTTTACATTTCAATTCTTTGAATCTATCCTAACCCTACTTATTCTTTCAAGGTTATGGATTTCCCGAACAACACGAGCACCAACGTGAATGGAAACACTCCACCTCCTCTACCACCACCACCGACTGTAGAAGATCCTATCAACGAGCAGACGGTATTGCTTGAGGCAATTAAGAGACTCTTGAAGGGACAACAGCAGCAGACTGCCATCCTCCTACACCGTCTAGAAGCTAAGGCACCCAGTGTAAAACAGTTCCGGGCACTGCATCCTAAGAACTTTTCTGGGAAAGAAAGCCCCCTAGAGGCAGAAGAATGTGCTAAGTCCGTCGAAAACGATCTGGTAGCAGCATAAGTGCCAGAGATTGCTTGGGTGAGAGTTGTGAAGCTGCAACTCACTGACAACGCCAGAGTATGGTGGAAGGCTGAAGAAAGCCGTCTTGCCCAGCCGATTGAATAGAAGACATTTCACGACATGTTAGACGCGAAGTACTTTCCCGAGACCACCCGTTTTGATATGGAACAGTAATTCATCCACCTGCAACAAGGCTCTATAAGGAGCAAATCATTGGATGAATACGATGCTGAGTTCACCATGCTTAACAGGTAAAATATGTCTCAAATATTCAAATTCTTAACTGTTGCGCCACGGCAGCGCCCCGGCCGTCTATCCGAGGCCAAAATGCGGAATCAAAAATTTTCCTTACTTGGAAACCGGCGCTACCGCGGACAATGAAAACCCGGATCGTAACCATTAACCTAATGCTAGCTAACAAGAGATAGGAAGAGAAGTATACCAATGATCCGAGTCCTCCGGTCTTCTCCTCATCGTCCCGATCTCCCGCGGATGCTCTAGTCTCCACATCGTCGCCTCCTCGCCGGAAGGGCACCACATCGCCTGCGTCTTTTACGGGCTCCCGCCTTAATATCGAGGCAACTCGGGCATGAAGCCGGCAACTCGACATGCTCAAGATATGCTGTAGAATGTGTAGTGTAGAGGCTATGTCTCATTGGGGGTTTGTTGCCTTTGAAGATGATGGAGGAATCAAGATTAGAAAAATGGTGCTTGCATTTTTCTAGCATGAAAATGAGATCAAGAATGAAACTCTCAAGATGAAGCTCTCATCTTTTTTCTTCTCTCCAAAAATGAATAACCTTCTCAAAATAGAATGGTGGAGGAAAGAATATGAAGCATGAAGGGAGGTGATGGTAGGAGCACAAGTGGTGACCACATCCAAACATCATCATAACAAACTCACATCAACTTTCATCTCATTTCTAATCTTCATAAAGCAAGAAATGATGAAGGAAAAGAATGGTATCTAAAGATGCTATCATAATAAATACATTTGCAAGAAAACCCTCCACAATGTGTTATTTGCAAACTTGCAAATAACACCCTCCATCGAAAAAGTCCGGCCGGGAAAGAACAAAGGAAAACCGGCCGGAACGGAATGCAAACTGGCAACTCCAGAAAACTGGTCCCGTAATAAATTACAGGAAAACCCCGATACTGTGCATACACACCCGCATCTGTATTCCGTCCGGATACAAATGCAATGAGACAAAATCTACACTGTACTATACTAGGATCCGGCTTAAACCAAAGCCGGCTAGTAATATCCGTTCGATCCTGATCCGTGCAATACCGCACGTATCTGATCGAACCCTGCCATATATCCATACGGCCACTAGTACAAACCGTCCGATCCTGATCCGTGCAATACCGCACGTATCTGATCAGACCCTGCCATATCTCCATACGGCCTCTACAGCGTTTCGCCCGAAAGCTGAGTAACTGAAAGTGTGGTGGACTCTAAAGACTCGTCAATACTATGGCTGTGGATTTAACCACTAGCACGTCAGAGGTATTAGCCAATACGTGACGGGCCACCAGCTATTGACCAAAAGGGACGTCGATGAGCGAAATCATCCTGACACCCTACTGAGCCTGTCAGTGACAATATCCGTACAGTCCGGTCCGTTCGTCTATGAGTATCGCATGGCGGGCCTAGGGGGTTGGTAAAAGTCAGACCCCCAAAAGCGGTACAAGTCGTGTCGGAGCGTAGCCCAGAATACCCTGAGATACTACTGGAATACCTACCAGTAAATCTCCTGCCTCGGCCGAGGGCTTTGTGTAATGGCTCTCCTAGACACAGCGCGACCTCACCCCCAATACCGGGAAAGACGAACCCCTGCAGATCCGCTCACTGCCTCCATGTGGCTCGGGACTGTACCCAACTAAAACCTGTTTGCACGACTCCTTTGAGCCGTGGTAGGGTAGTAATCAAAGCACAGTGGGAACTTACACGAGACAAATGACGATCTCAGGTCGATGAACTAACCTGTACACATGTCACCAGGGAACTGCTATCTGACATCTGGTATAAGACCAACTAGCAGGTTCCCGGCGAGTCCTGTCCGGTGTACTCATAACCCAATGAGCACCTGTATACATCTTAGGTGAACCAACTGACACCAGTGGCTTGTGAGACCGGCCACCGCCCCTCGTCGGGGTCTCGACTGTATACACTAGTCTACTAATGGAGTATCGATGCCCTGTCTCGAAACTCCCACGACTAGGGACCATTTAAGGATGTGCTTATAGACCCCAGCTCCCACGTATATGATCGCCATCATACTGCTGGTCGTCAAGCAAGAATCCTAGGGGCTCTATCAGCGTGTAATAGCGACCTGTAAGGTCACCTGAAGCAGTACACGATGATAAAGGTAAACCAGATAGCATACTATCATCTCGAGTAAGACTGTCCTACCGGGATAGGTCCTCCCTCAATCATTGCAATCACGTGCCTGTGATCCAATAATTGACTCTGAGGGCACTATCTCCAACAATCTCCCACTTGCACTCAAGGCTAATTATTGCGATGTTGCATACTCACAGCCCGTGTGATACCGAACACCCAACTCCTCTACTAGTCAGTCGCACAAAGCCTGTTTGCGAAACTATTGCGTTCGAGGAATAGCCTCAGTGAGTGGATCCGCCTAGATGTTTCTTTCTATGTCTCTCTAAATCTCAAGTTCGCGGAGAATGCCATCTCCCGAAATGAGCAATACCTGTCTTAGAATGTCTGGATGTTTGATGGGACCTAGTTCATAAATGAACTCCAAATTCAAACTTCTTAGACTGTATCGTCAACTGAACTTAATCAGTATCCTGCGCCAAGCCTCCCTCAGTATCTGCCTGGATCACCTATCCAGAATACTGTCCCTCGTCAGAGGGAGAACTATAACTCTGACAACCTCCTTGTCGTCCATGTCACCTTGGAAGCCTGGAGTGATAACCGTCTCCTAAAGGAGGCAGTGGTTATCATATCCCTAGAACATCCACTTATGTTCTAAAACTGCTTCCGACCGTCCCTCCAGGATTGGATCAATATCAACTTATTGCATCTAGTGCAAGAACAACATCTGGTGTGGTACTTGACATCTCATGATTGACTCAATTGCCTAAGCAAGTGATCTGTCAATCATGCGTATCCCTCTCCCCTTTAGTCTGTAAGACACCTTTAGAGAGGGTGACTCCATTGCCTGCAGGTGTACTACCGTGCCAGGAGTCGTCCATTCTAAATACTCATAGAATGCTGTCAAGGTACCCAGATTAGGAAACCACCCAAATCTAGATCTAAAACCATAGATCTAGTAACCAGAATGTCTGATATAATGTCCAAGTCCCTTGTGGAGAAACTACTGTGTGACGACCAAAGTGTAACCGATCGTAGTATAGGAATGTCACTTCCTACTTTGTGTATGTCATCCAAAACCCGGATATCACACCCTACTACCTTCTCAACAGATCCATCCCCTATTCTGATGACGTCAAACCTATGACTGTCACATCAGAAATAGATGATCTTTCTCCGCTATATCTGCTTTAGTCTATAAATAGACATAAGCCTGATGTCCACCAATGCTTCCGCTGCTCCCACTGACTACGACAACCCTCTGGCAGAGTCATATAGACGCGCACTTCTAAAGCTAGTTTAGAACGACGCTATACTCATCCTCCTGCCGGGTCTCGCAGCCTGGAACAACAACAATGGCAAGTGTGGGTAAACAAGAACTTCCCTGTCACCGTCCTTGAGGCTACCGGAGTACCTCTCGGGTGCCTGAAGTTACCCACCTTATCTGCGGAGTGGCCAATGGAATGTCAAATCAGATTGAATCTTTAGGTTCCTTATCAAATCTTCAGTAATCGTTTGCGGTTCTAGAATCGCTTCCAGTTCTACCATACTCCCACTACTGTTTTCTGAAAAATAACCATTTCCTTTTAAAATGTGGCAAGTTAAGAACAATATCACTATTGATCTTCCAGATGGTAGAAAGTCAACCCTCGTCGTAGCCTGGGTCAACCCACAAACAGCCATTACAGAAACGTGCCTTGAGTTGTCCAGTGTCTGGTTTTAATCATAAGCCGGACAACTCCCTGTACCTTAACATCGTTAAGGTATGAACTGTTCTATATCCAATATAGAACCAGAGGCACTGATTTAAATTTAACCAGATTCAAATCATGCAGCTATCTCCAGTGCATGTCAACTAAATGGAAGGAGGCCGATCAGCGTTACTCAACTTAGGAATGCTTCCAATTATGAGTAACCTGAGAGAGAAGCAATTTCTCTTTATCATTACTATCAACTGAATACCATACACAAGTATCTACATCTTCGATCACTTTGAAGAATCCCGATACTTGCAATACTTGGTTCTCTACTCTATTCAAATACCTATAACTCCTTAAAACTTAGACCCTGTGTTTCTACGAAACACATGTCTAAGAACTAAAGAAGTTAAAAGTAAACAGAATATAGTATGAGGACCAACCCCTCTGTCCTAATGGACACTGGACAACATACAATACTCTGTATAAGTCCGCCGAGTCTAACAACTCTTTCACTGTGCGTCGTAGGTTGAAAACTGTACTTATGGTTAAGAAGAATTACACCGCTGTTCAATGCTCCCTACCTAATCATCCACTGATATAGGTAAATGTCACCGACATAATATCAAAAGGTATATCTCACTCTATGAAAATAGACGTACAGATATATCAATTTGAAATTGGTGCACAACAGCGGATATTCAAAACCAAATATTTGCCGACCGGCAAACAGCCCAGATGATCTCCTCAAATATCACTGATTACAACGAATCCCGATATAATGAGGATGATTACCCTATTCCCAATAACTTACTCCCACTCATCATCTGTAAAACCATACAGATGTGAGAATCAAACCTGGTAAATACATACCCTGGAGCAAGTGTCCAATCGGGAAATCAGTTTTCCTTTAACAGTACACAGTTGAATTGAAACATTGAAATATTTCAATGGGGTATCCTGGTATTCCTAGTAATGCCTCTACCATTATCCAGATTCACAACTATAACCGTATAATTCTTTGCCACCTCTCCAAATCCCTTTATATGTCTTTAGTCATTACCTTCTGCACACCCCTTAGGCCAAATGGTTTTCTTCCTTCCCTACCGTTCGGCACCAGCCTATGGTTTGGAAGAAGACTATCCAATAAGCATAATGGGTGTACTGTCCTAGTCCTAGGAGCACTTGCAATGCGAGAGAAGGTGAAGATAAAAGACAACCGAATAAACCTTATTCCTATTTCTCCTGGACCAGAATCCATCCCCGAACTGGAACAAGTTCCTTTCGAGTTCGTATATAACCATACGATGGAGTATCTAATAAACTGTGGATCTTCGTAGTGATACGGAGTGTCCTGGAGAAATACAAAGGTGATTTAGGATTGGCGAAGAAATACTTGGTTTGGTCGTGAATATCAGTCGCAATTTACTTTGCCCTCTTACTAATCCATTTCTTTGTCTTAACTTAATACCTTCTGCACACCATCGTTATGCTAATTGGTTTTCTTCATTCCCCACGTTCGGCACCAGCCTAAGGTTTGGAAGAAGACTATCCAATTTGCATAATAGGTGTACTATCTCCTAAACCAAGGAGTACTCACAATGAGAGAAGGTGAAAAGAAAAGACAACTGAATAATCCTATTCGTTTTCTCCAGAACCAGAAACCATCCTCGAAGTCCTTCGAGTTCGTATATAACCATACGATGGTTTTGTCCAATGGAAGTGGACGTTCGTAGTAATACGGGGTGTCCTGGAGAAAAGGGTAAAAGTAGGAGTGGCAATGAGGTTTGCAACTCTGACAATCCAAAAGCCAGTGTTAAGAAGGTTCGGTCAACTTGGTCACTGAGTCATAGTCCAGGGTCGGGTCAATGGTCGCTGCCAAAGAGAGAGAGAAAAGAAACACTCAGCGTGCACTCTAACCTAGATCAGAATGGTTATCACTTTGTCTAATCTGGAAACCTCCCACTGTACCACAAATTCTCCTCCAAACCTGAAAGAAGAATTAGTCGGGATCACCCGAGGAGTAGACCAACTCATCAGTGGGAATCGGGATCCAACTATCATCGCATGATAACATGACGGAATCCACTCACGTCACCACACTCCAGAAGGTATGCGCATGTCTGGCAAGTTTCAGTTCTTTTGAAACTCCCGATGTGATTTTTACCCCTAGGACCCAAGTGATCTTGACTGAGCCAACATATCAAAGGATCCTAGTCAAGTTCAACCCGTCATTATCTTGATTGCATTAGACCCACCCGCACGAATCCTTGACTGAGCCAAAATGACCGCACGACTGTCCTAACCAATCTCATATCCATGCAACAGAAAAGCACTACATAGCTACCGAACACTACGCCTCGGCTAAGCACGACATACGCAGCACGAATACTAAGTAATACTAATCTGAAATGACGGAGGGCTACGACTGGTTTTTGGCGAAAAACCTTTAACGTAATGAACTTGATATCGTTGAAGGAACTGCATAGCCTTTTTAGAAAATATAGTGACGAAAACCTTTACTAAAGAGGTCACTCCCGATAAAGGGATCTCGGCTCTTTCCCCGTAGAATGAGGTGCAGGATATTCCAACTGAATACCACGATGCAAAGCAAAAGTAATCGGCTATATTGAAGTTAATGCTCTGACGCAAACTTCTGTCCAAGGGGTCACTCCCGGTGAAGGGATCTCGGCCCTTGCCTCGTCGACTGAGGAGCAGGATATTCCAAATGAATACCACGATGCAAAACAAAAGTGAACGTCCTTGCAATAACAGCTTTTTGAAAAATGTTCCAACAACATCAGAATAGGTTTGTTTAACTTGCATTGATCCGAATCAACGCAGTCCCATCAATTGATCACACCACAAAGAACGAAAATATACTGACGTACGTATATGCCATCCGCATTCGCCACTGGGTCCCGTCATCACCCGTTAGGTTAGCTAACTAACGGCAGAGCGGGGACTGGACTAGCGCGGATGAAAAACATATACAACATCTACTAATATATATACCAATATATTATATTTCGCTCAAGGCGTGAATAAAATGCAACATCACAGAAATGTACAGCATCACAGAACAATACAGATATCTGGAAGCCCCGGGTTTCACAGAGCCGCTGCTGAAACCCGACGTTCCCCTGGTCGTGTGGATAGCCTGTGCAATGAAAACCTAGACCCCTACGGGCGCGGCAAGTCACCCGCCAAAACCTGAAGCGAGGCAGCCCCCTTCAGCTCCGTGAATGGACCACCCAGCACTTCACGGAATCCGGTAACTTGGGCACCCCTCCTGGGCCAACCTGTACCCCCTATGAGTGCGGCGAATAGCCCGCCAATTCCAGACTGAATCCCCCTCCATCTCAATGCCCTGAGATGCGGGCCCGTTGCCCTCTAGAACCCGGCTATCCGGGCACCCCTCCGCGGGGTAACCCTAGTACAGAAAGTAAAATATACATACACCGGGTACATCGACCGCAACCAGGTCATTCCCCAAAAGAATAATACAAACAGGCAGTGACGGCAGTCCACATATCGGACGCTCGCCCCGCAATATCAAATGTACATAATACAACAAAACAGTACTAACATTGCATCCAGGCTATCCCCCACGACCGATCCGCAACAACACAGCATAAACACAGAACATCAACGTGAAAATCACGTTCGCAAATCCGTCTAACCGGGCTATAGCAGTTAGACAGGATTTACCGATCAAGTGACATTCACGGTCGCAGATATAATGTAAATACTGTGAAATAATGTGTTTAAAATATCCGATCGATCAAATAATTAACAAGTGGGCCCCCAAGCAATACTGTAGCACTCACAGAAAATCTGGGCCCAAATTTAATATTCCAGAAACCCTATTTTAAGCCCAAGAGCCCACTGGAAAAATTGGACACAGTGAAGACAACAATGTGCGGCGGAACCGCGGCCCAAGGGGGGGTTTGGCCGCGGTTCCGCGCTTCAGTGGTCGAGTCACTGTGTCGAACTTTTCCAGTATTCTTAGAATTTCTTGTACATCATTCTGCAATCACCTGAAAAAATTTTCGAGCTCGGAAAAAATCGACAGAAAACTGATGCAAACAAAAATGAGGTTTTTGGAATTTCGGTCGATCGGATAAGTAAAACACATTAGAACAAGCTAGACAAGGTTAATGGCGTGGCTCTGATACCATGTTGCGCCACGGCAGCGCCCCGGCCGTCTATCCGAGGCCAAAATGCGGAATCAAAAATTTTCCTTACTTGGAAACCGGCGCTACCGCGGACAATGAAAACCCGGATCGTAATCATTAACCTAATGCTAGCTAACAAGAGATGGGAAGAGAAGTATACCAATGATCCGAGTCCTCCGGTCTTCTCCTCATCGTCCCGATCTCCCGCGGATGCTCTAGTCTCCACATCGTCGCCTCCTCGCCGGAAGGGCACCACATCGCCTGCGTCTTTTACGGGCTCCCGCCTCATTACCGAGGCAACTCGGGCTTGAAGCCGGCAACTCGACATGCTCAAGATATGCTGTAGAATGTGTAGTGTAGAGGCTATGTCTCATTTGGGGTTTGTTGCCTTTGAAGATGATGGAGGAATCAAGATTAGAAAAATGATGCTTGCATTTTTCTAGCATGAAAATGAGATCAAGAATGAAACTCTCAAGATGAAGCTCTCATCTTTTTTCTTCTCTCCAAAAATGAATAACCTTCTCAAAATAGAATGGTGGAGGAAAGAATATGAAGCATGAAGGGAGGTGATAGTAGGAGCACAAGTGGTGACCACATCCAAACATCATCATAACAAACTCACATCAACTTTCATCTCATTTCTAATCTTCATAAAGCAAGAAATGATGAAGGAAAAGAATGGTATCTAAAGATGCTATCATAATAAATACATTTGCAAGAAAACCCTCCACAATGTGTTTTTTGCAAACTTGCAAATAACACCCTCCATCGAAAAAGTCCGGCCGGGAAAGAACAAAGCAAAACCGGCCGGAACGGAATGCAAACTGGCAATTCCAGAAAACTGGTCCCGTAATAAATTACAGGAAAACCCCGATACTGTGCATACACACCCGCATCTGTATTCCGTCCAGATACAAATGCAATGAGACAAAATCTACACTGTACTATACTAGGATCCGGCTTAAACCAAAGACGGCTAGTAATATCCGTTCGATCCTGATCCGTGCAATACCGCACGTATCTGATCGAACCCTGCCATATATCCATACGGCCACTAGTACAAACCGTCCGATCCTGATCCGTGCAATACCGCACGTATCTGATCAGACCCTGCCATATCTCCATACGGCCTCTACAGCGTTTCGCCCGAAAGCTGAGTAACTGAAAGTGTGGTGGACTCTAAAGACTCGTCAATACTATGGCTGTGGATTTAACCACTAGCACGTCAGAGGTATTAGCCAATACGTGACGGGCCACCAGCTATTGACCAAAAGGGACGTCGATGAGCGAAATCATCCTGACACCCTACTGAGCCTGTCAGTGACAATATCCGTACAGTCCGGTCCGTTCGTCTATGAGTATCGCATGGCGGGCCTAGGGGGGTGGTAAAAGTCAGACCCCCAAAAGCGGTACAAGTCGTGTCGGAGCGTAGCCCAGAATACCCTGAGATACTACTGGAATACCTACCAGTAAATCTCCTGCCTCGGCCGAGGGCTTTGTGTAATGGCTCTCCTAGACACAGCGCGACCTCACCCCCAATACCGGGAGAGACGAACCCCTGCAGATCCGCTCACTGCCTCCATATGGCTCGGGACTGTACCCAACTAAAACCTGTTTGCACGACTCCTTTGAGCCGTGGTAGGGTAGTAATCAAAGCACAGTGGGAACTCACACGAGACAAATGATGATCTCAGGTCGATGAACTAACCTGTACACATGTCACCAGGGAACTGCTATCTGACATCTGGTATAAGACCAACTAGCAGGTTCCCGGCGAGTCCTGTCCGGTGTACTCATAACCCAATGAGCACCTGTATACATCTTAGGTGAACCAACTGACACCAGTGGCTTGTGAGACCGGCCACCGCCCCTCGTCGGGGTCTCGACTGTATACACTAGTCTACTAATGGAGTATCGATGCCCTGTCTCGAAACTCCCACGACTAGGGACCATTTAAGGATGTGCTTATAGACCCCAGCTCCCACGTATATGATCGCCATCATACTGCTGGTCGTCAAGCAAGAATCCTAGGGGCTTTATCAGCGTGTAATAGCGACCTGTAAGGTCACCTGAAGCAGTACACGATGATAAAGGTAAACCAGATAGCATACTATCATCTCGAGTAAGACTGTCCTACCGGGATAGGTCCTCCCTCAATCATTGCAATCACGTGCCTGTGATCCAATAATTGACTCTGAGGGCACTATCTCCAACATTAACATCACATACTACACTGATAACACAAGACCGTAACAGGTTCGCGGCACATCTCATACCGACTGCTGAGGTCAGAGCACGACAGTTTCATCAAGGGTTGGATCTAGAGATCCAAGCTGCATTAGCTACAGGGGATTTCCAAACCCACGATCTTGCTCTGAAGGCTACCCGTGAAAGTCTACCCTAGCACCACCATGAGGTCCAAGTGACATCAAGCATGCTAAATTCAAATTTTTATAGGTGCTAAGCTAGACTAATCAAGATCGTTAACTAGATGATTAAGGTTTTTATGTTTGATATCAACTAAAGTATAAAGAAGTGAAGATGGATATACCCTCGTAGATCGAGTCCTTCACTTCACATACTCCGTGTAGTAGTCCCACGACTCCACTAAGCTCCACTTGAGGGTTTGTACGAGCTTCCTCCGATAACCCTCGTGCCAAATATAATCCACGCAAAGTCCCTCCAACTCAAGCTACCTCTATACTAAACTCTTTAGCGTAGGAAACACGTTACACTCGATCGCTAGTCAAGTGTAGGATGATGAAGTAGGGGATATGATTTTGCTCACAAGATTGTGTTCAAGCTTCATGGTTCACATCACATGTGAGGGTTGAAGCTTGAACCGTGACTTTAAGGAAGAAGAAGAAGCTAGAGAGCTTGAGAGCAAAATGGGAGCAACTCAAAAAAATGGCTAAGTGTGGAATGAGCAAGTAAATGGCTAACCCCTTGATCTCCCTCATTCAAGCATGGAATTATTGCAATATAAAATTGTACCCATGCTTGAATAGTGAGTCAAGATCAATAAATAATGATAAAAGCCCATGCTTGCAACCATGCTCCCAAAATCTTCCATTTTCCACCTTATTTTCCATTTTTCTCAAAAATAGAAATCATTCCATGCTATATATATATATATACACACACACGTATAAGAAAATATTTAGTGAGCTAATGATATTAATTAAGATATAATTATAATTATATCACATATAATATATATTACATTATTAAATCAACACTTGATTTAATAATCCGGTTATATCACATAAGACCGACTAATATCATTTATCTGTGTATCACATTATCCAATAAACACTGGATTCAATAATCTGGTTATATCACATATAACCTAACTCGATAACAGGTAACTGCCAGATTACAATACTGTATCACATACACGTATTTAATCAGGCCCACAAACATATCACATATGTGTCCTACTTCATTTCACTTGAACCAGGGAACTTCTGTGTGGGACACTAAAGACTCGTCAATACGCCAGCAATAGGTGATGATCACATCAGTCACCTACAAGCCGTCAACGGTACTAGCTGGACATAACGGCTACCCGATTATTGAGCGATATGAAGATCAACAAGCAAGCATGTCCATACTCTCCATGAAGCCTATCAGTAACACTACGGTACAGTCCGGTCTCTTCGTCTGATATGTCGCATATCATGTCTAGGGGTGGTAAACGTCAGACCCTAGCAACGTGATAAGTCATGCTGATATCTGGCCTATAACGGTTCAAGAAACTACTGATAACACTTATCAGTAAATCTCAGCAGCAGCCCTGGCCAGAGACTTCCAGTTATAACCAATCGAGCATAGCACAACATCAACCCCCAATACCGGGAGAGACGAAACCCCTCCTATCGCTCATTTCCTCCATGTAACTCAGCACTATACCCAAAATCCACCTGTTTGCACAACTCCTCTTGTGCATGGTAGGGAGGAAATCAAAGCACAGTGGGTGCTACACAAGACTCTATGAAGATCTCGGATCTGCAGACTAACCTGTACCAGTATCACCAGAGGACTCCTGTCTGACGATAGGTATACTACCAACTAGGAGTCCTCGGCGAGTCCGTTCGGTGTACCCATTCTCCAATGAGCACCTGTGTATAATCTTTGATGTCACACACCAATGGTTTTGGGATCAACCATCGCCCTCTAAGGGATAAGGAACGTACACACTAGTCTACTCTGGAATATCGATGCCCTAGTCTCAATATTCTCTGGACTAGGAACTAATTAAAGGATGTACTTTTGGACCACTCTGGCCCCGCTAGTATGATCTCATCATAATCCTGATAGTCAAGTATATATCCTAAGAGTTTTATCAACATGTAAGAGACAGACGGTATAAATTGTTAGTTATATGTATGCCCTAGAGTCCATTACTGTACATATGATGTATATTGTAGTGGATGCTTGGACATATATAGGGAGGACTTTCTTGCTCGACATGATAGTATGCTATCTGGTTGCACTTTATCTTAACATGTATACTTATTGTCTCTCTATTACATGTTGATAAAGCCCTTAGGATGAGTACTTGACTACCAGGATTATGATGAGGATCATACTAGTGGGGACAGGGTAATCGGTAAGTACATCCTTCAAATGTTCCTAATCGTGGGAGTATCGAGACAGGGCATCGATACTCCAGAGCAAACCAGCGTATACGCTTCTCGACCCATATGATGGGTGATGGATGATCCCATATCCATTGGTGTTTGACATCAGAGATGGTATACGGGTGCTCAGTGGAGACTAGGTACACTGAACGGACTCGCCAAGAACTCCTAGATGTTATTATACCTATCGTCAGATAGAAGTTCTCTGGTGACACTGGTACAGGTTAGTCTGTCGACCCGAGATCGTCATAAAGTCTTGTGTGATTCCCACTTTGCTTTGATTCCACCACACCACGTTCAAGAGATCATGCAAAAAGGTGGTTTTTGGGTACAGTCCCGAGTCACATAGAGGCAATGAGCGATAGGAAGGGATTTCGTCTCTCCCGGTAC
Source organism: Agapanthus africanus (assembly GCA_030015575.1). NCBI lineage: Eukaryota > Viridiplantae > Streptophyta > Magnoliopsida > Asparagales > Amaryllidaceae > Agapanthus > Agapanthus africanus. Next base: position 387,357,854 of record CM057345.1, on the reverse strand, counting down.
TGGGGGTTGATGTTGCGCTATGCTCGATTGGCCATAACAGGAAATCCTAGGCCTGGGTTGCTGAGATCTACTGGTAAATGTTATCAGTAGTTTTTCGAACCGTTATGGACCTTGCATCGGCATGACTTTTCAGGCTATTGGGGTCTGACGTTATACCACCCCCAGGTAGCGATATGCGACATATCTGACGAAGAGACCGGACTGTACGGTAGTGTTACTGATTGGATTCGCAGGAGTATGAGCAGACTTGCTTGTTGATCTTCTGATCGCTCAATACTCGGGTGGCAGTTACGTTTAGCAGACAGCTTGCGGCTTGTGGGTGTTTGATATGATCATCACCTACTGCCGGCGTATTGACGAGTCTTTAGAGTCCTACACAGAGGTTTCCTGGTTCATGCGAAATGAAGTAAGAGCACATATGTGATATGTGCGGGACCGAGATTAATACGAGTATGTGATACCATATTCTATTCTCGCGATATGTGATATCGGTCGGTTATATGTGATATAGCCGGGTTATCGGATCAAGTGTTAATTCGATAAGTTGATTCATATGATATTAGTGGTTGTATGAGATATAGCCGGATTATTAATGTCACGACCCGAAAAGTACGGAACATGACCGGCACTTAAACTACGCAACGTCTCGAGGTGTACGTAATCTAAGTAAGCCAAAACCCAGAAATCCAAACCAAGTAAAGTAGTAGAGTGAAGGAAAAACCAAATTTTAAGCAAGTAGTTTAAATCAACATAGGCCGAAGTATGTATTTTTAAAATCTCAAGTATTTTCTGAAAATTTCGGCAGAGTCTCCTTTGTAAATACTGGCCCCCAGACGGGATACAACATGAATAGTATACGAAATGATAAACGGCAACCCCAAGCGGGAGCTAGCTTTTCGTCAAACTACGGTCACAACCACGCAAGTAATATAATTTACAACGCCGAAAGGCGAGGATCAAAATTCAAAAGAAAAACCCAAAATCAGCATGAAAACTATAATAATACAACGCATGACTCTAAGATTGAAATAATAACAAGTCTGGTCTTCTATCTCTATCAAATATACAATCTGGTTGATGGAGTTTCTAGATACAACTGAAATAATAAATAAACAATGGTGGTCCTGATGCAAAAGAACCCACCTACCAAAGCAATCACCCGGAAGGAACAGTGTGCCAGCAAAGCCACAACGAAACCTGTATTGCAAAACCTGTAAGGAACTGTGGCACAACGGGGGTGAGTTTCCAACTCGTGAGTAGAAAACATTTACGAGTAGAAATCGTATGTATAACGCAATCCTAGGTCATACGATCAGTAATATCGTCAAATAATAATATGGCCTGAAGCATAATATAACGGTAAAGGGTAAACATCTATCCATATAGTGTAATACCAAGAACTCGTGTCAGTGCCTCAGGTAACAACATGTCACTAATATGATGTACAAATGTCAGGTAGCAATATATCACTAAAATGATGTGCAGATGCATATAATGAGAACAAAATACATCATGAATCAAAGAACTGTTTTTTTTTATTTAATGAGATTTCTGTATGTATATAAATCGAGATATCATCAATGAAATCAACATCAAATCCGTGTCAAGTATCGACACAAAACATAAACCTCAATATCTCAGGCTCCAGCTATCCGGACTGGCCTGTATCATCAAATCTATATATCTCACTGTCTCGAATCTCAATATCTCAATACCTCGGGCTCCGTCAATCTGGATCGGCCCATATCATCAATCACACGACCACGAACGGTATCCTCCGGATATCCGCCGCGCCAGGTAAAATCACCGGTAAGCAGTTTGCCCATGCCGGGCTTATCGTCTACAACTCGAGCTTCTTGCCCCGGGGTACCATACTGGCTCCACCATGTACCCGAGACGGTTCATCCAACTCCTTGAATCGGGTCTCGAAAACATCTCAGAACCGAGAAAACATCATGGTGGACGATACTCAACATATCAAGGAAAACCGTATTTTTCTTTTTAAAATGGTTCATCAGTTTACAAAACTTTCACATGGGTTTCCAAATCCAGAAAATATCAAGAAGAATCCGAAATCATCAAGTCACCATGTCAATAACAATGAAAACCGGCATAAATCTCCATAATACCGCATAACCAATGAATATATGGATGCATCTGATATCATGCAATAATTAAACTAGCATATGAAAGCTATAACATGTAGCAACTATCAGTTAGCAAGCTATGTCAATGAAATAGTATTTTCTAAAGTGTATGTGACATGACAGTTACCGATGATGATGTGTGTGAGCCGGAAAGTAAGTGTATGTAGAACCTACGCATCATCGGTAATGGTGCTGGTGTCCTGACAGCATTTTTCATAATCACTAAGGACACATGCAATGAGACGATAACAACATGATAAATGGCAATGAATAGTAATTGCAACAATAATATGCGGAACATGAATGATAACGTAACAATAAGGAATCTACATCGCTACACCTGTGTTATACTGTTTTGCCGTTTGAAATAGTATGAATCGTGGTGTTTTGAAAATAAGGACTACGGTATTTTTAAGAAAAGGTACGTCTTTTGAAATATCCATAGTATCTCTTGACATGTCTTTAAAATCCTCACGATTCGTTAGTTTTGGAAATAGGTATGACTCAGGTCCAGTCTAACATCTACTAGGTAACTACTGGTCTAACTAACAACCAATCGGAAGGGGTATGGAAAGTACCTAAATCTGAGTTGATATATATGTGTGTGTATAATAGTCGGTGATCCCGCCTCAATAGTATCCCATGCGATACCCTATATAATATGACATCCTCGAGTCAAGAGTGCGGATATATCATCAATATATAGCTCGTACGGTAAATCGGTCGTACGGCCTCCCAAATCTGGGTACGAGTCAAATATCACATTTATCTCATTATTCTTCTGGTATCCTTTCCATCATATATCATTATCTGGGGGTACTGATCTAAGTCTAGTACAATACTAATACCATCTATGTAATGCATGCGTGTGTATGAAAACACCACGCCTAAAGAACCCGCTAAAATATCATGTCGTATCTCAAATACGAACCATATCATATCACCGATCTCATGGCCCCAAGCCCAATCTCATCGACTCGTCTCCAATCCTAAGTACTTAACCTCAAAATCCATGTATGTATGTATATATACATGGATGTATATATATATAGACACACGCACACATTTCCCCATATACGCACAAGTAAAATGTATGCATGTGTGGGTAAAAACCTATTCTAGGGTTCGCAATTAAGAAGCTAAACTAAGCTACTTCTAACTATCCTAAACTAAACCATAAACACAAATCATATCTTTATAATCATCCTCGTATCATAAAACACCTATATAAACATATATATCATAAACTATACTACGGACGGCGGGGGTGCTATACGCCATACACCCGACTTCCCCCGTAGATATAATCTACTCACAGATCTTCGCTTGCCGATACCAATGTCGCCACGCGCTTGCTTATTATCTCGAAGTCCTCATGAGGGTAGCTACATATCATAGCGCATCGTATCGCATTAAAATCCGACTCATGAACAAAACGACACACGAATCTCACATAGGTCCAAACCTATGGTTTGCTCTCTCAATCAACCCAAAATCCCTCGACATCGGCGTACAAACGCCGATTGATCGAGAAAAACACCAAACGTACCAATCATGGTTTCACAACTCACTAAAAATATATGAAATAGGATGCAAATCATCAAAACCAATAAATTGATCAAATCGGTTTATTTCCAAAAAGCCTAGTAAAGGGGTCGTTAACCGTTTTACTACAAGTCTTGATGTTTTAGCAAACTAGTGGTCACAATACTCACTAATTATCTTAATTAGGCCACATAAACAATTACTAGATTTTTAATCTTGCTAAATTTCATTAAACCAAAACCTAGTTGGCACAAATACCCTTTTTGTTCAAAACTTGATGATTTAACCAATCCAAATATTTTAACAATTCTAATGGCCAAAATGCTCACTTAAAATTATAATAAGGTCACACAAATATTCACTATTATTTTATCTCACCAAAATATATACATTTCAAAAACCTAGTTTGCAATTTATATAATTATTACAAATTTAAATTAACAAAAATGTAAACTAGCAACTAGATTAGTTTTAGCAAGCATTAACATGTTAATCTACTCATTGTAACCTTAAGCAAGCGACCACCACTCTAATTGAATCCAAACCCTAACTTTTTAATTCAAAGCCTTCACTTGAAAATTCAAGTCTTGAAATAGAAACCAAATTAAACACCAAATTAGCTTCAATTAAAGTATGATAGCAACAATTAAGTAAATTGGTTTGGATTTATACCTCACAACTATAGATCTAGCATGAAAATCTTGGCCTCCAAATTGCTCTCTTTTCACCAAAGTCCATGCATGTTAGGCTAAGGAAAAATAGGTAAGAGTTGGATTTGGATTTTGTAAGCTTTTTGTGTTGACTTTTGAAGGTTTTTCTGAGGGTTTTGAAGAGAAAAATGGGGTTAAAATTTGAGGGGCTGATTGAGAGGGGGACTCGGCCAGAAAAATGGGAAAGAGAGTGAAGTCGGGAAAAATAGAGTCAAGTCAACACAAAAGTCAAAGCCCATACTCATTTATCTATTTTCTTACTTTCTTCTTTCATTTCCATTGTTTTCTTTTCTTTTCTTTTCCAAATCTTTAAGTGGGGAAAAGTGGGAGTGGGGGCAGCCCATGGAGAGGGGGTGAGAGGGTGTGGGTGAGTGTGGGTAAGGAAAGAAATTGATAAATATTATACCCCAATTTCTATTTACACTAATTTCACTATTTAAGCTTTTTCTTCGATATTTTCTAACACCGTTTGACAGTTTCATTTCATTTCGGAAATAATATTTTACTTGTTAGTTTAGTGTGTCATGATGCACAAAAATTTGTATCAACCCATTCCAATTTATAATTATCCCTAATTAAATGTATTAGTGACGGCTTAACATAATATTAAAATAATCAATTTCGGAATTTTTTTCAATAAATTAGAAATTTTACAAGTGGTTCAATAAACATCAAATACTAGAAATTACATAGCTAGAATATATATATTTAATTTTATATTAAAAGATATTTATATCCTGATTTTTACGGAAAACGCCCGTTATTTTACCGATTAACCGAAATTTCACCTGAACGATTTTCCGAAACGTTACAATTAAATCAAGTGTTGATTTGATAATTTAATGTATAATTATATATTTGATATATTAACTTAGATTAACTAATATTAGCATACTAAGTATTCTTTTTCTCACTTATATGCGTATAGTATATATGTGATATATATTAATGTACATTTTATGTGTGTCATGTTTGATGCCACATGTGACATTGGTGTTTGAGACTCACACGAAACTTATGATAATGTATGGTTTTTATTTATTTAAATTTAATCAAAATTAGTTAGTAATTAGTCACATGGTTGAAACTTGTAGAAACTTGTGGAACCATTGACCAAGTCCACTAATTTTGTTTTACTTGTAGATATTTATTAACCTAACCATTAATCGTAGCCATGGTTGATTCTCTACATTGGTTAGTGTATGACACTAACTCACCCATGATTGTTATTCTCACCTCATGAGTTTTGATTCTCATCTCCTCTTCATCTTCTTCCTCCTCATGAAAAAGCTTTCTAGCTTTTGAAAAGGTGATGAAATATTGTGAGAAAAATTAAATCTAAAGTGAGCCCAATTCCTACTTCATCATCCTCTACTATATTAGCCATTTAGTTTAGGGTGATTGCTTCACTAGCATACAATTAGTGAAGAGGTAGCATGAGCTTTAGTCTCCTCGACGTAGATCATCTTCAGCCTCGACGACTTTGAGCAAGCTTATTTATTTCTTCATTTGAACCCTTACTAGATTTCGGGTGTTCACTACTTGGAGCGAAGGGACTACTACATAGAACTTTAGAAGTGAAGGACCAATCTATAAAGTTTGTATTTTTCATTCACTTAGTATGTAAAGATGTTTACATTGTAGTTCGTCTAAATCTCTAGTCAAGATTCTAGGTTAGGGTTCTTTAGAACAGCAAATTTTCGAAATTGGCATGGACGATACCTCCCGAAACCCTTGCTGCCGCGCTACGGAACTCAGCAGTGGTATCAGAGCCAAACTAGAGATTTAAACGATGTTTGTTATATTATGAAACCGAAACACCCGATATACAATCCTAGTTTCTGTCGAATTTTAAATGGCCTCTAAAAAAATTTTTAGCAACTGCAGAATGTTGTATGTGATATAACATGAACACCATCCAAATTTGAAGCAAAACCACTTTTTTTTGGCTGGCCACAAGGCCTAAAAATCCGAGCTGCTCGGTTCTGTTAAGGCTTTTTGACTTCAAATTTTTAGGGTGTTCCAGTCTCTGGGTTTTGGTATTTCAGGTGTTGCTTGTTTTTGCTAAATTTGCATGTGTTGTTAACTTTCTGCAAAGGAAATTCGGAGTGTTTTGTAGTCGTAATTCTAACATCTATTCAGGTTATTTAGACAACATTAAAAAGTTCGAACGGATATCAATAACTCATATTTTCCCTCGCTGGAAATTTTCCAAGAGTTGGATTTTTTCCAAGTTTAAAATCTTCAGAAAATCATGCAAGCGATTCTGTGGACCCTCTAGAAGAACGATACCCAAACTCGACTTTTTCGATCGCGGAACCGTGGTAATACCCTAGGTTTTGCGGCAGTTCCAGGGCGACATAAGTGAGGCATGGGTCGGCCCTTCTACGGATGGTTCATAGGTGTTGTGGCATGTTCTAGGTACTTTTTGAACTCTGCTCAAGTGTTGAGCTCTTTGGGAAATTTTAGGTGTTTGTTTATTCGATCGAAAAGTTTAACATCGTCTAGCTATCTGTGATTGTGATACAATATTTGGAATCCATATAATTAGTTATGAGATAACTAGTTTGAATTTTATAAATCTAGCAGTTTAGTCTCATTTGATCGGTTGCCGCTGAATTTTGATGAAGATCAAAAGTCCGTCGTAATAACGTAGTGTACGCGGATACTCGCCGGGTAACCATACTAGATAGCCACGACCCATAGCCCCGACCAAGTGATTGTAAGAGAACCCCATCACCAAAAGCATTCGTTCGGGTGCTCGCGGCCGCGGTGTTCTGCCTTAATCAATTCGTCGACGGCATCGGGGGTGCGGCCATCTACTAAAGTTTCCGACGAGCATTCGATCAGCTTATCGGGAATCTTGTTGAATTACCCGATAGGTTATTGGAAAGAGTTTCAATATCGAGACTAAAATGCGGGGTTTATAATTGTTAGGCATGTGATGTCTAAGGAATTCATTTGGTAAGGCATGAAATCTAAAGTATGTGATACATTGGGTTTATGATGTCTAAGATGGTTGCGGATTCCAATTGTTGTAGTTTTTCACTTTCTTTTCTGCGACCGTAAGTGTATTATGTGGTGTATCGCCGGTTTCGTTGGTATACGTCAACGACAATTGGGATACGCATATTTACTTACGTTGATGACATGTGATGTTATGTGTTGCTGTGATATGTTAAATTGGATCGTCGTGTTTTGAATAGCCGGGTTTTTTTTATGTGAGATGAGAGTTTTTCATTTTCATTCATGTAAAAGCTTGTATGTAATATTCTTTTATTGGGGCACTTCCGGGTTGAGGATGATGTCACCATTTGATGTATATTATTTACTTTTCCGCATTAGGATAGACGCAAGGAGGAGAGCACAAGTAACCAGGTTCTAGGGTCCAGTGGGAGACCATCTCGAGGAGTCGAGACCGGGTCTCCTAACTCTAGAATTGGAAGGGTTGTTTGCCGCTCTCGTAGGGGTCTAGGGATGTGGGTTTGGCTATTCATCGCGACTGTGGAATCCGCGTTTTTTATTGGCTTAAATAAAACACGGAATTCCTAGTATATCCAATATTTCATATGTGTTCTTCTGTTGCTAATATTCTGTGATGTGATCACTTGATATGTTCTGAGACGAATACCTATATTATATATATGATATATAATAACTATTACTGCTTTTGTTTCTTATGTGATGCTTAGGAAGTATAATTGATGGGACTTCATTAATGAGACTAATGAAATAAAAGAAATCTAAAAATGTTGTAGAAACTTGTTTTAAAACTAGTAGCTCTAGTTCTTGCTTTGCATAGCGATATTCCTTGTAGAATATCCAGCACCTTATTCGATAAGGAAAAATCCGAGATCCCTTCATCGGGAGTGACCTCTTTAGCGAAACTAGCAGATGCTACAACCCACTCGGTTTGTCATCTGATTGCTTTTATAGTTTTCGCTTTGCATAGCGGTATTCCTTGTAGAATATCCAGCACCTTATTTGATAAGGAAAGAGCCGAGATCCCTTCACCGGGAGTGATCTCTTTAGCAAAAATAGTAAAAACCTCAAAAACACTCCTTTTCAAAATCACTCGATCCTACAACGATATCAAGTTCATTATGCTTATGGTTTTCTTAAAAACCTGAGTAGCCCTCCGTCATTTCAGATAAATACTACTTAGTATTCGTGCTACGGTAGTTTGGTCTGCATCGAGGCGTAGTGTGCGGTAGCTAACTAGTGCTTATCTGCTGCATACGATGCGATTGGATTAGGGTATTCGTACGGCGTTGTTTGGCCTGCGTCAAGGGTCGTGCGGGTGGGTTTAATTCAGTCAGGAAATGTACGGGTTGAACTTGACTAGCGGACTATGGGTTGTTTGGCCTGTGTCAAGGTCATAGGACACTAGGAGCAAAAATATTATCGGGAATTTCAAATGTTGAAATTTGCAATGAGATTTCATACCATCTATGAGATAGTTGGATCCCGATACCCACTGCGAGTAAGAGTAACTCTTGGGAGACACATTACAATTAGTCGATCAAGTAGGTGTCTAGAAAGGTGTTAACGGGGTTACGCCCCTGGGAAAAGAGGTTTATTTTAATTAGGTCAGTGCAAAAGCATGGGGAACCTCCCTCAAAGTACCGACACTGGCCTGGCCGAAAGATTGGCGAACTTGTAGGGTGTAATTAATCCCGGCTAGTCGTACCTTTTAGGGCTTGAAGGAAGATTTGATTGAAACAGTGGGAGCCATCCTGATTAGATAAAATAATAACCAATCTGATCTTGCAAGAGCGCATGCAGAGTGTTTTCTTCTCTCTCTCTCCCCCCTGGTAGCGACCATGTCACGCCTTAATCAAGATAATAATATAGATGCATTGACCGAACCTGCATATTATACTGAGCTGGGAAACGTTAGTTCCACTCTATCTTATAATTGTTATAAGACTGAGCAGGAAATTGGGGAATACCAGGATTCCCATGCCACCCATTCGATAAATAAGCATGTTGATGCATATTCTTCGGTTGTCTTCATTACCTAGAACTGTTTCTCAGTATCCTCTACGTCCTAGGTATGAGATACGGGATTAGGATCCTACATATGTAATCTGTTACATGGGCTACAGACAGGAAGAGAACTGAGATTGGGTAATATGTCTCTAAGAGTTAGAGAATGGTGCAATTATTGCAGCCAAATCAGTTGGCAAATATCACCTTGTATTATTAAATGGTGAATACATTGATTCTGAATGAATGTTATTACATACCGAACCTGATATACAATATTACATCAATTTCTTTAATAAGTTAAAGAAAGATATAATTTTGTATTGATGGATAATGTTGTGAACATTTTCCTGAATCAAGAGTTGATTGGATCAGGCACGTTATATAATATCATATATGTTCTAAATCAAACCACAGTTCAAAGTATATAGAGCACGCACAAGAGGAGTAGTTCAGAAATGAACGAATCCTTCTTGTGGCATTGTAGACTAGGTCATATCAATGCGACACGACCAGCTAAGTTACATAAGGATGAATATGAGAATCTGTTCGAATTTTTATCTTATGATACTTGCCAGTCTTGTCTCAAAAGTAAAATGACCAATACTCCATTTACTAGAAACAGAGAAAGAGTTACTGAACTCTTGGGACATATACATGATGATGTATACGGTCCTATGTCTACAAATGCTATGGTTGGTTCTTCGTACTTCATTATATTCACTGATCTTCTCTCAGGATTCGGACATATGTTCCTGTTGAAACACAAGTTTGAACTTTTGAGAAATTCAAGGAATATAAGCTTGAAGTTAAGAACCAGAAGGGTAGAAGTAATAAGTCCTTCAATGTGATCGAGGAGGCGAATACTTGCGGATGGAGTTCCTGGATTATTTAAAAGGAGAATGTGATTCTCTCTCAGGTTACTCCTTCGAATATACCACAGTACAACGATGTATCGAGGCGGAGGTATCGCACCCTATGAGATATAACGCGCTCTATGATGAGTACTGCTGAGTTACCTATTTACTTTTGGTGTTATGCACTTGAGAAGCTGCATACCTATTGAATGGGGTTCCATCCAAATCAGTGCATACCACTCCATATGAGATATGGAATGGGAAGAGACCATGTCTTAAACGAGTTAAGATATGGGGTTGTCCGGCCTTTGTTGAAAAGCAAAATCCGGACAAGCTCGAGGCAAGATCAGTTCTGTATAAGTTTGTTGGATATCCCGAATATTCGCAAGGGAATATCTTCTACCACACTGAGGAGAAAAAGGTGTTTTGTTTCTCAGCATGCCACCTTTGTAGAAAAAGAATTTCTTGTGAAGAAATTAGAGGTCACGAGGTAGAACTGGAAGGAGTTCCAGCTAGACAAACTAACAGCTGATGATTTGGTAAAACCAAAGGATTCAGTAGTCTCCAACGAACCTCAGCCTCTCCGCGAATCTGGTAGGGTTCCTCATCCACTTGAGAGATACTACGGTCTTCTCGATGACAATGGGAGCGAGAATTGCATCATGGTAGATGATGGCCCAACCAGGTTCAGGCAGGCCATCATGAGTGGGGACTCTGTGAAATGGTTGGATGCTATGCGATCAAAGATGGAATCCATGTACACCAACAAAGTATGATTTTTAATGTTTCACCTGAAAGGGTAAAGCCTATTTGGAGCAAATGGATCTTGAGAAGATTCTAGGTGTAGATGGAAAAGTTGAGACTTTCAAAGCTATGCTTAAGTCCATCAGAATCAATCCAAGCATCGCAGAGATGGAACATCTGTTTTGATGTGACAGTCAAAGTGTTTGACTTCATCAAAATGGTAGATAAACCTTGTATATACAAAAAGGTTGTAGAGAGTAAGGTTGTCTTACACGTATTGTACGTAGATGACATACTCTTGATAGGAAATGGTTTCCTATGCTAGAATCGGTCAAGCTCCACTTATCACGAGGATTCTCCATGGAAGATCTGGATGATACCTACTACATCTTGTGGATTATGATCTATGGTGATAGATCTAAGTGGATGTTGGGAGTGTCCTAAATCCAGGTACATTAACACCATACTAAAGAGGTTTAGTATGGAAGATTCTAAGCGTGGTGATTCGCCCACTTACTCATGGATCACTCTCTCCAAAAAGATGTCTCCCAAGACTAATTTGGAGAGAGCTCGTGTACAAGGGATAACCTATGCTTCGGCAGTAGGCTCTATTATGTGTGCAATATTATGTACCAGATGAAACTAACTCACTAGGTGTAGTGATCAGGAATCAATTGGATCTTGGGAGAATCATTGGACAGCTGTGGAGGACATTCTTAAGTACTTGAGAAGCACTAAATGAATGTTCTTGGTTTGAGCTTCCAAAGTGATAAGGACGACTGAAAGTCAGTCGCAGGCATTGTCTTTACCTTCAGTGGAGGGGCGGTATGTTGGAAGAGTTCCAAGATAGATACCATGGCATACTAGACGATAAAGGCTGAATAAATCGCTACCATTGATGCTGCCAAAGTGGTTGTCTGGGCATTTCTTGTTCATGAGATGAACATGGTTCCTACCATTGAGCATCTAATAACTGTTATTATGACTACAATGGAGTTGTGGATTTAGCCTAGGAACATCAGTCCCATCAACGTTCCAGACATATTCTGAGGACAGTATCACCTGATAATGGAGAAGGTTGATCTCCAAGGGATCGAGATATAGAATGTTGACATGAAGGATAACACGGTTGATCCATTCATAAAGTCCTTACCCTAGAGAGACTTCTATAGGACGTTGAGTATGAGATACCGCAACAAATGGCCATAATGCAAGTGGGAGATTGTTAGTTATATGTATTCCTTAGAGGCCATTACTGTATATGTGATGTATATTGTAGTGGATGCTTGGACATATATATGGAGGACATTCTTGCTCGACATGATAATATGCTATCTGGTTGCACTTTATCTTAACATGTACATTTATTGTCTCTCTATTACATGTTGATAAAGCCCTTAGGATGAGTACTTGACTACCAGGATTATAATGTGGATCATACTAGTAGGGACAGGTAGTCGGTAAGTACATCCTTCAAATGTTCCTAGTCGTGGTAGTATCGAGACAGGGCATCGATACTCTAGAGTAGACTAGCATATACGCTTCTTAACCCATATGATGGGCGATGGATGATCCCATATCCATTGGTGTTTGACATCAGAGATGGTATACGGATGCTCAGTGGAGACTGGGTACACTGAACGGACTCGCTGAGAACTCCTTGATGGTATTATACCTATCGTCAGATAGCAGTCCCTGGTGACACTGGTACAGGTTAGTCTGTCGACCCGAGATCGTCATAGAGTCTTGTGTGATTCCTACTGTGATTTAATTTCCGCCATACCACGTTCAAGAGATAGTGCAAAAATGTGGTTTTTGGGTACAGTCCCGAGTCACATGGAGGCAATGAGCGATAGGAGGGGATTTCGTCTTTCCCGGTATTGGGGGTTGATGTTGCGCTATGGTCGATTGGCCATAACAGGAAATCCCTGGCCAGGGTTGCTGAGATCTACTGGTAAGTGTTATCAGTAGTTTTTCGAACCGTTATGGACCTTGCATCGGCAAGACTTATCAGGCTATTGGGGTCTGACGTTATACCACCCCCAGGCTGCGATATGCGACATATCTGACGAAGAGACCGGACTGTATGGTAGTGTTACTAATTGGATTTGCAGGAGTATGATCAGGCTTGCTTGTTGATCTTCTGATCGCTCAATACCTCGGTGGCCTTTACGTTTAGCAGACCGCTTGCGGCTTGTGGGTGTTTGATATGATCATCACCTACTGCCGGCGTATTGACGAGTCTTTAGAGTCCTACACAGAAGTTTCATGGTTCATACGAAACGAAGTAGGAGCACATATGTGATATGTGCGGGAACGAGATTAATACGAGTATGTGATACCATATTCTATTCTCGCGATATGTGATATCGGTCGGTTATATTGTATATAGCTGGGTTATCGGATCAAGTGTCGATTCGATAAGTTGATTGATATGTTATTAGTCGGTTGTATGAGATATAGCCGGATTATTAAATCAAGTGTTGATTTGATAATTTAATGTATAATTATATATTTGATATATTAACTTACATTAACTAATATTAGCTCACTAAGTATTCCATTTCTCACTTATGTGCATATAGTATATATGTGATATATATTAATATACATTTTATTTGTGTCATGTTTGATGCCATATGTGACATGGGTGTATGAGACTCACACCAAACTTATGATAATGTATGGTTTTTCTTTATTTAAACTTATTCAAAATTAGTTGGTAATTAGTCACATGGTTGAAGCTTGTAGAAGATTGTGGAACCATTGACCAAATCCACTGATTTTGTTTTACTTGTAGATGTTTATTAACCTAACCATTAATCTTAGACATGGTTGATTCTCTACATGGGTTAGTGTATGGCACTAACTCACCCATGGTTGCTATTCTCACCTCATGAGTTTTGATTCTCATCTCCTCTTCATCTTCTTCTTCCTCATGAAAAAGCTTTCTAGCGTTTGAAAAGGTGATCAAATATTGTGAGAAAAATTAAATCTAAAGTGAGCCCAATTCCTACTTTATCATCCTCTACTATATTATTCATTTAGTTTAGAGTGTTTGCTTCACTAATCTGCAATTAGTGAAGAGGTAGCATGAGCTTGAGTCTCCTCGACGTAGATCATTTTCGGCCTCGAAGACTTCGAGCAAGTTTGTTCATTTTTTCATGTGAACCGTTACTAGAGTTCAGGTGTTCACTACTTGGAGCGAAGGAACTACTACATGGAGCTTTAGTAGTGAAGGACCGGTCTACAAAGATTGCATTCCTCATTCACATAGTATGTAAAGATGTTTACATTGTAGTTCGTCTAAATCTCTAGTTAAGATTCTAGGTTAGGGTTCTTTAGAACGGAAATTTTTTGAAATTGGTATGGACGATGCCTCCCGAAACCCTTGCTGCCGCCCTAGGGAACCCAGCGGGTCATCCACTTACGACATTATTCCATGTCCTCGTAGACTCAATCCGAATTTATCCCCCAGACTAGCCATCACCTTTCTACAGCGGCCAGCTATCCAAGCTCCTGCACCTCGTCTTGCTCTCCCAGCTCCACCTCCTCGTGGACCTCCTGCACAGCCTCTTCATCAGTTCCATCAGGCACAAAGAAACCTACCTCAAGGACAGAGGAACGGACAGAGGAATGCTCCCCCCAGCAAGGAGGAATGTACCTAGGCGACAGGCTTTCACAATGACTGTGGAAGAAGCTGAAGCCGCTGGCCAAGTCATCACTGGTAACTCCCACTCTTTCAAAACCTTTTCAATCTTTATATACATCAATATGTTTCTTTATCCTATACCTAAACATATCCCACATAGCTTAGGTAAAATCTTAGTAGCCTCCCTACCTGCCTTAGCACTTTTTGACACTGGAGCATCACATTGCTTTATGTCACAACGGTTCGTCCGAACTCATGCGATTCCAGTTAAACCGCTCGTATCTAGTTGGAATGTCAGTTCAGGGAATGGTGTTCTAAAGGAAACTCTGGGATACGATCTGTGTCCAGTGGTCATCTGCAGCAGAGAATTTTATGCGGACTTCAAGGTGCTGGGCATACCGAACTTCGACGTAGTCTTTGGAATGGACTGGCTAGGAACTTTCTTCACTACCATCGATTGTCGTCAAAGGAGGGTAGTGTTCGAGATACCAGATCATCCGGTCTTTTATTTAAAGAGTGGAGACCGTACCCCGGAACCTAGCACCTATAAAGCTAAACCAAGGAAGACAGTGATTGCAACAATACAAGCGGAAGAAGACAAGCCAGAGGTAGTTCGAGAGTTTTAGGATGTATTCCCTAAAGACATCTCAGGTTTGCCTCCCGATCGAGCTCTTGAATTCAGTATTGACTTAGTACCTGGTGCACAACCGGTGATCAAGGCACCATATCACTTAAGTCCAGAAGGATTGAAGGAGATCCGTACTCAGTTGGACGAACTTCTGCAGAAAGGTTGGATTCGTCCTAGTACATCAAGTTGGAGATCTCCAATTTTGCTTGTGAAGAAGAAGGAAGGTTCATACAGAATGTGTATAGACTACCGAGCTCTGAACGAAGTGACGATAAAAAACAAGTATCCACTAGAATCGACGATCTATTCGATCAGCTAAATGGGTCTTGTGTTTTCTCAAAGTTAGATCTTCGTTTGGGTTATCATCAGGTGAAGGTCAAAGAGTCTGATATTCCGAAGACATCATTTAGGACTCGCTATGGTCATTATGAATTTCTCGTGATGCCATTTGGAGTGACTAATGCACCAGCTATTTTCATGAATCTGATGAACCAAGTTTTTCAAGACTACCTAGACAGGTTCGTTGTCATTTTCATCGACAACATCCTAGTGTATTCAAAGAATCCGAAAGTTGAACATTTACAAATTGTCCTGGAGACTTTGCGACAGCATCAACTCTATGCCAAATACAGCAAGTGCGAATTTTGGCTAGATCAAGAAGATTTCTAGGACATATCATTTCAGGCGATGGAATCTCTGTGGATCCAGCTAAAGTATCAGCAGTAAGCGAATGGCCGACACCAAAGACAGTGAAGGGCATTCGAAGTTTTTTGGGATTAGTAAGATACTACCAAAGATTCATAGAAGCATTTTCAAAGATTGCAACACCCTTGACCAAGCTCACACATAAAGATGAAGCATTCGTGTGGTCAGAAGCATGTCAACAAGCTTTTATAGAACTTAAGTCAAGATTGACATCGGCTCCTATTCTCGTAATACCGGATCAATCTGGAGGTTTTGTTGTGGATTGCGATGCGTTTGGTAAGGGATTAGGATGCGTTCTACACCAGCATGGAAAAGTTGTAGCTTATGCATCAAGATAGCTAAAGATTCATGAGCACAATTATCCGACACATGATTTAGAGTTGGCGGTCGTTATCTTTGCACTTAAGATTTGGCGCCACTATCTGCTTGGAGAACGAGTGGACATATACACAAACCATAAAAGTTTGAAATATGTGTTTACTCAGAAGGAGTTAAATATGCGGCAGAGAAGATGGCTAGAACTCATGGCGGACTTCGACATCAACCTACAATATCATCCAGAGAAGGTGAATGTAGTTCTTGATGCACTTAGTCGCCAGCCGTTATCAATGAATCTCACCGCACAGTGGAAGCTTCAACAAAAATTGCACCGGATGGAGATAGAAGTGGTTATGCCAGGTAACGCTTCGTATTTAATGAACTTACAAGTTCAGTCTACTATTGTCAATCAGATCAAAACAGCTCAAGCAAGTGATGCCAAGTTGCAAAAGATCCGAGAGTAAGTAGAAAGTGGACTTCGAATAGACTTCATCATCTACGAAGACGGATCTTTCAGATATAGAAGTAGATTGTATGTACCACAAGGTCCTGTTCGGAAAGAGTTGATGAAAGAAGCTCACAGCTCACCTTACTCAGTATACCCTGGTGGTACAAAAATGTACAAAGATCTACGGCAACATTACCGGTGGCATGGAATGAAACGTGAAGTAGCCAGAAGCGTAGTCAATTGTTTAGTGTGTCAGCAAGTAAAGGCTAAAGATCACAGGACTGCTGATTTACTTCAACCGTCACCAATCCCAGAATGGAAATGGCAGCACATCACCATAGACTTCGTGACTGCACTTCCTCGCAGCACGAAAGGTAACGATGCGGTATAGGTTAATGTGGATCGACTCACAAAGTCGGCTCATTTCATCCCATTTCGAGTTGGCCAATCTACCGAGAAACTAGAAAAGAAGTACATGGATGTAAGTCTGAATCTAGGTAAGATTTAACTCTTCATAGTGTACTATTTCTGATACCCATGAACTCATGCAGGAAATCATGAGATTACATGGAGTACCAGTTTGCATTGTCTCCGATCATGATACCAGAGTCCAATCGCAATTTTGGCAAAGTCTGTAAGCTAGCTTGGGAACGAGTCTGAACTTCAGCACAGCTTACCATCCACAAACAGATGGACAATCTGAGCGAACGATCCAGATCCTTGAAGATATGCTAAGAGCTTGTATGCTAGACTTCGGAGGATCGTGGAAAGATCACCTACATCTTATAGAGTTTTCATACAACAACAGCTACCAAGCGAGTATTGGAATGGCACCTTTTACAGCTTTATATGGAAGGAAGTTTCGTTCACTATTAAGTTGGGATGACATCGGAGATAGGGAACTTTTTGGACCAGAGATGATCGTAGCAACGGTAGATGTAGTTCGCACGATTAGGGAAAGAATGTGCATAACCCAAGATAGACAGAAGCACTGGGCTGATGCAAAGCGCCGACACCTGGAGTTCCAGTCGGGAGATCATGTGTTCTTAAAGATCTCTTCAAACCATGGAGTAATTAGCTTTGGCAAAAATGGTAAGCTCAGTTCGAGATACATTGGACCGTTCGACATCCTCGAACGAGTCGGAGAAGTGGCATACCGTTTGGCACTACCACCATCATTGGAAAGAGTACACAACGTGTTCCACATATCCCAGCTTCGAAAATATGTGAGCAACCCCAGCCACATCCTTGATCACTCCGAGCTCACTATACAGACATAACTATTTTGTGAGCAACAACCCGTTGAAATCCTAGACAGAAAGGTGAAGACACTTTGGAACAAGGAAGTAAACTTGGTCCGAGTGATGTGGAGAAGAGATTTGCCAGGAGAATCAACGTGGGAAAAAGAAGACGACATGCGTGCAAGATACCCTTTCCTATTTGTAAATTAGTCTTTATGTAAATGTAAATTTCGAGGACGAAATTTTTGTAAGGAAGGTAGAATGTAACGACTCTAATTTTACTGTACGAAACTTTTTAAAACTTAATGTACAGAATGGAGTTTGCTAACTTGAGCACAAGTTATAAATTTAATTTGTTTAAGAACAGCAAGAAATCACTTATATCTCATCGGTAAAGCTTTACACTGTTGTTACATAGCCCCTGTGTTCGAATCCCATCAGCAACATATATTTTTTATGATTTTTATTTTAAACCTTTAGGAACCCAAAAGTTTACACGTACAATACACGTAAGAAATGAAAAGACAGAAAAATAAACATGTGCACAATGTTATATATACAGACTAGGACATATGGCTCAAATCCAAACCCCCACCTTTTCTTGATGGCCGGCGAGATGAAGCTTTTGGCCGACAGCTCCGGTCCCTTCCGTAGGGAATGACCCATTCTCTGCACACCACACCCCTTGGCCTACCCCACTACTCCTATTTTTTTTGTTTTTCCTGAAAATTAACAGATAATTAAAAATGAGCTTTAAATCCCATTTTTAACGCATTTTTAATTTTCTCTTCAATTCCAAGACTCTAATTTTACCCTATAAATACAACCTCATACCCTGGCCCTCTTCATTCTGAAATCTCTTGTCAAAAAATTCTCAGAATTTTCTAAGTCAAAGAAGAGTACAAGTGGAGTTAGCCCAAGGTCACTTTCCGGTGAGGATTCGAGACATTTCCGGCGACCCCGCGACTCCACGAAGCTAACAAATTCTTCTTATACCCCCCTATCTATTTTTAGTTAGTAAGTCCCACTTCTTATTCTATTCTTTCACCTTAAAAAGTCATCTTTTCAAAACTTGTCGGAAGTGGAGTTATCCCCACATTCGATTCTAAAATCTTTAAAATCACAATTTTTCTTAAGAATCACTCATCCATAATACTATATCTTGCTTAATAATCATGAAACAAATATTGAGAATAATTTTCATATTAAAATATCATGTTATATAACTTTAATTTGCGTTTTTCGTTTAAATACCACAAACTTTACATATGACATCTTTTAAGTTTTAACTTATCATACCTTTAGAATATCTCACGAGCTAATGTCCTACCTCTCACAAACACACATCTTGACATAGCACGATTCTCTTGCACAATGTTTTTGTGGCAAAATACGACATTTCATAAAAATACCCTAAACTATTAAAAACCGGATTTCTTTAAATTGTGTACTTAATTCCTTACGATTGTGCCTCTACAACCATTTTGGGGAACTCGATCGGGATGGTGTGGATTATCACACATCCTCAGTGTAGGGTTACTTAGCGCGGCAGCAAGGTTTCGGGAGGCATCGTCCATGCCGTTTTCAAAAATTTGCCGTTCTAAAGAACCCTAACCCTAGAATCTTAACTAGAGATATAAACAAAACATCTTGCAAAGAAGTGAATGCGGAATACAACCTTTGTAGACCGCTCCTTCACTTCAAATGCTCCGTGTAGAAGTCCTTTCGCTATGAGTAATGATCTCCCGAACTCTTGAGTGGCACCACAAGGTGAAAGATGCAAAGTTGCTCGAAGTCTTCGAGACCGAAGATAATCTACGTCGAGGAGACTCAAGCTCATGCTACCTCTTTACTAAATTAGGGTTTAGTGAAGCAAACACCCTAAGCTAAATGGCTAATCGTAGAGGATGATGAAGTAGGAAGTGGGCCCTCTTTAGATTAATTTTTCTCGCAATCTATCATCACTTTCACAAAAGCTAGAAAGCTTAAAATGAGGAAGAAGAAGATGAAGCTTAAGTGATGAAAGAATAAATCATTAGGTTTTAATTGCAACCTTGGGTGAGTATATCATATACACTAACCCTTGTAGAGAGTTAACCATTGTGTATGGTTAATCGTTGGGTTCATAAATATCTTAAGAAAAACAAAAGAGTGGACTAAATCAATGGTTATCTTCAAGCTTCTCCAAGTTTTCAACCATTAAAATATCTCCACTAATATGTAATTACTTAATAATAAATATTAAACCCTAACATTAACCCTAGCATGGTGTGAGTCCCATACATCCATGTTGCATGTGTAATCTAGCATGTCACAACAATATATATCACATATATATTTTGTGCAAAAAGAAAACAATACATTTAACATATATCACATATATATCAATGTATCATAATTGAGAAAAATGAATACTTCCGTGAGCTAATACTAGTTAATGTAATGTAATATATCAAATATATAATTATACATTAAATTATTAAATCAACTCTTGATTTAATAATCCAGCTACATCACATATAACCGACGAATATCAAATGTAACATAACGCGAGAATAGATGGGGTATCACATACACGCATTAATCTCGGTCCCGCACATATCACATATATGCACCTACTCCGTTTCGCATGAACCAGGAAACCTCTGTTTAGGACTCTAAAGACTCGTCAATACGCCGGCAGTAGGTGATGATCATATCAAACACCCACAAGCCGCAAGCGGTCTGCCAAAAGTAACGGCCACCATGGTATTGAGCGATACGAAGATCAACAAGCAAGCCTACTCATACTCCTGCGAATCCAATCAGTAACACTACCGTACAGTCCGATCTCTTCGTCTGATATGTCGCATATCACAACTTGGGGGTGGTATAACGTCAGACCCCAATAGCCTGATAAGTTATGCCGATGCAAGGTCCATAACGGTTCGAGAAACTAATGATCACTTACCAGTAGATCTCAGCAACCCTAGCCAGGGATTTCCTGTTATGGCCAATTGAGCATAGCACAACATCAACTCCCAATACCGGGAGAGATGAAGCCCCTCCTATCGCTCATTGCCTCCATGTGACTCGGGACTGTACCCAAAAACCACCGTTTTGTGCGATCTCTTGACCGTGGTAAGGTGGAAATCAAAGCACAGTGGGAATCACACAAGACTCTATGACAATCTTGGGTCAACAGACTAACCTGTACCAGTGTCACCAGAGAACTTCTATCTGACGATATGTACAAAACCATCTAGGAGTTCTCGGCGAGTCCGTTCAGTGTACCCAGTCTCCACTGAGCACCCATGTACCTTCTCTGATGTCAAACACCAATGGATGTAGGATCATCCATCGCCCATCATATGGGTTGAGAAGCGTATACGCTAGTCTACTCTAGAGTATCGATGCCCTGTCTCGATACTCCCATGACTAGGAACAATTATAGGGTGTACTTGTGGACTACCCTTGGCCCCACTAGTATGACCTCCATTATAGTCCTGGCAGTCAAGTACACATCCTAAGGGCTTTATCAATATGTGAGAGCAAGACAGCATCACTTATACAAGTCAACATGTTAAGATAAATTGCAACCAGATAACATACTATCATGTCAAGCAAGAAATTCCTCCCTATATATATCCAAGCATCCACTACAATAAACATCACATGTAGAGTAATGGCCTCTAAGGCATACATATAACTAACAATCTCCCACTTGCACTAAGGCCATTTGTTGCAGTATCTCATACTCAACGATATAGTAGTGGTTTTAGTATCCCATACTTAACCATCCCAAAATCTCTCAAATAGTATTTGGGGAAGCAGGATTTGGTGAGTGGATCCGCCGTGTTGACCTCAAAATCTGCTCTCCTTACCTCGATCCCTTGGAGATCAACTATCTCCCTGATCAGGTGATACTTGCCTCAGAATATGTCTGGAACGCTGATGGGACCGGTGTTCCTAAGCCAAAATCATAACTCCATTGTTGTCACAATAACAATTATTGGACACTCAATGGTAGGAACCTTGTTCATCTCATGAACAAGAAATGTCCAGACGACCACTTTGGTAGTATCGTAGGTAGCAATATATTCAGCCTTTATCGTCTAGTATGCCACGGTATCTAACTTGGAACTCTTCCAACATACCGTCCCTCCACTGAGGGTAAAGACAATACTTGTGATTGAATTTCAGTCGTCCTTATCACTCTGGAAGCTCGAACCAAGAACTTTCTTCTAATGCTTCTCAAGTACTTAAGAATGTCCTCCACAGCTGTCCAGTGATTTTCCTAAGATTCGATTGATTCCTGATCACTACACCTAGTGACCCATCTACATCTAGTCTGGATTTGGGAAACTCCCAACTTCTACTTAGATCTATCATCATAGATCAAAAACAACAAGATGTAGTAGGTATCATCCAGATCTTCTATGAAGAATCCCGGTGATAAGAGGAGCTTGACCGAGTCTAGCATAGGAAACCATTTCCTATCAAGAGTATGTTATCCAGGTACAACACGTGGAAGACAACCTTACTCTCTATAACCTTCTTGTATATACAAGGTTCATCTACCATTTTGATGAAATCAAACTCTTTGGCTGCCACATCAAAACAGATGTTCCATCTCCGCGATGCTTGCTTTAATCCTGATGGACTTAAGCATAGCTTTGAAAGTCTTAACTTTTCCATCTTTGATCGCATAGCATCCAGCCTTTTCACAGAGTCCCCACTCGTGATGGCCTGTCTGAACCTAGTTGGGCCATCATCAACCATGATGCAATCCTCGCTCCCACAGTCACCGAGAAGACTGTAGTATCTCTCAAGTGGATGAGGAACCCTACCAGATTCACGAAGAGGCTGAGGTTCGTTGGAGACTATTGAATCCTTTGGTTTCACCAAATCATCAGTTGTTAGTTTGTCAAGCTGGAATAACTTCCAGTTCTACCTCATGACCATAAATTTCTTCACAAGAAATTCCTTTTCTAAAAAGGTGGCATGCTGAGAAACAAAACACCTTTTGCTCCTCAGTGTGGTAAAAGATATACCCTCGCAAATGTTTGGGATATCAGACAAACTTACAGAACTGACCTTGCCTTGAGTTTGTCTGAATTTTGCTTTTCAACACAAACCGGACAACCACATATCTTAACTCATTTAAGACATGGTCTCTTCACATTCCATATCTCATATGTAGTGGTAGGCACTGATTTGGACGGAACTCCATTCAATAGTTATGCAGCTTCTCAAGTGCATAACACCCAAAAGGAAACAGGTAACTCAACAGTACTCATTATAGAGCGCACCAATCTTATAGGGTGCGATACCTCCGTCCCGATACACCGTTGTACTGTGGTGTATTCGAAGGAGTAAGCTGGGAGAGAATCACATTCTCCTTTTAGAAACTCTAGGAACTCCATGCGCAAGTATTCTCTTCTCCGATCACATCGAATGACTTAATACTTCTACTCGTCTGGTTCTTTAACTTCAAGCTTATATTCCTTGAATTTCTCAAATGTTTCAGACTTGTGTTTCAACAGGAACATATGTCCGAATCCTGAGTGAAGATCATTGAATATAATGATGTACGAAGAACCAACCTTGGCATTTGTAAACATAGGACCGTATACATCCTCATGTATCCGTCCCAAGAGTTCAGTAACTCTTTCTCTATTTCAAGTAAACGGAGTATTGGTCATATAACCTTTGAGACAAGACTGGAAAGTAGCATAAAATGAAAATTCGAATAGATTCTCATATTCATCCTTATGTAACTTAGCTAGTCGTGTCGCATTGATATGACCTAGTATACAATGCCTCAAGAAGGATTCGTTCATTTCTGAACTGATCCTCTTGTGTGTGTTCTAGATACTTTGAACTGTGGTTTGATTTAGAACGTATATGCTATTATATAACATGCCTGATCGAATCAACTTTTGATTCAGGAAAATGTTCACAACATTATCCTTCAATACAGAATTACATCCTTCTTTAAATTTTTAAAGAAACCGATGTAATGTTGTATATCAGGTTCGGTATGTAATAACATTCGTTCAGAATCAATGTATTAATACAAGGTGATATCTACCAACTGACTTGGTTGCAACAATTGCACCATTCTCTATACTTAGAGATATATCATCCATTCTCAGATCTCTACCTATCTGTAGCCCATGTAACATATTCCATATGCGGGATCCGGATCCGGTATCATATACCCAGGACGTAGAGGATACTGAGAAACAGTTCTCGGTAATGAACACACCGAAAGAAGATGCATCAACATGTAGTTTCTTCGATTGGGTGGCATGGGAATCCGGATATTCCCCTATTTCCTGCTCGGACTTATAACAATTATATGATAGAGCGGAACCAACATTCCCTAGCACAGTATAATAAGAAGGTTCGGTCAATACATCCATATTATTATCTTGATTAAGGCGTGACATAGTCGCTTCCAGGAGAGAGAGAGAAGAAAACACTCTGCGTGCGCTCTTGTAAGATCAGATTGGTTATTATTTTATCTAATCAAGATAGCTCCCACTATTTTAGTCAAATATTCTTTCAAACCGTAAAAAGTAAGACTAGCCGGGATTAATTACACCCTACAAGTTCGCCAATTTTTTGGCCAGGTCAGTGTCGGTACTTTGAGGGAGCTTCCCCGTGCTTTTGCACGGACCTAATTAAAATAAACCTCATTTCCCAGGGCGTAACCCTGTTAACACCTTTCTAGAAACCTACTTGATTGGCTAATCGTAATGTGTAAAACTCTCCCTGGAGTAACTCTTACTTGCAGTGGGTATCGGGATCCAACTATCTCATAGAAGGTATGCAATCTCATTGCAAATTTCAACACTTGAAATTCCTGATAATGGTTTTTACCCCTAGCGTCCTATGACCTTGACGAAAGCCAACAAACCATAGTGCGCTAGTCAAGTTCAACCCGTACATTTCATGATTGAATTAAACCCACCCGCACGACCCTTGACGAAAGCCAACAAAGTCGCACGACTACACTAACTCAATCGCATCATATACTTTTGCAGATAAGCATAAATAGCTACCGCACACTGCGCCTTGACGAAAGCCAACAAACGTAGTACGAATACTATGAAGTACTTATCTGAAATGACGGAGGGCTATGACAGGTTTTTAAGAAAACCTTTTGCGTAATGAACTTGATATCGTTGTAGAATCGAGTGAATTTTAAAAGGAGTGTTTTTGAGGCTTTTACTAGTTTTGCTAAAGAGGTCACTCCCGGTGAAGGGATCTCGGCTCTTTCGTTATCGAATAAGGTGCAGGATATTTCACAAATACCACTATACAAAGCAAAAACTATAGAAGCAATCAAAAGACAAACCGAGTGGGTTGTAGCATCTGCTAGTTTCGCTAAAGAGGTCACTCCCGGTGAAGGGATCTCGGCTCTTTCCTTATCGAATAAGGTGCTGGATATTCTACAAGGAATACCGCTATGCAAAGAAAGAACTAGATCTACCAGTTTTTAAACAAGTTTCTACAACATCTTTAGGTTTATTTTATTTCATTAATCTCATTAATGAAGTCCCATCAATTTTATGCTTCCTAAGCATCACATAAGAAACGAAAGCAGCAATAATTATTATATATCATATATATAATATAGGCATTCATCTCAGAACATATCAAGTGATCGCATCACAGAATATCAGCAGCAGAAGAATCACATATGAAATATTGGATATACTAGGATTTCCGTGTTTAATATCAAGCCAGTAACAAACAGGGATTCCACAATCGCGATGAATAGCCAAACCTACATCCCTAGACCCCTACGAGAGCGGTAAGCAACGCTTCCAATTCTAGAGTTAGGAGACCCGGTCTCGACTCCTCGAGATGGTCTCCCACTGGACCCTAGAACCCAGTTACATGTGATCCCCACCTTGGGTCTTTCCTAATGCGGAAAAGAAAATAATATACATCAATGGTGACATCATCTTCAACCCGGAAGTGCCCCAATAAAAGAATATCACATACAAGCTTTTACATGAATGAAAATGAAAAACTCTCATCTCACATAAATAAAACCCGGCTATTCAAAACACGACGATCCAATATAACATATAACAGCAAGACATAACATCTTATGTCATCAACGTAAGTAAATATGCATATCCTAATTATCTGTAATGCCCCAGGTGGAGTTGGGGCTGAATACCACCTACCCCGTGAAGAAGTGAGGTGTTATCCGGTATCGAGGTGGGGATGTAATCGATAAGGATACATACGGGGAACCACTATAGAACAATGGGGAGTATCGAATTTCATTCCGAAAGAGGGCACGATCTGAACTATAAATGGAATTATACCCCTCTTCAATACAGAGGCGCCTTTTGGATGAATCGAAACTCCGGAGTTTGAAGAACTCCATAGTTAAGCGTGCTCGGGCCAGGGAAGTCCTGGGATGGGTGACCTCCTGGGAAGTGGCCCCTGGTCAGGTCCGATTCACTCCGAAGGACAAAACCGTGCGGCTTCAGCCAGAGCGGACAATACTCTCTGTATTGGGGGCGGGTCGTGACAGAATGGTATCAGAGCCGGTCCCTCAAAAGTAGGTCTGTGGTTCGACGACGAACCATTGTTCTAAGTGGGGGGGGGGGAATGTAATGCCCCAGGTGGAGTTGGGGCTGAATACCACCTACCCCATGAAGAAGTGAGGTGTTATCCGGTATCGAGGTGGGGTTGTAACCGATACGGATACACACGGGGAACCACTATAGAACAATGGGGAGTATCGAATTTCATTCCGAAAGAGGGCACGATCTGAACTATAAATGGAATTATACCCCTCTTCAATACAGAGGCGCCTTTTGGATGAATCGAAACTCCGAAGTTTGAAGAATTCCGTAGTTAAGCGTGCTCAGGCCAGGGAAGTCCTGGGATGGGTGACCTCCTGGGAAGTGGCCCCTGGTCAGGTCCGATTCACTCCGAAGGACAAAACCGTGCGGCTTCAGCCAGAGCGGACAATACTCTCTGTATTGGGGGCGGGTCGTGACATTATCGTTGACATATAACATCGAAACCGGCGATACACCACATATTACACTTATGGTCGCAGAAAAGAAAGTGAAAAACTACAACAGTTGGAATCCGCAACTACCTTAGACATCACAAACCCAATGTATCACATACATTGGATTTCATGCCCAACCAAATGAATTCCTTAGATATCACATGCCTAACAATTATAAACCTTGCATTTTAGTCTCGATATTGAAAACACTTTTCAATAACCTGTCGGGTAATTCAATAAGATTCCCGATAACCTGATCGAATGCTCGTCGGAAACTTTAATAGACAGCCGCACCCCCGATGCCGTCGACGAAGTGCACAAAGGCGGAACACCGCAGCCGCGAGCACCCGAACGGATGCTTTTGGCGACGGGGTTCTCCTACAGTCACTTGGTCGGGGCTATGGGGCGTGGCTATCTAATAAGGTTACCAGGTGAGTATCCGCGTACATTACGTGATTGCGACGGACTTTTGATCACATCAAAATCCTGTGGCAAACGATCAAATGAGACTAAACTGCTAGATTTATAAAATTCAAACTAATTATCTCATAACTAATTTTGTGGATTCCAAATATTGTATCACAATCACAGATAGCTAGACGAAGTTAAACTTTTCGATCGAATAAGCAAGCACCCAAAATTTCCCTACAAGCTCAACACTTGAGCGGAGTTCAAAAAGTGCCCAGAACATTATCGTTGACATATAACATCGAAACCGGCGATACACCACATATTACATCGAAACCGGCGATACACCACATATTACACTTATGGTCGCAGAAAAGAAAGTGAAAAACTACAACAGTTGGAATCCGCAACTACCTTAGACATCACAAACCCAATGTATCACATACATTGGATTTCATGCCCAACCAAATGAATTCCTTAGATATCACATGCCTAACAATTATAAACCTTGCATTTTAGTCTCGATATTGAAAACACTTTTCAATAACCTGTCGGGTAATTCAATAAGATTCCCGATAACCTGATCGAATGCTCGTCGGAAACTTTAATAGACAGCCGCACCCCCGATGCCGTCGACGAAGTGCACAAAGGCGGAACACCGCAGCCGCGAGCACCCGAACGGATGCTTTTGGCGACGGGGTTCTCCTACAGTCACTTGGTCGGGGCTATGGGGCGTGGCTATCTAATAAGGTTACCAGGTGAGTATCCGCGTACATTACGTGATTGCGACGGACTTTTGATCACATCAAAATCCTGTGGCAAACGATCAAATGAGACTAAACTGCTAGATTTATAAAATTCAAACTAATTATCTCATAACTAATTTTGTGGATTCCAAATATTGTATCACAATCACAGATAGCTAGACGAAGTTAAACTTTTCGATCGAATAAGCAAGCACCCAAAATTTCCTTACAAGCTCAACACTTGAGCGGAGTTCAAAAAGTGCCCAGAACATGCCACAGCTCCTATGAACCAGCCGTAGAAGGGTCAACCAATGCCTCACCTGTGGCACTGCTGAACTACCACAAACCCTAGGGTTAGATGGCGGTTTTGATGGTCACAGAATCACGTTAAGGATTCGTTCTTCTAGAGGGTCCACAGAATCGCTTGCAAGATTTTCTGACAATTTTTAAATCGGAAAAAATCCAACTCTTGAAAAATTTCCAGCGGGGAAAAATTGGGTTATTGATATCCGTTCGAACTTTTTAACATCGTCTAAATAACCTGAATACATGTTAGAATTATGACTGCGAAACACTTCGAGTTGCCTTTACAGAAAGTTAACATTACATGCAAATTTAGCAAAAACAAACAACACCTGAAACACCAAAACCCAGAGACTGGAACACCATGAAAATTTGAAGCCCAAAGACCCAAATTGATCCGAGGTGGCCGGATTTATTGCCTATGTGGCCGGCCATATTTGTAGAAAACCCCCTCAAATTTTCACAATGTTCATGTTATATCTCATACAACATTCTGCAGTTGTTTAAAAAAAATTTAGAGCCCTTTAAAAATTTGACAGAAACTATGTGATATTCTTTCAAGTTTCGGAGTTGTTTCGGTTTCGTAATCTAACAAACATCATTTAAATCTCTAGTATGGCTCTGATACCACTGTAGGGTTACATAGCGTGACAGCAAGGTTTCAGGAAGTATCGTCCATGCCGTTTTCAAAAATTTGCCATAACCCTAGAATCTTAACTAGAGATATAAACAAAACATCTTGCAAACAAGTGAATGCGGAATACAACCTTTGTCGACCGGTCCTTCACTTCAAATGCTCCGTGTAGAAGTCCCTTCGCTGCGAGTAATGATCTCTCGAACTCTTGAGTGGCTCCACAAGGTGAAAGATGCAAACTTGCTCGAAATCTTTGAGGCCGAAGATGATCTACGTCGAGGAGACCCAAGCTCATGCTAGCTCTTCACTAAATTAGGGTTTTGTGAAGCAAACACTCTAAACTAAATGGCTAATAGTAGAGGATGATGAAGTAGGAAGTGGGCTCTCTTTAGATTTATTTTTCTCACAATCTATCATCACTTTCACAAAAGCTAGAAAGCTTAAAATGAGGAAGAAGATGAAGTTCAAGTGATGAAAGAAAAAATCATTAGGTTTTAAATGCAACCTTGGGTGAGTATATCATATACACTAAGCCTTGTAGAGAGTTAACCATTGTGTATGGTTAATGGTTTGGTTGATAAATATCTTAAGAAAAACAAAAGAGTGGACTAAGTAAATGGTTATCTTCAAGCTTCTCCAAGCTTCCAACCATCAAAATATCTCCACTAATTTGTAATTATTTAAGAATAAATATTAAACCCTAACATTAACCCTAGCATTGTGTGAGTCTCATACATCCATGTTGCATGTGTAACCTAGCATGTCACAACAATATATATCACATATATATTTTGTGCAAAAAGAAAACAATACATTTAACATATACCACATATATATATCAATGTATCATAAGTGAGAAAAATGAATACTTAAGTGTGCTAATATTAATTAATGTAATGTAATATATTAAATATATAATTATACATTAAATTATTAAATCAACTCTTGATTTAATAATCCGGCTATATCACATATAACCAACTAATATCAAATGTAACATAATGCGAGAATAGAATGCGGTATCACATAGACGCATTAATCTCGGTCCCGCACATATCACATATGTGCACCTATTCCGTTTCGCATGAACCAGGAAACCTCTGTTTAGGACTCTGAAGACTCGTCAATACGCCGGAAGTGAGTGATGATCATATCAAATACCCACAAGCCGCAAGCGGTCTGCCAAACGTAAAAGCCACCCGGGTATTGAGCGATCAGAAGATCAACAAGCAAGCCTGCTTATACTCCTGCGAATCCAATCAGTAACACTATCGTACAGTCCGGTCTCTTCGTCTTATATGTCGCATATCACAGCCTATGGGTGGTATAACGTCAGACCTTAATAGCCTGATAAGTCATGCCGATGCAAGGTCCATAACGGTTCGAGAAACTAATGATAACACTTACCAGTAGATCTCAGCAACCCTGGCCAGGGATTTCTTATTATGGCCAATCGAGCATAGCGCAACATCAACTCCCAATACTGGGAGAAATGAAGCCCCTCCTATCGCTCATTGCCTCCATCTGACTCGGGACTGTACCCAAAAACCACTATTTTGCACGATCTCCTGACCGTGATAAGATGGAAATCAAAGTACAGTGGGAATCACACAAGACTCTATGACGATCTCGGGTCAACAGACTAACCTGTACCAGTGTCACCAGAGAACTGCTATCTGACGATAGGTATAATACCATCTAGGAGTTCTCGGCGAGTCCGTTCAGTATACCCAGTCTCCACCAAGCACCCATGTACCTTCTCTGATGTCAAACACCAATGGATGTGGGATCATCCATCGCCCATCATATAGGTTGAGAAGCGTATACGCTAGTCTACTCTGGAGTATCGATACTCTGTCTCGATACTCCTACGACTAGGAACAATTATAGGGTGTACTAATGGCCTACCCTTGGCCCCACTAGTATGATCTCCATCATAGTTCTGGTAGTCAAGTACACATCCTAAAGGCTTTTTCAACATGTGAGAGCAAGACAACATCACTTATACAAGTCAACATGTTAAGATAAAGTGCAACCAGATAGCATACTATCATGTCGAGCAAGAAAGTCCTCCCTATATATGTCCAAGCATCCGCTATAATATACATCACATGTACAGTAATGGCCTCTAGGGCATACATATAACTAACACTCGGGGCTCGTAGAGCGAGATGCAGACCTCCTCACGGAGCATACGATCTCGATGGAATTTTAATATAATTTTTAAGAAAAACGAGAATTTCTATTTAATAATAAAAATTAATTTTTAATAATTATGTAAATATTATCTATTTTTAATATATAATAAAATTTCATGTTTTCTAGAATATAAAAGAATTACAAGTTTCAGGAAAATACCATCAAGAATCAATACAAGTTTAACTTTACATTAAAATACCTTGAACTATTCAAGCTAGGTATATATCACTAGAATACCTCACCTTTTAAAAGTTACATCCATGACAACCATAAATACGGTAAATAAATACTTGAGATTTATTTTGAAAGTATACTATAAAATATTTTTCATAAAAACCCCTCAAGTTATATTAAATTACAATAAGGACCCTAGTAAATATAAGTTTAAGCAAGACCAATTCTCTTGAGCCTCAGGGAGCCAGAGAAAGTGGGTGATTGCCTATTTAAAGTAGAAAACTAAAACGGGGTTATAAATGGTAATTGTCTTGGAAAAAAACACAAATCATATCGTCCATGTGCAGCAGTTATCGATAACTCCCAAACCTAATTCAGGATCCAATTCTGTTTAAAGGGTCTGACTCAATCTGAGTCCCAGTCTAATCTGAAAACAATCCAAACATAAATCATAACTCCAATCCAACATGAATCCAATATATACTTGAACCTGAACATGTATACTGAACAATACAAACATGCAACATGACTTGACTTGACCGAACTATGGTTATATCTTGAACTTGACTGCATGACTATCCGTTTACATCCTGATCCATTTGCATGAACAATATATACCATGGTTTCAGCAAGTCTTATACTACAAAACAATACAATATATATATTACGGAGTTTTAATGGGGTAGATTGGTACAGAATGTATTATTGTTAGTTGCATGTATGCCATAGAGGCTATTATTGTACATGATTGTATATTATAGTGGATGCTTGGACATATATAGGGAGGACTTTCTTGCTCGACATGATAGTATGCTATCTGGTTACTCTTTATCTTAAAATGTATACTTGTATTGTCTCTCCGTTACATGTTGATAAAGCACTTAGGATGTGGACTTGACTACCCGGACTATGGCGGAGATCATACTAGTGGGGCCAGGGTAGTCCGTAAGTCCATCCTTTAATTGTTCCTAGTCGAGGGTGTATCAAGATGGGACATCGATATTCCAGAGTAAACTAGCGTATACGCTTCTTGACCCATTTGATAGGCGATGGATGATCCTACATCCATTGGTGTTTGACATCAAAGATTGTATACGGGTGCTCAGTGAAGACTGGGTACACTGGACAGGACTTGCCGACAACTCCTAGATGGTATTATACCTATCGTCAGATAGCGGTTCTCTGATGACACTGGTATAGGTTAGTCTATAGACCCGAGATCGTCATAGAGTCTTGTGTGATTCCCACTGTACTTTGATTTCCACCTTACCATGTTCAAGAGAGCATGCAAAACTGTAGTTTTTGGGTACAATCCAGAGTCACATGGAGGCAATGAGTGATAGGAGGGGTTTCGTTTCTCCCGGTATTGGGGGTTGAAGTTGCGATGTGCTCGATTGGCCATAACAGGAAGTCCCTGGCAAAAGTTGATACTGAGATTTACTGGTAAGTGTTATCAGTAGTTTCTCGACCCTTTATGAGCCTCACATCGGCATGACTTATCAAGTTATTGGGGTCTGATGTTTACCATCCACAGACTAGATATGCGACATATAAGACGAAGAGACCGGACTGTACGGTAGTGTTACTTATTGGATTCACGGGAGTATGGACAAGCTTGTTTGTTGATCTTTCGATCGCTCAATACCTGAGTAGCCGTTAGTCCAGCTAGTATCGCTGACGGCTTGTGGGTGACTGATATGATCATCACCTACTGCCGGCGTATTGACGAGTCTTTAGAGTCCTACACAGAGGTTTCCTAGCTCATGCGAAACGAAGTAGGGCACATATGTGATATGTGCGGGACCGAGATTAATACATGTATGTGATACCGTATTCCAATCTCGCGATATAGGTTATATATGATATAACCAGATTGTTGAATCAAGTATTGATTCAATGATATGCTATATGTATATGTGGTATGCATATAAATGATATTGGTCGGTTGTATGCGATACAGACGGGTAATTAAATCAAGTGTTGATTTAATAATTTAATGTATAATTATATATATTTGATATATTAATATACATTAACTAATATTAGCTCACTTAGGAAAATGTTTTTCTCAAAATACATACAAATATATATGAGATATATATTAATATATTTATTATGTGTCATGCTAGATGATACATTGGACTTGGGTGTATGAGACTCATACCTAACTTAAGATAATTTGGGTGTTTAAATATTAAGGGAAAAATCAAAATTAGGTGGAAATTAGTATGACTAAGATGCTTGTGGATGTATGGAGAAGTTTTGACTTAAGTCCACTAATTTTGTCTTACTCTAGATATTTATTAACCTAACCATTTTTTTTAGCCATGGTTTAGTCTCTACATGAGTTGATATGAGATATTTTCTCACCCATGGTTCAACAATTGATCACTTGAGATCTTTTCTTCATCTCCTTCATTTTGCTCTCTAGCTCTTGAGTGAGAAGAAAAAGAAAAAAGTGAGAAAAATTATTCTAAAGTGAGAAAAATTCCTACTTCATCAATCTATACCAATCTAGCCATTTAGTATAGGTTGTTTGCTTCACTAATTCTCAATTAGTGAAGAGATAGCTTAAGTTAGAGATTCTTCGACGTAGATCACCTTCGGCCTCGAAGATCCTTGAGCAAGTTTGTTCCTTTTTCCTAGTGAAGCCTAACGAGAGTCCGTGAGACCATCACTTGGAGCTAAGGGACTATTACACGGAGCTTTAGAAGTGAAGGACTGGTCTACAAAGGTTGTATTCCTTATTCACTTAGAGTAAAGTTGTTTACTTTCTTTCTTAAACCCTAATTCTCTAGTTAGATCCTTAGTTTGGGTTTCTTTACTCTATAGATTTTTTAAAATTGCATACCCGATGCCTTATAAAACCTAGTGAGAGTGCTAAGGAACCCAGCATTGGTATCAAAGCAAAGCTAGAGAATTATACGATGTGTTAGAATTACGAAACTGAAATAACTCCGAAACCTGGAATCTAAAACATTAGTTTCTGTCAAATTTTTTAAGTCCTCTAAAATTTTTTTAAACAAGTGCAAAAATCTAGTCATGATGCATCTAGAAAACCAGAAAAATTCGAGGCAAAACACCAAAATTTGGACCGGCCACATTGTCTAAAGAGCTTGCCTCACTTTTTTCTGTGGCAAAAAATCTTGAAATTTTTGTGGTGTTCTGATCTCTTGGTTTTAGGGTTTCAAGTTATATTTGTTTTTGCCAAGATTGCATATGATGTTATCTTTCTGTAGTGGCAATACGAAGTGTTTCGTAGTCGTATTTTAACATCGTTTCGGGTTTGATATTGAAATATGATAAAATATTTAAAATCTACGATAATTAGTTTTGTGAAAACTAGTTAATGTTCTGTAAATCAAGCAATTTAGTCTCTTCTGATAGATTACCACGGAGATTCGATTCGGATTAAAACTCCGTTGCAATCTCGTATAGTACGCGAACATTCGCCGGGTAACACTACTAGATAGCCATACCCAATATCCCCAACCAAATGACTGTAGGAGAACCCCGTTGCTAAAAGCATCCCCTCGGGTGCTCACGGCCACGGTGTTCCGCCTAAGTGCACTTCGCCGACGGCATCGGGGTACGGCCATCTACTAATGTTTCCGACGAGTATTCGATCATGTAGTCGGGAATCTTGTTGAATTACCCGACTAGGTTATTGAAAAGGTGTTTTCAATATGAGACTATAATGCAAGGTTTATATGTTAGGCATGAAATTCGGGGTATGAGATATTCCGGGTTTATGATGTCTAAGGATGTTACGGATTCTAATTATTGTATTTTTCGTTTTCTTTTCTGCTACCGTAAGTGTAATATGTGGTGTATTGCCGGTTTCGTTGCTATACGTCAACGACAATTGGGATACGCATATTTACTTACGTTGATGACATGTGATGTTATGTGTTGCTATGATATGTTATATTGGATCATCATGTTTGAATAGCCGGAGGTTTTTGCATGAGATGAGGGTTTTTTATTTTCATTCATGTAAAAACTGTATGTAATATTCTTTTATTGGGACACTTTCGGGTTGAGGATGATGTCACCATTGATGTATATTATTTACTTTTCCGCATTAGGATAGACCCAAGGTGGGGAGTATAAGTAACCGGGTTCTAGAGTCCAGTGGGAGACCATCTCGAGGAGTCGAGACCAGGTCTCCTAACTCTAGAATTGGCAGGGTTTCTTGCCGCTCCCGTAGGGGTCTAGGGATATGGGTTTGGCTATTCTTCGCGACCGCGGAATCCATGTTTTTTTACTGGCTTAATTTAAAACGCGGAACTCCTAGTATATCCAATATTTCATATGTTGACTTCTGCTGCAATGTTCTGTGATAGGATCATATAACTACCTGAGATGAATGCTTTATATTATATATATGATATATAATAAACGTTGCTTATGTTTTGCATCCGCGCTAGTCCTGCCCCCGCTCTGCCTTTAGTTATCTAACCTAACGGTGCATGATGGGACCTTGTGGCGAATGCGGATGGCATAAGCGTACGTTGTATTTTCGTTTCTTCTGTGATGCTTAGGAAGCATAAATGATGGGACTTCATTAATGAGATTAATGAAAAAGAAAGAAAGCTAAAGATGTTGTAGAATCCTGTTTCAAAAAGGGTAACTCTAGTTTTTGCTTTACATAGTGGTATTCCTTGATGAATATCCAGCACCTCATTCGATGAGGAAAGAGCCGAGATCCCTTCACTGGGAGTGACCTATTTAGCGAAAACTAACAGATGCTACAACCCGCTCGGTTTTGTCTTTGCTTGCTTCTCTAGTTCTTGCTTTGCATAGTGATATTCCTTGATGAATATCCAGCACCTCATTCGATGAGGAAAGAGCCGAGATCCCTTCACCGGGTGTGACCTCTTTAGTGAAACTAGCAAAAGCCTCATAAACACTCCTTTTCAAAATCACTCGATTCTACAACGATATCAAATTCATTATGCAAAAGGTTTTCTTAAAAACGTGTCGTAGCCCTCAGTCATTTCAGATAAGGACTATTTAGTAGTCGTGCTGCATTTTTTGGCCTTTGTCAAGGCATAGTGTGCGGTTGCTGATTGGTGTTTATCTGCAACCATATGATGCGAATGGATTAGGGTAGTCGTACGACCTTGTTGGCCTTTGTCAAGGGTCGTACGGATGGGTTTAATTTAATCAAGAAATGTATGGGTTGAACTTGAGTAGCGCCCTATGGTTTGTTGGCTTTTCTCAAGGTCATAGGATGCTAAGGGCAAAATATTATTGGGAATTTCAGGTGTTGAAATTTGCAATGAGATTGCATACCTTCTATGAGAATGTTGGATCCCGATACCCACTGCGAGTAAGACTTACTCCTGGGAGAGTTTTGCACATTACAATTAGCCGATCAAGTAGGTGTCTAGAAAGGTGTCAACGGGGTTATGCCTCTGGGAAAACGAGATTTATTTTAATTAGGTCTGTGCGAAAGCACGGGAAACCTCCCTCAAAGTACCGACACTGGCCTGGCCGAAAGATTTGCGAACTTATAGGGTGTAATTAATCCCGGCTAGTCTTACCTTTTTGGATTTGAAGAAAGATTTGATAAAAACAGTGGGAGCCATCCTGATTAGATAAAAAAATAACCAATCTAATCTTGCAAGAGCATACGCAAAGTGTTTTCTTCTCTCTCTCCAGGTAGCGATTATATCACGCCTTAATCATGATAATAATATAGATGTATTGACCGAACTCGTTTGTTATACTGAGATGGGGAACGTTGGTTCTGCTCTATCTTTTAATTCTTATAAGTCTGAGCAGGAAATAAGGGAATATCCGGATTCCCACGCGACCCAAACGAGGAATGTGCATGTTGATGCATTTTCTTTGGGTGTGTTTGTTACCGAGAACTGTTTCTCAGTACACTTTACATCCTGGGTATTAGATACCGGATCGGGACCCCACATATGTAATATGTTACATGGGCTAAATAAAGGTAAACAACTGGGAAAAGATGCTCATTCTCTAGAGTAAGGAATGGTGCAAATGTTGCAGCCAAAGCAGTTGGTGAATATCATCTTGTATTACCAACTGGTAATACATTGATTCTGAACGAATGTTATTGCATACCAAACCTGATATGCAATATTATATCATTTTCATTATTATGTAAAGAAGGATATAATCTTGTATTTTAGGATAATGTTATTAACATTTTCCTGAATCAAAATTTGATTGGATCAGTCATATTATATAATGGCATATACGTTCTAAATCAAACTACAGTTCTCAACGTACAGAACACGCACAAGAGGAAAAGTTCAGAAATGAACAAATCCTTCTTGTGGCATTGTAGACTAGGTCATATCAATGCGACACGACTAGCTAAGTTGCATAAAGATGGATATTTGAATCAGTTTTAATTTACATCATATGAAACTTGTCAGTTATGTCTCAAAGGTAAAATGACCAAAACTCCGTTTACTGGACACGGAGAAAGAGCTACCGAACTCTTGGGAATGATACATAGTGATGTATGCGGCCCTATGTCTACACATTCCAGGGTTGGTTTTTCGTACTTTATTACATTCATCGATGATCTCTCAAGATTCGGACATGTGTTCCTGTTGAACACAAGTCTGAAGCTTTTTGAGATGTTCAAGGAATATAAGTACGAAGTGGAGAACCAAACGGGTAAAAGTATTAAAATCCTTCGATCTGATCGGGGAGGAGAATACTTAAGCACGGAGTTCCTGGATTATTTAAAAGAGAATGGGATTCTCTCTCGGCTTACTCCTCCGTATACACCACAGCACAACGGTGTATCGGGGCAGAGGAATCGCATCCTATTAGATATGGTGTGCTCTATGATGAGTATTGCTGAGTTGCATATTTCCTTTTGGTGTTATACGCTTGAGAAGTCGCATACCTATTGAATAGAGTTCCAACCAAATCAGTACCTACCACTCCATATAAGATATGGGATGGGATGAGATCGTATCTTAAACAAGTTAAAATATAGGGTTGTCCGGGCTATGTCAAAAACCAAAATCCGGACAAACTCAAGGCAAGATCAGTTCTTTGCAAGTTTGTGGGATATCCAAAGAATTCATATGGATATCTTTTCTACCACAGTGAGGAACAAAATGTGTTTGTTTCTCAACATTCCACTTTTTTAGAAAAGGAATTTCTTGTAAAAGAAATTAGTGGTCATGGGGTAGAACTAGAAGAAGTTCCAGCTACATAAACTACAACTGATGATTTAGTAGAACCATAGGATTCGATAGTATCCAACGAACCTTGGCCACTCCGCAGATCTATTAGGGTTCTCATCCACCTGAGAGATACTACGGTTTTTTCATAGACGGTGGGAGCGAGGATTGTATCATGGAAGATGATGACCCAACTAGTTTCGAGCAGGCCATCACAAGTGGGGACTCTGTGAAATGGCTGGATGTTATGCTATC
Source organism: Agapanthus africanus (assembly GCA_030015575.1). NCBI lineage: Eukaryota > Viridiplantae > Streptophyta > Magnoliopsida > Asparagales > Amaryllidaceae > Agapanthus > Agapanthus africanus. Next base: position 387,318,939 of record CM057345.1, on the reverse strand, counting down.
TGAGATGGAATCCATATACACCAACATAGTATGGACTTTGGTAGTTGCACCTGAAAGGGTAAAACCCATCGGGAGCAAGTGGATCTTGAGAAGATTCTTGTTGTAGATGGAAAAGTTGAGACTTTCAGAGCTAGACTTGTTGCAAAAGGTTGTCATCAATAACCAGGTATGGATTTTGATGAAACCTTTTCTCCAGTGGCCATGCTTAAGTCCATCCGGATCCTACTTGCCATTGCTACATACCATGACTATGAAATCTAGCAGATCGATGCCAAGACCGCTTTTCTAAATGGTGATTTAGAAGAGAGCGTGCACATGACACTGCTAGAGGGCTTCGTAGACAGTGGGAGCAGCGGAAAGGTGTGCAAGTTGCTTAAATCAAAATACTGATTAAAGCATGCATCGCAGAGTTGGAACATCTGTTTTGATGTGGGAATCAAAAAGTTTGACTTCATCAAAATGGTAGATGAACCTTGTATATACAAGAAGGTTGTAGAGAGTAAGGTTGTCCTCCTCGTATTGTACGTGGATGACATATGCTTTATAGAAATGGTGTTCCTATGCTACACTCGGTTAAGCTCTACTTATCACTATGTTTCTCCATAAAGGATTTGGGTAATGCCTTTTACATCCTGAGGAGAAACACTGGACAGCAGTGAAGAACATTCTTAAGTACTTGAGAAGGACTAAAGAAATGTTCTTGGTGTATGGTAACGATGAACTCCAAGTGGAGTCCTTTACCGATTCGAGCTTCCAAAGTGATAAGGTCGACTGTAAGACAGTCTCGGGTTTTGTCTTTACCCTCAGTTGTGGGACGGTATGTTGGAAGAGTTCCAAGCTAGATACCGTGGCAGACTCAATGATAAAGGGTGAATACATTGCTGCCAACGATGCTACCAAAGAGGTTGTCTAGGTATAGATATTCATGAGATGAACTTGGTTCCTACCATTGTGGTGATAATGGAGTTGTGGCTTTGGCCTAGGAACCCCTCCCATCAGTGATACAGACATATTCTTAGGCAGTATCACCTGATTAGGGAGATGGTGGATCTCCAGGAGGTCGAGATCAGGAGAGTTGACAGGAAGAATAACACGGCGGATCCACTCACGAAAGCCTTTCCCTAGAGAGACTTTAAGGGATGTTGGGTATGAGATACTACAACAAATGGCCTTAGTGCAAGTGGGAGATTGTTAATTGTATATATGCCCTAGAGGCCATTATTGTATATGATTGTATATTATAGTGGATGCTTGGATATATATAGGGAGGACTTTCTTTCTTGACATCATAGTATGCTATCTGGTTACTCTTTATCTTAACATGTATACTTGTATTGTCTTTGTGTTACATGTTGACTTGACTACCAGGACTTTGATGGAGATCATACTAGTAAGGCCTGTTAGTGTGATATGCCCTAGAGGCCATTATTGTATAGTACTAGTTTGTATATTACATTTTGGAAGCTTGAGATATATACACGGATTTATAACAGTCTTGCTCGATATGGTAGTATGCTACTTGGTTTGTATCTATCTTAATATATGTATATGTTTCTTTTGACGTATCGCTAATACATATTGATAAAGCCCTTAGGATCTTTTCTTGACTACCAGCGTTGTGATGGCAGTCACACTTGTGAGGGTTGGGTTGTCTACAAGCACATCCTTATACAGTTCCCTGTTCGTAGGATTATCAAGACAGGGCATCGATACTCCAGAGTAGACTAGTGTGTATGCTTCTCATCCCAGCAGTGGAGATGGTTTGTCCCACAGCCATCAGTACGTCGTACTGGAGATAGGATGCAGGTGCTCGTTAGGTTACGAGTACACTGGACAGGACTCGCTCGGAACTGTTGGTTGGTACTATACCTATCGTCAGTTAGCGGTTCCCAGGTGACATGAGTACAGCTTAGTCCGTTGGCTTGACACTGCTGTTTTGTCTCAAGTGTGTTACCACTGTTCTTAGATTACTACCCTACCAAGGCTCTATTGAGTCGTGCAAACAGGTAGTAGTTGGGTGCAGTCCCGAAACACTTGGAGGCAGTGGTGGTTAGATAGGATTCGTCTCTCCCGGTATTGGGGGTTGATATCGCGCTGTGTTTGGAGAGCCATTACACAAAGTCCCTGGCCAGGGCAAGCGAGATTTACTGGTAGGTACTCTAATAGTTTCTCAGGGTGTTTTGGACTACACTCCGACATGACTTATACCGCTATTAGGGGGCTGACGTTTACCGCCCCCCTAGGCCCGATATGCGATACTCTTAGACGAACAGACCGGACTGTACGGAGATTGTTACATTCAGGCTCAGTAGGAGTTCAGATGGGTTTTCCTCATCGGCTTTCTTATCGACATCTACCTGGGGACCGTTACGTACAGCTAGTACCGTTTGCGGCCTGTGGTTAAACCCATTGCCAGCGTAGTGTCGAGTTTTTAGAGTCCCACATAGAGGGTTTTCCACCTTTGGGCAAAATGAGGTAGAGGTCGTATGGGTTTACGACAGGGTTCGTTCACATACGCACACTTGTGCATGTTTGGTGTTCGGGCAGTAGATACTAGTAGGCTTTGGTTTAAGTCGGATCCTAGTATTTGATTTTAGGTTGGTTCAGTCTCATTGTATTCGTATTCCTCGAAACGCGGATGCGGGTATGTATATACGGTTGATAGAGGTAGAGGAGGAGACACTTCATTAGGGTTTTGACCATTGACTTGATTAAAACCATACTGAGATGAAGGAAATTGATTACTAATTTTTATTAGAGATAATTGTGTTATGGCTAATTTGGTTTGACCATGTTGACCATTGTTGACTTAGATATTTTGTTGAGCAAAAGATATTTTGCTTAGCATTAATTGTAACATGATAAAGGTCAAATTAATATCAACCATCACAATTATCTTAATAAAAACTTATTATTCATTTTTCCTAATATGAGAGCTCACTCTCTTCATTATTCTTGATACACTATCTCTCATGGTTGCTCTCTCCTCTTCCTCTCTAAAAGCCCTAAGTCTTTCATGAGTTAAAAATCAAGGACCATTGAGACCAAACCACCAAAATCCTTCTCTACTCACTCTAGGGTTCTTAGTTTAGCACACCAAGCACCTTAGTCACTTCATTATAAAGTTTGGATCTCAAGGTAGAGGCCTTCGGGTGGATCTTCTTCGACGTGGAGAAGCCGGTGAGGAGGAACCATCCACAACCACTCCAAGGAGCTCACAACAAGGAGGACCACAACAAGGAGAAGAAGGAGTTCAAGCTTGAGGTATAACCATCTAACATAGTAGTTAGAACTCCTAGTTGGTTTGTTAGTTAATGTTTAGCAAAGATCCTAGTGGCTAGTCTATGTTATCTTGTAAAGAAAAATTCGATTTTTACCTATTCCGCCTCTCCGTAAACTACCGAGGTGGGTAACATGGACATACAGTGGTATCAGAGCCAGGCTAAACCATAACTAAAATGTTAGCAAAGCTTTTAGAACTTTGATCACGGAAAAATCCCGAAAACACGATACAAAATTGCCTTTTCGGTCGATTTTTAAAACGCGTCTAAAAATATTTTCAGAAACCTGAAAAATACGTGCAAGCTTTTTCTAGAACACTAAAGAAATTTGGGCGCCTAACTCGATCAGACCACTGCGGAACCAAGCGTTCCGCCGCGGATCCACGGCCGAGTCGACTCCAAGTTGGTCCAAATTTTTCTGTTGCCCTCTGTGTTGGTTTTGTGTTTTCTGGGATATTTTGTTTCTGCTCAGGAATTAATGTGTACAATGTTGTACTTGGAGTAGATTCAAATATGGTTATTGATCGGAATTCTATAAACTTTAGCTAATCGGATTATATCTGTGTTATATGTGCCGAACGTCTGCTAATCGCTATACGTCGATTAGTGGGGGTTGCACATATCTGTGATCTGTGATATTGGTTTGTGTATATGAACTTGTTGGATTGTCGTGGATGAATTGCCGGGGATGTGAGATGAGTGTTTTATCTTTTATTTGATGTAAATTATAAATTGATGTAATATTATTTTATGGTCGCACATCCGGGTTGAGGTTGTAGCCACCATTGTATATTATTTTTTTTACTGTTTTCTGCTCCTAGGATAGACCTAAGGTGGGGTGCACAAACTACCGGGTACTTTGAAGTGCCGAGTGGCCTACTCACTTTGTTGAGGGAGGTTGCTTCACTTCGGGTATTTGGCGGGTAGTTTGCCTCACCCGTAGGGGTCTGCGGTGGGGTTTGGCTATTCATCACGACCGTGTAATCCATCTTTCGTTGCAGGCTCAAACGAAACGCGGATTCCTACCATATCCAATGTGTTCATCTGTGATCTGGAACGGCTACCATTGCATCTGACGAATGTATATATCTATATATGATATCTAGTAAACGTTGCTTATGTTTTACATCCGTGCTAGTCCAGCCCCCGCTCTGTCGTTAGTTAAGTAACCTAACGGGTGATGATGGGGCCCCGTGGCGAATGCGGATGGCATAAGCGTACGTTATATTTTCGTTGTATTCTGCAATGGTAGGTGATTGATCTGATTTATGTGTAGTAGTTAACCGCAATCAATAACGGTTTCGCGTGTAGCTAGATCGAAATGAGTATGGGTCGTCCTCAGGGAAACGTTGAATCTTTTAATCTTACTTTAGGCATGTTGATTAGGAAAAGAGGAAGAATAATGAATAGTGGAAATAGTTTCTAGATCTACGTTAAACAAGGATGTAGAATATAGATCAAGATTAACTACGGATATAGGTTTTATATTAGAAGGGGGCTTGTAGGGTTCGTTAAGATTTAGTAGTCATGGATGATTAATTAAAGATTACTCCTCTTATCCTTTAATAGATTTAAAACTAGATCAACAATGATACATGTAGATTAGAGTATCTGGAGGAAAAAGGGTTCCCACACTTAACCCCTACCTTGACATGGATCTCCGTTCATGTCTAGCCTTTATAAAAACAATTGTTAATCTAATCTCTAATCGTGGTCGTGAATATCAATAAATTGATAGCGCGCCCGATTAGGATGTTAACTATTCTTTTGATAAAGTCTATAAACTTTATAGGACGTAAAAAGAGTTTAAGGATCTTCATCATCCATTAATCTACCCTAATCCTACGAACCCTAACAAGCGGAGAATTACTCGTGCATGTTGGGAAAAGAAAAGATAAACAGGGAAAACATAATGTAAAATGCAGAAAAATAAAATGATATAAGAAAACAACTACCATTATTAATCAACAAGATCAAGTACACTTTGTTTTCTTAGAAAATGATTACAAAACCCTAGTTTGCTTCTCGATCTCTTCTAAGGAGGTAGATGAATTGTTGATGATTAGCCTGGATGTGCGAGCCATCTAGGACTTCGTGATCGCGTCGGTTTGATAATTTTTCCAAGAGTCTCTCGGTCCTTATTTATAGTCACAGAGCCAGAATCTCTAGTTTCCTAATAAGGCAACTAGTTGTTAAGATCCTACCTAAAAAATCCAAAATCCAAACTCCTCAGAAGTGTGGCGGAACCGTGGCCATTAGGTAGGTTTGGCCGTGGATCCGTGGTTGGTTAGGGGATTTAGGGCTTCATTTTTCTAGGGCTTCATCGCTGTAGTACTTGGTGATCTTTTGAGTATCTAGGCTTTGAAAATCTTCTCTACGGTTCTTCCAGAATTGGTTTTTTAATTTACCTGAATATCTTCGGCAGATTTGATCTCGCCAACTTGAATTTCCTTGAAACTTTAGTCATGATATAATTCCTACACAATTATCTCAATAAATGATATTAGTAGAATTTTTTTTTTATTGAGATATTATCTTAACCATTTGTCATGATATTTTAGTTTTAAGAGAATTGGTCAAAGATATTTAATACGGTAAGCATATTTAAATAGACCAAATATTACATGAATATTATATGCTTATATTTCCCTTCATAATGTTAATTATAATATATAAGCACATGAAAATAGTATTTTTACTGATACACTCTTATATGTGTCATATTTATAATAAACATCTTTTATTATATATAAATAGTAAGGAAAATGTCATATTAAAAGTGCAGTTTTATCAACTGAAAAAATACCCCCAAAATTAACTTTGATTGTCCCGAGCAAACTAGTTTTTCAAGAGAAGGAGAAAAAGAAAAACCTAAGTAGCACACTTTCGTAGGAAACATGATTGCACTGAGCACGTGCAACAAGCCGTTAAACCTCTGTGTGTCCCTAGTAGGAGGAGTGTTGTCTCCTGGGGGTTTTCAGCGGATTACACCCACAAAATCCTATAATAAAAGAAAGATAGTGAAAGTTACATACAAAGATAGGAACTATAAAAGAAAGAACTCCAAAATAAGAGTTTCCAACTATACCAGCTTTTTAATTGCTATGAGCCCTATCTTAATGGTCATGAAAAAATGTTAGAAATCACATCATCCCTCAATAAAATATCGCCTTTAGTCTTCCTCCCTATCTTTCTTCCAAATATTGATCATATACCCCTACGTATGTGTAAGAGACATCTCTATACTTAGTGAATTCAATTCAAACTATTATACTCTTATCTATTTTCCAAAGTACTTTTTAGTTAGTGAATATTTTATGAAATTGCTCACACATCTTTCATGCGACCGTTAATACTTCTTGAGATACTAACCGACCGATTACAAAATGTGCTTGTGTATTAAGATGTAATTCCTCGTCTTGCAACTCCTAAGGCTTAGCAGTGGCTCCCAAACCAGTTGGTCTAAGGCACTAGGTGATAAAGCACTCTCGCTATATTTTTTTATGCTGCCTTGGTAATTACAGAACCAGTGTTCATTTTTTTTCTCTTCACCATTTATATTTTATTTTATTTTCCTTCATACTAAAGTTTTTAGACAAGAGCATTTCAAGGTATCCTCTACTATCCCAAGTTTCAAGATGTGTGTAAGTGTGTATAGTAGGGTATCAACATTCAGATATTTGACCTCAAGAATAGGGACTATTTTTCAGACTTATTTTTATCCTCAGATTAGCAATTTACTTCATCTTACTAACCCTTGGGATAACAGCTCATAACTACTTATTACTAGTTTTGTTTAAGAAAAGCTCTAAATTTCTTGTTTTTCTCAAACTCTTCATATCTTTCATATATAATTATTCACTTTCTAATCTTTTATTATAAAAATATTTTTTTTCTTTAATGCCCAGTGCAAAAGATAATTCAATGAATACAAACCTCTCCCCCCAAACATGTTTTCAGCAGTGCCCTCACTGATGTTGTCCTTTGAGAGCATAGACCTATAGACTTGAGGAGAGACAATAATAGGGGTAAAATAATAGTTAAATGAAGACTACCCCAAAATTTGTTTTTTGGCACGCACAGATATTCAGTTAAGTCCTGTTTTTCACTCACCTTCATTCTTTAAGATGATACAATGTTACCGAAACATGGAGGTGAGGTGGAGGAATTTAGTTATGATAAAGCGGCTCCTGTAAAAATAGGAGCTCCTCCGCTGGGTCCGTAGAGAAATACGGTTTTAATCTATACCTATTTACTTTAAAAATTGAACCGTTTTTTATATTTTCAACTTCTACTGCCCCGTGCGAGTGTACATACCACACCATAAAAGGTCATTTCCAACGAGATTTAAGCTTAGCCGGATGAAGATGGAGACGGGAATCGTAAAGAAGGACTTGTTGTCCCGGTGTGAAAGTTTTTCTAAAAAGGTTTTTATCGTGGAACACTTTAGTCCGGTTCTTTACTATCACTGCATTATCGTAAGCTTCATCGCGGAGTTCACTTAGCTCATTCAATTGCAGCTTCTGATAGCTGCTAGCTTGATCAAAATCGAAGTTTAGCTCTTTAATAGCCCACATTGCTTTATCTTCGATCTCGACAAAAAGGTGGCATGCCTTCCCTAAGACAAAGTGGTATGGAGACATACCAAGATCGGTCTTACAAGCGGTGCGAAATGCCTAAAGTGTAGGGTTACTAGGCACTCTCACAAAGGTCTACAAGGTATCAACCATGCCCGATTTAAAATTTAGACGTGCCGAACAACCCTAACCAAGATCTTTACTAGAGATTAGGCGAAACATATAGCAAGTAAACAACTTTACTTCTAAGAGTTTGGGATTACAACCTTTGTAGTCCGGTCCTTCGCTTCATAAGCTCCGTGTTGAGGTCCCTTCGCTGTGATCATCATGTTCCCGGACTCTAGAGAGGCTCCACGAAAAGAAAGATGCATGCTTGCTTCCGATCTTCGATAACAAAGATGATCTACCTTGAAGTTTCTTTAACACAAGCTCTCACTTACTAATGAAGTGAACACCCTAATCTAATTGGCAAGAATAGATTAGGATGATGAAGTAGGAATTTAGCTCTCATTTTTTTTCTTAATCTCACTCATTTTCATCACTTCATAAAAAGCTAGAAAGCTTTTCTTGCAAAGAAGAAGAAGGAAGAAGATGAATTACTTTGTGATGAATAATGAATCCATAGTGAGGTTAGAAATGCAACCATGGGTTAAGTATGATAACTTAACCCATGTAGAGAATGAACCGTGGTTAAAGGGTTGGGTTGGGTTAAATAAATATCTACAAAACTATCATAACAAATATCTTTGCTTAAAACAAAAGCAAAGCTTCTAGAAGCAACGAGAAAGAATCAACCTAAATCAAACCCTAACCATGTTTAATCTCTACTAATCATGTTGCATTTATAACCACAACATGTTACAATATTATATATCACATATACAATATTTATTGTAACAAAATAAAATAATACAATTAACATATATCGCATATATATCAATGTATTACCCGAGTGAGAAAAAGAATCTTTTAGTGAGCTTACATTAGTTAATGTAATTTAATATATCAAATATATAATTATACATTAAATTATCAAATCAACGCTTGATTTGATAATTCGGCTATTTCATAAATAACCGACTAATATAATCTGTATCAGTTCATCGAATCAACACTTGATCCGATGACCCGGCTATATCACATATACCCGGCCGATATCACATATCGCGAGAATCTAATACGGTATCACATACACGTATTATTCTCGGTCCCGTACATATCATATATGTGCTCGTACTCCGTTTTGCCTGAGCCAGGAAACCTCTGTGTAGGACTCTAAAGAATCGTCAATACGCCGGCAGTAGGTGATGATCATATCAAACACCCATAAGCTGCAAGCGGTCAGCTAAACGTAACAGCCCCCCAGGTATTGAGCGATCAGAAGATCAACAAGCAAGCCTGTACTTTCTCCCGTGAATCCAATCAGTAATACTCCCGTACAGTCCGGTCTCTTCGTCTGATATGTCGCATTTATCTCGCATAGGGTGGTAAACGTTAGACCGCAGTAGCTTTATAAGTCATGTCGATATGAGGTCTATAACAGTTTAAGAAACTACTGATAACACTTACCAGTAAATCATAGCAACCCTGGCCAAGGATTTCCAGTTATAGCCAATCGAACACAACGCAACATCAACTCCCTATACCGGGAGAGACGAATCCCCTCCTATCGCTCATTGCCTCCATGTGATTCGGGACTGTACCCAAAAGCCACCTTTTTGCATGCCCTCTTGGACGTGGTATGATGGAAATCAAAGCACCGTGGGAATCACACAAGACTCTATGACGATCTCGGGTCTACAGACTAAACTGTACCAGTGTCACCAGAGAACTGCCATCTGACGTGAGGTATAATACCATCTGGGAGTTCTCGGCGAGTCCGTCCAGTGTACCCAGTCTCTACTGAGCACCCATATACCTTCTCTGATGTCAAATACCAATGGATATGGGATCATCCATCGCCCATCATATGGGTCAAGAAGCGCATACGCTAGTCTACTCTGGAGTATCGATGCCCTGTCTCGGTACTCCCACGACTAGGAACATTTGAAGGATGTACTTGGCGACTACACTATCCCCACTAGTATGATCTGCATCATAGTCCTGGTAGTCAAGTACTCATCCTAAGGGCTTTATCAACATGTGACATAGAGATAATCAGAGTACATGTTAAGATAAAGAGTAACCAGATAGCATACTATCATGTCGAGCAAGAAAGTCCTCCCTATATATGTCCAAGCATCCACTACAATATACAGCGTATGTACAGTAATGGCCTCTAGGGCATACATATAACTAACAATCTCCTACTTGCACTAGGGCCATCTGTTGTGGCATCGCATACCCAACAATCAGCTGTGGTTGAAGTATCTCATACTCAACAATCCCATAAAAGTCTCTTCTGGGAGATAGGCCTTTGTGAGTGGATCTGCGCTGCTGTCCTCTGTGTCTACTCTCCTAACCTCGATCTCTCTGGAGATCAACCATCTCCATGATCAGGTGATACTGCCTAAGAATTATATCCGGATTTCTGATGGGACGAGGGTTCCTTGGCATAAGCCATAACTCCATTGTCACACAATGGCAGGAACGAAGTTCATCTCATGAACTATATATATATCCAGACTTCCTCTTTGGTAGCATCCTTGGTAACGATGTATCTTGCCTTTAATCGTCTAGTAAGTCACGGTATCTTGCTTGGAACTCTTCCAACATACCGCCCCTCCACTGAGGGTAAAGACAATGCCTGCGACTGACATTCAGTCGTCCTTATCACCCTGGAACCTTTCCAGTGATTCTCCCCAGGATCGATTGATACCATCTCACTACACCTAGTGAGAATCCTAACATCCAATTAGATCTATCTCATAGATCCAAAACCCAGGATTTTGGAGGTATCGCTTTGATCCTATATGGAGAATCCTTGTGATAAGCGGAGATTGACCGAGCGTAGCATAGGAAACTACTTCCCTATCAAGAGTATGTCATCCACGTACTCTACGAGGATCACCACCATACTCCCTACTACCTTTTTGTATATACAAAGTTCATCTACTATTTTGATGAAGTCAAACTCTTTGACTACCACATCAAAACAGACGTTCCAACTCCGCGATACCTGCTTTATCACATAAAACGTCTTGCACATGTTTTCGCTGCTCCCACTGTCTACGAAGCGCTCTGGCTGTGTACTTATAGACGCTCTCTTCCAAATCAACATTTAGAAAAGCAGTCATGACACCGAACTGCCAGATATCGTAGTCATAGTATGTAGCTGTGGCAAGTAGGATCTGGATGGACTTAAGCATAGCTTTGAAAGTCTCAACTTTTCCATGTACACCAAGTAGTCTTCTCAAGATATACTTTCTCCTGATAGGGATTTAACCCTTCAGATAAAACAACCAAAGTCCATACTTTGTTGGTGTATAAGGATTCCATCTCAGATCGCTAAGCATCCAGCCATTCTCACAGAGTCCTACTCCTGATGTCCTGCTCGAAACTAGTTGGTTCATCATCTCATGATGCAATCCTCGCTCCCACTGCATAGAGAAACCGAAGTATCTCTCAGCTGGATGAGGAACCCTACTAGATCGGCGGAGAGACTGAGGTTCGTTAGAAACTATTAAATCCTCCGGTTCTACCAAATCATCAACTGCAGTTTGTATAGCTGGAACTCTTTCCAGTTCTACCTCATGATCACTAATTTCTTCACAAGAAATTCCCTTTCACAAAGGTGGCATGCTGAGAAACAAAACATCTTTTGTCCCTCGATTAGGTAGAAGATATTCCCTTACTAATGCTTGGGATATCCAACAAACTTCTACAGAACTGACTTTGCCTCGAGCTTGTCCGGATTATACTTTTAGACATAGGCTGGACAACCCCAAATCCTAACATACTTAAGATATGGGCTCTTCCCATTCCATATCACATATGAAGTGGTAGGCAACTGATTTGATTGGAACCCTATTCAATAAGTATGTAGCTTCTCAAGTGCATAACTCCCAAAAGGAAATAAGAAACTCAGTAGTACTCATCATAGAGCGCACCATATCACATAGGGTGTGATTGCTTCGTCCCGATACACCGAGGTGCTGTGGTGTTTACGGAGGAGTAATGCTGACAGAGAATCTCATTCTCCTTTAGAATAGTCCAGGAATCCCGTGCTCAAGTACTCTCCTCCTTGATCTCATCAAAGGACATAATACTTATACCTGTTTTTGGTTCTCTACTTCTGACTTATATTTATTGAATTTCTCAAAAGGTTCAGACTTGTGTTTCAACAGGAACACATGTGCGAATCTTGAGAGACCATCAGTGAATATAATGAAGTATAAAGAACCGGTCTTGGTATGTATAGACAGGGGACCTTACATACATCATCATGTATCAATCCCAAGAGTTTCACTAACTCTTTCTCTGTTTCCAATAAACAGAGCTGTGGTCATCTTATCTTTGTGACATGACCGGCAAGTTTCACAAGATGTAAATTCAAACTAATTTAAATATGCATCTAGATGTAACTTCAGCTAGTCGGGTCACATTGATATGACCTAGTCTACAATACCTCAAGAAGGATTCGTTCATTTCTGAACTCTTCCTCTTGTATGTGTTCTGTATACTAAGAACTGTAGTTTGATTTAGAACGTCAATGCCTTTAAATAACGTGCCTGAACCGATCAACTCTTGATATAGGAAATGTTCTAAACATTATCCAACAATACAAAATTATATCCTTCTTTACTAATAAAGAGACTGATATGATGTTGTATATCAGGTTCGGTATCTAATAACATTTATTCAGAATCAATGTATTTGTTAATACAGGGTGATAACTACCAACAGACTTGGTTGCAACACTTGCACCGTTTCTATCTCATGAAACTTATCACCCGTTCTCAGTTCTCTACCTATCTGTAGCCCATGTAACAAATTACATATATGGGATCCTTATCCGGTATCTCATACCCAGGACGTAAAGGATACTGAGAAACAGTTCTCGGTAATGAACACACCCGAAGAAGGTGCATCAGCATGTACTTTCTTCGTTTGGGCGGCACGGGAATTCTGGTAATCCCCTATTTCTTTCTCTGTCTTATAACAATTATAAGTTGGAGCGGGACCAACGTTCCTTTGCGCAGTATAACAAGCGGGTTCGGTCAATACATCCGTATTATTATCTTGATTAAGGCGTGACATAGTCGCAACCAGGAGAGAGAGAAGAAAACACTCAGCGTGCGCTTTTACAAGATTAGATTGGTTATTAATATATCTAATCAGGATGTCTCCCACTGTTTTAGTCAAATCTTCCTTCAAACCCTAAAAGGAAAGACTAGCCGGGATTAATTACACTCTACAAGTTCGCCAATCTTTCAGCCAGGCCAGTGCCGGTACTTTGAGAGAGGTTCCCCGCGCTTTCGCACGGACCTAATTAAAGTAAATCTCGTTTTCCAAGAGGCATAACCCCGTTGACACCTTTCTAGACACCTACTTGATCGGCTAATTGTAATGTGTAAAACTCTCCCAGGAGTAACTCTTACTCGCAGCGGGTATCGAGATCCAACTATCTCATAGAAGGTATGCAATCTCATTGCAAATTTCAACACTTGAAATCCCCGATAATATTTTGCCCCAAGCGATCTATGGCCTTGACTAAGTCAACAAACCATAGACCGCAAGTAAAGTTCAACCCGTCATTTTCCGATTGAATTAAACCCACCCGCACGACCCTTGACTAAGTCAACAAGGCCGCACGACTACCCTAATCCAATCACATCATATGCTTTGCAGATAAGCACTAATCAGCTATCGCATACTACGCCTTGACTAAGTCAACAAACGCAGCACGAATACTAAAGACTACTTATCTGAAATGACGGAGGGCTACGATAGGTTTTTAAGAAAACCCTTTGCGTAATGAACTTTATATCGTTGTAGAATCGAGTGATTTTGAATGGAATGTTTTTGAGTCCTTTTCTAGTTTTGCTAAAGAGGTCACTCCCGGTGAAGGGATCGTCGGCTCTTTCCTTATCGAATAAGGTGTAGGATATTTCACAAATATCACTATACAAAGCAAAAACTATAAAAACAATCAAAAGACAAACCGAGTTTGTAGCATCTGCTAGTTTCGCTAAAGAGGTCACTCCCGGTGAAGGGATCTCGGCTCTTTCCTTATCGAATAAGGTGATGGATGTTCTATAAGGAACGCCGCTATGCAAAGCAAGAACTAGAGCTACCAGTTTTTAAACAAGTTTCTACAACATCTTTAGATTTCTTTTAGTTTCATTAATCTCATTAATGAAGTCCCATTTTATTATGCTTCACAAGCATCACATTTGAAACGAAATCAGCAAAATAACATATATCTCATATATATAATATAAAAATTCGTCTCAGGCAGTAATATGATCTCATCACGGAACATTGCAGCAGAAGATAACATATGAAATATTGGATATACTAAGATTTCCGTGTTTTATGCGATCCTGTATAAAACACGGATTCCACGGTCGCGACGAATAGCCAAACCCACATCCCTAGACCCCTACGAGAGCGGCAAGAAACACTGCCAATTCTAGGGTTAGGAGACCCGGTCTCGACTCTTCGAGATAGTCTCCCACTGGACCCTAGAACCCGGTTACTTGTGCTCCCCGCCTTGGGTCTACCTAATGCGGAAAAGTAAATAATATACAATGGTGACATCATCCTCAGCCCGGAAGTGCCCCCATAAAAGAATATTACATACAATGAATTTTACATGAATGAAAATAAAAACCCTCATCTCACATAAAACCCCCGGCTATTCAAAACACGACGATCCAATATAACATATCACAGCAACACATAATATCACATATCATCAACGTAACTAAATATGCGTATCCCAATTGTCGTTGATGTATAGCAACGAAACCGGCGATACACCACATATTACACTTACGGTCGCAGAAAAGAAAGTGTAAAACTACAACAGTTGGAATCCGCAACCACCTTAGACATCGTATGCCTAACCAAATGAATTCTTTAGACATCGCATGCCTAACTTTTATAAACTCCGCATTTTAGTCTCAATATCGAAAACTCTTTTCATTATCAAGTCGGGAAATTCAACAACATTCCCGACATCCTGATCGAATGCTCGTCGCAAACTTTAGTAGACGGCCGCACCCCCGGATGCCGTCGACGAAGTGCACTAAGGCGGAACACCGCTGCCGCGAGCATCCGAACGGATGCTTTTAGCGACGGGGTTCTCCTACAGTCACTTGGTCGGGGCTATGGGGCATGGCTGTCTATTAAGTTTACCCGGCGAGTATCCGCGTACGCTACGTGATTGCGACAGACTTTTGATCACATCAAAATCCCGTGGCAACCGATCAAATGAGACTAAACTGCTAAATTTACAACATTCAAATTAGTTATCTCATAACTATTTGTGGATTCCAAATATTGTATCACATTCCAGATAAATAGACAATGTTAAACTTTCCGATCGAATAAACAAACACCCAAAATTTCCCAAATGGCTCAACACTTGAGCGGAGTTTAAAAGCATCCATCACATGCCACAGTACCAATGGTCCAGCCGTAGAAGGGTCAAACCAACGCCTCACATGTGGCAACACCGTACAGCTCCAAACCCTAAGGTTTAGAGGCAGTTCAGACGGTCACATAATCGAGTTGAGGTTTGTGTTCTTCTAGAGGGTCCACCGCGTTACTTGCACGACTTAGAACGTTCTTAAACTACGGAAAAATCCAACACTTGAAAATTTTCCGGCAGGGAAAAAAGTGAGTTATTGATATCCGTTCGGACTTTTTAACACGTTCTAAAATTACCCGGAAAAACTTAAACGAAATTAAACTTTCCGATCGAATCAACGAGTTCCCAATACATCCCAGAAAACTCAACACTTGAGTAGAATTAAAAATCGCCAGAAGCATGAAAAAGTACCTACGGATGTTACTGTAGCAAAATCAAACCCTAATCCCCTTGTATGGCCGCGGAACCGCCGCGCAAGCTAGGGTATTGCCGCGGTTCCGCGGCGCATTAAAGAGATTATTGACTCGTTTTTTACAGAAATTCCTAGAATACCCTGCTTAATTTTCTGAGAATTTTTAATATGAAAAAAATCAACTTTTGAAAAAAATTTCCAGAAACTAGGATTTTACGGGTATTCGGAGTTCGATCGGACTTTAAAATTCGTCTAGACTTCGCCTAAATCTCTAGCTTGGCTCTGATACCACTGTAGGGTTACTAGGCACTCTCATAAAGGTCTACAAGGCATCAACCATGCCCGATTTAAAATTTAGACGTGCCGAACAACCCTAACCAAGATCTTTACTAGAGATTAGGCGAAACATATAGCAAGTAAACAACTTTACTTCTAAGAATTTGGGATTACAACCTTTGTAGTCCGGTCCTTCGCTTCATAAGCTCCGTGTTGAGGTCCCTTCGCTGCGATCATCATGTTCCCGGACTCTAGAGAGGCTCCACGAAGAGAAAGATGCATGCTTGCTTCCGATCTTCGATAACAAAGATGATCTACCTTGAAGTTTCTTTAACATAAGCTCACACTTACTAATGAAGTGAACACCCTAATTTAATTGGTAAGAATAGATTAGGATGATGAAGTAGGAATTTATCTTTCATTTGTTTTCTTAATCTCACTCATTTTCATCACTTCATAAAAAGCTAGAAAGCTTTTCATGCAAAGAAGAAGAAGGAAGAAGATGAATTACTTTGTGATGAATAATGAATCCATAGTGAGGTTAGAAATGCAACCATGGGTTAAGTATGATAACTTAACCCATGTAGAGAATGACCCATGGTTAAAGGGTTGGGTTGGGTTAAACAAATATCTACAAAAATATCATAAAAAATATCTTTGCTTAAAACAAAAGCATAGCTTCTAGAAGTTACTAGAAAGAATCAACCCTAACCATATTTAATCTCCACTAATCATGTTGCATTTATAACCACAACATGTTACAATATTGTATATCGCATATACAATATTTATTGTAACAAAATAAAATAATACAATTAACATATATCGCATATATATCAATGTATTACCCGAGTGAGAAAAAGAATTTTTTAGTGAGCTTACATTAGTTAATATAATTTAATATATCAAATATATAATTATACATTAAATTATCAAATCAACGCTTGATCGGATAATCCGGCTATTTCATAAATAACCGACTAATATAATCTGTATCAGTTCATCAAATCAACACTTGATCCGATGACCCGGCTATATCACATATACCCGGCCGATATCACACATCGCGAGAATTTAATACGGTATCACATACACGTATTGTTCTCGGTCCCGCACATATCATATATGTGCTCGTACTCCATTTTGCCTGAGCCAGGAAACCTCTGTGTAGGACTCTAAAGAATCGTCAATACGCCGGCAGTAGGTGATGATCATATCAAACACCCAAAAGTTGCAAGCGGTCAGCTAAACGTAACAGCCCCCCAGGTATTGAGCGATTAAAAGATCAACAAGCAAGCCTGTACTTTCTCCCGTGAATCCAATCAGTAACACTCTCGTACAGTCCGGTCTCTTCGTCTGATATGTCGCATTTATCTCGCCTAGGGGTGGTAAATGTCAGACCCCAGTAGCTTGATAAGTCGTGTCGATATGAGGTCTATAACAGTTCGAGAAACTACTGATAACACTTACCAGTAAATCTCAGCAACCCTGACCAGGGATTTCCAGTTATAGCCAATCGAACACAGCGCAGTATCAACTCCCTATACCGGGAGAGACGAATCCCCTCCTATCGCTCATTGCCTCAATGTGATTCGGGACTGTACCCAAAAGCCACCTTTTTGCACGCTCTCTTGGACATGGTATGATGGAAATCAAAGCACAGTGGGAATCACACAAGACTCTATGACGATCTCGGGTCTACAGACTAACCTGTACCAGTGTCACCAGAGAACTGCCATCTGACATGAGGTATAATACCATCTGGGAGTTCTCGGCGAGTCCGTCCAGTGTACTCAGTCTCTACCGAGCACCCGTATACCTTCTTTGATGTCAAACACCAATGGATATGGGATCATCCATCGCCCATCATATGGGTCAAGAAGCGCATACGCTAGTCTAGTCTACTCTGGAGTATCAATGCCCTATCTCGGTACTCCCACGACTAGGAACATTTGAAGGATGTACTTGGCGACTACACTGTCCCCACTAGTATGATCTGCATCATAGTCCTGGTAGTCAAGTACTCATCCTAAGGGCATTATCAACATGTGACATAGAGATAATCAGAGTACATGTTAAGATAAAGAGTAACCAGATAGCATACTATCATGTCGAGCAAGAAAGTCCTCCCTATATATGTCCAAGCATCCACTACAATATACAACGTATGTACAGTAATGGCCTCTAGGGCATACATATAACTAACATAAAGAGCATCCGTCAGTTTGGTTGACCAATATTTACGGTTTTTAGAAACCGTCTTCTCCAATATTTGTTTAATTTGCCTATTTGAGATCTCAGCTTGCCCGCTTCTTTGGGGATGATAGGGCATAGAAAGTTTATGGTTGATTGCATATTTCCGCATCAAAGCCTCTAAAGACCGATTACAGAAATGCGTCCCATTGTCGCTAATTATAGCGCGAGGGTGTCTGAATCGTGAAAAGATATTTTGTTTAAGGAACTTAATGACAACTTTGTTGTCATTAGTGCGACACGGTATTGCTTCTACCCATTTTGAGACGTAGTCAACCGCTAACAAGATATATAAATTCCTAAAAGAATTGGGAAAAGGGCCCATAAAATCAATACCCCAAACATCGAATATCTCCAGAACCAAGATAGGTTGGAGCGACATTTCATTTCTACGTGAAATCCGACCCAAGTGTTGACACCGCGGGCAAGTTTTACAATGATCATAAGCATCTTTAAATAGTGTTGGCCAATAAAATCCACATTGCAAAACTTTTTCCACCGTTTTTCGAGGACCAAAGTGACCGCCGCATGCCTGATTATGACAAAATGACAACACACTCTTGAATTCATCGTTGGGGACACATCTGCGAATTATTTGATCGGAACAATACTTAAACAAATAAGGTTCATCCCAATAAAAGTATTTTACTTGGGATAGAAATCGAAGTTTGTCTTGTTTCGACCAATTGCTAGGAATAAGTGTCGTAGCTAGATAATTCATAATATCCACGAACCAAGGTTCGCAGGATACGGTCAAGAGTTGCTCGTTAGAAAAGGAGTCATTGATCGGCACGGTCAAAGTTGGTGAAGAAGAGATGCTTGAAAGATGGTCGGCTACTATGTTTTCACATCCACTCTTGTCTCAGATGAAAAGATCAAACTCTTTCAACAACAGGATCCAACGTATTAGCCTGGCCTTAGCGTCCTTCTTCGATAATAGGTGTCATAGTGCGGAGTGATCGGTGTAAACCACTATTGGCGAGCTAATCAAGTAGGGCCTGAATTTTTCTAATGCAAATACAACTGCCAAGAGTTCTTTCTCGGTAGTTGTGTAATTAATTTGTGCATCATTCAAGGTCTTACTTGCATAATAAATTACATGTGGCATCTTATCAATGTGCTGTCCTAAAACTATACCAATAGAAAAATCTGATGCATCACACATAAGCTCGAACGGGTGATTCCAATCCTGAGATGATAGAACGGGGGCTGTAGTGAGAGATCTTTTAAGCGATTCAAAAGCAGCCTCACAATCCGAATCGATGTGAAATGTTATGTCCTTGGCCAAGAGAAGAGTTAAGGGTTTAGCAATTTTGCTAAAGTCCTTAATAAATCTCCTATAAAATCCTGCTTGACCAAGGAAGGATCGTATATCTTTGACGTATTTGGGACGAGAGAGGTTATGGATGACATCTATTTTAGCTCTGTCAACCTCAATGTGTCACGCCCCGCTTTCCAGTGTACGGCGAAGGGGGCACGACGAGGCCGCGACGTATTTACTGTGAAGAAAATACACTAAGCAAATCTAAGCAATATAAAAGTAAATACACAAGAGACAAGATATATAAACTGAACAACAACTTTATTTATTAACATTCTTTCTGTACAATGCTTGAAAAGTAAATACATGGAATAAAGCGATGTCTAAACAATGGCATAACAGAAATGAAAAAGTACGGAAATGGAAAGTGTACAATGAACTAGAGCTCGGGGTCTTCACTGAATCGGTCCAAGTCTTCAGCCGTAGGCTCAATCTCTGACGTGTCCAGATCACCTGATGACATTCAAAGAAGAAAGAAAGAGAATGTCGTGAGCGAACAGGTCGCTCGGTAAGTCCTAAAGATAAGAGGAGAATAGACAAAGAGTAAGATAGAGAGAGAGTAGCTTTTACAGTTGTATTATATTGTTTTAGTGTTAATGCTATTATTATCGTAAGTTCAAGGGTGAATGTCAACAAATCTCAAGAGTGTTTTCAAACCCAACAGGCCACAGTCCAAGGGTAGGAAACCACGGGCCCAAATGATATGTTAGTACCGGGACTTCGACCGTCGCCGAAGTATTCTAAACTCAACAGGCCACAGTCCAGGAGCATGGAAACACGGGCCCTCATGATTGCTTGCTTGTGTTAGTAGACATGGATTCATGATCTAGGGGGACTCTTGAGATTATGTTGGATTCACGAATGAACTACCCCAATCCCCAGTGTAGTTATGTTATTGATAGTACTGTATTGCATTGTATTGTCTTGTAAATTGAATTGTATAATTGGATGACTGACCAAAACCATGATATCAGTAAACGGATGTAACTGCATAATCATGTAAATGGAATAACTGGATAATGGATGTATATCCATGGTTTGATTCAGTCAAATTGTATGGATTGATAACTGGATTCATGGATTCATGTGTTCATATTGAATTAGAATATTGTAGAATGTAGATTGTACTTGAATCATATTCAAGTCAGATATAATCAGACTCAAACCCGAGTTAGACAATTAGAAACGTAAATCGAAGTCTTGATTATTTCTTAAACCTATATGTACTAGGGTCCTTAGAGTAATTTATAAAACTTAAGGGGGTTTTATGTAAAAATACTTTTATATACTTCTCAAAATGCACCTCAAGTATTCTTTATTCGTCTTTAGAGTTGTATTGAATGTGTATTTTATATTGAGCCATTTCTAGTGAAAATATCCTAGTTTTATAAATAAGGTATTTATCTGTAATATTGATTTATTTGAAGTTCTTTGTATTTTAGTGTAAAATTTATTCTTGTGATTTTTAGAAAAAGGTGGAATATTTATATCATAACAAAATAGGTATTTTAATGATAAATATACATTTATTTATACAAAATAATTTTAATACATTTTTTATATTCTAAAAATCTCATTTTCTTAAGATGTCGTATTTTAAATCTTTCGAGACCGAATGCTCCTTGCAGAGGTCTGAATCTCGCACCACTAAGCTCGAGGATGTGCGATAATCCGCACCATCCCGAGCGGGTTCCCCAAAATGGGTTGTAGCGGCTCTTTGCAATGATTGTATAAATATTAAATCTTTTAGAAAACGGTTTTATGAAGTAAATGGTATTTATTTGTAAAAATGTCAATTTTCCTTATTTTAGGTTCTAGGGTCTCCTAAGTCAACTAGCCTATTTCTAAATAGTCTAATCGACAAGTTGTTAGATACCTCAAATCGCCTCTTCACCGCCAATTGTGGCCAGGTAAGCACAAGTGAGGAAAGGAGGGATCCGCTTACGAATCACCGTGAGACGGGCCTTTTTAAGTTACCTTTTTCACTTGCCTAGCCTAGACACCACAAAGTCAGGTTTAGATAAACGACCGATTTCCACAACTTATCGTATTTTCCTAATTAAAGGGATTTATTTAAAAGTGTATCAACTCTAATCTTTTATGATGGTTTTATTAAGTATATGGTATTTAAATGCAAATTCTTATTTTCTCGTATTCTAAGATTTCAATGGTATCGTATTAGATTGTATGTAAGTGTGTGAGGAGGTAGGTCGTTACCTCATGATCTACTATAAATGTATAGCAAGTTTGATGGTGTTAAATGAAGGAGTGAAAAATTATGGTATTTAAGCGAAAAATACGGTAAATTGAGAAAGCTATCATTTCATGTGGTGAAACTTGTTCAAATTCTTTGATTAGTGTTTAGTAGTCAACATAAGAAAGTTTAATTATGATTGTATTAGTGAGAAGTGAAATTTATAGAAAACCGAATCGGAAATCGGATTTGTTCCGATTCCGTCGGGTTTGTAATTTCGTATTTTCTTGAATAGGGAAGAAAGAGATAGAAAGGGACTTACGGGGGAACAAAAGTGATTGTCGATGCGTTGAGTCGTCACCGGTATTTCTTAAAAACGTCGCCGGAATTTCGTCGGAGCTTCACCGCGAGCTTGTTTTCAAATTACACAACTCTTGGAAAATTTTGAGAGAGTGAGCTTAGGATATTGGGATGAGAGGGTAGAGGGTAGGGGTGTATTTATAGGGTAGGGTAGGTGAAGGGTTTTTAATATAAAAAAATTGTAAAAATGTGAGAAAATCATTAAAAAATGGTTTAAATGGGGCATAGATCATTCTCTCGATCTGATCTATTAAATTAGGGTGTGCAGGGGGTTATAGAATACAAAAAGGCACAACTCCTATGTTGGGGACTCGGCCGTCCGGCCGAGTCCGGCCGGCGGCGCCGGCCCGAGTCGGGCCGCGTCGGGGGTCGAGGAGGTGGGGGGTCTTCAGGTGGGTCCTCTGGTATATTTAGTTTTTAAAGTGTAGTTCAATTTTTGAAAGTTATGGTGTGGGGACTGTTGGGCCTCCAAAGGATTTAAAAGAAAATAATATTAAAAATAATGTGGGGCACGGGATTTGAACTCTGGTGGCTTGGTTCAGCAGTGTAAGGTATTACCAATGAGCTACAAGCTCCTTCTTGTAATTAAATTGCTAATTAATTACTTAAGTCGTGTGCTCAGGCAATAAATACCCCTTTATGAATTTTTGAAAAAAATATTTTGAAAAATTTTATCGGAAATTTGGGGTTGTTACATTCTACCCTCCTTATAAAAATTTCATCCTCGAAATTTGTAAAAGGAAAGTGTAACAGATTCAAGAAAAGTTTGGTGAGAGTGTGAAGAATGACAAAGTGATGCAAGGGTGTGAAAAAGGTTGAAGAGAAATACGAGGGTTATCCTGACCAACCGTATCAGCTTCTACGGCCGCCAAATTGTAAGCTTGGCGTCTCGGTACGTTTCTTCGTGCAAGCTGGTACAATGCTGATTGTCGAGGTAAAGGTGGTCCACGTGGAGGTGGTGCAGGAAGAGTTAACCGGGTAGGTGGGGCTTGGAAAACTGGTCTAGCTGCGGAATTAGGATTAGTTCGGTTGTGTGGACAAGTTCGTATGGTATGTGAGGATGATCCACATATCAGGAAAAGACCGTTTGCTCGTCGGCAAACTTCCATCAGATGTCCAGCTCTCTTGCAGTAGGTACAAAAGACTGGGCTGAGCCTGTTGGTTGGTACTCCCAGTCTCCTTGGTACAAATGGTGGTCCTGATGCGGCTTCTCTTGCTATCTGGTTGGCAGGGCGCTTAACTCCTGCAGACTGAGGTCTGCCCCTCGCTTTTCTCACTGCCTCATAACTGTGGGCAGCTTCCAGAGCATCTTCATGAGTCAGAAATTTCCCTGTGGCTAGTGCAGCCTGGATTTCCGTGTCCAAACCTTGTTGAAATTGACGGGCTCTGATCTCATCCGTCGGTATCAGGTGTGTCGCAAATCGACTGAGCATGGCGAATTCAGCGTCATACTCATCTACTGACATATCCTACATCGAACCTTGTTGTAGATGAATGAACAGCTGTTCCATGGCAAACCTGGCAGTCACAGGGAAGTATTTCGCTTCGAACTTATCGCGAAAAGTCTTCCATTCAATGGGCTGATCAAGACGGCTTTCTTCCGCCTTCCACCAGTTGCGAGCATTATCCGTGAGCTGCAGTTTCGCCACACAGACACAAGCTATGTCTGGCACTTGTGCTGACGCCAGATCATCCTCTATGCTCTGAGCCCATTCCTCAGCTTCCAGTGGGCTCCCCTTTCCTGAGAACTGTTTGGGATGTAAAGCTCTGAATTGCTTCACCCCAGGAGATTCTGCCTCGAGACGGTTCAAGAGCTACTGATGTCCCTCTAGGAGGCTGCGGATTGCCTCAAGCAGAACCGTTTGCTCATTGAGTGGAGAAAGAACGGCAGGTGTGAGTGGTAGTGGTGGAGGTGTGTTGTTGACATTGGTGCTGGTGTTGTTCGGGGAATCCATAACCTTGCAGCAAATTCAGGTTAGGACAGATTCAAAGTATATGATTCAAAGAATAAGAAATGATGGGATTCAAGGAACATGATTGTAAAGAATGTTTTAGTTGCTGGTTCTTGTGTTTTATATTGCTTAGGGTTCCATACAGCTCTGACCTGCATGGGCCACCAACAAAACCTGTCACGCCCCGCTTTCCAGTGTACGGCGAAGGGGGTGCAACGAGGCCGCGACGTATTTACTGTAGAGCAAATACGCTAAGCGTATCTAAGCAATATAAAAGTAAATACACAAGAGACAAGATATATATACTGAACAGCAATTTTATTTATTAACATTCTTTCTGTACAATGCATGCAAAGTAAATACATGGAATAAAGCGATGCCTAAACAATGGCATAACAGAAATGAAAAGGTACGGAAATGGAAAGTGTACAATGAACTAGAGCTCGGGGTCTTCACTGAATCGGTCCAAGTCTTCAGCCGTGGGCTCGATCTCTGACGTGTCCAGATCACCTGACGACATTCAAAGAAGAAAGAAAGAGAATGTCGTCAGCGAACAGGTCGCTCGGTAAGTCCTAAAGATAAGAGGAGAATAGACAAAGAGTAAGATAGAGAGAGAGTAGCTTTTACAGTTGTATTATATTGTTTTAGTGTTAATGCTGTTGTTATCGTATGTTCAAGGGTGAATGTCAACTAATCTCAAGAGTGTTCTCAAACCCAACAGGCGACAGTCTAGGGGTAGGGAACCACGGGCCCAAATGATATGTTAGTAGCGGGACTTCGACCGTCGCCGAAGTATTCCAAACTCAACAGGCCACGGTCCAGAAGCATGGAAACACAGGCCCTCATGATTGCTTGCTTGTGTTAGTAGACATGGATTCATGATCTAGGGGAACTCTTGAGATTATGTTGGATTCACAAATGAACTACCCCAATACCCTGTGTAGTTATGTTATTGATAGTACTGTATTGTCCTGTAAATTGAATTGTATAATTGGATGACTGACCAAAACCATGATATCAGTAAACGGATGTAACTGCATAATCATGTAAATGGAATAAATGGATAGCGGATGTATATCCATGGTTTGATTCAGTCAAGTTGTATAGATTGATAACTGGATTCATGGATTCATGTGTTCATATTGAATTGGAATATTGTAGATTGTAAATTGTACTCGAATCATATTCAAGTCAGATATAATCAGACTCAAACCAGAGTCAGACAATTAGAAATGTAAATCGAAGTCTTGATTATTTCTTAAACCTATATGTAATAGGGTCCTTAGGGTAATTTATAAAACTTGAGGGGGTTTTATGTAAAAATATTTTTTTATACTTTTCAAAATACACCTCAAGTATGCTTTATTCGTCTTTAGAGTTGTAATGAATGTGGATTTTATATTGAGCCATTTCTAGTAAAAATATCCTGGTTTTATAAATAAGGTATTTATCTGTAATATTGATTTATTTGAAGTTCTTTGTATTTTAGTGTAAAATTTATTCTTGTGATTTTTAGAAAAAGGTGGAATATTTATATCATAACAAAATAGGTATTTTAATGATAAATATACATATATTTATACAAAAATAATTTTAATATATTTTTTATATTCTAAAAATCTCATTTTCTTAAGATGTCGTATTTTAAATCTTTCGAGACCGAATGCTCCTTGCAGAGGTCTGAATCACGCACTACTAAGCCCGAGGATGTGTGATAATCCGCACCATCCCGAACGGGTTCCCCAAAATAGGTTGTAGGGTCTTTTTGCAAAGATTGTATAAATACTAAATCCTTTAGAAAACGGTTTTATGAAGTAAATGGTATTTATTTGTAAAAATGTCAATTTTCCTTATTTTAGGTTCTAGGGTCTCCTAAGTCAACTAGCCTATTTCTAAATGGTCTAATCGACAAGTTGTTAGATGCCTCAAATCGCCTCTTCACCGCCAATTATGGCCAGCTAAGTACAAGTGAGAAAAGGAGGGATCCGCTGACGAATCACCGTGAGACGGGCCTTTTAATGTTACCTTTTTCACTTGCCTAGCCTAGACACCATAAAGTCAGGTTTAGATAAACGACCGATATCCACAAATTATCGTATTTTCCTAATTAAAGGGATTTATTTAAAAGTGTATCAACTCTAATCTTTTATGATAGTTTTATTAAGTATATGGTATTTAAATGCAAATTCTTATTTTCTCGTATTCTAAGGTTTCAATGGTATCGTATTAGATTGTATGTAAGTGTACGAGGAGGTAGGTCGTTACCTCATGATCTACTATAAATGTAAAGCAAGTTTGATGGTGTTAAATGAAGGAGTGAAACATTGTGGTATTGTAACGTTTTAAAAATAATTAAATAAATAATTAAATGAATAAAATTGTTTAAGTGAATTTTATGAATTTCGTTAAAGTAAAATGTATTTTTCGTAAAATTAAACCGTGATTGTTTTTCATTATAATTTCAAAAATACATATTTTAATTATGTAATTACTAGTAAATGGTGTTTATTTAGCCACTTATAAATTTTTATTTTAATTAAATATTTTTCCTAAATTAAATATTTTAAATATTAACATAAGCTTTATTTTTTACACTAAATTAGTGTAAATTACAAATTTGAATGGTTTTAATTTGTAAAAATGAGCCATGGTATATTAGAATCAAGTGTGTAATATGCAAAATCTTTTCCAAAATCTCTCCATGGTTCTAGAAATTTCTAGGAAAAGGATTAAATTGAAAAAGTTAGATAATAAAGGATTTAAGTGAAAAAAATGCATTATTTATGAACTTTCTACACAATACCACACATTTTTCTCTCTCTCCACCCTCCTCCCTCTCCATGGACGGCCTCCCCTCCATGGATAGCCCCAAAAAATTTCCCCCATCATTTTTGCATTAAAAATCATCAAAATTAATCAAAAATTCCGAAAATAAATCTCAAAAATCAACATTCAACCTCTACCATTTTCCTTTGACCTATTTAGCATGGATTTTGGAGATGGAAAGCATGCATTTTGGAGGCTTATTTCATGTTTGGGTTTCATATTTTGGAGGTATAAATTTCCTTCTTTTGATTTATTGTTATTAGATGTTCTTTTAAAGCATAATTAGATTTATTATATTAATTCTAGTTGTAAATTTTAAAATTCAAGTTAGGGTTTGCAAATTCAAGAGGTGGTTTTTATTAATTAATTAGGGTTATAATAGCTAGTTTAACATCTTTTAGAGTGGAAAATTCTTGCATGGTTGTGGTATAATAAATTGTTTATCGAAATTGTTTTAATTAAACTATTTAGCTAACTAGATTTTTCTAAAATGTGTTTGTGGGTAATATAAAATTCCAATTAAAGTTGCTATCATTAGATTTTAGTTTTAGTGAGAATATTAGCATGTTAATGGAAAGAAAAACTTAGTTTGATCACTAGATTATTTTGATAATTGGAAAATAGTAATAAAATGCTATTATTTTGTAAACTAGATTTTTGAAATTTCTAAATAAAAGGGATTTAAATTATAATTATGATTTGATTATATCATTATCATCATGAATTGTAATTTAAGACATTAAATCATGCAAAATAATGTTTTGTGGTGGAATTGTGGTATTTTGCTTGAAAAATGTTAAAAATTGTTAAAGGTTGCAAACTAGAAATTTCAAATTAATACAAATTTGTGTAATAAAAATGTAGTAATGGTTTGTATAGTCTAGTTATGCTATATAATGAGTTTTATAACTATTGGTTTCATTTAAATGTCAAGTTTTGATGAAAAACGGTAAATTGGCAATTTCGGTTTTTTTACGAAATTGGACGGTTTGATGGATTTTAGGGTTTCGATGGATTTAATGATGTTTTACAATATAAGTAAGGTGTTTTAAAACTACGAGTTATTTGTTGATATTTATCTCGATCCATCGGAGTTTGTACGCCGATATCGAGCGATATTTGGTTCTTTTGCGTGGACGGGACATAGGTTTTAACCTATGCTTGTTCCTTGTATCTTTGACTTTCGTATGTGATTCAGTTTACGATACTATTTATATGTTTTCGTTTAGGTACCCCTCATGTGGACTGCGGGCGATGAAGAGGAGGATGGCGACACCGTTTCCGGCAGACATGGACCAGGTGAGTAGATGCATATCTACGGGGGGAAGTCGGGTGGATGGCGTTTAGCACCCCCGCAACGTAGAATAGGAATGGTACTTATTGACATTAGGAAACCAGATGTGACCCTAGTAGGACCCTAGTATTGACCCTAGGCTGGACTAGACTGATTTAGGAAAACCATATCAGAGGATGAGTACCTTGGAAGAGGTTCGTAGGTTTCAGATAGAAACACACCCACGCACACACTGAAACTCGACATGGGGTATACGTGTATGTGTATATATATAGAACTAGGTATAGGTATATACATATATATACAACACGTATATGTGATTCATTGATGTGATATGATATCCGAGGTATGATGAAATAGTGTAACGGGGCTTGATGCCGTGATTTTTGGCAATACAGTCGTATTAAGTGTTAGCGAATCATTAGAGGATAAGATAATGAATATGTATACTTAAATTATAAGGGGTAGTGATGATATTGAGGTACATAGGACTCTAAAATAGTACCCGGACTGTAACCTGTGATTGATCACGATATGGGATAAGTATGACTTAATCGATATGATACATATGACATGATATTTCTGAGGATAAACTAATGATTCTTATTATGATGGCAATGATATATGATTGATGTAGGCTATTAAAGTTTAGCACCTTGATCATGAGATGTATTGGTGATGACATTATACAAATAATGAGACACCTAGGAGATACTTGACCCATACCCCGATATTGGCATGCCGTACGATGGATTTTACCGTACGAGGCATAGATATGATGATTGATCCGCACTCTTGATTCGAGGAAGCCGTACTTCGTACGTGACGCTATTGAGGCTGGATCGCCGACTATTAGAGATATTGATTCAGACCTAGGTAGACTCTTGTTTCTTAATGACTAGTTTCTTAGGTTAAGTTCCTTAGGAGGTTAGATGGACACTAGTTTAGGTTCGATTCATATAGTGATAGTTGTTCTCGTATGTCGCAGAGGGGTGGATAATGCACATCTGTCTTGCATTCATACTGTAATCATCATGGTGCATGTTCTTTTATATGTTGCTATAATCAGTATAAACTTTACCTGTTAGGACACCAACACTATTACCGATGATGCGCATACTCCACGCACACTTATTTGCCGGCTCACACACATCATCATCGGTAATTGCTATGTCACGTACACTTTAGATCATATTGTCCTTTATGGATAGAATCAGTTAACAACTAGACCGCTATAATATTGTGATTATTCTCTGACATTAGTACAGACATGCTATTTATTGCTTAGACATTCATGCATTCATGTTTTCATGTTATCATGCAGTATCATGAGCATATGCCGACACTTATCATATACTTACTCATGATTTTAAGATTTGGATTTCTATGAGATTTCTGGTTTTTTGGGGAAAACCGCAAGAATATATAAGACTTCTCTCCCTCTCCTCTTCTCTTTTTAAAATAAGATGCGGTTTTCTTGTGATGTATGTGTCGTCCACCATGAGATTTCATGTTTTCTGTTGGATTTCGAGACCCGATTCGAAGAGTGGATGAACCGTCTCGGGTACATGGTGGGCCCGGTATGGTACCCCGGGGTAAGAAGATCGAGTTGTTGACGATGAGCCTGACAGGGGAAGGCTACCTACCGGTGATGTCTGGCGCGGCGGATATCCGGAGGATACCGACCGTTGTCGTGAGATTTGATGATATGGGCCGATCCGGACTGACGGAGCCCGAGATATTGAGACTTGAGATTACATGTGTTGTGTCGACGCTTGACACGGATTTCCATGGATTTCATTGTTGAGATTTCAGATTCTTATACACATTTTACTATGATAACAGCTAAAGAGTTCTTATACCTATATATCTGGATTTCAGGATTTGTTACTTTACATTCATGGTGCATGCATTTCATTTCATATGACATAGTATTATATGAGGCACTGACACGAACACGGAGTATCTGCACTTACACGTAGTATTACCCTGCTATTACTAGATGTTTGGGATATAGTAGTGTATTATTATGACCTAGGATAGCGTCGTGCATTCGATTTCTTTTCGTAGATGTCTTCTACTCACGAGTTGGCAACTCACCCCCGTTGTGCCAAATTTTATTACAGGTTCGGTGTACAGGTTTCCCTGGCAGCTTGCTGGTACATCTATTCTTTCAGGGTGATTTGCACGGTAGGTTGGTTCACTTGTATCCGAACCACCATTATACTTTTATTCATTCATTTGTATCTAGTAAGCTCCATCAACCATACTTGTATTACTTGATAAGTTTATTGGACCCGTCTTTTATTTCGACCTTAGAGTCGCGCATGTATTATTCTGATCTGGTGGTTTTATTTTCTTTTGAGTTTTGAGCCTCGCCCTTTG
Organism: Agapanthus africanus; assembly: GCA_030015575.1. NCBI lineage: Eukaryota > Viridiplantae > Streptophyta > Magnoliopsida > Asparagales > Amaryllidaceae > Agapanthus > Agapanthus africanus. Next base: position 387,288,271 of record CM057345.1, on the reverse strand, counting down.
GCGTTGTATATTATTATGCTTGTTGTGGTTGTTTCCGCCTGTCGGCGTTGAGTTAGCTCCCGTTAGGCGATGCTTTTTATTGTTGTTTATATATATATTATGCTTGTTGTACCCGTTTGGGGGCCAGTTTTTATAGAGGAGAGTCTGCCGAAATTTTTGGGAAATTTGCTGATGTTTTTAAACTTGTTTTCTTTTTCTTCTTCTTCTTCTTTTATGGTTTAGATTTATGGGCTTCGGCTTACTTAGGTTACGTGGCGCCTCTTGACGCTTCGTAATCTAAGTGCCGGTCACGTTTCGTACTTTCGGGTCGTGACAAAGTTGGTATTAGAGCGCTAGGTTTAACCTTGTATAAGTCTAGGTGACCCTTGGTTGATGGAGTAGGCGATTTAGGTAGAGTAACGTACCGTGGGTATGGTCCGCGGCATACTTACGATACGCTACTCTGCTTAAGAAGCCTTAGGATGTACATTGTTTGCACCGTATTTCATTCGTTCCTTTGATCTATCTTCGTCGATGTCGGAGGGTGATTCTGTTACCACGGGCGCACTGGCAGAGGGAGCTGTGGCTCGAATGCGATAACCATTAGAGTATTGGTTATTCTTGAGGATTGAAGCATTGTTTAACGTGCGGACGAAGGGTATTCACATGCCGTCCGGATGAAGTTAAAGGGTTCGAACGATTATCAGAAAACCATTTTCCCAAGTTTAAAGTATTCGGAAGAACATGCAGGTATTTCGATGGACCCTCTAGAAGAATGAAACCCTAACTCGACATAATGACCACGAGAACGCCCTTGAACCTTAGGGTTTACGGCAGTTCCGCGGTGCCATTAGTGAGGCTTGGGTTTGCCCTTCTACGGCTGGATCATCGATGCTGGGGTATGTACCGGATATTTTTTAAACTGTACTTGAGTGTTGAGCTCTCGGAGAATTATGGGATTTTGATGGATCGATCGAAAAGTTTAATGTAGTCCGAATATCAAGTGAAGGGATCGACTACGTAGGAGACTCTAGATATGAGTATTGCCGTGGGTAGCACAGTCAGCACAGCTGCGAAGAGACGAGTTCGAAGCAATCGACATCAGAGGAAAGAGGCGGACATTGAAGATAGTGTTTACGATTGTGATTTAGTGATTTGAATTTCATATTTTCGTTGATTGGATTTTGGTATTTTGAGGACTTTGTTCTACGATTGGTATTTCCTGTATGTACCTTCATTACATTCTATTTGTGTTTCATATATCAGTTGTATTGACGTTGTTTAGTACATATCCAGTACACTTGATTTGGTTTTATATATTTCGAGATTTTTGATTTGATTTCGTGCATAGGGGTTACACATGATTTTAACATATGTTTCGACCTAGTTTTCATGCATTTTTGTACTGCGATTTCGATTTTGATATTCAATGTATGTTTTCATGCACCATGTGCACCTGATTAGGATTCTTGCGCATACTTGGCGCACTTGATGCGACTTTGTGCACACCAGATGCACCAAATCGAGATTTTGTGCAGATTAGATGCACCTGATTTTGAGTCGTGCACGCCCGTTGCACTTGACAGATGTTTTTGGTGCACACCTGTTGCACTTAGTTTTGTTGTTGTGTGTATTCATGGTATCTGTATTTTGTTTCGATTTCAGTGCGCACCGGACGCACATGATATTTTATTGATGTGATTGGGATTGATTTCAGTTTGAGCAGTATGTTTTTTTAATCATTACTATTTGATTTAGTAACCAAGCGGGACGTATATGTTAAATAAAAGATATATATATATATATATGTAGTTATTTTTTTAAATAAACGTCCGCTACTTATGCCGTGACACGTGCATTGCACGGCGATTTTCAAGAGGGGTTTTTGTGTGCTTCTTTATTATGATATTTAGGCGATTTCACTATGATGCACACTATATATAAGTTATAGATTGATGTATATTATAATGGTTTTCATATTGGGTTTTGATATTTTATCCTCGCCATAACTCCGATGATTGCGTTATGCTTGACGGAATTGATTTTTGTTATGTATTGATGATTTCGGAGCCCCGACGATTTGAGTGTTTTGCTAAATGTTTTAGTATTTGGAGGAGGAGTTTTAATTTAAATTCGGGGACCGAATTTCTTAAAGGGGGGAAGATTGTAACGTTTTAAAAATAATTAAATAAATAATTAAATGAATAAAATTGTTTAAGTGAATTTTATGAATTTCGGTAAAGTAAAATGTATTTTTCGTAAAATTAAACCGTGATTGTTTTTCATTATAATTTCAAAAATACATATTTTAATTATGTAATTACTAGTAAATGGTGTTTATTTAGCCACTTATAAATTTTTATTTTAATTAAATATTTTACCTAAATTAAATATTTTAAATATTAACATAAGCTTTATTTTTTTTACACTAAATTAGTGTAAATTACAAATTTGAATGGTTTTAATTTGTAAAAATGAGCCATGGTATATTAGAATCAAGTGTGTAATATGCAAAATCTTTTCCAAAATCTCTCCATGGTTCTAGAAATTTCTAGGAAAAGGGTTAAATTGAAAAAGTTAGATAATTAAGGGTTTAAGTGAAAAAAATGCATTATTTATAAACTTTCTACACAATACCACACATTTTTCTCTCTCTCCACCCTCCTCCCTCTCCATGGCCGGCCTCCCCTCCATGGATAGCCCCAAAATTTTTCCCCCATCATTTTTGCATTAAAAATCATCAAAATTCATCAAAAATTCCAAAAATAAATCTCAAAAATCAACATTCAACCTCTACCATTTTCCTTTGACCTATCTAGCATGGATTTTGGAGATGGAAAGCATGCATTTTGGAGGCTTATTTCATGTTTGGGTTTCATATTTTGGAGGTATAAATTTCCTTCTTTTGATTTATTGTTATTAGATGTTCTTTTAAAGCATAATTAGATTTATTATATTAATTCTAGTTGTAAATTTTAAAATTCAAGTTAGGATTTGCAAATTCAAGAGGTGGTTTTTATTAATTAATTAGGGTTATAATATCTAGTTTAACATCTTTTAGAGTGGAAAATTCTTGCATGGTTGTGGTATAATAAATTGTTTATCGAAATTGTTTTAATTAAACTATTTTGCTAACTAGATTTTTCTAAAATGTGTTTGTGGGTAATATAAAATTCCAATTAAAGTTGCTATCATTAGATTTTAGTTTTAGTGAGAATATTAGCATGTTAATGGAAAGAAAAACTTAGTTTGATCACTAGATTACTTTGATAATTGGAAAATAGTAATAAAATGCTATTATTTTGTAAACTAGATTTTGGAAATTTCTAAATAAAAGGGATTTAAATTATAATTATGATTTCATTATATCATTATCATCATGAATTGTAATTTAAGACATTAAATCATGCAAAATAATGTTTTGTGGTGGAATTGTGGTATTTTGCTTGAAAAATGTTAAAAATTGTTAAAGGTTGCAAACTAGAAATTTCAAATTAATACAAATTTGTGTAATAAAAATGTAGTAATGGTTTGTATAGTCTAGTTATGCTATATAATGAGTTTTATAACTATTGGTTTCATTTAAATGTCAAGTTTTGATGAAAAACGGTAAATTGGCAATTTCGGTTTTTTTACGAAATTGGACGGTTTGATGGATTTTAGGGTTTCGATGGATTTAATCATGTTTTACAATATAAGTAAGGTGTTTTAAAACTACGAGTTATTTGTTGATATTTATCTCGATCCATCGGAGTTTGTACGCCGATATCGTGCCATATTTGGTTCTTTTGCGTGGACGGGACATAGGTTTTAACCTATGCTTGTTCCTTGTATCGTTTGACTTTCGTATGTGATTCAGTTTACGATACTATTTATATGTTTGCGTTTAGGTACCCCTCATGTGGACTGCGGGCGATGAAGAGGAGGATGGCGACACCGTTTCCGGCAGACATGGACCAGGTGAGTAGATGCATATCTACGGGGGGAAGTCGGGTGGATGGCGTTTAGCACCCCCGCAACGTAGAATAGGAATGGTACTTATTGACATTAAGAAACCAGATGTGACCCTAGTAGGACCCTAGTATTGACCCTAGGCTGGACTAGACTGATTTAGGAAAACCATATCAGAGGATGAGTACCTTGGAAGAGGTTCGTAGGTTTCAGATAGAAACACACCCACGCACACACTGAAACTCGACATGGGGTATACGTGTATGTGTATATATATAGAACTAGGTATAGGTATATACATATATATACAACACGTATATGTGATTCATTGATGTGATATGATATCCGAGGTATGATGAAATAGTGTAACGGGGCTTGATACCGTGATTTTTGGCAATACAGTCGTATTAAGTGTTAGCGAATCATTAGAGGATAAGATAATGAATATGTATACTTAAATTATAAGGGGTAGTGATGATATTGAGGTACATAGGACTCTAAAATAGTACCCGGACTGTAAACTGTGATTGATCACGATATGGGATAAGTATGACTTAATCGATATGATACATATGACATGATATTTCTGAGGATAAACTAATGATGCTTATTATGTTGGCAATGATATATGATTGATGTAGGCTATTACAGTTAAGCACCTTGATCATGAGATGTGTTGGTGATGACATTATACGAATAATGAGACACCTAGGAGATACTTGACCCATACCCCGATATTGGGATGCCGTACGATGGATTTTACCGTACGAGGCATAGATATGATGATTGATCCGCACTCTTGATTCGAGGAAGCCGTACTTCGTACGTGACGCTATTGAGGCTGGATCGCCGACTATTAGAGATATTGATTCAGACCTAGGTAGACTCTTGTTTCTTAATGACTAGTTTCTTAGGTTAAGTTCCTTAGGAGGTTAGATGGACACTAGTTTAGGTTCGATTCATATAGTGATAGTTGTTCTCGTATGTCGCAGAGGGGTGGATAATGCACATCTGTCTTGCATTCATACTGTAATCATCATGGTGCATGTTCTTTTATATGTTGCTATAATCAGTATAAACTTTACCTGTTAGGACACCAACACTATTACCGATGATGCGCATACTCCACGCACACTTATTTGCCGGCTCACACACATCATCATCGGTAATTGCTATGTCACGTACACTTTAGATTATATTGTCCTTTATGGATAGAATCAGTTAACAACTAGACCGCTATAATATTGTGATTATTCTCTGACATTAGTACAGACATGCTATTTATTGCTTAGACATTCATGCATTCATATTTTCATGTTATCATGCAGTATCATGAGCATATGCCGACACTTATCATATACTTACTCATGATTTTAAGATTTGGATTTCTATGAGATTTCTGGATTTTTGGGGAAAACCGCAAGAATATATAAGACTTCTCTCCCTCTCCTCTTCTCTTTTTAAAATAAGATGCGGTTTTCTCGTGATGTATGTGTCGTCCACCATGAGATTTCATGTTTTCTGTTGGATTTCGAGACCCGATTCGAGGAGTGGATGAACCGTCTCGGGTACATGGTGGGCCCGGTATGGTACCCCGGGGCAAGAAGATCGAGTTGTAGACGATGAGCCTGGCAGGGGAAGGCTACCTACCGGTGATGTCTGGCGTGGCGGATATCCGGAGGATACCGACCGTTGTCGTGAGATTTGATGATATGGGCCGATCCGGACTGACGGAGCCCGAGATATTGAGACTTGAGATTACATGTGTTGTGTCGACGCTTGACACGGATTTCCATGGATTTCATTGTTGAGATTTCAGATTCTTATACACATTTTACTATGATAACAGCTAAAGAGTTCTTATACCTATATATCTGGATTTCAGGATTTGTTACTTTACATTCATGGTGCATGCATTTCATTTCATATGACATAGTATTATATGAGGCACTGACACGAACACGGAGTATCTGCACTTACACGTAGTATTACCCTGCTATTACTAGATGTTTGGGATATAGTAATGTATTATTATGACCTAGGATAGCGTCGTGCATTCGATTTCTTTTCGTAGATGTCTTCTGCTCACGAGTTGGCAACTCACCCCCGTTGTGCCAAATTTTATTACAGGTTCGGTGTACAGGTTTCCCTGGCAGCTTGCTGGTACATCTATTCTTTCAGGGTGATTTGCACGGTAGGTTGGTTCACTTGTATCCGAACCACCATTGTACTTTTATTCATTCATTTGTATCTAGTAAGCTCCATCAACCATACTTGTATTACTTGATAAGTTTATTGGACCCGTCTTTTATTTCGACCTTAGAGTCGCGCATGTATTATTCTGATCTGGTGGTTTTATTTTCTTTTGAGTTTTGAGCCTCGCCCTTTGGCGTTGTATATTATTATGCTTGTTGTGGTTGTTTCTGCCTGTTGGCGTTGAGTTAGCTCCCGTTAGGGGATGCTTTTTATTGTTGTTTATATATATATTATGCTTGTTGTACCCGTTTGGGGGCCAGTTTTTATAGAGAAGACTCTGCCGAAATTTTTGGGAAATTTGCTGATGTTTTTAAACTTGTTTTCTTTTTCTTCTTCTTCTTCTTTTATGTTTTAGATTTCTGGGCTTCGGCTTACTTAGGTTACGTGGCGTCTCTTGACGCTTCGTAATCTAAGTGCCGGTCACGTTCCGTACTTTCGGGTCGTGACAGGTATTTAAGCGAAAAATACGGTAAATTGAGAAAGCTATCATTTCATGTGGTGAAACTTGTTCAAATTCTTTGATTAGTGTTTAGTAGTCAACATAATGATGTTTAATTATTATTGTATTAGTGAGAAGTGAAATTTATAGAAAACCGAATCGGAAATCGGATTTGTTCCGATTCCGTCGGGTTTGTAATTTCGTATTTTCTTGAATAGGGAAGAAAGAGATAGAAAGGAACTTACGGGTTTTTAATTATACAAGGGAGTGAAGGGGAACTAAAGTGATTGTCGATGTGTTGCGTCGTCGCCGGTATTTCCTAAAAACGTCGCCGGAATTTCGTCGGAGCTTCACCGCGAGCTTGTTTTCAAAGTACACAACTCTTGGAAAATTTTGAGAGAGTGAGCTTAGGATATTGGGATGAGAGGGTAAAGGGTAGGGGTGTATTTATAGGGTAGACTACGGGTAGGGTAGGTGAAAGGTTTTTAATATATAAAAAATTGTAAAAATGTGAGAAAATCATTAAAAAATGGTTTAAATAGGGCATAAATCATTCTCCGGAAATGATCTATTAAATTAGGGTGTGCAGGGGGTTATAGAATACAAAAAGGCACAACTCCCATGTTGGGGACTCGGCCATCCGGCCGAGTCCGGCCGGCGGCGCCGGCCCGAGTCGGAGGTCGAGGAGGTGGGGGGTCTTCAGATGGGTCCTCTGGTATATTTAGTTTTTAAAGTGTAGTTTAATTTTTGGAAGTTATAGTGTGGGGACTGTTGGGCCTCCAAAAGATTTAAAAGAAAATAATATTAAAAATAACATGGGGTACGGGATTTGAACTCTGGTGGCTTGGTTCAGCAGTGTAAGGTATTACCAATGAGCTACAAGCTCCTTCTTGTAATTAAATTGCTAATTAATTACTAAAGCCATGTGCTCAGGCAATAAATACCCCTTTATGAATTTTTGAAAAAAATATTTTGAAAAATTTTATCGGAAATTTGGGGTTGTTACATTCTACTCTCCTTATAAAAATTTTGTCCTCGAAATTTGTAAAAGGAAAGTGTAACAGATTCAAGGAAAGTTTGGTGAGAGTGTGAAGAATGACAAAGTGATGCAAGGGTGTGAAAAAGGTTGAAGAGAATTACGATGGTTATCCTGACCAACCGTATCAGCTTCTACGGCCGCCAAATTGTAAGCTTGGCGTCTCGGTACGTTTCTTCGTGCAAGCTGGTACAATGCTGATTGTCGAGGTAAAGGTGGTCCACGTGGAGGTGGTGCAGGAAGAGTTAACCGGGTAGGTGGGGCTTGGAAAACTGGTCTAGCTGCAGAATTAGGATTAGTTCGGTTGTGTGGACATGTTCGTATGGTATGTGAGGATGATCCACATATCAGGAAAAGACCGTTTTGCTCGTCGGCAAACTTCCATCAGATGTCCAGTTCTCTTGCAGTAGGTACAAAAGGCTGGGCTGGGCCTGTTGATTGGTACTCCCAGTCTCCTTGGTACAAATGGTGGTCCTGATGCGGCTTCTCTTGCTATCTGGTTGGCAGGGCGCTTAACTCCTGCAGACTGAGGTCTGCCTTTCGCTTTTCACACTGCCTCATAACTGCGGGCAGCTTCCAAAGCATCTTCATGAGTCGGAAATTTCCCTGTGGCTAGTGCAGCCTGGATTTCCGTGTCCAAACCTTGTTGAAATTGACGGGCTCTGATCTCATTCGTCGGTATCAGGTGTGTCGCAAATCGACTGAGCATGGTGAATTCAGCATCATACTCATCTGCTGACTTGTCCTACATCGAACCTTGTTGTAGATGAATGAACAGCTGTTCCATGGCAAACCTGGCAGTCACAGGGAAGTATTTTGCGTCGAACTTATCGCGGAAAGTCTTCCATTCAATGGGCTGATCAAGACGGCTTTCTTCCGCCTTCCACCAGTTGCGAGCATTATCCGTGAGCTGCAGTTTCGCCACACGAAACCAAGCTATGTCTGGCACTTGTGCTGGCGCCAGATCATCCTCTATGCTCTGAGCCCATTCCTCAGTTTCCAGTGGGCTCCCCTTTCCTGAGAACTGTTTGGGATGTAAAGCTCTGAATTGCTTCACCCCAGGTGCTTCAGCCTCGGGACGGTTCAAGAGCTACTGCTGTCCCTCTAGGAGGCTGCGGATTACCTCAAGCGGAACCGTTTGCTCATTGAGTGGAGAAAGAACGGCAGGTGTGAGTGGTAGTGGTGGAGGTGTGTTGTTGACATTGGTGTTGGTGTTGTTCGGGGAATCCATAACCTTGCAGAAAAATTTAGGTTAGGACAGATTCAAAGTATATGATTCAAAGAATAAGAAATGATGGGATTCAAGGAACATGATTGTAAAGAATGTTTTAGTTGCTGGTTCTTGTGTTTTATATTGCTTAGGGTTCCATACAGCTCTGACCTGCATAGGCCACCAACAAAACCTTTCACACCCCGCTTTCCAGTGTACGGCGAAGGGGGCGCGACGAGGCCGCGACGTATTTCCTGTGGAGCAAATACGCTAAGCGTATCTAAGCAATATAAAAGTAAATACACAAGAGACAAGATATATAAACTGAACACCAATTTTATTTATTAACATTTTTTCTGTACAATGCATGCAAAGTAAATACATGGAATAAAGCGATGCCTAAACAATGGCATAACAGAAATGAAAAAGTACGGAAATGGAAAGTGTACAATGAACTAGAGCTCAGGGTCTTCACTGAATCGGTCCAAGTCTTTAGCCGTGGGCTCGATCTCTGACGTGTCCAGATCACCTGACGGCATTCAAAGAAGAAAGAAATAGAATGTCGTCAGCGAACAGGTCGCTCGGTAAGTCCTAAAGATAAGAGGGGAATAAACAAAGAGTAAGATAGAGAGAGAGTAGCTTTTACAGTTGTATTATATTGTTTTAGTGTTAATGCTGTTGTTATCGTAAGTTCAAGGGTGAATGTCAACTAATCTCAAGAGTGTTCTCAAACCCAACAGGCCACAGTCCAGGGGTAGGGAACCACGGGCCTAAATGATATGTTAGTAGCGGGACTTCGACCGTCGCCGAAGTATTCCAAACTCAACAGGCCACGGTCCAGAAGCATGGAAACACAGGCCCTCATGATTGCTTGCTTGTGTTAGTAGACGTGGATTCATGATCTAGGGAAACTCTTGAGATTATGTTGGATTCACGAATGAACTACCCCAATACCCCGTGTAGTTATGTTATTGATAGTACTGTATTGCATTGTATTGTCCTGTAAATTGAATTGTATAATTGGATGACTGACCAAAACCATGATATCAGTAAACGGATGTAACTGCATAATCATGTAAATGGAATAACTGGATAATGGATGTATATCCATGGTTTGATTCAGTCAAGTTGTATAGATTGATAACTGGATTCATGGATTCATGTGTTCATATTAAATTGGAATATTGTAGATTGTAGATTGTACTCGAATCATATTCAAGTCAGATATAATCAGACTCAAACCTGAGTCAGACAATTAGAAATGTAAATCGAAGTCTTGATTATTTCTTAAACCTATATGTACTAGGGTCCTTAGGGTAATTTATAAAACTTGAGGGGGTTTTATATAAAAATATTTTTTTATACTTTTCAAAATACACCTCATGTATGCTTTATTCGTCTTTAGAGTTGTAATGAATGTGGATTTTATATTGAGCCACTTCTAGTGAAAATATCCTACTTTTATAAATAAGGTATTTATCTGTAATATTGATTTATTTGAAGTTCTTGGTATTTTAGTGTAAAATTTATTCTTGTGATTTTTAGAAAAAGGTGGAATATTTATATCATAACAAAATAGGTATTTTAATGATAAATATACATATATTTATACAAAAATAATTTTAATATATTTTTTATATTCTAAAAATCTCATTTTCTTAAGATGTCGTATTTTAAATCTTTCGAGACCGAATGCTCCATGCAGAGGTCTGAATCTCACACTACGAAGCCCGAGGATGTGCGATAATCCGCACCATCCCGAACGGGTTCCCCAAAATGGGTTGTAGCGGCTTTTTGCAAAGATTGTATAAATAGTAAATCCTTTAGAAAACGGTTTTATGAAGTAAATGGTATTTATTTGTAAAAATGTCAATTTTCCTTATTTTAGGTTCTAGGGTCTCCTAAATCAACTAGCCTATTTCTAAATGGTCTAATCGACAAGTTGTTAGATGCCTCAAATCGCATCTTCACCGCCAATTATGGCCAGGTAAGTACAAGTGAGGAAAGGAGGGATCCGCTCACGAATCACCATGAGACGGGCCTTTTAAAGTTATCTTTATCGCTTGCCTAGCCTAAACACCTCAAAGTCAGGTTTAGATAAACGACCGATGTCCACAACTTATTATATTTTCCTAATAAAAGGGATTTATTTAAAAGTGTATCAACTCTAATCTTTTATGATAGTTTTATTAAGTATATGGTATTTAAATGTAAATTCTTGTTTTCTCGTATTCTAAGGTTTCAATGGTATCGTATTAGATTGTATGCAAGTGTGTGAGGAGGTAGGTCGTTACCTCGTGATCTACTATAAATGTATAGCAACATTGATGGTGTTAAATGAAAGAGTGAAACATTGTGGTATTTAAGCGAAAAATACGGTAAATTGAGAAAGCTATCATTTCATGTGGTGAAACTTGTTCAAATTCTTTGATTAGTATTTAGTAGTCAACATAAGAATGTTTAATTATGATTGTATTAGTGAGAAGTGAAATTTATAGAAAACCGAATCGGAAATCGGATTTGTTCCGATTCTGTCGTGTTTATAATTTCGTATTTTCTTGAATAGGGAAGAGAGTGATAGAAAGGGACTTATGAGTTTTTGATTATACAAGGGAGTGAGGGGGAACTAAAGGGATTGTCGATGCGTTGCGTCGTCGCCGGTATTTCCTAAAAACGTCGCTGGAATTTCCGCCGGAATTTCGTCGGAGCTTCGCCGTGAGCTTGTTTTCAAAGTACACAACTCTTAGAAAATTTTGAGAGTGTGAGCTTAGGATTTTGGGATGAGAGGGTAGAGGGTAGGGGTGTATTTATAGGTTAGGCTTGGGGTAGGGTAGGTGAAGGGTTTTTAATATAAAAAAATTTGTAAAAATGTGAGAAAATCATTAAAAAATGGTTTAAATGGGGCATAAATCATTCTCTGGAACCGATCTATTAAATTAGGGTGTGCAGGGGGTTATAGAATACAAAAGGGCACAACTCCCATGTTGGGGACTCGGCCGTCCGGCCGAGTCCGGTCGGCGGCGCCGGCCCGAGTCGGGGGTCGAGGAGGTGGGGGGTCCTCAGGTGGGTCCTCTGGTATATTTAGTTTTTAAAGTGTCGTTCAATTTTTGGAAGTTATGGTATGGGGACTGTTGGGCTTCCAAAGGATTTAAAAAAAAATAATATTAAAAATAAAGTGGGGCACGGGATTTGAACTCTTGTAGCTTGATTCAGCAGTGTAAGGTTTTACCAATGAGCTACAAGCTCCTTCTTGTAATTAAATTACTAATTAATTACTTAAGTCGTGTGCTCAGGCAATAAATACCCCTTTATGAATTTTTGAAAAAAAATATTTTGAAAAATTTGTATCGGAAATTTGGGGTTGTTACCTTCTACCCTCCTTATAAAAATTTCGTCCTCAAAATTTGTAAAAGGAAAGTGTAACAGATTTAAGGAAAGTTCGGTGAAAGTGTGAAGAATGAAAAAGTGATGCAAGGGTGTGAAAAAGGTTGAAGAGAATTACGAGGGTTATCCTGACCACCGTATCAGCTTCTACGGCCGCTAAATTGTAAGCTTGGCGACTCGGCACGTTTCTTCGTGCAAGCTGGTACAATGCTGATTGTCTTGGTAAAGGTGATCCACGTGGAGGTGGTACAGGAAGAGTTAACCGGGTAGGTGGGGCTTGGAAAACTGGTCTAGCTGCAGAATTAGGATTAGTTCGGTTGTGTGGACAAGTTCTTATGGTATGTGAGGATGATCCACATATCAGGCAAAGATCGTTTGCTCGTCGGCAAACTTCCATCAGATGTCCGGCTCTCTTATAGTAGGTACAAAAGGCTGGGCTGGGCCTGTTGATTGGTACTCCCAGTCTCCTTGGTACAAATGGTGGTCCTGATGCGGCTTCTCTTGCCATCTGGTTGGCAGGGCGCTTAACTCCTGCAGACTGAGGTCTGCCCCTCGCTTTTCTCATTGCCTCATAACTGCGGGCAGCTTCCAGAGCATCTTCATGAGTCGGAAATTTCCCTGTGGCTAGTGCAGCCTGGATTTCCGTGTCTAAACCTTGTTGAAATCGACGGGCTCTGATCTCATCCGTCGGTATCAGATGTGTCGCAAATCTACTGAGCATGGTGAATTCAGCGTCATAGTCATCTACTGACTTGTCCCATATCGAAGCTTGTTGTAGATGAATGAACTGCTGTTCCATGGCAAACCTGGCAGTCACAGGGAAGTACTTCGCATCGAACTTATCGCGAAAAGTCTTCCATTCAATGGGCTGATCAAGACGACTTTCTTCCGCCTTCCACCAGTTGCGAGCATTATCCGTGAGCTGCAGTTTCGCCACACGGACCCAACCTATGTCTGGCACTTGTGCTGCCGCCAGATCATCCTCTATGCTCTGAGCCCATTCCTCAGCTTCCAGTGGGCTCCCCTTTCCTGAGAACTGTTTGGGATGTAAAGCTCTGAATTGCTTCACCCCAGGTGCTTCAGCCTCGGGACGGTTCAAGAGCTGCTGTTGTCCCTCTAGGAGGCTGCGGATTGCCTCAAGTAGAACTGTTTGCTCGTTAAGTGGAGCTGGAACGGCAGGTGTGAGTGGTAGTGGTGGAGGTGTGTTGTTGACATTGGTGCTGGTGTTGTTCGGTGTATCCATAACCTTGAAGAAAAATTTAGGTTAGGACAGATTCAAAGTATATGATTCTAAGAATAAGAAATGATGGGATTCAAGGAACATGATTGTAAAGAATGTTTTAGTTGCTGGTTCTTGTGTTTTATATTGCTTAGGGTTCCATACAGCTCTGACCTGCATGGACCACCAACAAAACCTGTCACGCCCCGCTTTTCAGTGTACGGCGAAGGGGGCGCGACGAGGCCGCGACGTATTTACTGTGAAGCAAATACGCTAAGCGTATCTAAGCAATATAAAAGTAAATACACAAGAGACAAGATATATAAACTGAACAGCAACTTTATTTATTAACATTCTTTCTATACAATGCATGAAAAGTAAATATATGGAATAAAGCGATGCTTAAACAATGGCATAACAGAAATGAAAAAGTACGGAAATGGAAAGTGTACAATGAACTAGAGCTCGGGGTCTTCACTAAATCGGTCCAATTCTTCAGCCGTGAGCTCGATCTCTGACGTGTCCAGATCACCTGACGACATTCAAAGAAGAAGGAAAGAGAATGTCGTCAGCGAACAGGTCGCTCGGTAAGTCCCAAAGATAAGAGGAGAATAGACAAAGAGTAAGATAGAGAGAGAGTAGCTTTTACTGTTGTATTATATTGTTTTAGTGTTAATGCTGTTGTTATCGTATGTTCAAGGGTAAATGTCAACTAATCTCAAGAGTGTTCTCAAACCCAACAGGCCACAGTCCAGGGGTAGGGAACCACGGGCCCAAATGATATATTATTAGCGGGACTTCGACCGTCACCGAAGTATTCCAAACTCAATAGGCCACAGTCCAAGAACATGGAAACACGGGCCCTCATGATTGCTTGCTTGTGTTAGTAGACATGGATTCATGATCTAGGGGGACTCTTGAGATTATGTTGGATTCACGAATGAACTATCCCAATACCCCGTGTAATTATGTTATTGATAGTACTGTATTGCATTGTATTGTCCTGTAAATTAAATTGTATAATTGGATGACTGACCAAAACCATGATATCAGTAAACGGATGTAACTGCATAATCATGTAAATGGAATAACTGGATAATGGATGTATATCCATGGTTTGATTCAGTCAAGTTGTATAGATTGATACCTGGATTCATGGATTCATGTGTTCATATTGAATTGGAATATTGTAGATTGTAGATTGTATTTGAATGATATTCAAGTCAGATATAATCAGACTCCAACCTGAGTCAGACAATTAGAAATGTAAATCGAAGTCTTAATTATTTCTTAAACCTATATGTACTAAGGTCCTTAGGGTAATTTATAAAACTTGAGGGGGTTTTATATAAAAATATTTTTATATACTTTTCAAAATACACCTCAAGTATGCTTTATTCGTCTTTAGAGTTGTAATGAATGTGGATTTTATATTGAGCCATTTCTAGTGAAAATATCCTAGTTTTATAAATAAGGTATTTATCTGTAATATTGATTTATTTGAAGTTCTTGGTATTTTAGTGTAAAATTAATTCTTGTGATTTTTAGAAAATGGTGGAATATTTATATCATAACAAAATAGGTATTTTAATGATAAATATACATATATTTATACAAAAATAATTTTAATATATTTTTTATATTCTAAAAATCTAATTTTATTAAGATGACGTATTTTAAATCTTTCGAGACCGAATGCTCCTTACAGAGGTCTGAATCTCGCACTACTAAACCCGAAGATGTGTGATAATCCGCACCATCCCGAACGGATTCCCCAAAATGGGTTGTAGCGGCTCTTTGCAATGATTGTATAAATACTAAATCCTTTAGAAAACGGTTTTATGAAGTAAATGGTATTTATTTGTAAAAATGTCAATTTTCCTTATTTTAGGTTCTAGGGTCTCCTTAGTCAACTAGCTTATTTCTAAATGGTCTAATCGACAAGTTGTTAGATGCCTCAAATCGCCTCTTCACCAACAATTGTGGCCAGGTAAGTACAAGTGAGGAAAGGAGGGATCCGCTTACGAATCACCGTGAGACGGGCCTTTTAAAATTACCTTTCTCACTTGCCTAGCCTAGACACCACAAAGTTAGGTTTAGATAAACGACCGATGTCCACAACTTATCGTATTTTCCTAATAAAATGGATTTATTTAAAAGTGTATCAACTCTAATCTTTTATGATAGTTTTATTAAGTATATGGTATTTAAATGTAAATTCTTGTTTTCTCGTATTCTAAGGTTTCAATGGTATCGTATTAGATTGTATGTAAGTGTGTGAGGAGGTAGGTCGTTAGCTCGTGATCTACTATAAATGTATAGCAAGTTTGATGGTGTTAAATGAAGGAGTGAAACATTGTGGTATTTAAGCGAAAAATACGGTAAATTGAGAAAGCTATCATTTCATGTGGTGAAACTTGTTCAAATTCTTTGATTAGTATTTACTAGTCAACATAAGAATGTTTAATTATGATTGTATTAGTGAGAAGTGAAATTTATAGAAAACCGAATCGGAAATCGGATTTGTTCCGATTCCATCGGGTTTGTAATTTCGTATTTTCTTGAATAGGGAAGAGAGAGATAGAAAGGGACTTACAGGTTTTTGATTATACAAGGGAGTGAGGGGGAACTAAAGGGATTGTCGATGCGTTGTGTCGTCGCCGGTATTTCCTAAAACGTCGCCGGAATTTCGTCGGAGCTTCGCCGCGAGCTTGTTTTCAAAGTACACAACTCTTGGTAAATTTTAAGAGAGTGAGCTTAGGATTTTGGGATGAGAGGATTGAGGGTAGGGGTGTATTTATAGGGTAGGGTAGGGGTAGGGTAGGTGAAGGGTTTTTAATATAAAAAAAATTGTTAAAATGTGAGAAAATTATTAAAAATGATTTAAATGGGGCATAAATCATTCTCTGGAACCGATCTATTAAATTAGAGTGCGTAGGGGGTTATAGAATAAAAAAGGCACAATTCCCATGTTGGGGACTCGGCCGTCCGGTCGAGTCCGGCCGGCGGCGCCGGCCCGAGTCGGGGGTCGAGGAGGTGGGGGGTCTTCAGGTGGGTCCTCTGGTATATTTAGTTTTTAAAGTGTAGTTCAATTTTTGGAAGTTATGGTGTGGGGACTGTTGGGCTTCCAAAGGATTTAAAACAAAATAATATTAAAAATAATGTGGGGCACGGGATTTGAACTCTGGTGGCTTGGTTCAGCAGTGTAAGGTATTACCAATAAGCTACAAGCTCCTTCTTGTAATTAAATTGCTAATTAATTACTTAAGTCATGTGCTCAGGCAATAAATACCCCTTTATGAATTTTTGAAAAAAATATTTTGAAAAATTTGTATCGGAAATTTGGGGTTGTTACACAATGCCTTTTCGTGAAATTATATGTCCAAGGACAATATCTTCTTGGACCATAAAATGACATTTTTCCCAATTCAAAGTTAAGTTCTTATCCTTACAGCGGGTAAGAACCACGTCAAGATGACGAAGACAGTCCTCAAAGGAGTCCCCAAATATGGAGAAATCGTCCATAAATATTTCCAGAAAATTCTGAACCATGTCTGAGAATATCCCCATCATACACCGCTGAAATGTAGCGGGAGCGTTGCATAACCCAAAGGGCATGCGTCTATAAGCAAATGCACCGAGAGGACAAGTAAATGTGGTTTTATCTTGATCCTTTTCGGCAATAGGGACTTGGTTATAGCCAGAGTATCCGTCCAAGAAACAATAGTATTCATGTCCAGCTAATCGTTCTAACATCTGGTCAATGAAAGGTAGAAGAAAGTGATCTTTTCTCGTTGCGACATTGAGTTTTCTATAATCAATACATACGCGCCACCCAGTTTGGGTGCATGTTTGGATTAACTCATTACCCTCATTTGTTATGACCGTGATGCCAGACTTTTTAGGGACTACGTGAATAGGACTTACCCATTGGCTATCAGATATAGGGTAAATTATACCACTATCAAGGCACTTGACGATTTCTTTCTTTACCGCCTCCTTCATAACGGGATTTAACCGTCTTTGTGGGTTTCGGGTTGGCTTGGCTTCATCCATTATATGTATATAATGTTCAACAATTAAGAGACTAATCCCTTTGATGTCAGCCATTGTCTAACCAAATGCTTGCCGATTTGATCTCAATACCGCCAAAAGTGCGTTCTCTTGCTTTAAAGCTAGAGAAGCGGATATGATCACGGGTAAAGACTCATTCTCACCTAAATATTCATATTTAAGATAAGAAGGTAGCGGTTTGAGATCTAGTTTTGGCGGAGAGACAATAGAAGGTGGGGTAAGGGAATGATGCTCGGACTCCCTAAGAGGTTCATAACTTGCATAGGATATTGACTCGGAAAGTGCTACTGACTTTTTCAACGAGTCAACGGATTCAAACTCGGAGATGGACTCATCGAAGATATCCTCACTATAAGAATTTTCCCAATCAAACAATGTCGCACTAGTGTTGTTGAGATCATCATAGCAAAGTGCTCCCACTTCGCAGCTGTCGGAAGCTATCTCGTTGATGGAACAGACATCAAGCAAATGAGCAGAAGGTTCAGATGGTTCACTTCCTAGCTTGTTGTAACGTTTCAGAAATCGTTTTGCGAATTTTTCCGTTTTAGGGCAAAATTGTCGGTATTTTCCGTTTTAACCCGATTTCGATCAAACGTCCGTAGAAACTTACCGGCACCTATTTTAGCTAAAATAAAGCTTGTGCGCGAACTTTAGGGGCATTTGGAAGGTTTTGGTTCAGATAGAATTTTTCCCAAATAAAATATTATTTTAGCCGGTAAAATATGCACGAAAATCGGGAAATTTCTTCTAAATGAAAATTCTTGGAAATCATCACTACAATTATTTTAGAACCTTCTTTTTAAATATCTAGATTTTTTTGGTCAAAGGATTTAATTTTTTTTAAAGAAAAAGAAAAAGAAAGAAAGGTGGCAAAATGCATTTAATGAAGCATTTATTGTTTTTTTACTAGAACTTTCTTCACAAAAACTCACAAAAACACCCCCCCCCACACACCCTCATGGCCGGCCACTTCTTGTTCTTGGCTGCCCTTTTCTTTTCTCACTCCATTTTCATCATTTCTTGCACAAATAAATCATGAAAAATCCAAATAAAATCACAAAAATTCAAATATAATCATTTTCCTTCATTCCCTTAACCCTAAACCAAGCTTGGTTCTTCATGAAGTCTTAATTTTGGAGGCTAATCTTGGTTTTCTTGTTGCAAGTTTTTGAATCAATTGGAGGTATAAAATCCTAACCCTAATCTCTAATTGTTAAGTTTAAATCTTTATGCTAGCTTAATTAGATTTTAATTTAAGCTTTAAATTTCATGTTTCAAAATTCTAGAAATTGTTTTAGAAATTCAAGTTAAGTTTAAAACTTGATTTAAGTGTTTAATGTTTTATTGAAGTGTTAATTTGTGATTAGGAAAAGCTTAGCCTAGTAGAATATGTTAATTATTGTTAATGATTACTTTATTTAATTATGCAATTTTGCTTACTAGGTTTTTGCTAAAATTTATTTAGCAAGTGTTAAAAATTTAGAATTGGTTTAGATAGCTTAGTTAAGCTATTATAAGATGTTTGTAATCGCTAGATATGCGTTATCTTGAAACTAGTGCAAAATATTGCGATAAGTTGCTTACTAGGTTTTGGGGTTTTTCCGACGTGGGTTCGATGGGTCGTTGCGAGGTTATATCTATTTTATTTCTCATAATTGTTTGTGTTGTGTTGCGCGATCGGGACGATCGGGGTCTAGACTTGGTGTTTTGTAGTTTAGCGACCCCAGTTAGGGTTTTTGGACGATGTCGTGCGCGATAGATGCGCTAAGCGCGCAGTGTAATTTTCTGGGCGTTTTCATCGCGTTTCGTTGTCTTTTCGTCATTGTAGGATGTTTTGCTTATGTGTTGTGTTTGTGAAATTTTAGGTTCGCAGGCGGGGACTACGGACACTGCTACAAAGGGAAAACAGATGGTTGGATTCAACTAGCTTGGAGCGTTTGTGAGTAGATTTAACATCTACAGGGGAATCGCCCGCATGGCATTATGCGTCTAGGGTAGAGATGTTATTTCTGTCGCATATTCTATGTCATATTTAGAATTGCGCATTTACCTTATTATTTATATATTGTTATGCTTGGACTAGTATCCTTAGGACACTGCACATATTATTGACGATTCATGTTGCACGAGCACTGATTGTATGCTACACACACCGTCAATAATTGCCATGTCACGCACAACCCACTTATAGATATGATATTGCTTGGTTAGGGATATTGAGACTTTGATTCATAATTCTTTACGTATTGACTTATAGCATACATATATACCTACATGCTTACACATATGCTCTGACATACTTACTTGCTAGTTACCTGTATACCTATAGAGTATTGTACCATTAGTGATAGGTACATGCACACTTTATGACATAGCTACAGGTACACCTTGCACACCTATTTCACTTATACCCAGGGGGGATACTACATCATTACTTATAGGTAGATACATATATCTTGCTATACCTTTATGTTTTCACATACATCTGGTTATAGCTACATGTTTACCTTTACCTGATGTTATTTTAGAATTGGAGAAAATTTGGAACTACATGATATTTATATTAACTTGTTGCAGTTAATTAGCGGCTTTTCCTTTATATGCTTACATTTCCGTTTATGTTGCACATATTACATTCATGGATTTTCGCATTGTGATATGGATTTTCATGATATTTTCTGGATTTGGGGACCGTGGGAGTTCATGAAATTATGCATTATTTGAAAAACCCGGTTTCCCTTCATTTGATATTTCAGCAGCCACCATGAGATTTATCGGTTCTGATATATATATACCCAACGCGAGGAAAGGAGGGGTCTGTATGCGGGTACATGGTGGGGCCCGGAGGTACCGCGGAGCAAGAATTTCGTGGAGCTAGACGATGAGTTAGTGGGGGAACCATACCATCCGGTGACATTACCAATGACTCAGTGGTTATCATGGGGATACCGACGGGAGTCATGTACGTATAGATACGTGGAAAGACGAGGGTCAGAGCTAGGCACTCGTGCTTTTCAGATAGCGTGTGATACGTACCAATCAGGGTGCCAGTCTTGGTGACAGCACCTGATAGATCAGTATTTCTGTGTCGATGCTTGACACATTGTTTTCATGATATTTCTTTTTTACTTCTTTGTATATATAACAGTGGAATGGGACGGTGTTATATATGCCCTTACACCAATATTAGTGGAATGGGATGCTAATATATGTGTATTGACATTAAATTATATACATCATCAAATTTATTCATGCAAATATATTTAGGATGTTAGATTTTTACTTGATAATTTGATTTGGGATATAGGTGATTCATTTAATATTAGATACAGGATATTTATGAGATTGCTGATTTGTACATTCAGGTTATATGAGATTTATTCGATATTGTACATTCAGGATTTGTGAGACTTATATGATATGAGAGCCAATTTGGGGGTTGATTTGAGGAATTGGGATTTGGATTTGTCTTGATGGATTGTGATCCTACGACGATATTAGGATTCCTTGGAAATGACATATTTCATTCCATACTCCACATTTATTGTTTATGCACTGCTTCATGTATTAGTAGTACCTGTTAGAGTACCTTTTATGACTGTTGCATTTACATACCTTTATTTATATGCATTGCTTCATGTATTAGTTGTACCTGCTAGTGTACCTATCATGATTATTGCATTCATATGACCTTTTATTGCTATTAATTGCACATTTTAGATTCACGCTGTACGTGCATACTTGCGATTACCTGCATATGTTATTTACTATTCACGAGTTAGCAACTCACCCCCGTTGTGCCACAGTTTGTTTTGCAGGGTGTTCCCCAGATTAGTCGAGGCAGGCTATTCTTTTTATCATCTTTTGCTACGGATACCGCATCAGCTCACAGTGTGCAGTTTTCTTAGGTGGGTTTTGTGGTTATTCGTTTGTTGTATTGTATATTCGTTGTATCCTTGTACTCTCCATCTACTATATTTTCTTGTTGACTTAGAGACTTGGTGAGGACGATATTGTATATTATTTGTGACTTGTTGTCTTTTATACAGTTTCCTTTCTATCGTCTTTTATTTCTTCGCTACGGCGTCGTATATTTGTTGTGGTGGTTGTTTTCTGTCTTTGGGCGTGTATTTGCTCCCGTTTGGGGATGCTTTACTTTATATTTATGTTGTACCCATTTTTGGGGCTAGCTTTTACAAAGGAGGTGCTGCCAAAATTTTAAAGGAAATAAAGTTGGACTTTTAAAGAATTTGGGTTGTGATTTCAAAGACTTTTAAACAATGTTTCTTATCTTTTCTTGTCTTTTAATGGTTTAGATTTCTGGGTTTTGGCTTTCTTTTACTGCGTTACGCCTGTAGACATTGTGCAGTATTAGGACCGTCACGTGCCAATTTCGGGTCGTGACAAAGTTGGTATCAGAGCGCTAGGTTTTTATCTTTCTGTAACACCCGAGCCCAATACTACTATTTTCTGTTATTGGTTGAGCATTAGATATTACTCATTTTATTTATCTTGCTTGTTTGGGTCTTACTGTAAAATTTTATCTGGCTAAGTCATTTCTGCATATAACAAATTTTAGCACCTAAAATAAAATTAAAAATATTCATCTTGGCCTACTTGACACCCCTAATCTCGTGGTAGCGTCCGTGCATTGTGTTCTCGTCCCGTTCAGTGAAACGGGCGAGTTTGGACGGCTACGCGTGTGTACATGTGTCCGTTTTGGGGTATGTTTTTAATCATAAAACACTTAATTTTAAAATTTGGATCACGCTTTAAATCCTATTATTTCAATTTTAAATTTTTGGACTCGACCCGGGCGCGATTTGGAAATGTTTTATTTGGCGCCAAAATCCCAAATTTTAATATTATTAAAACCATCGCATATATTTTCTAACTAACCTGATATCTTACTGTTCATTACCTATCTTTTAAATCTTTAAGTTAACCATATAATATTTTTACAATCTTTTATATCCTTCTCAATTTATTCTCTCAGCCAATCGCAATCTCCCCTTTAACCCCGTGGGCCCCACTTTCTCTCTCTCCCTCTTCTCTCTCTCTCCACTTTCTCTCTCTCTCCCTCATATATTCTCTCGTACTTCTCTTTATCATTCTTTCTCTTCTTTCTTCATGTCTCGTTTCTCATTTTTTTTTAACTGTTCTTTTGTTGCCGGAATTCCGTCGTGCCGGTGACGCTTCTCGACGTTCCAGCGAGATACCCCGACCCGTGTGGTTCCTTTGTTCATCGTTTGGGTTCATTCCGTGAACCGTGCGCCCGTCGCGAGTTTTCCCCGCCGACGGTTAACGTTCCGTTTTCTCGATTCGCGACCCATCGAGGCAAGTTAATCTTGCTACATGCTATATGATTCATTTTATACCTATTTAAATAAATACCATACCTATAGTTTAAATCCAGTGCCCTATGTTTAATTTTATAACGTTTCGATGTTCCGTTTGCATCCGTTTATATCATATTAAATCTAGATCATGAAAACTTATCTTGTGACATACTAGATTACATTATACTGCAACCATATCATTTAAAATATATATCGTCGTAATATTTATTATTATTATCTTTAATTAGTTTATAATCTGCATTTTATAATGTTATACATTTGAAAATCTTATAGTTTACACATGAAACGTCGTTGAAAAATCGGATATGACAAATCTGAAATTTACTGTACACCTTATCTTATAAAATTCATTATAAATCATAGAAAAATCATTAGTATACGTTCTTTAGTTCGTTACGAAGCTAACTCAGAATACTATAACTCTATGAAATATTTACTGGCAAAATAAATTGTTTAAATAACGTAAAATGCAAATGAACACGTCTCTAAACTGCTGTCCAGGGAAACTCCAGCAGCAAACTTTCAACTTCGAATGTTCATAACTTTTTGTAGGGATGACCTGCGATGCTTATACTTATAAAATTGAAATCCTTATTGAATTATCTTTGTTTTGGTATAAGACACGTCCCTTTTGGAGAACGTTTGTTATTTTTAAGCTATTTTATAAATTAGGGTGACGCTGAATTTCTGAACAGAACTTTCTTGTGCATGGTTAATCAATACCACTTTTATAGTTATTAATTGCTTTGAATATGCTATCCATATTAATATTATTATATCAATATTTATATCACATATTGCTTAGTTGTACATCCCATATTACCATTTTATAGTTTTATAACTTTTCGGATACCCGTTTGCATCCATCGCATTTAACATACATATAATTGCATCCATAGATCACATTACTACATAATAATGTGATATTAACACTCCATGTTTAATAAATTGCATCCTAATTAATATTGGAACTATAAATGTAAGCCTAATCGATAACTGTGCATCCATATCCTTGAAATTATATCTATTTGCATATCATATTACATGTTCCAGTTTATTGTTCTGATAGTACTCATGCTTGTTTATTTATACACATGCTTATGTTAGTTTGATTATGAGCACCCACATGACATCTTGTGCTTCCTGACATGACCTGTTACACTTCCTACTTGACATGACATGGTACCGTACACTCTTGATTGACATTGTCACACATGGTATTGTACCGTTTACTATTGACTTGACCTGATGTACCATGACCTGACCTGTTACCTGATCTCGTGCCTAATGCCAACAAACCCGACAAGTAGTCCTCATGGACCATTCCTGTTGTCTATCCAGACAAAACCTACTGTTACCTGATCCTGTGTTGGCATTAGTTCTTGATTACTGAATACCTGACCTGACACATATAACTTGGGGGTATGGGGAAATCAAAAGTGTAAACTAAAGTGTAACTTAAAAGGGTATTACTTGATCCGTGGTCCCGGGGGGTAACGGGACAGAGCCATTCGTGACTCTTACATTTTCCTGATCCGTGGTCCTGGGGGGTAACGGGACAGAACCACTATTGGTTCCTATATTCCTGATCCGTGGTCCCGGGGGGGTAACGGGACATATCCTTTGAGTTACATGGAGGATTACTCAAATTGATTTCAAAGACTTTAGGATAGAAAACCTGATAGAACAGTTTAGTTATCCACTGCACACTACCCTGCACTGCTTGTTTCATACTATTGCTTGTTCATGTTTATTTGTGCATTGCCTATTACACTGTTCATATTATATTACTTGATGACATGACGCGCTGACGTCTGGGTTTTGCATGGCCCAGATTCCGTACCGCTGTTGCAGTCCGAGCAGGAGTAATTCAGCCAGCAGGCTGAGCTGTGAGTTCAGTAGTAGTTAGTTTTATTTCCTGCATTTATTTCCTGATGTGAGCCCGCATTATGGGACACACTTTTCAGTTATTTGTATTGGATCATTTGCTTCCGTATTTATTTATTATTGACTCCTGTTATTCTGGATTATGGACATGTTTTAGATAGTTTTATCTTGTTCTTGATATCTCTACAGCCGTAATGTGACTGTGGATGGATACTTCCTACCCACAGGTAGCATGGTTGGCTATGTCACGTGCCCAATCTAGCGTACTCTGGGAAGCGGGGTGTGACACTTTCGGAGAGTAGGATGACCTTGGTATGATGGAGTAGGTAGCTTGAGCAGAGTAACATAGTGTGTGTATGTCTGTAGCATACTCAAGATGCGGTACTCCGCCTAAAGTGACCTAAGTACAAATTGCTTGAAATTCCTTCCTTGATGATTCATATCTTGTAATTCGATTTTCATATTCTTATTGAATCCTTTTTCCATTTATAGCCTTGCCGCCGATGACTGTGGGGACTCAGAGTGATGCAGCGAGGGCCGAGGTCAGGGTTGACTCGGGTGAGACGAGGACTGACCCGGATGGCACGCCCGTTGCATAGGAGCAGACAGATTCTCCTTCGACAGATAGCATCGCTAGGCTTATGGCAGAGATGCAGGACATGCGCCAGACGATGAGTTCTTTGGTTCAGATCGTTCGAGCACAGTGACAGGAGGTTGTCACCCCTATTACTCAATTGTTCCTTGCGATCAGCATGCAACAGTCCATCACCTACATAGCACCAGCGGATGCAGCCCTAGTTTACGAGACACGTCTTCCAGAGACTTTGAGAGTTCCGGAACCGTGGAGGACTCGTACCGGTGTATCAGCCCAGAGACAGAGGCCTAGTCATCGAGACAGATTTTATGACCGTCGCGGGAGTAGCATAGGCTTAGGACGAGGACAATAGTTCAGCTCTCAACCCCAGGAAGGTCAGCAGCGTTATTCTGGATGCTATTGGTGCGGGAGCCTTCATCACCACATCAAGAGTTGTTCCCTAACACCGCGTCAGGGTCATATTCAAAGAGGTCGTGGACGCGGAAGGTTCGCTCACAGGGGACAGGTTACCAGAAGAGGAGTTCAGCCAGTTGCGGGTAGGGGGCAGACACGAGAGTTTGCTTCTACTCATCGGGACGCGCGGGCGTCCAATGCAGAATTTTCAGGTATTTTAATTCGTATGTTCTTTTGATGTATTTGTTTGTTTTTCACACTTGTGCCATGGTGGGGACAAGAGTCGTGTTAGGTAGATCTTCCGTTTGTTGGTTTTAATTTTTGTCAGCGATTCTTTTGTTGCGCAACACGTATTTCAGTTGTTTGCCAATCGGGTAGGAGATTCATCCGTCACTTGATCCTTCTAGAGATGTTGGATTTGACGTTCTCATGGGCACAGACTGGTTAGCTACGTGCTAGGCGTCTGTGGACTACCGTGGGAAAACAGTCAGGTGTTGTTTTCCCCGGCGAGTCAGTTCTTGTTGTACAGGTGGATAGTTGTGCCACCTCTCACAGCTCGAATTCAGCCTTTTTCGCTAGTCATCTTTTGAGGAGAGGATGTCGTGGATTCTTGGTGTTCATTCATGGTACCGGAGCCACATTTGGTTTGTTGGACCGGGTTCCTTTCATGCGAGAGTTATCCGATGTTGTTCCAGATGAGCCGGCGAAGCTTAGGGAGCTTAAGGATCAGCTGCAGAGTTGTTTGTTGGGGGGCTTATGCATCTGAGTGTTTCGCATTAGGGAGCTCCTATTTCTGTTCGTCAAGGAGGAAGACGACAGTTTAGGTTGTGTATTGATGGATCGCAAATTGAACCGGCTTACGGTACGGATTGGTATCCTTTACCTCGCATTGACGATTTCTTTGATCAGCTCCAGAGTGCGAGACATTTTCTAAGTTTGATCGGGATCAAGTCATCATTGTTGCGGGTTCGGAGTGATGACATTCCGAAGACTGCCTTGTATGTGCTACGGGCTTTGTGTGTTTTGGTGGTGTCGTCGGACTCACCAATACCCTAGCGGCATTCGTAGACATGATGAACTAGATTTCTTCAGGCCGTTCCTCGATCAGTTATTGTTGTGTTATTGACGACATTCTGGTCTATTTAATGTGTTTTGACGAACAGGAGCAACACTTGAGGGTTTGTTTTGCAGATACTGGGAGAGCCCCAGCAGTTTGCTAGGTTCTCGGAGCGTTTCTTCAGGCTTGTTTGTGTTGACTCCTAGGTCTTGTAGTTACGGGAGACGGTTTTCGTATGGTTCCGAGGAAGATCGAGGCCGTGCAGCTTAGGCCCAGACTTGTGTGCAGGATGGAGGTACGCAGATTTTGGGGCATAGCAGGTTTTTACCGCCGTTTCGTGCAATATTACTAGTGTAGTGCTGTACCGTGGACTGGACTGACCGGAAAGGAGGGTTCTTTTCTTTGGATTGAGGCATGTATGCGGAGTTTCGGCAGTTGAGGACTCGGTTAACAACTGCATCAGTTCTTACTTTTCTTTCTGGTTCGGGCGACTTTGTTGTTTAACTGTGATGTTTCGTGAGTGGGGCTCGAGTGTGTACAGAGGTGACATTATAGAGTTATCGCTTTTGCTTCCCTACACTTGGAAGAAGTACTAGCATGATATCCCACTCATGATCTGGAGATGGCCGCGGTGGTTTTGCGTTGGAGATTTGGAGACACTACTTGTTCGAGAGTTGTGTCAGATTTTCACGGACCACCAGAGCTTAATATACATCTTCCTGCAGCGGGTGTAGATTGTTGAGACAGATTTCTGCAGATTTACAGTTCTTGTGCGATTGTTGAGTATAGCTTAAGTTCACCTCGACTGAGGGGACAACTTGATCATGTCCGCGCCCGACCACTATTCCTTAATCTCTTTCGCGAGGCACTGCCCGCCAATGCTCGTTCGTCAAAGGTTCTTGAGCATACTTGGTTGGGTAATGATTCGGAGTCCTTGATTTGTGACAAGGGTGTGCTAAGTTTAGGGACGCGTTTGTGTACCTGATACAATTGGGTAGAGACGTGAAATCCTAGAGCAGGCACATCTGTTAACTCTCTGTACTCATTCAAGTTCCACCAGCATTTGACGTGACTTGTGAGATAGTTACGGGTGGGCAGGGATGTAAAGAGAAGTTTCGGATTTTGTTACGAGGTGGCTGTCTTGTTGTGTGTTAAGGTTGAGCATCTGAGACCGGCTGGACAGTTGCAACCTTTAACCGTTCCGGAGTGAGAATGGGAGCAGGTCTCCATGAATATTCGTTGTGGCGTCTACCCAGGTTTAGTCTGGGTGTGACTCCATTCGGATGCTAGTTGTCCGGTTATACTCAGGTTGCTCAGTTATCCTTGGTTAAGTTTGTGCGTTGCACGGAGTTCCTTAATGGGTCCTATCCAAATAGGGCACCCTATTTGCTTGCCGTCTTAGGCAGGAACTTCAGGAAGCCTTGGGTACTGGTTGAGCTTTAACTCCATTTTTCCATCCGCAGGATGATGGTTTTGTGAGAGCGGGCTATACCGACTCTGGAGGATATGCTTGTGCGTACGTATTAATTTTTGTCGGCAGTTGGAATCGTCACTTGCCATTGTTCGGATTCTCCTTCGATAGCTGTTATTAGGAGGCACTCCAATTGGTAACCTTTAAGTTTTGTTTGTTAGGTGGTGTCGATCTCCGGTCTGTTTTTCTGACTCTGCGTAACTAGGATTTTTGGACCCCAGCTAGTTAGAGATTTCGGAGATGATCCAGTTGGTTCAGGTCAGGATGAGAGTGGCCTAGTGCAGACAGAGGTCTTATGCCGACCGTAGTGGTCGCAGACTTGAGTTCGTAGTGGGAGATCATGTAATCCTATGGGATTTTCCGATGAATGACGTGTTGAGTTTGGGAAGTATCCCAGGATTGTAGGTACTTTTGAGATCCTTTAAGAGAGTTGGTTCCGTTGCCTATAATTTGGCACTTCCGCCCAGATTTTGAGTATTCACCTTGTATTCCTTGTGTCGATACTTCGCAATTACCCTCATGATCTTTTTCACATGATTCAGCATCAGACCAATTAGCTTGGACGCGATCTTTCATTCACCAGCAGCCGCTAGTTATAGTGGATCAGCAGGTGGAGGAACTTCGGTCAAGGGTCTTGCCGTCTGTGAGGGTTCTTTGGCGTAGCTGTATAGTGAGGTAATCACTTGGCAAGCTGCGAGCAAGATTTGGGAGTTTTGTACTCATCTTCTTGAAGGTACGCATCGATAAATTTTAATTCGGGGACCGAATTTCTTTAAGGGGGAAGATTGTAACGTTTCAGAAATCGGTTTACTAATTTTTCCGTTTTAGGGCAAAATTGTCGGTATTTTCCGTTTTAACCCGATTTCGATCAAACGTCCGTAGAAACTTACCGGCACCTATTTTAGCTAAAATAAAGCTTGTGCGCGAACTTTAGGGTTATTTGGAAGGTTTTAGTTCAGATAGAATTTTTCCCAAATAAAATATTATTTTAGCCGGTAAAATATGCACGCAAATCGGGAAATTTCTTCTAGATGAAAATTCTTGGAAATCGTCACTACAATTATTTTAGAACCTTCTTTTTAAATATCTAGATTTTTTTGGTCAAAGGATTTAATTTTTTTTAAAGAAAAAGAAAAAGAAAGAAAGGTGGCAAAATGCATTTAATGAAGCATTTATTGTTTTTTTACTAGAACATTCTTCACAAAAATTCACAAAAACACCCCCCACACCCTCATGGCCGGCCACTTCTTGTTCTTGGCTGCCCTTTTCTTTTCTCACTCCATTTTCATCATTTCTTGCACAAATAAATCATGAAAAATCCAAATAAAATCAAAAAAATTCAAATATAATCATTTTCCTTCATTTCCTTAACCCTAAACCATGCTTGGTTCTTCATGAAGTCTTGATTTTGGAGGCTAATCTTGGTTTTCTTGTTCCAAGTTTTTGAATCATATGGAGGTATAAAATCCTAACCCTAATCTCTAATTGTTAAGTTTAAATTTTTATGCTAGCTTAATTAGATGTTAATTTAAGTTTTAAATTTCATGTTTCAAAATTCTAGAAATGGTTTTAGAAATTCAAGTTATGTTTAAAACTTGATTTAAGTGTTTAATGTTTTATTGAAGTGTTAATTTGTGATTAGGAAAACCTTAGCCTAGTAGAAAATGTTAATTATTGTTAATGAATACTTTGTATAATTATGCAATTTTGCTTACTAGGTTTTTGCTAAAATTTAATTAGCAAGTGTTAAAAATTTAGAATTGGTTTAGATAGCTTAGTTAAGCTATTATAAGGTGTTTGTAATCGATAGATATGCATTAGCTTGAAACTAGTGCGAAATATTGCGATAAGTTGCTTACTAGGTTTCGGGGGTTTTCCGACGTGGATTCGATTGGTCGTTGCGAGGTTATATCTATTTTATTCCTCGTTATTGTTTGTGTTCTGTTGCGCGATCGGGACGATCGGGGTCTAGACTTGGTGTTTTGTAGTTTAGCGACCCCAGTTAGGGTTTTTGGCCGATGTCGTGCGCGATAGATGCGCTAAACGCGCAGTGTAATTTTCCGGGCGTTTTCATCGCGTTTCGTTGTCTTTTCATCATTGTAGGATGTTTTGCTTATGTGTTGTGTTTGTGAAATTTTAGGTTTACAGGATGGGACTACGGACACTGCTACAAAGGGAAAACTGGTGGTAGGATTCACCTAGCTTGGAGCGTTTGTGAGTAGATTTAACATCTACAGGGGAATCGCCCGCATGGCGTTATGCGTCTGGGCTAGAGATGTTATTTCTGTCGCATATTCTATGTCATATTTAGAATTGCGCATTTACCTTATTACTTAGATATTGTTGTGCTTGGACTAGTATCCTTAGGACACTGCACATATTATTGACGATTCATATTGCATGAGCACTGATTGTATGCTACATACACCGTCAATAATTGCCATGAAACGCACAACCCACTTATAGCTATGATATTGCTTGGTTAGAGACATTGAGAATTTGATTTATATTTCTTTACGTATTGACTTATACCATACCTCTATACCTACATGCTTACACATATGCTCTGACATACTTACATGTTAGTTACCTGTATACCTATAGAGTATTTTACCATTAGTGATAGGTACATGCACACTTTATGACATAGCTACAGGTATACCTTGTACACCTATTTCACTTATACCCATGGGGTATACTACATCATTACTTATAGATAGATACATATATCTTGCTATACCTTTATGTTTTCACATACATCTGGTTATAGCTACATGTTTACCTTTACCTGATGTTATTTTAGAATTGGAGAAAATTAGGAACCGCATGATATTTATATTAACTTGTTGCAGTTAATTAGCGGCTTTTCCTTTATATGCTTACATTTCCGTTTATGTTGCACATATTATATTCATGGATTTTCGCATTGTGATATTGATTTTTCATGATGTTTTCTGGATTTGGGTACCGTGGGAGTTCATGAAATTATGCATTATTTGAAAAACCCGGTTTCCCTTGATTTGATATTTCAGCAGCCACCATGAGATTTATCGGTTCTGATATATATATACCCCACGCGAGGAAAGGAGGGGTCCGTGTGCGGGTACATGGTGGGGCCTGGAGGTACCCCAGTTCAAGAATTTCGTGGAGCTAGACGATGAGTTAGTGGGGGAACCATACCATCCGGTACATTACCAATGAATCAGCGGTTATCATGGGGATACCGACGGGAGTCATGTACGTATAGATACATGGAAAGACGAGGGTCAGAGCTAGGCACTCGTGCTTTTCGGATAGCGTATGATACGTACCTATCAGGGTGCCAGTCTTGATGACAGCACTTGATAGATCAGTATTTCTGTGTCGATGCTTGACACATTGTTTTCATGATATTTCTTTTTACTTCTTTGTATATATAACAGTGGAATGGGACGCTGTTATATATGCCCTTACACCAATATTAGTGGAATGGGACGCTAATATATGTGTATTGACATTAAATTATATACATCATCATATTTATTTATGCAAATATATTTAGGATGCTAGATTTTTACTTGATAATTTGATTTGGGATATAGGTGATTCATTTGATATTGGATACAGGATATTTATGAGATTGCTGATTTGTACATTCAGGATATATGAGATTTATTCGATATTGTACATTCAGGATTTTTGAGACTTATATGATATGAGAGCCAATTTGGGGGCTGATTTGAGGAATTGGGATTTGGATTTGTCTTGATGGATTGTGATCCTACCGCGCTGTCAGGATTTCGTGGAAATGACATATTTCATTCCATACTCCACATTTATTGTTTATGCACTGCTTCATGTATTAGTAGTACCTGTTAGAGTACCTTTCATGACTGTTGCATTTACATACCTTTATTTATATGCATTGCTTCATGTATTAGTTGTACCTGCTAGTGTACCTTTCATGATTATTGCATTCATATGACATTTTATTGCTATTAATTGCACATTTTAGATTCACGCTGTACGTGCATACTTGCGATTACCTGCATATGTTTTTTACTATTCACGAGTTGGCAACTCACCCCCGTTGTGCCACAGTTTGTTTTGCAAGGTGTTCCCCAGAGTAGTCGAGGCAGGCTATTCTTCTATCATCTTTTGCTATGGATACCGCATCAGCTCACAGTGTGCAGTTTGCTTAGGTGGGTTTTGTGGTTATTCGTTTGTTGTATTGTATATTTGTTGTATCATTATACTCTCCATCTACTATATTTTCTTGTTGACTTAGAAACATGGTGAGGACGATATTGTATATTATTTGTGACTTGTTGTCTTTTATACATTTTTCTTTCTATCGTCTTTTATTTCTTCGCTACGGCGTCGTATATTTGTTGTGGTGGTTGTTTTCCGCCTTTGGGTGTGTATTTGCTCCCGTTTGGGGATGCTTTACTTTATATTTATGTTGTACCCATTTTTGGGGCTAGCTTTTACAAAGGAGGTGCTGCCAAAATTTTAAAGGAAATAAAGTTGGACTTTTAAAGAATTTGGGTTGTGATTTCAAAGACTTTTAAACAATGTTTCTTATCTTTTCTTGTCTTTTAATGGTTTAGATTTCTGGGTTTTGGTTTTCTTTTACTGCGTTACGCCTGTAGACGTTGCATAGTATTAGGGCCGTCACGTGCTAATTTCGGGTCGTGACACTTGTAAATATTAAGCTCAATTATCATCTTCCCGAAGGATAAGTTCATAGAACCGTTACGACAATTAATTACAGCGTTGGAAGTTGCTAGGAAAGGTCGACCGAGTATCACCGGGATTTGGTTGCGTGGGTTAGCCACAGGTTGCGTACCAAAACAATAAAGTCCATAGGGAATATGAATTCCCCAGCTTTAATTAACACATCCTCTAGTTCACCCCTAGGTTTGGTGATTGATCGTTCTTCCATCTGGAGAGTACAATGGGCGGGTTTCAACTCTCCAATCCCTAACTGCTCATATACGGAATATGGAAGCAAATTAACGCTAGAGTCAAGGTCGAGTAAAGCACGATTAATATTTTTACCCCCAATAGAAATAGAGATGGTATGGCAGCCAGGGTCCTTATGTTTCTTTGGTATTTGCTTGGTAAAAGCTGTGCTAACATTACTCGTCATGAAAACTTTTTTCGGCACTTGAGTTTTTCTCTTCCTAGTGCACATGTCTTTAAAAATTCTTGCATAAGATGGAAATTGTTGAATAGCATCTAGGAGAGGAATATTGACATTAACTTGCTTAAATATTTCCACAATCTTCTCCATTTGTGGGTTAGGTTTGTTGGCCCTTAATATGTTTGGAAATGGAGCTTTATCAATAAGGGTTGGGTCCAATATTGGAGAAGATTGTGGGGGATGGAATGGATCCCAAAATTAGAGTGGGGATCGCTTTAGATAGATTCGAGGAAGTGGGCTGAGGGTTCGAGCCTTGTGGGAAGCATAGAATAGGCTCGGAAGTAGGTGGGAGACTAGACGAATTAGGGGAAGAAGTAGAAGCCGGGGTATCATTGGTATCACTATCGTCATCAACTTGTTCACCCACTCGGTTATCCAGCACTCTTCCCGATCTCAACGTAGTAACGGCACTCACATTATGATGTTGTGAGTGGCCAGGATTCGGTAGGGGTTAAGATGGCAGTTTCCCTTTTTCTCTCACACTCATCGCGGCATTCAACTGTGCAATTTAGGCTTCTTGATTTAATAATCTCACCGTGGGAGGCGGAGTCTTTCTTTATGGAATCAATAGAAGACCTCATATCAGCCGACATTTGGATGGAATGTTTCATAAACAAATCCAAAGTTTATGCGAGTGAAGAGGAGTTGTCGGTACCGGTCATTTGGAAAGAATTATTGGCCGGGTTTTGAACAGGTTGCGATTGAAAGGGATGCTGACTCTGTGGTGGTGGTTGCTGTTGCTATGGAGGAGGACTTTGGTAATTGCTTTGGAACTGGTTTTGATTTTGGGGTTGGTTTTGGTTCCAAGCAAAATTAGGATGATTCCTCCATCCCTGATTGTATGTGGAAGAATAAGGATCGTTTCTAGGTCGCTGCTGAAAAGTAGCATTAGTTTGCTCGTGACCTTGAAACGGTGCATTCATAGGACATTCTTTCGTCAAGTGTGATGGATCGGAACAGCAACCACACACGGTTTTGGGAAGCGTTATCTAGTTTAGGGAGACTGATGAGAATTTGTTTTCAATAGCGTCGAGTTTCTTTTGCATCGCTGCCATTTCAGATTTTACTGCGATGGAAACATCGAGCTGGTGAATACCTCCCTTAGATGAAGGTGGTCTAACGCTTTCCCATTGCAAAGTGTTTTCAACGAGATCTTCCAGATATTTTCAGGCTTCACCATCGTCTTTGGACATGAAATTGCATTGACACATGGTTTCAAGCATCTGTTTTATCACTGGATTAATGCCCTTATATATAATTCGGCATAGATCCTATCCATGTATTCCATGATGAGGACATTGGACAAGCAGATCCTTGAAACGTTCAAAGCACTTCTAAAATGGTTCATTGGGAAGCTGGGTAAACTGGTTGATTTCGCTCCGAACACGGGCGGTCTTATGATTTGGGTAAAATTTCTTAAGGAATGCTATCACGAATTCATCCTAATTGGTAATAGAGTGTGCGGTAGTATTATAAAGCTATTTTTCTGCCAAGTCACCCAAAGTGAATGGGAGAAGACGCAACCGTATAGCATCCACGGAAAGTTGTGAAGTACCCATCATTGCGCATACGTTTTCGAATTTAGTGATGAAAACGTACGCGTCTTCAGACCCAAGCCCGTGAAATTTGGGCAAAGGTTGATGTAGTGGGGTTTAATTTCAAAATTATCCCCGTTGGCTGGTGGAATAGATAAACAGGTAGGAAGGGGACCGCGTATAGGATAGCATCTTTCTTGGAGAGAGATGCGCGATGGATTCTGCTCACCTACGGGCGGTGGTAGGGTGGTATTATAATTTGATGGAGTACCGTCCATCTCGATCGATGTGGTGGGTGGTGGGGGAAAAGAAAATGAAGAAGTACCGACTTCGGAGTCGATAGCCGAAACGCAGACAAGACGGACACTAGAATCCCGTGTCCAGCCGAGCATGCACTAAGCGGGTTTAGCGCAAGTGGCCGCGCGTGTGTGATTTAAAATTGGTTTGTTTTTTTAAAAAGTGGGACTTAAGACAAATCACACAAAAATGCACAAACAACCCTAGAACTAAGGTTACCTAGGTCAAGTCTCTAGACCGCTCCTACACTTTCAAAGGACAAGCCGCAGGATCAATCCTCTACCACCTCTTTACTACTCTTGCGGCCAGGTAAGTGCCAGGTAAGTGGGAGGTATCCGCTATACGAATCACCGAAAATAGCGGGCCGAATTAAGTAACCACTTGCCTTAGACACACTTGCCTAGACACCACAAAAGTAATGCGAATAAGCGATAAATTACCCACGACCTTCCTCTGTCCTTATTGAGTGCGACAGTCCTTAGAGTCTTGTCTAGATATATTTTAATTAATGTAGGTTTGATGCTGATGCTCGTTTTGTGATTTGTGGGGCCTAGGAAGGGTGATAAAATCCCCACCTAACCTGAATTATGGTCTTGCCCCTTAAAATTAGTATTAAAATATGAATAAACAAACCAAGTACAAAACTTTGCAAAAAGATTTTTGAGCGGCGATATTTTGCAAAGAATCCTACAGGAAAGATATTTTATTGGATTTCATAGGAGAGAGAAAGAGTTAAGAAATTTACCAGAGAAATTTGGAACCCTGATCCCTCAAATCCGCCGTGCTTCCGCCGCACTTTTTCTTATTTGCCGCGGTTCCGCCACGAAGTGGAGGGATCTCGTGATAATTTTTGCTACGTGGCCTCCTGTGCTCCTCTAGATCTTGATGAATGTCTCTGGCTCTCTGTTTCCTCAATTCTGTAACTCCAGATCCCCTTGCAAAATTCACACAACAATCGTTAAATATACAATTTGCAGTTTTGTTTTGTTTATGATATGGATTGAATAAGAATTCAACACGAATAGTAAGAAAAATAAATTACGCACGTATCCCCGGCAATGGCGCCATTTAATTGATCTGATTTATGTGTAGTAGTTAACCACAATCAATAACTGTGTCGCGTGTAGCTAGACCGGGATGAGTACGGGTCGTCCTCAGGGAAACGTTGAATCTCTTAATCTTACTTTAGGCGTGTTGATTAGGAAAAGAGAATGAAAAATGAATAGTGGAAATAGTTTCTAGATCTACGTTAAACACGGATGTAGAATATAGTCTAGATTAACAACGGATATAGGTTTTATATTAGAAGGGGGCTTGTAGGGTTCGTTAAGATTTAGTAGTCATGGATGATTAATTAAAGATTACTCCTCTTATCCTTTAATAGATTTAAAACTAGATCGACAATGATACATGTAGATTAGGGTTTCTGGAGGAAAAAGGGTTCTCACTCTTAACCCCTTATCTTGACATGGATCTCCGTTCATGTCTAGCCTTTACCAAAACAATTGTTAATCTAATCTCTAATCGTGGTCGTGAATATTAATGAATTGATAGTGCGCCCGATTAGAATGTTAGCTATTCTTTTGATAAAGTTTATAAAATTTATAGGACGTAAAAAGAGTTTAAGGATCTTCATCATCCATTAATCTACCCTAATCCTACGACTCTAACAAACGGAGAATTACTCGCGTATGTTGGGAAAAGAAAAGATAAACAGGGAAAACATAATGTAAAATACAGAAAAATAAAATGATATAAGAAAACAACTACCTTTATTAATCAACAAGATCAAGTACACTTTGTTTCCTTAGAAAATAATTACAAAACCCTAGTTTGCTTCTCGATCTCTTCTAAGGAGGTAGATGAACTGTTCATGATCAGCCTGGATGCGTGAGACGTCTAGGACTTCGTGATCGCGTCGGTTTTATAATTTTTCCAAGAGCCTCTCGGTCTTTATTTATAGTCACAGAGTCAGAATCTTTAGATTCCTAATAAGGCAACTAGTTGTTAAGATGCTACCTAAAAAATCCAAAATCCTAACTCCTTAGAAGTGCGGCGGAACCGCGGCCATTAGGTAGGTTTAGCCGCGGATCCGCGGTTGGTTAGGGGATTTAGGGCTTCATTTTTCTGGGAATTCATCTCTGTAGTACTTGGTGATCTTTTGAGTATCTAGACTTTGAAAATCTTCTCTACGTTTCTGGCAGAATTGGTTTCTTCAATTTACTTGAATATCTTTGGCAGATTTGATCTCGCCACTTTCAATTTCCTTGAAACTTTAGTCATGATATAATTCCTGCACAATTATCTCAATAAATGATATTACTAGAATTTGTTTTTTTTGAGATATTATCTTAACCATTTGTCATGATATTTTAGTTTTAAGAGAATTGGTCAAAGATATTTAATAAGGTAAGCATATTTAAATAGACCAAATATTACATGAATTTTATATGCTTACATTTCCCTTCATAATGTTAATTATAATATATAAACACATGAAAATAGTATTTTTACGGATAAACCCTTATATGTGTCATATTTATAATAAACATCTTTTATTATATATAAATAGTAAAGAAAATGTCATATTAAAAGTGCAGTTTTTTCAACTGAACAGTAGGATTAATTGTTGGGACTGTATTAAATTAATGCTAAGAAAACAAACCAAAGTTGAATCGTTGGAACAATTTCAAAACCACTCGATTTTTTCAAAACAGTAAAACTTTTAAAATGCGGAGCTTAAACCACTCCTTTTAAAAGCTATCAGGTTCCTTCGATTATATCAAGTTCACTATGTTCACGGTTTTCGCCAAAACCATTCGTAGCCCTCCGTCATTTCAGTTAAATGTTTTGTAGTATTCAAGTTGTGTATTTTGACCTTCGCTAAGGCATAGTGATTGGTAGCTACTGAATATTTATCTATAGCATAGATAGATGCGTTGGTTTGGGACAGTCGTACTGCTATTTTGGCCTTCGTCAAGGGTATGTACGGGTGGGTCCAAATTAATCTGGATAAAGACGGGTAGAACTTGACATGTGACTTATGATATGTTGACCTTCGTTAAGGTCATAAGAGCATAGGGCAAAAATCCACATCGGGAGTTTCTAAAGAAACTGAAACTTGATAGTGTTGCATACCATTTGGAGTGTGATAATTTTGGTAGGATTCCTTCAACTTTATCACACAATGATATTTGGATCCCGATCCTACTGTAAGTATATGCTACTCCTCGGGAAATTTTCTCACTTAACGATCAATGTTATAAACCAAGTAGGTGTCTAGAAAGGTGTTAGCCGGGCTACGCCCACAGGGAAAAAAGGTTATTTAATTAAGGAACTTCGCGAAAGCGTCGTAACCTCCCTCGAAGTACCGACACCGGCCTGGCTGAACGGTTAAGCAAGTATTGTATGGTGAGATTAATCCTGACTAATTCTTCTTTTATGATTTGAGTAAGAATTCGAGAAACAGTGGGAGCCATCCTGTTTAGATAAATTAAAAACCACTCTAAACTTGCAAGAGCATCATGCTAAAGTGTTTCTTCTCTCTCTCCTAATTACAGCGACCAAACATGATGGGCCTTAAGTTACTATTAGATAAAAACATATTGACAGGGACAAACTATAAAGATTGGTTCAGGAATGTCAAAATGGCAATAACTTATAACAAGTTGGGGTATCTCCTTACCACTAGGCCCCTGCCATCCCAGGTCCAGAATCCAGTGTCGCGAATAAGGAAATCCGTAAGACCTGGGAGATTGACTGCGCGAAGGCCAAGTGCCTCGTGCTTGCCTCTATGGAAAATGAACATCAGAGGAGGCATGAGAATATGGACCTAGAATCCATATTTCTGCATACCAAGGAATTATATGGAGAGCAAACTCGTATCGCAAGATACGAGACCTCGAAGAAGCTATTTCAAGCGAGGTTGGCCGTCGGATCATTTGTAGGGGAACACGTCCTTAAGATGATTGGCTACATTGAGGAGCTCGCGGACCTCTGGACCACATTAGAGAATGAGCTGTATACAGACTTGATTCTCCAGTCCCTTCCTTCCACCTACGCCCAGTTTATCTTGAATTTTAATATGCAAGGTAAATAAGTTGAACTTCCGGAACTCCTCAACATGTTGAGGAGTGCAGAGGGCACCCTACAGAAAGAAAGGGAAACACCCGCTCTGTCTGTTGGAGGAGCTTCCTCTTCTAGGTCCAAGGCGAAAGCCAAAGGAGAAAAGAAGAAGGCCCCCATCAAACCGAGAGGCGGTGTTAGTAAGATGGAAGCCAAGGGAAAAGCAAAGGTAATAGGACCTACAGTAGGAAAGGAAGAGTGCTTCTATTATCATAAGAAGGGACACTGGAAGAAAGATTGCAGGGCTTGGAAGGCCAAGAACCAGGACCCGAAGTAAGTTGTGGCTTTGGCTTCAGGTGTGTATGTAATTGAAAACTGTCTGTCAATCAACTCTACTTCCTGGCTATTGGATACCGGATCAGGATCTCATATCTTTAATGCAGGCACTGAGAAGCCGTAGAGTTTTGAAGGTGGGTGACATGACCTTCAGAGTTGCAAACGGAGCAAGCATGGATGCTGTGTCCGTAGGGGAATATCACTTAGGATTGACTAGTGGACATGTTTTGGTTTTGCGCAACTATTATTTTTTACCCAGTTCGACTTGTAATATCATATCTGTATCTTTAATGTCTAAAGAAGGTTATGATTTTGCATTTGTAAGCGATGTCGTAAGCATCCACCTTAATCATAGTTTGATTGGGTCGGCTACATTAAGCAACGGTATATACGTGTTAAACCAACCACAGATTTTCAATGTCCAGAATACACATTAAAGAAAATCTCCAGAATTAAATCATGCTTTCTTATGGTATTGTAGACTGGGTCACATCAATGCGAGAAGGTTAACTAAGTTACATAAAGAAGGATATTTTGGATCCGTTTCGAATATCAATCTTATGCAACTTGTCAATCATGTCTCAAAGGAAAGATGACAAAGACTCCGTTCACTGGATACGGGGTAAGAGCGAGCGAACTCTTGGGACTCATACACAGCGACGTGTGTGGTCCAATGTATACACATGCAAGAAGTGGTTTTTCCTATTTCATTACTTTTACGGATGATTTCTCCAGGTATGGACATGTCTTATTGATGTAGTATAAATCCGAGGCCTTTGAGAAATTCCAAGAATATAAGAATGAAGTAGAAAAACAAACCGGCAAAAGTATCAAGACACTGAGATCTGATCGAGGTGGTGAATACTTAAGTGTCGAATTCCTGGATTACCTAAAAGAGAATGGAATTCTCTCTCAGCTTACTCCTCCATACACACCACAACACAACTGTGTATCATAGAGACGGAACCGAACCCTATTGGATATGGTACATTCCAAGATGAGTAACGCTGAGTTACCGCGATCATTCTGGGGCTATGCACTAGAATCAGCTGCATATCTTTTAAACAAGGTTCCTACCAAGACTGTGCCTACCACACCATATCAGATGTGGAGTGTGAAGAAACCCTATCTTCAGTATCTGAAGATATAGGGATGTCCAACTTTTGTTAAAAAGCAGCATACGGACAAACTCAAGGCACGCTCAATACTGTGTAAGTTTGTGGGATACCTAAAGAACTCCAGGGGGTATCTTTTCTATTACGCAGAGGAACAAAAGGTTTTTTTTTCTCGTCATGCCCACTTTCTGGAACATCAGTTTTTAGAAAAAGAAATAAGTGGGAGCGCAATAGAACTGGAAGAAATTCTAGAACCATAAGCTATTACTGAAAGCTTGGTGGAACCAGAAGTTTCAAAAGAACAGGATATTCCCGCACCACTCCGCAGGAGTAGTAGGCTGTCTCATCCGCCTGAGAGATACTACGGTTTTCTCATAGACGGGGATAGAGAGGATTACATCATTGATAATGATGAGCCAACTAACTTCCAGCAGGCCATTCAGAGCACTGACTCGGTAAAATGGCTGGATGCAATAAGGACCGAGATGGAGTCCATGTACACCAACAAAGTATGGACTTTGGACATTGCTCCAGAAGAGTAAAACCCGCAGGATGCAAATGGATCTTCAGAAAGAAGATTGGTGTACATGGACAGGTTGAAACCTATAAGGCTAGACTTGTTGCAAAAGGATTTCGTCAAAGACCTGGTTTGGACTATGACGAAAGTTTTTCTCTAGTGGCTATGCTCAAATCCGTTCGGATCCTTCTTGCCATTGCTGCCTTCCACGATTATGAGATTTGGCAGATGGATGTAAAAACCGCTTTTCTAAATGGAAATTTAGAAGAGTGTGTCTATATGGACCAGCCAGAGGGTTTCATTCAGAGTGGGAGCAGCGGGAAAGTGTGCAAGTTACTTAAGTCCATTTATGGACTGAAGCAGGTATCACGGAGTTGGAACATCTATTTTGATGAGACGGTCAAAGAATTTGACTTTATCAAAAATCCAGATGAGCCGTGCATTTATAGTAAGATTGTAGCACGAACTGTTGTATTCCTCGTCTTGTATGTGGATGACATTCTCTTGATAGGAAATGACATTCCTATGCTACAATCTGTCAAAGGATTCTTGTCACACAGGTTCCCCTTGAAAGACCTGGGTGATACCTCTTACATTCTGGGGATCCAGATCTATCGTGATAGATCTAAGAGAATGTTGGGACTTTCACAGTCTAGGTACATCAACACCATACTGAAAAGATTCAGTATGGAAGATTCAAAGCGCGGTAATTTACCGGCTTGTCACGGAATCACCCTCTCCAAAGAGATGTCTTCCAAAACTGATTTGGAAAGGGATCGCATGTCTATTATACCCTACGCTTCTGCGGTAGGCTCTATAATGTATGCGATGTTGTGTACCAGAGCAGATGTGGCTTATGCACTAAGTGTGGTAAGCCGGTATCAGTCAAAACCTGTGGAGAAACACTGGATAGCGGTAAAGAACATTCTTAAGTACCTGAGAAGGACTAAGGAAATGTTCTTGGTTTACGGCGGAAAAGACCTCCAGATCGAGGCCTTTGCCGACTCCAGCTTCCAAAGTGACAAGAATGACTCCAAATCCATGTCGGGTTATGTCTTTACCCTCAATGGAGGGGCGGTCTGTTGGAAGAGTTCCAAACAGGAAACTGTTGCTGACTCGATGATGGAAGCGGAGTATATCGCAGCTTCTGATGCCGCAAAAGAAGTAGTCTGGATGAGGAAGTTCTTAATAGAACTTCAGGTGGTTCCATCCATTGTTGACTCAATACCTCTGTATTATATTATGACAACAACGGGGCTATAGCTTTAGCGAAGGAACCCAGGTCCCATCAGAAGTCCAGACACATCTTGAGGCGGTATCACCTGATCAGGGAGATCGTGGATCGCTAGGAGATCGAGGTTCAGAGGGTTGCTACAGAGGATAACACTGCAGATCCATTCACAAAGGCCATTCCTCAGACGCGGTTCGAGAGGCTATTCGAGATGATAAGTCTACGATATGCCAGCATATGGCCTTAGTGCAAGTGAGAGATTGTTAGTGTGATATGCCCTAAAGACCATTATTGTATAGTACTAGTTTGTATATTACATTTTGGATGCTTGGGATATATATACGGATTTATAACAGTCTTGCTCGATATGGTAGTATGCAACTTAGTTTGTATCTATCTTAATACGTGTATATGTTTCTTTTGACGTATCGCTAATACATATTGATAGAGCCCTTAGGATCTTTGCTCGACTACTAGCGTTATGATGGCAATCACATTTGTGGGGGTTGGGTAGTCTACAAGAATATCCTTATACAGGTCCCTGGTCATAGGATTATCGAGACAGGGCATCGATACTACAAAGTAGACTGGTGTGTACACTTCTCATCCCAGCAGGGAAGATAGTTTGTCCCACAGCCATCAGTACGTCGTACTAGAGATAGTACGCAGGTGCTCATTAGGTTATGAGTACACTGGACAGGACTCCCTCGGAACTGTTGGTTGGTACTATACCTATCATCAGTTAGCGGTTCTCAGGTGACATGAGTACATCTTAGTCCGTTGACTTGACACTGCTGCTTCGCCTCAAGTGTGTTCCCACTGTTCTTAGATTACTACCCTACCACGGCTCTATTGAGTCGTGCAAACAGGTAGTAGTTGGATGCAGTCCCAAAGCATTTGGAGGCAATGGCGGTTAGATAGGATTCGTCTCTCCCGGTATTGAGGGTTGATATCGCGCTGTGTTTGGAGAGCCATTACACAAAGTCCCTAGCCAGGGCAAGCGAGATTTGCTGGTAGGTACTCTAGTAGTTTCTCAGGGTGTTTTAGACTACACTTTGATATGACTTATACCTTTATTAGGGAACTGGTGTTTACCGCCCCCTAGGCCCGATATGCGATACTCTTAGAAGAACATACCGGACTGTACGGAGATTGTCACATGCAGGCTCAGTAGGAGTTCGGATGGGTTTTCCTCATCGACCTTCTTATCGACATCTACTTGGGGACCGTTACGTACAGCTAGTACCGCTTGCGGCCTGTGGTTAAACCCACTGCCAGCGTAGTGTCGAGTCTTTAGAGTCCCACACAGAGGGTTTTCCACCTTTGGGCAAAACGAGGTAGAGGTCGTATGGGTTTACGACAGGGTTCGTTCACATACGTGCACTTATGTGTGTTTAGTGTTCGGGCAGTAGATACTAGTGGGCTTTGATTTAAGCCAGATCCTAGTATTTGATTTTAGGTTGGTTCAGTCTCATTGTATTCGTGTTCCTCGAAACGCGGATGCGGGTATGTATATACGGTTGATAGAGGCAGAGGAGGAGACACCTCATTAGGGTTTTGACCATTGACTTGATTAAAACTATAATGAGATGAAGGAAATTTATTACTAATTTTTATTAGAGATAATTGTGTTATGGCTAATTTGGTTTGACCATTTGACCCTTGATGACTTAGATATTTTGTTGAGCAAAAGATATTTTGCTTAGCATTAATTGTGACATGATAATGGTCAAATCAATATCAACCATCACAATTATCTTAATAAAAACTTATTATTCT
This sequence comes from Agapanthus africanus, assembly GCA_030015575.1. Taxonomy (NCBI): domain Eukaryota; kingdom Viridiplantae; phylum Streptophyta; class Magnoliopsida; order Asparagales; family Amaryllidaceae; genus Agapanthus; species Agapanthus africanus. Next base: position 387,243,900 of record CM057345.1, on the reverse strand, counting down.
TTTTTCCTAATATGAGAGCTCACTCTCTTCATTATTCTTGATACACTCTCTCTCATGGTTGCTCTCTCCTCTTCCTCTCTAAATGTCTTAAGTCTTTCATGAGTTGAAAATCAAGGGCCTTGAGACCAAACCACCAAAATCCTTCTCTACTCACTCTCAGGTTCTTAGTTTAGCACACCAAGCACCCTACTCACTTCATTATAGAGGTTGGAGCTTAAGGTAGAGGCCTTCGGGTGGATCTTCTTTGACGTGGAGAAGCCGGTGAGGAGGAACCATCCACAACCACTCTAAGGAGCTCACAACAAGGAAGACCACAACAAGGAGAAGAAGGAGTTCAATCTTGAGGTATAACCATCTAACATAGTAGTTAGAACTCCTAGTTTGTTTGTTAGTTAATGTTTAGCAAAGATCATAGTGGCTAGTCTATGTTATCTTGCAAAGAAAAATTCGATTTTTACCTATTCCGCCTCCCCGTAAACTACCGAGGTGGGTAACATGGACATACAAGGACACGGTAGTCCATAAGTCCATCCTTTAATTGTTCCTAGTCGAGGGCGTATCGAGATGGGGCATCGATATTCCAGAGTAGACTAGCGTATACGCTTCTTGACCCATTTGATGGGCGATGTATGGTCCCACATCCATTGGTGTTTGACATCAAAGATTGTATACGGGTGCTCAGTGGAGACTAGGTACACTAAACAGGACTCGCCGAGAACTCCTAGATGGTATTATACCTATCGTCAGATAGCGGTTCTCTGGTGACACTGGTAAAGGTTAGTCTGTAGACCCGAGATCGTTATAGAGTCTTATGTGATTCCTACTGTGCTTTGATTTCCACCTTACCACGTTCAAGAAAGCGTGCAAAACGGTAGTTTTTGGGTACAGTCCCGAGTCAAATGGAGGCAATGAGCAATATGAGGGGTTTCGTCTCTCCCGATTTTGGGGGTTGATGTTGCGCTGTGCTCGATTGGTCATAACAGGAAGTCTCTGGCCAGGGATGATACTGAGATTTACTGGTAAGTGTTATCAGTAGTTTCTCGACCCTTTATGAGCCTCACATCGGCATGACTTATCAAGTTATTAGGGTCTGACGTTTACCAGCCCCAGACTAGATATGCGACATATCAGACGAAGAGACTGGACTGTACGGTAGTGTTACTTATTGGATTCACGGGAGTATGGACAAGCTTGCTTGTTGATCTTCGGATCGCTTAACACCCGGGTAGCCATTACGTCCAGCTAGTACCGTTGATGGCTTGTGGGTGACTGATATGATCATCACCTACTGCCTGCGTATTGACGAGTCTTTAGAGTCCTACATAGAGGTTTCCCAGCTCATGCGAAACGAGTAGGGCACATATGTGATATGTGCGAGACCGAGATTAATACATGTATGTGATACCGTATTCCAATCTCGCGATATATGTTATATATGATATAACCGGATTGTTGAATCAAGTGTTGATTCAATGATATGTTATATGTATTATGTGATATGCATATAAATGATATTAGTCGGTTATATGCGATACTGCCGGGTTATTGAATCAAGTGTTGATTTAATAATTTAATGTATAATTATATATATTTGATATATTAATATACATTAACTAATATTAGCTCACTTAAGAAAATGTTTTTCTCAAAATACATACAAATATATATGTGATATATATTAATGTATTTATTATGTGTCATGCTAGATGATACATTGGACTTGGGTGTATGAGACTCATACCTAACTTAAGATAATTTGGGTGTTTAAATATTAAGGGAAAAATCAAAATTAGGTGGAAATTAGCATGGCTAAGATAATTGTGGAAGCATAGAGAAGCTTTGACTTAAGTCCACTAATTGTAATGTAAGTCTATGTAACCCACCCTGGTACTTACGGGGAGGCGGAAAGAGTAAAAATCGGATTTTTATCACAAGGAAACATAGACTAACCATGAAGGATCTTTGCTAAATAAAAACTAACAAACTAACTACAAGTTCTACCTACTAGGTAAGATGGTTATATCTAGTTCTTGAACTCTTTCTCTTCTTGTTGTGGTCTTCTTTGTTGCTGGCTCCTTGGAGTGGTGTAGACGGCTCATTGGAGTGGTCTTTTCTTTGCCGAAGAAAGATCCACCCGAAGGCCTCTATCTTGAGCTCCTACCTCAACCAAGAAGTAACTAGAGTGCTTGGCTTGCTAGACTAAGAACCCTAGAATGAGTAGAGAGTTTTCTTGATGGTTTTATATCACAAAGCTCATGTTTTTCAACCCATGAAACAAGAGAGCTTTGAGAGAGAGGAAGAGGGAGAGCAATGCAAGAGAGAGAAAGAGCATGAGATAATGAGAGAGTAATCCCAACCTTGCTCTCATGTGAGAGAGATATGAGAATAATAATAATAATTAAGAAAATTGTGATGATTAGTTGATTTGACCATTATCATTTCACATTTAATGCTAATGCAAGCTTCGAGAAGCATCTTTTGCAAAAGAAAATATCAAGGTCAACAATAGTCAACAAGTCAAATGGTCAACCCAACCGTAACCATGGCACAATTATCCTTAATTAATATTATTAATCATATTTCTCATTCTTATTAGGGTTTAGAAAAAGTCAACGGTCAAAAATCCTAATGAGGTTCCTCTGCCTCTGTCAACTGTGCATACACACCAGCATCCGTGTTCCAAGGAACATGAATGCAATGAGACAAAACCAATCCCAAAACAAATGCTAGGATCTGGCTTAAACCAAAGCCCGCTAGTAATAACTGCCCGGACACCAAACGTGCACAAGTGCGCGTATGTGAACGAACCCCGTCGTAATACCATACGACCTCTACTTTGTTTTGCCCAAAGGTGAACAACCCTCTGTGTGGGACTCTAAAGACTCGACACTATGCTCGCAGTGGATTTAACCACAGGTCGCAAGCGGTACTAGCTGTACGTAACGGTCCCCAGGTAGATGCCGATAAGAAGACCGATGAGTTGAACCCATCCGAACTCCTACTGAGCCTGAATGTGACAATCTCAGTACAGTCCGGTCTGTTCGTCTATGAGTATCGCATGTCGGGCCTAGGGGGCGATAAATGTCAGACCCCTAATAGCGGTACAAGTCGTGCCGGAGTGTAGCCCAGAACACCTTGAGAAACTACTGGAAACACTACCAGTAGTTCTCGCTTGCCCTGGCCTGGGACTTTGTGTAATGGCTCTCCTAGACACAGCGCGATATCAACCCCCAATACCGAGAGAGACAAATCCTATCTAATCGCTACTGCCTCCAAGTGCTTCGGGACTGCACCCAACTACTACCTGTTTGCACGACTCCTTTGAGCCGTGGTAGGGTAGTAATAAAAGTACAGTGGGAACACACTAGAGGCGAAGTAGCAGTGTCAAGTCGAAGGACTAAGCTGTACTCCTGTCACCTGGGAACCGTTATCTGACGATAAGTATAGTACCAACCATTAGTTCCCGACGAGTCATGTCCAGTGTACTCGTAACCTAACGAGCACCTGCATACTATCTCCAGTACGATGTACTGATGGCTGTGAGACGGACCATCTCCCCTGCGGGGATGAGAAGCGCATACGCTAATCTACTCCGGAATATCGATGCCCCGTCTCGATAATCCTATGACTAAGGACCTGTATAAGGATGTTCTTGTAGATTACCCAGCCCCCACTAGTGTGACTACCATCACAACGCTGGTAATCAAGCAAAGATCCTAAGGGCTCTACTAATATGTATAAGCGATATGCTAAAAGAAACACATGCACATATTTAAGTAGAAACAAACAAAGTAGCATACTACCATTTTTGAGCAAGATTGTCTATACAACTGTGAATATCCCAAGCTTCCATTAAGTAATATACAAACTAGTATGATACAGTAATGGCCTCTAGGGCATATACTCTAACAATCTCCCACTTGCACTAGGGCCATGTACTGGCGTATCGAAGACCTATCTTCTCAACCAGCTGCTCGAATTGAGTCTGGGGTATGGCCTTCGTGAATGGATCTGCAGTGTTATTCTCCGAATCTACTCTCTTCACCTTGATCTCCCGACGATCTACGATCTCCCTGATCAGGTGATACCGCCTCAAGATGTGTCTGGACTTCTGATTGGACCTGGGTTCCTTCGCTAAAGCTATAGTGCCGTTGTTGTCGCAATACAGCGGTATTGGATCAACAATGGTTGGAACCACCTGAAGCTCCGTGAGGAACTTCTTCATCCAGACAGCTTCCTTTACAGCATCGCAAGCAGCTATGTACTCCGTTTCCATAGTTAAGTCACCAATGGTTTCCTGCTTGGAGCTCTTCCAGCAAACCGCCACTCCATTGAAGGTAAAGACATAACCCGACATGGACTTGGAGTCATCCTTGTCACTTTGGAAGCTGGTGTCAGCAAAGGGCTCGATCTGGAGGTCATTTCCGCCATACACCAAGAACATCTCCTTAGTCCTTCTCAGGTACATGAGAATGTTCTTTACTGCTATCCAGTGTTTCTCCCCTGGGTCCGACTGATACCGGCTTACAACACTCAATGTGTATGCTACATCTGGTCTGGTACACAACATCGCATACATTATAGAGTCTACCGTAGATGCGTAGGGTATAGATGACATGCGAGCCCTTTCCAAATCAGTCTTGGGAGACATATCTTTGGAGAGGGTGATTCCGTGACAAGTCGGCAGATTACCGTGCTTTGAATCTTCCATACTGAATCGTTTCAGTATGGTGTCGATGTACCAGAACTGCGAAAGTCCCAACATCCTCTTAGATCTATCACGATAGATCTGGATCCCCAGAATATAGTTGGCATCGCCCAGGTCCTTCATGGAGAACCTCTGTGACAAGAATCCTTTGACTGACTGTAGCATAGGAATGTCATTTCCTATTAGGAGAATGTCATCCACGTACAAGACGAGGAATACCACAGTTCTCCCTACAATCTTACTGTAAATGCATGGTTCATCCGGATTTTTGATAAAGTCGAATTCTTTGACAGTATCATCAAAGCAGATGTTCCAACTCCGCGATGCCTGCTTCAGTCCATAAATGGAATTAAGCAACTTGCACACTTTACCGCTGCTCCCACTCTGAATGAAACCCTCCGGCTGATCCATATTGACGCACTCTTCCAAATTTCCATTTAGAAAAGCCGTCTTTACGTCCATTTTCCAGATCTCATAATCATAGAAGGCAACAATGGCATAAAGGATCCGAATGGATTTGAGCATAGCCACTGAAGAAAAGGTTTCGTCATAGTCCAAACCAGGTCTTTGACGAAAACCCTTTGCAACAAGTCTAGCTTTATAGGTTTCAACCTGCCCATCTACACCAATCTTCTTTCTGATGATCCATTTGCAGCCTACGGGGTTTACCCCTTCTGGAGCAATGTCCAAAGTCCAAACTTTGTTGGTGTACATGGACTTCATCTCGGTCCGCATTGCATCCAGCCATTTTACTAAGTCACCGCTCTGAATGGCTTGCTGGAAGCTAGTAGGCTCATCATTTTCAATGACGCAATCCTCTCGATCCCCGTCTATGAGAAAACCGTAGTATCTCTCGGGCGGATGAGATTGCCTACTACTCTGCAGAGTGGCGCTGGGATGTCCGGTTCTCCTGAAACTTCTGGTTCTACCAAGCTTTCAGTAATAGCTTGTGGTTCTGGAATTTCTTCCAGTTCTATTGCACTCTCACTTATCTGATTTTCTAAAAATTCAGTTTCCAAGAAGTGGGCATGCTGAGAAACAAAAACCTTTTATTCCTTTGCGGAATAGAAAAGATACCCCCTGGAGTTCTTGGGGTATCCCACAAACTTACACAGTACTGAGCGTGCCTCGAGCTTGTCCGAATGCTGCCTCTTTACAAAAGTTAGACATCTCCATGTCTTAAGATACTTAAGACAGGGTTTCTTCCTACTCCACATCTGATATGGAGTGGTAGGCACAGTTTTGGTTGGAACCTTGTTCAAAAGATATGCAGCTGATTCTAGTGCATAACCCCAGAAAGATCGCGGTAACTCAGCCTTACTCATCATGGAACGAACCATATCCAATAGAGTTCGATTCCGCCTTTCCGATACACCGTTGTGTTATGGGTGTATGGAGGAGTAAGCTGAGAGAGAATTCCATTCTCTTTTAAGTAGCCCAGAAACTCGGCACTCAAGTAATCACCACCTCGATTAGATCTCAGTGTCTTGATACTTTTGCCTGTTTGTTTTCAACTTCATTCTTGTATTCCCGAAATTTCTCAAAGGCCTTGGATTTATGCTTCATCAGGAAGACATGTCCATACCTTGAGAAATCATCCGTAAAAGTAATGAAGTATGAATAACCACTTCGCGCATTTGTAGACATTGGACCACACACGTCACTGTGTATGAGTCCCAAGAGCTCGTTCGCTCTTCGCTCTTACTCCGTGTCCAGTGAACGGAGTCTTTGTCATCTTTCCCATGAGACAAGATTCACAAGTAGCATAAGACTGATACTCGAACATGTTCAAGTATCCCTCTTTATGTAACTTTGTTAACCGTGTCTCATTAATGTGACCCAGTCTACAATGCCATAAGAAAGCCTGATTTGTTTCCGGAGACTTTCTTTTAAGTGTCTTCTGGACACTGAAAACTTGAGCTTGATTCAATACGTATATTCCGTTTTCTAATGTACCTGACCCAATCAAAACTTGATTTAGGTGGATATGGACCACATTGCTTACAAAAGTAGAATCATATCCTTCCTTAGAAAGTAAGGATACAGATATGATATTACAAGCCATACTAGGTACATACAAACAGTTACGCAGAATCAATATCTGCCCACTTATCAATCCAAGGTGATATTCCTCTACGGATTCAGTGTCCACGCTCATTCCGTTGGCAGCCCTGAGAGTCATATCACCTATCCTGATAACTCTACGGTTTCTCAAAGCCTGTAATGAATTACAGATGTGAGATCCTGATCCGGTATCCAGTATCCAGGAAGTAGAGTTAATTGACATACAGTTTTCTATTACAAACACACCCGAAGCCGAAGCCACAACATGTTTCGAATCCTGGCAACTGGCTTTGCTAGCTCTGCAATCCTTTTGCCAATGTCCTCTCCCATAACAATAGGAGCATCCCTCCTTCAATATATCCAGTCCCGAATCTTTTGCCCTACCCTTTCCTTCTTCTTCCCTGGTTTCCTTCAGGGTATAAGTAGAGGGCAGAGACTGTAGAATCAAGTCAGTATTTGACCCGTTCTTCAACGTGGTCTTCAGGTCTGTGAGCTTATCAAAATAGTTAGTCTCTGTAAGGATGTTGTCCCCTACAGATGACCCGACAACCAACCTCGCTTGAAGCAATTCGTTCGAGGTCTCATATCTTGCGACACGAGATTGCTCTCCATATAAATCTTTATTATGGAGGAAGACAGAAACTAAGTCCATCTTCTCGTGCTGCCTCTGGTATACACCATCAACTGAGGCCAACACGAGGCACTTGGCATTCGCACAGTCTATTTCCGATGTCTTACGGATATCAATATCCGTGACAGGGGAAACTGGTCCTGAGACGGCAGGGGTTTGATTAGATAGGAGGTGTCCCAGCTTGTCATGGGTAATGGACATCTGGATAGACCATTGCCAGTCATAACAGTCAGATTCGGTCATTTTATTATCTAGATGTAACCTATGTCTGGCCACTGGGTCGCTGCAATTAAGAGAGCGAGAAGAAAACACTTATCATGATGCTCTTACAAATTTAGATTGGTTTTTAGTTTATCTAAACAGGATGGCTCCCACGGTTTCACAAATCTTTCCTCAAACCATAAAAGAAGAATTAGTCGGGATTGATCTCACCGTACAATACTTGCTTAACCGTTCAGCCAGGCTGGTGTCGGTACTTCGAGGGAGGTTTTACGACACTTTCGCGAAGTTTCTTAATTAAATAACCTCTTTTCCCTGTGGGCGTAGCCCCGCTAACACCTTTCTAGACACCTACTTGGTTTATAGCATTGATCGTTAAGTGAAAAGTCTCTCGAGGAGTAGCGGATACTCACAGTAGGATCGGGATCCAAATATCATTGTGAGATAATGCTGAAGGAATCCTACCAAAATTATCAAACTCCAAATGGTATGCAACACTAGCAAGTTTCAATTTCCTTAGAAACTCCCGATATGGATTTTTGCCCCATGCTCTTATGACCTTGATGAAGGTCAACAAATCATAAGTCACATGTCAAGTTCTACCCATCATTATCCAGATTAATTTGAACCCACCCGTATATACCCTTGACGAAGGTCAACAAGGTAATACGACTATCCCAAACCAACGCATCAATCTATGCTACATATGAACACCCAACAGCTACCAATCACTATGCCTTGACGAAGGTCAACAAACATAACTTGAATACTATTGAATATTCATATGAAATGACGGAGGGCTACGAATGGTTTTGGCGAAACCATGAACGTAGTGAACTTGATATAATCGAAGGAACCTTGATAGCTTTTAAAAGGAGTGATTTAAGCTCCGCGTTTTTAAAAGTTTTCTGTTTTTGAAATAGCCGAGTTGTTTTGAAATTGTTCCAACGATTTAACTTTGGTTTATTTTCTTTGCATTAATATAATGCGTCCCATCAATTAATCCTACCATTGCAGAAAACAACGAAAATATGACGTACGCTTATGCCATCCGCATTCGCCACGGGGCCCGTCATCACCCGTTAGGTTACTTAACTAACGACAGAGCGGGGGCTGGACTAGCGCGGATGCAAAATATAAGCAACGCCTACTAGATATCATATATTGATATATACATTCGTCAGATACAATGATAGCCATTCCAGATCACAGATGAACACATTGGATATGCTAGGAATCCGCGTTTCGTTCGAGCCTACAACGAAAGACGGATTACACGGTCGTGATGAATAGCCAAACCCCACCCTAGACCCCTACGGGAGCAGCAAACTACCCGCCAAGTACCCGAAGTGAAGCAACCTCCCTGTAACGTTATAAAAATAATTAAATAAATAATTAAAGAAATAAAATCGTTTAAGTGATTTTTTTGATTTTCGGTAAAGTAAAACGTATTTTTCGTAAAACTAAACCGTAATTATTTTTCACTATAAATCTATAAATACCTATTTTAATTTTGTTATTACTAGTAAATGGTGTTTATTTAGTCACTTATAAATTTTTAGTTTAATTAAATATTTTTCCTAAATTAATTATTTTAAATATTAACATAAGCTTTATTTTTACACTAAATTAGTGTAAATTACAAATTTGAATGGGTTTAATTTGTAAAAATGAACCATGGCATATTAGAATTTAGTGTGCATCATGCAAAATTTATTTGCAAATTTGTCCATGATTCTAGAGTTTTCTTGAGTTGTTTTAGAAAAGAAATAAAAGAAAATTAAATAAAAGGTTGAAAAGACATTAAAAGGTGATAGTTTGGAGGAAACTTCTACATCATTCTTCACTCTTTCTTTCTCTCCCTCACCTCCCTAATGTGGCCGGCCTCCTCATCATGGCAGCCCCACCATTTTTCCACTTGATTTTTGTTACAAAATCCATCAAAAATTCATTAAAATTCAATAAAAAATCTACAAAATCTTAATAAATTCCTACCCATTATTCTTTGCTCATCTTTACATGGATTTTGGAGATGGAAAGCACTCATTTTGGAGGCTCATTTTCATGTTTGGATTTCATGTTGTGGAGGTATAAATCTTTTTCTTTTGATTTATTTTATTAGATGTTTCTTTTAAGAATAATTAGATTTATTAAATTAATTCTATTTGCAAGTTTTTAAATTCAAGTTAGGGTTTGTAAAATCAAGTTATGGTTTTATTAATTCATTAGGGTTATAGTAACTAGTTTAACACTTTTGGAAATGGAAAATCATGCATGGTTGTTATATTGTAAATTGTTATCCAAAATTGTTTAAATTAAACCATTTTTTGCAAACTAGATTTCTATATATTATATATATTGGTGAGATAAATTCCAATTAATGTTTGTAACATTAGATTGTTGTTTTAATGAGAGTATTAATTTGTTAGTGGAATGAAAAACTTAGTTTGGTCACTAGTTTCTTTTGATAATTGAAAAAAAAAATACTAATAAAAATGCTATTTTTGCTAACTAGTTTTTGGAAATTCTTAATTAAATGAGAGTTAAAATCTAATTTATGGTTTTATTATATTACCATCATTATAAATTGTAGTTTGAAAAGTTAATTCATGCAAAACCAAGTTTTATAGTGGAATTGTGGAATTTTGCTTGTAAGATGTGGAAAATTGATAAAAGTTGCAAACTAGGAATTTTGTATTAACACAAATTTGTGTAATAAAAATATAGTAGTGGTTTATATAATCTAGTTATGCTATTTAATGAATATTATGACCATTAGTTTCATTAAACGTCAAATTTTGAAGTAAAACGGTGAATTGACATTTTCAAGGTTTTCGGAATTTGGATGATTTGATCGATTTTAGGGTTCCGATGATTTGAACCAAGTTTTATATTATAAGTAATGGGTTTTGAAACTATGACTTGGTTGTTAATGTTTATCTCGGTTAATCGAAGTTTGTACGCCGATATCGAGCGATATTTGGTTCTTTTGCGTGAACGAGACATAGCTTTAACCTATGCGCGTTCCGTGCGTCGTTTTGACTTTTGTCCATGATTCAGTTTACGATACTATATATGTTTGCGTATAGGTACCCCTCACGTGAACTGCGGGCGATAAAGAGGAGGATGGCGACATCATTTTCGGCAGAAAAGGACCAGGTGAGTAGATGTATATCTACGGGGGAAGTCGGGTGGATGGCGTTTAGCACCCCCGCAAACGTAGAATAGGAATAGTACTTATTGTCATTAGGAAGCCTGACGTGACCTTAGAATTTCGGTGAGTAGGACCCTAGGATGGACTAGATTGATTTAGAAAGACCTTACCCGAGGATGAATATCTTGGAGGAGATTTCGTAGGTTTTAGGTAGATACGCACACACGCACACACTGAGACTCGATGTGGTGTATACGTGTATGTGTATATATATATAGGACTAGGTGTATATATATATATATATATATAGACACACACACACAATACGTATATGTGATACAAGGATGTAATATGATACACGGGGATGAAACAATATAACTGGGCTGATGCCGTGATTCTTGGCTACGGTCGTGTTATGATATTAGCGGATCATTAGGAAATGAGTTAATGAATAGGTATACATAGATAATAAAGGGTGGTGATGATATTGAGGTACATGGGACTCTAAAATAGCACCCGGACCGTAGCATGTGATTGAATTCTGATATGATATATGCGCGACTTGATTGCGATATCATAAAGGTGTAACTTGATTTCGATACCTTATAGGAGTGACTTAATCACGACTTGACGTATGTGACTTGATCAAAATATGATATATGTGACATGACATTTCTGAGGATAAATTAACGATGTATATTTATGCTGACAATGATATATGATTGATGTATGCGATTACAGTATAGCACCTTGATCATGACATGTGTTGATGATGATATTATACGAATGATGAGACACGTAGGTGATACTTGACCCGTACCCCGATATTGAGGTGCCGTACGATGGATTTTACTGCATGAGGTATAGATGTGATGATTGATCCGCACTCTTGTTTCGAGGAAATCGTACTACGTACGTGACGCTATTGAGGCTGGATCGCCGACTATTAGAGATATGGACTCAGACTTTAGGTGTACTCCTATTTCTTATCGACTAGTTTGCTTGGGTTTACTTCCTTAGGAGGTTAGATGGACACTAGTTTAGGTTCGAATCATATAGTGGTAGTGGTACTTGTATATCATCAGATGAGTGGTTATTACACATCCGTCTTTACATTCATACCGTAATCATAATGGTGCATGTTCATTCATATGTTTCTATAATCAGAATAAAACTTTGTCTGTTAGGACACCAGCACCATTACCGATGATGCGCATATTCCACGCATACTTATTTGCCGGCTCACACACATCATCATCGATAATTGCCATGTCACGTACACTTTAGATCATATTATCTTTTATTGATACAATCAGCTAACAGCTAGATCGATATAATATTGTGATTACTCTCTGGTGTTAGTATAGATATGGTATTTATTACTTAGACATTTCATGCATTCGCATTTTCATGTTATCATGCAGTATTATGGGGCATATGCCGACACTTATCATATACTTACTAATGATTTTGGGATTTTGGATTTTTATGAGATTTCTGGATTTTTGGGGAAAACCGCAAGAATATATAAAAACTTCTCTCTCTCTCCTTCTCTCTTTTGAAAACATAAGTTGCGGTTTTCTCGTAATGTATGTGTCGTCCACCATGAGATTTCATGTTTTCTGTTGGATTTCGAGACCCGATTCGAGGAGTGGATGAACCGTCTCGGGTACATGGTGGGCCCGGTATGGTACCCCGGGGCAAGAAGATCGAGTTGTAGACGATGAGCCTGGCAGGGGAAGGCTACCTACCGGTGATGTCTGGCGCGGCGGATATCCGGAGGATACCGACCGTTGTCGTGAGATTTGATGATATGGGCCGATCCGGACTGACGGAGCCCGAGATATTGGGACTATGAGATATTGAGACTTGAGATTTACATGTTTTGTGTCGATGCTTGACACGGATTTCCATGGATTTCATCGTTGATATTTCAGATTTCTATACACATTTTACCAGGATAAAAGCTAAAGATTTCTTATACAGATACATCTAGATTTCAGGATTGGTTACTTTACATTCATGGTGCAAGCATACTCATTCATATGACATAGTACAATATAAGGCACTAACACGAGCATGAAGTCTTTGTATTTACACGTAGCTTATTATCCTGTCTTACTTGATGACTAGTAGTATATTAGTATATTATTATGACCTAGGATAGCGTCGTGCATTCGATTTCTTTTCGTAGATGTCTTCTACTCACGAGTTGGCAACTCATCCCCGTTGTGCCAAATTTTATTATAGGTTCGATGTACAGGTTTTCCTGGTAGCTTGCTGGCACATCTTTTCATTCAGGGTGATTTGCACGGTAGGTTGGTTCACTTATATCTGGACCGCCATTGTACTTTTATTACTTCATTTGTATCTAGAAAGCTCCATCAACCAAACTTGTATTACTTGATAGTTTACTGGACCATTTATTTATTTCGACCTTAGAGTCGCGCATGTATTATTCTGGTTTGGTGGATTTGTTTTCTTTTGAGCTTTGAGCCTCGCCCTTTGGCGTTGTATATTATTGTGCTTGTTGTGGTTGTTTTCGCCTTTTGGCGTTGAGCTAGATCCCGTTGGGAATGCTTTTTATTGGTTATATGTATTCATTCTTGTTTGTACCCGTTTGGGGCCAGTTTTTACAAAGGAGGCTCTGCCGAAATTTTTGAGAAATTGGATGTTTCTTTTAAACTTGTTTTCTTCATGTTTTCCCTTACTTCTTCTTCTTCTTTTATGGTTTAGATTTTTGGGCTTCGGCTTACTTAGATTACGTCGCGCCTCTGGACGCTTCGTAATCTAAGTGCCGGTCACGTTCCGTACTTTCGGGTCGTGACAAAGTTGGTATCAGAGCGCTAGGTTTAACCTTGTATAAGTCTCGGTGACCCTTGGTTGATGGAGTAGGCGATTTAGGTAGAGTAACGTACCGTGGGTATGGTCCGCGGCATACTTACGATACGCTACTCTGCTTAAGGAGCCTTAGGATGTACATTTGTTTGCACTGTATTTCATTCGTTCCTTTGATCTATCTTCGTCGATGTCGGAGGGTGGTTTCTGTTACCACGGGCGCACGGGCAGAGGGAGCTGCAGCTCAAATGCGATAACCATTAGGGTATTGGTTATTCTTGAGGATTGAAGCATTGTTTAGCGTGCGGACGATGGGTATTCACATGTCGTCCAGACGAAGTTAAAGGATTCGAACGATTATCAGAAAACCCATTTTCCCAAGTTTAAAGTATTCGGAAGAACATGCGGGTATTTCTATGGACCCTCTAGAAGAATGAAACCCTAACTCGACATAATGAATACGAGAACGCCCTTGAAACTTATGGTTTACGGCAGCTCCGCGGTGCCATTAGTGAGGCTTGGGTTTGCCCTTCTACGGCTGGACCATCGATGCTGGGGTATGTACCGGATATTTTTAAACTGTACTTGAGTGTTGAGCTCTCGGGGAATTATGGGATTTTGATGGATCGATCGAAAAGTTTAATGTAGTCCGGATATCAGGGGAAGGGATCGACTATGTGGGAGACTCTAGACATGAGTATTGCCGTTGGTAGCGCAGTCAACACACCTATGAAGAGACGAGTTCGAAGCAGTCGACATCAGAGGAAAGAGGCGCACATTGACGATAGTGTTTACGATTGCGACTTGGTGATTTGAATTTCATATTTCCGTTGGTTGGATTTTGGTATTTGAGGATTTTGTTCTACGATTGGTATTTCTTATGTGTACTTTCATTATATTCTATGCATGTTTCATATATCAGTTGTATTGATGTTGTTTTGTACATACCCAGTGCACTTGATTTGGTTTTAATACATTTTGAGATTTTGATTTGATTTCTTGCATATGGTTACACATGATTTTGGCATATGCTTCGACCTAGTTTTATGCATTTTCGTACTGTGGTTTCGATTTTGATATTCGGTGTATGATTTCGTGCACCATGTGCACCTGATTAAGATTCTTGCGCATACTTGGCGCACTTGATGCGATTTTGTGCACACCAGATGCACTAAATCGGGGTTTTGTGCAGATTAGATGCACCTGATATTGAGTCGTGCACGCCCGTTGTACTTGACAGATGTTTTTGGTGTACACCTGTTGCACTTAGTTTTGTTTTTGTGTGTATTCGTGGTATCTATATTTGGTTCCGATTTCAGTGCGCACCGGACGCACATGATATATTTTTGAAGTGATTGGGATTGATTTCAGTTTGAGCAGTATGTTTTCATAATCATTACTATTTGATTTAGTAACCAGGCGGGACGTGTATGTTAAATAAAAGATATATATATATATATATAGCTATTTTTAAAAAAAAATAAACGTCCTCTACTTATGCCGTGACACGTGCATCGCACGGCGATTTACAAGAGGGGTTTTTATATGCTTCTTTATTAAGATGTTTAGGCGATTTTACTACGATGCGCACTATATATATATATATATATATACATATATAAGTTGTAGTTTTGATATATATTATGTTGGTTTTCGTATTGGGTTTTGATATTTTATCTTTACCATAACTCCGATGATTGCGTTATGCTTGACGGAGTTGATTTTAGTTTTGTATTGATGATTTCGGAGCCCCGACGATTTGAGTGTTTTGCTAAATGTTTTAGTATTTGGAGGGGGAGTTTTAATTTAAATTCGGGGATCGAATTTTTTTAAGGGGGGAAGATTGTAACGTTTTAAAAATAATTAAATAAATAATTAAATAAATAAAATCGTTTAACTGATTTTTTTTATTTTCGGTAAAGTAAAACGTATTTTTCGTAAAACTAAACCGTAATTATTTTTTACTATAAATTTAAAAATACCTATTTTAATTATGTTATTACTAGTGAATGGTGTTTATTTAGTCACTTATAAATTTTTAGTTTAATTAAATATTTTTCCTAAATTAATTATTTTAAATATTAACATAAGCTTTATTTTTACACTAAATTAGTGTAAATAACAAATTTGAATGGGTTTAATTTGTAAAAATGAACCATGGCATATTAGAATTTAGTGTGCATCATGCAAAATTTATTTCCAAATTTGTCCATGATTCTAGAGTTTTCTTGAGTTGTTTTAGAAAAGAAATAAAAGAAAATTAAATAAAAGGTTGAAAAGACATTAAAAGGTGATAGTTTGGAGGAAACTTCTACATCATTCTTCACTCTTTCTTTCTCTCCCTCACCTCCCTAATATGGCCGGCCTCCTCATCATGGCAGCCCCACCATTTCTCCACTTGATTTTTGTTACAAAATCCATCAAAATTCAATAAAAAATCCACAAAATCCTAATAAATTCCTACCCTTTATTCTTTGCTCATCTTTACATGGATTTTGGAGATGAAAAGCACTCATTTTGGAGGCTCATTTTCATATTTGGATTTCATGTTGTGGAGGTATAAATCTTTTTCTTTTGATTTATTTTATTAGATGTTTCTTTTAAGCATAATTAGATTAATTAAATTAATTCTATTTGCAAGTTTTTAAATTCAAGTTAGGGTTTGTAAAATCAAGTTATAGTTTTAATAATTCATTAGGGATATAATAACTATTTTAACGCTTTTGGAAATGGAAAATCATGCATGGTTGTTGTATTGTAAATTGTTATCCAAAATTGTTTAAATCAAACCATTTTTTGCAAACTAGATTTCTATATATTATATATATTGGTGAGATAAATTCCAATTAATGTTTGTAACATTAGATTGTTGTTTTAATGAGGGTATTAATTTGTTAGTGGAATGAAAAACTTAGTTTGTTCGCTAGTTTCTTTTGATAATTGAAAAAAAAATACTAATAAAAATGCTATTTTTGCCAACAAGTTTTTGGAAATTCTTAAATAAATGAGAGTTAAAATCTAATTTATGGTTTCATTATATTACCATCATTATAAATTGTAGTTTGAAAAGTTAATTCATGCAAAACCAAGTTTTGTTGTGAAATTATGGAATTTTGCTTGTAAGATGTGGAAAATTGATAAAAGTTGCAAACTAGGAATTTTGTATTAATACAAATTTGTGTAATAAAAATATAGTAGTGGTTTGTATAATCTAGTTATGCTATTTAATGAATATTATGACCATTAGTTTCATTAAACGTCAAGTTTTGAAGTAAAACGGTGAATTGACATTTTCAAGGTTTTCGGAATTTGGATGATTTGATCGATTTTAGGGTTCCGATGATTTGAACCAAGTTTTATATTATAAGTATTGGGTTTTGAAAATACGACTTGTTTGTTAATGTTTATCTCGGTTAATCGGAGTTTGTACGCCGATATCGAGCGATATTTGGTTCTTTTGCGTGAACAAGACATAGGTTTTAACCTATGCGCGTTCCGTGCGTCGTTTTGACTTTTGTCCATGATTCAGTTTACAATACTATATATGTTTGCGTATAGGTACCCCTCACGTGGACTGCGGGCGATAAAGAGGAGGATGGCGACATCATTTTCGGCAGAAAAGGACCAGGTGAGTAGATGTATATCTACGGGGGAAGTCGGGTGGATGGCGTTTAGCACCCCCGCAAACGTAGAATAGGAATAGTACTTATTGTCATTAGGAAGCCTGACGTGACCTTAGAATTTCGGTGAGTAGGACCCTAGTAATGACCCTAGGTTGGACTAGATTGATTTAGAAAGACCTTACCCGAGGATGAATATCTTGGAGGAGATTTCGTAGGTTTTAGGTAGATACGCACACACGCACACACTGAGACTCGATGTAGTGTATACGTGTATGTGTGTGTATATATATATATATATATAGTGTTGGAGATAGTGCCCTCATAGTCAATTATTGGATCGCAGGTACGTGATTGCAATGATTGCGGAGGACCTATCCCGGTAGGACAGTCTTACTCGAGATGATAGTATACTATCTGGTTTGCCTTTATCAGTCGTGTACATGTTCAGGTGACTGATTGCATGTTGCACTTTGATAGAGCCCTTAGGATCTGGCTTTACTACCAACTGTATGATGGCGATCATATACGTGAGAGTTGGGTAGTTTATATGCATATCCTTAATTATGGTCCCTAGTCGTGGGAGTTTCGAGACAGGGCATCGATACTCCGGAGTAGACTAGTGTATACAGTCGAGACCCCGTCGAGGGGCGGTGGCCGGTCTCACAAGCCACTGGTGTCAGTTGGATCACCTAAGATGTATACAGGTGCTCATTGGGTTATGAGTACACCGGACAGGACTCGCCGGGAATCTGCTGCTTAGTACTGTACCTATCGTCAGATAGCAGTTCCCTGGTGACATGTGTACAGGTTAGTTCATCGACCTGAGGTCGTCATTTGTCTCGTGTGAGTTCCCACTGTGCTTTGATTTCTACCCTACCACGGCTCAAAGGAGTCGTGCAAACAGGTAGCTTTTGGGTACAGTCCCGAGCCATATGGAGGCACGTGAGCGGATCGGCAGGGGATTCGTCTCTCCCGGTATTGGGGGCGAGATCGTGCTGTGTCTAGGAGAGCCATTACACATAGCCCACGGCCGTGGCAGGAGATTTACTGGTAGGTACTCCAGTAGTATCTCAGGGTGTTTTTGGGCTTCACTCCGACACGACTTATACTGCTTCTGGGGGTCTGACGTTACTAGCCCCCTAGGCGGATATGCGATACTCATTGACGAACGGACCGGACTGTATATACATTGTCGCTGTTAGACTCAGTAGGGTTTCTGGATGTGTTAGCTCATCGGCCACCCTTGAGTGCGCTCATCAGCCTCCCTTAAGTTCAGTCCGTGGGCAACCGTCACGCATAGCTAGTGCAGTTGACGGTTTGTGGTTAAACCCACTGCCAGGGTACTGAAGAGTCATTAGAGTCCCCCACAGACAGTTTCCCAAGTTTCGGGCGAAACGTTGTAGAGGCCGTATGGTTTTATGGCAGGGTTCGGAAAATGCACGTGCGTTTACGCACGTGTCAGTTTTCTGGCAGATGATACTGGTCGGCTTTGGTTTAAGCCGGATCCGAGTATTATATTGAGTAGGTATAATATCTTTGTCTCAGTTGCATTTGTATTCGGTCGTAATACAAATGCGGGTATATTTATACAGTTACGGGGTTATCCTGAAAGTAGTTTCAGGATCACTTTTGGAAGTTGCCAGTTTCCAGTTTTCTATCAGCCGTCTTTTAACATTTGGTTAAAGACGGATTTATCTTTTCTTCTGATAAGAGTGAGTCATCATTCTAGAAGCTTCTAGAAGTGATGATGAGGCATATGACTCATTAGTGCATTAATGGTTTCATTAATGGCTTGATGAGGTGTGATTATGACTCATGCTTTGAAATTTATACATTCTTGTTTTGGTTAAGATATTTCTTCATGATAAGCTTCATCATATGGTCACCCCCCTCTCCTACGGTCACCTCCCTCTTGCTATATATGGCCGGCCCTCTCTCTCCTCACTCTTACTCTCACTTGTTGTTCCACTTGAAAAGATATGATAGTATTTGGGGTGCATGGAATTTTACAGTTCATTTCATTCCATCACCCAATTCCCTCGGCAACTTCATTAACCGATCGTCCATGGATTTGGACGAAGTGAGACGAAGTCATCTACTCATTCTCTACATCAAATCTTGGTCGTCTCTTCTAGCAAACTTGACGATCGAGTTGCCTCGAGTCAGAGGCGGGAGCCCGTTTAAAGAATCGGTGATGTGGTGTCACCTCGACGAGGATATCGGAGATCGACGAGATCGGAGCAGCCGCAACGGAGCGTGGGATGATGGTTAAAGAACGAAGGACTCGGATCGTTCGGTATAACCTTTCTACACTCTTTACAGTTTGTTAGTTTAGCAATAATGGCAGATCCGGGTTAAAGTATACGATAGCGCCAGTTTAAAAGTTTTATTCCGCATTTGGCGTCTGTAGACGGCCGGGGCGCTAGCGTGGACTTACAGTGGTATCAGAGCCTAACCATTTTGCTATACTAACTTGTGCTAACGCGTTTAAAATATCGATCGAACTGGAAATCGAAAATTGCAAAATCCATGCCCGACAGTTTCTGTTGATTTTAAATGGTCTCAAAATTTATTTCTGGATGTCTTAAAAATCTGAGCAGGCATTTCTAAGAGTCACGACAAAATTTGGGGTCGTGATCCCTCCAAGACGCCGCGGAAGGGCGGCCAAACCCATGGTTTAGCCGCGCAACCGCGGCCATGTGGGGAACACGTGCTCCCAAATTTGGTCAGTGGGTTCTTTGTTGGATTTTGGGGTTTTTGGTCAATATCATTTTGGCCCAGGTTTTGTTACTGTTCACCAGTAAGCAGTGGGGCCCACTTTTTGATATTTGGTCGATCGAAATTTAAACACGTTAGTTTACAGTGCTTACATTATATCTCCGACCGGGAATGTCATTTGATCGGTAAACCGCGTTTGATTGCTATAGTTCTTTTAGACGGGTTTGCGAACATGACATTCGCGTTGATGTTCTGTGTTGTGCTGTGTTGTTGCGGATTTGTCGTGGTGGATAGAAGTGTGCAATGGTAGTACAGTTTGAGTTTATTTGTACTTTTGATATTGCGGGGCGAGCGTCCAACTTGTGGACTGCCGTCACTGCCTGTTGTATAATATTCTTTTGGGGCACGACAAGGTTGCGGTCGATGTACCTGTTGTACTATTTTTCATTACTGTACTAGGTTTTACCCCGTGACGGAGTGCACGGATAGCCGGGTTCGGGAAAGCAACGGGTCCACATCCCATGGCTTTGAGAGGCAGAGGGGCCCCACTTCAGAATTGGCAGACTATTCGCCGCACTCGTAGGGGGTACAGGTTGACCTAAGGAGGGGTGCTCAATTTACCGGATCCCGTGAAGTGCCGGGTATTCCATTCACTATGCTGTGGGGACTACCTCGCTTCAGGTTTTGGCGGGTAACTTGCCGCACCCGTAGGGGTCTAGGTTTCATTGCACAGGCTATCCACACGACAGGGGAACGTCGGGTTTCAGCAGCGGCTCTGTGAAACCCGGGGATCCCAGATATCTGTATTGTTCTGTGATGCTTATTACTTTTCTGTAATGTTGCATATTATCACGCCTGGAGCGATTATGTATATTGGTTTATATACTATTAGATGTTGTATATGTTTTACACCCGCGCTAGTCCAGTCCCCGCTCTGTCGTTAGTTAAGTAACCTAACGGGTGATGACGGGACCCAGTGACGAATGCGGATGGCATATACGTACATTTTATTTTCGTTCTTTTCTGGTGTGATTTATTGATGGAACTGCGTTGATTCTGATCAATGCAAAGTAAAACAAAGCTGTTTTCAGTTGTTGGAACAAATTTAAAAAGTGTTATTGCAAAGACGTTTTCTTTTGTTTTGCATAGAGATATTCGGTTGGAATATCCTGCACCTCATTCGACGGGGCAAGGGCCGATATCCCTTCACCGGGACTGACCCCTTGGGCAGAAGTTTGCGTCAGGGTAATAACTTCACTATAGCCGATTACATGTTGCTTTGCACCGTGGTATTCAGTGGAATATCCTGCACCTCATTCCACGAGGAAAGAGCCGAGATCCCTTCACCGGGAGTGACCTCTTTAGCAAAAGGTTTTCGCCACTATATTTTAAAAAGCTATCAGGTTCCTTCAGCTATATCAAGTTCACTACGCTAAAGGTTTTTCGCCAAAAACCAGCCGTAGCCCTCCGTCACTTCTTTTGGGTATTCAGTAGTATTCAAGCTATGTATTTTAGCCAAAGTTAAGGCATAGTGTTTGGTAGCTGCTGGGTATTCAATTGTTGCATAGATAGATGAGTTAGTTTGGGACAGTCGTTCTGCCGATTGGCCAAAGTCAGGGGCATGTGCGGGTGGGTTCAAATTGACAAGATAGTGATGGGTAGAACTTGACATGTGACTTATGACATTTTGACCAAAGCCAAGGTTATAAGAGCATGGGGCAAAAATCAGATCGGGAGTTTCTAAAGAAACTGAAACTTGCCAAGGATGCGCATACCTTCTGGAGTATGAGTAACGTGGATGCATTCCATCACGTTATCATGCGATGAGAGTTGGATCCCGATTCCCACTGATGAGTTGGTTTACTCTTCGGGTGATCCCGATTGATTCTTCTTTAGGTTTGGAGGAGAATTTGACAGGACAGTGGGAGGTTTCCGGATTAGATAAAGTTATGACCATTCTGATCTAGGTTAGAGTGCACACAGAGTGTTTCTTTTCTCTCTCTCTCTTTGGCAGCGACCTTTGACCGACCCTAGACTATGACTCAGTGACCAGGTTGACCGAACCTTCTTAAAATACTGGCTTTTGGATTGTCTATGTTGCATAAGTCATTGCCACTCCTTCTTTTACCCTTTGCATTTCTCAGAACACCCGTTTTACTACGGATATCCACTTCCATTGGATAGATCCATCGTATGGTTATATACGAACTCGAAGGGACTTCTTCAAGGATGGATCCAGGTTCAGGAGAAATGGAATTGGTTTATTCAATTGTCTTTTATTACCACCTTCTCTCAGGTTGCGAGAGCTCCTTGGTTTAGGAGAGTACACCTATTACGCTTATTGGATAGTCTTATTCCAAACCATAGGCAGGTGCCGAAAGGTAGGGAATGAAGAAAACCAATTAGCCTAAGTAGGGTGTGCAGAAGGCAATATGTAAAGACAAAATGAAGGGATTAGAAAGAGGGCAAAGTAAATTGCGACTGATATCATTCACGACCAAAACCGCGTACTTCATCGCCACTCCTATTTCACTTTTAAAGGAATAAGGTATTATTCAGTTGTCTTTTATCATCACCTTCTCTCGAGATGCGAGTACTCCTTGGTTTAGGAGGGTACACCTATTATGCTTACTGGATAGTCTTCTTCCAAACCATAGGCTGGTGCCGAACGGTAGGGAAGGAAGAAAACCATTTAGCCTAACGATGGTGTACAGAAGGTAACGACTAAAGACAAATAAAGGGATTTGGAGAGATGGCAATAAAATATACGGTTAAAGTCATGAATTGGATTATGGAAGAGGCATTGCTATGAATACCAGGATACCCCTACGAAACATTTTCATGTTTCAGTGCATTGTTAAAGAAAACTGTTTTCCCGATTAGACACTTACTCCAAGGGTATGTATTTACCAGGTTTCATTTTCATATCTGTATGGTTTTACAGATGATGAGTGGGAGCAAGATATTGGGAATTAGGTGATCATCCTCATTATATCAGAATTCGTTGTAATTGGTGATATTTGAGGAAATCGCCAGGGTACAGTTTTCAACCTACGACGCACAGGTTTTGAGTTGTTCAACTCAGCGGACTTATACAGAGTATTGTATGTTGTCCAGTGTCCATCAGGATAAAGGGGTAGGTCCTCGTACTATGTTCTGTTTACTTATAACTTCTCTAGTATTTAGACAAGTGTTTCGTAGAAATACAAGGTCTAAGTTTTGAGAAGTTGTGGGTATAAGAATAAAGTAGAGAACCAGGTATCACAAGTATCGGGATTCTTCAAAGAAATCGAAGATGTAGATTCTTGTGATTGGTATTCAGATGATAGTGATGGTTTTGAGAAACGTGTTTCTCTTTCAGGTTACTCATAATTGGATGGATTCCTAAGTTGAGTAATGCTGATTAGCCTCTTTCCATTAAGTGATATGCACTGGAGACAGCTGCATGATTTGAATATGGTTCCAATTAAATAAGTGCCAAAGTTTCTGTATTGGATATAGAATGGATCGTACCTTAAAAGATATTAAGGTATGGGGAGTTGTCCAGCTTATGCTTAAAACCAGACACTGGATAACTCAGGGCACGTTTCTGTAATGGCTGTTTGTGGGTTGACCCTGGCTATGACGAGGGTTGATATTCTACCATTTGGAAGATCAATAGTGATATTGTTCTTGACTCGCCACAGTTTTAGTAAAATGGATCTTTTTCAGAAAACAGTAGTGGGAGTATGGTAGAACTGGAAGTGATTCCAGAACCGCGAACGATTACAGAAAATTTAATAGGACCTATATAATCAATCAGGTTTGACATTCCAATAGCCACTCCGCAGATTTGGTGGGTAACCTCAGACACCCGAGAGGTACTTCGGTAGCCTCAAGGACGGTGACAGGGAGGTTCTTATCTACCCAGACTTGACACTACTGTTGTTCCAGGTTATGAGACCCGGTAGGAGGGTTGTCGTATTCAGTGGGAGCAGCAGAAGCATGGTGGGCAAGTAGCTTATGTCTATAGACTTGAGCAGTTATAGCGGAGATAGATCATCTAATTTTGATGTGATAGTCATGGGTTTGACTTCATCAGAATAGGGGATGGATCTGTTAAGAAGGTAGTAGGGTGTGATGTCATGGTATTTGGACGACATACACAGAGTAGGAAGTAAAATTCCTATACTACGATCGGTTGTACTCTGATCGTCACACAGTTGTTTCTCCAGACAGGATATGGATATAATATTAGACATTATGGTTTCTAGATCTATGGTTTTAGATCTGGATTTGGGTAGTTTCCTAATGTGGGTACTTTGATAGATATTCTAATGGTTTTTAGAATAGTTGACTCCTAGCATGGTAGTGTACCTGCAGGTGATGGAGTCACCCTCTCTAAAGGTGTCGTATAGACTAAAGGGGAGAGGGATGTGCATGATTGGCAGATCACTTGCTTAGGCAATTGAGTCAATCATGAGATGTCAAGTACCGCACCAAATATTGTTTTTGCACTAGATGCAATAAGTTTGTATTAATCCAATCCTGGAGAAGCATAAGGAAGCAGTTTTAGAACATTAGTACATGTTCTACGAATTTGATAACGGCAGCCTCTTTCGGGAGACGGTTATCATTCCAGGCTTCAAAGGTGACATGGATGACAGAGTGATTGTCAGAGTTTTAGTTTTCCCTCTGATGAGGGACAGTATTATGGACAGGTGGTTCCAGAGGATACTGTGGGTGGCATGGTGCCGGATACTGATTAGGTTCAGTGATCCATACAGTCTAAGAAGTTTGGATATGGAGTTCATTTATGAACTAAGGTCCCATCAGATATCCAGACATATTCTAAGACAGGTACTACTCAATTCGGGAGATGGCTTTCTCCGCGAACTTGAGATTAAGAGAGATAAAGAAAGATACTTCTAGGCGGATCCACTCACTGAGGCTATTTCTCGAACACAATAGTTTTACAAACGGGCTTTGTGAAACTGATTAGTAGAGGAGTTGGATGTTGGGTTTCACACGGGCTGTGAGTAGTCGACATCGCAATAATTAGCCTTGAGTACAAGTGGGAGATTGTTGGAGATAGTGCCCTCATAGTCAATTATTGGATCGCAGGTACGTGATTGCAATGATTGCGGAGGACCTATCCCGGTAGGACAGTCTTACTCGAGATGATAGTATACTATCTGGTTTGCCTTTATCAGTCGTGTACATGTTCAGGTGACTGATTGCATGTTGCACTTTGATAGAGCCCTTAGGATCTGGCTTTACTACCAACTGTATGATGGCGATCATATACGTGAGAGTTGGGTAGTTTATATGCATATCCTTAATTATGGTCCCTAGTCGTGGGAGTTTCGAGACAGGGCATCGATACTCCGGAGTAGACTAGTGTATACAGTCGAGACCCCGTCGAGGGGCGGTGGCCGGTCTCACAAGCCACTGGTGTCAGTTGGATCACCTAAGATGTATACAGGTGCTCATTGGGTTATGAGTACACCGGACAGGACTTGCCGGGAATCTGCTGCTTAGTACTGTACCTATCGTCAGATAGCAGTTCCCTGGTGACATGTGTACAGGTTAGTTCATCGACCTGAGGTCGTCATTTATCTCGTGTGAGTTCCCACTGTGCTTTGATTTCTACCCTACCACGGCTCAAAGGAGTCGTGCAAACAGGTAGCTTTTGGGTACAGTCCCGAGCCATATGGAGGCACGTGAGCGGATCGGCAGGGGATTCGTCTCTCCCGGTATTGGGGGCGAGATCGTGCTGTGTCTAGGAGAGCCATTACACATAGCCCACGGCCGTGGCAGGAGATTTACTGGTAGGTACTCCAGTAGTATCTCAGGGTGTTTTTGGGCTTCACTCCGACACGACTTATACTGCTTCTGGGGGTCTGACGTTACTAGCCCCCTAGGCGGATATGCGATACTCATTGACGAACGGACCGGACTGTATATACATTGTCGCTGTTAGACTCAGTAGGGTTTCTGGATGTGTTAGCTCATCGGCCACCCTTGAGTGCGCTCATCAGCCTCCCTTAAGTTCAGTCCGTGGGCAACCGTCACGCATAGCTAGTGCAGTTGACGGTTTATGGTTAAACCCACTGCCAGGGTACTGAAGAGTCATTAGAGTCCCCCACAGACAGTTTCCCAAGTTTTGGGCGAAACGTTGTAGAGGCCGTATGGTTTTATGGCAGGGTTCGGAAAATGCACGTGCGTTTACGCACGTGTCAGTTTTCGGGCAGATGATACTGGTCGGCTTTGGTTTAAGCCGGATCCGAGTATTATATTGAGTAGGTATAATATCTTTGTCTCAGTTGCATTTGTATTCGGTCGTAATACAAATGCGGGTATATTTATACAGTTACGGGGTTATCCTGAAAGTAGTTTCAGGATCACTTTTGGAAGTTGCCAGTTTCCAGTTTTCTATCAGCCGTCTTTTAACATTTGGTTAAAGACGGATTTATCTTTTCTTCTGATAAGAGTGAGTCATCATTCTAGAAGCTTCTAGAAGTGATGATGAGGCATATGACTCATTAGTTCATTAATGGTTTCATTAATGGCTTGATGAGGTGTGATTATGACTCATGCTTTGAAATTTATACATTCTTGTTTTGGTTAAGATATTTCTTCATGATAAGCTTCATCATATGGTCACCCCCCTCTCCTATGGTCACCTCCCTCTTGCTATATATGGCCGGCCCTCTCTCTCCTCACTCTTACTCTCACTTGTTGTTCCACTTCAAAAGATATGATAGTATTTGGGGTGCATGGAATTTTACAGTTCATTTCATTCCATCACCCAATTCCCTCGGCAACTTCATTAACCGATCGTCCACGGATTTGGACGAAGTGAGACGAAGTCATCTACTCATTCTCTACATCAAATCTTGGTCGTCTCTTCTAGCAAACTTGACGATCGAGTTGCCTCGAGTCAGAGGCGGGAGCCCGTTTAAAGAATCGGTGATGTGGTGTCACCTCGACGAGGATATCGGAGATCGACGAGATCGGAGCAGCCGCAACGGAGCGTGGGATGATGGTTAAAGAACGAAGGACTCGGATCGTTCGGTATAACCTTTCTACACTCTTTACAGTTTGTTAGTTTAGCAATAATGGCAGATCCGGGTTAAAGTATACGATAGCGCCAGTTTAAAAGTTTTATTCCGCATTTGGCGTCTGTAGACGGCCGGGGCGCTAGCGTGGACTTACATATAGGACTAGGTGTAGGTATATATATACACACACACACAATATGTATATGTGATATAAGGATGTAATATGATACACGGGGATGAAACAATATAACTGGGCTGATGCCGTAATTCTTGGCTACGGTCGTGTTATGATATTAGCGGATCATTAGGAAATGAGTTAATGTATAGGTATAGATAGATAATAAAGGGTGGTGATGATATTGAGGTACATGGGACTCTAAAATAGCACCCGGACCATAGCATGTGATTGAATTCTGATATGATATATGCGTGACTTGATTGCGATATCATAAAGGTGTAACTTGATTTCGATACCTTATAGGAGTGACTTAATCACGACTTGACGTATGTGACTTGATCAAAATATGATATATGTGACATGACATTTCTGAGGATAAATTAACGATGTATATTTATGCTGACAATGATATATGATTGATGTATGCGATTACAGTATAGCACCTTGATCATGACATGTGTTGATGATGATATTATACGAATGATGAGACACGTAGGTGATACTTGACCCGCACCCCGATATTGAGATGCCGTACGATGGATTTTACCGTATGAGGTATAGATGTGAGATTGATCCGCATTCTTGTTTCGAGGAAATCGTACTACGTACATGACGCTATTGAGGATGGATCGCCGACTATTAGAGATATGGACTCAGACTTTAGGTGTACTCCTATTTCTTATCGACTAGTTTGCTTGGGTTTAGTTCCTTAGGAGGTTAGATGGACACTAGTTTAGGTTCGAGTCATATAGTGGTAGTGGTACTTGTATATCATCAGATGAGTGGTTATTACACATCCGTCTTTACATTCATACCGTAATCATAATGGTGCATGTTCATTCATATGTTTCTATAATCAGAATAAAACTTTGCCTGTTAGGACACCAGCACCATTACCGATGATGCGCATATTCCACGCACACTTATTTGCCGGCTCACACACATCATCATCGGTAATTGCTATGTCACGTACACTTTAGATCAAATTATCTTTTATTGATACATTCAGCTAACAGCTAGATCGATATAATATTGTGATTACTCTCTGGTGTTAGTATAGATATGGTATTTATTAATTAGACATTTCATGCATTCGCATTTTCATGTTATCATGCAGTATTATGGGGCATATGCCGACACTTATCATATACTTACTAATGATTTTGGGATTTTGGATTTCTATGAGATTTCTGGATTTTTGGGGAAAACCGCAAGAATATATAAAAACTTCTCTCTCTCTCCTCCTCTCTTTTTAAAACATAAGATGCGGTTTTCTCGTGATGTATGTATCGTCCACCATGAGATTTCATGTTTTCTGTTGGATTTCAAGACCCGATTCGAGGAGTGGATGAACCGTCTCGGGTACATGGTGGGCCCGGTATGGTACCCCGGGGCAAGAAGATCGAGTTGTAGACGATGAGCCTGGCAGGGGAAGGCTACCTACCGGTGATGTCTGGCGCGGCGGATATCCGGAGGATACCGACCGTTGTCGTGAGATTTGATGATATGGGCCGATCCGGACTGACGGAGCCCGAGATATTGGGACTATGAGATATTGAGACTTGAGATTTACATGTTTTGTGTCGATGCTTGACATGGATTTCCATGGATTTCATCGTTGATATTTCAGATTTCGATACACATTTTACCAGGATAAAAGCTAAAGATTTCTTATACAGATATATCTAGATTTCAGGATTGGTTACTTTACATTCATGGTGCATGCATACTCATTCATATGACATAGTACTATATAAGGCACTGACATGAGCACGGAGTATTTGTATTTACACGTAGCTTATTATCCTGTCTTACTTGATGACTAGTAGTATATTAGTATATTATTATGACCTAGGATAGCGTCGTGCATTCGATTTCTTTTCGTAGATGTCTTCTACTCACGAGTTGGCAACTCACTCCCGTTGTGCCAAATTTTATTACAGATTCGATGTATAGGTTTTCCTGGCAGCTTGCTGGCACATCTTTTTATTCAGGGTGATTTGCACGGTAGGTTGGTTCACTTGTATCTGGACCGCCATTATACTTTTATTACTTCATTTGTATCTAGAAAGCTCCATCAACCAAACTTGTATTACTTGATAGTTTACTGGACCATTTATTTATTTCGACCTTAGAGTCGCGCATGTATTATTCTGGTTTGGTGGATTTGTTTTATTTTGAGCTTTGAGCCTCGCCCTTTGGCTATGTATATTATTGTACTTGTTGTGGTTGTTTCCGCCTTTTGGCGTTGAGCTAGCTCCCGTTGGTAATGCTTTTTATTGGTTATATGTATTCATTGTTGTTTGTACCCATTTGGGGCCAGTTTTTACAAAGGAGACTCTGCCAAAATTTTTGAGAAATTGGATGTTTCTTTTAAACTTGTTTTCTTCATGTTTTCCCTTACTTCTTCTTCTTCTTCTTTTATGGTTTAGATTTCTGCGCTTCGGCTTACTTAGATTACGTCTCGCCTCTAGACGCTTCGTAATCTAAGTGCCGGTCACGTTCCGTACTTTCGGGTCCTGACACTCCCTCAACAATATGAGTAGGCCACTCGGCACTTCAAAGTACCCGGTAGTTTGTGCACCCCTCATTGGGTCTATCCTAGGAGCAAAAACAGTAAAACAAATAATATACAAAAGCGGCTACAATCTCAACCCGAATGTGCGGCCATAAAAATAATATTACATCAATTTACAAATATTACATTGAATGAAAATGGAAAACCCTCATCTCACATCCCCGGCTATTCATCACGACGATCCAACAAGTTCATATCCATAAACCAACATCACAGATCACAGATATGTACAACCCCTACTAATCGACGTATAGTGATTAGTAGACGTTCAGTACATATATCACATTACAGATATAATCCAATTAGCTAAAGTTTATAGAATTTTGATCAAAAACTGTATTTGAATCTAGCTCAATAAAATCCAGTACTCTGACGAATCTGGGCAGAAACAAAACTTCCCAGAATACACAAGACCAACACAGAGAATCCTAGAAGAAATTTGGTGTGCAGCCGAGTTGACTCAGCCGCGGATCGCTTGGATCGGCCGCGGATCCGCGGTCTTATGAGCGATTCAGGCGCCCAAATTTCTACAGTTTTCTCTAAAAAGCCTGCTTGTATTTTTCATGTCACTGAAACTATTTTTAGGCATGTTTTAAAAATCAATAGAAAATACAAGTTTCGGTGTATTTTCGGGATTTTTTTCATGATCGAAGTTCTAACAACTTTGCTAACATGTTAGTTGTTGTTCAGCCAGGCTCTGATACCACTATAAGTCTATGTAACCCACCCCGGTACTTACGGGAAGGTGGAAAGAGTAAAAATCGGATTTTTATCACAAGGAAACATAGACTAACCACGAAGGATCTTTGCTAAACAAAAACTAACAAACTAACTACAAGTTCTAGCTACTAGGTAAGATGGTTATTCCTAGTTCTTGAACTCCTTCTCTTCTTGTTATGGTCCTCTTTGTTGCTGGCTCCTTGGAGTGGTGTAGACGGCTCCTCCTCGTCGTCTTCTCTTTGCCGAAGAAAGATCCAACCGAAGGCCTCTACCTTGAGCTCCTACCTCAACCAAGAAGTAACTAGAGTGCTTGGCTTGCTAGGCTAAGAACCCTAGAATGAGTAGAGAGTTGTCTTGATGGTTTTATCTCACAAAGCTCATGTTTTTCAACTCATGAAAAAAGAGAGCTTTGAGAGAGAGGAAGAGGGAGAGCAATGCAAGAGAAAGAAAGAACATGAGAGAACGAGAGAGTAATCCCAACCTTGCTCTCATGTCAGAGAGATATGAGAATAATAATAATAATAATTAAGAAAATTGTGATGGTTAGTTGATTTGACCATTATCATTTCACATTTAATGCTAATGCAAGCTTCAAAAAGCATCTTTGGCAAAAGAAAATATCAAGGTCAACAATAGTCAACAAGTCAAATGGTCAACCCAACATAACCATGGCACAATTATCCATAATTAATATTATTAATCATATTTCTCATTCTCATTAGGGTTTAGAAAAAGTCAACGGTCAAAAACCCTAATGAGGTTCCTCTGCCTCTGTCAACTGTGCATACACACCCGCATCCGTGTTCCGAGGAACATGAATGCAATGAGACAAAACCAATCCCAAAACAAATACTAGGATCTGGCTTAAACTAAAGCCCGCTAGTAATAACTGCCCGGACACCAAACGTGCACAAGTGCGCGTGTATGAACGAACCCCGTCGTAATACCATACGACCTCTACTCTGTTTTGCCCAAAGGTGAACAACCCTCTGTGTGGGACTCTAAAGACTCGACACTTTGCTGGCAGTGGGTTTAACCATAGGCTGCAAGCGGTACTAGCTATACGTAACGGTCCCCAGGTAGATGCCGATAAGAAGACCGATGAGGTGAACCCATCCGAACTCCTACTGAGCCTGAATGTGACAATCTCTGTACAGTCCGGTCTGTTCATTTATGAGTATCGCATGCCAGGCCTAGCGGGGCGGTAAACATCAGACCCCTAATAGCGGTACAAGTCGTGCCGTAGTGTAGCCCAGAACACCCTGAGAAACTACTGGAAACACTACCAGTAATTCTCGCTTCCCCTGGCCAGGGACTTTGTGTAATGGCTCTCCTAGACACAATACGATATCAACCCCCAATACCGGGAGAGACGAATCCTATCTAACTGCTACTGCCTACAAGTGCTTCGGGACTGCACCCAACTACTACCTGTTTGCACGACTCCTTTGAGCCATGGTAGGGTAGTAATCAAAGTACAGTGGGAACACACTTGAGGCGAAGTAGCAGTGTCAAGTCGACGGACTAAGCTGTACTCCTGTCACCTGGGAACTGTTATCTGACGATAGGTATAGTACCAACCAACAGTTCCCGACGAGTTCTGTCCAGTGTACTCGTAACCTAACGAGCACCTGCATACTATCTCCAGTACGACGTACTGATGGCTATAGGACAGACCATCTCCCCTGCTGGGATGAGAAGCGCATACGCTAGTCTACTCCGGAGTATTAATACCCTGTCTCGATAATCCTACGACTAGGGACCTGTATAAGGATGTGCTTGTAGATTACCCAGCCCCCACTAGTGTGACTGCCATCACAACGCTAGTAATCAAGCAAAGATCCTAAGGGCTCTACTAATATGTATAAGCGATATGCTAAAAGAAACACATGCACATATTTAAGTAGAAACAAACCAAGTAGCATACTACCATTTTTGAGAAAGATTGTCTATACAACTGTGAATATCCCAAGTTTCCATTAAGTAATATACAAACTAGGATGATACAGTAATGGCCTCTAGGGCATATACACTAACATGTAACGCCTTAGATTTCGGTTAGTGTTAGTTTAGATGGTAATGCAGGTTTTTGGTAAAATGTTAACCAATTTGGGTTCCTCACATTTTATAGCATCTAATTAATATTTTTTTATTATTTGTTATGGCATGCACACACATGTGCATGTTTATGCGAGGGTTTGTTTGTGCTAATCTAGATTAATGACCAGACAACTTAACCCTTAACCTAATTCTTTGCTTTAATCTAATCCCTTGCTTTGCCTTAACCCTAAATATCTAGATATTTGTTTGTTGAGAGAGAGAGATTTGTTTTGGAGAGAAGAGGTGGCATAGTGTAGTGTGAATGCATTGATGGTGTATTAATGCAAGTGGTGCACTCATCTCTTACTCTCACCTCTCTCTTTCCTTTTTATCTTTTCCTTGTCTTTTTCCCTCACACTCATTTCCTTCTCATTTTCTTCATCTCTCTTCACCTCTCTTCACCTCAAACTGAACACTTCACCAATTCTTCACAAAAACCATTACAAAACTTCATAATCTCACGAAAATCACATCTTTGGACTTGATTTGCCTCTTGGATGCCTTGGAGCTTAGGAAGCTAGGATCTTTGAGTTCTTTTAGTTAGGTAATGATCTCACTCTGTTTAGTAGGTGTTTATTGTGTAGCCTAGCTTGTTAGTTTATGTTTAGAACGCGTTTAATTTCATTTCGGGTAAATATTGTTTTTTTAGTGTATTTTTGGATCTCGGATGATCTGCTATCAAATCAGGTAATTATTGCAAAAGTTCCCATCACAGTGACCTAGTGTAGTGACCTAGAACCTACCCTCAAAATACGAGCCCCTTTCCTATTGGTACGGCCGCAATTATATTGCTTATGGCCGCAATTTGCGGCCAGACTAGGGAGTTAGGGTTTGGGTTTTGGTGTAGGGGTCTGTGGGGTTGTTTGTGGTCTCATGGTACTTGCAACTTTTACAGATTGTTAGTATAGAAAAATCTGGGACCACTTTGCGTATTTCTTGTACTTCGTTTCACGCGTTACGTTATCCGATACGGTTCGTGTTCTGTATTCTGTTGCTCTGAGTTGGTTTCGTAGTGTAGCTATGCACGTTAGACACAATACGAACACTTAAGAGTATGTATTGTGTGTCGCGTTGGGCCGCGTAGTTTGTATGTGTTTTGGGTCTATTGCTAATATTTACTTGCTGTGTTGTGTTATGTTTTAGGTTCGCAGGCGGGACTTCGGACGCTGCGACGAAGGGGAAACATGTGGTTGGCTTTACTTAGCCAGGAGCGTCGGTGAGTAGATTTAACATCTACACGGGAATCGCCCGAATGGTGTTATGCGTCTGGGCTAGAGATGTTATGATATTGTCGCATATTCTATTTCATATATAGAGTTGCGCATACACCTTATTGCTTAGTTACTCGTTGTGCTTGGACTAATACTCTTAGGACACTGCACTATTATTGACGGCTCATGTTGCACGAGCACTGATTGTATGCCACGCACACCGTCAATAATTGCCATGACACGCACAACTCACATACCTATATGATATTGTTTGGTTAGGGATATTGAGACATTGATTCATATTTCTTTATGCATATGACATATAGCATACCTGCATACTATATGCTTACACATATGCCTCGACATGCTTACATGCTAGTTACCTGTATACCTATAGGGTATTGTACCATTAGCGATAGGTACATACACACATAATGACATAGGTATATGTATACCTTGCATACATACTTGCACTTATACCTGGAGGGTATATTACATCATTACTGATTGGTAGCTATATATACCTTGCTATACCTTTATGTTTACACCTATATCTGGTTATAGTTACATGTGCACCTTTATTTGATGTTATATTAGACTTGGA
The DNA here is from genome assembly GCA_030015575.1 of Agapanthus africanus. Taxonomy (NCBI): domain Eukaryota; kingdom Viridiplantae; phylum Streptophyta; class Magnoliopsida; order Asparagales; family Amaryllidaceae; genus Agapanthus; species Agapanthus africanus. Next base: position 387,209,511 of record CM057345.1, on the reverse strand, counting down.
GAAATTAGGAACCGCATGATTTATATATTAACTTGTTGCAGTTAAATAGCAGCTTTTCCTTTATATGCTTACATTGCAGTTTTATGTTGCATATATTATATTCATGGGTTTTCGCATTGAGATATGGATTTTTCATGATGTTTTCTGGATTTGAGGACCGTGGTAGTTTCATGAAATTATGCATTATTTGAAAAACCCGATTTCTCTTGATATGATATTTCGGCAGCCACCATGAGTTTTATCGTTTCTGATATATATACCCCATGCGAGGAGCGTCGTGGGCCATATGAGGGTACATGGTAGGGCCCGGAGGTACCTCGGGACAAGAAAGGGATTTCGACGGACCATGCCGATGAGGCCTGACAGGGGAACCATACCTTCCGGTGACAGTACCTTTGCCTCGACGGGTATCGTGGGGATATAAGACGGGGTCATGTATGTATGGATACGTCGAAAGACGAGGGTCGAAGTTGGGCACTCGGGTTTTCGAAATAGCGTATGATACGTACCTATTAGGGTGCCAGTCGTGGTGACAGCACCTGATAGATCAGTATTTTTGTGTCGATGCTTGACACAGGTTTTCATGATATTTTTACTCATAAGTATATATAACAGTGGAATGGGACGCTGTTATATATGCATATATATATATATATATATTTATATTAGTGGAATGAGACGCTGATATATATGTATACATATAAATTCATATACATCATCATAATTATTCATGCTGATATACTTAGGATATATGATATTCACTTAATATTGGATTCAGGATATATGAGATTCACTTAATATTGGATACATGATATATATGAGATTTGCTGATTTTGTACATTCAGGATATATGAGATTTATTTTGATATTATACATTCAGGGTTTGTGAGACTTACATGATATGAGAGCCAATTTGGGGGCTGATTTGAGGAAATTGGGATTTGGATTGTCCTGATGGATTTTGGTCCTACCACGAGGTCAGGATTCCGTGGGAATGACATGTTTTATCCCATACTCCGCATTTATTGTTCATGCCCTACATCATGTATTAGTAGTACCTGATAGAGTACCTTCCATGACTGTTGTATTTATATACTTTTATTTTATATGCATTGCTTCATGTATTAGTTATACCTGCTAGTGTACCTTTCCTGACTGTTGCATATATACATTGTCATATCATTGCTTCATGTATTAGTAGTACCTGTTAGAGTACCTTACATGATTGTTGCATACAGATTGTCATATTATTGCTTCATGTATTAGTTGTACCTGCTAGACTACCTTCCATTACTATTGCATACATATGACCATTTATTGCCATTAGTTAGCATATGTTAGATTCGCGCTGTATGTGCATACTTGCGATTACCTGCATATGTTATCTACTATTCACGAGTTGGCAAATCACCCCCGTTGTGCCACAGTGTTTTGCAGGTTGTTCCCCAGAGTAGTCGAGGCAGGCTATTCATCTATCTTATCATATTTTGCTGCGGATACCGCTTCGTCTCACAGTGTGCAGTTTTGCTTGAGTGGGTTTTGCGGTTTTCCGATGTTGCTTATTGTATATTCGTTGTATCCATGTACTCTCCATCTACCATTATCTTGTATGACTTAGAAACTTGATGTGAGGACGATATTGTATTATTTTGGTGACTTGGATATCTTTTATACAGTTTTATTTATATCATCTTTTATTTCTTCGCCGGCGTCGTATATCTGTTGTGGTGGTCGTTTTCCGCCGTTGGGCGTGTTTTGCTCCCGTTTGGGGATGCTTTACTTATATTTATGTTGTACCCATTTTTGAGGCTGGTTTTTACAAAGGAGGTGCTGCCAAAATTTTAAAGGAAATAAAGTTGGACTTTTAAAGAATTTGGGTTGAGATTTCAAAGGTTTTGAAAATGCTATTATTTCTTACTACTTTTGATGGTTTAGATTGCTGGGTTTTCGGCTTACTTAAATTGCGTTACGCATGTAGACGTTGCGTAGCTTAAGGGATGTCACGTGCCAATTTTGGGTCGTGACAAAGTTGGTATCAGAGCGCTAGGTTTTACCTTTCAGAGTGTAGGATGACCTTGGTATGATGGAGTAGGTAGCTTAAGCAGAGTAACGTAGTGTGTGTATGTCCGCGGCATACTCACGACGCGGTACTCCGCCTAAGGTGACCTAAGTACTAATTGCTTGAAATTCCTTCCTTGATGATACATATCCTTGTGATTCGATTTCCGTGTTCTTATTGAATCCTTTTCCATTTATAGCCTTTGCCGCCGATGACTCTGGGGACTCAGAGTGATGCAGCGAGGGCCGAGGTCAGAATTGGCTTGGGTGGGACGAGGACTGACCAGGATGGAACGCTCGTTGCACTGGAGCAGATGGATCCGCCTTCGACGGATCGTATCACTAGGCTTGTGGAAGATATGCAGGTCTTGCGCCAGACGATGAGTTCATTGGTTGAGGCCATTCGAGCGCAGCGACAGGAGGTTGCCACCTCTGTTACCCAGTTGTTCTTTGCGATCAGCACTCGGCATAGTGTTACGTATACAGCACCAGTGGACGTAACCCTATTCGACGAGGAGCGTCTTTCCGAGACTTTAGGAGTTCCGGAGCAGAGGAGGGCTCATGCAGGTGTACCAGCCCAAAGACAGAGGTTCAGTCACCGAGACAGATTTCGTGACCGTCGCGGGAGTAGTAGAGGCTTGGGACGAGGACAGTTGTTCAGCTCTCATCCCCAGGAGGGTCAGCAGTTTTATTCTGGATGTAGGGTTAGCTTAGCACCTTAGCAAGGTTTTGGTAAACATCAATCATGCTACTTTAAAATTTTTGGGGTGCTAAACAAACCGTAACCAAGATCTTAACTAGAGACATAGGGTTAACAAAGCAAGTAAACAACTTTACTTCTAAGAGTTAGGGATTACAACCTTTGTAGTCCGTTCCTTCACTTCTAAAGCTCGGTGTTGAGGTCCCTTCGGCACGATCATCATGTACCCGGACTCTAGAGAGGCTCCATGAAGAGAAAGATGCAAGCTTGCTTCCAATTTTCAACAACAAAAATGATCTACCTTGAAGAAACTCAAGCCCAAGCTCTTGCTTTACTAATCAAGTATTAGCAAAGCAAACACCCTAATCTAAGTGGATAGAATAGATGAGGATGATGAAATAGGAATTTAGCTCTCTTTTGTTTTCAATTTCTGACTCATTATCATCACATGTCAAAAAGCTAGAAAGCTTTTTCATCCAAGAAGAAAGAAGAAGAAGAAGCAAATCATTTTGTGATGAATAAATGAATTATTATTGTATGGTTACAAATCAACCATGGGTTAATCAAGAAGACTTAACCCTTGTAGAGAATCAACTAGGGTAAAGGGTTTGGGTTGGGTTAAGAAAATATCTACACAAAAATATCTTTGCTTAAAACAAAAATAAAGCTTCTAGAAGCTTCATGAAAAAGCTAACCAAAATCAAACCCTTACTATGTTTAATCTCCACAAATCATGTTGCATTTGTAATCATAACTTGTTACAATATTATATATCACATATATAATATATTTTGTAACAAAATAAAATAATACAATTAGCATATATCACATATATATCAATGTATTATCCAAGTGAGAAAAAGAATTTTTAAGTGAGCTTATATTAGTTAATGTAACTTAATATATCACATATATAATTATACATTAAATTATCGAATCAACACTTGATCCGATAATCCGGCTATATCGCATATAACCGACTAATATAATCTGTATCAATTCATCGAATCAACACTTGATCCGATGACCCGGCTATATCACATATAACCGGGCGATATCTTATATCGCGAGAATCTAATACGGTATCGCATACACGTATTATTCCCGGTCCCGCACATATCACATATGTGCTCCTACTCCGTTTTGCCTGAGCCAGGAAACCTCTGTGTAGGACTCTAAAGAATCGTCAATACGCCAGCAGTAGGTGATGATCATATCAAACACCCACAAGCTGCAAGCGGTCAGCTAAACGTAATAGCCACCCAGATATTGAGCAATCAGAAGATCAACAAGCAAGCCTGTACATTCTCCCGTGAATCTGTAATACCCAGTCCCTATATATATAATTAGCGTATTTTAACAAATAAGCCTCCAGATATTTCCCCAAAATTTCCTACAAATTTTCCGTATTTTCCAGGATTTAATCTAGATTTATTCCGATTTAAAATACACCATATATATATATATGTACAAATTTCAGTTCAACTAATTTATTAAAATTCTTAACCAAACTAAAATCCTATTTACTTACCTCCTTTTCCTTTCCCCTAATTTCTTATTCTCCCAAACCCAGCCCACTCTCCCTATTTTCCCTCCTAAATTCTTTCCCTAAGCCTCCGAGCCCGGCCCACTCCCCTCTATTCTTCTCCTCAATTTTCTTCTCCCTCAGCCCGGCCCATCTTCCCCACCTCCTCTTTTTGTTTTTGTTCCGCTCCTTGGCCGGCCCAGCCAATCAACCCGACCCGACCCGCTTCTTCCTCCCCTTCGTTCTCTTTTCCCGCTTCTTCTGTACGTACCCACGTCCCCACGTCGCCGCCTGCCTCGCCAACGCCCCGCTCCTCGCGACTACGTCTTCCGCGCCCACGACGCACGCACTCCCCCTACGACTCACTCCCCTCAATGGCTCCCTCCTCTTCCTCTTCTGCAGCCCGCACCATCTCCCTCAACTCTCACCGCGTCTCCCTCTCCTCCACCCTTCGTCATCACACTAAGCTCCTCCTCCGACGACCACTCTTTACATCTCTCTCTCCAGCCTATGTCCCCTCGCCGACCTCTATATCACCACCGGTGACTACCACCTAAGCCTCCACGAACCAGCTTCCCCTTTCCTCCACTTCACTTCTTTGCCACCTCATCGGCCAACGAGCTGTCCCCGCCGCCGGCAACCCCTCTTTCACCCACAGTCACCGACAAGACCTCCTCGTCGCCTCCCACTACCTCAAACAGAGCTTCCCTAACCCACCCCCACCGAATCCTACTTCTTCTTTCCCAACTCCAAGACATAGCCCGAGCATCCAAGTTCGCCGACATCCGCAGCCGCAAACACCTTCACCGTCGACCCCTCCCTCGTCGCCGTCAAGGTCGTCCCCAAGCACCGTCGACCACCACACACTACTCATCTAAACCAAACCGCCCCTTCAACATCGTCGTCGTTATCTCCTGCGAGCCACGCCTGGGCCTTCTTCTATCGTCCCATCGATACGCTGCCGGACACCTCCACTGAGCCCATCGCCGTCACCTACTGTGCCACCACAGCCACCATCGCACCCCTCCTCTACACGGAGCCCAAGCTTTTCCTTCTCTTGCTCGAGACTTGTCGTCATTGCGATCTTGTTGCTACCCGTGTTGTGCCGTGCCGGAATTGTCGTTGCCGTGCCGTTGTCGTGTGTCGCCAAAGCGTCTCCAGGCAAGTACCCTACTTGCTACATGCTATATTATATCCGTTACAATTCATAATACTATAAATTCCACGTTTACGTTTCGTGAAACCTTATATGACATAAGTGTTTGATGCAAGATCCAAATGAAAACCTTCATTTAAACTGACGAAACTCGATCGAATATTCTGTCCCATCTGGCAATGAACCTTGTGTAGAAATTTTACTGAAAAATATGACTGTTAATGGCTTAAAGGAACACCCTCAATTACACCCGTAAAAACTAGGAATTTCCCGCACCTGAAACTTGTAAAAATTATAATTAATTGTGTCCATATTGAAATGAGGCTTTCGAGGGCTCAAATCGAAGCCGACTCGACGACATATAACCCTATGCAAGTTCTTAATTGTTTCTGTACTGATATTATGAAGAGAATTAGTTCGGAGAGCGGCTCTGGACTGCAGTCCAGAGCAGCTCTGGTTGTTGTTTCCTGTCTCGTAATGCCTACCTCTTCGCTGCCTGAACTTGTATATTGCGGAACCCTACACGTTAATGAATATGAATCTGTTAGATAAATAATGCAAGTGACTTCATCCCTTTATATCGTCGTTTACTATTTAAACTGCAATTTAAAAAATCAGGATGTATATCAGTCCCAAACAGAACCAGAACTGATACCCTAGTGTTGATTAGTGCATAACTTCTGACGTAGAGATACGATTGAGAATCCGTCTAGTGCGTTAGAAACCTCATTGAAAAACCTAAATTTCATTCAACTGTACCATCACTAAATTCTGATCCCAACTGGGATTAAAATGCGTTACGAAATGGACTTCCGTTTCTGAAACCGGATTTCCAGCAGTGAATGCTTAAAATGAAATGGCCATATCTAGTGATCCCGAAACCCGATTGACGTGAAACCAAATTTGCTGGTTAGATAATTAGACATACTGCTTACCCCTTTTTATTGTTTTGCTAAATATTACATGTAGGATTTATGATAAATTATGCAAGTCGTAGGTCTTCGACTTAAGACAATTTAATCTTGCCTGAAATACCGTAATCTCATCACATCACATATATGTTATTGCATTGGTAACCTAGTGAATCATGTGCATTACCCAGTGTTAGGTATTAGTGGTGATTGTGGCAAGTACGTTAGTGTTTGAGCATGAATGGATAAGTGAAAGTGACACGTACTTGTACACAATCAGTGAACCCTATTGATTTATTGCATTGTCGACGTCTGTGGGACGTGTATAAGTGTGACTATAATTGGTATGGGACAATTATGGAAGCACTTGTATGAGTGTCACAGGTAAGGCACCAAACACAGTCCATCTATCTTGGGTATTAGTCGGGACGTGCTTGATGGAGACCCTGTCTTCAGTTCTCGCATAGACTCGTCATGGACCGGCTGGTATTTGAGTTTATGGTTGGCGTTTGATGTAGACCACGGGGTGTGGGGTAGTTTGAGTATGAGTTCAACAGATTCTTGGGAGTCTCATGCCGACACTTATGGAGATATATGGAGATATACAGGGTTATCACTGATTATTACCGTGCGTTTTTTTGGGCCCGTAGTCCCTTGCCTTTGGGTCCTACCCTTGGGTGGGAGATACTCACGAGTGGTTGACTCTCACACTTGGACTGACGATAGGTTTAGTGACCTATACAGTGAGACTTAGAGACTGATAGGGATAGTGACATTGACATGCATTGCTTACTACATCGGCACACCTGGCATATTATTTTACTGCTTTACTGTTCACCTGCTCTATTAGGCACCCGCATTGGCTACTTCATGTTCACACCTTTACTATCTTGATTTACTGTTATATATTTATTATTACTGTACGAATTACCACTTTCACCTACATATATATATATATATATATATATATATATATATATATTGCTATCACGTCGCTCTGACGACCTGAGTATGCATGCTCAGAGTGAGAAGTGGGTTTAGCTTGGACCAGGACCAGACGTACATCGCGGAAATCATGATCAGCTATCCAGAGCTATACTCTTTTGATCCCCATCAGGTTAGATCTTTGTATTTGTGTTGTTTCAGTTACTGCATTTCTCATTACCTGTGCATTGTTTACTGATTACCATGTAAAGCTAGAAGCCGAAGTGTGACTACGGAGAGATATTACCTCGACCGTAGGAGCATGGCTGGCCTTGTCAACCCCTCGTATTCCGTATTTTGGAAAGCGGGGCATGACAGAATCCAACCAGTAACACTCCCGTACAGTCCGGTCTCTTCGTCTGATATGTCGCATATCTCGTCTAGGGGTGGTAAAGGTCAGACCCCAGTAGCTTGATAATGTTAGTTATATGTATGCCCTAGAGGCCATTACTGTACATGAGATGTATATTGTAGTGGATGCAGGGACATATGTAGGTAGTACTTTCTTGCTCGACATGATAGTACGCTATCTGGTTGCTCTTTATCTTAATATGTATACTTACTGTCTCTCTGTTACATGTTGATAAAGCCCTTAGGATATGTACTTGACTTGCAGGACTATGATGCAGATCATACTAGTGGGGCCTGGGTAGTCCATGAGTACATCCTTCAATGTTCTTAGTCGTGGGAATATCGAGACGGGGCATCGATATTCCAGAGTAGACTAGCGTATATCTTCTCGACCCATGTGATGGGTGATAGATGATCCCATATCCATTGGTGTTTGACATCAGAGATGGTATGCGGGTGCTCAGTGGTGACTGGGTACACTGAATGGACTCGCCGAGAACTCCCAGATGGTATTATACCTCACGTCAGATGGCAGTTCTCTGGTGACACTGGTACAGCTTAGTCTGTTGACTCGAGATCGTCATAGAGTCTTGTGTGTCTCCCACTGTGCTTTGATTTCCACCCTACCACGGCTCTACTGAGTCATGCAAACAGGTGGTTTTTGGGTACAGTCCCGATTCACATGGAGGCAATGAGCGATAGGAGGGGATTCGTCTCTCCCAGTATTGGGGGTTGATGTTGCGCTATGCTCGACTGGCCATAACTGGAAATCCCTGGCTAGGGTTGCACTGATTTACTGGTAAGTGTTATCATTAGTTTCATGCTTGTTATGGACCTTACATCGGCATGAATTATCAAGCTACTGGGGTCTAACGTTTACCACCCCTAGGCGAGATATGCGGTATATCTGACGAACAGACCGGACTGTGCGGTAAGTGTTACTGATTGGATTCGTAGGAGTGTGAGCAGGCTTGCTCGTTGATCTTCTGATTGCTCAATACCCGGGTGGCCGTTACGTTTAGTAGACCGCTTGCGGCTTGTGGGTGATTGATATGATCACGACCTACTGCCGGTGTATTGACGAGTCTTTAGAGTCCTACACAGAGGTTTCCTGGCTCAAGCGAAACGAAATAGGAGCGCATATGAGATATGTACGGGACGAGAATAATACCAGTATGTGATACTGTATTCTATTCTCGCGATTTGTATCATCGGTCGGTTATATGAGATATAGCCGGGTTACCGAATCAAATGTTGATTCGATATATTGATACACTAGATATTAGTCGGTTATATGCGATATGACCGGATCATTAAATCAAGAGTTGATTTAATGATTTAATGTATAATTATATATTTGATATATTACTTTACATTAACTAGTATTGGTTCACTTAAGATTGATTTTCTCACTTGATGTGCACAAGTTGTATATGTGATATATGTTTGTGCACTAGTTTGTATCATGATTGATGATACATGCAAACTTGGGTGTGTGTATGACTTACACCATATATAAGATAATGGTTTAGGTTTTTATTTATTTTGGTAAAACAAAATGGTGGCTTTCTATGTCTTTGCTTGAAGCTTCATGAAGCTTTCAAGCATCTTTGACAAACTCCACTAATTTTGTTTTGCATAAGATTTTTATTAACCAAACCATTACCTCAAACTATGGTTTATTCTCTACAAAGGTAAACTCACCCATGGTTGCATTATGATAGACTTCACTTGATTATTCTTTTGTAATAATTCATTTTTCATTCTTATTCTTTTCTTTTCTTCTTCTTCTTCTTCAAGAAGAAGAAAAGCTTTCTAGAATTTTTCAAGTAAAGAAATAGAGTGAGAAATCCAAATCTAAAGTGAACCCACTTCCTATTTCATCATCCTCTACTACTTGCCATTTAGTTTAGGGTGTTCTCTTCACAAAGTTCATGACCTAGTGAAGATGGAGCTTGAGCTTGAGTCTCCTCGACGTAGATCATCTTCGGCCTCGAATTCAATGACCTAGCCCGCTCATTTCTCCGAGGAAACCATCGCTAGAGTCCGGGATCACGATGATCGCAGCGAAGGGACGTCAACATGGAGCTTTAGAAGTGAAGGACCGGATCTACAAAGGTTGTAATCCCTTTCACTTAGTGTTAAGTTGTTTACTTGCTTGTAGTTTTCGCATAATCTCTAGTATACGATCTTGGTTAGGGTTGTTCGGTACATCTAATTTTTTTTGAATCGGGCATGGTTGATTCCTTGTTGAACCTCATGAGAGTGCCTAAGAACCCTACAATGGTATCAGAGCCAAGCTAGAGCTTTAGACGATGTGTAGGCGAAGTTTAAAGTCCGATCGAACCCCGAAACCCTAATTTGAACCCTTCTCTGGACATTTTCTGAAAATGTGATTTTTCTATGAATTAAAAATGCTTAAAAAATTAAGCAGGCAATTATATGGAAAACTGTGCAAAACGACAAAGTTTAGCGCCCAAAGCGCCGCGGAACCGCGGCACGAGCATGGCTCCCGCGGCGGTTCCGCGGCCATAAGATGACGTCATTCTTTCCTTTTTGCACAGTAATGTCCCTATTATATTTTCTGTTGTTTCTGGGTATTTTTAATTTATACTCAAGAGTTGAGTTTTCTGGGTTGTATTGGGGACTCGTTGATTCGATCGGAAAGTTTAACTTCGTCTATGTGTGTTTCCAGGTAATTTTAGAACATGTTAAATGGTTCGACCGGATATCAATAACTCACTTTTTCCCCTGCCGGAAAATTTCCAAGTGTTGGATTTTTCCGTAGTTTAAGAACGTTCTAAGCCGTGCAAGTAACGCGATGGACCCTTTAGAAGACAACAAACCTTAACTCGATTATGTGACCGTCTTGAACTGCCTTTTGAACCTTAGGGTTTGGGGTAGTACGGCGTTGCCACATGTGAGGCGTTGGCTTGATCCTTCTACGGCTGAACCGTTGGTACTGTGGCATGAAATGGATGTTTTTAAACTTATTTCAAGAGTTGAGAACTATTTGGGAAAACTTGGGTGTTTGATCATTCGATTGGAAAGTTTAACATTGTCTATTTATCTGAAATGTGATACAATATTTGGAATCCACAAATAGCTATGAGATAATGATTTGAATATTATAAACATAGCAGTTTAGTCTCAGATGATCGGTTGCCACGTAATTTTGATGTGATCAAAAGTCCGTCGTAATCACGTAGCGTACGCGGATACTCGCCAGGTAAACTTAATAGATAGCCACGCCACATAGCCCCGATCAAGTGACTGTAGGAGAACCCCGTCGCCAAAAGCATTCGTGCGGGTGCTCGCGGCAGCGGTGTTCCGCCTTAGTGCACTTCGTCGACGGCATTTAGGGGTGCAGCCGTCTACTAAAGTTCGCGACGAGCATTCGATCTGGATGTCGGGAATCTTGTTGAATTTCCCGACTAGACATTGAAAAGAGTTTTCGATGATGAGACTAAAATGCGGGGCTTATAATTGTTAGGCATGCGATGTCTAAGGAATTCATTTGGTTAGGCATGCGATGTCTAAGAAGGTTGCGGATTCCAACTGTTGTAGTTTTACGCTTTCTTTTCTGCGACCGTAAGTGTAATATGTAGAGTATCGCCGGTTTCATTGCTATACATCAACGACAATTGGGATACGCATATTTACTTACGTTGATGATGTGATGTTATGTGTTGCTGGATATGTTATATTGGATCGTCGTGTTTGAATAGCCGGCGGTTTTTATGTGAGATGAGTGTTTTTCTTTTTCATTCATGTAAAAACTTGTATGTAATATTCTTTTATTGGGGCACTTCCGGGCTGAGGATGATGTCACCATTGTATATTAATTACTTTTCCGCATTAGGATAGACCCAAGGAGGGGAGCACAAGTAACCGGGTTCTAGGGTCCAGTGGGAGACCATCTCAAGGAGTCGAGTCCGGGTCTCCTAACTCTAGAATTGGTAGGGTTGCTTGCCGCTCTCGTAGGGGTCTAGGCGTGTGGGATTGGCTATTCATCACGACCGTGGAATCCGTGTTTTATATAGGCTCAAAATAAAACACGGACGTCCTAGTATATCCAATATTTCATATGATATTTTCTGCTGCGTTATCTGTGGTGTGATCATGTGATATGTTCAGACAGATATTGTATATAGTATATATGATATATTATATAGACGTTGCTTATGTTTTACACCCGCGCTAGCCCTGCCCCGCTCTGTCGTTAGTTACCTAACCTAACGGTGCAGATGGGACATCGAGGCGAATGCGGTTGGCATAAGTGTACGTTGTATTTATCTGTGATGTTTAGGTGGACTTAAATGATAAGACATTCATTAATGAGATTAATGAAAGAAAATAAGCCTAAAAAGATGTTGTGGAATCGAATTTCAAAAATTAGGTAGCTCTAGTTGTTGCTTTGCATAGTGGTGTTCCTTGTAGAACATCCAGCACCTTATTCGATAAGGAAAGAGCCGTGATCCCTTCACTGGGAGTGACTTCTTTAGCAATAATTAGCAGATGCTACAACCTTCGGTTTGCCTTTTTACTGCTTTTCTAGTTCTTGTTTTGCATAGTGGTATTGTGAATATCCTGCACCTCATTCGATGAGGAAAGAGCCAAGATCCCTTCACCGGGAGTGACCTCTTTAGCGAAACTAGTAAAAGCCTCAAAAGCACTCCATTTTAAAACCATTTGATTCTACAACAAGATCAAGTTCAAAGCATTAAAGGTTTTCTTAAAAACCATCCGCAACCCTCCGTCATTTTAGGAAGTAGAGTACTTAGTATTCGTGCTGCGTTTGTCGACCATAGCCGAGGCGTAGTGTACGGTAGCTAAGTGATGTCTTCCTACACAGCATATGATGCGATTAGTTAGGACAGTCATGTGACTTTGTTGATCTTAGCCAAGGGTCATGTGGGTGGGTCTAATTAATCATGAAATGACGGGTAGAACTTGACTAGTGCTTATGATTTGTTGACCATAGCCAAGGTCATAGGTGCTAGGGGTAAAAACCTTTATCGGGAGTTTCAAGTGTTTAAATTTGCAATGAGATTGCATACCTTCTATATGATAGTTGGATCCTGATACCCACTGCGAGTAATTGTTACTCCTGGGAGGGTTTTGCACTTTACATTTAGCCGATCAAGTAGGTGTCTAGAAAGGTGTCAACGGGGTTACGTCCCTGGGAAAACGAGGTTTATTTTAATTAGATCCGTGCGAAAGCACGGGGAACCTCCCTCAAAGTACTGGCACTGGCCTGGCTGAAAGATTGGCGAACTTGTAGAGTGTAATTAATCTCGGCTACTCTTTCCTTTTAAGGTTTGAAGGAAGATTTGATAAAAACAGTGGGAGCCATCCTGATTAGATAAAATATATAACCAATCTAATCTTGCAAGAGCGCACACAGAGTGTTTTCTTCTCTCTCTCTCTCTAGGTAGCGACCATGTCACACCTTAATCAAGATAATATGGATGTATTGACCGAACCCGCTTGTTATACTGAGCTGGGGAACGTTGGTCCCACTCCAACTTATAATTGTTATAAGACCGAGCAGGAAATAGGGGAATACCAGGATTCCCATGCTGCCAATACGAAGAAAGTGTATGCTGATGCATCTTCTTCAGGTGTGTTCATTACAAAGAACTGTTTCTCAGTATCCTCTACGTTCTGGGTATTTGATACCGGATCAGGATCCCAAATATGTAATATGTTATATGGGCTACAGAAAGGTAGAGAACTGAGAACGGGTGATAAATTTCAAGAGTTGGAAACAGTGCAATTGTTGCAGCCAAAGTGTTGGCAGTTATCACCCTGTATTACCAGAATACACTGATTCTGAACGAATGTTATTAGATACCGAACCTGATATACAACATCATATCAGTCTCTTTATTTACTAAAGAAGGATATAATTTTGTATTGTTGGATAATGTTTTGCACATTTCCTATATCAAGTGTTGATCGGTTCAGGCACGTTATCTAAAAACATAAACGTTCTAAATCAAACCGCAGTTCTTAACGTACAGAACACGCACAAGAGGAAGAGTTCAGAAATGAACGAATCCTTCTTGAGGTATTGTAGACTAGGTCATATCAATGAGACCCGACTAGCTGAAGTTACATTTAGATGCATATTTAAATTTGTTTGAATTTACATCTTGTGAAAATTGCCGGTTTTGTCACAGAGATAAGATGACCACAGCTCCGTTTATTGGAAACAGAGAAAGAGTTAGTAAACTCTTGGGACTGATACATAGTGATGTATGAAGGTCCCCTGTCTGCAGATACCAGGACTGGTTCTTTATACTTCCTTACATTCAATGAGAATCTCTCAAGATTCGGACACATGTTCCTGTTGAAACACATGTCTGAAACTTTTGAGAAATTCAAAGAATGTAAGATAGAAGTAGAGAACCAAAACCGGGTAGAAGTATTAAGTCCTATGATGAGATCAGGGAGGAGAATACTTGTGCATGGAATTCTTGGACTATTCTAAAGGAGAATGAGATTCTCTCTCAGTGTTACTCCTCTAAATACACCACAGCACAACGGTGTATCGGGGCGGAGCAATCGCACCATAATAGATATGGTGCGCTCTATGATGAGTACTACTGAGTTACCTATTTCTTTTTGGGGGTTATGCACTTGAGAAGATGCATACCTATTGAATTGGATTCCAATCAAATCGGTGCCTACCACTCCATATGAGATATGGTGTGGGAAGAGCCCATCTCTTAAGTAAGTTAAGATTTGGGATTGTCCGACCTATGTCAAAAGCAAAATCCGGACAAGATCGAGACAAGGTCAGTTCTGTAGAACTGGAAGGAGTTCCAGCTATACAAACTACAGCTGATGATTTGACAGAACCAAAGGATTCAATAGTCCCTGACGAACCTCAGCCTCTCCGCCGATCTGGTAGGGTTCCTTATGCGCCTGAGAGATACTTCGGTCTCTCGATGACAGTGGGAGCAAGGAATGCATCATGAGATGATGACCCAACTAGTTTCGAGCAGGCTATCAAGAGTAGAGACTCTGTAAGAATGGCTGGATGCTTAGCGATCTGAGATGGAATCCATGTACACCAACAAAGTATGGACTTTGGCTGCTATATCTGAAAGGTTAAATCCCCATCAGGAGCAAGTATATCTTGAGAAGATTACTTGGTGTAGATAGAAAAGTTGAGACTTTCAAAGCTAGACTTGTTAATGGTTTTCGTCATCGACCAGGCGTGGATAATGATGAAATCTTTTCCAGTAGCTATGCTTAAGTCCATCCAGATCCTACTTGCCATTGCTACATACCATGACTACGATATCTGGTGGTTGGGTGTTATGACTATTTTTCTAAATACTGATTTAGAAGAGAACGTCTATAAGTACACAGCCAGAGGGCTTCGTAAACAGTGGAAGCAGTGGAAACGTGTGCAAGTTGCTTTACAGATTAAAGCAAGCATCACAAAGTTGGAACGTCTGTTTTGATGTTATAGTCAAAGAGTTTGACTTCATCAAAATGGTAGACAAAAAGGTAGTAGGGAGTATGGTGGTGATCCTCGTATTGTACGTGGATGACATACTCTTGATAGGGACGGAGTTTCCTATGCCACGCTCGGTCAATCTCCTTTTATCATATGGATTCTCTATATAGGATCAAAGTGATACCTCCTAAATCCTAGATTTTATATCTATGAGATATATCTAATTGGATGTTAGGATTCTCACTAGGTGTAGTGAGATGGTATCAATCGATCCTGGGGAGAATCACTGGACAACTTCCAGGGTGGTAAGGTTGACTGAATGTCAGTCACAGGCATTGTCTTTACCCTCAGTGGAGGGACGGTATGTTGGAAGAGTTCCAAGCTAGATACCGTGGCAAACTAGACGATAAAGGCTGGTGACATCGCTATCAAAGATACTACAAAAGAGGCAGTTTGGGTGTATATTGGTTCATGAGATGAACTAGGTTCCTACCATTGTGTGACAATGGAAGTGTAGCTTTGGCCCAGGAACCCCGGTCCCCTCAGTGACCCAGACATATTCTGAGGCAGCATCACCTGATCATGGAGATAGTTGATCTCCATGGTGATCGAGGTTAGGAGAGTAGACTCAGAGGACAACACGACGGATCCACTAACAAAGGCTTTTTCCCAGAGAGAGACTTTTATGGGATGGTTGAGTATGAGATACTGCAACCACTGCTACAGATGGCCCTAGTACAAGTGGGAGATTGTTAGTTATATGTATGCCCTAGAGGACATTACTATACATGAGATGTATATTGTAGTGGATGCTGGGACATATATAGGTAGGACTTTCTTGCTCGACATGATAGTACACTATCTAGTTGCTCTTTATCTTAACATGTATACTTACTGTCTCTCTGTTACATGTTGATAAAGCCCTTAGGATATGTACTCGACTTGCAGGACTATGATGCAGATCATACTAGTAGGGCCTGGGTAGTCCATGAGTACATCCTTCAATGTTCCTAATCGTGGGAATATTGAGACGGGGCATCGATATTCCAGAGTAGACTAGCGTATATCTTCTCGAACCATGTGATGGGCGATGGATGATCCCATATCCATTGGTGTTTGACATCAGAGACGGTATGCGGGTGCTCAGTGGTGATTAGGTACACTGAGAACTCCCAGATGGTATTATACCTTACGTCAGATGGCAGTTCTCTGGTGACACTGGTACAGCTTAGTCTGTTGACCCGAGATAGTCATAGAGTCTTGTGTGTCTCCTACTGTGCTTTGATTTCCACCCTACCACGGCTCTACTGATTCGTGCAAACAGGTGGTTTTTGGGTACAGTCCCGATTCACATGGAGGCAATGAGCGATAGGAGGGGATTCGTCTCTCCCGGTATTGGGGGTTGATGTTGCGCTATGCACGACTGGCCATAACTGGAAATCCCTGGCCAGGGTTGCACTGATTTACTGGTAAGTGTTATCAATAGCTTCATGCTTGTTATGGACCTTACATCGGCATGACTTATCAAGCTACTGGGGTCTGACGTTTACCACCCCTAGGCGAGATATGCGGCATATCAGACGAACAGACCGGACTGTGCGGTAAGTGTTACTGATTGGATTCACAAGAGTGTGAGCAAGCTTGCTCGTTGATCTTCTGATCGCTCAATACCCGGGTGGCCGTTACGTTTAGAAGACCGCTTGCGGCTTGTGGGTGATTGATATGATCACCACCTACTGCCGGCGTATTGACGAGTCTTTAGAGTCCTACACAGAGGTTTCCTGGCTCAAGCGAAACGAAATAGGAGCGCATATGAGATATGTACGGGACCGAGAATAATACCAGTATGTGATACTGTATTCAATTCTCGCGATTTGTATCATCGGTCGGTTATATGAGATATAGCCGGGTTACTGAATCAAGTGTTGATTCGATATATTGATACACTAGATATTAGTCGGTTATATGCGATATGACCGGATCATTAAATCAAGAGTTGATTTAATAATTTAATGTATAATTATATATTTGATATATTACTTTATATTAACTAGTATTGGTTCACTTAAGATTTATTTTCTCACTTGATGTTCACAAGTTGTATATGTGATATATATTTGTGCACTAGTTTGTATCATGATTGATGATACATGCAAACTTGGGTGTGTGTATGACTTACACCATATATAAGATAATGGTTTAGGTTTTTATTTATTTTGGTAAAACAAAATGATGGCTTTCTTTGTCTTTGCTTGAATCTTCATGAAGCTTTCAAGCATATTTGACAAAGTCCACTAATTTTGTTTTGCATAAGATTTTTATTAACCAAACCATTACGTCAAATTATGGTTTAGTCTCTACAAAGGTAAACTCACCCATGGTTGCATTATGATAGACTTCACTTGATTATTCTTTTGTAATAATTCATTTTTCATTCTTATTTTTTACTTTTCTTCTTCTTCTTCTTCAAGAAGAAGAAAAGCTTTCCAGAATTTTTCAAGTGAAGAAATAGAGTGAGAAATCCAAATCCGAAGTGAATCCACTTCCTATTTCATCATCCTCTACTACTTGCCATTTAGTTTAGGGTGTTCTCTTCACAAAGTTTATGACCTAGTGAAGATGGAGCTTGAGTTTGAGTCTTCTCGACTTAGATCATCTTCAGCCTCGAAGTCAACGACCTAGCCTGCTCATTTCTCCGAGGAAACCATCGCTAGAGTCCGGGATCACGATGATCGCAGCGAAGGGACGTCAACATGGAGCTTTAGAAGTGAAGGACCGGATCTACAAAGGTTGTAATCCCTTTCACTTAGTGTTAAGTTGTTCACTTGCTTGTAGTTTTCGCATAATCTGTAGTATACGATCTTGGTTAGGGTTGTTCGGCACATCTAATTTTTTTTTGAATCAGGCATGGTTGATGCCTTATTGAACCTCATGAGAGTGCCTAGGAACCCTACAGATAAGTCGTGTCGATATGAGGTCCATAACAGTTCGAGAAACTATTGATAACACTTACCAGTAAATCTCAGCAACCCTGGCTAGGGATTTCCAGTTATAGCCAATCGAACACAGCGCAACATCAACTCCCTATACCGGGAGAGACGAAACCCCTCCTATCGCTCATTGCTTCCATGTGATTCGGGACTATACGCAAAAGCCATCATTTTGCACGCCTTCTTGGACGTGGTATGATGGAAATCAAAGCGCAGTGGGAATCACACAAGACTCTATGACGATCTCGGGTCTACAGACTAACCTGTACCAGTGTCACCCGAGAACTGCCATCTGATGTGAGGTATAATACCATCTGGGAGTTTTGGGCGAGTCCGTCCAGTGTACCCAGTCTCCACTCAGCACCCGTATACCTTCTCTGATGTCAAACACCAATGGATATGGGATCACCCTTCGCCTATCATATGGGTCAAGAAGCGCATACGCTAGTCTACTATGGAGTATCGATGCCCTGTCTCGGTACTCCCACGACTAGGAACATTTGAAGGATGTACTTGGCGACTATACTGTCCCCACTAGTATGATCTGCATCATAGTCCTGGTAGTCAAGTACTCATCCTAAGGGCTTTATCAACATGTGACATAGAGACAATCAGAGTACATGTTAAGATAAAGAGTAACCAGATAGCATACTATCATGTCGAGTAAGAAAGTCCTCCCTATATATGTCCAAGCATTCACTACAATATACATCGTATGTACAGTAATGGCATCTAGGGCATACATATCACTATCAATCTCCTACTTGCACTAGGGCCATCTGTTGTGGTATCGCATACCCAACAATCAGTTGTGATTGAAGTTATCTCATACTCAATCATCCCATAAAAGTATCTACTGTAAAATAGGCCTTTGTGAGTGGATTCGCGCTGTTGTCCTCTGTGTCTACTCTCCTCAACTTGATCTCCCTGGAGATCAACCATCTCCCTGGAGATCAACCATCTCCATGATCAGGTGATACTGCCTAAGAATATTTCTGGATCTCTGATGGGACGGGGGTTCCTTGGCATAAGCCACAACTCCATTGTCATACAATGGCAGGAACGAAGTTCATCTCATGAACTTATATATATATCTAGACTGCCTCTTTGGTAGCATCCTTGGTAACGATGTATCTTGCCTTTAATCGTCTAGTAAGTCACGGTATCTATCTTGGAACGCTTCCAACATACCGTCCTTCCACTGAGGGTAAAGACAATGCCTGTGACTGACATTCAGTCTTCCTTATGACCCTGGAACCTGTCCAGTGATTCTTCCCAGGATCGATTGATACCATCTCATTACAACTAGTGAGAATCCTAACATCCAATTAGATCTATCTCATAGATCCATAATCCAGGATTTAGGAGGTATCACCTTGATCTTATATGGAGAAACTTTATGATAAGAGGAGATTGACCGAGCGTAGCATAGGAAACTCCTTCCCTATCAAGAGTATGTCATCCACGTAATATATGAGTATCATCACCATACTCCCTACTACCTTTTTGTATATACAAGGTTCATCTACCATTTTGATGAAGTCAAACTCTTTGACTACCACATCAAAACAGACGTTCCAACTCCACGATGCCTGATTTATCGCATAAAACAACGTGCACACGTTTCCGCTGCTCCCACTGACTACGAAGCCCTCTGGCTGTGTACTTATAGACGCTCCCTTCTAAATCATCATTTAGAAAAGCTGTCATGACACCCTACCACCAGATATCGTAGTCATGGTATGTAGCAGTGGCAAGTAGGATCTGGATGGACTTAAGCATAACTTTGAAATTCTCAACTTTTCCATGTACACCAAGTAATCTTCTCAAGATATACTTGCTCTTGATAGTGATTTAACCCTTCAGATAAAGCAACCAAAGTCCATACTTTGTTGGTGTATAAGAATTCCATCTCAGATCGCTTAGCATCCAGCCATACTCACAGAGTCCTCACTCCTGATGGCCTGCTCGAAACTAGTTGGGTCATCATCTCATGATGCAATCTTTGCTCCCACTGTCATAGAGAAACCGAAGTATCTCTCAGGTGAATGAGGAACCTTACCAGATCGGCGGAGAGGCTGAGATTCGTTGGATACTATTGAATTCTCTGGTTCTACCAAATCACCAGCTGCAGTTTGTTTTAGCTGGAACTACTTCCAGTTCTACCACATAACCACTAATTTCTTCACAAGAAATTCCATTTTTCTCAAAAAGTGGTATGCCGAGAAATAAAACATCTTTTGTTCCTCGGTGTGGTAGAAGATATTCCCTTGCGAATGCTTGGGTTATCCAATAAACTTCCATAGATCTGTCCATGCCTCGAGCTTTTCCGGATTTTGCTTTTCACATAGGCCGGACAAACCCAAATCTTAACATCGTTAAGAGATGGGCTCTTCCCATACCATATCACATATGGAGTGGTAGGCATCTGATTTGATTGGAACCCTATTCAATAAGTATGCAACTTCTCAAGTGCATAACCCCAAAAGAAAATAGGCAACTCAGTAGTACTCATCATAGAGCACACCATATCACATAGGATGCAATTGCTCCGCCCCGATACACCGACGTGCTGTGGTGTATTCGGAGGAGTAATGCTGAGAGAGAATCTCATTCTCCTTTAGAATAGTTCAGGAATTCCGTGCTCAAGTATTCTCCTCCTTGATCACATCAAAGAACATAATACTTAAACCCGTTTTTGGTTCTCTACTTCTAACTTATATTCTATGAATATCTCAAAAGCTTCGGACTTGTGTTTCAACAGGAACATATGCTTGAATCTTGAAAGATTATCAGTGAATGTAATGAAGTACAAAGAACCGGTCTGGCATATGTAGACATGGGACTTTCATACATCAGCATGTATCAATCCCAAGAGTTCACTAACTCTTTCTCTGTTTCCAATAAACGGAGCTCTGGTCATCTTATCTTTGTGACATGACTGGCAAGTTTTACAAGATGTAAATCCAAACTATGCATCTTTATGTAAGTTCAGATAGTCGAGTCGCATCGATATGACCTAGTCTACAATGCCTCAAGAAGTATTCGTTCATTTCTGAACTCTTTCTCTTATGTGTGTTCTGTACGTTAAAAACTGTAGTTTGATTTAGAACGTCTATGCTTTTAGATAACGTGCCTGAACCGATCAACTCTTGATATAGGAAATGTTCAAAACATTATCCATCAATACAAAATTATATCCTTCTTTATTAAATAAATAGACTGATATGATGTTGTATATCAGGTTCGGTATCTAATAACATTCGTTCAGAATCAATGTATTCTGGTAATACAGGGTGATAACTGCCAACAGACTTGGCTGCAACACTTGCATCATTTCCAACTCTTGAAACTTATCACCCGTTCTCAGTTCTCTACCTATCTGTAGCCCATGTAACAAATTACATTTGCGGGATCCTGATCCGGTATCTCATACCCCGAACGTAAAGGATACTGAGAAACAGTTCTCGGTAATGAACATACCCGAAGATGATGCATCAGAATGCACTTTCTTCGTTTGGGCGGCACGGGAATTCTGGTAATCCCCTATTTCCTGCTGTGTCTTATAACAATTATGTTGGAGCGGGACCAACATTCCCTAGCGCAGTATAACAAGCAGGTTCAGTCAATACATCCGTATTATTATCTTGATTAAGGCGTGACATGGTCGCTACCTGGAGAGAGATAGAAGAAAACACTCAGCATATGCTCTTGCAAGATTAGATTGGTTATTAATATATATAATCAGGATGTCTCCCACTGTTTTAGTCAAATCTTCCTTCAAACCCTAAAAGTAAAGACTAGCCAGGATTAATTACACCCTACAAGTTCGCCAATCTTTCAGCCAGGCCAGTGCCGGTACTTTGAGGGAGGTTCCCCGTGCTTTCGCACGGACCTAATTAAAATAAATCTCGTTTTCCCAGAGGCATAACCCCGTTGACACCTTTCTAGACACCTACTTGATCGGCTAATTGTAATATGTAAAACTTTCCCAGGAGTAACTCTTACTCGCAGCGGGTATCGGGATCCAACTATCTCATAGAAGGTATGCAATCTCATTGCAAATTTCAACTCTTGAAATTCCCAATAATATTTTACCCCTAGCAACTTATGACCTTGGCTAAAGTCAACAAATCATAAGCGCTAGCCAAGTTCAACCCGTCATTTCCTGATTGAATTAAACCCACCCGCACGACCCTTGGCTAAGGTTAACAAAGTCGCACGACTACCCTAACTCAATCTCATCATATGCTTATACAGATAAGCACTAATTAGCTACCGCACACTTCGCCTTGGCTAAGGTCAACAAACGTAGCACGAATACTAAGTAGTACTTATCTGAAATGACGGAGGGCTACGACAGGCTTTTAAGAAAACCCTTTGCGTAATGAACTTGATATCGTTGTAGAATCGAGTGATTTCGAAAAGGAGTGTTTTTTGAGGCCTTTACTAGTTTTTCTAAAGAGGTCACTCCCGGTGAAGGGATCTCGGCTCTTTCCTTATCGAATAAGGTGCAGGATATTTCACAAATACCACTATGCAAAGCAAAAACTATAGAAGCAATCAAAAGACCAACCATGTTTGTAACATCTGCTAGTTTCGCTAAAGAGGTCACTCCCGGTGAAGGGATCTTGGCTCTTTCCTTATCGAATAAGGTGCTGGATATTCTACAAGGAATACAGCTATGCAAAGCAAGAACTAGAGCTACCCGTTTTTAAACAAGTTTCTACAACATCTTTTGGTTTCTTTTTGTTTCATTAATCTCATTAATGAAGTCCCATTTTATTATGCTTCACAAGCATCACATTTTAAACGAAATCAGCAATATAACATATATCTCATATATATAATATAAACATTCGTCTCAGACAGTAATATGATCTCATCACAGAACATTGCAGCAGAAGATAACATATGAAATATTAGATATACTAGGATTTCCGTATTTTATGCGAGCCTGTATAAAACGTGGATTCCACGGTCGCGATGAATAGCCAATCCCATACCCCTAGACCCCTACGATAGCGACAAGCAACCCTACCAATTCTAGAGTTAGGACACCCGGTCTCGACTCCTCGAAATGGTCTCCTACTGAACCCTAGAACCCGGTTACTTGTGCTCCCCGCCTTGGGTCTATCCTAATGCGGAAAAGTAAATAATATACAATGGTGATATCATCCTCAACCCGGAAGTGCCCCAATAAAAGAATATTACATACAATGAATTTTACATGAATGAAAATAAAAAAATCTCATCTTGCATAAAACCCCCGGCTATTCAAAACGCGACGATCCAATATAACATATCACAGCAACACATAACATCACATGTCATCAACGTAAGTAAATATGCGTATTCCAATTGTCGTTGATGTATAGCAACGAAACCGGGATACACCACATATTACACTTACGGTCGCAGAAAAGAAAGTGTAAAACTACAACAGTTGGAATTCGCAACCACCTTAGACATCTCATGCCTAACCAAATGAATTCCTTAGACATCGCATGCCTAACAATTATAAACCCCGCATTTTAGTCTCAATATCGAAAACTCTTTTCAATATCAAGTCGGGCAATTCAACAAGATTCCCGACATCCTGATCGAATGCTCGTCGGAAACTTTAGTAGACGGCCGCACCCCCGATGCCGTCGACGAAGTGCACTATGACGGAACACCGCTGCCACGAGCACCCGAACGGATGCTTTTGGCGACGGGGTTCTCCTGCAGTCACTTGGTCGGGGCTATGGGGCGTGGCTATCTATTAAGTTTACTCGGCGAGTATCCGCGTACGCTACGTGATTGCGACGGACTTTTGATCACATCAAAATCCCGTTGCAACCGATAAAATGAGACTAAAAAATGCTAGATTTATAACATTCAAATTTTTTATCTCTTAACTACTTGTGGATTCCAAATATTGTATCTTGTTCCAGATAAATAGACAATGTTAAACTTTCCAATCGAATAATCAAACACCCAAAATTTCCCTTTTTGCTCAACACTTGAGCTTAGTTTCAAAGCATCCATCACATGCCACAGTACCAATGGTCCATCCGTAGAAGGGTCAAACCAACGCCTTACATGTGGCAACGCCGTACTGTCCTAAACCCTAAGGTTTAGAGGAGGTTCAGACGGTCACATAATCGATTTAAGGTTTGTGTTCTTCTAGAGGGTCCACCGCGTTACTTGCACGACTTTGAACGTTCTTTAACTAAGGAAAAAATCCAACACTTGGAAATTTTCCGGTAGGGGAAAAAGTGAGTTATTGATATCCGTTCGAACTTTTTAACACGTTCTAAATTACCCGGAAAAACTAAACGATGTTAAAATTTCCGATCGAATTAATGAGTCCCCAATATATCCCAGAAATCTCAACACTTGAGTAGAATAAAAAATTCCCAGAACATGAAAAAGTACCCAAGAATAAAACCCAGAAGTATTAGCCCCTAACTCCTCATGTTGGCCGCGGAACTGCCGCCAAACGCATGGTTTGGCCACGGTTCCGCGGTCACGTGATGGAGTTATGGCTTCGTACTTCACAGTAATTCTTAGAATTCCCTGGTTAATTTTCTGAGTATTTTTAATATGAAAAATTTCAACTTTTGAAATTTTTTCCAGAAACTAGGATTTTACGGGGTTTCGGAGTTCGATTGGACTTCAAACTTCGTCTACACAACGCCTAAAGCTCTAGCTTGGCTCTGATACCACTGTAGGGTTAGCTTAGCACCTTAGCAAGGTTTTGGCAAGTATCAATCATGATACTTTAAAATTTTTGGGGTGCTAAAAAAACCCTAACCAAGATCTTAACTAGAGACATAGGGTTAACAAAGCAAGTAAACAACTTTACTTCTAAGAGTTAGGGATTACAACCTTTGTAGTCCGTTCCTTCACTTCTAAAGCTCCGTGTTGAGGTCCCTTCACCACGATCATCATGTACCCGAACTCTAGAGAGGCTCCATGAAGAGAAAAATGCAAGCTTGCTTCCAATCTTCAACAACAAAGATGATCTACCTTGAAGAAACTCAAGCCCAAGCTCTTTCTTTACTAATCAAGTATTAGCAAAGCAAACACCCTAATCTAAGTGGCTAGAATAGATGAGGATGATGAAGTAGGAATTTAGCTCTCTTTTGTTTTCAATTTCTCACTCATTATCATCACATATCAAAAAGCTAGAAAGCTTTTTCATCCAAGAAGAAAGAAGAAGAAGAAGCAAATCATTTTGTGATGAATAAATGAATTATTATTGTATGGTTACAAATCAACCATGGGTTAATCAAGAAGACTTAACCCTTGTAGAGAATCAACTAGGGTAAAGGGTTTGGGTTGGGTTAAGAAAATATCTACACAAAAATATCTTAGCTTAAAACAAAAATAAAGCTTCTAGAAGCTTCATGAAAAAGCTAACCCAAATCAAACCCTAACTATGTTTAATCTCCACAAATCATGTTGCATTTGTAATCATAACTTACAATATTATATATCACATATATAATATAATTTGTAACAAAATAAAATAATACAATTAACATATATCACATATATATCAATGTATTATCCAAGTGAGAAAAAGAATCTTTAAGTGAGGTTATATTAGTTAATGTAACTTAATATATCACATATATAATTATACATTAAATTATCGAATCAACACTTGATCCGATAATCCGGCTATATCGCATATAACCGACTAATATAATCTGTATCAGTTCATCGAATCAACACTTGATCCGATGACCGGGCTATATCACATATACCCGGCCGATATCTCATATCGCGAGAATCTAATACGGTATCGCATACACGTATTATTCCCGGTCCCGCATATATCACATATGTGCTCCTACTCCGTTTTTCCTGAGCCAGGAAATCTCTGTGTAGGACTCTAAAGAATCGTCAATACGCCGGCAGTATGTGATGATCATATCAAACACCCAAAAGATGCAGACGGTCAGATAAATGTAACAGCCACCCAGGTATTGAGCAATCAGAAGATCAACAAGCAAGCCTGTACATTCTTCCGTGAATCCAACCAGTAACACTCCCGTAGAGTCCGGTCTCTTTGTCTGATATGTCGCATATCTCGCCTAGGGGTGGTAAACGTCAGACCCCAGTAGCTTGATAAGTCATGTCGATATGAGGT
Organism: Agapanthus africanus; assembly: GCA_030015575.1. Classification (NCBI taxonomy): domain Eukaryota; kingdom Viridiplantae; phylum Streptophyta; class Magnoliopsida; order Asparagales; family Amaryllidaceae; genus Agapanthus; species Agapanthus africanus. Next base: position 387,183,219 of record CM057345.1, on the reverse strand, counting down.
CCATAACAGTTCGAGAAAGTACTTATAAAACTTACTAGTAAATCTCAGCAACCATGGCCAGGGATTTCCAGTTATAGCCAATCGAACACAGCGCAACATCAACTCCCTATACCGGGAGAGACAAAACCCCTCCTATCGCTCATTGCCTCCATGTGATTCGGGACTGTACCCAAAAGCCACCGTTTTGCACGCCCTCTTGGACGTGGTATGATGGAAATCAAAGCACAGTGGGAATCAACAAGACTCTATAACGATCTCGGGTCTACAGACTAACCTATACCAATATCACCAGAGAACTGCCATCTGACGTGAGGTATAATACCATCTGGGAGTTCTCGGCGAGTCCGTCCACTGTACCCAGTCTCCACTGAGCACCCGTATACCTTCTCTGATGTCAAACACTAATGGATATGGGATCATCCATCGCCCATCATATGGGTCAAGAAGCGCATACGCTAGTCTACTCTGGAGTATCGATGCCCTGTCTCGGTACTCACATGACTAGGAACATTTGAAGGATGTACTTGGCGACTATACTGTCCCCACTAGTATGATCTGCATCATAGTCTTGGTAGTCAAGTACTCATCCTAAGGGCTTTATCAACATGTGACATAGAGACAATCAGAGTACATGTTAAGATAAAGAGTAACCAGATAGCATACTATCATGTCGAGCAAGAAAGTCCTCCCTATATATGTCCAAGCATCCCCTACAATATACATCGTATGTACAGTAATGGCCTCTAGGGCATACATATCACTAACATTGGATGCTATCGGTGCAGGGACCTTCATCACTCAATCAGGAGTTGTTCCCTAACACCGCGTCAGGGTCGTATTCAGAAAGGTCGTGGACGCGGAAGGTTCACTTATAGGGGACAGGTTGGTAGAGGAGGAGTTCAGCCAGTTGCGAGTAGGAGGCAGACACCAGAGTTTGCTTCTACTCATCGGGACACGTGGGCGTCCAATGCAGAGTTTTCAGGTATTCTTAATTCGTATGTTCTTTTGATGCACTTGTTTGTTTTACACACTTTGTGCCGTTGTTGGGCCGAGAGTCGGTTAGCTAGATCAGCCATTTGTTATATTAACTTCTGCCAGCGATTCTTTTGTTGTGCGACACGTATTTCGGTCGTGTGCCAATCGAATAGGAGATTGAGATTCGTCCGTCATTTTGATCCTTCTAGAGATGTTGGATTTGATGTTCTCCTGGGCACGGACTGGTTAGCTACGTTTTAGGCATCTGTGGACTGCCGTGAGAAAACAGTCAGGTTTTGTTTTCCCTGCGAGTCAGTTCTTGTAGTGCAGGGGGACAGTGGTGCCGCCCGTCACAGCTTGAATTCAGCATTTTTCGCTAGTCGGCTTTATAGGAGAGGATGTCGAGGATTCTTGGCTTTCATTCGTGATACTGGAGCCACAGTGGGTTTTTTGGACCGGCTTTCCATCATGCGAGAGTTTTCCGACGTTGTTCCAGATGAGCCGGCGGAGCTTAGAAAGCTTAAGGATCAGCCGCAGAGTTGTTTGTTGGGGGGCTTGTGCGTCTGAGTGTTTCGCTTTGGGGAGCTCCTATTCTGTTCATCAAGAGAAGGATGGCGGTGAGGTTGTGTATTGATTGATCGTCAATTGAACCGGATTACGGTGCGGATATGTATCCTTTACCTCGCATTGACGATTTCTTCGATCAGCTCCAGAGTGCGAGACATTTTCTAAGTTTGTTTGGGATCAGATCATCATTGGTGGCGGGTTCGGAGTGATGACATTTTGAAGACTTCTTTTGTGCGTGCTACGAGCAGTATGTGTTTTGGTGGTGTCGTTGGACTCACCAACGCCCTAGCAGCATTCGTGGATATGATGAACCAGATTTCTTCAGGCCGTTCCTTGACCAGTTTATTGTTGTGACATTGATGACATTCTGGTCTATTCCAAGAGTCATGAGGAACGTGAGCAGCACTTGAGAATTTGTTTTGCAGACATTGGGAGAGCACCAGGTGTTTGCTAAATTCTCACAGTGTTCCTTCAGGCTTGATTGTGTTGACTCCTAGGTCTTGTAGTTACGGGAGACGGTTTTTGTATGGACCCGAGGAAGATCGAGGCCATACAGCTTTGGCCCAGGCTTTGGTACGGGACGGAGGTCCGCGGATTTTGGGCTTAGCAGGTTTTTACCGCCGTTTCGTGCAGGATTGCTAGTGTATCGCTGCACCGTTGACTAAACTGACCGGAAAGGAGGTTCTTTTTTTTGGACCGAGGTATGCGTGCGGAGTTTTCAGCAGTTGAAGACTCGGTTGACAACTGCACCAGTTCTTTCTTTGCTTTCTGGTTCGGGCGACTTTGTTGTTTAACTGTGATGTTTCGCGAGTGGGGATCGATTTTGCGTTGATGTGGCATTATAGAGTTATCGCTTTTGCTTCCCGACAGTTGGAGGAAGTACGAGCAGGATATCCCACTCATGATCTGAAGATGGCCGTGGTGGTCGTGCGTTGGAGATTTGGAGACACTACTTGTTCGGAGAGTCGTGTCATATTTTCACGGACCACTAGAGCTTAATGTACATCTTCCTGTAGCGGGTTTTTGATTGTTGAGACAGTCTTCTACAGATTTACAGTTCATGTGCAATCTTTGAGTACAGCTTAAGTTCGCCTCTACTGAGGGGACAACTTCCTCATGTCCGCGCCCGTCCATTTCCTTTCCTTAATTATTTTTGCGAGGCAAAGCCCGCCGATGCTCGTTTGTCAGAGATTCTTGAGCATACTTGGCTGGGTAAAGATTCGGAGTCCTTGATTTGTGACCAGGATGTGCTACATTTAGGGACGCGTTTGTGTACCTTATACTGATGGGTAGAGCGCGAAATCCTAGAGCAGGCACATCAGTCATCTTTCAGTGTTCATTCAAGTTCCACCAATTTATGACGTGACTTGTGAGATAGTTACGCGTAGGCAGGGATGAAGAGAGAAGTTTCGGATTTCGTTTCAAGGTGTCTGTCTTGTTGTGAGCTATGGTTGAGCATTTAAGACCGGCCGGAGAGTTGCAATCTTTAACCGTTCCGGAGTGGGAATGGGAGCAGATCTCCATGAATTTTGTTGTGGTGTCTACCCAGGTCTGGACAGGGTGTGACTCCATTTGGGTGTTTGTTGTCCGGTTATGCTCAGTTTGCTTAGCTGTTCTTCATTAAGTTTGTGCGTTGCACGGAGTTCCTTCATGCGTTGTATCCAATAGAGGCACCATGTTCGGTTGCCGTCTTGGGCAGAAGTTTCAGGAAGCCTTGGGTACTGGTTGAGCTTTAGCTCCGCTTTTTCCATCCGCAGGACAACGGTTTGTGAGAGCGGGCTATACAGACTCTGGAGAATATGCTTGTGCTTGCGTACTAATTATAGTCGACAGTTGGGATCGTCACTTGCCATTGTTAGGGTTCTCCTTCGATAGCTGTTATCAGGAGACATTCCAATTGGCAACCTTTAGGTTTTGTTTGGTAGGTCGTGTCGATCGCCATTCTGTTTTCTGACTCTGCGAGAGTAGGATTTTTGGACCCCAGCTTGTTTAGAGATTTCGGAGATGATCCAGTTGGTTCAGGTCAGGATGAGAGTAGCCCAGTGCAGACAGAGGTCTTATGCCGACCGTGGTGGTCGCAGACTGAGTTCGCAGTCGGAGATCATGTATTCCTATGGATTTTCCGATGAATGACGTGTTGAGTTTTGGGAAGCATAGTCCCAGGATTGTAGGTCCTTTTGAGATCCTCAAGTGAGTTAGTTTCGTTGCCTTTAATTTGGCACTTCCGCCCAGATTATTGAGTTTTCACCCCGTATTCCTTGATACTTTGCAAATACCTTCATGACCTTTCTCACATGATTCGGCACCAGACCATTTAGCTTGGACGCGATCTTTTCGTTCGTCGGCAGCCAATTGTGTTAGTGTTTCGGCAGGTGGAGAAACTTCGGTCAAGGGTCTTGCCATCTGTGGAGAGTTTTCTTGGGCGTAGCCGTATAATGTGGTGATCACTTAGGAGGCTGCGAGCGAGATATGAGAGTTTTGTAATCTTCCCTTTGAAGGTACGCTTAGTGAGAATTTTAAATTCGGGGATGAATTTTTATAAGGGGGGAGATTGTAACGCCTTAGAATTCGGTTAGTGTTAGTTTAGACGGTAAGGCGGGTTTTTGGTAAAAAGTTTACCAATTTAGGTTCCTCATATTTTATATCATCTAATTAATAATTTATTATTATTTGTTATGGCATGCACACACATGTGCATGTTTATGTGAGAGTTTGTTTGTGCTAATCTAGATTAGTGACCATTACAATTTAACCCTTAACCTAATCATTTGCTTTAATCTAATCCCTTTCTTTGCCTTAACCCTAAATATCTAGATATTTGTTTGTTGAGAGAGAGATATTTGTTTTGGAGAGAAGAGGTGGCATGGTGTAGTGTGAATGCATTGATGGTGCATTAATGCAAGTGGTGCACTCACCTCTTACTCTCACCTCTGTCTTTCTATTTTATCTTTTTCTTTTCTCTTTCCCTCACACTCATTTCCTTCTCATTTTCTTTATCTCTCTTCACATCAAACTGAACAATTCACCAATTCTTTACAAAACCATCACAAAACTTCACAATCTCACAAAAATCACATCTTTGGACTTGATTTGCCTCTTGGATGCCTTGGAGCTTGGGAAGCTAGGATCTTTGAGTTCTTTTGGTTAGGTAATGATCTCTTTCTGTTAAATAGGTGTTTATTATGTAGCGTAGCTTATTAGTTTCAGTTTAGAACGCGTTTAGTTTCGTTTCGGGTAAATATCGTTTTTTAGTGTAGTTTTGGGTCTCGGATAATCTACTATCAAACCAGGTAATTGTTGCAAAAGTTCCCATCACAGTGACCTAGTGTAGTGACCTAGAACCTACTCTCAAAATACGAGCCCCTTTCCTTTTGGTACGGCCGCAATTATATTGCTTCTGGCCAGAATTTGCGGCCAGACTAGGGAGTTAAGGTTTGGGTTTTGGTGTAGGGGTCTCTGGGGTTATTTGTGGTCTCATGGTACTTGCAACTTTTACAGATTGTTCGTATAGAAAAATCTGGGACCACTTTGCGTATTTCTTGTGTTTCGTTTCACGCGTTACGTTATCCGACACGGTTCGTGTTCTGTGTTCTGTTGCTCTGAGTCGGTTTCGTAGTGTCGCTACGCACGTTAGCCACATTACGAACACTTGAAAGTATGTTGTGTGTCGCATTGGGCCACATAGTTTGTACGTGTTTTGGGTTTATTGCTAATATTTACTTGCTGTGTTGTGTTATGTTTTAGGTTCACAGGCGGGGCTTCGGACGCTGTGACGAAGGGGAAATAGGTGGTTGGCATTACTTAGCCAAGAGCGTCGGTGAGTAGATTTAACATCTACAGGGGAATCGCCCGCATGGCGATATGCATCTGGGCTAGAGATGTTATGATATTGTCGCATATTCTATTTCATATATAGAGTTGCGCATACACCTTATTGCTTAGTTACTTGTTGTTCTTGGACTAGTACCCTTAGGACACTGCACTATTATTGACGGCCCATATTGCACGAGCACTGATTGTATGCCACGCACACCATCAATAATTGCCATGACACGCACAACACACATACCTATATGATATTGTTTGGTTATGGACATTGAGACATTGATTCATATTTTTTTATGCATATGACATATAGCATACCTGTATACCTATATGCTTACACATATGCCTCGACATGCTTACATGCTAGTTACCTGTATACCTATAGGGTATTGTACCATTAGCGATAGGTACATACACACATAATGACATAGCTACATATATACATTGCATACATACTTACACTTATACCTGGAGGGTATATTACGTCATTACTGATTGGTAGCTACATATACCTTGCTATACCTTTATGTTTACACCTATATCTGGTTATATCTACATGTGTACCTTTATTTGATGTTATATTAGACTTGGAGAAATTAGGAACCGCATGATTTATATATTAACTTGTTGCAGTTAAATAGCGGCTTTTCCTTTATATGCTTACATTGCAGTTTTATGTTGCATATATTATATTCATGGATTTTCGCATTGAGATATGGATTTTTCATGATATTTTTTGGATTTGAGGACCGTGGTAGTTTCATGAAATTATGCATTATTTGAAAAACCCGGTTTCTCTTGATATTATATTTCGGCAGCCACCATGAGTTTTATCGGGTCTGATATATATACCCCATACGAGGAGCGTCGTGGGCCGTATGAGGGTACATGGTGGGGCTCGGAGATACCCCGGGGCAAGAAAGGGATTTCGACGGACCATACCGATGAGGCCTAACAGGGGAATCATACCTTCCGGTGACAATACCTTTGACTCGACGGGTATCGTGGGGATACAAGCCGAGGTCATGTACGTATGGATACGTCGAAAGACGAAGGTCGAAGCTGGGCACTCGGGTTTTCGGAATAGCGTATGATACGTACCTATCAGGGTGCCAGTCGTGGTGACGGCACTTGATAGATCAGTATTTTTGTGTCGATACTTGATACAGGTTTTCATGATATTTTTACTCCTAAATATATATAACAGTGGAATGGGACGCTGTTATATATGCATATATATATATATATGTATATATACATATATATATATATATATATATATATTAGTGGAATGGGACGTTAATATATATATATATATTAGTGGAATGAGACGCTAATATATATGTATACATATATATACATCATCATAATTATTCATGCAAATATACTTAGGATATATGAGATTCACTTGATATTGGATTCAGGATATATGAGATTCACTTGATATTGGATACAGGATATATATGAGATTTGCTGATTTTGTACATTCAGGATATATGAGATTTATTTTGATATTGTACATTCAGGATTTGTGAGACTTACATGATATGAGAGCCAATTTGGGGGCTGATTTGAGGAAATTGGGATTTGGATTGTCTTGATGGGTTTTGGTCCTACCACGAGGTTAGGATTCCGTGTGAATGACATGTTTTATCCCATACTACGCATTTATTGTTTATGCACTGCTTCATGTATTAGTAGTACCTGATAGAGTACCTTCCATGACTGTTGTATTTACATACTTTTATTTTATATGCATTGCCTCATGTATTAGTTGTACCTGCTAGTGTACCTTTCATGACTGTTGCATATATACATTGTCATATCATTGCTTCATGTATTAGTAGTACCTGTTAGAGTACCCTACATGATTGTTGCAGACAAATTATCATATTATTGCTTCATGTATTTGTTGTACCTGCTAGAATACCTTCCATGACTATTGCATACATATGACCATTTATTTCCATTAGTTAGCATATGTTAGATTCGCGTTGTACGTGCATACTGTAAGTGCACGGCGGCGCCCCAACCGTCAATCCGACGCCGGAATGCGGAAGCGATGATTTACAATAACTTTTAAAACCGGCACCACTGCGCACTAAAACCCGGATCGGGCCATTAATCTAGTCCTAGCAAACTACAAGATGGGAAGAGAGATATACCGAGCGATCCGTGTCATCCGGTCTTCTCGTCGTCGTCCCGATCTCCCACGGAGTGTCCGGTCTCCACCTCCTCGCCGAAAGGGCACCACGTCGCCGGCTTCTTTTACGGGCTCCCACCTCTATACCGAGGCAACTCGGGCACAAAGTTGGCGAGTTGACGTGCCCATAATTTGCTGCAGAATGTAGTGTAGTGCTATGTCTCATTTGGGGTTATGGAGTTGCCTTATTGAGATGGTGGAGGAATGGAGTTTTGGAGATGGAGCTAAAATGGATTTTGTGAAGCCAAAAGAACAAAATTCCCCACACCAAAATTTGGGACAGCCCTTTGTCATGGCCGTCCTTGGCATGAGCAAGAGAGTGAGAGAATGAGGAAGTGTAGAAAGAGGTAGCCACAAGAATAATGCAAGAAAGAGAAAAGGCCATCATAATAAGCAATGATCACAAACCAAGTTCAACACTCCAAATCAACCATCATAATCCATCACCATTACAAAAGTCATGACATGATGGATTAATCAAGTCAATGGATGGTGCACCCATCATGAAAACCATCATGATGCAACAAAATGCAAAGACCACCCTCCACAATGCAAATTTGCACAAATGCAAATAAGCCCTCCTCCACCAAACTTCGGCCAATGAATGATACAAAGAAAATTGGCCGAAACGGAAAACAAACTGGCAACTCCAAAAACTGATCCCGTAATAAATCACAGGAAAACCCCGCTACTGTGCATACACACCCGCATCTGTATTCCGACCGAATACAAATGCAATGAGACAAAATCTACACTGTGCAATACTAGGATCCGGCTTAAACTAAAGCCCGCTAGTATTTTCCGTCCGATCATGATCCGTGCAATACTGCACCTATCTGATCGAACCCTGCCATATCTCCATACTGCCTCTACAGCGTTTCGCCCGAAAACTTGAGCAACTGTCTGTGGGGGACTCTAAAGACTCTTCAATACTATGGCTGTGGATTTAACCACTAGCACATCAGAGGTATAAGCCATACGTGATGGGCCACCAGCTATTGACCAAAAGGGACGTCTGTGAGTGAGCTCATCCTGACACCCTACTGAGCCTGTCAGTGACAATATCTGTACAGTCTGGTCCGTTCGTCTATGAGCATCGCATGGCGGGCCTAGGGGGTTGGTAAAAGTCAGACCCCCAAAAGCGGTACAAGTCGTGTCGGAGTGTAGCCCAGAACACCCTGAGATACTACTGGAATACCTACCAGTAAATCTCCTGCCTTGGCCAAGGACTTTCATATAAGGGCTCTCCTAGACACAGCGCGACCGCACCCCCAATACCGGGAGAGACGAACCCTCGAAGATTCGCTCACTGCCTCCATGTGGCTCGGGACTGTACCCAACTAGAACCTATTTGCACGTCTCCTTTGAGCGTGGTAGGGTAGTAATAAAAGTATAGTGGGAACTCACACGAGACAAATGACGATCCTCAGGTCGATGAACTAACCTGTACACATGTCACCAGGGAACTGCTATCTGACGTCAGGTATAAGACCAACTAGCATGTTCCCGGCGAATCCTGTCCGGTGTACTCATAACCCAATGAGCACCTGTATACATCTTAGGTGAACCAACTGACACCAGTGGCTTGTGAGACCGGCCACCGCCCCTCATCGGGGTCTCGACTGTATACACTAGTCTACTCTGGAGTATCGATGCCCTGTCTCGAAACTCCCACGACTAGGGACCTTTTAAGGATGTGCTTATAGAGTACCAGCTCCCATGTATATGATCGCCCTCATACTGCTGGCAGTCAAGCATGAATCCTAGGGGCTCTATCAACGTGTAATAGAGACATGTCTGATTACCTAAAGCAGTACACGATGATAAAGGTAAACTAGATAGCATACTATCATCTTGAGTAAGACTGTCCTACCGGAATAGGTCCTCCTTCGATCATTGCAATTACGTGCCTGTGATCCAATAATTGACTCTGAGGGCACTATCTCCAACAATCTCCCACTTGCACTCAAGGCTAATTATTGCGACGTCGCATACTCACAGCCCGTGTGATACCGAACACCCAACTCCTCTACTTGTCAGTCTCACAAAGCTCGTTTGCGAAACTATTGCGTTCGAGGAATAGTCTCAGTGAGTGGATCCGCTTTGATGTTTCTTTCTCTGTCTCTCTAGATCTCAAGTTCGCAGAGAAACCCATCTCCCGAAATGAGCAATACCTGTCTTAGAATGTGTCTGGATGTCTGATGGGACCTAGCATATAAATGAACTCCAAATCCAAACTTCTTAGACTGTATCGCCAACTGAACTTAATCAGTATCCTGCGCCATGCCTCCCTTAGTATCCGCCTGGATCACCTGTCAAAAATACTGCCCCTCGTCAGTGGGAAAACTATAACTCTGACAACCTCCTTGTCGTCCAGGTCACCTTGGAAGCCTGGAATGATAACTGTCTCCCGAATGAGACTGTCGTTATCATATCCCTAGAACATCCACTTATGTTCTAAAACTGCTTCCGACTGTTTCTCCAGGATTGGATCAATGTCAACTTATTGCATCTAGTGCAAAAACAACATCTGGTGTGGTACTTGACATCTCATGATTGATTCAATTGCCTAAGCAAGTGATCTTCCAATCATGCACATCCCTCTCCCCTTTAGTCTGTAAGACACCTTTAGAGAGGGTGACTCCATCACCTGCAGGTATACTACCGTGCCAGGAGTCGTCCATTCTAAATACTCATAGAATGCTGTCTAAGTACCCAGATTGGGAAACAACCCAAATCTAGATCTAAAACCATAGATCTAGTAACCAGTATGTCTGATATAATGTCCAAGTCCCATGTGGAGAAACCACTGTGTGACGACCAAAGTATAACCGATCGTAGTATAGGAATGTCACTTCCTACTCTTTGTATGTCATCCAAATACCAGGACATCACACCCTACTACCTTCTTAACAGATCCATCCTCTATTCTGATGAAGTCAAACCTATGACTGTCATATCAGAAATAGATGATCTATCTCCGCTACATCTGCTTTAGTCTATAAATAGACATAAGCCACTTGTCCACCAATGCTTCCGCTGCTCCCACTGACCACGACAACCCTCTAGCAGAGTCATATAGACGTACACTTCTAAAGCTAGTTTAGAACGACGCTATACTCATCCTCCTGCCGGGTCTCACGGTCTGGAACAACAGCAATGGTAAGTCTGGGTAAACAAGAACTTCCCTGTCACCGTCCTTGAGGCTACCGGAGTACCTCTCGGGTGCCTGAAGTTACCCACCGTGTCTGCGGAGTGGCCAATGGAATGTCAAACCAGATTGAATCTTTAGGTTCTTATCAAATCTTCAGCAATCGTTTGCGGTTCTGGAATCACTTCCAGTTCTACCATACTCCCACTACTGTTTTCTGAAGAAAAAAAAATCAATTTTTGTTAAAACTGTGGCAAGTTTAGAACAATATCACTATTGATCTTCCAAATGGTAGAAAATCAACCCTCGTCATAGCCTGGGTCAACCCACAAACAGCCATTACAGAAACATGCCTTGAGTTATCCAGAGTCTGGTTTTAAGCATAGGCCGGACAACTCCCCGTACCTTAACATCGTTAAGATACGAACTGTTCTATATCCAATATAGGACCAGAGGCACTGATTTAATTGAACCAGATTCAAATCATGCAGCTGTCTCCAGCGCATGTCAACTAAATGGAGAAAGGCCGATCAGTGTTACTCAACTTAGGAATGCTTCCAATTATGAGTAACCTGAAAGAGAAGCAAGTTCTCTTAATCATTACTATCAACTGAATACCACACACAAGTATCTACATCTTCGATCACCTTGAAGAATCCCGATACTTGCAATATCCGGTTCTCTACTTTATTCATATACCTATAACTTCTCAAAACTCAGAACCTGTGTTTCAACGAAACACTTATCTAAGAACTAGAGAAGTCATAAGTAAGCCGAATATAGTACGAGGACCAACCCCTCTATCCTAACGGACACTAGACAATATACAAAACTCTGTACAAGTCCCTTGACTCTAATAACTCACTCCCTGTGTGTCGTAGGTTGAAAACTGTACTTATGGTTAAGAAGAATTACACCGCTGTTTAATGCTTCTTACCTAACCATGAACTGATATAGGTAAATGTCATCGACATAATTTCAAAAAGGTATATCTCACTCTATAAAAATAGACGTACAGATATATCAATTTGAAATTGGTGCATTAGAACGGATATTCAAAACCAAATATTTGTCGTCCGGCAAACAGCCCAGGCGATTTCCTCAAATATCACCAATTACAACGAATTCCGATATAATGAGGACGATCACCTAATTCCCAATAACTTAATCCCACTCATCATCTGTAAAACCATACATATGTGAGAATCATACCTGGTAAATACATACCCTGGAGTAAGTATCTAATCGGCAAATCAGTTTTCCTTTAACAGTACACAGTGAAACTTAAACATTGAAATGTTTCGATGGGGTATCTGGGTATTCTTAGTAATTCCTCTTCCAGATTCACAACTGTAACCGTTTAAATCTCTGCCACCTCTCCAAATCCCTTCATATGTCTTTAGTCATTACCTTCTGTACACCCCTTTAGGCCAAATGGTTTTCTTCCTTCCCTACCGTTCGACATCAGCCTATGGTTTGGAAGAAGACTATCTAATAAGCATAATGGGTGTACTGTCCTAATCCTAGGAACACTCGTAATGCGAGAGAAGGTGATGATAAAAGACAACCGAATAAATCTTATTCCTATTTCTCCTGAACCAGAATCCATCCACGAACTGGAACAAGTTCCTTTCGAGTTCGTATATAACCATACGATGGAGTATCCAATAAACTGTGGATCTTCGTAGTGATACGTAGTGTCCTAGAGAAATACAAAGATGATGTAGGAGTGGTAATGAAATATTTGGTTTGGTCGTGAATAGCAGTCGCAATTTACATTGCCCTCCTTCTAATCCCTTTCTTTGTCTTTACATAATACCTTCTGTACACCATCGCTAGGCTAATTGGTTTTCTTCATTCCCTACCGGTCGGCACCAGCCTAAGGTTTGGAAGAAGACTATCCAATTTGCGTAATAGGTGTACTATCTCCTAAACCAAGGAGTACTCGCAACCTGAGAGAAGGTAAAAGGAAAAGACAACTGAATAGTCCTATTCGTTTTCTCCAGAACCGGAAACCATCCTCGAATAAATTCCTTCGAGTTCGTATATAACCATACGATGGTTTTGTCCAATGGAAGTGGATGTTCGTAGTAATACGGGGTGTCCTGGAGAAAAGGGTAAAAGTAGCAGTGGCAATGAGGTGTGCAACTCTGACAATCCAAAAGCCAGTCTTATAAGAAGGTTCGGTCAACTTGGTCTCTGAGTCATAGTCTAGGGTCGGGTCAATGGTCGCTGCCAAAGAGAGAGAGAAAAGAAACACTCAGCGTGCACTCTAACCTAGATCAGAATGGTTACCAATTTATCTAATCTGGAAACCTCCCACTGTACCGTCAAATTCTTCTCCAAACCTGAAAGAAGAATTAGTCGGGATCACCCGAGGAGTAAACCAACTCATCAGTGGGAATCGGGATCCAACTATCATCGCATGATAATGTGACGGAATCCGCTCACGTTATCACACTTCAGAAGGTATGCGCATATCTGGCAAGTTTCAGTTTCTTTAGAAACTCCCGATGTGATTTTTTTCCCCATGCTCTTATGACCTTGACTTTGGCCAACAAATCATAAGTCACATGTCAAGTTCTACCCGTCATTCTCCAGGTTAATTTGAATCCACCCGTACAAGCCCTTGACTTTGGCCAACAAGGCTATACGACTGTCCCAAACCAACGCATCTATCTATGCTACATATGAATAACCAATAGTTACCAAACACTGTGCCTTGACTTTGGCCAACAAACACAGCTTGAATACTATTGACTATCCATATGAAACGACGGAGGGCTACAAATGGTTTCTGGCGAAAACCTTTAACGTAATGAACTTGATATCGTTGAAGGAACGGATAGCTTTTTAGAAAAATACAGTAACGAAAACCCTTGCTAAAGAGGTCACTCCCGGTGAAGGGATCTCGGCTCTTTCCCCGTAGAATGAGGTGCAGGATATTCCAACTGAATACCACGATGCAAAGCAAAAGTAATCGGCTATAGTGAAGTTATTGTCCTGATGCAAAATTTTGTCTAAGGGGTCACTCTCGGTGAAGGGATCTCGTCCCTTGCCTCGTCGACTGAGGAGCAGGATATTCCAATTGAATACCACTGTGCTAAACAAAAGTGAACGTCCTTGCAATAACAGCTTTTTGAAAAAATGTTCTAACAACATCAGAATATGTTTGTTTTTAACTTGCATTGATCCGAATCAATGCAGTCCCATCAATTGATCACACCACAAAGAACGAAATATAATGATGTACGTATATGCCATCCGCATTCGCCACTGGGTCCCGTCATTACCAGTTAGGTTAGCTAACTAACGACAGAGCGGGGACTGGACTAGCGCGGATGCAAAACATATACAACATCCACTAATATATATATCAATATATAATATTTCGCTCAAGGTGTGATAAAATGCAACATCATATAAATGTACAACATGACAGAACAATACAGATATCTGGGATCCCCGGGTTTCACAGAGCCGCTGAAACCCGACGTTCCCCTGGTCGTGTGGATAGCCTGTGCAATGAAATCCTAGACCCCTACGGACGCGGCAAGTCACCCGCAAAAACCTGAAGCGAGGCAGCCCCCTTCAGCAACGTGAATGGACCACCCAGCACTTCACGGAATCCGGTAACTTGGGCACCCCTCCTGGGTCAACATGTACCCCTTACGAGTGCGGCGAATAGCCCGCCAATCCTAGAGTAAAGCCCCTTCCGTCTCAATGCCATGAGATGCGGGCCCGTTGCCCTCTAGAATCCGGCTATCCGTGCACCCCTCCGCGGGGTAATCCTAGTACAGAAAGTAAAATATACATACAACGGGTACATTGACCGCAACCTGGTCCTGCCCCAAAAGAATAATATACAAACAGGCAGTGACGGCAGTCCACATGTCGGACGCTCGCCCCGAAATATCAAATGTACATAATACAACAAAACTGTACTACCACTGCAACCAAGCTATCCCCCGCGACCGATCCGCAACATCACAGCACAATCACAGAACATCAACGTGAATGTCACGTTCGCAAATCCGTCTAACCGGGCTATAGCAGTTAGACAGGATTTACCGATCGAGTGACATCCACGGTCGCAGATATAATGTAAATACTGTGAACTAATGTGTTAAAAAAATTTCGATCGATCAAATTTTACCAAGTGGGCCCCAAGCATTACTGAGCACTTAAAGAAATCTGGGCCCAAAAAATAACATTCCAAAAACCCTATTTTACACTCAGGAGCTCTCTGTAAAATTTTGGGGCCATGAACAGTCTAGATGGCGGCGGAACCGCGGCCAAAGATGGGTTTGGCCTCGGTTCCGCGGTGGAATGGTGGGATCATGCAACCAAAATTTCATAGAATTCTTAGAATTTCCTGCACATCATTCTGCAACATACTGAAAAAAATTTCGAGCTAAAAAAATTTCGACAGAAAACTAATGTTTTGAAAAACGCTGTTTTGGAACATTTGTTCGATCGGAAGTGTAAACACATTAAACAAAGCTAGACTAGGTTAATGGCGAGGCTCTGATACCACTGTAAGTGCACGGCGGCGCCCCGGCCGTCAATCCGACGCCGGAATGCGGAAGCGATGATTTATAATAACTTTTAAAACCGGCACCACCGCGCACTAAAACCCGGATCGGGCCATTAATCTAGTCCTAGCTAACTGCAAGATGGGAAGAGAGATATACCGAGCGATCCGTGTCCTCCGGTCTTCTCGTCGTCGTCCCGATCTCCCGCGGAGTGTCCGGTCTGCACCTCCTCGCCGGAAGGGCACCACGTCGCCGGCTTCTTTTACGGGCTCCCACCTCTATACCGAGGCAACTCGGGCACGAAGTTGGCGAGTTGACGTGCCCAAGATTTGCTGTAGAATGTAGTGTAGTGCTATGTCACATTTGGGGCTATGGAGTTGCCCTATTGAGATGGTGGAGGAATGGAGTTTTGGAGATGGAGCTAAAATGGATTTTGTGAAGCCACAAGAAAAAAATTCCCCACACCAAAATTTGGGACAGCCCCTTGTCATGGCCGGCCTTGGCATGAGCAAGAGAGTGAGAGAATGAGGAAGTGTAGAAAGAGATAGCCACAAGAATAATGCAAGAGAGAGAAAAGGCCATCATAATAAGCAATGATCACAAACCAAGTTCAACACTCCAATTCAACCATCATAACCCATCACCATTACAAAAGTCATGCCATGATGGATTAATCAAGTCAATGGATGGTGCACCCATCATGAAAACCATCATGATGCAACAAAATGCAAAAACCACCCTCCACAATGCAAATTTGCACAAATGCAAATAAGCCCTCCTCCACCAAACTTCGGCCAATGAATGATACAAAGAAAATTGGCCGAAACGGAAAACAAACTGGCAACTCCAAAAACTGATCCCGTAATAAATCACAGGAAAACCCCGCTACTGTGCATACACACCCGCATCTGTATTCCGACCGAATACAAATGCAATGAGACAAAATCTATACTGTGCAATACTAGGATCCGGCTTAAACTAAAGCCCGCTAGTATTTTCCTTCCGATCATGATCCGTGCAATACCGCACGTATCTGATCGAACCCTGCCATATCTCCATACGGCCTCTACAGCGTTTCGTCCGAAAACTTGAGCAACTGTCTGTGGGGGACTCTAAAGACTCGTCAATACTATGGCTGCGGATTTAACCACTAGCACGTCAGAGGTATAAGCCATACGTGACGGGCCACCAGCTATTGACCAAAAGGGACGTCTGTGAGTGAGCTCATCCTGACACCCTACTGAGCCTGTCAGTGACAATATCCGTACAGTCCCTTCCGTTCGTCTATGAGCATCGCATGGCGGGCCTAGGAGGTTGGTAAAAGTTAGACCCCCAAAAGCGGTACATGTCGTGTCGGAGTGTAGCCCAGAACACCCTGAGATACTACTGGAATACCTACCAGTAAATCTCCTGCCATGGCCAAGGACTTTCATGTAAGGGCTCTCCTAGACACAGCGCGACCTCACCCCCAATACCGGGAGAGACGAACCCCCGAAGATCGGCTCACTGCCGCCATGTGGCTCGGGACTGTACCCAACTAGAACCTGTTTGCACGTCTCCTTTGAGCGTGGTAGGGTAGTAATCAAAGTACAGTGGGAACTCATACGAGACAAATGACGATCCTCAGGTCGATGAACTAACCTGTACACATGTCACCAGGGAACTGCTATCTAACGTCAGGTATAAGACCAACTAGCATGTTCCCGGCGAGTCCTGTCCGGTGTACTCATAACCCAATGAGCACCTGTATACATCTTAGGTGAACCAACTGACACCAGTGGCTTGTGAGACCGGCCATAGCCCCTCGTCGGGGTCTCGACTGTATACACTAGTCTACTCTGGAATATCGATGCCCTGTCTCAAAACTCCCACGACTAGGGACCTTTTAAGGATGTGCTTATAGACTACCAGCTCTCACGTATATGATCGTCCTCACACTGCTGGCAGTAAAGCATGAATCCTAGGGGCTCTATCAACGTGTAATAGCGACCTGTCTGGTCACCTAAAGCAGTACACGATGATAAAGGTAAACCAGATAGCATACTATCATCTTGAGTAAGACTGTCCTACCGGAATAGGTCCTCCTTCAATCATTGCAATCACGTGCCTGTGATCCAATAATTGACTCTGAGGGCACTATCTCCAACACATACTTGCGATTACCTGCATATGTTATTTACTATTCACGATTTGGCAACTCACCCCCGTTGTGCTACAGTGTTTTTCAGATTGTTCCCCAGAGCAGTCGAGGCAGGCTATTCATCTATCTTATCATCTTTTGCGGCGGATACCGCTTCGGCTCAGAGTGTACAGTTTTCCTTAGGTGGGTTTTGCAGTTATCCGATGTTGCTTATTGTATATTCGTTATATCCATATACTCTCCATCTACCATTATCTTGTACGACTTAGAGACTTGATGTGAGGACGATATTGTATTATTTTGGTGACTTGGATGTCTTTTATACAGTTTTATTTATATCGTCTTTTATTTCTTCGCTACGGCGTCGTATATCTGTTGTGGTGGTTGTTTTCCACCGTTGAGCGTGTTTTGCTCCCGTTTGGGAATGCTTTAATTATATTTATATTGTACCCATTTTTTGGGTTGGTTTTTACAAAGGAGGTGCTGCCAAAATTTTAATGGAAATAAAGTTGGACTTTTAAAGAATTTGGGTTGAGATTTCAAAGGTTTTGAAAATGCTATTGTTTCTTACTACTTTTGATGGTTTAGATTGCTGGGTTTTCAGCTTACTTAAATTGCGTTACGCCTGTAGACGTTAGGTAGTTTAAGGGCCGTCACGTGCCAATTTCGGTTCGTGACACTAATTTTGTCTTACTCTAGATATTTATTAACCTAACCATTATCTTTAGCCATGGTTTAGTCTCTACATGAGTTGATATGAGATATTTTCTCACCCATCACTTGAGATCTTTTCTTCATCTTCTTCATTTTACTCTCTAGCTCTTGAGTGAGAAGAAAAAGGAAAGTTAGAAAAATTATTCTAAAGTGAACAAAATTCCTACTTCATCAATTTATACCAAACTAACCATTTGGTATAGCTTGTTTGCTTCACTAATTCTCAACTAGTGAAGAGGTTGCTTGAGTTAGAGATTCTTCGATGTAGATCATTTTCGGCTTCGAAGTTCCTTGAGCAAGCTTGTTCCTTTCACCTAGTGGAGCCCGACGAGAGTCCAGGAGACCACCACTTGGAGCTAAAGGACTACTACACGGAGCTTTAGAAGTGAAGGACCGGTCTACAAAGGCTGTATTCCTTATTCACTTAGAGTAAAGTTGTTTACTTGCTTAGTTAAACCCTAATTCTCTAGTTAGATCCTTGGTTTGGGTTGCTTTGCTCTCTAGATTTTTTAAAATTGCATACCCGATACCTTATAAAACCTAGTGAGAGTGCAAAGGAACCCAGCAATTATAAGTGGCACGATGAAGGACACTAAAAGACACCTACCGTACATCCATGCCGTTGTCCCGTGGGTATTGACGGGGCCTTGTGCTTTCCTTTTCCCATAGTCCACGGTATAGTTGGACTTCTCTTGTAAACATTGATATATTCTGTACCAAGCTATAAACAATTACATAGCATAACAAACAGATAATTTACCGGTCTTATTCTCCTTACTTTTCTAGTTCATTCTATCTTTTGAGACTTACAGAGTGCTAGTTCGCTGACGACATTCCTTTCTCTTCTATTTTTGGAATGTTGTCAGGGAACCCGACTCTCAGGAGATCGAGCCCAGCCAGGACGATTTGGAGCAGTTTACAGAGAAGACAGAGTTCTAGTTCTTACTTGTACTTACTTTTCTTTCAGTTCATATGCTATTATTTAGGCATCGCTTTCTATCATTGTATTTTACTTTTCAGTTATATGTAAATAATGAATATAAATAAAAAGTTGTTGTTTCATTACATCTCTTATTATTCTTGTGTTATTTAATTTATATTGCTTATTTATGCTTAGCGTGTTTACTTCTGAGTAAATATGTCGCGTGCCTCGCCACATCTCCTTCCCCATACATTGGGAAGCGGGGCATGACACTGACCGTTTCCCAATAAAAGAATATACAAACGCCGGTAACGACGACCACAAACCAGCCGCTCATCCCGAATAAACGAATATACATTCAAATCATACTGTACATATATCATCATACGAGGGGTATCCATCACGACAATCTAGCTAAACCATCACAATGATATACAAACCAACATAACAAGTATCATATGTGCAGCCCCATCTAATTGACCATATAGAAATTAGACGACATTTTCCAACACATATACATAAACACGAATAATAAACGATGCTATAGTTTTGACCCAAAAATTTTCCGTGTTGATCGAAAACAATGATTACACTAACAGAAATCTGGGAAGTTTTGATCTTCACCAAAAATTCCTATTTCCAAAAGATAAAGCCTTTGCACGAAGCATAAGGAAAATTGTAAGAGTTTGGACGACTTAGGCGGCCAAGAAACTGCCCCAGGCGGCCAGAAGACTCCAGTTTGGGCTCGTCTTCATGCAGTGACATTTTTAAATCATTTCCAGCTCATTTGCATCCGCCAAAAAATTTTCAGAGATCGTTTTAAAAACCCAACAGTGACTTGATCTTTGGAAATAAAATATGGTTAAATTTCTGTTTCGAAACTTAAACATCGTCCACTGCTAGTTCTATTGTTTGGATGGCTCTGATACTATGATAGAGTTCCTAGTGCTTGTGCCGCTAAACTCATGGCTAAGGCAGAATGATAAACGAAAATTTTCAAGCAACCACTAGAAACCACGACCATAAAAATCGTCCAAACACTAAACTAGCAAAACAAATAAGGCAGCTAGCTACTAGGTTATGAACATACAACCTTTATAGCGTATCCACCCAATCATGGAAGACCCCTTCCACCCAATCATGGAAGACCCCTTCGGTCACGACCTGAAATATTAGCTCGTGACCGGCACTTAAATCACGCAACGTCTAAAGGCATAACGTAATTCAAGTAAGCCGAAGCCCAGAAATCTAAACCTTTTTAAGAAATAAAAGAGGTAAAGTTTTGAAATACAGGTATAATGAAAACAAACGTATTATTAAATGCATGGATAATAGAACATGAAAAATGCAAGTGGATTTTATTAGTTGGAAAACATGTTTCGTCTTTTAAATATTTGGCCAGCTCCTGCTTTGTATATTTTGATCCAAAACCACAAATACATGATAATATAAAAAGCATCCCCAAGCGGGAGCTAGCTCTTCTCCAATCGGCGGATTCATAACCACGCAAGTCATAAAATAAGTATACGACGCCCAACGGCGAAGATCAGCACAAAGAATAAAGTAAAGAAAGACATCCAACTCACCAAGCGAACATATAACCCATCGCTCAAGTCTCACAACTACAAGTCTTTCTAAGTGTTACTATTTATACAAATACTAATTTTGATTGATGGAGTTGATTAGATACAATATGAATAATAATACAAGAAGGGTACGATCAAACATGTACCACCTACTAAAGCAAATCATCCGAATGCAACTATGTGCCAGCGATGCCGCTACTGATCAATGCGGTCAACCTGCAAGAACTGTGGCACAACGGGGGTGAGTTGCCAAATTGTGAGTAGAAAAACATCATCAGGTAGAAATCGAATAAACAACGATTCCTAGGTCAACTACATCATAAAGGTAATAATATGATATCTAAGGTGACCGTAACTGTAAATATGTGCCAACAGTATACTCAAGAATATATGCAAGTGGATATCATCCAACCATATAATCAATGCATGTGAATATCATAAAAGGATATGCATGTAAATATGAGGATATCAACTATCGTGTGTCCATCAACGACACATCGCAATCATGGAACCTGAGTGTCCAGCATCGATACTCGAAAACATCATGAAACCCGTGTCCAGCATCGACACGTAAATCCTCATATCTCAGGCTCCGAATCCTCAGTTCGGCCATCATATATATCTCATCTCAGGCGCCGCATACTCTAGTCGGCCCTCATATCCATCTCATAACTCCTGTCGGTATCCTTCGGATAACCGACGGGTCCAAATACTATCACCGGTAGGTAGTGCTCCCCTGCTAGGCTCACCGTCTAATTATACGAGTCTTCTTACCATGGGGTACATCACCGGGTCCACCATATACCCACAGACGGTGCCTACCACTCCTCGAATCGGGTTTCACATGTCAATCTCAGAACTGAGAAAATACATGGTGGATGCACAGAAATATCATATCAAGAGAAACCGGGTTTTTAAAAACAATACATACTTTCTTTTTGAAATAACCACGGTTCTCAAATCCAGAAACCTCATGAAAGCAACATATCTCAATGCGTATAATCGTAAAGCATGATGCATGCGACATATAAAACAGAATGTAAGCATATCCGTATATCATGCAACATGGAACAGTGATGTGAGCATGGACATATCATCATAATGTGAGCATAGTAATATAATAGCATGATGCAGCAATTCTACTGTATGAGTGACATAGCAATTATCGTTGATGAAGTGTGTGAGCCGGCAAATCTGTGTAAGTGTAACATACGCATCATCGATAATGGTGTGGGTGTACTAGCACAGGTATATGCAATGAAATAAGAATAACATGAATGTAGCATAAAGTAAATCGTCAGCTAAATGCAATAAGATATACGTATCTAACATGACCAAGTCGGTGAATATATCAATCGGCATCCATCCTCACAACATCACGTACGGTATAATCCATCGTACGGCATCCTCTAGTCAAGGGTCTAGATCAATCATCAAGTCAAACTCATCACGTACGGTAAATCATCGTACGGCGGTATTAAACGATTAGGGATTCTATCAACCTATATGTGTAACATTTCAGAAAAATAAAATATTATTTTTGGGAATTTTTATAATTTAATAATAAATATTATGAATATTTTAATAATGCGGTATAATTAAATACCGATAAAGTGGAAAATAGTTGGAAAATTATGGAAATTTCTGAAATAAGAGCGTTTTATATGATTTAAGAAAATTATGAAATTTTATAATTAATATATTCCATTTTAATGCTAATCGCGATTAAATATCGCTAATCGTGCATTAAGCTTGTTTTGTGCACATGACATGCACCATGTCATTTTTTCACATTTGTTACATTTTGTAACCATGGCTTCATTTGGTTTTTAATTGTGCTTGGTTTAAATGAGTAGAGAAAACAAAAAAAAAGAAAATATAAAGAAAGAAGTATAGGTAAGAGAGAGAAAGAGAGGGTGAGGGGTCTTGGTTGACTTGGGCCATTCTCTTCCGTCTTCATTATTTTCTTCATCTTTCTTTCCCTTACCTCTCCCATGGCAGTACCCCCTCCTCCCTCCTCAAGCACCCCTCACCTCACTATCCAAACCAACTCAAAACATCATCTCCATTTCATAAAAAAAAACATGCACAAGCTCATTAGATGCACCTTGGACCAAGAAAAATTTGATTTTGAAGACTTGGGGCAACTCAAGAATTTTCTTGAGTTGCCAAATGAGATAATTTCTGCACCATTAGAGTTGTATTTCATTCTCTTTAGCATCCTTACATGTTTAGAATCGATATCGTGTTGTATAGTGAACTTTGAAATTCCAAGTTGAGAATTAGGGTTTGATTTGAATCCAAATGTGTAATTGAGGTCAGTAGGGACCACACGACCCCTGTAGGGATTGTATAGTGGGCTAAAACATAGAATAGAACCCCAAACCCAAACTTAGAAACCCCGACATCGGCAGATTTTATGGAAATTGTGATGTGTTTTTGTATCTGCTATCACCCGGGACACCTGAAAAATATTTAGCAAACACAGAGAGATGTGCAGGTAACATAGAACCTATACCCAAAACCTGAGACCCCCACTCCAAGTTCTGGCCGAAAATTTACTCATTTTGGCCGCAAATTGCGTCCTGGGTAGATTGGAAATGATCCTTGTTTGGTCCAGGGCTTTATTTCCAGTAAATTAGACCCTCCATATGTGCAAAATTGGCTAATTTCACTTAGGGTAAAATCTGGGACCATTTTCTTGAGTTGCTGCATTGTTTTGCGACTTCGTTTTAGATTTAGGATTTGGTATTTGATTTTGTGTTCCATCGTCTGATGTTTTTACGTCAGCGACGGGGGTTGTTTGGTGGTTTTGCAGGCGTAAGCTATATGTTCTAACCTATAAGTGATTCGTATGCCGTTTTAGTTTTCATGTTCGATTCTTGATACTATATGACGCATTGGAAATTGTAGGTACCCCCACAAGGATTTCGAGACGACGAGGATGAGTGTGGCGTCATCGACCTCGGTAAGCGAAGATCAAAGTGAGTAGATCTATATCTACGGGGGAAGTCGGGTGGATGGCGTATAGTACCCCTGCAGTTCGTAGTGTAGTGTATGGTATATATTATATGGATATATTTATATGTTTATTATGAGATTATGATTTATCTAGATAGACTTTGGGGAGTCATGGATAACTTTAGTGTACTTGGATGATAGTGTCGTTAGTTAGTTTAGTCGCGAACCTTAGAATAAGGTTTACACCCACACGCACACAAACACATGTTTACATTGTTTTACTTGTGTGTTTTTGGGGATATGTATATATATATACACATATAGGATTGGGACTATGTATATATATATATATATATATATACACATATATATATACATGGATGATGAGGATTGTTTATGGTACTTGGAGATGAGTCGATGAGATTGGGCATCATTCCATGAGACCGGCGATATGTTTTGATTCGTATTATGAGATACGACATGAGATTATAGCTGGCCTTTAAGTGTGTGTTTCATACCACGTGTATATATGCAGATGGTATTAGTTTGTACTAGACTTAGATCAGTACCCCAGTTCATGAGATATGATGATAAGGATACCAAATGAATAATGAGATGAATGTGATATTTGACCCGTACCCAGATTTGGGATGCCGTACGATGGATTTACCGTACAAGCTATATATTGATGATAGATCCGCACTCTTGACTCGAGGATGTCATATTGTATATTGTATCGTATGTGATACTATTGAGGCGGGAGCACCGACTATTATATTTATATATATCGACTCAGACTTAGGCGGTTTTCCCTTACCCTTTCGGTTAGACTGTTCGTTTAGTCCTGTAGTTACTTGTAGATGGTAGACTAGACTCGAGTCATACTTATTTCCAAAACTAACGAATCGTGAGTATTTTAAAGACAGGCCAAGGGATTCTACGGATATTTCAAAGGACGTACCTCTTTTCTTAAAAACACTGTAGCCCTATTTTCCAAACACCACGATTCGTGTGATTTCAAATAACAAACTGTATGACTCGTATAACTAATATAGATTCCTTATTGTTGCATTTCCATTTCCATATATTCATGTGGTTATTAGCGCATTGCATGCCTATATACTTGTGATTTTTGTTATATTGAAACTCATGCTGTCAGGACACCAGCACCATTACCGATGATGCATATGCTCCACGTACACCTGCTTGCCGACTCACACACTACATCATCGATAATTGCCATGTCACTACACTGTAGGATTGTTACATTAGGATATGACTCCTTGCATCCCATACTTGCGTATATACCTACTTGTACATCCATATTGGCGCACATGCACATTGTACACTCATACTTGCGTATATACCTACTTGTACATCCATATTGGCACACATGCACATTGCACACTCATACTTGCGTACATACCTACCTGTACATCCATATTGGCGTACAGGCATATTGTACACTCATACTTGCGTATATACCTACTTGTACATCCATATTGGCGCACAGGCATATTGTACACTCATACTTGTGTATATACTACTTGTACATCTATATTGGCGCACAGGCACATTGTACACTCATACATGCGTATATACCTACTTGTACATCCATATTGGCACACAGGCATGTTGTACACTCATATTTGCGTATATACCTACTTGTACATCCATATTGGCGCACAGGCATATTGTACACTCATACTTGCGTATATACCTACTTATACATCTATATTGGCGCACAGGCATATTGTATACTCATACTTGCGTTTATACTACCTGTACATCCATATTGGCGCACATACATATTGTACACTCATACTTACGTACATACATATTGTACACTCATACTTGCGTACACACATAATGTACACCCATACTTGCATACATACGTATTTGCACATACATAGATGATTCTGGCTTGATTTTGGAGATTTGGGAACCGCAAGATATATTTTAAAACTGGATTCATTTTTAAAAAGAGCGATTTTCCCTCGATATGTGCATATTATTGTTCCATGTTGCATGATATACGGATATGCTTACATTTCTGTTATATGTCGCATACATCATGCTTTATGATTATACGCATTGAGATATGTTGTTTTCATGAGATTTCTGGATTTGGGAACCGTGGTTATTTCAAAAGAGAGTATGCATTGTTTTAAAAACCTGGTTACCCTTGATATGATACTTCAATGCGTCCACCATGTGTTTTCTCGGTTCTGAGAGTGGCATGTGAAACCCGATTCGAGGAGCGGTAGGTACCGTCTGCGGGTACATGGTGGACCCAGTAAGGTACCCCAGGGCAAGAAGACTCGTATTGTTTGACGGTGAGCCTGGCATGGGAGCACTATCTACCGGTGATAGTATTTGGACTCAGCGGTTATCCGGAGAATACCGACCGGAGTAGTGGGATGGATATGAGGGCCGACTAAGGTGTGCGGCGCCTGAGATATATGACGATTTAAGTGTCGATGCTGGACACGGGTTTCATGATGTTTTGAGTGTCGATGCTGGACACTCAGGTTCCATGATTTTGATGTGTCGCGAGGGACACACGTTGATTTATATCATCATACTTTCATGCATATGCTTTTATGATATTTACGTGCATGATGTTGTTGTGTCATTGGTTGACCGTGGACGAGATCCACATGCATACAGGCATTGATTATATAGTTGGATGATATCCACATACTTATAGACTTCATGATATAGTTGACATTAATTTCATGTTGATTACATTGATCATACCTCATATTTATGATATGTTGCTACCTGAGACACTGACACGAGCACTTGGTATTACACTGATGTATAGATGTTTACCCTTACCACCTTATCATGCTTCAGGCTTTATCTTTTTGAGGTTTATATATATTATGATCGTATTGACCTAGGATTGAGTCATACATACGATTTCTACTCTGTGATGTTTTCTACTCACGAGTTGGCAACTCACCCCCGTTGTGCCACAGTTCTTGCAGGTTTTGCCGTACAGGTTTTTCCTTGGCGGCTTTATTGGCACATTACTCCATTCCGGGTGATTGCTTTGGTATGTGGGTTCACTCGTATCGTGACCACCATTGTACTTATTTATATTCAGTTGTATCTAGTAAACTCCATCAACCAGACTTGTACATTTATTTCAGACTTAGAAAACCAGTTGTATATATATTCTTTCGACCTTAGAGTCGCGCGTTGTATTAGTATGGTTTTCTTGATGATTTTGAGTTTCCTTTTGAGTTTTGATCCTCGCCCTTCGGCGTTGTATATTATATTGCTTGCGTGGTTGTGGCCATCGATTGACGAAGAGCTAGCTCCTGCTTGGGGATGCTTTTTATCATTGATGTATATATTATTCATGTTGTACCTCGTTCGGGGCCAGTATTTACAAAGGAAACTCTGCCGAAATTTTCAGAAAAGACTTGGGATTTTAAAAACGCATAATTCGGCTTATGCTATTAAAACTACTTCTTTAAAACCCGTTCTCCTTCATTTATTATTTAAAATGGTTTTATATTTCTGGGCTTTTGGCTTACTTGAATTAGATGGGGTCCTATATACTTCATATGATTCAAGGGCCAGTCATGTGCCATTTCGGGTCGTGACAAAGTTGGTATCAGAGTGCTAGGTTAACCTTGGTTCGAGTCTATGTTTGACTATGTGGAGCCTAGGGCGTTTGTATATATACGGAATCTATGCTTGACCTTACGGAACTTAGACGTAGTCGAGGGGGTATTAGACCCGAACTTTCGTCGCGTAGGTTGACCTTGGTTGATGGAGTAGGTGACTTAAGGAGAGTGACGTACCGTGTGTATGTTCCGCGGCATACTTACGATACGCTACTCCGGTTAGGGAGCCTTAGGATGCACATTTCCTTGCATAGTATTATATTCATTCCTATGATCTATCCTCATCGATATTGGTTTATGGTTTTGCTTCCACGATTATACAGGCAGAGAGAGCTACGGCTAGAGTTGCGGTCAGCATGAGCTCATCACGGACGAGGACTGACCAGGACGTGATTCCAGGGACATACGATTTGCATAGATGCGTCGTTTTATTGTGTTTTTGCACGATGAGAGGTTGATGAATCGCTTTTACGGGATTTCTCAGATGTGCAGATCAGCACCAGAGGATCAGGCTACTGCTAAAGGCCGGCGAGCATGTGATGATTGTCAATGCACCGATTATTTTGATGATATAGGCACTGTTCAGCGTGCGGACGAATGAGCCAGTTGCTGCTGCGAATGATGAGATATCGCCCCAGATGTTTGGAGCTATTGCCACACGAGTTGTACTTAGAGATATGATAAATGTTAGTGTATATGCCCTAGAGGCCATTACTGTATCATACTAGCTTGTATATTACTTGATGGAAGCTTGGGATATTCACAGTTGTATAGACAATCTTGCTCAAAATGGTAGTATGCTACTTGGTTTGTCTCTACTTCAATATGTGCATGTGTTTCCTTTTAGCATATCGCTTATACATATTAGTAGAGCCCTTAGGATCTTTGCTTGATTACCAGCGTTGTGATGGCAGTCACACTTGTGGGGGCTGGGTAATCTATAAGCACATCCTTATACAGGTCCCTAGTCGTAGGACTATCGAGACTGGGCATCGATACTCTGGAGTAGACTAGCGTATGCGCTTCTCATCCCAGCAGAGGAGATGGTCTATCCTACAGCCATCAGCACGTCGTACTGGAGATAGTATGCGGGTGCTCGTTAGGTTACGAGTATACTGGACAGGACTCGTTGGGAACTGTTGGTTGGTATTATACCTATCGCCAGTTATCAGTTCCCAGGTGACATGAGTACAGCTTAGTCTGCTGACTTGACACTGCCACTTCGCCTCGAGTGTGTTCCCACTGTACTTTGATTACTACCCTACCATAGCTCAAAGGAGTCATGCAAACAGGTAGTAGTTGGGTGCAGTCTCGAAGCACTTGGAGGCAGTGACGGTTAGACAAGATTCGTCTCTCCCGGTATTGGGGGTTGATATCGCGCTGTGTCTAGGAGAGCCATTACACATAATAGTCCCAGGCCAGGGCAAGCGAGATATACTGGTAGGTTTCCAGTGTTATCTCAGGATGTTTTGAGCTACACTCCGACACGACTTGTACCGCTATTAGGGGACTGATGTTTACCACCCCCTAGGCCCGCCATGCGATGTTCTCAAACGAATGGACCGGACTGTATGGAGATTGTCACATTCAGGCTCAGTAGGAGTTCGGATGGGTTTACCTCATCGGCCTTCTTATCGACATCTACCTGGGGACCGTTACGTACAACTAGTGGCGCTTGTGGTCTGTGGTTAAACCCTCCACCAGCGTAGTGTCGTGTCTTTAGAGTCCCACACAGAGAGTTTCCCTGCACTGAGCGAAACGTGTAGAGGCCGTATGGTTTTACGGCAAGGCTACGATCACTTACGTGCACTTGTGTGCGTATGCTGTTCGGGCAGGCAATACTAGTGGGCTTTGGTTTAAGCCGGATCCTAGTATTGTACGGATGGATTTGTTTTGTCTTCTGTGCATTCGCATTCTAAGGAATACGGATGCGAGTGTGTATGCACAGTTGTGAGGAGCGAAGAAGAAGGAGGTGCCTCATTAGAGTTTTGACAGTTGATTCGGCCAAAACCATTATGAGGCGGACTCATTAGGGTTTTGGCAGTTGGTTCGGTCAAAACCATTATGAGCCGGGGACATTATTTACTAATCTTTTTAGTGATAATTATGTTATGGCTAATTGCTTTGACCATTTGACCATACTTGACTTTGTTGACCGTTTGACCAAAGTTGACTTGGACCTTCATGAGAGGTCTAGAGTATTCTTTGGTTTTCTTTTTATTTTTGATATGAAAATAGTCAATTCAAATGTAGCCATCAACTTTATCATGAAAGGATTAGTAATGATGATGTTTTATGCATTATTGTAACCATGGTTCTTTTTCTTAGTTCATTATTCTTTTCTCATTCTCTTTCTTGATATGAGAAAGCTCCATGGTTCTCCTTCTTCTTCCTCCTCTTGAAAATTCCTTTGATCTCATGTGTTGAGAGAAAAAGGATCCAAATAGACAAACACATCCATCTACCTCTTCTACTCAATCTAGGACATCAAGCCTAGCGATCTTGTTGCCCTAGTTGCCTCGGCTCGAGGTGGAGCTCGGAGCAAAACTCTCGGGTGGATCGTCTTCGACTCAAGGAGGCCGCAGAGGTGATCAAGATCCGGATCGATCCTCGGAGCTCAGATGGACGAGCAGGACAGCGGAGAGAAGACCCGAAGAACCGGTATCGTGAGGTATAATCTCTATGGCATAGTAGATAGCACCTCATGTAGTTTGCTAGGTTTTTGTTTAGCAAAGATCCTCACTTTTTAGTCCATGTTGCTTCGTGCCAAAAAATTGTTTTTTACCGTTTCCGCCTCCCCGTAAGAACCGGGATGAGCAATGTGGACTTACAGTGGTATCAGTGCCTAGCTAAACATAAACTAGGATGTTAGCAAAGTATTTAGAATTTCGATCGGAAAAAAAATCGCAAAACACGTCCGGAAAAATTAACTTTCTGTCGATTTTTTATACTGCTCTAAAAATTATTTGACATACATGAAAAATCGGCTCAGGGTTTTCTAAAAACACCCACCAAAAACGATCCAGTAACTGGGTCAAAGCGCCGTGGAACAACGGCAAGAACATGCTTCTTGCCGCGGATCCGCGGCCGAGTTGACTCGGCCATGGACCGTTTTTGGTGCAGTGTTCTTAGTTGGATGTTTTGGGATTTTTAGTATATTTTGTTTCTGCCCAGAATTTCCAGAAAACAAATTTGTGTTTGGGGTGGTTACAAATCCATATTTTGATCGAAATTCCGTAGACTTTGGCTAATGGATATTATCTATGATGTGATATATGTATTGAACGTCTGCTAATCGCTATACGTCGATTAGTGGGGGTTATACATATCTGTGATCTGTAATATTGATGGTTTGTGTATATGAAATCGTTGGATTGTCGCGGATGAATAGCCGGGTGGATGTAAGATGAGAGTGTTCTTTTTCTTTCATTCAATATAAAATTTGTAATTGATGTAATATTATTTTATGGCCGCACATCCGGGATGAGGTTGCAGCCGCCATTGTATAATTTGTTTTACTGTTTTTGCTCCTAGGATAGACCCAAGGTGGGGTGCACAAACTACTGGGTATCTCGAAGTGCCGAGTGGCCTACTCACGTTGTTGAGGGAGGTTGCTTCATTTCGGGTACTTGGCGGGTAGTTTGCCGCATCCGTAGGGGGCTAGGGTGGGGCATTGGCTATTCATCGCGACCGTGTAATCCGCTTTTCGTTGCAGGCTCGAACGAATCGCGGATTCCTAGTATATCCAAATTGTTCATCTGTGATCTGGAATAGCTATCATTGCATCTGATGAATGTATATATCTATATATGATATCTATTTAGGCGTTGCTTATGTTTTGCATCCGCGCTAGTCCAGCCCCCGCTCTGTCGTTAGTTAAGTAACCTAACGGGTGATGACGGGGCCCCGTGGCGAATGCGGATGGCATAAGCGTACGTCGTATTTTCGTTGTTTTCTGCAATGGTAGGATTAAATGATGGGATGCATTAAAATTAATGCAAGAAAATAAACCAAAGTAAAGTCGTTGGAACACTTTCAAAACCACTCGGTTCTTTTCAAAAACCAACTTTTAAACGCGGAGCTTGAACCACTCCTTTTAAAAGCTATCTCGTTCCATCGATTATATCAAGTTCACTACGTTCACGGTTTCGCCAAAACCATTCGTAGCCCTCCATCATTTCAATTAAATATTCGGTAGTATTCAAGCTATGTATTTTGACCTACGCCAAGGCATAGTGATTGGTAGCTGCCGGATATTTATCTGTAGCATAGATAGATGCGTTAGTTTGGGACAGTCGTACTACTATTTTGGCTTACGTCAAGGGTATGTACGGGTGGGTTCAAATTAACCTGGATAATGATGGGTAGAACTTGACATGTGACTTATGATATTTTGGCCTATGTCAAGGTCATAAGAGCATGGGGCAAAAATCCACATCGGGAGTTTCTAAAGAAACTGAAACTTGCTAGTGCTGCATACCATTTGGAGTGTGATGATTTTGGTAGGATTCCTTCAGTTTTATCACACGATGATATTTGAATCCCGATCCTACTGTGAGTATATGCTACTCCTTGGGAACTTTCTCACTTAACAATCAATTCTATAAACCAAGTAGGTGTCCAGAAAGGTGTTAGCAGGGCTAGGCCCCAAGGGAAAAGAGGTTCTTAAATTAAGGAACTTCGCGAAAGCGTTGGAAAACCTCCCTCGAAGTACCAACACTGGCCTGGCTGAATGGTTAAGCAAGTATTGTACGGTGAGATTGATCCCGACTAATTCTTCCTTTTTGGTTTGAGGAGGGATTCGAGAGACAGTGGGAGCCATCCTATTTAGATAAATTAAAAACCAATCTAAACTTGCAAGAGCATCATACTGAGTGTTTTCTTCTCTATCTCTTAATTGCAGCGACCCAGTGACCACACATAGGTTACATCTAGATAATAAAATGACTGAATCTGGCTGTTATGACTGGCAAAAGTCTGTCCAGATGTCCATTACCTATGACAAGCTGGGACAACTCTTAACTAATCCAAACCCTGCCGTCTCAGGACCAGTTTCCCCTGTCACGGATATTGATATCCGTAAGACATCAGAAAAAGACTGTGCGAAAGCCAAGTGCCTCGTGTTAGCCTCAGTTGATGGTGCATACCAAAGGCAGCACGAGAAGATGGACTTAGTTTCTATCTTCCTCCATAAAAAAGATTTATATAGAGAGCAATCTCGTATCGCAAGATATGAGACCTCGAACGAATTGCTTCAAGCGAGGTTGGCTATCGGGTCATCTATAAGGGGCAACATCCTTACAGAGACCAGCTATTTTGAGCTCACGGACCTGAAGAACGGGTCAGATGCTGACTTGATTCTACAGTCTCTACCTTCTACCCTGAAGGAAACCAGGGAAGTAGAAGGAAAGAGAAGGGCAAAAGTTTCGGGACTGGATGTAGAAAGAGAGGGACGTTCCTATTGTTGCGGGAATGAGCATTGGCATAAGGATTGCAGGGCTACTGGATGTAGAAAGAGAGGGACGTTCCTATTGTTGCGGGAATGAGCATTGGCATAAGGATTGCAGGGCTAGCAAAGCCAGTAGCCAGGATTCGAAGCATGTTATGGCTTCGGCTTCGGGTGTGTTTGTAATAGAGAACTGTATGTCAGTTAACCCTACTTTCTGGGTATTGGATACCGGATCAGGATCTCACATCTGTAATTCATTATAGGCTCTGAGAAACCATAGGGTTATCAAGATAGGTGATATGACTCTCAGGGTTGCTAACGGAATGAGCATGAACGCTGAATCCGTAGGGGAATATCATCTTGGACTGACAACTGGGCAGATATTGATTCTGCGTAACTATTTTTATGTACCAGATACGACTTGTAATATCATATCTGTATCCTTACTTTCTAGGGAAGGATATGATTTTACTTTTGTAAGCGATGTGGTCCACATCCACCTAAATCAAGTACTGATTGGGTCAGGTACATTAGAAAACGGGATATACGTATTGAATCAAGCTCAGATTTTCAGTGTCCAGAACACACTTAAAAGAAAGTCTCCGGAAATAAATCAGGCTTTCTTATGGCATTGTAGACTGGGTCACATTAATGAGAGAAGGTTGACGAAGTTACATACAGAAGGATATTTGGATCTGTTCGAATATCAATCATATGCAACTTGTCAATCCTGTCTCAAAGAAAAGATGACAAAGACTCCATTTAGTGGACACGGAGTAAGAGCGAGCGAGCTCTTGGGGCTCGTACACAGCGATGTGTGCGGTCCAATGTCTACACATGCGCGAAGCGGTTATTCTTACTTCATTACTTTTACGGATAATTTTTCAAGGTTCGGGCATGTCTTCTTAATGAAGCATAAATCTGAAGCCTTTGAAAAATTCCAGGAATACAAGAATGAAGTAGAAAAACAAACAGGCAAAAGTATCAAGACACTGAGATCTGATCGAGGTGGTGAATACTTAAGTGCCGAGTTCCTGAATTACCTAAAAGAGAATGGAATTCTCTCTCAGCTTACTCCTCCATACACTCCACAACATAACGGTGTATCGGAGAGACCGAACCGAACCCTATTGGATATGGTGCGTTCCATGATGAGTAACACTGAGTTACCGCGATCATTCTGGGGATACGCACTAGAATCGGCTGCATATCTTTTGAACCGAGTTCCAACTAAGACTGTGCCTACCACACCATATCAGATATGGAGTGGGAAGAAACCCCATTTTCAATATCTGAAGATTTAGGGATGTCCAGCTTTTGTCAAAAAGCAGCATGCGGACAAACTCGAGGCACGCTCGGTACAGTGAAAGTTTATGGGATACCCAAAGAACTCCAGGGGGTATCTTTTCTATTACGCAGAAGAACAAAAAGTCTTTGTCTCTCGTAATGCCCACTTTCTGGAACATCAGTTCTTAGAAAAAGAAATAAGTTGGAGCGCAATAGAACTGGAAGAAATTCCATAACCACAAACTATTACTGAAAGCATAGTAGAACCAGAGGGTTCAAAGAACAGGACATTCCTACGCCGCTCTGCAGGAGTAGTAGGCAGTCTCATCCGCCCGAGAGATACTACGGTTTTCTCATAGACGGGGATAGAGAGGATTGCACCATTGATTATGGTGAGCCTACTAGCTTCCAGCAAGCCATTCAGAGCGGTGACTCAGTAAAATGGCTGGATGCAATGCGGACCGAGATGGAGTCTATGTACACCAACAAAGTTTGGACTTTGGACTTTGCTCCAGAAGGGGTAAAACCCGTAGGCTGCAAATGGATCTTCAGAAAGAAGATTGGTGTAGATGGGCAGGTTGAAACCTATAAAGCTAGACTTGTTGCAAAGGGTTTCCGTCAAAGACCTGGTTTGGACTATGACGAGACCTTTTCTCCAGTAGCTATGCTCAAATCCATTCGGATCCTTCTTGCCATTGCTGCCTTCCACGATTATGAAATATGGCAGATGGACGTAAAGACGGCTTTCCTAAATGGAAATTTAGAAGAGTGCGTCTATATAGATCAGCTGGAGGGATTCATTCAGAGTGGGAGCAGCGGTAAAGTGTGCAAGTTGCTCAAGTCTATCTATGGACTGAAGCAGGCATCGCGGAGTAGGAACATCTGCTTTGATGATACTGTCAAGGAATTCGACTTTATCAAAAACCGAGATGAACCATGCATTTACAGTAATATTGTAGGGAGAACTGTGGTATTCCTCGTCTTGTACGTGGATGACATTCTCCTAATAGGAAATGATATTCTTATGCTACAGTCAGTCAAAAGATTCTTGTCACAGAGGTTCTCCATGAAGGACCTAGGCGATACCAACAACATTCTGGGGATCCAGATCTATCGTGATAGATCTAAGAGGATGTTAGG
Organism: Agapanthus africanus; assembly: GCA_030015575.1. Classification (NCBI taxonomy): domain Eukaryota; kingdom Viridiplantae; phylum Streptophyta; class Magnoliopsida; order Asparagales; family Amaryllidaceae; genus Agapanthus; species Agapanthus africanus. The sequence continues at coordinate 387,148,123 of CM057345.1, read as the reverse complement.
ACTTTCACAGTCCAGGTACATCGACACCATACTGAAACGATTCAGTATGGAAGATTCCAAGCGCGGTAATCTACCGGCTTGTCACGGAATCACCCTCTCCAAAGAGATGTTTCCCAAGACTGAATTGGAAAGGGCTCACATGTCATCTATACCGTACGCATCTGCGGTAGGCTCTATAATGTATGCGATGATATGTACCAGACCAGATGTAGCATACGCATTGAGCATTGTAAGTCGGTATCAGTCGGACCCAGGGGAGAAACACTGGATAGCAGTAAAGAACATTCTCAAGTACCTAAGAAGGACTAAGGAGATGTTCTTGGTGTATGGCGGAAAAGACCTCCAGATCGGGGCCTTTGCTGACTCCAACTTCCAAAGTGACAAGGATGACTCAAAGTCCATGTCGGGTTATGTCTTTACCCTCAATGGAGGGGCGGTTTGCTGGAAGAGTTCCAAGCAGGAAACCGTTGCTGACTCAACTATGGAAGCGGAGTACATAGCTGCTTGCGATGCCGCAAAGGAAGCTGTCTGGATGAAGAAGTTCCTCACGGAGCTTCAGGTGGTTCCTACCATTGTTGATCCAATACCGCTGTATTGTGACAACAACGGCGCTATAGCTTTAGCGAAGGAACCCAGGTCCCATCAGAAGTCCAGGCACATTTTGAGGCGGTACCACCTGATCAGGGAGATCGTAGATCGCCGGGAGATCGAGGTGAAGAGCGTAAATTCGGAGAATAACACTGCGGATCCACTCACGAAGGCTTTACCCCAGACTCAGTTCGAGCGGCTGATCGAGATGATAGGTCTTCGATACGCCAGTACATGGCCTTAGTGCAAGTGGGAGATTGTTAGTGTATATGCCGTAGAGGCCATTACTGTATCATACTAGCTTGTATATTACTTGATGGAAGCTTGGGATATTACAGTTGTATAGACAATCTTGCTTAAAATGGTAGTATGCTACTTGGTTTGTCTCTACTTCAATATGTGCATGTGTTTCCTTTTAGTATATCGCTTATACATATTAGTAGAGCCCTTAGGATCTTTGCTTGATTACCAGCGTTGTGATGGCAGTCACATTTGTGGGGGCTGGGTAATCTATAAGCACATCCTTATACAGGTCCCTAGTCATAGGACTATCGAGACTGGGCATCGATACTCCGGAGTAGACTAGCGTATGCCCTTCTCATCCCAGCAGAGGAGATGGTCTGTCCCATAGCCATCAGTACGTCGTACTGGAGATAGTATGCGGGTGCTCGTTAGGTTACGAGTATACTGGACAGGACTCGTCGGGAACTGTTGGTTGGTATTATACCTATCGTCAGTTATCAGTTCCCAGGTGACATGAGTACAGCTTAGTCCGCTGACTTGACACTGTCATTTCGCCTCGAGTGTATTCCCACTGTACTTTGATTACTACCCTACCACGGCTCAAAGGAGTCGTGCAAACAGGTAGTAGTTGGGTGCAGTCCCGAAGCACTTGGAGGCAGTGACGGTTAGACAGGATTCGTCTCTCCCGGTATTGGGGGTTGATATCGCGCTGTGTCTAAGAGAGCCATTACACATGGTAGTCCCTGGCCAGGGCAAGCGAGATATACTGGTAGTTTTCCAGTGTTATCTCAGGGTGTTCTGAGCTAGACTCCGACACGACTTGTACCGCTATTAGGGGACTGATGTTTACCATCCCCCTAGGCCCGCCATGCGATGTTCTCAGACGAACGGACCGGACTGTACGGAGATTGTCACATTCAGGCTCAGTAGGAGTTCGGATGGGTTTACTTCATCGGCCTTCTTATCGACATCTACCTGGGGACCGTTACGTACAGCTAGTGTCGCTTGCGGTCTGTGGTTAAACCCACTGCCAGCGTAGGGTCGAGTCTTTAGAGTCCCACGCAGAGAGTTTCCCTGCACTGAGCAAAACGAGTAGAGGCCGTATGGTTTTACGGCAAGGCTACGATCACTTACGTGCACTTGTGTGCGTATGCTGTTCGGGTAGGAAATACTAGTGGGCTTTGGTTTAAGCCGGATCCTAGTATTGTACGGATGGATTTGTTTTGTCTTCTGTGCATTCGCATTCTACGGAATGCGGATGCGGGTGTGTATGCACAGTTGTGAGGAGCGAAGAAGAAGGAGGTGCCTCATTAGGGTTTTGACAGTTGATTCGGCCAAAACCATTATGAGGCGGGCTCATTAGGGTTTTAGCAGTTGGTTCGGTCAAAACCATTATGAGCCGGGGACATTATTTACTAATCTTTTTAGTGATAATTATGTTATGGCTAATTGCTTTGACCATTTGACCATACTTGACTTTGTTGACCGTTTGACCAAACTTGACTTGGACCTTCATAAGAGGTCTAGAGTATTCTTTGTTTTTTTTTTGGATATGAAAATGATTAATTTAAATGTAGCCATCAACTTTATCATGAAAGGATTAGTAATGATGATGTTTTATGCATTATTGTAACCATGGTTCTTTTTCTTAGTTCATTATTCTTTTCTCATTCTCTCTCTTGATATAAGAAAGCTCCATGGTTCTCCTTCTTCTTCCTCCTCTTGAAAATTCCTTTGATCTCATGTGTTGAGAGAAAAAGGATCCAAATAGACAAACACATCCATCTACCTCTTCTACACAATCTAGGATATCAAGCCTAGCGATCTTGTTGCCCTAGTTACCTCGGTTCGAGGTGGAGCTCGGAGCACAACTCTCGGGTGGATCGTCTTCGACTCAAGGAGGCCGCGGAGGTGATCAAGATCCGGATCGATCCTCGGAGCTCAGATGGACGAGCAGGACAGCGGAGAGAAGACCCGAAGGACCTGTATCGTGAGGTATAATCTCTATGGCATAGTAGATAGCACCTCATGTAGTTTGCTAGGTTTTTGTTTAGCAAAGATCCTCACTTTTTAGTCCATGTTGCTTTGCGCCAAAAAATCATTTTTTACCGTTTGTGCCTCACCATAAGAACCGGGGTGAGCAACGTGGACTTACAATAAAAGATCGCTAGTCACCTAAGGAGGAAGGACTAGGACATGTGATTCATTACCTACCCCGATGCGAGGTCATTAGATTGATTGATTCCGGCTAGAGACGACTTCACGCAAGTACGTTGGGAGTCGAAGGAAGACGATCGAATGTCAGAAAACCATTTCCAAGTTTAAAGTATTCGGAGAAACACGCAAGTAATTCGGTGGACCCTCTGGAAGAATGAAACCCTAACTCGATATAATGACCATGAGAACGCTTTGAAACCTTAGTGTTTGCAGCAGTTTAGCGGTACCATTAATGAGGCTTGGGTTTGCCCTTCTACGGTTGGTCCATAGGTGCTATGGCATGTACTCGATATTATTAAACTGTACTCAAGATGTTGAGCTCTTGCGGGATTATGAGGTTTTGGCGAATCGATCGAATGGTTCGACATCTTTCGCATATCATGTGATGGGATGCATTGCTTGGGAGACTCCAGATACGAGTACAGACGTTGGAGCACAGTCCATGCAGCCACGAAGAGACGAGTCCGAAGCAGCCGACATTAAAGGAAAAAGTGGTGTAAAGAGTTCGCACGAGATTTCGACGGGATGACGTTCCACTCCGCTGACATCAGAGATGCAATACGCATGCAGAGGCATTGATTATTGATATATCTTCCAGAAGGAGTCGCGATGAGAATGCAGCCGTTTCGGAACAAGAAACAAATATAGTAAAGGGTGGTAACCTCCGGGCAGTTCGGCAGAAACGATATTTGCGATAGACCTCGACAGGACCATTCTGGAATACTATACGAGAAGACTTAGACCCAGGAAAGGTCATATTGTGCACAACCAGCAGGCCAGAGTTCGGCAATGTCGACGAGATAGTTGGCCAGAGATCTTTAGAGGATGTGCCAAAGCGGGACTGTTTCTGTCGTCATTCTATATTGGGCCGTTGAGCCGAGGAGCTACATATCTAGCAATTCGCAGTGAGAGACAAGAGTCTTAGGCACCAGGCGCCAGACCATGAACAGGAGGCAAGTAGATATCTTGCTCTGCTAGCTTTGGATGCACCGACACTTTCTCGACTGCGAAGGAAGGACATATCGATGACAGTGTTTACGATTTGGGATTTGGTGGTTCGAATATCATGCATCCGTCATTTTTGGATTTCGGAATTTTGGACGATTTTTTTGCATGATTGAGATCTTGTACAGTACGGTTGCACTTGACTTCGATTTGATGTCATTTGAGAGGTTAATTTTGATTTCATGCCTAAGATATGCATATGATTTGACTTGTGCTTTTGGCATAGTTTCATGTACTTTTAGTGTTTTGATTTGATTTGTGCACGCTGATGCACATGCTTGTGAGATTATATACCGCGGAATACCTGATTTGGATTGAGGTTTATTGTAAACCGTCGATTTCGATTATGATATTGATGTTGATTTCGTGCACTCTATGCATTTGATTTGGATTCTTGCGCATATTTGGCGCGCTTGGATTGGATTTTGCACATGTTCGTCACTTGATATTGGATTCCGTGATTTCGTGCATGTTGGATGCACATGATTTACATTTTATTCGTGCATGATGGATGCACCTGAATTGGATTTTCGCGCATGTTGGGCGCATGTTATGAGATGTGATCTTGGTGCACACCAGATGCACTAAATGGGGATTCTTTGTGCATATCAGATGCACCTGATATTGCTGTCAGGAACACCGTTGCCTCTGACAGGTGTTTCGTGCACACCCGTTGTACTTAGATTTTGTTTCTGTGCAATGTACGGCACATTCATTGATTTTGATTCCGTACGCGCTAAACGCACATGGCAGTCATATATACATTGGGATTGATTTCCTTTGAGCATCATGTTTTATGATATTTACTATTTGATATAGTGACTGAGCAGGACTAGTCAGAGAAAAGTACCTGAATATGTTTTTGCATGCATCTACAGTTATCGAAGGGATTTCCAAAAGGAGTTAGAGTCCCAGTATTTACCTACGTGTCTGAGATGACACGGAACAATTAAAAAGGAAACCCTTCTAAATTCTTTTTCAAAACGGTGGGGCGTGTATGTTAAACAAAGGATATATATATATATATATATATATATATAGTTAATTTCTTACAATAGACGTCCGCCACTGTGCAGTGATACACGCATCGCACAGCAACATGAAAAGAGTTTGGCATGCATTCCTTTCAGGTTGTTTTAATGATGTTTACATGCATAGTTGATGTATATCATGTTGATTTTCGTTTTGGGCTTTGACATTAGTGTTTTCGCCATGACTCCGATGATTGCGGGATGCTTGACGGAGTTTTGATTATGGTTTATATACTCGTTTTTCATGCGCATGCATTGCGCTATGATGCGTTTTATGTATTGATGATTTCGGAGCCCCGACGACTTGGACTTTTTACTGAAATGTTTTAGTATTCGAGGGGTTTGAATTTAAATTTAGGGACCGAATTTATTTAAGGGGGAAGATTGTAAAATTTCAGAAAAATAAAATATTATTTTTGGGAATTTTTTTAATTAAATAATATTATATTGAATATTTTAATAGGGCGGTTTAATTAAATACCGATAAATTGGGAAAAATTTGGAAAATTATGGAAATTACTGAAATAAGGGTGATTTATGTGATTCATGCAAATTATAAGTTTTTATGAATTATTTATACACTATTTTAATGCTAATCGTGATTAAGTATCGCTAATCGGGCATTAAGCGTGTTTTGTGCACATGGCATGCACATTTCATTTTTCACACTTATTACATTTTCTTATCATGGATTTTCTTCATTTTCTTTTGCATGGTTTTAAGTTTTAAAAAGAGAGGATAAATGAAAAGAAAAGAAAAGAAAAGAATAAAGAAAGGAGGGATTGTTAGTTATATGTATGCCCTAGAGGCCATTACTGTACATAGGATGTATATGGTAGTGGATGCTGGGACATATATAGGGAGGACTTTCTTGCTCGACATGATAGTATGCTATCTGGTTGATCTTTACCTTAACGTGTACACTGATTGTCTCCCTGTTACATGTTGGTAAAGCCCTTAGGATGTGTGCTTGACTACCTGGACTATGATGCAGATCACACTAGTGGGGACAGATAGTCTATAAGTACATCCTTCAAAGTCCCTAATCGTGGGTGTATCGAGACGGGGCATCGATATACCAGAGTAGACTAGCGTATACCTTCTCGACCCATACAGATGGGCGATGGATGATCCCATATCCATTGGTGTTTGACATCAGAGATGATATACAGGTGCTCAGTGGAGACTGGGTACACTGGACGGACTCGCCGCGAACTCCCAGATGGTATTATACCTCACGTCAGATAGCAGTTCTCTGGTGACACTGGTACAGAGTAGTCTGTTGACCCGAGATCGTCATAGAGTCTTGTGTGGTTCCCACTGTGCTTTGATTTCCATCTTACCACGTCCAAGAGGGCGTGCAAAACGGTGGTTTTTGGGTACAGTCCCGAGTCACATAGAGGCAATGAGCGATAGGAGGGGATTCGTCTCTCCCGGTATAGGGAGTTGATGTTGCGCTGTGTTTGATTGGCTATAACCGGAAATCCCTGGCCAGGGTTGCTGAGATTTACTGGTAAGTGTTACCAGTAGTTTCTCGAATTGTTATAGACCTCATATCGACACGACTTATCAAGCTATTGGGGTCTGACGTTTACCACCCCTAGGCGAGATATGCGACATATCAAACGATCAGACCGGACTGTACGGTAGTGTTACTGGTTGGATTCACTGGAGTGTGAGCGGGCTTGCTCGTCGATCTTCAGATCGCTCAATACCCGGGTGGCCGTTACGTTTAGCAGACCGCTTGCGGCTTGTGGATGCTTGATATGATCATCATCTGCTGCCGGCGTATTGACGAGTCTTTAGAGTCCTACACAGAGGTTTCCTGGCTCAAGCAAAACGAAATAGGAGCGCATATGAGATATGTGCGGGACCGAGAATATTGCGTGTATGTGATACCGTATTTCATTCTCGCGATCAATGTGTCGAATGGTTGTATGCGATATAACCTAGTTATCGAATCAAGGATTGATTGGATAAGCCGATACATTGTATACTAGTCGGTTGTGTGCGACATGACCGGATCATTGAATCAAGTGTTGATTTAATGATTTAATGCATAATTATATATTTGATATATTACTTTGCATTAACTAGTATTGGTTCACTTTAAATGGATTTTCTCACTTGGTTTGTGCACATTGTATATGTGATATACATTTGTACATTTGATTGTATCATGTTTGATGATACATGCTAATTTGGTTAAGTGTATAGAATTAAACCATGGTTAACTTAATGATTAGGGTTTTGCTTTTTCATTTAATTATTTGTTTATTCATTTTGGATATTAATAAAAGGATAAAAGAAAAGCAAAATGGTTTCTTTATTTTATTTTCTTTCATGAAGCTTTTTGAAGCTTCATGAAGCTTTGACCAAAGTGACCACTTTGTCTTTATCTTTAACCCTAACCATTAATCTAACCTTAGTTAATTCTCTACACTTGACCATGGTTGATTATGATAAGTATTCTTTTATTTTCTATTTTCTAATTGACTTATCATAAGAATTATCATCTTCTTCTTCTTCTTCAAGGAAGAAAACCTTTCTTCATCAATGGTGGATTGATGAAACAAGTGAGAAATCCAATTCTAAAGTCTACCCACTTCCTATTTCTTCATCCTCTACCTCTTGCCAAGTAGTAGAGTGTGTTTCCTTCACAAGTTTTCATGGCTTGGTGAAGGTGGAGCTTGATCTGGTGATGCTTCGACGTAGATCATCTTCGGCACGTTGTCGACGACCTAGCCCGGTCTTTTCTCCGATGAAGTGAACGCGAGAGTCCAAGATCGGATTTGTACAGCGGAGATGACTTCTTCATGGAGCTATGGAGGTGGACATACGGATCTACAAAGGTTGTATTTCCGTATTCCCTTAGTTAAGTGTTAACTAGTTTGCATTTTCGCCTAGACATCTAGCTAACGATCCGTAGTCTAGGGTTTCTCGGCACCGTATTTTTGAAATTGGCATGGTTGATGCCTTGCGAGATCTCATTAGGGTGCCTAGGAACCCTACAGTGGTATCAGAGCCTAGCTAGAGCCTTAATCGAAGTCTAGACGATGTTTGAATCCCGATCGAACCCGAAACCCCATTTTTCCCATGCTCTCTGTCCTTTTTTCAAAACAGTGCATTTTTCCATATTAAAAATATCCAGAAAATCAAGCAGGGTTTTTTATGAAATACTGTGAAAAACGGAGACCTAACTCCGTCATAACGCCGCGGAACCGCGACCTAAGCCCACGTGGCGCGGCGGTTCCGCGGCAATACTGTTGACTCTTTGACTCCTATTTTCACAGTAATTCCTATTTAACTGTGCTGAGTTCTCTGGGTATTTTTTAAATTTTATTCAAGAGTTGAATTTTCTGGGTTGTTTTGGGGATTCGAATGTTCGATCGGATTATCAAATTTTGTCTATGTGGCTTTCCGGATAAATTTTTAGAATATGTTAAAAAGTTCGACCGGATATAAATACCCAATTTTTCCCCTGTCGGGAAATTTCCATGTATTGGATTTTTCCGTAGTTTAACGACGTTCTAAGTAGTGCAAGTAACGCGATGGACCCTCTAGAAGACAACAAACCTTAACTCGATTATGTGATCGTCTTGAACTGCCCTTTGAACCTTCGGGTTTGGGGCAGTACGGCGTGCCACATGTGAGGCGTTGGCTTGACCCTTCTACGGCTGGACCGTTGGTACTGAGGCACGAACTGAATGGTGTTAGACTTATTTCATGTGTTGATCTGTATCGGGAAAACTTGGGTGTTCGATTGTTCGATCGGAAAGTTTGACATTTTCTATTTATCCGGAATGGAATACAATAATTGGAATTCACAAGTAGTTATGTGATAACTGAATGAATGTTATAAACATAGCAGTTTAGTCTCACTTGATCGGTTGCCACGGAATTTTGATGCGATCAAAAGTCCGTCGCAATCACGTAGCGTACGCGGATACTCGCCGGGTAAACTTAATAGACAGCCTCACTTCATAGCCCCGACTAAGTGACTGTAGGAGAACCCCGTCGCCGAAAGCATCCGTTCGGGTGCTCGCGGTGGCGGTGTTCCGCCTTGGTGCACTTCGTCGACGGCGTCGGGGGTGCGGCCGCCTACTGAAGTTTGCGACGAGCATTCGATCAGGATGTCGGGAATCTTGTTGAATTGCCCGACTTGATATTGAAAAGTGTTTTCGATAATGAGACTAAAATGCGGGGTTTATAATTGTTAGGCATGCGATGTCTAAGTAATTCATTTGATTAGGCATGCGATGTCTAAAGAGGTTGCGGATTCCAACTGTTGTAGTTTTACACTTTCTTTTCTGTGACCGTAAGTGTAATATGTGATATCGCCGGTTTCGTTGCTATATGTCAACGACAATTGGGATGCGCATATTTACTTACGTTGATGACATGTGATGTTATGTGTTGCTGGATATGTTATATTGGATCGTCGTGTTTGAATAGCCGGGGGTTTTTATGTGAGATGAGTGTTTTTCATTTTCATTCATGTAAAAACTTGTATGTAATATTCTTTTATTGGGGCACTTCCAGGTAGCGGAAGATGTCACCTCTTGTATATTATTTACTTTTCCGCACAAGGATAGACCCAAGGAGGAGGGCACAAGTAACCGGGTTCTGGAGTCCAGTGGGAGACCAACTCGAGGAGTCGAGTCCGGGTCTCCTAACTCCAGAATTGGTAGGGTTGCTTGCCGCTCTCGTAGGGGTCTAGGGGTGTGGGTTTGGCTATTCATCACGACCGTGGAATCCGTGTTTTATACTGGCTCGTATTGAAAACACGGACGTCCTAGTATATCCAATATTTCATATGTTTTTTCTGCTGCGATATCTGTGATGTGATCATGTGATGTTCTGTGATAGATACAGTATACAGTATATATGATATATTATATAGACGTTACTTATGTTTTACACCCGCGCTAGCCCTGCCCCGCTCTGCCGTTAGTTACCTAACCTAACGGTGCACGAGGGGACATCGAGGCGAATGCGGATGGCATAAGTGTACGTCGTATTTATCTGTAATGTTTAGGTACTTAAATGATGGGACTTCATTAATGTGATTAATGAAATAAAAGAAACCTAAGATGTTGTAGAATCGAATTTCAAAATAAAACAGGTAGCTACAGTTCTTGCTTTGCACAGAGGTATATGTGATATATCCTGCACCTTATTCGATAAGGAAAGGACCGAGATCCCTTCACCGGGAGTGACTCCTTTAGCAATAACTGGCAGATGCTACACACTCAGTTTGTCTTTTGATAGCTTTTAAGAGTTTTTGCTTTGCACAGTGATATATATGATATATCCCGCACCTCATTTGACGAGGAAAGGACCGAAGATCCCTTCACCGGGAGTGACTCCTTTAGCAAAACTAGAAAAGCCTCAAAAGCACTCCATTTCAAAATCATTTGATTCTACAACGATATCAAGTTCATTACGCAATAGGTTTTCAGAAAAACCTGTCGTAGCCCTCCGTCATTTCAGATAAGTACTAGTTAGTATTCGTGCTGCGGTTGTTTGGCATGCGTCAAGGCGTAGTGTACGGTAGCTAACTAGTGCTTATCTGCTAGCATACGATGCGATTGGATTAGGGTATTCGTACGGCGTTGTTTGGCATGCGTCAAGGGTCGTGCGGGTGGATTTAATTCAATCAAGAAATGTACGGGTTGAACTTGACTAGCAGACTATGGGTTGTTTGGCATGCATCAAGGTCATAGCGAGCTAGGGGCAAAATATTATCAGGAATTTCAAGTGTTGAAATTTGCAATGAGATTGCATACCTTCTATGAGATAGTTGGATCCCGATACCCGCTGCGAGTAAGAGTTACTCCTGGGAGAGTTTTATACATTACAATTAGCCGATCAAGTAGGTGTCTAGAAAGGTGTTAACGGGGTTACGCCTCTGGGAAAACGAGGTTTACATTAATTAGGTTCGTGCGAAAGCACGGGGGACCTCCCTCAAAGTACCGACACTGGCCTGGCTGAAAGATTGGCGAACTTGTAGTGTGTAATTAATCCCGGCTAGTCTTTCCTTTTAGGGTTTGAAGGAAGATTTGATAAAAAGCAGTGGGAGCCATCCTGATTAGATAAAATAATAACCAATCTATTCTTGCAAGAGCACACGCTGAGTGTTTTCTTCTCTCTCTCTCCAGGTAGCGACCATATCACGCCTTAATCAAGATAATAATACGGAATATTGACCGAACCCGCTTGTTATACTGAGCTGGGGAACGTTGGTCCCGCTCCAACTTATAATTGTTATAAGACAGAGCAGGAAATTGGGGAATACCAGATTTCCCGTGCCGCCCAAACGAAGAGAGTGCATGCTGATGCATCATCTTCGGGTGTGTTCATTATATAGAACTGTTTCTCAGTGTCCTTTACGTCCTGGGTATGTGATACCAGATCAGGATCCCAGATATGTAATCTGTTACATAGGGCTACAGAAAGGTAGAAAAACTGAGAACGGGTGATAAGTTTCATGAGACAGAAAACGGGGCAAGAGTTGCAGCCAAGTCTGTCGGTCACTGTCACCCTGTATTACCAATACATTGATTCTGAACGAATGTTATTAGATACCGAACCTGATATACCAAATCATATCACTCTCTTTGTTAGAAAAGAAAGGATATAATTTTGTATTGATGGATAATGTTTTGAACATTTCCTATATCAAAAGTTGATCGGTTCAGGCATGTTATCTAAAAGCATTGATGTTCTAAATCAAATTACAGTTCTTAGTATATGGAACACACACAAGAGGAAGAGTTCAGAAATGAACGAATCCTTCTTGAGGTATTGTAGACTAGGTCAGATCAATGCGACCCAACTGGCTAGAGTTACATAAAGATGCATATTTAAATTAGTTTGAACTTACATCTTGTGAAACTCGCCAGTCATGTCACAAAGATAAGATGACCATAGCTCCGTTTACTGGAAACAGAGAAAGAGTTAGTGAACTCTTGGGATGATACATGTTGATGTATGTAGGTCCCCTGTCTACACTTGCCAAGACCGGTTCTTTATACTTCATTACATTCTCTGATGATCTTTCAAGATTCAGACATATGTTCCTGTTGAAACATAAGTCCGAACCTTTTGAGATATTCACAGAATATAAGTTAGAAGTAGAGAACCAAAATACAGGTATAAGTATTATGTCCTATGATGAGATCAAGGAGGAGAATACTTGAGCACGGAATTCCTGGACTATTCTAAAGGAGAATGAGATTCTCTCTCGGCATTACTCCTCCGAATACACCATAGCACGATGGTGTATCGGGGTGGAGCAATCACACCCTATATGATATGGTGTGCTCTATGATGAGTACTACTGAGTTTCCTATTTTCCTTTTTGGGAGTTATGCACTTGAGAAGCTGCATACCTATTGAATAGGGTTCCAATCAAATCAGTTGCCTACCGCTTCATATGTGATATGGAAAGGGAAGAGCCCATATCTTAAGTTGGTTAAGATTTTGGGTTGTCCGACCTATGTCTAAAAGCATAATCCGGACAAGCTCGAGGCAAGATCTGCTATATAGAACTGGAAAGGTTCCAGCTATACAAACTACAGCAGATGATTTGATAAAACCAAAGGATTCAATAGTTACCAACGAACCTCAGCCTCTCCGCCGATCTAGTAGGGTTCCTCACCCACCTGAGAGATACTTCGGTTTCTCTATGACAGTGGGAGCGAGGATTGCATTATGAGATGATGACCCAACTAGTTTCGAGCTGGCCATCAGGAGTGGGACTCTGTAAGAATGGCTGGATGCTTAGTGATCTGAGATGGAATCCTTATACACCAACAAAGTATGGACTTTGGTTGCTATATCTGAAGGGTTAAATCCCCATCAAGAGCAAGTATATCTTGAGAAGATTACTTGGTGTAGATAGAAAGGTTGAGACTTTCAAAGCTAGACTTGTTAAAGGTTTTCGTCATCGACCAGGAGTGGATAATGATGAAACCTTTTCCAGTGCCTATGCTTAAGTCCATCCAGATACTACTTGCCACGGCTACATACCATGACTACGATATCTGGTGGTTGGGTGTCATGACTGCTTTTCTAAATGATGATTTGGAAAAAAGCGTCTATAAGTACACAGCCAGAGGGCTTCGTAGATAGTGGGAGCAGCGGAAATGTGTGCAAGATGTTTTATAGGATAAAGCAGGCATCGCGGAGTTGGAACATCTATTTTGATGGATTAGTCAAAGAAGTTGACATCATCAAAATGGTAGATGAACCTTGTATAAACAAAAAGGTAGTAGGGAGTATGGTGATGATCCTCGTAGAGTACGTGGATGACATACTCTTGATAGGAAAAGAGTTTCCTATGCTACGCTCGATCAATGTCCGCTTATCACAATGATTCTCCATATAGGATCAAAGTGATACCTCCTAAATCCTGGATTTTGGATCTATGAGAAAGATCTAAATGGATGTTAGGATTCTCACTAGTTGTAGTGAGATGGTATCAATTGATCCTGGGAAGAATCACTGGAAGTGTTCCAGAGTGATAAAAACGACTGAATGTCAGTCACAGGCATTGCCTTTGCCCTCAAAAGGGACGGTATGTTGGAAGAGTTCCAAGCTAGATACCGTGACATATTAGACGATAAAGGCTGGATACATCGCTACTTAAGACGCTACCAAAGAGGCTGTTTGGGTGTATATTGGTTCATGAGATGAACTACGTTCCAACCATTGTGAGACAATGGAGTTGTGGCTTATGCCAAGGAACGTCGGTCCCATCAGTGATCCAGACATATTCTAAGGCAGTGTCACCTGATCATGGAGATGGTTGATCTCCAGGGAGATCGAGGATAGGAGAGTAGACTCAGAGGACAACACAGCGGATCCACTCACAAAGGCATGTTCCCAGAGAGAGACTTTTATGGGATGGTTGAGTATGAGATACTACAACCACTGCTACAGATGGCCCTAGTGCAAGTGGGAGATTGTTAGTTATATGTATGCCCTAGAGGCCATTACTGTACATAGGATGTATATGGTAGTGGATGCTGGGACATATATAGGGAGGACTTTCTTGCTCGACATGATAGTATGCTATCTGGTTGATCTTTACCTTAACGTGTACACTGATTGTCTCCCTGTTACATGTTGCTAAAGCCCTTAGGATGTGTGCTTGACTACCTGGACTATGATGCGGATCACACTAGTGGGGACAGATAGTCTATAAGTACATCCTTCAAAGTCCCTAGTCGTGGGTGTATCGAGACGGGGCATCGATATACCAGAGTAGACTAGCGTATACCTTCTCGACCCATACAGATGGGCGATGGATGATCCCATATCCATTGGTGTTTGACATCAGAGATGATATACGGGTGCTCAGTAGAGACTGGGTACACTGGACGGACTCGCCGAGAACTCCCAGATGGTATTATACCTCACGTCAGATGGCAGTTCTCTGGTGACACTGGTACAGAGTAGTCTGTTGACCCGAGATCGTCATAGAGTCTTGTGTGGTTCCCACTGTGCTTTGATTTCCATCTTACCACGTCCAAGAGGGCGTGCAAAACGGTGGTTTTTGGGTACAGTCCCGAGTCACATGGAGGCAATGAGCGATAGGAGGGGATTCGTCTCTCCCGGTATAGGGAGTTGATGTTGCGCTGTGTTCGATTGGCTATAACCGGAAATCTCTGGCCAGGGTTGCTGAGATTTACTGGTATGTGTTACCAGTAGTTTCTCGAATTGTTATAGATCTCATATCGACACGACTTATCAAGCTATTGGGGTCTGACGTTTACCACCCCTAGGCGAGATATGCGACATATCAGACGATCAGACCGGACTGTACGGTAGTGTTACTGGTTGGATTCACTGGAGTGTGAGCGGGCTTGCTCGTTGATCTTCAGATCGCTCAATACCCTGGTGGCCGTTACGTTTAGCAGACCGCTTGCGGCTTGTGGATGCTTGATATGATCATCATCTGCTGCCGGCGTATTGACGAGTCTTTAGAGTCCTACACAGAGGTTTCCTGGCTCAAGCTAAACGAAATAGGAGCGCATATGAGATATGTGCGGGACCGAGAATAATGCGTGTATGTGATACCGTATTTCATTCTCGCGATCAATGTGTCGAATGGTTGTATGCGATATAACCTAGTTATCGAATCAAGGATTGATTGGATAAGCCAATACATTGTATACTAGTCGGTTGTGTACGACATGACCGGATCATTGAATCAAGTGTTGATTTAATGATTTAATGCATAATTATATATTTGATATATTACTTTGCATTAACTAGTATTGGTTCACTTTAAATGGATTTTCTCACTTGGTTTGTGCACATTGTATATGTGATATACATTTGTACATTTGATTGTATCATGTTTGATGATACATGCTAATTTGGTTAAGTGTATAGAATTAAACCATGGTTAACTTAATGATTAGGGTTTTGCTTTTTCATTTAATTATTTGTTTATTCATTTTGGATATTAATAAAAGAATAAAAGAAAAGCAAAATGGTTTCTTTATTTTATTTTCTTTCATGAAGCTTTTTGAAGCTTCATGAAGCTTTGACCAAAGTGACCACTTTGTCTTTATCTTTAACCCTAACCATTAATCTAACCTTAGTTAATTCTCTACACTTGACCATGGTTGATTATGATAAGTATTCTTTTATTTTCTATTTTCTAATTGACTTATCATAAGAATTATCATCTTCTTCTTCTTCTTCAAGGAAGAAAACCTTTCTTCATCAATGGTGGATTGATGAAACAAGTGAGAAATCCAATTCTAAAGTCTACCCACTTCCTATTTCTTCATCCTCTACCTCTTGCCAAGTAGTAGAGTGTGTTTCCTTCACAAGTTTTCATGGCTTGGTGAAGGTGGAGCTTGATCTGGTGATGCTTCGACGTAGATCATCTTCGGCACGTTGTCGACGACCTAGCCCGGTATTTTCTCCGATGAAGCGAACGCGAGAGTCCAGGATCGGATTTGTACAGCGGAGATGACTTCTTCATGGAGCTATGGAGGTGGACAAACGGATCTACAAAGGTTGTATTTCCGTATTCCCTTAGTTAAGTGTTAACTAGTTTGCATTTTCGCCTAGACATCTAGCTAACGATCCGTAGTCTAGGGTTTCTCGGCACGGTATTTTTGAAATTGGCATGGTTGATTCCTTGCGAGACCTCATTAGGGTGCCTAGGAACCCTACAGGGATGGGTAAGAGAGAGAGAGAGGTGAGGGGTCAAACCAAGTCATGGATGATGTTTCCTCTATTTTTTTCCCTCTTCATTTTCTTCTCCCTCTCCTCTCAAGGGTTGCTGCCCCATCTCCCTCCCCCTCTTCAAGCCACAAAGCACCATCAAAAACAACCCAAAACCCCATCTTCATTTCATTAAAAATGTTCACAAGCTCATGGCAAACACTTGGGACCTAGAAAGAAAGGATTTTGAAGACTTGGGGCAACTCAAGAAAATTCTTGAGTTGCCAAATGAGGTATTTCCTTCACCCTTAGCTTAGTTTTCCATTCACTTTAGCACCTATGTTTGTTTAGAACCGATATTGTATAGTTTTGTGAGTTTGGAAATTTCCAAGATGAGGGTGTGAGGGATTCTTGAGTTGTGAAGTGTAATTGAGGTTAGTAGTGACCCTAAACCCCTGTTAGTGATATCATATTGGACTAAAACCTGAGACTTTACCCAAGAATACGAATTTAGAAACCCGATATCGATAAAATTATGGATTCTGTGAGAGTATAATGAAATCTGCTAACACTAAGGTGACCTGAAAAATATTTAGCAAGTACAGTGATGTGTGCAGGTGACCAGAAGACTACCCCTGAAATCCCAGCCCCTAACCCTCTACCCAGGCCGCAGAAATATTCCTTCTGGCCGCAATTTGCGGCCAGACCTGGAGCAATGGGGTTCGTGTTTGGTTCATGCCTCCATCTCCAGTAAACTAGACCCTCCATGTATGCAAAATTGGCTAATTTTAGTTAGGGTAAAATCTGGGACCATTTTCATGAGTTAATGTTTTGATTCGGAGTTATATTTTTCGTATTTTGGATTCTGGATTTTAGTATTGCGTTTTACCTTGATCACTTGACGTTTGTACGACGATATCGAGGGTTGTTTGGTGGTTTTGAGGGCGTAGTCTATAGGTTCTAACGTATAAGCGTTGGTGTGCCGTTTTGGTTTCCGGCTTGATTTTAATGTGCATTACGATTGTGTTATCTATGTAGGTACCTTCACGTGGATTTCATACGATGAAGAAGAGGATGGCGACATCGGACATCGGCAAGCAAGAATCGAGGTGAGTAGATTTATATCTACGGGGGAAGTCGGATGGATGGCGTATAGCACCCCCGCAATGTCGTAAGAAATGGTATGATGTGATATAGATTTACTTAGATGTGTTATTGAGAGATATGAACACTTAACAAGAAAGCTTTAGGAGATCATGGGTTAGTGTTAGCGAGAATTGAAGGAAGGATTTAGTTGGTTTCTAAGTCGTGAACCCTAGAGTAAGATTGTACACATACATATATACATACGGGATTTGGTTTTAGGTGTATACGTTGAAGGAGTTTCTACAGCACCACTACTAGGGTTTGGTAGCATCACACATGCCATATTAAAATTTTATAGGGTGCTAGAGAAACTAACCTAAGGATCATACTAGAAAAGCTAGGGTAACAAAACATTTAACATCAACACAAGTAGCAAGAGGCTAGGGTTTGAGAATACAACCTTTGTAGCTCCCTACGCTAGACTCCTTGACCACTTGAGAGTCGAAAGAAGCTCACTTGAGATCCTCTAGGTCCACGACGATCCACCCGGAGTCCTCTTTGTCTAAGCTTGAAGCTCAACTAGATCAAGAGAAGAAGTAGAAGCTAACACTCTAAACTAATGGGAAAGAGTAGTGTAGAATGGTGATGTGGTTTGTTTTCTCACTTCAAAACCCTAACTTGATCACTCTTTTGCTCAATAATGAAAGCTAGAGAGCAAGAGAGAGGAGGAAGAAGATGATGGCAAGTGAAGTGCTCAAGATAATAATAAAAGATAAGATAAGAATGAGAAAAGAAAATATATATATTTTCTTCCTCTCACTCTTAACCCAAGTTAATAAATATCTAGATATTTTCTTTTGGATGTATAATGGCCTTGGAAATTAACTCAAGGTTAATGCAAAGGTCAAAGGGTGAATATAATAATCAACCATGAGTAATTATCCATTCCATTTATCTTTTCCAAAAATAAATTTCAATATATTTATTAAGATGTGAGTCTTATTTTGCCACCATCCAATATATCAACAACCATGATAGAATTGTGTATGCATGTATGAGTGCATGCACATCCATATGTGCAACAAAGAGAATAAATGCATACATGCATGCATACAACAAAAGACAAGAAGGGTTTAAAGTGAAAAGGCTAATGGACAATGATAAATCAACACTTGATTTAGCAAACCGGTCATATCACATATGACCTGACCAATAGCAAACCGCCCGATTAATATACGGTATCATATATACGCATTTAATCGGGTCCCCGGGCATATCACATATGCACACCACATCGTTTCGTCTGGACTAGGTAACTCCATTGTGGGACTCTAAGACTCATCAATACGCCGGCAGTGGGTGATGATCATATCAAGCACCCCCAAGCCGCAAGAGGTCAGCCAAACGTAACGGCCACCCGGGTATTGAGCGATCAGAAGAAAACAAGCGAACCTGTTACAACTCCCATCGAGCCAACCGGCAACACTACTGTACAGTCCGGTCTCCTCGTTAGATATGCTGCATATCGAGTATAGGGATGGTAACATAGACCCCAATAACTCAATAAGTCATGCCGATGAATGGTCTATAACAGATCGAGAAACTACTGATAACACTTATCAGTAAATCTCAACAGCCATGGCCAGGGACTTACTGATATAGCCAATCAAGCACAGCACAGCATCAACTCCCAATACCGGGAGAGACGAAACCCCTCCTATCGCTCAATGTCTCCATGTGTCTCGGGACTGTACCCAAAAGCCACCTGTTTACACGACTCAGTAGAGCCGTGGTAGGGTGGTAATCAAAGTACAGTGGGAGAACACATAAGACTCTATGATGATCTCGGGTCTACAGACTAACCTGTACCAGTGTCACCTGAGAACGGCTATCCGACGATAGATATAATACCATATAAGAGTTCTCGGCGAGTTCGTCCAGTGTACCCAGTCTCCACTAAGCACCCGTATATGATATCGATGTCAAACATCAATGGATGTGGGAACATCCATCGCCGATCATATAGGTCTAGTATCATATACGCTAGTCTACTCTGGTATATCGATGCCCCATCTCGATACACCTACGACTAGGGACATTTCAGGATATGCTTATAAACTACAGACGTCTCACTAGTGTGATCTCCATCATAATCATAGTAGTCAAGCAAATATCCTCAGGGCTTTATCAACATGTGTAAATGAATAAAGCAAGATCAAGTCAACATGTCAGATAAAGAAGAACCAGATAGCATACTATCATGTCGAGCAAGAATGTACACTGAAAATATATATATATATATATATATATATATATATATACATGTATAAATACATCCACTATCATATAATGGCCTCTAGGGCATACATATATCCAACAATCTCCCACTTGCACTAAGGCCGGTTATTAGCGTATCTCATACCCAACATCTCAAAAAGTCGCTCATGCTGCGGCTGAGGGAGGACCTTAGTGAGTGGATCCGCTGTGTTATTCTTTGTGTCTACTCTCCTAATCATGATCTCGCGGTGATCTACAATCTTTCGGATCAAATGAAAATGCCTCAGGATGTGTCTGGACCGCTGATGGGACCTGGGCTCCTTGGCTAACGCCATAGCCCCATTATTATCACAATACAATGGTATTGGATCAATAATGGTTGGAACTACTCATAGCTCCGAGACGAACTTCTTCATCCAGACGGCTTCCTTGGCGGCATCATTTGCAGCAATGTACTCAGCTTCCATCGTAGAGTCTGCAACGGTATCCTGTTTGGAACTCTTCCAACTTACCGCCCCTCCATTGAGGGTAAATACAAACCCAGAGATAGATTTGCTTTCGTCCTTATCACTCTAGAAGCTCGAATCGGTAAAGGCCTCCATTTGGAGATCTCCATTACCATACACCAAGAACAATTCTTTAGTCCTTCGCAAGTACTTAAGAATGTTCTTTACAGCTATCCAGTGATTCTCCACTGGGTTGGATTGATACCTGCTTACCACACTATGTGCATAAGCTACATCTGAGCGTGTACATAACATCTCATACATTATAGATCCTATTGCCGAAGTATAGGTTATAATGCTCATGCGAGCTCTCTCTTCATCGGTCTTTGGGCAAAAGTCCTTAGAGAGAGTGACCCCATGGCAAGCGGGTAAGGCACCCCGCTTGGAGTCTTCCATACTAAACCTTTTTAGGATGGTATTAATGTACCTGGTTTGGGAAAATCCCAACAACCTCTTGGATCTATCCCTATAGATCCTAATGCCCAGAATGTATGTGGCATCACCCAGGTCTTACATGGAGAACCTTAGTGAAAAGAAAGATTTGACCGACTGTAGCATAGGAATATTATTTCCTATCAGAAGAATGTCATCCACGTACAATACGAGGAATGTGACAGCTCTCCCTACAGTCTTCTTATAAACACAAGGTTCATCTGGATTTTTGATGAAATCAAACTCTTTAATAACATCATCGAAACAGATGTTCAAACTCCTTGATGCCTGCTTTAATCCATAAATAGATTTAAGCAATCTACATGCTTTCCCGCTGCTCCCGCTGTCAATGAAGCCCTCTGGCTGATCCATATAAACGCATTCTTCTAAATCTCCATTTAGAAATATTGTTTTAACCTCCATCTGCCAAATTTCATAGTCGTAGTGAGCAGCAATAGCAAGTAGGCTCCGAATGGATTTAAGCATGGCTACGGGAGAAAAAGTTTCGTCATGGTCCAAACCTGGTCTTTGACGAAAACCCTTCGCCACAAGTCTTGCCTTATAGGTCTCTACCTGCCCATCTACACCAATCTTTCTTTTAAAGATCCATTTGCACCCCACAGGTTTTACCCCAGGGGGTACAACGTCCAAAGTCCATACTTTGTTGGTGTATATAGACACCATTTCAGATCGCATGGCATCCAGCCACTTCACTGAGTCTCCACTCATGATAGCTTGCTAAAAACTGATAGGATCATCATCCTCCATGATGCAGTCTTCTCTGTCACCATCAATGAGGAAACCGTAGTACCTCTCCGGTGGGCGAGAAGTCCTACCAGACCTACGAAGTGGCCGAGATTCCTCGGTTTCTGTTGCAACAGCCGGTTCAACCAAGTCATCATTTGTGATTTCTATTTCTAGAACTTCTTCTAGGTCTACCACACTGCCATCTGTATCATTTGTGAAAAACTCTTTTTCCCAAAACGTGGCATACTGAGAAACAAACACCTTTTGTTTCTCCTTGTGGTAGAATAGATATCCATAAGAATTCTTTGGATATCCCACAAAATTACACATGACTGACCGTGTCTCGAGTTTGTCTGGATTCTGCTTTTTAACATAGACTGGATAACCCCAAATCTTAATTCGTTTAAGAGATGGTCTCTTCCCATGCCATATCTCATATGGCGTGGTAGACACGGTTTTGGTTGGGACCATGTTCAGCAAAAACGCTATAGTCTCCAATGCATGCCCCTAAAATGAGACGGGTAACTCAGCATCACTCATCATGGAACGGACCATATCTAATAGGGTTCGATTCGGTCGTTCAAACACACCGTTGTGCTGTGGTGTGTAAGGAGGAGTAAGCTGAGAGAGATCCCATTCTCTTTTAGGAAGTCTGCAAACTCTGTACTGAGGTACTCCCCACCTCGATCTGATCGAAGCATTTTGATGCTCAAGACGGTATGTTTTTCTACTTCGAGTTTATATTCAGTGAATTTCTCGAAAGCTTCGGACTTATGCTTTAATGAAAATACATGACCGAATCTTGAGAAATCATCAGTGAAAGTAATGAAGTAAGAAAAACCGCCTCTAGCCTGTGTAGACATTGGCCCCCATACATCACTATGTATGAGGCCTAAGAGCTCAGTATCTCTTTCTCTGTGTCCTGTAAATGGAGTTTTGGTCATTTTACCCTTGATACAAGACCGGCAAGTTGCATAAGATTTATATTCAAAAGGGTTTAAATATCCATCTTTGTGTAACTTGTTTAGTCTTGTTTCGTTAATATGACCAAGTCTACAGTGCCAAAGAAAAGCTTCATTTATTTCTGAAAATTTTCTTTTAGAAGTGTGTTGTATGCTGAAAACTGTGTGTTGATTTAGCACGTATATCCCGTTATTAAGTGTACCATACCCAACCAACATTTGATTCAGGTGAATATTCATAACATTGTTCTGCAATACAAAATTATATCTTTCATTGTCTAACAAAGAAGCGGATATTATATTACAAACCATACTAGGTACATAATAACATGGGTTCAAAACCAATAAACACCCAGACGACAACCCCAAGTGATACTCTCCCACTGCAACTGTATGTACATTGGAACCATTTCCAACGCGGTGAGTATGGTCACCTGTCTTCAAAACCTTGCTATTTCTCAGCCCCTGCATAGAATTGCAAATGTGAGAACCTGAACTGGTATCTAATACCCAGGAAGCAGAGTTTATTCAAAAACAGTTTTCTGTCACAAACACACCTGAAGCGGAAGCATCCCCATGCTTCTTCTTGAGATCTAAGTACTCCGTGCAGTTGCGCTTCCAGTGACCTGTTTTGTGGCAGTGATAACATTCCCCTTTCCCCGGTTCCCCAGCCTTGGACTTGTTTTTCCCCTTAACCTTTTTGACTCCACCCTTAGGTTTGGTGCGTTTCTTCTTCATCTTTCCCTTGGCCTTAGCCTTCGGACGAGAGGAGGAAGATGGCCCAACACTCAAAACAGGATTCTTCACTGACTTCAGCGTGCTTTCTGCACTCCTTAACATATTAAGGAGTTCAGGTAGTTCCTTCTCCATGTTATACATGTTGAAGTTAACTATAAATTAAGCAAAGGTGGAGGGGAGAGACTGCAGAATAATATCCGTATATTGCTCATTGTCCATTGTCCACCCAAGGTCCTCAAGCTCTTCTATGAGAGCTATCATCTTCAGAACATGGTCTCCTACTGGTGTGCCAGGGGCCATTCGCATCTGAAACAGCTTTCTGGATGCTTCGTATCATAATACATGAGATTGCTCTACATACAACTCCTTTGTATGGAGGAATATGGCTTGGACGTCCATATTCTCGTGCTGCTTCTGATGTGTATTATCCATCGATGCAAGCGCGAGGCATTTGGCCGTGGCACAAACAGCGTCCCATGTCTTGCGGATTTCCTTATCCGCAACTGAAGATTTAGGACCTGGAGTGGGCGGGGCTGGAGCCGTGAGGACATATGATACCTTATCATAAGTCAAGACAATGTTGAGATTCCTCAGCCAGTCTTTATAATTGGTCACATTCAGTTTATTTTTATCGAATAGAAGCTTGAGTCCTGTCATTGGTATCTGCCATTAAGAGAGAGAAAAGAATAAACTCAGCGAAAGCTCTTGCAAAGATCAGATTGGTTATTATCTTATCTAATCGATGTCACCCACTGCTTTAATCAAGTTTTTTCTTTCAAACCTTAAAAAGAAAACTAGCCAGGATTAATTACAGTCTACAACTTCGCTAACCGTTCAGCCAGGCCAGTGTCGGTACTTGAGGGAGGTTCCCCGTGCTTTCGCACGGACCTAATTAATATAAACCTCATCTTCCCAGAGGCGTAACCCCGTTAACACCTTTCTAGACACCTAATATGTTAGCTAATTGTAAACTGCAAAACTCTCCTGGGAGCAACTATTGCCCACGGTGGGATCGGGATCCAACCATCACATGGAAGGTATGCAATCTCATTGCAAATTTCAACTATTGAAATTCCTGATATGGTTTTTACCCCTAGTACCCATGACCTTAACTATGGTCAACAAATCATAAACACTAGTCAAGTTCTACCCGTCATTTCTTGATTAATTAAACCCACTCATATGACCCTTAACTATGGTCAACAAAGTCGCATGAATGTCCTAATTAATCTGCATCATATGCAGTGTAGGAAGACATCACTTAGCTACCGTACACTACGCCTTAACTATAGTCAACAAACGTAGAACGAATGCTAAGTACTCTACTTCCTAAAATGGCGGAGGGTTGCGGATGGTTTTTAAGAAAACCTTTAACGCTTTGAACTTGATATCGTTGTAGAACCAAATGGTTTTCAAAAGGAGTGTCTTAAACTCCGCAGTTTTGAAATGTAGCTTTTTCGTAAAAAGCCGAGTGGTTTTCAAATCAGATTCTACAACACCTTTTTAGGTTTATTTTTCTTCACGTTAATCATATTAATTTTGTCTCATCATTTAAGTCCTTAAGCCATGACAGAAAAGAAACGAAAATACAACGTACGTTTATGCCATCCGCATTCGCCACAATGTGCCGTTATGCACCGTTAGGTTACTTAACTAACGGCATACCGGGACGAGACTAACGCGGGTGTAAAACATAAGCAACGTCTATTATATATCTCTTATATAATATAGCATTCGTCTCAGATATATTAAGCGATCACATCACAGAATATAGGCAGCAGAAACACAGATATGATAATATAGGATATACTAGGACGTCCATATTTAGTATTTAGCCAACGATAGAAATTACGGATTCCACGGTCGTGATGAATAGCCAATCCCATGTTAGTGTATAGGCCCTAGGGGCCATTATTGTATCATACTTGTATGTATATTACTTAATGGAAGCTTGGGATATTAACAGTTATATATACAGTCTTGCTAAAAATGGTAGTATGCTACTTGGTTTGTATCTACTTTAATATGTGTATATGTTTCTTGTAACGTATCACTTATACATATTAGTAGAGCCCATAGGATCTTTGCTTGATTACCAGCGTTGTGATGGCAGTCACACTAGTGGGGGCTGGGTAGTCTGTAAGCAACATCCTATAACAGATCCCTGATCGTTGGATTATTGAGATAGGGCATCGATATTCCGGAGTAGACTAAGTGTGTACGCTTCTCATCCCAGTTAGGGAGATGGTCTGTCCCACAGCCATCAGTACGTCGTACTGGAGATAGTATACAGGTGCTCGTTAGATTATGGGTACACCGGACAGGACTCGCAGGGGAACTGATTGGTTGGTATTATACCCGTCGTCAGTTAACAGTTCCCAGATGACATGAGTACAGCATAGTCCGCAGACTTGACACTGCTACTTTGCCTCGAGTGTGTCCCACTGTTCTTAGATTACTACCCTACCACGTCTCAAAGGAGTTGTGCAAACAGGTAGCAGTTGGGTGCAGTCCCGAGCACTTGGAGGCAGTAGTGGTTAGATAGGATTCGTCTCTCTCGGTATTAGGAGATGATATCGCGCTGTGTCAGAGAGCCATTACGCAAAGTCCCTGGCCAGGGCAAGCAAGATATACTGGTAGGTTCCAGTAGCTTCTCAGGGTGTAATGGGCTTCGCTCTGATACGACTTATACAGCTATTAGGGGACTGACGCTTGCCGTCCCCTAGGCTTGATATGCGATAGTCTTAGACGAACAGACCGGACTGTACGGAGATTGTCACATCAGGCTCAGTAGTAGTTCGGATGATTTTCCTCATCGGCCTTCTTATCGACATCTACCTGGGGACCGTTACGTACAGCTAGTGCCGCTTGCGGTCTGTGGTTAAACCCACTGCCAGCGTAGTGTCGAGTCTTTAGAGTCCCACACAGAGAGTTTTCCTGCTCCAGGCGAAACGATATAGAGGTCGTATGGTTTTACGACAAGGGTTCGGACGCATACGTGTGTTTACGCACGTACGACTTTTTCGGACAGTTTTTACTAGTCGGCTTTGGTTTAAACCAGATTCTAGTATCGGGTTACTGGATTTATACAGTCTATAGTTTTTCCGTGTTTTCACGGATTGGAGGGGCGTTCTCGTAATTTGTCGGGAAGCTTCTAGAAGAGTGGTGACTAAGGGGTTAAGGTGGCATTGCATTAAATGAGATTAGTGACTCATTTGTGTGATTCATCCAAATCATTAATGCATCACAAATTCTTAATGACTCATGGAGATAAATCACTCATAGATATTTATGAAGCATGGTTGTTAATTCTATTATTTGATTTTTGGATAAATAATAATGCTTCTATATATTATGATAAGGTCATTATCTCATTTCATTCTCATCATCACCTTCTCTCTCCTCAAGCCCACTCTCTCTTCAAACCCAAACCCTAGCCTCTCATGTGTTGAGATCAAGGGTTGGCTAGACTAATACATCCATAACCTCACTCTATATCCCCTAGGTAGCTTAGATTAGCACTTTAAGCAGCCTAGTTATCTCAAGTTTGAGATTAAGCTTGGCGTAGGAGCTTTCGGGTGGATCGTCTTTGATTCGAGGAGGCCGTTGAGGTGCCGATGTTCCAAGGAGCCTACGAGGAGTGGAGGACAGCGATGAAGACCCGAAGGACATGTAACGTGAGGTATAACTTCGAATCCGAGTAGTTAAACTTCTAGTTGATAGTTAGCAATGGTTTCGATAACGATTCATGCGCTCGAGTCCGTGTTACGAAGCTTTGATAATCGTTTTTCATATATTCCGCCTCCCCGCAAGTTCATGGGGTGCGTGACATGGACTTACAGTGGTATCAGAGCCAACTAAACCATTACTAGCTTGTTAACTAGTTAGAAGTTCGATCGACGGAAAACGCGAAAACGAAACCCCGGAAATCCCAAGTTTCTGTTAATTTTAAAAGTGTCTGAAAAATTATTTGACATACCTTAAAATTCACAGCAGGGAAATTAATGAATACTGGAAAAATACGAGCCAGTAACTCGGCAAAACGGCCGCAGATCTGCGGCAATAGAGTGCTTCTGCCGCGGATCCGCCGCCGAGTCAACGCCGAGTTGACTCGGATTTTCACAGTAATTCATAATTTCTGGTTTTTTGTTTTCCTGTATGTTCTTTTTCTATCTAGGTTACTTCAGTGCAGGTTTGCTTTTGGGATAGACACGGAAAAGGAAAGTCGATCGATATTCTAAGATATTTGCTAATTGGGTTTTTATCTGTAATGTTTAATTTGTTCGTAAACCTCCGATAACTGCTAGTATGTCGGTTGGCAGGGGGTTGCACATTTCTGTAATGTTTACTGTTTGTGTATATGAACTGTGTTGGACTGTTGTGATGATTAGGCGGGGTTTGAGATGTATTTAATATTCATTCATTCAATGTAAATGTAATTTGATGTAATATTGTTTTGCGGGGCACATCCAGGTTGCGATTGTAGCCACCGTTGTATTATTTCTTTTTACTGTTTTTGCTCCTAGGATAGACCCAAGGTGGGGTACACAAACTACCGGGTACGTCAAAGTATTTAGTGGCCTACTCACGTTGTTGAGGGAGACCGCTTCATTTCGGGTACTTGACGGGTAGTTTGCCGTACCCGTAGGGGTCTAGGGTGGGGTAATGGCTATTCATCACAACTGTGTAATCCGTCTTTTATTGCAGGCTCAAAACAAATACGGATTGCTAGTAAATCCAATAAAGTTCATCTGTGATCTGGAATGCTAATTATTGCGTCTGACGAATGTGCAATATCTATATATGATAGCTATTAGACGTCACTTTTGTTTTACACCCGCGCTAGCCCAGCCCCCGCTCTGTCGTTAGTTAAGTAACCTAACGGGTGATGACGGGACCCAGTGGCGAATGCAGATGGCATAAGAGGACGTGGTATTTTCGTTGTTTTCTACAATGATAGGATAAATGGTGGGACGCATTATTATAATGCAAAGAAAATAAACCAAAGTTGAATCGTTGGAACAAATTTAAAAGAAACCACTCGGTTATTTTTAAAAAAAGAGCAGAATTTTTAATTGCGGAGCTTTAACCACTCCTTTTAAAAAGCTATCAGGTTCCTTCGATTATATCAAGTTCACTACATTCACGGTTTTGCCAAAACCATTCGTAGCCCTCCGTTATTTCATTTGGGTATTCAGTAGTATTCAAACTATGTATTTTGGCCAAAGTCAAGGCATAGTGTTTGGTAGCTGCTGGGTATTCACTTGTTGCATAGGTAGATGAGTTGGTTTGGGACAGTCGTATTATCATTTGACCAAAGTCAGGGGTATGTACGGATGGGTTCAAATTAACCTGGATAATGACAGGTAGAACTTGACATGTGACTTATGACATTTTGACCAAAGCCAAGGTCATAAGAGCATGGGGCAGAAATTAATATCGGGAATTTCTAAAGAAACTAAAATTTGCAAAGAGATGCATACCATTTTTTAGTTTGATGAATGTTGGTAGGATTCCTTCAACATTATCATACGATGATATTTTGGATCCCGATCCTACTGTGAGTACATGCTACTTATCAAGAGATTCGTTACTTAACGATCAATGCTATAAACCAAGTAGGTACCTAGAAAGGTGTCAGCGGGGCTACGCCCCCAGAGAAAAGAGGTTATTTAATTAAGGAACTTCACGAAAGCGTTGGAAAACCTCCCTCGAAGTATCGACACTGGCCTGGCTGAACGGTTAAGCAAGTATTGTACGGTAAGAATAGTCCTGGCTAATTCTTCTTTTATGGTTTGAAGAAGGATTCGAAAAACAGTGGGAGCCATCCTGTTTAGATAAACTTAAAACCAATCTAAACTTGCAACAGCATCATGCTAAAATGTTTTCTTCTCTCTCTCTTAATTGCAGCGACCTTGTGACCACACACCGGTTACATCTAGATAATAAATTGACTGAATCTGACTTATATGACTGGCAAAAGTCTGTCCAGATGTCCATTGCCTATGACAAGCTAGACCACCCTATTGAGGGACATTCCTATTGTTATGGGATTGGGCATTGGCAGAATGATTGCAGGGCTTTAGAAGCCAGTAGCCAGGATACGAAGCATGTTATGGCTTCGACTTCGGGTGTGTTTATGATAGAGAACTGTATGTCTGTTAACCCTACTTCCTGGGTATTGGATACCGGATCAGGAACTCACATCTGTAATTCATTACAGGCTCTGAGAAACCGTAGGCTTATCGGGATAGGTGATATGACCCTCACAATTGCTAACGGAATGAGCATGAACGCTGAATCCGTAGGGGAATATCATCTTGGAATGACAACTGGGCAGATATTGATTCTGCGTAACTGTTTTTATGTACCAGGTATGACTTGTAATGTCATATCTGTACCCTTACTATCTAAGGAAGGATATGATTTTACTTTTACAAGAGATGTGGTTCACATCCACCTAAATCAAGTTATGATTGGGTCAGGTACATTAGAAAACGGAATATACGTATTAAATCAAGCTCAGATTTTCAGTGTCCAGAACACACTTAAAAGAAAGTCTCCGGAAACAAATCAGGCTTTCTTATGGCATTGTAGACTAGGTCACATCAATGAGAGAAGGTTAACTAAGTTACATAGAGAAGGATATTTGAATCCGTTCGAATATCAAACATATGCAACTTGTCAATCCTGTCTCAAAGGAAAGATGACAAAGACTCCGTTCACTGGACACGGAGTAAGAGCAAGCGAGCTCTTGGGACTCGTAGACAGTGACGTGTGCGGTCCAATGTCTATACATGCGCGAGGTGGTTATTCTTACTTCATTACTTTTACGGATGATTTCTCTAGGTATAGATATGTCTTCTTAATGAAGCATAAATCCGAGGCCTTTGAGAAATTCCAAGAATACAGGAATGAAGTGGAAAAACAAACCGGCAAAAGTATCAAGACACTAAGATCTGATCGAGGTGGTGAATACTTAAGTGCCGAATTCCTAGATTACTTAAAAGAGAATGGAATTCTCTCTCAGCTTACTCCTCCATACACACCACAGCACAACGGTGTATCGGAAAGGCGGAACCGAACCCTATTGGATATGGTACGTTCCATGATGAGTAACGCTGAGTTGCCGCGATCATTCTGGGGATATGCACTAGAATCAGCTGCATATCTTCTGAACCGGGCTCCTACCAAGACTGTGCGTACCACGCCATATCAGATATGGAGTGGGAAGAAACCCCATCTTCAGCATTTGAAAATATGGGGATGTCCAGCTTTTGTTAAAAAGCAGCATATGAACAAGCTCGAGGCACGATCAGTACAATGTAAGTTTGTGGGATATCCGAAGAACTCCAAAGGATGTTATTTCTATTACGCAGAGGAACAAAAGGTTTTTGTTTCTCGTAATGCCCATTTTCTAGAACATCAGTTTTTAGAAAAGAAACAAGTGGGAGCGAAATAGAACTGGAAGAAATTCCAGAACCACAAACTACTACTGAAAGTATGGAAGAACCAGAGATTTCAGAAGAAAGGGACATCCCGATGCCACTCCGTAGGAGTAGTAGGCAATCTCATCCGCCCGAGAGATACTACGGCTTTCTCATAGACGGGGATAGAGAGGATTGCACTATTGACTATGATGAGCCTACTAGCTTCCAGCAAGCCATTCAGAGCGGTGACTCAATAAAATGGTTGGATGCAATGTGGACCGAAATAGAGTCCATGTACACTGACAAAGTATGGACTTTGGACATTGCTCCAGATGGGGTAAAACCGGTAGGATGCAAATGGATCTTCAAAAAGAAGATTGGTGTAGATAGAGAGGTTGAAACCTATAAGGCTAGACTTGTTGCAAAGGGTTTTCGTCAAAGACCTGGTTTGGACTATGACGAAACCTTTTCTCCAGTGGCTATGCTTAAATCTATTCTGGTCCTTCTTGTTATTGTTGCCTTCCACGATTATGAGATCTGGCAGATGGACGTAAAGACGGCCTTTCTAAATGGTAATTTGGAAGAAAGCATCTATATGGATCAGCCATAGGGATTCATTCAGAGTGGGAGCAGCGGTAAAGTATGCAAGTTGCTTAAGTCCATTTATGGACTAAAGCAGGCATCGTGGAGTTGGAACATCTGTTTTGATGATGCTGTCAAAGAATTCGACTTTATCAAAAATCCAGATGAACCATGCATATACAGTAAGATTGTAGGGAGAGCTGTAGTATTCCTCGTCTTGTACGTGGAGGACATTCTCCTAATAGGAAATGATATTCCTATGTTACAGTCAGTCAAAAGATTCTTGTCACATAAATTCTCCATGAAAGACCTGGGTGATGCCACCTACATTCTGGGGATCCGGATCTATTGTGATAGATCAAAGAGGATGTTGGGACTTTCGTAGTCCAGGTACATAGACACCATAGTGAAGAGATTCAGTATGGATGATTCTAAGCGCGGTAACCTACCGGCTTGTCACGGAATCACCCTCTCCAAAGAGATGTCTCCCAAGACTGATTTGGAAAGGGATCGCATGTCGATTATACCCTACGCTTTTGCGGTAGGCTCTATAATGTATGTGATGTTATGTACCAGACCAGATGTAGCATACGTATTGAGCGTTGTAAGACGGTATCAGGAAAACCCAGGGAAGAAGCACTGGATAGCAGTAAAGAACATTCTCAAGTACCTGAGGAGGACTAAGGAGATGTTCTTGGTATATGGCGGAAAAGACCTCCAGATGGAGGCCTTTGCCGACTCCGGCTTCCAGAGTGACAAAGATGACTCCAAGTCCATGTCGGGTTATGTCTTTACCCTCAATGGAGGGGCGGTCTGTTGGAAGAGTTCCAAGCAGGAGACCGTTGCTAACTCAACAATGAAAGCAGAGTACATAGCTGCTTGCGATGCCGCAAAAGAAGCTGTCTGAATGAAGAAGTTCCTCCCAGAACTTCAGGTGGTTCCTTCCAGTGTTGGTCCAATACCTCTGTATTGTGACAACAACGGCGCTATAGCTTTAGCGAAGGAACCAAGGTCCCATCAGAAGTCCAGACACACCTTAAGGCGGTATCACCTGATCAGGGAGATCGTAGATCGCCGGGAGATCGAAGTGAAGAGAGTAGAGACGGAGAATAACATTGCTGATTTATTCACAAAGGCCCTTCCTCAGATGCAGTTCGAGAGGCTATTCAAGATGATAGGTCTGCGATATGCCAGCTCATGCCCTAGGGGGTATTATTGTATCATACTTGTATGTATATTACTTAATCGAAGCTTGGGATATTCACAGTTATATATACAGTCTTGCTAAAAATGGTAGTATGCTACTTGGTTTGTATCTGCTTTAATATGTGCATATGTTTCTTCTAACTGTTGGAGATAGTGCCCTCAGAGTCAATTATTGGATCACAGGCACGTGATTGCAATGATTGATGGAGGACCTGTCCCAGTAGGACAGTCTTACTCAAGATGATAGTATGCTATCTGGTTTATCTTTATCACCGTGTACAGCTTTAGGTGACCTTACGAGTCGCTATTACACGCTGATAGAGCCCCAAGGATTCTTGCTTGACTGCCAGCAGTATGATGGCGATCATATACGTGAGAGCTGGTGGTCTATAAGCACATCCTTAAAAGGTCCCTAGTAGTGGGAGTTTCGAGACAGGGCATCGATTCTCCAGAGTAGACTAGTGTATACAGTCGAGACCCCGACAAGGGGCAGTGGCCGGTCTCACAAGCCACTGGTGTCAGTTGGTTCACCTAAGATGTATACAGGTGCTCATTGGGTTATGAGTACACCGGACAGGACTCGCCGGGAACATGCTAGTTGGTCTTATACCTGACGTCAGATAGCAGTTCCCTGGTGACATGTGTATAGGTTAGTTCATCGACCTGGGGATCGTCATTTGTCTCGAGTGAGTTCCCACTGTACTTTGATTACTACCCTACCACGGCTCAAAGGAGTCGTGCAAACAGGTTTTAGTTGGGTATAGTCCCGAGCCACATGGAGCCAGTGAGCGGATCTTCAGGGGTTCGTCTCTCCCGGTATTGCGGGTGAGGTCGCGCTGTGTCTAGGAGAGCCATTACACAAAGCCCTCGGCCGAGGCAGGAGATTTACTGGTAGATATTCCAGTAGTATCTCAGGGTGTTCTGGGCTTCACTCTGACACGACTTGTACCGCTTTTGGGGGTCTGACTTTTACCAACCCCCTAGGCCCGCCATGCGATGCTCATAGACGAACAGACCGGACTGTACGGATATTGTCACTGACAGGCTCAGTAGGGTGTCAGGGCGAGTTCGCTCATTGACGTCCCTTTTGGTCAATAGCTGGTGGCCCGTCACGTATTGGCTAATACCTCTGACGTGCTAGTGGTTAAATCCACAGCCATAGTATTGACGAGTCTTTAGAGTCCACCACACAGACAGTTACTCAAGTTTCGGGCGAAACGCTGTAGAGGCCGTATGGAGATATGGCAGGGTTCGATCAGATACGTGCGGTATTGCACGGATCAGGATCGGACGGATATTACTAGCCGGCTTTGGTTTAAGCCGGATCCTAGTATAGTACAGTGTAGATTTTGTCTCTTTGCATTTGTGTTCAGTGGGAATACAAATGCGGGCATGTATATGCAGTAGCGGGGTTTTCCTGTAATTTATTACGGTACCAGTTTTCTGGAGTTGCCAGTTTGCATTCCGTTCCGGCCGGTTTTCCTTTGTTCTTTCCCGGCCGGACTTTTCCGATGGAGGGGGTTATTTGCAAGTTTGCAAATAATATTTATGGAGGGGGTTTCTTGCACTTGTGGCATTATGAAAGGTTAAGCATCTTTGCTTTTTCATGATGGCTTGCTTTATTGTGATTGGAGTTGATTAGAAGTGGATTTGATTTAGTGTGACATAGTTATCATTACCTTATGGATGTGGTCACCCCTTTACTTTTACTACCATCACCCCCTTTCTTGTGTTGTGATTTTCTCCACCATATTTCCATTGAGAAGGGGGCCGGCCACTAGGGAGAGGATGAGAGAAATTTTCATTTTGGTGGTGGCACATATTTCTTCATGTCATTCTTCTTGTTTTGGGAAAAATGAAAGCACCATTTTTCCTTAACCTCATTCCTCCATCACCAATGGCAACTTCACTACTCCAAAGAGACATAGACTCTACACTACTTCTATAGCAAATCTTGGGCACGTCGACTTGCCAGCTTCGTGCCCGAGTTGCCTCGGTATAGAGGCGGGAGCCCGTAAAAGATGCAGACGATGTGGTGCCCTTCCGGCAAGGATGCGACGACCGGAGTTTCCGCGGGAGATCGGGACGACGACGAGAAGACCGGAGGACTCGGATCACTCGGTATATCTCTCACCCTTTCCCTTGATTGCTAGGATTAGGTTAATGGTTATGATCCGGGTTTATTGTCCGCGGTAGCGCCAGTTTAAAAGTTAAGAAAATTTTTGATTCCGCATTTTGGCCTCGGATTGACGGCCGGGGCGCTGCCGTGGCACAACATGGTATCAGAGCCACGCCATTAACCTAGTCTAGCTTTGTCTAATGTGTTTTACATTTCCAATCGAACAAAAATTCCAAAACCGCGTTTTTCTTCACATCAGTTTCTGTCGAAATTTTTTGAAGTCCAAAAATTTTTCAGGTTGTAGAAAACTGATGTACTGAAAATCCTAAGAACACTGGAAAATTTTGGTGACCTGATCCTTCCGTACGACCGCGGAACCGCGGCCATAACCCCTCTTTGGCCGCGGTTCCGCCGCAGGAAAGTGGATTCACGTCATCATTTTTTTGTAGTGGGCTTGTAGGCTGAAAATAGGGGTTTTGGTATACTTTGTTTGGGCCCAGAATTTCTGTGAGTGCTACAGTATTGTTTGGGGGCCCACTTGGTAAAATTTGATCGATTGGATAGTTTAAACACATTGGTTCACAGGATTTACATTATATCTGCGACCGTGAATGCCACTTGATCGGTAAATCTTGTCTAACTGCTATAGCCCGGTTGGACGGATTTGCGAACGTGACATTCACGTTGATGTCTTGTGTTTTTGCTGTGATGTTGCGGATCGGTCGTGGGGGATAGCCTGGATGCAATGTTAGTACAGTTTTGTTTTATATGTACATTTGATATTGCGGGGCGAGCGTCCGACATGTGGACTGCCGTCACTGCCTGTTTGTATTATTCTTTTGGGGCACGACCTGGTTGCGGTCGATGTACCCGTTGTATGTATATTTTACTTTCTGTACTAGGATTACCCCGCGGAGAGGTGCACGGATAGCCGGGTTCTATAGGGCAACGGGCCCGCATCTCATGGCATTGAGACGGAGGGGGCTTCACTCTAGGATTGACGGGCTATTCGCCGCACTCGTAGGGGGTACAGGTTGACCCATGAGGGGTGCCCAAGTTACCGGATTCCATGAAGTGCTGGGTGGTCCATTCACGGTGCTGAAGGGGGCTGCCTCGCTTCAGGTTTTGGCGGGTGACTTGCCGCGCCCGTAGGGGTCTAGGATTTCATTGCACAGGCTATCCACACGACCAGGGGTACGTCGGGTTTCAGCAGCGGCTCTGTGAAACCCGGGGCTTCCAGATATCTGTATTATTCTGTGATGCTGTATATTTCTGTGATGTTGCATTTTATCACGCCTTGAGTGAAATATAATATATTGGTATATATATTAGTAGATGTTGTATATGTTTTGCATCCGCACTAGTCCAGTCCCCGCTCTGTCGTTAGTTAGCTAACCTAACGGGTAATGACGGGACCCAGTGGCGAATGCGGATGGCATATACGTACATCAGTATATTTTCGTTCTTTGTGGTGTGATCAATTGATGGGACTGCGTTGATTCGGATCAATGCAAGCTAAACAAACCTACTCTGATGTTGTTGGAACATTTTTCAAAAAGCTGTTATTGCAAGGGCGTTCTCTTTTGTTTTGCATCATGGTATTCAGTTGGAATATCCTGCTCCTCAGTCGACGAGGCAAGGGACGAGATCCCTTCACCGGGAGTGACCCCTTGGATAGAAGTTTGCGTTAGGGCAATAACTTCACTATAGCCAATTGCCTTTT
Organism: Agapanthus africanus; assembly: GCA_030015575.1. Lineage (NCBI taxonomy): Eukaryota > Viridiplantae > Streptophyta > Magnoliopsida > Asparagales > Amaryllidaceae > Agapanthus > Agapanthus africanus. The sequence continues at coordinate 387,112,041 of CM057345.1, read as the reverse complement.
GCTTTGCATCGTGGCATTCAGTTGGAATATCCTGCACCTCATTCTACGGGGAAAGAGCCGAGATCCCTTCACCGGGAGTGACCTCTTTAGCAAAGGTTTTCGTCACTATATTTTTATAAAAGGCTATGCAGTTCCTTCAACGATATCAAGTTCATTACGTTAAAGGTTTTTCGCCAAAAACCTGTCGTAGCCCTCCGTCATTTCTTATGGGCATTATTTAGTATTCGTGCTGCGTTTGTTGACTCCGTCAAGGCGTAGTGTACGGTAGCTAAGTGGTGCTTGTTTGTTGCATAAATGGGATTGGTTAGGACAGTCGTGTGGCCTTGTTGACTCCGTCAAGGGCACGTACGGGTGGGTTTAATGCAATCCAGATAATGACGGGTTGAACTTGACTAGGATTCTTTGATTTGTTGACTCCGTCAAGGTCACTTGAGTCCTAGGGGTAAAACTCACATCGGGAGTTTCAAAAGAACTGAAACTTGCCAGACATGCGCATACCTTCTGGAATGTGATAATGTGAGTGGATTCCGTCACGTTGTCATGCGATGATAGTTGGATCCCGATTCCCACTGATGAGTTGGTTTACTCCTCGGGTGATCCCGACTAATTCTTCTTTCAGGTTTGGGGAAGAATTTGAGGTTACAGTGGGAGGTTTCCAGATTAGATAAAGTGATAACCATTCTGATCTAGGTTAGAGTGCACGATGAGTGTTTCTTTTCTCTCTCTCTTTGGCAGCGACCATTGACCCGACCCTGGACTATGACTCAGTGACCAAGTTGACCGAACCTTCTTAACACTGGCTTTTGGATTGTCAGAGTTGCAAACCTCATTGCCACTCCTGCTTTTACTCTTTTCTCCAGGACACCCCGTATTACTACGAACGTCCACTTCCATTGGACAAAACCATCGTATGGTTATATACGAACTCGAAGGAATTCGAGGATGGTTTCCAGTTCTGGAGAAAACGAATAAGACTATTCAGTTGTCTTTTCCTTTTACCTTCTCTCAGGTTGCGAGTACTCCTTAGTTTAGGAGATAGTACACATATTATGCAAATTGGATAGTCTTCTTCCAAACCTTAGGCTGGTGCCGAACGGTGGGGAATGAAGAAAACCAATTAGCATAACGATGGTGTACAGAAGGTATTAAGTTAAGACAAAGAAAGGGATTAGTAAGAGGGCAAAGTAAACTGCGACTGCTATTCACGACCAAACCAAGTATTTCTTCGCCAATCCTAAATCACCTTTGTATTTCTCCAGGACACTCCGTATCACTACGAAGATCCACAGTTTATTTGGATATTCCATCGTATGGTTATATACGAACTCGAAAGGAACTTGTTCCAGTTCGGGGATGGATCCTGGTTCAGGAGAAATAGGAATAAAGTTCATTCAGGTGTCTTTTGTCTTCACCTTCTCTCGCGTTGCGAGTGCTCCTAGGATTAGGACAATACACCCATTATGCTTATTGGATAGTCTTCCTCCAAACCATAGGCTGGTGCCGAACGGTAGGGAAGGAAGAAAACCATTTGGCCTAAAGGAGTGTACAGAAGGTAATGACTAAAGACATATAAAGGGATTTGGAGAGATGGCAAAGAGATATACGGTTACAGTTGTGAATCTGGATAATGGAAGAGGCATTACTAAGAATACCAGGATACCCCAACGAAACATTTTAATGTTTCAAGTTTCACTGTGTACTGTTAAAAGAAAACTGATTTCCCGATTAGACACTTGCTCCAGGGTATGTATTTACCAGGTTGGATTCTCACATCTGTATGGTTTTACAGATGATGAGTGGGAGTAAGTTATTGGGAATTAGGTGACCATCCTCATTATATCGGGATTCGTTGTAATTGGTGATATTTGAGGAAGCCACCTGGGTTGTTTGCCGTTCGGCAAATATTTGGTTTTGAATATCCGTTGCTGTGCACCAATTTCAAATTGATATATCTGTACGTCTATTTTCATAGAGTGAGATATACCTTTTTGAAATTATGTCTATGACATTTACCTATATCAGTGGATGGTTAGGTAAGGAGCATTGAACAAGCGGTGTAATTCTTCTTAACCATAAGTACAGTTTTCAACCTACGATACACAGTGAATGCGTTATTAGACTCAAGGGACTTATACAGAGTATTGTATATTGTCCGGCGTCCATCAGGACAGAGGGGTTGGTCCTCGTACTATATTCGGTTTACTTATGACTTCTCAAGTTTTTAGACAGCTGTTTCGTGGAAACACAGGGTCCGAATTTTGAGAAGTTATAGGTATTTGAATAAAGTAGAGAACCAAGTATTGCAAGTATCGGGATTCTTCAAAGTGATCGAAGATGTAGATACTTATGTGTGGTATTCAGTTGATAGTAATGATTAAGAGAACTTGCTTCTCTTTCAGGTTACTCATAATTGGAAGCATTCCTAAGTTGAATAACGCTGATCGGCCTCCTTCCATTTAGTTGACATGCACTGGAGACAGCTGCATGATTTGAATCTGGTTCAATTAAATCAGTGCCTCTGTTTCTATATTGGATATAGAACAGTTCATATCTTGACATTGTTAAGATACGGGGAGTTGTCCGGCTTATGCTTAAAACCAGACACTGGACAACTCAAGGCACGTTTCTGTAATGGCTGTTTGTGGGTTGACCCAGGCTATGACGAGGGTTGACTTTCTACCATCTGGAAGATCAATAGTAATATTGTTCTTAACTCGCCACATTTTTAAAAGAAATGGATTTTTTCAGAAAACAGTAGTAGGAGTATGGTAGAACTGGAAGTGATTCCAGAACCGTAAACGATTACTGAAAATTTGATAGGAACCTAAAGATTCAATCTGGTTTGACATTCCATTGGCCACTCCGCAGATAGAGTGGGTAACCTCAGGCGCCCGAGAGGTACTTCGGTATGCTCAAAGACGGTGGCAGGGAGGTTCTTGTTTAACCAGACTTACCATTGCTGTTGTTCCAGACCATGAGACCCAGCAGGAGGATGAGTATAGCGTCCTTCTAAACTAGCTTTAGAAGTGCACGTCTATATGACTCTGCCAGAGGGTTGTCGTAGTCAGTGGGAGCAGCGGAAGCATTGGTGGACATCAGGCTTATGTCTATTTATAGACTAAAGCAGATATAGCGGAGATAGATCATCGATTTCTGATGTGACAGTCATAGGTTTGACTTCATCAGAATAGGGGATGGATCTGTTAAGAAGGTAGTAGGGTGTGATGTCCTGGTATTTGGATGACATACACAGAGTAGGAAGTGATATTCCTATACTACGATCGGTTATACTTTGGTTGTCACACAGTAGTTTCTCCATACAGGACTTGGATATTATATTATACATTCTGGTTACTGGATCTATGGTTTTAGATCTAGATTTGGGTGGTTTTCCAATCTGGGTACTTTGACAGCATTCTATGAGTATTTAGAATGGATGACTCCTGGCACGGTAGTGTACCTGCAGGTGATGGAGTCACCCTCTCTAAAGGTGTCTTACAGACTAAAGGGGAGAGGGATACGCATGATTGGCAGATCACTTGCTTAAGCAATTGAGTCAATCATGAGATGTCAAGTACCACACCAGATGTTGTTTTTGCAGTAGGTGCAATAAGTTGATATTGATCCAATCCTGGAGAAACAATCGGAAACAGTTTTAGAACATAAGTGGATGTTCTAGGGATTTGATAACGGCAGCCACCTTTAGGAGACGGTTATCATTCCAGGCTTCCAAGGTGACCTGGATGGCAGAGTGGCTGTCAAAGTTATAGTTTTCCCTCTGACGAGGGGCAGTATTTTGGACAGGCGGTCCAGGTGGATACTGAGGGAAAGGCATGGCGCAGGATACTGATTAAGTTCAGTTGACAATACAGTCTAAGAAGTTTGGATTTGGAGTTCATTTATGAGCTAGGTCCCATCAGATATCCAGACATATTCTAAGACAGGTATTGCTCATTTCGGGAGATGGCTTTCTCCGCGAACTTGAGATATAGAGAGATATAGAAAGAAACATCACAGCGGATCCACTCACTGAGGCTATTCCTCGAACGCAATAGTTTCGCAAACGAGCTTTGTGAGACTGACTAGTAGAGGAGTTGGGTATTCGGTATCACACGGGCTGTGAGTATGCGACATCGCAATAATTAGCCTTAAGTGCAAGTGGAAGATTGTTGGAGATAGTGCCCTCAGAGTCAATTATTGGATCACAGGCACGTGATTGCAATGATTGAGGGAGGACCTGTCCCAGTAGGACAGTCTTACTCAAGATGATAGTATGCTATCTGGTTTATCTTTATCATCGTGTACTACTTTAGGTGACCTTACGAGTCGCTATTACACGCTGATAGAGCCCCTAGGATTCTTGCTTGACAGCCAGCAGTATGATGGCGATCATATACGTGAGAGCTGGTGGTCTATAAGCACATCCTTAAAAGGTCCCTAGTCGTGGGAGTTTCGAGACAGGGCATCGATTCTCCAGAGTAGACTAGTGTATACAGTCGAGACCCCGACGAGGGGCAGTGGCCGGTCTCACAAGCCACTGGTGTCAGTTGGTTCACCTAAGATGTATACAGGTGCTCATTGGGTTATGAGTACACCGGACAGGACTTGCCGGGAACATGCTAGTTGGTCTTATACCTGACGTCAGATAGCAGTTCCCTGGTGACATGTGTACAGGTTAGTTCATCGACCTGGGGATCGTCATTTGTCTCGTGTGAGTTCCCACTGTACTTTGATTACTACCCTACCACGGCTCGAAGGAGTCGTGCAAACAGGTTTTAGTTGGGTACAGTCCCGAGCCACATGGAGGCAGTGAGCGGATCTTCAGGGGTTCGTCTCTCCCGGTATTGGGGGTGAGGTCGCGCTGTGTCTAGGAGAGCCATTACACAAAGCCCTCGGCCGAGGCAGGAGATTTACTGGTAGGTATTCCAGTAGTATCTCAGGGTGTTCTGGGCTTCACTCTGACACGACTTGTACCGCTTTTGGGGGTCTGAATTTTACCAACCCCTAGGCCCGCCATGCGATGCTCATAGACAAACGGACCGGACTGTACGGATATTGTCACTGACAGGCTTAGTAGGGTGTCAGGGCGAGTTCGCTCATCGACGTCCCTTTTGGTCAATAGCTGGTGGCCCGTCACGTATTGGCTAATACCTCTGACGTGCTAGTGGTTAAATCCACAGCCATAGTATTGACGAGTCTTTAGAGTCCACCACACAGACAGTTACTCAAGTTTCGGGCGAAACGCTGTAGAGGCCGTATGGAGATATGGCAGGGTTCGATCAGATACGTGCGGTATTGCACGGATCAGGATCGGACGGATATTACTAGCCGGCTTTGGTTTAAGCCGGATCCTAGTATAGTACAGTGTAGATTTTGTCTCTTTGCATTTGTGTTCAGTGGGAATACAAATGCGGGCATGTATATGCAGTAGCGGGGTTTTCCAGTAATTTATTACGGGACCAGTTTTCTGGAGTTTCCAGTTTGCTTTCCGTTCCGGCCGGTTTTCCTTTGTTCTTTCCCGGCCGGACTTTTCCGATGGAGGGAGTTATTTGCAAGTTTGCAAATAACATTTATGGAGGGGGTTTCTTGCACTTGTGGCATTATGAAAGGTTAAGCATCTTTGCTTTTTCATGATGGCTTGCTTTATTGTGATTGGAGTTGATTAGAAGTGGATTTGATTTAGTGTGACATAGTTATCATTACCTTATGGATGTGGTCACCCCTTTACTTTTACTACCATCACCCCCTTCTTGTGTTGTGATTTCCTCCACCATATTTCCATTGAGAAGGGGGCCGGCCACTAGGGAAAGGATGAGAGAAATTTTCATTTTGGTGGTGGCACATATTTCTTCATGTCATTCTTCTTGTTTTGGGAAAAATGAAAGCACCATTTTTCCTTAACCTCATTCCTCCATCACCAATGGCAACTTCACTACTCCAAAGAGACATAGACTCTACACTACTTCTACAGCAAATCTTGGGCACGTCGACTTGCCAGCTTCGTGCCCGAGTTGCCTCGGTATAGAGGCGGGAGCCCGTAAAAGATGCAGACGATGTGGTGCCCTTCCGGCAAGGATGCGACGATCGGAGTTTCCGCGGGAGATCGGGACGACGACGAGAAGACCGGAGGACTCGGATCACTCGGTATATCTCTCACCCTTTCTCTTGATTGCTAGGATTAGGTTAATGGTTACGATCCGGGTTTATTGTCCGCGGTAGCGCCAGTTTAAAAGTTAAGAAAATTTTTTATTCCGCATTTTGGCCTCGGATTGACGGCCGGGGCGCTGCCGTGGCGCAACAGTAACGTATCACTTATACATATTAGTAGAGACCATAGGATCTTTGCTTGATTACCATCGTTGTGATGGCAGTCACACTAGTGGGGGCTGGGTAGTCTATAAGCAACATCCTATAACAGGTCCCTGGTCGTTGGATTATCGAGATAGGGCATCGATATTCCGGAGTAGACTAAGTGTGTACGCTTCTCATCCCAGTTGGGGAGATGGTCTGTCCCACAGCCATCAGTACGTCGTACTGGAGATAGTATATAGGTGCTCGTTAGGTTACGGGTACACCGGACAGGACTCGCAGGGGAACTAATTGGTTGGTATTATACCCGTCGTCAGTTAACAGTTCCCAGATGACATGAGTACAGCATAGTCCGCAGACTTGACACTACTACTTCGCCTCGAGTGTGTCCCAATGTTCTTAGATTACTACCCTACCACGGCTCAAAGGAGTCATGCAAACAGGTAGCAGTTGGGTGCAGTCCCGAGCACTTAGAGGCAGTAGTGGTTAGATAGGATTCGTCTCTCCCGGTATTGGGAGATGATATCGCGCTGTGTCAGAGAGCCATTACGCAAAGTCCCTGTCCAGGGCAAGCGAGATATACTGGTAGGTTCCAGTAGCTTCTCAGGGTGTAATGGGCTTCGCTCTGACACGACTTATACAGCTATTAGGGGACTGATGCTTGCCGCCCCCTAGGCTTGATATGCGATAGTCTTAGTCGAACAGACCGGACTGTACGGATATTATCACATCAGGCCCAGTGGGAGTTCGGATGATTTTCCTCATCGGCCTTCTTATCGATATCTACCTCGGGACCGTTACGTACAGCTAGTGCCGCTTGCGGTCTGTGGTTAAACCCACTGCCAGCGTAGTGTCGAGTCTTTAGAGTCCCACACAGAGAGTTTCCCTGCTCCAGGCGAAACGATATAGAGGTCGTATGGTTTTACGATAAGGGTTCGGACGCATACGTGTGTTTACGCACGTACGACTTTTTCGGACAGTTTTTACTAGTCGACTTTGGTTTAAGCCAGATTCTAGTATCGGGTTACTAGATTTATACAGTCTATAGTTTTTCCGTGTTTTCAAGGATTGGAGGGGCGTTCTCTTAATTTGTCAGGAAGCTTCTAGAAGAGTGGTGATTAAGGGGTTAAGGTGGCATTGCATTAAATGAGATTAGTGACTCATTTGTGTGATTCATCCAAATCATTAATGCATCATAAATGCTTAATGACTCATGGAGATGAATCACTCATAGATATTTATGAAGCATGGTTATTAATTCTATTATTTGATTTTTGGATAAATAATAATGCTTCATATATATTATGATAAGGTCATTATCTCATTTCATTCTCATCATCACCTTCTCTCTCCTCAAGCTCACTCTCTCTTCAAACCCTAACCCTAGCCTCTCATGTGTTGAGATCAAGGGTTAGCTAGACTAATACATCCATAATCTCACTCTATATCCCCTAGGTAGCTTAGATTAGCACTTTAAGCAACCTAGTTATCTCAAGTTTGAGATTAAGCTTGGCGTAGGAGCTTTCGGGTGGATCGCCTTTGATTCGAGGAGGCCGTTGAGATGCCGATATTCCAAGGAGCCTACGAGGAGTGGAGGACGGCGATGAAGACCCGAAGGACATGTAACGTGAGATATAACTTCGAATCCGAGTAGTTAAACCTCTAGTTGATAGTTAGCAATGGTTTAGATAACGATTCATGCGCTCAAGTCCGTGTTACGAAGCTTTGATAATCGTTTTTCATATATTCCGCCTCCCCGCAAGTTCGTGGGGTGCGTGACATGGACTTACATCCCACACCCTAGACCCCTACGAGAGCGGAAAGCGACCCTGCCAATTCTAGAATTAGGAGACCCGGTCCCGACTCCTCGAGATGGTCTCCCACTGGACTCTAGAACCCGGTCACTTATGCTCTCCGTCTTGGGTCTATCCTAATGCGGAAAAGTAAATAATATACATCAATTGTGACATCATCCTCAACCCGGAAGTGTCCCAAATAAAAGAATATTACATTTACAAATGAATTTTACATGAATGAAAAGTAAAACTCTCATCTCACATAAAAAAAAACCCGGCTATTCGATCACGACAATCCTATACATCACAACACAGCAACACATAACATCACATGTCATCAACGTAAGCAAGTATGCGTACCCCAATTACCGTTGACATATAGCAATGAAACCGGCAATACACATACTACACTTACGGTCGCAGAAACAAGTATCACATACTTCTAGGCGATGTTAAACCCTTCGATCGAATTAACGAACACCCATATTCCCCAGCAAGCTCAACACTTGAGCACCGTTAAACAATACCCAAAATGTATGTCACAGTATTTAATGGACCAACCGTAGAAGGGCAGACCCAAGCCTCATTTTTGGCGCCACTAACTACGGTAAACCCTAAGGTTTAGTCGCAGTTTGGTGGTCACATCTCGAGTTAGGGTTACTTTCTTCTAGAGTTTCCATAAGAATACCTGCATTCTATATCGAGTACGTTCAACCTGGAAAATACCAGTGTTTGATAATTCGTTCGACCTGTTTAACGTCGCCAAAGTTACCAAATACAATGCTATAAAATACGAATACGAACGCAAAAAGCCCATTTCCAAACTAACATCACATGCAAATTTAGACTTCAAAACAATACCAGAAACCCCAGAATAAGAGAAAAAGATCACAGGTGCAATACGAGGAGCAGAGGAGAAGAAGGGGTCGGCGACGCTGGATTTTCCGGCCTCGACGCCGGCCTGGAACCGAGCACCCCATTCGTGTTTCACATGTGTTCTTATATTCTCCTAAATGCCACTCTGCAGTTGCTAAAATAATTTTTTGAACACTTTTTAAAAAATTTACAGAGAGCATTTCATGGGTTTTCTAAAATCGTATTTTTGCGGGGTTTTTCATTTTCGTATTGTCGTAACATCGTCTAGGCTTCTAGTTAGGATCTGATACCATGAAGGAGTTTCTACAGCACCACTACTAGGGTTTGGTAGCATCACGCATGCCATATTAAAATTTTATAGGGTGCTAGAGAAACTAACCTAAGGATCATACTAGAAAAAGTAGGGTAACAAAACATTTAACATCAACACAAGTAGCAAAAGGTTAGGGTTTGAGAATACAACCTTTGTAGCTCCCTACGCTAGACTCCTTGACCACTTGAGAGTTGAAAGAAGCTCGCTTGAGATCCTCTAAATCCACAACGATCATCCCGGAGTCCTCTTTGTCTAAGCTTGAAGCTCCACTAGATCAAGAGAAGAAGTAGAAGCTAACACTCTAAACTAATGGGCAAGAGTAGTGTAGAATGGTGATGTGGTTTGTTTTCTCACATCAAAACCCTAACTTGATCACTCTTTTGCTCACTAATGAAAGCTAGAGAGTAAGAGAGAGGAGGAAGAAGATGATGGAAAGTGAAGAGCTCAAGATAATGATAAAAAATAAGATAAGAATGAGAAAAATATATATATATTTTCTTCTTCTCACTCTTAACTCAAGTTAATAAATATCTAGATATTTTCTTTTGGATGTATAATGGCCATGGAAATTAACTCAAGGTTAATTCAAAGGTCAAAGGGTGAATATAATAATCAACCATGAGTAATTATCCATTCCATTTATCTTTTCCAAAAATAAGTATCAACATATTTATTAAGGTGTGAGTCTTATATTGCCACCATCCAATATATCAACAACCATGATAGAATTGTGTATGCATGTATGAGTGCATGCACATCCATATGTAGGGTTAGCTTAGCACCTTTTGAAGGTTTTGGCAAGTATCAATCATGCAACATTAAAAACTTTGGGGTGCTAAACAAACCCTAACCAAGATCTTAACTAGAGACTTAGGGTTAAACATGCATGTAAATAACTTTACATCTAAGAGTTAGGGATTACAACCTTTGTAGTCTGTTCCTGCACTTCATAAGCTCCGTGTTGAGGTCCCTTCGCTGCGATCATCAAGTACCCGGACTCTAGAGAAGCTCCATGAAGAGAAAGATGCAAGCTTGTTTCTAATCTTCAACAACTAAGATGATCTACTTTGAAGAATTTCAAACCCAAGCTATTGCTTCACTAATCAAGTATTAGCAAAGCAAACACCATAATCTAAGTGGCTAGAATAGATGAGGATGAGAAGTAGGAATTTAGCTCTCTTTTGTTTTCTTTATCTCACATAAATCCATCACAAACCCAAAAGCTAGAAAGCTTTTCGAAGAGGAAGAAGAAGAAGAAATTTATTTGTGATGAATAATAAAATCTTGTTGTGGTTACAAAACCAACCATGGGTTAAGAATGAAGGCTTAACCCTTGTAGAGAATAAACTAGGGTAAAGGGTTTTGGGTTGGGTTAAGAAATATCTTCACAAATTATCTTAGCTAAAAACAAAAGAAAGCTTCATGAAACTTCATGAAAAAGCTAACCCAAATCAAAACCCTAACGTGTTTAAACTCCACAAAACATGTTGCATTTGTAACCCTAACATGTTGCAATATTATATATCACATATATAATATATAATGTAACAAAATAAAATAATACAATTAACATATATCGCATATACATCAATGTATTATCCATGTCAGAAAAAGAATTTTTAAGTGAGCTTATATTAGTTAATGTAATATAATATATCAAATATATATATAATTATACATTAAATTATCGAATCAACAATTGATCCGATAATCCGACTATTTCACAAATAACAGACTAATATAATCTGTATCGGTTCATCGAATCAACACTTGATCCGATGACCTAGCTATATCACATATACCCGGCCGATATCACATATCGTGAGAATTTAATACGGTATCGCATACACGTATTATTCTCGGTCACGCACATATCACATATGTGCTCCTACTCCATTTTGCCTGAGCCAGGAAACCTTTGTGTAGGACTCTAAAGAATCGTCAATACGCCGGCAGTAGGTGATGTGTAGGGTTCCTAGGCACGCTAATGAAGTCTCACAAGGCATCAACCATGCCAATTTCAAATTTTATGAGTGCCGAGAAACTCTAATACGGATCGTTGACTAGAATTTTAGGCGAAAAGTGAAACTAGTTAACAATTTAACTAAAGGAAAGAGGCTACAAACTTTGTAGATCCGATTCTCCACTTCCTTAGCTCCACGTAGACGTCGTCTCGCTGTCCATCTCGAATCCCGGACTCTTGCATCGGCTTCATCGGAGAAATGGGCGGGCTAGGTCGTCGGCTTCGATGCCGAAGATGATCTACGTCGAGGCAACACAAGATCAAGCTCCAACTTCACCGAGTCGTGAAACTTGTGAAGAAAACACCCTATACTACTTGGCAAGAGGTAGAGGGTGAAGAAATAGGTGGTGGGTTCACTTTAGAATTGGATTTCTCACTTTTTTACTCAAGGTGCCATTAATGGAGGCAAGTTTTTCTTCTTGATGAAGATGAAGAAGAAGAAGCTAGAACATGATAAGTGTTGGATTAAAAAAGAAAGTAATATGAATACTTATCATATACTAACCATAGTCAAGTGTAGAGAGTAAACTAGGGTTAGGTGAATGGTTAGGTTAAGAGAAGAAAACAAAAATGGTCAAGGTTTCAACCCTTCATGAAGCTTCATGAAAGAGACAAGAAAAGCCACCATTTCCATTTTCTTTTCCAAAACCAATAATCAAAATAAATAAATGAATAAATAAAAACCCTAACCATTTACTTAACCAAGGTTTAATTCTTTACACTTAACCAAATGAGCAAGCATAATCAAACATGATACAAACATGTGCACAAAAGTATATCACATATACAACTTGCACATCAAGTGAGAAAATCCATTTAAAGTGAACCAATACTAGTTAATGCAAAGTAATATATCAAATATATAATTATACATTAAATCATTAAATCAACACTTGATTTAACGATCCGGTCATGTCGCACATAACCGACTAGTATACAATGTATCGATTTATCGAATCAACGATTCGATAACTAGGTTATATCGCATACAACCAATCGAAACATTCATCGCGAGAATGAAATACGGTATCACATACTCGCATTATTCTCTGTAGCGTCTTGAAAAGTCGTTTTGGTGTTTTCCTGAAAATCGGTGAAAATTCGGTATTTTTCCGAAAACCGTCTTTCTCGTTATTTTGCAGTTTAGGGCTAATTATACTTAAAATGGATAGGTAATTGCTTGTTTTTAGTAGCTAATGAGTTAATTATGAAATTCTGGTCGTTTAAAAATTTTCCCTAATTTTTCAATTTTTTTATATTATTTTAAGCCGGTAAGAAAATACATTAAATTAGCGATAAATACAAATTTTTCCTGGCTAATTTTAATCTTTAAAATTATGATAATTAAAATCTAGTGGTAAGATAAATTTTTAGTATTTTATTTTGATTTTTAACTAATTTTTAGTATAGAAAGCGAAATTATTGAATTTTAAGCTAAAACTTGCAATTTTTGACTTGTAGGGGGTCTTTTTGCATAAAACTTCTTTTGTAAAACCCCTCTCTCTCTTCCCTCAGCCCTAGGACAGCCCCACCTTGATCAGGTCCAGAAATTTCTGGCCTCATTTTGGTTTTCTTTCATGTGTTGATTTGGGTTGTTTATGAATTTATTTTAAAAATAGTTTGATGAAGTATGGTACTTTGACTTTTGGGAGAGTTGACTCATGACTTTTCCAACACACCCACACCCTCCCCTTACCTCCCTCTGGCCGAAACCTGCACCTCCTCTTCTTCATCTCTTTTCTTTTCATTTTCTTCAAATTTCTTCAAAAAAAACACATCAAAATCCACAATTTTATTCAAAAATCCAAACAAAATCCTTATGCTATCATTATCCTTAGCCATTCTTGCTTGAATCTTGGAGCTAGGAAGCCATCCTTAGAGGCAAATCACATGCTTGATCCATAGATCTTGAGGTATAATTTCCATCAAGTTAATTTCTTTTGGCTAAATTCCTTTAATTATATGGTTTTAGTGTTAAAAGTTTAGCTAATTTCTAATCTAGTTTATAAAAGAGTAGTTTGTTTTAAACTAGGGTTTGTTAGCACACCATTATGTGGTTAATTAAATTTATTTTGCTTGCTAGTTCCTACACAACCAAATCAAAGAAGTTACCTTGTTTATGTGGTCTTCAAATTATGCTAATTTAGTTAATTTTTAATGTGTGAAATTGGTTTGTAATTGTTGTTTTATGAAAATCAAGAAAGGGGTTTGTGTATGGAAATGGGTTGTGAAGCATGATAAATGAGTTGAATTTATGTGAATGTGGCTAACTAGTTGTGTGGTTGGATATTGTGTTGGATTGTGTTAACCGTATCGCTAATTTTCGTTTTTTGCACCAAAATTGATAGTTTTGTGCTTACTAGGTTTTTATTAAAATTGCATGGTGAATTATTTGTGATACCTTGGGGATATTTTTTAGCATCTCCTATGACGTTTAGGATGCGTGAGTGCGGATTTTTGGGTACTCGGGTTTTAGTTTTGCCGGGCGACCAAATCGGCGTTTTTTGGCAGTTTTTGCGATTTTCGCGTGTGTTCCGCACACCCTGCGCACGTTGTACCTAGCTAGTGAACATTAGTAGTTTCGTTTGGGTTTTGCGTCGTTCTTGTTACGTAACCTTATGTTGGGTATTGATGTAAATTCCAGGTTCGGTCGCGGAGACGTCAGACGCGGCACGAAAGGGGAAAGCGGTGATCGGACACAGCTAGCCAGGGATTCCGGTGAGTAGATGTAACATCTACGGGGGACTATCGTTGGATGGCGCAAGCCGCCCGATAGTTTTAGTAACTTACAAGATTCTTAGTGATGTTAGTAATTAGGGGTGAAATACTTATTTGATTATTTGCTGCATCCATGCATTATATTGACATACCTATACGAAACCATTTTATAGGACACCTGCACCATTGCCAGGGTTTTTATATGCAGCACGAGCACTATTCATGCTTACACACACACCCTGGTAATTGCCATGCCACCACACTAGATAACCTTTAAATTGAAACCTTTTACTAATTGATACTTAAACTTGTGCTATTGCCTTTAATTCCTTAAAATGAAACCGTAGGATTGCTATTCATGTGCATGTACTTCATCATATTAATTGTTCATGCCTAATCTATTAATCACACATCGCAACTTGATTATTGATACCATATGCATTCATTATCATTGACATATGCACTTATGAGGATTTCTTGAGATTTTATGATATTTCTGGATTTCGGGGGAAAGCCGCAAAATTTCTAAACTTACTATATTTTTTTAAAATATGTAAATTGCGGTTTTCTAGTGATGTAAGTGTCGTCCACCATGAGTTTGCTGTGGTTTTGGAAATCCGTGTCGAGGAGTGGAGGAACCGTCACGGGTACATGGTGGGCCCGGTAAGGTACCCCGGGGCAAGAGGAATGTGGTGTTGACGTTGAGCCTGGCAGGGGACGGATTACCTACCGGTGACTGTTTGGGACGGCGGATATCCAGAGGATACCGACCGTGGCCGCTAGATGATGAGATATTGATATTTGAGATGGGTCAGCCGGACGGCTGAGGCCAGAGACACTATGACATGGATTTATGAGATTTGAGACAGCTTTTAGGTGTCGTTGCTGGACACCGGTTCTCGTCGATTCCTTGAGTATTATGCTGGCATTCTAAAAGAGTTTCAAAAACAAAAAGAGATAAAATGTTTCTTATAGATACCTATTGAGACCTCAGATATTCATGTTGCATACATATTCGTACACTGATGTTGTATACACACCTGCTAGTGCATCCATTCATACCTGTATTTTAGATGCTAGGATGCTTGTGTGCATGCATACGATAGCCTTTGTAGATGTTATTTATTACTCACGAGTTGGCAACTCACCCCCATTGTGCCACAGCCTTTTGCAGGTCCGCTCCGTCAGTACAGTAGCGGCGGGCGCACTTGTTCTTTTGCCTCTTTTGCCTGGACTCGAGGTTTTGCTCATAGGTGGGTCATGTTATTATTTTTGTACCACCTTGTATATTCTTTGTATCTAGTGTACTCCATCTACTGTTTCTACCAGTATTATTGTATTGACCTAAAGATGAGACTGTGAGGTTTGTGGACTTTTATGCTGTATTTTGGGGTCGAGCTCACTTGAGTCGACATGCTGTTTTTTCTTATGCTTCATTATGATTATTTTGCTTGTTGTTGCTTTATATTGCGTGGGATTTGTGACCGCCTTGTGGCGAAGAGCTAGCTCCCGCTTGGGGATGCCCTATTTTGTTGGATTCATATATATTTTTGTCGTACCCAGTTTGGGGGCCAGTATTTACAAAGGAGACTCTGCCGAAATTTTCCGAAAAATTGGTATTGTTTTTAAAAAGTGTTTTACATGACTTATTTGATAAACTCGCTTTCAATTGATTGGGTTTTCTTCACTCTTTTGCTTATTTGGTTTTGGTTTCTGGGCTTTGGCTTACTTATTTTACGGATGTCTTGAGACGTTTCGTAACTTAAGTGCCAGTCACGCTCCGTACCCTGCGGGTCGTGACAAAGTTGGTATCAGAGCGATAGGTTTTACCTTTGTGAGTGTAGGATGACCCTTGGTAGATGGAGTAAGTGACTTAAGCAGGGTAACGTAGCGTGCGTATGTCCGCGGCATACTTACGATACGGTACTCCGCCTAAGTGACTTTAGGATATACTTGCTTGAAAAATTCCTTCTTCAATTCCGTGTATCCTATGATCCTATTGCACTGTCCTTACTATCCGTTTTCCTGTAACAGCCACTATGCCGCCGAAGGCTACGAGGGCACAGAGGGCTGCCGCCAGAGACGAGATTCGAGCTAGCTCGTCCGAGACTAGGACTGAGCAGGGTGGTATGCCTACGCCGCAGGGACAGACCGATCCACCTTCCCCAGGCCGTATGGATAGGCTCGAGACCGGTATGGAGGAGTTGCGACAGATGATGGGAGGCATGCAGGAGCTACGTCAGATGGTAGGATCCCTAGTTGCAGCCAGTCGTACACCGAGGCCGGATGATGTACCTACTACATCACAGACGACCATGATACCTGCTCCTACTACTACCAGCGTGGCCATTCCGGTTTCACTACAGGATTTCATGAGGCTGAGACCTCCAGTATTCACCGGCACCGAGGCAGCGGAGGACCCACAGACGTTCCTTGACAGTTTAGCCAGGATCTGCCGTTCGCTGAGATGTTCGGATGATCGATGGGTAGAGCTTGCGAGTTTCCGACTAGAGGGTCTCGCGCAGACATGGTGGGAGTCAGTCTTGAGAGGTCGAGCTGCAGGTCTACCGCCTATGACTTGGGCCGAGTTTACAGCGGTCTTTCTAGCTCGTTTCCTTCCAGAGAGCGTTCGTGACGCCAGAGCTCGCAGTTTCGAGGCCTTAGTCAAGACACCTGGGATGACGGTGTCTGAGTATGACATCCAGTTTACACAGTTATCCCGATATGCTCAGTATTTGGTGGATACCGAAGAGAAGATGGTGAAGAGGTTCGTACAGGGACTTGATGCCCAGCTATATCTTGCCATTGGCGCCCAGCACTACGACACTTATTCAGCTGCTATGGATACGGCATTGCGGATGGAGGCACGCATATCACGGACTTCGGCCATTTCTGGGCCGAAGAGGATTCGCACCGATGTACCGTCTCAGAGGCAGCGCGCCAGATTCTTCCCGAGAGATAGGCCTGGCAGAGGATTTGGGCGGGGACAGTTATATGGTTCTTATCCCTAGGGGAAGCAGCCGTCGCCAGGGTGTTTTGGGTGCGGGAGTTTGCACCATCTTGTCAGAGACTGTCCGGCGAGACGACAGGGAGCAGCGACAGTTCCGCATGTGACCCTGCCACCATCACCACCCCCTCCTCAGAGAGCCCTACTTCCTACCACCGGCGATGCTCCACGCCAGTTAGGTGCACCCAGAGGCCGTGGACGCGGCGGTCCTGTTCAGAGAGGACGAGGAGGCCGAGGTCGAGGTCAGCCCGCTATCGGTGGAGGACAGGCCCGAGTTTTTGCTTTGACACCGCAGGATGCGCAGGCATCCAATGCCGTTGTGACAGGTACCTTGCCAGTTTGTTCTTTCGACGCCCGGGTATTATTCGACCCAGGTTCCACACATTCGTAGGTCTCTACACACTTTGCACCGATGTTGGGCCGTGAGTCGTCGTCGTTAGATCATCCGCTTGTTGTTAGTACTCCGGTAGGCGAGTCATTTGTCCCTCGGTTTGTATTTCGTTTGTGTTCCGTTCGTATCGGGGAGAGGGATTCATCGGTTGATTTGATTCTCCTCGATATGTTGGACTTTGATGTGCTTCTGGGCATGGATTGGCTAGCCACTTGTTATGCTTCGGTGGACTGCCGTGAGAAGGCAGTCATATTTAGCTTTCCGGGAGAGCCAGTCCTTGTTATTCGGGGAGACCGCAGTGTCACCCTTCCCAGCTTAATTTCGTCTCTTCGCGCTGGTCAGCTCTTGCGGAAGGGATGTCAGGGATTCTTAGCGTGTATTTGTGATACTCGAGCTGCAGAGGTTCTGTTGGACCGGGTCCCGGTAGTTTGTGAGTTCCCTGATGTTTTCCCTGATGAGCTACCTGGGCTACCGCCTGAGCGCGATGTTGAGTTCTGCATTGATTTGATTCCCGGCTCGGGGCCTATTTCTATACCGCCTTATCGGATGGCCCCGGCAGAGCATCGAGAGCTGAAGGATCAGTTGCAGGATTTTTTAGATAAGGGGCTTATTCGACCGAGTGTTTCTCCGTGGGGTGCTCCGGTCCTGTTTGTCAAGAAGAAGGATGGAAGTTTGCGCTTATGTATCGACTACCGCCAGCTGAACAAAGTTACCGTTCGGAACAGATATCCGTTGCCGCGCATTGATGATTTGTTCCGAACGGTAACTTTGTTCAGCTGGCGGTAGTCGATACATAAGCGCAAACTTCCATCCTTCTTCTTGACAAACAGGACCGGAGCACCCCACGGAGAAACACTCCGTCGAATAAGCCCCTTATCTAACAAATCCTGCAACTGATCCTTCAGCTCTCGAAGCTCTGCCGGGGCCATCCGATAAGGCGGTATAGAAATAGGCCCCGAGCCGGGAATCAAATCAATGCAGAACTCAACATCGCGCTCAGGCGGTAGCCCAGGTAGCTCATCAGGGAAAACATCAGGGAACTCACAAACTACCGGGACCCGGTCCAACGGAACCTCTGCAGCTCGAGTATCACAAATACACGCTAAGAATCCCTGACATCCCTTCCGCAAGAGCTGACCAGCGCGAAGAGACGAAATTAAGCTGAGAAGGGTGACACTGCGGTCTCCCCGAATAACAAGGACTGGCTCTCCCGGAAAGCTAAATATGACTGCCTTCTCATGGCAGTCCACCGAAGCATAACAAGTGGCTAGCCAATCCATGCCCAGAAGCACATCAAAGTCCAACATATCGAGGAGAATCAAATCAACCGATGAATCCCTCTCCCCGATACGAACGGAACAGAAACGAAATACAAACCGAGCGACAAACGACTCGCCTACCGGAGTACTAACAACAAGCGGATGATCTAACGACGACGACTCACGGCCCAACATCGGTGCAAAGTGTGTAGAGACGTACGAATGTGTGGAACCTGGGTCGAATAATACCCGGGCGTCGAAAGAACAAACTGGCAACGTACCTGTCACAACGGCATTGGATGCCTGCGCATCCTGCGGTGTCAAAGCAAAAACTCGGGCCTGTCCTCCACCGATAGCGGGCTGACCTCGACCTCGGCCTCTGCCTCCTCGTCCTCTCTGAATAGGACCGCCGCGTCCACGGCCTCTGGGTGCACCTAACTGGCGTGGAGCATCGCCGGTGGTAGGAAGTAGGGCTCTCTGAGGAGGGGGTGGTGATGGTGGCAGGGTCACATGCGGAACTGTCGCTGCTCCCTGTCGTCTCGCCGGACAGTCTCTGACAAGATGGTGCAAACTCCCGCACCCAAAACACCCTGGCTACGGCTGCTGCCCCTGGGGATAAGAACCATATAACTGTCCCCGCCCAAATCCTCTGCCAGGCCTATCTCTCGGGAAGAATCTGGCGCGCTGCCTCTGAGACGGTACATCGGTGTGAATCCTCTTCGGCCCAGAAACGGCCGAAGTCCGTGATATGCGTGCCTCCATCCGCAATGCCGTATCCATAGCATTTGAATAAGTGTCGTAGTGCTGGGCGCCAATGGCAAGATATAGCTGGGCATCAAGTCCCTGTACGAACCTCTTCACCATCTTCTCTTCGGTATCCACCAAATACTGAGCATATCGGGATAACTGTGTAAACTGGATGTCATACTCAGACACCGTCATCCCAGGTGTCTTGACTAAGGCCTCGAAACTGTGAGCTCTGGCGTCACGAACGCTCTCTGGAAGGAAACGAGCTAGAAAGACCGCTGTAAACTCAGCCTAAGTCATAGGCGGTAGACCTGCAGCTCGACCTCTCAAGACTGACTCCCACCATGTCTGCGCGAGACCCTCTAGTCGGAAACTCGCAAGCTCTACCCATCGATCATCCGAACATCTCAGCGAACGGCAGATCCTGGCTAAACTGTCAAGGAACGTCTGTGGGTCCTCCGCTGCCTCGGTGCCGGTGAATACTGGAGGTCTCAGCCTCATGAAATCCTGTAGTGAAACCGGAATGGCCACGGTGGTAGTAGTAGGAGTAGGTATCATGGTCGTCTGTGATGTAGTAGGTACGTCATCCGGCCTCGGTGTACGACTGGCTGCAACTAGGGATCCTACCATCTGACGTAGCTCCTGCATGCCTCCCATCATCTGTCGCAACTCCTCCATACCGGTCTCGAGCCTATCCATACGGCCTGGGGAAGGTGGATCGGTCTGTCCCTGCAGCGTAGGCATACCACCCTGCTCAGTCCTAGTCTCGGACGAGCCAGCTCGAATCTCGTCTCTGGCGGCAGCCCTCTGTGCCCTCGTAGCCTTCGGCGGCATAGTGGCTGTTACAGGAAAACGGATAGTAAGGACAGTGCAATAGGATCATAGGATACACGGAATTGAAGAAGGAATTTTTCAAGCAAGTATATCCTAAAGTCACTTAGGCGGAGTACCGTATCGTAAGTATGCCGCGGACATACGCACGCTACGTTACCCTGCTTAGGTCACTTACTCCATCTACCAAGGGTCATCCTACACTCACAAAGGTAAAACCTATCGCTTTGATACCAACTTATTCTCGGTCCCGCACATATCTCATATGCGCTCCTATTTCGTTTCGCTTGAGCCAGGAAACCCCTGTGTAGGACTCTAAAGACTCGTCAATACGCCGGTAGCAGATGATGATCATATCAAGCACCCACAAGCTTCAAGCGGTCTGCTAAACGTAACGGCCACCCGGGTATTGAGCGATCAGAAGATCGACGAGCTAACCCGCTCACACTCCTGTGAATCCAACCAGTAACACTTACCGTACAGTCCGGTCTGTTCGTCTGATATGTCGCATATCTCGTCTAGGGGTGGTAAACGTCAGACCCCAATAACCGATAAGTCGTGCCGATATGAGGCTCATAACGGGTCAAGAAACTACTGGTAACACTTACCAGCAAATCTCTGATCAGCCCTGGCCAGGGACTTCCCTGTTACGGCCAATCGAGCACAGCGCAACATCAACCCCCAATACCGGGAGAGACGAAACCCCTCCTATCGCTCATTGCCTCCATGTGACTCGGGACTGTACCCAAAGACCACCGTTTTGCACGCCCTCATGGACGTGGTAAGGTGGAGATCAAAGCACAGTGGGAATCACACAAGACTCTATGACGATCTCGGGTCTACAGACTAACCTGCACAGGTGTCACCTGAGAACTGCCATCTGACGTGAGGTATAACACCATCTGGGAGTTCTCGGCGAGTCCGTCCAGTGTACCCAGTCTCTACTGAGCACCCGTATACCATCTCTGATGTCAAACACCAATGGATATGTGATCATCCATTGCCCATCTCATGGGTCGAGAAACGTATACGCTAGTCTACACTGGTATATCGATGCCCCGTCTCGATACACCCACGACTAGGGACCTTGAAGGATGTACCTATGGACTACCATGTCCCCATTAGTATGATCTGCATCATAGTCCAGGTAGTCAAGTACACATCCTAAGGGCTTTACCAACATGTAACTATAAGACAGTTTAAAGAGACAAGTGTACATGTTAAGATAAAGAGCAACCAGATAGCATACTATCATATCGAGCAAGAAAGTCATCTCTATATATGTCCAAGCATCCAATATAATATACATCATCTGTACAATACTGGCCTCTAGGGCATACATACAACTAACAATCTCCCACTTGCACTAGGGCCAGCTGCTGTAGTATCGCATACCGAGAATCCCGAAGAGTCTCTCAAACTGTATCTGGGGAATGGACTTCGTGAGTGGATCCGCCGTGTTGTTCTTCATGTCAACCCTCCTAACCTCGATCTCCCGGCGATCAACTATCTCCCGGATTAGGTGATACCGCCTCAGAATATGCCTGGATCGCTGATGGGACCTAGGTTCCTTAGCCAAAGCCACCGCTCCATTGTTATCGCAATACAAAGGTATTGGATGCTCAATGGATGGAACCACTCCAAGTTCAATAATGAACTTCTTGATCCAGACAGCCTCTTAGCAGCATCGTTGGCAGCGATGTATTCAGCCTCCATCGTCGAGTCTGCCACAGTTTCCTGCTTGGAACTCTTCCAGCTAACCGCCCCTCCGTAAAGGGTAAAGACAAATCCTGACTGCGACTTAGAGTCGTCCTTATCACTCTGGAAGCTCGAATCGGTAAAGGACTCCACTTGGAGTTCTCCGTTACCATACACCAAGAGCATCTCTTTAGTCCTTCGTAAGTACTTGAGAATGCTCTTCACAGCTGTCCAGTGACTCTCTCTAGGATCAGCTTGATATCTGCTCACTACACTTAGTGAGTATGCTACATCGGGTCTGGTACATAGCATCGCGTACATGATAGAGCCTACAGCCGAAGCATAGGGTATCCCTTGCATGCGAGCTCTCTCCAAATCAGTCTTGGGAGACATCTCTTTGGAGAGAGTGACTCCAGAGATCGTGGGCAAGTTCCCACGCTTGGATTCTTCCATACTAAACCTCTTTAGTATGGTGTCAATGTACCTGGATTGGGACAATCCCAATATCCGTTTGGATCTATCTCTATAGATCCTGATTCCCAATATGCAGGAGGCATCACCAAGATCTTTCATTGAGAATCTTTGTGATAAGAAGAGCTTGACCGATTGCAGCATAAGAATATCATTTCCTATCAAGAGTATGTCGTCCACGTACAATACGAGGAAGACAACCTTACTCTCTGCTACCTTCTTGTATATACAAGGTTCATCTGGATTTTTGACGAAATCAAACTCTTTGATAACGACGTCAAAGCAGATGTTCCAACTCCGCGATGCTTGCTTTAATCCATAAATGGATTTAAGCAGCTTGCACACCTTCCCGCTGCTCCCACTGTCTACGAAGCCCTCTGGCTGAGTCATGTACACGCACTTTTCTAAATCACCATTTAGAAAGGCGGTCTTAACATCCATTTGCCAGATTTCGTAATCATAATATGCAGCGATGGCAAGCATGATACGGATGGATTTAAGCATAGCCACTGGAGAAAAGGTTTCGTCATAGTCCATACCTGGTCTTTGACGAAAACCCTTTGCTACAAGTCTAGCTTTGAAAGTCTCCACTTTCCCATCTACACCAAGATTTTTCTTGAAGATCCACTTGCTCCCAATGGGTTTGACCCCTTCAGGAGCAACATCCAAAGTCCATACTTTGTTGGTGTACATGGATTCCATCTCGGACCGCATAGCATCCAGCCATTTCACTGAGTCCCTACTCGTGATGGCCTGCTCGAAGCTAGTTGGGTCATCATCCGCCATGATGCAATCTTCGCTTCCACCGTCAATGAGAAAACCGTAGTATCTCTCAGGTGGACGAGAAACCCTACTAGATCGGCGGAGAGGCTGGGGTTCGTCGGGTACTACTGAATCCTCTGGTTCTACTAAATCATTAGTTGTAGTTTGTGGTGCTGGAACCTCTTCCAGCTCTACCTCTTTGCCACTAATTTCTTTTGCGAGAAATTCCCTTTCCAAAAAGGTGGCATGTTGAGCAACAAACATTCTTTGTTCCTCAGCTTGGTAGAAAAAATATCCTTGAGAATTCTTTGGATATCCCACAAACTTGCAAAGAACTGATCGTGCCTCGAGTTTGTCCGGATTTTGCTTTTTGACATAGGCCGGACAACCCCATATCTTAATTCGTTTAAAATATGGTCTCTTCCCACTCCATATCTCATATGGTGTGGTAGGTACAGATTTAGACGGAACCAGATTCAATAGGTATATGGCTGTCTCAAGCGCATACCCCCAAAAAGAAATAGGTAACTCACCATTGCTCATCATTGAGCGCACCATATCTAATAGGGTGCGATTCCTTCGTTCTGATACACCGTTGTGCTGTGGTGTATAAGGAGGAGTAAGCTGAGAGAGAATCCCATTCTCTTTTAGATAATCCAGGAATTCAATGCTTAAGTATTCACCTCCTCGATCAGATCGAAGAATCTTAATACTTTTGCCCGTTTGGTTCTCTACCTCGTGCTTATATTCTTTGAATTTCTCAAAAGCTTCAGACTTGTGTTTCAACAGGAACACATGCCCGTATCTAGAGAGATCGTCAGTGAATGTAATGAAGTAGGAAGAACCATTTCTGGCATGTGTAGACATAGGACCGCATAC
The DNA here is from genome assembly GCA_030015575.1 of Agapanthus africanus. Lineage (NCBI taxonomy): Eukaryota > Viridiplantae > Streptophyta > Magnoliopsida > Asparagales > Amaryllidaceae > Agapanthus > Agapanthus africanus. Next base: position 387,087,961 of record CM057345.1, on the reverse strand, counting down.
ATCACTATGTATCAGTCCCAAGAGTTCAGTAACTCTTTCTCCATGTCCTGTGAACGGAGTTTTGGTCATCTTTCCTTTGTGACATGAATGGCAAGTGTCATAAGATGATAATTCGAATGAATTCAAATATCCATTCTTATGCAACTTAGCTAGTCGTGTCTCATTGATATGACCAAGTCTACAGTGCCACAAGAAGGATTCGTTCATTTCTGAGCTTTTCCTCTTATGTGTGTTTTGTATATTGAGGACTGCATTTTGATTGAGAATGAATATGCCATTATGTAACGAGCCTGATGCAATCAACTTTTGATCTAGGAATATGTTCATAATATTATCCTTTACTACAAAATTATATCCTTCTTTACTTAATAAAGAGACTGATATAATGTTGCACATCATGTTCGGTATATAATAGCACCCATTCAGATCTAGTGTATCACCATTTGGTAATACCAGGTGATATATGCCAACAGCTTTGGCTGCAACATTTTCCCCATTCCTTACATGAACGGAATGATCACCTTTACCCAGTTCTCTACCTTTCCGTAGCCCATGTAACTGCTTACATATGTGGGATCCTGATCCGGTATCTAATACCCAGTACGTAGGGTGAACTGAAAAACAGTTCTCAATAACTAACACACCCGAAGAAGATGCATCAACATGCATGTTCTTTTGGGCGGCTTGAGAATCTAGATATTCTCCTATTCCCTGTTCAGTCTTATAACTCTTATAAGAAATAACGGGTCCAACGTTCCCCTGCACAGTATAACATGCGGGTTCGGTCAATACATCCATATTATTATCTTTATTAGGGCATGACATGGTCGCTACCTAGGGAGAGAGAGAAGAAAACACTTTAGCGTAAGCTCGTGCAAGATCATATTGGTTATTATCTTATCTAATCAGGATGGCTCCCACTGGTATTTATCAAATCTTCCTTCAAACCCTAAAAGGAAAGACTAGCCGGCATTAATTACACACTACAAGTTCGCCAATCTTTCAGCCAGGCCAGTGTCGGTACTTTGAGGGAGGTCCCCCGTGCTTTCGCACGAACCTAATTAATGTAAACCTCATTTTCCCAGAGGCGTAACCCCGTTAACACCTTTCTAGACACCTACTTGATCGGCTAATTGTAATGTGTAAAACTCTCCCAGGAGTAACTCTTACTCGCAGTGGGTATCGGGATCCAACTATCTCATAGAAGGTATGCAATCTCATTGCAAATTTCAACACTTGAAATTCCCAATAATGCTTTTGCCCCTAGCGATCTATGACCTTGACTAAGTCAATAAACCATAAATCGCTAGTCAAGTTCAACCCGTGCATTTCTCGATTGAATTAAACCCACCTGTACGACCCTTGACTGAGTCAACAAGGCCGTGCGAATGCCCTAATCCAATCACATCTCATGTTGTAACAGATAAACATTATTTAGCTACCGTACACTATGCCTTGACTAAGTCAACAAACATAGTACGAATACTAAATAACATCTATCTGAAATGATGGAGGGCTACGCAGGTTTTTCAGAAAAAAACATGAGCGTAAAGAACTTGATATCGTTGTAGAATCAAGTGAAGTTTTGAAATGGAGTGATTTTGAGGCTTTTCTAGTTTTGCTAAAGGGGTCACTCCCGGTGAAGGGATCGTCGGCCCTTTTCTCGTCGAATGAGGTGCGGGATATATCATATATATCACTGTGCAAAGCTGAAACTATAGAAGCAATCAAAAATCAAACCGAGTGTGTAGCATCTGCCAGTTATTGCTAAAGGAGTCACTCCCGGTGAAGGGATCTCGGTCCTTTCCTCATCGAATAAGGTGCAGGGTATATCATATATACTGCTATGCAAAGCAAGAACTGTAGCTACCTGTTTTTGTTTAAAATTTGATTCTACAACATCTTAGGTTTCTTTTCTTTCATTAATCACATTAATGAAGTCCCATCATTTAAGTACCTAAACATCACAGATAAATACGACGTACACTTATGCCATCCGCATTCGCCTCGATGTCCCCTCGTGCACCGTTAGGTTAGGTAACTAACGGCAGAGCGGGGCAGGGCTAGCGCGGGTGTAAAACATAAGTATCGCCTATATAATATATCATATATACTATATACTGTATCCATCACAGAACATATCACATGATCACATCACAGATATCGCAGCAGAAGAATCATATGAAATATTGGATATACTAGGACGTCCGTGTTTTAAATACGAGCCAGTATAAAACACGGATTCCACGGTCGTGATGAATAGCCAAACCCACATCCCTAGAACCCTACGAGAGCGGCAAGCAACCCTACCAATTCTAGAGTTAGGAGACCCGGACTCGACTCCTCGAGTTGGTCTCCCACTGGACTCCAGAACCCGGTTACTTGTGCTCCCCTCCTTGGGTCTATCCTAGTGCGGAAAAGTAAATAATATACAAAAAGGTGATAACTTCCGCAACCTGGAAGTGCCCCAATAAAAGAATATTACATACAAGTTTTTACATGAATGAAAATGAAAAACACTCATCTCACATAAAAACCCCCGGCTATTCAAACACGACAATCCAATATAACATATCCAGCAACACATAACATCACATGTCATCAACGTAAGTAAATATGCGCATCCCAATTGTCGTTGACATATAGCAACGAAACCGGCGATATCACATATTACACTTACGGTCACAGAAAAGAAAGTGTAAAACTACAACAGTTGGAATCCGCAGCCTCTTTAGACATCGCATGCCTAACACTTATAAACCCCGCATTTTAGTCCCATTATCGAAAACTCTTTTCAATATCTAATGAGACTAAACGGCTAGATTTATAACATTCATTCAGCTATCTCATAACTGTTTGTGAATTCCAATTATTGTATCACATTCCGGATAAATAGAAAATATTAAACTTTCCGATCGAACATTCGAACACCCAAGTTTTCCCGAAACCGTTCAACATATGAAATAAGTTCAAAGATATTCACTTCATGCCTCAGTACCAACGGTCCAGCCGTAGAAGGGTCAAGCCAACGCCTCACATGTGGCATGCCGTACTGCCCCAAACCCTAAGGTTCAAAGGGCAGTTCAAGACGGTCACATAATCGAGTTAAGGTTTGTTGTCTTCTAGAGGGACCATCGCGTTACTTGTACTACTCAGAACGTCTTTAAACCTGAGAAAAATCCAACACTTGGAAATTTTCCGGCAGGGGAAAAGTTGGGTATTTATATCCGGTCGAACTTTTTAACATATTCAAAAAATTATCCGGAATCCACATAGACAAAATCTGATAATCCGATCGAATCATCGAATCCCCAAAATAACCCCAGAAAATTCAACTCTTGAATAAATATTAAAAATTCCCATAAAACTCAGCACCTGAAAACATGAATTACTGTGCAAAGTTTAAAGGCAAATCCCATCAAGTGGCCGCGGAACCGCCGCAGAAGCCAGGCTTCTGCCGCGGTTCCTCCGCGCTTTAGAGGCATCATGAGATAATTTTTGCACCGTAATTCTTAGAATTCCCTGCTGAATTTTTTAAGCATTTTTAATCTGGAAAAAACCCAGTTTTTGAAAAAAGTCCAGAGAGCAATTTCTTTTAGGGTTTCGATGTTCATTCGGGCTTCAAACGTCGTCTAGACATCGCCTAAGGCTCTAGCTAGGCTCTGATACCACTGTAGGGTTCCTAGGCACGCTAATGAAGTCTCACAAGGCATCAACCATGCCAATTTCAAATTTTATGAGTGCCGAGAAACTCTAATACGGATCGTTGACTAGAATTTTAGGCGAAAAGTGAAACTAGTTAACAATTTAACTAAAGGAAAGAGGCTACAACCTTTGTAGATCCGATTCTCCACTTCCTTAGCTCCACGTAGACGTCGTCTCGCTGTCCATCTCGAATCCCGGACTCTTGCATCGGCTTCATCGGAGAAATGGGCGGGCTAGGTCGTCGGCTTCGATGCCGAAGATGATCTACGTCGAGGCAACACAAGATCAAGCTCCAACTTCACCGAGTCGTGAAACTTGTGAAGAAAACACCCTATACTACTTGGCAAGAGGTAGAGGGTGAAGAAATAGGAGGTGGGTTCACTTTAGAATTGGATTTCTCACTCTTTTACTCAAGGTGCCATTAATGGAGGCAAGTTTTTCTTCTTGATGAAGATGAAGAAGAAGAAGCTAGAACATGATAAGTGTTGGATTAAAAAAGAAAGTAATATGAATACTTATCATATACTAACCATAGTCAAGTGTAGAGAGTAAACTAGGGTTAGGTGAATGGTTAGGTTAAGAGAAGAAAACAAAAATGGTCAAGGTTTCAACCCTTCATGAAGCTTCATGAAAGAGACAAGAAAAGCCACCATTTCCATTTTCTTTTCCAAAACCAATAATCAAAATAAATAAATGAATAAATAAAACCCTAACCATTTACTTAACCAAGGTTTAATTCTTTACACTTAACCAAATGAGCAAGCATCATCAAACATGATACAAACATGTGCACAAAAGTATATCACATATACAACTTGCACATCAAGTGAGAAAATCCATTTAAAGTGAACCAATACTAGTTAATGCAAAGTAATATATCAAATATATAATTATACATTAAATCATTAAATCAACACTTGATTTAACGATCCGGTCATGTCGCACATAACCGACTAGTATACAATGTATCGATTTATCGAATCATCGATTCGATAACTAGGTTATATCGCATACAACCAATCGAAACATTCATCGCGAGAATGAAATACGGTATCATATACTCGCATTATTCTCGGTCCCGCACATATCTCATATGCGCTCCTATTTCGTTTCGCTTGAGCCAGGAAACCCCTGTGTAGGACTCTAAAGACTCGTCAATACGCCGGTAGCAGATGATGATCATATCAAGCACCCACAAGCCGCAAGCGGTCTGCTAAACGTAACGGCCACCCGGGTATTGAGCGATCAGAAGATCGATGAGCTAACCCGCTCACACTCCTGTGAATCCAACCAGTAACACTTACCGTACAGTCCGGTCTGTTCGTTTGATATGTCGCATATCTCGTCTCGGGGTGGTAAACGTCAAACCCCAATAACCGATAAGTCGTGCCGATATGAGGCTCATAACGGGTCGAGAAACTACTGGTAACACTTACCAGCAAATCTCTGATCAGCCCTGGCCAGGGACTTCCCTGTTACGGCCAATCGAGCACAGCGCAACATCAACCCCCAATACCGGGAGAGAAGAAACCCCTCCTATCGCTCATTTCCTCCATGTGACTCGGGACTGTACCCAAAGACCGCCGTTTTGCACGCCCTCATGGACGTGGTAAGGTGGAGATCAAAGCACAGTGGGAATCACACAAGACTCTATGACGATCTCGGGTCTACAGACTAACCTGCACAGGTGTCACCTGAGAACTGCCATCTGACGTGAGGTATAATACCATCTGGGAGTTCTCGGCGAGTCCGTCCAGTGTACCCAGTCTCTACTGAACACCCGTATACCATCTCTGATGTCAAACACCAATGGATATGTGATCATCCATCGCCCATCTCATGGGTCGAGAAACGTATACGCTAGTCTACACTAGTATATCGATGCCCCGTCTCGATACACCTACGACTAGGGACCTTGAAGGATATACCTATGGACTACCATGTCCCTATTAGTATGATCTGCATCATAGTCCAGGTAGTCAAGTACACATCCTGAGGGCTTTACCAACATGTAACTATAAGACAGTTTAAAGAGACAAGTGTACATGTTAAGATAAAGAGCAACCAGATAGCATACTATCATATCGAGCAAGAAAGTCATCTCTATATATGTCCAAGCATCCAATATAATATACATTATCTGTACAATACTGGCCTCTAGGGCATACATACAACTAACATGATGATCATATCAAACACCCACAAGCTGCAAGAGGTCCGCTAAACATAACAGCCACCCAGGTATTGAGCAATCAGAAGATCAACAAGCAAGTACATTCTCCTGCGAATCCAATCAGTAACACTTCCGTACAGTCCGGTATCTTCATCTGATATGTCGCATATCTAGTCTAGGGGTGGAAAACGTCAGACCCCAGTAACCGATAAGTCGTGTTGATATGAGGTCCATAACAGTTCGAGAAACTACTAATAACACTTACCAGTAAATCTCAGCAACCCTGGCCAGGGATTTCCAGTTATAGCCAATCGAACACAGCGCAACATCAACTCCCTATACCGGAAAAGACGAAACCCCTCCTATCGCTCATTGCCTCCATGTGATTCGGGACTGTACCCAAAAGCCACCGTTTTGCACTCCCCCTTGGACGTGGTATGATGGAAATCAAAGCACAGTGGGAATCACACAAGACTCTATGACGATCTCGGGTCTACAGACTATCCTGTACCAGTGTCACCAGAGAACTGCCATCTGACGTAAGGTATAATACCATCTGGGAGTTCTCGGCGAGTTCTTCCGGTGTACCCAGTCTCCACTGAGCACCCGTATACTTTCCCTGATGTCAAACACCAATGGATATGGGATCATCCATCGCCCATCATATGGGTCAAGAAACGCATACGCTAGTCTACTCTGGAGTATCGATGCCCTTTCTCGGTTCTCCCACGATTAGGAACATTTGAAGGACGTACTTAGCGACTACACTGTCCCCACTAGTATGATCTGCATCATAGTCCTGGTAGTCAAGTACTCATCCTAAGGGCTTTATCAACATGTAACATAGAGACAATCAGAGTACATGTTAAGATAAAGGGCAACCAGATAGCATGCTATCATGTCGAGCAAGAAAGACCTTCTTATATATGTCCAAGCATCCACTACAATATACATCGTATGTACAGTAATGCCTATAGAGCGTACATATCACTAACAATCTCCCACTTGCACTAGGGCCATCTGTTGTGGTATCGCATGCCCAACAATCAGCTGTGGTTGAAGTATCTCATACTCAACCATCCCATAAAAGTCTCTACTGGGAAATAGGCCTTTGTGAATGGATCCGCGCTGTTGTCCTCTGTGTCTACTCTCCAAACCTTGATCTCCCTGGAGATCAACCATCTCCATAATCAGGTGATACTGCCTAAGAATATGTCTGGATCACAAATGGGACGGGGGTTCCTAGGCCTAAGCCACAACTCCATTGTCACACAATGGTAGGAACGAAATTCATCTCATGAACTCATATATATCCAGACTGCCTCTTTGGTAGCATCCTTGGTAACGATGTATCTTGCCTTTAATCGTCTAGTAAGTCACGCTATCTAGCTTGGAACTTTTCCAACATACTGTCCCTCCACTGAGGGTAAAGACAATGCCTGTGACTGACATTCAGTCGTCCTTATCACCCTGGAACCTTTCCAGTGATTCTCCCCAGGATCGATTGATACCATCTCACTACACTTAGTGAGAATCCTAACATCCAATTAGATCTATCTCATAGATCCAAAACCCAGGATTTAGCAGGTATCAACTTGATCCTTTATAGAGAATCCTTGTGATAAGAGGAGATTGACCGAGCGTAGCATAGGAAACTCCTTCCCTATCAAGAGTATGTCATCCACGTACTATACGAGGATCACCACCATACTCCTTACTACCCTTTTTGTATATACTTGGTTCATCTACCATTTTAATGAAGTCAAACTCTTTGACTACTACATCAAAACAGACATTCCAACTCCGCGATGCCTGATTTAACACATAAAACATCTTGCACACGTTTCCGCTTCTCCCACTGTCTACGAAGCCCTCTGGCTATGTACTTATAGACGCTCTCTTCCAAATCATCATTTAGAAAAGCAGTCATGGCACCCAACCGCCAGATATCGTAGTCATGGTATGTAGCAGTGGCAAGTAGGATCTGGATGGACTTAAGCATAGCTTTGAAAGTCTCAACTTTTCCATGTACACCAAGTAATCTTCTCAAGATATACTTGCTCTTGATGGGGATTTAACCCTTCAGATAAAACAACCAAAGTCCATACTTTGTTGGTGTATAAAGATTCCATCTCAGATCGCTAAGTATCCAGCCATTCTCACAAAGTCCCCACTCCTGATGGCCTGCTCGAAACTAGTTAGGTCATCATCTCATGATGCAATCCTCGCTCTCACTGTCATAGAGAAACCGAAGTATCTCTCAGGTGGATGAGGAACCCGACCAGATCGGTGGAGAGGATGAGGTTCGTTGGAAACTATTGAATCCTCCGGTTCTACCAAATCATCAGCTGCAGTTTGTTTTAGCTAGAACTACTTCCAGTTCTACCTTATTACCACTAATTTCTTCACAAGAAATTCCCTTTCCAAAAGGTGGTATGCTGAGAATCAAAACATCTTTTGTTCCTCAGTTTGGTAGAAGATATTCCCTTGCGAATGCTTGGGATATCCAACAAACATCCAGAGAACTAACCTTGCCTCGAGCTTGTCCGGATTTTTCTTTTGCCATAGGCCGGACAATCCCAAATCTTAACTTCCTTAAGAGATGGGCTCTTCCCATACCATATCACATATGGAGTGGTAGGCATCTAATTTGGTTGGAACCCTATTCAATAGGTATGCAACTTCTCAAGTGTATAACCCCAAAAGAAAATAGGCAACTCCGTAGTACTCATCATAGAGCACACCATATCACATAGGGTGTGATTGCTCCGCCCCGATACACCGACGTGTTGTGGTGTATACGGAGGAGTAATACCGAGAGAGAATCTCATTCTCCTTTAGAATAGTCCAGGAATTCCATGCTTAAGTATTCTCCTCCTTGATCACATCAAAGGACATAATACTTATACCCATTTTTGGTTCTCTATTTCTAACTTATATTATGTGATTATCTCAAAAGTTTCGGACTTGTGTTTCAACAGGAACATATGTCTGAATCTTGAGAGATCATCAGTGAATGTAGTGAAGTACAAAGAACCTGTCCTGGCATATGTAGACATGGGACTATCATACATCATCATGTATCAATCCCAAGAGTTCACTAACTCTTTCTCTGTTTCTAATAAACGGAATTGTGGTCATCTTATCTTTGTGACATGACTGGTAAGTTTTACAAGATGTAAATCCAAAATAATTTAAATGTGCATCTTTATGTAACTTCAGCTAGTCGGGTTGCATTGATATGACCTAGTCTACAATGCCTCAAGAAGGATTCGTTCATTTCTGAACTCTTCCTCGTGTATGTGTTTTGTACGTTAAGAACTGTGGTTTGATTTAGAACGTCTATGCTTTTAGATAACGTGCCTGAACCGATCAACTCTTGATATAGGAAATGTTCAAAACATTATCCAGCAATACAAAATTATATCCTTCTTTACTTAAATAAAGAGACCGATATGATGTTGTATATTAGGTTCGGTATCTAATAACATTTGTTCAGAATCACTGTATTTGGTAATACAGGGTGATAACTGCCAACTTCTTGACTTGCAACAATTGCATCATTTCCAACTCTTGAAACTTATCACCCGTTCTCAGTTCTTTACCTATCTGTAGCCCATGTAACAAATTACATTTGCAGGATCCTGATCCGGTATCTCATACCCAGGACGTAAAGGATAATGAGAAACAGTTCTCGGTAATGAACACACCCGAAGAAGATGCATCAACATATACTTTCTTCATTTGGGCGGCACGGGAATTCTGGTAATCCCCTATTTCCTGCTCTGTCTTATAACAATTATAAGTTGGAGCGGGACCAACGTTCCCCAGCGCAGTATAACAAGCGGGTTTGGTCAATACATCCATATTATTATCTTGATTAAAGCGTGACATGGTCGCTATCTAGAGAGAGAGAGAAGAAAACACTCAGCGTATGCTCTTGCAAGATTAGATTGGTTATTAATTTATTTAATCAGGATGGCTCCCACTGTTTTAATCAAATCTCCCTTCAAACCCTAAAAGGAAAGACTGGCCGGGATTAATTACACGCGACAAGTTCGCCAATCTTTCAGCCAGGCTAGTATCGGTACTTTGAGGGAGGTTCCCCATACTTTCGCATGGACCTAATTAAAATAAACCTCGTTTTCCCAGAAGCGTAACCCCGTTAACACCTTTCTAGACACCTACTTGATCGGCTAATTGTAATGTGTAAAACTCTCCCAGGAGTAACTCTTACTCGCAATGGGTATCGGGATCCAACTATCTCATTGAAGGTATGCAATCTCATTGCAAATTTCAACACTTGAAATTCCTGATAATATTTTTCCCCAAGCATCCCATGACCTTTATGGAGGTCTACAAATCATAGGGTGCTAGTCAAGTTCAACCCGTCATTTCTTGATTGAATCAAACCCACCCGCACAACCCTTGACGGAGGTCAACAAGGCCGTACGACTACCCTAATCCAATCTGCATCATATGCATAAACGGATAAATACTAGTTATCTACCACACACTATGCCTTGACGGAGGTCAACAAACGTAGCAAGAATACTAAGTAGAACTTATCTGAAATGACGGAGGGTTACGACAGGTTTTTAAGAAAACCCTTTGCGTAATGAACTTGATATCGTTGTAGAAACGAGTGATTTTAAATGGAATGTTTTTTAGGCCTTTTCTAGTTTTTCTAAAGAGGTCACTCCCGGTGAAGAGATCTCAACTCTTTCCTCATCGAATAAGGTGCAGGATATTTCGCAAATATCACTATGCAAAGTAAAAACTGTAGGGTTACTAGGCACACTAATGAGGTTCCATAAGGCATCGACCATGCCAAATTCAAAAAATTCCGGTGCCGAGAAACCCTAAACTAGATCGTTAACTAGAGTTTAGGCGAAATGAAATGCGAATAAACAACTTTACTCTAAAGTAAAAGAGACTACAACCTTTGTAGATCCTGTCCTCCACTTCCTTAGCTCCGTGATGATGTCCCTCTGCTGCGATCACCGGATCCCGGACTCTAGCGATGGTTTCGTCGAAGAAATGATCGGGCTAGGTTGTCGACTTTGATGCCGAAGATGATCTACGTCGAGGCAACACAAGATCAAGCTCCAACTTCACCAAGCTATGAAAATTGTGAAGAAAACACCCTATACTACTTGGCAAGTGGTAGAGGATGAAGAAATAGGAAGTGGGTTCATTTTAGAATTGGATTTCTCACTCTTTATCTCAAGTCACCATTGAAGCTAGCAAGCTTCTTTCTTCTTGAAGAAGAAGAAGAAGAAGAAGAAGAAGAATATGATAAGAATTAATGGAAAAAGAAAATAAAGTGATTCTTATCATTTTAGCAACCATGGTTTAGTGTAGAGAATAAACTATAGTTTAGTTAAAGGGTTAGGGTTAAGGACAAAACAAAAATGGTAGACTTTTTTCAAAGATGCTAGAAAAGCTTCATGAAGCTTCAAGCATAACAACAAAAGAAAGCCACCATTTCCTTTTGCCAAAATAAATAAATAAATGAATAAATAAATAAATCAAACCCTAACCATTAACCTAATCATAGTTTAAAGTATACACACACCCAAGTTTGCATGTATCATCAAACATGATACAAACTAGTGCACAAAACTATATCATATATACAATGTGCACATCAAGTGAGAAAATCCATCTTAAGTGAACCAATACTAGTTAATGTAAATTAATATATCAAATATATAATTATACATTAAATCATTAAATCAACGCTTGATTTAACGATCCGGTCATATCGCATATGACCGACTAATATCCAATATATCGACTTATCGAATCAATCCTCGATTCGATAACTAGGTTATATCGCATACAACCAATCGATACATTCATCGCGAGAATAGAATACGGTATCATACACACGCATTATTCTCGTTCCCGCGCATATCTCATATGCGCTCCTATTTCGTTTCGCTTGAGCCAGGAAACCTCTGTGTAGGACTCTAAAGACTCGTCAATACGCCGGCAGCAGGTGAAGATCATATCAAACACCCACAAGCCGCAAGCGGTCTGCTAAACATAACGGCCACCCGGGTATTGAGCGATCAGAAGATCGACGAGCAAGCCCGCTCACACTCCTGTGAATCCAACCAGTAACACTTACCGTACAGTCCGGTCTGTTCGTCTGATATGTCGCATATCTCGCCAAGGGGTGGTAAACGTCAGACCCCAGTAGCTCGATAAGTCGTGTCGATATGAGGTCTATAACAGTTGAATGAGGTGCGGGATATATCATATATATCACTGTGCAAAGCAAAAACTATAGAAGCAATCAAAATACAAACCGAGTGTGTACCATCTGCCAGTTATTGCTAAAGGGGTCACTCCCGGTGAAGGGATCTCGGCCCTTTCCTCATCGAATAAGGTGCAGGATGTTCTACAAGGAACACCGCGATGCAAAGCAAGAACTGTAGCTACCTGTTTTTGAAAATTCGATTCCACAACATCTTTTAGGTTTCTTTTTACTTTCATTAATCATATTAATGAAGTCCCATCATTTAAGTACCTAAACATCACAGATAAATACGACGTACACTTATGCCATCCGCATTCGCCTCGATGTCCCCACGTGCACCGTTAGGTTAGGTAACTAACGGCAGAGCGGGGCAGGGCTAGCGCGGGTGTAAAACATAAGTAACGTATATATAATATATCATATATACTGTATACAGTATCTATCACAGAACATCAAATGATCACATCACAGATATCGCAGCAGAAGAAACATATGAAATATTGGATATACTAGGACGTCCGTGTTTTATTTTGAGCCTCTATAAAACACGGATTCCACGGTCGCGATGAATAGCCAAACCCACACCCCTAGACCCCTACGAGAGCGGCAAGCAACCCTACCAATTCTAGAGTTTGGAGACCCGGACTCGACTCCTCGAGTTGGTCTCCCACTGGACCCTAGAACCCGGTTACTTGTGCTCCCCTCCTTGGGTCTATCCTAGTGCGGAAAAGTAAATAATATACAAATGGTGACATCTTCCGCAACCTGGAAGTGCCCCAATAAAAGAATATTACATACAAGTTTTTACATGAATGAAAATGAAAAACACTCATCTCACATAAAAACCCCCGGCTATTCAAGCACGACGATCCAATATAACATATCCAGCAACACATAACATCACATGTCATCAACGTAAGTAAATATGCGCATCCCAATTGTCGTTGACATATAGCAACGAAACCGGCGATATCACATATTACACTTACGGTCGCAGAAAAGAAAGTGTAAAACTACAACAGTTGGAATCCGAAAACTCTTTAGACATCGCATGCCTAACCAAATGAATTCCTTAGACATCGCATGCCTAACAATTATAAACCCCGCATTTTAGTCTCATTATCGAAAACTCTTTTCAATATCAAGTCGGGCAATTCAACAAGATTCCCGACATCCTGATCAAATGCTCGTCGCAAACTTTAGTAGGTGGCCGCATCCCCGATACCGTCGACGAAGTGCACCAAGGCGGTACACCGCTACCGCCAGCACCCGAACGGATGCTTTCGGCGATGGGGTTCTCCTACAGTCACTTGGTCGGGGCTATGGGGTGTAGCTGCCTATTAAGTTTACCCGGCGAGTATCCGCGTACGCTACGTGATTGCGACGGACTTTTGATAACATCAAAATTCCGTGGCAACCGATCAAGTGAGACTAAAGTGCTATGTTTATAACATTCATATTAGTTATCTCATAACTACTTGTGAATTCCAAATATTGTATCACATTCCAGATAAATAGAAAATGTTAAACTTTTCGATCGAACAATCAAACACCCAAGTTTTCCCGAAATAGCTCAACACATGAAATAAGTTCAAAAACATTCACTTCATGCCTCAGTACCAACGGTCCAGCCGTAGAAGGGTCAAGCCAACGCCTCACATGTGGCACGCCGTACTGCCCCAAACCCTAAGGTTCAAAGGGCAGTTCAAGACGGTCACATAATCGAGTTAAGGTTTGTTGTCTTCGAGAGGGTCCATCGCGTTACTTGCACTACTTAGAACATTCTTAAACTATGGAAAAATCCAACACTTGGAAATTTCCCATCAGGGGAAAAAGTGGGTATTTATATCCGGTCGAACTTTTTAACAGTTTCTAAAATATCCGCAAAAAACATAAATGAAGTTAAATTATCCGATCAAATTAACGAGTCCCCAATAAAACCCTAGAAAACTCAACACTTGAGTGGAATTAAAAAATTCCCATAAAAAATTGCCAAGAAAGGACCTAAGAATAAATATATGAAATTTCAGGGAATAAGTCCAAATTTTGGCCGCGGAACCGCCGCCAAACACTTGGTTTCGCCGCGGTTCCGCGGTCAAATTATTGACTTAGTGGACCGTACTTCACAGTAATTCTTAGTTTTTCCTGCTTGTTTTTCTGAGCATTTTTAATTCATAAAAATCCACTGTTTTGAAAAATGTACAGAGAAGGGTTTTGTCGGGGTTTACGGGTTCGATAGGACTTCTAACTTCGTCTACACTTCGCCTAAAGCTCTAGCTAGGCACTGATACCACTGTAGGGTTACTAGGCACACTAATGAGATTCCACAAGGCATCGACCATGCCAAATTCAAATTTTCCGGTGCCGAGAAACCCTAAACTAGATCGATTACTAGAGGTAAGGCGAAAAAGAATGCGAATAAACTACTTTGCTACTAAGTGAAACGGACTACAACCTTTGTTGATCCGATCCTCCACTTCCTTAGCTCCGTGATGATGTCCCTCCACTGCGATCATCGGATCCCGGACTCTAGCGATGGTTTCGTCGCAGAAATGATCGGGCTAGGTCGTCGACTTTGATGCCGAAGATGATCTACGTCGAGGCAACACAAGATCAAGCTCCAACTTCACCAAGCCATGAAACTTGTGAAGAAAACACCCTATACTACTTGGCAAGTGGTAGAGGATTAAGAAATAGGAAGTGGGTTCACTTTAGAATTGGATTTCTCACTCTTTTTCTCAAGTCACCATTGAAGCTAGCAAGCCTCTTTCTTCTTGAAGAAGAAGAGGAAGAAGAAAAAGAATATGATAAGAATTAATGGAAAAAGAAAATAAAGTGATTCTTATCATTTTAGCAACCATGGTTTAGTGTAGAGAATAAACTATAGTTTAGTTAAAGGGTTAGGGTTAAGGACAAAACAAAAATGGTAGACTTTTTTCAAAGATGCTAGAAAAGCTTCATGAAGCTTCAAGCAAAACAACAAAAGAAAGCCACCATTTCCTTTTGCCAAAATAAATAAATAAATGAATAAATAAATAAATCAAACCCTAACCATTAACCTAATCATAGTTTAAAGTATACACACACCCAAGTTTGCATGTATCATCAAACATGATACAAACTAGTGCACAAAACTATATCATGTATACAATGTGCACATCAAGTGAGAAAATCCATCTTAAGTGAACCAATACTAGTTAATGTAAAGTAATATATCAAATATATAATTATACATTAAATCATTAAATCAACACTTGATTTAACGATCCGGTCATATCGCATATGACCGACTAATATCTAATGTATCGACTTATCGAATCAATCCTCGATTCGATAACTAGGTTATATCGCATACAACCAATCGATACATTCATCGCGAGAATAGAATACGGTATCACATACACGCATTATTCTTGATCCCGCACATATCTCATATGCGCTCCTATTTCGTTTCGCTTGAGCCAGGAAACCTCTGTGTAGGACTCTAAAGACTCGTCAATACGCCGGCAGCAGGTGATACAAGCCGCAAGCGGTCTGCTAAACGTAACGGCCACCCGGGTATTGAGCGATCAGAAGATCGACGAGCAAGCCCGCTCACACTCCTGTGAATCCAACCAGTAACACTTACCGTACAGTCCGGTCTGTTCGTCTGATATGTCGCATATCTCGCCTAGGGGTGGTAAACGTCAGACCCCAGTAGCTCAATAAGTCGTGTCGATATGAGGTCTATAACAGTTTGAGAAACTACTGGTAACACTTACCAGTAAATCTCAGCAACCCTGGCCAGGGATTTCCGGTTATAGCCAATCGAACACAGCGCAACATCAACTCCCTATACCGGGAGAGACGAATCCCCTCCTATCGCTCATTGCCTCCATGTGACTCGGGACTGTACCCAAAAAACACCGTTTTGCATGCCCTCTTGGACGTGGTAAGGTGGAAATCAAAGCACAGTGGGAATCACACAAGACTCTATGACGATCTCGGGTCTACAGACTAACATGTACCAGTGTCACCAGAGAACTGCCATCTGACGTAAGGTATAATACCATCTGAGAGTTCTCGGCGAGTCCGTCCAGTGTACCCAGTCTCCACTGAGCATCCGTATATCATCTCTGATGTCAAACACCAATGGATATGGGATCATCCGTCGCCCATCTGTATGGGTCGAGAAGGTATACGCTAGTCTATACTGGTATATCGATGCCCTGTCTCGATACACCCATGACTAGGGACCTTGAAGGATGTACTTATGGACTACCATGTCCCCACTAGTATGATCCGCATCATAGTCCAGGTAGTCAAGTACACATCCTAAGGGCTTTACCAACATGTAACAGAGAGACAATCAGTGTACATGTTAAGATAAAGAGCAACCAGATAGCATACTATCATGTCGAGCAAGAAAGTCCTCTCTATATATGTCCCAGCATCCACTACAATATACATCCTATGTACAGTAATGGCCTCTAGGGCATACATATAACTAACAAAAACTATAAAAACAATCAAAATACAAATCGAGTTTGTAGCATCTGCTAGTTTCGCTAAAGAGGTCACTCCCGGTGAAGGGATCTCGGTTCTTTCCTTATCGAATAAGGTGCTGGATATTCTACAAGGAATACCGCTATGCAAAGAAAGAACTAGAGCTACCTGTTTTTGAGACAAGTTTCTACAATATCTTTAGGTTTCTTTTATTTTCATTAATCTCATTAATGAAGTCCCATTTTATTATGCTTCCCAAGCATCAGATATGAAACGAAATCAACAATATATAATATATATCACATATATATAATATAAGCATTCATCTCAGGCAGTAATATGATCTCATCACAGAACATTGCAGCAGAAGAACATATATGAAATATTGGATATACTAGGAGGTCCGTGTTTTTTTTTTTGCAAGCCAGAATAAAACACGGATTCCACGGTCATGATGAATAGCCAATCCCACATCCCTAGACCCCTATGAGAGCGGCAAGCAACCCTATCAATTCTGGAGTTAGGAGACCCGGTCTCGACTCCTCGAGATGGTTTCCCACTGGACCCTAAAACCAGGTTACTTGTGCTCCCCGCCTTGGGTCTATCCTAATGCGGAAAAGTAAATAATATACAATGGTGACATCATCCTCACCCCGGAAGTGCCCCAATAAAAGAATATTACATACAATGAATTTTACATTAATGAAAATGAAAAACTCTCATCTCACATAAAACCCCCGGCTATTCAAAACGCGACGATCCAATATAACATATCATAACAACACATAACATTACGTCATCAACGTAAGTAAATATGCGTATCCCAATTGTCATTGATGTATAGCAACGAAACCGGCGATACACTACATATTACACTTACGGTCGCAGAAAAGAAAGTGTAAAACTACAACAGTTGGAATCCGCAAGCTCCTTAGACATCTCATGCCTAACCAAATGAATTCCTTAGACATCGCATGCCTAACAATTATAAACCCCGCATTTTAGTCTCAATATCGAAAACTCTTTTCAATATCAAGTCGGGCAATTCAACAAGATTCCCGACATCCTGATCGAATGCTCATCGGAAACTTTAGTAGACGGCCGCACCCCCGATGCCGATGACGAAGTGCACTAAGGCGGAACACCGCTGCCGCGAGCACCCGAACGGATGCTTTTGGCGACAGGGTTCTCCTACAGTCACTTGGTCGGGGCTATGGGGCGTGGCTATCTATTAAGTTTACTCGGCAAGTATCCGCGTACGCTACGTGATTGCGACGGAATTTTGATCACTTCAAAATCCCGTGGCAACCGATCAAATGAGACTAAAAACTGCTAGATTTATAGCATTCAAATTAGTTATCTCATTACTACTTGTGGATTCCAAATATTGTATTATATTCCAGATAAATAGACAATGTGAAACTTTCCGATCGAATAAACAAACACCCAAGATTTTCCAAATAGCTCAACACTTGAGCGGAGTTCAAAAAGTCCCAGAACATGTCACAGACGCTATGAACCAGCCGTAGAAAGGTCAAACCAATGCCTCACATGTGGCAACGCTAAACTACCACAAACCATATGGTTCAGTGGCGGTTTTGACGGTCACATAATCGAGTTAAGGTTACGTTCTTCTAGAAGGTCTACAGATTCGCTTGCATGATTTTCTAAAAGTTTTAAACTCAGGAAAAATCCAACACTTGAAAGTTTTCCGACAGGGGAAAAAGTGAGTTATTGATATCCGTTCGAACCTTTTAACACGTTCTAAATTACCCGGAAAAAGTTAAACGAAGTTAAACTATCCGATCGAATCAACGAGTTCCCAATATATCCCAGAAAGCTCAACACTTGAGTAGAACTAAAAATTCCCAGAAGCTTGAAAAAATACCCAAGAATAAACCCCTGAAGTATTAGCCCCCAACTCCAAAAGTTGGCCGCGGAACCGCCGCCAAACGCATGGTTTGGCCGCGGTTTTGCGGTCTCTTGAGTGCATTATGGCTTCGTACTTCACAGTAATTCATAGAATTCCCTGCCTGATTTTCTGAATATTTTTAATATGAAAATTTCAACTTTTGAAAATTTTTCCAGAAAGTGGGATTTATCGGGGTTTCGGAGTTCGATCAGACTTCAAACTTCGTCTAGACAACGCCTAATGCTCTAGCTTGGCTCTGATACCACTGTAGGGTTAGCTTAGCACCTTGTTAAGGTTTTGGCAAGCATCAATCATACTAGATTAAAAATTTTAGGATGCTAAACAAACCCTAACCAAGATCTCAACTAGAGACTTAGGGTTAAACATGCATGTAAACAACTTTACATCTAAGAGTTAGGAATTATAACCTTTGTAGTCCATTCCTACACTTCATAAGCTTCGTGTTGAGGTCCTTTCGCAGCGATCATCAAGTACCCGGACTCTAGAGAGGCTCCATGAAGAGAAAGATGCAAGCTTGCTTCCAATCTTCAACAACTAAGATGATCTACCTTGAAGAATCTCAAACCCAAGTTATTTCTTCACTAATCAAGTATTAGCAAAGAAAACACCCTAATCTAAGTGGCTAGAATAGATGAGTATGATGAAGTAGGAATTTAGCTCTCTCTTTTTTTCTTTATCTCACATAAATCCATCACAAACCCAAAAGCTAGAAAGTTTTTCAAAGAGGAAGAAGAAGAAGAAATATATTTGTGATGAATAATAAAATCTTGTTGTGGTTACAAAACCAACCATGGGTTAAGAATGAAGGCTTAACCCTTATAGAGAATAAACTAGGGTAAAGGGTTTTCGGTTGGGTTAAAAAATATCTTCACAAAATATCTTGGCTAAAAACAAAAGAAAGCTTCATGAAGCTTCATGAAAAAGCTAACCCAAAAGCTAACCAAAATCAAAACCCTAACTTGTTTAAACTCCACAAAACATGTTGCATTTGTAACCCTAACATGTTACAATATTATATATCACATATATAATATATAATGTAACAAAATAAAATAATACAATTAACATATATCGCATATACATCAATGTATTATCCATGTGAGAAAAAGAATCTTTAAGTGAGCTTATATTAGTTAATGTAATATAATATATCAAATATATATATAAATATAATTATACATTAAATTATCGAATCAACACTTGATCCGATAATCCAGCTATTTCACAAATAACCGGCTAATATAATCTGTATCAGTTCATCGAATCAACACATGATCCGATGATCCGGCTATATCACATATACCCGGCCGATATCACATATTGCGAGAATCTAATATGGTATCGCATTCACGTATTATTCTCGGTCCCGCACATATCACATATGTGCTCATACTCCGTTTTGCCTGAGCCGGAAAACCTCTGTGTAGGACTCTAAAGAATCGTCAATACGCCGGCAGTAGGTGATGATCATATCAAACACCCACAAGCTGCAAGCGGTCAGCTAAACGTAACAGCCATCCAGGTATTGAGCAATCAGAAGATCAACAAGCAAGCCTGTACATTCTCCTGCGAATCCAATCAGTAACACTCCCGTACAGTCCGGTCTCTTCGTCTGATATATCGCATATCTAGTCTAGGGGTGGTAAACGTCAGACCCCAGTAACCGATAAGTCGTGTCGATATGAAGTCCATAACAGTTCGAGAAACTACTGATAACACTTACCAGTAAATCTCAGCAACCCTGGCCAGGGATTTCCAGTTATAGCCATTCGAACATAGCGCAACATCAACTCCCTATACCGGGAGAGACGAAACCCCTCCTATCGCTCATTTCCTCCATGTGATGCGGGACTGTACCCAAAAGCCACCGTTTTGCACGCCCTCTTGGATATGGTATGATGGAAATCAAAGCACAGTGGGAATCACACAAGACTCTATGACGATCTCGGGTCTACAGACTAACCTGTACCAGTGTCACCAGAGAACTGCCATCTAACGTGAGGTATAATACCATCTGGGAGTTCTCGGCGAGTCCGTCCAGTGTACCCAGTCTCCACTGAGCACTCGTATACTTTCTCTGATGTCAAACACCAATGGATATGGGATCATCCATCGCCCATCATATGGGTCAAGAAGCGCATACGCTAGTCTACTCTGGACTATCGATGCCCGTCTCGGTACTCCCACGACTAGGAACATCTGAAGGATGTACTTAGTGACTACACTGTCCCCACTAGTATGATCTGCATCATAGTCCTGGTAGTCAAGTACTCATCCTAAGGGCTTTATCAACATGTAACATAGAGACAATCAGAGTAAATGTTAAGATAAAGGGCAACCAGATAGCATACTATCATGTCGAGCAAGAAAGTCCTCCCTATATATATCCAAGCATCCACTACAATATACATCGTATGTACAGTAATTGGCTCTAGGGCATACATATCACTAACACCATATGTGCATCAAAGAGAATAAATGCATACATGCACGCATACAAAAAAAGACAAGAAGGGTTTAAAGTGAAAAAGCTAATGGTCAATGATAAATCAACACTTGATTTAGCAAACCGGTCATATCACATACGACCTGACCAATAGCAAACCGTCCGATTAATATACGGTATCATATACGCACATTTAATCGGGTCCCCGCGCATATCACATATGCACACCACATCGTTTCGCCTGGACGTGGTAACTCCATTGTGGAACTCTAAGACTCGTCAATACGTCGGCAGTGGGTGATGATCATATCAAGCACCCCCAAGCCACAAGAGGTCAGCCAAACGTAACGGCCACCCGGGTATTGAGCGATCAGAAGAAAACAAGCGAACTTGTCACAACTCCCGTCGAGCCAACCGGCAACACTACCGTACAGTCCAGTCTCCTCATCAGATATGCTGCATATCGAGTATAGGGATGGTAACGTCGACCCTAATAACTCAATAAGTCGTGCCGATGAATGGTCTATAACAGATCAAGAAACTACTGATAACACTTATCAGTAAATCTCAACAGCCCTGGCCAGGGACTTACTGATATAGCCAATCGAGCACAGCACAGCATCAACTCCCAATATTGGAGAGACGAAACCCCTCCTATCACTCACTGTCTCCATGTGTCTCGGGACTGTACCCAAAAGCCACCTGTTTGCACGACTCAGTAGAGCCGCAGTAGGGTGGTAATCAAAGTACAGTGGGAGAACACATAAGACTCTATGACGATCTCGGGTCAACAGACTAACCTGTACCAGTCTCACCTGAGAACTGCTATCCGACAATAGATAATACCATATAGGAGTTCTCGGCAAGTCCGTCCAGTGTACCCAGTCTCCACTGAGCACCCGTATATGATCTCGATGTCAAACATCAATGGATGTGGGAACATCCATCGCCCATCATATGGGTCTAGTATCATATACGCTAGTCTACTCCGGTATATCGATGCTCCATCTCGATACACCTACGACTAGGGACATTTCAGGATATGCTTATAAACTACAGACGTCCCACTAGTATGATCTCCATCATAATTACAGTAGTCAAGCAAATATCCTCAGGGCTTTATCAATATGTGTAAATGAATAAAAGCATGATCAAGTCAACATGTCAGATAAAGAAGAACCAGATAGCATACTATCATGTCGAGCAAGAATGTACACTGAATATATATATATATATACACATATATAAATACATCCACTATCCCACTATCATATAATGGCCTCTAGGGCATACATATATCCAACATACGTCATATGTATATATATAGGTTTATGTGGATGTTTTGGTGCTTATACACACACACATACACGTATATACGGATGTTGAGGATAGTATATGAGATTTGGAGGAGAGTCGATATGATCGGGCATGATGCCGTGAGTTGTAATATGTGTTTGGGTCATGATATGAGATGCGGCAGGATATTATAGTAGATCAGTGGGTGATGTGATTTTATTCACACGAGGACATATGTATGATGATATTGGTATCAGTTTGTACTAGACTTTAGATCAGTACCCCCCAGTACATGATACGTGATGATGATACCATATGGATGTTGTATTATATGTGATAGTTCATGATATGTGATGATGATACCATATGGATGTTGCGTTATATGTGATAGTTCATGATATGTGATGATGATACCATATAGATGTTGCGTTATATGTGATAGTTCATGATATGTGATGATGATACCATATGGATGTTGCGTTATATGTGATAGTTCATGATTGTGATGATGATACCATATGGATGTTGCGTTATATGTGATAGTTCATGATATGTGATGATGATACCATATGGATGTTGCGTTATATGTTATAGTTCATGATATGTGATGATGATACCATATAGGCATTGTGTTATATGTGATATTCGATCCGTACCCAGATCTGGGTTGCCGTACGATAGATTTACCGTACGAGATATAATTATGATGTTAGATCCGCACTCTTGACTCGAGAATGTCATATATATATTATATTGTATATGATACTATTGAGGCGAGATCACTGACTACTAGATATATATATAGGTCGACTCAGACCTAGGTGGATTTCCTTACCCTTTTGACTGCGCTCGAGTCATACTTGTTTTCAAATGCAGTGAATCGTGAGTACTTTAAAATACCAAACTGTATGACTCGTATATTGGGTAGGTTTATTCTTCAGTGTTGTTGTTTCTATATCACTTTCTGTATATTCATGATATTTCATCGATTGCATGCTTATACATATGTTATCTATAATTATTATGAAACCCTGCTGTCAGGACACTAGCACCATTACCGATGATGCGTATGTTCCACGTACACTTGATTGCCGGCTCACACACATCATCATCGGTAATTGCCATGTCACGTGCACTTTAGGGAATACTATTCATTGACATAGCTTGCTAGTTGATAGTTGCAATATGTTATAGCTTTCATATGCTAGTTTAACTATTGCATTCATTGCATGATATCAGATGCATTCATGTATTCATTGATTATGCAGTATTATGGAGATTTTTGTCGGTTTTCACTGTTTATTGACATGGTGATTTGGTGATTTCGGATCCTTCTTGAGATTTTCTGGATTTGGAAACCGCACGTGAAAGTTTTATAAACTGATGAGTTATTTTAAAGAGAAAGATGCGGTTTTCCTTGATATGATGAGTATTGTCCACCATGATGTTTTCTCGGTTCTGAGATGGTTTTCAAGACCCGATTCGAGGAGTTGGATGAACCATCTGCGGGTACATGGTGGACCCGGTATGCTACCCCGGGGCAAGAAGCTCGAGTTGTAGACGATGAGCCCGGCACGGGCAGACTGCCTACCGATGATTGTTTGGCGTGGCGGATATCTGGAGGATACCATTCGTGGTTGTGTGATTAATGATATGGGCCGATCCAGACTGACGGAGCCCGAGGTATTGAGATATTAAGATATTGAGATTTGAGACACTGAGATATTGAGATTTGGTGATACAGGCCAGTCCGGATAGCCGGAGCCTGAGATATTGAGATATTGATATTTATGTTTTTTTTCAATTCTTAACACTGATTTCTCTGTTGATTTCATTGATGATACTCGATTTATATACATACAGAAATCTCATTAAAGAAAGAAAACAGTTGTCTCACTCATGATGTATTCTGTTTCCATTCGTAATGCATTTATACATCATATATCTGATATGTTGTTATCTGAGGCACTGACACAAGCACGTGGTATTGCACTTATGTGCAGTTGGATCAGGATTTTTATTGAGGATATTACTTTTTATGACCTAGGATAGAGTCATGCATGCGATTTCTACTCCTAGATGTTTTCTACTCACGAGTTGGAAACTCACCCCCGTTGTACCACAGTTCCTTGCAGGTTTTGCCGTACAAGTTTCGTTGCGGCTTTGCTGGCACATTGTTCCTTCCGGGTGATTGCTTTGGTATGTGGGTTCACTTGCATCGTGACCACCATTGTACATTTATTATTTAAGTTGTATCTAGTAAACTCCATCAACCAGACTTGTATATTTGATAGAGATAGATGACCAGTGTATATTCTTTCGACCTTAGAGTCGTGCGCTGTATTATTGTGGTTTTCCTCTGGTTTTCCTAATGATGTTGGATTTTTATCCTGAGTTTTATCCTCGCCTTTCGGCGTTGTATATTATATTGCTTGCGTGGTTGTGACCGTCAATTGACGAAAAGCTAGCTCCCTCTTGGGGATGCCTTTATTCATTATATATGCTTTATCAGGTTTGTACCCGTTTGGGGTCAGTTTTTACAAAGAAAACTCTGCCGAAATTTTCAGAAAAAACTTGAGATTTTAAAAATGCATACTTCAGCATATGTTGTTAAACTTCTTGCTCTAAAATTGGTTTTCCTTTACTCTACTGCTTTACTTGGTTTGGATTTCTGGGTTTTGGCTTTACTTAGATTACGTACGCCTCGAGACATTTCGTAGTTTAAGTGCCGGTCATGTTCCGTACTTTTCGGGTCATGACAAAGTTGGTACCAGAGCGTTAGGTTTTACCTTCTGAGTGTAGGATGACCCTTGGTTGATGAAGTAGGTGACTTAGGAAGAGTGATGTACCGTGTGTATGTTCCGCGGTATACTTACGATGCGCTACTCTGCATAAGAAGCCTCAGGATGTACATTTCCTTGCACAGCATTATATTCATTCTTATGATCTATCCACTTCAGTATCGGTTTATGGTTTGCTGCCACAATTATACGGGCAGAGAGAGCTACGGCTAGAGTTGCGTCAGCACGAGCTCATCACGGACAAGGACTGACCAGGGCATGATTCCAGGGACATACGATTGCATAGAGGAGTTGTTTTATTGTGTTTTCGTGCCGTGATCTTTTGATGGATCGCTGTTATGAGATTTCTCAGATGTGCAGATTTTCACCAGAGGATTGAGCCACTGATAGAAGCCAGCCAGAATGTGATAACCATTGATGTATCGCTTATTCATGATGATTGAGGCACTGTTCATCGTGCAGACGAATGAGCCAGTTGTTGCTGCGAATGACGAGATATCGCCCCAGATGTTAGATCTATTGCGGTATGAGTTGTACTTAGAGATATGATAGCAGGTCTCTAATCACCCGAGGATGAATGACTAGGACATGTGGGTCGTTCGCTTACCCCGATACGAGGTCATCAGATTGATTGATTCCAGCTAGAGACAACTTCACGCAGGTACGTTGGTAGTCAATAGAGACGATCGAATGTCAGGAGCCTATTTTCCAAGTTTAAAGTATTCAGAGACAAATGCAAGTAATGCTATGGATCCTCTAGAAGAATGAAATCCTAACTCGACATAATGACCATGGAACACCTTTGAACCTTAGGGTTTGCTGCAGTTCAGCGGTGCTATTAGTAAGGCTTGGATTTGCCCTTCTACGGTTGGTCCACAGGTGCTGTGGCATGTATTCGATACTATTAAACTGTACCCAAGATGTTGAGCTCTTGGGGGATTATGGAACCTTGATGAATCGATCGAAAAGTTCGACATCATTCGGATATCATATGATAGGATATATTGCTGGGGAGACTCCAGATACGAGTATAGCCGTTGGAGCGCAGTCCATGCAGCCACGAGGAGACGAGTCCGAATCAGTCAACATTAGAGAAAAGTGGAATAAGAAGTTCGTACGAGATCGTGACGGGATGACGTTCCACTCCGCTAACATCAGAGAGCTGATATGCATACAGAGGCGTTGAGATACGACCAGTTTCCGAGGAGGAGTTGTGATGAGAATGCAGATGTCCAAAAGAAGAGAAAGGATTATGCTAGCGTACTAGCCTCTGTACAGTTCGGCATAGGCGAGATCGGAAGAGACCCTGAGCAGGTTCTTCCCAGGACATTGCTGCAATGAGATTTACACCGAGGATCAAATGTGTGACGTATATTCAGAGGACCAGAGACCGACGCCAGAGACGTGCCGCTTGATGAATGGTCGTGCTAATTGGCCGTGAGAGGACCAGAGGAGTACTAGAGCGGATCATTTCCGTTAATACACCGGACCGGGCCGACGAGCCGAGGGATTGCGAGATCGGTAATCCACAGAGAAATGAGGACCTAGAGACAGAAGACGCCAGACCGTGAGCAGGAGGCAGCGGATGTTCTTGCTCTTCCAGTTTTGGGCGTACCGACACTTTTCGACATTGTAGGAGGTGTACCTCAATGTCAATTGTTGCGATTCGCATTTGTGATCCGAGTATCACACTTATATCGCTTGGATTTGAGTTTTGATGATTAGGCTTTATGGTATTGTTTTCGTGCACTATGGCTGCACATACTGAGTATTTACGTTTTGTGCATAGTTGTTGCACTTAAGATATGTTTATACACCGTTGTGTTGATTTATGATTTGTGCAGGTTTATTGCACTTGATTCAGTTTTGTTCCCTGGCTGCACATGTTTATGATTTCATGGATTGCATACAGCTGATTTGATTTTTGTGCAGGTGGGATACACTCGATTTGGTTTTTGCACTCGGTATAGCTTACATGTGCTTGCAGTGCGTGGATACGTGTTTTGTGCACGCAGTTGCACACGTTTATGATTTTATACACCTTGGCACACTCGCTGTTGCTTTTTATACACATTTGAGTTATTGATGTATTTCCGTGCAGTTGTTGCACCCGATTTGTATTTTGTGCAGTTGTTGCACTAGGTTTTTACGCTGTGCATTGTTGCACCATATTAGTAACATTTCAGAAAAATAAAATAATATTTTTGGGAATTTTTATAATTTAATAATAAAATATTGAATATTTTAATAAGGCGGTATAATTAAATACCAATAAATTGGGAAAAATTTGAAAAACTATGGAAATTACTAAAAAGAGGGTACTTTATATGATTCATGCAAATTATGGGGGTTTATAATTTATTTGACACTATTTTAGTGCTAATCGCGATTAAAAAAATCGTTAATCGGACTTTAAGCATGTTTTGTGCACAAATCATTTTCACACTTGTGTTACATTTTTATTATGGCATTCCTCATGATTCTTGCATGGTTGTAAATTAAAGAGAAGAGGAGAAAAAGAAAAGAAAACGAAAAGAAAAGAATAGAATATTAGGTATGGGTGAGAAAAAGGTGAGGGTTATCTTTGACTTGGTCATACACTCATCTCACAACCTTCATCACATTTTTCCTCTTCCTCTCCCCTCTCCTTGCTGCTGCTGCTGCTGCCCTCTCCCTCCACCACCTTCTCCACCTCACTTCACCCTCAAAACAACCTCAAAACCCATTACCCATTTCAATAAAAAGATGCCCAAGCTCACTAGCAACACATTGGACCAAGAAAGCTTACATTTTGGGAGACTTGGGGCAACTCAAGAATTTTCTTGAGTTGCCAAATGAGGTATTTTCTGAACCATTAACTTAGTATTCCCATTGCTTTTACTTCCATGTTAAATTAGAACCGATATTGTGTGGTTTTGGGGAGTTTGAAAACTTGAGTTAAGGATTAGGCTTTTAGTTGAAACCGATGGTGAAATTAGGGTTACTAGAGGCTATACAACCCCTGTGGTGATTGATTGGAGACCAAAACCAGAAACTAGAAATCCGGAATACAGATTTAGAAACCCGATATCGGAAAATTGTAGATTCTGTATGTGTTAAACGAAATCTGCTAACACCCGGAGCCTCTCAAAATCATATTGCAAACACAGGGAGACATGCAGGCACCTAGGAACCATCACCCAAAACACTAGCCCCTACCCCCTCTTTCAGGCCGCAAATTAATTCCTTTTGGCCGCAATTTGCAGCCAGAGCAGGTTGGAAATGCTTCATTTTTGTTTCAGGGCCTTATCTCTAGTAAACTTGACCCTCCATATGTGCAAAATTGTCCGGTTTGTCCTATGGTAAAATTTGGGACCATTTTAAATAGTTGTTGTTTAGATTAGTGGTTTTGTTTTGCGTATTTTATATTCTGGATTTTTGTGATTTGTAACGTACTCGATCACTTAACGTTTATACATCGAAATCGAGTGTTGTTTGGTAGTTTTGAAAGCGTGGTCCATAGGTTCTAACCTATAGGCCTTAGTGTGTCGTTTTGGTTTTTCCGATATGATTTTAATACGCATTTGCGATGGTGTTATCTATGTAGGTACCTTCACGTGGGTTTCATTCGATGAAGAAGATGAAGACGACGTCGACATCGGCAAGCAAGATGCTAGGTGAGTAGATTATATCTACGGGGGAAGTCGGGTGGATGGCGTATAGCACCCCCGCAGTTCGTGGTGATGTATACGAATACGTATACACACATATATTATTTATATGTTGATTTGAGTTTATTGTTGATAAAGATGGATTCTAGATGTTCTTGGATTGGTTTAGTGTTAGTTGCGAAACCCTAGAGTGGTGGTTGCACCCACACACACGCACACATACTTGCATACATTCTTTCTTTTACCTGTGCGTATATGGGATGTGTATATTTACACATGGGTATGGGACTATGTGTACATATACTGGATTTGAGGATAGTGCTTGGGATTTGAGATGAGTCGATGAGATTGGAGTTGAGGCCGTGAGATCGGTGATATGACAGGGTTCGTATTTAAGATACGACATGATGTTTTAGCGGGTCCTTTGACGTAGTGTTTCATACATGCGCATGCATATACTTAGATTGGTATCAGTATTGTACTAGACGTAGGTCAGTACCCCGGATCTTGATGTTTGATAAAGAGGATACCAGATGAATGGTGTTATAGATGTGACATTGACCCGTACCCGGATTTGGGAGGCCGTACGACGGATGTACCGTACGAGTTTTATATTGATGATAGATCCGCACTCTTGACTTAAGAATGTCATATTATAGATTTTGGATCGTATATGATACTATTGAGGCGGGATCACCGACTATTATTTATATATGTATCGACTCAGATGTTAGGCGGTTTCCTTACCTTTCGTTTAGCCTGTTAGCTCAGCCCTATAGTTAGTGTAGTTGTTAGACTAGATTCGATTCCTACCTATTTCAAAACTAACGAATCGTGGGTATTTTAAAAGACAGGCTAAGAGATTCTACGGATATTTCGAAGGACGTATCTTTTCTTAAAAACACCGTAGCCCTTATTTGCAAAACACCATGATTCGTGTTATTTCAAATGGCACAATTGTATGACTCATATTTATATAAATGCAGTTTAGTTATCATAGGTGATTATCATTCAGCTCCCGCAAATTATTGCTGTTCGCTTCGCACTGCATGTTTATGTTGTGTTTTCATACACCATTATTGATACCATGCTGTCAGGACACCAGCACCATTACCGGTGATGCATATGTTCCACGTATACTTACTTTCCGGCTCATACTCATCATCATCGGTAATTGCCATGTCACGTACACTTTAGACAATACTATTTCATCGACATAGCTTGTTAGCTGATAGTTTCGACATGATATTAGTGTACTTGCCTTATATGCCAGTTTAGACATTGCAGTTATTACTTTCTACTTCATGCATATTATTATTCACTGTTATGCCGTATTATAGAGTTTTATGCCTATATTCACTGTTTACGTGCTATTGGTGATTGGATTTCGGATTTTCCTGAGATTTCCTGGATTTGGGGGAAAACCGCAAGAACATTTATAAACTTGTTTTTCTCTCTTTTTAAATGAAAAGTGCGGTTTTCCCATGATGTATGAGTCGTCCACCATGAGTTTTCATGATTGCTGATGGATTTCGAGACCCAATTTGAGGAGTTGGATGAACCGTCTCGGGTTCATGGTGGGCCTGGTAAGGTACCCCGGGGCAAGAAGTTCGAGTTGTATTCGATGAGCCTGGCAGGGGAGCACTACCTACCGGTGATATTATTTGGACTCGTCGGCTATCCGGAGGATACCGGCCGGAGTCATGAGATGGTTACTGGTCAGTCCGGACAGCCGGAGCCTGAGATATTGATATTTGAGGTTTGAGACATTGAGGTTTTGAGTTTTGATGATACAGGTCAGTCCGGACAGCCGGGGCCTGAGATATTGGGATTATGTTTTGTGTCGATGTTTGACACGGATTTCCCTGTTGATTTCATTGATGTTATTCGATTTATATACATACAGATATCTCTTTAAAAATAGAAAAAAGTTGTCTCACTCATTTCATTACTTTACATTCATATCTCATACATATGATATATTGCTACCTGAGGTACTGACACGAGCACTGGGATTACACTTATGTCTAGATGTTTACCCTTGCTACCTTTTCATGCTTCAGACTTATCATTTGAGGATATTACTGATCGTATGACCTAGGATTGCGTCATACATGCGATTTCTGCTCTGTGATGTTTTCTACTCACGAGTTGGCAACCCACCCCCGTTGTGCCACAGTTTCTTGTAGGTTTTGTCGTACAGCTTTCATTACGTCTTTGCTGGCACACTGCTTCCATTCCGGGTGATTTGCCTTGGCAGGTAGGTTCACTTGTATCGTGAACGCTATTGTACCCTTATTTTTATTCAATTGTATCTAGTGTCTCCATCAATCAAAAATGTATTTATTTCAGAGATAGAGACCAGTGATGTTTATTCTTTCGACCTTAGAGTCGCGCGTTGTATTTCTATGGATTTCTTGCCGTTTTGAGTTTCCTTTTTAGTTTTGATCCTCGCCCTTCGGCGTTGTATATTATTATTGCTTGCGTGGTTATGACCGTCGATTGACGAAGAGCTAGCTCCCGCTTGAGGATGCCTTTATTCATTATTTATGCTTTATCAGGTTTTGTACCCGTTTCGGGTCAGTATTTACAAAGGAAACTCTGCCGAAATTTTTAGAAAAGACTTATGATTTTAAAAATGTATATTTCGGCGTATATTACAAACTACTTGATTTAAATTGGTTTTTCCTTCACTCTACTACCTTACTTGGTTTGGATTTCTGGGTTTTCGGCTTACTTAGATTACATACGCCTCGAGACGTTTCGTAATTTAAGTGCCGGTCATGTTCCGTACTTTTCGGGTAGTGACAAAGTTGGTATCAGAGCGTTAGGTTTTACCTCCTGAGTGTAGGATGACCCTGGTTGATGGAGTAGGTAGCTTGAGTAGAGTGACGTACCGTATGTATGTTCCGCGGCATATTTACGATACGCTACTCCACTTAAGAAGCCTTAGGATGTACATTTCTTTGCACAATATTATATTCATTCATGATCCATCCTCATCGATATCGGTTTGTGTTTTGCCGCCACGATTACACGGGCAGAGAGAGAGCTATGGCTAGAGTTGCGGTCAGCATGAGCTCGTCATGGACGAGGACTGACCAGGGAGTGATTCCAGGGACATACGATGGCATTGAGAGGCATCGTTTTATTGTGTTTTCGCGCCCCGAGCGTTTGATGGATCGCTGTTATGAGATTTCTCGGATATGCAGATCAGCACCAGAGGATTGAGCCACTGATAGAGGCCAGCCAGAATATGATGACCATTAATATATCGCTTATTCATGATGATTGAGGCACTGTTCAGCGTGCAGAAGAATGAGCCAGTAGTTGCTGCGAACGACAAGATATCGCCCAGATGATTGGAGCTATTGCAGTACGAGTTATACTCAGAGCTATGATAGATGGTCTCTTGTCACACGAGGATTAAAGACTGGGACAGGTGGTTCGTTCGCTTACCCCGATACGAGGTCATCAGATTGATTGATTTCAGCTTGAGGAGACTTCACACGGATACGTTGGGAGTCGATAGAGACGATCGAATGTCAGAAACCCATTTTCCAAGTTTAAAGTGTTTGAAGAAAATATGCAAGTAACTCTACGGACCCTCTAGAAGAATGAAACCCTAACTCGATGTAATGACCATGGAACGCCTTTGAACCATAGGGTTTGCGGCAGTTTAGCGGTGCCATTTGTGAGGCTTGGGTTTGCCCTTCTACGGTTGGTCCATAGGTGCTGTGGCATGTACTCAATACTATTAATCTGTACCCAAGATATTGATCTCTTGGGGGATTATGAGGTTTTGACGAGTCGATCGGATGGTTCGACATCTTTCGGATATCATGTGATGGGATGCATTGCTTGGGAGACTCCAGATACGAATATAGCCGTTGGAGCGCAGTCCATGCAGCCACGAAGAGACGAGTCCGAAGCGGTCGACATTTGAGAAAAATGGAGTAAGAGGTTTGTACTTGATCTTGATAAGATGACATTCCACTACGCCGACATCAGAGATATGATACGCATGCAGAGGCGTTATTTATGGATATATCTTCCAGAAGGAGTCGCGATGAGTCTGCAGCCGTTCCGGAGCCAGAAACAGATTCAGTAAAGGACGATGACTTCCAGAAAGTTCGGCAGATGCGAGATTTGGGAGAGACCTCGACAGGACCTTTCTGGAATAAATTACGAGAAGACTTGGACCCAGGAGCGGTCATATTACGCACACCCCGCAGGCCAGAGTTCGGCATCATCGACGAGGCATGCCATGAGTGACCCCGACAGTTGGCCAGAGATTTTTAGAG
Organism: Agapanthus africanus; assembly: GCA_030015575.1. Classification (NCBI taxonomy): domain Eukaryota; kingdom Viridiplantae; phylum Streptophyta; class Magnoliopsida; order Asparagales; family Amaryllidaceae; genus Agapanthus; species Agapanthus africanus. The sequence goes on along the minus strand of CM057345.1, from coordinate 387,054,900 downwards.
GATGTGCCAGAGCGGGGCTTTTTCCGTCGTCATTCCATATTGGACCGTTGAGCCGAGGAGCTATATAGCTAGCAATGCACAGTGAGAGACAAGAGCCTAAAAGCACCAGGCGCCAGATCATGAACAGGAGGCAAGTATATATCTTGCTCTACTAGCATTGGATGCACCGTCACCTTCTTGACTTTGAAGGACGGACATATTGACGACAGTATTTTTGATTTGTGATTTTGTGATTGATTATCACGTATCCGTCACTTTGGATTTTCGGTATTTTGAGCGAGCTATTCGCATGGCTTGAGGTTTTGATTTTGACTTCATGCCTAGGGCATGCATATGATTTGACTTATACTTACGGCATAGTATTCATGCACTTTTAGGGTTTTGATTAGATTTTGTGCATGCTGATGCACATGGTTGTGAGATTTGATACCACGGTATACCTGATTTGGATATAGAGATGTATTGTATACCGTCGATTTCGATTGTGATACTCGATATTTTTTTTGCGCACCTTGTGCACCTGATTGGATTTTTGCGCATGATTCGGCACTTGATATTGGATTTCGTGATTTCGTGCATGTTGGATGCACATGATTTAGACTGTATTCATGCATGATGGATGCACCTGATTTGGATTTTTACGCATGTTGGGCGCATGATTTGAGATGCGATTTTAGTGTACACCAGAAGCACAAAATCGGATTCTTTATGCATATCACATGCACCTGATATTGCTGTCAGGCACACCCATTGCCCTTGATAGATGTTTCGTGCACACCCGATGCACTTAGATGTTGTTTCCATGCCCATATATGGCACATATATGGATTTTGATTTCCGTGCGCACCAGACGCACAGGGTATTCTTATATACATTATGGGATTGATTTCTTATAGAGCAGTACGTTTTCATGATATTTACTATTTGTTTTCATACTGAGCAGGACTAGTCAGAGGACAGTACCTGTATATATTTTTGCATGCATTGATAGATATTGAAGGGATTTCCAAAGAAAGAGCTATAGTCTCAGTATTTACCTACGTGTCTTAGATGACACGAAACGTTCAAAACAAGGAAACCCTTCTAAATTGTTTTCAAAACGGCAGTACGTGCATGTAAACAAATGATATATATATATATAATTATTTTCTTACTAAAGACGCCCGCCACTGTGCAGTGTTATACGCATCGCACATCGACTTAAAACGGTTTGGCATGCATTTCCTTCTGATGTTTATACGTATAGTGTTGATGTACATCACATTGGTTTTCGTATTGGATTTAGACATTGATGTCTTCCCCATGACTCTGATGATTGCGAGATACTTGACGGAGTTTGATTTTGAGCTATCTGCTCATTTTTCTTGCGCATGCATTGCGCTATGATACGTTTTATGTATTGATGATTTCGGGACCCCGACGACTTGGACTTTTTACAGAAATGTTTTAGTATTTGAGGGGTTTAAATTTAAATTCGGGGACCGAATTTGTTTAAGCGGGGAAGATTGTAACATTTCAGAAAAATAAAATATTATTTTTGGGAATTTTTATAATTTAATAATAAAATATTGAATATTTTAATAAGGCGGTATAATTAAATACCGATAAATTGGGAAAAATTTGGAAAACTATGGAAATTACTAAAAAGAGGGTACTTTTTGTGATTCATGCAAATTATGGGGGTTTATGATTTATTTGACACTATTTTAGTGCTAATCTCGATTAAAAAAATCGCTAATCGGACTTTAAGCGTGATTTGTGCACATATCATTTTCACACTTGTGTTACATTTTTATCATGGCATTCCTCTTGATTCTTGCATGGTTTTAAATTAAAGAGAAGAGGAGAAAAAGAAAAGAAAAGGAAAAGAAAAGAATAGAATATTAGGTATGGGTGAAAGAAGGCTGAGGGTTATCTTTGACTTGGTCATACACTCATCTCACAACCTTCATCACAGTTTTCCTCTTCCTCTCCCCTCTCCTTGCTGCTGCTGCTGCTGCCCTCTCCCTCCACCACCTCCTCCACCTCACTTCACCCTCAAAACAACCTCAAAACCCATTACCCATTTCAATAAAAAAGATGCCCAAGCTCACTAGCAACACATTGGACCAAGAAAGCTTGCATTTTGGGAGACTTGGGGCAACTCAAGAATTTTCTTGAGTTGCCAAATGGGGAATTTTCTGAACCATTATCTTAGTATTCCTATTGCTTTTACTTCCATGTTAAATTATAACCGATATTGTATGGTTTTGGGGAGTTTGAAAACTTGAGATGAGGATTAGGGTTTTAGTTGAAACCAATGGTGAAATTAGGGTTACTAAAGGCTATACAACTCCTGTGGTGATTGATTGGAGACCCAAACCAAAAATTAAAAACCTAGAATACGGATTTAGAAACCCGATATCGAAAAATTGTGGATTCTGTATGTGTTAAATGAAATCTGCTAACACCCGGAGCCTCTGAAAATCATATTGCAAACACAGGGAGACATGCAGGCACCTAGGAACCATCACCCAAAACCCTAGCCCCTACCCCCTCTTTCAGGCCGTAAATTAATTCCTTCTGGCCGTAATTTGAGGCCAGAGCAGGTTGGAAATGCTTCGTTTTTGTTTCAGGGCCTTATCTCCAGTAAACTTGACCCTCCATATGTGCAAAATTGTCTGGTTTGTCCTATGGTAAAATCTGGGACCATTTTAAATAGTTGCTATTTTGATTAGTGGTTTTGTTTTGCGTATTTTATATTCTGTATTTTTGTGATTTGTGAAGTACTCGATCACTTGACATTTATACGTCGAAATCGAGTGTTGTTTGGTGGTTTTGAAAGCGTGGTCCATAGGTTCTAACCTATAGGCCTTAGTGTGTCGTTTTGGTTTTTCCGATATGATTTTAATACGCATTTGCGATGGTGTTATCTATGTAGGTACCTTCACGTGGGTTTCATTCGATGAAGAAGATGAAGGCGACATCGACATCGACAAGCAAGATGCTAGGTGAGTAGATTATATCTACGGGGGAAGTCGGGTGGATGGCGTATAGCACCCCCGCAGTTCGTGGTGATGTATACGAATACGTATACACACATATATTATTTATATGTTGATTTGAGTTTATTGTTGATAAATATGGATTCTAGATGTTCTTGGAATTGTTTAGTGTTAGTTGCGAAACCCTAGAGTAGTGGTTGCACCCACACACACGCACACACAGACTTGCATACATTCTTTCTTTTACCTGTGCGTATATGGGGATGTGTATATTTACACATGGGTATGGGACTATGTGTACATATACTGGATTTGAGGATAGTACTTGGGATTTAAGATGAGTCGATGAGATTGGAGTTGAGGCCGTGAGATCGTTGATATGACAGGGTTCGTATTTGAGATACGACATGTTGTATTAGCGGGTCCTTTGACGTAGTGTTTCATACACGCGCATGCATATACTTAGATTGGTATCAGTATTGTACTAGACGTAGGTTAGTACCCCGGATCTTGATGTTTGATAAAGAGGATACCAGATGAATGGTGTGATAAATGTGACATTGACCCGTACCCAGATTTGGGAGGTCGTACGACGGATGTACCGTACGAGTTTTATATTGATGATAGATCTGCCCTCTTGACTTGAAGATGTCATATTATAGATTTTGGATCGTATATGATACTATTGAGGCGGGATCACCGACTATTATTTATATATGTATCGACTAATATGTTAGGCGGTTTCCTTACCTTTCGTTTAGCCTGTTAGCTCAGCCCTATAGTTAGTGTAGTTGTTAGACTAGATTCGATACTTACCTATTTCAAAACTAACGAATCGTGGGTATTTTAAAAGACAGGCGAAGGGATTCTACGGATATTTCAAAGGACGTATCTTTTCTTAAAAACACCGTAGCCCTTATTTGCAAAACACCACGATTCGTGTTATTTCAAATGGCACCATTGTATGACTCATATTTATATAAATGCAGTTTAGTTATCATAGGTGATTATCATTCAGCTGCCGCACATTATTGCTGTTCGCTTCGCACCGCATGCTTATGTTGTGTTTTCATACACCATTATTGATACCATGCTGTCAGAACACTAGCACCATTACCGATGATGCGTATGTTCCACGTACACTTACTTGCCGGCTCACACAAATCATCATCGGTAATTGCCATGTCACGTACACTTTAGACAATACTATTTCATCGACATAGCTTGTTAGCTGATAGTTTCGACATGATATTAGTGTACTTTCCTTATATGCCAGTTTAGACATTGCATTTATTACTTGCTACATCACGCATATTATCATTCACTGTTATGCCGTATTATGGAGTTTTATGCCTATATTCACTATTTACGTGCTATCGATGATTGGATTTCGGATTTTCCTAAGATTTCCTTGAAAGGTTTGGTTAGCACCCTATAATGAGTTTTGAAGCTTCACATGTCTCAAAGTTTGGATTTTGATGGTGCTAAACAAGCATTCAAAGGAATCGATCCTAGAAAATTAGGGTTACAAAACTTAAAGCTAATAAAATTAGGGTTTCGAGACTACAACCTTTGTAGCTCCCTTTTACTGGACTCCTTGGTCTCTTGGGTGTTGGAAGAAGGTCCTCTTGAAGTCCTCTCATGTCCACGACGATCCACCCGGAGTTCCCCGTCCAAGCTCGCAATTTCGAGAATCGAAGAGAACACTCTAAACAAGTTGGCTAAGCTTGTGTAGAATGATGTTGTGGTTAAGATTCTCACATCAAAAACCTTTCTTTATGTGTATTTTATTCACTAGAAGAAACTAGAGAGCAAATATTGAAGGAGGACGAAGATGGAGGCTTTCTTTTAACAAGAGTTAGAATGACCACCATGAAAAGAAAATGAAATATATCTTTATATATTTTATTTCTTCTCACTTCAAACCATGGTTAAACCTTTGAGTTATTATTTAATTAGGGTTTAAAACACATAAGGAAAGTTTAATCGAAGGTTAAGGGTAGGTGAGAATGCTTAGGTTAAAGAAGAGTGTAGAAACAACTCAAAAATTATCCTTTCCTTTTCTAATTTTGTTTTAAACAATAAATCAAATAATAATCCATATATTCAACCATGGTGTGAGTCTTATATTGCCACCATTTCCATGTGTAAACAACCATGATAGATAGGTGCATGTATGTATGCACATCCATATGTGCATGAAACTAGTAAGAAAGAAAGAAAGAAAACCATACATGCATGCACACATCCATCATCCAAGAAAAGGTTTTAAGTGAGAAAACTAATGGTTAAGTGATAAATCAACACTTGATTTATCAATCCGGCCAAATCACATATGACCCTACCAAAAGCAAGCCGCCCGATCAATGTACGGTATCATATACACGCATTTTAATCGGGTCCATGCGCATATCGCATACGCGCACCACAACGTTTCGCCTGGACTAGGTAACTCCTTTGTGGGACTCTAAGACTCGTCAATACACCGGCAGTGGGTGATGATCATATCAAGCACCCCCAAGCCGCAAGCGGTCAGCTAAACGTAACGGCCACCCGGGTATTGAGCGATCAGAAGAAAACAACCGAACCTGTTACAACTCCCGTCGAGCCAACCGGCAACACTACCGTACAGTCCGGTCTCTTCGTCAAATATGCTGCATATCGAGCCTAGGGATGGTCACGTCGACCCCAATAACTCAATAAGTCGTGCCGGTGAATGGTCTATAACAGATCGAGAAACTACTGATAACACTTATCAGCAAATCTCAGCAGCCCTGGCCAGGGACTTACTGATATAACCAGTCGGGCACAGCACAGCATCAACTCCCAATACCGGGAGAGACGAAACCCCTCCTATCACTCATTGTCTTCGTGTGTCTCGGGACTGTACCCAACGGCCACCTGTTTTCACGAATCAGTAGAGCCGTGGTAGGGTGGCAATCAAAGTACAGTGGGAGAACACACAAGACTCTATGACGATCTCGGGTCTACAGACTAACCTGTACCAGTGTCACCTGAGAACTGCTATCCGACGATAGATATAATTCCATATAGGAGTTCTCGGTGAGTCCGTCCAGTGTACCCAGTCACCACTGAGCACCCGTATATGATCTTGATGTCAAACATCAATGAATGTGGGAACATTCATCGCCCATCGTATGGGTCTAGTATCATATACGCTAGTCTACTCTGGTATATCAATGCCCCGTCTCGATATACCTACGACTAGGGACTTTCCAGGATATGCTTATAGACTACAGATGTCCCACTAGTATGATCTCCATCATAATCAGAGTAGTCAAGCCGATATCCTCAGGGCTTTATCAGCATGTATGAATGAATAAAAGCATGATCAAATCAACATGTCAGATAAAGAAGAACCAGATAGCATACTATCATGTCGAGCAAGAATGCATACTGAATATATATACATGTACAAATACATCCACTATCATATAATGGCCTCTAGGGCAAACATATATCCAACAATCTCCCACTTGCACTAAGGCCAGTTATTGGCGTATCTCATACCCAACATCTCAAAAAGTCGCTCATGCTGCGGCTGAGGGAGGGCCTTGGTGAATGGATCCGCGACGTTATTCTTTGTGTCTACTCTTCTAATCTCGATCTCGCGGCGATCTACAATCTCCCGGATTAAATGAAAACGCCTCAGGATGTGTCTGGACCGCTGATGGGATCTGGGCTCCTTGGCTAACGCCATAGCCCCATTATTATCACAATACAAAGGTATTGGATCAATAATGGTTGGAACTACTCCTAGCTCCGAGACGAACTTCTTCATCCAGACGGCTTCCTTGGCAGCATCATTTGCAGCAATGTACTCAGCTTCCATCGTAGAGTCTGCAACGGTATCTTGTTTGGAACTCTTCCAACTCACCGCCCCTCTATTGAGGGTAAATACAAACCCAGAGATAGATTTGCTGTCGTCCTTATCGCTCTGGAAGCTCGAATCGGTAAAGGCCTCCATTTTGAGATCTTCATTACCATACACCAAGAACAATTCTTTAGTCCTTCGTAAGTACTTAAGAATGTTCTTCACAGCTATCCAGTGGTTCTCCCCTGGGTTGGATTGATACCTGCTTACAACACTAAGTGCATAAACTACATCTGGGCGTGTACATAACATCGCATACATTATAGATCCTACTGCCGAAGCATAGGGTATAACACTCATGCGAGTTCTCTCTTCATCGGTCTTTGGACAAGAGTCCTTGGAGAGAGTGACCCCATGGCAAGCGGTTAAGGCACCCCGCTTGGAGTCTTCCATATTAAACCTTTTTAGGATGGTGTCAATGTACCTGGTTTGGGACAATCCCAATAACTTTTTGGATCTATCCCTATAGATCCTTATGCCCAGGATGTATGTGGCATCACCCAGGTCCTTCGTGGAGAACCTTAGTGATAAGAAAGATTTGACCGACTGTAGCATAGGAATATCATTTCCTATCAGAAGAATGTCATCCACATACAATACGAGGAATGTGACAGCTCTTCCTACAGCCTTCTTATAAACACAAGGTTCATCTGGATTTTTGATGAAATCAAACTCTTTGATAACATCATCGAAACAGGTGTTCCAACTCCGAGATGCCTGCTTTAACCCATATATGGATTTAAGCAATCTACATGCTTTCCCGCTGCTCCCACTGTCAATGAAGCCCTCTGGCTGATCCATATAAACGCATTCTTCTAAATCTTCATTTAGAAATGTTGTTTTAACGTCCATCTGCCAGATTTCATAGTCGTAGTGAGCAGCAATAGCAAGTAGGATCCGAATGGATTTAAGCATGGTTACGGGTGAAAAAGTTTCGTCATAGTCCAAACCTGGTCTTTGACGAAAGCCTTTCGCCATAAGTCTTGCCTTATAGGTCTCTACCTGCCCATCTACACCAATATTTCTTTTAAAGATCCATTTGCACCCCACAGGTTTTACCCCATGGGGTACAACGTCCAAAGTCCATACTTTGTTGGTGTACATAGACTCCATTTCGGATCTCATGGCATCCAGCCACTTCACAGAGTCTCTACTCGTGATAGCTTGCTGAAAACTGGTAGGATCATCATCATCCATGATACAGTCTTCTCTGTCACCATCAATGAGGAAACCGTAGTACCTTTCCGATGGGCGAGAAGTCCTACCAGACCTACGGAGTGGCCGAGGTTCTTCAGTTTCTGTTGCAACAGCCGGTTCAACCAAATCGTCATTTGTAGTTTGTGTCTCTAGAACCTCTTCTAAATCCACCACCTTGCCATCATCTTTATCTGTGAAAAACTCTTTTTCCAAGAATGTGGCATGTTGAGAAACAAACACTTTTTGTTCCTCTTTATGGTAGAATAGATATCCATAAGAATTCTTTGGATATCCCACAAAGTTACACATGACTGACCGTGTCTCGAGTTTGTCCGGATTCTGCTTTTTAACATAGGCCGGGCAACCCCAAATCTTAATTCTCTTAAGAGATGGTCTCTTCCCATGCCATATCTCATATGGCGTGGTAGACACGGTTTTGGTTGGAACCCTGTTTAGCAGAAATGCTGCAGTCTCCAATGCATGCCCCCAAAACGAGACGGGTAACTCAGCGTCACTTATCATGGACCGGACCATATCTAATAGGGTCCTATTCCGTCGTTCTGACACACCGTTGTGCTGTGGTGTGTAAGGGGGAGTGAGCTGAGAGAGAATCCCATTCTCTTTTAGGAAGTTTGTAAATTCTGTACTGAGATACTCACCACCTCGATCTGATCGAAGCATCTTGATACTAAAGCCGGTTTGTTTTTCTGCTTCTTGTTTATATTCAATGAATTTCTCGAAAGCTTCGGACTTGTGCTTTAATAAAAATACATGACCGAATCTTGAGAAATCGTCAGTGAATGTAATGAAGTATGGAAAACCGCCTCTAGCCTGTGTAGACATTGGCCCACATACATCACTATGTATGAGGCCTAGGAGCTGAGTAGCTCTTTCTCCATGTCCGGTAAACGGAGTTTTGGTCATTTTACCCTTGATACAAGACTGGCAAGTCGCATAAGATTTATATTCAAAAGAGTTTAAATATCCATCTTTGTGTAACTTGTTTAGTCTTGTTTCGTTAATATGACCAAGTCTACAGTGCCAAAGAAAAGCTTCATTAAATTCTGAAAGTTTTCTTTTATTAGTGTGTTGTATACTGAAAACTGTGTGTTGATTTAGGACATATATTCCGTTATTAAGCGTACCATACCCAACCAACATTTGATTCAGGTGAATGTTCATAACATTGTTCTGTAATACAAAATTATATCCTTCATTGTCCAACAAAGAAACGGATATTATATTACATAGCATACTTGGTACAAAATAACATGGATTCAAAACCAAAATACATCCAGATGGAAACCCCAAGTGATACTCTCCCACTGCGACTGTATGTACATTGGAACCATTTCCAACGCGGAGAGTATGGTCACCTGTCTTCAAAACCTTGCTATTTCTCAGCCCCTGCATAGAATTGCAAATGTGAGAACCTGAACCGGTATCTAATACCCAGAAAGCAGATTTTATTGAAAAACAGTTTTCTGTCACAAGCGCACCTGAAGAAGAAGCATCCCTATGCTTCTTCTTGAGACTTAAGTACTCCGTGCAGTTGCACTTCCAATGTCCTGTCTTGTGGCAATGAAAACATTCGCCCTTCCCCGAGTCTCCAGCCTTGGACTTTTTCTTTCCCTTCACCTTTTTAACTCCACCTTTAGGATTGGTGGGCTTTTTCTTTTTCTTTCCCTTGGCCTTAGCTTTCGGGCGAGAAGAAGAAGATTGTCCAACAGTAATAACGGGAGTTCTTGCTGACTTCATAGTGCTCTCTGCACTCCTTAACATGTTAAGGAGTTCAGGGAGTTCCTTCTCCATGCCATGCATGTTGAAGTTCACTATGAACTGAGCAAAGGTGGAGGGAAGGGACTGCAGAATAATATCTATATATTGTTCATTGTCCATCGTCCATCCAAGGTCCTCAAGCTCTTCTATAAGAGCTATCATCTTCAGAACATGGTCTCCTACTGGTGTGCCAGGGGCCATTCGCATCTGAAACAATTTCTTTGATGCTTCGTATCGTAATACGCGGGATTGCTCTCCATACAACTCCTTTGTATGGAGCAATATACCGTGAATGTCCATATCCTCATGCTGCTTTTGATGTGTGTTATCCATCGATGCAAGCGCGAGGCATTTTGCCGTGGCACAGTCAGCGTCTCATGTCTTGCGGACTTCAATGTCCGCAACTGAGGATTTTGGACCTGGGACGGGCGGGGCTGAAGCCGTGAGGACATATGATACTTTATCATAAGTCAAGGCGATTTTCAGATTCCTCAGCCAGTCTTTATAGTTGGTCACATTCAGTTTGTTTTTATCTAGTAAAAGCTTAAGTCCAGTCATGGGTATCTGCCATTAAGAGAGAGAAAAGAATACACTCAGCGAAAGCTCTTGCATAGATCAGATTGGTTATTATCTTGTCTAATTGATGTTTCCCACTGCTTTTATCGAGTTTTTCTTTCAATCCTTAAAAAGAAAAACTAGCCAGGATTAATTACAGTCTACAACTTCGCTAACCGTTCAGCCAGGCCAGTGTCGGTACTTGAGGGAGGTTCCCCGTGCTTTCGCACGGACCTAATTAAAGTAAACCTCGTTTTCCCAGAGGCGGAGCCCCGTTAACACCTTTCTAGACACCTAATGAGTTAGCTAATTGTAAACTGTAAAACTCTTCTAGGAGCAACTATTGCCCACAGTGGGATCGGGATCCAACCATCACATGGAAGGTATGCAATCTCATTGCAAATTTCAACTATTGAAATTCCCGATGTGGTTTTTACCTCTAATACTCGTGACCTTGGCTAAGGTCAACAAATCACGAGTACTAGTCAAGCTCAACCCGTCATTTCTTGATTAATTAGACCCGTTCACATGACCCTTGGCTAAGGTCAACAAAGTCATATGCCCGTCCTAATTAATCTGCATCATATGCATTTGTAGGAAGACATCACTTAGCTACCGTACACTACGCCTTGGCTAAGGTCAACAAACGTAGCACGAATACTAAGTACTCTACTTCCTAAAATGACGGAGGGTTGCGGATGATTTTTAAGAAAATCTTTAACGCTTTGAGTTTGATATCGTTGTAGAATCAAATGGTTTTCAAAAGGAGTGGCTTAAGCTCCGCAGTTTTGAAATATAGCTTTTTCATAAATAGCCGAGTGGTTTTTAAATCCGATTCTACAACAACTTTTTAGGTTTATTTTCTTTACATTAATCACATTAATGTAATCCCATCATTTAAGTCCTTAAGCCAATCACAGAAAAGAAACGAAAATAACACGTACGCTTATGCCATCCGCATTCGCCGCAATGTTCCGTTATGCACCGTTAGGTTACTTAACTAACGGCATACCGGGACGGGACTAGCGCGGGTGTAAAACATAAGCAACGTCTACTATATATCATATATATAATATGTCATTCGTCTCAGATATCACAGAACACAGGCAGCAAAAACATAGATATAACGTGGGATATACTAGGACGTCCGTATTTTGTATTTAGCCAGAATAGAAAATACGGATTCCACAGTCGTGATGAATAGCCAAGCCCACACCCTGGACCCCTACGAGAGCGGCAAGTGACCCTGCCAATTCTGGAGTTTAGGAGATCCGGTCTCGACTCCTCGAGATGGCCTGCCACTGAACCCCAGAACCCGGTCACCTGTGCTCCCCTCCTTGGGTCCATCCTAATGCGGAAAAGTAAATAATATACAACACTGGTGACACAACCTCAACCCGGAAGTGCCCCAAATAAAAGAATATTACATTACATTTGAATTTACATGAATGAAAATATAAAACTCTCATCTCACATAAAAAAAAAACCCCGGCTATTCAATCGCGACAATCCTGCACATCATATCTCAGCAACACATAATATCTCATATCATCAACGTAAGTATGCATACCCCAATTGTCGTTGATGTATAGTAACGAAACCGGCGATATCGTACATACTACACTTACGGTCACAGAAAAGAAAGTGTAAAACTACAATATTTGGAATCCACATTCTCTTTAGACATCATAAATGCGAAATATCACATATTTCGTATTCCATGCCTAAACTATATGAATTCCACATATTGTATCACATTCCAGATAAACAGACAGTATTAAAGTTTTCGAACGACGATCAAGTACCCAAGATTCACTAAAGCTCAACACTTGAGCAGGGTTCAAAAATCCGGAGTGTGACATAGCAGTAGCGGTCCAGCCGTAGAAGGGTCAAGCCAACGCCTCACATGTGGCACGCCGTACTGCCCCAAACCCTAAGGTTCAAAAGGCAGTTCAAGACGGTCATATAATCGAGTTAAGGTTTGTTGTCTTCTAGAGGGTCCACCACAAAAATACTTGCACGTATCTCCAAAGTATTTAAACCCCGTGAATAGTGAGCAAATGACACTCGTTCAAACACTTCAATACTTTCTAATTTACCTGGATAAACAACGAAATGAAAATTCCGATCGAATCTACGCGTCCAAAACCATCTCCAGAAAATATAGTACTATATTCAGATTAAACATACCTAAAACACTGTACAAGCAGACATAAGAATTATAGTGTAATTTTCATGCAATGATACCACTGTACGGCCGCAGAGCCGCGACCTAAGCAAGGAATCGCCGCGGTTCCGCGGCCATTTTAACTGTTCATGGCATCGAATTTCACCATATTTCTTAGTTTTCCCTGCTGTATTTTTTAAGTATTTTTAATTCTGAAAAAGGACAGATTTTAAAAATTGTCCAGAGAGGGTCTAAAAAAGGCGTATTTTTGTCCGATCGGGATTTTTACTTCGTAAAAGCGTCGCCTAATGTTCTAGATCGGCTCTGATACCAGTGAAAGGTTTGTTTAGCACCCTATAATGAGTTTTGAAGCTTCACATGTCTCAAAGTTTGGATTTTGATGGTGCTAAACAAGCATTCAAAGGAACCGATCCTAGAAAATTAGGGTTACAAAACTTAAAGCTAATAAAATTAGGGTTTCGAGACTACAACCTTTGTATCTCCCTTTTACTGGACTCCTTGGTCTCTTGGGTGTTGGAAGAAGGTCCTCTTGAAGTCCTCTCACGTCCACGACGATCCACCCGGAGTTCCCCGTCCAAGCTCGCAACTTCGAGAATCGAAGAGAACACTCTAAACAAGTTGGCTAAACTTATGTAGAATGATGTTGTGGTTAAGATTCTCACTTCAAAAACCTTTCTTTATTTGTATTTTATTCACTAGAAGAAACTAGAGAGCAAATATTGAAGGAGGAAAAAGATGGAGGCTTTCTTTTAACAAGAGTTAGAATGACCACCATGAAAAGAAAATGAAATATATCTTTATATATTTTATTTCTTCTCACTTCAAACTATGGTTAAACCTTTGAGTTATTATTTAATTAGGGTTTAAAATACATAAGGAAAGTTTAATCGAAGGTTAAGGGTAGGTGAGAATGGTTAGGTTAAAGAAGAGTGTAGAAACAACACAAGAATTATCCTTTCCTTTTCTAATTTTGTATTAAACAATAAATCAAATAATAATCCATATATTCAACCATGGTGTGAGTCTTATATTGCCACCATTTCCATGTGTAAACAACCATGATAGATGGGTGCATGTATGTATGTATGTATGCACATCCATATGTGCATGAAAATAGTAAGAAAGAAAGAAAGAAAACCATACATGCATGCACACATCCATCATCCAAGAAAAGGTTTTAAGTGAGAAAACTAATGGTTAAGTGATAAATCAACGCTTGATTTATCAATCCGGCCATATCACATATGACCCTCCCAAAAGCAAGCCGCCCGATCAATGTACGGTATCATATACACGCATTTTAATCGGGTCCATGCGCATATCGCATACGCGCACCACAACGTTTCGCCTGGACTAGGTAACTCCTTTGTGGGACTCTAAGACTCGTCAATATGCCGGCAGAGGGTGATGATCATATCAAGCACCCCCAAGCCGCAAGCGGTCAGCTAAACGTAACGGCCACCCGGGTATTGAGTGATCAGAAGAAAACAAGCGAACCTGTTACAACTCCCGTCGAGCCAACCGGCAACACTACCGTACAGTCCGGTCTCTTCGTCAGATATGCTGCATATCAAGCCTAGGGATGGTCACGTCGACCCCAATAACTCAATAAGTCGTGCCGGTGAATGGTCTATAACAGATCGAGAAACTACTGATAACACTTATCAGCAAATCTCAGCAGCCCTGGCCAGGGACTTACTGATATAACCAGTCGGGCACAGCACAGCATCAACTCCCAATACCGGGAGAGACGAAACCCCTCCTATCGCTCATTGTCTTCGTGTGTCTCGGGACTGTACCCAACGGCCACCTGTTTGCACGAATCAGTAGAGCCGTGGTAGGGTGGCAATCAAAGTACAGTGGGAGAACACACAAGACTCTATGACGATCTCGGGTCTACAGACTAACCTGTACCAGTGTCACCTGAGAACTGCTATCCGACGATAGATATAATTCCATATAGGAGTTCTCGATGAGTCCGTCCAGTGTACCCAGTCACCACTGAGCACCCGTATATGATCTTGATGTCAAACATCAATGAATATGGGAACATTCATCGCCCATCGTATGGGTCTAGTATCATATACGCTAGTCTACTCTGGTATATCAATGCCCCGTCTCGATATACCAACGACTAGGGACTTTCTAGGATATGCTTATAGACTACAGATGTCCCACTAGTATGATCTCCATCATAATCAGAGTAGTCAAGCCGATATCCTCAGGGCTTTATCAGCATGTATGAATGAATAAAAGTGTAAAGTTTTGAAAATCGTTTCGGTGAAATTTCAAAAAAAACGGTAAAATAAGGAGGTTTTCTGTAAAAAGTCAAAATATAAATATTTTATTATAAAAATTAAATATACATATTCTAGCTATGTAATTGCTACTATTTGGTGTTTATTGAGCCGCTGGTGAAATTTCAAATTTTCTGAAAAAAAATTATTTTATTATTATTTTAAGCCGTCACGAATACATTTAATTAGGGAAAATTACAAATTGGAATGAGTTGAACCAAATTTTGTGCATCATAAAACATTAAATAAAATTTTATCATGTGGTTTTTGGAATGAAAACATTTGCCAAAACGGTTTAGAAATTATTGAAGAAAAAAGGCTTTTTTTTAGCGTAAATGGATGTTTGGGGTATTGTATTTATCATTTTTCATCACCCCACACCCGTACCCACACCCACACACCCCCATTTACTCCTCCCCTTAGCCAAATTCAGCAGCCCCCATTTTTTCCCCACTTGAATTTCAAAGGAAAAGAAATGATAGAAAAGAAAAGAAAATGGATGAATTAGGTGGACTTTTGACTTTATGTTGACTTGGACTTTCCTCCCTTGTATTTTCTCTACCTCCCTCTCTCTCCTCACTCCCATTTCTGGCCGAAATTCTCCCCCTCCCAACAGCAGCAGCCCCCCCCCCCAAATCCCCCTCTTTTCTTCATCAAAAAAAAATCCACAAATCACTTCAAAATCCATGCAAATTCAAATCTAAACCCAAATCCGACTCCTACCCATTTTAGCTTAGCCCGTATAGCATGGATCCTTGTGAAAAGAGAGCATTTTGGGAGGCCATGGATGCTTGTGGACCTTCATATATTTTTGGGTATAATTCTAAAACTTTTTGCTTAAATTGTTACTTGTTTCTTAAAGCTAATTTAAATTAAGTGTTAACTTGGATATGTGAGTTTAAGTGCAAGTTTTGGATTTCAAGTTAGGGTTTGTTGTGGAAATGAGTTGTGTTTGATTGTGCATGGTTTAGTGAAGTGGTTTAACATAATTAGTTTTGTAGAAAACTAATCTAGTTGTTAATTACAAGTTGTTACTTGAAAAATTGTGTTAATTTGCTAATTGCTTACTAGGTTTTTGAAATTTGTTAAATTCTTGGCATTAAAAATGTGATTAGGGTTTTCTTGGCTTCATTAACTTTATTAAGTGTGGTTTAATGCTTTGGATCATGCAAATCTAAGGTAGATTGTATTTTGTGCATTTTTGCTTTGAAATTGTTAAAAAAGGGTATTTTTGTAAACTAGAATATTAGGATTTTTGGAATTTAATGAGATTAAATTCTGGAAATTGTTTATACGACTTATTTAAGATATTTAATAAGTATATTGGCCGCTACTTTCATTTAAACATCATGTTTTGTATAAAACGGCGAATTGTGCTTGCTAGATTTTCGGAAAAATGACCTTTTAAGTGAAATTGGGGTTTTTGTGAGTTTTAACCTAGTTTATATTAAAATTAGTGTTCGTGAATGTGCAAATGAGTGTGATTGAATTTTTCTCGATGGTTTGACGTTTGTACATCGACATCGAGGGTTGGTTTTACTATTCTTGCATGCGTAGGCGATAGGTTTGGACCTATGCGTGATACGCGTGCCGATTTGATTTTCGTATGCCGTTTCGATTTCGAATTTAGTTTTAATGCGATATGGTGCGTTATGATATGTAGGTACCCCCATGTGGACTTCGAGGCGACAACCAAGCGCGTGGCGACATCGGTACCGGCTAGCGAGGACCAGGTGAGTAGATTTATATCTACGGGGAGAAGTCGGGTGGATGGCGTATAGCACCCCCGCAGTCCGTGGTGGTGTATACAGATGCGTATATACACCAACAATTATTATATGTTATTTAGGATTAATAACGATGCTTAGGATGGATATTGGTGTGTTGGACTATTTTTAGTGTTGCGAACCCTAGGGTAGTGTTGCACTACACCTGCACACATACATACTTGCATACATTCCTATTGATATGTGCTCATGGGATTCTTTATAGTTATGTGTTCATATGGGTATGGGACTATGTGTTCACATACGGATTGAGGATGATACTTGGGATTGAGCTGAGTCGATGAGATTTGATTTGAGGCCGTGAGATCGGTGATATAGCAGGGTTCGTATCTTAGATACGACATGACGTTGTAGCGGGTCCTTGACGTAGTGTTTCACACACGTCCATGCATACGTAGGCGGTATCAGTATGGTACTAGACGTAGATCGGTACCCCGATCATGATATTTGATAAAGAGGATACCAGGTGAATAGTATGATGAATGTGATATTGACCCGAACCCAGATTGGGATGCCGTACGACGGATTTACGTACGAGCTATATTGATGATTGATCCGCACTCTTGACTTGGGATGCCTGATTATAGATATGGTTTCGGATATGATATTATTGAGGCGAGATCACCGACTATACATATACAGGTATGTATATGTATCGACTCAGATGATAGGCGGTTTCCTTACCTGTAGTTCAGCTTGTAGTTCAGCCGTATAGTTTAGTGTAGTTGTTAGATTAGATTAGACTTCTTACCTATTTCAAAAAAACTAACGAATCGTGGGCATTTTTAAAGACAGCTCAAGGGAATCTACGGATATTCAAAAACGACGTATCTTTTCATAAAAACACCGTAGCCCCTATTTTCAAAACCCCATGATTCGTGTTATTTCAAAAGGCACCATTCGTAGGACTTATATTAGATTATTGCAGATTAGTTATCGTTGTGTCTAGTATTCAGCTCCCGCATATTATTGCTGTTCGCTCTGCCTCGCATATTTATTTTGCTGCATATTCCATTATTGATATCATGCTGTTAGGACACCAGCACCATTACCGATGATGCGTATGTACCACGTACACCTACTTGCCGGCTCACACACATCTTCATCGGTAATTGCCATGTCACGTACACTTTAGAGAATATAATTGCTTGACTTAGATTGTTAGCTAGTAGTGTTGACATGATATTAGTGTACTTCCCTTATATGCCATATTAGACATTGTAGTTATTACCTACCACTTCATGCATACTGTTATTCAGTTGTTCATGCCTAGTTCATTATCATTGACATATGCACTTGTGATGATTTCTTGAGATTTATGATAATTCTGGATTTCGGGGAAAGCCGCAAAATTTACAACTTAAGATCTTTTAAAATATAAAATGTTGCGGTTTTCTAGTGATGTAAAGTGTCGTCCACCATGAGTTTGCTGTGGTTTTGGAGATCCGTGTCGAGGAGTGGAGGAACCGTCACGGGTACATGGTGGGCCCGGTATGGTACCCCGGGGCAAGAGGAATGTGGTGTTGACGTTGAGCCTGGCTGGGGAGCACTACCTACCGGTGATATTACCCGACGCGTCGAATATCCGGAGGATACCTTCGTGGTCTTGAGATGGATGGTAGGGGCCGGTCTGGACTGACGGCGCCCTAGATATTGAGATTGAGACATTGATATTTCGAGACATTGAGATTTATGTTTTGTGTCGATGCTAGACACTGTTGATACTGATTTCATTTATGATACCTCAGTTTAAAAATACAAAGGAAATCTCACTAATTTATAAAAACAGTTCTTCATTTACATGTATTCTGTTTTCATGCATTTATACCTCATTCATATGATATATTGCTACCTGAGGCACTGACACGGGCACATGAGATTACACTCGGGTTAGATATTTACCCTAGCCTTGTTATAGGCTACGTGTTATTCATATATTTGAGGATATATTATGATCATTGACCTAGGTTGCGTTATTTATGCGATTTCTGTGCGTAGATGTTTTTCTATTCACGAGTTGGCAACTCACCCCCGTTGTGCCCCAGTTTCTTGCAGGTTTTTGCCGTACAGGTTTAATTTACGGCTTTGCGGGCTCAGTTTCATTCGGGTGACTTGCTAGTAGGTGGGTTTTTCTTGTATCGTACCCATCATATTACCTTGTATAATATTATTCCGTTGTATCTAGAATTCCATCAACCAAACATGTATTTTTTTGAGATAGAGACCAATGTTGGTTATTCTTTCGACCTTAGAGTCGCTCGTTATTATTCTGGTGGTTTTGAGTTTCCTTTTGAGTTTTGATCCTCGCCGTTGGCGTTGTATATTATATTGCTTGTGTGGTTGTGACCGTCGATTGACGAAGAGCTAGCTCCCGCTTGGGGATGCCTTTTTATTGATTTCGTATACTATTCATGTTGTATCCCGTTTGGGAGCCAGTATTTACAAAGGAGACTCTGCCGAAATTTTCAGTAAATTTTGATGTTCTTAAAAACCGCATAATTCGGCTTATGCTATTAAAACTACTTGTTTTAAATTGGCTTTCCTTCACTCTACTTCTTTTCTTGGTTTGGATTTCTGGGTTTTTGGTTTACTTAGATTACGTACGCCTCGAGACGTTCGTAGTTTAAGTGCCGGTCATGTTCCGTACTTTCGGGTCGTGACAAAGTTGGTATCAGAGCGTTAGGTTTTACCTTCGGAGCGTAGGATGACCCTTGGTTGACGGAATAGGTGACTAAAGTAGAGTGACGTACCGTTGGTATGTTCCACGGCATATTTACGACACGCCACTCCACTTATGAAGCCTTAGGATGTACATTTCCTTGTTCAGTATTATATTCATTCCGATTTAGCCTCATCAGTACCAGTTTGGTTTTGCTGCTATGGTTACGGACAGGGAGAGCTACGGCTAGAGTTGCGGTCAGCACAAGCTCGTCACGAACGAGGACTGACCAGGGCGAAATTCCGGCGACACACGATTGCGGAGATGTGTCTTTTTACGATGTTTTCGCGCCACGAGCGTTTGGCGGATCGCCTTTATGAGGTTACTCGGAGGCGCTGATCGACACTAGAGAATTAAGCCAATGATAGAGGCCAGCCAGATTTTGATGACCGTTGGTGTGTTGCTTACTCCTGATGATTGAGGCACTGTTTAGCATGCAGACGAGCAAGCCAGTGGTTGCTGCGAGCGACGAGATATCGCCCCATATGTTGGAACTATTGCGGGGCGAGTTGTACGAATAGATGATAGAATGTCGCTAGTCACCCGATGATGAATGACTAGGACAGGTGGTTCGTTCGCTACCCCGATGCGAGGTCATCAGATAGATTGATTCCAGCTAGAGACGACTTCACGCGGAGACGTTGGGAGTCGACAGAGACGATCGAATGTCAGAAACCTATTATTCCAAGTTTAAAGTAGTCGGAAAGACATGCAGGAAATTCTATGGTCCCTCTAGAAGAATGAAACCCTAACTCGACTTAATGACCGTGTGAAAGCCTTTGAACCTTGGGTTTGCGGCAGTTCCACGACGCCATTAGTGAGGCTTGGGTTTGCCCTTCTACGGCTGGACCACCGATGCTGTGGTATATATATTCGATACTATTAAACTGTACCAAGATGTTGAGCTCTTGGGGGATTATGAGGTTTTGACGAATCGATCGAATGGTTCGACTTCAATCGGATGCTAGGTGGTGAGATGCATTCTTGGGAGACTCCAGATACGAGGATAGCCGTTGGAGCTCAGTCCATGCAGCCGCGACGAGACGAGTCCAAAGAAGACGACATTAGAGAAAAGTGGAGTAAGAGGTTCGTACCAGACCTAGATGAGATGGCGTTCCACTCCGCCGACATCAGAGATGCGATGCGCATGCCGAGGCAGAGTACTGGATATACCTTCTAGAAGGAGTCGCGATGGGTATGCAGCCGTTACAGAGCAAGATGCAGATATAGGAAAGGACAATGACTTCCGGACAGTTGGCAGAGACGAGACATGGAAGAGACCGTGAGCAGGATTCCTTCCAGGACACTGCTGCAATGATACTTGCACCCAGGATCAGATGTGTCACGTACATTCAGAGAGCCAGAGGCCGACGCCAGTGATATGCTGTCTTACGAGTGGTCGCGATGATTGACCAAGAGATGACCAGAGAAGTGCCAGAACGGAATCGTCCCCGTTAGCACACCTGACAGGGCCGATGAGCCGATGGACCGAAAGATTGGTAATTCACAGTGAAGACCTTGACCCAGGAGTGGTCATGGTTATGCACACCAGCAGGACAGAGTTCATGATCATCGACGAGACGTCCCATTAGTGACCGTGACAGTTGGCCGAGATTCTTAGAGGATGCGCTTGAGCGGTACTGTTCCGCCATTATTGATTTCGATATTTTGGGTGATTTATTCGTATGATTTGATTTTGATGATTGAGGATTTACGATCTTTGCACAGTGTTGCACTTGATATCGTTTTCGTGGTTTAGTTTCACATGTTTGTGATTTTACGGTTTTAAACAGTTGAGTTGATTTTGTGCGTATGCACGCACGCGATTTGGTTCCTGCACTCTGTATAGTTTATATATGCTGGCAGTGCAGTGACATGTATTTTGTGCACTTGGATACACTGGATTTCGATTTCGAGGGTGATGCTCGACATTTGTTTTGTGCATTTTATGCACCGGATTGGATTTTTAGCGCCTGTGGAGCGCCTGTTACGAGATGCGATTTGGTGCACACCAGATGCACTAATTCGAGATTTTTCGTGCATGTCAGATGCACCTGATTTTGCTGTCAGGCACACACGTTGCCTACGACAGATGTTTCGTGCACACCCGATACACTTAGATGTTGTTTCTGTGCGCATGTATGGCACATTCATGGATTTTGATTTCCGTGCGCACCAGACGCACGTAGCATTCATATGCATATATTGGGATTGATTTCGTATAGAGCAGTACGTTTTTATGATATTGCTATGTGTTTTCGTACCGAGCAGGACTAGTCAGAGAACAGTACCTGAATATATTTTGCATGCATTGATAATTATTGAAGGGATTTCCAAAAAGCGAGCTATAGCCTCAGTATTTACCTACGTGTCTGATATGACACGAAATGTTTAAAATAAGGAGACCCTTCTAAATTGTTTCCAAAACGGCGGAACGTACATTTCAAACAAAGGTATATATGTAAATAGTTATTTCCTTATGATAGACGTCCGCCACTGTGTAGTATTATATGCATGCACAGCGACTTAAAGAGATTTGGCATGCATTTCCTTCAGATACTTACATATATAGATTCGATATTTACATGTATAGTTTCGAGTTATATCATATTGGTTTTGCTTTGGATTTGGCATTGATGTCTTTCCCATGACTCCGATGATTGCGGGATGCTTGACGGAGTTGTGATTTGAGTTATATGCTCATTTTTCATGCGCATGCGCTGCGCTACGATTTGTTTTATATATTTACGATTTTGGAGCCCCGACGACTTGATGGTTTTGGTTTAGATGTTTTAGTATTTGGGGAGAGTTTTAATTTAAATTCGGGGACCGAATTTCTTTAAGGGAGGAAGATTGTAACGTTTTGAAAATCGTTTCGGTGAAATTTCGAAAAAACGGTAAAATAAGGAGGTTTTCTGTAAAAAGTCAAAATACAAATATTTTATTATAAAAATTAAATATACATATTCTAGCTATGTAATTGCTACTATTTGGTGTTTATTGAGCCGCTGGTGAAATTTCAAATTTTCTGAAAAAAAATTATTTTATTATTATTTTAAGCCGTCACGAATACATTTAATTAGGGAAAATTACAAATTGGAATGAGTTGAACCAAATTTTGTGCATCATAAAACATTAAATAAAATTTTATCATGTGGTTTTTGGAATGAAAACATTTGCCAAAACGGTTTAGAAATTATTGAAGAAAAAAGGGTTTTTTTTAGCGTAAATGGATGTTTGGGGTATTGTATTTATCATTTTTCATCACCCCACACCCGTACCCACACCCATACACCCCCATTTACTCCTCCCCTTAGCCAAATTCAGCAGCCCCCATTTTTTCCCCACTTGAATTTCAAAGGAAAAGAAATGATAGAAAAGAAAAGAAAATAGATGAATTAGGTGGACTTTTGACTTTATGTTGACTTGGACTTTCCTCCCTTGTATTTTCTCTACCTCCCTCTCTCTCCTCACTCCCATTTCTGGCCGAAATTCTCCCCCTCCCAACAGCAGCAGCCCCCCCCCCCCAAATCCCACTCTTTTCTTCATCAAAAAAAATCCACAAATCACTTCAAAATCCATGCAAATTCAAATCTAAACCCAAATCCGACTCCTACCCATTTTAGCTTAGCCCGTATAGCATGGATCCTTGTGAAAAGAGAGCATTTTGGGAGGCCATGGATGCTTGTGGACCTTCATATATTTTTGGGTATAATTCTAAAACTTTTTGCTTAAATTGTTACTTGTTTCTTAAAGCTAATTTAAATTAAGTGTTAACTTGGATATGTGAGTTTAATTGCAAATTTTGGATTTCAAGTTAGGGTTTGTTGTGGAAATGAGTTGTGTTTGATTGTGCATGGTTTAGTGAAGTGGTTTAACATAATTAGTTTTGTAGAAAACTAATCTAGTTGTTAATTACAAGTTGTTACTTGAAAAATTGTGTTAATTTGCTAATTGCTTACTAGGTTTTTGAAATTTGTTAAATTCTTGGGATTAAAAATGTGATTAGGGTTTTCTTGGCTTCATTAACTTTATTAAGTGTGGTTTAATGCTTTGGATCATGCAAATCTAAGGTAGATTGTATTTTGTGCATTTTTGCTTTGAAATTGTTAAAAAGGGTATTTTTGTAAACTAGAATATTAGGATTTTTGGAATTTAATGAGATTAAATTCCGGAAATTGTTTATACGACTTATTTAAGATATTTAATAAGTATATTGGCCGCTACTTTCATTTAAACATCATGTTTTGTATAAAACGGCGAATTGTGCTTGCTAGATTTTCGGAAAAATGATCTTTTAAGTGAAATTGGGGTTTTTGTGAGTTTTAACCTAGTTTATATTAAAATTAGTGTTCGTGAATGTGCAAATGAGTGTGATTGAATTTTTCTCGATGGTTTGACGTTTGTACATCGACATCGAGGGTTGGTTTTACTATTCTTGCATGCGTAGGCGATAGGTTTGGACCTATGCGTGATACGCGTGCCGATTTGATTTTCGTATGCCGTTTCGATTTCGAATTTAGTTTTAATGCGATATGGTGCGTTATGATATGTAGGTACCCCCATGTGGACTTCGAGGCGACAAGCAAGCGCGTGGCGACGTCGGCACCGGCTAGCGAGGACCAGGTGAGTAGATTTATATCTATGGGGAGAAGTCGGGTGGATGGCGTATAGCACCCCCGCAGTCCGTGGTGGTGTATACAGATGCGTATACACACCAAAAATTATTATATGTTATTTAGGATTAATAACGATGCTTAGGATGGATATTGGTGTGTTGGACTATTTTTAGTGTTGCGAACCCTAGGGTAGTGTTGCACTACACCTGCACACATACATACTTGCATACATTTCTATTGATATGTGCTCATGGGATTCTTTATAGTTATGTGTTCACATGGGTATGGTACTATGTGTTCACATACGGATTGAGGATGATACTTGGGATTGAGCTGAGTCGATTAGATTTGATTTGAGGCCGTGAGATCGGTGATATAGCAGGGTTCGTATCTTAGATACGACATGACGTTGTAGCGGGTCCTTGACGTAGTGTTTCACACACGTCCATGCATACGTAGGCGGTATCAGTATGGTAGCAGACGTAGATCGGTACCCCGATCACGATATTTGATAAAGAGGATACCAGGTGAATAGTATGATGAATGTGATATTGACCCGTACCCAGATTGGGATGCCGTACGACGAATTTACGTACGAGCTATATTGATGATTGATCCGCACTCTTGACTTGGGATGCCTGATTATAGATATGGTTTCGGATATGATATTATTGAGGCGAGATCACCGACTATTCATATACAGGTATGTATATGTATCGACTCAGATGATAGGCGGTTTCCTTACCTGTAGTTCAGCTTGTAGTTCAGCCGTATAGTTTAGTGTAGTTGTTAGATTAGATTAGACTTCTTACCTATTTCAAAAAAACTAACGAATCGTGGGCATTTTTAAAGACAGCTCAAGGGAATCTACGGATATTTCAAAAACGACGTATCTTTTCATAAAAATACCGTAGCCCCTATTTTCAAAACACCATGATTCGTGTTATTTCAAAAGGCACCATTCGTAGGACTTATATTAGATTATTGCAGATTAGTTATCGTTGTGTCTAGTATTCAGCTCCCGCACATTATTGCTGTTCGCTCTGCCTCGCATATTTATTTTGCTGCATATTCCATTATTGATATCATGCTGTTAGGACACCAGCACCATTACCGATGATGCGTATGTACCACGTACACCTACTTGCCGGCTCACACACATCTTCATCGGTAATTGCCATGTCACGTACACTTTAGAGAATATAATTGCTTGACTTAGATTGTTAGCTAGTAGTGTTGACATGATATTAGTGTACTTCCCTTATATGCCATATTAGACATTGTAGTTATTACCTACCACTTCATGCATACTGTTATTCAGTTGTTCATGCCTAGTTCATTATCATTGACATATGCACTTGTGATGATTTCTTGAGATTTATGATAATTCTGGATTTCGGGGAAAGCCGCAAAATTTACAACTTAAGATCTTTTAAAATATAAAATGTTGCGGTTTTCTAGTGATGTAAAGTGTCGTCCACCATGAGTTTGCTGTGGTTTTGGAGATCCGTGTCGAGGAGTGGAGGAACCGTCACGGGTACATGGTGGGCCCGGTATGGTACCCCGGGGCAAGAGGAATGTGGTGTTGACGTTGAGCCTGGCTGGGGAGCACTACCTACCGGTGATATTACCCGACGCGTCGAATATCCGGAGGATACCTTCGTGGTCTTGAGATGGATGGTAGGGGCCGGTCTGGACTGACGGCGCCCTAGATATTGAGATTGAGACATTGATATTTCGAGACATTGAGATTTATGTTTTGTGTCGATGCTAGACACTGTTGATACTGATTTCATTTATGATACCTCAGTTTAAAAATACAAAGGAAATCTCACTAATTTATAAAAACAGTTCTTCATTTACATGTATTCTGTTTTCATGCATTTATACCTCATTCATATGATATATTGCTACCTGAGGCACTGACACGGGCACATGAGATTACACTCGGGTTAGATATTTACCCTAGCCTTGTTATAGGCTACGTGTTATTCATATATTTGAGGATATATTATGATCATTGACCTAGGTTGCGTTATTTATGCGATTTCTGTGCGTAGATGTTTTTCTATTCACGAGTTGGCAACTCACCCCCGCTGTGCCCCAGTTTCTTGCAGGTTTTTGCCGTACAGGTTTAATTTACGGCTTTGCGGGCTCAGTTTCATTCGGGTGACTTGCTAGTAGGTGGGTTTTTCTTGTATCGTACCCATCATATTACCTTGTATAATATTATTCCGTTGTATCTAGAATTCCATCAACCAAACATGTATTTTTTTGAGATAGAGACCAGTGTTGGTTATTCTTTCGACCTTAGAGTCGCTCGTTATTATTCTGGTGGTTTTGAGTTTCCTTTTGAGTTTTGATCCTCGCCGTTGGCGTTGTATATTATATTGCTTGTGTGGTTGTGACCGTCGATTGACGAAGAGCTAGCTCCCGCTTGGGGATGCCTTTTTATTGATTTCGTATACTATTCATGTTGTATCCCGTTTGGGAGCCAGTATTTACAAAGGAGACTCTGCCGAAATTTTCAGTAAATTTTGATGTTCTTAAAAACCGCATAATTCGGCTTATGCTATTAAAACTACTTGTTTTAAATTGGTTTTCCTTCACTCTACTTCTTTTCTTGGTTTGGATTTCTGGGTTTTCGGTTTACTTAGATTACGTACGCCTCGAGACGTTCGTAGTTTAAGTGCCGGTCATGTTCCGTACTTTCGGGTCGTGACAAAAAGCATGATCAAATCAACATGTCAGATAAAGAAGAACCAGATAGCATACTAATGAATAAAAGCATGATCAAATCAACATGTCAGATAAAGAAGAACCAGATAGCATACTATCATGTCGAGAAAGAATGCATACTGAATATATATACATGTACAAATACATCCACTATCATATAATGGCCTCTAGGGCAAACATATATCCAACATTCCTGGATTTGGGGGAAAACCGCAAGAACATTTATAAACTTCTTTTTCTCTCTTTTTAAATGAAAAGTGCGGTTTTCGCATGATGTATGAGTTGTCCACCATGAGTTTTCATGATTGTTGATGGATTTCGAGAGCCGATTCGAGAAGTTGGATGAACCGTCTCGGGTACATAGTGGGCCCGGTAAGGTACCCCGGGGCAAGAAGTTCGAGTTGTATTCGATGAGCCTGGCAGGGGAGCACTACCTACCGGTGATATTATTTGGACTCGTCGGCTATCCGAAGGATACTGGCCGGAGTCATGAGATGGTTACAGGTCAGTCAGGACAGTCGGAGCCTGAGATATTGATATTTGAGGTTTGAAACACTGAGGTTTTAAGTTTTGATGATACAGGTCAGTCCGGGCAGCCGGAACCTGAGATATTGAGATATTGGGATTATGTTTTGTGTCGATGTTTGACACGGATTTCCCTGTTGATTTCATTGATGTTATTCGATTTATATACATACAGATATCTCTTTAAAAATAAAAAACAGTTGTCTCACTCATTTCATTACTTTACATTCATATCTGATACATATGATATATTGCTACCTGAGGCACTGACACGAGCACTGGGATTACACTTATGTCTAGATGTTTACCCTTGCCAACTTTTCATGCTTTAGACTTATCATTTGAGGATATTACTGATCATATGACCTAGGATTGCGTCATACATGCGATTTCTGCTCTGTGATGTTTTCTACTCACGATTTGGCTGTTGGATATAGTGCCCTCAGAGTCAATTATTGGATCGTAGGCACGCGATTGCAATGATTGAGGGAGGACCTATGCCGGTAGGACAGTCTTACTCAAGATGATAGTATGCTATCTGGTTTATCTTTATCATCGTGTACTGCTTCAGGTGACCTTACAGGTCACTATTGCACATTGATAGAGCCCTTAGGATTCTTGCTTGACGGCCAGCGGTATGATGGCGATCATATACGTGGGAGCTGGGGTCTATAAGCACGTCCTTAAAGTGGTCCCTAGTCGTGGGAGTTTCAAGACTGGGAATCGATACTCCATTAGTAGACTAGTGTATACAGTCGAGACCCCGACAAGGGGCGGTGGCCGATCTCACAAGCCATTGGTGTCAGTTGGATCACCTAAGATGTATACAGGTGCTCATTTGGTTATGAGTACACCGGACAGGACTCGCCGGGAACATGCTAGTTAGTATTATACCTGACGTCAGATAGCAGTTCCGTGGTGACATGTGTATAGGTTAGTTCATCAACCTGAGGTCGTCATTTTTCTCGTGTGAGTTCCCACTGTGCTTTGATTACTACCCCACCACAGCTCAAAGGAGTCGTGCAAACAGGTTTTAGTTGGGTACAGTCCCGAGCCATATAGAGGCAGTGAGCGGATCGGCAGGGGTTTCGTCTCTCCCGGTATTGGGGATGAGGTCGCGCTGTGTCTAGGAGAGCCATTACACAAAGCTCTCGGCCGAGGCAGGAGATTTACTAGTAGGTATTCCAGTAGTATCTCAGGGTGTTCTGGGCTGCACTCCGACACGACTTGTACCGCTTTTGGGAGTCTGACTTTTACCAACCCCCTAGGCCTGCCATGCGATGCTCATAGACGAACGGACCGGACTGTACGGATATTGTCACTGACAGGCTCAGTAGGGTGTCAGGATGAGTTCGCTCATCGACCTCCCTTTTGGTCAATACCTGGTAGCTCGTTACGTACGGCTCATACCTCTGACGTACTAGTGGTTAAATCCACAGCAAAAGTATTGACGAGTCTTTAGAGTCCCCCACAGACAGTTTCTCAAGTTTCAGGAGAAACGATGTAGAGGCCATATGAAATATGGCAGGGTTCGATCTTATACGTGCGGTAGTGCACGGATCTTGATCGGACGGATCATACTAGTGGGTTTTGGTTTAAGCCGGATCCTAGTATTAGATTTGTTGGATTACTTTAGTTTCATCGCATTCGCATTCGGTCGAAATGCGGATGCAGGTATGTATATACAGGTGAGGGGTATCCTTGTGATCCGTCGCGAGTTTACTTTAGATGTTGCCATATCTTTTTATTGTTGCAAACATTTGGATTCATATTTGCATTTGGAAATTGTGAGCTAGAAATCATCATTTTGTGCATTAATTGTGACACATGCAAGGCTAGTGACTCATGGTCTCTTTTTATGTGCATATGTCACATTTGATGTTTGA
The DNA here is from genome assembly GCA_030015575.1 of Agapanthus africanus. Taxonomy (NCBI): domain Eukaryota; kingdom Viridiplantae; phylum Streptophyta; class Magnoliopsida; order Asparagales; family Amaryllidaceae; genus Agapanthus; species Agapanthus africanus. Next base: position 387,025,730 of record CM057345.1, on the reverse strand, counting down.
TTGGTGTTGATATGATGAGAAGAGAGAGAGAGGGGCTTCCATGAGGGGGTGAGTGTAAGTCCACGTTGCCGTCCCCGGTTCTTGCGGGGAGGCGGAAACGGTATAAAAATCAAATTTTTAGCGCAAAGGGCAACATGGACTATCAAAGTCGGGATCTTTTCTAAACTAAACTAGCTATCATGCTAAAGAGAGTTAGCTACTCGGATAAAAGGTTATACCTAACTTGAACTCCTTCTTCTTGAAACCTTTGTAGGGTTTGATGGTGCTTTCCTCGTCGCCTTCTTCCGTCAAAGATGGATCCACCTGAGGGTTCAACCTTCGGGCTCTTTCTCGAACTTTGAGTGAACTAGGATCTTTGGCTTGCTAAACCTCTAACCCTAGAGTGAGTAGAGAGTGGCTTTGGGGTGTTTTTATCTCAAGGAGATGGATTCTCAACACATGAGAAGGGAGCTCCTTGAACTAGAGGAGGAAGAAGAAGAAGTGAGGAGAGAGAAGTGTTATGATAGAATGAATAATATCCTTCTCATTTTGCAACCATAACAAAATGAAAAGAATTATCAAATTAACAATAATAATAAAAATGAAATAGTTGATGGAAGGTTTGGAATGACCATTATCATTACATTCATTAAATGGTTTTGCTAGAATCAAAGAGCATCTTTGATATGTAATGATGATGGTCAAACTTTCAACCATGGTCAACAAGTCAACCTTGGTCAACAAGTCAACAAAACCAACCATGACACAATTTCATTTAATTAATATTATTAATTGATATAACATAAATTCATTAGGGTTTGGAAAAAGACGACTGTCAACTGTGCATACGCACCCGTTCCGAAACCCTAATGAAAATCCTCTTCCTCCGCCTTAATCAACTGTGCAAACACACCCGCATTCTTGTTCCGAGGAACATGAATACAATGAGATAAAATCAACCCAAAAACATATACCAGTATCTGGCTCAAACCAGAGCCAGCTAGTAATATCTGTCCGGACTCCAAACGTGCACAAGTGCGCGGATGAGAACGAACCCTGTCGCAAAACCATGCGACCTCTACTCTGTTTTGCCCAGAGGCGAATAGCCCTCTGTGTGGGACTCTAAAGACTCGACACATACGCTGGCAGTGGGTTTAACCACAGACCGCAAGCGGCACTAGCTGTGCGTAACGGTCCCCAGGTAGATGTCGATAAGAAGACTGATGAGGTGAACCCCATCTGAACTCCCACTGAGTCTGAATGTGACAGTCTCCGTACAGTCCGGTCTGTTCGTCTGATACATCGCATGTCGGGCCTAGGGGGCGGTAAACGTCAGGCCCCTAATAGCGGCACAAGTCGTGTCGGAGTGAAGCCCAAAACACCCTGAGATAACACTGGAAGCCTACCAGTATATCTCGCATGCCCTGGCCAGGGACTACTCGTGTAATGGCTTTCCTAGACACAGCGCGATGTCAACCCCCAATACCGGGAGAGACGAATCTTGTCTAACCGTCACTGCCTCCAAGTGCTTCGGGACTGCACCCAACCACTACCTGTTTGCACGACTCCTTTGAGTCGTGGTAGGGTAGTGATCAAAGTGCAGTGCGAACACACTCGAGACGAAGTGCCAGTGTCAAGTCAGCGGACTAAGCTGTACTCATGTCACCTGGGAACTGATAACTGACGATAGGTATAATACCAACTTGTCAGTTCCCGACGAGTCCTGTCCAGTGTACTCGTAACCTAACGAGCACCCGCATACTATCTCAAGTACGACGTACTGACGGCTGTGGGACAGACCGTCTCCCACACTGGGATGAGAAGCGCATGCGCCAGTCTACTCCGGAGTATCAATGCCCTGTCTCGATAGTCCTGCGACTAGGGACCTGTATAAGGATGTGCTTCTAGATTACCCAACCCCCACTAGTGTGACTGCCATCACAACGCTGGTAATCAAGCAAAGATCCTAAGGGCTCCACTAATGCGTATAAGTGATATGATAAAATAAACACATGTACACATTGAAGTAGAAACAAACCAAGTAGCATACTACTATTTTGAGCAAGATTGTATATACAAGGTGAATATCCCAAGCTTCCATTAAGTAATATACAAACCAGTATGATACAGTAATGGCCTCTAGGGCATATACACTAACAATCTCCCACTTGCACTAAGGCCATGTACTGGCGTATCGAAGACCTATCATCTCGATCAGCCGCTCGAACTGTGTCTGGGGTAGGGCCTTGGTGAATGGATCTGCAGTGTTTTTTTCTGAAGCAACCCTCCGAACCTCGATCTCCTTGCGATCCACGATCTCTCTGATCAGGTGATACCGCCTCAAGATGTGTCTGGATCTCTGATGGGACCTGGGTTCCTTCGCTAAAGCTATAGCCCCGTTGTTGTCGCAATACAGAGGTATTGGGTCAACAATGGACGGAACCACCTGAAGTTCTTTTAAGAACTTTCTCATCCAGACAGCTTCTTTTGCGGCATCAGATGCAGCGATGTATTCCGCTTCCATCGTCGAGTCTGCAACGGTTTCCTGTTTGGAACTCTTCCAACACACCGCCCCTCCATTGAGGGTAAAGACAAAACCCGACATGGACTTGGAATCATCCTTGTCGCTCTGGAAGCTGGAGTCAGCAAAGGCCTCGATCTGGAGGTCTTTTCCGCCATACACCAAGAACATCTCCTTAGTCCTTCTCAGGTACTTGAGAATGTTCTTTACTGCTATCCAGTGTTTCTCCCCAGGGTTTGACTCATACCGGCTTACCACACTAAGTGCATAAGCTACATCCGGTCTGGTACACAACATCGCATACATTATAGAGCCTACCGCAGAAGCGTAGGGTATAATAGATATGCGATCCCTCTCTAAATCAGTCTTGGGAGACATCTCTTTAGAGAGGGTGATCCCATTACAAGCCGGTAGGTTACCGCGCTTGGAATCTTCCATACTGAATCTCTTCAGTATAGTGTCGATGTACCTGGACTGTGAAAGTCCTAATATCCTCTTGGATCTATCACGATGGATCCGGATCCCCAGGATGTATGAGGCATCACCCAGGTCTTTCATGGAGAACCTGTGTGACAAGAATCCCTTGACAGATTGTAGCATAGGAATGTCATTTCCTATTAAGAGAATGTCATCCACGTATAAAACGAGGAATACTACAGTTCTCGCTACAAATCTACTATAGATGCATGGTTCATCTGGATTTTTGATAAAGCCAAATTCCTTGACCGTCTCATCAAAACAGATGTTCCAACTCCGCGATGCCTTCTTTAGTCCATAAATGGACTTAAGCAACTTGCACACCTTTCCGCTGCTCTCACTCTGAATGAAACCCTCTGGCTGGTCCATATAGACACACTCCTCTAAATTTCCATTTAGAAAAGCGGTCTTTACGTCCATTTGCCAAATCTCATAATCGTGGAAGGCAGCAATGGCAAGAAGGATCCGAATGGATTTCAGCATAGCCACTGGAGAAAAGGTTTCGTCATAGTCCAAACCAGGTCTTTGACGAAAACCCTTTGCTACAAGTCTAGCTTTATAGGTCTCAACCTGTCCATCTACACCAATCTTCCTTTTGAAGATCCACTTGCATCCTACGGGTTTTACCCCATCTGGAGCAATGTCCAACGTCCATACTTTGTTGGTGTACATGGACTCCATTTCGGTCCGCATTGCATCCAGCCATTTTACCGAGTCAACGCTCTGAACGGCCTGCTGGAAGCTAGTAGGCTCATCATAATCTATGATGCAATCCTCTCTATCCCCGTCTATGAGAAAACCGTAGTATCTCTCGGGCGGATGAGACTGCCTACTACTCCTGCGGAGCGGCGTAGGAATGTCCTGTTCTTTTGAACCTTCTGGTTCCACTAAACTTTCAGTAATAGTCTGTGGTTCTGGAATTTCTTCCAGTTCTACTGTGCTTCCACTTATCTGGTTTTCTAAAAACTCAGTTTCCAAGAAGTAGGCATGACGAGAAACAAGAACTTTTTGTTCCTCTTCACAGTAGAAGAAATATCCCTTGGAGTTCTTTGGATATCCCACAAACTTGCACTGTACTGAGCGTGCCTCGAGCTTGTCCGCATGCTGCTTTTTGACAAAAGCTGGACATCCCCATGTCTTAATGTGATTAAGATGGGGCCTCTTCCCACACCACATCTCAAATGGTGTGGTAGGCACAGTTTTAGTAGGAACTCGGTTCAAAAGGTATGCAGCTGATTCTAGCGCATACCCCCAGAAAGATCGTGGCAACTCAGCGTTACTCATCATGGACCGTACCATATCCAATAGGGTTCGGTTCCGTCTCTCCGATACACCGTTATGTTGCAGAGTGTATGGAGGAGTAAGCTGAGAGAGAATTCCGTTCTCTTTTAAATAGTTCAGGAACTCGGCACTCAAGTATTCACCACCTCGATCCGATCTTAGAATCTTGATACTTTTGCCGGTTTGTTTTTCTACTTCATTCTTATATTCCTGGAACTTTTCAAAAGCTTCGGACTTATGTTTCATCAAGAAGACATAACCGTACCTTGAAAAGTCATCTGTAAAAGTAATGAAGTAAGAATAACCGCTTCGCGCATGTGTAGACATTGGACCGCACACGTCGCTGTGTACGAGTCCCAAGAGCTCGCTCGCTCTTACTCCGTGTCCAGTGAACGGAGTCTTTGTCATCTTTCCTTTGAGACAGGATTGACAAGTGGCATATGATTGATATTCGAACGGATCCAAATATCCTTCTGTATGTAACTTAGTCAACCTTCTCTCATTGATGTGACCCAGTCTACAATGCCATAAGAAAGTCTGATTAATATCTGGAGACTTTCTTTTGTGTGTATTCTGGACATTGAAAATCTGTGGTTGGTTTAATACGTATATACCATTGCTCAGTGTACCTGACCCAATCAGAACTTGATTAAGGTGAATGTTTACAACATTACTTACAAACGCAAATTCATAACCTTCTTTTGAAACCAAAGATACAGAAATGATATTACAAGTTGCGTTGGGTACAAAAAAGCAATTACGTAAAACCAAAACATGTCCATCTGACATTCCCAGGTGATAGTCCCCCACGGCTTTAACATCCATGCTAGCTCCGTTCGCAACTCTGAGGGTCATGTCACCTGCCTTCAAAACCCTACGGTTTCTCAACGCCTGCAAAGATTACAGATATGAGATCCTGATCCGGTATCCAATACCCAGGAAGTAGAGTTTATCGAAAGACAGTTTTCAATAACATACACACCAGAAGCTGAAGCCGCAACCTGCTTCAGTTCCTGTGTCCTGGCCTTCCAAGCCCTGCAATCTTTCTTCCAGTGTCCACTCTTATGACAATAGAAGCATTCTTCTTTACCCACAAGCTTCCCCGCTATCTTTGTTGCCTTTACCTTTCCCTTCGTATCCACTTTACTAACACCGCCCCTTGGTTTGGCGGGGGCTTTCTTCTTCTTTCGCTTGGCTTTAACCTTGGACCTAGAAGAAGAAGATCCTCCTACAAACAAAGTGGGTGTTTCCCTACCTTTCTGTAGGGTGCCCTCTGCGCTCCTCAGCATGTTGAGGAGTTCTGAAAGTTCAACTTCTTTTTCTTGTAAGTTGAAGTTCAGTATAAACTGGGCGTAAGTGGAAGGAAGGGACTGGAGAATCAAGTCCGTATAGAGCTCACTCTCCAACGTGGTCCCAAGTTCTGCGAGCTCCTCAATGTAGCCAATCATCTTAAGCACGTGTTCCGCTACCGATGATCCGACGGCCAATCTTGCCGAAAATAACTTTTTCGATATTTCGTATCTTGCGATACGAGACTGCTCTCCATACAGTTCTTTTGTATGGAGAAATATGGATTCCAGGTCCATATTCTCGTGCCTCCTCTGATGTCCGTTGTCCATAGAGGCAAGCACGAGGCACTTGGCCTTCGCGCAATCAATCTCCCAAGTCTTACGGATTTCCTTATCCGCGACGCTGGAGGTGGGACCTGGGACGGGAGGAGCTTTGGTGGTAAGAAGAAACCCCAGCTTGTCGTAAGTGATTGCCATCTTGACATTCCTGAGCCAATCTTTGTAGTTTGGCCCTGTCAGTATGTTTTTATCTAGAAGTAACTTAAGTCCAGTCATGTTGATTGGTCGCTGCAATTAGGAGAGAGAGAAGAAACACTCAGCACAATGCTCTTGCAAGTTTAGAATGGTTTTTAATTTGTCTAAACAGGATGGCTCCCACTGTCTCTCGAATCCCTCCTCAAACCATAAAGGAAGAATTAGTCGGGATCAATCCCACCGCACAATACTTGCTTAACCGTTCAGCCAGGCCAGTATCGGTACTTCGAGGGAGGTTTTCCAACGCTTTCGCGAAGTTCCTTAATTTAAGAACCTCTTTTCCATGGGGGCGTAGCCCCGCTAACACCTTTCTAGGCACCTACTAGGTTTATAGCATTGATCGTTTAGTGAGAAATTTCCAGAGGAGTAGCATATACTCACAGTAGGATCGGGATCCAAATATCATCGCGTGACGAAACTGAAGGAATCCTACCAGAATCATCACACTCCAAATGGTATGCAAATCTAGCAAGTTTCAGTACTTATGAAACTCCCGATGTGGATTTTTGCCCTATGCTCTTATGACCTTGACTTTGGCCAACAAATCATAAGTCACATGTCAAGTTCTACCCGTCATTTTCCAGGTTAATTTGAATCCACCCGTACCTACCCTTGACTTTGGCCAACAAGGCAGTACGACTGTTTCAAATCAACGCATCTATCTATGCTACACATGAATACCCAATAGCTACCAATCACTATGCCTTGACTTTGGCCAACAAACACAGCTTGAATACTATTGACTATTCATGTGAAACGACGGAGGGCTACGAATGGTTTTGGCTAAACCGTGAACGTAGTGAACTTGATATAATCGATGGAACGAGATAGCTTTTAAAAGGAGTGGCTCAAGCTCCGTATTTAAAAGTTAGTTTTGAAAAGAACCGAGTGGTTTTTCGAAAGTGTTCCAACGACTTTAGCTTGGTTTATTATCTTGCATTAGTTCTTTTAATGCGTGATATTCTTGCATTAGTTCTTTTAATGCGTCCCATCATTTAATCCTACCATTGCAGAAAACAACCAAAATATGACGTACGCTTATGCCATTCGCATTCGCCACGGGGTCCCGTCATCACCCGTTAAGTTACTTAACTAACGACAGAGCGGGGGCTGGGCTAGCGCGGCTGTAAAACATAAGCAACGCCTAAATAGTTATTAATATATAGCAATGATAGACATTACAGATCACAGATGAATACATTGGATATACTAGGAATCCGCAATCCTTTCGAGCCTGCAACGAAAAGCGGATTACACGGTCGCGGTGAATAGCCAAAACCCCACCCAAGACCCCTACGGGTGCGGCAAACTACCCGCCAAGTACCCCGAAGTGGAGCAACCTCCCTCAACGCCGTGAGTAGGCCACTCGGCACTTCGAGATACCCGGTAGTTTGTGCACCCCTCTATGGGTCTATCCTAGGAGCAAAAACAGTAAAAAGAATTATACAATGACGGCTACAACCCCGACCCGGTTGTGCGGCCATACAAATAATAATATTACATCAATTTACATTTTACATGAATGAAAGAAAAAGAAACACTCATCTCACATCCACCCCGGCTATTCACCCGCGACAGTCCAACGCATACATATACACAAACCATCATCAAACACAGATCACAGATATGTATAACCCCGACTAATCGACATATAGCGATTAGCCGACGTTCAATACATATAAACATCACAGATATAACCATTATAGTCAAAGTGTAATGAAGTTCGATAAAAATACGGATTTATAGGCCCCCAAAAACAAATTTCTTTTCTGGAAAACCTGGGCACAAATAAACCATCTGAAAAATCCCAAAACCCTACCAGAAGAACACTGCACAAAACCCGATCACGAGAGGAGTCAAAACGGCGGCGGTTCCGCGGCCAATGCATACCTATCGCCGCGGAACCGCGGCGGTTTGAGGGAATCAGGGGATCGTTTTTGGTGGGTGTTCTCACAAAACCCTGAGCCGATTTTAGGAGTAAAACTTTTTAATTTTAGAGCACAAAAATTTTCAACAGAAAGTTAGGGTTTTGTTTTTCCGGTTTTTGCGATTTTTCCGTTCGAACTTCCATACACTTTACTACTAAGCTAGTTTTAGTTTAGTTAGGCTCTGATACCACTGTAAGTCCACGTTGCCGTCCCCGGTTCTTGCGGGGAGGCGGAAACGGTATAAAAATCAAATTTTTAGCGCAAAGGGCAACATGGACTATCAAAGTCGGGATCTTTTCTAAACTAAACTAGCTATCATGCTAAAGAGAGTTAGCTACTCGGATAAAAGGTTATACCTAACTTGAACTCCTTCTTCTTGAAACCTTTGTAGGGTTTGATGGTGCTTTCCTCGTCGCCTTCTTCCGTCAAAGATGGATCCACCTGAGGGTTCAACCTTCGGGCTCTTTCTCGAACTTTGAGTGAACTAGGATCTTTGGCTTGCTAAACCTCTAACCCTAGAGTGAGTAGAGAGTGGCTTTGGGGTGTTTTTATCTCAAGGAGATGGATTCTCAACACATGAGAAGGGAGCTCCTTGAACTAGAGGAGGAAGAAGAAGAAGTGAGGAGAGAGAAGTGTTATGATAGAATGAATAATATCCTTCTCATTTTGCAACCATAACAAAATGAAAAGAATTATCAAATTAACAATAATAATAAAAATGAAATAGTTGATGGAAGGTTTGGAATGACCATTATCATTACATTCATTAAATGGTTTTGCTAGAATCAAAGAGCATCTTTGATATGTAATGATGATGGTCAAACTTTCAACCATGGTCAACAAGTCAACCTTGGTCAACAAGTCAACAAAACCAACCATGACACAATTTCATTTAATTAATATTATTAATTGATATAACATAAATTCATTAGGGTTTGGAAAAAGACGACTGTCAACTGTGCATACGCACCCGTTCCGAAACCCTAATGAAAATCCTCTTCCTCCGCCTCAATCAACTGTGCAAACACACCCGCATTCTTGTTCCGAGGAACATGAATACAATGAGATAAAATCAACCCAAAAACATATACCAGTATCTGGCTCAAACCAGAGCCAGCTAGTAATATCTGTCCGGACTCCAAACGTGCACAAGTGCGCAGATGAGAACGAACCCTGTCGCAAAACCATGCGACCTCTACTCTGTTTTGCCCAGAGGCGAATAGCCCTCTGTGTGGGACTCTAAAGACTCGACACTTACGCTGGCAGTGGGTTTAACCACAGACCGCAAGCGGCACTAGCTTTGCGTAACGGTCCCCAGGTAGATGTCGATAAGAAGACTGATGAGGTAAACCCCATCTGAACTCCCACTGAGTCTGAATGTGACAGTCTCCGTACAGTCCGGTCTGTTCGTCTGATACATCGCATGTCGGGCCTAGGGGCGGTAAACGTCCGTCCCCTAATAGCGGTACAAGTCGTGTCGGAGTGAAGCCCAAAACACCCTGAGATAACACTGGAAGCCTACCAGTATATATCGCTTGCCCTGGCCAGGGACTACTCATGTAATGACTCTCCTAGACACAGCGCGATGTCAACCCCCAATACCGGGAGAGACGAATCCTGTCTAGCCGTCACTGCCTCCAAGTGCTTCGGGACTGCACCCAACCACTACCTGTTTGCACGACTCCTTTGAGCCGTGGTAGGGTAGTGATCAAAGTGCAGTGGGAACACACTCGAGGCGAAGTGCCAGTGTCAAGTCAGCGGACTAAGCTGTACTCATGTCACCTGGGAACTGATAACTGACGATAGGTATAATACCAACTTGTCAGTTCCCGACGAGTCCTGTCCAGTGTACTCGTAACTTAACGAGCACCCGCATACTATCTCAAGTACGACGTACTGACGGCTGTGGGACAGACCGTCTCCCACACTGGGATGAGAAGCGTATGCGCCAGTCTACTCCGGAGTATCGATGCCCTGTCTCGATAGTCCTGCGACTAGGGACCTGTATAAGGATGTGCTTATAGATTACCCAGCCCCTACTAGTGTGACTGCCATCACAACGCTGGTAATCAAGCAAAGATCCTAAGGGCTCCACTAATGCGTATAAGTGATATGATAAAATAAACACATGTACACATTGAAGTAGAAACAAACCAAGTAGCATACTACTATTTTGAGCAAGATTGTATATACAAGGTGAATATCCCAAGCTTCCATTAAGTAATATACAAACCAGTATGATACAGTAATGGCCTCTAGGGCATATACACTAACAGTGAGCTCTCATATTATTGTTTTAACTCTCTCTCATTTTTATCATTGAGAAAACACAAAAGAAAAGGTTTCTTCTCCTCCTTCTTCCTCTAGCTCATTATCTCCATAAATGGCTTCATCTCTAATCTCCATCCAAATCAATGGATGCAAGAGACAAAGTGATCACAAACATTCTCTACATCACCTTGGACATGTCGGCTAGCACACTTCGTGCCCGAGTTGCTTCGGATGAAGCGGGAGCCCGTAAAAAGAATCGATGATGTGGTGCCCTTTCCGATGAGGAGATCGAGACCGGATGCCGCGAGGAGCTTGGGATGGTGGCCAAAGACCAAAGGACACGGATCGATCGGTATAGCCTTTCCATCCCTTCTCTAGTTTGCTAGTAGTAGGTTAATGGTTCGATCCGGGCTTAAGCATATAATAGCGCCGGTTTCTAGTCTAGAAAAAATTTCGTTCCGCATTTTGGCCTCGGAAAGACGGCCGGGGCGCTACCGTAGTCTTACATGGTATCAGAGCCACGCCATTAACCTTAACTAGCTTGCTCTAACGTGTTTAGAATTTCGATCGAATAGAATTTCCAAAAACTGCATTTCTAAATTCTGAGTTTCTGTCAAATTTTTTTTTGTCCTCAAAAAATTATTTGGAGTGTTGCAGAAAATCAGGCAGGCGTTTTTATGAAATCTGAGAAAATTTGGTACGCTGTTGTCACTGTAGCGCGGCGGAACCGCGGCAGAACCGCGGCCGTACCCTCGTTTTGGCCGCGGTTCTGCGGCAGGACTGTAGCAACAGTGCGCCATTTTTTCTACAGAGGTTTCAGACTTGGAAATGGGGTTTCTGGTAATTTTTGTTTAGGCCCAGATTTGTTTGAGTACTGGGAATTGTGCTTGGGGCCCACTTCGGGAAATTTTATCGATCGAAAATTTAAATATGTTAGTTCACAGTATTTACATTATATCTGCGACTGTAAATGTCATTTGATCGGTAAATCCTGTCTAATTGCTATAGCCCTTTTAGACGGATTTGCGAACGTGACATTCACGTTGATGTTCTGTGTTGTGCTGTGATGTTGCGGACTCGCCGTGGTGGATAGCCTGGATGCAATGGTATTACAGTTTGGTTGTATTTGTACATTTGATATTACGGGGCGAGCGTCCGACATGTGCACTGTCGTCACTGCCTGTTTGTATATTATTCTTTTGGGGCACGACCGGGCTGAGGTCGATGTACCCGTTGTATATTTTACTTTTTGTACAAGGATTACCCCGCGGTGGGGTGCACGGATTGCCGGGTTCTAGAGGGCGACGGGCCCGCATCTCATGGCTTTGAGACGGAGGGGGCTTTACTCTAGAATTGGCGGGCTATTCGCCGCACTCGTAGGGGGTACAGGTTGACCCAAGGAGAGGTGCTCAAGTTACCGGATTCCGTGAAGTGCTGGGTGGTCCATTCAGGTTGTTGAAGGGGGCTGCCTCGCTTCAGGTTTTGGCGGGTAACTTGCCGCGCCCGTAGGGTTCTAGGATTTCATTGCACAGGCTATCCACACGACCAGGGGAACGTCGGGTATCAGTAGCGGCTCTATGAAACCCGGGGATCCCAGATTATCTGTATTGTACTGTGATGCTTATTACATTTCTGTGATGTTGCATTTTATCACGCCTTGAGCGAATATTATATATTGATATATATACTAGTAGATGTTGTATATGTTTTACACCCGCGCTAGTCCAGTCCCCGCTCTGTCGTTAGTTAAGTAACCTAACGGGTGATGACGAGACCCAGTGGCGAATGCGGATAGCATATACGTACATCGTATTTTCGTTCTTTATTGGTGTGATCAATTGATGGGACTGCATTGATTCGGATCAATGAATGCTAAACAAACCTATTCTGATGTTGTTGGAATATTTTTCAAAAAGCTGTTATTGCAAGGACGTTCTCTTTTGTTTTGCACAGTGGTATTCGGTTGTGAATATCCAGCACCTCAGTCGATGAGGCAAGGGCCGAGATCCCTTCACCGGGAGTGACCCCTTGGACAGAAGTTTGTGTCAGGGTAATAACTTCACTATAGTCGATTACTTTTTGGTTTGCACTGTGGTATTCAGTTGGAATATCCTGCACCTCATTCTACGGGGAAAGAGCCGAGATCCCTTCACCGGGAGTGACCTCTTTAGCATAGGTTTTCGCCACTATATTTTTATAAAAAGCTATGCAATTCCTTCAACGATATCAAGTTCATTACGTTAAAGGTTTTTCTCCAAAAACTAGACGTAGCCCTCAGTCATTTCTTACAAGTATTACTTAGTATTCGTGCTGCGTTTGTTGACTGTGTCAAGGCGTAGTGTGCGGTAGCTAAGTAGTGTTTGTTTGTGGCATATTAATAGGATTGGTTAGGACAGTCGTGCGGCCTTGTTGACTGTGTCAAGGGCTCGTACGGATGGGTTTAATGCAATTCAGGATAATGACGGGTTGAACTTGACTAGGACTCTTTGATTTGTTGACTGTGTCAAGGTCACTTAGGTCCTAGGGGTAAAAGTCACATCGAGAGTTTCTAAAGAAACTGAAACTTGCCAGATATGCGCATACCTTCTGGAGTGTGCTAACGTGAGCGGATTCCATCACGTTATCATGCGATGATAGTTGGATCCCGATTCCCACTGATGAGTTGGTTTACTCTTCGGATGATCCCGACTAATTCTTCTTTCAGGTTTGGAGGAGAATTTGAGGATACAGTGGGAGGTTTCCTGATTGGATAAATATCACGACCCGAAAGTACGGAACATGACCGGCACTTAAACTACAAACGCCTCGAGGCGTACGTAATCTAAGTAAACCGAAAACCCAGAAATCCAAACCAAGAAAAGTAGTAGAGTGCAGGAAAAACCAACTTAAAGCAAGTAATTTCAATAGCATAAGCCGAATTATGCGGTTTTTAAAACATCAAAAATTTACTGAAAATTTCGGCAGAGTCTCCTTTGTAAATACAGGCCCCCAAACGGGATACAACATGAATAGTATATGAAATCAAGAAAAAGGCATCCCCAAGCGGGAGCTAGCTCTTCGTCAATCGACGGTCACAACCACACAAGCAATATAATATACAACGCCAACGGCGAGTATCAAAACTCAAAAGGAAACTCAAAACAACCAGAAATATAACGAGCGACTCTAAGGTCGAAAGAATAAACAACACTGGTCTCTATCTCAGAAAATATATGTTTAGTTGATGGAATTTACTAGATACAACGGAATAATATTATACAAGGTAATATGATGGGTACGATACAAGAAAAACCCACCTACTAGCAAGTCACCCGAATGAAACTGAGCCCGCAAAGCCGTAATTAAACCTGTACGGCAAAACCTGCAAGAAACTGGGGCACAACGGGGGTGAGTTGCCAACTCATGAATAGAAAAACATCTACGCACAGAAATCGCATAAATAACGCAATCCTAGGTCAATGATCATAAAATATCCTCAAAAATGTATATAACATGCAGCCTATAACAAGGCTAGGTTAAATATCTAACCCGAGTGTAAACTCATGTGCCCGTGTCAGTGCCTCAGGTAGCAATATATCATATGAATGAGGTATGCATGCATGAAACAGAATACATGTAAATGAAGAAACTGTTTTCATAAATTAGTGAGATTTCCTTCGTATTTTTAAACTGAGGTATCATAAATGAAATCAGTATCAACAGTGTCTAGCATCGACACAAAACATAAATCTCACTGTCTCGAAATATCAATGTCTCAATCTCAATATCTAGGGCGCCGTCAGTCCAGACCGGCCCCTACCATCCATCTCAAGACCACGACGGTATCCTCCGGATATCCGACGCGTCGGGTAATATCACCGGTAGGTAGTGCTCTCCAGCCAGGCTCAACGTCAACACCACATTCCTCTTGCCCCGGGGTACCATACCGGGCCCACCATGTACCCGAAACGGTTCCTCCACTCCTCGAATCGGGTCTCGAAATCCATCAGCAAACTCATGGTGGACGACTCATACATCATGGGAAAACCGCACTTTTTATTTTAAAAGGGAGAAAAGGTTTATTTATGTTTTTGCGGTTTTCCTCCAAATCCTAGAAATCTCATGAAATCCGAATCCAAGTCATCAATAGCATGTAAACAGTGAATATAGGCATGAGAATCCATGAATGCGACACAACAGTGAATAATAACATGCATGAAGTAGTAGGCAATAACTACAATGTCTAAGTAGCATATAAGGCAAGTACACTAATATCATGTCTAAACTATTAGCTAACCACCTATGTCAAATGAAATAAAATTTTCTAAAGTGTTCGTGACATATCAATTACCGATGAAGATGTGTGTGAGCCGGCAAGTAAGTGTACGTGGTACATACGCGTCATCGGTAATGGTGATGGTGTCCTAACAGCATGATATTAATAATGCAATAAGAAATTATAATATAAGTATGCGATGCGGAACGAACAGTAAAAATGAGCGGGAGCTGAATACTAGACGCAACTATAACTAATCTGCACTAATCTAATATAAGTCCTACAAATTGGTGCCTTTTGAAATAACACGAATCATGGGGTTTTGAAAATAGGGGCTACGGTGTTTTTATTAAAAGATACGTCTTTTGAAATATCCGTAAGATCCCTTGGGCTGTCTTTTAAAATACCCACGATTCGTTAGTTTTGAAATAGGTAGGAGTCTAATCTAATCTAACAACTACACTAAACTATACGGCTGAACTAACAAGCTGAACTACAGGTAAGGAAACCGCCTAACATCTGAGTCGATACATATACATACCTGTATATATATTAGTCGGTGATCCCGCCTCAATAATATCATATCCGATACCATATCTAAAATCAGACATCCCAAGTCAAGAGTGCGGATCAATCATCAAGATATAGCTCGTACGTAAATCCGTCGTACGGCATCCCAAATCTGGGTACGGGTCAATATCACATGCATCATACTATTCACCTGGTATCCTCTTTATTAAATAACATGATCGGGGTACTGATCTACGTCTAGTACCATACTGATACCGCCTACGTATGCATGGACGTGTGTGAAACACTACGTCAAGGACCCGCTACAACGTCATGTCGTATCTCAAATACGAACCCTGCTATATCACCGATCTCACGGCCTCAAACAAATCTCATCGACTCAGCTCAATCCCAAGTATCATCCTCAATCCGTATGTGAACACATAGTCCCATACCCATGTGAACACATAACTATAAAGAATCCCATCAGCACATATAAATAGGAATGTATGCAAGTATGTATGTGTGTATGTGTAGTGCAACACTACCCTAGGGTTCGCAACACTAAAGTAATCCAACACACCAATATCCATCCTAAGCATCGTTATTAATCCCAAATAACATATAATAAATGTTGGTGTGTATACGCATCCGTATACACCACCACGGACTGCGGGGGTGCTATACGCCATCCACCCGACTTCTCCCCGTAGATATAAATCTACTCACCTGGTCCTCGCTCGCCGGTGCCGACGTCGCCACGCGCTTGCTTGTCGTCTCGAAGTCCACATGGGGTACCTACATATCATAACGCATCGTATTGCATTAAAACCAAATTCGAAATCGAAATGGCATACGAAGATCAAATCGACATGCGTATCACGCATAGGTCAAAACCTATCGCCTACGCAGGCAAGAATTGCCAAACCAACCCTCGATGTCGATGTACAAACATCAAACCATCGAGAAAAACCCAAACACTCTCATTTGCGCATTCACGAACACTAATTATAATATAAAATAGGTTAAAATTCACAAAAACTCCAAATTCACCTTAAAAGCCATTTTTCCGAAAATCTAGCAAGCAAAAATTGCCCGTTTTAGTACAAAACTCGACGTTTAAACAAATCTAGTGGCCATAATACTTATTAAATATCTTAAATAAGTCATAAAAATAATCTCCATAATTTAATCCCAATAAATTTCATTAACCCCAAAATTCTAGTTTACATTAAACCCAAATTTTAACAATTTTATAGCAAAAATGCACAAACAACAATTTAGCTTGGATTTCCATGAACTACAAGCATTAAACCACTCAATATAATATTTATAATGACATGGAACCTTAATTAGAATTTTATCTCACCAAAATATAATTATTTTAAAAACCTAGTTTACAATTTATATAATTATCACAATTTAAATCAATAAATATGCAAACTAGCAACTTAATTTGATTTAGCATAACCTAATATGTCAAATACATCACACAACCATAATCTCACAACCCAAAACCCCAATTTGAATTCAAGCCCCTCTCTTGAATTTCAAATCATGCACTTAGAACTAATTAAAAACCTATTTAAACATATAATTAAGCTAACCTAAGGCAATTAACAACAATTTAAGAGAAATGTTAGAATTATACCTCATGATCAAGAGATCAAACATGAATCTAGCACCAAAATCTTGGCCTCCAAAATGAAAACTTTTCACTAAGAACCATGCTAAAGAAGATGAGGGAAAATGGGTAGGAGTCGGATTTGGATTTTAGCTTGATTTTTGATGGAATTTGGACATTTTTTGAGGGGAAATGAGGTGGGGTTTTGGGGAAAAATTCTGGACAGCAAGAAGGAGGGATCTCAGCTGCAAGTAGGGGGAAAGAGGAGAGAGAGGGAGGTGGGGAAAATGATATCTAGTCAACCTAGTCAAAGTCCACTCTCATTTCTACATTTCCTCTTTTCTTTTCTTTTCTTTTCTTTTGCAAAACAAGTGGGGACAAGAGAGGGGGGCTGCTGAATTCAGCCAAGAGGGAGGGAAAATGGGGGTGTGTAGGTGTGGGTATGGGTGTGGGGTGATGAAAAATGATAAATACAATACCCCAAACATCCATTTACGCTAAAAAAAAAGCCTTTTTTCTTCAATAATTTCTAAACCGTTTTGGCAAATGATTTCGTTCCAAAAACCACATGATAAAATTTTATTTAATGTTTTATGATGTACAAAATTTGTTTCAGCTCATTCCAATTTGTAATTTTCCCTAATTAAATGTATTAGTGACGGCTTAAAATAATAATAAAATAATATTTTTTTCAGAAAATTTGAAATTTCACCAGCGGCTCAATAAACACCAAATAATAGCAATTACATAGCTAGAATATGTATATTTAATTTTTATAATAATATATTTGCATTTTGACTTTTTACAGAAAACCCCCTTATTTTACCGATTTTCCGAAATTTCACCGAAACGATTTTCAAAACGCTACAATCTTCTCCCCTTAAAGAAATTCGGTCCCCGAATTTAAATTAAAACTCCCCCAAATACTAAAACATCTAAGAAAAACCATCAAGTCGTCGGGGCTCCGAAATCATAAATACATAAAACAAATCGTAGCGCAGCGCATGCGCTTGAAAAATGAGCATATAACTCAAATCAAAACTTCGTCAAGCATCCCGCAATCATCGGAGTCATGGAGAAGACATCAATGCCAAATCCAAATCAAAACCGATATGACATAACTCGAAACTATACATGTAAATATCGAATCTATATCTGTAAGTGTCTGAAGGAAATGCATGCCAATCTCTTTAAGTCGCTGTGCAACGCGTATAACACTGCACAGTGGCGGACGTCTATCATAAGAAAATAACTATATACGTATATACCTTTGTTTGAAATGTACGTTCCGCCGTTTTGGAAACAATTTAGAAGGGTCTCCTTGTTCTAAACATTTCGTGTCATATCAGACACGTAGGTAAATACTGAGACTATAGCTCGCTTTTTGGAAATCCCTTCAATAACTATCAATGCCTGCAAAAATATATTCAGGTACTGTCCTCTGACTAGTCCTGCTCAGTACGAAAACACATAGCAATATCATAAAAACGTACGGCTCTATACGAAATCAATCCCAAAATATGCACATGAATGCTACGTGCGTCTGGTGCGCACGGAAATCAAAATCCAAATATGTACCATATATATGCACAGAAACAACATCTAAGGGTATCGGGTGTGCACGAAACATCGGTCGTAGGCAACATGTGTGCCTGACCGCAAAATTAGGTGCATCTGACATGCACGAAAAATCTCGATTTAGTGCATCTGGTGTGCACCAAAATCACATCTCAAAACATGCGCTCAACATGTGCAAAAATCCAAGGCAGGTGCATCCATCATGCATAAAATCATGAAATCCAATATCAAGCGCCGAACATGCGCAAAATCAAATCAGGTGCATAAGGTGCACAAAACAAATATCAAGTATCACAATCGAAATCGAAGTCCAGTGCATCTAAGTGCACAAAAGGCATATCACTGCACTGCAAGCATATATAAACTATACAGAGTGCAGGAACGAAATCGCGTGCATGCATACGCACAAAACCAACTCAACTGTTTAAAATCGTAAAATCACAAACATGTGAAACTGAAGCACG
The DNA here is from genome assembly GCA_030015575.1 of Agapanthus africanus. NCBI lineage: Eukaryota > Viridiplantae > Streptophyta > Magnoliopsida > Asparagales > Amaryllidaceae > Agapanthus > Agapanthus africanus. The sequence continues at coordinate 387,007,019 of CM057345.1, read as the reverse complement.
AAAACGATATCAAGTGCAACACTGTGCAAAGATCGTAAATCCTCAATCATCAAAATCAAATCATACGAATAAATCACCCAAAACATCGTAATCAATAATGGCGGAATAGTACCGCTCAAGCGCATCCTCTAAGAATCTCGGCCAACTGTCGCGGTCACTAGTGGGACGTCTCGTCGATAATCATGAACTCTGTCCTGCTGGCGTGCGTAACCATGACCACTCCTGGGTCAAGGTCTTCACTGTAAATTACCAATCTTTCGGTCCATCGGCTCATCGGCCCTGTCAGGTGTGCTAATGGGGACGATTCCGTTCTGGCACTTCTTTGGTCATCTCTTGGTCAATCATCGCGACCACACGTAAGACAGCATATTACTGGCGTCGGCCTCTGGCTCTCTGAATGTACGTGACACATCTGATCCTGGGTGCAAGTATCATTGCAGCAGTGTCCTGGAAGGAATCCTGCTCACGGTCTCTTCCATGTCTCGTCTCTGCCAACTGTCCGGAAGTCATTATCCTTTCCTATATCTGCATCTTGCTCTGTAACGGCTGCATACCCATCGCGATTCCTTCTGGAAGGTATATATAGTACTCTGCCTCGGCATGCGCATGCATCTCTGATGTCGGCGGAGGGGAACGTCATCTCATCTAGATCTGGTACAAACCACTTACTTCACTTTTCTCTAATGTCGTCTGCTTTGGACTCGTCTCGTCGCGGCTTCATGGACTGAGCTCCAACGACTATCCTCGTATCTGGAGTCTCCCAAGAATGCATCTCACCATCTAGCATCCGAATTAAGTCGAGCCATCCGATCGAGTCGTCAAAACCTCATAATCCCCCAAGAGCTCAACCTCTTGGGCACAGTTTAATAGTATCGAGTACATACCACAGCATCGGTGGTCCAGCCGTAGAAGGGCAAACCCAAGCCTCACTAATGGCGCCGTAGAACTGCGGCAAACCCGAAGGTTCAAAGGCTTTCACACGGTCATTAAGTCGAGTTAGGGTTTCATTCTTCTAGAGGGACCATAGAATTGCCTGCATGTCTTTCCGACTACTTTAAACTTGGAATAATAGGTTTCTGATATTCGATCGTCTCTGTCGACTCTCAACGTCTCCGCGTGAAGTCGTCTCTTGCTGGAAGCAATCTATCTGATGACCTCGCATCGGGGTAGGCGAACGATCCACATGTCCTAGTCATTCATCCTCGATGACTAGCGACCTTCTATCATCTCTTAGTATAACTCGTTCTGCAATAGCTCCAACATCTGGGGCGATATCTCGTCGTTCGCAGCAATAACTGGCTCACTCGTCTACACGCAGAACAGTGCCTCGATCATCATGAATAAGCAATTCGCCAACGGTCATCAAAATCTGGTTGGCCTCTATCATTGGCTCGATCCTCTGGTACAGATCGGCACGTCCGAGAAATCTCGTAAAAGCGATCTGTCAAACGCTCATGGCGCGAAAATACAATCAGACGACGCCTCCCAATGCAATCGTATATCCCTGGAATCATGCCCTGGTCAGTCCTCGTTCGTGACGAGCTTGTACTGACCGCAACTCTAGCTGTAGCTCTCCCTGCCCGTAATCGCGGCAGCAAAACATAACTGGTACCGATGCGGCTAGATCAGGAATGAATATAATACCGAACAAGGAAATGTACATCCTAAGGCTTCTTAAGTGGAGTAGCGTGTCGTAAATATGTCGCGGAACATACCAACGGTACGTCACTCTACTTTAGTCACCTATTCCATCAACCAAGGGTCATCCTACGCTCCGAAGGTTAAAACCTAACGCTCTGATACCAACTTTGTCACGACCCGAAAGTACGGAACATGACCGGCACTTAAACTACGAACGTCTCGAGGCGTACATAATCTAAGTAAACCGAAAACCCAGAAATCCAAACCAAGAAAAGTAGTAGAGTGCAGGAAAAACCAACTTAAAGCAAGTAATTTCAATAGCATAAGCCGAATTATGCGGTTTTTAAAACATCAAAAATTTACTGAAAATTTCGGCAGAGTCTCCTTTGTAAATACAGGCCCCCAAACGGGATACAACATGAATAGTATACGAAATCAAGAAAAAGGCATCCCCAAGCGGAAGCTAGCTCTTCGTCAATCGACGGTCACAACCACACAAGCAATATAATATACAACGCCAACGGCGAGTATCAAAACTCAAAAGGAAACTCAAAACAACCAGAAATATAACGAGCGACTCTAAGGTCGAAAGAATAAACAACACTGGTCTCTATCTCAGAAAATATATGTTTGGTTGATGGAATTTACTAGATACAACGGAATAATATTATACAAGGTAATATGATGGGTACAATACAAGAAAAACCCACCTACTAGCAAGTCACCCGAATGAAACTGAGCCCGCAAAGCCGTAATTAAACCTGTACGGCAAAACCTGCAAGAAACTGGGGCACAACGGGGGTGAGTTGCCAACTCGTGAATAGAAAAACATCTACGCACAGAAATCGCATAAATAACGCAATCCTAGGTCAATGATCATAAAATATCCTCAAAAATGTATATAACATGCAGCCTATAACAACGCTAGGTTAAATATCTAACCCGAGTGTAAACTCATGTGCCCGTGTCAGTGCCTCAGGTAGCAATATATCATATAAATGAGGTATGCATGCATGAAACAGAATACATGTAAATGAAGAAACTGTTTTCATAAATTAGTGAGATTTCCTTCGTATTTTTAAACTGAGGTATCATAAATGAAATCAGTATCAACAGTGTCTAGCATCGACACAAAACATAAATCTCACTGTCTCGAAATATCAATGTCTCAATCTCAATATCTAGGGCGCCGTCAGTCCAGACCGGCCCCTACCATCCATCTCAAGACCACGACGGTATCCTCCGGATATCCGACGCGTCGGGTAATATCACCGGTAGGTAGTGCTCCCCAGCCAGGCTCAACATCAACACCACATTCCTCTTGCCCCGGGGTACCATACCGGGCCCACCATGTACCCGAAACGGTTCCTCCACTCCTCGAATCGGGTCTCGAAATCCATCAGCAAACTCATGGTGGACGACTCATACATCATGGGAAAACCGCACTTTTTATTTTAAAAGGGAGAAAAGGTTTATTTATGTTTTTGCGGTTTTCCTCCAAATCCAAGAAATCTCATGAAATCCGAATCCAAGTCATCAATAGCATGTAAACAGTGAATATAGGCATGAGAATCCATGAATGCGACACAACAGTGAATAATAACATGCATGAAGTAGTAGGCAATAACTACAATGTCTAAGTAGCATATAAGGCAAGTACACTAATATCATGTCTAAACTATTAGCTAACCACCTATGTCAAATGAAATAGTATTTTCTAAAGTGTTCGTGACATGTCAATTACCGATGAAGATGTGTGTGAGCCGGCAAGTAAGTGTACGTGGTACATACGCGTCATCGGTAATGGTGATGGTGTCCTAACAGCATGATATTAATAATGCAATAAGAAATTATAATATAAGTATGCGATGCGGAGCGAACAGTAAAAATGAGCGGGAGCTGAATACTAGACGCAACTATAACTAATCTGCACTAATCTAATATAAGTCCTACAAATTGGTGCCTTTTGAAATAACACGAATCATGGGGTTTTGAAAATAGGGGCTACGGTGTTTTTATTAAAAGATACGTCTTTTGAAATATCCGTAAGATCCCTTGGGCTGTCTTTTAAAATACCCACGATTCGTTAGTTTTGAAATAGGTAGGAGTCTAATCTAATCTAACAACTACACTAAACTATACGGCTGAACTAACAAGCTGAACTACAGGTAAGGAAACCGTCTAACATCTGAGTCGATACATATACATACCTGTATATCTATTAGTCGGTGATCCCGCCTCAATAATATCATATCCGATACCATATCTAAAATCAGACATCCCAAGTCAAGAGTGCGGATCAATCATCAAGATATAGCTCGTACGTAAATCCGTCGTACGGCATCCCAAATCTGGGTACGGGTCAATATCACATGCATCATACTATTCACCTGGTATCCTCTTTATCAAATATCATGATCGGGGTACTGATCTACGTCTAGTACCATACTGATACCGCCTACGTATGCATGGACGTGTGTGAAACACTACGTCAAGGACCCGCTACAACGTCATGTCGTATCTCAAATACGAACCCTGCTATATCACCGATCTCACGGCCTCAAACAAATCTCATCGACTCAGCTCAATCCCAAGTATCATCCTAAAATCCGTATGTGAACACATAGTCCCATACCCATGTGAACACATAACTATAAAGAATCCCATGAGCACATATAAATAGGAATGTATGCAAGTATGTATGTGTGTATGTGTAGTGCAACACTACCCTAGGGTTCGCAACACTAAAGTAATCCAACACACCAATATCCATCCTAAGCATCGTTATTAATCCCAAATAACATATAATAAATGTTGGTGTGTATACGCATCCGTATACACCACCACGGACTGCGGGGGTGCTATACGCCATCCACCCGACTTCTCCCCGTAGATATAAATCTACTCACCTGGTCCTCGCTCGCCGGTGCCGACGTCGCCACGCGCTTGCTTGTCGTCTCGAAGTCCACATGGGGTACCTACATATCATAACGCATCGTATTGCATTAAAACCAAATTCGAAATCGAAACGGCATACGAAGATCAAATCGACATGCGTATCACGCATAGGTCAAAACCTATCGCCTACGCAGGCAAGAATTGCCAAACCAACCCTCGATGTCGATGTACAAACGTCAAACCATCGAGAAAAACCCAAACACTCTCATTTGCGCATTCACGAACACTAATTATAATATAAAATAGGTTAAAATTCACAAAAACTCCAAATTCACATTAAAAGCCATTTTTCCGAAAATCTAGCAAGCAAAAATTACCCGTTTTAGTACAAAACTCGACGTTTAAACAAATCTAGTGGCCATAATACTTATTAAATATCTTAAATAAGTCATAAAAACAATCTCCATAATTTAATCCCAATAAATTTCATTAACCCCAAAATTCTAGTTTACAATATACCCAAATTTTAATAATTTTATAGCAAAAATGCACAAACAACAATTTAGCTTGGATTTCCATGAACTACAAGCATTAAACCACTCAATATAATATTTATAATGACATGGAACCTTAATTAGAATTTTATCTCACCAAAATATAATTATTTTAAAAACCTAGTTTACAATTTATATAATTATCACAATTTAAATCAATAAATATGCAAACTAGCAACTTAATTTGATTTAGCATAACCTAATATGTCAAATACATCACACAACCATAATCTCACAACCTAAAACCCCAATTTGAATTCAAGCTCCTCTCTTGAATTTCAAATCATGCACTTAGAACTAATTAAAAACCTATTTAAACATATAATTAAGCTAACCTAAGGCAATTAACAACAATTTAAGAGAAATGTTAGAATTATGCCTCATGATCAAGAGATCAAACATGAATCTAGCACCAAAATCTTGGCCTCCAAAATGAAAACTTTTCACTAAGAACCATGCTAAAGAAGATGAGGGAAAATGGGTAGGAGTCGGATTTGGATTTTAGCTTGATTTTTGATGGAATTTGGACATTTTTTGAGGGGAAATGAGGTGGGGTTTTGGGGGAAAATTCTGGACAGCAAGAAGGAAGGATCTCAGCTGCAAGTAGGGGGAAAGAGGAGAGAGAGGGAGGTGGGGAAAATGATATCTAGTCAACCTAGTCAAAGTCCACTCTCATTTCTACATTTCCTCTTTTCTTTTCTTTTCTTTTCTTTTGCAAAACAAGTAGGGACAAGAGAGGGGGGCTGCTGAATTCAGCCAAGGGGGAGGGAAAATGGGGGTGTGTGGGTGTGGGTATGGGTGTGGGGTGATGAAAAATGATAAATACAATACCCCAAACATCCATTTACGCTAAAAAAAAAGCCTTTTTTCTTCAATAATTTCTAAACCGTTTTGGCAAATGATTTCGTTCCAAAAACCACATGATAAAATTTTATTTAATGTTTTATGATGTACAAAATTTGTTTCAACTCATTCCAATTTGTAATTGTCCCAAATTAAATGTATTAGTGACGGCTTAAAATAATAATAAAATAATATTTTTTTCGGAAAATTTGAAATTTCACCAGCGGCTCAATAAACACCAAATAATAGCAATTACATAGCTAGAATATGTATATTTAATTTTTATAATAAGATATTTGCATTTTGACTTTTTACAGAAAACCCCCTTATTTTACCGATTTTCCGAAATTTCACCGAAACGATTTTCAAAACGCTACAATAAATTGATAACCATTCTGATCTAGATTAGAGTGCACGCTGAGTGTTTCTTTTCTCTCTCTCTTTGGCAGCGACCATGACCGACCCTTGACTATGACTCAGTAACCAAGTTAACCGAACCTTCTTAAAACACTGGCTTTTGGATTGTCAGAGTTGCATACCTCATTGCCACTCCTACTTTTACCCCTTTTTCTCCAGAACACCCCGTATTACTACGAACGTCTACTTCCATTGGATAAAACAATCGTATAGTTATATACGAACTCGAAGGAACTTATTCGAGGATGGTTTCCGGTTTTGGAGAAAACGAATAGGACTATTCAGTTGTCTTTTCCTTTTACCTTCTCTCAGGTTGCGAGTGTTCCTTCGATTAGGACGGTACACCTATTACGCTAATTGGATAGTCTTCATCCAAACCATAGGAAGGTGCCGAAAGGTAGGGTATGAAGAAAACCATTCAGCCTGAATGGTGTACAGAAGGTATTAAGTAAAGACAAATAAAGGGATTAGTAAGAGAGCAAAGTAAATTGCGACTGTTATTCACGACCAAACCAAGTATTTCTTCGCCAATCCTACATCACCTTTGTATTTCTCCAGAACACTCTGTATCACTACGAAGATCCACAGTTTATTGGATACTCCATCGTATGGTTATATACGAACTCGAAGGAACTTGTTCCAGTTCGGGGATGGATTCTGGTTCAGGAGAAATAGGAATAAGGTTTTATTCAGTTGTCTTTTATCTTCACCTTCTCTCAGGTTATGAGTGTTCCTAGGATTCGGAAAGTACACCTATTACGCTTAATGGATAGTCTTCTTCCAAACCATAGGCCGGTGCCGAACGGTAGGGAAGGAAGAAAACCATTTGGCCTAAAGGGGTGTACAGAAGGTAATGACTAAAGACATATAAAGGGATTTGGAGAAATGGCAAAGAAATATACGGTTACAGTCATGAATCTGGATAATGGAAGTGGCATTACTAGGAATACCCGGATACCCCTTCGAAACATTTACATGTTTCAGTTTCACTGTATATTGTTAAAAGAAAAACTGATTTCCCAATTAGTCCTTACTCCAGGGTATGTATTTACCAGATTTGATTCTTACATCTGTATAGTTTTACAGATGATGAGTGGGAGTAAGTTATTGGGAATTAGATGATCGTCCTCATTATATCGGAATTCGTTGTAATTGGTGGTATTTGAGGAAATCACCTGGGTTGTTTGCCGGACGGCAATTATTTAGTTTTGAATATCCGTTGTCATACACTAATTTCAAATTGATATATCTGTACGTCTAATTTTATAGAGTGAGATATAACTTTTTGAAATTATGTCTATGACATTTACCTATATCAGTGGATAGTTAGGTAAGGAGCATTAAACAGCGGTGTAATTCTTCTTAACCATAAGTACAGTTTTCAACCTACGACACACAGGGAATGAGTTATTAGACTCAGGGGACTTATACAGAGTATTGTATGTTGTCCAATGTTCATGAGGACGGAAGGGTTGGTACTCGTACTATATTCTGTTTACTTGTGACTTCTCTAGTTCTTAGACATGTGTTTCGTAGAAATGCAAGGTCCAAGTTTTGAGAAGTTATAGGTATATGAATAAAGTAGAGAACCAGGTATTGCAAGTATCAGGATTCTTCAAGGTGATCGAAGATGTAGATACTTGTGTATGGTATTCAGTTGATAGTAATGATTATGAGAACTTGCTTCTCGTTCAGGTTACTCATAATTGGAAGCACTCCTAAGTTGAGTAATGCTGATAGGCCTCTCTCCATTTAGTTGACATGCACTGGAGACAGCTGCATGATTTGAATCTGGTTCCAATTAAATCAGTGCCTCTGTTTCTATATTGGATATAGAATAGTTCATATCTTAACAATGTTAAGATACGGGGAGTTGTCCGGCTTATGCTTAAAACCAGATTCTGGATAACTCAAGGCACGTTTCTGTAATGGCTGTTTGTGGGTTGACCCGGGCTATGACGAGAGTTGACTTTCTACCATCTGGAAGATCAATAGTGATATTGTTCTTGACTCGCCACAGTTTTAGTAAAATGGATTTTTTCAAAAAACAGTAGTGGGTGTGTGGTAGAACTGGAAGTGATTCCAGAACCACAAACGATTACTAAAAATTTGATAAGAACCTAAAGATTCAATATGGTTTGATATTCCATTGGCCACTCCGCAGATATGGTGGGTAACCTTAGGCACTCGAGAGGTACTTCGGTATGCTCAAAGACGGTGACAGGAAGGTTCTTGTTTACCCAGACTTGCCATTGCTGTTGTTCCAGACTGTGAGACCCGGCAGGAGGATGAGTATAGCATCGTTCTAAACTAGCTTTAGAAGTGCACGTATATATTATTCTGCCAGAAGGTTGTCAAAGTCAGTGGGAGCAGCGGAAGCATAGTGGACAAGTGGCTTATGTTTATTTATAGACTAAAGCAGATATAGCGGAGATAGATCATCTATTTCTGATGTGACAGTCATAGGTTTGACTTCATCATAATAGAGGATGGATCTGTTAAGAAGGTAGTAGGGTGTGATGTCCTGGTATTTGGATGACATGCACATAGTAGGAAGTGAAATTCCTATACTACGATCAGTTATACTTTGGTTGTCACACAGTGGTTTCTCCACATAGGATATGGATATTATATCAGATATTCTGGTTACTAGATCTATGGTTTTTAGATCTAGATTTGGGTAGTTTCCCAATCTGGGTACTTAGACAGCATTCTAAAGGTGTTTTAGAATGGACGACTCCTGGCACGGTAGTATACCTGTAGGTGATGGAGTCACCCTCTCTAAAGGTGTCTTACAGACTAAAGGGGAGAGGGATGTGCATGATTGGCAGATCACTTGCTTAGGCAATTGAGTCAATCATGAGATGTCAAGTACCACACCAGTTATTGTTTTTGCACGAGATGCAGTAAGTTGATATTAATCCAATCCTGGAGAAACGATCGGAAGCAGTTTTAGAACATAAGTTGATGTTCTGGGGATACGATAACAACAGCCTCTTTTAGGAGACGGTTATCATTCCAGGCTCCCAAGGTGACCTGGATGACAGAGTGGCTGTCAGAGTTATAGTTTTCCCTCTGACGAGGGACAGTATTTTGGACAGGTGGTCCAAGCGGATACTGAGGGAGGTGTGGCGCAGGATACTGATTAAGTTCAGTTGACGATACAATCTAAGAAGTTTGGATTTGGAGTTCATTTATGAGCTAGGTCCCATCAGATATCTAGACATATTCTAAGACAGGTATTGTTCATTTCGGGAGATGGCTTTCTCCGCGAACTTGAGAAAAGGAGAGACATAGAAAGAAACATCAGGGCGGATCCACTAGCTGAGACTATTCCTCGAACGCAAAAGTTTCGCAAACGGGCTTTGTGAGACTGATTAGTAGAGGAGTTGGGTGTTCGGTATCACACGGGCTGTGAGTATGCGAAATCGCAATAATTAGCCTTGAGTGCAAGTGGGAGATTGTTGAATATAGTGCCCTAAGAGTCAATTATTGGATCGCAGGCACGCGATTGTAATGATTGAGGGAGGACCTATGCCGGTAGGACAGTCTTACTCAAGATGATAGTATGCTATCTGGTTTATCTTTATCATCGTGTACTGTTTCAGGTGACCTTACAGGTCACTATTGCACGTTGATAGAGCCCTTAGGATTCTTGCTTGACGGCCAGCAGTATGATGGCGATCATATACGTGGGAGCTTGGGTCTATAAGCATGTCCTTAAAGTGGTCCCTAGTCATGGGAGTTTAGAGACTGGGCATCGATACTCCATTAGTAGACTAGTGTATACAGTCGAGACCCCGACGAGGGGCGGTGGCCGATCTCACAAGCCATTGGTGTCAGTTGGAACACCTAAGATGTATCCAGGTGCTCATTAGGTTATGAGTACACCGGACAGGACTCGCCGGGAATATGCTAGTTGGTATTATACCTGACGTCAGATAGCAGTTCCCTGGTGACATGTGTACAGGTTAGTTCATCGACCTGAGGTCATCATTTGTCTCGTGTGAGTTCCCACTGTGCTTTGATTACTACCCTACCACGGCTCAAAGGAGTCATGCAAACAGGTTTTAGTTGGATACAGTTCCGAGCCACATGGAGGTAGTGAGCGGATCGGAAGGGGTTTCATCTCTCCCGGTATTGGGGGTGAGGTTGCGCTGTGTCTCGGAGAGCCAATACAAAAAGCCCTCGGCCGAGGCAGGAGATTTACTGGTAGGTATTCCAGTAGTATCTCAAGGTGTTCTGGGGTACACTCCGACACGACTTGTACCGCTTTTAGGAGTCTGACTTTTACCAACCCCCTAGGCCCGCCATGCGATGCTCATAGACGAACGGACCAGACTGTACGGAGATTGTCACTGACAGGCTCAGTAGTGTGTCGGGATGAGTTCGCTCATCGACCTCACTTTTGGTCAATACCTGGTAGCTCGTTACGTACGGCTAATACCTCTGACGTGCTAGTGGTTAAATCCACAGCCAAAATATTGACGAGTCTTTAGAGTCCCCCATAGACAGTTTCTCAAGTTTCGGGCGAAACGATATAGAGGCCGTATGAAATATGGCAGGGTTCGATCTTATACGTGCGGTAATGCACGGATCTTGATCGTACAGATCATACTAGTGGGCTTTGGTTTAAGCCGGATCCTAATATTAGATTTGTTGGATTACTTTAGTCTCATTGCATTCGCATTCGGTCGGAATGCGGATGCAGGTATGTATATACAGGTGAGGGGTATCCTTGTGATCCGTCGCGAGTTTACTTTAAATGTTGTCGTATCTTTTTATTGTTGCAAACATTTGGATTAATGTTTGCATTTGGAAATTGTGAGCTAGAAATCATCATTTTGTGCATTAATTGTGACACATGCAAGTCTAGTGACTCATGGTCTCTTTTTATGTGCATATGTCACATTTGATGTTTGATTGGTGTTGATATGATGAGAAGAAGGAGAGGGAGGCTTCCATGTGGAGGTGAGATCTCATATTATTGTTTCAACTCTCTCTCATTTTTATCATTGAGAAAACACAAAAGAAAAGGTTTCTTCTCCTTCTTCTTCCTCTAGCTCATTATCTCTATCAATGGCTTCATCTCTAACCTCCATCCAAATCAATGGATGCAAGAGACAAAGTGATCACAAACATTCTCTACATCACCTTGGATACGTCGGCTAGCACACTTCGTGCCCGAGTTGCTTCGGATGAAGCGGGAGCCCGTAACAAGAATCGATGATGTGGTACCCTTTCCGACGAGGAGATCGAGACCGGAGATGCCGCGAGGAGCTTGGGATGGTGGCCAAAGACCGAAGGACACGGATCGATCGGTATAGCCTTTCCATCCCTTCTCTAGTTTGCTAGTAGTAGGTTAATGGTTCATCCGGGTTTAAGCATACGATAGCGCCGGTTTCTAGTCTAGAAAAATTTTCGTTCCGCCGTATTCTTACATTGGCAACTCACCCCCGTTGTGCCACAGTTTCTTGCAGGTTTTTTCGTGCAGGTTTCATTACGGCTTTGCTGGCACACTGCTTCCATTCCGGGTGATTTGCCTTGGTAGGTGGGTTCACTTGTATCGTGACCACTATTATACCTTTATTTTTATTCAGTTGTATCTAGTGACTCCATCAACCAAACATGTATTTATTTCAGAGATAGAGACCAGTGATGTTTATTCTTTTGACCTTAGAGTCACGCATTGTATTTCTATGGATTTCTTGACGTTTTGAGTTTCCTTTTTAGTTTTGATCCTCGCCCTTCAACGTTGTATATTATTATTGCTTGCGTGGTTGTGACCATCGATTAACGAAGAGCTAGCTCCCGCTTGGGGATACCTTTATTCATTATTTATGCTTCATCAGGTTTTGTACCCGTTTGGGGTCAGTATTTACAAAGGAAACTCTGCCGAAATTTTTAGGAAAGACTTGTGATTTTAAAAATGTATATCTCGGCGTATGTTGCAAACTACTTGATTTAAATTGGTTTTTCCTTCACTCTACTACCTTACTTGGTTTGGATTTCTGGGTTTTCGGATTACTTAGATTACGTACGTCTCGAGACGTTCCGTAATTTAAGTGCCGGTCATGTTCCGTACTTTTCGGGTTGTGACAATATTGTATTCCGTGCACTGGATGTACTGTATTCGGTATTTCGTGCACTGGATGCACTGTATTTGATATTTCGAGCACTGGATCCACTGGAGTTGGTATTTTGTGCACTTGATGCACCATATTTGTATTTTGTGCGATTGTTGCACCATATTGTATTTCATGCACTGGATGCATTGTATTCGGCATTTCGTGCACTGGATGCACTGTATTTGATATTTCGTGCACTGGATGCATTGGAGTTGGTACTTTGTGCTCTTGATGCACCATATTTATATTTGGTGCGATTGTTGCACCATATTGTATTTCGTGCACTGGATGCACTGTATTTGATATTTCATGCACTAGATGCACTGGAGTTGGTATTTTGTGCACTTGATGCACCATATTTATATTTTGTGCGATTGTTGCACTGTACTGTATTTCGTGCACTTGTCACGACCCGAAATAGCACGTGACTGGCACTTGAATCATATGAAATCTATAGGACCCCATCTAACTCAAGTAAGCCAAAAGCCCAGAAATCTAAAACCATTTTTAAGGAGTAAATAAGGAAAACTAGTTTTAAGAAGTGAAGAAAACATGTTTTTAAAACAAGGTTATTAAATAAGTAAGCCGAATATGCATTTTTAAAATGTCTCGTCTTTTCTGAAAATTTAGGCAGAGTTTCCTTTGTAAATACTGGCCCCGAACGGGGTACAACATGAATAATAATATATATGCACAATGAAAAGGCATCCCCAAGCGGGAGCTAGCACTTCGTCAATCGACAGTCACAACCACGCAAGCAATATAATATACAACGCCGAAGGGCAAGGATCAAAACTCAAAGGAAAACTCAAAATCAGCAAGAAAACCATAATACTACAACGCGCGACTCTAAGGTCGAAATAATACATAACTGGTTTTCTAAGTCTGAAACAATATACAAGTTTGGTTGATAGAATTACTAGATACAACTGAATAATACATGTACAATGGTGGTTCTGATGCAAAAGAACCCACCTACCAAAGTATGTCACCCGTAAGGAAAGCAGTGTGCCAGAAAAGCCGCAATGAAACCTGTACGGCAAAACCTGCAAGAAACTGTGGCACAACGGGGGTGAGTTGCCAATTCGTGAATAGAAAACATCACAGAGTAGAAATCGTATGTATGACACAATCCCAGGTCAATACGATCAGATATATATATAAACCTCAAATGAATAAGTCTGAAGCAAGATAAGGTGGCAATGTAACATCTATACATGAGTGTAGTGTCAAGTGCTCGTGCCGGTGCCTCTGGTAATTGTTAGTTATATGTATGCCCTAGAGGCCATTACTATACATAGGATGTATATTGTAGTGGATGCTTGGACATATATAGGGAGGACTTTCTTGCTCGACATGATAGTATGCTATCTGGTTGCTCTTTACCTTAACGTGTACACTGATTGTCTCTCTGTTACATGTTGGTAAAGCCCTTAGGATGTGTACTTGACTACCTGGACTATGATGCGGATCATACTAGTGGGGACAGGGTAGTCCATAAGTACATCCTTCAAGGTCCCTAGTCCATAAGTACATCCTTCAAGGTCCCTAGACGGGGCATCGATATACCAGAGTAGACTAGCGTATACCTTCTCGACCCATACAGATGGGCGATGGATGATCTCTTATCCATTGGTGTTTGACATCAGAGATGATATACGGGTGCCCAGTGGAGACTGGGTACACTGGACGAACTCGCCGAGAACTCCCATATGGTATTATACCTTACGTCAGATGGCAGTTCTCTGGTGACACTGGTACAGAGTAGTCTGTTGACCCGAGATCGTCATAGAGTCTTGTGTGGTTCCCACTGTGCTTTGATTTCCACCTTACCATGTCCAAGAGGGCGTGCAAAACGGTGGTTTTTGGGTACAGTCCCGAATCACATGGAGGCAATGAGCGATAGGAGGGGATTCTTCTCTCCCGGTATAGGGAATTGATGTTGCGTTGTGTTCGATTGGCTATAACCGGAAATCCCTGGCCAGGGTTGCTGAGATTTACTGGTAAGTGTTACCAGTAGTTTCTCGAACTGTTATAGACCTCATATCGACACGACTTATCGAGCTATTGGGGTCTGACGTTTACCACCCCTAGGAGAGATATGCGACATATCAGACGATCAGACCGGACTGTACGATAAGTGTTACTGGTTGGATTCACAGGAGTATGAGCGGGCTTTCTCGTCGATCTTCTGATCGCTCAATACCCGGGTGGCCGTTACGTTTAGCAGACCGCTTGCGACTTGTGGGTGTTTGATATGATCATCACCTACTGCTGGCGTATTGACGAGTCTTTAGAGTCCTACACAGAGGTTTCCTGGCTCAAGCGAAACGAAATAGGAGCACATATGAGATATGTGCGGGACCGAGAATAATGCGTGTATGTGATACCGTATTCTATTCTCGCGATGAATGTATCGATTGGTTGTATGCGATATAACCTAGTTATCGAATCAAGGATTGATTCGATAAGTCGATACATTGGATATTAGTCGGTCATATGCGATATGACCGGATCGTTAAATCAAGCGTTGATTTAATGATTTAATGCATAATTATATATTTGATATATTACTTTGCATTAACTAGTATTGGTTCACTTAAAATGGATTTTCTCACTTGAAGTGCACATTGTATATGTGATATATTTTTTGTGCACTTGATTGTATCATGTTTGATGATACATGCATGTTTGGGTGTATGTTTAGTTTAAACCTTGGTTAAGTAAAAGGTTAGGGTTTTAATTTATTTATATATTCATTTATTTGTTTATTTCCTTTTAAGGCAAGAAAAGAAATGGTTGCATTTTGGATTTACTTGAAGCTTCATGAAGCTTTGAAAAAGTTCAAACATTTTTGTTTCTTTGCCTAACCTAACCATTCACCTAACCTTGGTTTATTCTCTACACTTAACCATGGTTGCTATATATGATAAGAATCATTCTTTATTTTGATCATCAATAATTCTTATCATATTATCTTCTTCTTCTTCTTCTTCAAGAAAGAAGCTTGCTAGCTTCAATGGTGAAATGAGAAAAAGAGTGAGAAATCCAATTCTAAAGTGAACCCACTTCCTATTTCTTCATCCTCTACCACTTGCTAAGTAGTATAGGGTGTTTTTTTCACAAGTTTCATGACTTAGTGAAGTTGGAGCTTGATCTTGTGTTGCCTCGACGTAGATCATCTTCAGCATCGAAGTCGACGACCTAGCCCGCCCATTTCTCCGATGAAGCCAACGCTAGAGTCCGGAATCCGATGATCGCAGCGAAAGGACTTCATCACGGAGCTATGGAGGTGGAGGACCGGATCTACAAAGGTTGTATTTTCCGTTCACTTAGTTAAGTTGTTAACTAGTTGCATGTTTCGCCTATTCTCTAGTTAACGATCCGTATTAGGGTTTCTCGGCACTTATAAAATTTGAAATTGGCATGGTTGATGCCTTGTGAGACCTCATTAGTGTGCCTAGGAACCCTACAGTGGTATCAGAGCCTAGCTAGAGCCTTAGGCGATGCATAGACGATGTTAGAAACCCGATCGAACCCCGAAACCCTAATTCTAAGCCTTCTCTGTACATTTTTCAAAACTGTGCATTTTTCCAAATTAAAAATATGCAGAAAAATCAGCAGGGTTTTATAAGAGTTACTGTGCAAAACGACCAACTGATTCCACTAAACCGCCGCGGAACCGCGGCAAGAGCCTGGCTCAGGCGGCGGTTCCGCGGCCATATAGTGCCATTATTTAATAATTTTTGCACAGTAATGTCTATCTGAAAGTGCTGAATTTTCTGGGATATTTTAACTTTTACTCAAGAGTTGAGTTTTCTGGGGTTGTTTTGGGAACTCTTGGATTCGATCGGATTGTCTAATCTTGTCTATGTGTTTTCCGGATAATTATTGAATATGTTAAAAAGTTCGACCGGATATAAATACCCACCTTTTCCCCTGTCGGGAAATTTCCAAGTGTTGGATCTTTCCGTGGTTTAATAACGTTCTAAGTAGTGCAAGTAATGCGATGGACCCTCTAGAAGACAACAAACCTTAACTCGATTATGTGACCGTCTTGAACTGCCTTTTGAACCTTAGGGTTTGGGGCAGTACGGCGTGCCACATGTGAGGCGTTGGCTTGACCCTTCTACGGCTAGACCGTTGGTACTGAGGCATGAACTGGATGTTTTTAAACTTGTTTCATGTGTTGATCTGTTTCGGGAAAACTTGGGTGTTTGATTGTTCGATCGGAAAGTTTAACATTTTCTATTATCTGGAATGGGATACAATACTTGGAATCCACAAGCAGTTATGAGATAACTGATTTGAATGTTATAAACATAGCACTTTAGTCTCACTTGATCGGTTGCCATGGAATTTTGATGCGATCAAAAGTCCGTCGCAATCACGTGGCGTACGCGGATACTCGCCGGTAAACTTAATAGACAGCCACGCCCCATAGCCCCGACCAAGTGACTGTAGGAGAACCCCGTCGCCGAAAGCATCCGTTCGGGTGCTCGCGGCAGCGGTGTTCCTCCTTAGTGCACTTCGTCAACGGCATCGGGGGTGCGACCGTCTACGAAGTTTGCGACGGGCATTCGATTAGGATGTCGGGAATCTTGTTGAATTGCCCGACTTGATATTGAAAAGTGTTTTCGATTTTGAGACTAAAATGCGGGGTTTATAATTGTTAGGCATGCGATGTCTAAGTAATTCATTTGATTAGGCATGCGATGTCTGAGGAGGTTGCAGATTCCAACTGTTGTAGTTTTACACTTTCTTTTCTGCGACCGTAAGTGTAATATGTGATATCGCCGGTTTCGTTGCTATATGTCAACGACAATTGGGATACGCATGTTTACTTACGTTGATGACATGTGATGTTATGTATTACTGGATATGTTATATTGGATCGTCGTGTTTGAATAGCCGGGGGTTTTTATGTGAGATGAGTGTTTTTCATTTTTATTCATGTAAAAACTTGTATGTAATATTCTTTTATTGGGGCACTTCCAGGTTGCGGAAGATGTCACCTTTTGTATATTATTTACTTTTCCGCACTAGGATAGACCCAAGGAGGAGGGCACAAGTAACCGGGTTCTGGGGTCCAGTGGGAGAC
The DNA here is from genome assembly GCA_030015575.1 of Agapanthus africanus. Taxonomy (NCBI): domain Eukaryota; kingdom Viridiplantae; phylum Streptophyta; class Magnoliopsida; order Asparagales; family Amaryllidaceae; genus Agapanthus; species Agapanthus africanus. Next base: position 386,989,437 of record CM057345.1, on the reverse strand, counting down.
CAACTCGAGGAGTCGAGTCCGGGTCTCCTAACCCTAGAATTGGTAGAGTTGCTTGCCGCTCTCGTAGGGGTCTAGGGGTATGGGTTTGACTATTCATCGCGACCGTGGAATCCGTGTTTTATACTGGCTCGTATTGAAAACACAGACGTCCTAGTATATCCAATGTTTCATATGATTCTTCTGCTGCGATATCTGTGATGTGATCATGTGATATGTTCTGTGATGGATACAGTTTATAGTATATATGATATATTATATAGACGTTACTTATGTTTTACACCCGCGCTAGCCCTGCCCCGCTCTGCAGTTAGTTACCTAACCTAACGGTGCACGAGGGGACATCGAGGCGAATGCGGATGGCATAAGTGTACGTCGTAATTATCTGTGATGTTTAGATAACTTAAATGATGGGACTTCATTAATATGATTAATGAAAGAAAAATAAACCTAAGATGTTGTGGAATCGTATTTCAAAAATAAAATCAGGTAGCTACAGTTCTTGCTTTGCATAGCGGTATATATGATATATCCTGCACCTTATTCGATGAGGAAAGGGCCGACGATCCCTTCACCGGGAGTGACCCCTTTAGCAATAACTGGCAGATGCTACACACTCGGTTTGTATTTTGATAGCTTCTATAGTTTCTGCTTTGCACAGCGATATATATGATATATCCCGCACCTCATTTTCGACGAGGAAAGGGCCGACGATCCCTTCACCGGGAGTGACCCCTTTAGCAAAACTAGAAAAGCCTAAAAAACACTCCATTTTAAAATCATTTGATTCTACAACGATATCAAGTTCATTACGCAATAGGTTTTCAGAAAAACCTGTCGTAGCCCTCCGTCATTTCAGATAAGTCCTGTTTAGTATTCGTGCTGCGTTTGTTGACCTTGTCAAGACGCAGTGTGCGGTAGCTAACCAGTATTTATCTGCTTATGCATATGATGCAGATTGGGTTAGGGTAGTCGTATGGCCTTGTTGACCTTGTTAAGGGTCGTGCGGGTGGGTTTGATTCAATCAAGAAATGACGGGTTGAACTTGACTTACGGTCTATGGTTTGTTGACCTTGTCAAGGTCATAGATCGTTTGGGGCAAAATATTATCGGGAATTTCAAGTGTTGAAATTTGCAATGAGATTGCATACCTTCTATGAGATAGTTGGATCCCGATACCCGGTGTGAGTAAGAGTTACTCCTGGGAGAGTTTTACATATTACAATTAGCCGATCAAGTAGGTGTCTAGAAAGGTGTTAACGAGGTTACGCCTCTGGGAAAATGAGGTTTACATTAATTAGGTTCGTGCGAAAGCACGGGGGGCCTCCCTCAAAGTACCGACACTGGCCTGGCTGAAAGATTGGCGAACTTGTAGTGTGTAATTAATCCCGGCCAGTCTTTCCTTTTAGGGTTTGAAGGAAGATTTGATAAAAAACAGTAGGAGCCATCCTGATTAGATAAAATAATAACCAATCTGATCTTGCAAGAGCGCACGCAGAGTGTTTTCTTCTCTCTCTCTCCTGGTAGCGACCATATCACGCCTTAATCAAGATAATAATACGGAATATTGACCGAACCCGCTTGTTATACTGAGCTGGGGAACGTTTGTCCCGCTCCAACTTATAATTGTTATAAGACAGAGCAGGAAATTGGGGAATACCAGATTTCCCGTGCTGCCCAAACGAAGAAAGTGCATGTTGATGCATCATCTTCGGGTGTGTTCATTACAGAGAACTGTTTCTCAGTATCCTTTACGTCCTGGGTATGTGATACCGGATCAGGATCCCGCATATGTAATATGTTACATGGGCTACAGATAGGTAAAGAACTGAGAACGGGTGATAAGTTTCATGAGACAGAAAACGGGGCAAGTGTTGCAGCCAAGTCTGTTGGTCACTGTCACCCTGTATTACCAATACATTGATTCTGAATGAATGTTTTTAGATACCGAACCTGATATACAAAATCATATCACTCTCTTTATTAGTAAAGAAATGATAAAATTTTGTATTGTTGGATAATGTTTTGAACATTTCCTATATCAAAAGTTGATCAGTTCAGGCACGTTATCTAAAAGCATTGATGTTCTAAATCAAACTACAGTTTTTAAGTATACAGAACACACACAAGAGGAAGAGTTCAGAAATGAACGGATACTTCTTGAGGCATTGTAGACTAGGTCATATCAATGCGACCCGACTAGCTGAAGTTACATGTAGATGCATATTTAAATCAGTTTGAATTTACATCTTGTGAAACTTGCCAGTCATGTCATAAAGATATAATGACACCAGCTCTGTTTATTGGAAACAGAGAAAGAGTTGGTGAACTCTTGGGATGATACATGTTGATGTATAAAGGTCCCCTGTCTACACATGCCAAGACCAGTTCTTTGTACTTCATTATATTCTCTGATGATCTCTCAAGATTCAGACATATATTCCTATTGAAACACAAGTCAGAACCTTTTGAGGTATTCACAGAATATAAGTTAGAAGTAGAGAACCAATACGGGTATAAGTATTATGTCCTTTGATGTGATCAAGGAGGAGAATACTTGAGCACGGAATTCTTGGACTTTTCTAAAGGAGAATGAGATTCTCTCTCAGCATTACTCCTCCGTATACACCATAGCCCGATGGTATATCGGGGCGGAGCAATTGCACCCTATTCGATATGGTGCGCTCTATGATGAGTACTACTGAGTTACCTGTTTCCTTTTGGGGGTTATGCACTTGAGAAGCTGCATACCTATTGAATTAGGTTCGAATCAGATCACAGCCTACCACTCCATATAAGATATAGTATGGGAAGAGCCCATGTCTTAAGCTAGTTAAGATTTGGGGTTGACCGGCCTATGTCTAAAAGCAAAATCCGGACAAGCTCGAGGCGAGGTCTGTAATGTAGAACTGGAAAGGTTCCAGCTATACAAACTACAGCAGATGATTTGATAAAACCAAAGGATTCAATAGTTACCAACGAACCTCAGCCTCTCCGCCGATCTAGTAGGGTTTCTCACCCACCTGAGAGATACTTCTGTTTCTCTATGACAGTGGGAGCGAGAATTGCATCATGAGATGATGACCCAACTAGTTTCGAGCAGGCCATCGAGAGTAGGGACTCTATAAGAATGGCTGGATGCTTAGCGATCTGAGATGGAATCCATCTACACCAACAAAGTATGGACTTTGGTTGCTATATCTGAAGGGTTAAATCCCCATCAGGAGCAAGTATATCTTGAGAAGATTACTTGGTGTAGATGGAAAAGTTGAGACTTTCAAAGCTAGACTTGTTAAAGGTTTTCGTCATCGACCAGGCGTGGATAATGATGAAACCTTTTCCAGTGGCTATGCTTAAGTCCATCCGGATCCTACTTGCCATGGCTACATACCATAACTACGATATCTGGCGGTAGGGTGTCATGACTGCTCTTCTAAATGATGTTTTAGAAGAGAGAGTCTATAAGTACACAGTCAGAGGGCTTCGTAAACAGTAGGAGCGGCGAAAACGTGTACAAGATGCTTTATAGGATAAAGCAGGCATCGCGGAGTTGGAACATCTGTTTTGATGAGATAGTCAAAGAGTTTGACATCACCAAAATGGTAGATGAACCTTGTATATACAGAAAGGTAGTAGGGAGTATAGTGGTAATCCTCGTAGAGTGCCTGGATGACATACTCTTGATAGGGAAGGAGTTTCCTATGCTACGCTCGATCAATCTCCGCTTATCACAAAGATTCTCCATATAGGATCAAAGTGATACCTACTAAATCCTGGATTTTGGATCTATGAGATAGATCTAATTGGATGTTAGGATTCTCACTAGTTGAAGTGAGATGGTATCAATTGATCCTGGAGAGAATCACTGGAAGTGTTCCAGGGTGATAAGGACGACTGAATGTCAGTCACAGGCATTGTCTTTACCCTCAGTAAAGGGACGGTATGTTGGAAGAGTTCCAAGCTAGATACCGTGGCATACTAGACGATAAAGGCTGGATACATCGCTACTTAAGATGCTACCAAAGTGGCTGTCTGGATGTATATTTGTTCATGAGATGAACTTAGTTCCTCCCATTGTGTGACAATGGAGTTATGGCTTATGCCAAGGAACGTCCGTCCCATCAGTGATCCAGACATATTCTAAGGCAGTATCACCAGATCAAGGAGATGGTTGATCTCCAGGGTGATCGAGGTTAGGAGAGTAGACTCAGAGGACAACACGGCGAATCCACTCACAAAGGCCTTTTCCTAGAGAGAGACTTTTATGGGATGGTTGAGTATGAGATACTACAACCACTGCTATCAGATGGCCCTAGTGCAAGTGGGAGATTGTTAGTTATATGTATGCCCTAGAGGCCATTACTATACATAGGATGTATATTGTAGTGGATGCTTGGACATATATAGGGAGGACTTTCTTGCTCGACATGATAGTATGCTATCTGGTTGCTCTTTACCTTAACGTGTACACTGATTGTCTCTCTGTTACATGTTGGTAAAGCCCTTAGGATGTGTACTTGACTACCTGGACTATGATGCGGATCATACTAGTGGGGACAGGGTAGTCCATAAGTACATCCTTCAAGGTCCCTAGTCGTGGGTATATCGAGACGGGGCATCGATATACCAGAGTAGACTAGCGTATACCTTCTCGACCCATACAGATGGGCGATGGATGATCCCATATCCATTGGTGTTTGACATCAGAGATGATATACGGGTGCTCAGTGAAGACTGGGTACACTGGACGGACTCGCCGAGAACTCCCAGATGGTATTATACCTTACGTCAGATGGCAGTTCTCTGGTGACACTGGTACAGAGTAGTCTGTTGACCCGAGATCATCATAGAGTCTTGTGTGGTTTCCACTGTGCTTTGATTTCCATCTTACCACGTCCAAGAGGGCATGCAAAACGGTGGTTTTTGGGTACAGTCCCGAATCACATGGAGGCAATGAGCGATAGGAGGGGATTCGTCTCACCCGGTATAGGGAGTTGATATTGCGCTGTGTTCGAATGGCTATAACCGGAAATCCCTGGCCAGGGTTGCTGAGATTTACTGGTAAGTGTTACCAGTAGTTTCTCGAACTGTTATAGACCTCATATCGACACGACTTATCGAGCTATTGGGGTCTGACGTTTACCACCCCTAGGCGAGATATGCGACATATCAGACGATCAGACCGGACTGTACGGTAAGTGTTACTGGTTGGATTCACAGGAGTATGAGCGGGCTTGCTCGTCGATCTTCTGATCGCTCAATACCCGGGTGGCCGTTACGTTTAGCAGACCGCTTGCGGCTTATGGGTGTTTGATATGATCATCACCTACTGCCGGCGTATTGACGAGTCTTTTGAGTCCTACACAGAGGTTTCCTGGCTCAAGCGAAACGAAATAGGAGCACATATGAGATATGTGCGGGACCGAGAATAATGCGTGTATGTGATACCGTATTCTATTCTCGCGATGAATGTATCGATTGGTTGTATGCGATATAACCTAGTTATCGAATCAAGGATTGATTCGATAAGTCGATACATTGGATATTAGTCGGTCATATGCGATATGACCGGATCGTTAAATCAAGCGTTGATTTAATTATTTAATGCATAATTATATATTTGATATATTACTTTGCATTAATTAGTATTGGTTCACTTAAAATGGATTTTCTCACTTGAAGTGCACATTGTATATGTGATATATTTTTTGTGCACTTGATTGTATCATGTTTGATGATACATGCATGTTTGGGTGTATGTTTAGTTTAAACCTTGGTTAAGTAAATGGTTAGGGTTTTAATTTATTTATTTATTCATTTATTTGTTTATTTCCTTTTAAGGCAAGAAAAGAAATGGTTGCTTATTGGATTTACCTGAAGCTTCATGAAGCTTTGAAAAAGTTCAACCATTTTTGTTTCTTTGCCTAACCTAACCATTCACCTAACCTTGGTTTATTCTCTACACTTAACCATGTTTGCTATATATGATAAGAATCATTCTTTATTTTGATCATCAATAATTCTTATCATATTATCTTCTTGTTCTTCTTCTTCAAGAAAGAAGCTTGCTAGCTTCAATGGTGAAATGAGAAAAAGAGTGAGAAATCCAATTCTAAAGTGAACCCACTTCCTATTTCTTCATCCTCTACCACTTGCCAAGTAGTATATGGTGTTTTCTTCACAAGTTTCATGACTTGGTGAAGTTGGAGCTTGATCTTGTGTTGCCTCGACGTAGATCATCTTCGGCATCGAAGTCGACGACCTAGCCCGCCCATTTCTCCGATGAAGCCGACGCTAGAGTCCGGGATCCGATGATCGCAGCGAAGGGACTTCATCACGGAGCTATGGAGGTGGAGGACCGGATCTACAAAGGTTGTATTTTCCGTTCACTTAGTTAAGTTGTTAACTAGTTGCATGTTTCGCCTATTCTCTAGTTAACGATCCGTATTAGGGTTTCTCGGCACTTATAAAATTTGAAATTGGCATTGTTGATGCCTTGTGAGACCTCATTAGTGTGCCAGGAACCCTACAGTAATAGCATATCATAAATATGAGGTATGATCAATGTCAACTATATCATGAAGTCTATGAATATGTGGATATCATCCAACTGTGTGATCAATATCATCAATGTCAATATATGTAGGTCGAAATCGTCCACGTGTCACCCAATGACAATAAGCCTCATGCATGTAAATATCATAAACATATGCATTGAAGTATGAGGATGTAAATCAACATGTGTCGCTCGCGACATATCAAAATCATGGAACCTGAGTGTCAAGCATCGACACTCGAAAACATCATGAAACCTGTGCCTAGCATCGGCACGCAAATCCTCATATACATGGGGCTCCGTCAGTCCGTATCGGCCTATCTCATCTCTCACCTCCGGTCGGTATCCCCCAGATATCCGCCGAGCTCAACACAATCATCGGTAGGTAATACTCCCCTTCCAGGCTCACCGTCTAACATATGCGAGTCTTCTTTCCCCGGGGTACCTCACCGGGTCCACCATGTACCCGCAGACGGTGCCTACCGCTCCTCGAATCGAGTTTCACATGCCACTCTCAGAACCAAAAAAAACACATGGTGGACGCACTGAAATATCATATCAAGGGTAACGGGGGTTTTCAACCAATACATACTTTCTTTTAAAATACTCACAGTTCCCAAATCCAGAAATATCATGAAAACAACATATCTCAATACGTATAATCAGAAAGCATGATGTATGCGACATATAAAAGAAATGTAAGCATATCAGTGTATCATGCAACATGGAATAGTAATATGCACATATTTAGGGAAGACCGCTTCTTTAAAATGAATCAGTTTTAGAAAGTATCTTGCGGTTCCCAGATCTCCAAATCAAACCAGAATCGTCTATGTATGTGCAAATATGTATGTGTACAAATATGAGTGTACCATATGTAAGTACACGAAAATGAATGTACAATAGATGTGCGCACTGGTACGAATATACAATGTGCATGTGCGCAAGTATGAAGATATCAATATATGTGTGCACTGGTATGAATATACAGTGTGCATGTGCGCAAGTATGAAGATATCAATATTTGTGTGCACTGGTATGAATATACAGTGTGTATGTGCGCAAGTATGAAGATATCAATATATGTGTGCACTGTAATGAATATACAGTGTGCATGTGCGCAAGTATGAAAATATCAATATATGTGTGCACTGGTATGAATATACAGTGTGCATGTGCGCAAGTATTAAGATATCAATATATGTGTGCACTGGTATGAATATACAGTGTGCATGTGCGCAAGTATGAAGATATCAATATATGTGTGCACTGGTATGAATATACAGTGTGCATGTGCGCAAGTATGAATATGCGGCAAATGAATAATAACACAATGGTATAGAATCTACATTAGTGTATCCATGTCATACTGTTTTGCCATTTGAAAGAAGACGAATCGGGGTTTTTTGGAAAATAAAAGCTACGGTGTTTTTAAGAAAAGATGCGTCTTTTAAAAATATCCGTAGAATCCCTTTTCCTGTATTTAAAAAACTCCCGATTCGTTAGTTTTTGAAATAGGTATGACATCGGCCTAGCCTAACATCTACTAGCAAAACTACAGCTCTGACTAACAAGTCAATCAGGAGGGGTATGGAAACCACCTAAATCTGACTCGATATATATATATATATATATATATATATATATATATATATATATAATAGTCGGTGATCCCGCCTCAGAGATACCGCGCGATACAATATCATATGACATCCTCGAGTCATGAGTGCGGATCAATCATCAAATAAAGCTCATACGGTAAATCATCGTACGGCATTCCCAATAGCTGGGTGCGGGTCAATATCACATTCATCTCATTAATTATCAGGTATCATTATCATCATATCACATGATCTGGGGTACTGATCTAAGCCTAGTACAAATCGATACCATCTATACAAATATAAATGCGTGTGTGAAACACACGCCCAAAGGCCCGCTACAATCTCATGTCGTATCCCAAATACGAATCACAATATATCACCGATCTCATGGCACCATGCCCAAAATTATCGACTCATCTCCAAATATCATCCACCATCCTCATCATCCAGGTATAAGTACAACAGATAAGCAGGTGTGTGCGTGTGGGTGTAAACCTATTCTAGGGTTCGCAACTAGGAACTATACTAGTTTACCTCTGCGCCCTAATCCAACCATAATACACCTAATCTCATCTCAAATATCCACGACACACAATAAGCTATCATATATAGTATATATACTATACTAAACATCAAACTGCGGGGTGCTATACGCCATCCACCCGACTTCCCCCATAGATATAATCTATTCACCTGCATCCTGCGTGTCGGTGTCGATGTCGCCTTTATCTTCTTCATCGTATGAAGCCCTCGAGAAGGTACCTACAAGATAACACAATCGCAAATGTACATTAAAATCACATCGGAAAACCAAAACGACACGCTAAGGCCTATAGGTTAGAACCTATGGACTACGCCTTCAAAACCATCAAACAACCCTCGATGTCGTCGTGCAAACGTCAAGTGATCGAGGTAAAACTCAAATACGCAAATCCAGAATTTAAAATACGCAAAACGAAACCCGAACCAAAAAAGCAACTCAGGAAAAAGGCCCTAGATTTTACCCTAGATCAAATCAGACAATTTTGCATATACCAAGGGTCTATTTTACTGATGAGGGGACCACAGAACCAAATTGAGTCACCTTCTCCCTACTATGGCTGCAAATTGCGGCCAGAATGAATTAATTGGCGGCCTGGGTTGGGTATAGGGGCTAGGGTTTTGGTGGTAGTTTTCTAGGTGCCTGCATGTATCACTGTCCTTGCAAAATAATTTTCAGAGTCTCGTGGTGATAGCAGATTTCATTTAACCTTCACAAAATCAACAATTTTCCGATATCCGCTTTTCAAAATCCGTATTCCGGGTTTCTAGTCTCTGGTTTAGGCCTGGATTCTAGCACTAGGGGGTTTGTGAGGCCTCTACTGAGCTTAACTGCACATCACCACTCTCAAATCCCATAAACCCTAACTAAAATTTTCTAAGTCCACAAAACCACTCAATATCGACATGAAACATGTATGGATGCATAAGGAATTAAAACACTACACTAATGGTGCAGAAATTACCTCCTTTGGCAACTCAAGAAATTTCTTGAGTTGCTCAAAGTCCTCAAAATCTCTTCTTTTTTGGTCCAATGTGTTTCCCTTGAGCTTGTGCATCTATTTAATAAAATGGGATTTGGATTTTGGGGTGATTTTCATGGTGTTTTTGGGGTTTGAAGATGGAGGAGGAGAGGGGACAGCAGCAGCAGCAGCAGCAAGGGAAAGAGAGGGGATAGAAATGAGTGAGGAAAATGATGGGGGATGGCTTATGACAAAGGGTTGACCCCTCGCCCACTCTTTCTCTCTCTAATCATACCTCCATATTATAATCTTATCCTTTTCTTTCTTTTCCCAATAAATCAACAACCATGCTTAAAACATGAAGAAAAGCCATGGAAATATATGTAACAAGTGTAAAAATGATACGATGCAACGTTTTGCACAAAATACGCTTAAAGCGCGATTAGCGATTTTTAATCGCGATTAGCACTAAATTAGTGTTAAACTAATCATAAAAACTTAAAATTTGCATAATTCACATAAAACACCCTCTTTTAATAATTTCTATAATTTTCTAAATTTTTCCCCATTTATCGGTATTTAATTATATCGCCTTATTAAAATATTCAATATTTTATTATTAATTTTTAAAAATTCCCCAAAAATAATATTTTATTATTTTGAAATGTTACAATCTTCCCCCCTTAAAGAAATTCGGTCTCCTAATTTAAATTTAAACCCCTCAAATACTAAAACATTTCAGTAAAAGACTAAGTCGTCGGGGCTCCGAAATCATCAATACATAAAACGCATCATAGCGCAATGCATGCGCATGAGAAATGAGCAGATAACTCAAAATCAAAACTCCGTCAAGCATCCCACAATCATCGGAGTCATGGTAAAGACACAAATGTCAAATCCGAGACAAAACCAATATGATATATATCATAACCATACATGTAGACATCAAATCTATACATGTAAATATCAGAAGAAAATGCATGCCAAACCCCTTTAAGTCGATCTGCGATGCGCATAACACTGCACAGTGGCGGACGTCTATTGTATGAAAATAACCATATATATATATATATATATATATATATATCTTTTGTTTAGTAGGTACGTTCCGCCGTTTTGAAAACAATTTAGAAGGGTTCCCTTGTTTTAAACATGTCGTGTTATATCAGACACGTAGGTAAATACTGAGACTAAAGCTCCTTTTTGGAAATCCCTTCGATAACTATCAACGCATGCAAAGTATATCCAGGTACTGTCCTCTGACTAGTCCTGCTCATTACGAAAACACATAGCAAATATCATAAAAACGTACTGCTCCATAAAGAATAAATCCTAAAATGTATATAAGAATACCCTGTGCGTCTGGTGCGCACGGAAATCAAAATACATATATGTGCCATACATGTACACGGAAATAACGTCTAGGTGCAACGGGTGTGCACGAAACATCTGTCATAAGCAACGTGTGTGCCTGACAGCAAAATTAGGTGCATCTGACATGCACGAAGAATCCCGATTTAGTGCATCTGGTGTGCACCAAAATCGTATCTCAAAACAAGCGCTGAACACGCGCGAAAATCCAAATCAGGTGCATCCAACATGCACGAATAAAATCTAAATCCTGCGCACTCAACATGCACGAAATCATGAAATCCAATATCAAGCGTCGAACATGCGCAAGTCCAATCAAATTCACGGAGTGCAGGAAATCAACATCAATATCAGAATCAAAATCGGCAGTATACAATACGGCTCAATCAAAATTAGGTATACCGTGGTATATAAGCTCACAACCATGTGCATCAGCGTGCACAAATCAAATCAAAACGCTAAAAGTGCATGTAAACGATGCTGAAGGCGTAAGTCAAATCGCATGCATAACATAGACATGACATCAAAATCAACATATCGAATGACATCAAATCGAAGTCAGGTGCAACCTAGTGCACAAAATATAAATCTGGTGCAACAAAGGCACGAAATATAAATCTGGTGCGATAAACGCACGAAACATAAAACTGGTGCGACAAACGCACGAAGTATAAAACTGGTGCATCCTGTGCAAGAAATACAAATACGGTGCATCCTGTGCACAAAACCCAAACAATAACTCAAATGCATAAATAGCAACACCGAGTGTACCAAGGTGTAAAAATCATAAGCGTGTGTAACTACGTGCACAAAACACATATTAATGCACTACAAGCACATATAAGCTATACCGAGTGCAAAAATCAAATCGTGTGCGTAACATATGCACAAAATCAACTCAACCGTATGAAACCCATGAAGTCATAAGCAGGTGTAGCCAAGGCACGAAAAAGATATCAGGTGCAATAACTGTGCACAAATCATAAATCAACACAACGGTGTAAAAAGCATATCTCAAGTGTAATAACTATGCGCAAGATATAAATGCCCAGTAGGTGCAACCATGGTGCACGAAAACAAATATCATGGAACTCAGCCATCAAGACTAAATCATGCGAGTAAATCGCCCAAAATACCGAAATCCAAGGTGACGGATACGTGATAATCGAATCACAAAATCACAAATCATAAATATCGTCGTCAGTACATCCTCCTTCAAGGTCGAGAAGGTGTCGGTGCATCCAATGCTAGCAGCGCAAGATATCTACTTGCCTCTTGCTCACGGTCTGGCGTCCTCTGTCTCTGGGCTCTTATCTTCTCTGTGGATTACCAGTCTCGCAATCCGTCGGCTCATCGGCCCTGTCAGGCGTGCTAACGGGGACGATTCCGTCCTGGCGCTTCTCTGGTCACCTTTCGGTCAATCCTCGCGGCCACTCGTAAAGCAGCACGTCACTGGCGCCGACCTCTGGTCCTCTGAATACACATCCCACATCTGATCCTTGGTGCAAATCTTATTGCTGCAGTGTCCTGCAAGGAATCCTGCTCAAGGTCTCTTCCGATCTCGCCTATGCCGAACTGTACGGAGGCTGGTACTCTTGCATAATATTTTCTCTCTCTCTGGACATCTGCGTCCTCAGCACAGCATTTCCTTGAAAGCTGGTCGCATCCCAACGCCTCTATAAACATATCCAACCTTTAATCTTAACGGGGAGTAATAACAGCTCGTCTGCATCTCGCACGAACCTCTTGTCCCATTTTTCTGTATCATCGTCCATTTCGACGTCACGTCTTTATCTGCGCACTGCAAATGTTCTCGGCTACGGTCAATCCGAAGTCTCTCACGCGGACTCGAATTTGCGAACTCGGTATCTTCATCGCTCTGTGGAAGATATCTAGCCGAACACGTCCTCAGGAACTCGTCCCAACCTGTGGAGCTATATTCCATACGCGTCCATTCTTGATCAATTCACAATGCATCTGGTTGAGGTCCTTTATCCAAACCTGGTCAACTATCTCGTCGACGATGCCAAACTCTGGCCTGCTGGGTGTGCGCAATATGACCACTCCTAGGTCCAAGTCTTCTCGTATAGTATTCCAGAAAGGTCCTGTCGAGGTCTCTCTCAAATCCCGTTTCTGCCGAATTGCCCGGAAGTTACCATCCTACACTATATATATTTCTTGTTCCGGAACGGCTGCATTCTCATCATGACTCCTTCTGGAAGATATATCCATAATCAATACCTCTGCATGCGTATCGCATCTCTGACGTCATCAGAGTGGAACGCCATCCCGTCGAAATCTCGTGCGAACTCTTTTCTCCACTTTTATCTGCTATCGACTGCTTCGGACTCGTCTCATCGTGGCTGCATGGACTGCGCTCCAACGACTATGCTCGTATCTGGAGTCTCTCAAGCAATGTGTCCCATCACATGATATCCGAAAGATGTCAAACCATCCGATCGAGTCAGAACCTCATAATCCCCCAAGAAATCAACATCTTGAGTACAGTTTAATAGTATTCCAGTACATACCACAGCACCTGTGGACCAACCGTAGAAGGGCAAATCCAAGCCTCACAAATGGCACCACTAAACTGCCGCAAACCCTAAGGTTCGGAGGCGTTCCATGGTCATTACGTCGAGTTAGGGTTTCATTATTCTAGAGGGTCCATAGCATTACTTGCATTGTCTTTCGAATACTTTAAACTTGGAAATGGGTTCCTGACATTCGATCGTCTCTATCGACTCTCAACAAATCTGCGTGAAGTTGTTTCTAGCTGGAATCAATTTATCAGATGACCTTGCATCGGAGTAAGCGAACGAACCGCATGTCCTAGTCATTCATTCTTGGGTGACTAGCGACCTTCTATCATATCTCTAAATATATACTCATGCTGCAGTAACTCCAACATCTGGGCGATATCTCGTCATTTGCAGCAACAACTGGCTCATTCGTCTGTATGCTGAATAGCGCCTCAATCATCATGAATAAGCGATATATCAATGGTCATCACATCCTGGCTGGCCTCTAGCAGTAGCCTGATCCACTGGTGTCGATCAGCACATCCAGGAAATCTTGTAAAAGCGATCTGTCAAACGCTCATGGCGCGAAAACACACTAAAAGGACGTCTCTCTATGCAATCGCACGTCTCTGGAATCATGCCCTGGTCAGTCCTCGTCCGTGACGAGCTCATGCTGATGCAACTCTAGCCGTAGCTCTCTCTGCCCGTGCAATCGAGACAGCAAAATCATAACCAATATCGATGAGGATAGATCATAGGAATAAATATAATACTGTGCAAGGAAATGTGCATCCTAAGGTTTCTTAAGCGGAGTAGCATATCGTAAGTATGCCGCGGAACATACGAACAGTACGTCACTCTACTCAAGCTACCTACTCCATCAACCAAGGGTCATCCTATGCGACGAAAGTTCGGGTATAATACCCCCTCAACTAAGTCTAAGTTCCGTAATGTCAAGCTTAAGTTCCGTATATATATAAACGCTCTAGGCTCCACATAGTCAAACTTAGACTTGAACCAAGGTCAACCTAGCGCTCTGATACCAACTTTATCACGACCCGAAATAGCACGTGACTGGGACTTGAATCATATGAAGTCTATAGGAACCCATCTAACTCAAGTAAGCCAAGAGCCCAGAAATCTAAAACCATTTTTAAGGAGTAAATAAGGAAAATTAGTTTTAAGAAGTGAAGAAAACATGTTTTTAAAACAAGGTTATTAAATAAGTAAGCCGAATATGCATTTTTAAAATGCCACGTCTTTTCTGAAAATTTCGGCAGAGTTTCCTTTGTAAATACTAGCCCCGAATGGGGTACAACATGAATAATAATATATATGCACAATGAAAAGGCATCCCCAAGCGGGAGCTAGCTCTTCATCAATCAACGGCCACAACCACGCAAGCAGTATAATATACAACGCCGAAGGGCGAGGATCAAAACTCAAAGGAAAACTCAAAATCAGCATGAAAACCAAAATACTACAACGCGTGACTCTAAGGTCGAAATAATACATAACTGGTTTTCTAAGTCTGAAACAATATACAAGTTTGGTTGATGGAATTACTAGATACAACTGAACAATACATGTACAATGGTGGTTCTGATGAAAAAGAACCCACCTACCAAAGAAAGTCACCCGTAAGGAAAGCAGTGTGCCAGAAAAGCCGCAATGAAACCTATACGGCAAAACCTGCAAGAAACTGTGGCACAACGGGGGGGAGTTGCCAACTCGTGAATAGAAAACATCACAGAGTAGAAATCGTATGTATAACACAATCCTAGATCAATACGATCAGATATATATATAAACCTCAAATGAATACATCTGAAGCAAGATAAGGTGGCAATGTAACATCTATACATGAGTGTAGTGCCAAGTGCTCGTGCCGGTGCCTCAGGTAATAGCATATCATAAATATGAGGTATGATCAATGTCAACTATATCATAAAGTCTATGAATATGTGGATATCATCCAACTGTGTGATCAATATCATCAATGTCGATATATGTAGGTGGAAATCATCCACGTGTCACCTAATGACAATAAGCCTCATGCATTAAAATATCATAAACATATGCATGGAAGTATGAGGATGTAAATCAACATGTGTCGCTCGCGACATATCAAAATCATGGAATCTGAGTGTCAAGCATCGACACTCGAAAATATCATGAAACCTGTGCCTAGCATCGGCACGTAAATCCTCATATACATGGGGCTCCGTCAGTCCGGATCGGCACATCTCACCTCTCACCTCCAGTCGGTATCCCCTAGATATTCACCGAGCTCAACACAATCACCGGTAAGTAGTACTCCCCTGCCAGGCTCACCGTCTAACATATACGAGTTTTCTTGCCTCGGGGCACCTCACCGGGTCCACCATGTATCCGCAAACGGTGCCTACCGCTCCTCGAATCGAGTTTCACATGCCACTCTCAGAACCGAGAAAACACATGGTGGACGCACTGAAATATCATATCAAGGATAACCGGGTTTTTCAACCAATACATACTTTCTTTTAAAATACCCACGGTTCCCAAATCCAGAAATATCATGGAAACAACATATCTCAATGCGTATAATCAGAAAGCATGATGTATGCGACATATAAAAGAAATGTAAGCATATCAGTGTATCATGCAACATGGAATAGAAATATGCATATATTTAGGGAGGACCGCTTCTTTAAAATGAATCAGTTTTAGAAATTATCTTACCCAGATCTCTAAGTCAAACCAGAATCGTCTATGTATGTGCAAATATGTATGTGTACAAGTATGAGTGTACCATATGTAAGTACACGAGTATGAATGTACAATATATGTGCGCACCGGTACGAATATACAGTGTGCATGTGCGCAAGTATGAAGATATCAATATATGTGTGCACTGGTATGAATATACAGTGTGCATGTGCACAAGTATGAAGATATCAATATATGTGTGCACTGTAATGAATATACAGTGTGCATGTGCGCAAGTATGAAGATATCAATATATGTGTGCACTGGTATGAATATACAGTGTGCATGTGTGCAAGTATGAAGATATCAATATATGTGTGCACTGGTATGAATATACAGTGTGCATGTGCGTAAGTATGAAGATATCAATATATGTGTGCACTGGTATGAATATACAGTGTGCATGTGCGCAAGTATGAATATGCGGCAAATGAATAATAACACAACAGTATAGAATCTACATCAGTGTATCCATGTCATACTGTTTTGCCATTTGAAAGAAGACGAATCGGGGTTTTTAGGAAAATAAGGGCTACAGTGTTTTTAAGAAAAGATGCGTCTTTTAAAAATATCCGTAGAATCCCTTTGCCTGTCTTTAAAATACTCCCGATTCGTTAGTTTTTGAAATAGGTATGACATCGGCCTAGCCTAACAACTACTAGCAAAACTACAGCTCTGACTAACAAGTCAATCGGGAGGGGTATGTAAACCACCTAAATCTGAGTCGATATATATATATATATATATATATATATATATATATATATATATATATAATAGTCGGTGATCCCACCTCAGAGGTACCGCGTGCGATACAATATCATATGACATCCTCGAGTCATGAGTGCGGATCTATCATCAAATAAAGCTCGTACAGTAAATCATCGTACGGCATCCCCAATAGCTAGGTGCGGGTCAATATCACATTCATCTCATCAATTGTCAGGCATCATTATCATCATATCACATGATCTGGGATACTGATCTAAGTCTAGTACAAATCGATACCATCTATATAAATATAAATGCGTGTGTGAAACACACGCCCAAAGGCCCGCTACAATCTCATGTCGTATCCCAAATACAAATCACAATATATCACCGATCTCATGGCACCATGCCCAAAATCATCGACTCATCTCCAAATATCATCCACTATCCTCATCATCCAGGTATAAGTATAACAGATAAGCAGGTGTGTGCATGTGGGTGTAAACCTATTCTAGGGTTCGCAACTAGAAACTATACTAGTTTACCTCTACACCCTAATCCAACCATAATACACCTAATCTCATCTCAAATATCCACTACACACAATAAGCTATCATATATAGTATATATACTATACTAAACATCGAACTTCGGGGGTGCTATACGCCATCCACTCGACTTCACCCATAGATATAATCTATTCACCTGCATCCTGCGTGTCGGTGTCTATGTCGCCTTCAACTTCTTCATCGTATGAAACCATCGAGAACGTACCTACAAGATAACACAATCACAAATGTACATTAAAATTGTTCGATATAGTGCCCTCAGAGTCAATTATTGGATCACAGGCACGTGATTGCATTGATTGAGAGAGGACCTATACCGGTAGGACAGTCTTACTCAAGATGATAGTATGCTATCTGGTTTATCTTTATCATCGTGTACTGCTTTAGGTGGCATTACTGATCACTATTGCACGTTGGTAGAGCCCTTAGGATTCTTGCTTGACGGCCAGCAGTATGATGGCGATCATATACGTGGGAGCTGGGGTCTATAAGCGCATCCTTAAAGTGGTCCCTAGTCGTGGGAGTTTTCGAGACAGGGCATCGTTACTTCGGAGTAGACTAGTGTATACAGTCAAGACCCCGACGAGGGCCATTGGTGTCAGTTGGTTCACCTAAGATGTATACAGGTGCTCATTGGGTTATGAGTACACCGGACAGGACTCGCCGGGAACATGCTAGTTGGTATTATACCTGACGTCAGATAGCAGTTCCCTGGTGACATGTGTACAGGTTAGTTCATCGACCTGAGATCGTCATTTGTCTCGTGTGAGTTCCCACTGTACTTTGATTACTACCCTACCACAGCTCAAATGAGTCATGCAAACAGGTTTTAGTTGGGTACAGTCCCGAGCCACATGGAGGCAGTGAGCGGATCGGCAGGGGTTTCGTCTCTCCCGGTATTAAGGATGAGATCGCGCTGTGTCTAGGAGAGCCATTACACGAAGTCCTTGGCCAAGGCAGGAGATTTACTGGTAGGTATTCCATTAGTATCTCAGGGTGTTCTGTGTTACACTCCGACACGACTTGTACCGCTTTTGGGGGTCTGACTTTTACCAACCCCCTAGGCCCGCCATGCAATGCTCATAGACGAACGGACGAGACTGTACGGATATTGTCACTGACAGGCTCAGTAGGGTGTCAGGATGAGTTCGCTCATCGACCTCCCTTTTGGTCAATACCTGGTAGCCCGTTACGTACAGCTAGTACCACTGACGTGCTAGTGGTTAAATCCACAGCCAAAGTATTGACGAGTCTTTAGAGTCCCCCACTGACAGTTTCTCAAGTTTCGGGCGAAACGTTGTAGAGGTCGTATGATATATGACAGGGTTCGATCTTATACGTGCGGTATTGCACGGATCATGATTGGAAGGATCATTCTAGTGGGCTTTAGTTTAAGCCGGATCCTAGTATTAGATTTGTTGGATTACTTTAGTCTCGTCGCATTCGCATTCAGTCGGAATGCGGATGCAGGTATGTATATACAGGTGAGGGGTATCCTTGTGATCCGTCACGAGTTTACTTTAGATGTTGCTGTATCTTTTTGTTGTGCCAAACATTTGGATTAATGTTTGGATGGTGGAAATAATGAGCTAGAATTTCATCATGAGATGCATTAATGTGACATGGACATATATTATGACTCATGGTCTCTTTTTTGTGAAAAATGTCACATTAGTGGATTGTTTTGTGTCTTGATTTGATGAGAGGAGAGAGAGGGGCAGCCAAGGGTGAGGTTGGCTCTCATATTATTCTACTCTCTCTCTTATTTTTCAACACAAGAACAACACAAGAAAAGAAAAGAATAGAAAGCTTCTCTTCTTCTTCTTCCTCTAGCTCATTATCTCCTCCAATGGCAACACCTTCAACCTCCATCCAAGTCATGGATGCAATAGACAATGTTATTACAAACATTCTCTACAACACCTTGGACACGTCGGCTAGCACACTTCGTGCCCGAGTTGCTTCGGATGAAGCGGGAGCCCGTAAAAAGAATCGATGATGTGGTGCCCTTTCCAACGAGGAGATCGAGACCGGAGATGCCGCGAGGAGCTTGGGATGGTGGCCAAAGACCGAAGGACACGGATCGATCGGTATATCTTTCTATCCCTTCTCTAGATAGCTAGTTGTAGATTAATGGTTCGATCCGGGTTTTAAGCATACGATAGCGCCAGTTTCAAGTTAAGAAAAAGTTTTCGTTTCCACATTTTGGCCTCGGAAAGACGGCCGGGGCGCTACCGTAGACTTACATGGTATCAGAGCTACGCCATTAACCTTTACTAGCTTGCTCTAACGGGCTTAGAACTTCGATCGAACGAAAATTCCGAAACCGCGATTTCAAGTCATGCACTTTCTGTCGATTTTCTTTTGTTGTCAAAAAATTATTTGGTATGTTGCAGAAATACGTGCAGAGTTTTCTGAGAACACTGCAGAAAAATGGTACTATGATCTTACTGTAGCGCCGCGGAACCGCGGCCTTAACCCCGTTTTGGCCGCGGTTCCGCCGCTGAACAGTAGCTTCATTGCACCATTTTTCCTACAGTGCTTTCTGACTTGGAAATAGGGTTTCTAGTAATTTTATTTTGGGCCCAGATTTGTTTGAGTATTGGGTATTGTGCTTGGGGCCCACTTCAGGAATTTTTGTCGATCGAAGATTTTAAATATGTTAGTTCACAGTATTTACATTATATCTGTGATCGTGAATGTCATTTAATCGGTAAATCCTGTCTAATTGCTATAGCCCTTTTAGACGGATTTACGAACGTGACATTCACGTTGATATTCTGTGTTGTGCTGTGATGTTGCGGATTTGTCGTGGTGGATAGCCTGGATGCAATGGTAGTACAGTTTGGTTGTATTTGTACATTTGATATTACGGCGCAAGCGTCCGACATGTGGACTGCCGTCACTGCCTGTTTGTATATTATTCTTTTAGGGACACGACCGGGCTGAGGTCGATGTACCCGTTGTATATTTTACTTTCTGTACTAGGATTACCCCGCGGTGGGGTGCACGAATAGCCGGGTTCTAGATGGCAACGGGCCTGCATCTCATGGCTTTGAGACGAAGGGGGCTTTACTCTAGAATTAGCGGGCTATTCGCCGCACTCGTAGGGGGTACAGGTTGACCCAAGGAGGGGTGCTCAAGTTACCGGATTCCGTGAAGTGCTGGGTGGTCCATTCACGTTGTTGAAGGGGGCTGCCTCGCTTCAGGTTTTGGCGGGTAACTTGCCACGCCCGTAGGGGTCTAGGATTTCATTGCACAGGCTATCCACACGACCACGGGAACGTCGGGTTTCAGTAGCGGCTCTATGAAACCGGGGATCCCAGATTATCTGTATTGTCCTGTGATGCTTATTACTCTCTGTTATATTGCATTTTTATCACGCCATGAGAGAATATTATATATTGATATATATATATATATATATATACTAGTAGATGTTGTATATGTTTTACACCCGCGCTAGTCCAGTCCCCGCTCTGTCGTTAGTTAAGTAACCTAACGGGTGATGACGGGACCCAGTGGCGAATGCGGATGGCATATACGTACATCATATTTTCGTTCTTTTGTGGTGTGATTAATTGATGGAACTGCATTGATTCGGATCAATGCAAGCTAAACAAACCTATTATGATGTTGTTGGAACATTTTTCAGAAAAAGCTGTTATTGCAAGGACGTTTTCCTTTGTTTTGCACAGTGGTATTCAGTTGGAATATCCTGCGCCTCAGTCGACGAGGCAAGGGCCGAGATCTCTTCACTGGGAGTGACCCCTTGGACAGAAGTTTGTGTCAGGGTAATAACTTCACTATAGCCGATTGCCTTTTTGCTTTGCATCGTGGTATTCAGTTGGAATATCCTGCACCTCATTCTACGGGGAAAGAGCCGAGATCCCTTCACCAGGAGTGACCTCTTTAGCAAAGGTTTTCGCCACTATATTTTTATAAAAAGCTATCCGGTTCCTTCAACGATATCAAGTTCATTACGTTAAAGGTTTTTCGCCAAAAACCATTCGTAGCCCTCCGTCATTTCAGACGGGTAGCACTTAGTATTCATGCTATGTTTGTTGGCCAAAGTCAAGGCATAGTGTATGGTAGCTATTTGTTACTTTTCTGTTGCATAGATAGATGCGTTGGTTTGGGACAGTCGTACTGTTTTGTTGGCCAAAGTCAAGAGTAGATACGGGTGGGTTCAAATTAACCTGGAAAATGACGGGTAGAACATGACATGTGACTTATGATTTGTTGGCCAAAGTCAAGGTCATAAGAGCATGGGGTAAAAATCACATCGGGGGTTTCTAAAGAAACTGAAACTTGCCAGATATGCGCATACCTTCTGGAGTGTAATAACGTGAGTGGATTCCATCACGTTATCATGCGATGATAGTTGGATCCCGATTCCCACTGATGAGTTGGTTTACTCCTCGGGTGATCCCGACTAATTCTACTTTCAGGTTTGGAGGAGAATTTGAGGTTACAGTGGGAGGTTTCCTGATTAGATAAATTGATAACCATTCTGATCTAGGTTAGAGTGCACGCAGAGTGTTTCTTCTCTCTCTCTCTTTGGCAGCGACCATGACCCGACCCTTGACTATGACTCAGTGACCAAGATTAACCGAACCTTCTTAAAACACTGGCTTTTGGATTGTCTGAGTTGCATACCTCATTGCCACTCCTACTTTTACCCTTTTCTCCAGAACACCCCGTATTACTACGAACTTCCACTTCCATTGGATACTCCATCGTATGGTTATTTACGAACTCGAAGGAACTTGTTCCAGTTCGGGGATGGATTCTGGTCCAGGAGAAATAGGAATAAGGTTCTATTCAGTTGTCTTTTATCTTTACCTTCTCTCGGGTTGCGAGTGCTTATAGGATTAGGACGGTGCACCTATTACGCTTATTGGATAGTCTTCTTCCAAACCATAGGCTGGTGCCGAATGGTAGGGAAGGAAGAAAACCATTTGGCCTAAAGGCGGTGAACAGATGGTAATGACTAAAGACATATAAAGGGATTTGGAGAGATGGCAAAGAAATATACGGTTATAGTTGTGAATCTGATAATGGAAGAGGCATTACTAGGAATACCCGGATACCCCTCCGAAACATTTACATGTTTCAGTTTCACTGTGCATTGTTAATAGAAAACTGATTTCCCAATTAGACACTTGCTCCAGGGTATGTATTTACCAGGTATGATTCTCACATCTGTATGGTTTTACAGATAATGAGTGGGAGTAATTTATTGGGAATTGGGTGATCGTCCTCATTATATCGGGATTCGTTGTAATTGGTGATATTTGAGGAAATCGCCTGGGCTGTTTGCCAGACGGTAAATATTTGGTTTTGAATATCCGTTGTTATGCACCAATTTCAAATTGATATATCTGTACGTTTATTTTTTATAAAGTGAGATATAACTTTTTGAAATTATGTCTATGACATTTACCTATATCAGTGGATGGTTAGGTAAGGAGCATTAAACAGCGGTGTAATTCTTCTTAACCATAAGTACAGTTTTCAACCTATGACACAAGGGGGAATGGGTTATTAGACTCAGAGGACTTATACAGAGTATTGTTTGTTGTCCAGTGTCCATTTGGACAGAGGGGTTGGTACTCGTACTGTATTCTGTTTACTTGTGACTTCTCTAGTTCTTAGACATGTGTTTCGTAGAAATACTAGGTCATAGTTTTGAGAAGTTATAGGTATAAGAGTAAAGTAGAGAACCAGGCGTTGCAAGTATCAGGATTCTTCAAGGTGATCAAAGATGTAGATACTTGTGTATGGTATTCATTTGATAGTAATGATTAAGAGAACTTGCTTCTCTTTCAGGTTACTCATAATTGGAAGCACTCCTAAGTTGAGTAATATTGATCGGCATCTCTCCATTTAGTTGACATGCACTGGTGACAGCTGCATGATTTGAATCTGGTTCCAATTAAATTAGTGCCTCTATTTCTATATTGGATATAGAATAGTTCATATCTTAACGATGTTAAGGTACGGGGAGTTTTCCGGCTTATGCTTAAAACCGGACTCTGGATAACTCAAGGCACGTTTCTGTAATCGCTGTTTGTGGGTTGACCCGGGCTATGACGAGGGTTGACTTTCTACCATCTGGAAGATCAATAGTGATATTGTTCTTAACCCGCCACAGTTTTAGTAAAATGGATTTTTTCAGAAAACAGTAGTGGGAGTATGGTAGAACTGGAAGTGATTCCAGAACCGCAAACGATTACTGAAAATTTGATAAGAACCTAAAGATTCAATCTGGTTTGACATTCCATTGGCCACTCCGCAGATAAGGTGGGTAACCTCAAGCACCCGAGAGGTACTCCAGTAGCCTCAAGGACGGTGATAGGGAGGTTCTTGTTTACCCAGACTTGCCATTTCTGTTGTTCCAGATTGTGAGATCCGGCAGGAGGATGAGTATAGCGTCGTTCTAAACTAGCTTTAGAAGTGTACGTGTATATGACTCTGCCAGAGGGTTATCGTAGTCAGTGGGAGCAGCGGAAGCATAGTGGACAAGTAGCTTGTGTCTATTTATAGACTAAAGCGGATATAGCGGAGGTAGATCATCTATTTCTGATGTGACAGTCATAGGTTTGACTTCATCGGAATAGGGGATAGATCTGTTAAGAAGGCAGTAGGGTGTGATGTCCTGGTATTTCGATGACATACACAGAGTAGGAAGTGATATTCCTATACTACGATCGGTTATACTTTGGTTGTCACACAGTAGTTTCTCCACACAAGGCTTGGATATTATATCAGACATTCTGGTTACTAGATCTATGGTTTTAGATCTAGATTTGGGAAGTGTCCCAATCTGGGTACTTAGACAGTATTCTAAAGGTATTTAGAATGGAAGACTCCAGGCACGGTAGTGTACCTGCAGATGATGGAGTCACCCTCTCGAAAGGTGTCTCAAAGACTAAAGGGGAGAGGGATGTGCATGATTGGCAATATCAGATATTGTTTTTGCACGAGATGCAATATGTTGATATTGATCCAATCCTGGAGAAACGGTCGGAAGTGTAGGGTTCCTAGGCACTCTCAAGAGGTCTCACAAGGCATCAACCATGCCAATTTCAAATTTTAGGGGTGCCGAGAAACCCTAGACTACGGATCGTTAACTAGATGTCTAGGCGAAACAAGAACTAGTAAACTACTTTACTAAGAGAACGGAAATACAACCTTTGTAGATCCGGTCCTCCACCTCCATAGCTCCGCAATGAAGTCTCCTCGCTGTCCAAATCGAATCCCGGGCTCTAGCGTCGGCTTCATCGGAGAAATGGGCGGGATAGGTCATCGACTTCGTGCCGAAGATGATCTACATCGAGGCATCACAAGATCAAGCTCCCACTTCACCAAGTCATGAAACTTGTGAAGAAAACACACTCTACTACTTGGCAAGAGGTAGAGGATGAAGAAATAGTAAGTAGGTTCACTTTAGAATTGGATTTCTCACTCATTTTCAAGAGTTGCCATTGATGGAGCAAGGTTCTTCATCTTGAAGATGAAGAAGAAGAAGAAGAAAAAGTTATGATAAGTTAATTCCAAAAAGAAATTTAAAAGAATACTTATCATAATCAAACCATGGTCAAGTGTAGAGAATAAATCATGGTTAGTGGGAATGGTTAGGGTTAAGCATGAAGACAAAAATGGTGACTTAGTCAAAACTTCATGAAGCTTCAACATGCATCCAAAGAAAGCCACCATTTTTCTCATTATGCCATTTATTTTCCAAAAAGAATAAATAAATAAATAAATGAATAAGAAAAGAAAAACCTAACCATTCATATAACCATGGTTTAATCTTTACACAAACCCAAGGTAAACATGTATCATCAAACATGATACAATCAAGTGCACAAATGTATATCACATATACAACTTGTGCAATGCAAGTGAGAAAATCCATTTAAAGTGAACCAATACTAGTTAATGCAAAGTAATATATCATATATATAATTATGCATTAAATCATTAAATCAACACTTGATTCAATGATCCGGTCATGTCACACACAACCGACTAGTATACAATGTATCGATTTATCGAATCAATCATTGATTCGATAACTAGGTTATATCGCATACAACCATTCGACACATTCATCACGAGAATGAAATACGGTATCACATACACGCATTATTCTCGGTCTTGCACATATCTCATATGCGCTCCTATTTCGTTTCGCTTGAGCCAGGAAACCTCTGTGTAGGACTCTAAAGACTCGTCAATACGCCGGCAGCAGGTGATGATCATATCAAACAACCACAAGCCGCAAGCGGTCTGCTAAACGTAACGGCCACCCGGGTATTGAGCGATCAGAAGATCGACGAGCAAGCCCGCTCATACTCCTGTGAATCCAACCATTAACACTTACCGTACAGTCAGGTCTGATCGTCTGATATGTCGCATATCTTGCCTAGGGGTGGTAAACGTCAGACCCCAACAGCTCGATAAGTCGTGTCGATATGAGGCCTATAACAGTTCGAGAAACTACAGGTAACACTTACCAGTAAATCTCAGCAACCCTGGACAGGGATTTCCGGTTATAGCCAATCGGACACAGCGCAACATCAACTCCCTATACCGGGAGAGACGAATCCCCTCCTATCACTCATTGCCTCCATGTGACTCGGGACTGTACCCAAAAACCACCGTTTTGCACGCCCTCTTGGACGTGGTAAGGTGGAAATCAAAGCACAGTGGGAACCACACAAGACTCTATGACGATCTCGGGTCAACAGACTACTCTGTACCAGTGTCACCAGAGAACTGCCATCTGACGTAAGGTATAATACCATCTGGGAGTTCTCGGCGAGTCCGTCCAGTGTACCCAGTCTCCACTGAGCACCCGTATATCGTCTCTGATGTCAAACACCAATGGATATGGGATTATCCATCGCCCATCTGTATGGGTCGAGAAGGTATGCGCTAGTCTACACTGGTATATCGATGCCCCGTCTCGATACACCCACGACTAGGGACTTTGAAGGATGTACTTATGGACAACCATGTCCCCACTAGTATGATCCACATTATAGTCCAGGTAGTCAAGTACACATCCTAAGGGCTTTACCAACATGTATCATAGAGACAATCAGTATACACGTTAAGGTAAAGAGTAACCAGATAGCATACTATCATGTCGAGCAAGAAAGTCCTCCCTATATATGTCCAAGCATCCACTACAATATACATCCTATGTATAGTAATGGCCTCTAGGGCATACATATAACTAACAATCTCCCACTTGCACTAGGGCCATCTGATAGCAGTGGTTGTAGTATCTCATACTCAACCATCCCATAAAAGTCTCTCTCTGGGAAAAGGCCTTTGTGAGTGGATCCGCCGTGCTGTCCTCTGAGTCTACTCTCCTAACCTCGATCTCCTTGGAGATCAACCATCTCCATGATCAGGTGATACTGCCTTAGAATAAATCTGGATCATTGATGGGATGGACGTTCCTTGGCATAAGCCACAACTCCATTGTCACACAATGGGAGGAACAAAGTTCATCTCATGAACCAATATACACCCAGACTGCCTCTTTGGTAGCATCTTAAGTAGCGATGTATCCAGCCTTAATCGTCTAGTATGCCATGGTATCTAGTTTGGAACTCTTCCAACATACCGTCCATTTACTGAGGGTAAAGACAATGCCTGCGACTGACATTCAGTCGTCTTTATCACCCTGGAACCCTTCCAGTGATTCTCCCCAGGATCGATTGATACCATCTCACTTACAACTAGTGAGAATCCTAACATCCAATTAGATCTATATCATAGATCCAAAACCCTGGATTTAGGAGGTATCACTTTTATCCTTTATGGAGAATCATTGTGATAAGCGGAGAATGACCGAGCGTAGCATAGGAAACTCCTTCCCTATCAAGAGTATGCCATCCACGTACTCTACGAGGATCATCACCATACTCCCTACTACCTTTTTGTATATACAAGGTTCATCTACCATTTGATGATGTCAAACTGTTTGACTTATCCATCAAAACAGATGTTCCAACTCCGCGATGTCTGCTTTATCCTATAAAGCATCTTGCACACGTTTCCGCTGCTCCCACTGTCTACGAAGCCCTCTGGCTGTGTACTTATAGACTCCCTCTTCTAAAACATCATTTAGAAAAGCTGTCATGACACCCAACCACCAGATATCGTAGTCATGGTATGTAGCCGTGGCAAGTAGAATCTGGATGGACTTAAGCATAGATACTGGAAAAAGGTTTCATCATTATCCACGCCTGGTCAATGATGAAAACCTTTAACAAGTCTAGCTTTGAAAGTCTCAACTTTTCCATCTACACCAAGTAATCTTCTCAAGATATACTTGCTCCTGATGGGGATTTAACCGTTCAGATATAGCAACCAAAGTCCATACTTTGTTGGTGTATAAGGATTCCATCTCAGATCGATAAACATCCAGCCATTCTTACAGAGTCTTACTCTCGATGGCCAGCTCGAAACTAGTTGGGTCATCATCTCATTATGCAATCCTCGCTCCCACTATCATAGAGAAACCGAAATATCTCTCAGGTGGGTGAGGAACCCTACTAGATCGGCGGAGAGGCCGAGGTTCGTTGGTAACTATTGAATCCTTTGGTTCTTTCAAATCATCAGCTGCAGTTTGTATAGCTGGAACATTTCCAGTTCTACATAACTGACCTTGCCTCGAGTTTGTCCAGATTTTGCTTTTAGACATAGGCCGGACAACCCCAAATCTTAACTAGCTTAAGACATGGGCTCTTCCCTTTCCATATCACATATGAAGTGGTAGGTAACTGATTTGATTCGAACCCTATTCAATAGGTATGCAGCTTCTCAAGTACATAACTCCCAAAAAGGAAATAGGTAACTCAGTAGTACTCATCATAGAGCACACCTTATCATATAGGGTGTGATTGCTCCGCCCCGATATACCATCGTGCTATGGTGTATACGGAGGAGTAATGCTGAGAGAGAATCTCATTCTCCTTTAGAATAATCTAGGATTTCCGTGCTCAAGTATTCTCCTCCTCGATCTCATCAAAGGACATAATACTTATACCCGTGTTTTGGTTTTCTACTTCTATCTTATATTCTGTGAATATCTCAAAAGGTTCGGACTTGTGTTTCAACAGGAACATATGTCTGAATCTTGAGAGATTATCAGAGAATGTAACGAAGTACAAAGAACCAGTCCTGGCATATGTAGACTGGGGACCTTACATACATCAACATGTATCATCCCAAGAGTTCATCAACTCTTTCTCTATTTCCAGTAAACAGAGCTATGGTCATCGTATCTTTGTGACATGACTGGCAAGTTTCACAAGATGTAAATTCAAACAGGATTTAAATATGCATCTTCATGTAACTTCAGCCAGTCTGGTCGCATTGATATGACCTAGTCTACAATACCTCAAGAAGGATTCGTTCATTTCTGAACTCTTCCTCTTGTGTGTGTTCAGTATATTAAAGAACTGTAGTTTGATTTAGGACATCAACGCTTTTAGATAACGTGCCTGATCCGATCAACTTTTGATATAGGAAATGTTCAAAACATTATCCAACAATACAAAATTTTATCATTTCTTTACTAATAAAGAGACTGATATGATTTTGTATATCAGGTTCGGTATCTAATAACATTTGTTCAGAATCAATGTATTGGTAATACAGGGTGACAGTGACCAACAGACTTGGCTGCAACACTTGCCCCGTTTTCTGCCTCATGAAACTTATCACCCGTTCTCAGTTCTTTACCTATCTGTAGCCCATGTAAAAAATTACATATACGGGATCCTGATCTGGTATCACATACCCAGGACGTAGAGGATACAGAGAAACAGTTCTTTGTAACGAACACACCCG
Source organism: Agapanthus africanus (assembly GCA_030015575.1). NCBI lineage: Eukaryota > Viridiplantae > Streptophyta > Magnoliopsida > Asparagales > Amaryllidaceae > Agapanthus > Agapanthus africanus. The sequence continues at coordinate 386,959,977 of CM057345.1, read as the reverse complement.
AAGGAGATGCATCATATGCACTTTCTTCGTTTGGGCGGCACGGGAAATCTGGTATTCCCCAATTTCCTGCTCTGTCTTATAACAATTATAAGTTGGAGCGGGACCAACGTTCCCCAGCTCAGTATAACAAGCGGGTTCGGTCAATATTCCGTATTATTATCTTGATTAAGGCGTGACATGGTCGCTACCAGGAGAGAGAGAGAAGAAAACACTCAGCGTGCGCTCTTACAAGAATAGATTGGTTATTATTTTATCTAATCAGGATGGCTCCCACAGCTTTTTATCAAATCTTCCTTCAAACCCTAAAAGGAAAGACTAGCCGGGATTAATTACACACTACAAGTTCGCCAATCTTTCAGCCAGGCTAGTGTCGGTACTTTGAGAGAGGTCCCCCGTGCTTTCGCACGAACTTAATTAATGTAAACCTCGTTTTCCCAGAGGCGTAACCCCGTTGACACCTTTCTAGACACCTACTTGATCGGCTAATTGTAATGTGTAAAACTTTCCCAGGAGTAACAATTACTCGCAGCGGGTATCGGGATCCAACTATCTCATAGAAGGTATGCAATCTCATTGCAAATTTCAACACTTGAAATTCCCGATAATATTTTGCCCCTAGCGTCCTATGACCTTGACAGAGGTCAACAAACCATAAGCTGCTAGTCAAGTTCAACCCGTCATTTCCTGATTGAAGTAAACCCACCCGCATGACCCTTGACAGAGGTCAACAAGGTCGCACGACTACCCTAAATCAATCACATCATATGCTTATACAGATAAGCACTAATCAGCTACCGCACACTACGCCTTGACAGAGGTCAACAAACGCAGCACGAATACTAACCAGTACATATCTGAAATGACGGAGGGCTACAACAGGTTTTTCTGAAAACCTATTGCGTAATGAACTTGATATCGTTGTAGAATCAAATGATTTTAAAATTGAGTGCTTTTGAGGCTTTTCTAGTTTTGCTAAAGGAGTCACTCCCGGTGAAGGGATCGTCAGTCCTTTCCTCATCGAATAAGGTGCGGGATATATCATATATATCACTGTGCAAAGCAAAAACTCTTAAAAGCAATCAAAAGACAAACCGAGTGTGTAGCATCTGCCAGTTATTGCTAAAGGAGTCACTCCCGGTGAAGGGATCTCGGTCCTTTCCTCATCGAATAAGGTGCAGGATATATCACATATACCGCTGTGCAAAGCAAGAACTGTAGCTACCTGTTTTATTTTTGAAATTCAATTCTACAACATCTTAAGGTTTCTTTTATTTCATTAATCACATTAATGAAGTCCCATCATTTAAGTACCTAAACATCACAGATAAATACGACGTACACTTATGCCATCCGCATTCGCCTCGATGTCCCCTCGTGCACCGTTAGGTTAGGTAACTAACGGAAGAGCAGGGCAGGGCTAGCGCGGGTGTAAAACATAAGTAACATCTATATAATATATCATATATACTATATACAGTATCTATCACAGAACATATCACATGATCACATCACAGATATCGCAGCAGAAGAAACATATGAAATATTGGATATACTAGGACGTCCGTGTTTTCAATATGAGCCAGTATAAAACACGGATTCCACGGTCGTGATGAATAGCCAAACCCACACCCCTAGACCCCTACGAGAGCGGCAAGCAACCCTACCAATTCTGGAGTTAGGAGACCCGGACTCGACTCCTCGAGTTGGTCTCCCACTGGACTCCAGAACCCGGTTACTTGTGCCCTCCTCCTTGGGTCTATCCTAGTGCGGAAAAGTAAATAATATACAAACGGTGACATCTTCCGCAACCTGGAAGTGCCCCAATAAAAGAATATTACATACAAGTTTTTACATGAATGAAAATGAAAAACACTCATCTCACATATAAACCCCCGGCTATTCAAACACGACGATCCAATATAACATATCCAGCAACGCATAACATCACATGTCATCAACGTAAGTAAATATGCGCATCCCAATTGTCGTTGACATATAGCAACGAAACCGGCGATATCACATATTACACTTACGGTCACAGAAAAGAAAGTGTAAAACTACAACAGTTGGAATCCGCAACCTCATTAGACATCACATGCCTAATCAAATGAAATACTTAGACATCGCATGCCTAACAATTATAAAACCCGCATTTTAGTCTCATTATCGAAAACACTTTTCAATATCAAGTCGGGCAATTCAACAAGATTCCCGACATCCTGATCGAATGCTCGTCGCAAACTTTAGTAGGCGGCCGCACCCCCGATGCCGTCAACGAAGTGCACTAAGGCGGAACACCGCTTCCGCGAGCACCCGAACGAATGCTTTCGGCGACGGGGTTCTCCTACAGTCACTGTGTCGGGGCTATGGAGTGAGGCTGTCTATTAAGTTTACCCGGCGAGTATCCGCGTACCCTACGTGATTGCGACGGACTTTTGATCACATCAAAATTCCGTGGCAACCGATCAAGTGAGACTAAAGTGCTATGTTTATAACATTCATTCAGTTATCTCATAACCATATTGTGAATTCCAATTATTGTATCACATTCCGGATAAATAGAAAATATTAAACTTTCCGATCGAACAATCGAACACCCAAGTTTTCCCTATACAGCTCAACACATGAAATAAGTCTAAAAACATTCAGTTCGTGCCTCAGTACCAACGGTCCAGCCGTAGAAGGGTCAAGCCAACGCCTCACATGTGGCACGCCGTACTGCCCCAAACCCGAAGGTTCAAAGGGCAGTTCAAGACGGTCACATAATCGAGTTAAGGTTTGTTGTCTTCTAGAGGGTCCATCGCGTTACTTGCACTACTTAGAACGTCGTTAAACTACGAAAAAATCCAACACTTGGAAATTTCCCGACAGGGGAAAAATTGGGTATTTAAATCCGGTCGAACCTTTTAACATATTCTAATTATCCGGAAAGCCACAAGGACAAAGTCTGATAATCCGATCGAATCATCGAATCCCCAAAACAACCCCAGAAAATTCAACTCTTGAATAAATATTAAAAATTCCCAGGAAAACCAGCACCAGAAAGCATGAATTACTGTGCAAAGATTGAAGGCCAATCAAGTCAAGAGGCCGCGGAACCGCCGCAGAAGGCAAGCTTCTGCCGCGGTTCCGCCACGCATTAGAGGTATCATGAAAAAAAATTTGCATCGTAATTCTTAGAATTCCCTGCTGAATTTTTTAAGAATTTTTAATCTGGAAAAAACCCAGTTTTTAGAAAAAGTCCAGAGAGCACTTTCTGGATTAGGGTTTCGATTCGTTCGGATTTCAAACTCCGTCTAGACTTCGCCTAAGGTTCTAGCTAAGCTCTGATACCACTGTAGGGTTCCTAGGCACTCTCAAGAGGTCTCACAAGGCATCAACCATGCCAATTTCAAATTTTAGGGGTGCCGAGAAACCCTAGACTACGGATCGTTAACTAGATGTCTAGGCAAAACAAGAACTAGTAAACTACTTTACTAAGAGAACGGAAATACAACCTTTGTAGATCCGGTCCTCCACCTCCATAGCTCCGCAATGAAGTCTCCTCGCTGTCCAAATCGAATCCCGGGCTCTAGCGTCGGCTTCATCGGAGAAATGGGCGGGCTAGGTCATCGACTTCGTGCCGAAGATGATCTACGTCGAGGCATCACAAGATCAAGCTCCCACTTCACCAAGTCATGAAACTTGTGAAGAAAACACACTCTACTACTTGGCAAGAGGTAGAGGATGAAGAAATAGGAAGTGGGTTCACTTTAGAATTGGATTTCTCACTCATTTTCAAGAGTTGCCATTGATGGAGCAAGGTTCTTCATCTTGAAGATGAAGAAGAAGAAGAAGAAAAAGTTATGATAAGTTAATTCCAAAAAGAAATTTAAAAGAATACTTATCATAATCAAACCATGGTCAAGTGTAGAGAATAAATCATGGTTAGTGGGAATGGTTAGGGTTAAGCATGAAGACAAAAATGGTGACTTAGTCAAAACTTCATGAAGCTTCAACATGCATCCAAAGAAAGCCACCATTTTTCTCATTATGCCATTTATTTTCCAAAAAGAATAAATAAATAAATAAATTAATAAGAAAAGAAAAACCTAACCATTCATATAACCATGGTTTAATCTTTACACAAACCCAAGGTAAACATGTATCATCAAACATGATACAATCAAGTGCACAAAAGTATATTGCATATACAACTTGTGCAATGCAAGTGAGAAAATCCATTTAAAGTGAACCAATACTAGTTAATGCAAAGTAATATATCATATATATAATTATGCATTAAATCATTAAATCAACACTTGATTCAATGATCCGGTCATGTCACACACAACCGACTAGTATACAATGTATCGATTTATCGAATCAATCCTTGATTCGATAACTAGGTTATATCGCATACAACCATTCGACACATTCATCGCGAGAATGAAATACGGTATCACATACACGCATAATTCTCGGTCCTGCACATATCTCATATGCGCTCCTATTTCGTTTCGCTTGAGCCAGGAAACCTCTGTGTAGGACTCTAAAGACTCGTCAATACGCCGGCAGCAGGTGATGATCATATCAAACACGCACAAGCCGCAAGCGGTCTGCTAAACGTAACGGCCACCTGGGTATTGAGCGATCAGAAGATCGACGAGCAAGCCCGCTCATACTCCTGTGAATCCAACCAGTAACACTTACCGTACAGTCCGGTCTGATCGTCTGATATGTTGCATATCTTGCCTAGGGGTGGTAAACGTCAGACCCCAATAGCTCGATAAGTCGTGTCGATATGAGGCCTATAACAGTTCGAGAAACTACAGGTAACACTTACCAGTAAATCTCAGCAACCCTGGCCAGGGATTTCCGGTTATAGCCAATCGGACACAGCGCAACATCAACTCCCTATACCGGGAGAGACGAATCCCTTCCTATCGCTCATTGCCTCCATGTGACTCGGGACTGTACCCAAAACCACCATTTTGCATGCCCTCTTGGACGTGGTAAGGTGGAAATCAAAGCACAGTGGGAACCACACAAGACTCTATGACGATCTCGGGTCAACAGACTACTCTGTACCAGTGTCACCAGAGAACTGCCATCTGACGTAAGGTATAATACCATCTGGGAGTTCTCGGCGAGTCCGTCCAGTGTACCCAGTCTCCACTGAGCACCCGTATATCATCTCTGATGTCAAACACCAATGGATATGGGATCATCCATCGCCCATCTGTATGGGTCGAGAAGGTATACGCTAGTCTACACTGGTATATCGATGCCCCGTCTCGATACACCCACGACTAGGGACTTTGAAGGATGTACTTATGGACTACCATATCCCCACTAGTATGATCCGCATCATAGTCCAGGTAGTCAAGTACACATCCTAAGGGCTTTACCAACATGTATCATAGAGACAATCAGTATACACGTTAAGGTAAAGAGTAACCAGATAGCATACTATCATGTCGAGCAAGAAAGTCCTCCCTATATATGTCCAAGCATCCACTACAATATACATCCTATGTATAGTAATGACCTCTAGGGCATACATATAACTAACAGGAAGCAGTTTTAAAACATAAGTGGATGTTCTAGGGATATGATAACGGCAACCTCCTTCAGGAGACAGTTATCATTCCTGGCTTCCAAGGTGACCTGGATGACAGAGTGACTGTCAGAGTTATAGTTTTCCCTCTGACGAGGGGCAGTGCTTTGGACAGGTGATCCAAGCAAACACTGAGGGAGGCATGACGCAGGTTACTGATTAAGTTCAGTTGACGATACAGTCTAAGAAGTTTGGATTTGGAGTTCATTTATGAACTAGGTCCCATCAGACATCCAAACATATTCTAAGACAGGTATTGCTCATTTCGGGAGATGGCTTTCTCCGCAAACTTGAGATAAAGAGAGACATAGAAAGAAACTTTAGGGCGGATCCACTCACTGAGGCTATTCCTCGAACACAATAGTTTCGCAAACGGGCTTTGTGAGACTGATTAGTAGAGGAGTTGGGTGTTCGGTATCACACGGGCTGTGAGTATGCGACATCGCAATAATTAGCCTTGAGTGCAAGTGGGAGATTGTTGGATATAGTGCCCTCAGAGTCAATTATTGGATCACAGGCACGTGATTGCAATGATTGAGGGAGGACCTATACCGGTAGGACAGTCTTACTCAAGATGATAGTATGATATCTGGTTTATCTTTATCATCGTGTACTGCTTTAGGTGACATTACTGATCACTATTGCACGTTGGTAGAGCCCTTAGGATTCTTGCTTGACGGCCAGCAGTATGATGGCGATCATATACGTGGGAGCTGGGGTCTATAAGCACATCCTTAAAGTGGTCCCTAGTCGTGGGAGTTTTCGAGACAGGGCATCGATACTCCGGAGTAGACTAGTGTATACAGTCGAGACCCCGACTAGGGGCGGTGGCCGGTCTCACAAGTCATTGGTGTCAGTTGGTTCACCTAAGATGTATACGGATGCTCATTGGGTTATGAGTACACCGGACAGGACTCGCCGGGAACATGCTAGTTGGTATTATACCTGACATCAGATAGCAGTTCCCTGGTGACATGTGTACAGGTTAGTTCATCGACCTGAGATCGTCATTTGTCTCGTGTGAGTTCCCACTGTACTTTGATTACAACCCTACCAAGGCTCAAAGGAGTCGTGCAAACAGGTTTTAGTTGGGTGCAGTCCCGAGCCACATGGAGGCAGTGAGCGGATCGGCAGGGGTTTCGTCTCTCCCGGTATTGGGGGTGAGATCGCGCTGTGTCTAGGAGAGCCATTACACGAAGTCCTTGGCCAAGGCAGGAGATTTACTGGTAGGTATTCCAGTAGTATCTCAGGGTGTTCTGGGCTACACTCCGATACGACTTGTACCTCTTTTGGGGGTCTGACTTTTACCAACCCCCTAGGCCCGCCATGCGATGCTCATAGACGAACGGACCTGACTGTTCGGATATTGTTACTGACAGGCTCAGTAGGGTGTCAGGATGAGTTCTCTCATCGACCTCCCTTTTGGTCAATACCTGGTAGCCAGTTACGTACAGCTATTACCACTGACGTGCTAGTGGTTAAATCCACAGCCAAATTATTGACGAGTCTTTAGAGTCCCCCACAGATAGTTTCTCAAGTTTCGGGCGAAACGTTGTAGAGGCCGTATGATATATGGCAAGGATAGATCTTATACGTGCGGTATTGCACAGATCATGATCGGACGGATCATACTGGTGGGCTTTGGTTTAAGTCGGATCCTAGTATTAGATTTGTTGGATTACTTTAGTCTCGTCGCATTCGCATTCAGTCGGAATGCGGATGCAGGTATATATATACAGGTGAGGGGTATCCTTGTGATCCGTCACGAGTTTACTTTAGATGTTGCCGTATCTTTTTGTTGTGCCAAACATCTGGATTAATGTTTGGATGGTGGAAATAATGAGCTAGAATTTCATCATGAGATGCATTAATGTGACATGGACATATATTATGACTCATGGTCTCTTTTTTGTGAAAAATGTCACATTAGTGGATTGTTTTGTGTCTTGATTTGATGAGAGGAGAGAGAGGGGCAGCCAAGGGTGAGGTTGGCTCTCATATTATTCTACTCTCTCTCTCATTTTTCAACACAAGAACAACACAAGAAAAGAAAAGAATAGAAAGCTTCTCTTCTTCTTCCTCTAGCTCATTATCTCCTCCAATGGCAACACCTTCAACCTCCATCCAAGTCATGGATGCAAGAGACAAAGTGATTACAAACATTCTCTACAACACCTTGGACACGTCGGCTAGCACACCTCGTGCCCGAGTTGCTTCGGATGAAGCGGGAGCCCGTAAAAAGAATCGATGATGTAGTGCCCTTTCCGACGAGGAGATCGAGACCGGAGATGCCGCGAAGAGCTTCGGATGGTGGCCGAAGACCGAAGGATACGGATCGATCGGTATAGCTTTCTATCCCTTCTCTAGATAGCTAGTTGTAGGTTAATGGTTCGATCCGGGTTTTAAGCATACGATAGCGCCAGTTTCAAGTTAAGAAAAAGTTTTCGTTTCAGCATTTTGGCCTCGGAAAGACAGCCGGGGCTCTACCGTAGACTTACAAAAATCATATTAGAAAACCAAAACGACACGCTAAGGCCTATAGGTTAGAACCTATAGACTACGCCTTCAAAACCATCAAACAACCCTCGATGTCGTCGTGCAAACGTCAAGTGATCGAGGTAAAACACAAATACGCAAATCCAGAACCCAGGTCCCCCATCTTTGTCATTTCAAAAAAAAAGGAATGTGTATATTCAATATTTTATTATTCATACCAGTGCACACATATATTGATATCTTCATACTTGCGCACATGCACACTGTATATTCATTACAGTGCACACATATATTGATATCTTCATACTTGCACACATGCACACTGTATATTCATACCAGTGCACACATATATTGATATCTTCATACTTGCGCACATGCACACTGTATATTCATACCAGTGCACACTAAAATTGATATCTTCAAACTTGCGCACATGCACACTGTATATTCATACCAGTGCACACATATATTGATATCTTCATACTTGCGCACATGCACACTGTATATTAATACCAGTGCACACATATATTGATATCTTCATATTTACGCACATGCACACTGTATATTCATACCAGTGCATACATATATTGATATCTTCATACTTGCGCACATGCACACTGTATATTCGTACCAGTGCGCACATCTATTGTACATTCATACTCGTGTACTTACATACGGTACACTCATACTTGTACACATACATATTTGCATATATAGACGATTCTGGTTTGACTTGGAGATCTGGGAACCGCAAGATACTTTCTAAAACTGATTCATTTTAAAGAAGCGGTCTTCCCTAAATATGTGCATATTACTATTCCATGTTGCATGATACGCTGATATGCTTACATTTCTTTTATATGTCGCATACATCATGCTTTCTGATTATACGCATTGAGATATGTTGTTTCCATGATATTTCTGGATTTGGGAACCGTGGGTATTTTAAAAGAAAGTATGTATTGGTTGAAAAACCCGGTTACCCTTGATATGATATTTCAGTGCGTCCACCATGTGCTTTCTCGGTTCTGAGAGTGGCATGTGAAACCCGATTCGAGGAGCGGTAGGCACCGTCTGCGGGTACATGGTGGACCCGGTGAGGTACCCCGGGGCAAGAAGACTCGTATATGTTAGACGGTGAGCCTGGCAGGGGAGTACTACCTACCGGTGATTATGTTGAGCTAGGCGGATATCTGGGGGATACCGACCGGAGGTGAGAGATGAGATGGGCCGATCCGGACTGACGAAGCCCCATGTATATGAGGATTTACGTGCCGATGCTAGGTACGGGTCTCATGATGTTTTTGAGTGTCGATGCTTGACACTCAGGTTCCATGATTTTGATATGTCGCGAGAGACACATGTTGATTTACATCCTCATACTTCCATGCATATGTTTATGATATTTACATGCATGAGGCTTATTGTCATTGGGTGACACGTGGACGATTTCCACCTACATATATTGGCATTGATGATATTGATCACACGGTTGGATGATATCCACATATTCATAGACTTAATGATATAGTTGACATTGATCATACCTCATATTTATGATATGCTATTACCTGAGGCACCGGCACAAGCACTTTGCACTACACTCATGTATAGATGTTACATTGCTACCTTATCTTGCTTCAGAATTATTCATTTGAGGTTTATATATATATCTGATCGTATTGACCTAGGATTGTATCATACATACGATTTCTGCTCTGTGATGTTTTCTATTCACGAGTTGGCAACTCACCCCCGTTGTGCCACGGTTTCTTGTAGGTTTTGCCGTACAGGTTTCATTGCGGCTTTTCTGGCACACTGCTTTCCTTACAGGTGACTTGCTTTGGTAGGTGAGTTCTTTTGCATCAGAACCACCATTATACATGTATTATTCAGTTGTATCTAGTAATTCCATCAACCAAACTTGTATATTGTTTCAGACTTAGAAAACCAGTTTTATACTTCGTGCGTTTGTCGCACCAGTTTTATGTTTCGTGCGTTTATCGCACCAGATTTATATTTTGTGCACTACGGTTGCACCTGACTTCGATTTGATGTCATTCGATATGTTGATTTTGATGTCGTGTCTATGTTATGCATGCGATTTGACATATGCCTTCGGCAACGTTTACATGCACTTTTAGTGTTTTGATTTGATTTATGCACGCTGATGCACATGGTTGTGAGCTTATATACCGCGGTATACCTGATTTTGATTGAGCCGTATTGTATACCGCCGATTTTGATTCTGATATTGATGTTGATTTCCTGCACTCCGTGCATTTGATTGAACTTGCGCATGTTCGACGCTTGATATTGGATTTCGTGATTTCGTGCATATTGAGTGCGCAGGATTTAGATTTTATTCGTGCATGTTGGATGCACCTGATTTGGATTTTCGCGCGTGTTGAGCGCATGTTTTGAGATACGATTTTGGTGCACACCAGATGCACTAAATCGGGATTCTTCGTGCATGTCAGATGCACCTGATTTTGCTGTCAGGCACACACGTTGCTTATAACAGATGTTTCGTGCACACCCGTTGCACCTAGACGTTATTTCCGTGCACATGTATGGAACATATATGGATTTTGATTTCCGTGCGCACCAGACGCACAGGGTATTCTTATATACATTTTAGGATTTATTTTTTATAGAGCAGTACGTTTGTATGATATTTGCTATATGTTTTCGTACTGAGCAGGACTACTCATATGACAGTACCTGGATATACTTTGCATGCATTGATAGTTATCGAAGAGATTTCCAAAAAGGAGCTATAGTCTCAGTATTACCTACGTGTCTGATAAAACACGACACGTTTAAAACAAGGGAACCCTTCTAAATTGTTTTCAAAATGGCGGAACGTACCTACTAAACAAAAGATATATACATATATGGTTATTTTCTTATAATAGACGTCCGCCACTGTGCAGTGTTATGCGCATCGCACATCGACTTAAAGGGGTTTGGCATGCATTTTCTTCTGATATTTACATGTATAGATTTGATGTCTACATGTATGGTAATGATATATATCATATTGGTTTTGTCTCGGATTTGACATTTGTGTCTTTACCATGACTCCGATGATTGCGGGATTCTTGACGGAGTTTTGATTTTGAGTTATCTGCTCATTTCTCATGCGCATGCTTTGCGCTATGATGCGTTTTATGTATTGATGATTTCGGAGCCCCGACGACTTAGTCTTTTACTGAAATGTTTTAGTATATGAGGGGTTTAAATTTAAATTCGGGGACCGAATTTCTTTAAGGGGGGAAGATTGTAACATTTCAAAATAATAAAATATTATTTTTGGGGAACTTTTAAAAATTAATAATAAAATATTGAATATTTTAATAAGGCGATATAATTAAATACCGATAAATGGGGAAAATATGGAAAATTATAGAAATTATTAAAAGAGGGTGTTTTATGTGAATTATGCAAATTTTAAGTTTTATGATTAGTTTGACACTAATTTAGTGCTAATCGCGATTAAAAATCGCTAATCGTGCTTTAAGCGTATTTTGTGCAAAACGTTGCATTATATCATTTTTACACTTGTTACATATTTTTCCATGGCTTTTCTTCATGTTTTAAGCACGGTTGTTGATTTATTGGGAAAAGAAAGAAAAGGATAAGATTATAATATGGAGGTATGATTAGAGAGAGAAAGAGTGGGTGAGGGGTCAACCCTTTGTCATGAGCCATCCCCCATCATTTTCCTCACACATTTCTCTCCCCTCTTTTTCCCTTGCTGCTGCTGCTGCTGCTATCCCCTCTCCTCCACCATCTTCAAACTCCCAAAACACCATGAAAATCACCCCAAAATCCAAATCCCATTTCATTAAATAGATGCACAAGCTCAAGGGAAACACATTGGACCAAGAAAGAAGAGATTTTGAGGACTTTGAGCAACTCAAGAAAATTCTTAAGTTGCCAAAGGAGGTAATTTCTGCACCATTAATGTAGTGTTTTAATTCCTTATGCATCCATACATGTTTCATGTCGATATTGAGTGGTTTTGTAGACTTAGAAAATTCTAGTTAGGGTTTATGGGATTTGAGAGTGGTGATGTGCAATTAAGCTCAGTAGAGGCCTCACAAACCCCCTAGTGCTAGAATCCAGGCCTAAACCAGAGACTAGAAACCCGGAATATGAATTTAGAAAAGCCGATATCGGAAAATTGTTGATTCTGTGAAGGTTAAATGAAATCTGCTATCACCACGAGACTCTGAAAATTATTTTGCAAGGACAGTGATACATGCAACTTTGTCACGATCTGAAATAGCACGTGACTTGCACTTGAATCATATGAAGTCTATAGGACTCCATCCAATTCAAGTAAGCCAAAAGCCCAGAAATCTAAAACCATTTTAAGGAGTAAATAAGTAAAACTAGTCTTAAGAAGTAAAAAAACATGTTAATAAAATAAGGTTTTAAAATAAGTAAGCCGAATATGCATTTTTAAATCCTCAATATCTTTTCTAAAAATTTCGGCAGAGTTTCCTTTGTAAATACTGGCCCCAAACGGGGTACAACATGAATAATATATATACAATGATAAAAGGCATCCCCAAGCGGGAGCTAGCTCTTTGTCAATCGACGATCACAACCACACAAAAAGTATAATATACAACGCCGAATGACAAGGATCAAAACTCAAAGGAAAACTCAAAATCAGCATGAAAACCATAATACTACAACGCGCGACTCTAAGATCGAAATAATACATAACTGGTTTTCTAAGTCTGAAACAATATACAAGTTTGGTTGATAGAATTACTAGACACAACTGAATAAAATAAATACAAGGGTAGTCACGATGCGAGTGAACCCACCTACCAATGCAATCACCCAGAAAGGAAGCAGTGTGCCAGAAAAGCCGCAATGAACCTGTATGGCAAAACCTGCAAGAAACTGTGGTACAATGGGGGTGAGTTGCCAACTCGTGAATAGAAAACATTACAGAGCAGAAATCGTATGTATGATACAATCCTAGGTCAATGCGATCAAATATATATAAAAACCTTAAATGAATAAGTCTGAAGCATGATAAGGTGGAAATATAACATCTATACATGAGTGCAGTGCGAAGTGCTCGTGCCAGTGCCTCAGGTAATAACATATCATAAATATGAGGTATGATCAATGTCGACTATGTCATGAAGTCTATGAATATGTGGATATCATCCAACTATGTGATCAATGTCATCAATGTCAACTATATGTATGTGGAAGTCGTCCACGTGTCACCCAATGAAAATAAGCATCATGCATGTAAATATCATAAAGCATATGCATGAAAGTATGAGGATGTAAATCAACATGTGTCGCTCGCGACATATCAAATCATGGAACCTGAGTGTCAAGCTTCGACACTCGAAAACATCATGAAAACTGTGCCTAGCATCGGCACGTAAATCTTCATATATATATAGGGCTCCGTCAATTCAGATCGGCCCGTATCATCTCTCAACTCCGGTCGGTATCCCCCAGATATCCGCCAAGCTCAAATACAATCACCGGTAGGTAGTACTCCCTTGCCGGGCTCACCGTCTAGCATATACAAGTTTTCTTTCCCCGGGGTACCTCACCGGGTCCACCATATACCCACAGACGGTGCCTACCGCTCCTCGAATCGGGTTTCACATGCCACTCTCAGAACCGAGAAAACACATGGTGGATGCACTGAAATATCATATCAAGGGTAACCGGGATTTTAAAACGATACATACTCTCTTTTAAAATACCCACGGTTCCCAAATCCAGAAATATCATGGAAACAACATATCTCAATGCGTATAATCAGAAAGCATGATGTATGCGACATATAAAAGAAATGTAAGCATATCAGTATATCATGCAACATGGAATAGTAATATGCACATATTGGGGAAATCCGCTCTTTTAAAATGAATCAGTTTTAAGAAGTATCTTGCGGTTCCCAAATCTCCAAGTCAAGCCAGAATCATCTACGTATGTGCAAATATGTATGTGTACAAGTATGAGTGTACAACAGGTAGGTGCACGAGTATAAGTGTACAGTAAGTATGTGCACAAGCATAAGTGTACAATATGTGAGTACACAAGTATGGATGTACAATAGGTATGTGCACAAGTATGTGTGTACAATATGTAAGTACACGAATATGAATGTACAATAGGTATGTGCACAAGTATGAGTGTACAACATGTAAGTACACGAATATGAATGTACAATAGGTATGTGCACAAGTATGAGTGTACAATATGTAAGTACACGAATATGAATGTACAATAGGTATGTGCACAAGTATGCCATGCAAGGGTCATATCCTGAATGCAACAGTACTACAGTGTAGTGACATGGCAATTATCGATGATGAAGTGTGTGAGCCGGCAAGCAGGTGTACGTGGAATATATGCATCATCGATAATGGTGCTGGTGTCCTAACAGTATGATTTTAATATAACAATAACCATTTGCACATGTAATGCGATGCGAATAACTAGAATATGCAGAAATCGACTAATAAACGCAACAGTGACGCATCTGCATCAATATAAAAATGCCATACAGTTTGCCGTTTGAAATAAAGTGAATCGGGGTTTTTAGTAAAATAAGGGCTACTGTGTTTTTAAGAAAAGATGCGTCTTTTGAAAATATCCGTAGAATCCCTTTGCCTATCTTTGAACTACTCCCGATTCGTTAGTTTTGAAATAGGTATGACATCGGCCTAGTCTAACGTCTACTAAGCAGCTACAGATCTAGCTAACACGCTAAACGGGAGGGGTATAGAAACTACCTAAATCTGAGTCGATATATATATATAATAGTCGGTGATCCCGTCTCAAAGGTATCGCGTACAATACAATATCATATGACATCCTCAAGTCATGAGTGCGGATCTATCATCAAAGTAAAGCTCGTACGGTAAATCATCGTACGGCATCCCAATAGCTGGGTACGGGTCAATATCACATTCATCTCATCAATTATCTGGTATCCTTATCATCATATCATATGATCTGGAGTACTGATCTAAGTCTAGTACAAATCGATACCATCTATATAAATATAAATGCGTGTATGAAACACACGCCCAAAGGCCCTCTACAATCTCATGTCGTATCCCAAAATACGAATCACAATATATCACCGATCTCATGGCATTATGCCCAATCTCATCGACTCATCTCCAAATATCATACACTATCCTCATCATCTAGGTATATGAATAACAAATAAGCATGTGTGTGCGTGTGGGTGTAAACCTGTTCTAGGTTTCGCATCTAGGAAACTATACTAGTTTACTTCTAAACCCTAATCTATCCATAGTACACCTAACCACATCTGAATATCCAATTCACACATAACACTATCATACATATATATATAGTATATATCTAGTATACTAAGTATCGAACTGCGGGGGTGCTATACGCCATCCACCCGACTTTCCCCGTAGATATAATCTACTCACATTGAATCCTGCGTGTCGGTGTCGATGTCGCCTTCATCTTCTTCGTCATAAGAAGCCCTCGAGAAGGTACCTACAAGATAACACAATCGCAAATGCATCTTAAAATCACATCGAGAAAACCAAACGACGCGCTAAGGCCTATAGGTTAGAACCTATGGACTACGTTTTCAAAACCATCAAACAATTCTCGATATCGTCGTACAAACGTCAAGTGATCGAGGTAAAGCGCAAATACGCAAATCCAGAATTTAAAATACACAAAACGAAACTCCGAATCAAAACAGTAACTCAGGAAAAAGGCTCCAGATTTTACCCTATGTCAAATTGGAGAATTTTGCATATACCAAGGGTTTATTTTACTTATAAGGGGACCACAAAACCAATACGAACCCTTTCCTCACTGATCTGGCCGCAATTTGCGGCCAGAATGGATTTATTTGCGGCCATGGTTGGGGGTTAGGGGCTAGGGTTTTGGTGGTAGCTTCCTAGGTGCCTGCATGTATCACTGTCCATGCAAAATAATTTTCAGAGTCTCGGGGTGATAGCAGATTTTATTTTACCCTCACAGATTCCACAATTTCCCGATATCGGCTTTTCCAAAACCGTATTTCGGTGTTCTAGTCTCTGTTTTAGGCCTGGATTCTAGCACTAGGGGGTTTGTGTGGCCTCTACTGAGCTTAATTACACATTACGACCCAAAGTTTCCATAAACCCTAACTAGGATTTTCCTAAGTCTACAAAACCACTCAATATCGACATGAAACATGTATGGATGCATAAGGAATTAAAACACTACGCTAATGGTGCAGAAATTACCTCCTTTGGCAACTCAAGAATTTTCTTGAGTTGCTCAAAATCCTCAAAATCTTCTCTTTCTTGGTCCATGGGGTAGCTAGTGAGCTAATGCATCTTTTTGTGAAATGGGATTTGGGTTTTGAGGTATTTTTCATGGAGTATTGGGGGTTTGAAGATGGAGGAGGGGGGAGTGCAGCATCACAGCAACAAAGGGAGGAGAGGGGAGAGAAATGAGAGGATGAAATGATGAGGGATGGCTCATGACTCAAGTTGACCCTCACCCACTCTTTCTCTCTCTTCACCATACCTAATATAATACTCTTTTCCTTTTTCTTTTCTTTTCTTTTCCCCTCTCTAATAATTCAACAACTATGATATAAAATATGTAAGAAGCCATAAGAATATGTAACAAGTGAAAAAAGATATGGTGCACGTTTTGCACAAATATGCTAAAAATCCGATTAGCGATTTTTGATCGCGATTAGCACTAAATTAGCATATAATAAATCATAAAAACTTAAAATTTGCATAATTCACATAAAACACCCTCTTCTAATAATTTTCATAATTTTCAAAAAAATTCCCCATTTATCGGTATTTAATTGTACCGCCTTATTAAAATATTCAATATTTTATTATTAAATTATAAAAATTCCCAAAAATAATATTTTATTATTTTTTTTTGAAATGTTACAATCTTCCCCCCTTAAAGAAATTCGGTCCCCGAATTTAAATTTAAACCCCTCAAATACTAAAATATTTCAGTAAAAGTCCAAGTCGTCGGGGCTCCGAAATCATCAATACATAAGACGCATCATAGCGTAATGGATGCGCAAAACAATGAGCAGATAACTCGAAATCAAAACTCCGTCAAGCATCCTGCAATCATCGGAGTCATGGTAAAGACACAAAGGTCAAATCCAAAGCAAAACCGATATGATATATATTAAAACCATACATGTAGACATCAATTCTATACATGTATACCAAACCTTTTTGAATCGCTGTGCGATGCACATATCACTGCACAGTGGCGGACGTCTACTGTAAGAAAATAACCATATATGTATATATCCTTGGTTTAATATGTACGTTCCGCCGTTTTGAAAACAATTTAGAAGGGTTCCCTTGTTTTAAATGTGTCGTGTCATATCAGACACGTAGGTAAATACTGAGACTATAGCTCTCTTTTTGGAAATCCCTTCGATAACTATCAAGGCATGCAAAATATATCCAGGTATTGTCCTCTGACTAGTCCTGCTCAGTACGAAAACAAATAGCAAATATCATAAAAACGTACTGCTCCATAAGGAATCAATCCCAAAATGTATATAAGAATTCCCTGTGCGTCTGGTGCGCACGGAAATCAAAATCCATATATATGGCATACATGTGCACAGAAACAACATCTAAGTGCAACGGTGTGCACGAAACATCTGTCATAGGCAACGTGTATTCCTGACAGCAAAATCAGGTGCATCTGATATGCACGAAGAATCTCGATTTAGTGCATCTGGTGTGCGCCAAAATCGCATCTCAAAACATGCGCTCAACACGCGCGAAAATCCAAATCAGGTGCATCCATCATGCACGAATAAAATATAAATCATGTGCACTCTACATGCACGAAATCACGAAATCCAATATCAAGCGTCGAACATGCGCCAAGTCCAAATCAAATGCACGGAGTGCAAGAAATCAACATAAATATCAGAATCAAAATCGACGGTATACAATACGGCTCAATCAAAATCAGGTATACCGCAGTATATAAGCTCACAACCATGTGCATCAGCGTGCACAAATCAAATCAAAATACCAAAAGTGCATGTAAACGATGCCGAGGGCATAAGTCAAATCGCATGCATAACATAGGCATGAAATCAAAATCAACATATCGAATGACATCAATCGAAGTCAGGTACAACCGTAGTGCACAAAATATAAATCCGGTGC
The DNA here is from genome assembly GCA_030015575.1 of Agapanthus africanus. Lineage (NCBI taxonomy): Eukaryota > Viridiplantae > Streptophyta > Magnoliopsida > Asparagales > Amaryllidaceae > Agapanthus > Agapanthus africanus. The sequence goes on along the minus strand of CM057345.1, from coordinate 386,941,662 downwards.
AACAAAGGCACGAAATATAAATCTGGTGCGATAAACGCACGAAACATAAAACTGGTGCGACAAACGCACGAAGTATAAAACCGGTGCATCCTGTGCAAGAAATACAAATACGGTGCATCCTGTGCACAAAACCCAAACAATAACTCAAATGCATAAATAGCAACACCGAGTGTACCAAGGTGTAAAAATCATAAACGTGTGCAACTGCGTGCACAAAATACATATCAATGCACTACAAGCACATATAAGCTATACCGAGTGCAAAAATCAACTCGTGTGCGTATCATATGCACAAAATCAACTCAACTGTATGAAATCCATGAAGTCATAAACATGTGCAGCCAAGGCACGAAAACGATATCAGGTGCAATAACTGTGCACAAATCATAAATCAACACAACGGTGTATAAAGCACATCTCAAATTTAATAACTATGCGCAAGATATAAATTCCTAATAGGTGCAACCATGGTGCACGAAGACAAATATCATGGAACTCAGCCATCAAGACTAAATCATGCGAGTAAATCGCCCAAAATACCGAAATCCAAGGTGACGGATACGTAATAATCGAATCACAAAATCACAAATCATAAATACCGTCGTCGGTATATCCTCCTTCAAGGTCGAGAAGGTGTCGGTGCATCCAATGCTAGCAACGCAAGATATCTACTTTCCTCTTGCTCACGGTCTGGCGTCCTCTGTCTCTGGGCCCTTACTTCTCTGTGGATTACCAATCTCGCAATCCGTCAGCTCATCGGCCCTGTCAGGTGTGCTAACGGAAACGATTCCGTTCTGGCACTTCTCTGGTCAATTCTCACGGCCACTCGTATAGCAGCACGTCACTGGCGCCGACCTCTGATCCTCTGAATACACATTACACATCTGATCCCGAGTGCAAACCTTATCGCAGCGGTGTCCTGGAAGGAATCCTACTCAAGGTCTCTTTCGACCTCGCCTATGCCGAACTGTACGGAGGCTGGTACTCTTGCATAATCTCTTCTCGCTCTATGGACATCTGCGTCCTTAGCACAGCATTTCCTCGGAAGCTGGTCGTGTCTCAACGCCTCTGTAGACATATCCGACCTTTAATCTTAACTGGGAGTAATAACAGCTCGTCAGCATCTCGCACGAACTTCTTGTTCCACTTGTCTGTATCATCGTTCACTTCGACGTCACGTCTCTATCCGCGCACTGCAAATGTTCTCGGCTACGGTCAATCCGAAGTCTCTCACACGGACTCGAGCGAACTTATGTAGAGTAGCGTACTTCTCGTATCGTGCTAATCGTTTGCTTCCTTAGGTTCTAACATATAGTGGAAGGAAGCGAACGATACGAGAGACTTATGTAGAGTAGCGTACTTCTCGTATATGCACAGAAATCTAAAACTTTGTCACGACCCGAAAAAGCACGTGATTGGCCTTGAATCATATGAAGTCTATAGGACACCATCTAATTCAAGTAAGCTAAAATCCCAGAAATCAAAAACCATTTTTAAGGAGTAATAAGGAAAACTAGTTTTAAGAAGTGAAGAAAACATGTTTTAAAACAAGATTATTAAATAAGTAAGCCGAATATATGTGTGCACTGGTATGAATATACAGTGTGCATGTGCGCAAGTATGAAGATATCAATATATGTGTGCACTGGTATGAATATACAGTGTGCATGTGCGTAAGTATGAAGATATCAATATATGTGTGCACTGGTATGAATATACAGTGTGCATGTGCGAAAGTAGGAAGATATCAATATATATGTGCACTGGTATGAATATCAGTATGCATGTGCGCAAGTAGGAAAATATCAATATATGTGTGCACTGGTATGAATATACAGTGTGCATGTGCGCAAGTATGAAGATATCAATATATGTGTGCACTGGTATGAATATACAGTGTGCATGTGCGCAAGTAAGAATATGCGACAAATGAATAATAACACAACAGTGTAGAATCTACATCAGTGTATCCATGTCATACTGTTCTGCCATTTGAAAGAAGGCAAATCGGGGTTTTTAGGAAAATAAGGGCTACGGTGTTTTTAAGAAAAGATGTGTCTTTTGAAAATATCCGTAGGATTCCTTGTCTGTCTTTAAAATACTCCCGATTCGTTAGTTTTTGAAATAGGTATGACATCGGCCTAGCCTAACATCTACTAGCAAAACTACAGCTCTGACTAACAAGTCAATCGGGAGGGGTATGGAAACCACCTAAATCTGAGTCGATATATATATATATATATATATATATATATATATATATATATAGTCGGTGATCCCGCCTCAGAGGTACCGCGTGTGATACAATATCATATGACATCCTCGAGTCATGAGTGCGGATCTATCATCAAATAAAGCTCGGACGGTAAATCATCGTACGGCATCCCCAATAGCTGGGTGCGGGTCAATATCACATTCATCTCATCAATTATCAGGTATCATTATCATCATATCACATGATCTGGGGTACTGATCTAAGTCTAGTACAAATCGATACCATCTATATAAATATAAATGCGTGTGTGAAACACGCGCCCAAAGGCCCGCTACAATCTCATGTCGTATCCCAAATACGAATCACAATATATTACCGATCTCATGGCACCATGCCCAAAATCATCAACTCATCTCCAAATATCATCCACTATCCTCATCATCCAGGTATAAGTACAACAGATAAGCAGGTGTGTGCGTGTGGGTGTAAACCTATTCTAAGGTTCGCAAGTAGGAACTATACTAGTTTACCTCTACACCCAAATCCAACCATAATACACCTAATCTCATCTCAAATATCCACGACACACAATAAGCTATCATATATAGTATATATACTATACTAAACATCGAACTGCGGGGGTGCTATACGCCATCCACCCGACTTCCCCCATAGATATAATCTATTCACCTGCATCCTGCGTGTCGGTGTCGATGTCGCCTTCATCTTCTTCATCGTATGAAGCCCTCGAGAAGGTACCTACAAGATAACACAATCGCAAATGTACATTAAAATCACATCGGAAAACCAAAACGACACGCTAAGGCCTATAGGTTAGAACCTATGGACTACGCCTTCAAAACCATCAAACAACCCTCGATGTCGTCGTGCAAACGTCAAGTGATCGAGGTAAAACTCAAATACGCAAATCCAGAATTTAAAATACGCAAAACGAAACCCGAAACAAAACAGCAACTAAGGAAAAAGGCCCCAGATTTTACCTTAGGTCAAATCAGACAATTTTGCATATACCAAGGGTCTATTTTACTAATGAGGGGACCATAGAACCAAAACGAGTCACCTTCTCCATACTCTGGCCGCAAATTGCGGCCAGAATGAATTAATTGGCGGCCTGGGTTGGGGTATAGGGGCTAGGGTTTTGGTGGTAGTTTCCTAGGTGCCTGCATGTATCACTGTCCTTACAAAATAATTTTCAGAGTCTCGTGGTGATAGAAGATTTCATTTAACCTTCACAGAATCAACAATTTTCCGATATCGGCTTTTCTAAATCCGTATTCCGGGTTTCTAGTCTTTGGTTTAGGCCTGTATTCTTGCACTAGGGGGTTTGTGAGGCCTCTACTGAGCTTAACTGCACATCACCACTCTCAAATCCCATAAACCCTAACTAGAATTTTCTAAGTCCACAAAACCACTCAATATCGACATGAAACATGTATGGATGCATAAGAAATTAAAACACTACACTAATGGTGCAGAAATTACCTCCTTTGGCAACTCAAGAATTTTCTTGAGTTGCTCAAAGTCCTCAAAATCTCTTCTTTCTTGGTCCAATGTGTTTCCCTTGAGCTTGTGCATCTATTTAATGAAATGGAACTTGGATTTTGGGGTGATTTTCATGGTGTTTTGGGGGTTTGAAGATGGAGGAGGAGAGGGGACAGCAGCAGCAGCAGCAAGGGAAAGAGAGGGGATAGAAATGAGTGAGGAAAATGATGGGGGATGGCTCATGACAAAGGGTTGACCCCTCGCCCACTCTTTCTCTCTCTATTCATACCTCCATATTATAATCTTATCATTTTCTTCTTTTCCCAATAAATCAACAACCATGCTTAAAACATGAAGAAAAGCCATGGAAAAATATGTAACAAGTGTAAAAATGATACGGTGCAACGTTTTGCACAAAATACGCTTAAAGCGCGATTAGCGATTTTTAATCGCGATTAGCACTAAATTAGTGTCAAACTAATCATAAAAACTTAAAATTTGCATAATTCACATAAAACACCCTCTTTTAATAATTTCTATAATTTTCCAAATTTTCCCCCATTTATCGGTATTTAATTATACCGCCTTATTAAAATATTCAATATTTTATTATTAATTTTTAAAAATTCCACAAAAATAATATTTTATTATTTTGAAATGTTACAATCTTCCCCCCTTAAAGATGTTCGGTCACCGAATTTAAATTTAAACCCCTCAAATACTAAAACATTTCAGTAAAAGACTAAGTCGTCGGGGCTCCGAAATCATCAATACATAAAACGCATCATAGCGCAATGCATGCGCATGAGAAATGAGCAGATAACTCAAAATCAAAACTCCGTCAAGCATCCCGCAATCATCGGAGTCATGGTAAAGACACAAATGTCAAATCCGAGACAAAACCAATATGATATATATCATAACCATACATGTAGACATCAAATCTATACATATAAATATCAGAAGAAAATGCATGCCAAACCCCTTTAAGTCGATCTGCGATGCGCATAACACTGCACAGTGGCGGACGTCTATTGTATGAAAATAACCATATATATATATATATATATATATCTTTTGTTTAGTAGGTACGTTCCGCCGTTTTGAAAACAATTTAGAAGGGTTCCCTTGTTTTAAACATGTCGTGTTATATCAGACACGTAAGTAAATACTGAGACTATAGCTCCTTTTTGGAAATCCCTTCGATAACTATCAATGCATGCAAAGTATATCCAGGTACTGTCCTCTGACTAGTCTGCTCATGGTCACTTCCGATCTCGCCTATGCCGAACTGTACGGAGGCTGGTACTCTTGCATAATCTTTTCTCGCTCTCTGGACATCTGCATCCTCAGCACAGCATTTCCTTGGAAGCTGGTCGCATCCCAATGCCTCTATAGACATTTCCAACCTTTAATCTTAACGGGGAGTAATAATAGCTCGTCTGCATCTCGCACGAACCTCTTGTCCCATTTGTCTGTATCATCGTCCATTTCGACGTCACGTCTCTATCTGTGCACTGCAAATGCTCTCGGCTACGGTCAATCCGAAGTCTCTCACGCGGACTCGAATTCACGAACTCGGTATCTTCATCGCTCTGTGGAAGATATCTAGCCGAACACGTCCTCAGGAACTCGTCCCAACCTGTGGAGCTATACTCCATACGCGTCCATTCTTGATCAATTCACATCGCATCTGGTTGAGGTCCTTTATCCAAACCTGGTCAACTACCTCGTCGACGATGCCAAACTCTGGCCTGTTGGGTATGCGCAATATGACCACTCCTGGGTCCAAGTCTTCTCGTATAGTATTCCAGAAAAGTCCTGTCGAGGTCTCTCTCAAATCCCATTTCTGCCGAATTGCCCGGAAGTTACCATCCTTCACTATATATATTTCTTGTTCCGGAACGGCTGCATTCTCATCTTGACTCTTTCTGGAAGATATATCCATAATCAACGCCTCTGCATGCGTATCACATCTCTGACGTCAGCGGAGTGGAACGTCATCTCCGTCAATCGGGGTGATATATAGCGTAGTCCATAGGTTCTAACATATAGTGGAAGGAAGCGAACGATACGAGAAGTACGCTACTCTACATAAGTCTCTCGTCAGTGGAAGGAAGCGAACGATACGAGAAGTACGCTACTCTACATAAGTCTCTCATCAGTGGAAGGAAGCGAACGAAGGAAGCGCACTGCGAATTGTAACATTTCAAAAAAAAATTTATTTTTGGGAATTTTTATAAATTAATAATAAAATATTGAATATTTTAATAAGGCGGTATAATTAAATACCGATAAATTGGGAAAATTTTTGGAAAATTATGGGAAATTCTAAAAGAGGGTGTTTTATGGAATTATGGCATTTTTTTGTTTTTATGATTAATTATATGCTAATTTAGTGTTAATCGCGATTAAAAATCGCTAATCGCGCTTTAAACATGTTTTGTGCAAACATGCACCATATCTTTTTTTTTACATTTGTTGCATTTTCCTACATGTTTTGGGTGCATGGCTTGTTATTTTGGGGTTACTATTGAGGAGAGAAGGAAATTAGAAAAGAAAAGGAAAAGATTAAAATATGAAGCATGGGTTAGAGAGAGAAAGAGTGGGTGAGGGTCAATCCTTATCATGATGCCATTCCTTCATCATTTCCTTCACTCATTTTCCTCTCCCCTCCTCATGTTGCTGCTGCTGCTGCTGCTGCACCCTCCTCCTCCTCCATCTTCAATCCCCCAATACACCATGAAAATCAATTCAAAACCCAAACCCCATTTCACAAAAAGGATGAACAAGCTCACTAGCTACCCCATGGACCAAGAAAGAGAAGATTTTGAGGACTTTAAGCAACTCAAGAATTTTCTTGAGTTGCCAAAGGAGGTAATTTCTGCACCATTAGTGTAGTGTTTTAATTTCTTATGCATCCATACTTGTTTCATGTCGATATCGAGTGGTTTTAAGGACTTAGGAAAACTCTAGTTAGGGTTAATGGGAAGTGAGAGTGGTGAGGGGTAATTAAGCTCAGTAGAGGCCACACAAACCCCCTAGTACTAGAATTCAGGCCAAAAACAGAGACTAGAAACCCGGAATACGGATTTAGAAAAGCCGATATCGGGAAATTGTGGAATCTGTGAGGGTTAAATGGAATCTTCTATCACCCCGAGACTCTGAAAAATATTTTGCAAACACAGAGAGATGTGCAGGCACCCTGGAAGCTAACCCTAAAACCCTAGCCCCTAATTCCCCAAACTGGCCGCAAATTTAATCCAATTGGCCGTAAATTGCGGCCTGGGTCCCACCATTTTGGCTCGTGTTGGTTCTGAAGCTTTATTTCATGTAAACTAGACCCTTGGCATATGCAAAATTGACCAATTTGACCTAGGGTGAAATCTGGGACCCTTTTCTATAGTTGTTGTTTTGATTCGTGTTTTCGTATTTCATATTTTAAATTCTGGATTTATATAATTGCGTTTTACCTCGATTACTTAGCGTTTGTACGAAGATATCAAGGATTGTTTGATGGTTTTGAAAGCGTACCTATAGGTTCTAACCTATAAGCTTTTAAGCGTATCGTTTTGGTTTTCGCGTGTCGTTTTAGTTTCGATTTGGTTTTAATACGATGCGATACGTGTGAGATGTAGGTACCCCCACGATGATTCGAGACGATGAAGAAGATGAAGGCGACATCGACACCGACACACAGGATTCAAGGTGAGTAGATTATATCTATGGGGGAAGTCGGGTGGATGGCGTATAGCACCCCCGCAGTTCGATACTTAGTATACTAGAGATATACTATATATATATATATATATATATATATATATATATATATATATATATGTTTAATAGCATTAGGTGCGATATGGATATTGAGATGAGATTAGATGTACTATGGTTAGGTTAGGGTGTAGTCGTAAACTAGTATAGTTTCCTAGATGCGAACCCTAGAATAGGTTTACACCCACACGCACACACATACTTATTTGATATACATATACCTAGATGATGAGAATAGTGGATGAGATTTGGAGATGAGTCGATGATATTGGGCATAGTGCTAGGGGATCGGTGATATGATGTAATTCGTATTTGGGATACGACATGTGATTTCAGCAGGCCTTGGGACGTGTGTTGCACACACGCATTTATATTTATATAGATGGTATCGATTTGTACTAGACTTAGATCAGTACCCCAGATCATAAGATATGATGATAAGGATACCAGATAATTGATGAGATGAATGTGATATTGACCCGTACCCAGCTTTTGGGATGCCGTACGATGATTTACCGTACGAGCTTTATATTGATGATAGATCCGCACTCATGACTAGAGGATGTCATATGATATTGTATCGTACGCGGTACCTTTGAGGCGGGATCACCGACTATTATATTTATATATATATATATATATATATATATATATATATCGACTCAGATTTAGGTGGTTTCCATACCCCTCGTGATTGACTTGTAGTTAGAGCTGTAGTTTTGCTAGTAGATGTTAGGCTAGGCCGATATCATACCTATTTCAAAAACTAATGAATCAGGAATATTTTAAAGACAGGTAAAGGGATCCTACGGATATTTTCAAAAGACGCATCTTTTCTTAAAAACACCGTAGCCCTTATTTTCCTAAAAACCCCGATTCGTCTTATTTCAAATGGCAAAAACAGTATGACATAGATACATTGATGTAGATTCTACACTGTGGTGTTTATTATTCATTTGCCGCAGATTCTAATTGTTCGCATCGCATTGCATGTTAATTATGTTATTGCTATATTAAAACCATACTGTTAGGACACCAGCACCATTATTGATGATATGTTCCACGTACACCTGCTTGCCAGCTCACACACTCCATCATCGATAATTGCTTTGTCACTATACTGTAGTACTGTTGCATTCAGGATATGACCCTTGCATGGCATACTCGTGTACTTACATATTGTACACTCATACTTGTGCACACATCTATTGTACATTCATACTCGTGTACTTACATATTGTACACTCATACTTGTGCACACATCTATTGTACATTCCTACTCGTGTACTTACATATTGTACACTCATACTTGTGCACATATCTATTGTACATTCCTACTCGTGTACTTACATATTGTACACTCATACTTATGCACATACCTATTGTACATTCATACTCGTGTACTTACATATTGTACACTCATACTTGTGCACACGTCTATTGTACATTCATACTCGTGTACTTACATATGGTACACTCATACTTGTACACATACATATTTGCATATACATAGACGATTCTGGATTGACTTGGAGATCTGGGAACCGCAAGATACTTTCTAAAACTGATTCATTTTAAAGAAGCGGTCTTCCCTAAATATGTGCATATTACTATCCCATGTTGCATGATACACTAATATGCTTACATTTCGTTTATATGTCGCATACATCAAGCTTTCTGATTATACGCATTGAGATAAGTTGTTTCCATGATATTTCTGGATTTTGGAACCGTGGGTAATTTAAAAGAAAGTATATATTGTTTGAAATACCCGGTTACCCTTGATATGATATTTCAGTGCGTCCACCATGTGTTTTCTCGGTTCTGAGAGTGGCATGTGAAACCCGATTTGAGGAGCGGTAGGTACCGTCTGCGGGTACATGGTGGACCCGGTGAGGTACCCCGGGGTAAGAAGACTCGTATATGTTAGACGGTGAGCCTGGCAGGGAGTACTACCTACTGGTGATTGTGTTGAGCTCGGCGGATATCTGGGGGATACCGACCGGAGGTGAGAGATGAGATGGGACGATCCGGACTGACGGAGCCCCATGTATATGAGGATTTATGTGCCGATGCTAGGCACAGGTTTCATGATGTTTTCGAATGTCGATGCTTGACACTCAGGTTCCATGATTTTGATATGTCGCGAGCGACACATGTTGATTTACATCCTCATACTTCCATGCATATGTTTATGATATTTACATGCATGATGCTTATTGTCATTGGGTGACACGTGTTGATTTACATCCTCATACTTCCATGCATATGCCGTACGATGATTTGCCGTACGAGCTTTATATTGATGATAGATCCGCACTCATGACTTGAGGATGTCATATAATATTGTATCGTACACGGTACCTTTAAGACGGGATCACCGACTATTATATTTATATATATATATATATATATCGACTCAGATTTAGGTGGTTTCCATACCCCTCCTGATTGACTTGTTAGTTAGAGCCGTAGTCTTGCTAGTAGAGGTTAGGCTAGGCCGATGTCATACCTGTTTCAAAAACTAACGAATCGGGGTTTTTAGGAAAATAAGGGCTACGGTGTTTTTAAGAAAAGATGCGTCTTTTGAAAATATCCGTAGGATTCCTTGTCTGTCATTAAAATACTCCCGATTCCTTCTCTGATACCAACTTTGTCACGACCCGAAAAAGCACGTGACTGGCCTTGAATCATATGAAGTCTATAGGACCCCATCTAATTCAAGTAAGCCAAAAGCCCAGAAATCTAAAACCATTTTTAAGAAGTAAATAAGGAAAACTAGTTTTAAGAAGTGAAGAAAACATGTTTTAAAACAAGGTTATTAAATAAGTAAGCCGAATATGCGTTTTTAAAATCTCTAGTCTTTTCTGAAAATTTCGGCAGAGTTTCCTTTGTAAATACAGGCCCCAAACGGGGTACAACATGAATAATATATATACAATGATAAAAGGCATCCCCAAGCGGGAGCTAGCTCTTCGTCAATCGACGGTCACAACCACGCAAGCAGTATAATATACAACGCCAAAGGGTAAGGATCAAAACTCAAAGGAAAACTCAAATCAGCTTGAAAACCATAATACTACAACGCGCGACTCTAAGGTCGAAATAATACACAACTGGTTTTCTAAGTCTGAAACAATATACAAGTTTGGTTGATTGAATTTCTAGATACAACTGAATAATACTTATACAATGGTGGTTCTGATGCAAAAGAATCCACCTACCAAAGCAAGTCATCCGTAAGGAAAGCAGTGTGCCAGAAAAGCCGCAATGAAACCTGTACGGCAAAACCTGCAAGAAACTGTAGCACAACGGGGGTGAGTTGCCAACTCGTGAATAGAAAACATCATAGAGCAGAAATCGTAAGTATGACACAATCCTAGGTCAATACGATCAGATATATATAAACCTCAAATGAATAAGTCTGAAGCAAGATAAGGTGGCAATGAAACATCTATACATGAGTGTAGTACCAAGTGCTCGTGCCAGTGCCTCAGGTAATAGCATATCATAAATATGAAGTATGATCAATGTCGACTATATCATGAAATCTATGAATATGTGGATATCATCCAACTGTGTGATCAATATCATCAATGTCAATATATGTAGGTGGAAATCGTCCACGTGTCACCCAATGACAATAAGCATCATGCATGTAAATATCATAAACATATGCATGGAAGTATGAGGATGTAAATCAACATGTGTCACTCGTGACATATCAAAATCATGGAACCTGAGTGTCAAGCATTGACACTCGAAAACATCATGAAACCTGTGCCTAGCATCGGCACGTAAATCCTCATATACATGGGGCTCCGTCAATCCGGATCGTCCCATCTCATCTCTTACCTCCGGTCGGTATCCCCCAGATATCCGCCGAGCTCAACATAATCACCGGTAGGTAGTACTCCCCTACCAGGCTCACCGTCTAACATATACGAGTCTTCTTGTCCCGGGGTACCTCACCGGGTCCACCATGTACCCGCAGACGGTGCCTACCGCTCCTCGAATCGGGTTTGACATGCCACTCTCAGAACCGAGAAAACACATGGTGGACGCACTGAAATATAATATCAAGGGTAACCGGGTTTTTCAAACAATATCTACTTTCTTTTAAAATACCCACGGTTCCCAAATCCAGAAATATCATAGAAACAACATATCTCAATGCGTATAATCAGAAAGCATGACGTATGCGACATATAAAAGAGATGTAAGCATATCAGCGTATCATGCAACATGGAATAGTAATATGCACATATTTGGGGAAGACCGCCTCTTTAAAATGAATCAGTTTTAGAAAGTATCTTGCGGTTCCCAGATCTCCCAGTCAAACCAGAATCGTCTATGTATGTGCAAATATGGATGTACAAGTATGAGTGTACCATATGTAAGTACACGAGTATGAATGTACAATAGATGTATGCACAAGTATGAGTGTACAGTGTGCATGTGCGCAAATATGAAGATATCAATATATGTGTGTACTGGTACGAATATACAGTGTGCATGTGCGCAAGTAGGAAGATATCAATATATGTGTGCACTGGTATGAATATTCAGTGTGCATGTGCGCAAGTATGAAGATATCAATATATGTGTGCACTGGTATGAATATACAGTGTGCATGTGCGCAAGTATGAAGATATTAATATATGTGTGCACTGGTATGAATATACAGTGTGCATGTGCGCAAGTATGAAGATGTCAATATATGTGTGTGCACTGGTATGAATATACAGTGTGCATGTGCGCAAGTATGAATATACAAGGGATCATATCCTGAATGCAACAGTAAGAATATGCGGCAAATGAATAATAACACAACAGTGTAGAATCTACATCAGTGTATCCATGCCATACTGTTTTGCCATTTGAAAGAAGACGAATCGGGGTTTTTAGGAAAATAAGGGCTACGGTGTTTTTAAGAAAAGTGCGTCTTTAGAAAATATCCGTAGGATTCCATGCTTAAAACATGAAGAAAAGCCATGGAAAAATATGTAAACAAGTGTAAAAATGATACGGTGTAACGTTTTGCACAAAATACGCTTAAAGTGCGATTAGCGATTTTTAATCGCGATTAGCACTAAATTAGTGTCTAACTAATCATAAAAACTTAAAATTTGCATAATTCACATAAAACACGCTCTTTTAATAATTTCTATAATTTTCCGAATTTTTCCCCATTTATCGGTATTTAATTATACCGCCTTATTAAAATATTCAATATTTTATTATTAATTTTTAAAAATTCCCTAAAAATAATATTTTATTGTTTTGAAATATTACAGCACTGGATGCACCGGATTCATATTTCAAGCATTTGTTGCACCAGCTAGGTATTTTGTGCATTGGTTGCACCGGAATTATACTCCGTACCTTGGTTGCACCCGATTTATGTCTTTGAGTATTTGTGCTACCAGATTTGTGTTTTGTGCGTGTCTGCCCTTGATGTTCGTTTTCATGCATGTTACTGCACTAGATACTTTTCACGGACTGACGCGCTTGGGTTGGATTTTGCGCATATAGGCGCTTAATATTGGATTTTGTGCGCATCAGATGCACTTGATTTAGATTTTATTCGTGCATATTGGATGCACTTGATTTTGATTTCATTCATGCATATTCGATGCCCTTGATTTAGCCTTCACTCATGCATGAAGGATGTACTTGATTTGGATTTTCGCGCATGTTGAACGCATGATATGAGATTTGGTTTTGTGCACACCGGATGCACTCGATTGGGGTTTTCATTTATGCATGTTAGTTGTACTGGATTGAGATTTCGTGCACCACAGTTGCACTCGACTTCGATTTGATGTCATTCGAGATGTTGATTTTGATTTCATGCTTATGGTATATATGATATTTGACTTGTGCTTTCGGTGTAGTTTCCATGCACTTTTAGTATTTTGATTTGATTTTGTGCACGCTGATGCACATGGTTGTGAGATTTTATACTGTGGTATACCTGATTGGATTGAGGTTTATTATATACCATCGATTTCGATTATGATATTTGATATTGTTTTCGTGCACCTTGTGCACTGGATTTGGATTCTTACGCATATTTGGGCGCATGATGCGATTTTGATGCACACCAGATGCACTAAATCGATATTCTTCGTGCATATCAGATGCACCTGATATTGCTGTCAGGAACACCCGTTGCCCTTGACAGATGTTTCGTGCACACCCGATGCACTTAGATGTTGTTTCTGTGCAAATGTATGGCACATTCATGGGTTTCGATTTCCGTGCGCACTAGACGCACGTACCATTCATATGCACATTTTGGGGATTGCTTTCTTATGGAGCAGTACGTTTTTATGATAATTGCTATTTGTTTTCGTACTGAGCAGGACTAGTCAGAGGACAGTATCTGGATATATTTTGCATGCATCAATAGTTATCGAAGGAATTTCCAAAAAGGGAGTTGTTCCCCTCCGAAAGACGCGACAGAGACGCGGTGAACGTCTAGCCTGAATTTCGGGGCAGATGCCAATTGGTGCTATCCGTCCACCTCTCCGAAAAAGCCAAGTTGATTTATGGCACCATGTATCGAAGGTTTAAACGGATGCGGCCGATGTAGCAGACTTCGTCAGATTCCCCCTCGTTGATCAGGGGTTTTGATTGTGGGGACGCTCTTCCCTGCAGGCGCAAGCCCCTGCAGCTAATTAAGCTACCGCATCGCGGTAACAACTTTCTCCTTCTCCAGATGGTCACTTCGTGTCGTGGGTGTTTGTTTTGTTTGTGGTTGCCCGTGGATTGTATACGGAGACTAGGTTATGTTGTCGCCCGTAGGGCGTGGACTAGTCCAAATCCGTATATTTCTTAGATTTGGGTTTTGGGGGGGTTGTGTTTAAGGATACGTGTTGGGGTAAAAATTTGCACCCCGGTTGACCGAGTCAAAGTCAAGGTCAACCCCCAAGATAGGTGGGCCCAAGCCCAGGTCAAGCGGGCCCATGCCCAAGTCGAGCCCGCGGCCAGCCTCCCCATGCCAATAACAAAATTATGTAATAAATAATTTTTATGAAATTTTTTATACATGAATGTATGCAAAATGGGCATAAAGCCAATATTTTCTAAGCCCATAGCTTATGTGCAAAAATGAAATGGCACATGAGCTATGGGATAGGGAAAATGCCATTTTGTGAAGCGCAAGGGGCTATATGTAAATATGTAAGCCTATAAAAGGCAACATGATGATGAATAAAGCAAAATACTTTTCATTCCCCAAAAAACTAGGGTTCTTTGTGCCTCCTGCTCCTTCTCCAAGGTTCTAAACCTTCTCATTTCTGTTGAATTAAATCAAGAGTTTTACTTTTTCTTTTTCTAAAACTAAGTAGTTTTCCACCACAAAACCCACAAAGGGGAACTCAGATCTCCCATCAGATCTCAAAAAGGAGTGATTTTTAAAATCTCCTACTTCTTGATCTTCAAGATCCGGCCAAACAACAGGAGGAAGAAGAAGAACCCCCTTCATCAGCTTCAAAACATCCTAGGAGTTTAACTCCATACATATATATATATATAATAAATATTTCCTTTCTGAAGCATACCTTCTGGTTCTGGGACTAAAAGCCCCTTTTTCTCACCGGCGCCCAAGCGCTCAAGCGTCGAGCGCCCACGTGCCGACACGTGGCGCGCTAGCGCTCGAGCGCAGAGAGCTCACGTGCCGACACGTGGCGCGCTGGCGCTCCAGTGCCCTGCGCTCAAGCGCAGAATGCCCACGTGCCGACACGTGGCGCGCTTGCGCTCCAGCGCCCAGCGCAAGCGCAGAGCGCCCACGTGCCGACACATGGCGCGCTTGCACTCCAACGCCCTGCGCTCAAGCGCAAAACGCCCACGTGCCGATACGCGGCGCGCTAGCGCCTGAGCCGCCCAGCGCTCAAGCGCAAAGCGCCCACATGCCGACACGCGGCGCGCTAGCGCCTGAGCGCACAGCCCCTAAGTGCACAGCGCTCAAGGCGCTGGCCCCACGCATCCTTTGGATGCCTTTTCCCTCTTTTTTTTATATACATACATACATATATATATATATACATATGCATACATATGTACACACACACATACACCACGACACTGTCCCTGTTAGAAAAAAATTTCTAACGGGGCGCTGTCCCGCACCCCGCAAGGGGGCTGCTAGCCCCCTTGACCTCCAGCCCGCTATCCGGGTAGCGGGACCCCCGTAAAAACTCTGTGGGGCCCCCGATATATCCAAAAACACAACACTGCACATTGAGTTCGCATGACCAGTTTAACCCGTTAATCGGAGGTTCCCTCGCCCCAAAGGCGAGGGGTAATTAACGGCAGCTATGTCCGCGGCTGCCGGAGATTCGGATCCCCACAATCAATAAACCCCGGCCTACCCTAGGCAGGGGGAATCTGTAGTACGCCTGACAAGCGCGCGCGTATTCCCATCTCAATGGGGTGACAAAAAATACCCTACAGATTCTGGCATGCCTGGTGGGACCAATCTCTCCTCCCATATTTCGGGTTAAGCATTCATGCGAACTCAGTCAATATACATACCTATATTTATACTGAAATAATGCTTTTTCATGCAGTTTTTCAAGCAATCACCTTTCAACAATGTCTCCAAAGATGAACTCAGCTCCCATCTCCTACACGATGAAGATAGACTCCAGGACGGTCCTTCCGACTAGTCTCGGGCGACAATGGGAGGAGCCGCTGCTACCATTTGGCTCTATCATGTTCATGCCAGTTGGCTCCATCCCAGCTCCTCAAGCCCCGGTGTCAGACAAACCGGTCTCGAAAGGAAAGAGGCCAAATGTGGTGGTCTCGAAGGCGCCCCAACTCAAACGCAAATCGGTGTTTAAACGACTCTCTCTGCCCCAGTTGGGGGCAAGGCCATCAACACCAACAAAGCAACAGGGCCTCTCGAGCAAGCTCCGGCGGTGCCCCTGACAACTGCTCGATCGGGTGTTTTCTCTAAGCTCCCCGCTAATCGACTCACGGTGGTTTCCCAGGAAATGGATGCCCGCCGAGCCCTTAAAATTGAAAGGTTAAGGTAGAAAAGGCTCAGATATAGAGCCAACAAAAGGGCTAGGGCTCCTGCTCGGCTGAACCTCATGAGGTTCGAAGAACAGGGTTACCCTGACGAAGAAGGGGAAATGGCTGGGTATGTGGTCCACACTGTCTACTTGGTGGGCACGCGCAGCAAGAGAAAGGACGGGGCCACCACATCTCAAATCCAATCTGGCTTGAATGTGGTTGCCGCTTCCCAAGAACAGCCGCCCCCGCTGGGTGATGAAAACCTTCTCGATAAGGATGATAGGCGGAAAGACCCTTCGGTCCATGAGGAGTCGGGCTCGGAAAGCGAAGATGAGCCAACTTTCCAGCCTAAGAATGCGGAGCAGCAACTTCTCCAAGAGCTCTGAAAACAGCTCAGAAGCAAAGATAAGGAGATGGCCAAGCTCTACTCAAAGATCGACGACTTGACAAATGTCGTCTTACGGCTTACGGCCTAACTTTCCTCTCAGCCGCCCAATCAAGCATAGGGCTCTGCTCATGAACCGGGAAACGTTGTCCCGAGACAGCCGGTGCCTATTCCCTCAAATCCAAAGGTGGGCGGACCGCATGAAAGTCAATCGCATCCTATCTCAGGAAATGTCTTGGCTACTGATGACAATAGCCCGCTAACTCAAGATCAAATCATGGATTTGGTTGCCAGCAAAGTCAAAACATTGGTGGCCGAAGCCGAAGTGCAAAAAGATATCAGCAGTAGTGGGAGACCATATCCTGCTCAGTATGATCTGGTAGAATTTCCTAGCGGCTATGTCATCCCCAAATTCGGAAGATTCGATGGGACGGGAAATGCGAATCAACACATCGCCCACTTCAAAGCCTCATGCGGGAATACTGGGGGCAATGATGCGCTTCTCCTCCGCCAGTTCGTTAATAGCTTGACCGATGTTGCTTTCGACTGGTACGCGAGCATACCGGATGGCTCCGTTACTACTTTCGTCCAAATGGAATCTTTGTTTCGACAAAGATTCATGAGCGTCGGCGATAAGATCACCATTGCCGAGCTCGTAAGGACCAAGCCCAAGAACAACGAAAGCAGCACGGATTTTATAACCCGATGGCGCAATCTCTCCGTCAAATGCGAACCGCCGATAGAGCAAGACCAATCTGTCAGTCTCCTCGTCGGAAATCTCAACAATTGGATGGCCCCGTTTCTATGCACCGCGGGTCTCAAAACATTTCAAGAGCTGACCAAGAAAGTTCAAATGCTGGAGCGCTCAAAACAGGAGTCCTCCTCGGATTCCCAAAATAACAATAGGTCCTGGAGACACCGAAAGGACGATAATCGCAAAGGCGGAAACTCCGATGATTCTGAATCTTTCAACACTTCGGCTAACCGAAATAAGCAAGGGATGAGCGGGCCTAGCGCCAACCAGCCTCGGAAGCCAATGTTCGGAGATGGAGGAGAATCTCCACTGAAAGAGAAGCTGGATAAGGTCTATTCCTTCAGAAGGGACAAAATCCGTAAAATATTCAAAGACGCCTTGAGGAACGGTCTACAACTGCCAGAGTCAAAAAGACCGCAGAAAACGAATAGGACCGACGACCCCAAATACTACCTCTATCACAGAGTGATAGGTCATGCCATTGAGGATTGCTTTGTCTTCAAAGATTGGGTCGAAAAGCAATACAAGGCAGGAGAGATAGAACTGTCTAAAGGCGTGTTAACAAACAGTCCAGTTGCGACCGCCAATTTCATACAAACGGAGACCGAAGTTCTTCGTGAAACTGATTCTCTCAGACATCTGCCTTTCTATGAAAACAGTCGACCACTACGTCATTAAACTGGGAACAATCGACCTCTAAGTCGTTAAACTGGGAATGTAAAAAATGTGTGTATAAAAAAAATGTGTAAATAAAAGAAAAATAAAAAAGCCGAAATGATGGGGCAACTCGCAATAAAAACCAGCGAGTAAAAATGAAAACGAAAATAAAGCCGAAATGATGGGGCAACCGCGAATAAAAGCCGAAATGACAGGGCAATCGCGATCTTCGCGACAAGAAAAGCTGAAATGATAGAGCAATCGCGGTAAAACAAAAAAAACAAAAAAAACGGCGAATGATGAGTCGCTCCTGGTACCATATTCCAGTGCAGCGATGCAGATGCCAACAAAAATCTAGTTTCCCAAAATTCTTCCAGCCCTACGGCCAGTCCCCAAATTGACTACCGTATACAATCCACGGGCTCAAATAATTCTCATCATACTCATGCCCCACCATAATCCCCAGTTATGCGGAAAGTCTCCGCCTTTGGAATTATGCTCCATTGAGAAGACCCACTCATGTGTCCTCACGATACATGAGAAGAACAAACCTTTGTGGGATCCTTACGACTCACAAAGGAAAAACACACTTAGGAGTCCTCATGACTCCTAAGGAGAAAATGCACCTACGGGATCCTTACGACTCGTAGGGAGAAAATGCTTTTATGGGACCCTCACGGCCCATAAAATTGAAAAGCCTTAGGTGATAGGGATCTAAACCTGTCTCCTAAGCCATCGCTTTCCAAATCCCATACCCCAATGGCGAATGATGTGTCGCTCCTGGTACCATATTCCAGTGCAGCGATGCATACGCCAACCAAACTCCAAATCCCATACCCCGATGGCGAATGATGAGTCGCTCCTGGTACTATATTCCAGTGTAGCGATGTAGACGCCAACCAAACTCCAAATCCCATACCCCGATGGCGAATGATGATTCGCTCCTGGTACCATATTCCAGTACAGCAATGCAGACGCTAGCCAAATTCCAAATCCAAATCCCCAAGTCGTGAATGATGAGTCGCTCCTGATACCATATTCCAGTGCAGCGATGCAGACGCCAACAAAGTCCCGAAATTTTTATGGCCCTACGGTCTGGATCATGCATCCTGCAAAACCGTATACAATCCACGGGCGTAAAACAACCCCAATCTCTCACAAGTCCTACCGGTGAGACCACATTCAAAGTCCCACCAAAAATAAAGAAAAAATAAATAAATAAAAAATGGTATGTCCACAAGCAAAATGGGCACGAATGAAAACCCGAAAGGGCTCCGTGAGTAAAAACAGCAGGACTGCCGGCGAGTTTGTGAAAACCGGAAAGGGCGCAAACTCGTGAAAAAGAGATGAAATGCACTCGCAAAGTCCTCTCGACTTTATGAGGAGAAAATTCCCGCGTGAGATCCTTACGACTCATAAAGGAGCAACACACTTAGGAGTCCCCATGACTCCTAAGGAGAAAATACACCTACGAGATCCTTTGGACTCATAGGGAGAAAATGCTTTTGTGGGACCCTTACGGCCCATAAAATTGAAAAGCCTTAGGTGATAGGGATCTAAACCTGTCTCCTAAGCCACCAATTCCTAAATCCTTCCGGGCAAATGATGAGTTGCTCCTGGCATTATTCCAGTGCAGCAATGCAGATGCCAAACAAAAACCAATTCCCAAATCCTTCCGGGGCAAATGATGAGTTGCTCCTGGCATTATTCCAGTGCAGCAATGCAGATGCCGACAGAAAACCAAAATCCCTAAATCCTCTCATGGCAAATGATGATTCGCTCCTGGTACCATATTCCAGTATAGCGATGCTGATGTCAATCCAAGTCACAATCAACAAGTCAACTTCAACTCCGACAACGCAGAAAACGGAGCAAGTCAAAATCCAATCTCGACACCGCAAGAAGCGGAGCAAGTCAAGTTTGCCCCTGACACTGTAGGAAGCAGAGCAAGTCAAATAGAGCGTCGACCGTCCATGTCGCAAAAAGGGCTTCCCACAAATCGAGAACCAAATCGCTCCGGATCAGAGCGTCAACCGTCCATGTCGCAAAACGGGCAGTGCAGGCTTCCTACAAAGCAGGGAACCAAATCGCTCCGGATCAGAGCGTCGACCGTCCATGTCGCAAAAAGGGCAGTGCAGGCTTCCCACAAATCGGGAACCAAATCGCTCCAGATTAGAGCGTCGACCGTCTATGTCGCAAAACGGGCAGTGCAGGCTTCCTACAAAGCAGGGAACCAAATCGCTCCGGATCAGATCATCGACCGTCCATGTCGCAAAAAAGGCAGTGCAGGCTTCCCACAAATCGGGAACCAAATCGTTCCGGATCAGAGCGTCGACCATCTATGTCGCAAAACGGGCAGTGCGGCTTCCTACAAAGCAGGGAACCAAATCGCTCCGGATCAGAGCGTCGACCGTCCATGTCGCAAAACGGGCAGTGCAGGCTTCTTACAAAGCAGGGAACCAAATCGCTCCGGATCAGAGCGTCGACCTTCCATGTCGCAAAAAGGGCAGTGCAGGCTTCCCACAAATCGGGAACCAAATCGCTCCGGATCAGAGCGTCGACCGTCCATGTCGCAAAATGGGCAGTGCAGGATTCCCACAAGTCGGGAACCAAATTGCTCCGGATCAGAGCGTCAACCGTCCATGTCGCAAAACGGGCAGTGCAGGCTTCCTACAAAGCAGGGAACCAAATCGCTCCGGATCAGAGCGTCGACCGTCCATGTCGCAAAAAGGGCAGTGCAGGCTTCCCACAAATCGGGAACCAAATCGCTCCGGATCAGAGCGTCGACCGTCCATGTCGCAAAACGGGCAGTGCAGGCTTCCTACAAAGCAGGGAACCAAATCGCTCCGGATCAGAGCGTCGACCGTCCATGTTGCAAAAAGGGCAGTGCAGGCTTCCTACAAAGCAGGAACCAGATCACTCCGGGTCAGGGAAACGTCTACCATGGACATTCCGTCTCGAAGACGCGGTCGAGCCAGCTACCTCTCTCCTTTCCGATGATAGATATAAAAAAAATAAGACCCGCAAGCACCGACCGTCCAAGTCGCAAAAAGGGTAGAATCGACCGTCCATTTCGTAAAAAAGGCAATGCATCCCAAAAAGTGGGAACCAAAGCAAGTCGCCTCCATGCAAAAGAAGATTCATCAATTTCATGCACACGACCCACATATGCTGTGTGCATTCATTGATGGGGGCAATTTGTTGGGGTAAAAATTTGCACCCCGGTTGACCTAGTCAAAGTCAAGGTCAACCCCCAAGATAGGTGGGCCTAAGCCCAGGTCAAGCGGGCCCATGCCCAAGTCGAGCCCGCGGCCAGCCTCCCCATGCCAACAACAAAATCATGTAATAAATAATTTTTATGTAATTTTTTATACATGAATGTATGCAAAATGGGCATAAAGCCAATATTTTGTAAGCCCATGGCTTATGTGCAAAAATGAAATGGCACATGAGCCATGGGATAGGGAAAATGCCATTTTGTGAAGCCCAAGGGGCTATATGTAAATATGTAAGCATATAAAAGGCAACATGATGATGAATAAAGCAAAATACTTTTCATTCCCCCAAAAACTAGGGTTCTTTGTGCCTCCTGCTCCTTCTCCAAGGTTCTAAACCTTCTCATTTCTGTTGAATTAAATCAAGAGTTTTACTCTTTCTTTTTCCAAAACTAAGTAGTTTTCCACCACAAAACCCACAAAGGGGAACTCAGATCTCCCATCAGATCTCAAAAAGGAGTGATTTTTAAAATCTCCTACTTCTTGATCTTCAAGATCCGGCCAAATAACAGGAGGAAAAAGAAGAACCCCCTTCATCAGCTTCAAAACTTCCTAGGAGTTTAACTCCATACATACATACATACATACATACATACATATATATATATATATATATAATAAATATTTATAATAAATATTTCCTTTCTGAAGCATAGCTTCTGGTACTGGGACTAAAAGCCCTTTTTTTCTGGCCAGCGCCCAAGCGCTCAAGCGCCGAGCGCCCACGTGCCGACACGTAGCGCGCTAGCGCTCGAGCGCAGAGCGCCCACTTGCCGACACATGGCGCGCTGGCGCTCGAGCGCCCTGTGCTCAACCGCAGAGCGCCCAGCGCAAGCGCAGAGCGCCCACGTGGCGCGCTTGCGCTCCAGCACCCTGCGCTCCAGCGCTCCAGCGCCCTGCGCTCAAGCGTAAAACGCCCACGTGCCGACACGTGGCGCGCTTGCGCTCAAGCGCCCAGCGTTCAAGCGCAAAGCGCCCACATGCCGACATGCGGCGCGCTAGCGCCTGAGCGCACAGTCCCTAAGTGCACAGCGCTCAAGGCGCTGGCCCCACGCATCCTTTGGATGCCTTTTCCCTCTTTTTTTTATATACATACATATATATATATATACATATGCATACATACACACACACACACACACACACCACGACACTGTCCATGTTAGAAAAAAATTTCTAACGGGGCGCTGCCCCGCACCCCGTACCCCACAAGGGGGCTGCTAGCCCCTTTGACCCCCAGCCCGCTATCCGGGTAGCGTGACCCCCGTAAAAACTCTGCGGGGCCCCCGATATATCCAAAACCTCTTCAAAACACAATAGTGCACATTGAGTTCGCATGACCAGTTTAACCCGTTAATTGGAGGTTCCCTCGCCCCAAAGGCGAGGGGTAATTAACGGCAGCTTAGTCCGCGGCTGCCGGAGATTCGGATCCCCACAATCAATAAACCCCGGCCTACCCTAGGCAGGGGGAATCTGTAGTACGCCTGACAAGCGCGCGCGTATTCCCATCTCAATGGGGTGACGAAAAATACCCTACAATACGTTAGCCTTATTCGAGGCTAAGATCAACCTAAACGTTCATTAAGGACACGTTAGTCTAATTCTAGACTAAGATCAACTTAACAGGATCGTTTAGATCCGACAAGAGAGCAATTGGGCTATATTGCTTAGTTTAGTGACATTGCGGTCGATAAGTAGTTTAAGGACATTACGGTCCAATGTTAGTTTTAAGACGTCGCGGTCAAAGTTAAGGACATCATAGTCCGTGAGTTTAAGGACATCACAGTCCAGTGTTAGTTTTAAGACATCACGGTCGAGGTTAAGGACATCATAGTCCATGAGCTTAAGGACCTCACAGTCCGATATTAGTTTTAAGGCATCACGGTCAAGGTTAAGGACATCATAGTCCGGTATTAGTTTTAAGACATCACGGTCGAGGTTAAGGACATCATAATCCATGAGTTTAAGGATCCCACAGTCCGTAACAGTGTGCGGTTGTCGGGACCCGTCACCTATCTGACGACGTTGAAGGATTACAACGACAGATGTTAGAGGAGTAAAGAGATGTACCCTCGAATCGGGTGTAAATTGATCGGAAGAGCAGTTGTGCTCAGTTCAATTTATATTGAGGACTTATGGCCAAAATTGGGCTAAGTCCAGTTGAAAATGTTTAACATTTTATCCATGTTCTGCCTATTAGGCTTTTACTTGGGCTCTGTCCTTTTATAATGCATAGCATTGGGGTCTGTAATTAAATGCATAGCATTCATAATTGGCCTGTTAGACCTTTATTTGGGTTCTGCCCTTTTATAACAATGCATAGCATTTATATTTAGCCTGTTAGACCTTTACTTGGGCTCTGCCCTTTTTTAATAATGCATAGCATTTTTAGTGGTCTGATAGTGCGCCACGTGGCTTGTCATGCGCTTTGCGCCAATCAAAGAGCGCAATGCGCTAGCGCATGCGAAGGTGACACGTGTCACGCTCTGCGCTAAGCGCAAGTTTGTTAGCGCACAGCGCTTTCTGAGTGCGCTGCACTAATGAATGACACGTGGCGCGCACTAGTGCAGTGCGCCATTCCAAGAGCG
Organism: Agapanthus africanus; assembly: GCA_030015575.1. NCBI lineage: Eukaryota > Viridiplantae > Streptophyta > Magnoliopsida > Asparagales > Amaryllidaceae > Agapanthus > Agapanthus africanus. Next base: position 386,917,484 of record CM057345.1, on the reverse strand, counting down.
CAATGCGCTGTTTTAGAAGCGCAAAGCGCAGATTATGTCTGTGGTTGACACGTGGCGCGTTCTAGCGCAGTGCGCCAGTCCAAGGAGTGCAAAGGCGCATTTCATTAGTGCAAGGCACTGTCCAATGGCACAGAGCGCATCTTGATCAAATTTAGATCAAAGATCAAGTTGTTTGTTCTCTAAAAAAAGGTTCTACCTCAAGATTCAAGAACCAAGGTTCTTGTTCTCATCAAAAGGCCGTGCCTTTATATAGATCAAAAGATCTAAGAATGAAGTAAATTACTTCTTTTAATCTTTTATGATTGTATCTTTCTGATCTTTTTCTTCTTTTATTGAAGATCTTGATCTTGTTCTTAGATCTTTGATCTTTTTAGAAGAAAATTCTTCTTTTAGTGAGATGTTTTCATCTCTGTTCTTCCAAGAATTTAATTCTTTACCTTTAAAGATGAAGACGATGATCTTCTTTCTTCAAAGACTTGCATTTTCTTTCTCTTTGAGTTTTTTCTCAAAGTTTGCAGAGGGTTCTCTCTCTTCTGTATCTCTATGAGACTTGGAGTCTAGGGGCCTTTATATAGGGCCAATTGATTTGTTAAGTTAGTTACAGAGATTTTTCTCTGATTAATCTGGGGATATTTCCCCACCGTTGGATCTTTGATCCTAAGGCCTCTGTTTTACAGAAGACAATCTTCTTATTTTAATAAGATTGAAAAGATCTTTCTAGAATTTTAATTCTGATTAATTAATAATTTATTATTTAAATTCCAGTGCAGGCGCAATTGGCGCTAGCGCACCTGCGTTTGACACGTGGCACGCAGCGCAGCGCAACTGCGCTAGCGCGTCTGTGTTTGACACGTGGCGCACAGCGCAGAGCGTAGCGCAACTGCACTAGCGCACCACTGTTTGACACGTGGCGCGCAGCGCAGAGCGCAAGTGATCTGAAGCGTTACTTCATTTATTTTAAAATTTGAATTTTGAAACAGAGCTTTGCTCTGATTGGGGGTGCGCTGCCTTGGGCGCAGCGCTCCTTGCGCTGGCGTCTCTGCTTTTGACACATGGCGCGCAGCGCGCAGCGCAAGAAATCTGAAGCGTTGCTTCAATTTTTGAATTTTGAAATTCAAACAGAGCTTTGCTCTGATTGGGGGAAACAAATGCCCCCCCACCGTTGCGCTCACGTGAGTGCAACGGTGGCAACATCTGAGCCATTGGATCGACTCAGAAGTTGAGGAGGCGCTTCAACGCCTATAAATAGGACCCTTGGTCCTCAGATAATTATTATCTTCCCAAGATTTTTATTTTCAGAGCCTTGCTCTCATTTTCAAGAACTTCAAGAGTTAAAACTCTAGAACATTTTAGGTAAAAATTAAATTAAATTAATTTTAATTAAAAGAGCCTTGCTCTCATAGATCTTTTGATCTAAAGAAAACCCCTTTGGGGTTTCATAAACAGAGCTTTGCTCTCAAGAATCCATAGATCTAAAGAGATCTCGTTTCAGGGTTTCTTAACCCATGAACAGAGCTTTGCTCATTGACAAAATATAGATCTTTTGATCTTTTGATGAAGAACTCTCAAGAGTTTTTTCATGGATCTTTAAGATCCCAGAACTTTAATTCTTAGGAATTAATTTTTCTTTGATGGATTTTTCCATCATTATTACAGAGATAGGCACTTTAAGGAATTTTATTCCCTTGTGACCAGAGTTTGACAAGTGTCACTCTGTGACAGAGCTTTGTTCTGAAAGGGAAATTTTCTCCTTGTCTCAAGGGATTTCTTATTTAATAAGAATATTCTTTGAGGATTTCCTCATTAATTGACAGTCTCATCCAATGATGAGGCTGTCTTATTAACTGATGTATTGTCATCTGGATTTTGTGGGTCCCCCTTTGGTCCCCTTTCCACTGCATTGCAGTGTGGTACAAATTTTATAGTACCAAGCGTCGGGCTTTTAAAATTATGATATTGATAATTGAATTTCGTTTTTTCTTGCAGGCAACATGTCTGCTGATCTTTCGTTCCCGTTTTTCCGCTCAAAGGGAGGATTCCCTGAGGCGCCGGTAGACCAGAAGGTTCTTGCTCTTATTAAAGACTACGACCCGGAGTACAAGAACCTTCACTTGTAAGGTAGGTGGTACAACGAAATTATCAGAGGTCGCTGAAGCTTCTCTTGTGCGACGCCGTCAGAGCCGATCTCATCGATCTCATCGATCTCGCCGAAGTTGTCATCACCTCCTTTGCATTTATATAAAAACCCGATACAACATAATAAAATAGCATCCCAACGGAAGCCAGTCCCCACGTACAAACAATGGAGCAACCAATTAATCTAAAGCAGTAGTCGACTCTAAAGAGTGCGACAAACAAAACACAACTCTAATCCTCGATTCTAAGTCCATAATATGTCATTTCTAAGTTGATGGAGTTTCCACTAGATACAAGAATATATGAATAATCAAGAGTGAGTAGGATACAACAAAAACTCACTTACCCATCAATCCCCAAAAGAATGTGTGCCCAAACCGCTGATAATCCAAGCGGTAAAACCTGCAAGAAACTGTGGCACAACGGGGATGAGTTGCCAACTCAGTGAATAAAAGTACATCTAAAATTAGAAATCGAAATGCATGACGATACCTGGGTCATAAGTATAGTACTACCCTAATCTGTATCGACATACTATGTGATATGCAAAGGTACAATACTAACTATCATGCAATAAGTATAATACCTCAATGTCATATGAATCAACATCATGAACCTATTATCCGTATTGGAATTCCCTTTTTGTCTATGAATGTCTGTACAATTATATACAGGTACTGTCCCCCGGATCAGTCCTGGTGGAATCCAATAAATAATATCTAACGGTGTACCAAATGATAATGATCGTATCAATATACAAATAGATGTCCAACATCGACATCGAAATCCGAAATCTCTCGTGTCTAGCATCGACACGTAAATACAGATACCGTCGACACCGTCTCAACAGATGATCGCCACCCGATATCCTGGCTACGATCAGTATCCCCTGGATATCTGTCGTACCAAATCGAACCCCGGTCAGTATCCCCTGGATATCTGCCGTGTTCATTTTATCTCCGGAATCGAGTCACCTCGTTAGGCTCCCCGCCAATCATGCGGCTATCCTGCCCCTCGGTCTCGACCGGGTCTACCATGTATCCAACTGTTTTCCCACCGACTCAGTCTGGATAAAACTGTAAATCCGTAACCGTATACCCACAGACTCAGTACGGATATTAAAATCAGAAAACACAAACCTCATGGTGGACGTTTATTCATCATATAAAAATATCAAGTGAGGAATAAGAAACTTGCATAGATTATATTGATGATATACTATATGTGTATATATATAACAGTGTACCATACCACCGATATATATATCATCAGAAGTAAAATACTCAGAAATCTCAAGAATTCAAATACATCATCCATAGTACTGCAACATGAATAGGAAAAGACTACGTAATCATATCACATAACATAATTGATTCAATTCTAATGTGTCATGGCAATACCAATGAGGTGCAGTGTAACATATAGTTAAGTGCTTGTGCAGCAAAGTACTCATTGGTATTTGTGCAAGTGTTCTACGGTGTAACGGTCTACATATTAACACATATATAACAGAACGATGCTACAGTGACATGGCAATACCAATGAGGTGTAGTGTAACATATAGTTAAGTGCTTGTGCAGCATAGTACTCATTGGTATTTGTGCAGTGTTCTACCAGAGTGTGCGTAACGCGGAAACATATACTATAGAATACATAATACAACCCTATAAGAAGTCTAAACGTACTTATTGTAATTACTTGTTATGAGCTATACCATTATCTTTAGAAATGATCGGAACGTTAAGTTTAAAATAAGGAAGCTGCCTAAGATTTAAAAGAGATGTTTGTTTTAGAAATTGGCACGCATCCTGGTAGTTTATTTAAAAGACAACGAACCAGGGTTTTTAAAATAATATAGCTCATACCAGTATTATATCCTAAAACAGAACATAATCTATCTCTACGAGTCAAAGAATAAATTGGTCGTTATTCGGCATACAAATTTCATCATTTACGATACGTATAAATCCTTGTATTATAGCCCATCATATCGCTATATCCATATCATCTTAAGTACGGCATAACCCCTCGTACAAACTCATCAAATCATACCCATATCATACGGATCAATATCACGTATATCTCATTTAAAAAAAACTACATGTAAAACTTATGCAAATTGAGAGTATACAAGATGAAAAGCTAAACTTAAGTAGCTATCATAATATTCATAAGGTTGCGGGGGTGCTATACGCCATCCACCCTACTTCCCCAATAGATGTAAATCTACACACCAGAAATACGTCGTGTCCTCTTAGGAATCACCAATCCTTTTCCTTTTCTCGCGGCCTCCGAAGTTCCCGTATTGAATCTAACATCGAAATTTACTTATATAAGGAAACGACTAACTCTGATACGACAAATCATGAAAACACAAGTTGCACGTCCTAGTTATACCATATACGACTATTGCATACGATCTAACACTCATTTTAACTGGAATTTAACCCAACGCTGTTTCATAACAGAAACAGAACGCGTTACGAATTACCCGTGTCGTAATTTAGATTGTTGATGCCTTTTCCGATATTAGTCACCAGATTTCATATACAATTAAACTAACTTGATTAAACAACACCAAAGTAATCAAACACCTACACAGAGACCTACCCAAAAACCCAAATCACCATACTTCCCCAAAAATCCGGCGACGCCGGAATTTGTCTAATGGTAGCCAGCCTAAAACCGATCCCCTGGGCTCGTGCTTCTATGGTTTGTTCTAGGTCCCACATATATCATTTTGACCTTGTTTGGTTAAGTTGATTATTTTCTGACTAATAGCAGATTACTACAGAGTTCAGTTTGGTCTAAAATACGACATTATAGACATTGGATTTCTAATTTAAACTAACTACAGAACTAATTTCTACAGTAATCCAAGATTTTACCTACAAGGGATTGTTGGGAGAGCTTCCTCCAAAAAGCACAAGCTCCTAGTCCTTAGCTTGATGGTGAACCCTTAGTGTAGTTCTTCTTCTTCACTTCTCTTTACTTTTCTTTCTTTTTATGATTTCTAAGTGTTTTCCCTTCTTTTCATTTGGATTTTCAGAACTTTAAATTGGTTAATATGATCCGAACATCTTAGATAAATGGTGAAGGGAAGGGGGAAGTGTAGTAGGAGGTGTCACCAAGCAAGATGTGGTGATTTCATGCAAGGAGGAGGCGTAGGAAGTGTGTTGTGCATGAGAAGAGGTGGTGGCCATGTTTTATCATTTCTAAAATGAATTATCTTGATAAAATTCTGAACTAACTTTATCTAACCCCTTTTCTACTTACACCCTTAACAATTTCCCATTTTGCACAAAATCCTAAACTTTACATAATTACCGCTCACAACTTATGTTATTATATAATCACCATTTTATTAAAATGAGGCTAAATTTATCACTAAAACCCTTATAATTTATTTATGTTCCATACCTAAACTAAAATTTAATTTGTTTTACATAAAACTTATGATATTGTCTTATTTGGTTTTAATAACTTTTTAATTTAACACTTTATTATTTAATTAAATAATTTTATTTATTTCCAAATTTTCAAAATGTTACAATATTCCCCTCTTAAGAAAATTCGGTCCTCGAATTTAAAACTAAACTAGACATACCCTCCAAAAAGACGTGGAAATCTCTTTCGTATCGCATCCTCGGTTTTCCAAGTATTCTCCTCGCGCTTCATTCCTTGCCAAAGAACCCTTACAGATGGAAGTACCCTTGATCTTAGTTTGTTTGCCTACCGGTCTAGAATAGCGACTGGCTGCACTCTGTAGGATAAATCCGGCTCAAGCTATAAGGTCTGATGCTGGATCGCGTAAGAAGGATCGTGAAGATATTTGCGAAGCATCGAAATGTGAACCACCGAATATACCCCGGGAAACTCGATGGAAGTGCTAAACGATAAGCTACAACACCCACTCTCTCCAGAATCTCGTAAGGTCCAACATAACTGGGGCTGAGCTTCCCCCTTCTTCCCGAAACGCATCACACCTTTTATCGGAGATACACGAAGGAATACATGATCTCCCACATTAAACTTTGGTTTACGACGTCGTCGATCTACATATGATTTTTGTCTGCACTGGTCCGCTCTCATTCTGTCTCGTGTCAGTTGAATCTTTTCTGTAGTCTCTTATACTACCTGCAGTCCCAAAATGCTACTCCCGCTTAGTTTCGTCCAGCAAACAAACGATCAACATTTCCTTCCATACAAAGCTTCAAAGGTTGCCATCTGGATCGTCTCCTAAAAACGATTGTTGTACGAGAATTTTATCAAAGGTGGGTGGCGATCCCAACTACCACCTAAATCAAGACTACAAGCTCGAAGCATATCCTCTAAAGTCTGAATGGTCCACTAGGACTGACCATCTATCTGTGGTTGAAAAGCTATACAAAAATTTCATCGTGTACCAAGAGCTTCTTGAAGTTTTTGCCATAGTCTGTCAGTAAACTGGGTACCCCTATCTGTCCCTATGCTCGTTGGAACTCCCTGTGATCGGACAATCTCGTTGATATAATTCTGAGCATACTGCGTAAACCAATACGTCGTCTTCACCGGAAGAAAGTGAGCTGCCTTTATCAATCTATCTACAATCACCCAAATTGAATCATACCCTCTGTTAGTCCTGGGTAGACCCATAAGGAAATCCATAGAAATCTGTTCCCATTTCCACTCCGGAATGGTTAAGGGCTGCAATTCTCCAGCCGGCCTCTGATGCTCTGCCTTGACTTGTTGACAAATCAAGCATCTTGAACAAACTCCACAACATCCATCTTCAATTCCTTCCCACCAATAAACATCCCTCGAGTCATGATACATCTTGGTGGAACCAGGATGAATACTATATGCTGATCTATGGGCCTTCGCTAAGATCTCACTTCTCAGTCCATCCGAATCTGTCACACAAAGACGGTTCCCAAAACGTAATACCCCACTGTCATTAATCACAAACTCCGACTCTCTGCCCTGCCTAACCTAAGCCATAATCTCTGACATACGAGCCTCTGCGGCTATGTCTCCAGAATACGATCCAATAACTGAGGACGGTGCGAACATGTGCCAACTGTCCTCCGGTCGATGTGAACTCGAACTGTACACGATTATCACATAAAATCTGCCAGTTTGTAGAAGACTGCCTCTGTAAGGTGCGCAGACGAGATAAGCTACCTCCAGGCCTCCGACTCAAGGCATCTGCCACAACATTTGCTTTTCCTGGATAATACAAGATCTTACAATCATAATCTTTCACGAGTTTCTTTCATCTATGCTGCCTTAGATTCAGATCCCCCTGCTGAAAATATACTTTAAGCCCTTATAATCTGTGAAAATTCGGCACGGCTCTCCATACAAGTAATGCCCCCTAAACTTCAGTGCGAATACTACTGCAGCCATCTCCAACTCATGAGCGGGTAGTTCTGCTCGTACCTCTTCAACTGTCGAGAAGCATAGGATACAACCCTGCCGTGCTGCATCAGTACACAGCCTAAACCCACTCGAGAGACATCACAATATACCACGAACCCACCTAACCCAGAAGGTAACGATAATACAGGTGCAGTCGTCAAACGAGTCTTCAACTGCTGGAAACCCTGCTCACATGCATCTGTCTAAAGAAATGAAACTTCCTTCCTAGTCAATCCGATCAACGGTGCAGCGATCTTAGAAAAATCCTGCACAAACGTCGGCAATAACCGGCCAGAACCAAGAAACTTCGGACCCCTGTAACTAACACAAGTTTGGGCCAGTGCCATACCACTTCTATCTTCCTTGGGTCCATACGTATCCCATCTCTTGCAACTACGTAACCCAAGAATCTACACTATCCAACCAGAAAGCATACTAGGAAAATTTAGCGAATCCGTTACTTCTAATACCATGTAAAGAAGTCTGGCTAATCTCACCTTCGAAGACTCGTCCCAATTTATCGGAGAAAAGCTTACTATACAGTCTCTTTCTTGAACTACGTACACCTGGTCTGAACAAACTCCATCAGAAGAAATACATCAATTTCACTGATCTCGTATCGAAGCGCCACAACGGATTAAAATCCTAACCATCTCACCTCTGAACGGTTATGAATCTTTCTGATCCATCTGTACTGGTAACGTCGTCAACCATTTAACTTCATGAACTTAAGAAGCAACATCTCAACAATCTCCACAAGAATTACCGTCGTCTGAACAGTACACAACACCATAATATTCGGAGAGGGGAAAATATCACGTCCCAAGTCTGTCTAATCTCTAACAATGACTCCACCATCTGGTGCGAATCCCGAAGAAACTTGCCCCATAATTTGAACTCGATCATATATGAATAAACGACGTGCCTCTATATCATCGAAAAATCACCCCAGTCGGTTCTTGTCCCAGACAAGTCTGCTCTGACGTATCTCTAACTGTAGCCCTCTTGGCCCTCATAACATAGTGATCGAACAACCAATCATGCACTGACGAAGATAGATCAACGAAAGGAATAGAAGGAAAAATCTCAAGATATAAATCCTAAGGTAACTTAGGTGGAGTATCATATCGTAAATATGCCGCAGAACATATGTACGGTACGTTACTCTACTTAATACCTACTCCATCAACAAAGGTCATCCTATATAACGAAAGTTCGGGTATAAGACCCCTAAAGTCAAGTTTAAGTCCTATAAGGTCAAGCCCAGGTAACAAAATGTATCCCCAGACTCCATATAGTCAACCTAGACTCGAACAAAGGTTAAACCAAACACTCTGATACCAACTTTGTCACGACCCAAATGTGGCACGCGACCGGCACTTAAATCATGAGACATCTCAAGACATCGACGCGGTTTAAGTAAGCCGAAACCCGGAATCTAAACCCTTTTTGAAAAATATTGGAGGTGAGATTTAAAAATCAGCCGATAATATCAATTTAAAATAACATCTAAATTTAACTAAGTATGTTGAAAAGTATTTATGACGTTTTGAAAGTTGTCATCACCTCCTTTGCATTTTTATAAAAACCCGATACAACATAATAAAATAGCATCCCAACGGAAGCCAGTCCCCACGTCCAAACAATGGAGCAACCAATTAATCTAAAGCAGTAGTCGACTCTAAAGAGTGCGACAAACAAAACACAACTCTAATCCTCGATTCTAAGTCCATAATATGACATTTCTAAGTTGATGGAGTTTCCACTAGATACAAAAATATATGAATAATCAAGAGTGAGTAGGATACAACAAAAACTCACTTACCCATCAATCCCCAAAAGAATGTGTGCCCAAACCGCTGATAATCCAAGCGGTAAAACGTGCAAGAAACTGTGGCACAACGGGGATGAGTTGCCAACTCAGTGAATAAAAGTACATCTAAAGGTAGAAATCGAAATGCATGACGATACCTGGGTCATAAGTATAGTCCTACCCTAATCTGTATCGACATACTATGTGATATGCAAATGTACAATACTAACAATCATGCAATAAGTATAATATCTCAATGTCATATGAATCAACATCATGAACCCATTATCCGTATTGGAATTCCCTTTTTATCTATGAATGTCTGTACAATTATATACAGGTACTGTCCCCCGGATCATTCCTGGTGGAATCCAATAAATAATATCTAACAGTGTACCTCATGATAATGATCGTATCAATATACGAATAGATGTCCAACATCGACATCGAAATCCGAAATCTCTCGTGTCTAGCATCGACACGTAAATACAGATACCGTCGACATCATCTCAACAGATGATCGCCACCCGATATCCTGGCTACGATCAGTATCCCCTGGATATCTGTCGTACCTAATCGAACCGCGGTCAGTATCCCCTGGATATCTGTCGTGTTCATTTTATCTCCGGAATCGAGTCACCTCGTTAGGCTCCCCGCCTATCATGTGGCTATCCTGCCCCTCGGTCTCGACCGGGTCCACCATGTATCCAACTGTTTCCCCACCGACTCAATCTGGATAAAACTGTAAATCCGTAACCATATACCCACAGACTCGGTACGGATATTAAAATCAGAAAACACAAAGCTCATGGTGGACGTTTATTCATCATATAAAAATATCAAGTGAGGAATAAGAAACTTGCATAGATTATATTGATGATATACTATATGTGTATATATATAACAGTGTCCCATACCACCGATATATATATCATCAGAAGTAAAATACTCAGAAATCTCAAGAATTCAAATACATCATCTATAGTACTACAACATGAATAGGAAAAGACTACGTAATCATATCACATAACATAATTGATTCAATTCTAATGTGTCATGGCAATACCAATGAGGTGTAGTATAACATATAGTTAAGTAATTGTGCAGCATAGTACTCATTGGTATTTGTGCAAGTGTTCTACGGTGTAACAGTCTACATATTAACACATATATAACAGAACGATGCTACAGTGACATGGCAATACCAATGAGGTATAGTGTAACACATAGTTAAGTGCTTGTGCAGCATAGTACTCATTGGTATTTGTGCAGTGTTCTACCAGAGTGTGCGTAACGCGGAAACATATACTATAGAATACATAATACAACCCTATAAGAAGTCTAAACGTACTTATTGTAATTACTTGTTATGAGCTATACCATTATCTTTAGAAATGATCGGAACGTTAAGTTTAAAATAAGGAAGCTGCCTAAGATTTAAAAGAGATGTTTGTTTTAGAAATTGGCATGCATTCTGGTAGTTTATTTAAAAGACAACGAACCGGGTTTTTTAAAATAATATAGCTCATACCAGTATTATATCCTAAAACAGAACATAATCTATCTCTACGAGTCAAAGAATAAATTGGCCGTTATTCGGCATACAAAGTTCATCATTTACGATATGTATAAATCCTTGTATTATAGCCCATCATATCGCTATATCCATATCATCTTAAGTACGGCATAACCCCTCGTACAAACTCATCAAATCATACCCATATCATACGGATCAATATCACGTATATCTCATTTAAAAAAAACTACATGTAAAATTTATGCAAATTGAGAGTATACAAGATGAAAAGCTAAACTTAAGTAGCTATCTTAATAATCATAAGGTTGCGGGGGTGCTATACGCCATCCACCCGACTTCCCCAATAGATGTAAATCAACTCACCGGAAATACGTTGTGTCCTCTCAGGAATCGCCAATCCTTTTCCTTTCCTCACGGCCTCCGAAGTTCCCATATTGAATCTAACATCGAAATTTACTTATATAAGGAAACGACTAACTCTGATACGACAAATCATGAAAACACAAGTTGCACGTCCTAGTTATTCCACATACGACTATTGCATACGATCTAACACTCATTTTAACTGGAATTTAACCCAACGCTATTTCATAACAGAAACAGAACGCGTTACGAATTACCCGTGTCGTAATTTAGATTGTTGATGCCTTTTCCGATATTAGTCCCCAGATTTCATATACAATTAAACTAACTTGATTAAACAACACCAAAGTAACCAAACACCTACACAGAGACCTACCCAAAAACCCAAATCACCATACTTTCCCAAAAATCCAGCGAAGCCGGAATTTGTCTGCTGGTAGCCGGCCTAAAACCGATGCCCTGGGCTCGTGCTTCTATGGTTTGTTCTAGGTCCCACATACATCATTTTGGCCTTATTTGGTTAAGTTGATTGTTTTCTGACTAATAGCATATTACTACAGAGTTCAGTTTGGCCTAAAATACGACATTATAGACATTGGATTTCTAATTTAAACTAACTACAAAACTAATTTCTACAGTAATCCAAGATTTTACCTACAAGGGATTGTTGGGAGAGCTTCCTCCAAAAAGCACAAGCTCCTAGTCCTTAGCTTGATGGTGAACCCTTAGTGTAGTTCTTCTTCTTCACTTCTCTTTTCTTTTCTTTCATTTTATGATTTCTAAGTGTTTTTCCTTCTTTTCATTTGGATTTTTAGAACTTTAAATTGGTTAATATGATCTGAACATCTTAGATAAATGGTGAAGGGAAGGATGAGGTGTAGTAGGAGGTGTCACCAAGCAAGATGTAGTGATTTCATGCAAAGAGGAGGTGTGGGAAATGTGTGTTGGAGATAGTGCCCTCAGAGTCAATTATTAGGTCACAGGTACGTGATTGTAATGATTGAGGGAGGACCTATCCCGGTAGGACAGTCTTACTCGAGATGATAGTATGCTATCTGGTTTACCTTTATCATCGTGTACTGCTTTAGGTGACCTGACACGTCGCTATTACACGTTGATAGAGCCCCTAGGATTCTTGCTTGACCACCAGCAGTATGAGGGCGATCATATAAGTGGGAGCTGGGGGTCTACAAGCATTTCCTTAAAAGGTCCCTAGTCGTGGGAGTTTCGAGACCGGGCATCGATACTCCATTAGTAGACTAGTGTATACAGTCGAGACCCCGACGAGGGGCGGTGGCCGGTCTCACAAGCCACTGGTGTCAGTTGGATCACCTAAGATGTATACAGGTGCTCATTGGGTTATGAGTACACCGGACAGGACTCGCCGGGAACATGCTAGTTGGTCATATACCAGACGTCAGATGGCAGTTCCCTGGTGACATGTGTGCAGGTTAGTTCATCGACCTGGGGATCGTCATTTGTCTCGTGTGAGTTCCCACTGTACTTTGATTACTACCCTACCACGGCTCAAAGGAGTCGTGCAAACAGGTTTTAGTTGGGTACAGTCCCGAGCCACATGGAGGCAGTGAGCGTATCTTCAGGGGTTCGTCTCTCCCGGTATTGGGGGTGAGGTCGTGCTGTGTCTAGGAGAGCCATTACACAAAGTCCTTGGCCAAGGCAAGGAGATTTACTGGTAGGTATTCCAGTAGTATCTCAGGGTGTTCTGGGCTACACTCCGACACGACTTGTACCGCTTTTGGGGGTCTGACTTTTACCAACCCCCTAGGCCCGCCATGCGATACTCATAGACGAACGGACCGGACTGCACGGATATTGTCACTGACAGGCTCAGTAGGGTGTCAGGATGAGTTCGCTCATCGACGTCCTTTTTAGTCAATACCTGGTAGCCCGTTACGTATTGGCTTATACCTCTGACGTGCTAGTGGTTAAATCCACAACCGAGGTGTTGATGAGTCTTTAGAGTCCCCCACATTTCAGTTACTCAGCTTTCGGGCGAAAGGTTGTAGAGGCCGTATGGAGATATGGCAAGGTCCGATCAGATACGTGCGGTATTGCACGGATCAGGATCGGACAGATTGTACTATAGGCCGTATGGTTATATGGCAGGGTTCGATCAGATACGTGCGGTATTGCACGGATCAGGATCGAACAGATATTACTGGCCGGCTTTGGTATAAGCCGGATCCTTGTATAGTACAGTGTAGTGTTTTGTCTCATTGCATTTGTATTTCGGTCGAAATACAGATGCGGGTGTGTATGCACAGTATCGGGGTTATCCTGTAATTTATTACGGGACCAGTTTTCTGGAGTTGCCAGTTTGCTTTCCGTTTCGGCCAATTCCCTTTGTTCCGTTCATTGGCCGAAGATTGGTGGAGGAGGGTTTATTTGCATTGTTGCAAATAGACTTTTGTGGAGGGGGTCTTTGCATATATTCATGTCATGATTATAGCACCATCATTGACTTCTCCTTCTCATGATGGCTTGACTTTTAGTGGGCATGATGGTTGATGATGATGAGGGGTGAGGTTGGTTGAGTGTGGGTTTATTATTGTGATCATTTCCTTTTTGGCATGATAGCATTCTTTCTCTCTCCATTTGTATTATTGGATGTTTTTCTCATCTATCATACCTCTCCCTCATTCTCACTCACCCTCTCACTTGCATTGGCCGGCCATTCACTTGGAGGTGGGGCTGTCCAAATTGGTGGGGGTCTTTTGGTTCATCATATATCATTCTTGCTTCACCAAAATTCCCTAGTTCAACTCCATAGCTCAATCCCTCCACAAAAGGCAATTCCTAATACCCCAAAAGTGAGACACAAGTTTTTACACATATTCTACAGCGAACCTTGGGCACGTCGAGTAGCCGGCTTCGTGCCCGAGTTGCCTCGGCATTGAGGTGGGAGCCCGTAAACAAAGTAGGCGATGTGGTGCACTTCCGGTGACGAGGAGGAGACGGGACATTCTGCAGGAGATCGGGACCATGATGAGAAGACCGGAGGACTTGGATCGTCGGTATATATCTCTAACCCATCTTCTTGTTAGCTTAGACTAGTTAATGGTTTTCGATCCAGAGTTTAGTGCGCGGTGGTGCCGGTTTGCAAAGTCCGCAAAATTTTAAGTTATTCACCGCTTCCGCTTTCCGGCGTCGGATTGACGGCCGGGGCGCCGCCGTGCACTTACAGTGGTATCAAAGCCTCGCCATTAACTTCGTCTAGCTTCGTTTGATGTGTTTTGCGGTTCCGATCGACCAAAATTCCAAAAACTCATTTTTACCTCACATCAGTTTTCTGTTAAGAATTTTTGGTGTCTAAAAATTTTTCTGGTGGTCTCAGAATGATGTGCAAGAGATTCTAAGAACTCTGGGAAAATTCGACACTCTGATCTCTCAAACAGAGCGCGGATCCGCGGCCCCACCCTTCTATTGGGCCGCGGTTCCGCCGCAGTCTTGAGAGTTCAGTGGGCCATCTTTTTCCAATGGGCTTCAGGGGTGTAATTAGGGGTTTTGGAATATTAAAATTGGGCCAATTATTTCTGTGAGTGCTGCAGTATTGGTTTGGGGCCCACTTGTTAATTTTTGGTCAATCGGAAAATTTTAAACACATTTTTCACAGTATTTACATTATATCTGCGACCGTGAATGTCACTCGATCGGTAAATCCGGTCTAACTGCTATAGCCCGGTTAGACGGATTTGCGAACGTGACTTTCATGTTGATGTTCTGTTTTTGCTGTGATGTTGCGGATCGGTCGTGGGGGATAGCCTGGATGCAATGCTAGTACTGTGATGTCGTATTATGTACATTTGATATTGCGGGGCGAGCGTCCGACATGTGGACTGCCGTCACTGCCTGTTTGTATTATTCTTTTGGGGCACGACCTGGTTGCGGTCGATGTACCCGGTGTATGTATATTTTACTTTCTGTACTAGGATTGCCCCGCGGAGGGGTGCACGGATAGCCGGGTTCTGGAGGGCAACAAGCCCGCATCTCATGGCATTGAGACGGAGGGGGCTTCGCTCTAGGATTGGCGGGCTATTCGCCGCACTCGTAGGGGGTACAGGTTGACCCAGGAGGGGTGCCCAAGTTGCCGGATTCCGTGGAGTGCTGGGTGGTCCATTCACGGAGCTGAAGGGGGCTGCCTCGCTTCAGGTTTTTGGCGGGTGACTTGCCGCGCCCGTAGGGGTCTAGGATTTCATTGCACAGGCTATCCACACGACCAGGGGAACGTCGGGTTTCAGCGGCTCTGTGAAACCCGAGGATCCCAGATATCTGTATTGTTTCTGTGATGCTGTACATTTCTGTGATGTTGCATTTTATTCACGCCTTGAGCGAATACTATATATTGGTATATATATTAGTAGATGTTGTATATGTTTTACATCCGCGCTAGTCCAGTCCCCGCTCTGTCGTTAGTTAGCTAACCTAACGGGTAATGACGGGACCCAGTGGCGAATGCGGATGGCATATACGTACATCAGTATATTTTCGTTCTTTTTGGTGTGATCAATTGATGGGACTGCGTTGATTCGGATCAATGCAAGTTAAAAACAAACCTAATCTGATGTTGTTGGAACACTTTTCAAAAAGCTGTTATTGCAAGGACGTTTACTTTTGTTTTGCATCGTGGTATTCATTGGAATATCCTGCTCCTCAGTCGACGAGGCAAGGGCCGAGATCCCTTCACCGGGAGTGACCCCTTGGACAGAAATTTGCGTCAGGGCATTGACTTCACTATAGCCGATTACTTTTGCTTTGCACCGTGGTATTCAGTTGGAATATCCTGCACCCCATTCTACGGGGAAAGAGCCGAGATCCCTTCACCGGGAGTGACCTCTTTAGCAACGGTTTTCGTCACTATATTTTCAAAAAGCTATCCGTTCCTTCAACGTATCAAGTTCATTACGTTAAAGGTTTTCGCCAGAAACCATTCGTAGCCCTCCATCATTTCAGTTAAATATTCGGTAGTATTCAAGCTATGTATTTTGACCTCACGCCAAGGCATAGTGTTTGGTAGCTGCCGGGTATTTATCTGTTGCATAGATAGATGCGTTGGTTTGGGACAGTCGTACTACTATTTTGGCCTACGTCAAGGGTATGTACGGGTGGATTCAAATTAACCTGGATAATGATGGGCAGAACTTGACATGTGACTTATGATATTTTGACCTCACGCCAAGGTCATAAGAGCATGGGGCAGAAATCTCATCGGGAGTTTCAAAAGAACTGAAACTTGCCAGATATGCGCATACCTTCTGGAGTGTGATACCGTGAGCGGATTCCGTCACGTTATCATGCGATGATAGTTGGATCCCGATTCCCACTGATGAGTTAGTTTACTCCTCGGGTGACCCCGACTAATTCTTCTTTCAGGTTTGGAGGAGAATTTGAGGTACAGTGGGAGGTTTCCAGATTAGATAAATTGGTAACCATTCTGATCTAGGATAGAGTGCACGCTGAGTGTTTCTTCTCTCTCTCTCTCTGGCAGCGACCATTGACCCGACCCTAGACTATGACTCCGTGACCAAGTTGACCGAACTTACTTAACACTGGCTTTTGGATTGTCAGAGTTGCAGACCTCATTGCCACTCCTACTTTTACCCTTTTTCTCCAGGACACCCCGTATTACTACGAACGTCCACTTCCATTGGACAAAACCATCGTATGGTTAGATACGAACTCGAAAGAATTTATTCGAGGATGGTTTCCGGTTCTGGAGAAAACGGATAGGATTATTCAGTTGTCTTTTCCTTTTACCCTCTCTCAGGTTACGAGTACTCCTTGGTTTAGGGGTAGTACACCTATTACGCAAATTGGATTGTCTTCTTCCAAACCTTAGGCTGGTGCCGACCGGTAGGGAATGAAGAAAACCAATTAGCATAACGATGGTGTGCAGAAGGTATTAAGTTCAGACAAAGCAAGGGATTAGTAAGAGGGCAAAGTAAATTGCAACAGATATTCACGACCAAACCAAATATTTCATTACCACTCCCACATCACCTTTGTATTTCTCCAGGACACTCCGTATCACTACGAAGATCCACAGTTTATTTGGATACTCCATCGTATGGTTATATACGAACTCGAATGGAACTTGTTCCAGTTCGGGGATGGATTCTGGTTCAGGAGAAATAGGAATAAGGTTTATTCGGTTGTCTTTTATCTTCACCCTCTCTCATTGCGAGTGTTCCTAGGATGCGGACAGTACACCCATTATGCTTATTGGATAGTCTTCTTCCAAACCATAGGCTGGTGCCGAACGGTAGGGAAGGAAGAAAACCATTTGGCCTAAAAGGGTGTGCAGAAGGTAAAGACTAAAGACATATGAAGGGATTTGGAGAGGTGGCAAAGAACTATACGGTTACAGTCGTGAATCTGGAAGAGGCATTACTAGGAATACCAGAATACCCCATCGGAACATTTCAATGTTTCAGTTTCACTGTGTAATGTTAAAGGAAAACTGATTTCCCGATTAGATACTTACTCCAGGGTATGTATTTACCAGGTACGATTCTCACATCTGTATGGTTTTACAGATGATGAGTGGGAGTAAGTTATTGGGAATTGGGTGATCATCCTCATTATATCGGGATTCGTTGTAATCGGTGATATTTGAGGAGATCACCTGGGCTATTTGCCGGTCGGCAAATATTTGGTTTTGAATATCCGCTGTTGTGCACCAATTTCAAATTGATATATCTGTACGTCTATTTTCATAGAGTGAGATATACCTTTTGATATTATGTCGATGACATTTACCTATATCAGTGGATGGTTAGGTAAGGAGCATTAAACAGCGGTGTAATTCTTCTTAACCATAAGTACAGTTTTCAACCTACGACACACAGTGAATGAGTTATTAGACTCAAAGGGACTTATACAGAGTATTGTATGTTGTCCAGGGTCCATCAGGACAGAGGGGTTGGTCCTCGTACTATATTCGGTTTACTTATGACTCCTCTAGTTTTTAGACAAGTGTTTCGTGGAAACACAGGGTCCGAATTTGGAGAAGTTATAGGTATTTGAATACAGTAGAGAACCAGGTGTAGCAAGTATCGGGATTCTTCAAAAGTGATCGAAGATGTAGATACTTGTATGTGGTATTCAGTTGATAGTAGTGATTAAGAGAAATTGCTTCTCTTTCAGGTTACTCATAATTGGAAGCATTCCTAAGTTGAGTAACGCTGATCAACCTCCTTCCATTTAGTTGACATGCGCTGGGGACAGCTGCATGATTTGAATCTGGTTCAATTAAATCAGTGCCTCTGGTCCTATATGGGATATAGAACAGTTCGTATCTTAACGATGTTAAGGTACGGGGAGTTGTCCGGTTTATGATTAAAACCAGACACTGGACAACTCAAGGCACGTTTCTGTAATGGCTGTTTGTGGGTTGACCCAGGCTATGACGAGGGTTGACTTTCTACCATCTGGATGAACGATAGCAATATTGTTCTAGACTCGCCACAGTTTTATTAAAAATGGATTTTTTCAGAAAAACAGTAGTGGGAGTATGGTAGAACTGGAAGTAATTCCAGAACCACAAACGATTACTGAAGATTTGATAAGGAACCTAAAGATTCAATCTGGATTGACATTCCATTGGCCACTCCGCAGATAAGGTGGGTAACTTCAGGCACCCGAGAGGTACTTCGGTAGTCTCAAGGACGGTGACAGGGAAGTTCTTGTTTACCCACAATTACCATTGCTGTTGTTCCAGGCTGCGAGACCCGGCGGGAGGATGAGTATAGCGTCGTTCTGAACTCGCTTCAGAAGTGTACGTGTATATGACTCTGCCAGAGGGTTGTCGTAGTCAGTGGGAGCAGCGGAAGCATTGGTGGACAAGTAGCTTATGTCTATTTATAGACTAAAGCAGATGTAGCGAAGATAGATCATCTATTTCTGACGTGACAGTCATGGGTTTGACTTCATCAGGATAGGGGATGGATCTGTTGAGAAGGTAGTAGGGTGTGATATCCTGGTATTTGGATGATATACACAGAGTAGGAAAGGAAACTCCTACACTACGATCGGTTGTACTTTGGTCGTCACACAGTTGTTTCTCCACAAAGGAAATGGATTTTATATCAGACATACTGGTTACTAGATCTATGGTCTTAGATCTAGATTTGGGTGGTTTCCCAATCAGGGTACTTGACAGCATTCTAAGAGTATTTAGGATGGGCGACTCCTGGCACGGTAGTGTACCTGCAGGTAATGGAGTCACCCTCTCTAAAGGTGTCTTACAGACTAAAGGGGAGAGGGACGTGCATGATTGGCAGAGCACTTGCTTAGGCAATTGAGTCAATCATGAGATGTCAAGTACCACCAGATGTTGTTCTTGCACTAGATGCAATAAGTTGACATTAATCCAATCCTGGAAAAACAGTCGGAAGCAGTTTTAGAACATA
Organism: Agapanthus africanus; assembly: GCA_030015575.1. Classification (NCBI taxonomy): domain Eukaryota; kingdom Viridiplantae; phylum Streptophyta; class Magnoliopsida; order Asparagales; family Amaryllidaceae; genus Agapanthus; species Agapanthus africanus. The sequence goes on along the minus strand of CM057345.1, from coordinate 386,897,806 downwards.
AGTGGATGTTCTAGGGATATGATAACGACAGCCTCATTCAGGAGACAGTTATCATTCCAGGCTTCCAAGGTGACATGGACGACAAGGAGGTTGTCAGAGCTATAGTTTTCCTTCTGATGAGGGGCAGTATTTTGGACAGGTGGTCCAGGGCAATACTGAGGGAGGCATGGCGCAGGATACTGATTAAGTTCAGTTGACGATACAGTCTAAGAAGTTTGGATTTGGAGTTCATTTATGAGCTATGTCCCATCAGACATCCAGGCACATTCTAAGACAGGTATTGCTCATTTCGGGAGATGGGTTTCTCCGCGAACTTGAGATATAGAGAGACATAGAAAGAAACAACTAAGCGGATCCACTCACTGAGGCTATTCCTCGAACGCAATAGTTCCGCAAACAAGCTTTGTGAGACTGACTAGTAGAGAAGTTGGATGTTCGGTATCACACGGGCTGTGAGTATGCGACATCGCAATAATTAGCCTTGAGTGCAAGTGGGAGATTGTTGGAGATAGTGCCCTCAGAGTCAATTATTAGGTCACAGGTACGTGATTGTAATGATTGAGGGAGGACCTATCCCGGTAGGACAGTCTTACTCGAGATGATAGTATGCTATCTGGTTTACCTTTATCATCGTGTACTGCTTTAGGTGACCTGACACGTCGCTATTACACGTTGATAGAGCCCCTAGGATTCTTGCTTGACCACCAGCAGTATGAGGGCGATCATATAAGTGGGAGCTGGGGGTCTACAAGCATTTCCTTAAAAGGTCCCTAGTCGTGGGAGTTTCGAGACCGGGCATCGATACTCCATTAGTAGACTAGTGTATACAGTCGAGACCCCGACGAGGGGCGGTGGCCGGTCTCACAAGCCACTGGTGTCAGTTGGATCACCTAAGATGTATACAGGTGCTCATTGGGTTATGAGTACACCGGACAGGACTCGCCGGGAACATGCTAGTTGGTCATATACCAGACGTCAGATGGCAGTTCCCTGGTGACATGTGTGCAGGTTAGTTCATCGACCTGGGGATCGTCATTTGTCTCGTGTGAGTTCCCACTGTACTTTGATTACTACCCTACCACGGCTCAAAGGAGTCGTGCAAACAGGTTTTAGTTGGGTACAGTCCCGAGCCACATGGAGGCAGTGAGCGTATCTTCAGGGGTTCGTCTCTCCCGGTATTGGGGGTGAGGTCGTGCTGTGTCTAGAAGAGCCATTACACAAAGTCCTTGGCCAAGGCAAGGAGATTTACTGGTAGGTATTCCAGTAGTATCTCAGGGTGTTCTGGGCTACACTCCGACACGACTTGTACCGCTTTTGGGGGTCTGACTTTTACCAACCCCCTAGGCCCGCCATGCGATACTCATAGACGAACGGACCGGACTGCACGGATATTGTCACTGACAGGCTCAGTAGGGTGTCAGGATGAGTTCGCTCATCGACGTCCTTTTTAGTCAATACCTGGTAGCCCGTTACGTATTGGCTTATACCTCTGACGTGCTAGTGGTTAAATCCACAACCGAGGTGTTGATGAGTCTTTAGAGTCCCCCACATTTCAGTTACTCAGCTTTCGGGCGAAAGGTTGTAGAGGCCGTATGGAGATATGGCAAGGTCCGATCAGATACGTGCGGTATTGCACGGATCAGGATCGGACAGATTGTACTATAGGCCGTATGGTTATATGGCAGGGTTCGATCAGATACGTGCGGTATTGCACGGATCAGGATCGAACAGATATTACTGGCCGGCTTTGGTATAAGCCGGATCCTTGTATAGTACAGTGTAGTGTTTTGTCTCATTGCATTTGTATTTCGGTCGAAATACAGATGCGGGTGTGTATGCACAGTATCGGGGTTATCCTGTAATTTATTACGGGACCAGTTTTCTGGAGTTGCCAGTTTGCTTTCCGTTTCGGCCAATTCCCTTTGTTCCGTTCATTGGCCGAAGATTGGTGGAGGAGGGTTTATTTGCATTGTTGCAAATAGACTTTTGTGGAGGGGGTCTTTGCATATATTCATGTCATGATTATAGCACCATCATTGACTTCTCCTTCTCATGATGGCTTGACTTTTAGTGGGCATGATGGTTGATGATGATGAGGGGTGAGGTTGGTTGAGTGTGGGTTTATTATTGTGATCATTTCCTTTTTGGCATGATAGCATTCTTTCTCTCTCCATTTGTATTATTGGATGTTTTTCTCATCTATCATACCTCTCCCTCATTCTCACTCACCCTCTCACTTGCATTGGCCGGCCATTCACTTGGAGGTGGGGCTGTCCAAATTGGTGGGGGTCTTTTGGTTCATCATATATCATTCTTGCTTCACCAAAATTCCCTAGTTCAACTCCATAGCTCAATCCCTCCACAAAAGGCAATTCCTAATACCCCAAAAGTGAGACACAAGTTTTTACACATATTCTACAGCGAACCTTGGGCACGTCGAGTAGCCGGCTTCGTGCCCGAGTTGCCTCGGCATTGAGGTGGGAGCCCGTAAACAAAGTAGGCGATGTGGTGCACTTCCGGCGACGAGGAGGAGACGGGACATTCTGCAGGAGATCGGGACCATGATGAGAAGACCGGAGGACTTGGATCGTCGGTATACTTCTCTTCCCTTTCTTGTAGTTGGCTTAGACTAGTTAATGGTTCGATCCGGGTGTTTAGTGCGCGGTGGTGCCGGTTTGCTAAGTCCGCAAAAAGTAAAGTTATTCACCGCTTCCGCATTCCGGCGTCGGATTGACGGCCGGGGCGCCGCCGTGCACTTACAATGTGTTGTGCATGAGAAGAGGTGGTGGCCATGTTTTATCTGTTAGTTATATGTATGCCCTAGAGGCCATTACTATACATAGGATGTATATTGTAGTGGATGCTGGGACATATATAGGGAGGACTTTCTTACTCGACATGATAGTATGCTATCTGGTTACTCTTTACCTTAACGTGTATACTAATTGTCTCTCTGTTACATGTTGGTAAAGCCCTTAGGATGTGTACTTGACTACCTGGACTATGATGCGGATCATACTAGTGGGGACATGGTAGTCCATAAGTACATCCTTCAAAGTCCCTAGTCGTGGGTGTATCGAGACGGGGCATCGATATACCAGAGTAGACTAGCGTGTACCTTCTCGACCCATACAGATGGGCGATGGATGATCCCATATCCATCGGTGTTTGACATCAGAGATGATATACGGGTGCTCAGTAGAGACTGGGTACACTGGACGGACTCGCAGAGAAATGCCATCTGACGTGAGGTATAATACCATCTGGGAGTTCTCGGCGAGTCCGTCCAGTGTACCCAGTCTCTACTGAGCACCCATATATCATCTCTGATGTCAAACACCGATGGATATGGGATCATCCATCGCCCATCTGTATGGGTCGAGAAGGTACACGCTAGTCTACTCTGGTATATCGATGCCCCGTCTCGATACACCCACGACTAGGGACTTTGAAGGATGTACTTATGGACTACTATGTCCCCACTAGTATGATCCGCATCATAGTCCAGGTAGTCAAGTACACATCCTAAGGGCTTTACCAACATGTAACAGAGAGACAATCAGTATACACGTTAAGGTAAAGATCAACCAGATAGCATACTATCATGTCGAGCAAGAAAGTCCTCCCTATATATGTCCCAGCATCCACTACAATATACATCCTATGTATAGTAATGGCCTCTAGGGCATACATATAACTAACAATCTCCCACTTGCACTAGGGTCATCTGATAGCAGTGGTTGCAGTATCTCATACTCAACCATCCCATAAAAGTCTCTCTCTGGGAACAGGCCTTTATGAGTGGATCCGCTGTGTTGTCCTCTGAGTCTACTCTCCAAACCTCGATCACCCTGGAGATCAACTATCTCCATGATCAGGTGATACTGCCTTAGAATATGTCTGGATCACTGATGGGACCGGCGTTCCTTGGCATAAGCCACAACTCCATTGTCTCACAATGGTAGGAACGTAGTTCATCTCATGAACTTTTATACACCCAAACAGCCTCTTTGGTAGCATCTTAAGTAGCGATGTATCCAGCCTTTATCGTCTAGTATGTCACGGTATTTAGCTTGGAACTCTTCCAACATACCGTCCCTCCACTGAGGGTAAAGACAATGCCTGTGACTGACATTCAGTCGTCTTTATCACCCTGGAACCCTTCCAGTGATTCTTCCCAGGATCGATTGATACCATCTCACTGCAACTAGTGAGTATCCTAACATCTATTTAGATCTATCTCATAGATCCAAAACCCAGGATTTAGGAGGTATCACTTTGATCCTATATGGAGAATCATAGTGATAAGCGGAGATTGATCGAGCGTAGCATAGGAAACTCCTTCCCTATCAAGAGTATGCCATCCATGTACTCTACGAGGATCGTCACCATACTCCCTACTACCTTTTTGTATATACAAGGTTCATCTACCATTTTGATGATGTCAAACTCTTTGACCGCTTCATCAAAACAGATGTTCCAACTCCGCGATGCCTGCTTTATCCTATAAAGCATCTTGCACACGTTTCCGCTGCTCCCACTGTCTACGAGGCCCTCTGGCTGTGTACTTATAGACACACTCTTCCAAATCATCATTTAGAAAAGCAGTCAAGACACCCAACCACCAGAGATCGTAGTCATGGTATGCAGCTGTGGTAAGTAGGATCTGGATGGACTTAAGCATAGTTACTTGAAAAGGTTTCATCATTATCCACACCTGGTCAATGATGCAAACTTTTAACAAGTCTAGCTTTGAAAGTCTCAACTTTTCCATGTACACCAAGTAATCTTCTCAAGATATACTTGCTCCTGATGGGGATTTAACCCTTCAGATATAGCAACCAAAGTCCATACTTTGTTGGTGTATAAGGATTCCATCTCAGATCTCGAAACATCCAGCCATTCTTACAGAGTCCCACTCCTGATGGCCAGCTCAAAACTAGTTGGGTCATCATCTCATGATGCAATCCTCGCTCCCACTGTCATAGAGAAACCGAAGTATCTCTCAGGTGGGTGAGAAAGCCTACTAGATCGGCGGAGAGGCTGAGGTTCGTTGGAATCTACTGAATCCTTTGGTTCTACCAAATCATCTGCTGTTGTTTGTATAGCTGGAACCTTTCCAGTTCTACATTACAGGCTTTGCCTCGAGCTTTTCCGGATTTTGCTTTCAGACATAGGCCGGTCAACCCCAAATCTTAACTAGCTTAAGACATGGGCTCTTCCCTTTCCATATCACATATGAAATGGTAGGCAACTGATTTGATTCGAACCCTATTCAATAGGTATGCAGTTTCTCAAGTGCATAACTCCCAAAAAGGAAATAGGTAACTCAGTAGTACTCATCATAGAGCACACCTTATCATATAGGGTGTGATTGCTCCGTCCCGATATACCATCGTGCTATGGTGTGTACGGAGGAGTAATGCCGAGAGAGAATCTCATTCTCCTTTAGAATAATCCAGGAATTCCGTGCTCAAGTATTCTCCTCCTCGATCACATCAAAGGACATAATACTTATACCCGTATTTTGGTTCTCTACTTCAAACTTATATTCTGTGAATACCTCAAAAGCTTCGGACTTATGTTTCAACAGGAACATACGACTGAATCTTGAGAGATTATCAGAGAATATAATGAAGTATAAAGAACCAGTCCTGGCATGTGTAGACTGGGGACCTACATACATCAACATGTATTATCCCAAGAGTTTACTAACTCTTTCTCTGTTTCCAATAAACAGAGCTAGTGTCATTTTATCTTTGTGACATGACTGGCGAGTTTCACAAGATGTAAATTCAAACTAATTTAAATATGCATCTAAATATAACTTCAGCTAGTCGGGTCGCATTGATATGACCTAGTCTATAATGCCTCAAGAAGGATTCGTTCATTTCTGAACTCTTCCTCTTGTGTGTGTTCCGTGTACTAAGAACTGTAGTTTGATTTAGAACATCAATGCTTTTAGATAACGTGCCTGATCCGATCAACTTTTGATATAGGAAATGTTCAAAAACATTATCCAACAATACAAAATTTTATCATTTCTTTGCTGATAAAGAGACTGATATGATTTTGTATATCAGGTTCGGTATCTAATAACATTCGTTCAGAACCAATGTATTGGTAATACAGGGTGACAGTGACCAACAGACTTGGCTGCAACACTTGCCCCGTTTTCTGCCTCATGAAACTTATCACCCGTTCTCAGTTCTCTACCTTTCTGTAGCCCTATGTAACAGATTACATATCTGGGATCCTGATCTGGTATCAAATACCCAGGACGCAGAGGATACTGAGAAACAGTTCTGTATAATGAACACACCCGAAGATGATGCATCAGCATGCACTCTCTTCGTTTGGGCGGCACGGGAATTCTGGTAATCCCCAATTTCCTGCTCTGTCTTATAATAATTATAAGTTGGAGCGGGACCAACGTTCCCCAGCTCAGTATAACAAGCGGGTTCGGTCAATATTCCGTATTATTATCTTGATTAAGGCGTGATATGGTCGCTACCTGGAGAGAGAGAGAAGAAAACACTCAGCGTGCGCTCTTTCAAGAATAGATTGGTTTTTATTTTATCTAATCAGGATGGCTCCCACTGCTTTTTATTAAATCTTCCTTCAAACCCTAAAAGGAAAGACTAGCCGGGATTAATTATACACTACAAGTTCGCCAATCTTTCAGCCAGGCCAGTGTCGGTACTTTGAGGGAGGTCCCCCGTGCTTTCGCACGAACCTAATTAATGTAAACCTCGTTTTCCCAGAGGCGTAACCCCGTTGACACCTTTCTAGACACCTACTTGATTAGCTAATTGCAATGTATAAAACTCTCCCAGGAGTAACACTTACTCGCAGCGGGTATCGGGATCCAACTATCTCATAGAAAGTATGCAATCTCATTGCAAATTTCAACACTTGAAATTCCCGATAACATTTTGCCCCATGCGATCTATGACCTTGACTGAGTCAACAAACCATAGACCGCAAGTAAAGTTCAACCCGTCATTTCTCGATTGAATTAAACCCACCCGCACGACCCTTGACTGAGTCAACAAGGCCGCACGACTACCCTAATCCAATCGCATCATATGCTTTGCAGATAAGCAATAATCAGCTACCGCACACTACGCCTTGACTGAGTCAACAAACGCAGCACGAATACTAACTATTACCTATCTGAAATGACGGAGGGCTACGACAGGTTTTTAAGAAAACCTTTTGCGTAATGAACTTTATATCGTTGTAGAATCAAATGATTTTAAAATGGAATGCTTTTGAGGCTTTTCTAGTTTTGCTAAAGGAGTCACTCCCGGTGAAGGGATCGTCGGTCCTTTCCTCGTCGAATGAAGTGCGGGATATATCATATATATCACTGTGCAAAGCAAAAACACTTAAAAGCAATCAAAAGACAAACCGAGTGTGTAGCATCTGCCAGTTATTGCTAAAGGAGTCACTCCCGGTGAAGGGATCTCGGTCCTTTCCTCATCGAATAAGGTGCAGGATATATCACATATACCTCTGTGCAAAGCAAGAACTGTAGCTACCTGTTTTATTTTGAAATTCGATTCTACAACATCTTAGGTTTCTTTTATTTCATTAATCTCATTAATGAAGTCCCATCATTTAAGTACCTAAACATCACAGATAAATACGACGTACACTTATGCCATCTGCATTCGCCTCGATGTCCCCTCGTGCACCGTTAGGTTAGGTAACTAACGGCAGAGCAGGGCAGGGCTAGCGCGGGTGTAAAACATAAGTAACATCTATATAATATATCATATATACTATATACTGTATCTATCACAGAACATCACATGATCACATCACAGATATCGCAGCAGAAGAAACATATGAAATATTGGATATACTAGGACGTCCGTGTTTTCAATACGAGCCAGTATAAAACACGGATTCCACGGTCGTTATGAATAGCCAAACCCACACCCCTAGACCCCTACGAGAGCGGCAAGCAACCCTACCAATTCTGGAGTTAGGAGACCCAGACTCGACTCCTCGAGTTGGTCTCCCACTGGACTCCAGAACCCGGTTACTTGTGCTCCCCTCCTTGGGTCTATCCTATTGCGTAAAAGTAAATAATATACAAAAGGTGACAACTTCCGCAACCTGGAAGTGCCCCAATAAAAGAATATTACATACAAGTTTTTACATGAATGAAAATGAAAAACACTCATCTCACATAAAAAAACCCGGCTATTCAAACACGACGATCCAATATAACATATCCAGCAACACATAACATCACATGTCATCAACGTAAGTAAATATGTCCATCCCAATTGTCGTTGACATATAGCAACGAAACCGGCGATATCACATATTACACTTACGGTCACAGAAAAGAAAGTGTAAAACTACAACAGTTGGAATCCGCAACCACCTCAGACATCGCATGCCTGACCAAATGAATTACTTAGACATCGCATGCCTAACAATTATAAACCCCGCATTTTAGTCTCAAAATCGAAAACTCTTTTCAATATCAAGTCGGGCAATTCAACAAGATTCCCGACATCCTGATCGAATACTCATCGCAAACTTCAGTAGGCGGCCGCACCCCCGATACCGTCGACAAAGTGCACCAAGGCGGAACACCGCTGCCGCGAGCACCCGTACGGATGCTTTCGGCGACGGGGTTCTCCTACAGTCACTTGGTCGGGGCTATGGAGCGAGGCTGTCTATTAAGTTTACCCGGCGAGTATCCGCGTACGCTACGTGATTGCGACGGACTTTTGATCACATCAAAATTCCGTGGCAACCAATCAAGTGAGACTAAACTGCTATGTTTATAACATTCATTCAGTTATCTCATAACTTTTGTGAATTCCAATTATTGTATCGCATTCCAGATAAACAGAAAATGTTAAACTTTTCGATCGAACAATCGAACACCCAAGTTTTCCCGATACAGCTCAACACATGAAATAAGTCTAACAACATTCCATTCGTGCCTCAGTACCAACGGTCCAGCCGTAGAAGGGTCAAGCCAACGCCTCACATGTGGCACGCCGTACTGCCCCAAACCCTAAGGTTCAAAGGGCAGTTCAAGACGGTCACATAATCGAGTTAAGATTTGTTGTCTTCTAGAGGGTCCATCGCGTTACTTGCACTACTTAGAACGTCGTTAAACTACGGAAAAATCCAACACTTGGAAATTTCCCGACAGGGGAAAAATTGGGTATTTATATCCGGTCGAACTTTTTAACATATTCTAAAAATTTATCCGGAAAGCCACATAGACAAAATTTGATACTCCGATCGAAACACCGAATCCCCAAAACAACTCCAGAAAATTCAACTCTTGAATAAAAATTAAAAATTCCTAGAAAATCCAGCATAATTTATCAGGAATTACTGTGCAAAAAATGAGGGCTGACGTCACCAGATAGCCGCGGAACCGCCGCAGAAGCTAGGCTTCTGCCGCGGTTCCGCCGCAATAAACACTGTTCATCGAAAAAAATTTGCATCGTAATTCTTATTTTTCCCTGCGGAATTTTTTAGCAATTTTTAATTTGAAAAAATCCCAGTTTTTGAAAAGAAGGACAGAGAGCATGATCCGGGTTCGGGTTTTGGTTCGATCGGACTTCAAATTGCGTCTAGACTTCGTCTAAGGCTCTAGCTAGGCTCTGATACCACTGTAGGGTTCCTAGGCATCCTAATTTATCATTTCTAAAATGAATTATCTTGATAAAATTCTGAACTAACTTTATCTAACCCCTTTTCTATTTACACCCTTAACAATTTCCCATTTTGCACAAAATCCTAAACTTTACATAATTACCCCTCACAACTTATGTTATTATATAATCACTATTTTATTAAAATGAAGATAAATTTATCACTAAAACCGTTATAATTTATTTATGTTCTATACCTAAACTTAAATTTAATTTGTTTTACATAAAACTTATGATATTGTCTTATTTGGTTTTAATAACTTTTTAATTTAACACTTTATTATTTAATTAAATAATTTTATTTATTTCCAAATTTTCAAAATGTTACAAGCACGTTGCTCTTGCCTTGCGCATGGAGGCCGAGGTGATAGCCCCGGCGATGAAGGCTGCGGGCCAGCTTGCCTCGCTGGAAGAGAGCTCCAAGCGGGAGCTGGAGGCGATGATGGCGAGGGTTGCCGCCCTGGAAGGTCAGGTGGAGGCCGGGAAAAGGGAGGTTGCCCGGTACCGCGAGGCCGCCGTGGCTGCCGAGGCCAAGCTTGGGGATGCTCAGGTGCTCGCCGGCAACCTGAAGAGGACGGTAAAGACCCTCCGGAAGGAGCTGGGGGCGGCGGCTGAGGCGGCGAAGTCGGCCGATCTGAGAGCGGCGAAGTTGGCCGACCTCTCGGCGGCGAAGGCGGTAGAGGGCTACAAGAAGTTGAAGGACTTCTATGATGACCTGGCCGTGGCCACAACCCGTATCTGGCATGAGGCCCTCGACGCCGTTAAGGCCCGGATGCCGGAGTTCGCCGATGAAGAGCTCCGGGCCGAATACCCCCTCGCGGACGCCGATGAGCAGGGGGAAGAGATTCCTGACGAGGAGGTCGCCGAGGACCCTGCTCGTCTCGTGGTGGATGTCGAGGACCCCGAGGTCATGCCCGGCCCCGAGGCCTAAAGCCCCCGTCTTCCTCTTCCTTTTATTTTGTTGCTTCTGGAATTTTTGTAAGCCTCCGGGCAGTTTGTAAGGCTGGGGAGCCCAAAATACCCTTTGTATAGACTTTGCCTTTGGTAATAAAACTTTTTTCTTTGGTTTGCACTTTATCTTCTGTTTGTGAAGAATGCTCGTAAAATATCTCTGCTTGCACTGTTGGGCTTCCTTGTCAGGTCGGCTATCTGTCTAGCGATCGTTCGTCGAGTTGATTTCAATCATCGATCACTTGCCAAGCGTGCCAAGCGCTGCTGAGAAGGAGGCATCTCCATGGCCCCGAAGTCGAGGGGGGATCGCTCAGACTTGGATAGACCTGATGCCCCTTGTTGGGGCCTCGGATCCTCTGCATGTGATGGGCAGAGGGATGTCCGCCGTATTTGTGCCGAGCATGAATGGGCTCAGAGGTCTCGTTATGAGGGCTACAAACCCGCAGCATTTGTTGGGCATGAACGAGCCGGGAAGCTGCTCGGTTGCCCCTTGGCGAGGGCATTTGGTTTCTAGCGTTTGCGAGCAACAACCACCAGCTGGGGATGGCCGAGCGAGGGTCGGGCTCGACTGCCTCCGGGAGGACTTTTTGATCCTTAGAGTTGGAGGGGCTGTGAGAAACCCATTAAGGATGACCGGGCAGTGATGCTGCGTGGTTGCCTCTTGGCGAGGGCTTTGATCCCTGGCGTTGCCAGTAGGGAAGCTACCGGCCAGGATAGCTGAGCAGGGAAGCCGCTCGGCTGCCTCTACGAAGGACTTTGATCCTTAGCGTTGGAGGGGCTGTAAGAAACCCACTAAGGATGACCGGGCAGTGAAGCTGAACGGTTGCTTCTTGGCGAGGGCTTTGATCTCTGGCGTCGTGGATAGGCAACTACCAGCCTGGGATTACCGAGCGGGGTAGCTGCTCGGATTCCTCTTGCGAGGGCTTTGATCCCTGGCGTCATGGGTAGGGAGCTACCAGCTGGAGATGACCGAGCGGGGTAGCCGCTCGGTTGCCTCTTGCGAGGGCTTTGATCCTTCAAGACGGGGACCGAGCAGGGTTACTGCCCAGTGCCTCTTGGCAAGGACTTTGATCCCTGTCGGTTGTGGTAGGAAGCTACCAGCCGGGGATAGCCGAGCAAGGGCTCGACTGCCTCTGGGAGGACTTTAGTCCTTAGCGCGGGAGGGGCTGTAAGAAGCCTACCAAGGACCCTTGGCTGGGCAGGGTTACTGCCCGGTGCCTCTTGGCGAGGGCTTTTGTCCTAAAGGATAGCTGAGCGAGGGTTCGGCTCGACTGCCTCTGGGAGGGCTTTTTGATCCCTGTCAGTTGTGGTAGGAAGCTACCAGCCGGGGATAGCCAAGCAGGGTAGTTGCTGAACTGCCTCTAAGGAGGACTTTGATCCTCAGCGTTGGAGGGGCCGCAGGAGGCCTGCTGAGGATAATCGGGCAGTGAAGCTGCGCAGTTGCCTCTTGGAGAGGGCTTTGATCCCTGGCGTTGCAAGTAGGGAAGCTACCGGCTAGGGATAGCTAAGCAAGGAAGCCGCTCGGCTGCCTCTACGGAGGACTTTGATCCTTAGCGTTGGAGGGGCCTTAGGATGCCTGCTAAGGATAACCGGTCAGTGAAGCTCCGCGGTTGCCTTTTGGCAAGGGTTTTGATCCTTAGCGTTGGAGGGGCCTTAGGAGGCCTACTAAGGATAACGGGCAGTGAAGCTGCGCGATTGCCTCTTGGCAAGGGCTTTGATCCCTGGCATTGCGAGTAGGGAAGCTACCGGCTAGGGATAGCTGAGCAGGGAAGCCGCTCGGCTGCCTCTACGGAGGACTTTGATCCTTAGCGTTGGAGGGGCCTTAGGAGGCCTGCTAAGGATAACCGAGCAGTGAAGCTGCGCGGTTGCCTCTTGGCGAGGGCTTTGATCCTTAGCGTTGGAGGGGCCTTAGGAGGCCTGCTAAGGATAACCAGGAAGTGAAGCTGCGCGGCTGCCTCTTAGTGAGGGTTTTGATCCCTGGCGTTGCGAGTAGGGAAGCTACCGGCCAGGGATAACCGAGCAGGGTAGCTGCTCGGCTAATTCTTCATGATGTTTCGCCCGACCATCCAGTTGCAGGTATGGGAAACAGGAACGGTCGCGGAGAACGTGCGCATAGCATGTGCATTGAATGTGGGGGGAGGCGAAGCGCCAGGGTCGCGTCGTTCCGATTCTGCCAGAGAAGGCTCGATAATTGCCGCGTGGCAGCGACTTCTTGGGCAAGAGCGGGAGACCGTCGAGTTCTGTTGGGGCGCAGCAGGCTATATAAGGTTGAAGGAGCACTGGTCCTTCCTTTCTTAAAAAACAGATCGTTAAGAATGCAAGACTTCCCATTTACCATCCCCGAAATCATCCACTTCGAAGACGTATACCTCTATGACCAGAACTGCACCGAGGACACGGTGCAGTTAGTCTATGAGAGTATCGAAGACCACTTCGACCGACTGCTCCCCCGACGCTCCTCCCTACTGCAGCTGCTGATGTACTCCATCTGGGGAGCGTCGCCAGGGCTCTACAACTCCTTGTCTGAGCAGCTCTATGACGAGGCCGTGGGCAAGCTGTGGTCTCTGAGGCGCTTCGGCCTGATCTCCGCGAATCGGCTGGCTCGCTCAGTGGCGCTCGTCCGTGAGTGATACGAACTGAGGCTCGGGGTCAACGCGTGCGGGGGGAATCGAGGGCTGAGGGTGGATCTCGCGAGGCCTCGGCAGGCGGAGATTTTTACCGAGTACCATGAGCAGTGCTCTCTGCATCCCCTTCCCCCGCTGCTGTAATTTTCTTTTTGTATATATGGCTGAGTAGCCCATAATACCTCTTTGAATAAATAATATCTTTCCTTCTTTTTCGCAATGTTCCATTGATCTTTATTAAATTAACAACAGACCCTAGGAAGAGTTTACATTGCCCCAAAAGAAAAGTACATGCTAATAGATGACCTTATTAGCGCGGCCCAAGCTCCCCGGAGGCTTGTTGATCTCCGTGCTCAGCACCGGATTCGGGGCTCCCTGAGCGTCGAACTGGTCATCTGCCGAAACGAGCATGATCTGTCCGATGGTCAGCTCGGCGGGAGGGGGACGCTGCTCCTGCTCACGGTCGGCCTGCCGTTTGTCCCTCAAGTAGGCGGTGAGGTGCCCCGATCGGATGAGCTCCTCGATGTAGTCCCAGAGTTGCTTACAATCCTCCGTGACGTGGCCCAGCGTCCGGCAGAAGGTGCAACAAGGGCCCCAGGTTTGCTTCGAGGCCTGACGCAGGATTGGAGGGAACTTGAAGAACCTCTCACCCTGGGCCTCCTCTAGTAACACTGTGAGGGAGACGTTGAGCAGGGTGTACTCCTGGAATCTCGGGTGATAGGGCTGCTGACGCTCCGGCCTCTCTTCCCGAGCCCTCTTCTTCTGGTCGGACCGTTCTACTCGGGGGAGGTTCGCGTTCACCTCGGACTCCAGCTGAACCTCACGCTCGGTCTACGCCTTGACCTCGGCCATGGTCTTAGGCTATGCCAACGCAAAGGAGCGCAACCACTTCTTATGCCTAAGACCAGATCTGAGCGCCGTGATGACGGTCTCGTCCCGGTGCTCGGGGACCTCGAGGAGGGCATTGTAGAAGTGGGTGATGTAAGCCTTGAACGTCTCCTTATCCCCGCTCTTAATTGTGAAGAGGTAGTCGACCGTGCACTTCTGCCAACGGTTCCCAACGAAGTGGCCGAGGAACTGAGTAGCAAGCTCGTCGAAGGTCGAGATTGAGCGAGGCTCGAGTCCTCGGAACCAGTCCCGACCAGAGAGGATGAGGGTGGCTGGGAAGGCCCTGCACTGGGCGGCGTCGGAATGGTCCTGAAAGCTCATCCTCGCGGTGAAAGCATCCAAATGGTCTTTCAGGTCGGTTTTCCTGTCGAACAGAGAGACTTTCGAGGGCTTGTTGTGTTAGTTATGTATATGCCCTAGAGGCCATTGTTGTATATATGATGTATATTATGATGGATGCTTGGATATATACAGAGAGGACTTTCTTTCTCGTCATAATAGTATGCTATTTGGTTTCACTTTATCTTAACATGTTGACTTGTATTGGTTTACTGTCTTTCTCTCACATGTTGATAAAGCCCTTAGGATCTGTACTCGACTACTGGGATTATGATGAGATCATACTAGTGGGGCCACGGTAGTCGATGAGTACATCCTATAAATGTTCCTTGTCGAGGGTATATCGAGACGGGGCATCGATACACCAGAGTAGACTAGCGTATACGCATCTTGACCCATATGATGGGCGATGGATGATCCCATATCCATCGGTGTTTGACATCAGAGATGGTGTACGGGTGCTCAGTGGAGACTGGGTACACTGGACGGACTCGCCGAGAACTCCCAGATGGTGATATACCACACGTCAGATGGCAGTTCTCCGGTGACACTGGTACAGGGTAGTCTGTAGACCCGAGATCGTCATAGAGTCTTGTGTGATTCCCACTGTGCTTTGATTTCCACCTTACCACATCCAAGAGGGCGTGCAAAACGGTAGCTTTTGGGTACAGTCCCGAATCACATGGAGGCAATGGGCGATAGGAGGGGATTCGTCTCTCCCGGTATAGGGAGTTGATGTTGTGCTGTGTTCGATTGGCTATAACTGGAAGTCCCTGGCCAGGGCTGATATAGAGATATACTGGTAAGTGTTACCAGTAGTTTCTCGACCTGTTATGAGCCTCACATCGACACGACTTATCGGTTACTGGGGTCTGACGTAAACCACGCCTAGACTTGATATGCGACATATCAGACGAACAGACCGGACTGTACGGGAGTGTTACTGATTGGATTCACAGGAGAATGGATAGGCTAGCTTGTTGATCTTCTGATCACTCAATACCTGGGTGGCTGTTACGTTTAGCTGACCGCTTGCAGCATGTGGGTGTTTGATATGATCATCACCTGCTACCAGCGTATTGACGATTCTTTAGAGTCCTACACAGAGGTTTCTTGGTTCAGGCAAAACGGAGTAGAGGCACATATGTGATATGTGCAGGACTGAGGATAATGCGATATGTGATACCGTACTATATTCTCGTGATATTTAGATATGAACCGGGACATCGGATCAAGTGTTGATTCGATGAATCGGAACATGATATATTAGTCGGTTATATTCGATATAGCCGGATCGTCGGATCAAGTGTTGATTCCATGATTTAATGTATAATGATATATATGATGTATTGTATTACATTATCTAATATTGGCTCGCTTTATTATTTCATTTTCTCACCGGATTAATACATTGATATATATGCGATATATGTTAATTGTATTATTTTCTTTTGTTGCAAATATATAATATATATGTGATATATATTATTGTGACATGATATGATTTATTATGAAACATGTTTAGGGATGATAAAAAGAGATTGGGGTTTGATTAGGGTTAGCTCCTTCTTGTTTATTCTAGAAGGATTTGCTTTTGTCTTGGTTAAGATATTATGGTTGATACTTATCCATGACTCATTCTTGACCTAACCAAACCCTAACTCTAGTTTATTCTCTACAAAGGTTAAGCCTATCATCCTTGACCATGGTTCCATATCAATCATATATTCTTATCTACTATTCATCACAAAAGGAATTATCTCATTATTCTTCATCTTCTTCTCTCTTGAGTTTTTGAGAGAGCTCACTTGTGATTTCTTTTGTGATGATTTCTTGTGAGAAAATGATATAAAAAGAAAGTATAAATACTACTCCATCATCCTCATCTAATCTAGCCCATTAGATTAGGGTGTTCACTTCTTTAGAGTGAGAGAGCATGGGTTATAGCAACTTCGACGTAGATCATCGGAGAAGCGAAACACTACAAGCTAGCATGGATCGTTCGAGTCGTGGAGCCTCTCTTGAGTCCGGGAGATCATGGATCACGGCGAAGGGACTTCTACTCGGAGCTTGTGAAGCGAAGGAGCGGACTATAAAGGTTGTAATCCCTCACACTTAGTAGTAAAGACGTTATCTTGCATGTTAAACCCTAATAATCTAGCAAAGATCCCGGCTTTGGGTTGTTCGGCACGTCTAAAATTTTATTCGGGCATGTTTGATACCTTATGAAAGAGTGCCTAGGAATCCTACAGTGGTATCAGAGCCTAGCTAGAGCATTAGGCGACGTGTTTACGAAGTTAAAACTCCAAACGAACCCCGATATATCAAAGTTAACCCCTTCTCTGGAAATTTTTTCAAAACTGGGATTTTTCTGAATTAAAAATTCCTTAAAAATTCAGCAGGGAAATAGAAGAATTACAGTGAAATACGAGTGCATGATCCGTACAGTCCACCGTGGAACCGCGGCCGTACCACGCTTGGGCCGCGGTTCCACGGCCGTACAGATGAGACATGCACTGGTATTTGAACTATAATATCTATTTCTGTATGTTATATTTTATGGGTATTTTTAATCTGACTCAAGTGTTGAGTATTCTGGGGTTTATTTTGTAATCGTAGATTCGATCGGAATATTTAAATTCGTTATTATTTCCGGATATTTAGAAACTGTTAAAATGTTCGAACGGATATCATTAACTCAATTTTTCCCGGCATGAAAAACATTCAAGTGTTGAATTTTTCTCGCGTTTTAAATCTTTCGAAAAAACGTGCATATGATGTGACGGACCCTCTAGAAGATAACAAACCTTAACTCGATTATGTGACCGTCTTGAACTGCCTTTTGAACCTTCGGGTTTAGGGCATTACGGTGTGCCACATGTGAGGCATTAGCTTGACCCTTCTACGGCTGGACCGTTGCTACTGTGACGTATTCTGGAACTTTTGAACTCCGCTCAAGTGTTGAGCTATTCAGGAAATCTTGGGTAATTGATTATTCGATCGGAAAGTTTAATACTGTCTATTTATCTGGAATGTGATACAATATGTGGAATTCATAGAGTTAGGCATGAAATGCGAAGTATGTGATATTTCAGATTTACGATGTCTAAAGTGATTGTGGATTCCAAATACTGTAGTTTTACAATTTCTTTTCTGTGACCGTAAGTATAGTATGTAGTTGTATTACCGGTTTTCGTTGCTATACGACAACGACGATCGGTGTATGCATACTTACTTACGTTGATGATATGTGATATTATGTGTTGCTGTGATATGTTATATTGGATCGTCGTGTTCTGAATAGCTGGGGGTTTTATGTGAGATGAGGGTTTTTATTTTCATTCATGTAAAATTCAATTGTATGTAATATTCTTTTATTGGGGCACTTCCGGGGTGAGGTTGATGTCACCATTGTATATTATTTACTTTTCCGCATTAGGTAGACCCAAGGAGGGGAGCACAAGTAACCGGGTTCTAGGGTCCAATGGGAGGCCATCTCGAGGAGTCGAGATCGGGTCTCCTAACCCTAGAATTGGCAGTGCTACTTGCCGCTCTCGTAGGGGTCTAGGGATGTGGGTTTGGCTATTCATCGCGACCGTGGAATCCGTGTTTTATACAGGCTCGTATTGAAAACACGGACGTCCTAGTATATCCAATATTTCATATATGTTCTTCTGCTGCAATGTTCTGTGATGAGATCATATAACTGCCTGAGACGAATGCTTATACTATATATATATATATATATATATATATATATATATATATATATATATATGCTGATATATAAATATTACTGCTTTCGTTTCTTCTGTGATGCTTAGGAAGCATAAGCTGATGGGATTTTTTATTAATGAGATTAATAAAAAGAAAAGAAACCTAAAAGATATTATAGAATCAAAACTTTATAAAAAGGGTAGCTACAGTTTTTCTTTGCATAGCGGTATATATGATATACCCTGCACCTTATTCGATGAGGAAAGAGCCGAGATCCCTTCACCGGGAGTGACCTCTTTAGCGAAACTGGCAGATGCTACAAAACTCGGTTTGTCTTTTGATTGCTTTTAGAGTTTTGCTTTGCATAGCGATATATATGATATGTCCTGCACCTTATTCAATGAGGAAAGAGCCGAGATCCCTTCACCGGGAGTGACCTCTTTAGCAAAACTAATGAAAGCCTCAAAATCACTCCATTTTAAAATTTCACTTGATTCTACGACGATATCAAGTTCATTACGCAATAGGTTTTCAGAAAAACCTGTCGTAGCCCTCCGTCATTTCAGATAAAGACTATTTAGTATTCGTGCTGCGTTTGTTGACCTCTGTCAAGGCGTAGTGTGCGGTAGCTGATTAGTAATTATCTGTAAAGCATGTGATGTGATTGGATTAGGGTAGTCGTACGACCTAGTTGACCTCTGTCAAGGGTCGTGCGAGTGGGTTTGATTCATTCAAGAAATGACGGGTTGAACTTGACTAGTGCACTATAGTTTGTTGACCTCTGTCAAGGTCATAGCATACTAGGGGCAAAATATTATCGGGAATTTCAAGTGTTGAAATTTGCAATGAGATTGCATACCTCCTATGAGATAGCTGGATCCCGATACCCACTGCGAGTAAGAGTTGCTCCTGGGAGAGTTTTACACAAGACAATTAGCCGATCAAGTAGGTGTCTAGAAAAGTGTTAACGGGGTTACGCCTCTGGGAAAACGAGGTTTACTTTAATTAGGTCCGTGCGAAAGCACGGGGAACCTCCCTCAAGTACCGACACTGATCTGGCTGAAAGATTGACGAAATTGTAGGGTGTAATTAATCCCGGCTAATCTTACCTTTTAGGGTTTGAAGGAAGATTTGATAAAAACAGTGGGAGACATCCTGATTAGATAAGATAATAACCAATCTAATCTTGCAAGAGCATACGCTAAAGTGTTTTCTTCTCTCTCTCTCCAGGTAGCAACCATGTCAGGCCATAATCAAGATAATAATATGGATGTATTGACTGAACCCGCTTATTATACTGAGCAGGGGAACGTTGGACCCGTTCTTTCTTATAAGAGTTATAAGACTGAACAGGAAATAGGAGAATATCTGGATTCTCACGCCGCCCAAAAGAACATGCATGTTGATGCATCTTCTTCAGGTGTGTTAGTTATTGAGAACTGTTTCTCAGTTCACCCTACGTCCTGGGTATTAGATACCGGATCAGGATCCCACATATGTAAATTGTTACATGGGCTACGTAAAGGTAGAGAACTGGGAAAAGGTGATCATTCCGTTCAGGTAGGGAACGATGCAAGTATTGCAGCCAAAGCAGTTGGCGAATATCACCTAGTATTACCAAGTCGTAATACACTGATTCTAAATGAGTGCTATTATATACCGAACATGATGTGCAACATTATATCAATTTCTTTATTAAGTAAAGAAGGATATAATTTTGTAGTAAAGGATAATGTTATGAACATATTCCTAGATCAAAAGTTGATTGCATCAGGCTCGTTACATAATGGCATATTCATTCTAAATCAGAATACAGTCCTCAATATACAAAACACACACAAGAGGAAGAGTTCAGAAATGAACGAATCCTTCTTGTGGCATTGTAGACTTGGTCATATCAATGCAACACGACTGGCTAAGTCACATAAAGATGGATATTTGAATTCATTCGAATTATCATCTTATGATACTTGCCATTCATGTCTCAAAGGAAAAATGACCAAAGCTCCGTTTAGTGGACACGGAGAAAGAGTTACGGAACTCTTAGGACTGGTACATAGTGATGTATGCGGTCCCATGTCTACGCATGCCAGGAACGGTTCTTCCTACTTCATTACATTCACTGACGATCTCTCTAGATTCGGACATGTGTTCCTGATGAAACACAAGTCTGAAACTTTTGAGAAATTCAGAGAATATAAGCACGAAGTAGAGAAACAAACGGGCAAAAGTATTAAGATCCTTCGATCTGATCGAGGAGGAGAATACTTAAGCAATGAGTTCCTAGATTATCTAAAAGAGAATGGGATTCTCTCTCAGCTTACTCCTCCTTATACACCACAGCACAACGGTGTATCGGAACGGAGGAATCGCACCCTATTAGATATGGTGCGCTCGACGATGAGTACTGCTGAGTTTCCTATTTTGTTCTGGGGGTATGCGCTTGAGACAGCAGCATACCTATTGAATCAAGTTCCAACTAAATCTGTACCTACCACACCATATGAGATATGGAGTGGGAAGAGACCATGTCTTAAACGAGTTAAGATATGAGGTTGTCTGGCCTATGTCAAAAGGCAAAATCCAGACAAACTCGAGGCATGGTCAGTTCTATGTAAGTTTGTGGGATATCCTAAACATTCAAATGGATATTTTTTCTACCACAGTGAACAACAAAAGGTGTTTATTGCTCAACATGCCACCTTTTTAGAAAAGGAATTTATTGCAAAAGAGATTAGTGGCTCTGAGGTAGAACTGGAAGAAGTTCCAACAACACAAACTGTAACTGAAGATTTAGTGGAACCAGAGGATTCGGTAGTATCCGACGAACCCTAGCCTCTCCGCCGATCTAGTAGGGTTTCTCGTCCACCTGAGAGATACTATGGTTTTCTTATTGATGGTGGAAGCGAGGATTGCATCATGGAAGATGATAACCCGACTAGTTTCGAGCAGGCCATCACGAGTGGTGACTCTGTGAAATGGCTGGATGCAATGCGATCTGAGATGGAATCCATGTACACCAATAAAGTATGGACTTTAGAAAATGCTCCTGAAGGGGTAAAACCCATTGGGAGCAAGTGGATTTTTAAAAAGAAATTTGATGTAGATGGAAAAGTTGAGACTTTCAAAGCTAGACTTGTAGCAAAGGGTTTTCGTCAACGACCAGGTGTGGATTATGATGAAACCTTTTCTCCAGTGGCTATGCTTAAGTCCATCCGGATCTTACTTGCCATTGCTGCATACCATGATTACGAAATCTGTCAAATGGATGTTAAGACCGCCTTTCTAAATGGTGATTTAGAAGAGTGCGTGTACATGACTCAGCCAGAGGGCTTCGTAGATAGTGGGAGCAGCGGAAAGGTGTGCAAACTGCTTAAATCCATTTATGGGTTAAAGCAAGTATCGCGGAGTTGGAACATATGTTTTGATGTTGTATTCAAAGAGTTTGACTTCATCAAAAATATAGATGAACCTTGTATCTATAAGAAGGTGGCAGAGAGTAAGGTTGTCTTCCTCGTATTGTATGTGGATGATATACTCTTAATAGGAAATGATATTCCTATGCTGCAATTAGTCAAGCTCTTCTTATCACAAAGATTCTCAATGAAAGATCTAGGTGATGCCTCCTGCATATTGGGGATTAGGATCTATAGAGATAGATCTAAACGGATACTGGGATTGTCCCAATCCAGGTACATTGACACCATACTAAAGAGGTTTAGTATGGAAGAATCCAAGCGTGGGAACCAACCCATGATCTCTGGACTCACTCTCTCCAAAGAGATGTCTCCCAAGACTGATTTGGAAAGAGCTCGCATGCAAGGGATACCCTATGCTTCGGCAGTAGGCTCTATCATGTATGCGATGCTATGTACCAGACCCGATGTAGCATACTCACTAAGTGTAGTGAGTCGGTATCAAGCAGATCCTGGAGAGAGTCACTGGACAGCTGTGAAGAACATTCTCAAGTACTTGCGAAGGACTAGAGACATGTTCTTGGTGTATGGTAACGGAGAACTCTGGGTGGAGTCCTTTACCGATTCCAGCTTCCAAAGTGATAAGGACGACTCTAAGTCGCACTCGGGATTTGTCTTTACCCTCAATGGAGGGGCGGTATGTTGGAAGATTTCCAAACAGGATACCGTTGCAGACTCGACGATGGAGGCTGAATACATCGCTGCCAACGATACTGCCAAAGAGGCTGTCTGGATGAAGAAGTTCATCACTGAACTTGGTGTGGTTCCATCCATTGAGCATCCAATACCTCTGTATTGCGATAACAATGGAGCTGTGGTTTTGGCCAAGGAATCCGGTCCCATCAGAAGTCCAGACATATTCTGAGGCGGTATCACCTGATCAGGGAGATAGTTGATCGCCGGGAGATCGAGGTCAGGAGAGTAGATACGAAGGATAACACTGCGGGTCCACTCACGAAGACCATTCCCCAGATACAGTTTGAGAGATTATTCGGGATGCTAGGTATGAGATACTACAGCAGCTGGCCTTAGTGCAAGTGGGAGATTGTTAGTTATGTATATGCCCTAGAGGCCATTGTTGTACATATGATGTATATTATGATGGATGCTTGGATATATACAGAGAGAACTTTCTTGCTCGTCATGATATTATGCTATTTGGTTTCACTTTATCTTAACATGTTGACTTGTATTGGTTTACTGTCTTTCTCTCACATGTTGATAAAGCCCTTAGGATCTGTACTCGACTACTGGGATTATGATGAGATCATACTAGTGGGGCCATGGTAGTCGATGAGTACATCCTATAAATGTTCCTAGTCGAGGGTATATCGAGACGGGGCATCGATACACCAGAGTAGACTAGCGTATATGCATCTTGACCCATATGATGGGCGATGGATGATCCTATATCCATTGGTGTTTGACATCAGAGATGGTGTACGGGTGCTCAGTGGAGACTGGGTACACTGGACAGACTCGCCGAGAACTCCCAGATGGTGATATACCACACGTCAGATGGCAGTTCTCCGGTGACACTGGTACAGGGTAGTCTGTAGACCCGAGATCGTCATAGAGTCTTGTGTGATTCCCACTGTGCTTTGATTTCCACCTTACCACGTCCAAGAGGGCGTGAAAAACGGTGGCTTTTGGGTACAGTCCCGAATCACATAGAGGCAATGAGCGATAGGAGGGGATTCGTCTCTCCCGGTATAGGGAGTTGATGTTGTGCTGTGTTCGATTGGCTATAACTGGAAGTCCCTGGCCAGGGCTGATATAGAGATATACTGGTAAGTGTTACTAGTAGTTTCTCGACCTATTATGAGCCTCACATTGACACGACTTATCGGCTACTGGGGTCTGACGTATACCACCCCTAGACTTGATATGCGACATATCAGACGAACAGACCGGACTGTACGGGAGTGTTACTGATTGGATTCACAGGAGAACGGACAAGCTAGCTTGTTGATCTTCTGATTGCTCAATACCTGGGTGGCTGTTACGTTTAGCTGACCGCTTGCAGCTTGTGGGTGTTTGATATGATCATCACCTGCTACCGGCGTATTGACGATTCTTTAGAGTCCTACACAGAGGTTTCTTGGCTCAGGCAAAACGGAGTAGAGGCACATATGTGATATGTGCAGGACCGAGGATAATGCGATATGTGATACCGTACTATATTCTCGTGATATTTAGATATGAACCGGGACATCGGATCAAGTGTTAATTTGATAAATCGGTACATGATGTATTAGTCGGTTATATTCGATATAGCCGGATCGTCGGATCAAGTGTTGATTCCATGATTTAATGTATAATGATATATATGATATATTGTATTACATTATCAAATATTGGCTCGCTTTATTATTTCATTTTCTCACCGGATTAATACATTGATATATATGCGATATATGTTAATTGTATTATTTTCTTTTGTTGCAAATATATAATATATATGTGATATATATTATTGTGACATGATATGATTTATTATGAAACATGTTTACGAATGATAAAAAGAGATTAGGGTTTGATTAGGGTTAGCTCCTTCTTGTTTATTCTAGAAGGATTTGCTTTTGTCTTGGTTAAGATATTATGGTTGATACTTATCCATGACTCATTCTTGACCTAACCAAACCCTAGCTCTAGTTAATTCTCTACAAAGGTTAAGCCTATCATCCTTGACCATGGTTCCATATCAATCATATATTCTTATCTACTATTCATCACAAAAGGAATTATCTCATTATTCTTCATCTTCTTCTCTCTTGAGTTTTTTAGAGAGCTCACTTGTGATTTCTTTTGTGATGATTTCTTGAGAGAAAATGATATAAAAAGAAAGCATAAATACTACTCTATCATCCTCATCTAATCTAGCCCATTAGATTAGGGTGTTCACTTCTTTAGAGTGAGAGAGCTTGGGTTATAGCAACTTCGACATAGATCATCAGAGAAGCGGAACACTACAAGCTAGCATGGATCGTTCGAGTCGTGGAGCCTCTCTTGAGTCCGGAAGATCATGGATCACGGCGAAGGGACTTCTACTCGGAGCTTGTGAAGCGAAGGAGCGGACTACAAAGGTTGTAATCCCTCACACTTAGTAGTAAAGACGTTATCTTGCATGTTAAACCCTAATAATCTAGCAAAGATCCCGGCTTTGAGTTGTTCGGCACGTCTAAAATTTTATTCGGGCATGTTTGATGCCTTATGAACCTTCATAAGAGTGCCTAGGAACCCTACATGTTGCGTGAGGAGACGTGGACAACGAGCAGTCTCTCGGTAAACGACTTGGTGAGTGAGTCGGCGGCGTACTTAGCCCCGTCGCCCGAGAGGTGACCTTCTCGGCGCATGCCCTCGATCTTCTTTTCGAGGGCGTCGAGTCGGCCGTGGTACCTCGAGGATTCGGCACCTTGTGATCCCTGGCCTCTGCTTTGGGAGACCTGCGTTTGGGCGCGGCCCCGGTTCCTCTCGATGAGGTTCCTCAGATCCTCGGGCGAGGTGTCCCTCGAGCCTTCGTGGCGAGCACCTTCTGTATGACCCCGTCGAGGGAGGGGGTGTGTCACGACCCGAAAGTACGGAACATGACCGGCACTTAAACTACGAAACGTCTCGAGGCGTACGTAATCTAAGTAAGCCGAAAACCCAGAAATCCAAACCAAGAAAAGTAGTAGAGTGAAGGAAAACCAATTTAAAATCAAGTGGTTTTAATAGCATAAGCCGAGTTATGCGGTTTTTTTAAAACATCAAAAATTTCCTGAAAATTTCGGCAGAGTCTCCTTTGTAAATACTGGCTCCCAAACGGGATACAACATGAATAGTATACGAAATCAATAAAAAGGCATCCCCAAGCGGGAGCTAGCTCTTCGTCAATCGACGGTCACAACCACACAAGCAATATAATATACAATGCCAACGGCGAGGATCAAAATTCAAAAGGAAACTCAAAACCATAAGAAAACCACAGAAATATAACGCGCGACTCTAAGGTCAAAGGAATAACATTACTGGTCTCTATCTCAAAATAAATACATGTTT
This sequence comes from Agapanthus africanus, assembly GCA_030015575.1. NCBI lineage: Eukaryota > Viridiplantae > Streptophyta > Magnoliopsida > Asparagales > Amaryllidaceae > Agapanthus > Agapanthus africanus. The sequence continues at coordinate 386,872,072 of CM057345.1, read as the reverse complement.
GGTTGATGTAACTTCTAGATACAACAGAATAATGATATACAAGATATATAATGGGGGTACGATACAAGTAAACCCACCTACTAGCAAATCACCCGAAGGAAACTATGCCCGCAAAGCCGTAATGAAACCTGTATGGCAAACCTGCAAGAAACTGGGGCACAACGGGGGTGAGTTACCAACTCGTGAATAGAAAAACATCTACGAAAAGAAATCGCATAAATAACGCAATCCTAGGTCAATGATCATAATATATCCTCAAATATATAACCAGCAACCCATAACAATGGTTAGGGCAAATATCTAACCCAAGTATAATTCCATGTGCCTGTGTCAGTGCCTAAGGTAGCAATATATCATATGAATGAGGTATGAATGCATGGAACAGAATGCATGTACTGACGAAAACTGCTTTCATAAATCAGTGAGATTTCTGTATTTTAAAAGTGAGGTACCATAAATGAAATCAGCATAAAACATTGCCCAGCATCGACACAAAACAAGTGTCCAAATATCTCGATATCTCAATCACAATATCTAGGGCGCCGTCAATCCAGACCGGTCCCTACCATCCATCTCAAGACCATGACGGTATCCTCCGGATATCCGACGCGTCGGGTAATATCACCGATCGGTAGTGCTCCCCTGCCGGGCTCAACGTCAACAACACATTCCTCTTGCCCCGGGGTACCGCACCGGGCCCACCATGTACCCGAAACGGTTCCTCCACTGCTCGAATCGGGTCTCGAAATCCATCAGCAAACTCATGGTGGACGACTCATACATCATGGGAAAACCGCACTTTTTATTTTTAAAAGGGAGAAAAGGTTTATTTATGTTTTTGCGGTTTTCCTCCAAATCCAAGAAATCTCATGAAATCCGAATCCAAGTCATCAATAGCATGTAAACAGTGAATATAGGCATGAGAATCAATGAATGCGACACAACAGTGAATAATAACATGCATGAAGTAGTAGGCAATAACTACAATGTCTAACTAGCATATAAGGTAAGTACACTAATATCATGTCTAAACTATTAGCTAACAACCTATGTCAAATGAAATAGTATTTTCTAAAGTGTTCGTGACATGTCAATTACCGATGAAGATGTGTGTGAGCCGGCAAGTAAGTGTACGTGGTACATACGCGTCATCGGTAATGGTGCCGGTGTCCTAACAGCATGATATTAATAATGCAATAAGAAATTATAATATAAGTATGCGATGCGGAGCGAACAGTAAAAATGAGCGGGAGCTGAATACTAGACGCAACGATAACTAATCTGCACTAATCTAATAAGTCCTGCAAATGGTGCCTTTCGAAATAACACGAATCATGGGGTTTTGAAAATAGGGGCTACGGTGTTTTTAAGAAAAGATATGTTTTTGAAATATCCGTAGAATCCCTTGACCTGTCTTTTAAAATACGCATGATTCGTAAGCTTGAAATAGGTAAGAATCGAATCTAATCTAACAACTAAACTAAACTAAAGGGCTAAGCTAACAAGCTGGACTACAGGTAAGGAAACCGCCTAACGTCTGAGTCGATACATATACATACCTGTATATATATTAGTCGGTGATCCCGCCTCAATAATATCATATCTGATACCATATCTATAATCATACATCCCAAGTCAAGAGTGCGGATCAATCAACAAGATATAGCTCGTACGTAAATCCGTCGTACGGCATCCCCCGATTCTGGGTACGGGTCAAAATCACATTCATCATACTATTCGCCTGGTATCCTCTTTATCAATATCATGATCTGGTACTGATCTACGTCTAGTACAATACTGATATCGCCTAAGTATGCATGCACGTGTGTAAAAACTACGTCAAGGACCCGCTACAACGTCATGTCGTATCTCAAATACGAACCCTGCTATATCACCGATCTCACGGCCTCAAATCAAATCTCATCGACTCATCATAAATCCCAAGTACTATCCTCAAATCCGTATGTGAACACACAGTCCCATACCTATGTGAACACATAACTATATATTCCCAAATAAGCACAAAAGAAAGAAGAAAGTATGCAAGTATGGGTGGGTGTGTGCAAGTGTGGTGCGACCGCTACTCTAGGGCTTCGCGACACTCAATCATCCAAGAACACCAAATATCCATATTTATCATCAATAACTCAAACAATATATAAACAATATATATGTGTGTATACGTGTCCGTATACATCACCACGAACTGCGGGTGTGCTATACGCCATCCACCCGACTTCTCCCCGTAGATATAAATCTACTCACCTGGTCCTCGCTCGCCGGTGCCGACGTCGCCACGCGCTTGCTGGTCGTCTCGAAGTCCACATGGGGTACCTACATATCATAACGCACCGTATCGCATTAAAATCCGACTCATGACCAAAACGACATACGAATCCCACATAGGTCAAAACCTATGGTTTTCTTTCACAAATCAACCCAAAACCCTCCACGTCGGCGTACAAACGCCGAGTGATCGTGAAAAACTCAAACACGCCAATCATGGTTTCAAAACTCACTAATTATATAAGGAATAGGTTTTTAATTCGTCAAAACCATAAAAGTACACAAATCGTTTTATTTCCCAAAACTCTAGTTAGCGGTCGTTAACCGTTTTAATACAAATCTTGATGTTTAAGCAAAACGAGTTGTCAAAATATTCGCTAAATAGCTTAATTAGGCCACAAAAACACTTACTAGATTTTAATCTCACTTCTTTATATTAATTACAAAAATCTAGTTTGCAAACTAACATAATTAGAATTTTTTTATCTAACAATTTAACTTAAGTTTTAAAACCTAGTTTACAAAATTATGCAATTTGGACAAATTTAAAAGTAGCAATTAGCAAGATGCAACAAGATTAAGTTTTCTATGTCTTAATATGCTAACTACACCATGACATTATAAACATTTTATAAAAACCCTAACCTTATTTAAAATCCCTAATCTTGAATTTCTAGATAGAAAATTAAACCAATTTAGATACCTAATTAAGTTGATTACAACAATTATCAACAAGATAACACTTGGAGCAAGATTATACCTCACAATTTGTAGATCTATCTTGCAAAAATCTTAGCCTCCAAAACTTGCTTCCATGCTCCAAGATCCACACTAGATTGGTTAAAGAATAATGGGTAATTGTTGGATTTGGGATTTATGAGGTTTTAATTTGACTTTTTCTTGAATTTTTTGAGCACTTTTGTGTTGGAAATGAAGTGGTAAAATTTGGGGCTGATCAAGGAGGGGTCTCGGCCAGATTGGGGAGAGAATGAGTGAGGAGAGAGAGAGAGAATGGGTTTGTGGCAAAAGTCAAACAAAACCCATACCCCAAAGTCTACACTTACTCTTTTCTTCATTCATTCTTCTCTTGTTGTTTGCTTGGACTTTTCTTTTCTCAAGTGGGGAATTGGGCAGCAAGGGTTCGGCCACAGTGGAAATGGGGGTGGGTGAGTGTGGGTGTGTGTGTGGGATGAGGGAAAATGATAAGTATTATACCCCCAAACATCCATTAACACTAAATTCACTATTTAAGCCTTTTTCTTCGATATTTTCTAAACCGTTTTGGCAAACCATTTCATTTCAAAAACCATATGATAAAATTTTGTTTAATGTGATATGATGCACAAAATTTGTTTCAACTCATTCCAATTTGTAATTTTCCCTAATTAAATATATTAGTGACGGCTTAAAATACTATTAAAATAATTAATTTCGGAAAAATTTTCAGAAAATTTGAAATTTTATCAGTGGCTCAATAAACACCAAATACTAGCAATTACATAGCTAGAATATGTATATTTAATTTTATAATAAAGATATTTGTATTTTGACATTTTACAGAAAACCCCCTTATTTTACCGTTTTTTTTTTGAAATTTCACCGAAACGATTTTCAAAACGTTACAGGGTGTCGATCTTGCATGTAGACGGGCGAGGTGACCGACATCTCCTCACGGGGGTAAGGGTCGCGAGGAGGCTCGAAGCGAGGTGCTCCGGCGGCGGATCTTGGTGTGGAGCCGTGGGACGCCTAGCGGGCCTCAGGGAGTATCGGCCCATGAGATCTGTGGCCAGGGATTGTAGCCTGCCAGTGGTCAGCCGTACGAACGAGGGCAGAGCCTTCTAGAGGCGGAGGGGCAGCGATCTGGGGCCCTGGCTCGCCCTCTTGGACGCAGACGAGCGCCTCCACGAGGGACTGTAGCCGATCTATTCGGCTGGCGAGGGCATTGATGATGGTCGCCGGGGAGGTTCATCCACGCCTCCGGTGAGAGGGAGGCGGCGGCTGGTACCTGGATCTTCAGGGTGGCCGCTTGCCATGTGGATGGAGATCGGAAGGCCAACTTTGATTTTTGGTTGAGTTTAGTTTCCCACAGACGGTGCCAACTGATGGTGGTCCTTTTTGGGTCTCCGTCAGATGTTGTCTTCTGTTGATCTCCCGGTGAATTTTGGAGGTGATCTCCTATTGCGTATGGGTCTCAATGGGTTTTGAGGAGACATGTGATTTTGAGGAATTTAGCGCCGAGTACCTGCAAAGAAGTCCCGGAGTGGTTTGGTACCACCGAGGACCCTCCGACGATCAAGTTAGTACAAGATCCGAGCAGAGTAACGGCTAAGTGGAGTAAAAAATGGCTGGCTTGACCCCTCTGTGATGGGGGTTTATATAGCGGCGGCAGCGCGCAGCAGCAGGCGCGAGAATCTCGCCGCCAGTTACGCTCCCGACGTCACGCCCCCTAAAAGTGCGGATCGCCCGTTAATGGGGATCGTGATGGCGTGGAACGTGGGATGTTGCCGGCGGAGAATCTGCGCATGGCGAGATTTGCGGAGCGGCGGTTACGCCTGTGAGTGGTGGAGTTGGTCGGCCGGAGGGACCGAGAAAGACGGCCTCGGCTGGGGAGCTCGGGGACGAGCGAGAGGGCCAAGGAGTCTTGGTCCTGTGGCAGCTCGGGGCGAACTGAGAGGCCGAGAAGGCCAATTTCCATGGGGCTCTGAGGAGAGCCAGGTTGTGCTTGCATGTCGGGTACAGGGGTGGCCTGGTCGGCTCCTGTGGGCCCTTTCTTCTGAGTTCTGGGACACGTCATCTGCCATGTGTCTTGATCTTGGAGATCACCAATATTGAGCATCATCAGTTTGGGTATTAGGTTTGAGTTTACTGAATACATACCTGTTCGGATTGTTCATTTGTCGATTTGAAAATTAAATATTATTCGAAAATAATATAAAATACTATAGGATCCTCGAGTTTGGCCCGTTAGCCAAACAAACCCAACTTGTTACCTCAAGTTTGGTGTATTCAGCACGAGCCGTATCTAAACAAACCCAACCTTTTAGCTCTTCGCGCACCAAGCCGGCCCAAACTTGAGCACCCGAGGCCCGCATGAAATATTTGAACACATATCCTACTATCCCTTCTCATCAACCAAGGGCATTTCAGTAAACTTGATAGGACAAGAATACGTAAGGCCAAATGGCAGACAATCGTAAATAAACAGAACTGCAATGGCATATTAACACGTTAGCCTTTCCTTCATCTCACACCACACGCGAATCCTACGACTCGAATCCAAACCGCACGCTTTCCTTCGATCCCCGCCGTCCATTCCTCTAACAGAAATCCCCACCGTCCATCTCACCTCCTCCTCTATAAATATCCCACTCCTCTCAAATCTTTTCTTTTTTCCCAATCAATCATCGACCAAAATTTAAAAAAAGAAAGAAAAAAAGAAAAAAATAATCACAAATTCGAAGAGATTTCCCATCCTTTTAACGTAATTAATTTCTAATTTCTCTCTATATATATCTCGAGATCCTAAGGTTAGGGCTCGAGAATTAGGGGTAGGGTTTGCGTAACGGCTAGATCCCTAGATCTACCTAATAATTAAGTTTAGGGATTTACCCATTCGAAGATGAACGATCCCACTCAGATGATGAATCGAAGCTTCCCGATCTGGCAGCTGCCGCCGCCGCCTCAATCGGCCGACGACACCATGCTCTTTCAAAACCCTAGGCCGATCTTCTCTTCAATCGCCGGATCGAAACCTAATCGAGCCAACTGGAAGGCCAAGAAGGCCGCCGACAACCGCAAGAAGGCGGCGGCCGCAGGAGCCGGAGGCGGGATCGTCGCCGGCGGTTACAAGCCTCCGAGCCTCAACGAGCTCCAGTTCCAGAACCGCGTCAAGGCTCGGAGGTTCTACCCTAAGAAGAAGTTCACCAGATTCGCCCCCTTTGCGCCGAGGAACACGACCTCGTTCATCATCCGAGCGAAGAAATCCGGCGGCATCGCCTCCCTGGTGTCCCCGTGCCCGGTGACGCCGGCGATCCTGCCGACGCCGAAGTTCTCGCCCTCGAGGGAGGGCCTGGTCGACATGGCGAAGGAGGAATGGGGCGTCGACGGGTACGGATCGATGAAGGGCCTCATCCGCCTCAGATCTGGCATGGGACCGGGCCCTGCTGACGAGGAGGATGACGAGGATGAGGACGGATCGAGCGAGAGCGACGTCGAGGAGCATTTGGAGGTCGAGCGCAGGCTCGATCACGATCTGAGCAGGTTCGAGATGGTTTACCCTAGCTTTGGAGAGGACCAAGGCGCGGCCGCGGCCTATCTCTTAGAAAACAGGGTCGATGATCAGGACACTCATATCGCCCAGCTCGAGGAGGAGAATTTGACGCTAAAGGAGAGGTTGTTTCTGATGGAGAGGGAGATGGGGGATTTGAGGAACCGGTTGCAGCTCCTCGAGACCGAGTGTGGAGGAGCTAGAGACGGCGTCAACAACGACAACGGGGATAGTAATAATAACATTGACGAGCCTAGTTTTAGCGATAACAATAACAATAATAATGTCAATGTGAACGACGACGATGTGTGCTCGGAGAAAAGCGTTGGTGATTGTGATGTCGATGAGAATGATCGGACTCCGATGAGCGAGGATTGAGGGTGGGTTATTGTTATGGTTAGGGCAAGACGAAGGAGAGGGGATTTCGATATCTTTTGGGATGTGTAAATATAGGATCATGATTAGACCTTGTGTAGACTTGTTTGTTGCTATGTTTAGTTTCTGAGCAAAAGAAACATTAATCTGTGTCTCATTTTTACTTCTTTTTAGGGAAATCAAATCCAACCGGAATGGAACATCCTGAGATGAAATTCATGTTTGTGTTTGCTTTCAAGTTTAGCAGGGGTTCACATGAGATTGATGAGTTGAATGTCATGCATATAGTATTGATAAATTATCTTGAATTTTATTTTCTTTTTAGAATTTAGTGGTTGAATTTTGTTTATAGTCCTTGCTCATTGAATTCTCGTGCGTGCGGAATCTGAAATAATCTATGGACAACTCATATAAATCTCCATGTTAATTATCATAACCGTAAAACTTAATGGTATTTATGTAATAAACAAAATCTATGGTATTTATTTGAAAACTTTGTGGTATTTATGTAATAAACAAAATCCATGGAATCTATAGAAAGACTGTATTATTTTTTATTTATAAACAAACTCCCTGGTATTTATATGAAATAACTGCATATGTCTTGGGCACATTGTATTTATTTGTAATAAATATAATCCATAGTACTTATGTGCAATAATTAAAATTTTATTGTATTTGTTTTTACCATACAAAGTCTATGGTATTTATCCGTGGTATTTATCTGACCAAACTCGTGGTATTTATTTGTAACAAACAAACTATATGGTATTTATATGAAAAATGACGAAATTCAAGGTACTTATTTGGAATAAATAAAGTCTGTGGTCTTTATCTAGAATCCGACGAAAGTCGTGGTATTTATTTGTAATAAACACACTCCATGGTATTTATATGAAAAAATTGAAAATCCATGATATTATAGCGAAAACCTAGTGGTGATAAAGAGAGTCCATGGTATTTATTTGTAAAAACTAACTTCATGGTATTTATTGTTGGAGATAGTGCCCTCAAAGTCAATTATTGGATTGCAGGTACGTGATTGCAATGATTGAGGCAGGACCTATCCCGATATGACAGTCTTGCTCGTGATGATGGTATGCTATCTGGTTTGTCTTTATCATCGTATACATGCTTTAGTTCACTATTGCATGATGATAGAGCCCATAGGATTCTTCTTTGACTACCGGCAGTATGATGGCGGTCATATACGTGGGAGCTGGGGTTTGTAAGCACATCCTTAAAATATCCCTAGTCGTGGGAGTTTCGAGACAGGGTATCGCTACTCCAGAGTAGACTAGTGTATACAGTCGAGACCCCGACGAGGGGCGATGGCCGGTCTCACAAGCCATTGGTGTCAGTTGGTTCACCTAAGATGTATACAGGTGCTCATTGGGTTATGAGTACACCGGACAGGACTCGCCGGGAACATGCTAGTTGGTATTATACATATCGTCAGATAGCAGTTCCCTGGTGACATGTGTACAGGTTAGTTCATCGACCTGAGATCGTCATTTGTCTCGTGTGAGTTCCCACTGTGCTTAGATTACTACCCTACCACGCTCAAAGAAGTTGTGCAAACAGGTTTTAGTTGGGTACAGTCCCGAGCCACATTGGAGGCAAGTGAGCGGATCGGCAGGGGATTCATCTCTCCCGGTATTGGGGGTGAGATCGCGCTGTGTCTAGGAGAGACATTACACAAAGCCCTCGGCCGAGACAGGAGATTAACTGGTAGGTACTCCAGTAGTATCTTAGAGTGTTCTAGGCTACTCTGACACGACTTATACTGTTATTGGGGGTCTGACGTTACCAGCCCCTAGGCAGATATGCTATACTCATAGACGAACGGACCGGACTGTATGTATATTGTCACTGTTAGGCTCAGTAGGGTTTATGGATGAGTTCACTCGTCAGCTTCCCCTTCCAATCAATACATAGGCAACCGTTACGTACAGTTTGTACCTCTGACGTGCTAGTGGTTATACCCAGTGCCAATGTATTGATGAGTCATTAGAGTCCCCCACAGACACTTTCCCAAATTCGGGCGAAACGTTGTAGAGGCCATATGGGTTTATGGCAAGGTTCGGAAAATACACGTGCGTTTTCGCACGTGTCCATTTTCGGGCAGATAATACTGGTCGGGTTTGGTTTAAACCGGATCCAAGTATTATGCTGTATAGGTATAATATTTTTGTCTCAGTTGCATTTGTATTCGGTCGTAATACAAATGCGGGTATGTTTATACTGATACGGGGTTATCCTGAAATTCGTTTCAGGATCACTTTTGGAAGTTACCAGTTTCCAGTTTTCTATCAGCCGCATTTATCATTCGGTTAAATGAGGATTTATCTTTTCTTGAGATGAGTGTGGAAGCTTCTAGATGATGACTAGGATGGTGAGGTGTTAAGTGACTCATTATTGCATTTAATGATTCATTTAATGCAAGGGTGACTAGGTTAATGACTAGGTTTATGTTCATTGATTTGCTTTTAATGTGTTCATACAAGGTGTTATGATAAGCTTCATTGTTGTGGTCACCCTCCTTGCTCCTACACTCACCCCCTCCTCTTTAAATGGTCGGCCCCCTCTCTTGATAGAATTATGGTTGCTAGAAAAAGATTGATATTGTTTTGGACTTATGGAAATTAGATAAGCCTCATTTCTCATTTCACCCGATTCCAAAAGGCAACTTCATTAACCGTTCGTCCATAGCTTTGGACGTAACGAGACAAAGTGTTCTACTCATTCTCTACAACATCTTGATCGTCTATTTTGGCAAACTTGACGACCGAGTTGCCTCGGTTCAGAGGCGGGAGCCCGTTTAAAGATCCGTCGACATGGTGCCACCTGGACGAGAAGATTGGAGATTCAGGAGATCGGAGCAGCCGCAACAAAGCGTGGGATGATGGTTGAAGACCGAAGGACTCGGATCGTTCGGTATAACATTTCTACCCACTTTGTAGTTTGTTAGTTTAGCTTTAATGGCAGATCTGGGTTATAGTACGCGATAGCGCCAGTTGTAAAAAGTTTTTGTTCCGCATTTGGCGTCTGTTAGACGGCCGGGGCACTACCGTGGACTTACAGTGGTATCAGAGCCTCACCATTAAGCTTTACTAAGTTATGCTAACGTGTTTAAAATATCGATCGAACAAAATTTTCGAAATCGCAGTTTCCAAGTTTAAAGGTTCTGTTGATTTTAAATGTTGTCTAAAAATAATTTTGACCATAAAAGAAAATAGAGCATGCTTTTTAATGAATTCAGAAGAAATACGGTCCACTGACTCGACCGTACGACCGCGGATCCGCGGTCAACTCCTTGCTTTGACCACAGAACCACGGCCGTATTGGTGAGTCAGTGGGCTAATTTTCTTCTGGTGCTTCAACTTGGGAAACTGTGGTTTTTGGTATATATCTTTTTGGGCCTAGATTTTGTTACTGTACAGCAGATGTACGTGGGGCCCACTTCGGGAAGTTTTGTCGATCGAAATTTTAAACTTGTTAGTGTGCAGTATTTATATTATATCTCCGACCGGGAATGTTATTCGAGCGGTAAACTGCGTCTAATTGCTATAGTTCTTTTAGACGGGTTTGCGAACGTGACATTCGCGTTGATATTCTGTGTTGTGTTGTGTTGTTGCGGATATGTCGTGGTGGATAGCAGGGTGCAATGATAGTGCTGTTTGGATTTATTTGTACATTTGATATTGCGGGGCGAGCGTCCTGTAGGGTTCCTAGGCACACTAGTGAGGTCTCACAAGGCATCGAACATGCCAAATTAAAATTTTAACGGTGCCGAGAGACCCGACTACGGATCGTCGGCTAGAAGTTTAGGCGAAAAAGCTAACTAGTTAACACTTAACTAAGGGAATACGGAAATACAACCTTTGTAGATCCGGTCCTCCACCTCCACGGCTCCGAGACGAGGTCCTCTCCGCTGTCCAAATCAAATCCGGGCTCTAGCGTCGGCTTCGTCGGAGAATGGGCAAGCTAGGTCGTCGATGTCCATGCCGAAGATGATCTATGTCGAAGCATCGCAAGATCAAGCTCTCACTTCACCAAGTCATGAAACTTGTGAAGAAAACACACTCTACTACTTGGCAAGAGGTAGAAGATGAAGAAATAGGAAGTGGGTAGACTTTAGAATTGGATTTCTCACTTTACTTCATCAATCACCATTGATGAAGAAAGGTTTTCTTCATGTGAGGAAGAAGAAGAAGAAGATGATAAGTCTTATGATAAGAATTAATAATAATATTAGAATGATAATTCTTATCATAATAATTTCCATGGTAAAGTGTAGAGAGCTAACTTGAGTTAATGAGAATGGTTAGGTTTAAAAAGAAGACAAAAATGGTGACATGGTCAAAGTATTCATGAAGCTTCATGAATGAAAAGAATGCCACCATTTATCTCATTTCTTTTTCTTTTTCTAAAAGAATAAAAGAATAAATGAATAAGGAAAAAGTAAACCCTAACCATTTCATTAACCAAGGTTTAATTCTTTACACTTAACCAAAAAAGGATGCATCATCAAACATGATACAAGCAAGTGCACAAAATCATATCGCATATGTAATGCGCACATCCGAGTGAGAAAATCCATCTTAAGTAAACCGATACTAGTTAATGCAAACTAATATATCAAATATATAATTACGCAATAAATCATTAAATCAACACTTGATTTAACGATCCGGTCATGTCGCACACAACCGACTAGTATTCAATGTATCGGCTTATCGAATCAATACTTGATTCGATAACTAGGTTATATCGCATACAACCAATCGATACATTTATCGCGAGAATGGAATGCGGTATCACATACACGTATTATTCTCGGTCCCGCACATATCTCATATGCGCTCCTATTTCGTTTCGCTTGAGCCAGGAAACCTCTGTGTAGGACTCTAAAGACTCGTCAATACGCCGGCAGCGGATGATGATCATATCAAACATCCACAAGCCGCAAGAGGTCTGCTAAACGTAACGGCCACCCGGATATTGAGCGATCTGAAGATCGACGAGCAAGCCCGCTCACACTCCAGTGAATCCAACCAGTAACACTACCGTACAGTCTGGTCTGATCGTCTGATATGTCGCATATCTCGCCTAGGGGTGGTAAACGTCAGACCCCAATAGCTCGATAAGTCGTGTCGATATGAGGTCTATAACTGTTCGAGAAACTACTGGTAACACTTACCAGTAAATCTCAGCAACCCTGGCCAGGGATTTCCTGTTATAGCCAATCGAACACAGCGCAACATCAACCCCCTATACCGGGAGAGACGAATCCCCTCCTATCGCTCATTGCCTCCATGTGACTCGGGACTGTACCCAAAAACCACCGTTTTGCACGCCCTCTTGGACGTGGTAAGATGGAAATCAAAGCACAGTGGGAACCACACAAGACTCTATGACGATCTCGGGCCAACAGACTACTCTGTACCAGTGTCACCAGAGAACTGCCATCTAACGTGAGGTATAATACCATCTGGGAGTTCTCGGCGAGTCCGTCCAGTGTACCCAGTCTCTACTGAGCACCCGTATATCATCTCTGATGTCAAACACCAATGGATATGGGATCATCCATCGCCCATCTGTATGGGTCGAGAAGGTATACGCTAGTCTACTCTGGTATATCGATGCCCCGTCTCGATACACCCTCGACTAGGGACTTTGAAGGATGTACTTATGGACTACCATGTCCCCACTAGTATGATCCGCATCATAGTCCAGGTAGTCAAGTACAGATCCTAAGGGCTTTACCAACATGTAACAAAGAGACAATCAGCATACACGTTAAGGTAAAGATCAACCAGATAGCATACTATCATGTCGAGCAAGAAAGTCCTCCCTATATACGTCCTAGCATCCACTACAATATACATCATATGTACAATAATGGCCTCTAGGGCATACATATAACTAACAATCTCCCACTTGCACTAGGGCCATCTGTAGCAGTGGTTGTAGTATCTCATACTCAACCATCCCATAAAAGTCTCTCTCTGGGAATAGGCCTTTGTGAGTGGATCCGCTGTGTTGTCCTCTGAGTCTACTCTCCAAACCTCGATCACCCTGGAGATCAACCATCTCCATGATCAAGTGATACTGCCTTAGAATATGTCTGGATCACTGATGGGACCGGCGTTCCTTGGCATAAGCCACAACTCCATTGTCTCACAATGGTTGGAACGTAGTTCATTTCATGAACCAATATACACCCAAACAGCCTCTTCGGTATCATCTTAAGTAGCGATGTATCCTGCCTTTATCGTCTAGTATGCCACGGTATCTAACTTGGAACTCTTCCAACATACCGTCCCTTTACTGAGGGTAAAGACAATGCCTGCGACTGACATTCAGTCGTCTTTATCATCCTGGAACCCTTCCAGTGATTCTCGTCAGGATCGATTGATACCATCTCACTACATCTAGTGAGTACCCTAACATCCAATTAGATCTATCTCATAGATCCAAAACCTAGGATTTAGTAGGTATCACTTTGATCCTATATGGAGAATCATTGTGATAGCGGAGTTTGATCGAGCGTAGCATAGGAAACTCCTTCCCTATCAAGAGTATGTCATCCACGTACTCTACGAGGATCGTCACCATACTCCCTACTACCTTCTTGTTTATACAAGGTTCATCTACCATTTTGATGATGTTAACTTCTTTGACCGCTTCATCAAAACAGATGTTCCAACTCCGCGATACCTTCTTTATCCTATAAAGCATCTTGCACACGTTTCCGCTGCTCCCACTGTCTACGAAGCCCTCTGGCTGTGTACTTATAGACACTCTCTTCCAAACATCATTTAGAAAAGCAGTCAAGACACCCAACCACCAGAGATCGTAGCCATGGTATGCAGCCGTGGTAAGTAGGATCTAGATGGACTTAAGCATAGCTACTTGAAAAGGTTTCATCATTATCCACACCTGGTCGATGACGAAAAACCTTTCACAAGTCTAGCTTTGAAAGTCTCAACTTTTCCATGTACACCAAGTAATCTTCTCAAGATATACTTGCTCCTGATGGGGATTTAACCCTTCAGATATAGCAACCAAAGTCCATACTTTGTTGGTGTATAAGGATTCCATCTCAGATCGATAAGCATCCAGCCATTCTTACAGAGTCTTACTCCTGATGGCCAGCTCGAAGCTAGTTGGGTCATCAACTCATGATGCATTCCTCGCTCCCACTGTCATAGAGAAACCGAAGTATCTCTCAGGTGGGTGAGGAACCCTACTAGATCGGCGGAGAGGCTGAGGTTCGTTGGTAACTATTGAATCATTTGGTTCTTTCAAATCATCTGCTGTAGTTTGTATAGCTGGAACTATTCCAGTTCTACATAACAGACCTTGCCTCGAACTTGTCCGGATTATGGTTTTAGACATAGGCCGGACAACCCCAAATCTTAACCAACTTAAGATATGGGCTCTTCCCTTTCCATATCACATATGAAATGGTAGGCAACTGATTTGATTCGAACCTATTCAATAGGTATGCAGCTTCTCAAGTGCATAATTCCCAAAAAGGAAAAAGGTAACTCAGTAGTACTCATCATAGAGCACACCATATCAGATAGGGTGTATCTGCTCCGCCCCGACACACCATCGTGCAATGGTATATACGGAGGAGTAATGCTGAGAGAGAATCTCATTCTCCTTTAGAATAGTCCAGTATTTCCGTGCTCAAGTATTCTCCTCCTTGATCACATCAAAGGACATAATACTTATACCCTTATTGGTTCTCTACTTCTAACTTATATTCTGTGGATATCTCAAAAGGTTCGGACTTATGTTTCAACAGGAACGTATGTCTGAATCTTGAGAGATTATCAGAGAATGTAATGAAGTAAAAGAACCGGTCTTGGCATGTGTAGACAGGGGACCTACATACATCAACATGTATCATCCCAAGAGTTTATTAACTCTTTCTCTGTTTCCAATAAACAGAGCTGGTGTCATTATATCTTTGTGACATGACTAGCGAGTTTCACAAGATGTAAATTCAAACTGATTTAAATATGCTTCTACATGTAACTTCTGCGAGTCGGGTCGCATAGATCTGACCTAGTCTACAATACCTCAAGAAGAATCCGTTCATTTCTGAACTCTTCCTCTTATGTGTGTTCCGTATACTAAGAACTGTGGTTTGATTTAGAACATTAATGCTTTTAGATAACGTGCCTGAGCCGATCAACTTTTGATATAGGAAATGTTCAAAACATTATCCAACAATACAAAATTTTATCATTTCTTTACTGATAAAGAGACTGATATGATTTTGTATATCAGGTTCGGTATCTAATAACATTCGTTCAGAATCAATGTATTGTAATACAGGGTGACAGTGACCAACAGACTTGGCTGCAACACTTGCCCCGTTTTCTGCCTCATAAAACTTATCACCCGTTCTCAGTTCTCTACCTATCTGTAGCCCTATGTAACAGATTACATATCTGGGATCCTGATCTGGTATCACATACACAGGACGTAAAGGATACTGAGAAACAGTTCTTTGTAATGAACACACCCGAAGATGATGCATCATCATGCACTCTCTTCGTTTGGGCGGCACGGAAAATCTGGTATTCCCCAATTTCCTGCTCTGTCTTATAACAATTATAAGTTGGAGCGGTACCAACGTTCCCCAGCTCAGTATAACAAGCGGGTTCAGTCAATAATCCGTATTATTATCTTGATTAAGGCGTGATATGGTCGCTACCTGGAGAGAGAGAGAAGAAAACACTCAGCGTGCGCTCTTGCAAGAATAGATTGGTTATTATTTTATCTAATCAGGATGGCTCCCACTGCTTTTTATCAAATCTTCCTTCAAACCCTAAAAGGAAAGACTAGCCGGGATTAATTACACACTACAAGTTCGCCAATCTTTCAGCCAGGCCAGTGTCGGTACTTTGAGGGAGGTCCCCCGTGCTTTCGCACGAACCTAATTAATGTAAACCTCGTTTTCCCAGAGGCGTAACCCCGTTGACACCTTTCTAGACACCTACTTGATCGGCTAATTGTAATGTATAAAACTCTCCCAGGAGTAACTCTTACTCGCAGCGGGTATCGGGATCCAACTATCTCATAGAAGGTATGCAATCTCATTGCAAATTTCAACACTTGAAATTCCCGATAATATTTTGCCCCTAGCTCGCTATGACCTTGACGCATGCCAAACAACCCATAGTCTGCTAGTCAAGTTCAACCCGTACATTTCTTGATTGAATTAAACCCACCCGCACGACCCTTGACGCATGCCAAACAACGCCGTACGAATACCCTAATCCAATCGCATCATATGCTGGCAGATAAGCACTAGTTAGCTACCGTACACTACGCCTTGACGCATGCCAAACAACCGCAGCACGAATACTAACTAATACTTATCTGAAATGACGGAGGGCTACGACAGGTTTTTCTGAAAACCTATTGCGTAATGAACTTGATATCGCTGTAGAATCAAATGATTTTAAAATGGAGTGCTTTTGAGGCTTTTCTAGTTTTGCTAAAGGAGTCACTCCCGGTGAAGGGATCGTCGGTCCTTTCCTCGTCGAATGAGGTGCAGGATATATCACATATATCACTGTGCAAAGCAAAAACACTTAAAAGCAATCAAAAGACAAACCGAGGGTGTAGCATCGACCAGTTATTGCTAAAGGAGTCACTCCCGGTGAAGGGATCTCGGTCCTTTCCTTATCGAATAAGGTGCAGGATATATCACATATACCGCTGTGCAAAGCAAGAACTGTAGCTACCTGTTTTATTTTGAAATTCGATTCTACAACATCTTAGGTTTCTTTTATTTCATTAATCACATTAATGAAGTCCCATCATTTAAGTACCTAAACATCACAGATAAATACGACGTACACTTATGCCATCCGCATTCGCCTCGATGTGCCCTCGTGCACCGTTAGGTTAGGTAACTAATGACAGAGCGAGGCAGGGCTAGCGCGGGTGTAAAACATAAGTAACGTCTATATAATATATCATATATACTATATACTATATCTATCACAGAACATCACATGATCACATCACAGATATCGCAGCAGAAGAATCATATGAAATATTGGATACACTAGGACGTCCGTGTTTTCAATACGAGCCAGTATAAAACACGGATTCCACGGTCGTGATGAATAGCCAAACCCACACCCCTAGACCCCTACGAGAGCGTCAAGCAACCCTACCAATTCTGGAGTTAGGAGACCCGGACTCGACTCCTCGAGTTGGTCTCCCACTGGACTCCAGAACCCGGTTACTTGTGCCCTCCTCCTTGGGTCTATCCTAGTGCGGAAAAGTAAATAATATACAAAGGGTGACAACTTCCGCAACCTGGAAGTGCCCCAATAAAAGAATATTACATACAAGTTTTTACATGAATGAAAATGAAAAACACTCATCTCACATAAAAAAAACCCCGGCTATTCAAACACGACGATCCAATATAACATATCCAGCAACACATAACATCACATGTCATCAACGTAAGTAAATATGCGCATCCCAATTGTCGTTGACATATAGCAACGAAACCGGCGATATCACATATTACACTTACGGTCACAGAAAAGAAAGTGTAAAACTACAACAGTTGGAATCCGCAACCACCTCAGACATCGCATGCCTGACCAAATGAATTACTTAGACATCGCATGCCTAACAATTATAAACCCCGCATTTTAGTCTCATAATCGAAAACACTTTTCAATATCAAGTCGGGCAATTCAACAAGATTCCCGACATCCTGATCGAATACTCGTCGCAAACTTCAGTAGACGGCTGCACCCCCGATACCGTCGACGAAGTGCACCAAGGCGGAACACCGCTACCGCGAGCACCCGGAGGGATGCTTTCGGCGACGGGGTTCTCCTACAGTCACTTGGTCTGGGCTATGGAGTGAGGCTGTCTATTAAGTTTACCCGGCGAGTATCCGCGTACGCTACGTGATTGCGATGGACTTTTGATCACATCAAAATTCCGTGGCAACCGATCAATTGAGACTAAACTGCTATGTTTATATCATTCATTTAGTTATCACATAACTACTTGTGAATTCCAATTATTGTATCCCATTCCGGATAAATAGAAAATGTCAAACTTTCCGATCGAACAATCGAACACCCAACTTTTCCCGATACTGATCAACACATGAAATAAGTCTAACAACATTCAGTTCGTGCCTCAGTACCAACGGTCCAGCCGTAGAAGGGTCAAGCCAACGCCTCACATGTGGCACGCCGTACTGCCCCAAACCCGAAGGTTCAAAGGGCAGTTCAAGACGGTCACATAATCGAGTTAAGGTTTGTTGTCTTCTAGAGGGTCCATCGCGTTACTTGCACTACTTAGAACGTCGTTAAACTACGGAAAAATCCAACACTTGGAAATTTCCCGACAGGGGAAAAATTGGGTATTTATATCCGGTCGAAGTTTTTAACATATTCTAAAATTTATCCGGAAAGCCACACAGACAAAATTTGATACTCCGATCGAAACACCCGAATCCCCAAAACAACCCAGAAAAATCAACTTTGGAATAAATTTTAAAAATTCCCAGAAAACTCAGAAGAATTTATCAGGAATTACTGTGCAGAAATGAGGAGCTGACGTCATCATGGGACCGCTGAACCGCCGCATAAGCAGGGCTTATGCCGCGGTTCAGCCGCAAGTTTTACTGTTCACCTCTCAATTTTTGCATCGTAATTCATATTTTTCTATGCTGAATTTTTTAGCAATTTTTAATTCACAAAAAACCAGATATTTCAAAAATGTCCAGAGAGCATTCTCGGGTGTGGGTTTCGGGTTCGTTCGGGTTTCAAATTCCGTCTGGACTTCGCCTAAGGCTCTAGCTAGGCTCTGATACCACTGTAGGGTTCCTAGGCACACTAGTGAGGTCTCACAAGGCATCGAACATGCCAAATTAAAATTTTAACGGTGCCGAGAGACCCGACTACGGATCGTCGGCTAGAAGTTTAGGCGAAAAAGCTAACTAGTTAACACTTAACTAAGGGAATACGGAAATACAACCTTTGTAGATCCGGTCCTCCACCTCCACGGCTCCGAGACGAGGTCCTTTCCGCTGTCCAAATCAAATCCGGGCTCTAGCGTCGGCTTCGTCGGAGAATGGGCAAGCTAGGTCGTCGATGTCCATGCCGAAGATGATCTACGTCGAAGCATCGCAAGATCAAGCTCTCACTTCACCAAGTCATGAAACTTGTGAAGAAAACACACTCTACTACTTGGCAAGAGGTAGAGGATGAAGAAATAGGAAGTGGGTAGACTTTAGAATTGGATTTCTCACTTTACTTCATCAATCACCATTGATGAAGAAAGGTTTTCTTCATGTGAGGAAGAAGAAGAAGAAGAAGATAAGTCTTATGATAAGAATTAATAATAATATTAGAATGATAATTCTTATCATAATAATGACCATGGTAAAGTGTAGAGAGCTAACTTGAGTTAATGAGAATGGTTAGGTTTAAAAAGAAGACAAAAATGGTGACATGGTCAAAGTATTCATGAAGCTTCATGAATGAAAAGAATGCCACCATTTATCTCATTTCTTTTTCTTTTTCTAAAAGAATAAATGAATAAATGAATAAGGAAAAAGTAAACCCTAACCATTTCATTAACTAAGGTTTAATTCTTTACACTTAACCAAAAAAGGATGCATCATCAAACATGATACAAGCAAGTGCACAAAATCATATCGCATATGTAATGCGCACATCCGAGTGAGAAAATCCATCTTAAGTAAACCGATACTAGTTAATGCAAACTAATATATCAAATATATAATTACGCAATAAATCATTAAATCAACACTTGATTTAACGATCCGGTCATGTCGCACACAACCGACTAGTATTCAATGTATCGGCTTATCGAATCAATACTTGATTCGATAACTAGGTTATATCGCATACAACCAATCGATACATTTATCGCGAGAATGGAATGCGGTATCACATACACGTATTATTCTCGGTCCCGCACATATCTCATATGCGCTCCTATTTCGTTTCGCTTGAGCCAGGAAACCTCTGTGTAGGACTCTAAAGACTCGTCAATACGCCGGCAGCGGATGATGATCATATCAAACATCCACAAGCCGCAAGAGGTCTGCTAAACGTAACGGCCACCCGGGTATTGAGCGATCTGAAGATCGACGAGCAAGCCCGCTCACACTCCAGTGAATCCAACCAGTAACACTACCGTACAGTCCGGTCTGATCGTCTGATATGTCGCATATCTCGCCTAGGGGTGGTAAACGTCAGACCCCAATAGCTCGATAAGTCGTGTCGATATGAGGTCTATAACTGTTCGAGAAACTACTGGTAACACTTACCAGTAAATCTCAGCAACCCTGGCCAGGGATTTCCTGTTATAGCCAATCGAACACAGCGCAACATCAACCCCCTATACCGGGAGAGACGAATCCCCTCCTATCGCTCATTGCCTCCATGTGACTCGGGACTGTACCCAAAAACCACCGTTTTGCACGCCCTCTTGGACGTGGTAAGATGGAAATCAAAGCACAGTGGGAACCACACAAGACTCTATGACGATCTCGGGCCAACAGACTACTCTGTACCAGTGTCACCAGAGAACTGCCATCTAACGTGAGGTATAATACCATCTGGGAGTTCTCGGCGAGTCCGTCCAGTGTACCCAGTCTCTACTGAGCACCCGTATATCATCTCTGATGTCAAACACCAATGGATATGGGATCATCCATCGCCCATCTGTATGGGTCGAGAAGGTATACGCTAGTCTACTCTGGTATATCGATGCCCCGTCTCGATACACCCTCGACTAGGGACTTTGAAGGATGTACTTATGGACTACCATGTCCCCACTAGTATGATCCGCATCATAGTCCAGGTAGTCAAGTACAGATCCTAAGGGCTTTACCAACATGTAACAAAGAGACAATCAGCATACACGTTAAGGTAAAGATCAACCAGATAGCATACTATCATGTCGAGCAAGAAAGTCCTCCCTATATACGTCCTAGCATCCACTACAATATACATCATATGTACAGTAATGGACTCTATGGCATACATATAACTAACACGTCCAACATGTGGACTGCCATCACTGCCTGTTGTATAATATTCTTTTGGGGCATGACCGGGTTGAGGACGATGTACCCATTGTACATATTTTATTTTCTGTATTAGGTTTACCCCGCGAAGGAGTGCACGGATAGCCGGGTTCTGGAGGGCAACGGGTCTGTATCTCATGGTTTTGAGAGGCAGAAGGGCCTCACTCTAGAATTGGCAGACTATTCGCCGCACTCGTAGGGGGTACAGGTTGATCCAAGGAGGGGTTCTCAATTTACCGGATTCCGTGAAGTGCCGGGTGTTCCATTCACTATGTTGTGGGGACTACCTCGCTTCAGGTTTTGGCGGGTAACTTGCCGCACCCGTAGGGGTCTAGGTTTCATTGCACAGGCTATCCACACGACCAGGAGAACGTCGGGTTTCAGTAGCGGCTCTGTGAAACCCGGGGATCCCAGATTATCTGTATTGTTCTGTGATGCCTATTACTTTTTTGTAATGTTGCATATTATCACGCCTGGAGCGATTATTGTATATTGGTATATATACTATTAAATGTTGTATATGTTTTACACCCGCGCTAGTCCAGCCCCCACTCTGTCATTAGTTAAGTAACCTAACGGGTGATGACGGGACCCAGTGACGAATGCGGATGGCATATACGTACATTTTATTTTTCGTTCTTTTCTGGTGTGATTAGTTGATGGGACTGCGTTGATTTTGATCAATGCAAAGGATAAAACAAATCTATATTTGATGTTGTTGGAACAAATTTTTAAAAGGTGTTATAACAAAAATGTTTCCTTTTGTTATGCATAGCGGTATTCAGTTGGAATATCCTGCACCTCATTCGACGAGGCAAGGGCCGATATCCCTTCACCGGGAGTGACCCCTTGGGCAGAAGTTTGCGTCAGGATAATAACTTCACTATAGTCGATTACAAATTGCTTTGCATCGCGGTATTCAGTTAGAATATCCTGCACCTCATTCCAAGAGGAAAGAGCCGAGATCCCTTCACCGGGAGTGACCTCTTTAGCAAAAGTTTTCGCCACTATATTTTTATAAAAAAGCTATCAGGTTCCTTCAGCGAGATCAAGTTCATTACGTTAAAGGTTTTTCGCCAAAAACCAGCCGTAGCCCTCCGTCATTTCTTTTGGGTATTCAGTAGTATTCAAGCTATGTATTTTGACCTTCGCCAAGGCATAGTGTTTGGTAGCTGCTGGGTATTCATTTGTTGCATAGATAGATGGGTTGGTTTGGGACAGTCGTACTACTATTTTGGCCTTCGTCAAGGGTATGTACGGGTGGGTTCAAATTGACCTGGATAGTGACGGGTAGAACTTGGCATGTGACTTATGACATTTTGACCTTTGCCAAGGTCATAAGTGTAGGGTTCCTAGACACTCTAAGGAGGTCTCACAAGGCATCAACCATGCCAAATTCAAAAATTTCCGGTGCCGAGAAACCCTAATGCGATCGTTAACTAGAATTTTAGGCGAAACAAGCAACTAGTTAACAACTTAACTAAGAGGGAACGGAAAATACAACCTTTGTAGATCCGGTCCTCCACCTCCATAGCTCCGTGATGATATCCCCTCGCTGCGATCATCGGATCCCGGGCTCTAGCGTCGGCTTCATCGGAGAAATGGGCGGGCTAGGTCGTCGACTTCGATGCCGAAGATGATCTACGTCGAGGCAACACAAGATCAAGCTCCAACTTCACCAAGCCATGAAACTTATGAAGAAAACACCCTATACTACTTGGCAAGTGGTAGAGGATGAAGAAATAGGAAGTGGGTTCACTTTAGAATTGGATTTCTCACTCTTTTTCTCAAATCACCATTGAAGCTAGCAAGCTTCTTTCTTCTTGAAGAAGAAGAAGAAGAAGAAGAAAAAGAATATGATAAGCATTCTTGGAAAAGAGAAAATAAGTCATTCTTATCATATTAGCAACCATGGTTAAGATAACAAGTGTAGAGAATAAACTATGGTTCAAGTGAATGGTTAGGGTTAAGGAAAGAAACAAAATGGTCAAACTATTCAAAGCTTCATGAAGCTTCATAAGAAAATCCAAAATTAGCCACCATTTTATTTCTTTCTCAAATGAATAAATAAATAAATAAATAAGCAAATAAATCAAATGAAATCCTAACCATTAACTAACCATGGTTTAATACAAACATACACCCAAGTTTGCATGTATCATCAAACATGATACAAACTTGTGCACAAAAATATATCACATATACAATGTGCACAAACAAGTGAGAAAAACATCTTAAGTGAACCAATATTAGTTAATGTAAAGTGATATATCAAATATATAATTATACATTAAATCATTAAATCAACACTTGACTTAATGATCCGGTGATATCACATATAACCGACTAATATCAATAGTAACAACTTATCGAATCAACACTTGATCCGATAACCCGGCTATATCGCATATAACCGATCAATATCATAAATCGCGAGAATCAAATACAGTATCACATACTGGTATTATTCTCGGCCCCGCACATATCTCATATGCGCTCCTATTTCGTTTCTCTTGAGCCAGAAAACCTCTGTGTAGGACTCTAAAGACTCGTCAATACGCCGGCAGCAGGTGATGATCATATCAAACACCCACAAGCCGCAAGCGGTCTGCTAAACGTAACGGCCACCCGGGTATTGAGCGATCAGAAGATCGACGAGCAAGCCCGCTCACACTCCTGTGAATCCAACCAGTAACACTTACCGTACAGTCCGGTCTCGTCGTCTGATATGTCGCATATCTCGCTTAGGGGTGGTAAACGTCAGACCCCAATAACTCTATAAGTCGTGTCGATATGAGGTCTATAACAGTTCGAGAAACTACTGATAACACTTACCAGTAAATCTCAACAACCATGGCCAGGGATTTCCGGTTATAGCCAATCGAACACAGCGCAACATCAACTCCCTATACCGGGAGAGACGAATCCCCTCCTATCGCTCATTGCCTCCATGTGATTCGGGACTGTATCCAAAAACCACCGTTTTGCACGCCCTCTTGGACGTGGTAAGGTGGAAATCAAAGCACAGTGGGAACCACACAAGACTCTATGACGATCTCGGGTCAACAGACTACTTTGTACCATGTGTCACCAGAGAACTGCCATCTGACGTAAGGTATAATACCATCTGGGAGTTCTCGGCGAGTCCTTCCAGTGTACCCAGTCTCCACTGAGCACCCGTATATCATCTCTGATGTCAAACACCAATGGATATGGGATCATCTATCGCCCATCTGTATGGGTCGAGAAGGTATACGTTAGTCTACTCTGGTATATCGATACCCTGTCTCGATACACCCACGACTAGGGACCTTGAAGGATGTACTTATGGACTACCATGTCCCCACTAGTATGATGTAACGTTTTGAAAATCGTTTCGGTGAAATTTCGAAAAAACGGTAAAATAAGGGGGTTTTCTGTAAAAAGTCAAAATGTAAATATCTTTATTATAAAATTAAATATACATATTCTAGCTATGTAATTGCTAGTATTTGGTGTTTATTGAGCCACTGGTGAAATTTCAAATTTTCTGAAATTTTTTCCGAAATTAATTATTTTAATATTATTTTAAGCCGTTACTAATACATTTAATTAGGGAAAATTACAAATTGGAATGAGTTGAAACAAATTTTGTGCATCTTAACACATTAAATAAAATTTTATCATGTGGGTTCTGAATTGAAATGAATTTGTCAAAACGGGTTAGAAATTTAAAAGAAAAGAAAAGGCTTAATTTGTGAATTTAGTGTTAATGGAGAATGGGGTATAACATTTATCTTTTTTTTCTCACCCAAACTCACCCCTCACACACACTCTCTCTCTCCTCACATTTTTGGCCGACCAAGAGAGGGGGGGCTGCCCATTTCTTTGCCTCTTCCAAAGGTCAATGATATGCAAAGAAAACAATAATTAATGAAGCATGGGCTTGTGCATGTGATGTATGGTGTTCTTTGACTTATGTTTTTCTCTCCCCCACACACACACACCCCTCTTCCTCCCTCATCAGGCCGAAATTTTGCTGCTGCCCTCCCCATTTCCTCACCTCTTTGCCACTTCAAAAAAATCTCAAAAATTGCATTAAAAATCAATTCAAGTCTCATTAATCCCTAGTTTAAACTTTAACCATTTTTCCTTGGCCAAATCAAGCTTGGATCTTGGAGCAAGATGGGTTGTTAGGGGCTAAGTTTTCTATGAGATCTACAAGATTTGTGAGGTATAATCTTACTCAATTTGTTACCTTGTTAGCATTGTTGTAATCTAAGCTATTTAAGTGTTTAAGTATGGGTTTAATTTTAACATTATATTTCAAGAAAAGGGTTTGAGCTAAGGTTTTTGGTTCTTATATAAATCAAGTTTGTAAGTGTAGATTAATATTTCTAGTCATGTAAAAACCTAGTCTAGTTGCTAATTGTTAGTTTATCATTTTGCTAATTATGCTAATTTTGTTAACTAGGTTTTGGGAAAAATTATTAATTAATTGAGAGAAAAATCTAATTAGGGTATTCGTGATATTATTAACATTTTAAAGTGTAGTTTAATACTTTAGTTCATGAAAATCCAAGTTAGATTGTAGTTTGTGCATTTTTGCTATAAAATTGTTAAAATTGGTTAATGTTGCAAACAAGGTTTTTGAAATCGAATTAAATTGTTGGTTTAAAATTTACGTAATGGTTTCTATGGCATAATTAAAATATTAAGTTATCATCTTGGTCACTAGAATTATTAAAACATCATGTTTTGTACAAAAACGGTAATTTGTGCTTGCTATATTTTCGGAAAAAGGACTTTTTAAGTGAAATTGGGTTTTTTGTGATTTTTAAGCTATTTTATATTATAATTAGTGCTTGTAATTGTACAAATGAGTGTGTTAGGAATTTTCTCGATTGTTTGGCGTTTGTACGCCAACGTCGAGGGTTTTTGGGTTGATTTGTGAAAGCAACCATAGGTTTTGACCTATGTGGGATTCGTGTGTCGTTTTGGTCCTGAGTCGGATTTTAATGCGATACGGTGCGTTATGATATGTAGGTACCCCATGTGGACTTCGAGACGACAAGCAAGCGCGTGGTGACGGCGGCACCGACTAGCGAGGACCAGGTGAGTAGATTTATATCTACGGGGAGAAGTCGGGTGGATGGCGTATAGCACCCCCGCAGTCCGTGGTGGTGTATACGGATGCATATACACACCAACAATTATTATATGTTATTTGGAATTAATAACGATGTTTAGGATGGATATTGGTGTGTTGGATTATTTTAATGTTGCGAACCCTAGGGTAGCTGTAAGTGCACGGCGGCGCCCCGGCCGTCAATCCGACGCCGGAATGCGGAAGCGGTGAAAAACTTTAATTTTGCGGACTTAGCAAACCGGCACCACCGCGCACTAAACACCCGGATCGGGCCATTAAACTAAATCTAGCTAACTTCAAGATGGGGAAGAGATGTATACCGACGATCCAAGTCCTCCGGTCTTCTCGTCATGGTCCCGATCTCCTGCGGAAAAGTCCCGTCTCCTCCTCGTCGCCGGAAGTGCACCACATCGCCTACTTTGTTTACGGGCTCCCACCTCAATGCCGAGGCAACTCGAGCACGAAGCCGGCTACTCGACGTGCCCAAGATTTGCTGTAGAATGTTTGGTACAGCTTGTGTCTCACTTTTGGGGTATTGGAGATGCCATTGTGGTGGAGGGATGATGCAAGGAGTTTTGTGGAGGAACTTATGGATTTTGGAACATCAAATCAACACCAAAAACCCCACTACAATATTTGGACAGCCCAACTAGGACTTGGCCGGCCACTACAATGAGGGGTGAGTGAGAATGAGGGAGAGTATGAGAGTGTCATATGCAAGATAATGAGAGAGCCATCCAATAATGAAAGGGAGAGAGAAAAGCTCATGATATCAAGAAATGATTGCAAGTAAATAACCTCACTCCAACTACCAAATCATCAACAACCATCATGTCCCTCCATCATCATACAAAAGTCAAGCCATGATGAGGTTATGAAGTCAAGCCATCATGAAGATATCAAGTCAAAAGATGGTGCTATCATGATACAACAAAAATGCAAAGACCCCCTCCACAAATGCCTATTTGCAACAATGCAAATAAGCCCTCCTCCACCAATCTTCGGCCAATGAACGGAACAATGGAAATTGGCCGAAACGGAAAGCAAACTGGCAACTCCAGAAAACTGGTCCCGTAATAAATTACAGGAAAACCCCGATACTGTGCATACACACCCGCATCTGTATTTCGACCGAAATACAAATGCAATGAGACAAAATCTCCACTGTACTATACTAGAATCCGGCTTATACCAAAACCGGCTAGTAATATCTGTTCGATCCTGATCCGTGCAA
Source organism: Agapanthus africanus (assembly GCA_030015575.1). Lineage (NCBI taxonomy): Eukaryota > Viridiplantae > Streptophyta > Magnoliopsida > Asparagales > Amaryllidaceae > Agapanthus > Agapanthus africanus. Next base: position 386,844,651 of record CM057345.1, on the reverse strand, counting down.
TACCGCACGTATCTGATCGAACCCTGCCATATAACCATACGGCCTATAGTACAAACTGTCCGATCCTGATCCGTGCAATACCGCACGTATCTGATCGGACCTTGCCATATCTCCATACGGCCTCTACAACCTTTCGCCCGAAAGCTGAGTAACTGAAATGTGGGGGACTCTAAAGACTCGTCAACACCTCGGTTGTGGATTTAACCACTAGCACGTCAGAGGTATAAGCCAATACGTAACGGGCTACCAAGTATTGACTAAAAGGGACGTCTGTGAGTGAACTCAGCCTGACAACCCTACTGATCCTGTCAGTGACAATATCCGTACAGTCCAGTCCATTCGTCTATGAGTATCGCATGGCGGGCCTAGGGGGTTGGTAAAAGTCAGACCCCCAAAAGCGGTACAAGTCATGTCGGAGTGTAGCCCAGAACACCCTGAGATACTACTGGAATACCTACCAGTAAATCTCCTTGCCTTGGCCAAGGACTTTGTGTAATGGCTCTCCTAGACACAGCACGACCTCACCCCCAATACCGGGAGAGACGAACCCCTGAAGATTCGCTCACTGCCTCCATGTGGCTCGGGACTGTACCCAACTAAAACCTGTTTGCACGACTCCTTTGAGCCGTGGTAGGGTAGTAATCAAAGTACAGTGGGAACTCACACGAGACAAATGACGATCCCCAGGTCGATGAACTAACCTGCACACATGTCACCAGGGAACTGCCATCTGACGTCTGGTATATGACCAACTAGCATGTTCCCGGCGAGTCCTGTCCGGTGTACTCATAACCCAATGAGCACCTGTATACATCTTAGGTGATCCAACTGACACCAGTGGCTTGTGAGACCGGCCATCGCCCCTCGTCGGGGTCTCGACTGTATACACTAGTCTACTATGGAGAATCGATGCCCTGTCTCGAAACTCTCACGACTAGGGACCTTTTAAGGATAAGCTTATAGACCCCCAGCTCCCACTTATATGATCGCCCTCATACTGCTGGTGGTCAAGCATAAATCCTAGGGGCTCTATCAGCGTGTAATAGCGACGTGTCAAGTCACCTAAAGCAGTACACGATGATAAAGGTAAACCAGATAGCATACTATCATCTCGAGTAAGACTGTCCTACCGGGATAGGTCCTCCCTCAATCATTACAATCACGTACCTGTGACCTAATAATTGACTCTGAGGGCACTATCTCCAACAGTGTTGCACTACACATACACACATACATACTTGCATACATTCCTATTTATATGTGCTCTTGGGATTCTTTATAGTTATGTGTTCACATGGGTATGGGACTATGTGTTCACATACGGATTTGAGGATGATACTTGGGATTGAGATGAGTCGATGAGATTGAGTCGAGGCCGTGAGATCGGTGATATGGCAGGGTTCGTATTTGATATACGACCTGATGTTTTAGCGGGTCCTTTGACGTAGTTTTCACACACGTGCAGGCATACTTAGGTGGTATCAGTATTGTACTAGACAGAGATCAGTACCTGGATTAGGATCTTTGATAAAGAAGATACCAGATGAATAATGTGATGAACATGATATTGACCCGTACCCAGATTTGGGGATGCCGTACGACGGATTTACATACGAGCTATATATTGATGATTGATCCACACTCTTGACTTGGGATGTCTGATTATAGATATGGTATCGGATATGATATTAGTGAGGCGGGATCACCGACTATATATATACAGGTATGTATACGTATCGACTCAGATGTTAGGCGGTTTCCTTACCTGTAGTTCAGCTTGTTAGTTCAACCGTATAGTTTAGTGTAGTTGTTAGATTAGATTAGACTCCTACCTATTTCAAAACTAACGAATCGTGGGTATTTTAAAAGACAGGTCAAGGGATTCTACGGATATTTCAAAAGGCGTATTTTTTCTTTAAAACACCTAGCCCTTATTTTCAAAACACCGCGATTCGTGTTATTTCAAAAGGCACTATTGTAGGACTTATATTAGGGTAATGCAGTTTAGTTATCGTTGTGTCTAGTATTCAGCTCCCGCATATTATTGCTATTGCTCCGCATCGCATACTTTTTGAAATTCATATTTCATTATTGATACCATGCTGTTAGGACACCATCACCATTACCGATGATGCGTATGTACCACGTACACTTACTTGCCGGCTCACACACATCTTCATCGGTAATTGCCATATCACGCACACCTTAGAAAATATTATTGCCTAATGTAGCTGGTTAACTAGTAGTTTTAACATGATGATTAGTTGCTTGCCTTATATGCTAGTTTAGACATTGTAGTTGTTACTTGTCACTTCATGCATACTGTTATTCATTATATGCCGCATTCATGGATGCTCATGCTTATATTCATGGTTTTACATGCTATTGATGATTCGAATTTCCATGATACTTTCTGGATTTGGAGGAAAACCGCAAAACATATATAAACTGCTTTCTCTCTTTTTAAATAAAAATGCGGTTTTCCCATGATGTATGAGTCGTCCACCATGAGTTTTGCTGATGGATTTCGAGACCCGATTCGAGGAGGCGGATGAACCGTTTCGGGTACATGGTGGGCCCGGTAAGGTACCCCGGGGCAAGAAGCTCGTGGTGATGAGATGAGCCTGGCAGGGGGAGACTACCTACCGGTGATATTACCCGATGCGTCGGATATCCGGAGGATACCGTCGTGGTCTTGAGATGGATGGTAGGGGCCGGTCTGGACTGACGGCGCCCTAAATATTGTGATTGAGACATTGAGATTTCGAGATATTGAGGTACAGAGACTGTGATACAGAGATATCGAGATATTGGTATTACGTTTTGTGCCGATGCTCGGCACTGTTTTATGCTAATTTCATTATGATACCTCATTTTAAAAATACAGAAATCTCACTAATTTATGAAAGCAGTTTTCTTCAGTACATGCATTCTGTTTCATGCATTCATACATCATCCATATGATATATTGCTACCTGAGGCACTGACACGGGCCCATGAGATTACACTCGGTTAGATATTAGCCTAGCCATTGTTATAGGCTGCATGTTATACATATAATTGAGGATATTATGATCATTGACCTAGGTTGCGTTATTTATGCGATTTCTTTCCGTAGATGTTTTTCTATTCACGAGTTGGCAACTCACCCCCGTTGTGCCCCAGTTTCTTGCAGGTTTTGCCGTACAGGTTTCATTACGGCTTTGCTGGCACTGCTTCCCATTTCCGGATGACTTGCTAGTAGGTGGGTTTACTTGTATCATACCCCCATTATATATCTTGTATATCATTATTCTGTTGTATCTAGAAGTTCCATCAACCAAACATGTATATATTTCAGAGATAGAGACCAGGGATGTTATTCTTTCGACCTTAGAGTCGCGCGTTTGATTTCTGTGGTTTTCTTGTGGTTTTGAGTTTTGATCCTCGCCGTTGGCGTTGTATATTATATTGCTTGTGTGGTTGTGACCGTCGATTGACGAAGAGCTAGCTCCCCCTTGGGGATGCCTTTTTGATTTCGTATACTATTCATGTTGTATCCCGTTTTGGGGGCCAGTATTTACAAAGGAGACTCTGCCGAAATTTTCGGGAAATATTGATGTTTTTTTAAAAACCGCATAATTCGGCTTATGCTATTAAAACTACTTGTTTAAATTGGTTTTCCTTCACTCTACTACTTTTCCTGGTTTGGATTTCTGGGTTTTCGGCTTACTTAGATTACGTACGCCTCGAGACGTTTCGTAGTTTAAGTGCCGGTCATGTTCCGTACTTTCGGGTCGTGACATATGATCCGCATCATAGTCCAGGTAGTCAAGTACACATCCTAAGGGCTTTACCAACATGTAACAGAGAGACAATCAGTGTACACGTTAAGGTAAAGAGCAACCAGATAGCATACTATCATGTCAAGCAAGAAAGTCCTCCCTATATATGTCCAAGCATCCACTACATTATACATCCTATGTATAGTAATGGCCTCTAGGGCATACATATAACTAACAATCTCCCACTTGCACTAGGGCCATCTGATAGCAGTGGTTGTAGTATTTCATACTCAACCATCCCATAAAGTCTCTCTCTGGGAAAAGGCCTTTGTGAGTGGATCCGCCGTATTGTCCTCTGAGTCTACTCTCCTAACCTCGATCACCCTGGAGATCAACCATCTCCATGATCAGGTGATACTTCCTTAGAATATGTCTGGGTCACTGATGGGACCGGGGTTCCTGGGCCAAAGCCACACTTCCATTTTCACACAATGGTAGGAACCTAGTTCATCTCATGAACCATTATACACCCAAACTGCCTCTTTGGTAGCATCTTAAGTAGCGATGTATCCAGCCTTTATCGTCTAGTATGCCATGATATCTAGCTTGGAACTCTTCCAACATACCGTCCCTTTACTGAGGGTAAAGACAATGCCTGTGACTGACTTTCAGTCCTCCTTATCACCCTGGACCACTTCCAGCGATTCTCCCCAGGACCAATTGATACCATCTCACTACAACTAGTGAGAATCCTAACATCCATTTAGATCTATCTCATAGATCCAAAACTCAGGATTTAGTAGGTATCAGTTTGATCCTATGTGGAGAATCATAGTGATAAGCGGAGATTGATCGAGCGTAGCATAGAAAACTCCTTCCCTATCAAGAGTATGTCATCCACGTACTCTACGAGGATCACTACCATACTCCCTACTACCTTTTTGTATATACAAGGTTCATCTACCATTTTGATGAAGTCAAACTCTTTGACTACCACATCAAAACAGACGTTCCAGCTCCGCGATGCCTGCTTTATCCTATAAAGCAGCTTGTGTACGTTTCCGCTGCTCCCACTGTCTACGAAGCCCTCTGGCTGTGTACTTATAGACGCCCTCTTCTAAAACATCATTTAGAAAAGCTGTCATGACACCCTACCACCAGATATCGTAGTCATGGTATGTAGCCGTGGCAAGTAGGATCTGGATGGACTTAAGCATAGCCACTGAAAAAAGGTTTCATCATTATTCACGCCTGGTCGATGATGAAAACCTTTAACATGTCTAGATTTGAAAGTCTCAACTTTTCCATGTACACCAAGTAATCTTCTCAAGATATACTTGCTCCTGATGGGGATTCAACCCTTCAGATATAGCAACCAAAGTCCATACTTTGTTGGTGTATAAGGATTCCATCTCAGATCACTAAGCATCCAGCCATTCTTATAGAGTCCCACTCCTGATGGCCAGCTCGAAACTAGTTGGGTCATCATCTCATGATGCAATCCTCGCTCCCACTGTTATAGAGAAACTGAAGTATCTCTCAGGTGGGTGAGAAACCCTACTAGATCGGCGGAGAGGCTGAAGTTCGTTGGTATCTACTGAATCCTTTGGTTGTATCAAATCATCAGCTGCAGTTTGTATAGCTGGAACATTTCCAGTTCTACATAACAGATCTTGCCTCGAGCTTGTCCGGATGTTGCTTTTCAGACATAGGCTGGACAACCCCAAATCTTAACTAACTTAAGATATGGGCTCTTCCCTTTCCATATCACATATGAAGTGGTAAGCAACTGATTTGATTTGAACCCTTTTCAATAGGTATGCAGCTTCTCAAGTGCATAACTCCCAAAAGGAAATAGGTAACTCAGTAGTACTCATCATAGAGTACACCTTATCATATAGGGTGTGATTGCTCCGCCCCGATATACCATCGTACTATGGTGTATACGGAGGAGTAATGCTGAGAGAGAATCTCATTCTCCTTTAGAATAGTCCAGGATTTCCGTGCTAAAGTATTCTCCTCCCTGATCACATCAAAGGACATAATACTTATACCCGTGTTTTGGTTCTCTACTTCTAACTTATATTCTGTGAATATCTCAAAAGGTTCGGACTTTTGTTTCAACAGGAACATAGGTCTGAATCTCGAAAGATCATCAGAGAATTTAATGAAGTACAAAGAACCGGTTTTGGCATGTGTAGACAGGGGACCTACATACATCAACATGTATCATCCCAAGAGTTCACTAACTCTTTCTCTGCTTCAAATAAACAGAGCTGTGGTCATCTTATCTTTGTGACATGACCGGCAAGTTTTCACAAGATGTAAATTCAAACAGATTTAAATATGCATCTTTGTGCAACTTAGCTAGTCGGGTCGCATTGATATGACCTAGTCTACAATACCTCAAGAAGGATCCGTTCATTTCTGAACTCTTCCTGTTGTGTGTGTTCCGTATACTAAGAACTGTTGTTTGATTTAGAACATCAATGCTTTTAGATAACGTGCCTGAACCGATCAACTTTTGATATAGGAAATGTTCAAAACATTATCCAACAATACAAAATTTTATCATTTCTTTAATAATAAAGAGACTGATATAATTTTGTATATCAGGTTCGGTATCTAATAACATTCGTTCAGAATCAATGTATTTGGAATACAGGGTGACAGTGACCAACAGACTTGGCTGCAACACTTGCCCCATTTTCTGTCTCATGAAACTTATCACCCGTTCTCAGTTCTCTACCTATCTGTAGCCCTATGTAACAGATTACATATCTGGGATCCTGATCCGGTATCAAATACCCAGGACGTAGAGGATACTGAGAAACAGTTCTGTATAATGAACACACCCGAAGGAGATGCATCATATGCACTTTCTTCGTTTGGGCGGCATGGGAATCTTGGTATTCCCCAATTTCCTGCTCTGTCTTATAACAATTATAAGTTGGAGCGGGACCAACATTCCCCAGCTCAGTATAACAAGCGGGTTCGGTCAATATTCCGTATTATTATCTTGATTAAGGCATGATATGGTCGCTACCTGGAGAGAGAGAGAAGAAAACACTCAGCGTGCGCTCTTGCAAGAATATATTGGTTATTATTTTATCTAATCAGGATGGCTCCCACTGTTTTAATTAAATTTTCCTTCAAACCCTAAAAGGAAAGACTAGCCGGGATTAATTACACGCTACAAGTTCGCCAATCTTTCAGCCAGGCCAGTGTCGGTACTTTGAGGGACGTCCCCCGTGCTTTCGCACGAACCTAATTAATATAAACCTCGTTTTCCCAGAGGCATAACCTCGTTAACACCTTTCTAGACACCTACTTGATCCGCTAATTGTAATGTGTAAAACTCTCCCAGGAGTAACTCTTACTCGCAGCGGGTATCGGGATCCAACTATCTCATAGAAGGTATGCAATCTCATTGCAAATTTCAACACTTGAAATTCCCGATAATTTTGCCCCTAACCTCCTATGACCTTGACAAAGGTCAACAAATCATAGGATGCTAGTCAAGTTCAACCCGTCATTTCTTGATTGAATTAAACCCACCCGCACGACCCTTGACAAAGGCCAACAAGGTGGCACGACTACCCTAACCCAATCTGCATCATATGCATAAGCAGATAAGCACCAGTCAGCTACCGCACACTACGCCTTGACAAAGGCCAACAAACGCAGCACGAATACTAACTGCTACTTATCTGAAATGACGGAGGGCTACGACAGGTTTTTCTGAAAACCTATTGCGTAATAAACTTGATATCGTTGTAGAATCAAATGATTTTAAAATGGAGTGTTTTTTTTTAGGCTTTTCTAGTTTTGCTAAAGGGGTCACTCCCGGTGAAGGGATCGTCGGCCCTTTCCTCGTCGAATGAGGTGCGGGATATATCATATATATCACTGTGCAAAGCAGAAACTATAGAAGCTATCAAAAGACAAACCGAGTGTGTAGCATCTGCCAGTTATTACTAAAGGGGGTCACTCCCGATGAAGGGATCGTCGGCCCTTTCCTCATCGAATAAGGTGCAGGATATATCATATATACCGCTGTGCAAAGCAAGAACTGTAGCTACCTGTTTTATTTTTGAAATTCGATTCTACAACATCTTTAGATTTCTTTTATTTCATTAATCTCATTAATGAAGTCCCATCATTTAAGCACCTAAACATCACAGATAAATACGACGTACACTTATGCCATCCGTGTTCGTCTCGATGTCCCCTCGTGCACCGTTAGGTTAGGTGACTAACGGCAGAGCGGGGCAGGGCTAGCGCGGGTGTAAAACATAAGTAACGTCTATATAATACATTATATATACTATATACAGTATTTATCATAGAACACCACATGATCACATCACAGATATCGCAGCAGAAGAGTCATATGAAACATTGGATATACTAGGACGTCCGTGTTTTCAATACGAGCCAGTATAAAACACGGATTCCACGGTCGCGATGAATAGCCAAACCCACACCCCTAGACCCCTACGAGAGCGACAAGCAACCCTACCAATTCTAGAGTTAGGAGACCCGGACTCGACTCCTCGAGTTGGTCTCCCACTGGACTCCAGAACCCGGTTACTTGTGCTCCCCTCCTTGGGTCTATCATAGTGCGGAAAAGTAAATAATATACAAACGGTGATATCTTCCGCAACCTGGAAGTGCCCCAATAAAAGAATATTACATACAATTTTTTACATGAATGAAAATAAAAAACACTTATCTCACATAAAAAAAACCCCGGCTATTCAAACATGACGATCCAATATAACATATCCAGCAACACATAACATCACATGTCATCAACGTAAGTAAATATGCGCATCCCAATTATCGTTGACATATAGCAACGAAACCGGCGATATCACATATTACACTTACGGTCACAGAAAAGAAGGTGTAAAACTACAATAGTTGGAATCCGCAAACTCTTTAGACATCGCATGCCTAATCAAATGAATTACTTAGACATCGCATGCCTAACAATTATAAACCACGCATTTTAGTCTCATTATCGAAAACACTTTTCAATATTAAAGTTGGGCAATTCAACAAGATTCCCGATATCCTGATCGAATGCTCGTCGCAAATTTTAGTAGGCGGCCGCACCCCCGACGCCGTCGACGAAGTGCACCAAGGCGGAACACCGCTGCCGCGAGCACCCGAACGGATGCTTTCGGCGACGGGGTTCTCCTACATTCACTTGGTCGGGGCTATGGGGTGAGGCTGTCTATTAAGTTTACCCGGCGAGTATCCGCGTACGCTACGTGATTGCGATGTACTTTTGATCACATCAAAATTCCGTGGCAACCGATCAAGTGAGACTAAACCGCTAGATTTATAACATTCATTCAGTTATCTCATAACTACTTGTGAATTCCAATTATTGTATCACATTCCGGATAAATAGAAAATGTCAAACTTTCCGATCGAACAATCGAACACCTAAGTTTTCCCGAAACAGCTCAACACATGAAACAAGTTTAAAACATTCACTTCATGCCTCAGTACCAACGGTCCAGCCGTAGAAGGGTCAAGCCAACGCCTCACATGTGGCACGTCGTACTGCCCCAAACCCTAAGGTTCAAAGGGCAGTTCAAGACGGTCACATAATCGAGTTAAGGTTTGTTGCCTTCTAGAGGGACCATCGCGTTACTTGCACTACTTAGAACGTTATTAAACTACGGAAAAATCCAACACTTGGAAATTTCACGGCAGGGGAAAAAGTGGGTATTTATATCCGGTCGAACTTTTTAACATATTCAAAAATTATCCGGAAAAGCACATAGACAAAGTTTGAAATTTCCGATCGAATCATCGAAGCTCCAAAACACCCCAGAAAACTCAACTCTTGAATGCAAATTAAAAACTCCCAGAAAACTCAGCACCTGAAGAAACAAATTACTGTGCAAAAAATGAAGAATAATCTCATTATATGGCCGCGGAACCGCCGCAGAAGCCAAGCTTCTACCGCGGTTCCGCCGCGCTTTGGCCGTATCTTTTGGTCATTTTTGCACCGTAATTCTTATAAATTCCTGCAGAATTTTTTAAGAATTTTTAATCTGGAAAAAACCCAGTTTTGAAAAAAAGTCCAGAGAGGGGTCTTGGATTGGCGTTTCGGGTTCGATCAGGTTTCTAACTCCGTCTACGCATCGCCTAAGGCTCTAGCTAGGCTCTGATACCACTGTAGGGTTCCTAGGCACTCTAAGGATGTCTCACAAGGCATCAACCATGCCAAATTCAAAAATTTCCGGTGCCGAGAAACCCTAATGCGATCGTTAACTAGAATTTTAGGCGAAACAAGCAACTAGTTAACAACTTAACTAAGAGGGAACGGAAAATACAACCTTTGTAGATCCGGTCCTCCATCTCCATAGCTCCGTGATGATGTCCCCTCGCTGCGATCATCGGATCCCGGGCTCTAGCGTCGGCTTCATCGGAGAAATGGGCGGGCTAGGTCGTCGACTTCGATGCCGAAGATGATCTACGTCGAGGCAACACAAGATCAAGCTCCAACTTTACCAAGCCATGAAACTTGTGAAGAAAACACCCTATACTACTTGGCAAGTGGTAGAGAATGAAGAAATAGGAAGTGGGTTCACTTTAGAATTGGATTTCTCACTCTTTTTCTCAAATCACCATTGAAGCTAGCAAACTTCTTTCTTCTTGAAGAAGAAGAAGAAGAAAAAGAATATGATAAGCATTCTTGGAAAATAGAAAATAAGTCATTCTTATCATATTAGCAACCATGGTTAAGATAACAAGTGTAGAGAATAAACTATGGTTTAAGTGAATGGTTAGGGTTAAGGAAAGAAACAAAATGGTCAAACTATTCAAAGCTTCATGAACCTTCATAAGAAAATCTAAAATTAGCCACCATTTTATTTCTTTCTCAAATGAATAAATAAATAAATAAATAAGCAAATAAATAAAATGAAATCCTAACCATTAACTAACCATGGTTTAATACAAACATACACCCAAGTTTGCATGTATCATCAAACATGATACAAACTTGTGCACAAAAATATATCACATATACAATGTGCACAAACAAGTGAGAAAAATATCTTAAGTGAATCAATATTAGTTAATGTAAAGTGATATATCAAATATATAATTATACATTAAATCATTAAATCAGCACTTGACTTAATGATCCGGTCATATCACATATAACCGACTAATATCAATAGTAACAACTTATCGAATCAACACTTGATCCGATAACCCGGTTATATCGCATATAACCGATCAATATCACAAATCACGAGAATCGAATACAGTATCACATACTGGTATTATTCTCGGTCCCGCACATATCTCATATGCGCTCCTATTTCGTTTCGCTTGAGCCAGGAAACCTCTGTGTAGGACTCTAAAGACTCGTCAATACGCCGGCAGCAGGTGATGATCATATCAAACACCCACAAGCCGCAAGCGGTCTGCTAAACGTAACGGCCACCCGGGTATTGAGCGATCAGAAGATCGACGAGCAAGCCCGCTCACACTCCTGTGAATCCAACCAGTAACACTTACCGTACAGTCCGGTCTCGTCGTCTGATATGTCGCATATCTCGCCTAGGGGTGGTAAACGTTAGACCCCAATAACTCGATAAGTCGTGTCGATATGAGGTCTATAACAGTTCGAGAAACTACTGGTAACACTTACCAGTAAATCTCAACAACCCTGGCCAGGGATTTCCGGTTATAGCCAATCGAACACAGCGCAACATCAACTCCCTATATCGGGAGAGACAAATCCCCTCCTATCGCTCATTGCCTCCATGTGATTCGGGACTGTACCCAAAAACTGTCACGTCCCGAAAGTACGGAACATGACCGGCACTTAAACTACGAAACGTCTCGAGGCGTACGTAATCTAAGTAAACCGAAAACCCAGAAATCCAAACCAAGAAAAGTAGAAGAGTGAAGGAAAACCAATTTAAATCAAGTAGTTTTAATAGCATAGCCAAATTATGCGTTTAAAAAAAATATCAAATATTTCCTGAAAATTTCGTCAGAGTCTCCTTTGTAAATACTGGCCCCCAAATGGGATACAACATGAATAGTATACGAAATCAATAAAAGGGCATCCCCAAGCGGGAGCTAGCTCTTCGTCAATCGACGGTCACAACCACACAAGCAATATAATACACAACGCCAACGGCGAGGATCAAAAACTCAAAGCCACAAGAAAACCACAGAAATAAAACGCGCGACTCTAAGGTCGAAAGAATAGCATCTCTGGTCTCTATCTCAAAAAATACATTTTTGGTTGATGGAACTTCTAGATACAACAGAGTAATAATATACAAGTTATATAATGGGGGTACGATACAAGTAAACCCACCTACTAGCAAATCACCCGAAGGAAACTATGCCCGCAAGCCGTAATGAAACCTGTACGGCAAACCTGCAAGAAACTGGGGCACAACGGGGGTGAGTTGCCAACTCGTGAATAGAAAAACATCTACGGAAAGAAATCGCATAAATAACGCAACCTAGGTCAAAGATCATAATATATCCTCAATTATATATATAACATGCAACCTATAACAAGGTTAGGGTAAATATCTAACCCGAGTGTAATCTCATGTGCCCGTGTCAGTGCCTCAGGTAGCAATATATCATATGAATGAAGTATGAATGCATGGAAACAGAATACATGTAAATGAAGAACTGTTTTCATAATTTAGTGAGATTTCCTTTGTATTTTTAAAATGAGGTATCACAATGAAATCAGCATAAAACAGTGCCTAGCATCGGCACAAAACGAAATCCCAATATCTCGATATCTCTGTATCACAGTCTCTGTACCTCAATATCTAGAAATCTCAATGTCTCAATCACAATATCTAGGGCGCCGTCAGTCCAGACCGGCCCCTACCATCCATCTCAAGACTACGACGGTATCCTCCGGATATCCGACGCGTCGGGTAAAATCACCGGTAGGTAGTGCTCCCCTGCCAGGCTTACATCGTCATCATCACGCGCTTCTTGCCCCGGGGTACCTTACCGGGTCCACCATGTACCCGAAACGGTTCATCCGTCTCCTCGAATCGGGTCTCGAAATCCATCAGCAAACTCATGATGGACGACTCATACATCATGGGAAAAACCGCACTTTTTTTATTTAAAAAGAGAGAAATCAATTTATATAAGTTTTGCGGTTTTCCCCCCAAATCCAGAAAATTTCATGGAAATCCGAATCCAAATCATCAATAGCATGTAAAACCATGAATATAGGCATAACAATGAATAACAGTATGCATGAAGTGAAAAGTAATAACTACAATGTTAAGCTGGCATATAAGGCAGGTATACTAATATCATGTCAAATTACTAACTAACAAGTTAAGTCAAGCAATAATATTTTCTAAGGTGTACGTGACATGGCAATTACCGATGAAGATGTGTGTGAGCCGGCAAGTAAGTGTACGTGGTACATACGCATCATCGGTAATGGTGCTGGTGTCCTAACAATATGATATCAACATTGCAATAAGAAATTATAACATAAGTATGCGATGCGAAGCGAACCACAATAATAAGCGGGAGCTGAATACTAGACGCAACTGTAACTAACCTGCATTAATCTAATATAAGTCCTACAAATGGTGCCTTTTGAAATAACACAAATCATGGGGTTTTGAAAATAGGGGCTACGATGTTTTTATGAAAAGATACGTCTTTTGAAATATCCGTAGGATCCCTTGGGCTGTCTTTTAAAATACCCACGATTCGTTAGTTTTTGAAATAGGTAAGAATCGAATCTAATCTAACAACTAAACAAAACTAAAGGGCTAAGCTAACAAGCTGGACTACAGGTAGGGAAACCGCCCAACATCTGAGTCGATCCATATACATACCTGTATATATATTAGTCGGTGATCCCGTCTCAATAATATCATATCCGATACCATATCTACAATCAGACATCCCAAGTCAAGAGTACGGATCAATCATCAAGATATAGCTCGTACGTAAATCCGTCGTACGGCATCCCCAAATCTGGGTACGGGTCAATATCATATTCCTCACGCCATTCCTCTGGTATCCTCTTTATTCAAGATCGTAGTCTAGGGTACTGACCTATGTCTAGTACAATACTAATATCCTCAAGATACTCATGATCTGACTACTGATCGACAATCTCGTACAAACCGATATCATTAGCACATATCATCATCAAGGGGTATACATCGCCCAATACGGCCTAGTATCAATATCCTAGCATATCATATCTTATATCACGATCACATGTCGACCATTTTATTAATAACACTATTCACCCGTATCGTCGTCCCAAGATCCGCTATAACACCAGGATGTACCTCAAGTACGAATCCTGCCATATCACCGATATCACAACCACAAAACAAATCTCATCGACTCAGCTCAATCCCAAGTATCATCCTCAAATCCGTATGTGAACACATAGTCCCATACCCATATGAACACATAACTATAAAGAATCCCATGAGCACATATAAATAGGAATGTATGCAAGTATGTATGTGTGTATGTATAGTGCAACACTACCCTAGGGTTCGCAACACTAAAATAATCCAACACACCAATATCCATCCTAAACATCGTTATTAATCCCAAATAACATATAATTAATTGTTGGTGTGTATACGCATCCGTATACACCACCACGGACTGCGGGGGTGCTATACGCCATCCACCCGACTTCTCCCCGTAGATACAAATCTACTCACCTTGTCCTCGCTCGCCGGTGCCGACGTCGCCACGCGCTTGCTTGTCGTCTCGAAGTCCACATGGGGTACCTACATATCATAACGCACTGTATCGCATTAAAATCCGACTCATGACCAAAACGACTCACGAATCCCACATAGGTCAAAACCTATGGTTTGCTTTCACAAATCAACCCAAAAACCTTCGACGTCGGCGTACAAACGCCGATTAATCGAGAAAAATACCAAACGTACCAATCATGGTTTCAAAACTCACTAACTGTATAAGAAATAGGGATTAATTCATCAAATCCATAAAATTAAACCAATCATTTTATTTTCCAAAATCTAGTTATCACAAATTCTCATTTCGGTTCAAAACTTGATGTTTTAACCAATCTACAAATTTTAACGATTCAAATGGCCAAAATGCTCATTAAATAACATAATTAGGTCATACAAATCACTTTCATAAATTAAACTCATCAATTTGCATATATTCCAAATTCCTAGTTTGCAAAAATACCGATTTTAACTCTTTTTAAAGTAAAATTCACAATTTTACAATTAAACTTGGTTTTGCATATACTAAAATATTAAACCACAATTTATAATGTTAATAATGCCATGAAACCCTAATTAGAATTTTATCTCACCAAAATATATATATTTTTAAAACCTAGTTTCCAATTTATATAATTATCACAATTTAAATTAACAAAAATGCAAACTAGCAACTAGATTTGATTTGGCATGCCCACTACATGTTAACTATATCACACAACCACAACCTCATCACTAAAAACCTAACTTGACTTTTGAAACCCTTCTCTTGAATTCACAAGTTTTAAATTTAGAACCTAATTAAGCATCTAATTTAGTCGAATTGAAGTATTAAAGCAACAATTTAACTATAGGGCAAAGATTTATACCTCACAATTTCAAGAGATCTATCATGAATCTAGCACCAAAATCTTGACCTCCAAAATGAAAACTTTTCACCAAAATCCATGCTTGAGAGGCTAAGGAAAAATGGGTAGGAGTTAGATTTTGATTTTGTGGGATTTTTGGTGGATTTTTGATGCATTTTGTGAGGATTTTTGATGAGGAATTGAGAGGGGAAATTGGGGGCTGTTGTAGAGGGAGGGCTCGGCCAGAAAATGGGGAGGAGAGGAGAGAGAGGGAGGTGGGGAAAATAGAGTCAAGTCCACACAAAAGTCAAAGCCCACTCACTTATCTATTTCTTTCTTCTTTTCCTTTGTTTTCTTTTCTTTTCTTGGTGATTGGAGAGAGAGAGAGGGGGAGGGCTGTCATGGTGGGGCCAGCCACATGGGGAGGGGAAGGGAAGGTGAGGTGTGGGTGTGTGGGTTGGGGAAAAAGATAAATGTATTACCCCAATTCCTATTAACACTAATTTCACCGAAAAAGCCTTTTTCTTCGATATTTTTCTAAACCGTTTTGGCAAACCATTTCATTTCAAAAACCATATGATAAAATTTTATTTAATGTGATATGATGCACAAAAATTGTTTCAACTCATTCTAATTTGTAATTTTCCCTAATTAAATGTATTACTGACGGCTTAAAATAATATTAAAATAATTAATTTCGGAAAAATTTTCAGAAAATTTGAAATTTCACCAGTGGCTCAATAAACACCAAATACTAGCAATTTCATAGCTAGAATATGTATATTTAATTTTATAATAAAGATATTTGTATTTTGACTTTTTACAGAAAACCCCCTTATTTTACCGTTTTTTTGAAATTTCACCGAAACAATTTTCAAAACGTTACAAAAACCACCGTTTTGCACGCCCTCTTGGACGTGGTAAGGTGGAAATCAAAACACAGTGGGAACCACACAAGACTCTATGACGATCTCGGGTCAACAGACTACTCTGTACCATGTGTCACCAGAGAACTGACATCTGACGTAAGGTATAATACCATCTGGGAGTTCTCGGCGAGTCCGTCCAGTGTACCCAGTCTCCACTGAGCACCCGTATATCATCTCTGATGTCAAACACCAATGGATATGGGATCATCCATCGCCCATCTGTATGGGTCGAGAAGGTATATGCTAGTCTACTCTGGTATATCGATGCCCTGTCTCGATACACCCACGACTAGGGACCTTGAAGGATGTACTTATGGACTACCATGTCCCCACTAGTATGATCCGCATCATAGTCCAGGTAGTCAAGTACACATCCTAAGGGCTTTACCAACATGTAACAGAGAGACAATCAGTGTACACGTTAAGGTAAAGAGCAACCAGATAGCATACTATCATGTCGAGCAAGAAAGTCCTCCCTATATATGTCCAAGCATCCACTATATTATACATCCTATGTATAGTAATGGCCTCTAGGGAATACATATAACTAACAATAAGAGCATGGGGTAAAAATTATATCGGGAGTTTCAAACATACAGGAAACTTGCCAGGCATGCGCATACCTTCTGGAGTGTGATAACTTGAGTGGCTTCCATTAAGTTATCATGCAATGATAGTTGGATCCCGAGTCTCACTGATGAGTTGGTTTACTCTTCGGGTGATCCCGACTAATTCTTCTTTCAGGTTTGGAGGAGAATTTGAGATTACAGTGGGAGCTTTCATGATTAGATAAAGTAATAACCATTCTGATCTAGGTTAGAGTGCACGCAGAGTGTTTCTTTTCTCTCTCTCTTTGGCAGCGACCTTTGACCGACCCTAGACTATGACTCAGTGACCAAGTTGACCGAACCTTCTTAAAAATACTGGCTTATTGGATTGTCTAAGTAGCATAAGTCATTGCCGCTCCTTCTTTTACTCTTTGTATTTCTCAGAACACCCCGTATTACTACGGACATCCACTTCCATTGGATATATCCATCGTATGGTTATATACGAACTCGAAGGGACTTCTTCGAGGATGGATCCAGGTTCAGGAGAAATAGAATTGGTTTATTCAGTTGTCTTTTATTATCACCTTCTCTCAGGTTGCGAGGGCTCCTTAGTTTTGGAGAGTACACCTATTACGCTTATTGGATAGTCTTCTTCCAAACCATAGGCAGGTGCCGAAAGGTAGGGAATGAAGAAAACCAATTAGCCTAAGTAGGGTGTGCAAAAGGTAATATGTAAAGACAAGATAAAGGGATTAGAAAGAGAGCAAAGTAAATTGCGACTGTTATCATTCACGACCAAACCGCGTACTTCATCGCCACTCCTATTTCACCTTTGCTTTTTTCCCCAGTTCGGGAGAAATAGAATAAGGTATTATTCAGTTGTCTTTTATCATCACCTTCTTGCGAGTACTCCTAGGATTAGGAGGGTACACCTGTTATGCTTACTGGATAGTTTTCTTCCAAACCATAGGCTGGTGCCGAACGGTAGGGAAGAAAGAAAACCATTTTAGCCTAACGATGGTGTACAGAAGGTAACGACTAAAGATAAATAAAGAGATTTGGAGAGAAGGCAAAGAAATATACGGTTAAAGTCATGAATATGATTATGGAAGAGGCATTACTAAGAATACCAGGATACCCCTACGAAACATTTTCATGTTTCAGTTACACTGTGCATTGTTAAAAGAAAACTGATTTCCCGATTAGATGCTTACTCCAGGGTATGTATTTACCAGGTTTTATTCTCATATCTGTATGGTTTTACAGATGATGAGTGGGAGTAATTTATTGGGAATTAGGTGATCATCCTCATTATATCAGAATTCGTTGTAATTGGTGATATTTGAGGAAATCGCCTGGGTACAGTTTTCAACCTACGACTCACAGGTTTTGAGTTATTCAACTCAGCGGACTTATACAGAGTATTGTATGTTATCCAGTGTCCGTCAGGACAAAGGGGTAGGTCCTCGTACTATATTCTGTTTACTTGTGACTTCTCTAGTTTTTAGACAAGTGTTTCATACAAATACAATGTCTAGGTTTTGAGAACTTGTGGGTATAAAAATAAAGTAGAGAACCAGGTATTGCAAGTATCGGGATTTTTCAAAGAGATTGAAGATATAGATTCTTGTGATTGGTATTCAGATGATAGTAATGGTTTTGAGAAACTTGTTTCTCTTTCGGGTTACTCATAATTGGATGGATTCCTAAGTTGAGTAATACTGATTAACCTCTCTCCATTAAGTAGATATGCATTGGAGACAGCTGCATGATTTGAATCTGGTTCCAATTAAATTAGTGCATCTGTTTCTATATTGGATATAGAATGGTTCATATCTTAACGATGTTAAGATACGGGGAGTTGTCCAGCTTATGGTTAAAACCAGACACTGGATAACTCAAGGCACATTTCTGTAATGGCTGTTTGTGGGTTGACTCTGGCTTTGACGAGGGTTGACATTTCTACCATTTGGAAGATCAATAGTGATATTGTTCTTGACTCGCCACAGTTTTAGTAAAAATAGATTTTTTCAGAAAACAGCGGTGGGAGTATGGTAGAACTGGAAGTGATTCCAGAACCGCAAACGATTACGGAAAATTTAATAGGACCTATATATTCAATCAGGTTTGACATTCCAATAGCCACTCCGCAGATATGGTGGGTAACCTCAGACACCCGAAAGGTACTCCGGTAGCCTCAAGGACGGTGACAGGGAGGTTCTTGTTTACCCAGACTTGACACTACTGTTGTTCCAGACAATGAGACCCGGCAGAAGGATAAGTATAGCGTCGTTCTAAACTAGTTTTAGAAGTAAACGTATATATTATTCTGCCAGAGGGTTGTCGTAGTCAGTGGGAGTAGCGGAAGCAAAGTGGGCAAGTAGCTTATGTCTATTTATAGACTTCAGCAATTATAGCGGAGATAAGATCATCTAATTTTGATGTGATAGTCATGGATTTTGACTTCATCAGAATAGGGGATGGATCTGTTAAGAAGGTAGTAAGGTGTGATGTCCTGGTATTTGGATGACATACACAGAGTAGGAAGTAAAATTCCTGTACTACGATCGGTTGTACTTTGGTCGTCACACAATTGTTTCTCCACAAAGGACATGGATATAATATCTGACATTCTGGTTACTAGATCTATGGTTTTAGATCTAGTATTGGGTAGTTTCCCAATCAGGGTACTTTGACAGTATTCTAATAGTATTTTAGAATAGATGACTCCTGGCATGGTGGTGTACCTGCAGGTGATGGAGTCACCCTCTCTAAAGGTGTCTTAAAGACTAAAGGAGAGAGGGAAGTGCATGATTGGCAGATCACTTACTTAGGCAATTGAGTCAATCGTGAGATGTCAAGTACCACACCAGATGTTGTATTTACACTAGTTGCGATAAGTTTATATTAATCCAATCCTGAAGAAATATAAGGAAGCAGTTTTAGAACATAAGTGCATGTTCTACGGACTTGATGACGGCAGCCTCCTTCGGGAGACGGTTATCATTCCAGGCTTCCAAGGTGACATGGATGACAGAGTGACTGTCAGAGTTATAGTTTTCCCTCTGACGAGGGACAGTATTATGGACAGATGGTCCAAGAGGATACTGTGGGAGGCATGGTGCTGGAAACTGATTAGGTTCAGTTATTGATACAGTCTAAGAAGTTTGGATTTGGAGTTCATTTATGAACAAGGTCTCATCAGATATTCAGACATATTCTAAGACAGGTATTACTCGATTCGGGAGATGGCTTTCTCCGCGAATTTGAGATTTAGAGAGATATAGAAAGAAATATCAGGGTGGATCCACTCATTGAGTCTATTTCTCGAACACAAGTGTTTTACAAACTAGCTTTGTGAAACTGATTAGTAGAGAAGTTGGATGTTCGGTATCACACGGGCTGTGAGTATGCGACATCACAATAATTAGCCTTGAGTGCAAGTGGGAGATTGTTGGAGATAGTGCCCTCAAAGTCAATTATTGGATCGCAGGTACGTGATTGCAATGATTGAAGCAGGACCTATACCGATATGACAGTCTTGCTCGTGATGATAGTATGCTATCTAGTTTGTCTTTATCATCGTATACTTGCTTTAGTTCACTATTGCATGATGATAGAGCCCATAGGATTCTTGCTTGACTACCAGCAGTATGATGGCGATCATATACGTGGGAGCTGGGGTTTGTAAGCACATCCTTAAAGTGTCCCTAGTCGTGGGAGTTTCGAGACAGGGCATCGATACTCCAGAGTAGACTAGTGTATACAGTCGAGACTCCGACGAGGGGCGATGGCCGGTCTCACAAGCCATTGGTGTCAGTTAGTTCACCTAATATGTATACAGGTGCTCATTGGGTTATGAGTAGACCGGACAGGACTCGCCGGGTGTAAGTCCATGTCACGCACCCCACGAACTTGCGGGGAGGCGGAATATATGAAAAACGATCATCAAAGCTTCGTAACATGGACTTGAGCACATGAATCGTTATCTAAACCATTGCTAACAATCTACTAGAGGTTTAACTACTCGGATACGAGGTTATACCTCACGTTACTTGTCCTTCAGGTCTTCATCGAGGTCCTCCACTCCTCGTAGGCTCCTTGGAACATCGGCACCTCAACGGCCTCCTCGAATCAAAGACGATCCACCCGAAAGCTCCTACGCCAAGCTTAATCTCAAACTTGAAATAACTAGGTTGCTTAAAGTGCTAATCTAAGCTACCTAGGGGATATAGAGTGAGGTTATGGATGTATTAGTCTAGCTAACCCTTGATCTCAACACATGAGAGGTTAAGGTTAGGGTTTGAAGAGAGAGTGAGCTTGAGGAGAGAGAAGGTGAAGATGAGAATGAAATGAGATAATGACCTTATCATAATATATATGAAGCATTATTATTTATCCAAAAATCAAATAATAGAATTAACAACCATGCTTCATAAATATCTATGAGTGATTCATCACCATGAGTCATTAAGCATTTATGATGCTTTAATGATTTGGATGAATCACACAAATGAGTCACTAATCTCATTTAATGCAATACCACCTTAACCCCTTAGTCACCACTCTTCTAGAAGCTTCCCGACAAATTACGAGAACGCCCCTCCAATCCGTGAAAACACGGAAAAACTTTAGACTGTATAAATCCAGTAACCCGATACTAGAATCTGGCTTAAACCAAAGCCGACTAGTAAAAACTGTCCGAAAAAGTCGTACGTGCGTAAACACACGTATGCGTCCGAACCCTTGTCGTAAAACCATACGACTTCTATATTTCGTCTGGAGCAGGGAAACTCTCTGTGTGGGACTCTAAAGACTCGACACTACGCTGGCAGTGGGTTTAACCACAGACCGCAAGCGGCACTAGCTGTACGTAACGGTCCCCAGGTAGATGTCGATAAGAAGGCCGATGAGAAAAACCATCCGAACCCCTACTAAGCCTAATGTGACAATCTCCGTACAGTCCGGTCTGTTCGTCTAAGACTATCGCATATCAAGCCTAGGGGGCGGCAAGCGTCAGTCCCCTAATAGCTGTATAAGTCGTGTCGGAGGGAAGCCCATTACGCCCTGAGAAGCTACTGGAACCTACCAGTATATCTCGCTTGCCCTGACCAGGGACTTTGCATAATGGCTTTCTAACACAGTGCGATATCATCTCCCAATACCGGGAGAGACGAATCCTATCTAACCACTACTGCCTCCAAGTGCTCGGGACTGCACCCAACTGCTACCTGTTTGCACGACTCCTTTGAGCCGTGGTAAGGTAGCAATCTAAGAACAGTGGGACACACTCGAGGCGAAGTAGCAGTGTCAAGTCTGCGGACTATGCTGTACTCATGTCATCTGGGAACTGTTAACTGACGATGGGTATAATACCAACCAATCAGTTCCCCTGCGAGTCCTGTCCGGTGTACCCGTAACCTAACGAGCATCTGTATACTATCTCCAGTACGACGTACTGATAGTTGTGGGACAGACCATCTCCCCAACTGGAATGAGAAGCGTACACACTTAGTCTACTCCGGAATATCGATGTCCTATCTCGATAATCCAACGACCAGGGACCTGTATAGGATGTTGCTTATAGACTACCCAGCTCCCACTAGTGTGACTGCCATCACAATGCTGGTAATCAAGCAAAGATCCTATGGGCTCTACTAATATGTATAAGTGATACGTTACAAGAAACATATGCACATATTAAAGTAGACACAAACCAAGTAGCATACTACCATTTTTAGCAAGACTGTATATATATAACTGTGAATATCCCAAGCTTCCATTAAGTAATATACAATCTAGTATGATACAATAATGGCCCCTAGGGCATATACACTAACACCGGGAACATGCTAGTTGGTATTATACATATCGTCAGATAGCAGTTCCCTGGTGACATGTATACAGGTTAGTTCATCGACCTGAGATCGTCATTTGTCTCGTGTGAGTTCCCACTGTGCTTAGATTACTACCCTACCACGCTCAAAGGAGTTGTGCAAACAGGTTTTAGTTGGGTACAGTCCCGAGCCACATTGGAGGCAAGTGAGTGGATCGGCAGGGGATTCGTCTCTCCCGGTATTGGGGGTGAGATCGCGCTGTGTCTAGGAGAGCCATTACACAAAGCCCTCGGCCGAGGCAGGAGACTTACTGGTAGGTACTCCAGTAGTATCTCAGAGTGTTCTGGGCTACTCTCTGACACGACTTATACTGCTATTGGGGGTCTGACGTTACCAGCCCCTAAGCAGATATACAATACTCATAGACGAGCGGACCGGACTGTATGTATATTGTCACTGTTAGGCCCAGTAGAGTTTATGGATGAGTTCACTCGTCAGCTTCCCTTCCAATCAATACATAAGCAACCGTTACGTACAGCTTGTACCTCTGACGTGCTAGTAGTTATACCCAGTGCCAGTGTGTTGATGAGTCATTAGAGTCCCCCACAGACACTTTCCCAAGTTCGGGCGAAACGTTGTAGAGGCCATATGGGTTTATGGCAAGGTTCGGAAAATGCACATGCGTTTTCGCACGTGTCCATTTTTGGGCAGATAATACTGGTCGGATTTGGTTTAAGCCGGATCCGAGTATTATGCTGTGTAGATATAATATTTTTGTCTCAGTTGCATTTGTATTCGGTCGTAATACAAATGCGGGTATGTTTATACTGATACGGGGTTATCCTGAAATTTATTTCAGGATCACTTTTGGAAGTTGCCAGTTTCCAGTTTTCTATCAGCCGCATTTATCATTCGGTTAAATGCGGATTTATCTTTTCTTGAGATGAGTGTGGAAGCTTCTAGATGATGACTAGGATGGTGAGATTTTAAGTGACTCATTATTGCATTTAATGATTCATTTAATGCAAGGGTGACTAGGTTAATGACTAGATTTATGTTCATTGGTTTGCTTTTAATGTGTTCATACAAGGTGTTATGATGAGCTTCATTGTTGTGGTCACTCCCCCTTGTTCCTACACTCACCCCCTCCTCTTTATATGGCCGGCCCCCTCTCTTGATAGAATTATGGTTGCTAGAAAAAGATTGATATTGTTTTGGACTCATGGAAATTAGATAAGCTTCATTTCTCATTTCACCCGATTCCAAAAGACAACTTCATTAACCGTTCGTCCATAACCTTGGACGTAACGAGACAAAGTGTTCTACTCATTCTCTACAACATCTTGGTCGTCTCTTTTGGCAAACTTGACGACCGAGTTGCCTCGGTTCAGAGGCGGGAGCCCGTTTAAAGATCCGTCGACGTGGTGCCATCTGGACAAGAAGATTGGAGATTCAGGAGATCGGAGCAGCCGCAACAAAGCGTGGGATGATGGTTGAAGACCGAAGGACTCGGATCGTTCGGTATAATATTTCTACCCACTTTGTAGTTTGTTGGTTTAGCTTTAATGGCAGATCCGGGTTATAGTACGCGATAGCGCCAGTTGTAAAAAGTTTTTGTTCCGCATTTGGCGTCTGTTAGACGGCCGGGACGCTATCATGGACTTACATTTATCTAAAAATGTTGAAAATCCATGGTATTTATTTTCAGGCAACAAAGTCCACGGTTTTTATTTAAAAAACTATAAAAGCGCACGGTATTTAATTGCAACAAAGTCCATTGTATTTATTTGAAAAAACGTTGAGTACACATAGTATTTATATGTTACAAACAAAGTACATGGTAGTTATTTGAAAAACGTTCAAAGTTAAAACCGTGAAATCCCATGGTATTATTTGTAGGACAAAATCCTTAGTATTTATCTAAAAAAGCTTTGAGAGCTTATGATATTATAGTGAAAACCCCATGGTTTTTATTTTCGATAATGTTGAATATGCATGATATTTCTCCAACAACAACGTTGAATATGCATGATATTTATTTGTAACAAATAAAGTCTATGGTATTTATCTGGAAAATCTTGAAAGAACAGTGAAATCCAATGCTATTTATATGTAAAAAGAAGTCTATGGTATTTATGATGAAAGCACATGGCATTTATTTGTAATTGTAAACATCAAACTGCACAATATTTATATGAAAAACTTTAAAAATCCTTAGTATTTCATGTTATTTATTTATAATAAACATAATCCTTTGAAATATGGGTCATTTTTGTTGAACTAATTATAGTGAAGTTTTGCCTTCTGTCTTTATTTCATAAATGACCCTCACACATGACATATATTACAAATTTACCAAAAGCCGTTATTCAAATGGATCAGCCACATTTATTAAAGGCCCGTTTGAATGACCGGAAGTATCGGAACTATCGAAAGTAATTTTGAAGTTACTTCAAAAAGAAGTTCAAGGAAGAAGTAATTTCTTGCAATTCCTTTGTTTGTTTTGGTTATGAAGTGGTTCTATTTCAGTAATAAATGCAATTATTATATATTAACTTTTATCTTGAAAAGCATGACAGAGAATGAAAGAAACTTAAAATTAATTAATGTTATAAATAAAATAATATTTTTCTTGCTATTTTTTTTATGCTCCATACTGCTTTCAAGCCCAAGAGTTCATGAAAAGAAATGATGTAGGAACTCCACATAGGATCCACATCATCATATGGAAGTAATTTCAAAAGTTACTTCTTGTCAAAATAAACACTTGAAGTATCGGAAGTAAGCCTACTTACAGTACTTCTATGCTACTTCATGGCAAACAAACATGCCCTTGAGTAATGAAATATTTGTGATTAGAAAAGATTTGGGCTGATGGCAGCATCCTAGGAAAGTGAAGTTCTGTCAAATTGGGAATTCCCAATTAACAACCTTGCTAACTTCATAATTTTTCTTATAAAGCCAAAGTAATTGTTAGAAAGAAGCAAAATTGGAAATTTTTGAAATTTCCATCCTCCCATACCACTTCAGGTTGTTATAAAGATGGGTCGATTAGGCACTGTTTTGTTGCCATCCTGTCAACAAAAACATTATGGAACCCTTCTTCATTTATTCTTGTGTAAATTGTCAAACCCTCGAGCATTTTTTTTCTATTGTAAAAAAACCCTCACCCTCAAAATATTAGCAAAATCCCTTAGAAAAGTTTTTCGTTGTCAAGAAACCACTCACCTGAGATATCTAGTAGTTACCTGCTATATCTAGTTTACGCTGCCTGCGATATCTAAATAGACTATATGAATCTGCAATATCTAAATAGATTGTATGAATTAGTTTGATATAACATGTTACTATGTAGATACTGCAGGAAAATTTTGAGAGAGTTTTTGACTATTGTTTTGAGGCCGGGGGTTTTTACAGCTGAAAAAAGTGCTTGGTTGTTTCTTCATCTTCTTCTTTTCGACAATTTACCCTTTATTTTTTAATAATAGGAACAAATTCTTAGAGGGAAGTGAGGTTTTTTTTTGTTTTATATAGCCTTGATCAAACCACTTGGCATATGAAAGGGCACTCAAATTTCTCATCACCAAGTTTTCAACAACAATTTGAGCTCCAACTTTTTGCCACAATGTGCATGTATCGATCAGTTGACGGCGTGTGTAATGTAATTTTTTGTGTACTGTTCATTTTAGTTGAGTTCATCTCCAAATGGTCACTAAAACTCAATTTCAATATTTTATAACACAAATCAAATTCAAAACTACACCCAAAAAAAAGATGGGATGCCGTACGTAGAAATCGGCAACATGCAACTTCCGCTCGTGGAGTACACGTGCAACATCGTCGCCATATAAATAGTGTTACACATCATAGGCGAGTGAATCATACACATCATAGGCGAGTGAATCAGTCGACCCTCAATTGCAAACGTCAATGACGACAAGGGCGAAAATTAACCGATTGCATGGGCGGACATAACCGAAAATAAGTTACGACGAATGGATTGGGACAGAAGTATGTGTCAAAGTTTAGTGTACAGGGAGAAGGAGATCTATAAATGAGAACATGAAGAATTTCCAGTCAGGGAAAAAAAGAAAGAAAGAAAGAAAGAAAGAAAAGAGTGGAAGAAGAAATTGTCAAGACAAGCGAAGAAAGGAAGATAGAAATGGTGTTGAGAGAACCAGAGATCGATTTGACAGCACCAATTGTGCATTGATAATAGTGCATTTTAAAACTGACACGTGGCATAATCTGATTGGATATACCGGATAAAGTTTTGCAGCCCATTTACCCATGCCAAACTCTAAGAGGCTGTTTGGTTGCAGGATTATGGAATTTGGATTCCAAAAATAGTACGGTTGAAATTTCTGGATTTGGTAATTTGTTGTTTGGTTGGTTTTGGATTTCTAGTATTGGATTTGTAGATCCTTGTAATCTTTGTTTGGTTGGTGGAAAAAAATGGGATTTGGATTTGAGGATTTGAGAGAGAGAGAGAGGATTGTTAAATAAATAAAGTGCATGGGCCCCATCTAAAAGTACAATGAATAGTGCCAAATCCTTGAGAATCCTTGAAAATTTTTAGGATTCATGAATCCTTCTTTTGTGGTGGGCCCCCAACACAAAACAAAGGAATCCTAGAAATCCTAATCTTGCAACCAAACACAAAATTATGAAATCCTAGGATTCCAAAATCCAAAATCCAAATCCAAACCCATAATCCTGCAACCAAACGGGCCCTAAGGCACACCGAAGAATTTTTCATTTTATGCAACTCACCAAAAGTGTGGCGTGTATGCGTTGACAAGTACTGTTTACGTCCGATGGGAGGATAGGAACAACTTGTTGGTAACCTCCATCTTGTTGTGTACGTTTTCTTCTTTGAATAATAAACATCCAGCTTATATATATATGTGTTTGTCAGTGAACCCATGCATATAGAAACTAGAATTTATACATATGCTATGCAGGCAAGAAATAAGAGAATCGAATTGGAAGAAAGAAATCTGGTTTTCAAAGAAAGTCGGAACCTTACTCTTATATCGGCTCAAAGGGATGTTACCGTGTAAGTTTTGGAATAGATGGTATAGGTGGCTGCCTGACAGCCAGCTCTCCTCTTGTCATGGTGATCTGGACGGGAGTCGTTAATCTTCATTCGTGTTTTGCCTTCTTCGTGTTGGGAACCAATGTGGAATTTTCTAATAATTTTGAGTTTTTTCCCATGAAAAATGGCAAAATGACACAGGACCCCCTTGGTGATATAGTTTAATGGTATAAATTTTTATTTAATATATTGGGTTTTTTACTTGAGACCACCCCACTTCTCACTATTTACCGTGTTCCTCCCCACTTCTCACTATTAGTTATCTCAAATCCCCTCCAAACACTACTGTATACTGTACACATTAGAGACCATACGATATGGTCTCTAATACTTGGTGAACGGTCTCCAATGAATGTTAGCGACCGTCCATATTTTAGACGGTCGCTAATACATGGTCGCAACAACTTTGGTCGCTGATACGTGTATGAGCGACCGTTCAGAACGGTCGCTAATACTAACGGTCGCGAATATGATTTTTACCGACCATTCGTCACGGTCACCAATGCTCCGCCATGTTGCATCCCAACTGATATTTAACTGTTTAGTGTATCAGCAAACGGTCACTAATAGGACTATTAGCGACCGTTCCTAAACAGTACACGGTCGCTAATAATTTATTTTTAAATTTTTTTTTAAAGAAACAGCTACATTACACAAAATAATACACAATATCACAAATATATCATGCTAAAATAGGGTTTCACATCCAAAGCAACATATAAACACAATCCACACAAGATATATCCATCAACAACAAATGCATATACTCAAACTATACAAAATAGCTACCAACCAACAAATAAACGCAATCCACGCACGACATATCCAACAACATCGAATGCATATACTCAAACCATAGAAAATAGCTACGAACCAACAAATAAATGCAATCCACGCACAATACATATACAATATTGTTTTGAATACAAATAATAAATTATGTACTATATATGTCCAACAATACGTAAAATCCTCTAAATCACACGCGAGCGCAATCCTAACTCACTCAACAATGCGAATCCTGCAAAGCCAAATAAATAAATAAATATATGAACCGAAATCATAATCTTTGAAACTAAATAACATGCCAGCTACACTAATTAACACATGTATATGCGTACTTCACTAAATCTCACCACTGCCATCGCCATCAGAACCTCGTCTTGACCAGTATTGGTCCAATTCATCGATATCTTCTTACGAAAAAATTGAGACTGTTGGGATTCCCTTGCACTTAGTCTAGGGTTTGGTAGTATCGCGCATGCCATTTTAAAATTTAGAGAGGTGCAAAGCAAGAAAACCATGAATCATGCTAGAATTTCTAGGGTAACAAGTTTGTATCTCATACAAAGAAGTAAAGAGATAGGGATTACAACCTTTGTAGTCCGTTCCATCGCTTCATAAGCTCCGTGTTGAGGTCCCTTCGCTGCGATCATCAAGAACTCCGACTCTCGTGAGGCTCCAAGAGGTGAATGATGCATCATATTTGTAGTCTTCATGATCTAAGACGATCTACCTTGAATAATCTCTAACCCAAGCTTACACTTCACTAAACAACTAATTAGAGAAGTGAACACCCTAATCTAAGTGATTAGAATAGATGAGGATGATGAAGTAGGAATTTTGCTCTCTTTTGTTTTCAATTTCTCACTCAATATCATCACAAATCAAAAAGCAAGTGAAGGTTTTTCAAGAGCTCAAGGAAGAAGAAGATGAAGCCTTTTCTTTTGTGATGAATAATGAATTATTGTTATGGTTACTTATTCAAGCATGAGTTAAGCATGAAGGGTTTTAACTCATGTAGAGAATAAACTATAATTAATGGTTTGGATTGGGTTAACAAATATCTACACAAAATATCAAAGCTAAAGACAAAGGAAAGCTTCATGAAGCTTCATGAAAAAGCTAACCCTAATCCAAACCCTAACTAAGTTTAATCTCTAAATCGTTGTTATATTTGTAACCCTAACTTGTTACAATATTATATATCACATATACAATATATTTTGTAACAAAAAGAAAATAATACAATTAACATATATCGCATATATATCAATATATTATCCGGTGAGAAAATGAATCAATAAAGCGAGCTTATATTAGTTAACGTAATGCAATATATCACATATATAATTATACATTAAATTATCGAATCAACACTTGATTCGACAATCCGGCTATATTGCATATAACCGACTAATATAACATGTACCAATTCATCGAATCAACACTTGATCCGATGACCCGGCTATATCACATATACTCGGCCGATATCTCATATCGCGAGAATAGAATACGGTATATCATATCGTATTATTCTCGGTCCCGCATATATCACATATGTGCTCTTACTCCATTTTGCCTGAGCCAGGAAACCTCTATGTAGGACTCTAAAGAATCGTCAAAACGCCGGCAGTAGGTGATGATTATATCAAACACCCACAAGCTGCAAGCGGTCAGCTAAACGTAACAGCCACCCAGGTATTGAGCGATCAGAAGATTAACAAGCAAGCCTGTACATTCTCCTTTGAATCCAATCAGTAACACTACCGTACAGTCCGGTCTCTTCGTCTGATATGTCGTATATCCAGTTTAGGGGTGGTAAACGTCGGACCCCAGTAACTGATAAGTCGTGTCGATATGAGGCTCATAACAGGTCGAGAAACTACTGATAACTCTTACCAGTAGCACTCCATATCATCCCTGGCCAGGGACTTCCAGTTATAGCCAATCGAACACAGCACAACATCAACTCTCTATACCGGGAGAGACGAAACCCCTCCTATCGCTCATTATCTCCATGTGATTTGGAACTGTACCCAAAAGCCACTGTTTTGCACGCCCTCTTGGAAGTGGTAAGGTGGAAATCAAAGCACAGTGGGAATCACACAAGACTCTATGACGATCTCGGGTCTACAGACTAACCTGTACCAGTGTCACCGGAGAACTGCTATTTGACGATTGGTATAATACCATCTAGGAGTTCTCGGCGAGTCCGTTCAGTGTACCCAGTCTCCACTGAGCACCCGTACACCATCTTTGATGTGAAAACAGCAATGGATATTGGATCATCCATCGCCCATCATATAGGTCAAGATGCATATACGCTAGTCTACTCTGGAGTATCGATGCCCTGTCTCGATACTCCCTCGACTAGGAACCGTTATAGGATGTACTCTTTGAATACCCTGGCCCCACTAGTATGATCTGCATCATAGTCCTAGTAGTCGAGTACATATCGTAAGGGCTTTATCAACATGTGAGAGTAAGACAGTAAAACAATACAAGTCAACATGTTAAGATAAAGTGAAACCAAATAGCATACTATCATGTCGAGCAAGAAAGTCCTCTCTATATATATCCAAGCATCCACTATAATATACATTATATGTACAACAATGGCCTCTAGGGCATATATATAACTAACAATCTCCCAGTTGCACTAAGGCCAGCTGTTGTTGTAGGGTTCCTAGGCACCCTAGTGAGGTCTCACAAGGCATCAACCATGCCAATTTCAAAAAATTACGGTGCCGAGAAACCCTAAACAACGGATCGTTTGCTAGATTTCTAAGCGAAAAACAATCTAGTTAACACTTAACTAATGAGAAAATGGAAATACAACCTTTGTAGATCCGGTGCTCCACTTCCATATCTCCGCAACGAAGTGCCTTCGCTGTCCAAGTGAACTCCCGGGTTCTAGCGTCGGCTTCGTCGAAGAATAAGCGAGCTAGGTCGTCGATGTCCATGCCGAAAATGATCTACGTCGAGGCATCGCTAGATCAAGCTCCACCTTCACCAAACCATGATGACTTGTGAAGGAAACACACTCTACTACTTGGCAAGAGGTAGAGGATGAAGAAATAGGAAGTGGGTAGACTTTAGAATTGGATTTCTCACTCATATGCTCAATATGCCATTGATGAAGACAAGCTTCTTCATGAAGAAGAAGAAGAGCAAGAAGAAGATAAATATTATGATAAGAATTAAAATAAAAGGAAAAATCCATTCTTATCATAATTCTCACCATGGTTAGGTGTAGAGAATTAACTTGAGTTAATAGAAGTGGTTAGGGTTAAGCATGAGACAAAATGGTCAAAGTCTTCATGAAGATTCAAGAATGGTCAAAAGAAAGCAACCATTTTCCTCATTATCTTTTCATTTATTCATTTATCAAAAATAAATAGATAATAAAATAAGATAAATGAATAACAAATAATAAACCCTAACCATTCCTTTAACCAAGGTTTAATTCTTTATACTTAACCATTTTTGCATGCACCATCAAATATGATACAAGCTAGTGCACAAATCATATCGCATATGCAATGCGCACATTTGAGCGAAAAAATCCATATAAAGTGAACCGATACTAGTTAATGCAAAGTAATATATCAAATATATAATTATGCATCAAATCATTAAATCAACACTTGATTTAACGATCCGGTCATATCGTATATAACCGACTAGTATGCAATGCATCGGTTTATCGAATCAACCCTTGATTCGATAACTAGGGTATATCGCATATAACCTAATCGATACATTCATCGCGAGAATGAAATACGGTATCACATACACGCATTATTCTCGGTCCCGCACATATCTCATATGCGCTCCTATTTCGTTTCGCTTGAGCCAGGAAACCTCTGTGTAGGACTCTAAAGACTCGTCAATACGCCGGCAGCAGGTGATGATCATATCAAACACCCACAAGCCGCAAGCGGTCTGCTAAACGTAACGGCCACCCGGGTATTGAGCGATCTGAAGATCGACGAGCAAGCCCGCTCACACTCCAGTGAATCCGACCAGTGACACTACCGTACAGTCCGGTCTGATCGTCTGATATGTTGCATATCTCGCCTAGGGGTGGTAAACGTCAGACCCCAATAGCTCGATAAGTCGTGTCGATATGAGGTCTATAACTATTCGAGAAACTACTGGTAACACTTACCAGTAAATCTCAGCAACCCTGGCCAGGGATTTCCTGTTATAGCCAATCGAACACAGCGCAACATCAACCCCCTATACCGGGAGAGACGAATCCCCTCCTATCGCTCATTGCCTCCATGTGACTCGGGACTGTACCCAAAAACCACCGTTTTGCACGCCCTTTTGGACGTGGTAAGATGGAAATCAAAGCACAGTGGGAACCACACAAGACTCTATGACGATCTCGGGTCAACAGACTACTCTGTACCAGTGTCACCAGAGAACTGCCATCTGACGTGAGGTATAATACCATCTGGGAGTTCTCGGCGAGTCCGTCCAGTGTACCCAGTCTCTACTGAGCACCCGTATATCATCTCTGATGTCAAACACCGATGGATATGGGATCATCCATCGCCCATCTGTATGGGTCAAGAAGGTACACGCTAGTCTACTCTGGTATATCGATGCCCCGTCTCGATACACCCTCGACTAGGGACTTTGAAGGATGTACTTATGGACTACCATGTCCCCACTAGTATGATCCGCATCATAGTCCAGGTAGTCAAGTACAGATCCTAAGGGCTTTACCAACATGTAACAGAGAGACAATCAGCATACACGTTAAGGTAAAGTGTAACCAGATAGCATACTATCATGTCGAGCAAGAAAGTCCTCCCTATATATGTCCCAGCATCCACTACAATATACATCCAATGTACAGTAATGGCCTCTAGGGCATACATATAACTAACAATCTCCCACTTGCACTAGGGCCATCTGTAGCAGTGGTTGCAGTATCTCATACTCAACCATCCCATGAAAGTCTCTCTCTGGGAACAGGCCTTTGTGAGTGGATCCGCTGTGTTGTCCTCTGAGTCTACTCTCCTAACCTCGATCTCCCTGGAGATCAACCATCTCCATGATCAAGTGATACTGCCTTAGAATATGTCTGGATCACTGATGGGACCGGCGTTCCTTGGCATAAGCCACAACTCCATTGTCACACAATGGGAGGAACATAGTTCATCTCATGAACCAATATACACCCAAACAGCCCCTTTGGTAGCATCTTAAGTAGCGATGTATCCAGCCTTTATCGTCTAGTATGTCACGGTATCTAGCTTGGAACTCTTCCAACATACCGTCCCTCCACTGAGGGTTAAGACAATGCCTGTGACTGACATTCAGTCATCCTTATCACCCTGGAACACTTCCAGTGATTCTCCCTTGGATCGATTGATACCATCTCACTACAACTAGTGAGAATCCTAACATCCAATTAAATCTATCTCATAGATCTAAAACTCAGGATTTAGGAGGTATCATTTTGATCCTACACGGAGAATCAATGTGATAAACGGAGATTGATCGAGCGTAGCATAAGAAACTCTTTTCTTATCAAGAGTATGTCATCCACGTACTCTACGAGGATCACCACCATACTCCCTACTACCTTTTTGTATATACAAGGTTCATCTACCATTTTGATGATGTCAAACTCTTTGACCGCTTCATCAAAATAGATGTTCCAACTCCGCGATGCCTGCTTTATCAGATAAAACATCTTGCACACGTTTCCGCTGCTCCCACTGTCTACGAAGCCCTCTGGCTGTGTACTTATAGACGCTCTCTTCTAAAACATCATTTAGAAAAGCTGTCATGACACCCAACCACCAGATATCGTAGCCATGGTATGTAGCCGTGGTAAGTAGGATCTGGATGGACTTAAGCATAGCTACTTAGAAAAGGTTTCATCATCATCCATACTTGGTCAATGATGTAGACCTTTAACAAGTCTAGCTTTGAAAGTCTCAACTCTTCCATGTACACCAAGTAATCTTCTCAAGATATACTTGCTCCTGATGGGGATTTAACCCTTCAGATATAGCAACCAAAGTCCATACTTTGTTGGTGCATAAGGATTCCATCTCAAATCGCTAAACATCCAGCCATTCTTACAGAGTCACACTCCTGATGGCCAGCTCGAAACTAGTTGGGTCATCATCTCATGATGTAATCCTCGCTCCCACTGTCATAGAGAAACCGAAGTATCTCTCAGGTGGGTGAGGAACCCTACTAGATCGGCGGAGAGGCTGAGGTTCGTTGGTATCTACTGAATCCCTTGGTTCTATCAAATCATCTACTGTAGTTCGTATAGCTGGAACCTTTCCAGTTCTACATAACTAACCTTGCCTTGAGCTTGTCCGGATTTTGCTTTCAGACATAGGCCGGTCAACCCCAAATCTTAACTAGCTTAAGACATGGGCTCTTCCCTTTCCATATCACATATGAAACGGTAGGCAACTGATTTGATTGGAACCCTATTCAATAGGTATGCAACTTCATAAGTGCATAACCCCCAAAAAGGAAACAGGTAACTCAGTAGTACTCATCATAGAGCACACCTTATCATATAGGGTGTGATTGCTCCGCCCCGATATACCATCGTGCTATGGTGTATACAGAGGAGTAATGCTGAGAGAGAGTCTCATTCTCCTTTAGAATGATCCAGGAATTCCGTGCTCAAGTATTCTCCTCCTTGATCTCATCATAGGACATAATACTTATACCCATATTGGTTCTCTACTTCTAACTTATATTCTGTGAATATCTGAAAAGGTTCGGACTTATGTTTCAACAGGAACGTATGTCTGAATCTTGAGAGATTATCAGAGAATGTAATGAAGTAAAAAGAACCAGTCCTGGCATTTGTAGACTGGGGACCTACATACATCAACATGTATCATCCCAAGAGTTCACTAACTCTTTCTCTGTTTCCAATAAACAGAGCTGTGGTCATCTTATCTTTGTGACATGACTGGCGAGTTTCACAAGATGTAAATTCAAACTTATTTAAATATGCATCTTTATGTAACTCCAGCTAGTCGGGTCGCATTGATATGACCTAGTCTACAATGCCTCAAGAAGAATTTGTTCATTTCTGAACTCATCCTCTTGTGTGTGTTCCGTATACTAAGAACTGTAGTTTGATTTAGAACATTAATGCTTTTAGATAACGTGCCTGAACCGATCAACTTTTGATATAGGAAATGTTCAAAACATTATCCAACTATACAAAATTTTATCATTTCTTTACTAATAAAGAGACTGATATGATTTTGTATATCAGGTTCGGTATCTAATAACATTCGTTCAGAATCAATGTATTGGTAATACAGGGTGACAGTGACCGACAGACTTGGCTGCAACTCTTGCCCCGTTTTCTGCCTCATGAAACTTATCACCCGTTCTCAGTTCTCTACCTATCTGTAGCCCTATGTAACAGATTACATATCTGGGATCCTTATCTGGTATCACATACCCAGGACGTAAAGGATACTGAGAAACAGTTCTCTGTAATGAACACACCCGAAGATGATGCATCATCATGCACTCTCCTCGTTTGGGCGGCACGGGAATTCTGGTATTCCCCAATTTCCTGCTCTGTCTTATAACAATTATAAGTTGGAGCGGGACCAACCTTCCCCAGCTCAGTACAACAAGCGGGTTCGGTCAATATTCCGTATTATTATCTTGATTAAGGCGTGATATGGTCGCTACCTGGAGAGAGGGAGAAGAAAACACTCAGCGTGCGCTCTGTCAAGAATAGATTGGTTATTATTTTATCTAATCAGGATGGCTCCCACTGCTTTTTTCTATCAAATCTTCCTTCAAACCCTAAAAGGAAAGACTAGCCGGGATTAATTACACACTACAAGTTCGCCAATCTTTCAGCCAGGCCAGTGTCGGTACTTTGAGGGAGGTCCCCCGTGCTTTCGCACGAACCTAATTAATGTAAACCTCGTTTTCCCAGAGGCGTAACCTTGTTGACACCTTTCTAGACACCTACTTGATCGGCTAATTGTAATGTATAAAACTCTCCCAGGAGTAACTCTTACTCGCAGCGGGTATCGGGATCCAACTATCTCATAGAAGGTATGCAATCTCATTGCAAATTTCAACACTTGAAATTCCCGATAATATTTTGCCCCTAGCGTCCTCTGACCTTGACGCAGGCCAACAAACCATAGTCCGCTAGTCAAGTTCAACCCGTCATTTCCTGATTGAATTAAACACACCCGCACGACCCTTGACGCAGGCCAACAAAGTCGCACGACTACCCTAATCCAATCACATCATATGCTTATGCAGATAAGCACCAGTTAGCTACCGCACACTACGCCTTGACGCAGGCCAACAAACGTAGCACGAATACTAACTACTACTTATCTGAAATGACGGAGGGCTACGACAGGTTTTTCTGAAAACCTATTGCGTAATGAACTTGATATCGTTGTAGAATCAAATGAATTTTGAAATGGAGTGCTTTTGAGGCTTTTCTAGTTTTGCTAAAGGAGTCACTCCCGGTGAAGGGATCGTCGGTCCTTTCCTCATCGAATAAGGTGCAGGATATATCACATATACCGCTGTGCAAAGCAAAAACACTTAAAAGCAATCAAAATACAAACCGAGTGTGTAGCATCTGCCAGTTATTGCTAAAGGAGTCACTCCCGGTGAAGGGATCTCGGTCCTTTCCTCATCGAATAAGGTGCAGGATATATCACATATACCGCTATGCAAAGCAAGAACTGTAGCTATCTGTTTTATTTTGAAATTCGATTCTACAACATCTTAGGTTTCTTTTATTTCATTAATCACATTAATGAAGTCCCATCATTTAAGTACCTAAACATCACAGATAAATACGACGTACACTTATGCCATCCGCATTCGCCTCGATGTCCCCTCGTGCACCGTTAGGTTAGGTAACTAACGGCAGAGCGGGGCAGGGCTAGCGCGGGTGTAAAACATAAGTAACGCCTATATAATATATCATATATACTATATACTGTATCTATCAGAGAACATCACATGATCACATCACAGATATCGCAGCAAAAGAATCATATGAAATATTGGATATACTAGGACGTCCGTGTTTTCAATACGAGCCAGTATAAAATACGGATTCCACGGTCGCTCTGATACCACTGTAGGGTTCCTAGGCACCCTAGTGAGGTCTCACAAGGCATCAACCATGCCAATTTCAAAAAATTACGGTGCCGAGAAACCCTAAACAACGGATCGTTTGCTAGATTTCTAGGCGAAAAACAATCTAGTTAACACTTAACTAATGAGAAAACGGAAATACAACCTTTGTACATCCGGTGCTCCACCTCCATAGCTCCGAAACGAAGTGCCTTCGCTGTCCAAGTGAACTCCCGGGCTCTAGCGTCGGCTTCGTCGAAGAATAAGCGAGCTAGGTCGTCGATGTCCATGCCGAAGATGATCTACGTCGAGGCATCGCTAGATCAAGATCCACCTTCACCAAACCATGATGACTTGTGAAGAAAACACACTCTACTACTTGGCAAGAGGTAGAGGATGAAGAAATAGGAAGTGGGTAGACTTTAGAATTGGATTTCTCACTCATATGCTCAATATGCCATTGATGAAGACAAGCTTCTTCATGAAGAAGAAGAAGAGCAAGAAGAAGATAAATATTATGATAAGAATTAAAATAAAAGGAAAAATCCATTCTTATCATAATTCTCACCATGGTTAGGTGTAGAGAATTAACTTGAGTTAATAGAAGTGGTTAGGGTTAAGCATGAGACAAAATGGTCAAAGTCTTCATGAAGATTCATGAATGGTCAAAAGAAAGCAACCATTTTCCTCATTATCTTTTCATTTATTCATTTATAAAAAATAAATAGATAATAAAATAAGATAAATGAATAACAAATAATAAACCCTAACCATTCCTTTAACCAAGGTTTAATTCTTTATACTTAACCATTTTTGCATGCACCATCAAATATGATACAAGCTAGTGCACAAATCATATCGCATATGCAATGCGCATATTTGAGCGAGAAAATCCATATAAAGTGAACCGATACTAGTTAATGCAAAGTAATATATCAAATATATAATTATGCATCAAATCATTAAATCAACACTTGATTTAACGATCCGGTCATATCGTATATAACCGACTAGTATGCAATGCATCGGTTTATCGAATCAACCCTTGATTCGATAACTAGGGTATATCGCATATAACCTAATCGATACATTCATCGCGAGAATGAAATACGGTATCACATACACGCATTATTCTCGGTCCCGCACATATCTCATATGCGCTCCTATTTCGTTTCGCTTGAGCCAGGAAACCTCTGTGTAGGACTCTAAAGACTCGTCAATACGCCGGCAGCAGGTGATGATCATATCAAACACCCACAAGCCGCAAGCAGTCTGCTAAACGTAACGGCCACCCGGGTATTGAGCGATCTGAAGATCGACGAGCAAGCCCGCTCACACTCCAGTGAATCCGACCAGTGACACTACCATACAGTCCGGTCTGATCGTCTGATATGTCGCATATCTCGCCTAGGGGTGGTAAACGTCAGACCCCAATAGCTCGATAAGTCGTGTCGATATGAGGTCTATAACTATTCGAGAAACTACTGGTAACACCTACCAGTAAATCTCAGCAACCCTGGCCAGGGATTTCCTGTTATAGCCAATCGAACACAGCGCAACATCAACCCCCTATACCGGGAGAGACGAATCCCCTCCTATCGCTCATTGCCTCCATGTGACTCGGGACTGTACCCAAAAACCACCGTTTTGCACGCCCTTTTGGACGTGGTAAGATGGAAATCAAAGCACAGTGGGAACCACACAAGACTCTATGACGATCTCGGGTCAACAGACTACTCTGTACCAGTGTCACCAGAGAACTGCCATCTGACGTGAGGTATAATACCATCTGGGAGTTCTCGGCGAGTCCGTCCAGTGTACCCAGTCTCTACTGAGCACCCGTATATCATCTCTGATGTCAAACACCGATGGATATGGGATCATCCATTGCCCATCTGTATGGGTCGAGAAGGTACACGCTAGTCTACTCTGGTATATCGATGCCCCGTCTCGATACACCCTCGACTAGGGACTTTGAAGGATGTACTTATGGACTACCATGTCCCCACTAGTATGATCCGCATCATAGTCCAGGTAGTCAAGTACAGATCCTAAGGGCTTTACCAACATGTAACAGAGAGACAATCAGCATACACGTTAAGGTAAAGTGTAACCAGATAGCATACTATCATGTCGAGCAAGAAAGTCCTCCCTATATATGTCCCAGCATCCACTACAATATACATCCAATGTACAGTAATGGCCTCTAGGGCATACATATAACTAACAGTTGTAGTATCTCATACCCAACATCCCAAAGAGTCTCTCAAATTGTATCCGGGGAATGGCCTTCGTGAGTGGATCCGCAGTGTTGTCCTTCGTGTCAACTCTCCTGACCTTGATCTCGCGGCGATCAACTATCTCCCGGATCAGGTGATACCGCCTCAGAATATGTCTAGACTTCTGATGGGATCTGGGTTCCTTGGCCAAAGTCACAGCTCCATTGTTATTACAATACAAAGGTATTGGATGCTCAATGGAAGGAACCACACCAAGTTCAGTGATGAAATTCTTCATCCAGACAGCCTCTTTGGCAGCATCGTTGGCAGCGATGTATTCAGCCTCCATCGTCGAGTCTGCCATGGTTTCTTGCTTGGAACTCTTCCAACAAATCGCCCCTCCATTTAGGGTAAAGACAAATCCTGAGTGCAACTTAGAGTCGTCCTTATCATTTTGGAAGCTTGAATCGGTAAAGGACTCCACCTGGAGTTCTCCGTTACCATACACCAAGAACATCTCCTTGTAGGGTGTTTTTCGTCACCCCATTGAGATGGGAATACGCGCGCGCTTATCAGGCGTACTATAGATTCCCCCTGCCTAGGGTAGGTCGGGGTTTATTGATTGTGGGGATCCGATTCTCCGGCAGCCGCGGACTAAGCTGCCGTTAATTACCCCTCGCCTTTGGGGCGAGGGAACCTCCGATTAACGGGTTAAATTGGTCATGCGAACTCAATGTGCAGTGTGCATGTGTTGTGTTTTGAAAGGGGGTTTTGGATATATCGGGAGCTACGCAGAGTTTTTACGGGAGTCCCGCTACCCGGATAGCGGGCTGGGGGTCAAGGGGGCTAGCAGCCCCCTTGCGGGGTGCGGGACAGCGCCCCGTTAGAAATTTTTTTCTAACAGGGACAGTGTCGTGGAGCGCGTGTGTGTGAAAATATGTATACATATGTATATGTATATGTATGTACATAAAAAGAGGGGGGAAAGGCATCCAAGGGATGTGTGGGGCCAGCGCCTCAGGCGCTGTGCGCTCAGGCGCTGTACGCTCAGGCGCAAGCGCGCCACGTGTCGGCACGTGGGCGCTTTACGTTCGAGCGCAATGCACTGGAGCGCAAGCGCGCCATGTGGGAGCCTTGCGCTCGGGCGCAGAGCGCCGGAGCGCAAGCGCGCCACGTGTCGGCACGTGGGCGCCTTGCGCTCGGGCGCAGTCCGCTTGAGCACAAGCGCGCCACGTGGGTGCTTTGCGCTCGAGTGCAGGGCGCTGGAGCGCAAACGCGCCATGTGTCGGCACGTGGGCGCTTTGCGCTCGAGCGCTAGCGCGCCACGTGTCGGCCCGTGGGCGCTTTGCGCTCGAGCGCTAGCGCGCCACGTGGGCGCTCGGCGCTTGAGCGCTTGGGCGCCAGCGAGGAAAAGATGGCTTTTAGCCCCAGAAACTCTCGAAAGAGAAATTAGAGTGGAGTTAAACTCCTGAGATGTTTTGGGGTTGATAAAAATGGGTTTTTCTTCTTTCTCCTCTATTGACAGGATCTTGAAGATCAAGAGATGTGGGATGTTAAAAATCTCTTCTTTTTGAGATCTGATGGTAGATCCAAGTTCCTCTTCATGAGTTTTGTGGTGAAAAACTATTTAGTTTTGGAAAAGGAAGAGTAAAACTCTTGATTTAATTCAAAAGGAAGAAGAAAGTTTGAAACCTTCAGAAAAGGGAAAGATGTACAAACCCTAGGTTTTTTGAGAGAATGGAAAAGGTATTCTTTTATTCATCATCATATTGCCTTATATAGGGTTACATATTTATATATAGCCCCTTGGGCTTCACAAAATGGCATTTTGCCTATCCCATGGCTCATGTGCCATTTCATTTTTGCACATAAGCCATGGGCTTACAAAATATTGGCTTTATGCCCATTTTGTATACATTCATGTATAAAAAATTACATAAAAATTATTTATTACATGGTTTTGTTGTTGGCATGGGGAGGCTGGCCGCGGGCTCGACTTGGGCGTGGACCCGCTTGACCTGGGCTTGGGCCCACCTAGCTTGGGGGTTGACCTTGACTTTGACTCGGTCAACTGGGGTGTAACTTTTTACCCCAACAAATTGCCCCCCGTCAATAAATGCACGCAGCATATGTGGGTCGTATGCATGAAATTGATGAATCTTCATTCGTGTGGAGGCGACTTGCTTTGGTTCCCACTTTTTGGGATGCACTGCCCTTTTTACGACGTGAACGGTCGACGCTTGACGCGTTTCCGAGACAGAGTGTCCGTGGTAGACGCTTCCCTGGCCCGGAGTGATTTAGTTGACGTGACCCCGGCGCGGGGTGTCTGTGTTGGACGTTTCCCGAGACAAGTGTCGCTGTTGGTTGACGTATCCCCGAGATGGAGTGGCTGCTGGCTGACATGTCCCCGGCACGAAGTGTCCGCTGTTGGACATTTCCCTAATGCGGAGTGTCTGTGTTGGACGTATCCCCGATGCAAAGTGTCGCTTGTTGACGTTTCCCCGGTACGGAGTGTCTGTGTTGGATGTTTCCTCGAGACGGAGTGTCTGTTGTTGGACGTTTCCCCGGTACGGAGTGTCTGTGTTGGACGTTTCCCCGAGACGGAGTGTCGCTGGTCGACGTGTCCCCGTTACGGAGTGTCTGCTGTTGGACGTTTCCCCGGCACGGAGTGTCTACTGGTTGACGTGTCCCCGGCACGGAGTGTCTGCTTGACGTTTTCCCGGCACGGAGTGTCGCTGGTTGACGTATCCCCGAGACGGAGTGTCTGCTTGACGTTTCCCCATTACGGAGTGTCGCTATTGGACTTTTCCCTAATGCGGAGTGTCTGTGTTGGACGTATCCTCGATGCAGAGTATCTCTTGTTGACGTGTCCCCGGCACGGAGTGTCCGCTTGACGTTTCTCCGGCACGGAGTGTCGCTGGTTGACATATCCCCGAGATGGAGTGTCTTCTGGTTGACGTGTCTCCGGCACGGGGTGTCTGCTGTTGGACGTTTCCCCGGTACGGAGTGTCTGTGTTGGACATTTCCCCGAGACGGAGTGTCTGTTGTTGGACGTTTCCTCGGTACGGAGTGTCTGTGTTGGACGTTTCCCCGAGACGGAGTGTCGTTGGTCGACGTGTCCCAGTTACGGAGTGTCTGTGTCGGACGTTTCCCCGAGACGGAGTGTCGCTGGTCGACGTGTCTGTAAGTCCACGTTGCTCACCCCGGTTCTTACGGGGAGGAGGAAACGGCGAAAAACAATTATTTAGCGCAAGGCAACATGGACTTAAAGCATGGATCTTTGCTAAACTAGAAACTAGCAAACTACAAGAGGTGTTAACTACTATGCCGTAGAAATTATACCCCACGAAACCGGTCCTTCTGGTCTTCATTCCGCTGTCCCGCTCGTCCATCCAAGCTCCGAGGAACGATCCGGATATTGGTCACCTCCGCGGCCTCCTTGAGTCGAAGACGATCCACCCGAGAGATGTACACTGAGCTCCACCTCGAGCCGTGGTAACTAGGGCAACGAGATCGCTAGTCAAGATGCCCTAGGTTGTGTAGTAGAGATATATGGAAGTGTTTGTCTTTGTGGGATCTTTTTCTCTCAACACATGAGATCAAAAGAAGAAATCAAGAGGAGGAAGAAGGAGGAGCTAGCAACCATGAGAGCTTTTCTTTTCTTCTCACAAGAACAAGAGAGAGAATGAGAAATGAATTATGAGCTAAAGAAATGAACCATGGTTGCAATAATGCAAAAACTATCATCATTACCAATCCTTTCATGATAAAGTTGATGGCTACTAATTTAATTGACCATTTTCATAATCCATAAAAGAAAAAGAAATCCAAAGAAGAGTGTAGACCTCTCATGAAGGTCAATGATCAACTTTGGTCAACGGGTCAACAAAGTCAAGAGAGGTCATGGTGGTCAAATGGTCAATGCAATTAGCCATCACAAAATTATCACTAAAAGGATTAGTAAACAATGTCTCCGGCTCATAATGGTTTTGACCGAACGAATTGCCAAAACCCTAATGAGCCTGCCACATAACGGTTTTGGCCGAACCAACTGCCAAAACCCTAATGAGGCACCTCCTCCTTCATCGCTCCTCAAAACTGTGCATACACACCCGCATCCGCATTCCGTAGAATGCGAATGCACAGAAGATAAAACAAATCCATCTGTGCAATACTAGGATCCGGCTTAAACCAAAGCCCACTAGTATTGCCTGCCCGAACAGCATACGCACACAAGTGCACGTAGGTGATCGCAGCCCTGCCGTAAAACCATACGGCCTCTACACGTTTTGCTCAGTGCAGGGAAACTTTCTGTGTGGGACTCTAAAGACTCGACACTACGCTGGCAGTGGGTTTAACCACAGACCGCAAGCGGCACTAGCTGTACGTAACGGTCCCCAGGTAG
This sequence comes from Agapanthus africanus, assembly GCA_030015575.1. Taxonomy (NCBI): domain Eukaryota; kingdom Viridiplantae; phylum Streptophyta; class Magnoliopsida; order Asparagales; family Amaryllidaceae; genus Agapanthus; species Agapanthus africanus. The sequence continues at coordinate 386,800,298 of CM057345.1, read as the reverse complement.
ATGTCGATAAGAAGGCCGATGAGGTAAACCCATCCGAACTCCTACTGAGCCTGTATGTGACAATCTCCGTACAGTCCGGTCTGTTCGTCTGATACATCGCATGGCGGGCCTAGGGGGTGGTGAATGTCAGTCCCCTAATAGCGGTACAAGTCGTGTCGGAGTGTAGCCCAGAACACCCTGTGATAACACTGGAAACCTACCAGTATATCTCGCTTGCCCTGGCCTGGGACTACTCGTGTAATGGCTCTCCTAGACACAGCGCGATGTCAACCCCCAATACCGGGAGAGACGAATCCTGTCTAACCGTCACTGCCTCCAAGTGCTTCGGGGCTGCACCCAACTACTACCTGTTTGCACGACTCCTTTGAGCCGCGGTAGGATAGTAATCTAAGTACAGTGGGAACACACTCGAGGCGAAGTGACAGTGTCAAGTCAGTGGACTAAGCTGTACTCATGTCACCTGGGAACTGATAACTGACGATAGGTATAATACCAACCAACAGTCCCCGACGAGTCCTGTCCAGTGTACTCGTAACCTAACGAGCACCCGCATAGTATCTCCAGTACGACGTACTGATGGCTGTGGGACAGACCATCTCCCCTGCTGGAATGAGAAGCGCATACGCTAGTCTACTCCGGAGTATCGATACCCTGTCTCGATAGTCCAACGACTAGGGACCTGTATAAGGATGTGCTTATAGATTACCCAGCCCCCACAAGTGTGACTGCCATCACAACGTTGGTAATCAAGCAAAGATCCTAAGGGCTCCACTAATATGTATATAAGCGATATGCTAAAAGAAACACATGCACATATTGAAGTAGAGACAAACCAAGTAGCATACTACCATTTTGAGCAAGATTGTCTATACAACTGTGAATATCCCAAGCTTCCATTAAGTAATATATAAGCTAGTATGATACAGTAATGGCCTCTAGGGCATATACACTAACAATCTCCCACTTGCACTAAGGCCATGTACTGGCGTATCGAAGACCTATAATCTCGATCAGCCACTCGAACTGGGTCTGGGGGAGGGCCTTCGTGAGTGGATCTACAGTGTTATTCTCCGAATTTACTCTCTTCACCTCGATCTCCCGGCGATCTACGATCTCCTTGATCAGGTGGTACCGCCTCAAAATGTGCTTGGACTTCTGATGGGACCTGGGTTCCTTCGCTAAAGCTATAGCGCCGTTGTTGTCGCAATACAGCGGTATTGGATCAACAATGGTAGGAACCACCTGAAGCTCCGTGAGGAACTTCTTCATCCAGACAGCTTCCTTTGCGGCATCACAAGCAGCTATATACTCCGCTTCCATAGTTGAGTCAGCAACGGTCTCCTGCTTGGAACTCTTCCAGCATACTGCCCCTCCATTGAGGGTAAAGACATAACCCGACATGGACTTGGAGTCATCCTTGTCACTCTGGAAGCTGGAGTCAGCAAAGGCCTCGATTTGGAGGTCTTTTCCGCCATACACCAAGAACATCTCCTTAGTCATTCTCAGGTACTTGAGAATGTTCTTTACCGCTATCCAGTGTTTCTCACCTGGGTCCGACTGATACCGGCTTAAAACGCTCAATGCGTACACTACATCTGGTCTGGTACATAATATCGCATACATTATAGAGCCTACCGCAGAAGCGTAGGGTATAATAGACACGCGATCCCTTTCCAAATCAGTCTTGGGAGACATCTCTTTGGAGAGGGTGATTCCGTGACAAGCCGGTAAATTACCGCGCTTTGAATCTTCCATACTGAATCTTTTCAGTAAGGTGTCAATGTACCTGGACTGTGAAAGTCCCAACATCCTCTTAGATCTATCACGATAGATCTGGATCCCCAGAATGTAGTTGGCATCGCCCAGTTCCTTCATGGAGAACCTCTGCGACAAGAATCCTTTGACTGACTGTAGCATAGGAATATCATTTCCTATTAGGAGAATGTCATCCACGTACAAGACGAGGAATACCACAGTTCTCCCTACAATCTTACTGTAAATGCATGGTTCATCTGGGATTTTGATAAAGTCGAATTCTTTGACAGTATCATCGAAGCAGAAGTTCCAACTCCGCGATGCCTGCTTCAGTCCATAAATGGACTTTAGCAACTTGCACACTCTACCGCTGCTCCCACTCTGAATGAATCCCTCCGGCTGATCTATATAGACGCACTCTTCTAAATTTCCATTTAGGAGCCGTCTTTACGTCCATCTGCCAGATTTCATAATCGTGGAAAGCAGCAATGGCAAGAAGGATCCGAATGGATTTCAGCATAGCCACTGGAGAAAAAGTCTCGTCATAGTCAAAACCAGGTCTTTGACGAAAACCCTTTGCAACAAGTCTAGCTTTATAGGTTTCAACCTGCCCATCTACACCAATCTTCTTTCTGAAGATCCATTTGTAGCCTACGGGTTTTACCCCTTCTGGAGCAAAGTCCAAAGTCCAAACTTTGTTGGTGTATATGGACTCCATCTCGGTCCGCATTGCATCCAGCCATTTTACCGAGTCACCGCTCTGAATGGCTTGCTGGAATCTAGTAGGCTCACCATAATCCATAGTACAATCCTCTCTATCCCCGTCTATGAGAAAACCGTAGTATCTCTCGGACGGATGAGACTGCCTACTACTCCTGCGGAGCGGCGCTGGGATGTCCTGTTCTTTTGAACCCTCTGGTTCTACTAAGCTTTCAGTAATAGCTCGTGGTTCTGGAATTTCTTCTAGTTCTATTGCGCTCCCACTTATCTGGTTTTCCAAAAACTCAGTTTCCAAGAAGCGGGCATGACGAGAAACAAAAACCTTTTGTTCCTCTGCGTAATAGAAAAGATACCCCTTGGAGTTCTTTGGGTATCCCACAAACTTACACTGTACTGAACGTGCCTCGAGCTTGTCCGCATGTTGCTTTTTGACAAAAGCTGGACATCCCCATGTCTTAATGTGATTAAGATAGGGTTTCTTCCCACACCACATCTGATATGGTGTAGTAGGCACAGTCTTAGTTGGAACTCGGTTCAAAAGGCATGCAGCTGATTCTAGTGCATAACCCCAGAAGGATTGCGGTAACTCAGCCTTACTCATCATGGAACGAACCATATCCAATAGGGTTCGATTCCATCTTTCCGATACACCATTGTGTTGTGGTGTGTATGGAGGAGTAAGCTGAGAGAGAATTCTATTCTCTTTTAAGAAGCCCAGAAACTCGGCACTCAAGTATTCACCACCTCGATCAGATCTCAGTGTCTTGATACTTTTGCCTGTTTGTTTTTCAACTTCATTCTTGTATTCCCGAAATTTCTCAAAGGCCTCGGATTTGTGCTTCATCAAGAAGACATATCCATACCTAGAGAAATCATCTGTGAAAGTAATGAAGTATGAATAACCACTTCGCGCATGTGTAGACATTGGACCATACACATCATTGTGTATGAGTCCCAAGAGCTCGCTTGCTCTTTCTCCGTGTCCAGTGAACGGAGTCTTTGTCATCTTTCCCATGAGACAAGATTCACAAGTGGCATAAGACTGGTACTCGAACGGATCCAAGTATCCTTCTTTATGTAAGTTAGTCAACCGTGTCTCATTAATGTGACCCAGTCTACAATGCCATAAGAAAGCCTGATTTAATTCCGGAGACTTTCTTTTAGGTGTGTTCTGGACACTGAAAACCTGAGCTTGATTCAGTACGTATATACCATTTTTCAATGTACCTGACCCAATCAGAACTTGATTTAGGTGGATGTTTACTACATCGCTTACAAAAGTAAAATCATATCCTTCCTTAGAAAGTAAGGATACAGATATGATATTACAAGTCGCACCTGGTACATAAAAACAGTCACGCAGAATCAATATCTGCCCAGTTGTCAGTCCAAGATGATATTCCCCCACGGATTTAGCATACATGCTCATTCCGTTACCAACCCTGAGAGTCATATCACCTTTCTTGATAACCCTACGGTTTCTCAGAGCCTGTAACGAATTACAAATATGAGATCCTGATCCGGTATCCAATACCCAGGAAGTAGGGTTAACTGACATACAGTTCTCTATTACAAACACACCCGAAGCCGAAGCCACAACATGCTTCGAATTCTGGCTACTGGCTTTGCAAGCCCTGCAATCCTTCTGCCCATGTTCATTCCCGTAACAATAGGAACATTCCTCTTTTACTACATCCATTCCCGAAACTTCTTCCCTTCCCTTTCTTTCTACTTCCCTGGTTTCCTTCAGGGTAGTAGGTAGAGACTGTTGAACTAAGTCAGCATCTGACCCGTTCTTCAACGTGGTCTTCAGGTCCGAGAGCTCAAAAGAGCTGGTCTCTGTAAGGACGTTGCCCCTTATAGATGACCCGATAGCCAACCTCGCTGGAAGCAATTCGTTCGAGGTCTCATATCTTGCGATACGAGATTGCTCTCCATATAAATCTTTGTTATGGAGGAAGATAGAAACTAAGTCCATCTTCTCGTGCTGCCCCTGGTATGCACCATCAACTGAGGCTAACACGAGGCACTTGGCTTTCGCACATTCCTTTTCTGATGTCCTACGGATATGAATATCCGTGACAGGGGAAGCTGGACCTGAGACGGCAGGGGTTGGATTAGTTAAGGGGTGTCCCAGCTTATCATGGGCAATGGACATCTGGACAGACCTTTGCCAGTCATAACAGTCAGATTCAGTCATTTTATGATCTAGATGTAACCTAGGTGTGGTCACTGGGTCGCTGCAATTAAGAGAGAGAGAAGAAAACACTCAGCATGATGCTCTTGCAAGTTTAGATTGGTTTTTAATTTATCTAAACAGGATGGCTCCCACTGTCTCTCGAATCCCTCCTCAAACCATAAAGGAAGAATTAGTCAGGATCAATCTCACCGTACAATACTTGCTTAACCGTTCAGCCAGGCCAGTGTCGGTACTTCGAGGGAGGTTTTCCAACGCTTTCGCGAAGTTCCTTAATTAAATAACCTCTTTTCCCTGTGGGCGTAGCCCCGCTAACACCTTTCTAGACACCTACTTGGTTTATAGCATTGATCGTTAAGTGAGAAAGTTCCCGAGGAGTAGCATATACTCACAGTATGATCGGGATCCAAATATCATCGCGTGACAAAACTGAAGGAATCCTACCAGAATCATCACACTCTAAATGGTATGCAGCGCTAGCAAGTTTCAGTTCTTTTGAAACTCCCGATGTGGATTTTTGCCCCATGCTCTTATGACCTTGACTTTGGCCAACAAATCATAAGTCACATGTCAAGTTCTACCCGTCATTGTCCAGGTTAATTTGAACCCACCTGCACATACCCTTGACTTTGGCCAACAAGGCAGTACGACTGTCCCAAACCAACGCATCTATCTATGCTACATATGAATACCCAATAGCTACCAAACACTGTGCCTTGACTTTGGCCAACAAACACAGCTTGAATACTATTGACTATCCATATGAAATGACGGAGGGCTACGAATGGTTTTGGCGAAAGCTTGAACGTAGTGAACTTGATATAATCGATGGAATGAGATAGCTTTTAAAAGGAGTGGTTCAAGCTCCGCGTTTAAAAGTTGGTTTTTGAAAAGAACCGAGTGGTTTTGAAAGTGTTCCAACGACTGTTACTTGGTTTATTTTTTCTTGCATTAATTCCAATGCGTCCCATCATTTAATCCTACCATTGCAGAAAACAACCAAAATATGGCGTACGCTTATGCCATCCGCATTCGCCACGGGGTCCCGTCATCACCCGTTAGGTTACTTAACTAACGACAGAGCGGGGGCTGGACTAGCGCGGATGCAAAACATAAGCAACACCTAAATAGATATCATATATAGATATAAAGCAATGATAGCCATTCCAGATCACAGATGAACACTTTGGATATACTAGGAACCCGCGATTCGTTCGAGCCTGCAACGAAAAGCGGATTACACGGTCGTGATGAATAACCAATACCCCATCCTAGACCCCTACGGGTGCGGCAAACTACCCGCCAAGTACCCGAAGCGAAGCAACCTCCCTCAACCCGTGAGTAGGCCACTCGGCACTTCGAGATACCCGGTAGTTTGTGCACCCCACCCTGGGTCTATCCTAGGAGCAAAAACAGTAAAAAGAAATTATACAATGACGACTACAACCTCACCCCGGTTGTGCGGCCAAATAAATAATATTACATCAATTTACAAATTTTTACATGAATGAAAGAAAAAGAAACTCTCATCTCACATCCACCCCGGCTATTCATCCGCGACAATCCACCGAGTTCATATACACAAACCATCAACATTACAGATCACAGATATATATAACCCCCACTAATCGACGTATAGCGATTAGCAGACGTTCAATACATATATCACATCACAGATAATATCCATTAGCCAAAGTCTACAGAATATCGATCAAAATACGGATTTGTAACCACCCCAAAAATCAATTTGTTCTCTGGAAAATCTGGGTAGAAACAACATGTACCAAAAATCCCAAAACAGCCAAATAAAAACACTGCACAAAACCCGGTCCACGACCGAGTCAAATCGGCCGCGGAACCGCGGCAAGAAGCATGTTCTTGCCGCGGAACCGCGGTGGTTTGATCGATTCAGTGGACTGTTTTTGTGCTGTGTTTTTACAAAACCCTGAGCCGAATTTTCATGTATGTTAAATAATTTTTAGAGCAGTATAAAAATTCGACAGAAACATGGTTTTTCCGGACTTGTTTTGCGACTTTTTTCCGATCGATATTCTAAATACTTTTCTAACTTGCTAGTTTATGTTTAGCTAGTCTCTGATACCACTGTAAGTCCACGTTGCTCACCCCGGTTCTTACGGGGAGGTGGAAACGGCGAAAAACAATTATTTAGCGCAAGGCAACATGGACTTAAAGCACGGATCTTTGCTAAACTAGAAACTAGCAAACTACAAGAGGTGTTGACTACTATGCCGTAGAAATTATACCTCACGAAACCGGTCCTTCGGGTCTTCATTCCGCTGTCCCGCTTGTCCATCCAAGCTCCGAGGAACGATCCGGATCTTGGTCACTTCCGCGGCCTCCTTGAGCCGAAGACGAACCACCCGAGAGATGTACACCGAGCTCCACCTCGAGCCAAGGCAACAAGGGCAACGAGATCGCTAGTCAAGATGCCCTAGGTTGTGTAGTAGAGATATATGGAAGTGTTTGTCTTTGTGGGATCTTTTTCTCTCAACACATGAGATCAAAAGAAGAAATCAAGAGGATGAAGAAGGAGGAGCTAGCAACCATGAGAGCTTTTCTTTTCTTCTCACAAGAACAAGAGAGAGAATGAGAAATGAATCGTGAGCTAAAGAAATGAACCATGGTTGCAATAATGCAAAAACTATCATCATTACCAATCCTTTCATGATAAAGTTGATGGCTACTAATTGAATTGACCATTTTCATAATCCAAAAAAGAAAAAGAAATCCAAAGAAGAGTGTAGACCTCTCATGAAGGTCAATGGTCAACTTTGGTCAACGGGTCAACAAAGTCAAGAGAGGTCATGGTGGTCAAATGGTCAATACAATTAGCCATCACAAAATTATCACTAAAAGGATTAGTAAACAATGTCTCCGGCTCATAATGGTTTTGACCGAACGAATTGCCAAAACCCTAATGAGCCTGTCACATAACGGTTTTGGCCGAACCAACTGCCAAAACCCTAATGAGGCACCTCCTCCTTCATCGCTCCTCAAAACTGTGCATACACACCCGCATCCGCATTCCGTAGAATGCGAATGCACAGAAGGCAAAACAAATCCATCTGTGCAATACTAGGATCCGGCTTAAACCAAAGCCCACTAGTATTGCCTGCCCGAACAGCATACGCACACAAGTGCACGTAGGTGATCGCAGCCCTGCCGTAAAACCATACGGCCTCTACACGTTTCGCTCAGTGTAGGGAAACTATCTGTGTGGGACTCTAAAGACTCGACACTACGCTGGCAGTGGGTTTAACCACAGACCGCAAGCGGCACTAGCTGTACGTAACGGTCCCCAGGTAGATGTCGATAAGAAGGCCGATGAGGTAAACCCATCCGAACTCCTACTGAGCCTGTATGTGACAATCTCCGTACAGTCCAGTCTGTCCGTCTGATACATCGCATGGCGGGCCTAGGGAGTGGTGAATGTCAGTCCCTTAATAGCGGTACAAGTCATGTCGGAGTGTAGCCCAGAACACCCTGAGATAACATGAAACGTTTTGAAAATCGTTTCGGTGAAATTTCGAAAAAACGGTAAAATAAGGAGGTTTTCTGTAAAAAGTCAAAATGCAAATATCTTTATTATAAAATTAAATATACATATTCTAGCTATGTAATTGCTAGTATTTGGTGTTTATTGAGCCACTGCTGAAATTTCAAATTTTCTGAAAATTTTTCCGAAATTAATTATTTTAATAATATTTTAAGCCGGTAAGAAAATACATTAAATTAGCAATAAATACAAATTTAAATGGGCTAATTTTAATCTTTAAAATCATGTTAATTAAAATCTAGTTGTAATATAATTTTTTAGTATTTTATTTCAAGTTTTAATTGATTTATTTTATGGAAAACAAAAATATAGTTATTTTGAACTAAAACTTGCAAATATGGCATTGTGGGGGGTCTTTTTGCATAGAATTTTTTTGTAAAGTCTATCACACTCACCCTCACTCCCCTTGGCTGGCCTCACACTATTGTAGCAGCCCAAGAATTTTATTTCCCTCTTTTTGACCTTAAATCATGTGAGAAATGGGTTAAAATAAGGTTTTATATATAGTAAAGTAGGTGGGGGTATTATGGTAATTGGGAGGGGCTTTGATTTGGATCTTTTGGCATCATCCCCTCACCTTTTTCCCCCTCTTCCTCTGCTGAAACCAGCAGCAGCAGCCCCCCCTCCATTTCTTCTTCTCTTTTCTCTTCAAAATTCCATCAAAAAATCATCCAAAATGCTTCAAAAATTCCACAAAATCAAAATCTAATCCCTACCCATTTTTACTTGACCATTCTAGTATCGATCTTGGTGAAGGGAAGCATGTTTGGGAGGCTAGATTTGTGCTAGATTTCAAGATGATTGTGGGGGTAAATTCTTAACCTTATGTCTAATTGTTGTTTGGATACTTTAAATCTAGCATAATTAGTTAATAGTTTGGGATTAATTGAATGTTTTGAAAAATATAGTAAGGGTTTGTGATTTCAATTAAGGTTTTTATCATATCATTAGGGATGCCAGGTTTAGTTTAACATCTTAATGTATGTAAAACCTAGTTTGGTTGATTAAATTGCACTTGTTATATGTAATTTGTCCAAATTGCTTAAATTGCAAACTAGGTTTTTGTAAACCTTGAATTTGATTAAGAGAAAAATGTAATTAGGTTTTTCTTGACTTCATTAACATTATTAAGTGTGGTTTAATGTCTTTAGTTCATGAAAATCCTAGCTAAATTGTTGTTTGTGTATTTTTGCTATAAAATTGTTAAAATTTGGGTATATTGTAAACTAGAATTTTGGGGCTAAAGAAATTTAATGAGATTAAATAATGGAAATGGTTTTTATGACTTATTTAAGTTGTTTAATAAGTATTATGGCCATTAAATTTTTTCAAACGTCGAGTTTTGTACTAAAACGGGTAATTTGTGCTTGCTAGATTTTCGGAAAAATGGCTTTTAAAGTGAATTTTGGGTTTTTGTGAAAGCAACCATAGGTTTTGACCTATGTGGATTTCGTGTGTCGTTTTGATCATGAGTCGGATTTTAATGCGATACGGTGCGTTATGATATGTAGGTACCCATGTGGACTTCGAGACGACAAGCAAGCGCGTGGCGACGTCGGCACCGGCGAGCGAGGACCAGGTGAGTAGATTTATATCTACGGAGAGAAGTCGGGTGGATGGCGTATAGCACCCCCGCAGTTCGTGGTGATGTATACGAATACGTATACACACATATATATATTGATTATATTTTGTTTGAGTATATTGATGATAATATGGATATTTGGTGTTCTTGGATGATTTAGTGTCGCGAAACCCTAGAGTAGTGGTCGCACCACACATGCACACAACCACCCATACTTGCATACTTTCTTCTTTCATTTGTGCTTATTCGGGAATATATAGTTATGTGTTCACATGGGTATGGGACTATGTGTTCACATACGGATTTGAGGATGATACTTGGGTTTGAGATGAGTCGATGAGATTTGTGTTGAGGTTGTGATATCGGTGATATGGCAGGATTCGTATTTGAGATACGTCCTGATGTTATAGCGGGTCTTTGAACGACGATACGGGTGAATAGTGCTATAAATAAAATGGTCGACATGTGATCGTGATATGAGATATGATATGCTAGGATATTGATACTAGGCCGTATTGGGCGATGTATACCCCTTGATGATGATATGTGCTGATGATATCGGTTTGTACGAGACTGTCGATCAGTAGTCAGATCATGACTATATTGATGATATTAGTATTGTACTAGACATAGGTCAGTACCCTGGACTATGATCTTGGATAAAGAGGATACCAAATGAATAGTGTGATGAATATGATATTAACCCGTACCCAGATTTGGGGATGCCGTACGACGGATTTACGTACGAGCTATATTTTGATGATTGATCCGCACTCTTGACTTGGGATGTCTGATTATAGATATGGTATCGGATATGATATTATTGAGGCGGGATCACCGACTAATATATATACAGGTATGTATATGTATCGACTCAGATGTTAGGCGGTTTACGTACCTGTAGTCCAGCTTGTTAGCTTAGCCCTTTAGTTTAGTTTAGTTGTTAGATTAGATTCGATTCTTACCTATTTCAAAAACTAACGAATCGTGGGTATTTTAAAAGACAGCCCAAGGGATCCTACGGATATTTCAAAAGTCGTATCTTTTCATAAAAACACCGTAGCCCCTATTTTCAAAACCCCACGATTCGTGTTATTTCAAATGGCACCATTGTTTAATATTTAGCTCCCGCTCATTTTGGTTGCTCGCTCCGCATCGCATACTTACATTGTTATTTCATATTGCATTGTTGCATTATGCTGTTAGGACACCGGCACCATTACCGATGATGCGTATGTACCACGTACACTTACTTGCCGGCTCACACACATCTTCATCGGTAATTGCCATGTCACGTACACCTTAGAAAATATTATTGCTTAACTTAGCTTGATAGCTAGTAGTTTGATATAATATTAGTGTACTTACTTAATATGCCAGCTTAGATATTGTAGTTATTACTTGTCACTTCATGCATACTGTTATTCATTGTTATGCCGTATTCATGGATTCTTATGCCTATATTCATGGGTTTATATGCTATTTATGATTTGGATTCGGATTTCTATGGGATTTTCTGGATTTGGGGGAAAACCGCAAAACTTGTATAAGCTTCTTCCCTCTCTTTTAAATAAAAAGTGCGGTTTTCCCATGATGTATGAGTCGTCCACCATGAGTTTGCTGATGGATTTCGAGACCCGATTCGAGGAGTGGATGAACCGTTTCGGGTACATGGTTGGCCCGGTGCGGTACCCCGGGGCAAGAGGATCGTGTTGTTGACGTTGAGCCTGGCAGGGGAGCACTACCGACCGGTGATATTACCCGACGCGTCGGATATCCGGAGGATACCGTCATGGTCTTGAGATGGATGGTAGGGGCCGGTCTGGACTGACGACGCCCAAGATATTGTGATTGAGACATTGAGATTTCGAGATTTTGAGGTTCAGAGACTGTGATACAGAGATATTGAGATATTGGGATTACGTTTTGTGCCGATGCTAGGCACTGTTTTATGCTGATTTCATTATGATACCTCATTTTAAAAATACAAAGGAAATCTCACTGAATTATGAAGACAGTTTCTTCATTTACATGTATTCTGTTTTCATGCATTCATACCTCATTCATATGATATATTGCTACCTGAGGCACTGACACGGGCACATGAGATTACACTCGGGTTAGATATTTACCCTACCCTTTGTTATAGGCTGCATGTTATATATATAATTGAGGATATATTATGATCATTGACCTAGGTTGCGTTATTTATGCGATTTCTTTCCGTAGATGTTTTTCTATTCACGAGTTGGCAACTCACCCCCGTTGTGCCCCAGTTTCTTGCAGGTTTTGCCGTACAGGTTTCATTACGGCTTTGCTGGCACTGCTTCCCATTTCCGGATGACTTGCTAGTAGGTGGGTTTACTTGTATCGTACCTCCATTATATATCTTGTATATCATTATTCTGTTGTATCTAGAAGTTCCATCAACCAAACATGTATTTATTTCAGAGATAGAGACCAGTGATGTTTATTCTTTCGACCTTAGAGTCGCGCGTTATATTTCTGTGGATTTCTGGTGGTTTTGAGTTTCCTTTTGAGTTTTGATCCTCGCCCTTGGCGTTGTATATTATATTGCTTGTATGGTTGTGACCGTCGATTGACGAAGAGCGAGCTCCCGCTTGGGGTTGCCTTTTTGATTTCGTATACTATTCATGTTGTATCCCGTTTGGGGGCCAGTTTTTACAAAGGAGACTCTGCCGAAATTTTCGGGAAATGTTTGATGTTTTTTTTAAAAACCGCATAATTTGGCTTATGCTATTGAAACCACTTGTTTTAATTGGTTTTCCTTCACTCTACTACTTTTCTTGGTTTGGATTTCTGGGTTTTCGTCTTACTTAGATTACGTACGCCTCGAGACGTTCGTAGTTTAAGTGCCGGTCATATTCCGTACTTTCGGGACGTGACAAAGTTGGTATCAGAGCGTTAGGTTTTACCTTCGGAGCGTAGGATGACCCTTGGTTGATGGAATAGGTGACTAAAGTAGAGTGACGTACCGTGGGTATGTTCCGCGGCATACTTACGATACGCTACTCCACTTAAGGAGCCTTAGGATATACATTTCTTTACTCAGTATCATATTCATTCCTGATCTAGCCTCATCGGTACCAGTTGCGGTTTGCTGCCACGATTACGGGCAGGGAGAGCTACAGCTAGAGTTGCGGTCAGCACGAGCTCGTCACGAACGAGGACTGACCAGGGCGAAATTCCGGCGACACACGATTGCGGAGATGTGTCTTTTTACCGTGTTTCCACGCCACGAGCATTTGGCGGATCGCCTTTATGAGGTTACTCGGATGTGCTGATCGACACTAGAGGATTGAGCCAATGATAGAGGCCAGCCAGATTTTGATGACCGTTGGTGTATTGCTTACTCATGATGATTGAGGCACTGTTCAGCGTGCAGACGTGTGAGCCAGTTGTTGCTGCGAGCGACGAGATATCGCCCCATATGTTGGAGCTATTGCAGTACAGGTTGTACTAAGAGATGATAGAAGGTCGCTAGTCACCCGAGGATGAATGTGTAACACTTGAGTTTTAGGGCTAGCAGTAATTAAGTGTTAATTTGGGGTTTTTGGTAAAAAGTTTACCAAAACGGGATTCTAGTAATTTATCTGGATTTATGGTTATTTTTGTGGAATTTTATTTCAACCACACACACTTGTGCACGTTAGCCAGGGTTAAGATTAGGGTTTGCTACATATTTGAGTTGTGGGTTAGTCATGTTTAAGTTAACCTTGGAGGGTTAGGTCCTTAGTTAAGTTAATAGTATGGTTTAGAGCTAATTAGCTTTAGTTGAAGATGGTTGGCTTTGACCATGGGGTTTTGGAGGGTTTAAGGTTGACTTAGAGAGAGAGAGAGGGGGTGTGATGGGTCATGATGGTTTAAGGATTTGTCACCCTCTTTCACTTCAAACGTAGCAATTCTTCTCACACTCAATCCCTCTCTCACTCACACATCAGTTCAGCCCAGAAATTGCATCAATTCAGCCCCCAAGCCATCACATTGTGCTGCTACAGCAGCTAGTGATGAACTTCAGCCATTCTCAGCCCCTCCCCTTCACATTCCAGCACTTAAACTGCTGCAACAGCAGCTGTTCCAGCCCCCAAAACAGCCCCTTCAGCACCCACTATCATTAGAAGCAGCCTACCCTCAAATCTCACTCACTCACACTACACATCAGCCAAAAATTTGCATCAGATCAGCCCAAGATTTGCCTCAGATCAGCCCAAGATTTGCCTCAAATCAGCCACCTTTCCTGCTCCAAAACACCACACAACAACAGCACATCAGCTTTTCAGCCCTTTTAATTTCTGCAGACAGCAGCAGCAACAGCTGCTCCTTCAGCCCCCTCCCAACTCCATACCACACCACACACAACTCCATACCACACCACACAACTCCATACCACACCATATCAGCCCCAGTAACAGCAACAGCAACAGCAACAGCAAAAGCAAACAGCAACAGCAGCACATCAGCACTAGCTCTGGTGAAGTTCAGATCGTTCCAGCCACGTTTTGATGCACCTACCCTCTTCTTCTTCTCCTTCTCCTTGGTTGCAAGGGTCCTAGGGGGTATAACTCCTAAACTTTTTCCGTATTGTGTAGGTTACATGTTTGCTTGGTTGGTTTAGAGTTTTAATGGAGTTTTTCATGCTGGAATTGTGCAGTGATGTTAGATTTAGATACTTTAGAGTACTTGTAGTTTAATGAACCCTTCTTGGTGTTAACTAATCTGTTTAAGCCTAGTGGTGATGCTAAAATTAGATGGGTAGCCTTAAATCGCTAAAATTATGGTAATCTAGCTTAATTGGTGTCCATATCATGCTTAATAATGATTTTGGGTGTTTTAAGAGGATTTTGGGCATAATGATAGTTGTGTTGGTTAGAATAACCCTCTTAGGTGCTAGTGAGGCCAGCCAACCAGAGAAATTCCCCAGACTCCATATAAACACCCGATTTACCCGACTTGGCGTATTTTGGCAGTTTTTGTGACTTTTTAACCTCTATAGGATCTGCTGTTGACCCGAACCCTTCAGAATAAAATTGGGAAGACTGTAGCATGGTGAGACTAGTAGACACACACACACAGAGCACGGGGACCCAACTCCCCCACGAGGCCGCCGGTTTATTCATTCTGGCCGCAATTTGTGGCCAGAGTAGGGAGTGGGGTGTGGGTATTTTGGGGGTAGGGTACTTTTGGGTAGGTTAGTGTTTTGGTATCTGTAACTTTTCATTTTGGGTCCATAGGCAAAATCTGGAGCTAGTTGTGTGTTTCCGATGTTTTAAGTCTTGTACGACACGCGTGTGATACACGTGGTTCTGTGGCGCGCTGCGCGACACAGCGTGTCGGCTTAAGTTCTGGTGGGTTCGTGCGTGTCGCGTCGTGTTGTGTGCACACGCATTTAGTTTCACGCACGCGTTTCCTTTTATCGATATATCGCGTTTTGCAGGATTTTTCCTTATATGGCGACTCTTGTGAATTCTAGGTTCGTCGGCGGGGACTTTGAGCGCAGCAGAGAAAGGCAAGCAGGTGGTCGGACACACTTAGCACCGAATCACGGGTGAGTAGATTTAACATCTACGGGGGACGATCGTTTGGATGGCGCGAGTCGCCTGTTAGATTAATAAACTTATAGTTGGTAAACTTGATAGTACTTGTGACAATAAAATGATAATAATAAAACTGGCATAATATTACCGCAGTCATATCTACATGTCATACCCTTGTACGCAAATTTATTTGTAGGACACATGCACCATTACCAGGTTTTATATGCAGCACGAGCACTTTTCATGTGGACACACACCCTGGTAATTGCCATGTCACGACACTAGATAACCTTAACCTGAAACATGTTAATTGCCTAGAACTGAGTTAATGCAGTGAATATTTAAAATGAAACCATAAGAATTACCATACCTGTGCATATGTATTATCATACCATCTACTCATGCTTAGTGCAAATCATGCATTGCAAATTGATACCATAAGCATCCATAGTCATCGACATATGCATTTTGATGATTCCATGGGATTTTGATATTTCTGGATTTTGGAGGAAAGCCGCAAGATTTCAACTGATAACTGTTTAAAAATATAAAAGTTGCGGTTTTCTAGTGATGTAAAGTGTCGTCCACCATGAGTTTGCTGTGGTTTTCGAGATCCGTGACGAGGAGTGGAGGAACCGTCACGGATACATGGTGGGCCCGGTACGGTACCCCGGGGTAAGAAGATCGCAGGAGATGGCGTTGAGCCTGGCTGGGGATGGATTACCTACCGGTGACTTTATTTGGCACGACGGATATCCAGAGGATACCGACCGTGGCCGCTGGATTGAGACATGGATTTTGATGTGGATCAGCCGGATGGCTGAGACCAGAGATACTGGACATGGTTATATGGGATTTAGACAGTTTTGAGGTATCGTTGCTGGACACGGTTTTTACTGATTTCTTTGATATTATGCTGATGTTTAAAAAGGGAAAGTTTCAAAACAAAGGAAAGAATAATTCTCATACATACTTGATAGTACCATCATGTGACATACATACCGTATTACCTCCATGTGACACATATATGTACTTGCTTGCATACTGTTGATGCATACATACCTGCTAGGACATGTAGCCATACCTGCTTTAGGATGCCGGGACACTTGTGTGCATGCATTCGATAGCCTTAGTAGATGTTATTTATTACTCACGAGCTGGTAACTCACCCCCGTTGTGCTACAGCTTTTCTGCAGGTCCACTCCGTTAGCACTGTAGCGGCGGATACTTTTGCTTCTTTTGCACTTTTTGCCTGGACTCGAGGCTTTTGCTCATAGGCGGGTTATTATCAGTTGTACCACCTTATATATTTGTTGTATCTAGAACACTCCATCTACTGCTACTATCATTTCAGTTGTACCTGTTTTATTTGGATTACTGTATATTGACCTAGAGGTGAGATTGTGAGATTTGGGGATTTACTTGTGATATATCTGGGTCGAACTCACTTGAGTCTACATGCTATTTCTTATGCACTGTTATTCCTATATATATCTGCTTGCACCTTTGAGGCTGATTTTACTTGTGAGATTCTGCTGGAATTTTGGAAAAAAGGAAAGTTATTTTAAAAAGGCAATTTGATTTGGTAATAAAGTAAATGCTTAAATAATTTAGTTTTCCTTCACTCTAAAGATCTTAATTGGGTTTTGTATTCTGGGCTTCGGCTTGCTTATTTTACGGACGCCTTAAGACGTTTCGTAATCTAAGTGCCGGTCGCGTTCCGTACTTTGCGGGTCGTGACAGAAAGACTAGGACATGTGGTTCGTTCGCCTACCCGATGAGAGGTCATCAGATAGATTTATTTCAGTAAGAGACGACTTCACGCGGAGATGTTGAGAGTCGACAGAGATGATCGAATGTCAGAAACCTATTATTCCAAGTTTAAAGTATTTGGAAAGACATGCAGGCAATTCTATGGACCCTCTAGAAGAATGAAACCCTAACTCGATATAATGACCATGTGAAAGCCTTTGAACCTTCGGGTTTGCGGCAGTTCCACGGCGCCATTAGTGAGGCTTGGGTTTGCCCTTCTACGGCTGGACCATCGATGCTGTGGTACGTACTCGATACTGTTAAACTGTACCCAAGATGTTGAGCTTTTGGGGGATTATGAGGTTCTGACGAATCAATCGGATGGTTCGACTTCAATCGGATGCTAGGTGGTGAGATCCATTCTTGGGAGACTCCAGATACGAGGATAGCCGTTGGAGCTCAGTCCATGCAGCCACGACGAGACAAGTCCGAAGCAGTCGACGTTAGAGAAAAGTGGAGTAAGAGGTTCGTACGAGATCTTGATGAGACTACGTTCCACTCCGCCGACATCAGAGATGCGATGCGCATGCCGAGGCATGGTACTTGGATTTACCTTCCAGAAGGAGTCGCGATGAGTATGCAGTCGTTCCAGAGCAAGATGCAGATATAGGAAAGGACGATGACTTCCAGACAGTTGGCAGAGACGAGACATGGAAGAGACCGTGAGCAGGATTCCTTCCAGGACACTGCTGCAATGATACTTACACCCAGGATCAGATGTGTCACGTACATTCAGAGAGCCAGAGGCCGACGCCAGTGATATGCTGTCTTACGAGTGGTCGCGATGATTGACCGAGAGATGACCAGAGAAGTGCCAGAATGGAATCATCCCCGTTAGCACACCTGACAGGGCCGATGAGCCGATGGACCGAGAGATTGGTAATTCACAGTGAAGACCTTGACCCAGGAGTGGTCATTGTTACGCACACCAGCAGGCCAGAGTTCATGATCATCGACGAGACGTCCCACTAGTGACCGCGACAGTTGGCCCGAGATTCTTAGAGGATGCACTTGAGCGGTACTATTCCGCCATTATTGATTTCGATGTTTTGGGTGATTTATTCTTATGATTTGATTTTGATGATTGAGGATTTACGATCTTTGCACAGTGTTGCACTTGATATCGTTTTCGTGCTTTGGTTTCACATGTTTGTGATTTTACGGTTTTAGACATTTGAGTTGATTTTGTGCGTATGCACGCACACGATTTGGTTCCTGCACTCTGTATAGTTTATATATGCTTGCAGTGCAGTGATACGCCTTTTGTGCATTTAGATACACTGGACTTCGATTTCGATTGTGCTACTCGATATTTGTTTTATGCACCTTGTGCACCTGATTTGATTTTGCGCATGTTCGGCGCTTGATATTGGATTTCATGATTTCGTGCATGATGGATTCTCCTGGTTTTAGGTTTTCGCGCATGTTGAGCGCATGTCTTGAGATGCGATTTTGGTGCACACCAGATGCACTAAATCGAGATTTTTTTCGTGCATGTCAGATGCACCTGATTTTGCTGTCAGGCACACACGTTGCCTACGACAGATGCTTTGTGCACACCCGATGCACTTAGATCTTGTTTCTGTGCACTTATATGGCACGTATATGGATTTCGATTGTCGTGCGCACCAGAAACACGTAGTATTCATACGCGTATTTTGGGATTGATTTCTTATAGAGCAGTACGTTTTTTTATGATAATTGCGATGTGTTTTCGTACTAAGCAGGACTAGTCAGAGGACAGTACCTGAATATATTTTGCATGCATTGATAGTTATTGAAGGGATTTCCAAAAAGTGAGCTATAGCCTCAGTATTTACCTACGTGTCTGATATGACACGAAATGTTTAAAACAAGGAGACCCTTCTAAATTGTTTCCAAAACGGCGGAACGTACATTTCAAACAAAAGTATATATGTATATAGTTATTTTCTTATGATAGACGTCTGCCACTGTGCAGTGTTATACGCGTTGCACAGCGACTTAAAGAGATTTGGCATGCATTTCCTTCAGATACTTACATATATAGATTCGATATTTACATGTATAGTTTCGAGTTATATCATATTGGTTTTGCTTTGGATTTGGCATTGATGTCTTCCCCATGACTCCGATGATTGCGGGATGCTTGACGGAGTTTTGATTTGAGTTATATGCTCATTTTTCATGCGCATGCGCTGCGCTACGATTTGTTTTATGTATTTACGATTTCGGAGCCCCGACGACTTGATGGTTTTGCTTAGATGTTTTAGTATTTGGGGGGAGTTTTAATTTAAATTCGGGGACCGAATTTCTTTAAGGGGGGAAGATAGTAACGTTTTGAAAATCGTTTCGGTGAAATTTCGAAAAAACGGTAAAATAAGGGGGTTTTCTGTAAAAAGTAAAAATGCAAATATCTTTATTATAAAATTAAATATACATATTCTAGCTATGTAATTGCTAGTATTTGGTGTTTATTGAGCCACTGCTGAAATTTCAAATTTTCTGAAAATTTTTCCGAAATTAATTATTGTAATATTATTTTAAGCCGGTAAGAAAATACATTAAATTAGCGATAAATATAAATTTAAATGGGCTAATTTTAATCTTTAAAATCATGTTAATTAAAATTTAGTTGTAATATAATTTTTTAGTATTTTATTTCAAGTTTTAATTGATTTATTTTATGGAAAACAAAAATAGAGTTATTTTGAACTAAAACTTGCAAATATGGTATTGTGGGGGGTCTTTTTGCATAGAATTTTTTTGTAAAGTTTCTCACACTCACCCTCACTCCCCTTGGCCGGCCTCACACTATTGTAGAAGCCCAAGAATTTTATTTCCCTCTTTTTGACATTAAATCATGTGAGAAATGGGTTAAAATAAGGTTTTTATATATAGTAAAATAGGTGGGGGTATTATGGTAATTGGGAGGGGTTTTGATTTGGATCTTTTGGCATCATCCCCTCATCTTTTTCCCCCTCTTCCTCTGCTGAAACCAGCAGCAGCAGCCCCCCCTCCATTTCTTCTTCTCTTTTCTCTTCAAAATTCCGTCAAAAAATCATCCAAAATGCTTCAAAAATTCCACAAAATCAAAATCTAATCCCTACCCATTTTTACTTGACCATTCTAGTATGGATCTTGGTGAAGAGAAGCATGTTTGGGAGGCTAGATTTGTGCTAGATTTCAAGATGATTGTGGGGGTAAATTCTTAACCTTATGTCTAATTGTTGTTTGGATACTTTAAATCTAGCATAATTAGTTAATAGTTTGGGATTAATTGAATGTTTTGAAAAATTTAGTAAGGGTTTCTGATTTCAATTAGGGTTTTTATCATATTATTATGGATTCAAGGTTTAGTTTAACATCTTAATGTATGTAAAACATAGTTTGGTTGATTAAATTGCACTTGTTATATGTAATTTGTCCAAATTGCTTAAATTGCAAACTAGGTTTTTGTAAAGCTTGAATTTGATTAAGAGAAAAATGTAATTATGTTTTTCTTGACTTCATTAACATTATTAAGTGTGGTTTAATGTCTTTAGTTCATGAAAATCCTAGCTAAATTGTTGTTTGTGCATTTTTGCTATAAAATTGTTAAAATTTGGGTATATTGTAAACTAGAATTTTGGGGCTAAAGAAATTTAATGAGATTAAATAATGGAAATGGTTTTTATGACTTATTTAAGTTGTTTAATAAGTATTATGGCCATTAAATTTGTTCAAACGTCGAGTTTTGTACTAAAACGGGTAATTTGTGCTTGCTAGATTTTCGGAAAAATGGCTTTTAAAGTGAATTTTGGGTTTTTGTGAAAGCAACCATAGGTTTTGACCTATGTGGGTTTCGTGTGTCGTTTTGATCATGAGTCGGATTTTAATGCGATACGGTGCGTTATGATATGTAGGTACCCATGTGGACTTCGAGACGACAAGCAAGCGCGTGGCGACGTCGGCACCGGCGAGCGAGGACCAGGTGAGTAGATTTATATCTACGGAGAGAAGTCGGGTGGATGGCGTATAGCACCCCCGCAGTTCGTGGTGATGTATACGAATACGTATACACACATATATATATTGATTATATTTTGTTTGAGTATATTGATGATAATATGGATATTTGGTGTTCTTGGATGATTTAGTGTCGCGAAACCCTAGAGTAGTGGTCGCACCACACATGCACACAACCACCCATACTTGCATACTTTCTTCTTTCATTTGTGCTTATTCGGGAATATATAGTTATGTGTTCACATGGGTATGGGACTATGTGTTCACATGCGGATTTGAGGATGATACTTGGGTTTGAGATGAGTCGATGAGATTTGTGTTGAGGTTGTGATATCGGTGATATGGCAGGATTCGTATTTGAGATCCGTCCTGATGTTATAGCGGGTCTTTGAACGACGATACGGGTGAATAGTGCTATAAATAAAATGGTCGACATGTGATCGTGATATGAGATATGATATGCTAGGATATTGATACTAGGCCGTATTGGGCGATGTATACCCATTGATGATGATATGTGCTGATGATATCGGTTTGTACGAGACTGTCGATCAGTAGTCAGATCATGACTATATTGATGATATTAGTATTGTACCAGACATAGGTCAGTACCCTGGACTATGATCTTGGATAAAGAGAATACCAGATGAATAGTGTGATGAATATGATATTAACCCGTACCCAGATTTGGGGATGCCGTACGACGGATTTACGTACGAGCTATATTTTGATGATTGATCCTCACACTTGGCTTGGGATGTCTGATTATAGATATGGTATCGGATATGATATTATTGAGGCGGGATCACCGACTAATATATATACAGGTATGTATATGTATCGACTCAGATGTTAGGCGGTTTCCTTACCTGTAGTCCAGCTTGTTAGCTTAGCCCTTTAGTTTAGTTTAGTTGTTAGATTAGATTCGATTCTTACCTATTTCAAAAACTAACGAATCGTGGGTATTTTAAAAGACAGCCTAAGGGATCCTACGGATATTTCAAAAGATGTATCTTTTCATAAAAACACCGTAGCCCCTATTTTCAAAACCCCACGATTCGTGTTATTTCAAATGGCACCATTGTTTAATATTTAGCTCCCGCTCATTTTGGTTGCTCGCTCCGCATCGCATACTTACATTGTTATTTCATATTGCATTATTGACATTATGTTGTTAGGACACCGGCACCATTACCGATGATGCGTATGTACCACGTACACTTACTTGCCGGCTCACACACATCTTCATCGGTAATTGCCATGTCACGTACACCTTAGAAAATATTATTGCTTAACTTAGCTTGATAGCTAGTAGTTTGACATAATATTAGTGTACTTACCTTATATGCCAGCTTAGATATTGTAGTTATTACTTGTCACTTCATGCATACTGTTATTCATTGTTATGCCGTATTCATGGATTCTTATGCCTATATTCATGGGTTTATATGCTATTGATGATTTGGATTCGGATTTCTATGGGATTTTCTGGATTTGGGGGAAAACCGCAAAACTTGTATAAGCTTCTTCCCTCTCTTTTAAATAAAAAGTGCGGTTTTCCCATGATGTATGAGTCGTCCACCATGAGTTTGCCGATGGATTTCGAGACCCGATTCGAGGAGTGGAGGAACCGTTTCGGGTACATGGTGGGCCCGGTGCGATACCCCGGGGCAAGAGGATCATGTTGTTGATGTTGAGCCTGGCAGGGGAGCACTACCGACCGGTGATATTACCCGACGCGTCGGATATCCGGAGGATACCGTCATGGTCTTGAGATGGATGGTAGGGGCCGGTCTGGACTGACGACGCCCTAGATATTGTGATTGAGACATTGAGATTTCGAGATATTGAGGTTCAGAGACTGTGATACAGAGATATCGAGATATTGGGATTACGTTTTGTTCCGATGCTAGGCACTGTTTTATGCTGATTTCATTATGATACCTCATTTTAAAAATACAAAGGAAATCTCACTAAATTATGAAGACAGTTTCTTCATTTACATGTATTCTGTTTTCATGCATTCATACCTCATTCATATGATATATTGCTACCTGAGGCACTGACACGGGCACATGAGATTACACTCGGGTTAGATATTTACCCTACCCTTTGTTATAGACTGCATGTTATATATATAATTGAGGATATATTATGATCATTGACCTAGGTTGCGTTATTTATGCGAGTTTTTTTCCGTAGATGTTTTTCTATTCACGAGTTGGCAACTCACCCCCGTTGTCCCCCAGTTTCTTGCAGGTTTTGCCGTACAGGTTTCATTACGGCTTTGCTGGCACTGCTTCCCATTTCCGGGTGACTTGCTAGTAGGTGGGTTTACTTGTATCGTACCCCCATTATATGTCTTGTATATCATTATTCTGTTGTATCTAGAAGTTCCATCAACCAAACATGTATTTATTTCAGAGATAGAGACCAGTGATGTTTATTCTTTCGACCTTAGAGTCGCGCGTTATATTTCTATGGATTTCTGGTGGTTTTGATTTTCCTTTTGAGTTTTGATCCTCGCCCTTGGCGTTGTATATTATATTGCTTGTGTGGTTGTGACCGTCGATTGACGAAGAGCTAGCTCCCGCTTGGGGATGCCTTTTTGATTTCGTATACTATTCATGTTGTATCCCATTTGGGGGCCAGTTTTTACAAAGGAGACTCTGCCGAAATTTTCGGGAAATGTTTGATGTTTTTTTTAAAAACCGCATAATTCGGCTTATGCTATTGAAACCACTTGTTTTAATTGGTTTTCCTTCACTCTACTACTTTTCTTGGTTTGGATTTCTGGGTTTTCGGCTTACTTAGATTACGTACGCCTCGAGACGTTCGTAGTTTAAGTGCCGGTCATATTCCGTACTTTCGGGACGTGACAAAGTTGGTATCAGAGCGTTAGGTTTTACCTTCGGTGCGTAGGATGACCCTTGGTTGATGGAATAGGTGACTAAAGTAGAGTGACGTACCGTGGGTATGTTCCGTGGCATACTTACGATACGCTACTCCATTTAAGGAGCCTTAGGATATACATTTCTTTGCTCAGTATCATATTCATTCCTGATCTAGCTTCATCGGTACCAGTTGCGGTTTGCTGCCACGATTACGGGCAGGGAGAGCTACAGCTAGAGTTGCGGTCAGCACGAGCTCGTCACAAACGAGGACTGACCCGGGTGAAATTCCGGCGACACACGATTGCGGAGATGTGTCTTTTTACTGTGTTTCCGGGCCACGAGCGTTTGGCGGATCGCCTTTATGAGGTTACTCGGATGTGCTGATCGACACTAGAGGATTGAGCCAATGATAGAGGCCAGCCAGATTTTGATGACCGTTGGTGTATTGCTTACTCATGATGATTGAGGCACTGTTCAGCGTGCAGACGTGTGAGCCAGTTGTTGCTGCGAGCGACGAGATATCGCCCCATATGTTGGAGCTATTGCAGTACAGGTTGTACTAAGAGATGATAGAAGGTCGCTAGTCACCCGAGGATGAATGACTAGGACATGTGGTTCGTTCGCCTACCCGATGATAGGTCATCAGATAGATTGATTTCAGTAAGAGACGACTTCACGCGGAGACGTTGAGAGTCGACAGAGACGATCGAATGTCAGAAACTTATTATTCCAAGTTTAAAGTATTTGAAAAGACATGCAGGCAATTCTATGGACCCTCTAGAAGAATGAAACCCTAACTCGACATAATGACTGTGTGAAAGCCTTTAAACCTTCGGGTTTGCGGCAGTTCCACGGCGCCATTAGTGAGGCTTGGGTTTGCCCTTCTACTGCTGGACCATCGATGCTGTGGTACGTACTCGATACTGTTAAACTGTACCCAAGATGTTGAGCTTTTGGGGGATTATGAGGTTCTGACGAATCAATCGGATGGTTCGACTTCAATCGGATGCTAGGTGGTGAGATGCATTCTTGGGAGACTCCAGATACGAGGATAGCCGTTGGAGCTCAGTCCATGCAGCCACGACGAGACGAGTCCGGAGCAGTCGACGTTAGAGAAAAGTGGAGTAAGAGGTTCGTACGAATCTTGATGAGACTACGTTCCACTCCGCCGACATCAGAGATGCGATGCGCATGCCGATGCATGGTACTTGGATTTACCTTCCAGAAGGAGTCGCGATGAGTATGCAGTCGTTCCAGAGCAAGATGCAGATATAGGAAAGGACGATGACTTCCAGACAGTTGGCAGAGACGAGACATGGAAGTGACCGTGAGCAGGATTCCTTCCAGGACACTGCTGCAATGATACTTGCACCCAGGATCAGATGTGTCACGTACATTCAGAGAGCCAGAGGCCGACGCCAGTGATATGCTGTCTTACGAGTGGTCGCGATGATTGACCGAGAGATGACCAGAGAAGTGCCAGAACGGAATCATCCCCGTTAGCACACCTGACAGGGCCGATGAGCCGATGGACCGAGAGATTGGTAATTCACAGTGAAGACCTTGACCCAGGAGTGGTCATTGTTACGCACACCAGCAGGCCAGAGTTCATGATCATCGACGAGACGTCCCACTAGTGACCGCGACAGTTGGCCCGAGATTCTTAAAGGATGCACTTGAGCGGTACTATTCCGCCATTATTGATTTCGATGTTTTGGGTGATTTATTCTTATGATTGAGGATTTATGATCTTTGCACAGTGTTGCACTTGATATCGTTTTCGTGCTTTGGTTTCACATGTTTGTGATTTTACGGTTTTAGACATTTGAGTTGATTTTATGCTTATGCACGCACATGATTTGGTTCCTGCACTCTGTTTAGTTTATATATGCTTGCAGTGCAGTGATACGCCTTTTGTGCATTTAGATGCACTGGACTTCGATTTCGATTGTGATACTCGATATTTGTTTTGTGCACCTTGTGCACCTGATTTGATTTTGCGCATGTTCGGCGCTTGATATTGGATTTCATGATTTCGTGCATGATGGATGCCCCTGGTTTTGGGTTTTCGCGCATGTTGAGCGCATGTCTTGAGATGCGATTTTGGTGCACACCAGATGCAATAAATCGAGATTTTTTTCGTGCATGTCAGATGCACCTGATTTTGCTGTCAGGCACACACGTTGCCTACGACAGATGCTTTGTGCACACCCGATGCACTTAGATCTTGTTTCTGTGCACTTATATGGCACGTATATGGATTTCGATTGTCGTGCGCACCAGACGCACGTAGTATTCATACGTGTATTTTGGGATTGATTTGTTATAGAGCAGTACGTTTTTTTGTGATAATTGCGATGTGTTTTCGTACTAAGCAGGACTAGTCAGAGGACAGTACCTGAATATATTTTGCATGCATTGATAGTTATTGAAGGGATTTCCAAAAAGCGAGCTATAGCCTCAGTATTTACCTACGTGTCTGATATGACACGAAATGTTTAAAACAAGGAGACCCTTCTAAATTGTTTCCAAAACGGCAGAACGTACATTTCAAACAAAAGTATATATGTATATAGTTATTTTCTTATGATAAACGTCCGCCACTGTGCAGTGTTATACGCGTTGCACAGCGACTTAAAGAGATTTGGCATGCATTTCCTTCAGATACTTACATATATAGATTCGATATTTACATGTATAGTTTCGAGTTATATCATATTGGTTTGGCTTTGGATTTGGCATTGATGTCTTCCCCATGACTCCGATGATTGCGGGATGCTTGACGGAGTTTTGATTTGAGTTATATGCTCATTTTTCATGCGCATGCGCTGCGCTACGATTTGTTTTATGTATTTACGATTTCGGAGCCCCGACGACTTGATGGTTTTGCTTAGATGTTTTAGTATTTGGAGGGAGTTTTAATTTAAATTCGGGGACCGAATTTCTTTAAGGGGGGAAGATTGTAACGTTTTGAAAATCGTTTCGGTGAAATTTCGAAAAAACAGTAAAATAAGGGGGTTTTCTGTAAAAAGTTAAAATGCAAATATCTTTATTATAAAATTAAATATACATATTCTAACTATGTAATTGCTAGTATTTGGTGTTTATTGAGCCACTGCAGAAATTTCAAATTTTCTGAAAATTTTTCCGAAATTAATTATTTTAATATTATTTTAAGCCGGTAAGAAAATACATTAAATTAGCGATAAATACAAATTTAAATGGGCTAATTTTAATCTTTAAAATCATGTTAATTAAAATCTAGTTGTAATATAATTTTTTAGTATTTTATTTAGAGTTTTAATTGATTTATTTTATGGAAAACAAAAATATAGTTATTTTGAACTAAAACTTGCAAATATGGTATTGTGGGGGGTCTTTTTGCATAGAATTTTTTTGTAAAGTTTCTCACACTCACCCTCACTCCCCTTGGTCGGCCTCACACTATTGTAGCAGCCCAAGAATTTTATTTCCCTCTTTTTGACCTTAAATCATGTGAGAAATGGGTTAAAATAAGGTTTTTATATATAGTAAAGTAGGTGGGGGTATTATGGTAATTGGGAGGGGCTTTGATTTGGATCTTTTGGCATCATCCCCTCACCTTTTTCCCCCTCTTCCTCTGCTGAAACCAGCAGCAGCAGCCCCCCTCCATTTCTTCTTCTCTTTTCTCTTCAAAATTCCATCAAAAAATCATCCAAAATGCTTCAAAAATTCCACAAAATCAAAATCTAATCCCTACCCATTTTTACTTGACCATTCTAGTATGGATCTTGGTGAAGGGAAGCATGTTTGGGAGGCTAGATTTGTGCTAGATTTCAAGATGATTGTAGGGGTAAATTCTTAACCTTATGTCTAATTGTTGTTTGGATACTTTAAATCTAGCATAATTAGTTAATAGTTTGGGATTAATTGAATGTTTTGAAAAATATAGTAAGGGTTTGTGATTTCAATTAAGGTTTTTATCATATCATTAGGGATGCAAGGTTTAGTTTAACATCTTAATGTACGTAAAACCTAGTTTGGTTGATTAAATTTCACTTGTTATA
Organism: Agapanthus africanus; assembly: GCA_030015575.1. NCBI lineage: Eukaryota > Viridiplantae > Streptophyta > Magnoliopsida > Asparagales > Amaryllidaceae > Agapanthus > Agapanthus africanus. The sequence goes on along the minus strand of CM057345.1, from coordinate 386,772,170 downwards.
TGTAATTTGTCCAAATTGCTTAAATTGCAAACTAGGTTTTTGTAAACCTTGAATTTGATTAAGAGAAAAATGTAATTAGGTTTTTCTTGACTTCATTAACATTATTAAGTGTGGTTTAATGTCTTTAGTTCATGAAAATCCTAGCTAAATTGTTGTTTGTGCATTTTTGCAATAAAATTGTTAAAATTTGGGTATATTGTAAACTAGAATTTTGGGGCTAAAGAAATTTAATGAGATTAAATAATGGAAATGGTTTTTATGACTTATTTAAGTTGTTTAATAAGTATTATGGCCATTAAATTTGTTCAAACGTCGAGTTTTGTACTAAAACGGGTAATTTGTGCTTGCTAGATTTTCGGAAAAATGGCTTTTAAAGTGAATTTTGGGTTTTTGTGAAAGCAACCATAGGTTTTGACCTATGTGGGTTTCGTGTGTCGTTTTGATCATGAGTCGGATTTTAATGCGATACGGTGCGTTATGATATTTAGGTACCCATGTGGACTTCGAGACGACAAGCAAGCGCGTGGCGACGTCGGCACCGGCGAGCGAGGACCAGGTGAGTAGATTTATATCTACGGGGAGAAGTCGGGTGGATGGCGTATAGCACCCCCGCAGTTCGTGGTGATGTATACGAATACGTATACACACATATATATATTGATTATATTTTGTTTGAGTATATTGATGATAATATGGATATTTGGTGTTCTTGGATGATTTAGTGTCGCGAAACCCTAGAGTAGTGGTCGCACCACACATGCACACAACCACCCATACTTGCATACTTTCTTCTTTCATTTGTGCTTATTCGGGAATATATAGTTATGTGTTCACATGGGTATGGGACTATGTGTTCACATACGGATTTGAGGATGATACTTGGGTTTGAGATGAGTCGATGAGATTTGTTTGAGATTGTGATATCGGTGATATGGCATGATTCGTATTTGAGATACGTCCTGATGTTATAGCGGGTGTTTGAACGACGATACGGGTGAATAGTGCTATAAATAAAATGGTCGACATGTGATCGTGATATGAGATATGATATGCTAGGATATTGATACTAGGCCGTATTGGGCGATGTATACCCATTGATGATGATATGTGCTGATGATATCGGTTTGTACGAGACTGTCGATCAGTAGTCAGATCATGACTATATTGATGATATTAGTATTGTACTAGACATAGGTCAGTACCCTGGACTATGATCTTGGATAAAGAGGATACCAGATAAATAGTGTGATGAATATGATATTAACCCGTACCCAGATTTGGGGATGCCGTACGACGGATTTACGTACGAGCTATATTTTGATGATTGATCCGCACTCTTGACTTGGGATGTCTGATTATAGATATGGTATCGGATATGATATTATTGAGGCGGGATCACCGACTAATATATATACAGGTATGTATATGTATCGACTCAGATGTTAGGCGGTTTCCTTACCTGTAGTCCAGCTTGTTAGCTTAGCCCTTTAGTTTAGTTTAGTTGTTAGATTAGATTCGATTCTTACCTATTTCAAAAACTAACGAATCGTGGGTATTTTAAAAGACAGCCCAAGGGATCCTACGGATATTTCAAAAGACGTATCTTTTCATAAAAACACCGTAGCCCCTATTTTCAAAACCCCACGATTCGTGTTATTTCAAATGGCACCATTGTTTAATATTTAGCTCCCGCTCATTTTGGTTGCTCGCTCCGCATCGCATACTTACATTGTTATTTTATATTGCATTGTTGACATTATGTTGTTAGGACACCAGCACCATTACCGATGATGCGTATGTACCACGTACACTTACTTGCCGGCTCACACACATCTTCATCGGTAATTGCCATGTCACGTACACCTTAGAAAATATTATTGCTTAACTTAGCTTGATAGCTAGTAGTTTGACATAATATTAGTGTACTTATCTTATATACCAGCTTAGATATTGTAGTTATTACTTGTCACTTCATGCATACTGTTATTCATTGTTATGCCGTATTCATGGATTCTTATGCCTATATTCATGGGTTTATATGCTATTGATGATTTGGATTCGGATTTCTATGAGATTTTCTGGATTTGGGGGAAAACCGCAAAACTTGTATAAGCTTCTTCCCTCTCTTTTAAATAAAAAGTGCGGTTTTCCCATGATGTATGAGTCGTCCACCATGAGTTTGCTGATGGATTTCGAGACCCGATTCGAGGAGTGGAGGAACCGTTTCGGGTACATGGTGGGCCCGGTGCGGTACCCCGGGGCAAGAGGATCGTGTTGTTGACGTTGAGCCTGGCAGGGGAGCACTACCGACCGGTGATATTACCCGACGCGTCGGATATCCGGAGGATACCGTCATGGTCTTGAGATGGATGGTAGGGGCCGGTCTGGACTGACGGCGCCCTAGATATTGTGATTGAGACATTGAGATTTCGAGATATTGAGGTTCAGAGATTGTGATACAGAGATATCGAGATATTGGGATTACGTTTTGTGCCGATGCTAGGCACTGTTTTATGCTGATTTCATTATGATACCTCATTTTAAAAATACAAAGGAAATCTCACTAAATTATGAAGACAGTTTCTTCATTTACATGTATTCTTTTTTCATGCATTCATACCTCATTCATATGATATATTGCTACCTGAGGCACTGACACGGGCACATGAGATTACACTCGGGTTAGATATTTACCCTACCCTTTGTTATAGACTGCATGTTATATATATAATTGAGGATATATTATGATCATTGACCTAGGTTGCGTTATTTATGCGATTTCTTTCCGTAGATGTTTTTCTATTCACGAGTTGGCAACTCACCCCCGTTGTGCCCCAGTTTCTTGCAGGTTTTGCCGTACAGGTTTCATTACGGCTTTGCTGGCACTGCTTCCCATTTCCGGGTGACTTGCTAGTAGGTGGGTTTACTTGTATCGTACCCCCATTATATGTCTTGTATATCATTATTCTGTTGTATCTAGAAGTTCCATCAACCAAACATGTATTTATTTCAGAGATAGAGACCAATGATGTTTATTCTTTCGACCTTAGAGTCGCGCGTTATATTTCTGTGGATTTCTGGTGGTTTTGAGTTTCCTTTTGAGTTTTGATCCTCGCCCTTGGCGTTGTATATTATATTGCTTGTGTGGTTGTGACCGTCGATTGATGAAGAGCTAGCTCCCGCTTGGGGATGCCTTTTTGATTTCGTATACTATTCATGTTGTATCCCGTTTGGGGGCCAGTTTTTACAAAGGAGACTCTGCCGAAATTTTCGGGAAATGTTTGATGTTTTTTTTTAAAACCGCATAATTCGGCTTATGCTATTGAAACCACTTGTTTTAATTGGTTTTCCTTCACTCTACTACTTTTCTTGGTTTGGATTTCTGGGTTTTCGGCTTACTTAGATTACGAACGTCTCAAGACGTTCGTAGTTTAAGTGCCGGTCATATTCCATACTTTCGGGACGTGACATAACACTGGAAACCTACCAGTATATCTCGCTTGCCCTGACCAGGGACTACTCGTGTAATGGCTCTCCTAGACACAGCGCAATGTCAACCCCCAATACCGGGAGAGACGAATCCTGTCTAACCGTCACTGCCTCCAAGTGCTTCGGGACTGCACCCAACTACTACCTGTTTGCACGACTCCTTTGAGCCGTGGTAGGGTAGTAATCTAAGTACAGTGGGAACACACTCGAGGCGAAGTGACAGTGTCAAGTCAGCGGACTAAGCTGTACTCATGTCACCTGGAAACTGATAACTGACGATAGGTATAATACCAACCAACAGTCCCCGACGAGTCCTGTCCAATGTACTCGTAACCTAACGAGCACCCACATACTATCTCCAGTACGACGTACTGATGGCTGTGGGACAGACCATCTCCCCTGCTGGGATGAGAAGCGCATACGCTAGTCTACTCCAGAGTATCGATGCCCTGTCTCGATAGTCCAACGACTAGGGACCTGTATAAGGATGTGCTTATAGATTACCCAGCCCCCACAAGTGTGACTGCCATCACAACGCTGGTAATCAAGCAAAGATCCTAAGGGCTCCACTAATATGTATATAAGCGATATGCTAAAAGAAACACATGCACATATTGAAGTAGAGACAAACCAAGTAGCATACTACCATTTTGAGCAAGATTGTCTATACAACTGTGAATATCCCAAGCTTCCATTAAGTAATATACAAGCTAGTATGATACAGTAATGGCCTCTAGGGCATATACACTAACAGTGTCCCCGTTTCGGAGTGTCTGTGTCGGACGTTTCCCCGAGACGAAGTGTCTGCTTGACGTTTCCCCACTACGGAGTGTCGTTGTCGGACGTTTCCCCGATGCGGAGTGTCTGTAGGCGACGTTTCCCCAGCATGGAGTGTCTGTTGTCGATGTGCCCCCGGCACGAAGTGACTGCTTGACGTTTCCCCGAGGCCGAGTATCGGCTGGTTGAATTGTCCCCGAGACGGAGTGTCTGTTGTCGATGTGCTCCCGGCACGGAGTGTCTGCTTGACGTTTCCTCGAGGCGGAGTATCGGCTGGTTGACGTATCCCCGAGACGGAGTGTCTGTTGTCAATGTGCCCCCGGCATGGAGTGTCTGCTTGACGTTTCCCCGAGGCGGAGTATCGGCTGGTTGACGTATCCCCGAGACGGAGTGTCTATTGTCGATGTGCCCCCGGCACGGAGTATCTGCTTGATGTTTCCCCGAGGCAGAGTATCGGCTGGTTGACGTATCCCCGAGACGGAGTGTTTGTTGTCGATGTGCCCCCGCAACGGAGTGTCTGCTTGACGTTTCCCCGAGGCGGAGTATCGGCTGGTTGACGTGTCCCCGAGACGGAGTGTCTGTTGTCGATGTGCCCCCGGCACGGAGTGTCTGCTTGACGTTTCCCCGAGGCGGAGTATCGGTTGGTTGACGTGTCCCCAAGACGGAGTGTCTGTTGTTGATGTGCCCCCGGCACGGAGTGTCTGCTTGACGTTTCCCCAAGGCGGAGTATCGGCTGGTTGACGTATCCCTGAGACGGAGTGTCTGTTGTTTGACACAGAGGTCGATGTTGGAATTGGTTGGTTTGATTTGTTTGATTTGAGTTGGCATCAACATCGCTACACTGGAATATGGTACCAGGAGCGAATCATCATCTGTCTTTGAGAGGATTTGGGAATTGGTTTTGGTTTAGCATCTGCATTGCTGCACTGGAATAATGCCAGGAGCAACTCATCATTTGCCCCGAGAGGATCTGGGAATTGGTTTTTGTTTGTCATCTGCATTGTTGCACTGGAATAATGCCAGGAGCAACTCATCATTTGCCCTGGAAGGATTTGCGAATTGGTGGCTTAGGAGACAGGTTTAGATCCCTATCACCTAAGGCTTTTCAATTTTATGGGCCGTGAGGGTCCCATAAAAGCATTTTCTCCCTACGAGTCGTAAGGATCCCGCAGGTGTATTTTCTCCTTATGAGTCGTGGGGACTCCTAAGTGTGTTTTTCCTTCGTGAGTCGTAAGGATCCCACAAAGGTTTGTTCTCCTCGTGTATCATGAGGACACATGAGTGGGTCTTCTCAATGAAGCATAATTCCAAAGGCGGAGACCAGCCGCGTAACTGGTGATTACGGTGAGGCATGGGTATGCTGAGAATTATTTGAGCCCGTGGATTGTATACGGCAGCCAATTTAGGGACTAACCGTAGGGCCGGAAGAATTTTGGAAATTTGATTTTTTGTTGGCGTCTGCATCGCTGCACTGGAATATGGTACCAGGAGCGACTCATCATTCGCCTTTGTTTTGTTTGTTTTTGTTTTGTTTTATTTTTGTTTTACCGCGATTGCTCTATCATTTCAGCTTTTCTTATCGCGAAGATCGCGATTGCCCTATCATTTCGGCTATTTATTCGCGGTTGCCCCATCATTTCGGCTTTATTTTCATTTTTATTTTCACTCGCTGATTTTTATTACGAGTTGCTTCATCATATCGGCTTTTCTTTATTTTTATTTTATTCACACATTTTTTGTTTATTTACATTTTTTTACATTCCCAGTTTAATGACTTAGAGGTCGACTGTTCCCAGTTTAATGACGCGGTGGTCGATTATTCCCAGTTTAATGACGTGGTGGTCGACTGTTTTCAGAGAACGGCAGATGTCTGAGAGAATCAGTTTTACGAAGAACTTCGGTCTCCGTTTGTATGAAATTGGCGGTTGCAGCTGGACTGTTTGTTAACACACCAGGGGACAATGATATTTCTCCCGCCTTGTATTGTTTCTCAACCCAATCCTTGAAGATGCAACAGTCTTCAATAGTGTGTCCCAGCACTCGGTGGTATGGGCAAAAGTTGGGATGATCGGTCTTGTTCGCTTCACTCAGCCTTTTTGGTTCTGGTAGCCGCAGGCCATTCTTCAGAGCATCTTTAAAAATTTTGTGGACCTTGTCCCTTCAGAATGAGTAGACCTTATTTCTTCTTTCCTCCAAAGTTGTCTCTCGAGATTGGTCAGTTTTTGCTCCGCCCGCTCTCTGCTTATTTAGAGAATCGGTGCTGTTAGAACTTCCGCCTTCTCGGTCGTCGTCCCTCCAAGGTTTCGGTCTGTTTGCGAACTAAAGATCCTGAGCAGACTCGGGCTTTGAGCGTTCCAACGTTTGGACCTTTTTGGTCAGCTCTTGGAATGTTTTGAGACCCGCGGTGCATAGAAACGGGGCCATCCAATTGTTGAGATTTCCGACGAGGAGACTGACAGATTGGTCCTGCTCTATCGGCGGTTCACATTTGACGGAGAGATTGTGCCATCGGGTTATAAAATACGTGCTGCTTTCATTGTTCTTGGGCTTGGTCCTTACGAGCTCGGAAATGGTGATCTTATCGCTGACGCTCATGAATCTTTGTCGAAAACAAAGATTCCATTTAGACGAAAGTGGTAACGGAGCCATCCTGTATGCTCGCGTACCAGTCGAAAGCAACATCGGTCAAGCTATTAACGAACTGGCGGAGGAGAAGCGCATCATTGCCCCCAGTATTCCCGCATGTGGCTTTGAAGTGGGCGATGTGTTGGTTCGCATTTCCCGTCCGATCAAATCTTCCGAATTTGGGGATGACATAGCCGTTAGGAAATTCTACCAGATCATACTGAGCAGGATATGGTCTCCTACTACTGCTGATATCTTTTTGCGCTTCGGCTTCGGCTACCAAGGTTTTGACTTTGTTGGCAACCAAATCCTTGATTTGATCTTGAGTTAGCGGGCTACTGTCATCGGGAGCCAAGACATTTCCTGAGATAGGATGCGATTGAATTTCATGCGGTCCGCCCACCTTTGGATTTGAGGGAATAGGCACCGGCTGTCTCGGGACAACGTTTCCCGGTTCATGAGCTGAGCCCTGTGCTTGATTGGGCGGCTGAGAGGCAAGTTGAGCCATAAGCCGTAAGATGACATTTGTCAAGTCGTCGATCTTTGAGTAGAGCTTGGCCATCTCCTTGTCTTTGCTTCTGAGCTGCTTTCGGAGCTCTTGGAGAAGTTGCTGCTCCGCATTCTTAGGCTGGAAAGTTGGCTCATCTTCGCTTTCCGAGCCCGACTCCTCATGGACCGAAGGGTCTTTCCGCCTATCATCCTCATCGAGAAGGTCTTCATCACCCAGCGGGGGCGGCTGTTCTTGGAAAGCGGCAACCACCTTCAAGCCAGATTGGATTTGAGATGTGGTGGCCACGTTCTTGCTCTTGCTGCGCGTGCCCACCATGTAGACAGTGTGGACCACATACCCAGCCATTTCCACATTTTCATCGGGGTAACCCTGTTCTTCGAACGTCATGAGGTTTAGCCTAGCAGGAGCCCTAGCCCTTTTGTTGGCTCTATATCTGAGCCTTTTCTGCCTTAACTTTTTAATTTTAAGGGCTTGGCGGGCATCCATTTCCTGGGAAGCCATCGTGAGTCGATTAGCGGGGAGCTTAGAGAAAAAACCCGATCGAGCAGTTGTCAGGGGCACCGCCGGAGCTTGCTCGAGAGGCCCTGTTGCTTTGTTGGTGTTGATGGACTTGCCCCGAGCTGGGGCCAGAGAGAGTCGTTCAAACACCGATTTGCGTTTGAGTTGGGGCGCCTTCAAGACCACCACATTTGGCCTCTTGCCTTTCGAGACCGGTTTGTCTGTCACCGGGGCTTGAGGAGCTGGGATGGCGCCAACTGGCATGAACATAATAGAGCCAAATGGTAGCAGTGGCTCCTCCCATTGTCGCCCGAGACTGGCCGGAAGGGCCGTCCTGGAGTCTATCTTCATCGTGTAGGAGATGGGACCCGTGCTGAGAGCTGAGTTCATCTTTGGAGACATTGTTGGGAAGTGATTGCTTGAAAACCTGCATGAAAGAGCATTATTTCAGTATAAATATAGCTATATATATTGACTGAGTTCGCATAAACGTTTAACCCAAAATATGGGAGGAGAGATAGGTCCCACCGGGCGTGCCAGAATCTGTAGGGTGTTTTTCATCACCCCATTGAGATGGGAATACGCGCGCGCTTGTCAGGCGTACTACAGATCACCCCTGCCTAGGGTAGGCCGGGGTTTATTGATTGTGGGGATCCGAATCTCCGGCAGCCGCGGACTAAGCTGCCGTTAATTACCCCTCGCCTTTGGGGCGAGGGAACCTCCGATTAACGGGTTAAACTGGTCATGCGAACTCAATGTGCAGTGTGCGTGTGTTGTGTTTTGAAAGGGGGTTTTGGATATACCGGGAGCCACACAGAGTTTTTACGGGAGTCCCGCTACCCGGATAGCGGGCTGGGGGTTAAGGGGGCTAGCAGCCCCCTTGCGGGGTGCGGCGCAGCGCCCCGTTAGAAATTTTTTTCTAACAGGACAGTGTCGTGGAGCGCGTGTGTGTGCAAATATAAATACATATGTATATGTATATGTATGTACATAAAAAGAGGGGGAAAAGGCATCCAAGGGATGCGTGGGGCCAGCGCCTTGAGTGCTGTGCGCTTAGGTGCTGTACGCTCAGGCGCAAGCTCTCCACGTGTCGACACGTGGGCACTTTGCGCATGAGCGCTGGGCGCTCGAGTGCAAGCGCGCCACGTATCGGCACGTGGGCGCTTTGCGCTCGAGCGCAAGGCACTGGAGCGCAAGCACGCCACGTGGGCGCTTTGCGCTCGGGCGCAGAGCGCTGGAGTGCAAGCGTGCCACGTGTCGGCACGTGGGCGCTTTGCGCTTGGGCGCAAGCGCGCCACGTGTTGGCACGTGGGCGCTTTGCTCGGGCATAATCTGCTGGAGTGCAAGCGTGCCACGTGTCGGCACGTGGGCGCCTTTCGCTCGGGCACAATCTGCTGGAGTGCAAGCATGCCACGTGTCGGCATGTGGGCGCTTTGCGCTCGAGCGCAGGGCGCTGGAGCGCAAACGCGCCACGTGTCGGCATGTGGGCTCTTTGCGCTCGAGCGCTAGCGCGCCACGTGTCGGCCCATGGGCGCTTTGCGCTCGAGCGCTAGCGCGCCACGTGTCGGCATGTGGGTGCTCGGCGCTTGAGCGCTTGGGCGCCGGCAAGGAAAAGAGGGCTTTTAGCCCCAGAAACTCTCGAAAGAGAAATTAGAGTGGAGTTATACTCCTGAGATGTTTTGGGGTTGATAAAAATGGGTTTTTCTTCCTCCTCCTCTATTGACAGGATCTTGAAGATCAAGAGATGTGGGATGTTCAAAATCTCTTCTTTTTGAGATCTGATGGTAGATCCAAGTTCCTCTTCGTGGGTTTTGTGGTGAAAAACTATTTAGTTTTGGAAAAGGAAGAGTAAAACTCTTGATTTAATTCAAAAGGAAGAAGAAGGTTTGAAACCTTCAAAAAAGGGAAAGATGTACAAACCCTAGGTTTTTTGAAAGAATGGAAAAAGTATTCTTTTATTCATCATCATGTTGCCTTATATAGGCTTACATATTTACATATAGCCCCTTGGGCTTCACATAATGGTATTTTGCCTATCCCATGGCTCATGTGCCATTTCATTTTTACACATAAGCCAAGGGCTTACAAAATATTGGCTTTATGCCCATTTTGTATACATTCATGTATAATAAATTACATAAAAATTATTTATTACATGGTTTTGTTGTTGGCATGGGGAGGCTGGCCGCGGGCTCGACTTGGGCGTGGACCCGCTTGACCTGGGTTTGGGCCCACCAAGCTTGGGGGTTGACCTTGAGTTTGACTCGGTCAACTGGGGTGTAAATTTTTACCCCAACACTCCTTAGTCCTTCTCAAGTACTTGAGAATGTTCTTCACAGCTGTCTAGTGACTCTCTCCAGGATCTGCTTGATACCTACTCACCACACTTAGTGAGTATGCTACATCGGGTCTGGTACATAGCATCGCGTACATGATAGAGCCTACTGCCGAAGCATAGGGTATCCCTTGCATGCGAGCTCTCTCCAAATCAGTCTTGGGAGACATCTCTTTGGAGAGAGTGAGTCCAGAGATAGTGGGTTGGTTCCCACGCTTGGATTTTTCCATACTAAACCTCTTTAATATGGTGTCAATGTACCTGGATTGGGACAATCCCAGTATCCGTTTAGATCTATCTCTATAGATCTTAATTCCCAAAATGTAGGAGGCATCACCTAGATCTTTCATTGAGAATCGATGTGATAAGAAGAGCTTGACCGAGTGCAGCATAGGAACATCATTTCCTATCAAGAGTATGTCATCCATGTACAATATGAGGAAGACGACCTTACTCTCTGCAACCTTCTTATAAATACAAGGTTCATCTACATTCTTGATGAAGTCAAACTCTTTGACTACAATATCAATGCAGATGTTCTAACTCCGCGATGCCTGCTTCAACCCGTAGATGGATTTAAGCAGCTTGCATATCTTTCCGCTGCTCCCACTATCTACGAAGCCCTCTGGCTGAGTCATGTACACGCACTCCTTTAAATCACCATATAGAAAGGCGGTCTTAACTTCCATTTGCCAGATTTTGTAGTCATGGTATGCAACAATGGCAAGTAAGATCCGGATGGACTTAAGCATAGCCACTGGAGAAAATGTTTCGTCATAATCCACACCTGGTCGTTGACGAAAACCCTTTACAACAAGTCTAGCTTTGTAAGTCTTAACTTTTCCATCTACACCAAGTTTCTTCTTAAAGATCCACTTGCTCCCAATGGGTTTTACCCCTTCAGGAGCAACTTCCAAAGTCCATACTTTGTTGGTTTACATGGATTCCATCTCAGATCGCATTGCATCCAGCCACTTCACAGAGTCCTTACTCGTGATGGCCTGCTCGAAGCTAGTTGGGTCATCATCTTCCATGATGCAATCCTCGCTCCCACCATCTATGAGAAAACCGTAGTATCTCTCAGGTGGATGGGGAACCTTGCTAGATCGACGGAGAGGCTGGGGTTTGTCGGGTACTACTGAATCCTCTGATTCCAATAAATCATCAGTTGTAGTTTGTGGTGCTGGAATCTCATCCAGCTCTACCTCTTCGCCACTAATTCTTTTAACAAGAAATTGCTTTTCTAAAAAGGTGGCATGTTGAGCAACAAACACCTTTTGTTGTTCACCGTGGTAGAATAGATATCCATACGAATTGCTTGGATATCCCACAAACTTGCAAAGAATTGATCTTGCCTCGAGCTTGTCCGGATTTTGCTTTTTAACATAGGCCGGACAACCCCATATCTTAACTCGTTTAAGAGATGGTCTCTTCCCATTCCATATCTCATATGGAGTGGTAGGTGTTAGTTATATATATGCCCTAGAGGCCATTGTTGTACATATGATATATATTATAATGGAAGCTTGGATATATATAGAGAGGACTTTCTTGCTCGTCATGATAGTATGCTATTTGGTTTTACTTTATCTTAACATGTTGACTTGTATTAGTTTACTGTCTTGCTCTCGCATGTTGATAAAGCCCTTAGGATATGTACTCGGCTACTGGGACTATGATGATATCATACTAGTGGGGCCACGGTAGTCGACGAGTACATCCTATAACTGTTCCTAGTGTTGGAGATAGTGCCCTCAGAGTCAATTATTGGATCACAGGCACGTGATTGCAATGATTGAGGGATGACCTATTCCGGTAGGACAGTCTTACTCAAGATGATAGTATGCTATCTTGTTTATCTTTATCATCGTGTACTGCTTTAGGTGACCTTACAGGTCGCTATTACACGTTGATAGAGCCCCTAGGATTCTTGCTTGACTACCAGCAGTATGAGGGCGATCATATACGTGGGAGCTGGTAGTCTATAAGCAGATCCTTAAAAGGTCCCTAGTCGTGGGAGTTTCGAGATAGGGCATCGATACTCCAGAGTAGACTAGTGTATACAGTCGAGACCCCGACGAGGGGCGGTGGCCGGTCTCACAAGCCACTGGTGTCAGTTGGTTCACCTAAGATGTATACAGGTGCTCATTGGGTTATGAGTACACCGGACAGGACTCGCCGGGAACATGCTAGTTGGTCTTATACCTGACGTCAGATAGCAGTTCCCTGGTGACATGTGTACAGGTTAGTTCATCGACCTGAGATCGTCATTTGTCTTGTGTGAGTTCCCACTATACTTTGATTACTACCCTACCACACTCAAAGGAGATGTGCAAACAGGTTTTAGTTGGGTATAGTCCCGAGCCATATGGAGGCAGTGAGCGGATCTGCAGGGGTTCGTCTCTCCCGGTATTGGGGGTGAGGTCGCGCTGTGTCTAGGAGAGCCATTACACGAAGTCCTTGGCCAAGACAGGAGATTTACTGGTAGGTATTCCAGTAGTATCTCAGGGTGTTCTGGGCTACACTCCGACACGACTTGTACCGCTTTTGGGGGTCTAACTTTTACCAACCCCTAGGCCCGCCATGCGATGCTCATAGACGAACGGACCGGACTGTACGGATATTGTCACTGACAGGCTCAGTAGGGTGTCAGGATGAGTTCGCTCACAGACGTCCCTTTTGGTCAATAGCTGGTGGCCCGTCACGTATGGCTAATACCTCTGACGTGCTAGTGGTTAAATCCATAGTCAAAGTATTGACGAGTCTTTAGAGTCCCCCACAGACAGTTGCTCAAGTTTCGGGCGAAACGCTGTAGAGGCCGTATGAAGATATGGCAGGGTTCGATCAGATACGCGCGGTATTGCACGGATCATGATCGGACGGTTAATACTAGCGGGCTTTGGTTTAAGCCGGATCCTAGTATTGTACAGTGTAGATTTTGTCTCATTGCATTTGTATTCGGTCGGAATACAAATGCGGATATGTATATACAGTAACGGGATTTTCCTGTAATTTATTACGGGATCGTTTTTCTGAAGTTGCCAGTTTGTTTTCCGTTTCGGCCATTTTCCTTTGTTTCTTTCCTTGGCTGAAAATTGGTGGAGGAGGGTTTATTTGCAATTGTGCAAATTAGCATTGTGGAGGGTGGTCTTTGCATATTGTTGCTTCATGATGGTTGCACCATCATTTGACTTCTTCACTCATGATTGCTTGACTTTTGGATGTTATGATGGTTGATGGAGTGTTGGACTTTGATTGTGATCATTGCTTATTATCATCACCCTTTCTCTCTCTTGCATTATGTTGGGGGTCACTTCTTTTTCATTCTAATTCACTCAATTCTCTCATTCCTCATGCATATGGCCGGCCACAACAAGTAGTGGGCTGTCCAAAAAAAATTTGAGTGTGGGATTTTGATCTTATTTGCTCATACAAAATCCCATAGCACCATTTCAAAAAGCACATCTCCTTCTACACCACCAAAAGGCAACTTCTAGTAACCCCATGAGACCCGGTGTTCTACACTTCATTCTACAGCAATTCTTTGACACGTCGACTCGCCAACTTCATGCCCGAGTTGCCTCGGTCCAGAGGTGGGAGCCCGTAAAAGAACTCGGCGATGTGGTGCCCTTCCGACGAGGAGATGAAGACCGGAGATTCCGCGGGGAGATCGGGACGACGACGAGAAAACCGAAGGATACGGATCGCTCGGTATATCTCTCTACCCCTTCTCTAGTTAGCCAGGATTAGATTAATGGCCCGATCCGAGATTCTTGTGCGCGGTGGTGCCGGTTCTAGTTTATAGAAAAGTTTTGTATTCCGCATTTTGGCCTCGGATTGACGGCCGGGACGCCGTCGTGCACTTACACCTAGTCGAGGGTGTATCGAGACAGGGCATCGATACACCAGAGTAGACTAGCGTATACGCATCTTGACCCATATGATGGGCGATGGATGATCCCATATCCATCGGTGTTTGACATCAAAGATAGTGTACGGGTGCTCAGTGGAGACTGGGTACACTGGATGGACTCGCCGAGAACTCCCAGATAGTATTATACCTCACGTCAGATATCAGTTCTCTAGTGACACTGGTACAGCTTAGTCTGTAGACCTGAGATCGTCATAGAGTCTTGTGTGATTCTCACTGTGCTTTGATTTCCATTATACCACGTCCAAGAGGGCGTGCAAAATGGTGGCTTTTGGGTACAGTCTCGAATCGCATGGAGGCAATGAGCGATAGGAGTGGTTTCGTCTCTCCCGGTATAGGGAGTTGATGTTGTGCTGTGTTCGATTGGCTATAACTGGAAGTCCCTGGCCAGGGAGAATATTGAGTACTACTGGTAAGTGTTATCAGTAGGTTCTCGACCTGTTATGAGCCTCACATCGACACGACTTATCAGTTACTGGGGTCTGACGTTTACCACCCCTAAACCAGATATGCGACATATCAGACGAAGAGACCGGACTGTACGGTAGTGTTACTGATTGGATTCATAGGAGAATGTACAGGCTTGCTTGTTGATCTTCTGATCGCTCAATACCTGGGTGGCTGTTACGTTTAGCTGACCGCTTGCAGCTTGTGGGTGTTTGACATGATCATCACCTGCTACCGGCGTATTGACGATTCTTTAAAGTCCTACACAGAAGTTTCTTGACTCTGGCAAAACGGAGTAGGAGCACATATGTGATATGTGCGGGACCGAGGATAATACGATATGAGATACCGTATTCTATTCTCGCGATATTTGATATCGGCCGGGTATATGTGATATAGCCGGGTCATCTGATCAAGTGTTGATTCGATGAAATGATACAGTTAATATTAGTCGGTTATTTGAGAAATAGCCGGATTGTCGGATCAAGTGTTGATTCGATAATTTAATGTATAATTATATATGTGATATATTACATTACATTATCTAATATTGGCTCGCTTTATTGATTCATTTTCTCACCGGATAATACGTTGATATATATGCGATATATATTAATTGTATTATTTTCTTTTGTTACAAAAATATATTATATATGTGATATATAATATTGTAACAAGTTATGATTACAAATGCAACATGATTACTGAAGATTAAACATGGTTAGGGTTTGATTTGGGTTAGCTTATTCATGAAGCTTCCAGAAGCTTTTCTTTTGTTTCTTGCAAAGATATTATGTGTTGATATTTTGGAGATATTTTCCTAACCCAACCCATACCCTTTAACCCTAGTTAAATCTCTACAATGGTTAAGTCTTTCATGACTTAACCATGGTTGCAATTGTAATGATATAACAATTCATTATTCATCACAAAAGGATTATTCATTCTTCTTCTTCTTCCTTGAGCTCTTGAAAAGCTTTCTAGGTTTTTCTTTTGTGATGTATTAGTGTGAGAAATTGATAATAAAAGAGAGTATAAATCCTACTTCATCATCCTCATCTAATCTAGCCAATTAGATTAGGGTGTTCACTTCATTAATACTTGATTAGTGAGTGAGAGCTTGAGTTAAAGAAATTTCAAGGTAGATCATCTTAGAAAACGAAGACCTCAAGATAGCATAGATCATTCGGGTTATGGAGCTTCTCTTGAGTCCGGGAGATCATGGATCACGGTGAAGAGACTACTACTCGGAGCTTATGAAGCGAAGGAGCGGACTACAAAGATTGTAATCCCTCTCCCTTAGTTGTAAA
This sequence comes from Agapanthus africanus, assembly GCA_030015575.1. Taxonomy (NCBI): domain Eukaryota; kingdom Viridiplantae; phylum Streptophyta; class Magnoliopsida; order Asparagales; family Amaryllidaceae; genus Agapanthus; species Agapanthus africanus. The sequence goes on along the minus strand of CM057345.1, from coordinate 386,756,247 downwards.
GATGTTTACTTGCATATTTAACCCTAATTATCTAGCAAAGATCCTCGCTTTAGGTTGTTCGGCATGTCTAAATTTTAAATCGGGCATGGTTGATGCCTTATAGACCCTTGTGACAGTGCCTAGTAACTCTACAGTGATATCAGAGCCAAGCTAGAGTATTAGGTGACGTGTATATGAAGTTAAAAGTCCGATCGAACGCCGGAACATCGTTTTTTGACCCCTCTCTGGAAATTTTTTTAAAATATGATTTTTTCCGTATTAAAAATACTCAGAAAATTCAGCAGGTGAATTTATGGATTACTGTGAAAAACGGGTCACTGTAGCCCTAAAGGCGCCGCGGAACCGCGACCTTAACATGCTTCTGGCGGCGGTTCCATGGCCGTACTTGGGTGTCTGTGATTGGTTTTTCTAGGGTTTATCCGTAGCTATTACTACAAGCTTCTGGGAATTTTTAATCTTACTCAAGTGTTGAGTTTTCTAGAGATCATTTGTGTTCGTTGATTCGATCGGAAAGTTTAATTTCATTTAGTTTTCCGGATAATTTAGAACGTGTTAAAATGTTCGAACGGATATCAATAACTTGCTTTTTCCTGACATGAAAAACTTTCAAGTGTTGAATATTTCTTGAGTTTAAAACTTTTGGAAAAACATGCAAGCATATCTGTGGACCCTCTAGAAGAACGTAACCTTAACTCGATTATGTGACCGTCAAAACTTCCACTGAACCTTTGAATTTGTGGTAGTTTGGCGTTGCCACATGTGAGGCGTTGGTTTGACCCTTCTAGGCTGGTTCATTAGGGCGGTGACGTGTTCTGGAATTTTTTGATCTCCGCTCAAGTGTTGAGCTATTTGGGAATTCTTGGGTGTGTGATTATTCGATCGGAAAGTTTAACTTTGTCTATTTATCTGGAATGTGATACAATATGTGGAATTCATATAGTTAGGCATGAAATGCGAAGTATGTGATATTTCGGATTTATGATGTCTAAAGTGATTGTGGATTCCAAATGTTGTAGTTTTACACTGTAACGTTTTAGAAATCGTTTTGCGAATTTTCCCGTTTTAGGGCAAAATTATCGGTTTTTCCCGTTTTAACCCGATTTCGATCAAACGACCGTATAAGCTTACCGACACCTAGTTTGGCCAAAATAAAGCTTGTGCGTGAACTTTGGGGGTATTTGGGAGGTTTTGGTTCAGATAGATTTTTTCCCGAATAAAATATTATTTTAAGCGGTATTTTGTGCACGTAAATCGGGAAAATTTTTCTTTTGTGAATAAATTAGTTTTTTCACTAGAATTATTTTAGAAGGTTCTTTTTAAATATCTAGATTTTTTTTGGTGACTAATGGTTCCTTTTTAAAAATAAAAGAAAAGGGTCTAATGGTGGCAAAATGCATTAATTAGCATTTATTACTCTTTTTCCTTGCTTTTTCTTCACAAAATATTACACAAACCCCCCCTCTCACCTTGGCCGAGCCTCATCCCCCCATTTCTGTCGAAAAAAATTCCAAGCTCATTTCTCTCTCTTTTTCTTTCAAAAACACAAAAAGAAATCCAAAAAGAAATCCAAATATTCCTATATAAATATTAAACCATTTTTCCTTCACTAATCCTTCATGGATCTTCATCAAAGCTTGATTTTTGGAGGCTAAAATGATGGATCTAATTTCTTTTTGGTGTTCTTGAGGAGGTATAATTTCTTACCTTAATCCATAATTAATTGCTTTAATCTTGAACTAGCTAATTTAGTTAACTATTTAAGTGCTTAGTTTAGCTTTTAATTCATGATTAATTCATTATATTTGGTTTAAGAAATTCATGTTAGGGTTAAATTTTTATTAAGTGATTAGTGTTAAATTGTGTTTTGGAAAAAAATAATCTAGTAGAAAATGTTAAAATTTGCTAATAAGCATTTTGTTTAATTAAGCAAAGTTGCTTACTAGATTTTTGCTAAAACATAATTAGCGAGTGTTAAAAATATAGGATTGGTTTAGATAGCTTAGTTAAGCTATTTTAAGGTATTTGTAATTGTTAGATTTGCGTTATCTTGAATCTAGTGCGATATATTGCGATAGGTTGCTTACTAGATTTTGGTAGTTGCGATGTTATATCCAGTGTATTCATCATAATTTTTGTGTTGTGTTGCGCGATCGGGACGATCGGGGTCCAAACTTGGTGTTTTGTAGTTTAGCGACCCCAATTAGGGTTTTGGCCGGTATCGTGCGCGATAGATGCGCTAAGCGCGCAGTGTAATTTTCCGGGCGTTTTCATCGCGTTTCGTTGTCTTTTCGTCTTTTTAGGATATTTAGCTTATGTGTTGTATTTATGAAATTTTAGGTTCGCAAGCAGGGATTTCAGGTGCTGCGGACAAGGGGAAGCAGGTGGTCTGATTTTTATAGCTCGAGACCATCGGTGAGTAGATTTAACATCTACGGGGAAATCGCCCGTATGGCGTTATGCGTCGGGGCGAATATGATATGATAGTTGCATATATTTGCATATTAGTTACTTTCATATGAATGTCATTGCATAGCATTATCTGTTGTACTTGACTCGTAACTTTAGATATAACACATTACTGACGGTTCATGTTGCACGAGCACTAAATTGTATGCTACACCCACACCGTCTGTAATTGCCATGATACGCACAAACACCTACATATGTGATATGATTGTGGATAGGAATGATTGGAGTAGTAACTCTTATTCTATTGTGCTTATGAAATACTGTGGACACATACTTACGTGATATTGCATTGGGCAGGAATAGTTAAGGTAGTGAACCTTATTCCACTTCACTTATATCTTGCTATAATTACTTATACATCATGCATACATATTGACATGTACACCCTCGTACTTTATTACATGTAGATACTTAAATCTTGCTACACTTACAAGTACACTTCATATGATACTGCATTTATTTTCGAAGGAATTGGGAACCGCATGATATGTTTTAAGCTAGATTCAATTTAAAGAGCGGTTTTCCCTTTATATGCTCATATTGATGTTTTATGTTGCATATATCAGTTTTATATGGATTTTACGCATTGAGATATGGATTTCATATGATTTATGGATTTAAGAACCATGGGGGATATTTTCAAGAAAACTTTGTATTGTTTGAAAACCCGGTTTCTCTTGATATGATATTTGATGCGTCCACCATGTGATTTCTCGGTTATGAGATTTGGCTTGTGATACCCGATTCGAGGAGCGGGACGCACCGTCTGCGGGTACATGGTGGACCCGGTATGGTACCCCGGGGTGAGTGGTGATTTCGTGGTGTAGACGATAAACCTGACGGTGGGACCACTACCTACCGGTGATTGTATTTGGACTCGGCGGTTATCATGGAGATACCGACCGGAGTGAGGTATGACATATCGTCAGGGCTAGTCATGGTAACAGCGCCCGAGTTATGAGGATTTACGTGTCGATGCTAGACACGGGTTTCATGATGTTTCGAGTGTCGGTGTTTGACACTCAGGTTTTCGTGAGACATACAGGATGTGAGGGCCGATCTGAGGATGCGGTGCCTGAGGATTTGGGATTTGATGTGTCAGTGAGGGACACTGGTGTTTTTCCATGCTGATGATTTTTGCATGAGATTTTATATTATATCATCCCACACTCAGGATTATGTTGATATGCATTGTTTCATATAGTTGTAGTACCCTGATGATTTACCTTTACATGATTGTTGCATATTCACCTATCATACTCATGCTATCGGATTACTTGTGATAGATAGATCGCTGTTCGTGCATACTTGCGATTACTGTATGATGTTATTTACTATTCACGAGTTGGCAACTCACCCCCGTTGTGCCACAGTGTTGTGCAGGACTTACCCTCTGAGTAGTCGCGGCAGGGCATCTTATCATCTCTACTTTTGCGGATACCGCTACGGTTGGCTGTAAAGCTTTGCTTTTAGGTGGGTTGCGGTTATCTATTTGTACTTTGTATATTTTTTTTGTTGGATCTAGTATTCTCCATCTACCACTATGTTGTATATGACTTAGAGACGACTTGTGAGGATTCAGTGTTATTTTGTGGTGACTTTGGGTGCCGTGCTCGTAGGAGCCGGTTTTGTTGAAAAGTTTTACTTCTTTATGCAGTTTTCTTTTATATTTCTTCGCTTCGGCGTCGTATATATGTTGTGGTGGTTGTCTCCGCCGTTGGGCGTGATTTGCTCCCGTTTGGGATGCTTTTATTATTATCTATGTTGTACCCGTTTTCGGGGTTAGTTTTTATAAAGGAGGTGCTGCCGAAATTTTTAAGAACGAAAACTAAACTTAAAGATTTTTACTTGAAAATTTCCGAATGTTTAAAACTATGTTTTTCTCCGTTGATCCAGTTTTGGGTGGTTTAGATTTCTGGGTTTCGGCTTACTTAAGTTGCGTACGCCTTTAGACGTTACGTAGTTTAAGTGCCGGTTACGGGCCAAATTTGGGTCGTGACATACACTTTCTTTTCTGTGACCGTAAGCGTAGTATGTGGTGTATCGCCGGTTTCGTTGCTATACATCAACGACAGTCGGGATACGCATACTTGCTTACGTTGATGATATGAGATATTATGTGTTGCTGTGATATGTTATATTGGATCGTCGTGTTCTGAATAGCCGGGGGTTTTATATGAAATGGGGGTTGTTATTTTCATTCATGTAAAATTCATTTTTATGTAATATTCTTTTATTGGGGCACTTCCGGGATGAGGTTAATGTCACCATTGTATATTATTTACTTTTCCGCATTAGGTAGACCCAAGGAGGGAAGCACAAGTAACCGGCTTCTAGGGTACAGTGGGAGGCCATCTCGAGGAGTTGAGACCGGGTCTCCTAACCCTAGAATTGGCAGTGTTGCTTGCCGCTCTCATAGGGGTCTAGGGATGTGGGTTTGGCTATTCATCGCGACCGTGGAATCCGTGTTTTATACAGGCTTGAAATAAAACACGGACGTCCTAGATATTCAATATTTCATATGTTATCTTCTGCTGCAATGTTCTGTGATGAGATCATATTACTGCCTGAGACGAATGCTTATACTATATATATGATATATAAATATTACAGCTTTCGTTTCTTCTGTGATGCTTAGGAAGCATAACTGATGGGATTTTATTAATGAGATTAATAAAAGAAAAGAAACCTAAAAGATGTTGTAGAATCAAAACTTTATAAAAAGGGTAGCTATAGTCTTGCTTTGCACAGCGGTATATATGATATACCCTGCACCTTATTTGATGAGGAAAGAGCCGAGATCCCTTCACCGGGAGTGACCTCTTTAGCAAAACTGGCAAATGCTACAAACTCACGGTTTAGTTTTCGATTGCTTCTATATAGTTCTTGCTTTGCATAGCGGTATATATAATATACCCTGCACCTTATTCGATGGGGAAAGAGCCGAGATCCCTTCACCGGGAGTGACCTCTTTAGCAAAACTAGTGAAAGCCTCAAAAACACTCCTTTTTCAAAAATCACTTGTTTCTACAACGATATCAAGTTCATTACGCTCATGGTTTTCTGAAAAACCTGCATAGCCCTCCGTCATTTCAGATAAAGACTATTTAGTATTCGTGCTGCGTTTGTTGGTATTTGTCAAGGCGTAGTGAGCGGTAGCTGACTGGTACTTATCTATTTAAGGATGTGATGCGATTGGATTAGGGTAGTCGTATGACCTTGTTGGCTTTTGTCAAGGGTCATGCGGGTGGGTTTATTTCAATCAAGAAATGACGGGTTGAACTTGACTAGCTTCCAATGGTTTGTTGGCCTTTGTCAAGGTCATAGGGGGTTAAGGGTAAAAGAATTATCGGGAATTTCAAGTGTTGAAATTTGCAATGAGATTGCATACCTACTATGAGATAGTTGGATCCCGATACTCGTTGCGAGTAAGAGTTACTCCTGGAAGAATTTTACACAGGACAATTAGCCGATCAAGTAGGTGTCTAGAAAGGTGTTAACGGGGTTAAAGCCTCTGGGAAAACGAGGTTTATTTTAATTAAGTCCGTGCTTTCGCATGGAGAACCTCCCTCAAAGTACCAACACTGATCTGGCTAAAAGATTGACGAAATTGTAGGGTGTAATTAATCCCGGCTAATCTTATCTTTTAGGGTTTGAAGGAAGATTTGATAAAAACAGTAGGAGACATTCTGATTAGATAAGATAATAACCAATCTAATCTTGCAAGAGCATACGCTAAAGTGTTTCCTTCTCTCTCTCTCCAGGCAGCGACCATGTTAGGCCTTAATCAAGATAATAATATGGATGTATTGACTGAACCCGGTTATTATACTGAGCAGGAGAACGTTGGTCCCGTTCTTTCTTATAAGTGCTATAAGACTGAACAGGAAATAGGAGAATGTCTGGATTCTCACACCGCCCAGACGAAGAACAAGCATGTTGATGCATCTTCTTCGGGTGTGTTAGTTATTGAGAACTGTTTCTCAGTTCACCCTACGTCCTGGGTATTAGATACCGGATCGGGATCCCACATATGTAAATTGTTACGTAGGCTACGTAAAGGTAGTGAACTGGGAAAGGGTGATCATTCCGTACAAGTAGGGAATGGTACAAATATTGCAGCCAAAGCAGTTGGCGAATATCACCTTGTATTACCAAGTAGTAATACATTGATTCTGAATGAGTGCTATTATATACCGAACATGATGTGCAACATTATATCAGTTTCTTTATTAAGTAAAGAAGGGTATAATTTTGTAATACAGGATCATGTTATGAACATCATCCTAAATCAAAAGTTGATTGGATCAGGCTCGTTACATAATGGCATATTCATTCTCAATCAAAATATAGTCCTTAATATACAAAACACACACAAGAGGAAGAGTTCTGAAATGAACGAATCCTTCTTGTGGCATTGTAGACTTGGTCATATCAATGCGACACGGCTAGCTAAGTTACATAAGGATGGATATTTGAATCCGTTCGAATTATCATCTTATGATACTTTCCATTCATGTCTCAAAGGTAAAATGACTAAAACTCCGTTTAGTGGACACGGAGAAACGGTTGAGGAACTCTTAGGACTGGTACATAGTGATGTATGCGGTCCCATGTCTACACATGCCAGGAACGGTTCTTCCTACTTCATTACACTCACCGACGATCTCTCAAGATACGGACATGTGTTCCTGATGAAACACAAGTCTGAAGCTTTTGAGAAATTCAGAGAATATAAGAACGAAGTAGAGAACCAAATGGGCAAAAGTATTAAGATCCTTCGATCTGATCGAGGAAGAGAATACTTGAGCAATGAGTTTCTATACTATCTAAAAGAGAATGGGATTCTCTCTCAGCTTACTCCTCCTTATACACCACAGCACAACGGTGTATCGGAATGGAGGAATCGCACCCTATTAGATATGGTGCGCTCTATGATGAGCACTGCTGAGTTACCTATTTCTTTCTGGGGACATGCACTGGAGACAGCTGCATACCTATTGAATCAAGTTCCATCTAAATCTGTACTTACCATACCATATGAGATATGGAGTGGGAAGAGACCATATCTTAAACGAGTTAAGATATGGGGTTGTCCGGCCTATGTCAAAAAGTAAAATCCGGACAAACTCGAGGCACAGTCAGTTCTTTGTAAATTTGTAGGATATCCTAAACATTCACATGGATATCTTTTCTACCATGGCGAGGAACAAAAGGTGTTTGTGTCACAACCCAAGTTTGGATGTGACTGGCACTTAGATTGTATCATATCTAAAGATATGCACACAGTCCAAGTAAGCCGAAACCAAGATCAAAATCCTTTTTGTGGAATTCTTTATATAGAAAATTTAATTTTTAAGTAAAAATCACATGTTATGAAGTTAAAATATTAAACAAGTATAAGGTGTTAAGTTTGGTTGCATCCCTAGTTGGGATCAACAATATCAACAGCGGAAAATAAAACCTCAGTATATAGTGCATCAATACGAATCTCAGACATGAAGAAATGAAATCACAATTTATAGAACCAAACCATCTCAACTGTCAATAATAGACATATCATCTCTCACTCTAAATCATATACAGGTCTGATGGAGATTTTCTAGATACAAAATACAATACCAAAAGAGAAGGTTACTACATATGTAACCCACCTATCAAAAGATGTGATAAAGCTGCAAAAGTAGATCTGCACCGCAGCTAACCGTCCACTCTACCCCTGCAAGGAACTGTGGCACAATGGGGGTGAGTTACCAACTCAGTGAATATAACTAACATATAACGGTTAATTATGTAAATATGACGATCATACTAACTGAAATATGAACAAGTATAATGTATGATTTCTGTGGAAATCATGAATCTATAATATACGAATCTCATAATCAAAACTGAAATCTCATCATTTATTCCCAATAAAATTTTCATTTCCCCGTGTCCATCATCGACACAAAACATCCGTTTCTCACAGGCATCATTCCTCGAATGATCCTGAAATCAACAATACTGGTCGTTATCATCTAGATATACGCCGTATTTTTACCACTATCTTCGGTATCGAGTAACCTCGCTAGGCTCCCCCACCTCAATGCGGCTATCCTGCCCCTCAGTCTCGACCGGGTCCACCATGTATCCAACTGTATATCTCCCCCACTCAGTATGGATAACGTAAAATCCGCGACCGTATATCTCCCTCACTCGGTCCGGAATAAAACCAAATCATAAAACATCTCATGGTGGACATGACACATCAATCATAAAATCACTGGATATATGTAATAGTATTCAAAACTCAAAACCATAAATCCTCAATAATACATTTACCTCTTATATCAACATGAAATACGCAAATACTAAACATGATGTTAATGATGCAAACTACTACTGTTATTGGTGTTTAAGATACAATATGAATCAGTTTTAACAAGAAATTTACTAAGTGTAAAAGTGACATGGTAATATCGACGAGGTGTGTGTAACATGTAAGATGTGCACGTGGCATAACTCGTCGATACTTGTGCGGTGTACTAGCAACTAAGCAAGGTATGTGTGAATTATGAATGCATATTGTTAATTTAGCATATTAAATAACTCTTTTATTTAAATAAAACTACGGGCGTATAACGCTATCTTTACAAAATTCCTCGGTAGATATTTAGTCTACTCACCGTAAAACGTCGAATCTATTCAAGAATTGCCAATCCTTTCCCTTTCCTCGCTGCCTCCGAAAATCCCGTATTCGAATCTAACATCACAAATTAACTTATATAAGGAAATGGTTACTCCGACATGATGGAAAAGAAAAACACCCGTTCCCACGTACTAGTTATATTGTATACGACTATATCGAGCTATTTAACACTTAACCTTACTGGATTTTAACCTTAACCTGCATCGCTACAGAATTTAAATCGCGATGCGTTTTAATCGTATCGTATTTGGTGTTTTAAGATATCCTTTCCAATATACGCTTCCAGATTCAGTGAAACTAATTTATTTAAACAATACCAAAATGGCCAAAATGATACACTGAAATACACCCAACCAACCAAAACTACCTAGCCACCTACAAAACCGGCGCCGCCGGAATTCCCATATTGGTCGCCGGCCCAAATCCGAGCCCTCTGGTTCGTGATCCTATGTGTTGCTCTAGGTATTACATACATCATTTTATTACTGTTTTGTTAAGCTTATTCTTCTCTGAATGATAGCAGATTTTAACAGAGCCTATAATTAACTAAAATACGATATTATGGAACATGTTCATTTCAAAATAATTTAAGTACAAAACCTAAATTCCTACTGTGATCAAGATTTTACCCACAATATGTTGTTGGAATAACCCCTCCAAGATGCTAAGCCCCTTGTCCTAACTTGAGGGTGATGAAAAACTAGAACTTAGCTTCCTTCTTCTTCTTCTTCCTCTTGTTCTTTCTTTCTCTCTTTAGTTTTTGTTTTCACTCAGAAATTTCAGAATTTATCTATTAACTATGATCTGAACAAGGTTTATATATGGCAATTGAAGGAATAAGGTAAAGGAGGAGGTGTGATCAAGCTAGAGGTAAGGGTTTCATGCAAGTAGGAGGTATGAGATAAGTGTTGTGCATGCAAGCAAGAGGTGTTCATGCCTTATCTTCATAATTTGTTTTAATTTGAATTTAAATTCTGAACTAAATCTTGGTGAACCCTCTTTCTACTTACACCCCTTAACAAAACTCAATTTGCATAAAAAACAAAACTTGTATAAAACCCCCTCATAACTTATGTTATTATAAAACACACATTTTATTAAAATGAAGCTAAAATTGTCACTAAAACCCTTATAACTTATTTATGTTGCATACTAAAATTTTAATTTAAATTGTTTTGCATAGAACTTATGAAAATTGACTTATTTGCTTTTAACAACTTTATGATTTATCATATTATTATTAAATTAATTAATTTTATTTATTTCTAAATTTTCCGAATGCTACAATATTCCCCCTTAAGAAAATTCGGTCCCCGAATTTAAAATAATTAACTAGACATTCCTTCGAAAAGATGTGGAACTTTCTTTCGCATCGCATCCTCGGTCTCCCAAGTAATATCCTCGCGATTCTTTCCTTGCCAAAGAACCTTTACAGACGGAAGTACCCTCGATCGTAATTTCTATGCCTGCCTGTCAAGAATAGCGACTGGCCGCACTGTGTAGGATAAATCCGGCTCAAGTTGTAAGGTCTGATGCTGGATCGCGTGAGAAGGATCGTGAAGATACTTGCGAAGTATCGAAATGTGAAACACCAGATGCACATTGGGAAAACTCGGTGGAAGTGCTAAGCGATAAGCTACAGGACCCACTCTCTCCAGAATCTCGTAAGGTCCGACATATCTGGGGCTGAGTTTCCCCTTCTTCCCGAAACGCATCACACCTTTCATTGGAGATACACGAAGGAACACAGTATCTCCCACTTCAAACTCGAGTCTACGACGTCGTCGATCTGCATACGATTTCTATCTGCATTGGGCCGCCCTCATTCTATCCCGTATCAACTGAACCTTCTCTGTAGTCTCCTGTACTATCTGCGGTCCCAAGATGCAACTCTCGCTCAGTTCCGTCCAGCAAACGGGCGATCGGCATTTCCTCTCATACAAAGCTTCAAAGGGTGCCATCTGGATCGTCTCCTGAAAACTGTTGTTGTACGAGAATTCTATCAAAGGTAGGTGACGATCTCGACTACCACCGAAATCAAGGCTACAAGCCCGAAGCATATCCTCTAGTGTCTGAATGGTCCGCTCCGACTGATCATCTGTCTGTGGGTGGAAAGCTGTACTAAAACTCAACTGTGTACCCAAAGCTTCTTGAAGTTTCTGCCATAGCCTGCTAGTAAACTGGGTACCCCTATCTGAAACTATGCACGTCGGAACTCCATGCAGACGTACAATCTCATCGATATAAATCTGAGCATACTGTGCAAAACCATACGTCGTCTTCACTGGGAGAAAATGAGCTGCCTTTATCAATCTATCAACAATCACCCAAATGGAATCATACCCTCTGCTAGTCCTGGGTAGACCCACCACGAAATCCATGGAAATCTATTCCCATTTCCACTCTGGAATGGGTAAGGGCTGCAACTCTCCGGCTGGCCTTTGGTGTTCTGCTTTGACTTGCTGAAAAGTCAAGCATCTCGAAACATATTCCACAACATCCCTCTTCATTCCTTCCCACCAGTAAACATCCTTCAAATCATGATACATCTTGGTGGAACCAGGATGAATACTGTATGCTGACCTATGAGCTTCCTCTAAAATCTCACGCCTCAATCCGTCAGAATCTGGCACACAGAGACGAGTCCTAAAACGTAATACTCCCTGATCATCAATCACAAACTCCGTCTCCCAGCCCTGCCTAACCTGATCCATAATCTCCATCATACGAGTATCTGTGGGTTGTGCCTCTCGAATGCGATCCAATAATTGAGGTCGGGTGCGAACATGTGCTAGCTGGCCTCCTGCCGAAGTGAACTCAAACTGTATACGACTATCACATAAAATCTGCCAGTTTGTAGAATACTGTCTCTGCAAGATGAGCAAATGAGATAAGCTACCTCCAGGTCTTCGACTCAAAGCATCTGCTACCACATTCGCTTTGCCTGGATGATACAAGATCTCACAATCGTAATCTTTCACCAGTTCCATCCATCTACGCTGCCTTAGGTTCAGATCTCTCTGCTGAAAAATATACTTTAAGCTCTTATGATCTGTGAAGATTTGACACGACTCTCCATACAAGTAATGTCTCCAAATCTTCAATGCGAATACCACAACTGCCATCTCTAGATCATGAGTGGGGTAGGTTTGTTCATGCCTCTTCAACTGCCAAGAAGCATAGGCTACTACTCTTCCGTGCTGCATCAACACACAGCCTAAACTCACTCTAGAAGCATCACAATACACAACAAAACCACCTGACCCAGAAGGTAAAGATAAGACAGGTGCAGTCATCAAATGCGTCTTCAACTGCTGGAAACTCTGCTCGCATGCGTCTGTCCACTGAAATGGAACTTCCTTCCTAGTCAATCCTGTCAAAGGTGCAGCTATCCGTGAAAAATCTTGCACGAAGCGTCAATAATAACCTGCCAGACCTAAGAAACTCCGAACCTCTGTAACTCACACAGGTCTGGGCCAGTGTTGTATCGCTTAAATCTTCTTTGGGTCCACACATATACCCTCTCTCGTAACTATGTGACCTAAGAACTCCACACTATCGAGCCAAAAAGCACACTTAGAGAATTTTGCAAACAGTTGATGCTCCTTCAAGGTCTGCAACGTAATACGCAGATGCTGCTCATGCTCCGTCTGACTCCGAGAATAAACAAGAATGTCATCTATGAACACTATAATAAACTGATCAATAAAGGGCCTAAAGATGCGATTCATCATATCCATAAAAGCTGCCGGAGCGTTGGTGAGTCCGAACGACATCACCAGAAATTCATAATGCCCATATCTTGTACGAAACGCCGTCTTCGGAATATCGTCCTTCCGAACCCTCAACTGGTGATACCCCGACCGCAAATCAATCTTCGAGAAGTAACCAGCTCCCTGCAACTGATCGAATAAGTCATCTATACGTGGTAGTGGATACCTGTTTCGTACAGTGACTCGATTCAGCTGTCGGTAGTCGATGCACAGTCTCATACTACCGTCCTTCTTCTTTGCAAATAAGATAGGAGCTCCCCACGGTGATACACTGGGACGAACAAGCCCTCTATCTAACAACTCTTGCAACTGGCTTTTGAGTTCTTTCAACTCCGTCGGTGCCATTCGATAGGGTGGTATAGAGATAGGCCCCGCACCCGGAATCAGGTCAATGCAAAATTCAATGTCGCGATCAGGCGGTAATCCTGGTAACTCAGCAGGAAACACCTCAGGAAATTCTCGTGCGATCGGAACCTGGTCCAATGGAATCTCAGCGACCCCTAAGTCCTGAACAAAAGTCAAGAACCCATGACAACCCTTCTTCAAGAGTTGTCCCGCACAAAGAGCAGAAATCATGTTGGCAGGAGTAATATTACTGTCCCCGTGCACAACAAAAACCGGTTCACCTGGAAAACAAAATCTAACCGCTTTTCCCCGACAATCTACACAGGCATGATAAGCGGCCAACCAATCCATACCGAGAAGTATATCGAAATCTAACATATCCAGGAGAATTAGATCAACTAGTGTATCTCTATCACCAATACGTACAGAACATGACCTGAATACGTGCCGAGCTATAAAAGAATCTCCCACCGGGGTAATCACCACTAATGGTAACTCTAACAATGACGACTCTTTCCCCAAAGAAAGTGCAAATCGTGAAGATATATAAGAATGTGTAGAACCGGGATCAAATAAAAGATGTGCCTCTAACGAGCATACTGTAAGAGTACCTGTCACGACTGCATTTGATGCCTGGGCATCCTGTGGAGTCAGCGCAAATACCCGTGCCTGGCCCCTGCCCGCATCCTGTCGTCCTCTACCCCTATCTCCTCGACCTCTCTGAGAGCGTCCCGCAAAGCCTCGACCTCGTGGTGCAACTGCCTGGCGTGTATCACCAACTGGGGGAGGAAGTAAAGCCATCGGCGTAGAAGATGGAAGGGGTAAAGCAGCCTGTGGAACAACGGTCCCTCCGTAGGATCTACAATCCCGCGCAAAGTGTCCGGGAAGTCCACAACTAAAACATGTAGATGGAGGCCTCTGATCATCGGGATAAGAACTGAACATCTGGCCCTGGGTCTAACCTCGTCCAACACTGCGGCCTGGAGTATATCTGCTTCTACCTCTGCCAAACTGTCTAGTCATTGGCCCGATCGGTCTACTCCTCTTTGGCTCTGGAACAACCTCTGCCTCGCTCAAATGCTCCTCCACTCGTATCGCTGCATCCATGGCCTGCGCATACGTATCAAAATGCTGGGAGCATATAACCAGATACAACTGTGTGTCCAGACTCCTTAGGAACCTCTTCACCCGAAGCTCCTCCGTAAGTACTAAGTATGGGGCATAGCGTGACAGCTGGGTGAATCGTAAATCATAATCTGCCACCGACATACTCGCCGACTTTCGCAATACTTCAAAACTGCTAGCTCTAGCGTCCCTCACACACTGGGGAAGAAATTTGGCAAGAAAAACCGTGGAAAACTCGGTCCACGACATCGGAGGAAGACTCGTGGCTCGCCCTCTCTCCATCGACTCACACCACTCCTGTGCAAGTCCCTCCAAACGAAAGCTAGTCAGCTCAACTGAGCTCGCATCAGAACATCGCAATGATCTGCTAATCCTTTCCATCCTATCAAGAAAGGACTGAGAATCTTCTGCTACATCGGTCCCCGTAAATACCGGAGGTCTCAATCTCATAAACTCCGCAAGCGATACCTCTATCACCCTCGTATCTACCAGTGCTACCGTCTGCGTAGGCTGTACCTCGGACTCTGCTACGGTCGGTGCCGGATACTGTCTCAGTACTCGAGTGGCCTCAGCTAACTGTCCTACCACTCGCTGTAATCCCAACATACCCTCCTCAATCCTAGTCATGCGATCTGGAGGAGGAGGATCAACATGCTCATGCACCGCCGGAACGTCCGGTGTACCAGTCTTTGTCACAGGCGGACTCGCCCTAGCTGCATCTCTGGCTGCGGCTGGCCTAGCCCGTGTAGCCATAGCAACTGGAACAAGAAACGAGAGTTGATAAGGCGTATGAATAGGAACAATCAATAACAGAGAATAAACAGAAGGATAGATCAAGATATACATCCTAAGGTTAGTTAGGCTGAATACGATAACGTATGTATGCCGCGGAACATACGTACGGTACTGCATTCATCCTAATTCACCTACTCCGTCAAACCAAGGTCATCCTAACTCACGGACTCACGTCAACCTATTTTAATTCCCTACTCAATTCCGTAAGGTTATTCCTAAGCTCCGATACCAACTTTGTCACGACACAAGTTTGGATGTGACCGGCACTTAGATTGTATCATATCTAAAGATATGCACACAGTCCAAGTAAGCCGAAACCAAGATCAAAATCCTTTTTGCGGAATTTTTTATATAGAAAATTTAATTTTTAAGTAAAAATCACATGTTATGAAGTTAAAATATTAAACAAGTATAAGGTGTTAAGTTTGGTTGCATCCCTAGTTGGGATCAACAATATCAATAGCAGAAAGTAAAACTTCAGTATATAGAGCATCAATACGAATCTCAGACATGAAGAAATGAAATCACAATTTATAGAACCAAACGATCTCAACTGTCAATAATATACATATCATCTCTCAATCTAAGTCATATACAGGTTTGATGGAGATTTTCTAGATACAAAATACAATACCAAAAGAGAAAGTAATTACATATGTAACCCACCTGTCAAAAGATGTGACAAAGCTACAAAAGTAGATCTGCACCGCAGCTAACCGTCCACTCTACCCCTGCAAGGAACTGTGGCACAACGGGGGTGAGTTGCCAACTCAGTGAATATAACTAACATATAACGGTTAATTATGTAAATATGACGATCATACTAACTGAAATATGAACAAGTATAATGTATGATTTCTGTGGAAATCACGAATCTATAATATACGAATCTCATAATCAAAACTGAAATCTCATCATTTATTCCCAATAAAATTTTCATTTCCCCGTGTCCATCATCGACACAAAACTTCCGTTTCTCACAGGCATCATTCCTCGAATGTGTTAGTTATGTATATGCCCTAGAGGCCATTGTTGTACATATGATGTATGTTATGATGGATGCTTGGATATATACAGAGAGGACTTTCTTGCTCGTCATGATAGTATGCTATTTGGTTTCACTTTATCTTAACATGTTGACTTGTATTGGTTTACTGTCTTTCTCTCACATGTTGATAAAGCCCTTAGGATCTGTACTCGACTACTGGGATTATGATGAGATCATACTAGTGGGGCCACGGTAGTCGATGAGTACATCCTATAAATGTTCCTAGTCGAGGGTATATCGAGACGGGGCATCGATACACCAGAGTAGACTAGCGTATACGCATCTTGACCCATATGATGGGCGATGGATGATCCCATATCCATCGGTGTTTGACATCAAGGATAGTGTACGGGTGCTCAGTAGAGACTGGGTACACTGGACGGACTCGCCAAGAACTCCCAGATGGTGATATACCTTACGTCAGATGGCAGTTCTCCGGTGACACTGGTACAGGGTAGTCTGTAGACCCGAGATCGTCATATAGTCTTGTGTGATTCCCACTGTGCTTTGATTTCCACCTTACCACGTCCAAGAGGGCGTGCAAAACGGTAGCTTTTGGGTACAGTCCCGAATCATATTTTTAATAGGGAGTTGATGTTGTGCTGTGTTCGATTGGCTATAACTGAAAGTCCCTGGCCAGGGCTAATATAGAGATATACTGGTAAGTGTTACCAGTAGTTTCTCGACCTGTTATGAGCCTCACATCGACACGACTTATCGGTTACTGGGGTCTGACGTATACCACCCCTAGACTTGATATGCGACATATCAGACGAACAGACCGGACAGTACGGGAGTGTTACTGATTGGATTCACAGGAGAACGGACAGGCTTGCTTGTTGATCTTCTGATCGCTCAATACCTGGGTGGCTGTTACGTTTAGCTGACCGGTTGCAGCTTGTGGGTGTTTGATATGATCATCACCTGCTACCGGCGTATTGAAGATTCTTTAGAGTCCTACACAGAGCTTTCTTGGCTCAGGCAAAACGGAGTAGAGGCACATATGTGATATGTACAGGACCGAGGATAATGCGATATATGATACCGTACTATATTCTCGCGATATTTAGATATGAACCAGATCATCGGATCAAGTGTTGATTCGATGAATCGGTACATGATATATTAGTCGGTTATATTCGATATAGCCAGATTGTCGGATCAAGTGTTGATTCGATGATTTAATGTATAATAATATATATGATATATTATATTATATTATCTAATATTGGCTCACTTTATTATTTCGTTTTCTCACCGGATAATACATTGATATATATGCGATATATATTAATTGTATTACAAATATAATATATATGTGATATATATTATAGTAACATGATATGATTTATTATGAAACATGTTTAAGGATGATAAAAAGAGATTAGGGTTTGATTAGGGTTAGCTTCTTCTTGCACCATCTAGAAGCATTGCTTTTGTCTTGGTTAAGATATTATGGTTGATATTTATCCATGACTCATTACTTAACCTAACCAAACTCTAGCTCTAGTTTATTCTCTACAAAGGTTAAGCTTCTCATCCTTGACCATGGTTCCATAATCAATCATATATTCTTATCTACTATTCATCACAAAAGGAATTATCTCATTATTCTTCATCTTCTTCTCTCTTGAGTTTTTGAAAGAGCTCACTAGTGATTTCTTATGTGATGAGTTCTTGTGAGAAAATGATATAAAAAGAAAGCATAAATACTATTCCATCATCCTCATCTAATCTAGCCCATTAGATTAGGGTGTTCACCTCATTAAAGTGAGAGAGCTTGAGCTATTGCTACTTCGACGTAGATTATCGGAGAAAAGGAATACGATAAGCTAGCATGGATCGTTCGAGTCGTGGAGCCTCTCTTGAGTCTGGGAGATCGTGGATCGCGGCAAAGGGACTTCTACTCGGAGCTTGTGAAGCGCAGGAGCGGACTACAAAGGTTGTAATCCCTCACACTTAGTAGTAAAGATGTTTACTTGCATGTTAAACCATAATAATCTAGCAAAGATCCCGGTTTTGGGTTGTTTGGCACATCTAAAATTTTATTCGGGCATGTTTGATGCCTTATAAACCTTCACAAGAGTGTCTAGGAACCCTACAGTGGTATCAGAGCCTAGCTAGAGCATTAGGCGACGTGTTTACGAAGTTAAAACTCCGAACGAACTCCGATACGACGATTTGAACCCTTCTCTGGACTTTTTCTAAAAACTGTGATTTTTCAGAATTAAAAATTCCTAAAAAATTCAGCAGGTAAATTTAAATATTGTTGTGAAAAACGTGTCACCAATCCGTACATACCACCGCGGAACCGCGGCCGTACCGCGCTTGGGCTGCGCATCCGCGGTGGGAATGTGGAGTTGGGTCTTGGTTTTTCTACAGTAATATGAGTATCTGTATTTTATAATTTTTGGGTATTTTTAATCTTTCTCAAGTGTTGAGCATTCTGGGGTTTATTTTGTAATCGTAGATTCGATCGGAATATTTAAATTCGTTATTATTTTTGGATATTTAGAAACTGTTAAAATGTTCGAACGGATATCATTAACTCAATTTTTTCCGGCACGAAAAACATTCAAGTGTTGAATTTTTCTCGCGGTTAAATCTTTTAGAAAACCGTGCATGTGACGCGATGGACCCTCTAGAAGACAACAAACCTTAACTCGATTATGTGACCATCTTGAACTGCCTTTTGAACCTTCGGGTTTGGGGCAGTACGGCGTGCCACATGTGAGGCGTTGGCTTGACCCTTCTACGGCTGGACCGTTGCTACTGTGACGTATTCTGGAACTTTTGTACTCCGCTCAAGTGTTGAGCTATTTAGGAAATCTTGGGTATTTGATTATTCGATCGGAAAGTTTAATATTGTCTATTTATCTGGAATGTGATACAATATCTGGAATTCATACAGTTAGGCATGAAATGCAAAATATGTGATATTTCGGATTTACGATGTCTAAAGAGATTGTGGATTCCAAATGTTGTAGTTTTACACTTTCTTTTCTGCGACCGTAAGTGTAATATGTGATATCGCCGGTTTCGTTGCTATATGTCAACGACAATTGGGATGCGCATATTTACTTACGTTGTTGACATGTGATGTTCTGTGTTGCTGGATATGTTATATTGGATCGTTGCGTTCTGAATAGCCGGGGGGCTTTATGTGAGATGAGAGTTTTTATTTTCATTCATGTAAAATTCATTTGTATGTAATATTCTTTTATTGGGGCACTTCCGGGATGAGGTTGATATCACTATTGTATATTATTTACTTTTCCGCATTAGGTAGACCTAAGGAAGGGAGCACAAGTAACCGGGTTCTAGGGTCCAGTGGGAGGCCATCTCGAGGAGTCGAGACTGGGTCTCCTAACCCTAGAATTGGCAGTGTTACTTGCCGCTCTTGTAGGGGTCTAGGGATATGGGTTTGGCTATTCATCGCGACCGTGGAATCTGTGTTTTATACAGGCTCGTATTGAAAACACGGACGTCCTAGTATATCCAATATTTCATATATGTTCTTCTGCTGCAATGTTCTGTGATGAGATCATATTACTGCCTGAGACGAATGCTTATACTATATATATATATATATATGCTGATATATAAATATTACTGCTTTCGTTTCTTCTGTGATGCTTAGGAAGCATAAGCTGATGGGATTTTATTAATGAGATTAATAAAAAGAAAAGAAACCTAAAAGATGTTGTAGAATCAAAACTTTATAAAAAAAGGGTAGCTACAGTTTTGCTTTGCATAGCGGTATATATGATATACCGTGCACCTTATTCGATGAGGAAAGAGCCGAGATCCCTTCATCGGGAGTGACCTCTTTAGCGAAACTGGCAGATGCTACAAAACTCGGTTTGTCTTTTGATTGCTTTTAGAGTTTTGCTTTGCACAGTGATATATATGATATGTCCTGCACCTTATTCGATGAGGAAAGAGCCGAGATCCCTTCACCGGGAGTGACCACTTTAGCAAAACTAATGAAAGCCTCAAAAACACTCCATTTCAAAATTTCACTTGATTCTACAACGATATCAAGTTCATTACGCAATAGGTTTTCAGAAAAACCTGTCGTAGCCCTCCGTCATTTCAGATAAAAACTATTTAGTATTCGTGTTGCGTTTGTTGACCTCTGTCAAGGCGTAGTGTGCGGTAGCTGATTAGTAATTATCTGTAAAGCATGTGATGTGATTGGATTAGGGTAGTCGTACGACCTTGTTGACCTCTGTCAAGGGTCGTGCGAGTGGGTTTGATTCAATCAAGAAATGACGGGTTGAACTTGACTAGTGCACTATGGTTTGTTGACCTCTGTTAAGGTCATAGCACACTAGGGGCAAAATATTATCGGGAATTTCAAGTCTTGAAATTTGCAATAAGATTGCATACCTCCTATGAGATAGTTGGATCCCGATACCCACTGCGAGTAAGTGTTACTCCTGAGAGAGTTTTACACAGGACAATTAGCCGATCAAGTAGGTGTCTAGAAAAGTGTTAACGGGGTTACGCCTCTGGGAAAACGAGATTTACTTTAATTAGGTCCGTGCGAAAGCACGGGGAACCTCCCTCAAGTACCGACACTGATCTGGCTGAAAGATTGACGAAATTGTAGGGTGTAATTAATCCCGGCTAATTTTACCTTTTAGGGTTTGAAGGTAGATTTGATAAAAACAGTGGGAGATATCCTGATTAGATAAGATAATAACCAATCTAATCTTGCAAGAGCATACGCTAAAGTGTTTTCTTCTCTCTCTCTCCAGGTAGCGACCATGTCAGGCCATAATCAAGATAATAATATGGATGTATTGACTGAACCCGCTTATTATACTGAGCAGGGGAACGTTGGACCCGTTCTTTCTTATAAGAGTTATAAGACTGAACAGGGAATAGGAGAATATCTAGATTCTCACGCCGCCTAAACGGAGAACATGCATGTTGATGCACCTTCTTCGGGTGTGTTAGTTATTGAGAACTGTTTCTCTGTTCACCCTACGTCCTGGGTATTAGATACCGGATCAGGATCCCACATATGTAAATTGTTACATGGGCCACAGAAAGGTAGAGAACTGGGAAAAGGTGATCATTCCGTTCAAGTAGGGAATGGTGCTAGTATTGCAGCCAAAGCAGTTGGCGAATATCACCTAGTATTGCGAAGTCGTAATACACTGATTCTAAATGAGTGCTATTATATACCGAACATGATGTGCAACATTATATCAGTTTCTTTATTAAGTAAAGAAGGATATAATTTTGTAGTACAGGATAATGTTATGAACATATTCCTAGATCAAAAGTTGATTGCATCAGACTCGTTACATAATGGCATATTCATTCTAAATCAGAATACAGTCCTCAATATACAAAACACACACAAGAGGAAAAGTTCAGAAATGAACGAATCCTTCTTGTGGCATTGTAGACTTGGTCATATCAATGCGACACGACTGGCTAAGTTACATAAAAATGGATATTTGAATCCGTTCGAATTATCATCTTATGATACTTGCCATTCATGTCTCAAAGGAAAAATGACCAAAGCTCCGTTTAGTGGACACGGAGAAAGAGTTACAGAACTCTTAGGACTGGTACATAGTGATGTATGCGGTCCCATGTCTACGCATGCCAGGAACGGTTCTTCCTACTTCATTACATTCACTGACGATCTCTCTAGATTCGGACATGTATTCCTGATGAAACACAAGTCTGAAGCTTTTGAGAAATTCAGAGAATATAAGCACGAAGTAGAGAAACAAATGGGCAAAAGTATTAAGATTCTTCGATCTGATCGAGGAGGTGAATACTTAAGCAATGAGTTCCTAGATTATCTAAAAGAGAATGGGATTCTCTCTTAGCTTACTCCTCCTTATACACCACAGCACAACGGTGTATCGGAGCGGAGGAATCGCACCCTATTAGATATGGTGCGCTCGATGATGAGTACAGCTTAGTTACCTATTTCCTTCTGGGGTTATGCGCTTGAGACAACATCTTACCTATTGAATCAAGTTCCGTCTAAATCTGTACCTACCACGCCATATGAGATATGGAGTGGGAAGAGACCATATCTTAAACGAGTTAAGATATGGGGTTGTCTGTCCTATGTAAAAAGGCAAAATCCAGACAAACTCGAGGCACGGTCAGTTCTATGTAAGTTTATAGGATATCCTGAACATTCAAATGGATATTTTTTCTACCACAGTGAACAACAAAAGGTGTTTGTTGCTCAACATGCCACCTTTTTAGAAAAGGAATTTCTTGCAAAAGAAATTAGTGTCGATGAGGTAGAGCTGGAAGAGGTTCCAGCAACACAAACTACAACTGAAGATTTAGTGGAACCAGAGGATTCAGTAGTACCCGACGAACCCCAGTCTCTCCGCCGATCTAGTAGGGTTTCTCGTCCACCTGAGAGATACTGCGGTTTTCTCATTGATGGTGGAAGCGAGGATTGCATCATGGAAGATGATGACCCGACTAGTTTCGAGCAGGCCATCACGAGTAGTGACTCTGTGAAATGGCTGGATGCAATGCGATCTGAGATGGAATCCATGTACACCAACAAAGTATGGTCTTTGGAAAATGCTCCTGAAGGGGTAAAACCCATTGGGCGCTAGTGGATCTTTAAAAAGAAATTTGGTGTAGATGGAAAAGTTGAGACTTTCAAAGCTAGACTTGTAGCAAAGGGTTTTCGTCAACGACCAGGTGTGGATTATGACGAAACCTTTTCTCCAGTAGCCATGCTTAAGTCCATCTGGATCTTACTTGCCATTGCTGCATACTATGACTATGAAATCTGGCAAATGGATGTTAAGACCGCCTTTCTAAATGGTGATTTAGAAGAGTGCGTGTACATGACTCAGCCAGAGGGTTTCATAGATAGTGGGAGCAGCGGAAAGGTGTGCAAACTGGTTAAATACATTTATGGGTTAAAGCAAGCATCGCGGAGTTGGAACATCTGTTTTGATGTTGTAGTCAAAGAGTTTGACTTCATCAAAAATATAGATGAACCTTGTATCTATAAGAAGGTGGCAGAGAGTAAGGTTGTCTTCCTCGTATTGTACGTGGATGACATACTCTTGATAGGAAATGATATTCCTATGCTGCAATCAGTCAAGCTCTTCTTATCACAAAGATTCTCAATGAAAGATCTAGGTGATGCCTCCTGCATATTGGGAATAATGATCTATAGAGATAGATCTAAACGGATACTGGGATTGTCCCAATCCAGGTAGATTGACACCATACTAAAGAGGTTCAGTATGGAAGAATCCAAGCGTGGGAACCAACCCACGATCTCTGGACTCACTCTCTCCAAAAAGGTGTCTCCCAAGACTGATTCGGAGAGAGCTCGCATGCAAGGGATACCCTATGCTTCGGCAGTAGGCTCTATCATGTATCCGATGCTATGTACCAGACCCGATGTAGCATACTCACTAAGTGTAGTGAGTCGGTATCAAGCAGATCCTGGAGAGAGTCGCTGGACAGCTGTGAAGAACATTCTCAAGTACTTGCGAAGGACTAGAGACATGTTCTTGGTGTATGGTAACGGAGAACTCCAGGTGGAGTCCTTTACCAATTCCAGCTTCCAAAGTGATAAGGACGACTCTAAGTCGCACTCGGGATTTGTCTTTACCCTCTATGGAGGGGCGGTATGTTGGAAGATTTCCAAACAGGATACCGTTGCAGACTCGACGATGGAGGCTGAATACATCGCAGCCAACGATGCTGCCAAAGAGGCTGTCTGGATGAAGAAGTTCATTAGTGAACTTGGTGTGGTTCCATCCATTGAGTATCCAATACCTCTGTATTGCGATAACAATGGAGCTGTGGCTTTGGCCAAGGAACCCAGGTCCCATCAGAAGTCCATACATATTCTGAGGCGGTATCACCTGATCAGGGAGATAGTTGATCGCTGGGAGATCGAGGTCAGGAGAATAGATACGAAGGATAACCCTGCAGATCCACTCACGAAGGCCATCCCCAGATACAGTTTGAGATATTATTCGGGATGCTAGGTATGAGATACTACAGCAGCTGGCCTTAGTGTAAGTGGGAGATTGTTAGTTATGTATATGCCTTAGAGGCCATTGTTGTACATATGATGTATGTTATGATGGATGCTTGGATATATACAGAGAGGACTTTCTTGCTCGTCATGATAGTATGCTATTTGGTTTCACTTTATCTTAACATATTGACTTGTATTGGTTTACTGTCTTTCTCTCACATGTTGATAAAGCCCTTAGGATCTGTACTCGACTACCGGGATTATGATGAGATCATACTAGTGGGGCCACGGTAGTCGATGAGTACATCCTATAAATGTTCCTAGTCGAGGGTATATCGAGACGGGGCATCGATACACCAGAGTAGACTAGCATATACGCATCTTGACCCATATGATGGGCGATGGATGATCCCATATCCATCGGTGTTTGACATCAAGGATAGTGTATGGGTGCTCAGTAGATACTGGGTACACTGGACGGACTCACCGGGAACTCCCAGATGGTGATTTACCACACGTCAGCTGGCAGTTCTCCGGTGACACTGGTACAGGGTAGTCTGTAGACCCGAGATCGTCATAGAGTCTTGTGTGATTCCCACCGTGGTTTGATTTCCACCTTACTACGTTTAGAGGGCGTGCAAAACGGTGGCTTTTGGGTACAGTCCCGAATCACATGGAGGCAATGAGCGATAGGAGGGGATTCGTCTCTCCCGGTATAGGGAGTTGATGTTGTGCTGTGTTCGATTGGCTATAACTGGAAGTCCCTGGCCAGGGCTAATATAGAGATATACTGGTAAGTGTTACCAGTAGTTTCTCGACCTGTTATGAGCCTCACATCGACACGACTTATCGGTTACTGGGGTCTGATGTATACCACCCCTAGACTTGATATGCGACATATCAGACGAACAGACCGGACAGTACGGGAGTGTTACTGATTGGATTCACAGGAGAATGGACAGGCTTGGTTGTTGATCTTCTGATCGCTCAATACCTGGGTAGCTTTTACGTTTAGCTGACCGCTTGCAGCTTGTGGGTGTTTGATATGATCATTACCTGCTATCGGCGTATTGACGATTCTTTAGAGTCCTACACAGAGGTTTCTTGGCTCAGGCAAAACGGAGTAGAGGCACATATGTGATATGTACAGGACCGAGGATAATGCGATATGTGATACCGTACTATATTCTCACGATATTTAGATATGAACCGGATCATCGGATCAAGTGTTGATTCGATGAATCGGTACATGATATATTAGTCGGTTATATTCGATATAGCCGGATTGTCGGATCAAGTGTTGATTCGATGATTTAATGTATAATAATATATATGATATATTATATTACATTATCTAATATTGGCTCACTTTATTATTTCGTTTTCTCACCGGATAATACATTGATATATATGCAATATATATTAATTGTATTATTTTCTTTTGTTACAAATATAATATATATGTGATATATATTATAGTAACATGATATGATTTATTATGAAACATGTTTAAGGATGATAAAAAGAGATTAGGGTTTGATTAGGGTTAGCTTCTTTTTGCACCATCTAGAAGCATTGCTTTTGTCTTGGTTAAGATATTATGGTTGATATTTATCCATGACTCATTACTTAACCTAACCAAACCCTAGCTCTAGTTTATTCTCTACAAAGGTTAAGCTTCTCATCCTTGACCATGGTTCCATAATCAATCATATATTCTTATCTACTATTCATCACAAAAGGAATTATCTCATTATTCTTCATCTTCTTCTCTCTTGAGTTTTTGAAAGAGCTCACTAGTGATTTCTTATGTGATGAGTTCTTGTGAGAAAATGATATAAAAAGAAAGCATAAATACTACTCCATCATCCTTATCTAATCTAGCCCATTAGATTAGGGTGTTCACCTCATTAGAGTGAGAGAGCTTGAGCTATTGCAACTTCGACGTAGATCATCGGAGAAAAGGAATATGACAAGCTAGCATGGATCGTTCGAGTTGTGGAGCCTCTCTTGAGTCCGGGAGATCGTGGATCGCGGTAAAGGGACTTCTACTCGGAGCTTGTGAAGCGCAGGAGCGGACTACAATGGTTGTAATCCCTCACACTTAGTAGTAAAGATGTTTATTTGCATGTTAAACCCTAATAATCTAGCAAAGATTCCGGTTTTGGGTTGTTCGGCACATCTAAAATTTTATTCGGGCATGTTTGATGCCTTATGAACCTTCACAAGAGTGCCTAGGAACCCTCCAGAATGATCCTGAAATCAACAATAATATACGCCGTATTTTTACCACTATCTCCAGTATCAAGTAACCTCGCTAGGCTCCCCCGCCTCAATGCGGCTATCCTGCCCCTCAGCCTCGACCGGGTCCACCGTGTATCCAGCTGTATATCTCCCCCACTCAGTATGGATAACGTAAAATCCGCGACCGTATATCTTACCTACTCGGTCCAGAATAAAACCAAATCATAAAACATCTCATGGTGGACATGACACATCAATCATAAAATCACTGGATATATGTAATAGTATTCAAAACTCAAAACCATAAATCCTCAATAATACATTTACCTCTTATATCAACATGAAATACGCAAATACTAAACATGATGTTAATGATACAAACTACTACTGTTATTGGTGTTTAAGATATGATTCAGTTTTAGCAAGAAATTTACTAAGTGTAAAAGTGACATGGTAATATCGACGAGGTGTGTGTAACATATAAGATGTGCACGTGGCATAACTCGTCGATACTTGTGCGGTGTACTAGCAACTAAGCAAGGTATGTGTGAATTATGAATGCATATTGTTAATTTAGCATATCAAATAACTCTTGTATTTAAATAAAACTACGGGCGTATAACGCCATCTTTATAAAATTCTCCGGTAGATGTTTAGTCTACTCACAGGAAAACGTCGAATCTATTCAAGAATTGCCAATCCTTTCCCTTTCCTCGCTGCCTCCGAAAATCCCGTATTCGAATCTAACATCACAATTTAACTTATATAAGGAAACGGTTACTCCGACATGACGAAAAAGAAAAACACCCGTTCCCACGTACTAGTTATATTGTATACGACTATATCGAGCTATTTAACACTTGACCTTACTGGATTTTAACCCTAACCTGCATCGCTACAGAATTTAAATCGCGATGTGTTTTAATCATATCGTATTTGGTGTTTTAAGATATCCTTTCCGATATACGCTTCCAGATTCTATCTTCAGTGAAACTAATTTATTTAAACAATACCAAAATGGCCAAAATGATACACTGAAATACACCCAACCAACCAAAACTACCTAGCCACCTACAAAACCGGCGTTGCCGGAATTCCCATATTGGTCGCTGGCCTAAATTCGAGCCCTCTGGTTCATGATCCTATGTGTTACATACATCATGTTATTACTGTTTTGTTAAGCTTATTCTTCTCTGAATGATAGCAGATTTTAACAGAGCCTATAATTAACTAAAATACGATATTATGGAACTTGTTCATTTCAAAATAATTTATGTACAGAACCTAAATTCCTACTGTGATTAAGATTTTACCCACAATATATTGTTGGAATAACCCCTCCAAAATGCTAAGCCCCTTGTCCTAGCTTGAGGGTGATGAAAAACTAGAACTTAGCTTCCTTCCTCTTCTTCTTCCTCTTGTTCTTTCTTTCTCTCTTTAGTTTTTGTTTTCACTCAGAAATTTCAGAATTTATCTATTAACTATGATCTGAACAAGGTTTATATATGGCAATTGAAAGGATAAGGTAAAGGAGGAGGTGTGATCAAGCTAGAGGTAAGGGTTTCATGCAAGTAGGAGGTGTGAGGTGAGTGTTGTGCATGCAAGCAAGAGGTGTTCATGCCTTATCTTTATAATTTGTTTTAATTTGAATTTAAATTCTGAACTAAATCTTGGTTAACCCTCTTTCTACTTACACCCCTTAACAAAACTCAATTTGCATAAAAAACAAAACCTGTATAAAAACCCCTCATAACTTATGTTATTATAAAACACACATTTTATTAAAATGAAGCTAAAATTGTCACTAAAACCCTTATAACTTATTTATGTTGCATACTAAAATTTTAATTTAAATTGTTTTACATAGAAGTTATGAAAATTGACTTATTTGCTTTTAACAACTTTGTGATTTATCATATTATTATTAAATTAATTAATTTTATTTATTTCTAAATTTTCATAATGCTACAGTTTTTTTCTCGACATGCCACCTTTTTAGAAAAGGAATTTCTTGCAAAAGAAATTAGTGGCGATGCGGTAGAGCTGGAAGAAGTTCCAGCAGAACAAATTACAACTGAAGATTTAGTGGAACAAGATGACTCGATAGTACCCAACGAACCCCAACCTTTCCTAGTAGGGTTTCTCATCCACATGAGAGATACTACGATTTTCTCATTGATGGTAGGAGCGAGGATTGCATCATAGAAGATGATGACCCGACTAGTTTAGCGCAGGCCATCACGAGTGGTGACTCTGTGAAATGGCTGGATGCAATGCGATCTGAGATGGAATCCATGTACACCAACAAAGTATGGACTTTGGAAGTTGCTCCTGAAGGGGTAAAACCCATTGGGAGCAAATGGATCTTTAAGAAGAAACTTGGTGTAGATGGAAAAGTTGAGACTTACAAAGCTAGACTTGTTGCAAAGGATTTTCGTCAACGACCAGGTGTGGATTATGACGAAACCTTTTCTCCAGTAGCTATGCTTAAGTCCATCCGGATCTTACTTGCCATTGCTGCATACCATGATTACGAAATCTGGCAGATCGATGTTAAGACCGCTTTTCTAAATGGTAATTTAGAAGAGTGCGTGTACATGATTCAGCCAGAGGGCTTCGTAGATAGTGGGAGCAGCGGAAAGGTGTGTAAGCTGCTTAAATCCATCTATGGATTAAAGCAAGTATCGCGGAGTTGGAACATCCGCTTTGATGTTGTAGTCAAAGAGTTTGACTTCATCAAAAACGTAGATGAACCTTGTATATATAAAAAGGTTATGGAGAGTAAGGTTGTCTTCCTCGTATTGTACGTGGATGACATACTCTTGATAGGAAATGATGTTCCAATGCTGCAATCGGTCAAGCTCTTCTTATAACAAAGATTCTCAATGAAAGATCTAGGTGATGCCTCCTGCATACTGGGAATTATGATCTATAGAGATAGATCTAAACGGATACTGGGATTGTCCCAATCCAGGTACATTGACACCATACTAAAGAGGTTTAGTATGGAAGAATCCAAGTGTAGGAACCAACCCACGATCTCTGGACTCACTCTCTCCAAAGAGATGTCTCCTAAGACTGATTTGGAGAGAGCTCGCATGCAAGGGATACCCTATGCTTCTGCAGTAGGCTCTATCATGTATGCGATGCTATGTACCAGACCCGATGTAGCATACTCACTAAGTGTAGTGAGTAGGTATCAAGAAGATCCTGGAGAGTGTTACTGGATAGCTGTGAAGAACATTCTCAAGTACTTGAGAAGAACTAAAGAGATGTTCTTGGTGTATGGTAACGGAGAACTCCAGGTGGAGTCCTTTACCGATTCAAGCTTCCAAAGTGATAAGGACGACTCTAAGTCGCACTCGGGATTTGTCTTTACCCTCAATGGAGGGGCAGTGTGTTGGAAGAGTTCCAAACATGATACTGTTGCAGACTCGACGATGGAGGCTGAATACATCGCTGCCAACGATGCTGCCAAAGAGGCTGTCTGGATAAAGAAGTTCATTACTGAACTTGGTGTGGTTCCGTCCATTGAGCATCCAATACCTTTGTATTGCGATAACAATGGAGCTGTGGCTTTGGCCAAGGGACCCAGGTCCCATCAGAAGTCCAGACATATTTTGAGGCGGTATCACCTGATCAGGGAGATAGTTGATCGCCGGGAGATCGAGGTCAAGAGAGTTGATACGAAGGACAACACTGCGGATCCACTCACAAAGGCCATTCCCCAGATACAGTTTGAGAGATTTTTCGGGATGTTAGGTATGAGATACTACAATAGCTGGCCTTAGTGCAAGTGGAAGATTGTTAGTTATATATATGCCCTAGAGGCCATTGTTGTACATATGATGTATATTATAATGGATGCTTGGATATATATAGAGAGGACTTTCTTGCTCGTTATGATAGTATGCTATTTGGTTTTACTTTGTATTAACATGTTGACTTGTATTAGTTTACTGTCTTGCTCTCACATGTTGATAAAGCCCTTAGGATATGTACTCGACTACTGTGACTATGATGAGATCATACTAGTGGGGCGACTGTAGTCGACGAGTACATCCTATAACTGTTCCTTGTCGAAGGTGTATCGAGACAGGGCATCGATACACTAGAGTAGACTAGCGTAAACGCATCTTGACCTATATGATGGGCGATGGATGATCCCATATTGTCATGACCCGCAGAGTACGGAACGTGACCGGCACTTAAGTTACGAAACGTCTCAAGGCGTCCGTAAAATAAGTAAGCCGAAGCCCAGAAATCAAAACCTAATTAAAAATTAGAGTGGAGGAAAACCAATTTATTTAAGCACTTTATCCTATTAAACCACATCAAGTCTTTTTTAAAACAACTTTTCCTTTTTAAGAAAATCCCGGCAAAGTCTTCTATGTAAAACAAGCCCCAAACGGGTACAAACATGAACATAAATGAATAACATGAATATGGCATCCCCAAGCGGGAGCTAGCTCTTTGCCTCAAGGCGGTCACAAATCCCACGCAATAACAACGTGCACAAATAAGCATGAAGTACAAGTAAAACAACATGTCGACTCAAGAGAGCTCGATCCCAAATAACATAAATCCACAAGTCTCACAACCTCGTCTCTAGGTCAATATACAGTAATCCAAATAAACTGGTATAGCTGAAATAATAGTACCACATGGAGTACTTTAGATACAATGAATATATAAGGTGGTACAAAAGGATGACAACCCACCTATGTGCAAAAGCCTCGAGTCCAGGCAAAAAGAGCAAAAGAGGCAAAAGTGTCCGCCGCTACAGTGCTGACGGAACGGACCTGCAGAAAAGCTGTGGCACAACGGGGGTGAGTTGCCAGCTCGTGAGTAATAAATAACATCTACAAAGGCTATTACATGCATGCACACAAGTATCCTAGTATCTCTCTAACAGGTATGGCTATATGTATTAGCAGGTATGTATGCATCATCAGTGTACTAACAAGGATGTATGTCACATGGATGTGCTTACAGGTATGTATGCCACATGAATATACTATCATGTATGTATGCTATATGAGTCACTCAAGATCTTATCATGTAGGTATAAGGATTGTTCTTTATTCTGTTTTTGAAACTCTTTTTAAAATAAGCATAATATCCATGGAATCAACAAAAATCTGTGTCCAATAACGACACCACAAAACTGTCTCAACCTCCTGTATGCATGTCAAGTATTTCTGGCCTCAACCGTCCAGCTGATCCATGTCAAATATCCATATCTCAATCTAGCGGCCACGGTCGGTATCCTCTGGATATCCGCCGTGCCAAATGAAGTCACCGGTAGGAATCCGTCCCCTGCCAGGCTCAACGCCATCTCCCGCGATCTTCTTGTTGGAGATAGTGCCCTCAGAGTCAATTATTAGGTCACAGGTACGTGATTGTAATGATTGAGGGAGGACCTATCCCGGTAGGACAGTCTTACTCGAGATGATAGTATGCTATCTGGTTTACCTTTATCATCGTGTACTGCTTTAGGTGACCTGACACGTCGCTATTACACGTTGATAGAGCCCCTAGGATTCTTGCTTGACCACCAGCAGTATGAGGGCGATCATATAAGTGGGAGCTGGGGGTCTACAAGCATATCCTTAAAAGGTCCCTAGTCGTGGGAGTTTCGAGACTGGGCATCGATACTCCATTAGTAGACTAGTGTATACAGTCGAGACCCCGACGAGGGGCGGTGGCCGGTCTCACAAGCCACTGGTGTCAGTTGGATCACCTAAGATGTATACAGGTGCTCATTGGGTTATGAGTACACCGGACAGGACTCGCCGGGAACATGCTAGTTGGTCATATACCAGACGTCAGATGGCAGTTCCCTGGTGACATGTGTGCAGGTTAGTTCATCGACCTGGGGATCGTCATTTGTCTCGTGTGAGTTCCCACTGTACTTTGATTACTACCCTACCACGGCTCAAAGGAGTCGTGCAAACAGGTTTTAGTTGGGTACAGTCCCGAGCCACATGGAGGCAGTGAGCGTATCTTCAGGGGTTCGTCTCTCCCGGTATTGGGGGTGAGGTCGTGCTGTGTCTAGGAGAGCCATTACACAAAGTCCTTGGCCAAGGCAAGGAGATTTACTGGTAGGTATTCCAGTAGTATCTCAGGGTGTTCTGGGCTACACTCCGACACGACTTGTACCGCTTTTGGGGGTCTGACTTTTACCAACCCCCTAGGCCCGCCATGCGATACTCATAGACGAACGGACCGGACTGCACGGATATTGTCACTGACAGGCTCAGTAGGGTGTCAGGCTGAGTTCGCTCATCGACGTCCCTTTTGGTCAATAGCTGGTGGCCCGTCACGTATTGGCTTATACCTCTGACGTGCTAGTGGTTAAATCCACAGCCATAGTATTGACGAGTCTTTAGAGTCCACCACACTTTCAGTTACTCAGCTTTCGGGCGAAACGCTGTAGAGGCCGTATGGAGATATGGCAGGGTCCGATCAGATACGTGCGGTATTGCACGGATCAGGATCGGACGGTTTGTACTAGTAGCCGTATGGTTATATGGCAGGGTTCGATCAGATACGTGCGGTATTGCACGGATCAGGATTTAACTAGCCGGCTTTGGCTTAAGCTGGTCTTAGTTTAGTACAGTGTAGATTTTGTCTCATTGCATTTGTATCCGGACGGAATACAGATGCGGGTGTGTATGCACAGTATTGGGGTTTTCCTGTAATTTATTACGGGACCAGTTTTCTGGAGTTGCCAGTTTGCATTCCGTTCCGGCCGGTTTTCCTTTGTTCTTTCCCGGCCGGACTTTTTCGATGGAGGGGGTTATTTGCAGTTTTGCAAATAACACTTTGTGGGGGGGTTTCTTGCAATTGTATTGATTATGATGGCTTTCATATCTTGCACCATTGACTTGCTTTTTATTGTGATTGAAAGGGTATGGGTTGAATAGTAGAACAAGCATGGTTCATGTTTGTTTGTGGTCACCTCTTCACTTCTCCTACACTCACCTCCCTTCTAGCTTCATATGGTTTTTTCTCCACCCTTTATTCTCACTTGATGATAAGTCTTTCATGGTTGTGAGAAGAAGAAGAGAGAGCTTTATTCATGAGAGTTTTCTTTCTTGATCTAGTTTTCATGCTAGAAAAATGCAAGCACCATTTTTCTAATCCTTGTTTCCTCCATCATCCTCATTGGCAACAACATAACCCCAAAGAGACAAGCATCTTCTACACTACATTCTACAGCATATCTTGAGCATGTCGAGTTGCCGGCTTCATGCTCGAGTTGCCTCGGTATTGAGGCGGGAGCCCGTAAAAGACGAAGGCGATGTGGTGCCCTTTCCGGCGAGGAGGCGACGAGGAGGAGAAGGACGGAGATCCCGCGAGGAGATCGGAGTGGAGATGAAGACCGGAGGACTTAGATCGTCGGTATACATCTCTTCCCTTTCTTATTAGTAGCGTAGACTAGTTAATGGTTCGATCCGGAGTTTAGTGCGCGGTGGTGCCGGTTTGCAAAGTCCGCAAAATTTTAGTTATTCACCACTTCCGCATTCTGGCGTCGGATTGACGGCCGGGGCGCCGCCGTGCACTTACAGTGGTATCAGAGCCTCGCCATTAACTTAGTCTAACTTTGTGTTATGTGTTTGCATTTCCGATCGATCAAAAAGTTCCAAAACTGCATTTTAGTTCGCATCAGTTTCTGTTGAAAATTTTTGGTCTCGAAAATTTTTTCATGTTATAAAATATTGATGTACTGGAAAATATAAGAGTTCTGTAAAAATTTGATGAAGTAACTCCACAGTTGGAGCGCGGAACCGCCGCGAAAACCCCATTTGTGCGGCCCTTCCGCCGCGCACTATTCACATCACTTCATCATTTTTTTACAGAGGCCTTCTGGGCTTAAAATATGGGCTTTGGAATATTAAAGTTGGGCCAATTATTTCTGTGAGTGCTACAGTTTTCTTTGGGGCCCACTTGTTAATTGTTTGATCAATCGGAAATTTTTAAACACATTTTTCACAGTATTTACATTATATCTGCGACCGTGAATGTCACTCGATCGGTAAATCCGGTCTAACTGCTATAGCCCGGTTAGACGGATTTGCGAACGTGACTTTCACGTTGATGTTCTATGTATTTGCTGTGATGTTGCGGATCGGTCGTGGGGATAGCCTGGATGCAATGCTAGTACAGTTTTGTTGTATTATGTACATTTGATATTGCGGGGCGAGCGTCCGACATGTGGACTGCCGTCACTGCCTGATTGTATTATTATTTTGGGGCACGACCTGGTTGCGGTCGATGTACCCGGTGTATGTATATTTTACTTTCTGTACTAGGATTGCCCCGCGGAGGGGTGCACGGATAGCCGGGTTCTGGAGGGCAACAAGCCCGCATCTCATGGCATTGAGACGGAGGGGGCTTCACTCTAGGATTGGCGGGCTATTCGCCGCACTCGTAGGGGGTACAGGTTGACCCAGGAGGGGTGCCCAAGTTACCGGATTCCGTGAAGTGCTGGGTGGTCCATTCACGGCGCTGAAGGGGGCTGCCTCGCTTCAGGTTTTGGCGGGTGACTTGCCGCGCCCGTAGGGGTCTAGGATTTCATTGCACAGGCTATCCACACGACCAGGGGAACGTCGGGTTTCAGCGGCTCTGTGAAACCCGGGGATCCCAGATATCTGTATTGTTTCTGTGATGCTGTTCATTTTCTGTGATGTTGCATTTTATTCACGCCTTGAGCGAAATATAATATATTGGTATATATATTAGTAGATGTTGTATATGTTTTGCATCCGCGCTAGTCCAGTCCCCGCTCTGTCGTTAGTTAGCTAACCTAACGGGTAATGACGGGACCCAGTGGCGAATGCGGATGGCATATACGTACATCAGTATATTTTCGTTCTTTTTGGTGTGATCAATTGATGGGACTGCATTGATTCGGATCAATGCAAAGTTTAAAACAAACCTAATCTGATGTTGTTGGAACACTTTTTCAAAAGCTGTTATTGCAAGGACGTTTACTTTTGTTTTGCATCGTGGTATTCATTAGAATATCCTGCTCCTCAGTCGACGAGGCAAGGGCCGAGATCCCTTCACCGGGAGTGACCCCTTGGACAAAAGTTTGCGTCAGGGCAATGACTTCACTATAGCCGATTACTTTTGCTTTGCACAGTGATATTCGGTTATGAATATCCAGCACCCCATTCTACGGGGAAAGAGCCGAGATCCCTTCACCGGGAGTGACCTCTTTAGTAAAGGTTTTCGTCACTATATTTTCTAAAAAGCTATCCGTTCCTTCGACGATATCAAGTTCATTACGTTAAAGGTTTTCGCCAGAAACCATTCGTAGCCCTCCGTCGTTTCATATGGGTGGTCAATAGTATTCAAGCTGTGTATGTTGGCCAAAGTCAAGGCACAGTGATTGGTAGCTATTGGGGTATTCATATGCAGCATAGATAGATGCGTTGGTTTGGGACAGTCGTACTGCCATTTTGGCCAAAGTCAAGGGTATGTACGGGTGGATTCAAATTAACCTGGAGAATGACGGGTAGAACTTGACATGTGACTTATGATATGTTGGCCAAAGT
Source organism: Agapanthus africanus (assembly GCA_030015575.1). Taxonomy (NCBI): domain Eukaryota; kingdom Viridiplantae; phylum Streptophyta; class Magnoliopsida; order Asparagales; family Amaryllidaceae; genus Agapanthus; species Agapanthus africanus. Next base: position 386,720,183 of record CM057345.1, on the reverse strand, counting down.
CAAGGTCATAAGAGCATGGGGCAGAAATCACATCGGGAGTTTCAAAAGAACTGAAACTTGCCAGATATGCGCATACCTTCTGGAGTGTGATAGCGTGAGCGGATTCCGTCACGTTATCATGCAATGATAGTTGGATCCCGATTCCCACTGATGAGTTAGTTTACTCCTCGGGTGACCCCGACTAATTCTTCTTTCAGGTTTGGAGGAGAATTTGAGGTACAGTGGGAGGATTCCAGATTAGATAAATTGGTGACCATTCTGATCTAGGTTAGAGTGCACGCTGAGTGTTTTCTTTTCTCTCTCTCTTTGGCAGCGACCATTGACCCGACCCTAAGACTTTGACTCAGTGACCAAGTTGACCGAACCTTCTTAAACACTGGCTTTTGGATTGTCAGAGTTGCAGACCTCATTGCCACTCCTACTTTTACCCTTTTCTCCAGGACACCCCGTATTACTACGAACGTCCACTTCCATTGGACAAAACCATCGTATGGTTAGATACGAACTCGAAAGAATTTATTCGAGGATGGTTTCCGGTTCTGGAGAAAACGGATAGGATTATTCAGTTGTCTTTTCCTTTTACCCTCTCTCAGGTTACGAGTACTCCTTGGTTTAGGGGTAGTACACCTATTACGCAAATTGGATTGTCTTCTTCCAAACCTTAGGCTGGTGCCGACCGGTAGGGAATGAAGAAAACCAATTAGCATAACGATGGTGTGCAGAAGGTATTAAGTTCAGACAAAGCAAGGGATTAGTAAGAGGGCAAAGTAAATTGCAACAGATATTCACGACCAAACCAAATATTTCGTTACCACTCCCACATCACCTTTGTATTTCTCCAGGACACTCCGTATCACTACGAAGATCCACAGTTTATTTGGATACTCCATCGTATGGTTATATACGAACTCGAATGGAACTTGTTCCAGTTCGGGGATGGATTCTGGTTCAGGAGAAATAGGAATAAGGTTTATTCGGTTGTCTTTTATCTTCACCCTCTCTCATTGCGAGTGTTCCTAGGATTGGGACAGTACACCCATTATGCTTATTGGATAGTCTTCTTCCAAACCATAGGCTGGTGCCGAACGGTAGGGAAGGAAGAAAACCATTTGGCCTAAAAGGGTGTGCAGAAGGTAAAGACTAAAGACATATGAAGGGATTTGGAGAGGTGGCAAAGAACTATACGGTTACAATCGTGAATCTGGAAGAGGCATTACTAGGAATACCAGAATACCCCATCAGAACATTTCAATGTTTCAGTTTCACTGTGTAATGTTAAAAGAAAACTGATTTCCCGATTAGACACTTGCTCCAGGGTATGTATTTACCAGGTACGATTCTCACATCTGTATGGTTTTACAGATGATGAGTGGGAGTAAGTTATTGGGAATTGGGTGATTATCCTCATTATATCGGGATTCGTTGTAATCGGTGATATTTGAGGAAATCACCTGGGCTGTTTGCCGGTCGGCAAATATTTGGTTTTGAATATCCGCTGTTATGCACCAATTTCAAATTGATATATCTGTACGTCTATTTTTATAGAGTGAGATATACCTTTCTGAAATTATGTCTACGACATTTACCTATATCAGTGGATGGTTAGGTAAGGAGCATTAAACAGCGGTGTAATTCTTCTTAACCATTAGTACAGTTTTCAACCTACGACACACAGTGAATGAGTTATAAGACTCAAGGGACTTATACAAAGGATTGTATGTTGTCCAGGGTCCATCAGGACAGAGGGGTTGGTCCTCGTACTATATTCGGTTTACTTTTAACTTCTCTAGTTCTTAGACATGTGTTTCGTAGAAACACAGGGTCTAAGTTTTGAGGAGTTACAGGTAGTTGAATAGAGTAGAGAACCAGGTATAGCAAGTATCGGGATTCTTCAAAGAGATCGAAGATGTAGATACTTGTGTATGGTATTCAGTTGATAGTAATGATAAAGAGATCTTGCTTCTCTTTCAGGTTACTCATAATTGGAAGTATTCCTAAGTTGAGTAACGCTGATCGGCCTCCTTCCATTTAGTTGACATGCGCTGGAGACAGCTGCATGATTTGAATCTGGTTCAATTAAATCAGTGCCTCTGTTTCTATATTGGATATAGAACAGTTCATATCTTAACGATGTTAAGGTACGGGGAGTTGTCCGGTTTATGATTAAAACCAGACACTGGACAACTCAAGGCACGTTTCTGTAATGGCTGTTTGTGGGTTGACCCAGGCTATGACGAGGGTTGATTTTCTATCATCTGAATGAACAATAGCGATATTGTTCTAGACTCGCCACAGTTTTATTAAAAATGGATTTTTTCAGAAAACAGTAGTGGGAGTATGGTAGAACTGGAAGTAATTCCAGAACCACAAACGATTACTGAAGATTTGATAAGGAACCTAAAGATTCAATCTGGATTGACATTCCATTGGCCACTCCGCAGATAAGGTGGGTAACTTCAGGCACCCGAGAGGTACTACGGTAGCCTCAAGGACGGTGACAGGGAAGTTCTTGTTTACCCACAATTGCCATTGCTGTTGTTCCAGGTTGCGATACCCGGCGGGAGGATGAGTATAGCGTCGTTCTAAACCAGTTTTAGAAGTGTGCGTCTATATGACTCTGCCAGAGGGTTGTCGTAGTCAGTGGGAGCAGCGGAAGCATTGGAGGACAGGTTGCTTATGTCTATTTATAGACTAGAGCAGATGTAGCGGAGATAGATCATCTATTTCTGACGTGACAGTCATGGGTTTGACTTCATCAGAATAGGGGATGGATCTGTTGAGAAGGTAGTAGGGTGTGATATCCTGGTATTTGGATGATATACACAGAGTAGGAAAGGAAACTCCTACACTACGATCGGTTATACTTTGGTCGTCACACAGTTGTTTCTCCACAAAGGAAATGGATTTTATATCAGACATACTGGTTACTAGATCTATGGTCTTAGATCTAGATTTGGGTGGTTTCCCAATCAGGGTACTTGACAGCATTCTAAGAGTATTTAGGATGGACGACTCCTGGCACGGTAGTGTACCTGCAGGTAATGGAGTCACCCTCTCCAAAGGTGTCTTACAGACTAAAGGGGAGAGGGACGGGCGTGATTGGCAGATCACTTGCTCAGGCAATTGAGTCAATCGTGAGATGTCAAGTGCCACACCAGATGTTGTTCTTGCACTAGATGCAATAAGTTGACATTAATCCAATCCTGGAGAAACAGTCGGAAGCAGTTTTAGAACATAAGTGGATGTTCTAGGGATATGATAACGACAGCCTCATTCAGGAGACAGTTATCATTCCAGGCTTCAAAGGTGACATGGACGACAAGGAGGTTGTCAGAGTTATAGTTTTCCTTCTGATGAGGGGCAGTATTTTGGACAGGTGGTCCAAGGCAATACTGAGGGAGGCATGGCGCGCAGGATACTGATTAAGTTCAGTTGACGATACAGTCTAAGAAGTTTGGATTTGGAGTTCATTTATGAGCTATGTCCCATCAGACATCCAGACACATTCTAAGACAGGTATTGCTCATTTCGGGAGATGGGTTTCTCCGCGAACTTGAGATATAGAGAGACATAGAAAGAAACATCGAAGCGGATCCACTCACTGAGGTTATTCCTCGAACGCAATAGTTTCGCAAACGAGCTTTGTGAGACTGACTAGTAGAGGAGTTGGATGTTCGGTATCACACGGGCTGTGAGTATGCGACATCGCAATAATTAGCCTTGAGTGCAAGTGGGAGATTGTTGGAGATAGTGCCCTCAGAGTCAATTATTAGGTCACAGGTACGTGATTGTAATGATTGAGGGAGGACCTATCCCGGTAGGACAGTCTTACTCGAGATGATAGTATGCTATCTGGTTTACCTTTATCATCGTGTACTGCTTTAGGTGACCTGACACGTCGCTATTACACGTTGATAGAGCCCCTAGGATTCTTGCTTGACCACCAGCAGTATGAGGGCGATCATATAAGTGGGAGCTGGGGGTCTACAAGCATATCCTTAAAAGGTCCCTAGTCGTGGGAGTTTCGAGACTGGGCATCGATACTCCATTAGTAGACTAGTGTATACAGTCGAGACCCCGACGAGGGGCGGTGGCCGGTCTCACAAGCCACTGGTGTCAGTTGGATCACCTAAGATGTATACAGGTGCTCATTGGGTTATGAGTACACCGGACAGGACTCGCCGGGAACATGCTAGTTGGTCATATACCAGACGTCAGATGGCAGTTCCCTGGTGACATGTGTGCAGGTTAGTTCATCGACCTGGGGATCGTCATTTGTCTCGTGTGAGTTCCCACTGTACTTTGATTACTACCCTACCACGGCTCAAAGGAGTCGTGCAAACAGGTTTTAGTTGGGTACAGTCCCGAGCCACATGGAGGCAGTGAGCGTATCTTCAGGGGTTCGTCTCTCCCGGTATTGGGGGTGAGGTCGTGCTGTGTCTAGGAGAGCCATTACACAAAGTCCTTGGCCAAGGCAAGGAGATTTACTGGTAGGTATTCCAGTAGTATCTCAGGGTGTTCTGGGCTACACTCCGACACGACTTGTACCGCTTTTGGGGGTCTGACTTTTACCAACCCCCTAGGCCCGCCATGCGATACTCATAGACGAACGGACCGGACTGCACGGATATTGTCACTGACAGGCTCAGTAGGGTGTCAGGCTGAGTTCGCTCATCGACGTCCCTTTTGGTCAATAGCTGGTGGCCCGTCACGTATTGGCTTATACCTCTGACGTGCTAGTGGTTAAATCCACAGCCATAGTATTGACGAGTCTTTAGAGTCCACCACACTTTCAGTTACTCAGCTTTCGGGCGAAACGCTGTAGAGGCCGTATGGAGATATGGCAGGGTCCGATCAGATACGTGCGGTATTGCACGGATCAGGATCGGACGGTTTGTACTAGTAGCCGTATGGTTATATGGCAGGGTTCGATCAGATACGTGCGGTATTGCACGGATCAGGATTTAACTAGCCGGCTTTGGCTTAAGCTGGTCTTAGTTTAGTACAGTGTAGATTTTGTCTCATTGCATTTGTATCCGGACGGAATACAGATGCGGGTGTGTATGCACAGTATTGGGGTTTTCCTGTAATTTATTACGGGACCAGTTTTCTGGAGTTGCCAGTTTGCATTCCGTTCCGGCCGGTTTTCCTTTGTTCTTTCCCGGCCGGACTTTTTCGATGGAGGGGGTTATTTGCAGTTTTGCAAATAACACTTTGTGGGGGGGTTTCTTGCAATTGTATTGATTATGATGGCTTTCATATCTTGCACCATTGACTTGCTTTTTATTGTGATTGAAAGGGTATGGGTTGAATAGTAGAACAAGCATGGTTCATGTTTGTTTGTGGTCACCTCTTCACTTCTCCTACACTCACCTCCCTTCTAGCTTCATATGGTTTTTTCTCCACCCTTTATTCTCACTTGATGATAAGTCTTTCATGGTTGTGAGAAGAAGAAGAGAGAGCTTTATTCATGAGAGTTTTCTTTCTTGATCTAGTTTTCATGCTAGAAAAATGCAAGCACCATTTTTCTAATCCTTGTTTCCTCCATCATCCTCATTGGCAACAACATAACCCCAAAGAGACAAGCATCTTCTACACTACATTCTACAGCATATCTTGAGCATGTCGAGTTGCCGGCTTCATGCTCGAGTTGCCTCGGTATTGAGGCGGGAGCCCGTAAAAGACGAAGGCGATGTGGTGCCCTTTCCGGCGAGGAGGCGACGAGGAGGAGAAGGACGGAGATCCCGCGAGGAGATCGGAGTGGAGATGAAGACCGGAGGACTTGGATCGTCGGTATACATCTCTTCCCTTTCTTATTAGTAGCGTAGACTAGTTAATGGTTCGATCCGGAGTTTAGTGCGCGGTGGTGCCGGTTTGCAAAGTCCGCAAAATTTTAGTTATTCACCACTTCCGCATTCTGGCGTCGGATTGACGGCCGGGGCGCCGCCGTGCACTTACACTTCTTACCCCGGGGTACCGTACCGGGCCCACCATGTACCCGAGACGGTTCATCCACCTCCTCGAAACGGGTCTCGAAAACCACATCAAACTCATGGTGGACGACACTTTACATCACTAGAAAACCGCAACCTTTATATTTTAAAAGATTATAAGTTTGAAATCTTGCGGCTTTCCCCCGAAATCCAGAAATATCATAAATCTCATGAAATCATCATGGGTGCATATGTCAATGATAATGAATGCATATGATATCAATTTGCAATGTATGATTTATACTAGGCATGAGCAAATGATAGAATGATGAATATGCACGAGAGTAGCAATCCTATGATTCCATTTTAAAGATTTATGGCAATAGCACAGGTCTAAGCAATTAACATGTTTCAGATTAATAGTTATCTAGTGTCGTGACATGGCAATTACCAGGGTGTGTGTGTGTGTACACATGAATAGTGCTCGTGCTGCATATAAAACCTGGTAATGGTTCATGTGTCCTACAAAATTGTTAGTTATATGTATGCCCTAGAGGCCATTACTGTACATAGGATGTATATTGTAGTGGATGCTGGGACATATATAGGGAGGACTTTCTTGCTCGACATGATAGTATGCTATCTGGTTGATCTTTACCTTAACATGTACACTGATTGTCTCCCTGTTACATGTTGGTAAAGCCCTTAGGATCTGTACTTGACTACCTGGACTATGATGCGGATCATACTAGTGGGGACATGGTAGTCCATAAGTACATCCTTCAAAGTCCCTAGTCGTGGGTGTATCGAGACGGGGCATCGATATACCAGAGTAGACTAGCGTATACCTTCTCGACCCATACAGATGGGCGATGGATGATCCCATATCCATTGGTGTTTGACATCAGAGATGATATACGGGTGCTCAGTAGAGACTGGGTACACAGGACGGACTCGCCGAGAACTCCCAGATGGTATTATACCTCACGTCAGATGGCAGTTCTCTGGTGACACTGGTACAGAGTAGTTTGTTGACCCGAGATCGTCATAGAGTCTTGTGTGGTTCCCACTGTGCTTTGATTTCCATCTTACCACGTCCAAGAGGGCGTGCAAAACGGTGGTTTTTGGGTACAGTCCCGAGTCACATGGAGACAATGAGCGATAGGAGGGGATTCGTCTCTCCCGGTATAGGGAGTTGATGTTGCGCTGTGTTCGATTGGCTATAACAGGAAATCCCTGGCCAGGGTTGCTGAGATTTACTGGTAAGTGTTACCAGTAGTTTCTCGAATTGTTATAGACCTCATATCGACACGACTTATCGAGCTATTGGGGTCTGACGTTTACCACCCCTAGGCGAGATATGCGACATATCAGACGACGAGACCGGACTGTACGGTAGTGTTACTAGTTGGATTCACTGGAGTGTGAGCGGGCTTGCTCTTCGATCTTCTGATCGCTCAATACCCGGGTGGCCGTTACGTTTAGCAGACCGCTTGCGGCTTGTGGGTGATTGATATGATCATCACCTGCTGCCGGCGTATTGACGAGTCTTTAGAGTCCTACACAGAGGTTTCCTGGCTCAAGCGAAACGAAATAGGAGCGCATATGAGATATGTGCGGGACCAAGAATAATGCGTGTATGTGATACCGTATTCCATTCTCGCGATAAATGTATCGATTGGTTGTACGCGATATAACCTAGTTATCGATTCAAGTATTGTTTCGATAAACCGATACATATGATACTAGTCGGTTATATGCGATATGACCGGATCGTTAAATCAAGTGTTGATTTAATGATTTAATGTATAATTATATATATTTGATATATTACTTTGCGTTAACTAGTATCGGTTCACTTTAAATGGATATTCTCACTCGGATGTGCACATTGTATATGTGATATACTTTTTGTGCAATTGATTGTATCATGTTTGATGATACATGTTTGCTTTGGTTAAGTGTAAAGAATTAAACCTATGGTTAAGTATATGGTTAGGTTTTTATTTATTTATCCATTAATTTATCTATTTATTTTGGATTAATAAAGAGAGAAGAAAACAAAATGGTTGCATTAATTCATGAAGTTTCTTGAAGCTTCATTCAACTTTGACCATTTTGTCTTCATCTCCTTAACCCAACCATTCACTAACCCTAGTCTATTCTCTACACCTAACTATGGTTGGAATTATGATAAGGATTCATTTTTATTTTCAATTAATTAACTTATCATATCATTATCTTCTTCTTCTTCATCTTCAACCTTGAAGAAAGCTTTCTACCAACAATGGTGGAATGTGAAAATGAGTGAGAAATCCAATTCTAAAGTGAACCCACTTCCTATTTCTTCATCCTCTACCTCTTGCCAAGTAGTAGAGTGTGTTTCCTTCACAAGTTTTCATGGCTTGGTGAAGGTGGAGCTTGATCTAGCGATGCTTCGATGTAGATCATCTTCGGCACGTCGTCGATGACCTAGCCCGCTCTTTCTCCGATGAAGCCGACGCTAGAGCCTGGATTTTGATTTGGACAGCGAGGGGACTTCGTTGCGGAGCTATGGAGGTGGAGCACCGGATCTACAAAGGTTGTATTTCCGTATTCCATTAGTTAAGTAGTTAACTAGTTTCATTTTCGCCTATTTATCTAGCCAACGATCCGTATTAGGGTTTCTCGGCACCCGTAATTTTTGAAATTGGCATGGTTGATGCCTTGTGAGACCTCTTGGGAGTGCCTAGGAACCCTACAGTGGTATCAGAGCCTAGCTAGAGCCTTAGGCGAAGTCTAGACGGAATTTGAAAGCCGGACGAACCGAAAACCCATTCCCAAAATAGCTCTCTGGACATTTTCCAAATTCTGGGATTTTCCTAAATTAAAAATTGCTAAAAAATTCAGCAGGAATATCTAAGAGTTACTGTGAAATTCGTGGGCCCAATTCCACTATTCCACCGCGGTTCCGCGGCATGAGCAAGGCTCATGCGGCGGTTCCGCGGCCGTACGGTCCTATATCACTGATATCTTTGCACAGTAACTCCTCTTTTCTGATGCTGGATTTTATGGGAATTTTTAAATTTTATTCAAGAGTTGAATTTTCTGGGGTTGTTTTGGGGACTCGAATGTTCGGTCGGATTATCAAATTTTGTCTGTGTGGCTTTCCGGATAATTTTTAGAATATGTTAAAAAGTTCGACCGGATATAAATACCCAATTTTTCCCCTGTCGGGAAATTTCCAAGTGTTGGATTTTTCCGTAGTTTAACGACGTTCTAAGTAGTGCAAGTAACTCGATGGACCCTCTAGAAGACAACAAACCTTAACTCGATTATGTGACCGTCTTGAACTGCCCTTTGAACCTTCCGGTTTGGGGCAGTACGGCGTGCCACATGTGAGGTGTTGGCTTGACCCTTCTACGGCTGGACCATTGGTACTGAGGCACGAACTGAATGTTGTTAGACTTATTTCATGTGTTGATCTATATCGGGAAAACTTGGGTGTTCGATTGTTCGATCGAAAAGTTTAACATTTTCTGTTTATCTGGAATGGGATACAATAATTGGAATTCACAAAAGTTATGTGATTACTGAATGAATGTTATAAATCTAGCGGTTTAGTCTCACTTGATCGGTTGCCACGGAATTTTGATGTGATCAAAAGTCCGTCGCAATCACGTAGCGTACGCGGATACTCGCCGGGTAAACTTAATAGACAGCCTCACTCCATAGCCCCGACCAAGTGACTGTAGGGGAACCCCGTCGCCGAAAGCATCCGTTTGGGTGCTCGCGGTGGCGGTGTTCCGCCTTGGTGCACTTCGTCGACGGCGTCGGGGGTGCGGCCGCCTACTAAAGTTTGCGACGAGCATTCGATCAGGATGTCGGGAATCTTGTTGAATTCCCCGACTTGATATTGAAAAGAGTTTTCGATAATGAGACTAAAATGCGGGGTTTATAATTGTTAGGCATGCGATGTCTAAGTAATTCATTTGGTCAGGCATGCGATGTCTATGGAGATTGCGGATTCCAACTGTTGTAGTTTTTCACTTTCTTTTCTGTGACCGTAAGTGTAATATATGATATCGTCGGTTTCGTTGCTATATGTCAACGACAATTGGGATGCGCATATTTACTTACGTTGATGACATGTGATGTTATGTGTTGCTGGATATGTTATATTGGATCGTCGTGTTTGAATAGCCGGGGGTTTTTATGTGAGATGAGTGTTTTTCATTTTCATTCATGTAAAAACTTGTATGTAATATTCTTTTATTGGGGCACTTCCAGGTTGCGGAAGTAGTCACCGTTTGTATATTATTTACTTTTCCGCACTAGGATAGACCCAAGGAGGAGGGCACAAGTAACCGGGTTCTGGAGTCCAGTGGGAGACCAACTCGAGGAGTCGAGTCCGGGTCTCCTAACTCCAGAATTGGTAGGGTTGCTTGCCGCTCTCGTAGGGGTCTAGGGGTGTGGGTTTGGCTATTCATCGTGACCGTGGAATCCGTGTTTTATACTGGCTCGTATTGAAAACACGGACGTCCTAGTATATCCAATATTTTATATGTTTCTTCTGCTGCGATATCTGTGATGTGATCATGTGATATGTTCTGTGATAGATACATTATATAGTATATATGATATATTATATAGATGTTACTTATGTTTTACACCCGCGCTAGCCCTGCTCTGCTCTGCCGTTAGTTACCTAACCTAACGGTGCACGAGGGGACATCGAGGCGAATGCGGATGGCATAAGTGTACGTCGTATTTATCTGTGATGTTTAGGTAATTTAAATGATGGGACTTCATTAATGTGATTAATGAAATAATAAGAAACCTAAGATGTTGTAGAATTGAATTTCAAAATAAAACAGGTAGCTACAGTTCTTGCTTTGCACAGCGGTATATATGATATATCCTGCACCTTATTCGATGAGGAAAGGACCGAGATCCCTTCACCGGGAGTGACTCCTTTAGCAATAACTGGCAGATGCTACACACTCGGTTTGTCTTTTGATTGCTTTTAAGAGTTTCTGCTTTGCACAGTGATATATATGATATATCCAGCACCTCATTCGACGAGGAAAGGACCGACGATCCCTTCACCGGGAGTGACTCCTTTAGCAAAACTAGAAAAGCCTAAAAAACACTCCATTTCAAAATTCATTCGATCCTACAACGATATCAAGTTCATTACGCAATAGGTTTTCAGAAAAACCTGTCATAGCCCTCCGACATTTCAGATAAGTAGTAGTTAGTATTCGTGCTGCGTTTGTTGGCCTTTGTCAAGGCGCAGTGTGCGGTAGCTAACTGGTGCTTATCTGCTTATGCATATGATGCAGATTGGATTAGGGTAGTCGTGCGACCTTGTTGGCCTTTGTCAAGGGCCGTGCGGATGGGTTTATTTCGATCAAGAAATGACGGGTTGAACTTGACTAGCATCCTATGGTTTGTTGGCCTTTGTCAAGGTCATAGGAGGTTAGGGGCAAAATATTATCGGGAATTTCAAGTGTTGAAATTTGCAATGAGATTGCATACCTTCTATGAGATAGTTGGATCCCGATACCCGCTGCAAGTAAGGGTTACTCCTGGGAGAGTTTTATACATTACAATTAGCCGATCAAGTAGGTGTCTAGAAAGGTGTTAACGAGGTTACGCCTCTGGGAAAACGAGGTTTACATTAATTAGGTTCGTGCGAAAGCACGGGGGACCTCCCTCAAAGTACCGACACTGGCCTGGCTGAAAGATTGGCGAACTTGTAGTGTGTAATTAATCCCGGCTAGTCTTTCCTTTTAGGGTTTGAAGGAAGATTTGATAAAAAGCAGTGGGAGCCATCCTGATTAGATAAAATAATAACCAATCTATTCTTACAAGAGCGCACGCTGAGTGTTTTCTTCTCTCTCTCTCTCCTGGTAGCGACCATATCACGCTTTAATCAAGATATTAATACGGAATATTGACCGAACCCGCTTGTTATACTGAGCTGGGGAACGTTGGTCCCGCTCCAACTTATAATTGTTATAAGACAGAGCAGGAAATTGGGGAATACCAGATTTCCCGTGCCGCCCAAACGAGGAAAGTGCATATGATGCATCATCTTCGGGTGTGTTCGTTACACAGAACTGTTTCTCAATATCCTCTACGTCCTGGGTATTTGATACCGGATCAAGATCCCAGATATGTAATCTGTTACATAGGGCTACAGAAAGGTAGAGAACTGAGAACGGGTGATAAGTTTCATGAGGCAGAAAACGGGGCAAGTGTTGCAGCCACGTCTGTTGGTCACTGTCACCTTGTATTGCCAATACATTGATTCTGAACGAATGTTATTAGATACCGAACCTGATATACAAAATCATATCACTCTCTTTATTAGTAAAGAAATGATAAAATTTTGTATTGTTGGATAATGTTTTGAACATTTCCTATATCAAAAGTTGATCGGTTCAGGCACGTTGTCTAAAAGCATTGATGTTCTAAATCAAAATACAGTTCTTAATATACAGAACACACACAAGAAGAAAAGTTCAGAAATGAACGAATCCTTCTTGAGGCATTGTAGACTAGGTCATATCAATGCGACCCGACTAGCTGAAGTTACATGTAGATGCATATTTAAATTAGTTTGAATTTACATCTTATGAAACTTGCCAGTCATGTCACAGAGATAAGATGACCATAGCTCCGTTTACTGGAAACAGAGAAAGAGTTAGTGAACTCTTGGGATGATACATGTTGATGTATGTAGGTCCCCTGTCTACATTTGCCAAGACCGGTTCTTTATACTTTATTAAATTCTCTGATGATCTCTTTTGATTCAGACATATGTTCCTGTTGAAACACAAGTCCGAACCTTTTGAGATATTCACAGAATATAAGTAAGAAGTAGAGAACCAATACGGGTATAAGTATTATGTCCTTTGATGAGATCAAGGAGGAGAATACTTGAGCACGGAAATCCTGGACTATTCTAAAGGAGAATGAGATTCTCTCTCAGCATTACTCCTCCGTATACACCATAGCAGATGGTATATCGGGGCGGAGCAGATACACCCTATTTGATATGGTGTGCTCTATGATGAGTACTACTGAGTCACCTATTTCCTTTTTTGGGAGTTATGCACTTGAGAAGCTGCATACCTATTGAATAGGGTTCAAATCAAATCAGTTGCCTACCACTTCATATGTGATATGAAAAGGGAAGTGCCCATATCTTAAGCTTGTTAAGATTTGGGGTTGTCCGGCCTATGTCTAAAAGCAAAATCTGGACAAGCTCGAGGAAAGGTCTGTTATGTAGAATTGGAAATGTTCCAGCTATACAAAATGCAGCTGATGATTTGGTAGAACCAAAGAGTTCAATAGTTTCCAACGAACCTCAGCCTCTCCGCCGATCTAGTAGGGTTCCTCTCCCACCTGAGAGATACTTCGGTTACTCTATGACAGTGGGAGCGAGGATTGCATCATGAGATGATGACCCAACTAGTTTCGAGCTGGCCATCAGGAGTAAGACTCTGTAAGAATGGCTGGATGCTTAGCGATCTGAGATGGAATCCATGTACACCAACAAAGTATGGACTTTGGTTGCTATATCTGAAGGGTTAAATCCCCATCAGGAGCAAGTATATCTTAAGAAGATTACTTGGTGTAGATGGAAAAGTTGAGACTTTCAAAGCTAGACTTGTTAAAAGTTTGCATCATTGACCAGGTGTGGATAATGATGAAACCTTTTCAAGTAGCTATGCTTAAGTCCATCCAGATCCTACTTGTCACGGCTACATACCATGACTACGATATCTGGTGGTTGGGTGTCATGACTGCTTTTCTAAATGATGTTTTAGAAGAGTGCGTCTATAAGTACACAGCCAGAGGGCTTCGTAGACAGTGGGAGCAGCGAAAACGTGTGCAAGATGTTTTATGTAATAAAGCAGGCATCGCGGAGTTGGAACATCTGTTTTGATGAATTAATCAAAGAGTTTGACATCATCAAAATGGTAGATGAACCTTGTATAAACAAAAAGGTAGTAGGGAGTATGGTGCTGATCCTCGTAGAGTACGTGGATGACATACTCTTGATAAGAAAGGAGTTTCTTATGCTACGCTCGATCAATCTCCGTTTATCACAAAGATTCTCCATATAGGATCAAAGTGATACCTACTAAATCCTGGGTTTTGGATCTATGAGATAGATCTAAATGGATATTAGGACACTCACTAGTTGTAGTGAGATGGTATCAATCGATCCTGGGGAGAATCACTAGAAGTGTTCCAGGGTGATAAAGACGACTGAATGTCAGTCACAGGCATTGTCTTTACCCTCAGTAAAGGGACGGTATGTTGGAAGAGTTCCAAGCTAGATACCGTGGCTTACTAGCCGATAAAGGCTGGATACATCGCTACTTAAGATGCTACCAAAGAGGCTGTTTGGGTGTATATTGGTTCATGAGATGAACTATGTTCCTAACATTGTGTGACAATGGAAGTGTGGCTTTGGCCAAGGAACGCAGGTCCCATCAGTGATCCAGACATATTCTAAGGCAGTATCACCTGATCATGGAGATGGTTGATCTCCAGGGCATCGAGGTAAGGAGAGTAGACTCAGAGGACAACACAGCGGATCCACTCACGAAGGCCTATTCCCAGAGAGAGACTTTTATGGGATGGTTGAGTATGAGATACTATAACCACTGCTAAAGATGGCCCTAGTGCAAGTGGGAGATTGTTAGTTATATGTATGCCCTAGAGGCCATTACTGTACATAGGATGTATATTGTAGTGGATGCTGGGACATATATAGGGAGGACTTTCTTGCTCGACATGATAGTATGCTATCTGGTTGATCTTTACCTTAACGTGTACACTGATTGTCTCCCTGTTACATGTTGGTAAAGCCCTTAGGATCTGTACTTGACTACCTGGACTATGATGCGGATCATACTAGTGGGGACATGGTAGTCCATAAGTACATCCTTCAAAGTCCCTAGTCGTGGGTGTATCGAGACGGGGCATCGATATACCAGAGTAAACTAGCGTATACCTTCTCGACCCATACAGATGGGCGATGGATGATCCCATATCCATTGGTGTTTGACATCAGAGATGATATACGGGTGCTCAGTAGAGACTGGGTACACTGGACGGACTCGCCGAGAACTCCCAGATGGTATTATACCTCACGTCAGATGGCAGTTCTCTGGTGACACTGGTACAGAGTAGTCTGTTGACCCGAGATCGTCATAGAGTCTTGTGTGGTTCCCACTGTGCTTTGATTTCCATCTTACCATGTCCAAGAGGGCGTGCAAAACGGTGGTTTTTGGGTACAGTCCCGAGTCACATGGAGACAATGAGCGACAGGAGGGGATTCGTCTCTCCCGGTATAGGGAGTTGATGTTGCGCTGTGTTCGATTAGCTATAACAGGAAATCCCTGGCCAGGGTTGCTGAGATTTACTGGTAAGTGTTACCAGTAGTTTCTCAAATTGTTATAGACCTCATATCGACACGACTTATCGAGCTATTGGGGTCTGACGTTTACCACCCCTAGGCGAGATATGCGACATATCAGACGACGAGACCGGACTGTACGGTAGTGTTACTGGTTGGATTCACTAGAGTGTGAGCGGGCTTGCTCGTCGATCTTCTGATCGCTCAATACCCGGGTGGCCGTTACGTTTAGCAGACCGCTTGCGGCTTGTGGGTGATTGATATGATCATCACCTGCTGCCGGCGTATTGACGAGTCTTTAGAGTCCTACACAGAGGTTTCCTGGCTCAAGCGAAACGAAATAGGAGCGCATATGAGATATATGCGGGACCAAGAATAATGCGTGTATGTGATACCGTATTCTATTCTCGCGATAAATGTATCGATTGGTTGTATGCGATATAACCTAGTTATCGATTCAAGCATTGATTCGATAAACCGATACATAGGATACTAGTCGGTTATATGCGATATGACCGGATCGTTAAATCAAGTGTTGATTTAATGATTTAATGTATAATTATATATATTTGATATATTACTTTGCGTTAACTAGTATCGGTTCACTTTAAATGGATATTCTCACTCGGATGTGCACATTGTATATGTGATATACTTTTTGTGCAATTGATTGTATCATGTTTGATGATACATGTTTGCTTTGGTTAAGTGTAAAGAATTAAACCTATGGTTAAGTATATGGTTAGGTTTTTATTTATTTATCCATTAATTTATCTATTTATTTTGGATTAATAAAGAGATAAGAAAACAAAATGGTTGCATTAATTCATGAAGTTTCTTGAAGCTTCATTCAACTTTGACCATTTTGTCTTCATCTCCTTAACCTAACCATTCACTAACCCTAGTCTATTCTCTACACCTAACTATGGTTGGAATTATGATAAGGATTCATTTTTCTTTTCAATTTAATTAACTTATCATATCATTATCTTCTTCTTCTTCATTTTCAACCTTGAAGAAAGCTTTCTACCAACAATGGTGGAATGTGAAAATGAGTGAGAAATCCAATTCTAAAGTAAACCCACTTCCTATTTCTTCATCCTCTACCTCTTGCCAAGTAGTAGAGTGTGTTTCCTTCACAAGTTTTCATGGCTTGGTGAAGGTGGAGCTTGATCTAGCGATGCTTCGACGTAGATCATCTTCGGCACGTCGTCGATGACCTAGCCCGCTCTTTCTCCGATGAAGCCGACGCTAGAGCCCGAATTTTGATTTGGAGAGCGAGGGGACTTCGTTGCGGAGCTATGGAGGTGGAGCACCGGATCTACAAAGGTTGTATTTCCGTATTCCATTAGTTAAGTAGTTAACTAGTTTCATTTTCGCCTATTTATCTAGCCAACGATCCGTATTAGGGTTTCTCGGCACCCGTAATTTTTGAAATTGGCATGGTTGATGCCTTGTGATACCTCTTGGGAGTGCCTAGGAACCCTACAAAAATGAGCTTGTGTATATGGGTACATCATATAGATCCTAACTGCAGCAAATATCATGCAAGAATTATTATTCTAATGTCACAAGTAAATGTAAAAGTTTACTAAATCTATCGGGCGACTTGCGTCATCGAAACGATCGTCCCCCGTAGATGTTAAATCTACTCACCCGTGATCCCACGCTAGGTGTGTCCGACCACCTGCTTTCCTTTCTCCGCGACACTCGAAGTCCCCGCCTGCGAACCTAGAATTTATAAAAGTCACATATATCAGGAAAATCCTGCAAAAACACGATATATCGATAAAAAGGATACGCGTGAGTGAAACTAAAACGCGCGTGTACACGACACGTCGTGACGCGCACAACCCACCAGAACCTATTCTGACACACTGTGTCGCGCAGCGCACCACAGAACCGCGCATATCACGCGCGTGTCGCACAAGTTATAACATCGAAAACATGTTTATAGCTCCGGATTTTGCCTCTGGGCCTAACTTAAAAAGTTACAGATACCAACAGACTAAGCTACCAAGAAGGACCCTACACCCAAAAACCCAACACCTCTCCCCCTACTCTGGCCGCAAATTGCCGAAAACTACGTTTTACTTTACCGAAAATTATAAAATTCGGTCCCCGAATTTAAATTAAAACTCCCCCAATTACTAAAACATTCAGCCAAAACACTCAAATCGTCGGGGCTCCGAAATCATCAATACATAACTAAAATCAACTCCGTCAAGTATAACACAATCATCGGAGTTATGGCGAAAATAAAATACCAAAACCCAATACGAAAACCAACATAATATACATCAAAACTACAACTTATATATTGTGCGCATCATAGTAAAATCGTCCAAACATCTGGATAAAGAAGCATGCAAGAACCCCTTTTGAAAATCGCCGTGTGATGCACGTGCCACGGCATAAGTAGCGGACGTTCATTTTTAAAAAAAAAATAGCTATATATATATATATATATATATATCTTTTATTTAACATACACGTCCCGCCTGGTTACCAAATCAATAGTAATGATTATAAAAACATACTGATCAAACTGAAATCAATCCCAATCACATCATAAAAATATTATGTGCGTCCGGTGCGCACTGAAATCGAAACCAAATACAGATACCATGAATTCACACAAAAAAAGAACTGAGTGCAACAGGTGTGCACCAAAAACATCTGTCAAGTGCAACGGGCGTGCACGACTCTAATATCAGGTGCATCTAATCTGCACAAAACCACGATTTAGTGCATCTGGTGTGCACAAATCGTATCAGGTGCACCGAATGTGCGCAAGAATCAATCAGGTGCACATGGTGCACGAAAACATACACCGAATATCAAAATCGAAATCACAGTACGAAAATGCATGAAAACTAGGTCGAAGCATATGTCAAAATCATGTGTAACCCATATGCACGAAATCAAATCAAAATCTCAAAATGTATAAAACCAAATCGAGTGAACTGGGTATGTACAAAACAACATCAATACAACTGATATATGAAGCACAAATAGAATGTAATGAATGCACACATAAGAAATACCAATCGTAGAACAAAATCCTCAAAATACTAAAAAACGATCCAATCAACAGAAATATGAAATTCAAATCACCAAATCACAATTGTAAACACTATCGTCAATGTGCGCCTCTTTCCCCCTTTCCTCTGGTGTCGACTGCTTCGAACTTGTCTCTTCATAGGTGTGCTGACTGCGCTACCAACGGCAATACTCATATCTAAAGTCTCCCACGTAGTCGATCCCTTCACCTGATATCCGGACTGCATTAAACTTTTCGATCGATCCATCAAAATCCCATAATTCCCCGAGAGCTCAACACTCAAGTAGAATTTAAAAATATCCGGTACATACCCCAGCATCGATGGTTCAGCCGTAGAAGGGCAAACCCAAGCCTCACTAATGGCACCGCAGAACTGCCGTAAACCCTAAGGTCCAAGGGCGTTCTCGTGGTTATTATGTCGAGTTAGGGTTTCATTCTTCTAGAGGGTCCATAGAATTACCTGCATATTCTTCCGAATACTTTAAACTTGGGAAAATGGGTTTCTGACAATCGTTCGAATCCTTTAACTTCGTCTGGACGGCATGTGAATACCCTTCTCCCGCACACTAAACAATGCTTCAATCCTCAAGAATAACCGATACCCTAATGGTTATCGCATTCGAGCCGCAGCTCTTTCTGCCCGTGCGCCCGTGGTAACAAAAACCACTCTCCGATATCGACGAAGATAGATCAAAGGAACGAATGAAATGCGGTGCAAACAAATGTACATCCTAAGACTACTTAATAAGAGTAGCGTATCGTAAGTATGACGCGGATCATACCCACGGTACGTCACTCTACTTAAGTTACCTACTCCATCAACCAAGGGTCACCCTAGACTTATACAAGGTTAAACCTAGCACTATGATACCAACTTTGTCACGACCCGAAAGTACGGAACGTGATTGGCACTTAGATTACGAAGCGTCTAGAGGCGCAACGTAACCTAAGTAAGCTGAAGCCCAGAAATCTAAACCATAAAAAGAAGAAGAAGTAAAGGAAAACATGTAGAAAACAAGTATAAAAGCAACATCCAATTTTCTCAAAAATTTCGGCAGAGTCTCCTTTGTAAAAACTGGCCCCAAACGGGTACAACAAGAATAATATATATACAAACAATAAAAAGCATCCCCAAATGGGAGCTAGCTCTACGCCAAAAGGCGGAAACAACCACATCAATGCACAATAGTATACAACGCCAAAGGGCGAGGCTCAAAACTCAAAAGAAAACAAAACCACCAAATATCATAATAATACAAGCGCGGCTCTAAGGTCGAAATAAACAACTGATTCAGTAAACTATCAAGTAATACAAGTTTGGTTGATGGAGCTTTCTAGATACAAATGAAATAATAAAAGTACAATGGCCGTCCAGATACAAGTGAACCAACCTACCGTGCAAATCACCCTGAATGAAAAGATGTGCCAGCAAGCTGCCAGGAAAACCTGTACATCGAACCTGTAATAAAATTTGGCACAACGGGGGTGAGTTGCCAACTCGTGAGTAGAAGATATCTGCGAAAAGAAATCGAAATGCACGACGCTATCCTAGGTCATAATAATATAATAATATACTACTAGT
This sequence comes from Agapanthus africanus, assembly GCA_030015575.1. Taxonomy (NCBI): domain Eukaryota; kingdom Viridiplantae; phylum Streptophyta; class Magnoliopsida; order Asparagales; family Amaryllidaceae; genus Agapanthus; species Agapanthus africanus. The sequence goes on along the minus strand of CM057345.1, from coordinate 386,700,183 downwards.
CATCAAGTAAAGACAGGATAATAAGCTACGTGTAAGTGCAAATGCTCCGTGCTCGTATCAGTGCCTCATATAGAACTATGTCATGTGAATGAGTATGCATGCGCCATGAATGTGAAATAACCAATCCTGAAATCTAGATATATCTGTATAAGAAATCTTTAGCTTTTATCATGGTAAAATGTGTATAGAAATCTGAAATATCAACGATGAAAACCATGGAAATCCGTGTCAAGCATCGAAACAAAACATGTAAATCTCAAGTCTCAATACCTCATAATCTCAATGTCTCATAGTCTCAATATCTCGGGCTCCGTCAGTCCGGATCGGCCCATATCATCAAATCTCACGACAACGGTCGGTATCCTCCGGATATCCTCCGCGCCAGACATCACCGGTAGGTAGTCCTCCCCTGCCAGGCTCATCGTCTACAACTCGATCTTCTTGCCCCGGGGTACCATATCAGGCCCACCATGTACCCGAGACGGTTCATCTACTCCTCGAATCGGGTCTCGAAATCCAACAGAAAACATGAAATCTCATGGTGAACGACACATACATCACGAGAAAACCGCATCTTATGTTTTAAAAAGAGAGGAGGAGAGAGAGAGAAGTTTTTATATATTCTTGCGGTTTTCCCCCAAAATCCAGAAATCTCATAGAAATCCAAAATCCCAAAATCATGAGTAAGTATATGGTAAGTGTCGGCATATGCCCCATAATACTGCATGATAACATGAAAATGTGAATGCATGAAATGTCTAAGTAATAAATGCCATGTCTATACTAACACCAGAGAGTAATCACAATATTATATCGATCTAGCTGTTAGCTGATTCTATCAATAAAAGATAATATGATCTAAAGTGTACGTGACATAGCAATTACCGATGATGATGTGTGTGAGCCGGAAAATAAGTGTGCGTGGAATATGCGCATCATCGGTAATGGTGCTGGTGTCCTAACAGGCAGAGTTTTATACTGATTATAGAAACATATGTATGAACATGCAACATTATGATTACAGTATGAATGTAAAGACGGATGTGTAATAACCACTCATCTGTGATATACAAGTATAACTACAACTATATGACTCGAGCCTAAACTAGTGTCCATCTAACCTCCTAAGGAACTAAACCTAAGAAACTAGTCAATGAGAAATAAGAGTCCACCAAAGGTCTGAATCTATATCTCTAATAGTCGGCGATCCAGCCTCAATAGCGTCACGTACGTAGTACGGCTTCCTCGAATCAAGAGTGCGGATCAATCATCATATCTGTGCCTCGTACGGTAAAATCCATCGTACGGCATCCCAATATCGGGGTACGGGTTAAGTATCACCTACGTGTCTCATCATTCGTATAATATCATCATCAACACATGTCAAGATCAAGGTGTTATACTGTAATCGCATACATCAATCATATATCATTGTCAGCATAAATATACCTCGTTAATTTATCCTCCGAAATATCATGTCATATGTATCATATTATGATTAAGTCACACTTAGATCATATCGTAATCAAGTCACACCTATATGATATCGTAATCAAGTCACACATATATGATATCGAAATCAAGTCACACCTATATGATGTCGTAATCAAGTCACACCTATATGATATCATATCAGAATTTCAGGCACAGGTTACGGTTCGGGTTCTATTTTAGAGTCCCATATACTTCAATATCATCACCACCCTTTATTATTTATGTATACCTATTCATTATCTCATTTTCTAATGATCCGCTAACATCATAACACGACCGTAAAGCGAAGAATCACGGCATCAAGCCCAGTTATATTGTTTCATCCCCGTGTATCATATCATATCCTTGTATCACATATACGTATTGTGTATATATATATATACCTACACCTAGTCCTATATATATATATACATACACGTATACACCACGTCGAGTCTAAGTGTGTGCATGTGTGTATCTACCTGAAACCTACGAATCTCCTCCAAGATATTCATCCTCGGGTAAGGTCATTCTAAATCAATCTAGTCCAACCTAAGGTCACTACTAGGGTCCTACTCACCGAAATTCTAAGGTCACGTCTGGCTTCCTAATGACATTAAGTACTATCCCTATTCTACGTTTGCGGGAGTGCTAAACGCCATCCACCCGACATCCCCCGTAGATATACATCTACTCACCTGGTCATTGTCTGCCGAAGACGATGTCGCCTTCCTCTTCTTCCTCGTCTGAAGTCCATGCGAGGGGTACCTATACGCAAACATGTATAATATCGTAAACTGAATCACGGACAAAAATCAAAACGACGCACGAAACGCGCATAGGTTAAAACCTATGTCCCGCTCATGCAAAAGGACCAAATATCGCTCGATATCGGCGTACAAACGCCGATTGATCGAGATAAACATCAACAAACAACTTGTAGTTTAAAAACTCGTTACTTATAATATAAAACATGATTTAATCCATCAAAACCTTAAAAATCAATCAAATCGTCCGATTTCGAAAAACCCGAAAACGCCAATTTACCGTTTTACTTCAAAACTTGACATTTAAATGAAACTAATGGTCCTAAAACTCATTAAATAGCATAACTAGATTATATAACCCATTACTATATTTTTAACGCCCCAATTGTATTAATTGGAAAATTCTAGTTTGCAAACTTGCCCGATTTCGATAGTTTTAAGCAAAATTTCACAATATCACAACTAAACTTGATTTGGCATGAATTAATGTATTAAACTACAAGTCATGATGATAATAATGTAATGAAATCATAATTTAGATTTTAAACCTCATTTATTTAAGAATTTCCAAATTCTAGTTAGCAAAAATAGCATTTTTCTCACAATTTCTCAATTATTAATAGAAACCAGTAACCAAATTGAGTTTTTCATTCCACCAACAAGTTAATATCCTCTTTAAAACCACAATCTAGTGTTACAAATATTAATTGGAATTTTATCTCACCAATGTATACAATATATAGAAATCTAGTTTGCAAAATGGATTAATTTAAACAATTTTGGATAAACAATTTACAATATATCATCCATACAAGATTTTCCACTTCTACAAATGTTAAACTAGTTATTATAACCCTACTTAATTAATAAAAACCATAACTTAATTTTATAAACCCTAACTTAAATTTTAAAACTTGTAGATAGAAATTATTTATTAAATCTAATTATGATTAAATGAAACATCTAATAACAATAAATCAAAAGAAGAAGATTTATACCTCCACAACATGAAATCCAAACATGAAAATAAGCCTCCAAAATGAATGATTTCCATCTCCAAAATCCATGTAAAGATGAGCAAAGAATAGAGGGTAGGAATTAATTAGGATTTTGTGGGTTTTTTTGGATTAAATCATGTTTTATATTATAAGTAACGAATTTTTAAACTACAAGTTGTTTGATGATGTTTATCTCGATCAATCGGCGTTTGTACGCCTATATCGAGCGATATTTGGTCCTTTTGCATGAGCGGGACATAGGTTTTAACCTATGCGCGTTTCGTGCGTCGTTTTGATTTTTGTCCGTGATTCAGTTTATGATATTATACATGTTTGCGTATAGGTACCCTTCGCGTGGACTTCAGACGAGGAAGAAGAGAAAGGCGACATCGTCTTCGGCAGACAAGGACCAGGTGAGTAGATGTATATCTACGGGGGGAAGTCGGGTGGATGGCGTTTAGCACCCCCGCAAACGTAGAATAGGGATAATACTTATTGTCATTAGGAAGCCAGACGTGACATTAGAATTTCAGTGAGTAGGACCCTAGTAGTGACCTTAGGTTGGACTAGATTGATTTTGAAAGACCTTACCCGAGGATGAATATCTTGGAGGAGATTCGTAGGTTTCAGGTAGATACACACACGCACACACTAAGACTCGACGTGGTGTATACGTGTATGTGTATATATATATATAGGACTAGGTGTAGGTATATATATATATATACACAATACGTATATGTAATACAAGGATATGATATGATACACGGGGACGAAACAATATAACTGGGTTTCATGCCGTGATTCTTGGCTTTACGGTCGCGATATGATGTTAGCGGATCATTAGGAAATGAGATAATGAATAGGTATACATAAATAATAAAGAGTGGTGATGACATTGAAGTATATGGGACTCTAAAATAGAACCCGGACCGTAACCTGTGCTTGAAATTCTGATATGATATCATATAGGTGTGACTTGATTATGACATCATATAGGTCTGACTTGATTTCGATATCATATATGTGTGACTTGATTACGATATCATATAGGTGTGACTTGATTACGATATGATCTAAGTGTGACTTAATCATAATATGATACATATGACATGATATTTCGGAGGATAAATTAACAAGGTATATTTATGCTGACAATGATATATGATTGATGTATGCGATTACAGTATAGCACCTTGATCTTGACATGTGTTGATGATGATATTATACGAATGATGAGACACGTAGGTGATACTTGACTCGTACCCCGATATTGGGATGCCGTACGATGGATTTTACTGTACGAGGCATAGATATGATGATTGATCCGCACTCTTGATTCGAGAAAGCCGTACTACGTACGTGACGCTATTGAGGCTGGATCGCCGACTATTAGAGATATGGATTCAGACCTTAGGTGGACTCTTATTTCTTATTGACTAGTTTCTTAGGTTTAGTTCCTTAGGAGGTTAGATGGACACTAGTTTAGGCTCGAGTCATATAGTTGTAGTTATACTTGTATATCACAGATGAGTGGTTATTACACATCCGTCTTTACATTCATACTGTAATCATAATGTTGCATGTTCATACATATGTTTCTATAATCAGTATAAAACTTTTCCTGTTAGGACACCAGCACCATTACCGATGATGCGCATATTCCACGCACACTTATTTGCCGGCTCACACACATCATCATCGGTAATTGCTATGTCACGTACACTTTAGATCATATTATCTTTTATTGATAGAATCAGCTAACAGCTAGATCGATATAATATTGTGATTACTCTCTGGTGTTAGTATAGACATGGCATTTATTACTTAGACATTTCATGCATTCACATTTTCATGTTATCATGCAGTATTATGGGGCATATGCCGACACTTACCATATACTTACTCATGATTTTGGGATTTTGGATTTCTATGAGATTTCTGGATTTTGGGGTAAAACCGCAAGAATATATAAAAAATTCTCTCTCTCCTCCTCTCTTTTTAAAATATAAGATGCGGTTTTCTCTTGATGTATGTGTCGTCCACCATGAGATTTCATGTTTTCTGTTGGATTTCGAGACCCGATTCGAGGAGTGGATGAACCGTCTCGGGTACATGGTGGGCCCGGTATGGTACCCCGGGGCAAGAAGATCGAGTTGTAGACGATGAGCCTGGCAGGGGAGGACTACCTACCGGTGATGTCTGGCGCGGCGGATATCCGGAGGATACCGACCGTTGTCGTGAGATTTGATGATATGGGCCGATCCGGACTGACGGAGCCCGAAATATTGAGATTATGAGACATTGAAATTATGAGGTATTGAGACTTGAGATTTATATGTTTTGTGTCGATGCTTGACACGGATTTCCATGGTTTTCATCATTGATGTTTCAGATTTCTATACACATTTTACCATACATTTTACCATGATAAAAGCTATAGATTTCTTATACAGATATATCTAGATTTCAGGATTGGTTATTTCACATTCATGGTGCATGCATACTCATTCACATGACATAGTTGTATATGAGGCACTGATACGAGCACGGAGCATTTGCACTTACACGTAGCTTATTTTCTTGTCTTTACTTGATGATTAGTAGCATATTATTATATTATTATGACCTAGGATAGCGTCGTGCATTTCGATTTCTTTTCGCAGATATCTTCTACTCACGAGTTGGCAACTCACCCCCGTTGTGCCAAATTTTATTACAGGTTCGATGTACAGGTTTTCCTGGCAGCTTGCTGGCACATCTTTTCATTCAGGGTGATTTGCACGGTAGGTTGGTTCACTTGTATCTGGACCGCCATTGTACTTTTATTATTTCATTTGTATCTAGAAAGCTCCATCAACCAAACTTGTATTACTTGATAGTTTACTGGATCAGTTGTTTATTTCGACCTTAGAGCCGCGCTTGTATTATTATGATATTTGGTTGTTTTGTTTTCTTTTGAGTTTTGAGCCTCGCCCTTTGGCGTTGTATACTATTGTGCATTGATGCGGTTGTTTTCGCCTTCTGGCGTAGAGCTAGCTCACGTTTGGGGATGCTTTTTATTGTTTGTATATATATTATTCTTGTTGTACCCGTTTGGGGCCAGTTTTTACAAAGGAGACTCTGCCGAAATTTTTGAGAAAATTGGATGTTGCTTTTAAACTTGTTTTCTACATGTTTTCCTTTACTTCTTTTTCTTTTTATGGTTTAGATTTCTGGGCTTCGGCTTACTTAGGTTACATTGCGCCTCTAGACGCTTCATAATCGAAGTGCCGGTCACGTTCTATACTTTCGGGTCGTGACATCCCTTCCTCAACAGCTGATCAGCGCGAAGGGAAGAAATCAATATGTGATGGGCGGCACCACGGTCCCCCTGCACAACAAAAGCTGACTCGCCGGGAAAAAAAAATCTAACTGTCTTCTCGCGGCAGTCCACAGACGCATAGCACGTGGCTAACCAATCCATGCCCAAAAGAACGTCGAAGTCCAACATCTCAAGAAGGATCAAGTCGACAGGCAGCTCTCTCTCGCCAATACGGACAATACAGGATCGGAACACGTGCCTAGCAACAAATGACTCTCCCACAGGAGTGGTCACAACAAGCGGCTGATCAAGCAAACCGGACTCTCTACCCAACCTCGGCACGAAGTGTATGGAAAAGTATGAGTGCGTGGATCCGGGATCAAACAACACGTGTGCATCAACGGAGCGTATAGATAGGGTACCTGTCACTACGGCATTGGATGCCTGTGCATCCTGGGGTGTCAACGCAAAAACTCGGGCCTGACCTCCACCAATAGCGGGCTGACCTCGGCCTCGGCCTCTGCCTCCTCGTCCTCTCTGGATAGGTCCGTCGCGTCCACGGCCTCTGGGTGCACCTAACTGGCGTGGAGCATTGCCTGTGGCAGGAAGTAGAGCTATCTGAGGAGGGGGCGGTGATGGTGGTAGAGTCACATGCGGAACTGTCGCCACTCCCTGTCGTCTCGCTGGACAATCTCTAACACGATGGTGCAGACTCCCGCACCCAAAGCATCCTGGTGACGCCTGCTGTTCCTGTGGATATGACCCATACAGCTGACCTCGTCCAAACCCTCTGCCGGCCCTATCTCTCGGAAAGAATCTGGCATGCTGCCTCTGATCTGGCATGCCGGTACGAATCCTCTTCGGCGTGGGAACGGCCGAAGTCGCTGAAATATGTGCCTCCATCCGCAACGCTGTATCCATAGCCGCTGAATAGGTATCGAAGTGCTGGGCGTCAATGGCAAGAAATAGCTGGGCATCCAGTCCCTGTATGAACCTCTTCACCCTTTTCGCTTCGGTATCCACCAGGTACGGAGCATATCGGGACAACTGTGTAAACTGGACGTCATACTCAGACACCGTCATCCCTGGTGTCTTGATCAAGGCCTTAAAACTACGAGCTCTGGCGTCATGAATGCTCTCCGGAAGGAAACGGGCTAGAAAAACTGCTGTGAACTCAGTCCTCATCATGGGCGGTAGACCTGCAGCTCGACCTCTCAGAACTGACTCCCTCCATATCTGTGCGAGACCCTCTAGTCGGAAACTCGCAAGCTCTACCCAGCGAACATCAGAATATCTCAGTGAACGGAAGATCTTGGCCAAGCTGTCAAGGAACGTCTGCGGATCCTCTGCTGCATCGGTACCCGTGAAGACTGGAGGTCTCAGCCTCATGAACTCCTGTAGCGTAACCGGGATGGCCACGGCGGTAGTAGTAGGAGCAGGTATCATAGTGGTCTGGAATGTAGTAGGTACGTCTTCCGGCCTCGGTGCACGACTGGCCGCAACTAAGGATCCTACCATCTGACGTAGCTCCTGCATTCTCCCCACCATCTGTCGCAGCTCCTCCATACCGGACTCAAGCCTATCCATATGGCCTGGGGAAGGCGGATCAGTCTGTCCCTGCGGCGTAGGCATACCACCCTGCTCAGTCCTAGTCTCGGACGAGCCAGCTCGAATCTCGTCTCGGGCGGCAACCCTCTGCGCTCTGGTAGCCCTCTGCGGCATAGTGACTGGTACAGGAAACAGGACAATAAGAACGGTGCAATAGAACCATAGGATACACGGAATTGAAGAAGGAATTTCAAGCAAGTATATCCTAAAGTCACTTAGGCGGAGTACCGTATCGCAAGTATGCCGCGGACATACACACGCTACGCTACCCTGCTTAAGTCACTTACTCTATCTACTAAGGGTCATCCTACACTCGGAAAGGTGAAACCTATCGCTCTAATACCAACTTTGTCACGACCTGCAGAGTACGGAACGTGACCGGCACTTAAGTTACGAAACGTCTCAAGGCATCCGTAAAATAAGTAAGCCGAAGCCCAGAAATCAAAACCCAATTAAAAATTAGAGTGGAGGAAAACCAATTTATTTAAGCACTTTATCCTATTAAACCACATCAAGTCCTTTTTAAAACAACTTTCCCTTTAAGAAAATCCCGGCAAAGTCTTCTTTGTAAAACAAGCCCCAAACGGGTACAAACATGAACATAAATGAATAACATGAATATGGCATCCCCAAGCGGGAGCTAGCTCTTCGCCTCAAGGAGGTCACAAATCCCACGCAATAACAACGTGCACAAATAAGCATGAAGTACAAGTAAAACAACATGTCGACTCAAGAGAGATCGACCCCAAATAACATAAATCCACAAGTCTAACAACCTCGTCTCTAGGTCAATATACAGTAATCCAAATAAATTGGTATAGCTGAAATAATAGTAGCAGATGGAGTACTTTAGATACAATTAATATATAAGGTGTTACAAAAGGATAACAACCCACCTATGTGCAAAAGCCTCGAGTCCAGGCAAAAAGAGCAAAAGAGGCAAAAGTGTCCGCCGCTACAGTGCTGACAGAACGGACCTGCAGAAAAGCTGTGGCACAACGGGGGTGAGTTGCCAGCTCGTGAGTAATAAATAACATCTACAAAGGCTATCGCATGCATGCACACAAGTATCCAAGTATCTCTCTAACAGGTATGGCTATATGTACTAGCAAGTATGTATGCATCATCAGTGTACTAACAAGTATGTATGTCACATGGATGTACTAACATGTATGTATGCCACATGAATATACTATCATGTATGTATGCTATATGAGTCACTCAAGATCTCATCATGTAGGTATAATGATTGTTCTATATTATGTTTTTGAAACTCTTTTTAAAATAAGCATAATATCCATGGAATCAACAAAAATCTGTGTCCAACAACGACACCACAAAACTGTCTCAACCTCATGTATCCATGTCAAGTATCTCTGGCCTCAACTGTCTAGCTGATCCATGCCAAATATCCATATCTCAATCTAGCAGCCACGGTCGGTATCCTCTGGATATCCGCCGTGCCAAATGAAGTCACCGGTAGGTAATCTGTCCCCTGCCAGGCTCAACGCCATCTCCAGCGATCTTCTTGCCTCGGGGTACCGTACCGGGCCCACCATGCACCCGAGACGGTTCATCCACCTCCTCGAAACGGGTCTCGAAAACCACAGTAAACTCATGGTGGACGACACTTTACATCACTAGAAAACCGCAACCTTTATATTTTAAAAGATTATAAGTTTGAAATCTTGCGGCTTTCCCCCGAAATCCAGAAATATCATAAATCTCATGAAATCATCATGGGTGCATATGTCAATGATAATGAATGCATATGATATCAATTTGCAATGTATGATTTATACTAGGCATGAGCAAATGTTATACTGATGAATATGCACGAGAGTAGCAATCCTATGATTCCATTTTAAAGATTTATGGCAATAGCACGGGTGTAAGTCCATATTGCGACCCCCGGTGCTTACGGGGAGGCGGAAACGGTATAAAAAACAAATTTTTATCGCAAGAGGCAACATGGACTAAACAAGGTCGGGATCGTGTCTAAACTAAACTAGCAAATACGCTAAAGGGAGTTAGCTACTCGGATGAAGGTTATACCTAAACTTGAACTCCTTCTTCTTCAAGACTTGTAGAGGTTGATGGTTCTCTTTTCGTCGCCTTCTTCCGTCGAAGATGGATCCACCTCGAAGGTTCGACCTTTGGGCTCTTCCTCGATCTTTGAGTGAACTAGGGCTTCCGGCTTGCTAAACCATGAACCTAGAATGAGTAGAGAGAGACTAGGGTTTGCTTTTCTTTTTAAAGAGAAGGATTCTCAACACATGAGAAGGTTTCTCTTTGCTAGAGGAAGAAGAAGATGAAATGAGGAGAGAGAGAGGTTATGATAGAATGAGCTATGTTTTTCTTTCTTGCAACCATAATGCCAAAAGAAAAACAATTATCTAAATAATAATAATTCAAAATGAGAATAGTTGATGGCAATTTGGAATGACCACTACCATGCTTCATGTAAGCATGAATCAAGGAGGACTTTGTAAAGCATGATGGTGGTCAACTTTCAACCATGGTCAACAAGTCAACCATGGTCAACAAGTCAACAAAATCAACCATAACATAATTCTCATTTAATTACTATTATTAATAGATAATTCATAAATCCATTAGGGTTTGGAAAATGATAACTGTCAACTGTGCATACGCACCCGTTCCGAAACCCTAATGAAATACCTCATCCTCCGCCTCAAGCAACTGTGCATACGCACCTGCATTCTCGTTCCGAGGAACAAGAATACCAAGATATAAAAGCAACCCCAAATATATATACCAGTATCTGGCTCAAACCAGAGCCTGCCAGTATAATCCGTCCGGACTCCAAACGTGCACAAGTGCGCGGATGAGAACGAACCCTGTCGCAAAACCATGCGACCTCTACTCTGTTTTGCCCAGAGGCGAATACCCTCTGTGTGGGACTCTAAAGACTCGACACTACGCTGGCAGTGGGTTTAACCACAGACCGCAAGCGGCACTAGCTGTGCGTAACGGTCCCCAGGTAGATGTCGACAAGAAGGCTGACGAGGTGAAACCCCATCTGAACTCCTACTGAGTCTGAATGTGACATTCTCCACACAGTCCGGTCTGTTCGTCTGATACATCGCATGGCGGGCCTAGGGGGCGGTAAACGTCAGTCCCCCAATAGCGGTACAAGTCGTGTCGGAGTGAAGCCCAAAACACCCTGAGATAACACTGGAACCTACCAGTATATCTCGCTTGCCCTGGCCAGGGACTACTCGTGTAATGGCTCTCCTAGACACAGCGCGATGTCAACCCCCAATACCGGGAGAGACGAATCCTGTCTAACCGTCACTGCCTCCAAGTGCTTCGGGACTGCACCCAACCACTACCTGTTTGCACGACTCCTTTGAGCCGTGGTAGGGTAGTGATCAAAGTGTAGTGGGAACACACTCGAGGCGAAGTGCCAGTATCAAGTCAGCGGACTAAGCTGTACTCATGTCACCTGGGAACTGATAACTGACGATGGGTATAATACCAACCTTTCAGTTCCCTACGAGTCCTGTCCAGTGTACCCGTAACCTAACGAGCACCCGTATACTATCTCCAGTACGACGTACTGATGGCTGTGGGACAGACCATCTCCCACACTGGGATGAGAAGCGCATACGCTAGTCTACTCCGGAGTATCGATGCCCTGTCTCGATAGTCCTGCGACTAGGGACCTGTATAAGGATGTGCTTATAGATTACCCAGCCCCCACGAGTGTGACTGCCATCACAACGCTGGTAATCAAACAAAGATCCTAAGGGCTCCACTAATGCGTATAAGTGATATACTGAAATAAACACAAGTACACATTGAAGTAGAAACAAACCAAGTAGCATACTACTATATTGAGCAAGATTGTTTATACAAGGTGAATATCCCAAGCTTCCATTAAGTAATATACAAACTAGTATGATACAGTAATGGCCTCTAGGGCATATACACTAACAACGGGTCTAAGCAATTAACATGTTTCAGATTAATAGTTATCTAGTGTCGTGACATGGAAATTACCAGGGTGTGTGTGTACACATGAATAGTGCTCGTGCTATATATAAAACCTGGTAATGGTGCATGTGTCCTACAAAATGAGTTTGCGTATATGGGTACATCATATAGATCCTAACTGCAGCAAATATCATGCAAGAATTATTATTCTAATGTTACAAGTAAATGTTAAAGTTTACTAAATCTATCGGGCGACTTGCGTCATCCAAACGATCGTCCCCCGTAGATGTTAAATCTACTCACCCGTGTTCCCGCGCTAGGTGTGTCCGACCACCTGCTTTCCTTTCTCCGCGGCGCTCGAAGTCCCCGTCTGCGAACCTAGAATTTATAAAAGTCACATATATCAGGAAAATCCTGCAAAAACACGATATATCGATAAAAAGGATACGCGTGCGTGAAACTAAAACGCGCGTGCACACGATACGTCGCAACGCGCACAACCCTCCAGAACTTATTCTGACACGCTGTGTCGCGCAGCGCGCCACAGAACCACGCATATCACGCGCGTGTCGCACAAGTTAAAACATCGAAAACACGTTTATAGCTCTGGATTTTGCCTCTAGGCCTAACTTAAAAAGTTACAGATACCAACAGACTAAGCTACCAAGAAGGACCCTACACCCAAAATCCCAACACCTCTCCCCCTACTCTGGCCGCAAATTGCGGCCAGATCGAATAAACCGGCGGCCTGGAAAGTGAGGTGGGTCCCCGTGCTTTGTGTGTGTGTCCCTGCTAGTCTCACCATGCTATAGTCTTCCCAATTTTATTTTGAAAGGCTCGGGTCAACAGCAGATCTAACAGAGGCTAAAAAGTCACTAAAACTGCTAAATTACGCCAAGTCGGATAAATCGGGTATTTTTATGAAATCTGGGGCAAATATCTGGTTAACTGGTCTCAACGGCACCTAATTAGGTTATTTCAACCATCACAACCATTATCTTGTCAAAATTCCCCTAATTTACCCAAAACTACTACTAAAACATATAATAATCACTAATATAAGCTAGATGACCATAATTTTAGCAAAAAGAGTCGGGTTGAGAGGGTTATACCTCTAGAGATCCTAGATTAAGGAGAAGAGAAGAAGTAGGAGAGTGTGTGCTGTTGCTACAGCTCCTGGTGCTGCAAAACTTGGCTGGAAATGAGCTGAACTGCTTCACTGTTGCTGAAACTATTGCTGTTGTTTGGGGCTGAAATGTTGCTGTTGCTGCTGTAGCAGTGGCAAGGGTTGAGGTATTGTTGAGGGAAGGGTTGTGTGTTGTGAGGGAAGTGTTATGTAAGGAGTTGGGGGCTGATGTAGCAGCTGCTGCTGCTGATGTTCTGAAGAAAAGGCTAAAGCTGATGTAACAGGCTGATGTTTTGGGCTGATGTTTGTGTTTTGGTGGCTATGCTGATGTTTTAAGGGCTGATGTTTGTGTTTTAGTAGCTATGCTGATGTTTTAAGGGCTGATGTTTGTTGCTGAAATGTGCTGTTTTGGGGCTGAAATGTGCTGATGTGTGGGGCTGAAATGTGTTGATGCAGATGCAGGTTTGTGGTGTTGTGTTGATGTAGTTGTGTTGGTGTTGTGTTGGGCTGATGTGGTGTGGTGTTGGGGCTGATGTCGTGTAGCTGGTGTGTGTTGTGTTGGGCTGATGATGTTGCTGCCTCAGCTGATGCTGCTGGTGCTGAAATAGAGCTGAAGCTGTGGCTGTTTTTGTGGCAGAAGCAAGGTTATTTGAAGATGATTGTGTGTGTGAGTTTATGAAGTGGGCTGTGGTTGCAGCTGTTGTTAAATCAGGGGCTGGGGGTGGTTGAAACGGCTGCTGTTGCAGCAGTTGATGTGCTGTTTTGGCTGAAGCTGAGGCTGTTTTGTGGTCTTTTGGTGCTGAATTTTGGCTGAAATGATGATAATTGGGCTGATGTGAGTGTGTGAGTGTGAGGCGTGAGTATAAGGAGACATGCAAAAAAGGTTTGAGTTGAAATGGTGTGACACAACCTTAAACCATCATTCTCCCTCACACAAACCAAAAGCTATCATGACAACCATCACATCTCTCTCTCTCTCTCACAACAAGCAAGTCAACCTACACCCTAAATTCCTTTGGACAAAACCAAAAACCTTTAATTAAATCTAATTAGCCTAATCAAGTGTGTTAGACCACCATGGTTAACTTAAACATGGTTAACCCACAAGCTCAATTATATGGCAAACCCTAGTCTTAACCCTAATTATCATGCACAAGTGTGTGCGGTCGAGGTAAAATTCTACATAAATAACCATAAAACCAGATAAATTACTAGAAACCCGTTTTGGTAAACTTTTTACCAAAAAACCCCACATTAACACGCAATTACTGCTAAACACAGACTCAGGTGTTACACATATCCATCGGTGTTTGACATCAAAGATGGTGTACGGGTGCTCAGTGGAGACTGGGTACACTGGACAGACTCGCCGAGAACTCCCAGATGGTATCATACCTCACGTCAGATGGCAGTTCTCTGGCGACTCTGGTACAGGTTAGTCTGTAGACCTGAGATCGTCATAGAGTCTTGTGTGATTCCCACTGTGCTTTGATTTCCATCATACCACGTCCAAGAAGGCGTGCAAAACGGTGGCTTTTGGGTACAGTCCCGAATCGCATGGAGGCAATGAGCGATAGGAGGGGTTTCGTCTCTCCCGGTATAAGGAGTTGATGTTGTGCTGTGTTCGATTGGCTATAACTGGAAGTCCCTGGCCAGGGCGGATATTGAGTACTGCTGGTAAGTGTTATCAGTAGGTTCTTGACCTGTTATGAGCCTCACATCGACACGACTTATCAATTACTGGGGTCTGACGTTTACCACCCCTAGACCAGATATGCGACATATCAGACGAAGAGACCGGACTGTACGGTAGTGTTACTGATTGGATTCACAGGAGAATGTACAGGCTTGCTTGTTGATCTTCTGATCGCTCAATACCTGGGTGGCTGTTACGTTTAGCTGACCGCTTGCAGCTTGTGGGTGTTTGATATGATCATCACCTGCTACCGGCGTATTGACGATTCTTTAGAGTCCTACACAGAAGTTTCTTGACTCAGGCAAAACGGAGTAGGAGCACATATGTGATATGTGCGGGACCGAGGGTAATACGATATGAGATACCGTATTCTATTCTCGCGATATTTGATATCGGCCGGGTATATGTGATATAGCCGGGTTATCGGATCAAGTGTTGATTCGGTGAAATGATACAATTAATATTAGTCGGTTATTTGAGAAATAGCCGGATTGTCGGATCAAGTGTTGATTCGATAATTTAATGTATAATTATATATGTGATATATTACATTATATTATCTAATATTGGCTCGCTTTATTGATTCATTTTCTCACCGGATAATATATTGATATATATGCGATATATATTAATTGTATTATTTTCTTTTGTTACAAAAATATATTATATATGTGATATATAATATTTTAACTGTTGTCTATAGTGCCCTCAAGGCAATTATCATAGTCGTGGACTTGTGATTATGATGATTGAGTGAGGACCTATACCGATAAAAAAGTCTTACTCAAGATGATAGTATGCTATCTGGTTTGTCTTTATCATCATATACATGTTGAAAGAGCCCGTAGGATTCTTGCTTGACACCCAGCATTGTGATGGCGATCACATATGTGGGAGCTGGGGTCTATAAGCACATCCTTAAATGTCCCTAGTCGTTGGAGTATCGAGACCGGGCATCGATACTCTAGTGTAGACTAGTGTATACTGATCGAGACCCCAACGAGGGGCGGTGGCCAGGTCTCACAAGCCATTGGTGTTAGTTTGTTCACCTAAGATATTATACAGGTGCTCATTTTGGTTATGAGTACACTGGACGGACTCGCTAGGAATCTGCTAGTTGGTATTATACCTATTGTCAGATAGCAGTTCCTAGGTGACATGTGTACAGGTTAGTCTGTCGACCTGAGATTGTCATTTGTCTCGTGTGAGTTCCCACTGTGCTTTGATTACTACCCTACCATGGCTCAAAGGAGTCGTGCAAACAGGTTTTAGTTGGGTACAGTCCCGAGCCACATGGAGGCAGTGATCGGATCGTCGGGGATTCGTCTCTCCCGGTATTGGGGGTTGATGTCGCATTGTGTATGGGTGGCCATCACCAGAAATCCATGGCTATGGTGAATGAGAAATACCGATCTAGGATCGATAGTTTCTCAGGTGGTGATGGGTTACATGCCGACACTAAATATCGTGTTGTTGGGGGTCTGACTTTATCCACCCCCTAGACTCGATATGCGATACTCTTAGACGAACAGACCGGACTGTACGGATATTGTCACTGTCTGGCTCAGTAGGGGTTCAGGATGAGTTTGCTCGTCGGCCTCCCTTTCGCTCAATACCTGGGTAGCCGTTACGTACAGCTAGCGTCGCTGACGTGCTTGTGGTTAAACCCACTGCCAGCGTATTGACAGTCTTTAGAGTTCCACACAGAGGGTTTTCACGGTTCAGGCGATATGGTGTACATGAGGTATGTTGATACATACAGGTGTCCGATTAAATATGTGCACTTGCTGCGCAGATTTTAATCGGACGGTTGATAATACCAGCGGCTTAGGATTAAGCCGGATTATTAAATCGAGTTTTGATTTAATAATTGATATATGTATTTGTATATACGTATTCTAGTATTATTGTTCACTATTCGTTTTCTCTCTCGGCTATTCGTATTTTGGTATGAATACGCGTATATGTATTTCGGTACATGTACGGGGAAGTATTCCGTATTTTGTACGGAATAGCTTCTAGAAGATGATGCCACCTCATTTATATGATTTTCCATTTATGGAAATTCATTTGTCTTTTATTAATGAGGTGGAAAAGGTGATGTGACTTCAAGCATGGCATGAACATGGAATTTGGGTATGGTTTGATTTGTTTATTGTAATTTGACTTTGTAAAAAGAAAAATGATTTTTGTGGGCATGAGAAAATGGGGAGGGGGCGGCCACTTATGATGGGGGTGCTCATTTTCATTTGGTTGGAATAAACATTTCACACTTGCTCTATCCCACTCTCTCATGCCACCAAAAACACTTAGCCAAATTCCTTAGCTCATGCCAATGCTTCCTCACTTCTTCATCTTTCTTGAGTTTCTCATTGAGCTCATATGTAGAGAGAAAATTGTAGTGACATATTCATACAGCCCCACTCTCTATCGCTAGTGACTTTGGAGCGTCGATTATCTCGTTCGATGAGGTTGGAGCTTGTGTCGTTTCCCTCGGGTGGATCATCGGAGACGAAGGAAGACCGGCAGCCAAACCACATCAAGGAACCGCTAGGAGCTTAGAATGAAGATCGAAGGGCTTGGATCATCTCGGTATAACAATTATAACTCTTGTTTTAATTTGCTAGTTTAGGGTTTAAGGTAGATCCAGGATTCGGGTAGCGGTAGCGCCGGTTTGATAAATTTTTGTTCCGCATTTTGGCCGCGTTTCGACGGCCGGGGCGCTGCCGGGACCCTTCATGGTATCAGAGCCACCCTTTAAACCCCTTACTAGCTTGTTTAGACGTGCTTAAAAGATCGATCGACGTATTTTACCGAAATCACGATTTCATTTTTCAGTTTGCTGTCGTTTTTCAAAAGTGTTCAAAAAATTATTTGCAGTAGCTTAAAAATCCGTGCAGGCAATTCTAAGGGTACAGAAAAAAGTTGAGCCCCTGAAGCCTCTAAAGTGCTGCGGAACCGCCGCACTAACCCCCTATTGGCGGTGGACCCGCGGCCATTTAGTGGCGACGGGTTTCAAAATTTTTCCTGTAGCCCTCTGATGTGAAATTGTGATTTTTGAGATATT
This sequence comes from Agapanthus africanus, assembly GCA_030015575.1. NCBI lineage: Eukaryota > Viridiplantae > Streptophyta > Magnoliopsida > Asparagales > Amaryllidaceae > Agapanthus > Agapanthus africanus. The sequence goes on along the minus strand of CM057345.1, from coordinate 386,682,184 downwards.
CTGTTTTGGCCCAGGTTTCTGTGCAGTATTGTTTTTGCTATTGGGGCCAATTTGGAACTTTGTTGATCGATATTTTAAGCGTGCGTTTGACAGTACATACATTATATTCTGCGACCGTGAATTTCATTTGATCGGTAAACCCGTCTAACTGCTATATGTCTTTTAGACGGGTTTGCGAACGTGACATTCACGTTGATGTTCTGTGTTGTGCTGTGATGTTGGTTGGATCGTCGTGGTGGATAGCTATGGTGCAATGTTAGTACAGTTTTATTTCATTTGTACATTTGATATTACGGGGCGAGCGTCCGACATGTGGACTGCCGTCACTTCCAGTTTGTATATTATTCTTTTGGGGCACGACCGGGCTGAGGTCGATGTCACCCTTGTATATTATTTTCTTTTCTGTACTAGGATTACTCCGTGGTGGGGTGGACGAATAGCCGGGTTCTAGAGGGAAACTGGTCCGCATTTCATGGCGTTGGGACGGAGGGGACCTTACTCTAGAATTGGCGGGCTGTTCGCTGCACTCGCAGGGGGTATAGGTGACCCAGGAGGGGTGCTCAAGTTATCGGATTCCGTGAAGTGTTGGGTGGTCCATTCACATTGCTGAAGGGGGCTGCCTCACTTCTGATTTTGGCGGGTAACTTGCCGTGCTCGTAGGGGTCTAGGTTTCATTGCACATGCTATCCACACGACAGGGAACGTCGGGTCTCACTTGCGGCTCAAGTGAAACCCGGGGCACCAGATTATCCACCATTCTGTGTTGCTTCTGTGATGTTTCTGTGATGTTGCTTTATATCATGTCTGGGACGATTGTTATATATATATTTATATATACTAGTAGATGTTGTATATGTTTTGCACCCGTGCTAGCCCAGTCCCCGCTCTGTCGTTAGTTAAGTAACCTAACGGGTGATGATGGGATCCAGTGGCGAATGCGGATGGCATATACGTACATTTTATTTTCGTTCTTTTCTGGTGTGATTAATTGATGGGACTACATTGATTCTTATCAAAGCAAGGATAAAACAAACCTATATATATAATGTTGTTGGAACCAAGTTTTTAAAAACTGACATTACAGACGTTCTCTTTTGCTTTGCACAGTGGTATTCGATTGGGAATATCCTGTTAGTGTATATGCCCTAGAGGCCATTACTGTATCATACTAGTTTGTATATTACTTGATGGAAGCTTGGGATATTCACCTTGTATAAACAATCTTGCTCAATATAGTAGTATGCTACTTGGTTTGTTTCTACTTCAATGTGTACTTGTGTTTATTTCAGTATATCACTTATACGCATTAGTGGAGCCCTTAGGATCTTTGCTTGATTACCAGCGTTGTGATGGCAGTCACCCTAGTGGGGGCTGGGTAATCTATAGGCACATCCTTATACAGGTCCCTAGTCATAGGACTATCGAGACAGGGCATCGATACTCCGGAGTAGACTAGCGTATGCGCTTCTCATCCCAGTGTGGGAGATGGTCTGTCCCACAGCCATCAGTACGTAGTACTGGAGATAGTATACGGGTGCTCGTTGGGTTACGAGTACACTGGACAGGACTCGTCGGGAACTGACAGGTTGGTATTATACCTATCGTCAGTTATCAGTTCCCAGGTGACATGAGTACAGCTTAGTCCGCTGACTTGACACTGACACTTCGCCTCGAGTGTGTTCCCACTGCACTTTGATCACTACCCTACCACGGCTTAAAGGAGTCGTGCAAACAGGTGGTGGTTGGGTGCAGTCCCGAAGCACTTGGAGGCAGTGACGGTTAGACAGGATTCGTCTCTCCCGGTATTGGGGGTTGACATCGCGCTGTGTCTAGGAGAGCCATTACACGAGTAGTCCCTGGCCAGGGCAAGCGAGATATACTGGTAGGTTTCCAGTGTTATCTCAGGGTGTTTTGGGCTTCACTCCGACACGACTTGTACCGCTATTGGGGGACTGACGTTTTACCGCCCCCTAGGCCCGCCATGCGATGTATCAGACGAACAGACCGGACTGTACGGAGAATGTCACATTCAGACTCAGTAGGAGTTCAGATGGGGTTTCACCTCGTCAGCCTTCTTGTCGGCATCTACCTGGGGACCGTTACGCACAGCTAGTGCCGCTTGCGGTCTGTGGTTAAACCCACTGCCAGCGTAGTGTCGAGTCTTTAGAGTCCCACACAGAGGGTATTCGCCTCTGGGCAAAACAGAGTAGAGGTCGCATGGTTTTGCGACAGGGTTCGTTCTCATCCGCGCACTGGTGCACGTTTGGAGTCCGGACGGATTATACTGGCAGGCTCTGGTTTGAGCCAGATACTGGTATATGTTTTGGGGGTTGCTTTTATATCTTGGTATTCTTGTTCCTCGGAACGAGAATGCAGGTGTGTATGCACAGTTGCTTGAGGCGGAGAATGAGGTTTTTCATTAGGGTTTCGGAACGGGTGCGTATGCACAGTTGACAGTCTTCATTTTCCAAACCCTAATGGATTTATATATTATCTATTAATAATAGTAATTAAATGAGAATTATGTTATGGTTGATTTTATGTTGACTTGTTGACCTTGGTTGACTTGTTGACCATTGACTACCATCATGCTTTAAAAAGTCTTCCTTGATTCATGCTTACTTTTTATTAAATGAAGCATGGTTGTGGTCATTCCAAATACTACCATCAACTATTCTCATTTTCAATTATTATCATTTAGATAATATTTTTCTTTTGCAATATGGTTGCAAGAAAGAAATAATTGAGCTCATTCTATCATAACCTCTCTCTCTCCTCATTTCATCTTCTTCTTCCTCTTGAAAAGAGAAACCTTCTCATGTGTTGAGAATCATTCTCTTTAGAAAGAAAAGCAAACCCTAATCTCTCTCTACTCATTCTAGGATGAAGGTTTAGCAAGCCGGAAACCCTAGTTCACTCAAAGATCGAGGAAGAGCCCAAAGTCGAACCTTCGAGGTGGATCCATCTTCGACGGGAGAAGGCGACGTAAAGAGAACCATCAACCTCTACAAGGTTTGAAGAAGAAGGAGTTCAAGTTTAGGTATAACCATCTTCCATAGTAGCTAACTCTCTTTAGCTAGATTGCTAGTTTTAGTTTAGACAACGATCCCGACCAAGTTTAGTCCATGTTGCCTCTTGCGATAAAAATTCGTTTTTTATACCGTTTCCGCCTCCCCGTAAGCACCGGGGGTCGCAATATGGACTTACAGTGGTATCAGAGCCTAACTAAACTTAAACTAGCTTGGTAGTGAAGTGTAACGAAGTTCGGAACCGAAAAATCGCAAAACCGGAAAACTAAAAACCTGAGTTTCTGTTGATTTTTTTTTGGCTCAAAATGAAAAACTTTATACTTGTAAAATTGTCTCAGGGTTTTCTAAGAACACACAAGAAAAACGATAGCATGTTTCCTCCAAGCCGCCGCCCTTCCGCGGCCTAACCTACTCATTTGGCCGCGGAACCGCCGCAGGTTGTAGTCATCTTTGCATCGTTTTTCGTGCAGTGTTCTTCTGTATTGGTTTTGGGATTTTTCAGATATATTATATATACCCAGATTTTCCAGAACTGAAATTCACTTTTGGGGTCCTATAATTCCGTATTTTTTTTCCGAACTTCACTGCACTTTGGCTTTGTTGGTTATATCTGTGATGTTTGCATGTATTGAACGTCGGCTAATCGCTTTAAGTCGATTAGTCGGGGTTATACATGATCTGTAATGTGCTGGAATGTGTATATGAATGTGTTGGACTGTCGCGGGTGAATAGCCGGGGTGGATGTGAGATGAGCTTTTGTTTTTCTTTCATTCATTGTAAATGTAAATTGATGTAATTATATTATTTGTTTGGCCGCACAACCGGGTCGGGGTTGTAGCCGTCATTGTATAATTCTTTTTACTGTTTTTGCTCCTAGGATAGACCCATGGTGGGGTGCACAAACTACCGGGAACTTGGCGGGTAGTTTGTCGCACCCGTAGGGGTCTTGGGTGGGGTATTTGCTATTCACCGCGACCGTGTTATCCGCTTTTCGTTTCAGGCTCGAAAGAAATGCGGATTGCTAGTATATCCAATGTATTCATCTGTGATCTGTAATGTCTATCATTGCTTTCTATTTAGGCGTTGCTTATGTTTTACAGCCGCGCTAGCCCAGCCCCCGCTCTGTCGTTAGTTAAGTAACCTAACGAGTGATGACGGGACCCCGTGGCGAATGCGAATGGCATAAGCGTACGTCATATTTTGGTTGTTTTCTGCAATGGTAGGAATTAAATGATGGGACGCATTAAAAGAACTAATGCAAGAATATCACGCATTAAAAGAACTAATGCAAGATAATAAACCAAGTTTAAGTCGATGGAACACTTTCGAAAAACCACTCGGTTCTTTTCAAAACTAACTTTTAAATGCGGAGCTTGAGCCACTCCTTCTAAAAGCTATCTCGTTCCATCGATTATATCAAGTTCACTACGTTCACGGTTTCGCCAAAACCATTCGTAGCCCTCCGTCGTTTCACATAAATAGTCAATAGTATTCAAGCTGTGTTTGTTGGCCAAAGTCAAGGCATAGTGATTGGTAGCTATTGGATATTCATGTGCAGCATAGATAGATGCGTTGATTTGGAACAGTCGTACTGCCTTGTTGGCCAAAGTCAAGGGTATGTACGGGTGGATTCAAATTAACCTGGATAACGACGGGAAGAACTTGACATGTGACTTATGATTTGTTGGCCAAAGTCAAGGTCATAAGAGCATGGGGCAAAAATCCACATCGGGAGTTTCATAAGTACTGAAACTTGCTAGATTTGCATACCATTTGGAGTGTGATGATTATGGTAGGATTCCTTCATTTTCGTCACGCGATGATATTTGGATCCCGATCCTACTGTGAGTATATGCTACTCCTCGGGAAATTTCTCACTAAACGATCAATGCTATAAACCTAGTAGGTGCCTAGAAAGGTGTTAGCGGGGCTACGCCCCCAGGGAAAAGAGGTTCTTAAATTAAGGAACTTCGCGAAAGCGTTGGAAAACCTCCCTCGAAGTACCGACACTGGCCTGGATGAACGGTTAAGCAAGTATTGTACGGTGGGATTGATCCCGGCTAATTCTTCCTTTGTGGTTTGAGGAGGGATTCGAGAGACAGTGGGAGCCATCCTGTTTAGACAAATTAAAAACCATTCTAAACTTGCAAGAGCATCGTGCTAAGTGTTTCTTCTCTCCCCCTGCAGCGACCAAATCGAAATGACTGGACTTAAGTTACTTCTAGATAAAAACATATTGACAGGGCTAAACTACAAAGATTGGCTCAGGAATGTCAAATTGGCAATCTCTTACGACAAGCTGGGGTATCTTCTTACCACCAAAGCTCCCCCCGTCCCAGGTCCCACCTCCAGCGTCGCGGATAAGGAAATCCGTAAGACTTGGGAGATTGACAGCGCGAAGGCCAGATGCCTCGTACTTGCCTCGATGGACAATGACCATCAGAGGAGGCACGAGAATATGGATTTGGAATCCATATTTCTTCATACAAAAGAACTGTATGGAGAGCAGTCTCGTATCGCAAGATACGAAGTGTCGAAGAAGTTATTTTCGACTAAGTTGGCCGTCGGATCATCGGTAGCGGACCACGTGCTTAAGATGATTGGCTACACTGAGGAGCTCGCGGAACTTGGGACCACGTTGGATAGTGAACTCTACACAGATATAATTCTCCAGTCCCTTCCATCCACTTACGCCCAGTTCATACTGAATTTCAACTTGCAAGAAAAGGAAGTTGAACTTTCAGAACTCCTCAACCTGCTGAGGAGCGCAGAGGGCACCCTACAGAAGGGTAGGGATACATCCACTTTGTTTGTAGGAGGATCTTCTTCTTCTAGGTCCAAGGCGAAAGCCAAGGGAAAGAAGAGGAAAGCCCCCGCCAAACCAAGGGGCGGTGTTAGTAAAGTGGGTGCGAAGGGAAAGGAAAAGGCAACAAAGATAGCGGGGAAGCTTGTTGGTAAAGAGGAATGCTTCTATTGTCACAAGAGTGGACACTGGAAGAAAGATTGCAGGGCTTGGAAAGCCAGGACACAGGAACTGAAGCAGGTTGCAGCTTCAGCTTCAGGTGTGTATGTTATTGAAAACTGTCTTTCTATAAACTCTACTTCCTGGGTATTGGATACCGGATCAGGATCTCATATCTGTAATTCTTTGCAGGCGTTGAAAAACCGTAGGTTTTTGAAGGAAGGTGACATGACCCTCAGAGTTGCGAACGGAGCTAGCATGGATGCTAAAGCCGTGGGGGACTATCACCTAGGAATGTCAGATGGACATGTTTTGGTTTTGCGTAATTGCTTTTTTGTACCCAACGCAACTTGTAATATCATTTCTGTATCTTTGGTTTCTAAAGAAGGTTATGAATTTGCGTTTGTAAGTAATGTTGTTAACATTCACCTTAATCAAGTTCTGATTGGGTCAGGTACATTGAGCAATGGTATATACGTATTAAACCAACCACAGATTTTCAATGTCCAGAATACACACAAAAGAAAGTCACCAGATATTAATCAGACTTTCTTATGGCATTGTAGACTGGGTCACATCAATGAGAGAAGGTTGACTAAGTTACATACAGAAGGATATTTGGATCCGTTCGAATATCAATCATATGCCACTTGTCAATCCTGTCTCAAAGGAAAGATGACAAAGTCTCCGTTCACTGGACACGGAGTAAGAGCGAGCGAGCTCTTGGGACTCGTACACAGCGACGTGTGCGGTCCAATGTCTACACATGCACGAAGCGGTTATTCTTACTTCATTACTTTTACGGATGATTTTTCAAGATACGGTTATGTCTTCTTAATGAAACATAAGTCAGAATCTTTTGAAAAGTTCCAGGAATTTAAGAATGAAGTAGAAAAACAGACCGGCAAAAGTATCAAGATTCTAAGATCGGATCGAGGTGGAGAATACTTAAGTGCCGAGTTCCTGAATTACTTAAAAGAGAATGGGATTCTCTCTCAGTTTACTCCTCCATACACTCCGCAACACAACGGTGTATCGGAGAGACGGAACCGAACCCTATTGGATATGGTACGGTCCATGATGAGTAACGCTGAGTTACCGCGATCATTCTGGGGGTATGCACTAGAATCAGCTGCGTACCTTTTGAACCGAGTTCCTACTAAGACTGTGCCTACTACACCATATGAGATGTGGTGTGGGAAGAGACCCCATCTCAGTCACATCAAGACTTGGGGATGTCCAGCTTTTGTTAAAAAGCAGCATGCGGACAAGCTCGAGGCACGCTCAGTACAGTGTAAGTTCGTGGGATATCCAAAGAACTCTAAGGGATATTTCTTCTACTGTGAAGAGGAACAAAAAGTCCTTGTTTCTCGTCATGCCTACTTCTTGGAAACTGAGTTTTTGGAAAACCAGATAAGTGGGAGCACAGTAGAACTGGAAGAAATTCCAGAACCACGGACTATTACTGAAAGCTTAGTGGAACCAGAGGGTTCAAATGAACAGGACATTCCTATGCCGCTCCGTAGAAGTAGTAGGCAGTCTCATCCGCCCGAGAGATACTACGGTTTTCTCATAGACGGGGATAGAGAGGATTGCATCATAGACTATGATGAGCCTACTAGCTTCCAGCAGGCCGTTCAGAGCATTGACTCGGTAAAATGGCTGGATGCAATGCGGACCGAAATGGAGTCCATGTACACCAACAAAGTATGGACGTTGGACATTGCTCCAGACGGGGTAAAACCCGTAGGATGCAAGTGGATCTTCAAAAGGAAGATTGGTGTAGATGGACAGGTTGAGACCTATAAAGCTAGACTTGTAGCAAAGGGTTTCCGTCAAAGACCTGGCTTGGACTACGACGAAACCTTTTCTCCATTGGCTATGCTGAAATCCATTCGGATCCTTCTTGCCATTGCTGCCTTCCACGATTATGAGATTTGGCAGATGGACGTAAAAACCGCTTTTCTAAATGGAAATTTAGAGGAGTGTGTCTATATGGATCAGCCAGAGGGTTTCATTCAGAGTGGGAGCAGCGGAAAGGTGTGCAAGTTGCTTAAGTCCATCTATGGACTAAAGCAGGCATCGCGGAGTTGGAACATCTGTTTTGATGAGACGGTCAAGGAATTTGACTTTATCAAAAATCCAGATGAACCGTGCATCTATAGTAGATTTGTAGCGAGAACTGTGGTATTCCTTGTTTTATACGTGGATGACATTCTCTTAATAGGAAATGACATTCCTATGCTACAATCTGTCAAGGGTTTCTTGTCACACAGGTTCTCCATGAAAGACCTGGGTGATGCCTCTTACATCCTGGGGATCCGGATCCATCGTGATAGATCCAAGAGGATATTAGGACTTTCACAGTCCAGGTACATCGACACCGTACTGAAAAGATTCAGTATGGAAGATTCCAAGCGCGGTAACCTACCGGCTTGTCACGGGATCACCCTCTCTAAAGAGATGTCTCCCAAGACTGATTTGGAGAGGGATCGCATGTCTATTATACCCTACGCTTCTGCGGTAGGCTCTATAATGTATGCGATGTTGTGTACCAGACCGGATGTAGCTTATGCACTGAGTGTAGTAAGCCGGTATCAGTCAAACCCTGGGGAGAAACATTGGATAGCGGTAAAGAACATTCTCAAGTACCTGAGGAGGACTAAGGAGATGTTCTTGGTGTATGGCGGAAAAGACCTCCAGATTGAGGCCTTTGCTGACTCCAGCTTCCAGAGTGACAAGGATGATTCCAAGTCCATGTCGGGTTTTGTCTTTACCCTCAATGGAGGGGCGGTGTGTTGGAAGAGTTCCAAACAGGAAACCGTTGCAGACTCGACTATGGAAGCGGAATACATCGCTGCATCTGATGCCGCAAAAGAAGCTGTCTGGATAAGGAAGTTCTTAAAAGAACTTCAGGTGGTTCCGTCCATTGTTGACCCAGTACCTCTGTATTGCGACAACAACGGGGCTATAGCTTTAGCAAAGGAACCCAGGTCCCATCAGAGATCCAGGCACATCTTGAGGCGGTATCACCTGATCAGGGAGATCGTGGATCGCAAGGAGATCGAGGTTCGGAGGGTTGCTTCAGAAGAGAACACTGCAGATCCATTCACCAAGGCCCTACCCCAGACTCAGTTCGAGCGGCTAATCGAGATGATAGGTCTTCGATACGCCAGTACATGGCCTTAGTGCAAGTGGGAGATTGTTAGTGTATATGCCCTAGAGGCCATTACTGTATCATACTAGTTTGTAAATTACTTGATGGAAGCTTGGGATATTCACCTTGTATAAACAATCTTGCTCAATATAGTAGTATGCTACTTGGTTTGTTTCTACTTCAATGTGTACTTGTGTTTATTTCAGTATATCACTTATACGCATTAGTGGAGCCCTTAGGATCTTTGCTTGATTACCAGCGTTGTGATGGCAGTCACCCTAGTGGGGGCTGGGTAATCTATAGGCACATCCTTATACAGGTCCCTAGTCATAGGACTATCGAGACAGGGCATCGATACTCCGGAGTAGACTAGCGTATGCGCTTCTCATCCCAGTGTGGGAGATGGTCTGTCCCACAGCCATCAGTACGTAGTACTGGAGATAGTATACGGGTGCTCGTTGGGTTACGAGTACACTGGACAGGACTCGTCGGGAACTGACAGGTTGGTATTATACCTATCGTCAGTTATCAGTTCCCAGGTGACATGAGTACAGCTTAGTCCGCTGACTTGACACTGACACTTCGCCTCGAGTGTGTTCCCACTGCACTTTGATCACTACCCTACCACGGCTCAAAGGAGTCGTGCAAACAGGTGGTGGTTGGGTGCAGTCCCGAAGCACTTGGAGGCAGTGACGGTTAGACAGGATTCGTCTCTCCCGGTATTGGGGGTTGACATCGCGCTGTGTCTAGGAGAGCCATTACACGAGTAGTCCCTGGCCAGGGCTAGCGAGATATACTGGTAGGTTTCCAGTGTTATCTCAGGGTGTTTTGGGCTTCACTCCGACACGACTTGTACCGCTATTGGGGGACTGACGTTTTATCGCCCCCTAGGCCCGCCATGCGATGTATCAGACGAATAGACCGGACTGTACGGAGAATGTCACATTCAGACTCAGTAGGAGTTCAGATGGGGTTTCACCTCGTCAGCCTTCTTGTCGGCATCTACCTGGGGACCGTTACGCACAGCTAGTGCCGCTTGCGGTCTGTGGTTAAACCCACTGCCAGCGTAGTGTCGAGTCTTTAGAGTCCCACACAGAGGGTATTCGCCTCTGGGCAAAACAGAGTAGAGGTCGCATGGTTTTGCGACAGGGTTCGTTCTCATCCGCGCACTGGTGCACGTTTGGAGTCCGGACGGATTATACTGGCAGGCTCTGGTTTGAGCCAGATACTGGTATATGTTTTGGGGGTTGCTTTTATATCTTGGTATTCTTGTTCCTCGGAACGAGAATGCAGGTGTGTATGCACAGTTGCTTGAGGCGGAGAATGAGGTTTTTCATTAGGGTTTCGGAACGGGTGCGTATGCACAGTTGACAGTCTTCATTTTCCAAACCCTAATGGATTTATATATTATCTATTAATAATAGTAATTAAATGAGAATTATGTTATGGTTGATTTTATGTTGACTTGTTGACCTTGGTTGACTTGTTGACCATTGACTACCATCATGCTTTAAAAAGTCTTCCTTGATTCATGCTTACTTTTTATTAAATGAAGCATGGTTGTGGTCATTCCAAATACTACCATCAACTATTCTCATTTTCAATTATTATCATTTAGATAATATTTTTCTTTTGCAATATGGTTGCAAGAAAGAAATAATTGAGCTCATTCTATCATAACCTCTCTCTCTCCTCATTTCATCTTCTTCTTCCTCTTGAAAAGAGAAACCTTCTCATGTGTTGAGAATCATTCTCTTTAGAAAGAAAAGCAAACCCTAATCTCTCTCTACTCATTCTAGGATGAAGGTTTAGCAAGCCGGAAACCCTAGTTCACTCAAAGATCGAGGAAGAGCCCAAAGTCGAACCTTCGAGGTGGATCCATCTTCGACGGGAGAAGGCGACGTAAAGAGAACCATCAACCTCTACAAGGTTTGAAGAAGAAGGAGTTCAAGTTTAGGTATAACCATCTTCCATAGTAGCTAACTCTCTTTAGCTAGATTGCTAGTTTTAGTTTAGACAACGATCCCGACCAAGTTTAGTCCATGTTGCCTCTTGCGATAAAAATTCGTTTTTTATACCGTTTCCGCCTCCCCGTAAGCACCGGGGGTCGCAATATGGACTTACATATCCTGCACCTCATTCGACAGGGCAAGGGACGAGATCCCTTCATCGGGAGTGACCCCTTGAGTAAAAGTTTGCGTCAACGTAATAACTTCACTATAGTCATTTTCTTTTGCTTTGCATCGTGGTATTTAGTTTGGGATATCCTGCACCCCATTCGACGGGGAAAGAGCTGAGATCCCTTCACCGGGAGTGACCTCTTTAGCAAAAGTTTTCGCCACTATATATTTTTAAAACCACTTGGATTCCTTCAACGATATCAAGTTCATTACGTCAAAGGTTTTTCGCCAGAAACCAGCCGTAGCCCTCCGTCATTTCAGACGAGTATTGCTTAGTATTCGTGCTACGTATGTTGACCTAGTCAAGGCGTAGTGTTCGGTAGCTTTGTAGTACTTTTCTGTTGCATGGATATGCAATTGGTTAGGACAGTCGTACGGTCATGTTGACCTAGTCAAGGGCTCGTACGGGTGGGTCTAATTAATCCAGGATAATGACGGGTTGAACTTGACTTGCGACTTCTGATATGTTGACCTAGTCAAGGTCATAAGCCGCTTGGGGTAAAAATCACATCGGGTGTTTCAAACATACAGGAAACTTGCCAGGCTTGCGCATACCTTCTGGAGTGTGGTGACTTGAGTGGCTTCCATCAAGTCATCATGCGATGATAGTTGGATCCCGATTCCCACTGATGAGTAGAACTACTCCTCGGGTAATTCTGACTAATTCTCCTTTTGGGTTTAGAGGAGAATTCAAAAAAACAGTGGGAGCCATCCAGATTAGATAAAATGTTTAACCATTCTGATCTAGGTTAGAGTGCACGCCGAGTGTTTCTTCTCTATCCCTCTCTGGCTGCGACTTTGACCCGACTTTTAACTAAAACTCATGAAACCAAGTTGACCGAACCTTCTTAAAACACTTTGGCTTTTGGAATGTCACGGTGTCGCATACATCATTACCATTTCTATATCACTTTTTGCATTTCTCCAGAACACCCCGTATTATTACGAACATCCACTTCCATTGGATAAATCCATCGTATGGTTATATACGAACTCGAAGGAACTTTTTTGAGGATGGATTCCGGTTCTGGAGAGATTGAATAGGATTATTCGGTTGTCTTTTCTCTTTAATTTCTCTCAGGTTATGAGGGCTCCTAGGATTAGGAGAGGGTACACCTATTGAGCTTATTGGATATTCTTCCTCCAGACTAAAGGCAGGTGCCGAACGGTAGGGAAGGAAGAAAACCAACAAGCTTAACTGTGGTGTACAGAAGGTAATAAGTAAAGACATATAAAGGGATTAGAATAATGGCAAAGGAAATTGCGATCACCATCATTCACGACAAAGACAGTGTATACCCCTGCCACTCCTACATCCACTTTGCTTTTCTCTAGAACACTCCGTATCACTACAAATATCCACTTCCATTGGATAAATCCATCGTATAGTTACATACGAACTCGAAGGAACTTTTTCGAGGATGGATTCTGGTTGAGGAGAAAAACGAATAGGATTATTCAGATATCTTTTCTCTTTACCTTCTCTTAGGATGTGAGGGCTCGTAGGATTAGGAGAGTACACCTATTACGCTTATTAGATAGTCTTCTTCCAAACCTTAGGCTGGTGCCGAAAGGTAGGGAATGAAGAAAACCGATTAGCGTAAAGGAGGTGTATAGAAGGTAATAAGTAAAGACATAATAAAGGGATTGCAGTGAGGGCAGGTAAGTATATGGTTACTGTCATGATTCAGGATTGTGGAAGAGGCATTACTAGGAATACCAGTTAACCCTTTTGAAACATTTTCATGTTTCAGTTTTACTGTGCGATGTTAATTGAAAACTGTTTTCCCAATAAGAATCTAACTCCAGGGTATGTATTTACCAGATCAGTTCTCACATCTGCATGTTATTGCGGATGGTGAGTGGGAGTAAGATATTGGGAATTGGATGATTAGATCCTCATTATATCGGAATTCGTAGTAATTGGTGATATTTGAGGAAATCATCTGGATTTTGCTGGATGGCAAATATTTGGTTTTGAATATCCGTTGTTATGCACCAATTTCAAACCGATATATCCATACATTTATTTTATAAAGTGAGATATAACTTTTTGATATTGTGTCTATGACATTCACCTATATCAGTTGGTGATTAGGTAAGGTGCATTCAACAGCGGTGTAACTCTTCTTAACCAAAGTACAGTTTTTCAACTTACGACGCACAGAGTTTGAGTTATTGAACTCAGGGGACTTATACAAAGTACTGTATGTTGTCCAGTGTCCATTCGGACAAAGGGGTTGGTACTCATTCTATATTCTGTTTACTTATGACTTCTCCAGTTCTGGACATGTATTACGTTGAAATGCAAGGTCCAGATATTCAGAAGTTATAGGTATAAGAATAAAGTAGAGGACCATTTGTTGTAAGTATCAGGATTCTTCGAGGAAGTCGAAGATGTAGATACTTGTGTTTGGTATTCAGTTAATAGTAATGGTTTTGAGAACTTGCTTCTTTTTCAGGTTACTCATATGTGGATGCACTCCTAGATGAGTAATGCTGATTGTCCTTTTTCCATCTGGTTGATATGCACTGGAGACAGCTGCATGATTTTGAATCTGGTTCAAATTAAATTAGTGCTTTTGTTTCTATATTAGATTTATATAGAATCAATTTATGTCTTAACGATGTTAAGATATAGGGAGTTGTCCGGCTGATACTTAAAACCAGAATCCGGATAAATTCAAAGCACGTTTTAGTAATGGCTGTTCGTGGGTTATCCCGGGCTTTGACGAGGGATAACTTTCTACCATCAGGAAGATCAATATTTATATTGTTCTTGACTCACCATAGTTTTAGCAAAATGGACTTTTTCATAAAAACAAAAGTGGGAGTATGGTAGAACTGGAAGTTATTCCAGAACCACAAACGATTACTGAAGATTTAATAGAACCTGAGGATTCAATTTTTTTTCAACATTCCATTAGCCACTCCCCAGATTTGGTGGGTAACCTCAGGCACCCGAGAGATACTTCGGTCTTCTCAGAGACGGTGATAGAGAGGTTCTTGTTTACCCAGACTTGCCATTGCTGCTGTTCTAGACTACAAGACCCAGAAGGAGGATGAGTATACCGTCATTCTAAACTAGCTTTAGAGGTGCACGTGTGGGGTTCCTAGGCACTGTAATTAGGTCTCACAAGGCATCAACCATGCCAATTTCAAATTTTACGGGTGCCGAGAAACCCTAATACGGATCGTTAACTAGAATTTTAGGCGAAACAAATATCTAGATAACAACTTAACTAGATGAACGGAAATACAAGCTTTGTAGATCCGGTCCTCCACCTCCATAGCTCCGCAATGAAGTCTCCTCGCTGTCCAAATGGAAACCCGGGCTCTAGCGTCGGCTTCATCGGAGAAATGGGCGGGCAAGGTCGTCGGCTTCGTGCCGAAGATGATCTACGTCGAGGCATCACAAGATCAAGCTCCCACTTCACCAAGTCATAAAACTTGTGAAGAAAACACCCTATACTACTTGGCAAGAGGTAGAGGATGAAGAAATAGGAAGTGGGTTCACTTTAGAAATGGATTTCTCACTCATTTGCTCAAGTTGCCATTGAAGTAGAAAGCTTTTCTTTCTTGCTCATGAAGAAGAAGAAGAAAGAAAATGAATATGATAAGTTAATTAAATCCAAAAGAAAAATGAATACTTATCATATTCAAACCATGGTTAAGTGTAGAGAATGAATCATGGTTAAGTGGAATGGTTAGGGTTAAGCATGAGACAAAATGGTGACTTAGTCAAAGCTTCATGAAGCTTCAAAATCAAACAAAGTTAGCCACCATTTTCTCTTTATGCTTTTCATTTTCCAAAAAGAATAAATAAATAAATAAATGAATAAGAAAATGAAAACCCTAACCAATATACAACCATGGTTTAATCTTTACACAAACCCTAGTGAGCATGTATTATCAAACATGATACAAACTTGTGTACAAAAGTATATCACATATACAATGTGCACAATCCAAGTGAGAAAATCCATTTAAAGTGAACCAATACTAGTTAATGCAAAGTAATATATCAAATATATAATTATGCATTAAATCATTAAATCAACACTTGATTCAATGATCCGGTCATATCGCATATAACCGACTAGTATCCAATGTATCGGCTTATCGAATCAACCCTCGATTCGATAACTAGGTTATATCGCATATAACCATTTGATACATTCATCGCGAGAATAGAATACGGTATCACATACACGCATTATTCTCGGTCCCGCACATATCTCATATGCGCTCCTATTTCGTTTCGCTTGAGCCAGGAAACCTCTGTGTAGGACTCTAAAGACTCGTCAATACGCCGGCAGCAGGTGATGATCATATCAAACACCCACAAGCCGCAAGCGGTCTGCTAAACGTAACGGCCACCCGGGTATTGAGCGATCAGAAGATCGACGAGCAAGCCCGCTCACACTCCTGTGAATCCAACCAGTAACACTTACTGTACAGTCCGGTCTCGTCGTCTGATATGTCGCATATCTCGCCTAGGGGTGGTAAACGTCAGACCCTAATAGCTCGATAAGTCGTGTCGATATGAGGTCTATAACAATTCGAGAAACTACTGGTAACACTTACCATTAAATCTCAGCAACCCTGGCCAGGGATTTCCTGTTATAGCCAATCGAACACAGCGCAATATCAATCCCCTATATCGGGAGAGACGAATCCCCTCCTATCGCTCATTGCCTCCATGTGATTCGGGACTGTACCCAAAAACCACCGTTTTGCACGCCCTCTTGGACATGGTAAGGTGGAAATCAAAGCACAGTGGGAACCACACAAGACTCTATGACGATCTCGGGTCAACAGACTACTCTGTACTAGTGTCACCAGAGAACTGCCATCTGACGTAAGGTATAATACCATCTGGGAGTTCTCGGCGAGTCTGTCCAGTGTACCCAGTCTCTACTGAGCACCCGTATATCATCTCTGATGTCAAACACCAATGGATATGAGATCATCCATCGCCCATCTGTATGGGTCGAGAAGGTATACGCTAGTCTACTCTGGTATATCGATGCCCCGTCTCGATACACCCACGACTAGGGACCTTGAAGGATATACTTATAGACTACCATGTCCCCACTAGTATGATCCGCATCATAGTCCAGGTAGTCAAGTACACATCCTAAGGGCTTTACCAACATGTAACAGAGAGACAATCAGTATACACGTTAAGGTAAAGAGTAACCAGATAGCATACTATCATGTCGAGCAAGAAAGTCCTCCCTATATATGTCCAAGCATCCACTACAATATACATCCAATGTACAGTAATGGCCTCTAGGGCATACATATAACTAACAATCTCCCACTTGCACTGGGTCCATCTGATAGCAGTGGTTGTAGTATCTCATACTCAACCATCCCATAAAAGTCTCTCTCTGGGAAAAGGCCTTCGTGAGTGGATCCGCCGTGTTGTCCTCTGAGTCTGCTCTCTTGACCTCGATCCCCTGGAGATCAAGCATCTCCACGATCAGGTGACACTGCCTTAGAATATGTCTGGATCACTGATGGGACCGGGGTTCCCGGGCCAAAGCCACACTTCCATTGTCACACAATGGTAGGAACCTAGTTCATCTCATGAACCAATATACACCCAAACAGGCTCTTTTGGTAGCATCTTAAGTAGCGATGTATCCTTCCTTTATTGTCTAGTAAGCCACGGTATTTAGCTTGGAACTCTTCCAACATACCGTCCCTTTACTAAGGGTAAAGACAATGCCTGTGACTGACATTCAGTCGTCTTTATCACCCTGGAACACTTCCAGTGATTTTCCACAGGATCAACTGATACCATCTCACTATGACTAGTGAGTATCCTAACATCCATTTAGATCTATCTCATAGATCCAAAGCTTAGGATAGAGTAGGTATCACTTTGATCCTATGTGGAGAATCATTGTGATAAGCGGAGATTGATCGAGCGTAGCATAGGAAACTCCTTCCCTATCAAGAGTATGTCATCCACGTACTCTACGAGAATCGCCACCATACTCCCTACTACCTTTTTATATATACAAGGTTCATCTACCATTTTGATGATGTCAAACTCTTTGACTATTTCATCAAAACAGATGTTCCAACTCCGCGATGCCTGCTTTATCCTATAAAGCATCTTGCACACGTTTCCGCTGCTCCCACTGTCTACGAGGCCCTCTGGCTGTGTACTTATAGACGCTCTCTTCTAAAACATCATTTAGAAAAGCTGTCATGACACCCAACCACCAGATATCGTAGTCATGGTATGTAGCCGTGGCAAGTAGGATCCGGATGGACTTAAGCATAGCCACTGGAAAAGGTTTCATCATTATCCACGCCTGGTCGATGACGAAAACCTTTAACAAGTCTAGTTTTGAAAGTCTCAACTTTTCCATGTACACCAAGTAATCTTCTCAAGATTTACTTGCTCCTGATGGGGATTTAACCCTTCAGATATAGCAACTAAAGTCCATACTTTGTTGGTGTATAAGGATTCCATCTCAGATCGCTAAGCATCCAGCTATTCTTACAGAGTCCCACTCCTGATGGCCAGCTCGAAACTAGTTGGGTCATCATCTCATGATGCAATCCTCGCTCCCACTGTCATAGAGAAACCGAAGTATCTCTCAGGTGGGTGAGGAACCCTACTAGATCGGCGGAGAGGCTGAGGTTCGTTGGAATCTACTGAATCCTTTGGTTCTACCAAATCATCTGCTGTAGTTTGTATAGCTGGAACCTTTCCAGTTCTACATTACAGACCTTGCTTCGAGCTTGTCCGGATTTTGCTTTTAGACATAGGCCGGTCAACCCCAAATCTTAACTAACTTAAGGTATGGGCTCTTCCCTTTCCATATCACATATGAAGTGGTAGGCAACAGATTTGATTGGAACCCTATTCAATAGGTATGCAGCTTTTCAAGCGCATATCTCCCAAAAGGAAATAGGTAACTCAGTAGTACTCATCATAGAGCACACCATATCAAATAGGGTGTATCTGCTCCGCCCCAATATACCATCATGCTATGGTGTATACAGAGGAGTAATGCTGAGAGAGAATCTCATTCTCCTTTAGAATAGTTCAGGAATTCCGTGCTCAAGTATTCTCCTCCCTGATCACATCAAAGGACATAATACTTATACCCGTATTTTGGTTCTCTACTTCTAGCTTATATTCCGTGAATATCTCAAAAGGTTCGGACTTGTGTTTCAACATGAACATATGTCTGAATCTTGAGAGATTATCAGAGAACGTAATGAAGTATAAAGAACCAGTCCTGGCATGTGTAGACAGGAGACCTTACATACATCATCATGTATCAGTCCCAAGAGTTCACTAACTCTTTCTCTGTTTCCAGTAAACGGAGCTATGGTCATCTTATCTTTGTGACATGACTGGCAAGTTTCACAAGATGTAAATTCAAACTGATTTAAATATGCATCTATATGTAACTTCAGCTAGTCGGGTCGCATTGATATGACCTAGTCTACAATACCTGAAGAAGGATCCGTTCATTTCTGAACTCTTCCTCTTGTGTGTGTTCCGTATACTAAGAACTGCAGTTTGATTTAGAACATCAATGCTTTTAGATAACGTGCCTGAACCGATCAACTTTTGATATAGGAAATGTTCAAAACATTATCCAACAATACAAAATTTTATCATTTCTTTACTAATAAAGAGACTGATATGATTTTGTATATCAGGTTCGGTATCTAATAACATTCGTTCAGAATCAATGTATTGATAATACAGGGTGACAGTGACCAACAGACTTGGCTGCAACACTTGCCCCGTTTTCTGTCTCATGAAACTTATCACCCGTTCTCAGTTTTTCTACCTTTTTGTAGCCCTATGTAACAGATTACATATCTGGGTTCCTGATCCGGTATCATATACCTTAGGATGCGGAGGATACTGAGAAACAGTTCTTTGTAATGTACACACCCGAAGATGATGCATCAGCATGCACTCTCTTCGTTTGGGCGGCACGGGAAATCTGGTATTCCCCAATTTCCTGCTCTGTCTTATAACAATTATAAGTTCGAGCGGGACCAACGTTCCCCAGCACAGTATAACAAGCGGGTTCGGTCAATATTCCGTATTATTATCTTGATTAAGGCGTGATATGGTCGCTACCTGGAGAGAGAGAGAAGAAAACACTCAGCGTGTGCTCTTGCAAGATCAGATTGGTTATTATTTTATCTAATCAGGACGGCTTCCACTGTTTTTATCAAATCTTCCTTCAAACCCTAAAAGGAAAGACTAGCCGGGATTAATTACACACTACAAGTTTGCCAATCTTTCAGCCAGGCCAGTGTCGGTACTTTGAGGGAGGTCCCCAATGCTTTCGCACGAACCTAATTACAGTAAACCTGGTTTTCCCAGAGGCGTAACCCCGTTGACACGTTTCTAGACACCTACTTGATCGGCTAATTGTAATGTGTAAAACTCTCCCAGGAGTAACAATTACTCGCAGTGGATATCGGGATCCAACTATCTCATAGAAGGTATGCAATCTCATTGCAAATTTCAACACTTGAAATTCCCGATAATATTTTGCCTCTAACCTCCTATGACCTTGACAAAGGCTAACAAACCATAGGATGCTAGTCAAGTTCAACCCGTCATTTCCTGATTGAATTAAACCCACCCGTACGGCCCTTGACAAAGGCCAACAAGGTCGCACGATTACCCTAATCCAATCTGCATCATATGCATAAGCAGATAAGCACCAGTTAGCTACCGCACACTGCGCCTTGACAAAGGCCAACAAACGCAGTACGAATACTAACTACTACTTATCTGAAATGACGGAGGGCTACGACAGGTTTTTCTGAAAACCTATTGCGTAATGAACTTGATATCGTTGTAGAATCAAATGATTTTAAAATGGAGTGTTTTTGAAGCTTTTCTAGTTTTGCTAAAGGAGTCACTCCCGGTGAAGGGATCGTCGGTCCTTTCCTCGTCGAATGAGGTACGGGATATATCATATATATCACTGTGCAAAGCAAAAACTCTTAAAAGCAATCAAAAGACAAGCCGAGTGTGTAGCATCTGCCAGTTATTGCTAAAGGAGTCACTCCCGGTGAAGGGATCTCGGTCCTTTCCTCATCGAATAAGGTGCAGGATATATCATATATACCACTGTGCAAAGCAAGAACTATAGCTACCTGTTTTGTTTTTGAAATTCGATTCTACAACATCTTAGGTTTCTTTTCTTTCATTAATCACATTAATGAAGTCCCATCATTTATGTACCTAAACATCACAGATAAATACGACGTACACTTATGCCATCCGCATTCGCCTCGATGTCCCCTCGTGCACCGTTAGGTTAGGTAACTAACGACAGAGCGGGGCAGGGCTAGCGCGGGTGTAAAACATAAGTAACATCTATATAATATATCATATATACTATATACTGTATCTATCACAGAACATCACATGATCACATCACAGATATCGCAGCAGAAGAATCATATGAAATATTGGATATACTAGGACGTCCGTGTTTTCAATACGAGCCAGTATAAAACACGGATTCCATGGTCGTGATGAATAGCCAAACCCACACCCCTAGACCCCTACGAGAGCGGCAAGCAACCCTACCAATTCTAGAGTTAGGAGACCCGGACTCGACTCCTCGAGTTGGTCTCCCACTGGACCCCAGAACCCGGTTACTTGTGCTCCCCTCCTTGGGTCTATCCTAGTGCGGAAAAGTAAATAATATACAAAGGGTGACATCTTCCGCAACCTGGAAGTGCCCCAATAAAAGAATTTTACATACAAGTTTTTACATGAATGAAAATGAAAAACACTCATCTCACATAAAAACCCCCGGCTATTCAAACACGACGATCCAATATAACATATCCGGCAACACATAACATCACATGTCATCAACGTAAGTAAATATGTGCATCCCAATTGTCGTTGACATATAGCAACGAAACCGGCGATATCACATATTACACTTACGGTCACAGAAAAGAAAGTGTAAAACTACAACAGTTGGAATCCGCAATCTGCATAGACATCGCATGCCTAATCAAATGAATACCTTAGACATCACATGCCTAACAATTATAAACGCCGCATTTTAGTCTCATTATCGAAAACTCTTTTCAATATCAAGTCGGGCAATTCAACAAGATTCCCGACATCATGATCGAATGCTCGTCGCAAACTTTAGTAGGCGGCCGCACCCCCGACGCCGTCGATGAAGTGCACCAAGACGGAACACCGCTGCCGCGAGCACCCGAACGGATGCTTTCGGCGACGGGGTTCTCCTACAGTCACTTGGTCGGGGCAATGGGGCAAGGCCTTCTATTAGGTTTACCCGGCGAGTATCCGCGTACACTACGTGATTGCGATGGACTTTTGATCACATCAAAATTCCGTGGCAACCGATCAAGTGAGACTAAACTGCTATGTTTATAACATTCATTCAGTTATCTCATAACTACTTGTGGATTCCAAGTATTGTATCACATTCCGGATAAATAGAAAATGTTAAACTTTCCGATCGAACATTCAAACACCCAAGTTTTCCCGATACAGCTCAACACATGAAATAAGTCTAACAACATTCAGTTCGTGCCTCAGTACCAACGGTCCAGCCGTAGAAGGGTCAAGCCAACGCCTCACATGTGGCACGCCGTACTGCCCCAAACCCGAAGGTTCAAAGGGCAGTTCAAGACGGTCACATAATCGAGTTAAGGTTTGTTGTCTTCTAGAGGGTCCATTGCGTTACTTGCACTACTTAGAACGTCATTAAACAACGGAAATATCCAACAATTGGAAATTTCCCGGCAAGGGAAAAAGTGGGTATTTATATCCGGTCGAACTTTTTAACATATTCAAAAATTATCTGGAAAGACACAGAGACAAAGTCTGATAATCCGATCGAATAACCGAATCCCCAAAACAACCCAAAATATTCAACTCTTGAATAAATATTAAAAATTCCCAGAAAATCCAGCACCTGAAAACATGAATTACTGTGCAAAATTCATAAATTGATGTGACAAAATGACCGCGGAACCGCCGCACAAGCCATGCTTGTGCCGCGGTTCCGCCGCGCTATAGTTGAATCAGCCCCTCGACTTTCACAGTAATTCAAATAACACCCTGCTGAATTTTTTAAGCATTTTTAATCTGGAAAAAACCCAGTTTTTGAAAAAAGACCAGAGAGCATGAAATTTTGAGGGTTTCGGGTTCGTTCGGCTTTCAAACTTCGTCTTCGCATCGCCTAAGGCTCTAGCTAGGCTCTGATACCACTGTGGGGTTCCTAGGCACTGTAATGAGGTCTCACAAGGCATCAACCATGCCAATTTCAAATTTTACGGGTGCCGAGAAACCCTAATACGGATCGTTAACTAGAATTTTAGGCGAAACAAATATCTAGATAACAACTTAACTAGATGAACGGAAATACAACCTTTGTAGATCCGGTCCTCCACCTCCATAGCTCCGCAATGAAGTCTCATCGCTGTCCAAATGGAAACTCGGGCTCTAGCGTCGGCTTCATCGGAGAAATGGGCAGGCAAGGTCGTCGGCTTCGTGCCGAAGATGATCTACGTCGAGGCATCACAAGATCAAGCTCCCACTTCACCAAGTCATGAAACTTGTGAAGAAAACACCCTATACTACTTGGCAAGAGGCAGAGGATGAAGAAATAGGAAGTGGGTTCACTTTAGAAATGGATTTCTCACTCATTTGCTCAAGTTGCCATTGAAGTAGAAAGCTTTTCTTTCTTGCTCATGAAGAAGAAGAAGAAGAAAGAAAATGAATATGATAAGTTAATTAAATCCAAAAGAAAAATGAATACTTATCATATTCAAACCATGGTTAAGTGTAGAGAATGAATCATGGTTAAGTGGAATGGTTAGGGTTAAGCATGAGACAAAATGGTGACTTAGTCAAAGCTTCATGAAGCTTCAAAATCAAACAAAGTTAGCCACCATTTTCTCTTTATGCTTTTCATTTTCCAAAAAGAATAAATAAATAAATAAATGAATAAGAAAATGAAAACCCTAACCAATATACAACCATGGTTTAATCTTTACACAAACCCTAGTGAGCATGTATTATCAAACATGATACAAACTTGTGTACAAAAGTATATCACATATACAATGTGCACAATCCAAGTGAGAAAATCCATTTAAAGTGAACCAATACTAGTTAATGCAAAGTAATATATCAAATATATAATTATGCATTAAATCATTAAATCAACACTTGATTCAATGATCCGGTCATATCGCATATAACCGACTAGTATCCAATGTATCGGCTTATCGAATCAACCCTCGATTCGATAACTAGGTTATATCGCATATAACCATTCGATACATTCATCGCGAGAATAGAATACGGTATCACATACACGTATTATTCTCAGTCCCGCACATATCTCGTATGCGCTCCTATTTCATTTCGCTTGAGCCAGGAAACCTCTGTGTAGGACTCTAAAGACTCGTCAATACGCCGGCAGCAGGTGATGATCATATCAAACACCCACAAGCCACAAGCAGTCTGCTAAACGTAACGGCCACCCGGGTATTGAGCGATTAGAAGATCGACGAGCAAGCGCGCTCACACTCCTGTGAATCCAACCAGTAACACTTACCGTACAGTCCGGTCTCGTCGTCTGATATGTCGCATATCTCGCCTAGGGGTGGTAAACGTCAGACCCCAATAGCTCGATAAGTCGTGTCGATATGAGGTCTATTATAATTCGAGAAACTACTGGTAACACTTACCATTAAATCTCAGCAACCCTGGCCAGGGATTTCCTGTTATAGCCAATCGAACACAGCGCAACATCAACCCCCTATACCGGGAGAGACGAATCCCCTCCTATCGCTCATTGCCTCCATATGATTCGGGACTGTACCCAAAAACCACCGTTTTGCACGCCCTCTTGGACGTGGTAAGGTGGAAATCAAAGCACAGTGGGAACCACACAAGACTCTATGACGATCTCGGGTCAACAGACTACTCTGTACCAGTGTCACCAGAGAACTGCCATCTGACGTAAGGTATAATACCATCTGGGAGTTCTCGGCGAGTCCGTCCAGTGTACCCAGTCTCTACTGAGCACCCGTATATCATCTCTGATGTCAAACACCAATGGATATGGGATCATCCATCGCCCATCTGTATGGGTCGAGAAGGTATACGCTAGTCTACTCTGGTATATCGATGCCCCGTCTCGATACACCCACGACTAGGGACCTTGA
Organism: Agapanthus africanus; assembly: GCA_030015575.1. Lineage (NCBI taxonomy): Eukaryota > Viridiplantae > Streptophyta > Magnoliopsida > Asparagales > Amaryllidaceae > Agapanthus > Agapanthus africanus. Next base: position 386,657,614 of record CM057345.1, on the reverse strand, counting down.
AGGATGTACTTATAGACTACCATGTCCCTACTAGTATGATCCGCATCATAGTCCAGGTAGTCAAGTACACATTCTAAGGGCTTTACCAACATGAAACAGAGAGACAATCAGTATACACGTTAAGGTAAAGAGTAACCAGATAGCATACTATCATGTCGAGCAAGAAAGTCCTCCCTATATATGTCCAAGCATCCACTCCAATATACATCCAATGTACAGTAATGGCCTCTAGGGCATACATATAACTAACAGCACGTGTATATGACTCTGCCAGAGGGTTGTTGTAGTCAGTGGGAGCAGTGGAAGCATTGTGGGCAAGTAGCTTATGTCTATTTACAGACTAAAGCAGATATAGCGGAAATAGATCATCTATTTTTGATGTGACAGTCATAGGTCTTGACCTCATCAGAATAGGAAATGGATCTTGTAAGAAGGTAGTAGAGAGTGATGTCCAGGTATTGGGATGACATGCACTTATTAGGAAGAGATATTCCTATACTACGATCGGTTATACTGTAGTCGTCACAAAGTTGTTTCTCCACATAGGATATGGATATAATATCAGGTTTTCTGGTTACTAGATCTATGGTTTTAGATCTAGATTTGGGAAGTATCCTAATCTGGGTACTTTGACATTAAATGGACGACTCCTGGCATGGTGGTGTACCTGCAGGTGATGGAGTCAACCTCTCTAAAGGTGTCTTACAGACTAAAGGGGAGAGGGATCTACATGATTAACATATCATTTGCTTAGGCAATTGAGTTAATCATGAAATGTCAAGTACCACACCAGATATTGCTTTTGCACTAGATGCAATAAGCAGATATATTAATCCAATCCTAGAGAAACATTGGGAAGCAGTTTTTAAACATAAGTGAATGTTCTAGGGAAATGATTAAGGCAGCCTCCTTTGGGAGATGATTATCATTTCAGGCTTCCAAGGTGACCTGGATGACAGAGTGATTGTCAGAGTTATAGTTTTCCCTCTCTTGTGGGACAGTATGTTGGACAAGTGGTCCAAGCGGATACTGAGGAAAGGCAAGGCGCAGGATACTGATTAAATTCAGTGGACGATACAGTCTAAGTAGTTTGCTGGATTTGGAGTTCATTTATGAACTGGATCCCATCAGATATCCAGACAAATTCTAAGTTAAGTATTGCTCATTTCGGGAGATACTTTTCTCCGCAAAGTTGAGGTTAAGAGAGATACAGAAAGAAACATTGGAGCGGATCCACTCACTGAGGCTATTTCTCGAACGCAATCATTTTCGCAAACAGGCTTTGCGAAACTGATTAATAGAGAAGTTGGGTGTTCGGTATCACACGGGCTGTGAGTATACGACATCACAATAATTGGCCTTAAGTGCAAATGGGAGATTGTTGGCTATAGTGCCCTCAAGGCAATTATCATAGTCGCGGACTTGTGATTATGATGATTGAGTGAGGACCTATACCGATAAAAAAGTCTTACTCAAGATGATAGTATGCAATCTGGTTTGTCTTTATCATCATATACATGTTCATAGAGCCCGTAGGATTCTTACTTGACTGCCAGCATTGTGATGGAGATCACATATGTGGGAGCTGGGGTCTATAAGCACATCTTTAAATGTCCCTAGTCGTTGGAGTATCGAGACCGGGCATCGATACTCCAGTGTAGACTAGTGTATACTGATCGAGACCCCGACGAGGGGCGGTGGCCAGGTCTCACAAGCCATTGGTGTTAGTTTGTTCACCTAAGATAGTATACAGGTGCTCATTGGGTTATGAGTACACTGGACGGACTCGCCGGGAACCTGCTAGTTGGTATTATACCTATTGTCAGATAGCGGGTTAACAAATATCTACACAAAATATCAAAGCTAAAGACAAAGGAAAGCTTTATGAAGCTTCATGAAAAAGCTAACCTAAAAGCTAACCCTAATCCAAACCCTAACTAAGTTTAATCTTTAAATCATTGTTGCATTTGTAACCCTAACTTGTTACAATATTATATATCACATATACAATATATTTTGTAACAAAAAGAAAATAATACAATTAACATATATCGCATATATATCAATGTATTAGCCGGTGAGAAAATGAATCAATAAAGCGAGCTTATATTAGTTAACGCAATGTAATATATCACATATATAATTATACATTAAATTATCGAATCAACACTTAATTCGACAATCCGGCAATATTGCATATAACCGACTAATATAACATGTACCAATTCATCGAATTAACACTTGATCTAATGACCCGGCTATATCACATATACTCGGCCGGTATCTCATATCGCGAGGATAGAATACGGTATCTCATATCGTATTATTCTCGGTTCCGCACATATCACATATGTGCTCCTACTCCATTTTGCCTGAGCCAGGAAACCTTTGTGTAGGACTCTAAAGAATCGTCAATACGCCGGCAGTAGGTGATGATCATATCAAACACCCACAAGCTGCAAGCGGTCAGCTAAACATAACAGCCACCCAGGTATTGAGCGATCAGAAGATCAACAAGCAAGCCCGTACATTCTTCTGTGAATCCAATCAGTAACACTACCGTACAGTCCGGTTTCTTCGTCTGATATGTCGCATATCCAGTCTAGGGGTGGTAAACGTCAGACCCCAGTAACCGATAAGTCGTGTCGATATGAGGCTCATAACAGGTCGAGAAACTACTGATAACTCTTACCAGTAGCACTCCATATCAGCCCTGGCCAGGGACTTCCAGTTATAGCCAATCGAACACAGCACAACATCAACTCCCTATACCGGGAGAGACGAAACCCCTTCTATCGCTCATTGCCTCCATGTGATTCAGGACTGTACCCAAAAGCCACCGTTTTGCATGCCCTCTTAGACGTGGTAAGGTGGAAATCAAAGCACAGTGGGAATCACATAAGACTCTATGACTATTTCGGTTCTACAGACTAACCTGTACCAGTGTCACCGGAGAACTGCTATCTGATGATTGGTATAATACCATCTAGGAGTTCTCGGCGAGTCCGTTCAGTGTACCCAGTCTCCACTGAGCACCCGTACACCATATTTGATGTCAAAACACCGATGGATATGGGATCATCCATCGCCCATCATATGGGTCAAGATGCATATACGCTAGTCTATTCTGGAGTATCGATGCCCTGTCTCGATACTCCCTCGACTAGGAACAGTTATAGGATGTACTCTTTGACTACCCTGGCCCCACTAGTATGATCTGAATCATAGTCCTAGTAGTTAAGTACATATCCTAAGGGCTTTATCAACATGTGAGAGTAAGACAGTAAACCAATACAAGTCAACATGTTAAGATAAAGTGAAACCAAATAGCATACTATCATGTCGAGCAAGAAAGTCCTCTCTATATATATCCAAGCATCCACTATAATATATATCATATGTACAACAATGGTTTCTAGGGCATATATATAACTAACAGAGATAACCCCCCTTGAGAGGGAGGCTGGGGGTAATTGGGTTCTGGTTGCGGATGAGGAGGCTGAGGGTGATAGTAGGGTCCCTGTTGCAGAGGCAGAGGGAAGAACGACGACGACGGTCCCTGTTCGGGAGGAGGGAAATATGTACGCTGCGTCGAAAGAGGGGTAATATGGCGGTTTCAACGTCCGTAGACCCTGTGCTGACCACGGTTATGAAGGCAGACCGTGTTATTGCGAGTATTGATCCCTCCACGCATCCATACCAGCTCTCCATGTCGTTTCTTCTGCCTTCTTCTTCTTTGCTTCTTCACGCATTCTACTGAGCTCCTCCTGTAGCGTACGGATCTGCTATGCTTCAGCCATTTGTTGGTGGGAGCTATCGGTCGACGTACTTGAAGTTCCTCTGACGGAACTCGACCGCACAAGCCCAACGTGACCACCTAAAACAGGATAACGACTGTTCACATCAGAATAATGCATTTAATATCACTCATTCTTCTGCTCGTTTATTTATAGGTAAGTGCTTTTGCTACATAATTACAGGTTACAGGTTTCTAGTCCAAAATAATGCAAATCATACAAAATCTCCACAGTTATACCAAAATCCAGAACATCTGCCAAAAAACAGATAAAATCCGGGTTCCGGTCATCCATAACCGTCCAGTACTGCTTATGAGTTCAAGATACAAGAAAAATAACAGTGGTCATTCGTGTCTCGGACAAGCACAGAGCACGAGAGGGGCAGTACAAAGATCAAGAGATGCACGGAGCTCGAGGGAGATAAAGGTTAAAGGGATTAAAAGTATAGCCATTTTGGACTATTGAAAATCTGAACATATTTTAGAACCATTTTGCAATTTTGGACCAGTAAAACAGAAGAACAAAGCAACACGAGAAAGTCCCAGAAAAAAGAGACACCAAGCCCTCCAAATGACCGTGGAACCACGGCTAATAAGCCTTTTAGGCGGCGGTTCCGCGGCCATGTCGTGTCCTCTCTTGACCGTCTTTTGGGGGTAGTTTGGTAATAATATAAGGGCTCAGAATATGACCCTAGGGTTTCAGTTCTCTGCCTATAAACGCTCCAGTTTTGAGCCAAGCTAGGAATTCCTTTCTTTATTAGGATTTAGTGTAGTGTAGTTTGTATCTTCTTCTTCTTCTTCATTTATTCTCCATGAAATTGTAGTGAGAGTTTTTGAGTGGAAGATTAATGAAGAGGAGGGTATTTTTATTATCTTGTATTTTTAATTTCTTGTCTTGTAATTTTATTTCCTAGTGTAAACTTTATTATTTGTTGTTAAGTAGTTGTTGGTTTTCTTTTCTTGTTTTGTTTTTCTTTTCTTCTTATATGTATTTTTCAAGCCATGGTACTCGATGGAGTCCCTTGCTTCGGTGAGAGCCTAAGTAGTTAGCTTGCTACCATTTGTTAAAACCGTATTTTCCTTTCTTTCTTTTCTTTCTTCTTGTTTTATTTTTCATTTAAATGTGTGAATAATTTCCACACTTGTTAGGGTTAAGAAATGTTACCATGAGGGACGGAAAAATCCCTTGTGCTTCTCTTCGCCAAACACTTTAAAATGAATTTAGACCAAACAAACACAACCCCCTCACTTAGACGCGCTATATATGACATATGGCCGCACCCTAAGTCGAGAAGTCGTTTGGGCTCACTACAATGTGACATGTAGTTGTGACCTAATTAGATATATGGTTGCGTGTGTTTGGCCTAGAGTTGGAAATAAACGTACATAGCGGAAGGACAAGGGGCACTAGGAATGGATTTAGCGTTGGAAAGCTTACTTAAACTCGCAAATCCCATTCTTATGTCCTCCTAATCCCCGCTACTTTCGATTATCACAACATCATTTCAAGAATGGCAAAGACAAGCACAAGACTAATCCTAACCCTACTAACTAATCCTAACCCTAACAAGTTTACTTAAACATAATATACGAACACTTAGGATAGAATTGAACATACACAATATACACTTTTTAATTGACTCGACTAAAGCAAGAACAAACATACAACCATCTCCCTGCGGACGACCCGTGCTCAACCGGTTAGCTGCAAAGCGACACCTTCTTGATTGCGGTAAGTAGAACAAATAGAACAAAGTGGAGCACATATCATAACATATCATAGGGTTCCACTTGATCAATAAAATGGCACCGTTTACGGAGAGACGGTAACATATTTCTTTCTTATCATTCGGGTTAATATTTTTTTTGTATATATATAAATAAATAAAATAAAAACCATCTTGTTATTTTTTTGATATTTTTTGTTCAAGTGTGCAGGCAAATCTGGAGCAAGTACAGTGATCAAATCAAGAAATAGAGGCTTTAATATAGAAGCGCATAACAAGGGGAGTGTACATAACAAGCTTGGAGCTCCAACTCGTCAAACCTACCGCAGAACCGCGACCATTATGTGCTAAAAGCGGCGAAACCGCGGCCAAACTTGGTCTTCGTGCCCCCAAAATTTTTCAGGCTTCTTCTCTGCTCTAAACTTCTCCTCTGAACTTCACTGAATTGTATTTTCTGCAAGTTTCTTTCCACAGATTGCGCCCCCGCTAAATAAATTTTTTGTTGTTTTAGATTTTGTTTGTTTATCGCTTTGCATATAATAATACGGACATTAAAGGGCTATAACACCAATTAAGATTGGGTGGGGATTTCATCACCCTTCCTAAGACCCCAAAAATAAAAAAAAACATACGCATTATCTTGAGTTAATAAAAAAAATCTAGACCAAACCTATAAGGACTTGTCGCGCTCATTTAGGACAAGTGAAGGTTGCGGGGAATCGGTCATTTATCTAAACTTGACTTTGTGGTGCCTAAGCTAGACAAGTGAGGAGGTAATTTTAAAAGACCCGTCTCATGGTGATTCGTGAGAGGAACCCTCCTTACCTCACTTATGCTTACCTGGCCACAATTGGCAGAGAAGAAGTGATTCAAGGGTTATCCTGCAAGTGGGATAATAATCTAAGAACAGTGGGAACACACTCGAGGCAAAGTAGCAGTGTCATGTTAACGGACTACGCTGTACTCATGTCACCTGAGAACTGCTACCCGACGATAGGTATAGTACCAACCAACAGTTTCCCATGAGTCCGTCCAGTGAAACTTATAACCCAATGAGCACCTGCATACTATCTCCAGTACGGCGTACTAATGGCTGTGGGACAGACCATCTTCCCTGCTGGGATGAGAAGCATATACATTAGTCTACTCTGGAGTATCGATGCCCTGTCTCGATAATCCTACGACTAGGGACCTGTATAAGGATGCGCTTATAGACTACCCAGCCCCCACTTATGTGACTGGCATCACAATGCTGGTAGTCAAGCAAAGATCCTAAGAGCTCTACCAATATATATTAGCGATACGCTAAAAGAAACATATACACATATTAAGATAGAAACAAACCAAGTAGCATACTACCATATTAAGCAAGACTGTCATAAAATCCGTGTATATCCCATGCTTCCAAAATGTAATATCAAAACTAGTACTATACAATAATGGTCTCTGGAGCATATATCACTAATAGTGTGTCCCACCTACCAAAGAAAAACACCCTGAAGAAGGCCGTGTGCCAGCGATACCGCTACTGATCCAAGCGGTCGAACCTGCAAGAAGACCGTGGCACAACGGGGGTGAGTTGCCAACTCATGAGTAGAAAATATCAGCAGGTAGAAATCGAATAAACAACGATCCCTAGATCCTACTGTATCATGAAGGTAATACTATGGTATGTGTAAGTCCGTGTTGCCCACCCCGGTGCTTACGGGGAGGCGGAAAACATAATAAAAAACGGATTTTTAATGACTTAGGCAACATGGACCTTGCTTGTGAGGATCTTTGCTAAACGAAAACTAGCTAAAGTAAACTAACAACTAACTAAGTTGTAGAAAGGTTATACCTTGAGCTCGAACTCCTTCTCTCCTTGCTCGTCGGAATGGTAGAAAGGCCTCACCTTGCTTGTCTTCTTCCGTCAAAGAAAGATCCACTTGAAAGCCACCACCTTTAGCTTCAACTCCAAGCTAGGAGTAACTAGAGTGCAAGAAATGCTAAGACTTGAACCCTAGAAGAGAGTAGAGAGGATCAAGTGAAGGTTTTTCTCAAGCTTTTTGTTTCTCAACACATGAGAGGGAGAGAGCTTGAGGGAGAGGATGAACAAGAGAGAGAAATGATATGAGAGAATGAGAAAATAATAGAGCTCTTCTCACTAATATGTGTGAATTAATTTAATTGAATAATTAGCTAGATAATTATCATGGTAAATCATGACATGACCATTATCATTTCAAATTGCAAAGATCAAAAAGCATCTTCCAAAAGAAATTATGATGGTCAAAGTGTCAACCTTGGTCAACAAGTCAAAGAAGTCAAAAGGTCAATAACCACAACCATGGATAATTATCCAACTAATTACTAATTAACAATAACACACACATAAATATTAGGGTTAATAAAATGACAATAGCCATTAACCCTAATCAAGGTCCTCTCCCTCAATCTCAAGCAACTGTGCATACGCACCCGCATTCGTGATCCGAGGAACACGAACACAATGAGAAAAACCAATCTCAAATCATATACTAGGATCCGGCTTAAACCAAAGCCCGCTAGTATAAACTGTCCGGACAGCAAACGTGCACAAGTGCGCGAATGTGAACGAACCCTGTCGCAAAACCATGCGACCTCTACTCATTTTGCCTAAAGGCGAATAGCTCTCTGTGTGGGACTCTAAAGACTCGACACTACGCTGGCAGTGGGTTTAACCACAGACCGCAAGCGGCACTAGCTGTACGTAACGGTCCCCAGGTAGATGTCGATAAGAAGACTGACGAGGTGAACCCCATCTGCACTCCTACTGAGCCTGTATGTGACAATCTCCGTACAGTCCGGTCTGTTCGTCTGATACATCGCATGGCGGGCCTAGGGGGGCGGTGAACGTCAGTCCCCTAATAGCGGTACAAGTCGTGTCGGAGTGTAGCCCAGAACACCCTGAGATAACACTGGAAACCTACCAGTATATCTCGCTTGCCCTGGCCAGGGACTACTCGTGTAATGGCTCTCCTAGACACAGCGCGATGTCAACCCCCAATACCGGGAGAGACGAATCCTGTCTAACCGTCACTGCCTCCAAGTGCTTCGGGACTGCACCCAAAAACTACCTGTTTGCACAGCTCCTTTGAGCCGTGGTAGGGTAGTAATCAAAGTGCAGTGGGAACACACTCGAGGCGAAGTGACAGTGTCAAGTCAGCGGACTAAGCTGTACTCATGTCACCTGGGAACTGATAACTGACGATAGGTATATTACCAACCAACAGTTCCCGACGAGTCCTGTCCAGTGTACTCGTAACCTAACGAGCACCCGCATACTATCCCAAGTACGACGTACTAACGGCTGTGGGACAGACCGTCTCCCACACTGGGATGAGAAGCGCATACGCTAGTCTACTCCGGAGTATCGATGCCCTGTCTCGATAGTCCAACGACCAGGGACCTGTATAAGGATGTGCTTATAGATTACCCAGCTCCCACGAGTGCGAGCGCCATCACAACGCTGGTAATCAAGCAAAGGTCCTAAGGGCTCTACTAATATGTATACCAGCAATATGCTAAAAGAAACACATGCACATATTAAAGCAGAGACAAACCAAGTAGCATACTACCATTTCGAGCAAGATTGTATATACAACTGTGAATATCCCAAGCTTCCATTAAGTAATATACAAACTAGTATGATACAGTAATGGCCTCTAGGGCATATACACTAACAATCTCCCACTTGCACTAAGGCCATGTACTGGCGTATCGAAGACCTATTATCTCGATCAGCCGCTCGAACTGAGTCTGGGGTAGGGCCTTTGTGAGTGGATCTGCAGTGTTATCCTCTGATGCAACTCTCCGGACCTCGATCTCCTGGCGATCCACGATCTCCCTGATCAGGTGATACCGCCTTAAGATGTGTCTGGATTTCTGATGGGACCTGGGTTCCTTCGCTAAAGCTATAGCCCCGTTGTTGTCGCAATACAGAGGTATTGGGTCAACAATGGACGGAACCACCTGAAGTTCTTTCAAGAACTTCCTCATCCAGACAGCTTCTTTTGCGGCATCAGATGCAGCGATGTATTCCGCTTCCATATTCGAGTCAGCAACAGTTTCCTGTTTGGAGCTCTTCCAACACACCGCCCCTCCATTGAGGGTAAAGACAAAACCCGACATGGACTTGGAATCATCCTTGTCACTCTGGAAGCTGGAGTCAGCAAAGGCCTCAACCTGCAGGTCTTTTCCGCCATACACCAAGAACATCTCCTTAGTCCTTCTCAGGTACTTGAGAATGTTCTTTACTGCTATCCAATGTTTCTCCCCAGGGTTTGACTGATACCTGCTTACCACACTCAGTGCATAAGCCACATCCGGTCTGGTACACAACATCGCATACATTATAGAGCCTACCGCAGAAGCGTAGGGTATAATAGACATGCGATCCCTCTCCAAATCAGTCTTGGGAGACATCTCTTTGGAGAGGGTGATCCCGTGACAAGCCGGTAGATTACCGTGCTTGGAATCTTCCATACTGAATCTCTTCAGTATGGTGTCGATGTACCTGGACTGCGAGAGTCCTAATATCCTCTTGGATCTGTCACGGTAGATCCGGATACCCAGAATGTAGGAGGCATCACCCAGGTCTTTCATGGAGAACCTGTGTGACAAGAACCCCTTGACAGATTGTAGCATAGGAATGCCATTTCCTATTAAGAGAATGTCATCCACGTATAAAACGAGGAATACTACAGTTCTCGCTACAAATCTACAATAGATGCATGGTTCATCTGGATTTTTGATAAAGCCAAATTCCTTGACCGTCTCATCAAAACAGATGTTCCAACTCCGCGATGCCTGCTTGAGTCCATAAATGGACTTGAGCAACTTGCACACCTTTCCGCTGCTCCCACCCTGAATGAAACCCTCTGGCTGGTCCATATAGACACACTCCTCTAAATGACCATTTAGAAAAGCTGTCTTTACGTCCATCTGCCAAATCTCATAATCGTGGAAAGCAGCGATGGCAAGAAGGATCCGAATGGATTTCAGCATAGCTACTGGAGAAAAGGTTTCGTCATAGTCCAAACCAGGTCGCTGACGAAAACCCTTTGCTACCAGTCTAGCTTTATAGGTCTCAACCTGTCCATCTACACCAATCTTCCTTTTGAAGATCCACTTGCATCCTACGGGTTTTACCCCGTCTGGAGCAATGTCCAACGTCCATACTTTGTTGGTGTACATGGACTCCATCTCGGTCCGCATTGCATCCAGCCATTTTACCGAGTCGACGCTCTGAATGGCTTGCTGGAAGCTAGTAGGCTCATCACAATCCAGGATGCAGTCTTCTCTATCCCCGTCAATGAGAAAACCGTAGTATCTCTCGGGCGGATGAGACTGCCTACTACTCCTGCGGAGTGGCATAGGAATGTCCTGTTCTTTTGAACCTTCTGGTTCCACTAAACTTTCAGTAGTAGTTTGTGGTTCTGGAATTTCTTCCAGTTCTATTGCGCTCCCACTTATTTCTTTTTCTATGAACTGATGTTCTAGAAAGTGGGCATGGCGAGAAACAAGGACTTTTTGTTCCTCTTCGTAATAGAAGTAATATCCCTTGGAGTTCTTTGGATATCCCACAAACTTGCACTGTACTGAGCGTGCCTCGAGCTTGTCCGCATGCTGCTTTTTTACAAAAGCTGGACATCCCCATGTCTTAATGTGATTAAGATAGGGTTTCTTCCCACTCCATAACTCATATGGTGTGGTAGGCACAGTCTTAGTGGGAACACGGTTCAAAAGATATGCAGCTGTTTCTAGCGCATATCCCCAGAATGATCGCGGTAACTCAGCGTTACTCATCATGGACCGTACCATATCCAATAGGGTTCGGTTCCGTCTCTCCGATACACCGTTATATTGCGGAGTGTATGGAGGAGTAAGCTGAGAGAGAATTCCATTCTCTTTTAAATAGTTCAGGAATTCGGCACTTAAGTATTCTCCTCCTCGATCCGATCTTAGGATCTTGATACTTTTGCCTGTTTGTTTTTCTACTTCATTCTTATATTCCTGGAATTTTTCAAAAGCCTCGGATTTATGTTTCATTAAGAAGACATAACCGTACCTTGAAAAATCATCCGTAAAGGTAATGAAGTAAGAATAACCGCTTCGCGCATGTGTAGACATTGGACCGCACACGTCGCTGTGTACGAGTCCCAAGAGCTCGCTCGCTCTTTCTCCGTGTCCAGAAAACGGAGCCTTTGTCATCTTTCCTTTGAGACAGGATTGACAAGTTGCATACGATTGATATTCGAACGAATCTAAATATCCTTCAGTATGTAACTTAGTCAATCTTCTCTCGTTGATGGACCCAGTCTACAATGCCATAAGAAAGTTTTATTAATTTCTGGAGACTTTCTTTTGTGTGTATTCTGGATATTGAAAATCTGTGGTTGGTTTAAAACGTATATACCGTTGTTCAATGTACCTGACCCAATCAACACTTGATTAAGGTGAATGTTCACTACATTACTTACAAATGCAAATTCATAACCTTCTTTAGATAATAAAGATACAGAAATGATATTACAGGTTGCATTTGGTACATAATAACAACTACGCAAAACCAAAAAGTGTCCATCTGATAATCCCAGGTGATAGTCCCCCACGGCCTCAGCATCCATGCTAGCACCGTTCGCAACTCTGAGGGTCATGTCACCTGCCTTCAAAACTCTACGCTTTCTCAACGCCTGCAAAGAATTACAGATATGAGATCCTGATCCGGTATCCAATACCCAGGAAGTAGAGTTTATTGATAGACAATTTTCAATAACATACACACCTGAAGCTGAAGCTGCAACTCGCTTCAAATCCTGTGTTCTGGCTTTCCAAGCCTTGCAATCTTGTTTCCAGTGACCACTTTTGTGACAATAGAAGCATTCTTCCTTCCCCACCAGCTTCCCCGCTACCTTTGTTGCTTTACCCTTTCCCTTTGTATCCACTTTACCGACACCGCCTCTTGGTTTGGCGGGGGCTTTCTTCTTCTTGCCCTTGGCTTTCGCCCTGGACCTAGAAGAGGAAGATCCTCCTACAAACAAAGTGGATGTCTCCCTACCCTTCTGTAGGGTGCCCTCAGCAGTCCTCAACATGTTCAACCTCCTTTCCTTGCATGTTGAAGTTAAGAATGAACTGGGCGTAAGTGGAAGGAAGGGACTGGAGAATCAAATCGGTATAGAGTTCATTCTCCAACGTGGTCCCAAGGTCCGCGAGCTCCTCTATGTAGCCGATCATCTTAAGCACGTGGTCCGCTACCGATGATCCGACGGCCAACCTTGCCGAAAAGAGCTTCTTCGACACTTCGTATCTTGCGATACGAGACTGCTCTCCATACAGTTCTTTTGTATGGAGAAATATGGACTCTAGGTCCATATTCTCGTGCCTCCTCTGATGGTCGTTGTCCATCGAGGCTAGTACGAGGCATCTGGCCCTCGCGCAATCTATCTCCCATGTCTTACGGATTTCAACATCCGCGACGCTGGAGGTGGGACCTGGGACAGGGGGAGCTTTGGTGGTAAGTATATACCCCAGCTTGTCATAAGTGATAGCCATCTTGACATTCCTGAGCCAATCTTTGTAGTTTGGCCCTGTCAATATGTTTTTATCTAATAGTAACTTAAGTCCGGTCATCTTGAATGGTCGCTGCAATTAGGAGAGAGAAAAGAAACACTTTAGCATGATGCTCTTGCAAGTTTAGAGTGGTTTTTAGTTTGTCTAAACTGGATGGCTCCCACTGTCTCTCGAATCCCTTCTCAAACCGTAAAGAAAAGGATTAGCCGGGATCATTCTCACCGTACAATACTTGCTTAACCGTTCAGCCAGGCCAGTGTCGGTACTTCGAGGGAGGTTTTCCAACGCTTTCGCGAAGTTCCTTAATTAAGTAACCTCTTTTCCCTGTGGGCGTAGCCCCGCTAACACCTTTCTAGGCACCTACTAGGTTTATAGCATTGATCGTTAAGTGAGAGTTTTCCCGAGGAGTAGCATATACTCACAGTAGGATCGGGATCCAAATATCATCGCGTGATAAAACCGAAGGAATCCTACCAGAATCATCACACTCCAAATGGTATGCAACACTAGCAAGTTTCAGTACTTATGAAACTCCCGATGTGGATTTTTGCCCCATGCTCTTATGACCTTGACTTTGGCCAAAATATCATAAGTCACATGTCAAGTTCTACCCGTCATTCTCCTGGTTAATTTGGACCCACCCGTACCTACCCATGACTTTGGCCAAAATGGCAGCACGACTGTCCCAAATCAACGCATCTATCCATGCTGCACATGAATACCCAAACGCTACCAATCACTATGCCTTGACTTTGGCCAAAATACATAGCTTGAATACTTTTGACCATTCATGTGGAATGACGGAGGGCTACGAATGGTTTTGGCGAAACCGTGAACGTAGTGAACTTGATATAATCGATGGAACGAGATAGCTTTTAAAAGGAGTGGTTCAAGCTCCGCGTTTAAAAGTTTAGTTTTGAAAAGAACCGAGTGGTTTTCAAAGTGTTCCAATCGACTTTTACTTGGTTTATTTCTTGCATTAGTTCTTTTAATGCGTCCCATCATTTAATCCTACCATTGCAGAAAACAACCAAAATATGACGTACGCTTATGCCATTCGCATTCGCCACGGGGCCCCGTCATCACCCGTTAGGTTACTTAACTAACGACAGAGCGGGGGCTGGGCTAGCGCGGCTGTAAAACATAAGCAACGCCTAAATAGTTATTATATATAAATATATAGCAATGATAGACATTACAGATCACAGATGAATACATTGGATATACTAGGAATCCGCAATGCGTTCGAGCCTGCAACGCAAAGCGGATTACACGGTCGCGGTGAATAGCCAATACCCCACCCAAGACCCCTACGGGTGCGGCAAACTACCCGCCAAGCACCCGAAGCGAAGCAACCTCCCTCACCACCGTGAGTAGGCCACTCGGCGCTTCGAGATACCCGGTAGTTTGTGCACCCCCTCCATGGGTCTATCCTAGGAGCAAAAACAGTAAAAAGAATTATACAATGACGGCTACAACCCCGACCCGGTTGTGCGGCCATACAAAGAATATTATTACATCAATTTACATGTTACAAATGAATGAAAGAAAAACAACGCTCATCTCACATCCACCCCGGCCATTCACCCGCGACAATCCAATCCATTCATATCCACAAACCAATAACAATCACAGATCATGTATAACCCCGACTAATCGTCTTATAGCGATTAGCCGACGTTCAATACATGCAAGCATTACAGATAAACTAGCTAAGTAGTTAAGTGTAACGAAGTTTCGAAACCGGAAAATCGAAAAACCAAACTTGCAAAACCCTAGTATCTGTTAAAATTTTTTCTGCTCAAAATGAAAATATTTATACTTGTAAAATCGTCTCAGGGTTTTCCGAATACACCCAAGAAAAACGATACCCTAATTCCATCAAACCGCCGCCCTTCCGCCGCACGAGGTAGGCATGTGCGGCGGAAGCGCCGCGGTTTGTCGTTATCGGCGCATCGTTTTTCGTGCAGTGTGTGTTGTTGTTGGTTTTGGGATTTTTAGGATATATTATATTTAGGTTTAGTTAGGCTCTGATACCACTGTAAGTCCGTGTTGCCCACCCCGGTGCTTACGGGGAGGCGGAAAACATAATAAAAAACGGATTTTTAATGACTTAGGCAACATGGACCTTGCTTGTGAGGATCTTTGCTAAACGAAAACTAGCTAAAGTAAACTAACAACTAACTAAGTTGTAGAAAGGTTATACCTTGAGCTCGAACTCCTTCTCTCCTTGCTCGTCGGAATGGTAGAAAGGCCTCACCTTGCTTGTCTTCTTCCGTCAAAGAAAGATCCACTTGAAAGCCACCACCTTTAGCTTCAACTCCAAGCTAGGAGTAACTAGAGTGCAAGAAATGCTAAGACTTGAACCCTAGAAGAGAGTAGAGAGGATCAAGTGAAGGTTTTTCTCAAGCTTTTTGTTTCTCAACACATGAGAGGGAGAGAGCTTGAGGGAGAGGATGAACAAGAGAGAGAAATGATATGAGAGAATGAGAAAATAATAGAGCTCTTCTCACTAATATGTGTGAATTAATTTAATTGAATAATTAGCTAGATAATTATCATGGTAAATCATGACATGACCATTATCATTTCAAATTGCAAAGATCAAAAAGCATCTTCCAAAAGAAATTATGATGGTCAAAGTGTCAACCTTGGTCAACAAGTCAAAGAAGTCAAAAGGTCAATAACCACAACCATGGATAATTATCAAACTAATTACTAATTAACAATAACACACACATAAATATTAGGGTTAATAAAATGACAATAGCCATTAACCCTAATCAAGGTCCTCTCCCTCAATCTCAAGCAACTGTGCATACGCACCCGCATTCGTGATCCGAGGAACACGAACACAATGAGAAAAACCAATCTCAAATCATATACTAGGATCCGGCTTAAACCAAAGCCCGCTAGTATAAACTGTCCGGACAGCAAACGTGCACAAGTGCGCGAATGTGAACGAACCCTGTCGCAAAACCATGCGACCTCTACTCATTTTGCCTAAAGGCGAATAGCTTTCTGTGTGGGACTCTAAAGACTCGACACTACGCTGGCAGTGGGTTTAACCACAGACCGCAAGCGGCACTAGCTGTACGTAACGGTCCCCAGGTAGATGTCGATAAGAAGACTGACGAGGTGAACCCCATCTGCACTCCTACTGAGCCTGTATGTGACAATCTCCGTACAGTCCGGTCTGTTCGTCTGATACATCGCATGGCGGGCCTAGGGGGGCGGTGAACGTCAGTCCCCTAATAGCGGTACAAGTCGTGTCGGAGTGTAGCCCAGAACACCCTGAGATAACACTGGAAACCTACCAGTATATCTCGCTTGCCCTGGCCAGGGACTACTCGTGTAATGGCTCTTCTAGACACAGCGCGATGTCAACCCCCAATACTGGGAGAGACGAATCCTGTCTAACCGTCACTGCCTCCAAGTGCTTCGGGACTGCACCCAAAAACTACCTGTTTGCACAGCTCCTTTGAGCCGTGGTAGGGTAGTAATCAAAGTGCAGTGGGAACACACTCGAGGCGAAGTGACAGTGTCAAGTCAGCGGACTAAGCTGTACTCATGTCACCTGGGAACTGATAACTGACGATAGGTATATTACCAACCAACAGTTCCCGACGAGTCCTGTCCAGTGTACTCGTAACCTAACGAGCACCCGCATACTATCCCAAGTACGACGTACTAACGGCTGTGGGACAGACCGTCTCCCACACTGGGATGAGAAGCGCATACGCTAGTCTACTCCGGAGTATCGATGCCCTGTCTCGATAGTCCAACGACCAGGGACCTGTATAAGGATGTGCTTATAGATTACCCAGCTCCCACGAGTGCGAGCGCCATCACAACGCTGGTAATCAAGCAAAGATCCTAAGGGCTCTACTAATATGTATACCAGCAATATGCTAAAAGAAACACATGCACATATTAAAGCAGAGACAAACCAAGTAGCATACTACCATTTCGAGCAAGATTGTATATACAACTGTGAATATCCCAAGCTTCCATTAAGTAATATACAAACTAGTATGATACAGTAATGGCCTCTAGGGCATATACACTAACAGTATGTAGGGTGACCATGTATGCATATGTATCAACAATAGAGTAGTGCCAATAACAACATGTAAAATCCAATCATCTGAATCATATGCCTTATGTATATGAATATCAAACAACGTGTGTCCATCAACGACACATTAACATCATGGAACCTGAGTGTCCAACATCGACACTCGAAACATCATGAAACCCGTGTCCAGTATCGACACGTAAATCCTCATATTTTCAGGCGTCGCATCCTCAGGTTGGCCCTCATATCCATCTCACCATCTAACTCCAAACGGTATCCTCCAGATATCCACCGAGTTTCCATACAATCACCGGTAGGCAGTACTCCCCCTGTCAGGCTCATCGTCTACTCCACAATCTTCTTGCCCCGGGATACCTTACCGGGTCTACCATGTACCCGCAGACGGCTCATCCAACTCCTCGAATCGGGTACGCTCATAGCTCATAACCGAGAAAACTCATGGGGGGCATGAAATATCATATTAAGAGAAACCACGTTTTTAAAACAATACACAATTTCCTTTGAAATATAACCACGGTTCTCAAATCCAGAGATCTCATGAAAACAGCATCTCAATGCATGTAACCATAAAGTACGATGTATGCAACATAGAACAGTAATGTGAGCATATCAAGTATATCACGTAAACATGTCATATGATAGTACTGAACAATGAATGTACTTTACAGTTAAGAATAATATCGTGATATAGCAATTCTACTGTGTAAGTGGCATAGTAATTACCGATGATGAATGTGTGAGCCGACAAATCTGTGTAAGTATAACATGTGCATCATCGGTAATAGTGCAGGTGTACTGGCAGATGATATCATAAAGCGGTAAATACCGAAAAAATAGTACGTATGTCATGAGGGATAATCCAACAATAACATGAACGATAATAAGGTACGTAACTACATATGAACCATACGGTCAGTTTAAATGATACGAATCGTAGTTTTGAAAGTGGGGGCCACAGTGTTTCTGAGGAAAAACACCATTTGAAAATCTGTAGCGTCCCTTGAGGTTTCCATTTAATAGTGCATACGATTCGTCGGTTTTGGAAATAAGTATGGTTCAGGTGAAATCTTTACGTTGGCGATTCAGCCTCATAGTATCAGATACGGCAATATCCTCGATCATCATCCTCAAATCACGAGCGCGGATGTCACGACCCGAAATAGCACGTGACTGGCACTTGAATCGTATGAAGTCTATAGGACAACATCTAATTCAAGTAAGACAAAAGCCCAGAAATCTAAAACCATTTTAAGTAATAAATAAAGGAAAACTGGTTTTAAAGAAGTTGTTTTAATAGCATAAGCCGAATTATGCGTTTTTAAAACATCAAGTCTTTTCTGAAAATTTCGGCAGAGTTTCCTTTGTAAATACTGGTCCCGAACGGGGTACAACATGAATAATATATATACATCAATGAAAAAGGAATCCCCATGCGGGAGCTAGCTCTTCGTCAATCGACAGACACAACTACGCAAACAATATAATGTACAACGCCGAAGGGCGAGGATCAAAACTGAAAAAAAAAACTCACAACAATATGAAAACCCATAATAATACAACGCGCGACTCTAAGGTCGAAATAATAATACAACTGGTCTCAAGTCTGAATAAATATACAAGTTTAGTTGATGGAGTTTATTAGATACAACTGAAATAAATAAAAGGTACGATGGTGGTCACGATGCAAGTGAACCCACCTATCAAAGCAAATCACCCGGAAACTAAGCAGTGTGCCAACAAAACCGCAACGAAACCTGTACGGCAAAACCTGCAAGAAACTGTGGCACAACGGGGGTGAGTTGCCAATTCGTGAGTAGAAAACATCACCGAGCAGAAATCGTATGTATGACTCAATCCTAGTGTAACAACCTTAATTTTCCTATACAATTTTTTTTCCAAATGTTTTTTTCAAAAATCCATAAAGGGGTATTTTAGCCTGAGCACAAGTTATAAGTAATTATTTTGCTTTTTAATTACAAGTTAAAAGAATATAACAACTCCATTTTTAGTGTACAAAATTTGCTTTAAAATTAATGTATACTTGGGGTATTTACATTTACTGTTATTACTTTAAATAATTAATTAGCTCCATAATTACAAGAAGGAGCTTGTGGCTCATTGGTAATACCTTGCACTGCTGAACCAAGACATGAGAGTTCAAATCCCATACCTTACATTATTTTTAATATTGATTTTTTTAAAACCTTTAGAATACCAAGGGTTTACACGTGCATATCTCACAAAAACCCCACTACACCGAAAAATGTAACATTGCCAGGGGTTAGATGAACCGTCGGGGGGGATCTCGGCCGCCTGACTCGGCCGACTCAGTCCTCCGACCGAGTCACGGCCGAGTCGGCCGATTCCGGCGACGACCCCAACATGAAAGTTGTGTTTTTTCACATTCCCTATGCACCCGCAAAATAGCTTCAGACCATTTCCAGAGCTCTTTTAAAACCCCAATTACTCCACTTTTAATACATTTTAATACATTTTATCACATTTTTCGTTTTAACCTTTCATCTACCCTAACCCTAGCCTAACCCTATAAATACCGCCCCTACCCTCTACCCTCTCACCTCTAACTCTGTGCCAACTCTCTAAAAAATTTCCAAGAATCTTATGCACTTTGAAAACGAGCACTAGGCGAAGCTCAGACGAATTCCCGGTGGAACTTCCGGCGATCGTTTTAGGAACTACCGGCAACGACGCAACATATCGGCGTTTCCCCTACTTCTATTTCACTCTCTTGTATGACCTAAAACCCGTAAGTCCCAATTTCTACCTATCTCTTCTATCTAAAAATACGGATTTACAAAACCCGATGGAATCGGAACAAATCCGATTACCGATCCGGTTTCCTATAAAATTCCACTTCTCACTAATACAATCATACTTAAACTTCCTCAGACTATTAAATACTAATCAAACAAATTGATCAAGTTTCATTACATAAAATGATAGCTATTTCCATTCATCGTATTTTTCACTTAAATACCACATTGTTTCAATCCTACATTTAACTCCATCAAACTTGCTATACATTTAAAGTAGATCATGAGATAACGACCTACCCCCTCACACACTCACATACAACCTAACACGATACCCTCGAGAACTCAGAATACGGAAAACAAACATTTTCATTTAAATACCCTTTACTAAATAAAGCCATTTCTAAAAGATTTAGTATTGATACACTTTTTAAATAAATACCACTTATTATGAAACTAGGATAAGTTGTGGACATCAGTCGTTTATCTAAACCTGACTTTGTGGTATCTAGGCTAGGCAAGTGAAAAAGGTAACTTTAAAAGGCCCGTCACACGGTAATTCGTGAGCGGATCCCTCCTTTCTTCACTTGTACTTACCTGGCCACAATTGGCGGTGAAGAGGCGATTTGAGGTATCTCACAACTTGTCGTTTTGGACCAGTTAGGAATAGTCTAGTTGACTTAGGAGACCCTAGAACATAAAATACGGAAAATTGACATCTTTACAAATAAATACCATTTACTTCATAAAACCGTTTTCTAAAGGATTGAGTATTTATACAATCTTTGCAAAGCGCCGCTACAACCCATTTTGGGGAACCCGTTCGGGATGATGCAGATTATCGCACATCCTCGGGCTTAGTAGTGCGAGATTCAGATCTCCGCAAGGAGCATTCGGTCTCGAAAGGCATCTTAAGAAAATGAGATTTTTATAATATAAAAAATATATTAAAATTATTTTTGTATAAATATATGTATATTTATCATTAAAATACCTATTTTGTTATGATATAAATATTCCACCTTTTTCTAAAAATCACAAGAATCAATTTTACACTAAAATACCATGAATTCCATATAAATCAATATTACAAATAAATACCTTTATTTCTGAATTTAGGATATTTTCATTAGAAATATCATAATATAAAATCCACATTCATCACAACCCTAAACACGAATAATAAATGCTTGGGGTATATTTTGAAAAGTATATAAAAGTATTTTTACATAAAACCCCCTCAAGTTCTATAAATTACCCTAAGGACCCTAGTAAACATAGGTTTAAGCGGGACCAATCTCTTGAGCCTCAGGGAGCCGGAGAAGTGGGTGCTTGCCTATCTTAGGTAGACAAATTAATAAAAACAATCAGGACTTCAATTTACTTTGCTAATTGTCTGACTCAGTTCGAGTCTAAGTATAATCTGACTTGAATATGATTCAAGTACAATCTATAATCTTCAATATTACAATTCAACATGAATCCATGAATCCAATTATCAATCTATAAAACTTGACTGAACCGAACCATGGATATACATTCCATTTACATGGTTCTCCAGTTATTCCATTTACATGATTCTACGGTTACATCCGTTTACTGATATCATGGTTTCGGTCAGTCAACCAATTATACAATCAATACAATTTACAAGACAAACAATACAATCAAAACACTACGGGGTTTAAGGGGTAGATTGGTACGGAAGGTGTTAAAAGTGGCACGAGACGGTAAGATTAAGACACCTAACCTATTTTCCGTTGCTGTTGTACCGTGGCCCAACGGTTCCTTGAGTTCCTGATCCCTTAGTCTCCGGGGCAAGTGAGACTCCTCTCGTATACACTGGCATCCTTCTGTACCAAACTACAAACAATAGCGTTAACACTAAATACAACAATATAACAATATAATACAACTGTAAAACCTACTCTCTCTCTCTCTCTTACTCTCTGTCTATTCTATTTCTCCTCTTATCTTTGGGACTTACAGAGAGACCTGTTCGCTGACGACATTCTATTTCTTTCTTCTTTGAATGTCATCAGGTGATTTGGAACCGTCAGAGATCGAGCCAATTGTAAAAGACTTGGATCAGTACAGCGAAGACCCTGAGCTCTAGACATTGTACATTTTCTATTCAGTACCTTTAATTTCCTGTTATGCCATTGTTTTGGCATCGCTTTAATTTCAGTTGTATTTCCTTTTCATGCATTATACAAAAGAATGTTAATAAATAAAGTTGTTGTCTTTATTATATCTTGTCTCTTGTTCATTTACTTTTATATTGCTTAGTTACGCTTAGCGTATTTGCTTCTGAGTAAATACGTAGCGGACCAGTCGCGTCCCCTTCGCCGTATATTGGGAAGCGGGGCATGATAGGTTTTGTTGGTGGCCCATGCAGGTCAGAGCTGTATGAAACTCTATCATACAGTTCTGTTCTCCGTGAACAATCTAAGCAATATAACACAAGAACCAACAACTAAAACATTCTTTACAATCATGTTCCTTGAATCCCATCATTTCTTATTCTTTGAATCATATACCATGAATCTGTCCTAACCTAAATTTTTCATTCAAGGTTATGAATTCACCAAACAACACCAACACACCTCCACCACTACCACTCACACCTGCCGTTCCTGCTCCACTCAATGAGCAAACGGTTCTTCTTGAGGCAATCTGCAGCCTCCTAGAGGGACAGCAGCAGCTCTTGAACCGACCCGAGGCTGAAGCACCTGGGGTGAAGCAATTCAGATCTTTACATCCCAAACAGTTCTCAGGAAATGGGAGCCCACTGGAAGCTGAGGAATACGCTCAAAGTATCGAGGATGATCTGGCAGCAGCACAAGTGCCAGAAATAGCTTGGGTCCGAGTTGCAAAGCTGCAACTCACAGACAATGCACGGAACTGGTGGAAGGCGGAAGAAAGCCGTCTTGGTCAGCCCATTGAATGGATGACTTTTTGCGATAGGTTCGACGCGAAATACTTCCCTATGACTGCCAGGTTTGCCATGGAACAACAGTTCATTCATCTACAACAAGGTTCTATATGGGTCAAGTCAGTAGATGAGTATGACGCTGAGTTCACCATGCTCAGTCGGTAAGATATGTCACTGTATTTCAAATTTTTGATATCACATAATACACAGCTAACACAAGACCGTAACAGATTTGCGGCACACCTGATACCGACGGATGAGATCAGAGCCCGTCGATTCCAACAAGGTTTGGACACGGAAATCCAGGCTGCACTAGCCACAGGGAAATTTCCGACTCATGAGGATGCTCTGGAAGCTGCCCGCAGTTATGAGGCAGTAATAAAAGCAAGGGGCAGACCTCAATCTGCCGGTTTGAAACTCCCTGCCACTCAGATGGCAGGGGGAGCCTCTTCCAGGCCAACGTTCGAACCCAGGAGAACTGAAGAACCCAATCACCAGCTAAGACCACATTTCTGTTTCCATTGCAAGAGAGATGGGCATTTGATAAAGGATTGTAGGCACGCAAAAGGCCTGTGCCTAGTTTGTGGCGCGTCCAATCACAGAATTGAGAGCTGTCCATATAGATACAACTCAGCTCACACACCTACCAACTACTCACAGCGGCCAGCTATTCAGGCTCCTGCAACTCGCCCTGCACTCCCAGCACCACCTTCACATAGAACTCCTACACAGCCTACTCGCCAATTCCAACAGGCAATAAGGGACATGCCTCGAGGGCAGCGAAACAGGCATCAAGGACAGAATGTGCCTCCAGCTAAACGGAATGTACCACGGCGACAGACATTCACCTTAGCAGCCATAGAACCTGAGACTATGAACCAAGGTAACCCAAGTAACTCCCTCATAACTTTGACCAAATTTTTTTTACAATCTTTAGTGCTATCACCAAACTGTTACACTTTCCTTTTATAAATTTCGAGGACGAAATTTTTATAAGGAGGGTAGAATGTAACAACCCTAATTTTCCTATACAATTTTTTTTCAAATATTTTTTTAAAAAATCCATAAAGAGGTATTTTAGCCTGAGCACAAGTTATAAGTAATTATTTTGCTTTTTAATTACAAGTTAAAAGAATGTAACAACTCCATTTTTAGTGTACAGAATTTTCTTTAAAATTAATGTATACTTGGGGTATTTACATTTACTGTTATTACTTTAAATAATTAATTAGCTCCATAATTACAAGAAAAAGCTTGTGGCTCATTGGTAATACCTTGCACTGCTAAACCAAGCCACCAGAGTTCAAATCCCATACCCCACATTATTTTTAATATTGATTTTTTTTAAAACCTTTAGAATACCAAGGGTTTACACGTACATATCTCACAAAAACCCCACCACACCCAAAAATGTAAAATTGCCAGGAGTTAGATGAACCGTCGGGGGGGATCCCGGCCGCCTGACTCGGTCGGGAATCGGCCAAATCGGCCTCGACTCGGCCGACTCAGTCCTCCGTCCGAGTCACGGCCGAGTCGGCCGATTCCGGTGACGACCCTAACATGAAAGTTGTGTCTTTTCACATTCCCTATGCACCTACAAAATTTTAGCCTCAGACCATTTCCAGACTCTTTTAAAACCCCAATTACTCCACTTTTAATACATTTTTAATACATTTTATCACATTTTTCATTTAACCTTTCATCTACCCTAACCCTACCCTAACCCTATAAATACCACCCCTACCCTCTACCCTCTCATCCCTAACTCTGAGCCAACTCTCTAAAAATTTTTCAAGAATCTTGTGCACTTTGAAAATGAGCTCGAGGCGAAGCTCCGACGAATTCCCGGCGGAACTTCTGGCGATCGTTTTAGGAACTACCGGCAACGACGCAACACATCGGCGTTTTCCCTACTTCTATTTCACTCTCTTGTGTGACCTAAAACCCGTAAGTCCCAATTTATACCTATCTCTTCTATCTAAAAATACGGATTTACAAAATCCGATAGAATCGGAACAAATCCAATTTCCGATTCGGTTTCCTATAAAATTCCACTTCTCACTAATACAATCATACTTAAACTTTCTCATGTTGACTATTAAACACTAATCAAACAAATTGATCAAGTTTCATTACATAAAATGATAGCTATTTCCATTCATCGTATTTTTCACTTAAATACCACATTGTTTCAATCCTACATTTAACTCCATCAAACTTGCTATATATTTAAAGTAGATCACGAGGTAACGACCTACCTCCTCACACACTCACATACAACCTAACACGATACCCTCGAGAACTCAGAATACGGAAAACAAACATTTTCATTTAAATACCCTTTACTAAATAAAGCCATTTCTAAAAGATTTAGTATTGATACACTTTTTAAATAAATACCACTTATTATGAAACTAGGATAAGTTGTGGAGATCAATCATTTATCTAAACCTGACTTTATGGTGTCTAGGCTAGACAAGTGAGAAAGGTAACTTTAAAAGGCCCGTCTCACGGTGATTCGTGAGCGGATCCTTCCTTTCTTCACTTGTACTTACCTGGCCACAATTGGCGGTGAAGAGGCGATTTGAGATATCTCACAACTTGTCGTTTTGGAACAGTTAGGAATAGTCTAGTTGACTTAGGAGATCCTAGAATATAGAATACGGAAAATTGACATCTTTACAAATAAATACCATTTATTTCATAAAACCGTTTTCTAAAAAATTTAGTATTTATAAAATCTTTGCAAAGCGCCGCTACAACCCATTTTGCGGAACCCGTTCGGGATGGAGCGGATTATTGCACATCCTCGGGCTTAGTAGTGCGAGATTCAGACCTCCGCAAGGAGCATTCAGTCTCGAAAAATTTAAAATACGACATCTTAAGAAAATGAGATTTTTAGAATATAAAAAATATATTAAAATTATTTTTGTACAAATATATGTATATTTATCATTAAAATACCTATTTTGTTATGATATAAATATTCCACCTTTTTCTAAAAATCACAAGAATCAATTTTACACTAAGATACCATGAATTCCATATAAATCAATATTACAAATAAATACCATTATTTCTGAATTTAGGATATTTTCATTAGAAATATCACAATATAAAATCCACATTCATTAGAACCCTAAAGACGTATGATAAATGCTTGGGGTATATTTTGAAAAGTAAATAAAAGTATTTTTTACATAAACCCCCTCAAGTTCTATAAATTACCCTAAGGACCCTAGTAAACATAGGTTTAAGTGGGACCAATCTCTTGAGCCTCAGAGAGCCGGAGAAGTGGGTGCTTGCCTATCTTAGGTAGACAAATTAATAAAAACAATCAGGACTTCAATTTACTTTGCTAATTGTCTGACTCAATTCGAGTCTCAGTATAATCTGACTTGAATATAATTCAAGTACAATCTACAATCTTCAATATTACAGTTCAACATGAATCCATGAATCCAATTATCAATCTATACAACTTGACTGAACCAAACCATGGATATACATTTCATTTACATGGTTCTCCATTTATTCCATTTACATGATTCTACGGTTACATCCGTTTACTGATATCATAGTTTCGGTCAGTCAACCAATTATACAATCAATACAATTTATTAGACAAACAATACAATCAAAACACTATGGGGTTTAAAGGGTAGATTGGTACAGAAGGTGTTAAAAGTGGAACGAGACGGTAAGATTAAGACACCTAACCTATATTCCGTTGCTGTTGTACAGTGGGCCAACGGTTTCTTGAGTTTCTGATGCCTTAGTCTCCAGGGCAAGTGAGACTCCTCTCATATAAACTGGCATCCTTCTGTACCAAGCTACAAACAACAGCGTTAACACTAAATACAACAATATAACAATATAATAAAACTGTAAAAGCTACTCTCTCTCTCTCTTACTCTCTGTCTATTCTATTTCTCCTCTTATCTTTGGGACTTACCGAGCGACCTGTTCGCTGACGACATTCTATTTCTTTCTTCTTTGAATGTCGTCAAGTGATTTGGAACCGTCAGAGATCGAGCCAATTGCAGAAGACTTGGATCAGTACAGCAAAGACCCTGAGCTCTAGACATTGTACATTTTCTATTCAGTACCTTTAATTTCCTGTTATGCCATTATTTAGGCATCGCTTTTATTTCAGTTGTATTTCCTTTTCATGCATTATACAAAAGAATGTTAAAAAATAAAGTTGTTGTCTTTATTATATCTTGTTTCTTGTGCATTTACTTTTATATTGCTTAATTACGCTTAGTGTATTTGCTTCTGAGTAAATACGTAGCGGACCAGTCGCGTCCCCTTCGCCGTATACTGGGAAGCGGGGCGCGACACCTAGGTCAGTACGATCAATAATAAAACTATCCTCAATATGTTAAGGTCTGAAACATAAAAAGGCGGCAAGGGTAAACATCTATACAGAAGTGAAATCCTATGTGCTCGTGTCAGTGCCTCAGGTAGCAATGTATCATGTGTATGAGATATGAATGTAATGTAATGAAAACAGAATATATGTAAATGAAGAAACTGTTTTCTTGTTTTAGTGAGATATCTGTATATAAATCAAAATATCATCAATAAAATCAATATAAATCAGTGTCTAGCATCGAACACAAAATATAACCCAATATCTCAATATCTCAGGCTCCGGCTATCCGGACTGGCCTGTATTATCAAATCTCAAATACCTCAAGTATCAATATCTGGGGCTCCGGCTATCTGGACTGGCCTCTGGGCTCTGGCTATCCGGACTGGCCCGTCTCCGATCAGTATTCTCCGGATATCCGTCGAGTCACAAAACAATCACCGGTCAGCAATGCTCCCCTGTCACAGGCTCAACGCCGATCAACTGTGATCTTCTTGCCCTGGGGTACCGCACCGGGTCCATCATGCACCCATAGACGGTTCCTACTCCTCCTCGAATTGGGTGTATGATATCTCTCAAGAGCCGAGAAAACTCATGGTGGACATATCTCAAATCATATCATGAGAAAACCACAACTTTTGTTTTAAAATGATAATCAGTTTTATAAAATCTTGCGGTTTCTCCAAATCCATAAATCTCATGGAAAACCCAAATATCGAGAATAAAATACAATGAATTTAAAAGTATTGAGCTCCGAAAAATCCGGACTGGCCCTAAATAATAATGCATGACAGTGAATAATAATATGCATGAAATAGTAAGTAATAAATGCAATGTCTAAACTAGCATATAAAAACAAGTACGCTAATACTATGTCGAAACTATCAACTAACAAGCTATGTGTTAATGGAATAATATTCTCTAAAGTGTACGTGATATGGCAATTACCGATGATGATGTGTGTGAGCCGGCAAGTAAGTGTATGTGGATCATACGCATTATCGGTAATGGTGTTAGTGTCCTGACAGCATGATTTCGATACTAACATATGAAAACACAATATAATCATGCAATTCGATGCGAGCATCAAGAATATGAGGGAGCTGAATAATAAACACAACAATAATGAATATGCAATAAATAATATGAGTCATACAGTAAACTATAAGTCTGAACTAACAGTCTGATCAAAAGGTAAGGAAACCACCTGAACCTGAGTCGATACATATATATATATATATATATATATATATATATATATATATATATATATATATATAATAGTCGGTGCTCCCGCCTCAATAGTATCCCATATGATATCCTATATAATATGACACCCTCGAGTCACGAGTGCGGATCTATCATCAATATAGCTCGTACGGTAAGTCCATCGTATGACATCCCAAATCTGGATACGGGTCAATATCACATTTATCACACTATTCATCTGGTATCCTTTTTATCCTATGTCATGATCTGGGGGTACTGATCTACGTCTAGTACACTACTGATACCATCTACATATAAATATATGCGTGTGTATGAAAACACCACGCCTAAAGACCCGCTAAACATCGTGTCGTATCTCATAATACGAACCACGTCATATCACCGATCATATGGCATCCAGCCCAAACTCATCGACTCCTCACCAATATCGTCTACTATCCTCATAATCCGTGTTTATGTACACACACACACATATATACATAGTCCCATATACATGTGTGTGTGTGTGTATACACACACATACACACACACACATATCCCCATATACGCACAGGTAAATAAATGAATGCAAGTGTGTGTGTGCGTGTGGGTGTAACAACTATTCTAGGGTTTCGCGATTAACACTACACTAGTACTAACTTCTAAATACGCTAAACTAACCCATGATCTTCTACGATCCTATTTGCTAAACTATCCAAGTTTCATATAACATATAAGCATATAAATATATATCATATATATCATATATATCGTATTTTATACTTCGAACTGCTGGGGTGCTATACGCCATCCACCCGATTTCGCCAGTAGATATATATCTACTCACTTTATCTTCGTTTGCCGATGCCGACATCGCCACGCGCTTGCTTGTCGTATCGAAGTCCACAAGGGGTACCTACATGTCACAACGTATCATATCGTATTAAAATCCAAATCAGAGCTAAAACGACACGCGGAACTCACATAGGTCAAAACCTATGGTTTTCTCTCGCAAATCAACCAAATAACACTCGATTTCGACGTACAACGTCCAGTGATCGATGCAAAACAAAAATACCAAAACTTAAATCCATAAACATCACAAAACGCAAAGCAGAAACTATGAAAACATGCTCCAGATTTTGTCTCAGGTGAAAGCAAGGTAAGCAAACAACACTGGGGTGCTATATAGGGTGTATATGATCTGCTGAAGCAACCTTGACCCCTAACTCCACCAAGTGGCCGACCCCTATAGCCTAAAATCCGAGCTCACCGGCCTGGGGGTATTTGAATGGGTTCGTATTTGTTGGGTGGCCTCCTAGTGGTCCATCTAGGCTTGTGGTATTGTTTTCTTTCCTAGCATTGGCCTCGGTTCACTCCAGATTTCCCTGCACACACCAAATTTTCACAAACCGACACAATTTAAATTCTATGTTTGTATTTGGTTCCAGGTTTTAGGTTTGGGTCTGAATTCTAGCACTAGGGGGGTTGTGTGGCCTCTACCAAGCTTAATTACACATCACAACTCAAGAATTCCTCAGAACCCTAACTTGGAAATTTCAATGTTCACTAAACCGATATAAAACACCTTTAAACTTGTATGGTTGCAAAGGTAATCGAAATACAATACTAAGGGTGTAGAAATTACCTCATTTGGCAACTCAAGAATTTTCTTGAGTTGCCCCAAGTCTTCAAAATTGGATTTTTCTTGGTCCAAAGTGATTGAAATGGTCTTGTGCATGTTTTTTGTGAAGTGGGGATGGACTTTTTATGTTGTTTTGAGGGTGATTTTAGGGTTGTAGTGGAGGAGGGAGATAGGGGCAGCAGCCATGGGAGTGAATGGGAGAGAGATGATGAGAGAAATGAAGTAAAAAAGAATGCCAAAGGTCAATGGAACCCCTCTCCTTTTCTCACTTGCCCATACCTCTCACTATTCTAATCCATTTTCTTTTTCTTTTCTTTTCTTTTCTTTTGTTTTCTTTTCATTACACATTTAAACCAAGCACAATAAATCCCAAATGAAACCATGGTTACAAAATGTAACACAAGTGTAAAATACGACATAGTGCATGTCATGTGCACAAAACTAGTTTAATGCGCGATTAGCAATATTTAATCGCGATTAGCATTAAAATAGTGTATAATAAATCATAAAATTTCATAATTTGCTTAAATCACATAAAGCACCCTCGTTTTTAGTAATTTCTATAATTTTCCATATTTTTCTCCATTTATCGGTATTTAGTTATACCGCACTAATAAAATATTCAATATATTTATTATTAAATTATAAAAATCCCCAAAAATAATATTTTATTTTTCTGAAATGTTACAATCTTCCCCCCTTAAAGAAATTCGGTCCCCGAATTTAAATTTAAACCCCTCAATACTAAAACATTTCAGTAAAAAGATCAAGTTGTCGGGGCTCCGAAATCATAAATACATAAAATATGTCGCGGCGCACTGCATGCGCATGAAAAAGAGTATATCAATCAAAAGTAAAACTCCGTCAAGCATCCCGCAATCATCGGAGTCATAGGGATGACATCAATGTCAAATCCAATACGAAAACCAACATGATATGCATCAAACTGTACCTGTAAATATCATTTAAACATCGGAAAGATATGCATGCCAAACTTTTCATGTTGCTGTGCGATGCACGCATCGCGGCACAGTGGCGGACGTCTATTATAAGAAATAACTATATAAATATATATATCCTTTATTTAACATACACATCCCGCCTTTTGAAAACAAGTTAGAAGGGTTTCCTTATTTTAAACGTTTCGTGTCATCTCGGACACGTAGGTAAATACTGAGACTATAGCTCTCTTTTTGGAAATCCCTTCGATAACTATCAATGCATGCAAAAAAATATCCAGGTACCGTCCTCTGACTAGTCCTGCTCAGTACGAAAACAAATAGTAAATATCATAAAAATGTACTGCTCCGTAATAAACCAATCCCAAAACGTGCATAAGAATGTCGCGTGCGTCTGGTGCGCACGGAAATCAAAATCCATGAATGTGCCATACATATGTACAGAAACAAAATCTAAGTGCATCGGGTGTGCACGAAACATCTGTCAAGGGTAACGAGTGTGCCTGACAGCATTATCAGGTGCATCTGATATGCATAAAGAATCCCGATTTAGTGCATCTGGTGTGCACCAAAATCACATCTTATATCATGTGCCCAACATGCACGAAAATCCAAATCAGGTGCATCCATCATGCATGAATAAAATCTAAATCATGTGCATCCAACATGCATGAAGTCACGAAATCCAATACCAAGCGCCGAACATGCGTGAAATCCAATACCAAGCGCCGAACATGCGTAAAATCCAATCCAGGCGCGTCAAATATGCGCAAGAATCCAATCAGGTGCACAAGGTGCACAAAACAAATGCCGAGTATCACAATCGAAATCGACGGTATACAATACGTTTCAATCCAAATCCAAATCAGGTATACCGTGGTACATAATCTCACAACCATGTGCATCAGCGTGTACAAAATATGTATCAATGCACTACAAGCATATGTGAACTATATGTTAGTTGTATGTATGCCCTAGAGGCCAGTATTGTACAGATGATGTATATTATATTTGATGCTTGGACATATATAGAGATGACTTTCTTGCTCGATATGATAGTATGCTATCTGGTTACTCTTTATCTTAACATGTACACTTGTCTCTTTAAACTGTCTTATAGTTACATGTTGATAAACCCCTTAGGATGTGTACTTGACTACCTGGACTATGATGCAGATCATACTAGTGGGGACATGGTAGTCCATAAGTACATCCTTCAAGGTCCCTAGTCGTGGGTGTATCGAGACAGGGCATCGATATACCAGAGTAGACTAGTGTATACGCTTCTCGACCCATGAGATGGGCGATGGATGATCCCATATCCATTGGTGTTTGACATCAGAGATGGTATACGGGTGCTCAGTGGAGACAGGGTACACTGGACGGACTCGCCGAGAACTCCCAGATGGTATTATACCTCACGTCAGATGGCAGTTCTCAGGTGACACTTGTGCAGGTTAGTCTGTAGACCCGAGATCGTCATAGAGTCTTGTATGATTCCCACTGTGCTTTGATCTCCACCTTACCACGCCCATGAGGGCGTGCAAAACGGTGGTCTTTGGGTACAGTCCCGAGTCACATGGAGGCAATGAGCGATAGGAGGGGTTTCGTCTCTCCCGGTATTAGGGGTTGATGTTGCGCAGTGCTCGATTGGCCGCAACAGGGAAGTCCCTGGCCAGGGCTGATCAGAGATTTGCTGGTAAGTGTTACCAGTAGTTTCTCGACCCGTTATGAGCCTCACATCGGCACGACTTATCGGTTATTGGGGTCTGACGTTTACCACCCCTAGACTTGATATGCGACGTATCAGACGAACAGACCGGACTGTACGGTAAGTGTTACTGGTTGGATTCACAGGAGTGTGAGCGGGCTAGCTCGTCGATCTTCTGATCACTCAATACCCGGATGGCCGTTACGTTTAGCAGACAGCTTGTGGCTTGTGGATGCTTGATATGATCATCATCTGCTACCGGCGTATTGACGAGTCTTTAGAGTCCTACACAGAGGTTTCCTGGCTCAAGCGAAACGAAATAGGAGCGCATATGAGATATGTGCGGGACCGAGAATAATGCGTGTATGTGATACCGCATTTCATTCTCGCGATGAATGTTTCGATTGGTTATATACGATATAACCTAGTTATCGAATCGTAGATTGATTCGATAAGTCGATACATTGGATACTAGTCGGTTATGTGCCACATGACCGGATCATTGAATCAAGTGTTGATTTAATGATTTAATGTATAATTATATATTTGATATATTACTTTGCATTAACTGGTATTGGTTCACTTTAATAGGATTTTCTCACTTGTAGTTAACAAGTTGTATATGTGATATACTTTTGTGCACTACTATGTGTCATGTTTGATGATGCATGTAGTTTGGTTTTGTGTTAAGAATTAAACCATGGTTATGATAATAGTTAGGGTTTTTATTAATTTACTTATTTATTTATCTATTCTTTTTTGATAAATAAATAAATGATAACAAAATGGTTTCTTTCATGAAGCTTGATGAAGCTTCATGAAGCTTTGACTAAAGTGACCATTTTGTCATCATCTTTAACCCTAACCATTCTCATTTGACCATGGTTTATTCTCTACACTTAACCAAGGTTAGAAGATGATAAGTATTGATTTTATTATTCTTTTTATAACACACTTATCATATTCTATCTACTTCTTCTTCTTCATCTTCAAGAGAAAAAGCTTGATGCCATCAATGGCATCTTGAGTTCCAAAGTGAGAAATCCAATTCTAAAGTGAACCCACCTCCTATTTCTTCACCCTCTACCTCTTGCCAAGTTGTTTTGGGTGTTTTCTTCACAAGTTTCTCAACTTGGTGAAGTTGGAGCTTGAACTTGTGCAACCTCGACGTAGATCATCTTCGGCACGAAGCCGACGACCTATTCCGCTCATTTCTTCGATGAAGCCGATGCGAGAGTCCGAGATCCAACTAGGACAGCGAGAGGACGCCTACGTGGAGCTTAGGAAGTGGAGAAACGGATCTACAAAGGTTGTAGCCTCTCTCCTTTAGTTAAAGTGTTAACTAGATTTGTATTTCGCCTAGAATTCTAGTCTACGATCCGTATTAGGGTTTCTCGGCACCCATAAAATTTAAAATTGGCATGGTTGATGCCTTGTGAGACCTCTATTGCGTGCCTTGGAACCCTACAGTGGTATCAGAGCCTCGCTAGAGCCTTAGGCGAAGTCTAGACGACGTTTGAAACCCGAACGAACCCGAAACCCTAAAACCCAAGTGCTCTCTGGACTTTTTCTAAAATCTGGGATTTTTCCAGATTAAAAATTGCTAAAAAATTCAGCAGGGAAATCTATGAATTACGGTGCAAAAAATACTTGATGAACAGTCTACAGTGCGGCGGAACCGCGGCCTAAGCCTGCTTAGGCGGTGGTTCCGCGGCAACTTTATTGAATTATCATATATTGTTTGCACAGTAACTGATATCTTCTGGTGTTGGATTTTATGGGAATTTTTAATATTTATTCAAGAGTTGAATTTTCTGGGGTTGTTTTGGGGATTCGGTGTTTCGATCGGGGTATCAGATTTTGTCTATGTGGCTTTCCGGATAAATTTTAGAATATGTTAAAAAGTTCGACCGGATATAAATACCCGATTTTTCCCCTGTCGGGAAATTTCCAAGTGTTGGAATTTTCCGTAGTTTAACGACGTTCCAAGTAGTGCAAGTAACGCGATGGACCCTCTAGAAGACAACAAACCTTAACTCGATTATGTGACCGTCTTGAACTGCCCTTTGAACCTTCGGGTTTGGGGCAGTACGGCGTGCCACATGTGAGGCGTTGGCTTGACCCTTCTACGGCTGGACCGTTGGTACTGAGGCATGAACTGAATGTTGTTAGACTTATTTCATGTGTTGAGCTGTATCGGAAAAACTTGGGTATTCGACTGTTCGATCGGAAAGTTTAACATTTTCTGTTTATCTGGAATTTGATACAATAATTGGAATTCACAAACAGTTATGAGAAAACTGAATGAATGTTATAAATCTAGCGGTTTAGTTTCACTTGATATTGAAAAGAGTTTTCGATAATGAGACTAAAATGCGGGGTTTATAACTGTTAGGCATGTGATGTCTAAGTATTTCATTTGATTAGGCATGTGATGTCTAAAAGGGTTGCGGATTCCAACTGTTGTAGTTTTACACTTTCTTTTCTGTGACCGTAAGTGTAATATGTGATATTGCCGGTTTCGTTGCTATATGTCAACGACAATTGGGATGCGCATATTTACTTACGTTGATGACATGTGATGTTATGTGTTGCTGGATATGTTATATTGGATCGTCGTGTTTGAATAGCCGGGTTTTTTTTATGTGAGATGAGTGTTTTTCATTTTAATTCATGTAAAAACTTGTATGTAATATTCTTTTATTTGGGGCACTTCCAGGTAGCGGAAGTTGTCACCCTTTGTATATTATTTACTTTTCCGCATTAGGATAGACCCAAGGAGGGGAGCACAAGTAACCGGGTTCTGGGGTCCAGTGGGAGACCAACTCGAGGAGTCGATTCCGGGTCTCCTAACCCTAGAATTGGCAGGGTTGCTTGCTGCTCTCGTAGGGGTCTAGGGGTGTGGGATTGGCTATTCATCACGACCGTGGAATCCGTGTTTTATACTGGCTCGTATTGAAAACACGGACGTCCTAGTATATCCAATGTTTCATATGTTTCTTCTGCTGCGATATCTGTGATGCGATCATGTGATGTTCTCTGATAGATACTTTATATAGTATATATGATATATTGTATAGACGTTACTTATGTTTTGCACCCGCACTAGCCCTGCCCTGCTCTGTCGTTAGTTACCTAACCTAACGGTGCACGAGGGGACATCGAGGCGAATGCGGATGGCATAAGTGTACGTCATATCTATCTGTGATGTTTAGGTATTTAAATGATGGGACTTCATTAATGTGATTAATGAAAGAAAAGAAACCTAAGATGTTGTAGAATCAAATTTTAAATAAAACAGGTAGCTACAGTTCTTGCTTTGCATAGCGGTATATGTGATATATCCTGCACCTTATTCGATGAGAAAAGGACCGAGATCCCTTCACCGGGAGTGACTCCTTTAGCAATAACTGGCAGATGCTACACACTCGGTTTGGCTTTGATTGCTTTTAAGAGTTTTTTTGCTTTGCACAGCGATATATATGATATATCCCGCACCTCATTCGACGAGGAAAGGACCGAGATCCCTTCACCGGGAGTGACTCCTTTAGCAAAACTAGAAAAGCCACAAAATCACTCCATTTCAAAACTTCATTTGATTCTACAACGATATCAAGTTCATTACGCTCATGGTTTTTATGAAAAACCTGCGTAGCCCTCCGTCATTTCAGATAAGTACTAGTTAGTATTCGCGCTGCGGTAGTTTGGCCTCTATTAAGGCGCAGTGTACGGTAGCTAACTAGTGCTTATCTGCTAGCATATGATGCGATTGGATTAGGGTATTCGTACGGCGTTGTTTGGCCTCCGTCAAGGGTCGTGCGGGTGGGTTTGATTCAATCAGGAAATGACGGGTTGAACTTGACTAGCGGACTATGGGTTGTTTGGCCTCCGTCAAGGTCATAGGACGCTAGGGGCAAAACATTATCGGGAATTTCAAGTGTTGAAATTTGCAATGAGATTGCATACCTTCTATGAGATAGTTGGATCCCGATACCCGCTGCGAGTAAGAGTTACTCCTGGGAGAGTTTTACACATTACAATTAGCCGATCAAGTAGGTGTCTAGAAAGGTGTTAACGAGGTTACGCCTCTGGGAAAACGAGGTTTACATTAATTAGGTTCGTGCGAAAGCATGGGGGACCTCCCTCAAAGTACCGACACTGGCCTGGCTGAAAGATTGGCGAACTTGTAGTGTGTAATTAATCCCGGCTAGTCTTTCCTTTTAGGGTTTGAAGGAAGATTTGATAAAAAGCAGTGGGAGCCATCCTGATTAGATAAGATAATAACCAATCTGATCTTGCACGAGCATACGCTAAAGTGTTTTCTTCTCTCTCTCTCCAGGTAGCGACCATTTCATGCCTTAATCAAGATAATAATATGGATGTATTGACCGAACCCGCATGTTATACTGTGCAGGGAAACGCTGAACCCGTTCTATCTTATAAGTGTTATAAGAATGAACAGGAAACAGGAGAATATCTGGATTTTCAAGCCGCCCAAAAGAACATGCATGTTGATGCATCTTCTACATGTGTGTTAGTTATTGAGAACTGTTTCTCAGTTCACCCTACGTCCTTGGTATTAGATACCGGATCAGGATCCCATATATGTAAACAGTTACATGGGCTACGAAAAGGTAGAGAACTGGGAAAAGGTGATCATTCCGTTCAAGTAGGGAACGGTGCAAATGTTGCAGCCAAAGCAGTTGGCGAATATCACCTAGTATTACCAAGTGGTGATACAATAATTCTGAATAAGTGCTATTATATACCGAACATGATGTGCAACATTATATCAGTTTCTTTATTGAGTAAAGAAGGATATAATTTTGTAGTACACGATAATGTTATGAACATATTCCTAGATCAAAAGTTGATTGCATCAGGCTCGTTACATAATGGCATATTCATTCTAAATCAAAATACAGTCCTCAATATACAAAACACACACAAGAGGAAAAGTTCAGAAATGAATGAATCCTACTTGTGGCATTGTAGACTTGGTCATATCAATGCGACACGACTGGCTAAGTTACATAAGGATGGTTATTTGAATATGTTCGAATTATCATCTTATGATACTTGACATTCATGTCTCAAAGGAAAAATGACCAAAGCTCCGTTTAGTGGACACGGAGAAAGAGTTACTGAACTCTTAGGACCGGTACATAGTGATGTATGCGGTCCCATGTCTACCCATGCCAGGAATGGTTCTTCGTACTTCGTTACATTCACTGACGATCTCTCAAGATTCGGATATGTGTTCCTGATGAAACACAAATCAGAAGCTTTTGAGAAATTTAGAGAATATAAACAAGAAGTAGAGAACCAAACGGGCAAAAGTATTAAGATCCTTCGATCTGATCGAGGAGGAGAATACTTAAGTAACGAATTCAGAGATTATCTAAAAGAGAATGGGATTCTCTCTCAGCTTACTCCTCCTTATACACCACAGCACAACGGTGTATCGGAGCGGAGAAATCGCACCCTATTAGATATGGTGCGCTCTATGATGAGTGCAGCTGAGTTACCTATTTCCTTCTGGGGATATGCACTGGAGACTGCTGCATACCTATTGAATAGAGTTCCAACCAAATCAGCGCCTACCACTCCATATGAGATATGGAATGGCAAGAGACCATGTCTTAATTTTATTCAGATATGGGGTTGTCCGGCCTATGTTAAAACACAAAATCCGGACAAGCTCGAGGCAAGATCTGTTCTATGTAAGTTTGTTGGATATCCCAAACATTCGCGAGGGTATATCTTCTACCACTCCGAGGAACAAAAAGTGTTTGTTTCTCGACATGCCACTTTCTTAGAAAAGAGTTTTCTTATGAAACAGATAAGTAGCATTGAGGTAGAACTGGAAGAGGTTCCAGCAACACAAACTGTAACAGAAGACTTGGTAGAACCGGAGGATTCAATAGAACTCAACGAACCCCAGCCTCTCCGCCGATCTAGTAGGGTATCTCGTCCACCTGAGAGATACTACGGTTTTCTCATTGACGGTGGAAGCGAGGATTGCATCATGGAGGATGATGACCCAACTAGCTTCGAGCAGGCCATCACGAGTAGGGACTCAGTGAAATGGCTGGATGCTATGCGGTCCGAGATGGAATCCATGTACACCAACAAAGTATGGACTTTGGATGTTGCTCCTGAAGGGGTAAAACCCATTGGGAGCAAGTGGATCTTCAAGAAGAAACTTGGTGTAGATGGGAAAGTGGAGACTTTCAAAGCTAGACTTGTAGCAAAGGGTTTTCGTCAAAGACCAGGTGTGGACTATGACGAGACCTTTTCTCCAGTGGCTATGCTTAAATCCATCCAGATCATGCTTGCCATCGCTGCATATCATGATTACGAAATCTGGCAAATAGATGTTAAGACCGCCTTTCTAAATAGTGATTTAGAAGAGTGCGTGTACATGACTCAGCCAGAGGGCTTCGTAGACAGTGGGAGCAGCGGGAAGGTGTGCAAGCTGCTTAAATCCATTTATGGATTAAAGCAAGCATCGCGGAGTTGGAACATCTGCTTTGACGTCGTTATCAAAGAGTTTGATTTCGTCAAAAATCCAGATGAACCTTGTATCTACAAGAAGGTGGCAGAGAGTAAGGTTGTCTTCCTCGTATTGTACGTGGACGACATACTCTTGATAGGAAATGATATTCCTATGCTGCAATCGGTCAAGCTCTTCTTATCACAAAGATTCTCAATGAAAGATCTTGGTGATGCCTCCTGCATATTGGGAATCAGGATCTATAGAGATAGATCCAAACGGATATTGGGATTGTCCCAATCCAGGTACATTGACACCATACTAAAGAGGTTTAGTATGGAAGAGTCCAAGCGTGGGAACTTGCCCACGATCTCTGGAGTCACTCTCTCCAAAGAGATGTCTCCCAAGACTGATTTGGAGAGAGCTCGCATGCAAGGGATACCCTATGCTTCGGCAGTAGGCTCTATCATGTACGCGATGCTGTGTACCAGACCCGATGTAGCATACTCACTAAGTGTAGTGAGCAGGTATCAAGCTGATCCTGGAGAGAGTCACTGGACAGCTGTGAAGAGCATTCTCAAGTACTTACGAAGGACTAAAGAGATGCTCTTGGTGTATGGTAACGGAGAACTCCAAGTGGAGTCCTTTACCGATTCCAGCTTCCGGAGTGATAAGGACGACTCTAAGTCGCAGTCGGGATTTGTCTTTACCCTTTACGGAGGGGCGGTTAGCTGGAAGAGTTCCAAGCAGGAAACCGTGGCAGACTCGACGAT
Organism: Agapanthus africanus; assembly: GCA_030015575.1. Classification (NCBI taxonomy): domain Eukaryota; kingdom Viridiplantae; phylum Streptophyta; class Magnoliopsida; order Asparagales; family Amaryllidaceae; genus Agapanthus; species Agapanthus africanus. Next base: position 386,617,522 of record CM057345.1, on the reverse strand, counting down.
GGAGGCTGAATACATCGCTGCCAACGATGCTGCTAAAGAGGCTGTCTGGATCAAGAAGTTCATTGCTGAACTTGGAGTGGTTCCATCCATTGAGCATCCAATACCTTTGTATTGCGATAACAATGGAGCGGTGGCTTTGGCCAAGGAACCCAGGTCCCATCAGCGATCCAGGCATATTCTGAGGCGGTATCACCTGATCCGGGAGATAGTTGATCGACGGGAGATCGAGGTCAGGAGGGTTGACACGAAGAACAACACGGCGGATCCACTCATGAAGGCCATTCCCTAGATACAGTTTGAGAGACTCTTCGGGATGCTCGGTATGCGATACTACAGCAGCTGGCCCTAGTGCAAGTGGGAGATTGTTAGTTGTATGTATGCCCTAGAGGCCAGTATTGTACAGATGATGTATATTATATTGGATGCTTGGACATATATAGAGATGACTTTCTTGCTCGATATGATAGTATGCTATCTGGTTACTCTTTATCTTAACATGTACACTTGTCTCTTTAAACTGTCTTATAGTTACATGTTGATAAAGCCCTTAGGATGTGTACTTGACTACCTGGACTATGATGCAGATCATACTAGTGGGGACATGGTAGTCCATAAGTACATCCTTCAAGGTCCCTAGTCGTGGGTGTATCGAGACAGGGCATCGATATACCAGAGTAGACTAGCGTATACGCTTCTCGACCCATGAGATGGGCGATGGATGATCCCATATCCATTGGTGTTTGACATCAGAGATGGTATACGGGTGCTCAGTGGAGACTGGGTACACTGGACGGACTCGCCGAGAACTCCCAGATGGTATTATACCTCACGTCAGATGGCAGTTCTCAGGTGACACTTGTGCAGGTTAGTCTGTAGACCCGAGATCGTCATAGAGTCTTGTGTGATTCCCACTGTGCTTTGATCTCCACCTTACCACGCCCATGAGGGCGTGCAAAACGGTGGTCTTTAGGTACAGTCCCGAGTCACATGGAGGCAATGAGCGATAGGAGGGGTTTCGTCTCTCCCGGTATTGGCGGTTGATGTTGCGCAGTGCTCGATTGGCCGTAACAGGGAAGTCCCTGGCCAGGGCTGATCAGAGATTTGCTGGTAAGTGTTACCAGTAGTTTCTCGACCCGTTATGAGCCTCACATCGGCACGACTTATCGGTTATTGGGGTCTGACGTTTACCACCCCTAGACTTGATATGCGACGTATCAGACGAACAGACCGGACTGTACGGTAAGTGTTACTGGTTGGATTCACAGGAGTGTGAGCGGGCTTGCTCGTCGATCTTCTGATCGCTCAATACCCGGATGGCCGTTACGTTTAGCATACCGCTTGCGGCTTGTGGATGCTTGATATGATCATCATCTGCTACCGGCGTATTGACGAGTCTTTAGAGTCCTACACAGAGGTTTCCTGGCTCAAGCGAAACAAAATAGGAGCGCATATGAGATATGTGCGGGACCGAGAATAATGCGTGTATGTGATACCGCATTTCATTCTCGCGATGAATGTTTCGATTGGTTATATACGATATAACCTAGTTATCGAATCGTAGATTGATTCGATAAGTCGATACATTGGATACTAGTCGGTTATGTGCCACATGACCGGATCATTGAATCAAGTGTTGATTTAATGATTTAATGTATAATTATATATTTGATATATTACTTTGCATTAACTGGTCTTGGTTCACTTTAATAGGATTTTCTCACTTGTAGTTCACAAGTTGTATATGTGATATACTTTTGTGCACTACTATGTGTCATGTTTGATGATGCATGTAGTTTGGTTTTGTGTTAAGACTTAAGCCATGGTTATGATAATAGTTAGGGTTTTTATTAATTTACTTATTTATTTATCTATTCTTTTTTGATAAATAAATAAATGATAACAAAATGGTTTCTTTCATGAAGCTTGATGAAGCTTCATGAAGCTTTGGCTAAAGTGACCATTTTGTCATCATCCTTAACCCTAACCATTCTCATTTGACCATAGTTTATTCTCTACACTTATCCAAGGTTAGAAGATGATAAGTATTGATTTTATTATTCTTTTTATAACACACTTATCATATTCTATCTACTTCTTCTTCTTCATCTTCAAGAGAAAAAGCTTGATGCCATCAATGGTATCTTGAGTTCCAAAGTGAGAAATCCAATTCTAAAGTGAACCCACCTCCTATTTCTTCACCCTCTACCTCTTGCCAAGTTGTTTTGGGTGTTTTCTTCACAAGTTTCTCAACTTGGTGAAGTTGGAGCTTGAACTTGTGCAACCTCGACGTAGATCATCTTCGGCACGAAGCCGACGACCTATTCCGCTCATTTCTTCGATGAAGCCGATGCGAGAGTTCTAGATCCAACTAGGACAGCGAGAGGACGCTTACGTGGAGCTTAGGAAGTGGAGAAACGGATCTACAAAGGTTGTAGCCTCTCTCCTTTAGTTAAAGTTTTAACTAGATTTGTATTTCGCCTAGAATTCTAGTCTACGATCCGTATTAGGGTTTCTCGGCACCCATAAAATTTAAAATTGGCATGGTTGATGCCTTGTGAGACCTCTATTGCGTGCCTAGGAACCCTACACTATATCGAGTGTGAAAACCAAATCGTGTGCATACCATATGCACAAAATCAACCCAACTGTATGAAATCCTTGAAATTATAAACATGTGCAGCCAAGGCACAAAAACGATATTATGTGCAATGACTGTGCACAAATCATAAATCAACACAACGGTGTATAAAGCATATCTCAAGTGTAATAACTATACGCAAAATATAAATACCCAGTAGGTGCAACCATGGTGTATAAAAACAAATATCATGAACTCAGTCATCAAAACTCAATCATGCGAATAGATCGCCCAAAATACCAAAATCAAGTATGGTGGAATAGTCCCGTTCAAGCATATCCTCTAAGAATCTCTGGCCAACCGTCGTGGTCACTCATAACATGTCTCGTCGACGATGCCGAACTCTGGTTTGCTGGGTGTGCATAATATGACCGCTTCTGGGTCCAAGTCTTCTCGTAAATTATTCGAGAAAGGTCCTGTCGAGGTCTCTCCCAAATCTTGTTTTTGCCGAACTACCCGGAGGTTATCACCCTTTACTATATCTGTTTCTTGTTCCGGAATGACTACATACTCATCGCGACTCCTTCTGGAAGATATATCCAAATACAACGCCTCTGTATGCGTATCACATCTCTGATGTCGGCGGAGTGGAACGTCATCTCATCAAGATCTCGTATGAACCTCTTACTCCACTTTTCTCTAATATCGACTGCTTCGGACTCGTCTCTTTGTGGCTGTATGGACTGTGCTCCAACGGCTATACTCGTATCTGGAGTCTCCCAAGCAATGCATCCCATCACATAATATCCGAAAGATGTCGAACCATTCGATCGATTCGTCAAAACCTCATAATTCCCCAAGAGCTCAACATCTTGAGTACAGTTTAATAATATCGAGTACATGCCATAGCACCTATGGACCAACCGTAGAAAGGCAAACCCAAGCCTCATTAATGGCACCGCTGAACTGCCGCAAACCCTAAGGTTTAAAGGCGTTCTCATGGTCATTACGTCGAGTTAGGGTTTCATTCTTCTAGAGGGTCCGTAGAGTTACTTGCATGTTTTCTCCAAATACTTTAAACTTGGAAAATGGGTTTCTGACATTCGATCGTCTCTATCGACTCCCAACGTATCTGTGTGAAGTCTTCTCAAGCTAGAATCAATCAATCTGATGACCTCGCATCGGGGTAAGCGAACGAACCGCATGTCTTAGTCATTCATCCTCGGGTGACTAGCGACCTTCTATCATATCTCTAAGTACAACCTGTACTGCAATAACTCCAACATCTGGGGAGATATCTCGTCGCTCACAGCAACAACTGGCTCATCCATCTGCATGTTGAACAGTATCTCAATCATCAAGAATAATCTGTGCATTGACAGTCATTACATTCTGGCTGGCCTCTATCAGTGGCTCAATCCTCTGGTGCTGATGTGCACATCCGAGTAATCTCGTAAAAGCGATCCATCAAACACTCCTGGCGTGAAAATACAATAAAACGACGCCTTTAAGCAAATCGTATGTCCCTGGAATCACGCCCTGGTCAGTCCTCGTCCGTGACGAACTCATGCTGACCGTAACTCTAGCCGTAGCTCTCTCTGCCCGTGTAATCATGGCAGCAAAACCATAAACCGATATCGATGAGGATAGATCATGAATGAATATAATGCTGTGCAAGGAAATGTACATCCTAAGGCTTCTTAATCGGAGTAGCGTATCGTAAGTATGCCGCGGAACATACACATGGTACGTCACTCTCCTTAAGTCACCTACTCCATCAACCAAGGTCAACCTACTCGACGAAAGTTCGGGTCTAATACCCCCTCGACTAAGTCTAAGTTCTATAAGGTCAAGCCTAGATTCCGTATATATACAAACGTCCTAGGCTCCGCATAGTCAAACCTAGACTCGAACCAAGGTTAACCTAGCGCTCTGATACCAACTTTGTCACGACTCGAAATAGCACGTGACTGGCACTTGAATCGTATGAAGTCTATAGGACCACATCTAATTCAAGTAAGCCAAAAGCCCAGAAATCTAAAACCATTTTAAATAATAAATGAAGGAAAACTGGTTTTAAAGAAGTGGTTTTAATAGCATAAGCCGAATTATGCGTTTTTAAAACATCAAGTCTTTTCTAAAAATTTTGGCAGAGTTTCCTTTGTAAATACTAGCCCCGAACGGGGTACAACATGAATAATATATATACATCAATGAAATAGGCATCCCCAAGCGGGAGTTAGCTCTTCGTCAATCGACGGACACAACCACGCAAACAAAATAATATACAACGCCGAAGAGCGAGGATCAAAACTGAAAAAGAAACTCACAACAACATGAAAATCCATAATAATACAAAGCGCGACTCTAAGGTCGAAATAATAATACAACTGGTCTCAAGTCTGAATAAATATACAAGTTTGGTTAATGGAGTTTACTAGATACAACTGAAATAAATAAAAGGTACAATGGTGGTCACGATGCAAGTGAACCCACCTACCAAAGCAAATCACCCGCAAATGAAGCAGTGTGCCAACAAAGCCGCAGCGAAACCTGTACGGCAAAACCTGCAAGAAACTGTGGCACAACAGGGGTGAGTTGCCAACTCGTGAGTAGAAAACATCACCGAGCAGAAATCGTATGTATGACTTAATCCTAGGTCAATATGATCAATAATAAAACTATCCTCAATATGATAAGGTCTGAAGCATGAAAAGGTGGCAAGGGTAAACATCTATACAGAAGTGTAATCCCATGTGCTCGTGTCAATGCCTCAGGTAGCAATGTATCATGTGTATGAGGTATGAATGTAATGTAATGAAAACAGAATACATGTAAATGAAGAAACAGTTTTCTTGTTTTAGTGAGATATCTGTATATAAATCGAAATATCATCAATAAAATCAATATAAATCAGTATCTAGCATCGACACAAAATATAACCCAATATCTCAATATCTCAGGCTCCGGCTATCTGGATTGGCCTGTATCATCAAATCTCAAATACCTCAAGTATCAATATCTGGGGCTTCGGCTATCCGGACTGGCCCGTGGGCTCCGGCTATTCGGACTGGCCCGAATCCGATCGGTATCCTCCGGATATCCGTCGAGTCGCAAAATAATCACCGATCAGCAATGCTCCCCTGTCATAGGCTCAACGCCGATCAACTGCGATCTTCTTGCCCCTGGGTACCGCACCGGGTCCACCATGCACCCACAGACGGTTCCCACTCCTCCTCGAATTGGGTGTATGATATCGCTCCAGAGCCGAGAAAACTCATGGTGGACATATCTCAAATCATATCATGAGAAAACCGTAACTTTCATTTTAAAATGATAATCGGTTTTATGAAATCATGCGGTTTCTCCAAATCCATAAATCTTATGGAAAACCCAAATCTCGAGAATAAAATACAATGAATTTAAAAGTATTGGGCTCCGGCAATTCCGGACTGGCCCTAAATAATAATGCATGACAGTGAATAATAATATGCATGAAATAGCAAGTAATAAATGCAATGTCTAAACTAGCATATAAAAGCAAGTATGCTAATACCATGTCGAAACTATCAGCTAACAAGCTATGTTAATGGAATAATATTCTCTAAAGTGTACGCGACATGGCAATTACCGATGATGATGTGTGTGAGCCAGCAAGTAAGTGTATGTGGAACATATGCATCATCGGTAATGGTGCTGGTGTCCTGACAGCATGATTTCGATACTAACATATGAAAACACAATATAAGCATGCAATGCGATGCGAGCAGCAAGAATATGTGGGAGCTGAATAATAAACACAACAATAATGAATATACAATAAATAATATGAGTCATACAGTAAACTACAGGTCTGAACTAAAAGTCTAATCAAAAGGTAAGGAAACCACATGAATCTGAGTCGACACACACACACACATATAATAGTCGGTGATCTCGCCTCAATAGTATCCCATACGATACCCTATATAATATGACATCCTCGAGTCAAGAGTGCGGATCTATCATCAATATAGCTGGTACGGTAAGTCCATCGTACGGAATCCCAAATCTGGGTACGGGTCAATATCACATTTATCACACTATTCATCTGGTATCCTTTTTATCATATGTCATGATCTGGGGGGTACTGATCTACGTCTATACACTACTGATACCATCTACATATAAATATATGCGTGTGTATGAAAACACCACGCCTAAAGACCCTCTAAACATCGTATCGTATCTCATAATACGAACCACATCATATAACCGATCTCATGGCATCCAGCCCAAACTCATCGACTCCTTTCCAATATCGTCTACTATCCTCATAATCTGTGTATATATATATACACATAGTCCCATATCCATGTGTATATATATACATATCCCTATATACGCATAGGTAAATAAATGAATGCAAGTGTGTGTGGGTGTAACAACTATTCTTGGGTTTTGTGATTAACACTAAACTAGCACTACCTTCTAAATACGCTAAACTAACCCATGATCTTCTACGATCCTGCTTGCTAAACTATCCAAGTTTCATATAACACAGAAGCATATAAATATACATCATATATATCGTATTTTATACCTCGAACTGCGGGGTTACTATACGCCATCCACCCGATTCCCCCGTAGATATATATCTACTCACTTGATCTTCATTTGCCGATGCCGACGTCGCCACGCGCTTGCTTGTCGTCTCGAAGTCTACAAGGGGTACCTACATGTCACAACGTATCGTATCGCATTAAAATCCAAATCAAAGCCAAAACAACACGCGGAACTCACATAGGTCGAAACCTATGGTTTGCTCTCGCAAATCAACCAAATAACACTCGATTTCGACATACAACGTCCAGTGATCGATGAAAAACACAAATACCAAAACTTAAATCCATAAACATCGCAAAACGCAAAGCAGAAACTATGAAAACATGCTCCAGATTTTGTCTCAGGTGAAAGCAAGGTAAGCAAACAACACTGGGGTGCTATATAGGGTGTATATGATCTACTGAAGCAACCCTGACCCCTAACTCCACCAAGTGGCTGACCCCTATAGCCTAAAATCCGAGCTCACCGGCCTGAGGGTCTTTGAATGGGTTCGTATTTGTAGGGTGGCCTCTTAGTGGTCCATCTAGGCTTGTGTTATTGTTTGCTTTCCTAGCATTGGCCCCGGTTCACTCCAGATTTCCCTGCACACACCAAATTTTCACAAACCGACACAATTTAAATTCTAAGTTTGTATTTGGTTCCAGGTTTCAGGTTTGGGTCTGAATTCTAGCACTAGGGGGGTTGTGTGGCCTCTACCAAGCTCAATTACACATCAAAACTCAAGAATTCCTCAAAACCCTAACTTGGAAATTTCAATGTTCACTAAACCGATATAAAACACCTTTAAACTTGTATGGTTGCAAAGGTAATCGAAATACAATACTAAGGGTGCGGAAATTGCTTTATTTGGCAACTAAAGAATTTTCTTGAGTTGTCCTAAGTCTTCAAAATTGGATTTTTCTTGGTCCAAAGTGATTGAAATGGTCTTGTGCATGTTTTTTGTGAAGTGGGGATAGAATTTTTATGTTGTTTTGAGGGTGATTTGAGGGTTGTACTGGAGAAGGGAGATGGGGGCAGCAGCCATGGGAGTGAAGGGGAGAGAGATGATGAGAGAAATGATGTGAAGAAGAATGCCAAAGGTCAATGGAACCCCTCTCCTTCTCTCTCTTGCCCATACCTCTCACTATTCTAATCCATTTTCTTTATCTTTTCTTTTCTTTTCTTTTCTTTTCATTACACATTTAAACCAAACACAATAAATCCCAAATGAAACCATAGTTACAAAATGTAACACAAGTGTAAAATACGACACAGTGCACGTCATGTGCAGAAAACTAGCTTAATGCGCGATTAGCTATATTTAATCGCGATTAGCGTTAAAATAGTGTATAATAAATCATAAAATTTCATAATTTGCTTAAATCACATAAAGCACCCTCCTTTTTAGTAATTTCTATAATTTTCCATATTTTTCTCCATTTATCGGTATTTAATTATACCGCACTAATAAAATATTCAATATATTTATTATTAAATTATAAAAATCGCCAAAAATAATATTTTATTTTTTTGAATGTTACAGCGGATCAATCATCCAGTATATCTTATCGCGTACGGTAATCCATCGTACGGTGGCATCAACAAAATAAGGATCCTATCGTCTTATTCATCAACAAAGGTACGGATCTAAAGTCTCGTATATTACATCATCATCCATTCTCTTATATTCATACATATATATGTACATCTCATGTCATATCCTTATCGATCTCATATCATATCATTAACAATCTCTTTTCATATCTAGGCATATGTAACTAAATATTCACATCGCCTCACATCCTCATATCAAGCATATCCGCTCATATATCAATCTGAAACATTTTTAGTTTATCATATCATCTCATACTAGATCCTTTGATCATATCCATAAATTCATAGAATATCTTTCTCCAAATTATAATTTATATATTGGTTCTTCCATTAGAAAGGTTGCGGGGGTGCTATACGCCATCCACCCGACTTCCCCCGTAGATATAGATCTACTCACCTGCAAATCTCCTTTCTTAGTCGAAGTCGATGTGCTTCTTGATCTATTTCGTTGTCTCGGAAGTCCACGCGAAGGTACCTACAAATCAACACACATCATAACATTATTAAAACCAAGTCCGAAAAACCGATACGGCACACGAAGTGCTCATAGGTTAGAACCTATAGCCTACGCATGAAAAATCAACCAAATAACCCTCGTCGTTGACATACAAACGTCCAACGACCAAATCCAAACTCAAATACCAAAAACCAAGTTTTAGAAATCGGAAACTACAAATCAGCGACAAAGGAAATCACTCCCAGATTCTAACCTAGATCAAATCAAGACATTTTGCATATAGAGTTGGTCTAGATATCAGATAAGGGGACCACACACCAAAAATCAACCCCAATCTCTACAGTGTGGCCGCAAATTGTGGCCACAAGGATTAAATCTACGGCCATGCATTGGAGTTGGGGTCTCGGGTCTCGGGGGTAAGTTCCTAGTTGCCTTCCCGTCTCACAGTGAGGGGAACTTAATTTATAGGGGCTCTCGGGTGATACCAGATTCCAATATATTATCACAATCTGTCAAAAATCCAAAGTCGGGAAATTCTAAGTTCGTGTTTTTGGGGTTCTAGTGTTAGTTATATATATGCCCTAGAGTCCATTGTTGTACATATGATGTATATTATAATGGATGCTTGGATATATATAGAGAGGACTTTCTTGCTCGTCATGATAGTATGCTATTTGATTTCACTTTATCTTAACATGTTGACTTGTATTAGTTTACTGTCTAGTTCTCACATGTTGATAAAGCCCTTAGGACATGTACTCGACTACTAGGACTATGATGAGATCATACTAGTGGGGCCACAGTAGTCGACGAGTACATCCTATAACTGTTCTTAGTCAAGGGTGTATCGAGACAGGGCATCGATACACCAGAGTAGACTAGCGTATACGCATCTTGACCCATATGATGGGCGATGGATGATCCCATATCCATCGGTGTTTGACATCAAGGATGGTGTACGGGTGCTCAGTGGAGACTGGGTACACTGGACGGACTCGCCGAGAACTCCCAGATGGTATTATACCTCACGTCAGATGGCAGTTCTCAGGTGACACTGGTACAGGGTAGTCTGTAGACCCGAGATCGTCATAGAGTCTTGTGTGATTCCCACTGTGCTTTGATTTCCACCTTACCACGTCCAAGAGGGCGTGCAAAACGGTGGCTTTTGGGTACAGTCCCGAATCACATGGAGGCAATGAGCGATAGGAGGGGATTCGTCTCTCCCGGTATAGGGAGTTGATGTTGTGCTGTGTTCGATTGGCTATAACTGGAAGTCCCTGGCCAGGGCTGATATAGAGATTTACTGGTAAGTGTTACCAGTAGTTTCTCGACCTGTTATGAGCCTCATATCGACACGACTTATCAGTTACTGGGGTCTGACGAATACCACCCCTAGACTAGATATGCGACATATCAGACGAAGAGACCGGACTGTACGGGAGTGTTACTGATTGGATTAACAGGAGAATATACAGGCTTGCTTGTTGATCTTCTGATCGCTCAATACCTGGGTGGCTGTTACGTTTAGCTGACCGCTTACAGGTTGTGGGTGTTTGATATGATCATCACATGCTACCGGCGTATTGACGATTCTTTAGAGTCCTACACAGAGGTTTCTTGACTCAGGCAAAACGGAGAAGGAGCACATATGTGATATGTGCAGGACCGATGATAATACGATATGAGATACCGTATTATATTCTCGCGATATTTTGATATGAGCCGGATCATCGGATCAAGTGTTGATTCGATGAATCGGTACATGATATATTAGTCGGTTATATTCGATATAGCCGGATTGTCGGATCAAGTGTTGATTCGATAATTTAATGTATAATAATATATATGATATATTGCATTACATTATCTAATATTGGCTCGCTTTATTATTTCATTTTCTCACCGGATAATACATTGATATATATGCGATATATGTTAATTGTATTATTTTCTTTTATTACAAAAATATATTATATATGTGATATATAATATTGTAACATATTATAATTACTAATGCAACATGATTAGTGGAGATTAAATATGGTTAGGGTTTGATTTGGGTTAGCTCTTTCATGATGCTTCTAGAAGGTTTTACTTTGTTTCTAGCAAAGATATTATGGTTGATATTTTGCTAGATATTTCTATGATCCAAACCACACCCTTAACCCTAGTTAAGTCTCTACATTGGTTAGCCTTGTCATCTTTGACCATGGTTGCATTTTTAATCATATATCATTTTTCATTATTCATCACAAAAGGATATTCATTCATCTTCTTCTTCTTCCTCTTTGTAAAGCTTTCTAGCTTTGAGATTTGTGATGAATTAGTGTGAGAATTTGATAATAAAAGAGAGCATAAATCCTACTTCATCATCCTCATCTAATCTGGCCAATTAGATTAGGGTGTTCACCTCATTAGTGAGAAAGAGCTTGAGTTAAAGGAACTTCAAGGTAGATCATCTTTGAAAAGGAAGACTTCAAGAAAGCATGGATCGTTCGGGTTGCGGAGCCTCTCTTGAGTCTGGAAGATCATGGATCGCGGCGAAGGGACTTCTACTCAGAGCTTATGAAGCGAAGGAGTGGACTACAAAGGTTGTAATCCCTCTCTCTTAGTTGTAAAGATGTTTACTTGCATGTTTAACCCTAATAATCTAGCAAAGATCCTCGCTTTGGGTTGTTCGGCACGTCTAAATTTTAAATCGGGCATGGTTGATGCCTTATAAACCTTTGTAAGAGTGCCTAGGAACCCAACAGTGGTATCAGAGCCTAGCTAGAGCATTATGCGACGTGTATACGAAATTAAAAGTCCGATCGAACCCCGAAACGTCGAAATAGACCCCCTCTCTGGATATTTTCTAAAAAGTTGGTTTTTTCTGCATTAAAAATACTTAAAAAAATCAGCAGGGAATTCTAAGGATTACCTTGAAACACGAGCCCACAATACCATAAAGTCGCCGCGGAACCACGGCAGGAACCTGCTTCCCGCGGCGGTTCCGCGGCCGAACTTTTGTATTAGGGACACGTATCTTCAGGGTACATCTATAGGTACTTGTACATGATTTTGGGTATTTTTAATCTTGCTTAAGTGTTGCGTTCTCTGGGGATATTTTCTAATCGTTGATTCGATTGAAAAGTTTAATTTCGTTTTGTTTTCCGGATATTTTAGAAACTATTAAAATGTTCGAACGGATATCATTAACTCACTTTTTCCCGGCATGAAGAACTTTCAAGTGTTGAATTTTTCTTGAGTTCAAATCTTTCGGAAAAATGTGCAAGTAACGCGGTGGACCCTCTAGAAGAACACAAACCTTAACTCGATTATGTGACCGTCTGAACCGCCTCTAAACCTTAGGGTTTGGGGCAGTACGCGTTGCCACATGTGAGGCGTTGGTTTGACCCTTCTACGGCTGGACCATTGGTACTGTGACATATTCTGGGATTTTTTGAACTCCGCTCAAGTGTTGAGCTATTTAGGAAATCTTAGGTATTTGATTATTCGATCGGAAAGTTTAATATTGTCTATATTTATGGAATGTGATACAATATGTGGAATTCATATAGTTAGGCATGAAATGCGAAGTATGTGATATTTCGGATTTACGATGTCTAAGGTGAATGTGGATTCCAAATGTTGTAGTTTTACACTTTCTTTTCTGTGACCGTAAGCGTAGTATGTGGGGTATCGCCGGCTTCGTTGCTATACATCAACGACAATCGGGATACGCATACTTGCTTACGTTGATGATATGAGATATTATGTGTTGCTGTGATATGTTATATTGGATTGTCGTGTTCTGAATAGCCGGGGGTTTTATGTGAGATGGGGTTTTTTTTATTTTCATTCATGTAAAATTCATTTGTATGTAATATTCTTTTATTGGGGCACTTCCGGAATGAGGATGATATCACCATTGTATATTATTTCTTTTCCGCATTAGGTAGACCCAAGGAGGGGAGCACAAGTAACCGGGTTTTAGGGTCTAGTGGGAGGCCATCTCGAGGAGTCGAGACCGGGTCTCCTAACCCTAGAATTGGCAGTGTTGCTTGCCACTCTCGTAGGGGTCTAGGGATATGGGTTTGGCTATTCATCGCGACCGTGGAATCCGTGTTTTATACAGGCTCGATATAAAACACGGGCGTCCTAATATATCCAATATTTCATATGTTATCTTCTACTGCAATGTTCTGTGATGAGATTATATTACTGCCTGAGACGAATGCTTATACTATATATATATATTGATATATAAATATTACTGCTTTCGTTTCTTCTGTGATGCTTAGGAAGCATTAATTGATGGGATTTTTATTAATGAGATTAATAAAAGAAAAGAAACCTAAAAGATGTTGTAGAATCAAAACTTTATAAAAATGGTAGATACAGTTTTGCTTTGCACAGCGGTGTATATGATATACCCTGCATCTTATTCGATGGGGAAAGAGCCGAGATCCCTTCACCGGGAGTGACCTCTTTAGCAAAACTGGCAGATGCTACAAACTCGCGATTTAGTTTTTGACAGCTTATATAGTTCTTACAATGCACATCGGTATATATGATATACCCTGCACCTTATTCGATGGGGGAAGAGCCGTGATCCCTTCACCGGGAGTGACCTCTTTAGCGAAACTAGAAAAGCCTAAAAAACACTCCTTTTCAAAATCACTTGATTCTACGACGATATCAAGTTCATTACGCTCATGGTTTTCTTAAAAACCTGCGTAGCCCTCCGTCATTTCAGATAAAGACTATTTAGTATTCGTGCTGCGTTTGTTGACTTCTGTCAAGGCGTAATGTGCGATAGCTGATTAGTAATTATCTGTAATGCATGTGATGTGATTGGATTAGGGTGGTCGTATGACCTTGTTGACCTCTGTCATGGGTCGTGCGAGTAGGTTTGATTCAATCAAGAAATGACAGGTTGAAACTTAACTAGTGTACTATGGTTTGTTGACCTCTGTCAAGGTCATAGCACACTAGGGGCAAAAGTATTATCGGGAATTTCAAGTATTGAAATTTGCAATGAGATTGCATACCTCCTATGAGATAGTTGGATCCTGATACCCACTACGAGTAAGAGTTACTCCCGGGAGAATTTTACACAGGACAGTTAGCCGATCAAGTAGGTGTCTAGAAAGGTGTTAACGGGGTTATGCCTCTGGAAAGACGAGGTTTATTTTAATTAGGTCCGTGCGAAAACGCGGGGAACCTCCCTCAAGCACCAACACTGATCTGGCTGAAAGATTGACGAAATTGTAGGGTGTAATTAATCCCGGCTAATCTTACCTTTTAGGGTTTGAAGGAAGATTTGATAAAAACAGTAGGAGACATCCTGATTAGATAAGATAATAACCAATCTAATCTTGCAAGAGCATACGCTAAAGTGTTTCCTTCTCTCTCTCCAGGTAGTGACCATGTCAGGACTTAATCAAGATAATAATATGGATGTATTGACTGAACCTGTTTATTATACTAAGCAGGGGATCGTTGGTCCCGTTCTTTCTTATAAGAGTTATAAGACTGAGCAGGAAATATGAGAAAATTTGGATTCTCACGCCGCCTAAACGAAGAACAGGCATGCTGATGCATCTTCTTCGGGTGTATTAGTTATTGAGAACTGTTTCTCAGTTCACCCTACGTCCTGGGTATTAGATACCGGATCAGGATCCCACATATGTAAATTGTTACGTGGGCTACATAAAGGTAGAGAACTGGGAAGGGGTGATCATTCTGTACAAGTAGGGAATGGTGCAAGTATTGCAGCCAAAGCAGTTGGCGAATATCACCTTGTATTACCAAGTAGTAATACATTGATTCTGAACGAGTGCTATTATATACCGAACATGATGTGCAACATTATATCAGTTTCTTTATTAAGTAAAGAAGGATATAATTTTGTAGTACAGGATAATGTTATGAACATATTCCTGAATCAAAAGTTGATTGGATCAGGCTCGTTACATAATGGAATATTCATTCTTAATCAAAATACAGTCCTTAATATACAAAACACACACAAGAGGAAGAGTTCAGAAATGAACGAATCCTTCTTGTGGCATTGTAGACTTGGTCATATCAACGCGACACGGCTAGCTAAGTTACATAAGGATGGATATTTGAATTCGTTCGAATTATCATCTTATGATACTTGCCATTCATGTCTCAAAGGCAAAATGACCAAAACTCCGTTTAGTGGACACGGAGAAAGAGTTACGGAACTCTTAGTGCTGATACATAGTGATGTATATGGTCCCATGTCTACACACGCCAGGAACGGTTCTTCCTACTTCATTACATTCACTGACGATCTCTCAAGATACGGACATGTGTTCCTGATAAAACACATGTCTGAAGATTTTGAGAAATTCAGGGAATATAAGCATGAAGTACAGAACCAAACGGGCAAAAGTATTAAGATCCTTCGATCTGATCGAGGAGGAGAATACTTGAGCAATGAGTTTCTGGACTATCTAAAAGAGAATGGGATTCTCTCTCAGCTTACTCCTCCTTATACACCACAGCACAACGGTGTATCGGAGCGGAGGAATCGCACCCTATTAGATATGGTGCGCTCTATGATGAGCACTGCTGAGTTGCCTATTTCCTTTTGGGGTTATGCGCTTGAAGCTGCAGCATACCTATTGAATCAGGTTCCATCAAAATCTGTACCTACCACACCATATGACATATGGAGTGGAAAGAGACCATGTCTTAAACGAGTTAAGATATGGGGTTGTCCGGCCTATGTCAAAAGGCAAAATCCGGACAAACTCGAGGCACGATCAGTTCTTTGTAAGTTTATAGGATATCCTAAACATTCAATTGGATATCTATTCTACCACAGTGAACAACAAAAGGTGTTTGTTGCTCAGCATGCCACCTTTTTCGAAAAGGAATTTCTTAGTGGCGAAGCGGTAGAGCTGGAAGAGGTTCCAGCACCACAAACTACAACTGTTGATTTAGTGGAACCAGAGGATTCGGTAGTTCCCGACGAACCCCAGCCTCTCCGCCGATCTACCAGGGTTTCTCATCCACCTAAGAGATACTACGGTTTTCTCATTGATGGTGGGAGCGAGGATTGCATCATGGAAGATGATGACCCGACTAGTTTCGAGCAGGCCATCACGAGTGGTGACTCTGTGAAGTGGCTAGATGTAATGCAATCTGAGATGGAATCCATGTACACCAACAAAGTATGGACTTTGGAAGTTTCTCCTGAAGGGGTAAAACCCATTGGGAGCAAATGGATCTTTAAGAAGAAAATTGGTGTAGATGGAAAAGTTGAGACTTTCAAAGCTAGACTTGTTGCAAAGGTTTTTCGTCAACGACCAGGTGTGGATTATAACGAAACTTTTTTTCCAATGGCTATGCTTAAGTCCATCCGGATCTTACTTGCCATTGCTGCATACCATGACTACGAAATTTGGCAAATGAATGTTAAGACCGCCTTTCTAAACGGTGATTTAGAAGAGTTCGTGTACATGACTCAGCCAGAGGGCTTCGTAGATAGTGGGAGCCGCGGAAAGGTGTGAAAACTGCTTAAATCTATCTATGGGTTAAAGCAAGCGTCGCGGAGTAGGAACATCTGCTTTGATGTTGTTGTCAAAGAGTTTGACTTCATCAAAAATGGAGATGAACCTTATATTTATAAGAAGGTTGCAGAGAGTAAGGTTGTCTTCCTCGTATTGTACGTCGATGACATACTCTTGATAGGAAATGATGTTCCTATGCTGCAACCGGTCAAGCTCTTCTTATCACAAAGATTCTCAATGAAAGATCTAGGTGATAACTCCTGCATACTGGGAATTATGATCTATAGAGATAGATCTAAACGGATACTGGGATTGTCCCAATCCAGGTACATTGACACCATACTAAAGAGGTTTAGTATGGAAGAATCCAAGCGTGGTAACCAACCCACGATCTCTAGACTCACTCTCTCCAAAGAGATGTCTCCCAAGACTGATTTCGAGAGAGCTCGCATGCAAGGGATACCCTATGCTTCGGCAGTAGGCTCTATCATGTATGCAATGCTATGTACCAGACCTGATGTAGCATACTCACTAAGTGTAGTGAGTCGGTATCAAGTAGATCCTGGAGAGAGTCACTGGATAGCTGTGAAGAACATTCTCAAGTACTTGCGAAGGACTAAAGAGATGTTCTTGGTGTATGGTAACGGAGAACTCCAGGTGGAGTCCTTTACCGATTCCAGCTTCCAAAGTGATAAGGACGACTCTAAGTCGCACTCGGGATTTGTCTTTACCCTCAATGGAGGGGCGTTGTGTTGGAAGAGTTCCAAACAGGATACCGTTGCAGACTCGACGATGGAGGCTGAATACATCGCTGCCAACGATGCTGCCAAAGAGGCTGTCTGGATAAAGAAGTTCATTACTGAACTTAGTGTGGTTCCATCCATTGAGCATCCAATACCTTTATATTGCGATAACAATGGAGCTGTGGCTTTGGCCAAGGAACCCAGGTCCCATCAGAAGTCCAGACATATTCTGAAGCGGTATCACCTGATCCGGGGGATAGTTGATCGCCGGGAGATCGAGGTCAGGAGAGTTGATACGAATGACAACATTGCGGATCCACTCACGAAGGCCATTCCCCAGATACAGTTTGAGAGATTATTCGGAATGCTAGGTATGAGATACTACAACAGCTGGCCTTAGTGCAAGTTGGAGATTGTTAGTTACATATATGCCCTAGAGGCCATTGTTGTACTTATGATGTATATTATAATGGATGCTTGGATATATATAGAGAGTACTTTCTTGCTCTTCATGATAGTATGCTATTTGGTTTCACTTTATCTTAACATGTTGACTTGTATTAGTTTACTGTCTAGTTCTCACATGTTGATAAAGCCCTTAGGACATGTACTCGACTACTTGGACTATGATGAGATCATACTAGTGGGGCCACGGTAGTTGACGAGTACATCCTATAACTGTTCCTAGTCGAGAGTATATCGATACAGGGCATCGATACACCAGAGTATACTAGCGTATACGCATCTTGACACATATGATGGGCGATGGATGATCCCATATCCATCGGTGTTTGACATCAAGGATGGTGTACGAGTGCTCAGTGGAGACTGGGTACACTGAACGGACTCGTCGAGAACTCCCAGATGGTATTGTACCTCACGTCAGATGGCAGTTCTCAGGTGACACTGGTACATGGTAGTCTGTAGACCCGAGATCGTCATAGAGTCTTGTGTGATTCCCACTGTGCTTTGATTTCCACCTTACTACGTCCAAGAGGGCGTGCAAAACGGTGGCTTTTGGGTACAGTCCCGAATCACATGGAGGCAATGAGCGATAGGAGGGGATTCGTCTCTTCCTGTATAGGGAGTTGCTGTTGTGCTGTGTTCGATTGGCTATAACTGGAAGTCCCTGGCCAGGGCTGATATAGAGATTTACTGGTAAGTGTTACCAGTAGTTTCTCGACCTGTTATGAGCCTCATATCGACACGACTTATCAGTTACTGGGGTCTGACGTATACCACCCCTAGACTAGATATGGGACATATCAGATGAAGAGACCGGACAGTACAAGAATGTTACTGATTGGATTCACAGGAGAATATACAGGCTTGCTTGTTGATCCTCTGATCGCTCAATACCTGGGTGGCTGTTACGTTTAGCTGACCGCTTGCAGCTTGTGGGTGTTTGATATGATCATCACCTGCTACCGGCGTATTGACGATTCTTTAGAGTCCTACACAGAGGTTTCTTGACTCTGGCAAAACGGAGTAGGAGCACATATGTGATATGTGCAGGACCGAGGATAATACGATATGAGATACCGTATTATATTCTCGCGATATTTTGATATGAGCCGGATCATCGGATCAAGTGTTGATTCGATGAATCGGTACATGATATATTAGTCGGTTATATTAGATATAGCCGGATTGTCGGAGCAAGTGTTGATTCGATAATTTAATGTATAATAATATATATGATATATTGCATTACATTATCTAATATTGGCTCGCTTTATTATTTTATTTTCTCACCGGATAATACATTGATATATATGCGATATATGTTAATTGTATTATTTTCTTTTGTTACAAAAATATATTATATATGTGATATATAATATTGTAACATATTATAATTACTAATGCAACATGATTAGTGGAGATTAAACATGGTTAGGGTTTGATTTGGTTTAGCTCTTTCATGATGCTTCTAGAAGATTTTACTTTGTTTCTAGCAAAGATATTATAGTTGATATTTTGCTAGATATTTCTATGATCCAAACCACACCCTTAACCCTAGTTAAGTCTCTACGTTGTTTAGCCTTGTCATCTTTGACCATGGTTGCATTTGTAATCATATATCATTTTTCATTATTCATCACAAAAGGATATTCATTCATCTTCTTCTTCTTCCTCCTTGCAAAGCTTTCTAGCTTTGAGATTTGTGATGAATTAGTGTGAGAATTTGATAATAAAAGAGAGCATAAATCCTACTTCATCATCCTCATCTAATCTATCCAATTAGATTAGGGTGTTCACCTCATTAGTGAGAAAGAGCTTGAGTTAAAGGAACTTCAAGGTAGATCATCTTTGAAAAGGAAGACTTCAAGAAAGCATGGATCGTTCGGGTTGTGGAGCCTCTCTTGAGTCCGGAAGATCATGGATCGCGGCGAAGGGACTTCTACTCGGAGCTTATGAAGCGAAGGAGCGGACTACAAAGGTTGTAATCCCTCTCTCTTAGTTGTAAAGATGTTTACTTGCATGTTTAACCCTAATAATCTAGCAAAGATCCTCGCTTTGGGTTGTTCGGCACGTCTAAATTTTAAATCGGGCATGGTTGATGCCTTATAGACCTTTGTAAGAGTGCCTAAGAACCCAACATCTTGTCTCTGGTCTTGACCAGAAAATCATCACAAAGGGTTTGTAAACACTCACTAAACCTTAATTACAACTCTACAAGTCAAATCACCCGTTAAACATCAACCTATAAATTTCTAAGATCACAACCCTATACTAGTTTAACTCCAAACTACTTAATGAGGTAAAGAAACAATTAACAAGATGAGAAAAGAAGGTTATACATCTAGGAAGCAACTCAAGAAAAACCCTAGATGCTCCAAAGTGCTCAAAAATCCAAACTTAATTCAACCATGGGATGTAGGATGAGGTTGTGGTCATTTTTAATGAAGGTGGTGTAGGGTTTTGATAAAGATTTGGAGATGTTTCATGGAGGTAGAGGAAGGTGAAGGAGGAAAGAGAAGATGAAGAAAAAGGAGTTGAAGAAAGAAATGAGAAATGAGATGAAGAAAGGGTCAAGTGTAGGAGCTATACCATTCTCTCTCCCCCCCTCTATTGAGCCCATGCCTCAAATGTCATCATTATGCCCCCTTCTCTCATCAATTATCATTCCTTTTTTCTTTTCTTTCCCTCTCTCATCAAAAGAAACAATAACACAAATACAATGAAACAAACATGCAACAAATGCAACATGTCATGGTGCACCAACTATGGTTAATTAAAAAGACAGATATGGCATAATCGTGATTAGTAGTGCACCAATCAAGTTTAATATAAACTTGCATATAAATAATTGCATATAATTAATTATAAAATGCCCAAATCCAATAAATATCTTTTTAATAAATATACATATTAATCTCCAATGATTTTCCAAATATTGGTATATAAGTATACCATTTTACGAAAACCCCAATTCGTAAATCGAATAGTTTTCATGAAATATATTATTTTAATATTTTAAATTCCAAAAATAATATTTTATATTTCTGAAATGTTACAATCTTCCCCTTTTAAATAAATCAGGTCCCCGAATTTAAATTTAAACCCCTAAATACTAAATATTTCAATAATCAGTTCAAATCAACGGGGCTCCGAAATCACGGAATACTCAAACATAACACAGCGCATCGAGTGCGCATGAAAACGAATGTGAAACTCAAAATCGAAACTCCGTCAAGCGTCACACAATCATAGGACTTATAATGGAAATACAAATCTCGAAATCTACTGCTAAAATCCAATATATTATAGTCAAAATCGTAATACGTATATAGTACGCATCCTTATAAAACCATTTTAAAAGATGAATAAAACTCATGCAAAATCTTTTCCGAATCGCCGTGCGATGTGTAACTCATGGTACAAGTGGAGAACACTCATTTGTAAAGTAGTAAATATACGTTCATATATGTTTTGCTCGAAATATATGTTCCGCTTTTTTGAAATATCCCAAATGGTTTTCCTTTGTAAAAGTTCGTGTCACTCCTGGGTACGTAGGAAATAGCGAGACTATAGCTCCTTTTTGAAAACCTCTTGGTAAACTTTTATGCGTGCAAAAGTACTCAGGTACTGTCCTCAGATCAGTCATGCTCGGCTATTATACAATATAGTACCCATCATGAAAATATGATGCTCATGAGTAAAATCAGCCTCAAAAGGCGTATCCAACATCACATGTGTCTAGCGCACAGAAATCCAAGTCAAAAACAAGTGCCACGAATGTACACAAAATAAAAACCAACGGGTGTGCATGAAAGCATCTGTCAAGTGCAACGGGTGTGCACGACAACAATATCAAGTGTTTCTAGAGTGCATGAAAATCTCAACTAAGTGCAACTGGTGTGCACAAAATCATATCATATGCACCCAGTAGCGCAAAATCTAAATTGAGTACGTCAAGTCTACACAAAAATATCTAGTGCAGTAAAGTGCACGATAATGAACGTCGAGTGCACATGGTGCACGAAAACATAAATCTAGTGCAGTAAATGCATGAAAACGAATATCGGGTGCACTGGGTGCCCGAAAACTCATTAATGTCTCAAATGCGCACAAAAACAACACCGAGCGTGCCAAGGTGTATAAAATCATAAACATGTGCAACTGTGTGCACAAAACACGTATCAATGCACTGCAAGCACATGTGAGCTATACCGAGTGCATAAATCAAGTCAAGTGCATACAACATGCACGAAATCAAATCGACTGTAACGAAATATATAGAATCATAAATACATGCAATTAAATGCACAAAATGGATATCAAGTGCAATAGATATGCACAAATCATAAACCAATGTAACGGTGTATAAAACATAAACCCAGTAGGTGCAGCCATGGTGCACAAAAACAAATACCACGAAACCCAATCATCGAAATTCAAAGTCCAAGCGATGAAAGTCTGATACTCGGATCACAAAACGCAAATCGCAATAAATGACATTGAGGTACACCTCCTTCAATGTCGAAAAATGCCGGTGCGTCCAAAGTTGGTAGAGTAAGAACACCACTTTCCTCCTGCTCACGGTCTAGCATCCTCTGTCTCTGGGTCCTCGTTTTCTCTGTGGATTGCCAATCCCAAAATATTTCTGCTCATCGGCCTAGTTAGGTGTAATAACGGAAACAGTTCCGCTCTGGCACTCTGCCGATCATCTCTTGGCCAATTAACATGACCACTCGTAAAGCAGCACATTACTGATGGCGGCATCTGGCCCTATGAATACGCGCGATATAACTGATCCTGGGTGCAAGTCTTTATCCCTATAGCATCATGGAAGAACCTGCTTAGGTCTCTTCCGATCTCACCTATGCCAAACTGTATGGAGGTTGGCACTCTTTACTTAATCTTTTTTCTCATATCCGGATGGCTGCGTCCTCAGCACAGCTTTCCTCTGAAATCGGCCGTATCCAACACCTCTGCATACATATCAATCCTATGGCATCAACGGCGAGTAACACAGCTCGTTAATATCTCGCACAAACCTATTGTTCCACCCATCATTATTATCATCCACTTTGATGTCATAACTTGCTGGCTAAGTACTGCAATTCGTTCTCGGCTGCAGTTAATCTGGAGTTTCTCACACGGACTCAAAATTACGAACTCGGGTATCTTCACCACTCCGTGGAAGATATCTAGTCGATCACGTCGTCGAGAACTCATCCAATTGTCGAAGGAATACGCTTCATTCGTCCGTTCTTGATCAACTCATAATGTATCTAGGTGAGGTCCTTCTATCCGAAACTGGTCAACTTACCGATCTCACATCGGAGCATCCAACGAATAATACCCTCTCTTGATCGATTTACTTTAGATCTAAGTAAGATTCTTCTAACTGAAATTCTTTAACTCAACTGAGCCTACGTAGGCGCATCAGATCAGATGAATCATCCCAGTCGCTCTATTCAAGATTGACTAGCGGTCTTCTGTCACATTTCTGTCTGAAAACACCCGTGGTTTCAGCTTACAAACTCTGGAGCGACATCCCGTCAATCTCAGCAACAGCTGGGTCATCTGTCTGCACGGTAGACAACATCATGACCCCTGGGGTAGGCTGTATATCAACAGTCCTCTCAATCTGGCAGCCTCTATCCATGGCCCGATCATCCAGTGCAAATCCGAACACTCGCCTCAAACTATAGTTCTCAACACAAACACTATACCGATACGTCCCTATGTCACCAGAAAACATCATGGTCAACCCTCGTCCATGATGAGCCTGCTCTGACCGCATCTCTTGCAGCATCTCTCTCTGCGCTCAAAGCCATGGTGACAGGAACCTCAAGCAGGTATCGATGAAGAAAGATCAAAGAAACGAAAGGAATCGACAGGTCCAAAATGGATATATGATCATAGGGAGGAATGGAATCAATGAGAGTATGATCATAGGAACGAATAGAATCACGGATCTCAAGAATGTACATCCTAAGGTCACTAAAGCGGAGCAGCGTGTCGTAAGTATGCCGTGGAACATACACACGGTACGTCGCTCTACTCAAGATATCTACTCCATCAAGGTCAACCTATAAGATGAAAACTCGGGTCCAAACCCCCCCAGTCAAGTCTAAGTTCTGTATTGTAACATTTCAGAAAATATAAAATATTATTTTTGGAATTTAATATTAAAATAATATATTTCGCGAAAACTACCCGATTTGCGAAATTGGGGTTTTTGTAAAATGGTATAAATATATACCAATAATTGTGAAATAATTGGAGATTGAAATGATTTATTCATTTAAAAATATATTTATTAGATTTGGCATTTTTATAATTAATTATATGCAGTTTAAATAAAAAGTGATTAGTGCACTACTAATCGCGATTAAGCCAAATTCATATTTCTACAGTTTTCCATAGCTAGTGCATCATGTCATGTTGTATTTTGGTTACATGTTGTTTTCTTGTGTTGTTTTTGGGGTATTATGTGGTTTAGTTTTAAAAAGAAAAGAAAAAGAGAAAAGGGTAAAAGAAAGAATGATTGGGGGGGGAGAGAGAGAGTGAGAAATGAGTTGAAAGAGAGTGAGAATAAGAAGGGGAGAGAGAGAGGGCAGCCATCATCCTTCCCCATTTGTTTTCATTCATCTTCCTCAACTCATCTCCCTCCACCTCTATCCACAAATATCATCTCCAAATTTTCTTCAAAACCCTACACCCTCTTCATTAAAAATGATCCCCACTTCATCCTCAACACATTGGACCAAGAAAAGTTAGATTTTGAAGACTTTGAGAAGCTAGGGTTTTTCTTGAGTTGCCCAAATAAGGTATACCTTCTTCCATTTAGTTAATTTGAGTTTTCATTCTAGTTTAGTTTAGAATGAGATTTGGTTAGGGTATGTGATGTTTGGAAAATTCGAGAAGGGTTTGGGTGTTTGTGTGGATTTGGTGATGTTTAGGGGCTGTTACAAGACTTGAGTGGTGTTTTTATGACCTAGAACAGAAAATAGAACCCAAACACGAACTTAGAACTTTTCCGACATCGGTAAATTTGACAGTCTGTGAGTGTATCTGGGAATCTGGAGTGACCCGAGACTACCATAAATTAAGTTCCCATGACA
This sequence comes from Agapanthus africanus, assembly GCA_030015575.1. Lineage (NCBI taxonomy): Eukaryota > Viridiplantae > Streptophyta > Magnoliopsida > Asparagales > Amaryllidaceae > Agapanthus > Agapanthus africanus. Next base: position 386,592,437 of record CM057345.1, on the reverse strand, counting down.
GTGAGACGTGCAGGCAACTATAAAGCAACACCTGAAAACCTATCCCCTATTGATCTTTTTTGGCCGCAAATTTAAGGGATTTGGCCGCAAATTGCATCCAAGTCGTGGTGGTTTCGTATGATTTTTGGACCACATCTTCCTTATCTGATATCTAGAGCAACCCAATATGCAAAATGTTCTAGTTTGGCCTAGGGTGAAATCTGGGAGTGGTTTTCATAGGTTGCAGTTTTTGTGTTATGCGATTCTGAAACTTGGGTTTTAGTATTTGATATTGTATTGGGTCGTTGGATGTTTGTACGTCAACAATAAGGGTTGTTTGATTGTTTTGCATGCGTAGGCTATAGGTTCTAACCTATGAGCGCACCGTGTGCCGTATTGGTTTTCCGGACTTGATGTTAATAGAGATTGCGATTGTGTATTATTATAGGTACCTTCACGTGGATTCCAAGACGACGGAGCATGGCGTCATTGACTTCAGCAAGCAAGGATCAAGGTGAGTAGATCTATATCTACGGGGGAAGTCGGGTGGATGGCGTATAGCACCCCCGCAAATTATAAATGGAAATCGATCTATAGGATACAGTCGTAGAAAACTAGATTAGAAAATTTGGGATATGGTTAAAAAGATAGTTAGAGATATATGAGTGATTGAATATATATATTGAGATGTGAGAAGAAAGCTTTAGGGATATGAAAAGTGAATGTGAATCACGACTTATAGATATGTAGTTGCACTAGAATAGGTATGAGTTTTAGAGTAGCATGACATTTGATGTATAAGGTAGAATGTATATATAAATTGACTGGATGTAAGATGACTTAATGCGATGATAAGGATATACGATGTGATATGATGACTAGATTGATATGTTGGTATACGGATGTGAGTCGATATGAGATGATTGATACCCTTGCTGGTCCCCTGATATGAGATTGTTATGGATGTGACATGGGATGTAGGTATATAGATATATATAATGTTATGAATCATGAGTGATATGTCTTACGAGACGTTAGGTCTGTACCCTCATTGTCATATAGATTGATAGGATCCCTAATAGTTTAATGCCGCCGTACGATGATTTACCGTACGTGATGAGTTTTATGAATGATTGATCCATACCCTTGACTAGAGGATGTCGTACGATGGATTATACCGTACGTGATGTTGTGAGGCTGGATGCCGATTGATAGATTCACCGACTCGGTCATGTTAGATACGTATACCTTATAGCATTTAGCTGACGATTTACTTTATGCTACGTTCAAGTTATTCTCATTGCATTACATATACCTGTGCTAGTACACTTCCACCATTATCGATGATGTGTATGCTACACTTACACAGATTGGCCGGCTCACACACTTCATCATCGATAATTGCTATGTCACTCACACAGTAGAATTTCCACATCATGTTATTATATTGCTATGTTCACATTATGATGATATACTGATATTGTCACATCACTGTCCCATGTTGCATGATATACGGATATGCTTGCATTCTGTTATATGTCGCATACATCATGCTTTACGATTATACGCATTGAGATACGTTGTTTTCATGAGATTTTTGGATTTGAGAACCGTGGTTATTTCAAAAGAAAGTATGTATTGTTTTAAAAACCCGGTTTCTCTTGATATGATATTTGAGATGTCCACCATGTGTTTTCTCGGTTCTGAGATTGGCATGTGAAACCCGATTCGAGGAGCGGTAGGCACCTCTGCGGGTACATGGTGGACCTGGTGACGTACCCCGGGACAAGAAGACTCGTATAGTCAGGTGGTGAGCCTGGCAGGGGAGCACTACCTACCGGTGATAGTATTTGGACCTGACGGTTATCCGGAGGATACCGACCAGAGTCATGAGATGGATATGAGGGCCGACCAGATTATGCTGCGCCTGAGGGCCAATCTGAGGATGCGGCGCCTGAGGGCCAATCTGAGGATGCGGCGCCTGAGATTTGAGGATTTACGTGTTGATGCTGGACACGGGTTTCATGATGTTTCGAGTGTCGATGCTAGACACTCAGGTTCCATGATTTTGATGTGTCGCGAGGGACACACGTTGATTTATATCCTCATACTTCATGCATATGCTTTTATGATATTTACATGCATGACGTTGTTGTGTCACTGATTGACACGTGGATGGGATCCACATGCATACAGGCTTTGATTATATGGTTGGATGATATCCACATGCAGATAGGCATTAAGTATATTGTTGGCACATATACAGTTACGTTCACCCTAGATATCATAGTATTACCTTTATGATAAAGTTGACCTAGAAAATCGTTATTTTATTCGATTGCTACCTGATGATGTTTTCTACTCACGAGTTGGGAACTCACGCTCATTGTGCCACAGTTCTTGAAGGTTGACCGCATGGATCAGTAGCGGCATCGCTGGCACACAGCTGCATTCGGGTGTCTTGCTTTGGTAGGTGGTACATGTTGGATCACACCCCTCTTGTATTTATTATTCTTGTTGTATCTAGTTAACTCCATCAAATCAGAAACTAGTAATTATATATGTAGCAAGACTTAGCAAGACTTGTAGTTACGAGACATAGAGCGAGGGTTTATGTTCGCTTGGTGGGTTTGATGTCTTGCTTTACATTATTCATTATTCTTGTGTTGATCTTCGTCGTTGGGCGTCGTATACTATATTGTGACTTGCGTGGTTGTGAATCCACCGTTTGGCGAAGAGCTAGCTCCCACTTGGGGATGCCTTTATTATTATCTGGTATATATGGTTTTGGATCAAAATATACAAAGGAGGTGTTGCCCAAATTTTTAAAAGACGAAACATGTTTTTCAACTTGCATAATCCACTTGTATTTTCATGTTCCCTCATCTATGTATTTAAGAAAACTTTTAAATTTCATCATACCTTTATTTCAAAACTTCACCTCTTTTATTTTCTTAAAAAGGGTTTAGATTTCTGGGTTTCGGCTTACTTGAATTACGTTACGCCTGTAAACATGGCGTGATTTAAGTGCCGGTCACGAACTAAATTTTGGGTCGTGACAAAGTTGAAGTCAAGCCTAAACTCGAACCAAGGTTAAACCTAACGTTTTGATACCAACTTTGTCACGACCCGTAATTTGGCACATGACCGGCACTTAAACCACGCAACGTCTAAAGACGTAACGTAATTCAAGTAAGCCGAAACCCAGAAATCTAAACCTTTTTGCGGAAAATGGTGGAGGTACAATTTTGAAATAAAGGTATAATGAAATCAAGTTATTTTTTAAATGCATATATAATGATATAAGAAAACACAAGTGGACTATATACTAGTTGAAAACATTTTTTGTCCTTTTTAAAAATTTGGGCAGCACCTCCCTTGTATATTTTGATCCAAAACCACATACATGCAATATATAGGCATCCTCAAGCGGGAACTAGCTCTTCGCCAATTGGCGGAATCACAACCACGAAATAAGCAGTAAATATTCGATGCACTACGGTGAAGATCAAACACAGATAGAACAATAAATAAAGCAAGATATCAACAACTCAAATAGCGAACATACACCCATCGCTCTAAGTCTCGCAATTACACAAGTCTGTCTAGGTCTATCAATATACAAAGTCTAGTTTCTGACTTGATGGAGTTTATATAGATACGATAGAATATAAAAGATACAAGAGTGGTTACGATCCAATGTGTGTGTTAGTCGATGTCGCGCACCCCGCGGGTTCGCAGGGAGGCGGAGTTTGCAAATTTTTTTATATGCTTCGCAACACCGACTAAACTCCAGGATCGATACTAAACCCTAACTAACAAAACATCTAAGAGGTTTAACTACTATGTAAGAAATTTATACCTCAAGTATCAAGTCCTTCTTCTTCTTGTACTCCTCCTCCTCTTCTTGTGCTCCTTGAAGAGTGTACGGATCGCGCCTCCTCATTGGCTTCCTCCAGTCAAATAAGATCCACCCGAACTAAAAGATCCTACCTCTAAGATGAGGTAATTAGGGTACCTAGTATGCTAATCTAAGCAGCTTAGAGAATGTAGAGAGTGATTATGGATAGATTACTCTCAATAACCCTAGGTTTCTCAACATATGAGACAATTAGGGTTTGAGGAAGAAGAAGAGAGAGCTTGAGGAGAGAGAGTGTTTTAGATAATAATGAAATGAATATGGCTACTTATGATGACTATGAAGCATGCCAAAATATCTCACAAAATATAACAAAATATCTAAGTCCACCCTTGCCTCAATAGTCATCCATGAGTCACCAAGTAGCCATACTTCATTTATCACAAAATAACACCTCATACCTCCACCTCATTAACCATTTAACCTAAATGTTAATACAAGTAATGATGTGTCTTCATCTAGAACCACTCTTGAACAAATTACAAGAATACCCCTCACCGTATATACATACCCGTATCCGTATTATGAGAAACACGAATACAATGAGACGAAATGAATCCAATAATCTAATACTAGGATCCGGCTTAAACCTAAGCCCACTAATATTATCCGTCCAAATATGATCTGTGCACAAGTGCACGAATATGTTCGAACCCAGTCGTAAAACCATACAACCTCTGCATCGTTTCGCCCGAAGCAGGGAAACCCTCTGTGTGGGACTTTAAATACTCGACAGCATGCTGGCAGTGGGTTTAACCACAAGCACGTCAGCGGTACTAGCTGCACGTAATGTCTACCCAGGTATCTGTTGATAAGAAGGCCGATGAGCAAACTCATCCGAACTCCTACTGAGCCTATCTGTGACAATCTCCGTACAGTCCTGTCTGTTCGTCTAAGAGTATCGCATATCGGGCATAGGGGCGGTAGCCGTCAGACCCCTAATAGCGTAATAAGTCATGCCGTAGTAGAGCCCAAAAACACCCTGAGAAACTACAGGAGTACCTACCAGTAAATCTCGTTTGCCCTGGCCAGGGACTTTGTGTAATGGCTTTCCGAACACAGCGCGACATCAACCTTCAATACCAGGAGAGACGAATTGTATCTAACCGCCACTGCCTTCAAGTGCTTTGAGACCGCACCCAACTGCTACCTGTTTGCAGGACTTGTCGGAGCCGTGGTAGGGTAGTAATCTAAAAACAGTGGGAACACACTCGAGGCGAATTAGCAGTGTCAAGTCAACGGACTACGCTGTACTCATGTCACCTGGGAACTGCTACCTGACGATAGGTATAGTACCGACCAATAGTTCCCCACGAGTCCGTCCAGTGTAACTTATAACCTAATGAGCACCTGCATACTATCTCTAGTACGACGTACTAATGGTTGTGGGACAAACCATCTCCCCTGCTGGGATGAGAAGCGTATACACTAGTCTACTCTAGAGTATCGATGCCCTGTCTCGATAATCCTACGACTAGGGACCTGTATAAGGATGTACTTATAGACTACCCAGCCCCCACTAGTGTGACTGCAATCACAACGCTGGTAGTCAAGCAAAGATCCTAAGGGCTCTACCAATATGTATTAGCGATACGCTAAAAGAAACAAATACACATATTAAGATAGAAACAAACCAAGTAGCATACTACCATATTGAGCATGACTGTCATAAAATCCGTGTATATCCCAAGCTTCCAAAATGTAATATATAGACTAGTACTATACAATAATGGCTTCTAGGGCATATATCACTAACAATCTCCCACTTGCACTGAGCCCATGTGTTGGCATATCGCAGACCTATCATCTCGAATAGGCTCTCGAACTGCGTCTGAGGGAGGGCCTTTGTGAGTGGATCTGCAGTGTTGTTCTCCATATTAACTCTCCGTACCTTGATCTCTCAGCGATCCACGATCTCCTTGATCAGGTGATACCGCCTCAAGATATGTCTGGACTTTTGATGGGACCTGGGTTCTTTCGCCTAAGCTATAGCCCCGTTGTTGTCACAATACAGAGCTATTGGATCAATAAAGGACGGAACCACCTGAAGTTTTGTTAAGAACTTCCTCATCCAGACCGCTTCTTTTGCGGCGTCTCATGCGGTGATATACTCCACTTCCATTGTCGAGTCAGCAACGGTGTCCTGCTTGGAGCTCTTCCAATAGACCACACCTCCATTGAGGGTAAAGACATAACCCGACATAGACTTGGAGTCATCCTTATCACTCTGGAAGCTGGAGTCAGCAAAAGCCTCGATCTGAAGTCTTTTCCGCCGTACACCAAGAACATCTCCTTAGTCCTTCTCAGGTACTTGAGAAGGTTCTTTACTGCTATCCAGTGTTTCTCCTCAGGGTTTGACTGATACCGGCTTACCATGCTTAGTGCGTAAGCAATATCTGGTCTGGTACACAGCATCGCATACATTATAAAGCCTACCGCTGAAGCGTAGGGTATAGTTGACATGCGATCCCTTTCCAAATCAGTCTTGGGAGACATCTCTTTGGAGAGGGTGATTCCATGAAAAGCAGGTAGATTACCTTTGAATCTTCCATACTGAATTTTTTCAGTATGGTGTCGATATATCTGAACTGTGAAAGTCCCAACATCCTCTTAGATCTATCACGATAGATCTGGATCCCCAGAATGTAAGGGGCATCACCCAGGTCTTTCATGGAGAACCTTTGTGACAGGAATCCTTTGACTGATTGTAACATAGGAATGTCATTTCCTATCAAGAGAATGTCATCTACGTACAAGACGAGGAATACCACAGTTCTCGCTACAATCTTACTATTGATGCATGGTTCATCTGGATTTTTGATAAAGTCAAATTCTTTGACCGTATCATCAAAACAGATGTTCCAATTCCGCGATACCTTCTTTAATCCATAAATGGATTTAAGCAACTTGCACACTTTCTCGCTGCTCCCACTCTGAATGAAATCTTCTGGCTGATCCATATAGACACACTCTTCCAAATTTCCATTTAGAAAAGCGGTCTATACGTCCATCTGCCAAATCTCATAATCGTGGAAGGCAGCAATGGCAAGAAGGATCCGAATGGATTTGAGCATAACCACTGGAGAAAAGGTTTCACCATAGTCCAAACCAGGTCTTTGACGAAAACCTTTTGCAACAAGTCTAGCCTTATAGGTTTCAACCTATCCATCTACACCAATTTTCTTTCTGAAGATCCATTTGAAGCTTACGTGTTTTACTCCTTCTGGAGCAATGTCCAAAGTCCATACTTTGTTGGTGTACATGGACTCCATCTTTCACGACCCAATTTAGGAACGCGGCCGTCACTTAAATCACGCAACGTCGAAAGGCGTAACGAAATTCAGGTAAGCCGAAAACCCAGAAATCTAAACCATAAAAAGATAGAATGGGAAAACATTTAAAACATTTGTTAAAACATTAAAAAATCTCAAGTTATGAAATTTCAATTTAATTTATTTTCTTAAAAATTTCGGCAGCATCTCCTTTGTAAAAACTAGCCCTAAATTGGTACAAGCATAGAATAAATATAAAGCATCCCCAACGGGAGCAACTCACGCCAAAAAGAGGAACACAACCACAACAAGTATATACGACGCCGCAGCGAAGGAATAAGCAAGAAAGAAGTGAAAACAACATCACAACATATTAAATAAAAAAATAAGGCCGGCTCACACAAGCTTGACACCCAGAGTCACAAATAATACAATATTGATCCTTACAATCTCGTCTCTAAGTCAAATACATGAAGGTGGTAGATGGAGAGTACTAGATACAATAATATATACAATGAGATCATATGGATACCCTCAAAACCACCCACCTATCCAAAATCACGACCAACAGTAACGGTATACGCAGAAGTAGATGCAGTGAGAAGCCCTGCCGCGACTACACTGAGGGTCAAGCCTGCAAAACACTGTGGCACAACGGGGGTGAGTTGCCAACTCGTGAATAGTAAATAATATCATACAGATAATCGCAAGTATGCACAAAAGCGATAGTCTGAAATATGTAATCTGACGACATAAAATATAACAGTACGGATATGCAGCAAATCATGATCAAGGTACACCACTAGGGTATAACAACTACATGAAACAGTGCATGTTTAATAAATCCTGAATATAGGATAACACATAAAACCTCATGTATGAATCATCATCATGGAAAACCGGTGTCCATCAACGACACCCCAAATCCCAATATCTCAGGTGCCGTCACTCAAATCGCCCTTATATCCGTCAGTCTCACGGAACCAGAGTATCCAACATCGACATTCAAAACATCATGAAAACCCGTGTCCAGCATCGACACGTAAATACTCATATCTCAGGTGCCGCATACTCAGATCGGCCCTCATATATATCTCATATCATAACTCCAAAACGGTATCCTCTGGATATCCGTCGAGTTCTATACAATCATCGGTAGGTAGTACTCCCTCCGTCGGGGTCACCGCCTATCTATACGAGTCTTCTTGCCCCGGGTTACCTCACCGAGTCCACCATGTCCCTACAGACGGTGCCTACCGCTCCTCGAATCAGGTATACTCATAGCTCAGAACCGAGAAAACTCATGGTGGACTCCTCTGTAACAACCCTAAATTTCCTATACAATTTTCTCTACAAAATTTTTCAAAATCCATATAGGGGTATTTATTGCCTGAGCACAAGATAAGTAATTAATTAGCAATTTAATTACAAGAAGGAGCTTGTAGCTCATTGGTAATATCTTGCACTGCTGAACCAAGCCACTAGAGTTCAAAACCCATACCCTACATTATTTTTAATTTTATTTTGTTTTAAAAATTTTTAGAAGTCCAACAGTCAACACGTGATAACTCCAAATTTTCCTACTACACCTGAAAAACTAAATATACCAGAGGCTACACTAGACGACCCCCCATCTCCCAGACCTCCGACTCGGCCCGACTCGGCCGAGTCGGCCGGCGGACCGGCCGACTCGGGCTGGCGCCGCCGGCCGAACTCGGCCGGACGGCTGAGTCCCCAACAGAACAATTCTTGCTCTTGGCCTCTCCTACCCCCCTGCATACTCCATTTATTTACATCGGTTTCAGAGAAGTCATAAAGTCCATTTTACTCCATTTTTAATGAATTTTCATATATTTTTAGATTTTTAATTTAAAACCCTTCATCTACCCTAACCCTAGCCTAACCATATAAATACCAACCCTACACACTACCCCCTCACTCCAAAACTCTGAGCCAACTCTCAAGAAATCACTAGAAACCCTTGTATGCAATCGAAGTGAGCGAAAGGCGAAGCTCCGGTGAATTCTCCGGCGGATTTTCCGGCAACGACCCTAAGAACTCCCGGCGACGAAACGACGCACCGGCGACTCCTCCCGATCCATTTTCCTCTTGTCTTTGATCGAAACCCGTAAGTCCCATTCTATCATCTCTATTCTATTCTAGAAATACGGAATTACAAAACCCGACGGAATCAGAACAAATCCGATTTCCGATTCGGTTTCTTTATAAAACTTCACTTTTCTTTAATACAATTATGCTTGAACCTTTTCATGTTGACTATTAAACACTAATCAACCATATTGATCAAGTTTCATAATCAAAAGTAATTGCTATTTCATTTTACCGTATTTTCATTTAAATACCACATAGTTTCAATTCAACATATAACATCACAAAACTTGCTATACCTTTAAGTAGATCACGAGGTAATGATCTACCTCCTCACACACTCATATACAACATAGCACAATACCCTTGGGAACATAGAATACAGGAAAACGACACAATTTCATTTTAATACCATTTACCTAACAAAACCGTTTTCTAAAGGATTTAGTATTTATACAAATCTTTGCAAAGCGCCGCTACAACCTATTTGGGGAACCCGTTCGGGATGGTGTGGATTATCGCACATCCTCGAGCTTAGTAGTGCGAGATTCAGACCTCCGCAAGGAGCATTCGGTCTCGAAAGATTTAAATACGATATCGTAAGAAAATGAGATTTTTAGAATATAAAATATATATTAAAATTATTTTTTGTATAAATATATGTATATTTATCATTAAAATACCTATTTTGTTATGATATAAACATTCCATCTTTTTCTAAAAATCACAAGAATCAATTTACCTTAAAATACCATGAATTCCATACAAAACCAATATTACAAATAAATACTTTTATTTATGAAATTAGGATATTTTCACTAGAAATATCACAATATAAAATCTACATTCATTATAACTCTAAAGATGATAACTAAATACTTGGGGAGTATTTTGAAAACTATATAAAAGTATTTTTTACATAAACCCCCCTCAAGTTCTATAAATTACGCTAAGGACCCTAGTAAACATAGGTTTAAGCGGGACCAATCTCTTGAGCCTCAGGGAGCCGGAGAAGTGGGTTCTTGCCTATCTAAGGTAGACAATTAACAAACGGTGTTATCAACACGGTAATCGTCTTTGAAAAAGACAAATCCTGCCGCCCATGTGCACCGGTTACCGATAACATCAAAACAATCAGGACTTCAATTTACTTTTCTAATTGTCTGACTCAGATTGAGTCTCTCTATAATCTGACTTGAATATAATTCAAGTACAATCTACAATCTACAATATTACAATTCAACACGAATCCATGAATCCATTATTCCATATATTCAATCTATCAATCTATACAACTTGACCGAACCGAATCATGGATATACATTCCATTTACATGATCATCCAGTTTATATGATTCTCCAGTTACATACATGATTCTACAGTTACATCCGTTTACTGATATTATGGTTTCGGTCAGTCATCCAATTATACAATCAATACAATTTACAATACAACAATACAATCAAGATAACACGGGGTTTAAGGGGTAGATTAGTACGGAAGGTGTTAAAAGTGGCACGAGACTGTAAAATTAAGACACCTAACATGAATCCAATTGCCGTTGTTCCGGGTTGTATAACGGAGCCTTGTACTTCCATTTGCCTTTAGTCTCTCTGGCATATAGAGACTCCTCTCGTATACACTAGCATCCTTCTGTATCAAGCTACAAACAACAGCGTTAACACTAAATACAACATTATAACAATCAAATATAACTTTAAAAGTTACACACACACACACACTCTCTCTCTCTGTCTATTCTATTTCTCCCTTATCTTTGGGACTTACCGAGCAACCTGTTCGCTGACGATATTCTCTTTTTTTCTTCTTTGAATGTCGTCAGGTGATCTGGACACGTCAGAGATCGAGCCTACGAGTGAAGACTTGGACCAATTGAGTGGAGACCCCGAGCTCTAGTTCATTGTACACTTTCCATTTCAGTACTTTTCATTTCTGCCATTGTTTAGGCATCGCTTTTTATTTCAGTTGTATTTACTTTCTATGCATTGTACAGAAAAAATATGAATAAATAAAGTTGCTGTTTATTATATCCTGTCTCTTGTGCTTTACTTTTATATTGCTTAGATACGCTTAGAGTATTTACTTCACAGTAAATACGTCACGGACCAGTCACGCCCTCCGCCCGTATACCGGGAAGCGGGGCGTGACAGGTTTTGTTGGTGGCCCATGCAGGTCAAAGCTGTACGAAACTCTATCATGGAGTTCTGTTCTGCGTGAACACCCTAAGCAATATAACACAAGAACCAGCAACTAAAACATTCTTTACAATTCATGTTCCTTGATGAAGGGTTACACTAGCGCCCCGGCCAACTTCCGTGGCCAAATACGGAACAAAAATTTTACGACGAACATAAACTTGGCGCTAGAATAATACTAAAACCCGGATCTTTACCATAAACCTAACTAGCAAAAGAATAGAGTTCTATCTACTATGATAGAAAGTTATACCTTAAACTTGAACTCCTTCTTCTCCTTGTTGTGAGCTCCTTGGAATGATCTAGATGGCTCCTCCTCACCGGCTTCTCTATATCGAAGAAGATCCATTCGAAGGCCTCTACCTTGAGCTCCTACCTCAACCATGAAGTAACTAGAGTGCTTTGCTTGCTAGACTAAGAACCCTAGAGTGAGTAGAGAGTGATTTTATGGGTTGATCTCAATTTCCCTTGGTTCTCAACACATGAGAGGTTAGGCTTTGAGAGAGAGGATGAATGAGAGAGAGCTAGGAGAGAGAATGAATATGATAGAATGAAGAGATAGATCTCATATTAGCATAAAGGAATAATAATTTTAATTAGCAAAAAAGTTGTGATGGTTCATTTGATTTGACCATTATCATGTCACCATTAATGCTAAGCAAAGAATCTTTTGCTTAAGAAAAATATCTTAGTCAACTTTGGTCAACAAGTCAAATGGTCAATCCAAATAACCATAACACAATTATCGCTAATTAAAACTATTAATCAATTACCTTCATCTCATTAAGATCATAATCAAGTCAATGGTCAAAAACCTAATGAGATGTCTCCTTCATTTGTCTCTGTCAACTGTATATAAATACCCGCTTCCGCGTTCCAAAGAACACGAATGCAATGAGACAGAACCAAGCAAAAATAAAATACTAAGATCCGGCTTAAACCAAAGCCCACTAGTATCAATTGTCCGAACACCAAACGCGCACAAGTACGCATATATGAACGAACCCCGTCGTAAAACCATACGACCTCTACTCGTTTCGCCCAAAGGTGAACAACCCTCTGTGTGGGACTCTAAATACTCGACACTATGCTGGCAGTGGGTTTAACCACAGGCCGCAAGCGGTACTAGCTGTACGTAACAGTCTCCAGGTAGATGCCGATAAGAAGACCGATGAGGTGAACCTATCTGAACTCCTACTGAGCCTGAATGTGACAATCTCCGTACAGTTCGGTCTGTTCGTCTAAGAGTATCGCATGTCGGGCCTAGGGGGGCGGTAAACGTCAGACCCCTAATAGTGGTACAAGTCATGTCGAAGTGTAGCCCAGAACACCCTGAGAAACTACTGGAAACACTACCGGTAAATCTCGCTTGCCCTGGCCAGGGAATTTGTGTAATGGCTCTCCTAGACACAGCGCGATATCAACTCCCAATACCGGGAGAGACGAATCCTGTCTAACCGTCACTGCTTCCAAGTGCTTCGTGACTGCACCCAACTACTACCTGTTTGCACGACTCAATAGAGCCGTGGTAGGGTAGTAATCTAAGAACAGTGGGAACACACTCGAGGCGAAGTGACAGTGTCAAGTCAATGGACTAAGCTGTACTCATGTCACCTAGGAACTGTTAACTGACAATAGGTATAATACCAACCAACAGTTCCCGACGAGTCCTGTCCAGTGTACTCGTAACCTAACGAGCACCTGCATACTATCTCCAGTACGACGTACTTATGGTTATGGGATAGACCATCTCCCCTGCTGGGACGAGAAGCATATGCACCAGTCTACTCTGGAGTATCGATGCCATGTCTCGATAATCCTACGACTAGGGACATGTATAAGGATGTGCTTATAGACTACCCAGCCCCCACTAGTGTGATCGCCATCACAACGCCGGTAGTCAAGCAAAGATCCTAAAGGCTCCATCAATATGTATTAGCGATATATTAAAAGAAACATATAAACATATTAAGATAGAAACAAACCAAGTAGCATACTACTATATTGAGCAAGACTGTCGTAAACCCGTATATATATCCCAAGCTTCCAAAATGTATTATACAAACTAGTACTATACAATAATGGCCTCAAGGGCATACATATCCAACACTTGAATCTTACAATTTCATATTCCTTGAATCATATATTTTGAATCTGTCCTAACCAAAATTTCCTTCACCTCTTTTACAATCTTACCAAAACCTTCGCATTCTTTCATTGCTTCACATATTTTCATACACCATCAAGTACTTCTATTACCAAACTTTCCTTGATTTTGATACACTTTCCTTTTATAAATTTCGAGGACGAAATTTTTATAAGGAGGGTAGAATGTAACAACCCTAAATTTCCTATACAAAAATTTTCAAAATCCATAAAGGGGTATTTATTGCCTGAGCACAAGATAAGTAATTAATTAGCAATTTAATTACAAGAACGAGCTTGTAGCTCATTGGTAATACCTTGCACTGCTGAACCATGCCACCAGAGTTCAAATCCCATACCCCACATTATTTTTAATTTTATTTTGTTTTAAAATTTTTTAGAAGTGCAACAGTCAACACGTGATAACTCCAAATTTTTCTACTACACCTGAAAAACTAAATATACCAGAGGCTACACCAGACGACCCCCCACCTCCCTGACCTCCAACTCGGCCGGTGGACCGGCCGACTCGGGCCGGCGCATCGACACGTAAATACTCATATCTCAGGCGCCACAAACTTAGATCGGCCCTCATATATATATATATATATATATATATATATATATATATATCTCATATCATAACTCCGAAACGGTATCGTCCATATATCCGTCGAGTTCTATACAATCACCGGTAGGTAGCACTCCCTCCGTCGGGGTCACCGCCTATCTATACGAGTCTTCTTGCCCCGGGTTACCTCACCGGGTCCACCATGTCCCCGCAGACGGTGCCTACCGCTCCTCGAATCAGGTATACTCATAGCTCAGAACTGAGAACTCATGGTGGACACCTCTAAATATCATATCAAGAGATACCGCGTTTTTAAAGCAACATATCATTTCCTTTTTAAATATATCCGCGGTTCTGAAATCCAGAAATCGCATGAAATCGGTACCTCAATGCATATATCCATGAAATACGATGTATGCAAACACAGAACAATAATGTGAGTATATCAAAGGAAAACCACTCTTTTAAATATATCAAGTTTTCAAAGGTATCTTTCGGTTTCCCAAATCTACGAAATTAAAATGCAACATCTTGTGAAAGTAGCAGGTAACTATAGCAGTGTATGTATGTATGCATGTATATATGATGCAATTCATATGCGCAATAGAACAAGATTTAACATCTAACTATTAGTGATAAAGAAAAAAGTACAATAAGTTATCCATGGTAATTTCTATAGTGTGCGTGTCATGGCAATTACTAACGGTGTGTGTGGCATACAGTTTGGTGCTCATGCAACATGAACCGTTAGTAATAGTGCTGTGTCTCATTAATACTATGCCCATATACAACAGGTAATGGGATGTGCAACAATGGTACTCATGCACAATCGATATACGTATGTACATATAAACAATAGTCATATCATTGAATCTAACCCTTGACGCATAATGCCATATGGGCGATTCCCCTGTAAATATTAAATCTACTCACCGATGATCTCGAGCTAGGTAAATCCAACCACCTTCTTTCCTTTCCATGTAGCGTCTGAAGTCTCCGCAATCGATCCTAATATCACATGACAACATAACAAGTGCAAATTAGAAACCTTCTGATAACACACGCAAACAACGGCAATAAACAAACCGACTCCCACAAGCTCCTAAGTGTTCGCTTAGTGGCTAAATGCGTGCAGCGACATCCTAGACCAACCCTACGGCTACTAAACGTATGAAACAACTAAACGAAAATTGGATAAATCCGCATCGCACGTTGCCGAAATGCTAGAATTCTAGCTAAACTGTCCCAGATTTTTCTACACAAAGAATTAGTGAAAGTTGTAAGTTCCATAAGACTACAAACAACCCCAGAGACCCCATGACCAAGAGACGAAACCCCAGTCCCCAATCTGGCCACAATTTGCGGCCAGAACCAATATATACGCGACCAAGTAGGAAGGGGGAAGGCTCAGGTTTTTAGGATAGCTTCTAGGTCTCCAAACTAGGTCTCTGTGATGGCAACTTCTCAAACAAAAACCTAGTTCGATAGCAGATTCACCCGAGACACAAAACTTAACCAAAATACGATATTTCACTCAAAACTAAAACTTTAAGGTTTAAAAATGAAAATAAAAGCAACACAACATCTTTAGAGCCTATTTAACAGTTAGAGATCACTACCTCACCAAACTTGCTCGAATACCCTAGCTTTCCAAGCTCCAAGTCATCTCAAGAGACTTAACTTGACTTTGTAAGGGGTTTTAATGAGGTTTGAAGAAGATTAGGCTTGGTTTTGTGATGGAGAAGTATACTTTCAGTTGAAGGAGAGGAGAAGGAGAAAATAATTGAGAATGAGAGAGTGAGGAAAAGAATTGGGAGTGTGAGATGATGAATGAGAGAGTGAGAGGGTAAGGGTGAGAGTAGCCATACTCTTTCTCTCTCTTCAATAAATGCTCCCCATGCTTGCCATGCCTCATCATTCCCCCAAAATTCAACTCTTCTATTTTCTTCAACAATTAAAACAAAAAACCCTTTTTGTTTAAAAACTAAATAAATAAATACATATAACATAATAACATGAGGATTAAGGTGCCATGCTACAATTTATGGTTAACACATATTAATCTTAGGTTAACATGCACAAGTGTGTGCAAGCTTAAAAATGATATAATAAAATATTAATTAATTTTAATAAAATATGTGAAAACTATTTTGGTTAACTTTTTATTAAAAACCCGCATTATTGTTTAATTAACACTAATCGCATTCTAAGGTGTTACACCATCTCTGTCCGCATTCCATCCAGCCATTTTACCGAGTCTCCGCTCTGAATGGCTTGCTGGAACCTAGTTGGCTCATCATTGTCAATGATGCAATCCTCCCTATCCCCATCAATGAGAAAACCGTAGTATCTCTCGGGCGGATAAGACAGCCTACTACTCCTGCGGAGTGGCGTGGGGATGTCCCATTCTTTTGAAACCTTTGGTTTTACCATGCTTTCAGTAATACCTTGTGGTTCTGGAATTTCTTCCAGTTCTATTGCGCTCCCACTAGTTTCTTTTTCCAAAAATTGATTTTCCAAAAAGTGGGCATGACGTAAAACAAAGACCTTTTGTTCCTCTGCGTAATAGAAAAGATACCCCTGGAGTTCTTTGGGTATCCCACAAACTTACAATGTACTGAGCATGCCTCGAGCTTGTCCGCATGCTACTTTTTAACAAAAGCTGGACATCCCCATATCTTCAGATATTGAAGATAGGGTTTCTTCCCACTCCACATCTGATATAGTGTGGTAGGCACAGTCTTGGTAGGAACCTTGTTCAAAAGATATGCAGCTGATTCTAGTGCATAGCCCCAGAAGGATCGCGGTAACTCATCGTTACTCATCATGGAACGTACCATATCCAATAAGGTTCGGTTCCGTCTTTCTGATACACCGTTGTGTTGTGGTGTGTCTAGAGGAGTAAGCTGAGAGAGAATTCCATTTTCTTTTAAGTAATCCAGGAACTCGGCACTTAAGTATTCACTACCTCGATCAGATCTAAGTGTCTTGATACTTTTGCCGGTTTGTTTTTCCACTTCATTTTTATATTCTTGGAATTTCTTAAAGGCCTCGGATTTATGTTTCATTAATAAGACATATCCATACCTAGAGAAATCATCTGTAAAAGTAATGAAATAGGAATAACCACTTCTTGCATGTGTAGACATTGGACCACACACGTCGCTGTGTATCAGTCCCAAGAGCTCGCTCGCTCTTACTCCATGTCCAGTGAACGGAGTCTTTGTCATTTTTCCTTTGAGACATGATTAACAAGTTGCATAAGACTGATATTCGAACGGATCCAAATATCCCTCTTTATGTTACTTGGTCAACTGTGTTTCATTGATGTGACCCAGTCTACAATGCCATAAGAAAGTTTGATTTAATTCTGGAGACATTCTTTTTTGTGTGTTCTATACGTTGAAAACTTGTAGTTAGTTTAATACGTATATACCGTTGTTTAGTGTACCCGACCCAATCAAACCATGATTAAGGTGGATGTTTACGACATTGCTTACAAATGTAAAATCATAACTTTCTTTAGATTACAAAGATACAGAAATTATATTACAAGTCAAACCAGGTACAAAAAAATAGTTGCGCAAAACCAAAATATGTCTACTTGTCAATCCTAAGTGATTTTCTCTTACGGACACAGCATCCAGCTCGCTCCGTTAGCAACCCTGAGGGTTATATCACCCGCTTTTCAAAACTCTACGACTTCTCAATGCTTGCAAAGAATTAAAGGTATGAGATTCTGATCCGGTATCCAATACCCAGGAAGTAGAGTTGATTGACAGACAATTTTCAATCACAAACACACCTTAAGCCGAAACCACAACCTGCTTCATACCCTTGTTCTGGGCTTTCCAGGCCCTGCAATCCTTTTTCCAATGGCCCTTATTATGACAGTAGAAGCATTCTTCCTTCCCTACCGTCGGCCCCCCAACTTTTGCCTTGCTCCTTCCCTCTACTTTTCTAGCACCGCCTTTCGGCTTGGTGGGGGCCTTCTTCTTCTTCCCCTTGGCTTTTGCCTTGGATCTAAAAGAGGAAGATCCCCCAACAAGCAGAGCATGTGTCTCTCTGGACTTCTGCAGGGTGCCCTCAGCGCTCCTCAACATGTTGAGGAGTTCTGGAAGTGTAACTTCCTTCCCTTGAATGTTGAAATTCAAGATAAACTGGGCATAGGTAGAGGGGAGGGACTGTAGAATCAAGTCTGTATACAGCTCGTTCTCCAACGTGGTCGCCAGGTCCGCGAGCTCTTCAATGAAGCTGATCATCTTAAGGACGTGATCCCCTACAGATGACCCGATAGCCAACCTCGCTTGAAATAATTTCTTCACGGTCTCGTATCTTGCGATACGAGATTGCTTTCCATTTAAATCTTTGGTATGGAGGAAGATAGATTCAAGATCCATCTTCTCGTGCCGCCTCTGGTATTCATTATCCATAGAGGCCAACATGAGGCACTTGGCTTTCACACTGTCAATTTCCTATGTCTTATAGATCTCTTTATCCGTGATGCTGGAATTTAGACATGAGACGGCGGGGGCATTAGTAGTAAGAAGATAGCCCAGTTTGTCATATGTGATGGCCATCTGGACATTCCTGAGCCAATCTTTATAGTTTGGCCCCGTCAATATGTTTTTATCTAGAAGTAACTTAAGGCCGGTCGTCTTGGTTGCTGCAAATAGGAGAGAGAGAAGAAACACTTTAGCTGTTGGATATAATACCCTCAAAGTCAATTATTGGATCGCAGGCACGTGATTGCAATGATTGAGGGAGGACTTATACTGGTAGGACAGTCTTACTCGATATGATAGTATACGATCTGGTTTTTCTTTATAATCGTTGTAACTTTTTAGAAATCGTTTTGCGAATTTTCCGTTTTTAGGGCAAAATAGTCGGTATTTTCCGTTTTAACCCGATTGTGATCAAACTTCAATATAGACTTGCCGGCACCTAGTTTAGCAACAATAAAGCTAGTGCGTGAACTTTGGGGGTCAATGAGAAGTTTTGGTTCGCATAAATTTTTTCCCTAATAAAATAATATTTTAATGTTTTATTTGTGCACTTTATTAGTGGTAATTACTTTTTTATGCGGGTAAATTACTACTAATGTGGTTTTATGCTAAGTTAATCACTAAGTTTATGTTTAGAACCTTCTCTCTAAATATCTTGATATTTTGTGTAATTAAATGAATTTTCAAGAAAAGAAATGGTGACTAATGCTATTTTTTTTTTTTATTATGCAATTATTGCACTTATCTTCTAGAATTTTCTCCAAAATTCCACAACACCCTAGCCTTTCCTCTCATGGCCAGCCACCCATTCCCTTGTTGTCCTTCATCATCTTTCCACTCATTTCATCTCATTTTGCTTCAAAATAATCATGGAAAATCCAAATTAATTCATAGAAAATCAAATATAATCCAAAACCTTCATTCTTCTTCACAAATCTTGCTAAGATCTTCATTCTAGTGAGGATTTTGGAGGCAAAAGTGTGGATTATTCTTGTTTCAAGTTGTGTTCTTGGAAGGTATAAAATCTTAACCCTAATTTCTTTTTGTTGCTTAATACCTTTAATTAGCTTAATTAGATATTTAATTTAAGCTTTTAAATTAATTTTTAAAAATTTAAGATATCTTTTTGTTAATCAAATTAGGATTTTGATTAGTGAAATGGTTAGTTAATATGTTAAGCTTGAAGAAAATTAAATCAAATTGCTAATTTGTTAAATGATATTTTCCTAATCTGCTAGTTAAGCTAATTAACAAACTAAACTTTTGCTAATCCTAATTAGTGAAATCTAAAATTTTAGTAAAGGTATAAGTAGTTTAACCTTGCTATTTGAAGATGTTTGTAAGTTCTAGTTTTTGTAAAACTTGTAGTTTTGTGCTAAAATGATATATACTGCTTACTAGATTTACGGATATTTTAGGCGTGGGTTTCTTTTGACGTTGTGACGCTATGTATATTGATTCCACGCTATATCTTGTGTTGTGAATGTGCGACCGGTACGATCAGGGTCTAGACTTGGTAGTTGCGTCGCGTCACGTTCCTAGCTAGGGTCATGCCGATGTCGTTCGTGTCTTTGTGTAGCTTTTGCTCTTGAGTTCGTTTCGTAGTGTCGCTACATGCGTTAGCCACTAAACGGACACTCGAGAGTATGTTTGGAGTTGGTGCGTCGGTCAAACATAGTTATACGTATTTTTGGTCGATTGCTTATATACACTTGCTTTATTGTTATATGTGTTCAGGATCGCAGGCGGGGACTTCGGGCGCTGCGAAAAGGGGAAAGCGAGTGGTAGGCTTTACTTAGCCAGGAGCTTGGTGAGTAGATTTAACATCTACAGGGGAATCTCCCGCATGGCGTTATGCATCTGGGCTAGAGATGTTATATATTGTCGCATATTCTATTTCATATATAGAGTTGCGCATACACCTTATTGCCTAGTTATTTGTTGTGCTTGGACTTGTACCCTTAGGACACTGCACTATTATTGACGGCTCATGTTGCACGAGCACTGATTGTATGCCACACACACCATCAATAATTGCCATGACACGCACAACACACATATAGATATGATATTGTTGGGTTAGGGACATTGTGACATTGATTCATATTTCTTTATGCATATGACATATAGCATACCTGTATACCTACATGCTTACACATATGCCTTGACAGGCTTACATGCTAGTTACCTGTATATCTATAGGGTATTGTACCATTGGTGATAGGTACATACACACATAATGACATAACCATATGTATACCTTGTGTACATACTTCACTTATACCTGGAGGGTATATTACATCATTAGTGATATGTAGATACATATACCTTGCTATACCTTCATGTTTACCTACATATCTGGCTGTAGCTACATGTCTACCTTTATTTGATGTTATATAGACTTGGAGAAATTAGGAACCGCATGATATATATATTAACTTGTTGCAGTTAAATAGCGGTTTTTCCTTTATATGCTCATATTACTGTTTCATGTTGCATATATTACATTCATGGATTTTATATGATGTTCTCTGATATTTTTACTCCTAAGTATATATAACAGTGGAATGGGACACTGTTATATATGCCTATATACATATATTAGTGGAATGGGACGCTAATCTATGTGTATTGATTCATGCATTTATACTTATTCATTACTTGATGTTTTCTGGATTTGAGGACTGTGGTGGTTTTCATGAAATTATGCAAGTATTCTTATTCTTACTTGATATTTGGATGCATCCACTCTGAGATTTGTTTTAATACCGATACGGGATCGAGAGTGTCGGTGTTTGGCACTTAAGATTCGAAGGACGTATAATACAGATACGGGATCGAGAGTGTCGGTGTTTGGCACTTACGATTCGAAGGACGTATAATACCGATACGGGATCGAGAGTGTCGGTGTTTGGTACTTAAGATTCAAAGGACGTATAATACCGATTTGGGATCGAGAGTGTCGGTGTTTGGCACTAAAGATTCGAAGGACGTATAAATATGTTTTGGATCAATAGTGTCAGTGTTTGGCACTTAGGATTTGCTGTTTTGGATCATTTAGGATTCGCTGTGACTTACAGGATATATGAAATTTACTTGATATTGGACACTTAGGATATACGAGATTTACTTGATAATTGGATACAGGATATATATGAGATAGACTTGATATTGTACATTCAGGATATACGAGATTTACTTGATATTGTACATTCAGAATTTATGAGACTTACATGATATGGGAGCCAATTTGGGGGCTGATTTGAGAAAATTGGGATTTGGATTGTCTTGATGGACTTTGTGTAAGTCGATGTGCAACACCCCACGAGTTGCGGGGAGGCGGAAATATGAAAAACGATCTTGTTCTTTAAGCATACATCGACTAACCGAAGATCTTTGCTAAACGATAATTAACAACAACCATAGAAGTTCTTAGCTACTATGTAAAGAGATTATACCTAGTGAATCATGTCCTTCGTCTTTTCGTTCTCTACGTCCTCCTCGGCCTCCTCTAAGTGATAGATGATCCACCCGAGAACCATAATCCAAGCTTCACGTCCAAACTTGAAGTAACTAAGTTTCTCTAGTTGCTAATCAAAGGAACTTAGATCATATAGAGTTAGGTTATGGAGTGTTTAGTCTATTCTAATCCTTGATCTCAACTCATGAGTGGTAGGATTAGAGTTTGAAGAGAGAGTGAGCTTGAGGAGAGAGAAGGTGAACAAGATAATGATCATGAAATTGCTTCTCACTTGAATATATATGAAGCATAATGAATTATCAAATAAATGAATAAATATGATTATTCATCATGCTACATTAATTCAATATGAGTGATTCACTATATGAATCATTAAGCATTTAATGATGCATTAATGATATGATGAATCACACAAAATGAGTCACAATTGCATTTAATGAAAATTCCACCTAAACCCTCAAGTCACCATACTTCTAGAAGCTTCCCACAAAATTACGAGAACGCCCCTCCCATCCGTGAAAACACGGAAAAACTTTAGACTGTATAAATCCAATAACCTGATACTAGAATCTGGCTCAAACCAAAGCCGGCTAGTAAAAACTGTCCGAACGTCGTACGTGCGTTTAAACACGTATGCGTCCGAACCCTTGTCGTAAAACCATACGACCTCTATATCGTTTCGCCTGGAGTTGGGAAATCTCTGTGTGGGACTCTAAAGACTCGACTATTACGCTGGCAGTGGGTTTAACCACAGACCGCAAGCGTCACTAACTGTACGTAACGGTCCCCGGGTAGATGTCGATAAGAAGGCCGATGAGGAAACCCATCCGAACTCCTACTGAGCCTGTCCGTGACAATATCCGCGCAGTCCGGTCTGTTCGTCTAAGAGTATCGCATGTATGGTCTAGGGAGGTGGTAAATGTCAGACCCCTAATAACCGTACAAGTCGTGTCGGCATGGCTCAATTACCATCCGAGAATCTACTGATCAGTCTATCAGTAATTCTCAATCAGCCCTGGCCAGGGACTTATGGTAATGACCAACCGATCACCGTGCGATATCAACTCCCTATACCGGGAGAGACGAATCCCTAACAGTCACTCACTGCCTCCACGTGGCTCGGGATTGTGCCCAACTAAAACCTGTTTGCACGACTCCTTTGAACCGTGGTAGGGTAGTAATCAAAGCGCAGTGGGAACTCACACGAGACAAATGACGACCTTAAGTCAACGGACTATCTGCATACATGTCACCTGAGAACTGCTATCTGACGTTAGGTATAAATACCATCCAGTCAGTTCTCGGCGAGTCCTGTCCGGTGTACTCACACCCAGTGAGCATCTGTATACAATCTTAGGTGCACTCCACCAATGGCTGCGGGACCAATCCATCCCCTCCTCAGGGTCTAGATATGTATACACTAGTCTACTCCGGAGTATCGATGGCCAGACTCGATACTCCTGCGACCAGGGACATCTAAGGATGTGCCTATTGACTATCCAGCTCCCATAAGTATGACTGCCATCACAACGTCGGTAGTCAGGCAAACACCCTATGGGCTTTATTAACATGTATATATATATATGAATACTACGCAAAATATATCATATGTTAAGATAAAGACAAACCAAATAGCGTACTATCATATTAAGCAAGATTGTCATATACATACATATCCCTAGCATCCTATACAATGAAGGCATCTAGGGCATATATATCCAACAATCTCCCACTTGCACTAAGGCCTATAATTGGCGCAATGAGTACCCACTGTCTGCACTAGATCCAGTTGCTGGCGTACCGCATGCCCAACATCTCAAACAGCCTCTCGAACTGGACTTGAGGGATGGCCTTGGTGAATGGATCTGCCGTGTTGTCTTTTGTGTCCACTCTCCGTACCTCGATCTCCCGACGATCCACGATCTCCCTGATCAGGTGAATCCGCCTTAAGATATGCCTGGATTTCTGATGAGACCTTGGTTCCTTCGCTAATGCTACAGCCCCATTGTTATCACAATACAAAGGTATTGGATTGGCAATGGACGGAACTACCTGAAGTTCAAAGATGAACTTCCTCATCCAGACAGCCTCTTTTGTGGCTTCACTAGCAGCTATATACTCAGCCTCCATAGTTGAGTCTGCGACGGTATCCTGTTTGGAACTCCTCCAACATACCGCCCCTCCATTGAGGATAAACACAAAATCCGAAATGGATTTAGAATCATCTTTGTCACTTTGGAAGCCAGAGTCAGTAAAAGCCTCTACCTGGAGGTCCCCTTTACCGTAAACTAAGAACATCTCCTTAGTCCTTCTCAGGTACTTGAGAATGTTCTTTACTGCTATCCAATGTTTCTCACCTGGGTCAGATTGATACCTGCTTACCACACCAAGTGCATAAGCTACATCTGGTCTTGTACATAACATCGCATACATTATAGATCCTACTGCCGAAGCGTAGGGTATAATGCCCATGCGAGCCCTCTCTTCATCAGTCTTTGGAGACATCTCTTTTGAGAGGGTGATCCCGTGACAAGCGAGCATATTACCGCGCTTGGAATCTTCCATACTAAATCTCTTTAGTATAGTGTCAATATACCTGGACTGTGAAAGTCCTAACATTCTATTAGATCTATCACGATAGATCTTAATTCCCAAAATGTAGGTTGCATCACCCAAGTCTTTCATGGAGAATTTCTGTGATAAGAAGAGCTTTACTGATTGTAGCATAGGGACATCATTCCCTATTAGTAGTATGTCGTCGACGTACAAAACGAGAAAGACTACTGCTCCTTCTACAATCTTCCTATAAATACATGGTTCATCTACACTTTTGATAAAGTCAAATTCTTTGACTGTCTCATCAAAGCAGATGTTCCAACTTCGCGATGCTTGCTTTAATCCATAGATGGATTTAAGCAACTTGCACACTCTTCCGCTGCTCCCACTGTCTAAGAAACCTTCTGGTTGATCCATGTAAACACTCTCTTCTAAATGTCCATTTAGAAAAGCTGTTTTTACGTCCATCTGCCAGATTTCATAGTCATGGAAGGCAGCAATGGCAAGCAGGATCCGAATGGATTTAAGCATAGCTACAGGTGAAAAGGTTTCATCATAGTCCAATCCTGGTCTTTGACGAAAACCTTTTGCAACGAGTCTAGCTTTGTAGGTTTCCACTTGTCCAAGTGCACCAATCTTCTTTTTGAAGATCCATTTGCATCCAACTGGTTTTACCCCAGGAGGAGCAACTTCTAAAGTCCATACTTTGTTGGTGTACATGGATTCCATTTCGGATCTCCTAGCATCCATCCACTTCACCGAGTCAATACTCGTGATAGCCTGCTGAAAACTAGTAGGCTCATCATCATCGATGATGCAATCCTCTCGATCCCCATCTAGAAGAAAACCATAGTATCTCTCAGGAGGATGAGAAAGCCTGCTAGATCTGCGGAGTGGCGTTGGTTCGTCATGTTCTATTGAAATCTGAGGTTCTACTAAGTCCTCGGTAGCAGTTTGAGGTTCTGGAATTTCTTCCAGCTCTACCGCACTCCTACTAATTTCTTTTGCAAGAAATTCACTCGTTAAGAAGACAATGTGGCGAGTGACAAACACCTTTTGTTCTTTAGTGTGGTAGACCATGTACCCCCTTGAATGTTTGGGGTATCCTACAAACTTGCACAAAACCGATCGTGCCTCGAGCTTGTCCGGACTATGCTTTTTAACATATGCCGGACACCCCCATATCTTGATATACTTGAGATATGGTCTCTTCCCGCTCCACATTTCATATGGAGTGATAGGCACAGACTTACTTGGAACTCTATTCAATAAGTATGCTGCTTATTCTAGAGCATAACCCTAGAAGGAAAGTGGCAACTCAGCACTACTCATCATTGAACGCACCATATCTAATAGTGTGCGATTCCTCCTTTCTGATACACCATTATGCTGAGGTGTATAAGGCAGACTAAGCTGAGAGAGAATTCCATTCTCTTTTAAGAAATCAAGGAAACTGGTACTTAAGTATTCTCCACCTCGATCAGATCGAAGTGTCCTGATGCTTTTACCAGTCTGTTTCTCTACTTCATTTTTATACTCTTTAAACTTTTCAAAGGCCTCGGATTTATGTTTCATTAAGAACATATGTCCATACCTAGAGAAGTCATCAGTAAAAGTGATGAAGTAGGAGTGACCGCTTCTCGCATGCGTAGACATTGGACCACATACATCACTGTGTACAAGTCCCAAGAGTTCTGTGGCTCTTGCTCCGTGTCCGGTGAATGGAGATTTGGTTATTTTTCCTTTGATACATGATTGACAAGTTGCATATGATGAATATTAAAACGGATCTAAATATCCATCTTTATGTAACTTTTTCAACCTTGTTTCGTTTATATGACCAAGTCTACAATGCCATAGAAAGGCTTGGTTTGAATCTGGAGCCTTTCTTTTAAGTGTGTTTTGAATATTGAAAATTCGAGGTTGATTAAGTATATATATGCCATTTTCTAGTGTGCCATACCCAATCAGTTTTTGATTTTGGAGAATGTTCATGACTTTTCTTTCAAGCGCAAAATTATATCCTTCATTAGATAACTAAGATACTGATATAATATTACAGAACATACTGGGAATACAAAAACAGCTGTACAACACCAAAATGTGCCCACTAGTCAACCCTAGGTGATATTCCCCTATTGCAATAGCATCTACATGCATTCCATTGCCCATCCGGAGAATCATATCACCTGTCCCCAGTACTCTACTATTTCTCAGATCCTGCAATGAATTACAGATGTGAGAACCAGAACCGGTATCAAGTACCCATGATGTAGAGTTTACTGAAAGACAATTTTCGATTACGAACACACCTGAAGCAGAAGCAACAGCTTGCTTCTTGTCCTTGGCTTTGAAGGCCATACAGTCCTTCTTCCAGTGCTCTTGCTTGTGACAATAATAGCATTCGTTTATATCTGCCTTCACCCTTCCTGCCTTGTTCGTTCCCTGCACCTTCTTGACCCCGCCTTTCGGTTTGGTGGCTTTCATCTTCTTCTTCCCTTTAGCTTTCGCTTTAGATTTAGAAGAGGATGATTGGCCAACATACAGAACGGGGATCTTCTCCTTTTTCAAGGAGGTCTCTGCTACCCTCAACTTGTTGAGGAGCTTTGGAAGATCAGCTTCTATTTCGTGCATGTTGAAGCTTAGCAAGAACTGAGAGAAGGTGTGGGGAAGGGACTGCAAAATCAAGTCGATTTACAAATCATTCTCTAGCACGCATCCCAGGTTTGCGAGTTCCTCAATGAGGCTGATCATTTTAAGGACGTACTCTCCTACAGGCGATCTTGGAGCTAACCTCATCTGGAAGAGTTTCCTTGAGGTCTCGTACCTCGCGATACGGGAGTGCTCCCCATACAATTCCTTGCAATGGAGAAAGATGGATATAATATCCATACTCTCGTGCTGTTTCTGGTGTTCATTGTTCATGGACGCCAGCACGATACACTTAGCTCTCTCACAGTCTAGATCCCAAGTTTTGCGAACTTCCTTGTCCACAATTGAGGAATCTGGTCCTGGGATAAGGGGAGGAACAGCGGTGGTAACATATGCTACTTTGTCTTAAGTCAGTGCAATGTTGACGTTCCTTAGCCAATCTTTATAGTTCTTCCCGGTCAGTATATTTTTTTCAAGTAATAGTTTTAGTCCTGTCATGGTAGCTGCCAGAGAGAGTGAAAAGAAAATACTCAGCATATGATTCTTGCAAGTTTAGATTGGTTATCAATTTATCTAAACAGGATGGCTCCTACTGTTTCCTCAAATCCTTCTTCAAAACCTAAAAGAAGAATTAGTCAGGATTTTAATCACACGTCACAATACTTGGTTAACTTTTCAGCCAGGCCAGTGTTGGTACTTCGAGGGAGGTTTTCCAACGCTTTCGCGAAGTTCCTTAATTAAATAACCTCTTTTCCCTGGAGGCGTAGCCCCTCTAACACCTTTCTGGACACCTACTTGGTTTATAACATTGATTGTTTAAGTGAGAAAGTTTCCCGAGAGTAATCCTACTCATCAGTGGGATCGGGATCCAACTATCATTACATGATGTACTAGATGGAAGCCACTCTAGTCACCACACTCCAGAAGGTATGCTAAATCTGCAAGTTTCCTTTATGTTTGAAACTCCCGATATGATTTTTACCCCAAGCTCTTATGACCTTGACGTAGGCCAACAAATCATAAGACGCAAGTCAAGTTCTACCCGTCGTTGTCCTGATTAATTTAGGTACATCGTACATGCCCTTGACGTAGGCCAACAAGGCTGTACGTCTATACTATACTAATACATCTATCTATGCAACAAATAAGCAAACCACACCGCTATCATCCACTATGCCTAGACGTAGGCCAACAAGCATAGCATGAATACGATGTGCTGTCTATTTGAAACGACGGAGGGTTACGGCTGGTTTTTGGCAAAAAACCGTTAACGTAGTGAACTTGATATGATCGAAGGAACTATGATAGCCTTTATTAAAAGGAGTGGTTTAAGCTCCGCATTTAAAATTTGCTTTTTGAAGAAAACCGAGTAGTTTTGAAATTGTTCCAACGATACAGTTTTGGTTTTATTTTCTTTGCATTAATAATAATGCGTCCCATCATTAACCTATCATTACAGATAACAACGAAAAAACAACGTCCTCTTATGCCATCCGCATTCGCCACGGGGTCCCGTCATCACCCGTTAGGTTACTTAATAACGGCAGAGCGGGGGCTGGGCTAGCACGGGTGTAAAACATAAGTGACGTCTAAATAGCTATCATATATAGATATTGTACATTCGTCAGACGCAATAATAGGCATTCCAGATCACAGATAAACTTTATTGTATATGCAAGCAATCCGCGTTTCTTTTGAGCCTGCAACGAAAAGACGGATTACACAGTTGTGATGAATAGCCATTACCCCACCCCAGACCCCTACGGGTACGGCAAACTACAAGCCTAGTACCCAAAGTGAAGCGGTCTCCCTCAACGACGTGAGTAGGCCACTAAACACTTCAAAGTACCCGGTAGTTTGTGCACCCCACCTTGGGTCTATCCTAGGAGCAGAAAATAGTAAAAAGAAATAATACAACGGTGGCTACAACCGCAACCTGGATGTGCCCCGCAAAAATAATATTACAACTTATTACAATTACATCGAATGAATTAATACAATAACCCATCACAAAACCCCGGCTAATCATCACAACAATCCAATACAGTTCATAATCACAAACAGCTAAAACATTACAGATATATGCAACCCCCTGCCAACCGACATACTAGCAGTTAGGGGAGGTTTATGAACACATAATACAGTTCACAGATATAATCAAACAAACAAACATCGTATAATTTTGATCGATCAAACCCATTAGATTCTGCGCCAAAACTTCTCTGTAAACCTGAGACCTGAGCAAAAATTAAACATTCTAGAAAAGACAAAATATTCACAGAAGAGTTATTGGGAGATTTGGGGTGAATCGGGCTCAACTCGGCCGCGGATCCGCGGCGGATAGGTGGGATTGGCCGCAGTTCGGCGGTGTGTTGGCCGATTCATGCACCCAAATTTCTCCAGTGTTCTTAAGTTTCCCTGTAGGTTATTCTGGAGGTCCCTGAAAAATTTTTGGACCTCAATTTAAAATCGACAGAAACTGTGTGAATACGATATATTTTCCGGTTCGTTTTGCGTTCGAAATTCATACGACTTTGCAAGTGAGTTAATTATTGTTTAGTGAGGCTCTGATACCACTGTAAGTCGATGTGCAACACCCCACGAGTTGCGGGAAGGCGGAAATATGAAAAACGATCTTGTTCTTTAAGCATACATCGACTAACCGAAGATCTTTGCTAAACGATAATTAACAACAACCATAGAAGTTCTTAGCTACTATGTAAAGAGATTATACCTAGTGAATCGTGTCCTTCGTATTTTCGTTCTCTACGTCCTCCTCGGCCTCCTCTAAGTGATAGATGATCCACCCGAGAACCCTAATCCAAGCTTCACCTCCAAACTTTAGGTAACTAAGTTTCTCTTGTTGCTAATCAAAGGAACTTAGATCATATAGAGTTAGGTTATGAAGTGTTTAGTCTATTCTAATCCTTGATCTCAACTCATGAGTGGTAGGATTAGAGTTTGAAGATAGAGTGAGCTTGAGGAGAGAGAAGGTGAACAAGATAATGATCATGAAATTGCTTCTCACTTGAATATATATGAAGCATAATGAATTATCAAATAAATGAATAAATATGATTATTCATCATGCTACATTAATTCAATATGAGTGATTCACTATATGAGTCATTAAGCATTTAATGATGCATTAATGATATGATGAATCACACAAAATGAGTCACAATTGCATTTAATGAAAATGCCACCTAAACCCTCAAGTCACCATACTTCTAGAAGCTTCCCGCAAAATTACGAGAACGCCCCTCCCATCCGTGAAAAAATGGAAAAACTTTAGACTGTATAAATCCAATAACCTGATACTAGAATCTGGCTTAAACCAAAGACGGCTAGTAAAAACTGTCCGAACGTCGTACGTGCGTTTAAACACGTATGCGTCCGAACCCTTGGCGTAAAACCATACGACCTCTATATCGTTTCGCCTGGAGTTGGGAAATCTCTGGGTTGGACTCTAAAGACTCGACTACTATGATGGCAGTGGGTTTAACCACAGACCGCAAGTGGCACTAGCTGTACGTAACGGTCCCCAGGTAGATGTCGATAAGAAGGCCGATGAGGAAACCCATCCGAACTCCTATTGAGCCTGTCCGTGACAATATCCGCGTAGTCCGGTCTGTTCGTCTAAGAGTATCGCATGTATGGTCTAGGGAGGTGGTAAACGTCAGACCCCTAATAACCGTACAAGTCATGTCGGCATGGCTCAATTACCATCCGAGATTCTACTGATCAGTCTATCAGTAATTCTCAATCAGCCCTGGCCAGGGACTTATGGTAATGACCAACCGATCACCGTGCGATATCAACTCCCTATACCGGGAGAGACGAATCCCTAACAGTCACTCACTGCCTCCACGTGGCTTGGGACTGTGCCCAACTAAAACCTGTTTGAACGACTCCTTTGAACCGTGGTAGGGTAGTAATCAAAGCACAGTGGGAACTCACACGAGACAAATGACGACCTTAAGTCAACGGACTATCTCCACACATGTCACCTGAGAACTGCTATCTGACGTTAGGTATAAATACCATCCAGTCAGTTCTCGGCGAGTCCTCTCCGGTGTACTCACACCCAGTGAGCATCTGTATACAATCTTAGGTGCACTCCACCAATGGCTGTGGGACCAATTGTCACGACCCGAAAGTGCGGAACGTGATCGGCACTTAGATTACGAAGCATCTAGAGGCGCAACGTAATCTAAGTAAGCCGAAGCCCAGAAATCTAAACCATAAAAGAAGAAGAAGTAAAGGAAAACATGAAGAAAACAAGTTTAAAAGCAACATCCAATTTCTCAAAAATTTCGGCAGAGTCTCATTTGTAAAAACTGGCCCCAAACGGGTACAAACAAGAATGAATACATATAAACAATAAAAAGCATCCCCAACGGGAGCTAGCTCTATGCCAAAAGGCGGAAACAACCACACCAATGCACAAAAGTATACAACGCCAAAAGGCGAGCCTCAAAACTCAAAAGAAAACAAAACCACCAGATATCATAATAATACAAGCGCGACTCTAAGGTCGAAATAAATAACTGGTCCAGTAACTATCAAGTAATACAAGTTTGGTTGATGGAGCTTTCTAGATACAAATGAAATAATAAAAGTACAATGGCGGTCTAAATACAAATGAACCAACCTGCCGTGCAAATCACCCTAAATGGATAGATGTGCCAGCAAGCTGCCAGGGAAACCTGTACATCGAACCTGTAATAAAATTTGGCACAACGGGGGTGAGTTGCCAACTCGTGAGTAGAATATATCTGCGAAAAGAAATCGAAATGCACGACGCTATCCTAGGTCATAATAATATAACAATATACTCAAGTAAAGGAAGGATAATAAGCTACGTGTAAATGCAAATGCCCCGTGCTCGTGTCAGTGCCTCATATAGTACTAAGCCATGTGAATGAGTATGCATGCACCATGAATGTAAAATAACCAATCCTGAAATCTAGATATATCTGTATAAGAAATCTTTAGCTTTTATCATAGTAACATGTGTATAGAATCTGAAATATCAACGATGAAATCCATGGAAATCCGTGTCAAGTATCGACACAAAACATGTAAATCTCAAGTCTCAATACCTCATAATCTCAATGTCTCATAGTCTCAATATCTCGGGCTCCGTCAGTCCGGATTGGCCCATATCATCAAATCTCACGACAACGGTCGGTATCCTCCGGATATCCGCCGTGCCAGACATCACCGGTAGGTAGTCCTCCCCTGCCAGGCACATCGTCTACAACTTGATCTTCTTGCCCCGGGGTACCATACCGGGCCTACCATGTACCCGAGAAGGTTCATCCACTCCTCGAATCGGGTCTTGAAATCCAACAGAAAACATGAAATTTCATGGTGGACGACACATACATCACGAGAAAACCGCATCTGATGTTTTAAAAAGAGAGGAGGAGAGAGTGAGAGAAGTTTTTATATATTCTTGCGGTTTTCCCCAAAAATCCCGAAATCTCATAGAAATCCAAAATCCCAAAATCATGAGTAAGTATATGATAAGTGTCGGCATATGCCCCATAATACTGCATGATAACATGAAAATGCGAATGCATGAAATGTCTAAGTAATACATACCATGTCTATACTAACACCAGAGAGTAATCACAATATTATATCGATCTAGCTGTTAGCTGAATGTATCAATAAAAGATAATAAGATCTAAGTGTACGTGACATAGCAATTACCGATAATGATGTGTGTGAGCCGGCAAATAAGTGTGCGTGGAATATGCGCATCATCGGTAATGGTGCTTGTGTCCTAACAGGCAGAGTTTTATACTGATTACAGAAATATATGTATGAACATGCAACATTATGATTACGGTATGAATGTAAAGACGGATGTGTAATAACCACTCATCTGTGATATACCAGTCTAACTACAACTATAAGACCCGAGCCTAAACTAGTGTTCATCTGACCCCCTAAGGAACTAAACCTAAGAAACTGGTCGGTAAGAAAATAAGAGTCCACCTAAGGTCTGGATCCATATCACTAATAGTCGGCGATCCAGCCTCAATAGAATCACGTACGTAGTACGGCTTTCTCGAATCAAGAGTGCGGATCAATCATCATATCTACGCCTCGTACGGTAAAATCCATCGTACGGCATCCCAATATCGGGGTACGGGTCAAGTATCTCCTACGTGTCTCATCATTCGTATAATATCATCATCAACACATGTCATTATCAAGGTGCTATACTGTAATCGCATACATCATATATCATTGCCAGTATAAATATACATCATTAATTTATCCTCAGAAATATCATGTATATGTATCATATTGTGATTAAGTCACACTTAGATCATATCGTAATCAAGTCATACCTATATGATATCGTAATCAAGTTACACATATATCATGTCGAAATCAAGTCACACCTATATGATGTCATAATCAAGTCACACCTATATGATATCATATCAGAATTTCAGGCACAGGTTACGGTCCGGGTTCTATTTTAAAGTCCCATGTACTTCAATATCATCACCACCTTTTATTATTATTCATGTATACAAATCCATTATCTCATTTTCTAATGATCTTCTAACATCAAAACACGACTGTATAGCTAAGAATCACGGCATCAGCCCAGTTATATTGTTTCATCCCTGTGTATCATGTCACATCCTTGTATCACATGCACGTATTGTATATATATATATATACCTACACCTAGTCCTATATATATACACACATACACGTATACACCACGTTGAGTCTCATGTGTGCGTGTGTGTGTATCTACCTGAAACCTACGAATCTCCTCCAAGATATTCATCCTCGGATAAGGTCTTTCTAAATCAATCTAATCCAACCTAAGGTCACTACTAGGGTCCTACTCATCAAGAATCTAAGGTCATGTCTGGCTTATTAATGACAATAAGTACTTATTCCTATTCTACGCTTGCGGGGGTGCTAAACGCCATCCACCCGACTTTCTCCCGTAGATATACATCTACTCACCTGGTCCTTGTCTGCCGAAAATGATGTCGCCCACCTCTTCTTCCTCGTCCGAAGTCCACGTGAGGGGTACCTATACGCAAACACATATAATATCGTAAACTGAATCACAGACAAAGCCAAAACGACGCACGAAATGCGCATAGGTTAAAACCTATGTCCCGCTCATGCAAAAGAACCAAATATCGCTCGATATCGGCGTACAAACTCCGATTAATCAAGATAAACATCAACAAACAACTCATAGTTTTAAAACTCATTACTTATAATATAAAACATGATTTAATTCATCGAAACCCTAAAATCGATCAAATCGCCCGATTTCGTAAAACCTGAAAACACCAATTTACCGTTTTACTTCAAAACTTGTTGTTTAAAAGAAACTAATGGTCATAGTATTAATTAATTATCATAACTAGACTATATA
The DNA here is from genome assembly GCA_030015575.1 of Agapanthus africanus. NCBI lineage: Eukaryota > Viridiplantae > Streptophyta > Magnoliopsida > Asparagales > Amaryllidaceae > Agapanthus > Agapanthus africanus. The sequence goes on along the minus strand of CM057345.1, from coordinate 386,557,600 downwards.
AACAATCACTATATTTTTAACACCCTAATTTATATTAGTTTGAAAATTCTAGTTTGCAAACTTGCCCGATTTCGATACTTTTAAGGAAAATTTCACAATATCACATCTAAACTGGATTTTGCATGAATTAATGCATTAAACTACAATTCATGATGATAATAATATAATGAAATAATAATTTAGATTTTAAACCTCATTTATTTAAGAATTTCCAAAATCTAGTTAGCAAAAATAGCATTTTTTATTAGTATTTTTCAATTATCAATAGAAACTAGTAACCAATTTAAGTTTTTCATTCCACTAACAAGTTAATATCCTCATTAAAACCACAATCTAGTGTTACAAACATTAATTGGAATTTTATCTCACCAATATATACAATATATTGAAATCTAGTTTGCAAAATGGATTAATTTAAACAATTTTGGATAAACAATTTACAATATATCAACCATACAAGATTTTCCACTTCTAAAAATGTTAAACTAGTTCTTATAACCCTAATTAATTAATAAAAACCATAACTTAATTTTATAAATCCTAACTTGAATTTTAAAACTTGTATATAGAATTTATTTATTAAATCTATTTATGCTTAAATGAAACATCTAATAACAATAAATCAAAAGAAGAAGATTTATACCTCCACAACATGAAATCCAAACATGAAAATAAGCCTCCAAAATGAATGCTTTCCATCTCCAAAATCCATGTAAAGATGAGCAAAGAATAGAGGGTAGGAATTAATTAGGATTTTGTGGGTTTTTTATTGAATTTTTGATGATTTTTGATGATTTTTAATACAAAAATGAAGGGGGGAAAATTGTGGGGCTTCCCATGGTGGTGAGGACGGCCATGCGGTGAGGAAAAGAGAGGAGAGTGAGAAAAGGTGAAGAAAAGTGTAGAAGGTTTCACAAAAATATCACACAATTAAGTCTTTTCATGAATTTATTTAAAAATTCTTTATTTTCTTCACTCCATTTGACCTAGAATGGTCTAGAACCATTGTAAAATTTTGAAAATAAATTTTGCATGAAACACACTTGATTCTAATATGTAATGGTTCAGTTTTGCTAATTAAACCCATTGAAATTTGTAATTTACACTAATTTAGTGTAAAAATAAAGCTTATGTTAATATTTAAAATAATTAATTTAAGAAAAATATTTAATTAAAATAAAAATTTATAAGTGGCTAAATAAACAACATTTACTAGTAATAACATAATTAAAATAGGTATTTTTAAATTTATAGTGAAAAAAATTACGGTTTAGTTTTACGAAAAATACGTTTTACTTTACTGAAAATCATAAAATTCACTTAAACGATTTTATTTATTTAATTATTTATTTAATTATTTTTAAAACGTTACAATCTTCCCCCTTTAAGAAATTTGGTCCCCGAATTTAAATTAAAACTCCCCCCAATTACTAAAACATTCAGCAAAACACTCAAATCGTCGGGGCTCCGAAATCATCAATACATAAAACACGTTTTTAGCAAGATACAAGCGCATGAAAAACAAGTACATAACTCAAAATCAAAACTCCGTTAAACATAACACAATCATCGGAGTTATGGTGAAAATAAAATATCCAAACCCAATATGAAAAACCAACATATTATACATCAAATCTATAACTTATATATAGTGTGCATCATAGTAAAACCGTCCAAATATCTGCATAAAGAAGCATGCAAGAACCCCTTTTTGAAAATCGCCGTGTGATGCACGTGTCACGGCACAAGTAGCGGACGTTTATTTTAAATATATATATATATATATATATATATCTTTTATTTAACATACACGTCCCGCTTGGTTACTAAATCAAATAGTAATGATTATAAAAACATACTGCTCAAGCTGAAATCAATCCCAATCACATCATAAAAATATCATGTGTGTCCGGTGCGCACCGAAATCGAAACCAAATACAGATGCCACAAATACACACAAAAACGAAACTAAGTGCAACATGTGTGCACCAAAAACTGTAAGTCCACGTTGCGACCCCCGGTTCTTACGGGGAGGCGGAAACGGTATAAAATCAAAATTTTAACGCAAGAGGCAACATGGACTAAGCTAGGTCGGGATCTTTACCTAAACTAAAACTAGCATACTAAGCTAAAGATATTTAGCTACTCGGATGAAGATGGTTATACCTAAACTTGAACTCCTTCTCTTCAAGCTCCGATGGTGGTTCGATGGCTCCTTCTCGTTGTCTCCGTACGCCGAAGATAGATCCACTTGAAAGCTCCGACCTTTAGCTCCTTCTTCGTTCTTTGAAGAAACTAGTTCACTTGGTTTGCTAAACCTAGTGAACTAGAATGAGTAGAGATGATTTAGAATGGGATTTTATCTATGGTTCTTGATTCTCAACTCATGAGACAAGAGAACCATAGATCAAGAGAGGGAGCAAGAGGTTGAGGGTGAGAGCAAGAGGAGAGCTCAAGAACAAGAGAGAGAATGAGCAAGAAAGAATGAGGCTCTCTTTTCTCTCTCACCCTCTCATAATCCAAAGTGATCATAACTCATCATATCAAAAAAGTCTTATGTGATGGTTAGAAGCAACCATAACCTTATCATGTCATGCACTCATTTTACTCAAATGAGCAAGCAAGAAAAAGTCTTTGGCATGAAATGATAACCATGGTTATCATGATGGTCAACTAGTCAAGCCTAGTCAACCGGTCAACAAGTCAACAAAAGTCAACAAGTCAACAAAGTCAACAAGTCAACAAAAGTCAACAAGTCAACAACCATATCACCATAATACTTAATTAATATAATAGTTAATCACATATCATATTCTCATTAGGGTTGAGCAAAAAGTCAAAAAGTCAACGGTCAACTGTCAACAACCCTAATGAGAATCCGCTGTCTGTGCCTCCCTGTCAACTGTGCATACACACCCGCATCCGCGTTCCGAGGAACACGAATGCAAACTGGATAAATCCAATCCCATAAGGTACACTAGGATCTGGCTTAAACCAAAGCCCGCTAGTGTAAACTGTCCGGACACTGTACGTGCACAAGTGCACGGATGTGACCGAACCCTGTCGCAAAACCATGCGACCTGTCGCAATACCATGCGACCTCTACTCTTTTGCCTAAAGGCGAAAAGCTTTCTGTGTGGGACTCTAAAGACTCGACACTACGCTGGCAGTGGGTTTAACCACAGACCGCAAGCGGCACTAGCTGTGCGTAACGGTCCCCAGGTAATGCCGACAAGAAGACCGACGAGGCGAAACCCATCTGAACTCCTACTGAGCCTGAGTGTGACATTCTCCGTACAGTCCGGTCTGTTCGTCTGATACATCGCATGGCGGGCCTAGGGGGCGGTAAACGTCAGTCCCCCAATAGCGGTACAAGTCATGCCGGAGTGAAGCCTAATACACCCTGAGATAACACTGGAAACCTACCAGTATATCTCGTTTGCCCTGGCCAGGGACTACTCGTGTAATGGCTCTCCTAGACACAGCGCGATGTCAACCCCCAATACCGGGAGAGACGAATCCTGTCTAACCGTCACTGCCTCCAAGTGCTTCGGGACTGCACCCAACCACCACCTGTTTGCATGACTCCTTTGAGCCGTGGTAGCGTAGTGATCAAAGTACAGTGGGAACACACCCGAGGCGAAGTGACAGTGTCAAGTCAGCGGACTAAGCTGTACTCATGTCACCTGGGAACTGATAACTGACGATAGGTATAATACCAACTAGTCAGTTCCCGACGAGTCCTGTCCAGTGTACCCGTAACCTAACGATCACCCGCATACTATCTCAAGTACGACGTACTGACGGCTGTGGGACAGACCGTCTCCCACACTGGGATGAGAAGCGCATGCGCTGGTCTACTCCGGAGTATCGATGCCCTGTCTCGATAGTCCTGCGACCAGGGACCTGCATAAGGATATGCTTATAGATTACCCAGCCCCACTAGTATGACGGCCATCACATCGCTGGTAATCAAGCAAAGATCCTAAGGGCTCTACTAATGTGTATAGGCGATATACAAAAATAAACACATGTACACATTGAAGTAGAAACAAACCAAGTAGCATACTACTATTTTGAGCAAGATTGTATATACAAGGTGAATATCCCAAGCATCCATTAAGTAATATACAAACCAGTATGATACAGTAATGGCCTCTAGGGCATATACACTAACAATCTCCCACTTGCACTAAGGCCATGTACTGGCGTATCGAAGACCTATCATCTCGATCAGCCGCTCGAACTGAGTCTGGGGCAGGGCCTTGGTGAATGGATCAGCAGTGTTATCTTCTGAAGCGACTCTCCGAACCTCGATCTCCTGGCGATCTACGATCTCCCTGATCAGGTGATAATGCCTTAAGATGTGCCTGGATCTCTGATGGGACCTGGGTTCCTTCGCTAAAGCTATAGCCCCGTTGTTGTCGCAATACAGAGGTATTGGATCAACAATGGACGGAACCACCTGAAGTTCTTTCAAGAACTTCCTTATCCAGACAGCTTCTTTTGCGGCATCAGATGCAGCGATGTATTCCGCTTCCATCGTCGAGTCTGCAACGGTTTCCTGTTTGGAACTCTTCCAACACACCGCCCCTCCATTGAGGGTAAAGACAAAACCCGACATGGACTTGGAATCATCCTTGTCACTCTGGAAGCTGGAGTTAGCAAAGGCCTCGATCTGGAGGTCTTTTCCGCCATACACCAAGAACATCTCCTTAGTCCTTCTCAGGTACTTGAGAATGTTCTTTACCGCTATCCAGTGTTTCTCCCCAGGGTTAGACTGATACCGGCTTACCACACTCAGTGCATAAGCTACATCCGGTCTGGTACACAACATCGCATACATTATAGAGCCTACCGCAGAAGCGTAGGGTATAATAGACATGCGATCCCTCTCCAAATCAGTCTTGGGAGACATCTCTTTAGAGAGGGTGATCCCGTGACAAGCCGGTAGGTTACCGCGCTTGGAATCTTCCATACTGAACCTCTTCAGTATGGTGTCGATGTACCTGGACTGTGAAAGTCCTAATATCCTCTTGGATCTGTCACGGTAGATCCGAATACCCAGAATGTATGAGGCATCACCCAGGTCTTTCATGGAGAACCTGTGTGACAAGAACCCCTTGACAGATTGTAGCATAGGAATGTCATTTCCTATTAAGAGAATGTCATCCACGTATAAAACGAGGAATACTACAGTTCTCGCTACAAATCTACTATAGATGCATGGTTCATCTGGATTTTTGATAAAGCCAAATTCTTTGACCGTCTCATCAAAACAGATGTTCCAACTCCGCGATGCCTGCTTTAGTCCATAGATAGACTTAAGCAACTTGCACACCTTTCCGCTGCTCCCACTCTGAATGAAACCCTCTGGCTGGTCCATATAGACACACTCCTCTAAATTTCCATTTAGAAAAGCTGTCTTTACGTCCATTTGCCAGATCTCATAATCGTGGAAGGCAGCAATGGCAAGAAGGATCCGAATGGATTTCAGCATGGCTACTGGAGAAAAGGTTTCGTCGTAGTCCAAGCCAGGTCTTTGACGAAAACCCTTTGCTACCAGCCTAGCTTTATAGGTCTCAACCTGTCCATCTACACCAATCTTCCTTTTGAAGATCCACTTGCATCCTACGGGTTTTACCCCGTCTGGAGCAATGTCCAACGTCCATACCTTGTTGGTGTACATGGACTCCATTTCGGTCCGCATTGCATCCAGCCATTTCACTGAGTCAACGCTCTGAACGGCCTGCTGGAAGCTAGTAGGCTCATCATAATCTATGATGCAATCCTCTCTATCCCCGTCTATGAGAAAACCGTAGTATCTCTCGGGCGGATGAGACTGCCTACTACTCCTGCGGAGCGGCGTAGGAATGTCCTGTTCTGTTGAACCCTCTGGTTCTATCAAGCTTTCAGTAACAGTCTGTGGTTCTGGAATTTCTTCCAGTTCTACTGCGCTCCCACTTATTTCTTTTTCTATGAACTGGTGTTCTAGAAAGTGGGCATGTCGAGAAACAAGAACTTTTTGTTCCTCTTCACAGTAGAAGAAATATCCCTTGGAATTCTTTGGATATCCCACAAACTTGCACAGTACTGAGCGTGCCTCGAGCTTGTCCGTATGCTGCTTTTTGACAAAAGCTGGACTTCCCCATATCTTAATGTGATTAAGATGGGGTCTCTTCCCACACCACATCTCAAATGGCGTGGTAGGCACAGTCTTAGTGGGAACTCGGTTCAAAAGGTATGCGGCTGATTCTAGCGCATACCCCCAGAATGATCGCGGTAACTCAGCGTTACTCATCATGGACCGCACCATATCCAATAGGGTGCGGTTCCGTCTCTCCGATACACCGTTATGTTGCGGGGTGTATGGAGGAGTAAGCTGAGAGAGAATTCCGTTCTCTTTTAAATAGTCCAGGAACTCGGCACTTAAGTATTCTCCACCTCGATCCGATCTTAGAATCTTAATACTTTTGCCGGTCTGTTTCTCTACTTCATTCTTATACTCCTGGAATTTTCCAAAGGCCTCGGACTTATGTTTCATTAAGAAGACATAACCGTACCTTGAGAAGTCATCCGTAAAAGTAATGAAGTAAGAATGTCCGCTTCGGGCATGTGTAGACATTGGACCGCACACGTCACTGTGTACGAGTCCCAAGAGCTCGCTCGCTCTTACTCCTTGTCCAGTAAACGGAGTCTTTGTCATCTTTCCTTTGAGACAAGATTGACAAGTGGCATACGATTGATATTCGAACGCATTCAAATATCCTTCTGTATGTAACTTAGACAACCTTCTCTTATTGATGTGACCCAATCTACAATGCCATAAGAAAGTCTGATTTATTTCTGGAGACTTTCTTTTGTGTGTATTCTGGACATTAAAAATCTGTGGTTGGTTTAACACGTATATACCATTACTCAATGTACCTGACCCAATCAGAACTTGATTAAGGTGAATGTTTACAACATTACTTACAAATGCAAATTCATAACCTTCTTTAGAAACTAAAGATACAGAAATGATATTACAAGTTGCGTTGGGTACAAAAAGCAATTACGCAAAACCAAAACATGTCCATCTGACATTCCCAGGTGATAGTCCCCCACGGCTTTAGCATCCATGCTAGCTCCGTTTGCAACTCTGAGGGTCATGTCACCTGCCTTCAAAACCCTACGGTTTCTCAACGCCTGCAAAGAATTACAGATATGAGATCCTGATCCGGTATCCAATACCCAGGAAGTAGAGTTTATTGAAAGACAGTTTTCAATAACATACACACCTGAAGCTGAAGCTGCAACCTGCTTCAATTCCTGTGTTCTGGCCTTCCAGGCCCTGCAATCATTCTTCCAGTGTCCTTTCTTATGACAATAGAAGCATTCTTCCTTATCCACAAGCTTCCCCGCTATCTTTGTTGCTTTACCTTTTCCCTTCGTATCCACTTTACTAACACCGCCCCTTGGTTTGGCGGGGGCTTTCTTCTTCTTTCCCTTGGCTTTCGCCTTGGACCTAGAAGAAGATGATCCTCCTACAAACAAAGTGGATGTATCCCTACTTTTCTGTAGGGTGCCCTCTGCGCTCCTCAGCATGTTGAGGAGCTCTGATAGTTCAACCTCTTTTTCTTGTAGGTTGAAGTTCAGTATAAACTGGGCGTAAGTGGAAGGAAGGGACTGGAGAACTATATCCGTATATAGCTCACTCTCCAATGTGATCCCTAGGTCAGCGAGCTCCTCAATGAAGCCGATCATCTTTAGCACGTGCTCGGCTACTGATGATCCGACGGCCATTCTTGTCGAAAATAACTTTTTCGACGCTTCGTATCTTGCGATACGTGATTGCTCTCCATACAGTTCTTTTTTATGGAGCAATATGGACTCCATGTCCATATTCTCATGCCTCCTCTGATGTTCGTTGTCCATCGAGGCAAGCAGGAGGCACTTGGCCTTCGCGCTATCAATCTCCCAAGTCTTGCGGATTTCCTTATCCGCGACGCTGGAAGTTGGACCAGGGACAGGGGGAGCTTTGGTGGTAAGAAGATACCCCAGCTTGTCATAAGTGATTGCTATCTTGACATTCCTGAGCCAATCTTTGTAGTTTGGCCCTGTCAGTTTGTTTTTATCTAGGAGTAACTTAAGTCCAGTCATGTTGATTGGTCGCTGCAATTAGGAGAGAGAAGAAGAAACACTCAGCATGATGCTCTTGCAAGTTTAGAGTGGTTTTTAGTTTGTCTAAACAGGATGGCTCCCACTGTTTCTCGAATCCCTCCTCAAACCATAAAGGAAGAATTAGTCAGGATCAATCCCACCGTACAATACTTGCTTAACCGTTCAGCCAGGCCGGTGTCGGTACTTCGAGGGAGGTTTTCCAACGCTTTCGCGAAGTTCCTTAATTAGAGAACCTCTTTTCCCTGGGGGCGTAGCCCCGCTAACACCTTTCTAGGCACCTACTAGGTTTATGGCATTGATCGTTAAGTGAGAAATTTCCCGAGGAGTAGCATATACTCACAGTAGGATCGGGATCCAAATATCATTGCGTGACGAAACTGAAGGAATCCTACCAGAATCATCACACTCCAAATGGTATGCAAATCTAGCAAGTTTCAGTACTTATGAAACTCCCGATGTGGATTTTTGCCCCATGCTCTTATGACCTTGACTTTGGCCAAAATATCATAAGTCACATGTCAAGTTCTACCCGTCATTATCCAGGTTAATTTGGATCCATCCGTACCTATCCTTGACTTTGGCCAAAATGGCAGTACGACTGTCCCAAACCAACGCATCTATCTATGCTACACATGAACACCCAATAGCTATCAATCACTGTGCCTTGACTTTGGCCAACATACACAGCTTGAATACTATTGACTATTCATGTGAAACGACGGAGGGCTACGGATGGTTTTGGCAAAACCGTGAACGTAGTGAACTTGATATGGTCGATGGAACGAGATAGCTTTTAAAAGGAGTGGCTCAAGCTCCGCATTTAAAAGTTGTTTTTGAAAAGAACCGAGTGGTTTTTCGAGAGTGTTCCAACGACTTTAACTTGGTTTATTATCTTGCATTAGTTCTTTTAATGCGTGATATTCTTGCATTAGTTCTTTTAATGCGTCCCATCATTAAATCCTACCATTGCAGAAAACAACCAAAATATGACGTACGCTTATGCCATTCGCATTCGCCACGGGGCCCCGTCATTACCCGTTAGGTTACTTAACTAACGACAGAGCGGGGGCTGGGCTAGCGCGTCTGTAAAACATAAGCAACGCCTAAATAATATCATATATAGATATACTGCAATGATAAACATTTCAGATCACAGATAAATACATTGGATATACTAGCAATCTGTAATTTGTACGAGCCTGTAACAAAAACAGATAACACGGTCGCGGTGAATAGCCAAAACCCCACCCAAGACCCCTACGGGTGCGGCAAACTACCCGCCAAGTACCCGAAGCGTAGCAACCTCCCTCATCTCCATGAGTAGGCCACTCGACACTTCGGCATACCCGGTAGTTTGTGCACCCCTCCATGGGTCTATCCTAGGAGCAAAAACAGTAAAAAGAAATTATACAATGACGGCTACAACCCCGACCCGGTTGTGCGGCCATACAAATAATTATTACATCAATTTACAAATTTACATGAATTGCAAGAAAAGAAAACTCTCGTCTCACAACCCCCGGCTATTCACCCGCGACAATCCAACATATTTATATACACATTCCAATATCAAACACAGATCATGTATAACCCCGACCAATCGACTTATAGCGATTAGCCGACGTTCAATACATGCAAGCATCACAGATATAACCATCATAGTCAAAGTGCAGTGAAGTTCGGAAAAAATACGGAATTATAGGACCCCAAAAGGAAATTTCTTTTCTGGAAAATCTGGGCACATATAATATATTCCAAAAATCCCAAAACCAACACAGACACATACTGCACGAAAAACGATGCAGAGAAGACGACAAACCGCGGCGCTTCCGCGGCACATGACTACCTCGTGCGGCGGAAGCGCGGCGGTTTGAACGAAACAGTGGACCGTTTTTCATGGGTGTTCACACAAAACCCTGAGCCGAATTTAGGAGTATAAAGTTTTTCATTTTGAGCCAAAAAAATTTCAACAGAAACTCAGTTTTTGTAAAAGTTTGGTTTTTGGATTTTTCCGGTTCCGAACTTCGTTACACTTCACTACCAAGCTAGTTTAAGTTTAGTTAGGCTCTGATACCACTGTAAGTCCACGTTGCGACCCCCGGTTCTTACGGGGAGGCGGAAACGGTATAAAATCAAAATTTTAACGCAAGAGGCAACATGGACTAAGCTAGGTCGGGATCTTTACCTAAACTAAAACTAGCATACTAAGCTAAAGATATTTAGCTACTCGGATGAAGATGGTTATACCTAAACTTGAACTCCTTCTCTTCAAGCTCCGATGGTGGTTCGATGGCTCCTTCTCGTTGTCTCCGTACGCCGAAGATAGATCCACTTGAAAGCTCCGACCTTTAGCTCCTTCTTCGTTCTTTGAAGAAACTAGTTCACTTGGTTTGCTAAACCTAGTGAACTAGAATGAGTAGAGATGATTTAGAATGGGATTTTATCTATGGTTCTTGATTCTCAACTCATGAGACAAGAGAACCATAGATCAAGAGAGGGAGCAAGAGGTTGAGGGTGAGAGCAAGAGGAGAGCTCAAGAACAAGAGAGAGAATGAGCAAGAAAGAATGAGGCTCTCTTTTCTCTCTCACCCTCTCATAATCCAAAGTGATCATAACTCATCATATCAAAAAAGTCTTATGTGATGGTTAGAAGCAACCATAACCTTATCATGTCATGCACTCATTTTACTCAAATGAGCAAGCAAGAAAAAGTCTTTGGCATGAAATGATAACCATGGTTATCATGATGGTCAACTAGTCAAGCCTAGTCAACCGGTCAACAAGTCAACAAAAGTCAACAAGTCAACAAAGTCAACAAGTCAACAAAAGTCAACAAGTCAACAACCATATCACCATAATACTTAATTAATATAATAGTTAATCACATATCATATTCTCATTAGGGTTGAGCAAAAAGTCAAAAAGTCAACGGTCAACTGTCAACAACCCTAATGAGAATCCGCTGTCTGTGCCTCCCTGTCAACTGTGCATACACACCCGCATCCGCGTTCCGAGGAACACGAATGCAAACTGGATAAATCCAATCCCATAAGGTACACTAGGATCTGGCTTAAACCAAAGCCCGCTAGTGTAAACTGTCCGGACACTGTACGTGCACAAGTGCACGGATGTGACCGAACCCTGTCGCAAAACCATGCGACCTGTCGCAATACCATGCGACCTCTACTCTTTTGCCTAAAGGCGAAAAGCTTTCTGTGTGGGACTCTAAAGACTCGACACTACGCTGGCAGTGGGTTTAACCACAGACCGCAAGCGGCACTAGCTGTGCGTAACGGTCCCCAGGTAATGCCGACAAGAAGACCGACGAGGCGAAACCCATCTGAACTCCTACTGAGCCTGAGTGTGACATTCTCCGTACAGTCCGGTCTGTTCGTCTGATACATCGCATGGCGGGCCTAGGGGGCGGTAAACGTCAGTCCCCCAATAGCGGTACAAGTCGTGCCGAAGTGAAGCCCAATACACCCTGAGATAACACTGGAAACCTACCAGTATATCTCGTTTGCCCTGGCCAGGGACTACTCGTGTAATGGCTCTCCTAGACACAGCGCGATGTCAACCCCCAATACCGGGAGAGACGAATCCTGTCTAACCGTCACTGCCTCCAAGTGCTTCGGGACTGCACCCAACCACCACCTGTTTGCATGACTCCTTTGAGCCGTGGTAGGGTAGTGATCAAAGTACAGTGGGAACACACCCGAGGCGAAGTGACAGTGTCAAGTCAGCGGACTAAGCTGTACTCATGTCACCTGGGAACTGATAACTGACGATAGGTATAATACCAACTAGTCAGTTCCCGACGAGTCCTGTCCAGTGTACCCGTAACCTAACGAGCACCCGCATACTATCTCAAGTACGACGTACTGACGGCTGTGGGACAGACCGTCTCCCACACTGGGATGAGAAGCGCATGCGCTGGTCTACTCCGGAGTATCGATGCCCTGTCTCGATAGTCCTGCGACCAGGGACCTGCATAAGGATATGCTTATAGATTACCCAGCCCCACTAGTGTGACGGCCATCACATCGCTGGTAATCAAGCAAAGATCCTAAGGGCTCTACTAATGTGTATAGGCGATATACAAAAATAAACACATGTACACATTGAAGTAGAAACAAACCAAGTAGCATACTACTATTTTGAGCAAGATTGTATATACAAGGTGAATATCCCAAGCATCCATTAAGTAATATACAAACCAGTATGATACAGTAATGGCCTCTAGGGCATATACACTAACAAAAACATCTGTCAAGTGCAACGGACGTGCACGACTCAATATCAGGTGCATCTAATCTGCACAAAACCCCGATTTAGTGCATCTGGTGTGCCTAAAATCGCATCAAGTGCGCCAAGTGTGCGCAAGAATCTCAATCAGGTGCACAGGGTGCACGAAAACGTACACCGAATATCAAAATCGAAATCACAGTACGAAAATGCATGAAAACTAGGTCGAAGCATATGTCAAAATCATGTGTAACCATATGCACGAAATCAAATCCAAATCTCAAAATTTATAAAAACCAAATCAAGTGCACTGGGTATGTACTAAACAACATCAATACCACTGATATATGAAACACAAATAGAATGTAATGAAGGTACACATAAGAAATACCAATCGTAGAACAAAGTCCTCAAAATACCAAAATCCAATCAACGAAAATATGAAATTCAAATCACCAAATCACAATCGTAAACATTATCGTCAATATGCACCTCTTTCCCCCTTTCCTCTCGTGTCGACTTCTTTGAACTCGTCTCTTCTTAGGTGTGCTGACTTCGCTACCAACGGCAATACTCATATCTAGAGTCTCCCACGTAGTCGATCCCTTCACCTGATATCCGGACTACATTAAACTTTTCGATTGGTCCATCAAAATCCCATAATTCCCTGAGAGCTCAACACTCAAGTACAGTTTAAAAATATCCGGTACATACCCCAGCATCGATGGTCTAGCCGTAGAAGGGCAAACCCAAGCCTCACTAATGGCACCGCGGAACTGCCGTAAACCCTAAGGTTCAAGGGCGTTCTCGTGGCCATTATGTCGAGTTAGGGTTTCATTCTTCTAGAGGGTCCATCGAAATACCTGCATGTTCTTCCGAATACCTTAAACTTAGGAAAATGGGTTTTCTGATAATCGTTCGACTCCTTTAACTTCGTCTGGACGGCATGTGAATACCCTTCGTCCGCACGCTAAACAATGCTTCACTCCTCAAGAATAACCGATACCCTAATGGTTATCGCATTCGAGCCGCAGCTCCTTCTTCCCGTGCGCCCATGGTAACAGAAACCACCCTCCGATATCGACGAAGATAGATCAAAGGAACGAATGAAATGCGGTGCAAACAAATGTACATCCTAAGGCTACTTAAGAAGAGTAGCGTATCATAAGTATGCCGCGGATCATACCCACGGTACATCACTCTACCTAAGTCGCCTACTCCATCAACCAAGGGTCACCCTAGACATATACAAAGGTTAAACCTAGCGCTCTGATACCAACTTTGTCACGACCCGAAAGTACGGAACGTGACCGGCACTTAGATTACGAAGCGTCTAGAGGCGCAACGTAATCTAAGTAAGCCGAAGCCCTGAAATCTAAACCATAAAAGAAGAAGAAGTAAAGGAAAACATGAAGAAAACAAGTTTAAAAGCAACATCCAATTTCTCAAAAATTTCGGCAGAGTCTCCTTTGTAAAAACTAGCCCCAAACGGGTACAAACAAAAATGAATACATATAAACAATAAAAAGCATCCCCAACAGGAGCTAGCTCTACACCAAAAGGCGGAAACAACCACACTAATGCACAAAAGTATACAACGGCAAAGGGCGAGGCTCAAAACTCAAAAGAAAACAAAACCACCAGATATCATAATAATACAAGCGCGACTCTAAGGTCGAAATAAATAACTGGTCCAGTAACTATCAAGTAATACAAGTTTGGTTGATGTAGCTTTCTAGATACAAATGAAATAATAAAAGTACAATGGCGGTACAGATACAAATGAACCAACCTACCGTGCAAATCACCCTGAATGGATAGATGTGCTAGCAAGCTGCCAGGGAAACCTGTACATCGAACCTGTAATAAAATTTGGCACAACGGGGGTGAGTTGCCAACTCGTGAGTAGAAGATATCTGCCAAAAGAAATCGAAATGCACGACGCTATCCTAGGTCATAATAATATAATAATATACTACTAGTTATCAAGTAAAGGCAGGATAATAAGCTACGTGTAAATGCAAATGCTCCGTGCTTGTGTCAGTGCCTCATATAGTACTAAGCTATGTGAATGAGTATGCATGCACCATGAATGTAAAATAACCAATCCTGAAATCTAGATATATCTGTATAAGAAATCTTTAGCTTTTATCATAGTAAAATGTGCATAGAATCTGAAATATCAACGATGAAATCCATGGAAATCCGTGTCAAGTATCGACACAAAACATGTAAATCTCAAGTCTCAATACCTCATAATCTCAATGTCTTATAGTCTCAATATTTCGGGCTCCGTCAGTCCGGATCGGACCATATCATCAAATCTCACGACAACGGTCGGTATCCTCCGGATATCCGCCGCGCCAGACATCACCGGTAGGTAGTCCTCCCCTGCCAGGCTCATCGTCTACAACTCGATCTTCTTGCCCCGGGGTACCATACCGGGCCCACCATGTACCCGAGATGGTTCATCCACTCCTCGAATCGGGTCTCGAAATTCAACAGAAAACATGAAATCTCATGGTGGACGACACATACATCACGAGAAAACCACATCTGATGTTTTAAAAAGAGAGGAGGAGAGAGAGAGAAGATTTTATATATTCTTGCGGTTTTCCCTAAAAATCCAGAAATCTCAAAGAAATCCAAAATCCCAAAATCATGAGTAAGTATATGATAAGTGTCGGCATATGCCCCATAATACTGCATGATAACATGAAAATGCGAATGCATGAAATGTCTAAGTAATATATACCATGTCTATACTAACACCAGAGAGTAATCACAATATTATATCGATCTAGCTGTTAGCTGAATGTATCAATAAAAGATAATATGATCTAAGTGTACGTGACATAGCAATTACCGATGATGATGTGTGTGAGCCGGCAAATAAGTGTGCGTGGAATTGTAGGGTTGCTAGGCACGCGCACAAGGGTCTACGAGGCATCAACCATGCCCGAATAAAAATTTAGCCGTGCCGAACAACCCGAATACGAAACTTTAAACTAGAGATTAGGCGAAAACTAACATGCTAAACACTTCAACACTAAGTGAGAGGGATTACAACCTTTGTAGATCCGGTCCTTCACTTCATATGCTCCGTGTTGTGGTCCCTTCGCTGTGATCATCGGGATCCGGACTCTCGAGAGGTTCCACGAAGAGAAAGACGCAACCTTTGCTTCCGATCTTCGATACTAAGATGATCTACCTTGAAGTTTCTTTAACACAAGCTAACACTCATGAAATGATGTGAACACCCTCATCTAAATGGCAAGGGAAGATGAGGATGATGAAGTAGGATTTTCTCTCTCTTTATTTATCTTTTTCTCATATTTATTCATCACTTTAGAAAAATCAAGCAAGCTTTTTCATGAAAGAAATGAAGGAAGAAGAAGATGAATAATGTTATGAATCCTTTTGTGATGAATAGGAAAAGGAGATAATGATCAATTATGCAACCATGGTTCACTTAACCATTGTAGAGAATTAACCAAGGGTTAGGGTTTGGGTTGAGTTAAGAATGAGTCACACACAAATATCTTTATCATGACAAAAAGAAAAGCTTCTAGAATCAACTAGAAGGTTTAACCCTAATCCAAACCCTAATCATGTTTAAACTCCAAAAAACAAGTTGCATTAGTTATCATATCATGTTACAATATTATATATCACATATATAATATTTATCGTAACAAAACAAAATAATACAATTAACATATATCGCATATATATCAATGTATTACCCGAGTGAGAAAAAGAATCTTTTAGTGAGCAAATATTAGTTAATGTAATTTAATATATCATATATATTATTATACATTAAATTATCGAATTAACACTTGATCCGACAATCCGGCTATATCGCATATAACCGACTAATATTTATCCGTACCGTTTCATCGAATCAACACTCGATCCGATGACCCGGCTGATATCAAATATCGCGAGAATAGAATACGGTATCTCATATCGTAATATCCTCGGTCCCGCACATATCACATATGTGCTCCTACTCCGTTTTGCCTGAGTCAAGAAACCTCTGTGTAGGACTCTAAAGAATCGTCAATACGCCGGCAGTAGGTGATGATCATATCAAACACCCACAAGCTGCAAGCGGTCAGCTAAACGTAACAGCTACCCAGGTATTGAGCGCTCAGAAGATCAACAAGCAAGCCTGTACATTCTCCTGCGAATCCAAACAGTAACACTCCCGTACAGTCCGGTCTCGTCGTCTGATATGTCGCATATCTCGCCTAGGGGTGGTAAACGTCAGACCCCAGTAGCTTGATAAGTCGTGTCGATATGAGGTCTATAACAGTTCGAGAAACTACTGATAACACTTACCAGTAAATCTCAGCAACCCTAGCCAGAGATTTCCGGTTATAGCCAATCGAACACAGCACAACATCAACTCCCTATACCGGGAGAGACGAATCCCCTCCTATCGCTCATTGCCTCCATATGATTCGGGACTGTACCCAAAAGCCACCTTTTTGCACGCCCTCTTGAACGTGGTATGATGGAACTCAAAGCATAGTGGGAATCACACAAGACTCTATGACGATCTCGGGTCGACAGACTACTCTGTACCAGTGTCACCGGAGAACTGCCATCTGACGTATGGTATAATACCATCTGGGAGTTCTCGGCGAGTCCGTCCAGTGTACCCAGTCTCCACTGAGCACCCGTACACCATCCTTGATGTCAAACACCGATGGATATGGGATCATCCATCGCCCATCATATGGGTCAAGATGCGTATACGCTAGTCTACTCTGGTGTATCAATGCCCTGTCTCGATACACCCTCGACTAGGAACAGTTATAGGATGTACTCGTCGACTACCGTGGCCCCATTAGTATGATCTCATCATAGTCCCAGTAGTCGAGTACATATCCTAAGGGCTTTATCAACATGTAATATAGAGACAATCAGAGTACATGTTAAGATAAAGTACAACCAGATAGCATACTATCATGTCGAGCAAGAAAGTCCTCCCTATATATGTCCAAGCATCCATTACAATATACATCGTATGTACAGTAATGGCCTCTAGGGCATACATATAACTAACAATCTCCCACTTGCACTAGGGCCATCTGTTATGGTATCGCATACCCAACAATTAGCTGCGGTTGAAGTATCTCATACTCAACCATCCCATAATTGTCTCTACTGGGAAAAAGGCCTTTGTGAGTGGATCCGTGGTGTTGTCCTCTGTGTCTGCTCTCCTAACCTCGATCACATTGGAGATCATCCATCTCCATGATCAGGTGATACTGCCTAAGAATTATATCTGGATTTCTGATGGGACGGTAGTTCCTTGGCATAAGCCACAACTCCATTGTCACACAATGGCAGGAACGAAGTTCATCTTATGAACTTATAAATATCCAGACTGCCTCTTTTGTAGTATCCTTGGTAACGATGTATCTTGCCTTTAATCGTCTAGTATGTCACGGTATCTAGCTTGGAACTCTTCCAACATACCGTCCCTCCACTGAGGGTAAAGACAATGCCCTCGACTGACATTCAGTCGTCCTTATCAGCCTGGAACCTTTCCAGTGATTCTCCCCAGGATCGATTGATACCATCTCACTACAACTAGTAAGTGTCCTAACGTCCAATTAGATCTATCTCATAGATCCTAAAACCCAGGATTTAGGAGGTATCATCTTGATCCTACATGGAGAATCCTTATGATAAGCGGAGATTGACCGAGCGTAGCATAGGAAACTCCTTCCCTATCAAGAGTATGTCATCCACGTACTCTACGAGGATCACCACCATACTCTCTACTACCTTTTCGTATATACAAGGTTCATCTACCATTTTGATGAAGTCAAACTCTTTGACTACCACATCAAAACAGATGTTCCAACTCCGCGATGCCTGCTTTATCATATAAAACATCTTGCTCACGTTTCCGCTGCTCCCACTGACTGCGAAGCCCTCTGGCTGTGTACTTATAGACGCTCTCTTCTAAAACATCACTTAAAAAAGCAGTCATGACACCCAACCACCAGATATCGTAGTCATGGTATGTAGTCGTGGCAAGTAGGATCTGGATGGACCTAAGCATAGCTTTGAAAGTCTCAACTTTTCCATGTACACCAAGTAATCTTCTCAAGATATACTTGCTCCTGATGGGGATTTAACCCTTCAGATAAAGCAACCAAAGTCCATACTTTGTTGGTGTATAAGGATTCCATCTCAGATCGATAAGCATCCAGCCATTCTTACAGAGTCCCACTCCTGATGGCCAGCTCGAAACTAGTTGGGTCATCATCTCATGATGCAATCCTCGCTCCCACTGTCATAGAGAAACCGAAGTATCTCTCAGGTGGGTGAGGAGCCCTGCTAGATCGGCGGAGAGGCTGAGGTTCGTTGGAAACTATTGAATCCTTTGGTTCTACCAAATCATCAGCTGCAGTTTGTATAGCTGGAACATTTCCAGTTCTATATAACAGACCTTACCTCGAGCTTGTCCGGATTTTGCTTTTAGACATAGGCCGGACAACCCCAAATCTTAACAAGCTTAAGATATGGGCTCTTCCCTTTCCATATCACATATAAAGTGGTAGGCAACTGATTTGATTTGAACCCTATTCAATAGGTATGCAGCTTCTCAAGTGCATAACTCCCAAAAGGAAATAGGAAACTCAGTAGTACTCATCATAGAGCAAACCATATCAAATAGGGTGCTATTGCTCCACCCCGATATACCATCGTGCTATGGTGTATACGGAGGAGTAATGCTGAGAGAGAATCTCATTCTCCTTTAGAATAGTCCAGGATTTCCGTGCTGAAGTATTCTCCTCCTTGATCTCATCAAAGGACATAATACTTATACCCGTTGTTGGTTCTCTACTTCTAACTTATATTCTGCGAATATCTCAAAAGTTTCGGACTTGTGTTTCAACAGAAACATATGTCTGAATCTTGAGAGATCATCAGAGAATGTAATGAAGTACCAAGAACCGGTCTTGGCATGTGTAGACAGGGGACCTTACATACATCAACATGTATCAATCCCAAGAGTTCACTAACTCTTTCTCTGTTTCCAATAAACAGAGCTATGGTCATCTTATCTTTGTGACATGACTGGCAAGTTTCACAAGATGTAAATTCAAACTAATTTAAATATGCATCTATATGTAACTTCAGCCAGTCGGATCGCATTGATATGACCTAGTCTACAATGCCTCAAGAAGGATTCGTTCATTTCTGAACTCTTCCTCTTGTGTGTGTTCTGTATACTAAGAACTGTAGTTTGATTTAGAACGTCAATGATTTTAGATAACGTGCCTGAACCGATCAACTCTTGATATAGGAAATGTTCAAAACATTATCCAACAGTACAAAATTATATCCTTTCTTTACTAATAAAGAGACTGATATGATTTTGTATATCGGGTTCGGTATCTAATAACATTTGTTCAGAATCAATGCATTCTAGTAATACAGGGTGAGAGTGACCAACAGACTTGGCTGCAACACTTGCACCGTTTTCTGTCTCATGAAACTTATCACCCGTTCTCAGTTCTTTACCTATCTGTAGCCCACGTAACAGATTACATATACGGGATCCTGATCCGGTATCACATACCCAGGACGTAAAGGATATTGAGAAACAGTTCTGTGTAATGAACACACCCGAAGATGATCCATCAACATGCACTTTCTTCGTTTGGGCGGCACGGGAATTCTGGTAATCCCCAATTTCCTGCTCTGTCTTATAACAATTATAAGTTGGAGCGGGACCAACGTTTCCCAGCTCAGTATAACAAGCGGGTTTGGTCAATATATCCGTATTATTATCTTGATTAAGGCGTGATATGGTCGCTACTTGGAGAGAGAGAGAAGAAAACACTCAGCGTATGCTCTTGCAAGATTAGATTGGTTATATAATATATCTAATCAGGATGTCTCCCACTGTTTTAGTCAAATCTTCCTTCAAACCCTAAAAAGGAAAGACTAGCCGGGATTAATTACACGCTACAAGTTTGGCAATCTTTCAGCCAGGCCAGTGTCGGTACTTTGAGGGAGGTCCCCCGTGCTTTCGCACGAACCTAATTAAAGTAAACCTCGTTTTCCCAGAGGCGTAACCCCGTTAACACCTTTCTAGACACCTACTTGATCGACTAATTGTAATGTGTAAAAGTCTCCCAGGAGTAACTCTTACTCGCAGCGGGTATCGGGATCCAACTATCTTATAGAAGGTATGCAATCTCATTGCAAATTTCAACACTTGAAATTCCCAATAATATTTTGCCCCTAGCATCTTATGACCTTGGCTAAGGTCAACAAATCATAAGTGCTAGCCAAGTTCAACCCGTCATTTCCCGATTGAATTAAACCCACCCGCACGACCCTTGGCTAAGGTCAACAAAGTCGCACGACTACCCTAACTCAATCGCATCATATGCTTATACAGATAAGCACTAATCAGCTACCGTACACTACGCCTTGGCTAAGGTCAACAAACGCAGCACGAATACTAACCAGTACTTATCTGAAATGATGGAGGGCTACGACGGATTTTTCAGAAAACCCTTTGCGTAATGAACTTGATATCGTCGTAGAATCGAGTGATTTTAAATGGAGTGTTTTTGAGGCTTTTCTAGTTTTGCTAAAGGGGTCACTCCCGGTGAAGGGATCGTCGGCCCTTTCCTCATCGAATAAGGTGCAGGATATATCATATATACCGCTGTGCAAAGCAAGAACTATAGAAGCAATCAAAAGACAAACCGAGGGTTGTAGCATCTGCCAGTTATCGCTAAAGGAGTCACTCCCGGTGAAGGGATCTCGGTCCTTTCCCTATCGAATAAGGTGCTGGATGTTTTATAAGGAACACCGCTATGCAAAGCAAGAACTAGAGCTACCAGTTTTTATTAAACAAGTTTCTACAACATCTTAGGTTTCTTTTATTTCATTAATCTCATTAATGAAGTCCCATTTTAATATGCTTCACAAGCATCTCTTTTGAAAACGAAATCTGCAATATAACATATATCTCATATATATAATATAAACATTCGTCTCAGGCAGTAATATGATCTCATCACAGAACATTGCAGCAGAAGAACATATATGAAATATTGGATATACTAGGACGTCCGTGTTTTTAATACGAGCCTGTATAAAACACGGATTCCACGGTCGCCATGAATAGCAAAACCCACATCCCTAGACCCCTACGAGAGCGGCAAGTAACACTGCCAATTCTAGGGTTAGGAGACCCGGTCTCGACTCCTCGAGATGGTCTCCCACTGGACCCTAGAACCCGGTTACTTGTGCTCCCCTCGTTGGGTCTACCTAATGCGGAAAAGTAAATAATATACAACGGTGACAGCTTCCGCTACCTGGAAGTGCCCCAATAAAAGAATATTACATACAAATGAAATTTTACATGAATGAAAAAGAAAAAACTCTCATCTCACATAAAACCCCCGGCTATTCAAACGCGACGATCCAATACAACATATCACAGCAACACATAATATCTCATATCATCAACGTAAGCAAGTATGCATATCCCGATTGTCGTTGATGTATAGCAACGAAGCCGGCGATACACCACATACTACGCTTACGGTCACAGAAAAGAAAGTGTAAAACTACAACAGTTGGAATCCGCAACCTCCTTAGACATCACATGCCTAACCAAATGAATTCCTTATAAACCCCGCATTTTAATCTCATTATCGAAAACTCTTTTCAATATCAAGTCGGGCAATTCAACAAGATTCCCGACGTCCTGATCGAATGCTCGTCGCAAACTTTAGTAGATGGCCGCACCCCCGATACCGTCGACGAAGTGCACCAAGGCGGAACACCGCTACCGGGAGCACCCGAACGGATGCTTTCGGCGACGGGGTTCTCCTACAAGTCACTTGGTCGGGGCTATGGGGCGTGGCTGTCTATTAAGTTTACCTGGCGAGTATCCGCGTACACTACGTGATTGCGACGGACTTTTGATCATATCAAAATTCCATGGCAACCGATCATTTGAGACTAAACTGCTATGTTTATAATATTCAAATCAGTTATCTCATAACTACCTGTGGATTCCAAATATTGTATCACATTCCAGATAAATAAAAAAAGTTAAACTTTCCGATCGAATCATCAAGCACCCAAGATTTTCCCAATATATCTCAACACTTGAAATCAGTTTAAAAAACATCCAACACATGCCACAGTACCAATGGTCCAGCCGTAGAAGGGTTAAGCCAACGCCTCACATGTGGCACGCCGTACTGCCCCAAACCCTAAGGTTCAAAAGGCAGTTCAAGACGGTCACATAATCGAGTTAAGGTTTGTGGTCTTCTAGAGGGTCCACCGAGTTACTTGCACGACTTAGAACATTCTTAAACACGAGAAAAAATCCAACTTTTGAAAAATTTTCCGACAGGGGAAAAAGTGAGTTATTGATATCCGTTCGAACTTTTTAACAGTTTCTAAAAATTATCCCGAAAACACACATAGACAAAATCTGATAATCCGATCGAATCATCGACTCCCTAAACAACCCCAGAAAACTCAACAGGAGAATAAATATTAAAAATTCCCAGAAAATCCAGCATATTAAAATAGGAGTTACTGTGCAAACAGGAGATGCTGACGTCATCATTTAGCCGCGGAACCGCCGCAGAAGGCATGCTTCTGCCGCGGTTCCGCCGCGTTTTATACTGTTCATCAAAAACATTTTGCACCGTAATTCTTATAATTCCCTGCTGAATTTTTAAAGCATTTTTAATGTGGAAAAATCCCAGTTTTTAGAAAAAGTCCAGAGAGCGGGTTTTATCGGGGTTTCGGGTTTCGATCGGACTTTAAATTTCGTCTAGACTTCGCCTAAAGCTCTAGCTTGGCTCTGATACCACTGTAGGGTTGCTAGGCACGCGCACAAGGGTCTACGAGGCATCAACCATGCCTGAATAAAAATTTAGCCATGCCGAACAACCCGAATACGGAACTTTAAACTAAAGATTAGGCGAAAACTAACATGCTAAACACTTTAACACTAAGTGAGAGGGATTACAACCTTTGTAGATCCGGTCCTTCACTTCATATGCTCCGTGTTGTGGTCCCTTCGCTGCGATCATCGGGATACGGACTCTCGAGAGGTTCCACGAAGAGAAAGACGCAACCTTTGCTTCCGATCTTCGATACTAAGATGATCTACCTTGAAGTTTCTTTAACACAAGCTAACACTCATGAAATGATGTGAACACCCTCATCTAAATGGCAAGGGAAGATGAGGATGATGAAGTAGGATTTTCTCTCTCTTTATTTATCTTTTTCTCATATTTATTCATCACTTTGGAAAAATCAAGCAAGCTTTTTCATGAAAGAAATGAAGGAAGAAGAAGATGAATAATGTTATGAATCCTTTTGTGATGGATAGGAAAAGGAGATAATGATCAATTATGCAACCATGGTTCACTTAACCATTGTAGAGAATTAACCAAGGGTTAGGGTTTGGGTTGAGTTAAGAATGAGTCACACACAAATATCTTTATCATGACAAAAAGAAAAGCTTCTAGAATCAACTAGAAGGTTTAACCCTAATCCAAACCCTAATCATGTTTAAACTCCACAAAACAAGTTGCATTAGTTATCATATCATGTTACAATATTACATATCACATATATAATATTTATCGTAACAAAATAAAATAATACAATTAACATATATCGCATATATATCAATGTATTACCCGAGTGAGAAAAAGAATCTTTTAGTGAGCAAATATTAGTTAATGTAATTTAATATATCATATATATTATTATACATTAAATTATCGAATTAACACTTGATCCGACAATCCGGCTATATCGCATATAACCGACTAATATTTATCCGACCGTTTCATCGAATCAACACTCGATCCGATGACCCGGCTGATATCAAATATCGCGAGAATAGAATACGGTATCTCATATCGTAATATCCTCGGTCCCGCACATATCACATATGTGCTCCTACTCCGTTTTGCCTGAGTCAAGAAACCTCTGTGTAGGACTCTAAAGAATTGTCAATACGCCGGCAGTAGGTGATGATCATATCAAACACCCACAAGCTGCAAGCGGTCAGCTAAACGTAACAGCTACCCAGGTATTGAGCGCTCAGAAGATCAACAAGCAAGACTGTACATTCTCCTGCGAATCCAAACAGTAACACTCCCGTACAGTCCGGTCTCGTCGTCTGATATGTCGCATATCTCGCCTAGGGGTGGTAAACGTCAGACCCCAGTAGCTTGATAAGTCGTGTCGATATGAGGTCTATAACAGTTCGAGAAACTACTGATAACACTTACCAGTAAATCTCAGCAACCCTGGCCAGGGATTTCCGGTTATAGCCAATCGAACACAGCACAACATCAACTCCCTATACCGGGAGAGACGAATCCCCTCCTATCGCTCATTGCCTCCATATGATTCGGGACTGTACCCAAAAGCCACCTTTTTGCACGCCCTCTTGGACGTGGTATGATGGAAATCAAAGCACGGTAGGAATCACACAAGACTCTATGACGATCTCGGGTCGACAGACTACTCTGTACCAGTGTCACCGGAGAACTGCCATCTGACGTATGGTATAATACCATCTGGGAGTTCTCGGCGAGTCCGTCCAGTGTACCCAGTCTCCACTAAGCACCCGTACACCATCCTTGATGTCAAACACCGATGGATATGGGATCATCCATCGCCCATCATATGGGTCAAGATGCGTATACGCTAGTCTACTCTGGTGTATCGATGCCCTGTCTCGATACACCCTCGACTAGGAACAGTTATAGGATGTACTCGTCGACTACCGTGGCCCCATTAGTATAATCTCATCATAGCCCCAGTAGTCGAGTACATATCCTAAGGGCTTTATCAACATGTAATATAGAGACAATCAGAGTACATGTTAAGATAAAGTACAACCAGATAGCATACTATCATGTCGAGCAAGAAAGTCCTCCCTATATATGTCCAAGCATCCATTACAATATACATCGTATGTACAGTAATGGCCTCTAGGGCATACATATAACTAACAGGAATATGCGCATCATCGGTAATGGTGCAGGTGTCCTAACAGGCAGATTTTTATACTGATTACAGAAATATATGTATGAACATGCAACATTATGATTACGGTATGAATGTAAAGACGGATGTGTAATAACCACTCATATGTGATATACCAGTCTAACTACAACTATAAGACCCGAGCCTAAACTAGTGTTCATCTGACCCCCTAAGGAACTAAACCTAAGAAACTAGTCGGTAAGAAAATAAGAGTCCCCCGAAGGTCTGGATCCATATCTCTAATAGTCGGCGATCCATCCTCAATAGTGTCACGTGCGTAGTACTGCTTCCTCGAATCAAGAGTGCGGATCAATCATCATATCTACGCCTCGTACGGTAAAATCCATCGTACGGCATCCCAATATCGGGGTACGGGTCAAGTATCCCCTACGTGTCTCATCATTCGTATAATATCATCATCAACATATGTCAATATCAAGGTGCTATACTGTAATCGCATACATCATATATCATTGCCAGTATAAATATACATCGTTAATTTATCCTCAAAAATATCATGTATATGTATCATATTGTGATTAAGTCACACTTAGATCATATCGTAATCAAGTCACACCTATATGATATCGTAATCAAGTTACACATAAATCATGTCGAAATGAAGTCACACCTATATGATGTCGTAATCAAGTCACACCTATATGATATCATATCAGAATTTCAGGCACAGGTTACGGTCCGGGTTCTATTTTAGAGTCCCATGTACTTCAATATCATCACCACCCTTTATTATTGTTCATGTATACAAATCCATTATCTCATTTTCTAATGATCCGCTAACATCAAAACACGACTGTATAGCCAAGAATCACGGCATCAGCCCAGTTATATTGTTTCATCCCCGTGTATCATGTCACATCCTTGTATCACATATACGTATTGTGTATATATATATATACCTACACCTACTCCTATATATATACACACATACACGTATACACCACGTTGAGTCTCATGTGTGCGTGTGTGTGTAACTACCTGAAACCTACGAATCTTCTCCAAGATATTCATCCTCGGGTAAGGTCTTTCTAAATCAATCTAATCCAACCTAAGGTCACTACTAGGGTCCTACTCATCAAGAATCTAAGGTCATGTCTGGCTTCCTAATGACAATAAGTACTTATTCCTATTCTACGCTTGTGGGGGTGCTAAACGTCATCCACCCGACTTCCCCCCGTTGATATACATCTACTCACCTGGTCCTTGTCTGCCGAAAATGATGTCGCCCTCCTCTTCTTCCTCGTCCGAAGTTCACATGAGGGGTACCTATACGCAAACACATATAATATCGTAAACTGAATCACAGACAAAGCCAAAACGACGCACGAAACGCGCATAGGTTAAAACCTATGTCCCGTTCATGCAAAAGAACCAAATATCGCTCGATATCGGCGTACAAACTCCGATTAATCGATTTAAAAATCAACAAACAACTCATAGTTTTAAAACTCATTACTTATAATATAAAACATGATTTAATTCATCGAAACCTTAAAATCGATCAAATCGCCCGATTTCGTAAAACCTGAAAACACCAATTTACCGTTTTACTTAAAAACTTGATGTTTAAAAGAAACTAATGGTCATAGTATTCATTAATTAGCATAACTAGACTATATAAACCATCACCATATTTTTAACACCTTAATTCATATTAGTTTGAAAATTCTAGTTTGCAAACTTGCCCGATTTCGATACTTTTAAGGAAAATTTCACAATATCACATATAAACTGGATTTTGCATGAATTAATGCATTAAACTACAATTCATGATGATAATAATATAATGAAATCATAATTTAGATTTTAAATCTCATTTATTTAAGAATTTCCAAAATCTAGTTAGCAAAAATAGCATTTTTTATTAGTATTTTTCAATTATCAATAGAAACTAGTAACCAATTTAAGTTTTTCATTCCACTAACAAGTTAATATCCTCATTAAAACCACAATCTAGTGTTACAAATATTAATTGGAATTTTATCTCACCAATATATACAATATATAGAAATCTAGTTTGCAAAATGGATTAATTTAAACAATTTTGGATAAACAATTTACAATATATCAACCATACGAGATTTTCCACTTCTAAAAATGTTAAACTAGTTATTATAACCCTACTTAATTAATAAAAACCATAACTTAATTTTATAAACCCTAACTTGAATTTTAAAACTTGTAGATAGAATTTATTTATTAAATCTAATTATGCTTAAATGAAACATCTGATAACAATAAATCAAAAGAAGAAAATTTATACCTCCACAACATGAAATCCAAACATGAAAATAAGCCTCCAAAATGAATGCTTTCCATCTCCAAAATCCATGTAAAGATGAGCAAAGAATAGAGGGTAGGAATTAATTAGGATTTTGTGGGTTTTTTATTGAATTTTTGATGAATTTTGATGATTTTTAATACAAAAATGATGGGGGGAAATTTTTGGGGCTGCCCATGGTGGTGAGGCCGGCCATGAGGTGAGGAAAAGAGAGGAGAGTGTGAAAAGGTGAAGAAAAGTGTAGAAGGTTTAACAAAAATATCACACAATTAAGTCTTTTCATGAATTTATTTAAAAATTCTTTATTTTCTTCACTCCATTTGACCTAGAATGGTCTAGAACCATTGTAAAATTTTGAAAATAAATTTTGCATGAAACACACTTGATTCTAATATGTAATGGTTCACTTTTGTTAATTAAACCCATTCAAATTTGTAATTTACACTAATTTAGTGTAAAAATAAAGCTTATGTTAATATTTAAAATAATTAATTTAAGAAAAATATTTAATTAAACTAGAAATTTATAAGTGGCTAAATAAACACCATTTAGTAGTAATAACATAATTAAAATAGGTATTTTTAAATTTATAGTGAAAAATAATTACGGTTTAGTTTTACGAAAAATAGGTTTTACTTTACCGAAAATCATAAAATTTACTTAAACGATTTTATTTATTTAATTATTTTTAAAACGTTACACCAATCCATCGCCCCTCCTCAGGGTCTAGATATGTATACACTAGTCTACTCCGGAGTATCGATGTCCAGTCTTGATACTCCTGCGACCAGAGACATCTAAGGATGTGTCTATTGACTATCCAGCCCCCACAAGTATGACTGCCATCACAACGCCGGTAGTCAGGCAAACACCCTATGGGCTTTATCAACATGTATATATATATATATATATGAATACTACGCAAAATATATCATATGTTAAGATAAAGACATACCAAAAAGCGTACTATCATATTAAGCAAGACTGTCATGTACATACATATCCCTAGCATCCTATACAATGAAGGCCTCTAGGGCATATATATCCAACACTTTGGTCTTACCACGATGTCAGGATTCCATGGAAATGACATGTTTCGTCCCATACTTCGCATTTATTTTATATGCATTGCTTCATGTATTAGTTGTGCCTGCTAGAGTACATTTCATGACTGTTGCATATATACATAGTTATATCATCGCTTCATGTATTAGTTATACCTGATAGAGTACCTTACATGATTGTTGTATACAGATTGTCATATTATTGCTTCATGTATTAGATGTACCTGCTAGAGTATCATTCATGATTATTGCACACATATGACTTTTATTGCTATTAGCTTGCCTATGTTAGATTCGCGCTGTACGTGCATACTTGCGATTACCTGCATATGTTATTTACTATTCATGAGTTGTCAACTCACCCCCGTTGTGCCACAGTGTTTTGCAGGTTGTTCCCTAGAGTAGTCGAGGCAGGCTATTCATCTATCACATCATCTTTTGCAGCGGATACCGCTTCGGCTCACAGTGTGCAGTTTTGCTTAGGTGGGTTTTGCTGTTATCCAAAGTTGTTTATTGTATATTCGTTGTATCCATGTACTCTCCATCTAACATTATCTTGTATGACTTGGAGAATTGATGTGAGGACGATAGTGTATTATTTTGTGACTTGGAGGTCTTTTATGCAGTTTTACTTCTATCGTCTTTTATTTCTTCGCTACGGCGTCGTATATCTGTTGTGGTGGTTATTTTCCACCGTTGGGTGTGGATTTGCTCCCGTTGGGGATGCTGTACTTATATTTATGTTGTAACTATTTTTGGGGTAGGTTTTTACAAAGGAGGTGCTGCCAAAATTTTAAAGGAAGAAAAGTTGGACTTTAAAGAATTTGGGTTGAGATTTTAAAGGTTTTGAAAATGCTATTATCACTTTCTTACTACTTTTGATGGTTTAGATTGCTGGGTTTTTGGCTTACTTAAACTTCGCTATGCCTGTAGACGTTGCATAGTTTAAGGATCGTCACGTGCCAATTTCGGGTCGTGACAAAGTTGGTATCAGAGCGCTAGGTTTTACTTTTCGGAGTGTAGGATGACCTTGGTATGATGGAGTAGGTAGCTTAAGCAGAGTAACGTAGCGTGTGTATATTCCGCGGCATACTCACGATCACGGTACTCCGCCTAAAGTGACTTAAGTACTAATTGCTTGAAATTCCTTCCTTGATGATACATATCCTTATAATTTGATTTTCGTGTTCATATCGAATCCTATTTCCATTTATAGCCTTATGCCACCGATGACTGTGGGGACTCAGAGAGGTGCAGCGAGGGCCGAGGTCAGAGTTGACTCGTGTGGAACGAGGTTTGACCAGGATGGTACGCTCGCTGTACAGAACCAGATGGATCCGCCTTCGACAGATCATCTTGCTAGGCTTGTGGCTGGGATGCAGGACTTGCGCCAGACGATGAGGTCTTTGGTTGAGGCCATTCGAGCGCTGCGACAGGAGGTTGTGACCCCTGTTACCCAGTTGTTCCTTGCGATCAACACTCAGCATAGTGTTACGTATACCGCACCAGTGGATGCAGCCCCAGTTGATGAGGCACGTCTTCCAGAGACTTTAGGAGTTTCAGAACCATGGAGGACTCGTACCAGTGTACCAGTGTCACGTCCCAAAAGTACGGAACATGACCGACACTTAAACTACGAAATGTCTCGAGGCGTACATAATCTAAGTAAGCCGAAAACCCAGAAATCCAAACCAAGAAAAGTAGTAGAGTGAAGGAAAACCAATTCAAATCAAGTAGTTTTAATAGCATAAGCCGAATTATGTGTTTTTTTAAAAACATCAAATATTTACTGAAAATTTCGGCAGAGTCTCCTTTGTAAATACTGGCCCCCAAACGGGATACAACATGAATAGTATACGAAATCAATAAAAGGCATCCCCAAGCGGGAGCTAGCTCTTCGTCAATCGACGGTCACAACCACACAAGCAATATAATATACAACGCCAAGGGCGAGGATCAAAACTCAAAAGGAACTCAAAACAACAAGAAATCCACAGAAAAAAATAACGCGCGACTCTAAGGTCGAAAGAATAACATCACTGTCTCTAGCTCAAAAATAAATACATGTTTGGTTGATGGAACTTCTAAATACAATTGAATAATAATATACAATGTATAATGATGGGTACGATACAAATAAACCCACCTACTAGTAAGTCACCCGAAAGAAGCAGTGCCAGCAAAGCCGTAATGAAACCTGTACGGCAAAACCTGCAAGAAACTGGGGCACAACGGGGGTAAGTTGCCAACTCATGAATAAAATACATCTACGAACAGGAATCGCATGTATGACGCAATCCTAGGTCATACGATCAATATATATCCTCAAATATATAACCAGCAGCCTATAACAATAGCTAGGGTATACCTCTAAACAACAGTAATACCAAGTGCTCGTGTCAGTGCTTCAGATAGCAATATATCATATGGATGATGTATGAATGCATGAAGACAGAGTACATGTACTAAAGAAACTGCTTTCATAACTCAGTGAGATTTCTGTATTTTTTTTAAAATGAGGTATCATAAGGAAATCAGTATAAACCGTGTCTAGCATCGACACAAAAACATAAATCCACATATCTCAATATCTCAGGCTCCGGCTACCCGGACTGACCTGGATCATCAAATCTCAGTACCTCAATATCTCGAAATCTCAATGTATCAAATCTCAATATCTATGGCGCCGTCAGTCCATACCGGCCCCTACCATCCATCTCAAGACTACGAAGGTATCCTCCGGATATCCGACGCATCGGGTAATATCACCGGTCGGTAGTGCTCCCCTGCCAGGCTCAACGTCAACAACACGACCTTCTTGTCCCGGGGTACCTTACCGGGTCCACCATGTACCCGAAACGGTTCATCCGTCTCCTCGAATCGGGTCTTGAAATCCATCAGCAAACTCATGGTGGACGACTCATACATCATGGGAAAACCGCGCTTTTTATTTAAAAAGAGAGAAGAAGTTTGTATAAGTTTTGCGGTTTTCCCCCAAATCCTGAAAATCTCATGGAAATCCGAATCCAAAACCTCAATAGCACGTAAAATAGTGAATATATGCATGAGAATCCATGAATGCGGCATAACAATGAATAACAGTATGCATGAAGTGACAAGTAATAACTACAATGTCTAAACTGGCATATAAGGCAAGTACACTAATATCATGTCTAAACTATTAGCTAACAACCTATGTCAATGAAATAGTATTTTCTAAGTGTACGTGACATGGCAATTACCGATGAAGATGTGTGTGAGCCGGGAAGTAAGTGTACGTGGTACATACGCATCATCGGTAATGGTGATGGTGTCCTAACAGCATGATATCAATAATGAAATATGAATTACAATAAGTATGCGATGTGGAGCAACAACAATAATATGCGGGAGCTGAACACTAAACACAACGATAACTAAACTGCATTACCCTAATATAAGTCTTACTATAGTGCCTTTTGAAATAACACGAATCGCGGTGTTTTGAAAATAAGGGCTACGGTGTTTTTAAGAAAAGATACGTCTTTTGAAATATCCGTAAAATCCCTTGACCTGTCTTTTAAAATACCCACGATTCGTTAGTTTTGAAATAGGTAGGAGTTTAATCTAGTCTAACAACTATACTAAACTATACGGCTGAACTAACAAGCTGAACTACAGGTCAGGAAACCGCCTAACATCTGAGTCGATACGTATACATACCTGTATATATATTAGTCGGTGATCCCGCCTCAATAATATCATATCCGATACCATATCTATAGTCAGAAATCCCAAGTCAAGAGTGCGGATCAATCATCAATATATAGCTCGTACGTAAATCCGCCGTACGGCATCCCCAAATCTGGATACGGGTTAATATCATACTCATCACACTGTTCATCTGGTATTCTCTTTATCAAGATCATCATCTGGGGTACTGACCTACGTCTAGTACACTACTAAAATCACTATTCACATGGCATCGTCATCCAAAGATCCGCTATAACATCAGGACGTATCTCAAGTACGAATCCTGCCATATCACCGATCTCACTGCCTCAACTCAAATCTCATCGACTCATCTCAATCCCAAGTATCATCCGCAAATCTAGTATGTGAACACCTAGCCCCATACCCAGGTGAACACATAACACATATCCCCATATACGCACAGGTAATAACATAGATGTATGCATGTGTATGTGTGCGTGTGTGGGTGTAACAACCACTCTAGGGTTTCGCAACTAACACTAAACTAATCCATGAACACCTAGAATCTACCTTTATCATCAAGTCTCATATCAACATAATATATATAATCAAAATATATGTGTGTATACGTATTCGTATACATCACCACGAACTGCGGGGGTGCTATACGCCATCCACCCGACTTCTCCCCGTAGATCTAAATCTACTCACCCGGTCCTTGCTCGCCGGTGCCGACGTCGCCACGCGCTTGCTTGTCGTCTCGAAGTCCACATGGGGTACCTACATATCATAACGCACCGTATCGCATTAAAACCAAATTCGAAATTGAAACGGCATACGAAAATCAAATCGGCACGCGCATCATGCATATGTCAAAACCTATCGCTTACGCATGCAAGAATAGCCAAACCAACCCTCGATGTCGATGTACAAATGTCAAACCATCGAGAAAAACCCAAACACTCTCATTTGCGTATTCACGAACACTAATTATAATATAAAATAGGTTAAAATTCACAAAACCCCCAAATTCACCTTAAAAGCCATTTTTCCGAAAATCCAGCAAGCAAAAATAGCCGTTTTAGTACAAAACTCGACGTTTAAACAAATCTAGCGGTCATAATACTTATTAAATATCTTAAATAAGTCATAAAAACAATTTCCATAATTTAATCCCAATAAATTTCATTAACCTCAAAATTCTAGTTTACAATATACCCAAATTTTAACAATTTTATAGCAAAAATATACAAACAACAATTCAGCTTGGATTTTCATGAACTAAAAGCATTAAACCACTCAATATAATATTTATAATGAAATGGAACCTTAATTAGAATTTTATCTCACCAAAATATAATTATTTTAAAAACCTAGTTTACAATTTATATAATTATCACAATTTAAATCAACAAAAATGCAAACTAGCAACTTAATTTGATTTAGCATAACCTTGATATGGAAAATACATCCCACAACCATAGTCTCACAACACAAAACCCTAATTAGATTTTCACAAACCCTAATCTAAACCTTCTCTTGCAAACCCACATCTTTCAATTAAACCATAAATTAGCACCTAATAAGCTTCATTAAGGAATTAAACCAACAATTGAACAATGGGTCAAAAGTTATACCTCACAACCATGAATCAAACTTGAAATCTAGACCTCCAATTTGAAATCCTTGCACCATGATCCATGCTAAAGAAGATGAGGGAAAATGGGTAGGAGTCGGATTTGGATTTTAGCTTGATTTTTGATGGAATTTGGACATTTTTTTGAGGGGAAATGAGGTGGGGTTTTAGGGGAAAATTCTGGACAGCAAGAAGGGGGGGCTCGGCTGCAAGTAGGGGGAAAGAGGAGAGAGAGGGAGGTGGGGAAAATGATATCTAGTCAACCTAGTCAAAGTCCACTCTCATTTCTACATTTCCTTTTTCTTTTCTTTTCTTTTCTTTTG
Source organism: Agapanthus africanus (assembly GCA_030015575.1). Classification (NCBI taxonomy): domain Eukaryota; kingdom Viridiplantae; phylum Streptophyta; class Magnoliopsida; order Asparagales; family Amaryllidaceae; genus Agapanthus; species Agapanthus africanus. The sequence goes on along the minus strand of CM057345.1, from coordinate 386,523,085 downwards.
CAACACAAGTGGGGAAAAGATTGAGGGAGGGGCTGCTGAATTCAGCCAAGAAAAAAGATAAAGGGGGGTGTGTGAGTGTGGGTATGGGTGTGGGGTGATGGAAAATGATAAATACTAAACCCCCAAACATCCATTAACACTAAATTCACTATTTAAGCCTTTTTCTTCGATATTTTCTAACACCGTTTTGGCAAACCATTTCATTTCAAAAACCATATGATAAAATTTTGTTTAATGTGTTATGATGCACAAATTTTTTTTAACTCATTCCAATTTGTAATTTTCCCTAATTAAATGTATTAGTGAGGGCTTAAAATAATATTAAAATAATTAATTTCGGAAAAATTTTCAGAAAATTTGAAATTTCACCAGCGGCTCAATAAACACCAAATACTAGTAATTACATAGCTAGAATATATATATTTAATTTTAAAATAAAGATATTTGTATTTTGACTTTTTACAGAAAACCCCCTTATTTTACCGATTTTTCCGAAATTTCACCGAAACGATTTTCAAAACATTACAACCAGCCCAGAGACGGAGGCGTAGTCGTCGAGATAGATTTTGTGACCGTCGCGGGAGTAGCGGAGGCTTAGGACGAGATGAGTCGTGTTAGCTAGATCAGCCGTTTGTTGTGTTAACTTCTGTCAGCGATTATTTTGTTGCGCGACACGTATTTCAATCGTGTGCCAATCGGATAGGAGATAGAGATTCGTCCGTCGTTTTGATCCTTCTAGAGATGTTGGATTTGACATTCTTCTGGACACGGACTGGTTAGCTACGTGCTAGGCGTCTGTGAACTGCCGTGAGAAAACAGTCAGGTTTTGTTTTCCCGGCGAGTCAGTTCTCGTTGTGCAAGGAGACAGTGGTGCCGCCTCTCACAGCTTGAATTTAGCCTTTTTCGCTAGTCGGCTTTTGAGGAGAGGATGTCGAGGATTCTTGGCTTTCGTTAGGGATGCTGCAGCCACAGTGGATTGTTGGACCGGGTTCCTATCGTGCGAGAGTTTTCCGACGTGTTCCAAATGAGCCGACAGAGTTTAGGGAGCTTGAGGATTAGCTGCAGAGTTGTTTGTTGAGGGACTTGTTCGTCCAAGTGTTTCGCTTTAGGGAGCTCCTATTCTGTTCGTCAAGAGAAGGACAGTAGTTTGAGGTTGTGTATTGATTGGTCATCAATTGGACCGAGTTACGGTGTGGATTGGTATCCCTTACCTCGCATTGACGATTTGTTCGATCAGCTCCATGGTGCGAGATATTATTCTAAGTTTGTTTTGGGATCAGGTCATCATTGGTTGTGGGTTCGGAGTGATGTCATACTGAAGACTGCTTTTGTGCGTGCTACAGGCAGTATGTGTTTTGGTGGTGTCGTTGGACTCACTAATGCCTAGCAGCATTCGTGGATGTGATGAACCGGATTTCTTCAGGCCGTTCCTTGACCAGTTTATTGTTGTGTTATTATTGACATTCTGGTCTATTCCAATGTGTCGTGAGGAACAGGAGCAGCACTTGAGGATTTGCTTTGCGTACATTAGGAGGGCCCCAGTGGTTTGCTAAATTCTCGGAGTGTTCCTTCAGGCTTGATTGTGTTGACTCCTAGGTCTTGTTGTTACGGGAGACGGTTTTCGTATGGTCTCGAGGAAGCTCGAGGCCGTACAGCTTTGGCCCAGGCTTGTGTACGGACGGAGCTCCGCAGATTTTTTGGGCTTAGCAGGTTTTTACCACCGTTTCGTGCAGGATTGCTTATGTATCGCTGCACCGTTGACTGGACTGACCGGAAAGGAGGTTCTTTTCTTTGGACCGAGGCATGCGTGCAAAGTTTTCAGCAGTTGAAAACTTAGGTGACGACTGCACCAGATCTACCTTTGCTTCTGGATCAGGCGACTTTGTTGTTTGCTGTGATGTTTCGCGAGTGGGGCTCAATTGTGTACTAATGTGGCACTATAGAGTTATCACTTATGCTTTCCGACAGTTGGAGGAAGTACGAGCAGGATATCCCACTCATGATCTGGCGATGACCGGGGTGGTTTTGCGTTGAAAATTGGGGACACTACTTGTGTGGAAAGTCGTGCCAGATTTTCACGGACCACCAGAGCTTTGTGTACATCTTCCTGCAGCGGGTTTTGATTATTGAAACAGTGCCGTTGTATGTAGCTTATGAAGGATTGTGCTTATGAGATCCTTTGTTGCCCGGGGCAAGGAGATTGTAGTAGCTGATGTTTTGAGTCGTAGGTCCGGGGGTAGCTTGTTCCAGTTGTGCGCAGTTCAGAGACAGTCTTCTGCAGATTTACAGTTTTTGTGCGATCGTGGAGTATAGATTAAGTTCGCCTCTACTGAGGGGACAGCTTGCTCATGTCCGCGCCCGTCTACTTTTCCTAAATCGTTCGTAAGGCACAGCCCGCCGATGCTCGTTTGTCTGAGATTCTGAGCATGTTCGTCTAGGTAAAGATTCAGAGTTCTGATTTGTGACCAGGGTGTGCTACGTTCCGGACTCGTTGGTGTGTACCTGATACTGATATGTAGAGACGCGAGGTCCCATAGCAGGCACATCGGTCAGCTTTCCGTGTTCATCCAAGTGCCGCCAAGATGTAACGTGACTTGAGAGTTAGTTGCGGTGGGCAGGGATGAAGAGTGAATTTTTAGATTTCGCTTCGAGGTGTCTGACTTGTTGCGTGCTTGGTTGAGCAGTTAAGACCGAGTGGAGAGTTGCAACCTTTAACCGTTACAGAGAGGGAATGGAAGCAAAACTCCATGAATTTCGTTGTGGTGTCTACCCAGGTCTAGACTGGGTGTGACTCCATTTGGGTATTTGTTGTCCGGTTATACTTAGTTTGCTCTGTTGTTCTTCTTTAAGTTGTACGTTTGCACTAAGTTCCTTTATTTGTTGTATCCAATAGAGGCACCCTATTCTCTTACCGTCTTGGACGGAAGCTTCAGGAAGTCTTGGGTACTGGTTGAGCTTTAGCTCCGCTTTCCATCCGTTGGCTGGTGGTTAGACAGAACGGACTATACAGACTCTGGAGGATATGTTTGTTGTGTGCGTACTTTGTTGTCGGCAGTTGGGATCGTCACTTGCCATTATTAGGATTCTCCTTCGATAGCAGTTATCCGGAGACATTCCAATTGGCAACCTTTAGGTTTTGTTTGGTAGGTCGTGTCGATCGCCAGTCTGTTTTTCTGACTTTGCGAGAGCAGCATTTTAGACCCCAGCTAGTCCAGAGACGTCGGAGAAGATCCAATTGGTTCAGGTCAGGATGAGAGTAGCCCAGTGCAGACAGAAGTCTTATGCCGACCGTGGTGGTCGCAGACTTGAGTTCGCAGTGGGAGATCATGTATTCCTACGGATTTTTCCGGTGAAATGGTGTGTTGAGTTTTGGGAAGATTATCCCAGGATTGTAGGTCCTTTTGAGATCCTCAAGCGAGTTAGTTCCGTTGCCTATAAATTGGCACTTCCGCCCAGATTATTGAGTATTCACCCCATTTTTCCTTGTGTCGATACTTTGCAAATACTTTCATGACCTTTCTCACATGATTCAGCACCAGACCATTTAATTGGGACGCGATCTTTTCGTTCACCAGCAGCCAAGTGTGTTAATGGCTCGGCAGGTGGAGAAATTTCAGTCAAGGGTCTTGTCATCTGTGAGGGTTCTTTGGCGTAGCCGTATGGTGAGGTGATCACTTGGGAGGCTGCCAGCGAGATTTGGGAGTTTTGTACTCATCTCTTTTAAGGTACGTTTAGTGAGAATTTTAAATTCGGGGACCGTATTTCTTTAAGGGGGGAAGATTGTAACGTTTTATAAATCGTTTTGCGAATTTTCCGTGTTTAGGGCAGAATAGTCGGTATTTTACGTTTTAACCCGATTGTGATCAAACTTCAATATAGACTTGCCGGCACCTAGTTTAGCAAGAATAAAGCTAGTGCGCGAACTTTAGGGGTCAATGGAAAGTTTTGGTTCGCATAGAATTTTTCCCTAATAAAATATTATTTTAATGCTTTATTTGTGCACTTTATTAGTGGTAATTACTTTTTTATGCGGGTAAATTACTACTAATGTGGTTTTATGCTAAGTTAATCAGTAGATTTATGTTTAGAACCTTCTTGATATTTTGTGTAATTAAATGAATTTTCAAGAAAAGAAATGGTGACTAATGCTATTTTTTTTGTTTTATTATGCAATTATTTCAATTATCTTCTAGAATTTTCTCCAAAATTCCACAACACCCTAGCCTTTTCTCTCATGGCCGGCTACTCATTCCCTTGCTGCCCTTCATCACCTTTCCACTCATTTCATCTCATTTTGCTTCAAAATAATCATGAAAAATCCAAATTAATTCATAGAAAATCAAATATAATCCAAAACCTTCATTCTTCTTCACAAATCTTGCTTAGATCTTTATTCTAGTGAGGATTTTGGAGGCAAAAGTGTGGATTGTTCTTTTTTCAAGTTGTGTTCTTGGAAGGTATAAAACCTTAACCCTAATCTCTTTTTGTTACTTAATACCTTTAATTAGCTTAATTAGATGTTTAATTTAAGCTTTTAAATTAATATTTAGCAATTCAAGATATCATTTTGTTAATCAAATTAGGGTTTTGATTAGTGAAATGGTTAGTTAATATGTTAAGCTTGAAGAAAATTAAATCAAGTTGCTAATTTGTTAAATGATATTTTCCTAATCGGCTAGTTAAGCTAATTAACAAACTAAACTTTTGCTAATCCTAATTAGTGAAATCTAAAATTTTAGTAAAGGTATAAGTGGTTTAACATTGCTATTTGACGATATTTGTAAGTTCTAGTTTTGGTAAAACTTGTAGATTTGTGCTAAAATGATATATACTGCTTACTAGATTTACGGATATTTTAGGCGTGGGTTTCTTTTGACGTTGTGACGTTATGTATATTGATTCCACGCTATATCTTGTGTTGTGAATGTGCGACCGGTACGATCAGGGTCTAGACTTGGTAGTTGCGTCGCGTCGCGTCGCATTCCTAGCTAGGGTCGTGCCGATGTCTTTCCTGTCTTTGTGTAACTTTTGCTCTTGAATTCATTTCGTAGTGTCGCTACACGCGTTAGCCACTAAACGGACACTCGAGAGTATGTTTGGAGTTGGTGCGTCGGTCAAACGTAGTTATATGTATTTTTGGTCGATTGCTTATATACACTTGCTTTATTGTTATATGTGTTCAGGATTGCAGGCGGGGACTTCGGGTGCTGCGAACAGGGGAAAGCGAGTGGTAGGCTTTACTTAGCCAGGAGCGTTGGTGAGTAGATTTAACATCTACAGGAGAATCGCCTGCATGGCGTTATACGTCTGGGCTAGAGATGTTATATATTGTCGCATATTCTATTTCACATATAGAGTTGCGCAAACACCTTATTGCCTAGTTATTTATTGTGCTTGGACTTGTACCCTTAGGACACTGGACTATTATTGACGGCTCATGTTGCACGAGCACCGATTGTATGCCACACACACCGTTAATAATTGCCATGACAAGCACAACACACATATAGATATGATATTGTTGGGTTAGGACATTGTGACATTGATTCATATTTCTTTATGCATATAACATATAGCATACCTGTATACCTACATGCTTACACATATGCCTTGACAGGCTTACATGCTAGTTACCTGTATACCTATAGGGTATTGTACCATTGGCGATAGGTACATACACAAATAATGACATAGCTACATGTATACCTTGCGTACATACTTCACTTATACCTGGAGGGTATATTACATCATTAGTGATAGGTAGATACATATACCTTGCTATACCTTCATGTTTACACACATATCTGATTGTAGCTACATGTCCACCTTTATTTGATGTTATATAAACTTGGAGAAAGTAAGAACCGCATGATATATATATATATATATATATATATATATATATATATATATATATATATTAGCTTGTTGCAGTTAAATAGCGTTTTTTCCTTTATATGCTCATATTACTGTTTCATGTTGCTTATATCATGGATTTCATATAATGTTCTCTGATATTTTTACTCCTAAGAATATAACAGTGGAATGGGACGCTGTTATATATGCTTATATACATATATTAGTGGAATGGGACGCTAATATATGTGTATTGATTCATGCATTTATACTTATTTATTACTTGATGTTTTCTGGATTTGAGGACTGCGGTGGTTTCATGAAATTATGCAAGTATTCTTATTCTTACTTGATATTTTGATGCATCCACTCTGAGATTTGTTTTAATACCGATACGGAATCGAGAGTGTCAGTGTTTGGCACTTAAGATTCGAAGGACGTATAATACCGATACAGGATCGAGAGTGTCTGTCACGCCGCGCTTCCCAGAGTACGCTAAAATGAGCACGTGACATAGCCAACCATGCTACCTGTGGGTAGGAAGTACCCATCCACAGTCATATTACGGCTGTAGAGATATCAAGAACAAAATAACACTAACTAAAACATGTCCATAAGCCAAGATAACATGAGTCAAGAATAATAAAAGTGCGGAAGCAAAAGATCCAATACACAATAACTGGAATGTATGTCCCATAATGCGGGCTCACATCAGGAATAAACTGCAGAAAAATAACTGAACTAGCTACTACTGAAACTCACAGCTCAGCCTGCTGGATGAAGTACTCCTGCTCGGATTGCAGCAAAGGTACGGAATCTGGGCCATGCAAAACCCAGACGTCAGCGCGTCATGTCATCAAGTAATAAAATATAAACAGGGTAACAGGCAATGCGAATGTAAACATGAAATAAGCAAGGGTAACAGTAATATAAATCAGGGCAGCGCAGGGTAGTGTGCAGTGGGTAAACTAAACTGTTCTATCAGGTTTTCTGTTCTAAAGTCTTTGAAATAAAATTGATGAATCATCGATGTAACTCAATAGTATCCCGTGCATACCCGGGGCCACAGTCCAGATTCTCGGGCTGAAACCGAGACATGCCGCTAGGCACTAAACAGGAATGTGTACAGATGAATGATGTCAGCAGCATCATTCCAAGGCTGGCCTAGCCTCTAAAACTGATCAGAACAAGTAGCGAACTGTTGAATTACAAGTCAGGTTTCACCTTTGATTTCCCCATACCCCCAAGTTATATGTGTATGTCAAGTCATGTATTCAGTAATCAAGGATTAATGCCAACACAGGATCAGGTAAGCAGGTTTGTCTGAATAGACAACAGGAACGGTCCATAAGGACTACATGTCGGGTTTGTTGGCATTAAATACAAGATCAGGTAACGGGTCAGGTCTTGGTACATCAGGTCAAGTCAAGCCGTATACGGTACCATGTCGGGTCAATCAATATGTATGTAGCAAGTCATGTCAAGATGTAAACGATATCATGGGTGTGCTCATAATCAGTTACATAATCAAGCATGGTTATCAACAACATAAATCTAAGCAATGAATTAAACAATAAAGCAGCTTCAATTAATTAGCAGTATAGTTATCAGTTGTGTCTCAGAGATGATTTCAATATTATAAGAATACAGTATGATAATTTTGGCCGTTAAATCATGTTAACAAGTTTTAAGAATTCTATGGATGCAATGATTTATCTATAGGTTCAAAGGACGAAATCACAGCTAATACAGGTTAAATGCACACGAGTGTCCGAATGGAGTAAAACTGTAGAGAGAACGCTATAGGCTATGTCAATAGTGAAAGTGTGATTAAAACATATAAATGTGATTATTAAGTTTAATAAAGTAAATGCAAACGGTAGGTTTCAAGCTTGGAAACTAAAATGATATAACACGACATTGAACACGAAAAAGGGGAAATTATGGTACTAAAGTTAACCTACAGGTTTAGGGTGCTATCAATGTATATGTATATGTATTATTTAGTATGTAGCAAGGTGTACTTGCTTCGACGGGTTGCGAAGCAGAATACGGAACATCGCGCGTCGGCGGGGAAAGGTCGCGATGCGCGCACGGTGCACGGAATAGGTCCGAACGACAACCAGTGGAACCACACAGGTCAGAAATACCTCGCTGGATCGTCACGACGCGTTGCCGGCACGGCCGGATTCCGGCGAACCCAAAACAGTGAACAATCAAAAATGCAAACAAGAAAAGAAAAGAAAAATAAAGAAGAAAGGAAGGAGGATCTGAGAAGAGGGTGCTCACGATGATCCGTGGAGGGGTTGTGATCGCCGACCACGTTGACGGAGCTCCGGGGCACGCCCTGCAAAGAACCACCGGCGGTTAACAGCTGAGCAAGGGGAAAGAAGAAGGAACAGAAGAAGAAGAAGAAGAAGGAGAAGGAGAAGAAGACCACTCACCGAGGGATGCACGAGGCCGGGGAACGGATCGAGATCGCCGGCGGCGATCCCACGAGGTGCAGACGTGTGCAGCTTCTCGTGCAGGGTGTTCGGGGAGTTGATGAAGGAGGAAGAAGAGGTGGTGGAAGTGACGAGGGCGAGCAGCGGCGAGGAACGGCGGTGAGGGCGTCGTCGCGAGGGTCACCGCGAGGGAAAGGAAGGCGGCTAGGGTTTCTCGCGAGGTTGGGTTTGTTTCAGTGCAAAGAAAAATATAAGGAGGAAGAGGAAATATATTTATAGGAGAGAGAGAAAGAGATGGGGGGGAGTGAGAGAGAGAGAGAGAGATTCTCTCGCGAGAGGAGAGAGAAATCTCACGAGAGGAGAGAGAGAGGGAGAGAGTAACAGTGAGGAGATATGATTTTGGATTTTTGTGAATGAATAGGGAGGAGAGAGAGAGAGAAAGAGAAAGGAAGGATGAGAAAAAGAGAAATTGTGGGCCCGGGGAGGTAAAGAATGATGGGGGATTGGTTGTTAGTAAAATATTGTGAAAGATTTAAGGGGAAGGGTAGCGTGGGGTTTAAAATTGTAAAAAAAAGATTGCAGGGAAAAGGTAATATATATATTCTGGGGTTTTATATTATTTTCGTTGGTTAAAGAAAATATTAGAAAATAGAATTTGGCGCAAATGCAAAATATTTCCAAATTGTGCCCGGGTCGGGTCCAAATATTTGAAATTGAAATAATAAAATTATAGGCGGGGTCCAAAATTTAAAATGAAGTATTTTACGATCAAAAAGCATACCTCCAAAACGGACACACGTACATGCGCGTAGCCGTCCAATCACGTCCGTTTCACTGAACGGGACGAGGACACGATGCAAGGATGCTAGCACAGGGTTAGGGGTGTCGAGCAGGCTATGTCAAATATTTTTAATTTCATTTTAAATGTCTTAGATTGTTATATGCAAAAATGAGTTGTCGGGTAAAATTTATAACTAGCAACAGTCAATTAAGATAAATGAAATAAATAGCACACAACACGTATACGATAACAGAAACTAGTAGCATTGGGCTCGGTTGTTACATTATACCCAACTACAAAAAGAATTTGTCCTTGAAATTCCAAGAATACAAAGATAGGCAACAAACAACTACAAGAAAAGATGAGGAAACTTCTGCCGGATTTCATCTTCTCGTTCCCAAGTGGACTCTCCATGCGAGAGATTACCCTAAGAAACAAGTACAAGAGGGATAACCTTGTTTTGAAGAACCTTTTCCCTTCGATCCACAATTTCAATCGGTCGCTCCTCGAAAGTCAAGTCTTCTCGTACCGTCAGCTCCGAATGATCCCATACATGCGTTTCATCTCGAACATACTTACGGAGTTGAGATACGTGAAACACGTCGTGCACATTCACCAAGGATTGCGGTAACGCCAAACGATACGCTACCTCACCAACACGCTCCAAGATCTCAAAGGGTCCAATGAATCAAGGACTGAGCTTTCCTCGACTTCCAAAACGAATCACCCCTCTAGTCGGTGAAATCTTCAAGAATACCAAATCACCCACGGTGAACTCTAGAGGTCTTCTCGACGTATCTGCCCAACTCTTCTATCGGTCTTGAGCTGCTTTCATATGGTTTCTGATAGTGTTAACTTTCTCAACTGTCTGCACAACCAAATCTGGTCCCAACAATCTTCATTCACCGACATCGTCCCAACAAACAGGTGAACGGCATTTATGACCATACAAAGCTTCAAATGGAGCCATCTGGATAGTTGCCTGGAAACTGTTGTTGTAAGAAAACTCCACCAAATATAGATGATCCTCCCAAGAACCCTTAAAGTCCAACATGCATGCTCTCAACATATCTTCAAGAGTTTGGATCGTTCTCTCCGACTGACCATCAGTTTGAGGATGATAAGCTGTGCTAAACTTCAATCGAGTTCCCAAACTTTCCTGTAAACTCTTCCAGAAGTGTGATAAGAACCGAGTGTCCCGATCGGACACGATGCTCACCGGTACTCCATGCAATCTTACAATCTCCTGCATGTACCGCTCCGCCAAAGTCTCTGTTGATTGACCAACCCGAAAAGGAATAAAATGAGCCGCTTTGGTCAAACGATCAACAATCACCCATACTGCATTGTTGCCTTTTGGACTCCGCGGTAGAGCTGTTACGAAATCCATGGTTATATGTTCCCACTTCCACTGAGGAATCGGAAGTGGTTGCAACAAACCAGCAACCCATTGATGTTCAGCCTTAACCTGCTGACACACTAAGCACTTTGCCACAAAGCGAGCGATCTCCCGTTTCATGCCTTCCCACCAGAATTGCTGTCGAATATCTCGGTACATCTTTGTGCCTCCTGGATGTACGGAATAAGCTGAACTGTGTGCCTCCTTCATAAGCTCTTCACGAATATCTCCCTTTGGCACACACCAACGGCTACCATACCTCAACGAACCATCTTCGTGGATCAATAAATCTGTTCGTAGTCCGGCTTCAACCTATTCTCGAAACTTTTGCAATCTAGGATCCTGCGATTGCACTGCCTTAATATTCTCGATCAACGACGAATGTACTTGCAGCTGCATCAACTGTCCCGAAGAATGCGGTAGCACAACCTCCAAGTCAAATCTTCGAAAATCTTCAACGAGCTCCTTCTGCGTAGTCAACATCTGAATTGCTGGTAACCGACTGAGCACATCCGGCACGACATTAACCTTCCCCGAATGGTACTTAAGATCAAGATCGTAGTCAGCCATCAGCTCCAACCATCTACGTTGCCTCATATTAAGCTCCTTCTGCGTGAACACATACTTCAAACTCTTATGATCCGTGAAAACTTCGACCCTTTCGCCCAAAAGGTAGTGTCTCCAAATCTTCAAAGCGAAAATCACAGCCGCAAGCTCCAAGTCATGAGTTGGGTAATTCTTCTCATGGGTCTTCAACTGTCTTGATGCGTACGCTACAACCTTCCCATGTTGCATCAGAACACAGCCCAATCCTTTTCCAGATGCGTCGCTGTAAATCACTAATCCTCCGGAATTGTCTGGCACGGTCAGAATAGGGGCGGTTATCAATCTCTGCTTCAACGTCTCAAAAGCTGACGTACATCTATCCGTCCACACAAAAGGTACCTCCTTGCGCGTAAGCTTGGTCAACAGCTCTGCCAGACGAGCAAAGTTCTCCACAAATCTTCTGTAATATCCGGCCAGTCCAAGGAAACTTCTTATCTCAGCAACATTCTTTGGAATCGGCCAATCTCGAACTGCTGCAATCTTTTCGGGATCGACGGCGATTCCATCGCCAGACACAACATGCCCCAAAAACTTTACTTCTTCCAGCCAAAACTCGCACTTACTCATCTTCGCATACAACTTCTCTTGTCTCAACGTCTGCAGTGCGATCTTCAAATGCTCAGCATGCTCTTCAAAACACTTTGAGTAAACCAGAATATCGTCAATGAACACCACAATAAACTGGTCCAAGAAAGGTGAAAAGATTCGGTTCATCAAGTCCATGAATATTGCCGGTGCATTCGTTACTCCGAAGGGCATCACTAAGTACTCGTAATGTCTATACCGAGTTCGGAACGCCGTCTTGCAAATATCTTCTGCTTTCACTCGGACCTGATGATATCCGGATCGCAAATCCAGCTTCGAGAATACCCTCGTGCCACTAAGCTGCTCAAAGAGTTCGCCAATGCGAGGGATCGGGTACTTGTTCTTAATAGTCACCCGGTTTAATTCCCGATAGTCGATGCACATCCTTCTTGTGCCATCCTTCTTCTTAACTAGAAGAACTGGAGATCCCCAAGGTGAGTTACTGCTTCGAATCCAACCCTTTTTAAGCAATTCAGCAACTTATTTCTTGACTTCTTCCAACTCCACTGGTGCCATTGGATAATACGCTTTGGATACTGGCGCTGCACCAGGAATAGGATCAATTGCGAACTCTACGTCTCGCTTCGGCGGCAATCCCGATATATCTTCAAACACGTCCATAAAATCACGAACAACAGCTGGCTCTTCACTTTTATCAACCTCCATTGATGCAAGAATATCATTTGTCGGCCTAGCCCTAAACCCGACTGGCCCGACAGAACTGCTTCCTCCAGTGAAGGTAAACTCGGGATGTCCGGGAATCTGGAAAATTACTTTCTTTGCCCTACATGTGAGCGTGGAAAGTGCCAAGAAAATCCATTCCCAAGATGACTTCATAGCTGCCCGTATCAATCACCAAGAAATCTGCAAAAAGCTCCCGTCCGCAAACAACAACTGCACAATCTTTACATTTCCTACAAGATATGATTTTCCCATTCCCAGTGTGTATGTCCCAGAAACTAGACAGGGTCATGAAGGTAATCGAGTGTGTATCTATAACTTGGACAACACAAAACAATGGGATGCACCAGAATCAAATAACGCTAATGCGGGAAAACCATGAACGAGTAGAATACCTGAAACAACTTCTCCTGATGCCTTAGCTTCCTCAGCTGTCAAGGTAAAAGCTCGAGCCTGATTAGGTCCTTGAGTCAGCTGCTTCTGTCCCTGAAACGGTTTCTGCGGAGGCTTCTGAATATCATCCCTTGTATGAAGCTTCGACGGACAAGCGCTGACAGCGTGATCTGCCGCTCCACAAACTAAACAGAGTCCCGGCCTCCTTCGACAATCTTTTTGCACGTGGCCAGGTAAATTGCAGTAGTTACAAGTCACGCTCTTTCTCTGGTCAACTACAGCATGCTTCTTCATTGGTGCTACGCCTCGACGGTCCACTGGAATACCTCTGCGACCATGAGCTCGGTTTGATACAAATGCTGGCTTCCTTACCACAACTGCTGTCTGCTGCAAACTCCCCTTCATCCCAGATAGGCTCTGCTGCTCTCGGGCTGCCGCAAGTACTTGTGAGAAAGTGATCAAACCCAGGGAGACAATCTGCCTCTGGATGTCCACGTCCAAGCTGCGCATGAACCTCCGTGCCCTGTCTGCATCGTTGGCAACTAAAGGTCCAGCGAATTTGCTGAGTCTTGTCCATTCTGCTGCATGCACATCCACAGGTGCTCCATTCTACCTTAGCCCAATGAATTTCTCTTCCATTTCCTCCCGTGCGGTCCGCGGGAAGAACTTCTCTAGGAAACTCTTCGAAAAATCCGCCCACTTGATCGGCTTGGGCAAGCGGGTCTCCTCCACAAGCCACCATTCTCGGGCGCAGTCCACTAACTGAATTCGTACCGCATCAACTCTTTTCTCATCTGGAATCTGGGCTGCAATAAGCAAGTTCTCTGTGTCAACTAGCCACTGCTCTGCTGGCAACGGCTCCTCCAAACCAGTAAATGCAGACGGACCCAAACGCCTGAAATCTGCTACGGTCCCTACTCGATCAACTGGTTTAGCTTCAACCTTGTCTACGGACTGCTGAACGGTCCGCAAACCTTCCTGAAACGATTCTACTTGCTGCTGGATCAGCTCAGTCTGTCTCTTTTGATTCTCCAGCATTCCCCTTATCACTCCAAGCATGGCGGCTTCGTCCACACGCCTTTGGTACGTCTTCAAATTCTTATCTACCATATTCCTGAAATCAAAACACCTAACATTAGCATGATAACAGATTCAAAATATAGATCAAGGCTAGAACTCCAAGTTACTTAAATAGAGTACCGCATTGTAACTATGCCGCGGTATCATAGCCACAATTACAAAACTCCACCCAAGTCGCCTAAGTCCCAGAGATAATAAGGAATCAGGTTTTCGAGTCGATATGCAAAGGAAGTTTGCACATCGTAAAAGATATAATCAGGAAGAATTTGATTCAAGAACGGTAAAACGGCAAGGTGGCAGGACATGTTTCATAACACGGGTTTCCTGATTCGTGTATTTGGTACTATACCCAACTACAAAAGAATCAAACCGACTATCCTATGGCTCTGATACCAAAAGAACCATGTCACGCTCCGCTTCCCAGAGTATGCTAAAATGAGCATGTGACATAGCCAACCATGCTACCTGTGGGTAGGAAGTATCCATCCACAGTCACATTACGGCTGTAGAGATATCAAGAACAAAATAACACTAACTAAAATATGTCCATAAGCCAAGGATAACATGAGTCAAGAATAATAAAAGTGCGGAAGCAAAAGATCCAATACACAATAACTGGAATGTATGTCCCATAATGCGGGCTCACATCAGGAATAAACTGCAGAAAAATAACTGAACTAGCTACTACTAAAACTGAAGTACTCCTGCTCGGACTGCAGCAAAGGTACGGAATCTGGGCCATGCAAAACCCAGACGTCAGCGCGTCATGTCATCAAGTAATAAAATATAAACAGGGTAACAGGCAATGCGAATGTAAACATGAAATAAGCAAGGATAACAGTAATATAAATCAGGGCAGCGCAGGGTAGTATGCAGTGGGTAAACTAAACTGTTCTATCAGGTTTTCTGTTCTAAAGTCTTTGAAATCAAATTGATGAATCATCGATGTAACTCAATAGTATCCCGTGCATACCCGGGACCACGGTCCAGATTCTCGGGATGAAACCGAGATATGCCGCTAGGCACTAAACAGGAATGTGTACAGATGAATGGTGTCAGCAGCATCATTCCAAGGCTGGCCTAGCCTCTAAAACTGATCAGAACAAGTAGCGAACTGTTGAGTTACAAGTCAGGTTTCACCTTTGATTTCCCCATACCTACAAGTTATATGTGTATGTCAAGTCAGGTATTCAGTAATCAAGGATTAATGCCAACACAGGATCAGGTAAGCAGGTTTGTCTGAATAGACAACAGGAACGGTCCATAAGGACTACATGTCAGGTTTGTTGGCATTAAACACAAGATCAGGTAACGGGTCAGGTCTTGGTACATCAGGTCAGGTCTTGGTACATCAGGTCAAGTAGTATACGGTACCATGTCGGGTCAATCAATATGTATGTAGCAAGTCATGTCAAGATGTAAACGATATCATGGGTGTGCTCATAATCAGTTACATAATCAAGCATGGTTATCAACAACATAAATCTAAGCAATGAATTAAACAATAAAGCAGTTTCAATTAATTAGCAGTACAGTTATTAGTTGTGTCTCAGAGATGATTTCAATATTATAAGAATACAGTATGACAATTTTGGCCGTTAAATCATGTTAACAAGTTTTAAGAATTCTATGGATGCAATGATTTATATATAGGTTCAAAGGACGAAATCGCAGCTAATACAGGTTAAACGCACACGAGTGTCCGAATGGAGTAAAACTGTAGAGAGAATGCCATAGGCTATGTCAATAGTGAAAGTGTGATTAAAACATATAAATGTGATTATTAAGTTTAATAAAGTAAATGCAAACGGTAGGTTTCAAGCTTGGAAGCTAAAATGATATAACACGACATTGAACACGAAAAAGGGGAAATTATGGTACTAAAGTTAACCTACAGGTTTAGGGTGCTATCAATGTATATGTATATGTATTATTTAGCATTTAGCAAGGTGTACTTGCCTCGACGGGTTGCGAAGCAGAATATGGAACGTCGCGCGTCGGCGGAGAAAGGTCGCGATGCGCGCACGGTGCACAGAATAGGTCCGAACGACAACCAGTGGAACCACACAGGTCAGAAATACCTCGCTGGATCGTCGGGACGCGTTGCCGGCACGGCCGGCTTCCGGCGAACCCAAAACAGTGAACAATCAAAAATGCAAACAAGAAAAGAAAGGAAAAATAAAGAATAAAGGAAGGAGGATCTGAGAAGAGGGTGCTCACGATGATCCGTGGAGAGGTTGTGATCGCCGACCACGTCGACGGAGCTCCGGGGCACGCCCTACAAAGAACCACCGGCGGTTAACAGCCGAGCAAGGGGAAAGAAGAAGGAACAAATGAAGAAGAAGAAGAAGAAGAAGGAGAAGGAGAAGAAGACCACTCACCGAGGGATGCACGAGGCCGGGGAACGGATCGAGATCGCCGGCGGCAATCCCACGAGGTGTAGACGTGTGCAGGGAGGTGCAGCTTCTCATGCAGGGTGCTCGGGGAGTTGATGAAGGAGGAAGAAGAGGTGGTGGAAGTGACGAGGGCGAGTAGCGGCGAGGAACGGCGGTGAGGGCATCGTCGCGAGGGTCACCGCGAGGGAAAGGAAGGCGACTAGGGTTTCTCGCGTGGTTGGGTTTGTTTCAGTGCAAAGAAAAATATAAGGAGGAAGAGGAAATATATTTATAGGAGAGAGAGAGAAAGAGACGGGGGGAGAGAGAGAGAGAGAGATTCTCTCGCGAGAGGAGAGAGAAATCTCGCGAGAGGAGAGAGAGAGAGAGGGAGAGAGTAACAGTGAGGAGATATGATTTTGGATTTTTGTGAATGAATACGGAGGGGAGAGAGAGAGAAAGAGAAAGGAAGGAAGAGAAAAAGAGAAATTGTGGGCCCGAGGAGGTAAAGAATGATGGGGGATTGGTTGTTAGTAAAATATTGTGAAAGATTTAAGGGGAAGGGTAGCGTGGAGTTTAAAATTGTAAAAAAAAGATTGCAAGGAAAAGGAAATATATATATTCTGATGTTTTATATTATTTTTGTTGGTTAAAGAAAATATTAGAAAATAGAATTTGGCGCAAATGCAAAATATTTCCAAATTGCGCCTGGGTCGGGTCCAAATATTTGAAATTGAAATAAGAAAATTATAGGCGGGATCCAAAATTTAAAATGAAGTATTTTACGATCAAAAAGCATACCTCCAAAACGGACACACGTACGTGCGCGTAGCCGTCCAATCACGTCCGTTTCACTGAACAGGATGAGGACACGATGCAAGGACGCTAGCACAGGGTTAGGGGTGTCGAGCAGGCTATGTCAAATATTTTTAATTTCATTTTAGATGTCTTAGATTGTTATATGCAGAAATGAATTGTCGGGTAAAATTTATAACTAGCAACGGTCAATTAAGATAAATGAAATAAATACCACACAACACGCATACGGTAACAGAAACTAGTAGCATTGGGCTCGGTTGTTACAGTATCGGTGTTTGGCACTTAAGATTCGAAGGACGTATAATACCGATATAGGATCGAGAGTGTCGGTGTTTGGCACTTAAGATTCGAAGGATGTATAAATATGTTTTGGATCAAAAGTGTCGGTGTTTGGCACTTAGGATTCACTGTTTTGGATCATTTAGGATTCGCTGAGACTTACAGGATATATGAAATTTACTTGATATTGGAAACTTAGGATATACGAGATTTACTTGATAATTGGATACATGATATATATGAGATTGACTTGATATTGTACATTCAGGATATACGAGATTTACTTGATATTGTACATTCAGAATTTATGAGACTTACATGATATGAGAGCCAATTTGGGGGCTGATTTGAGGAAATTGGGATTTGGATTGTCTTGATGGACTTTGGTCCTACCACGGTGTCAGGATTCCGTGAAAATGACATGTTTCATCCCATACTTCGCATTTATTTTATATGCATTGCATCATGTATTATTTGTACCTGCTAGAGTACCTTTCATTACTGTTGCAAATGTACATTGTCATATCATCGCTTCATGTATTAGTTGTACCTGATAGAGTACCTTACATGATTGTTGCATACAGATTGTCATATTATTGCTTCATGTATTAGATGTACCTGCTAGAGTATCATTCATGACTATTGCATACATATGACTTTTATTGTTATTAGCTTGCCTATGTTAGATTCGCGTTGTACGTGCATACTTGCGATTACCTGCATATGTTATTTACTATTCACGAGTTGGAAACTCACCCTCATTGTGCCATAGTGTTTTGCAGGTTGTTCCCCAGAGTAGTCGAGGCAGGCTATTCATCTATAACATCATCTTTTGCAGCGGATACCGTTTTGGCTCACAGTGTGCAGTTTTGCTTAGGTGGGTTTTGCGGTTATCCAAAGTTGTTTATTGTATATTCGTTGTATCCTTGTACTCTCTATCTACCATTATCTTGTATGACTTAGAGAATTGATGTGAGGACGATATTGTATTATTTTGTGAGTTGGAGGTCTTTTATGAAGTTTTACTTCTATCGTCTTTTATTTCTTCGCTACGGCGTCGTATATCTGTTGTGGTGGTTGTTTTCCGCCGTTGGGCGTGGATTTGCTTCCGTTGGGGATGCTTTACTTATATTTATGTTGTACCCATTTTTGGGGTTGGTTTCTACAATGGAGGTGCTGCCAAAATTTTAGAGGAAGAAAAGTTGGACTTTAAAGAATTTAGGTTGATATTTCAAAGGTTTTGAAAATGCTATTATCATTTTCTTACTACTTTTGATGGTTTAGATTGCTGGGTTTTTGGCTTACTTAAACTTCGTTACGCCTGTAGACGTTGCGTAGTTTAAGGGCCGTCACGTACCAATTTCGGGTCGTGACAATTGTGTACATGCTTTAAGTGACATTATAGATCACTATTACACGTTGAGAAAGCCCTTAGCATTCTTACTTGACTACCAGCAGTATGATGGCGATCATATATGTGAGAGTTGGATAGTCTATAAGCACATCCTTAAAATGTCCCTAGTCGTGGGAGTTTCGAGACTCGGTATCGATACTCCGATAATAGACTAGTGTATACGGATCGAGACCCCGATGAGGGGTGGTGGCTGGTCCTACAAGCCATTGGTGTCAGTTGGTTCACCTAAGATAGTATACAGGTACTCATTGGGTTATGAGTACACCGAACAGACTCGCCGGGAACATGCTAGTTGGTATTATACCTATCGTCAGATAGCAGTTCCCTGGTGACATGTGTACAGGTTAGTCTATCGACCTGAGATCGTCATTTGTCTTGTGTGAGTTCCCACTGTGCTTTGATTACTACCCTACCATGGCTCAAAGGAGACGTGCAAACAGGTTTTAGTTGGGTACAGTCCCGAGCTACAGGGAGGCAGTGAGCGGTTCGGCACGGGATTCGTCTCTCCCAGTATTGGGGGTGAGATCATGCTGTGTTTAGGAGAACCATTACACAAAGTCCCTGGTCAGGGCAAGCGAGATTTACTGGTAGGTATTCCAGTAGTTTCTCAGAGTGTTCTGGGCTACATTCCGACACGACTTATACCACTATTGGGGGTCTGACGTTTACCAGCCCCTAGGCCCGATATGCAATACTCATAGACGAACGGACCAGACTGTACGGATATTGTCACTGACAGGCTCAGTAGGGTTTCAGGATGAGTTTGCTCATCGGCTTCCCTTTTGTTCAATATCTGGGTAGCCGTTACGTACAGCAAGTGCCACTGACGTGCTTGTGGTTAAACCCACTGCCAGCGTATTGACGAGTCCTTAGAGTCCCCCACAGAAAGTTTTCCTAAGTTCGGGCGAAACGTTGTAGAGGCCATATGGTTTTATGGCAGGGTTCGATCATATACGTGCACTTGTGCACGGATCATGATCGGACGGATCATATTAGTGGGCTTTGGTTTAAGCCGGATCCTAGTATTAGATTGTTGGATTACTTTCGTCTCGTAGTATTCGTATTCAGTCGGAATACGGATGCAGGTATGTATATACGGATGAAGGGTATTCTTGTAATTCGTGACAAGATTACTTTAGTTGATGCCATTTTTCTTTTGTGGATTTAACATTTTAGTTTAAATGTTAAATGGTGGAAATTGTGACTTATTTCTTTTTGGCATGGCTAGACTTTATGTCTTGGCTAAGATATTTTTGCTAGATATTTTGTGTTTTGTTTTTGGTGAGATATTTAGGTAATGGCTTGTGAGATATTTTTTGGTGGGATTTTTCTTTTGTGGTCATTACAATATCTCATATAACAACACACAAAATATTGGGGCAGCCAAGGTTTTTTCTTTGGCTTGGTTTTTGCTCACTAGCTTTTTTCTTGAGCTCACAAGTTCCATCCATGGGCATCTTCTTCAACCTCCACTCTATCCCTCTCATGTGTTGAGAATCCTAGAGTGTATTGAGACAATGTAATCACACACTATCTCTACTTCATCTTGGTCATCTCTTTTGGCAAACTTGATGTCCGATTTGCTTCGGTTTGAAGCGGGAGCCCGTATAAAGAATTCTCGACGTGGAGCCACTTCGACGAGCGAGATCGGAGTGCGAACTTCATTGGGGCAGCCGCGAGGAGTATGGTGCAAAGATTGAAGACCGAAGGACACGGATCGATCGGTATAATCTCTCCAAACGCTTTTACAGTTTACTAGTTTACGGTTAATGGCACGATCCGGGATTTAAGGTTACGTTAGCGCCGGTTTATAAAAGTTTTTGTTCTGCATTTGGCCTCGGATTGAAGGCCGGGGCGCTGCCGTAGCCTTACATGGTATCAGAGTCAAATCATTAACCGTATTCTAGTTGGTTTAGACAATGTTAAAGTATCGAAACCGAAACAGACCCGAAACATCACTCGATGCATTGCAGTTTTTGTCGAATTTCAAAGTGTCTTCTAAAATTATTTAAATAACTATAGAAGACTACTCAAGTGACGACTAACACACACACACCAAATACGATCCCCTGATTCAAAATTTGGACCGGCCACATTGGGCAAAAATCCGAGAAGGCCGGCCTAATTTTGTGCTTTGGGCTTGAATTTTGTTGTGTGCTTCAGTCTCTGTAATGTTGGTTCAATGGTATTATTTGTTTAGCCCAGTTTGGATATGGTTTTATCTAGTTGTTTGGGGCTATTCGGGGGTTATTTCGAAGTCGATATTTTTTAACATTGTTTAAAGTTTGCAGTACTTACATTACTATCTGCGACCATGAATGTCATTCGAGCGGTACAACTTGTCTAATTGCTATAGTCCTTTTAGATGGGTTTGAGAACGTGACATTCACGTTGATGTTCTGTGTTGTGCTGTATTGTTGCGGATTCATCGTGGTGGATAGCTTGCGTGCAATGTTAGTACAGTTTGGATTTATTTATACATTTGATATCGTGGGGTGAGCATCCGATATGTGGACTATCGTCACTGCCTGTTTGTATATTATTCTTTTGGGGCACGACCGGGTTGAGGTCGATATACCCGTTGTATATATTTTCTTTTCTGTACTAAGATTATCCCGCGGTGGAGTGCACGGATAGCTAGGTTCTAGAGGGCAACAGGCCCGCATCTCATGGCTTTGAGACGGAGGGGGCATCACTCTAGAATTGGCGGGCTATTTGCCGCACTCGTAGGGGGTTCAGGTGTTAGTTATATGTATACCCTAGGGGCCATTACTGTACATTGGATGTCTATTGTAGTGGATGCTGGGACATATATAGGTAGGACTTTCTTGCTCGACATGATAGTACGCTATCTGGTTGCACTTTTATCTTAACATGTATACTTTCTGTCTCTCTGATTACATGTTGATAAAGCCCTTAGGATGTGTACTCGACTTCCAGGACTATGATGAAGATCATACTAGTGGGGCCTGGGTAGTCAATGAGTACATCCTTCATTGTTCCTAGTCATGGGAATATCGAGACGGGGCATCGATATTCCAGAGTAGACTAGCGCATATCTTCTCGACCCATGCGATGGGCGATAGATGATCCCATATCCATTGGTGTTTGACATCGAAGATGGTATGCGGGTGCTCAGTGGAGACTGGGTACACTGAACGGACTCGCCGAGAACTCACAGATGGTATTATACCTCACGTCAGATGGCAGTTCTCTGGTGACACTGGTACAGCTTAGTCTGTTGACCCGAGATCGTCATAGAGTCTTGTGTGTCTCCCGCTGTGCTTTGATTTCCACCCTACCACGGCTCTACTGAGTCGTGCAAACAGGTGGTTTTTGGGTACAGTCCCGATTCACATGGAGGCAATGAGCGATAGGAAAGGATTCGTCTCTCCCGGTATTGGGGGTTGATGTTGTGCTATGCTCGACTGGCCATAACAGGAAATCCCTGGCCAGGGTTGCAGTGATATACTGGTAAGAGTTATCAGTAGTTTCACGAATGTTATGGACCTCAAGTCGGCATGACTTATCGAGCTACTGGGGTCTGACGTTTACCACCCCTAGGCGAGATATGCGACATATCAGACGAACAGACCGGACTGTACGGTAAGTGTTACTGGTTGGATTCGCAGGAGTGTGAGTGGGCTTGCTCGTCGATCTTCTGATCGCTCAATACCCGGGTGGACGTTACGTTTAGCAGACCGCTTGCGGCTTGTGGATGCTTGATATGATCATCATCTGCTGCCGGCGTATTGACGAGTCTTTAGAGTCCTACACAGAGGTTTCCTGGCTCAAGCGAAACGAAATAGGAGCGCATATGAGATATGTGCGGGACCGAGAATAATTCGAGTATGCGATACCGTATTACATTCTCGCGATCTATGTATCGATTGGTTATATGCGATAAAACCTAGTTATCGAATCAAGGATTGATTCGATAAGCCGATACATAAGATACTAGTCGGTTATATCCGATATGACCGGATCGTTAAATCAAGTGTTGATTTAATGATTTAGTGCATATTTATATATTTGATATATTACTTTGCGTTAACTAGTGTTGGTTCACTTTAAATGGATTTTCTCACTTGAATTGTGCAAGTTGTATATGTGATATGCTTTTGTGCACATGTTTGTATCATGTTTGATGATACATGCTTACTTGGTTAAGTGTAAAGAATCAAACCATGGTTTAAACTATGATTAGGGTTTTGTTTAGTCATTTACTTATTTATCTATTTCTTTATTTATCTTTTTATTTTGAAAAAGATAAATGATGAAATGGTGGCATTATTTGTTTGCTAGTGGAACATTCATGAAGTCTTGACTTAGTCTCCTTTTTTGTTCTTATCCTTAACCCTAACCATTCCATTAGCCATGGTCTTTTCTCTACACTTAACTAAGGTTAAAAGTATGATTAGATTTAATTCTTATTCATTTTTTTATGATTGAACTTATCATATCTTTCTTCTTCTTCTTCAAGAGCTAGAAAAAGAAAAGCTTTCTAGTTCAATGGCAACTAGCCAAATCAAGTGAGAAATCCAAATCTAAAGTCTACCCACTTCCTATTTCTTCATCCTCTACTACTTGCCATGTAGTAGAGTGTGTTGTCTTCACAAGTTTCTTGACTTGGCGAAGGCGGAGCTCGTTCTTGTGATGCCTCGACGTAGATCATCTTCGGCATCGAACCGACGATCAAGCCCGCCCATTTCTTCGACGAAGCCGATACTTGAGTTCGGGATTCGATATGGATAGCGGAGGGAGATCATCGCGGAGCTTAGGGAGTGGTGGACCGGATCTACAAAGGTTGTAGCCCCTTCCCTTTAGCTATATTTCTGTTTACATGCTTGCTTTGCCTAAATATCTAGTTAACGATCCGTTCTAGGTTTTCTCGGCACCGTAATTTTTAGAAATTTGCATGTTTGATCACTTGTGAAACTCCACTAGAGTTCCTAGGAACCCTACAGTGGTATCAGAGCCTAGCTAGAGCCTTAGGCGAAGTCCCGACGGAATCAGAAGTCCGATCGACCCAAAACCCGACTTGAAAAATGCTCTCTGGACTTTTCTGTAAAATGTGGATTTTTTAGTATTAAAAATATGCAGAGAAATGTGCAGGAAATTATAAGAAAAACTGTAGAAAACGACAACCTAATTCAACAGTACGGCCGCGGAACCGCGGCGTTGACCCCCCATTTGCGGCGGTTCCGCGGCCGTCTGTGATGATCAGGCTGTGGGTTTTCTTCAGTTGTTTCTGTTGGTGTTTCTTGTGTGTTCTGGATGTTTTTAATATTTATTCCAGAGTTGTATTTTCTGGGTTGTATTGGGGACTCGGTGTATTCGATCGGACTGTCTAATTTTTGTCGGTGTGCTTTTCCGGGTATTTTTAGAATATGTTAAAAAGTTCGACCGGATATAAATACCCACTTTTTCCCCTGCCGGGAAATTTCCAATTGTTGGATTTTTCCGTAGTTTGACGACGTTCTAAGTAGTGCAAGTAACTCGATGGACCCTCTAGAAGACAACAAACCTTAACTCGATTATGTGACCGTCTTGAACTGCCCTTTGAACCTTCGGGTTTGGGGCAGTACGGCGTGCCACATGTGAGGCGTTGGCTTGACCCTTCTACGGCTGGACTGTTGGTACTGAGGCACGAACTGAATGTTGTTAGACTTATTTCATGTGTTGAGTAGTATCGGGAAACCTTGGGTGTTCGATTGTTCGACCGAAAAGTTTAACATTTTCTATTTATCCGGAATGTGATACAATACTTGGAATTCGCAAATAGTTATGAGATAACTGAATGAATGTTATAAACATAGCACTTTAGTCTCACTTGATCGGTTGCCACGGAATTTTGATGTGATCAAAAGTCCGTTGCAATCACGTAGCGTACGCGGATACTCGCCGGATAAACTTAATAGACAGCCTCACCCCATAGCCCCGACCAAGTGACTGTAGGAGAACCCCATCGCCGAAAGCATCTGTTCGGGTGCTCGCGGCCGCGGTGTTCCTCCTTGGTGCACTTTGTCGAAGGCGTCGGGGTGCGGCCGTCTACTGAAGTTTGCGACGAGCATTCGATCAGAATGTCGGGAATCCTGTTGAATTGCCCGACTTGATATTGAAAAGAGTTTTCGATAATGAGACTAAAATGCGGGGTTTATAATTGTTAGGCATGCGATGTCTAAAGAATTCATTTGGTCAGGCATGCGATGTCTGAGGTGGTTGCGGATTCCAACTGTTGTAGTTTTACACTTTCTTTTCTGTGACCGTAAGTGTAATATGTGATATCGCCGGTTTCGTTGCTATATGTCAACGACAAT
This sequence comes from Agapanthus africanus, assembly GCA_030015575.1. Lineage (NCBI taxonomy): Eukaryota > Viridiplantae > Streptophyta > Magnoliopsida > Asparagales > Amaryllidaceae > Agapanthus > Agapanthus africanus. The sequence goes on along the minus strand of CM057345.1, from coordinate 386,498,056 downwards.
TGGGATGCGCATATTTACTTATGTTGATGACATGTGATGTTATGTGTTGCTGGATATGTTATATTGGATCGTCGTGTTTGAATAGCTCGGGGGTTTTTATATGAGATGAGTGTTTTTTCATTTTCATTCATGTAAAAACTTGTATGTAATATTCTTTTATTGGGGCACTTCCAGGTTGCGGAAGTTGTCACCGTTGATGTATATTATTTACTTTTCTGCACTAGGATAGACCCAAGGAGGGGAGCATAAGTAACCGGGTTCTAGGGTCCAGTGGGAGACCATCTCGAGGAGTCGAGTCCGGGTCTCCTAACCCTAGAATTGGTAGGGTTGCTTGCCGCTCTCGTAGGGGTCTAGGGGTGTGGGATAGGCTCTTCATCACGACCGTGGAATCCGTGTTTTATACTGGCTCGTATTGACAACACGGACGTCCTAGTATATCCAATATTTCATATGTTTCTTCTGCTGTGATTTATCTGTGATCATGTGATGTTCTGTGACAGATATTATATATAGTATATATGATATATTATATAGACGTTACTTATGTTTTACACCCGCGCTAGCCCTGCCCCGCTCTGCCGTTAGTTACCTAACCTAACGGTGCAGACGGGACATCGAGGCGAATGCGGATGGCATACGCGTACGTTATATTTATCTGTGATGATTAGGTGGACTTAATTGATGGGATATTCATTAATGAGATTAATGAAAGAAAATAAACCTAATTGATGTTGTGGAATCGAATTTCAAAATAAAACAGGTAGCTACAGTTCTTGCTTTGCATCGCGGTGTTCATTATAGAACATTCTGCACCTTATTCGATGAGGAAAGGACCGAGATCCCTTCACCGGGAGTGACTCCTTTAGCAATAACTGGCAGATGCTACAACCCTCGGTTTGTCTTTGATCGCTTCTATAGTTTCCGCTTTGCACAGTGATATATATGATATATCCCGCACCTCATTCGACGAAGAAAGGGCCGACGATCCCTTCACCGGGAGTGACCCCTTTAGCAAAACTAGAAAAGCCTCGAAAACATTCTATTTAAAAACCATTTGATTCCGCAACGAGATCAAGTTCAAAGCGTTAAAGGTTTTCACAAAAACCAGCCGCAACCCTCCGTCATTTTAGGAAGTAGAGTACTTAGTATTCGTGCTGTGTTTGTTGACCATGGTCAAGGCACAGTGTACGGTAGCTAAGTGATGTCTTCCTACATCGCATATGATGCGATTAGTTAGGACAGTCGCGTGACTTTGTTGACCTTAGTGAAGGGTCATGTGGGTGGGTCTAATTAATCACGAAATGACGGGTAGAACTTGACTAGTACTTATGATTTGTTGACCCTAGTTAAGGTCATAGGTGCTAGTGGTAAAAAACCTTTATCGGGAGTTTCAAGTGTTGAAATTTGCAATGAGATTGCATACCTTCTATATGATAGTTGGATCCCGATACCCACTGCGAGTAATTGTTACTCCTGGGAGAGTTTTGCATTTTGCAATTAGCCGATGAAGTAGGTGTCTAGAAAGGTGTCAACGGGATTACGCCTCTGGGAAAACGAGGTTTACTGTAATTAGGTCCGTGCGAAAGCACGGGGAACCTCCCTCAAAGTACCGACACTGGCCTGGCTGAAAGATTGGCGAACTTGTAGAGTGTAATTAATCCCGGCTAGTCTTTCCTTTTAGGGTTTGAAGGAAGATTTGATAAAAAACAGTGGGAGCCATCCTGATTAGATAAAATATATAACCAATCTGATCTTGCAAGAGCGCACGCAGAGTGTTTTCTTCTCTCTCTCTCCTGGTAGCGACCATATCACGCCTTATCAAGATAATAATACGGAATTTTGACCGAACCCGCTTGTTATACTGAGCTGGGGAATGTTGGTCCCGCTCCAACTTATAATTGTTATAAGACAGAGCAGGAAATTGGGGAATACCAGAATTCCTATGCCGCCCAAACGAAGAAAGTGCATATGATGCATCTCCTTCGGGTGTGTTCATTACAAAGAACTGTTTCTCAGTATCCTCTGCATCCTGGGTATATGATACCGGATCAGGATCCCAGATATGTAATCTGTTACATAGGGCTACAAAAGGGTAGAAAAACTGAGAACGGGTGATAAGTTTCATGAGGCAGAAAACGGGGCAAGTGTTGCAGCCAAGTCTGTTGGTCACTGTCACCCTGTATTATGAATACATTGATTCTGAACAAATGCTATTAGATACCGAACCTGATATACAAAATCATATCAGTCTTTTTATTAGTAAAGAAAGGATATAATTTTGTATTGATGGATAATGTTTTGAACATTTCCTATATCAAAAGTTGATCGGTTCAGGCACGTTATCTAAAAGTATTGACGTTCTAAATCAAACTACAGTTCCTCGTATACAGAACACACACAAGAGGAAGAGTTCAGAAATGAATGAATTCTTCTTGAGGCATTGTAGACTAGGTCATATCAATGCGACCCGACTGGCTGAAGTTACATTTAGATGTATATTTAAATCAGTTTGAATTTACATCTTGTGAAACTTACCAGTCATGTCACAAAGATAATATGACCATAGCTCTGTTTATTGGAAACAGAGAAAGAGTTAACGAACTCTTGGGACTGATGCATGATGATGTATGTAAGGTCTCCTGTCTACACATGCCAGGACTGGTTCTTTATACTTCATTATATTCTCTGATGATCTCTCAAGATTCAGTCATATATTCCTGTTGAAATATAAGTCCAAACCTTTTGAGGTATTCACAGAATATAAGTAGGAAGTAGAGAACCAAAATGCGGGTATAAGTATTATGTCCTATGATAAGATCAGGGAGGAGAATACTTGTGCATAGAATTCCTGGACTATTCTAAAGGAGAATGAGATTCTCTCTGAGTGCTACTCCTCTGAATACACCACAGCACAACGGTGTATCAGGGCGGAGCAATTGCACAATATTAGATATGGTGTGCTCTATGATGAGTATTACTGAGTTACCCATTTCCTTTTGGGGTTATGCACTTGAGAAGCTGCATACTGTTCATATCAGATTTTTGCATTTTCATACCACCCAATTTTTATCACATTGCATGTCCGTAGATACTCTTGAGCCGTGTTTGCTAGTCAATTGCAGGATACAGGTTCTCGGTTCCAAAACGGTGAAATTCATGGAAAACACGAAAAATCCGGGTTCTTGCAGACCACAGATAAAACACGGTCTCCGTCCTTCATCCGTATGCTACCAGATACCAGTTTAGGAAGACAAAATGTCAAATCAATGTCGTTTTCAGGCACAAGGCTCAATGGTGGCACAAGATCCAAGAGATCTACGCGGAGCTCGAGACAATCATGACAAAATCTTAACAAAAAGTCCACCTTTCCTTCAACAGAAATTCTGGATAAATCGTGGTGCTAAATTGAGAAAATAAATATACCAGAATTAGGTACACTGAAGACCAGGGGACCACCAAAAATACAGAGGAACAATTCATCTAAACGGCCGCGGAAGAGCGGCCAAAGGGGGGTATTGGCCGCGCTTCCGCGGCCGTTCTGGCGCCAAGTGTGCAGGGCTTTGGGGGGTAGGTTGGTAATTTCATATGGGCCTGTATTGTTGCCCTAGTTTCTCATTTTCCAGCCTATAAATACCCCAGAATTCTGTGAAGGAAAGGGTCCATAATCTTGTATTTTTCTTTGCTAGGTTTTAGTACATGTTCTTCTTCCTCTTCTCACCTCTTCTCCATTAAACTTGTAAGTGAGCTTTTGAGTGAAGAGTGATGAATAAAGAAGACCATTTTTATTATCATGCTTGTCTCTTTCTTTACTTGTTATAATTGTTGTAATTTTAATTGTTAAGTAGTTGTTGTTATTTCCTTGTTATTTGTTTCTTCTCTCTTTTTCTTTATCCTTGCATACGACAATGATACTTACGCTTGATCCTCGCCAAGGTGAGGTCGCAAACAGTTAGTCGTATTCTTCTAATCTCTTTCTTTCTATCTTCCTCTTTTGTGTTGTTTTATTTTTCCGTATTATGAAGTGTGAGTAGTTCTATACTTGTTAGGGTAGGATAAGGGAAGTTTGAGAGAAGGAAATCTCTCTCACTCTTTCCTTGCCCAACAACTTAAATCAACTCCCGTTAACCCAACCACAATCCGCTCCTTACGGCACCCTATCCTACATGATAGCGGTGATTCCGTAGTGAGACCGGTTGTGGTTGAATTAACCGGAGGTTATGGATAAGAGCCAAGAACGGACGGACAAGCACCAAAAGGAAGGACTATGCGTTGGAAAGCCTAGCTTATACTCGCAAGTTCCTTCCTAGTCGTGCTAATCCCCGTTGTTGCCGATTACCGTAACACCGATATTAAGTGGGGCAACGAAAGATGTGGAGACTCCTAACTCAAACTAACCTAATCCTAACCCTAACAAGCTCTCTTTAAATATCAACTCAACACTTAGATAACTACAAACAAAATCTGAACAACCGGACTTAACTCGTCGAAAAACACATAGAAAAAGATTCCCATCTCCCTGCGGACGACCCGTACTCAACCGGCTAGCTACGTGCGAAACCGTCTTGATTGCGGTATTTAAACTAGAACTTGAACACGCTCGTATCCTATCAATCAAATGGCGCCGTTGCCGGGGAGACGGTAGTCTATTTCTAAGTGAAATTTCGGGTTAATTTGTGAATATAAAAACAACCAAAAAAAACCAAAAAAAAAATATACTTTGTAAAAATCATCTTGTTATTCTTGATTAGTTTTTGTGCAAGTGTGCAGGAAATACGAAGCTCAAGATCGACGCCAAAGACATTGGAAATACGGAGTTCAAGTACAGTGCCAAAGACATGGGAAGATAGACCCACATTTTCGCGGCTACACCGCGACGGACAAAACGAAGCATCCGGTTTACTGTACAAATCTGGAGCAAATACAGTGAGCAAATAAAGATTCAGTACATCCAGACAAGCAGAGGACACCCAACAGAGAACACCAAATTTTTCCAGAGCGCCAAAGCCCCAGGACTGCCGCGCAAGCGCGGCAATTACATGCATTTGGCCGCGCAAGCGCGGCCATCTTTTGTCTTCAGGGCCCCATTTTTCTCTGGTGAGTCTCTCTGCCTCTCTCCACTCCTCTAAGCTCCACTGAATTGTGTTTTCTGCAGCCTTCTTTGCGCAAATTCTTCTCCCCCTTCCAATAAACTGTTCTTGTGCAGGATTCTTTGCGCCGCAAATAAAAATTTTTTGCTGTTGATATTGTTACTGTTTTGCATTCTTTAATACGGACTTAAGGGGCTTGAAACCAATCCAGATTGGGTGGGGATTTCATCACCCTTCCCAGGACCCCGGAAATCACTAAAGCATATGCATGGTCCATTGTAAATTAAAAAATACTAGACTTCAGCCCTAAGGACTTCGCGCTCATTAGGAGAAGATAAACCTTGTTTAGAAGCTCGCTTAACCGTATATTGTTTACGGGGTGTCTAGGAAAGTGTTAAAGGCGCAACCGCCGAAAGAGAAAGGGTTATTTAATTAAGGAACTTCGCGAAAGCGTTGGACAACCTCCCCTTATCTCTGCACTTACCTGGCCTCGTGATCAGTGTATTTTTAAGCCCGTTTCTCGACATTGTTTAACTTCGACAATCAAGTTCAGGAGCAGGTCTAGTAGACCTAGGTTACCCTAGATCTAGGTGTGATTGTGCATATCTTGTTTGTGATTGCTTAAGCCGTATTTCCGTACATACTTCTGTAAATCTCTTTCTAAAAACAAAAGAAAAAAGAAAAAATCAAAAACTTTTATAAAAACTTGCCCTTTTGTCGCCAAATCCATTTTCACCCAACACCCATCGCCTTTCTTCATTGACGTTTTCTTACCCGCACCTTCTCCGCTTTGACTATACTAAACTCGTTTAGTGTATGTCCGCTTGGACTCGGGACACTAGCGCCCGTCTAGTCCGCGTTTCGTTAGTCGCGACCGACTACGCGATCGACTCCGAAGTCGATACTCCGTCCACTCCTCTTTCACCCCTTCCTTTGCCGGCCAACTCCGACGTTGACCGAAATTCTGTTCGTACATCTTCACCTTCACCTTCACCAACCTCTTCTTCCACGATGTCGGGATTTAATCCGAACATCTCGTTGACCACCCCTGGATTGGCTCCACCTCCTATGGAGACCAATCTCCCACCACCTCCGCCTGTTGTAGCGCCGCAGCGAATTGCGCTCCAGGATCGTTTCTACCCTACCCGTTCTGCACTTCCAACCTGCCTTTCTCTTCCTCCGGCCAATGGGGACAACTTTGAAATTAAGCCCCATTTCATCAACATGCTTCCACGTTTTCATGGGCTTGAATCTGAAGATGCCTATATCTTCATTAACAAATTTCAAAACGTCTGTGCCATGATGAAAACAACCCAGCTGTCGGACGATGCTATACGTCTACGGGTCATTCCGTTCACTTTATGCGATCTCGCAGAAAAATGGCTGTATAGCACCGCTTCCCACTCAATCACCAGCTGGGACGAGTTTGTTAAAGCGTTTCTAAAAAAATTCTACCCAAATCATAAGACCGCAAGAATTCGAAATGAGATCAACCAATTCTCCCAGCTTCCTTCTGAACCCTTTTGGAAGTGCTTTGACCGATACAAAGACCTTCTTGTTCAGTGTCCTCACCACGGTATAGAGAAATGGCAACTCTGCCAAACCTTATACGAGGGACTGAACCCAGCAACGAAGCAGTTGCTGGAAACCATCTGTCAGGGCCACTTCCTATCCAAATCTGACGAGGAAGCGTGGCAGTTCTTTGACGATCTTGCGGAGCAAACGCTACAGTGGGAGAGCACCAGACCGACTCCTTCTTCTTCTTCTACCTCCACTTCTACCGGTCAGTCTAGGGTAGGAATTCACCAGCTTGATGTCTCTATTGCGATGAGAGCTGAAATGGCTGCAATCACAAAAAAGCTTGAAGCAATAGAGAGCAAATTTTCTTCTCCTACTCCTGCCCCTGTTCTCCCCCTTCGTACCATCTGCGCTTGTTGTTCCGATCCGTCCCACTTGACTGAAGAGTGTCCTTACAATCCACCCTCGCAAGAACAGGATCAGGTTAATGCATTCCAGCAAAGACCAAGGAATGATCCATACTCTTCCACCTACAATCCCGGTTGGAGGAACCACCCCAATTTCGCCTGGAATCAGAATCAGAATCAATTCCAGGGCAACAATTTCCAAAGGGCCCCTCCACCGCAACAACAAGCGCAACAACAAACTCAGTATCAGCAGCCCTTCCAACCCCAGCCTTACCAAAACCAGACGAACAACTTTGCACCGAACAATTCCTTTCCACCAAACAACTTTGTTCCGTCGAACAACGATAAGGTTTCCTCGCTCGAGCGAAGTCTGGATGCGTTTGTTAAACAATCGACTCAATCCACCGCCAACATCCAGTCTTTGATCCAATCTTTAGTGCAACACACCGCCGCACACGGGCAGAGCATCAAGACCATTGAGGCCCAGATTGCACAGCTGAACGCGGCCTTGAGCGAGCGAGAGAAGGGGAAGCTCCCGTCCCAGCCACTTCCAAATCCCGGCCACCCACATAATGCACATGTTGCTCTTGAACAACAAAACCATAATGTGAGTGCCGTGACCACACTGAGATCAGGGAGGGTGCTGCAAAACAACATTGGCAAGCAAATCAACGATGACACCCCGGCCGCTTCTTCTTCTGCTTCTTCTCCTTCTTCTTCTTCGTCTTCCGAGCCTATTCTCCGCTCTTCACAAGGCTCTCCTTCCTCTTCTTCTCTAAACGGACCCGCTTCTCACTCCACGAAAACACCTATTCTGGGATCCGTTCCAACTCCAAAATCTCCTCCTCCAGCAGTAGACTCAACCAATTTTCAAAATGTTCCATTTCCAAACCGGTTGAGGTCTAACAAACAAAATCCACAAATGGAGAAGATTTTGGAGTTATTCAAGCAAGTTAACATTAACATTCCTCTTTTAGATGCTGTCCAACAAGTCCCTTCTTACGCGAAAATCTTAAAGGACTTGTGCACGAAAAAGAGGAAGTCTCAGGTACCCAAGAAAGTTTTCTTGGCTAGTGCTGTGAGTGATGCCCTTACCCAATCTTTACCACAAAAACGGAAGGACCCTGGCTGTCCTACTATTTCAATTACTATTGGGGATAAGAACATCAACCGCGTACTATTAGATCTTGGTGCCAGTGTTAACTTGCTTCCGTATTCAGTATACGAGCAATTAGGCGTCGGAGAGCTGAAACCCACACACTGCACTCTCCAGATGGCCGACCGATCGATCACCCATCCTAGGGGTGAGCTAGAGGATGTGTTAATCAAAGTCGGGGATTTCATATTCCCCGTCGACTTCATTGTCTTAGATACACAGCCTGTAGCTAACCCCCGGAATCAAATTCCGGTGATACTCGGTCGCCCATTTCTCGCAACCTCAAATGCTGTGATCAATTGTCGCAATGGTTCAATGAACCTCTCTTTTGGAAATATGACAATTGAACTCAACATTTTTAGGTTGGGGAATCAGCCCGCCGAACCTAATGCTCATATACTGGATGTCTGCTCGATCCAGGAGATCACACCAGAAGAGTGTGAATTCGAGGAGTTTCTGTTTGAACACGATGATCTTGACGCCACTAGTGCGTGTCTCTTCGAACCTGCTGCTGTTTCTGCGCCCGATAACGACTACGAGTGTTTCACGTTCACGAACGATCTTAGCCGCGCACAACCCGAGTTCGAATCTTTCGACTTTACGGATGAGTTACCTGAACCATCCGACTCGGTTGCCTACACTCGTTTTGAACCTTTGCTGGAGTCCTTTGAGTTCGAGACCTTTGCACCAGTCTTGCCTTCCATCATTTCACCTCCAACGCTCGAACTCAAGCCGTTGCCGTCTCACCTTAAGTATGCTTACTTAGGTGAGAACGAGACCCTTCCTGTCATCATCTCGGCTTCTCTAGCTCCCGAGCAAGAGAAAGCCCTTCTCGCGGTCTTGCACAGCAACAGGCAAGCTTTTGGCTGGTCCATGGCGGACATCAAGGGGATTAGTCCCCTCATCGTTGAGCATCACATTCATCTGATGGATGATGCCAAACCAGCCCGGGATCCACAAAGACGTCTTAATCCAGTCATGAAGGAGGCTGTGAAGAAGGAGATCGTCAAATGTCTAGATAGTGGTATCATTTACCCTATCTCTGATAGCCAGTGGGTTAGCCCCATTCACGTTGTCCCCAAGAAGTCGGGCATCACGGTCATAACCAACGAAGCAAATGAGTTAATCCCTACTCGCACCCAAACCGGGTGGCGTGTTTGCATTGATTACAGAAAACTCAACGCTGCAACGCGGAAAGACCACTTTCCGCTACCTTTTATTGACCAGATGCTCGAACGATTGGCCGGACATGAGTACTATTGCTTTCTAGATGGCTACTCTGGCTATAATCAAATTCCCATCGCCGAAAAAGACCAGGACAAGACCACTTTCACTTGTCTTTTCGGCACGTTTGCATATCGTCGCATGCCCTTTGGGTTATGCAATGCGCCCGCTACCTTCCAGCGGTGTATGATGGGGATTTTCTCTGACATGGTGGAGAAATTTCTGGAGATCTTCATGGACGACTTCTCCATCTTTGGCGATTCTTTTGACGAGTGTCTGCTGCATCTCGACGCTGTCCTTACCAGATGTAAGGACAAGAATCTCACTTTGAACTGGGAGAAATGCCACTTCATAGTGCGCGAAGGTATTGTCTTAGGACATATCATCTCGCAGAAAGGCATTGAGGTAGACAAAGCTAAGATTGAGGTCATTTCAAATCTTCCTCCTCCCCGATGCGTCCGAGATATCCGAGCCTTCCTTGGCCACGCCGGTTTTTATAGACGGTTTATCAAGGACTTTAGCAAGATTGCTAGGCCCTTGACTCTTCTCCTGGCCAAGGACACGCCATTCGACTTCAGCTCAAGCTGTGCGGCTGCTTTTGAATCATTGAAACACTCACTCACTTCTGCTCCCGTTCTCTCTTCCCCTGACTGGACGCACCCATTCGAGATTATGTGCGATGCATCCGACTTTGCCATCGGTGCTGTCCTTGGACAGCACATCAACAAGATGCCGCACGTGATCTATTACGCAAGCCGAACCCTGAACGACGCACAACTCAATTATACAACAACTGAGAAGGAATTCTTAGCTGTTGTATTTGCTTTAGAGAAGTTCAGGCCGTACCTCATCGGCTCTCCAGTCATCGTTTACACTGATCATTCTGCTCTGCGCCATCTTTTTGCGAAGAAAGATGCCAAATCTCGGCTTATACGTTGGATCCTCTTGCTTCAAGAATTTGACCTTGTCATTAAGGACAAAAGAGGATGTGAAAACGTTGTTGCCGACCATCTTTCACGACTTCCTTCTTCGCCGTCGCTTCCTATCCCAATCAATGACGTCTTTCCGGATGAACAACTCTTGACAGTATCTCGCGAACCCTGGTTCGCAGATATTGTGAACTATTTGGCCACGGGATTACTACCGACTGAATGGTCGAGTCAGGACAGACTTCGCTTCTTATCCCAAGTAAAACATTTTTACTGGGACGAACCCTACTTGTTCAAGTACTGTCCCGACCAGATTATTCGTCGGTGTGTCCCTGATGAGGAATTCAAGAGTGTGCTGTCATTTTGCCACGACCAAGCATGTGGCGGGCATTTTGGGCCCAGAAAGACAGCTGAGAAGATCTTGCAATGTGGTTTCTACTGGCCACAACTTTTCAAAGACGCTCACGACTATTGCAAGACTTGCTCCCGGTGCCAACACATGGGCCGGATATCCCGGAGGAATGAGATGCCGCTCCAACCGATCTTGGTTGTGGAGATTTTCGATGTATGGGGGATAGACTTCATGGGGCCGTTTCCCAGCTCTTTTGGGAACTTGTACATTCTTCTAGCTGTTGATTACGTCTCTAAATGGGTCGAGGCTGTGCCCAGCCGAACTAACGACAACAAGGTTGTCGTTAGGTTCCTTAAAGAAAACATTTTCTCACGGTTTGGGCACCCCCGAGCGATCATTAGCGACAATGGAAGTCATTTCTGCAATAGGACTTTCGAGGCCTTGATGCGGAAATACTCCATTAATCATAAGCTTTCTACGCCCTACCACCCCCAAACCTGTGGGCAGGCCGAAGTTTCAAATCGGCAAATCAAGCAGATACTGGAGAAAACGGTTTCCAAGAACCGTAAGGATTGGTCTTTGAAACTCACTGATGTCCTTTGGGCATTTAGAACCGCTTATAAGATCGACCTTGGCATGTCTCCCTATCGGCTTGTGTACGGAAAAGCCTGCCACTTTCCTGTCGAAATCGAGCATCGCGCGTTTTGGGCGATAAAGGAGCTGAATCTGTCTCTGGAGGACGCGGGCGGCCATCGGAAGCTGCAGCTGAACGAACTGAGCGAGCTTAGGGATGAGGCTTACGACAACGCGGTTGTCGTTAAGAATCGAACGAAGGTGTTTCATGATAAACACCTTGTGCGCAAAACCTTCGTACCTGGTCAGCAGGTACTTCTTTACGACACCCGACTTCACTTCCATCCTGGAAAGCTCCAATCTCGCTGGAAAGGGCCGTATTTTGTGCGGACTGTGTATCCGCAGGGCGCTGTGGATTTGGAAAATCCAATGGACGGTTCACTCTTCAAAGTGAACGGACACCGATGCAAACCGTACCTTAGCGCCGAACCAACATAGGAGCTCCTGTTCTTACAGGAGCCGGTTTACCTTGCTTGATCTTCCTCTGCCTACCTCCAAACTTCGGTTATCCAGCCAAGAACAGTGGACACTGTTCCAAATAAGTTTGGGGGTATGTACAAACCATTTTGTTTATATTTTTGTATATTCTTTTTCTTTTCTTTCAAAACAAAAACAAATAAAAATTGTGTATCGCTAACCAACAATTTTGAACCTTCAAACTACTCTCTTCATGCAATGACAGTGAGGACACTGTCCAGTTTAAGTTTGGGGGTACGCTCGGTACGCTTTTCTTACCTTCGCATTCATATGTATATTTTGCATCTGCATATTAAAATCCATAAAATCCATAAAAATTTGAAAATTTTCCAAAAATATAAAAACTTTTTTGTCAAGTTAGCTTGTGGAAGAACTCTGATTCAACATTCGACGGTTTTTGTTTGATAAAATAGGAATAACTAGATCTTATGTTTGGATTTTGAAAACCTGAAAGATAACTCTCCTTTGAAGTTAACTAAAGCTGATATACGTCTTTACATCACACTACACGTGTCGTGAGTTTTGGGAATTAGATGACAAGTCTTTCATGTTCAAACTTTTAAACAGATAAATGATTTTCTGAGAATCAAATAGGTTTGTTCTGAAATAAGTAATGACAAGAATAGTTTATGAAGTAAAGCGAATATGAAGGAATGTTATTGATGCCGTAATAGGAGCTAAGTCTGAAAAATAACCCATCTAAAACTTGATTGGAATGATTACACACCAAACCCACTAGACACGTCTTTTATCCAAAAAAATATTTGAACTGCCGGTTATATCTCCGTTCGTATTAAATCATCTGATTTTCACGCCAAACTGTCTTTTGTTTTTGGACCTAGGTAACTTGAGTAATTAAGTCCGCTGGGGTGTTTCTACACCTAATGCCCTAAAACCAACTGGTTTGGGTGCATTGGCCCAAAGCTCGCTAAGAAGCCTAGAAAGTCCAGTTTAAAACAAAGTCAAGCAAGTGTTCTCTCCGAGTTAAAATTCCTAACGGTTCTTTGTGTGAGAATAATCTTGATAAAAGACAGGCTTTTAAAAAATTTTTAACGGAGATATGAAGGTTTTACTCTTTGATAAAGACTATTGCACGTTCACAGTGGTGTGTATGAAATGAAAATAAGAAAAAGGTGGAGTGAAAAATACGACTTAGTTTCCTGTTAAGGAATATAGAAATTCTAAAGTTGAAACCTTACTGCAAAACGAAACTTGAAAAATGCTTAACTCATTATAAAACTTATGTGATCCTTTTAAAATTGTTATCTGGGCTTTATTGTGCGACATGATGACTCTAATCGATCCTTCTGGAACTTAACGACACTATCCGCACTGCACGTAAAGACATATAAAATCTGTAGTTAAATAAGATGTGAGGTGTGAAAAATAAAGGTTCGATAGTCTAGACTAAGGATTATAGAATTGTTATTTTCTAAAACAAAACTTTAGGGTTTGAAACTTAGTCATTTTTACAAACCAACTTGACCGGATTTTGTGGGTAGTATCCGCTGAAAACCCTCAGGAGACAACACTCCTCCTACTAGGGACACCTAGAGGTTTAACGGCTTATTGCACATGCTCAGTGCAATCGCGTTCCCTGCGAAAGTAAGGTTAGGAAATTTTTTTGTGAATAAATGGACTTTGCTCGGGACGAGCAAATGATAAGTTTGGGGGTATTTGTTCATATCAGATTTTTGCATTTTCATACCACCCAATTTTTATCACATTGCATGTCCGTAGATACTCTTGAGCCGTGTTTGCTAGTCAATTGCAGGATACAGGTTCTCGGTTCCAAAACGGTGAAATTCATGGAAAACACGAAAAATCCGTGTTCTTGCAGACCACAGATAAAACACGGTCTCCGTCCTTCATCCGTATGCTACCAGATACCAGTTTAGGAAGACAAAATGTCAAATCAATGTCGTTTTCAGGCACAAGGCTCAATGGTGGCACAAGATCCAAGAGATCTACGCGGAGCTCGAGACAATCATGACAAAATCTTAACAAAAAGTCCACCTTTCCTTCAACAGAAATTCTGGAAAAATCGTGGTGCTAAATTGAGAAAATAAATATACCAGAATTAGGTACACTGAAGACCAGGGGACCACCAAAAATACAGAGGAACAATTCATCTAAACGGCCGCGGAAGAGCGGCCAAAGGGGGGTATTGGCCGCGCTTCCGCGGCCGTTCTGGCGCCAAGTGTGCAGGGCTTTGGGGGGTAGGTTGGTAATTTCATATGGGCCTGTATTGTTGCCCTAGTTTCTCATTTTCCAGCCTATAAATACCCCAGAATTCTGTGAAGGAAAGGGTCCATAATCTTGTATTTTTCTTTGCTAGGTTTTAGTACATGTTCTTCTTCCTCTTCTCACCTCTTCTCCATTAAACTTGTAAGTGAGCTTTTGAGTGAAGAGTGATGAATAAAGAAGACCATTTTTATTATCATGCTTGTCTCTTTCTTTACTTGTTATAATTGTTGTAATTTTAATTGTTAAGTAGTTGTTGTTATTTCCTTGTTATTTGTTTCTTCTCTCTTTTTCTTTATCCTTGCATACGACAATGATACTTACGCTTGATCCTCGCCAAGGTGAGGTCGCAAACAGTTAGTCGTATTCTTCTAATCTCTTTCTTTCTATCTTCCTCTTTTGTGTTGTTTTATTTTTCCGTATTATGAAGTGTGAGTAGTTCTATACTTGTTAGGGTAGGATAAGGGAAGTTTGAGAGAAGGAAATCTCTCTCACTCTTTCCTTGCCCAACAACTTAAATCAACTCCTGTTAACCCAACCACAATCCGCTCCTTACGGCACCCTATCCTACATGATAGCGGTGATTCCGTAGTGAGACCGGTTGTGGTTGAATTAACCGGAGGTTATGGATAAGAGCCAAGAACGGACGGACAAGCACCAAAAGGAAGGACTATGCGTTGGAAAGCCTAGCTTATACTCGCAAGTTCCTTCCTAGTCGTGCTAATCCCCGTTGTTGCCGATTACCGTAACACCGATATTAAGTCGGGCAACGAAAGATGTGGAGACTCCTAACTCAAACTAACCTAATCCTAACCCTAACAAGCTCTCTTTAAATATCAACTCAACACTTAGATAACTACAAACAAAATCTGAACAACCGGACTTAACTCGTCGAAAAACACATAGAAAAAGATTCCCATCTCCCTGCGGACGACCCGTACTCAACCGGCTAGCTACGTGCGAAACCGTCTTGATTGCGGTATTTAAACTAGAACTTGAACACGCTCGTATCCTATCAATCACATACCTATTGAATTAGGTTTGAATCAAATCACTGCCTACCACTCCATATAAGATATGGTGTGGGAAGATCCTATCTCTTAAGCGAGTTAAGATTTGGGGTTGTCCGGCCTATGTTTAAAGCAAAATCCGGACAAGATCGAGGCAGGATCAGTTCTGTAGAACTGGAAAGGTTCCAGCTATACAAAACTGCAGTTGATGATTTGACAGAACCATAAGATTCTATAGTTCCCGACGAACCTCAGCCTCTCCGCCGATCTAGTAGGGTTCCTCGTCCACCTCAGAGATACCTCGGTTTCTCGGTGACAGTGGGAGCAAGGAATGCATCATGAGATGATGACCCAACTAGTTTCGAGCAGGCCATCGAGAGTAGGGACTCTGTAAGAATGGATGGATGCTTAGCGATCTGAGATGGAATCTATGTACACCAGCAAAGTATGGACTTTAGCTGCTATATCTGAAGGGTTAAATCCCCATCAGGAGCAAGTATATCTTGAGAAGATTGCTTGGTGTACATGGAAAGGTTGAGACTTTCAAAGCTAGACTTGTTAAAGGTTTTCGTCATCAACCAGGCACGGATATTGATGAAACCTTTTCCAGGGACTATGTTCAAATCCATCCAGATCCTACTTGCCACGGCTACATACCATGACTACGATATCTGGTGGTTGGGTGCCATGACTACTTTTCTAAATAATGATTTAGAAGAGAACGTCTATAAGAACACAGCCAGAGGGCCTCGTACACAGTGGGAGCAGCGGAAACGTGTGAAAGATGCTTTATAGGATAAAGCAGGCATCGCGGAGTTGGAACATCTGTTTTGATGGATTAGTCAAATAAGTTGACATCATAAAAATGGTAGATGAACCTTGTATAAAAAAAAGGATAGTAGGGAGTATGGTGACGATCCTCGTAGAGTACGTGGATGCCATACTCTTGTTAGGGAAGGTGTTTCCTATGCTACGCTCGATCAATCTCCGCTTATCACAATCATTTTCCATATAGGATCAAAGTCATACCTACTAAATCCTAAGCTTTGGATCTATGAGATAGATTTAATTGGATGTTAGGATACTCACTAGTTGTAGTGAGATGGTATCAATCGATCCTGGGGAGAATCACTGGAAGGGTTCCAGAGTGATAAAGACGACTGAATGTCAGTCACAGGCATTGTCTTTACCCTCAGTAAAGGGACGGTATGTTGGAAGATTTCCAAGCTAGATACCGTGACAAACTAGACGATAAAGGCCGGTAACATCGCTATTGAAGATACTACCAAAGAGGAAGTTTGGGTGTATATTGGTTCATAAGATGAACTAGGTTCCTGCCATTGTATGACAATGGAAGTGTGGCTTCGGCCCTGGAACCCTGGTCCCATCAGTGACCTAGACAAATTCTGAGGCAGCGTCACCTGATCATGGAGATAGTTGATCTCCAGGGTGATCGAGGAAGGAGAGTAGACTCAGAGGACAACACGGCGGATCCACTCACGAAGGCCTTTTCCCCAAAGAGAGACGTTTAGGGGATGGTTGAGTATGTGATACTGCAATCACTGCTACAGATGGCCCTAGTGCAAGTGGGAGATTGTTAGTTATATGTATGCCCTAGGGGCCATTACTGTACATTGGATGTATATTGTAGTGGATGCTGGGACATATATATGTAGGACTTTCTTGCTCGACATGATAGTACGCTATCTGGTTGCACTTTATCTTAACATGTATACTTTCTGTCTCTCTGATTATATGTTGATAAAGCCCTTAGGATGTGTACTCGACTTCCAGGACTATGATGAAGATCATACTAGTGGGGCCTGGGTAGTCAATGAGTACATCCTTCATTGTTCCTAGTCGTGGGAATATCGAGACGGGGCATCGATATTCCAGAGTAGACTAGCGCATATCTTCTCGACCCATGCGATGGGCGATGGATGATCCCATATCCATTGGTGTTTGACATCGAAGATGGTATGCGGGTGCTCAGTGGAGACTGGGTACACTGAACGGACTCGCCGAGAACTCACAGATGGTATTATACCTCACGTCAGATGGCAGTTCTCTGGTGACACTGGTACAGCTTAGTCTGTTGACCCGAGATCGTCATAGAGTCTTGTGTGTCTCCCACTGTGCTTTGATTTCCACCCTACCACGGCTCTACTGAGTCGTGCAAACAGGTGGTTTTTGGGTACAGTCCCGATTCACATGGAGGCAATGAGCGATAGGAGGGGATTCGTCTCTCCCGGTATTGGGGGTTGATGTTGTGCTATGCTCGACTGGCCATAACAGGAAATCCCCGGCCAGGGTTGTAGGGTTCCTAGGCACCCTAATGTGGTCTCACAAGGCATCAACCATGCCAATTTCAAATTCCACGGTGCCGAGAAACTCTAGAGTACGGATCGTTGGCTAGAATTCTAGGCGAAAAAGCTAACTAGTTAACACTTAACTATGAGAATATGGAAATACAACCTTTGTAGATCCGGTGCTCCACCTCCATAGCTCCGCAACGAGGTCCTCTCCGCTGTCCAAAAGGAATCCGGGCTCTAGAGTCGGCTTCGTCGGAGAAAAAGCGAGCTAGGTCGTCGATGTCCATGCCGAAGATGATCTACGTCGAGGCATCGCTAGATCAAGCTCCACCTTCACCAAGTCTTGAAAACTTGTGAAGGAAACACACTCTACTACTTGGCAAGAGGTAGAGGATGAAGAAATAGGAAGTGGGTAGACTTTAGATTTGGATTTCTCACTCATATTCATCAATCACCATTGATGTAGTCTAGGTTTTTCTTCTTGAGTTGAAGGAAGAAGAAGAAGAAATGATATGATAAGATCATTAAAAAAGAAAAGAATAATCCATTCTTATCATAACATAACCCAAGTTAAGTGTAGAGAATTGACCAAGGTTAAAGAATGGTTAGGGTTAAGGAGATGAGACAAAAATGGTGACTTAATGAAAGCTTCATGAAGCTTCATGATGAAAACAAAACTAGCCACCATTTTTCACTTCTTTTCCTTTTCTCATTTATCTTTTTAAATGCAAAAGAAAAGATAAATGAATGAATAAAAGAAAAGCCCAATCATTTACTTAACCTAGGTTTAATTCATTACACTTAACAAAAAAGATATGTATCATCAAATATGATACAATCAAGTGCACAAAAATCATATCGCATATGCAATGCGCACACCCGAGTGAGAAAATCCATTCAAAGTGAACCGATACTAGTTAATCCAAAGTAATATATCAAATATATAATTATGCATTAAATCACTAAATCAACACTTGATTCAATGATCCGGTCATGTCGCACATAACCGACTGGTATCTTCAGTAACAACTTATCGAATCAACACTTGATCCGATAACCCTGCTATATCGCATATAACCGATCAATGTCACATCGTGAGAATGAAATACGGTATAACATACATGCATCATTCTCGGTCCCGCACATATCTCATATGCGCTCCTGTTTCGTTTCGCTTGAGCCAGGAAACCTCTGTGTAGGACTCTAAAGACTCGTCAATACGCCGGCAGCAGATGATGATCATATCAAACATCCACAAGCCGCAAGCGGTCTGCTAAACGTAACGGCCACCCGGGTATTGAGCGATCAGAAGATCGACGAGCAAGCCCGCTCATACTCCTGTGAATCCAACCAGTAACACTACCGTACAGTCCGGTCTGATCGTCTGATATGTCGCATATCTTGCCTAGGGGTGGTAAACGTCAGACCCCAATAGCTCGATAAGTCGTGTCGATATGAGGTCTATAACTGTTCGAGAAACTACTGGTAACACTTACCAGTAAATCTCAGCAACCCTGGCCAGGGATTTCCTGTTATAGCCAATCGAACACAGCGCAACATCAACTCCCTATACCGGGAGAGACGAATCCCCTCCTATCGCTCATTACCTCCATGTGATTCGGGACTGTACCCAAAAACCACCGTTTTGCACGCCCTCTTGGACGTGGTAAGATGGAAATCAAAGCACAGTGGGAACCACACAAGACTCTATGACGATCTCGGGTCAACAGACTACTCTGTACCAGTGTCACCAGAGAACTGCCATCTGACGTGAGGTATAATACCATCTGGGAGTTCTCGGCGAGTCCGTCCAGTGTACCCAGTCTCTACTGAGCACCCGTATATCATCTCTGATGTCAAACACCAATGGATATGGGATCATCCATCGCCCATTTGTATGGGTCGAGAAGGTATACGCTAGTCTACTCTGGTATATCGATGCCCCGTCTCGATACACCCACGACTAGGGACTTTGAAGGATGTACTTATGGACTACCATGTCCCCACTAGTATGATCCGCATCATAGTCCAGGTAGTCAAGTACAGATCCTAAGGGCTTTACCAACATGTAACATAGAGACAATCAGTATACACGTTAAGGTAAAGTTCAACCAGATAGCATACTATCATGTCGAGCAAGAAAGTCCTCCCTATATACGTCCCAGCATCCACTACAATATACATCTTATGTACAGTAATGGCCTCTAGGGCATACATATAACTAACAATCTCCCACTTGCACTAGGGCCATCTGTAGCAGTGGTTGTAGTATCTCATACTCAACCATCCCATAAAAGTCTCTCTCTGGGAACAGGCCTTTGTGAGTGGATCCGCTGTGTTGTCCTCTGAGTCTACTCTCCTAACCTCTATCTCCCTGAAGATCAAGTGATACTGCCTTAGAATATGTCTGGATCACTGATGGGACCGGCGTTCCTTGGCATAAGCCACAACTCCATTGTCACACAATGGTAGGAACATAGTTCATCTCATGAACCTATATACACCCAAACAGCCTCTTTGGTAGCATCTTAAGTAGCGATGTATCCTGCCTTTATCGTCTAGTATGTCACGGTATCCAGCTTGGAACTCTTCCAACATACCGTCCCTTTACTGAGGGTAAAGACAATGCCTGTGACTGACATTCAGTCGTCTTTATCATCCTGGAACCCTTCCAGTGATTCTCCTCAGGATCGATTGACACCATCTCACTACATCTAGTGAGTATCCTAACATCCAATTAAATCTATCTCATAGATCCAAAACTCAGGATTTAGCAGGTATCATCATGATCCTATGTGGAGAATCATTGTGATATGCGGAGATTGATCGAGCGTAGCATAGGAAACTCCTTCCCTATCAGGAGTATGTCATCCACGTACTCTACGAGGATCATCACCATACTCCCTACTACCTTTTTGTATATACAAGGTTCATCTACCATTTTGATGATGTCAAACTCTTTGACCGCTTCATCAAAACAGATGTTCCAACTCCGCGATGCCTGCTTTATCCTATAAAGCATCTTGCACACGTTTCCGCTGCTCCCATTGTCTACGAAGCCCTCTGGCTGTGTACTTATAGACGCTCTCTTCCAAATCATCATTTAGAAAAGCAGTCAAGACACCCACCACCAGATATCGTAGTCATGGTATGTAGCAGTGGCAAGTAGGATCTGGATGGAGTTAATCATAGTTCCTTAGAAAATGGTTTCCTCATGATCCACATCTGGTCGATGACGAAAAGCTTTAACAAGTCTAGCTTTGAAAGTCTCAACTTTTCCATCTACACCAAGTAATCTTCTCAAGATATACTTGCTCCTGATGGGGATTTAACCCTTCAGATATCGCAACCAAAGTCCATACTTTGTTGGTGTATAAGGATTCCATCTTAGATCGCTAAGCATCCAGCCATTCTTACAGAGTCTTACTCCTGATGGCCAGCTCGAAGCTAGTTGGGTCATCATCTCATGATGCAATCTTCGCTCCCACTGTCATAGAGAAACAGAAGTATCTCTCAGGCGGGTGAGGAACCCTACTAGATCGGCGGAGAGGCTAAGGTTCGTTGGAATCTACTGAATCCTTTGGTTCTACCAAATCATCTGCTGTAGTTTGTATAGCTGGAACATTTCCAGTTCTACATAACAGACCTTGCCTCGAGCTTGTCCGGATTTTGCTTTTAGACATAGGCCGGACAACCCCAAATCTTAACCAACTTAAGATATGGGCTCTTCCCTTTCCATATCACATATGAAGCGGTAGGCAACTGATTTGATTGGAACCCTATTCAATAGGTATGCAGCTTCTCAAGTGCATAACACCCTAAAGGAATTAGGTAACTCAGTAGTACTCATCATAGAGCATACCTTATCACATAGGGTGTGATTGCTCCACCCCGATATACCATCGTGCTATGGTGTATGCGGAGGAGTAATGCTGAGAGAGAATCCTATTCTCCATTAGAATAATCCAGGATTTCCGTGCACAAGTATTCTCCTCCTTGATCACATCAAAGGACATAATACTTATACCCGTATTTTGGTTCTCTACTTCTAACTTACATTCTGTGAATATCTCAAAAGGTTCGGACTTGTGTTTCAACAGGAACATATGTCTGAATCTAAAGAGATCATCAGAGAACGTAATGAAGTATAAAGAACCAGTCCTGGCATGTGTAGACAGGGGACCTTTATACATCAACATGTATCATCCCAAAAGTTCACTAACTCTTTCTCTGTTTTCAGTAAACGGAGCTATGGTCATCTTATCTCTGTGACATGACTGGCAAGTTTCATAAGATGTAAATTCAAACTGATTTAAATATACATCTACATGTAACTTCAGCTAGTCGGGTCGCATTGATATGACCTAGTCTAGATTACCTCAAGAAGAATTCGTTCATTTCTGAACTCTTCCTCCTTTGTGTGTTCCGTATATTAAGAACTGTAGTTTGATTTAGAACATTAATGCTTTTAGATAACGTGCCTGAACCGATCAACTTTTGATATAGGAAATGTTCAAAACATTATCCAACAATACAAAATTTTATCATTTCTTTACTAATAAAGAGAGTGATATGATTTTGTATATCAGGTTCGGTATCTAATAACATTCGTTCAGAATCAATGTATTGTAATACAGGGTGACAGTGACCAACAGACTTGGCTGCAACACTTGCCCCGTTTTCTGCCTCATGAAACTTATCACCCATTCTCAGTTCTCTACCTTTCTGCAGCCCTATGTAACAGATTACATATCTGGGATCTTGTTCTGGTATCACATACCCAGGACGTAAAGGATACTGAGAAACAGTTCTCTGTAATGAACACACCCGAAGATGATGCATCAGCATGCACTCTCTTCGTTTGGGCGGCACGGGAAATCCGGTATTCCCCAATTTCCTGCTCTGTCTTATAACAATTATAAGTTGGAGCGGGACCAACGTTCCCCAGCTCAGTATAACAAGCGGGTTCGGTCAATAATCCGTATTATTATCTTGATTAAGGCGTGATATGGTCGCTACCTGGAGAGAGAGAGAAGAAAACACTCAGCGTGCGCTCTGCAAGAATAGATTGGTTATTATTTTATCTAATCAGGATGGCTCCCACTGCTTTTTATCAAATCTTCCTTCAAACCTTAAAAGGAAAGACTAGCCGGGATTAATTACACACTACAAGTTCGCCAATCTTTCAGCCAGGCCAGTGTCGGTACTTTGAGGGAGGTCCCCCGTGCTTTCGCACGAACCTAATTAATGTAAACCTCGTTTTCCTAGAGGCGTAATCTCGTTGACACCTTTCTAGATACCTACTTGATCGGCTAATTGTAATGTATAAAACTCTCCCAGGAGTAACACTTACTCGCAGCGGGTATCGGGATCCAACTATCTCATAGAAGGTATGCAATCTCATTGCAAATTTCAACACTTGAAATTCCCGATAATATTTTGCCCCGAACGATCTATGACCTTGACAAGGTCAACAAACCATAGACCGCAAGTCAAGTTCAACCCGTCATTTCTTGATTGAATCAAACCGACCCGCACGACCCTTGACAAGGTCAACAAGGCCGCACGACTACCCTAACCCAATCTGCATCATATGCATAAGCAGATAAATACTGGTTAGCTACCGCACACTGCGCCTTGACAAGGTCAACAAACGCAGCACGAATACTAAACAGGATTTATCTGAAATGACGGAGGGCTACGACAGGTTTTTCTGAAAACCTATTGCGTAATGAACTTGATATCGTTGTAGAATCAAATGATTTTAAAATGGAGTGCTTTTGAGGCTTTTCTAGTTTTGCTAAAGGAGTCACTCCCGGTGAAGGGATCGTCGGTCCATTCCTCGTCGAATGAGGTGCGGGATATATCATATATATCACTGTGCAAAGCAAAAACTGTTAAAAGCAATCAAAAGACAAACCGAGTGTGTAGCATCTGCCAGTTATTGCTAAAGGAGTCACTCCCGGTGAAGGGATCTCGGTCCTTTCCTCATCGAATAAGGTGCAGGATATATCGTATATACCGCTGTGCAAAGCAAGAACTGTAGCTTCCTGTTTTATTTTGAAATTCGATTCTACAACATCTTAGGTTTCTTTTATTTCATTAATCACATTAATGAAGTCCCATCATTTAAGTACCTAAACATCACAGATAAATACGACGTACACTTATGCCATCCGCATTCGCCTCGATGTCCCCTCGTGCACCGTTAGGTTAGGTAACTAACGGCAGAGCGGGGCAGGGCTAGCGCGGGTGTAAAACATAAGTAACGCCTATATAATTTATCATATATACTATATACTGTATCTATCACAGAACATCACATGATCACATCACAGATATCGCAGCAGAAGAATCATATGAAATATTGGATATACTAGGACATCCGTGTTTTCAATACGAGCCAGTATAAAACACGGATTCCACGGTCGTGATGAATAGCCAAACCCACACCCCTAGACCCCTACGAGAGCGGCAAGCAACCCTACCAATTCTAGAGTTAGGAGACCCGGACTCGACTCCTCGAGTTGGTCTCCCACTGGACTCTAGAACCCGGTTACTTGTGCTCCCCTCCTTGGGTCTATCCTAGTGCGGAAAAGTAAATAATATACAAACGGTGACAACTTCCGCAACCTGGAAGCGCCCCAATAAAAGAATATTACATACAAGTTTTTACATGAATGAAAATGAAAAACACTCATCTCACATAAAAACCCCCGGCTATTCAAACACGACGATCCAATATAACATATCCAGCAACACATAACATCACATGTCATCAACGTAAGTAAATATGCGCATCCCAATTGTCGTTGACATATAGCAACGAAACCGGCGATATCACATATTACACTTACGGTCACAGAAAAGAAAGTGTAAAACTACAACAGTTGGAATCCGCAACCACCTCAGACATCGCATGCCTGACCAAATGAATTACTTAGACATCGCATGCCTAACAATCATAAACCCCGCATTTTAGTCTCAAAATCGAAAACACTTTTCAATAACAAGTCGGGTAATTCAACAAGATTCCCGACATCCTGATCGAATGCTCGTCGCAAACTTTAGTAAGCGGCTGCACCCCCGATACCGTCGACGAAGTGCACCAAGGCGGAACACCGCAGCCGCGAGCACCCGAACGGATGCTTTCGGCGACGGGGTTCTCCTACGGTCACTTGGTCGGGGCTATGGAGTGAGGCTGTCTATTAAGTTTACCCGGCGAGTATCCGCGTACGCTACGTGATTGCGACGGACTTTTGATCACATCAAAATTCCGTGGCAACCGATCAAGTGAGACTAAAGTGCTATGTTTATAACATTCATTCAGTTATCTCATAACTTCTTGTGAATTCCAATTATTGTATCCCATTCCAGATAAATAGAAAATGTTAAACTTTCCGATCGAACAATCGAACATCCAAGTTTTCCCGAAACATCAACACATGAAATAAGTCTAACAACATTCAGTTCGTGCCTCAGTACCAACGGTCCAGCCGTAGAAGGGTCAAGCCAACGCCTCACATGTGGCACGCCGTACTGCCCCAAACCCGAAGGTTCAAAGGGCAGTTCAAGACGGTCACATAATCGAGTTAAGGTTTGTTGTCTTCTAGAGGGTCCATCGCGTTACTTGCACTACTTCGAACGTCGTTAAACTACGGAAAAATCCAACACTTGGAAATTTCCCGACAGGGGAAAAATTGGGTATTTATATCCGGTCGAACTTTTTAACATATTCTAAAATTTATCCGGAAAGCCAAATAGACAAAATTTGATACCCCGATCGAAACACCGAATCCCCAAAACAACTCCAGAAAATTCAACTCTTGAATAAATTTTAAAAATACCCAGAAACTCCAGCATAATATAATAGAAGTTACTGTGCAATCAATTGAGGATGACGTCATCAAAGTGCGGCTGAACCGCCGCAGAAGCCAGGCTTCTGCAGCGCTTCCGCCGCAGAAGCCAGGCTTCTGCAGCGCTTCCGCCGCGGATTGTACTGTTCATGGAAAAAAATTGCACCGTAATTCTTATAATTCCCTGCTGAGTTTTTTGCATATTTTTAATTTTGAAAAAACCCAGTTTTTAGAAAAAGGACAGAGAGCAATTTGTATTGGGATTTTCGGGTTCGTTCGGGTTTCAAAATCCGTCTAGACTTCGCCTAAGGCTCTAGCTAGGCTCTGATACCACTGTAGGGTTCCTAGACACCCTAATGAGGTCTCACAAGGCATCAACCATGCCAATTTCAAATTCCACGGTGCCGAGAAACTCTAGAGTACGGATCGTTGGCTAGAATTCTAGGCGAAAAAGCTAACTAGTTAACACTTAACTATGAGAATACGGAAATACAACCTTTGTAGATCCGGTGCTCCACCTCCATAGCTCCGCAACGAGGTCCTCTCCGCTGTCCAAAAGGAATCCGGGCTCTAGAGTCGGCTTCGTCGGAGAAAAAGCGAGCTAGGTCGTCGATGTCCATGCCGAAGATGATCTACGTCGAGGCATCGCTAGATCAAGCTCCACCTTCACCAAGTCTTGAAAACTTGTGAAGGAAACACACTCTACTACTTGGCAAGAGGTAGAGGATGAAGAAATAGGAAGTGGATAGACTTTAGATTTGGATTTCTCACTCATATTCATCAATCACCATTGATGTAGTCTAGGTTTTTCTTCTTGAGTTGAAGGAAGAAGAAGAAGAAATGATATGATAAGATCATTAAAAAAGAAAAGAATAATCCATTCTTATCATAACATAACCCAAGTTAAGTGTAGAGAATTGACCAAGGTTAAAGAATGGTTAGGGTTAAGGAGATGAGACAAAAATGGTGACTTAATGAAAGCTTCATGAAGCTTCATGATGAAAACAAAACTAGCCACCATTTTTCACTTCTTTTCCTTTTCTCATTTATCTTTTTAAATGCAAAAGAAAAGATAAATGAATGAATAAAAGAAAAGCCCAATCATTTACTTAACCTAGGTTTAATTCATTACACTTAACAAAAAAGATATGTATCATCAAATATGATACAATCAAGTGCACAAAAATCATATCGCATATGCAATGCGCACACCCGAGTGAGAAAATCCATTCAAAGTGAACCGATACTAGTTAATGCAAAGTAATATATCAAATATATAATTATGCATTAAATCACTAAATCAACACTTGATTCAATGATCCGGTCATGTCGCACATAACCGACTGGTATCTTCAGTAACAACTTATCGAATCAACACTTGATCCGATAACCCTGCTATATCGCATATAACCGATCAATGTCACATCGCGAGAATGAAATACGGTATCACATACACGCATCATTCTCGGTTCCGCACATATCTCATATGCGCTCCTGTTTCGTTTCGCTTGAGCCAGGAAACCTCTGTGTAGGACTCTAAAGACTCGTCAATACGCCGGCAGCAGATGATGATCATATCAAACATCCACAAGCCGCAAGCGGTCTGCTAAACGTAACGGCCACCCGGGTATTGAGCGATCAGAAGATCGACGAGCAAGCCCGCGCATACTCCTGTGAATCCAACCAGTAACACTACCGTACAGTCCGTTCTGATCGTCTGATATGTCGCATATCTTGCCTAGGGGTGGTAAACGTCAGACCCCAATAGCTCGATAAGTCGTGTCGATATGAGGTCTATAACTGTTCGAGAAACTACTGGTAACACTTACCAGTAAATCTCAGCAACCCTGGCCAGGGATTTCCTGTTATAGCCAATCGAACACAGCGCAACATCAACTCCCTATACCGGGAGAGACGAATCCCCTCCTATCGCTCATTGCCTCCATGTGACTCGGGACTGTACCCAAAAACCACCGTTTTGCACGCCCTTTTGGACGTGGTAAGATGGAAATCAAAGCACAGTGGGAACCACACAAGACTCTATGACGATCTCGGGTCAACAGACTACTCTGTACCAGTGTCACCAGAGAACTGCCATCTGACGTGAGGTATAATACCATCTGGGAGTTCTCGGCGAGTCCGTCCAGTGTACCCAGTCTCTACTGAGCACCCGTATATCATCTCTGATGTCAAACACCAATGGATATGGGATCATCCATCGCCCATCTGTATGGGTCGAGAAGGTATACGCTAGTCTACTCTGGTATATCGATGCCCCGTCTCGATACACCCACGACTAGGGACTTTGAAGGATGTACTTATGGACTACCATGTCCCCACTAGTATGATCCGCATCATATTCCAGGTAGTCAAGTACAGATCCTAAGGGCTTTACCAACATGTAACAGAGAGACAATCAGTATACACGTTAAGGTAAAGTTCAACCAGATAGCATACTATCATGTCGAGCAAGAAAGTCCTCCCTATATACGTCACAGCATCCACTACAATATACATCCTATGTACAGTAATGGCCTCTAGGGCATACATATAACTAACAAGGGTTGCAGTGATATACTGGTAAGAGTTATCAGTAGTTTCACGAATGTTATGGACCTCAAGTCGGCATGACTTATCGAGCTACTGGGGTCTGACGTTTACCACCCCTAGGCGAGATATGCGACATATCAGACGAACAGACCGGACTGTACGGTAAGTGTTTCTGGTTGGATTCGCAGGAGTGTGAGCGGGCTTGCTCGTTGATCTTCTGGTCGCTCAATACCCGGGTGGCCGTTACGTTTAGCAGACCGCTTGCGGCTTGTGGATGCTTGATATGATCATCATCTGCTGCCGGCGTATTGACGAGTCTTTAGAGTCCTACACAGAGGTTTCCTGGCTCAAGCGAAACGAAATAGGAGAGCATATGAGATATGTGCGGGACCGAGAATAATTCGAGTATGCGATACCGTATTACATTCTCGCGATCTATGTATCGATTGGTTATATGCGATAAAACCTAGTTATCGAATCAAGGATTGATTCGATAAGCCGATACATAAGATACTAGTCGGTTATATCCGATATGACCGGATCGTTAAATCAAGTGTTGATTTAATGATTTAGTGCATATTTATATATTTGATATATTACTTTGCGTTAACTAGTGTTGGTTCACTTTAAATGGATTTTCTCACTTGAATTGTGCAAGTTGTATATGTGATATGCTTTTGTGCACATGTTTGTATCATGTTTGATGATACATGCTTACTTGATTAAGTGTAAAGAATCAAACCATGGTTTAAACTATGATTAGGGTTTTGTTTAGTCATTTACTTATTTATCTATTTCTTTATTTATCTTTTTATTTTGAAAAAGATAAATGATGAAATGGTGGCATTATTTGTTTGCTAGTGGAACATTCATGAAGTCTTGACTTAGTCTCCTTTTTTGTTCTTATCCTTAACCCTAACCATTCCATTAGCCATGGTCTTTTCTCTACACTTAACTAAGGTTAAAAGTATGATTAGATTTAATTCTTATTCATTTTTTTATGATTGAACTTATCATATCTTTCTTCTTC
This sequence comes from Agapanthus africanus, assembly GCA_030015575.1. Classification (NCBI taxonomy): domain Eukaryota; kingdom Viridiplantae; phylum Streptophyta; class Magnoliopsida; order Asparagales; family Amaryllidaceae; genus Agapanthus; species Agapanthus africanus. The sequence continues at coordinate 386,469,271 of CM057345.1, read as the reverse complement.
TTCTTCAAGAGCTAGAAAAAGAAAAGCTTTCTAGTTCAATGGCAACTAGCCAAATCAAGTGAGAAATCCAAATCTAAAGTCTACCCACTTCCTATTTCTTCATCCTCTACTACTTGCCATGTAGTAGAGTGTGTTGTCTTCACAAGTTTCTTGACTTGGCGAAGGCGGAGCTCGTTCTTGTGATGCCTCGACGTAGATCATCTTCGGCATCGAACCGACGATCAAGCCCGCCCATTTCTTCGACGAAGCCGATACTTGAGTTCGGGATTCGATTTGGACAGCGGAGGGAGATCATCGCGGAGCTTAGGGAGTGGTGGACCGGATCTACAAAGGTTGTAGCCCCTTCCCTTTAGCTATATTTCCGTTTACATGCTTGCTTTGCCAAAATATCTAGTTAACGATCCGTTCTAGGTTTTCTCGGCACCGTAATTTTTAGAAATTTGCATGTTTGATCACTTGTGAAACTCCACTAGAGTGCTTAGGAACCCTACATCAGGTTGACCCAAGGAGGAGTGCCCAAGTTACCGGATTCCGTGAAGTGCTGGGTAGCCCATTCACTTTGCTGAAGGGGGCTGCCTCGCTTCTGGTTTTGGCGGGTAACTTGCCGCGCTCGTAGGGGTCTAGGTTTTTATTGCACAGACTATCCACACGATAAGGGGAACGTCGGGTTTCAGTTGCGGCTCAAAGGAAACCCGGGGCTCCTAGATTATCTGTATTGTTCTGTGATGCTTATTACTTTTCTGTGATGTTGCATTTATCACACCTGGAGCAATTATTATATATTGTTATATATATACTATTAGATGTTGTATATGTTTTATACCCGCGCTAGTCCAGTCCCCGCTCAGTCGTTAGTTAAGTAACCTAACGGGTAATGATGGGACCCAGTGGCGAATGCGGATGGCATATACGTACATTATATTTTCGTTCTTTTGTGGTGTGATTAATTGATGGGACCGCGTTGATTCAGATCAATGCAATGAAAACAAACATATTCGATGTTATTGGAACAATTTTCAAAAAGATGTTATTACAAGGACGTTCTGTTTTGTTTTGCACAGTGGTATTCGATTATGAATATCCAGCACCTCATTCGACGAGGCAAGGGCCATGATCCCTTCATCGGGAGTGACCCCTTAGGCAAAGGTTTGCGTCAGAGTAATAACTGTTAGTTGTATGTATGCCCTAGAGGCCAGTATTGTACAGATGATGTATATTATATTGGATGCTTGGACATATATAGAGATGACTTTCTTGCTCGATATGATAGTATGCTATCTGGTTTCTCTTTATCTTAACATGTTTACTAGTCTCCTTGAACTGTCTTATAGTTACATGTTGATAAAGCCCTTAGGATGTGTACTTGACTACCTGGACTATGATGCAGATCATACTAGTAGGGACATGGTAGTCCATAAGTACATCCTTCAAGGTCCCTAGTCGTGGGTGTATCGAGACGGGGCATCGATATACCAGTGTAGACTAGCGTATACGCCTCTCGACCCATGAGATGGGCGATGGATGATCCCATATCCATTGGTGTTTGACATCAGAGATGGTATACGGGTGCTCAGTGGAGACTGGGTACACTGGACGGACTTGCCGAGAACTCTCAGATGGTATTATACCTCAAGTCAGATGGCAGTTCTCAGGTGACACTAGTACAGGTTAGTCTGTAGACCCGAGATCGTCATAGAGTCTTGTGTGATTCCCACTGTGCTTTGATCTCCACCTTACCACGTCCATGAGGGCGTGCAAAACGGTGGTCTTTGGGTACAGTCCCGAGTCACATGGAGGCAATGAGCGATAGGAGGGGTTTCGTCTCTCCCGGTATTGGGGGTTGATGTTGCGCTGTGCTCGATTGGCCGTAACAGGGAAGTCCCTGGCCAGGGCTGATCAGAGATTTGCTGGTAAGTGTTACCAGTAGTTTCTCGACCCGTTATGAGCCTCACATCGGCACGACTTATCGGTTACTGGGGTCTGACGTTTACCACCTCTAGACTTGATATGCGATATATCAGACGAACAGACCGGACTGTACGGTAAGTGTTACTGATTGGATTCACAGGAGTGTGAGCGGGCTAGCTCGTCGATATTCTGATCGCTCAATACCCGGGTGGCCGTTACGTTTAGCAGACCGCTTGCGGCTTGTGGGTGATTGATATGATCATCATCTGCTAACGGCGTATTGACGAGTCTTTAGAGTCCTACACAGAGGTTTCCTGGCTCAAGCGAAACGAGATAGGAGCGCATATGAGATATGTGCAGGACCGAGAATTATGCGTGTATGTGATACCGTATTCCATTCTCGCGATGAATGTTTCGATTGGTTGTATGCGATATAACCTAGTTATCGAATCATTGATTCGATAAATCGATACATTGTATACTAGTCGGTTATGTGCGACATGACCGGATCATTGAATCAAGTGTTGATTTAATGATTTAATGTATAATTATATATTTGATATATTACTTTGCATTAACTAGTATTGGTTCACTTTAAAGTTATTTTCTCACTTGAAAAGCACATTGTATATGTGATATATTTTGTGTGCACTTGATTGTATCATGTTTGATGATACATACTCCCTTGGATTTGTGTAAAGACTTTAACCATGTTTAGTGAATGGTTAGGGTTTCATATTTTCACATAATTATTTATCTTTCCATTTTTGTGAAAAAGATATTAGAAAACAAAATGGTTTCTTTCTTTCATGAAGCTTGTTGAAGCTTTGACCATGTGACCATTTTGTCTTCATCCTAAACCCTGACCATTCTAACTAACCATGATCTATTCTCTACACTTTACCATGGTTTGCATATGATAAGTATTGATTTTACTTTCATTTTAAAAGCAAGACTTATCATATTCTTTCTTCTTCTTCATCATCTTCATCAAGAAAGAAAGCTTAAGCCCATCAATGGCAACTTGAGCAAAAGTGTGAGAAATCCAATTCTAAAGTGAACCCACCTCCTATTTCTTCACCCTCTACCTCTTGCCAAGTAGTATAGGGTGTTTTCTTCACAAGTTTCACAACTTGGTGAAGTTGGAGCTTGATCTTGTGCAACCTCGATGTAGATCATCTTCGGCATCGTAGCCGACGACTTGTCCGCTTATTTCTCCGATGAAGCCGATGCGAGAGTCCCGGATCCGAGATGGACAGCGAGGGGACAACTACGAGGAGCTAAGGAAGTGGATAACCGGATCTACAAAGGTTGTAGTTTCCTACTTTTAGTTAAGATGTTAACTAGTTAATTGTTTCGCCTAAAATTCTAGTCGACGATCCGTATTAGGGTTTCTCGGCACTCATAAAATTTAAAATTGGCATGGTTGATGCCTTGTGAGACTTCATTAGCGTGCCTAGGAACCCTACAGTGGTATCAGAGCCTAGCTAGAGCCTTAGGCGAAGTGTAGACGACGTTTGAAATCCGAACGAATCGAAACCCTAATCCCAAACTTGCTCTCTGGACTTTTTTCAAAAACTGGGTTTTTTCCATATTAAAAATATGCAGAAAAATCAGCAGGTGATTGTAAGAGTTACTGTGAAATTCGATAGCCTAATGCCATAGAAGCGCGGCGGAACCGCGGCATTAGCATCCCTAATGCGGCAGTTCCGCGGCCATCTAGTCTCCTCTGTTGTTCAATTTTGCACAGTAATTCCTATGTTGCAGTGTTGGTTTTCCTGGGAATTTTTAATCTGAACTCAAGAGTTGAGTTTTCTGGGTTGTATTAGGAGTTCGTAGATTCGATTGGATTATCAGACTTTGTCTATGTGGCTTTCCGGATATTTTGGAATATGTTAAAAATTTCGACCGGATATAAATACCCAATTTTTCCCCTGCCGGAAAATTTCCAAGTGTTGGATTTTTCTGTGGTTTAAGGACGTTCTGAGTAGTGCAAGTAACGCGATGGTCCCTCTAGAAGACAACAAACCTTAACTCGATTATGTGACCGTCTTGAACTGCCCTTTGAACGTTAGGGTTTGGGGCAGTACGGCGTGCCACATGTGAGGCGTTGGCTTGACCCTTCTACGGCTGGACCGTTGGTACTGAGGCATGAAGTGAATATCTTTGAACTTATTTCATGTGTTGAACGGTTTCAGGAAAACTTGGGTGTTCGAATGTTCGATCGGAAAGTTTAATATTTTCTATTTATCCGGAATGGGGTACAATAATTGGAATTCACAAACAGTTATGAGATAACTGAATGAATATTATAAATCTAGCGGTTTAGTCTCACTTCATATTGAAAAGAGTTTTCGATAATGGGACTAAAATGCGGGGTTTATAATTGTTAGGCATGCGATATCTAAAGAGGTTGCGGATTCCAACTGTTGTAGTTTTACACTTTCTTTTCTGTGACCGTAAGTGTAATATGTGATATCGCCGGTTTCGTTGCTATATGTCAACGACAATTGGGATGCGCATATTTACTTACGTTGATGACATGTGATGTTATGTGTTGATGGATATGTTATACTGGATTGTCGTGTTTGAATAGCCGGGGGTTTTTATGTGAGATGAGTGTTTTTTCATTTTCATTCATGTAAAAACTTGTATATAATATTCTTTTATTTGGGGCACTTCCAGGTTGCGGAAGCTGTCACCCTTTGTATATTATTTACTTTTCTGCACTAGGATAGACCCAAGGAGGGGAGCACAGGTAACCGGGTTCTAGGGTCCAGTGGGAGACCATCTCGAGGAGTCGAGTCCGGGTCTCCTAACCCTAGAATTGGTAGGGTTGCTTGCCGCTCTCGTAGGGGTCTAGGGGTGTGGGATTGGCTATTCATCACGACCGTGGAATCCGTGTTTTATACTGGCTCGTATTGAAAACACGGACGTCCTAGTATATCCAATGTTTCATATGTTTCTTCTGCTGCGATATCTGTGATGTGATCATGTGATGTTCTGTGATAGATACAGTATATAGTATATATGATATATTATATAGACGTTACTTATGTTTTTCACCCGCACTAGCCCTGCCCTGCTCTGTCGTTAGTTACCTAACCTAACGGTGCACGAGGGGACATCCAGGCGAATGCGGATGGCATAAGTGTACGTCGTATTTATCTGTGATGTTTAGGTGATTTAAATGATGGGACTTCATTAATGTGATTAATGAAATAAAAGAAACCTAAAGATGTTGTAGAATCGAATTTCAAAATAAAACAGGTAGCTACAGTTCTTGCTTTGCATAGCGGTATATATGATATACCCTGCACCTTATTCGATGAGGAAAGGACCGAGATCCCTTCACCGGGAGTGACTCCTTTAGCAATAACTGACAGACGCTACACACTCGGTTTGCTTTTGATTGATTTTGGAGTTCTGCTTTGCACAGTGATATATATGATATATCCCGCACCTCATTCGACGAGGAAAGGGCCGACGATCCCTTCACCGGGAGTGACCCCTTTAGCAAAACTAGAAAAGCCTCAAAATCACTCCATTTCAAAACTTCATTTGATTCTACAACGATATCAAGTTCATTACGCTCATGGTTTTCAGAAAAACCTGCGTAGCCCTCCGTCAATTCAGATATGTAATATTCAGTATTCGTGCTACGGTTGTTTGGCATGCGTCAAGGCGTAGTGTACGGTAGCTGATTATTACTTATCTGTAGCATGAGATGCGATTGGATTAAGGTATTCGTACGGCGTTGTTTGGCATGCGTCAAGGGTCGCCGGGTGGGTTTAATTCGATCACGAATTGTATGGGTTGAACTTGACTAGCGGACTATAGGTTGTTTGGCATGCGTCAAGGTCATAGCACGCTAGGGGCAAAATATTATCGGGAATTTCAAGTGTTGAAATTTGCAATGAGATTGCATACCTTCTATGAGATAGTTGGATCCCGATACCCACTGCGAGTAAGAGTTACTCCAGGGAGAGTTTTACACATTGCAATTAGCTGATCAAGTAGGTGTCTAGAAAGGTGTCAACGGGGTTACGCCCTTGGGAAAACGAGGTTTACATTAATTAGGTTCGTGCGAAAGCACGGGGGACCTCCCTCAAAGTACCGACACTGGCCTGGCTGAAAGATTGGCGAACTTGTAGTGTGTAATTAATCCCGGCTAGTCCTTCCTTTTAGGGTTTGAAGGAAGATTTGATAAAAACCAGTGGGAGCCATCCTGATTAGATAAGATAATAACCAATCTAATTTAGCAAGAGCATACGCTAAAGTGTTTTCTTCTCTCTCTCTCCAGGTAGCGACCATGTCATGTTCTAATAAAGATAATAATATGGATGTATTGACCGAACCCGCATGTTATACTGTGCTGGGGAACGTTGGTTCCGTTCTTTCCTATAAGAGTTATAGGACTGAACAGGATATAGGGGAATACCAGGATTCCCATGCCACCCGAATGAAGAAAGTACATGTTGATGCATTTTCTTCGGGTGTGTTCGTTACAGAGAACTGTTTCTCCATTTGCTCTACGTCCTGGGTATTAGATACCGGGTCAGGATCCCATATATGTAATCAGTTACATGGGCTTAAGAAAGGTAGAGAACTTGGAGAAGGTGATAAATACATCAGAGTTGGAAATGGTGCAATTGTTGCAGCTAAGACTGTCGGGGAATATCACCTTGTATTACCAACTGGTAATACATTGGTTCTGAACGAATGCTATTACATGCCGAACCTGATATGCAACATTATATCGGTTTCTTTATTGAGTAAAGAGGGATATAATTTTGTATTACAGGACAATGTTATGAACATTTTCCGTAACCAAAAGTTGGTTGGATCAGGCACGTTGTGCAATGGCATTTATGTTCTAAATCAATCAACAGTTCTGAGCATAACAAACACACATAAGAGGAAGAGTTCAGAACTGAACGAATCCTTCTTGTGGCATTGTAGACTCGGTCACATCAATGCGACACGACTAGCTAAGTTGCATAAAGATGGATATTTAAATCCGTTTGAATTTTCATCTTATGACACTTGCCAGTCATGTCTCAAAGGCAAGATGACCAAAACTCCGTTTACGGGACACGGAGAAAGAGTTACAGAACTCTTGGGACTAATACATAGTGATGTATGCGGTCCCATGTCTACACATGCCAGGGATGGTTCTTCGTACTTCATTACATTCACTGACGATCTCTCTAGATTCGGATATGTGTTCCTGATGAAACACAAATCAGAAGCTTTTGAGAAATTTAGAGAATATAAACAAGAAGTCGAAAACCAAACCGGAAAAAGTATTAAAATCCTTCGATCTGATCGAGGAGGTGAATACTTGAGCAATGAATTCCTGGACTTCCTAAAAGAGAATGGGATTCTCTCTCAGCTAACTCCTCCATATACACCACAGCACAACGGTGTATCAGAACGGAGGAACCGCACCCTATTAGATATGGTGCGCTCTATGATGAGTACAGCTGAGTTACCTATTTCCTTCTGGGGATATGCGCTTGAGACAGCCATGGACCTATTGAATAGAGTTCCTACCAAATCAGTGCCTACCACTCCATATGAGATATGGAAAGGGAAGAGACCATATCTTAATTATATAAAGATATGGGGTTGTCCAGCCTATGTCAAAAGACAAAATCCGGACAAGCTCGAGGCATGATCAGTCTTATGTAAGTTTATAGGATATCCCAAAAATTCACAAGGGTATATCTTCTACCATCCCGAGGAACAAAAGGCGTTTGTTTCTCGACATGCCACTTTCTTAGAAAAAAGTTTTCTTATGAAACAGATAAGTGGCATTGAGGTAGAACCAGAAGAGGTTCCAGCGACACAAACTATAACAGAAGACTTGGTAGAACCAGAGGATTCAGTAGTACCCGACGAACCCCAGCCTCTCCGCCGATCTAGTAGGGTTCCTCGCCAACCTGAGAGATACTACGGTTTTCTCATGGATGGTGGGAGCGAGGATTGCATCATGGAGGATGATGACCCAACTAGCTTCGAGCAGGCCATCACGAGTAAAGACTCAGTGAAATGGCTGGATGCTATGCGGTCTAAGATGGAATCCATGTACACCAACAAAGTATGGACTTTGGATGTTGCTCCTGAAGGGGTAAAACCCATCGGGAGCAAGTGGATCTTCAAGAAAAAACTTGGTGTAGATGGGAAAGTGGAGACTTTCAAAGCTAGACTTGTAGCAAAGGGTTTTTGTCAAAGACCAGGTGTGGACTATGACGAAACCTTTTCTCCAGTGGCTATGCTTAAATCCATCCGGATCATGCTTGCCATCGCGGCATATCATGACTACGAAATCTGGCAAATGGATGTTAAGACCGCCTTTCTAAAGGGTGATTTAGAAGAGTGCGTGTACATGACTCAGCCAGAGGGCTTCGTAGATAGTGGGAGCAGCGCGAAGGTGTGCAAGCTGCTTAAATCAATTTATGGATTAAAGCAAGCATCGCGGAGTTGGAACATCTGCTTTGACGTCGTTATCAAAGAGTTTGATTTCGTCAAAAACCCAGATGAACCTTGTATCTACAAGAAGGTAGCAGAGAGTAAGGTTGTCTTCCTCGTATTGTACGTGGACGACATACTCTTGATAGGAAATGATATTCCTATGCTGCAATCGGTCAAGCTCTTCTTATCACGGAGATTCTCGATGAAAGATCTTGGTGATGCCTCCTGCATATTGGGAATCAGGATCTATAGAGATAGATCCAAACGGATATTGGGATTGTCCCAATCCAGGTACATTGACACCATACTAAAGAGGTTTAGTATGGAAGAATCCAAGCGTGGGAACTTTCCCACGATCTCTGGAGTCACTCTCTCCAAAGAGATGTCTCCCAAGACTGATTTAGAGAGAGCTCACATGCAAGGGATACCCTATGCTTCGGCTGTAGGCTCTATCATGTATGCGATGCTATGTACCAGACCCGATGTAGCATACTCACTAAGTATAGTGAGCAGGTATCAAGCTGATCCTGGAGAGAGTCACTGGACAGCTGTGAAGAGCATTCTCAAGTACTTACGAAGGGCTAAAGAGATGCTCTTGGTGTATGGTAATGGAGAACTCCAAGTGGAGTCCTTTACCGATTCGAGCTTCCAGAGTGATAAGGACGATTCTAAGTCGCAGTTGGGATTTGTCTTTACCCTTTACGGAGGGGCGGTTAGCTGGAAGAGTTCCAAGCAGGAAACCGTGGCAGACACGACGATGGAGGCTGAATACATCGCTGCCAACGATGCTGCCAAAGAGGCTGTCTGGATCAAGAAGTTCATTACTGAACTTGGAGTGGTTCCATCCATTGAGCATCCAATACCTTTGTGTTGCGATAACAATGGAGCGGTGGCTTTGGCCAAGGAACCTAGGTCCCATCAGCGATCAAGGCAGATTCTGAGGCAGTATCACCTGATCCGGGAGATAGTTGATCGCCGGGAGATCGAGGTCAGGAGGGTTGACACGAAGAACAACACGGCGGATCCACTCACGAAGGCCATTCCCCAGATACAGTTTGAGAGACTCTTCGGGATGCTCGGTATGCGATACTACAGCAGCTGGCCCTAATGCAAGTGGGAGATTGTTAGTTGTATGTATGCCCTAGAAGCCAGTATTGTACAGATGATGTATATTATATTGGATGCTTGGACATATATAGAGATGACTTTCTTGCTCGATATGATAGTATGCTATCTGGTTTCTCTTTATCTTAACATGTTTACTAGTCTCCTTGAACTGTCTTATAGTTACATGTTGATAAAGCCCTTAGGATGTGTACTTGACTACCTGGACTATGATGCAGATCATACTAGTGGGGACATGGTAGTCCATAAGTACATCCTTCAAGGTCCCTAGTCGTGGGTGTATCGAGACGGGGCATCGATATACCGGTGTAGACTAGCGTATACGCCTCTCGACCCATGAGATGGGCGATGGATGATCCCATATCCATTGGTGTTTGACATCAGAGATGGTATACGGGTGCTCAGTGGAGACTGGGTACACTGGACGGACCCGCCGAGAACTCCCAGATGGTATTATACCTCACGTCAGATGGCAGTTCTCAGGTGACACTAGTACAGGTTAGTCTATAGACCCGAGATCGTCATAGAGTCTTGTGTGATTCCCACTGTGCTTTGATCTCCACCTTACCACGTCCATGAGGGCATGCAAAACGGTGGTCTTTGGGTACAGTCCCGAGTCACATGGAGGCAATGAGCGATAGGAGGGGTTTCGTCTCTCCCGGTATTGGGGGTTGATGTTGCGCTGTGCTCGATTGGCCGTAACAGGGAAGTCCCTGGCCAGGGCTGATCAGAGATTTGCTGGTAAGTGTTACCAGTAGTTTCTCGACCCGTTATGAGCCTCACATCGGCACGACTTATCGGTTACTGGGGTCTGACGTTTACCACCCCTAGACTTGATATGCGACATATCAGACGAATAGACCGGACTGTACGGTAAGTGTTACTGATTGTATTCACAGGAGTGTGAGCGGGCTAGCTCGTCGATATTCTGATCGCTCAATACCCGGGTGGCCGTTACGTTTAGCAGACCGCTTGCGGCTTGTGGGTGATTGATATGATCATCATCTGCTACCGGCGTATTGACGAGTTTTTAGAGTCCTACACAGAGGTTTCCTGGCTCAAGCGAAACGAGATAGGAGCGCATATGAGATATGTGCAGGACCGAGAATAATGCGTGTATGTGATACCGTATTCCATTCTCGCGATGAATGTTTCGATTGGTTGTATGCGATATAACCTAGTTATTGAATCATTGATTCGATAAATCGATACATTGTATACTAGTCGGTTATGTGCGACATGACCGGATCATTGAATCAAGTGTTGATTTAATGATTTAATGTATAATTATATATTTGATATATTACTTTGCATTAACTAGTATTGGTTCACTTTAAAGGGATTTTCTCACTTGAAAAGCACATTGTATATGTGATATATTTTGTGTGCACTTGATTGTATCATGTTTGATGATACATACTCCCTTGGATTTGTGTAAAGACTTAAACCATGTTTAGTGAATGGTTAGGGTTTCATATTTTCACATAATTATTTATCTTTTCATTTTTGTGAAAAAGACATTAGAAAACAAAATGGTTTCTTTCTTTCATGAAGCATGTTGAAGCTTCATGAAGCTTTGACCAAGTGACCATTTTGTCTTCATCCTAAACCCTGACCATTCTAACTAACCATGATCTATTCTCTACACTTTACCTTGGTTTGCATATGATAAGTATTGATTTTATTTTCATTTTAAAAGCAAGACTTATCATATTCTTTCTTCTTCTTCTTCATCATCTTCATCAAGAAAGAAAGCTTAAGCCCATCAATGGCAACTTGAGCAAAAGTGTGAGAAATCCAATTCTAAAGTGAACCCACCTCCTATTTCTTCACCCTCTACCTCTTGCCAAGTAGTATAGGGTGTTTTCTTCACAAGTTTCACAACTTGGTGAAGTTGGAGCTTGATCTTGTGCAACCTCGAATTAGATCATCTTCGGCATCGTAGCCGACGACTTGTCCGCTTATTTCTCCGATGAAGCCGATGCGAGAGTCCCGGATCCGAGATGGACAGCGAGGGGACAACTACGAGGAGCTAAGGAAGTGGATAACCGGATCTACAAAGGTTGTAGTTTCCTACTTTTAGTTAAGATGTTAACTAGTTAATTGTTTCGCCTAAAATTCTAGTCGACGATCCGTATTAGGGTTTCTCGGCACTCATAAAATTTAAAATTGGCTTGGTTGATGCCTTGTGAGACTTCATTAGCGTGCCTAGGAACCCTACAATAACTTCACTATAGTCGATTAATTTTTGCTTTGCATCGCGGTATTCAGTTGTAATATCCTGCACCTCATTCTACGGGGAAAGTGCCAAGATCCGTTCACCGGGAGTGACCTCTTTAGCAAAGGTTTTCGCCACTAGCTATCTAGTTCCTTCAATGATATCGAGTTCATTACGTTAAAGGTTTTCGCCAAAAACCATTCGTAGCCCTCCGTCATTTCAGAAGGGTAGCACTTAGTATTCATGCTATGTTTGTTGACCTTCGTCAAGGCATAGTGTACGGTAGCTGTTTGTTACCTTTCTGTTGAATAGATAGATGCGTTGGTTTGGGACAGTCGTACAGCCTTGTTGACCTTTGTCAAGGGCTTTTACGGATGGCTTCAAATTAAACTGGACAATGACGAGTAGAACATGACATGCGACTTATGATTTTTTGACCTTCGTCAAGGTCATAAGAGCATGGGATAAAAATCATATCGGTAGTTTCTAAAGAAACTGAAACTTGCCAGGCATGTTCATACCTTCTAGAGTATGATAACGTGAGTGGATTCCATAATGTTATCATCCGATGATAGTTGGATCCCGATTCCCACTGATGAGTTGGTTTACTCCTCGGGTGATCCCGACTAATTCTTCTTTTAGGTTTGGAGGAGAATTTGAGGATACAGTGGGAGACATCCTGATTAGATAAAGTGATTAACCATTTTTATCTCGGTTAGAGTGCACGCAGAGTGTTTCTTTTCTCTCCCTCTTTGGCAGCGACCATGACCTGACCCTAGACTATGACTCAGTGACCATGTTAACCGAACTTTCTTAAAACACTGGCTTTTGGATTGTCTGAGTTGCATACATCATTGCCACTCCTTCTTTTACCCTTTGCATTTCTCCAGAACACCCCTTATCACTACGAACATCCACTTCCATTATGTAAATCCATCGTATAGTTATATACAAACTCGAAGGAACTTGTTCCAGATTCGAGGATGGATTCTGGTTCTGGAGAGATTGAATAGGATTATTCAGTTGTCTTTTCCTTTTACCTTCTCTCAGGTTGTGAGTACTCCTAGGATTAGGAGAGTACACCTATTACGCTTATTTGATAGTCTTCTTCCAAACCATAGGCAGGTGCTGAAAGGTAGGGAATGAAGAAAACCAATTAGCCTAAGTGAGGTGTACAGAAGGTAATAAGTAAAGACAAATAAAGGGATTAGAAAGAGGGCAAAGTAAATTACGACTGCTATCATTCACGACCAAACCACGTATTTCATCGCCACTCCTACTTCACCTTTGTATTTCTCCAGAACACCCCGTATCACTATGAACATCCACTTCCATTGGATAAATCCATCGTATGGTTATATACGAACTCGAAGGAACTTGTTCCAGTTCGGGGATGGATTCTGGTTCAGGAGAAATAGGAATAAGGTTTATTCAGTTGTCTTTTATCTTTACCTTCTCTCAGGTTGCGAGTACTCCTAGCAGCAGGAGAGTACACCTATTATGCTTATTGGATAGTCTTCTTCCAAACCATAGGCTGGTGCCGAACGGTAGGGAAGGAAGAAAACCATTTAGCCTAAGGGGGTGTACAGAAGGTAATGAGTAAAGACAAATAAAGGGAATTGGAGAGATGGTAAAGAAATATACGGTTATAGTTATGAATCTGGATAATGGAAGAGGCATTACTAGGAATACCCGGATACCCTTTCGAAACATATTAATGTTTTAGTTTCACTATGTATTGTTAATTGAAACTGATTTCCCAATTAGATCCTTACTCCAGGGTATGTATTTACCAGGTTTTGATTCTCACATCTGTATGGTTTTACAGATGATGAGTGGGAGTAAGTTATTTGGAATTAGGTGATCATCCTCATTATATCGGGATTCGTTGTAATTGGTGATATTTGAGAAAATCGCCTGGGTTTTTGCCGGATGACAAATATTTAGTTTTGAATATTCTTTGTTATGCACCAATTTCAAACTGATATATCTGTACGTTTATTTTTATAAAGTGAGATATAACTTTTTGAAATTATGTCCATGACATTTACCTATATTAGTTGATGGTTAGGTAAGGAGCATTAAACAACGGTGTAATTTTTCATAACCATAGTACAGTTTTCAACCTACGACGTACATGGTTTGAGTTATTCAACTCAGCGGACTTATAAAAAGTATTGTATGTTGTCCAGTGTCCATTAGGACAGAGGGGTTGGTCCTCGTACTATATTCTGTTTACTTGTGACTTCTCAAGTTTTAGACATGTGTTTCGTAGAAATACAAGATCCAAGTTTTGAGAAGTTATAGGTACAAGAATAAAGTAGAGAACCACGTGTTGCAAGTATCGGGATTCTTCAAGGTGATCGAAGATGTAGATACTTTTGTTTGGTATTCAGTTGACAGTAAAGGTTTTGAGAACATGCTTCTCTTTCAAGTTACTCATATCTGGATGCACTCCTAAGTTGAGTAATGCTGATTGGCCTCTCTCCATTTAGTTGACATGCACTGGAGACAGCTGCATGATTTGAATCTGGTTCCAATTAAATCAGCGCCTCTGTTTCTATATTGTATATAGAATGGATCATATCTTAATGATGTTAAGGTATATGGAGTTGTCCGGCATATGCTTAAAACCGGACTCTGGATAACTCAAGGCACGTTTCTGTAATGGCTGTTTATGGGTTAACCCGGGCTATAATGAAGGTTAACTTTCTACCATCTGGAAGATCAATAATAATATTGTTCTTGACTTGCCACAGTTTTAGTAAAATGGATTTTTTCAGAAAACGGTAGTGGGAGTATGGTAGAACTGGAAGTGATTCCAGAACTGCAAACGATTACTGAAAATTTAATAGGACCTAAAGATTCAATCAGGTTTGACATTCCATTAGCCACTCTGCAGATATGGTGGGTAACCTCAGGCACCCGAGAGGTACTCCGGTTTCCCCAAGGACGGTGACAGGGAGGTTCTTGTTTACCCAGACTTGCCATTAGTGCTGTTCTAGACTATGAGTCCCGGCAGAAGGATGAGTATAGTGTCATTCTAAACTAGCTTTAGAAGTGCACGTGTATATGATTCTGCCAGAGGATTGTTGTAGTCAGTGGGAGCAGCGGAAGCATAGTGGGCAAGTAGCTTATGTCTATTTATAAACTAAAGCACATATAGCAGAGATAGATCATCTATTTGTTGATATGACAGTCATAGGTTTTGACTTCATCAAAATAGGGGATGGATCTGTTAAGAAGGTAGTAGGGTGTGATGTCCTGGCATTTGGATGACATACACATAGTAGGAAGTGAAATTCCTATAATACGATCGGTCATACTGTGGTTGTCACACAGTGGTTTCTCCACATAGGATATTGATATAATATCAGACATTCTGGTTACTAGATCTATAGTTTTAGATCTAGATTTGGGTAGTTTCCCAATCTGAGTACTTAAACAGTATTCTAAAGATATTTAGAATGGACGACTCCTGGCATGGTGGTGTACCTGCAGGTGATGGATTCACCCTCTTTAAAGGTGTCTTACAGACTAAAAGGGAGAGGGATGTGCATGATTGGCAAATCACTTGCTTAGGCAATTGAGTTGATCATGGGATGTCAAGTACCATACCAGATGTTGTTTTTACACTAGCTACAATAAGTTGATATTAATCTAATTCTGGAGAAACGTTCGGAAGCAGTTTTAGAACATAAGTGGATGTTCTAGGGATATGATAACGACATTCTCCTTCGGGAGACGGTTATCATTCTAAGCTTCCAAGGTGACCTGGATGACAGAGTGACTGTCAGAGTTATAGTCTTCCCTCTTCACGAGGGGCAGTAGTTTGGACAGGTGGTCCAAGCGGATACTGAGGGAGGCATGGTGTAGGATACTGATTAAATTCAGTTGACGATAAAGTCTAAGAAGTTTGCTGGATTTGGAGTTCATTTGTGAACTAGGTCCCATCAGATATCCAGACATATTCTAAGATAGGTATTACTCAATTCGGGAGATGGTTTTCTCCGCGAACTTAAGATAAAGAGAGACATAGAAAGAAACATCAGAGTGGATCCACTCACTAAAGCTATTTCTCGGATGCAATAGTTTTAAAAACAAGCTTTGTGAGACTGATCAGTAGAGAAGTTGGGTGTTCGGTATCATACGGTCTGTGAGTATGAGACATCGCAGTAATTAGCCTTAAGTGCAAGTGAGAGATTGTTGGATATAGTGCCCTCAAAGTCAATTATTGGATCGCAATCACGTGATTGCAATGATTGAGGGAGGACCTATACCGGTAGGACAGTCTTACTCGAGATGATAGTATGCTATCTGGTTAGTCTTTATCATCGTGTACATGCTTTAGGTGACATTACAGATCACTATTACACATTGATAAAGCCCTTAGGATTCTTGCTTGACTACCAGTAGTATGATGGCGATCATATACATGAGAGTTAGGTAGTCTATAAGCACATCTTTAAAATGTCCCTAGTTATGGGAGTTTCGAGACTGGGCATCGATACTCCGAGAGTAGACTAGTGAATACGGTTCAAGACCCCGACGAGGGGTGGTGGCTGGTCTCACAAGCCATTGGTGTTAGTTGGTTCACCTAAGATAGTATACAGGTGCTCATTGGGTTATGAGTACACCGGACAGACTCGCCGAGAACTTGCTAGTTGGTATTATACCTATCGTCAGATAGCAGTTCCCTGGTGACATGTGTACAGGTTAGTCTGTCGACTTGAGATCATCATTTATCTCGTGTGAGTTCCCACTGTGCTTTGATTACTACCCTACCACGGCTCAAAGGAGTCATGCAAACAGGTTTTAGTTGGGTACAGTCCCGAGCCATATGGAGGCAGTGAGCGGATCGGCACGGGATTCGTCTCTCCCGGTATTGGGGGTGAGATCGTGCTGTGTTTAGGAGAGCTATTACACAAAGTCCCTGGCCAGGGCAAGCGAGATTTACTGGTACGTATTCCAGTAGTTTCTCAGGGTGTTCTGGGCTACACTCCGACACGACTTATACCGCTATTGGGGGTCTGACGTTTACCAGCCCCCTAGGCTTGATATGTGATACTCATAGAAGAACGGACCAGACTGTATGGATATTGTCACTGACAGGCTCAGTAGGGTTTCAGGATGAGTTCGCTCATCGGCCACCCTTTTCCTCAATACCTGGGCAGCCATTACGTATAGCTAGTGCCACTGACGTGCTTGTGGTTAAACCCACTGCCAGCGTATTAACGAGTCTTTAGAGTCCCCCACAGAAAGTTTTCCCAAGTTTGGGCGAAACGTTGTAGAGGCCATATGGTTTTATGGCAGGGTTCGATCATATACGTGCACTTGTGCACGGATCATGATCGGACGGATCATACTAGTGGGCTTTGGTTTAAGCCGGATCCTAGTATTAGATTGTTGGATTACTTTCGTCTCGTAGTATTCGTATTCAGTCGGAATATGGATGCGAGTATGTCTTTAGTTGATGCCATTTTTCTTTTGTGGATTTAACATTTTAGTTTAAATGTTAAATGGTGGAAATTGTGACTCATTTCTTTTTGTCATGGCTAGACTTTATGTCTTGGCTAAGATATTTTTGCTAGATATTTTGTGTTTTGTTTTTGGTGAGATATTTATGTAATGGCTTGTGAGATATTTTTTGGTGGGATTTTTCTTTTGTGGCCATTACAATATCTCATATAACAACACACAAAATATTGGGGCAGCCAAGGTTTTTTCTTTGGCTTGGTTTTTGCTCACTAGCTTTTTTCTTGAGCTCACAAGTTCCATCCATGGGCATCTTCTTCAACCTCCACTCTATCCCTCTCATGTGTTGAGAATCCTAGAGTGTATTGAGACAATATAATCACACACTATCTCTACTTCATCTTGGTCATCTCTTTTGGCAAACTTGATGTCCGAGTTGCTTCGGTTTGAAGCGGGAGCCCGTATAAAGATTCCTCGACTTGAAGCCACTTTGACGAGCGAGATCGAAGAGCGAACTTCGTTGGGGTAGCCGTGAGGAGCTTGGCACAAAGATTGAAGATTGAAGGAGAACTCTGCAAAAATTGATTCGTTTTTTTTCTGTTTTCATCTCACAAGCAAAGGAGAACTCTGCGATTGTTTAAAAAAATTTTAAAGCCTCCGAAAAATTTGACAAAAACTTGGATCTACGTGTCGATATTTCAGAGTTATTTTGGTTTCGTAGTTTTATTTGTCATTTAATTTGTTAGTTAACGATTTTGTTGGCTCTAATACCACTGTTAGTCGATGTCGCGCACTCCGCGGGTTCGCGGGGAAGCGGAGTTTGCAAAAAACGATTTTTATATGCTTCGCAACACCAACTAAACTCCAGGATCGATACTAAACCCTAACTAACAAAATATCTAAGAGGTTTAACTACTATGTAAGAATGTTATACCTCAAGTATCAAGTCCTTTTTCTTCTTGTACACCTCCTTGTTAGTTATATGTATGCCCTAGAGACCATTACTGTACATACGATGTATATTGTTGTGGATGCTTGGACATATATAGGGAGGACTTTCTTGCTCGACATGATAGTATGCTATCTGGTTGCTCTTTATCTTAACATGTACAATGATTGTCTCTATGTTATATGTTGATAAAGCCCTTAGGATGAGTACTAGACTACCAGGATTATTGTCACGACCCGAAAGTACCGAGTGTGACTGGCACTTAAATTACGAAACGTCTTGTGGCGTACGTAATCTAAGTAAGCCAATACCCAGAAATCAAAACCAAGTAAAGCAGTAGAGTGAAGGAAAAACCAATTTTAAACCAAGAAGTTTAACAACATAAGCCGACGTATGCATTTTTAAAATCTCAAGTCTTTTCTGAAAATTTCGGAAGAGTTTCCTTTGTAAATACTGACCCCAAACGGGTAAAACCTGATAAAGCATATATATCATGAATAAAGGCATCCCAAGCGGGAGCTAGCTCTTCGTCAATCGACGGTCACAACCATGGAAGCAATATAATATACAACGCCGAAGGGCGAGGATAAAAACTCAAAAGGAAACTCAAAATCAACATGAAAACCATAATAATACACGCGCGACTCTAAGGTCGAAATAATATACAACTGGTCTCTAAGTCTGAAATAAATATACAAGTTGGTTGATGGAGTTTACTAGATACAACTGAATATAAATAAAGTACAATGGGGGTCACGATACAAGTGAACCCACCTACCAAAGCCATCACCCGCAAAGAAAGCAGTGTGCCAGCAAAGCCGTCAAGAAACCAGTACGGCAAAAACTGCAAGAAACTGTGGCACAACAAGGGTGAGTTGCCAACTCGTGAGTAGAAAACATCACAGAGCAAAAATCGAATGTATGATGCTATCCTAGGTCATATAGAGTAATATCCTCAAATAATATCCTGATCCATCTACATATAAGTGCAATACCACGTGCTCGTGTCAGTGCCTCAGATAGCAACATATCAGATATATGATGTATGAATACATCACGAATGAAAACAGAATACATCATGAGTGAGACAACTTTTTTCTATATTTATGGAGAATTGTGTATGTATGTAAATCGAGTATCATCAATGAAATCAACAGAGAAATCAGTGTCAAGCATCGACATAAAACATAAATCTTAATATCTCAATATCTCAGGCTCCGGCTACCCGGACTGTCCTGTATCATCAATCTCAATATCTCAGTGTCTCAAATCTCAATATCTCAATTCCTCGGACTCCGTCAGTCCGGATCGACCCATATCATCAATCACACGACAACGAACGGTATCCTCTGGATATCTGCCGCGCTAGACAATCACCGGTAGGCAGTCTGCCCCTGCCGGGCTCATCGTCTACAACTCGAGCTTCTTGCCCCGGGGTACCATACCGGGTCCACCATGTACCCGCAGACGGTTCATCCAACTCCTCGAATTGGGTCTCGAAAACCATCTCAGAACCGAGAAAATATCATGGTGGACAATACTCATCATATCAAGGAAAATCGCATCTATCTCTTTAAAACAAATCATCAGTTTATAAAACTTTCACATGCGGTTTCCAAATTTAGAAATCTCAATAAGAATCCGAAATCATCAAAATCATGATATCAATAAACAGTGAATACCGGTATAAATCTCCATAATACTACATGACCAATGAATATATGAATGCATCTGGCATCAAGCAATAAATGCAATAGTTAAACTAGCATATGAACGCTATAGCATATTGCAACTATCAACTAGCAAGCTATGTCAATGAATAGTATTCTCTAAAGTGTACGTGACATGGCAATTACCGATGATGATGTGTGTGAGTTGGCAAGCAGGTGTACGTGGAACATGTAAGTCCACGGTAGCGCCCCGGCTGTCTAACAGACGCCAAATGCGGAACAAAAACTTTTTACAAACTGGCGCTATCGTGTACTATAACCCGGATCTGCCATTAAAGCTAAACTAACAAACTACATAGTGGGTAGAAATGTTATACCAAACGATCCGAGTCCTTCGGTCTTCAACCATCATCCCACGCTTTGTTGCGGCTGCTCCGATCTCCTGAATCTCCAGTCTCCTCGTCCAAGTGGCACCACGTCGACGGATCTTTAAATGGGCTCCCGCCTCTGAACCGAGGCAACTCGATCATCAAGTTAGCTAAAAGAGATGACCAAGATTGATGTAGAGAATGAGTAGAATACTTTGTCTCACTTCGTCCAAAGCTATGGACGAACGGTTAATGAAGTTACCATTTGAATCGGGTAAATTAGAAATCGGCTATTCTAATTTTCATGAACCAAACTCTATATTCTTTTCTTTTGCAAAAATCAATCCTTTCTCCCTAAAGAGGGGCCGGCCATAATATAGGAGGAGGGAGGTGAGGGTAGGAGCAAAGTGGTCACTATAAAGGAAAAGATCTTAATCAAATATCTTTAACAAGAACAAAAAGCATTAAAGGGAAAGAATGACTCACTTAACCTAGTCATCAAAACAAATGAATGATTCATGAACCTAGTCACCACACTAGAACCTTCTAGAATCACGACTCATCTCATGACTCACCCAATGAAGGAAAGATAAATCTGTATTTAACCAAATGTAAAATACGGGTGATAGAAAACAGGAAACTGGCAACTTCCAAAAGCGATCCCGAAAGGAATTTCAGGATAACCCCGTAATAGTATAAACATACCTGCATTTGTATTACGACCGAATACAAATGCAACTGAGACAAAGATATTATATCTATACAGTATAATACTCGGATCCGGCTTAAACCAAAGCCCACCAGTATTATCTGCCCGAAATATGACACGTGCGTAAACGCACGTGCATTTTCCGAACCCTGCCATAAAACCATACGGCCTCTACAACGTTTCTCCCGAACTTGGGAAACTGTCTGTGGGGGACTCTAATGACTCATTAACATACTGGCACGTCAGAGGTACAAGATGTACGTAACGGTTGCCTATGTATTGATTGGAAAGGAAGCTGACAAGCGAACTCATCCATAAACCCTACTGAGCCAAACAGTGACAATATCCGTACAGTCCGGTCCGTTCGTCTAAAGAGTATCGCATATCGAGTCTAGGGGGGTGGATAATGTCAGACCCCTAATAACGCGATAAATCGTGTCGGCATGAAGCCCATCACCATCTGAGAAAACTAGTGATCCAAATCAGTAATTCTCCACTACCTCGGCCGAGGATTTCTAGTGATGGCCATCCGTGCACTGTGCGACATCAACCCCCAATACCAGGAGAGACGAATTCCCGACGATCCGCTCACTGCCTATATGTGGCTCAGGACTGTACCCAAAAAATACCTGTTTGCACGTCTCCTTTGAGCGTGGTAGGGTAGAAATCAAAGCACAGTGGGAGCTCACACGATATAAATGACGATCTCATGTCGACAAACTAACCTGTACACATGTCACCAGGGAACTGCTATCTGACGATATGTATAATACCAACTAGCATGTTCCCTGCGAGTCCTGTCCGGTGTACTCATAACCCAATGAGCACCTGTATACATTTTAGGTGAACCAACTGACACCAATGGCTTGTGAGACTGGCCACCGCCTCTCGTCGGGGTCTCGACTGTATACACTAGTCTACTCTGGAGTATCGATGCCCTGTCTTGAAACTCCCACGACTAGGGACACTTTAAGGATGTGCTTATAGACCCCAGCTCCCACATATATGATCGCCATCATACTGCTGGCAGTCAAGCAAGAATCCTATGGGATCTATCATCATGCAATAGTGAACTAAAGCATGTATACGATGATAAAGACAAACCACATAGCATACTATCATCTCGAGCAAGACTGTCATATCGGTATAGGTCCTGCCTCAATCATTGCAATCATGTACCTGCGATCCAATAATTGACTTTAAGGGCACTATATCCAACAGAACATATGCATCAACGGTAATGGTGTTGGTGTCCTGACAACAAGGTTTCATAATAATTGCAGATAACATATGTACAAGCATGCAATGCGATGAAATATCATGAATATACATAAAGTGATGTAGTAACAGCAACACAGAAAAATATACCTACCCAATATACGAGTCATACAGTTTGGTATTTAAATTACTCACAATTCTCCTCTTTTGAAAACTAGTATGACTCGAGCCCAGTCAAAATGGTAAGGAAATCCACCTAAGACTTAGTCGATCTATATATATACCTAGTAGTCGGTGATCTCGCCTGAATAGTATCACGTCTGATAATACGATACAATATATATATATATATATATATATATATATATATCCTCGAGTCAAGAGTGCAGATCTAACATCATAACTATATCTCGTACGGTAAATCTATCGTACGGCATCCCAAATCTGGGTACGGGTCAAATATCATATTTATTTCATTACTCATCTGGTATCCTTATTATCATATGTCATGAACTGGGGTACAGATCTAAGTCTAGTACAAACTGATACCATCAACAAATATATGTGCATGTGTCTGAAACACAACGCCTAAATATCCGCTATAATCTCCTGTCGTATCTCATAGTACGAACCAAATCTCATCAATGATCTCACGGCATCATGCCCAATCATATCGACCCATCTCCAAATACCATATATTATCCTCAACCTCCATGTATATGTGTATGTATGTGTGTGTGTGTGTGTGTGTGTATAAGCACCAACACATCCACTTACACACACACACACATATGACGTATACACCCAAAACCATATCCCGTGCGTGTATGTGCATGTGTAACAACCTCACTCTAGGGTTCGCGACTAAGAAACCAACTAAACCACTTTCCTCAAATCACGCTAACATCAACCCATGATCTCCTAATGCCTTTCTTGCTAACTGTTCATATCTCTCAATAACACATAAATGTACATTTATATCACATCACATCATTTCTTACAAGTTTGCGGGGGTGCTATACGCCATCCACCCGACTTCCCTCGTAGATATAAATCTACTCACCTTGATCTTCGCTTGCCGATGCCGATGTCGCCACGCGCTTGCTTGTCATCTCGAAGTCCTCGTGAGGGTACCTACATATCATAACACATCGTATCACATTAAAATCCGACTCAT
Organism: Agapanthus africanus; assembly: GCA_030015575.1. Taxonomy (NCBI): domain Eukaryota; kingdom Viridiplantae; phylum Streptophyta; class Magnoliopsida; order Asparagales; family Amaryllidaceae; genus Agapanthus; species Agapanthus africanus. The sequence goes on along the minus strand of CM057345.1, from coordinate 386,445,977 downwards.
GAACAAAGGACACACGAATCTCATATAGGTCAAAACCTATAGTCCGCTCATGCAAAAGAACAAATTAACCCTCGATATCGGCGTACAAACGCCGATTGATCGAGAAAAACCCAAACGTACAATTCGTGGTTTCGCAACACACTAAACATATATATGAAATAGGGTAAAATCATCAAAACCAATAAATTGATTAAATCGGTTTATTACAAGAAACCTAGTAAGCATCAATTAGTCGTTTTAAAACAAAACTTGATGTTTTAACAATTCTAATGGCCATAATACTCATTAAACATCTTAAATAAGTCATACAAACCATTTTCACAATTTAATTTCATCAATTTTCATTAACACCAAAATTCTAGCTTGCAAAACAATACACAAATCAACAATTTGACTAGGTTTTGCATGATCTAAGGTGTTAAACTATAATTTATAATGTTAAAGATGTGATGAAAACCCTATCTAGATTTTCATCTCAATTATTTTCATATTTTATAAAAACCTAGTTTACAAATAGCTTAATTAGAACTATTTAAATGTAACAATTAGAAAATTGACAACTAGATTTCATTTTGCATACTCTAAGATGTTATACTACACTTTTAAACCATAACCAATTTATGAAAACCCTAACTAGATTTTAAATTTCACGTTTTTAATAAATTCTAAAAATCTAGTTTGCTAAAAAAGCTTAATTTGGACATTTTACATGTAAAAATTTGTAATCTAACTACTAGCTTACATTCTTCAAATCCTAAGATGGTAAGCTACCCATTACAACCATAATCCATAGATCAAAATGCTAACATTAATTCAAAAACCTTTCTTGAATTTCCAAGCTTGCAATCAAAACCTAATTAAACACTTATAGCTAAATTAAAGTAATTAACTAGAAATCAAACCAAGGGCTTAGGATTATACCTCAATATTGGCCCCACTAATTGGTTTCTTGCTTCATGAATCCAAACTAGATAGGTTAAAGAATAATGGGTAGGATTTTAAATTAGGAATTTGTGAGAGTTTTGCTTTGACTTTTGAAGCAAAAAGAAGCATTTTAGTGAGGAAATGAGATGAAGAATGGGGGAGGTGGGGCTGCAGTTTGCTCGGCCAGTGAGGGGGGAGGATGTGTGTGTGTGAGAGAGAGAAATTCATAAGTTAGAGAACACCATACTTCACATACAACAAGCCCATGCTTCATTAATTATTGTATTTCCTTTTTTTCCCCCTTCATTTTCTTTTCTTCTTTTGACTTTGAAGTGGGGAATTTGTGTAATGTGGCAGCCCATGGGTTCGGCCAAACCATTGTGGAGTGGGTGTGTGTGTGAGTGTGTGAGGGAACACAAGAAAATAAACACCACATCACAATTACTAATTATATTAATTTATTTTCACAAATTTAAGCCTTTTTCCTTTACATTTTCTAACACCATCTTGACAATTTCTTTTCATTTCAAAAACAACATGTTATATTTTAGTTTAATGTGTCATGATGCACAAAATTTGTATTAACCCATTCTAATCTGTAATTATCACTAATTAAATGTATTAGTGACGGCTTAAAATAATATTAAATAATTAATTTCGGAAAATTTTTCAGTCAACTAAAAATTTTGCAAGTGACTAAAAAAAACACACCAAATACTAGCAATTACATAGCTAGAATTGGTATATTTGATTTTATGAAGAAAGATAATTATATCTTGATTTTTACGGAAAACACCCGTTATTTTACCGATTCTCCGAAATTTCACCTAAACGATTTTCAAAACGTTACAATCTTCCCCCTTAAAGAAATTCGGTCCCGGAATTTAAATTAAAACTCCCCAAATACTAAAACATTTCAGTAAAAGTCTAAGCCGTCGGGGTCCCGAAATCATAAATACATAAAGCAATTCGTAGCGCAAAGCATGCGCATGAAAAAGAGTGTATAACTCAAAAATCAAAACTCCGTCAAGTATCCCACAATCATCGGAGTTATGGTGAAGACACCAATGTCAAAATCCAATACGAAAACCAACATGATATACATCAAAACTATGCATGTAAACATCTGAAAGAAATGCATGCTAAACCTTTCAAGTCGCTGTGCGATGCGCGTATCACTGCACAGAGGCGGACGTTTATTGTAAGAAAATAACTATATATATATATATATATATATATATATATATCCTTTGTTTAATATGCACGTCCCGCCATTTGAAAACGATTTAGAAGGGTTTCCTTTATAAATTGTTTCGTGTCATCTCGGACACATAGGTAAATACTGAGACTATAGCTCCTCTTTGGAAATCCCTTCGATAACTATCAATGCATGCAAAATATATCCAGGTACTGCTCTCGGACTAGTCCTGCTCAGTTATTATATCAAATAGTAATATCATAAAATAAACTACTGCTCAAGCGAAATCAAATCCCAAAACATATATGGAATGCCATGTGCGTCTGGTGCGCACGGAAATCGAAATCCATGAATGTGCCATACATGTGCATAGAAACAAAATCTAAGTGCAACGGGTGTGCACGAAACACCTGTCAGAGGCAACGGGTGTGCTTGATAGCAATATCAGGTGCATCTGATATGCACGAAGAAATCCCGATTTAGTGCATCTGGTGTGCACCAAAATCGCATCTCATATCATGCGCCCAATCATGCGCGAAAATCCAAATCAAGTGCATCCATCATGCACGAGAAAAATCTAAATCAAGTGCATCTAACATGCACGAAATCCAATATCAAGCGCCGACCATGTGCAAAATCTAATCCAAGCGTGTCAAATATGCGCAAGAATCAAAATCCAGTGCACGAGGTGCACGAAAACAAATGCTGAGTATCACAATCGAAATCGACGGTATACAACATATCTAAATCCAAATCCAAATCAAGTATACTGTGGTATATAATCTCACAATCATGTGCATACGCGTGCACAAAAGCAAATCAAAATACTAAAAGTGCATGAAAACTATGCTGAAAGCATAAGTCAAATCATATGCATCCATAGGCATGGAATCAAAATCAACATCTCGAATGATATCAAATCGAAGTCAAGTGCAACCGTGGTGCACAAAATCTCAATTATGCAAATAAATAGTCCAAAATATCAAAATCAAATATGGCGGAAACAGTCCCGCTCAAACACATCCTCTAAAGATCTCTGGCCAACTGTCATGGCCACTCATACATGTCTCGTCGACGATGCCGAGCTCTGGCCTTCTGGGTATGCGCAATATGATCGCTCCTGGGTCCAAATCTTCTCGTATAGTACTCCAGAAAGGTTCCGTCGAAGTCTCTCCTAAATCTCGTTTCTGCCGAACTGCCCGGAAGTTGTCATCCTTTACTAAATCTGTTTCTTGTTCCGGAACGGCTGTATACTCATCGCAACTCCTCCTGGAAGATATATCCATGTACAACGTCTCTGATGTCAGCGGAGTGGAACGTCATCTCATCAAGATCTCGTACGAACCTCTTACTCCACTTTTCCCTAATGTCGACCGATTCGGACTCGTCTATTCATGGCTGCATGGACTGCGCTCCAACGGCTATACTCGTATCTGGAGTCTCCCAAGCAATGTATCCTATCTCATGATATCCGAAAGACGTCGAACCTTTCGATCGACTCATCAAAACCTCATAATCCCCCAAGAGCTCAACATCTTGGGTACAGTTTAATAATATCGAGTACATTCCACAGCACCTATGGACTAACCGTAGAAGTGCAAACCCAAGCCTCATTAATGGTACCGCTGAACTGCTGTAAACCCTAAGGTTTTGAAGCGTTCTCATGATCATTATATCAAGTTAGGGTTTTATTGTTCTAGAGGGTCCGTAGAATTACTTGCATTGTTTTCCGAATACTTTAAACTTGGAAAATGGGTTCTTGACATTCGATCGTCTCTATCGACTCTCAACATACCTGCGTGAAGTTGTCTCTAACTGGAATCAATCAATCTGATGACCTCGCATCGGGGTAGGCAATGCATCATATGCCCCAGTCTTTCATCCTCGGGTGACTAGCGACGTTCTATCATATCTCTAAGTATAAACTTGTGCTGCAGTAGCTCCAATATCTGGGGAGATATCTCGTCATTCGCAGCAACATCTGGCTCATTCGTATGCACGCTGAACAGTGCCTCAATCATCAAGAATAATCTGTGCATTGAGGGTTATCAAATTCTGGCTAGCCTCTAGCAGTGGCCCAATCCTCTGGTGCTGATCTACACGTCCGAGAAATCTTGTAAAAGCGATCCATCAAACGCTCATGGCGCGAAAACACAATAAAATGACACCACTATGCAATCGTGTGTCCCTGGAATCACGTCCTGGTCAGTCCTCGTCCGTGACGAGCTCGTGCTGACGCAACTCTAGCCGTAGCTCTCTCTGCCCGTGTAATCGTAGCAGCAAAACCATAAACCGATTCTGAAGAGGATAGATCATAAGAATGAATATAATGTTGTGCAAGGAAATGTACATCCTAAGGCATCTCAAGCAGAGTAGCGTATCGTAAGTATGCCGCGGAACATACACACAGTACATCACTTTTCCTAAGTCACATACTCCATCAACCAAGGGTCATCCTACACTCAGAAGGTAAAACCTAATGCTCTGATACCAACTTTGTCATGACCCGAAAGTACCGAGCGTGACTGGCACTTAAATTACGAAACGTCTCGAGGCGTACGTAATCTACGTAAGCCAAAACCCAGAAATCAAAACCAAGTAAAACAGTAGAGTGAAGGAAAAACCAATTTTAAAGCAAGAAGTTTAACAACAAAAGCCGAGGTATGCATTTTTAAAATCTCAAGTCTTTTTTGAAAATTTCGGCAGAGTTTCTTTTGTAAATACTAACCCCAAACGGGTACAAACCTGATAAAGCATATATATCATGAATAAAGGCATCCCCAAGCGGGAGCTAGCTCTTCGTCAATCAATGGTCACAACTACGCAAGAAATATAATATACAACGCCGAAGGGCGAGGATAAAAACACAAAAGGAAACTCAAAATCAACATGAAAACCATAATATTACACGCGCGACTCTAAGGTCGAAATAATATACAACTGGTCTCTAAGTATGAAATAAATATACAAGTTGGTTGATGGAGTTTACTAGATACAACTGAATGTAAATAAAGTACAATAGGGGTCACGATACAAGTGAACCCACCTACCAAAGCCATCACCCGCAAAGAAAGCAGTGTGCCAGCAAAGCCGTCAAGAAACCTGTACGGCAAAACCTGCAAGAAACTGTGGCACAACTGGGGTGAGTTGCTAACTCGTGAGTAGAAAACATCACAGAGCAGAAATCGAATGTATGACGCTATCCTAGGTCATATCAAGTAATATCCTTAAATAATATCCTGATCCATCTACATATAAGTGCAATACCACATGCTCGTGTCAGTGCCTCAGATAGCAACATATCAGATATATGATGTATGAATGCATTACGAATGAAAACAGAATACATTGAGACAACTTTTTCATTATTTAATGAGATTTCTCTATGTATGTAAATCGAGTATCATCAATGAAATCAACAGAGAAATCAGTGTCAAGCATCGACAAAAAACATAAATCTCAATATCTCAATATCTCAGGCTCCGGCTATCCGGACTGGCCTGTATCATCAATCTCAATATCTTAGTGTCTCAAATCTCAATACCTCGGGCTCCGTCAGTCCGGATCGACCCATATCATCAATCACACGACCACGAACGGTATCCTCCAAATATCCGCCGTGCTAGACAATCACCGGTAGGTAGTCTGCCCCTGCCGGGCTCATCGTCTCCAACTCGAGCTTCTTGCCCCAGGGTACCATACCGGGTCCACCATGTATCCGCAGACGGTTCATCTAACTCCTCGAATCGGGTCTCGAAAACCTTCTCAGAACCGAGAAAACATCATGGTGGACAATACTCATCATATCATGGAAAACCGCATCTATCTCTTTAAAACAAATCATCGGTTTATAAAACTTTCACATACGGTTTCCAAATCCAGAAATCTCAACAAGGATCCGAAATCACCAAAATCATGATATCAATAAACAGTGAATACCGGCATAAATCTCCATAATACTGCATGACCAATGAATATATGATGCATCTGACATCATGCAATAAATGCAATAGTTAAACTAGCATATGAAAGCTATAACATATTGCAACTATCAACTAGCAAGCTATGTCAATGAATAGTATTCTCTAAAGTGTACGTGACATGGTAATTACCGATGATAATGTGTGTGAGCCGACAAGCAGTTGTACGTGGAACATACGCATCATCGGTAATGGTGCTGGTGTCCTGACAGCAGAGTTTCATAATAATTACAGATAACATATGTACAAGTATTCAACACGATGAAACATCATGAATATACAGAAAGTGATGTAGTAACAGCAAAACTGAAAATATACCTACCCAATATACGAGTCATACAGTTTGCTCACAATTCTCCACTTTTGAAAACTAGTATGACTCGAGCCCAGTCAAAAGGGTAAGTAAATCCACCTAAGTCTGAGTCGATCTATATATATACCTAGTAGTCGGTGATCTCGCCTCAATAGTATCACGTACGATAATATATATATATATATAACATCCTCGAGTCAAGAGCGCGGATCTAACATCATAACTATATCTCGTACGGTAAATCTATCGTACGGTATCCTAAATCTGGGTACGGGTCAAATATCATACTTTTCTCATTACTCATCTGGTATCCTTATCATCATATGTCATGAACTGGGGTATAGATCTAAGTCTAGTACAAACTGATACCATCAACAAATATATGTGCGTGTGTCTGAAACACATCGCCTAAATATCCGCTATAATCTCTTGTCGTATCTCATAGTACGAACCAAATCACATCACTGATCTCACGGCATCATGCCCAATCATATCGATTCATCTCCAAGTACCATATATTATCCTTAACCTCCGTGTGTACATATATAAGCACCAACACATCCACCTATACATATATATATACATATGACGTATACACCCAAAACCATATCCCGTGCCTGTATGTGTATGTGTAACAACCTCACTCTAGGGTTCGCGACTAAGAAACCAACTAAACCACTTTCCTCAAATCAAGCTAACATCAACCCATGATCTCCTAATGCCTTTCTTTCTATGTTTTCATATCTCTCAATAACATATAAATGTACCTCTATATCACATCACATCATTTCTTATAACTTTGCGGGGGTGCTATAAGCCATCCACCCAACTTCCCCCGTAGATATAAATCTACTCACCTTGATCTTCGCTTGCCGATGCCGATATCGCCACGCGTTTTCTTGTCGTCTCGAAGTCCTCGTGAGGGTACCTATATATCATAACACATCGTATCACATTAAAATCCGACACCTGACTAAACGACACCTGACCAAACGATACACGAATCTCACATAGGTCAAAACCTATAGTCCGCTCATGCAAAAGAACCGAATAACCCTCGATATCGGCGTACAAACGCCGATTGATCGAGAAAAACCCAAACGTACAATTCGTGGTTTCGCAACACACTAAACATATATTTGAAATAGGGTGAAATCATCAAAACCAATAAATTGATTAAATCGGTTTATTACAAGAAACCTAGTAAGCATCAATTAGTCGTTTTAAAACAAAACTTGATGTTTTAACAATTCTAATGGCCATAATACTCATTAAACATCTTTAAAAAGTCATACAAACCATTTCCACAATTTAATTTCATCAATTTTCTTTAACCCCAAAATTCTAGTTTGCAAAACAATACACAAATCAACAATTTGACTAGGTTTTGCATGATCTAAGGTGTTAAACTACAATTTATAATGTTAAAGATGTGATGAAAACCCTATCTAGATTTTCATCTCAATTATTTTCATAGTTTATAACAACCTAGTTTACAAATAGCTTAATTAGAACTATTTAAATGTAACAATTAGAAAATTGACAACTAGATTTCATTTTGCATACTCTAAGATATTATACTGCACTTTCAAACCATAACTAATTTATGAAAACCCTAACTAGATTTTAAATTTCACATTTTTAATAAATTCTAAAAATCTAGTTTGCTGAAAAAGCATAATTTGGACATTTTACATGTAAAAATTTGTAATCTAACTACAAGCTTACATTCTTCAAATCCTAAGATGGCAAGCTATCCATTACAACCATAATCCATAGATCAAAATGTTAACATTAATTCAAAAACCTTTCTTGAATTTCCAAGCTTGCAATCAAAACCTAATTAAACACTTAATAGCTAAATTAAAGTAATTAACTAGAAATCAAACCAAGGGCTTAGGATTATACCTCAACATTCAAGAGATCAAACTTGCAACATGGCCTCACTAATTGGTTTCTTCCTTTATGAATCCAAACTAGATAGGTCAAAGAATATGGGTAGGATTTTAAATTAGGAATTTGTGAGAGTTTTGCTTTGATTTTTGAAGCAAAAAGAAGCATTTTAGTGAGGAAATGAGATGAAGAATAGGGGAGGTGGGGTTGCAGTTTGCTCGGCCAGTGAGGGGGGAGGATGTGTGTGTGTATGGGAGAGAAATTCATAAGTCAAAGAACACCATACTTCACATACAACAAGCCCATGCTTCATTAATTATTGTATTTCCTTTTTTTTTCTTCATTTTCTTTTCTTCTCTTGACTTTGAAGTGGGGAATTTGTTTAATGTGGCAGCCCATGGGTTCGACCAAACAATTGTGGAGAGGGTGTGTGTGTGAGTGAGTGAGGGAACACAAGAAAATAAACACCACACCACAATTACTAATTAAATTAATTTATTTTCACAAATTTAAGCCTTTTTCCTTTACATTTTCTAACACCATCTTGACAATTTCTTTTCATTTCAAAAACAACATGTTATATTTTAGTTTAATGTATCATGATGCACAAAATTTGTATTAATCCATTCTAATTTGTAATTATCTCTAATTAAATGTATTAGTGACGGCTTAAAATAATATTAAATAATTAATTTCGGAAAAATTTTCAGTCAACTAGAAATTTTGCAAGTGACTCAAAAAGAAACACCAAATACAAGCAATTACATATCTAGAATAGGTATATTTGATTTTATGAAGAAAGATAATAATATCTTGATTTTTACAGAAAACACCCGTTATTTTACCGATTCTCCGAAATTTCACCTAAACGATTTTCAAAACGTTACAGTTATGATGCGGATCATACTAGTGTGGACATGGTAGTCGTCAAGTATATCCTTCAAATGTTCCTAGTTGAGGGTGTATCGAGACTGGGCATCGATATACCAGAGTAGACTAGCGTATAACTTCTCGACCCATATAGATTGGCGATGGATGATCCCATATCCATTGGTATTTGACATCATAGATAGTATACAGGTGCTTAGTGGAGACTAGGTACACTGGACGGACTCTTCGAGAACTCCCATATGGTATTATACCTCACGTCAGATGGCACTTCTCTGGTGACACTGGTACAGGTTAGTCTGTAGACCCGAGATCGTCATAGTGTCCTGTGTGATTCCCACTGTGCTTTGATTTCCACCTTACCATGTTCAAGAGAACGTGTAAAACAGTGGCTTTTGGGTACAGTCCCGAATCACATGGAGGTAATGAGCGATAGGAGGGATTTCATCTCTCCTGGTATTGGGAGTTATGTTGCGCTGTGCTCGATTGGATATAACAAGAAGTCCTTGGCCAGGGATGCTTCAGAGATAAACTGGTAAGTGTTATCAGTAGTTTCTCGACCCGTTATGAGCCTCATATCGACACGACTTATCGAGTTACTGGGGTCTGACGTTTACCACCCCTAGACGAGATATGCGACATATCAGATGAAGAGACCGGACTGTACAGTAGTGTTACTGATTGGATTCGCAGGAGTGTGAGCAGGCTTGCTTGTTGATCTTCTGATCGCTTAATACCTGGGTAGCCATTACGTTTAGCGGACCGCTTGCGGCTTGTGGGTGTTTGATATGATCATCACCTACTGCCGGCGTATTGACGAGTTTTTAGAGTCCTACACAGAGGTTTCCTGGCTCAAGTGAAATGGAGTAGGAGCACATATGTGATATGTTTGAGACCGAGATTAATACGATATGTGATACCATATTCTATTCTCGCGATATGTGACATAGGTTGGTTATATGTGATATAGCCGGGTTATCGAATCAAGTGTTGATTCGATAAGTTATTACATTTGATATTAGTCGGTTATACATGATATAACCGGATTATTAAGTCAAGTGTTGATTTAATGATTTAATGTATAATTATATATTTGATATATTAAATTACATTAACTAATATTAATTCACTTAAGATTTCTTTTCTCACTTGATTTGTGCATATGTATATATGTGATATATATTTTTGTACATATTATTGTGTCATGTTTGATGATACATGTAACTTGGGTGTGTGTATGACTTACACCATGCTTGGTTTAATCCTAGGGGTTTTAATGGATTAAGTAATTCAAAACTATTTGATTTTGTCATGGCAAGAAGCTTGGAGAAGCTTGGATTGCCATTGACTAAGTCCACTTGTTTTGTTTTGCATAAGATATTTATTAACCCAACCATTAAACCTAGCCATGGTTAACTCTCTACAAAGGTTAGTATATGATACTAACTCACCTAGGGTTTCCATTATCCTTTGGATAATTATCATGAAAGATTTTCTTCTTCTTCTTCCTAAAAGCTTTCTAGCTTCAATGGAGATGAGAGAAAAAAATGTGAGAAAATGATTTCCAAAGTGAGAAAAATTCCTACTTCATCATCCTCTACTACTTGCCATTTAGTATGGGTGTTTGCTTCACTAATTCTACAATTAGTGAAGTGGTAGCTTGGGTTAGTGTCTTCTCGACGTAGATCATCTTCGGCCTCGAAGACTTCGATGCAAGCATGTTCATTTCTTCATGGGAGCCTCTCTAGAGTCCACAAGTTCATGATCGCAGCGAAGGGACTACTACACGGAGCTGTTGAAGTGAAGGACCGGTCTACAAAGGTTGTATTCCTAGTTCACTTCTTATTTAAAGCCGTTTGCATTTCATTCCGTCGGATTTCTAGTATACGATTCTAGGTTAGGGTTAGCTAGAACGACAGATTTTTAATATGGCATGAAAGATGCCTCCCGAAACCTTGCTGCCGTGCTAGAAAAACCTGCAGTGGTATCAGAGCCATGCTAGAAAATAAGACGGATTTTGTTAGGATTACGAAACCGAAATACTCCGAAACTTGAAAATCCAAAACTTAGTTTCTATCAATTTTTTAAAGTTGTCAAATTTTTTTTTAAACGAGTGCAGAATGTTGTATGGGATGCAACATGAACACAGTAGAAATTTCAAGCCTCCTCGCCAGAATTTGGCCGGCCACATTGATAGGAAATCCGGCCTGCTCGGCCAGTTTGAAGGATTTGGGCTTAAAATTTTTACAGTGTTCCAGGGTCTGGGTTTTTGTGTTTCAGGAGTTGTTTGTTTTTGCTAATTTTGCATTTGATATGAACTTACACTATAAGCAATTCGGAGTGTTTCGTATTCGTAGTTTTAACATTGTTTTCGGGTTTTCACATGTTGTCTAGGCGAAGATACAAAGTTCGATCGAATGTCAAAAACCCATTTTTCCAAGTTTAACGTATTCAGAAAATCATGCAAGTAATTCTGTGAACCCTCTAGAAGAATGAAACCCTAACTCGACTTTTTGGATCGCGGAACCGCGGTCATACCCTAGGGTTTGCCGCAGTTCCGTGGCGACATGAGTGAGGCTTGGGTCTGCCCTTCTATGGCTGGTGCATAGGTACTGTGGCATATTCTGGGTATTATTAATTGAGCTCATGAGGAATTGTGGGACTTTGATGAATTGATCGAAAAGTTTAACGTCGTCCGGATATCATGTGATGGGATACAATACTTGGAATCAAAACTAATTTGAATTTTATAAATCTAGCAATTTAGTCTCAGATGATCGGTTGCCACGGAATTTTATTATGATCAAAAGTCCGTCGCAATCACGTAGTGTATGCGGATACTCGCCGGGTAACTTTATTAGATAGCCACGCCCCATAGCCCCGACCAAGTGAATGTAGGAGAACCCCGTCGCCAAAAGCATCCGTTCGGGTGCTCGCGGCCGCAGTGTTCCACCGTAGTGCACTTCATCGACGGCATCGGGGGGTGCGGCCGTCTACTAAAGTTTCCGACGAGTATTCGATCAGGATGTCGGGAATCTTGTTGAATTGCCCGACTTGTTATTGAAAAGTGTATTCGAGATCGAGACTAAAATGCGGGGTTTATAATTGTTAGGCATGCGATATCTAAGGAATTCATTTGGTTTGGCATGAAATCCGGAATATGAGATATTTTGGATTTATGATGTCTAAGGTGGCTGCGGATTCCAATTGCTGTAGTTTTTCACTTTCTTTTCTGCGAACGTAAGTGTAATATGTGGAGTATCGCCGGTTTCGTTGCTATATGTTAGTTATATGTATGCCCTAGAGGCCATTACTGTACATACGGTGTATATTGTAGTGGATGCTTGGACATATATAGTGAGGACTTTCTTGCTCGACATGATAATATGCTATCTGGTTGCTTTTTATCTTAACATGTACTCTGATTGTCTCTATGTTACATATTGATAAAGCCCTTAAGATGAGCACTTGACAACCAGGACTATGATGCAGGTCATACTAGTGGGGACAATGTAGTCGCTAAGTATATCCTTCAAATGTTCCTAGTCGTAGGTGTATCGAGACAGGGCATCGATATACCAGAGTAGACTAGCGTATAGCTTCTCGACCCATGTAGATGGGCGATGGATGATCCCATATCCATTGGTGTTTGACATCAGAGAAAGTATACGGGTGCTCAGTGGAGACTGGGTACACTGAACGGACTCACCGAGAACTCCCTGATGGTATTATACCTAACGTCAGATGGCAGTTCTCTGGTGACACTGGTACAGGTTAGTCTGTAGACCCAAGATCCTCATAGAGTCTTGTGTGATTCCCACTGTGCTTTGATTTCCACATTACCATGTTCAAGAGAACATACAAAACGGTGGCTTTTGGGTACAACCCCGAGTCACATAGAGGCAATGAGCGATAGGAGGGGTTTCGTCTCTCCCGGTATTGGGAGTTGATGTTGCGCTTTGCTCGATTGGCTATAACAGGAAGTCCTTGGCTAAGGCTGCTTCAGAGATATACTGGTAAGTGTTATTAGTAGTTTCTCGACCCGTTATCATCCCCATATCGACACGACTTATCGAGTTACCGGGGTCTTACGTTTACCACCCCTATACGAGATATGCGACATATCAGACGAAGAGACCGAACTGTACGGTAGTGTTACTGATTGGATTCGCAGGAGTGTGAGAAGGCTTGCTTGTTGATCTTCTGAACGCTCAATACCCGGGTGACCGTTATGTTTAGCAGACCGCTTGCGGCTTGTGGGTGTTTGATATGATCATCACCTGCTGCCGGCGTATTGACGAGTCTTTAGAGTCCTACACAGGGGTTTCCTGGCTCAAGCGAAATGGAGTAGGAGCACATATGTGATATGTGCGGGACCGAGATTGATACAATATGAGATACCGTATTCTATTCTCGCGATTTGTGATATTGGTCGGTTATATGCGATATAGCCGGGATATCGGATCAAGTGTTGATTCGATAAGTTGTTACTTTTGATATTAGTCGATTATATGTGATATAGCCGAATTATTAAATCAAGAGTTGATTTAATAATTTAATGTATAATTATATATTTGATATATTATATTACATTAACTAATATTAAGCTCACTTATGATTTCTTTTTCTTATTTTGTGCACATTGAATATATGTGATATATTTGTGTATACATGTTATGTGTCATGCTTGATGATACATGCAACAAAGGTGTGTGTATGACTTACACCATGCTTGGTTTAATTGCTAGGGTTTTATTTATTTTGCTAATTATAAAAGGTGGTATTTTATCATGGAAGAAAGCTTGTAGAAGCTTGTAGTCTTCATTGACCAAGTCCACTCTTTTGTTTTGGCTAAGATATTTGTTAACCCAAACAATTAAACCTAGCCATGGTTAACTCTGTATAAAGGTTAATATATAATATTAACTCACCATGGTTGCCATTATCTTTTGGATAATGATCAAGAGAGCTTTCTACTTCTTCTTCCTCACAAAAGCTTTCTAGCTTCAATGGAGTTGATAGAAAAAGTGTGAGAAAATCAAATCTAAAGTGAGCCCACTTCCTACTTCCTCATCCTCTACTACTTCCCATTTAGTATAGGGTGTTTGCTTCACTAATTCCATAGTTAGTGAAGAGATAGCTTGGGTTAGTGTCTCCTTGACGTAGATCATATTCGGCCTTGAAGACTTCGAAGCAAGCATGTTCGTTTCTTCATGGGAGACTCTCTAGATCACGATCGCAGCGAAAGGGACTACTACACGGAGCTATTGAAGTGAAGGACCGGTCTACAAAGTTTGTATTCCTTACTCACTAGACTTGCAAAGTGTTTGCATTTATATTTCCGTCGATTTCTATTTAACGATTCTTAGTTAGGGTTAGCTAAAACGGCAAATTTTTGAATTTGGCATGGACGATGCCTCCCGAAACCTTGCTGCCGTCTCAAGTATCCCTACAGTGGTATCAGAGACTTACTAGAAATTTATACAGATTTTGTTAGGATTACGAAACCGAAATACTCCGAAACTTGCATCGCCAAAACCTGCCTGCTGTCGATTTTAAAATGTTGTCAAAAAAAATTTCAAACAAGTACAGAGTGTTTTATGAGATGTAACATGAACACTGTCAAAATTTTAGGCAATTTGGTGAATTTTTGGCCGAGCACATCCTACCCCATCTCGGCCAAAATCCGAGCTCCCCCCTGATTTTTTGCCTGTGTTCTAGTGACTGGGTTTTGGTGTTTCAGGTGTTGTTTGTTTTTGCTAATTTTGCATGTGATGTAATCTTACACTATAAACAATTTGGAGTGTTTTGTATTCATAGTTTTAACATTGTTTCGGGTTATTCACATATTGTCTAGGCAAAATTAAAAAGTTCGATCGAATGTCAAAAACCCATATTTCCAAGTTTAATGTATTCGGAAAGACATGCAAGTGGTCCTATGAACTCTCTAGAACAATGAAACCCTAACTCGAATTTTTTGGATCACGGAACCACGGTCAAACCCTAGGGTTTGCCGTAGTTCCGTGGCGACATGAGTGAGGCTTGGGTTTGCACTTCTACGGCTGGTGCATAGGTACTGTGGCATATTCTGGGTATTATTAAAACTGTGCTCAAGTGTTGAGTTGTCGGGAAATTGTGGGACTTTGATGAATCGATTGAAAAGTTTAACGTCGTCCGGATATTATGTGATGGAATACAATATTTGGAATCCACAAGTAGTTATGAGATAACTAATTTGAATGTTATAAATCTAGCAGTTTAGTCTCAGATGATAAGTTGCCACGGGATTTTGATGAGATCGAAAGTCCGTCGCAATCACGAAGTGTATGCAGATACTCGCTGGGTAAACTTAATAGATAGCCACGCCCCATAGCCCCGACCAAGTGTCTGTAGGAGAACCCCGTCGCCAAAAGCATCCGTTCGGGTGCTCGCGGCAGCGGTGTTCCGCCTTAGTGCACTTCGTCGACGGTATCGGGTGGTGCGGCCGTCTACTAAAGTTTCCGACGAGCATTCGATCAGGATGTCGGGAATCTTGTTGAATTGCCCAACTAGATATTGAAAAGTGTTTTCAGGATCGAGACTAAAATGCGGGGTTTATAATTGTTAGGCATGTGATGTCTAAGGAATTCATTTGGTTAGGCATGAAATCCAAAGTATGAGATATGTTGGGTTTATGATGTCTAAGGAGGTTGCGGATTCTAACTGTTGTAGTTTTTCACTTTCTTTTCTGCGACCGTAAGTGTACTATGTGGTGTATCGCCAGTTTCGATGCTATATGTCCAAATAAAGGTAGACATGCAGCTACAACCAGATATGTATGTAAACATGAAGGTATAGTAAGGTATATGTATCTACCTATCAATAATGATGTAATATACCCTCCAGGTATAAGTGAAGTATGTATGCAAGGTATACATGTAACTATGTTATTATGTGCGTATGTACCTATCGCTAATGGTACAATACGCTATAGGTATACAGATAACTAGCATGTAAGCATGTCAAGACATATGTGTAAGCATGTAGGTATACAGGTATGCTATATGTCATATGCATAAAGAAATATAAATCAATGTCTCAATGTCTCTAACCAAACAATATCATATAGGTATGTGTGTTGTGCGTAACATGGCAATTATTGATGGTGTGTGTGGCATACAATCAGTGCTCGTGTAACATGAGCCGTCAATAATAGTGCAGCGTCCTAAGGGTACTAGTCCAAGCACAACAAGTAACTAAGCAATAAGGTGTATGCGCAACTCTATATATGAAATAGAATATACGACAAATCAAGTCATCTCTAGCCCAGAAGCATAACGCCATGCGGGCGATTCCCCTGTAGATCTTAAATCTACTCACCAACGCTCTTGGCTAAGTAAAGCATACCACTCGCTTTCCCCTGTTCACAGCGCCTGAAGTCCCCGCCTGCGATCCTGAACACATATGACAATAAAGCAAGCGTATACAAGCAATCGACCAAAAATACATGCAACTACGTTTAAACGACGCACCAACTCCAAACATACTCTCGAGTGTCCGTTTAGCGGCTAACGTGCGTAGCGACACTACGAAACGAACTCAAGGGCAAAAGCTACACAAGGACACGAACGACATCGGCACGACCCTAAATAGGAACGCAAGCGATACAACCACCAAGTCTAGATCCTGATCGTACCGATCTCGCATTCACAACACACTAATAAACGTGGAATTAATATAATTAACGTCGCAACGTCAAAAGAAACCCACGCCTAAAACTTACCGAAATCTAGTAAGCAACATATAACAATATTTCGCACAAGTTCAAAGTTAACACATATCTAGCGCTTTCAAACATCCTACAATAGCTTAACTAAGCTATCCAAACCATTTCCATATTTTTTAACTTGCTTAATTAAGTTTTAGCAAAAAGCTAGTAAACAAAAACCCTTAATTAGACAAAGTGGTATTTATCATTTTAGCACAAAACTATAAGTTTTACCACAAACTAGAGTTTGAAAACAACACAAAATAGCAAGATTAAACCATTTAAACTTTTACTAAAATTTTAGATTTCACTAATTAGGATCAGCAAAAGTTTAGTTTGTTAATTAGCTTAATTTACAATTAGGAAAAAAAACATTTAACAACTAGCAAACTAGGTTAAGTTTTCTTCAAGTATAACTCAACAATTAACCTTTTTTACTAATTAAAACCCTAATTGATTACCCAAAAACTGTTAGTGTAAATGCCCTAGGGGCCATTATTGTATCATACTAGATTGTATATTACTTAATGGAAGCTTGGGATATTCACAGTAATATATACAGTCTTGCTAAAAATGGTAGTATGCTACTTGGTTTGTGTCTACTTTAATATGTTCATATGTTTCTTGTAACGTATCACTTATACATGTTAGTAGAGCCCATAGGTTCTTTGCTTGATTACCAGCAGTGTGATGGCAGTCACACTAGTGGCGGCTGGGTAGTCTATAAGAAACATCCTATACAGACCCCTAGTCGTAGGATTATCGAGACAGGGTATCGATACTCCAGAGTAGACTAGTGTGTACGCTTCTCATCCCAGTTGGGGAGATGGTCTGTCCCATAGCCATCAGTATGTCGTAATGGAGATAGTATACAGGTGCTCGTTAGGTTACGGGTACACCGGACAGGACTCGCAGGGGAACTGTTAGATGGTATTATACCCGTCGTCAGTTAACAGTTCCCAGGTGACATGAGTACAGCATAGTCCGCAGACTTGACACTGCTACTTCGCCTCGAGTGTGTCCTACTGTCTTAGATTGCTACCCTACCACGGCTCAAAGGAGTCGTGCAAACAGGTAGCAGTTGGGTGCAGTCCCGAGCACTTGGAGGCAGTAGTGGTTAGACAGGATTCGTCTCTCCCGGTATTGGGAGATGATATCGCGCTGTGTCAGAGATCCATTACGCAAAGTCCCTGGCGAGGGCAAGCGAGATTTACTGATAGGTTCCAGTAGTTTCTCATGGTGTAATGGGCTTCGCTCCGACACAACTTATACCGCCATTAGGGGACTGACGCTTGCCGCCCCCTAGGCTCGATATGCGATAGTCTTAGACGAACAGACCGGACTGTACGGAGATTGTCACGTCAGGCTCAGTGGGAGTTCGGATGAGTTTTACTCATCGGCCTTCTTATCGACATCTACCTGGGGACCGTTACGTACAGCTAGTGCCGCTTGCGGTCTGTGGTTAAACCCACTGCCAGCGTAGTGTCGAGTCTTTAAAGTCCCACACAGAGAGTTTCCCTGCTCCAGGCGAAACGATATAGAGGTCGTATGGTTTTACGACAAGGGTTCGGACGCGTACGTGTGTTTACGCATGTACGACGTTCAGACAGTTTTTACTAGCCGGCTTTGGTTTAAGCCAGATTCTAGTATCGGATTATTGGATTTATACAGTCTAAAGTTTTTCCGTGTTTTCACGGATTGGAGGGGCGTTCTCGTAATTTGTCGGGAAGCTTTTAGAAGCATGGTGACTTGGGGGGGTAAGGTGGCATTGTCATTTAATATTTTTGTGACTCATTATGTGTGATTCATCATGTCATTAATGCATAATTAAATGCTTAATGACTCACATAGTGAATCACTCATATTGCATTTATGTAACATGATGAATAATCTCTTTTATTGATTTATTCATTATTCATTATGCTTCATATATATCAAGTGAGAAACAATATCATGATCATGATAATCTTCACCTTCTCTCTCCTCAAGCTTACTCTCTCTTCAAACCCTAACCCTAACCTCTCATGAGTTGAGATCAAGGGTTAGCTAGACTAATACATCCATAACCTCACTTTATATCCCCTAGGTAGCTTAGATTAGCACTTTAAGCAACCTAGTTATCTCAACTTAGAGATCAAGCTTGGCCTAGGAGCTTTCGGGTGGATCGTCTTTGACTCGAGGAGGCCGTTGAGCTGCCGATGTTCCAAGAAGCCTACGAGGAGTGGAGGACAGCGATGAAGACCCGAAGGACATGTAACGTGAGGTATAACTTCGAATCCGAGTAGTTAAACCTCAAGTAGTTTGTTAGTAACGGTTTAGATACGATTCATGCGCTCAAGTCCGTGTTACGAAGCTTTGATAATCGTTTTTCATATATTCCGCCATCCCGCAAGTTCGTGGGGTGCGTGACATGGACATACAGTGGTATTAGAGCCAACTAAACCATTACTAGCTTGTTAGCAACTAATTAGAAGTTCGATCGACGGAAAACACAAAAACGAAACACCCCGGACCCTAACTGTTTCTGTAAATTTTAAACGTGTCGAAAAAAAGATTTGATATGCCTTAAAATTCACAGCAGGGAAATATAAGAAAACTGGGAAAATATGAGCTCCTAACTCGGCAAGATGGCCGCGGATCCGAGGTAAAAAGGTGCTTTTGGCCGTGGATCCGCCGCCGAGTCAACTCCGAGTTGACTCGGATTTTCACAGTAATTCATATTTTAGTGTGTTCTGTTTTCCTGTATGTTCTGTTTCTACCCAGGTTACTTCAGTATAGGCTTGCTTTTAGGGTAGACACGGAAAATAGTGATCGATCGATGTTCTAAGATATTTGCTAATTGGGTTTTTATCTGTAATGTTTAATGTGTTCGTAAACCTCCCCTAACTGCAAGTATGTCGGTTGGCAGGGGGTTGCAAATTTCTGAGATGTTTACTATTTGTGTATATGAACTGTATTGGACCGTTGTGATGATTAGCCGGGGTTTGAGATGTGTTTTATATTCATTCATTCGATATAAATGTAATATGATGTAATATTCTTTTGCGGGGCGCATCCAGGTTGCGGTTGTAGCCACCGTTGTATTATTTCATTTTTACTGTTTTTTCTCCTAGGATAGACCCAACGTGGGGTGCACAAACTACCGGGTACGTTGAAGTGTTTAGTGGCCTACTCACATTGCTGAGGGAGACCGCTTCACTTCGGATACTTGGCGGGTAGTTTGCCGTACACGTAGGGGTCTAGGGTGGGGTAATGGCTATTCATCACAACTGTGTAATCCGTCTTTTATTGCAGGCTCAAAGCAAATGCGGATTGCTAGTATATCCAATAAAGTTCATCAGTGATCTGGAATGCTTATTATTGCGTCTGACGAATGTACAATATCTATATATGATAGCTATTAGACGTCACTTATGTTTTACACCCGCACTAGCCCAGCCCCGCTCTGTCGTTAGTTAAGTAACCTAACCAGTGATGATGGGACCCAGTGGCGAATGTGGATGGCATAAGAGGACGTGGTATTTTCGTTGTTTTCTGCAATGATGGGATGCATTATTATAATGCAAAGAAAATAAACCAAAGTTAAATCGTTGGAACAAATTTAAAAGAAACCACTCGGTTATTTTAAAAGAGCAGAATTTTTAATTGCGGAGCTTTAACCACTCCTTTTAAAAAGTATCAGGTTCCTTCGATTATATCAAGTTCACTACGTTCACGGTTTTGCCAAAACCAGTCGTAGCCCTCCGTCATTTCATATGGATAGTCAATAGTATTCAAGCTGTGTTTGTTGGCCAAAGTCAAGGCACAGTGTTTGGTAGCTATTGAATATTCATATGCAGCATAGATAGATGCGTTGGTTTGGGACAGTCGTACTGCTTTGTTGGCCAAAGTCAAGGGTATGTACGGATAGGTTCAAATTAACCTGGATATTGACGGGTAGAACTTGACATGTGACTTATGATTTGTTGGCCAAAGTCAAGGTCATAAGAGCATGGGGCAAAAATCCACATCGGGAGTTTCTAAAGAAACTGAAACTTGCTAGAGTTGCATACCATTTTGGAGTTTGATGAATGTTGGTAGGATTCCTTCAACATTATCATACGATGATATTTTGGATCCCAATCCTACTGTGAGTATATACTACTTATCAGGAGATTCATCACTTAACGATCAATGCTATAAACCAAGTAGATGCGTAGAAAGGTGTCAGCGGGGTTACGCCCCCAGAGAAAAGTGGTTATTTAATTAAGGAACTTCGCGAAAGCGTTAGAAAACCTCCCTCGAAGTATCGACACTGGCCTGGCTGAACGGTTAAGCAAGTATTGTACGGTGAGAATAGTCCTGACTAATCCTTCTTTTATGGTTTGAGGATTGATTCGAGAAACAGTGGGAGCCATCCTGTTTAGATAAATTAAAAACCACTCTAAACTTGCAAGAGCATCATGCTAAAAGTGTTTTCTTCTCTCTCTCTTAATTGCAGCGACCTTGTGACCACGACTAGGTTACATCTAGATAACAAATTGACTGAATCTGACTTATATAACTGGCAAAGGTATGTCCAGATGTCCATCGCCTATAACAAGCTGGAACACCCTATTACTACTCAAGATCCTGCCGTCCCAGGTCCAGTTTCCACCGTCGCGGATATGGATATCCGTCAGACAAGGGAAAAGGACAAAACAAAAGCCAAGTGCCTCGTGTCAGCTTCAGTTGATAGTGTATACCAGAAGCAGCACGAGAAGATGGACTTAGTTTCCATCTTTCTCCACAACAAAGATTTATATGGAGAGCAATCTCATATCGCAAGATATGAGACCTCGACCGAATTAAATTAAGCGAGGTTGGCCATCGGGTCATCTGTAGGGGACAACGTCCTTACAATGACTAGCTATATTGATGAGCTCCAGGACCTGGAGACCACGTTGGGAAACAAGTTAGATACTAACTTGTCTCTACAGTCTCTGCCTTCTACCCTGAAGGAAACCAGGAAAATAGAAGGAAAAGGAAGGGCAAAAGTTTCGGGACTGGAAGTAGTAAAAGAAAGACGTTCCTATTGTTATGGGATTGGGCATTGGCAGAAGGATTGCAGGGCTAATAAAGCCAGTAGCCAGGATTCGAAGCATGTTGTGGCTTCGGCTTCGGGTGTGTTTGTAATAGAGAACTATATGTCAGTTAACCCTACTTCCTGGGTATTGGATACCAGGTCAGGAACTCACATCTGTAATTCTTTACAGGTTCTGAGAAACCGTAGGGTTATCAGGATAGGTGACATGACTCTCATGGTTGCTAACGGAATGAGCATGAATGCTGAATCCGTAGGGGAATATCATCTTGGACTGACAACTGGGCAGATATTGATTCTGTGTAACTGTTTTTATGTACCAGGTACGACTTGTAATATCATATCTGTATCCTTACATTCTAAAGAAGGATATGATTTTACATTCGTAAGTGATGTAGTTCACATCCACCTAAATCAAGTTATGATTGGGTCAGGTACATTAAAAAATGGGATATACGTATTAAATCAAGCTCAGATTTTCAGTGTCCAGAACACACTTAAAAGAAAGTCTCCGGAATTAAATCAGGCTTTCTTATGGCATTGTAGACTAGGTCACATCAATGAGAGAAGGTTGACTAAGTTACATAGAGAAGGATATTTGAATCCGTTCGAATATCAATCTTATGCTACTTGTGAATCTTGTCTCATAGGAAAGATGAAAAAATCTCCGTTTACTGGACACGGAGTAAGAGCAAGCGAGCTCTTGGGACTCGTACACAGTGACGTGTGCGGTCCAATGTCTACACATGCGCGAGGTGGTTATTCCTAATTCATTACATTTACAGATGATTTTTCTAGGTATGGATATGTCTTCTTAATGAAGCATAAATCCGAGGCCTTTAAGAAATTCCAAGAATACAAGAATGAAGTGGAAAAACAAACCGGCAAAAGTATCAAGACACTGAGATCTGATCGAGGTGGCGAATACTTAAGTGCCGAATTCCTAGGTTACTTAAAAGAGAATGGAATTCTCTCTCAGCTTACTCGTCCATACACACCACAACATAACGGTGTATCGGAGAGATGGAACCGAACCCTATTGGATATGGTTCGTTCCATGATGAGTAACGCTGAGTTGCCGCGATCATTCTGGGGATATGCACTAGAATCAGCTGCATACCTTTTGAACCGAGTTCCAACCAAGACTGTGCCTACCACACCATATCAGATGTGGAATGGGAAGAAATCCTGTCTTAAGTATCTTAAGACATGGGGATGTCCAGCTTTTGTAAAGAAGCAGCATGCGGACAAGCTCGAGGCACGCTCAGTAAAATGCAAATTTGTGGGATATCCAAAGAACTCCAAGGGATATTATTTCTATTACACAGAGGAACAAAAAGTCTTTGTTTCTCTTCATGCCTGCTTCTTGGAAAATGAATTTTTGGAAAATCAAAAGAGTGGGAGCGCAATAGAACTGGAGGAAATTCCATAACCACAAACTTTTACTGAAACCTTGGTAGAACAAGAAGGTTCAGGAGAACCGGACATCCCAGCGCCACTCCGCAGGAGTAGTAGGCAGTCTTATGCGCCCGAGAGATACTACGGTTTTCTCATAGACGGGGATAGAGAGGATTGCACTATTGACTATGATGAACCTACTAGCTTCCAGCAAGCCATTCAGAGCGGTGACTCAGTAAAATGGCTGGATGCAATGCGGACCGAAATGGAGTCTATGTACACTAACAAAGTATGGACTTTGGACTTTGCTCCAGATGGGGTAAAACTCGTAGGATGCAAATGGATCTTCAGAAAGAAGATTGGTGTAGATGGACAGGTTGAAACCTATAAGGCTAGACTTGTTGCAAAGGGTTTCCGTCAAAGACCTGGTTTGGACTATGACGAAACCTTTTCTCCAGTGGCTATGCTTAAATCCATTCAGGTCCTTCTTGCTATTGCTGCTTTCCACGATTATGAAATCTGGCAGATGGACGTAAAGACGGCTTTTCTAAATGGAAATTTGGAAGAGAGCATCTATATGGATCATCCAGAAGGATTCATTCAGAGTGGGAGCAGCAGTAAAGTATGCAAGTTGCTTAATTCCATTTATGGACTAAAGCAAGCATCTCGGAGTTGGAACATCTGTTTTAATGATGCTGTCAAAAAATTCGAATTTATCAAAAATCCAGATGAACCATGCATATACAGTAAGATTGTAGGGAGAGCTGTAGTATTCCTCGTCTTGTACGTGGATGACATTCTCCTAATAGGAAATGATATTCCTATGTTATAGTCAGTCAAAAGATTCTTATCACAGAAATTCTCCATGAAAGACCTGGGTGATGCCACCTACATTCTGGGGATCCGGATCTATCGTGATAGATCAAAAAGGATGTTGGGACTTTCACAGTCCAGGTACATAGACACCATAGTGAAGAGATTTAAAATGGATGATTCTAAGCGCGGTAACCTACCGACTTGTCACGGAATCACCCTCTCCAAAGAGATGTCTCCCAAGACTGATTTGGAAAGGGATCACATGTCGATTATACCCTATGCTTCTGCGGTAGGCTCTATAATGTATGCGATGTTATGTACCAGACCAGATGTAGCATACGTATTGAGCGTTGTAAGCCGGTATCAGGCAAACCCAGGGGAGAATCACTGGAAAGCAGTAAAGAACATTCTCAAGTACCTGAGGAGGACTAAGGAGATGTTCTTGGTGTATGGCGGAAAAGACCTCCAGCTGGAGGCCTTTGCCGACTCCGGCTTCCAGAGTGACAAAGATGACTCCAAGTCCATGTCGAGTTATGTCTTTACCCTCAATGGAGGGGCGGTCTATTGGAAGAGTTCCAAGCAGGAGACCGTACAATGGAAGCGGAGTACATAGCTGCTTGCGATGCCGCAAAAGAAGCTGTCTGGATGAAGAAGTTCCTCACAGAACTTCAGGTGGTTCTTTCCAGTATTGGTCCAATACCTCTGTATTGTGACAACAACGGCGCTATAGCTTTAGCGAAAGAACCCAGGTCCCATCAGAAGTCCAGACACATCTTAAGGCGGTATCACCTGATCAGGGAGATCGTAGATCGCCGGGAGATCGTAGATCGCCGGGAGATCGAAGTGAAAAGAGTAGAGATGGAGAATAACATTGCTGATCCATTCACAAAGGCCATTCCTCAGACGCAGTTCGAGAGGCTATTCGAGATGATAGGTCTACGATATGCCAGCTCATGGCCCTAGTGCAAGTGGGAGATTGTTAGTGTATATGCCCTAGGGGCCATTATTGTATCATACTATATTGTATATTACTTAATGGAAGCTTGGGATATTCACAGTAGTATATTCAGTCTTGCTAAAAATGGTAGTATGCTACTAGGTTTGTGTCTACTTTAATATGTGCATATGTTTCTTGTAACGTATCACTTATACATATTAGTAGAGCCCATAGGTTCTTTGCTTGATTACCAGCATTGTGATGGCAGTCACACTAGTGGGGGCTGGGTAGTCTATAAGAAACATCCTATACAGGTCCCTAGTCGTAGGATTATCGAGACAGGGCATCGATACTCCAGAGTAGACTAGTGTGTACGCTTCTCATCCCAGTTGGGGAGATGGTCTGTCCCGTAGCCATCAGTACGTCGTACTGGAGATAGTATACAGGTGCTCGTTAGGTTACGGGTATACCGGACATGACTCGCAGGGGAACTGTTAGATGGTATTATACCCATCGTCAGTTAACAGTTCCCAGGTGACATGAGTACAGCATAGTCCGCAGACTTGACACTGCTACTTCGCCTCGAGTGTGTCCCACTGTTCTTAGATTGCTACCCTACCACGGCTCAAAGGAGTCGTGCAAACAGGTAGCAGTTGGGTGCAGTCCCGAGCACTTGGAGGCAAAAGTGGTTAGACAGGATTCGTCTCTCCCGGTATTGGGAGATGATATCGCGCTGTGTCAGAGAGCCATTACGCAAAGTACCTGGCCAGGGCAAGCGAGATTTACTGGTAGGTTCCAGTAGTTTCTCAGGGTGTAATGGGCTTCACTCCGACACAACTTATACTGCCATTAGGGGACTGACGCTTGCTGCCCCCTAGGCTCGATATGCGATAGTCTTAGACGAACAGACCGGACTGTACGGAGATTGTCACGTCAGGCTCAGTGGGAGTTCGTATGAGTTTTACTCATCGGCCTTCTTATCGACATCTACCTGGGGACCGTTACGTATAGCTAGTGCCGCTTGCGGTCTGTGGTTAAACCCACTGCCAGCGTAGTGTCGAGTCTTTAGAGTCCCACACAGAGAGTTTCCCTGCTCCAGGCGAAACGATATAGAGGCCGTATGGTTTTACGACAAGGGTTCGGACGCGTACGTGTGTTTACGCACGTACGATGTTCGGACAGTTTCTACTAGCCGGCTTTGGTTTAAGCCAGATTCTAGTATCGGATTATTGGATTTATACAGTCTAAAGTTTTTCCGTGTTTTCACGGATTGGAGGGGCGTTCTCGTAATTTGTCGGGAAGCTTCTAGAAGCATGGTGACTTGGGGGGGTAAGGTGGCATTGTCATTTAATGTTTTTGTGACTCATTATGTGTGATTCATCATGTCATTAATGCATAATTAAATACTTAATGACTCACATAGTGAATCACTCATATTGCATTTATGTAGCATGATGAATAATCTCTTTTATTGATTTATTCATTATTCATTATGCTTCATATATATCAAGTGAGAAACAATATCATGATCATGATAATCTTCACCTTCTCTCTCCTCAAGCTCACTCTCTCTTCAAACCCTAACCCTAACCTCTCATGAGTTGAGATCAAGGGTTAGCTAGACTAATACATCCATAACCTCACTCTATATCCCCTAGGTAGCTTAGATTAGCACTTTAAGCAACCTAGTTATCTCAAGTTAGAGATCAAGCTTGGCGTAGGAGCTTTCGGGTGGATCGTCTTTGACTCGAGGAGGCCGTTGAGGTGCCGATGTTCCAAGGAGCCTACGAGGAGTGGAGGACAGCGATGAAGACCCGAAGAACATGTAACGTGAGGTATAACTTCGAATCCGAGTAGTTAAACCTCAAGTAGTTTGTTACTAACGGTTTAGATACGATTCATGCGCTCAAATCCGTGTTACGAAGCTTTGATAATCGTTTTTCATATATTCTGCCTCCCCGCAAGTTCTTAGGGTGCGTGACATGGACTTACAAAAACCACTTCTTGAATTTCAAGACATGCAATTAAATAGCTTAAATTAAACATCTAATAAGCTAATTAAGGATTTAACAATAATTAAAGATTAGGGTTTTATACCTCCAAATTTGATTGGAAACTTGCAACAAGAAAACCAAGATTTGGCTCCATAAACCAAGACTTGAATGAAGAACAAAGCTAGATTAGTGATGGAAAATGAAGGGTATTGGTTTGTATTTGAGTTAGTGTGAATAATTGATGATTTTTGATGAATTTGATAAGCTTTGAAATGATGAAATGAAGTGAAGAAAGAGATGGGGAAGCAAGCAAGTGTAGTGGCCGGCCTTGGTGTGATGGGCGGTGTTTTGTATAAAAAGAAGAAATATCTAGCAAAAGAAACAACATTAAATGCTAATTAATGCATTTTGGCACCTTTTCTTTTCTTTTTAATTTTTCATTTTAATTCTCAAAATATCTAGATATTTGGAATGAATGGTTTAACAAAATATCTAGTGATTAGATTAGCATAAAACCACATTAGTAGTAATTAACCCAAGCCAAAAATTAATTACCACTAATAAAGTGCATAAATAAAGTATTAAAATAATATTTAATTAGGGAAAAATTTTATGTGAACCAAAACTTCCCATTGACCCCCAAAGCTCGCGCACGAGCTTTATTTTAGCTAAATTAGGTGTCGGCAAGTCTATATTGAAGTTTGATCACAATTGGGTTAAAACGGAAAACACCGACTATTTTACCCTAAAAACGGAAAATTCGGAAAACGATTTCTTAAACGTTACAGATAGTTGGCGCGGAGCATATCCGGAGGATACTGACCGTTGTCGTGAGATCAGATGATATGGGCCGATCCGGACTGACGGAGCCCGAGATTCAGATGATATGGGCCGATCCGGACTGACAGAGCCCGAGATATGAGGATTATGTGTTGTTGATGGACACGGTTCTCATGATTTTTTTGAGTGTCGATTCTTGGCACTCAGGTTTTATCATGATTTTTTGTGTCGTTGCAGGGCACAGCCATTTAATGATGCATTTATACTTGATACACATGACTTGTAGTTACTTTGTGACACGGACATGAGTACTTGATATTACACATATCCTTATATTATTACCCTTGTTGTTACTCGATTTTATTGTGTTATTATTATTATTGTATCGTACTGTATAATCTAGGAGATAGTCATATATTCGGTTTCTACTCGTTGATGTCTTCTACTCACGAGTTGGCAACTTACCCCCGTTGTGCCACAGTTTTCTTGTAGGTTTGTTCGCACAGGTTTCATTACGGCTTGCTGGCACACCGCTTCCTTCTGGGTGATTGCATTGTTTTAGGTGGGATACACTTGCATCGTGACCACCATTGTATTTGTATATTTATTTCAGTTGTATCTAGTTAAAAGCTCCATCAAGCAGACCTTGTATATTTGTAGACTTAGAAAACGCTATTGTATATTTTTTCGGCCTTAGAGTCACGCTCATGTATTTATTATTGTTTCTGCTTTTCTTGATGATTCTTAGTTTTCTTTACTTTACTTCTGTGTTTTGATCCTCGCCTTCGGCGTTGTATATTTATATTATTGCGTGGTTATTTCCACCAAATGGCGAAGAGCTAGCTCCCTCTTGGGGATGCCTATATTTTTTATTGCTTGTATCCGTTTTCGGGTTAAAAATTACAAAGGAGATGCTGCCGAAATTTAAATGAAGAAAATGTTTTCAAGATAGATATAAAACATTGTATTTTTATAGAATATAATTTATGTTTTAAAGGAAGAACTTGCTTTCTTATACCGTTGTTTTAAAAACTTCACCTCCACTATTTTTCCTAAACAGGTTTAGATTTATGGGCTTTTGGCTTACTTGAATTAGGTGGGATCCTATAGATTCCATATGATTCAAGTGCCAGTCACGTGTCTCTTCCGGATCATGACAAAAATGCTGCCGAAATTTTTAGTTACAACTTGAGATTTAAAAAGGTTGATATTTTGAAACAAATGTTTTACCACTCTACTTTATTTCACGGTTTAGATTCTGGGTTTTGGTTTACTTGAATTACGCTACGCCTTTAGACGTTGCGTGATTTTAGTGCCGATCGAGTTCCTATTTTCGGTCATGACACGAGGCTTCATAAAAAATTTGGGTGCGTTTCGGGTTCGTTTCAGCGCTAAAAAGTGATGATTTTTATGTCGGGGTGAATAGTGTTTTTCAAGTGTTGAAAATTAACGTTTCGGCTTTGAAGTTTTTGTGATTCAGTGGCCATTTTCGATGAGTTGAATAGATTAAAATGTTTAATAGATATAACTCGTCGGCATATGCGATACGCGGTGCTTAACGTCGTCGATTTGAAGCGATCAATTCGACGGGGTTGCACGTATATATTGTGATATATTGTGATGCTTGTTTTGAATGTGTTGGATTGTCATGAAATGAATAGCCCCATGCGGAATTTTGATAAATGTTATTTCCATTCATGCTTGTATCCATCTTTTATATTCATTAGTTTGGGACAAGCTTCAACTTGTGGCTGTCGTTTCCGCTATATGTAAATTCTTTGTTTCGGGACTTAGCGGTTCACATAAGGCCATAGTCACCGCATGATATATTATTATTTGTCGAGACATGATCAGGTTGCGATCGTTGTCACCGTTGTATTAATACAGGTTTAGATTTACCCCACGTGGAAGCACACGAGCGGCTGGTTCTATGATTGCAGCAGGTGACCATCTCAAGGAGCTGGGATCGGGTCACTCGAATCTAGAATTGGCGGGTTGCTTGCTACACTTGTAAGGGGTATAGGATAGACCCATGGAGGAGTGCACAAGTCACCGGATTTGAGAAAGTGTCGGGTGGCCCCCTCATGATGATGATATTGGGTTGCCTCATTTCTTGGGTTGCCTGGTAGCTTGTCGCACTCGTAGGGGTCTGCTTTTGACTGCGCACGGGCTATTCACTTGACCAGGGGATGTCATGTTTCGTTTGATGGCTCGAACGAAACGTGGGATTCCTAGGTAATCCGACCATTCCATCTTTATATTTTTCATTACTTGCTTGTGATGTGATTAGCTGCCTATGATGATATTTATTGCTTGCCTGTAATGTTGATTATCTTCCTGCGATGATATATATTATGATATATATATATATATACACACACACACACTACTATATACGTTTTGCACCCGCTCTAGCCTTACCCCCTCCCTGCCGTAAATTAAGTAACCTTACGGTGAAGAACCGGGCCCCCGTGGAGAATGCGGATAGCGTATATGTGCATTCTATTTTTCTTTTCATATCATGCTTTATCTATAATGGTGTGAGGAGATGCTTGATAATATGAGAATATCTATTTAATGGGATTGCATTGATTCGAATTAATGCAAAGTTAATAAACCTAAAACACGTTGTAGGAACCAAATATTAGATATTGGTGTTATAGTCGATTTTTTTGCTTTGCATCGAGGTACTCGGTTAAAAATATCCGGCACCTCATTCGATGAGGAAAGATCCTAGATTCTTTCACAGGGAGTGAGCTCTTTGGCAAAGATTGTGTTACTATAAGTTTGCAAATTGAATAGCTGTATCCTATTGCTTTGCACAAAGGTATTCTGTGACGACCCGAAATAGCACGTGACTGGCACTTGAATCATTTGAAGTTATAGGACCCCATCTAATTCAAGTAAGTCAAAATCCCAGAAATCAAACCATTTTAAATAAGAAGTGAAGGAAAATTGTTTTAAAGTTTGCATATAATCATTTTGAAAAGTCGTAGTAAACCTTTTTAAAACATCAAGTCCTTTCCGAAAATTTCGGCAGAGTGTCCTTTGTAAATACTGACCCCAAACGGGTACAGCATGAATAATATGAATAAAGGCATCCCCAAGCGGGAGCTAGCTCTTCGCCAATTGGCGGTCACAACCACGCAAGCAATATAATATACAACGCCAAAGGGCGAGGATCAAAACTCAAAAGGAAACTCAAAAAACATCAATGAAAACCATAATAATACAACACGCGACTCTAAGGTCGAAGGAATATACTACTGGTCTTCTAAGTCTAATGAATATACAAGTCTAATTGATGGAGTTTACTAGATACAACTGAATGTAAATAAAGTACAATGCTGGTCACGATGCAAGTGAACCCACCCACCAAAGCAATCACCCGGAATGAAGTAGTGTGCCAGCAAAGCCGCTAAGGAAACCTGTACAGCAAAACCTGCAGGAAACTGTGGCATAACGGGAGTGAGTTGCCAACTCGTGAGTAAAAAACATCACCGAGTAGAAATCGTATGTATGACTCTATCCTAGGTCATATCATAAAATATCCTCAATATAAAAACTTGTACCATCTACACATGAGTGTAATATCACGTGCTCGTGTCAGTGCCTCAGGTAGTAATATGTCACATATACGATGTATGAACGCATGAAAATAGAATACAAATAAATGAGAAACTGTTTTCTTATCTCAGTGAGATATCTGTATAAAAATTGAAATATCATCAATGAAATAACCAGGGAATCAGTGTCAAGTATCGACACAAAATATATATCTCGCTGTCTCAATATCTTACGCTCCGACAATCAGGACTGGCCTTTATCATCAAATCTCAATACCTCAATATCTAGGGCTCCGGCTATCTGGATTGGCCCTTGGGCTCCGGCAATCCGGAATGGCCCAAACTTCGATCGGTACCCTTCGGATATCCGTCGAGTCCCAATACAATCACCGGTCGGTAGTGCTCCCCTGCTAGGCTCAACGCCATCTCCTGCGATCTTCTTGCCCTAGGATACCGCACCGGGTCCAGCATGCACCCACAGACGGTTCCTCCTCCTCCTCCTCAAATAGGGTGTATCATATCGCTCAAGAGCCGAGAAAACTCATCGTGGACTCCTCTCAAATCATATCATGAGAAAACCGCAACTTACATTTTAAAATTATAATAAGTTTATAAAATCCTTGCGGCTTCTCCAAATCCATAAATCTCATGGAAATCCGAAATCTCAAATCACGATGTCAATAAACAGTAGATACTAGCATAAAGCTCCATAATAATGCATAACAAATGAATATATGAATGCAAGAGATATCACAGTAATAAATGCAATGTCTAAGCTAGTATATAAAAGCAAGTATGCGAGTACTATGTCGAAACTATCAGCTAACAAGCGATATCAGTAAAGTAATGTTCTCTAAAGTGTACGTGACATGTCAATTACCGATGATGATGTGTGTGAGCTGGCAAGCAGGTGTACGTGGAGCATACGCATCATCGGTAATGGTGCTGGTGTCCTGACTACGGTTTTATATATAACTGACGAAAACACATATAAGCATGCGATGCGATGCGAATAGCAATAACATACGGAAACTGAATAGTAAACGCAACAATAAAGAATGTACAATATATATATGAGTCATACAGTTTTGGCATTTAAAATAACACGAATCGTGGTGTTTAGAAAATAGGGTTTACGGTGTTCTTAAGAAAAGGTACGTCCTTTGAAATATCCGTAGAATCTCTTGGCCTGTCTTTAAAATACTCACGATTCGTTGGTTTTGAAATAAGTATGACTTGGGTCCAGTCTATCATCTACTAAGTAAACTACATGACTAACTAACAGACTAATCAAAAAAATAAGGGAAACCACCTAAGTCTTAGTCGATATATATATCTAGTAGTCGGTGACCCCGCCTCAATAGTATCGCATACGATACAATATATATATATATATATATATATAATATGACATCCTTGAGTCAAGAGTGCGGATCAATCATCATAATTATATCTCGTACGGTAAATCAATCGTATAACATCCAAAATCTGAGTACAGGTCGAATATCACATTTATCTCATCATTTATCTGGTATCCTTATCATCATATCCTGATTTAGGGGTACTGATCTATAGTCTAGCACATTCTGATACCATCAACATATATATATGCGTGTGTATGAAAACACATCGCCTAATGATCCGCTATAATCCTATGTCGTATCTCATAATACGAACCAAGTCACATCACCGATCTCATGGCATCAAGCCCAATCATATCGACTCATCTCCAAGTATCATATACTATCCTCATATCCATGTATACGTATACATACATATATAGATATATACATATTCACATACCTATATGTATATATATACATACATATCCCCATATACGCATAAGTAAATGAAATGTAAGTGAATGTGTGTGCGTGTATGTAAACCTGTTCTAGGGTTCGCAACTAAAGCTGGCTAACGACAGTATCATCCAAATACACTAAAACTAAACCCGTGATTTTCTAAGATCTTACATGCTAGTCATCCAAGTTTCACCATGCACATAAAAGTATAATATATATATATATATATATATATATATATATATATCATATACTACACTACGAACTGCGGGGGTGCTATACGCCATCCACCCGACTTCCCCCGTAGATATATATTTACTCACCTTGATCCTCGCTTGCCGAAGTCGATGTCGCCATCCTCTTCTTCATTGTCCGAAGTCCACATGAGAGGTACCTATATGCAAACATATAATATCGTAAACCGAAATCGCGGACAAAACCAAAATGGCACATGAAGCACACATAGGTTAAAACCTATGACCCGCTCATGCAAAAGAACCAAAAAACCCTCGACATCGGCGTACAAACGCCCATTGATCGAGATAAAACCCAAAGGTACCAATCATGGTTTCACAACTCACTAATTATTATATGAAATAAGTTGTAACTCATCAAAATCTCAAAATAAATCAAATCGATTTATTTCCGAAAACCTAGAAAGCCTCAAATAACCGTTTTAGTACAAAACTTGATATTTAAACAAAACTAGTGGCCACAATACTCACTAAATACCTTAACCAAGTCACACAACCCATGGCCATATTTTAATCTCATCAATTTCCATTAACCTAAAATTCTAGTTTGCAAAATTATTCAATTTTTAACAATTTTAAAGTAACAATGCACAAATCAACAACTAGACTATGTTTTGCATGACCTAAGGTGTTAAATTACAAATTATAATGTTAATGTTGTGATGAAAACCCTAACTAGATTTTAATCTCACATTTTTTAAATTAAATTCTAAAAACCTAGTTTGCTAAAAAATCTTAATTTGGACATTTTAAATGTTACAATTAGCAATAAGCAACAAGATTAAGTTTTGCATAGCTTAAGATGCAAAAAATAGATCATACAACCATGAACAAATGATCACAACCCTAACTTGAATTCAAACCCCAAATCTTGAATTTCCAAGTTAGTAACCAGAACCAAATTTAAACATCAAAATTAGTTAAATTGAAGTGATTAAACATCGAGTAAATATTGGGTTAAGATTATACCTTAAAATAATTTGGAAAGAGATCCACACTTGCAAAATCTTAGCCTCCAAAATAGCTTCTTGATCCAAGATCCAAGTTAGAATAGGCTAAGGAGAAGTGAGTGAAGAGTAAGCTATGATTTTTGTGAAATTAAATGTGGATTTTTGTGATGAAATTGTGATGATTTTGGAGTAGAAAGGAGATGGAGAAATGGGAGTTCCCTGCAGGAAGAGGCTCGGCCATAATGGGTAGGGTGAGGATGTAAAAGAGTGTGTAGAAATTTCCATGGAAATAAAAACCCCAAATCTCATTAAATGCATTCACACCAATTTTTTCATTAAACCCCCTTTTTAAAGTTTTCTTTTTCAATCAAGTAGGGAAATTGGGGGGAATTTCCTGCATGTTTCGGCTATTAAGGGGGAATTGGGTCTGTGTGTGTGCGTGTAGCATTTTCTATGACAATAAAACCCCTCAAGTTTCAAAATTGCAACTTACATCATTTCCTAGTTTTAATTTATTTTATTTTATTTTTCATTTGACCCTAGAAACAACTAGAACTTGGAATAACTTGTTAAAAAAATTATGTTACAAACTAGGTTTTAGTTTGTCATGCTTCTTTAGTGTATGATTAACCCATTCCAAATTATAATTATCACTAATTAAATGTATTGGTGGAAGTTTAAAATAATATTTAAAATAATTAATTACGGAAAAATTTTAGTAACTAGAAATTTTATAAGTGACCCAATAACTACCAAATACTAGCAATTACATAACTAGAATAGGTATAATTAATTTTATGTTGAAAAATGATTGTATCTTGTTTTTTTTTTACGGAAAACACCCGTTATTTTACCGATTATCCGAAATTTCACCTAAACGATTTTCAAAACGTTACATATTCAGTTAGGAATATCCTGTACCTCATTCAATGAAGAAAGAGCCCTGATCCCTTCACAGGGAATCCACACTTAAGCAATAAGTCTACGTAACTAGAAATTTGCAAAACCATTTGGTTCCTACGATGAGATCAAGTTCATTACGTTAAAGGTTTTCTTAAAAACTAGTCGTAGCTCTCTGTCATTTTAGGAAGTAGAGTACTTAGTATTCGTGGTGCGTTTGTTGATCATTCGTCAATTCGTAGTGTACGATAGCTAGGTAATGTCTTCCTTCTTGCATGTGGTGTGATTGGCTAGGATGGTCGCATGGTTTTGTTGATCATTCGTCAAGGGCCTATATGGGTGGATGTTCGATACTCACGGTGTCGTGCTTTTGTCGGGTTTTGTTTAATGTTAAGATATGTCAGTTTTGTTGGTGAAAAAGGTCCACGATGTGAGTCTCGAGTTTTAAAAATACCGCAAGTGCACGGTGCGTTGAAGCAAGCCGGCAAACACGGGTCGAACCACAAGGAGTGGATATCACGACATCAATTTGAGTTATAAATTAAGAGGTTGGAAAATGAGTTTGTCACGTATTGCAAGAATTCAAAGACGAAAAGTTTTAAAGGAAAACTTAGGCTAAGGTTTAGTATTAGTGAAATTCGACTTTTACCCCCAACTCTCCGTTTTGATTCAAGGTTCAAGTTTTTTAGTTTCCATTTGAATTGCGAAAGCATGCCGCATCTATCCAAAACATGTGTCGGTTTAGAATTCGATATCAAGGTTAAGTGAAACAAAAACTAAAAATATTGAGTTTGAGAATGAAATGAATATGAGTTAGTTAAGTGAAGTTAGCAAGTATAGAATATATGCATGTGTGCTATATATCATATCTAGCTAGTTGCGACACTTAACATAATTCCGTATTCCTTTCAATTTCAATTCTTAATATAGCAACAATAAAATGTAAAGAAGGAATAGGATATATATTATAGGTTGATTTGCAAGCATTCAAAACGATATATCCTATCAAGCAAAACATGATAAAATTGCATAATTAAGAAAAGAAATGTAAAATGCAAGAATCAAAAGGGAAGGGTTGGAAGTAAAGTCATTCCACAACCTACCTCACCATAGCCCAAGAACAACTACTCACACATCATAAAATTAAATAATAACAAAAAGAAAAGAGCAAAAAGAGAAGATATACAAGAAACAACTTATATAAATGAAGCTTGATTACAATGGTTCCAAGTACAAAACAAGTGAATTCAAATACCAAAATCTAATCTTGCAAGCTCGAAAAAAAAGCTTACAAGACTAGAAGAATGCAAGGAATTTACACTAAGAGCTACATGATCACTAAATACAATCTCACAATCTTTTCTCTCACAAAAGAAGTAGTGTCCTCTAACTTGCCCATTGGCCTTGTATTTATAGGCACCAAAAAAAATTAAACAAACAATAAAAATGAGGTGATAAGGCAGCAAGGGAGGCTCTGTGAAAATATGGGGACCATTGGACAAGGGGGGCCGGCCTGCTCGGTTTTGGGGGGCATGTGCTCAGCCAAAAACTGAGGGATCTGGCTCGTATTTGTTGTGTGCACTTATGTCAACTCCAATATCATCCTGGTTCTACTTGATTTGTCTAAAATAACCCTGTTTGTCTTCGGAGATTTGGAGAGAAACTAGATTCTTCAAATCACATCATAATTTTTAGCATTCAATGCTCATTTAATGCACCTCACACCTAAACATGCTCCTAGTGCAGCCAAGGCAGCCCCTCATCATGATCAAGTGTCACACATGTATTGTGTTGAACAAAAAATTGTGTGCACACTTGTTTATTGCAAAAAGAGTCCTTTGGATATCGGTCAGTTCTCTGTTCTGATTGCAGTGTCGGCTCCAAAATGTTATATCCATGATTTTGAATGTATTTCCAGTATTTTATCACGGATATCTGTAACTGTAATTACTGAGCAGACACTGTTAATAGTACCGATATAAACAAAAAATAGATAATGAATGAGCGGTATTAAAATGCAGTTTTTTGTGGTGAACAAATACCCCCAAACTTATCATTTGCTTGTCCCGAGCAAAACAAAAAATCCTAGCCTCACTTTCGCAGGGAACGCGATTGCACTGAGCATATGCAACAAGCCGTTAAACCTCTAGGTGTCCCTAGTAGGAGGAGTGTTGTCTCCTGAGGGTTTTCAACAGATTACACCCACAAAATCCTGTCAAGCTAGTTTTATAAGTTAACATCGATTCTACTCCTACAGTTTAGTATCTAAGTTAGAAATTCTATCATCCTAAGTTAGAAATATTCAACCTTTATGTTTCACACCTACTGTCTATTTACCCTCAGATCTTATACGTTTTACAGATTTAGAAAGATATTGGTATTTCTTGAGTTTTCCTTCTAAAGTGCGGTCTCCAATCCGGAATTTTTATCAACCTTACAGAGAACATAAGTCTTATTCTTTATTCCTATCTTTCCTCAAAACATCAATTGTATACCCCTACGAGTGTGTAAATTTCTACCCCTACACTTAAGAATTCAATTCAAGCTATAGTACCCTTGCCTTAATACCTAATACTACTTCTTTTCATTAATGGATGGACGGTTTTGCTCACACATCTTTCATGCGATTATTAATACTTCTTGAGGCACTAACAGCCGATTACTGAATGTATGAGCTTAAAGCGTAAATAGCAATTTCCAGGTCTTGACTTTATTTTTATTTTTTTAAGATCGGAAATATTTTTCAATGAGGCTTTTATGGTGGTTAGCTTTAAATACTGTTTTTTCATTCATACTAGGCTTTCAGGCAAGAGTATTTCTAGGTATCCTTTACTTTCCCAAGTTTCAAGGTGCGTGTATGTGCAATTTGTAGGGTATATACTTTCTAAATTTGGACTTAAGAATAGAAACTATTTTTCAGACTTTATCTTTCAGTAAAGTTTCAATACTTTCCCTTCATCTCGACTTAACTCAAGAACTGAACTCAAGATTACCTATTTCTCAAAAACAACTGTAAGGACGTATATTTACCAAGATTAAATAGAAGGAGTGTTATTTTTAGGTTTTTCAATTTCTAAGCCTAGGATTTAGTTATTTCTAATATATCAACTAAATTTTTGGAATGAAGATCTAAGTTACCCTATTATCTAACTTGACGACAAAGTTTTTATATTTTAAAAAAAAATCGATTTTTATGGGATTTTTAATAAGTATGCACATGCAAAAATTGTTGGATATATGTATGCCCTAGAGGCCATTATATGTATAGTGGATGCTTGGACATGTTATATGTATACAGATGACTTTCTTGCTCGACATGATAGTATGCTATCCGGTTTACTTTATCTTGACATGTTCATCTGATCATGCATCTTACTCATTTGGTACATGCTGATAAAGCCCTCAGGATATTTGCTTGACTATTGCGACTATGATGCAGATCATACTAGTAGGACACGTGTAGTTTATAATCATATCCTTGAACTGTTTTTAGTCGTGGGTATATCGAGATGGGGCATCGATATTCCATAGTAGAGTAGCGTATACCATTCTTGTCCCATATGATGGACGATGGATGATCATATATCCATCTGGTGTGGTGACACCAAAGATTGTATACGGGTGCTCAGTGGAGACTGGGTAGAATGAATGGACCCGCCGAAAACTCCTATGTGGTATTATATATATCGTCGGATAGTAGTTATCAGGTGACACTGGTACAGGTTAGTCTGTAGACCCGAGATCGTCATAGTGTCTTGTGTGTCCTCCCATTGTATTTTGATCTCCACCCTACCACGGCTCTACTGAGTCGTGCAAACAAGTGGATTTTGGGTATAGTCCTAAGGCATATGGAGGCAATAAGCGATAGGAGGGGTTTCATCTCTCCCGGTATTGAGGGTTGATGTTATGCTATGCTCGATTGGCTATAACAGGATGTCCCTAGCCAGGACTGCTGAGATTTACTGATAAGTGTTATTAGTAGTTTCTCGATCTGTTATGAGCCATACACCGGCATGACTTATTGAGTTATTGGGGTCGACAATGCCATCCCTAGACTCGATATGCAACATATCTAATGAAGAGACCGGACTGTACGGTATGTGTTGCCAGTTGGCTCGATGGGAGTTGTTGACAGCTTCGCTTGTTTTTCTTCTGATCGCTCAATACCCGGGTGGCCGTTATGTTTAGCTGACCGCTTGCAGCTTGTGGGTGTTTGATGTGATCATCATCTACTGCCGGCGTATTAACGAGTCTTAGAGTCCCACACAGGAGTTTCCTAGCTCAGGCGAAACGATGTCGTGTGCATATGAGATATGTGCGGGGACCTGATTAAATGCGTGTATGAGATACCGTATATTAATCGAGCGTTTATCTATTGGTCGGGTCGTATGTGATATGACCGGTTTGTTAAATCAATTGTTGATTTAACATTGACTTTATAGCTCACTTCTTATTAAACCCTTTTTTTTACATTGATGTATGCATGCATGTATGCATAGTTTTTGTTCATGCACATGATGATATGATTGCACACATACATGCATACATGGTGTCATAGTTGTTGATACATGGGAGATGGCAATTCAAGACTCACATGGTTCATTTATATATATATATATATATATATATATATATATATATATATTGGGTAAAAGAAAATGGAAATTAAATCATTTTTTGGTTTCTACACTCTTCTCTCTTTTGACCTAACATTAAACCATGGTTTAATTTTCATTTGGCTTTTGACTCAACACTAAAATATCTAGATATTTATTAACCATAGTTTGGCATAACATTATTATATGGTTGATATTTTATTTCTTGTGCTAAGGATAATTATAATTAAGAATTATCTAAAAAGCGCTTTAGTTTTGCCATCTCCATCTTCCTCCTTCATTCTCTCTTGAGATTTCTTGTGAATGAGGTTTATAAAAAGAAAGGGTTTTGAAGTGAGAAAAGAAACCACATCACCATTCTACACTACTCTAGCCCATTAGTGTAAAGTGTTTGCTTCATCCTCATTCTTGATCAAGTGAAGCAAGGAGCTTGGTGCAAAGGGACTTCGGGTGGATCATCGTCGACTAGGGAGGTTTCTAGTGAGCCGTTTCAAACTCTCAAAGATCCAAGGAGTCACTAAAGCAAGTCTACAAAGGTTTTATTCTCTTCACTTAGTGATAAATAGTTTATAGTATGTGATACTATTAATGTTACCCTAAAAATTCTAGTTAAGATTCATGGTTAGATTGCTTAGCACCACCCCAAATTTTTATTGTGGCATGAGTGATGCTAGCAAATCCTAAGCATGGTGGTAAGGAATCCCAACAGTGGTATCAGAGACAAGCTATAAATTTAGACACGGTGTTATAACTATTACGAAAACGAAAACAACTCCGAAATGATACTATGTTTGAAACCCTAAAATGCTCCCTGTTAATTTTTTAAAAAGTCATTTTTAAATTATTTAAACAACTGCAGAAGTTTACATGTGATGTACTGAGAACACCTGTGAAGTACGAGGCCCAATGCTCAGATTTTGGCCGAGCACCAAGCCCCCAAATCCAGCCTGGCTGACCTCCCTCCCCTGTTTGACTTCGTATTTCACCAGTGCTCTGTTCTGTAGGTTTTGGGGTTTCAGGTATTGTTTGTTTAGCCCAAAATTTCATGTGATGTTTATTTTGATTAAGTGCTAATTCGTAGTGTTTCGTAGTCGTATATTTTAACGCTGTAATGGTAACCTAGACAATGTTTAACAGTTCGAACGAACTTCAAACCCCACATCTAGAACCCCGCTGAAATTTTCAAGTGTTGTAATTTTCCCAAGTTGAATGTATTCGGAAAATCGTGCAAGTATCCCTATGGACCCTCTAGAAGAACACAAAACCTTAACTCGATTCTATGCCCACGGAACCGCGATCGAACCCTAGGGTTTGCCGTAGTTCCGTGGTGCCATAGGTGAGGCATTGGTTGACCCTTCTACAGCTGGTCCATAGACACTGTGGCACGTTTTTGGGTATTTTAATTTTGCTCAAGTGTTGAGCTCTCGGGGTAATTTGTGGGTGTTAGTTGATTCGATCGAAACGTTTAATATCGTCTTGATATATGTGAATGTGATAATTGAAATTGTTGTTCTTTTTCACTTTTTTTTCTACGACCATAAGTGTAGTATGTGGTGTATCGCCGGTTTCGTTGATATACATCAATGACAATCGGGGTACGCATAGTTACTTACGTTGATGATATATGTGTTGCGCCACGGCAGCGCCCCGGCCGTCTATCCGAGGCCAAAATGCGGAATCAAAAATTTTCCTTACTTGGAAACTGGCGCTACCGCGGACAAATACCCGGATCGTAACCATTAACCTATACTAGCTAACTAGAGATGGGGTGAGAGATATACCGAGTGATCCGAGTCCTCCGGTCTTCTCGTCATCGTCCCGATCTCCCGCGGAAACTTCGGTCGTCGCCTCCTAGCCGGAAGGGCACCACATCGTCTGTATCTTTTACGGGCTCCCACCTCAATGCCGAGGCATCTCGGGCGCGAAGTTGGCTAGCCGACGCGCCCAAGATGTGCTGTAGAATGTAATGTAGATGATACT
The DNA here is from genome assembly GCA_030015575.1 of Agapanthus africanus. NCBI lineage: Eukaryota > Viridiplantae > Streptophyta > Magnoliopsida > Asparagales > Amaryllidaceae > Agapanthus > Agapanthus africanus. Next base: position 386,403,979 of record CM057345.1, on the reverse strand, counting down.
TGTCTCATTTGGGGTAATGGAGTTGCCATTGGATGGAGGGAAGCAATGAACAAAATGGAGATGAACTTTGGTGTATACAAATGAGATGATAATTTCCCATTCTACAAAATGAAAAATCCTTTTTCCATTCTCACAAAGTGGCCGGCCTATATGTGTGGAAATGGTGGTGAGAAATCACAAAACAAGAAGGAAGGTAAGTGTAGGATAAAGGAATGGGTGACCACATCCAAAAACATCAACCATGCTTATTTCTTCTATTCACACCATAACCTTTCAAATCTCATTAATGCAAAATCATTATGGATGAAAGATATCATAATCCCACATATGCAAGAAACCCCCTCCCCAAAAGTAATTTGCAAAACTGCAAATTACTCCCTCCATCGGAAAAGTCCGGCCGGGAAAGAACAAAGGAAAACCGGCCGGAACGGAATACAAACTGGCAACTCCAGAAAACTGGTCCCGTAATAAATTACAGGAAAACCCCAATACTGTGCATACACACCCGCATCTGTATTCCTACCGGATACAAATGCAATGAGACAAAATCTACACTGTACTATACTAGGATCCGGCTTAAACCAAAACCGGCTAGTAATATCCGTCCGATCCTGATCCGTGCAATACCGCACGTATCAGATCGAACCCTGCCATATAACTATACGACCTCTAGTACAAAACTGTCCGATCCTGATCCGTGCAATACCGCACGTATCTGATCGGACCCTGCCATATCTCCACACGGCCTCTAGTACAAAACTGTCCGATCCTGATCCGTGCAATACCGCACGTATCTGATCGGACCCTGCCATATCTCCATACGGCCTCTACAGCGTTTCGCCCGAAAGCTGAGTAACTGAAAGTGTGGTGGACTCTAAAGACTCGTCAATACAATGGCTGTGGATTTAACCACTAGCACGTCAGAGGTATAAGCCAATACGTAACGGGCCACCAGCTATTGACCAAAAGGGACGTCGATGAGCGAACTCATCCTGACACCCTACTGAGCCTGTCAGTGACAATATCCGTACAGTCCGGTCCGTTCGTCTATGAGGATCGCATGTCGGGCCTAGGAGGTTGGTAAAAGTCAGACCCCCAAAGACGGTACAAGTCGTGTCGGAGTGTAGCCCAGAACGCCCTGAGATACTACTGGAATACCTACCAGTAAATCTCCTGCCTCGGCCGAGGGCTTTGCGTAATGGCTCTCCTAGACACAGCGCGACCTCACCCCCAATACCGGGAGAGACGAACCCCTGCAGATCTGCTCACTGCCTCCATGTGGCTCGGGACTGTACCCAACTAAAACCTGTTTGCACGACTCCTTTGAGCCGTGGTAGGGTAGTAATCAAAGCACAGTGGGAACTCACACGAGACAAATGACGATCTCAGGTCGATGAACTAACCTGTACACATGTCACCAGGGAACTGCTATCTGACGTCTGGTATAATCCCAACTAGCAGGTTCCCGGCGAGTCCTGTCCGGTGTACTCATAACCTAATGAGCACCTGTATACATCTTAGGTGAACCAACTGACACCAGTGGCTTATGAGACCGGCCACCGCCCCTCGTCGGGGTCTCGACTGTATACACTAGTCTACTCTGGAGAATCGATGCCCTGTCTCGAAACTCCCACGACTAGGGACCTTTTAAGAAGGTGCTTATAGACTACCAGCTCCCACGTATATGATCGCCATCATACTGCTGGTGGTCAAGCAAGAATCCTAGGGGCTCTATCAACGTGTAATAGCGACCTGTCAGGTCACCTGAAGCAGTACACGATGATAAAGGTAAACCGGATAGCATACTATCATCTCGAGTAAGACTGTTCTACCGGGATAGGTCCTCCCTCAATGATTGCAATCACGTGCCTGTGATCCAATAATTGACTCTGAGGGCACTATCTCTAACAATCTTCCACTTGCACTCAAGGCTAATTATTGCGATGTCGCATACTCACAGCCCGTATGATACCGAACACCCAACTCCTCTACTAGTCAGTCGCACAAAGCCTGTTTGCGAAACTATTGCGTTCGAGGAAAAGCCTCAGTGAGTGGATCCGCCTAGATGTTTCTTTCTATGTCTCTCTATATCTCAAGTTCGCGGAGAAAGCCGTCTCCCGAAATGAGCAATACCTGTCTTAGAATGTCTGGATGTCTGATGGGACCTAGCTCATAAATGAACTCCAAATCCAAACTTCTTAGACTGTATCATCAACTGAACTTAATCAGTATCCTGCGCCATGCCTCCTTCAGTATTGCCTTGGACCACCTGTCCAAAATACTGCCCCTCGTCAGAGGGAGAACAATAACTCTGACAACCTCCTTGTCGTCCATGTCACCTTGGAAGCCTGGAGTGATAACCGTCTCCTAAAGGAGGCAGCCGTTATCATATTCCTAGAACATTCACTTATGTTCTAAAACTGCTTCCGACTGTTCCTCCAGGATTGGATCAATATCAACTTATTGCATCTAGTGCAAGAACAACATCTGGTGTGGTACTTGACATCTCATGATTGACTCAATTGCCTAAGCAAGTGATCTGCCAATCATGCACATCCCTCTCTACTTTAGTCTATAAGACACCTTTAGAGAGGGTGACTCCATTACCTGCAGGTACACTACCATGCCAGGAGTCGTCCATTCTAAATACTCTTAGAATGCTGTCAAAGTACCCTGATTGGGAAACCACCCAAATCTAGATCTAAAACCATAGATCTAGTAACCAGTATGTCTGATAAAGTCCAAGTCCCATGTGGAGAAAACACCGTGTGACGACCAAAGTATAACCGATCGTAGTATAGGAATATCACTTCCTACTACCTTCTCAACAGATCCATCCCCTATTCTGATGACGTCAAACTTATGACTGTCACATCAGAAACAGATGATCTATCTCCGCTATATCTGCTTTAGTCTATAAATAGACATAAGCCTGATGTCCACCAATGCTTCCGCTGCTCCCACTGACTACGACAACCCTCTGGTAGAGTCATATAGACGTGCACTTCTAAAGCTAGTTTAGAACGACGCTATACTCATCCTCCCACCGGGTCTCGCAGCCTGGAACAACAGCAATGGAAAGTGTGGGTAAACAAGAACTTCCCTGTCACCGTCCTTGAGGCTACCGGAGTACCTCTCGGGTGCCTGAAGTTACCCACTTTATCTGCGGAGTGGCCAATGGAATGTCAAATCAGATTGAATCTTTAGGTTCCTTATCAAATCTTCAGTAATCGTTTGCGGTTCTGGAATCACTTCCAGTTCTACCATACTCCCACTACTGTTTTCTGAAAAATAACCATTTCGTTTTAAAATGTGGCGAGTTAAGAACCATATCACTATTGATCTTCCAGATGGTAGAAAGTCAACCCTCGTCATAGCCTGGGTCAACCCACAAACAGCCATTACAGAAACGTGCCTTGAGTTGTCCAGTGTCTGGTTTTAATCATAAGCCGGACAACTCCCCGTACCTTAACAATGTTAAGATATGAACTGTACTATATCCAATATAGAACCAGAGGCACTGATTTAATTGAACCAGATTCAAATCATGCAGCTGTCTCCGGTGCATGTCAACTAAATGGAGAGAGGCCGATCAGCGTTACTCAACTTAGGAATGCTTCCAATTATGAGTAACCTGAAAGAGAAGCAATTTCTCTTTATCATTACTATCAACTGAACACCATACACAAGTATCTACATCTTCGATCATCTTGAAGAATCCCGATACTTGCTACACCTGGTTCTCTACTCTATTCAAATACCTATAACTCCTCAAAACTTAGACCCTGTGTTTCTACGAAACACATGTCTAAGAACTAGAGAAGTTAAAAGTAAACAGAATATAGTATGAGGACCAACCCCTCTGTCCCAATGGACACTGGACAACATACAATACTCTGTACAAGTCCGCTGAGTCTAACAACTCTTTCACTATGCGTCGTAGGTTGAAAACTGTACTTATGGTTAAGAAGAATTACACCGCTGTTTGATGCTCCTTACCTAACCATCCACTGATATAGGTAAATGTCATCGACATAATATCAAAAGGTATATCTCACTCTATGAAAATAGACGTACAGATATATCAATTTGAAATTGGTGCACAACAGCGGATATTCAAAACCAAATATTTGCCGACCGGCAAACAGCCCAGGTGATCTCCTCAAATATCACCGATTACAACGAATCCCGATATAATGAGGATGATCACCCAATTCCCAATAACTTACTCCCACTCATCATCTGTAAAACCATACAGATGTGAGAATCAAACCTGGTAAATACATACCCTGGAGCAAGTGTCTAATCGGGAAATCAGTTTTCCTTTAACAGTACACAGTTGAAACTGAAACATTGAAATGTTTCGATGGGGTATCCTGGTATTCTTAGTAATGCCTCTACCATTATCCAGATTCACAACTATAACCGTATAATTCTTTGCCACCTCTCCAAATCCCTTTATATGTCTTTAGTCATTACCTTCTGCACACCCCTGTAGGCCAATTGGTTTTCTTCCTTCCCTACCGTTCGGCACCAGCCTATGGTTTGGAAGAAGACTATCCAATAAGCATAATGGGTGTACTGTCCTAACCCTAGGAGCACTCGCAATGCGAGAGAAGGTGAAGATAAGAGACAACCGAATAAACCTTATTCCTATTTCTCCTGGACCAGAATCCATCCCCGAACTGGAACAAGTTCCTTTCGAGTTCGTATATAACTATACGATGGGATATCCAATAAACTGTGGATCTTCGTAGTGATACGGAACGTCCTGGAGAAATGCAAATGTGATTTAGGATTGGCGAAGAAATACTTGGTTTGGTCGTGAATATCAGTCGCAATTTACTTTGCCCTCTTACTAATCCCTTTCTTTGTCTTAACTTAATACCTTCTGCACACCATCGTTATGCTAATTGGTTTTCTTCATTCCCCACCGTTCGGCACCAGCCTAAGGTTTGGAAGAAGACTATCCAATTTGTATAATAGGTGTACTATCTCCTAAACCAAGGAGTACTCGCAATGAGAGAAGGTGAAAAGAAAAGACAACTGAATAATCCTATTCGTTTTCTCCAGAACCAGAAACCATCCTCGAAGTCCTTCGAGTTCGTATATAACCATACGATGGTTTTGTCCAATGGAAGTGGACGTTCGTAGTAATACGGGGTGTCCTGGAGAAAAGGGTAAAAGTAGGAGTGGTAATGAGGTTTGCAACTCTGACAATCCAAAAGCCAGTGTTAAGAAGGTTCGGTCAACTTGGTCACTGAGTCATAGTCCAGGGTCGGGTCAATGGTCGCTGCCAGAGAGAGAGAAAAGAAACACTCAGCGTGCACTCTAACCTAGATCAGAATGGTTATCACTTTATCTAATCTGGAAACCTCCCACTGTATCTCAAATTCTCCTCCAAACCTGAAAGAAGAAATAGTCGGGATCACCCGAGGAGTAAACCAACTCATCAGTGGGAATCGGGATCCAACTATCATCGCATGATAACTTGACGGAATCCACTCAAGTCACCACACTCCAGAAGGTATGCGCATGTCTGGCAAGTTTCAGTTCTTTTGAAAACTCCCGATGTGATTTTTACCCCAAGCGGTTTATGACCTTGACTAGGTCAACAAACCATAAACCGCCAGTCAAGTTCAACCCGTCATTATTCTGGATTGCATTAAACCCACCCGTACGTGCCCTTGACTAGGTCAACAAGGCCGCACGACTGTCTTAACCAATCCCACTTATGCAACAAACAAGTACCACTTAGCTACCGAACACTACGTCTTGACTAGGTCAACAAACGCAGCACGAATACCAAATAATACCTGTAGGAAATGACGGAGGGCTACGGCTGGTTTTTGGCGAAAAACATTTAACGTAATGAACTTGATATCGTTGAAGGAACTGCATAGCCTTTTTAGAAAATATAGTGACGAAAACCTTTACTAAAGAGGTCACTCCCGGTGAAGGGATCTCGGCTCTTTCCCCGTAGAATGAGGTGCAGGATATTCCAACTGAATACCACGATGCAAAGCAAAAGTAATCGGCTATAGTGAAGTTAATGCCCTGACGCAAACTTCTGTCCAAGGGGTCACTCCCGGTGAAGGGATCTCGGCCCTTGCCTCGTCGACTGAGGAGCAGGATATTCCAAATGAATACCACGATGCAAAACAAAAGTGAACGTCCTTGCAATAACAGCTTTTTGAAAAATGTTCCAACAACATCAGAATAGGTTTGTTTAGCTTGCATTGATCTGAATCAACACAGTCCCATCAATTGATCACACCACAAAGAACGAAAATATACTGACGTACGTATATGCCATCCGCATTCGCCACTGGGTCCCGTCATCACCCGTTAGGTTAGCTAACTAACGGCAGAGCGGGGACTGGACTAGCGCGGATGAAAAACATATACAACATCTACTAATATATATACCAATATATTATATTCGCTCAAGGCGTGAATAAAATGCAACATCACAGAAATATGCAGCATCACAGAACAATACAGATATCTGGAAGCCCCGGGTTTCACAGAGCCGCTGCTGAAACCCGACGTTCCCCTGGTCGGTGGATAGCCTGTGCAATGAAAACCTAGACCCCTACGGGCGCGGCAAGTCACCCGCCAAAACCTGAAGCGAGGCAGCCCCCTTCAGCAACGTGAATGGACCACCCAGCACTTCACGGAATCCGGTAACTCGGGCACCCCTCCCGGGTCAACCTGTACCCCCTACGAGTGCGGCGAATAGCCCGCCAATCCTGGAGTGAAGCCCCCTCCGTCTCAATGCCCTAAGATGCGGGCCCGTTGCCCTCTAGAACCCGGCTATCCGTGCACCCCTTCGCGGGGTAATCCTAGTACAGAAAGTAAAATATACATACAACGGGTACATCGACCGCAACCAGGTCGTGCCCCAAAATAATAATACAATCAGGCAGTGACGGCAGTCCACATGTCGGACGCTCGCCCCGCAAAATCAAATGTACATATAAAACAAAACTGTACTAGCATTGCATCCAGGCTATCCCCCACAACCGATCCGCAACATCACAGCATAAACACAGAACATCAACGTGAAAATCACGTTCGCAAATCCGTCTAACCGGGCTATAGCAGTTAGACAGGATTTACCGATCAAGTGATATTCACGGTCGCAGATATAATGTAAATACTGTGAAATAATGTGTTTAAAATATCCAATCGATCAAATATTAACAAGTGGGCCCCTAAGTAATACTGTAGCACTCACAGAAATTCTGGGCCCAAGTTTAATGTTCCAAAACCCCTATTTCTCTGTAAAAAGATCACTGTGAAAAATTGGTCCAGTGAACACACTAAACTGCGGCGGAACCGCGGCGCCAAGGGGGGTTTGGCCACGGTTCCGCGGCGGTTCTACAGTAACACACGTCCAAATTTTCCCAGATGTCTTATAATTTCATGTACATCAGTTTTCTACAACCTGAAAAATTTTTAGAGCCCGGAAAAAATCGACAGAAAACTGATGCAAGCAAAACGCGGTTTTTGGAATTTTGGTCGATCGGATAAGTAAAACACATTATAACAAGATAGACAAGGTTAATGGCGTGGCTCTGATACCATGTTGCGCCACGGCAGCGCCCCGGCCGTCTATCCGAGGCCAAAATGCGGAATCAAAAATTTTCCTTACTTGGAAACTGGCGCTACCGCGGACAAATACCCGGATCGTAACCATTAACCTATACTAGCTAACTAGAGATGGGGTGAGAGATATACCGAGTGATCCGAGTCCTCCGGTCTTCTCGTCATCGTCCCGATCTCCCGCGGAAACTTCGGTCGTCGCCTCCTAGCCGGAAGGGCACCACATCGTCTGTATCTTTTACGGGCTCCCACCTCAATGCCGAGGTATCTCGGGCGCGAAGTTGGCTAGCCGACGCGCCCAAGATGTGCTGTAGAATGTAATGTAGATGATACTTGTCTCATTTGGGGTAATGGAGTTGCCATTGGATGGAGGGAAGCAATGAACAAAATGGAGATGAACTTTGGTGTATACAAATGAGATGATAATTTCCCATTCTGCAAAATGAAAAATCCTTTTTCCATTCTCACAAAGTGGCCGGCCTATATGTGTGGAAATGGTGGTGAGAAATCACAAAACAAGAAGGAAGGTAAGTGTAGGATAAAGGAATGGGTGACCACATCCAAAAACATCAACCATGCTTATTTCTTCTATTCACACCATAACCTTTCAAATCTCATTAATGCAAAATCATTATGGATGAAAGATATCATAATCCCACATATGCAAGAAACCCCCTCCCCAAAAGTAATTTGCAAAACTGCAAATTACCCCCTCCATCGGAAAAGTCCGGCCGGGAAAGAACAAAGGAAAACCGGCCGGAACGGAATACAAACTGGCAACTCCAGAAAACTGGTCCCGTAATAAATTACAGGAAAACCCCAATACTGTGCATACACACCCGCATCTGTATTCCTACCGGATACAAATGCAATGAGACAAAATCTACACTGTACTATACTAGGATCCGGCTTAAACCAAAACCGGCTAGTAATATCCGTCCGATCCTGATCCGTGCAATACCGCACGTATCAGATCGAACCCTGCCATATAACTATACGGCCTCTAGTACAAAACTGTCCGATCCTGATCCGTGCAATACCGCACGTATCTGATCGGACCCTGCCATATCTCCATACGGCCTCTAGTACAAAACTGTCCGATCCTGATCCGTGCAATACCGCACGTATCTGATCGGACCCTGCCATATCTCCATACGGCCTCTACAGCGTTTCGCCCGAAAGCTGAGTAACTGAATGTGTGGTGGACTCTAAAGACTCGTCAATACAATGGCTGTGGATTTAACCACTAGCACGTCATAGGTATAAGCCAATACGTAACGGGCCACCAGCTATTGACCAAAAGGGACGTCGATGAGCGAACTCATCCTGACACCCTACTGAGCCTGTCAGTGACAATATCCGTACAGTCCGGTCCGTTCGTCTATGAGGATCGTGTAGGGTTCCTAGGCACCCTAATGAGTACTCACAAGGCATCGATCATGCCAAATTAAAATTTTAACGGTGCCGAGAGACCCGACTACGGATCGTTTGCTAGAAATCTAGGCGAAAAAGTAATCTAGTTAACAATTAACTAAGGGATACGGATATACAACCTTTGTAGATCCGTTTGTCCACCTCCATAGCTCCGCAACGAAGTCCTCTCCGCTGTCCAAAAAGAATCCGGGCTCTCGCGTCGGCTTCGTCGGAGAATGGGCAAGCTAGGTCGTCGATGTCCATGCCGAAGATGATCTAAGTCGAGGCATCGCTAAATCAAGCTCCGACTTCACCAAGTCAAGAAACTTATGAAGTAAACACACTCTACTACTTGGCAAGAGGTAGAGGATGAAGAAATAGGAGTTGGGTTCACTTTAGAATTGGATTTCTCACTCATCTTCATCAATCACCATTGATGAAGTGGAGGTTTCTTCATGGAAGAAGATGAAGAAGAAGAAGAAAGAATTATGATAAGTTATTTAAAAAGAAAAGAATTTCCAAAATTATCATAATCCTAACTATGGTTATGTGTAGAGAATTAACCAAGGGTTAAAGGAATGGTTAGGGTTAAGGATAAGATAAGAATGGTGGACAAAGTCAAAGCTTCATGAAGTTTCAACTAAACAACAAATAAAGCCACCATTCTTTTCTCTTCTCATTTATTTTCCAAAATGAAATGGATAAATAAATAAGTGAATAAAACAAAACCCTAACCATAATCATGTAACCATGGTTTGATCTTTACACAAAAACCCTAGCATAACATGTATCATCAATCATGATACAATCAAGTGCACAAAAGTATATCGCATATACAATGCGCACATCCGAGTGAGAAAATCCATCTTAAGTGAACCGATACTAGTTAACGCAAAGTAATATATCAAATATATAATTATGCATTAAATCATTAAATCAACTCTTGATTTAACGATCCGGTCATATCGCATATAACCAGCTAGTATCCAATGTATCGGCTTATCGAATCAATCCTTGATTCGATAATTAGGTTATATCGCATACAACCATTCGACACATTGATCGCGAGAATGAAATACGGTGTCACATACACGCATTACTCTCGGTCCCGCACATATCTCATATGCACTCCTATTTCGTTTCGCTTGAGCCAGGAAACCTCTGTGTAGGACTCTAAAGACTCGTCAATACGCCGGCAGCGGATGATGATCATATCAAACATCCACAAGCCGCAAGCGGTCTGCTAAACGTAACGGCCACCCGGGTATTGAGCGATCTGAAGATCGACGAGCAAGCCCGCTCACACTCCAGTGAATCCGACCAGTAACACTACCGTACAGTCCGGTCTGATCGTCTGATATGTCGCATATCTTGCCTAGGGGTGGTAAACGTCAGACCCCAATAGCTCGATAAGTCGTGTCGATATGAGGCTCATAACGGGTCGAGAAACTACTGGTAACACTTACCAGCAATTCTCTGATCAGCCCTGGCCAGGGACTTCCTGTTATAGCCAATCGAACACAGCGCAACATCAACCCCCTATACCGGGAGAGACGAATCCCCTCCTATCGCTCATTGCCTCCATGTGACTCGGGACTGTACCCAAAAACCACCATTTTGCACGCCCTCTTGGACGTGGTAAGATGGAAATCAAAGCACAGTAGAAACCACACAAGACTCTATGACGATCTCGGGTCAACAGACTACTCTGTACCAGTGTCACCAGAGAACTGCCATCTGACGTGAGGTATAATACCATATGGGAGTTCTCGGCGAGTCCGTCCAGTGTACCCAGTCTCTACTGAGCACCCGTATATCATCTCTGATGTCAAACACCAATGGATATGGGATCATCCATCGCCCATCTGTATGGGTCGAGAAGCTACACGCTAGTCTACTCTGGTATATCGATGCCCCGTCTCGATACACCCTCGACTAGGGACTTTGAAGGATGTACTTATGGACTACCATGTCCCCACTAGTATGATCCGCATCACAGTCCAGGTAGTCAAGCACACATCCTAAGGGCTTTACCAACATGTAACAGAGAGACAATCAATATACACGTTAAGGTAAAGTTCAACCAGATAGCATACTATCATGTCGAGCAAGAAAGTCCTCCCTATATATGTCCCAGCATCCACTACAATATACATCCTATGTACAGTAATGGCCTCTAGGGCATACATATAACTAACAATCTCCCACTTGCACTAGGGCCATCTGATAGCAGTGGTTGCAGTATCTCATACTCAACCATCCCATAAAAGTCTCTCTCTGGGAACAGGCCTTTGTGAGTGGATCCGCTGTGTTGTCCTCTGAGTCTGCTCTCCTAACCTCGATCACCCAGGAGATCAATCATCTCCATGATCAAGTGATACTGCCTTAGAATATGTCTGGATCACTGATGGGACCTGCGTTCCTCGGCATAAGCCACAACTCCATTGTCTCACAATGCGAGGAACATAGTTCATCTCATGAACCAATATACATCCAAACAGCCTCTTTGGTAGCATCTTAAGTAGCGATGTATCGTGCCTTTATCGTCTAGTATGTCACGGTATCTAGCTTGGAACTCTTCCAACATACCGTCCCTTTACTGAGGGTAAAGACAATGCCTGCGACTGACACTCAGTCGTCATTATCACCCTGGAACCCTTCCAGTGATTCTCCCCAGGATCGGTTGATACCGTCTCACTACAACTAGTGAGAGTCCTAACATCCAATTAGATCTATCTCATAGATCCAAACACCCAGGATTTAGGAGGTATCACTTTGATCCTATATGGAGAATCATTGTGATATGCGGAGATTGATCGAGCGTAGCATAGGAAACTCCTTCCCTATCAAGAGTATGTCATCCACGTACTCTACGAGGATCATCACCATACTCCCTACTACCTTTTTGTTTATACAAGGTTCATCTACCATTTTGATGATGTCAAACTCTTTGACTAATTCATCAAAATAGATGTTCCAACTCCGCAATGCCTGCTTTATCGTATAAAGCATCTTGCACACGTTTCCGCTGCTCCCACTGTCTACGAAGCCCTCTGGCTGTGTACTTATAGACACTCTCTTCTAAACATCATTTAGAAAAGCAGTCAAGACACCCAACCACCAGATATCGCAGTCATGGTATGTAGCCGTGGCAAGTAGGATCTGGATGGACTTAAGCATAGCTACTTGAAAAAGGTTTCATCATTATTCACACCTGGTCAATGATGCACACTTTTATCAAGTCTAGCTTTGAAAGTCTCAACTTTTCGATGTACACCAAGTAATCTTCTCAAGATATACTTGCTCCTGATGGGGATTTAACCCTTCAGATATAGCAACTAAAGTCCATACTTTGTTGGTGTATCAGGATTCCATCTCAGATCGCTAAACATCCAGCCATTCTTACAGAGTCTTACTCCTGATGGCCAGCTCGAAACTAGTTGGGTCATCATCTCATGATGCAATCCTCGCTCCTACTGTCATAGAGAAACCGAAGTATCTCTCAGGTGGGTGAGGAACCCTACTAGATCGGCGGAGTGGTTGAGGTTCGTTGGTAACTATTGAATCCTTTGGTTCTATCAGCTGTATTTTGTATAGCTGGAACCTTTCCAGTTCTACATAACAGATCTTGCCTCGAGCTTGTCCGGATTTTGCTTTTAGACATAGGCCGGACAACCCCAAATCTTAACTAGCTTAAGACATGGGCTCTTCCCATACCATATCTCATATGGAGCGGTAGGCAACTGATTTGATTTGAACCCTATTTAATAGGTATGCAGCTTCTCAAGTGCATAACTCCCAAAAGGAAACAGGTAACTCAGTAGTACTCATCATAGAGCACACCTTATCATATAGGGTGTATCTGCTCCGCCCTGATATACCATTGTGCTATGGTGTATACAGAGGAGTAATGCTGAGAGAGAATCTCATTCTCCTTTAGAATAGTCCAGTATTTCCGTGCTCAAGTATTCTCCTCCCTGATCACATCAAAGGACATAATACTTATACCCGTATTGGTTCTCTACTTCTAACATATATTCTGTGAATATCTCAAAAGGTTCGGACTTATGTTTCAACAGGAACGTATGTCTGAATCTTGAGAGATTATCAGAGAATGTAATGAAGTATAAAGAACCGGTCTTGGCATGTGTAGACAGGGGACCTACATACATCAACATGTATCATCCCAAGAGTTCACTAACTCTTTCTCTGTTTCCAATAAACGGAGCTTTGGTCATCTTATCTTTGTGACATGACTGGCGAGTTTCACAAGATGTAAATTCAAACTTATTTAAATATGCTTCTATATGTAACTCTAGCTAGTCGGGTCACTTTGATCTGACCTAGTCTACAATGCATCAAGTAGGATTCGTTCATTTCTGAACTCTTCCTCTTGTGTGTGTTCAGTATACTAAGAACTGTAGTTTGATTTAGAACATCAATGCTTTTAGATAACGTGCCTGAACCGATCAACTTTTGATCTAGGAAATGTTCAAAACATTATCCATTCATACAAAATTATATCCTTTCTTTTCTAACAAAGAGAGTGATATGATTTGGTATATCAGGTTCGGTATCTAATAACATTCGTTCAGAATCAATGTATTGGTAATACAGGGTGACAGTGACCGACAGACTTGGCTGCAACACTTGCCCCGTTTTCTGCCTCATGAAACTTATCACCTGTTCTCAGTTCTCTACCTTTCTGTAGCCCTATGTAACAGATTACATATCTGGGATCCTGATCTGGTATCACATACCCAGGACGTAAAGGATACTGAGAAACAGTTCTGTGTAATGAACATACCCGAAGATGATGCATCAGCATGCACTCTCTTCGTTTGGGCGGCACGGGAATCTTGGTATTCCCCAATTTCCTGCTCTGTCTTATAACAATTATAAGTTGGAGCGGGACCAACGTTCCCCAGCTCAGTATAACAAGCGGGTTCGGTCAATATTCCGTATTATTATCTTGATTAAGGCGTGATATGGTCGCTACCTGGAGAGAGAGAGAAGAAAACACTCAGCGTGCGCTCTTGCAAGAATAGATTGGTTATTATTTTATCTAATCAGGATGGCTCCCACTGCTTTTTATCAAATCTTCCTTCAAACCCTAAAAGGAAAGACTAGCCGGGATTAATTACACACTACAAGTTCGCCAATCTTTCACCCAGGCCAGTGTCGGTACTTTGAGGGAGGTCCCCCGTGCTTTCGCACGAACCTAATTAATGTAAACCTCGTTTTCCCAGAGGCGTAACCCCGTTGACACCTTTCTAGACACCTACTTGATCGGCTAATTGTAATGTATAAAACTCTCCCAGGAGTAACACTTACTCGCAGCGGGTATCGGGATCCAACTATCTCATAGAAGGTATGCAATCTCATTGCAAATTTCAACACTTGAAATTCCCGATAATATTTTGCCCCTAGCGTCCTATGACCTTGACGCAGGCCAACAAACCATAGTCCGCTAGTCAAGTCCAACCCGTCATTTCCTGATTGAATTAAACCCACCCGCACGACCCTTGACGCAGGCCAACAAAGTCGCACGACTACCCTAATCCAATCACATCATATGCTTATGCAGATAAGCACCAGTTAGCTACCGCACACTACGCCTTGACGCAGGCCAACAAACGTAGCACGAATACTAACTACTACTTATCTGAAATGACGGAGGGCTACGACAGGTTTTTCTGAAAACCTATTGCGTAATGAACTTGATATCGTTGTAGAATCAAATGATTTTAAAATGGAGTGCTTTTGAGGCTTTTCTTGTTTTGCTAAGGGAGTCACTCCTGGTGAAGGGATCTCGGTCCTTTCCTCATCGAATAAGGTGCAGGATATATCTCATATACCGCTGTGCAAAGCAAAAACTCTTAAAAGCAATCAAAAGACAAACCGAGTGTGTAGCATCTGCCAGTTATTGCTAAAGGAGTCACTCCCGGTGAAGGGATCTCGGTCCTTTCCTCATCGAATAAGGTGCAGGATATATCTCATATACCGCTGTGCAAAGCAAGAACTGTAGCTACCTGTTTTATTTTGAAATTCGATTCTACAACATCTTAGGTTTCTTTTATTTCATTAATCACATTAATGAAGTCCCATCATTTAATTACCTAAACATCACAGATAAATACGACGTACACTTATGCCATCCGCATTCGCCTCGATGTCCCCTCGTGCACCGTTAGGTTAGGTAACTAACGGCAGAGCGGGGCAGGGCTAGCGCGGGTGTAAAACATAAGTAACGCCTATATAATATATCATATATACTATATACTGTATCTATCAAAGAACATCACATGATCACATCACAGATATCGCAGCAGAAGAATCATATGAAATATTGGATATACTAGGACGTCCGTGTTTTCAATACGAGCCAGTATAAAACACGGATTCCACGGTCGTGATGAATAGCCAAACCCACACCCCAAGACCCCTACGAGAGCGGCAAGCAACCCTACCAATTCTGGAGTTAGGAGACCCGGACTCGACTCCTCGAGTTGGTCTCCCACTGGACTCCAGAACCCGGTTACTTGTGCCCTCCTCCTTGGGTCTATCCTAGTGCGGAAAAGTAAATAATATACAAACGGTGACTACTTCCGCAACCTGGAAGCGCCCCAATAAAAGAATATTACATACAAGTTTTTACATGAATGAAAATGAAAAACACTCATCTCACATAAAAACCCCCGGCTATTCAAACACGACGATCCAATATAACATATCCAGCAACACATAACATCACATGTCATCAACGTAAGTAAATATGCGCATCCCAATTGTCGTTGACATATAGCAATGAAACCGGCGATATCACATATTACACTTACGGTCACAGAAAAGAAAGTGTAAAACTACAACAGTTGGAATCCGCAACCACCTCAGACATCGCATGCCTGACCAAATGAATTCCTTAGACATCACATGCCTAACAATTATAAACCCCGCATTTTAGTCTCAAAATCGAAAACACTTTTCAATATCAAGTCGGGCAATTCAACAAGATTCCCGACATCCTGATCGAATACTCGTCGCAAACTTCAGTAGACGGCCGCACCCCCGATACCGTCGACGAAGTGCACCAAGGCGGAACACCGCTACCGCGAGCACCCGAACGGATGCTTTCGGCGACGGGGTTCTCCTACAGTCACTTGGTCGGGGCTATGGAGTGAGGCTGTCTATTAAGTTTACCCGGCGAGTATCCGCGTACGCTACGTGATTGCGACGGACTTTTGATCACATCAAAATTCCGTGGCAACCGATCAAGTGAGACTAAATTGCTAGATTTACAACATTCATTCAGTTATCTCATAACTTATTGTGAATTCCAATTATTGTATCCCATTCCGGATAAATAGAAAATGTCAAACTTTCCGATCGAACAATCGAACACCCAAGTTTTCCCGAAACTGATCAACACATGAAACAAGTATAACAACATTCCGTTCGTGCCTCAGTACCAACGGTCCAGCCGTAGAAGGGTCAAGCCAACGCCTCACATGTGGCACGCCGTACTGCCCCAAACCCGAAGGTTCAAAGGGCAGTTCAAGACGGTCACATAATCGAGTTAAGGTTTGTTGTCTTCTAGAGGGTCCATCGCGTTACTTGCACTACTTAGAACGTCGTTAAACTACGGAAAAATCCAACACTTGGAAATTTCCCGACAGGGGAAAAATTGGGTATTTATATCCGGTCGAACTTTTTAACATATTCTAAAATTTATCCGGAAATCCACACAGACAAAATTTGATACCCCGATCGAAACACCGAATTCCCAAAACAACTCCAGAAAAATCAACTCTTGAATAAATTTTAAAAATTCCCAGAAAATCCAGCACAATTTATCAGGTATTACTGTGCAAAAAGTACGGAATGATCCATCAATATTGCCGCGGAACTGCCGCAGAAGCAATGCTCCTGCCGCGGTTCCGCCGCAAGTATTACTGTTCAGTGAAAAATTTTTGCATCGTAAATCATAAATTTCCCTGCTGAATTTTTTAGTAATTTTTAATTCTGGAAAAACCCAGATTTTCGAAAAAGTCCAGAGAGCTCATTTCCGGGTAGGGTTTCGGTTCGATCGGGTTTCAAATTCCGTATGGACTTCGCCTAAGGCTCTAGCTAGTCTCTGATACCATTTTAGGGTTCCTAGGCACCCTAATGAGTACTCACAAGGCATCGATCATGCCAAATTAAAATTTTAACGGTGCCGAGAGACCCGACTATGGATCGTTTGCTAGAAATCTAGGCGAAAAAGTAATCTAGTTAACAATTAACTAAGGGATACGGATATACAACCTTTGTAGATCCGTTTGTCCACCTCCATAGCTCCGCAACGAAGTCCTCTCCGCTGTCCAAAAAGAATCCGGGCTCTCGCGTCGGCTTCGTCGGAGAATGGGCAAGCTAGGTCGTCGATGTCCATGCCGAAGATGATCTACGTCGAGGCATCGCTAAATCAAGCTCCGACTTCACCAAGTCAAGAAACTTGTGAAGTAAACACACTCTACTACTTGGCAAGAGGTAGAGGATGAAGAAATAGGAGTTGGGTTCACTTTAGAATTGGATTTCTCACTCATCTTCATCAATCACCATTGATGAAGTGGAGGTTTCTTCATGGAAGAAGATGAAGAAGAAGAAGAAAGAATTATGATAAGTTATTTAAAAAGAAAAGAATTTCCAAACTTATCATAATCCTAACTATGGTTATGTGTAGAGAATTAACCAAGGGTTAAAGGAATGGTTAGGGTTAAGGATAAGATAAGAATGGTGGACAAAGTCAAAGCTTCATGAAGTTTCAACTAAACAACAAATAAAGCCACCATTCTTTTCTCTTCTCATTTATTTTCCAAAATGAAATGGATAAATAAATAAGTGAATAAAACAAAACCCTAACCATAATCATGTAACCATGGTTTGATCTTTACACAAAAACCCTAGCATAACATGTATCATCAATCATGATACAATCAAGTGCACAAAAGTATATCGCATATACAATGCGCACATCCGAGTGAGAAAATCCATCTTAAGTGAACCGATACTAGTTAACGCAAAGTAATATATCAAATATATAATTATGCATTAAATCATTAAATCAACTCTTGATTTAACGATCCGGTCATATCGCATATAACCAGCTAGTATCCAATGTATCGGCTTATCGAATCAATCCTTGATTCGATAATTAGGTTATATCGCATACAACCATTCGACACATTGATCGCGAGAATGAAATACGGTGTCACATACACGCATTACTCTCGGTCCCGCACATATCTCATATGCGCTCCTATTTCGTTTCGCTTGAGCCAGGAAACCTCTGTGTAGGACTCTAAAGACTCGTCAATACGCCGGCAGCGGATGATGATCATATCAAACATCCACAAGCCGCAAGCGGTCTGCTAAACGTAACGGCCACCCGGGTATTGAGCGATCTGAAGATCGACGAGCAAGCACGCTCACACTCCAGTGAATCCGACCAGTAACACTACCGTACAGTCCGGTCTGATCGTCTGATATGTCGCATATCTTGCCTAGGGGTGGTAAACGTCAGACCCCAATAGCTCGATAAGTCGTGTCGATATGAGGCTCATAACGGGTCGAGAAACTACTGGTAACACTTACCAGCAATTCTCTGATCAGCCCTGGCCAGGGACTTCCTGTTATAGCCAATCGAACACAGCGCAACATCAACCCCCTATACCGGGAGAGACGAATCCCCTCCTATCGCTCATTGCCTCCATGTGACTCGGGACTGTACCCAAAAACCACCGTTTTGCACGCCCTCTTGGACGTGGTAAGATGGAAATCAAAGCACAGTGGGAACCACACAAGACTCTATGACGATCTCGGGTCAACAGACTACTCTGTACCAGTGTCACCAGAGAACTGCCATCTGACGTGAGGTATAATACCATATGGGAGTTCTCGGCGAGTCCGTCCAGTGTACCCAGTCTTTACTGAGCACCCGTATATCATCTCTGATGTCAAACACCAATGGATATGGGATCATCCATCGCCCATCTGTATGGGTCGAGAAGCTACACGCTAGTCTACTCTGGTATATCGATGCCCCGTCTCGATACACCCTCGACTAGGGACTTTGAAGGATGTACTTATGGACTACCATGTCCCCACTAGTATGATCCGCATCACAGTCCAGGTAGTCAAGCACACATCCTAAGGGCTTTACCAACATGTAACAGAGAGACAATCAGTATACACGTTAAGGTAAAGTTCAACCAGATAGCATACTATCATGTCGAGCAAGAAAGTCCTCCCTATATATGTCCCAGCATCCACTACAATATACATCCTATGTACAGTAATGGCCTTTAGGGCATACATATAACTAACAGATCGCATGTCGGGCCTAGGGGGTTGGTAAAAGTCAGACCCCCAAAGGCGGTACAAGTCGTGTCGGAGTGTAGCCCAGAACGCCCTGAGATACTACTGGAATACCTACCAGTAAATCTCCTGCCTCGGCCGAGGGCTTTGCGTAATGGCTCTCCTAGACACAGCGCGACCTCACCCCCAATACCGGGAGAGACGAACCCCTGCAGATCCGCTCACTGCCTCCATGTGGCTCGGGACTGTACCCAACTAAAACCTGTTTGCACGACTCCTTTGAGCCGTGGTAGGGTAGTAATCAAAGCACAGTGGGAACTCACACGAGACAAATGACGATCTCAGGTCGATGAACTAACCTGTACACATGTCACCAGGGAACTGCTATCTGACGTCTGGTATAATCCCAACTAGCAGGTTCCCGGCGAGTCCTGTCCGGTGTACTCATAACCTAATGAGCACCTGTATACATCTTAGGTGAACCAACTGACACCAGTGGCTTATGAGACCGGCCACCGCCCCTCGTCGGGGTCTCGACTGTATACACTAGTCTACTCTGGAGAATCGATGCCCTGTCTCGAAACTCCCACGACTAGGGACCTTTTAAGGAGGTGCTTATAGACTACCAGCTCCCACGTATATGATCGCCATCATACTGCTGGTGGTCAAGCAAGAATCCTAGGGGCTCTATCAACGTGTAATAGCGACCTGTCAGGTCACCTAAAGCAGTACACGATGATAAAGGTAAACCAGATAGCATACTATCATCTCGAGTAAGACTGTTCTACCGGGATAGGTCCTCCCTCAATCATTGCAATCACGTGCCTGTGATCCAATAATTGACTCTGAGGGCACTATCTCCAACAATATGATATTATGTGTTGCTGCGATATGATGTGCAGGATTGTCGTGATTGAATAGCCGAGGGGTTTTATGTGAGATGAGAGTCTTTATTTTCATTCATGTAAAAATTAATTGTATGTAATATTCTTTTATTTGGGGAACTTCGGGGTTGAGGATGATGTCACCATTATTGTATATTATTTACTTTTCCGCATTAGGATAGACCCAAGGAGGGGAGCACAAGTGACCGGGTTCTAGGGTTCAGTGGGAGGCCATCTCGAGGAGTCGAGACTGGGTCTCCTAAACTCTAGAATTGGTAGGGTCACTTGCCGCTCTCGTAGGGGTCTAGAGGTGTGGGCTTGGCTATTCATCGCGATCGTGGAATGCTTATTTTCAATTGTTGGTTGAATACAAAATACGGACCTCCTAGATATCCTATTTTTTCATATGTGCTTCTGCTGTTGATATTCTATAATGTGATTACTTAATATCTAAGACGAATGGATTATTATTATATATATGATATATAACAAACGTTGCTTCTGTTTTACACCCGCGCTAGTCCCGTCCCACTATGCCGTTAGTTAAGTAACCTGACGGTACATAACGGGACACTGTGGCGAATGCGGATGGCATAAGTGTACGTTCTATTTTCGTTTTTTTCTGTGATGGCTTAGGAACTTAAATGATGGGACTACATTAATAAGATTAATATAAAGAAAAAGAAACCTAAAGATGTTGTAGAATCGGATTTGAAACACATTCGGCCTTTTTATGAAAAATGCAAAGTTTCAAAAGATACGGAGCTTAAGCCACTCCTTTTCTAAACTATTTTGATTCTACAACGAGATCAAGTTCAAAGCATTAAAGGTTTTCATAAAAACCATCCGCAACCCTCCGTCATTTTAGGAAGCAGAGTACTTAGTAATCGTGCTACGTATGTTGATCATAGTCAAGGCGTAGTGTACGGTAGCTAAGTGATGTCTTCCTACAAAGCATATGATGCGATCAGTTAAGACATTCATGTGATTATGTTGATCATAGTCAAGGGTCATATGGGTGTGTCTGGTTAATCATGAAATGACAGGTAGAACTTGACTAATGCTTATGATATGTTGACCATAACCAAGGTCATAAGCAGCTAGGGGTAAAAACCATATCAGGAGTTTCAAGAGTTGAAATTTGCAATGAGATTGCATACCTTCTATATGATAGTTGGATCCCGATCCCATTGTGAATAAGAGTTACTCACAGGAGAGTTTTGCACTTTACAATTAGCTAATCCAGTAGGTGTCTAGAAAGGTGTCAACGGGGTTTGACATCTGGGAAAACGAGATTTATTTTAATTAGGTCCGTGCGAAAGAGCGGGGAACCTCAAAGTACCGACACTGGCCTGGCTGACCGGTTAGCGAAGCTGTAGAATGTAATTAATCCTGGCTAGTTTTCTTTTTGAGATTTTGAAAGAAAATTTGATAAAAGCAGTGGGAGACATCAATTAGATAAGATAATAACCAATCTAATTCTTTGTAAGAGCATTTCGCTGAGTGTATTCTTTTCTCTCTCCTAATGGCAGATACCAGATGACGGGACTTAAGCTTCTTTTAGAGAAAAACAAACTGACGGGACCGAATTATAAAGAATTGCTGAGGAACTTGAACATTGCACTCACATAAGATAAAGTATCATATGTCTTTACTGCCAAAGCCCCACCCGTCCCAGAACCTTAATCATCTGTTTCGGATAAGGAGATCCGAAAAACATGGGATATTGATTGTGACACGGCCAAGTGCCTCGCGCTTGCTTCTATGGATAGTATACATCAGAAGCAGGACGAGAAGATGGATGTTCAATCCATCTTTCTTCATACAAAGGAGTTGTATGCAGAGCAATCTCGGACTTTGCGATATGAGGCATCTCGAAAGATGTTTCAGATGCAGATGGCCCCTGGCACATCAGCAGGAGAACATGTCTTGAAGATGATTGGTCTTATAGAAGAACTTGAGGATCTGGGATGGACCATGGATAATGAGCAATATACTGATATTGTTCTACAATCTCTCCCCCCTGCCTTTGCTCCGTTCATTGTGAATTTCAATATGAACGATTTGGAGAAATCACTGCCTGAACTTCTCAATATGTTGAGAAGTGCAGAGAGAACGCTTAAGACAGCGAAAACTCCCGCTCTGCTTGCTGGGCCATCTTCCTCTTCCATCCCAAAAGCTAAGGCCAAAGGAAAGAAGAAGAAGAAATCCACCAAACCGAAAGGTGGAGTTGTAAAGGCGAAGGGGAAAGACAAATCCGGGGCCGCGGGAAGTGGAAAAGTAGAATGTTTTTACTGCCATAAGTCGGGACATTGGAAACGCAATTGTGCTCTGTATCTTGCTGATCTCAAGAAGAAGAAGTATACTGATGCTTCTGCTTCAGGTGTGTTTGTAACTGAAAACTATTTTTCTATAAACTCTGCATCTTGGGTATTAGATACCGGTTCTGGTTCTCACATCTGCAATTGTATGCATGGATTGAGAAACAGTAGAGTTTTGAAGACTGGTGACCATACTCTTCGGGTTGGAAATGGTTCCGATGTACATGCAGTATCTGTAGGAGAGTATCATCTGGGGTTGACTTAGTGGTTTATTTTGGTTTTGAACCCTTGTTATTATGTACCTAGTATGCTATATAATATAATATCCGTTTCTTTGTTAGACAATGAAGGATATCATTTTGTATTGCAAAATAATGTTATGAACATTAACTTAAATCAATAGTTGATTGGGTATGGTACATTAAATAACGGTATTTACGTCTTAAACCAACACACAGTTTTCAATATACAACATACAAATAAAAGAAAATTTTCAGATATAAATGAAGCATTTTTTGGCATTGTAGACTTGGTCATATTAATGAAAAAGACTAAATAAGCTACATAAAGATGGATATTTAAATCCTTTTGAATATAAATCTTATGCGACTTGTCAGTCCTGTATCAAAGGTAAAATGACCAAAACTCCGTTTACTAGACACGGAGAAAGAGCCGTGGAACTTTTAAGCCGCATACATAGTGATGTATGCGGACCAATGTCTACACATGCTAGAGGCGGGTTTTCATACTTCATTACTTTTACTGATGATTTCTCAAGATTCAGACACGTGTTTTTATTAAAGCATAAATCCAAAGCTATCGAGAAATTCAAGGAGTACAAACTTGAAGTAGAAAAACAAACAGGCTTGAGCATCAAGAAACTTCGATCGGATCGAGATAGAGAGTATTTGAGTACAGAGTTTTCAGACTTCTTATAAGAGAATGGGATTCTCTCTCAGCTCACTGCCCCTTACACACCTTAGCACAACGGTGTGTCAGAACGAAGGAATCGTACCCTATTAGATATGGTACGGTTCATGATGAGTGATGCTGAGTTACCGCTTTCTTTTTGGGGATATGCATTGGAGACAACGATGTATCTGTTAAATAAGGTTCCAACCAAGACCGTGTCTACCACTCTATATGAGATATGGTGTGAAAAGAGACCATCTCTTAAAAGAGTTAGGATATGGGGTTGTCCAGCTTTTGTCAAAAATCAGAATCCGGATAAACTCGAGACACGATCGGTCATGTGTAAATTTGTGGGATATCCAAAACATTCATATGGATATCTATTCTACCACAAGGAGGAACAAAAGGTGTTTGTTTCTCAACATGCCACATTTTAGAAAATGAAATTTTTACAAATAGTACCGATGGCAATGCGGTAGAACTAGAAGAGGTTCTAGAGACAAAAATTACTCATGACGAATTGGTTGAAACTGATGTTGCAGTAGAACTTCAAGAACCTCAGCCGCTCCGGAGATCTAGTAAAACTTCTCTCCCACCGGAGAGAGACTATGGGTTTCTCGTTGTTGGTGATAGAGAAGATTGCATCATGGATGATGATGACTCTACTAGTTTTCAGTAAGCTATCACGAGTGGTGACTCAGTGATGTGGCTGGATGCCATAAGATCCGAAACGGAGTCCATGTAGACCAACAAAGTATGGACTTTGGACGTTGCACCTCCTGGGATAAAACCCGTAGGGTGCAAATGGATTTTTAAGAGAAAAATTAGTGTCGATGGACAGGTAAAGACCTTTAAAGCAAGGCTTGTAGCGAATGGTTTTCGTCAAAGACCAGGATTGGACTATGATGAAACTTTCTCTCCAATTGCAATGCTTAAATCCATTCGGATCCTACTTGCTATTTCTGCTCACTACGATTATGAAATCTAGCAGATGGACGTAAAACTGCATTTCTAAATGGTGATTTAGAAGAATGCGTTTTTATGGATCAGCCAGAGGGTTTCATAGACAGTGGGAGCAGCAGAAAGGCGTGTAGGTTGCTTAAATCCATTTGTGGATTAAAGCATGCATCACGGAGATGGAACATCTGCTTTGATGATACAATCAAAGAGTTTGATTTTGTAAAAAGTATAGATGAACCATGCATTTATAAGAAAATTGTAGGGAGTACTGTCACATTCCTCGTATTGTACGTGGATGACGTTCTCTTGATAGGAAATGATATTCCTGTTAGTGTATATGCCCTAGAGGCCATTACTGTATCATACTAGTATGTATATTACTTGATGGAAGCTTGGGATATTCACAGTTGTACAGACAATCTTGCTCAATATAGTAGTATGCTACTTGGTTTGTCTCTGCTTTAATGTGTACATGTGTGTTTATTTATTATATCACCTATACGCATTAGTAGAGCCCTTAGGATCTTTGCTTGATTACCGGCGTTGTGATGGCGATCACACTCGTGGGGGCTGGGTAATCTACAAGCACATCCTTATACACGTCCCTGGTCGTGGGAGTATCGAGATAGGGCATCGATGCTCCGGAGTAGACTAGCGTATGCGCTTCTCATCCCAGCACGGGAGACGGTCTGTCCCACAGCCGTCAGTACGTCGTACTTGAGATAGTATGCGGGTGCTCGTTGGGTTACGAGTACACTGGACAGGACTCGTCGGGAACTGATGGTTGGTATTATACCTATCGTCAGTTATCAGTTCCCAGGTGACATGAGTACAGCTTAGTCCGCTGACTTGACACTGTCACTTCGCCTCGAGTGTGTTCCCACTGTTCTTTGATTACTACCCTACCACGGCTCTACTGAGTCGTGCAAACAGGTAGTAGTTGGGAGCAGTCCCGAAGCACTTGGAGGCAGTGACGGTTAGACAGGATTCGTCTCTCCCGGTATTGGGGGTTGACATCGCGCTGTGTCTAGGAGAGCCATTACACAAGTAGTCCCTGGCCAGGGCAAGCGAGATGTACTGGTAGGTTCCAGTGTTATCTCAGGGTGTATTGGGCTTCACTCCGACACGACTTGTACCGCTATTAGGGGACTGACGTTTACCGCCCCCCTAGGCCCGCCATGCGATGTATCAGACGAACAGACCGGACTGTACGGAGAATGTCACATTCAGACTCAGTAGGAGTTCAGATGGGGTTTCACCTCGTCAGCCTTCTTGTCGGCATCTACCTGGGGACCGTTACGCACAGCTAGTGCCGCTTGCGGTCTGTGGTTAAACCCACTGCCAGCGTAGTGTCGAGTCTTTAGAGTCCCACACAGAGGGTTTTCGCCTCTGGGCAAAACAGAGTAGAGGTCGCATGGTTTTGCGACAGGATTCGTTCTCATCCGCGCACTTGTGCACGTTTGGAGTCCGGACGGATTATACTGGCAGGATATGGTTTGAGCCAGATACTGGTATATGTTTTGGGGGTTGCTTTTATCTCTTGGTATTCTTGTTCCTCGGAACGAGAATACAGGTGTGTATGCACAGTTGCTTGAGGCGGAGGATGAGGTTTTTCATTAGGGTTTCGGAACGGGTGCGTATGCACAGTTGACAGTCTTCATTTTCCAAACCCTAATGGATTTATATATTATCTATTAATAATAGTAATTAAATGAGAATTATGTTATGGTTGATTTTTGTTGACTTGTTGACCTTGGTTGACTTGTTGACCATTGACCACTTTCATGCCTTGAAAGTCTTCCTTGATTCATGCTTACACTTCATTTAAAGAAGTATGATAGTGGTCATTCCAAAATTACCATCAACTATTCTTATTTCAATTATTATCATTTAGATAATATTTTTTCTTTTGCATTATGGTTGCAAAAAGAAAAAGAGAGCTCATTCTTTCATATCTATTCTCTCTCCTCTCTTCATCTTCTTCCTCCTCAAGCTCAAGGTGATTCCTTCTCATGTGTTGAGATTCCTTCACCTTGAAAAGAAAACAACCCCTAGACACTCTCTACTCTCTCTAGGGTTCAAGGTTTAGCAAGCCGGAAACCCTAGTTCACTCAAAGATCGAGGAAGAGCCCAAAGGTCGAACCTTCAAGGTGGATCTATCTTCGGCAAGAAGAAGGCGACGAGAAGAGAACCATTCAAGCTTCTACAAAGAACAAGAAAGAAGAACAACAACAAGAAGAGAAGGAGTTCAAGTTTAGGTATAACCATCAACATAGTAGCTAACTCTCTTTAGCAAGTATGCTAGTTTAGTTTAGCAAAGATCCGGCTTTTACGGTCCATGTTACAAAGTTTAGAAAAAATTTTGATTTACCGTTTCCGCAACCCCGTAAGTACCGGGAGAGGTAACGTGGACCTAACACTGGTATCAGAGACTAACTAAACTTAAACTAGCTTGGTAGCGAAGTGTATGGAAGTTCGAAACCGAAAAATCGCAAAACCGGAAAAACAAAACCCTAAGTTTCTGTTGAATTTTTTTTCTGCTCTAAATGAAAAACTTTATACTTGTAAAATCGTCTCAGGGTTTTGTTTGAACAAAGAAGAAAAACGATGACGTCATTCATTTAAATCGCCGCGCTTCCGCGGCACGAGGTAGGCATGTGCCGCGGAAGCGCCGCAGGTTGGTTTCCTTGCTGCATCGTTTTTCGTGCAGTGTTCTTCTGGTGGGATTTTGGGATTTTTCAGATATATTATATGTGCCCAGATTTTCCAGAACTGAAATTCACTTTTGGGGTCCTATAATTCCGTATTTTTTTCGAACTTCGCTACATTTTGGCTATGTTGGTTATATCTGTGATGTTTGCATGTATTGAACGTCGGCTAATCGCTATAAGACGATTAGTCGGGGTTATACATGATCTGTGTTTGATATTGGAATGTGTATATGAATGTGTTGGACTGTCGCGGGTGAATAGCCGGGGTGGATGTGAGATGAGCTTTTGTTTTTCTTTCATTCATTGTAAATGTAAATTGATGTAATAATATTATTTGTTTGGCCGCACAACCGGGTCGGGGTTGTAGCCGTCATTGTATAATTCTTTTTACTGTTTTTGCTCCTAGGATAGACCCATGGAGGGGGTGCACAAACTACCGAGTACTTGGCGGGTAGTTTGCCGCACCCGTAGGGGTCTTGGGTGGGGTATTTGGCTATTCACCGCGACCGTGTTATCCGCTTTTCGTTCCAGGCTCGAAAGGATTGCGGATTGCTAGTATATCCAATGTATTCATCTGTGATCTGTAATGTCTATCATTGCTTTACTATTTAGGCGTTGCTTATGTTTTACAGCCGCGCTAGCCCAGCCCCCGCTCTGTCGTTAGTTAAGTAACCTAACGAGTGATGACGGGACCCCGTGGCGAATGCGAATGGCATAAGCGTACGTCATATTTTGGTTGTTTTCTGCAATGGTAGGATTAAATGATGGGACGCATTAAAAGAACTAATGCAAGAATATCACGCATTAAAAGAACTAATGCAAGAAAATAAACCTAAAAGACGTTGTTGGAACAAATTTTTCAAAAAGCTGTTATTGCAAGGACGTTCATTTTTGTTTTGCATCGCGGTATTCGGTTATGAATACCCAGCACCTCAGTCGACGAGGCAAGGGCCGAGATCCCTTCACCGGGAGTGACCCCTTGGACAAAAGTTTGCGTCAGGGTAATAACTTCACTATAGTCGATTATTCTTGCTTTGCATCGAGGTATTCATCTTACGAATGCCCAGCACCTCACTCGACGAGGAAAGAGCCGAGATCCCTTCACCGGGAGTGACCTCTTTAGCAAAAGTTTTCGCCACTGTATTTTTCAAAAAGGTGCTATCACGTTCCTTCAACGATATCAAGTTCATTACGTTAACGGGTTTTTCGCCAAAAACCCAGCCGTAGCCCTCCGTCGTTTCGGATAATTAATACTTAGTATTCGTGCTGCGTTTGTTGATTATTCGTCAAGACACAGTGAACGGTAGCTGAGTAGTAATTTTCTGTTGCACTAAAAGATGTGATTGGTTAGGACGGTCGCATGATTTTGTTGATTATTCGTCAAGGATCATGCGGGCGGGTCTAATGCAATCCTGGATAACGACGGGTTGAACTTGACTAGGACCTTTTGATTTGTTGATTATTCGTCAAGGTCACTTGGGTCCTAGGGGCGAAAACCACATCGGGAGTTTCAAAAGAACTGAAACTTGCAGATTTAGCATACCTTCTGGAGTGTGGTGACTAGAGTGGATTCCATCTAGGTTATCACACAATGACAGTTGGATCCCGATCCCACTGATGAGTTGGTTTACTCTCGGGAGATTATTTCACTTAACGATCAATGCTATAAACCTAGTAGGTGTCTAGAAAGGTGTTAGCGGGGTTACGCCCACATGGAAAAGAGGTTCTTTAATTAAGGAACTTCGCGAAAGCGTTGGAAAACCTCCCTCGAAGTACCGACACTAGCCTGGCTGAAAGGTTAAGCAAGTATTGTAACGTGAATTAAAACCCGGCTAGTTCTTCTTTTAAAAAGGTTTTAAGAAGGATTTGAGGAAACAGTGGGAGACACCCTGGTTAGATAAATTAATAAACCAATCTAATCTTGCACGAGCATACGCTGAGTGTTTCTTTTCTCTCTCTCCAGGCAGCAACCTTTTCACGCCCTAATCAAGATAATAAAATGTATCGCTTGACCGAACCGAATTCTTATTCGGGACTGGGGAAAGTTGGTTCAGCTCTAACTTGTGACAACAGTCATGAGTATGAGAATGGGAAAGAGGAAAGTATGGATTTCCAGGATACCCAGTTGAAGAAGAAGCATGGTTTTGCATCTACTTCAGGTGTTCTTGTAATTGAGAACTGTTTTACGGTCAGCCCTACCTCCTGGGTACTTGATACCGGATCAGGATCTCATATTTGTAATTTATTGCAAGGACTGAGAAAAAGTAGGAAAGTTGCACCGGGTGATATGTCGCTCAGAGTAGCGAACGGAGCACAAGTTTATGCGGCAGCCGTCGGTGAATATCACCTAGTATTGCCAAATGGCAAGACTATGATTTTGAACGATTGTTACTATGTACCCTCTATGGTTTGCAACATCATATCAGTTTCTTTACTCGATAAAGATAGATATAAGTTTGTTCTTGAAAAGAATATCATGAACATTTACCTTGATAAGGTACTGGTTGCAGAGGGTACACTGTTTAATGGTATCTACGTTCTAAATCAGAATACAGTTCTCAATATACAAAACACACGCAAGAGGAAGAATTCAGATATGAATGAGTCCTACTTATGGCATTGTAGACTCGGTCATATCGGAGAGAAAAGACTGAGTAAGTTGCATAGAAATGGACTCTTGAATGCGTTCGAGTTTTCATATTATGAAACTTGTCAGTCTTGTCTCAAAGGGAAGATGACCAAATCTCCGTTCACCGGACATGGAGAAAGAGCAAGAGAGCTCTTGGGACTCATACACAGTGATGTGTGTGGTCCGATGTCTATACATGCAAGGGGTGGGTTCTCGTACTTCATCACATTCACTGACGATCTCTCTAGGTTCGGATATGTGTATCTGATGAAACACAAATCTGAAGCTTTTGAGAAATTCAAGGAATTCAGAAAGGAAGTAGAGAACCAGACAGGCAAAAGTATCAAGATCCTCCGGTCTGACAGGGGAGGGGAGTACTTAAGCACGGAATTCCTAGATTACTTAAAAGAGAATGGTATTCTCTCTCAGCTTACTCCTCCTTATACACCACAGCACAACGGTGTATCGGAGCGGAGGAATCGTACCCTACTGGATATGGTTCGCTCCATGATGAGTAGTGCTGAGTTACCTCTTTCATTCTGGGGACATGCGCTTCAGACAGCGGCATACCTTTTGAATCAAGTTCCGTCCAAATCAGTGCCTAAAACTCCGTATGAAATATGGAGCAGTAAGAAACCATGTCTTAAGTTTATTAAGATATGGGGTTGTCCGGCCTATGTGAAAACACAGAAACCGGACAAGTTAGAGGCACGGTCAGTTCTCTGTAAATTTGTGGGATATCCTAAAGACTCACTAGGATATCTGTTCTACCACACTGAGGAACAGAAGGTGTTTGTATCTCGCCACGCTACCTTCTTAGAAAGGGAGTTTCTTGCAAAAGAAACTAGTGGGAGTTCGGTAGAACTGGAAGAAATTCAGCGACCACAAAATGTAACTGAAAATTTGGAGGAACCGCTAGATTCAATAACCCCAAACGAACCTCAGCCACTCCGCAGATCTGGTAGGATTTCTCATCCGCCCGAGAGATACTACGGTTTTCTCATAGACGGGGATCGAGAGGATTGCATCTTGGAAGAAGATGACCCTACCAGTTTCAGGCAGGCCATTATCAGTAAGGACTCTGATAAGTGGCAGGAAGCAATGCAATCTGAAATGGAGTCCATGTACGCCAATAAAGTGTGGACCATGGATATTGCTCCACCTGGGGTAAAACCCGTTGGATGCAAATGGATCTACAAAAGGAAACTTGGTGTAGATGGGCAGGTGGAAACCTATAAAGCTAGACTCGTTGCAAAAGGTTTTCGTCAAAGACCTGGTTTGGACTATGACGAGACTTTTTCTCCGGTGGCTATGCTCAAATCCATTCGGATCCTACTTGCCATTGCTGCCTTCCATGACTATGAAATCTGGCAGATGGATGTTAAGACGGCTTTCCTAAACGGTTGTTTGGAAGAGTGCGTTTACATGGATCAACCAGAAGGTTTCGTAGACAGTGGGAGCAGCGGAAAGGTGTGCAAGTTGCTTAAATCCATTTATGGATTAAAGCAGGCATCGCGGAGCTGGAACATCTGTTTTGATGAGGCAATCAAGGAATTTGATTTCATCAAGAACGAAGATGAACCCTGTGTGTATAAGAAGATTGTAGGACGAACTGTCGTATTCCTAGTCTTGTACGTGGACGACATTCTTTTGATAGGAAATGATATTCCTATGCTACAATCGGTCAAGCTATTTTTGTCACAAAGGTTCTCCATGAAGGACCTGGGTGATGCCTCGTACATTCTGGGGATCAAGATCTATAGAGATAGATCCAAGAGACTATTGGGACTTTCGCAGTCCAGGTACATAGAGACCGTACTAAAGAGATTTAGTATGGAGGATTCCAAGCGCGGTAACATACCCGCATTGCACAGAATTACTCTCTCCAAGAAGATGTCTCCTAAGACTGACGAGGAGAGGGTTCGCATGAGCACTATACCCTACGCTTCGGCGGTAGGATCTATAATGTATGCGATGCTATGTACAAGACCAGATGTAGCTTACGCGTTGAGCACGGTAAGCCGGTATCAGTCAGACCCAGGGGAGGACCACTGGATAGCAGTGAAGAACATTCTCAAGTACCTGAGGAGGACTAAGGAGATGTTCCTGGTTTACGGTAATGGAGACCTCAGGGTCGAGTCCTTTACCGATTCAAGCTTCCAGAGTGACAAAGATGACAGCAAGTCTGTCTCGGGTTTTGTGTTTACCCTCAACGGAGGGGCGGTATGTTGGAGGAGTTCCAAGCAGGATACCGTCGCAGACTCGACGATGGAGGCTGAATACATTGCTGCAAGCGATGCCGCAAAAGAGGCGGTCTGGATTAAGAAGTTCATTAGTGAACTTCAGGTGGTTCCGTCCATTGTTGACCCAATACCTTTGTATTGCGATAACAATGGGGCTATAGCTTTAGCGAAGGAACCAAGGTCCCATCAGAAATCCAGGCACATCTTAAGGCGGTATCACCTGATCAGGGAGATCATTGATCGACAGGAGATCGAGGTGCGGAGAGTGGATACAAAGGACAACACTGCGGACCCATTCACAAAGGCTTTACCCCAGACTCAGTTCGAGCGGCTGATCGAGATGATAGGTCTTCGATACGCCAGTACATGGCCTTAGTGCAAGTGGGAGATTGTTAGTGTATATGCCCTAGAGGCCATTACTGTATCATACTAGTATGTATATTACTTGATGGAAGCTTGGGATATTCACAGTTGTACAGACAATCTTGCTCAATATAGTAGTATGCTACTTGGTTTGTCTCTGCTTTAATGTGTACATGTGTGTTTATTTATTATATCACCTATACGCATTAGTAGAGCCCTTAGGATCTTTGCTTGATTACCGGCGTTGTGATGGCGATCACACTCGTGGGGGCTGGGTAATCTACAAGCACATCCTTATACACGTCCCTGGTCGTGGGAGTATCGAGATAGGGCATCGATGCTCCGGAGTAGACTAGCGTATGCGCTTCTCATCCCAGCACGGGAGACGGTCTGTCCCACAGCCGTCAGTACGTCGTACTTGAGATAGTATGCGGGTGCTCGTTGGGTTACGAGTACACTGGACAGGACTCGTCGGGAACTGATGGTTGGTATTATACCTATCGTCAGTTATCAGTTCCCAGGTGACATGAGTACAGCTTAGTCCGCTGACTTGACACTGTCACTTCGCCTCGAGTGTGTTCCCACTGTTCTTTGATTACTACCCTACCACGGCTCTACTGAGTCGTGCAAACAGGTAGTAGTTGGGAGCAGTCCCGAAGCACTTGGAGGCAGTGACGGTTAGACAGGATTCGTCTCTCCCGGTATTGGGGGTTGACATCGCGCTGTGTCTAGGAGAGCCATTACACAAGTAGTCCCTGGCCAGGGCAAGCGAGATGTACTGGTAGGTTCCAGTGTTATCTCAGGGTGTATTGGGCTTCACTCCGACACGACTTGTACCGCTATTAGGGGACTGACGTTTACCACCCCCCTAGGCCCGCCATGCGATGTATCAGACGAACAGACCGGACTGTACGGAGAATGTCACATTCAGACTCAGTAGGAGTTCAGATGGGGTTTCACCTCGTCAGCCTTCTTGTCGGCATCTACCTGGGGACCGTTACGCACAGCTAGTGCCGCTTGCGGTCTGTGGTTAAACCCACTGCCAGCGTAGTGTCGAGTCTTTAGAGTCCCACACAGAGGGTTTTCGCCTCTGGGCAAAACAGAGTAGAGGTCGCATGGTTTTGCGACAGGATTCGTTCTCATCCGCGCACTTGTGCAGGTTTGGAGTCCGGACGGATTATACTGGCAGGCTCTGGTTTGAGCCAGATACTGGTATATGTTTTGGGGGTTGCTTTTATCTCTTGGTATTCTTGTTCCTCGGAACGAGAATACAGGTGTGTATGCACAGTTGCTTGAGGCGGAGGATGAGGTTTTTCATTAGGGTTTCGGAACGGGTGCGTATGCACAGTTGACAGTCTTCATTTTCCAAACCCTAATGGATTTATATATTATCTATTAATAATAGTAATTAAATGAGAATTATGTTATGGTTGATTTTTGTTGACTTGTTGACCTTGGTTGACTTGTTGACCATTGACCACTTTCATGCCTTGAAAGTCTTCCTTGATTCATGCTTACACTTCATTTAAAGAAGTATGATAGTGGTCATTCCAAAATTACCATCAACTATTCTTATTTCAATTATTATCATTTAGATAATATTTTTTCTTTTGCATTATGGTTGCAAAAAGAAAAAGAGAGCTCATTCTTTCATATCTATTCTCTCTCCTCTCTTCATCTTCTTCCTCCTCAAGCTCAAGGTGATTCCTTCTCATGTGTTGAGATTCCTTCACCTTGAAAAGAAAACAACCCCTAGACACTCTCTACTCTCTCTAGGGTTCAAGGTTTAGCAAGCCGGAAACCCTAGTTCACTCAAAGATCGAGGAAGAGCCCAAAGGTCGAACCTTCAAGGTGGATCTATCTTCGGCAAGAAGAAGGCGACGAGAAGAGAACCATTCAAGCTTCTACAAAGAACAAGAAAGAAGAACAACAACAAGAAGAGAAGGAGTTCAAGTTTAGGTATAACCATCAACATAGTAGCTAACTCTCTTTAGCAAGTATGCTAGTTTAGTTTAGCAAAGATCCGGCTTTTACGGTCCATGTTACAAAGTTTAGAAAAAATTTTGATTTACCGTTTCCGCAACCCCGTAAGTACCGGGAGAGGTAACGTGGACCTAACAATTCCTATGCTACAATCGGTCAAACTATTCCTATCACAAAGGTTCTCCATGAAGTACCTGGGTGATGCCTCTTGCATTTTGGGCATTAGGATCTATAGAGATAGATCCAAGAGGTTATTGGGATTGTCCCAATCAAAGTACATTGACACCATCCTAAAAATATTTAGTATGGAAGATTCAAAGTATGGTGCCTTGCCCGCTTGCCATAGAATCACTCTCTCCAAGGACTTCTATCCGAAGACTGATGAAGAGAGAGCTCGCATGAGCATTATACCCTACGCTCTAGCCGTAGGATCTATAATGTATGCGATATTATGTACTTGCCCTGATGTAGCTTATGCACTAGCTATAGTAAGCAGGTATCAATCCAACCCAGGGGAGAAACATTGGATAGCAGTGAAGAACATTCTTAAGTACTTGCGAATGACTAAAGAATTGTTCTTGGTGTATGATAATGGGGATCTCCAAATGGAGGCCTTTACCGATTCTAGCTTCTAAAGTGATAAGTATGACAGCAAATCTATCTTAGGGTTTGTATTTACCCTCAATGGAGGGGCGGTTAGTTGGAAAAGCTCCAAACATGATACCGTTGCAGACTCCACGATGGAAGCTGAGTATATTACTGCAAATGATGCTACCAAGGAAGGCGTCTGGATGAGGAAGTTCATCGCGGAACTAGGAGTAGTTCTGACCATTGTTGATCCAATACCATGAAAGGTTCCTAGGCACTCTAGTAAGGTCTCACAAGGCATCGAACATGCCAATTTAAAATTTTTGGTGCCGAGAAACCCTAGACTACGGATCGTTGCTAGAAGTTTAGGCGAAACTAAAAGCTAGTTAACACTTAACTACTAGGATACGGAAATTACAACCTTTGTAGATCCGGATATCCACCTCCACGGCTCCGCAACGAAGTCTTCTCGCTGTCCATCTTGAAGCTTGGACTCTCGTGACGGCTTCATCGGAGAAACGTGCGGAATAGGTCGTCGGCTTTATGTCAAAGACGATCTACGTCGAGGTTGCACAAACTCAAGCTCCGACTTCACAAACTTGTGAAACTTGTGAAGTAAACACCCAAAACAACTTGGCAAGAGGTAGAGGGTGAAGAAATAGGAGGTGGGTTCACTTTAGAATTGGATTTATCTCACTTTAACTCAAGTTGCCATTTTTGTAGCAAGCTTGAAGAAGAAGAAGAAGATGAGCTCAAGAAAAGAATATGATAAGTCTTGTGATAAAATCAATTTTAAATCAAATACTTATCATAACTTGAACTAGGGTTAAGTGTAGAGAATTAACCATGGTCACTTGGATGGGTTAGGGTTAAGCATGAAGATAAGGATGGTTAGCAAAGTCAAAGCTTCATGAAGCTTCAACTTAAAACAAAAAGAGCCACCATTCTCATCATAATCCATTTCAAATAAATAAATAAACAAATAAATAAATAAATGAATATACAAAACCCTAATTATCATATTAACCATGGATTAATTCTATACACTTAACGAAATGATCAAGTATCATCAAACATGATACAAAAAAGTGCACGAAAGCATATCACATATACAATGTGCATCAACTGAGAAAAATCTGTTTAAAGTGAACCAATACTAGTTAATGCAAAGTAATATATCAAATATATAATTATACATTAAATCATTAAATCAACACTTGATTCAATGATCCGGTTATATCGCATACAACCGACTAGTATGTAATGTATCGATTTATCGAATCAATGATTCGATAACTAGGTCATATCGAATATAACCAATCGAAACATATATCGCGAGAATGAAATGCGGTATCACATACACGCATTATTCTCGGTCCCGCACATATCTCATATGCGCTCCTATTTCGTTTCGCTTGAGCCAGGAAACCTCTGTGTAGGACTCTAAAGACTCGTCAATACGCCGGTAGCAGATGATAATCATATCAAGCACCCACAAGCCGCAAGCGGTCTGCTAAACGTAACGGCCACCCGGGTATTGAGCGATCAGAAGATCGACGAGCTAGCCCGCTCACACTCCTGCGAATCCGACCAGTAACACTTACCATACAGTCCAGTCTCTTCGTCAGATACGTCGCATATCAAGTCTATGGGTGGTAAACGTCAGACCCCAATAACCCGATAAGTCGTGCCGATGTGAGGCTCGTAACGGGTCGAGAAACTACTGGTAACACTTACCAGCAAATCTCTGATCAGCCCTGGCCAGGGACTTCCCTGTTACGGCCAATCGAGCACAGCGCAACATCAACCCCCAATACCGGGAGAGACGAAACCCCTCCTATCGCTCATTGCCTCCATGTGACTCGGGACTGTACCCAAAGACCACCATTTTGCACGCCCTCATGGACGTGGTAAGGTGGAGATCAAAGCACAGTGGGAATCACACAAGACTCTATGACGATCTCGGGTCTACAGACTAACCTGTACAAGTGTCACCTGAGAACTGCCATCTGACGTGAGGTATAATACCATCTGGGAGTTCTCGGCGAGTCCGTCCAGTGTACCCAGTCTCCACTGAGCACCCGTATACCATCTCTGATGTCAAACACCAATGGATATGGGATCATCCATCGCCCATCACATGGGTCGAGAAGCGTATACGCTAGTCTACTCTGGTATATCGATGCCCCGTCTCGATACACCCACGACTAGGGACCTTGAAGGATGTACTTATGGACTACCATGTCCCCACTAGTATGATCTGCATCATAGTCCATGTAGTCAAGTACAAATCCTAAGGGCTTTACCAATATGTAACTATAAGACAGTATAAAGAGACTAGTGTACATGTTAAGATAAATGGCAACCAGATAGCATACTATCATGTCGAGCAAGAAAGTCATCTCTATATATGTCCAAGCATCCAATATAATATACATAATCTGTACAATACTGGCCTCTAGGGCATACATACAACTAACATACCATTATATTGTGATAATAATGAGGCTATAGCGTTGGCCGAAGAACCCAGGTCCCATCAGAATTCCAAACACATCCTGAGGCGATATCATTTGATCCGGGAGATTGTAGATCGCCACGAGATCGAGATTCGGAGAGTAGATACAAAGAATAACACCGCAGATCCACTCACCAAGGCCCTTCCAAAGCCGCAACATGAGCGTCATTTTGAGATGTTGGGTATGAGATACGCCAATAATTGGCCTTAGTGCAAGTGGGAGATTGTTGGATATATGTATGCTCTAGAGGCCATTATATGTATAGTGGATGCTTGGACATGTATATATGTATACATATGACTTTCTTGCTCGACATGATAGTATGCTATCTGGTTTACTTTATCTTGACAAGTTCATCTGATCATGCATCTTACTCATTTGGTACATGTTGATAAAGCCCTCAGGATATTTGCTTGACTACTGCGACTATGATGCAGATCATACTAGTGGGACACGTGTAGTTTATAAGCATATCCTTGAACTGTTCCTAGTCGTGGGTGTATCGAGACGGGGCATCAATATTCCAGAGTAGACTGGTGTATACCATTCTTGTCCCATATGATGGGCGATGGATGATCCCATATCCATCTGGTGTGGTGACACCAAAGATTGTATACGGGTGCTCAGTGGAGACTGGGTACACTGAACGGACTCGCCGAGAACTCCTATATGGTATTATATCTATCGTCGGATAGCAGTTCTCAGGTGACACTGGTACAGGTTAGTCTGTAGACCCGAGATCGTCATAGTGTCTTGTGTGTCCTCCCACTGTACTTTGATCTCCACCCTACCACGGCTCTACTGAGTCGTGCAAACAAGTGGATTTTAGGTACAGTCCCGAGGCACATGGAGGCAATGAGCGATAGGAGGGGTTTCGTGTCTCCCGTTATTGGGGGTTGATGTTATGCTATGCTCGATTGGCTATAACAGGAAGTCCCTGACCAGGGCTGCTGAGATTTACTGATAAGTGTTATTAGTAGTTTCTCGATCTGTTATGAGCCATACACCGGCATGACTTATTTAGTTATTGAGGTCGACGATGCCATCCCTAGACTCGATATGCATCATATCTGACGAAGTGACCGGACTGTACGCTAAGTATTTCCAGTTGGCTCGACGGGAGTTTTTGATAGCTTCGCTTGTTTTTCTTCTGATCGCTCAATACCCGGGTGGCCGTTACGTTTAGCTGACCGCTTGTAGCTTGTGGGTGTTTGATGTGATCATCACCTACTGTCAGCATATTGACAAGTCTTAGAGTCCCACACAGGAGTTTTCTAGCTCAGGCGAAACTGTAGGGTTCCTAGGCACTCTCAAGAGGTCTCACAAGGCATCAACCATGCCAATTTCAAAAATTACGGTGCCGAGAAACCCTAAACTATGGATCGTTGGCTAGAAATCTAGGCGAAAAGTAAACTAGTTAACACTTAACTAAGAGATACGGAAATACAACCTTTGTAGATCCGGTTCTCCACCTCCATAGCTCCGCAACGAAGTCCTCTCCGCAGTCCAAAAATAATCCGGGCTCTAGCGTCGACTTCATCGGAGAATAAGCGAGCTAGGTCGTCGATGTCCATGCCGAAGATGATCTACGTCGAGGCATCGCTAGATCAAGCTCCACCTTCACCAAGCCTTGAAAACTTGTGAAGGAAACACACTCTACTACTTGGCAAGAGGTAGAGGATGAAGAAATAGGAAGTGGGTAGACTTTAGAATTGGATTTATCACTCATTCTCATCAATCACCATTGATGAAGAATGGTTTTCTTCATGAAGGAAGATGAAGAAGAAGATGCTTTATGTTATGATAAGTATTGTTAAAAATAGAAAAGAAAACAAAACTTATCATAAGCTAACCAAGGTTAGGTATAGAGAATTAATTAGAGTTAAGTGGAATGGTTAGGTTAATGCATGAGACAAAATGGTCACAAAGTCAAAGGATTCATGAAGCTTCATGAATGAACAAAAGAATTCCACCATTTTTCTCATTGCATTTAAATTTCTTTTGTCAAAACAAAATAAATAAGTCAATAAAAGAATAAGTAAAAACCCTAATCATCCACTTAACCATAGTTTAATACTTTACACTTAACCAAAAAGTATGTATCATCAAACATGATACAATCATGTGCACAAATCATATCGCATATGCAATGCGCACACCGAGTGAGAAAATCTATTTAAAGTGAACCGATACTAGTTAATGCAAAGTAATATATCAAATATATAATTATACATTAAATCATTAAATCAACACTTGATTCAATGATCCGGTCATGTCGCACATAACCGACTAGTATCCTATGTATCGGCTTATCGAATCAATCCTTGATTCGATAACTAGGGTATATCACATATAACCTAATCAATACATTCATCGCGAGAATGAAATACGGTATCACATACACGCATTATTCTCGGTCCCGCACATAACTCATATGCGCTCTTATTTCGTTTCGCTTGAGCCAGGAAACCTCTGTGTAGGACTCTAAAGACTCGTCAATACGCCGGCAACAGATGATGATCATATCAAACATCCACAAGCCGCAAGCGGTCTGCTAAACGTAACGGCCACCCGGGTATTGAGCGATCTGAAGATCGACGAGCAAGCCTGCTCACACTCCAGTGAATCCAACCAGTAACACTACCGTACAGTCCGGTCTGATCGTCTGATATGTCGCATATCTTGCCGAGGGGTGGTAAACGTCAGACCCCAATAGCTCAATAAGTCGTGTCGATATGAGGTCTATAACAATTCGAGAAACTACTGGTAACACTTACCAGTAAATCTCAGCAACCCTGGCCAGGGATTTCCTGTTATAGCCAATCGAACACAGCGCAACATCAACCCCCTATACCGGGAGAGACGAATCCCCTCCTATCGCTCATTGCCTCCATGTGATTCGGGACTGTACCCAAAAACCACCGTTTTGCACGCCCTCTTGGATGTGGTAAGATGGAAATCAAAGCACAGTGGGAACCACACAAGACTCTATGACGATCTCGGGTCAACAGACTACTCTGTACCAGTGTCACCAGAGAACTGCCATCTGACGTGAGGTATAATACCATCTGGGAGTTCTCGGCGAGTCCGTCCAGTGTACCCAGTCTCTACTGAGCACCCGTATATCATCTCCGATGTCAAACACCAATGGATATGGGATCATCCATCGCCCATCTGTATGGGTCGAGAAGGTATACGCTAGTCTACTCTGGTATATCGATGCCCCGTCTCGATACACCCACGACTAGGGACTTTGAAGGATGTACTTATGGACTACCATGTCCCCACTAGTATGATCCGCATCACAGTCCAGGTAGTCAAGTACACATCCTAAGGGCTTTACCAACATGTAACAGAGAGACAATCAGTGTACACGTTAAGGTAAAGATCAACCAGATAGCATACTATCATGTCGAGCAAGAAAGTCCTCCCTATATATGTCCCAGCATCCACTACAATATACATCCAATGTACAGTAATGGCCTCTAGGGCATACATATAACTAACAATCTCCCACTTGCACTAGGGCCATCTGTAGCAGTGGTTGCAGTATCTCATACTCAACCATCCCATAAAAGTCTCTCTCTGGGAACAGGCCTTTGTGAGTGGATCCGCTGTGTTGTCCTCTGAGTCTCCTCTCCTAACCTCGATCTCCCTGGAGATCAACCATCTCAATGATCAAGTGATACTGCCTTAGAATATGTCTGGATCACTGATGGGACCGGCGTTCCTTGGCATAAGCCACAACTCCATTGTCACACAATGGTAGGAACATAGTTCATCTCATGAACCTATATACACCCAAACAGCCTCTTTGGTAGCATCTTAAGTAGCGATGTATCCTGCCTTTATCGTCTAGTATGCCACGGTATCTAGCTTGGAACTCTTCCAACATACCGTCCCTTTACTGAGGTAAAGACAATGCCTGCGACTGACATTCAGTCGTCTTTATCACCCTGGAACCCTTCCAGTGATTCTCCCCAGGATCGATTGATACCATCTCACTACAACTAGTGAGAATCCTAACATCCAATTAGATCTATCTCATAGATCCAAACCCTGGATTTAGGAGGTATCACTTTGATCCTTTATGGAGAATCATTGTGATAAGCGGAGATTGACCGAGCGTAGCATAGGAAACTCCTTCCCTATCAAGAGTATGTTATCCACGTACTCTACGAGGATCAACACCATACTCCCTACTACCTTTTTGTATATACAAGGTTCATCTACCATTTTGATGATGTCAAACTCTTTGACTAATACATCAAAACAGATGTTCCAACTCCGCGATGCCTGCTTTATCACATAAAACATCTTGCACACGTTTCCGCTGCTCCCACTGTCTACGAAGCCCTCTGGCTGTGTATTTATAGACGCTCTCTTCTAAAACATCATTTTAGAAAAGCAGTCATGGCACCCAACCGCCAGATATCGTAGTCATGGTATGTAGCCGTGGCAAGTAGGATCTGGATGGACTTAAGCATAGATGCTTAGAAAAAGTTTCATCATGATCCATACCTGGTCAATGATGCAAACCTTTAACAAGTCTAGCTTTGAAAGTCTCAACTTTTCCATGTACACCAAGTAATCTTCTCAAGATATACTTACTCCTGATGGGGATTTAACCCTTCAGATATAGCAACCAAAGTCCATACTTTGTTGGTGTATAAGGATTCCATCTCAGATCACTAAGCATCCAGCCATTCTTACAGAGTCTTACTCCTGATGGCCAGCTCGAAACTAGTTGGGTCATCATCTCATGATGTAATCCTCGCTCCCACTGTCATAGAGAAACAGAAGTATCTCTCAGGTGGGTGAGGAACCCTACTAGATCGGCGGAGAGGCTGAGGTTCGTTGGTAACTATTGAATCCTTTGGTTCTTTTAAATCATCAGCTGCAATTTGCATAGCTGGAATATTTCCAGTTCTACATAACAGATCTTGCCTCGAGCTTGTACGGATTTTGCTTTTAGACATTGGCCGGACAACCCCAAATCTTAACTGACTTAAGAGATGGGCTCTTCATTTTCCATATCACATATGAAGTGGTAGGCAACTGATTTGATTGGAACCCTATTCAATAGGTATGCAGCTTCTCAAGTGCATAACCCCAAAAAAAAAGGAAATAGGTGACTCAGCAGTACTCATCATAGAGCACACCATATCAAATAGGGTGTATCTGCTCCGCCCTGATATACCATCGTGCTATGGTGTATACAGAGGAGTAATGCTGAGAGAGAATCTCATTCTCCTTTAGAATAGTCCAGGAATTCCATGCACAAGTATTCTCCTCCTTGATCTCATCATAGGACATAATACTTATACCCGTATTTTGGTTCTCTACTTCTAACTTATATTCTGTGAATATCTCAAAAGGTTCGGACTTGTGTTTCAACAGGAACATATGTCTGAATCTTAAGAGATTATCAGAGAATGTAATGAAGTATAAAGAACCGGTCTTGGCAAGTGTAGACAAGGGACCTACATACATCAACATGTATCATCCCAAGAGTTCACTAACTCTTTCTCTGTTTCCAATAAACAGAGCTAGTGTCATTATATCTTTGTGACATGACTGGCAAGTTTCACAAGATGTAGATTCAAACTGATTTAAATATGCATCTACATGTAACTTCAGCTAGTCGGGTCACATTGATCTGACCTAGTCTACAATACCTTAAGAAGGATCCGTTCATTTCTGAACTCTTCCTCTTATGTGTGTTCCATATACTAAGAACTGTAGTTTGATTTAGAACATCAACGCTTTTAGATAACGTGCCTGAACCGATCAACTTTTGATATAGGAAATGTTCAAAACATTATCCAACAATACAAATGTATATCCTTTCTTTACTAATAAAGAGACTGATATGATTTTGTATATCAGGTTCGGTATCTAATAACATTCGTTCAGAATCAATGTATTGGTAATACAGGGTGACAGTGACCAACAGACTTAGCTGCAACACTTGCCC
This sequence comes from Agapanthus africanus, assembly GCA_030015575.1. Taxonomy (NCBI): domain Eukaryota; kingdom Viridiplantae; phylum Streptophyta; class Magnoliopsida; order Asparagales; family Amaryllidaceae; genus Agapanthus; species Agapanthus africanus. The sequence goes on along the minus strand of CM057345.1, from coordinate 386,360,515 downwards.
CGTTTTCTGCCTCATGAAACTTATCACCCGTTCTCAGTTCTCTACATTTCTGTAGCCCTATGTAACAGATTACATATCTGGTATCCTGATCTGGTATCACATACCCAGGACGTAAAGGATACAGAGAAACAGTTCCACATAATGAACACACCCGAAGATGATGCATCAGCATGCACTCTCTTCGTTTGGGCGGCACGGGAATTCCGGTAATCCTTAATTTCCTGCTCTGTCTTATAACAATTATAAGTTGGAGCGGGACCAACGTTTCCCAGCTCAGTATAACAAGCGGGTTCGGTCAATATTCCGTATTATTATCTTGATTAAGACGTGATATGGTCGCTACCTGGAGAGAGAGAGAAGAAAACACTCAGCGTGCGCTCTTTCAAGAATAGATTGGTTATTATTTTATCTAATCAGGATGGCTCCCACTGCTTTTTATCAATTCTTCCTTCAAACCCTAAAAGGAAAGACTAGCCGGGATTAATTACACACTACAAGTTCGCCAATCTTTCAGCCAGGCCAGTGTCGGTACTTTGAGGGAGGTCCCCCATGCTTTCGCACGAACCTAATTAATGTAAACCTTGTTTTCCCAGAGGCGTAACCTCGTTAACACCTTTCTAGACACCTACTTGATCGGCTAATTGTAATGTATAAAACTCTCCCAGGAGTAACTCTTACTCGCAGCGGGTATCGGGATCCAACTATCTCATAGAAGGTATGCAATCTCATTGCAAATTTCAACACTTGAAATTCCCGATAATATTTTGCCCCCAGCACCCTATGACCTTGACGGAGGTCAACAAACCATAGGCTACTAGTCAAGTTCAACCCGTCATTTCTTGATCGAATTAAACCCACCCGCACGACCCTTGACGGAGGTCAACAAGGCCGCACGACTACCCTAACTCAATCTGCATCATATGCATAAACAGATAAACACTAGTTAGCTACCGCAAACTACGCCTTGACGGAGGTCAACAAACGTAGCACGAATACTAAATAGGACTTATCTGAAATGACGGAGGGCTACGACAGGTTTTTCTGAAAACCTATTGCGTAATGAACTTGATATCGTTGTAGGATCGAATGAATTTTGAAATGGAGTGTTTTTTAGGCTTTTCTAGTTTTGCTAAAGGAGTCACTCCCGGTGAAGGGATCGTCGGTCTTTTCATCGTCGAATGAGGTGCGGGATATATCACATATATCACTGTGCAAAGCAAAAACACTTAAAAGCAATCAAAAGACAAACCGAGTGTGTAGCATCTGCCAGTTATTGCTAAAGGAGTCACTCTCGGTGAAGGCATCTCGGTCCTTTCCTCATCGAATAAGGTGCAGGATATATCTCATATACCGCTGTGCAAAGCAAGAACTGTAGCTACCTGTTTTATTTTGAAATTCGATTCTACAACATCTATAGGTTTCTTTTATTTCATTAATCACGTTAATGAAGTCCCATCATTTAAGTACCTAAACATCACAGATAAATACGACGTACACTTATGCCATCCGCATTCGCCTCGATGTCCCCTCGTGCACCGTTAGGTTAGGTAACTAACGGCAGAGCGGGGCAGGCCTAGCACGGGTGTAAAGCATAAGTAACATCTATATAATATAACATATATACTATATACTGTATTTATCATAGAACATCACATGATCACATCACAGATATCGCAGCAGAAGAATTATATGAAATATTGGATATACTAGGACGTCCGTGTTTTCAATACGAGCCAGTATAAAACACGGATTCCACGGTCGCGATGAATAGCCAAACCCACACCCCTAGACCCCTACGAGAGCGGCAAGCAACCCTACCAATTCTAGAGTTAGGAGACCCGGACTCGACTCTTCGAGTTGGTCTCCCACTGGACTCCAGAACCCGGTTACTTGTGCCCTCCTCCTTGGGTCTATCCTAGTGCGGAAAAGTAAATAATATACAAACGGTGACAACTTCCGCAACCTGGAAGCGCCCCAATAAAAGAATATTACATACAAGTTTTTACATGAATGAAAATGAAAAACACTCATCTCACATAAAAACCCCCGGCTATTCAAACACGACGATCCAATATAACATATCCAGCAACACATAACATCACATGTCATCAACGTAAGTAAATATGCGCATCCCAATTGTCGTTGGCATATAGCAACGAAACCGGCGATATCACATATTACACTTACGGTCACAGAAAAGAAAGTGTAAAACTACAACAGTTGGAATCCGCAACCACCTCAGACATCGCATGCCTGACCAAATGAATTCTTTAGACATCGCATGCCTAACAATTATAAACCCCGCATTTTAGTCTTATTATCGAAAACTCTTTTCAATATCAAGTCGGGCAATTCAACAGGATTCCCGACATCCTGATCGAATGCTCGTCGCAAACTTCAGTAGACGGCTGCACCCCTGATACCGTCGACGAAGTGCACCAAGGCGGAACACCGCTACCGCAAGCACCCGGACGGATGCTTTCGGCGACGGGGTTCTCCTACAGTCACTTGGTCGGGGCTATGGAGTGCGGCTGTCTATTAAGTTTACCCGGCGAGTATCCGCGTACGCTACGTGATTGCGACGGACTTTTGATCACATCAAAATTCCGTGGCAACCGATCAAGTGAGACTAAACTGCTATGTTTATAACATTCATTCAGTTATCTCATAACTTCTTGTGAATTCCAATTATTGTATCCCATTCCAGATAAATAGAAAATGTTAAACTTTTCGATCGAACAGTCAAACACCCAAGTTTTCCCGATACAGCTCAACACATGAAATAAGTCTAACAACATTCCGTTCGTGCCTCAGTACCAACGGTCCAGCCGTAGAAGGGTCAAGCCAACGCCTCACATGTGGCACGCCGTACTGCCCCAAACCCGAAGGTTCAAAAGGCAGTTCAAGACAGTCACATAATCGAGTTAAGGTTTGTTGTCTTCTAGAGGGTCCATCGAGTTACTTGCACTACGTAGAACGTCGTTAAACTACGGAAAAATCCAACACTTGGAAATTTCCCGACAGGGGAAAAGTTGGGTATTTATATCCGGTCGAACTTTTCAACATATTCTAAAATTTATCCGGAAAAACACATAGACAAAGTTTGACAATCCGATCGAAACACCGAGTCCCCAAAACAACTCAGAAAATTCAACTCTTGAAAAAATATTAAAAATTCCCAGAAAAATCACCACTGGAAACTAACAATTACTGTGCAAAATGATTTAAATAGTGTGGCCGTATGGCCGCGGAACCGCCGCATGAGGCTTGCTCATGCCGCGGATCCGCGGTGGGAAAGTGGAATTGGGCCTCCAAATTTCACAGTAACTCTTATATTTTCCTGATGTGTTTTCTGCATATTTTTAATGTGGAAAAATCCCAGAATTTGGAAAACGTCCAGAGAGCTATTTTGGGTTTGGGTTTTGGGTCGTTCGGACTTCAAATTCCGTCTAGACTTCGCCTAAGGCTCTAGCTAGGCTCTGATACCACTGTAGGGTTCCTAGGCACTCTCAAGAGGTCTCACAAGGCATCAACCATGCCAATTTCAAAAATTACGGTGCCGAGAAACCCTAAACTACGGATCGTTGGCTAGAAATCTAGGCGAAAAGTAAACTAGTTAACATTTAACTAAGAGATACGGAAATACAACCTTTGTAGATCCGGTTCTCCACCTCCATAGCTCCGCAACGAAGTCCTCTCCGCTGTCCAAAAAGAATCCGGGCTCTAGCGTCGACTTCATCGGAGAATAAGCGAGCTAGGTCGTCGATGTCCATGCCGAAGATGATCTACGTCGAGGCATCGCTAGATCAAGCTCCACCTTCACCAAGCCTTGAAAACTTGTGAAGGAAACACACTCTCCTACTTGGCAAGAGGTAGAGGATGAAGAAATAGGAAGTGGGTAGACTTTAGAATTGGATTTCTCACTCATTCTCATCAATCACCATTGATGAAGAATGGTTTTCTTCATGAAGGAAGATGAAGAAGAAGATGCTTTATGTTATGATAAGTATTGTAACAAATAGAAAAGAAAACAAAACTTATCATAAGCTAACCAAGGTTAGGTGTAGAGAATTAATTAGAGTTAAGTGGAATGGTTAGGTTAATGCATGAGACAAAATGGTCACAAAGTCAAAGGATTCATGAAGCTTCATGAATGAACAAAAGAATTCCACCATTTTTCTCATTGCATTTAAATTTCTTTTGTCAAAACAAAATAAATAAGTCAATAAAAGAATAAGTAAAAACCCTAATCATCCACTTAACCATAGTTTAATACTTTACACTTAACCAAAAAGCATGTATCATCAAACATGATACAATCATATGCACAAAATCATATCGCATATGCAATGCGCACACCCGAGTGAGAAAATCTATTTAAAGTGAACAGATACTAGTTAATGCAAAGTAATATATCAAATATATAATTATACATTAAATCATTAAATCAACACTTGATTCAATGATCCGGTCATGTCGCACATAACCGACTAGTATCCTATGTATCGGCTTATCGAATCAATCCTTGATTCGATAACTAGGGTATATCACATATAACCTAATCGATACATTCATCGCGAGAATGAAATACGGTATCACATACACGCATTATTCTCGGTCCCGCACATATCTCATATGCGCTCCTATTTCATTTCGCTTGAGCCAGGAAACCTCTGTGTAGGACTCTAAAGACTCGTCAATACGCCGGCAGCAGATGATGATCATATCAAACATCCAAAAGCCGCAAGCGGTCTGCTAAACGTAACGGCCACCCAGGTATTGAGCGATCTGAAGATCGACGAGCAAGCCCGCTCACACTCCAGTGAATCCAACCAGTAACACTACCGTACAGTCCGGCCTGATCGTCTGATATGTCGCATATCTTGCCTAGGGGTGGTAAACGTCAGACCCCAATAGCTCAATAAGTCGTGTCGATATGAGGTCTATAACAATTCGAGAAACTACTGGTAACACTTACCAGTAAATCTCAGCAACCCTGGCCAGGGATTCCTGTTATAGCCAATCGAACACAGCGCAACATCAACCCCCTATACCGGGAGAGACGAATCCCCTCCTATCGCTCATTGCCTCCATGTGATTCGGGACTGTACCCAAAAACCACCGTTTTGCATGCCCTCTTGGACGTGGTAAGATGGAAATCAAAGCACAGTTGGAACCACACAAGACTCTATGACGATCTCGGGTCAACAGACTACTCTGTACCAGTGTCACCAGAGAACTGCCATCTGACGTGAGGTATAATACCATCTGGGAGTTCTCGGCGAGTCCGTCCAGTGTACCCAGTCTCTACTGAGCACCCGTATATCATCTCCGATGTCAAACACCAATGGATATGGGATCATCCATCGCCCATCTGTATGGGTCGAGAAGGTATACGCTAGTCTACTCTGGTATATCGATGCCCCGTCTCGATACACCCACGACTAGGGACTTTGAAGGATGTACTTATGGACTACCATGTCCCCACTAGTATGATCCGCATCACAGTCCAGGTAGTCAAGTACACATCCTAAGGGCTTTACCAACATGTAACAGAGAGACAATCAGTGTACACGTTAAGGTAAAGATCAACCAGATAGCATACTATCATGTCGAGCAAGAAAGTCCTCCCTATATATGTCCCAGCATCCACTACAATATACATCCAATGTACAGTAATGGCCTCTAGGGCATACATATAACTAACAGAAACGATGTGGTGTGCATATGAGATATGTGCGAGGACCCGATTAAATGCGTGTATGAGATACCGTATATTAATCGGGCGTTTATCTATTGGTCGAGTCGTATGTGATATGACCGGTTTGTTAAATCAAGTGTTGATTTAATATTGACTTTATAGCTCACTTCTTATTAAACCCATTTTTTTACATTGATTTATGCATGCATGTATGCATAGTTTTTGTTCATGCACATAATGATGTGAATGCACACATACATACATACATGGTTTCATGGTTGTTGATACATGGGAGATGGCAATGCAAGACTCACATGGTTCATTTATATGTGTGTGTGTGTGTGTGTGTGTGTGTGTGTTTTGATATTGGGTAAAAGAAAATGGAAATTAAATCATTATTTGGTTTGTACACTCTTCTCTCTTTTGACCTAACATTAAACCATGGTTTAATTTTCATTTGGCTTTTGACTCAACACTAAAATATCTAGATATATATTGACCATGGTTTGGCAAGACATTATTATATGGTTGATATTTTATTTCTAATGCTAAGGATAATTATAATTGAGAATTATCTAAAAAGAGCTTTAGTTTTTCCATCTCCATCTTCTTCCTCTTTCATTCTCTCTTGAGATTTCTAGTGAGTGAGGTTTATAAAAAGAAAGGGTTTTGACGTGAGAAAAAAAACCACATCACCATTCTACACTACTCTAGCCCATTAGTGTAAAGTGTTTGCTTCATCCTCATTCTTGATCAAGTGAAGCAAGGAGCTTTGTGCAAAGGGACATCGGGTGGATCATCGTGGACTAGGAAGGTTTCTAGCGAGCTGTTTCAAACTCTAAAAGATCCAAGGAGTCACTAAAGCAAGTCTACAAAGGTTGTATTCTCTTCACTTAGTGATAAATAGTTTGTAGTATGTGATACTATTGATGTTACCCTAAAAATTCTAGTTAAGATTCATGGTTAGATTGCTTAGCACGTCCCTAAATTTTTATTATGGCATGAGTGATGCTAGCAAACCCTAGGCATGGTGCTAAGGAATCCCAACAAAAATATACAAATGAATGTGAAGGAAAGAAAGCTTACCGAGCACACCCCCAAACTTGAACTTGACAATGTCCTCATTGTTACGCTATACACAAAAGTCAACAAAATGTTTGTGGGGAAAAGAAAACAAAATGTATGTATAAGATTTTGTAGGGGAAGTGATTTATTCAAAATAACGCGGCTCATGTAAAAACATAAGCTCCCCAGTTTCCGCAGGCAACTCTAAGATTGGCTTGAGACGTTGGCCATTGACCTTGAAAGTATTGCCCGATTGCTGATCTTCAATGTCGACTGCGCCGTGAGGAAAGACGGTACGCACAAGAAACGGACCTGTCCAGCATGACTTCAACTTTCCTGGAAACAAATGAAGTCGGGAGTCGTAGAGCAGAACCTTTTGCCCCACGGTGAATGTCTTTCGGAGAATCGCCATGTCATGAAAAACTTTCGTTCTATCCTTGTAAAGTTTGGCATTCTCATACGCATCATTGCGTATCTCGTCAAGTTCGTTTAGTTGAAGTCTTCTTGTTTCACCGGCCTTTTCTAGGTTGACATTGAGCTGTTTGATTGCCCAGAACGCACGGTGTTCCAATTCAACAGGCAAATGACATGCCTTTCCAAAGATGAGTCGGTATGGGGACATACCTAGGTTTGTTTTGAAGGCCGTGCGAAATGCCCAAAGTGCGTCATTCAACTTCAACGACCAATCCTTGCAGTTATGGCTGACAATTTTTTCCAGAATCTATTTAATCTGTCTATTGGAGACTTCAAAGTGGCCATAAGTTTGAGGGGCGTTGACAATTTGTGGCTGATGGAGTACTTCTTCATCAGTGATTCAAAAGATCGGTTGCAAAAATGCGTTCCATTATCACTGATAATGGTGTGAGGCGTACCGAACCGAGAAAAGATGTTTTCTTTCAAGAATTTTACGACAACCTTGCTTTCGTTGGTTCGACATGGGATAGCCTCCACTCATTCGGACACATAGTCCACGGCTAGCAAAATGTACAAATTCCCAAAAGAGTTTGGGAAAGGCCCCATGAAATCAAAGCCCCAGACCTCGAAAAATTCTACAATCAGAATAGACTGTAGGGGCATCTGATTCCGTTTTCTAATCTTTCCCATGTGTTAGCATCGCTTGCAGGTTTTGCAGTATTCGAAAGCATCCTTACAAAGTGTCGGCCAGTAGAAGCCGCTTTGCAAAACCTTTTCAGCCGTCTTTCTGGGTCGAAAATGGCTCCCACAAGCTTGGTCATGGCAGAAGGACAGAACACTTCTTGTCTCAGAGTTAGAGATGCACCGTCTAATAATCTGATCAGGACAATATTTGAATAAGTATGGTTCATCCCAGTAAAAGAATTTGACCTGGGAAAGAAATTTAGACTTGTCCTGATTCGACCAAAAAGAGGGTGTTTTCCGCTGACTAGAAAGTTCACGATATCAGAGAACCAGGGTTCGAATGATACGGAGAGAAGTTGTTCGTCAGGGAACTGATCATTGATAGGAATTTCCTCGGTTGGTGCATTAGGCAAGCGAGACAAATGATCGGCCACAACATTGTCGGTTCCCTTCTTATCTTTGATGGTTAAGTCAAATTCTTGAAGAAGGAGAATCCAACGTATCAATCTGGCCTGGGCATCCTTTTTTGCAAAGAGGTGCTTAAGCGCAGAGTGATCAGTGTAAATCGTGACGTGGGTTCCGATCAAGTAAGGACGGAATTTCTCAAGTGCGTACACAACAGCTAAGAATTCTTTCTCTGTGGTGGTGTAATTCAACTGTGCGTCATTCAACGTCATGCTCGCATAATGGATAACATGCGGCTTCTTTTCAAGTCGATGTTCTAAGACAGCACCTATCGCAAAGTCAGAAGCGTCACACATTAGCTCAAAAGGTTCACTCCAGTCTGGTGCACTTAAAATCGGAGCAGAAGTGAGTTCCGACTTCAAAAGCTTGAACGCATGAAGATACTCAGAGTTGAAATCAAAGGAAGTTTCTTTAGCCAGCAAAGAAGTCAAGGGTCTAGCCAGTTTGCTAAAATCCTTGATGAAATGCCTGTAAAAACCGGCGTGGCCTAAGAACGCCCTTATGTCACAGACAGTCCGTGGAGGTGGGAGGCTTGAAATGGCGTCGATTTTTTCCTTATCGACTTCAATACCTTTTTCAGAAATGATATGGCCTAACAGGATGCCGTGTTTGACCATGAAATGACACTTCTCCCAGTTAAGTGTGAGGTGTTTTTCTTTGCATCATAGCATGACTAACTCCAGATGCCTCAAACACTCAGAAAATGAATCTCCAAAGACAGAGAAATCATCCATGAAAACCTCTGAGAATCGTTCTACCATATCAGAAAAGATGCTCATCATGCACCGCTGAAATGTTGCAGGTGCATTGCATCGCCCAAAGGGCATGCAACGGTAGGCGAAGGTACCAAAAGGACAAGTGAAGGTTGTTTTGTCCTAATCCTCCGGATCAATCGGGATTTGATTGTAACCGGAATACCAATCTAAGAAACAATAGTAGGCATGTCCGGCTAGGCGTTCAAGCATTTGATCAATGAAGGGCAGCAGGAAATGATCCTTGTGAGTGGCTGCGTTGAACTTTCTGTAATCAATACAGACTCTCCATCCCGTTTGTATGCGGGTTGGGATTAGCTCGTTCGCTTCATTCGTGATTACAGTGAGTCCCGATTTCTTTGGTACCACATGAATGGGGCTTACCCATTTGCTATCAGATATGGGATAGATGATCCCATTGTCCAGACACTTCAGCATTTCATTCCGTACTGCTTCTTTCATCACCGGGTTAAACCGGCGTTGAGGATCTTTGAAGGGGTTGGAATCATCGGTCATATGGATTCTATGCTGGCAGATAGCAGGGCTGATTCCTTTGATATCAGCCATTGACCACCCAATCGCTTCCATGTTCTTTCTCAGAATGTCCATGAGGGCCAACTCTTGCTCAGGCGCAAGGTCGGTTGCGATTATAACTGGAAGCGTTTCGTTATTTCTCAAGTACGCATACTTGAGGTGGTCAGGAAGAACTTTGAGGTCGAGTTTTGGTGCCTCCTCCACAGATGGTCGCACTTTAAGGGCTGGTTCATTACGAAGTGGTTCAAATTGGGGCCCCCAATGTGGTAGGAAGCCTGTTCAGGACTTAGCTTCTCAAGGAAAAGAAGCTCCTCAGAAAACAGTTCTTCAAACATTTCTTCAAAACACTCATGTTCGAAGTCAAATGTCCCCTCCTCAGACATATCGTATACAGCATTGACTTCAAAAGTGTCGTCGTGTTTCTTGCTTGCTTGGTTTCCTAGCGTGAAGATGTTGAGGTCAACTTTTCATGTTTCCAAATGAGAGTTTCATGGATCCATTACGACAATTTATCAACGCGTTGGATGTGGCTAGGAAAGGCCGTCCCAGTATGACTGGAATTTGATCGCTGGGATTGGTGAAGGGTTCAATCTCCAACACAATGAAATCTACGGGGAATATGAATTCCCCAACCTTGATTAGAACATCATCGATTTCTCCCCTCGGTACTTTCGTTGATCGATCTTCCAGTTGCAGAGTCACTCTGGTCGGCTTGAGTTCTTCCAATCCTAGTTGTTTGTAAACTGAGTCGGGAAGGAGGTTTACGCTTGTCCCTAAGTCTAACAAGGCACGATTTATTTGCTTGTCCCCGATAGTGCAAGAAATAGTCGGACAGCCAAGGTCCTTATATTTTACTGGAATGGATTTAGACAAGACATCGCTTAGTGTGGTGGCTAAGAAGACTGTTTTGGGCATATTTGTGCGTCGTTTTTTCGTGCACAGGTCCTTAAGAAATTTTGCATATGCCGGAACATGTTGAACCACGTCCAACAAAGGAATGTTGACTTCATAGCATTTGAAAACTTCTAACACCTTTTCCATATTTGCCGAAGGCTTCTTCGATTTCAACCTACTACGATATGGAGCCTTGGGCCCAAACACTAAGTTTGGAGAAGCTGCAGATGGAACAGGTGCAGAAAGCGGGAATGTTCTTGCTAGATCATCAGGGTGGTCTTGCGGCGAATTCTCAAGCTGCTTTGAAGGAGGTGTAGCAGACAACGACGACGAAGAAGAAGAAGAAAGTGATGAAGATGACGATAGATCATAATGAGGAATAGAAGATGAGATACGTGCTGGTAAACTGACAACCGTACGTTTGGATGAGTCGTTGGGGTTGATAACCTTGTTGTCAATCGTCTGTCCTGATCTGAGGACGGTGACGGCGTTCGCATTTTGAATATTGTTCTGATGAACAATATGAGCGTTGTTGTTTCTCTGCTCTCTAGGATTCATCATGGGTTGAGAGGGAAATGTTCCTTTTTCACGTTCATTAACTGCAGCAACCAGTTGACTGATTTGGATTTCTAGTCTGGATATCGCTTGAGTGTTGGCGCTATGCAACTGACCGGATGTTTTCATAAAAGTAGCCAGACTAGATAAGGTCTGTGCAGAAATTTTAATCAAAGCTTCCAACCCTTTTTCAATGGATGACACCCACTTGTCGTCTTGGGCGAACCCAGGGGGTGTAAAGGTTGGGTTGTGCTGATTCGGCTGTTGGGGCTGGTTGGTTGAATATCCCAATTTCTGGTTTTCAAAATTTGAATTTTGAAATTGTTGGAAAGGTGGGTTTGAATTGTTGTTTTGAAAAGGTGTCTGATTCCAAGAAAAATTAGGATGATTCTTCCAACCGGGGTTGTAGTCTATGCGAAGGGATCGTTCCTAGGACGCTGGTTTTGATACAGCGTATTTATGTTTTCAGGTCCCTGGGACCCTACGAGAAATGGACATTCTTCTGTTATGTGGCTAGGATACTGAATGTTAGCGCACAAACTCGGAGAAATTTGATTGACCGGTAGCGGTGAATTTTTGCCCTCTAAAGCTTTCATCCGCCCTACAAAAGCGGCGATTTTTGCTTCGACGGCTATAGAGGTGTCAACTATGTGTGCACCACTCCTAATCATATATGGTTTCTCACTCACACTCTCCCACTGAATGGTCTTGTCAGCCAGTTCTTCCAAAAAATTCCATGCGTCCTTAGCACCATAGCTCAGGAATTTGCACTGACACATGGATTCTAACATCATGTGCGAACTGGAATCTAAACCCGCATAGACAATCTGACATTACCTCTACTGTTCTAACCCGTGATGGGGACACTTGATTAAGATGTCTTTGAACCTTTCTAAGCAATTCCAAAAAATTTCACTCTCCTTTTGTTTAAAATTGTGGATTTCATTGTGAATTCGCACGGTTTTATAAATAGGGTAAAAAAAATTTAGAAAAACTTTCACAAAGTCGTCCCATGTCGTGATTGATCTAGCTGGCAAACTGTTTAACCAGCTTTTCGCATTGTCCTTAAGCGCAAAAGGAATGAATTTGAGCTTAACGACATCCTCACCCACTCCGTGAATTTTTATCATAGCACATACTCCTTTAAATTCACTGATTAGAAGGTAAGCATCCTCGGACTCGAGTCTATGGAATTTTGGGAGTAGTGGTATGAATTGCGGCTTGATTTCATAGTTGTTTGTCGCAATGGTGGGCAACACTATGCAAGAAGGAAGGGATGAACGATGTGGGTAGCATCTGTCCTGTAACACCGCCTCCTGTTGCTCAACGATCGTCTGTTCCGTCATTGTCGGTGGTGTAGGAGAAGAAGGTGAGGGTGAAAGAAATAAAGGATCGGACGGCTCCGATGAAACAGAAGGTAAGAAGGTATCAGAAGGTTCCGAGGAACCAGAAGGTGTAGAAGAGTCGGAAGATACAGTCACAAACCGGACTAATTAAGATTGTGAATCTCTAGTCCAAACTGACATGCACTATCTGGAAGTGGTAGGGAAAGACTGAGGAAATGGAGAAAAAAGGTGTTTTTTACCAAAAAAAATATTCACAACAAAAAATATCATACAAAAAGGTATAACAAGAAAACAAACAAGACACACTGCACATACCTAAACAGTCTAGGGTCACCTAGGTCAACTAGACCTGCTCAAAAAAACTTGCTTTGTGAAGTAAAAATGTTCTGCGAAACGGGCCCAAGATAGACTGATCGAGAAGCCAGGTAAGTGCAGAGAAGAAGGGAGGTTGTCCCTCGCTTTCGCGAGGTTCCTTAATTAGAATAACCTTCTCTCTTTTGGCGGTTGCGCCTTTCACACTTTCCTCGACACTTCTTGAACAATGTACCGATGGGCGGTGTTCGAAATACACTTAACTTTCCCTAATGAGCGCGAAGTCCTTAGAGGCTGAAAGTCTAATTTCTTTTATGTTTAATGAGGGTGTGAAAAATGCTCGTTCTTTGTGGTTTGTGGGCCACGGAGAAGGGTGATGAAATCCTTTACCGTATCTTGTTGGCGCTCATTACCCTTAAGTCCGTATTAATGGTATGCAATGCGCAATTCAATGAAAAAGTTATTCAAAACATCAAACAATCATTTTTATTTTATGTTCAAATGCGGCACAGCAAAAAAAATACGGGTTAGTTCTTTTGGTACTTGGCAATGTGCTTGCAAAGAATCCTGCAAAAATAAAGTAGTGGACGCGTCAGGATTTGAGAAGAAGGTGATAAGAAACACGTACCGGTGGATTTTTGGGTTAAGGAACCCCCATTTGATTTGAATCCGTTTGGGGTGAAAGGTTCGCTCGCGCGGGTCAATCTACCCGGATCTTTGGCACTGTATTTTGTTATCATCTTGGCCTTGAACGCACCCCTTCCCTTGCACAATCGCTATTCGCAATTCCTCGAATCTAAAAATGTCGCAAACACGACAATTTTAGTACAAAAAGCGATATATGTGGCCAAATCCCTACACACTAAGAATTATAAAAATCAAACAATACCAAAAGAATAATAACAGTGCATTGGAGACACCACCACAAGAAAATTTTCAAAATTCCCACAATGGGCCGGCGAGCTCGGATTTTGTGTTGATGTCGCTGGTCGTTTTGAAGAGTTAGATGCTCATATTTTTGGTGGGTTCTCTATGCTAGTTAATTGTTCTTCAGGTATACTTTGATTTTTTTAATTTGATCACAGAGTGATAGCAGGTCCAAAGAACAGAGAGCAAAATGTCAAAAAGTTTGATTTTTATGTTTTGGTTTTAAAGGTATATAAAAAGATAACTCAAAATGGCTTAGTGATGTTGCCACTCCTCGGCAACGGCGCCAAAAACTTGTTCCATACTCACGGTGTCATGATTTTGTCGAGTTTTGTTTAATGTTAAGATATGTCGGTTTTGTTGGTGAAAAAGGTGCACGATGTGAGTCTCGAGTTTTAAAAATACCGCAAGTGCACGGTGCGTTGAAGCAAGCCGGCAAGCATGGGTCGAACCACAAGGAGTGGATATCACGACATCAATTTGAGTTATAAATCATGAGGTTGGAAAATGTGTTTGTCACGTATTGCAAGAATTCAAAGAAGAATGGTTTTAAAGGAAAACTTAGGCTAAGGTTTAGTATTAGTGAAATACGACTTTTACCCCCAACTCTCCATTTTGATTCAAGGTTCAAGTTTTTTAGTTTACATTTGAATTATGAAAGCATGCCGCATCTATCCGAAACATGTGTCGGTTTAGAATACGATATCAAGGTTAAGTGAAACGGAAACTAAAAATATTGAGTTTGAGAATGAAATGAATATGAGTTAGTTAAGTGAAGTTAGCAAGTATAGAATATATGCATGTGTGCTATATATCCTATCTAGCTAGTTGCGACACTTAACATAATTCCGTGTTCCTTTCAATTTCAATTCTTAATATAGCAACAATAAAATGTAAAGAAGAAAAAGGATATATGCTATAGGTTGATTTGCAACCATTCAAAACGATATATCCTATCAAGAAAAACATGATAAAATTGCAAAATTAAGAAAAGAAATGTAAAATGCAAGAATCAAAAGAGAGGGGTTGGAAGTAAAGTCATTCCACAACCTACCTCACCATAGCCCAAGAACAACTACTCACACATTATAAAATTAAATAACAACAAAAAGAAAAGAGCAAAAAGAGAAGATATACAAGAAACAACTTATATAAATGAAGCTTGATTACAATGGTTCCAAGTACAAAACAAGTGAATTCAAATACGATAATCTAATCTTGCAACTTCAAGAAAAGAGGTTGCAAGACTAGAAGAAGGCAAGGAATTCACACTAAGAGCTACAAGATCACTAATTACAATCTCACAATCTTTTCTCTCGAAAAAGAAGTAATGTCATCTAACTTGCCCGATGTCCTGGTATTTATAGGCACCAAAAAAAATTAAACAAATAATAAAAACGAGGTGACAAGGTAGTAAGGAAAGCTCTGTGAAATGATGGGGCCTATTGGACAAGGGGGGCCGGCCTGCTCGGCTTTGGGGGGCATATGCTCGGCCAAAAACCGAGGGATCTGGCTCGTATTTGTTGTGTGCACTTGTGTCAACTCCAATATCATCCTGGTTCTGCATGATTTGTCTAAAATAACCTGGTTTGTCTTCAGAAATTTGGAGGGAAATTAGATTCTTCAAATCACATCATAATCTTTAGCATTCAATGCTCATTTAATACACCTCACACCCAAACATGCTCCTAGTGCAGCCAAGGCAGCCCCTCATCATGATCTAGTGTCACACATATATTGTGATGGACCAAAAATTATGTGCACACTTGTTTATTGTAAAAAGAGTCCTTTGGATATCGGTCAGTCCTCTGTTTTGATTGCAGTGTCGGCTCCAAAATGATATATCCGTTATTTTGAATGTATTTCCAGTATTTTATCACGAATACCTATAACTGTAATTACTAAGCAGACACTGTTAATAGTACCGATATAAACAAAAAATAGATATTGAATTAGCGGTATTAAAATGCAGTTTTCTATGGTGAACAGTGGATCTAGACTAATCAAGAACTGATGGATTGAACTTGACTAGGACTCTTTGATTTGTTGATCATTCGTCAAGGTCGGATTAGTTGTGTCAAGTACGCCGGTGATAAATAATTGATTCGTGAAAGTGAACATTGCAGTGAAAAGTGAATAAAACCATAATTTAGCACGTGCTTGTATACAACTAGTCTTATACATATAGTTAGTGTAACCTGGGGAGATGGGTAAATCAAGGTGGAATCGAACTCTTATTTAGCGAGGAACAGTGACTTAGAGAATGATCATTCGATATTAATGATACATACACACACACACACACATATACATTAGGTCGTGGGCCTAGCGGAACGGCTGTAGGGTTATGTCCTGGGCAACAGTGGACTGTAATCTTGGGCTTGCACGAGACCCTTGTTAAACACGAGCATCCTTTTCCACCGATTGATTTCAATTGACTTAGTGGCTGATAAGTAGTGATATACATATTGCATGATTTACTAACATGATGCCAATACCCCACTGTCCATATTCACTTGATATTCCATATTCTCATGATGACTGTGTTTTGTCGTTCATTTCTTGTTAATATTATAGTATACGCTATATATTTATTGCTATTTGTGTCACCCTGATGAACTGAGTGTTCATGCTCAGAGGACGGAGTGGACCCAGCCCAGGAGCAGGGCCTGCCATTCGAGATCGCGGAGATTTAGACCGCGACATCAGCGCTATCGCCTACTGCTTGCTATAAGAACACTGATATTTCCTTAATTAGTTATTCCTTTCATGCAAATAAATGTATCCTGAACTCTGTTGCATTAATGAAATAAAGTTGTGAGCTGTGATTTCCCCTACTTAAGTGTTCTGTTTACTGATTACCATGTAATGCTAGAAGCCGAAGTGTGATTACGGAGGGATTATTCCTTGACCGTAGGAGCATGGTTGGCCTAGCCACTCCTCGCACTCCGTATTTTGGTAAGCGGGGCATGACATGGTTTTGTTGGTATCAGAGCCAGGTTTAGAATGGAATCACAGTTCCATCGAGAGATCCCTAGACTAAGTTACACCCTTGACTTATACATTATTGTATTGCACTCTCACTTTTATAGTCCTCGTTGAATCATCCTATAATCCTTGCTTGAATCTAATTCCTTTCCTTGATCATCTTTCAGAGATATGGACTCCTTAGGAAACTCCTCAAGTGCTAGTTCCCACAATCATACAGAGAAGATTCTCAGCACACTGACGACCCTAGCACAGGCTCGGGAAAAAAAGACCGATCTCTTGGCTGAGGGATTGAAGGTGGTGCAAGAGACCACAATTACCACTTTGGAGAGATCTACAGTTGTTCCTGCCGCCCCCGATGGTGCTTTCGTACCGGCTACAAAGGTTAGGGCTGGTACCGTTTCTGATTTCAAGAGACTTCACCCATCAGTTTTCACAAGAGCAGCAGATCCACTTGAGGACAAGCAATGTCTAATCAACATGGAGAAACTTTTGACGGTAACTCTGGTCCCTTATGATGACACGGTAAGTATGGTGAAGATCCAGCTAGAGGACAAGGCTCGCACATGGTGGTCCGTAGAGGAAAGCAGGCTATAGAAACCTATCGGATGGACACATTCTCCACATGCTTTCTAGATCACAATTTTCCGGCCACTGCCAAGACCGAGATGGAGGAGAAATTTATCATGTTGAAGTAAAATGGCCTCCCTGTGGATGTCTACGCCGCAGAGTTTAACTGGCTGAATCTCTTTGCAACATACATGGTAGCCACCGAAGCCGCCAGGGCCAGACGGTTTCAATGCTCGATATCGAGCTACAGCAGCTTATCGCATCCCTCGACTTGCAGACCTTCGCACAGGTGTTGAACACTGCTCGGGTATAGAAAAGGTTGGCGGAGAAGGCCAAGGGTCAGCGATCGATGGACAGGAAGCCCCATGTAGTTCCATCACGAGCTACCATTTCCCCTCGTGGAGAAATCCCGACTCATAAGCCAGGAGTTACGCAGATGAAGCGTACTTTCTCACCCCAGCAGCCACATCAGAGGGCCCTAATTTGCGACAATTGCTAGAGGCCAGGGCACATGCAGATAGATTATCGTAGAGCCAAGGGACAGTGTCTGATTTGCGGATCCAGAAAGCACAGGGTCAGCGGGTGTCCCCAGATATCCGAGCTACAGGGAGGGTCCGAGCAACAACAGCCGTCGTTCAGCACTTCAGCTCAGAGGGGTCCACCTCTGATATCCCAACGGCGATTATTCGATCAGAGGCAGACTGGTACGAGTCGGAATCAGGGGCAGACTTTCACCCTAACCTCTGAGCAGGCAGAGGCTTCTTGAGAAGTGGTTGCAGGTACTCTCCTTATTTATTTTGTACCAGCTAGAGTTCTTTTTGAATCGAGTGCTTCGCATTGCTTTATTTTTGCACGGTTTGTTGACACACACTCTATACCTCACGAGTCGTTGACCAAGGGTTGGGAGATACATACGAGAAATGGAATTATTGTGTCCAGCCAAAAGTGTAGGTTATGCCCTGTGGTGGTTTGTGGCAGATAGTTTTACGCAAACTTCCTTTTGATTAGGACTAGTAGCTACGACGCCATTCTGGGGATGGATTGGCAGAGCACGTTCCACGCTGTTATCAACTACCAGGCTAGGAGTGTGACTTTTCGCATTCCCAATCACCCGGAGTTCGTGTTCATGGGCGATAGTGAGTCATTAGAGCCGGCTAAGTTCCGACCGAAGTCGAAGACCTTGACCGCAATGGAGATAGACGAGGAGCCAGCACCGAAGGCAGTTCGAGAATTTCTTGATGTGCTCCCCGAAGATCTACCAGGTTTACCCCCGCCTCGCATATTGGGTTTCTCGATCGACCTGATTCCAGGTACGGCAACAGTTTCCAAGGCTCCATACAGGATGGCGCAAGTTGAGTTGGCAGAATTGAAGAAGTAGATAGAAGATCTGCTGGACAAGGGATTTATTCGTCCAAGTGCTTCCCCGTGGGGTGCTCCTATGTTACTAGTAAAGAAGAAAGACTGTTCGTTGTGCATGTCCATCAACTACCGCGAGTTGAATAGGGTGACCGTGAAGAGCAAGTATCCTATTCCCCGCATCGATGACTTTTTTGATCAGCTGGGTGGTGCCCGGGTATTTTCTAAGTTGGACCTTCGATCAGAGTATCGCCAAATCAAGGTCAAGGCATAGGATGTTTGCAAAACAGCCTTTCGAACCTAATATGGCCTCTATTAGTTTTTCGTGATGCCATTCGGAGTTACCAATGCACCCGCCATATTTATGGACTTGATGAACATGGTCTTCTCTAAATAATTATACCAGTTTGTCATTGTATTCATCGACGACATTCTAGTCTATTCCAGGAATCAAGAGGAGCACGCCGAGCATTTACGAATTGTATTGCAGACTCTACGGGAAGAGAAGCTCTATGCTAAGCTAAGCAAGTGCGAGTTCTGGCTCGACAAGGTGCAATTTCTGGGGAATGTCGTTTCGAGGGACGGCATTTCAGTGGATCCGGCGAAAATTGAATCTATCAAGGACTGGCCGACACCGAAATCAGTTACTGAGATAAGAAGTTTCCTATGATTGCCTGGGTATTATCAGCGGTTCGTCCAAAATTTCACTGGAGTAGCGGAACCCTTGACGAAGCTTATACAGAATGAGGTGCCTTATATTTGGTCGAAGGAGTGCACCCATGCATTCGAGCTGCTAAACCTGAAGTTGACCACGGCCCCAATCCTGATTGTGCCAGATAGCTCCGATGGCTTGGTCGTTCATAGTGACGCGTCGGGAAAGGGTTTAGGTCGTGTTTTGATGCAGCACGGTCGAGGAGTGGCTTATGCCTCGCATCAATTGAAAGCCCATGAGAAGAACTACCCTGCGCATGACCTGGAGTTAGCGGCAGTTGTATTCGCTTTCAAGCTATGGAGGCATTACTTGCAGGGCGAGAGAGTGGAGGTGTACACAGATCATAAATGTTTGAAATACATGTTCACTCAGAAGGAGCTGATTATGAGACAGCGCAAATGGCTGAAGCTAGTGGCAGACTATGATATTGATCTGCAGTATCACCCAGGAAAGGTGAATGTCGTTCCTGATGCTCTCAGTCGTAGGCCATCAGCTATGTTGCTGACTTATCAAAAGGGATTCTCGAAGACCTTCAGAGACTCGAGTTGGAGGTAGTTACACCGGGTGTGCCTGGACAACTCTGGCAATTGCAACTTCAATCATCACTTATAGATTGCATTAAAGCTGCACAGGATGAATGTTGGGTTTCCTAGTGCCCTGTCCGCCTACCACGGACGTGGCGGAATGAAAAACTTTGACTTTTAAAAATCCGGCGCTAGAAATCTCGTCCTAGAATCTAACCATAAACCGAAACTAGCTATCTAAAGAGATCTATCTACTATGATGAGGAGTTATACCTAAAGGTCCGTGTCATTTGGGTCTTCACCACTCTTCTAGAGCTCCTTGAGCTCCTTGATTAATCTTGCTAGATCGCCTTCTTGATCCTAAATGATCCACCCGAGAGTTCTTGATTCAAGCTTGGCTTCACAAGTGAAGCAACTTAGTGACCTGGTTTGCTAGTCTAGGTTACTAAGAAGATGTAGTGATTTATATGGTGTATTTCTATCTTTCTTCCTCTCTTTATTCTCAACTCATAAGATGGTAGGGAGGAAGATGAAAATGAAGGAGGAGGAGGAACTCAAGAGAGCTAGGCAAGTGAGGAGAGAGAACCTTGTGTTAAAAATAAAAACTCTCATGTGTAGAAAAATCATGAAGCATCGTTTTGTAAAAACCATTTTTCAATAAAAATAATACAACCATACTTGAATAGTTTGCACAAATGAATTTACAATTCATTTGTCAACACTATTCAAGCATGGTTCACACCATTCTCTCCTTTACACCTCATTTCCTATTTTACACCTCATTTTCATTTTGCAAATAAAATGGAAAATACATGATGAGGTGTCATCCTTCTAGAATGGCTTTCCGTATAAATACGAAATACATTCTACTGTATATACATACCCGTATTCATATTATACGAACACCCAAGAGATAGAATAATACCACTAAATTAATACTAGCATTAAATCAATATCTGATTTAATGAACCGGCTTAATCCTAAGCCCGCCAGTATCAACCGTCCGATCGAAAAATCTGGATAACACTAGAATATACATATCGAAATATGTACATGTATATTATTAAATCAATACTTGATTTAATAATCTGGCTTAATCCTAAGCTAGCTAATATTATCATTCGATCAAAACCCTGCACGTATAAACATACTGCTACTACATCGTTTCGCCTAAATCAAAGAAACCCTCTGTGTGAGACTCTAAAGACTCGACAGTATGCTACCAGTGGGATTAACCACAAGCACGTCAACAGCACTAGCTGTACGTAACGGCTACCCAGGTACCTGTCGAAAAGAAGGCCGACGGGCAAGCTCATCCGGACCCCTACTGAGCCTATCCGTGAAAATCTTCATACAGTCCGGTCTCTTCGTCTAAGAGTATTGCATACTGAGTCTAGGGGGTGGTAAACGTCAGACCCCTAATAACCCGATAAGTTGTGTTGATTTGGCTCAGGACCATTCTGAGAAACTACTGATCTAACCATCTGTAGTTCTCAACTGCCTTAGCCAAGGTCTTATGGTTTTAGCCAACTAGACACAGTGCGATATCGACTCCCTATACTGGGAGAGACGAATCCCTGAAAATCACTCACTGCCTCCATATAGCTCAAGACTGTACCCAACCAAAACCTGTTTGCATGACTCGGTAGAGCCATGGTAGGGTAGTGATCAAAGCACAGTGGGAACTCACATGGGACAAATGATAACCTCAGATCCTAAGACTACCCTGTACTTATGTCACATGAGAACCGCTATATGACGATAGGTATAATACCATCTAGAGGTTCTTGGTGAGTCCGTCCATTGTACTCACCCCCAGTGAGCACCTGTATACAATCTTAGGTGATCACACCAATGGTTATGGGACCAACCACCGCCCCTCATCGGAGTCTAGAAACGTATACACAAATCTACTCTGGAGTATCGATGGCCGATCTTGATACTCCTGCAACTTGGGACCTTTAAGGATGTGCTTATGGACTACCCAGCTCCCATAAGTATTATCGCCATCATAACACTGGTAGTCAAGCAAAATCCTACGGGCTTTAGCAACATGTAACCGCCATATGTTATATCAAGTATAACATATGCACATGTTAAGATAAAGTCAAACCATAATAGTATACTACTGTATCGAGTCTTTATCAATATGTGCAAGCAATATAAATCATCAATAGAAAGAAATACACATATCAAGATAAAGACAACTCAAATAATATACTATATACAACTGAGCAAGATTGTCCTGCACATACATATCCCTATCATCCTATACAATATAGGCCTCTAGGGCATACATATCCAACATTGAAGAATCTTAGTTGCAGAAGTTCAGAGGGTTAGTTGAGACTGGTTTGAGGACGGACTTGCAGAGTCACGAAGATGGTTCCTTGAGATTTGGCAGCCGACTGTGTGTTCCAAAGGGGGGTATTCGAGATGAAGTTCTAGCTGAGACACACAGTTCCGCTTACTCGGTACACCCAGGAGGCACCAAGATGTACAGATATTTGAGGCAGCACTTCTGGTGGAACGGAATGAAGAGGGAGATTGCTCGCTTTGTCTCCAAATGTCTGGTATGCCAACAGGTGAAAGCTGAGCATCAGAGAGTAGCTAGGTTATTGCAACCGCTTCTATTGCCATAGTGGAAATAGGAGCACATCACCATGGATTTTGTGACGACACTATCTCGAAGTCCAAGGGGAAGCAATGTTGTCTGGGTTATTGTTGATTATCTCACAAAGGCAGCACATCTCATACCTTTCTGAGTGGAACAATCGACGGAGTCTCTTGCGGAGAAGTATATGCAGGAGATTATGAGGCTGCATAGAGTGCCCGTTAGTATCGTGTCTGATCGAGACACCAGGTTCATTTCCCACTTATGGAAGAGCCTGCAGGAGAGTTTAGGCACTCATCTCAAGTTCAGCACGGCCTATCATCCGCAAACGGAGCGTACTATCCAGATGCTCAAGGATATGTTGAGGGCATGCATGTTGGATTTTTAGGGCACTTAGGAGGATCACCTTCATCTGGTGGAGTTTTCGTATAACAACGGCTATCAGGCTAGCATCCAGATGGCCTCGTTCGAAGCTCTTTACGGACGGAAGTGTTGATCCCCTCTTTGTTGGAATGATGTAGGTGAGCGAAGGTTGCTGGGCCTTAAGCTTATAGTACAGATAGTTAGCAACGTTCAGATGATCCAGCAACGTATTAAGGCTGCTCAGGACCAACAGAAGAGTTGGGCAGATGTCGGCAGACGGTCGTTGGAGTTTGGTGTTGGTGATCATGTATTTCTGAATATATCACTTACTCAGGGAGTGATCAGGTTTGGTAGTCGTGGGAAGCACAGTCCCCGATTCATTGGACCTTTTGAGGTGCTAGAGCGAGTAGGAGATGTAAGTCCACGGTAGCGCCCCGGCCGTCTAACAAACGCCAAATACGGAATAAAAACTTTTTACAAACTGGCGCTATCGCGTACTGTAACCCGGATCTGCCATTAAAGCTAAACTAACAGATTACAAATGGGAAGAAAAGTTATACCAAATGATCTGAGTCCTTCGGTCTTCAACCATCATCCCACGCTTGTTGCAGCTGCTCCGATCTCCTAAATCTCCAGTCTCGTCGTCCAGGTGGCACCACGTCGACGGATCTTTAAACGGGCTCCCGCCTCTTAACCGAGGCAACTCGATCATCAAGTTTGCTAGAAGAGACAACCAAGATGATGTAGAGAATGAGTAGAACACTTTGTCTCGTTACGTCCAAGGCTATAGACGAACGGTTAATGAAGTTGCCTTTTAGAATCGGGTGAAATGAGAAATTAGGCTTATCTAATTTCCATGAGTCCAAAACTATATCAATCTTTTTCTAGCAACCATGAGAGAGAGAGAGGGGAGGGAAGGGCCGGCCATATATGTAGAGGGAGGGAGGTGAGTGTAGGAGGGGGAAGGTGACCACAAAAGAAAAGATCAACAACAAATATCTTTCATGCAAACAAAACCCCATTAATGTAAAGAATGACTCATTAAGCTTAGTCACCCTTTCATTAATGCATCATCAATGCACTAAGCCACCTCACCAATCCTAGTCACCTCTTCTAGAAACTTCTAGAACCTTCCACACTCATCCGAAGAAAAGATAAATCCGTCTTTAACCGAATGTTAAAAGACGGGCGATAGAAAACTGGAAACTGGCAAATTCCAAAAAGCGATCCTAAAACGAATTTCAGGATAACCCCGTAATGGTATAAACATACCCGCATTTTTATAACGACCGAATACAAATGCAACTGAGACAAAGATATTATATCTACACAGCATAATACTCGGATCCGGCTTAAACCAAAGTCGACCAGTATTATCCGCCCGAAAGATGACACGTGCGTAAACGCATGTGCATTTTCCGAACCCTGACCATACGGCCTCTACAACGTTTCGCCCGAACTTGGGAAACTGTCTGTAGGGGACTCTAATGACTCATCAACACACTGGCACTGGGTATAACCACTAGCACGTTAGAGGTACAAGCTGTACATAACGTTTGCCTATGTATTGATCGAAAGGGAAGCTGACGAGCGAACTCATCCATAAACCCTACTGAGCCTGACAGTGACAATGTATATACAGTCCGGTCCGTTCATCTAAAGAGTATCGCATATCGAGTCTAGGGGGGTGGATAAAGTCAGACCCCTAATAAGGTGATAAATCGTGTCGGTATGAAGCACATCACCACCTGAGAAACTACTGATCCAAATCAGTAATTCTCCACTACCTCGGCCGAGGATTCCTAGTGATGGCCACCCGTGCACTGCGCGACATCAACCCTCAATATCAAGAGAGACGAATCCCCGACGATCCGCTCACTTGCCTCCAATGTGGCTCGGGACTGTACCAACCTAAAACCTGTTTGCACAACTCCTTTGAGCGTGGTAGGGTAGTAATCTAAGCACAGTGGGAACTCACACGAGACAAATGACGATCACAGGTTGATGAACTAACCTGTACACATATCACCTGGGAACTGCTATCTGATGATATGTGTAATACCAACTAGCATGTTCCCGGCGAGTCCTGTCCGGTGTACTCATAACCTAATGAGCACCTGTATACATCTTAGGTGATCCAACTAACACCAATGGCTTGTGAGATCGGCCATCGCCCCTCGACGGGGTCTCGACTGTATACACTAGTCTACTCTGGAGTATCGATGCCCTGTCTCGAAACTCCCACGACTAGGGACACTTTAAGGATGTGCTTACAGACCACAGCTCCTACGATATGATCGCCATCATACTGCTGGTAGTCAAGCAAGAATCCTATGGGCTCTATCATAATGCAATAGTGAACTAAAGCATGTATACGACGATAAAGACAAACCAGATAGCATACTATCATCTTGAGCAAGACTGTCATATCGGTATAGGTCCTGCCTCAATCATTGCAATCACGTACCTGCGATCCAATAATTGACTTTAAGGGCACTATCTCCAACAATCTCCTACTTGCACTTAAGGCTAATTATTGCGATGTCGCATACTCACAGCCCGTGTGATACCGAACATCCAACTCCTCTACTAATCAGTTTCAAAAAGCTAGTTTGAAAAACTCTTGTGTTCGAGAAATAGCCTTAGTGAGTGGATCTGCCCTGAAGTTTCTTTATATATCTCTCTAAATCTCAAATTCGCGGAGAAAGCCATCTCCCGAATCGAGTAATACCTGTCTTAGAATATGTCTGAATATCTGATGGGACCTAGTTCATAAATGAACTCCAAATCCAAACTTCTTAGACTGTATCAATAACTGAACTTAATCAGTATCCAACACCATGCCTCCCACAGTATCCTCTTGGACCACCTGTCCATAATACTGTCCCTCGTCAGAGGGAAAACTATAACTCTAACAATCACTCTGTCATCCATGTCACCTTTGAAGCCTGGAATGATAACCGTCTCCAGAAGGAGGCTGCTGTCATCAATTCCGTAGAACATGCACTTATGTTCTTTAAACTGCTTCCTTATATTTCTTCAGGATTGGATTAATATAAACTTATCGCATTTAGTGTAAAAATAACATTTGGTGTGGTACTTGACATCTCACAATTGACTCAATTGCCTAAGAAAGTGATCTGTCAATCATGCACATCCCTCTCCCCTTTAGTCTGTAAGACACCTTTAGAGAGGGCGACTCCATCACCTGCAGGTACACCACCATGCCTGGAGTCATCTATTCTAAAATACTATTACAATATTGTCAAAGTACCCACATTGGGAAACTACCCAAATCTAGATCTAAAACCATAGATCTAGTAACCTGAATGTCAGATATTATATCCATATCCTGTGTGAAGAAACAACTGTGTGACGACCACAGTACAACCGATCGTAGTATAGGAATTTTACTTCCTTCTCTGTGTATGTCATCCAAATACCAGGACATCACACCCTACTACCTTCTCAATAGACCCATCCCCTATTCTGATGAAGTCAAAGCCATGACTGTTACATCAAAATTAGATGATCTTATCTCCGTTATCTTTGCTCAAGCCTATAAATAGACATAAGCTACTTGCCCACTATGCTTCCGCTGCTCCCACTGACTATGACAACCCTCTGGCAGAATAATATATACGTACACTTCTAAAGCTAGTTTAGAACGACGCTATACATAACCTCATGCCGTGTCTCATAGCCTGGAACAACCGTAGTGTCAAGTCTGGGTAAACAAGAACCTCCCTGTCACCGTCCTTAAGGGTACCGGAGTACCTCTCAGGTGTCTGAGGTTATCCACCATATCTGCGGAGTAGCTAATGGAATGCCAAACCTGATTGAATATATAGGTCCTATTAAATTTTCCGTAATCGTTTGCGGTTCTGGAATCACTTCCAATTCTACCATACTCCCACTGCTGTTTTCTGAAAAAATCCATTTTACTAAAACTGTGGCGAGTCAAGAACAATATCGCTATTGATCTTCCTGATGGTAGAAAATCAACCCTCGTCAAAGCCAGGGTCAACCCACAAATTGCTATTACAGAAACGTGCCTTGAGTTATCCAGAGTCTGGTTTTAAGCATAAGCCGGACAACTCCCCGTATCTTAACATCGTTAAGATATGAACCATTCTATATACAATATAGAAATAGAGGCACTTTATTTAATTCGAACCAGATTCAAATCATGCAGCTGTCTCCGGCGCATATCAACTTAATGGAGAGAGGTTAATCAGCATTACTCAACTTAGGAATCCATCCAATTATGAGTAACCTGAAAGAGAAACAAGTTTCTCAAAACCATTACTATCATCTGAATACCAATCATAAGTATCTACATCTTCGATCTCTTTGAAGAATCCCGATACTTGTGATACTTGGTTCTCTACTTTATTCTTATACCCACAACTTCTCAAAACTTAGACATTGTATTTCTATGAAACACTTGTCTAAAAACTAGAGAAGTCATAAGTAAACAGAACATAGTACGATGACCTATCCCTTTGTCCTGATCGACACTAGACAACATACAATACTCTGTATAAGTCCGCTGAGTTGAATAACTCAAAACCTGTGTATCGTAGGTTGAAAACTGTACCCAGGCGATTTCTTCAAAT
This sequence comes from Agapanthus africanus, assembly GCA_030015575.1. Lineage (NCBI taxonomy): Eukaryota > Viridiplantae > Streptophyta > Magnoliopsida > Asparagales > Amaryllidaceae > Agapanthus > Agapanthus africanus. Next base: position 386,333,120 of record CM057345.1, on the reverse strand, counting down.
ATCAACAATTACAACGAATTCCGATATAATGAGGATGATCACCTAATTCCCAATAACTTACTCCCACTCATCATCTGTAAAACCATACAGATGTGAGAATCATACCTGGTAAATACATACCCTTGGAGTAAGTATCTAATCGGGAAATCAGTTTTCCTTTTAACAATGCACAGTGAAACTGAAACATGAAAATGTTTCGTAGGGGTATCCTGGTATTCCTAGTAATGCCTCTTCCATAATCCAATTCATGACTTTAACCGTATATTTCTTTGCCATCCGTCCAAATCCCTTTATTTGTCTTTAGTCGTTACTTTCTGCACACCCTCGTTAGGCTAAGTGGTTTTCTTCCTTCCCTACCGGTCGGCACCGGCCAATGGTTTGGAAGAAGACTATCCAGTAAGCATAATAGGTGTACCCTCCTAAACCTAAGAGTACTCGTAACTTGAGAGAAGGTGATGATAAAAGACAACTGAATAATACCTTATTCTATTTCTCCCGAACTGGGGAAAAAGGCAAAGGTGAAATAGGAGTGGCGATGAAGTACGGGGTTTTAGTCGTGAATGATAGCAGTCGCAATTTACTTTGCCCTCTTTCTAACCCCTTTATCTTGTCTTTATATATTACCTTCTGCACAACCTACTTAGGCTAATTGGTTTTTTTCATTCCCTACCTTTCGGCACCAGCCTTTAGTTTGGAATAAGACTATCCAATAAGCGTAATAGGTGTACTTTCCTAAACTAAGGAGCCCTCGCAACCTGAGAGAAGGTGATAATAAAAGACAACTGAATAAACCAATTCTATTTCTCCTGAACCTTGATCCATCCTCGAAGTAGTCCCCTCGAGTTCGTATATAACCATACGATGGATCTATCCAATGGAAGTGGATGTCCGTAGTAATACGGGATGTTCTGAGAAATACAAAGGGTAAAAGAAGGAGCGGCAATGACTTATGCAACTCGGACAATCCATAAGCCAGTATTTTAAGAAGGTTCGGTCAACTTGGTCACTGAGTTATAGTCTAGGGTTGGTCAATGGTCGCTACCAAAGAGAGAGAGAGAAAAGAAACACTCTGCGTGCACTCTAAACTAGATCAGAATGGTTATCACTTTATCTAATCAGGAAACCTCCCACTGTAATCTCAAATTCTCCTCCAAACCTGAAAGAAGAATTAGTCAGGATCACCCGAAGAGTAAACCAACTCATCAGTGAGAATCGGGATCCAACTATCATCGCATGATAACTTGATGGAAGCCACTCAAGTTATCACACTCCACAAGGTATGCGCATACTTGGCAAGTTTCAGTTTCTTTAGAAACTCCCGATATTAATTTATGCCCCATGCTCTTAGGATCGTGACTTTGGCCAACCCATCATAAGTCACATGCCAATTTCTACCCGTCATTATCCAGGTTAATTTGAACCCACCCGTACATACGCTTGACTTTGGCCAACAATGTAATACGACTGTCCCAAACCAACGCATCTATCTACGCAACAGATGAATACCCAGCAACTACCAAACACTATGCCTTGACTTTGGCCAAACAAACATAGTTTGAATACTACTGACCATCCATAAGATATGACGGAGGGCTACGGCTGGTTTTTGGCGAAAAACCTTTAACGTAATGAACTTGATATCGCTGAAGGAACCTGATAGCTTTTTATAAAAATATAGTGGCGAAAAACTTTTTGCTAAAGAAGTCACTCTCGGTGAAGGGATCTCGGCTCTTTCCTCGTGGAATGAGGTGTAGGATATTCTAACTGAATACCGCGATGCAAAGCAACTTGTAATCGACTATAGTGAAGTTATTACCCTGACATAAACTTCTGCCTAAGGGGTCACTCCCGGTGAAGGGATCTCGGTCCTTGCCTCGTCGAATGAGGTGCTGGATATTCTAACTGAATATCACTATGCATAACAAAAGGAAACGTCTTTGTAATAACACCTTTTAAAATTGTTCAAACAACATCAAATATAGGTTTGTTTTATCCTCGCATTGATAAGAATCAATGCAGTCCTATCAATCAATCACACCAGAAAAGAACGAAAATAAAATGTACGTATATGCCATCCGCATTCGTCACTGGGTCCCGTCATCACCCGTTAGGTTACTTAACTAACGACAGAGCGGGGGCTGGACTAGCACGGGTGTAAAACATATACAACATCTAATAGTATATATACCAATATACAATAATCGCTCCAGGCGTGATAATATGCAACATTACAGAAAAGTAATAAGCATCACAGAATAATACAGATAATCTGGGATCCCCGAGTTTCACAGAGCCGCTGCTGAAACCCGACGTTCCCCTGGTCGTGTGGATAGCCTGTGCAATGGAACCAAGACCCCTACGGGTGCGGCAAGTTACCCGCTAAAACCTGAAGCGAGGTAGTCCCCACAACATAGTGAATGGAACACCCGGCACTTCATGGAATCCGGTAAATTGAGCACCCCTCCTTGGGTCAACCTGTACCCCCTACGAGTGCGGCGAATAGTATGCCAATTCTAGAGTGAGATCCCTTTGCCTCTCAAAGCCATGAGATACAGACCCGTTGCCCTCCAGAACCCGGCTATCCGTGCACTCCTTCACGGGATAAACCTAATACAGAAATAAAAATATGTACAACGGGTACATCGACCTCTACCCAGTCGTGCCCCAAAAGAATATTATACAAACAGGCAGTGACGGCAGTCCACATGTTGGACACTCGCCCCGCAATATCAAATATACAAATAAATTCAAACAATACTATCATTGCACCCTGCTATCCACCACGACAAATCCGCAACATCACAGTACAACACAGAACATCAACGCGAATGTTACGTTCGCAAACCCGTCTAAAAGAACTATAGCAATCAGACACGGTTTACCGATCAAATGACATTCCCGGTAGGAGATATAAAGTAAGTACTGCATACTAACAAATTTAAAATTTCGATCGACTAAATTACCCGAAGTGGGCCCCACGTACATCTGCTGTACAGTAACAAAATCTGGGCCCAAACAAATATTACCAAAAGCCACAATTTCCTGTGAATAAGTTACTGTAAAATTTGGATCACTGTTCCTACAATCTTGCCGCGGATGCGCGGTCAAACCCTAGGTTTGACCGCGGATCCGCGGTGATACTGAAGGATCACGTGACCAACTTTTTGCAGTTTGCTTAGAAAACCCTGCTCAACTTTCTGAGATGTGAAAAATAATTTTTAGACACTGTTTAAAATCGACAGAAAGTTTTGCACTGAAAAAAGTGATTTTCGAAATTCCGTTCGATCGATATTTTAAACGTGTTAGCACAAGTTAGTATAGCTTAATGGTGAGGCTCTGATACTACTGTAAGTCCACGGTAGCGCCCCGGCCGTCTAACAGACGCTAAATGCGGAACAAAAACTTTTTACAAAGTGGCGCTATCGCGTACTGTAACCCAGATCTGCCATTAAAGCTAAACTAACAAATTACAAATGGGTAGAAACGTTATACCGAATGATCCGAGTCCTTCGGTCTTCAACCATCATCACACGCTTGTTGCGGCTGCTCCGATCTCCTGAATCTCCAGTCTCGTCGTCCAGGTGGCGCCACGTCGACGGATTTTTAAACGGGCTCCCGCCTCTGAACCGAGGCAACTCGATCGTCAAGTTTGCTAGAAGAGACAACCAAGATGATGTAGAGAATGAGTAGAACACTTTGTCTCATTACGTCCAAGGCTATAGACGAACGGTTAATGAAGTTGCCTTTTGGAATCGGGTGAAATGAGAAATGAGGCTTATCTAATTTCCATGAGTCCAAAACTATATCAATCTTTTTCTAGCAACCATGAGAGAGAGAGAGAGGAGGGTAGGGCCGGCCATATATGTAGAGGGAAGGAGGTGAGTGTAGGAGGGGGAAGGTGACCACAAAAGAAAAGATCAACAACAAATATCTTTCATGCAAACAAAACCCCATTAATGTAAAGAATGACTCATTAAGCTTAGTCACCCTTTCATTAATGCATCATCAATGCACTAAGCCACCTCACCAATCCTAGTCACCTCTTCTAGAAACTTCTAGAACCTTCCACACTCATCCGAAGAAAAGATAAATCCGTCTTTAACCGAATGTTAAAAGACGGGCGATAGAAAACTGGAAACTGGCAACTTCCAAAAAGCGATCCTGAAACTAATTTCAGGATAACCCCGTAATGGTATAAACATACCTGCATTTTTATAACGACCGAATACCAATGCAACTGATACAAAGATATTATATCTACACAGCATAATACTCGGATCCGGCTTAAACCAAAGCCGACTAGTATTATCCGCCCGAAATATGACACGTGCGTAAACGCATGTGCATTTTCCGAACCCTGCTATAAAACCATACAGCCTCTACAACGTTTCGCCCGAACTTAGGAAACTGTCTGTGGGGGACTCTAATGGCTCATCAACACACTGGCACTGGGTATAACCACTAGAACGTCAGAGGTACAAGCTGTACGTAACGTTTACCTATGTATTGATCGAAAGGGAAGCTGACGAGCGAACTCATCCATAAACCCTACTGAGCCTGACAGTGACAATGTATATACAGTCCGGTCCGTTCGTCTAAAGAGTATCTCATATCGAGTCTAGGGGGGTGGATAAAGTCAGACCCCTAATAATGCGATAAATCGTGTCGGTATGAAGCCCATCACCACCTGAGAAACTACTGATCCAAATCAGTAATTCTCCACTACCTCGGCCGAGGATTCCTAGTGATGGCCACCGTGCACTGCGCGACATCAACCCCCAATACTGGGAGAGACGAATCCCCGACGATCTGATCACCTGCCTCCAACGTGGCTTGGGACTGTACCCAACTAAAACCTGTTTGCACAACTCCTTTGAGCGTGGTAGGGTAGTAATCTAAGCACAGTGAGAACTCACACGAGACAAATGACGATCACAGGTCGATGAACTAACCTGTACACATGTCACCAGGGAACTGCTATCTGACGATATGTATAATACCAACTAGCATGTTCCCGGCGAGTCCTGTCCGGTGTACTCATAACCTAATGAGCACCTGTATACATCTTAGGTGATCCAACTAACACCAATGGCTTGTGAGACCGGCCATCGCCCCTCGACGGGGTCTCGACTGTATACACTAGTCTACTCTGGAGTATCGATGCCCTGTCTCGAAACTCCCACGACTAGGGACACTTTAAGGATGTGCTTACAGACCCCAGCTCCCACGTATATGATCGCCATCATACTGCTGGTAGTCAAGCAAGAATCCTATGGGCTCTATCATCATGCACTAGTGAACTAAAGCATATATACGATGATAAAGACAAACCAGATAGCATACTATCATCTTGAGCAAGACTGTCATATCGGTATAGGTCCTGCCTCAATTATTGCAATCACATACCTGCGATCCAATAATTGACTTTGAGGGCAATATCTCCAACAGGAGAGGTGGCTTATCGACTTGCCGTGCTTCCATCGTTAGCTGGTGTGCACAATACTTTCCATGTATCCCAGTTGAGGCACTACATTTGGAATGACAGCCATATCTTGGACCATTTTGAGTTGACGTTGGGCACCGATCTGTCTTACTAGGAGCAGCCTACCACTATTCTCGATCAAAGGGAGAAAGTGTTGAAGAATAAATTCATTCCCTTGGTTGAAGTTTCCTGGGGTGATCGTTCTCCAAGGGAATCTACCTGGGAACATGAGGAGGATACCCGTTCACATTTTCCGCTCTTGTTTGAATAGTTGTATGCTTTGTTGGTTCCGTTGTTTTCGTTCTTTAATTCCGAGGACGAAATTTTTGTAAGGGAGGTATGATGTAAATCCCCAGTTCCATTGTACATTCTATATTTAAATTTTAATCCTAATAAAAATTTTGTTTAGAATTCCAAAATTAATTTTCCCAAATATTTTTCTTTCAATTCTTTTCTATTTCTATTTCCTTTCTTTTAAACCCTAACAAAAACTGCACCCTACCCGACCCTTTCCCCGCCTCTTCTTCTTCTTCTTCTCCTCCTCTTCCCTCCTTTTCCTCAATTACCCCTCCTTGCTCATGCTCACCCCTTCCCCCTCCCCCACGAGACCCGCTCCACGCTGACGCTCCTACTCAATCCTTAACCCTCCGAGATCGCCTCCTGTGAATCCTCTCTCACAATCTCTCGCCCCCAAGATCTCTCTCCCCCTATTCAAAACTATCTCTCATTCTCATTCTCTCTCTCACTCTCTTTACTCCTTACTCACCACCGCGCTCGTCGCCGACGAGCGCCCCATCGACCCTCCTCCCATCGTCACCAAAGGCTTCCCAGCACCACCGTCACCAAAGGCCTCCCAGCACCACCGTCGACCACCTACTCTCTTCCCCATCGCAGCTCAATTCACCAGCTCCACCATCACTGAGGCTATATATCTCCAGCACACACCGCTGCCATCGTCGGAGCTCCATTCGCCGACTTTGAGCTCCCCTCTTCCTCCAACCTCCCGAACCCACCGAGAACCCCACTCCAACAACCCCGAGCACCACCTCGTTTCCCTCACCATCACTTCTCCTCTTTCCACCCGCTACCTTGCCACCTTCTCTCACCGGTGAACCTTTCCTACTACTGAGCGCTGCCAACATCACCGACGAACTCGCCTCCACCACCACAACAGCCGAGCCCTCCACCAATCTGCATCTACCGCATCTCCGTCGCCTCCCTACAACCCAGCCCACTACAATCTGTAGGGTTACGCTAGCACCCGACCATCAATCCGTAGCCAAACGCGGAACAAAAACTTTTAAAACCCGGCACTAACGGAACCCGATTCCCGGATCGAACCATTAACCCTATACTAGTTATCGTAAAGGAGTTTAGAGAGGTTATACCGATCAATCCGTGTCCTTCGGTCTTCAAAATCTGTCCTAAGCTCATCGCGGTTGCCTCGATGAAGTTCGATCTCCCACGTCGAAGACGATCCATGTCGAGGTTTAGTAATACGGGCTCCCGCTTCAAAACCGAACCAACTCGGGCATCCAGTTTGCTAGCTTAGATACCCAAGGTGAAGTAAAGATAGTGTGTGATCATTTTATCTCAAAATATCCATGGATTCTCAACTCATGAGTGGGTATGGATGGAGGTGAAGAAGAAGCCATAGGCGAAGCAAGTGTGAGCTCAAGACATGGCACAAAAGAAAAACAAGTGAAGAAAATAATGTCTGTTGTTTTCTTGAGTTGTGATAGGCGTTGCTTTTGTGTGTGTTGTTGTCAGATATTATCTAGCAACCAAAGAAAAAACCCACACCCAAAAATATCTTCCACTTGCACAAATATCTCACACCAAACAAAACCAAGAGCCCATGCCTCATCAATGCCCAATGCCAAGACTTGCAATCATACTTTCCACATAAAAAATATTAAACATTTAAAAAAAACCTTCAATGTTTAATACTAGAAAAAGAAATGGCATCTTCAAAAGTAATCTTGTAACGGATTACAAGAATACCCCTCATCCATATATACATACCTGCATCCGTATTCCGACTGAATACGAATACAACGAGACGAAAATAATCCTACAATATAATACTAGGATCCGGCTTAAACCAAAGCCTACTAGTATTATCCGTTCGATCATAATCTGTGCACAAGTGCACGAATATGATCGAACCCGGCCATAAAACCATACGGCCTCTACAACGTTTCTCCCGAACCAGGGAAACCCTCTATGTCGGACTCTAAAGACTCGTCAATACGCTGGCAATGGGTTTCACCACATGCACGTTAGTGGAACTAGCTGTACGTAACGGCTACCCAGGTATTGAGCGAAAGGGATGCCGACGAGCAAACTCATCCTGAAACCCTACTGAGCCTGACAGTGACAACATCCATACTGTCCGGTCCATTCGTCTATGAGTATCGCATATCGAGTCTAGGGGGGTGGATAAAGTCAGACCCCTAATAACTTGACATTTAGTGTCGGTATGAAGCCTATCACCAACTGAGAAACTACAGATCCGAATCAGTAATTCTCGTCTACCCCGGCCGAGAATTTCTGGTGATGGCCACCTGTGCACACCGCGACATCAACCCCCAATATACTGGGAGAGACGAATCCCCTGACGATCCGCTCACTTCCTCCATGTAGCTCGGGACTGTACCCAACTAAAACCTATTTGCACGACTCCTTTAAGCCGTGGTAGGGTAGTAATCAAAGCACGGTGGGAACTCAACGAGACAAATGACGATCTCAGATCGATAGACTAACCTGTACACATGTCACCAGAAAACGGCTATCTGACAATAGGTATAATACCAACTAGCATGTTCCCGGGGAGTCCGTCCGGCGTACTCAGGGATGGGGTACTTGTTATTGATCCTTACCTTGTTGAGGGCTCTATCGTCGATGCAAAGTCGAAGACTCCCAATGAGCACCTGTATACATCTTAGGTGAACCAACTGACAACAATGGCTTATGAGACCGGCCACCACCCCTTATCGGGGTCTCGATCCGTATACACTAGTCTACTCTTGGAGTATCGATTCCCAGTCTCGAAACTCCCATGAATAGGGACACTTTAAGGATGTGCTTATAGACCACCCAACTCCCACGTATATGATCGCCATCATACTGCTGGTAGTCAAGCATGAATCCTATTGGCTCTATCAACATCTAATAGTGATCTGTAATGTCATCTAAAGCATGTACAGGATGATAAAGACAAACTAGATAGCATTCTATCATCTTGAGTAAGACCGTTCTACCGGTATAGGCCCTCCCTCGATCATTGCAATCACGTGCCTGCGATCCAATAATTGACTTGAGGGCACTATAGCCAACAATCTCCCACTTGCACTTAAGGCTAATTATTGCGGTGTCGCATACTCACAGCCCGTGTGATACCAAACACCCAATTTCTCTACTAATCAGTTTCACAAAGCCCGTTTGTAAAACTATTGTGTTCGAGAAATAGCCTTAGTGAGTGGATCCGCTCCAATGTTTCTTTCTATGTCTCTCTTTATCTCAAGTTCGCGAAGAAAACCATCTCCCGAAATGAGCAATGCCTGTATTAGAATATACCTAGATATCTGATGGGACCCAGTTCACAAATAAACTCCAAATCCAGTAAACTTCTTAGACTGTATCTTCAACTAAATTTAATCAGTATCCTACGCCATGCCTCCCTCAGTATCAGCTTGGACCACCTGTCCAAACAACTGCCCCTCATTAAGAAGGAAAACTATAACTCTGACAGTCGCTCTGTCATCCAGGTCACCTTGGAATCCTGGAATGATAACCGTCTCCCGAAGGAGGCTGCCGTTACCATATCCCTAGAACATCCACTTATGTTCAAATACTGCTTCCGAACGTTTCTCCAGGATTGGATTAATATATCAACTTATTGCATCTAGTGCAGAAACAACATCTGGTGTGGTACTTGACATCTCATGATTGAATCAATTGCCTAAGCAAGTGATATGTCAATCATGCACACCCCTCTCCCCTTTAGTCTGTAAGACACCTTTAGAGAGGGTGACTCCATCACCTGCAGGTACACCACCATGCCAGGAATCGTTCATTTTAAAATACTTTTAGAATACTGTCTAAGTACCCAGATTGGGAAACTACCTAAATCTAGATCTAAAACCATAAATCTAGTAACCAGAATGCCAGATATAATATCCATATCCTATGTGGAGAAATCACCGTGTGATAACCACAGCATAACCGACTGTAGTATAGGAATTTCACTTCCTACAAAGTGCATGTCATCCAAATACTAGAACATCACACCCTACTACCTTCTTAACAGATCCATCTCCTATTCTGATGAGGTCAAAGCCTATGTCTGTCACATCAAAAATTAATGATCTATCTCCGCTATATCTGCTTTAGTCTATAAATAGACATAATCTACTTATCCACTATGCTTCCGCTGCTCTCACTGACAACAACAACCCTCTGGCAGAGTCATATACACGTGCACTTCTAAAGCTAGTCTAGAACGACGCTATACTCATCTTCCTGCCGGGTCTCATAGTCTAGAACAATAGTAATGGCAAGTCTGGGTAAACAAGGACCTCTCTGTCGCCGTCTTTGAGGATACCGAAGTACCTCTCGGGCGCCTGAAGTTACCCCCCATATCTGCGGAGTGGCTAATGGAATGTCAAACTCGATTGAATCTTTAGGTTCTATTAAATTTTCAGTAATACCTGGTATTAAGGGAAAGCAGTTAAAGCAGCTAAAGGCGTTTATGGTTCTGGAATCACTTCCAGTTCTACCATACTCCCACTACTGTTTTCTGAAAAAGTGTGCTAAAACTGTGGCGAGTCAAGAACAATATCACTATTGATCTTCCAGATGGTAGAAAGTTACCCCTCGTCATAGCCTGGGATAACCTACAAACTGCCATTACATAAACGTGCCTTGAGTTATCCAGAGTCTGGTTTTAAGCATAAGCCGGACAACTCCATATACCTTAACATCGTTAAAATATGAACCATTCTATATACAATATAGAAACAGAGGCACTGGTTTAATTTGAACCAGATTAAAATCATGCAGCTGTCTCCAGTGCATGTCAACTAAATGGAGAGAGGCTGGTCAGCATTACTCAACTCAGGACTGCATCCAGATATGAGTAACCTGAAAGAGAAGCAGGTTCTCAAAACCATTACTATCAACTGAATACTAAACACAAGTATCTATATCTTCGATCACCTTGAAGAATCCTGATACTTGCATCACATGGTTCTCTACTTTATTCTTGTACCTATAACTTCTCATAACTTGGACCTTGTATTTCTACGAAATACTTATCTAAAACTGGAGAAGTCATAAGTAAACAGAATATAGTATGGGGACCAACCCCTCTGTCTTAATGGACACTGGACAACATACAATACTTTGTATAAGTCCCCTGAGTTGAACAACTCAAACCCTGTGCATCGTAGGTTGAAAACTGTACTATGGTTATGAAGAATTACACCGCTGTTTAATGCTCCTTACCTAACCATCAACCGATATAGGTAAATGTCATGGACATAATTTCAAAAAATTATCTCACTTTATGAAATAAACGTACAGATATATCAGTTTGAAATTGGTACATAACAACGGATATTCAAAACCAAATATTTGTCATCAGGCAAAACCCTAGGTGATTTCGTCAAATATCACCAATTACAACAAATTCCGATATGAGGAGGATGTTATCACCTAATTCCCAATAACTTGCTCCTATTCATCATCTGTAAAACCATACATGTTAGTTGTATGTATGCCCTAGAGGCCAGTATTGTACAGATGATGTATATTATATTGGATGCTTGGACATATATAGAGACGACTTTCTTGCTCGATATGATAGTATGCTATCTGGTTGCTCTTTATCTTAACATGTACACTTGTCTCTTTAAACTGTCTTATGGTTACATGTTGGTAAAGCCCTTAGGATGTGTACTTGACTACCTGGACTATGATGCAGATCATACTAGTGGGGACATGGTAGTCCATAAGTACATCCTTCAAGGTCCCTAGTCGTGGGTGTATCGAGACGGGGCATCGATATACCAGAGTAGACTAGCGTATACGCTTCTCGACCCATGAGATGGGAGATGGATGATCCCATATCCATTGGTGTTTGACATCAGAGATGGTATACGGGTGCTCAGTGGAGACTGGGTACACTGGACGGACTCGCCGAGAACTCCCAGATGGTATTATACCTCACGTCAGATGGCAGTTCTCAGGTGACACTTGTACAGGTTAGTCTGTAGACCCGAGATCGTCATAGAGTCTTGTGTGATTCCCACTGTGCTTTGATCTCCACCTTACCACGTCCATGAGGGCGTGCAAAACGGTGGTCTTTGGGTACAGTCCCGAGTCACATGGAGGCAATGAGCGATAGGAGGGGTTTCGTCTCTCCCGGTATTGGGAGTTGATGTTGCGCTGTGCTCGATTGGCCGTAACAGGGAAGTCCCTGGCCAGGGCTGATCAGAGATTTGCTGGTAAGTGTTACCAGTAGTTTCTCGACCCGTTATGAGCCTCACATCGGCACGACTTATCGGTTATTGGGGTCTGACGTATACCACCCCTAGATTTGATATGCGACATATCAGACGAACAGACCGGACTGTACGGTTAGTGTTACTGGTTGGATTCACAGGAGTGTGAGCGGGCTAGCTCGTCGATCTTCTGATCGCTCAATACCCTGATGGCCGTTACGTTTAGCAGACCGCTTGCGGCTTGTGGGTGCTTGATATGATCATCATCTACTACCGGCGTATTGACGAGTCTTTAGAGTCCTACACAGAGGTTTCCTGGCTCAAGCGAAACGAAATAGGAGCGCATATGAGATATGTGCAGGACCGAGAATAATGCGTGTATATGATACCGTATTCCATTCTCGCGATGGATGTATCGATTGGTTGTATTCGATATAACCTAGATATCGAATCAAGGATTGATTCGATAAGCCGATACATTGGATACTAGTCGGTTATATGCGATATGACCGGATCGTTAAATCAAGTGTTGATTTAATGATTTAATGTATAATTATATATTTGATATATTACTTTGCATTAACTAGTATTGGTTCACTTTAAATGGATTTTCTCACTTGATGTGCAAATTGTATATGTGATATACTTTTGTGCACATGTTTGTATCATGTTTGATGATGCTTGCTCATTTAGTTAAGTGTATAGAATTAAACCTAGGTTAAGAAAGTGATTAGGGTTTTTATTTATCCATTCTTTTATTTATTCATTTTTGGAAAAAGAATGGGATAAGAATACAAAATGGTTGCTTTCATTCTTGAACATTGTTGAAGCTTCATGAAGCTTTGACTTTGTGACCATTTTGACTTCACACTAAACCCTAACCATTCTTCTAACCTTAGTCAATTCTCTACACTTAACTATGGTTCACATTATGATAAGTTTTTGTTTTTCTTTTCATTTTATGAAGACTTATCATATTCTTTCTTCTTCTTCATCATCTTCTTCAAGATAGAAAGCTTGATGCCATCAATGGTAAATTGAGATCTAAAGTGAGAAATCCAATTCTAAAGTGATCCCACCTCCAATTTCTTCACCCTCTACCTCTTGCCAAGTTGTTTTGGGTGTTTTCTTCACAAGTTTCACAAATTTGTGAAGTCGGAGCTTGAACTTGTGATGCCTCGACGTAGATCATCTTCGGCACGAAGCCGACGACCTAGTCCGCCCATTTCTCCGATCAAGCCGACGATTGAGTCCGAGATTCGAGATGGACAGCGAGAGGACACCTACGTGGAGCTAAGGAAGTGGATATCCGGATCTACAAAGGTTGTAGCTTCTTATCTTTAGTTAAGTTGTTAACAAGTTTAGTTTTTCGCCTAGATTTCTAGTCAACGATCCGTATTAGGGTTTCTCGGCACCCGTAAAATTTGAAATTGGCATGGTTGATGCCTTGTGAGACCTCTTGAGAGTGCCTAGGAACCCTACAGTGGTATCAGAGCCTAGCTAGAGCCTTAGGCGAAGTCCAGACGGAGTTTGAAGTCCGATCGAACCGAAACCCTAAAATCAATATTGCTCTCTGGACTTTTTCTAAAACTAGGGATTTTTCAGAATTAAAAATTTGCATAAAATAGAGCAGGAAATTATAAGGGTTACTGCAGAAAACGAAACCCTAAATTCACTGTAGCGCCGCGGAACCGCGGCAATAGCCTCCTATTGCGGCGGTTCCGCGGCCGTTTGTACTGGTTAGGGATTCGTTTTGATGCAGTAATGCCCGTATCTGTTTCCTCTATTCTCTGGGAAGTTTTAATCTGCTTTCAAGAGTTGAATTTTCTGGGGTTGTTTTGGGGATTCGATGAATCTATCGGATTATTTAACTTTGTCTATTTGGGTTTCCGGATAAATTTGGAATATGTTAAAAGTTTTGACCGGATACAAATACCCAATCTTTCCCCTGCCGGGAAATTTTCAATTGTTGGACTTTTCCGTAGTTTAATGACGTTCTGAGTAGTGCAAGTAACGCGATGGTCCCTCTAGAAGACAACAAACCTTAACTCGATTATGTGACCGTCTTGAACTGCCCTTTGAACTTTCGGGTTTGGGGCAGTACGGCGTGCCATATGTGAGGCGTTGGCTTGACCCTTCTACGGCTGGACCGTTGGTACTGAGGCATGAAGTGAATGTCTTTGAACCTATTTCATGTGTTGGACGGTTTCGGGAAAACTTGGGTATTCGACTGTTCGATCGGAAAGTTTAACATTTTCTGTTTATCTGGAATGTGATACAATAATTGGAATTCACAAACAGTTATGAGATAACTGAATGAATGATATAAATCTAGCGGTTTAGTTTCATTTGATATTGAAAAGAGTTTTCGATAATGAGACTAAAATGCGGGATTTATATCTGTTAGGCATGTGATGTCTAAGTATTTCATTTGATTAGGCATGTGATGTCTAAAGAGGATGCGGATTCCAACTGTTGTAGTTTTACACTTTCTTTTCTGTGACCGTAAGTGTAGTATGTTCATATCGCCGGTTTCGTTGCTATACGTCAACGACAATTGGGGTATGCATACTTACTTACGTTGATGACATATGATGTTATGTGTTGCTGGATATGTTATATTGGATCGTCGTGTTTGAATAGCCGGGGGGTTTTATGTGAGATGAGTGTTTTTCTTTTTCATTCATGTAAAAACTTGTATGTAATATTCTTTTATTTGGGGCACTTCCAGGTAGCGGAAGTTGTCATCTTTTGTATATTATTTACTTTTCCGCATTAGGATAGACCCAAGGAGGGGAGCACAAGTAACCGGGTTCTGGGGTCCAGTGGGAGACCAACTCGAGGAGTCGAGTCCGGGTCTCCTAACCCTAGAATTGGCAGGGTTGCTTGCCGCTCTCATAGGGGTCTAGGGGTGTGGGATTGGCTATTCATCACGACCGTGGAATCCATGTTTTATACTGGCTCGTATTGAAAACACGGACGTCCTAGTATATCCAATATTTCATATGTTTCTTCTGCTGCGATATCTGTGATGTGATCATGTGATGTTCTGTGATGGATACAGTATATAGTATATATGATATATTATATAGACGTTACTTATGTTTTGCACCCGCACTAGCCCTGCCCTGCTCTGTCGTTAGTTACCTAACCTAACGGTGCACGAGGGGACATCGAGGCGAATGCGGATGGCATAAGTGTACGTTGTATTTATCCGTGATGTTTAGGTATTTAAATGATGGGACTTCATTAATGTGATTAATGAAAGAAAAGAAACCTAAGATGTTGTAGAATCAAATTTTTAACAAAACAGGTAGCTACAGTTCTTGCTTTGCATAGCAGTATATGTGATATATCCTGCACCTTATTCGATGAGGAAAGGACCGAGATCCCTTCACTGGGAGTGACTCCTTTAGCAATAACTGGCAGATGCTACACACTCGGTTTGCTTTTGACTGCTTCTATAGTTTCTGCTTTGCATAGTGATATATATGATATATCCTGCACCTCATTCGACGAGGAAAGGGCCGACGACCCCTTCACCGGGAGTGACCCCTTTAGCAAAACTAGAAAAGCCTCAAAATCACTCCATTTCAAAACTTCATTTTGATTCTACAACGATATCAAGTTCATTACGCTCATGGTTTTTATGAAAAACCTGCGTAGCCCTCCGTCATTTCAGATAAGAACTGTTTAGTATTCGTGCTGCGTTTGTTGGCCTTTGTCAAGGCGTAGTGTGCGGTTGCTGAATAGTGATTATCTGCTTATGCATATGATACAGATTGTTTCAGGGTAGTCGTACGACCTTGTTGACCTTTGTCAAGGGCCGTGCGGGTGGGTTTGATTCAATCAAGAAATGACGGGTTGAACTTGACTAGCATGCTATGATTTGTTGGCCTTTGTCAAGGTCATAGGACGCTAGGGGCAAAATATTATCGGGAATTTCAAATGTTGAAATTTGCAATGAGATTGCATACCTTCTATGAGATAGTTGGATCCCGATACCCACTGCGAGTAAGAGTTACTCCTGGGAGAGTTTTACACATTGCAATTAGCCGATCAAGTAGGTGTCTAGAAAGGTGTTAACGAGGTTACGCCTCTGGGAAAACGAGGTTTACATTAATTAGGTTCGTGCGAAAGCACGGGGGACCTCCCTCAAAGTACCGACACTGGCCTGGCTGAAAGATTGGCGAACTTGTAGTGTGTAATTAATCCCGGCTAGTCTTTCCTTTTACGGTTTGAAGGAAGATTTGATAAAAAGCAGTGGGAGCCATCCTGATTAGATAAGATAATAACCAATCTGATCTTACACGAGCATACGCTAAAGTGTTTTCTTCTCTCTCTCTCTAGGTAGCGACCATTTCATGCCTTAATAAAGATAATAATATGGATGTATTGACCGAACCCGCATGTTATACTGTGCTGGGGAACGTTGGTTCCGTTTTTTCCTATAAGAGTTATAGGACTGAATAGGATATAGGGGAATACCAGGATTCCCATGCCACCCGTTTGAAGAAAGTACATGTTGATGCATTTTCTTCGGGTGTGTTCGTTACAGAGAACTGTTTCTCCATTTGCCCTACGTCCTGGGTATTAGATACCGGGTCAGGATCCCATATATGTAATCAGTTACATGGGCTTAGAAAAGGTAGAGAACTTGGAGAAGGTGATAAAGACATCAGAGTTGGAAATGGTGCAATTGTTGCAGCTAAGACTGTCGGGGAATATCACCTTGTATTACCAACTGGTAATACATTGGTTCTGAACGAATGCTATTACATGCCGAACCTGATATGCAACATTATATCAGTTTCTTTGCTAAGTAAAGAGGGATATAATTTTGTATTACAGGACAATGTTATGAACATTTTCCGTAACCAAAAGTTGGTTGGATCAGGCACGTTGTGCAATGGCATTTATGTTCTAAATCAATCAACAGTTCTGAGCATAACTAACACACACAAGAGGAAGAGTTCTGAACTCAACGAATCCTTCTTGTGGCATTGTAGACTGGGTCACATCAATGCGACACGACTAGCTAAGTTGCATAAAGATGGATATTTAAATCCGTTTGAATTTTCATCTTATGCCACTTGCCAGTCATGTCTCAAAGGCAAGATGACCAAAACTCCGTTTACGGGACACGAAGAAAGAGTTACTGAACTCTTGGGACTGATACATAGTGATGTATGCGGTCCAATGTCTACACATGCCAGGGATGGTTCTTCGTACTTCATTACATTCACTGACGATCTCTCTAGATTCGGATATGTGTTCCTGATGAAACACAAATCAGAAGCTTTTGAGAAATTTAGAGAATATAAACAAGAAGTCGAAAACCAAACCGGAAAAAGTATTAAAATCCTTCGATCTGATCGAGGAGGTGAATACTTGAGGAATGAATTCCTGGACTTCCTAAAAGAGAATGGGATTCTCTCTCAGTTGACTCCTCCCTATACACCACAGCACAACGGTGTATCAGAACGGAGGAACCGCACCTTATTAGATATGGTGCGCTCTATGATGAGCACAGCTGAGTTACCTATTTCTTTCTGGGGATATGTGCTAGAAATAGCAGCATACTTATTGAATCAAGTTCCAACTAAATCTGTACCTACCACACCATATGAGATATGGAGTGGGAAGAGACCATGTCTTAAACGAGTTAAGATATGGGGTTGCCCGGCCTATGTCAAAAGGCAGAATCCGGACAAACTCGAGGCACGGTCAGTTCTATGCAAGTTTGTGGGATATCCCAAACATTCACATGGATATCTTTTCTACCATACAGAGGAACAAAAAGTGTTTGTTTCTCGACATGCCACCTTTTTAGAAAAGGAATTTCTTGCAAAAGAAATTAGTGGGGATGAGGTAGAACTGGAAGAAATTCCGGCTATAAAAACTCAAACTGAAGATTTAGTGGAACCAGAGGATTCAGTAGCTCCCAATGAACCTCAGCCTCTCCGCCGATCTAGTAGGGTTCCTCACCCACCTGAGAGATACTATGGTTTTCTCATGGATGGTGGGAGCGAGGATTGCATCATGGAGGATGATGACCCAACTAGCTTCGAGCAGGCCATCACGAGTAGGGACTCAGTGAAATGGCTGGATGCTATGCGGTCCGAGATGGAATCCATGTACACCAACAAAGTATGGACTTTGGAAGTTGCTCCTGAAGGGGTAAAACCCATTGGGAGCAAGTGGATCTTCAAGAAGAAACTTGGTGTAGATGGGAAAGTGGAGACTTTCAAAGCTAGACTTGTAGCAAAGGGTTTTCGTCAAAGACCAGGTGTGGACTATGACGAAACCTTTTCTCCAGTGGCTATGCTTAAATCCATCCGGATCATGCTTGCTATTGCTGCCTTTCATGACTACGAAATCTGGCAAATGGATGTTAAGACCGCCTTTCTAAATGGTGATTTAGAAGAGTGTGTGTACATGACTCAGCCAGAGGGCTTCGTAGACAGTGGGAGCAGCGGGAAGGTGTGCAAGCTGCTTAAATCCATTTATGGATTAAAGCAAGCATCGCGGAGTTGGAACATCTGCTTTGATGTCATTATCAAAGAGTTTGATTTCGTCAAAAATCCAGATGAACCTTGTATCTACAAGAAGGTGGAAGAGAGTAAGGTTGTCTTCCTCATATTGTACGTGGACGACATACTCTTGATAGGAAATGATATTCCTATGCTGCAAGCGGTCAAGCTCTTCTTATCACAAAGATTCTCAATGAAAGATCTTGGTGATGCCTCCTGCATATTGGGAATTAGGATCTATAGAGATAGATCCAAACGGATATTGGGATTGTCCCAATCCAGGTACATCGACACCATACTAAAAAGGTTTAGTATGGAAGATTCCAAGCGTGGGAACTTGCCCACGATCTCTGGAGTCACTCTCTCCAAAGAGATGTCTCCCAAGACTGATTTGGAGAGAGCTCGCATGCAAGGGATACCCTATGCTTCGGCTGTAGGCTCTATCATGTATGCGATGCTATGTACCAGACCCGATGTAGCATACTCACTAAGTGTAGTGAGCAGGTATCAAGCTGATCCTGGAGAGAATCACTGGACAGCTGTGAAGAGCATTCTCAAGTACTTGCGAAGAACTAAAGAGATGCTCTTGGTGTATGGTAACGGAGAACTCCAAGTGGAGTCCTTTACCGATTCGAGCTTCCAGAGTGATAAGGACGACTCTAAGTCGCAGTCGGGATTTGTCTTTACCCTTTACGGAGGGGCGGTTAGCTGGAAGAGTTCCAAGCAGGAAACCGTGGCAGACTCGACGATGGAGGCTGAATACATCGCTGCCAACGATGCTGCCAAAGAGGCTGTCTGGATCAAGAAGTTCATTATTGAACTTGGAGTGGTTCCATCCATTGAGCATCCAATACCTTTGTATTGCGATAACAATGGAGCGGTGGGTTTGGCCAAGGAACCCAGGTCCCATCAGCGATCCAGGCATATTCTAAGGCGGTATCACCTGATCCGGGAGATAGTTGATCGCCGGGAGATCGAGGTCAGGAGGGTTGACACGAAGAACAACACGGCGGATCCACTCACGAAGGCCATTCCCTAGATACAGTTTGAGAGACTCTTCGGGATGCTCGGTATGCGATACTACAGCAGCTGGCCCTAGTGCAAGTGGGAGATTGTTAGTTGTATGTATGCCCTAGAGGCCAGTATTGTACAGATGATGTATATTATATTGGATGCTTGGACATATATAGAGATGACTTTCTTGCTCGATATGATAGTATGCTATCTGGTTGCTCTTTATCTTAACATGTACACTTGTCTCTTTAAACTGTCTTATGGTTACATGTTGGTAAAGCCCTTAGGATGTGTACTTGACTACCTAGACTATGATGCAGATCATACTAATGGGGACATGGTAGTCCATAAGTACATCCTTCAAGGGGTTGGAGGTAGTGCCCTCAGAGTCAATTATTGGATCACAGGTACGTGATTGCGATGATTGAGGGAGGACCTATCCCGGTAGGACAGTCTTACTCGAGATGATAGTATGCTATCTGGTTTACCTTTATCATCGTGTACTGTTTTAGGTGACCTGACACGTCGCTATTACACGTTGATAGAGCCCCTAGGATTCTTGCTTGACCACCAGCAGTATGAGGGCAATCATATAAGTGGGAGCTGGGGGTCTATAAGCTTATCCTTAAAAGGTCCCTAGTCATGGGAGTTTCGAGACTGGGCATCGATACTCCATTAGTAGACTAGTGTATACAGTCGAGACCCCGACGAGGGGCGGTGGCCGGTCTCACAAGCCACTGGTGTCAGTTGGATCACCTAAGATGTATACAGGTG
Source organism: Agapanthus africanus (assembly GCA_030015575.1). Taxonomy (NCBI): domain Eukaryota; kingdom Viridiplantae; phylum Streptophyta; class Magnoliopsida; order Asparagales; family Amaryllidaceae; genus Agapanthus; species Agapanthus africanus. The sequence goes on along the minus strand of CM057345.1, from coordinate 386,312,811 downwards.
CTCATTGGGTTATGAGTACACCGGACAGGACTCGCCGGGAACATGCTAGTTGGTCATATACCAGACGTCAGATGGCAGTTCCCTGGTGACATGTGTGCAGGTTAGTTCATCGACCTGGGGATCGTCATTTGTCTCGTGTGAGTTCCCACTGTATTTTGATTACTACCCTACCACGGCTCAAAGGAGTCGTGCAAACAGGTTTTAGTTGGGTACAGTCCCGAGCCACATGGAGGCAGTGAGCGTATCTTCAGGGGTTCGTCTCTCCCGGTATTGGGGGTGAGGTCGTGCTGTGTCTAGGAGAGCCATTACACAAAGTCCTTGGCCAAGGCAAGGAGATTTACTGGTAGGTATTCCAGTAGTATCTCAGGGTGTTCTGGGCTACACTCCGACACGACTTGTACCGCTTTTGGGGGTCTGACTTTTACCAACCCCCTAGGCCCGCCATGCGATACTCATAGACGAACGGACCGGACTGCACGGATATTGTCACTGACAGGCTCAGTAGGGTGTCAGGATGAGTTCGCTCATCGACGTCCCTTTTGGTCAATAGCTGGTGGCCCGTCACGTATTGGCTTATACCTCTGACGTGCTAGTGGTTAAATCCACAGCCATAGTATTGACGAGTCTTTAGAGTCCGCCACACTTTCAGTTACTCAAGTTTCGGGCGAAACGCTGTAGAAGCCGTATGGAGATATGGCAGGGTCCGATCAGATACGTGCGGTATTGCACGGATCAGGATCGGACAGTTTGTACTAGTAGCCGTATAGGTATATGGCAGGGTTCGATCAGATACGTACGGTATTGCACGGATCAGGATCGAACGGATATTACTAGCCGGCTTTGGTTTAAGCCGGTCCTAGTTTAGTACAGTGTAGATTTTGTCTCTTTGCATTTGTATCCGGACGGAATACAGATGCGGGTGTGTATGCACAGTATCGGGGTTTTCCTGTAATTTATTACGGGACCAGTTTTCTGGAGTTGCCAGTTTGCATTCCGTTCCGGCCGGTTTTCCTTTGTTCTTTCCCGGCCGGACTTTTCCGATGGAGGGGGGTATTTGCAATTGTGCAAATAACTCTTGTGGAGGGGGTTTCTTGTAAAAGATTGATTATGATAGCTTTCATTTCTTTTCAACCATGCTTTTGCTTTATGAGATTTGATTGTGATAATGTGAGGGTATGGGTTCAATAGTGAGAAGCATGGTGTATGTTTCTTTGTCCCTTGGATGTGGTCACCTCTTCTCATCTCCTACACTCACCTCCCTCATATGATATATGTTGTTTTTCCTCCACCATTATTCTTACTTGATAGAATGAGAAGGTTTTCATTAGAAAAGTAAGAAGAATAAAAGAAGAAGAGAGAGCTTCATCTTTGAGAGTGATTCATTTGGTGTATATCATTCTTCATCTCATTCCATTGCTAGAAAATTGAAAGCACCAATTTTCTATACACCATTCCTCCATCTATGGCAACAAACCCCAAAGTGAGACATCCACTCTACACTACACTTCCTACAGCATATCTTGAGCATGTCGAGTTGCCGGCTTCATGCGCGAGTTGCCTCGGTATTGAGGTGGGAGCCCATAAAAGTACCCGGCTTCGTGGTGCCCTTTCCGACGAGGAGGAGACGGACGGAGATCCCGCGAGGAGATCGGAGTGGAGATGAAGACCGGAGGACTTGAATCGTCGGTATACATCTCTTCCCTTTCTTATTAGTAGCGTAGACTTGTTAATGGTTACGATCCGGAGTTTAGTGCGCGGTGGTGCCGGTTTGCAAAGTCCGCAAAATTTTAAGTTTATCACCGTTTCCGCATTCCGGCGTCGGATTGACGGCCGGGGCGCCGCCGTGCACTTACAGTGGTATCAGAGCCTCGCCATTAACTTAGTCTAGCTTTGTGTAATGTGTTTGCATTTCCGATCGATCAAAAAGTTCCAAAACTGCATTTTAGTTCGCATCAGTTTCTGTTGATAATTTTTGGTCTCGAAAAATTTTTCAGGTTATAAAATATTGATGTACTGGAAAATCTAAGAGTTCTGTAAAAATTTGACGAAGTAACTCCACAATTGGAGCGCGGAACCGCCGCGAAAACCCCATTTGTGCGGCCCTTCCGCCGCGCACTATTCACATCACTTCACCAATTTTTTACAGAGGCCTTCTGGGCTTAAAATATGGGTTTTGGAATATTAATATTGGGCCCAGGATTTCTGTGAGTGCTACAGTTTTGATTGGGGGCCCACTTGTTAATTGTTTGATCAATCGGAAAATTTTAAACACATTTTTCACAGTATTTACATTATATCTGCGACCGTGAATGTCACTCGATCGGTAAATCCTGTCTAACTGCTATAGCCCGGTTAGACGGATTTGCGAACGTGACTTTCACGTTGATGTTCTATGTTTATGCTGTGATGTTGCGGATCGGTCGTGGGGGATAGCCTGGATGCAATGCTAGTTCAGTGTTTGTTGTATTATGTACATTTGATATTGCGGGGCGAGCGTCCGACATGTGGACTGCCGTCACTGCCTGATTGTATTATTCTTTTGGGGCACGACCTGGTTGCGGTCGATGTACCCGGTGTATGTATATTTTACTTTCTGTACTAGGATTACCCCGCGGAGGGGTGCACGGATAGCCGGGTTCTAGAAGGCAACAAGCCCGCATCTCATGGCATTGGGACGGAGGGGGCTTCACTCCAGGATTGGCTGGCTATTCGCCGCACTCGTAGGGGGTATAGGATTTCATTGCACAGGCTATCCACACGACCAGGGGAACGTCGGGTTTCAGTAGTGGCTCTGTGAAACCCGGGGATCCCAGATATCTGTATTGTTTCTATGATACTGTACATTCTCTGAGATGTTGCATTTCTTTCACGCCTTGAGCGAAATATAATATATTGGTATATATATTAGTAGATGTTGTATATGTTTTGCATCCGCGCTAGTCCAGTCCCCGCTCTGTCGTTAGTAAGCTAACCTAACGGGTAATGACGGGACCCAGTGGCGAATGCGGATGGCATATACGTACATCAGTATATTTTCGTTCTTTTTGGTGTGATCAATTGATGGGACTGCGTTGATTCGGATCAATGCAAGTTAAAAACAAACCTAATCTGATGTTATTGGAACACCTTTCAAAAAGCTGTTATTGCAAGGACGTTCATTTCTGTTTTGCATCGTGGTATTCATTTGGAATATCCTGCTCCTCAGTCGACGAGGCAAGGGCCGAGATCCCTTCACCGGGAGTGACCCCTTGGACAGAAGTTTGCGTCAGGGCATTAACTTCACTATAGCCGATTACTTTTGCTTTGCATCGTGGTATTCAGTTGGAATATCCTGCACCCCATTCTACGGGGAAAGAGCCGAGATCCCTTCACCGGGAGTGACCTCTTTAGCAACGGTTTTCGTCACTATATTTTTAAAAGCTATCCGTTCCTTCGACGATATCAAGTTCATTACGTTAAAGGTTTTCGCCAGAAACCATTCGTAGCCCTCCGTCGTTTCAGACGGGTAGCACGTAGTATTCATGCTATGTTTGTTGACCTTCGTCAAGGCATAGTGTATGGTAGCTGCTTGTTACCTTTCTGCTGCATAGATAGATGCGTTGGTTTGGGACAGTCGTACAGCCTTGTTGACCTTCGTCAAGGGCTTGTACGGGTGGATTCAAATTAACCTGGATAATGACGGGTAGAACTTGACATGTGACTTATGATTTGTTGACCTTCGCCAAGGTCATAAGAGCATGGGGCAGAAATCACATCGGGAGTTTCAAAAGAACTGAAACTTGCCAGATATGCGCATACCTTCTGGAGTGTGATACCGTGAGCGGATTCCGTCACGTTATCATGCAATGATAGTTGGATCCCGATTCCCACTGATGAGTTGGTTTACTCCTCGGGTGACCCCGACTAATTCTTCTTTCTGGTTTGGAGGAGAATTTGAGGTACAGTGGGAGGATTCCAGATTAGATAAATTGGTAACCATTCTGATCTAGGTTAGAGTGCACGCTGAGTGTTTCTTTTCTCTCTCTCTATGGCAGCGACCATTTGACCCGACCCTAAGACTTTGACTCAGTGACCAAGTTGACCGAACCTTCTTAAACACCGGCTTTTGGATTGTCAGAGTTGCAGACCTCATTGCCACTCCTACTTTTACCCTTTTCTCCAGGACACCCCGTATTACTGCGAACGTCCACTTCCATTGGACAAAACCATCGTATGGTTAGATACGAACTCGAAGGGATTCGAGGATGGTTTCCGGTTCTGGAGAAAACGGATAGGATTATTCAGTTGTCTTTTCTTTTCACCCTCTCTCAGGTTACGAGTACTCCTTGGTTTAGGTGTAGTACACCTATTACGCAAATTGGATTGTCTTCTTCCAAACCTTAGGCTGGTGCCGACCGGTAGGGAATGAAGAAAACCAATTAGCATAACGATGGTGTGCAGAAGGTATTAAGTTCAGACAAAGCAAGGGATTAGTAGGAGGGCAAAGTAAATTGCAACAGATATTCACGACCAAACCAAATATTTCGTTACCACTCCCACATCACCTTTGTATTTCTCCAGGACACTCCGTATCACTACGAAGATCCACAGTTTATTTGGATATTCCATCGTATGGTTATATACGAACTCGAAAGGAACTTGTTCCAGTTCGGGGATGGATCCTGGTTCAGGAGAAATAGGAATAAAGTACATTCAGGTGTCTTTTATCTTCACCTTCTCTCGTGTTGCGAGTGTTCCTAGGATTGGGACAGTACACCCATTATGCTTATTGGATAGTCTTCTTCCAAACCATAGGCTGGTGCCGAACGGTAGGGAAGGAAGAAAACCATTTGGCCTAAAGGGGTGTGCAGAAGGTAAAGACTAAAGACATATGAAGGGATTTGGAGAGGTGGCAAAGAACTATACGGTTACAGTAGTGAATCTGGAAGAGGCATTACTAGGAATACCAGGATACCCCATCGAAACATTTCAATGTTTCAGTTTCACTGTGTACTGTTAATAGAAAACTGATTTCCCGATTAGATACTTACTCCAGGGTATGTATTTACCAGATACGATTCTCACATCTGTATGGTTTTACAGATGATGAGTGGGAGTAAGTTATTGGGAATTGGGTGATTATCCTCATTATATCGGGATTCGTTGTAATCGGTGATATTTGAGAAAATCACCTGGGTTGTTTGCCGGTCGGCAAATATTTGGTTTTGAATATCCGCTGTTATGCACCAATTTCAAATTGATATATCTGTACGTCTATTTTCATAGAGTGAGATATACCTTTCTGAAATTATGTCTACGACATTTACCTATATCAGTGGATGGTTAGGTAAGGAGCATTAAACAGCGGTGTAATTCTTCTTAACCATAAGTACAGTTTTCAACCTACGACACACAGTGAATGAGTAATCAGACTCAAGGGACTTTTACAGAGTATTGTATGTTGTCCAGAGTCCATCAGGACAGAGGGGTTGGTCCTCGTACTACATTCAGTTTACTTATGACTTCTCTAGTTTTTAGACAGGTGTTTCGTGGAAACGCAGGGTCCGAATTTGGAGAAGTTACAGGTATTTGAATAGAGTAGAGAACCAGGAGTAGCAAGTATCGGGATTCTTCAAAGAGATCGAAGATGTAGATACTTGTGGTATTCAGTTGAAAGTGATGATTAAGAGAAATTGCTTCTCTTTCAGGTTACTCATAATTGGAAGTATTCCTAAGTTGAGTAACGCTGATCTGGCCTCCTTCCATTTAGTTGACATGCACTGGAGACAGCTGCATGATTTGAATCTAGTTCAATTAAATCAGTGCCTCTGGTTCTATATTGGATATAGAACAGTTCATATCTTAACGATGTTAAGGTACGGGGAGTTGTCCGGTTTATGATTAAAACCAGACACTGGACAACTCAAGGCACGTTTCTGTAATGGCTGTTTGTGGGTTGACCCAGGCTATGACGAGGGTTGACTTTCTACCATCTGGATGAACAATAGCGATATTGTTCTAGACTCGCCACAGTTTTATTAAAAATGGATTTTTTCAGAAAATAGTAGTGGGAGTATGGTAGAACTGGAAGTGATTCCAGAACCACAAACGATTACTGAAGATTTGATAAGGAACCTAAAGATTCAATCTGGTTTGACATTCCATTGGCCACTCCGCAGATAAGGTGGGTAACTTCAGGCACCCGAGAGGTACTCAGGTAGCCTCAAGGACGGTGACAGGGAAGTTCTTGTTTACCCACACTTGCCATTGTTGTTGTTCCAGGCTGCGAGACCCGGCAGGAGGATGAGTATAGCGTCGTTCTAAACTAGTTTTAGAAGTGCACGTCTATATGACTCTGGCAGAGGGTTGTCGTAGTCAGTGGGAGCAGCGGAAGCATTGGTGGACATCAGGCTTATATCTATTTATAGACTAAAGCAGATGTAGCGGAGATAGATCATCTATTTCTGATGTGACAGTCATGGGTTTGACGTCATCAGAATAGGGGATGGATCTGTTGAGAAGGTAGTAGGGTGTGATATCCTGGTATTTGGATGACATACATAGAATAGGAAAAGAAATTCCTATACTACGATCGGTTATACTTTGGTCGTCGCACAGTGGTTTCTCCACAAAGGACTTGGACATTATATCAAACATACTGGTTACTAGATCTATGGTTTTAGATCCAGATTTGGGTGGTTTCCCAATCAGGGTACTTGACAGCATTCTAAGAGTATTTAGGATGGACGACTCCTGGCACGGTAGTGTACCTGCAGGTAATGGAGTCACCCTCTCTAAAGGTGTCTTACAGACTAAAGGGGAGAGGGACGTGCATGATTGGCAGATCACTTGCTTAGGCAATTGAGTCAATCATGAAATGTCAAGTACCACACCAGATGTTGTTCTTGCACTAGATGCAATAAGTTGACATTAATCCAATCCTGGAGAAACAGTCGGAAGCAGTTTTAGAACATAAGTGGATGTTCTAGGGATATGATAACGACAGCCTCATTCAGGAGACGGTTATCATTCCAGGCTTCCAAGGTGACATGGACGACAAGGAGGTTGTCAGAGTTATAGTTTTCCCTCTGACGAGGGGCAGTATTTTGGACAGGTGATCCAAGGCAATACTGAGGGAGGCATGGCGCGCAGGATACTAATTAAGTTCAGTTGACGATACAGTCTAAGAAGTTTGGATTTGGAGTTCATTTATGAGCTATGTCCCATCAGACATCCAGACACATTCTAAGACAGGTATTGCTCATTTCGGGAGATGGGTTTCTCCGCGAACATGAGATATAGAGAGACATAGAAAGAAACATCAAGGCGGATCCACTCACTAAGGCTATTCCTCGAACGCAATAGTTTCGCAAACGAGCTTTGTGAGACTGACTAGTAGAGGAGTTGGGTGTTCGGTATCACACGGGCTGTGAGTATGCGACATCGCAATAATTAGCCTTGAGTGCAAGTGGGAGATTGTTGGAGGTAGTGCCCTCAGAGTCAATTATTGGATCACAGGTACGTGATTGCGATGATTGAGGGAGGACCTATCCCGGTAGGACAGTCTTACTCGAGATGATAGTATGCTATCTGGTTTACCTTTATCATCGTGTACTGTTTTAGGTGACCTGACACGTCGCTATTACACGTTGATAGAGCCCCTAGGATTCTTGCTTGACCACCAGCAGTATGAGGGCGATCATATAAGTGGGAGCTGGGGGTCTATAAGCTTATCCTTAAAAGGTCCCTAGTCATGGGAGTTTCGAGATTGGGCATCGATACTCCATTAGTAGACTAGTGTATACAGTCGAGACCCCGACGAGGGGCGGTGGCCGGTCTCACAAGCCACTGGTGTCAGTTGGATCACCTAAGATGTATACAGGTGCTCATTGGGTTATGAGTACACCGGACAGGACTCGCCGGGAACATGCTAGTTGGTCATATACCAGACGTCAGATGGCAGTTCCCTGGTGACATGTGTGCAGGTTAGTTCATCGACCTGGGGATCGTCATTTGTCTCGTGTGAGTTCCCACTGTATTTTGATTACTACCCTACCACGGCTCAAAGGAGTCGTGCAAACAGGTTTTAGTTGGGTACAGTCCCGAGCCACATGGAGGCAGTGAGCGTATCTTCAGGGGTTCGTCTCTCCCGGTATTGGGGGTGAGGTCGTGCTGTGTCTAGGAGAGCCATTACACAAAGTCCTTGGCCAAGGCAAGGAGATTTACTGGTAGGTATTCCAGTAGTATCTCAGGGTGTTCTGGGCTACACTCCGACACGACTTGTACCGCTTTTGGGGGTCTGACTTTTACCAACCCCCTAGGCCCGCCATGCGATACTCATAGACGAACGGACCGGACTGCACGGATATTGTCACTGACAGGCTCAGTAGGGTGTCAGGATGAGTTCGCTCATCGACGTCCCTTTTGGTCAATAGCTGGTGGCCCGTCACGTATTGGCTTATACCTCTGACGTGCTAGTGGTTAAATCCACAGCCATAGTATTGACGAGTCTTTAGAGTCCGCCACACTTTCAGTTACTCAAGTTTCGGGCGAAACGCTGTAGAAGCCGTATGGAGATATGGCAGGGTCCGATCAGATACGTGCGGTATTGCACGGATCAGGATCGGACAGTTTGTACTAGTAGCCGTATAGGTATATGGCAGGGTTCGATCAGATACGTACGGTATTGCACGGATCAGGATCGAACGGATATTACTAGCCGGCTTTGGTTTAAGCCGGTCCTAGTTTAGTACAGTGTAGATTTTGTCTCTTTGCATTTGTATCCGGACGGAATACAGATGCGGGTGTGTATGCACAGTATCGGGGTTTTCCTGTAATTTATTACGGGACCAGTTTTCTGGAGTTGCCAGTTTGCATTCCGTTCCGGCCGGTTTTCCTTTGTTCTTTCCCGGCCGGACTTTTCCGATGGAGGGGGGTATTTGCAATTGTGCAAATAACTCTTGTGGAGGGGGTTTCTTGTAAAAGATTGATTATGATAGCTTTCATTTCTTTTCAACCATGCTTTTGCTTTATGAGATTTGATTGTGATAATGTGAGGGTATGGGTTCAATAGTGAGAAGCATGGTGTATGTTTCTTTGTCCCTTGGATGTGGTCACCTCTTCTCATCTCCAACACTCACCTCCCTCATATGATATATGTTGTTTTTCCTCCACCATTATTCTTACTTGATAGAATGAGAAGGTTTTCATTAGAAAAGTAAGAAGAAGAAAAGAAGAAGAGAGAGCTTCATCTTTGAGAGTGATTCATTTGGTGTATATCATTCTTCATCTCATTCCATTGCTAGAAAATTGAAAGCACCAATTTTCTATACACCATTCCTCCATCTATGGCAACAAACCCCAAAGTGAGACATCCACTCTACACTACACTTCCTACAGCATATCTTGAGCATGTCGAGTTGCCGGCTTCATGCGCGAGTTGCCTCGGTATTGAGGTGGGAGCCCGTAAAAATACCCGGCTTCGTGGTGCCCTTTCCGACGAGGAGGAGACGGACGGAGATCCCGCGAGGAGATCGGAGTGGAGATGAAGACCGGAGGACTTGAATCGTCGGTATACATCTCTTCCCTTTCTTATTAGTAGCGTAGACTTGTTAATGGTTACGATCCGGAGTTTAGTGCGCGGTGGTGCCGGTTTGCAAAGTCCGCAAAATTTTAAGTTTATCACCGTTTCCGCATTCCGGCGTCGGATTGACGGCCGGGGCGCCGCCGTGCACTTACACAAGGTCCCTAGTCGTGGGTGTATCGAGACGGGGCATCGATATACCAGAGTAGACTAGCGTATACGCTTCTCGACCCATGAGATGGGCGATGGATGATCCCATTTCCATTGGTGTTTGACATCAGAGATGGTATACGGGTGCTCAGTGGAGACTGGGTACACTAGACGGACTCGCCGAGAACTCCCAGATGGTATTATACCTCACGTCAGATGGAAGTTCTCTGGTGACACTTGTACAGGTTAGTCTGTAGACCCGAGATCGTCATAGAGTCTTGTGTGATTCCCACTGTGCTTTGATCTCCACCTTACCACGTCCATGAGGACATGCAAAACGGTGGTCTTTGGGTACAGTCCCGAGTCACATGGAGGCAATGAGCGATAGGAGGGGTTTCGTCTCTCCCGGTATTGGGAGTTGATGTTGCGCTGTGCTCGATTGGCCGTAACAGGGAAGTCCCTGGACAGGGCTGATCAGAGATTTGCTGGTAAATGTTACCAGTAGTTTCTCGACCCGTTATGAGCCTCACATCGGCATGACTTATCGGTTATTGGGGTCTGACGTATACCACCCCTAGATTTGATATGCGACATATCAGACGAACAGACCGGACTGTACGGTAAGTGTTACTGGTTGGATTCACAGGAGTGTGAGCGGGCTAGCTCGTCGATCTTCTAATCGCTCAATACCCGGATGGCTGTTACGTTTAGCAGACCGCTTGCGGCTTGTGGGTGCTTGATATGATCACCATCTACTACCGGCGTATTGACGAGTCTTTAGAGTCCTACACAGAGGTTTCCTGGCTCAAGCGAAACGAAATAGGAGCGCATATGAGATATGTGCAGGACCGAGAATAATGCGTGTATGTGATACCGTATTCCATTCTCGCGATGGATGTATCGATTGGTTGTATTCGATATAACCTAGATATCGAATCAAGGATTGATTCGATAAGCCGATACATTGGATACTAGTCGGTTATATGCGATATGACCGGATCGTTAAATCAAGTGTTGATTTAATGATTTAATGTATAATTATATATTTGATATATTACTTTGCATTAACTAGTATTGGTTCACTTTAAATGGATTTTCTCACTTGATGTGCAAATTGTATATGTGATATACTTTTGTGCACATGTTTGTATCATGTTTGATGATGCTTGCTCATTTGGTTAAGTGTATAGAATTAAACCTAGGTTAAGAAAGTGATTAGGGTTTTTATTTATCCATTCTTTTATTTATTCATTTTTGGAAAAAGAATGGGATAAGAATACAAAATGGTTGCTTTCATTCTTGAACATTGTTGAAGCTTCATGAAGCTTTGACTTTATGACCATTTTGTCTTCACACTAAACCCTAACCATTCTTCTAACCTTAGTCAATTCTCTACACTTAACTATGGTTCACATTATGATAAGTTTTTGTTTTTCTTTTCATTTTATGAAGACTTATCATATTCTTTCTTCTTCTTCATCATCTTCTTCAAGATAGAAAGCTTGATGCCATCAATGGCAAATTGAGATCTAAAGTGAGAAATCCAATTCTAAAGTGAACCCACCTCCTATTTCTTCACCCTCTACCTCTTGCCAAGTTGTTTTGGGTGTTTTCTTCACAAGTTTCACAAATTTGTGAAGTCGGAGCTTGAACTTGTGATGCCTCGACGTAGATCATCTTCGGCACGAAGCCGACGACCTAGTCCGCCCATTTCTCCGATCAAGCCGACGATTGAGTCCGAGATTCGAGATGGACAGCGAGAGGACACCTACGTGGAGCTAAGGAAGTGGATATCCGGATCTACAAAGTTTGTAGCTTCTTATCTTTAGTTAAGTTGTTAACTAGTTTAGTTTTTTGCCTAGATTTCTAGTCAACGATCCGTATTAGGGTTTCTCGGCACCCGTAAAATTTGAAATTGGCATGGTTGATGCCTTGTGAGACCTCTTGAGAGTGCCTAGGAACCCTACAATACAGATGTGAGAATTAGACCTGGTAAATACAGACCCTGTAGTAAGTATCTAATTTGGAAATCAGTTTTCAATTAACAACGTATAGTGAAACTGAAACATGAAAATGTTTTGAAGGGGTAGTCGGGTATTCCTAGTAATGCCTCTACCATTATCCAGATTCATGACTTTAACCATATATTTCATTGCCATCTCTCAAAATCCCTTTATTTGTCTTTACTCATTATCTTCTGTACACCACCCTTAGGCTAAATGGTTTTCTTCCTTCCCTACCATTCGGCACCAGCCTATGGCTTGGAAGAAAACTATCCAATAAGCATAATCGGTGTACTCTCCCAATCCTAGGAGTACCCGCAACCTGAGAGAAGATAAAGACAAAAGACAACTGAATAAACCTTATTCTATTTCTCCTAAACCAGAATCCATCCTCAAACTTGAACAAGTTTCTTCGAGTTCGTATGTAATTATACGATGGATTATCCAGTAACTATGGATCCTAGGAGTACTCGCAACCTGAGAGAAGGTAATGACAAAAGACAACTGAATAAACCTTGTTCTATTTCTCCTGAACCAGAATCTATCCTCAAACTGGAACAAGTTTCTTCGAGTTCGTATGTAACTATACGATGGATTATCCAGTAACTATGGATCTTCGTAGTGATACGGGGTGTTCTGGAGAAATTCAAAGGTGAAATAGGAGTGGCGATGAAATATGTGGTTTGGTCGTAAATGATAGCAGTTGCAATTTACTTTGCCCTATTTCTGATCCCTTTATTTGTCTTTACTTATTACCTTCTGTACACCATACTTAGGCTAATTGGTTTTCTTCCTTCCCCACCTTTCTGCACCTGCCTACGGTTTGGAATAAGACTATCCAATAAGCACAATAGGTGTACCCTTTCCTAATCCTAGAAATCCTCACAACCTGAGTGTCACGACCCACCCCCAAACACAGATGGTATTGTCCGCTCTGGCCGAAACCGCACGGTTTTGTCCTTTTGAATGAACCCAGGGCTACTTCCCAGTAGGTCACCCATCCCAGAATTTCTCTGGCTCAAGCATGCTTAACTACGGAGTTCTTCAAACTCCGGAGTTCCGATTCATCCAAAAGGCGCCTCTGTGTTATAAGAGTGGTATCATTCCATTTATAGTTCAGATCGTGCCCTCTTTCGGAATGAAATTCGATACTCCCCATTGCTCTGGTAGGTCCCCGTGTGCATCCGTATTGGTTACATCCCCACCTCGATACCGGATAACATCTCACTTCTCACGGGGTAGATGGTATTCAGCCCCAACTCCACCTGGGGTATTACATCCCCCCTCGCTTAGAACAATGGTTCGTCCTCGAACCACAGACCTACTTTTGAGGGGCCGGCTCTGATACCAACTTTGTCACGACCCGAAGGTACGTAACGTGACTGGCACTTAAATTACGAAACGTCCAAGGCATACGTAATCTAAGTAAGCTAAAGCCCAAAAATCTAAACCAAATAAGAAATAGAGTGAAGGAAAACTTATTAAAAAAAAGCGATTTTAACAAAAACAAGTCACATTAAACATTTTGAAAAACATCAAAATTCCCTAAAATTTCGGCAGAGTCTCCTTTGTAAATACTGGGCCCCAAATGGATACAACACATGAAAATACATATATTTATGAATAAAGGCATCCCCATGGCGGAATCACAACCACGTACAATGAATATATCAAAATAATGCGAAATAAGCATGAAAGCATAAAGGCATCACGTCGGCTCAAGTAAGCATCGACACCAAACCACAAATACAAGTCTCACAAATCTCACCGTCTAGTCCAATATACAAGGGTAGATGGAGTATACAAGATACAAAAAAATTTACAGTGGGAGCAAAAGAAAATCCTTTAAGACCCACTTATGAGCAAGCTGCAAGCCGATGCAAACGAAGCAAGGGAAGAAGTACGCCCGCCGATACTATGCTAACGGGTCGGACCTGCAAGATACTGTGGCACAACAGGAGTGAGTTTCCAACTCGTGAGTAGTAAGTAACATCTAATAAGGCTATCGTAAGCATACACGCAATGCGTCACAGCCTACATATACCGATATGATGCAATGCACTAGTATGTGTGCAACATGAATGCATAATCACATGAAACCTGAAATGTTTTGGTACGAGAAAATCTGTATTCTATCTTAGCAAAACTTTTATGAAATAACTGAAGTATCATCATTGAAATCAACTGAAATCCGTGTCAAACATCGACACTAAATTTGTATATCTCAATGTCTCAATATCTCAATGTCTCGACATCTTAATGTCACAATATCTCAATGTCTTAATATCTCAATATCTCGGGCTCCGTCGGTCCGGATCAGCCCATATCATCAATCTCACAGCTACGGTCGGCATCCTTCGGATATCCGCCGCGCCAAAAAAAACCGGTAGGTAGTGCTCCCTTGCCGGGCTCAACGCTATCTGTGCGATCTTCTTGCCCTGAGGTACCATACCGGGTCTACCATATACCCGCAAACAGTGCATCCCCCTCCTAGAATCGGGTATATGATACTGCTCAAGAACCGAGAAAACTCATGTTGGACGCCACACACATCACATCATGAGAAAACCGCAAATTCTGTTTTAAAAATGATAATAGATTTATAAAATTCTCGCGGTTTTCCCTAAAATCCAGAAATCTCATCAATACTGAAATTCTCAAGAAGAATCGCAATATGAAAACATGTCGATAATGATGGAAATCTATGATACGGTAGTATATGCCATGCGAAGTACGGCCAGAAGCTATGCATGAATCATGATGCAATGAGCTATGTATAAATGTCTAACTATCATGACCCGAAATGGCACGTGACTGGCTCTTGAATCATATGAAGTCTATAGGACCCCATCTAATTCAAGTAAGCCAAAATACAGTAATAAATGCAATGTCTAAGCTATCATATAAAGCAAGTACACTGATAACATGTCGAAACTATCAACTAACGAAATGTACTAATGAATAGTATTTTCTAATGTGTATGTGATATGGCAATTACCGATGATGATGTGTGTGAGTCGGCAAGCAGGTGTACGTGGAGTATGCGCATCATCGGTAATGGTGCTAGTGTCCCGACGGCATGGTTTCATAATAACAATAAAAGCACAAGTATAAGCACGCAACGCAATATGAGCAATATGAATGTACGTAAATGAATAGTAAGCGCAACAATAAGCAATATACGTTTATATAATCGAGTCATACCGTTTTTGGCATTTGAAATAACACGAATCGTGGTGTTTAGAAAATAGGGCTACGGTGTTTTTAAGAAAAGGTACGTCCTTTGAAATATCCGTAGTATCCCTTGGCCTGTCTTTAAAATATTCACGATTCGTCAGTTTGAAATATGTATGGCTCGAGTCCAGTCTAACATCTACTAAATAAACTACGGTTCTAATCTAACAGACTAGTCGAAAAGGGTAAGGAAAGCCACATAAATCTGAGTCGATATATATATTTATATAATAGTCGATGATCCCGCCTCAATAGTATCACATATGATACAATATATATAATATGACATCCTCGAGTCAAGGGTGCAGATCTATCATCAATATATAGCTCGTACGGTAAATCCATCGTACGGCATCACAAATCTGGGTACGGGTCGAATATCACATTTATCTCATTATTCATCTGGTATCCTTATCATCATATCCTGTATTAAGGGTACTGATCTATGTCTAGTACATACTGTTACCATCTACATATATACGTGTGTGTGTGTGTGTGAAACACATCGCCTAAGGACCCGCTATAATATCATGGCGTATCTCATAATACGAACCATGTCATATCACCGATCTCATTGCACTATGCCCAATCTCATCGACTCATCTCCAAATACCATATACTATCCTCATTATCCATGTATATATATACGTATATATATACACATAGTCCCATACCTATGAGTGTATATATATATACATATCCCCATATACACACAAGTAATAAAATGTATGCACGTGTGTGCGTGCGCGTGTAAGTAAACCTTAATCTAGGGTTCGCGACTAGGAAATTAACTAACGACACTATTATCCAAAGTCCTCTAAAGCATTTCTAGCTAAGTAATCACATCTTATAATACTATATAAGTATATATCTATATATATCATAACGCATTCACGTTCAATTTTATGAAACTGCGGGGGTGCTATACGCCATCCACCCGACTTCCTCCGTAGATATATATCTACTCACCCTGCTCTTGTTTGCCGATATCGATGCCGACATCCTCTTCTCCATCGTCTCGAAATCCTCATGGGGTACCTACATATCATAATACATCGTAAATGTGTATTAAAATCAACTCGAAAACCAAAACGGCACACGTTTCGCTCATAGGTCAAAACCTATAGCCTCGGATGCAAAATACGATCAGTAACCCTAGTCGTTGATGTTCAAACGCCGCACGACGGAAACAAAATATCAAATACCAAATCCAAATTCATTAAAAGCCACAAAACAAATTCAGAAACTTAGAAAACATGCTCCAGATTTTACCCTAAGTGAAATTAGCCAATTTTGCATATGGAAAGGGTCTATTTAACTGATATAAGAGCTACAGAACAAGCACGAGCCAATTTTATCGCACCAAGGCCGCAAATTGTGACCAAAATGAGTAAATTTGTGGCCAGGAAAAGTCCAGGGGGTCTCAGGTTTCAGTGGTAGCTCCTAGGGTGCCTGCATGACTCACTGTGTTTGCTAAATAATTTTCCAGATCCCCGGGGTTTAGCAAATCTCCAGATAACCTCACAATTCTCAAAATTTTCCGATATCATGGTTTCTAAGCTTGGAGTTTGGGGTTCTATCTCTGGTTTTAAGTCTCTAATCAAGCACTACAGGGGTTGTATGGTCCCTACTAACATCAATTACACCTTTGCATTCAATTCAAACCCTAATCCTTAACTTGGAATTTCAAAGTTCACTAAACCGAACTAAAACACTTCTAAACATGCATGGACACTAATGTAAATGTAAAACTATACTAATGGTGATAAAATTACCTCATTTGGCAACTCAAGAAAATTCTTGAGTTGCCCCAAGTCTCCAAAATCCGATTTTTCTTGGTCCAAAGTGTTTGTAGTAAGCTTGTGCATGCTTTATGTGAAGTGGAGATGAACTTTCGATGTATTTTTTAGGGTGTTTTGAGGTGTGTAATGGAGGTGGAGGTGGGGTGCTGCCATGGTGAGATGAGGGAGGGAGAGATTGATGAAGCTGATGAAGGGAACAAAGTGATATGGTCTAAGGTTGACCCCTCACCCCCTCTCTTGCCCATACTCTATATTTTATCATTTTCCTTTTGTTTTCTTTTCTTTTCCTTTCTTTTGTTTTATTTTCATTAAAACAACAACCAATCATGAATGAAGAAAAAGCCATGATAAAAATGCAACAAGTGCTAAAATGTCACATGGCGTATGTCATTTGCACAAAACAAGCTTAATGCACGATTAGCGATATTTACTCACTTTAGCATTAAAATAGCGTATAATTAATTATAAAAATCTATTATTTCCCTAAATCACATAAGGCACCCCCATTTCAGTAATTTCTATAATTTTCCGAATTTTCCCCAATTTATCGGTATTTAATTATACCGTCAAATTAAATTATTCATAATATTTATTATTTAATTATAAAAATTCCCAAAAATAATATTCTATTTTTCTGAAATGTTACAATCTTCCCCCCTTAAAGAAATCCATTCCCCGAATTTAAATTTAAAATCCCCCAATTTCTAAAACATTTCAGCAAAATGATCATGTCGTCGGGGCTCCGAAATCATAAATACATAAAACACATCGTAGCGCAATGCATGCGTATGAAAAATGAGCATATAACTCAAAATCAAAACTCCATCAAGCATCCCGCAATCATCAGAGTTATGGTGGAGACACCAATGTCAAAATCCAATACGAAAACCAACATAATATATATCGAAACTATACATGTACACATCGTTGTACTTCGTCAAAACATCTGAAATAAATGCATGCCAAACCTTTTTCAAATCACTGTGCCATGCGCGTAACACGGCACGGTGGCGAATGTTTATTGCATGAAAATAGCTATATATATATATATCCTTTGTTTAATATGCACGTCCCTCCGTTTTGAAAACAATTTAGAAGGGTTTCCTTTATTAAATGTCTTGTGTCATCTCAGACACATAGGTAAATACTGAGACTATAGCACCTTTTTGGAAATCCCTTCCATAACTATAAATGCATCCAAAAATATATTCAGGTACTGTCCTCGGACTAGTCCTGCTCAGCTACTATACCAAATAGTAAATATCATAAAACATACCGCTCCAACAGAAATCAATCCCAAAATGTGCATAAGAATGCCGCTTCCGTCTGGTGCGCACGGAAATAGAAATTCATGAATATGCCATACATGTGCACAGAAATAAAATCTAAAAGCAACGGGTGTGCCTGAAGCACCTGTCAAGGCAACGGGTGTGCCTGACAGCAATATCATGTGCATCTTATATGCACGAAAAATCTCAGTGCATCTGGTGTGCACTAAAATCGCATCAAGCACCTAAGTCTGCGCAAAATCCAACTCAAGTGCATAAGGTGCATGAGAACAAATATCGAATATCTCAATCGAAATCGACGGTATACAGCACATCTCAATCAAAATTAGGTATACCATGGTATATAATCTCACAACCATGTGCACCAGCGTGCACAAAATCGAATCAAAATACTAAAAGTGTATGAAAATTATGCCGAAAGCATAAGTCAAATCACATTCATAACATAGGCATGAAATTAAAATCAACATCTCGAATGACACCATATCGAAGTCAAGTGCAACCGTAATGCACAAAATCTCAATCATATAAATAAATCGCCCAAAATACCGAAATCAAAGATGACGGAAATAGTCCCGCTCTAGCACATCCTCTAAAGATCTCTGGCCAACTGTCATGGTCACTCGTAACATGTCTCGTCGACGATGCTGAACTCTGGCCTACTGGGTGTGCGTAATATGACCAATCCTGGATCCAAGTCTTCTCTTATAATATTCCAGAAAGGCTCTGTCGAAGTCTTTCTCAAATCTCGTTTATGTCGAACTTCCCGGAAATTATCACTCTCTACTAAATCTATTTCTTGTTCTGGAACGGCTGCATACTCATCACGACTCATTCTGAAAGATATATCCATATACAATGCCTCTGCCGGCGTATCACATCTCTGATGTCAGCGGAGTGGAACGTCATCTCGTCGAAATCTCATACGAATCTCTTACTCCACTTTTCTTTAATGTCGACTGATTCACACTCGTCTCTTTATGGCTGCATGGACCCCGCTTCAACGGCTATACTCATATCTGGAGTCTCCCAAGCAATGTATCCCATCACATGATATCTGATTGAAGTCGAACATTCCGATCGATTCGTCAAAGTTCCATAATCCCCCAAGAGTTCAACATCTTGGGTACAGTTTAATAATATCGAGTACATGCCACGGTACCTATGGACCAGCCGTAGAAGGGCAAACCCAAGCCTCATTAATGGCAACGCTGAACTGGTGTAAATCCTAAGGTTTCAAAGCGTTCCCATGGTCATTATATCGAGTTAGGGTTTCATTCTTCTAGAGGGTCCACGGAATTACTTGCATGTTTCTCCGAATACTTTAAACTTAGAAAAATGGGTTTCTAACATTTGATCGTCTTCTTTCGACTCCCAACGTACCTGCGTGAAGTCGTCTCTAGCTGGAATCAATCAATCTGATGACCTCGCATCGGGGTAGGCAATGAATCACATATCCTAGTCCTTCATCTTGGGTGACTAGCAATCTTCTATCATATCTCGAAGTATAACTCGTACGGCATTTGCTCCAAACACCTGGGCGATATCTCGTCATTCGCAGCAGCAACTGGCTCATTCGTCCGCACGCTGAACAGTGCCTCAATCATCAAGTATAATCGGTGCATCGACGGTCATCACATTCTGGCTGGCCTCTAGCAGTGGCCCAATCCTCTGGTGCTGATCTGCACGTCCGAGAAATGTCGTAAAATCGATCCATCAAACGCTCATGGCGCGAAAACACAATAAAACGACGCATCTATGCAAATCGTATGTCCCTGAAATCACGCCCTGGTCAGTCCTCGTCCATGACAAGCTCGTGCTAACGCAACTCTAGTCATAGCTCTCTCTGCCCGTGTAATCGTAGCAGCAACAACCATAAACCGATATCGATGAGGATAGATCATATGACTGAATATAATACTGTGCAAGGAAATGTACATCCTAAGGTTTCTTAAGCGGAGTAGCATATCGTAAGTATGCAGCGGAACATACACACGGTACGACACACTCCTTAAGTCACCTACTCCATCAACCAAGGTCAACCTATGCGACGAAAGTTCGGGTCTAATACCCCATCGACCAAGTCTAAGTTCCGTAAGGTCAAGCCTAGGTTCCGAATATATATATATATATATATATATATATATATATATATATATATATATATATATATATATACGCCCCAGACTCCGCATGGTCAAACATAGACTCGAACCAAGGTTAACCTAGCGCTCTGATTCCAACTTTGTCACGACCCGAAATGGCATGTGACTGGCCCTTGAATCATTTGAAGTCTATAGGACCCCATCTAATTCAAGTAAGCCAAAATACAGTAATAAATGCAATGTATAAGCTATCATATAAAGCAAATACAATAATACCATGTCGAAACTATCAAATAACGAAATGTACTAATGAATAGTATCTTCTAATGTGTATGTGACATGGCAATTATCGATGTTGATGTGTGTGAGCCGGCAAGCAGGTGTACGTGGAGCATACGCATCATCGGTAATGGTGCTGGTGTCCCGACAGCATGGTTTCATAATAACAACAAAAGCACAAGTATAAGCATGCAATGCAATATGAGCAATATGAACATACAAAAATGAATAGTAAACGCAACAATAAGAAATATACGTTTATATAATCGAGTCATACCGTTTTTGGCATTTTAAATAACACGAATCGTGGTGTTTAGAAAATAGGGCTATGGTATTTTTAAGAAAAGGTACGTCCTTTGAAATATCTGTAGTATCCCTTGGCCTGTCTTTAAAATATTCACGATTCATCAGTTTGAAATATGTATGGCTCGAGTCCAGTCTAACATCTACTAAAGAAACTACGGGACTAATCTAACAGACTAGTCGAAAAGGGTAAGGAAAGCCACCTAAATCTGAGTCGATGTATATATTTATATAATAGTCGGTGATCCCGCCTCAATAGTATCACATACGATACAATATATATAATATGACATTCTCGAGTCAAGAGTGCAGATCTATCATCAATATATAGCTCGTACGGTAAATCCATCGTACGGCATCCCAAATCTGGGTACGGGTCGAATATCACATTTATCTCATTATTCATCTGGTATCCTTATCATCATATCTTATATTAGGGGTACTGATCTATGTCTAGTACATACTGTTACCATCTACATATATACGTGCGTGTGTATGAAACACATCGCCTAAGGACCCGCTATAATATCGTGTCGTATCTTATAATACGAACCACGTCATATCACCGATCTTATGGCACCATGCCCAATCTCATCGATTCATCGCCAAATACCATATACTATCCTCATTATCCATGTATATGTATACGTATATATATATACATAGTCCCATACCTATGTGTGTATGTATATATACATATCCCCATATACGAAAAAGTAATAAAATGTATGCACGTGTGTGTGTGTGTGCGTGTGTGTAAGTAAACCTTATTCTAGGGTTCGCGGCTAGAAAATTAACTAACGACACTATCATCCAAAGTGCTCTAAAGCGTTTCTAGCTAAGTAATCACATCTTATAATACTATATAAGTATATATCTATATATATCATAATGCATTCGCGTTCAATTTTACGAAACTGCAAGGGTGCTATACGCCATCCACCCGACTTCCCCCGTAGATATATATCTACTCACCCTGCTCTTTCTTGCTGATGTCGATGCCTCCATCCTCTTCTTCATCGTCTCAAAATCCTCATGGGGTACCTACATATCATAACACATCGCAAATCCATATTAAAATCAAGTCGGAAACCAAAACGGCACACGTTTCGCTCATAGGTCAAAACCTATAGCCTCGCATGCAAAACACGATCCGTAACCCTAGTCGTTGACGTTCAAACGCCACATGACGGAAACACAATATCAAATACCAAATCCAAATTCATTAAAAGCAGCAAAATGAATTCAGAAACTTAGAAAACATGCTCCAGATTTTACCCTAAGTGAAATTAGCCAATTTTGCATATGGGAAGGGTCTATTTAACTGATATAGGAGCTACAGAACAAGCACGAGCCAATTTGCTCGCACCAAGGCCGCAAATTGTGGCCAAAAAGAGTAAATTTGTGGCCAGGAAAAGTCCAGGGGGTCTCAGGTTTCAGTGGTAGCTCCTAGGGTGCAGCATGACTCACTGTGTTTGCTAAATAATTTTCCAGGTCCCCGGGTGTTGGCAGATCTCCAGATAACCTCACAATTCTCAAAATTTTCCGATATCGGGTTTTCTTAGTTTGGGGTTTGGGGTTCTATCTCTGGTTTTAAGTCTCTAATCAAGCACTACAGGGGTTGTATGGTTCCTACTAATATCAATTACACCTTTGCATTCAATTCAAACCCTAATCCTTAACTTGGAATTTCAAAGTTCACTAAACCGAACTAAAACACTTCTAAACATGCATGGACACTAATGTGAATGTAAAACTATACTAATGGTGATAAAATTACCTCATTTTGCAACTCAAGAATATTCTTGAGCTGCCCCAAGTCTCCAAAATCCGATTTTTCTTGGTCCAAAGTGTTTGTAGTGAGCTTGTGCATGCTTTATGTGAAGTGGAGATGAACTTTCGATGTATTTTTTAGGGTGTTTTGAGGTGTGTAGTGGAGGTGGAGGAGGGGTGCTGCCATGGTGAGTGAGGGAGGGAGAGATTGATGCAGATGATGAAGGGAACAAAGTGATATGGTCCAAGGTTGACCCCTCACCTCTCTCTTTCTTGCCCATACTCTATATTTTATCATTTTCCTTTTGTTTTCTTTTGTTTTCTTTTCTTTTCATTAAAACAACAACCATGCATAAATGAAGAAAAAGCCGTGATAAAAATGTAACAAGTGCTAAAATGTGGCATGGTGCATGTCATGTGCACAAAACAAGCTTAATACACGATTAGCGATATTTAATCGTGATTAGCATTAAAATAGCGTAAATTAATTATAAAAATCTATTATTTGCCTAAATCACATAAAGCACCCTCATTTCAGTAATTTCTATAATTTTCCTAATTTTCCCCAATTTATCGGTATTTAATTATACCGCCATATTAAAATATTCATAAAATTTATTATTTAATTATAAAAATTCCCAAAAATAATATTGTATTTTTCTGAAATGTTACAGTCTTCCCCTTTTAAAGAAATTCGGTCCCGGGATTTAAATTTAAAATCCCCCAATTTCTAAAACATTTCAGCAAATTGATCATGTCGACGGGGCTCCGAAATCATAAATACATAAAACACATCGTAGCGCAATGCATGCGCATGAAAAATGAGCATATAACTCAAAATCAAAACTCTGTCAAGCATCCTGCAATCATCAGAGTTATGTTGAAGACACCAATGTCAAAATACAATACGAAAACCAACATGATATACATCGAAACTATACATGTACACATCGTTGTACTTCGTCAAAACATCTGAAATAAATGCATGCTAAACCTTTTTCGAATCACTGTGCGATGCGCGTAACACGACACGGTGGAGGACGTTTATTATAAGAAAATAGCTATATATATCCTTTGTTTAATATGCACGTCCCGCCGTTTTGAAAACAATTTAGAAGGGTTTCCTTTATTAAATGTCTTGTGTCATCACAGACACGTAGGTAAATACTGAGACTATAGCTTCTTTTTGGAAATCCCTTCGATAACTATAAATGCATGCAAAAATATATTCAGGTATTGTCCTCGGACTAGTCCTGCTCAGCTACTATACCAAATAGTAATTATCATAAAATATACTGCTCCAACAGAAATCAATCCCAAAATGTGCATAAGAATGCCGCGTGCGTCTGGTGCGCACGGAAATCGAAATCCATGAATGTGCAATACATGTGCACAGAAATAAAATCTAAGTGCAACGGGTGTGCACGAAACACTTGTCAAGGCAACGGGTGTGCCTGACAGCAATATCAGGTGCATCTGATATGCACGAAAAATCTCGATTTAGTACATCTAGTGTGCACCAAAATCGCATCAAGCGCCCAAGTCTGCGCAAAATCCAACTCAAGTGCACAAGGTGCACGAAAACAAATATCGAATATCTCAATCGAAATCGATGGTATACAGCACATTTCAATCCAAATTAGGTATACCGTGGTATATAATCTTACAATCATGTGCATCAGCGTACACAAAATCGAATCAAAATACTAAAAGTGCATGAAAATTATGCCGAAAGCATAAGTCAAATCACATTCTTAACATAATCATGAAATCAAAATAAACATCTTGAATGACATCATATCGAAGTCAAGTGCAACCGTAGTGCACAAAATCTCAATCATGTAAATAAATCGCAAAATATCGAAATCAAAGATGACGGAAATAGTCCCGCTCTATCACATCCTCTAAAGATCTCTGGCCAACTGTCATGGTCACTCGTAACATATCTCATCGACGATGCCGAACTTTGGCCTAGTGGGTGTGCGTAATATGACGGATCCTGGGTCCAAGTCTTCTGTTATAGTATTCCAGAAAGGCTCTGTCGAAGTCTTTCTCAAATCTCGTTTCTGCCGAACTGCCCGGAAGTTATCACCCTTTACTAAATATATTTCTTGTTCTGGAACGGCTGCATACTCATCACGACTCATCACGACTCCTTCTGGAAGATATATCCATATACAACGCCTCTGCCTGCGTATCACATCTCTGATGTCAGCGGAGTGGAACTTCATCTCATCGAAATCTCGTACGAATCTCTTACTCCACTTTTCTAAAATGTCGACTGATTCAGGCTCGTCTCTTCATGGCTGCATGGACCACGTTCCAACGGCTATACTCGTATCTGGAGTCTCCCAGGCATTGTACCTCTTAACATGATATCCGAATGACGTCGAACCTTCCGATCGATTCGTCAAAGTTCCATAATCCCCCAAGAGTTCAACATCTTGGGTACAGTTTAATAATATCGAGTACATGCCACAATACCTATGGACCAGCCGTAGAAGGGTAAACCCAAGCTTCATTAATGGCACCGCTGAACTGCTGTAAACCCTAAGGTTTCAGAACGTTCTCATGGTCATTATATCGAGTTAGGGTTTCATTCTTCTAGAGGGTCCATGGAATTACTTTCATGTTTCTCCGAATACTTTAAACTTGGAAAAATGGGTTTCTGACATTCGATCGTCTTCTTTCGATTCCGAACGTACCTGCGTGAAGTCGTCTCTAGCTGGAATCAATCAATCTGAAGGCCTTGCATTGGGATAGGCAATGAATCGCATGTCATAGTCCTTCATCTTTGGTGACTAGCGATCTTCTATCATATCTCGAAGTATAACTCGTGCGGTATTTGCTCCAAACATCTGGGCGATATCTCGTCATTCGCAGCAGCAAGTAGCTCATTCGTCCGCACGCTGAACAGTGCCTCAATCATCAAGTATAATCGGTGCATCGACGGTCATCACATTCTAGCTGGCCTCTAGCAGTGGCCCAATCATCTGGTGCTGATCTGCACGTCCGAGAAATCTC
This sequence comes from Agapanthus africanus, assembly GCA_030015575.1. Lineage (NCBI taxonomy): Eukaryota > Viridiplantae > Streptophyta > Magnoliopsida > Asparagales > Amaryllidaceae > Agapanthus > Agapanthus africanus. The sequence continues at coordinate 386,287,287 of CM057345.1, read as the reverse complement.
GTAAAAGCGATCCATCAATTGCTCATGGCACGAAAACATAATAAAACGACGCATCTATGCTAATCGTATGTCCCTGGAATCATGCCCTGGTCAGTCCTCGTCCGTGACGAGCTCGTGCTAACGCAACGCTAGCCGTAGCTCTCTCTGCCCCTGTAATCGTGGCAGCAGTAACTATAAACCGATATCGATGAGGATAAATCATAGGACTGAATATAATACTGTGCAAAGAAATGTACATCCTAAGGCTTCTTAAGCGGAGTAGCCTATCGTAAGTATGCCGCGGAGCATACACACGGTACGTCACACTCCTTAAGTCACCTATTCCATCAACCAAGGTCAACCTATACGATGAAAGTTCAGATCTAATACCCCCTCGACCAAGTCTAAGTTCCGTAAGGTCAAGCCTAGGTTCCGAATATATATATATATATATATATATATACACGCCCAAGACTCCACATAGTCAAACATAGACTCAAACCAAGGTTAACCTAGCGCTCTGATACCAACTTTGTCACGACCCGAAATGGCACGTGACTAGCCCTTGAATGATATGAAGTCTATAGGACCCCATCTAATTAAAGTAAGCCAAATACAGTAATAAATGCAATGTCTAAGCTATCATATAAAGCAAGTACACTAATACCATGTCGAAACTATCAACTAACGAAATGTACTAATGAATAGTATCTTCTAATGTGTATATGACATGGCAATTACCCATGATGATATGTGTGAGCCGGCAAGCAGGTGTACGTGTAGCATACGCATCATCGGTAATGGTGCTGGTGTCCCGACAGCATGGTTTCATAATAACAATAAAAGCACAAGTATAAGCATGAAATGCAATATGAGCAATATGAATGTACGTAAATGAATAGTAAGCGCAACAATAAGAAATATATGTTTATATAATCGAGTCATACTGTTTTTGGCATTTGAAATAACACGAATCGTGGTGTTTAGAAAATAGGGCTACAGTGTTTTTAAGAAAAGGTACGTCCTTTGAAATATCCAAAGTATCCCTTGGCCTGTCTTTAAAATATTCACGATTCGTCAGTTTGAAATATGTATGGCTTGATTCCAGTCTAACATCTACTAAATAAACTACAGGTCTAATCTAACAGACTAGTTGAAAAGGGTATGGAAAGCCACCTAAATCTGAGTCGATATATATATTTATATAATAGTCGGTGATCCCACCTCAATAGCATCACATACGATACAATATATATAATATGACATCCTCAAGTCAAGAGCGTGGATCTATCATCAATATATAGCTCGTACGATAAATCCATCGAACGGCATCCCAAATCTGGGTACGGGTCGAATATCACATTTATCTCATTATTCATCTGGTATCCTTATCATCATATCCTGTATTAGGGGTACTGATCTATGTCTAGTAGATATTGTTACTATCTATATATATACGTGCGTGTGTATGAAACACATCGCCTAAGCACCCGCTATAATATCGTATCGTATCTCATAATACGAACCACGTCATATCACTGATCTCATGGCACTATGCCCAATCTCATCGACTCATCTCCAAATACCATATACTATCCTCATTATCCATGTATATGTATATGTATATATATATATATATATATACATAGTCCCAGTAACATTTCAGAAAATATAAAATATTATTTTTGGAATATAATATTAAAATAATATTTTTCCCGAAAACTGTCCGATTTGCGAAATTGGGGTTTTCGAAAAAGGGTATAAAAATATACCAATAATTGTGAAATAAATGGAAATTAAAATTATTTATTCATTTAAAAATATAATTAAAGGATTTGGCATTTTTAAAATTTATTATATGCAGTTTGGATAAAAACCCGATTAGTGCGCTGTTAATCGCGATTTAGCCAAATCCGTGTTTCTACAGTTTTCCGTGGCTAGTGCACCATGTCATGTTATATTTTGATTACATGTTGTGTTCTTGTGTTATTTTTGGGTATTATGTGATTTGGGTTTTAAATAAAAGAAAAAGAAAATGAAAAGGGTAAAAGAGTAATTAATTGTGAGAGAGTCAGAATAAGAGAGGGGGCTGCCATATCCTCACCCCATTTTATTTCTTTATCTCCTTCTTCTTCCCCATCTCCCTCCACATTCACCCCTAGATCCATCTCCAAAGCTTCATCAAAACCCTAAACCCCTTTCAGTAAAGTTGATCCTCTCTTCACCCTCTACACTTTGGACCCATCAATGTTGGATTTTGAGGGCCTTGGGGAGCTAGGGTTTTGCTTGGCTACATCCATGAGGTATAATCCATTTCCCTTAGTTTAGTTTATAGTCTCCTTGCATAATAGTGTAGTTTAGGGGTTGATTTTGTGTGGAATTGTGATCTTAGAAAGCCCAAGAGAAGGGTTTGGGAAATTGTTGGGAATTAGTGATGTGTAGTGGCTGTACAAGACCCTGGGGATCAAATTCTATACTTAGAACTGAGTTTAGAACCCGGAATACGAACTTAGATGTGAGGATATCGGGTTTTTGTGGATTTTGTGATAGTATTATGGAATCTGGTATCACCCGAGACCTTTGTTAATGAAGTTCCCTTGACCATGAGACGTGCAGTCAACCTCGAACCAGCCCTAGAAACCTGAGCCCCTCCCTCCATTTTCTGGCCGCAATTTTAATCATTCTGGCCGCAAATTGCGACCAGAGCAGTGTGGACCTGGTGAAAATTGTTCTGTGGCATTGTTATCCTATATGAAGAGCAACCCAATGTGCAAAATCTCTTAGTTTGGCCTAGGGTGAAATTTGGGAGTGGTTTTCCTATGTTGCTGTTTTCGTGTTTTCCGTATTCTGAAATTTGGATTTTTGTATTATTATTGTATTTGGTTGTTGGATGTTTGTACATCAACAACTAGGGATAATTGGTTGGTTTTGCATGCGTGGGCTATAGGGTCTAACCTATAGGTGATCCGTGTGCCGTTTCGGTTTTCAGAACTTGATTTTAATAGCGTTGCGATATGTGTTATTATTGTAGGTACCTTCGCATGGATTCCGAGACGACGGGGCGTGGCGTCATCGACTTCGACAAGCAAGGATCAAGGTGAGTAGATCTATATCTACGGGGGAAGTCGGGTGGATGGCGAATAGCTCCCCCGTAAACTTTAATGGAAACCGATTTATTTATATAGATTATGATTAATGAAACCTTTAATAGAAGACTATAGATAGAGTAAAATGGTAGTTAGAGAACCATATTAGAAACTAAGGATAGTTAGAAGGGTTGATACGACTAGTATGTGATGACGGAATTTGAGAAGGATATTTGATGACATTGCCGTTTAGGGTACCAAAGGACTAGATACCCGATGTAGATGTGTCATCCGAACCATACCTATTTCCAAACTGAAGAATCGTATGCATCTTTTAAAAAGATACCTTGAGGGATGTTACGGATTTTCAAATGATATCTTTTTCTTTAAAAACACCATAGCCCCTACTTTCAAAACTACAATTCGCAACTTTCAAAATCTGTTTGTATGGTTCGGGTGTGCATGTTAGATTAGATACGTATGCTTATAGTAAGATAGAATGTTTATATAGAATTGATTTGATGTAAGAGATAAATGTGATGAAAAGAATGTACGATGTGATATGATGACTTGGTGATATGTTGGTATACGGATGCGAGTCGATTGTGGTGATTGATACCTTGCCGGTCCCCTGATACGAGATTGTTATGGATGGCACCTGGGACATAGGCATATAGATATATATAGAATTTCGTGAATCATGTGTGATAGCCGTACGAGACGTTAGGTCTGTACCCTCCTCATCTTATAGGTTGATAAAATCCCTGATAGCTTAATGCCGCTGTACGATAATTTTCCGTACGTGATGAGTTTGACTTGAGGTTTGATCCATACCTTTGACTAGAGGCTGCCGTTCGATAGATTATACCGTACGTGGTGTCGTGTGGCTAGATGTCGATTGATAGATTTACTGACTCGGTCATGATAGATACGTATACCCGTCAGCATTTGCATATGATTTACCTTATGCTGCATTCATGTTATTCGCATTGCATTACTTATACCTGTGCTAGTATACCTGCACCATTATCGACGATGCGTATGTTACACGTATAAAGATTTGTCGGCTCACACACTTCATCATCGATAATTGCCATGTCACTACACAGTAGGATTGCTACATACATATTGGCGCACATACATATTGTACACTCATACTTGCGTATATACCCACTTGTACATCCATAGTGGCTCACATACATATTGTACACTCATACTTGCGTATATACTCACTTGTACATCCACATTGGCGCACATACATATTGTACACTCATAATTGCGTATATACCTACTTGTACATCCATATTGGCGCACATACATATTGTACACTCATATTTGCGTATATACCCACTTATACATCCACATTGGCGCACATACATATTGTACACTCATACATGCGTATATACCCACTTGCACATCCATATTGGCGCACATACATATCGTACACTCATACTTTCGTATATACCTACTTGTACATCCACATTAGCGCACATACATATCGTACACTCATACTTGCGTATATACCCACTTGTACATACATATTGGCACACATATATATCGTACACTCATACTTGTGTATATACCCACTTGTACATCCACATTGGCGCACATACATATTGTACACTCATACTTGCGTATATACCCACTTGTACATCCATATTGGCGCACATACATATCGTACACCCATACTTGCGTATATACCCACTTGTACATCCACATTGGCGCACATACATATTGTACACCCATACTTGTGTACATACATATTTGCACATACATAGATGATGCTGGCTTGATTTTGAGATTTGGGAACCGCATGATATATTTTAAAACGGGATTCATTGTAAGAGCGGTTTTCCCTCGATATGTGCATATTACTGTTTTATGTTGCATGATACATGGATATGTTTACATTTCTGTTATATGTCGCATACATCATGCTTTATGATTTTACGCATTGAGATATGTTGTTTTCATGAGATTTCTGGATTTGAGAACTGTGGTGATTTCAAAAGAAAGTATGTATTGTTTTAAAAACCCGGTTTCTCTTGATATGATATTTCAGTGCGTCCACCATGTGTTTTCTCGGTTCTGAGAGTGGCATGTGAAACCCGATTTGAGGAGCGGTAGGCACCGTCTGCAGGTATATGGTGGACCTGGTGTGGTACCTCGGGGCAAGAAGACTCGTATTGTTAAACGGTGAGCCTGGCAGGGGAGCACTACCTACCGGTGATAGTATTTAGACCCGTCGGTTATCCGGAGGATACCGACCGGAGTCATGAGATGGATATGAGGGCCGACCAGAGTAGGCAGCGCCTGAGACGAGGTATTTGAGGACCGATCCGAGGATACGGCGCCTGAGATATGAGGATTTACGTATCGATACTGGACACGGGTTTTCATGATATTTCGAGTGTCGATGTTGGACACTCAAGTTCCATGATTTGAGATGTTGTGAGGGGCACACACTGATTTCTATCCTCATACTTTTATGCATATGCTTTTTATGATATTTACATGCATGATATTATGGTGTCATTGGTTGACACGTGGACGAGATCCACATGTATACATACTATGATTATATGGTTGGACGAGATCCACATGCATACATACTTTGATTATATGGTTGGACGAGAACCACATGCAAACATACATTGATTATATTTTTGGATGATATCCACATGCTGATTGACATTAATATTAGTGTTGGCACATTACAGACCCGGTCACCCTAGATATCATAGTATTACCTTTATGATATAGTTGACCTAGGAGTCGTTGTTTATTCGATTTCTACTTGTTGATGTTTTTCTACTCACGAGTTGGCAACTCACCCTCGTTGTGCCACAGTTCTTACAGGTTGACCACTTGGATCAGTAGCGGTATCGCTGGCACATAATTGTTTTCGGGTGATTGCTTTAGTAAGTGGGACATTTGTATCGTACTCACTCTTGCATTTATATTTCATATTGTATCTAGTCAACTCCATCAGTCAAAATTAGTAAATTGTATACGTAATGAGACTTAATGAGATTGTGGTTGTGAAACTTAGAGCGAGGGGTTTTCCGCTACTTGTGGTTTTGATATCTTGCTTATTTCTTTATCTTTTGTGGTAAACTTCGCCGGTGGGCGTCGTATAATTATTTTTATGCTTTGCGTGGTTATGATCCGCCGGTTGGCGAAGAGCTAGCTCCCGCTTGGGGATGCCATTATTCTTGTTATGTATTTGTGGTTTTGGATCAAAATATACAAAGGAGGTGCTGCCCAAATTTTTAAAAGACGAAACACGTTTTCAAACTAGCAAATTTCACTTGCATTTTCATGTTCCTTTTCTATGCATTAAGAAAACTTGATTTCATTATACTTTTATTTCAAAACTTCACCTCCTTTATTTTCTTAAAAAGGTTTAGATTTCTGGGTTTCATCTTACTTGTATTACGTTACGCCTTTAGACGTTGCGTGATTTAAATGCTAGTCACGAGCTAATATTTCGGGTCCTGACAAAGTTGGTATCAGAGTGCTAGGTTTAACCTTGGTTTGAGTCAATGTTTGACTATGCGGAGTCTAGGGCGGGTATGTATTTCGGAACCTAGGCTTGACCTTATGGACTTAGACTTGAACGGGGGGTTATTAGACCTGAACTTCCGTTTCATATGCTGACCCTGATTGATAGAGTAGGTAGCTTGAGTAGAGTGACGTACCGTACGTATGTTCCGCGGCATATTTACGATACGATACTCCACTTAAGAAACCTTAGGATGTACATATTTTGAGATCTATGATTCTCTTCGTACCCATAATAATACATCCATTTGAGATCCTTGATTCTGTTCGTTTCCAGGATCATACCTTTATTGATGATGTTTCTCCTTATGATCATGTATCCATTCTGGATTTGTCGTTTCCTTTCATGCTCTTGATCTGTTTTCTTCGATACACACTTGAGGTTCCTGTCACCTTGGTTTGAGCACAGATTGAGCTGCTGCTAGTGATGCGGTCAGGGCGAGCTCGTCTGGTATGAGGACTGACTATTGTGGTTTCTGTTGACATGGGAACGTATCAAGCTAGTATTTATGTTGTGACCTCTTGTTGAGGCGAGTGTTGGGCGTTGCACCGGATGATCGGGACATCGATAAAGGATGCCTGTTGCATGAGGACTGTTGATGTACAGCATACCTCAGAGATTGTGATGTCGTCTACCATGCAGACAGACGACCCAGCTGTTGCTGAGATTGATAGGTTGTCGCCTCCAGAGCATACGAGCTGAGATCACTGGAGCTTCCAGGCAGAGATGCGACAGATGATAGCTAGTCTATCCCGAGTTGAGAGACGAAGGTGATTCATCACATTGATGCGCCGACTCAGGCTCAGTTGAGTTGAAGATTTTCAGTGTGGAGAGTCTTACTCAGATCTAGAGCAGACCGATCCCGAGATGACCGTTGATGTACCGTCTTTCTTGGAGGATTGAGGCATTGTTTAGCATGCGGACGGAGGGTATTCGCATGTCTTCTAGGAGAAGTTAAAAAGTTCGAACGAATGTCAAGAACCCATTTTTCCCAGTTTAAATATTCGGAAGAACATGCAGGTAATTATGTGGACCCTCTAGAAGAATGAAACCTAACTCGACATGATGACCATGGAACCGCTTTTGAACCTTAGGGTTTATGGAAGTTTAACGGTGCCATCAGTGAGGCTTGGGTTTGCCCTTCTACGGCTGGTCCAGAGATACTGTGGTATGTACCAGATATTATTAAACTGTGCTCAGGTGTTGAGCTTTCGAGAAATTTTAGGACTTTGATGACTCGATCGAAAAACATAGCGTGGTCCGGATATCATGTGATAAGAGATCAGCAACCTGACCAGCTTCGGATAGAGGACCTCACCCAGATGCATTGTGAGTTGATCGAGGACGGACGAGTATTGAGTATTCCTCCGATGGTTGGGACGAGTTCCCGAGGACGCGTTCGGCCAGATATCTTCTACAGAGTGATGAAGATACCGAGTTACTTCTAGTCCGTGTGAGAGACTCCAGATTGACCGTGGTCGAGAATAGTTGCAGTGCACAGATAGCAAGGCGTGACATCATAGTGGACGATGATACAAAAGAGTGGAACCAGAGGTTCGGGCGAGATGCTGACAAGCTGTTGTTACTCCCCGTCGAGATTAGAGATCTGATATGCATACAGAGGCATTAGGATACAGCCAGTTCCCGAGGAAATGTTGTGGTAAGAACGCAGATATCCAGAAAGCGAGAAAAGATTATGTGAGAGTACCAGCCTCCGTACAGTTCGGCATAGGCGAGATCGGAAGAGACCTTGAGCAGGATTCCTTCCAGGACACTGCTGCAATAAGATTTGCATCGAGGATCAGTTGTCTCACGAGTATTCAGAGGACCAGAGGCCGATGCCAGCAACGTGCTGCTTCACGAGTGGTCGTGATGATTGGCCGAGAGATGACCAGAGAAGTGCCAGAGCGGAATCGTTCCCGTTAGCACACCTGACCAGGCCGATAAGCCGATGGATTTTGAGATTGGTGAGTCCACGGAGAAATGAGGACCCAGAGACAGAAGACGCCAGACCGTGAGCAGGAGGCAAGCGGATGTTCTTGCTCTGCCCGTTTTGGGCACACCGACATTTTTTCGACATTGTAGGAGGTGTATCTCAATGTCATTTATTGCGATTTGCGTTTATGATCCGAGTATCACGCTTATATTGCTTGGATTTGAGTTTTGATGATTGAATTTCGTGATATCATTTTCGTGCACCATGGCTGCACCTACTGGGTATTTATATTTTTGTGCATAGTTATTGCACTTAATATATATTTTATACACCGTTGTGTTGATTTGCGATTTGTGCATATTTATTGCACTTGAGATTCGGTTTGTGCCTTGGCTGCACGTATTTATGATTTCGTGGATTTCATACGGTTGATATTATTTTGTGTATGTGGTACGCACTCGATTTGATTTTTGCACTCGGTATAGCTTACATGTGCTTGCAGTGCATTGATACGTGTTTTGTGCACGCAGTTGCACGCGTTTACGAATTTATACACCCCGGTACACTCGGTGTTGCTTTTATACGCATTTGAGTTATGTATTTGTATTTCGTGCAATGGATGCACTGTATTCATTTTTCGTGCACTGGATGCACTGTATTTGTATTTCGTGCACTGGATGCACTGTATTCGTATTTCGTGCACTGGATGCACTGTATTCGTATTTCGGGCACTGGATGCACTGTATTCGTATTTCGTGCACTGGATGCACCAGATTCGTATTTTGTACATTTGTTGCACTAGATTTGCATCTCTTGCATTTGTTGCACCGAACAGGTATTTGTGCATTTGTCGCACCGGACAGGTATTTGTGCATTTGTAGCACTCGATTTATACTCCGTTCCTTGGTTGCACCCGATTTATGTTTTTGAGCATTTGTGTTATCAAATTTGTGTTTTTGTGCGCATTATCACTTGCCGTTCATTTTCGTGCATGCTACTACACTATATGCTTTTACGGACCCGACGCGCTTTGGTAGGATTTTGCGCATATTAGGCGCTTGATTTTGGATTTTTGTGCGCACCGGATGCACTTGAGTGAGATTTTACTCGTGCATGTTGGATGCACTTGATTTAGATTTCTTTCGTGCATGATGGATGCACATGACTTGGGTTTTCGCTCATGTGGGCGCATGATATAAGATATGGTTTTGTTCACACCGGATGCACTCTAGATGCACTTGATATTATTGTCGTGCACACCCGTTGCACTGGACAGATGCCTTTGTGCACACCCGTTGCACTTAGTTTTGGTTTTGTGCACATTCGTAGCACTTGTATTTGGATTTGATTTCCGTGTGCCCCAGACGCAAGTGATTATTGGATACTCCTTTTAAGGCTGATTTTGCTTTTGAGCACTTTGTTTTCATGTTGGGCACTATATTGTGTAGTAGCGAAACAGGACTGATCTGAGGACAGTACCTGAGTACTTTGCATGCATTAAAAGATTACCAAGAGGTTTTCAAAAGGAGCTATATAGTCTCGCTATTTCCTACGTGTCCGTGAGCGACACGAACAGTTATAAAGGAAAACCTTTTGGGATATTTTGAAAAACGACGGAACGTATATTTAGCAAAACATATATGGACATATATTATTATTTTACAAATGATTGTCCGTCACTTAGGCCGTGAGTTACGCATCACAAGGCGATTTAGAAAATATTTTTGCATGAGTTTTATTCAGTTCTTGAAAGTTTTCCAAAGATGTGTACTATACACGTATTATAGTATTTGACTAGTGTATATTGAATTTCTATAGTGGATTTTAAGATCTGTATCTTCATTGTAACTCTGAGGATATGCGTGCAAATCAAATGATTTGCGTGACGCTTGACGGAGTTCGATTTTGAGTTTTATACTCGTTTTCAGGCGCACGCGATGTGCTGTGTTATTTCTTTATCTTCCGTGATTTCGGAGCCCCGTTGTTTTGAGCTGATTATGGAAATGTTTTAGATTTTGGGGGTTTAAATTTAAATTCGGGGACCGAATTTATTTAAGGGGGAAAGATTGTAACATTTCAGAAAATATAAAATATTATTTTTGGAATTTAATATTAAAATAATATTTTTCCGAAAACTGCCCGATTTGCGAAATTGGGGTTTTTGAAAAAGGGTATAAATATATACCAATAATTGTGAAATAAATGAAAATTAAAATGATTTTTTCATTTAAAAATATAATTAAAGGATTTGGCATTTTTAAAATTTATAATATGCAGTTTGGATAAAAACCCGATTAATGCGCTGCTAATCGCGATTAAGCCAAATCCGTGTTTCTACTGATTTCCGTGGCTAGTGCACCATGTCATGTTATATTTTGATTACATTTTGTGTTCTTGTGTTATTTTTGTGTATTATGTGATTTGGGTTTTAAATAAAAGAAAAAGAAAATGAAAAGGGTAAAAGGGTAAATAATTGTGAGAGAGAGAGAGTTAGAATAAGAGAGGAGAGAGAGGGGGGCTGCCATATCCTCACCCCATTTTATTTCTTCATCTCCTTCTTCTTCCGCATCCCCCTCCACCTTCACCCCCTAGATCCATCTCCAAAGCTTCATCAAAACCCAAAACCCCTTTCACTAAAGTTGATCCCCTCTTCACCCTCTACACTTTGGACCCATCAATGTTGGATTTTGAAGACCATGGGGAGCTAGGGTTTTGCTTAGCTACATCCATGAGGTATAATCCATTTCCCTTAGTTTAGCTTATAGTCTCCTTGCATAATAATGTAGTTTAGAGGCTGATTTTGCGTGGAATTGTGATCTTAGAAAGCCCAAGAGAAGGGTTTGGGAAATTGTGAGGAATTAGTGATTTGTAGTGGCTGTACAAGACCCTAGGGATCAAATTCTAGACCTAGAACTGTTTAGAACCCGGAATACGAACTTAGATGTGTCGATATCGGGTTTTTGTGGATTTTGTGATACTATTATGGAATCTGGTATCACCCGAGACCTTTGTAAAAGAAGTTCCCTTGACTATGAGGCATGCAGGCAACCTCGAATCAGCCCTAAAAACCTGAGCCCCTCCCTCCATTTTCTGGCCGCAATTTTAATCATTCTGGCCGCAAATTGCGGCCAGAGCAGTGTGGACCTTGGTGAAAATTGTTCTGTGGCATTGTTATCCTATATCTACAGCAACCCAATGTGCAAAATCTCTTAGTTTGGCCTAGGGTGAAATCTGGGAGTGGTTTTCCTATGTTGTTGTTTTCATGTTTTTCGTATTCTGAAATTTGGATTTTTGTATTGATATTGTATTTTGTTGTTGGATGTTTGTACATCAACAACTAGGGATAATTGGTTGGTTTTGCATGCGTGGGCTATAGGTTCTAACCTATAGGCGACCCGTGTGCCGTTTCGGTTTTCAGAACTTAATTTTAATAGCGTTGCGATATGTGTTATTATTGTAGGTACCTTCGCGTGGATTCCAAAGCGACGGGGCGTGGCGTCATCGACTTCGACAAGTAAGGATCAAGGTGAGTAGATCTATATCTACGGGGGAAGTCGGGTGGATGGCGAATAGCATCCCCGCAAACTTTGATGGAAACCAATTTATATATATATTATGATTAATGAAACCTTTAATAGAAGACTATAGATAGAGTAAAATGGTAGTTAGAGAACCATATTAGAAACTAAGGATAGTTAGAAGGGTTGATACGACTAGTATCTGATGACCGAATTTGAGAATGATATTTGATGATATTGCCGTTTAGGGTACTATAGGACTAGATAGCCGACGTAAATGTGTCATCCGAACCATACCCATTTCCAAACTGAAGAATCGTATGAATATTTTAAAAAGATACCTTGAGGGACGTTATGGATTTTCAAATGATATCTTTTTCTTTAAAAACACCGTAGCCCCTACTTTCAAAACTACAATTCGCATCTTTCAAAAATTGTTTGTATGGTTCGGGTGTGTATGTTAGATTAGATACGTATGCTTATAGTAAGATAGAATGTTTATGTAGAATTGATTCGATGTAAGAGATAAATGTGATGAAAAGAATGTACGATGCGATATGATGACTTGGTGATATGTTGGTATACGGATGCGAGTCGATTGTGGTGATTGATATCTTGCCGGTCCCCTGATACGAGATTGTTATGGATGGGACCTGGGACATAGGCATATAGATATATATAGAATGCCGTGAATCATGTGTGATAGCCGTACGAGACTTTAGGTCCGTACCCTCCTCGTCTTATAGGTTGATAGGATCCCTTATAGCCTAATGCCGCCGTACGATAATTTTCCGTACGTGATGGGTTTGACTTGAGGTTTGATCCATACCCTTGACTAGAGGCTGCCGTATGATGGATTATACTGTACGTTGTGTCGTGTGGCTAGATGTCGATTGATAGATTCACTAACTCGGTCATGATAGATACGTATACCCGTCAGCATTTTCATATGACTTACCTTATGCTGCTGCATTCATGTTATTCGCATTTCATTACTTATACATGTGCTAGTACACCTGCACCATTATCGACGATGCGTATGTTACACGTACACAAATTTTCCGGCTCACACACTTCATTATCGATAATTGCCATGTCACTACACAGTAGGATTGCTACATCCATATTGGCGCACATACATATTGTACACTCATACTTGCGTATATACACACTTGTACATCCATACTGGCACACATACATATTGTACACTCATACATGCGTATATACCCACTTGTACATCCATATTGGCGCACATACATATTGTACACTCATACTTGCGTATATACTCACTTGTACATCCATATTGGCGCACATACATATTGTACACTCATACTTGCGTATATACCCACTTGTACATCCATATTAGCGCACATACATATCGTACACTCATACTTGTGTATATACCCACTTGTACATCCATATTGGCGCACATACATATCGTACACTCATATTTTCGTATATACCCACTTGTACATCCACATTGGCGCACATACATATTGTACACTCATACTTGCGTATATACCCATTTGTACATCCATATTGGCGCACATACATATCGTACACTCATACTTGCGTATATACCCACTTGTACATCCACATTGGCACACATACGTATTGTACACTCATACTTGCGTACATACATATTTGCACATACATAGATGATGCTGGCTTGATTTTGAGATTTGGGAACCGCATGATATATTTTAAAACGGGATTCATTTTAAGAGAGGTTTTCCCTCGATATGTGCATATTACTGTTTTATATTGCATGATACACGGATTTGCTTACATTTCTATTATATGTCGTATACATCATGCTTTATGATTTTACGCATTGAGATATACTGTTTTCATGAGATTTCTGGATTTGAGAACCGTGGTGATTTCAAAAGAAAGTATGTATTATTTTAAAAACCCGGTTTCTCTTGATATGATATTTCAGTGCGTCCACCATGTGTTTTCTCGGTTCTGAGAGTGGCATGTGAAACCCGATTCGAGGAGCGGTAGGCACCGTCTACGGGTACATGGTGGACCCGGTGTGGTACCCCGGGGCAAGAAGACTCGTATTTTTATACGGTAAGCCTGGCAGGGGAGCACTACCTACCGGTGATAGTATTTGGACCTGTCGGTTATCCGGAGGATACCGACCGGAGTCATGAGATGGATATGAGGGCTGACCAAAGTAGGCGGCGCCTGAGATGAGGTATTTGAGGGCCGATCCGAGAATACAGCGCCTGAGATATGATGATTTACGTGTCGATGCTGGACACGGGTTTTCATGATGTTTCGAGTGTCGATACTAGACACTCAGGTTCCATGATTTGAGGTGTTGCGAGGGGCACACGTTGATTTATATCCTCATACTTTCATGCATATGCTTTTTATGATATTTACATGCATGATATTATGGTGTCATTGGTTGACACGTGGACGAGATTCACATGCATACATACTATGATTATATGGTTGGACGAGATCCACATGAATGCATACTTTGATTATATGGTTGGACGAGATCCGCATGCACACATACATTGATTATATTGTTGGATGATATCCATATGCTGATTGACATTAATATTAGTGTTGGCACATATACAGACTCGGTCACCCTAGATATCATAGTATTACCTTTATGATATAGTTAACCTAGGAGTCGTTGTTTATTCGATTTCTACTTGTTTATGTTTTTCTACTCACGAGTTGGCAACTCACCCCCGTTGTGCCACAGTTCTTGCAGGTTGACCGCTTGGATCAGTAGCGGCATCGCTGGCACACAGTTGTTTTCGGATTATTTCTTTGGTAGGTGGGACATTTGTATCATACCCACTCTTGCATTTATATTTCATATTGTATCTAGTAAACTCCATCAGTCAAAATTAGTAAATTGTATAAGTAATGAGACTTAGTGAGATTGTGGTTGCGAGACTTAGAGCGAGGGGTTTTCCGCTACTTGTGGTTTTGATGTCTTGCTTATTTCTTTATCTTTTGTGGTGAACTTCGCCGTTGGGCATCATATACTCATTTTTATACTTTGCGTGGTTATGATCCGCTGGTTGGCGAAGAGCAAGCTCCCGCTTGGGGATACCATTATTCTTGTTATGTATTTGTGGTTTTGGATCAAAATATACAAAGGAGGTGCTGCCTAAATTTTTAAAAGACGAAACACGTTTTCAAACTAGCAAATTTCACTTGTATTTTTACGTTCCTTTTCTATGCATTAAGAAAACTTGATTTCATTATACTTTTATTTCAAAACTTCACCTCCTTTATTTTCATAAAAAGGTTTAGATTTCTGGGTTTCAGATTACTTGAATTACGTTACGCCATTAGACGTTGCGTGATTTAAGTGCTGGTCATGAGCTAATATTTCGGGTCGTGACAGTCCCATACCTATGTGTGTATGTATATATACATATCTCTATCTACGCAGAAGTAATAAAATGTATGCACGTGTGTGCACGCGCGCGTGTAAGTAAACTTTATTCTAGGGTTCGCGACTAGAAAATTAACTAACGACACTATCATCCAAGGTCCTCTAAAGCATTTCTAGCTATGTAATCACATCTTATAATACTATATAACTATATATAACTATATATATATATATATATATATATATCATAACGCATTCGCGTTCTATTTTACGAAACTTCGGGGGTGCTATAAGCCATCCACCCAACTTCCCCCGTAGATATATATCTACTCACCCTGCTCTTGCTTGCCGATGTCGATGCTGCCATCCTCTTCTTCATCGTCTCGAAATCCTCATGGGGTACCTACATATCATAACACATCGCAAATGCGTATTAAAATCAAGTCGGAAACCAAAACGGCACACGTTTCGCTCATAGGTCAAAACCTATAGCCTCGCATGCAAAACACGATCAGTAACCCTAGTCATTGACGTTCAAACGCCACACGACGGAAACACAATATCAAATACCAAATCCAAATTCATTAAAAGCCGCGAAACGAATTCAAAAACTTAGAAAACATGCTCCAAATTTTACCCTAAGTGAAATTAGCCAATTTTTCATATGGGAAGGGTCTATTTTGACTGATATAGGAGCTACAGAACAAGCACGAGCCAATTTGCTCTCACCAAGGCCGCAAATTATGGCCAAAAAGAGTAAATTTGTGGCCAGGAAAAGTCCAGGGGGTCTCAGGATTCAGTGGTAGCTCCTAGGGTGCCTGCATGACTCACCGTGTTTGCTAAATAATTTTCCAGGTCCCCGAGTATTAGCAGATCTCCAAATAACCTCACAATTCTTAAAATTTTCCGATATCAGGGTTTCTAAGTTTGGGGTTCTATCTCTGGTTTTAAGTCCCTAATCAAGCACTACAGGGGTTGTATGGTCCCTACTAACATCAATTACACCTTTGCATTCAATTCAAACCCTAATCCTTAACTTGGAATTTCAAAGTTCACTAAACCGAACTAAAACACTTCTAAACATGCATGGACACTAATGTGAATGTAAAACTATACTAATGGGGATAAAATTACCTCATTTGGAAACTCAATAAAATTCTTGAGTTGCCTCAAATCTCCAAAATCCGATTTTTCTTGGTCCAAAGTGTTTGTAGTGAGCTTGTGTATGCTTTATGTGAAGTGGAGATGAACTTTTGATGTATTTTTTAGGGTGTTTTGAGGTGTGTAGTGGAGGTGGAGGAAGGGTGCTGCCGTGCTGAGATGAGGGAAAGAGAGATTGATGAAGATGATGAAGGGAACAAAGTGATATGGTCCAAGGTTGACCCCTCACCTTTCTCTCTCTCTCTTTTGCCCATACTCTATATTTTATCATTTTCCTTTTTCTTTTCTTTTCTTTTCTTTTCTTTTGTTTTCTTTTCATTAAAACAACAACCATGCATGAATGAAGAAAAAGCCATGATAAAAATGTAACAAGTGCTAAAATGTGCCATGGTGCATGTCATGTGCACAAAACAAGCTTAATGCACGATTAGCGATATTTAATCGCGCTTAGCATTAAAATAGCGTATAATTAATTATAAAAATCTATTATTTTCCTAAATCACATAAAGCACTCTCATTTCAGTAATTTCTATAATTTTCCGAATTTTCACCAATTTATCGGTATTTAATTATACCGCCATATTAAAATATTCATAATATTTATTATTTAATTATAAAAATTCCCAAAAATAATATTTTATTTTTCTGAAATGTTACACTAACAATCCTACGTATCCATCTTAATGAAATGAATATCCAAGTATAAATCTACTGATTATATACGCTGCATATGCACAATTATCGATCCTAAGCAAGTTATATAGTGTTCTTGACATAGCAATTGCCAATAGCGTGTGTGTGTTCGCATAAATAGTGCACGTGCGGCATGAACCAATGATAATGGTGCAAGTGTCCTATGAGATGGCCTCACACACACACACACACACACACAAATACACACACACACACACACGAGATGATGCAATGCAATGAGATGCATAACTAGGAAACTACACATATAATGCAAGTACTATAAGTAATACTAAACCATCGGGCGGCTCGCGCCATCCAGACGATCCCCCCATAGATGTGTACATATACTTGTTGGAGATAGTGCCCTCAAAGTCAATTATTGGATCGCACGTGATTGCAATGATTGAGGCAGGACCTATACCGATATGACAGTCTTGCTCGAGATGATAGTATGCTATCTGGTTTGTCTTTATCATCGTATACATGCTTTAGTTCACTATTGCATGATGATAGAGCCCATAGGATTCTTGCTTGACTACCAGCAGTATGATGGCGATCATATACGTGGGAGCTGGGGTCTATAAGCACATCCTTAAAAGTGTCCCTAGTCGTGGGAGTTTCGAGACAGGGTATCGATACTCCAGAGTAGACTAGTGTATACAGTTGAGACCCCGACGAGGGGCAGTGGCCGGTCTCACAAGCCACTGGTGTCAGTAGGATCACCTAAGATGTATACAGGTGCTCATTAGGTTATGAGCACACCGGACAGGACTCACCGGGAATCTGCTAGTTGGTATTATACATATCGTCAGATGGAAATTCCCTGGTGACATGTGTACAGGTTAGTTCATCGACCTGAGATCGACATTTGTCTCGTGTGAGTTCCCACTGTGCTTAGATTACTACCCTACCACGCTCAAAGGAGTTATGCAAACAGGTTTTAGTTGGGTACAGTCCCGAGCCACATTGGAGGCAAGTGAGCGGATCGTCGGGGATTCGTCTCTCCCGGTATTGGGGGTTGATGTCGCGCAGTGCACGGGTGGCCATCACTAGGAATCCTCGGCCGAGGTAGTGGAGAATTACTGATTTGGATCAATAGTTTCTCAGGTGGTAATGGGCTTCATACCGACACGATTTATCGCGTTATTAGGGGTCTGACTTTATCCACACCCTAAACTCGATATGCGATACTCTTTAGACAAACGGACCGGACTGTATATACATTGTCACTATCAGGCTCGGTAGGGTTTATAGATGAGTTCGCTCGTCAGCTTTCCTTCCAATCAATACATAGGCAAACCGTTACGTACAGCTTGTACCTCTGACGTGCTAGGGGTTATACCCAGTGCCAGTATGTTGATGAGTCATTAGAGTCCTCCACAGACACTTTCCGAAGTTCGGGCGAAACATTGTAGAGGTCGTATGGTGATATGGCAAGGTTCGGAAAAAGCACGTGCGTTTTCGCACGTGTCGTTTTTCGTGCAGATAATATTGGTAGGCTTTGGTTTAAGCCGGAACCCAGTATTATACTGTGTAGATATAATATCTTTGTCTCAGTTTCATTTGTATTCGGTCGTAATACAAATGCGGGTATGTTTATACTGATACGGGGTTATCCTGAAATTCGTTTCAGGATCACTTTTGGAATTTGCCAGTTTCCAGTTTTCTATCAGCCGTATTTAACATTCGGTTAAATACGGAATTATCTTTTCTTGATGAGGTGAGTCAATGTTCTAGAAGGTTCTAGAGAGGGTGACAAGGCTAGTGAGTCATTAGTGCATTAATGGAGCAATTAATGCTTGATGACTAAGGGTTAAGGTTCAATGTTTGCATTGATTGCATTCATACTAGGTGTATTTGTGACTCATTGTTTCTTTCATGATCTTTTTCTTGTAGTCACCACTCCCTCCTCCTACACTCACCCCCCACCCCCTTGAGGTTTGCTCATGGTTGCTAGAAAAAGATTGGTATTGTTTTGGACTCATGGAAAATAGATAAGCCTCATTTCTCATTTCACCCGATTCCAAAAGGCAACTTCATTAACCGTTCGTCCATAGCCTTGGACGTAATGAGACAAAGTGTTCTACTCATTCTCTACTTCATCTTGGTCGTCTCTTTTGGCTTGCCTCGATTCAGAGGCGGGAGCCCGTTTGAAGATCCGTCGACGTGGTGCCACCTGGACGATGAGACTGGAGATTCAGGAGATCGGAGCAGCCGCAACAAGCGTGTGATGATGGTTGAAGACCGAAGGACTCGGATCGTTCGGTATAACTCTTCTACCCTCTTTATAGTTTGTTAGTTTAGCTTTAATAGCAGATCCGGGTTACGGTACACGATAGCGCCAGTTTGTAAAAAGTTTTTGTTCCGCATTTGGCGTCTGTTAGACGGCCGGGGCGCTACCGTGGACTTACAGTGGTATCAGAGCCTCACCATTAAGCTATACTAACTTGTGCTAACGCGTTTAAAATATCGATCGAACGAATTTTCGAAAATCACAATTTTCAGTTTTAAAGTTTCTGTCGATTTTAAAAGGTGTCTAAAAATTATTTTGACCATCACAGAAAAACAAGCAGGCTTTTTTAGAAAAACAGAAGAAATACGATCCTCTGAATCGTCCGTGCGGCCGCGGAACCATCGCCAAATCCATGCTTTGGCCGTGGATCCGCGGCCATCTTGGAGCTTCAGAGGGTCAAATTTCTTCTAGTGTTTCTCTGTTGTAAATTGTTGCTTCTGGAATGTTTCTTTTGGGCCCAGATTTTATTACTGTACAATAGATGTATGTGTGGCCCACTTCGGGAAATTTAGTCGATCGAAATTTTAAACTTGTTAGTTTGCAGTATTTATATTATATCTCCGACCGGGAATGTCATTTGATCGGTAAACCGCGTCTGATTGCTATAGTTCTTTTAGACGGGTTTCCGAACATGACATTCGCGTTGATGTTCTGTGTTGTGCTGTGATGTTGCGGATATGTCGTGGTGGATAGCAGGGTGCAATGATAGTGCAGTTTCAATTTATTTGTACTTTTGATGTTGCGGGGCGAGCGTCCAACATGTAGACTGCCGTCACTGCCTGTTTGTATAATATTCTTTTTGGGACACGACCGGGTCGAGGTCGATGTACCCGTTGTACACATTTTTATTTCTGTACTGGGTTTATCCCGCGAAGGAGTGTACGGATAGCCGGGTTCTGGAGGGAAACGGGTCCGTATCTCATGGCTTTGAGAGGCAGAGGGACCTCACTCTAGAATTAGCAGACTATTCGCAGCACTCGTAGGGGGTACAGGTTGACCCAAGGAGGGGTGCTCAATTTACCAGATTCCGTGAAGTGTCGGGTGTTCCATTCACTATGCTGTGAGGACAACCTCGCTTTAGGTTTTGGCGGGTAACTTGCCGCACCCGTAGGGGTCTAGGTTTCATTACATAGGCTATCCACACGACCAGGGAAACGTCGGGTTTCAGCAGCGGCTCTGTGAAACCTAGGGATCCCAGATTATCTGTATTATTCTGTGATACTTATTACTTTTCTGTAATGTTGCATATTATCACGCCTGGAGCGATTATTGTATATTGGTATATATACTATTAGATGTTGTATATGTTTTACACCCGCGCTAGTCCAGCCCCCGCTCTGTCGTTAGTTAAGTAACCTAACGGGTGATGACGGGACCCAGTAGCGAATGCGGATGGCATATACGTACATTTTATTTTCGTTCTTTTCTGGTGTGATTGATTGATGGGACTGCATTGATTCTTATCAATGCAAGGATAAAACAAACCTATATTTGATGTTGTTGGAACAAATTTTAAAAGGTGTTATTACAAAGATGTTTACTTTTGTTTTGCATAGTG
Source organism: Agapanthus africanus (assembly GCA_030015575.1). Taxonomy (NCBI): domain Eukaryota; kingdom Viridiplantae; phylum Streptophyta; class Magnoliopsida; order Asparagales; family Amaryllidaceae; genus Agapanthus; species Agapanthus africanus. Next base: position 386,266,122 of record CM057345.1, on the reverse strand, counting down.
ATATTCAGTTAGAATATCCCGCACCTCATTCGACGAGGCAAGGGCCGAGATCCCTTCACTGGGAGTGACCCCTTGGGCAGAAGTTTGCGTCAGGATAATAACTTCAATATAGTCGATTACAAGTTGTTTTGCATCGCGGTATTCAGTTGGAATATCCTGCACCTCATTCCACGAGGAAAGAGCCGAGATCCCTTCACCAGGAGTGACCTCTTTAGCAAAACGTTTTCGCCACTATATTTTATAAGAAGCTATCATTTCCTTCAATGAGATCAAGTTCATTACGTTAAAGGTTTTTCGCCAAAAACCAGCCGTAGCCCTCCGTCATTTCTTATGGATAGTCAGTAGTATTCAAGCTATGTTTGTTGACTAAAGTCAAAGCATAGTGTTTGGTAGTTGCTGGGTATTCATCTGTTGCATAGATAGATGTGTTGGTTTGGGACAGTCGTATTACCTTGTTGACTAAAGTCAAGGGTATGTACGGGTGGGTTCAAATCAACTTGGGCAATGACGGGTAGAACTTGACATGTGACTTATGATTTGTTGACTAAAGTCAAGGTCATAAGAGCATGGGGCAAAAATCATATCGGGAGTTTCAAACATACAGCAAACTTGCCATGCATGCGCATATCTTCTGGAGTGTGATAACTTGAGTGGCTTCCATCAAGTTATCATGCGATGATAGTTGGATCCCGATTCTCACTGATGAGTTAGTCTACTCTTCGGGTGATCCCGACTAATTCTTCTTTCAGGTTTGGAGGAGAATTTGAGATTACAGTGGGAGGTTTCCTGATTAGATAAAGTGATAACCATTCTGATCTAGGTTAGAGTGCACGCAGAGTGTTTCTTTTCTCTCTCTCTTTTTGGCAGCGACCTTTGACCGACCCTAGACTATGAAACCCGGAAAGAGGATAAGTATAGCGTCGTTCTAAACTAGCTTTAGAAGTGTATGTGTATATTATTATGCCAGAGGGTTGTCGTAGTCAGTGGGAGCAGCGGAAGCGTAGTGGGTAAGTAGCTTATGTCTAATTATAGGCTTGAGCAAATATAGCGGAGATTAGATCATCTAATTTTGATGAGACAGTCATGGCTTTGACTTCATCAGAATAGGGGATGGATCTGTTAAGAGGGTAGTAGGGTGTGATGTCCTGGTATTTGGATGACATACACAGAGTAGGAAGTAAAATTCATATACTACGATCAGTTGTACTTTGGTCATCGCACAGTTGTTTCTCCAGACAGGATATGGATATAATAACAGACATTCTGGTTACTAGATCTATGGTTTTAGATCTAGATTTGGGTAGTTTCCCAATATGGGTAATTTGACAGTATTCTAATAGTATTTTAGAATAGATGACTCCAGGCAAGGTGGTGTACCTGCAGGTGATGGAGTCACCCTCTCTAAAGGTGTCTTAGAGACTAAAGGAGAGAAGGATGTGCATGATTGGCAGATCACTTGTTTAGGCAATTGAGTCAATCATGAGATGTCAAGTACCACACCAGACGTAGTTTTTGCACTTGATGCGTAAGTTTATATTAATCCAATCCTGAAGAAACGTAAGGAAGCAGTTTTAGAACATAAGGTGCATGTTCTACGGAATTGATGACGGCAGCCTCCTTCGGGAGACGGTTATCATTCCAGGCTTCAAAGGTGACATGGATGACAGAGTGATTGTCAGAGTTATAGTTTTCCCTCTGACGAGGGACAGTATTATGGACAGGTGGTCCAAGAGGATACTGTAGGGGGCATGGTGCTGGATACTGATTAGGTTCAGTTTTCGATACAGTCTAAGAAGTTTGGATTTGGAGTTCATTTATGAACTAGGTCCCATCAGATATCCAGACATATTCTAAGACAGGTATTACTCGATTCGGGAGATGGATTTCTCCGCGAACTTAAGATTTAGAGAGATATAGAAAGAAACAGCAGGGCGGATCCACTCACTGAGGCTATTTCTCGAACACAAGAGTTTTACAAACTAGCTTTGTGAAACTGATTAGTAAAGGAGTTGGATGTTCGGTATCACACGGGCTGTGAGTATGCGACATCGCAATAATTAGTTTTAAGTGCAAGTGGGAGATTGTTGGAGATAGTGCCCTCAAAGTCAATTATTGGATCGCAGGTACGTGATTGCAATGATTGAGGCATGACCTATACCGATATGACAGTCTTGCTCGAGATGATAGTACGCTATCTAGTTTGTCTTTATCATCGTATACATGCTTTAGTTCACTATTGCATGATGATAGAGCCCATAAGATTCTTGCTTGACTACCAGCAGTATGATGGCGATCATATACGTGGGAGCTGGAGTCTATAAGCACATCCTTAAAAGTGTCCCTAGTCGTGGGAGTTTCGAGACAGGGCATCGATACTCCAGAGTAGACTAGTGTATACAGTCGAGACTCCGACGAGGGGCGGTGCCGGTCTCACAAGCCACAAGTGTCAGTAGGATCACTTAAGATGTATACAGGTGCTCATTAGGTTATGAGCACACCGGACAGGACTCGCTGGGAATCTTCTAGTTGGTATTATACATATCGTCAGATGGCAATTCCCTGGTGACATGTGTACAGGTTAGTTCATCGACCTGAGATCGTCATTTGTCTCGTGTGAGTTCCCACTGTGCTTAGATTACTACCCTACCACGCTCAAAGGAGTTGTGCAAACAGGTTTTAGTTGGGTACAGTCCCGAGTCACATTGGAGGCAAGTGAGCGGATCGTCGGGGATTCGTCACTCCCGGTATTGGGGGTTGATGTCGCGCAGTGCACGGGTGGCCATCACTAGGAATCCTCGACCAAGGTAGTGGAGAATTACTGATTTGGATCAGTAGTTTCTCAGATGGTGATGGGCTTCATACCGACACGATTTATCGCGTTATTTGGGGTCTGACTTTATCCACCCCCCTAGACTCGATATGCGAAACTCTTTAGACGAACGGACCGGACTGTATTTACATTGTCACTGTCAGGCTCAGTAGGGTTTATAGATGAGTTCGCTCGTCAGCTTCCCTTCCAATCAATACATAGGCAAACCGTTACGTACAGCTTGTACCTCTGACGTGCTAGGGGTTATACCAAGTGCCAGTGTGTTGATGAGTCATTAGAGTCCCCCATAGACACTTTCCGAAGTTTGGGCGAAACGTTGTAGAGGTCGTATGGTGATATGGCAAGGTTCGGAAAAAGCACGTGCGTTTTCGCACGTGTCATTTTTCAGGCAGATAATACTGGTAGGCTTTGGTTTAAGCCGGAACCCAGTATTATACTGTGTAGATATAATATCTTTGTCTCAATTGCATTTGTATTCGGTCGTAATACAAATGCGGGTATGTTTATACTGATACGGGGTTATCCTGAAATTCGTTTCAGGATCACTTTTGGAAGTTGCCAGTTTCCAGTTTTCTATCAGCCGTATTTAACATTCGGTTAAATACGGAATTATCTTTTCTTGATGAGGTGAGTCAATGTTCTAGAAGGTTCAAGGCTAGTGAGTCATTAGTGCATTAATGGAGCAATTAATGCTTGATGACTGAGGGTTAAGGTTCAATGTTTGGATTGATTGCATTCATACTAGGTGTATTTGTGACTCATTGTTTCTTTCATGATCTTTTGCTTGTGGTCACCACTCCCTCCTCCTACACTCACCCCCTACCCCCTTGAGGTTTGCTCATGGTTGCTAGAAAAAGATTGGTATTGTTTTGGACTCATGGAAATTAGATAAGCCTCATTTCTCATTTCACCCGATTCCAAAAGGTAACTTCATTAACCGTTCGTCCATAGCCTTGGACGTAACGAGACAAAGTGTTCTACTCATTCTTTACTTCATCTTGGTCGTCTCTTTTGGCAAACTTGACGCCTCGGTTCAGAGGCGGGAGCCCGTTTAAAGATCCATCGATGTGGTGCCACCTGGACGACGAGACTGGAGATTCAGGAGATCGGAGCAGCCGCAACAAGCGTGGGATGATGGTTGAAGACCGAAGGACTCGGATCGTTCGGTATAACACTTCTACCCTCTTTGTAGTTTGTTAGTTTAGCTTTAATGGCAGATCCGGGTTACGGTACACGATAGCGCCAGTTTGTAAAAAGTTTTTGTTCCGCATTAGGCGTCTGTTAGACGGCCGGGGCGCTACCGTGGACTTACACTACTCACCGGGCCCCCTCGGCTAATCTGATCCGTTCTCATCTATATCTTTCCGCGCCACATCCGACGCCTCCGCACCAGACCTAGAATCGTACACAGGAAATTAAGAAAATAAACGTACGAATAGTCATGGAACAAACGACACAAGTTAATCACGTGCAACGAGACGCGCACACCCTTGGTGCACAAACACGCTCACGACAACACCATAACCCACGACTAGAGTCGCTATAAGTGACCACAACCACGTCTAAAACCCAATCGCGTATTCACAACTCATTAAATATTATAAGAATTAGGTTGTAGTTCAATTCAACCTCAAACTCACTTAAAACCCATTATTTCCAAAAACCTAGTAAGCCTCCATTTGCCATTTTCGTTCAAATCTATATGTTTTAACAATTCTAGTAGCCACAATGCTCACTAAATATCTTAATTAAGTAACATAAACCATTGCTAAAATTTTATCTCACCAATTTATGTTAATTTTAAAAACCTAGTTTGCAAAATTATCTAATTTGAACAATTTTGAAACAACAATTGAAATTTAACAACTAAACAAGATTTTGCATGACTCAAGATGTTAAACTACCCATTTAAACCATGAGCAATTAATAAAAACCCTAACTTTAATTTAACCCTTCTCTTCAATTTTAAATGTTAATATTAAAACCATAACTAAACTCCTAATTAACTAACAATTAAATCTTAGAGTTAGGATTTATACCTCACAAACTCAAGAGATCAAACTTGAATTCTTGGCCTTCTAAATTGCTCTCTAGCTCCAAGATCCATGCTTGCTTTTGATCAATAAATTTTAGTGATGAAGTTGCTAGAATTAGTGTTGATTTTATTTTGGATTTTTGATGCAAAATGAGAAATTTTATGAGAGGAAATGAAGTCGAGAAGTGGGGGAAAAATGGGCTGCTGTTTTAGGGGAGGCTCAGCCAAATTTAGAGAGGGAGAGAAAGAGAAAAGTGTGTGGAGTTGTGTAGAAATTTCTATGACAAGAAAACCCCAACACCCTTTTCATTAAAACCCATGTTTTCTTTATTTATTACTTCCTCTTTAAATTTTCTTTGGTCAAAAGAGAGGGGGGCTGCCCTTCTAGGCTCAGCTAAAGTGAGGAGGAGAGTATGTATTTGAGTGTATGAAAATTTCAAGTCAAGAAAAACCTATCAAAGCTCATTAATGCATTTCACATCATTTTAAATTTTCATTTTATTTTATTTCCATTTCCTTTTTACCCTACAACCCACTAGAATTTGGAGACAAGTTATAAAAAGAATATGTTACTAACTAGGTTTAAGTTGTCATGGTTCACTTTTGTACAATTAACCCATTCAAATTTGTAATTTACACTAATTTAATGTATAAATGAAAAGATTAAAATAATAATTAAAATAATTGATTAAGGAAAAATAGAATTAGTGGAGGTGATGATTAGGAGGAGAGTTAGTATTATGTGTTTGCAAGAAACTAAGTGGGTAGGTGAAAAGAGTAGAGTCATAGAGCCTTGGGGTTATAAGCTTTGGTATACGGGTGAAGATAAAAATCATAATGGGGTAGGCATAATCATAGATAGACAGTTGCTTGAGGATGTAGTTGAGATTAGGAGAAAAGGTGATAGAATTTTACTGGTTAGGCTTATTCTAGGTGGAGAGATCCTTAATGTTATTAGTGCTTATGCACCACAGATAGGTCTTGATGACGCTAGTAAGCGTCTATTCTGGGAGGATTTAGACGAGGTGGTGCAAAGTATACCTAGTGGAGAGAAGTTATTTATTGGTGGTGATCTTAATGGACATGTAGGTACTAGTCGTAGTGGGTTTGATACTATCCATGGAGGTTTTGGTTTCGGACAAAAGAATGAAGTAGGTGACTCGATTCTAGATTTTGCTTTATCTTATGACTTGATCTTAATAAACACCTGGTTTAGGAAAAGAGATTCCCACCTTATCACTTTTAGGAGCGGATCAAGTTCTAGTCAAATAGACTTTTTTCTGACAAGAAGAATAGATAGAGGTTGTTGTATCGACTGTAAGGTAGTGCCAGGTGAGAGTGTAACCACTCAACATAGACTTTTAGTTCTAGATTTTCGATTTAGAAGAGAACCTAGGAAGATTAGACGTAAGGTAGAGCCTAAAATTAAATGTTGGCGATTGAAAGAAGGTAACTAAAAGGCTTTTATAGATCGTGTAGTACAAGAAGCGGATTGGCAGTCGGAAGATGATCCAGACAAAACATGGAACAAAATGGCTAGTTGTATCAAGAAGGTAGCTAGAGATCTACTTGGTGAGTCGAGAGGTGGTGCTCCACCATCTAAGGACATATCATGGTGGAATGAAGATGTAAAGGCTGCTATTAAAATTAAAAGGGATTCTTATAAAGATTTGAAGAAAAGTAGAGATGTGGAGAGATTTGAGAAGTAGAAAATGGCTAAAAAGGAAGTTAAGAAAGCTGTTCGGGAAGCTAAATCTAAGGTCTACAAGGAGGTGTACGAGAAATTAGACACTATAGAGGCTGCAAATGATATATACTGGATTGCTCGAATGCGGGAAAGGAAGACTAGAGACTTATGTGCGGTGAAGTGTGTCAAAAATGAAAATCAGAAGGTTTTAGTTCGAGATGAGGATATCAAGGAAAGATGGAGAGATTATTTTGACAAATTGTTCAATGAGAGTTTTACTAAGAATTTGGATGGACTTGTCATTCAATCTCAAGATATAAACCGTGATTTCATGCGTAAAATAAGACTTCCTGAGGTTAAAGAAGCTTCGAACAGAATGGGTTTAAGAAAAGCGGTTGGTCCTGACGGGATTCCTATCGAGATTTGGAGATGCTTCGGAGAAATAGGCGTTAAATGGCTGACAGATTTGTTTAATAAGATTTGGCAGACAAAAAAGATGCCAAATGAATGGAGGAAAAGTATCCTTGTACCTATCTACAAGAACAAGGGTGACATTCAAAGTTGCTCAAACTACCGTGGAATAAAACTGATGTGTCACACCATGAAACTTTGGGAGAGAGTGATTGAACACAGGCTGAGGAAGGATATTAAGATAAAAGAGAACCAATTTGGGTTCATGCCTGGACGATCGACGACAGAGGCGATTCATTTGCTTCGTCAACTTGTCGAGCGCTTTCGAGAGAAGAGAAGAGATTTGCATATGATATTTATTGATTTAGAAAAAGCGTACGACAAGGTACCTAGAGAGGTATTATGGGGGACAATGATGAAGAAGGGGGTCCCCGTCAAGTATATTGACATAATCAAGAATATGTACGACGGAGTAGTGGAAAATGTCAGAACTTGCGGCGGCTTAACGAGTGATTTTCCGATTACTATTGGTTTACATCAAGGATCTGCATTAAGTCCATTCCTGTTTACCATCGTGATGGATGAGCTTACTAGAACTATCCAAGATGAGGTACTTTGGTGTATGCTATTCGCTGATGATATTGTTCTAGTAAATGAGACGAAAGCAGGGGTTAATGCCAAATTGGAATTATGGAGGCAAACATTGGAATCTCGGGGATTCAGATTGAGCAGGTCCAAGACAGCATATATGCACTGCAAATTTAGTAGCCAAAGAAGTCAAAACCATATTGGTATAACATTGGAAGGGCAAGAGATATCACCGAGCGACCAGTTTAGATATCTAGGTTCCATCATCCAAAAGAATGGGGAGATCGATAGTGATGTTAATCAAAGGATCCAAGCTGGTTGGTTGAAATGGAGGAGTGCAACAGGGATTTTGTGTGATCGTAACTTTCCGTTAAAATTGAAAGGGAAGTTTTATCAGAGCGCTATTCAGCCTGCCTTATTATATGGTACAGAATGCTGGGCTCCTAAGAAGCATCATACACAGAAGATGCACGTAGCGGAGATGCGCATGCTTCGTTGGATGTGCGGTAACACTAGAAAAGATAAGGTGCGAAATGAGGATATTCGTGCAAAAGTTGGTGTAGCACCTGTGGAGGAGAAGATGCGGGAATACCGGCTAAGATGGTTTGGTCATGTGCGACGCAGACCTATGGAAGCACCGGTTCGACGAATAGATACTCTCGACATGGGCAATGACAAAAAGGCAAAAGGGAGACCGAAGAAAACATGGATGGAGGTGATACGAAACGATATGGTTGCCAAAGGACTCAATGAAAGTATATTGTTCGATAGAAGTGAGTGGAGACAGAGGATTCATGTTCTGGACCCGGCGTTATTCTCATGTTGGTTCATGTAGCCTACCCCATATGCTTGGGATAAAAGGCTCAGTTGTTGTTGATTAAGGGAAAATATTTAAGTAAACTAATAATTTATAAGTGACTAAATAATTACCAAATACTGGCAATTACATAGTTAAAATAAGCGTATTTAAGTCTATGATGAAAAATAATTATAGTTAAGTTTTACGGAAAATACGATTTATTTTACCAATTATCAGAAAATGCACCTAACGGATTTTATTTATTTATTTATTTATTTATTTTTAGCACGTTACAATTTGTCACGACCCGAACGTACGGAACATGAATGGCACTTAAATTACGAAACGTCTCAAGGCGTATGTAATCTAAGTAAGCCAAAGCCCAGAAATCTAAACCAAATAAGAAATAGAGTGAAGGAAAAATTATTAAAAGAATGCGATCTTAACCAAAAAAAGTCACATTAAACATTTTTTAAAACATCAAAATTCCCGAAAATTTCGGCAGAGTCTCCTTTGTAAATACTGGCCCCCAAACGGGTACAACACATAAAAATACATATATATATATGAATAAAGGCATCCCCAAGCAGGAGCTAGCTCTTTGCCCAAGGCGGAATCACAACCACAGGCAATGAATATATCATAATAATGAGAAATAAGCATGATAGCATAAAGGTATCACGTCCGCTCAAGTGAGCATCGACACCAAACCACAAATACAAGTCTCACAAATCTCACCGTCTAGTCCAATATATAAGGGTAGATGAAGTATACTAGATACAAATAAAATATACGGTGGGAGCAAAAGAAAATCCTCCAAGACTCACCTATGAGCAAGCTGCAAGCCGAAGCAAACGAAGCAAGGGAAGAAGTATGCCTGCCGCTACTATACTAACGGGTCAGACCTGCAAGATACTGTGGCACTACGGGCATGAGTTGCCAACTCGTAAGTAGTAAGTAACATCTAATAAGGCCATCGTAAGCATGCACGCAATGCGTCACAGCCTACATATACCGATATGATGCAATGCACTAGTATGTGTGCAACATGAATGCATAATCACATGAAACCTGAATATGTTTGGTATGAGAAAATCTGTATTCTATCTTAGTAAAACTTTTGTGAAATAACTGAAATATCATCAATGAAATCAACTGAAATCCATGTCAAACATCGACACTAAATATGTATATCTCGATGCCTCAATATCTCAATGTCTCGACATCTCAATGTCACAATATCTCAATGTCTCAATATCTCAATATCTCTGAGCTCTGTCCAACATACGGGTGATTAACATCTCTTCCCATAAAACGCCTCAAAGGTTGCCATCTAAATCTCCTCATGGAAGCTGTACTTATAGGACAGCTCTATCAAGGGCAAGTGGCGATCCCAACTGCCACGAAATCTAGGACGCAAACTCGGAGCATATCCTCAAGAATCTAAGTGGTCCCCTCTAACTGATCGTCGGTCTGCGAATCGAAAAATGCACTGAAACACAATTGGTATCCAAAGCCTCCTAAAATTTCTGCCATCGTCGGCTGGTGAACGGGGTGCCTTTATTGGACACAATACAAGTCGGAAATCCATGTAGTCGCACCATCATATCAACACACATCTGAACGAGTCCGAAAATTGTCTCATCTGGTAGAAAATGAGCTGCCCTCCATCAATCGGTCTACGATCTCCCAACTAGAGTCACACTCTTGACTGGTCCTAGGTAGACCCACAATAAGATCCATATAATTCTTTCCCATTTCCACTCTAGAATTGGGCAAATGTTGTAATTCTCCTGCTGACCCCCGATGCTCGGCCTTGACTTGCTGACAAGTCAGCATCCCGAAACAAAATCTGTGATATCTCTCTTACGTCATGATATATCTTGGTGGAAACCAGATAAGCAATATATATCGACTGCTATGCTTCCTCTAAAATCTCGCGTCTCAGTCCCTCGGAATCTGGCACGCACGATCGAAACCTAAATCTTAGCATTCCTTGACCATCAATCATAAACTCAAAATCTCTGCCCCGTCGAACCTACTCTATGATTTCTGACCAACAAACCTCATCGGACTGTGCCTTACTGATACGATCAAATAACGGTGGATGTGTACGGACACGGACAAGTGTCCTCTGGTCAAATTAGACTTGAACTGTACTCGGCTGTCATATAGAATCTTCTAATCTGTCGTCGACTGTCCCTATACTATGCTCAACCAAGAAAAGTTACCTCTTGCCTCATACTCAAGGCATCTGTCACAACATTAGTCTTGCCCAGATGATAAAAATCTCACATTCATAATCATTCACTAGCTCCATTCATCGGCGCTGTCTTAAATTTATATCTCGCTGCTGAAAGATATAAGCTTCTTGTGGTCCGTAAGTCTAGCACGACTTGTCGTATAAGTAGTGTCTCCAAACTTAAGTGTAAAAACCACCGTAGCCATTTCTAAATCATGCATGGAATAGTTCTGCTCGCGCTTCTTCAATTGCTGAGAAGCATCGCAATCACCAACAAAACCGCATGATCCTGAAGGCAAAATAATATTAGCGTTGTAATCAACGAGTCTTCAACTACTAAAAGCTTCGCTCGCATACCTCAGTCCAATGAGAAAAAACTTCCTTCCGGGCCAACCCGGTCAACGTTGTTGCTATCTGTGAAAAATCCTGTACGAAATGTCAATAGCATCCGTCCAAACCCAAAATGCTGCGATCCTCCATCACTGATACAGGTCTGGGCAAGTGCTGAACGACCTCGATCTAATTCGGTTCCATACATATACTATCAGTCTTAACTACATGACCCAAGGAGTCAACAACATCCACCAGAAAACACACTTAGATATTTCAGCGAATAGTTAATGCTCCCTCAAAGTCTGCAACGAAATCCCCAATTACTGTCCAGGCTCCACTCGGCTCCAAAAGTACACTAAGATGTCCTCAATGGACACGATGATAAACTGATCAAGAAACGTCCTGCATATACGGTTCATCTAATCCATAAATGCTGCTGGGGCATTGGTGAGCTCGAACGACATCACTAAAACTCATAACGCCCGTAACTTGTGTGACAAATAATCTTCGGAATATCATCCTCTCGAACCCACAACTGGTAGTAGCCTGACCGCAAGTCAATCTTCGAGAAATGTCCCGCACAGCAACCCGATTCAACTGATGATAATCAATATATAGATGCCAACGGCCGTCCTTTTGACGGAAAGGACAGGAGCTCCCTAAGGTGACACACTCAGACGAACAAACCCTTTATCCAACAATTCATGCGTTGATCCTTCAACTCTCTAAGCTCCGCCGGGTCCATCCAATATGGCGGTAAAGAAAAAGGCTCCATGACGGAATTCAAGTCAAAGAAGAACCCAACTTCGCGCTCTGGCGACAAACCAAACAACTTGTCAAGAAAGACATCTTGAAATTCCCTCACAAACGGGACATGGTCCAACGGGACCTCTACGGCTCTAACATCACAAACATACGCTACGAATCCATGACGTCCTTTCCTCAAGAACGGAGTAGCGCAAGGAGGAGAAATCAAATCGGGAAATGGTGGCGCTACAGTCTCCCTGCATAATAAGAACTGGCTCACTCAGACAACTAAATCTGACTGCCTCCTCACGGCAGTCCACGGATGCATAACACGTGGCTAACTACTCCATGCTCAGAAGTGTTGGAGATAGTGCCCTCAGAGTCAATTATTGGATCACAGGCACGTGATTGCAATGATTGAGGGAGGACCTATCCCGGTACGACAGTCTTACTCGAGATGATAGTTTGCTATCTGGTTTACCTTTATCATCGTGTACTGCTTCAGGTGACCTTACAGGTCGCTATTACACGTTCATAGAGCCCCTAGGATTCTTGCTTGACTGCCGGCAGTATGAGGGCGATCATATACGTGGGAGCTGGTAGTCTATAAGCACATCCTTAAAAGGTCCCTAGTCGTGGGAGTTTCGAGACAGGGCATCGATTCTCCAGAGTAGACTAGTGTATACAGTCGAGACCCCGACGAGGGGCGGTGGCCGGTCTCACAAGCCACTGGTGTCAGTTGGTTCACCTAAGATGTATACAGGTGCTCATTGGGTTATGAGTACACCGGACAGGACTCGCTGGGAACCTGCTAGTTGGGATTATACTTGACGTCAGATAGCAGTTCCCTGGTGACATGTGTACAGGTTAGTTCATCGACCTGAGATCGTCATTTGTCTCATGTGAGTTCCCACTGTGTTTTGATTACTACCCTACCACGGCTCAAAGGAGTCGTGCAAACAGGTTTTAGTTGGGTACAGTCCCGAGCCACATGGAGGCAGTGAGCGGATCTTCAGGGGTTCGTCTCTCCCGGTATTGGGGGTGAGGTCACGCTGTGTCTAGGAGAGCCATTACACGAAGTCCTTGGCCAAGGCAGGAGATTTACTGGTAGGTATTCCAGTAGTATCTCAGGGTGTTCTGGGCTACACTCCGACACGACTTGTACCGCTTATGGGGGTCTGACTTTTACCAACCCCCTAGGCCCGACATGCGATGCTCATAGACGAACGGACCGGACTGTACGGATATTGTCACTGACAGGCTCAGTAGGGTATCAGGATGAGTTCGCTCATCGACGTCCCTTTTGGTCAATAGCTGGTGGCACGTTACGTATTGGCTTATACCTCTGACGTGCTAGTGGTTAAATCCACAGCCATAGTATTGACGAGTCTTTAGAGTCCACCACACATTCAGTTACTCAGCTTTCGGGCGAAACGCTGTAGAGGCCGTATGGAGATATGGCAGGGTCCGATCAGATACGTGCGGTATTGCACGGATCAGGATCGGACGGTTTGTACTAGAGGCCGTATAGATATATGGCAGGGTTCGATCAGATACGTGCGGTATTGCACGGATCAGGATCGGACGGATATTACTAGCCGGCTTTGGTTTAAGCCGGATCCTAGTATAGTACAGTGTAGATTTTGTCTCATTGCATTTGTATCCGGTCGGAATAAAAATGCGGGCATGTATATGCAGTAGCGGGGTTTTCCTGTAATTTATTACGGGACCAGTTTTCTGGAGTTGCCAGTTTGCATTCCGTTCCGGCCGGTTTTCCTTTGTTCTTTCCCGGCCGGACTTTTCCGATGGAGGGGGTTATTTGCAATTATGCAAATAACATTTGTGGAAGGGGTTTTCTTGCATATGTATTCATTATGATAGGATAAGCATCCTTGCTTTTTCATGATGGTTTTTGCATTAATGAGATTTGATAGGATATGGGTTGATTAAGGGTTTGATTTGAGGTTTACCTTGAAGGAAGGGGTCACCCTCCACCTTTTCCTACACTCACCTCCCTTCTTGTTTTGGATTGATATATCATTCCTCCACCATTCTCACTTGATGAGAGAGGGCTACACTTGTGAGAAAGAAAGAGAGTTTCATTTTGTTATGGTGGCATTATTCTTGATCTCATATTCTTCTTCTTCTTGCCGGAAAATTGAAAGCACCAATTTTCCTAACCTCTTCCTCCATCATCTTCAATGGCAACCAAAACCCTAGAGACATCCTCTACCCTACACATTCTACAGCAAATCTTGGGCATGTTGACTTACCGGCTTCATGCCTGAGTTGCCTCGGTATAGAGGTGGGAGCCCGTAAAAGAAACAGGCGACGTGGAGCCCTTCCGGCGAGGAGATGGAGACCAGACTTTCCGCAGGAGATCGGGACGACGATGAGAAGACCGGAGGACTCGGATCACTCGGTATATCTCTTCCACATCTTGTTGTTAGCTAGGTCTAGTTTAATGGCCCGATTCAGGGTTTTATGCGCGGTGGTGCCGGTTTGCTTAGTTCGCAGAATTAAAGTTTATCACCGCTTCCGCATTTGGCCGTCGGATTGACGGCCGGGGCGCCGCCGTGCACTTACAGTGGTATCAGAGCCTCGCCATTAACTTCGTCTAGCTTTGTTTGATGTGTTTGCATTTCCGATCGACCAAAATTCCAAAAACCCGCGTTTTTCCTTACATCAGTTTTCTGTCGAAATTTTTTGAAGTCCAAAAATTTTTCAGGTTGTAAAAAACTAATGTACTGGAAATTCTAAGACTGCTGTAAAAATTCGATACAGTGAATCGACCACTGAAGCGCGGAACCGCGGCAAAATCCCCCCTTGGGCCGCGGTTCCGCCGCACATTGGTGTCCTCGCTGCATCAATTTTTTCCAGTGGGCTTCTTGGATGATTTTAGGGGTTTTGGAATATTAAAATTGGGCCCAGAATTTCTGTGAGTGCTACAGTATTGCTTGGGGGCCCACTTGTTAATTTTTGATCGATCGGATATTTTGAACACATTATTTCACAGTATTTACATTATATCTGCGACCGTGAATGTCACTCGATCGGTAAATCCGGTCTAACTGCTATAGCCCGGTTAGACGGATTTGCGAACGTGATTTTCACGTTGATGTTCTATGATTTTGTTGTGATGTTGCGGATCGGTCGTGGGGGATAGCCTGGTTGCAATGCTAGTACAGTTTTGTTGTATTATATACATTTGATATTGCGGGGCGAGCGTCCGACATGTGGACTGCCGTCACTGCCTGTTTGTATTATTGTTTTGGGGCACGGCCAGGTTGCGGTCGATGTACCCGTTGTATGTATATTTTATTTTCTGTACTAGGATTGCCCCGCGGTGGGGTGCACGGATAGCCGGGTTCTGGAGGGCAACAAGCCCGCATCTCATGGCATTGGGACGGAGGGTCTTCACTCTAGAATTGGCGGGCTATTCGCCGCACTCGTACGGGGTACAGGTTGACCCAGGAGGGGTGCCCAAGTTATCGGATTCCGTGAAGTGCTGGGTGGTCCATTCACGGTGCTGAAGGGGGCTGCCTCGCTTCAGGTTTTGGCGGGTAACTTGCCGCGCCCGTAGGGGTCTAGGATTTCATTGCACAGGCTATCCACACGACCAGGGGAACGTCGGGTTTCAGTAGTGGCTCTGTGAAACCCGGGGATCCCAGATATCTGTATTGTTCTGTGATGCTGTACATTTCTGTGATGTTGCATTTTTATCACGCCTTGAGCGAATATAATATATTGGTATATATATTAGTAGATGTTGTATATGTTTTACATCCGCGCTAGTCCAGTCCCCGCTCTGTCGTTAGTTAGCTAACCTAACGGGTAATGACGGGACCCAGTGGCGAATGCGGATGGCATATACGTACATCAGTATATTTTCGTTCTTTGTGGTGTGATCAATTGATGGGACTGCATTGATTCGGATCAATGCAAGATAAACAAACCTAATCTGAAGTTGTTGGAACACTTTTTCAAAAAGCTGTTATTGCAAGGACGTTCTCTTTTGTTTTGCACAGTGATATTCGGTTATGAATATCCAGCACCTCAGTCGACGAGGCAAGGGCCGAGATCCCTTCACCGGGAGTGACCCCTTGGACAAAAAGTTTGCGTCAGGGCAATGACTTCACTATAGCCGATTACTTTTGCTTTGCATCGTGGTATTCATTTGGAATATCCTGCACTCCATTCTACGGGGAAAGAGCCGAGATCCCTTCACCGGGAGTGACATCTTTAGCGAAGGTTATCGTCACTATATTTTTAAAAAGGTATCCGTTCCTTCAACGATATCAAGTTCATTACGTTAAAGGTTTTCGCCAGAAACCATTCGTAGCCCTCCGTCATTTCATATGGATAGTCAATAGTATTCAAGCTGTGTATGTTGGCCAAAGTCAAGGCACAGTGTTTGGTAGCTGTTGGGTATTCATATGCAGCATAGATAGATGCGTTGGTTTGGGACAGCCGTAC
Organism: Agapanthus africanus; assembly: GCA_030015575.1. Lineage (NCBI taxonomy): Eukaryota > Viridiplantae > Streptophyta > Magnoliopsida > Asparagales > Amaryllidaceae > Agapanthus > Agapanthus africanus. The sequence goes on along the minus strand of CM057345.1, from coordinate 386,249,974 downwards.
TGCCATTTTGGCCAAAGTCAAGGGTAGGTACAGGTGGGTTCAAATTAACCTGGAGAATGACGGGTAGAACTTGACATGTGACTTATGATATGTTGGCCAAAGTCAAGGTCATAAGAGCATGGGGTAAAAATCCACATCGGGAGTTTCAAAAGAACTGAAACTTTCCAGATATGCGCATACCTTCTGGAGTGTTATAGCGTGAGCGGATTCCGTCACGTTATCATGCGATGATAGTTGGATCCCGATTCCCACTGATGAGTTAGTTTACTCCTCGGGTGACCCCGACTAATTCTTCTTTCAGGTTTGGAGGAGAATTTGAGGTACAGTGGGAGGTTTCCAGATTAGATAAATTAGTAACCATTCTGATTTAGGATAGAGTGCACGCTGAGTGTTTCTTTTCTCTCTCTCTCTGGCAGCGACCATTGACCCGACCCTAAGACTATGACTCAGTGACCAAGTTGACCGAACCTTCTTAACACTGGCTTTTGGATTATCAGAGTTGCAAACCTCGTTGCCACTCCTACTTTTACCCTTTTCTCCAGGACACCCCGTATTACTACGAACGTCCACTTCCATTGGACAAAACCATCGTATGGTAAGATACGAACTCGAAGGAATTTATTCGAGGATGGTTTCTGGTTCTGGAGAAAACAATAGGACTATTCAGTTGTCTTTTTCTTCTACCTTCTCTCAGCTTGCGAGTACTCCTTGGTTTAGGGGCAGTACACCTATTATGCAAATTGGATAGTCTTCTTCCAAACCATAGGCAGGTGCCGACCGGTAGGGAATGAAGAAAACCAATTAGCATAACGATGGTGTGCAGAAGGTATTAAGTTCAGACAAAGCAAGGGATTAGTAAGAGGGCAAAGTAAATTGCGACTGATATTCACGACCAAACCAAGTATTTCTTCGCCAATCCTAAATCACCTTTGTATTTCTCCAAGACACTCCGTATCACTACGAAGATCCACAGTTTATTGGATACTCCATCGTATGGTTATATACGAACTCGAAAGGAACTTGTTCTAGTTCGGGGATGGATTCTGGTCCAGGAGAAATAGGAATAAGGTTTGTTCGGTTGTCTTTTATCTTCACCTTCTCTCGCATTGCGAGTGCTCCTAGGACTAGGACAGTACACCCATTATGCTTATTGGATAGTCTTCTTCCAAACCATAGGCTGGTGCCGAACGGTAGGGAAGGAAGAAAACCATTTGGCCTAAAGGGGTGTACAGAAGATAATGACTAAAGACATATAAAGGGATTTGGAGAGGTGGCAAAGAATTATACGGTTATAGTTGTGAATCTGGATAATGGTAGAGGCATTACTAGGAATACCAGGATACCCCATCGAAACATTTCAATGTTTCAATTCAACTGTGTACTGTTAAAAGAAAACTGATTTCCCGATTAGACACTTGCTCCAGGGTATGTATTTACCAGGTTTGATTCTCACATCTGTATGGTTTTACAGATGATGAGTGGGAGTAAGTTATTGGGAATAGGGTGATCATCCTCATTATATCGGGATTCGTTGTAATCGGTGATATTTGAGGAGATCACCTGGGATGTTTGCCAGTCGGCAAATATTTGGTTTTGAATATCCGCTGTTGTGCACCAATTTCAAATTGATATATCTGTACGTCTATTTTCATAGAGTGAGATATACCTTTTGATATTATGTCGATGACATTTACCTATATCAGTGGATGGTTAGGTAAGGAGCATTAAACAGCGGTGTAATTCTTCTTAACCATAAGTATAGTTTTCAACCTACGACACACAGTGAAAGAGTTGTTTGACTCAGCGGACTTATACAGAGTATTGTATGTTGTCCGGTGTCCATTAGGACACAGGGGTTGGTCCTCATACTATATTCTGTTTACTTTTAACTTCTCTAGTTCTTCGACATGTGTTTCGTAGAAACACAGGGTCTAAGTTTTGAGAAGTTATAGGTATTTGAATAGAGTAGAGAACCAGGTGTAGCAAGTATCGGGATTCTTCAAAGTGATCGAAGATGTAGATACTTGTGTATGGTATTCAGTTGATAGTAATGATAAAGAGAAATTGCTTCTCTTTCAGGTTACTCATAATTGGAAGCATTCCTAAGATGAGTAACGCTGATCGGCCTCCTTCCATTTAGTTGACATGCACTGGAGATAGCTGCATGATTTGAATCTGGTTCAAATTAAATTAGTGCCTCTATTTCTATATTGGATATAGAACAGTTCGTATCTTAACGATATTAAGGTACGGGGAGTTGTCCGGCTTATGCGTAAAACCAGACTCTGGATAACTCAAAGGCACGTTTCTGTAATGGCAGTTTGTGGGTTGACCCAGGCTATGACGAGGGTTGACTTTCTACCATCTGGGAGATCAATAGTAATATTGTTCTAGACTCGCCACAGTTTTAATAAAAATGGATTTTTTCAAAAACAGTAGTGGGAGTATGGTAGAACTGGAAGTGATTCCAGAACCACAAACGATTACTGAAGATTTGACAGGATCCTAAAGATTCAATCTGGTTTGACATTCCATTGGCCACTCCGCAGATACAGTGGGTAACTTCAGGCACCCGAGAGGTACTCCGGTAGCCTCAAGGACGGTGACAGGGAAGTTCTTGTTTACCCACACTTGCCATTGCTGTTGTTCCAGACTGTGAGACCCGGCGGGAGGATGAGTATAGCGTCGTTCTAAACTAGCTTTAGAAGTGCACGTCTATATAACTCTGCCAGAGGGTTGTCGTAGTCAGTGGGAGCAGCGGAAGCATTGGTAAACATCAGGCTTATGTCTATTTATAGACTAAAGCAGATATAGCGGAGATAGATCATCTATTTCTGATGTGACAGTCATAGGTTTGACGTCATCAGAATAGGGGATGGATCTGTTGAGAAGGTAGTAGGGTGTGATATCCGGGTTTTGGATGACATACACAAAGTAGGAAGTGATATTCCTATACTACGAACGGCTATACTTCGGTTGTCACACAGTGGTTTCTCCACATGGGACTTGGACATTATATCAGACATACTAGTTACTAGATCTATGGTTTTAGATCTAGATTTGGGTGGTTTCCCAATCAGGGTACTTTGACAGCATTCTAAGAGTATTTAGAATGGACGACTCCTGGCACGGTAGTGTACCTGCAGGTGATGGAGTCACCCTCTCTAAAGGTTTCTTATAGACTAAAGTAGAGAGGGATGTGCATGATTGGCAGATCACTTGCTTAGGCAATTGAGTCAATCATGAGATGTCAAGTACCACACCAGATGTTGTTCTTGCACTAGATGCAATAAGTTGATATTAATCCAATCCTGGAGAAACAGTCGGAAGCAACCTTAGAACATAAGTAGATGTTCTAGGGAAATGATAACGACAGCCTTATTAAGGAGACAGTTATCATTCCAGGCTTCCAAGGTGACATGGACGACAGGGTGATTGTCAGAGTTATAGTTTTCCCTCTGACGAGGGGCAGTATTCTGGACAGGTGACCCAGGCAGATACTGAGGGAGGCATGGCGCAGGATACTGATTAAGTTCAGTTGACGATACAGTCTAAGAAGTCTGGATTTGGAGTTCATTTATGAGCTAGGTCTCATCAGACATCCAGACATATTCTAAGAAAGGTATTGCTCATTTCGGGAGATGGCATTCTCCGCGAACTTGAGATTTAGAGAGACATAGAAAGAAACTTCAAGGCGGATCCACTCACTGAGGCTATTCCTCGAAAGCAATAGTCTCCCAAACAGGTTTTGTGAGACTGACTAGTAGAGGAGTTGGATGTTCGGTATCACACGGGCTGTGAGTATGCGACATCGCAATAATTAGCCTTAAGTGCAAGTGGGAGATTGTTGGAGATAGTGCCCTCAGATGCAATTATTGGATCACAGGCACGTGATTGCAATGATTGAGGAAGGACCTATCCCGGTACGACAGTCTTTCTCGAGATGATAGTTTGCTATCTGGTTTACCTTTATCATCGTGTACTGCTTCAGGTGACCTTACAGGTCGCTATTACACGTTGATAGAGCCCCTGGGATTCTTGCTTGACTGCCAGCAGTATGAGGGCGATCATATACGTGGGAGCTGGTAGTCTATAAGCACATCCTTAAAAGGTCCCTAGTCGTGGGAGTTTCGAGACAGGGCATCGATTCTCCAGAGTAGACTAGTGTATACAGTCGAGACCCCGACGAGGGGCGGTGGCCGGTCTCACAAGCCACTGGTGTCAGTTGGTTCACCTAAGATGTATACAGGTGCTCATTGGGTTATGAGTACACCGGACAGGACTCGCTGGGAACCTGCTAGTTGGGATTATACTTGACGTCAGATAGCAGTTCCCTGGTGACATGTGTACAGGTTAGTTCATCGACCTGAGATCGTCATTTGTCTCGTGTGAGTTCCCACTGTGTTTTGATTACTACCCTACCACGGCTCAAAGGAGTCGTGCAAACAGGTTTTAGTTGGGTACAGTCCCGAGCCACATGGAGGCAGTGAGCGGATCTTCAGGGGTTCGTCTCTCCCGGTATTGGGGGTGAGGTCGCGCTGTGTCTAGGAGAGCCATTACACGAAGTCCTTGGCCAAGGCAGGAGATTTACTGGTAGGTATTCCAGTAGTATCTCACGGTGTTCTGGGCTACACTCCGACACGACTTGTACCGCTTATGGGGGTCTGACTTTTACCAACCCCCTAGGCCCGACATGCGATGCTCATAGACGAACGGACCGGACTGTACGGATATTGTCACTGACAGGCTCAGTAGGGTGTCAGGATGAGTTCGCTCATCGACGTCCCTTTTGGTCAATAGCTGGTGGCACGTTACGTATTGGCTTATACCTCTGACGTGCTAGTGGTTAAATCCACAGCCATAGTATTGACGAGTCTTTAGAGTCCACCACACATTCAGTTACTCAGCTTTCGGGCGAAACGCTGTAGAGGCCGTATGGAGATATGGCAGGGTCCGATCAGATACGTGCGGTATTGCACGGATCAGGATCGGACGGTTTGTACTAGAGGCCGTATAGATATATGGCAGGGTTCGTTCAGATACGTGCGGTATTGCACGGATCAGGATCGGACGGATATTACTAGCCGGCTTTGGTTTAAGCCGGATCCTAGTATAGTACAGTGTAGATTTTGTCTCATTGCATTTGTATCCGGTCGGAATAAAAATGCGGGCATGTATATGCAGTAGCGGGGTTTTCCTGTAATTTATTACGGGACCAGTTTTCTGGAGTTGCCAGTTTGCATTCCGTTCCGGCCGGTTTTCCTTTGTTCTTTCCCGGCCGGACTTTTCCGATGGAGGGGGTTATTTGCAATTATGCAAATAACATTTGTGGAAGGGGTTTTCTTGCATATGAATTCATTATGATAGGATAAGCATCCTTGCTTTTTCATGATGGTTTTTGCATTAATGAGATTTGATAGGATATGGGTTGATTAAGGGTTTGATTTGAGGTTTACCTTGAAGGAAGGGGTCACCCTCCACCTTTTCCTACACTCACCTCCCTTCTTGTTTTGGATTGATATATCATTCCTCCACCATTCTCACTTGATGAGAGAGGGCTACACTTGTGAGAAAGAAAGAGAGTTTCATTTTGTTATGGTGGCATTATTCTTGATCTCATATTCTTCTTCTTCTTGCCGGAAAATTGAAAGCACCAATTTTCCTAACCTCTTCCTTCATCATCTTCAATGGCAACCAAAACCCTAGAGACATCCTCTACCCTACACATTCTACAGAAAATCTTGGGCATGTCGACTTGCCGGCTTCATGCCCAAGTTGCCTCAGTATAGAGGTAGGAGCCCGTAAAAGAAACAGGCGACGTGGTGCCCTTCCGGCGAGGAGATGGAGACCGGACTTTCCGCGGGAGATCGGGACGATGATGAGAAGACCAGAGGACTCGGATCACTCGGTATATCTCTTCCACATCTTGTTGTTAGCTAGGTCTAGTTTAATGGCCCGATCCGGGGTTTTGTGCACGGTGGTGCCGGTTTGCTTAGTTCGCAAAATTAAAGTTTATCACCGCTTCCGCATTTGGCCGTCGGATTGACGGCCGGGGCGCCGCCGTGCACTTACAATGGTATCAGAGCCTCGCCATTAACTTTTTCTAGCTTTGTTTGATGTGTTTGCATTTCCGATCGACCAAAATTCCAAAAACCCGCATTTTTCCTTACATCAGTTTTCTGTCGAAATTTTTTGAAGTCCAAAAATTTTTCAGGTTGTAAAAAACTAATGTACTGGAAATTCTAAGACTGCTGTAAAAATTCGATACAGTGAATCGACCACTGAAGCGCGGAACCGCGGCAAAGACCTGCCTTGAGCTATTCGCCTTTCGATTGGCTATAACCATCTGTAGGGTTCCTGGCACTCACAAGAGGTCTCACAAGGCATCAACCATGCCTATTTCAAAAATTACGGTGCCGAGAAACCCTAGACTAGATCGTTAACTAGATATTTTAGGCGAACACATACAACTAGTTAACAATATAACTAAAAGAACGGAAATACAACCTTTGTAGATCCGGTCCTCCACCTCCATAGCTCCGCAATGAAGTCTCCTCGCTGTCCAAACGGAATTCCGGGCTCTAGCGTCGGCTTCATCGGAGAAATGGGCGGGCAAGGTCGTCGGCTTCGTGCCGAAGATGATCTACGTCGAGGCATCACTAGATCAAGCTCCCACTTCACCAAGTCATGAAACTTGTGAAGAGAACATCCTATACTACTTGGCAAGAGGTAGAGGATGAAGAAATAGGAAGTGGGTTCACTTTAGAAATGGATTTCTCACTCTTTTCATCAAGTTGCCATTGATGAAGCAAGCTTTCTTCAAGTGAAGAAGAAGAAGAAGATGAAGATGAATATTATGATAAGTTAATTAAAAGGAAATGAAAAAGAATACTTATCATAATAATAACCATGGTTATGTGTAGAGAATTGACTAAGGTTAAAATGAATGGTTAGGGTTAATGAGATGAAGACAAAAGGGTTTCTTTGGTCAAAGCTTCATGAAGCTTCAACAAGCTTCATGAAAGAAAGAAACCTTTTGTTTTTCTTTTCTCATTTCTTTTAATCCAAATAAAAAGATAAATGAATGAATAAAAGAAAACCCTAACCATTTACTTAACCAAGGTTTAACTCTTCACACATACCTTAGCAATCTTGCATCATCAAACATGATACGAACATGTGCACAAAAAGTATATCACATATACAACTTGTACAAACAAGTGAGAAAAACCATTTAAAGTGAACCAATACTAGTTAATGCAAAGTAATATATCAAATATATATTTATGCATTAAATCATTAAATCAACACTTGATTTAACGATCCGGTCATATCGCATATAACCGACTAATATTCAATGTATCGGCTTATCGAATCAATCCTTGATTCGATAACTAGGTTATATCGCATACAACCATTCGACACATTCATCACGAGAATGAAATACGGTATCACATACACGCATTATTCTCGGTCCCGCACATATCTCATATGCGCTCCTATTTCGTTTTGCTTGAGCCAGGAAACCTCTGTGTAGGACTCTAAAGACTCGTCAATACGCCGGCAGCAGGTGATGATCATATCAAACACACACAAGCCGCAAGCGGTCTGCTAAACGTAACAGCCACCCGGGTATTGAGCGATCAGAAGATCGACGAGCAAGCCCGCTCATACTCCTGTGAATCCAACCGGTAACACTTACCGTACAGTCCGGTCTGATCGTCTGATATGTCGCATATCTCGCCTAGGGGTGGTAAACGTCAGACCCCAATAGCTTGATAAGTCGTGTCGATATGAGGTCTATAACAATTCGAGAAACTACTGGTAAAACTTACCAGTAAATCTCAGCAACCCTGGCCAGGGATTTCCGGTTATAGCCAATCGAACACAGCGCAACATCAACTCCCTATACCGGGAGAGACGAATCCCCTCCTATCGCTCATTGCCTCCATGTGACTCGGGACTGTACCCAAAAACCACCGTTTTGCACGCCCTCTTGGACGTGGTAAGGTGGAAATCAAAGCACAGTGGGAATCACACAAGACTCTATGACGATCTCGGGTCAGCAGACTACTCTGTACCAGTGTCACCAGAGAACTGGCATCTGACGTAAGGTATAATACCATCTGGGAGTTCTCGGCGAGTCCATCCAGTGTACCCAGTCTCCACTGAGCACCCGTATATCATCTCTGATGTCAAACACCAATGGATATGGGATCATCCATCGCCCATCTGTATGGGTCGAGAAGGTATACGCTAGTCTACTCTGGTATATCGATGCCCCGTCTCGATACACCCACGACTAGGGACTTTGAAGGATGTACTTATGGACTACCATGTCCCCACTAGTATGATCCGCATCATAGTCCAGGTAGTCAAGTACACATCCTAAGGGCTTTACCAACATGTAACAGAGAGACAATCAGTATACACGTTAAGGTAAAGAGTAACCAGATAGCGTACTATCATGTCGAGCAAGAAAGTCCTCCCTATATATGTCCTAGCATCCACTACAATATACATCCAATGTACAGTAATGGCCTCTAGGGCATACATATAACTAACAATATCCCACTTGCACTAGGGCCATCTGTAGCAGTGGTTGTAGTATCTCATACTCAACCATCCCATAAAAGTCTCTCTCTGGGAATAGGCCTTCGTGAGTGGATCCGCCGTGTTATCCTCTGAGTCTACTCTCCTAACCTCGATCACCCTGGAGATCAACCATTTCCATGATCAGGTGACACTGCCTTAGAATATGTCTGGATCACTGATAGGACCGGCGTTCCTTGGCATAAGCCACAACTCCATTGTCTCAGAATGGTTGGAACGTAGTTCATCTCATGAACCAATATACACCCAAACATCCTCTTTGGTAGCATCTTAAGTAGCGATGTATCCTGCCTTTATCGTCTAGTTAGCCACGGTATCTAGCTTGGAACTCTTCCAACATACCGTCCCTTTACTGAGGGTAAAGACAATGCCTGTGACTGACATTCAGTCGTCCTTATCATCCTGGAACACTTCCAGTGATTCTCCCCAGGATCGATTGATACCATCTCACTAGAACTAGTGAGTATCCTAACATCCATTTAGATCTATCTCATAGATCCAATAACCAGGATTTAGGAGGTATCACTTTGATCCTATATAGAGAATCCTTGTGATAAGCGGAGATTGACCGAGCGTAGCATAGAAAACTCATTTCTTATTAAGAGTATGACATCCACGTACTCTACGAGGATCACCACCATACTCCCTACTACCTTTTTGTTTATACAAGGTTCATCTACCATTTTGATGATGTCAAACTTTTTGACTAATCCATCAAAACAGATGTTCCAACTCCGCGATGCCTGCTTTATCACATAAACCATCTTGCACACGTTTCTGCTGCTCCCACTGTCTACGAAGCCCTCTGGCTGTGTACTTATAGACGCACTCTTCTAAAACATCATTTAGAAAAGCAGTCATGGCACCCAACCGCCAGATATCGTAGTCATGGTATGTAGCCATGGCAAGTAGGATCTGGATGGACTTAAGCATAGATCCTTAGAAAAAGTTTCATCATGATCCACACCTGGTCAATGATGCAAACCTTTAACAAGTCAAGCTTTGAAAGTCTCAACTTTTCCATGTACACCGAGTAATCTTCTCAAGATATACTTGCTCCTGATGGGGATTTAACCCTTCAGATATAGCAACCAAAGTCCATACTTTGTTTGTGTATAAGGATTCCATCTCAGATCGCTAAGCATCCAGCCATTCTTACAGAGTCCCACTCCTGATGGCCAGCTCGAAACTAGTTGGGTCATCATCTTATGATGCAATCCTCGCTCCTACTGTCATAGAGAAACCGAAGTATCTCTCAGGTGGGTGAGGAACCCTACTAGATCGGCGGAGAGGCTGAGGTTCGTTGGTAACTATTGAATCCTTTGGTTCTGTCAAATCTTCAGCTGCAGTTTTGTATAGCTGGAACCTTTCCAGTTCTACATTACAGACCTTGCCTCGAGCTTGTCCGGATTTTGCTTTTCAGACATAGGCTGGACAACCCCAAATCTTAACTAACTTAAGAGATGGGCTCTTCCCTTTCCATATCACATATGAAGTGGTAGGCAACTGATTTGATTTGAACCCTATTCAATAGGTATGCAGCTTCTCAAGTGCATAACTCCCAAAAAGGAAATGGGTAACTCAGTAGTACTCATCATAGAGCACACCTTATCATAGAGGGTGTGATTGCTCCGTCCCGATATACCATCGTGCTATGGTGTATACGGAGGAGTAATGCTGAGAGAGAATCTCATTCTCCTTTAGAATAATCCAGGATTTCCGTGCTCAAGTATTCTGCTCCTCGATCTCATCAAAGGACATAATACTTATACCCGTATTTTGGTTTTCTACTTCTAACTTATATTCTGTGAATATCTCAAAAGGTTCGGACTTGTGTTTCAACAAGAACATATGTCTGAATCTAAAGAGATTATCAGAGAATGTAATGAAGTACAAAGAACCGGTCTTGGCATGTGTAGACAGGGGACCTTACATACATCAACATGTATCATCCCAAGAGTTCACTAACTCTTTCTCTGTTTCCAATAAACAGAGCTGGAGTCATTATATCTTTGTGACATGACTGGCAAGTTTCACAAGATGTAGATTCAAACTGATTTAAATATACATCTACATGTAACTTCAGCTAGTCGGGTCACATTGATATGACCTAGTCTACAATGCCTCAAGAAGGATTCGTTCATTTCTGAACTCTTCCTCTTGTGTGTGTTCCGTATACTTAGAACTGTAGTTTGATTTAGAACGTCAATGCTTTTAGATAACGTGCCTGAACCGATCAACTTTTGATATAGGAAATGTTCAAAACATTATCCAACTATACAAAATTTTATCATTTCTTTACTAATAAAGAGATTGATATGATTTTGTATATCAGGTTCGGTATCTAATAACATTCGTTCAGAATCAATGTATTTGGAATACAGGGTGACAGTGACCAACAGACTTGGCTGCAACTCTTGCCCCGTTTTCTGCCTCATGAAACTTATCACCCGTTCTCAGTTCTTTACCTATCTGTAGCCCATGTAACAAATTACATATGCGGGATCCTGATCTGGTATCACATACCCAGGACGTAAAGAATACTGAGAAACAGTTCTGTATAATGAACACACCCGAAGATGATGCATCAGCATGCACTCTCTTCGTTTGGGCGGCACGGGAATTCTGGTAATCCCCAATTTCCTGCTCTGTCTTATAACAATTATAAGTTGGAGCGGGACCAACGTTCCCCAGCTCAGTATAACAAGTGGGTTCGGTCAAATATCCGTATTATTATCTTGATTAAGGCGTGATATGGTCGCTACCTGGAGAGAGAGAGAAGAAAACACTCAGCGTGCGCTCTTGCAAGAATAGATTGGTTATTATTTTATCTAATCAGGATGGTTCCCACTGCTTTTCATCAAATCTTCCTTCAAACCCTAAAAGGAAAGACTAGCCGGGATTAATTACACACTACAAGTTCGCCAATCTTTCAGCCAGGCCAGTGTCGGTACTTTGAGGGAGGTCCCCCATGCTTTCGCACGAACCTAATTAATGTAAACCTCATTTTCCCAGAGGCGTAACCTCGTTAACACCTTTCTAGACACTTACTTGATCGGCTAATTGTAATGTGTAAAACTCTCCCAGGAGTAACTCTTACTCGCAGCGGGTATCGGGATCCAACTATCTCATAGAAGGTATGCAATCTCATTGCAAATTTCAACACTTGAAATTCCCGATAATATTTTGCCCCTAGCGTGCTATGACCTTGACGCATGCCAAACAACCCATAGTCCGCTAGTCAAGTTCAACCCGTACATTTCTTGATTGAATTAAACCCACCCGCACGACCCTTGACGCATGCCAAACAACGCCGTACGAATACCCTAATCCAATCGCATCGTATGCTAGCAGATAAGCACTAGTTAGCTACCGTACACTACGCCTTGACGCATGCCAAACAACCGCAGCACGAATACTAAATAGTACTTATCTGAAATGACGGAGGGCTACGACAGGTTTTTCTGAAAACCTATTGCATAATGAACTTGATATCGTTGTAGAATCAAATGATTTTAAAATGGAGTGCTTTTGAGGCTTTTCTAGTTTTGCTAAAGGAGTCACTCCCGGTGAAGGGATCGTCGGTCCTTTCCTCGTCGAATGAGGTGCGGGATATATCACATATATCACTGTGCATAGCAGAAACTATAGAAGCAATCAAAAGACAAACCGAGAGTTGTAGCATCTGCCAGTTATTGCTAAAGGAGTCACTCCCGGTGAAGGGATCTCGGTCCTTTCCTCATCGAATAAGGTGCAGGATATATCACATATACCTCTGTGCAAAGCAAGAACTGTAGCTACCTGTTTTATTTTGAAATTCGATTCTACAACATCTTAGGTTTCTTTTATTTCATTAATCACATTAATGAAGTCCCATCATTTAAGTACCTAAACATCACAGATAAATACGACGTACACTTATGCCATCCTCATTCGCCTCGATGTCCCCTCGTGCACCGTTAGGTTAGGTAACTAACGGCAGAGCAGGGCAGGGCTAGCGCGGGTGTAAAACATAAGTAACATCTATATAATATATCATATATACTCTATACAGTATCTATCACAGAACATCACATGATCACATCACAGATATCGCAGCAGAAGAAACATATGAAACATTGGATATACTAGGACGTCCGTGTTTTTAATACGAGCCAGTATAAAACACGGATTCCACGGTCGTGATGAATAGACAAACCCACACCCCAAGACCCCTACAAGAGCGGCAAGCAACCCTACCAATTCTAGAGTTAGGAGACCTGGACTCGACTCCTCGAGTTGGTCTCCCACTGGACTCCAGAACCCGGTTACTTATGCCCTCCTCCTTGGGTCTATCCTAGTGCGGAAAAGTAAATAATATACAAACGGTGACATCTTCCGCAACCTGGAAGTGCCCCAATAAAAGAATATTACATACAAGTTTTTACATGAATGAAAATGAAAAACACTCATCTCACATAAAACCCCCGGCTATTCAAACACGACGATCCAATATAACATATCCAGCAACACATAACATCACATGTCATCAACGTAAGTAAATATGCGCATCCCAATTGTCGTTGACATATAGCAACGAAACCGGCGATATCACATATTACACTTACGGTCACAGAAAAGAAAGTGTAAAACTACAACAGTTGGAATCCACAACCTGCATAGACATCGCATGCCTAATCAAATGAATTCCTTAGACATCGCATGCCTAACAATTATAAACCCCGCATTTTAGTCTCAAAATCGAAAACACTTTTCAATACCAAGTCGGGCAATTCAACAAGATTCCCGACATCCTGATCGAATGCTCGTCGCAAACTTCAGTAGACGGCCGCACCCCCAATACCGTCGACGAAGTGCACCAAGGCGAAACACCGCTGCCGCGAGCACCCGAACGGATGCTTTCGGCGACGGGGTTCTCCTACAGTCACTTGGTCGGGGCTATGGAGTGAGGCTGTCTATTAAGTTTACCCGGCGAGTATCCGCGTACACTACGTGATTGCGACGGACTTTTGATCACATCAAAATTCCGTAGCAACCGATCAAGTGAGACTAAACTGCTATGTTTATAACATTCATTCAGTTATCTCATAACTGCTTGTGAATTCCAATTATTGTATCACATTCCGAATAAGATAGAAAATTATAAACTTTCCGATCGAACAATCGAACACCCAAGTTTTCCCGAAACAGCTCAACACATGAAACAAGTCTAAAAACATTCAGTTCGTGCCTCAGTACCAACGGTCCAGCCGTAGAAGGGTCAAGCCAACGCCTCACATGTGGCACGCCGTACTGCCCCAAACCCGAAGGTTCAAAGGGCAGTTCAAGACGGTCACATAATCGAGTTAAGGTTTGTTGTCTTCTAGAGGGTCCATCGAGTTACTTGCACTACTTAGAACGTCTTTAAACCACGGAAAAATCCAACACTTGGAAATTTCCCGACAGGGGAAAAATTGGGTATTTATATCCGGTCGAACTTTTTAACATATTCAAAAATTATCCGGAATCCACATAGACAAAATCTGATAATCCGATCGAATCTACGAACCCCCAATACACCCCAGAAAATTCAACTCTTGAATAAATTTTAAAAATTCCCATAAAATACAGCACATCCAGAAACTAATTATTGTGCGAACCAAGTGCATTGATTCAGCACTTTGGCCGCGGAACCGCCGCACAAGGCAGGTTGGGGCCGCGGTTCCGCGGCTCTTCTGTCGAATCAATGTCACGTGCTTCACAGTAATTCATAATATTCCCTGCTGAATTTTTTAGCAATTTTTAATTCACAAAAATCCAAATTTTCAGAAAATTTCCAGAGAGCATTTTAGATTAGGGTTTCGATGTTCGTTCGGATTTCAAACGTCGTCTAAACTTCGCCTAAGGCTCTAGCTAGGCTCTGATACCACTGTAGGGTTCCTAGGCACTCACAAGAGGTCTTACAAGGCATCAACCATGCCTATTTCAAAAATTACGGTGCCGAGAAACCCTAGACTAGATCGTTAACTAGATATTTTAGGCGAACACATACAACTAGTTAACAATATAACTAAAAGAACGGAAATACAACCTTTGTAGATCCGGTCCTCCACCTCCATAGCTCCGCAATGAAGTCTCCTCGCTGTCTAAACGGAATCCCGGGCTCTAGCGTCGGCTTCATCGGAGAAATGGGCGGGCAAGGTCGTCGGCTTCGTGCCGAAGATGATCTACGTCGAGGCATCACTAGATCAAGCTCCCACTTCACCAAGTCATGAAACTTGTGAAGAGAACATCCTATACTACTTGGCAAGAGGTAGAGGATGAAGAAATAGGAAGTGGGTTCACTTTAGAAATGGATTTCTCACTCTTTTCATCAAGTTGCCATTGATGAAGCAAGCTTTCTTCAAGTGAAGAAGAAGATGAAGATGAATATTATGATAAGTTAATTAAAAGGAAATGAAAAAGAATACTTATCATAATAATAACCATGGTTATGTGTAGAGAATTGACTAAGGTTAAAATGAATGGTTAGGGTTAATGAGATGAAGACAAAAGGGTTTCTTTGGTCAAAGCTTCATGAAGCTTCAACAAGCTTCATGAAAGAAAGAAACCTTTTGTTTTTCTTTTCTCATTTCTTTTAATCCAAATAAAAAGATAAATGAATGAATAAAAGAAAACCCTAACCATTTACTTAACCAAGGTTTAACTCTTCACACATACCTTAGCAATCTTGCATCATCAAACATGATACGAACATGTGCACAAAAAGTATATCACATATACAACTTGTACAAACAAGTGAGAAAAACCATTTAAAGTGAACCAATACTAGTTAATGCAAAGTAATATATCAAATATATATTTATGCATTAAATCATTAAATCAACACTTGATTTAACGATCCGGTCATATCGCATATAACCGACTAATATTCAATGTATCGGCTTATCGAATCAATCCTTGATTCGATAACTAGGTTATATTGCATACAACCATTCGACACATTCATCGCGAGAATGAAATACGGTATCACATACACGCATTATTCTCGGTCCCGCACATATCTCATATGCGCTCCTATTTCGTTTTGCTTGAGCCAGGAAACCTCTGTGTAGGACTCTAAAGACTCGTCAATACGCCGGCAGCAGGTGATGATCATATCAAACACCCACAAGCCGCAAGCGGTCTGCTAAACGTAACGGCCATCCGGGTATTGAGCGATCAGAAGATCGACGAGCAAGCCCGCTCATACTCCTGTGAATCCAACCGGTAACACTTACCGTACAGTCCGGTCTGATCGTCTGATATGTCGCATATCTCGCCTAGGGGTGGTAAACGTCAGACCCCAATAGCTTGATAAGTCGTGTCGATATGAGGTCTATAACAATTCAAGAAACTACTGGTAACACTTACCAGTAAATCTCAGCAACCCTAGCCAGGGATTTTCGGTTATAGCCAATCGAACACAGCGCAACATCAACTCCCTATACCGGGAGAGACGAATCCCCTCCTATCGCTCATTGCCTCCATGTGACTCGGGACTGTACCCAAAAACCACCGTTTTGCACGCCCTCTTGGACGTGGTAAGGTGGAAATCAAAGCACAGTGGGAATCACACAAGACTCTATGACGATCTCGGGTCAGCAGACTACTCTGTACCAGTGTCACCAGAGAACTGCCATCTGACGTAAGATATAATACTATCTGGGAGTTCTCGGCGAGTCCGTCCAGTGTACCCAGTCTCCACTGAGCACCCGTATATCATCTCTGATGTCAAACACCAATGGATATGGGATCATCCATCGCCCATCTGTATGGGTCGAGAAGGTATACGCTAGTCTACTCTGGTATATCGATGCCCCGTCTCGATACACCCACGACTAGGGACTTTGAAGGATGTACTTATGGACTACCATGTCCCCACTAGTATGATCCGCATCATAGTCCAGGTAGTCAAGTACACATCCTAAGGGCTTTACCAACATGTAACAGAGAGACAATCAGTATACACGTTAAGGTAAAGAGTAACCAGATAGCATACTATCATGTCGAGCAAGAAAGTCCTCCCTATATATGTCCCAGCATCCACTACAATATACATCCAATGTACAGTAATGGCCTCTAGGGCATACATATAACTAACACCATCATCATAGGAGAACTCTATCAATGGCAAGTGAAGATCCCAACTGCCAACAAACATTAAGCACGTACGCACAAACATATCCTTCAGAGTTTGTATAGTCCTCTCTATCTGACCATCAACCTACAGATGGAAATCGGAGATAAAGCTCAAATAGTACCCAAGGCTTCCTGAAGCTTCTGCCAAAGACGGCTAGCCAATTGGGTGCCTCTATTGGATACAACGCATGAAGGAACTCCGTGCAAACGTACAAACTTACCGAAGAACATCTGAGAAAACTGAACACAACCGGACAACAATCACCCAAATGGAGTCATACCCGGTCTAGACCTGGGTAGACACCACAACGAAATTCATGTAGATCTGCTCCCATTCCCACTCCAGAACGGTAAAAAGGTTGCATCTCTCCAGCCGGCCTCAAATACTCAACCTTAGCTCGCAACAAGCCAAGCACTTCAAAACGAAATCCGAAACTTCGCTCTTCATCCCTTCCCACCCGTAACTAACTATCAAGTCACGTTACACCTCGGTGGCACTTAGATGAACACCGAAAGCTGACTGATGTGCCTGCTCTAGGACCTCGCATCTCTACCCGTCAGTATCGGGTACACACAAACGTGTCCCCAAACGTAGCACACCCTAGTTATAAATCAAGAACTCCGAATCCTTACCCTGCCGAATATGCTCAGAATCTCAAACAAACAAGCATCGGCGGTCTGTGCCTCACGAAATGATTAACTAAAAGTGGAAGGGCGCGGACATGAGCAAGTTGTCCCCTAAAAAAGGCGAACTTAAGCTGTACTTAACGGTCGCACAAGAACTGTAAATCTGCATAAGACTGCCTCTGAACTGCGCACAACTAGAACAAGCTACCCCCGGGCCTACGACTCAAGCATCAGCTACCGCAATCGCCTTGCCACGGGTAAATAAAGGATCTCACAATCATAATTCTTCACAAGCTCTATCCAACGGCGCTGTCTCAACAATCAAAACCCGCTGCAGGAAGATTAAGCTCCGGTGGTCCGTGAAAATCTGACACGACTCTCCGTACAAGTAGTGTCTCCAAATCTTCAACGCACGACAACCGCGTGAAAATCTGACACGACTCTCCGTACAGGTAGTGTCTCCAAATCTTCAACGCACGACAACCGCGGCCATCTCTAGATCATGAGTGGGATAATCCTACTCATACTTCCTCCAACTGTCGGGAAGCATAAGCAATAACTCTATCATGCTACATCAATACACAATCGAGCCCCACTCGTAAAACATCACAATAAACAACAAAGTCGCCCGGTCCAGAAAGCAAAGATAGATCTGGTGCAGTCGTCTACCAAGTCTTCAACCACTGAAACTCAGAATGCATACCTCAGTCTAAGAAAAAGAACCCCCTTCCTGGTCAGTCCGGTCAATGGTGCAGTGAATACACAAGAAATCCTGCACGAAACGGCGGTAAAAATCGGCTAAGCCCAAAAATTTGCGGACCTCTGTCCCTGATCAGGTCTGGGACAAAGCTGTACGGCCTCGATCTCCCTCGGGTCCATACGAATACCGTCTCCCGTAACCTCCTGACCTAAGAAGTCAACACTATCAAGCCTGAAGGAAACACTTCGAGAATTTAGCAAGTAGCTGGTACTCTCCCAATGTCTGCAAGCAATCCTCAAGTGCTGCTCATGTTCCTCACGACTCTTAGAAAAGACCAGAATGTCATCTATAACACAATAATCTGCTGGTCGAGGAACGGCCTGAAGAATCTGGTTCATCACATCCACGAATGCCGCTAGGGCATTGGCGAGTCTACCGACACCACCAAAACTCATAAAGCCCACGCACAAAAGCAATCTTCGGAATGTCATCACTCCGAACCCGCAACAATGATGACCAGATCCCAAACAAACTTAGAAAAATGTCTCGCACCTTGGAGCTGATCGAAGAAATTGTCAAGCGAGTTAAAGGACACCCAATCCGCACCGTAACTTGGTTCAATTGACGAAAATCAATACACAACCTCAAACTTTCGTCCTTCTCCTTGACGAACAGAGTAGGAGCTCCCTAAAGAGAAACACTCGGACGCACAAGTCCCCCAATCTAGCAACTCTGCAGCAGAACCTTAAGCTCCCTAAGCTCCGCCGGCTCATCTGGAACAACGTCAGAAAACTCTCATACAATAAGAACCTGGTCCAACGACCCACTGTGGCTCCGGTATCACGAATAGAAGCCAAGAATCCTCGACATCCTCTCCTCAAAAGCCGACTAGCGAAAAAGGATGAATTCAAGCTGTGAGAGGCGGCACCACTGTCCCCCTACACAACAAGAACTGACTCGCCGTGAAAATAAAAACCTGACTGTTTTCTTGCGGCAGTCCACAGACGCATAGCACGTAGCTAACCAGTCCATGCCCAGGAGAACGTCAAGTCCAGCATCTCTAGAAGGACTAAATCGACGGACGAATCTCTATCTCCTATCTGATTGGCACACGACCGAAACACGTATTGCGCAACTAAGGAATCACTGACAGGAGTAAACACAACAAACGGCTGATCTAGCATACACGACTCTTGGCCCAACCTCGGCACGAAGTGTGTAGAACAAACAAGTGCATAGATCTCGAATTAAACAAACATGTGCATCAAAGAACATGCGGAAAAGATTACCTAAAAACTCTGCATTGGACGCCCGTGCGTCCCGATGAATCGAACCAAAAGCTCATGCCTGCCCTCCTCTGGCGTACCAAGATACAATCTCTGATGAGGTGATGGAGACTCCCGCACCGGAAACATCCATGCGATGGCTACTTATCCTCCTAGGGATAAGAGCTAAACGACTGTCCTCGTCCCAAGCCTCTGCTACTCCCACGATGTAAACAGAATCTATCTCGATGACTAAGCCTCTGTCTCTGGGCTGATACACCTGTACGAGCCCTCCTCGGTCTCGGAACTCCCAAAGTCTCGAGAAGACGCCCCTCAGCTAAACGGGTTGCATCCACTGCTGCTGTATACGTGACATAATGTTGTGTGTTGATAGCGAGGAATAACTGGGTAACAGGGGTGGCAACCTCCTGTCGCTATGCTCGAATGGCCTCAACCAACGACCTCATCATCTGGCGCAAGTCCTGCATATCTGCCTCAAGCCTAGCGATACGATCTATCGAAGGCGGATCAATCTGCTCCTGTGCAACGAGCATGCCGTCCTGGTGTAACACCTTAGAATGTGTTTTGTGGATAATTATATTTTTAATATATAGTTTTTAATAAAAAGTTTACTAAATTGATTTCCAATTATTTTATCCTAATTAATGAATATTTTATTAGATTTTTCCTAGCCTTGCACACACTTGTGCATGTTAACTAGGCTGTTAATTTAGGGTTTAACCATGATTAGCAACATGGTGAGCTAACCATTCCCTAATCTAGTCTTAATAATTTGTTTTAAATGTTTTGGGTTTTAATTATGCATGGTTGTTTTCTTTAAAGAAAAATGAAAAAGGATTTTTAAATATTGGTTTGAATTGTTGACCTTGAGGGAGAGAGAGAGAGAGAGAAAGCATGGGGCTTCATGGCACAAGCCATGCCTCATTAATAAAGTGAGAGAGAGTGAGAAGGGGGGTTGTTGTGTTTCTCTCATTCTCACCCTCACTCTCATTTCTCTCATTCTCTCATTCTCTCACACACACACACACACACCCAGAACAGCAGCAGCTCCAGCAGCAGAGAAGCAAGTAGCAGCAAGCAGCTTCTGTAGCAGCAGCAGCAGCAGGAGTCCCAGCAGCTTGCAGCAGCTCTTCTTCCTCTATCCACTCTTTCTCCTGCTTCTTAGGGTTCCATAGGGTATATATTCTGAACCCAATTTCCCTTTTTTCTTAGCTTGTGTGTTGTTTAGCGTCGGTTTGCGTTTAAAGCTAGTTTTGTGCTAAAACGGTGATTTTTGTGGACTTTTGATTAAATGATGATTGTGTTGGTTAACCCTGTCTATTTAAGTGTTATTAGGGTCATCTTAACTGAGATTAACCCCAGATTTCACTAAAATACCATAGGGTTTCCATTTTGTGCAAAATTAGCGTTTTAAGCGACATTTTGGCTTTCTGTGATCTGCTATTGACCCGGACCTTTCAGGTTAAAATTGAGAATACTGGAGCATGCCCACTAGGTATAGACAATACCACTAGAACACGAGCCACCCTTTCCCAATCCAGGCCGCAAATTTAATACATCTGGCCGCAAATTGCGGCCAGGAAGGGGAGTGGGGCGTTGGGGTCTTGGCTAGGGTAGTCTGCAGTGTTTTCTAGTGTTTTGGCATGTGTAGTTTTGTGAGATTTTACCTGTAGCAAAATCTGGGATCAAATATCGATTTTCTAGTTCGTTTTAGTTGCGCGATACGCGCGATACGTGAGTGGGTTCTGTGATCCAGCGTGTCGCGGCGTATCGGATAGTTTTAGACGCGTATACACACGTTTCAGCGTATCGTGCACACACGCGTTTAGTTCGCGACGCAGTTTCTCGTTTAGTGTCGATATCGCGTTTTGTGAGATATTTGCTTATATATATGTTTTCCTTGTCTAATTTTCAGGTTTGCAGGCGGGGACTACGGACACTGCTACAAGGAGAAACAGGTGGTAGGATTCACCTAGCTTGGAGCGTAGGTGAGTAGATTTAACATCTACAGGGGAATCGCCCTCATGGCATTATGCATCTGGGATAGAATTCAAATTCTTGTCGCATATTCTACGTCATTGTTAGAAATGCGCCTTTACCCTATTTACTTAGATATAGTTGTACTGTGACTAGTAGCTGTAGGACACTGCACATATTATTGACGGTTCATGTTGCACGAGCACGGATTGCATGCTACACACACACCGTCAATAATTGCCATGTCACACACAAACCATTGTAGACATTATATTACTTATCACATTTGACATTTAGCTACATAGATACCTTGCTCATATTTTACTTATACCCAGGGAGTATACTTCATCAGTTCTTATAGGTAGATACCTATACATTGCTACACCTGTATGTTACACATATATTCAGTTGCAGTTACATATTTACCTTTACTGTTACTTAGCAGTTTTCCTTTTATATGCTCGCATTTCGGTATATGTCGCATATATTCTATCATGGATTTACGCATTCTTATATGGGTTTTTCATGATGTTTTCTGGATTTGGGAACCGCGGGAGTTCATGAAATTATGCATACATTGAAAAACCCAGTTTCCTTGATATGATATTTGCGCATCCACCATGAGTTTTATCGGTGCTGATATATATATATACCCCTATGAGGAGGCGTCGAGGCCGTAGAGGGTACATGGTGGGGCTCGGAGGTATCCCGGGGAAAGAAAGGGATGTCGATGTACCATGCCGATGAGCCCGGCAGGGGAGCCATACCATCCGGTGACAGTACCAATGACTCGACGGGGATCATGGAGATACCGTTGGGAGTCATGTACGTATGGATATATGGGAAGGCGAAGGTCAGAGCTAGGCACTCGGACTTTCCGGGATAGCGTATGATACGTACCTATCAGGATGCTAGTCTTGGTGATGGCATCTGATAGATCAGGATTTCTGTGTCGATGCTTGGCACATTGTTTTCATGATATTTCTTTTAACACCTTTGTATATATAACAGGGGATTTAGCCGTTGTTATATATACCCTTACACCAATATTAGTGGAGTGGGACGCTAATATATGTGTATTGACCCCATCATATTTATTTCTTCAAATATATATTTAGGATGCTAGAATCTTACTTGAGATTTGACTTGGGATATTAGGTTATTCATTGAGATTGGATACCGGATACATATGAGATTGCCGATTTGTACATTCGGGATATACGAGATTATTCGATATTGTACATTGAGGAGATGTGAGACTTATATGATGTGAGAGCCTAATTTGGGGGCTGATTTGAGGAATTGGGATTTGAGTGTCTTGATGGATTGTGATCCTACCGCGATATCAGGATTCCATGGAAATGACATATTTCACTCCATACCTCATACTTATCTACTTATGCACTGTTCCATGTATTAGGAGTACCTGTTAGTGTACCCTTCATGATTGCTGCATATCTACATTCTCATATCCCTATTGCATGATTATTGCATACTATTGTCATGTTATTATTGCTTCACATATTGATTGTACCTGCTAGTGTACTTTCCATTATTCTGCATGCACATGACCTGTTATTACTGTAAATTGCATATCTTAGATTCATGCTGTACGTACATACCTGCGATTACCTGCATATGTTATCTACTATTCATGAGTTGGCAACTCACCCCCGTTGTGCCACAGTTGTTTTGCAGGGTGTTTCCCCAGAGTAGTCAAGGCAGGCTATTCATCTATCATCTTTTGCTACAGATACCGCATCGGCTCACAGTGTGCTATATTGCTTAGGTGGGTTTTGGTGGTTATCTGTATTTTGTATTGTATATTGATGTATCCTTGTACTCTCCATCTTTTGTTATTTTGTTGACTTAGAGACTGGGTGAGGACGATATTGTATTTTATTTGTGGATTTGCTGTCTTTTATACAGTTCCTTTCTGTTGTCTTTTATTCAGCTTTATCTCTATTATGCTTTATTTATCTTCATCTGTGGTACCATTTTGGGGTTAGTTTTTACAAAGGGGGTGTTTCCAAAATTTTAAAGAAAGAAGTTGGACTTTTAAAGAATTTGGGTTGTGATTTCAAATGTTTCAAAAACTTTTATTATCTTTTCCGTATTTTCATGGTTTAGATTTCTGTGTTTTGGCTTTCTTTTACTGTGTTACGTCTTTAGGCATTGCGTAGTATTAGGGCCGTCACGTGCCAATTTCGGGTCGTGACACGTGGTCAGTCCTCGTCCCAAACCAGTCAACTCTGACCTTGGCTCTCACTGCCTCTCTCTGAGCCCTCAAAGTCATTGGCGGCAAAAGGCTATAAATGGAAATAGGATTCGATATGAACACGGAAATTGAATCACAAGGATATGTATCATCATGGAAGGAATTTCAAGCGATTAGTACTTAGGTCACTTAGGCGGAGTACCGTGTCGTAAGTATGCCGCAAATATACACACACTACGTTACTCTGCTTAAGCTACCTACTCCATCATACCAAGGTCATCCTACAATCCGAAAGGTAAAACCTAGTACTCTGATACCAACTTTGTCACGACCCAAAATTTAGCACGTGACGGCCCTTAAACTACGTAACGTCTCCAGGCATAACGTAATTCAAGTAAACCAAAAACCCAGCAATCTAAACCATCAAAAGTAGTAAGAGATAATAACATTGTTAAAACTTTTGAAATCTCAATCAAAATTTTTTGAAGTCCAAATTTACTTCCTATAAAATTTGGCAGCACCTCCTTTGTAAGACAAGCCCCCAAAAGGGGTACAACAAAAGATATAAGTAAAGCATCCCCAAACAGGAGCAAATCCACGCCCAACGACGCCATAGCGAAGAAAAAGACGATATAAAGTGAACAACATGAAAAACTTCAAGTCACAAATAATACACAATATCGTCCTCACAACTCGTCTCTAAGCCAATACATGAAAATGGTAGATGGAGTGTACTGGATACAACGAATATACAATGAGCAACATCGGATAACCGCAAAACCCACCTATAGCAAAACTGCACCTAGTCAGCCGTGGCGGTATCCACTGCAAAAGATGATATGATGTGAAGAAGAAAGCCCTGCCTCTGACTGCTCTGAAGGACAACCTGTACAACCCTATGGCACAATGGGGGTGAGTTGCCAACTCGTGAATAGTAAATAACATATGCAGGTAATCGCAAGTATGCACGTACTGCGCGAATCTATCACATGCAAGTTAATAGCAATAAATGGCCATATGTATGCAACAGTCATGAAATATACTCTATCAGGTACAACTAATACATGAAGCAATAATATGGCAATATGTATATGCAACAGTCATAAAAGGTACTCTATCTAGTACTACTAATACATGAAGCAATTCATATAAAATAAATGCGGAGTATGGGATAAAACATGTCATCCTCACAGAAACCTCATCGTGGAGGGACCAGTGTCCATCAAGACAATCTAAATCCCAAATTTCCGAAATCGGCCCTTAAAACGGCCCTTATATCGACCCTCATATCGACCATAAAATCGGCCCTCATATCGACCATAATATCGGCCGTCATAGCGACCATAATATCGGCCCTCATATCCTGTAAATCTCAGGGAACCGGAGTGTAAAACATCGACATCCGAAAACATAATGAAAACTAGTGCCTAGCATCGACACATAAAAACTGATCTATCAGGCGTCGTCACCATGAATGGCCCTGATAGGTATGTATCATAAGCTACCGAAACCCGAATGCCCAGCTTCGACACTCGAAATTCCACGTATCCATACGTACATGACTCCGGTCGATATCTCCGCGATCACCGATGAGTCCAATACTGTCAACGGTAGGTAGGATTCCCCCACTAACTCATCGCCATCACCTGCGATCTTCTTGCCCCAGGGCACCTCTGGGCCCCACCATATACCCGCACACGACCCACTCCACTCCTCGCATCGGGTATATATCACAAATCTCATGGTGGATGCTGAAATATCATATTAAGAGAAACCGGGTTTTTCAAATAATGCATATTTTCATGAAATTATCACGGTCCTCAAATCCAGAAAACATCAAGAATCAATAAATATAATTGCATAGATCATTATATATGTTTACATATATAACAGCGTCCCATACAATTGATATATATACTTAGGAGTAAAACATCATATGAAATCCATATCTAAATGCAAAAATCCATGAATATAATATATGCAACATGAAACAGTAATATGAGCATACAAAGGAAAAACCGCTATTTAACTGCAACAAGTTATTAAATATATCATGTGGTTCCTAATATCCAAAATCCAACGCAACATCATATAAAAGTGAACATGTAACTATAACAAGGTATACTGGTGTACATGTAAGTATGTATGCAAGTTGTACATGTAGCTATATCTCATATGTGTATATACATGTCACTAATGGTACCCTACCATATAGTTATATGTGTAACTAGCATGTTGGTATGGCCAGGCATTTGTGTAAGAATGTAGGTATACAGGTATACTATATGTCATATGCGCAAAAGACATGAATAAATATCTAAATGTCACTAACCATACAATATCACATAGGTATGTGTGTTGTGCGTGTCATGGCAATTATCGACGGTGTGTGTGGTATACAATCAGTGCTCGTGCGACATGAACCGTTAATAATAGTGCCGTGTCCAATAGGTACAAGTCTAAGCACAACAAGTAATGATATGAAATGAGTTCATGCACAATCTCTATATATGCAAATAAACATGCGGCTAATGTCATATCAAATCTAGCCTAGACGCATAACGCCATACGGGCGATTCCCCTATAGATGTTAAATCTACTCACAGAAGATCCTGGGGCTAAGTAAAGCCAACCACTCACTTTCCCCTCTTCGCAGCGTCCGAAGTCCGGGCCTGCGACCCTAAGATCATAAAACCACAATAACAAGTGTACATTAGCAATCGACTAATAACACGTACAAACTACGTTTGACCGACGTATCAACTCTAAACATACTCTCAAGTGTTCGTTTAGTGGCTAACGTGCGTAGCGACACTACGAATCCAACTCAAGAGCAAACGCTACACAAGTACACGCACCGTGTCGGATAATGTAACACACGTAATTGTAACACAAGAAACTAGCAAAGTGATCCCAAATTTTGTATACAGTAGAAACACAAAAATCAAACAGTACCAAACACACTTAAACAACTGCAGACAGCTACCCACCAAAACTCAAGCCTAAACTCCACCATAAACCCGAGGTCGCCAGATTTTCATAGGGTGTCGCTGGCTAAATCCGAGCTGTAGGGGTTCGTGTTTCAGGTGAAGGCTTAGGGTCTCTGGTACAACACAACTACACTGCTAGATTTTCTAGTATACTCTCGGGGTCACAGCAGATCACAGATATCATATATTGACACTAACGCTACGATGGCCGATATATGATATTTTCTGGATAAACACAGCAGATCACAGATATCAAGAATCAATGGATATGTGCACGAAACATGATTTTAAGCGTCCTAAACTAAAACGAACAAGCTACACAACACTATAAGCAACTACTTAACAGAGAGAGATCATTACCTACTCTCACAAGCTCAAAGATCCTAGCTTTCCAAGCTCCAATGGATCCTAGAGGCAAAACAAGTCATGAAAAGGGATTTGGGTGTGATTTTATGAAGTTTATATAGGATTAGTGAAGGAAATGATAAGTGTTCAGTTGAGAGTTGAGGAGTATGAGAAATAAATGAGAAGGAGAAAAGTGAGAGAGAGTGAGAGTGTGAGTGAGTTAGAGATAGAGAGGTGAGAATAAGGGTGTGTACACCAATTGCATTAACTCTCCATTAATGCAAACAATGCCTTCAAGTGAGTCACCATGCCACCTCCTCCCAATTCGAAACAAACACAAATATCTCTCCACAAATATCAAGTGTTAGGGTTAAGGTTTAAACAAAGGATTTGGATTAGGTTAAGTTGTCATAGTTGCTAAACTAGATTAACACAAACACACCCTCACATTAACATGCACAAGTGTGTGCAAGGCATAACAAATAATAATAAATTATTAATTAAATGTTATAAAATATGAGGAAACCGAATTGGTAAACTTTTTTACAGAAAACGAGCACTATCGCTTAATTAACACTAATCAAAAGCCTAAGGTGTTACAGATATTTGTAGAGAGTTAACCATGGCTAAAGATAAATAGTTGGGTTTAAAAAATATCTAGATTAAAACAAAATTAGTGGAATGAGTCATGGATTCTACATGCTTCTACAAGCATCTTAAGCCATGCTCATTTCCACTCATTATGGTTCTCTTTATAATTAATTTACCCAAATTATCTTTAGTTTGGTGTGAATCTCATACACCCATATTCTATATATCATCCATCATGACACAATAGTGTATATAATATTTATATATATATATATACACACACACACATTACATAAATATATATATCAACATATTTATTCAAGAGAAGAAATTCTTTAGTGAGCTAATATTAGTTAATATATATTAATATATCAAATATAAATATGTATATCAAATTATTAAATCAACACTTGATTTAATAATCCGGCTATATCATATATAACCGACTAATATCTTTTATATGTATATCAATTTATCGAATCAACACTTGATTCAATAACCCGGTTATAACACATATAACTGACCAATATTATATATCGCGAGATTAGAATACGGTATCACATACACGTATTTAATCAAGGTCCCACACATATCAAATATGTACCCTACTTCGTTTCGCTTG
The DNA here is from genome assembly GCA_030015575.1 of Agapanthus africanus. Lineage (NCBI taxonomy): Eukaryota > Viridiplantae > Streptophyta > Magnoliopsida > Asparagales > Amaryllidaceae > Agapanthus > Agapanthus africanus. The sequence goes on along the minus strand of CM057345.1, from coordinate 386,221,845 downwards.
AGCTAAGAAACCTCTATGCGGGACTCTAAAGACTCGTCAATACGTTAGCAGTAGGTAATGATCACATCAGTTACCCATAACCCGTCAGTGGTACTAACTGGACGTAACGGCTACCCAGGTATTGAGCGAATAGAATATCAACAAGCAAACTTGTCCAAACTCCCATAAAGCCTATAAGTAACACTTACCGTACAGTCCGGTCTCTTCGTCTAATATGTCGCATATCGAGTCTGGGGGTGGAAAATGTCAGACCCCGGTAACTTGATAAGCCATGCCGATGTGTGGCTTATAACGGTTCGAGAAACTACTGATAACTCTTACCAGTAAATTGTTGGCTATAGTGCCCTCAAGTCAATTATTGAATCGCAGGCACGCGATTGCGATGATTGAGGGAGGATCCATACGGATAGAACAGTCTTACTTAAAATGATAGTATGCTATCTGGTTTGTCTTTATCATAATGTACATGCTTTATGTGGTATTACAAATCACTATTACATGTTGATAGAGCCCATAGGATTCTTTCTTGACTACCGGCATTATGATGGTGATCATATACGTGGTAGCTGGGTGGTTTATAAGCACATCCGTAAATGTCCTTAGTCGTGGGAGTGTTGAGACTGGGAATCGATAATCCAGAGTAGACTAGTGTATACTGATCGAGACCCCGACGAGGGGCGATGGCCAGGTCTCACAATCCATTTGTGTTAGTTTGTTCACCTAAGATATTTTACAGGTGCTCGTTAGGTTATGATTACTCTGGATGGACTCTCCGGGAACCTGCTAGTTGGTAATATACCTATTGTCAGATAGCAGTTTCCAGGTGACATGTGTACAGGTTAGTCTGTCGACCTGAGATCGTCATTTGTCTCGTATAAGTTCCTATTGTGCTTTGATTACTACCCTACCACGGCTCAAAGGAGTTGTGCAAACAGGTTTTAGTTGGGTACAGTCCCGAGCCATATGGAGGCAGTGAGTGGATCGTCGGGGATTCGTCTCTCCCGGTATTGGGGGTTAATGTCGCGTTGTACACAGGTGGCCATCACCAGAAATCCTTAACCAAGGTAGTCGAGAATTATTGATTTGGATCAGTAGTTTCTTAGTTGGTGATGGGCTTCATACCGACACAAAATGTCGCGTTGTTAGGGGTCTGACTTTATCCACCCTATAGACTCGATATGCGATACTCTTAGACGAACATACCAGACTGTACGGATATTGTCACGGATAGGCTCAGTAGGGGTCAGGATAAGTTTGCTCGTTGGCCTTCCTTTCGCTCAATACCTGGGTAGTCGTTACGTACAGCTAGTGCCGCTGATGTGCTTGTGGTTAAACCCACTGTCAGCATATTAACGAGTCTTTAGAGTCCCACGCAGAGGGTTTCCCTGCTTCGGGTGAAACGATGTAGAGGCCGTATGGTTTTACGGCAGGGTTCAATCATATACGTGCACTTGTGCACGTATCATGATTCAGATGGATAATACTAGTGGGCTTTAGTTTATGCCAGATTCTAGTATTATATTGTTGGATGATTTTCGTCTCATTGTATTCGTATTTTGTCGAAATACGGATACATGTATGTATATATAGATTAGGGGTATTCTTGTAATTTATTACAAGATGCTTCTAGAAGATGCCACCTCATTTTGTTTTAACCATTTAGGATTAAATGGTTAATAAGGTAGAGGATGAGGTGTTGTATGCATTTATTGTAGCATGGCTTTGTAGTGACTCATGGTTACTAATCAAGCATGCTTGATATTTGTTTTGTTGTGAGATATTCTGGAGTCTTGAGATATTTTAGAGAATTGAGATATTTATTAGTGGCTTCATTATTGCACACAACACAAAAACAGCACAAAACACTTGGCCATTTTCTTCACTTGATATGTTTTCTTCACACTATCATCCTTAAGCTTCTTCTTCTACCACCACCTTTCAAGTCTCATGTGTTGAGAAACCTAGGGTGTTATGAGACAAATTAATCCATCACTACACTCTACATCTTCTAGGCTATCTAGTTTAGTGAATTAGGTAGCCTAGTTACCTCGGCTACTGAAGTAGGAGCTCGGAATACAAATCCTCAGGTGGATCATCTGCGATGGAGAGAGACCGGAGATCAAGATTGATCATGGAGGCCTCTAGGAGCTTAGGATGATGGTTAAAGACCGAAGGACACGGATCATTCGGTATAACCATTCTTGACTCTCTTATAGTTTGCTAGCTTTAAGGTTTATGGTCGATCAGTATTTCGGGTTGTTCTAGCGCCAGTCTAGAAAAAATTTGTTCTGCATTCGGCCATGGTTTGATGGCCAGGGCGCTAGCGTAACCCAACATAAATCCCATCAGCCCTCGCCAAGGACTTGCTGTTATAGCCAATCGAGCATAGCGCAACATCAACTCCCTATACTAGGAGAGACGAAACCCCTCATATCGCTCATTGCCACTATGTGACTCTGGACTGTACCCAAAATCCACCTGTTTGCACGACTCCTTTGAGCTGTGGTAGAGAGGAAATCAAAGCACAGTAGGAACCACACAAGACTCTATGACGATCTCGGGTCTACAGACTAATCTGCACCAGTGTCACCAGAGAACTGCTATCTGACAATAGATATAGTACCACCTAGGAGTTCTCGGTGAGTCATGTTTGAAAGTGTTTGTTAGCACCACCACTGGTTTTACTAGCATCAAGCATGCCATTTTAAAAAATTTCGGGGTGCTAATCAACACTTAACAAGATCATAAATTGGATGATTAGGGTTTTAAGCATGATATCAAAAATTTTACTTAGAGAAAGAGCCTACAATCTTTGTAGAACGTGTCCTTCTCTTCTCAAGCTCTGTGTAGTCATCCACGTGACTCCACTAGGCTCCACTTGAAGTTGGATCGAGCTTCCTTTGTGATCTTCGTGCCGAAGATGATCCACCCGAAGCTCCGCTAATCCAAGCTACCTCTTCACTAAACTATTTAGTGAAGGAAAAACACTACACCAAAGTGCTAATCTAGTGTAGGATGGTGAAGTAAGGGTATTGTTTGCTCACTAGGGTTCTCTCAAGCTCAAGGGTTCACAACTCATGTGAGGGATTGAGCTTGGAGGTGGAGGTGAAGAAGATGGAGAGAGCTAGTGAGAAAATGAGCTCAAGTGTGGAAAATAACTCAAGTATTGAAAAATGCAAGTCAAGAATGGCTTTACTTTGTGTTCACTTATTGAAGCATCTAAATCTTTTTCAATAAAAAATGCAACCATGCTTCTATAGTAAACACAAATGAATAAACAAATATAAAAGCCATGCTTCACCCCAATTCTCAAAAGTCTCCCTATTTTCCACCTCATTTTCTATTTTCACAAAATAGAAAATCAAACCATGATTCATATAATATATATGTTGGATATATATGCCCTAGAGGCCTTCATTGTATAGGATACTGGGGATATGTATGTACAGGACAATCTTACTCAATATGATAGTACGCTATTTGGTTTGTCTTTATCTTAACATGTGATATATTTTACTTTGTATTTCATATATTGTGAATATATTGATAAAGCCCGTAGGATATTTGACTGACTACCAGCGTTGTGATGGCAGTCATACTTATGGGGGCTGGGTGGTCAATAGATACATCCTTAAATATCCCTGGTCATAGGAGTATTGAGACTGGGTATCGATACTCCAATACTCCTGAGTAGACTAGTGTATACATATCTAGACCCTGACGAGGGGCGATGGATTAGTCCCGCAGCCATTGGTGGTGTGCACCTAAGATTGTATACAGATGCTCACTGGGTGTGAGTTCACCGGATAGGACTCGCCGAGGACTGACCAGATGGTATTATACCTAGCATCAGATAGCAATTCTCTGGTGACATGTTTGCAGATAGTCTTTCGACCTGAGGTCGTCATTTGTCTCGTATGAGTTCCCACTGTGCTTTGATTACTACCCTACCACGGCTCAAAGGAGTCGTGCAAACAGGTTTTAGTTGGGTACAATCCCGAGCCACATGGAGGCAGTGAGCGACTGTTGGAGATTCGTCTCTCCCGGTATAGGGAGTCGATATCGCACAGTGATCGGTTGGTCATTACTATAAGTCCCTGGACAGGGCTGATTGAGAATTACTGGTGGACGGACCAGTAGATTCTCGGATGGTCTTATGCCACACTGACACGACTTGTATGGTTATTAGGGGTCTGACGTTTTCCACCCCCTAGACCTTACATGCGATACTCTCAAACGAACAGACCGGACTGCACGGATATTGTCACGGACAGGCTCAGTACGGGTTTCGGACGAGTTCGCCCGTCGGCCTTTTTTTCGACATGTACCTGGGTTGCCGTTACGTACAGCTAGTGCCACTGACGAACTTGTGGTTAAATCCACTGCCAGCATACTGTCGAGTCATTAGAGTCCAACACAGAGGGTTTCCCTGGATCAGGCGAGACGATGTAGAGGCCGTATGGTCTTACGGCAGGGTTTCGATCGCATACGTATACTGGATACACGAATGATGTTCGGACAGATAATACTAGTGGGCTTTGGTTTAAGCCGGATCCTAGTATTATAATATTGGATCATACTTGTCTCTGTGTATCCGTATTTTTCGGAATACGGATACGGGTATGTATATACGGTGAGGGCATTCTTGTAATTTCATAAGAATGGGCTTCTAGAAGGAGACACCTCATTATTGATTTATCCGTTTTTGATAAAGGATTAATGAGATGGAAATTAGGAGATATTTGAGGAATGGGTTGCAAGCATGGCTTTGTGAATTGTTTATTCATTTGGAGTTTCTATTCAAACATGGTTGATTATTTTGAGACTAAAATAATCTATACTTGAATTATTGGCTCAAGACTTAGCCATTCTCTTATCTCATTCTCTAGTTCATTCTAACATTATCATTCTCTCTCCTAAGTTTTCTATCCTCCTCCCTCAAGCTCATACCATCATATGAGTTGTGAATCAATGAGCTTTGAGACTAATTAATCCAATACACTTTCTCTACTTCTACTTAGTAGTCTTCCTAAGCAAGTTGGATAACTAAGTTACCTCTTTGAGGTTGGAGCTTGACCATAGGCCCTCGGGTGGATCCTTCTTCGACACAAAGGAGACCGGCAACCGAGTTCTTTCAAAGCCAAGGAGGATCCAAATAAAGGAGATCAAGAAGAAGCTTGGAACCAAGGAGCAAGGAACCACTTGAAGACCCGAAGGACTTGACACGAGGGTATAACACTTTAACCTAGTAGTTAACACCCTCTAGTAGTCTATTTTTGTTAGCTAAGGGTTAATCAAGATCCTAAAAGTGGAAAAAGTCTATGTTGCAAAGCAAAACATGACCTTTTGATGTGAGAAAAATCGTTTTTGATGTATTTCGCCTCCCCACGAACATGTTGTTAGTGTATATGCCCTAGAGGCCATTACTGTATCATACTAGTTTGTATATTACTTAATGGAAGCTTGGGATATTCACCTTGTATATACAATCTTGCTCAAAATAGTAGTATGCTACTTGGTTTGTTTCTACTTCAATGTGTACATGTGTTTATTTTAGTATATCGCCTATACACATTAGTGGAGCCCTTATGATCTTTGCTTGATTACCAGCGTTGTGATGGCAGTCACACTAGTGGGGCTGGGTAATCTATAAGCACATCCTTATGCAGGTCCCTGGTCGCAGGACTATCGAGACAGGGCATCGATACTCCGGAGTAGACTAGCGCATGCGCTTCTCATCCCAGTGTGGGAGACGGTATGTCCCACAGCCATCGGTACGTCGTCCTTGAGAGAGTATGCGGGTGCTCGTTGGGTTACGAGTACACTGGACAGGACTCGTCGGGAACTGACTAGTTGGTATTATGCCTATCGTCAGTTATCAGTTCCCAGGTGACATGAGTACAGCTTAGTCCGCTGACTTGACACTGTCACTTCGCCTCGAGTGTGTTCCCACTGTACTTTGATTACTACCCTACCACGGCTCAAAGGAGTCGTGCAAACAGGTGGTAGTTAGGTGCAGTCCCGAAGCACTTGGAGGCAGTGACGGTTAGACAGGATTCGTCTCTCCCGGTATTGGGGGTTGACATCGCGCTGTGTCTAGGAGAGCCATTACACGAGTAGTCCCTGGCCAGGGTAAACGAGATATACAGGTAGGCTTCCAGTGTTATCTCAGGGTGTTTTGGGCTTCACTCCGACACGACTTGTACCGCTATTGGGAGACTGACGTTTACCGCCCCCTTGGCCCGCCATGCGATGTATCAGACGAACAGACCGGACTGTATGGAGAATGTCACATTCAGGGTCAGTAGGAGTTCAGATGGGTTTCGCCTCGTCAGTCTTCTTGTCGGCATCTACCTGTGGACCGTTACGCACAGCTAGTGCCGCTTGCGGTCTGTGGTTAAACCCACTGCCAGCGTAGTGTCGAGTCTTTAGAGTCCCACACAGAAAGCTATTCGCCTTTAGGCAAAAGAGTAGAGGTCGCATGGTTTTGCGACAGGTCGCATGGTTTTGCGACAGGGTTCGGTCACATCCGTGCACTTGTGCACGTACAGTGTCCGGACAGTTCACACTAGCGGGCTTTGGTTTAAGCCAGATCCTAGTGTACCTTTTGGGATTGGTTTTATCCAGTATGCATTCGTGTTCCTCGGAACGCGGATGCGGGTGTGTATGCACAGTTGATGGAGAGACAGAGGCAGAGGATTCTTATTAGGGTTGTTGACCGTTGACAGTTGACTATTGACTTTTTGCTCGACCCTAATGAGAATATGATATGTGATTAACAATTATATTAATTAAGTATTATGGTGACATGGTTGTTGAGGGATTGACTTTGTTGACTTGTTGACTTTTGTTGACTTGTTGACTTTGTTGACCGGTTGACTAGGCTTGACTAATTGACCATCATGATAACTATAGCTATCATTTCATGGCAAAGACTTTTGCTTGCTTGCTCTTTTGTGCAAAATGAGTGCATGAAATGATATGGCTATGGTTGCTTAAACCATCACATAATACTTGATTGATATGAGGTGTTATGATTGTTTTGGATTATGAGAGCCAAATGAGAAAAGTCTTCTCTGATTCTTTCATGCTCATTATCTCTCTTGTTCTTGAGCTCTCATCTCCTTCCTCTTGCTCTCCCTCTCTTGAGTCTATGGTTCACTTGTCTCATGTGTTGAGAACCAAGAACCATAGATAAAATCCCATACAAACTCTTCTCTACTCACTCTAGTTCACAAGGTTTAGCAAACCGAGTGAACTAGTTTCTTCAAAGTTCGAAGAAGGAGCCAAAGGTTGAAGCTTTCAGGTGGATCTATCTTCGGCGCAAGGAGACGACGGGGAGAAGCCGATTCGGACGACCATCGAAGCTTGAAGAAGAAGGAGTTCGAGAAAAAGAAAGGTATAACCCCCTAACCGAGTAGTTAGCAACTCGTAGTTAGGTTGTTAGTTAGATGTTTAACAAAGATCCGGTTTTGAGTCCATGTTACCACCTCTAAGAAAATTGGTTTTCACCAAATTCCGCATGCCCGAAAGTACCGGAAGAGGTAGCATGGACTTACAGTGGTATCAGAGCCTAGTTAAACTCTATCTAACATGTTAGCAAAGTAGGTAGAAGATCGATCAAAGAAAAAGTCCCGAAATGAACCCTGATTTCATACTTGCTGTCGATTTTTTATGTTCTGTAAAAATAATAAATCATGCATCAAAAATCGACTCAGGGTTTTTAGAGTGCACTGTAGAAAGACGGTCCCCTGATCTCATCATTACGCCGCGGAAACGCGGCAATAGCTTGCTATTGCCGCGGTTCCGCGGCCGTCTTGGCTCCTCTCTGGTTGTTCTTTGCTACAGTGTGCTTATAGGGGTATTTTGGGATTTTTTGAATATATATTTTCTGCCCAGATTTTCCAGAACAAAAATTTTATTTTTGGGGTCCTAAAAATCCGTATTTTTGATCGAACTTCTAAAGACTTAAGCTGACGGGTTTTTCTGTGATGTGATATTTGTATTGAACGTCTACTAATCGCTATATGTCGATTAGTGGGGGTTATACAAATCTGTGATCTGTAATGTTATTGGAATGTGTATATGAATTCATTAGATTGTCGCGGGTGAATAGCCGGGGGTTATGAGACGAGAGTTTTCTTTTCTTTCAATTCATGTATATTTGTAAATTGATGTAATAATTATTTGTATGGCCGCACAACCGGATCGGGGTTGTAGCCGTCATTGTATAATTTCTTTTTACTGTTTTTGCTCCTAGGATAGACCCATGGAGGGGGTGCACAAACTACCGGGTATGCCGAAGTGCCGAGCGGCCTACTCAAGGAGTTGAGGGAGGATGCTTCGCTTTAGATACTTGGCGGGTAGTTTGCCGCACCCGTAGGGGTCTTGGGTGGGGTATTGGCTATTCACCGCGACTGTGTAATCTGCTTTTCGTTACAGGCTCGTAAGAATTGCGGATTCCTAGTATATCCAATGTGTTCATCTGTGATCTGAAATGGCTATCATTGCAGTATATCTATATATGATATTATTTAGGCGTTGCTTATGTTTTACAGCCGCGCTAGCCCAGCCCCCGCTCTGTCGTTAGTTAAGTAACCTAACGGGTAATGACGGGGCCCCGTGGCGAATGCGAATGGCATAAGCGTACGTCATATTTTGGTTGTTTTCTGCAATGGTAGGATTAAATGATGGGACGCATTAAAAGAACTAATGCAAGAAAATAAACCAAGTTAAAATCGTTGGAACACTTTCGGAAAACCACTCGGTTCTTTTCAAAACTAACTTTTAAATGCGGAGCTTGAGCCAGTCCTTTTAAAAGCTATCTCGTTCCATCGATTATATCAAGTTCACTACGTTCACGGTTTTGCCAAAACCATTCGTAGCCCTCCGTCGTTTCACATGAATAGTCAATAGTATTTAAGCTGTGTATGTTGGCCAAAGTCAAGGCATAGTGATTGGTAGCTATTGGGTATTCATGTGTAGCATAGATAGATGCGTTGGTTTAGGACAGTCGTACTGCCATTTTGGCCAAAGTCAAAGGTAGGTACGGATGGATCCAAATTAACCTGGAGAATGACGGGTAGAACTTGACATGTGACTTATGATATTTTGGCCAAAGTCGAGGTCATAAGAGCATGGGGCAAAAATCCACATCGGGAGTTTCATAAGTACTGAAACTTGCTAGATTTGCATACCACTTGGAGTGTGATGATTCTGGTAGGATTCCTTCAGTTTCGTCACGCAATGATATTTGGATCCCGATCCTACTGTGAGTATATGCTACTCCTCGGGAAATTTCTCACTTAACGATCAATGCTATAAACCTAGTAGGTGTCTAGAAAGGTGTTAGCGGGGCTACGCCCCCAGGGAAAAGAGGTTATTTAATTAAGGAACTTCGCGAAAGCGTTGGAAAACCTCCCTCGAAGTACCGACACTGGCCTGGCTGAACGGTTAAGCAAGTATTGTGCGGTGGGATTGATCCCGACTAATTCTTCCTTTTTGGTTTGAGGAGGGATTCGAGAAACAGTGGGAGCCATCCTGTTTAGACAAACTAAAAACCATTCTAAACTTGCAAGAGCATCAAGCTGAGTGTTTCTTCTCTCTCCTAATTGCAGCGACCAATCGACATGACTGGACTTAAGTTACTTCTAGATAAAAACATACTGACAGGGCCAAACTACAAAGATTGGCTCAGGAATGTCAAGATGGCAATCACTTACGACAAGCTGGGGTATCTTCTTACCACCAAAGCTCCCCCTGTCCCTGGTCCCACTTCCAGCGTCGCGGATAAGGAAATCTGTAAGACTTGGGAGATTGATAGTGCGAAGGCCAAATGCCTCGTACTTGCCTCTATGGACAATGAACATCAGAGGAGGCACGAGAATATGGACTTGGAATCCATATTTCTTCATACAAAAGAACTGTATGGAGAGCAATCTCGTATCGCAAGATACGAAGCGTCGAAAAAGTTATTTTCGGCAAGGATGGCCGTCGGATCATCAGTAGCAGAACACGTGCTTAAGATGATCGGCTACATTGAGGAGCTCGCGGACCTAGGGACCACATTGGAGAGTGAGCTCTATACGGACTTAGTTCTCCAGTCCCTTCCTTCCACTTACGCCCAGTTTATACTGAACTTCAACTTACAAGAAAAAGAAGTTGAACTTTCAGAGCTCCTCAACATGCTGAGGAGCGCAGAGGGCACCCTACAGAAAGGTAGGGAAACATCCACTTTGTTTGTAGGAGGATCATCTTCTTCTAGGTCCAAGGCGAAAGCCAAGGGAAAGAAGAAGAAAGCCCCCGCCAAACCAAGAGGCGGTGTTAGTAAAGTGGATACGAAGGGAAAAGCTAAAGCAACAAAGAAAGCGGGGAAGCTTGTGGATAAGGAAGAATGCTTCTATTGTCATAAGAAAGGACACTGGAAGAATGATTGCAGGGCCTGGAAGGCCAGAACACAGGAATTGAAGCTGGTTGCAGCTTCAGCTTCAGGTGTGTATGTTATTAAAAACTGTCTTTCAATAAACTCTACTTCCTGGGTATTGGATACCGGATTAGGATCTCATATCTGTAATTCTTTGCAGGCGTTGAGAAACCGTAGTGTTTTGAAAGCAGGTGACATGACCCTCAGAGTTGCGAACGGAGCTAGCATGGATGCTAAAGCCGTGGGGGACTATCACCTGGGAATGTCAGATGGACATGTTTTGGTTTTACGTAATTGCTTTTTTGTACCCAACGCAACTTGTAATATCATTTCTGTATCTTTAGTTTCTAAAGAAGGTTATTAATTTGCGTTTGTAAGTAATGTTGTAAACATTCACCTTAATCAAGTTTTGATTGGGTCAGGTACATTAAGCAATGGAATATACGTATTAAACCAACCACAGATTTTCAATGTCCAGAATACACACAAAAGAAAGTCTCCGGAAATAAATCAGACTTTCTTGTGGCATTGTAGACTGGGTCACATCAATGAAAGAAGGTTGACGAAGTTACATACAGAAGGATATTTGAATGCGTTCGAATATCAATCGTATGCCACTTGTCAATCCTGTCTCAAAGGAAAGATGACAAAGACTCCGTTCACTGGACACGGAGTAAGAGCGAGCGAGCTCTTGGGACTCGTACACAGCGACGTGTGCGGTCCAATGTCTACACATGCGCGAAGCGGTTATTCTTACTTCATTACTTTTACGGATGACTTTTCAAGGTACGGTTATGTCTTCTTAATGAAACATAAGTCCGAAGTCTTTGGAAAATTCCAGGAATATAAGAATGAAGTAGAAAAACAAACCGGCAATGTAGGGTTCCTAGGCACTCTCAAGAGGTCTCACAAGGCATCAACCATGCCAATTTCAAATTTTACGGTGCCGAGAAACCCTAGACTAGATCGTTAACTAGAATTTTAGGCGACAAAGTGAAACTAGTTAACTACTTAACTAAAAGAAAGATGCTACAACCTTTGTAGATCCGGTTCTCCACTTCCTTAGCTCCACGTAGATGTCCTCTCGCTGTCCATCTCGAATCCCGGACTCAAGCATCGGCTTCATCGGAGAAATGGGCGGGCAAGGTCGTCGGCTTCGTGCCGAAGATGATCTACGTCGAGGTTACACAAGATCAAGCTCCAACTTCACCAAGTTGTGAAACTTGTGAAGTAAACGCCCTATACTACTTGGCAAGAGGTAGAGGATGAAGAAATAGGAGGTGGGTTCACTTTAGAATTGGATTTCTCACTCAATTGCTCAAGTTGCCATTGATGGGCTTAAGCTTTCTTTCTTGATGAAGATGATGAAGAAGAAGAAAGAATATGATAAGTCTTGCTTTAAAATGAAAATAAAATCAATACTTATCATATGCTAACCATGGTAAAGTGTAGAGAATAGATCATGGTTAGTTAGAATGGTTAGGGTTAAGGATGAAGACAAAATGGTCACTTGGTCAAAGCTTCATGAAGCTTCAACAAGCTTCATGAAAGAAAGAAACCATTTTGTTTTCTAATATCTTTTTCACAAAAATGAAAAGATAAATAATTATGTGAAAATATGAAACCCTAACCATTCACTAAACATGGTTTAAGTCTTTACACATATCCAAGTGAGTATGTATCATCAAACATGATACAATCAAGTGCACACAAAATATATCACATATACAATGTGCTTTTCAAGTGAGAAAATCCCTTTAAAGTGAACCAATACTAGTTAATGCAAATTAATATATCAAATATATAATTATACATTAAATCATTAAATCAACACTTGATTCAATGATCCGGTCATGTCGCACATAACCGACTAGTATACAATGTATCGATTTATCGAATCAATGATTCGATAACTAGGTTACATCGCATACAACCAATCGAAACATTCATCGCGAGAATGGAATACGGTATCACATACACGCATTATTCTCGGTCCTGCACATATCTCATATGCGCTCCTATTTCGTTTCGCTTGAGCCAGGAAACCTCTGTGTGGGACTCTAAAGACTCGTCAATACGCCGGTAGCAGATGATGATCATATCAAGCACCCACAAGCCGCAAGCGGTCTGCTAAACGTAACGGCCATCCGGGTATTGAGCGATCAGAAGATCGACGAGCTAGCCCGCTCACACTCCTGTGAATCCAACCAGTAACACTTACCGTACAGTCCGGTCTGTTCGTCTGATATGTTGCATATCAAGTCTAGGGGTGGTAAACGTCAGACCCCAATAACCGATAAGTCGTGCCGATGTGAGGCTCATAACGGGTCGAGAAACTACTGGTAACACTTACCAGCAAATCTCTGATCAGCCCTGGCCAGGGACTTCCCTGTTACGGCCAATCGAGCACAGCGCAACATCAACCCCCAATACCGGGAGAGACGAAACCCCTCCTATCGGTCATTGCCTCCATGTGACTCGGGACTGTACCCAAAGACCACCGTTTTGCACGCCCTCATGGACGTGGTAAGGTGGAGATCAAAGCACAGTGGGAATCACACAAGACTCTATGACGATCTCGGGTCTACATACTAACCTGTACAAGTGTCACATGAGAACTGCCATCTGACGTGAGGTATAATACCATCTGGGAGTTCTCGGCGAGTCCGTCCAGTGTACCCAGTCTCCACTGAGCACACTTATACCATCTCTGATGTCAAACACCAATGGATATGGGATCATCCATCGCCCATCTCATGGGTCGAGAAGCGTATACGCTAGTCTACACTGGTATATCGATGCCCCGTCTCGATACACCCACGACTAGGGACCTTGAAGGATGTACCTATAGACTACCATGTCCCCACTAGTATGATCCGTATCACAGTCCAGGTAGTCAAGTACAAATCCTAAGGGCTTTACCAACATGTAACTATAAGACAGTTTAAAGACACTAGTGTACATGTTAAGATAAAGTGCAACCAGATAGCATACTATCATATCAAGCAAGAAAGTCATCTCTATATATGTCCAAGCATACAATATAATATACATCGTCTGTACAATACTGGCCTCTAGGGCATACATACAACTAACAATCTCCCACTTGCACTAGGGCCAGCTGCTGTAGTATCGCATACCGAGCATCCCGAAGAGTCTCTCAAACTGTATCTGGGGAATGGCCTTCGTGAGTGGATCCGCCGTGTTGTTCTTCGTGTCAACCCTCCTGATCTCGATCTTCCGGCGATCAACTATCTCCCGGATCAGGTGATACCGCCTCAGAATATGCCTGGATCGCTGATGGGACCTGGGTTCCTTGGCCAAAGCCACCGCTCCATTGTTATCGCAATACAAAGGTATTTGATGCTCAATGGATGGAACCACTCCAAGTTCAGTAATGAACTTCTTGATCCAGACAACCTCTTTAGCAGCATCGTTGGCAGCGATGTATTCAGCCTCCATCATCGAGTCTGCCACGGTTTCCTGCTTGGAACTCTTCCAGCTAACCGCCCCTCCGTAAAGGGTAAAGACAAATCCCGACTGCGACTTAGAGTCGTCCTTATCACTCTGGAAGCTCGAATCGGTAAAGGACTCCACTTGGAGTTCTCCGTTACCATACACCAAGAGCATCTCTTTAGTCCTTCATAAGTACTTGAGAATGCTCTTCACAGCTGTCCAGTGACTCTCTCCAGGATCAGCTTGATACCTGCTCACTATACTTAGTGAGTATGCTACATCGGGTCTGGTACATAGCATCGCATACATGATAGAGCCTACAGCCGAAGCATAGGGTATCCCTTGCATGCGAGCTCTCTCCAAATCAGCCTTGGGAGACATCTCTTTGGAGAGAGTGACTCCAGAGATCGTGGGCAAGTTCCCACGCTTGGATTCTTCCATACTAAACCTCTTTAGTACGGTGTCAATGTACCTGGATTGGGACAATCCCAAAATCCGTTTGGATCTATCTCTATAGATCCTGATTCCTAATATGCAGGAGGCACCACCAAGATCTTTCATTGAGAATCTTTGTGATAAGAAGAGCTTGACCGATTGCAGCATAGGAATATCATTTCCTATCAAGAGTATGTCATCCACGTACAATACGAGGAAGACAACCTTACTCTCTGCCACCTTCTTGTAGATACAAGGTTCATCTGGATTTTTGACGAAATCAAACTCTTTGATAACGACGTCAAAGCAGATGTTCCAACTCCGCGATGCTTGCTTTAATCCATAAATGGATTTAAGCAGCTTGCACACCTTCCCGCTGCTCCCACTGTCTACGAAGCCCTCTGGCTGAGTCATGTACACACACTCTTCTAAATCACCATTTAGAAAGGCGGTCTTAACATCCATTTGCCAGATTTCGTAGTCATGATATGCAGCGATGGCAAGCATGATCCGGATGGATTTAAGCATAGCCGCTGGAGAAAAGGTTTCGTCATAGTCCACACCTGGTCTTTGACGAAAACCCTTTGCTACAAGTCTAGCTTTGAAAGTCTCCACTTTCCCATCTACACCAAGTTTTTTCTTGAAGATCCACTTGCTCCCGATGGGTTTTACCCCTTCAGGAGCAACATCCAAAGTCCATACTTTTTTGGTGTACATGGATTCTATCTCGGACCACATAGCATCAAGCCATTTCACTGAGTCCCTACTCGTGATGGCCTGCTCGAAACTAGTTGGGTCATCATCTTCCATGATGCAATCTTCGCTTCCACCGTCAATGAGAAAACCGTAGTATCTCTCAGGTGGACGAGAAACCCTGCTAGATCGGCGGAGAGGCTGAGGTTCGTCGGGTACTACTGAATCCTCTGGTTCTACTAAATCTTCAATTATAGTTTTTGTTGCTGGAACCTCTTCCAGTTCTACCTCAATGCCACTAATCTGTTTCATAAGAAAACCTTTTTCTAAGAAAGTGGCATGTCGAGAAACAAACACCTTTTGTTCCTCGGGGTGGTAGAAGATATATCCTTGTGAATTCTTGGGATATCCTACAAACTTACATAAGACTGATCTTGCCTCAAGTTTGTTCGGATTTTGTCTTTTGACATAGGCTGGACAACCCCATATCTTAACATACTTAAGAGATGGTCTCTTCCCTTTCCATATCTCATATGGAGTGGTAGGCACTGATTTGGTAGGAACCATATTCAATAGGTGTATGGCTGTCTCAAGTTAATACCCCCAGAAGGAAATAGGTAACTCAGCTGTACTCATCATTGAACGCACCATATCTAATAGGTTGCGATTCCTTCGTTCCGATACACCGTTGTGCTGTGGTGTATAAGGTGGAGTAAGCTGAGAGAGAATCCCATTCTCTTTTAGATAATCTTGGAACTCATTGCTCAAGTATTCTCCTCCTCGATCTGATCGAAGGATCTTAATACTTTTTCCCGTTTGGTTCTCTACTTCTTGCTTATATTCTCTGAATTTCTCAAAAGCTTCAGACTTGTGTTTCAATAGGATCACATGCCCGTATCTAGAGAGATCGTCAGTGAATGTAATGAAGTAGGAAGAACCGTTCCTGGCATGGGTAGACATGGGACCGCATACATCACTATGTACCAGTCCTAAGAGTTCAGTAACTCTTTCTCCGTGTCTACTAAACGGAGCTTTGGTCATTTTTCCTTTGAGACATGAATGGCAAGTATCATAAGATGATAATTCGAACGGATTCAAATAACCATCCTTATGTAACTTAGCCAGTCGTGTCGCATTGATATGACCAAGTCTACAATGCCACAAGTATGATTCGTTCATTTCTGAACTTTTCCTCTTGTGTGTGTTTTGTATATTGAGGACCGTATTTTGATTTAGAATGAATATGCCATTATGTAACGAGCCTGATGCAATCAACTTTTGATCTAGGAATATGTTCATAACATTATCCTGTACTACAAAATTATATCCTTCTTTACTCAATAAAGAAACTGATATAATGTTGCACATCATGTTCGGTATATAATAGCACTCATTCAGAATCATTGTATCACCACTTGGTAATACTAGGTGATATTCGCCAACTGCTTTGGCTGCAACATTTGTACCGTTCCCTACTTGAACGGAATGATCACCTTTACCCAGTTCTCTACCTTTCCGTAGCCCATGTAACTGCTTACATATGTGGGATCCTGATCCGGTATCTAATACCCAGGACGTAGGGTGAACTGAAAAACAGTTCTCAATAACTAACACACCCGAAGAAGATGCATCAACATGCATGTTCTTTTGGGCGGCTTGAGAATCTAGATATTCTCCTATTTCCTGTTCATTCTTATAACACTTATAAGATAGAACGGGTTCAACGTTCCCCTGCACAGTATAACATGCGGGTTCGGTCAATACATCCATATTATTATCTTTATTAGGGCATGAAATGGTCGCTACCTGGAGAGAGAGAGAAGAAAACACTTTAGCGTATGCTTTTGCAAGATCAGATTGGTTATTATCTTATCTAATCAGGATGGCTCCCACTGGTTTTTATCAAATCTTCCTTCAAACCCTAAAAGGAAAGACTAGCCGGGATTAATTACACACTACAAGTTCGCCAATCTTTCAGCCAGGCCAGTGTCGGTACTTTGAGGGAGGTCCCCCGTGCTTTCGCACGAACCTAATTAATGTAAACCTCGTTTTTCCAGAGGCGTAACCCCGTTGACACCTTTCTAGACACCTACTTGATTAGCTAATTGCAATGTGTAAAACTCTCCCAGGAGTAACTCTTACTCGCAGTGGGTATCGGGATCCAACTATCTCATAGAAGGTATGCAATCTCATTGCAAATTTCAACACTTGAAATTCCCAATAATATTTTACCCCTAGTGTTCTATGACCTTGACGAATGCCAAACAACCCATAGTCCACTAGTCAAGTTCAACCCGTACATTTCTTGATTGAATTAAACCCACCCGCACGACCCTTGACGAATGCCAAACAACGCCGTACGAATACCCTAATCCAATCTGCATCATATGCATAAGCAGATAAATACTAGTTAGCTACCGTACACTACGCCTTGACGAATGCCAAACTACCGTAGCACGAATACTAAGTAGTACTTATCTGAAATGACGGAGGGCTACGCAGGTTTTCAGAAAACCATGAGCGTAATGAACTTGATATCATTGTAGAATCAAATGAAGTTTTTGAAATGGAGCGATTTTGAGGCTTTTCTAGTTTTGCTAAAGGGGTCACTCCCGGTGAAGGGATCGTCGGCCCTTTCCTCGTCGAATGAGGTGCGGGATATATCATATATATCACTGTGCAAAGCAGAAACTATAGAAGCAATCAAAAGTCAAACCGAGTGTGTAGCATCTGCCAGTTATTTCTAAAGGAGTCACTCCCGGTGAAGGGATCTCGGTCCTTTCCTCATCGAATAAGGTGCAGGGTATATCATATATACCGCTATGCAAAGCAAGAACTGTAGCTACCTGTTTTGTTTAAAATTTGATTCTACAACATCTTAGGTTTCTTTTCTTTCATTAATCACATTAATGAAGTCCCATCATTTAAGTCACCTAAACATCACAGATAAATACGACGTACACTTATGCCATCCGCATTCTCCTGGATGTCCCCTCGTGCACCGTTAGGTTAGGTAACTAACGACAGAGCAGGGCAGGGCTGGTGCGGATGCAAAACATAAGTAACGTCTATATAATATATCATATATACTATATACATTATCTATCACAGAACATTACATGATCACATCACAGATATCGCAGCAGAAGAAACATATGAAACATTGGATATACTAGGACGTCCGTGTTTTCAATACGAGTCAGTATAAAACACGGATTCCACGGTCATGATGAATAGCCAATCCCACACCCCTAGACCCCTACGAGAGCGGCAAGCAACCCTACCAATTCTAGGGTTAGGAGACCGGACTCGACTCCTCGAGATGGTCTCCCACTGGACCCTAGAACCCGGTTACTTGTGCTCCCCTCCTTGGGTCTATCCTAATGCGGAAAAGTAAATAATATACAAAAGGTGACAACTTCCGCAACCTGGAAGTGCCCCAATAAAATAATATTACATACAAGTTTTTACATGAATGAAAAAGAAAAACACTCATCTCACATAAAAAAACCCGGCTATTCAAACACGACAATCCAATATAACATATCCAGCAACACATAACAACGCATGTCATCAACGTAAGTAAATATGCACATCCCAATTGTCGTTGACATATAGCAACGAAACCGGCGATATCACATATTACACTTACGGTCACAGAAAAGAAAGTGTAAAACTACAACAGTTGGAATCCGCAACCTCTTTAGACATCGCATGCCTAACACTTATAAACCCCGCATTTTAGTCCCATTATCGAAAACTCTTTTCAATATGAAGTGAGACTAAACCACTAGATTTATAACATTCATTCAGTTATCTCATAACTGTTTGTGAATTCCAATTATTGTATCCCATTCCGGATAAATAGAAAATATTAAACTTTCCGATCGAACATTCAAACACCCAAGTTTTCCGGAAACCGTTCAACACATGAAATAGGTTCAAATACATTCACTTCATGCCTCAGTACCAACGGTCCAGCCGTAGAAGGGTCAAGCCAACGCCTCACATGTGGCACGCCGTACTGCCCCAAACCCGAAGGTTCAAAGGGCAGTTCAAGACGGTCACATAATCGAGTTAAGGTTTGTTGTCTTCTAGAGGGACCATCGCGTTACTTGCACTACTTAGAACGTCTTTAAACCACGGAAAAATCCAACACTTGGAACTTTTCCGGCAGGGGAAAAGTTGGGTATTTATATCCGGTCGAACTTTTTAACATATTCGAAAATTATCCGGAAAACCACACAGAAAAAATTTGAAAATCCGATCGAATCTTTGATTCCCAATACAACCCCAGAATACTCATCTGTAGAGTCACAATAAAAATACCCAGAAAATATAGCATTAAATTATATGAGTTACTGTGCAGAAATCATCAGACAAGGGGACAGTACGGCCGCGGAACCGCCGCACATTCCTAGATCGTGCCGCGGTTCCGCGGTGGAAAAATCGATTTAGGCCCTCGTATTTCACAGTAATTCAAATAAGACCCTGTTTATTTTTCTGCATATTTTTAATTGACAAAAATCCAAATTTTCAGAAAATTTCCAGAGAGCATTTTGGTATTTTGGGTTTCGGTTCGATCGGGTTTCAAACATCGTCTAGACTTTGCCTAAGGCTCTAGCTAGGCTCTGATACCACTGTAGGCTTCCTAGGCACTCTCAAGAGGTCTCACAAGGCATCAACCATGCCAATTTCAAATTTTACGGTGCCGAGAAACCCTAGACTAGATCGTTAACTAGAATTTTAGGCGACAAAGTGAAACTAGTTAACTACTTAACTAAAAGAAAGATGCTACAACCTTTGTAGATCCGGTTCTCCACTTCCTTAGCTCCACGTAGATGTCCTCTCGCTGTCCATCTCGAATCCCGGACTCAAGCATCGGCTTCATCGGAGAAATGGGCGGGCAAGGTCGTCGGCTTCGTGCCGAAGATGATCTACGTCGAGGTTACACAAGATCAAGCTCCAACTTCACCAAGTTGTGAAACTTGTGAAGTAAACGCCCTATACTACTTGGCAAGAGGTAGAGGATGAAGAAATAGGAGGTGGGTTCACTTTAGAATTGGATTTCTCACTCAATTGCTCAAGTTGCCATTGATGGGCTTAAGCTTTCTTTCTTGATGAAGATGATGAAGAAGAAGAAAGAATATGATAAGTCTTGCTTTTAAAATGAAAATAAAATCAATACTTATCATATGCTAACCATGGTAAAGTGTAGAGAATAGATCATGGTTAGTTAGAATGGTTAGGGTTAAGGATGAAGACAAAATGGTCACTTGGTCAAAGCTTCATGAAGCTTCAACAAGCTTCATGAAAGAAAGAAACCATTTTGTTTTCTAATATCTTTTTCACAAAAATGAAAAGATAAATAATTATGTGAAAATATGAAACCCTAACCATTCACTAAACAGGGTTTAAGTCTTTACACATATCCAAGTGAGTATGTATCATCAAACATGATACAATCAAGTGCACACAAAATATATCACATATACAATGTGCTTTTCAAGTGAAAAAATCCCTTTAAAGTGAACCAATACTAGTTAATGCAAAGTAATATATCAAATATATAATTATACATTAAATCATTAAATCAACACTTGATTCAATGATCCGGTCATGTCGCACATAACCGACTAGTATACAATGTATCGATTTATCGAATCAATGATTCGATAACTAGGTTATATCGCATACAACCAATCGAAACATTCATCGCGAGAATGGAATACGGTATCACATACACGCATTATTCTCGGTCCTGCACATATCTCATATGCGCTCCTATTTCGTTTCGCTTGAGCCAGGAAACCTCTGTGTAGGACTCTAAAGACTCGTCAATACGCCGGCAGCAGATGATGATTATATCAAGCACCCACAAGCCGCAAGCGGTCTGCTAAACGTAACGGCCATCCGGGTATTGAGCGATCAGAAGATCGACGAGCTAGCCCGCTCACACTCCTGTGAATCCAACCAGTAACACTTACCGTACAGTCCGGTCTGTTCGTCTGATATGTCGCATATCAAGTCTAGGGGTGGTAAACGTCAGACCCCAATAACCGATAAGTCGTGCCGATGTGAGGCTCATAACGGGTCGAGAAACTACTGGTAACACTTACCAGCAAATCTCTGATCAGCCCTGGCCAGGGACTTCCCTGTTACGGCCAATCGAGCACAGCGCAACATCAACCCCCAATACCGGGAGAGACGAAACCCCTCCTATCGCTCATTGCCTCCATGTGACTCGGGACTGTACCCAAAGACCACCGTTTTGCACGCCCTCATGGACGTGGTAAGGTGGAGATCAAAGCACAGTGGGAATCACACAAGACTCTATGACGATCTCGGTGTAAGTCCACGTTGCGACCCCCGTTTCTTATGGGGAGGCGGAAACGGTATAAAATCAAAATTTTAACGCAAGAGGCAACATGGACTAAGCTAGGTCGGGATCTTTACCTAAACTAAAACTAGCATACTACGCTAAAGATATTTAGCTACTCGGATGAAGATGGTTATACCTAAACTTGAACTCCTTCTCTTCGAGCTCCGATGGTGGTTCGATGGCTCCTTCTCGTTGTCTCCGTACGCCGAAGATAGATCTACTTGAAAGCTCCAACCTTTAGCTCCTTCTTCGTTCTTTGAAGAAACTAGTTCACTTGGTTTGCTAAACCTAGTGAACTAGAATGAGTAGAGAAGATTTAGAATGGGATTTTATCTATGGTTCTTGATTCTCAACTCATGAGATAAGAGAACCATAGATCAAGTGAGGGAGCAAGAGGTTGAGGGTGAGAGCAAGAGGAGAGCTCAAGAACAAGAGAGAGAATGAGCAAGAAAGAATGAGCAAGTATTTTGTCTCTCACCCTCTCATAATCCAAAGTGATCATAACTCATCATATCAAAAAAGTCTTATGTGATGGTTTGAAGCAACCATAAGCTTATCATGTCATGCACTCATTTTACTCAAAGGAGCAAGCAAGAAAAAGTCTTTGGCATGAAATGATAACCATGGTTATCATGATGGTCAACTAGTCAAGCCTAGTCAACCGGTCAACAAGTCAACAAAAGTCAACAAGTCACCAAAGTCAACAAGTCAACAAAAGTCAACAAGTCAACAACCATATCACCATAATACTTAATTAATATAATAGTTAATCACATATCATATTCTCATTAGGGTTGAGCATAAAGTCAAAAAGTCAACGGTCAACTGTCAACAACCCTAATGAGAATCCGCTGCCTCTGCCTCCCTGTCAACTGTGCATACACACCCGCATCCGCGTTCCGAGGAACACGAATGCAAACTGGATAAATCCAATCCCATAAGGTACACTAGGATCTGGCTTAAACCAAAGCCCGCTAGTGTAAACTGTCCGGACACTGTACGTGCACAAGTGCACGGATGTGACCGAACCCTGTCGCAAAACCATGCGACCTGTCGCAATACCATGCGACCTCTACTCTTTTGCCTAAAGGCGAAAAGCTTTCTGTGTGGGACTCTAAAGACTCGACACTACGCTGGCAGTGGGTTTAACCACAGACCGCAAGCGGCACTAGCTGTGCGTAACGGTCCCCAGGTAATGCCGACAAGAAGACCGACGAGGCGAAACCCATCTGAACTCCTACTGAGCCTGAGTGTGACATTCTCCGTACAGTCCGGTCTGTTCGTCTGATACATCGCATGGCGGGCCTAGGGGGCGGTAAACGTCAGTCCCCCAATAGCGGTACAAGTCGTGCCGGAGCGAAGCCCAAAACACCCTGAGATAACACTGGAAACCTACCAGTATATCTCGTTTGCCCTGGCCAGGGACTACTCGTGTAATGGCTCTCCTAGACACAGCGCGATGTCAACCCCCAATACCGGGAGAGACGAATCCTGTCTAATCGTCACTGCCTCCAAGTGCTTCGGGACTGCACCCAACCATTACCTGTTTGCACGACTCCTTTGAGCCGTGGTAGGGTAGTGATCAAAGTACAGTGGGAACACACTCGAGGCGGAGTGACAGTGTCAAGTCAGCGGACTAAGCTGTACTCATGTCACCTGGGAACTGATAACTGACGATAGGTATAATACCAACTAGTCAGTTCCCGACGAGTCCTGTCCAGTGTACCCGTAACCTAACGAGCACCCGCATACTATCTCAAGTACGACGTACTGACGGCTGTGGGACAGACCGTCTCCCACACTGGGATGAGAAGCGCATGCGCTGGTCTACTCCGGAGTATCGATGCCCTGTCTCGATAGTCCTGCGACCAGGGACCTGCATAAGGATGTGCTTATAGATTACCCAGCCCCACTAGTGTGACGGCCATCACATCGCTGGTAATCAAGCAAAGATCCTAAGGGCTCTACTAATGTGTATAGGCGATATATAAAAATAAACACATGTACACATTGAAGTAGAAACAAACCAAGTAGCATACTACTATTTTGAGCAAGATTGTATATACAAGGTGAATATCCCAAGCATCCATTAAGTAATATACAAACTAGTATGATACAGTAATGGCCTCTAGGGCATATACACTAACAATCTCCCACTTGCACTAAGGCCATGTACTGGCGTATCGAAGACCTATCATCTCGATCAGCCGCTCGAACTGAGTCTGGGGCAAGGCCTTGGTGAATGGATCTGCAGTGTTGTCTTCTGAAGCGACTCTCCGAACCTCGATCTCCTGGCGATCTACGATCTCCCTGATCAGGTGATACCGCCTCAAGATGTGCCTGGATCTCTGATGGGACCTGGGTTCCTTCGCTAATGCTATAGCCCCGTTGTTGTCGCAATACAGAGGTATTGGATCAACAATGGACGGAACCACCTGAAGTTCTTTCAAGAACTTCCTCATCCAGACAGCTTCTTTTGCGGCATCAGATGCAGCGATGTATTCCGCTTCCATCGTCGAGTCTGCAACGGTTTCCTGTTTGGAACTCTTCCAACACACCGCCCCTCCATTGAGGGTAAAGACAAAACCCGACATGGACTTGGAATCATCCTTGTCACTCTGGAAGCTGGAGTCAGCAAAGGCCTCGATCTGGAGGTCTTTTCCGCCATACACCAAGAACATCTCCTTAGTCCTTCTCAGGTACTTGAGAATGTTCTTTACCGCTATCCAGTGTTTCTCCCCAGGGTTAGACTGATACCGGCTTACCACACTCAGTGCATAAGCTACATCCGGTCTGGTACACAACATCGCATACATTATAGAGCCTACCGCAGAAGCGTAGGGTATAATAGACATGCGATCCCTCTCTAAATCAGTCTTGGGAGACATCTCTTTAGAGAGGGTGATCCCGTGACAAGCCGGTAGGTTACCGCGCTTGGAATCTTCCATACTGAACCTCTTCAGTATGGTGTCGATGTACCTGGACTGCGAAAGTCCTAATATCCTCTTGGATCTGTCACGGTAGATCCGGATACCCAGAATGTATGAGGCATCACCCAGGTCTTTCATGGAGAACCTGTGTGACAAGAACCCCTTGACAGATTGTAGCATAGGAATGTCATTTCCTATTAAGAGAATGTCATCCACGTATAAAACGAGGAATACTACAGTTCTCGCTACAAATCTACTATAGATGCATGGTTCATCTGGATTTTTGATAAAGCCAAATTCTTTGACCGTCTCATCAAAGCAGATGTTCCAACTCCGCGATGCCTGCTTTAGTCCATAGATGGACTTAAGCAACTTGCACACCTTTCCGCTGCTCCCACTCTGAATGAAACCCTCTGGCTGGTCCATATAGACACACTCCTCTAAATTTCCATTTACAAAAGCTGTCTTTACGTCCATTTGCCAGATCTCATAATCGTGGAAGGCAGCAATGGCAAGAAGGATCCGAATGGATTTCAGCATGGCTACTGGAGAAAAGGTTTCGTCGTAGTCCAAGCCAGGTCTTTGACGAAAACCCTTTGCTACCAGCCTAGCTTTATAGGTCTCAACCTGTCCATCTACACCAATCTTCCTTTTGAAGATCCACTTGCATCCTACGGGTTTTACCCCGTCTGGAGCAATGTCCAACGTCCATACCTTGTTGGTGTACATGGACTCCATTTCGGTCCGCATTGCATCCAGCCATTTCACTGAGTCAACGCTCTGAACGGCCTGCTGGAAGCTAGTAGGCTCATCATAATCTATGATGCAATCCTCTCTATCCCTGTCTATGAGAAAACCATAGTATCTCTCGGGCGGATGAGACTGCCTACTACTTCTGCGGAGCGGCGTAGGAATGTCCTGTTCTTCCGAACCTTCTGGTTCCACTAAACTTTCAGTAACAGTCCGTGGTTCTGGAATTTCTTCCAGTTCTACTGTGCTCCCACTTATCTGGTTTTCCAAAAACTCAGTTTCCAAGAAGTAGGCATGACGAGAAACAAGAACTTTTTGTTCCTCTTCACAGTAGAAGAAATATCCTTTTGAGTTCTTTGGATACCCCACAAACTTGCACTGTACTGAGCGTGCCTCGAGCTTGTCCGCATGCTGCTTTTTGACAAAAGCCGGACATCCCCATGTCTTAATGTGCTTAAGATAGGGTCTCTTCCCACACCACATATCATATGGTGTGGAAGGCACAGTCTTAGTCGGAACTCGGTTCAAAAGGTACGCTGCTGATTTAGCGCATACCCCCAGAATGATCGCGGTAACTCAGCATTACCCATCATGGACCGCACCATATCCAATAGGGTGCGGTTCCGTCTCTCCGATACACCGTTATGTTGCGGGGTGTATGGAGGAGTAAGCTGAGAGAGAATTTCGTTCTCTTTTAAATAGTCCAGGAACTCGGCACTTAAGTATTCTCCACCTCGATCCGATCTTAGAATCTTAATACTTTTGCCGGTCTGTTTCTCTACTTCATTCTTATACTCCTGGAATTTTCCAAAGGCCTCGGACTTATGTTTCATTAAGAAGACATAACCGTACCTTGAGAAGTCATCCGTAAAAGTAATGAAGTAAGAATGTCCGCTTCGGGAATGTGTAGACATTGGACCGCACACGTCACTGTGTACGAGTCCCAAGAGTTCGCTCGCTCTTACTCCATGTCCAGTAAACGGAGTCTTTGTCATCTTTCCTTTGAGACAAGATTGACAAGTGGCATACGATTGATATTCGAACGCATTCAAATATCCTTCTGTATGTAACTTAGTCAACCTTCTCTCATTGATGTGACCCAATCTACAATGCCATAAGAAAGTCTGATTTATTTCTGGAGACTTTCTTTTGTGTGTATTCTGGACGTTGAAAATTTGTGGTTGGTTTAACACGTATATACCATTACTCAATGTACCTGACCCAATCAAAACTTGATTAAGGTGAATGTTTACAACATTACTTACAAACGCAAATTCATAACCTTCTTTAGAAACTAAAGATACAGAAATGATATTACAAGTTGCGTTGGGTACAAAAAAGCAATTACGCAAAACCAAAACATGTCCATCTGACATTCCCAGGTGATAGTCCCCCACGGCTTTAGCATCCATGCTAGCTCCGTTTGCAACTTTGAGGGTCATGTCACCTGCCTTCAAAACCCTACGGTTTCTCAACGCCTGCAAAGAATTATAGATATGAGATCCTGATCCGGTATCCAATACCCAGGAAGTAGAGTTTATTGAAAGACAATTTTCAATAACATACACACCTGAAGCTGAAGCTGCAACCTGCTTCAATTCCTGTGTTCTGGCCTTCCAGGCCCTGCAATCATTCTTCCAGTGTCCTTTCTTATGACAATAGAAGCATTCTTCCTTATCCACAAGCTTCCCCGCTATCTTTGTTGCTTTACCTTTTCCCTTCGTATCCACTTTACTAACACCGCCCCTTGGTTTGGCGGGGGCCTTCTTCTTCTTTCCCTTGGCTTTCGCCTTGGACCTAGAAGAAGATGATCCTCCTACAAACAAAGTGGATGTTTCCCTACCTTTCTGTAGGGTGCCCTCTGCGCTCCTCAGCATGTTGAGGAGCTCTGATAGTTCAACCTCTTTTTCTTGTAGGTTGAAGTTCAGTATAAACTGGGCGTAAGTGGAAGGAAGGGACTGGAGAACTATATCCGTATATAGCTCACTCTCCAATGTGATCCCTAGGTCAGCGAGCTCCTCAATGAAGCCGATCATTTTTAGCACGTGCTCGGCTACTGATGATCCGACGGCCATTCTTGTCGAAAATAACTTTTTCGACGCTTCGTATCTTGCGATACGTGATTGCTCTCCATACAGTTCTTTTGTATGGAGCAATATGGACTCCATGTCCATATTCTCATACCTCCTCTGATGTTCGTTATCCATCGAGGCAAGCAGGAGGCACTTGGCCTTCGCGCTATCAATCTCCCAAGTCTTGCGGATTTCCTTATCCGCGACGCTGGAAGTTGGACCAGGGACAGGGGGAGCTTTGGTGGTAAGAAGATACCCCAGCTTGTCATAAGTGATTGCTATCTTGACATTCCTGAGCCAATCTTTGTAGTTTGGCCCTGTCAGTTTGTTTTTATCTAGGAGTAACTTAAGTCCAGTCATGTTGATTAGTCGCTGCAATTAGGAGAGAGAAGAAGAAACACTCAGCATGATGCTCTTGCAAGTTTAGAGTGGTTTTTTAGTTTGTCTAAACAGGATGGCTCCCACTGTTTCTCGAATCCCTCCTCAAACCATAAAGGAAGAATTAGTCAGGATCAATCCCACCGTACAATACTTGCTTAACCGTTCAGCCAGGCCGGTGTCGGTACTTCGAGGGAGGTTTTCCAACGCTTTCGCGAAGTTCCTTAATTAAAGAACCTCTTTTCCCTGGGGGCGTAGCCCCGCTAACACCTTTCTAGGCACCTACTAGGTTTATAGCATTGATCGTTAAGTGAGAAAATTCCCGAGGAGTAGCATATACTCACAGTAGGATCGGGATCCAAATATCATCGCGTGACGAAACTGAAGGAATCCTACCAGAATCATCACACTCCAAATGGTATGTAAATCTAGCAAGTTTCAGTACTTATGAAACTCCCGATGTGGATTTTTGCCCCATGCTCTTATGACCTTGACTTTGGCCAACAAATCATAAGTCACATGTCAAGTTCTGCCCGTCGTTCTCCAGGTTAATTTGAATCCACCCGCACCTACCCTTGACTTTGGCCAACAAGGCAGTACGACTGTTCCAAACCAACGCATCTATCTATGCTGCACATGAATACCCAATAGCTACCAATCACTGTGCCTTGACTTTGGCCAACAAACACAGCTTGAATACTATTGACTATTCATGTGAAACGACGGAGGGCTACGGATGGTTTTGGCAAAACCGTGAACGTAGTGAACTTGATTTGGTCGATGGAACGAGATAGCTTTTAAAAGGAGTGGCTCAAGCTCCGTATTTAAAAGTTGTTTTTGAAAAGAACCGAGTGGTTTTTCGAAAGTGTTCCAACGACTTTAACTTGGTTTATTATCTTGCATTAGTTCTTTTAATGCGTGATATTCTTGCATTAGTTCTTTTAATGCGTCCCATCATTTAATCCTACCATTGCAGAAAACAACCAAAATATGACGTACGCTTATGCCATTCGCATTCGCCACGGGGCCCCGTCATTACCCGTTAGGTTACTTAACTAACGACAGAGCGGGGGCTGGGCTAGCGCGTCTGTAAAACATAAGCAACGCCTAAATAATATCATATATAGATATACTGCAATGATAAACATTTCAGATCACAGATAAATACATTGGATATACTAGCAATCTGTAATTTGTACGAGCCTGTAACAAAAACAGATAACACGGTCGCGGTGAATAGCCAAAACCCCACCCAAGACCCCTACGGGTGCGGCAAACTACCCGCCAAGTATCCGAAGCGTAGCAACCTCCCTCATCTCCATGAGTAGGCCACTCGACACTTCGGCATACCCGGTAGTTTGTGCACCCCTCCATGGGTCTATCCTAGGAGCAAAAACAGTAAAAAGAAATTATACAATGACGGCTACAACCTCGAAACTGCCAATTGAGGAAGGGTTGTTCCGGCTTTCGAGCCAACAAGTGCCGGTTGTGCGGCCATACAAATAATTATTACATCAATTTACAAATTTACATGAATTGCAAGAAAAGAAAACTCTCGTCTCACAACCCCCGGCTATTCACCCGCGACAATCCAACATATTTATATACACATTCCAGCACATTACAGATCATGTATAACCCCGACCAATCAACTTATAGCGATTAGCCGACGTTCAATACATGCAAACATCACAGATATAACCATCATAGTCAAAGTGCAGTGAAGTTCGGAAAAAATACGGAATTATAGGACCCCAAAAGGAAATTTCTTTTCTGGAAAATCTGGGCACATATAATATATTTCAAAAATCCCAAAACCAATACAGACACACACTGCACGAAAAACGATGCACAGAAGACGACAACGCGCGGCGCTTCCGCGGCGGATACCAAGCTCACGCGGCGGATGGGCGGCGGTTTGGACGAATTACTGTATCGTTTTTCTTGGGTGTTCACACAAAACCCTGAGCCAAATTTACAAGTGTAAAGTTTTTCATTTTGACCAGAAAAAATTTCAACAGAAACTCAGGTTTTGTAAAAGTTAGGTTTTTGGATTTTTTTCGGTTCCGAACTTCGTTACACTTTACTACCAAGCTAGTTTAAGTTTAGTTAGGCTCTGATACCACTGTAAGTCCACGTTGCGACCCCCGGTTCTTACGGAGAGGCGGAAACGGTATAAAATCAAAATTTTAACGCAAGAGGCAACATGGACTAAGCTAGGTCGGGATCTTTACCTAAACTAAAACTAGCATACTAAGCTAAAGATATTTAGCTACTCGGATGAAGATGGTTATACCTAAACTTGAACTCCTTCTCTTCGAGCTCCGATGGTGGTTCGATGGCTCCTTCTCGTTGTCTCCGTACGCCGAAGATAGATCCACTTGAAAGCTCCAACCTTTAGCTCCTTCTTCGTTCTTTGAAGAAACTAGTTCACTTGGTTTGCTAAACCTAGTGAACTAGAATGAGTAGAGAAGATTTAGAATGGGATTTTATCTATGGTTCTTGATTCTCAACTCATGAGACAAGAGAACCATAGATCAAGTGAGGGAGCAAGAGGTTGAGGGTGAGAGCAAGAGGAGAGCTCAAGAACAAGAGAGAGAATGAGCAAGAAAGAATGAGCAAGTATTTTGTCTCTCACCCTCTCATAATCCAAAGTGATCATAACTCATCATATCAAAAAAGTCTTATGTGATGGTTTGAAGCAACCATAAGCTTATCATGTCATGCACTCATTTTACTTAAAGGAGCAAGCAAGAAAAAGTCTTTGGCATGAAATGATAACCATGGTTATCATGATGGTCAACTAGTCAAGCCTAGTCAACCGGTCAACAAGTCAACAAAAGTCAACAAGTCACCAAAGTCAACAAGTCAACAAGTCAACAAAAGTCAACAAGTCAATAACCATATCACCATAATACTTAATTAATATAATAGTTAATCACATATCATATTCTCATTAGGGTTGAGCATAAAGTCAAAAAGTCAACGGTCAACTGTCAACAACCCTAATGAGAATCCGCTGCCTCTGTCTCCCTGTCAACTGTGCATACACACCCGCATCCGCGTTCCGAGGAACACGAATGCAAACTGGATAAATCCAATCCCATAAGGTACACTAGGATCTGGCTTAAACCAAAGCCCGCTAGTGTAAACTGTCCGGACACTGTACGTGCACAAGTGCACGGATGTGACCGAACCCTGTCGCAAAACCATGCGACCTGTCGCAATACCATGCGACCTCTACTCTTTTGCCTAAAGGCGAAAAGCTTTCTGTGTGGGACTCTAAAGACTCGACACTACGCTGGCAGTGGGTTTAACCACAGACCGCAAGCGGCACTAGCTGTGCGTAACGGTCCCCAGGTAATGCCGACAAGAAGACCGACGAGGCGAAACCCATCTGAACTCCTACTGAGCCTGAGTGTGACATTCTCCGTACAGTCCGGTCTGTTCGTCTGATACATCGCATGGCGGGCCTAGGGGGCGGTAAACGTCAGTCCCCCAATAGCGGTACAAGTCGTGCCGGAGCGAAGCCCAAAACACCCTGAGATAACACTGGAAACCTACCAGTATATCTCGTTTGCCCTGGCCAGGGACTACTCGTGTAATGGCTCTCCTAGACACAGCGCGATGTCAACCCCCAATACCGGGAGATACGAATCCTGTCTAACCGTCACTGCCTCCAAGTGCTTCGGGACTGCACCCAACCATTACCTGTTTGCACGACTCCTTTGAGCCGTGGTAGGGTAGTGATCAAAGTACAGTGGGAACACACTCGAGGCGGAGTGACAGTGTCAAGTCAGCGGACTAAGCTGTACTCATGTCACCTGGGAACTGATAACTGACGATAGGTATAATACCAACTAGTCAGTTCCCGACGAGTCCTGTCCAGTGTACCCGTAACCTAACGAGCACCCGCATACTATCTCAAGTACAACGTACTGACGGCTGTGGGACAGACCGTCTCCCACACTGGGATGAGAAGCGCATGCGCTGGTCTACTCCGGAGTATCGATGCCCTGTCTCGATAGTCCTGCGACCAGGGACCTGCATAAGGATGTACTTATAGATTACCCAGCCCCACTAGTGTGACGGCCATCACATCGCTGGTAATCAAGCAAAG
Source organism: Agapanthus africanus (assembly GCA_030015575.1). Taxonomy (NCBI): domain Eukaryota; kingdom Viridiplantae; phylum Streptophyta; class Magnoliopsida; order Asparagales; family Amaryllidaceae; genus Agapanthus; species Agapanthus africanus. The sequence continues at coordinate 386,190,206 of CM057345.1, read as the reverse complement.
ATCCTAAGGGCTCTACTAATGTGTATAGGCGATATACAAAAATAAACACATGTACACATTGAAGTAGAAACAAACCAAGTAGCATACTACTATTTTGAGCAAGATTGTATATACAAGGTGAATATCCCAAGCATCCATTAAGTAATATACAAACTAGTATGATACAGTAATGGCCTCTAGGGCATATACACTAACACTCGGGTCTACAGACTAACCTGTACAAGTGTCACATGAGAACTGCCATCTGACGTGAGGTATAATACCATCTGGGAGTTCTCGGCGAGTCCGTCCAGTGTACCCAGTCTCCACTGAGCACCCGTATACCATCTCTGATGTCAAACACCAATGGATATGGGATCATCCATTGCCCATCTCATGGGTCGAGAAGCGTATACGCTAGTCTACACTAGTATATCGATGCCCCGTCTCGATACACCCACGACTAGGGACCTTGAAGGATGTACCTATAGACTACCATGTCCCCACAAGTATGATCCGTATCACAGTCTAGGTAGTCAAGTACAAATCCTAAGGGCTTTACCAACATGTAACTATAAGACAGTTTAAAGAGACTAGTGTACATGTTAAGATAAAGTGCAACCAGATAGCATACTATCATATCGAGCAAGAAATTCATCTCTATATATGTCCAAGCATCCAATATAATATACATCATCTGTACAATATTGGCCTCTAGGGCATACATACTACTAACAGGCAAAAGTATCAAGATTCTAAGATCGGATCGAGGTGGTGAATACTTGAGTGCCAAGTTCCTGGACTATTTAAAAGAGAACGGAATTCTCTCTCATCTCACTCCTCCATACACTCCGCAATATAATGGTGTATCGGAGAGACGGAACCGAACCCTATTAGATATGGTACGGTCCATGATGAGTAACGCTGAGTTACCGCGATCATTCTCGGGGTATGCGCTAGAATCAGCTGCGTACCTTTTGAACCGAGTTCCCACTAAGACTGTGCCTACCACACCATATGAGATGTGGTGTGGGAAGAGGCCCCATCTTAATCACATTAAGACATGGGGAAGTCCAGCTTTTATCAAAAAGCAGCATGCGGACAAGCTCGAGGCACGCTCAGTACAGTGCAAGTTTGTGGGATATCCAAAGAACTCCAAGGGATATTTCTTCTACTGCGAAGAGGAACAAAAAGTTATTGTTTCTCGTCATGCCCACTTTCTAGAACACCAGTTCTTAGAAAAGGAAATAATTGGGAGCGCAGTAGAACTGGAAGAAATTCCAGAACCACAGACTATTACTGAAAGTTTAGTGGAACCAGAGGGTTCAAAAGAACAGGACATTCCTACGCCGCTCCGCAGGAGTAGTAGGCAGTCTCATCCGCCCGAGAGATACTACGGTTTTCTCATAGACGGGGATAGAGAAGATTGCATCATAGATTATGATGAGCCTACTAGCTTCCAGCAGGCCGTTCATAGCGTTGACTCAGTAAAATGGCTGGATGCAATGCGGACCGAAATAGAGTCCATGTACACCAACAAAGTATGGACGTTGGACATTGCTCCAGACGGGGTAAAACCCGTAGGATGCAAGTGGATCTTCAAAAGGACGATTGGTATAGATGGACAGGTTGAGACCTATAAAGCTAGACTTGTTGCAAAGGGTTTCCGTCAAAGACCTGGCTTGGACTATGACGAAACCTTTTCTCCAGTGGCTATGCTGAAATCCATTCGGATCCTTCTTGCCATTGCTGCCTTCCACGATTATGAGATCTGGCAAATGGACGTAAAGACCGCTTTTCTAAATGGAAATTTAGAGGAGTGTGTCAATATGGACCAACCAGAAGGTTTCATTCAGAGTGGGAGCAGCGGAAAGGTGTGCAAGTTGCTTAAGTCCATCTATGGACTAAAGCAGGCATCGCGGAGTTGGAACATCTGTTTTGATGAGACGGTCAAGGAATTTGGCTTTATCAAAAATCCAGATGAACCATGCATCTATTGTAGATTTGTAGCGAGAACTGTAGTATTCCTCGTTTTGTACGTAGATGACATTCTCTTAATAGGAAATGACATTCCAATGCTACAATCTGTCAAGGGGTTCTTGTCACACAGGTTCTCCATGAAAGACCTGGGTGATGCCTCATACATCCTGGGGATCCGGATCCATCGTGATAGATCCAAGAGGATATTGGGACTTTCGCAGTCCAGGTACATCGATACCATACTGAAAAGATTCAGTATGGAAGATTGATTCTAAGCGCGGTAATTTACCGGCTTGTCACGGAATCACCCTCTCCAAAGAGTTGTCTCCCAAGACTTATTTTGAAAGGGATCGCATGTCTATTATACCCTACGCTTCTGCGGTAGGCTCTATAATGTATGCGATGTTGTGTACCAGACCAGATGTAGCTTATGCACTGAGTGTGGTAAGTCGGTATCAGTCAAACCCTGGGGAGAAACACTGGATAGCAGTAAAGAACATTCTCAAGTACCTCAGAAGGACTAAGGAGATGTTCTTGGTGTATGGCGGAAAAGACCTCCAGATCGAGGCCTTTGCTGACTTCAGCTTCCAGAGTGACAAGGATGATTCCAAGTCCATGTCGGGTTTTGTCTTTACCCTCAATGGAGGGGCGGTGTGTTGGAAGAGTTCCAAACAGGAAACCGTTGCAGACTCGACGATGGAAGCGGAATACATCGCTGCATCTGATGCCGCAAAAGAAGCTGTCTGGATGAGGAAGTTCTTGAAAGAGCTTCAGGTGGTTCCGTCCATTGTTGATCCAATACCTCTGTATTGCGACAACAACGGGGCTATAGCTTTAGCGAAGGAACCCAGGTCCCATCAGAGATCCAGACACATCTTAAGGCGGTATCACCTGATCAGGGAGATCGTGGATCGCCAGGAGATCGAGGTTCGGAGAGTCGCTTCAGAAGATAACACTGCAGATCCATTCACCAAGATCTTGCCCCAGACTCAGTTCGAGCGGCTGATCGAGATGATAGGTCTTCGATACGCCAGTACATGTCCTTAGTGCAAGTGGGAGATTGTTAGTGTATATGCCCTAGAGGCCATTACTGTATCATACTAGTTTGTATATTACTTAATGGAAGCTTGGGATATTCACCTTATATATACAATCTTGCTCAAAATAGTAGTATGCTACTTGGTTTGTTTCTACTTCAATGTGTACATGTGTTTATTTTAGTATATCGCCTATACACATTAGTGGAGCCCATAGGATCTTTGCTTGATTACCAGCGTTGTGATGGCAGTCACACTAGTGGGGCTGGGTAATCTATAAGCACATCCTTATGCAGGTCCCTGGTCGCAGGACTATCGAGACAGGGCATCGATACTCCGGAGTAGACTAGCGCATGCGCTTCTCATCCCAGTGTGGGAGACGGTCTGTCCCACAGCCGTCGGTACGTCGTACTTGAGATAGTATGCGGGTGCTCGTTGGGTTACGAGTACACTGGACAGGACTCGTCGGGAACTGACTAGTTGGTATTATGCCTATCGTCAGTTATCAGTTCCCAGGTGACATGAGTACAGCTTAGTCCGCTGACTTGACACTGTCACTTCGCCTCGAGTGTGTTCCCACTGTACTTTGATTACTACCCTACCACGGCTCAAAGGAGTCGTGCAAACAGGTGGTAGTTGGGTGCAGTCCCGAAGCACTTGGAGGTAGTGACGGTTAGACAGGATTCGTCTCTCCCGGTATTGGGGGTTGACATCGCGCTGTGTCTAGGAGAGCCATTACACGAGTAGTCCCTGGCCAGGGCAAACGAGATATACTGGTAGGCTTCCAGTGTTATCTCAGGGTGTTTTGGGCTTCACTCCGACACGACTTGTACCGCTATTGGGGGACTGACGTTTACCGCCCCCTAGGCCCGCCATGCGATGTATCAGACGAACAGACCGGACTGTACGGAGAATGTCACATTCAGGCTCAGTAGGAGTTCAGATGGGTTTCGCCTCGTCAGTCTTCTTGTCGGCATCTACCTGGGGACCATTACGCACAGCTAGTGCCGCTTGCGGTCTGTGGTTAAACCCACTGCCAGCGTAGTATCGAGTCTTTAGAGTCCCACACAGAAAGCTATTCGCCTTTAGGTAAAAGAGTAGAGGTCGCATGGTTTTGCGACAGGTCGCATGGTTTTGCGACAGGGTTCGGTCACATCCGTGCACTTGTGCACGTACAGTGTCCGGACAGTTCACACTAGCGGGCTTTGGTTTAAGCCAGATCCTAGTGTACCTTTTGGGATTGGTTTTATCCAGTATGCATTCGTGTTCCTCGGAATGCGGATGCGGCTGTGTATGCACAGTTGACGGAGAGACAGAGGCAGAGGATTCTCATTAGGGTTGTTGACCGTTGACAGTTGACTATTGACTTTTTGCTCAATCCTAATGAGAATATGATATGTGATTAACAATTATATTAATTAAGTATTATGGTGACATGGTTGTTGAGGGATTGACTTTGTTGACTTGTTGACTTTTGTTGACTTGTTGACTTTGTTGACCGGTTGACTAGGCTTGACTAGTTGACCATCATGATAACTATAGCTATCATTTCATGGCAAAGACTTTTGCTTGCTTGCTCTTTTGTGCAAAATGAGTGCATGAAATGATATGGCTATGGTTGCTTAAACCATCACATAATGTAGGGTTCCTAGGCACACTAATGAGGTCTCACAAGGCATCAACCATGCCAATTTCAAATTTTACAAGTGCCGAGAAACCCTAATACGGATCGTTAACTAGATATTTAGGCGAAAATAGAACTAGTAAACTACTTTACTAAGAGAACGGAAATACAACCTTTGTAGATCCGGATCTCCACCTCCATAGCTCCGCAATGAAATCTCCTCGCTGTCCAAATGGAAACCCGGGCTCTAGCGTCGGCTTCATCGGAGAAATGGGCGGGCAAGGTCGTCGGTTTCGTGCCGAAGATGATCTACGTCGAGGCATCACAAGATCAAGCTCCCACTTCACCAAGTCATGAAACTTGTGAAGAAAACACACTCTACTACTTGGCAAGAGGTAGAGGATGAAGAAATAGGAAGTGGGTTCACTTTAGAATTGGATTTCTCACTCATTTTCAAGAGTTGCCATTGATGGAGGAAGGTTTCTTCTTCAAGAAGAAGAAGAAGAAGATGAAGATATTATTATGAGTTCTTTTGAAAAAGAAAATAATGAGAATACTTATCATAATCCAACCATGGTCAAGTGTAGAGAATAGACTAGGGTTAAGTGGAATGGTTAGGGTTAAGCATGAGACAAAATGGTCACTAAGGCAAAGTTTCAAGAAGCTTCAACAACAAACAAAGTTAGCCACCATTTTCTCTTTATGCTATCATTTTCCAAAATGAATAAACAAATAAATAAATGAATAAGAAAATGAAAAACAAAACCCTAACCATTTAAATAACCATGGTTTAATCTTTACACAAACTCAAGTAAGCATGTATCATCAAACATGATACAATCAAGTGGACAAAAGTATATCACATATACAACTTGTGAACTTCAAGTGAGAAAATCCATTTAGAGTGAACCAATACTAGTTAATGCAAAGTAATATATCAAATATATAATTATGCATTAAATCATTAAATCAACACTTGATTCAATGATCCGGTCATGTCGCACACAACCGACTAGTATACAATGTATCGATTTATCGAATCAATCCTTGATTCGATAACTAGGTTATATCGCATACAACCATTCGACACATTCATCGCGAGAATGAAATACGGTATCACATACACGCATTATTCTCGGTCCCGCACATATCTCATATGCGCTCCTATTTCGTTTCGCCTGAGCCAGGAAACCTCTGTGTAGGACTCTAAAGACTCGTCAATACGCCGGCCGCAGGTGATGATCATATCAAACACCCACAAGCCGCAAGCGGTCTGCTAAACGTAACGGCCACCCGGGTATTGAGCGATCAGAAGATCGACGAGCAAGCCCGCTCACACTCCTGTGAATCCAACCAGTAACACTTACCGTACAGTCCGGTCTGATCGTCTGAAATGTCGCATATCTCGCCTAGGGGTGGTAAACGTCAGACCCCAATAGCTCGATAAGTCGTGTCGATATGAGGTCTATAACAGTTCGAGAAACTACTGGTAACACTTACCAGTAAATCTCAGCAACCCTGGCCAGGGATTTCCGGTTATAGCCAATCGAACACAGCGCAACATCAACTCCCTATACCGGGAGAGACGAATCCCCTCCTATCGCTCATTGCCTCCATGTGACTCGGGACTGTACCCAAAAACCACCGTTTTGCACGCCCTCTTGGACGTGGTAAGGTGGAAATCAAAGCACAGTGGGAACCACACAAGACTCTATGACGATCTCGGGTCAACAGACTACTCTGTACCAGTGTCACCAGAGAACTGCCATCTGACGTAAGGTATAATACCATCTGGGAGTTCTCGGCGAGTCCGTCCAGTGTACCCAGTCTTCACTGAGCACCCGTATATCTCCTCTGATGTCAAACACCAATGGATATGGGATCATCCATCGCCCATCTGTATGGATCGAGAAGGTATACGCTAGTCTACTCTGGTATATCGATGCCCCGTCTCGATACACCCACGACTAGGGGCTTTGAAGGATGTACTTATGGACTACCATGTCCCCACTAGTATGATCCGCATCATAGTCCAGATAGTCAAGTACACATCCTAAGGGCTTTACCAACATGTAACAAAGAGACAATCAGTATACACGTTAAGGTAAAGAGTAACCAGATAGCATACTATCATGTCGAGTAAGAAAGTCCTCCCTATATATGTCCCAGCATCCACTACAATATACATCCTATGTATAGCAATGGCCTCTAGGGCATACATATAACTAACAATCTCCCACTTGCACTAGGTCCATCTGATAGCAGTGGTTGTAGTATCTCATACTCAACCATCCCATAAAAGTCTCTCTCTGGGAAAAGGCCTTCGTGAGTGGATCCGCCGTGTTGTCCTCTGAGTCAACTCTCCTTACCTTGATAACCCTGGAGATCAACCATCTCCATGATCAGGTGATACTGCCTTAGAATATGTCTGGATCTCCGATGGGACGGACGTTCCTTAGCATAAGCCACAACTCCATTGTCACACAATGGGAGGAACATAGTTCATCTCATGAACCAATATATACCCAAACAGCCTCTTTGGTAGCATCTTAAGTAGCGATGTATCCAGCCTTTATCGTCTAGTATGTCACGGTATCTAGCTTGGAACTCTTCCAACATACCATCCCTTTACTGAGGGTAAAGACAATGCCTGTGACTGACACTCAGTCGTCATTATCACCCTGGAACACTTCCAGTGATTCTTCCCAGGATCAATTGATACCATCTCACTACAGCTAGTGAGTATTCTAACATCCATTTAGATCTATCTCATAGGTCCAAAACCCAGGATTTAGTAGGTATCACTTTGATCCTATGTGGAGAATCATTGTGATAGGCGGAGATTGATCGAGCGTAGCATAGGAAACTCTTTCCCTATCAAGAGTATGTCATCCACGTACTCTACGAGGATCATCACCATACTCCCTACTACCTTTTTGTATATACAAGGTTCATCTACCATTTTGATGATGTCAAACTCTTTGACTAATTCATCAAAACAGACGTTCCAACTCTGCGATGCCTGCTTTATCCTATAAAACATCTTGCATACATTTCCGCTGCTCCCACTGTCTACGAGGCCCTCTGGCTGTGTACTTATAGACTCCCTCTTCTAAAACATCATTTAGAAAAGCTGTCATGACACCCAACCACAAGATATCGTAGTCATGGTATGTAGCCGTGGCAAGTAGAATCTGGATGGACTTAAGCATAGATACTGGAAAAAGGTTTCATCATTATCCACGCCTGGTCAATGACGAAAACCTTTAACAAGTCTAGCTATGAAAGTCTCAACTTTTCCATCTACACCAAGTAATCTTCTCAAGATATACTTGCTCCTGATGGAGATTTAACCCTTCAGATATAGCAACCAAAGTCCATACTTTGTTGGTGTATATGGATTCCATCTCAGATCACTAAACATCCAGCCATTCTTACAGAGCCCCACTCCTGATGGCCAGCTCGAAACTAGTTGGGTCATCATCTCATGATGCAATCCTCGCTCCCACTGTCATAGAGAAACCGAAGTATCTCTCAGGTGGGTGAGGAACCCTACTAGATCGGTGGAGAGGTTGAGGTTCGTTGGTAACTATTGAATCCTTTGGTTTTATCAAATCATCTGCCGTAGTTTGTATAGCTGGAACCTTTCCAGTTCTACATTACAGACCTTGCCTCGAGCTTGTCCGGATTTTGCTTTTCAGACATAGGCCGGACAACCCCAAATCTTAACTAGCTTAAGAGATGGGCTCTACCCTTTCCATATCACATATGAAGTGGTAGGCAACTGATTTGATTTGAACCCTATTCAATAGGTATGCAGCTTCTCAAGTGCATAACTCCCAAAAAGGAAATAGGTAACTCAGTAGTACTCATCATAGAGCACACCTTATCATATAGGGTGTTATTGCTCCGCCCCGATATACCATCGTGCTATGGTGTATACGGAGGAGTAATGCTGAGAGAGAATCTCATTCTCCTTTAGAATAGTCCAGGAATTCCATGCACAAGTATTCTCCTCCTTGATCTCATCAAAGGACATAATACTTATACCCGTAATTTGGTTTTCTACTTCTAAATCATATTCTGTGAATATCTCAAAAGGTTCGGACTTGTGTTTCAACAGGAACATATGTCTGAATCTTGAGAGATCATCAGAGAATGTAATGAAGTATAAAGAACCAGTCCTGGCATGTATAGACAGGAGACCTACATACATCAACATGTATCATCCCAAGAGTTCACTAACTCTTTCTCTGTTTCCAGTAAACAAAGCTATGGTCATCTTATCTCTGTGACATGACTCGCAAGTTTCATAAGATGTAAATTCAAACTGATTTAAATATGCATCTGCATGTAACTTCAGCTAGTCGGGTCGCATTGATATGACCTAGTCTACAATACCTCAAGAAGAATTTGTTCATTTCTGAACTCTTCCTCTTGTGTGTGTTCCGTATACTAAGAACTGTAGTTTGATTTAGAACATTAATGCTTTTAGATAACGTGCCTGAACCGATCAACTTTTGATATAGGAAATATTCAAACCATTATCCAACAATACAAAATTTTATCATTTCTTTACTAATAAAGAAACTGATATGATTTTGTATATCAGGTTCGGTATCTAATAACATTCGTTCAGAATCAATGTATTGGTAATACAGGGTGACAGTGACCAACAGACTTGGCTGCAACACTTGCTCCGTTTTCTGCCTCATGAAACTTATCACCCGTTCTCAGTTCTCTACCTTTCTGTAGCCCTATGTAACAGATTACATATTTGGGATCCTGATCTGGTATCACATACCCAGGACGTAAAGAATACTGAGAAACAGTTCTGTATAATGAACACACACCCGAAGATGATGCATCAGCATGCACTCTCTTCGTTTGGGCGGCACGGGAATTCTGGTATTCCCCAATTTCCTGCTCTGTCTTATAACAATTATATGTTGGAGCGGGACCAACGTTCCCCAGCGCAGTATAACAAGCGGGTTCAGTCAATAATCCGTATTATTATCTTGATTAAGGCGTGATAAGGTCGCTACCTGGAGAGAGAGAGAAGAAAACACTCAGCGTGCGCTCTTGCAAGAATAGATTGGTTATTATTTTATCTAATCAGGATGGCTCCCACTGCTTTTTATCAAATCTTCCTTCAAACCCTAAAAGGAAAGACTAGCCGGGATTAATTACACACTACAAGTTCGCCAATCTTTCAGCCAGGCCAGTGTCGGTACTTTGAGGGAGGTCCCCCGTGCTTTCGCACGAACCTAATTAATGTAAACCTCGTTTTCCCAGAGGCGTAACCACATTGACACCTTTCTAGACACCTACTTGATCAGCTAATTGTAATGTGTAAAACTCTCCCAGGAGTAACTCTTACTCGCAGCGGGTATCGGGATCCAACTATCTCATAGAAGGTATGCAATCTCATTGCAAATTTCAACACTTGAAATTCCCGATAATATTTTGCCCCTAGCAACTATATGACCTTAACATAGTCAACAAATCATAAGTGCTAGTCAAGTTCAACCCGTCATTTCCCGATTGAATTAAACCCACCCGCACGACCCTTAACATAGTCAACAAAGTCGCACGACTACCCTAATCCAATCACATCATATGCTTATGCAGATAAGCACTAATTAGCAACCGCACACTACGCCTTAACATAGTCAACAAACGTAGCACGAATACTACCTAGTACTTATCTGAAATGACGGAGGGCTACGACAGGTTTTTCTGAAAACCTTTTGCGTAATGAACTTGATATCGTTGTAGAATCAAATGATTTTAAAAATGGAGTGCTTTTGAGGCTTTCTTAGTTTTGCTAAAGGAGTCACTCCCGGTGAAGGGATCGTCGGTCCTTTCCTCGTCGAATGAGGTGCGGGATATATCATATATATCACTGTGCAAAGCAAAAACAGTTAAAAGCAATCAAAAGACAAACCGAGTGTGTAGCATCTGCCAGTTATTGCTAAAGGAGTCACTCCCGGTGAAGGGATCTCGGTCCTTTCCTCATCGAATAAGGTGCAGGATATATCATATATACCGCTGTGCAAAGCAAGAACTGTAGCTACCTGTTTTAATTTTGAAATTCGATTCTACAACATCTTAGGTTTCTTTTATTTCATTAATCATATTAATGAAGTCCCATCATTTAAATACCTAAACATCACAGATAAATACGACGTACACTTATGCCATCCGCATTCGCCTCGATGTCCCCTCGTGCACCGTTAGGTTAGGTAACTAACGACAGAGCGGGGCAGGGCTAGCACGGGTGTAAAACATAAGTAACGCCTATATAATATATCATATATACTATATACTGTATCCATCACAGAACATCACATGATCACATCACAGATATCGCAGCAGAAGAATCATATGAAATATTGGATATGCTAGGACGTCCGTGTTTTGAATACGAGCTAGTATAAAACACGGATTCCACGGTCGCGAAGAATAGCCAAACCCACACCCTTAGACCCCTACGAGAGTGGCAAGCAACCCTACCAATTCTAGAGTTAGGAGACCCGGACTCGACTCCTCGAGATGGTCTCCTACTGGACCCTAGAACCCGGTTACTTGTGCTCCCCTCCTTGGGTCTATCCTAGTGCGGAAAAGTAAATAATATACAAAGGGTGACATCTTCCGCAACCTGGAAGTGCCCTAATAAAAGAATATTACATACAAGTTTTTACATGAAAGAAAATGAAAAACACTCATCTCACATAAAAACCCCCGGCTATTCAAACACGACGATCCAATACAACATATCCAGCAACACATAACATCACATGTCATCAACGTAAGTAAATATGCGCATCCCAATTGTCGTTGACATATAGCAACGAAACCGGCGATATCACATATTACACTTACGGTCACAGAAAAGAAAGTGTAAAACTACAACAGTTGGAATCCGCAACCTCCATAGACATCGCATGCCTAATCAAATGAATTTCTTAGACATCGCATGCCTAACAATTATAAACCCCGCATTTTAGTCTCAAAATCGAAAACTCTTTTCAATATCAAGTCGGGCAATTCAGCAAGATTCCCGACATCCCGATTGAATGCTCGTTGCAAACTTCAGTAGACGGCCGCACCCCCGACGCCGTCGACGAAGTACACCAAGGCGGAACACCGCTACCGCGAGCACCCGAACGGATGCTTTCGGCGACGGGGTTCTCCTACAGTCACTTGGTCGGGGCTATGGAGTGAAGCTGTCTATTAAGTTTATCCGGCGAGTATCCGCGTACGCTACGTGATTGCGACGGACTTTTGATCACATCAAAATTCCGTGGCAACCGATCAAGTGAGACTAAACTGCTATGTTTATAATATTCATTCAGTTATCTCATAACTTATTGTGAATTCCAAGTATTGTATCCCATTCCAGATAAATAGAAAATGTTAAACTTTCCGATCGAACATTCAAACACCCAAGTTTTCCCGATACAGCTCAACGCATGAAATAAGTCTAAAAATATTCAGTTCGTGCCTCAGTACCAACGGTCCAGCCGTAGATGGGTCAAGCCAATGCCTCACATGTGGCACGCCGTACTGCCCCAAACCCGAAGGTTCAAAGGGCAGTTCAAGACGGTCACATAATCGAGTTAAGGTTTGTCGTCTTTTAGAGGGACCATCGCGTTACTTGCACTACTTAGAACGTCGTTAAACCACGGAAAAATCCAACATTTGGAAATTTCCCGACAGGGGAAAAGTTGGGTATTTATATCCGGTCGAACTTTTTAACATATCCAAAAATTATCCGGAATCCACATAGACAAAATCTGATAATCCGATCGAATCATCGAATCCCCAAAACAACCCCAGAAAATTCAACTCTTGAATAATATTTAAAAATACCCAGAGAACTCAGCACTGAATAAAAGAAGTTACTGTGCAAAATTAGAAGCGTGACGTCACACTTTAGCCGCGGAACCGCCGCATAAGCTAGGCTTATGCCGCGGTTCCGCCGCGCATTAGAGGGATCATGAGATAAATTTTGCGCCGTAATTCTTAGAATTCCCTGCTGAATTTTTTAAGCATTTTTAATCTGGAAAAAACCCAGTTTTTGGAAAAAGTCCAGAGAGCGGGTCGGATTAGGGTTTCGTGGTTTGTTCGGATTTGAAATTCCTTCTACGCATCGCCTAAGGCTCTAGCTAGGCTCTGATACCACTGTAGGGTTCCTAGGCACACTAATGAGGTCTCACAAGGCATCAACCATGCCAATTTCAAATTTTACAAGTGCCGAGAAACCCTAATACGGATCGTTAACTAGATATTTAGGCGAAAATAGAACTAGTAAACTACTTTACTAAGAGAACGGAAATACAACCTTTGTAGATCCGGATCTCCACCTCTATAGCTCCGCAATGAAGTCTCCTCGCTGTCCAAATGGAAACCCGGGCTCTAGCGTCGGCTTCATCGGAGAAATGGGCGGGCAAGGTCGTCGGCTTCGTGCCGAAGATGATCTACGTCGAGGCATCACAAGATCAAGCTCCCACTTCACCAAGTCATGAAACTTGTGAAGAAAACACACTCTACTACTTGGCAAGAGGTAGAGGATGAAGAAATAGGAAGTGGGTTCACTTTAGAATTGGATTTCTCACTCATTTTCAAGAGTTGCCATTGATGGAGGAAGGTTTCTTCTTCAAGAAGAAGAAGAAGAAGATGAAGATATTATTATGAGTTCTTTTGAAAAAGAAAATAATGAGAATACTTATCATAATCTAACCATGGTCAAGTGTAGAGAATAGACTAGGGTTAAGTGGAATGGTTAGGGTTAAGCATGAGACAAAATGGTCACTAAGTCAAAGTTTCAAGAAGCTTCAACAACAAACAAAGTTAGCCACCATTTTCTCTTTATGCTTATCATTTTACAAAATGAATAAACAAATAAATAAATGAATAAGAAAATGAAAAAAAAAACCCTAACCATTTAAATAACCATGGTTTAATCTTTACACAAACTCAAGTAAGCATGTATCATCAAACATGATACAATCAAGTGCACAAAAGTATATCACATATACAACTTGTGAACTTCAAGTGAGAAAATCCATTTAAAGTGAACCAATACTAGTTAATGCAAAGTAATATATCAAATATATAATTATGCATTAAATCATTAAATCAACACTTGATTCAATGATCCGGTCATGTCGCACACAACCGACTAGTATACAATGTATCGATTTATCGAATCAATCCTTGATTCGATAACTAGGTTATATCGCATACAACCATTCGACACATTCATCGTGAGAATGAAATACGGTATCATATACACGCATTATTCTCGGTCCCGCACATATCTCATATGCGCTCCTATTTCGTTTCGCTTGAGCCAGGAAACCTCTGTGTAGGACTCTAAAGACTCGTCAATACGCCGGCAGCAGGTGATGATCATATCAAACACCCACAAGCCGCAAGCGGTCTGCTAAACGTAACGGCCACCCGGGTATTGAGCGATCAGAAGATCGACGAGCAAGCCCGCTCACACTCCTGTGAATCCAACCAGTAACACTTACCGTACAGTCCGGTCTGATCGTCTGATATGTCGCATATCTCGTCTAGGGATGGTAAACGTCAGACCCCAATAGCTCGATAAGTCGTGTCGATATGAGGTCTATAACAGTTCGAGAAACTACTGGTAACACTTACCAGTAAATCTGAGCAACCCTGGCCAGGGATTTCCGGTTATAGCCAATCGAACACAACGCAACATCAACTCCCTATACCGGGAGAGACGAATCCCCTCCTATCGCTCATTGCCTCCATGTGACTCGGGACTGTACCCAAAAACCACCGTTTTGCACGCCCTCTTGGACGTGGTAAGGTGGAAATCAAAGCACAGTGGGAACCACACAAGACTCTATGACGATCTCGGGTCAACAGACTACTCTGTACCAGTGTCACCAGAGAACTGCCATCTGACGTAAGGTATAATACTATCTGGGAGTTCTCGGCTAGTCCGTCCTGTGTACCCAGTCTTCACTGAGCACCCGTATATCTCCTCTGATGTCAAACACCAATGGATATGGGATCATCCATCACCCATCTGTATGGGTCGAGAAGGTATACGCTAGTCTACTCTGGTATATCGATGCCCCGTCTCGATACACCCACGACTAGGGACTTTGAAGGATGTACTTATGGACTACCATGTCCCCACTAGTATGATCCGCATCATAGTCCAGATAGTCAAGTACACATCCTAAGGGCTTTACCAACATGTAACAGAGAGACAATCAGTATACACGTTAAGGTAAAGAGTAACCAGATAGCATACTATCATGTCGAGCAAGAAAGTCCTCCCTATATATGTCCCAGCATCCACTACAATATACATCCTATGTATAGCAATGGCCTCTAGGGCATACATATAACTAACACATAATACTTGATTGATATGAGGTGTTATGATTGTTTTGGATTATGAGAGCCAAATGAGAAAAGTCTTCTCTGATTCTTTCATGCTCATTCTCTCTCTTGTTCTTGAGCTCTCATCTCCTTCCTCTTGCTCTCCCTCTCTTGAGTCTATGGTTCACTTGTCTCATGTGTTGAGAACCAAGAACCATAGATAAAATCCCATACAAACTCTTCTCTACTCACTCTAGTTCACAAGGTTTAGCAAACCGAGTGAACTAGTTTCTTCAAAGTTCGAAGAAGGAGCCAAAGGTTGAAGCTTTCAGGTGGATCTATCTTCGGCGCAAGGAGACGACGGGGAGAAGCCGATTCGGACGACCATCGAAGCTTGAAGACGAAGGAGTTCGTGAAAAAGAAAGGTATAACCCCCTAACCGAGTAGTTAGCAACTCATAGTTAGGTTGTTAGTTATATGTTTAACAAAGATCCGGTTTTGAGTCCATGTTACCACCTCTAAGAAAATTGTTTTTCACCAAATTCCGCATGCCCGAAAGTACTGGGAGAGGTAGCATGGACTTACACATGTGGGGTGTGCTACATAGACTTATACTGGTATCAGAGCCCAATTAAACCCTAGCTAACAGATTATACGAAGTATGAAACTACGAAACCGAAATAACTCCGAAACTACGAAACGTGAATCCAAGTTTATGTCGATTTTTGCAGAGCCTCAAAAAATAATTTAAACAATTTCATAGTGCTCCTTTACCTATGAAATGAACACAAAACAAAAATGAGGCAATTCCACCTTAATCTGGCTGACCACATACTCAATTTTTCCGAGCTCGCCGGTCCAATAGCGTGGGAATGCGTCGAAATTTGTTCTGTGTTCTTGTCTCTTGGATTTAGTGTTTCAAGTGTTGCTAGATTTTGCCAATTTTGACTGCACTGTTAACTTTTTACTGTGGCAATCTCGGAGTGCTTCGAAGTCATAGTTTTAGTGTCATTTAAGTTTTAGTTTTTATCTGTAATGATATATGTGTTTCGAAACGTCCGCTAATCGCTATACGTCGATTAGTGGGGGTTGCACGTATCTGTGATGATTGATTTGTGTATATGAACTTTATTGGATCTTCGATGATAAATAGCCGAGGGATGTGAGATGTGTGTTTTCTTTTCTTTCATCCAATATAATTTGTAAAAGTGATGTAATATTAATTTGTGGGGCACATCCAGATTGAGGTTGTAGCCACTGTTGTACTATTTTTCTTTTATTTTTTTTGCTCCTAGGATAGACCCAAGGAGGGGTGCACAAACTACCGAATTCTTTGAAGTGCCGAGTAGCCTACTCACTTTGTTGAGAGAGATTGCTTCATTTCGGGAGTTTGGCGGGTAGTTTGCCGCACCCGTAGGGGTCTAGGGTGGGATTTGGCTATTCATCACGACCGTAGAATCCGTCTTTCGTTATGGGCTTAAACGAAGCGGGGAATTCCAAGTATATCCAATATGTTCATCTGTGATTTGGAATGCCTATTATTGTGTGAGACGGATGTATATATCTATATATGATATTTATTAGGCGTTGCTTATATTTTGCACCCGTGCTAGTCCAGCCCCCGCTCTGTCGTTAGTTAAGTAACCTAACGGGTGATGATGGGGCCCCGTGGCGAATGCGGATGGCATAAGCGTACGTTGTATTTTCGTTCCTTTCTGCAATGGTAGGATTAATTGATGGGTCAGCATTAACTCATTAATGCAAAGAAAACAAACCTAAGCTAAATCGTTGGAACAATTTCAAAACCACTCGGTTTTCTTCAAAAAGCAAATTTTAAATGCGGAGCCTAAACCACTCCTTTTAAAAAGCTATCATGGTTCTTTTGATTATATCAAGTTCATTACGTTAACGGTTTCACCAAGAACCAGCCGTAGCCCTCCGTCATTTCAAATAAACAACACATCGTATTCATGCAATGTTTGTTGGCCTACGTCAAAGCATAGTGTATGGTATCAATGTATTGCTTATTTGTTGCATAGATGGATGCATTAGTTTAGGACAGTCGTACAACCTTGTTGGCCTACGTCAAGGGCGAGTACGGATGGGTCTAAATTAATCAGGACAACGACGGGTAGAACTTGACTTGCATCTTATGTATAAGTCGATGCCACGCACCCCACGTGTTCGCGAGGAGGCGGAATAAGCAATAAACGACTTTCATTAGCTTCATAACATCGACTAAATATTAGAATCGTTTATAAACCCTAACTAACGATATAACTATGAGGTTGTATCTACTATGTGTGCGATATATACCTCAAGATCCCGCTGTCCTTCACTTCCTCGCTATCCTCTCCAAGTGGTGAGCTCCTTGTCGTGAGAACGGAATCCACCTTCTCTTCGTCTTCTCCGAATCGTAGACGATCCACCCGAGAGTTCTGATTTCGAGCTTTGCTTCTAACATGAAGCAACTAGATAACTTAGTTTGCTAGACTAAGTTCCCTAGGTTGTGTAGAGAGTGATAAGGATCAAGTTATCTCACTAAACCATATGGTTTCCAACATATGGAATGGTTAGGGTTTGCTTTGAGAGAGGAGAGAGCTTAAAGAAGATGAGAAGAAAGCTCTAGGTTTTCCTTTTGATGATGAAGTAAAAAGTATCTGATACAATAATTCAAGTGATAATATATCTTGAAAACGTCAAGTGTTTTTAACTCTTTCAAGTCTAGAAAGCTCTCAAAATATCAAGCAAATATCACACAAAAATATCTAAGTCAACAAAGTCAATAAGTCAATGTGGTCAATGCAAAACCCTAATCCCTTTTTCAACAAAATACCAAAAGCTTTCCTCTCATTTCTTCCATCTATTAATCTTGTCTAAATGACAAGAATACCCCTCTCATCCGTACGCGTACATACCGTATTCGTATTCCGAGAAAACGAATACAGTGAGACAAACTGATCCAATAATCAAATACCAGGATCCGGCTTAAACCAAAGCCCACTGGTAATGTCTACCCGAACATCATTTGCGTACAAGTACACGTATGTGTTCGAACCTTGTCGTAAAACTATACGACCTCTACACGTTTCGCCTGAAGCCGTGAAACTTTTTGTGTGGGACTCTAAAGACTCGACGGTACTCTGGCAGTGGGTTTAACCACAAGCGCGTCAGCGGCACTAGCTGTACATAACGGCTACTCAGGTATCTGTCGATGAGAAGGTCGACGAGGAAACTCATCCGTACCCCAACTGAGTCTGTCTGTGGAAATCTCCGTACAGTTCGGTCTGTTCATCTAAGAGTGTCGCATATCGGGCCTAGGGGGCGGCAAGCGTCAGACCCCTAATAGCGGTATAAGTCGTGTCGGAGTACTGTCCAAAACACCCTGAGAAACTACTGGAGTACCTACTAGTAAATCTCACTTGCCCTGGCCAGGGACTTTGTGTAATGGCGTTCCGAACACAGCGCGACATCAACCCCCAATACCGGGAGGGACGAATCCTATCTAACGCCACTGCCTCCAAGTGCTTCGGGACTGCACCCAACTACTACCTGTTTGCACAACTCAGCAGAGCCGTGGTAGGGTAGTAATCTAAGAACAGTGGGAACACACTCGAGGCCAAGCAGCAGTGTTAAGTCGACGGACTAAGCTGTACTCATGTCACCTGGGAACTGCTACCTGACGATAGGTATATTACTAACCAGCAGTTCCCCAAGAGTCCGTCCAGTGTAACTCAAAACCCAATGAGCACATGTATACTATCTCCAGTACGTCGTACTGATGGCTGTGGGACAGACCATCTCCCCTCCTGGGAAGAGAAGCATATTCAATAGTCTACTCTGGAGTATCGATGCCCAATCTCGATAATCCTAAGACTAGGGACCTGTAAAAGGATGTGCTTATAGACTACCCAGCCCCCACTAGTGTGACTGCCATCACAACGCTGGTAGTCAAGCAAAGATCCTAAAGGCTCTATCAATATGTATTAGCGATAAGTTAATAGAAACATATACACATATTAAGATAGATACAAACCAAGTAGCATACTACTATATTGAGAAAGACTGTCATCAATCCGTGTATATATCCCAAGCTTCCAAAATGTAATATACAGACTAGTACTATACAATAATGGCCTCTAGGGTATATAACACTAACAATCTCCCACTTGCACTAAGGCTATGTGCTGGCATATCGCAGACCTATCATATCGAATAGCCTCTCGAACTGCATCTGAGGGGTGGCCTTTGTGAATGGATCTGCAGTGTTGTCCTCTATAGGAACCCTCCGAACCTCGATCTCCCGGCGATCCACAATCTCCCTGATCAGGTGATACCGCCTCAAGATGTTTCTGGACTTCTGATGGGACCTGGGTTCCTTTACTAAATCTATAGCCCTGTTGTTGTCACAATACAGAGGTATTGGAGCAACAATGGACGGAACCACCTGAACTTCTGTTAAGAACTTCCTCATCCAGATTGCTTCTTTTGCGGCATCAGAAGTTGCGATATACTCTGCTTCCATCGTCGAATCAGCAACGGTTTCCTGCTTGGAACTCTTCCAACAGACCGCCTCTCCATTGAGGCTAAAGACATAACCCGACATGGATTTGGAGTCATCCTTGTCACTCTAGAAGCTGGAGTCAGCAAAGGCCTCGATTTGGAGGTCTTTTCCGCCGTAAACCAAGAACAAATCCTTAGTCCTTCTCAGGTACTTCAGAATGTTCTTTACCACTATCCAGTGCTTCTCCCCAGGGTTTGACTGATACCGGCTTACTACACTCAGTGCATAAGCTACATCTGGTCTGGTACACAACATCACATACATTATAGAGCCTACCGCAGAAGCGTAGGGTATAATAGACATGCGATCCCTTTCAAAATAAGTCTTGGGAGACAACTCTTTGGAGAGGGTGATTCCGTGACAAGCCGGTAAATTACCGCGCTTAGAATCAATCTTCCATACTGAATCTTTTCAGTATGGTATCGATGTACCTAGACTGCGAAAGTCCCAATATCCTCTTAGATCTATCATGATAGATCTGGATCCCCAGAATGTAAGAGGCATCACCCAGGTCTTTCATGGAGAACCTGTGTGACAAGAACCCTTTGACAGATTGTAGCACAGGAATGTCATTTCCTATCAAGAGAATGTCATCCACGTACAAGACGGGGAATACAACAGTTCGTGCTACAATCTTACTATAAATGCATGGTTCATCTGGATTTTTGATAAAGTCAAATTCTTTGACCGTCTCATCAAAACAGATGTTCCAACTCCGTGATGCCTGCTTCAGTCCATAAATGGACTTAAGCAACTTGCACACTTTCCCGCTGTTCCCACTCTGAATGAAACCCTCTGGCTGGTCCATATAGACACACTCCTCTAAATTTCCATTTAGCAAAGCGGTTTTTACGTCCATCTGCCAAATCTCATAATCGTGGAAGGCAGCAATGGAAAGAAGGATTCGAATGGATTTGAGCATAGCCACTGGAGAAAAGGTTTCGTCATTTTCCAAACCAGGTCTTTGACGAAAACCCTTTGCAACAAGTCTAGCCTTATAGGTTTCAACCTGTCCATCTACACCAATCTTCTTTCTGAAGATCCATTTCCAGCCTACGGGTTTTACCCCTTCTGGAGCAAAGTCCAAAGTCCATACTTTGTTGGTGTGCATGGAATCCATCTCGGTCCGCATTGCATCCAGCCATTTTACCGAGTCAGTGCTCTGAATGGCCTGCTGGATGTTAGTCAGCTCATCATTACCAATGATGCAATCCTCTCTATCCCCGTCTATGAGAAAATCGTAGTATCTCTCAGGTGGATGAGAAAGCCTACTACTCCTACGGAGCGGTGCAGGAATGTCATGTTCTTTTGAAACTTCTTGTTCCACCAAGCTTTCAGTAACAGCTTGTGGTTCTGGAATTTCTTCCAGTTCTATTGCGCTCCCACTTGTTTCTTTTTCTAAGAACTGATGTTCCAGAAAGTGGGCATGACGAAAACAAAAACCTTTTGTTCCTCTGTGTAATAGAAAAGATACCCCCTCGAGTTCTTTGGGTATCCCACAAACTTACACAGTACTGAGCGTGCCTCGAGTTTGTCCGCATGCTGCTTTTTGACAAAAGCTGGACATCCCCATATCTTCAGATATTGAAGATAAGGTTTCTTCCCACTCCACATCTGATATGGTGTGGTAGGCACGGTCTTAGTAGGAACCTTGTTTAAAAGATATGCAGCTGATTCTAGTGCATAGCCCCAGAATGATCGCGGTAACTCAGCGTTACTCATCATGGAACGTACCATATCCAATAGGGTTTGGTTCCGTCTCTCCGATACACCGTTGTGTTGTGGAGTGTATGGAGGAGTAAGCTGAGAGAGAATTCCATTCTCTTTTAGGTAATCCAGGAACTCGGCACTTAAGTATTCACCACCTTGATCAGATCTCAGTGTCTTGATACCTTTTCTACTTCATTCTTATATTCGTGGAATTTCTCAAAGGCCTCGGATTTATGCTTCATTAAGAAGACATGTCCATACCTAGAGAAATCATCCGTAAAAGTAATGAAATAGGAAAAACTACTTCTTGCCTGTGTAGACATTGGACCACACACGTCGTTGTGTACGAGTCCTAAGAGCTCGCTCGCTCTTACTCCGTGTCCAGTGAACGGAGTCTTTGTCATCTTTCCTTTGAGACATGATTGACAAGTTGCATAAGAATGATATTCGAACGGATCCAAATATCCTTCTTTATGTAACTTAGTTAACCTTGTCTCATTGATGTGACCCAGTCTACAATGCCATAAGAAAGCATGATTTAATTCTGGAGACTTTCTTTTGTGTGTATTCTGGATATTGAAAATCTACGGTTGGTTTAATACGTATATACCGTTGCTTAATGTACCCGACCCAATCAAAACATGATTAAGGTGAATATTTACAACATTTCTTACAAATGCAAAATCATAACCTTCTTTAGACATTAAAGATACAAATATGATATTACAAGTCGAACTAGGTACAAAACAACAGTTGCGCAAAACCAAAACATATCCATCTGTCAATCCTAAGTGATAGTCCCCCACGGACTCAGCATCCATGCTTGCTCCGTTTACAACTCTGAGGGTCATATCACCCGCCTTCAAAACCCTACAGCTTCTCAGTGCCTGCAAAGAATTATAGATATGAGATCCTGATCCGGTATCCAATATCCAGAAAGTAGAGTTGATTGACAGACAGTTTTCAATAACATACACACCTGAAGCCGAAGCCACAACTTGCTTCGGGTCCTGGTTCTTGGCCTTCTAAGCCCTGCAATCTTTCTTCCAATGTCCTTTCTTGGGACAATAAAAGCATTCTTCCTTTCCCACAATCTGTCCCGCTACCTTTGCTTTTCCTTTAGCTTCCACCTTACTAACACCGCCCCTTGGTTTGGTGGGGGCCTTCTTCTTCTTTCCTTTGGCTTTCGCCTTGGACCTAGAAGAGGAAGTTCCTCTAACAAACAAAGCGGGTGTTTTCCTGACTTTCTGCAGGGTGCCCTCTGCACTCCTCAACATGTTGAGGTGTTCCGAAAGTTCAACTTCTTTTCCTTGCATGTTGAAATTCAGGATAAACTGGGCGTAGGTAGAAGGAAGAGACTGGAGAATCAAGTCAGTGTATAGCTCATTCTCTAACGTGGTCCCGAGGTCCGCGTGCTCCTCAATGTAGCCAATCATCTTCAGGACGTGTTCCCCTTCAGATGATCCGACGGCCAACCTTGCATGAAACAGCTTCTTCGAGATCTCGTATCTTGCGATACGGGATTGCTCTCCATATAGTTCCTTAGTATGGAGAAATATGGATTCAAGATCCATATTCTCATGCCTCCTCTAATGTTCATTGTCCATAGAGGCAAGCACGAAGCACTTGGCATTTGCGCAGTCAGTTCTTACGAATTTCCTTATCCGCGACACTGGATTCTGGACCTGGGACGGCGGGGGCCTTAGTGGTAAGGAGATACCCCAAATTGTCATAAGTGATTTCCATTTTGACATTCATGAACCAATCTTTGTAGTTTAGCCCTATCAATATATTTTTATCTAATAGTAACTTAAGGCCCGTCATGATATTTGGTTGCTGCAATTAGGAGAGAGAGAAGAAACACTTCAGCATGATACTCTTGCAAGTTTAGAGTGGTTTTTAGTTTGTCTAAACAGGATGGCTCCCACTGTTTCTCGAATCCTTTTTCAAACCACAAAAGAAGAACTAGTCGGGATTGATCTCACCGTACAATACTTGCTTAACCGTTCAGCCAGACCGGTGTCGGTACTTCGAGGGAGGTTTTACGACGCTTTCTCGAAGTTCCTTAATTAAATAACCTCTTTTCCCTGTGGGCGTAGCCCCGCTAACACCTTTCTAGACACCTACTTGGTTTATAGCATTGATCGTTAAGTGAGAAAATTTCCCGAGGAGTAGCATATACTCACAGTAGGATCGGGATCCAAATATCATTGTGTAATAAAGTTGAAGGAATCCTACCAAAATTATCACACTCCAAATGGTATGCAACACTAGCAAGTTTCAGTTTCTTTAGAAACTCCCGATGTGGATTTTTGCCCCATGCTCTTATGACCTTGATGAAGGCCAACATATCATAAGTCACATGTCAAGTTCTACCCGTCATTATCCAGGTTAATTTGAACCCACCCGTACATACCCTTGACGAAGGCCAAAATAGCAGTACGACTGTCCCAAATCAACGCATCTATCTATGCAACAGATAAATATTCGGCAGCTACCAATCACTATGCCTTGGCGAAGGTTAAAATACATAGATTGAATACTACTGAATATTTAACTGAAATGACGGAGGGCTACGAATGGTTTTGGCGAAACCGTGAACGTAGTGAACTTGATATAATCGAAGGAACCTGATAGCTTTTAAAAGGAGTGGTTTAAGCTCCGCATTTAAAAAGTTTTTGCCGTTTTGGAAAAACCGAGTGGTTTTGAAATTGTTCCAACGATTCAACTTTGGTTTGTTTTCTTTGCATTAATATAATGCGTCCCATCAATTAATCCTATCATTGCAGAAAACAACGAAAAATATAACGTACGCTTATGCCATCCGCATTCGCCACTGGGCCCCGTCATCATCCGTTAGGTTACATAACTAACGAGAGAGCGGGGGTTGGACTAGCACAGATGCAAAACATAAGCAACGCCTACAAGATATCATATATAGATATATACATTCGTCAGACGCAATAATAGGCATTCCAGATCACAGATGAACACATTGGATATACAAGCAATCCGAGTTTCCTTTGAGCCTGTAATGAAAAGCGGATTACACAGTCGTAATGAATAGCCAACCCCACCCTAGACCCCTACGGGTACGGCAAACTACCCGTCAAGTACCCGAAGTGAAGCAGTCTCCCTCAACAACGTGAGTAGGCCACTAAGCACTTCAAAGTACCCGGTAGTTTGTGCACCCACCTTGGGTCTATCCTAGGAGCAATAAACAGTAAATGAAATAATACAACGGTGGCTACAACCTCAACCCGGATGTGCCCCGCAAAAAAATATTACAACCATTTACAAATTACATTTGAATGAAAGAATAAAACACCTCACATCCCCAGCTATCCATTCACGACAATCCAACAACTCCATATACACAAACAAATATTACAGAAATGTGCAACCCCCTACTAACCGACATATAGCAATTAGCGAAAGTTTACGAACACATTTATCAAACACAGAAATATTAAACGATATTAAACTACGACTTCGAAGCATCCCCAATTGCCACAGAGAATAATAAACACCATATGCAAAAGTGGCAAAAATAAACAACTCCTGAAACCCTAGATCCTAGCAACAAACCCACACCAAAAACTACGAAGCAAACCCCCACCACAAAACCGAGGTGGCCGGAAATATGGGGTCTGTGGCCGGCCAGGGATGCAGGGGTTTGTCTCGTTTTTGGTGCATGAACTTTTAACAGTGAAAGCAACACTCTGCGGTTGTTTAAATAATTTTCAGAGGCTCGGAAAAATCAATAGAAACTAGAATCTAGGTTCCGATGTTTACGGGATATTTCGGTTTCGTAGTTTTAGTTATCGTTTAATCTAATAGCTATGGTTTAGTCAGCTCTGATACCACTGTAAGTCGATACCACGCACCCTACGTGTTCGCGGGGAGGCGGAATAAGCAAAAAACGACTTTCATTGGCTTCATAACATCGACTAAACATTAGAATCGTTTCTAAACCCTAACTAACGATATAACTATGAGGTTGTATCTACTATGTGTGCGATATATACCTCAAGATCCCGCTGTCCTTCACTTCCTCGCTGTCCTCACCAAGTGGTGAGCTCCTTGTCATGAGAACGGAATCCACCTCCTCCTCGTCTTCTCCGAATCGAAGACGATCCAGCCGAGAGTTCCGATTTCGAGCTTTGCTTCTAACTTGAAGCAACTAGGTAACTTGGTTTGCTAGACTAAGTGCTCTAAGTTATGTAGAGAGTGATAAGGATCAAGTTATCTCACTAAACCCTATGGTTTCCAACATATGGAATGGTTAGGGTTTGCTTTGAGAGAGGAGAGAGCTTGAAGAAGATGAGAAGAAAGCTCTAGGTTATTCTTTTGATGATGAAGTAAAAAGTATCAGATACAATAATTCAAGTGATAATATATCTTGAAAAGGTCAAGTGTTTTTAACTCTTTCAAGTCTAGAAAGCTCTCAAAATATCAAGCAAATATCACACAAAAATACCTAAGTCAACAAAGTCAATAAGTCAATATGGTCAATGCAAAACCCTAATCCCCTTTTCAACAAAATACCAAAAGCTTTCCTCTCATTTCTTCCATCTATTAATCTTGTCTAAATGACAAGAATACCCCTCTCATCCGTATGCGTACATACCCGTATTCGTATTCCGAGAAATACGAATACAGTGAGACGAACCGATCCAATAATCAAATACCAGGATCCAGCGTAAACCAAAGCCCACTGGTAATGTCTGCCGAACATCATATGCATACAAGTACACGTATGTGTTCAAACCCAGTCGTAAAACTATACGACCTCTACACGTTTTGCCTGAAGCCGGGAAACTCTCTGTATGGGACTCTAAAGACTCGACGGTACTCTGGCGGTAGGTTTAACCACAAGTGCGTCAGCGGCACTAGCTGTACATAACGGCTACCCAGGTATCTATCGATGAGAAGGTCGACGAGGAAACTCATCCGTACCCCCAACTGAGTCTGTCTGTGGCAATCTTCGTACAGTCCGGTCTGTTCGTCTAAGAGTGTCGCATATCGGGCCTAGGGGGCGGCAAGCGTCAGACCCCTAATAGCGGTATAAGTCGTGTCGGAGTACTGTCCAAAACACCCTGAGAAACTACTGGAGTACCTACCAATAAATCTCACTTTCCCTGGCCAGGGACTTTGTGTAATGGCGTTCCAAACACAACGCGACATCAATCCCCAATACCGGGAGAGATGAATCCTATCTAACCACCACTGCCTCCAAGTGCTTCGGGACTGCACCCAACTACTGCCTGTTTGCACGACTCAGCAGAACCATGGTAGGGTAGTAATCTAAGAATAGTGGGAACACACTCGAGGCGAAGCAGCAGTGTCAAGTCGATGGACTAAGCTGTACTCATGTCACCTGGGAACTGCTATCTGACGATAGGTATATTACCAACCAGCAGTTCCCCACGAGTCCGTCCATTGTAACTCATAACCCAATGAGCACCTGCATACTATCTCCAGTACGTCGTACTGATGGCTGTGGGACAGACCATCTCCCCTTCTGGGAAGAGAAGCGTATACACTAGTCTACTCTGGAGTATCGATGCCATGTCTCGATAATCCTATAACTAGGGACATGTAAAAGGATGTGCTTGTAGACTACCCAGCCCCCACTGGTGTGACTGCCATCACAATGCTGGTAGTCAAGCAAAGATCATAAGGGCTCTATCAATATGTATTAGCGATAAGTTAAAAGAAACATATACACATATTAAGATAGATACAAACCAAGTAGCATACTACGTATATCGAGCAAGACTATCATCAATCCGTTTATATATCCCAAGCTTCCAAAATGTAATATTCAGACTAGTACTATACAATAATGGCCTCTAGGGCATATAACACTAACATTATGATTTGTTGGCCAACATCAAGGTCATAAAAGCTTGGGGTAAAAATCACATCGGGGGTTTCAAACATAAAGGAAACTTGCAGATTTAGCATACCTTCTGGAGTGTGGTAACTAGAGTGACTTCCATCTAGGTCATCATACAATGATAGTTAGATCTCGATCCCACTGATGAGTAGGATTACTCTCGGGAAATTTTCTCACTTAACAATCAATGCTATAAACCAAGTAGGTGTCTAGAACGGTGTTAGTAAGGCTACGCCTCCAAGGAAAAGAGGTTATATAATTAAGAAACTTCGCGAAAGCGTTGGAAAACCTGTCTCGAAGTACCGATACTAGCCTGGCTGAAAGGTGAAACAAGTATTGTGACATGCGATTAATTCTGACCAATTCTTCTTTTAGGGGTTTGGAGAAGAATTTGAGGAAACAGTGGGAGCCATCATGTTTAGATAAACTAATAAACCAATCTAAACTTGCAAGAGCATATGCTGAGTGTTTCTTTTCTCTCTCTCTGGCAGCTACCATAACAGGACTAAAACTATTACTTGAAAAGAATACACTGACTGGGCTAAACTATAAGGATTGGGTGAGGAACGTCAACATTGCACTGACTTATGACAAAGTTGCATATGTCACCACCGCTATTGCTCCCCCTGTCCCAGGACCAGATTCTTCAGTTGCGGACAAAGAGGTCCGCAAAACCTGGGATGTGGACTGTGAGAAAGCTACGTGTATCGTGCTGGCGTCTATGAATAATGAACTCCAGAAACAGCATGAAAGCATGGATATTAAATCCATTTTTCTCCATTGCAAGGAATTGTATGGAGAGCACTCTCGTATCGCGAGGTACAAGACCTCAAGGAAACTATTCCAGATGAGGTTAGCTCCAGGATCACCTGTAGGAGAGCACGTCTTAAAAATGATCAGCCTCATTGAGAAACTTGCAAACCTGGGATGCGTGCTAGAAAACGAGTTGTACATTGACTTGATTTTGCAGTCCCTTCCACACACCTTCTCTCTGTTCGTGCTGAACTTCAACATGCACGATATGGAAGCTGATCTTCCAAAAGCTCCTCAACATGTTGAGGGTAGCAGAGAGCTCCTTGAAAAAGGAGAAGACACACGTTCTGTATGTTGGCCAATGATCCTCTTCTAAATCCAAAGCGAAAGCTAAGGGGAAGAAGAAGATGAACGCCACCATACCGAAAGGTGAGGTCAAGAAGGTGCAGAGAACGAACAAGGCGGGGAAAAGGAAAGCGGACAAGAATGAATGCTATTATTGTCACAAAAAAGGGCACTGGAAAAAGGATTGCATTGCTTTCAAAGCCAAGGACATGAAGTAAGATGCTGCTTCTGCTTCAGGTGTGTTTGTAATCGAAAACTGTTTTTCAGTAAACTCTACATCATGGGTACTTGATACCGGTTCTGGTTCTCACATCTTTAATTCTTTGCAGGCTATGAGAAACCGTAGAGCATTGAAGGCAGGTGATATGACCCTCTAGGTTGGCAATGGAACAAACGTAGATACTGTTGCGGTGGGGGATTATCACCTGGGGTTGACTAGTGGGCACATTTTGGTGTTGTACAGCTGTTTTTGTATTCCCGGTATGATATGTAATATTATATCAGTATCTTTATTATCTAATGAAGGATATAATTTTGCACTTGAAAGAAATGTCATGAACATTCTCCTAAATCAAGAAATGATTGGGTTTGGCACACTGGAAAACGGCATATACATACTTAATCAACCTCAAGTTTTCAATATTCAAAACACACTCGAAAGAAAGGCTCCAGATTTAAACCAAGCCTTCTTATGGCATTAGAATTGGTCATATAAATGAAACAAGGTTGACTGAGTTGCATAAAGATGAATATTTAGATCCATTTGAATATTTATCATATGAAACTTGTCAATCATTTATCAAAGTGAAAATGACCAAATCTCCGTTCAACGGACACGGAGAAAGAGCCACGGAGCTCTTGGGACTTGTACACAGCGATGTATGTGGTACGATATCCACACAAGCATGAAGCGGTCACTCCTACTTCATCACTTTTACTGATGATTTCTCAAGGTATGGACATGTGTTCTTAATAAAGCATAAATCTGAGGCCTTTGAGAAATTTAAGGAGTATAAAAATGAAGTAGAGAAACAGACTGGTAAAAGCATCAAGACGCTTCGATCTGATCGAGATGGAGAATACTTAAGTACCAGTTTCCTTGAATTCTTAAAAGAGAATGGAATTCTCTCTCAGCTTACTCCTCCGTATACACCTCAGCATAATGGTGTATCAGAAAGAAGGAATCGCACGCTATTGGACATGGTGCGTTCAATGATGAGTAGTGCTGAGTTTCCACTTTCCTTTTGGGGTTTTGCGCTGGAATCAACTGCATACCTATTGAATAGAGTTCCGACTAAGTCTGTGACTACCACTCCATATGAAATGTGGAGTGGGAAGAGACCATATCTCAAGTATCTCAAGATATGGGAGTGTCCAGCATTTGTTAAAAAGCAGAATCCGGACGAGCTCGAGGCACGATCGATTTTGTGCAAGTTTATGGGATACCCCAAGCATTCAAGAGGATATCTTGTCTACCATACTGAAGAACAAAAGGTGTTTGTCGCTCGCCACATTATCTTCTTAAAGAGCGAATTTCTTGCAAAAGAAATTAGTGGGAGTGCGGTAAAACTGGAAGAAATTCCAGAACCTCAAACTACTGCCAAGGACTTAGTAGAATCTCAGGTTTCAATAGAGCCCGACGAACCAACGCCGCTCCGCAAATCTATTAGGCTTTATCGTCCTCCTGAGAGATACTATGGGTTTCTTGTAGATGGGGATCGAGAGGATTGCATTATTGATGATGATGAGCCTACTAATTTTCAGCAGGCTATCACGAGTAAAAACTCGGTGAAGTGGCTGGATGCTATGAGATCCGAAATGGAATCCATGTACACCAATAAAGTATGGAGTTTAGATATTGCTCCTCCTGAGGTGAAACCAGTTAGATGCAAATGGATCTTCAAAAAGAAAATTAGTGCATTTGGACAAGTGGAAACCTACAAAGCTAGACTTGTTGCAAAAGATTTTCGTCAAAGACCGGGATTGGACTATGATGAAACATTTTCTCCAGTAGCTATGCTTAAATCCATTCGAATCCTGCTTGCCATTGCTGCCTTCCATGACTATGATATCTGGCAGATGGACGTAAAAACAACTTTTCTAAATGGACATTTAGAAGAAAGTGTTTACATGGATCAGCCAGAAGATTTCTTAGACAATGGGAGCAGCGGAAAGGTGTGTAAGTTGCTTAAATCCATTTATGGATTTAAGCAAGTATCGCGGAGTTGGAACATCTTCTTTGATGAGACGGTCAAAGAATTTGACTTTATCAAAAATGTAGATGAACCATGCATTTATAGGAAGATTGTAGAAGGAGCAGTTGTCTTCCTCGTTCTGTACGTTGATGACATACTGCTGATAGGGAATGATATCCCTATGCTGCAATCAGTAAAGCTCTTCTTGTCATAGAAATTCTCCATAAAAGACTTAGGAGATGCCTCTTACATTCTGGGGATTAAGATCTATCTTGATAGATCCAAAAGAATACTGGGACTTTCACAGTCCGGTACATTGACATTATACTAAAGAGATTTAGTATAGAAGATTCCAAGCGCGGTAACTTACCCGCTTGTTACGGGATCACCCTCTCCAAAGAGGTGTCTCCAAAGACTGATGAAGAGAGGGGTCGCATACGCATTATACCCTACGTGTTGGCTGTAGGATCTATAATGTATGCGATATTATGTACCAGACCAGATGTAGCTTACGCACTTAGTGTGGTAAGCAGGTATCAGTCTGACCCGGGTGAGAAACATTGGATAGAGGTAAAGAACATTCTTAAGTACCTGAGAAGGACTAAGGAGATGTTCTTGGTTTACGGTAGTGGGGACCTCCAGGTCAAGGCTTTTACCGACTCCAGCTTCCAAAGTGATAAAGATGACTCTAAATCCATTTCGGGTTTTGTGTTTACCCTCAATGGAGGGGTGGTATGTTGGAAGAGTTCCAAACAGGATACCGTCATAGATTCAACGATGGAAGCTGAGTATATAGCTGCTAATGATGCCGCGAAAGAGGCTGTCTGGATGAAGAAGTTCATCTCTGAACTTCAGGTGGTTCCGTCCATTACCAATCCAATACCTTTGTATTGTGATAACAATGGGGCTGTGGCATTAGCGAAAGAACCAAGGTCCCATCAGAAATCCTGGCACATCTTGAGGCGGTATCACCTGATCAGGGAGATCGTGGATCGCCGGGAGATCGAGATGTGGAGAGTGGACACAAAAGACAACACGGCAGATCCATTCACCAAGGCCATCCCTCAAGTCCAGTTCGAGAGGCTGTTTGAGATGTTGGGCATGCGGTACGCCAGCAACTGGATCTGGTACAGACAGTGGGTACTCATTGCACCAATTACAGGTCTTAGTACAAATGGGAGATTGTTGGATATATATGCCCTAGAGGCCATCATTGTATAGGATACTGGGGATATGGATGTACAGGACAATCTTGCTCGATATGATAGTACGTTATTCGGTTTGTCTTTATCTTAACATGTGATATATTTTACTTTGTATTTCATATATTGTGAACATGTTGAGAAAGCCCGTAGGATATTTTCCTGACTACCAGCGTTGTGATGGCAGTCAAACTTGTGGGAGCTGAGTAGTCAATAGGCACATCCTTAAATATCCCTGGTCGTAGGACTATTGAGACTGGGCATCGATACTCCAGAGTAGACTAGTGTATACATATATAGATCCTGACAAGGGGCGATGGATTGGTCTCGCAGCCATTGGTGGTGTTCACCTAAGATTGTATACAGATGCTCACTGGGTGTGAGTTCACCGGACAGGACTCGCCGAAGACTGACTAGATGGTATTACACCTAGCGTCAGATAGCAGTTTTCTGGTGACATGTGTGCAGATAGTCTGTCGACCTGAGGTAGAGACGGTGTAGAGGCCGTATGGTCTTACGGCAGGGTTTTGATCGCATACGTGTACTGGCTACACGAATGATGTTCGGACAGATAATATTAGTGGGCTTTGGTTTAAGCCGGATCCTAGTATTATAATATTGGATTATACTTGTCTCTGTGTATCCGTATTTTTCGGAATACGGATACGGGTATGTATATACGGTGAAGGCATTCTTGTAATTTCACAAGAATGAGCTTCTAGAAGAAGACACCTCATTATTGATTTATCCTTTTTTGATAAAGGATTAATGAGGTGAAAATTAGGAGATATTTGAGGAATGGGTTGCAAGCATGGCTTTGTGAATTTTTTATTCATTTGGAGTTCCTATTCAAGCATGGTTGATTATTTTGAGACTAAAATAATCCATGCTTGAATTATTGTCTCAAGACTTAGCCATTCTCTCATCTCATTCTCTAGTTCATTCTAACATTATCATTCTCTCTCCTAGGTTTTCTCTCCTCCTCCCTCAAGCTCATGCCATCACATGAGTTGTGAATCAATGAGTTTTTAGACTAATCAATCCAATACACTTTCTCTACTTCTACTTAGTAGTCTTCCTTAGCAAATTGGATCACTAAGTTATCTCTTTAAGGTTGGAGCTTGACCATAAGCCCTCGGATGGATCCTTCTTCGACACAAAGGAGACCGGCAACCGAGTTCTTTCAAAGCTAAGAAGGAGCCAAAGAAAGGAGATCAAGAAGAAGCTTGAACCAAGGAGCAAGGAACCACTTGAAGACCCGAAGGACTTGACACGAAGGTATAACACTTTAACCTAGTAGTTAACACCCCCTAGTAGTCTATTTTTGTTAGCTAAGGTTTAATCAAGATCCTAAAAGTGGAAAAAGTCTATATTGCAAAGCAAAACATGATCTTTTGATGTGAGAAAAATTGTTTTTGATGTATTCCGCCTCCCTGCAAACATGTGAGGTGTGCTACATAAACTTACAATATATATATATATATATATATATATATATATCACATACATATTAATATATATAAAGATAAGCAAATAATTAGTGAGAAATAATATTAGTCAATATATATAATTATATCAAATATAAATATATATCATATTATTAAATCAACACTTGATTTAATAATCCGGTTATATCATATATAACCGACTAATATCATTTATCTGTATATCACATTATCAAATCAACGCTTGATTCAATAATCTGGTTATATCATATATAACCTAATGATATCAAATAACCACCATATTAGAATACGGTATCACATACTCGTATTTAATCAGGCCCCAACACATATCAGCATATGTGCCCTACTTCGTTTCGCTTGAACTAGGAAACTTCTGTGTTGGACTCTAAAGACTCATCAATACGCCAGCAGTAGGTGATGATCACATCAGTCACCCACAAACCGTCAGCGGTACAAACTGTACGTAACGGCTACTCAGGTATTGAGTGATTAAAAGATCAACAAGCAAGCTTGTCCAAAATCTCATGAAGCCTATAAGTAACGCTTACCATACAGTCCGGTCTCTTCGTCTGATATGTCACATATCGAGTCTGGGAGTGGAATCGTCAGACCCCCAATAACTTGATAAGTCATGCCGATGTGTGGCCTATAACGGTACGAGAAACTACCAACATCCCTAGCGAGGGACTTCCTGTTATAGCTAATCGAGTATAGTGCAACATTAACTCCCTATACCGGGAGAGATGAAACCCCTCCTATCTCTCATTGCCTCCATATGACTCAGGACTGTACCCAAAATCCACCTATTTGCATGACTCCTTTGAGCCATGGTAGGAAGTAAATCAAAGCACAGTAGAAACCACATAAGACTTTATGACGATCTCGGGACTACAGACTAACCTGTACCAATGTCACCAGAGAACTGCTATTTGGCGATAGGTATAGTACCATCTAGGAGTTCTCGGCGAGTCCTGTTCAGTGTACACATTCTCTAATGAGCACCTATGTACAATCTTTGATGTCAAACACTAATGGATATGGGATCAAGCATCGCCCCATACAGGGTTAAGAAACATACAAACTAGTCTACTCTGAAATATCGATGCCCTGTCTCGATTTTCCCATGACTGGGAACAATTGAATGATGTGCTTGTAGACTACCCAGGTCCCAGTAGTATGATCTGCATCATAGTCCCAGTAGTCAAGCCAACATCCTAAGGGCTTTATCAACATGTATATGAGAGACGGTATAATAACATGTTAAGATAAAGGCAACCAGATAGCATACTATCATGTCGAGTAAGAAATTCCTCTCTCTCTCTCTCTCTCTATATATATATATATGTGTGTGTGTCCAAGCATCCACTATATCATACAATAATGGCCTCCAGGGCATACATATTCCTAACAATCTCCCACTTGCACTAAGGCCAGTTGTTGTAGTATCTCATACCCAACATCCCAAAATCTCTCGAATTGCATCTGGGGGAGAGCCTTTGTTAGTGGATCCTCTGTGTTATCCTTTGTGTCAACTCTCCTGACCTCGATCTTCCGGTGATCTACTATCTCCCTGATCAAGTGATACCACTTAAGAATATGTCTGGATCTCTGATGGGACCGGGGTTCCTAGGCCAAAGCCACAGCTCTAATGTTATCACAATACACATGTATTGGATGCTCAATGGATGGAACCACATAAAGTTCAGCAATGAACTTCTTCATCCAGACAACCTCTTTAGCAGCATCATTGGCAGCGATGTATTCATCCTTCATCATTGAGTCTGCTACGGTATCTTGCTTGGAACTCTTCCAACATACCGCCCCTCCATTAAGGGTGAAGACAAAACCCGAGACTGACTTACTGTTGTCCTTATCACTCTAGAAGCTCGAATCGGTAAAGGACTCCACTTGGAGTTCACCGTTACCCCACACCAAGAACATTTCTTTAGTCCTTCTCAAGTACTTAAGAATGTTCTTCACAGCTGTCCGGTGTTTCTCTCAAGGATTTGATTGATACCTACTCACTACACCTAGTGAGTAAGCTACATCTGGTCTGGTATATAACATCGCATACATGACAGACCCGACTGCCGAAGCATAAGGTATCCATTGCATGCGAACCCTCTCCAAATCAGTCTTGGGAGACATCTCTTTGGAGAGAGTGATTCCTAAACAAGCGGGTAAATTATCACGCCTAGAATCTTCCATACTAAACCTCTTTAGTATGGTGTCTATGTACCTGGATTGGGACAATCCCAACATCCGTCTGGATCTATCTCTATTGATCTTTATCCCCAAGATGTAGGAGGCATCACCTAGATTTTTCATGGAGAACTTGTGTGATAAGAAGAGCTTGACCGAGCGTAGTATAGGAACATCAAAATCTATCAAGAGTATGTCATCCATGTACAATATGAGGAAGACAACCTTACTCTCTACAACCTTCTTGTATATACATGGTTCATCTACATTTTTTATGAAGTCAAACTCTTTGATAGCTCCATCAAAACAGATGTTCCAGCTCTGCGATGCCTGCTTTAATCCGTAGATGGATTTAAGCAGCTTGCACACGCTTCCGCTGCTCCCACTGTTTACGAAGCCCTCTAGCTGTGTCATGTACATGCTCTCTTCTAAATCACTATTTAGAAAAGCAGTCTTGACGTCCAACTGCCAGATTTCGTAGTCATGGTATGCAGCAAAGGCAAGTAGGATCCTGATGGACTTAAGCATAGCCACTGGAGCAAAGGTTTCATTATAATCGACACCTAGTCGTTGACGAAAACCTTTTGCTATAAGTCTTACTTTGAAGGTCTCAACCTTTCCATCTACACTAAGTTTCATCTTAAAGATCCATTTGCCCCCAATGGGTTTTACACCTTCAGGAGAAACTTCCAAAGTTCATACTTTGTTGGTGTACATGGATTACATCTCAGATCGCTTAGCATCCAGCCATTTCACAGAGTCTCCACTTATGATGGTCTGCTCAAAACTAGTTGGGTCATCATCTTCCATGATGCAATCCTCACTCCCACCGTCTATGAGAAAACCGTAGTATCTTACAGGTGGATGAAGAACCCTACTAGATCTGCGGAGTGGCTGAGGTTCGTCGGGGACTATTGAATCCTCCGGTTCTACCAAATCGTCAGTTATAGTTTATGTAGCTGGAACTTCTTCCAGCTCTACCTCATGACCACTAATTTCTTTCATAAAAAATTCTTATTCTAAAAAGGTGGCATGTCGAGAAACAAACACCTTTTGTTCCTCGGTGTGGTAGAAGATATACCCTCGCAAATGTTTGGGATATCCTATAAAGTTGCACAGAACTGACATTGCCTTGAGCTTGTCCGAATTTTGCTTTTTAACATAGGCTGAACAACCTCATATCTTAACTCATTTAAGAGATGGTCTCTTCCCATTCCATATCTCATATGGAGTGGTAGGCACGGATTTAGTCGGAACTCTATCCAATAGGTATGCAGCTATCTCATGTGCATAACCCCAAATGGAAATAGGCAACTCAGTATTACTCATCATAGAGCGCTCCATATCTAATAGGGTGCGATTCCTCCGCTCCGAAACTCCATTGTGCTGTGGTGTATATGGAGGAGTAAGCTGAGAGAGAATCCCATTCTCTTTTAAGTAGTCTCTGAATTCCATGCTCAAGTATTCTCCTCCCCAATCAGATCGAAAGATTTTAATACTTTTACCCGTCTGGTTCTCAACTTCGTACTTATATTCCTTGAATTTCTCAAAAGATTTAGATTTTTGTTTCATCAGAAACACAAGTCCGTATCTTGAGAGATCATCGGTGAATGTAATAAAGTACGAGGAACCATTCCTGGCATGTGTAGATATAGGACCGCATACATCACTATGTATCAGTCCCAAGAGTTCAGTAGCTCTTTCTCCGTGTCTAGTAAAAGGAATTTTGGTCATTTTTCCTTTGAGACATGACTAGCAAATTTCATAAAATGTAAATTTGAACAGATTTAAATATGCATCCTTATGCAACTTAGTCAGTCTTGTCGCATTGATATGATCTAGTCTACAATGCCACAAGAAGGCTTCGTTCATTTCTGAATTGTTTCTCTTGTGTGTATTCTGTATACTTAGAGCTGTTTTGTGATTTAGAACGTATTTATCGTTATACAACGTACCATACCCAATCAACACTTGATTTAGGAAAACAATCACAATATTTTTGGTACGAAATAACAGTTGCTCAGAATCATTGTACTACCACCTAGTAATACAAGGTGATATTCACCAACTGCCTTGGCTGCAACAATTGCACTATTCCCTTCTCTGAGGGACATATCACCTTTTTCCAGTTCTCTACCTCTACTTAACCCATGTAACAAATTACATACGTGGGATCCTGATCCGGTATCCAATACCCAAGACATAGAGCAAACTGAGAAACAGTTCTCGGTAACGAACACACCCGAAGAAGATGCATCAGCATGCTCCTTCTTCGTTTTGGGTGGCGTGGGAATTTGGGTATTCTATTATTCCTTTGCTCAGACCTATGACAGTCATAAGATAGAGCGGAACTTAGCCCAGTATAATAAGTGGGTTCGGTCAATACATCCATATTATTATCTGGATTAAGGCATGTCATTGGTCGCTACCAGGAGAGAGAGAAGGATGATCACTATTGCGTGCGCTCTTTGAAAGATTAGATTGGTTATTATTTATCTAATCAGGATGGCTCCTACTGTTTTTATCAAATCTTCCTTCAAACTCTACAATATAAGATTAGCCGGCATTAATTACACCCTACAAGTTCGCCAATCGTTCGGCCAGGCAGGTATTGGTACTCCGATGGAGTCTCCCCATGCTTTCACATGGAACTAATTAAATAACCTTGTTTCCGTAGGGGTATAACCTCGTTAACACCTTTCTTAAACACCTACTTTATCGGCTAATTGTAAAGTGCAAAACTCTCTCAGGAGTAACTCTTACTTGCAGTGGGTATCGGGATCCAACTATCTTATAGAAGGTATGCAATCTCATTGCAAATTTCAACATTTGAAATTTCCAATAATTGTTTTTACTCCTAGCATCCTATGACCTTGACGAAGGTCAACAAACCATAGGCCGCTAGTCAAATTCAACCCGTTCATTTCGTGATTGAATTAAACCCACCCGCACGACCCTTGACGGAGGTCAACAACGCCATACGACTACCCTAATCCAATCGCATCACACACGGCAGATAAGCACTAATCAGTTACCGCACACTACGCCTTGATGGAGGTCAACAAACGCAGCACGAATACTAAATAGCACTTATCTGAAATGACGGAGGGCTACGACTGGTTTTTAAGAAAACCTATAACGTAATGAACTTGATATCGTTGTAGAATCTTGTGATTTTGAAAAAGAGTGGTTTAAGCTCCGCTTTTAAAATCGAGTAGTTTTCAAAAACAAACCGAATAGCTTTTACTAGCTTTTGCTAAAGAGGTCACTTCCGGTGAAGAGATCTTGGCTCTTTCCTCATCGAATGAGGTGCTGAATATCCATCAAGGAATACCACTATGCAAAGCAAGAACTACAGAAGCTATGATGATAAACCGAGTGGGTTGTAGCATTTGCTAGTTTTGGTAAAGAGGTCACTCCCGGTGAAGGGGTCTCGGCTCTTTCCTCATCGAATGAGGTGCTGGATATTCATCAAGGAATACCACTATGCAAAGCAAGAACTAGAGCTACCTTTTTAAAAAAATTTGATTCTAAAACATCTTCAAGTTTCTTTTCTTTTCATTAATCTCATTAATGAAGTCCCATCCTTTATGTTTCCCTAAACATCACAGAAAAAGAAACGACAATAGAACGTACGCTTACGCCATCCGCATTCGCCACGGGACCCCGTCATGCATAGTTAGGTTACTTAACTAACGGCAGAGCGGGGGCTGGACTAGCGCGGGTGCAAAACATAAGCAGTGTTTATTATATATAGCATTCGTCTCACGCAGTTATATTATCACATCACAGAACCAAGCAGCAAAAGTCAACATATGAAATATTGGATATACAAGGAGGTCCGTGTTTAAATTAAGCCAATAATGAAAACACGGATTCCACAGTCATGATGAATAGCCAAACCCACATCCCTAGACCCTTACGAGAGCGGCAAGCAACCCTGCCAATTCTAGAGTTAGGAGACCCGGTCTCGACTTCTCGAGATGGTCTCCCACTGGACTCTAGAACTCGGTTACTTGTGCTCCCCGTCTTGGGTATATCCTAATGCGGAAAAGTAAATAATATACATCAATGGTGACATCATCCTCAACCCGAAAGTGTCCCAACAAAAGAAAATTACATACAAATTTTACATGAATGAAAATTGAAAAACTCTCATCTCACATAAAAACCAAGGCTAGTCAATCACGACGATCCAATATAATATATCACAGCAACACATAACATCACATGTTATCAACGTAAGTAAATATGTGTATCCCAGATTCCGTTGACATATAGCAACGAGATCGGGGATACATCACATATTATACTTACGGTCGCAGAAAAGAAATGAAAAACTACAATAATTAGAATCCGCATTTCCTTAGACATCATAAACTCATAATATCTCATATTCCGAATTTCATGCCTAACCTATAAACCTTGCATTTTAATCTCATATCGAAAACACTTTTTAATAACTTAGTCGGGTAATTCAACAAGATTCCCGACTACCCGATCGAATACTCGTCGGGAACTTTAGTAGATAGTCGCACCCCTGATGTCGTCGACTAAGTGCACTTAGGCGGAACACCGTGGCCGTAAGCACCCGAGTGGATGCTTTTGGCAACGGGGTTCTCCTAAAGTCACTTGGTCGGGGCTATGGGGCGTGGCTACCAAGTATAGTTATCTTGCGAGTACTCGCGTACGATACGTGATTGCGACGGAGTTTCGATCCGAATCGAAACTTCGTGGCAATCTATCAATTGAGACTAACATGCTAGATTTACAAACAAACTAGTTTTCACAAAACTAATTTAGTGTGGATTCCAACTACTGTATCACATATCAAACTTAAACCCAAAACGATGTTAAATTACGACTCTGAAACACTCTGAATTGCCCCTTAACAAAATTAACATCACATGTAATTTTAGGCCAATCAAACATAAACATGTAACCCTAAACCAGAGCATACAGAACACCAAAAAATTTCAAGACCAAAATATTGTTATGGGACCGGCCAGGCCGGCCAAAAGAGAGTTTTCGCCGGGTCATTTTTATATTTTTTGCCTCAAATTTCTCTGGTGTTCTAGTTACATCACATGTAACATTCTGTACATGTTTAAAAAAATTTCAGAGCCCATTTAAAATTCGACAGAAACTATGGTTTTCGGGTTACAGTTTGGGAGTTGTTTCGGTTTCGTGATTCTATAAACATCGTCTAATCTTCTATCTTTGGCTCTGATACCATGAAAGTGTTTGTTAGCACCACCATTGGATTTTACTAGCATCAAGCATGCCAATTTAAAAAATTTCGGGGTGCTAATCAACACTAAACAAGATCTTAAACTAGATGATTAGAGTTTTAAGCATGATATCTGTCGTGACCCGGAAAAGGCACGTGACTAGCACTTGAATCATGTGAAGTGTATAGGACCCCACCAAATTCAAGTAAGCCAAAATCCCAGAAATCTAAACCTTTTTAGGGAAAAATAGTGGAGGTGAGGTTTTGAAATAAGGTTACTGAAATCAAGTTCTTTCTACAAAACATAGATAATAGTATACGAAAACATAATGTTTATATTTAACTTAGAAACATTTCGTCATTGAAAATTTGGGCAGCACCTCCTTTATAAAACTTAACCCAAAAACGGTACAAACAATATAATATAAGGCATCCCCATACGGGAGCTAGCTCTTCGCCAATTAGCGGAAACAATCACACAAGTAATGCAAATATACAACGCCGAAGACAAGGATCAAAACTCAGAAAGAAAGCAAGAAAACTAAACATCGAGAAAACCAGAAACAACAATAAATACATAAGCGCGACTCTAAGGCCGAAAGAATATACAAACTATGGTTATCTAAGCCTACAAAATATACAAGTCTGGTTGATAGAGCTTTAACTAGATACAACAAAATAAATATACAAGTATAAGATGGCAGTCACGATGCAATGTGTCCCGCCTGTCAAGCAATCACCCAGAAGAAAGTGAAGTGCCAGCAAGCCGCTACGGAACCTGTACAGCTAAACCTGCAAGGAAACTATGGCACAACGGGGGTGAGTTGCCAACTCGTAAGTAGAAGACATCACCGAGCAGAAACCGAATGTATGACGATCTCCTAGGTCATACAATACAGTACAATAATAATAGTAACATGATAACATCGAGTAACAGTAGAGGTGATAATATAGACATATGTGTAAAGTCAGTATCCGTGTCATAAAATAACTACATGTCACATGTATGATGTATGAATGCATCACTAAATGAGCGTGTCCAGTAATAACACAGAAAAATTAGGATAAACCTGAGTGCCAAGCATCGACACTCGAAAATATCATGAAAACCGTGTCCATCAGCGACACAAAATCCTCATAAATCTTGGGCTCCGTCAGTCCGGATCGGCCTAAATCATCCGATCACACGACTATGGTCGGTATCCTCTGGATGTCCACCGCGTCAAATATCACCGGTCGGTAGTACTCCCCTGCCGGGTCAACGCCTTCTCAATACGTTCATCTTGCCCCGGGATACCTCACCGGGTCCACCATGTACCCGCAGACGGTGCATCCCCCTCCTCGAATCGGGTATGTGTACACACGTGGCTCAAAAACCGAGAAAACTCATGGTGGACGCCACTCACATCATATCACGAGATAACCGCAATTTGCATTTTAAAAAAGTAATAAGTTTATGAAATTCATTGCGGTTTTTCTCCAAATTCAGGAATCTCATGAATACTGAAATCTCCAAAAGAATCACATTTTATGAGTATACAATGTGATAATAAATACCGACGTAAAGCCAATGATCAGTGCGCAACTAAAATATATGGATGCAAATGCATGTGGTATCTAAGTAAGAAATACAATGTATACACTAGCATTTACTATCATGAATGTAAAACAATACTACTTCTACAAATAGTCAGATCATATGAATGAAGTAAAGGTTCTCTAGTGTGTACGTGGCATGGAAATTACCGATGATGATGTGTGTGAGCCGGCAAGCAAGTGTACGTGCAACATACGCATCATCGGTAATAGTGTTGGTGTCCTAACAGACGAGATCATAATAGCTAAAGGAAACACATTTAATCTACAATGCAATGAAAGACAGAAAATAAGCAATAATGCAACATTATAAAATATAAATCTATATACGAGTCATACAGTGATAGTGTTGGAAATAGCATGAATCGTTGTTTTTAGAAAAGTAGGGGCTACGGTGTTTTGAAGAATAAATACCATTTTAAAAATCCATAGTATCCCTCGGTTACCCACTTGAAAATTCCCACAATTAGCTAGTTTTGAAAATAGGTATGACTCGACTATACTCTAACATCTACTTAATAATTTAAGAAACTAACTAAAAGCTAAACTAAAACCTGGGTCAAGTAGTGGAAGACTATACGTATCCGCGTCGATATATCTAGTAGTCGGCGATCCAGCCTCATATCATCACGTACGGTAATATCTATCGTACGGCGTCCTCGAGTCAAGAGTGCGGATCAACCATCATATATACCTCGTACGGTAATATCCATCGTACGGAATCCTCAAAATCAAGGGTACGGGTCAAATATCATATATATATCATCATTTATACGGTATCATCATCGTACAATATCATGGTCAAGGGTACGATTCTAAAGTCTCGTACATTCTAATATCATCAATTCACATATTATCGCATGTATGAATACATATCACCCAACGATCCATCATAACATCATATCATATCCAATATCACGACTCAATCACATATTAAAATCTTACGGCATCATGCCCGATCATATCGACCCATCTCCATATATCATATATTATCCTCATCACACGTGTATATGTATATATATATAAAAGCCTGCACACATACATATATATACACACACATACACACACAAAATCAAGTGTG
Organism: Agapanthus africanus; assembly: GCA_030015575.1. Lineage (NCBI taxonomy): Eukaryota > Viridiplantae > Streptophyta > Magnoliopsida > Asparagales > Amaryllidaceae > Agapanthus > Agapanthus africanus. Next base: position 386,146,966 of record CM057345.1, on the reverse strand, counting down.
CGTGTGTGCATGTGTGTGTGACTACATATAACCTGTGATTCGCGACCAAGGTAATAATCCTATGGATAGGTCTTCCTAGATCAACCTAATCTAACCTAAGATCTTCTAAATACCCTATTCGCTAAGTATCCAATATCGCGTCCAAACTTATAATAATATAGTAATACCCTATTCTACGATTGCGAGGGTGCTATATGCCATCCACCTGACTTCTCCCCATAGATATACATCTACTCACCTTGATCTTTGCTTGCCGAAGTCAATGACGTCACGCTCTCCCTTATCGTCCCGAAGTCCACGCGGAGGTACCTACATATCACAATATATCATATCGCATCAAATACCTAATTCAAAAACCGACACGACACGCGAGATACCTATAGGTTAGAACCTATAGCTTACGCATGCAAAAACAATCATAAAACCATCGCCGTTGACGTACAAACGTCCAACGACCAAATCCACATTCAAATACCAATAACAAAGTTTTTGAAATCGGAAAACATAGTTAAAACCAACACTAAATGCTCCCAGATTTTTGGTCAGGTAAATTGGGGCTAAACAAACATTGCAGGGGGCTATGCTATAAGGTATGTGATCTACTGGCAAAGACACAACACTTCCCTACCAAAATGACCCAGCGACAATGCCAAATTCCCCGGTCTCGCCGGCCCCCATGAAGAATCTTGGTCTTGTCTTCTTGTGACAGTCTTCTAGTGCTCCTACTAGGTCTAAGAAGTTGTTTGTTTTTCCTATCATCATCCCAGGTTGCTCCAGATTCCCTGTAGTCAAGCCAAACTCCACAAAACCGACATTGGATGATCTAAACTTAAGTTTTATGGTCTAGTCTCTGGTTTGGTCCAAGTTTTTGACACTAGAGGGATTTAAGGTCACTACTAAAACTCAATAACACATTTCCAATTCATAAAATCACCTAGACCTCAACTTGGAAATTTCTAACATCGCTAAACCTTATTTAATCAACTCTAAACTATTATAGGATATGAGGAAAACAAGATTCTAAACTAATGGTGTAGGATTATACCTCATTTGGCAACTCAAGAAATTTCTTGAGTTGCTCAAAGTCTTCAAAATCCTAGCTTGATCCCACCAATAGGTTTGTAGTGAGGTTGTGCACCATTTTTGTAAAGGCTTGAGTGGTTTTTGGTGTGGATTTGGGTGGTTTTAAGGGTTGTGGAAGGTGGAGGAAGAGGAAGAGGAGGTGGAGAAAATATTAGATGGAGAATGAGGATTGCAAAATAAGAAGCATGACACTCTAGAATTTTCTCTCTCTCTCTCTCTCTCTTACTCACCCATACCCCCATGTCCCTTTGACCATTTGAAATTCCATTTCTTTTCTTTTACTTTAAAAAAATACAAAACCAATTATATATGCAAATGAAACATGGCTCAACTAAAAATGATAAATGTTTGTAACATGTTATGGTGCATGTCATGCACATAAACCGGATTAATATATAATTAGCAAAAATTAATCAAGTTTAGCATTAAACTTAAATACAATCAACCGTATAATAATTTATAAAATGTTTAAATCACATAAACACCATCAAAATCAATAATTTATATATTTTTTCAATTATTTTCCTACTATAAACATATGCTCATACTATATCATTAAAACCAAGCTACACACTTTTAATAATATTCATGAAATTTATTATTTAATAATTTAAATCCCCAAAAATAATATTTTATTTTCTGAAATGTTACAATCTTCCCCCTTAAATAAATTCGGTCCCCAGATTTAAATTTAAAACTCTCCCAAATACTAAAACATTTCAGCAAAACAATCAAATCGTCGGGGTTCTGAAATCATGAATATTTAAAACATATCATAGCGCGATGCATGCGTGATAGAAATGAGTGTAAAATTCAAAATCAAAACTCCGTCATGCATCACGCAATCATCGAAGTTATGGCGAAAATACAGTGTCAAAATCCAATACGAAACCAATATGATATACTCAAAATGATAATACGTATATAGTACGCATCGTTGTAATCGTCAAAACACCCAAATAGAAATGCATGCAAAATCCTTTTCAAACCGCCGTGCGATGCGCGTATCACGGCACAAGTAGCGGACGTTCATTATGAGGAAAATAGCTATATATATTTATCTTTTGTTTAATATAAACGTTCCGCCTTTTGAAAATGATTTAGAAGGGTTTCCTTCATAAAATTTCGTATCATCATGGACACGTAAGAAAATATTGAGACTATAGCTCCGTTTTGAAAATCTCTTCGGTAAATATCGATGCATGCAAAATACTCAGGTACCGTTCTCAGACCAGTCCTGCTCAGTTACTAAACCATATAGTATATATCATGAAAACATGATCCTCAAAATAAAATCAATCTCAAATATAACATACAAAAATACCACGTGTGTCTGGTGCATACGGAAATCGAAACCAAATACAGGTGCTACAAATGTGTACAGAAAAAGAACTAAGTGTAACAGGTATGCACAAAAACATGTGTCAAGTGCAACGGGTGTGCACGACAATAATATCAGGTGCATCTGAAATGCACTAAGAATCTCGATTTAGTGTATCTGGTGTGCACAAAATCGCATCAAGTGCGTCTTGTGTGCGCAGGAATTCCAATTAGGTGCACAAGGCGCACAAAAACATAAGTCCAGTGCACTAGGGTGCACGAAAACGAATATCGAGTATCAAAATCAAAATCAACGGTATACGACATACACCAAATCAAATCTGGTATACCGTGGTATATAAAGCCATAAATACGTGCATCTGTGAGCACAAAATCATATCAATACTGAAAGTGGGTGTATACTGCTCGAATGCATAAGTCAGAATCATATGCACACGGTGTGCATGAAATAAAAATCAAATGTCTCGAAATGCGTAAGAACCGAAAACAAGTGCAATGGGTATGCACAAAAACGAACATCAGTACAACTGATACATGAAAATATGAACAAGTGCACTATAGTGCACATAGAAAATATCAACCATAAAAAAAATCGTCAAAATATCAAAATCCAAAATGACTAAAACGTGACATATGAATTGCCAAAGCGCAATTTATACTAACAGTCATCGAGGCGCCCCTCCTTCAATGTCGAAATGTGTCGGCGCATCCAAGGCTGGCAGAGCAAGAGTATCTACTTGCCTTTTGCCCACGATCTGGCGTCTTCTTCTTTCAGGTCCTTGTTTTTCTTCTGCGGTTTGCCAGATACATGACTCATCGGCTCAACAGCCCTATTTGGAGTAATGACGGAATAGTTCCATTCTGGCGCTTCTCTGAAGATCTCCTGACCAATTAACATGGTCACCCGTAATGTATCTCGTCAATGATGGCAGTCTCTGGTCTACTGAGTGTGCGCGATACAATCGATGCTGGTTCCAGTTCTTATTGTGAAGTATTCCTGAAAGATCCCATCAGGGTCTCCTTCCCATATTATCTCTGCAGGACGGCTCAGAAGTTGTCACGCTTTACTTAATTCATTCCTTGTTCCGAGATAGCTGCATTCTCGTCATGACTTTCCTCTAGAAAACATGTCCATATCCAACGCCTCTGTGTGCGTATCGGGTCTCTGATATCGTCGGGGTAAAACGAAAACTCGTCAAAATTTCGCATGAATCTCTTACTTCGCTTCTCGTCAATATGGACCAGTTTGGAATTATCTCCTCGTAGCTGTGTGGATCGCGCTCCAAGTGGCTGCTTGGATCGCGCTCCAAGTGGCTCCGCTAATCCAAGCTACCTCATCACTAAACTCTTTAGTGAAAGAAACACACTATACCAAAGTGCTAATCTAGTGTATAATGGTGAAGTAGGGGTGTTGTTTGCTCACTAGGGGTCTCGCAAGCTCAAGGGTTCATAACTCATGTGAGGGATTGAACTTGGAGGTGGAGGTGAAGAAAATGGAGAGAGCTAGAGAGCAAATGATCTCAAGTGAGGAAAATAACTCAAGTATTGAAAAATGCAAGTCAAGAATGGCTTTATTTTGGGTTCACTTATTGAAGCATCTATATCTTTTTGAATAAAAAATGCAACCATGCTTCTATAGTTTACACAAATGAATAAACAGATATAAAAGATATGCTTCACCCCATTCCTCAAAAGTCTACCCATTTTCCACCTTATTTTCTATTATATATATATATATATATATATATAAAGATAAGCAAATAATTAGTGAGCAATAATATTAGTAAATATATAATTATATCAACTATAAATATATATCATATTATTAAATCAACACTTGATTTAATAATCCGGTTATATCACATATAGCCGAATAATATCATTTATCTATATATCACATTATCAAATCAACACTTGATTCAATAATCCGGTTATATCACATATAACCTAATGATATCAAACAACCGCCAGATTAGAATATGGTATCACATACTCGTATTTAATCAAGCCCCCGCACATATCAGCATATGTGCCCTACTTCGTTTCGCTTGAACTAGGAAACTTCTGTGTGGGACTCTAAAGACTCGTCAATACGCCAGCAATAGATGATGATCACATCAGTCACCCATAAGCCGTCAGCAGTACTAGCTGGACGTAACCGATACCCAGGTATTGAGCGATTAGAAGAACAACAAGTAAGCTTGTCCAAAATATCATTAAGCCTATAAGTAACTTACCGTACAATCCGATCTCTTCGTCTGATATGTCGCATATCGAGTCTGGGGGTGGAATCATCAAACCCTAATAACATGATAAGTCATGCGAATATGTAGCCTATAACGGTACGAGAAACTACTGATAACACTTACCAGTAAATCCCATCAACAGCCCTGGCCAGGGACTTCCTGTTATAGCCAATCGAGCATAGCGCAACATCAACTCCTTATACCGGGAGAGACGAAACCCCTCCTATCACTCATTGCCTCTATGTAACTTAGGACTGTACAAAAAATCCACCTGTTTGGACGACTCCTTTGAGCCGTGGTAAGGATGAAATCAAAGCACAGTGGGAACCACACAATGTTGGCTATAGTTCCCTCAAGGCAATTATCATAGTCATAGGCACGTGATTATGATGATTAAGGGAGGACCTATACGGATAGAACAGTCCTACTCGAGATGATAGTATGCTATCTGGTTTGTATTTATCATCATGTACATGCTTTATGTGGTATTACAGATCACTATTACATGTTGGTAGAGCCTATAGGATTCTTGCTTGACTTCCAGTATTATGATAGCGATCATATACGAAGGAGCTGGGTGGTCTATAAGCGCATCCTTAAATGTCTCTAGTCATGGGAGTATCGAGACTGGACATCAATACTCCAGTGTAGACTGGTGTATACTGATCGAGACCCTGACGAGGGGCGGTGGCAAGGTCTCACAAGCCATTTGTGTTAGTTTGTTCACCTAAGATAGTATACAGGTGCTCATTAGGTTATGAGTACACTAGACGGACTTGCCGGGAACCTGCTAGTTAGTACTATACCTATTGTCAGATAGCAGTTCCCAGGTGACATGTGTACAGGTTAGTCTGTCGACCTGAGATCGTCATTTGTCTCGTGTGAGTTCCCACTGTGCTTTGATTACTGCCCTACCACAGCTCAAAAGAGTCATGGAAACAGGTTTTAGTTTGGTACATTCCCGAGCCACATAGAGGCAGTGACCGAATCGTCGGGGATTCGCCTCTTCCGGTATTGGAGATTGTATTTGGACTCGGCGGTTATCGTGGGGATACCGACCGAAGTGTTGTACGACATATCGTCACGGCCAGTCGTGGTGACAGCACCTGAGTTATAAGGATTTGTGTGTCGATGCTAGACACGGTTTCATGATGTTTCGAGTGTCGGTGTTTGACGCTCAGGTTTCCATGATTTTTACGTATCGTCGGTGGACATACGTGGTTGATATCCTCATACATATATATATATATATATATACATACATAAAGGTATATTTTTTCATGATGTTTTGGGTGTCGATGTTTGACACTCAGGTTCCATGAGACTTACAGGATGTGAGGACCGATCTAAGGATGTGGTGCTGAGGATGTTGGGATTTGATGTGTCAGTGAGGGACACTGGGGGTTTTCTATGCTGATGATTTTGCATGAGGTTTTATATTATATCATCCCACACTCAGGATTATGTTGATATGCATTGCTTCATTTAGATGTAGTACCCTGATGATGTACCTTTACATGATTATTGTATATTCGTATTACCATACTCATGCTACCAGAATACATGTGATAGGTTTATCACTGTTCGTGCATACTTGCGATTACAGTATGATGTTATGTACTATTCATGAGTTGGCAACTCACCCCCGTTGTGCCATAGTGTTTTGCAGGGCTTACCCTCAGAGTAGTCAGGCAGGGCGTCTTATCATCTCTACTTTTGCGGATACCGCTGCGGTTGGCTGTGAGGCCTTTGGTATTAGGTGGGTTCGCGGTTATCCATTTTGTATATTTTATATCCTTTTGTTGGATCTAGTATTCTCCATCTACCACTTCTTGTATTTTACTTAGAGACGAGTTGTGAGGATTCGGTATTGTTTATATTTTGGTCACTTTGGGTGTCGTGCTCGTAGGAGCCGGTCTTGTTGTAAAGTTTTACTTCTTTATGCAGTTTTCTTTTATATTTCTTCGCTTCGGCGTCGTATATATGCTTGTGGTGGTTGTCTCCGCCGTTGGGCGTGTTTTGCTCCTGTTTGGGATGCTTTATATTTATTCTATATTGTACCCGTTTTCGGGGCTAGTTTTTACAAAAGAGGTGCTGGCGAAATTTTCAAGAAAGAAAAATGGAGTTAAAGATTTTACTTGAGATTTTCCGAATATTTTAAACTATGTTTTTCTCCGCTTATCTAGTTTTGGGTGGTTTAGATTTTTGGGTTTCGGCTTACTTAAGTTGCGTACGCCTGTTGACGTTACGTAATTTAAGTGCCGGTTACGGGCCAAATTGTGGGTCGTGACACTAGTGTATAGGCTTCTCATCCTAGCATGGGAGATGGTCTGTTCCACAGCCATCAGTACGTCGTACTGGAGATAGTATGTAGGTGCTCATTGGGTTATGAGTTACACTGGACGGACTCGTAGGGTATTGCTGGTAGGTACTATACCTATCGTCAGGTAGCAGTTCCCATATGACATGAGTACAGCTTAGTCCGTTGACTTGACACTGCTACTTCTCCTAAAGTGTGTTCCCACTATTCTTAGATTGCTACCCTACCACGGCTCTATTGAGTCATGCAAACAGGTAGTAGTTAGGTGCAATCCCAAAGCACTTGGAGGCAGTGGCGGTTAGATAGGTTTCGTCTCTCCCAGTATTGGGGGTTGATGTCGCGCTGTGTTCGGAACGCCATTACACAAAGTCCCTGGCCAAGGCAAACGAGATTTACTGGTAGGTACTTGATTGATGATGGTAATTCGTAGATTCGATATGAAAAGTATAATCAAAATCAAAGAATTTATAATCGCAATCAATAACGGGGTTGTTGTAGTTCGTTAATGAGTATGGGTCGTCCACTGAGATTCGTGTATTTATTCGTTCTTGCTTTAGTTGAGTCGAAAGAAATAGTAAAGAAAATCAACAAATTGTTTTAAGATTTGATTGAAGTTATCATTTCAAGAATTTTAAGAAATCGTTTTCTAGAAAGAAAATTCAAGAAAATGTTCAATATTTAGTTATCAAGAAAATTGAAGAAGGGCTTGTAAGATTCGTTAGGGATTAGTAGCAATGATGAATACTAAAATTGACTCATCTTATCTATTAATGAATTATAGCTAGATTGATGGCAATGAATGAAGATTAGGGATCTATTGAAGAAACTAGGGTTTCTCCTTCACTATCCCTTGTCTTTTCATTGATCATCATTCAAATCTAGCTTTTAGCAAAGAAAATCACCAATCATTTAATCCCAAATTGCAACGAAATTATCAAGAACGGTGATCTCGCTACAAATTTGGTCGTTGACGATTCTTTTTCCTAAAGTTCATAATTCTCATAAGACTTAAGATGAGTATAGGATTTCCTCACCATTTTATCTACCAAATTCCTTCAAATTCTTAGCAAGCGGAGATTTACTCACACATCATGAAAATAAAAGAATCACAATTAGAAATTTCATAATGTGAAAATTTAAAGAAAGCGAGAATTAACAAATGATCACCTTTATTAATCACTTCTAATTATACTTTCCTTCAATCCAAGATTACAAGAATTGCTCTCGATCACTCCCTTGAAGAGGTAACTATTCTATTGAATTTCTCTTTGCTCGATCTCCGTGAGACTTGGACCTGTCGAGGATCTCATGCTCTTGATGATGATTGGCTTCGCGTAAAAGATCTTGAATGTCGTCGCTCAATGTTGTTCTCAACGATTTTTGATTTTGGATCTTGAATTGGAATTGGATCTTGATTTGGTTTTGGATCTAAAGTTTTGTACCAAAATTCAACAACCAATTAATGTAGGCTTAGGTCCCTTTTTTTAGCCCTTCACCAATCTTTCACTAGAAGCTAGGCTAATCTTCACTAAGAAGCTAGGTAATTGTAGGGAAACTTCTAGAATAAGGTATTTATCAAGCTTCCTCAAGAAGCTAGACTGTTGTAGGGAAGTTTCCAGAACAAGATTGTTACAATGGAGCATCCTCAAAAAGCCAGGTAGTTGCAATGAAGCTTCTAGAAAAGTATCGTCACTCGATGCCCTAACTCGGCTGCGGATCCGCGGCGGATCGGCCTGACGTTTGGTGCGTTTGTGTCTTCGAACTTCTTCTTTCTTCTTGTGTTGATCTCTGGGTTTATATTTGATATCTAGAATCCTTTTTATCTCTTTTGAATCTTTGCCATAATTTAACTCTTTGATTTTCTTCGTTTTGTCTGCAAATTTGCGATTCCGATATCTGTCCTGAAATAATTTTCTACACAAAATCTCAATGAAGAATGTTGAGATATATAATATCATGCTTGAAATAATAAACACACAATTTCCTTCCAAACTGTTGATTATAATGTATAACACGTGATATTTGATATTTTCCATACGAACTTTAATCCGTGTTATATTTATAACAAACACCCTTAGATGTTTAGAAAAGTGAGGAAATTGTTATGTTAAAGATTGCAATTATTTCGACTGAAAAAATTCCCCCAAACTTGACTTTGATCGTCTCGAGCAAACTTCTTTTATTCAAGACAAGGAGAAAATAGAAAGAAAAGAAAAACTAACTAGCACACTTTCGTAGGCAAACACGATTACACTGAGTACGTGCAACAAGCCTTTAAATCTCTAGGTGTCCCTAGAAGGAGGAGAGTTGTCCCCTGAGGGTTTTCAACGGATTGCTCCCACAAAATCCTATAATAAAAGAAAGACTGTGAAAGTTACATATAAAGATAAGAATTATAAAATAAAGAACTTGAAAATCAGAGTTTTCAACTACACTAGCTTTTCGGTTGTCATGAGCGTTATCTTAATAGTCATGAAAAGATTTTAGAAATCACATCATCCCTCAATAAAACATCGCCATTATTCTTCATCCCTACCTTTCTTCCAAACACTGATCATAAACCCTTACGTGTGTGTAAAAGACATCCCTACACTCGGAGAATTCAATTCAAGCTATCATACTCTTGTCCATCTACCTCAGTACTTTTAGTCGGTGAATATTTTAGATGGAATTGCGCACACATTCTTCATGCGACCGTTAATACTTCTTGAGGTACTGACCGACCGATTACTAAATGTGCTCACATATCAGGTGTAATTAGCAATTTTCTCGTCTTGCAACACCTTAGGCTTAGCAGTGACTCCCAAACCAGTTGGTCTAAGGCACTAGGTGATGAATCACCTTCGCTATATTTTTTTTATGTTGCCTTGGTGATTACAAAACCAGTGTTCATTTTTATCTTCACCATTTTATACTTTTATGATTCATTTATTATTTATTTTCTTCATATTGTGGCTTTTAGACAAGAGCATTTCAAGGTATCATCTACTATTTCGAGTTTCAAGACGTGTGTAAGTGCGTATAGTAGGGTGTCAACATTCAGATGTTTGGCTTCCAGAATAGGAACAATTTTTCAGACTTATTTTTATTCTCAGATTTGTGACTTCTTTCATCTTACTAACTCTTGGGACAACGGCTCATAACTACTTATTACTAGTTTCGTTTAAGAAAACATCTAACTTTCTTGGTTTTCTTAAATTCTTCCAATATTTTAAATGTAATTTTTCACTTTCTAATCTTTTATTATAAAAAAAAATTAAAATTTTGTGCTTATGCAATGTATGATGCAAAGTGATGCGTAAATAAGTACAAACCTCCCCCAAACCTGTTTACAGCAGTGTCCTCACTGTTGTCTCTTTTAAATCTCAAAAAGCTGTAGGCCTGGGAGGAAAAGTTATTAACGGGGATAAGAATAAATGAACATGAAAATCCTCCCCCAAACTTATTTTTGGCTCACAATTTTGTGTACAAATTTTATTTTCAAGAGCCAAAAATATACCCCTCTCCCAAACTTGAGTTAAACAATATTAAGCATTTTAAGAGGGGGTAAAGTTATTGGTTAATGTCAAGCTTTGCAAAGACCAAAAGTTAATACCAACCATTCAAATATTTTGTCGATGTAATGCACCGGTTGGTGGAAGAACATGTTATGTAGAGCTAAGAAGAAGTGGGGAAGAAACAAAAGGTGGTATGGAATGGATTTGTGTCTCGATTTGGAGAGACGACGCAATGATATTGATGGATTACTCGCATTCTCGTTATTGTTAAGAAATAAGGGTGATGGTTCAACTTCATTGGTTTGGGGTTGATTCATCATAACTCCCGTGTCTGCCAAGAACGCGAGTTCATCAGTGAAAATTTCTTCAAAGTTTTCATCGATATCCCAAAGAATATTCTCATTTGAAAGAACGGGATGATACTCAGACTCCACAACAGGTTCATAATAAGTGTTAAATGTTTACTCGGACAACTCGAAAGAAGGGTCCGTATTTGTATAATACATCGCTAGGTCAAACAATAACGTACTAAAGGAGTCTGGATCTGTATCGTGAAACTATTCTAATTCGCTGCTGTCGACATCCATTAATTCGACAGAACATACTCGAGTATGAGGTTCGGAGGGTTGACTTCCCAACTTGTAAATGTTAAGCTCAATTGACCTATTCCCGAAGGATAGGTTCATAGAGCCGTTTCGATAGTTGATTACAGCGTTAGAAGTAGCCAAAAAGGATCGACCGAGAATCACCGGAATTTGGTTCCGTGGGTTCGCTACAAGCTGTGTATCTATAACAATAAAGTCCACAGGGAATATAAATTCCCCGACTTTTAACACATCCTCAAGCTCACCCCTAGGTTTGGTAATAGATAGATCGGCCATCTGTAGAGTTGTGTGCGCGGGCTTTAACTCTCCGATACCTAATTGCTCATAGACAGAATATGGAAGCAAGTTAACACTAGCGCCTAAATCGAGTAAAGCACGATTGATATTTTTACCCCCAATAGAAATAGAGATTGTAGGACAGCCGGGTCCTTACGTTTCTTGGGTAATTGCTGTGTAAAAGCTATGCTTACATTACTTGACATGAATACATTTTTGGGCACTTGAGTTTTTCTCTTCCTAGTGCACAAGTTCTTAAGTATTTTTGCATAGGACGGAACTTGTTGTATAACATCTAGGAGCGGGATATTTATGTTAACTTACTTAAACATTTCTACAATCTTCTCCATTTGTGCGTTAGGTTTGTTGAGCCTCAACCTATCTGAAAATGGAGCTTTATCAATAAGTGTTTGGTCCAACATTTGTGGAGAAGTTTGTGGGGGTAGAATCAATCCCAGAATTGGAGTGGGGATCATCTTTGGTTGACTAGAAGAAGTGGGCTGAGGGTTCGAGCCTTTGGGAAAACAGAGAATAGGCTCGGAAGAAGAAGGTAAACTAGACGAAATAGGGTCAGAAGTGGAAGTGGAAGTGGAAATGGAAGCCGGGGTGGCATTGATTGTTTCATCATTATCAATCTCAATCTGTTCACTGACTTGGTTATTCAGCACTTTTCCGGATCTCAATGTTGTAATGGCATTCACATTGTAGTGTTGTGAATGCCCAGGATTCGGTTGGGTTTGAGATGGAAGTTTCCCTTTCTCTCTAGCACTCATTTCGGCGTTTAATCGTGCAATTTGTGCTTCTATCGATTTAATACTCTCACCGTGGGAGGCGGAGTCCTTCTTTATAATATCGGAAAAAGACTTTATATCAGCCGAAATTTGCATGAAATTTTTCATAAACAAATCCAAGGTTTATTCGAGTGAAGAGGAATTATCAATACCGGCCAATTGCAAAGAATTATTATACGGTGCAGAAGTGTTGGCTGGATTTAGAAAATTTTGTGGTTGAGAGGGGTGCTGACTCAGTTGTGGTGGTTGCTGTGTTTGTAGAGGGGCCCTTTGAAAGTTATTTTGGTTTGGAACCATATTTTGAGTTTGGTGTTGGTTCCAAGCAAAATTATGGTGATTCCTCCAACCCTGATTGTATGTGGAAGAATAAGGATCGTTTCTAGGTTTCTGTTAAAAAGAAACATTGGTGTGTTCTTGACCTCGAAACGGAGAATTTAAAAGACATTCTTCCGTCAAATGTGATGGATCGGAACAGCATCCATACACAGTTTTGGGAAGCGTGTATTGGTTTAAGGAGGCTGAAGAGATTTTGTTTTCTATAGCATCGAATTTCCTTTGTATTGCAGCCATTTCAGCTTTCATTGCGATGGAAACCTCGAGCTGATTGATACCTTCCCTAGACGATGGGTGACTAACACTTTCCCACTGCATAGTGTTTCCATCAAAATCTTCCAAGAATTTCCAAGCTTCACCATCGTCCTTAGATAGGAACTTGCATTGGCACATGATTTCAAGCATATGCTTTGTTGTTGAATTAATGCCCTCATATATAATGCAACAAAGATCCCATCTATTGATTCCATGATGAGGACATTAGATAAGCAGATCCTTAATCGTTCAAAGCATTTCCAAAATGATTCATTGGGAAGTTGGGTAAATTGGAAGATCTCGCTTCGAACGCGGGCGGTCTTATGATTGGGATAAAATTTCTTAAGGAATGCTACAACTAATTTGTCCCATTTAGAAATAGAATGTGCGGCAGTATTATAAAGCCATTTTTCGGCTAGATCGCACAAAGAAAAAGGGAGAAGACGTAACCGCACAGCATCTACAGAAAGTTGTGACGTGCCAATCATTACACATACGTTTTCGAATTTGTTTATAAAAACGTATGTGTCTTCAAACTCAAGCCCGTGAAATTTGGGTAACAGTTTGATAAATTGGGTTTGATTTCAAAATTATCCCCATTGGCTGGTAGAATAGAAAGACAAGTAGGAAGGAGACCACGTGAAGGATAGCATCTCTCCTGGAGAGAAATGCGCGGTAGATTCTGCGCACCTGCGGGTGGTGGCAGAGTGGTGTTATTGAAATTCGATGGATAACCGTCCATCTCGATCAATGTGGTGGGTGGTGGGTGGTGGGGAAAAAGAAAATGAAGAAATACCGATTTCGGAGTCGATAGAAGAAACGCGGACAAGACGGGCATTAGAATCCCGTGTCCGGCCGAGCATGCACTAAACGGTTTAGCGCAAGTGGCAGCGTTTCTGATAATTAGAGAAAGTGGTTTGTTTTAGTTTTTGGTTTGTTTTTGAAAAAGACGGATTTTGAAAAAATCACACAAAAAATGCACAATCAACCCTAGACCTACGGTCACCTAGGTCAAGTCACTAGACCGCTCATAGACTTCCAAGGGATAAATCGCAGGATAAATCCTCTACTACCTCTTTATCCCTCCTGTGGCCAGGTAAGTGGGAGGTATCCGCTACGTAAGTAGCGGGCCTAATTAAGTAACTACTTGCCTTAGACACACTTGCCTAGACACCACAAAAGAAATGCGGATAAGCAGTAGATTACCCAAGACCTTCCTTTGTCCTAATTGAGCGCGATGGTCCTTAGAGTATTGTCTAGATATTTTTTAGTTAATGAAGGGTGATGCGGATGCTAGTTTTGTGATTTGCGGGGCTTAGGAAGGGTAATGAAATCCCCACCTAATCTAATTTCGGTCTTTGCCTCTTAATTTCCGTATTAAAATATGCAAAACAACCAATATCAAAACACGCAACAAGAATTTTTTTTTTAAGCGGCGAATTTTTGCAAAGAATCTTACAGAAAAGTGTTATTGGACAAGATCAGAGGAGAGATAAGAAAGTATAGAATATACCAGAGAAATTTGAAGCAGTGAATCACCAACTCAGCGGAGGATCCGCTGCAAAAACCATGAATCCGCCGCGGTTCCGCGGTGGAAAGGAGGAGTTAGGTGATGTTCTTTTTACTGTAGCTTCCTTTGCTCCTCTGGAATCTTCAAAACGTCTCTGAATCTTGATCTCTCTGCTACAGTGATGCCAGATTCCCTCGCAAAAATTCAAACACTAATCGTTAAGCACACGATGCAATTTTGATTTAAAATATTGATGGAATAATAATACTTCAACTCAAATAGCAAAAACGAACAAATTACGCACGCATCCCTGGCAACGGTGCCATTTGATTGATTAAAAAGAATGAATGTTCATTTCTTCGATTTTTAAAAGAAAGAATATAGTAGTAAAGAAGCGATGATGATGTTTTAGCCGTAAAAGTAACCGCAATCAATAACGGTGTCGCGTGTAGCGGGCGTTAGTGAGTACGGGTCGTCCTCTGGGATTCGTGTATTAGATCACTCTTACTTTAGATGAGTCGAAAGAAATAGTAAAGAAAATCAACAAATTGTTTTAAGATTTGATTGAAGTTATCATTTCAAGAATTTTAAGAAATCGTTTTCAAGAAAGAAAATTCAAGAAAATGTTCAAGATTTAGTTATCAAGAAAATTGAAGAAGAGCTTGTAGGATTCGATAGGGATTAGTAGCAATGATGAATACTAAAATTGACTCATCTTATCTATTGATGAATTATAGCTAGATTGATGGCAATGAATGAAGATTAGGGATCTATTGAAGAAACTAGGGTTTCTCCTTCACTATCCCTTATCTTTTCATTGATCACCATTCAAATCTAGCCTTTAGCAAAGAAAATCACCAATCATTTAATCCTAAATTGTAACGAAATTATCAAGAACGCTGATCTCGCTACAAATTTGGTCGTTGACGATTCTTTTTCCTAAAGTTCATAATTATCATAAGACAAAAGATGAGTATAGGATTTCCTTACCATTTGATTTACAAATTCCTTCAAATCCTTAGCAAGCGGAGATTTACTCACACATCATGAAAATAGAAGAATCACAATTAGAAATTTCATAATGTGAATTTAAAGAAAGCGAGAATTAACAAATGATCACCTTTATTAATCACTTCTAATTACACTTTCCTTCAATCCGAGGTTACAAGAATTGCTCTTGATCGCTCCCTTGAAGAGGTAACTATTCCGTCGAATTTCGCTTTGCTCGATATCCGTGAGACTTGGACCTGTCGAGGATCTCGTGCTCTTGATGATGATCGTGTTCGCGTAAAGGATCTTGAATGTCGTCGCTCAATGTTGTTCTCAACGATTCTTGATTTTGGATCTTGAATTGGAATTGGATTTTGATTTGGTTTTGGATCTAAAGTTTTGTACCAAAATTCAAAAACCAATTAATGTAGGCTTAGGTCCCTTTTTATAGCCCTTCACCAATCTTCCACTAGAAGCTAGGCTAATCTTCCTCAAGAAGCTAGGTAGTTGTAGGGAAATTTCTAGAATAAGGTAGTTATCACGCTTCCTCAAGAAGCTAGGCTGTTGTAGGGAAGTTTCCAGAACAAGGTTGTTACAATGGAGCATTCTCAACAAGCCAGGTAGTTGCAATGAAGCTTCTGGAAAAGTATCGTCACCCGATGCCCTAACTCGGCCGCGGATCCACGGCGAATTGGCCTGACTCGGCCGCAGATCTGCGGCCGTTTGGTGAGTTTGTGTCTTCAAATTTCTTCTGTCTTCTTGTGTTGATCTCTGGGTTTATATTTGATATCTGGAATCCTTTTATCTCTTCTGAATCTCTGCCATAATTTAACTCTTTGATTTGTTGTGTTTTGTCGGCGAATTTGCGATTCCGATATCTGTCCTGAAATAATTTTCTGCACAAAATCTCAATGAAGAATGTTGAGATATATAATATCATACTTGAAATAATAATCACACAATTTCCTTTCAAACTGTTGATTATAATGTATAACACGTGATATTTGATATTTTCCAGACGAATTTGTAGTCCGTGTTATATTTATAACAAACACCCTTAGATGTTTAGAAAAGTGAGGAAATTGTTATGTTAAAGATTGCAATTATTTCGACTGAACAGTACTCCAGTAGTTTCTTAGAGTGTTTTGGACTGTACTCTGACACGACTTATACCGCTATTAAGGGTTTGACGTTTACCATCCCCCTAGGCTCGATATGCGATACTCTTAGACGAACAGACCGGACTGTACGGAGATTGCCACAGATAGGCTCAGTAGAAGTTTGGATGAGCTTGCTCGTTGGCCTTCTTATCGACAGATACCTGGGTAGCCGTTACGTACAGCTAGTGCCGCTGACGTGCTTGTGGTTAAACCCACTTCCAGAGTACTGTCGGGTCTTTAGAGTCCCACACAGAAGGTTTCCCAGCTTCGGGCGAAACGATGTAGTGGTCGTATGGTTTTACGACAGGGTTCGATGACATACGTGTACTTGTGCGCATGTGATGTTCGAGTGGACAATACTAGTGGGCTTTAGTTTAAGCCGGATCCTAGTATTTGATTATTGGATTAGCTTCGTCTCATAGTATTCGTGTTTCTCGGAACACGGAAGCGGGTATGTATATACGGATGAGAGGGGGTATAGAAGGAGACACCTCATTAGGCTTTTTGACCATTGACTTAGTCAAAAAAATGAGGTGAAGAAGAGAATTTGTTATTTTTGGTAAATGATAATTATATAGCATGGCTACTTTGGTTGACCTTTTGACTTGGCTTGACTTGTTGACCTTAGATATTTTTGTGAAATATTTTTGACTCTAGGTATTTTGGTGAGATATTTTCCATGCCATGCTTATGGTCATATAAAAGTTAGCCATTCTATTTTTTATTATCATTATCTCAAATACATTCTCTTTCCTCAAGCTTGCTCTCTCCTTCTTCCTCTCAAACCCTAGTGTATCATGTGTTGATAATGAAGGGTTAATGAGACTTAGCTACTCTAAATCACTACTCACTCTAGGTTACTTAGTTTAGCACACCAAGTGATCTAGTTGCCTCATCTTGGAGGTTTAGCTCAAGGTTGGAACTCTCGGGTGGATCATCTACGATTTCGAGAAGCCGACAAGGAGGTGCTTTCCATTTCCACTCCAAGGAGCTTGCGAGGTGAACGAGGACAGCGGTAACACAAGAAGGACTTGGAACTTTTGGTATAATCTTCTTACATAGTAGATAATATCTCTAGTTAGTTTGTTAGTTATGGTTTAGTAAGATCTTGGTGTTAAAGTCGATGTTACATTGCTTGTAAAAATCATTTTTTACCCGTTCCGCCTCCCCGCAAACCCGTGGGGTGTGAAACGTCGACTTACAGTGGTATCAGAGCCGACTAAACCATAGCTAACAGTTTAAACGACAAGTAAAACTACGAAACCGAAATAATCCGAAAATGTAACGTTTCTGAAATCATTATGCGAATTTTTCCGTTTTAGGGTAAAATAGTCGGTATTTTCCGTTTTAACCCGATTGTGATCAAACCTCTGTACAGACTTGACTGCGCCTAGATTAACTAGAATAGTGCTAGTGCGCGGGGTTTGGAGGTCAATTGGAAGTTTTGGTTCATATAGAATTTTTTCCTAATTAAAATATTATTTTAATGTGTTATTTATGCACTTAATTATTGCTTCTTGTGAGTGTGTCTTTTTTTGGCCAAATTTCCTTTATCATTCTTGCCTTGGCCGAAATTGTTGTGGTGGGGATTCTTTTGTTTTGCTAGTGAGTCATTGGTTCTAGAATGAGCATGGTTCATTGTTTGCATTGATTGCTGTTGGAATGGATTGGATATTTTTGTTGTGATATTTTTTGATTATGGTCACCCTCTCACTTGCACCTACTCTCCCCCCCCCACTTGATAATTCCAGCAAGGATTTTTCTGCTAGTGGCCGAGCACTAAAAATAGGAGGGGCTGATTTGGTGTGAAGAGCAGCACAAAACTTCCTTTGAAAAAAATTCCTTAGCTCATTTTTCATCCTCACTTCCATTTTAGCAACTTCGATTAACCTTCACCCAATGGCTTGGGTGCCTTGAGACAAAGTATTCTACACTATCTCTACTTCAATCTTGGACATGTCGGTTAGCAAACTTCATGTCCAAGTTGCTTTAGTTTGAAGCGGGAGCCCGTATAAAGATTCGTTGACGTGGTGCTACTTCGACGAGGAGATCGGAGATGCCGTGAGGAGTGTGGAATGATAGCTAAAGACCGAAAGACACGGATCGATCGGTATAATTTCTTAAACCACTTTACAGTTTACTAGTTAGGGTTTGATGTGTTAAATGGTTAATCATGAAGTGTAAACTTGGAAATCTTAATCAATTTGTGAGAACGATAATTGTTAAAATTCCTAATTTGTCTAATTGAGTTTTTAGCAAACTAAGTTTTTTCTAAATCCTATTTGGGTGAGACTAAAATTGTGGTAATGATTTGGATAACTAAGTTAAGCTAATTTGTGTTGTTGGAAATCGCTAGAATTGTTAAATTTCTAGACTTGTGCAAAATTTTTTATATTGATACTTACTAGCTTTTCGGTAAAATAAAACGTGGGTTTTAATTGTCTAGGAGATGACGTATATATTATTATCGACGATAATTATATGTGTTGTGATTGAGTATTGGTGCGATGGGATTTTTGGCGTGGCAGTTTTCTAGTATAGCAACCCTAGTGAGGGTTTTGGCTCTATTTTCCAGTATTTGAATTTCTTGGTTTTGCGACTAGATATGGTATTTGGTCGTTGGACGTTTTTACGTCAACGACGAGAGTTGTTTGGTTGTTTTGCATGCGCAGGCTATATGTTCTAACCTATGAACGCACCGCGTGCCGTTTTTGGATTTCGGAATTTAATGTTAATAGCTTTGCGAATTCATATTAATTGTAGGTACCTTCGCGTGGATTTCGAGATGAAGAAGCGCATCGACTACGGCTAAGCGAGGAGTTTAGCAGGTGAGTAGATTTATATCTATGGGGGAAATCTGGTAAATGGCGTATAGCACCCCCGTAAACTTTGATATGGAAGATCGTTTGATTATTATATCATGATAATGATATGCGACGGACATGATTGTAAGATTTACAAACGATAATATGATAGAAGTTGATGCTAATGGACATATTGACTTATGAGAATATGAAATGATAAGTGAATCATGATGGCTACAAATTGAAAAAGAACAGTGTGATGTTTATATTATTGTGATGCGAGATATTAATGTGATGAACGAGTATACGATGTGATATAATGACTTAGTGTGATATGTCGTTATATGGATTTCGAGTCGATATAGGATTGTTGACACCTTTATAGGTCCCCTGATACAAGATTGACATGGATGTGACATGAGAGATAGGTATATATTTATATGGATAATGTTTTGCATATTGAGTGATATGCCGTACGAGACTTAGATTCGTACCCCGATGTTGTATAGGTTAATAGAATCCTTATTTGTTTAATGCCGCAGTACGTTAGATTACCATACACGATGAGTTTTACTTGTTGATTTATCCATACCCTTGGTTAGAGGATGTCGTACGATAAATTGTACCGTACGTGATGTTGTGAGGCTGGATGCCGATTGATAGATTCATCGACTCGGTCATATTAGATACGTATACCTTATAGCTTTTAGCTGATGATGTATTCTATGTTACGATCATGTTATTCTCATTGCATTAGATATACCTGTGCTAGTGCACCTACACCATTATCGATGATGCGTATGTTACACTTACACAGATTTGCCAGTTCACACACCTTCATCATCGATAATTGCCATGTCACTACACAGTAGAATTGCTACATCATGCCATGATATATTTGCTATGTTCATATCACTGTTCCACGTTGCATGAGATATACGGACATGCTTGCATCCTGTTATATGTTGCATACATACTGACATGTACACCCACATACTTGGTTACAGCTACATGTACTTCATGTATACATTCTGACATGTACACCCACATACTTGGTTACAACTACATGTACTTCATGCATACATACTAACATGTATACCCACACATCTTGCTATAGGTGCATATACCCTAAGTGGTATTGTATTGACATGTGATATTGAGACATTGGTTATTGTGCTATTGTGCTTATGAAATGCATCATACATACTTGCTTACATGTAGATACTTATACCTTACTACAGTTACATGTACACCTCATATGATGCTGCACTTGATTTCGGAGGATTTGGGAACCGCATGATATATTTTAAAGCTAGATTCATTTAAAAGAGCGGTTTTCCCTTAATATGCTCATATTGCTGTTTTATGTTGCATATATCAAATTTACAAGGATTTACGCATTAAAATATGGTTTTCATGTGATTTATGGATTTGAGAAGAGTGGGGGTGTTTCAAGAAATTTATGTATTATTTGAAAACCCGGTTTCTCTTGATATGATATTTCAGTGCGGCCACCATGTGTTTTCTCGGTTCTGAGATTGGCATGTGACACCCGATTCGATGAGCGCGAGGCACCGTCTGTGGGTACATGGTGGACCCGGTACGGTACCCCAGGGCGAGAGATGATTTCGTGGTGTAGACGATGAGCCTGGCAGAAGGACCACTACCTACCGGTGATATTATTTGGACTCGGCAGATATCTGGGGGATACCGACCGGAGTCGTGTTCAGACATGCTATGTGGATTGCGGGTGTCGATGTGGACACTCGAGTTCCATGAAATGTACTGACATTAGGGCCAGTCATGGTGACGGCGCCTGACAGATGAGGATTTACGTGTCGATACTAGACACGGGTTTCATGATGTTTCGAGTGTCGATGTTAGACACTCAGGTTTCCATGATTTGTTGTGTCGCGAGGGACACACGTTGATTTATATCCTCATTTTACCTGCATATGCTTTTATGATATTTACATGCAGGAGTTGTTATGTCAGTGGTTGACACATGGACGAGATCCACTGCATACATGCATTGATTATATTGTTGGACAAGATCCACTGCATACATGCATTGATTATATTGTTGGACGAGATCCACCTGCATACATGCATTGATATATTGTTGGATGATATCCACTTGCTATTAGGTATTTATTATGTGTTGGCACATATGCAGATACGGTCACCCTAGATATCATAGTATTACCTTTATGATATAGTTGGCCTAGAAATCGTTGTTTATTTCGATTTCTACCTGGTGATGTTTTTCTATTCACGAGTTGGCAACTCACCCATGTTGTGCCACAATTCTTGCAGGTTGACCGCATGGATCAGTTGCGACATCGCTGGCACACAGCTTTTTTCGGGTGACTTGCTTGTGGTAGGTGGTACATGTTTGTAAGTCGATGTTAGACACCCCACATGATGCGGAGAGGCGGAATAGGTAAAACAATCATTTTGTTTAAACTAACATCGACTAACTTTACGGATCTTTGCTAAACCCTAACTAACAACAACATAGAAGTGATTAGCTACTATGATAGATGATTATACCTAATGAATCAAGTCCTTCTTGTTCTCGTTGATCACCTCCTCGTCGGCCTCCTCGATGTGATAGAAGATCCACCCGAGAGCTACTTCTCCAAGCTTTAACCTCTCACTTGAGGTAACTAGGTGACTATGTGTGCTAATCAAAGCAACATAGAGGATATAGAAGAGGATTAGGGATCTATTAGTCTTGCTAACCCTAGGATCTCAACATATGAGAGGATTAGGGTTAGGGTTGAAGAGAGAGAGAGCTTGAGGAGAGAGAATGTGTAAGTGAGAATGAATAAATATCTTAAGTCATTTGGATAAATAATGAAGCATCAAAATATCTAGAAAATAATATCTCAAAATATCAATCATGCTTCATTAATTACCTTGAGGTGAATCACCTCATGACTCATGATGTAATTAATGAAAATCACACATCATCTCCTCCACCTCATTGAGATTAATTCATAAATGAATTAAAGCATAATGAGTCACCTTTCTTCTAGAAGTTTCTCGAGTAATTACGAGAACGCAACTCCTATCCGTGAAAACACGGAAATACTGAGACTGTATAAATCCAATAATCCAATACTAGAATCTGGCTTAAACTAAAGCACGCTAGTAAAAACTGTCTGAACATCGTACGTGCATAAATACACGTATGTGTCCGAACCCTGTCGTAAAACCATACGACCTCTATATCGTTTTGCCTGAAGCAGGGAAACTCTCTGTGTAGGACTCTAAAGACTCGACACTTACGCTGAAGTGGGTTTAACCACAGGCCGCAAGCGGTACAAGCTGTACGTAACGGTCCCCAGGTAGATGTCGAAAAGAAGGCCGATGAGGAAACCCATCCGAACTCCTACTGAGCCTGATGTGACAATCTCCGTACAGTCCGGTCTGTTCGTCTAGGACTATCGCATATCCGGCCTAGGGGGCGGCAAGCGTCAGTCCCCTGTAAGTGGTATAAGTCTTGTCAGAGTGAAGCCCATTACACCTTAAAAAGCTACTGGAAATCCTACCAGTAAATCTCATTTTCCCTGGCCAGGGACTTTGCATAATGGCTCTCCAGACACAGCGCGATATAAACTCCAAATACCGGGAGAGACGAATCCTATCTAACCGCCACTGCCTCCAAGTGCTTCGGAACTGCACCCAACTGCTACCTGTTTGCACAACTCTTTTGAGCCATGGTAGGGTAGAAATCTAAGAACAGTAGGAACACACTC
This sequence comes from Agapanthus africanus, assembly GCA_030015575.1. Taxonomy (NCBI): domain Eukaryota; kingdom Viridiplantae; phylum Streptophyta; class Magnoliopsida; order Asparagales; family Amaryllidaceae; genus Agapanthus; species Agapanthus africanus. Next base: position 386,123,991 of record CM057345.1, on the reverse strand, counting down.
GAGACGAAGCAGCAGTGTCAAGTCTGCGGACTATGCTGTACTCATGTCACCTGGGAACTGTTAACTGACGACGGGTATAATACCAACCAAAAGTTCCCTGCGAGTTCTGTCCGGTGTACCCGTAACCCAACGAGCACCTGTATACTATCTCCAGTACAACGTACTAATGGCTGTGGGACAGACCATTTCCCCTGCTGGGATGAGAAGCGTACACACTAGTCTACTCCGGAGTATCGATGCCCTGTCTCGATAATCCTACGACTAGGGATCTGAAAAAGGATATGCTTGTAGACTACCCAGCCCCCACTAGTGTGACTGCCATTACAACGCTGGTAGTCAAGCAAGATCCTAAGGGCACTATCAATATGTATTCGTGATATGCTAACATATACATATATTAAGATAGAAACAAACCAAGTAGCGTACTACCATGTTTAGCAAGACTGTTAATATAACTGTGAATATCCCAAGCTTCCATTAAGTAATATACATGCTAGTATGATACAATAATGGCCCCTAGGGCATATACACTAACAATCTCCCACTTGCACTAGGGCCATGTACTGGCGTATCGAAAACCTATCATCTCGAATAGCCTTTCAAACTGTTTCTGGGGTAAGGCCTTTATGAATGGATCTGCAGTGTTCTCCTCTGTAGCAACTCTCCGGACCTTGATCTCCCGGCGATCTATGACCTCCCTGATCAGGTGATACCGCCTTAAGATGTGTCTAGACTTCTGATGGGACCTGGGTTCCTTTGCTAAAGCTATAGCCCCATTTTTGTCAGAATACAGAGGTATTAGATCAACAATGGATGGAACCACCTGAAGTTCTGTGAGGAACTTCTTCATCCAGACTACTTCTTTTGCGGCATCGCAAGCAGCGATATACTCCGCTTCCATCGTCGAGTCGGCAAAGGTGTCCTGCTTGGAACTCTTCCAGCAGACCGCCCCTCCATTGAGGGTAAAGACATAACCTGACATGGACTTGGAGTCATCCTTGTCACTCTGGAAGCTGGAGTCAGCAAAAGCCTCGATCTTGAGGTCTTTTCCTCCGTAAACCAAGAACATATCCTTAGTCCTTCTCAGGTACTTTAGTATGTTCTTTACTGCTATCCAGTGTTTCTCCCCTGGGTCTGACTGATACCTGCTTACCACGCTCAGTGCGTAAGCTACATCTGGTCTGGTGCACAACATCGCATACATTATAGAGCCTACCGCAGAAGCGTAGGGTATAACTGACATGCGATCCCTTTCCAAATCAGTCTTAGGAGACATCTCTTTGGATAGGGTATTCCGTGAAAAGCCGGCAAACTACCGCGCTTAGAATCTTCCATACTGAATCTTTTCAGTATAGTATTGATATACCTGGACTGCGAAGTCCCAATATCCTCTTGGATCTATCACGACAGATCCGGATCCCCAGAATGTAAGAGGCATCACCCAGGACTTTCATGGAGAACCTGTATGACAAGAATCCTTTGACAGATTGTAGCATAGGAATGTCATTTCCTATTAAGAGAATGTCATCCACGTACAAGACGAGAAATACGACAGTTCGTGCTACAATTTTACTATATATACATGGTTCATCTGGATTTTTGATAAAGTCATATTCATTGACCGTTTCATCAAAACAGATGTTTCAACTCCGCGATACCTGCTTTAGTCCATAAATGGACTTAAGCAACTTGCACACTTTCCCGCTGCTCCCACTCTGATTGAAACCTTCTGGCTGATCCATATAGACGCACTCTTCTAAATTACAATTTAGAAAAGCCGTCTTTACGTCCATCTGCCAGATCTCATAATCATGGAAGACGACAATGGCAAGAAGGATACGAAAGGATTTGAGCATAGCCACTGGAGAAAAAGTTTCGTCATAGTCCAAACCAGGTCTTTGACGAAAACCCTTTGCAACAAGTCTAGCCTTATAGATTTCCACCTGTCCATCTACACCAATCTTTTTCTTGAAGATCCACTTGCATCCTATGGGTTTTACCCCATCTGGAGCAAAGTCCAAAGTCCATACTTTGTTGGTGTATATGGACTCCATTTCGTTCCGCATTGCATCCAGCCATCTTACTGAGTCGCCGCTCTGGATGGCCTGCTGGAAGCTAGTAGGTTCATCATTATCAACGATGAAATCTTCCCTATCCCGTCTATGAGAAAACCGTAGTATCTCTCAGGTGGATGAGACGGCCTACTACTCCTGCGGAGGGGTGCGAGAATGTCCTGTTCTTCCTGAACTTCTGGTTCTACCAAACTTTCTGTAGTAGTTTGTGGTTCTGGAATTTCTTCCAGTTCTATTGCGCTCCCACTTGTTTTCTTTTCTAAAATCTTCTATTCTAGAAAATGGGCATTACGAGAAACAAAAACATTTTGTCTCTCTGCTTAATAGAAATAATACCCCTTGGAGTTCTTTGGATATCCCACAAACTGACACTGCACTGATCGTGCCTCGAGTTTGTCCGCATGCTGCTTTTTAACAAAATCTGGACATCCCCATATTTTCAGATACTGAAGATAGGGTTTCTTCCCACTCCACATCTGATATGGTGTGGTAGGCACAATCTTGGTAGGAGCCCTGTTTAAAAGATATGCAGCTGATTCTAGCGCATAACCCCAGAAATATCGTGGTAACTCAGCATTACTCATCATGGAACGTACCATATCCAATACGGTTCGGTTCCGTCTTTCCGATACACCGTTATGTTGTGGGGTGTAAGGAGGAGTAAGCTGAGAGAGAATTCCTTTCTCTTTTAGGTAACCCAGGAACTCGGCGCTTAAGTATTCACCACCTCGATCAGATCTCAGTGTCTTGATACTTTTGCCAGTTTGGTTTTCTACTTCATTCTTATATTCTTGGAATTTCTCAAAGGCCTCGGATTTTTGTTTCATTAAGAAAATGAATCCATACCTTGAGTAATCATCCGTAAAAGTAATGAAATATGAAAAACCACCTCTTGCATGTATAGACATTGGACCGCATACATCACTGTGTATTAGTCCTAAGAGCTCGCTCGCTCTTACTCCATGTCCAGTGAATGGAGTCTTTGTCATCTTTCATTTGAGACATGATTGACAAGTGGCATAAGATTGATATTCGAACGGATCCAAATATCCTTCTCTATGTAACTTAGTTAACCTTGTCTTATTGATGTGACCTAGTCTACAATGCCATAAGAAAGCCTGATTTATATCGGGAGACTTTCTTTTTAGTGTGTTCTGGACATTGAAAATCTATAATTGGTTTAACACATATATACCGTTATCTAGTGTACCGGACCCAATCAAACCATGATTAAGGTGTATGTTAACAACATCGCTTACAAACGTAAAATCATAACCTTCTTTTGATAACAACGATACTGATATGATATTACACGTTAAACTGGGTACACAAAAACAGTTATGCAAAACCAAAATATGTCCACTCGTCAATCCAAGGTGATAATCCCCTACGGACACAACACCCACACTAGCTCCGTTAGCAACCAGGAGGGTCATATCACCAACCTTAACACTCTACGGTTTCTCAGTACCTGCAATGAATTGCATATATGAGATCCTGATCCGATATCCAATACCCAGGAAGTAGAGTTGATTGACAGACAATTTTCAATTACAAACACACCTGAAGTCGAAGCCACAGCTTGCTTCGGGTTCTGGTTCTTGGCAATCCAAGCTTTGCAATCTTTCTTCCAATGGCCTTTCCTCCGACAGTGGAAGCACTCGTCCTTTGCCACTACTGCCACCGCAACCTTTGCCTTTCCCTTAACTCCCACCTTACCAACACCACCTCTTGGTTTGGTAGCGGCCTTCTTCTTCCTTCCTTTGGCTCTTGCCTTGGACCCGGAAGAGGAAGCACCGCGAACAAACATAGTGAGTGTTTCCCTTACTTTCTGCAAGGTGCCCTCTTAAGGAGTTCTGGAAGTTCAACTTCTTTTCCTTGAATGTTGAAATTCAGAATAAACTGGGCGTAGATGGAAGGAAGGGACTGAAGAACCAAGTCTGTATATAGCTCGTTCTCTAAATTCGTCCCGAGGTCCGCGAGCTCTTCTATATAACCAATCATCTTTAGGATATGTTCTCCTACAGATGATCCGACGGCCAGCCTCGACTGAAACAAATTCTTCGAGGTCTCGTATCTAGCTATACGAGATTACTCTCCATACAGTTCCTTGGTGTGGAGAAATATGGATTCGAGATCAATATTCTCGTGCCTCCTCTGATGTTCATTATTCATAGAGGCAAGCACAATGCATTTGGCCTTCGCGCAGTCAATCTCCCAGGTCTTACGGATTTTCTTATCCGCGACACTGGATTCAGGACCAGGGGCAGAAGGTGCCTTTGTAGTAAGGACATACCCCAATTTGTCATAAGTAATTGCCATCTTGACATTCCAGAACCAATCTTTATAGTTTGGCCCTGTCAAAATATTTTTATCTAATAGTAACTTAAGGCCTTTCATGTTCTGGGTCGCTGCAATTGAGAGAGAGAGGGAACACTTTAGCATGATGCTCTTGTAAGTTTAGAGTGGTTTTTAGTTTATCTAAACTGGATGGCTCCCACTGTTTCTCAAATCCCTCCTCAAACCAAAAAGGAAGAACTAGTCAGGACTATTCTCACCGTACAATACTTGCTTAACCGTTCAGCCAGGCCGGTGTCGGTACTTCGAGGGAGGTTTTACGATGCTTTCGCGAAGTTCCTTAATTAAATAACCTCTTTTCTCCGGGGGCGTAGCCCCCCAGACACCTTGCTCGACACCTACTTGGTTTATAGCATTGATCGTTAAGTGACGAATCTCCTGATGAGTAGCGGATACTCACAGTAGGATCGGGATCCAAATATCATCGTGTGATAAAGCTGAAGGAATCCTACCAAAATTATTACACTCCAAATGGTATGCAACTCTTTGCAAATTTCAGTTTCTTTAGAAATTCCCGATATAATTTTCTGCCCCATGCTCTTATAACCTTGGCGTTAGTCAAAATGTCATAAGTCACATGTCAAGTTCTACCCCTGACGTTAATTTGAACCCATCCGTACATACCCCTGACGTTGGCCAAATGGTAATACGACTGTCCCAAACCAACTCATCTATCTATGCAACAAATGAATACCCAGCAGCTACCAAACACTATGCCTTAGCGTTGGTCAAAATACATAGCTTGAATACTACTGAATACCCAAATGAAATGACGGAGGGCTACGAATGGTTTTGGCGAAACCGTGAACGTAGTGAACTTGATATGATCGAAGGAACCTGATAGATTTTAAAAGGAGTGGTTAAAGCTCCGCAATTAAAAATATCTTCTGTTTTAAAAATAACCGAGTGGTTTCGTTTAAACTGTTCCATCGATTCAACTTTGGTTTATTTTCTTTGCATTCATATAATGCGTCCCATCAATTAACCTATCATTACAGAAAACAACTAAAATATAACGTCCTCTTATGCTATCTGCATTCGCCACTGGGCCCCGTCATTCACCCGTTAGGTTACTTAACTAACGACAGAGCGGGGCTGGGCTAGCGCGGGTGTAAAACATAAGTGACGCCTAATAGATATCATATATAGATATTGTACATTCGTCAGATGTAATAATAGGCATTTCAGATCACAGATGAACATATTGGATTTTCTACGAATCCGCATTCCTTTTGAGCCTGCAAAGAAAGACGGATTACACAGTCGCGATGAATAGCCAAAACCCCACCCTAGACCCCTACGGGTACGACAAACTACCCGCTAAGTACCTGAAATGAAGCGGTCTCCCTCAACAATGTGAGTAGGCCACTAAACATTTCAAAGTACCCGGTAGTTTGTGCACCCCACCTTGGGTCTATCCTAGGAGCAGAAAACAGTAAATGAAATAATACAACGGTGGCTACAACCTCAACCCGGATCTGCCCCGCAAAAGAATATTATAACAATTTACAAATTACATTTGAATGAAAGAAACACTCGTCTCATATCCCCGGCTATCCATTCACGACAATCCAACAAGTCCACACTCACAAACCAGTAAAAACCATTACAGAAATATGCAACCCCCTGCTAACCGACATACTAACAGTTAGGGGAGGTTTACGAACACATTAAACACATCACAGATATAATTAAGTTAGCCAAACATCTTAGAATTTTGATCAAGAAAACACAAATGATTCTACTCCAAACAATTCTCTGTGCACATAAAACCTGAGCAGAAACAAATCATCCCAGAAAACACACCATCAACACAGAAGAATAACTGAGCAAATTTGGGTTGACTCGGAGTCAACTCGGCCGCGGATCCGTGGCGGATCACTTGGATCGGTGGCAGTTCTGCGGTGCTATGGTCGAGTCACAGTCCCAAATTTCTTCACAATTCTTAAAATTCCCTGCTTGTATTTTTAAGGGTCCCTGAAAAAATTTTAGACCCCGTTTTAAAATCGACAGAAACATGGTGAAAATGATGTTTTTTTGGGTTCGTTTTGCGATCGAATTTCTAACAACTTTGCTAACATGTTAGTTATGGTTTAGCGAGGCTCTGATACCACTGTAAGTCGACGTTAGACACCCCACATGATGCGGGGAGGCGGAATAGGTAAAACAATCATTTTGTTTAAACTAACATCGACTAACTTTACGGATCTTTGCTAAACCTTAACTAACAACAACATAGAAGTGATTAGCTACTATGATAGATGATTATACCTAATGAATCAAGTCTTTCTTGTTCTCTTTGATCACCTCCTCGTCGGCCTCCTCGATGTGATAGAAGATCCACCCGAGAGCTACTTCTCCAAGCTTTAACCTCTCACTTGAGGTAACTAGGTGACTATGTGTGCTAGTCAAAGCAACATAGAGGATATAGAAAAGGATTAGGGATCTATTAGTCTTGCTAACCCTAGGATCTCAACACATGAGAGGATTAGGGTTAGGGTTGAAGAGAGAGAGCTTGAGGAGAGAGAATGTGTAAGTGAGAATGAATAAATATCTTAAGTCATTTGGATAAATAATAAAGCATCAAAATATCTAGAAAATAATATCTCAAAATATCAATCATGCTTCATTAATTGTCTTGGGGTGAATCACCTCATGACTCATGATGTAATTAATGCAAATCACACATCATCTCCTTTACCTCATTAAGATTAATTCATAAATGAATTAAAGCATAATGAGTCACCTTTCTTCTAGAAGCTTCTCGAGTAATTACGAGAACGCCCCTCCTATCCATGAAAACACGGAAATACTGAGACTGTATAAATCCAATAATCCAATACTAGAATCTGGCTTAAACTAAAGCTCGCTAGTAAAAACTGTCCAAATATCGTACGTGCATAAATACACGTATGTGTCCAAATCCTGTCGTAAAACCATACGACCTCTATATCGTTTTGCCCGAAGCAGGAAAACTCTTTGTATGGGACTCTAAAGACTCGACACTTACGCTGGCAGTGAGTTTAACCACAGGCCGCAAGCGATAGTAGCTGTATGTAACGATCCCCAGTTAGATGTCGAAAAGAAGGCCGATGAGGAAACCCATCCGAACTCCTACTGAGCCTGATGTGACAATCTCCGTACAATCCGGTCTGTTCGTCTAGGACTATCGCATATCGGGCCTAGGGGGCGGCAAGCGTCAGTCCCCTATAAGCGGTATAAGTCATGTCAGAGTGAAGCCTATTACACCTTGAGAAGCTACTGGAAATCCTACCAGTAAATCTCATTTGTCCTGGCTAGGGACTTTGCGTAATGGCTCTCCAGACACAGCGCAATATCAACTCCCAATACCGGGAGAGACGAATCCTATCTAACCGCCACTGCCTCCAAGTGCTTTGGGACTGCACCCAACTGCTATCTGTTTGCACGACTCCTTTGAGCCGTGGTGGGGTAGCAATCTAAGAATAGTAGGAACACACTCGAGACGAAGCAGCAGTGTCAAGTCGGCGGACTATGCTGTACTCATGTCACCTGGGAACTGTTAACTGACGACGGGTATAATACCAACCAAAAGTTCCCTGCGAGTCCTGTCCGGTGTACCCGTAACCCAACGAGCACCTGTATACTATCTCCAGTACAACGTACTAATGGCTGTGGGACAGACCATTTCCCCTGCTGGGATGAGAAGCGTACACACTTGTCTACTCTGGAGTATCGATGCCTTGTCTCGATAATCCTACGGCTAGGGACCTGAAAAAGGATGTGCTTGTAGACTACCCAGCCCCCACTAGTGTGACTGCCATCACAACGCTGGTAGCTAAGAAAGATCCTAAGGGCTCTATCAATATGTATTCGCGATATGCTAACATATACACATATTAAGATAGATACAAACCAAGTAGCGTACTACCATGTTTAGCAAGACTGTTAATATAACTGTGAATATCCCAACCTTCTATTAAGTAATATACAAGCTAGTATGATACAATAATGGCCCCTAGGACATATACACTAACAGGATTGTACCCCTCTTGTATTCATTATTCATATTGTATCTAGTCACTCCATCAATTCAGAAATTAGTAGTTGTATATGTTGCAGACTTTGAAGACTTATAGTTGCGAGACTTGAGCGATGGATTTTATGTTCGCTTCTGGGGTTGATGTCTTGCTTTACTTTATTTCCTTATGTGGATCTTCATCGTTGGGCGTCGTATACTTATTTTTTTATACTTGTGGTGGTTGTTTCCGCCGTTTGGCGTGATTTGCTCCCGTTTGGGGATGCTTTATTTTATTCTGTGTTGTACCCGTTTTCGGGGTTAGTTTTTACAAGGGAGGTGCTGCCCAAAATTTTCAAAAGACAAAACATGATTTACTATATCTTTATTTCAAAGCTTCACCTCTTTATTTCTTAAAAAGGTTTAGATTTCTGGGTTTCGGCTTACTTGAATTACGTTACTCCTGTAGACGTCGTGTGATTTAAGTGCTGGTCGCGAGCTAATATTTTGGGTCGTGACAGAAAACATCGAAGCGTTGATTCAAGTTTCTGTCGATTTTTCACGAGGCTCTAAAAATTATTTTAGCAACTGCAGAGTACTCTTTAAACTGTAAAATGAACACACCAAAAACGAGACATTTCTACCCAAACTGGGCCGGCCACAATGCCCAAAAATCCGGCGAGCTAGGTTCAATTTTAGGGAAATGCTTCGTGTTTCGGTGTGTGGCTTTGTAACTTGGATCTAGGACTTCAGGAGTTGTTTGTTTTTGCCAATTTTGATTTTACTGTAAATTCTTTAATGTGGCAAATACTGGGGGTTTCGAAGTCGCGGTTTAATGTCGTTTAATGTTTCAAGTTTTGATAAATGTGTTTGCAAACTTCCACTAATTGCTATATGTCGGTTAGTTGGGGGTTGCACATTTCTGTGATGATTATATTGGTTTGTGTATATGAACTTGTTGGATCATCGTGATGAATAGCCGGGGATGTGAGATGAGGGTTTCCATTCTTTCATTCGATGTAAAATTTGTAAAGTGATGTAATATTATTTTTGCGGGGCACATCCGGGTTGAGGTTGTAGCCACCATTGTATTATTTCTTTTAGAGTTTTTGCTCCTAGGAAAGACCCAAGGTGGGGTGCACAAACTACCGGATATTTTGAAGTGCCAAGTGGCCTACTCACTTTGTTGAGGAAAGTTGCTTCACTTCGGGTATTTGGCAGGTAGTTTGCCGCACCCTAGGGGTTTAGGGTGGGGTTTGGCTATTCATCACGACCGTGGAATCCGTCTTTCGTTTACAGGCTCAAACGAAACGAGGATTCCTAGTATATCCAATGTGTTCATCTGTGATCTGGAATGCCTATCATTGCGTCTGACGATTGTATATATCTATATATGACATCTAGTAGACGTTGCTTATGTTTTGCATACACGCTAGTCCAGCCCCCGCTCTATCGTTAGTTAAGTAACCTAACGGGTGATGACGGGGCTCCGTGGCGAAAGCGAATGGCATAAGCGTATGTTATATTTTCGTTGTTTTCTGCAATAGTAGGATTAATTGATGGGACTGCATTAAATTAATGCTAAGCAAACAAACCAAAGTTGAATCATGGGAACAATTTCAAAACCACTCGGTTTTTTCAAAACAGTAAAACTTTTAAAATGCGGAGCTTAAATCACTACTTTAAAAAGCTATCAGGTTCCTTCGATTATATCAAGTTCACTGCGTTCACGGTTTCGCCAAAACCAGTCGTAGCCCTCCGTCATTTCATATGAATATTCAATAGTATTCAAGCTATGTTTGTTGACTTTTGTCAAGGCATAGTGATTGGTAGCAGCTGGGTGTTCATATATAGAATAGATAGATGCGTTGGTTTGGGTCAGTCGTATTACCTTGTTGACCTTCGTCAAGGGTATATACGGGTGGGTTCAAATTAACCCGGACAATGATGGGTAGAACTTGACATGTGACTTATGATTTGTTGACCTTCGTCAAGGTCATAATAGCATGGGGCAAAAATCCACATCGGGAGTTTCTAAAGAAACTGAAACTTGCTAGTGTTGCATACCATTTGGAGTTTGATAATTTTGGTAGGATTCCTTCAGCATTATCACACAATGATATTTGGATCCCAATCCTACTGTGAGTATTCGCTGCTATTCAGGAGATTTTTTTTACTTAACGATCAATGCTATAAACCAAGTAGGTGTATAGAACGATGTTAGCGGGGCTACGCCTCCAGGGAAAAGAGGTTATTTAATTAAGGAACTTCGCGAAAGCGTCGTAAAACTCCCTTGAAGTATCGACACTAGCATGGCCGAATGGTTAAGCAAGAATTGTATGGTGAGATTAATCCTGACTAATTCTTCTTTTATGGTTTGAGGAAGGATTTGAGGAACAGTGGGAGCCATCCTATTTAGATAAATTAAAAACCAATCAAAACTTGCAAGAGCATCATGCTAAGTATTTTCTTCTCTCTCTCTTAATTGCAGCGACCCAGTGACCAAGACTAGGTTACATCTAGATAATAAAATGATTGAATCTGACTATAATGACTGGCAAAGATCTGTCCAGATGACTATTACCCATGACAAGCTGGGACACCTCTTTACTACTCAAAACCCAGTCGTCTCAGGTCCAGTTTCCACCGTCGCGGATATTGATATCCGTAAGACAAAGGAAAAGGATAGTGCGAATGCCAAGTGCCTCATGTTGGCCTCAGTAGATGGTGTAAATCAGAGGCAGCACGAGAAGATGGACTTAGCTTCCATATTCTTCCATAACAAAGATTTATATGGAGAGCAATCTCGTATTTCAAGATATGAGACCGCGAAAGAATTACTTCAAGTGAGGTTGGCTGTCGGGCCATCTATAGGGGACAACGTCCTTGCGATGACTAGCTATATTAATGTAACGCCTTATATTTCAGTTAGTGTTAGTTTAGACGTTAATGCGGGTTTTTGGTAAAAAGTTTACCAATTCGGATTCCTCACATTTTATAACATTTAATTAATAATTTATTGTTATTTGTTATGGCATGCACGCACGTGTGAACGTTAATGTGAGAGTGAGTTTGTGTAATCTTGTTCTTAGTAACCATGACAACTTAACCCTTAACCTAACCTTTGCTTTAATCTAATCCTTTGTTTTAAACCTTAACCCTAAATATCTAGATTTTTGTGTGAGAGAAAGATATTTGTTTTGGAGAGAGAGGAGGTGGCATGATGAGGTAGTGTGAATGCATTGATGGTGCATTAATGCAAGGGTGCACTCACCTCTTACTCTCACCTCTTTTTCCCTTTATCTTTTCCTTCTCTCTTTCTCTCACACTCTTTTCCTTCTCATTTTCTCATCCCTCTCTCATATCAAACTGAACACTTGCTTTCCCTACACAAAACTTCATCAAATCCTTCACAAAAATCATATATTTGGCTTGGTTTTGCCTCTTGGATGTCTTGGAGCTTGGGAAGCTAAGATCTTTGAGTTCTTTTGGTTAGGTAATGATCTCTATCGGTTAGTTAAGTCTTTTTAGTGTTGTGTAGTCTTGTAGTTTCAGTTTAGATAGCGTAAAGTTAGGTTTTTTTGCAAATATCGTATTTTTAGTGTCATTGTATGACATTTGTGATCTGCTGTGACCCCATGAGTTTACTAGAAAACCAAACAATGTAGTTGTGTTATACCTGAGACCATAGGCCAGCACCTGGAGCACGAACCCAAACCGCTCGGATTTGGCTGGTGACGAGACGAAGGGGATCCGGCGACCTCGGCCTTCCTGTGGAGTTTTGGGTGTAAGTTTTTGTGGGTAGGTGTCTGCTATGGTTTAGGTGTGTTTGGTCTTGTTTGGTTGTTGAGTTTTCTCTGTATAAAAAATCTGGGATCACATGGGTAGTTTCTGTAGGGTTACTAGGCACTGTCACAAGGTTCTACAAGGCATCAACCATGCCCGATTTATATTTTAGACATGCCGAACAACCCTAACCAAGATCTTAGACTAGAGATTAGGCTAAACAAAAAGAAAGTAAACAACTTTACTTCTAAGAGTTAGGGATTACAATCTTTGTAGTCCGTTCCTTCGCTTCAAAAGCTCCGTGTTGTGGTCCCTTCACTGTGATCATCGAGTATCCGAACTCTAGAGAGGCTCCACGAAGAGAAAGATGCAAGCTTGCTTCCGATCTTCGATAACAAAGATGATCTACCTTGAAGAAACTCAAACCCAAGCTCTTGCTTTACTAATCAAGTATTAGCAAAGCAAACACCCTAATCTAAATGGCAAGAATAGATGAGGATGATGAAGTAGGAATTTAGCTCTCATTTATTTTCAATTTCTCACTCATTTTCATCACATACCAAAAAGCTAGAAAGCTTTATCAAGAGGAAGAAGAAGATGAAAACCATTTGTGATGAAAAATGAATCAAGTGTGTGGTTAGAAATGCAACCATGGGTTAAGTATGAAGAATTAACCCATGTAGAGAATCAACTATGGTTAAAGAGTTAGGTTGGATTAAGGAAATATCTATGCAAAATATCAAGGTCAAAGTTAAAGCTGCAAGAAGCTTCTTGAAAGCTTCATGAAAGCTTAACCCTAATCCAAACCCTAACCACATTTATTCTCCCCAAATCATATTGCATTTATAACCACAACATGTTACAATATTATATATCACATATACAATATTTATTGTAACAGAATAAAATAATACAATTAACATATATCACATATATATCAATGTATTACCCGAGTGAGAAAAAGAATCTTTAAGTGAGCTAGTATTAGTTAATGTAATATAATATATCAAATATATAATTATACATTAAATTATCGAATCAACATTTGATCCGATAATCCGGCTATTTCAGTTCATCGAACCAACACTTGATTCGATGACCCGGCTATATCTCATATACCCGGCCGATATCTCATATCGCGAGAATCTAATACGGTATCTCATATCGTAATATTCTCGGTCCCGCACATATCACATATGTGCTCCTACTCCGTTTTGCCTGAGCCAGGAAACCTCTGTGTAGGACTCTAAAGAATCGTCAATACGCCGGCAGTAGGTGATAATCATATCAAACACCCACAAGCTGCAAACGGTCAGCTAAACGTAACAGCCACCCAGGTAATAAGCGATCAGAAGATCAACAAGTAAGCCTGTAGATTCTCCTACGAATCCAATCAGTAACACTCCCATACAGTCCGGTCTCTTCGTCCGATATGTCGCATATCTCGCCTAGGGGTGGTAAACGTCAGACCCCAGTAGCTTGATAAGTCGTGTCGATATGAGGTCTATAACAGTTTGAGAAACTACTGATAACACTTACCAGTAAATCTCAGCAACCATGGCCAGGGATTTCCAGTTATAACCAACCAAACACAATGCAACATCAACTCCCTATACCGGGAGAGACGAAACCCCTCCTATCGCTCATTGCCTCCATGTGATTCGGGACTGTACCGAAAAGCCACCTTTTTGCACGCCCTCTTGGACGTGGTATAATGGAAATCAAAGCACAGTGGGAATCACACAAGACTCTATGACGATCTCCGGTCTACAGACTAACCTGTACCAGTGTCACAGAGAACTGCCATCTGACGTGAGGTATAATACCATCTGGGAGTTCTCGGCGAGTCCGTCCAGTGTACCCAGTCTCCACTGAGCACCCGTATACCTTCTCTGATGTCAAACACCAATGGATATAGGATCATCCATCGCCCATCATATGGGTCAAGAAGCGCATACGCTAGTCTACTCTGGTATATCGATGCCCTGTCTCGATACACCCACGACTAGGAACATTTGAAGGATGTACTTGGCGACTACACTGTCCCTACTAGTATGATCTACATCATAGTCCTGGTAGTCAAGTACATATCCTAAGGTCTTTATCAACATGTAACATAGAGACAATCAGAGTACATGTTAAGATAAAGAGCAACCAGATAGCGTACTGTCATGTCGAGCAAGAAAGTCCTCCCTATATATGTCCAAGCATCCACTACAATATACATCGTATGTACAGTAATGGCCACTAGGGCATACATATAACTAACAATCTCCCACTTGCACTAGGGCCATCTGTTGTGGTATCGCATACCCAACAATCAGCTGTGGTTGAAGTATCTCATACTCAACCATCCCATAAAAGTCTCTAGTGGGAAATAGGCCTTTGTGAGTGGATCCGCGCAGTTGTCCTCTGTGTCTACTCTCCTAACCTCGATCTCCCTGGAGATCAACCATCTCCATGATCAGGTGATACTTCCTAAGAATTATATCTGGATTTCTGATGGGACGGGGGTTCCTAGGCTAAAGCCATAACTCCATTGTCACACAATGGTTGGAACGAAGTTCATCTCATGAACTTATATATATCGAGACTGTCTCTTTAGTAGCATCCTTGGTAACGATGTATCTTGCCTTTAATCGTCTAGTAAGTCACGGTATCTAGCTTGGAACTCTTCCAACATACCGTCCCTCCACTGAGGGTAAAGACAATGCCTGCGACTGACATTCAGTCGTCCTTATCACCCTAGAACCTTTTCCAATGATTCTCCCCATGATCGATTGATACCATCTTACTACAACTAGTGAGAATCCTAACATCCAATTAGATCTATCTCATAGATATAAAACCCAGGAATTAAGAGGTATCACCTTGATCCTATATGGAGAATCCTTGTGATAAGCGGAGATTGACCGAGGGTAGCATAGCAACTCCTTCACTATCAAGAGTATGTCATTCACGTACAATACGAGGATCACCACCATACTCTCTTCTACCTTTTTGTATATACAAGGTTCATCTACCATTTTGATGAAGTCAAACTCTTTGACTACTACATCGAAACAGACGTTCCAACTCCGCGATGCCTGCTTTATCCCATAAAGCAACTTGCACACGTTTCCGCTGCTCCCACTATCTACGAAGCCTTCTGGCTGTGTACTTATAGACGCTCTCTTCTAAATCAACATTTAGAAAAGCTGTCATGACACTCAACCGCCAGATATCATAGTCATGGTATGTAGCATTGGCAAGTAGTATCTGGATGGACTTAAGCATAGCTTTGAAAGTTTCAACTTTTCCATGTACACCAAGTAATCTTCTCAAGATATACTTGCTCCTGATGGGGATTTAACCCTTCAGATAAAGCAACCAAAGTCCATACTTTGTTAGTGTATAAGGATTCCATCTCAGATCACTTAGCATCCAGCCATTCTTACAGAGTCCCACTCCTGATGGCCTGCTCGAAACTAGTTAGGTCATCATCTCATGATGCAATCCTCGCTCCCACTGTCATAGAGAAACCGAAGTATCTCTCAGGTGGGTGAGGAACCATACTATATCGGTGGAGAGGCTGAGGTTCGTTGGAAACTATTGAATCCTTCGGGTTTACCAAATCATCAACTGCAGTTTGTATAGCTGAAACTCCTTCCAGTTCTACAAAACTGACCTTGCCTCGAGCTTTGCCCGGATTTTGTTTTTAGACATAGGCCGGACAACCCCAAATCTTAACATACTTAAGATATGGGCTCTTCCCATTCCATATCACATATGGAGTGGTAGGCAACTAATTTGATTGGAACCCTATTCAATAGGTATGCAGCTTCTCAAGTGCATAACTCCCAAAAGGAAATAGGAAACTTAGTAGTACTCATCATAGAGCGCACCATATCTAATAGGGTGAGATTGCTCCGCCCCATACACCGAGGTGTTGTGGTGTATACGGAGGAGTAATGCTGAGAGAGAATCTCATTCTCCTTTAGAATAGTCCAGGAATCCCATGCTCAAGTATTCTCCACCCTGATCACATCAAAGGATATAATACTTATACCCGTTTTTGGTTCTCTACTTCTAACTTATATTCTGTGAATATCTCAAAAGCTTCGGACTTGTGTTTTAACAGGAACATATGTCTGAATCTTGAGAGATAATCAGTGAATGTAATGAAGTATAAAGAACCAGTCCTGACATGTGTAGACAGGGGACTTACATACATCATCATGTATCAATTCCAAGAGTTCACTAACTCTTTCTCTGTTTCCATTAAACAGAGCTGTGGTCATCGTATCTTTGTGACATGACCGGCAAGTTTCACAAGATGTAAATTCAAACTAATTTAAATATGCATCTAAATGTAACTTAGCTAGTCGGGTCGCATTGATATGACCTAGTCTACAATACCTCAAGAAGGATTCGTTCATTTCTGAACTCTTCCTCTTGTATGTGTTCTATACGTTAAGAACTGTGGTTTGATTTAGAACGTCTATGTTTTTAGATAACGTGCCTGAACCGATCAACTCTTGATATAGGAAATGTTCAAAACATTTTCCAACAATACAAAATTATATCCTTCTTTACTAATAAAGAGACTGATATGATGTTGTATATCAGGTTCGGTATCTAATAACATTCGTTCATAATCAATGTATTCTGGTAATACAGGGTGATAACTGCCAATAAACTTGGCTGCAACACTTTCAACGTTTCCAACTCTTGAAACATATCACCCGTTCTCAGTCCTCTACCTATCTGTAGCCTATGTAACAGATTACTTTTGCGGGATCCTGATCCGGTATCACATACCCAGGACGTAAAGGATATTGAGAAACAGTTCTCGGTAATGAACACACCCGAAGAAGATGCATCAACATGTACTTTCTTCGTTTGGGCGGAACGGGAATTCTGGTAATCCCCTATTTCCTGCTCTGTCTTATAACAATTATAAGTTGGAGCGGGACCAATGTTCCTAGCGCAGTATAACAAGTGGGTTCGGTCAATACATCCGTATTATTATCTTGATTAAGGCGTGACATGGTCGCTACCTGGAGAGAGAGAGAAGAAAACACTCAGCGTATGCTCTTGCAAGATTTAGATTGGTTATTAATATATCTAATCAGGATGTCTCCCACTGTTTTAGTCAAATCTTCCTTCAAATCCTAAAAGGAAAGACTAGCCGGGATTATTTACACGCTACAAGTTCGCCAATCTTTCAGCCAGGCCAGTGTCGGTACTTTGAGGGAGGTTCCCCGTGCTTTCGCACGGACCTAATTAAAGTAAACCTCATTTTCCCAGAGGCTTAACCCCGTTGACACCTTTCTAGACACCTACTTGATCGGCTAATTGTAATGTGTAAAACTCTCCCAGGAGTAACTCTTACTCGTAGCGGGTATCGGGATCCAACTATCTCATAGAAGGTATGCAATCTCATTGCAAATTTCAACACTTGAAATTCCCGATAATATTTTTACCCCTAGCGTCCTATGACCTTGACGGAGGACAAACTACCCATAGGGCGCTAGTCAAGTTCAACCCGTTCATTTCTTGATTGAATTAAACCCACCCGTACGACCCTTGACGAAGGCCAAACTACACCGTACGAATACCCTAATCCAATCGCATCATATGCTAGCAGATAAGCACTAGTTAGCTACCGTACACTACGCCTTGATGGAGGCCAAACTACCGCAGCACGAATACTAAGTAGTATTTATCTGAAATGACGGAAGGCTACGCAGGTTTTTAAGAAAACCATGAGTGTAAAGAACTTGATATCGTTGTAGAAACAAGTGATTTTGAAAAGGAGTGTTTTTTAGGCTTTTGTAGTTTCGCTAAAGAAGTCACTCCCGGTGAAGGGATCGTCGGCTCTTTCCTTATCGAATAAGGTGCCGGATATTTCACAAATACCACTATGCAAAGCAAAAACTATAGAAGCAATCAAAAGACAAACCAAGTGTGTAGCATCTGCTAGTTTCGCTAAAGAGGTCACGCCCGGTGAAGGGATCTTGGCTCTTTCCTTATCGAATACGGTGCTGGATATTCTACAAGGAATACCTCTATGCAAAGCAAGAACTAGAGCTACCGGTTTTTAAATAAGTTTCTACAACATCTTTAGCTTTCTTTTATTTCATTAATCTCATTAATGAAGTCTCATTTTAATTATGCTTTACAAGCATCACATTTGAAACGAAATCTGCAATATAACATATATCTCATATATATAATATAAACATTCGTCTCAGGCAATAATATGATCTCATCACAGAACATTGCAGCAGAAGAACATATATGAAATATTGGATATACTAGGAGGTCCGTGTTTTTAATACGAGCCTGTATAAAACACGGATTCCACGGTCGTGATGAATAGCCAAATCCACATCCCTAGACCCCTACGAGAGCGGCAAGCAACACTGCCAATTCTAGGGTTAGGAGACCCGGTCTCGACTCCTCGAGATGGTCTCCCACTGGACCCTAGAACCCGGTTACTTGTGCTCCCTGCCTTGGGTCTATCCTAATGCGGAAAAGTAAATAATATACAATGGTGACATCATCCTCAGCCCGGAAGTGCCCCAATAAAAGAATATTACATACAATGAATTTTACATGAATAAAAATGAAAAACTCTTATCTCACATAAAACCGCCGGCTATTCAAAACACAACGATCCAATATAATATATCACAGCAACACATAACATCACATGTCATCAACGTAAGTAAATATGCGTATCCCAATTGTCGTTGAAGTATAGCAACGAAACCGGCGATACACCACATATTACACTTACGGTCGCAAAAAAGAAAGTGTAAAACTACAACAGTTAGAATCCGTAACCTCCTTAGACATCGCATGCCTAACCAAATGAATTCCTCAGACATCGCATGCCTAACAATTATAAACCCCGCATTTTAGTCTCAATATCGAAAACACTTTTCAATATCTAGTCGGGCAATTCAACAAGATTCTCGACATTTTGACCGAATGCTCGTCGAAAACTTTAGTAGACGGCCGCACCCCCGATGCCGTCGACGAAGTGCACTAAGGCAGAATACCGCTGCCGCGAGCACCCGAACGGATGCTTTTGATGCGGTTCTCCTTCAGTCACTTGGTCGGGGCTATGGGGCATGGCTGTCTATTAAGTTTACCCGACGAGTATCCGCATACGCTACGTGATTGCGACGGACTTTTGATCGCATCAAAATCCTGTGGCAACCGATCATCTGAGACTAAACTGCTAGATTTATAACATTCAAATTAGTTATCGCATAACTACTTGTGGATTCCAAATATTGAATCGCATTCCAGATAAATAGACAATGTTAAACTTTCCGATCGAATAAACAAACACCCAAGATTTCCCAAATAGCTCAACACTTGAACGGAGTTCAAAAAACCCAGAACATGTCACAGCCCCAATAAACCAGCCGTAGAAGGGTCAAACCAACGCCTCACATGTGGCAACGCTAAACTACCACAAACCCTAGGGTTCTGATTGTTATAATTTTCCGATTGTGTGCATCAAATCAAATACTCAAATGATTCCCGATAACGGTTTCATTTGATTGTAATGATTTCTTGTTTGTGTAAATCGAAATAAGCGAATAAGTTTCTTTGTGTCGGTAATTAGAATGTATAGAATCACAACCAAAAATTATTTGACCGCAATCAAACTACGGTGTCAATTGTAGTTCATGAATGAGTGCAGATCGTCCACAGGGATTGCACGATTCGTTTGTATTATGATATGCTTGAATTGAAAAGTTAAGCTAAGATAAACGAAAACATGATTCAAGAGTTTTGATTTTCAAGTGTCACTATTCTATTCAAGAATCAAGAAAATGTTAAACAATCAAGAATCGGTGTATCGATGATATTTCCAATCAACAGTCAAGAATCTAAAAGAGGCTCGTAGGAATCGATCGGGTCTATAGACATGATGTAATCTCAAGATTTCGTGTTCTTGTCCTTCGAAGGATTGATACTAGATTGATGATAATCGACGAGAGTTGGGGCTTTCTCGTAAAACTAGGGTTTCATCTTATAACCCTTGTTCTTTCGTCGATATCATTCCTTTTCTAGCCTCTACCAAATTCAAGAAACGATCGTAACTCCCCAATTTCGAACGATGTCAATCATGAAAGCATCGAAACAAAATGGGTCGTCGTTTCTTGAACTTGCTAGGGTTTACAAAACTCGTAGGACTCAAGAATCGATTAAAGCTATGTTACATCATCATTCTATTGACCGTCTCGACTCCTCGACGAGCGGAGTTTTATTCACACATCACCACACAGAAAATATTTACGAATTGTAAAGATATCATGATGCAGAATTTAAAGAAAACAAGATTAAAGAATATCACCTTTATTTATCTCAACAATTTTGATTACATTCGCTTCAAGAACTACAAGAGGAAGAATCTAGATTGTTGATAGGGCGTCGCTCGGCTTCGTGAGTCATGGATCGGCTCGGATCGCTTGCTCCGTTGAAGATCGGCTTCGCTCATAAAGGTTGTAGGGCTTCTTGCTTAATGGGTACTCGGGATTCTTGATTTTAATTGGAATTAGGGTTAGGGTTTCCCACAAGCCCTCTCACTAAACTTGTGGAGGAAGGAGATGAAGAAGGAGAATGGCTAAAAAAAATGAACTAAAATGAATCACAAAATGGTTTGATTCTCTCTATCTCCACATGATAATTTCACCCTAGGTCTAGGCTTCTATTTATAGACTTCCCAAACCCTAGGTTTAGGTTTGAAATGGTAGTTCCCTCCAAAAATTTGTTGAGTCTTCTAGAAGGTAGTTTGTTAGGAGCTAGCTTAGGGTTTAAGCTAGGTTTAATTAGGCTTGGAAACCCTTGTTTGCTGATCTGGCAGAAACCCCTGGAGTCTTCTGGAAACTGAGATACATTTCTGAGCAGTGGGCCCTGTAAGAAGCATTTTGCTCCAAAATTGAAGTGATGATGTCATCAAGTAGCCGCGGATCCGCGGCACAAGAAGGCTATGGCCGCGGATCCGCGGCTCCTTGAGGGGCTTGGGCCTTGGTCTTTCAGTTGTTGTCTTGGACTGCTATTTAGGGCTTTGTCTAATATGCTGAATTGTGATTGCTCCTTTGGATTGATACCAGATCTGAAATTAGTGAGTTGACGTATCTTTTGAGCGGTGTAATGTTCGAGCGAGCTTTTCCTTTTCCTGCACAGACTTCGAAATACGGGTTGCGATATATAGAAAATATGCCATGTAATGAAATGCAGTCAATTTCCCTAGAAATGCCGGTTTTAAGGTTGAATACATGTAATCTGATATTTTGCGACCGATTAGCTAATATGTGAATTATGAATATCGTACACTTCTATATGTATGCAGATGATAGGGAAATTGCTGGTTAAAATATGCAATATTTTCGACTGATCAAATACCCCCAAACTTAATTTCGATCGTCTCGAGCGAATGTTTTATTAAAAAGAGAAGGAGAAAATAAAGAAAGAGAAAAACTAGCTAGCACACTTTCGTAGGCAACACGATTGCACTGAGCACGTGCAACAAGCCTTTAAACCTCTAGGTGTCCCTAGTAGGAGGAGTGTTGTCTCCTGAGGGTTTTCAGCGGATTGCACCCACAAAATCCAATAATAAAAGGAAGATCATGAATATTACATTTAAAGAAAAGAATTGTAAAAGAAAAGCCTTGAAAATTAGGGTTTCCAACTAAGCTAGCTTTTCGGTTGTCATGAGCCCTATCTTAATGGTCATGAAAAGATGTTAGAAATCACGTCCTCCCTCAATAAAACATCGTCTTATTCTTCATTCCTATCTTTCTTCCAAACATCGATCATATCACCCTGCGTGTGTGTAAAGGACATCCCTACACCCGGAGAATTCAATTCAAGCTATCATACTCTTGCCCTTCTGCCTCAGTACTTTTTAATTAATGAATATTTAGCTGAATTTGCTCACACACTTTCATGCGACCGTTAATACTTCTTAAGGTACTAACCGACCGATTACTCATGTACTTGCTTATTTGGTGTTTTTCCTCGTCTTGCACCACCTCAGGCATAGCAGTGACTCCCAGACCAGTTGGCCTTAGGGCACTAGGTGAAGAAGCACCCTCGCTATACATTTTTATTGCCTTCGGTGATAACAAAACCAGTGTCCATTTTTCTCACCACTTTATATTTTTATTCATTTTTTTCTTTTTATTTCCTTCATACTTTTGGCTTTAAGACAAGAGCATTTCAAGGTATCCTCTACTATCCCAGGCTTCAAGACGTGTGTAAGTGCGAATAGCAGGGTATCAACGTTCAAAATGTTTGGCTTCCAGAATAGAAACTATTTTTCAGACTTATTTTTATCCTCAGATTAGTGACATCTTTCATCTTACTAACCCTTGGGACAACGGCTCATAACTACTTATTACTAGTTCGTATAAGAAAACTTCTAATTTTCTTAGTTTTCTTAAATTTTTCTAATCTCATGGATGTAATTTTTCACTATCTAAACTTTCATTATCTTATTTATATACAAAAAAAAGTGTAAATATTAAAATTATTTTTATACTCGAAAATTTTTAAATTTTTATGGGTTTTGAAATTTTTTTAAATTTTTATAGATTTTTAAGAGAAATGTTTTGTGCTTATGCAGATGATATGCAAATGATGCAAAAAATAAGCACAAACCTCCCCCCAAACTTGTTTTCAACAGTGTCCTCACTGTTGCCGAGAGCTATATCTAAAAAAACCTGTAAATCTGGGGGGAATTATTAGTGGGGGCAAAATATATAAGTGAAGAACTTCCCCCAAACTTATCTTTCACTCACCTTCATTCAAAAGATGATGCAATGATATACTGGACATGAAGGTGAGACGGAGGAATTTTAATCCAAATAAACTGGCTCTTGTAAGAACAAGAGCTCCTCCGTGGGGTCAGTGGAATAATACGGCTTTAATCTATGTCCATTTACTTTGAAAACAGTGCCGTTTTTAACATTTTCAACTTCTACCGCCCCGTGCGGGTATACAGACCGCACAACAAAAGGTCCCTTCCATCGAGATCGGAGCTTACCCGCGTGAAGGTGTAATCGTGAATCATAAAAAAGGACTTGTTGACCAGATGAAAATGTTTTCATCAAAATGTTTTTATCGTGAAAAACCTTAGTCCTATTCTTTATGATTACAGCGTTATCATAAGCTTCATCGCGGAGTTCGCTTAGCTCGTTAAATTGCAGCTTCCGAAAGTTGCAAGCAAGGTTTAGATCAAAATTTATTTCTTTTATAGCCCACAATGCTTTATGCTCTATCTCGACAGGTAAATGACATGCTTTTCCAAACACTATCCTATATGGAGACATTCCTAGGTCGGTCTTATATGCAGTTCGGAATACCCAAAGAGCATCCGTTAATTTGGACGACCAGTCTTTTCTATTTTTAGCAACAGTTTTCTCCAGGATAAGTTTGATTTGTCTGTTTGAGATTTCAGCCTGCCCGCTTGTTTGGGGATGATAGGGTGTAGAAAGTAGGTGGTTGATTGAGTATTTTCGCATCAGAGTCTCAAAAGTCCTGTTGCAGAAGTGTGTCCCATTATCGCTAATGATAGCACGTGGGTGTCCAAATCGCGAGAAGATATTCTCTTTTAAGAACTTAATGACAACTTTCTTGTCATTAGTGCGACATGGAATGGCTTCTACCCACTTTGAGACATAATCAACCGCCAGCAATATGTACAGATTCCCAAAGGAGTTGGGAAAAGGACCCAAAAAATCTATGCCCCAAACATCAAATATTTCAACAACCAAGATGGGTTGCTGAGGCATTTCATTCCTCTGGGATATTCTACCCGTATACTGACATTGTGTACAGGTTTTGCAATACTCAAATGCGTCCTTGAATAAGGTCGGCCAATAAAATCCACATTGCAAAACCTTCTCCGCTGTCTTTCTAGGACCAAAGTGACCCCCACAGGCCTGATCATGACAAAATGAAAGAACACTCTTGAATTCTTCATTCGGGACACACCGGCGAATGATCTGATCAGGACAATATTTAAACAAATAGGGCTCGTCCCAGTAAAAGTGTTTTACTTGGGATAGAAAACGGTATCTGTCCTGTTTTGACCAATCGCTCGGTATAAGTCCCGTGGCATGATAGTTCACAATATCCCTGAACCATGGTTCAGTGGATATGCTCAAGAGTTGTTCATCAGGGAATGAATCATTGATCGGCAGGGTCACAGGGGAAGAAACGATGCGTGAAAGGTGATCAGCTACTACGTTTTCACATCCTTTCTTATCTTTGATAACAAGATCGAATTCTTGTAACAGAAGGATCCAACGTATTAGTCGACCTTTTGCATCTTTCTTCACCAGAAGATGTTTTAAAGCGGAATGGTCAGTATACACAACTATAGGTGAGCCGATTAAGTAAGGCCTGAATTTTTCTAATGCAAATACAACCGCTAATAGTTCTTTCTCTGTGGTTGTATAATTGATTTGCGCATCATTCAGGGTCTTACTTGCATAGTAAATCACGTGTGGCATCTTTTCGATGTGCTGTCCTAAGACTGCACCTACTGCAAAATCAGATGCGTCACACATCAGCTCAAAGGGGTAGTCCTAGTTTGGTGATGATAGCACGGGGGCTGAAGTGAGTGAGTGTTTAAGTGAGTCGAAAGCTGTCTCGCAATCCGAGTTAAAATGGAAGGTCGTATTCTTGGCCAGGAGAAGAGTTAAAGGTCTAGCAATTTTGCTAAAGTCCTTAATGAATCTCCTATAAAAGCCCGCATGGCCAAGGAAAGAGCGAATATCTTTGACGCTTTTGGGATGAGGGAGGTTTTGAATGACATCTACTTTAGCTCTGTTAACCTCAATGCCTTTCTGTGAAATGACATGTCCAAGGACTATTCCTTCTTGGACCATAAAATGGCATTTTTCCCAGTTCAAAGTCAAGTTCTTCTCTTTGCAACGAGTAAGAACAGCGTCAAGATTCGCTAGGCAATCTGAAAAAGAGTCTCCAAAAATCGAGAAGTCGTCCATAAAGATCTCCAAAAAATTCTCTACCATATCAGAGAATATCCCCATCATACACCGCTGAAAGGTAGCGGGAGCATTGCATAACCCAAAGGGCATGCGACTGTAAGCAAAGGTACCAAAAGGACAGGTAAAAGTGGTTTTATCTTGATCCTTTTTGGTGATGGGGACCTGATTGTAGCCTGAGTATCCGTCCATAAAACAATAATATTCTCGTCCCGCTAAGCGTTCCAGCATCTGATCAATGAATGGTAGAGGAAAATGGTCTTTCCTCGTAGCAGCGTTGAGTTTTCTATAATCGATGCATACACGCCACCCAGTTTGGGCGCGTGTCTGAATCAACTCATTCGCCTCATTTGTTATTACAGTGATGCCGGATTTCTTAGGAACGACATGTATAGGACTCACCCACTGGCTATCGGAGATGGGGTATATAATACCATTATCTAAGCATTTGACGATCTCTTTCATGACAGCTTCCTTCATGACGGGATTCAACCGTCTCTGTGGTTCTCGGGTTGGTCTGGCATCATCCATCACATGTATATGATGTTCAACTATCAAGGGACTAATCCCTTTGATGTCCGCCATACTCCAACCAAACGCCACTTTGTTAGATCTTAATACCGATAAAAGTGCATTCTCTTGCTCTGATGCAAGAGAAGCGGATATTATAACCGGTAAAGACTCATTCTCACCTAGATATGCATATTTAAGGTGAGAAGGTAAAAATTTTAGATCTAACTCAGGCGGAGAAATGATAGAAGGAGGGATCATTGAGTGATTTTTGGATTTACAAAGAAGCTCAGAGCCTGTGACAGATACGGACTCGGGTGGAGAAAAGTCAGAAGTGCAGGACTCAAGTGTAGGTAAAGTGTCCTCACTAAGATCTTGTGCAAAGTCAAACAGAGATGTAGTAATGTCATCAAGATCAGTAAAGCAAAGTTCCTCGGCTCCACAACTATCGGGAGCGATCTCATGGACAGAGCACACATCTAAAATATCAGCAGAGGGTTCTGATGGCTGACTTCCAACTTTGTAGATATTTAGTTCAATGGTCATATTTTCAAATGATAAGTTCATTGAACCGTTTCTACAGTTTATAACAGCGTTGGAAGTGGCAAGAAAAGGATGACCCAGAATCACCGGAATTTGGCCCCGGGGGTTTGCTACAGGATGTGTGTCGAGTACTATGAAGTCTACAGGGAAAACAAATTCCCCGACCTTTATCAACACATCCTCTAATTCACCCCTTGGTTTGGTGATAGAGCGGTCTGCCATCTGGAGAGTGCAATGAGCAGGTTTCAGCTCTCCAATCCCTAATTGCTCATAGACAGAATAAGGGAGCAGGTTAACACTTGCGCCAAGGTCTAAAAGAGCACGATTTATGTTTTTACCCCCAATCGAAATCGATATTGTAGGACATCCTGGGTCCTTTCTTTTCTTTAGAAGCTGGGGTATAAAAGCAGTGCTGATATTATTAGACATAAAGACCTTCTTTGGCACTTGAGTCTTCCTCTTCCTAGTGCACAAGTCCTTAAGAATTTTCGCATAAGCGGGGACTTATTGAATCGCATCTAGGAGAGGGATATTGTTGTTAACCTGTTTGAACATTTCTAATATTTTCTCCATATGAGGACTCGTTCTATTTGCCCTTAACCGGTTCGGGTAAGGAGCTTTCGCAATAAGCGCAGGGTCCATCACAGGAGAAGGAAGAGGGGGTAGACGTGGTCCCAAAAGAGGTGTGGGGACCGTCTGTGGAGAACTATAAGGGTTGGGAGAAGGTGTCGAGCCTAGTGGGAAATGGAGAATAGGCTCGCGAGAAAGTGGTGTGGTAGAAGAAGAAGGATCAGAAGGAGAAGTGTGTGTGTGGAAAGGACTCAGCCGGGGTGTTGATATGATTTTCAGTATCATCAATACCTTCCCCGACATGATTGTTCAGCACTCTTCCCGATCTCAACGTTGTGACGGCATTTACATTGTAATGCCCAGGATTCTGTAGGGGTTGAGAGGGAAGTTTCCCTTTTTCTCTCGCACTCATTTCGGCTTTTAGGCGTGCGATTTCAGCTTCCATCGATTTGATACTCTCAGCTTGGGACGCTGAGTTTTTCTTTATCTCACTGACGGAAGATCTTGTAGGGTTCCTAGGCACTCTCAAGAGGTCTCACAAGGCATCAACCATGCCAATTTCAAAAATTATGGTGCCGAGAAACCCTAGTGTACGGATCGTCGGCTAGATTTCTAGGCGAAAAAGCAAACTAGTTAACACTTAACTAAGCGATACGGAAATACAACCTTTGTAGATCCGGTTCTCCACCTCCATAGCTCCGCAATGAAGTCTCCTCACTGTCCATAACAAGTCCCGGGCTCTAGCGTCGGCTTCATCGGAGAATGGACGGGCTAGGTCATCGATGTCCATGCCGAAGATGATCTACGTCGAGGCATCGCTAAATCAAGCTCCGACTTCACCAAGTCAAGAAACTTGTGAAGAAAACACACTTTACTACTTGGCAAGAGGTAGAGGATGAAGAAATAGGAAGTGGGTAGACTTTAGATTTGGATTTCACACTCTTTTTCATCACTTGCCATTGATGGAGGCAAGCTTTCTTCACTTGAAGAAAATGAAGAAGAAGAAGGTAAATGTTATGATAAGTTATTATGAAAAGAATAATAAATTTATTCTTATCATAATATTAACCTAAGTTAAGTGTAGAGAATTGACCAAGGTTAAAGAATGGTTAGGGTTAAGGAGATGAGACAAAAATGGTCACTTAATGAATGCTTCATGAAGCTTCATGTTGCAAACAAAAAAAAAGCAACCATTTTTCTCTCATTTCTTTTCCTTTTTCCAAAAATAAAAGGATTAATAAATGAATAAGTAAAACCCTAATTATCCATTTAATCATGGTTTAAATCTTTACACTTAACCAAAAAGATATGTATCATCAAACATGATACAAACAAGTGCACAAAATCATATCGCATATGTAATGCGCACATCCGAGTGAGAAAATCCATCTTAAGTAAACCGATACTAGTTAATGCAAACTAATATATCAAATATATAATTATGCATTAAATTATTAAATCAACACTTGATTCAATGATCCGGTTATATCGCATATAACCGGCTAGTATCCAATGTATCGGCTTATCGAATCAACCCTTGATTCGATAACTAGGTTATATCGCATACAACCTTTCGATACATTCATCGCGAGAATGGAATACGGTATCACATACACGCATTATTCTCGGTCCCGCACATATCTCATATGCGCTCCTATTTCGTTTCGCTTGAGCCAGGAAACCTCTGTGTAGGACTCTAAAGACTCGTCAATACGCCGGCAGCAGGTGATGATCATATCAAGCACCCACAAGCCGCAAGCTGTCTGCTAAACGTAACGGCCATCCGGGTATTGAGCGATCTGAAGATCGACGAGCAAGCCCGCTCACACTCCAGTGAATCCAACCAGTAACTCTACCGTACAGTCCGGTCTTCTGACCGTCTGATATGTCGCATATCTCGCCTAGGGGTGGTAAACGTCAGACCCCAATAGCTCGATAAGTCGTGTCGATATGAGGTCTATAACAATTCGAGAAACTACTGGTAACACTTACCAGTAAATCTCAGCAACCCTGGCCAGGGATTTCCTGTTATAGCCAATCGAACACAGCGCAACATCAACTCCCTATACCGGAAGAGACGAATCCCCTCCTATCGCTCATTGCCTCCATGTGACTCGGGACTGTACCCAAAAACCACCGTTTTGCACGCCCTCTTGGACGTGGTAAGATGGAAATCAAAGCACAGTGGGAACCACAAGACTCTATGACGATCTCAGGTCAACAGACTACTCTGTACCAGTGTCACCAGAGAACTGCCATATGACGTGAGGTATAATACCATCTGGGAGTTCTCGGCGAGTCCGTCCAGTGTACCCAGTCTGTACTGAGCACCCGTATATCATCTCCGATGTCAAACACCAATGGATATGGGATCATCTATCGCCCATCTGTATGGGTCGAGAAGGTACACGCTAGTCTACTCTGGTATATCGATGCCCCATCTCGATACACCCACGACTAGGGACTTTGAAGGATGTACTTATGGACTACCATGTCCCCACTAGTATGATCCGCATCACAGTCCAGGTAGTCAAGTACACATCCTAAGGGCTTTACCAACATGTAACAGAGAGACAATCAGTGTACACGTTAAGGTAAAGGTCAACCAGATAGCATACTATCATGTCGAGCAAGAAAGTCCTCCCTATATATGTCCCAGCATCCACTACAATATACATCCAATGTACAGTAATGGCCTCTAGGGCATACATATAACTAACAATCTCCCACTTGCACTAGGGCCATCTGTAGCAGTGGTTGTAGTATCTCATACTCAACCATCCCATAAAAGTCTCTCTCTGAGAACAGGCCTTTGTGAGTGGATCCGTTGTGTTGTCCTCTGAGTCTACTCTCCAAACCTCGATCACCCTGGAGATCAACCATCTCCATGATCAAGTGATACTGCCTTAGAATATGTCTGGATCACTGATGGGACCGGCGTTCCTTGGCATAAGCCACAACTCTATTGTCACACAATGGGAGGAACATAGTTCATCTCATGAACCAATATACACCCAAACAGCCTCTTTGGTAGCATCTTAAGTAGCGATGTATCCAGCCTTTATCGTCTAGTATGTCACGGTATCTAGCTTGGAACTCTTCCAACATACCGTCCCTCCACTGAGGGTATAGACAATGCCTGTGACTGACACTCAGTCGTCATTATCATCCTGGAACACTTCCAGTGATTCTCCTCAGGATCAGTTGATACCATCTCACTACAACTAGTGAGAATCCTAACATCCAATTAGATCTATCTCATAGATCCAAAATCCAGGATTTAGGAGGTATCATTTTGATCCTATATGGAGAATCATTGTGATAAACGGAGATTGATCGGGCGTAGCATAGGAAACTCCTTCCCTATCAAGAGTATGTCATCCACGTACTCTACGAGGATCGTGACCATACTCCCTACTACCTTTTTGTTCATACAAGGTTCATCTACCATTTTGATGATGTCAAACTCTTTGCACATCAAAACAGACGTTCCATCTCCGCGATACCTGCTTTATCTTATAAAGCATCTTGCACACGTTTCCGCTGCTCCCACTGTCTACGAGGCCTCTGGCTGTATACTTACAGACGCACTCTTCTAAAACATCATTTAGAAAAGCAGTCATGACACCCAACCACCAGATATCGTAGTCATGATATGTAGCCGTGGTAAGTAGGATCTGGATGGACTTAAGCATAGGCACTGGAAAAGGTTTCATCATTATCCATGCCTGGTCGATGATGACAACCTTTAACATGTCTAGCTTTGAAAGTCTTAACTTTTCCAAGTACACCAAGTAATCTTCTCAAGATATACTTGCTCCTGATGGGGATTTAACCCTTCAGATATAGCAACTAAAGTCCATACTTTGTTGGTGTATAAGGATTCCATCTCAGATCGATAAGCATCCAGCCATTCTTACAGAGTCACTACTCTCGATGGCCTGCTCGAAACTAGTTGGGTCATCATCTCATGATGCAATCCTCACTCCCACTATCATAGAGAAACCGAAGTATCTCTCAGGTGGGTGAGGAACCCTACTAGATCGGCGGAGAGGCTGAGGTTCGTTGGTAACTATTGAATCCTTTGGTTCTTTCAAATCATCAGCTGCAGTTTGTATAGCTGGAACATTTCCAGTTTCACTTAACAGATCTTGCCTCGAGCTTGTCCGGATTTTGCTTTTCAGACATAGGCTGGACAACCCCAAATCTTAACCAACTTAAGATATGGGCTCTTCCCTTTCCATATCAAATATGAAGTGGTAGGCAACTGATTTGATCGGAACCCTATTCAATAGGTATGCAACTTCATAAGTGCATAATCCCCAAAAGGAAATAGGTAACTCAGTAGTACTCATCATAGAGCACACCATATCATATAGGGTGTGATTGCTCCGCCCCGATATACCATCGTGCTATGGTGTATACGGAGGAGTAATGCTGAGAGAGAATCCCATTCTCCTTTAGACTAATCCAGGATTTCTGTGCTCAAGTATTCTCCTCCTCGATCTCATCAAAGGACATAATACTTATACCCGTTTTGGTTCTCTACTTCTAACTTATATTCTGTGAATATCTTAAAAGGTTCGGACTTGTGTTTCAACAGGAACACATGTCTGAATCTCGAGAGATTATCAGAGAATGTAACGAAGTACAAAGAACCATTCCTGGCATATGTAGACAGGGGACCTTACATACATCAACATGTATCATCCCAAGAGTTTACTAACTCTTTCTCTGCTTCCAGTAAACAGAGCTATGGTCATCGTATCTTTGTGACATGACTGGCGAGTTTCACAAGATGTAAATTCAAACTGATTTAAATATGCATCTAAATGTAACTTCAGCTAGTCGGGTCGCATTGATATGACCTAGTCTACAATGCCTCAAGAAGGATTCGTTCATTTCTGAACTCTTCCTCTTGTGTGTGTTCCATATACTAAGAACTGTAGTTTGATTTAGAACATCAATGCTTTTAGATAACGTGCCTGAACCGATCAACTTTTGATATAGGAAATGTTCAAAACATTATCCAACAATACAAAATTATATCATTTCTTTACTAATAAAGAGACTGATATGATTTTGTATATCAGGTTCGGTATCTAATAACATTCGTTCAGAATCAATGTATTGGTAATACAGGGTGACAGTGACCAACAGACTTGGCTGCAACTCTTGCCCCGTTTTCTGCCTCATGAAACTTATCACTCGTTCTCAGTCCTCTACCTTTCTGTAGCCCTATATAACAGTTTACATATCTGGGATCCTGATCTGGTATCACATACCCAGGACGTAAAGGATACTGAGAAACAGTTCTCTGTAATGAACACACCCGAAGATGATGCATCATCATGCACTCTCCTCGTTTGGGCGGCACGGGAATTCTGGTAATCCCCAATTTCCTGCTCTGTCTTATAACAATTATAAGTTGGAGCGGGACCAACGTTCCCCAGCTCAGTATAACAAGCGGGTTCGGTCAATAATCCGTATTATTATCTTGATTAAGGCGTGATATGGTCGCTACCAGGAGAGAGAGAGAAGAAAACACTCAGCGTGCGCTCTTGAAAGAATAGATTGGTTATTATTTTATCTAATCAGGATGGCTCCCACAGCTTTTTATCAAATCTTCCTTCAAACCCTAAAAGGAAAGACTAGCCGGGATTAATTACACACTACAAGTTCGCCAATCTTTCAGCCAGGCCAGTGTCGGTACTTTGAGGGAGGTCCCCCGTGCTTTCGCACGAACCTAATTAATGTAAACCTCGTTTTCCCATAGGCGTAACCTCGTTAACACCTTTCTAGACACCTACTTGATCGGCTAATTGTAATGTATAAAACTCTCCCAGGAGTAACTCTTACTCGCAGCGGGTATCGGGATCCAACTATCTCATAGAAGGTATGCAATCTCATTGCAAATTTCAACACTTGAAATTCCCGATAATATTTTGCCCCGAACGATCTATGACCTTGACAAGGTCAACAAACCATAGACCGCAAGTCAAGTTCAACCCGTCATTTCTTGATTGAATCAAACCCACCCGCACGACCCTTGACAAGGTCAACAAGGCCGCACGACTACCCTAACCCAATCTACATCATATGCATAAACAGATAAATACCGGTTAGCTACCGCACACTGCGCCTTGACAAGGTCAACAAACGCAGCACGAATACTAAACAGGATTTATCTGAAATGACGGAGGGCTACGACAGGTTTTTCTGAAAACCTATTGCGTAATGAACTTGATATCGTTGTAGAATCAAATGATTTTGAAATGGAGTGCTTTTGAGGCTTTTCTAGTTTTGCTAAAGGAGTCACTCCCGGTGAAGGGATCGTCGGTCCTTTCCTCTTCGAATGAGGTGCGGGATATATCACATATATCACTGTGCAAAGCAAAAACTCTTAAAAAGCATTCAAAAGACAAACCGAATGTGCAGCATCTGCCAGTTATTGCTAAAGGAGTCACTCCTGGTGAAGGGATCTCGGTCCTTTCCTTATCGAATAAGGTGCAGGATATATCATATATACCGCTGTGCAAAGCAAGAACTGTAGCTACCTGTTTTATTTTGAAATTCGGTTCTACAACATCTTTAGGTTTCTTTTATTTCATTAATCTCATTAATGAAGTCCCATCATTTAAGTACCTAAACATCACAGATAAATACGACGTACACTTATGCCATCCGCATTCGCCTCGATGTCCCCTCGAGCACCGTTAGGTTAGGTAACTAACGACAGAGCGGGGCAGGGCTAGCGCGTGTGTAAAACATAAGTAACATCTATATAATATATCATATATACTATATACTGTATCTATCACAGAACATCACATGATCACATCACAGATATCGCAGCAGAAGAATCATATGAAATATTGGATATACTAGGACGTCCGTGTTTTCAATACGAGCCAGTATAAAACACGGATTCCACGGTCGCGATGAATATCCAAACCCACACCCCTAGACCCCTATGAGAGCGGCAAGCAACCCTACCAATTCTGGAGTTAGGAGACCCGGACTCGACTCCTCGAGTTGGTCTCCCACTGGACCCCAGAACCCGGTTACTTGTGCCCTCCTCCTTAGGTCTAT
Source organism: Agapanthus africanus (assembly GCA_030015575.1). Taxonomy (NCBI): domain Eukaryota; kingdom Viridiplantae; phylum Streptophyta; class Magnoliopsida; order Asparagales; family Amaryllidaceae; genus Agapanthus; species Agapanthus africanus. The sequence goes on along the minus strand of CM057345.1, from coordinate 386,090,044 downwards.
CCTAGTGCGGAAAAGTAAATAATATACAAACGGTGACAACTTCCGCAACCTGGAAGTGCCCCAAATAAAAGAATATTACATACAAGTTTTTACATGAATGAAAATGAAAAAACACTCATCTCACATAAAAACCCCCGACTATTCAAACACGACGATCCAATATAACATATCCAGCAACACATAACATCACATGTCATCAACGTAAGTAAATATGCGCATCCCAATTGTCGTTGACATATAGCAACGAAACCGGCGATATCACATATTACACTTACGGTCACAGAAAAGAAAGTGTAAAACTACAACAGTTGGAATCCGCAACCACCTCAGACATCGCATGCCTGACCAAATGAATTTCTTTAGACATCGCATGCCTACCAATTATAAACCCCGCATTTTAGTCTCAAAATCGAAAACACTTTTCAATATCAAATCGGGCAATTCAACAAGATTCCCGAAAAACTGATCGAATGCTCGTCGCAAACTTTAGTAGGCGGCCGCACCCCTGATACCGTCGACGAAGTGCACCAAGGCGGAACGGCGCTACCGCGAGCACCCGAACGGATGCTTTCGGCGACGGGGTTCTCCTACAGTCACTTGGTCGGGGCTATGGAGTGAGGCTGTCTATTAAGTTTACCCGGCGAGTATCCGCGTACGCTACGTGATTGCAACGGACTTTTGATCACATCAAAATTCCGTGGCAACCGATCAAGTGAGAATAAATTGCTAGATTTACAACATTCATTCAGTTATCTCATAACTTATTGTGAATTCCAATTATTGTATCCCATTCCGGATAAATAGAAAATGTTAGACTTTCCGATCGAACAATCGAACACCCAAGTTTTCCCGGTACAGCTCAACACATGAAATAAGTCTAACAACATTCAGTTCGTGCCTCAGTACCAACGGTCCAGCCGTAGAAGGGTCAAGCCAACGCCTCACATGTGGCACGCCGTACTGCCCCAAACCCGAAGGTTCAAAGCGCAGTTCAAGACGGTCACATAATCGAGTTAAGCTTTGTTGTCTTTTAGAGGGTCCATCGAGTTACTTGCACTACTTAGAACGTCGTTAAACTACGGAAAAATCCAACACTTGGAAATTTCCCGACAGGGGAAAAATTGGGTATTTATATCCGGTCGAACTTTTTAACATATTCTAAAATTTATCCGGAAAGCCACACAGACAAAAATTTGATAATCCGATCGAACACCGAATCCCCAAAACAACTCCAGAAAAATCAACTCTTGAATAAATTTAAAAAATACCCAGAGAACTCAGCACAGTTAAATAGGAATTACTGTGAAAACAGGAGTCAAAGAGTCAACAGTGTTGCCGCGGAACCGCCGCGCCACGTGGGCTTAGGCCGCGGTTCCGCGGCGTTATGACGGAGTTAGGTCTCCGTTTTTCACAGTATTTCATAAAACACCCAGCTTGATTTTCTGGATATTTTTAATATGGAAAAATGCACTGTTTTGAAAAAAGTACAGAGAGCATGGGAAAAATGGGGTTTCGGGTTCGATCGGGATTCAAACGTCGTCTAGACTTCGCCTAAGGCTCTAGCTGGGCTCTGATACCACTGTAGGGTTCCTAGGCACTCTCAAGAGGTCTCACAAGGCATCAACCAGGCCAATTTCAAAAATTATGGTGCCGAGAAACCCTAGTGTACGGATCGTCGGCTAGATTTCTAGGCGAAAAAGCAAACTAGTTAACACTTAACTAAGAGATACGGAAATACAACCTTTGTAGATCCGGTTCTCCACCTCCATAGCTCCGCAATGAAGTCTCCTCGCTGTCCATAACAAGTCCTAGGCTCTAGCGTCGGCTTCATCGGAGAATGGACGGGCTAGGTCATCGATGTCCATGCCGAAGATGATCTACGTCGAGGCATCGCTAAATCAAGCTCCGACTTCACCAAGTCAAGAAACTTGTGAAGAAAACACACTCTACTACTTGGCAAGAGGTAGAGGATGAAGAAATAGGAAGTGGGTAGACTTTAGATTTGGATTTCACACTCTTTTTCATCACTTGCCATTGATGGAGGCAAGCTTTCTTCACTTGAAGAAAATGAAGAAGAAGAAGGTAAATGTTATGATAAGTTATTATGAAAAGAATAATAAATTTATTCTTATCATAATATTAACCTAATTTAAGTGTAGAGAATTGACCAAGGTTAAAGAATGGTTAGGGTTAAGGAGATGAGACAAAAATGGTCACTTAATGAATGCTTCATGAAGCTTCATGTTGCAAACAAAAAAAAAGCCACCATTTTTCTCTCATTTCTTTTCCTTTTTCCAAAAATAAAAGGATTAATAAATGAATAAGTAAAACCCTAATTATCCATTTAACCATGGTTTAAATCTTTACACTTAACCAAAAAGATATGTATCATCAAACATGATACAAACAAGTGCACAAAATCATATCGCATATGTAATGCGCACATCCGAGTGAGAAAATCCATCTTAAGTAAACCGATACTAGTTAATGCAAACTAATATATCAAATATATAATTATGCATTAAATTATTAAATCAACACTTGATTCAATGATCCGGTTATATCGCATATAACCGGCTAGTATCCAATGTATCGGCTTATCGAATCAACCCTTGATTCGATAACTAGGTTATATCGCATACAACCTTTCGATACATTCATCGCGAGAATGGAATACGGTATCACATACACGCATTATTCTCGGTCCCGCACATATCTCATATGCGCTCCTATTTCGTTTCGCTTGAGCCAGGAAACCTCTGTGTAGGACTCTAAAGACTCGTCAATACGCCGGCAGCAGGTGATGATCATATCAAGCACCCACAAGCCGCAAGCGGTCTGCTAAACGTAACGGCCACCCGGGTATTGAGCGATCTGAAGATCGACGAGCAAGCCCGCTCACACTCCAGTGAATCCAACCAGTAACTCTACCGTACAGTCCGGTCTTCTGACCGTTTGATATGTCGCATATCTCGCCTAGGGGTGGTAAACGTCAGACCCCAATAGCTCGATAAGTCGTGTCGATATGAGGTCTATAACAATTCGAGAAACTACTGGTAACACTTACCAGTAAATCTCAGCAACCCTGGCCAGGGATTTCCTGTTATAGCCAATCGAACACAGCGCAACATCAACTCCCTACACCGGGAGAGACGAATCCCCTCCTATCGCTCATTGCCTCCATGTGACTCGGGACTGTACCCAAAAACCACCGTTTTGCACGCCCTCTTGGACGTGGTAAGATGGAAATCAAAGCACAGTGGGAACCACACAAGACTCTATGACGATCTCAGGTCAACGGACTACTCTGTACCAGTGTCACCAGAGAACTGCCATCTGACATGAGGTATAATACCATCTGGGAGTTCTCGGCGAGTCCGTCCAGTGTACCCAGTCTGTACTGAGCACCCGTATATCATCTCCGATGTCAAACACCAATGGATATGGGATCATCCATCGCCCATCTGTATGGGTCGAGAAGGTACACGCTAGTCTACTCTGGTATATCGATGCCCCATCTCGATATACCCACGACTAGGGACTTTGAAGGATGTACTTATGGACTACTATGTCCCCACTAGTATGATCCGCATCACAGTCCAGGTAGTCAAGTACACATCCTAAGGGCTTTACCAACATGTAACAGAGAGACAATCAGTGTACACGTTAAGGTAAAGGTCAACCAGATAGCATACTATCATGTCGAGCAAGAAAGTCCTCCCTATATATGTCCCAGCATCCACTACAATATACATCCAATGTACAGTAATGGCCTCTAGGGCATACATATAACAAACAGATCTAATCTCGGTCGAAACCTCTATGAAATTTGACAAAAGTGATTTCATGGTTTGAGTGAATTGAGAGAACTCGTCAGAACAGGACTGCATAGGATTAGACTGTGCAGGAGTGTTGCCCTGGTTTTGGAAATTTTATGACTGATAGGGGTGCTGAGTGAGTTGAAGGGGTTGCTGTTGTGGTGGAGGAAGAACCCTTTGAAATTGATTCGTGTTTGGAACCGTGTTTTGAGATTGGTTTTGGTTCCAAGCAAAATTCGGGTGATTCCTCCAACCCTGATTGTACGTGGAAGAATATGGATCGTTTCGAGGTCTTTGAAATGCGGCATTAGAATGCTCGTGACCTTGAAACGCAGAGTTTAATGGACATTATTCCGTTAAATGAGACGGATCAGAACAGCACCCACAAACAGTTTTGGGGAGTGACACTGGGTTCAGGGAGGCTGCTGCAAATTTGTGTTCCATAGCATCGAGCTTCTTTTGCATTGCTGCCATTTCAGCTCGAACACCTATGGACACATCTATTTGGTGTACGCCACCCCTATTCAATGGTTGGGTTCCACTCTCCCACTGTAGTGATTTTTCAGCGAACTCTTCTAAGTACTTCCAAGCTTCCCCATCATCTTTGGTCATAAAAGTACCTTGACACATGTTTTCAAGGCTCTGTTTGGTGCTTGGGTTAATGCCCTCATATATGATTCGGCACAATTCCCATCTCGGGATGCCGTGATGAGGACACTGAACCAATAGATCCTTGAAACGTTCAAAGCATTTTGAAAATGGTTCAGCAGGGAGCTGGGCAAATTGATTCAGTTCACTACGGATTCGAGCTGTCTTTTGGATTGGGTAAAATTTCTTAAGGAATGCAGCGACGAATTCTTCCCAATTCGTAATAGAGTGTGCGGTAGTGTTATATAGCCACTTCTCGGCTATATCGCACAAAGTAAATGGAAGAAGTCGCAAACGCATAGCATCCACTGAAAGTTGTGACGTACCCATCGTTGCACATACGTTTTCAAATTTGGTAATGAAAACGTAAGCGTCCTCAGTCTCGAGTCCGTGGAATTTGGGTAAAAGATTGATATACTGGGGCTTGATTTCAAAGTTATCCCCATTGGCTGGTGGTGTGGATAAGCAGGTCGAAAGAGGACCTCGAATAGGGTAGCACCTCTCCTGGAGAGAGATGCGGGGTGGATTCTGCGCACCAACGGACGGTGGCAGATTAGGGTTAAAGAAGTTTGATGGATTCGGATCCATCGGTGTGGGTGTGGTAGTAGGTAAAGAAAAGGTAAATGGAGAAATATCGACTTCGGAGTCGATAAAGGGTACGCGGACTAAACGGGCACTAGAATCCCGTGTCCAGCCTATCTTGCACTAAAATGGGTTAGTACAAGTGGCAGCGTTGACTTATAATTAGGGGTAATGAATGCGGTGCTTGCTTTTGAAAAAGGGACGGATTTTTGAAAAAATGATGCGACAAAACAAATGCAGCACACAACCCTAGAATCTAGTGGTCACCTAGGTCCGGCTCTAGACCGCTCCTAACTGCCAAAAGACAAGTCGCAGGATCAATCCTCCACTGCCTCTTTGTCCCCCTGTGGCCGGATAAGTGTCAGGTAAGTGGGAAGGTACTCCACTACGTAAGTAGTGGGCCTAATTAAAAACCACTAGCCTTAGACACACTCGCCTTGGGCACCACAAGAAAACGCAGATAAGCAATGAATTACCCACGGCCTTCTCTTGTCCTAATTGAGCGCGACAGTCCTTAGAGTCTTCTCTAGATTTCTTTTAGTTAATGTGGGTCAATGCGGATGCAAGTTTTGCGATTTTCGGGGCCTAGGAAGGGTAAGGAAATCCCCACCTAATTTGGATTTGGCCGTGCCCTTTAAATTTCCGTATTATAATGCAAACAACCAAGAAATCAAAATCACACGCAATTTTAATTTGCAATTTGCGGCGCTGCGATTATTTGCAAAGAATCCTGCAGCAAAGTGTTAGTTGGAGCTAAAAGAGGAGATAGGAGAAGTACAGAAGTCACCTGAGGCAAAAATTTTGCAGAGAACCCCCTAAGAGGCCGCGTTTCCGCCGCAATAGCCCTCTAATGCCGCCCTTCCGCGGTCGAATTATAGGAACACTGCACCAAACTTCTTCAGGGAGCTTCTGTGGACTCCCACTGCTCTCTGGTATTTTCCAAAAATTTTCTTCAATTTCCAAACAGCTCCAGATTTCCTTGCAATGAACAACAGCAAATCGTTTAGGGTTTGCACGAATTTTGACCTCAAAAACAACAATGGAATAATTCTTTCAATTCAAACTATAATATGAAACGAATTAGCGCGCGATCCCCGGCAACGGCGCCATTTGATTGTTATAATTTTCCGATTGTGTGTATCAAATCAAATACTCAAATGATTCCCGATAACGGTTTCATTTGATTGTAATGATTTCTTGTTTGTGTAAATCGAAATAAGCGAATAAGTTTCTTTGTGTCGGTAATTAGAATGTATAGAATCACAACCAAAAATTATTTGACCGCAATCAAACTACGGTGTCAATTGTAGTTCATGAATGAGTGCGGATCGTCCACAGGGATTGCACAATTCGTTTGTATTATGATATGCTTGAATTGAAAAGTTAAGCTAAGATAAACGAAAACATGATTCAAGAGTTTTGATTTTCAAGTGTCACTATTCTATTCAAGAATCAAGAAAATATTAAACAATCAAGAATCGGTGTATCGATGATATTTCCAATCAACAGTCAAGAATCTAAAAGAGGCTCGTAGGAATCGATCGGGTCTATAGACATGATGTAATCTCAAGATTTCGTGTTCTTGTCCTTCGAAGGATTGATACTAGATTGATGATAATCGACGAGAGTTGGGGCTTTCTCGTGAAACTAGGGTTTCATCTTATAACCCTTGTTCTTTCGTCGATATCATTCCTTTTCTAGCCTCTACCAAATTCAAGAAACGATCGTAACTCCCCAATTTCGAACGATGTCAATCAAGAAAGCATCGAAACAAAATGGGTCGTCGTTTCTTGAACTTGCTAGGGCTTACAAAACTCGTAGGACTCAAGAATCGATTAAAGCTATGTTACATCATCATTCTATTGACCGTCTCGACTCCTCGACGAGCGGAGTTTTATTCACACATCACCACACAGAAAATATTTACGAATTGTAAAGATATCATGATGCAGAATTTAAAGAAAACAAGATAAAAGAATATCACCTTTATTTATCTCAACAATTTTGATTACATTCGCTTCAAGAACTACAAGAGGAAGAATCTAGATTGTTGATAGGGCGTCGCTCGGCTTCATGAGTCATGGATCGGCTCGGACCGCTTGCTCCGTTGAAGATCGGCTTCGCTCATAAAGGTTGTAGGGCTTCTTGCTTAATGGGTACTCGGGATTCTTGATTTTAATTGGAATTAGGGTTAGGGTTTCCCATAAGCCCTCTCACTAGACTTGTGGTGGAAGGAGATGAAGAAGGAGAATGGCTAAAAAAATGAACTAAAATGAATCACAAAATGGTTTGATTCTCTCTATCTCCACATGATAATTTCACCCTAGGTCTAGGCTTCTATTTATAGACTTCCCAAACCCTAGGTTTAGGTTTGAAATGGTAGTTCCCTCCAAAAGTTTGTTGAGTCTTCTAGAAGGTAGTTTGTTAGGAGCTAGCTTAGGGTTTAAGCTAGGTTTAATTAGGCTTGGAAACCCTTGTTTGCTGATCTGGCAGAAACCCCTGGAGTCTTCTGGAAACTGAGATACATTTCTGAGCAGTGGGCCCTATAAGAAGCATTTTGCTCCAAAATTGAAGTGATGATGTCATCAAGTAGCCGCGGATCCGCGGCACAAGAAGGCTATGGCCGCGGATCCGCGGCTCCTTGAGGGGCTTGGGCCTTGGTCTTTCAGTTGTTGTCTTGGACTGCTATTTAGGGCTTTGTCTGATATGCTGAATTGTGATTGCTCCTTTGGATTGATACCAGATCTGAAATTAGTGAGTTGACGTATCTTTTGAGCGGTGTAATGTTCGAGCGAGCTTTTCCTTTTCCTGCACAGACTTCGAAATACGGGTTGCGATATATAGAAAATATGCCATGTAATGAAATGCAGTCAATTTCCCTAGAAATGCCGGTTTTAAGGTTGAATAGATGTAATCTGATATTTTGCGACCGATTAGCTAATATGTGAATTATGAATATCGTACACTTCTATATGTATGCAGATGATAGGGAAATTGCTGGTTAAAATATGCAATATTTTCGACTGATCAGGTTCAAGTGGCAGTTTTGACGGTCACATAATCGAGTTAAGGTTACGTTCTTCTAGAGGGTCCACAGATACGCTTGCATGATTTTCCGGAAGTTTCAAACTCGTGGAAAAATCCAATACTTGAAAATTTTCTGTCAGGGGAAAAAGTGAGTTATTGATATCCGTTCGAACTTTTTAACACGTTCTAAAATTACCCGGAAAAAACTTAAACGAAGTTAAACTTTCCGATCGAATCAACAAATACAAAAGATCTCCAGAAAACTTAACACTTGAGTAATATTAAAAATTCCCCGAAGCATGTAAAATTAACTAAGAATAAACCCCTTAAGTGGTGACCCCTAATTCCCAAGGGTGGCCGCGGAACCGCCGCCAAACCCATGGTTTGGCCGCGGTCCCACGCTCCCTTGAAGTAATTATGGGTTCGTACTTCACAGTGAGTCTTAGAATTCCCTGCTTATTTTTCTGAGTATTTTTAATACAGAAAAAATCAACAATTTAAAAAATTTCCAGAGAGGGGGTAAAATGCGATGTTTCGGGGTTCGATCGGACTTTAAACTTCGTCTAGACTTCGCCTAAAGCTCTAGCTTGTCTCTGATACCACTGTAGGGATACTAGGCACTGTCACAAGGTTCTACAAGGCATCAACCATGCCCGATTTATATTTTAGACGTGCCGAACTACCCTAACCAAGATCTTAGACTAGAAATTAGGCGAAACAAAAAGCAAGTAAACAACTTTACTTCTAAGAGTTAGGGATTACAACCTTTGTAGTCCGTTCCTTCGCTTCATAAGCTTCGTTTTGTGGTCCCTTCGCTGTGATCATCGAGTATCCGGACTCTAGAGAGGCTCCACGAAGAGAAAGATGCAAGCTTGCTTCCGATCTTCGATAACAAAGATGATCTACCTTGAAGAAACTCAAACCCAAGCTCTTGCTTTGCTAATCAAGTATTAGCAAAGCAAACACCCTAATCTAAGTGGCAAGAATAGATGAGGATGATGAAGTAGGAATTTAGCTCTCATTTGTTTTCAATTTCTCACTCATTTTCATCACATACCAAAAGGCTAGAAAGCTTTATCAAGAGGAAAAAGAAGATGAAAACCATTTGTGATGAATAATGAATCAAGTGTGTGGTTAGAAATGCAACCATGGGTTAAGTATGAAGAGTTAACCCATGTATAGAATCAACTATGGTTAAAAGATTGGGTTGGGTTAAGGAAATATCTATGCAAAATATCAAGGTCAAAGACAAAGCTTCAAGAAGCTTCTTGATTGCTTCATAAAAGCTTAACCCTAATCTAAACCCTAACCACATTTATTCTCCCCAAATCATGTTGCATTTATAACCACAACATGTTACAATATTATATATCACATATACAATATTTATTGTAACAGAATAAAATAATACAATTAACATATATCACATATATATCAATGTATTACCCGAGTGAGAAAAAGAATCTTTAAGTGAGCTAATATCAGTTAATGTAATATAATATATCAAATATATAATTATACATTAAATTATCGAATCAACACTTGATCCGATAATCCGGCTATTTCACAAATAACCGACTAATATAATCTGTATCAGTTCATCGAACCAACACTTGATTCGATGACCCGGTTATATCTCATATACCCGGCTGATATCTCATATCGTGAGAATCTAATACGATATCTCATATCGTAATATTCTCGGTCCCGCACATATCACATATGTGCTCCTACTCCGTTTTGCCTGAGCCAGGAAATCTCTGTGTAGGACTCTAAAGAATCGTCAATACGCCGGCAGTAGGTGATGATCATATCAAACACCCATAAGCTGCAAGCGGTCAGCTAAACGTAACAGCCACCCAGGTATTGAGCGATCAGAAGACCAACAAGTAAGCCTATACATTCTCCTGCGAATCCAATCAGTAACACTCCCAAACAGCCCGGTCTCTTCGTCTGATATGTCGTATATCTCGCCTAGGGATGGTAAACGTCAGACCCCAGTAGCTTGATAATTCGTGTCGATATAAGGTCTATAACAGTTCGAGAAACTACAGATAACACTTACCAGTAAATCTCAGTAATCCTGGCCAGGGATTTCCAGTTATAGCAAATCAAACACAGCGCAACATCAACTCCCTATACCGGGAGAGACGAAACCCCTCCTATCGCTCATTGCCTCCATGTGATTCAGGACTGTACCCAAAAGCCACCTTTTTGCAGGCCCTCTTGGACGTGGTATGATGGAAATCAAAGCACAATGGGAATCATACAAGACTCTATGACGATCTCGGGTCTACAGACTAACCTGTACCAGTGTCACCAGAGAACTGCCATCTGACATGAGGTATAATACCATCTGGGAGTTCTCGGCGAGTCCGTCCAGTGTACCCAGTCTCCACTGAGCACCCGTATACCTTCTCTGATGTCAAACACCAATGGATATGGGATCATCCATCGCCCATCATATGGGTCAAGATGCGCATACGCTAGTCTACTCTGGTATATCGATGCCCTCCACGACTAAGAACATTTGAAGGATGTACTTGGCGACTACATTGTCCCCACTAGTATGATCTACATCATAGTCCCAGTAGTCAAGTACACATCCTAAGGGCTTTATCAACATGTAATATAGAGACAATCAGGGCACATGTTAAGATAAAGAGCAACCATATAACGTACTATCATGTCGAGCAAGAAAGTCCTCCCTATATATGTCCAAGCATCCACTACAATATACATCGTATGTACAGTAATGGCCTCTGGGGCATACATATAACTAACAGTTTCTTGTGTTACGTTTGCGCGCGATACGTTATACGACACGGATCATGCACTTTGTGTGGTTTTGCTCTTGGGTTGGTTTCATGGTGTCGCTACGCACGTTAAGCACAATACGAAAACTTGAGAGTATGTTTTGAGTTGATACGTCAGTTAAACGTAGTTTGTACTTGTTTTGGGTCTATTGCTAATATATACTTGCTTTATTGTGTTATGTTTTAGTTTCGCAGGCGAAGACTTCGGGCGCTATGAAGAAGGGGAAACAGGTGGTAGGCTTTACTTAGCCAGGAGCGTTGGTGAGTGGATTTAACATCTACAGGGGAATCGTCCGCATGGAGTTATGCTTCTGGGCTAGAGATGTTATAATATTGTCGCATATTCTATTTCATAAATAGAGTTGCGCATACACCTTATTGCTTAGTTACTAGTTGTGCTTGGACTTGTACCCTTAGGACACTGCACTATTATTGACGGCTTATGTTGCACGAGCACTAATTGTATGCCACACACACCGTCAATAATTGCCATGACACCACAACACACGTATAAATATGATATTATTTGGTTAGGGACATTGAGACATTGATTCATATTCCTTGTTGCATATGACATATAGCATACCTGAATACCTACATGCTTACACTTATACCTTGACATGCTTACATGCTAGTTACCTGTATACCTATAGGGTATTGTACCATTAGCGATAAGTATATATACAAATAATGACATAGCGACATGTATACCTTGCATACATACTTCACTTATACCTGAAGGGTATATTACATCATTACTGATAGGTAGATAAATATACCTTACTATACCTTTATGTTTACATATATATCTGGCTATAGCTACATGTTCACATTTATTTGATGTTATATAGACTTGGAGAAAATTAGGAACCACATGATATTTATATTAACTTGTTGCAGTTAAATAGCGGCTTTTCCTTTATATGCTCGCATTTCAGTTTTATGTTGCGTATATTATATTCATGGATTTTCGCATTAAGATATGGATTTTTCATGATATTTTCTGGATTTGAGGACCGTGGTAGTTTCATGAAATTATGCATTATTTGAAAAACCCGGTTTCTCTTGTTATGATATTTCAGCAGCCACCATGAGTTTTATCGGTTCTGATATATATACCCCATGCGAGGAGCGTCGTGGGCCGTATGAGGGTACATGATGGGGCCCGGAGGTACCCCGGGGCAAGAAAGGGATAGTCGATATAACATACCGATGAGGCCTTACAGGAGAACCATACTCTCCGGTAACAGTACCTATGACTCGGCGGTTATCGTGGGGATACCGACGAGAGTCATGTACGTATAGATACGTCGAAGGACGAGGGTCGAAGCTGGGCACTCGGGTTTTCGGATAGCGTATGATACGTACCTATCAGGGTGCCAGTCGTAGTGACAGCACCTGATAGATCAGCCTTTATGTGTCGATGCTTGGCACAGGTTTTCATGATATTTTTACTCCTAAGTATATATAACAGTGGAATGGGACACTATTATATATACATATATATATTAGTGGAATGGGATGCTAATATATATGTATACATATCAATTCATATATTTCATCATACTTATTCATGCAAATATACTTTTCAGGATATAGGAGATTCACTTGATATTGAACTCAGGATATTTGAGATTCACTTGATATTGGATTCAAGATATATGAGATTCACTTTGTATTAGATACAGGATATATGAGATTTCCTTGATTTTGTACATTTAGGATATATGAGATTTACTTGGTATTGTACATTCAGGATTTATGAGACTTACATGATATGAGAGCCAATTTGGGGGATGATTTGAGGAAATTGGGATTTGGATTGTCTTGATGGACTTTCGTCCTACCACGATGTCAGGATTCCGTGGAAATGACATGTTTCATCCCATATTTCACTTTATTGTTTATGCACTGCTTCATGTATTAGTAGTACCTGATAGAGTACCTTCCATGACTGTTGCATTTACATACTTTTATTTTATATATGCATTTGTTTCACGTATTAGTTGTACCTGCCAGAGTACCTTTCATGACTGTTGCATATATACATTGTCGTATCAATGTTCATTTATTAGTAGTACCTGATAGGGTACCTTACATGATTATTGCATACTGATTGTCATATTATTGCTTCATGTATTAGTTGTACGTGCTAGTGTACCTTTCATGACTGTTGCATATATATGACCATTTATTGCTATTAGCTTGCTTATGTTAGATTCACACTGTACGTGCATACTTGCGATTACCTATATATGTTATTTACTATTCACGAGTTGGCAACTCACCCCCGTTGTGCCACAGTGTTTTGCAGGCTGTTCCCCAGAGTAGTCGAGGCAGGCTATTCATCTATCTTATCATCTTTTGCTGCGGATACCGCTTCGGCTCACAGTGTGCAGTTTTGCTTTAGGTGGGTTTCGTGGTTATCCGTTCATGTTTCTTACTGTATATTCGTTGTATCATGTACTCTCCATCTACCATTATCTTGTATGACTTAGAGACTTGATGTGAGGACGATATTGTATATTCTGGTGACTTGGATGTCTTTTATACAGTTTCTTTTTATTTTCTTTTATTTCATCGCTACGGCGTCGTATATCTGTTGTGGTGGTTGTTTTCCGCCTTTGGGCGTGTTTTTGCTCCCGTTTGGGAATGCTTTACTTATATTTATGTTGTACCCATTTTTAGGGCTAGTTTTTACAAAGGAGGTGCTGCCAAATTTTTAAAGGAAATAAAGTTGGACTTTTAAAGAATTTGGGTTGAGATTTCAAAGTTTTTAACAACGTTCTTATTTCTTACTAGTTTTGATGGTTTAGATTGCTGGGTTTTTGGCTTACTTAAATTGTGTTACGCCTGTGGACGTTGCGTAGTTTATGGGCCGTCACGTGCCAATTTCGGGTCGTGACAATTAAAAAGCTCACGGACCTGGAGACTACGTTGCAGAACGAGTCATATACTGACTTGATTCTACAGTCCCTCCTTCTACTTACACCCTGAAGGAAACCAGGGAGACACCCGCTCTTGTTATTGGGGAATCATCCTCTTCTACATCCAAGGTGAAAGCAATGGGTGAGAAGAAGAAGACCTCCACAAAGCCAACATGCACTGTCAGTAAGGTAGAAGGACAGGGAAAGGCAAAAGTTTCAGGGCTATCAGTTGGGAAGGAGGGATGTCCCTATTGTTAAGGGAAAGGACATTGGCAGAGGGATTGCAGGGCTTGTAAAGCTAGTAGCCAAGATTCGAAGCATGTTGTGGCTTCGGCTTCGGGTGTATTTGTAATAGAAAACTGTATGTCAATTAACCCTACTTCCTGGGTACTAGATACCGGATCAGGATCTCATATATGTAATTCATTATAGGCTTTGAGAAACCGTAGAGTTATCAGGATAGGTGATATAACTCTCAGAGTTGCGAACAAAATAAGCGTGAACGCTGAATCCCTAGGGGAATATCACCTAAGATTGACAAGTGGGTAGATATTGATTCTACGTAATTGTTTGTATGTACCTAGTCTAGCTTGTAACATCATATCTGTATCCTTACTTTCTAAGGAAGGATATGATTTTACATTTGTAGGCGATGTGGTCCACATCCACCTAAATCAAGCTTTGATTGGGTCAGATACATTAGAAAATGGAATATACGTATTAAATCAAGCTCAGGTTTTCAGTGTCCAGAACACACTTAAAAGAAAATCTCCGGAAACAAATCAGGCTTTCTTATGGCATTGTAGACTAGGTCACATCAATGAAACACGGTTGACGAAATTACATAGAGAGAGATATTTGGATCCGTTCGAATATCAGTCTTATGCTACTTGTGAATCTTGTCTCATGGGAAAGATGACAAAGACTCTGTACTGGACACGGAGTAAGAGCAAGCGGCTCTTAGGACTCATACACAGCGATGTGTGTGGTCCAATGTCTACACATGCGCGAGGAGGTTATTCCTATATCATTACTTTTACGGATGATTTCTCTAGGTATGGACATGTCTTCTTGATGAAGTATAAATCCAAGGCCTTTGAGAAATTCCGGGAATACAAGAATGAAGTGGAAAAACAAACAGGCAAAAGAATCAAGACATTGAAATCTGATCGAGGTGGTGAATACTTAAGTGCCGAGTTCCTGGGCTACTTAAAAGAGAATGGAATTCTCTCTCAGCTTACTCCTCCATACACACCTCAACACAACGGTGTATCGGAAAGGTAGAATCGAACTCTATTGGATATGGTTCGTTCCATGATGAGTAAGGCTGAGTTACCGCGATCCTTCTGGGGTTATGCACTAGAATCAGCTGCATATCTTTTGAACAAGATTCCAACCAAGACTGTTCCTACCACACCATATCAGATGTGGAGTGGGTAGAAACCCTGTCTTAAGTACCTTAAGACATGGGGATGTCCAGCTTTTGTAAAAAAGTAGCATACGGACAAGCTCGAGGCATGCTCAGTACTGTGTAAGTTTGTGGGATACCCTAAGAACTCAAGGGGGTATCTTTTCTATTATGTAGAGGAATAAAAGGTTTTTGCTTCTCAACATCCCCACTTCTTGGAAGTTGAATTTTTAGAAATCAGAAAAGTGGGAGCGCAATAGAACTGGAAGAAATTCCAGAACCACAAGCTATTACTGAAAGCTTGATAGAACTAGAGGTTTCAGAAGAACCGTACATCCCAACGCCACTCCGCAGGAGTAGTAGGCAGTCTCATCCGCCCAAGAGATACTACGGTTTTCTCATAGACGGGGATCGAGAGGATTGCATCATTGACAATAATGAGCCTACTAGCTTCCAGCAAGCCATTCAGAGTGGCGACTCGGTAAAATGGCTGGATGCAATGCGGACCGAAATGGAGTTTATGTACACCAACAAAGTATGGACTTTGGATATTGCTCCAGAAGGGGTAAAACGCATAGGCTGCAAATGGATCTTCAGAAAGAAGATTGGTATAGATGGACAGGTTGAAACCTATAAGGATAGACTTGTTGCAAAGGGTTTTCGTCAAAGACCTAGTTTAGATTATGACGAAACCTTTTCTCCAGTGGCTATGCTTAAATCCATTCGGATCTTTCTTGCCATTTCTGCCATCCACGATTATGAGATCTGGCAGATGGACGTAAAGACGACTTTTCTAAATGGCAATTTGGAAGAGTACGTCTATATGGATCAGCCGGAGGGTTTCATTCAGAGTGGTAGCAGCGGTAAAGTGTGCAAGTTGCTTAAGTCCATCTATGGACTAAAGCAGGCATCGCGGAGTTGGAACATCTGTTTTGATGAGACGGTCAAAGCATTTGACTTTATCAAAAATCCAGATAAACCATGCATTTACAGTAAGATTGTAGGGAGAACTGTGGTATTCTTCGTCTTGTACGTGGATGACATTCTCTTGATAGGAAATGACATTCCTATACTACAGTCAGTCAAAGGATTCTTGTCACAGAGGTTCTCCATGAAGGACCTGGGTGATACCTCCTACATTCTGGGGATCCAGATCTATCGTGATAGATCTAAACGGATAGTGGGACTTTCAAAGTCAAGGTACCTCGACACCATACTAAAAAGATTCAGTATGGAAGATTCAAAGCGCGGTAACCTACCGGCTTGTCACGGAATCACCCTCTCCAAAGAGATGTCTCTCAAGACTGATTTGGAAAGGGCTCGCATGTCATCTATACCCTATGCATTTGCGATAGGCTCTATAATGTATGCGATATTGTATACCAGACTAGATGTAGCATATGCATTGAGCGTTGTAAGCCGGTATCAGTCGAACCCAGGGGAGAAGCACTGGATAGCAGTAAAGAACATTCTCAAGTACCAGAGAAAAACTAAGGAGATGTTCTTGGTGTATGGCAGAAAAGACCTCCAGATCGAGGCCTTTGCTGACTCCAGCTTCCAGAGTGACAAGGATGACTCCAAGTCCATGTCGGGTTATGTCTTTACCCTCAATGGAGGGGCGGTCTATTGGAAGAGCTCCAAACAGGACACCGTTGCTGACTCAACGATAGAAGCAGAGTACATAGCTGCTTGCGATACCGCGAAAGAAGCAGTCTAGATGAAGTTCTTAATAGAACTACAGGTGGTTCCATCCATTGTTGATCCAATACCTCTGTATTGTGACAACAACGGGGCTATAGCTTTAGCAAATGAACCCAGGTCCCATCAGAAGTCCAGACACATCTTGAGGCAGTATCACCTGATCAGGGAGATCGTGGATCACTGGGAGATCGAGGTTCGGAGAGTTGCTACTGAGGAAACACTGCAGATCCATTCACAAATGCCATCCCTCAGACGCAGTTCGAGAGGCTATTCGAGATGATAGGTCTGTGATATGCCAGCACATGGCCTTAGTACAAGTGGGAGATTGTTAGTGTGATATGCCCTAGAGGCCATTATTGTATAGTACTAGTTTGTATATTACATTTTGGAAGCTTGGGATATATACACGGATTTATGACAGTCTTGCTCGATATAGTAGTATGCTACTTGGTTTGTATCTATCTTAATATGTGTATATATTTCTTTTGACGTATCGCTAATACATATTGATAGAGCCCTTAAGATCTTTGCTTGACTACCAGCGTTGTGATGGCAGTCACACTAGTGGGGGATGGGTAGTCTACAAGCACAACCTTATACAGGTCCTCAGGCATAGGATTATCGAGACAGGGCATCGATACTCTAGAGTAGACTAGTATATACGCTTCTCATCCCAGCAGGGGAGATGGTCTGTCCCATAGCCATTAGTACGTCATACTGGAGATAGTTTACAGGTGCCCATTGGGTTATGAGTTACATTGGATGGACTCGTGGGGTACTGCTGGTTGGTACTATACCTATCGTCAGGTAGCAGTTCCCATGTGATATGAGTACAGCTTAGTCCGTTGACTTGACACTGCTATTTCGCCTCAAGTGTGTTCCCACTGTTCTTAGATTGCTACCCTACCACGGCTCTATTGAGTCATGCAAATAGGTAGTGGTCGGACGCAGTCCCGAAGCACTTAGAGGCAGTGGCGGTAAGATAGGATTCGTCTCTCCCGGTATTCAGGGTTAATGTCATGCTGTATTCGAAACGCCATTACACAAAGTCCCTGGCCGGGGCAAGCGAGATTTACTGGTAGGTACTCCAGTAGTTTCTTAGGGTGTTTTGGACTATACTCCGACACGACTTATACCGCTATTAGGGGTCTGACGTTTACCATCCCCCTAGGCCCAATATGTGATACTCTTAGACGAACAAACCAGACTGTACGGAGATTGCCACAGATAGGCTCAGTAGGAGTTTGGATGAGCTTGCTCGTTGGCCTTCTTATCGACAGATACCTGGGTAGCCGTTATGTACAGCTAGTGCCACTGACGTGCTTGTGGTTAAACCCACTGCCAGAGTACTGTCGAGTCTTTAGAGTCCCACACAGAGGGTTTCCCAGCTTCAGGCGAAACGATGTAGAGGTCGTATGGTTTTACGACAGGGGTCGATCACATACGTGTACTTGTGCTCGTGTGATGTTCGAGCGGACAAAACCAGTGGGCTTTGGTTTAACCCGGATCCTAGTATTTGACTATTGGATTAGCTTCGTCTCATAGTATTCGTGTTTCTCGGAACACGGATGCGGGTATTTATATGCGGATGAGAGGGGGTATAGAAAGAGACACCTCATTAGAGTTTTTGACCATTGACTTGGTCAAAACAAAAATGAGGTGGAGAATAGAATTTGTTATTTTTGGTAAATGATAATTATATGGCATGGCTAATTGGGTTGACCTTTTCACTTGGCTTGACTTGTTTACCTTAGATATTTTTGTGAGATATTTTTGACTCTAGATATTTTGGTGAGATATTTTCCATGCCATGCTTATGGTCATATAAAAGTTAGCCATTCTATTTTTTATTATCATTATAACAAATACATTCTCTTTTCTCAAGCTTGCTCTCTCCTTCTTCCTCTCAAACCCTAGTGTATAATGTGTTGATAATCAAGGGTTAATGAGACTTAGCTACTCTAAATCATACTTTACTCACTCTAAGTTAGTTAGTTTAGCACACCAAGTGATCTAGTTGCCTCACCTTGGAGGTTTAGCTCAATGTTGGAACTCTTGGGTGGATCTTCTATGACTTCGAGAAGCCGACGAGGGGGTGCTTTCCATTTCCACTCCAAGGAGCTTGCGAGGTGAACGAGGACAGCGGGAACACAAGAAGGACTTGGAACTTTATGTATAATCTTCTTACATAGTAGATAATATCTCTAGTTAGTTTGTTAGTTATGGTTTAGCAAGATCTTGGTGTTAAAGTCGATGTTACCTTGTTTGTAAAAATCGTTTTTTACCCGTTCCGCCTCCCAGGAAACCCGTGGGGTGTGAAACGTCGACTTACAAGTTCAAGTGTACATGTTAAGATAAAGAGCAACCAGATAGCATACTATCATGTCGAGCAAGAAAGTCTTGTGTGTGTGTGTGTGTGTGTCCAAGCATCCACTATAATATACAATAATGGCCTCTAGGGCATACATATGACTAACAATCTCCCACTTGCACTAAGGCCAGTTGTTATAGTATCGCATACCCAATATCCCAAAAAGTCTCTCGAATTGCGTCTGGGGGAGGGTCTTCGTGAGTGGATCCGCTGTGTTGTCCTTCGTGTCAACTCTCCTGACCTCGATCTCCCGGCGATCAACTATCTCCCGGATCAGGTGATACCGCGTAAGAATATGTCTGGATCGCTGATGGGACCGGGGTTTCTTGGACAAAGCCACAGCTCCTTTGTTGTCACAATACAAAGGTATTGGATGCTCAATTGATAGAACCGCACCAAGTTCAGCTATGAACTTCTTTATCCAGACAGCCTTTTTGGCAGCATCGTTGGCACAATGTATTCAGCCTCCATCGTCGAGTCTGCTACAATATCTTGCTTGGAACTCTTCCAACATACCTCCCTTCCATTGAGGGTGAAGACAAAACCCGAGACTGACTTACTGTCATCCTTATCACTTTGGAAGATCGAATCGGTAAAGGACTCCACATGGAGTTCTCTATTACCGTACACCAAGAACATTTCTTTAGTCCTTCTCAAGTACTTAAGAATGTTCTTCATAGCTATCCAGTGCTTCTCCCCGGGATCTGATTGATACCTGCTTACCACACTAAGTGCGTAAGCTACATCTAGTCTGTTACATAAAATCGCGTACATGATTGACCCAACTGCAGAAGCATAGGGTATCCCTTGTATGTGAGCCCTCTCCAAATCAGTCTTGGGAGACATCTCTTTGGAGAGAGTGATTTCTGAACAAGCGGGTAGATTACCACGCTTAGAATCTTCCATACTAAACCTCTTTAGTATGGTGTCAATGTACCTGGATTCGGACAATCCCAATATCCTTTTAGATCTATCTCTATATATCTTAATCCCCAGGATTTAGGAGGCATCACCCAGATCTTTCATAAAGAACTTTTGTGATAAGAAGAGCTTGACCGAGTGTAGCATAGGAACATTATTTTCTATTGAGAGTATGTCATCCACGTATAATACGAGGAAGACAGCCTTACTCTCTACAACTTTCTTGTATATACAAGGTTCATCTAGGTTTTTGTTGAAGTCAAACTCTTTGACTGCCACATCAAAACAGATGTTCCAGCTCTGCGATGCCTGCTTTAATCTGTAGATGGATTTAAGCAGCTTGCACATGCTTCCGCTGCTCCCACTGTCTACGAATCCCTCTGGCTGTATCATGTACACGCTCTCTTCTAAATCACCATTTAGAAAAGCGGTCTTGACGTCCATCTGCCAGATTTCGTAGTCATGGTATGCAGCAATGGCAAGTAGGATCCTGATGGACTTAAGCATAGCCACTGGAGAGAAAAGGTTTCATCATAATCGACACCTAGTCGTTGATGAAAACCTTTTGCTATAAGTCTAGCTTTGAAGGTCTCAACCTTTCCATCTATACCAAGTTTCTTCTTAAAGATCCATTTGCTCCCGATGGGTTTTACCCCTTCAGGAGCAACTTCAAAATTCCATACATTGTTTGTGTATATGGATTTCATCTTAGATCGCATAGCGTCCAGCCATTTCACAGAGTCTCCACTCGTGATGGCCGGCTCGAAACTAATTGGTTCATCATCTTCCATGATGCAATCCTCACTCCCCACTATCTATGAGAAAACCGTAGTATCTCTCAGGTGGATGAGGAACCCTACTAGATCTGTAGAGTGGCTGAGGTTCTTCGGGGACTATTGAATCCTCCAGTTCTACCAAATCATTAGTTTGTGTAACTGGAACTTCTTCCAGTTCTACCTCATTGCCACTAATTTCATTCATAAGAAATTCCTTTTCTAAAAAAGTGGCATATTGAGAAACAAACACCTTTTGTTCCTCAGTATAGTAGAAGATATATCCTTGTGAATTCTTTGGATATCCCATAAACTTGCAAAGAACTGACCTTGCCTCGAACTTGTCCGGATTTTGCTTTTTGACATAGGCCGGACAACCCAATATCTTAACTCGTTTAAGATATGGTCTCTTTCCACTCCATATCTCATATGGTGTTTTAGACACAGATTTAGATGGAACTTGATTCAATAAGTATGTGGCTGTCTCAAGCGCATAGCCCCAAAAGGAAATATGTAACTCAGCAGTGTTCATCATAGAGTGCACCATATCTAATAGGGTGCGATTCCTCCACTCCGATACACCGTTGTGGTGTAGTGTATATGGAGGAGTAAGCTGAGAGAGAATCCCATTCTCTTTTAGATAGTCACGAAATTCTGTGCTCAAGTATTCTCCTCCTCGATCATATCGAATGATTTTAATACTTTTACCCATTTGGTTCTCTACTTCGTACATCGAAGGATTTTAATAATTTTACCCGTTTGGTTCTCTACTTCGTATTTATATTCCTTGAATTTCTCAAAATCTTCAGATTTGTGTTTCAACAAAAACACATGTCCGAATCTTGAGAAATCATCGGTGAATGTGATAAAGTACGAGGAACCATTCCTGTCATGCGTAGACATAGGACCGCATACATCAGTATATATCACTCCCAAGAGTTCAGTAGCTCTTTCTCCATGTCCGGTAAATGGAGTTTTGGTCATCTTGCCTTTGAGACATGACTGGCAAGTTTCATATGATGTAAATTCAAACTGATTCAAATATCCATCTTTATGTAACTTAGCTAGTCGTGTCGCATTAATATAACCTAGTCTACAGTGCCACAAGAAGGCTTCGTTCATTTCTGAACTTTTCCTCTTATGTGTGTTCTGTATACTTAGAACTGCATTCTGATTTAGAACATATATACCGTTACATAACGTACCAAACCCAATCAACACTTGATTAAGGAAAATGTTCATAACATTTTCCTCTAATACAAAATTACATCCTTCTTTATGTAATAAAGAGACTAATATAATATTGCACATCATGTTCGGTATGTAATAATAGTCGTTCAGAATCAATGTATTACCACTTGGTAATACAAAGTAATATTCGCAAACTGCTTCGGCAGCAACAGTTGCTCCATTCCCTACTACGAGAGACTTATCACCTTTTCCCAGTTCTCTACATCTTCTTAATCCTTGTAATATATTACAAATGTGGGATCCTGATCCGGTATCTAATACCCAGGACGTAGAGCAAACTGAGAAACAGTTCTCATTTACGAACACACCCGAAGAAGATGCATCAGCATGCTCTTTTTTCGTTCGGGTAGCGTGGGAATCCTGGTATTCTCATATTTCTTACTCAGACTTATGACAGTCATAAGGTAGAGTGGTACCAACATTCCCCAGCTCAGTATAATAAGAGGGTTCGGTCAATAATCCATATTATTATCTTGATTAAGGCATGTCATGGTCACTACCTGAAGAGAGAGAGAAGAAAAACACTTTAGCGTGCGCTCTTGTAAGATTAGATTGGTTATTTATCTTATCTAATCAGGATGGCTCCCACTATTTTTTATCAAATCTTCCTTCAAACCCTAAAAGGTAAGATTAGCCGGGATTAATTACACCGTACAAGTTCGCCAATCGGTCAGCCAGGCAGGTATTGGTACTCCGAGGGAGTCTTCCCATGCTTTCGCATGGAATAAATTAAATAACCTCGTTTCCGCAGGGGCATAACCCCGTTAACACCATTCTTAGACACCTACTAGATTAGCTACTTGTAAAGTGGAAAACTCTCCTAGGAGTAAAATTTACTCGCAGTGGGTATCGGGATCCAACTATCTCATAGAAGGTATTCAATCTAATTGCAAATTTTCAACACTTGAAATTCCCAAAATCTGTTTTTTTTTTTGCCCCTAGCAACTTATGACCTTAACAAGGTCAACAAATCATAAGCTCTAGCCAAGTTCAACCCGTCATTTCCTGATTGAATTAAACTCACCCGTATGACCCTTAATATAGTCAACAGAGTCGTAGGACTACCCTAATCCAATCGCATCATATGGTTGCAGACAAGCACTAATCAGCTACCGCACACTACGCCTTAACATAGTCAACAAACGCAGCACGAATACTAAATAGCACTTATCTGAAATGACGGGGGGCTACGACTGGTTTTTAAGAAAACCTTTTGCATAATGAACTTGATATCGTTGTAGAACCGAGTGATTTGAAAAGGAGTGGTTTAAGCTCCGCTTTTAAAATCGAGTGGTTTTCAAAACAAACAGAGTGGGTTATATCATTTCCTAGTTTTACTAAAGAGGTAATTCCCGGTGAAGGGGTCCCGGCTCTTTCCTCATCGAATGAGCTGTTGCATATCCATCAAGAAATACCTCTATGCAAAGTAATAACTAGAGCTACCTTTTTGAAAAATTTGATTCCACAACATCTTTAGGTTTCTTTTCTTTCATTAATCTCATTAATGACGTCCCATCATTTATGTTTCCTAAACATCACAGAAGAAACGAAAATAGAACGTACTCTTATGACATTCGTATTCGCTACGGGCCCCGTCATGCACCATTAGGTTACTTAAATAACGGCAGAGCGGGGGCTGGACTAGCGCGGATTCAAAACATAAGCAACGTTTATTATATATATCATATATATACCATTCGTCTCAGGCAGTTATATGATCACATCACAGAACCAAGCTGCAGAAGTCAACATATGAAATATAGGATATACTAGGAGGTCTGTGTTTTGAATTAAGCCAGTAATGAAAAACACGGATTCCACGGTCGTGATGAATAGCCAAACCCACATCTCTAGACCCCTACGAGAGCGGCAAGAAACCCTACCAATTCTAGAGTTAGGCGGCCCATTTTCGACTCCTCGAGATGGCCTGCCACTGGACTCTAAAACCCAGTTACTTATGCTCCCCGCCTTGGGTCTATCCTAATGCTGAAAAGTAAATAATATACATCAATGGTAACATCATCCTCAACCCGGAAGTGTTCCAATAAAAGAATATTACATACATCTTTTACATGAATGAAAATAGAAAAACTCTCATCTCACGCAAAAAACCCCGGCTATTCAATCACGACGATCCAATATAATATATCACAGCAACACATAACATCACATGTCATCAATGTAAGTAAATATGCGTAATTCGAATGTCGTTGACGTATAGCAATGAGATCGGGATACACCACATATTACACTTACGGTCGCAGAAAATAGATGAAACATACAATAATTAGAATCTGCATATCCTTAGACATCATAAACCTGGAATATCTCATATCTCGGATTTCATGCCTAACACTTTAAGTCTTGCATTTATGTCTCAAATTGAAAACACTTTTCAATATCAAGTCGGGTAATTCAACAAGATTCCCGATTAAATGATCGAATGCTCGTCGGGAACTTTAATAGATTGCCGCACCCCCGATGCCGTCAACGAAGTGCACTTGGGCGGAACAACGCGGCTGCGAGCACCCGAATGGATGCTTTTGGCAACGGGGTTCTCCTATAGTCACTTGGTCGGGCTATAGGGCATGGCTATCTAGTAGTGTTACCCGGCGAGTGTTCGCGTACTATACAAGATTGCGACGGAGTTTTAATCCGAATCGAAACTCCATAACAATCAATCAAAAGAGACTAAAACGCGAGATTTACAAAACACAAACTAGTTTTCACAAAACTAATTAATGTGGATTCCAAATATTGTATCAAATATTATATATATCTAGACGATGTTAAACATTTCAATCGATATCTCAAACACCCACAAATCACAGAGATCTCAACACTTGAGTCTCATTAAAAATACCCAGAAAGTTCAAATCACACTACGGAGAAGCACAAGAAAATGGAGTCCCAAACTCACCAACATTGCCGCGGAACCGCGGCTAAACCCATGGTTCTGATGCGGTTGCGCGGCCAATTGGTCGAGTTGGGCTCTCGTTTTTCTTGGGGCTCTATAAAAAACCCTGTATGATTTTCTGAAAGTTTTTAATCTGGAAAATTTCAACTTTTGAAATTTGGACAGAAACATCGTTTTTAGGGTTTCGAAAATACCGATCGAACACTTTAATGTAAGTATGTCTTAGCACCTAGTGCATGCTTCTAATTACCCTAAACAATTTTTCAAGGCGTTACATAAAACACTTTTCAATATCAAAAGTTGAAAACACTTTAAGGCGTTACATAAAACCTAGTGCTCTAGCTTGGCTCTGATACCTTGAAAGTATGTCTTAGCACCACTACTAGGTTTTATGTAACGCCTTGAAAAATTGTTTAGGTTAATTTCATGTTAATTAGCGATAATGCGTGTTTTTCATAAAATCTCGTTAATAATTATTTTCCACATAAACCGGAATAAATCAATTTTAATTGTGAAAATATGTAGTTACATATATAATTGTGTTTTATAAATTAATACTTGAATTATTGTGCACATATTTAACTAATTTCCTAAACTATTATGTTCTAAGCAAAACTTTAGTGTTGCATGCGCAACCCAAATCACCTAGGTTAAGTTATAACTTGTCTTCATTTTCTTTTTCCCTCTTGCATGGTTCTAATTATCCTCACAAAACATAACAAAACAAAACAATAAAGATAAATAGAAAAAGAAAAAGGAAAAAGGGAAGCATGGGGGGGGGGGGTATTTATGAGATATAGGACACTTTGACCTTGGGCTCTCTCTCTCTCACTCTCCCTCTCTCTTCTCCTTGCTGAAGGCTCAGCTCCTGCAGCCCCTCCCCCTCATTCTTCTTCTTCTCATCATTTTCAAGCCTCATCTCCATCACAAAAATCCAACTTTATCACAAAACCTCATGATTAACGCTTCTAAATCACTCCTTTGTTAGTTCTTGAGCCTAATCTGGGCTCTAGGAGGCAAGGACAGCAAGTCTGTGCCACCACTTGACCATTTTGAGGTATAAAGCTTACCTTACTAGCATTTTTGCTAAACTTGTAGTTTATTTAGCTTTAATTAGTGTTTATGTGGGTTTTTGTTCTAATTATGTGGTTTAAGTGGAGATTAGGTTAAGTTAAGGTTATTTGTGCTTGATTAGCTTAATTAAGTGTTGTTAGTATCGCCTAATCCAAGTCCTTGCACCAGTTTTCACTAAAACGCCTAAATGTCGCAAATTAGTGTTTTAAAACGTTTTTAAAACCAAGCTTTAGGATACGAACTATCTGCTGTTTCTGGGATTATTTTCTAGGTAAACAAACATATACATTAGACTATACTTTATATTAGAAGTGTAGTGTAAAAACCTGGACCCATTTTACCTGAATTGAACCGATTTCACCCCTATAGTAGCCGGCCCATTTTTGGTGAAATACGATGAAACTTTGCAGGTAGTTGTCTGTAGGTATTATAAGAGGTTTGGTTTTGCTAGTTTTTCTTTTTTTTGCTCCAGCTAAAATCTGGGACCATTTACCTATAATTAGTGTAGTGGGACTTGCGCGACAAGTATGTTCCGAGTTGGGTTTGGTGTTGCTGTGTATCACGACATGTCGGGGTGGTTTCAGACGTTGCACACACGTATCGGCATTTCGATTTCACACGCGTTTAGCTTGCGACGCTAGTTTCTCGTATGGTCTTGATATCGCATTTTTGCAGGATTTTACCCTTGCGT
Organism: Agapanthus africanus; assembly: GCA_030015575.1. Classification (NCBI taxonomy): domain Eukaryota; kingdom Viridiplantae; phylum Streptophyta; class Magnoliopsida; order Asparagales; family Amaryllidaceae; genus Agapanthus; species Agapanthus africanus. The sequence goes on along the minus strand of CM057345.1, from coordinate 386,063,119 downwards.
GTGTTGCTTTGTATAAATTCTAGGATCGGTCGCGGAGACATCGGACGCGGCGCGGAATGGAAAGGGGGTGATCGGATCAGACTAGCGGAGGCATTCCGGTGAGTAGATGTACACATCTATGGCGGAAATCGTTTGGATGGCTCTTGACGCCCGATAGTTAGAATGTAGTTTAATACTATAATTATATGCGTAGTTCCTAATCAATCATCCCGTTGCATTGCATCATTTGTCATACGTATATATACTGTGTTGGTACCTCATAGGACACTCGCACTATTACCATTAGCTTATGCTGCACGGGCACTATTCATGGGGACACACACGCCTTGGTAATTGCTATGCCACGAACACCTTATAACTAGTTAAATCCGAATCTTATCACTTGCACTATTAAGTTTAATAAACCTGCAATTGATATATTTAATTCATCAATATGGATATGTAGGATTGCTAGTCACATGCACATATCTTATTGCATCATTGTTCATGCATAGCTTTCTAGTTTCCGCATTGCATTTTATATTGTTAATATCATAGACATTCATGTATCATGATTCTTCTCGGGGATTTCCGTATTTATGATATTTATGGATTTGAAGAAACCGCAAGATTTGAAAACATATTATCATTTTTAAAATGTAAGTTGCGGTTTTCTCATGATATGATGCATTTATCGTCCACCATGAGATTTCTCGGTGCTTGAGCATTATCCTACACCCGATTCGAGGAGGAGGAGGAACCGTTTGTGGGTGCATGGTGGACCCGGTGCGGTACCCCGGGGCAAGATGGTCGCAGATGATGGGTTGAGCCAGGCAGGGGAGCATTACCAACCGATTATTGTGACAAGGCGGATATCCGGAGGATACCGACGTAGTCTTGAGTTTGAGGATTTTGGGCCAGTCCGGATTTGCCGGAGCCCTAGATCAGATATTTGGGCCAGTCCGGATTGCTGGAGCTCTGGATAATTGAGATATCCATATTTAGTGTCAATGCTTGACACAGATTTATATTGATTTCATTGATGAAACTAAAGCTAAATTACAGAAGTTTAATAAGATAGGAATACAGATTTCTCATGTTAATTATATTCAAATTTCGTATTGTTTATTGCCTTCATGTTGCATACATATTATCAACTCGCATCATATTAGTATTTGTAGATTGTAACATCATTGTGTACATGCTTACGATAGCCTTATTAGATGTTACTTTTTACTCACGAGTTGGCAACTCACCCCCGTCATGCCACAGTGTTTTGCAGGTCTGACTCGTCAGCACATTAGCGGCGGGCGCACCTTCTCTTTTGCTCATTTTGCTTAGACTCGTAGCTTTGTTCGTAGGTGGGTTGTGGGGTTATTTTTTTGCCACTTGTATCTTTATTGTATCTAGTGTATTCCATCTACCATATCTATCACATGTATTATTTTATTAGCGACTTAGAGACGAGACAGTAAGATTTGGGTATTTATTGTTGTATATCTGGGTTGAGCTCACTTGAGCCGACATGATGTTTTATTACTTTATGCCTTTATATGCTTATTTTGCACAGTGATTACTTATATTGCGTGTGATTTTGAGTCCGCCTTGGGCGAAGAGCTAGCTCCTGTTTGGGGAAGCCTTATTTCATATTGTGCATATATTCCTGCTTTGTACCCGTTTGGAGCCCGTATTTACAAAGGAGACTCTGCCGAAATTTTCGGGAAAAAGATGTTGCTTTTAAAAAGCTTGATGTGATGTATTTGATTTAAATCGCTTTCAATAATTTGGTTTTCCTTCACTCTACTGCTCTTGTTGGTTTTGATTTCCGGGTTTTGGCTTACTTAGATTACGTATGCCTCGAGACGTTTCGTAATTTAAGTGCCAGCTCGTGACATTTTAACAAGCATCAAGTATACAATTTTATAAAATCTAGTGTGCTAAAGCATGCTGATCTAGAATCGAACTAGAGAATTAGGGTTTGATAGCATGTAAACAAACTTTACACTAAGTGAAAAGGGAATACAACCTTTGTAGACCGGTCCTTCACTTCTAAAACTCCAAGTAGTAGTCCTTAGAACTCTTCGTAGGCTCCACTTGGTGAAAGGAACAAACTTGCTTAAGGATCTTCGAGGCCAAAGATGATCTACCTTGAAGAATCTCTAACTCAAACTACATCTTTACTAATTAAGGAATCAGTGAAGGAAACAACCTATACTAAAGGGCTAGTTTGGTATAGATTGATGAAGTAGGAATTTTACTCACTTTAGAATTCTATTTCTCTTATTCTTTTTCACTCTAGAAAAATCAAGAGGAGGAAGAAGATGAACTACTAGTGAACTTGGGTGGGGAAAAATATCTCAAGTGATATTTATAGAGAGTTAACCATGGCTAAAGATAAATGGTTGGGTTTAAAAAATATCTAGAGTAAAACAAAATTGGTGGAATGAGTCGTGGCTTCTACATATTTCAACAAGCATCTTAAGCCATGCTCATTTCCACTCATTTTGTTTTTCTCTTTATAATTAATTTACCCAAATTATCTTTAATTTGGTGTGGGTCTCATACACCCATGTTCTATGTATCATCCACCGTGACACAATAGTGTATAATACACACACACACACACACACACACACACACACACATTACATAATATATATATCAACATATATATTCAAGAGAAGAAATTCTTTAGTGGGCTAATATTAGTTAATATATATTAATATTGTTGGATATATGTATGCCTTAGAGGCCATTATATGTATAGTGGATGCTTGGATAAGGATATATATATACATATGATTTTCTTGCTCGACATGATAGTATGCTATCTGGTTTACTTTATCTTGACATGTTCAATTGATCATGCATCTTACTCATTTGGTACATGTTGATAAAATCCTTAGGATACTTACTTGACTACTTGGACTATGATGCGGATCATACTAGTGGGACACGTGTAGTTTATGAGCATATCCTTGAACTGTTCTTAGTCGTGGGTGTATCGAGACGGGGCATCGATATTCCAGAGTAGACTAGCGTATACCATTCTTGTCCCATGTGATGGGCGATGGATGATCCGATATCCATCTGGTGTGGTGACACCAAAGATTGTATACAGGTGCTCAGTCAAGACTGGGTACACTGAACGGACTCACCGAGAACTCCTATGTGCTATTATATCTATCATCGGATAGCAGTTCTCAAGTGACACTGGTACAGGTTAGTCTGTAGACCCGAGATCGTCATAGAGTCTTGTGTGTCCTCCCACTGTACTTTGATCTCCACCCTACCACGGCTCTACTGAGTCGTGCAAACAGGTGGATTTTGGGTACAGTCCCGAGGCATATAGAGGCAATGAGCATAGGAGGGGTTTCGTCTCTCCCGGTATTGGGGATTGATGTTGCGATATGCTCGATTGGCTATAACAGGAAGTCTATGGCCAGGTCTGCTGAGATTTACTGATAAGTGTTATCAGTAGTTTCTCGATCTGTTATGAGTCATACACCGGCATGACTTATTGAATTATTGGGGTCGACGAGACCATCCCTAGACTTGATATGCGACATATCTGATGAAGAGACCGGACTGTATGGTAAGTGTTGCCAGTTGGCTCGATGGGAGTTTTGACAGGTTCACTTATTTTCTTCTGATCGCTCAATACCCAGGTGGCCGTTACATTTAGCTGACCGCTTGCGGCTTGTGGGTGATTGATATGATCATCACCTACTGCCGGCGTATTGATGAGTCTTAGAGTCCCACACAGGAGTTTTCTAGCTCAGGCGAAACGATGTGGTGTGCATATGAGATATGCGCGGGGACTCGATTAAATGCGTGTATGTGATACCGTATATTAATCGGGCGTTTTTCTATTGGTCGGGTCGTATGTGATATGACCGGTTTGTTAAATCAAGTGTTGATTTAACATTGACTTTATAGCTCACTTTTATTAAACCCTTTTCTACTTTGTTGTATGCATGCATGTATGCATATATTTTTGTCCATGCACATAATGATGTGAATATACACATACATACATACATAGTGTCATGGTTGTTGATACATATAAGATGGTAATGCAAGACTCACATGGAAATAAATATGTATTTATATTTGTTTTTGAGTTAAAGAAAAGAAATGGAAATTATCTCATGGTCAACGTTTCTACACACTTCCTTCACTAACCATGACATTAACCATGAGTTCAATTTCATTTGTTGTTTTAACTCTAAAATAAATATCTAGATATTTATTAACCCATAGTTAAATGAGAGTGAGACTTTGATATATATTTTCTATTCTCATTTATTTTTGTTTAATCATCACAACTCTTGAGCTCAAGCTTGCCATCTTCTTCTTCCTCATCTCGCATGCTCTCTTGAGATTTCTAGTGAGTGAGTGAGATAAAAAGAAAGGGTTTTGAAGTAAGAAAACAAACCACATCATCATTCTATACTAGTTTAGCCTATTAGTTTAGAGTGTTAGCTTCACCTCCTCATTGATCACGTGAAGCTAGGAGCTTTGAGCAAAGGGACTTCGGGTGGATCATCGTGGAATTGGAAGGTCTCTAGCGAGCCGGTTCAAACTCTCAAGGATCCAAGGAGTTAAGAGAAGAGGTCTACAAAGGTTGTATTCTCATCACTTAGTGATAGTTTTCTTATAGTATGAGATACCAGTTTGTTGTTACCCTAATTTTCCTAGTTTGATTCATGGTTAGATTGCTTAGCACCTCCCCAAAAATTTTATTATGGCATGTGTGATGCTTGCAACCCCTAGGTATGGTGCTAAGGAATCCCAACAAATATATCAAATATAAATATATATATATATATATTTATCAATTTATTAAATCAACACTTGATTTAATAATCCGGCTATATCATATATAACCGACTAATATCTTTTATATGTATATCAATTTATCAAATCAATACTTGATTCAATAACCCGGTTATATCACATATAACCGACCGATATTATATATCACGAGATTAGAATAACGTATCACATACACGTATTTAATCAAGGTCCCGCATATATCACATATGTGCCCTACTTCGTTTCGCTTAAGCTAGGAAACCTCTGTGTGGGACTCTAATGACTCGTCAATACGGCAACAGTAGGTAATGATCACATCAGTTACCCATAAGCCGTCAGCGGTACTAGCTGGACTTAATGGCTACCCAGGTATTGAACGAATAGAATATCAACAAGCAAACTTGTCCAAACTCCCATGAAGCCTATAAGTAACACTTACCATACGGTCCGATCTCTTCGTCTGATATGTCACATATCGAGTTTGGGGGTGGAAAACGTCAGATCCCAGTAACTTGATAAGTCATGCCGATGTGTGGCTCATAACGGTTCGAAAAACTACTGATAACTCTTACCGGTAAATCACATTAGTCATGGCCAGGGACTTGTTGTTATAGCCAATAGAGCATAGCGCAACATCAACTCCCTATACCGGGAGAGACGAAACCCCTCATTTCGCTCATTGCCTCCATATGACTCGGGACTGTACCCAAAATCCACCTATTTGCATGACTCCTTTGAGCCGTGGTAGGGAGGAAATCAAAGCACGGTGGGAACCACACAAGACTCTATGACGATCTCGGGTCTACAGACTAATCTGTACCAGTGTCACCAGAGAACTACTATCTGACGATAGGTATAGTACCATCTAGGAGTTCTCGGCGAGTCATGTTCGTTATACTCATTCTATAATGAGCACCTGTGTACAATCTTTGATGTCAAACACCAATGGATGTGGGACAACCATCGTCCCATACAGGGTCAAGAAACATACACACTAGTCTATTATGGAATATCGATGCCCTGTCTCGATACTCCCTCGACTAGGAACTGTTAAAGGATGTGCTTGTGGACTACACAAGCCCCACTAGTATGATCTGCATCATAGTCCTGGCAGTCCAGCTAGCATCCTAAGGGCTTTATCAACATGTATCAGAGAGACAGTATAATAATAAAAGTGTACATGTTAAGATAAAGAGCAACCAGACAGCATACTATCATGTCGAGCAAGAAAATCCTTTATGTGTGTGTGTGTGTGTGTGTGTGTGTGTCCAAGCATCCACTATAATATACAGTTATGGCCTCTATGGCATACATATAACTAACACAAACTACCGAGTTCTTGAAGTGCCGAGTGACCTATTCATTTCATTGAGGGAGGCTGCTTCACTTCGGGAATTTGGCGGGTAGTTTGCCACATGATTTATATCTTTTCCGTGTTGTATTTTGAAAAGTGTAAAGATCACAACCAAAGAAATTTATACCGCAATCAATTGATGGTGTCTATTGTAGTTTCTTCAATGAGAACGGATCGTCCACTGGGAAAGTGTGATTTGTTCGAAATCGTTTTAGTTGAGTTGAAAATTAAAGGATAAAAGAAAATGATTCAATATTTGTGAAATTTAGTTTCAAGAATCATAAAGAAATAGATCTAAAATCAAGAATTACTAAAGATCAAGACAATGTCCAAATCGATTGAATTATCAAGATTTGTAAAGTAGCTTATAGTTATCGATCAAATTGATAGTGATGATGAGTACTATTGATTACGAATTCTTATCTATTGAGGATTTGTTGCTAGATCGATGACGATCAACGAGCTTTAGGGATCTATTGAAGAAACTAGGGTTTCTCCTTCATCATCCCTTGTCCTTTCATTGATTATCATTCAAATTCTAGCCTCTATCAAATTGAATCACCGATCGTTGATCTCCAATTTGGAGCGAAAACATTCAAGAAAGCGATCTCACTCAAATTAGGTCTTCGATGATTCAATTTCCTAAAGTTTACAAAACTCATAAGACTTAAGAATCGTTTAAGAATTTGATCATCATCATCTACCTATTCTCTCGATTCCGCTACAAGCGGAGATTTCACTCAAACATCATGAAAAAGGAATGAATCAAGAATCAGTAACTTTTTATAATGCAAGAATGTAAAGAAAAGCAAGATTTATAATTTTCACCTTTATTAATCGACGATTAGGTACAATTCACTCAAAGATTACAAGATTTGAGGAGGTAACTATATGCGCCGAAATTAGCTTCGCTTCGGTCTTCTTGAGTCGCGGATCTTCGTGGATCTCTTGCTCGGATGAAGATCAGCATTGCTTCAAAGGCTCGTTGAAAGCTTGCTTGAGTCGCTTCTCGATGAATCTTGATTTGGCTTTGGAATTGGATTTGGGCTAGGGTTTTGGATCACAAGTTGTGTCACTCAACTTGTGGGTGAATTGATGTATAATGATCAACAACCAATAACTAATCAACAACCTTTTTAATGAAGCCATAGGTGCCCTTTTATAGTTTTTCCTCAAGCTTCCCCTAGAAGCTAGGTCAATCTTCTCAAGGAAGCTTGGTTGTTATGAGGCTTGCATGAGAAGCTTGGTAGGTATCAAACTTGCACAAGAAGCTTGGCTGTTAGAAGGGAAGCTTCTGGAGAAATCTAGGGACTTTGAAGCGTCTTGAAGAAGTTTGGCCATTGAAGAGAAGCCTCGTATGAAATTTTCTGCCGCCGATGAGTCAGAACGGCCGTGGATCCACGGCCGTTTAGTGGACTAAGTGCTTCAAATCTTCAGGGTATTCTTGTGTTGGCTTTAAAGTTGTTTCCTAATTTCTGGAATATTTTTATACTTTCTTGTTTACTGCCAGATTACAAGTCTTGAGCTTGATGTATTTTATCTGCACTTTTAGCAGTTCCGGCTCTTGTACCTGGAGAATTTCCTGCACACATTCTCGAGACAAGTGTTGAGATATAAAAATCATCTGAATAGTAATAAACACTTAATTTCCCTTTAGAATGTCGATTATAACTATAACATAGGTTATTTGGTATTTTCCAGATGAATTCGTAATCTGTGTTATAATTACAATAAACACCTATATATGAATGATAAGAGTAGGGAAATTAACGTGTTGAGAATGCACTATTTTCGACTGATCATCACACCTGTAGGGGTCTAGGGTGAGGGTTTGGCAATTCATCACGACCGTGGAATCCGTTTTTCGTTATAGGCTAAAACGAAGCACGGAAATCCTAGTATATCCAATATATTCATATGTGTTGCTTCTGCTGTGATCTGGAATGGATATTATTGCGTAAAATGAATGGCTATATATATATATATATATAGTTTATACATAATAAATGTTGCTTATGTTTTGCACCCGCGCTAGACCAGCCCCCGCTCTGCCGTTAGTTAAGTAACCTAACAGTGTAGGACGGGGCCCCGTGGCGAATGCAGATGGCATAACCGTATGTTTTATTTTTGTTTCTTTTTGCAATGATAAGGTTAATTGATGGGACCGCATTAATATTGATTAATGCAAAGTAATAAACCTAAAATCTGACGTCGTTGGAACAATTGCAAAACCTCTCGGTTTTCTTCAAAAACAACTTTTAAAAGCGGAGCTTAAACCACTCGTTTTCAAAAGCTATTCGGTTCCTTCGACTATATCAAGTTTATTACGTTAACGTTTTTCGTCAAAACTAGAAGGAGCCCTCCGTCATTTCAGATAAGTATCTACTAGTATTCATGCTATGTATTTTGACCTTCGCCAAGGCATAGTGTTTGGTAGCTATAGGGTGATTATCCGTTGCATAGATTGATGCATTAATCTAGGACAGGCGTACAGCTGTTTTGACCTTCGTCAAGGGATTGTACGAATGGGTCTGGATTAATCTGGACAATGATAGGTTGAACCTGACTTGGGACTTATGATGTTTTGACCTTCGTCATGGTTATAAGCGCTTGGGGCAAAAACCACATCGGGGGTTTCAAACATACAGAAAATTTGCTGGTGTTGCATACCTTCTGGAGTGTGGTATTTTTGGTAGGCTTCCTTCAAAGTTATCACACAATGATAGTTGGGTCCTGATCCTACTGTGGGTATCCACTACTCTTCGGGAGTATTTTCCGCTTTGCAATTAGCTAATCAAGTAGGTGTCTAGAAAAGTGTTAATGAGGCTACGCCTCTGGGAAAATGAGGTTATTTAATTATGTCATGACCCGAAGTTATGGAACGTGACTGGCACTTAAATTACAAAACGTCTCAAGGCGTAACGTAGTCTAAGTAAGCCAAAGCCCATAAATCTAGACCGTTTAAAAGTAATAGAGTGAAGGAAAAATTAACTTAAAAAGGTGATTTTAAAAAAATAAAGTCATGTCAAAAGCATTTTAAAACATCAAATTTTCCCGAAAATTTAGGCAGAGACTTCTTTGTAAATACTGGCCCCAAAACGGGTACAATACTAAATATGTATAAGTAAAGAATAAAGGCATCCCCAAGCGGGAGCTAGCTCTTCGCCAAAGGCGGAAACACAACCACATGCAATAAATATATATCATAAAGTGCAAAATAAGCATGTAAAAGCATGAGAATAAGAAAAATACCACGTCGGCTCAAGTGAGCATCGACACCAAACACCATAAATACAAGTCTCACGTGTCTCACTGTCTAGTCCAATATATAAGGGTAGATGGAGTATACTAGATATAAATAATATAAATGGTGGGAGTAAAAGAATATCCTCAACCCACCAACGAGCAAGCTGCAGATCGGTGCAATGAAGCAAAAAGAGGAAGTACGCCCGCCGCTACTGTTAGGTTTACCTAGCACCCTATGAAAGGTTTGGAAGCATCACATGTCTTAAAGATTAAATTTTTAGAGTGCTAAGTGAACACACAAAGAATCAATCCTAGAAAATTAGGGTTTCATAACTTTAATCAACATCACAAGCAACAAATACTAGGGTTTTGAGAGTACAACCTTTGTAGCTCCCTACGCTAGACTCCTTGGCCACTTGAGCGTTGGAGAAGGGTTCGCTTGAGGTCTTCTAGTGTCCACGACGATCCACCCGAAGCTCCTTTGTCCAAGCTTGCAACTTCACTTGATCAAGAGAAAGAAATGAAGCTAACACTCTAAACAAGTGGGCAAGACTTGTGTAGAATGATGTTGTGGTGGCTTTTCTCACTTCAAAATCCTAACTTGGTGAGTAATTTGCTCACTAGAGAAATCTAGAGAGCAAAAGAAGAAGGAGGAAGAAGATGATGGCCTTTTTGAGTAAGAGTAAAAGATAATCTCTATAAAAGAAAATAAAAAATATATGTATATATATTTTTCACTTCTCATCTCAAACCATGGTTATATCATATGGATATTATTTCACTTGAGTTAAAACATAAAAGAAAAGATTAACACATGGTTAAAAGGTAGGTGAGCATGGTTAGTTGATGAAGAGTGTAAAAACCATGTATTAATCTTTATCTTTTGTTTTGTTTTAAAACAAATGCAAATAAATATATATCCATATATATAAACATAGTGTGTGATTCTTATATTGCCATCATTTTCTATGTATAAACAACCATGAAGGATGATGTATGTATGTATGTGTGCATGCACATCCATATGTGCATGAATCAAGAAAGAATGCATACATGCATGCATACATCCCAAAAATACAAGAAAGGATTTCTAGTGAGAAACTAATGGTTAAATGATAAATCAACACTTGATTTAGCAATCCGGCCATATCACATACGACCTAACCAAAAGCAAGCCGCCCGGTTAATATACGGTATCTTATACGCGTATTTTAACCGGGTCCATGCGCATATCGCATACGCGCACCACAACGTTTCGCCTGGACCAGGTAACTCCTTTGTGGGACTCTAAGACTCGTCAATACGCCGGCAGTGGGTGATGATCATATCAAGCACCCCCAAGCCATAAGCGGTCAGCTAAACGTAACGGCCACCCGGGTATTGAGCGATCAGAAGAAAACAAGCGAACCTGCTACAACTCCCGCCAAGCCAACCGGCAACACTACCGTACAGTCCGGTCTCTTCGTCAGATATGCTGCATATCGAGCCTAGGGATGGTCACGTCGACCCCAATAACTCAATAATTCGTGCCGGTGAATGGTCTATAACAGATCGAGACACTACTGATAAACTTATCAGTAATTCTCAGCAGCCCTGGCCAGGGACTTACTGATATAACCAGTCGAGCACAGCACAGCATCAACTCCCAATACCGGGAGAGACGAAACCCCTCTTATCGCTCATCGCCTTCGTGTTTCTCGGGACTGTACCCAACGGCCACCTGTTTGCACAACTCAGTAGAGCCGTGGTAGGGGTGGTAATCAAAGTACAGTGGGAGAACACACAAGACTCTATGATGATCTCGGGTCTACAGACAAAACCTGTACCAGTGTCTGTTAGTGTATATACCCTAGGGGCCATTATTGTAATCATACTAGATTTGTATATTACTTAATGGAAGCTTGGGTTATTCACAGTTTGTATATACAGTCTTGCTCAAAATGGTAGTATGCTACTTGGTTTGTGTCTACTTTAATATGTGCATATGTTTCTTGTAACGTATCACTTATACATATTAGTAGAGCCTATAGGATCTTTGCTTGATTACCAGCATTGTGATGGTAGTCACACTAGGTGGGGGAACTGGGTAGTCTGTAGGCAACATCCTATACAGGTCCCTGGTCGTTGGATTATCGAGATAGGGCATCGATATTCTGGAGTAGACTAAGTGTGTACGCTTCTCATCCCAGTTGGGGAGACGGTCTGTCCCACAGCCATCAGTACGTCGTACTGGAGAATAGTATATAGGTGCTCGTTAGGTTACGGGTACACTGGGACAGGACTCGCAGGGGAACTGATTTGGTTGGTATTATACCTGTCGTCAGTTAACAGTTCCCAGATGACATGAGTACAGCATAGTCCGCAGACTTGACACTGCTACTTCGCCTCGAGTGTGTCCCACTGTTCTTAGATTGCTACCTTACCAAGGCTCAAAGGAGTCGTGCAAACAGGTAGCAGTTGGGTGCAGACCCGAGCACTTGGAGGCAGTAGTGGTTAGATAGGATTCGTCTCTCCCGGTATTGGGAGATGATATCGCACTGTGTCAGAGAAACCATAACGCAAAGTCCCTGGCCAGGGCAAGCGAGATATACTGGTAGGTTCCAGTGCTTCTCAGGGTGTAATGGGCTTCGCTCCGACATGACTTATACAGCTATTAGGGGACTGACGCTTGCCGCCCCCTAGGCTTGATATGAGATAGTCTTAGACGAACAGACCGGACTGTACAGAGATTGTCACATCAGGCTCAGTAGGAGTTCGGATGATTTTCCTCATCGGCCTTCTTATCGACATCTACCTGGGGACCGTTACGTACAGCTAGTGCCGCTTGCGGTCTGTGGTTAAACCCACTGCCAGGCGTAGTGTCCGAGTCTTTAGAGTCCCACACAGAGAGTTTCCCTGCTCCAGGCGAAAACGATATAGAGATCGTATGGTTTTTACGACAAGGGTTCGGTCGCATACGTGTGTTTACGCACGTACGACTTTTCGGACAGTTTTTACTAGCCGGCTTTTGGTTTAAGCCAGATTCTAGTATCGGGTTATTGGATTTATACAGTATAAAGTTTTTCCGTGTTTTCACAGATTGGAGAGGCATTCTCGTAATTTGTCGGGAAGCTTCTAGAAGAGTGGTTGACTTGGGGGGGTAAGGTGGCATTGCATTAAATGAAATTTGTGACTCATTTGTGTGACTCACTATGTCATTAATGCATCATTAATTGCTTAATGACTCACATAGTGAATCACTCATATTGAATTAATGAAGCATGGTGAATAATCATTTATATTTCATTTTATTTTGATAATTTATTATGTTTCATATATTCAAGTGAGAAAGCTTTTTTCATTTCTCATTCTCAATCTTCACCTTCTCTCTCCCATCCTCAACCTCACTCTCTCTTCAAACCCTAACCCTAGCCTCTCATGTGTTGAGATCAAGGGTTAGCTAAACTAATACATCCATAACCTCACTCTATATCCCCTAAGTAGCTTAGATTTAGCACTTTAAGCAACCTAGTTATCTCAAGTTTGAGATTAAGCTTGGCGTAGGAGCTTTCGGGTGGATCGTCTTTTGATTCGAGGAGGCCGTTGAGGTGCCGATGTTCCAAGGAGCCTACGAGGAGTGGAGAACCGCGATGAAGACCCGAAGGACTAGTATCATGAGGTATAACTTCATATCCGAGGTAGTTAAAACCTCTAGTTGATAGTTAGCAATGGTTTAGAAACGATTCATGCGCTCAAGTCCGTGTTACGAAGCTTTGATAATCATTTTTCTTATATTCCGCCCCCCCCGCAAGTTCGTGGGGTGCGTGACATGGACTTACAGTGGTATCAGAGCCAACTAAAACCATTACTGGCTTGTTAGCAAACTAATTAGAAGTTCGATCGACGGAAAAACACGAAAACGAAACCCAGGGATGCCCTTAGTTTCTGTTAATTTTAAACATGTCTGAAAAATTATTTGATATGCCTTAAAATTCACAGCAGGGAAATTAAAGAAATAACTGGGAAAATACGAGCCCCTAACTCGGCAAGACGGCCGTGGATCCGCGGCAAAGAGGTGCTTTTGGCCTCGGATCCGCCGCCGAGTCAACGCCGAGTTGACTCGGATTTGCTCTGTTATTATATTTATTGGTGTTTTTGGTTTTTCTGTATGCTCTGTTTCTACCCAGGTTTGCTTCAGTACAGGTTTGCTTTTGGGGTAAACACGGAATATGGTTTTGGATCGATGTTCTAAGATATTTGCTAATTGGGTTTTTTTATCTGTAATGTTTAATGTGTTCGTAAACCTCCCCTAACTGCTAGTATGTCGGTTGGCAGAGGGTTGCACATTTCTGTAATGTTTACTGTTTGTGTATATGAACTGTGTTAGACTGTTTGTGATGATTAGCCGGGGTTTTGTGATGGGTTATTGTATTAATTCATTTCAATGTAATTGTAATAATTAATATTATTTTGCGGGGCACATCCAGGTTGCCGGTGTGTAGCCACCCGTTGTATTATTTCTTTTTTACTGTTTTTTGCTCCTTAGGATAGACCCAAGGTGGGGTACACAAACTACCGGGGTATTTTTGAAGTGTTTGAGGCAGACCGCTTCACTTCTGGTACTTGGCGGGTAGTTTGCCGTACCCGTAGGGATCTAGGGTGGAGGTAATGGCTATTCATCACAACTGTGTAATCCGTCTTTCCTTGCAGGCTCAAAAGAAACGCGGATTTGCTTTGCATATCCAATAAAGTTTATCTGTGATCTGGAAATGCTTATTATTGCGTCTGACGAATGTACAATATCTATATATGATAGCTATTAGACGCCACTTATGTTTTACACCCGCGCTAGCCAGCCCAGCTCCGCTCTTGTCATTAGTTAAGTAACCTAACGGGTGATGACGGGGACCCAGTGGCGAATGCCGGATGGCATAAGAGGACATGGTATTTTCGTTGTTTTCTGCAATGATAGGATAAAAGATGGACGCATTATTATAATGCAAAGAAAATAAAACCAATATTTGAATCGTTGGAACAAATTTAAAAGAAACCAGTCGGTTATTTTAAAAGAGCAGAATTTTTTAATTGCGGGGCTTTAACCACTCCTTTTAAAAAGTTATCAGGTTCTTTCGATTATATCAAGTTCACTACGTTCACGGTTTTGCCAAAACCATTCGTAGCCCTCTGTCATTTCATTTGGGTATTCAGTAGTATTCAAGCTATGTATTTTGGCCAAAGTCAAGGCATAGCGTTTGGTAGCTGCTGGGTATTCACTTGTTACATAGGTAGATGAGTTGGTTTGGGACAGTCGTATTATCATTTGACCAAAGTCAGGGATATGTACGGATGGGTTCAAATTAACCTGGATAATGACGGGTAGAACTTGACATGTGACTTATGACATTTTGACCAAAGCCAAGGTCATAAGAGCATGGGGCAGAAATTAATATCGGGAATTTCTAAAGAAACTGAAATTTGCAGAGAGATGCATACCATTTTGGAGTTTGATGAATGTTGGTAGGATTCCTTCAACATTATCATACGATGATATTTTGGATCCCGATCCTACTGTGAGTACATGCTACTTATCAGGAAATTCACCACTTAACGATCAATGCTATAAACCAAGTAGGTGCCTAGAAAGGTGTCAACAGGGCTACGTCCCCAGAGAAAAGAGGTTCTTTAATTAAGGAACTTCGCGAAAGCGTTGGAAAACCTCCCTCGAAGTATCGACACTAGCCTGGCTGAACGGTTAAGCAAGTATTGTACGGTGAGAATAGTCCTGGCTAATACTTCTTTTATGGTTTGAGGAAGGATTCGAGAAACAGTGGGAGCCATCATGTTTAAATAAATTAAAAACTAATCTAAGCTTGTAACAGCATCATACTAAAGTGTTTTCTTCTCTCTCTCTTAATTGCAGCGACCTTGTGACCACACATAGGTTACATCTAGATAATAATTTTGACTGAATCTGACTTATATGACTGGCAAAAGTCTGTCCAGATGTCCATTGACAATGACAAGCTGGACCACCCTATTAAGGGACATTCCTATTGTTATGGGATCGGGCATTGGCAGAATGATTGCAGGGCTTTAGAAGCCAGTAGCCAGGATACGAAGCATGTTGTGGCTTCAACTTCGGGTGTGTTTATGATAGAGAACTGTATGTCTGTTAACCCTACTTCCTGGGTATTAGATACCGGATCAGGAACTCACATCTGTAATTCATTACAGGATCTGAGAAACCGTAGGGTTATCGGGATAGGTGATATGACCCTCACAGTTGCTAACGGAATAAGCATGAACGCTGAATCCGTAGGGGAATATCATCTTGGAATGACAACTGGGCAGATATTGATTCTACGTAACTTTTTATGTACCAGGTACGACTTGTAATATCATATCTGTACCTTTACTATCTAAAGAAGGATATGATTTTACTTTTACAAGAGATGTGGTTCACATCCACCTAAATCAAGTTATGATTGGGTCAGGTACATTAGAAAACGGAATATACGTATTAAATCAAGCTCAGATTTTCAGTGTCCAGAACGCACTTAAAAGAAAGTCTCCGGAAACAAATCAGGCTTTCTTATGGCATTGTAGACTAGGTCACATCAATGAGAGAAGATTGACTAAGTTACATAGAGAAGAATATTTGAATCCGTTCGAATATCAATCTTATGCTACTTGTGAATCTTGTCTCATAGGAAAGATGACAAAGACTCCGTTTACTGGACACGGAGTAAGAGCAAGCGAGCTCTTAGGACTCATACACAGTGACGTGTGCGGTCCTATGTCTACACATGCGCGAGGTGGTTATTCCTACTTCATTACATTCACAGATGATTTCTCTAGGTATGGATATATCTTCTTAATGAAGCATAAATCCGAGGCCTTTGAGAAATTCCAAGAATACAAGAATGAAGTGGAAAAACAAACCGGCAAAAGTATCAAGACACTGAGATCTGATCGAGGTGGTGAATACTTAAGTGCCGAATTCCTAGGTTACTTAAAAGAGAATGGAATTCTCTCTCAGCTTACTCCTCCATACACACCACAGCACAACGGTGTATCGGAAAGGCGGAACCGAACCCTATTGGATATGGTACATTCCATGATGAGTAAAGCTGAGTTACCGCGATCATTCTGGGGATATGCACTAGAATCAGCTGCATATCTTTTGAACCAGGCTCCTACCAAGACTGTGCCTACCACGCCATATCAGATATGGAGTGGGAAAAAACCCCATCTTCAGCATTTGAAAATATGAGGATGTCCAGCTTTTGTTAAAAAGCGGCATGTGGACAAGCCGTAGAGGAACAAAAGGTTTTTGTTTCTCGTAATGCCCATTTTCTAGAACATCAGTTTTTAGAAAAGGAACAAGTGGGAGCGAAATAGAACTGGAAGAAATTCCAGAACCACAAACTACTACTGAAAGTATGGTAGAACCGGAGATTTCAGAAGAAAGGGACATCCCGACGCCACTCCGTAGGAGTAGTAGACAATCTCATCCGCCCGAGAGATACTACGGTTTACTTATAGACGGGGATAGAGAGGATTGCACTATTGACTATGATGAGCCTACTAGCTTCCAGCATGCCATTCAGAGCGGTGACTCAGTAAAATGGCTGGATGCAATGCGGACCGAAATGGAGTCCATGTACACTAACAAAGTATGGACTTTGGACGTTGCTCCAGATGGGGTAAAACCCGTAGGATGCAAATGGATCTTCAAAAAGAAGATTGGTGTAGATAGACAGATTGAAACCTATAAGGCTAGACTTGTTGCAAAGGGTTTCCGTCAAAGACCTGGTTTGGATTATGACGAAACCTTTTCTCCAGTGGCTATGCTCAAATCCATTCGGGTCCTTCTTGCTATTGCTGCCTTCCATGATTATGAGATCTGGCAGATGGACGTAAAGACGGCCTTTCTAAATGAAAATTTGGAAGAGAGTGTCTATATGGATCAACCAGAGGGATTCATTCAGAGTAGGAGCAGCGGTAAAGTATGCAAGTTGCTTAAGTCCATTTATGGACTAAAGCAGGCATCGCGGAGTTGGAACATCTATTTTGATGATGCTGTCAAAGAATTCGACTTTATCAAAAATCCAGATGAACCATGCATATACAGTAAAATTGTAGGGAGAGCTGTAGTATTCCTCGTCTTGTACGTGGATGACATTCTCCTAATAGGAAATGATATTCCTATGTTACAGTCAGTCAAAAGATTCTTGTCACATAAATTCTCCACGAAAGACCTGGGTGATGCCACCTACATTCTGGGAATCCGGATCTATCGTGATAGATCAAAGAGGATGTTGGAACTTTCGCAGTCCAGGTACATAGACACCATAGTGAAGAGATTCAGTATGGATGATTCTAAGCGCGGTAACCTACCGGCTTGTCACGGAATCACCCTCTCCAAAGAGATGTCTCCCAAGACTGATTTGGAAAGGGATCGCATGTCGATTATACCCTACGCTTCTGCGGTAGGCTCTATAATGTATGCGATGTTATGTACCAGACCAGATGTGGTATACGCATTGAGCGTAGTAAGCCGGTATCAAGCAAACCCAGGGGAGAAGCACTGGATAGCAGTGAAGAACATTCTCAAGTACCTGAGGAGGACTAAGGAGATGTTCTTGGTGTATGGCGGAAAAGACCTCCAGATGGAGGCCTTTGCCGACTCAGGCTTCCAGAGTGACAAAGATGACTCCAAGTCCATGTCGGGTTATGTCTTTACCCTCAATGGAGGGGCGGTCGGTTGGAAGAGTTCCAAGCAGGAAACCGTTGCTGACTCAACAATGGAAGCGGAGTACATAGCTGCTTGCGATGCCGCAAAAGAAGCAGTCTGGATGAAGAAGTTCCTCACAGAACTTCAGGTGGTTCCTACCAGTGTTGTCACAATACCTCTGTATTGTGACAACAATGGCGCTATAGCTTTAGCGAAGGAACCCAGGTCCCATCAGAAGTCCAAACACATCTTAAGGCGGTATCACCTGATCAGGGAGATCGTAGATCGCCGGGAGATCGAGGTGAAGAGAGTAGAGACGAGGAATAACATTGTTGATCCATTCACAAAGGCCCTTCCTCAGACGCAGTTTGAGAGGCTATTCGAGATGATAGGTCTACGATATGCCAGCTCATGGCCCTAGTGCAAGTGGGAGATTGTTAGTGTATATGCCCTAGGGGCCATTATTGTATCATACTAGATTGTATATTACTTAATGGAAGCTTGGGTTATTCACAGTTGTATATACAGTCTTGCTAAAAATGGTAGTATGCTACTTGGTTTGTGTCTACTTTAATATGTGCATATGTTTCTTGTAACGTATCACTTATACATATTAGTAGAGCCCATAGGATCTTTGCTTGATTACCAGCGTCGTGATGGCAGTCACACTAGTGGGGGCTGGGTAGTCTATAGGCAACATCCTATACAGGTCCCTGGTCGTTGGATTATCGAGATAGGGCATCGATATTCCGGAGTAGACTAAGTGTGTACGCTTCTCATCCCAGTTGGGGAGACGGTCTGTCCCACAGCCATCAGTACGTCGAACTGGAGATAGTATACAGGTGCCCGTTAGGTTATGGGTACACCGGACAGGACTCACAGGGGAACTGATTGGTTGGTATTATACCCGTCGTCAGTTAACAGTTCCCAGATGACATGAGTACAGCATAGTCCGCAGACTTGACACTGCTACTTCACCTCGAGTGTGTCCCACTGTTCCTAGATTGCTACCCTACCACGGCTCAAAGGAGTCGTGCAAACAGGTAGCAGTTGGGTGCAGTCCCGAGCACTTGGAGGCAGTAGTGGTTAGATAGGATTCGTCTCTCCCGGTATTGGGAGATGATATCGGACGGTGTCAGAGAGCCATTACGCAAAGTCCCTGGCCAGGGAAAGCGAGATATACTGGTAGGTTCCAGTAGCTTCTCAGGGTGTAATGGGCTTCGCTCCGACACGACTTATACAGCTATTAAGGGACTGACGCTTGCCGCCCCCTAGGCTTGATATGCGATAGTCTTAGATGAACAGACCGGACTGTACGGAGATTGTCACATCAGGCTCAATAGGAGTTCGGATGATTTTCCTCATCGGCCTTCTTATCGACATCTACCTGGGGACCGTTACGTACAGCTAGTGCCGCTTGCGGTCTCTGGTTAAACCCACTGCCAGCATAGTGTCGAGTCTTTAAAGTCCCACACAGAGAGTTTCCCTGCTCCAGGCGAAACGATATAGAGGTCATATGGTTTTACGACAAGGGTTCGGTCGCATACGTGTGTTTACGCACGTACGACTTTTCGGACAGTTTTTACTAGCCGGCTTTGGTTTAAGCCAGATTCTAGTATCGGGTTAATGGATTTATACAGTCTAAAGTTTTTCCGTGTTTTCATGGATTGGAGGGGCGTTCTCGTAATTTGTCGGGAAGCTTGTAGAAGAGTGGTTAGTTGGGGGGGTAAGGTGGCATTGCATTAAATGAAATTTGTGACTCATTTGTGTGATTCACTATGTCATTAATGCATCATTAATTGCTTAATGACTCACATAGTGAATCACTCATATTGAATTAGTGAAGCATGGTGAATAATCATTTATATTCATTTATTTGATAATTCATTATGTTTCATATATTCAAGTGAGAAGCTTTTTCATTCTCATTCTCATCTTCACCTTCTCTCTCCTCAAGCTCACTCTCTCTTCAAACCCTAACTCTAGCCTCTCATGTGTTGAGATCAAGGGTTAGCTCGACTAATACATCAATAATCTCACTCTATATCCCCTAGGTAGCTTAGATTAGCACTTTAAGCAACCTAGTTATCTCAAGTTTGAGATTAAGCTTGGCGTAGGAGCTTTCGGGTGGATCGTCTTTGATTCGAGGATGTCGTTGAGGTGCCAATGTTCCAAGGAGCCTACGAGGAGTGGAGGACCGCGATGAAGACCCGAAGGACTAGTATCGTGAGGTATAACTTCGTATCCGAGTAGTTAAACCTCTAGTTGATAGTTAGCAATGGTTTAGAAACGATTCATGCGCTCAAGTCCGTGTTACGAAGCTTTGATGATCGTTTTTCATATATTCCGCCTCCCCGCAAGTTCGTGGGGTGCGTGACATGGACTTACAGTGTCACCTGAGAACTGCTATCCAACGATAGATATAATTCCATATAGGAGTTCTCGGTGAGTCCGTCCAGTGTACCCAGTCACCACTGAGCACCCGTATATGATCTTGATGTCAAACATCGATGAATGTGGGAACATTCATCGCCCATCGTATGAGTCTAGTATCATATACGCTAGTCTACTCTGGTATATCAATGCCCCGTCTCAATATACCTACGACTAGGGACATTCCAGGATATGCTTATAAACTACAGATGTCCCACTAGTATGATCTCCATCATAATCACAGTAGTCAAGCCGATATCCTCAGGGCTTTATCAGCATGTATGAATGAATAAAAGCATGATCAAATCTACATGTCAGATAAAGAAGAACCAGATAGCATACTATCATGTCGAGCAAGAATGTACACTGAATATATATATATATATATACATGTACAGATACATCCACTATCATATAATGGCCTCTACGGCATACATATATCCAGCAATCTCCCACTTGCACTAAGGCCAGTTATTGGCATATCTCATACCCAACATCTCAAAAAGTCGCTCATGCTGCGGCTGAGGGAGGGCCTTGGTGAATGGATCCGCGGCGTTATTCTTTGTGTCTACTCTCCTAATCTCGATCTCACGGCGATCTATAATCTCCCGGATCAAATGAAAATGCCTCAGGATGTGTCTAGACCGCTGATGGGACCTGGGCTCCTTGGCTAACGCCATAGCCCCATTATTATCACAATACAATGGTATTGGATCAATAATGGTTGGAACTACTCCTAGCTCCAAGACGAACTTCTTCATCCAGACGGCTTCCTTGGCGGCATCATTCGCAGCAATGTACTCAGCTTCCATCGTAGAGTCTGCAACGGTATCCTGTTTGGAACTCTTCCAACTTACCGCCCCTCCATTGAGGGTAAATACAAACCCAGAGATAGATTTGCTGTCGTCCTTATCGCTCTGGAAGCTAGAATCGGTAAAGGCCTCCATTTGGAGATCTCCATTACCATACACCAAGAACAATTCTTTAGTCCTTCGTAAGTACTTAAGAATGTTCTTCACAGCTGTCCAGTGATTCTCCCCTGGGTTGGATTGATACCTGCTTACAACATTAAGTGCATAAGCTACATCTGGGCATGTACACAACATCGCATACATTATAGATCCTACTGCTGAAGCATAGGTATAACGCTCATGCGAGCTCTCTCTCTTCATCGGTCTTTGGGCAAGAGTCCTTAGAGAGAGTGACCCCATGGCAAGCGGGTAAGGCACCCCGCTTGGAGTCTTCCATACTAAACCTTTTTAGGATGGTATTATTGTACCTAGTTTGGGACAATCCCAATAACCTTTTGGATCTATCCCTATAGATCCTTATGCCCAGAATGTATGTGGCATCACCCAGGTCCTTCATGGAGAACCTTAGTGATAAGAAAGATTTGACCGACTGTAGCATAGGAATATCATTTCCTATCAGAAGAATGTCGTCCACGTACAATACAAGGAATGTGGCAGCTCTCCCTACAGCCTTCTTATAAACACAAGGTTCATCTGAATTTTTGATGAAATCAAACTCTTTGATGACATCATCGAAACAGATGTTCCAACTCCGTGATGCCTGCTTTAACCCATATATGGATTTAAGCAATTTACATGCTTTTCCGCTGCTCCCACTGTCAATGAAGCCCTCTGGCTGATCCATATAAACATATTCTTCTAAATTTCCATTTAGAAATGTTGTTTTAACGTCCATCTGCCAGATTTCATAGTCGTAGTGAGCAGCAATAGCAAGTAGGATCCGAATGGATTTAAGCATGGCTACGGGAGAGAAGGTCTCGTCATAGTCCAAACCTGGTCTTTGACGAAAACCCTTCGCCACAAGTCTTGCCTTATAGGTCTCCACCTGCCCATCTACACCAATCTTTCTTTTAAAGATCCACTTGCACCCCACAGGTTTTACCCCAGGGGGTACAACGTCCAAAGTCCATACTTTGTTGGTGTACATAGACTCCATTTCGGATCTCATGGCATCCAGCCACTTCACAGAGTCTCCACTCGTGATATCTTGCTGAAAACTGGTAGGATCATCATCATCCATGATGCAGTCTTCTCCGTCACCATCAATGAGGAAACCGTAGTACCTCTCCGGTGGGCGAGAAGTCCTACCAGACCTACGGAGTGGCCGAGGTTCCTCAGTTTCTATTGCAACAGCCGGTTCAACCAAATCGTCATTTGTAGTTTGTGTCTCTAGAACCTCTTCTAGATCCACCACCTTGCCATCATCTTTATCTGTGAAAAACTCTTTTTCCAAGAATGTGGCATGCTGAGAAACAAACACTTTTTGTTCCTCTTTGTGGTAGAATAGATATCCATAAGAATTCTTTGGATATCCCACAAAGTTACACATGACTGACCGTGTCACGAGTTTGTCCGGATTCTTCTTTTTAACATAGGCCGGGCAACCCCAAATTTTAATTCTCTTAAGAGACGGTCTCTTCCCATGCCATATCTCATATGGCGTGGTAGGCACGGTTTTGGTTGGAACCCTATTTAGTAGAAATGCTGCAGTCTCCAATGCATGCCCCCAAAATGAGACAGGTAACTCAGCATCACTCATCATGGAACGGACCATATCTAATAGGGTCCGATTCCGTCGTTCTAACGCACCGTTGTGCTGTGGTGTGTAAGGAGGAGTGAGCTGAGAGAGAATCCCATTCTCTTTTAGGAAGTTTACAAATTCTATACTAAGATACTCACCACCTCGATCTGATCGAAGCATCTTGATGCTCAAGCCGGTTTGTTTTTCTACTTCTTGTTTATATTCAATGAATTTCTCGAAAGCTTCGGACTTGTGCTTTAATAAAAATACATGACCGAATCTTGAGAAATCGTCAGTGAACGTAATGAAGTATGAAAAACCGCCTCTAGCCTGTGTAGACATTGGCCCGCATACATCACTATGTATGAGGCCTAGGAGCTCAGTAGCTCTTTCTCCGTGTCCGGTAAACGGAGTTTTGGTCATTTTACCCTTGATACAAGACTGGCAAGTCGCATAAGATTTATATTCAAAAGAGTTTAAATATCCATCTTTGTGTAACTTGTTTAGTCTTGTTTCGTTAATATGACCAAGTCTACAGTGCCAAAGATAAGCTTCATTTAATTCTGAAAGTTTTCTTTTATTAGTGTGTTATATACTGAAAACTGTGTGTTGATTTAGGACATATATCCCGTTATTAAGCATACCATACCCAACCAACATTTGATTCGGGTGAATGTTCATAACATTGTTCTGCAATACAAAATTATATCCTTCATTGTCTAACAAAGAAACGGATATTATATTACAAAGCATACTTGGTACAAAATAACATGGGTTCAAAACCAATATACACCCAGATGGCAACCCCAAGTGATACTCGTCCACTGCGACTGTATGTACATTGGAACCATTTCCAACGCGGAGAGTATGGTCACCAGTCTTCAAAACCTTGCTATTTCTCAGCCCCTGCATAGAATTGCAAATGTGAGAACCTGAACCAGTATCCAATACCCAGGAAGCAGAGTTTATTGAAAAACAGTTTTCTGTCACAAACGCACCTGAAGCAGAAGCATCCCCATGCTTCTTCTTGAGATTTAAGTACTCCGTGAAGTTGCGCTTCCAATGTCCTGTCTTGTGGCAATGAAAACATTCCCCTTTCCCCGAGTCTCCAGCTTTGGACTTTTCCTTTCCCTTCACCTTTTTGACTCCACCCTTAAGATTGGTGGGCTTCTTCTTTTTCTTTCCCTTAGCCTTAGCCTTTGGGCGAGAAGAGGAAGACTGTCCAACAGTCATAACGGGAGTTTTTACTGATTTCATAGTGCTCTCTGCACTCCTTAACATATTAAGGAGTTCAGGGAGTTCCTTCTCCATGTTGTGCATGTTGAAGTTCACTATGAATTGAGCAAAGGTGGAGGGGAGGGACTACAGAATAATATCCGTATATTGTTCATTGTCCATTGTCCATCCAAGGTCCTCAAGCTCTTCTATAAGAGCTATCATCTTCATAACATGGTCTCCTACTGGTGTGCCAAGGGCCATTCGCATCTAAAACAATTTCTTTGATGCTTCGTATCGTAATACACGGGATTTCTCTCCATACAACTCCTTTGTATGGAGCAATATGGTTTGAATGTTCATATTCTCGTGCTGCTTTTGATGTGTATTGTCCATCGATGCAAGCGCGAGGCATTTGGCCGTGGCACAGTCAGCGTCCCATGTCTTGCGGACTTCAATATCCGCAACTGAGGATTTTGGACCTGGGGTGGGCGGGGCTGAAGCCGTGAGGACATATGATACTTTATCATAAGTCAAGACTATTTTCAAATTCCTCAGCCAGTCTTTATAATTGGTCCCATTCAGTTTGTTTTTATCTAGTAGAAGCTTGAGTCCAGTCATGGGTATCTGCCATTAAGAGAGAGAAAAGAATACACTCAGCGAAAGCTCTTGCATAGATCAGATTGGTTATTATCTTGTCTAATCGATATTTCCCACTGCTTTAATCGAGTTTTTATTTCAAACCTTAAAAAGAAAAACTAGCCAGGATTAATTACAGTCTACAACGTTGCTAACCGTTCAGCCAGGCCAGTGTCGGTACTTGAGGGAGGTTCCCCGTGCTTTCGCACGGACCTAATTAAAGTAAACCTCATTTTCCCAGAGGCGTAGCCCCGTTAACACCTTTCTAGACACCTAATGAGTTAGCTAATTGTAAACTGTAAAACTCTCCTAGGAGCAACTATTGCCCACAGTGGGATCGGGATCCAACCATCACATGGAAGGTATGCATTCTCATTGCAAATTTCAACTATTGAAATTCCCGATGTGGTTTTTACCCCTAGCACTCGTGACCTTGGCTAAGG
This sequence comes from Agapanthus africanus, assembly GCA_030015575.1. Classification (NCBI taxonomy): domain Eukaryota; kingdom Viridiplantae; phylum Streptophyta; class Magnoliopsida; order Asparagales; family Amaryllidaceae; genus Agapanthus; species Agapanthus africanus. The sequence goes on along the minus strand of CM057345.1, from coordinate 386,037,723 downwards.
TCAACAAATCACAAGCACTAGTCAAGCTCAACCCGTCATTTCTTGATTAATTAGACCCGTTCACATGACCTTTGGCTAAGGTCAACAAAGTCATATGCCCGTCCTAATTAATCTGCATCATATGCATTTGTAGGAAGACGTCACTTAGCTACCGTACACTACGCCTTGGCTAAGGTCAACAAACGTAGCACGAATACTAAGTACTCTACTTCCTAAAATGACGGAGGGTTGCGGATGATTTTTAAGAAAATCTTTAATGCTTTGAACTTGATATCGTTGTAGAATCAAATGGTTTTCAAAAGGAGTGGCATAAGCTCCGCAGTTTTGAAATGTAGCTTTTTCATAAATAGCTGAGTGGTTTTCAAATCCGATTCTACAACATCTTTTTAGGTTTATTTTCTTTACATTAATCATATTAATGTAGTCCCATCATTTAAGTCCTTAAGCCAATCACAGAAAAGAAACGAAAATAACACGTACACTTATGCCATCCGCATTCGCCGCAATGTTCCGTTATGCACCGTTAGGTTACTTAACTAACGGCATACCGGGACGGGACTAGCACGGGTGTAAAACATAAGCAACGTCTACTATATATCAAATATATAATATGTCATTCGTCTCAGATATCACAGAACACAGGCAGCAGAAACATATATATATAATATGGGATATACTAGGACGTCCGTATTTAGTATTTAGCCAACAATAGAAAATACGGATTCCACAGTCGCGATGAATAGCCAAGCCCACACCCCTAGACCCCTACGAGAGCGGCAAGCGACCCTACCAATCCTGGAGTTTAGGAGACCCGGTCTCGACTCCTCGAGATGGCCTCCCATTGAACCCCAGAACCCGGTCACTCGTGCTCCCCTCCTTGGGTCTATCCTAATGCGGAAAAGTAAATAATATACAACACTGGTGACATCAAACTCAACCCGGAAGTGCCCCAAATAAAAGAATATTATATTACATTTGAATGTTACATGAATGAAAAATAAAACTCTCATCTCACATAAAAACCCCCGGCTATTCAATCGCGACAATCCTGCACATCATATCTCAGCAACACATAATATCATATATCATCAACGTAAGTAAGTATGCGTACCCCGATTGTCGTTGATGTATAGCAACAAAACCGGTGATATCGACATACTACACTTACGGTCACAGAAAAGAAAGTGTAAAACTGCAATATCTGGAATCCACATTCTCTTTAGACATCGTAAATGCGAAATATCACATACTTCGTATTTCATGTCTAGCTATATGAATTCCACACATTGCATCACATTCCAGATAAATAGACAGTATTAAAGTTTTCGAACGAATGATCAAATACCCAAAATTCCCTAAAGCTCAACACTTGAGCGGAGTTCAAAAATTCAGAGTGTGTCACAGTAGTAGCGGTCCAGCCGTAGAAGGGTCAAGCCAACGCCTCACATGTGGCACGCCGTACTGCCCCAAACCCTAAGGTTCAAAAGGCAGTTCAAGATGGTCACATAATCGAGTTAAGGTTTGTTGTCTTCTAGAGGGTGCACCACAAAACTTGCACATATTTCCAAAAGATTTAAACCCCGTGAAAAGTAAGCAAACGACACTCGTTCGAACAATTCAATACTTTCTAATTATCCGGAAAAAAACATGAAGTTAAAATTCCGATCGAATCATTGAACTCAAAACAATCTCCAGAACAAATAACACTTAAACCAGATTAAAAATACCCAAAAATATCAACAAGCAGTTATAAGTATTACTGTCTAAAAACCATGCATTGACTCACCTGTACGGCCGCGGAACCGCGGCCCAAGCAAGCTTTGGCTGCGTTTCCGCGGTGGAAATTACTGTTCACTGCATCGTTTTTTACAGTGTTTCTTAGATTTACCTGATGAATTTTTTACATATTTTTAATTCTGGAAAATAACAGTTTTGAAAAATTGTCCAGAGAGTGTCCCAAAAAACCGTATTTCGGTTTGATCGGAGTTTTTACTTCGCTAAAGTGTCGCCTAATGTTCTAGGTCGGCTCTGATACCAATGTTAGGTTTACCCAGCACCCTATGAAAGGTTTGGAAGCATCACATGTCTCAAAGATTAAATTTTTAGAGTGCTAAGTTAACACACAAAGAATCAATTCTAGAAAATTAGGGTTTCATAACTTTAATCAACATCACAAGCAACAAAGACTAGGGTTTTAAGAGTACAACCTTTGTAGCTCCCTACGCTAGACTCTTTGGCCACTTGAGGGTTGGAGAAGGGTTCGCTTGAGGTCTTCTAGTGTCCACGACGATCCACCCGAAGCTCCTTTGTCCAAGCTTGCAACTTCACTTGATCAAGAGAAAGAAATGAAGCTAACACTCTAAACAAGTGGGCAAGACTTGTGTAGAATGATGTTGTGGTGGCTTTTCTCACTTCAAAATCCTAATTTGGTGAGTAATTTGCTCACTAGAGAAATCTAGAGAGCAAAAGAAGAAGGAGGAAGAAGATGATGGCCTTTTTGAGTAAGAGTAAAAGATAATCTCTATGAAAGAAAATAGAAAATATATGTATATATATTTTCCACTTCTCATCTCAAACCATGGTTATATCATATGGATATTATTTCACTTGAGTTAAAACATATAAGAAAAGATTAACACATGGTTAAAAGGTAGGTGAGCATGGTTAGTTGATGAAGAGTGTAGAAACCATGTATTAATCTTTATCTTTTGTTTTGTTTTAAAACAAATGCAAATAAATATATATCCATATATATAAACATAGTGTGTGATTCTTATACTGCCATCATTTTCTATGTATAAACAACCATGAAGGATGATTTATGTATGTATGTGTGCATGCACATCCATATGTGCATGAATCAAGAAAGAATGCATACATGCATGCATACATCCCAAAAATACAAGAAAGGATTTCTAGTGAGAAACTAATGGTTAAATGATAAATCAACACTTGATTTAGCAATCCGGCCATATCACATACGACCTAACCAAAAGCAAGCCGCCCGATTAATATACGGTATCTTATGCGCGCATTTTAACCGGGTCCATGCGCATATCGCATACGCGCACCACAACGTTTCGCCTGGACTAGGTAACTCCTTTGTGGAACTCTAAGACTCGTCAATACGCCGGCAGTGGGTGATGATCATATCAAGCACCCCCAAGCCACAAGCGGTCAGCTAAACGTAACGGCCACCCGGGTATTGAGCGATCAGAAGAAAACAAGCGAACCTGCTACAACTCCCGTCGAGCCAACCAGCAACACTACCGTACAGTCCGGTCTCTTCATCAGATATGCTACATATCGAGCCTAGGGATGGTCACGTCGACCCCAATAACTCAATAAGTCGTGCCGGTGAATGGTCTATAACAGATCGAGAAACTACTGATAACACTTATCAGTAATTCTCAGCAGCCCTGGCCAGAGACTTACTGATATAACCAGTCGAGCACAGCACAGCATCAACTCCCAATACCGGGAGAGACGAAACCCCTCCTATCGCTCATCGCCTTCGTGTGTCTCGGGACTGTACCCAACGGCCACCTGTTTGCATGACTCAGGAGAGCCGTTGTAGGGTGGTAATCAAAGTACAGTGGGAGAACACACAAGACTCTATGACGATCTCGGGTCTACAGACTAACCGTACCAGTGTCACCTGAGAACTGCTATCCGACGATAGATATAATTCTATATAGGAGTTCTCGGTGAGTCCATCCACTGTACCCAGTCACCACTGAGTACCCGTATATGATCTTGATGTCAAACATCGATGAATGTGGGAACATTCATCGCCCATCGTATGGGTCTAGTATCATATACGCTAGTCTACTCTGGTATATCAATGCCCCGTCTCGATATACCTACGACTAGGGACATTCCAGGATATGCTTATAAACTACAGATGTCCCACTAGTATGATCTCCATCATAATCACAGTAGTCAAGCCGATATCCTCAGGGCTTTATCAGCATGTATGAATGAATAAAAGCATTATCAAATCTACATGTCAGATAAAGAAGAACCAGATAGCATACTATCAGGTCGAGCAAGAATGTACACTGAATATATATATATATACATGTACAGATACATCCACTATCATATAATGGCCTCCAGGGCATACATATATCCAACAGCTACTATGCTGACGGGTCAGACCTATAAAATACTGTGGCACAACGGGGTGAGTGGCCAACTCGTGAATAGTAAGTAACATCTAATAAGGCTATCGTAAGCATGCACGCAAATGCGTCACAACCTACGTATATCAATATGATAAGATGTACTAGCATGAATGCAATATGAATGCATAATCAAACACGAAACTTGAACATGTCTGGTTTGAGAAAATCTTTATTCTTATTTTAGAAAATCCTCTGGGAAATAAACTGAAGTATCAATAATGAAATCAACAGAAAATCCGTGTCAAGCATCTACACAATATATCATATCCCAATATCTCAATGTCTCAACGTCTCAATATCTCAATATCTCGGGCTCCGTCGGTCCAGATCGGCCCATATCATCAAATCTCACGACTACGTCAGTATCCTCCGGATATCCGCCGCGTCATACATCACCGGTAGGTAGCCTGCCCCTGCCAAGCTCATCGTCTACAACTCGAGCTTATTGCCCCGGGGTACCATACCGGGCCCACCATGTACCCGAGACAGTTCATCCTACTCCTCGAATCGGGTCTTGAAAACCAACAGAAATCAGGAAAACTCATAATGGATGACACATACATATATCACGAGAAAACCGCAACTTACATTTTTAAAATAGTAATAACTTCTTAAAATCCTTGCGATTTTCCCAACAATCCAGAAATCTCATAAGTACTGAAATCCTCAAGAAGAATCACAATATGTAAACATGCCGGTGATAATGGATGTCTATGATATGATAGTATATACCATGCAACGTATGACCAGAAACTGTATGAAGAATGATGCAATGAGTTAAATACACATGACTAGCAATCCTACGTATCAATCTTGATGAAATGAATATACAACAACCAGTTTACATATCATATATGATGCAAATGTTTCAGATACTGTTTTAAGCAAGTTCTATAGTGTTCGTGGCATAGCAATTACCAAAAGCGTATGTGTCCGCATGAATAGTGCACGTGCGGCATGAACCAATGGTAATGGTGCAAGTGTCCTATGAGATAATATCATAAGTATATAAGATGATGCAATGCAATGAGATGAATGACTAGGAGACTACGCATACAAATACAAGCACTATTAATAATCCTAACTATCGGGCACCTCGCGCCATCCAGACGATCCCCCAATAGATGTGTACATCTACTCACCGGGATGCCTCGGCTAATCAGATCCGATCTCAGCCTTGTCTTTTCGCGCCACGTCCGACGCCTCTGCACCCTATCTTAGAATCGCACACAAGTGAATAAGAGGATAGATATATAAATGGTCGCAAACACAACGATACAAGACAACCAACGCGCACTAACTAGACGCGCGCGCACTTGGTGCACAAAACGCACTCGCGACAATACTACAAACCACAACTAGAGGTCGCTATACGTAGCAATCCTCTAAGCCAAGAATCCAACGTACCAATCGCGCATTCACAACACACTAAATATTTTTGGGAATAGGTTATAGATCATTCCAACCTCAAACTTACTTAAAATCGATTTATTCCAAAAAACTAGTAAGCAACAATTTACCATTTTAGTGCAAATCTAGATGTTTTAACAAATCTAGTGGCCATAATATTCATTTAATATCTTAATTAGGCTACGTAATTATTTTAACAAATTTAGTGGCCATAATATTCATTTAATATCTTAATTAGGCTACGTAATTATTAACTAAAATTTAATCTCACCTTTTTACATTAATCATGAATTTAATTCGCAAGAATATTTAATTAAGACAATTTAAAAGTAACAATTAGCAAATTAACAACGAGTTTAGATTTTTCAAGTCTTAAGGTATTAAACTACACATTATAACCATAATCAAGTGATAAAACCCTAACTTGAACCCAAACCCCTTTCTTTAAAAACTAAATCTTGCAATTAGAACCATGTTTTAAACCTAATTAAGTTAGATTAAAGTAATTAACCAACAAATTAACCATATGGTTAAGATTTATACCTCAAAGATTTAGGGATCCAACTTGCAAACTTGCCTCCAAAAATGCCATCTTGCTTCAAGATCCAAACTAGTTTGGGCCAAAGAATATTGGGTGAAGGTTTAATTAGGAATTAGTGAGAGTTTTAGTGGATTTTTGATGGAAATTTGAAGATTTTTGAAGTGGAAATGAGATGAAGAAATGGGGGAGCTGCTGCAGGGAAGTGCTCGACCAGAACTTTAGGGGAGAAAGAGAGAGTGAGGTGTGTGTGTGTGTAGAAACATCCCCCCATCATATCATATATTAACTTATTTCCTAATTATTTTATTTTTCTAATTAAACTTTATCCTAGAATTTACTAGAACCATGGAGACAAAGTTAGAAGAAAGAATATGTTATAAACTAGGTTTTAAGTTGTCATTGTTCACTAAACTATACTTAACCCATTCTAACTTGTAATTTACACTAATTAAATGTATAAGTGAAAGCTTATAATAATATTTAAAATAATTAATTAAGGAAAAATATTTAAGTAAACTAGAAATTTATAAGTGACTAATTAAATACTAAATACTAGCAATTACATAGCTAAAATAGGTATAATTAAGTCTATGTTGAAAAATAATTATAATTAAGTTTTACGGAAAACACGAGTTATAAACCGATTATCGGACAATTAACCTAAACGATTTTTTTTTTAAAACGTTACAATATTCCCCCCTTAAAGAAATTTGGTCCCCGAATTTAAAATCTAACTACGCGTACCTTCGAAGAGATGGGTATATTTCTTCCTCATCTCGTCCTCGGCTTCCCATGTGACCTCTTTGCTATTCGAGCCACGCCAAAGAACCCTTTACGGACGGTATGACCTTAAACCTCATTTTCATCACCTGGCGATCTAGAATGACTACCGACTGCTTGGTGAAAGAAAGATCGTGCTCCAGCTGGATTGTCTGATGTTGTAACGCGTGAGAGGGGTCATGAAGGTACTTGCGGAGCATCAATACATGAAACACGGGGTGAACATCTAGGAAGCTGGGTGGAAGAGCCAAACGATAAACAACTGCGCCGACATGCTCGATAATCTTTAAGGGACCTACATATCTGGGACTAAACTTCTCTTTCTTTCCGAATATCAACACGCCCTTCATCGGAGAAACCCTCAGAAAACATGATCGCCTACTATAAACTCAAGTCTGCGCCAACTTCAATCTGCATAAGATTTCTGCCTGCTCTGGGCCACTCTCATCCTATCTTGAATCAACTGGATCTCTTTTGGGTCGTCTCCTGCACAATCTGTGGCCCCAAAGTACTGCTCTCACTAAGATCTGTCCAACATACGAGCGATCGACATCTCTTCCATATAACGCCTCAAAGGGTGCCATCTGAATCGTCTCCTGGAAGCTGTTATTATAGGAAAACTCTATCAAGGGCAAGTAGTGATCCTAACTGCCACCGAAAACTAGAACGCAAGCTCGGAGCATATCCTTAAGAGTCTGAATGGTCTGCTCTGATTGATCATCGGTCTGCGGATAGAAAGCTGTACTGAAACTCAATCGGGTGTCCAAAGCCTCTTGAAGTTTCTGCCATAGTCGGCTGGTAAACTGGATGTCTTTGTCGGACACAATACAATTCGGAACACCGTGTAGTCGCACAATCTCATCAACATACATCTGGGCATATTGAATGAATACAAAAGTGGTCTTGACTGGCAGAAGGTGAGCAGCTCCCGTCAATCGATCTACGATCCCTCAAATAGAGTCATACCCTCAACTGGTCCTAGATAGACCCACGATAAAATCCATAGAGACCTGCTCCTATTTCCACTCCGGAATGGGCAAAGGTTGTAACTCTCCTGCTGACCTCTGATGCTCGGCCTTGACTTGCTAACAAGTCAAGCATCCCGAAACAAAATCTGTGACATCTCTCTCCATCCTTTCCTACCAGTAAACATCTCTCAAGCCATGATACATCTTGGTGGAAACCGGATGAATACTATATGCTGACTAATGTGCCTCCTCTAAGGTCTCGCATCTCAGTCCCTCGGAATCTGGTACACACAGTCGAGTCCCAAATCGTAGTACTCCCTGATCATCGATCAAGAACTCTGAATCTCTGCCCTGTCAAACCTGCCCCGTGATCTCTAACAAACGAGCGTCATCGGACTGTGTCTCACGGATACGATCAAATAACTGTAGATGTGCACGGACATAGGCAAGTTGTCCCTCGGTTGACGTAAACTCAAACTGTACTCGGCTGTCATATAGAATCTGCCAATCTGCCGTCGATTGTCTCTGAATTGCGCTTCAATAAGATAAGCTACCTCCGGGCCTCCGACTCAAAGAATCTGCCACAACATTCTCCTTGCCCGAATGATAAAGAATCTCACAGTCATAGTCTTTCACTAGATCCATCCAAAAGCGCTGTCTCAATTTCAAATCTCGCTGCTAAAAGTTGTAGTGTCTCCAGATCTTAAGTGTAAAAACCACCGCAGCCATCTCTAAGTCATGCGTGGGATAGTTCTGCTTGTGCTTCTTCAACTGTCGAGAAGCATCGCAATAACCAACAAAACCGCCTGATTCTGAAGGCAAAAAAAATAATATTGGCGTCGTAGTCAAACGAGTCTTCAACTGCTGAAAACTCTGCTCGCACACCTCGGTCCAAAAAAAAAGAAACTCCCTTCCGGGTCAACCCGGTCAACGGTGCAGCTATACGAGAAGAATCCTGTACGAAATTTCGATAGTATCCGGTCAAAACTAAAAACTGTGAACCTCCGTCACTGATACAGGTCTGGGCCAGTGCTGAACGGCCTCGATCTTCTTCGGTTCCATACTTACCATCTCTCGTAACTACGTGACCCAAGAAGTCAATACTATCCAACCAGAAAACACACTTGGATAATTTAACAAATAGCTGGTGTTCCCTCAAAGTCGGCAACAAAATCCTCAAATGCTACCCAGGCTCCCCTCGGCTCCAAATGTGTACTAAAATGTCATCAATGAACATGATAATAACTGATCAAGAAACGGCCTGAATATACGGTTCATCAAGTCCATAAATGCTGCTGGGGCATTGGTGAGCTCGAACGACATCACCAAGAACTCATAATGCCCGTAACGTGTGTGAAAAGAAGCCTTTGGAATATCATCCTCTCGAACCCGCAACTGATGGTAAACCGACCGCAAGTCAACCTTCGAGAAATGTCCTGCACCGTGGAGCTAATCAAATAAATCGTCGATGCGAGGTAAGGTATATTTGTTCCGCACAGTAACCCGATTCAACTAACGATAATCGATGCACCAACAAAAACTGCCGTCTTTCTTCTTGACGAACAGGACAGGAGCCCCCCAAGGCGACGCACTCGGACGAACAAGCCCTTTATCCAACAAATCTTGTAATTGATCCTTCGGCTCTTAAGCTCCGTCGGGACCATCCGATAAGGCGGTATATAAATAGGCTCCGTGCCGAGAATCAAGTCAAAGCAGAACTCAATATCGCGCTCTGGCGACAAACCAAGCAACTTGTCAGGAAAGACATCTTGAAATTCCCTCACAATCGGGACCTGGTCCAACGGGACCTCTGCGGCTCTAACATCACACACATATGCCAAGAATCCCTGACATCCTTTCCTCAAAAGCTGACTAGCACGAAGAGAAGAAATCAAACTTGAAAGGCGACGCTACGGTTTCCCCGAAAAACAAGAACTGGCTCACCTGGAAAACTAAATCTGACTGCCTTCTTACGGCAGTCCACGAATGCATAACACGTGGCTAACCAATCCATGCTCAGAAGTATGTCAAGGTCTAATATATCGAGAAGAATCAAATTTACAGAAGAATCCCTATCTCCGATACGAACAAAACAAACACGAACAAAAACATTTCGAGCGACAAAAGACTAGCCTATGGAAGAAATCACAACAAGCGGCTGATTTAGCAAGGACTACTATCGGCTAAACCTCGATACAAAATATATGGATACCGTTTCAAACAACACCAGAAAGAATTACACATTGGAAGAAAACATCGAAAGAATACCTGTCACAACGGCTCTGGATGCCTGCGCATCCAGAAGAGTCGAAGCGAACACTCGGCCTGTCCCCCACTAGTATCCAGCTGTTCTCTGTCTCTGCCACCACCGTCTCCTAGAAAGAACCTGTCACGGCGTCTACCTAACCGCCTCTGAGCTGGCATACCGGTAAAAATCCACTTTGGTCCAGAAACGACCGAAGTCTCAGAAATGCGGTTCTCCAACAGTAAGGCCGCATCTATAGCAGCGACGTAAGCGTTAAAAGGCTGGGCACCGATAGCAAGAAATAACTGCATGTTTAATCCCCATACAAACCTCTTTATCCGTTTCTCTTCAGTGTTCACCAGGTAAGGATCATATCGGACCACTGAGTAAACTGAATGTCGTACTCAGACATTGTCATCCCTAGAGTCTTGCGCAAAGGCTCGAAACTACGAGCTCGGGAATTTCGAACGCTCTCCGAAAGGAAACAAGCAAGAAATACAGCTATGAACTCATCCCAAGTCATAGGAGGTAGATCTGCAACTCGGCCTCTCTCAATTGACTCGCACCACGTCTGAGCAAGACCTCTCTAGACGAAAACACGCAAGCTCAATCCATATCTCGTCAGAACATCTCTGTAAATGACAAATCCTAGCCATCCTGTCGAGGATTGTCTGCGGATCCTCCGCTGCACCTATGCCGGTAAAACTGGAGGCTTCAGCCTCATAAACTCCTGCAAGGATACGAAAATAACCTCGGTAACAACAGGAATAGCTGCCTGAGCAGCAGGTACAATCACAGTCCCCGCAGTAGGAGGGACATCATCGGCTCTCAGAGCTGGGGCTAGCCCCAACTAACAATCAACCATCTGTCATAAGTCCTGAATACTCAACTCCAGCCTAGCTATCCGTCCTGGAGAAGGCGGATCACTCTGTCCCTGAGGGGTAGGCGTACCTCCCTGATCGGTCCTCATCTCAGACGAGCCCGCTCGAATCTCATGTCTGGCGGCAGTGCTCTGTGCCCTCATAGTCTCCGGCGGCATAGTGGTTGGAACAAGAAACAGGATTGATAGGAACATTGCGATCGAATCAAAGGATTTCCATAATCAAGGAAGGAAATACAAGCAAATATATATCCTAAGGTCACTTGGGCGGAGTACCGTACCGTAAGTATACCGCGAAACATACACACGCTACGTCACTCTGCTTAAGTCACCTACTCCATCTACCGAGGGTCATCCTACACTCAGAAAGGTAAAACCTAACACTCTGATACTAACTTTGTCACGACCCGAAGGTACGGAACGTGACTGTCACTTAAATTACGAAATGTCTCAAGGCGTAACGTAGTCTAAATAAGACAAAGCCCAAAAATCTAAACCGTTTAAAAGCAATAGAGTGAAGGAAAACTTAAGTTAAAAAGGTGATTTTAAAAAAATAAAGTCATATCTTTCCCAAAAATTTCCGTAGAGTCTCCTTTGTGTAAGTCTACGGTAGCGCCCCGGCCGTCAACAGACGCCAAATGCGGAACAAAAACTTTTTAACTGGCGCTATCGTATACTATAACCCGGATCTGCCATTATTGCTAAACTAACAAACTACATAGAGGGTAGAAAGGTTATAACGAACGATCCGAGTCCTTCGTTCTTTAACCATCATCCCACGCTTTGTTGCGGCTGCTCCGATCTCGTCGATCTCCGATCTCCTCGTCCAGGTGGCACCACTTCAACGGATCTTTAAACGGGCTCCCGCCTCTGACTCGAGACAACTCGGTCATCAAGTTTTCTAAAAGAGATGACCAAGATTGATGTAGAGAATGAGTAGAATACTTTGTCTCACTTTGTCCAAAGCCGTGGACTAACGGTTAATGAAGTTGCCACTCAAAATGAAATGGAATGAGAAAATGAACTATGAAATTTCCATACATCCAAAACTTTATTCTTTTTCCAAATGAAATCTCTCTCACTCACAATGGGGGGCCGGCCATAATATAGAGGAAGAGGGTGAGTGTAGGAGGAAAGGGGGTGACCACAAGGATAAAGATCAAGAGAAAATATCCTAAGGTTAACAAGAAACATTAATGCTAAAGGATGAATCATTAAAACCTAGTCATCATATAATTAATGCAAACAAAGGTTCATGAACCTAGTCACCATTCTAGAAGCTTCTAGAAGCACGACTCACCCTCACGACTCACCAGAGTGACGGAAAGATAAATCCGCATTTAACCGAATGTCAAATACGGAAACTGGAAACAGGAAACTGGCAACTTCCAAAAGCGATCCTGAAACGAATTTCAGGACAACTCCGTAACAGTATAAACATACCCGCATTTGTATTACGACCGAATACAAATGCAACTGAGACAAAGATATTATATCTACTCAATATAATACTCGGATCCGGCTTAAACCAAAGCCCACCAGTATTATCTGCCCGAAAAATGACACGTGCGTAAACGCGCGTGCATTTTCCGAACCCTGCCATAAAACCATACGGCCTCTACAACGTTTCGCCCGAACTTGGGAAACTGTCTGTGGGGGACTCTAATGACTCGTCAGTACCCTGGCAGTGGATTTAACCACAAGCCGTCAGCGGCACTAGCTGTGCGTAACGGCTGCCCATGCACTGACCTCAAGGGATACCGATGAGCGAACTCATCCGGAAACCCTACTGAGCCTAACAGTGACAATGTATATACAGTCCGGTCCGTTCGTCTATGAGTATCGCATATTGGCCTAGGGGGCTGGTAACGTCAGACCCCCAATAGCAGTATAAGTCGTGTCGGAGTGTAGCCCAATAACATCCTGAGATACTACTGGATTACCTACCAGTAAATCTCCTGCCACGGCCGTGGGCTTTGTGTAATGGCTCTCCTAGACACAGCACGATCTCACCCCCAATACCGGGAAAGACGAATCCCCTGCCGATCCGCTCACTTGCCTCCATGTGGCTTGGGACTGTACCCAAAAACTACCTGTTTGCACGACTCCTTTGAGCCGTGGTAGGGTAGAAATCAAAGCACAGTGGGAACTCACACGAGACAAATGACAACCTCAGGTCGATGAACTAACCTGTACACATGTCACCAGGGAACTGCTATCTGACGATAGGTATAGTACCAACTAGCAGATTCCCAGCGAGTCCTGTCCGGTGTACTCATAACCCAATGAGCACCTGTATACATCTTAGGTGATCCAACTGACACCAGTGGCTTGTGAGACCGGCCACCGCCCCTCGTCGGGGTCTCGACTGTATACACTAGTCTACTCCGGAGTATCGATGCCCTGTCTCGAAACTCCTACGACTAGGGACCACAATTAAGGATATGTGTATAAACCACCCAACTCTCACGTATATGATCTCCATCATACTGTTGGTAGTAAAGCAAGATCCTAAGGGCTCTATCAAAGTGTAACAGTGATCAGTCACCTGAACCTGTACACGACTGATAAAGACAAACCAGATAGCATACTATCATCTCGAGTAAGACTGTCCTACCGGTATAGGTCCTCCGCAATCATTACAATCACGTGCCTGCGATCCAATAATTGACTTTGAGGGCACTATATCCAACACTTTGTAAATATTGGCCACGAAACGGGTACAATACAAAATATGCATAAGTAAAGAATAAAGGCATCCCCAAGCGGGAGCTAGCTCTTCGCCAAAGGCGGAAACAATACCACATGCAATAAACATATATCATAAAGTGCAAAATAAGCATGTAAAAGCAGGAGAATAAGAAAAATACCACGTCGGCTCAAGTGAGCATCGACACCAAACACCACAAATACAAGTCTCACGTGTCTCACCGTCTAGTCCAATATATAAGGGTAGATGGAGTATACTAGATACAAAATAATACACATGGTGGGAGTAAAAGAATATCCTCAACCCACCAACGAGCAAGCTGCAGATCGATGAAATGAAGAAAAAAAGAGGAAGTACGCCCGCCGCTACCATACTAACGGGTCGGACCTACATGATACTGTGGCACAACGGGGGTGAGTTGCCAACTCGTGAGTAGTAAATAACATCTAATAAGGCTATCGTAAGCATACACGCAAATGCGTCACAACCTACGTATATCAATATGATAAGATGTACTAGCATGAATGCAACATGAATGCATAATCAAACACGAAACCTGAACATGTCTGGTATGAGAAAATCTTTATTCTTATTTTAGAAAAACCTCTGGGTAATAAACTGAAGTATCATTAATGAAATCAATAGAAAATCCGTGTCAAGCATCGACACAATATATATCCCAATATCTCAATGTCTCAATATCTCAATATCTCAATATCTTGGGCTCCGTCAGTCCGGATCGGCCCATATCATCAAATCTCACGACTACGTCGGTATCCTCCGGATATCCACCGCGTCAGAAATCACCAGTAGGTAGCCTACCCCTTCTTGGCTCATCGTCTACAACTCGAGCTTCTTGCCCCGGGGTACCATACCGGGCCCACCATGTATCCAAGACGGTTCATCCTACTCATCGAATCGAGTCTCAAAAACCAACAAAAATCAGGAAAAATCATGGTGGACGACATATACATCATATCACGAGAAAACCGCAACTTACATTTTTAAAATCGTAATAAGTTCTTAAAATCCTTGCTGTTTTTCCCAAAATCCAGAAATCTCATAAGTACTGAAATTATCAAGAAGAATCACAATATGTAAATATGCCGGTGATAATGAATGTTTATGATACGATAGTATATACCATGCAACGTATGACCAGAAACTATGTATGAAGTATGATGCAATGAGTTATATACACATGACTAGCAATCCTACGTATTAATCTTGATGAAATGAATAGACAACTACCAGTTTACATATCATATATGATGCAAATATTTCAAATACTATTTAAAGCAAGTTCTATAGTGTTCGTGGCATAGCAATTACCAAAGGCATGTGTGTTATCATGAATAGTGCACGTGCGGCATGAACCAATGGTAATGGTGCAAGTGTCCTATGAGATAATATCATGAGTATATAAGATGATGCAATGCAATGAGATGAATGACTAGGAGACTACGCATACAAATACAAGCACTATTAATAATCCTAACTATCGGGCACCTCGCGCCATCCAGACGATCCCCCAATAGATGTGTACATCTACTCACCGGGATGCCTCGGCTAATCAGATCCGATCTCAGCCTTGTCTTTTCGCGCCACGTCCGACGCCTCTGCACCCTATCTTAGAATCGCACACAAGTGAATAAGAGGATAGATATATAAATGGTCATGGACACAACGATACAAGACAACCAACGCGCACTAACTAGACGCGCACGCACTTGGTGCACAAAACGCGCTCGCGACAACACCACAAACCACAATTAGGGGTCGCTATACGTAGCAATCCCCCAAGCCTAGAATCCAATCATACCAATCGCGCATTCACAACACACTAAATATTTTAAGGAATAGGTTATAGATCATTCCAACCTCAAACTTACTTAAAATCGATTTATTCCAAAAACCTAGTAAGCAACAATTTACCATTTAGTGCAAATCTAGATGTTTTAACAAATCTAGTGGCTACAATATTCATTTAATATCATAATTAGGCTATGCAATTATTAACTAAATTTTAATCTCTCCTTTTTACATTAATCATGAATTTAGTTTACAAGAATATTTAATTAAGAAAATTTAAAAGTAACAATTAGCAAATTAACAACTAGTTTAAAATTTTCAAGTCTTAAGGTGTTAAACTACATATTGTAACCATAATCAAGTGATAAAACCCTAACTTTAACCCAAAACCCTTTCTTTAAAAACTAAATCTTGCAATTAGAACCATTTTTAAGCCTAATTAAGTTACATTAAAGTAATTAACCAACAAATGAACCATAGGGTTAAGATTTATACCTCAAAGATTTAGGGATCCAACTTGCAAACTTGCCTCCAAAAAACCATCTTGCTTCAAGATCCAAGCTAGTTTGGGCCAAAGAATATTGGGTGAAGTTTTAATTAGGAATTAGTGAGAGTTTGAGTGGATTTTGATGGAAATTTGAAGATTTTTGAAGTGGAAATGAGATGAAGAAATGGGGGAGCTGTTGCAG
Organism: Agapanthus africanus; assembly: GCA_030015575.1. Classification (NCBI taxonomy): domain Eukaryota; kingdom Viridiplantae; phylum Streptophyta; class Magnoliopsida; order Asparagales; family Amaryllidaceae; genus Agapanthus; species Agapanthus africanus. The sequence continues at coordinate 386,021,501 of CM057345.1, read as the reverse complement.
GGAAGTGCTCGGCCAGAACTTGGGGGGCGAAAGAGAGAGTGAGGTGTGTGTGTGTGTGTGTGTGTGTGTAGAAACATCCCCCCCCCCATCATATCATATATTAACTTATTTCCTAATTATTTTATTTTTCTAATTAAACTTTTCCTAGAATTTACTAGAACCATGGAGACAAAGTTAGAAGAAAGAATATATTATAAACTAGGTTTTAAGTTGTCATGGTTCACTAAAATATACTTAACCCATTCTAACTTGTAATTTACACTAATTAAATGTATAAGTGAAAGCTTATAATAATATTTAAAATAATTAATTAAGGAAAAATATTTAAGTAAACTAGCAATTTATAAGTGACTAATTAAATACCAAATACTAGAAATTACATAGCTAAAATAGGTATAATTAAGTCTATGTTGAAAAATAATTATAATTAAGTTTTACGGAAAACACGAGTTATATTACCGATTATCGGACAATTAACCTAAACGATTTTTTTCTTAAAACGTTACAAATTAGGTCAGCATGAAAGCACGGGGCACTTCCCTCCGAAGTACCAATACTGGCCTGGCCGAAAGATAAGCGAACTTATAGGGTAAGATTAATCCTGACTAATTCTTCTTTTAGGGTTTGAAGGAGAATTCGATAAAACAGTGGGAGCCATCCTGTTTAGATAAACTAATGACCAATCTAAACTTGCAAGAGCATATGCTGGGTGTTTCTTTCTCTCTCTTCTAATTGCAGCGACCATGACAGGATTTAAGCTAATATTAGATAAAAACAAACTCGCTAGGACGAATTATAAAGACTAGCTGAGCAACGTCCATATGGCCCTTACTTATGATAAGGTTGCATACGTCCCCACGGCAAAAGCCCCTATGTTCCAGGTCCAGCATCCTCGGTCACGGACATTGAAGTCCGTAAGACTTAGGATATTGATTGTGCAAAATCCAAGTGTCTCGTGTTGGCTTCCATGGATAATGAACATCAAAGGCGGCACAAGAAGATGGATCTTGCTTCCATCTTCCTCCATTCCAAAGACTTATATGGAGAGAAATATTGTATCGTAAAATACGAGAGCTCGAAGAAATTGTATCGAACGAGGTTGGCTGTCGGATGTTGGGGACCACGTCCTAAAGATGATTACTCTCATTGAAGAACTCGCGGACCTGGGAACTATGTTGAAGAATGAGTTGTATACGGACTTAATTCTACAGTCCCTTCCCTCCACATATGCCTAATTCATATTAAATTTCAATATGCAAAAGCTGAAAGTTTCACTTTCTGAGCTCCTCAAAATGTTGAAGGTGGCAGAGGGCACTTTGAGGAAATCTAAGGAAACAACCGCTCTATTTATTGGGGAATTTTCTTCCGCTAAATCCAAGGCTAAGGCCAAGGCCAAGGGGAATAAGAATAAGGCCCCCACCAAACCGAAGGGAGGTGTGCAGTAGGTGCAGGGAAAAGAAAAGAACGAGGGGGACAGCCACAAAGGAAGAATGCTTCTACTGTCAGAAAAGGGGACATTGGAAGAAGGATTGTCGGGCCTTAAAAGCCATGAATCAGGACATGAAGCAAGTTGTGGATTCGGCTTTAGGTGTGTTCGTGATTGAAAATTGTTTCTCTATTAACTCTACTTCCTGGGTATAGGATACTGGATCAGGATCTCACATATGTAATTCATTGCAGGCGCTAAGAAGCCGTAGAGTTTTGAGGAATGGTGATATAACCCTCAGGGTTGGCAACGGAACCGGTGTGGATGCTGTTGCGGTAGGAGAATATCACCTTGGATTGGCGAGTGGACATATTTTGGTATTACGTAACTGCTTTTGTGTATCCAATATGATGTGTAATATTATATCAGTATCTTTGTTATTTAATGAAGGATATAATTTTGCACTTGAAAGCAATGTCATAAACATTCACCCAAATCATGAAATGATTGGGTCAAGTACACTTAATAATGGAATATACGTTCTCAATCAACATCAAGTTGTCAACGTCCAAAACACGCTAAAAAGAAAGACTCCAGAAACAAATCAAGCTTTCCTATGGCATTGTAGACTTGGTCATATCAATGAAACACGATTGACTAAGTTACATAAAAAAGGATATTTAGATCCGTTTGAGTATCAATCATATACAACTTGTCAATCATGTATCAAAGGAAAGATAATAAAAACTCCGTTCATTGGACACGGAGAAAGTGCTACTGAGCTCCTGGGACTCATACACAGCGACATATATGGGCCAATGTCTATGCATGCAAGAAGTGGCTATTCCTACTTCATTACTTTGACCGATGATTTCTCAAGGTATGGAAATGTATTCTTGATGAAATATAAATCCGAGGCCTTTGAGAAATTCCTGGAGTATAAGAGTAAAGCGGAAAAGCAAACCGGCAAAAGTATCAAGATGCTCCGATCTGATCGGGGCAGTGAATACTTAAGTGCCGAGTTCCTTGAATATCTAAAAGAGAATGGAATTCTCTCTCAGCTTACTCCTCCATACACACCACAACACAATTGTGTATCAGAAACACGGAATCATACCCTACTAGATATGGTGCGTTCCATGATGAGTAATGCTGAGTTGCCGCCATCCTTCTGGGGTTATGCACTAGAATCTGCTGCATACCTATTGAATAAGGTTCCAACTAATTCTGTGCCTACCACTCCATATTTCATATGGAGTGGGAAGAAACCCTGTCTTAAGTATCTTAAGATATAGGGTTGTCCTGATTTTGTCAAAAAGGTTCATCCGGACAAACTCGAGGCATGTTCAGTATTGTGTAAGTTTATGGGATACCCCAAGAACTCTAAGGGGTATTATTTCTATTACGCTGAGAAACAAAAGGTCTTTGTTTCTCATCATGCCCGCTTTATGGAAACTCAATTTCTTGAAAAGGAGATTAGTGGGAGCGCAATAGAGCAAGAAGAAATTCCGGAACCACAAACTATTACTGAAAACTTAATAGAACCTGAGATTTCAATGGAACCGGACGTACCTACGCCACTTCATAGATCTAGTAGGCAGTCTCATCTGCCCGAGAGATACTACGATTTACTTGTAGACGGGGATCGAGAGGATTGCATCATCGGTGATGATGAGCCGACTAATTTTCAGCAAGCCATCACGAGTAGAAACTCGGTGAAGTGGCTGGATGCTATGCGATCCGAGATGGAATCCATGTACACAAACAAAGTATAGACTTTGGATTTTGCTCCTCCTGAGGTAAAACCCGTAGGATGCAAATGGATCTTCAAAAGGAAAATTGGTGTAGATGGACAGGTAGAAACCTAAAAAGCTAGACATGTTGCTAAAGATTTTCGTCAAAAACCAGGATTAGACTATGACGAAACTTTTTCACCAGTGGCTATGCTTAAATCCATTCGGATCCTACTTGCCATTGCTGCCTTCTATGACTATGACATCAGGCAAATAGATGTTAAAACCGCTTTTCTAAACAGAAGTTTAGAAGAATGTGTTTACATAGATCAACCAGAGGGTTTCTTAGACAGTGGGAGCAGCAGGAAAGTGTGCAAGTTGCTTAAATCCATTTATGGATTAAAGCAGGCATCACGGAGTTAAAACATCTGCTTTGATGAGACGGTCAAGGAATTTGACTTTATCAAAAATGAAGATGAACCTTGTATTTATAAGAAGATTGTAGGGAGAACTGTGGTTCCCACTGTGTCTTTATTTCCTCGTCATGGTGTCTTGTGTGGTTCCCACTGTGCTTTGATTTCCTCCCTACCACAGCTCAAAGAAGTCGTGCAAACAGGTGGATTTTGGGTACTGTCCCGAGTCACATGGAAGCAGTGAGCGATAGGAGGGTTTTCGTCCCTCCCGGTATTGGGAGTTGATGTTGCGCTATGCTCGATTGTCTATAATAGTAAGTCCCTGGCCAGGGCTGATGAGATTTACTAGTAAGTGTTATCAGTAGTTTCTCGAGCCGTTATGAGCCACACATCGGCATGACTTATCAAGTTACTGGGGTATGACGAATCCACCCCTAGACTCCATATGTGACATATCAGACGAAGAGACCGGACTGTACGGTAAGAGTTACTTATAGACTTCATGGGAGTTTGGACAAACTTGCTTGTTGATCTTTTATTCGCTCAATACCTGGGTAGTCATTACGTCCAGCTAGTACCGCTGACGGCTTGTGGGTAACTGATATGATCATTACCTACTGCTGGCGTATTGACGAGTCTTTAGAGTCCCACACAGAAGTTTCCTAGTTCAAGTGAAACGAAGTAGGGCACATATGCTGATATGTGCGGGGGGCTGATTAAATACGAGTATGTGATACCGTATTCTAATCTGGCGGACATTTGATATCTGTTAAGTTATATGTGATATAACCGGATATTTGAATCAAGTGTTGATTTGATAATGTGATACACAGATAAATGATATTAGTCGATTATATGTGATATAACCAGATTATTAAATCAAGTGTTGATTTAATAATTTGATGTATATTTATATTTAATATAATTATACATTAACTAATATTATTGCTCACTAATTATTTTCTTAATATATATATATATATATATATATATATATATTTAATATGTGTGTGTGTGTGTATTTGATATGTGTGTGTGTGTGTGTGTTAAAAGAAGCATGGTTGGATTTTCTATTTTTTGGAAAATAGAAAAAGAGGTGGAAAATGAGGAGATATTTAGAGCATGGTGAAGTATGGCTTTGTTGATTATTATATTGGTCTTGACTTACTATTGAAGCATGGTTCTCACTATTTATTTGATAAATAATGGATGCTTCATGAAGAAGAAGAAAAAGATATGATAAGCCATTCTGCACTTGATGCATACATACTTAGCTCATTTTGCTTGAGTGCTTCCTCTTGCTCTCTAGCTCTATCCATCTTCTTCTTCCTCATCATCCAAGCCTTAACCCTCACATGTGATATGAACCATAGGGCTTTGTGTAAATATTAGTGAGCTTAGAACCCTTACTTCACCATCCTACACTAGATTAGCACTTGGGTGCGGTGTGTTTACTTCACTAAAGAAAGTTTAGTGAAAAGATAGCTTGGATTAGCGGAGCTTCGGGTGGATCATCTTCGGCATGAAGATCGCAAAGGAAACTCGTTCAATATACAAGTGGAGCCTAGTGGAGTCGTAGGGACTACTACACGGAGCTTGTGGCGTGAAGGACTCGATCTACTAGGTTGTTGCCTCCTTCTCTTAGTATAGTTCTCTTATCATATCATGGTTAACCCTGATAGTCTAGTTTGATCCTAATTAGTGTAGCTTAGCACCCCAAAAAAATTTAAAGTTGCATGCTTGATGCTGGTTTTAGCCTCATAGTGGTGCTAGGGTAGACTTTCATAGTATCAGAACCAAGCTAGAACATTAGGGAAATTCTTTACGACGTTAAATTGTTCGATCGATTTTCAAAACCCGATTTTTTACATGTTTCTGTCCAGATTTTTAAAAGTTGAAATTTTTCATATTAAAAATATGCAGAAAATCGTACAGGTTATTTTATGGAGCCCCAAGAATTTCGATGACCTAATTCCAACAAACCGCCACGGAACCGCGGCCTAAACCCTAGTTTGGCTGCGGTTCCACCGCATTTTTGTAGAATTGAGGGCTCAATTTTCTTGTGCTGCTCCGTTGGCATATTTGGCACTTTTTGAATGTTTTTAATGAGGCTCAAGTTGTTGAGGTCTCTGTGATTTGTGGGTGTTTAAGGAATCGATCGAAATGTTTAGCGTCATATAGATTATTATGATATGTGATACAATATTTGGAATCCACAATAATTAGTTTTGTGAAAACTAGTTAGTGTTTTATAAATCTAGCGTTTTAGTCTCAGTTGATCGATTGCCACGGAGTTTCTATTCGGATCAAAACTCCGTCGCAATCGCGTATAGTACGCGAACATTCAGTCGGGAATCTTGTTGAATTATCCGACTGCTTATTGAAAAGAGTTTTCAATTTGAGACTAAATTGCAAGGTTTATAGGGTCAGGCATGAAATTCGAAATATGAGATATTCCGGGTTTATGATGTCTAAGGTATTTGCGGATTCTAAATATTGTAGTTTTTCATTTCTTTTCTGCGATCGTAAGTATAATAGATGGGGTATCCCCGATCTCGTTGCTATATGTCAACGGAATTCGGGATACGCATATTTACTTACGTTGATGACATGTGATGTTATGTGTTGCTGTGATATGTTATATTGGATCGTCGTGATTGAATAGTAGGGGGTTTTGCGTGAGATAGGAGTTTTTCAATTTCAATCATGTAAAATTTGTATATAATATTCTTTTATTAGGAAACTTCCGGGTTTAGGATGATGTCACCATTGATGTATATTATTTACTTTTCAGCATTAGGATAGACCCAAGGCGGCGAGCATAAGTAACCGGGTTCTATAGCCCAGTGGGAGTCCATCTCGAGGAGTCGAGACCGGGTCTCCTAACTCTAGAATTGGCAGGGTTGCTTGCCGCTCTCGTAGGGGTCTAAGAATGTGGGTTTGGTATTCTTCGTGACCGTGGAATCCATGTTTTTCATTACTGGCTGAATTTAAAACACGGACCTCCTAGTATATCCAATATTTCATATGTTAACTTCTGCTGCTTGTGTTCTGTGATGTGATCATATAACTGTGTGAGACGGATGCTATATATATATATATATATATATAATAAATGCTTCTTATGTTTTGCACCCGCGCTAGTCCGGCCCCCGCTCTGCCATTAGTTAAGTAACCTAACGGTGTATGACGGGGCCCCGTAGCGAATGCGGATGGCATAAGCGTACGTTATATTTTCATTTCTTTTCTGTGATATTTAGGGAAACATAAATGATGGGACTTCATTAATGAGACTAATGGGAAAAAAAAGAAACCTAAAGATGTTGTAGAATCGAAATTTTAAAAAAGTAGCTCTAGTTATTACTTTGCATAGCGGTATTCCTTGATGAATATCCAGCACCTCATTCGATGAGGAAAGAGCCAAGATCCCTTCACCGGGAGTGACCACTTTAGCAAAACTAGCAAATACTACAACCCACTCAGTTTACTTTGATAGCTTCTCTAGTTCTTGCTTTGCATAGTGGTATTCCTTAATGAATATCCAGCACCTCATTCGATGAGGAAAGGCCGAGATCCCTTCACTGGGAGTGACCACTTTAGCAAAACTAGCAAATGCTACAATCTACAAGGTTTGTTTTGAAAACTACTCGATTTTAAAAGAGGAGCTTAAACCACTCCTTTTCAAATCACTAGATTCTACAACGATATCAAATTCATTACGCTAAAGGTTTTCTTCAAAACCAGTCGTAGCCCCCGTCATTTCAGCTAAATGCTATTTAGTATTCGTGCCGCGTTTGTTGGCCTCCGTCAAGACGTAGTGTGTGGTAGCTGATTAGTGCTTATCTGCCGCATAAGATGCGATTGGATTAGGGTAGTCGTACGACCTTGTTGGCCTCCGTCAAGGGTCGTGCGGGTGGGTTTAATTCAATCACGAAATGAACGGGTTAAACTTGAATAGCGGTCTATGGTTTATTAGCCTCCGTCAAGGTCATAAGTCGTTAGGGGGAAAAACAAATATTAGGACTTTCAAGTGTTGAAATTTGCAATGAGATTGCATACCTTCTATGAGATAGTTGGATCCCGATACCCACTGCGAGTAAGAGTTACTCCTGAGAGAGTTTTCCACTTTACAATTAGCCGATCCAGTAGGTGTCTAAGAAAGATGTTAACGGGGTTATGCCTCTGCGGAAACGAGGTTATTTAATTAGTTCCATGCGAAAGCATAGGAGACTCCCTCGAAGTACCAATACTTTCCTGGCTGACCGATTGGCGAACTTGTAGGGTGTAATTAATCCCGGCTAATCTTACATTTTATGGTTTGAAGGAAGATTTGATAAAAACAGTGGAAGCCATCCTGATTAGATAAGATAATAACCAATCTAATCTGGCAAAAAGTGCACGCTAAAGCGTTTCCTTCTCTCTCTCTCTCCAGGTCGCGACCAATGACACGTCTTAATCAAGATAATAATATAGATGTATTGACCGAACCTGCTTATTATACTGAGCTGGGGAACGTTGGTTCCGCTTTTTCTTATGATTGTCATAAGTCTGAGCAAGGAATAGGTGAATATCAGAATTCCAACGCAACCCGAACGAAGATAGAGCGTACTGATGCATCTTTTTAGGGTGTCTTCGTAACCGAGAACTGTTTCTCAGTTTTCTCTACGTCCTGGGTATTGGATACCAGATCAGGATCCCACGTATGTAATTTGTTACGGTGGCTAAAGAGAGGTAGAGAACTGGGAAAGGGTGATTGTCTCTAAAAGTAGGGAATGGAGCAATTGTTGCAGCCAAAGCAGTTGGCGATATCACCTAGTATTACCAAATGGTAATACGTTGATTCTGAACGACTGTTATTACGTAACAAATATGATGTGCAATATTATATCAGTTTCTTTGTTACATAAAGAAGGATATAATTTTGTATTAGAGGATAATGTTATGAGCACTTTCCTAAATCAAGTGTTGATTGGGTTTGGTACGTTAAATAATGGTATATACATTCTAAATCAAACGACAGTTCTAAGCATACAGAACACACACGAGAGGAAAAGTTTAGAAATGAACAAAGCCTACTTGTGGCATTATAGACTAGGTCATATCAATGCGACAAGACTAGCTAAGTTGCATAAAGATGGATATTTGAATCCGTTCAAATTTACATCTTATGAAACTTGCAAGTCATGTCTCAAAGGCAAGATGACCGAAACTCCGTTTACTGGACACGGAGATAGAGCTACTGAACTCTTGGGACTGATACATAGTGATGTATGCGGTCCTATGTCTACACATACCAGGAATGGTTCATCATACTTCATTACATTCACCGATGATCTTTCAAGATTTGGACATGTGTTCTTGTTGAAACACAAGTTTGAAGCTTTTGAGAAATTCAAGGAATATAAGTACGAAGTAGAAAACCAAACGGGTAAAAGTATTAAAATCCTTCGATCCGATCGGGGAGGAGAATACTTAAGCATGGAGTTCCGAGACTATTTAAAAAAGAATGGGACTCTCTCTCAGCTTACTCCTCCGTATACACCACAGCACAACGGAGTATCGGAGCGGAGGAATCGCACCTTATTAGATATGGTGCGCTCTATGATGAGTACCGTTGAGTTATCTATTTCCTTTTGGGGTTATGCTCTTAAGACAGCCGCATACCTATTGAATCAAGTTCCATCAAAATCAGTGCTTAAAACTCCATATGATATATGGACTGGAAAGAGACCATATCTTAAATGAGTTAAGGTATGGGGTTGTCCGGCCTATATTAAAAAAACAGAATCTGGACAAACTCGAGGCACGATCAGTTCTTTGCAAGTTTGTGGGATATCCTAAGAATTCACTTGGACACATGGATATATCTTCTACCACACTGAGGAACAAAAGGTGTTTGTTTCTCAATATGCCACCTTCTTAGAAAAGGAATTTCTTGTGAAAGAAATTAGTGGTAATGAGGTACAACTGGAAGAAGTTCCATCAACATAAACTATAATTGACGATTTGGTGGAACCGGAGGATTCAATAGTCCTCGACGAACCTCAGCCACTCCGCAGATGTAGTAGGGTTCCTCATCCACCTGAGAGATACCACGGTTTTCTCATAGACAGTGGGAGCAAGGATTGCATCATGTAAGATGATGACCCAACTAGTTTCGAGTAGGCCATCACAAGTAGAGACTCTGTGAAATGGCTGGATGATATGCGATCTGAGATGGAATCCATGTACACCAACAAAGTATGGACTTTGGAAGTTACTCCTGAAGGGGTAAAACCCATCGAGAGCAAGTGGATCTTTAAGAAGAAAATTGGTGTAGATGGAAAAGTTGAGACTTTCAAAGCTAGACTTGTAGCAAAAGGTTTTCGTCAACGATCAGGTGTCGACTATGATGAAACATTTTCTCCTGTCGCTATGCTTAAGTCTATCAGGATCCTACTTGCCATTGCTGCATACCATGACTACGAAATCTGGCAGATGGACGTCAAGACCGCTTTTCTAAATGGTGATTTAGAAAAGAGCATGTACATGACACAGCCAGAGGTCTTCGTAGACAGTGGGAGCAGCGGAAGTGTGTGCAAGCTGCTTAAATCAATCTACGGATTAAAGCAAGCATCGCGGAGCTGGAACATATGTTTCGATGAAGCTATCAAAGAGTTTGACTTCATCAAAAACATATATGAATCTTGTATATACAAGAAGGTGCAGAGTTGCCTAGCACGGCAACAAGGTTTCGGGAGGCATCATCCATGCCAATTTCAAAAATTGCCTTGCTAGCTAACCCTAACCCTAGAATCTTTACTAGAAAATTCGACGAAAATATATGTAAACAACTTTTCATCTAAGTGAATGAGGAATACAACCTTTGTAGACCGGTCCTTCACTTCTAATGCTCCGTGTAGTAGTCCCTTCACCGCAAGTTATGAACAACCGAACTCTAGAAAGGGTTCACTTGAAAAATGAACAAGCTTGCTCGAAGTCGTCGAGGCCGAAGATGATCTACGTTGATGAGACTCAAGCTCAAGCTACCTCTTCACTAATGGTATATTAGTGAAGAAAACACCCTAAACTAAATGGCTAATAAAGTAGAGGATGATGAAGTAGGAAATGGGCTCACTTTAGATTTAATTTTCTCACAATTTTTCATTACTTTTTCAAAAGCTAGAACGCTTTCATGAGGAAGAAGAAGATGAAGTGATGAACTAAAGAGATGAAGTTCATAAGGTTAGAAATGTAACCATGGGTGGGTATATGTCATCCATTAACTCATGTAGAAACTTAACCATGCCATAGGATAATGGTTAGATTAAAAAATATCTTAAGCAAAACAAAAAGGGTAGACTAAGTCAATGAAACCTACAAGCTTCTACAAGCTTCAAGCCATGACTAATTCTCCACTATTTTTGAATTACTTAATAATAAATAAAACCTTAATATTAACCTAGCATGGTGTGAGTCTCATACACCCTTGTTGCATGTATAACCTTGCAAGACACAAAATAATGTACATGAATATATATCATATATATACTAATGCACAAGGGTGAGAAAGATAAATCATAAGTGAGCTAATATTAGTTAATGTATGTAAATATATCAAATATATAATTATACATTAAATTATTAAATCAACACTTGATTTAATAATCCGGCTATATCTCATATAACTGACTAATATCATGTATATCAACTTATCGAATCAACACTTGATTCAATAACCCGGCTATATCACATATAACCGACCGATAACACAAATCGCAAGAATAGAATACGGTATCATATACGCGCATTAATCTCGGTCCCGCACATATCACATATATGCTCCTACTTCATTTCGCATGAACCAGGAAACCTCTGTGTAGGACTCTAAAGACTCGTCAATACGCCGGCAAAAGGTGATGATCATATCAAACACCCACAAGCCGCAAGCGGTCTGCTAAACGTAATAGCCGCCTGGGTATTGAGCGATCAAAAGATCAACAAGCAAGCCTACTCATACTCCTGCGAGTCCAATCAGTAACACTTCCGTACAGTCCGGTCTTTTCGTCTGATATGTCGCATATCTCGTCTAGGGGTGGTAAACGTCAGACCCCAGTAACTCGATAAGTCGTGCCGATATGAGGCTCATAACGGGTCAAGAAACTACTGATAACACTTACCAGTATATCTCCGAATCAGCCCAGGCCAGGGACTTCCTGTTATAGCCAATCGAGCACAGCGCAACATCAACCCCCTATACCGAGAGAGACGAATCCCCTCCCATCGCTCATTGCCTCCATGTGACTCGGGACTGTACCCAAAAACCACCTTTTTGCACGATCCCTTGACCGTGGTATGGTGGAAACCAAAGCACGGTGGGAATCACACAAGACTCTATGACGATCTCGGGTCGACAGACTAACCTGTACCAGTGTCACCTGAGAACTGCCATCTGACGTGAGGTATAATACCATCTGGGAGTTCTCGACCAGTCCGTTCAGTGTACCCAGTTTCCACTGAGCACCCGTATACCATCTCTGATGTCAAACACCAATGGATATGGGATCATCCATCGCCCATATACATGGGTCGAGAAGCTATACGCTAGTCTATTCTGGTATATCGATGCCCTGTCTCGATACACCCACGACTAGGAACATTAAAGGATGTACTCACGGACTACCTTTGTCCCACTAGTATGATCCGCATCATAATTTAGGTAGTCAAGTATACATCCTAAGGGCTTTACTAACATGCAACAAAGAGACAATCAGTATACATGTTAAGATAAAGAATAACCAGATAGCATACTATCATATCGAGCAAGAAAGTCCTCCCAATGTATGTCCAAGCATTCACTATGATATACATCATATGTATAATAATGGCCTCTAGGGTATACATATAGCTAACAATCTCCCACTTGCACTAGGGCCATATGTTGCAGTATCCAATACCGTCATGACCCGAAAAGTACGGAACATGACCGGCACTTAAATTACGAAACGTCTCGAGGCGTACGTAATCTAAGTAAGACAAAACCCAGAAATCAAAACCAATTAAAGCAGTAGAGTAAAGGACATTTTTAAAATCTCAAGTCTTTTCTGAAAATTTCGGCAGAGTCTCCTTTGTAAATACTGGCCTCAAACAGGATACAACATAAATAGTATACGAAATGAAAAAAAGGCATCCCCAAGTAGGAGCTAGCTCTTCGTCAATCGACGGTCACAACCATGCAAGTAATATAATATACAACGCCGAAGGGCGAGGATCAAAACTCAAAAGAAACCAAAAATCAACATGAAAACCATAATAATACAACGCGTGACTCTAAGGTCGAAATAATAACAAGTCTGGTCTTCTATCCCTATCAAATATACAATCTGGTTGATGGAGTTTTACTAGATACTGTAGGGTTCCTAGACACTCTCAAGAGGTCTCACAAGGCATCAACCATGCCAATTTCAAATTTTAGGGGTGCCGAGAAACCCTAGACTACGGATCGTTAACTAGATGTCTAGGCGAAACAAGAACTAGTAAACTACTTTACTAAGAGAACGGAAATACAACCTTTGTAGATCCGGTCCTCCACCTCCATAGCTCCGCAATGAAGTCTCCTCGCTGTCCAAATGGAAACCCGGGCTCTAGTGTCGGCTTCATCGGAGAAATGGGCGGGCAAGGTCGTCGGCTTCGTGCCGAAGATGATCTACGTCGAGGCATCACAAGATCAAGCTCCCACTTCACCAAGTCATGAAACTTATGAAGAAAACACACTCTACTACTTGGCAAGAGGTAGAGGATGAAGAAATAGGAAGTGAGTAGACTTTAGAATTGGATTTCTCACTCTTTTTCATCAATCACCATTGATGGTCCAAGGTTTCTTCATGTTGAAGATGAAGAAGAAGAAGAAGAAAATGTTATGATAAGTATTTTCAAATAGAAAAGAAAATCAATACTTATCATAATCCAACCATGGTCAAGTGTAGAGAATAGACTAGGGTTAAGTGGAATGGTTAGGGTTAAGCATGAGACAAAATGGTGACTTAGTCAAAGCTTCATGAAGCTTCAACATGCATCCAAAGTTAGCCACCATTTTCTCTTTATGCTTATCATTTTTTAAAATGAATAAATAAATAAATGAATAAGAAAATGAAAAACCCTAACCATTACACAACCATGGTTTAATCTTTACACAAACCCAAGTAAGCATGCATCATCAAACATGATACAAACTTGTGCACAAAAATATATCACATATACAATGTGCACAAACAAGTGAGAAAAACCATTTAAAGTGAACCAATACTAGTTAATGCAAAGTAATATATCAAATATATAATTATGCATTAAATCATTAAATCAACATTTGATTTAACGATCCGGTCATATCGCATATAACCGACTAATATGCAATGTATCGACTTATCGAATCAATCCTTGATTCGATAACTAGGTTATATCGCATACATCCAATCAATACATTCTCGCGAGAATAGAATACGGTATCACATACACGCATTATTCTCGGTCCCGCACATATCTCATATACGCTCCTATTTCGTTTCGCTTGAGCCAGGAAACCTCTGTGTAGGACTCTAAAGACTCGTCAATACGCCGGCAGCAGATGATGATCATATCAAACACCCACAAGCCGCAAGCGGTCTGCTAAACGTAACGGCCACCCGGGTATTGAGCGATAGAAGATCGACGAGCAAGCCCGCTCACACTCCTGTGAATCCAACCAGTAACACTTACCATACAGTCCGGTCTGATCGTCTGATATGTCGCATATCTCGCCTAGGGGTGGTAAACGTCAGACCCCAATAGCTCGATAAGTCGTGTCGATATGAGGTCTATAACAATTCGAGAAACTACTGGTAACACTTACCAGTAAATCTCAGCAACCCTGGCCAGGGATTTCCGGTTATAGCCAATCGAACACAGCGCAACATCAACTCCCTATACCGGGAGAGACGAATCCCCTCCTATCGCTCATTGCCTCCATGTGATTCGGGACTGTACCCAAAAACCACCGTTTTGCACGCCCTCTTGGACGTGGTAAGGTGGAAATCAAAGCACAGTGGGAACCACACAAGACTCTATGATGATCTCGGGTCAACAGACTACTCTGTACGAGTGTCACCAGAGAACTGCCATCTGACGTAAGGTATAATACCATCTGGGAGTTCTCGGCGAGTCCGTCCAGTGTACCCAGTCTCCACTGAGCACCCGTATATCATCTCTGATGTCAAACACCAATGGATATGGGATCATCCATCGCCCATCTGTATGGGTCGAGAAGGTATACACTAGTCTACTCTGGTATATCGATGCCCTGTCTCGATACACCCACGACTAGGGACTTTGAAGGATGTACTTATGGACTACCATGTCCCCACTAGTATGATCCGCATCATAGTCCAGATAGTCAAGTACACATCCTAAGGGCTTTACCAACATGTATCAGAGAGACAATCAGTGTACACATTAAGGTAAAGATCAACCAGATAGCATACTATCATGTCGAGCAAGAAAGTCCTCCCTATATATGTCCCAGCATCCACTACAATATACATCCAATGTACAGTAATGGCCTCTAGGGCATACATATAACTAACAATCTCCCACTTGCACTAGGGCCATCTGATAGCAGTGGTTGTAGTATCTCATACTCAACCATCCCATTAAAGTCTCTCTCTGGGAACAGGCCTTTGTGAGTGGATCCGCTGTGTTGTCCTCTGAGTCTACTCTCCAAACCGCGATCTCCTTGGAGATCAACCATCTCCATGATCAGGTGACACTGCCTTAGAATATGTCTGGATCACTGATGGGACCGGCGTTCCTTGGCATAAGCCACAACCCCATTGTCTCACAATGGTTGGAACGAAGTTCATCTCATGAACCAATATCCACCCAGACTGCCTCTTTGGTAGCATCTTAAGTAGCGATGTATCCAGCCTTAATCGTCTAGTATGCCACGGTATCTAGTTTGGAACCCTTCCAACATACCGCCCCTTTACTGAGGGTAAAGACAATGCCTGTGACTGACATTCAGTCGTCTTTATCACCCTGGAACCCTTCCAGTGATTCTTCCCAGGATCGGTTGATACCGTCTCACTACAACTAGTGAGAATCCTAACATCCATTTAGATCTATCTCATAGATCCAAAAACCCAGGATTCAGGAGGTATCACTTTGATCCTATGTGGAGAATCATTGTGATAAGCGGAGATTGATCGAGCGTAGCATAGGAAACTCTTTCCCTATCAAGAGTATGTCATCCACGTACTCTACGAGGATCGTCACCATACTCCCTACTTCCTTTTTGTTTATACAAGGTTCATCTACCATTTTGATGATGTCAACTTCTTTGACTACTTCATCAAAACAGATGTTCCAACTCCGCGATGCCTGCTTTATCCTATAAAGCATCTTGCACACGTTTCCGCTGCTCCCACTGTCTATGAGGCCCTCTGGCTGTGTACTTATAGACGCTCTCTTCTAAAACATCATTTAGAAAAGCTGTCATGACACCCAACCACCAGATATCGTAGTCATGGTATGTAGCCGTGGTAAGTTGGATCCGGATGGACTTAAGCATAGGCACTGGAAAAGGTTTCATCATTATCCACACCTGGTCGATGATGAAAGCCTTTAACAAGTCTAGCTTTGAAAGTCTCAACTTTTCCATCTACACCAAGTAATCTTCTCAAGATATACTTGCTCCTGATGGGGATTTAACCCTTCAGATATAGCAACCAAAGTCCATACTTTGTTGGTGTACATGGATTCCATCTCAGATCGCTAAGCATCCAGCCATTCTTACAGAGTCCCACTCCTGATGGCCAGCTCGAAACCAGTTGGGTCATCATCTCATGATACAATCCTCGCTCCCACTGTCATAGAGAAACAGTAGTATCTCTCAGGTGGGTGAGAAAACTCAACTAGATCGGCGGAGAGGCTGAGGTTCGTTGGTAACTATTGAATCCTTTTGTTCTGTCAAATCATCAGCTGCAGTTTTGTATAGCTGGAACCTTTCCAGTTCTACATAACAGATCTTGCCTCGAGCTTGTCCGGATAATGCTTTTAGACATAGCCCGGACAACCCAAATCTTAACTAACTTAAGATATGGGCTCTTCCCTTTCCATATCACATATGAAGTGGTAGGCAACTGATTTGATCTGAACCCTTTTCAATAGGTATGCAGCTTCTCAAGTGCATAACTCCCAAAAGGAAATAGGAAACACAGTAGTACTCATCATAGAGCACACCTTATCATATAGGGTGTGATTGCTCCGTCCCGATATACCATCGTGCTATGGTGTATACGGAGGAGTAATGCTGAGAGAGAATCTCATTCTCCTTTAGAAAAGTCCAGGAATTCCATACACAAGTATTCTCCTCCCTGATCTCATCATAGGACATAATACTTATACCCGTATTTTGATTCTCTACTTCTAACTTATATTCTGTGAATATCTCAAAAGGTTCGGACTTGTGTTTCAACTGGAACATATGTCTGAATCTTGAGAGATCATCAGAGAATGTAATGAAGTACAAAGAACCGGTCTTAGCATGTGTAGACAGGGGACCTTTATACATCAACATGTATCATCCCAAGAGTTCACTAACTCTTTCTCTGTTTCCAGTAAACAGAGCTATGGTCATCTTATCTCTGTGACATGACTCGCAAGTTTCATAAGATGTAAATTCAAACTGATTTAAATATGCATCTACATGTAACTTCAGCTAGTCGGGTCGTATTGATATGACCTAGTCTACAATGCCTCAAGAAGGATTCGTTCATTTCTGAATTCTTCCTCTTGTGTGTGTTCCGTATACATAGAACTGTAGTTTGATTTAGAACATATATGCTTTTAGATAACGTGCCTGAACCGATTAACTTTTGAAATAGGAAATGTTCAAAACATTATCCAACAATACAAAATTTTATCATTTCTTTACAAATAAAGAGACTGATATGATTTTGTATATCAGGTTCGGTATCTAATAGCATTTGTTCAGAATCAATGTACTCGTAATACAGGGTGACAGTGACCAACAGACTTGGCTGCAACTCTTGCCCCGTTTTCTGCCTCATGAAAACTTATCACCCGTTCTCAGTTCTCTACCTTTCTGTAGCCCTATGTAACAGATTACATATCTGGGATCCTGATCTGGTATCACATACCCAGGACGTAGAGGATACAGAGAAACAGTTCTTTGTAATGAACACACCCGAAGATGATGCATCGGCATGCACTCTCTTCGTTTGGGCTGTACGGGAAATCTGGTAATCCCCAATTTCCTGCTCTGTCTTATAACAATTATAAGTTGGAGCGGGACCAACGTTCCCCAGCTCAGTATAACAAGCGGGTTCGGTCAATAATCCGTATTTTTATCTTGATTAAGGCGTGACATGGTCGCTACCAGGAGAGAGAGAAAAGAAAACACTCAGCGTGCGCTCTGCAAGAATAGATTGGTTATTATTTTATCTAATCAGGATGGCTCCCACTGCTTTTCATCAAATCTTCTTTCAAACCCTAAAAGGAAAGACTAGCCGGGATTAATTACACACTACAAGTTCGCCAATCTTTCAGCCAGGCCAGTGTCGGTACTTTAGGGAGGTCCCCCGCGCTTTCGCACGAACCTAATTAATGTAAACCTCGTTTTCCCAGAGGCGTAACCTCGTTAACACCTTTCTAGACACCTACTTGATCGGCTAATTGTAATGTGTAAAACTCTCCCAGGAGTAACAATTACTCGCAGCGGGTATCGGGATCCAACTATCTCATAGAAGGTATGCAATCTCATTGCAAATTTCAACAATTGAAATTCCCGATAATGTTTTGCCCCTAGCAGCTATATGACCTTAACATAGTCAACAAATCATAAGTGCTAGTCAAGTTCAACCCGTCATTTCCCGATTGAATTAAACCCACCCGCACGACCCTTAACATAGTCAATAAAGTCGCATGACTACCCTAATCCAATCGCATCATATGCTTATGCAGATAAGCACTAATTAGCTACCGCACACTACGCCTTAACATAGTCAACAAACGTAGCACGAATACTAACTACTACTTATCTGAAATGACGGAGGGCTACGACAGGTTTTTCTGAAAACCTATTGCGTAATGAACTTGATATCGTTGCAGAATCAAATGATTTTAAAAATGGAGTGTTTTTGAGGCTTTTCTAGTTTTGCTAAAGGAGTCACTCCCGGTGAAGGGATCGTCGGTCCTTTCCTCGTCGAATGAGGTGCGGGATATATCATATATATCACTGTGCAAAGCAAAAACTCTTAAAAGCAATCAAAAGACAAACCGAGTGTGTAGCATCTGCCAGTTATTGCTAAAGGAGTCACTCCCGGTGAAGGGATCTCGGTCCTTTCCTCATCGAATAAGGTGCAGGATATATCACATATACCTCTGTGCAAAGCAAGAACTGTAGCTACCTGTTTTATTTTGAAATTCGATTCTACAACATCTTAGGTTTCTTTTATTTCATTAATCATATTAATGAAGTCCCATCATTTAAGTACCTAAACATCACAGATAAATACGACGTACACTTATGCCATCCGCATTCGCCTCGATGTCCCCTCGTGCACCGTTAGGTTAGGTAACTAACGGCAGAGCAGGGCAGGGCTAGCGCGGGTGTAAAACATAAGTAACGCCTATATAATATATCATATATACTATATAAAGTATCCATCACAGAACATATCACATGATCACATCACAGATATCGCAGCAGAAGAATCATATGAAATATTGGATATACTAGGACGTCCGTGTTTTCAATACGAGCCAGTATAAAACACGGATTCCACGGTCGCGATGAATAGCCAAACCCACACCCCTAGACCCCTACGAGACTGGCAAGCAACCCTACCAATTCTAGAGTTAGGAGACCCGGACTCGACTCCTCGAGTTGGTCTCCCACTGGACTCCAGAACCCGGTTACTTGTGCCCTCCTCCTTGGGTCTATCCTAGTGCGGAAAAGTAAATAATATACAAACGGTGACAACTTCCGCAACCTGGAAGTGCCCCAAATAAAACAATATTACATACAAGTTTTTACATGAATGAAAATGAAAAACACTCATCTCACATAAAAACCCCCGGCTATTCAAACACGACGATCCAATATAACATATCCAGCAACACATAACATCACATGTCATCAACGTAAGTAAATATGTCCATCCCAATTGTCGTTGACATATAGCAGCGAAACCGGCGATATCACATATTACACTTACGGTCACAGAAAAAAAAGTGTAAAACTACAACAGTTGGAATCCGAAACCTCCATAGACATCGCATGCCCAATCAAATGAATTCCTTAGACATCGCATGCCTAACATTTACAAACCCCGCATTTTAGTCTCATTATCGAAAACACTTTTCAATATCAAGTCGGGCAATTCAACAGGATTCCCGACATCCTGATCGAATGCTCGTCGCAAACTTCAGTAGACGGCCGCACCCCCGATACCATCGACGAAGTGCACCAAGGCAGAACACCGCTACCGCAAGCATCCGAACGGATGCTTTCGGCGATGGGGTTCTCCTACAGTCACTTGGTCGGGGTTAAGGGATGTAGCTGTCTAATAAGTTTATCCGGCGAGTATCCGCGTACGCTACGTGATTGCGACGGACTTTTGATCACATCAAAATTCCGTGGCAACCGATCAAATGAGACTAAAGTGCTAAGTTTATAACATTCATTCAGTTATCTCATAACTTTTGTGAATTCCAATTATTGTATCCCTTTCTAGATAATTAGAAAATGTTAAACTTTCCGATCGAACAATCGAACACCCAAGTTTTCCCGATACAGCTCAACCCATGAAATAAGTTCAAAGACATTCACTTCGTGCCTCAGTACCAACAGTCCAGCAGTAGAAGGGTCAAGCCAACGCCTCACATGTGGCACGCCGTACTGCCCCAAACCCGAAGGTTCAAAGGGCAGTTCAAGACGGTCACATAATCGAGTTAAGGTTTGTTGTCTTCTAGAGGGACCATCGTTTTACTTGCACTACTTAGAACGTCTTTAAACCTCGGAAAAATCCAACACTTGGAAATTTTCCGGCAGGGGAAAGATTGGGTATTTATATCCGGTCGAACTTTTAAACATATTCAAAAATTATCCGGAAAGCCACACAGACAAAATTTGATAATCCGATCGAACATTCGAATCCCCAAAACAACCCAGAAAATTCAACTCTTGAAAAAATATTAAAAATTCCCAGGAAAACCAGCACTACAAATTATGAATTACTGTTCAAAATTCGATGCCACATAAGACAAAACGGCCGCGGAACCGCCGCACGAGCCATGCTCGTGCCGCGGAACCGCGGCGCATTGATGGAATTAGGCACACGAATTTTACAGAAACCCTTAGAATTTCCTGCTGATTTTTCTGCATATTTTTAATATCGAAAAACTCCAGATTTTCGAAAAAGTCCAGAGAGCATGTTTGTGTTAGGGTTTCGGGTTCGTTCGGGTTTCAAACTTCGTCTAGACTTCGCCTAAGGCTCTAGCTAGGCTCTGATACCACTGTAGGGTTCCTAGGCACTCTCAAGAGGTCTCACAAGGCATCAACCATGCCAATTTCAAATTTTAGGGGTGCCGAGAAACCCTAGACTACGGATCGTTAACTAGATGTCTAGGCGAAACAAGAACTAGTAAACTACTTTAATAAGAGAACGGAAATACAACCTTTGTAGATCCGGTCCTCCACCTCCATAGCTCCGCAATGAAGTCTCCTCGCTGTCCAAATGGAAACCCGGGCTCTAGTGTCGGCTTCATCGGAGAAATGGGCGGGCAAGGTCGTCGGCTTCGTGCCGAAGATGATCTACGTCGAGGCATCACAAGATCAAGTTCCCACTTCACCAAGTCATGAAACTTGTGAAGAAAACACACTCTACTACTTGGCAAGAGGTAGAGGATGAAGAAATAGGAAGTGGGTAGACTTTAGAATTGGATTTCTCACTCTTTTTCATCAATCACCATTGATGGTCCAAGGTTTCTTCATGTTGAAGATGAAGAAGAAGAAGAAGAAAATGTTATGATAAGTATTTTCAAATAGAAAAGAAAATCAATACTTATCATAATCCAACCATGGTCAAGTGTAGAGAATAGACTAGGGTTAAGTGGAATGGTTAGGGTTAAGCATGAGACAAAATGGTGACTTAGTCAAAGCTTCATGAAGCTTCAACATGCATCCAAAGTTAGCCACCATTTTCTCTTTATGCTTATCATTTTCCAAAATGAATAAATAAATAAATGAATAAGAAAATGAAAAACCCTAACCATTACACAACCATGGTTTAATCTTTACACAAACCCAAGTAAGCATGCATCATCAAACATGATACAAACTTGTGCACAAAAATATATCACATATACAATGTGCACAAACAAGTGAGAAAAACCATTTAAAGTGAACCAATACTAGTTAATGCAAAGTAATATATCAAATATATAATTATGCATTAAATCATTAAATCAACATTTGATTTAACGATACGGTCATATCGCATATAACCGACTAATATGCAATGTATCGACTTATCGAATCAATCCTTGATTCGATAACTAGGTTATATCGCATACAACCAATCAATACATTCTCGCGAGAATAGAATACGGTATCACATACACGCATTATTCTCGGTCCCGCACATATCTCATATGCGCTCCTATTTCGTTTCGCTTGAGCCAGGAAACCTCTGTGTAGGACTCTAAAGACTCGTCAATACGCCGGCAGCAGATGATGATCATATCAAACACCCACAAGCCGCAAGCGGTCTGCTAAACGTAACGGCCACCCGGGTATTGAGCGATCAGAAGATCGACGAGCAAGCCCGCTCACACTCCTGTGAATCCAACCAGTAACACTTACCGTACAGTCCGGTCTGATCGTCTGATATGTCGCATATCTCGCCTAGGGTTGGTAAACGTCAGACCCCAATAGCTCGATAAGTCGTGTCGATATGAGGTCTATAACAATTCGAGAAACTACTGGTAACACTTACCAGTAAATCTCAGCAACCCTGGCCAGGGATTTCCGGTTATAGCCAATCGAACACAGCGCAACATCAACTCCCTATACCGGGAGAGACGAATCCCCTCCTATCGCTCATTGCCTCCATGTGATTCGGGACTGTACCCAAAAACCACCGTTTTGCACGCCCTCTTCGACATGGTAAGGTGGAAATCAAAGCACAGTGGGAACCACACAAGACTCTATGACGATCTCGGGTCAACAGACTACTCTGTACGAGTGTCACCAGAGAACTGCCATCTGACGTAAGGTATAATACCATCTGGGAGTTCTCGGCGAGTCCGTCCAGTGTACCCAGTCTCCACTGAGCACCCGTATATCATCTCTGATGTCAAACACCAATGGATATGGGATCATCCATCGCCCATCTGTATGGGTCGAGAAGGTATACGCTAGTCTACTCTGGTATATCGATGCCCCGTCTCGATACACCCACGACTAGGGACTTTGAAGGATGTACTTATGGACTACCATGTCCCCACTAATATGATCTGCATCATAGTCCAGATAGTCAAGTACACATCCTAAGGGCTTTACCAACATGTATCAGAGAGACAATCAGTGTACACGTTAAGGTAAAGATCAACTAGATAGCATACTATCATGTCGAGCAAGAAAGTCCTCCCTATATATGTCCCAGCATCCACTACAATATACATCCAATATACAGTAATGGCCTCTAGGGCATACATATAACTAACAGATACAACTGAAATAACAAATATACTATGGTGGTCCTGATGCAAAAGAACCCACCTGCCAAAGCAATCACCCGGAAGGAACAGTGTGCCAGCAAAGCCGCAACAAAATTAAGCGACATGCTGATGCGGATTTCCAGTCCCCTTATATACATGGAATTTGGGGATCGTGTATCCCGGCGGGTAATTTATTTAGTCATACCAACCTGGATAGGGTCGTCTAGTTTTAACAATTTGCCCAGTCGCTTCATTCGCCTGGTGAACTCGTATCTACTGAGCGATGTAATCATCCAGAGCAGCTTTAGAGATTGTCTCCTCCTTGGCTGTTGACAGAGCCGGCAGAGGATTTGATGTCTCTCCTCTATCATCTTCAATTATTACTGGAGGATCTTCGGCTGGGGGATCTGGCTGGATCATCATGCCCACCATCTCTTGGAATAGAAGGGCCATTTGTTTTATATTGGCCGCTTGTTCCGCAGCATCTTTTTCCTTCTTCTCAAGCATTCTCCGAAGGAATTCATCATCGGTTTCATGCTCACGGCGCTGCTCCGAGGATGTTTCCGGGCTTGTTTTCGGTCCCGTAAGTGCGGCCATAGCTGTTAGCATTTCTTAAAGCTTCTGTTGCTGCTCTTGAGCCTTGGTCACTGATCGTGTAAGCGGTGGATGACCTGTGGGGATACGGCTATCCTCTTTCCCGGATGCCATATAGATAGTATGTACCACCTATTTACCCCAATCAGAGCAAAACTCTGTTCAAATTCCAAGGCGGGAAATGAAGCAACGCTTCTGTTTCCCCCAATCAGAGAAAATCTCTGCTTTGAAAATTAAAGTAAAAATTAAAAGTTAAAATAAATGAAGCAACGCTTCAGATTCCTTGCGCTGTGCACAACGCGCCACATGTCAAAATCAGACACGCCGGTGCAAGGAGCGCAGCGTCCAAGGCAGCGCGCCCAATCAGAGCAAGGCTCTATTTAGAACGGAAATTAAAGGAAGCAACGCTTCAGATGGCTAGCGCTTTGCGCTGCGCGCCACGTGGCAGCGCAGTTGCGCTAGCACAGTTGCGCTGCGCTCTGCGCTGCGCGCCACGTGGCAGCGCAGTTGCGCTAGCACAGTTGCGCAAACGCAGTTGCGCTGCGCTGTGCGCTGCTTGACACGTGTTAAGCGCTGGTGCATTTGCGCCAAACAGAATTAAAATTCTAATAAGATCTTTCTGTTCTTTTTAAAATAAGAAGATTGTCTTCTGTAAAACAGAAGCCCTTGGATCAAAGATCCAACGGTGGGGAAAATTCCCCAAATCACTCAGAGAAAGATCTCTTTAACAAATTTAACTAATTAATGGGCACTATATAAAGGACCCTAGACCTCAATTCAAAAGGAGGAACATCATCATTGAGAACTCTGAAGAATTGAAGAGAATTCCTCAAGAACAAAAAAGGTAAAAACCTTTAGAAAAAAAAGAGAAAATTCTCTTATGAACAGATCTTTGATCTGAGAAGAAGATCAATGATCTTCAATAAAAAAAACAATAATAGTGCTTTGCACTTTCTTATGAACCATTGGTTCTTTGAAAACAAGAAAAACTTGTTTTCTTTGATCAATCAAAACATAAAACAGTGCTTTGCACTTGAAAAATTGCACTGTTGCGCTCCTGTATTGGCGCAAGTCACCAGGGAGCGCCACGTGTCAGCAGCACAACAGCGCAGCGCACTGACACAGCGCACTACGCTGTTGCGCTTGCGCTCCTCAGATCGTGACACGTGTCACTACCATATGAGTTTGCGCCTTGCGCTCCTCAATTGGCGCAAAGCGCCTGACAAGCTACGTGGGGCACTGTCGGAGTATTAACTGCAATGCATTATTAAGGGGCAGAGCCCAATTGAGAGGTCCAATGGACCAAAACAAATGCTCTGCATTATAGTAAAAAGGGCATAGCCCAGTCAAAAAGGTACAAATGGCCTAAAATAGATGCTGTGCATCATTTAAAAAGGGCAGAGCCCAAACAAAGGCCTAACAGGCCAAATGCAAACAAAACGTTGAATATTCTCAACTGGACTTAGCCCAAACGTGGCCGTAAGTCCTCAAATTAAATTGACTGAGCAAGACTGCTCTCCTAAATCAATTTACAACCGGTTCAAGGGTACATCTCCGAACTCCTCTGACACCTATCGTTGTAATCCTTCAACGACGTCAGAGAGGTGACGGGTCCCGACGACCACACATCAACACGGACTGCGGGGTCCTTAAACTCGTGGACCGAGACGTCCTTAAACTAATGGTGGACCACCACGTCCCTAAACTGGAACATGGACCCCCACGTCCTTAAACTGGAACATGGACCACCATGTCCCTAAACTGGCAATAGACCACTATGTCCCTAAACTGGAACAATAGAGCCCAAATGCTCTTTTATCGGATCTAAACGATCCAGTTAAGTCGATCTTAGTCTCAAATTGGACTAGCGCATCCTTAACAAATGTTTAAGTCGATCTTAGCCTCAAATATGGCTAACGTATCCTTAAACTAAAACACCAAACCCAAATCTAAGTAAATACGGATTTGGACTAATCCACGTCCTACGGGCGACGGCATAACTTAGTCTCCGTACACAATCCACGGGCAACCACAAACAAAACAAACACACACGACACGAAGTGAAATTTCTGGAGAAGGAGAAAGAGGTTACCGCGATGCGGTAGCGTAATTAACTGCAGGGGCTTGCGCCTGCAGGGAAGAGCGTCCCCACAATTAAAAACCCCTTAAGCGAGGGGGAATCTAACGAAGTCTGCTACATCGGCCACATCCGTCTAAACCTCCGATACACAGTGCCATAAATCAACTTGGCATCTTCAGAGAGGTTGACGGATAAAACCAAATAGCATCTGCCCCGAATCTCAGGCAAGACGTCCCCACGTCGTCTTGGCCGCCGTTCGGAGGGGAACAGATTCTGGCATGCCCGGTGGGACCTTTTCCTCTTTCCACTCCACACTTCGTGTGTCGTGTTCGCGAACAAAATCGCGGTTTGCTGTGGTTGCCTGTGGATTCGAGGTACTTAGATTTGGTGTCTTGCTCCGTGCAGAAAACAGAAGATCAATGGCTTCAAACTGCACTAACTGCAACTGCAACTCTCGCTCCATCCCTGCTGGAGGAGTGACTTACGGGCCCCAAGCGGCCTCCCTTTTCAAGATACCAGTGGAGCAGGTAACTCAAGCCACCACTGGACTATTCTTCGGGACCATGCTCCCACCGATGAGCTTCAATGCCCCAATGACGTCGCAAGAAGCTCCAAAGAAGCCTGTCTTTGATCGACTTACCACTGCCGCGGCCCCTCTCAACGGGTCGCCCAACTTCAATACCTCAGTTTTCAACAGACTGGGCCAGAACGTCTACAAGCCCGCGATACCCGAAGTTGCCATCCCAAAGCAGATAGCCATCCCGGCTCAAGCGGACGAAATCATTGGGAAGGCTTCTCCTTCCGAGAAGTCGGTTTTTACAAGGATGACCATTCCGGTTTCTGCTCCAGGCGAGGTCCTCAAAGCTGCTTCCCCTGCCCAGAGGTCTGTCTTTGACAGATTAGACATTGCTTCTCAACGGGTGTCAGTCTTCGACAGGCTAGCACCAATAACAGTCTCTCCTCAAAGCAGGGGGCACGACGAAGTCACCCTTATAGCTAAAACAACTCCATCCGCAAGACACGCTCGACGTCGCCACTGGCGCCGAGTGAGGAAGGCTGGGGGCAACTCCCTCTCTGGGATAACTCTGCCAGCTCCGACGGTGGGGATTGATGCTGCTGTTCCAACCGGGAACAGCTTTGAATTGCTGAACACGGTGCGCAGAAACTCTCCTGCTGCGGTGTTGAAACGAACCCCTTCACCTGTGGAGAATGCTCCAGAGAAGAAGTCGGAGCAGCCCTTCCAGCGGCTGTCCTCCAAAATTTACAAAGTCTGGCGTCAAGTCCAAGACTCCGTGATGGATCAAGACTATCTTCACCAACAGAAAAAGATGAAGGTTCGGCAAGAAAAGGATTACTCCGTCAAACCACAAAAGGCGACAGCTACTTGGGTGCCCACTGCAACGGCTCCCTCAACATCAATCACTCAAAAGAAAAGAAGGCCGCAAAAAGCCCCTGTGAATATGGCGAAGCGTAAAAGCGCTGAACACAAATGCCCCAAGTCTGGGGGCATGGTAGTGCACACAATTTATATGGCTTCCGGAAAGGAGGAAAGCCACGCTTCGACGGGTCACCGGCCGCTCACTCGATCCGTGACTAAAGCCTAGGAGCAGCAACAGAAGCTTCAGGAAATGATGACTGCAATGGCTGCGCTTACCGGGCCGAAAGAGAGCTCGGAGGCGTCATCAGAACAGCGTCACGAACAGGAGACTGATGCCGATTTCTTACGCAGAGTCCTCGAAAAGAAGGACAAAGAAGCCGCAGAACAAGCGGCTAACATAAAACAAATGGCACTCCTCTTCTAAGATATGGTAGGGATGATGTTACAGTCGGACCCTCCAGCTGAAGACCCTCCAATCATTGTCGGAAACGACGGAGGGGAAACATCTAATCCTCCTCCGGCTCCTTCAACAGCCAAGGAAGAAACCATTTCCAAAGTCGCACTAGATGACTACATAGCCCAGCAAATACGAGCTCACCAGGCGAATGAAGCTGCTGCGCAAATTGTTAGAACCGGACGACTCTACCCGGGCTGGTATGACCAAATCAGTTACCCGCCGGGATATACGATCCCTAAGTTCCACATATATAAAGGGACAAGGAATCCGCATCAGCATGTCGCTCAATTCAGGGCCTTATGCGGAAATACTTGAGGCGATGACAAATTGTTGCTTCGCCAATTCGTTGGCAGCTTAGCAGAAATAGCCTTTGAATGGTATTCGGAGCTACCTAACGACTCTGTCAAAATATTTGCGGAGATGGAGCTACTATTTACACAAAGATTCGCGAGTGCTAGTGAACGCACCCTGATAACAGCACTGATTAACGCCAGGATAAGGCCCGGCGAAACATGGGTCCAATACGCAACACGATGGCGGAACCTATGGTCGAAATGTGAACAACGCATAGAAGAAGCACCTGCGGTAGGCATGTGTTGCACCACGACAGCGCCCCGGCCGTCTTACTCGAGGCCAAATTGCGGAATCAAAATTTTTCCTTACTCGGAAACCGGCGCTACCGCGGACAAAGAAAACCCGGATCGTTTACCATTAACCTACGCTAGCTAACAAGAGATGGGGTGAGAAGTATACCGAGTGATCCGAGTCCTCCGGTCTTCTCTTCGTCATCCCGATCTCCCGCGGAAAGTCTTTGCTCCACATCGTCGCCTCCTCGCCGGAAAGGGCACCACATCGCCTTCGTCTTTTACGGGCTCCCGCCTCAATACCGAGGCAACTCGAGCATGAAGCCGGCAACTCGACATGCTCAAGAAGTGCTGTAGAATGTAGTGTAGAATACGCTTTGTCTCAATGGGGTTTTGTTGCCATGATGGAGGAATCAGGGTGATATGAACTTGGGGATTTTTGAGGCAATGAAAAATGATATGAAACATTAATTTTCCCACACCCTCACCAAAAATGAAATGATCCATCATCCTCAAAAGAAGTGGCCGGCCAAGTCTTTTATGGAAATGGTGAAGGGAAAATCTAATACAAGGGAGGTGAGTGTAGGATCAAGAAGGAGGTGACCATATCCAAAGTCAACCAAACATCAACCATACTCACATCAAGTCAAACCCATACCCTTTCAATCACACAAAGCATGGTTGAAAGATATCATAATAAACACTTTTGCAAGAAACCCCCCCCACAAAGTGTCATTTGCAAAACTGCAAATAACCCCCTCCATCGGAAAAGTCCGGCCGGAAAAGAACAAAGGAAAACCGGCCGGAACGGAATGCAAACTGGCAACTCCAGAAAACTGGTCCCGTAATAAATTACAGGAAAAACCCCGACACTGTGCATACACACCCGCATCTGTATTCCGACCGGATACAAATGCAATGAGACAAAATCTACACTGTACTAGACTAGGACCGGCTTAAGCTAAAGCCGGCTAGTAAAATCCGTTCGATCCTGATCCGTGCAATACCGCACGTATCTGATCGAACCCTACCATATAACTATACGGCCACTAGTACAAAACTGTCCGATCCTGATCCGTGCAATACCGCACGTATCTGATCGGACCCTGCCATATCTCCATACGGCCTCTACAGCGTTTCGCCCGAAAGCTGAGTAACTGAAAGTGTGGTGGACTCTAAAGACTCGTCAATACTATGGCTGTGGATTTAACCACTGGCACGTCAGAGGTATAAGCCAATACGTGACGGGCCGCCAGCTATTGACTAAAAGGGACGTCGATGAGGAAGCTCACCCCGACACCCAACTGAGCCTGTCAGTGACAATATCCGTACAGTCCGGTCCGTTCGTCTATGAGTATCGCATGGCGGGCCTAGGGGGTTGGTAAAAGTCAGACCCCCAAAAGCGGTACAAGTCGTGTCGGAGTGTAGCCCAGAACGCCCTGAGATACTACTGGAATACCTACCAGTAAATCTCCTGCCTCGGCCGAGGGCTTTGCGTAATGGCTCTCCTAGACACAGCGCGACCTCACTCCCAATACCGGGAGAGACGAACCCCTGAAGATCCGCTCACTGCCTCCATGTGGCTCGGGACTGTACCCAACTAAAACCTGTTTGCACGACTCCTTTGAGCCGTGGTAGGGTAGTAATCAAAGCACAGTGGGAACTCACACGAGACAAATGACGATCCTCAGGTCGATGAACTAACCTGTACACATGTCACCAGGGAACTGCTATCTGACGTCTGGTATAAGACCAACTAGCATGTTCCCGGCGAGTCCTGTCCGGTGTACTCATAACCCAATGAGCACCTGTATACATCTTAGGTGAACCAACTGACACCAGTGGCTTGTGAGACCGGCCACCGCTCCTCGTCGGGGTCTCGACTGTATACACTAGCCTACTAATGGAGTATCGATGCCCAGTCTCGAAACTCCCACGACTAGGGACCTTTTAAGGATGTGCTTATAGACTACCAGCTCCCACGTATATGATCGCCATCATACTGCTGGTCGTCAAGCAAGAATCCTAGGGGCTCTATCAACGTGTAATAGCGACATGTCAGGTCACCTAAAGCAGTACACGATGATAAAGATAAACCAGATAGCATAATATCATCTCGAGTAAGACTGTCCTACCGGGATAGGTCCTCCCTCAATCATTGCAATCACGTGCCTGTGATCCAATAATTGACTCTGAGGGCACTAACTCCAACAATCTCCCACTTGCACTCAAGGCTAATTATTGCGATGTCGCATACTCACAGCCCGTGTGATACCGAACACCCAACTCCTCTACTAGTCAGTCTCACAAAACCCGTTTGCGAAACTATTGCGTTCGAGGAATAGCCTCAGTGAGTGGATCCGCTATGATGTTTCTTTCTATGTCTCTCTATATCTCATGTTCGCGGAGAAAGCCATCTCCCGAAATGAGCAATACCTGTCTCAGAACGTCTGGATGTCTGATGGGACCTAGCTCATAAATGAACTTCAAATCCAAACTTCTTAGACTGTATCGTCAACTGAACTTAATCAGTATCCTGTGCCATGCCTCCCTCAGTATTGCCTTGGAGCACCTGTCCAAAATACTGCCCCTTGTCAGAAGGAAAAAACTACAACTCTGACAACCTCCTTGTCGTCCATGTCACCTTGGAAGCCTGGAGTGATAACCGTCTCCTAAAGGAGGCAGCCGTTATCATATCCCTAGAACATTCACTTATGTTCTAAAACTGCTTCCTTCTGTTTTTCCAGGATTGGATTAATATCAACTTATTGCATCTAGTGCAAGAACAACATCTGGTGTGGTACTTGACATCTCATGATTGACTCAATTGCCTAAGCAAGTGATCTGTCAACCATGCGTATCCCTCTCCCCTTTAGTCTGTAAGACACCTTTAGAGAGGGTGACTCCATTACCTGCAGGTACACTACCGTGCCAGGAGTCGTCCATTCTAAATACTCTTAGAATGCTGTCAAAGTACCCTGATTGGGAAACCACCCAAATCTAGATCTAAAACCATAGATCTAGTAACCAGTATGTCTGATATAATGTCCAAGTCCCTTGTGGAGAAACCACTGTGTGACGACCAAAGTATAACCGATCGTAGTATAGGAATATCACTTCCTACTACCTTCTCAACAGATCC
The DNA here is from genome assembly GCA_030015575.1 of Agapanthus africanus. Taxonomy (NCBI): domain Eukaryota; kingdom Viridiplantae; phylum Streptophyta; class Magnoliopsida; order Asparagales; family Amaryllidaceae; genus Agapanthus; species Agapanthus africanus. The sequence goes on along the minus strand of CM057345.1, from coordinate 385,989,939 downwards.
ATCCCCTATTCTGATGACGTCAAACCCATGACTGTCACATCAGAAACAGATGATCTATCTCCGCTACATCTGCTTTAGTCTATAAATAGACAGAAGCCTGATGTCCACCAATGCTTCCGCTGCTCCCACTGACTACGACAACCCTCTGGCAGAGTCATATAGACGTGCACTTCTAAAGCTAGTTTAGAACGACGCTATACTCATCCTCCTGCCGGGTCTCGCAGCCTGGAACAACAACAATGGCAAGTGTGGGTAAACAAGAACTTCCCTGTCACCGTCATTGAGGCTACCGGAGTACCTCTCGGGTGCCTGAAGTTACCCACCTTATATGCGGAGTGGCCAATGGAATGTCAAATCAGATTGAATCTTTAGGTTCCTTATTAAATCTTCAGTAATCGTTTGCGGTTCTGGAATCACTTCCAGTTCTACCATACTCCAACGTCTGTTTTTGAAAAAAAAATCCATTTTTAATAAAACTGTGGCGAGTCTAGAACAATATTTCTATTGATCTGCCAGATGGTAGAAAATCAACCCTCGTCATAGCCTGGGTCAACCCACAAACAGCCATTACAGAAACGTGCCTTGAGTTATCCGGAGTCTGGTTTTAAGCATAAGCCGGACAACTCCCCGTACCTTAACATCGTTAAGATATGAACTGTTCTATATCCAATATAGAAACAGAGGCACTGATTCAATTGAACCAGATTCAAATCATGCAGCTGTCTCCAGTGCATGTCAACTAAATGGAGAGAGGTCGATCAGCGTTACTCAACTTAGGAATGCTTCCAATTATGAGTATCCTGAAAGAGAAGCAATCTGTCTTCATCATTACTATCAACTGAATACCATACACAAGTATCTACATCTTCGATCTCTTTGAAGAATCCCGATACTTGCTACACCTGGTTCTCTACTCTATTCAAATACCTATAACTCCTCAAAACTTAGACCCTGTGTTTCCACGAAACAGCTGTCTAAAATCTAGAGAAGTCATAAGTAAACCGAATATAGTACGAGGACCAACCCCTCTGTCCTGATGGACACTGGACAACATACAATACTCTGTATAAGTCCGCTGAGTCTAACAACTCTTTCACTGTGCGTCGCAGGTTGAAAACTGTACTTATGGTTAAGAAGAATTACACCGCTGTTCAATGCTCCTTACCTAACCATCCACTGATATAGGTAAACGTCATCGACATAATATCAAAAGGTATATCTCACTCTATGAAAATAGACGTACAGATATATCAATTTGAAATTGGTGCATAACCGCGGATATTCAAAACCAAATAATTGCCGACCGGCAAACAACCCAGGTGACTTCCTCAAATATCACCGATTACAACGAATCCCGATATAATGAGGATGATCACCCAATTCCCAATAACTTACTCCCACTCATCATCTGTAAAACCATACAGATGTGAGAATCATACCTGGTAAATACATACCCTGGAATAAGTGTCTAATCGGGAAATCAGTTTTCTTTTAACAGTACACAGTGAAACTGAAACATTGTAATGTTTCTGTGGGGTATTCTGGTATTCCTAGTAATGCCTCTACCATTATCCAGATTCACAACTATAACCGTATAATTCTTTGCCACCTGTCCAAATCCCTTTATATGTCTTTAGTCATTACCGTCTGCACACCCCTTTAGGCCAATTGGTTTTCTTCCTTCCCTACCGTTCGGCACCAGCCTATGGTTTGGAAGAAGACTATCCAATAAGCATAAAGGGTGTACTGTCCTAATCCTAGGAGCACTCGCAATGCGAGAGAAGGTGAAGATAAAAGACACCTGAATGTACTTTATTCCTATTTCTCCTGAACCAGAATCCATCCGCGAACTGGAACAAGTTCCTTTCGAGTTCGTATATAACCATACGATGGAGTATCCAAATAAACTGTGGATCTTCGTAGTGATACGGAGTGTCCTGGAGAAATACAAAGGTGATTTAGGATTGGCGAAGAAATACTTGGTTCGGTCGTGAATAGCAGTCGCAATTTACTTTGCCCTCTTACTAATCCCTTTCTTTGTCTTAACTCAATACCTTCTGCACACCATCGTTATGCTAATTGGTTTTCTTCATTCCCCACTGTTCGGCACCAGCCTAAGGTTTGGAAGAAGACTATCCAATTTGCGTAATAGGTGTACTACTCCTAAACCAAGGAGTACTCGCAACCTGAGAGAAGGTGAAAAGAAAAGACAACTGAATAGTCCTATCCGTTTTCTCCAGAACCAGAAACCATCCTCGAAGTCCTTCGAGTTCGTATCTAACCATACGATGGTTTTGTCCAATGGAAGTGGACGTTCGCGGTAATACGGGGTGCCCTGGAGAAAAGGGTAAAAGTAGGAGTGGCAATGAGGTCTGCAACTCTGACAATCCAAAAGCCAGTGTTAAGAAGGTTCGGTCAACTTGGTCACTAAGTCATAGTCCAGGGTCGGGTCAATGGTCGCTGCCAGAGAGAGAGAGAAGAAACACTCAGCGTGCACTCTAACCTAGATCAGAATGGTTACCACTTTGTCTAATCTGGAAACCTCCCACTGTACCTCAAATTCTCCTCCAAACCTGAAAGAAGAACTAGTCGGGGCCACCCGAGGAGTAAACTAACTCATCAGTGGGAATCGGGATCCAACTATCATCGCATGATAACTTGACGGAATCCACTCAAGTCACCATACTCCAGAAGGTATACGCATGCTTGGCAAGTTTCAGTTCTTTTGAAACTCCCGATAATTGTTTTTACCCCTAGGACCCAAGTGACCTTGACAATGCCAACATATCAAAGAGTCCTAGTCAAGTTCAGCCCGTCATTATCTTGATTGCATTAAACCCACCCGTACGAGTCCTTGACAATGCCAACATAACTGTACGACTGTCCTAACCAATCCACTTATCCAAGCGACAGAAAAATATTACACAGCTACCGAACACTACGCCTCGGCAATGCACGACATACGTAGCACGAATACTAAGTAATACTAATCTGAAATGACGGAGGGCTACGGATGGTTTTTGGCGAAAAACCTTTTACCGTAATGAACTTGATATCGTTGAAGGAACTGGATAACCTTTTTAGAAAATATAGTGACGAAAACCTTTACTAAAGAGGTCACTCCCGGTGAAGGGATCTCGGCTCTTTCCCCGTAGAATGAGGTGCAGGATATTCCAACTGAATACCACGACGCAAAGCAAAAGTAATCGGCTATAGTGAAGTTAATGCCCTGACGCAAACTTCTGTCCAAGGGGTCACTCCCGGTGAAGGGATCTCGGCCCTTGCCTCGTCGACAGAGGAGCAGGATATTCCAAATGAATACCACGATGCAAAACAAAAGTGAACGTCCTTGCAATAACAGCTTTTTTTTGAAAAATGTTCCAACAACATCAGATTAGGTTTGTTTATCTTGCATTGATCCGAATCAATGCAGTCCCATCAATTGATCACACCACAAAGAACGAAAATATACTGACGTACGTATATGCCATCCGCATTCGCCACTGGGTCCCGTCATCACCCGTTAGGTTAGCTAACTAACGGCAGAGCGGGGACTGGACTAGCGCGGGTGTAAAACATATACAACATCTACTAATATATATACCAATATATAGTATTTCGCTCAAGGCGTGAATAAAATGCAACATCACAGAAATGTACAGCATCACAGAACAATACAGATATCTGGAAGCCCCGGGTTTCACAGAGCCGCTGCTGAAACCCGACGTTCCCCTGGTCGTGTGGATAGCCTGTGCAATGAAATCCTAGACCCCTACGGGCGCGGCAAGTCACCCGCCAAAACCTGAAGCGAGGCAGCCCCCTTCAGTACCGTGAATGGACCACCCAGCACTTCACGGAATCCGGTAACTTGGGCACCCCTCCTGGGTCAACCTGTACCCCCTACGAGTGCGGCGAATAGCCCGCCAATCCTGGACTGAAGCCCCCTCCGTCTCAATGCCCTGAGATGCGGGCCCGTTGCCTTCCAGAACCCGGCTATCCGTGCACCCCACCGCGGGGCAACCCTAGTACAGAAAATAAAATATACATACACCGGGTACATCGACCGCAACCAGGTCGTGCCCCAAAAGAATAATACAAACAGGCAGTGACGGCAGTCCACATGTCGGACGCTCGCCCCGCAATATCAAATGTATAAAATACAACAAAACTGTACTAGCATTGCATCCAGGCTATCCCCCACGACCGATCCGCAACAACACAGCATAAACATAGAACATCAACGTGAAAATCACGTTCGCAAATCCGTCTAACCGGGCTATAGCAGTCAGACCGGATTTACCGATCGAGTGACATTCACGGTCGCAGATATAATGTAAATACTGTGAAATAATGTGTTTAAAATTTTCCGATTGACCAAAGAATAATAAGTGGGCCCCCAATTAAAACTGTAGCACTCACAGAAAACCTGGGCCCAATATTAATATTCCAGAAACCACATTTTCAACACAGAAACAAACTACAAAAATTTGGGTGACTGAACAGTCGAACCCGCGGCGGAAGCGCGGCCAAAGCATGGCTTTGGCCGCGCTTCCGCGGCGAAGTTTACTGTTCACGATTCCAAATTTTTGCAGATCTCTTATAATGTCCTACACATCATTCTGAAACAACCTGAAAAATTTTTCGAGCCCAGAAAAAAACGACAGAAAACTGATGTACATGAAATACGTGTTTTCGGGACTTTGTTCGATCGGAAACGTAAAACACATTACACAAAAGCTAGGTAAGGTTAATGGCGTGGCTCTGATACCATGTTGCACCACGACAGCGCCCCGGCCGTCTTACTCGAGGCCAAATTGCGGAATCAAAATTTTTCCTTACTCGGAAACCGGCGCTACCGCGGACAAAGAAAACCCGGATCGTTTACCATTAACCTACGCTAGCTAACAAGAGATGGGGTGAGAAGTATACCGAGTGATCCGAGTCCTCCGGTCTTCTCTTCGTCATCCCGATCTCCCGCGGAAAGTCTTTGCTCCACATCGTCGCCTCCTCGCCGGAAAGGGCACCACATCGCCTTCGTCTTTTACGGGCTCCCGCCTCAATACCGAGGCAACTCGAGCATGAAGCCGGCAACTCGACATGCTCAAGAAGTGCTGTAGAATGTAGTGTAGAATACGCTTTGTCTCAATGGGGTTTTGTTGCCATGATGGAGGAATCAGGGTGATATGAACTTGGGGATTTTTGAGGCAATGAAAAATGATATGAAACATTAATTTTCCCACAGCATGTTCGTGGGCACTCTTAATCCGCAAGCGACCATCTCGCAATTCATGATGTTCTTTAGGCCGACCACCTTCCAGGCCCTGATCGACAAATTAGCCCGAATGGACCAGATGGGCCATGGACCTTCTCCCCCAAAACCAGATTCTCGAAATGAGAAAGGAAAAGCGAAAGCGATCGTCGCCGCCAATGCTCAACAACAGCCGAGCAACTCAAAGCCGGTCATTCTCCAAAATAACGTGCGTCCACGCCCATCCCTCGAGGAGAGACTGGGACGTCCTTACTCGTTTCCTCAGAATAAAACGAGAAGACTGTTCGAGCTAGCAGTGCACAACAGACTCATCAATCTGCCGAGTCCAAAACGTCTGTTGCAGCCAGGCAATCTCAATAATCCCAATTATTGCCCTTACCACCAAACGGTAAGTCACCCAATCGAGGACTGTTTCGTCTTTAAGGGATGGATCGAGGATCAGTACCTACAAGGCAAGTTCGCGCTGTCTGAAAACTGGAAGGTGAACCCACCACAGCCGCACACTCTAAAGAAGACGGACACGACGGGGGCAACTTGTTCTTTTGTCGAGGACGAAAACGATGGAGAAGACTCATCAGATGAATCCGAAGACTATGTAACGAGTTGTCATGTGATCTCTCACTCATTGGCGGATGAGGAGGAGGCTCCTTGCGCCGAGAAACCGAGGGCGAACCCTGAACCAGAAATTCCGCAGCCGTCAGACGAGTTGATCGATGCCTTCCTGAATGAGATTCATCTGAAAGTTAAAGCCAATCAAGAGCATGGGATGGTCATATTGGAAGGAGCCAAACACCGACTACTAGGCCAAAGAGTCGAGGCACTTCTGTCAAATCAAAAGTCATCCGCTGCGGATAAAAACGAATTCAAGACAAGGAAAAGGTTCGCAAAAGCCCTATCAGTGGGAATGAAGCTACCACCCTCTGAAGAAAATACTCTCGGTGGAGTAGAGATGCATTCTAACTTCTACTTATATCATCAGAAGATCATACATCCTACCGAAGACTGCGACTCCTTTAAGTGTTGGTGGCAAGGGTATGTCGCTCAAAAGCAACACTTCAACAGGACAAAGCGTGAAGCTCGTAGACATCAGAAAAATGCGGTAGATGAGCGCAAAAGAGCCGCCGCCGACTGTCACATAGCCGACACAAATGGATCGCAAGTTATCACCTTTGGAAGCGACTCTGACGAAGAAGCTGCCCTCAACCCTCTCCTCAAGGAATCCGTTTCAAAAATGAAATAATTGAGGAGTTGCGAGAATGTTCAGCCGTGCAATCGCACGCTACTCGAAAAAATCTCGGCCCCGCAAACAAAGGATCGAGCAGAAAGGATAAAAGGAAGGGGAAAATGACCCTCAACGCCAACACTCAACAACAATCGAGTGGCCCTAGACCGGTCGTTTGCCGAAACAACAAGCGGCAACCTCTCCAGCAAAAGTTGAAACTGTTAGTGTATATGCCCTAGAGGCCATTACTGTATCATACTAGTTTGTATATTACTTAATGGAAGCTTGGGATATTCACCTTGTATATACAATCTTGCTCAAAAAAGTAGTATGCTACTTAGTTTGTTTCTATTTCAATGTGTACATGTGTTTATTTTAGTATATCGCCTATACACATTAGTGGAGCCCTTAGGATCTTTGCTTGATTACCAGCGTTGTGATGGCAGTCACACTAGTGGGGCTGGGTAATCTATAAGCACATCCTTATGCAGGTCCCTGGTCGCAGGACCATCGAGACAGGGCATCGATACTCCGGAGTAGACTAGCGCATGCGCTTCTCATCCCAGTGTGGGAGACGGTCAGTCCCACAGCCGTCGGTATGTCGTACTTAAGATAGTATGCGGGTGCTCGTTGGGTTACGAGTACACTGGACAGGACTCGTCGGGAACTGACTAGTTGGTATTATGCCTATCGTCAGTTATCAGTTCCCAGGTGACATGAGTACAGCTTAGTCCGCTGACTTGACACTGTCACTTCGCCTCGAGTGTGTTCCCACTGTACATTGATTACTACCCTACCACGGCTCAAAAGAGTCGTGCAAACAGGTGGTAGTTGGGTGCAGTCCCGAAGCACTTGGAGGCAGTGACGGTTAGACAGGATTCGACTCTCCCGGTATTGGGGGTTGACATCGCGCTGTGTCTAGGAGAGCCATTACACGAGTAGTCCCTGGCCAGGGAAAACGAGATATACTGGTTGGCTTCCAGTGTTATCTCAGGGTGTTTTGGGCTTCAATTCGACACGACTTGTACCGCTATTGGGGGACTGACGTTTACCGCCCCCTAGGCCCGCCGTGCGATGTATCAGTCGAACAGACCAGACTGTACGGAGAATGTCACATTCAGGCTCAGTAGGAGTTCAGATGGGTTTCGCCTCGTCAGTCTTCTTGTCGGCATCTACCTGGGGACCGTTACGCACAGCTAGTGCCGCTTGCGGTCTGTGGTTAAACCCACTGCCAGCGTAGTGTCGAGTCTTTAGAGTCCCACACAGAAAGCTATTCGCCTTTAGGCAAAAGAGTAGAGGTCGCATGGTTTTGCGACAGGTCGCATGGTTTTGCAACAGGGTTCAGTCACATCCGTGCACTTGTGCACGTTTAGTGTCCGGACGGTTTACACTAGCGGGCTTTGGTTTAAGCCAGATCCTATTGTGCGTATTGGGATTGGTTTTATCCAGTATGCATTCGTGTTCCTCGGAACGCGGATGCGGGTGTGTATGCACAGTTGACGGAGAGACAGAGACAGAGGATTCTCATTAGGGTTGTTGACCGTTGACAGTTGACTATTGACTTTTTGCTCAACCCTAATGAGAATATGATATGTGATTAACAGTTATATTAATTAAGTATTATGGTGACATGGTTGTTGAGGGATTGACTTTGTTGACTTGTTGACTTTTGTTGACTTGTTGACTTTGTTGACCGGTTGACTAGGCTTGACTAGTTGACCATCATGATAACTATAGCTATCATTTCATGGTAAATACTTTTGCTTGCTTGCTCTTTTGTGCGAAATGAGTGCATGAAATGATATGGCTATGGTTGCTTAAACCATCACATAATACTTGATTGATATGAGGTGTTATGATTGTTTTGGATTATGAGAGCCAAATGAGAAAAGTCTTCTCTCATTCTTTCATGCTCATTCTCTCTCTTGTTCTTGAGCTCTCATCTTCCTCCTCTTGCTCTCCCTCTCTTGACTCTATGGTTCACTTGTCTCATGAGTTGAGAACCAAGAACCATAGATAAAATCCCATACAAACTCTTCTCTACTCACTCTAGTTCACAAGGTTTAGCAAACCGAGTGAACTAGTTTCTTCAAAGTTCGAAGAAGGAGCCAAAGGTTGAAGCTTTCAGGTGGATCTATCTTCGGCGCAAGGAGACGACGGAGTGAAGCCGATCCGGACAACCATCGACGCTTGAAGACGAAGGAGATCAAGAAAGAAAGGTATAACCCCCTAACCGAGTAGTTAATAACTCCTAGTTAGGTTGTTAGTTAGATGTTTAACAAAGATCCGGTTTTGAGTCCATGTTACCACCTCAAGAAAAATTGTTTTTCACCAAATTCCGCATGCCCGAAAGTACCGGGAGAGGTAGCATGGACTTACAGTGGTATCAGAGCCTAGTTAAACTCTATCTAACATGTTAGCAAAGTAACTAGAAGATCGATCAAAGAGAAAGTCACAAAACGAACCCGAGTAGTCAAGTTTCTGCCGATTTTTATTCTGTTCAAAAGTTGATAATTTTCATCTTAAAAATCGGCTCAGGCTTTTGTTTGAATAACCACCAAATTTGGTCCCACGAACCGTTCAAAGCGCCGCGGAAACGCGGCGGGAGCACGCTCCCGCCGCGGTTCCGCGGCCGAGTTGACTCGGCCGAGGTCCAAATTTGGTGCAGTGTTTTTCTGGGGTTGTTTTGGGATTTTTGGAATATGTATTTTCTGCCCAGATTTTCCAGAGCGAAAATTATGTATTTGGGGCCTGTAAATCCGTATTTTTGATCGAACTTCTAAAAGACTTAAGCTGACGGGTTTTTCTGTGATGTGATATTTGTATTGAACGTCTGCTAATCGCTATATGTCGATTAGTGGGGGTTATACAAATCTGTGATCTGTAATGTTATTGGAATGTGTATATGAATTCATTGGATTGTTGCGGGTGAATAGCCGGGGGTTGTGAGACGAGAGTTTTCTTTTCTTTCAATTCATGTAAATTTGTAAATTGATGTAATAATTATTTGTATGGCCGCACAACCTGGTCGGGGTTGTAGCCGTCATTGTATAATTTCTTTTTACTGTTTTTGCTCCTTGGATAGACCCATGGAGGGGGTGCACAAACTACCGGATATGCCGAAGTGCCGAGTGGCCTACTCACGGGGTTGAGGGAGGTTGCTTCGCTTCAGGTACTTGGCGGGTAGTTTGCCGCACCCGTAGGGGTCTTGGGTGGGGTATTGGCTATTCACCGCGACCGTGTAATCTGCTTTTCGTTACAGGCTCGTACGAATTGCGGATTCCTAGCATATCCAATGTGTTCATCTGTGATCTGAAATGGCTATCATTGCAGTATATCTATATATGATATTATTTAGGCGTTGCTTATGTTTTACAGCCGCGCTAGCCCAGCCCCCGCTCTGTCGTTAGTTAAGTAACCTAACGGGTAATGACGGGGCCCCGTGGCGAATGCGAATGGCATAAGCGTACGTCATATTTTGGTTGTTTTCTTCAATGGTAGGATTAAATGATGGGACGCATTAAAAGAACTAATGCAAGAATATCACGCATTAAAAGAACTAATGCAAGAAAATAAACCAAAGTTAAAGTCGTTGGAACACTTTCGAAAAACTACTCCGTTCTTTTCAAAACAAACTTTTAAAATGCGGAGTTTGAGCCACTCCTTTTAAAAGCTATCTCGTTCCATCGATTATATCAAGTTCTCTACGTTCACGGTTTCGCCAAAACCATTCGTAGCCCTCCGTCGTTTCACATGAATAGTCAATAGTATTCAAGCTGTGTTTGTTGGCCAAAGTCAAGGCATAGTGATTGGTAGCTATTGGGTATTCATGTGCAGCATAGATAGATGCGTTGGTTTGGAACAGTCGTACTGCCTTGTTGGCCAAAGTCAAGGGTAGGTACGGGTGGATTCAAATTAACCTGGAGAACGACGGGTAGAACTTGACATGTGACTTATGATTTGTTGGTCAAAGTCATGGTCATAAGAGCATGGGGCAAAAATCCACATCGGGAGTTTCAAAAGAACTGAAACTTGCTAGTGTTGCATACCATTTGGAGTGTGATGATTCTGGTAGGATTCCTTCAGTTTCGTCACGCGATGATATTTGGATCCCGATCCTACTGTGAGTATATGCTACTCCTCGGGAAATTTCTCACTTAACGATCAATGCTATAAACCTAGTAGGTGTGTAGAAAGGTGTTAGCGGGGCTACGCCCCCAAGGAAAAGAGGTTATTTAATTAAGGAACTTCGCGAAAGCGTTGGAAAACCTCCCTCGAAGTACCGACACCAGCCTGGCCGAACGGTTAAGCAAGTATTGTACGGTGAGATTGATCCTGACTAATTCTTCCTTTTTGGTTTGAGGAGGGATTCGAGAAACAGTGGGAGCCATCCTGTTTAGACAAATTAAAAACCATTCTAAACTTGCAAGAGCATCAAGCTGAGTGTTTCTTCTCTCTCCTAATTGCAGCGACCAATCGACATGACTGGACTTAAGTTACTCCTAGATAAAAACATACTGACAGGGCCAAACTACAAAGATTGGCTCAGGAATGTCAAGATGGCAATCACTTACCACAAGCTGGGGTATCTTCTTACCACCAAAGCTCCCCCTGTCCCTGGTCCCACTTCCAGCGTCGTGGATAAGGAAATCCGTAAGACTTGGGAGATTGATAGCGCGAAGGCCAAGTGCCTCGTACTTGCCTCTATGGACAATGAACATCAGAGGAGGCACGAGAATATGGACTTGGAATCCATATTTCTTCATACAAAAGAACTGTATGGAGAGCAATCTCGTATCGCAAGATACGAAGCATCGAAAAAGTTATTTTCGGCAAGGATGGCCGTCGGATCATCAGTAGCAGAACACGTGCTTAAGATGATCGGCTACATTGAGGAGCTCGCGGACGTAGGGACCACATTGGAGAGTGAGCTCTATACGGACTTAGTTCTCCAGTCCCTTCCTTCCACTTACGCCCAGTTTATACTGAACTTCAACTTACAAGAAAAGGAAGTTGAACTTTCAGAGCTCCTCAACATGTTGAGGAGCGCAGAGGGCACCCTACAGAAAGGTAGGGAAACATCCACTTTGTTTGTAGGAGGATCATCTTCTTCTAGGTCCAAGGCGAAAGCCAAGGGAAAGAAGAAGAAAGCCCCCGCCAAACCAAGAGGCGGTGTTAGTAAAGTGGATACGAAGGGAAAAGCTAAAGCAACAAAGAAAGCGGGGAAGCTTGTGGATAAGGAAGAATGCTTCTATTGTCATAAGAAAGGACACTGGAAGAATGATTGCAGGGTCTGGAAGGCCAGAACACAGGAATTGAAGCAGGTTGCAGCTTCAGCTTCAGGTGTGTATGTTATTGAAAACTGTCTTTCAATAAACTCTAATTCCTGGGTATTGGATACCGGATCAAGATCTCATATCTGTAATTCTTTACATGCGTTGAGAAACCGTAGGGTTTTGAAAGCAGGTGACATGACCCTCAGAGTTGCAAACGGAGCTAGCATGGATGCTAAGGCCGGGGGGGACTATCACCTGGGAATGTCAGATGGACATGTTTTGGTTTTGCGTAATTGCTTTTTTGTACCCAACGCAACTTGTAATATCATTTCTGTATCTTTAGTTTCTAAAGAAGGTTATGAATTTGCGCTTGTAAGTAATGTTGTAAACATTCACCTTAATCAAGTTTTGATTGGGTCAGGTACATTAAGCAATGGTATATACGTATTAAACCAACCACAGATTTTCAATGTCCAGAATACACACAAAAGAAAGTCTCCGGAAATAAATCAGACTTTCTTATGGCATTGTAGACTGGGTCACATCAATGAGAGAAGGTTGACGAAGTTACATACAGAAGGATATTTGAATCCGTTCGAATATCAATCATATGCCACTTGTCAATCCTGTCTCAAAGGAAAGATGACAAAGACTCCGTTCACTGGACACGGAGTAAGAGCGAGCGAGCTCTTGGGACTCGTACACAGCGACGTGTGCGGTCCAATGTCTACACATGCGCGAAGCGGTTATTCTTATTTCATTACTTTTACGGATGACTTTTCAAGGTACGGTTATGTCTTCTTAATGAAACATAAGTCCGAAGCCTTTGGAAAGTTCCAGGAATATAAGAATGAAGTAGAAAAACAAACCGGCAAAAGTATCAAGATCCTAAGATCGGATCGAGGTGGTGAATACTTGAGTGCCGAGTTCCTGGACTATTTAAAAGAGAACAGAATTCTCTCTCAGCTTACTCCTCCATACACTCCGCAACATAACGGTGTATCGGAGAGACGGAACCGAACCCTATTGGATATGGTACGGTCCATGATGAGTAACGCTGAGTTACCGCGATCATTCTGGGGGTATGCGCTAGAATCAGCTGCATACCTTTTGAACCGAGTTCCAACTAAGACTGTGCCTACTACACCATATGAGATGTGGTGTGGGAAGAGACCCTATCTTAAGCATATTAAGACATGGGGATGTCCAGCTTTTGTTAAAAAGCAGCATGCGGACAAGCTCGAAGCACGCTCGGTACAGTGTAAGTTCGTGGGATATCCAAAGAACTCCAAGGGATATTTCTTCTACTACGAAGAGGAACAAAAAGTTCTTGTTTCTCGTCATGCCTACTTCTTGGAAACTGAGTTTTTGGAAACCCAGATAAGTGGGAGCACAGTAGAACTGGAAGAAATTCCAGAACCTCGAGCTATTACTGAAAGCTTAGTGGAACCAGAGGGTTCAAAAGAACAGGACATTCCTACGCCGCTCCGCAGGAGTAGTAGGCGGTCTCATCCGCCCGAGAGATATTACGGTTTTCTCATAGACGGGGATAGAGAGGATTGCATCATAGATTATGATGAGCCTACTAGCTTCCAGCAGGCCGTTCAGAGCGTTGACTCAGTAAAATGGCTGGATGCAATGCGGACCGAAATGGAGTCCATGTACACCAACAAAGTATGGACGTTGGACATTGCTCCAGACGGGGTAAAACCCGTAGGATGCAAGTGGATCTTCAAAAGGAAGATTGGTGTAGATGGACAGGTTGAGACCTATAAAGCTAGACTTGTTGCAAAGGGTTTCCGTCAAAGACCTGGCTTGGACTATGACGAAACCTTTTCTCCAGTGGCTATGCCGAAATCCATTCGGATCCTTCTTGCCATTGCTGCCTTCCACGATTATGAGATCTGGAAAATGGACGTAAAGACCGCTTTTCTAAATGGAAATTTAGAGGAGTGTGTCTATATGAACCAACCAGAAGGTTTCATTCAGAGTGGGAGCAGCGGAAAGGTGTGCAAGTTGCTTAAGTCCATCTATGGACTAAAGCAGGCATCGCGAAGTTGGAACATCTGTTTTGATGAGACGGTCAAGGAATTTGGCTTTATCAAAAATCCAGATGAACCATGCATCTATTGTAGATTTGTAGCGAGAACTGTAGTATTCCTCGTTTTATACGTGGATGACATTCTCTTAATAGGAAATGACATTCCTATGCTACAGTCTGTCAAGGGGTTCTTGTCGCACAGGTTCTCCATGAAAGATCTGGGTGATGCCTCATACATCCTGGGGATCCGGATCCATCGTGATAGATCCAAGAGGATATTAGGACTTTCACAGTCCAGGTACATCGACACCATACTGAAGAGATTCGGTATGGAAGATTCCAAGCGCGGTAACCTACCGGCTTGTCACGGGATCACCCTCTCTAAAGAGATGTCTCCCAAGACTGATTTGGAGAGGGATCGCATGTCTATTATACCCTACGCTTCTGCGGTAGGCTCTATAATGTATGCGATGTTGTGTACCAGACCGGATGTAGCTTATGCACTGAGTGTGGTAAGCCGGTATCAGTCAAACCCTGGGGAGAAACACTGGATAGCAGTAAAGAACATTCTCAAGTACCTCAGAAGGACTAAGGAGATATTTTTGGTGTATGGCGGAAAAGACCTCCAGATCGAAGCCTTTGCTGACTCCAGCTTCCAGAGTGACAAGGATGATTCCAAGTCCATGTCGGGTTTTGTCTTTACCCTCAATGGAGGGGCGGTGTGTTGGAAGAGTTCCAAACAGGAAACCGTTGCAGACTCGACGATGGAAGCGGAATACATCGCTGCATCTGATGCCGCAAAAGAAGCTGTCTGGATAAGGAAGTTCTTGAAAGAGCTTCAGGTGGTTCCGTCCATTGTTTATCCAATACCTCTGTATTGCGACAACAACGGAGCTATAGCTTTAGCGAAGGAACCCAGGTCCCATCAGAGATCCAGACACATCTTGAGGCGGTATCACCTGATCAGGGAGATCGTGGATCGCCAGGAGATCGAGGTTCGGAGAGTCGCTTCAGAAGATAACACTGCAGATCCATTCACCAAGGCCTTGCCCCAGACTCAGTTCGAGCGGCTGATCGAGATGATAGGTCTTCGATACGCCAGTACATGGCCTTAGTGCAAGTGGGAGATTGTTAGTGTATATGCCCTAGAGGCCATTACTGTATCATACTAGTTTGTATATTACTTAATGGAAGCTTGGGATATTCACCTTGTATATACAATCTTGCTTAAAATAGTAGTATGCTACTTGGTTTGTTTCTACTTCAATGTGTACATGTGTTTATTTTAGTATATCGCCTATACACATTAGTGGAGCCCTTAGGATCTTTGCTTGATTACCAGCGTTGTGATGGCAGTCACACTAGTGGGGTTGGGTAATCTATAAGCACATCCTTATGCAGGTCCCTGGTCGCAGGACTATCGAGACAGGGCATCGATACTCCGGAGTAGACTAGCGCATGCGCTTCTCATCCCAGTGTGGGAGACGGTCTGTCCCACAGCCGTCGGTACGTCGTACTTGAGATAGTATGCGGGTGCTCGTTGCGTTACGAGTACACTGGACAGGACTCGTCGGGAACTGACTAGTTGGTATTATGCCTATCGTCAGTTATCAGTTCCCAGGTGACATGAGTACAGCTTAGTCCGCTGACTTGACACTGTCACTTCGCCTCGAGTGTGTTCCCACTGTACTTTGATTACTACCCTACCACGGCTCAAAGGAGTCGAGCAAACAGGTGGTAGTTGGGTGCAGTCCCGAAGCACTTGGAGGCAGTGACGGTTAGACAGGATTCGTCTCTCCCGGTATTGGGGGTTGACATCGTGCTGTGTCTAGGAAAGCCATTACACGAGTAGTCCCTGGCCAGGGAAAACGAGATATACTGGTAGACTTCCAGTGTTATCTCAGGGTGTTTTGGGCTTCACTCCGACACGACTTGTACCGCTATTGGGGGACTGACGTTTACCGCCCCCTAGGCCCGCCATGCGATGTATCAGACGAACAGACCGGACTGTACGGAGAATGTCACATTCAGGCTCAGTAGGAGTTCAGATGGGTTTCGCCTCGTCAGTCTTCTTGTCGGCATCTACCTGGGGACCGTTACACACAGCTAGTGCCGCTCGCGGTCTGTGGTTAAACCCACTGCCAGCGTAGTGTCGAGTCTTCAGAGTCCCACACAGAAAGCTATTCGCCTTTAGGCAAAAGAGTAGAGGTCGCATGGTTTTGCGACAGGTCGCATGGTTTTGCGACAGGGTTCAGTCACATCCATGCACTTGTGCACGTTTAGTGTCCGGACAGTTTACACTAGCGGGCTTTGGTTTAAGCCAGATCCTAGTGTGCGTATTGGGATTGGTTTTATCCAGTATGCATTCGTGTTCCTCGGAACGCGGATGCGGGTGTGTATGCACAGTTGACGGAGAGACAGAGACAGAGGATTCTCATTAGGGTTGTTGACCGTTGACAGTTGACTATTGACTTTTTGCTCAACCCTAATGAGAATATGATATGTGATTAACAGTTATATTAATTAAGTATTATGGTGACATGGTTGTTGAGGGATTGACTTTGTTGACTTGTTGACTTTTGTTGACTTGTTGACTTTGTTGACCGGTTGACTAGGCTTGACTAGTTGACCATCATGATAACTATAGCTATCATTTCATGGCAAAGACTTTTGCTTGCTTGCTCTTTTGTGCGAAATGAGTGCATGAAATGATATGGCTATGGTTGCTTAAACCATCACATAATACTTGATTGATATGAGGTGTTATGATTGTTTTGGATTATGAGAGCCAAATGAGAAAAGTCTTCTCTCATTCTTTCATGCTCATTCTCTTTCTTGTTCTTGAGCTCTCATCTTCCTCCTCTTGCTCTCCCTCTCTTGACTCTATGGTTCACTTGTCTCATGAGTTGAGAACCAAGAACCATAGATAAAATCCCATATAAACTCTTCTCTACTCACTCTAGTTCACAAGGTTTAGCAAACCGAGTGAACTAGTTTCTTCAAAGTTCGAAGAAGGAGCCAAAGGTTAAAGCTTTCAGGTGGATCTATCTTCGGCGCAAGGAGACGACGGAGTGAAGCCGATCCGGACAACCATCGAGGCTTGAAGACGAAGGAGATCAAGAAAGAAAGGTACAACCCCCTAACCGAGTACTTAACAACTCCTAGTTAGGTTGTTAGTTAGATGTTTAACAAAGATCCGGTTTTGAGTCCATGTTACCACCTCTAGAAAAATTGTTTTTCACCAAATTTCGCATGCTCGAAAGTACCGGGAGAGGTAGCATGGACTTACAGAAACGTCCTTACTCATTTCTGCAAGATAAAACAAAGGGACTATTCGAGCTGGCAGTACGTGACAGACTCATCAATCTGCCGAGTCCAAAACTTCCGTTACGGCCAGGAGATGTTAACGCTCTCAATTATTGC
Organism: Agapanthus africanus; assembly: GCA_030015575.1. Taxonomy (NCBI): domain Eukaryota; kingdom Viridiplantae; phylum Streptophyta; class Magnoliopsida; order Asparagales; family Amaryllidaceae; genus Agapanthus; species Agapanthus africanus. The sequence goes on along the minus strand of CM057345.1, from coordinate 385,972,708 downwards.
CCTTACCACCAAACAGTAGGTCATCTGATCGAGGATTGCTACGTCTTCAAGAACTGGGTTGAAGACCAATACCAACAGGGCAAGTTCGCGTTGTCCGAAAACTGGAAGGTGAACCCGCCACAACCGCACGCTCCGAGAAAGATGGATACGCCGGGGGCATCATGTTTAGTCATAGAGAAAGCCCCATAGACCGAAAAGTCAGTAAACTAGAGATTCGCCTCAAATACGGCGACGATGGACCGAAACGTCCCTAAACTAATAGTGGACCGAAACATCCTTAAACTAACAGCAGACCGCAATGTCCTAAAACTTGCAAACGACCGAAACGTCTAAAAAAACGGTATATCCATAAGCGAAATGGGCACGGATGAAAACCCGAAAGGGCTCCGTGAGTAAAAACAGCTGGGCTACCGGCGAGTGTTCGTGAAAACCCGAAAGGGCGCGACCTCGTTAAAAAAAAAAGACGGTATGTCCATAAGCAAAAATGGGCACGGATGAAAACCCGAAAGGGCTCCGTGAGTAAAAACAGCAGGGCTACCGACGAGTGTTTGTGAAAACCTGAAAGGGCGCAAGCTCGTTAAAAAATATATATAAATAAAAAGAATAAAAAGAAAAAACGGTATGTCCATAAGCAAAAATGGGCACGGATGAAAACCCGAAAGGGCTCCGTGAGTAAAAACAGCAAGGCTACCGGCGAGTATTTGTGAAAACCCGAAAGGGCGCAATCTCGTGAAAGGACACTTACAGGGTCCTCTCGACCTCGTAAGGAGAAACCACCCGCGTGAGATCCTTACAACTCACAAGGGAGCAACACACTTAGGGATCCTCACGATTCCTAAGGAGAAATTACACTTGCGAGATCCTCACGACTCGTAAGGAGAACTCTCTTATGGGACCCTCACGGCTCATAAGATTTGAAAGTCTTAAGTTACAGAAACCTAAACCTGTGCTTAAGCAACCCCCACAATCTTTGATATTGCCCTACAAGTGGCTCAGCACTGACCCTTGTATACAATCCACGGGCGCGAATAAACATTTCCCTAACAAAGTCCCATCCGTGACTGGGGATATGTGCATATGGTGAACAACCCTTATAAGTCCTTTCGGCTTATAAGGAGAAAACCCTTTGGTAAGATCCTTACGACTTACAGGGGAATATACACTTAGGAATCCTCACGATTCCTAAGGAGAAAACGCACCTGCGAGATCCTCACGACTCGTAGGGAGAAATACCTTTGTGAGACCCTTACGGCTCATGAAGTCAAAAGCCTTAGTCGACAGGATCCTAACCCTGTTTACTAAGCCACATTTGTTCAACATCGATAGAGGCAAATGATGATTCGCTCCTGGCAATATCCCAGTTGTAGCGATGCTGATGCCTGAATCGGTATCAAATTCCAAGCCCTTTCATAGCAAATGATGATTCGCTCCTGGCAATATTCCAGTTGTAACGATGCTGATGCTAGGATTGGCATCAAGATTCCAAGTTCTACACTCGTGATAAAAAATCTGCGAGCCACACATGCATACGAAATAGCCGAAATGATGGGGCAACTTGCAATAAAAAGTAGCAAGTAAAATGTATGTATGCGAAATAGCCGAAATGATTGGGCAACTCGCAATAAAAAGTAGGGAGTGAAAATAAAATAAATAGCCGAAATGATTAGGCACCGCGAAAAATAGCCGAAATGATTGGGCAATCGCGACCTTCGCGATATAAAAGCTGAAATGATAGAGCATCGCGGAAAGAAATAAAATGAAAAAATATATATAACGAAATTCATGCCCTACAGGTGAGATCACATCGATCCCTGTATACAATTCAGGGGCACAAACAAAGAAGGAACCATACTTTCCTGACAGGCTGTATCAGAAAGCGAAGCCAAATCTCGACGGTTCATAGACAACCTAGAGACAATCTCGACATTTGTCGCAATATTGCAGACACAATGTCAACAAACGGAGTAAAAGGAAGATCCCTGGATTCAGGGTCTTAAAGCCACAAAAGACCTCGCGGTCGAAACAAAGCGAAGCGACGGCAAAATCCCAGCTTCATCTCAACAATCGTCTCGATACAGCAGACGAGGTGTTAACAAAGGCGTTCCTTCGCAGTCCATCAAGATGCAGATACAACGCCAACAAAAGACCTCGCAGTCAAAACAAAGCGAAGCGACGGCAAAATCCTAGCTTCATCTCAACAATCGTCTCGATACAGCAGACCAGATGTTAACAAAGGCGCTCCTTCGCAGTCCAGCAGGATGCAGATGCAACGTCAACAAAAGACCTCACGGTCGAAACAAAGCGGAGCGACGGCAAAATCCCAGCTCCACCTCAGCATTCGTCTCGATACAACAGACGCAATATCAACAACAGTGTCCTTCCTTCGACAGGATTTGGACACACTAAAACAAACGAAGCGAAGGCCAAATTCCTAGCTTCAGGGTCTTGACGGCAACCCATATAAAACCAGAAAGACAACTGGAGATCGTCTCACACCAGTATGGAATGGTCACCACCTCGGCATTCGTCTCGATACAGTAGACGAGATGTCACCCCAGCGTTCGTCTCGACACAGCAGACGCGACAATCAAACTAACGGAGCCACGGCAAAATCCCTAGTTCCAAACCTCGACGGTTCACCAGCAACCTAGAGACAATCGCGACATTCGCCTCGATACAGCAGACGCGATGCCAGCAAACGAAGCGAAGGCCAAATTCCTAGCTTCAAGGCCTTAACGGCAAGTCAAATAAAGCCTGAAAGACAACCGGAGATCGTCTCACACCAGTGCGGAATGGTCACCACTTCGATGTTCGTCTCGGTACAGCAAACGCAACACCATCAAACAAGCAGAGTAACGGCCAAATCCCAGCTCAACCGCGACGGTCGTCTCGATACAGCAGACGAATTGTCACCCCAGCGTTCTTCCTCCAGCAGGGTTTAGACGCGACAATCAAACAAATGGAGCCACGGCAAAATCCCTAGTTCCCACCGCGACATTCATCTCGATACAGCAGACGCGATGCCAGCAAACGAAGCAAAGGCCAAATTCCTAGCTTCAGGGTCTTGACGGCAACTCACATAAAACCTGAAAGACTATCGGAGATCATCCCACACCAGCGCGGAGTGGATATGACTCATCGGGGCTCACCAAAATGAGCCTAACCTCAAGGAAAAAGCGGCATGGCAAAATACCTAACGCTTGCTCTTCCGACGGTCAAACTGCCAAGGAGGATTGCTTGAAGACGCCTTGTCCAACCCCTAAAGGGATCAGAGACACGGCAGTTGCAGGGCTACTCGAACAGCACGATTGCTTATCGAGGAATATATCAGCTTATGCGACGGTGCGATAGCCAAAACCCTAAGCACCACAGACCCTAACGGACTTCTGCCGTAAAGAGCAGAGGTTAAATGCGACGTTAGGATGTTTTTGCCAGAAACGCTCGATTCGTCTCGACTTGTGAAGAATTTGATGTCTTTGCGAGAAATTCTTGGGGCGGCTCGACTCGTGAGATAAAGCCTTAGGCAGTGGGCATAAAAGAAGCCTGTTTCCTAAGCACTGGGACCCCGAAAGTTGGCCCAAAATGGTCTCTTGCATACCATCCATGGGTCTCACTCTCCAACGTCGAACTTCGACAAGGAGGGAAACAACCGCTTACAAGTCCTCTCGACTCGTAAGAGGGAAAATTCTCGTATAGGATCCTTACGACTTATAAGAGAAAACACACTTAGGAATCCTCATGATTCCTAAGGAGAAAATCCACCTACGAGATCCTCTCGATCCGTAGGGAGAAAAGTCTCTATGAGACCCTTACGGCTCACAGAATTGAAAAGTCTTAGGCGGCAGATCTGAACCTGCGGCCTAAGCCATCGCTATCTCTTAAAGAAACCAAGGTGCTTACTCTGTTATCTTTCAACCATGTTCACTAAGGTAACATACGAATAATAAGAGAAAGAAGAAAGCGACAAAAGAACATCTGATTTACAAGCGTTCAAGACACAGTCATTCATGCATAGGCAAAAGACTCAGAACGAAAAATAAGACAAGCTGGGATAAAGTTTTTCCATTAGTATTGCCAAAAATTCTTACAATCATAAAGCAATAAACGAGAAATATTATTACAATGGAATAACCACAGATCCAGAGCATGGATTGAGGAAGTCAAAAGTAAGGCCATCCAGAGTTCTTCTGGCCTTTCTGATTATTCTTGTGCGCAGCCTCTCGCGCTCTTGTGTGTCAAGATCCTCGGCAAGCCTCCCCAGCCTTCGATAAGCAGCGACTATCGTCGTCTGCTGGAAAATTTGATGCAGGATGTCGATGAGTCTATCCCGCCGTTTCTTCGAGATCAGCCCCAACAGGTACACTGAATGCACCTTGTCTTCGGCATCATCCAGCGCATTGAGCGGTAAGGCCTCGTGGAACCCCGGGAGTGCTCTCCAAATCGCTCCCAGCACAACTTTCAGGAGAGCAGAGTGGCGGGGGAGCAGCCAACCAACACGTGCGTTCAAACGACCCATGACTTCCGCACACTGGGCATCCGTAAACTCGTGGTCTTGTTGGCGGCCCTGTACACGGATATCCTCGTAGGTGATGAATTCATGCAGACTGTATAGACGCACCGCCATAACACCTGAAGGAAACATCGATGGAAGATTAGCGATAAAAAAGGAGGGACACAGAAAGTTAAAACTCCTCAAGAGCAATGCTCTGCAGACAAGAGTGACACCTGTCAAAATCAGTTATGAGGAAAATTTGAGGAAAATCCCCTAAAAACGTTGAGAGCTTTGCTCTGCGAAGGTGATATAATAATAATAATAATGTAAAATGCCATCTTTAACTTCCAAGATCCATGAAGAATCCTTAAGAGTTCTTCTACATGATTTGGAAGGAGCAAAGCCCCATTGATGAATTAAGAAAATCCCAAGAAAATCTTTTAGAGAGCAGAGCTCTAATGGAACCCTAATAGGGTTCTCCTTAGTCCTCTTTAGACCCCTTTAGAGCAAAGCTCTGCTAAAAGAAACCCCAAATGGGTTTTCTTTAGATCAGGGATCTATTGAGAGCAAGGCTCTGTTAATTAAAATTGATTCAATTTAAATTAAAAATTTTACCTAAAAAGTTTTAAGAAGTTCTAACTCTAGGAGTTCTTAAAGGCAAGAGCAGGGCTCTGGACAAAATGCTTATGAAGGGATGAAAATCATCTTAGGGGCCAAAGGCCCTATTTATAGGCATCAAATGCCCTTTCAACTTTCAAGAGTTGCCACGACGGTTAGAATTCTGTCACCGCTGCGCTCACGTTTGGAGGGCCACATAAGCGCAACGGTGGGGGGGCAGTTTTTTACCCCAATCATAGCAAAGCTCTGTTCAAATTCCAAGGCGGGAAACGAAGCAACGCTTCTGTTTCCCCCAATCAGAGCAAAACCCTGCTTTGAAAATTAAAATAAAAATTAAAAGTTAAAATAAATGAAGCAACGCTTCAGATTCCTTGCGCTACGCACAACGCGCCACGTGTCAAAATCAGACACGCCAGTGCAAGGAGCGCAGCGCCCAAGGAAGCGCGCCCAATCAGAGCAAGGCTCTATTTAGAACGAAAATTAAAGGAAGCAATGCTTCAGATGGCTAGCGCTTTGCGCTGCGCGACACGTGGCAGCGCAGTTGCGCTGCGCGCCACGTAGCAGCGCAGTTGTGCTGCGCGCCACGTGTCAGCATAGTTGCGCAAGCGCAGTTGTGCTGCGCTGTGCGCTGCTTGACACGTGTTAAGCGCTGGTGCATTTGCGCCAAACAGAATTAAAATTCTAATATGATCTTTCTTTTTTTGTTAAAACAAGAAGATTGTCTTCTGTAAAACAGAAGCCCTTGGATCAAAGATCCAACGGTGGGGAAAATTCCCCAAATCACTCAGAGAAAGATCTCTTTAACAAATTTAACTAATTAATGGGCACTATATAAAGGACCCTAGAGCTCAATTCAAAAAGAGGAACATCATCATTGAAAACTCTGAAGAATTGAAGAGAATTCCTCGAGAACAAAAAAGGTAAAAACCTTTAGAAAAAAAAGAGAAAATTCTCTTATGAACAGATCTTTGATCTGAGAAGAAGATCAATGATCTTCAATAAAAAAACAATAATAGTGCTTTGCACTTTCTTATGAACCATTGGTTCTTTGAAAACAAGAAAAACTTGTTATCTTTAATCAATCAAAACATAAAACAGTGCTTTGCACTTGAAAAATTGCACTGTTGCGCTCCTATGTTGGCACAAGTCACCAGGGAGTGTCGCATGTCAGCAGCGCAACAGCGCAGCGCACTGACACAGCACACTGCGCTGTTGCGCTTGCGCTCCTCAGATCGTGACACGTGTCACTACCATATGAGTTTGCGCCTTGCGCTCCTCAATTGGCGCAAAGCGCCTGACAAGCTACGTGGGGCACTGTCAGAGTATTAAATGCAATGCATTATTAAGGGGCAGAGCCCAATTGAGAGGTCCAATGGACCAAAACAAATGCTCTGCATTATAGTAAAAAGGGCAGAGCCCAGTCAAAAAGATACAAATGGCATAAAATAGATGCTGTGCATCATTTAAAAAGGGCAGAGCCCAAACAAAGACCTAACAGGGCAAATGCAAACAAAACGTTGAATATTCTCAACTGGACTTAGCCCAAACGTGGCCGTAAGTCCTCAAATTAAATTGACTGAGCAAGACTGCTCTCCTAAATCAATTTACAACCGGTTCAAGGGTACATCTCCGAACTGCTCTGACACCTATAGTTGTAATCCTTCAACGACGTCAGAGAGGTGATGGGTCCCGACGACCACACATCAACACGGACTGCGAGGTCCTTAAACTCGTGGACCGAGACGTCCTTAAACTAATGGTGGACCACCACGTCCCTAAATTAGAACATGGACCCCCACGTCCTTAAACTGGAACATGGACCACCATGTCCCTAAACTAGAAATGGACCACTATGTCCCTAAACTGGAACAATAGAGCCCAAATGCTCTTTTAGCGGATCTAAACAATCCAGTTAAGTCGATCTTAGTCTCAAATCGGACTAACGCATCCTTAACAAACGTTTAAGTCGATCTTAGCCTCAAATATGGCTAACGTATCCTTAAACTAAAACACCAAACCCAAATATAAGTAAATATGAATTTGGACTAATCCACGTCCTACGGACGACGGCATAACTTAGTCTCCATACACAATCCACGGGCAACCACAAACAAAACAAACACACACGACACGAAGTGAAATTTCTGGAGAAGGAGAAAGTGGTTACCGCGATGCGGTAGCGTAATTAACTGCAGGGGCTTGCGCCTGCAGGGAAGAGCGTCCCCACAATCAAAAACCCCTTAAGCGAGGGGGAATCTGATGAAGTCTGCTACATCGGCCGCATCCGTCTAAACCTCCGATACACGGTGCCATAAATCAACTTGGCATCTTCGAAGAGGTGGACGGATAAAACCAAATAGCATCTGCCCCGAATCTCAGGCAAGACTCCCCACGTCGTCTTAGCCGCCGTTCGGAGGGGAACACCACCATGCCTCCAGACTTAGGGCGTTTGGGTTTAGTGGTCTTGCGATTCGTTGCAGACTCAGGGATTTTCTCCGTCCTTCTCCTCTTGTGGGCGGTCGAAGTCGAAAGGGCCATTGCAGTGGACACCCAAGTAGTTGTCGCCTTTTGTGGCTCGACAGGATGGTCCTCTTCTCGCTGAACTTTCACCTTTTTTTGTCGGCGGGGATAGTCTTGATCTACCACGGAGTCCTGGACCTGTCGCCAGACTTTGTAGATTTTGGAGGACAGTCGCTGAGGGGACTCTCCTGGCTTTGCTTCCGCGACATTCTCCACGGATGGAGGAGATCTTTTCAGTACGGCGGTAGGAGAGTTCCTGCGCGCCTTGTTCAACAACTCGAAGCTATTCCCGGTTGGAACAGCAGCATTGACTTCCACCGTTGGGGCTGGTGGAGTTAACCCAGATGGGGAGTTGCCCCCAGCCTTCCTTACTCGACGCCAGTGGCGACGTCGAGCATGTCGTGCGGATGGGACTGGCTCTGTTACGGGGATAGCTTCATATTGCCCCCCGGTTTGAAAAGAGGCTGTTGTTGGTGCCAGCCTATCTAAAGCAGACTTCCGAGCAGGTGAAGCAGCCTCGACGATTTTGCCTGAAACGGGAGCTGAAATAGTCAGTCTTGTGAAGACCGACCCTTTGGCGGGAGAAGCCGCTTTGTCGACTTCGAGAGCAGGAATGGCTATCCTTTTCGGGATAACCCTTTCTGGTATCACGGGCTTCTTCATGGGCCCAAATGAGCTTTGGCCCAGTCTATCAGAGACCGAGGCACTGGATTTGGGCGACCTGTTGAGAGGGGCCGCTGTAGATGCAAGCCGATCAACGACCGACTTCTTGGGAGCTTCTTGCGATGGTACAGGGGCGCTGAAGCTCATCAGTGGGAGCATGGTCTAGAAGAACAATCCAGTGGTGGCCAGAGTCACCTGTTCCACCGGTATAGCGAAGATGGAGGCCGCTTGGGGCCCGTAAGTCACTCCTCCGGACGGGACGGAGCGAGAGTTGCAGTTGCAGTTAGTGCAGTTTGAAGCCATTGATCTTCTGTTTTCGGCACGGAGCAAAACACCAAATCTTACTACCTCTAAATCCAAAGGCAACCATAGCAAACCGCGATTAGTTTGCGAACACGACACACGAAGTGTGGAGTGGAAAGAGGAAAAGGTCCCACCGAGCGTGCCAGAATCTATTCCCCTCTGAAAGACGCGGCAGAGACGCGGCGAACGTCTAGCCGGAATTTTGGGGCAGATGCTAATTGGTGCTATCCGTCCACCTCTTCGAAGATGCCAAGTTGATTTATGGCACAATGTATCGAAGGTTTAAACGGATGCAGCCGATGTAGCAGACTTCGTCAGATTCCTCCTCATTTGAGGGGGTTTTGATTGTGGGGACGCTCTTCCCTGCAGGCGCAAGCCCCTGTAGTTAATTACACTACCGCATCGCGGTAACAACTTTCTCCTTCTCCATATGGTCACTTCGTGTCGTGGGTGTTTGTTTTGTGTTTGGTTGCCCGTAGATTGTATACGGAGACTAATTTATGTTGTCGCCCGTAGGGCGTGGACTAGTCTAAATCCGTATCTTTCTTAGATTTGGGTTTGGGGGTTGGGTTTAAGGATACGTTAGCCTCATTTGAGACTAAGATCAACTTAAACTCTTGTTAAGGATACGTTAATCACATCTTAGACTAAGATCAACTTAATGGGATCGTTTAGATCCAACAAGAGAGCAATTGTGCTCTATTGTTTAGTTTAGTGACATTGCGGTCGATTTGTTTAAGGACATTACGGTCCATTGTTAGTTTAAGGACATCTCGGTCCAATGTTAGTTTAAAGACATTACGGTCGAGGTTAAGGACATCATAGTCCATGAGTTTAAGGACCACACAGTCCAATGTTAGTTTAAAGACATCACAGTCGAGGTTAAGGACATCATAGTGTAAGTCCACGGTAGCACCCCGGCTGTCTAACAGACGCCAAATGCGGAACAAAAACTTTTTACAACTGGCGCTATCGCGTACTATAACCCGGATCTGCCATTAAAGCTAAACTAACAAACTACAAAGTGGGTAGAAGTGTTATACCGAACGATCCGAGTCCTTCGGTCTTCGACCATCATCCCACGCTTGTTGCGGCTGCTCCGATCTCCTGAATCTCCAATCTTCTCGTCCAGGTGGCACCACGTCGATGGATCTTTAAACGGGCTCCCGCCTCTGAACCGAGGCAACTCGATCGTCAAGTTTGCTAAAAGAGACGACCAAGATGATGTAGAGAATGAGTAGAACACTTTGTCTCGTTACGTCCAAGGCTATGGACGAACGGTTAATGAAGTTGCCATTTGGAATCGGGTGAAAATAGAAACCGATCACATCTAATTTCTATGCACCAAATCTTATATCTTTTCAAAACAACAACCATAAGCTTTCATCATGGGGTGGCCGGCCATTTAAGGAGAGGGGGAGGTGAGTGTAGGAGAGGGAGGGTGACTCTAACAATGAAGCTTATCATGACTCACTAATGACACCTAGTGTGAACACAATAATGAAAGTGATGATTCATAACCATAGTCATCAACTCATTTAAAGCACCATTAATGACCAAATGACTCACTAGCCTTGTCACCCTCTCTTGAACCTTCTAGAACACTGACTCACTTCATCAAGAAAAGATAAATCCGTATTTAACCGAATATCAAAATACGGCTGATAGAAAACTGGAAACTGGCAACTTCCAAAAATGATCCAGAAACGAATTTCAGGATAACCCCGTATCAGTATAAACATACCCGCAATTGTATTACGACCGAATACAAATGCAACTGAGACAAAGATATTATATCTACACAGTATAATACTGGGTTCCGGCTTAAACCAAAGCCTACCAGTATTATCTGCCCGAAAAACGACACGTGCGAAAACGCACGTGTTTTTTTCGAACCTTGCCATATCACCATACGGCCTCTACAACGTTTCGCCCGAACTTGAGAAAGTGTCTATGGGGGACTCTAATGACTCATCAACATATCGGCACTGGGTATAACCACTAGCACGTCAGAGGTACAAGCTGCACGTAACGTTTTGCCTATGTATTGATTGGAAGGGAAGCTCACGAGCGAACTCATCTATAAACCCTACTGAGCCTGACAGTGACAATGTATATACAGTCCGGTCCATTCGTCTAAAGAGTATCGCATATCGAGTCTAGGGGGTGGATAAAGTCAGACCCCTAATAACGCGATAAATCGTGTCGGTATGAAGCCCATCACCACCTGAGAAACTACTGATCCAAATCAGTAATTCTCCACTACCTCGGCCAAGGATTCCTAGTGATGGCCACCCGTGCACTGTGCTACATCAACCCCCAATACCGGGAGAGACGAACCCCCGACGATCCGCTCACTTGCCTCCAATGTGGCACGGGACTGTACCCAACTAAAACCTGTTTGCACAACTCCTTTGAGCGTGGTAGGGTAGTAATCTAAGCACAGTGGGAACTCACACAAGACAAATGATGATCTCAGGTCGATGAACTAACCTGTACACATGTCACCAGGGAACTGCTATCTGACGATATGTATAATACCAACTAGCATATTCCCGGCGAGTCCTGTCCGGTGTACTCATAACCCAATGAGCACCTGTATACATCTTAGGTGATCCTACTGACACCAATGGCTTGTGAGACCGGCCATCGCCCCTCGTCTGGGTCTCGACTGTATACACTAGTCTACTCTGGAGTATCGATGCCCTGTCTCGAAACTCCCACGACAAGGGACACTTTAAGGATGTGCTTACAGACCCCAGCTCCCATGTATATGATCGCCCTCATACTGCTGGTAGTCAAGCAAGAATCCTATGGGCTCTATCATCATGCAATAGTGAATTAAAGCATGTATACGATGATAAAGACAAACCAGATAGCATACTATCATCTCGAGCAAGACTGTCATATCGGTATAGGTCCTGCCTCAATCATTGCAATCACGTACCTGCGATCCAATAATTGACTTTGAGGGCACTATCTCCAACAATCTCCCACTTGCACTTAAGGCTAATTATTGCGATGTCGCGTACTCACAACCCGTGTGATACCGAACACCCAATTCCTCTACTAATCAGTTTCACAAAACTAGTTTGTAAAACTCTTGTGTTCGAGAAATAGCCTCAGTGAGTGGATCCGCCCTGATGTTTCTTTCTATGTCTCTCTTACTCTCAAGTTCGCGGAGAAAGCCATCTCCCGAATCGAGTAATACCTGTCTTAGAATATGTCTGAATATCTGATGGGACCTAGTTCATAAATGAACTCCAGATCCAAACTTCTTAGACTGTATCGATAACTGAACCTAATCAGTATCCAGCATCATGCATCCCACAGTATCCTCTTGGACCACCTGTCCATAATACTGTCCCTCATCATAGGGAAAACTATAACTCTGACAATCACTCTGTCATCCATGTCACCTTTGAAGCCTGGAATGATAACCGTCTCCCGAAGGAGGCTGCCGTTATCAAATCCATAGAATATACACTTATGTTCTAAAACTGCTTCCTTATGTTTCTCCAGGAATGAATTAATATAAACTTATCACATCTAGTGCAAAATCAACATCTGGTGGGTACTTGACAACTCACGATTGACTCAATTGCCTAAGCAAGTGATCTGCCAATCATGCGCATCCCTCTCCCTTTTAGTCTGCAAGACACCTTTAGAGAGGGTGACTCCATCACCTGCAAGTACACTACCATGCCAGAAGTCATCTATTCTAAAATACTATTAGAATACTGTCAAAGTACCCACATTGGGAAACTACCTAAATCTAGATCTAAAACCATAGATCTAGTAACCAGAATGTCTTATATTATATCCATGTCCTGTCTGGAGAAATAACTGTGTGACGACCACAGTACAACCAATCGTAGTATAGGAATTTTACTTCCTACTCTGTGTATGTCATCCAAATACCAGGACATCACACCCTACTACCTTCTTAACAGATCCATCCCCTATTCTGATGAAGTCAAACCCGTGACTATCACATCAAAAATAGATGATCTTATCTCCGCTATATTTGCTCAAGTCTATAAATAGACATAAGCTACTTGCCCACTATGCTTCCGCTGCTCCCACTGACCACAACAACCCTCTGGCAGAATAATATACACGTGCACTTCTAAAACTAGTTTAGAACGACGCTATACTTATCCTCCTGCCGGGTCTCATAGCCTGGAACAACAGTAGTGTCAAGTCTGGGTAAACAAGAACCTCCCTGTCACTGTCCTTGAGGCTACCGGAGTACTTCTCAGGTGTCTGAGGTTACCCACCATATCTGCGGAGTGGCTAATGGAATGTCAAACCTGATTGAATATATAGGTCCTATTAAATTTTCCGTAATCGTTTGCGGTTCTGGAATCACTTCCAGTTCTACCATACTCCCACTACTGTTTTCTGAAAAAAAATCCATTTTAATAAAACTGTGGCGAGTCAAGAACAATGTCACTATCGATCTTCCAGATGGTAGAAAATTAACCCTCGTCAAAGCTAGGGTCAACCTACAAACAGCCATTACAGAAACGTGCCTTGATTTATCCAGTGTCTGGTTTTAAGCATAAGCTGGACAACTCCCCGTATCTTAACATCTTTAAGATATGAACCATTCTATATCCAATATAGAAACAGATGCACTAATTTAATTGGAACCAGATTCAAAACATGCAGCTGTCTCCAGTGCATATCATTTTAATGGAGAGAGGCTAATCAGCATTACTCAACTTAGGAATCCATCCAATTATAAGTATCCTGAAAGTGAAACAAGTTTTCTCAAAACCATTACTATCAACTGAATACCAATCACAAGAATCTATATCTTCGATCTCTTTGAAGAATCCCGATACTTGTGATATCTGGTTCTCTACTTTATTCTTATACCTACAACTTCTCAAAATTTAGACATTGTATTTCTACGAAACACTTGTCTAAAAACTAGAGAAGTCATAAGTAAACAGAACATAGTATGAGGACCTACCCCTTTGTCCTGACGGACACTGGACAACATACAATACTCTGTATAAGTCCGCTGAGTTTGAATAACTCAAAACATGTGTATCGTAGGTTGAAAACTGTACCCAGGCGGTTTTCTCAAATATCACCAATTACAACGAATTCCGATATAATGAGGATGATCGCCTAATTCCCAATAACTTACTCCCACTCATCATCTGTAAAAACCATACAGATATGAGAATGAAACCTGGTAAATACATACCCTGGAGTAAGTATCTGATTGGGAAATCAGTTTTCCTTTAACAATGCGCAGTGAAACTGAAACATTAAAATGTCTCGTAGGGGTATCCTGGTATTCCTAGTAATGCCTCTTCTATAATCCAATTCATGACTTTAACCGTATATTTCATTGCCATCTCTCCAAATCCCTTTATTTGTCTTTAGTCGTTACCTTCTGTACACCATCGTTAGGCTAAATGGTCTTCTTCCTTCCCTACCGTTCGGCACCAGCCTATGGTTTAGAAGAAGACTATCCAGTAAGCATAATAGGTGTACTCTCCTAATCCTAGGAGTGCTCGCAACTTGAGAGAAGGTAATGATAAAAGACAACTGAATAATACCTTATTCTATTTCTCCCGAACTGGGGAAAATGGTGAAATAGGAGTGGCGATGAAGTACGCGGTTTGGTCGTGAATGATAACAGTCGCAATTTACTTTGCCCTCTTTCTAATTCCTTCATTTTGTCTTTACATATTACCTTCTGCACACCTTACTTAGGCTAATTGGTTTTCTTCATTCCCTACCTTTCGGCACCTGCCTATGGTTTGGAAGAAGACTATCCAATAAGCGTAATAGGTGTACCCTCCTAAACTAAGGAGCCCTCGCAACCTGAGAGAAGGTGATAATGAAAGACAACTGAATAAACCAATTCTATTTCTCCTGAACCTGGATCCATCCTCGAAGAAATCCCTTCGAGTTCGTATATAACCATACGATGGATCTATCCAATGGAAGTGGATATCCGTAGTAATACGGGGTGTTCTGAGAAATAAAAAGGGTAAAAGAAGGAGTGGCAATGACTTATGCAACTCAGATAATCCAAAAGCCAGTATTTTAAGAAGGTTCGGTCAACTTGGTCACTGAGTCATAGTCTAAGGTCGGTCAAAGGTCGCTGCCAAAGAGAGAGAGAAAAGAAACACTCTGCGTGGACTCAAACCTAGATCAGAATGGTTATCACTTTATCTAATCAGGAAACCTCTCACTGTAATCTCAAATTCTCCTCCAAACCTGAAAGAAGAATTAGTCGGGATCACCCGAAGAGTAAACTAACTCATCGGTGAGAATCGGGATCCAACTATCATCGCATGATAACTTGATGGAAGCCACTCAAGTTATCACACTCCAGAAGGTATGCGCATGCCTGGCAAGTTTCCTCTATGTTTGAAACTCCCGATGTGATTTTTGCCCCATGCTCTTATGACCTTGACGAAAGCCAAAAAATCATAAGTCACATGTCAAGTTCTGCCCGTCATTGTCCAGGTTAATTTGAACCCACCCGTACATACCCTTGACGAAAGCCAACAAGGTAATACGACTATCCCAAACCAACACATCTATCTATGCTACAAATGAATACCCCAGCAGCTACCAAGCACTATGCCTTGGCGAAAGTCAACAAACATAGCTTGAATACTAGTGACCATCCATAAGATACGACGGAGGGCTACGACTGGTTTTTGGCGAAAAAACCTTTAACGTAATGAACTTGATCTCGTTGAAGGAACCTGATAGCTTTTTATAAAAATATAGTAGCGAAAAACCTTTGCTAAAGAGGTCACTCCCGGTGAAGGGATCTCGGCTCTTTCCTCGTGGAATGAGGTGCAGGATATTCCAACTGAATACCACGATGCAAAGCAACTTTTAATCGACTATATTGAAGTTATTACCCTGACGTAAACTTCTGCCCAAGGGGTCACTCCCGGTGAAGGGATCTCGGCCCTTGCCTCGTCGAATGAGGTGCGGGATATTCTAACTGAATATCACTATGCAAAACAAAAGTAAACATCTTTGTAATAACACTTTTTAAAATTTGTTCCAACAACATCAAATATAGGTTTGTTTTATCCTTGCATTGATAAGAATCAATGCAGTCCCATCATTCATTCACACCAGAAAATAACGAAAAATAAAATGTACGTATATGCCATCCGCATTCGCCTCTGGGTCCCGTCATCACCCGTTAGGTTACTTAACTAACGACAGAGCGGGGGCTGGACTAGCGCGGGTGTAAAACATATACAACATCTAATAGTATAAATACCAATATACAATAATCGCTCCAGGCGTGATAATATGCAACATTACAGAAAAGTAATAAGCATCACAGAACAATACAGATAATCTGGGATCCCCGGGTTTCACAGAGCCGCTACTGAAACCCGACGTTCCCCTGGTCATGTGGATAGCCTGTGCAATGAAACCTAGACCCCTACGGGTGCGGCAAGTTACCCGCCAAAACCTGAAGCGAGGTGGTCCCCACAGCATAGTGAATGGAACACCCGGCACTTCACGGAATCCGGTAAATTGAGCACCCCTCTTTGGGTCAACCTATACCCCCTACGAGTGTGGCGAATAGTTTGCCAATTCTAGAGTAAGGTCCCTTTGCCTCTCAAAGCCATGAGATACGGACCCGTTGCCCTCCAGAACCCGGCTATCCGTGCACTCTTTCACGGGATAAACCTAGTACAGAAATAAAAATATGTACAACGGGTACATCGACCTCGACCCGGTCGTGCCCCCAAAAGAATATTATACAAACAGGCAGTGACGGCAGTCCACATGTTGGACGCTCGCCCCGCAATATCAAATGTATAAATAAATCCAAGCTGCACTATCATTGCACCCTGCTATCCACCACGACAAATCTGCAACATCACAGCACAACACAGAACATCAATGCGAATGTCACGTTCGCAAACCCGTTTAAAAGAACTATAGCAATCAGACGCGGTTTACCGATCAAATGACATTCCCGGTCGGAGATATAATGTAAATACTGCATACTAACAAATTTAAAATTTCGATCGACTAAATTTCTCGAAGTGGGCGCCACGAACAACTGGTGTACAGTAATAAAATCTGGGCCCAAAAGAAACATTCCAGAAACCACAATTTACTGTGAAGAACTTACTGTAGAAAATTGGTGTTCCAATCCCACAAACAGGCGGCGGATCCGCGGCCAAAACTTGGCTTGGGCCGCGGATCCGCGGCAGTACTGTTGATTTGGCCCACCAAATTTCACCAGTATTCTTAAAAAAGCCTGCTGAATTTTCTGTAGTGCTCAAAATAATTTTAGGGCATGATTAAAAATCGACAGAAAGTTTGGTATAGAAAATTGTAGTTTCGGAAATTCCGTTCGATCGATCTTTTAAATGCGTTAGCATAAATTAGTATAGCTTAATGGTGAGGCTCTGATACCACTGTAAGTCCACGGTAGCGCCCCGGCTGTCTAACAGACGCCAAATGCGGAACAAAAACTTTTTACAACTGGCGCTATCGCGTACTATAACCCGGATCTGCCATTAAAGCTAAACAAACAAACTACAAAGTGGGTAGAAGTGTTATACCGAACGATCCGAGTCCTTCGGTCTTCGACCATCATCCCACGCTTGTTGCGGCTGCTCCGATCTCCTGAATCACCAATCTTCTCGTCCAGGTGTCACCACGTCGACGGATCTTTAAACGGGCTCCCGCCTCTGAACCGAGGCAACTCGATCGTCAAGTTTGCTAAAAGAGACGACCAAGATGATGTAGAGAATGAGTAGAACACTTTGTCTCGTTACGTCCAAGGCTATGGACGAACGGTTAATGAAGTTGCCATTTGGAATCGGGTGAAAAGAGAAGCTGATCACATCTAATTTCTATGCACCAAATCTTATATCTTTTCAAAACAACAACCATAAGCTTTCATCAAGGGGTGGCCGGCCATTTAAGGAGAGGGGGGAGGTGAGTGTAGGAGAGGGAGGGTGACTCTAACAATGAAGTTTATCATGACTCACTAATGACACCTAGTGTGAACACAATAATGAAAGTGATGATTCATAACCATAGTCATCAACTCATTTAAAGCACCATTTATGACCAAATGACTCACTAGCCTTGTCACCCTCTCTAGAACCTTCTAGAACACTGACTCACCTCATCAAGAAAAGATAAATCCGTATTTAACCGAATGTCAAAATACGGCTGATAGAAAACTGGAAACTGGCAACTTCCAAAAGTGATCCAGAAACGAATTTTAGGATAACCCCGTATCAGTATAAACATACCCGCATTTGTATTACGACCGAATACAAATGCAACTGAGACAAAGATATTATATCTACACAGTATAATACTAGGTTCCGGCTTAAACCAAAGCCTGCCAGTATTATCTGCCCGAAAAACGACACGTGCGAAAACGCACGTGTTTTTTTTCGAACCTTACCATATCACCATACGGCCTCTACAACGTTTCGCCCGAACTTGGGAAAGTGTCTGTGGGGGACTCTAATGACTCATCAACACATCGGCACTGGGTATAACCATTAGCACGTCAGAGGTACAAGCTGCACGTAACGTTTTGCCTATGTATTGATTGGAAGGGAAGCTGACGAGCGAACTCATCTATAAACCTTACTGAGCCTGACAGTGACAATGTATATACAGTCCGGTCCGTTCGTCTAAAGAGTATCGCATATCGAATCTAGGGGGTTGGATAAAGTCAGACCCCTAATAACGCGATAAATCGTGTCGGTATGAAGCCCATCACCACCTGAGAAACTACTGATCCAAATCAGTAATTCTCCACTACCTCGGCCGAGGATTCCTAGTGATGGCCACCCGTGCACTGCGCGACATCAACCCCCAATACCGGGAGAGACGAACCCCCGACGATCCGCTCACTTTCTTCCAATGTGGCTCGGGACTGTACCCAACTAAAACCTGTTTGCACAACTCCTTTGAGCATGGTAGGGTAGTAATCTAAGCACAGTGGGAACTCACACGAGACAAATGACGATCTCAGGTCGATGAACTAACCTGTACACATGTCACCAGGGAACTGCTATCTGACGATATGTATAATACCAACTAGCATGTTCCCAGTGAGTCCTGTCCGGTGTATTCATAACCCAATGAGCACCTGTACACATCTTAGGTGATCCTACTGACACCAATGGCTTGTGAGACCGGCAATCGCCCCTCGTCGGGGTCTCGACTGTATACACTAGTCTACTCTGGAGTATCGATGCCCTGTCTCGAAACTCCCACGACTAGGGACACTTTAAGGATGTGCTTACAGACCCCAGCTCCCACGTATATGATCGCCCTCATATTGCTGGTAGTCAAGCAAGAATCCTATAGGCTCTATCATCATGCAATAGTGAACTAAAGCATGTATACGATGATAAAGACAAACCAGATAGCATACTATCATCTTGAGCAAGACTATCATATCGGTATAGGTCCTGCCTCAATCATTGCAATCACGTACCTGCGATCCAATAATTGACTTTGAGGGAACTATCTCCAACACATAGTCCATGAGTTTAAGGACCCCACAGTCCAATGTTAGTTTAAAGACATCACGGTCGAGGTTAAGGACATCATAGTCCATGGGTTTAAGGACCCCACAGTCCAATGTTAGTTTAAAGACATCACGGTCGAGGTTAAGGACATCATAGTCCATGAGTTTAAGGACCCCACAGTCCAGGTTAAGGACATCATAGTCCGTGAGTTTAAAGACATCACGGTCAAGGTTAAGGACATCATAGTCCGTGAGTTTAAAGACCTCACAGTCAAGATTAAGGACATCATAGTCCATGAGTTTAAAGACTCATAGTCAAGATTAAGGACATCATAGTCCGTGAAATGTGTGGTCGTCTGAACCCGTCACCTCTCTGAAGACGTTGAAAGATTACAACGACAAATATCAGAGGAGTGAAGAGATGTACCCTCGAACCAAAGTGGATTAAGTGATCTGTAGTCCAATTTGGAACTAAGATCAATTAATTGTATTATGAGCACATTGGCTCAGTTAAATCTGAATTGGGGACTTATGGCCAACTTGGGCTAAGTCCAATTAAATTTGAAGTGTTGGCCTTTTGTTGGACCATTGGACATTTTTCTGGGTTCAGCCCCTCATCATTTAGCAATGCTTAAAGAAGGGTTTGAGGGCTTTGGTAACATTTTTGGTCTTTGACTGAGTATTAAACATTATAACTTTGAATTTTATTCAATTTTGAGATTCAGTTGAAGGGGAGGTTTTTGCCTCTGGAGAATTAGCCAATTTGGCTAACAATAGTGTTAAACACTAGAGCACAACAGTGTTAAACACTGAAAATAAAACTCTCAAACTAGTGTTAAACACAAGAAGACAACAGTGTTAAACACTGGAAATACAATTCTCAATTTAGTGTTAAACACTGAAAATAAAACTCTCAAATTAGTGTTAAACACTAGAGAGGAAAGGGGTCACGTGGGGACACGTGAGAGCACCAAAAGGTGGGGCCAGATCTCCTTTACTTTGTTCTGCAGATAAGTGTTAAACACTTTTTTGATTTTCTGGCCATCGCGTGTTGGCACGTGATGGAGATTTATACGCTGATTGTTTAAGCGTTTATCAAGAGGTCACGTGGTAACACATGAGAGCACCCAAGTTATAATCTGCCTTTGCTTTTATTTTCTCTGTTTTAGAGGTCACGTGGGTACACGTGAGACGTTGCCTCAAAGCTTTTCTTTTCATTCTTTGGGGGATCTGTTTAGAGGTCACGTGGGGACACGTGATGGAGATCTTTCAAGTCTCTGTTATTTTTAAGAATTAAATTCTCTGTAGGGTTAAACCCTAATTATGTTTTAGGGGAATTAAATTCCCATGTATATGAAAGAATTAAATTCTTATGTAGGGTTAAACCCTAATTTTGTCCATCTTGAAGGAATTAAATTCCTATAATTTTAAGAGAATTAAATTCTCATATTGGGTTAAACCCTAGTTTTATCTTGAAGGAATTGAATTCCTGTGAGTTTGAGAGAATTAAATTCCCATATAGGGTTAAACCCTGATTCTGTCTTGAAGGAATTAAATTCCTATGATTTTGGGAGAATAGAATTCTCATGCAGGGTTGAACCCTAACTTTATTTGGAGGAATTAAATTCCTATAAATTTGAGAGAATTAAATTCTCATATAAGGTTAAACCCTAGTTTTATCTTGGAGGAATTAAATTCCTATAAATTTGGGAGAATTAAATTCTCTAAACTCAATTCTTCCTCTAGGTTTTGGATCTGCATGGCAGAATCTCAACCCGATGAGAATTAAATTCTCAACATATGGGGAGATTTGCTTCTGCAGATTTTCAACCATAGGAAAAACTAAGTTCTTTTACAGAAGAGTTAAACTCTTAGATTGAGAATTAAATTCTCTTTTGTTTTGTGAAGCTTTGATCCCTTTACCTTTTCTCACCTAGGGTTTTCTTTCTTGAGAATTAAATTCTCCTTTCTTTTCTCTCTGTTATTTGCCTTTCGAAAATTTCAAGATCCCAAAATTCTCTATCTTTCTCTTCTCTTCTTAGCTCCTATTTATAGGGGAAGGAAAAGAATCAATTTGTTTAGTAAATCTTTCATTGAAAGATTTTGTTTGTTTTCATAATTAATATGATCCTTTAGATCACTCAGTGAATTTTATTCACCGTTGGATTTCTAATTCAAAAGATATTCTGTTTGTTATTCTTGGTGAGATTTATAGAAATCTTACCTTGTCTAAATCTTTCCATAAATTGGTGATTTTTAACCACCCTTGGATTTTTAATCCAACGGTGCTACTCTTTACAGAGCACAATCTTTTTGTTTGGAATGATCTAAATAAATATTAGGGTTTTTTAATTCCCTTAATTTAGAATTTAATTCTATTAGTTCAGAAGGTTTAGATACCTATCATGTATGAGCACGTGACCCCACTGTTTAAGCTTTTAGCCAGAATTTAATTCTGTTATATTTAAAGCATTTTGGAATTATCGCGTGTGAGCACGTGATGCCCCATTGGGGTTTTTCTTTGTTATTTTATTATACTTTTAATTCTTTTTAGTGGGTTTAAAGGC
Source organism: Agapanthus africanus (assembly GCA_030015575.1). Taxonomy (NCBI): domain Eukaryota; kingdom Viridiplantae; phylum Streptophyta; class Magnoliopsida; order Asparagales; family Amaryllidaceae; genus Agapanthus; species Agapanthus africanus. Next base: position 385,951,020 of record CM057345.1, on the reverse strand, counting down.
CCATCACGTGTTGGCACATGACCCCACTGATTAATTATTCCCAATTATTTATTTTATTCAGTGCCTACAAGCTTTGACTGTAAATGGTCACGTGTCTGCACGTGATGCCCGGTCACATGTGAGCACGTGATGCCTCATAACTTTTGATCCCGGATGAATTATGAGGTCCATAATATATCAAATCGAAGGATTTTTCAAGGCACTTTTGATACCATCAGAATTTGGAAGTTTCTCATTCAAGAGTTTGTCAAAATGCAGCCCGGAAAATATTGGTTCGCATTTTCTTCCTTAGATTACACGTGCATAGCATATTTGCTCATAACATTTGATCCTGGATGAATTATGAAGCCCATAATATATCAAATCGAAGGATTTTTCGAGATGCTTTCTATACCATCAGAAATTAGCCTTTTCACATTTGGAAGTTTATCAAAATACAGCCCGGAAAATACTGATTCACATTTTCTTAAACGTATCGCTGCCATTAGATTCCTTGGGCTCTTTTGCGCAGAAATTTTTTGGCGGGAACAAATGCCCCCCACTATTTTGCCCACGTAAGTATATACGTAGGTGAAGTAGTGCAGAGTAATTCATAACGTATTACCAGTTTTGGGTTGGTATATAATTTTCAGAATCTTGATCTGAGAAGATAACGAGCGGACACAAGCGTCGTCATTTATCATTGACTCAAATCTCGACTCTTAAGGGATACAGTTCCAAACCCTCACCTCCATGAGCTGCACCCTTCTATTTCTTTATGTTTTACTCTGGCGTGAAGTAGTTTATATGCTCATGAGTAACTTCTCCATTTCAGTGGCATGTAGCTTTGGCAAGTGTAGCCCATAGATGGTAGATAACAGTTCATATTGAACTCTTTATAAGGTAGCGATGGCTTAGGAAACAGGGTTAGGATCTGTTGCCTAAGACTTTCCAACTTTATGAGCCGTGAGGGTCTCACAAAGGCTTTTCTCCCTACGAGTCATGAGGATCTCGTAGGTGTTTTTCTCCTTAGGAGTCGTGAGGACTCCTAAGTGCGTTTTCTCCTGAGAATCGTAAGGATCTTACAAGAGAATTTTCTTTATGCGTAGGGACACTGATTTCCCCGCAAATTGAGACGAATCGAGAGATTCTCGCAAAGACACCGATTTCCTTGCGGGTCGAAACGAATCGAGAGGTTCTCGCCAAGGACGCTGATTTCCCTGAATCGAGTTCAGATCTGCTGCCTAAGACTTTTCAACTTTATGAGCCGTGAGGGTCTCATAAAGATCTTTATTTTTCTCCCTATGAGTCGAGAGGATCACGTAGGTGTATTTTCTCCTTAGGAATCATGAGGATTCCTAAGTGTGTTTTCTCTTGAGAGTCGTAAGGATCTCACAAGAGAATTTTCTTCCTTACAAGTCAAGAGGACTCGTAAGTGATTGATGAGTTGACCTACTCCCGAGTCAAAGCATTGCTTCAACAGGGAGGTCGAGGGTTGACTTTGGTTTGTCTGTGCACCGCCGAGTGATGAAACTGGGAACTTTGTCGCGGCTCCGCTTTACTGACGTCATATATTCCTGCAGAGACATTGATTTCTTTGCGGGTCGGCGCGAATCGAGATGTTCTCGTCAAGGACGTTGATTTCCCTGAATCGAGATTTTTTCCAAGGACACTGATTTCCCTGGGGTTGAGACTAATCAAGGTATTCCTGCAAAGACGTTGATTTCTCTGCGGGTCGACGCGAATCGAGATGCTCTCGTCAAGGACACTGATATCCCTGAATCGAGATTTTTGCTAAGGACACTGATTTCCCTGGAGTTGAAACGAATCGAGTTATTCCTGCAAAGACACTGATTTCTCTGCGGGTCGACGCGAATCGAGGTGCTCTCGTCAAGGACACTGATTTCCCTGAATTGAGGTTTTTTCCAAGGACACTGATTTCCCTGGAGTCAAAACGAATCGAAGTATTCCTGCAAAGACACTGATTTCTCTGCGGGCCGACGTGAATCGAGATGCTCTCGTCAAGGACACTGTCTTCCCTGAATCGAGGTTTTTGCCAAGGACACTGATTTCCCTGGGGTTTAGACTAATCGAGCTATTCCTACAAAGACGATGATTTCTATGCGGGTCGACGCGAATCGAGATGAAGGACACTGATTTCCCTGAATCGAGGAGGTTGCCAAGGACACTGATTTCCCTAGGGTTGAGACGAGTCGAGGTATTCCAGCAAAGACGATGATTTCTCTGCGGGTCGACGCGAATCGAGATGCTCTCGTCAAGGACGCTGATTTCCCTGAATCGAGGAGGTTGCTAAGGACACTGATTTCCTCGGAGTTGAAACGAATCGAGGTATTTCTGCAAAGACGCTGATTTCTCTGTGGGTCGATGCGAATCGAGGTTCTCTCGTCAAGGACGCTGATTTCCCTGAATCGAGGTATTTACAAAGGACGCTAATTCCCCTGGGGTTGGTTGACTTATTTCCGAGACGGAGCGTTGATCCGGCAAGGAGGTCATTGGTTGACTCTAGGTTGTCTGTAGACCGTAGAGTCTTGGAACTAGGGACTTTGTCGTGGCTCCGTTTGGTGATGCTGCGTCCGAATCCTGTTGGAATGAGGAGGATCACCATTGCTGGTTTTTAGGCTGTAGATGTTGCCGTTAAGGTTTGGAACTAGGGACTTTGCCATGGCTCCACTTCGTTGCGATTCTGAGGTCGGTTGTTGACGTCACGTCTGCATCTGGTTGGAGTGAGGATAAACGCCGTTGGTGATCTCTAGGCTGTCTGTGAACCGTCAAGATTTGGAACTAGAGGACTTTGCCATGGTTCCGTTGTTTTGACCCTGGGGTCGTTTGTTAACGTCGCATCTGCATCCTGGTTGGAGTGAGGAGAAACGTCGTTGGTGATCTCGAGGCTGTCTGTGAACCGTCGAGATTTGGAACTAGAGGACTTTGCCATGGTTCCGTTGTTTTGACCCTGGGGTTGTTTGTTGACGTCGCATCTGCATCCTGGTTGGAGTGAGGAGAAACGCTGTTGGTGATCTCTAGGCTGTCTATGAACCGTCAAGATTTGGAACTAGGGGACTTTGCCATGGTTCCGTTGTTTTGACCCTGGGGTCGTTTGTTGACGTCACATCTGCATCCTGCTGGAGAAAGGAGAAACACCGTTGGTGATCTCTAGGTTGTCTGTGAACCGTCGAGATTTGGAACTTGGGGACTTTGTCGTGGCTCCGTTTGTTGATGTTGCGTCTGCATCCGATTGGAGGGAGGAAGAAGGCTGGTGTTGATCTCTAAGCTGTCGATGTTGACGTCGAGACCCTGAAGCTAGGAATCTTCCTTCACTTCGTTTGTTGACATTGTGTCTGCAATACTGCGACGAATGTCAAGATTGTCTTTAGGTTGTCTATGAACCGTCGAGATTTGGCTTCGCTTCGACGAAGCCCGGTGGGACGATATGGTTCCCTTCTCGTTTATGCCCATGGATTGTATACAGGGGTCACTGTGACCTCACCTGCAGGGCAAAACGTTTCATTCTTTCATTTCATTCATTTTTTTTAATTCTTTCCGCGATGCTCTATCATTTCAGCTTTTTATATCGCGAAAATCGCGATTGCCCAATCATTTCGGCTATTTTTTGCAGTGCCCAATCATTTCGGCTATTTGTTTTATTTTTACCCGCTGTTTTTTATTGCGAGTTGCCCAATCATTTCAGCTATTTTGTATGCATACATTTTTACTTGCTGATTTTGTTGCAAGTTACCCCATCATTTCGTCTACTTCATATGCATTTTTGGCTCGCTAATTTTTTATCACGAGTGTGGAACTTGGAATCTGGTGCCAATCTCAGCATCAGTATCGCTACAACTGGAATATTGCCAGGAGCGAATCATCATTTGCCATGAAAGGACTTGGAATTTGATACCGATTTAAGCATCAGCATCGCTACAGCTGGGATATTTCCAGGAGCGAATCATCATTTGCCTCTGTCGATGTCGAACAAAGATGGCTTAGCAAACAGGGTTAGGATCCCGTTGACTAAGGCTTTTGACTTCATGAGCCGTAAGGGTCTCATAAAGGTATTTCTCCCTACGAGTCGTGAGGATCTCGTAGGTGCGTTTTCTCCTTAGGAATCGTGAGGATTCCTAAGTGTTGTTCTCTTATAAGACTTAAGGATCTTACAAGTGTGTTTTCTCCTTACAAGTCGAGAGGACCTACAAGTGTTTGTTCACCGTGTGAGCATATCCCTAGTCGCTGGTGAGACTCTGTTAGGGAAATGTTCATTCGTGCCCGTGGATTGCATACAAGAGTCAATATTGAACTGCTTGTAGGGAAAAATTGAAGATTGTGATGGCTTAAGAACAGATTTAGATCCCTGTAACTTAAGGCTTTTGAACCCTATGAGCCGTGAGGGTCTCAAAGGGGAATTCTCCTTACGAGTCGTGAGGATCTCGTAAGTGTAGGTTCTCCTTAAGAATCATGGGGATCCCTAAGTGTGTTTCTCTTTTGTGAGTCGTAAGGATCTCACGCAGGTGGTCTCTCCTTATAGGGTCGAGAGGACCCTGCAAGTGTCTTTTAACGAGATTGCGCCCTTTCGGGTTTTCACAAACACTCGCCGGTAGCCCTGCCGTTTTTACTCACGGAGCCCTTTCAGGTTTTCATCCGTGCCCATTTCGCTTGTGGACAAACCCTTTTTTTTTATTACCACGCCAGCCTGGGGATGCCGCGGTCCGTAGTAGTTTATAGACGTCTCGGTCAGTTGCAAGTTTTAGGACATAGTGGTCCATTATTAGTTTAAGGACGTTTCGGTCCGTCGTTAGTTTAAGGACGTTTCGGTCCGTCGCCAGTTTTAGGACATAGTGGTCCACTGTTAGTTTAAGGATGTTTCGGTCCGTCGCCAGTTTTAGGACATAGTGGTCCATTGTTAGTTTAAGGACGTTTCGGTCCGCAGTTACCGTATTTGAGGCGAATTTCTAGCTTACGGACTTTTCGGTCCATGGGGCTTTCTCTATGAATGAGCACGATGCCCCCGGCATGTCCACCTTTTTAGGGGCATGAAGTTGTGGCGGGTTCACCTTCTTGTTTTCAGATAATGCAAACTTGCCTTATTGGTATTGGTCTTCAACCCAATTTTTGAAGACGTAGCAGTCTTCGATCGGATGGCCCAATACTCGGTGGTAAGGGCAGTAATTAGGATCGTTGACGTCATTCGGTCGCGTTGGGTGTCTCGACTCCGGTAGAGCGATGAGCCCATTGCGCACTGCCAGTTCAAATAGTTTCCTTGTTTTATCCAGCGGAAACGAGTAAGGACGTCTCAACTTCTCATCGAGGGATTGCCGCTTGTTGCTTTGGCGAACAACCGGTCTCGGGCCACTCGGTTGTTGTTGAGCGTTGGCGACGAAGGTTGCTTTCCCTTTGCCCTTTTCATTCCAAGGCTCTGTCTTTGAAGAGGAAGGTCTATGGCCCATCTGGTCCATTTGGGCCAGCTTGTCTATCAGGGCCTGGAAGGTGGTCGACTTGAAAAACATAATGAATTGGGATATGGTCGCCTGCGGATCAAGAGTGCCCACGAACATTCCCACCGTAGGCGCTTCTTCTATGCGTTGTTCGCACTTCAATCTTAGGTTGCGCCACCGTATCGCATACTGAACCCATGTTTCGCCTGGTTTCACCCTGGCATTGATCAAAGCCGTGATTGGGGTGCGTACGCTGGCGCTTACGAAACGCTGGGTGAATAACAGCTCTATCTCCGTGAATGTTTTAACGGAGTCATTTGGAAGCTCCGAATACCATTCGAAGGCCGTCTCTGCCAAACTGCCAACGAATTGGCGAAGCAGTAGCTTATCATCACCTCCGGTGTTGCCGCACAGAGCCCTAAATTGAGCGACATGCTGATGCGGATTTCCAGTCCCTTATATACATGGAATTTGGGGATCGTGTATCCCGGCGGGTACTTTATTTGGTCATACCAACCTGGATAGGGTCGTCCAGTTTTAACAATTTGCCCAGCCGCTTCATTCGCCAGGTGAACTCGTATCTGCTGAGCGATGTAATCATCCAGGGCAGCTTTGGAGATTGTCTCCTCCTTGGCTGTTGACAGAGCCGGCAGAGGATTTGATGTCTCTCCTCTATCATCTTCAATTATTACTGGAGGATCTTCGGCTGGGGGATCCGGCTGGATCATCATGCCCACCATCTCTTTGAATAGAAGGGCTATTTGTTTTATATTGGCCGCTTGTTCCGCAGCCTCTTTTTCTTTCTTCTCAAGCATTCTCCGAAGGAATTCGGCATCAGTTTCCTGCTCACAGCGCTGCTCCGAGGATGTTTCCGGGCTTGTTTTCGGTCCCGTAAGTGCGGCCATAGCTGTTAGCATTTCTTGAAGCTTCTATTGCTGCTCTTGAGCCTTGGTCACTGATCATGTAAGCGGTGGATGGCTTGTTGGGATACGGCTATCCTCTTTCCCAGATTCCATATAGATAGTATGTACCATCATGCCCCCAGACTTGGGGCGTTTGGGTTTAGTGGTCTTGCGATTCGTTGCAGACACAGGGATTTTCTCCGGCCTGCTCCTCTTATGGGCGGTCGAAGTCGAGGGGGCCGTTGCAGTGGGCACCCAAGTAGCTGTCGCCTTTTGTGGCTTGACAGGATGGTCCTCTTCTCGTTGAACTTTCACTTTTTTTTGTCAGCGAGGATAGTCTTGATCTACCACGGAGTCCTGGACCTGTCGCCAGACTTTGTAGATTTTGGAGGACAGCCGCTGAGGGGAGTGTTCTAGCTTTGCTTCCGTGACATTCTCCACGGATGGAGGAGATCTTTTCAGTACGGCGGTAGGAGAGTTCCTACGCACCTTGTTCAACAACTCGAAACTGTTCCCGGTTGGAACAGCAGCATTGACTTCCACCGTTGGGGCTGGTGGAGTTAACCCAGAGGAGGAGTTGCCCCTAGCCTTCCTTACTCAGCGCCAGTGGCGACGTCGAGCATGTCGTGCGGATGAACTGGCTCAGTTACGGGGATAGCTTCATATTGCCCCCCGCTTTGAAAAGAGGCTGTTGTTGGTGCCAGCCTATCGAAAGCAGACTTCCGAGCAGGTGAAGCAGCCTCGACGATTTCGCCTGAAACGGGAGCTGAAATAGTCAGTCTTGTGAAGACCAACCCTTTGGCGGGTGAAGCCGCTTTGTCAAATTCGAGAGCAGGAATGGCTATCCTTTTTGGGATAACCCTTTCTGGTATCACGAGCTTCTTCATGGAACCAAATAAGCTTTGGCCCAGTCTGTCAAAGACCGAAGCACTGGATTTGGGCGACCCGTTGAGAGGGGCCGCTGTAGATGCAAGCCGATCAAAGACCGACTTCTTGGGAGCTTCTTGCGATGGTACAGGGGCGCTGAAGCTCATCGGTGGGAGCGTGGTCCCGAAGAACAATCCAGTGGTGGCCTGAGTCACCTGTTCCACCGGTATAGCGAAGATGGAGGCTGCTTGGGGCCCATAAGTCATTCTTCCGGACGGGACGGAGCGAGTGTTGCAGTTGCAGTTAGTGCAGTTTGAAGCCATTGATCTTCTGTTTTCTGCACGGACCAAGACACCAAATTTTAGTACCTCCAAATCCACAGGCAACCATAGCAAACCGCGATTCGTTCGTGAACACGACACACGAAGTGTGGAGTGGAAAGAGGAAAAGGTCCCACCGGGCGTGCCAGAATCTGTTCCCCTCCTAAAGACGCGGCAGAGACGCAGCGAACGTCTAGCCGGAATTTCGGGACAGATGCTAATTGATGCTATCCGTCCACCTCTCCGAAGATGCCAAGTTGATTTATGGCACCACGTATCGATGGTTTAAATGGATGCGGCCGATGTAGCAGGCTTCGTCAGATTCCTCCTCATTTGAGGGGTTTTTGATTATGTGGACGCTCTTCCCTGCAGGCGCAAGCCACTGCAGTTAATTACGCTACCGCATCGCGATAACAACTTTCTCCTTCTCCATATGGTCACTTCGTGTCATGGGAGTTTGTTTTGTGTTTGGTTTCCCGTGGATTGTATACGGAGACTAATTTATGTTGTCGCCCGTAGGGCGTGGACTAGTCCAAATCCGTATCTTTCTTAGATTTGGGTTTGAGGGGTTGGGTTTAAGGATACGTTAACCTCATTTGAGAATAAGATCAACTTAAACGTTTGTTAAGGATACGTCAATCTCATCTTAGACTAAGATCAACTTAACGGGATCGTTTAGATCCAACAAGAGAGCAATTGTGCTCTATTATTTAGTTTAGTGACATTGCGGTCGATTAGTTTAAGGACATTACGGTCCATTGTTAGTTTAAGAACATCTCGGTCCAATGTTAGTTTAAAGATATCACGGTCGAGGTTAAGGACATCATAGTCCATGAGTTTAAGGACCCCACAGTCTAATGTTAGTTTAAAGACATCACGGTCGAGGTTAAGGACATCATAGTCCATGAGTTTAAGGACCCCACAGTCCAATGTTAGTTTAAAGACATCACGGTCGAGGTTAAGGACATCATAGTCCATGGGTTTAAGGACCCCACAGTCCAATGTTAGTTTAAAGACATCACGGTCGAGGTTAAGGACATCATAGTCTATGAGTTTAAGGACCCCACAGTCCAGGTTAAGGACATCATAGTCCGTGAGTTTAAAGACCTCACGGTCAAGGTTAAGGACATCATAGTCCGTGAGTTTGAAGACCTCACAGTCAAGGTTAAGGACATCATAGTCCATGAAATTTGTGGTCGTCGGGACCCGTCACCTCTCGGAAGACGTTGAAGGATTACAACGACAAATATCAGAGGAGTGAAGAGATGTACCCTCGAACCAAAGTGGATTAAGTGATCTGTAGTCCAATTTGGAACTCAGATCAATTAATTATATTATGAGCACATTGGCTCAGTTAAGTCTGAATTGAGGACTTATGGCCAACTTGGGCTAAGTCCAATTAAATTTGAAGTGTTGGCCCTTTGTTGGACCATTGGACATTTTTCTGGGTTCAGCTCCTCATCCTTTAGCAATGCTTAAACAAGAGTTTGAGAGCTTTGGTAACATTTTTGGTCTTTGACTGAGTATTAAACATTATAGCTTTGGATTTTACTCAATTTTGAGATTCAGTTGAAGGGGAGGCTTTTGCCTCTGGAGAATTAGCCAATTTGGCTAACAATAGTGTTAAACACTAGAGCACAACAGTGTTAAACACTGAAAATAAAACTCTTAAATTAGTGTTAAACACTAGAAGACAACAGTGTTAAACACTGGAAATACAATTCTCAATTTAGTGTTAAACACTAGAAATAAAATTCTCAAACTAGTGTTAAACACAGAAAATAAAACTCTCAAATTAGTGTTAAACACTAGAGAGGAAGGGGGTCACGTGGGGACACGTGAGGGCACCAAAAGGTGGGGCCAGATCTCCGTTACTTTGTTCTGCAGATAAGTGTTAAACACTTTTTGACTTTCTGGCCATCACGAGTAGGCACGTGATGGAGATTTATACGCTGATTGTTAAAGCGTTTATCAAGGGGTCACGTGGTAACACGTGAGAGCGCCCAAGTTATAATCTGCCTTTGCTTTTATTTTCTCAATTTTGGAGGTCACGTGGGTACACGTGAGACGTTGCCTCAAAGCTTTTCTTTTCATTCTTTGGGGGATCTGTTTAGAGGTCACGTGGGGACATGTGATGGAGATCTTTCAAGTCTCTATTATTTTTAAGAATTAATTTCTCTGTAGGGTTAAACCCTAATTATATTTTAGGGGAATTAAATTCCCATGTATATGAAAGAATTAAATTCTTATGTAGGGTTGAACCCTAATTTTTTCCATCTGGAAGGAATTAAATTCCTATAATTTTAGGAGAATTAAATTCTCATATTGGGTTAAACCCTTGTTTTATCTTGAAGGAATTGAATTCCTGTGAGTTTGAGAGAACGAAATTCATATAGGGTTAAACCCTAATTCTGTCTTGAAGGAATTAAATTCCAATGATTTTGGGAGAATTGAATTCTCATGCAGGGTTGAACCCTAACTTTATTTGGAGGAATTAAATTCCTATAAATTTGAGAGAATTAAATTCTCATATAGGGTTAAACCCTAGTTTTATCTTGGAGGAATTAAATTCCTATAAATTTGGAAGAATTAAATTCTCTATACTCAATTCTCCCTCTAAGTTTTGGAAGTTTATCAAAATACAGCCCGGAAAATACTGATTCACATTTTCTTAAACGTATCGCTGCCATTAGATTCCTTGGGCTCTTTTGCGCAGAAATTTTTTGGCGGGAACAAATGCCCCCCACTATTTTGCCCACGTAAGTATATACGTAGGTGAAGTAGTGCAGAGTAATTCATAACGTATTACCAGTTTTGGGTTGGTATATAATTTTCAGAATCTTGATCTGAGAAGATAACGAGCGGACACAAGCGTCGTCATTTATCATTGACTCAAATCTCGACTCTTAAGGGATACAGTTCCAAACCCTCACCTCCATGAGCTGCACCCTTCTATTTCTTTATGTTTTACTCTGGCGTGAAGTAGTTTATATGCTCATGAGTAACTTCTCCATTTCAGTGGCATGTAGCTTTGGCAAGTGTAGCCCATAGATGGTAGATAACAGTTCATATTGAACTCTTTATAAGGTAGCGATGGCTTAGGAAACAGGGTTAGGATCTGTTGCCTAAGACTTTCCAACTTTATGAGCCGTGAGGGTCTCACAAAGGCTTTTCTCCCTACGAGTCATGAGGATCTCGTAGGTGTTTTTCTCCTTAGGAGTCGTGAGGACTCCTAAGTGCGTTTTCTCCTGAGAATCGTAAGGATCTTACAAGAGAATTTTCTTTATGCGTAGGGACACTGATTTCCCCGCAAATTGAGACGAATCGAGAGATTCTCGCAAAGACACCGATTTCCTTGCGGGTCGAAACGAATCGAGAGGTTCTCGCCAAGGACGCTGATTTCCCTGAATCGAGTTCAGATCTGCTGCCTAAGACTTTTCAACTTTATGAGCCGTGAGGGTCTCATAAAGATCTTTATTTTTCTCCCTATGAGTCGAGAGGATCACGTAGGTGTATTTTCTCCTTAGGAATCATGAGGATTCCTAAGTGTGTTTTCTCTTGAGAGTCGTAAGGATCTCACAAGAGAATTTTCTTCCTTACAAGTCAAGAGGACTCGTAAGTGATTGATGAGTTGACCTACTCCCGAGTCAAAGCATTGCTTCAACAGGGAGGTCGAGGGTTGACTTTGGTTTGTCTGTGCACCGCCGAGTGATGAAACTGGGAACTTTGTCGCGGCTCCGCTTTACTGACGTCATATATTCCTGCAGAGACATTGATTTCTTTGCGGGTCGGCACGAATCGAGATGTTCTCGTCAAGGACGTTAATTTCCCTGAATCGAGATTTTTTCCAAGGACACTGATTTCCCTGGGGTTGAGACTAATCAAGGTATTCCTGCAAAGACGTTGATTTCTCTGCGGGTCGACGCGAATCGAGATGCTCTCGTCAAGGACGCTGATATCCCTGAATCGAGATTTTTGCTAAGGACACTGATTTCCCTGGAGTTGAAACGAATCGAGTTATTCCTGCAAAGACACTGATTTCTCTGCGGGTCGACGCGAATCGAGGTGCTCTCGTCAAAGACACTGATTTCCCTGAATTGAGGTTTTTTCCAAGGACACTGATTTCCCTGGAGTCAAAACGAATCGAAGTATTCCTGCAAAGACACTGACTTCTCTGCGGGCCAACGTGAATCGAGATGCTCTCGTCAAGGACACTGTCTTCCCTGAATCGAGGTTTTTGCCAAGGACACTGATTTCCCTGGGGTTTAGACTAATCGAGCTATTCCTACAAAGACGATGATTTCTATGCGGGTCGACGCGAATCGAGATGAAGGACACTGATTTCCCTGAATCGAGGAGGTTGCCAAGGACACTGATTTCCCTAGGGTTGAGACGAGTCGAGGTATTCCAGCAAAGACGATGATTTCTCTGCGGGTCGACGCGAATCGAGATGCTCTCGTCAAGGACGCTGATTTCCCTGAATCGAGGAGGTTGCTAAGGACACTGATTTCCTCGGAGTTGAAACGAATCGAGGTATTTCTGCAAAGACGCTGATTTCTCTGTGGGTCGATGCGAATCGAGGTTCTCTCGTCAAGGACGCTGATTTCCCTGAATCGAGGTATTTGCAAAGGACGCTAATTCCCCTGGGGTTGGTTGACTTATTTCCGAGACGGAGCGTTGATCCGGCAAGGAGGTCATTGGTTGACTCTAGGTTGTCTGTAGACCGTAGAGTCTTGGAACTAGGGACTTTGTCGTGGCTCCGTTTGGTGATGCTGCATCCGAATCCTGTTGGAATGAGGAGGATCACCATTGCTGATTTTTAGGCTGTAGATGTTGCCGTTAAGGTTTGGAACTAGGGACTTTGCCATGGCTCCACTTCGTTGCGATTCTGAGGTCGGTTGTTGACGTCACGTCTGCATCTGGTTGGAGTGAGGATAAACGCCGTTGGTGATCTCTAGGCTGTCTGTGAACCGTCAAGATTTGGAACTAGAGGACTTTGCCATGGTTCCGTTGTTTTGACCCTGGGGTCGTTTGTTAACGTCGCATCTGCATCCTGGTTGGAGTGAGGAGAAACGTCGTTGGTGATCTCGAGGCTGTCTGTGAACCGTCGAGATTTGGAACTAGAGGACTTTGCCATGGTTCCGTTGTTTTGACCCTGGGGTTGTTTGTTGACGTCGCATCTGCATCCTGGTTGGAGTGAGGAGAAACGCTGTTGGTGATCTCTAGGCTGTCTATGAACCGTCAAGATTTGGAACTAGGGGACTTTGCCATGGTTCCGTTGTTTTGACCCTGGGGTCGTTTGTTGACGTCACATCTGCATCCTGCTGGAGAAAGGAGAAACACCGTTGGTGATCTCTAGGTTGTCTGTGAACCGTCGAGATTTGGAACTTGGGGACTTTGTCGTGGCTCCGTTTGTTGATGTTGCGTCTGCATCCGATTGGAGGGAGGAAGAAGGCTGGTGTTGATCTCTAAGCTGTCGATGTTGACGTCGAGACCCTGAAGCTAGGAATCTTCCTTCACTTCGTTTGTTGACATTGTGTCTGCAATACTGCGACGAATGTCAAGATTGTCTTTAGGTTGTCTATGAACCGTCGAGATTTGGCTTCGCTTCGACGAAGCCCGGTGGGACGATATGGTTCCCTTCTCGTTTATGCCCATGGATTGTATACAGGGGTCACTGTGACCTCACCTGCAGGGCAAAACGTTTCATTCTTTCATTTCATTCATTTTTTTTAATTCTTTCCGCGATGCTCTATCATTTCAGCTTTTTATATCGCGAAAATCGCGATTGCCCAATCATTTCGGCTATTTTTCGCAGTGCCCAATCATTTCGGCTATTTGTTTTATTTTTACCCGCTGTTTTTTATTGCGAGTTGCCCAATCATTTCAGCTATTTTGTATGCATACATTTTTACTTGCTGATTTTGTTGCAAGTTACCCCATCATTTCGTCTACTTCATATGCATTTTTGGCTCGCTAATTTTTTATCACGAGTGTGGAACTTGGAATCTGGTGCCAATCTCAGCATCAGTATCGCTACAACTGGAATATTGCCAGGAGCGAATCATCATTTGCCATGAAAGGACTTGGAATTTGATACCGATTTAAGCATCAGCATCGCTACAGCTGGGATATTTCCAGGAGCGAATCATCATTTGCCTCTGTCGATGTCGAACAAAGATGGCTTAGCAAACAGGGTTAGGATCCCGTTGACTAAGGCTTTTGACTTCATGAGCCGTAAGGGTCTCATAAAGGTATTTCTCCCTACGAGTCGTGAGGATCTCGTAGGTGCGTTTTCTCCTTAGGAATCGTGAGGATTCCTAAGTGTTGTTCTCTTATAAGACTTAAGGATCTTACAAGTGTGTTTTCTCCTTACAAGTCGAGAGGACCTACAAGTGTTTGTTCACCGTGTGAGCATATCCCTAGTCGCTGGTGAGACTCTGTTAGGGAAATGTTCATTCGTGCCCGTGGATTGCATACAAGAGTCAATATTGAACTGCTTGTAGGGAAAAATTGGAGATTGTGATGGCTTAAGAACAGATTTAGATCCCTGTAACTTAAGGCTTTTGAACCCTATGAGCCGTGAGGGTCTCAAAGGGGAATTCTCCTTACGAGTCGTGAGGATCTCGTAAGTGTAGGTTCTCCTTAAGAATCATGGGGATCCCTAAGTGTGTTTCTCTTTTGTGAGTCGTAAGGATCTCACGCAGGTGGTCTCTCCTTATAGGGTCGAGAGGACCCTGCAAGTGTCTTTTAACGAGATTGCGCCCTTTCGGGTTTTCACAAACACTCGCCGGTAGCCCTGCTGTTTTTACTCACGGAGCCCTTTCAGGTTTTCATCCGTGCCCATTTTGCTTGTGGACAAACCCTTTTTTTTTATTACCACGCCAGCCTGGGGATGCCGCGGTCCGTAGTAGTTTATAGACGTCTCGGTCAGTTGCAAGTTTTAGGACATAGTGGTCCATTATTAGTTTAAGAACGTTTCGGTCCGTTGTTAGTTTAAGGACGTTTCGGTCCGTCGTTAGTTTAAGGACGTTTCGGTCCGTCGCCAGTTTTAGGACATAGTGGTCCACTGTTAGTTTAAGGATGTTTCGGTCCGTCGCCAGTTTTAGGACATAGTGGTCCATTGTTAGTTTAAGGACGTTTCGGTCCGCAGTTACCGTATTTGAGGCGAATTTCTAGCTTACGGACTTTTCGGTCCATAGGGCTTTCTCTATGAATGAGCACGATGCCCCCGGCATGTCCACCTTTTTAGGGGCATGAAGTTGTGGCGGGTTCACCTTCTTGTTTTCAGATAATGCAAACTTGCCTTATTGGTATTGGTCTTCAACCCAATTTTTGAAGACGTAGCAGTCTTCGATCGGATGGCCCAATACTCGGTGGTAAGGGCAGTAATTAGGATCGTTGACGTCATTCGGTCGCGTTGGGTGTCTCGACTCCGGTAGAGCGATGAGCCCATTGCGCACTGCCAGTTCAAACAGTTTCCTTGTTTTATCCAGTGGAAACGAGTAAGGACGTCTCAACTTCTCATCGAGGGATTGCCGCTTGTTGCTTTGGCGAACAACCGGTCTCGGGCCACTCGGTTGTTGTTGAGCGTTGGCGACGAAGGTTGCTTTCCCTTTGCCCTTTTCATTCCAAGGCTCTGTCTTTGAAGAGGAAGGTCTATGGCCCATCTGGTCCATTTGGGCCAGCTTGTCTATCAGGGCCTGGAAGGTGGTCGACTTGAAAAACATAATGAATTGGGATATGGTCGCCTGCGGATCAAGAGTGCCCACGAACATTCCCACCGTAGGCGCTTCTTCTATGCGTTGTTCGCACTTCAATCTTAGGTTGCGCCACCGTATCGCATACTGAACCCATGTTTCGCCTGGTTTCACCCTCGCATTGATCAAAGCCGTGATTGGGGTGCGTACGCTGGCGCTTGCGAAACGCTGGGTGAATAACAGCTCTATCTCCGTGAATGTTTTAACGGAGTCATTTGGAAGCTCCGAATACCATTCGAAGGCCGTCTCTGCCAAACTGCCAACGAATTGGCAAAGCAGTAGCTTATCATCACCTCCGGTGTTGCAGCACAGAGCCCTAAATTGAGCGACATGCTGATGCGGATTTCCAGTCCCTTATATACATGGAATTTGGGGATCGTGTATCCCGGCGGGTACTTTATTTGGTCATACCAACCTGGATAGGGTCGTCCAGTTTTAACAATTTGCCCAGCCGCTTCATTCGCCAGGTGAACTCGTATCTGCTGAGCGATGTAATCATCCAGGGCAGCTTTGGAGATTGTCTCCTCCTTGGCTGTTGACAGAGCCGGCAGAGGATTTGATGTCTCTCCTCTATCATCTTCAATTATTACTGGAGGATCTTCGGCTGGGGGATCCGGCTGGATCATCATGCCCACCATCTCTTTGAATAGAAGGGCTATTTGTTTTATATTGGCCGCTTGTTCCGCAGCCTCTTTTTCTTTCTTCTCAAGCATTCTCCGAAGGAATTCGGCATCAGTTTCCTGCTCACAGCGCTGCTCCGAGGATGTTTCCGGGCTTGTTTTCGGTCCCGTAAGTGCGGCCATAGCTGTTAGCATTTCTTGAAGCTTCTATTGCTGCTCTTGAGCCTTGGTCACTGATCATGTAAGCGGTGGATGGCTTGTTGGGATACGGCTATCCTCTTTCCCAGATGCCATATAGATAGTATGTACCATCATGCCCCCAGACTTGGGGCGTTTGGGTTTAGTGGTCTTGCGATTCGTTGCAGACACAGGGATTTTCTCCGGCCTGCTCCTCTTATGGGCGGTCGAAGTCGAGGGGGCCGTTGCAGTGGGCACCCAAGTAGCTGTCGCCTTTTGTGGCTTGACAGGATGGTCCTCTTCTCGTTGAACTTTCACTTTTTTTTGTCAGCGAGGATAGTCTTGATCTACCACGGAGTCCTGGACCTGTCGCCAGACTTTGTAGATTTTGGAGGACAGCCGCTGAGGGGAGTGTTCTAGCTTTGCTTCCGTGACATTCTCCACGGATGGAGGAGATCTTTTCAGTACGGCGGTAGGAGAGTTCCTACGCACCTTGTTCAACAACTCGAAACTGTTCCCGGTTGGAACAGCAGCATTGACTTCCACCGTTGGGGCTGGTGGAGTTAACCCAGAGGAGGAGTTGCCCCTAGCCTTCCTTACTCAGCGCCAGTGGCGACGTCGAGCATGTCGTGCGGATGAACTGGCTCAGTTACGGGGATAGCTTCATATTGCCCCCCGCTTTGAAAAGAGGCTGTTGTTGGTGCCAGCCTATCGAAAGCAGACTTCCGAGCAGGTGAAGCAGCCTCGACGATTTCGCCTGAAACGGGAGCTGAAATAGTCAGTCTTGTGAAGACCAACCCTTTGGCGGGTGAAGCCGCTTTGTCAAATTCGAGAGCAGGAATGGCTATCCTTTTTGGGATAACCCTTTCTGGTATCACGGGCTTCTTCATGGAACCAAATAAGCTTTGGCCCAGTCTGTCAAAGACCGAAGCACTGGATTTGGGCGACCCGTTGAGAGGGGCCGCTGTAGATGCAAGCCGATCAAAGACCGACTTCTTGGGAGCTTCTTGCGATGGTACAGGGGCGCTGAAGCTCATCGGTGGGAGCGTGGTCCCGAAGAACAATCCAGTGGTGGCCTGAGTCACCTGTTCCACCGGTATAGCGAAGATGGAGGCTGCTTGGGGCCCATAAGTCATTCCTCCGGACGGGACGGAGCGAGTGTTGCAGTTGCAGTTAGTGCAGTTTGAAGCCATTGATCTTCTGTTTTCTGCACGGACCAAGACACCAAATTTTAGTACCTCCAAATCCACAGGCAACCATAGCAAACCGCGATTCGTTCGTGAACACGACACACGAAGTGTGGAGTGGAAAGAGGAAAAGGTCCCACCGGGCGTGCCAGAATCTGTTCCCCTCCTAAAGACGCGGCAGAGACGCAGCGAACGTCTAGCCGGAATTTCGGGACAGATGCTAATTGATGCTATCCGTCCACCTCTCCGAAGATGCCAAGTTGATTTATGGCACCACGTATCGATGGTTTAAATGGATGCGGCCGATGTAGCAGGCTTCGTCAGATTCCTCCTCATTTGAGGGGTTTTTGATTATGTGGACGCTCTTCCCTGCAGGCGCAAGCCACTGCAGTTAATTACGCTACCGCATCGCGATAACAACTTTCTCCTTCTCCATATGGTCACTTCGTGTCATGGGAGTTTGTTTTGTGTTTGGTTTCCCGTGGATTGTATACGGAGACTAATTTATGTTGTCGCCCGTAGGGCGTGGACTAGTCCAAATCCGTATCTTTCTTAGATTTGGGTTTGAGGGGTTGGGTTTAAGGATACGTTAACCTCATTTGAGAATAAGATCAACTTAAACGTTTGTTAAGGATACGTCAATCTCATCTTAGACTAAGATCAACTTAACGGGATCGTTTAGATCCAACAAGAGAGCAATTGTGCTCTATTATTTAGTTTAGTGACATTGCGGTCGATTAGTTTAAGGACATTACGGTCCATTGTTAGTATAAGAACATCTCGGTCCAATGTTAGTTTAAAGATATCACGGTCGAGGTTAAGGACATCATAGTCCATGAGTTTAAGGACCCCACAGTCTAATGTTAGTTTAAAGACATCACGGTCGAGGTTAAGGACATCATAGTCCATGAGTTTAAGGACCCCACAGTCCAATGTTAGTTTAAAGACATCACGGTCGAGGTTAAGGACATCATAGTCCATGGGTTTAAGGACCCCACAGTCCAATGTTAGTTTAAAGACATCACGGTCGAGGTTAAGGACATCATAGTCTATGAGTTTAAGGACCCCACAGTCCAGGTTAAGGACATCATAGTCCGTGAGTTTAAAGACCTCACGGTCAAGGTTAAGGACATCATAGTCCGTGAGTTTGAAGACCTCACAGTCAAGGTTAAGGACATCATAGTCCATGAAATTTGTGGTCGTCGGGACCCGTCACCTCTCGGAAGACGTTGAAGGATTACAACGACAAATATCAGAGGAGTGAAGAGATGTACCCTCGAACCAAAGTGGATTAAGTGATCTGTAGTCCAATTTGGAACTCAGATCAATTAATTATATTATGAGCACATTGGCTCAGTTAAGTCTGAATTGAGGACTTATGGCCAACTTGGGCTAAGTCCAATTAAATTTGAAGTGTTGGCCCTTTGTTGGACCATTGGACATTTTTCTGGGTTCAGCTCCTCATCCTTTAGCAATGCTTAAACAAGAGTTTGAGAGCTTTGGTAACATTTTTGGTCTTTGACTGAGTATTAAACATTATAGCTTTGGATTTTACTCAATTTTGAGATTCAGTTGAAGGGGAGGCTTTTGCCTCTGGAGAATTAGCCAATTTGGCTAACAATAGTGTTAAACACTAGAGCACAACAGTGTTAAACACTGAAAATAAAACTCTTAAATTAGTGTTAAACACTAGAAGACAACAGTGTTAAACACTGGAAATACAATTCTCAATTTAGTGTTAAACACTAGAAATAAAATTCTCAAACTAGTGTTAAACACAGAAAATAAAACTCTCAAATTAGTGTTAAACACTAGAGAGGAAGGGGGTCACGTGGGGACACGTGAGGGCACCAAAAGGTGGGGCCAGATCTCCGTTACTTTGTTCTGCAGATAAGTGTTAAACACTTTTTGACTTTCTGGCCATCACGAGTAGGCACGTGATGGAGATTTATACGCTGATTGTTAAAGCGTTTATCAAGGGGTCACGTGGTAACACGTGAGAGCGCCCAAGTTATAATCTGCCTTTGCTTTTATTTTCTCAATTTTGGAGGTCACGTGGGTACACGTGAGACGTTGCCTCAAAGCTTTTCTTTTCATTCTTTGGGGGATCTGTTTAGAGGTCACGTGGGGACATGTGATGGAGATCTTTCAAGTCTCTATTATTTTTAAGAATTAATTTCTCTGTAGGGTTAAACCCTAATTATATTTTAGGGGAATTAAATTCCCATGTATATGAAAGAATTAAATTCTTATGTAGGGTTGAACCCTAATTTTTTCCATCTGGAAGGAATTAAATTCCTATAATTTTAGGAGAATTAAATTCTCATATTGGGTTAAACCCTTGTTTTATCTTGAAGGAATTGAATTCCTGTGAGTTTGAGAGAACGAAATTCATATAGGGTTAAACCCTAATTCTGTCTTGAAGGAATTAAATTCCAATGATTTTGGGAGAATTGAATTCTCATGCAGGGTTGAACCCTAACTTTATTTGGAGGAATTAAATTCCTATAAATTTGAGAGAATTAAATTCTCATATAGGGTTAAACCCTAGTTTTATCTTGGAGGAATTAAATTCCTATAAATTTGGAAGAATTAAATTCTCTATACTCAATTCTCCCTCTAAGTTTTGGATCTGCATGGCAGAATCTCAACCAGATGAGAATTAAATTCTCAACCTATGGGGAGATTTGCTTCTGCAGATCTTCAACCAGAGGAAGAACTAAGTTCTTTTACAGAAGAGTTAAACTCTTAGATTGAGAATTAAATCCTCTTTTGTTTTGTGAAGCTTTGATCCCTTTACCTTTTCTCATCTAGGGTTTTCTTTCTTGAGAATTAAATTCTCCTTTCTTTTCTCTCTGTTATTTGCCTTTCGAAAATTTCAAGATCCCAAAATTCTCTATCTTTCTATTCTCTTCTTAGCTCCTATTTATAGGGGAAGGAAAAGAATCAATTTGTTTAGTAAATCTTTCATTGAAAAATTTTGTTTGTTTTCATAATTAATATGATCCTTTAGATCACTCAGTGAAGTTTATTCACCGTTGGATTTTCAATCCAAAAGATATTCTGTTTGTTATTCTTGGTGAGATTTAGGGAAATCTTTCCTTGTCTAAATCTTTCCATAAATTGGTGATTTTTAACCACCCTTGGATTTTTAATCCAACGGTGCTACTCTTTACAGAGCGCAATCTTTTTGTTTGGAAAGATCTAAATAAATATTAGGGTTTTTGATTTCCCTTAATTTAGAATTTAATTCTATTAGTTCAGAAGGTTTAGATACCTATCACGTGTGAGCACGTCACCCTACTGTTTAAGCTTTTAGCCAGAATTAATTTCTGTTGTATTTAAAGCATTTAGGAATTATCACGTGTCAGCACGTGACCCTTGGTCACGTGTGAGCACGTGATACCCCATTGGGGTTTTTCTTTGTTATTTTATTATACTTTTAATACTTTTTAGTGGGTTTAAAGGCCCATCACGTGTTGGCACGTGACCCCACTGATTAATTATTCCCAATTATTTATTTTATTCAGTACCTACTGGCTTTGCCTGTAAATGGTCACGTGTCTGCACGTGATGTCCGGTCACGTGTGAGCACGTGATGCCTCATAACTTTTGATCCCGGATGAATTATGAGGCCCATATTCTATCAAATCGAAGGATTTTTCAAGGCACTTCGATACCATCAGAATTTGGATGTTTCTCATTCAAGAGTTTGTAAAAATGCAGCCCGGAAAATACTGGTTCGCATTTTCTTCCTTAGATTACACGTGCATAGCATATTTGCTCATAACCCCTGATCCCGGATGAATTATGAAGCCCATAATATATCAAATCGAAGGATTTTTCGAGTCGCTTTCGATACCATCAGAAATTAGCCTTTTCACATTCAGGAGTTTATCAAAATACAGCCCGGAAAATACTGATTCACATTTTCTTAAACGTATCGCTGCCATTAGATTCCTTGGGCTCTTTTGCGCAGAAATTTTTTGGCGGGAACAAATGCCCTCCACTATTTTGCCCATGTAAGTATATACGTGGGTGAAATAGTGCAGAGTAATTCATACCGTATGACCAGTTTTGGGTTGGTATATAATTTTCAGAATCTTGATCTGAGAAGATAACGAGCGGACACAAGCGTCGTCATTTATCATTGACTCAAATCTCGACTCTTAAGAGATATAGTTCCAAACCCTCAGCTCCATGAGCTGCACCCTTCTATTTCTTTATGTTTTACTCTGGCATGAAGTAGTTTATATGCTCATGAGTAACTTCTCCATTTCAGTGGCATGTAGCTTTGGCAAGTGTAGCCCATAGATGGTAGATAACAGTTTATCTTGAACTCTTTATAAGGTAGAGATGGCTTAGAAAACAGGATTAGGATCTGCTGCCTGAGACTTTCCAACTATATGAGCCGTGAGGGTCTCATAAAGGCTTTTCTCCCTATGAGTCGTGAGGATCTCGTAGGTGTTTTTTCTCCTTAGGAGTCGTGAGGACTCCTAAGTGCGTTTTCTCCTGAGAATCATAAGGATCTTACAAGAGAATTTTCTTTATGCGTAGAGACACTGATTTCCCCGCAAATTGAGACGAATCGAGAGATTCTCGCAAAGACACCGATTTCCTTGCGGGTCGAAACGAATCGAGAGGTTCTCGCCAAGGACGCTGATTTCCCTGAATCGAGTTCAGATCTGCTGTCTAAGACTTTTCAACTTTATGAGCCGTGAGGGTCTTATAAAGATCTTTATTTTTCTCCCTATGAGTCGAGAGGATCTCGTAGGTGTATTTTCTCCTTAGGAATCGTGAGGATTCCTAAGTGTGTTTTCTCTTGAGAGTCGTAAGGATCTCACAAGAGAATTTTCTTCCTTACTAGTCGAGAGGACTCGTAAGTGATTGATGAGTTGACCTACTCCCGGGTCAAAGCATTGCTTCAACAGGGAGGTCGAGGGTTGACTTTGGTTTGTCTGTGCACCGCCGAGTGATGGAACGGGAACTTTGTCGTGGCTCCGCTTTACTGACATCGTATATTCCTGCAGAGACACTGATTTCTCTGCGGGTCGGCGTGAATCGAGATGTTCTCGTCAAGGACGCTGATTTCCCTAAATCGAGATTTTTGCCAAGGACACTGATTTCCCTGGGGTTGAGACTAATTGAGGTATTCCTGCAAAGACGCTGATTTCTCTGCAGGTCGACGCGAATCGAGATGCTCTCGTCAAGGACGCTAATTTCCCTGAATCGAGGTTTTTGCTAAGGACACTGATTTCCCTGGAGTTGAAACGAATCGAGGCATTCCTGCAAAGACACTGATTTCTCTGCGGGTCAACGCGAATCGAGGTGCTCTCGTCAAGGACGCTAATTTCCCTGAATTGAGGTTTTTGTCAAGGACACTGATTTCCCTGGAGTCAAAAGGAATCGAGGTATTCTGCAAAGACACTGATTTCTTTACGGGCCGACACGAATCGAGATGCTCTCGTCAAGGACACTGACTTTCCTGAATCGAGGTTTTTGCCAAGGACACTGATTTTCCTGGGGTTGAGACGAATCGAGCTATTCCTGCAAAGACGCTGATTTCTATGCGGGTCGACGCGAATCGAGATGAAGGACGCTGATTTCCCTGATTCGAGGAGGTTGCCAAGGACACTGATTTCCCTGGGGTTGAGGCGAATCGAGATATTCCTGCAAAGACACTGATTTCTCTGCAGGTCGACGCGAATCAAGATGCTCTCGTCAAGGACACTGATTTCCCTGAATCGAGGAGATTGCCAAGAACACTGATTTCCCTGGGGTTGAGACGAATCGAGATATTCCTGCAAAGACGCTGATTTCTCTACGGGTCGACGCGAATCAAGATGCTCTCACCAAGGACACTGATTTCCCTGACTCGAGGTTTTTGCCAAGGACGCTGATTTCCTCGAAGATGAAACGAATCTAGGTATTCCTGCAAAGACGCTGATTTCTCTGCGGGTTGACGCGAATCGAAATGCTCTCATCAAGGTCGCTGATTTCCCTGAATCGAGGAGGTTGCCAAGGACACTGATTTCCCTGGGGGTGAGACGAATCGAGGTATTCCTGCAAAGACGCTGATTTCTCTGCGGGTCGACGTGAATTGAGATGCTCTCATCAAGGAAATTGATTTCCCTGAATCGAGGAGGTTGCCAAGGACACTGATTTCCCTAGAGTTGAAACGAATCGAGGTGTTCCTGCAAAGATGCTGATTTCTCTGTGGGTCGACGCGAATCGAGATGCTCTCGTCAAGGATGCTGATTTCCCTGAATCGAGGTTTTTGCCAAGGACACTGATTTCCTCGGAGTTGAGATGAGTCGAGGTATTCCAGCAAAGACGATGATTTCTCTGCGAGTCGACGCGAATCGAGATGCTCTCGTCAAGGACGCTGATTTCCCTGAATCGAGGAGGTTGCCAAGGACACTGATTTCTTCGGGGTTGAAATGAATCGAGGTATTCCTGCAAAGACGCTGATTTCTCTGTGGGTCGATGCGAATCGAGGTTCTCTCGTCAAGGACGCTGATTTCCCTGAATCGAGGTATTTGCCAAGGACGCTAATTTCCCTGGGGGTTGGTTGACTTGTTTCCGAGACGGAGCGTTGATCCGGCAGGGAGGTCATTGGTTGACTCTCGGTTATCTGTAGACCATAGAGTCTTGGAACTAGGGACTTTGTCGTGGCTCCGTTTGGTGATGCTGCGTCCGAATCCTGTTGGAATGAGGAGGATACCCGTTGCTGATTTTTAGGCTGTAGATGTTGCCGTTAAGGTTTAGAACTAGGGACTTTGCCATGGCTCCGCTTCGTTGCGACTCTGAGGTCGGTTGTTGACGTCACGTCTGCATCTGGTTGGAGTGAGGAGAAACGCCGTTGGTGATCTTTAGGCTGTCTGTGAACCGTCGAGATTTGGAACTTGAGGACTTTGCCATGGTTCCATTGTTTTGACCCTGGGGTCGTTTGTTAACGTCGCATCTGCATCCTGGTTGGAGTGAGGAGAAACGCCGTTGGTGATCTCTAGGCTGTCTGTGAACCGTCGAGATTTAGAACAAGAGGACTTTGCCATGGTTCCGTTGTTTTGACCCTGGGGTCATTTGTTGACGTCGCATCTGCATCCTGGTTGGAGTGAGGAGAAACGCCGTTGGTGATCTCTAGGCTGTCTGTAAACCATCAAGATTTGGAACTAGGGGACTTTACCATGGTTCCGTTGTTTTGACCCTGGGGTCGTTTGTTGACGTCGCATCTGCATCCTGCTGGAGTAAGGAGAAACGCTGTTGGTGATCTCTAGGCTGTCTGTGAACCGTCGAGATTTGGAATTAGGGGACTTTGTCGTGGCTTCGTTTGTTGATGTTGCGTCTGCATCCGATTGGAGGGAGGAAGAACGCCGGTGTTGATCTCTAAGCTGTCGATGTTGACCTCGAGACCGTGAAGCTAGGGATCTTCCTTCACTTCGTTTGTTGACATTGTGTCTGCAATACTGCGATGAATGTCGAGATTGTCTTTAGCTTGTCTATGAACCGTCGAGATTTGTCTTCGCTTCGACGAAGCCCGGTGGGACGATATGGTTCCCTTCTCATTTATGCCCATGGATTGTATACAGGGGTCACTGTGACCTCACCTGCAGGGCAAAAGGTTTCATTCTTTCATTTCATTCATTTTTTTTTAATTCTTTCCGCGATGCTCTATCATTTCAGCATTTTATATCGCGAAAATCGCGATTGCCCAATCATTTCGGCTATTTTTCGTGGTGCCCAATCATTTCGGCTATTTGTTTTATTTTTATCCGCTGCTTTTTATTGCGAGTTGCCCAATCATTTCGGCTATTTTGTATGCATACATTTTTACTTGCTGATTTTGTTGCAAGTTACCCCATCATTTCGGCTATTTCATATGCATTTTTAGCTCACTAATTTTTTATCACGAGTGTGGAATTTGGAATCTGGTGCCAGTCTCAGCATCAGTATCGCTACAACTGGAATATTTCCATAAGCGAATCATCATTTGCCATGATAGGACTTGGAATTTGATACCGATTTAGGCATCAGCATCGCTACAACTGGGATATTTCCAGGTGCGAATCATCATTTGCCTCTGTCGATATCGAACAAGGGTGGCTTAGCAAACAGGGTTAGGATCCCGTCGACTAAGACTTTGACTTCATGAGCTGTAAGGGTCTCATAAAGGTGTTTCTCCCTACGAGTCATGAGGATTTCGTAGGTGCGTTTTCTCCTTAGGAATCGTGAGGATTCCTAAGTGTGTATTCTCTTATAAGACTTAAGGATCTTACAAGAGTGTTTTCTCCTTGCAAGTCGAGAGGACCTACAAGTGTTTGTTCACCGTGTGAGCATATCCCTAGTCGCTGGTGAGCCTCTGTTAGGGAAATGTTCATTCATGCCCGTGGATTGTATACAAGAGTCAATATTGAACTGCTTGTAGGGCAAAATTGGAGATTGTGATGGCTTAAGAACAGGTTCAGATCCCTGTAACTTAAGGCTTTTGAACCCTATGAGCCGTGAGGGTTCTCAAAGGGGAATTCTCCTTACGAGTCGTGAGGATCTCGTAAGTGTAAGTTCTCCTTAAGAATCGTGGGGATCCCTAAGTGTGTTTCTCCTTTATGAGTCGTAAGGATCTCACACAGGTGGTCTCACCTTACAGGGTCGAGAGAACCCTGCAAGTGTCTTTTAACGAGGTTGCGCCCTTTCGGGTTTTCTCAAACACTCGCCGGTAGCCCTACTGCTTTTACTCACAGAGCCCTTTCAGGTTTTCATCTGTGCCCATTTCGCTTGTGAACATACCCTTTTTTTATTACCACGTCAGCCTGGGGATGCCGCGGTCCGTAGTAGTTTATAGACGTCTCGGTCAGTTGCAAGTTTTAGGACATAGTGGTCCATTATTAGTTTAAGGTCGTTTCGGTCCGTTGTTAGTTTAAGGACGTTTCGGTCCGTCGTTAGTTTAAGCACGTTTCGGTCCGTCGCAAGTTTTAGGACATAGTGGTCCACTGTTAGTTTAAGGATGTTTCGGTCCGTCGCCAGTTTTAGGACATAGTGGTCCATTGTTAGTTTAAGCACGTTTCGGTCCGCAGTTACCGTATTTGAGGCGAATTTCTAGCTTACGGACTTTTCGGTCCATAGGGCTTTCTCTTTGAATGAGCACGATGCCCCCGGCATGTCCACCTTTTTAGGGGCATGAGATTGTGGCGGGTTCACCTTCCAGTTTTCGAATAATGCAAACTTGCCTTATTGGTATTGGTCTTCAACCCAGTTTTTGAAGACGTAGCAGTCTTCGATCGGATGGCCCAATACTCGATGGTAAGGGCCGTAATTAGGATCGTTGACATCGTTCGGTCGCATTGGGTGTCTCGACTCCGGTAGAGCGATGAGCCCATTGTGCACTACCAGTTCAAACAGTTTCCTTGTTTTATCCAGCGGAAACGAGTAAGGACGTCTCAACTTCTCATCGAGGGATTGCCGCTTGTTGCTTTGGCGAACAACCGGTCTCGGGCCACTCGGTTGTTGTTGAGCGTTGGCGACGAAGGTTGCTTTCCCTTTGCCCTTTTCATTCCAAGGCTCTGTCTTTGAAGAGGAAGGCCTATGGCCCATCTGGTCCATTTGGGCCAGCTTGTCTATCAGGGCCTGGAAGGTGGTCGGCTTGAAAAACATCATGAATTGGGATATGGTCGCCTGCAGATCTAGAGTGCCCACGAACATGCCCACCGCAGGCACTTCTTCTATGCGCTGTTCGCACTTCGACCATAGGTTGCGCCACCGTATCGCATACTGAACCCATGTTTCTCCTGGTTTCACCCTGGCATTGATCAACGCCGTGATTGGGGTACGTACGCTGGCGCTTGCGAAACACTAGGTGAATAACAGCTCCATCTCCGTGAATGTTTTGACAGAGTCATTTGGAAGCTCCGAATACCATTCGAAGGCCGTCTCCGCCAAACTGCCAACGAATTGGTGAAGCAGTAGCTTATCGTCACCTCCGGTGTTGCCGCACAGAGCCCTAAATTGAGCGACATGCTGATGCGGATTTCCAGTCCCCTTATGTACATGAAATTTGGGGATCGTGTATCCCGGCGGGTACTTTATTTGGTCATACCAACCTGCATAGGGTCGTCCAGTTTTAACAATTTGCCCAGCCGCTTCATTCGCCTGGTGAACTCGCATCTGCTGAGCGATGTAATCATCCAGGGCAGTTTTGGAGATTGTCTCCTCCTTGGCTGTTGACAGAGCCGGCAGAGGATTTGATGTCTCTCCTCTATCATCTTCAATTGTTACTGGAGGATCTTCGGTTGGGGGATCCGGCTGGATCATCATGCCCACCATCTCTTGGAATAGAAGGGCCATTTGTTTTATATTGGCCGCTTGTTCCGCAGCATCTTTTTCCTTCTTCTCAAGCATTCTACGAAGGAATTCGGTATCAGTTTCCTGCTCACGGCGCTGCTCCGAGGATGTTTCCGGGCTTGTTTTCAATCCCGTAAGTGCGGCCATAGCTGTTAGCGTTTCTTGAAGCTTCTGTTGCTGCTCTTGAGCCTTGGTCACTGATCGTGTAAGCGGTGGATGACCTGTGGGGATACGGCTATCCTCTTTCCCGGATGCCATATAGATAGTATGAACCACCTTGCCCCCAGACTTAGGGCGTTTGGGTTCAGTGGTCTTGCGATTCGTTGCAGACTCAGGCCTTCTCCTCTTGTGGGCGGTCGAAGTCGAGGGGGCCGTTGCAGTGGGCACCCAAGTAGCTGTCGCATTTTGTGGCTTGACAGGATGGTCCTCTTCTCGCTGAACTTTCACCTTTTTTTGTCAGCGGGGATAGTCTTGATCTACCGTGGAGTCCTGAACCTGTCGCCAGACATTGTAGATTTTGGAGGACAGCCGCTGAGGGGACTGTTCTGGCTTTGATTCCACGACATTCTCCACGGATGGAGGAGATCTTTTCAGTACGGTGGTAGGAGAGTTCCTGCGCACCTTATTCAACAACTCGAAACTGTTCCCGGTTGGAACAGCAGCATTGACTTCCACCGTTGGGGCTGGTGGAGTTAACCCAGAGGGGGAGTTGCCCCCAAGCCTTCCTTACTCGGCGCCAGTGGCGATGTCGAGCATGTCGTGCGGATGGGACTGGCTCAGTTATGGGGATATCTTCATATTGCCCCCCGCTTTGAAAAGAGGCTGTTGTTGGTGCCAGCCTATCGAAATCAGACTTCCGAGCAGGTGAAGCAGCCTCGACGATTTAGCCTGAAACGGGAGCTGAAATAGTCAGTCTTGTGAAGACCGACCCTTTGGCGGGAGAAGCCGCTATGTCGACTTCGAGAGCAGGAATGGCTATCCTTTTTCGGATAACCCTTTCTGGTATCGCGGGCTTCTTCATATGCCCAAATGAGCTTTGGCCCAGTCTGTCAAAGACCGAGGCACTGGATTTGGTCGACCCGTTGAAAGGGGCCGCTGTAGATGCAAGCCGATCAAAGACCGACTTCTTAGGAGCTTCTTGCAATGGTACAGGGGCGCTGAAGCTCATCGGTGGGAGCATGGTCCCGAAGAACAATCCAGTGGTGGCCTGAGTCACCTGTTCCACCGGTATAGCGAAGATGGAGGCCGCTTGGGGCTCGTAAGTCACTCCTCTAGACGGGACGGAACGAGAGTTGCAGTTGCAGTTAGTGCAGTTTGAAGCCATTGATCTTCTGTTTTTTGCACGGAGCAAGACACCAAATCTTAGTACCTCTGAATCCACATGCAACCATAGCATACCGCGATTCGTTCGCGAACACGACACACGAAGTGTGGAGTGGAAAGATGGAAAAGGTCCCACTGGGCATGCCAGAATCTGTTCCCCTCCGAAAGACGCGGCAGAGACGCGGCGAATGTCTAGCCGGAATTTCGGGGCAGATGCTAATTAGTGCTATCCGTCCACCTCTCCAAAGATACCGAATTGATTTATGGCACCATGTATCGAAGGTTTAAACGGATGCGGCCGATGTAGAAGACTTCATCAGATTCCTCCTCATTTGAGGGGTTTTTTATTATGGGGACGTTCTTCCCTGCAGGCGCAAGCCCCTGCAGTTAATTACGCTACCGCATCGCGGTAACAACTTTCTCCTTCTCCATATGGTCACTTCGTGTCGTGGGTGTTTGTTTTGTGTTTGGTTGCCCGTGGATTGTATACGGAAACTAATTTATGTTGTCGCCCGTAGGGCGTGGACTAGTCCAAATCCGTATCTTTCTTAGATTTGGGTTTAGGGGTTGGGTTTAAGGATACGTTAGCCTCATTTGAGACTAAGATCAACTTAAACATTTATTAAGGATACGTGAATCTCATCTTAGACTAAGATCAACTTAACGGGATCGTTTAGATCCAACAAGAGAGCAATTGTGCTCTATTGTTTAGTTTAGTGACATTGCGGTCGATTAGTTTAAGGACATTACGGTCCATTGTTAGTTTAAGAACATTTCGGTCCAATGTTAGTTTAAATACATCACGGTCGAGGTTAAGGACATCATAGTCCATGAGTTTAAGGACCCCCACAGTCCAATGTTAGTTTAAAGACATCACGGTCGAGGTTAAGGACATCATAGTCCATGAGTTTAAGGACCCCACAGTCCAATGTTAGTTTAAAGACATCACGGTCGAGGTTAAGGACATCATAGTCCATGGGTTTAAGGACCCCACAGTCCAATGTTAGTTTAAAGACATCACGGTCGAGATTAAGGACATCATAGTCCATGAGTTTAAGGACCCCACAGTCCAGGTTAAGGACATCATAGTCCGTGAGTTTAAAGACCTCACAGTCAAGGTTAAGGACATCATAGTCCGCGAGTTTAATGACCTCACAGTCAAGGTTAAGAACATCGTAGTCCGTGAAATGTGTGGTCGTCGGGACCCGTCACCGCTCTGAAGACGTTGAAGGATTACAACGACAAATATCAGAGGAGTGAAGAGATGTACCCTCGAACCAAAGTGGATTAAGTGATCTGTAGTCCAATTTGGAACTCAGATCAATTAATTATATTATGAGCACATTGGCTCAGTTAAGTCTGAATTGAGGACTTATGGCCAACTTGGGCTAAGTCCAATTAAATTTGAAGTGTTGGCCCTTTGTTGGACCATTGGACATTTTTCTGGGTTCAGCCCCTCATCATTTAGCAATGCTTAAACAAGGGTTTGAGGGCTTTGGTAACATTTTTGATCTTTGACTGAGTATTAAACATTATAGCTTTGAATTTTACTCAATTTTGAGATTCAGTTGAAGGGGAGGCTTTTGCCTCTGGAGAATTAGCCAATTTGGCTAACAATAGTGTTAAACACTAGAGCACAACAGTGTTAAACACTGGAAATAAAATTCTCAAATTAGTGTTAAACACTAGAAGACAACAGTGTTAAACAATGGAAAAACAATTCTCAATTTAGTGTTAAACACTAGAAATAAAATTCTCAAACTAGTGTTAAACACTAGAAGACAACAGTGTTAAACACTGGAAATAAAACTCTCAAATTAGTGTTAAACACTAGAGAGGAAGGGAGTCACGTGGGGACACGTGAGGGCACCAAAAGGTGGGGCCAGATATCCTTTACTTTGTTCTGCAGATAAGTGTTAAACACTTTTTGACTTTCTGGCCATCGCATGTTGGCACGTGATGGAGATTTATACGCTGATTGCTAAAGCGTTTATCAAGGGGTCACGTGGTAACACGTAAGAGCGCCCAAATTATAATCTGCCTTTGCTTTTATTTTCTCTATTTTGGAGGTCACGTGGGTACACGTGAGACGTTGCCTCAAAGCTTTTCTTTTCATTCTTTGTGGTATCTGTTTAGTGGTCACGTGGGGACACGTGATGGAGATCTTTCAAGTCTCTGTTATTTTTAAGAATTAAATTCTCTGTAGGGTTAAACCCTAATTATGTTTTAGGGGAATTAAATTCCCATGTATATGAAAGAATTAAATTCTTATGTAGGGTTGAACCCTAATTTTGTCCATCTTGAAGGAATTAAATTCCTATAATTTTAGGAGAATTAAATTCTCATATTGGGTTAAACCCTAGTTTTATCTTGAAGGAATTGAATTCCTGTGAGTTTGAGAGAATTAAATTCTCATATAGGGTTAAACCCTAATTCTGTCTTGAAGGAATTAAATTCCTATGATTTTGGGAGAATTGAATTCTCATGCAGGGTTGAATCCTAACTTTATTTGGAGGAATTAAATTTCTATAAATTTGAGAGAATTAAATTCTCATATAGGGTTAAACCCTAGTTTTATCTTGGAGGAATTAAATTCCTATAAATTTGGGAGAATTAAATTCTCTAAACTCAATTCTCCCTCTAGGTTTTGGATCTGCATGGCAGAATCTCAACCCGATGAGAATTAAATTCTCAACCTATGGGATGATTTGCTTCTGCAGATCTTCAACCAGAGAAAGAACTAAGTTCTTTTACAGAAAAGTTAAACTCTTAGATTGAGAATTAAATTCTCTTTTGTTTTGTGAAGCTTTGATCCCTTTACCTTTTCTCACCTAGGGTTTTCTTTCTTGAGAATTAAATTCTCCTTTCTTTTCTCTCTGTTATTTGCCTTTCGAATATTTCAAGATCCCAAAATTCTCTATCTTTCTTTTCTCTTCTTAGCTCCTATTTATAGGGGAAGGAAAAGAATCAATTTGTTTAGTAAATCTTTCATTGAAAGATTTTGTTTGTTTTCATAATTAATATGATCCTTTAAATCACTCTGTGAATTTTATTCACCGTTGGATTTTTAATCCAAAGGATATTCTGTTCGTTATTCTTGGTGAGATTTAGGGAAATCTTTCCTTTTCTAAATCTTTCCATAAATTGGTGATTTTTAACCACCCTTGGATTTTTAATCCAACGGTGCTACTCTTTACATAACACAATCTTTTTGTTTGGAAAGATCTAAATAAATATTAGGGTTTTTGATTTCCCTTAATTTATAATTTAATTCTATTAGTTCAGAAGGTTTAGATACCTATCACGTGTGAGCACGTCACCCCACTGTTTAAGCTTTTAACCAGAATTTAATTCTGTTGTATTTAAAGCATTTAGGAATTATCACGTGTCAGTACGTGACCCTTGGTCACGTGTGAGCACGTGATGCCCAATTAGGGTTTTTCTTTGTTATTTTATTATACTTTAAATTCTTTTTAGTGGGTTTAAAGGCCCATCACATGTTGGCACGTGACTCTACTGATTAATTATTCCCAATTATTTATTTTATTCAGTGCCTACAGGCTTTGCCTGTAAATGGTCACGTGTCTACACGTGATGCCCGGTCACGTGTGAGCACATGATGACTCATAACTTTTGATCCCGGATGAATTATGAGGCCTACAATATATGAAATCGAAGGATTTTTTGAGACACTTTCGATATCATCAGAATTTGGATGTTTCTCATTCGAGAGTTCGTCAAAATGCAGCCCGGAAAATACCGGTTCGCATTTTCTTCCTTAGATTACACGTGCATAGCATGTTTGCTCATAACTTTTGATCCCGGATGAATTTTGAAGCCTATAATAGATCAAATCGAAGGATTTTTCAAGACGCTTTCGTTACCATAAGAATTTAGCTATTTCACATTCGGGAGTTTGTCAAAATACAGTCCGGAAAATACTGATTCATATTTTCTTAAACGTATCGCTGCCATTAGATTCCTTGGGCTCTTTGGCGCAGAATTTTTTTGGCGGGAACAACAACTTCTTGATGTTTTAGAAAAACTAGTGGTCACAATATTCACTAATTAGCTTAAATAGGCCACATAAACATTTACTAGATTTTTAATCTCGCTAAATTTCATTAATCCAAAAACCTAGTTAGCACAATTTTCCATTTTAGTTCAAAACTTGGTGTTTTAACCAATCTAACTATTTTAACACTTCTAGTGGCTATAATGTTCTTTAAACATCTTAATTAAGTCATACCAATGTCAATTAGATTTTAAATTCACTCATTTCCATTAATTCTAAAAACCTAGTTTGCAGTTTAAGCAATTTGGGCAATTTAGTTGTAACCATTAGAAATTTAGCAAATTGGTTAGGTTTTAGCATGCTCAAGATGTAAAGCTACACATCACAACCAATATCGAGTAATCAAACCCAAGCTCCAATTCAAAACCCTTCTCTTGATAATTTTTCCATGAAATTAAACCCTAATTAAATACCTAATTAAGTTTGATTTAAGTATTTAACATCAAATTAAGCAAAGGGTTAGAGTTATACCTCCACAAACATGAGATCAACATGCAACCTAGCCTCCAAAATGCTATCTTTGCTCCAAGATCCATGCTAGCTTGGGCAAGAAATAATGGATAGAGATTGGATTTGGATTTAGCTTTGAATTTGTATGGATTTTGAAGCATTTTTGATGAATTTTTTGAAGAGAAAAGAGAGGTGAAATGGGGGGTTGTTGCTTAATTGGGGGAAGAGGGGGCTCGGCCAGCACATGAGGGAGTGAGGAGAGAGAGTGGGGTGTTGAAAATGAGAAAAAAAAAAACAAAACCCATACCTCATTTGACTTCTTTCTTATTCAATTTCTTTTCACCTTTGTTTTCTTTTCTCATTTTGAAGTGAGAACTTGGGGAATGGGCTGCCATGGGTTCGGCCAAGATAGCAAGTGGGATGTGTGTGAGTGTGGATGTGTGTGTAGGGTGAGGGAAAAATGATAAATGTTATACCCCAATTTCCATTTAATTATTTTCACCATTTTAGCATTTTTCTATCATATTTTCTAAACCATCTTTACAACTTCTTTTCATTTCAAAACCCACATGCTAGATTTTAGTTTAATGTGTCATGATGCAAAAAATTTGTATCAACCCATTCCAATTTGTAATTATCCCTAATTAAAGGTATTAGTGACGGCTTAAAATAATATTAAAATAATTAATTTCGGAAAAAATTTCAGTAAACTAGAAATTTTACCAGTGGCTCAATAAACACCAAATTCTAGCAATTTCATAGCTAGAATATGTATATTTAATTTTATATTAAAAGATATTTATATCTTGATTTTACGGAGAACACCCGTTATTTTTCCGATTTTCCGAAATTTCACCTAAACGATTTTCAAAACGTTACAATCTTCCCCCCTTAAGGAAATTCGGTCCCCGAATTTAAATTAAACTCCCCCAAATACCAAAACATTTCAGCAAAACAATCAAGTCATCGGGGCTCCGAAATCATTAATACATAAAACACATCGTATCGCAATGCATGCGCATGAAAAACGGATATATAAACCAAAACAAAACTCCGTCAAGTATCCCGCAATCATCGGAGTTATGAGGAAGATATCAATGTCAAGATCCAATACGAAAACCAACATGATATACATCATTAAAACATCTGGAAGCAATGCATGCCAAAACATAGTCAGGCACTGTCCTAGGACTAGTCCTGCTCAGCTACTATACCAAAAGTAAGTATCAAAAATATACTACTCCAAAAGAAATCAATCCCAAAATGTGCATATGAATGATACATGCATCTGGTGCGCACGGAAATCAAAATCCACGAATGTGCCAAACACGTGTACAAAAACCAAATCTAAGTGTAACAGGTGTCCACGAAACACCTGTCGAAGGCAGCGGATATGCCTGACAGCAATATCAGGTGCATCTGATATGCACGAAAATCTTGATTTAGTGTATCTGGTGTGCACCTAAATCGCCTCAAGCGCCCAAGTATGCGCAAGGATCCAAATCAAGTGCACAAGGTGCACAGAAACAAATATCGAATATCAAAATCGAAATCGACGGTATACAACATATCTCAATCCAAATCCAAATCAGGTATACCGTAGTATATAATCTCACGACCATGTGCATCAGCATGCACAAAATCAAATCAAATACTAAAAGTGCATGAAAACTATGCCGAAAGCATAAGTCAAATCATATGCATGCCCTAGGCTTGAAATCAAAATCAATATCTCAAATGACATCAAATCGAAATCCAGTGCAACTGTAGTGTACAAAATCTCAATCATGCAAACAAATCGTCCAAAATACCGAAATCAAGTATGGCGGAATAGTCCCGCTCAAGCACATCCTCTAAGAATCTCTGGCCAACTGTCATGGTCACTCGTAACATGTCTCGTCGACGATACCGAACTCTGGCCTGCCGGTGTGCGTAACATGACCACTCGTGGGTCCAAGTCTTGTCGTAATTTATTCCAGAAAGGTCCTGTCGAGAACTCTCCCAAATCTCATCTCTGCCGAACTGTCCCGAAGTTATCACCCTTCACTAAATCTGTTTCTTGTTCCGGAACGGCTGCATACTCATCGTGACTCCTCCTGGAAGATATATCCATATACAACGCCTCTGCATGCGTATCACATCTCTGATGTCGGTGGAGTGGAACATCATCTCATCAAGATCTCGTACGAACCTCTTACTCCACCCTTCTCTACTGTCGACTGCTTCGGACTCGTCTCATCGTGGCTGCATGGTCTGCGCTCCAACGACTATACTCGTATCTGGAGTCTCCCAAGCAATGTATCTCACCACATAGCATCCAAATGAAGTCGAACCATTCGATCGATTCGTCAAAACCTCATAATCCCCCAAGAGCTCAAAATCTTGGGTACGGTTTAATAGTATCGAGTACATACCACAACATCGGTGGACCAGCCGTAGAAGGGCAAACCTAAGCCTCACTAATGGCACCGCGGAACTGCCGCAAAACCTAAGGTTCAAAGGCTTTCACACGGTCATTATATCGAGTTAGGGTTTCACTCTTCTAGAGGGTCCACAGAATTGCTTGCATGTCTTTCCAAATACTTTAAACTTGGAATAATAGTTTTCTGACATTCGATCGTCTCCATCGACTCCCAACGTATCCGTGTGAAGTCTCCCTAAGCTGGGATCAATCAATCTGATGACCTCGTATCGGGGTAAGCGAACGAACCACATGTCCTCGTCATTCATCCTCAGGTGACTAGTGATCTTCTATCATATCTCGAAGTATAACTCGTGCGGCGTTAGCTTCAAACATCTGGGCGATATCTCCTCATTAGCCAAAATCATTGGCTCATTCGTCTGCACGCTGAACAGTGCCTCAATCATCAAAATAATCTGTGCTCTGACGGTCATCACAATCTGGCTGGCCTCTTGAAGTTGCCCAATCCTCTGGTGCTGATCTGCACGTCCGAGAAATCTCGTAAAAGCGATCCATCAAACGCTCGTGGCGCGAAAACACAATAAAATGACGCCTCTATACAATCGTATGTCCCTGGAATCACGCTCTGGTCAGTCCTCGTCCGTGACGAACTTGTGCTGACCACAACTCTAGCCATAACTCTCCACGCCCGTACAACCGTGATAACAAAACCATAAACTGGTACTGATGAGGCTGGATCATAGGAATGAATATAATACTGTGCAAGGAAATGTACATCCTAAGGCTTCTTAAGCGGAGTATCGTATCGTAAGTATGCCGCGGAACATACACATGGTACGTCACTCTACTTGAGTCACCTACTCCATCAACCAAGGGTCATCCTACACTCCGAAGGTAAAACCTGACGCTCTGATACCAACTTTGTCGCGACCCGAAAAGTACGGAACATGACCGGCACTTAAATTGCGAAACGTCTCGAGGCATACGTAATCTAAATAAGCCAAAACCCAGAAATCAAAACTAATTAAAGCAGTAGAGTGAAGGAAAACCCAATTTAAAGCAAGTAGTTTAACAACCTAAGCCGAAGTATGCATTTGTAAAATCTCAAGTCTTTTCTGAAAATTTCGGCAGAGTCTCCTTTGTAAATACTGGCCCCAAACGGGATACAACATAAATAGTATACGAAATGAAAAAAATACATCCCCAAGTGGGAGCTAGCTCTTCGTCAATCGACGGTCACAACCACGTAAGCAATATAATATACAACGCCGAAGGGCGAGGATCAAAACTCAAAAGAAACCCAAAATCAACATGAAAACCATAATAATACAACGCGTGACTCTAAGGTCGAAATAATAACAAGTCTGGTCTTCTATCCCTATCAAATATACAATCTGGTTGATGAAGTTTTACTAGATACAACTGAAATAACAAATATACTATGGTGGTCCTGATGCAAAAGAACCCACCTGCCAAAGCAATTACCCGGAAGGAACAGTGTGCCAGCAAAGCCGCAACGAAACCTGTACGGCAAAACCTGCAAGGAACTGTGTCACAACGGGGGTGAGTTGCCAACTCATGAGTAGAAAACATCTACGAGTAGAAATCGCATGCAAGACGCTATCCTAGGTCATACTAAATAATATCCTCAAATAATATCGTGGTCCATCTATGTATAGGTGTAATACCACATGCTCGTATCAGTGCCTCAGATAGCAACAAATCAGATATATGATGTATGAATATAAGACGAGTGGAAACAAAATGCATCATGAAATCAGCAGAGAAATCAGTGTCAAGTATCGACACAAAACATAAATCTCAGTATCTCAATATCTCAGTATCTCAATATCTCAAATCTCAATATCTTAGTATTTTGGGCTCCGTCAGTCCGGATCGGCCCATATCATTAATCACACGACCACGAACAGTATCCTCCGGATATCCGACGCGTCAGGTAAAATCACCGGTAGGCAGTCTGCCCCTACCAGGCTCATCATCCTCCATGAAATCACTCTCGCACCGGGATACCATACCGGGCCCACCATGTACCCGAAACGGTTCCTACTCCTCCTCAAATCGGGTCTCGAAATCCAAGCAATCATGAAACTCATGGTGGACGACACATACATCACGAGAAAACCGCATCTTGCATTTTAAAATGAGAGAGGGGGGAGAGAAGTTTATATATATTCTAGCGGTTTTCCCCCAAAAATCCAGAAATCTCATGAGAGTCCGAAATCAAAAAAAAAAATCAAGCGTAAGTAAACAGTGTTAGTTATATGTATGCCCTAGAGGCCATTACTATATATAGGATGTATATTGTAGTGGATGCTTGGACATATATAGGGAGGACTTTCTTGCTCGACATGATAGTATGCTATCTGGTTGCTCTTTACCTTAACGTGTACACTGATTGTCTCTCTGTTACATGTTGGTAAAGCCCTTAGGATGTGTACTTGACTACCTGGACTATGATGCGGATCATACTAGTGGGGACATGGTAGTCCATAAGTACATCCTTCAAAGTCCCTAGTCGTGGGTGTATCGAGACGGGGCATCGATATACCAGAGTAGACTAGCGTATACCTTCTCGACCCATACAGATGGGCGATGGATGATCCCATATCCATTGGTGTTTGACATCAGAGATGATATACGGGTGCTCAGTGGAGACTGGGTACACTGGACGGACTCGCCGAGAACTCCCAGATGGTATTATACCTTACGTCAGATGGCAGTTCTCTGGTGACACTGGTATAAAGTAGTCTGTTGACCCGAGATCGTCATAGAGTCTTGTGTGGTTCCCACTGTGCTCTGATACCACTGTAGGGTTCCTGGGCACTCTCAAGATGTCTCACAAGGCATCAACCATGCCAATTTCAAAAAAAATTAGGGGTGCCGAGAAACCCTAGACTACGGATCGTTAACTAGATGTCTAGGCGAAAGATGCAACTAGTAAACTACTTTACTAAGAGAACGGAAAAACAACCTTTATAGATCCGGTCCTCCACCTCCATAGCTCCGCAATGAAGTCTCCTCGCTGTCCAAATGGAAACCCGGGCTCTAGCGTCGGCTTCATCGGAGAAATGGGCGGGCAAGGTCGTCGGCTTCGTGCCGAAGATGATCTACGTCGAGGCATCACTAGATCAAGCTCCCACTTCACCAAGTCATGAAACTTGTGAAGAGAACACCCTATACTACTTGGCAAGAGGTAGAGGATGAAGAAATAGGAAGTGGGTTCACTTTAGAATTGGATTTCTCACTCTTTTTCATCAATCACCATTGATGGTCAAGCTTTTTCTTCTTGTAAAGAAGAAGAAGAAGAAGAAGAAGAAGATAATGATATCATAAGTTATTTCAAATAGAAAAGAAAATCAATACTTATCATAATCCAACCATGGTCAAGTGTAGAGAATAGACTAGGGTTAAGTGGATGGTTAGGGTTAAGCATGAGACAAAATGGTGACTTAGTCAAAGCTTCAACATGCATTCAAAGTTAGCCACCATTTTCTCTTTATGCTTATCATTTTCCAAAATGAATAACTAAATAAGATAAAAGAAAAAGAAAACAAAACCCTAACCATTCATATAACCATGGTTTAGTCTTTACACAAACCCAAGTTAGCATGCATCATCAAACATGATACAAACTTGTGTACAAATGTATATCACATATACAATGTGCACAAAAAGTGAGAAAATCCATTTAAAATGAACCAATACTAGTTAACATGAATGAAAATGAAAAACACTCATCTCACATAAAAACCTGTATGTAATATTCTTTTATTGGGGCACTTCCAGGTTGCGGAAGATATCACCGTTTGTATATTATTTACTTTTTCCGCACTAGGATAGACCCAAGGAGGGGAGCACAAGTAACCGGGTTCTGGAGTCCAGTGGGAGACCAACTCGAGGAGTCGAGTCCGGGTCTCCTAACTCTAGAATTGGTAGGGTTGCTTGCCGCTCTCGTAGGGGTCTAGGGGTGTGGGTTTGGCTATTCATCACGACCGTGGAATCCGTGTTTTATACTGGCTCGTATTGAAAACACGGACGTCCTAGTATATCCAATGTTTCATATGTTTCTTCTGCTGCGATATCTGTGATGTGATCATGTGATGTTCTGTGATAGATACAGTATATAGTATATATGATATATTATATAGGCGTTACTTATGTTTTACACCCGTGCTAGCCCTGCCCCGCTCTGTCGTTAGTTACCTAACCTAACGGTGCACGAGGGGACATCGAGGCGAATGCGGATGGCATAAGTGTACGTCGTATTTATCTGTGATGTTTAGGTGCGTAAATGATGGGACTTCATTAATGTGATTAATGAAATAAAAGAAACCTAAGATGTTGTAGAATCGAATTTCAAAAATAAAACAGGTAGCTACAGTTCTTGCTTTGCACAGAGGTATATGTGATATATCCTGCACCTTATTCGATAAGGAAAGGACCGAGATCCCTTCACCGGGAGTGACTCCTTTAGCAATAACTGGCAGATTCTACACACTCGGTTTGTCTTTTGATTGCTTTTAAGAGTTTTTGTTTTGCACAGTGATATATATGATATATCCCGCACCTCATTTGACGAGGAAAGGACCGACGATCCCTTCACCGGGAGTGACTCCTTTAGCAAAACTAGAAAAGCCTCAAAGACACTCCATTTCAAAATCATTTGATTCTACAACGATATCAAGTTCATTACGCAATAGGTTTTCAGAAAAACCTGTCGTAGCCCTCTGTCATTTCAGATAAGTAGTAGTTAGTATTCGTGCTGCGTTTGTTGGCCTTTGTCAAGGCGCAGTGTGCGGTAGCTAACTGGTGCTTATCTGTTTATGCATATGATGCAGATTGGATTAGGGTAGTCGTGCGACCTTGTTGGCCTTTGTCAAGGGCCATGCGGGTGGGTTTAATTCAATCAAGAAATGACGGGTTGAACTTGACTAGCATCCTATGGTTTGTTGGCCTTTGTCAAGGTCATAGGAGGTTAGGGGCAAAATATTATCGGGAATTTCAAGTGTTGAAATTTGCAATGAGATTGCATACTTTCTATGAGATGGTTGGATCCCGATACCCGCTGCGAGTAATTGTTACTCCTGGGAGAGTTTTACACATTACAATTAGCCGATCAAGTAGGTGTCTAGAAAGGTGTCAACGGGGTTACGCCTCTGGGAAAACGAGGTTTACATTAATTAGGTTCGTGCGAAAGCACAGGGGACCTCCCTCAAAGTACCGACACTGGCCTGGCTGAAAAATTGGCGAACTTGTAGTGTGTAATTAATCCCGGCTAGTCTTTCCTTTTAGGGTTTGAAGGAAGATTTGATAAAAAGCAGTGGGAGCCATCCTGGTTAGATAAAATAATAACCAATCAATTCTTGAAAGAGCGCACGCTGAGTGTTTTCTTCTCTCTCTCTCCTGGTAGCGACCATGTCACGCCTTAATCAAGATAATAATACGGATTATTGACTGAACCCGCTTGTTATACTGAGCTGGGGAACGTTGGTCCCGCTCCAACTTATAATTGTTATAAGACAGAGCAGGAAATTGGGGAATACCAGAATTCCCTTGCCGCCCAAACGAAGAGAGTGCATGTTGATGCATCATCTTCGGGTGTGTTCATTATGCAGAACCGTTTCTCAGTGTCCATTACGTCCTGGGTATATGATACCGGATCAGGATCCCGCATATATAATATGTTACATAGGGCTACAGGAAGGTAGAGAACTGAGAACGGGTGATAAGTTTCATGAGACAGAAAACGGGGCAAGTGTTGCAGCCAAGTCTGTTGGTCACTGTCACCCTGTATTACCAATACATTGATTCGAAACGAATGTTATTAGATACCGAACCTGATATACAAAATCATATCCATCTCTTTATTAGTAAAGAAATGATAAAATTTTGTATAGTTGGATAATGTTTTGAACATTTCCTATATCAAAAGTTGATCGGCTCAGGCACGTTATCTAAAAGCATTAAAGTTCTAAATCAAACTACAGTTCCTAGTATACAGAACAAACACAAGAGGAAGTGTTCAGAAATGAACGAATCCTTCTTGAGGTATTGTAGACTAGGTCATATCAATGCGACCCGGCTAGCTGAAGTTACATATAGATGCATATTTAAATGAGTTTGAATTTACATCTTGTGAAACTTGCCAGTCATGTCATAAAGATAAGATGACCATAGCTCCGTTTACTGGAAACAGAGAAAGAGTTAGTGAACTCTTGGGATGATACATGTTGATGTATAAAGGTCCCCTGTCTACACTTGCCAAGACTGGTTCTTTGTACTTCATTACATTCTCTGATGATCTCTCAAGATTCAGACATATGTTCCTGTTGAAACACAAGTCCGAACCTTTTGAGATATTCACGGAATATAAGTTAGAAGTAGAGAACCAAAATACGGGTATAAGTATTATGTCCTATGATGAGATCAGGGAGGAGAATACTTGAGCACGAAAATCCTGGATTATTCTAAAGGAGAATGAGATTCTCTCTCAGCATTACTCCTCCGGATACACCATACGATGGTATATCGGGGTGGAGCAGATACACCCTATTTGATATGGTGTGCTCTATGATGAGTACTACTGAGTTACCTATTTCCTTTTTGGGAGTTATGCACTTGAGAAGCTGTATACATATTGAATAGGGTTCAAATCAAATCAGTTGCCTACCATTTCATATATGATATGATAAGGGAAGAGCCCATATCTTAAGTTGGTTAAGATTTGGGGTTGTCCGGGCTATGTCTAAAGCAAAATCCGGACAAGCTCGACGCAAGGTCAGTTATGTAGAACTGGAAATGTTCCAGCTATACAAAACTGCAGCTGATGATTTGACAGAACCAAAGGATTCAATAGTTACCAACAAACCTCAGCCTCTCCGCCGATCTAGTAAGGTTCCTCACCCGCCTGAGAGATACTTCGGTTTCTCTATGACAGTGGGAGCGAGGATTGCATCATAAGATGATGACCCAACTAGTTTCGAGCTGGCCATCAGGAGTGGGACTCTGTAAGAATGGCTGGATGCTTAGTGATCTGAGATGGAATCCTTATACACCAACAAAGTATGGACTTTGGTTGCTATATCTGAAGGGTTAAATCCCCATCAGGAGCAAGTATATCTTGAGAAGATTACTTGGTGTAGATGGAAAAGTTGAGACTTTCAAAGCTAGACTTGTTAAAGGTTTTCGTCATTGACCAGGCGTGGATAATGATGAAACCTTTTTCCAGTATCTATGCTTAAGTCCATCCAGATTCTACTTGCCACGGCTACATACCATGACTACGATATCTGGTGGTTGGGTGTCATGACAGCTTTTCTAAATGATGTTTTAGAAGAGGGAGTCTATAAGTACACAGCCAGAGGGCCTCATAGACAGTGGGAGCAGCGGAAACATGTGCAAGATGTTTTATAGGATAAAGCAGGCATCGCGGAGTTGGAACATCTGTTTTGATGGATTAGTCAAAGAAGTTGACATCATCAAAATGGTAGATGAACCTTGTATAAACAAAAAAGTAGTAGGGAGTATGGTGACGATCCTCGTAGAGTACGTGGATGACATACTCTTGATAGGGAAAGAGTTTCCTATGCTACGCTCGGTCAATCTCCGCTTATCACAATGATTCTCAATATAGGATCAATATGATACCTCCTAAATCCTGGGTTTTGGATCTATGAGATAGATCTAATTGGATGTTAGGATTCTCACTAGTTGTAGTGAGATGGTATCAACCGATCCTGGGGAGAATCACTGGAAGGGTTCCAGGGTGATAAAGACGACTGAATGTCAGTCACAGGCATGTCTTTACCCTCAGTAAAGGGACGGTATGTTGGAAGAGTTCCAAGCTAGATACCGTGGCATACTAGACGATAAAGACTGGATACATCACTACTTAAGATGCTACCAAAGAGGCAGTCTGGGTGTATATTAGTTCATAAGATGAACTTTGTTCCTCCCATTGTGTGACAATGGAGTTGTG
Organism: Agapanthus africanus; assembly: GCA_030015575.1. Taxonomy (NCBI): domain Eukaryota; kingdom Viridiplantae; phylum Streptophyta; class Magnoliopsida; order Asparagales; family Amaryllidaceae; genus Agapanthus; species Agapanthus africanus. Next base: position 385,907,157 of record CM057345.1, on the reverse strand, counting down.
GCTTATGCCAAGGAACGCCGGTCCCATCAGTGATCCAGACAAATTCTAAGGCAGTGTCACCTGATCATGGAGATGGATGATCTCCAGGGTGATCGAGGTTTGGAGAGTAGACTCAGAGGACAACACAGCGGATCCACTCATAAAGGCCTGTTCCCAGAGAGAGATTTTTATGGGATGGTTGAGTATGAGATACTACAACCACTGCTATCAGATGGCCCTAGTGCAAGTGGGAGATTGTTAGTTATATGTATGCCCTAGAGGCCATTACTATACATAGGATGTATATTGTAGTGGATGCTTGGACATATATAGGGAGGACTTTCTTGCTCGACATGATAGTATGCTATCTGGTTGCTCTTTACCTTAACGTGTACACTGATTGTCTCTCTGTTACATGTTGGTAAAGCCCTTAGGATGTGTACTTGACTACCTGGACTATGATGCGGATCATACTAGTGGGGACATGGTAGTCCATAAGTACATCCTTCAAAGTCCCTAGTCGTGGGTGTATCGAGACGGGGCATCGATATACCAGAGTAGACTAGCGTATACCTTCTCGATCCATACAGATGGGCGATGGATGATCCCATATCCATTGGTGTTTGACATCAAAGATGATATACGGGTGCTCAGTGGAGACTGGGTACACTGGACGGACTCGCCGAGAACTCCCAGATGGTACTATACCTTACGTCAGATGGCAGTTCTCTGGTGACACTGGTACAGAGTAGTCTGTTGACCCGAGATCGTCATAGAGTCTTGTGTGGTTCCCACTGTGCTTTGATTTCCATCTTACCACGTCCAAGAGGGCGTGCAAAATGGTGGTTTTTGGGTACAGTCCCGAGTCACATGGAGGCAATGAGCGATAGGAGGGGATTCCTCTCTCCCGGTATAGGGGTTGATGTTGCGCTGTGTTCGATTGGCTATAACCGGAAATCCCTGGCCAGGGTTGCTGAGATTTACTGGTAAGTGTTACCAGTAGTTTCTCGAATTGTTATAGACCTCATATCGACACGACTTATCGAGCTATTGGGGTCTGACGTTTACCATCCCTAGGCGAGATATGCGACATATCAGACGATCAGACCGGACTGTACGGTAAGTGTTACTGGTTGGATTCACAGGAGTGTGAGCGGGCTTGCTCGTCGATCTTCTCATCGCTCAATACCCGGGTGGCCGTTATGTTTAGCAGACCGCTTGCGGCTTGTGGGTGTTTGATATGATCATCACCTGCTGCCGGCGTATTGACGAGTCTTTAGAGTCCTACACAGAGGTTTCCTGGCTCAAGCGAAATGAAATAGGAGCGCATATGAGATATGTGCGGGACCGAGAATAATGCGTGTATGTGATACCGTATTCTATTCTCACGATGAATGTATCGATTGGTTGTATGCGATATAATCTAGTTATCGAATCAAGGGTTGATTCGATAAGCCAATACATTGGATATTAGTCGGTTGTATGCGATATGACCGGATCGTTAAATCAAGTGTTGATTTAATGATTTAATGCATAATTATATATTTGATATATTACTTTGCATTAACTAGTATTGGTTCATTTTAAATGGATTTTCTCACTTTTTGTGCACATTGTATATGTGATATACATTTGTACACAAGTTTGTATCATGTTTGATGATGCATGCTAACTTGGGTTTGTGTAAAGACTAAACCATGGTTATATGAATGGTTAGGGTTTTGTTTTCTTTTTCTTTTCTCTTATTTAGTTATTCATTTTGGAAAATGATAAGCATAAAGAGAAAATGGTGGCTAACTTTGGATGCATGTTGAAGCTTTGACTAAGTCACCATTTTGTCTCATGCTTAACCCTAACCATTCCACTTAACCCTAGTCTATTCTCTACACTTGACCATGGTTGGATTATGATAAGTATTGATTTTCTTTTCTATTTTAAATAACTTATGATATCATTATCTTCTTCTTCTTCTTCTTCTTCTTCTTCTTCTTTACAAGAAGAAAAAGCTTGACCATCAATGGTGATTGATGAAAAAGAGTGAGAAATCCAATTCTAAAGTGAACCCACTTCCTATTTCTTCATCCTCTACCTCTTGCCAAGTAGTATAAGGTGTTCTCTTCACAAGTTTCATGACTTGGTGAAGTGGGAGCTTGATCTAGTGATGCCTCGACGTAGATCATCTTCGGCACGAAGCCGACGACCTTGCCCGCCCATTTCTCCGATGAAGTCGACGCTAGAGCCCGGGTTTCTATTTGGACAGCGAGGAGACTTCATTGCGGAGATATGGAGGTGGAGGACCGGATCTACAAAGGTTGTTTTTCCATTCTCTTAGTAAAGTAGTTTACTAGTTGCATCTTTCGCCTAGACATCTAGTTAACGATCCGTAGTCTATGGTTTCTCGGCACCCCTAATTTTTTTTGAAATTGGCATGGTTGATGCCTTGTGAGACCTCTTGAGAGTGCCCAGGAACCCTACAAACAGTGAATATCGGCATAAAACCTCAAAATACTGCATAACCAATGAATATATGAATGCATCTGATATCATGCAAGAAGTATCACAATAATGAATGAAATGTCTAAACTAACACAGTAATGATAAGTCGAGACTATCAGCTAACAGGCGATATCAATCAATTAATATTCTCTAAAGTGTGCGTGACATGGCAATTACCGATGATGATGTGTGTGGGCCGGCAAGTAAGTGTATGTGGAACATACGCATCATCGGTAATGGTGCTGGTGTCCTAACAGCATGGTTTCATAATCACTAAGTACACAATAACATGCAATGAGGCGATAACAACATAATAAAGGCAAATGAATAGTAGATGCAACAATAATATGCGGAACATGAATAATAACATAACAATAAGGAATCTACCTTACTATACATGTGTTATACTGTTTTGCCGTTTGAAATAGTACGAATCGTGGTGTTTTGAAAATAAGGGCTACGATATTTTTAAGAAAACGTACGTCTTTTGAAATATCCGTAGTATCCCTTGGTATGTCTTTAAAATTTCCCACGATTCGTTAGTTTTGGAAATAGGTATGACTCGGGTCCAGTCTAACATCTAATAGGTAAACTACAGGTCTAACTAACAACCAATCGAAAGGGGTATGGAAACCACCTAAATCTGAGTCGAGATATATATACATATATAATCGGTGATCCCGCCTTAATAGTACCACGTACGATACAATATATCATATGACATCCTCGAGTCAAAAGTGTGGATCTATCATCAATATATATATAGCTCGTACGGTAAATCCATCGTACGGCATCCCAAACCGGGTACGGGTCAATATCACATTTATCTTATTATTCATCTAGTATCCACATCATCACATATCGTGAGCAGGGGTACTGATCTAAGTCTAGTACACTACTAATATCGTCAACATATATATAAATGCGTGTGTATGAAACACATCGCCTACCGATCCGCTATCATCACATGTCGCATCTCATAGTACGATCCAAATCACCTCACCGATCTCGTGGCATCAAGCCTAATCTCATCGACTCATCTCCAAATACCATATAATATCCTTAACATCCATGCATGTGTATATGAATGTATATATGCATAGTCCCATACCCATGCGTATATACATATATACACATCCCCATATACGCATAGGTAATAAAGTGAAAGCAGGTGTGTGCGTGTGGGTGTAAACCTATTCTAGGTTTCGCGACTAAGAAGCTATGCTAGTTCCCATCTAATAACACCAAACTAACCATAAACACATAATTATAACTTGATAATCATCCATGGATCATAAACCACATATATATCCAATTATATATCCTAAATATACAACGAACTGCGGGGGTGCTATACGCCATCCACCCGACTTCTCCCCGTAGATATAAATCTACTCACCTGATCTTCGCTCGCCGGTGCCGACATCGCCACGCGCTTGCTTGTCGTTTCGAAGTCCACATGAGGGTACCTACATGTCTCAACGTATCGTATCGCATAAAAACCCAATTCGAAATCAAAACGGCATACGAAAACCAAATCGGCACGCGTATCATGCATAGGTCAAAACTTATCGCCTACGCGTGCGAGAATAGCCAAACCAACCCCTGATGTCGATGTACAAACGTCAAACCATCGAGAAAAACACCAAACGTACCAATCATTGTTTCACAACCCACTAAATATATATATGAAATAGGGTTTAAATCATCAAAATTTCAAATTCGCTTTAAAAGCTATTTTTCCTAAAACCTAGTAAGCAAAATTAACCGCTTTAATACAACATCTTGATGTTTTAGAAAAACTAGTGGTCACAATATTCACTAATTAGCTTAAATAGGCCACATAAACATTTACTAGATTTTTAATCTCGCTAAATTTCATTAATCCAAAAACCTAGTTAGCACAATTTGCCAGTTTAGTTCAAAACTTGGTGTTTTAACCAATCTAACTGTTTTAACAATTCTAGTGGCTATAATGTTCTTTAAACGTCTTAATTAAGTCATACCAATGTCAATTAGATTTTAAATTCACTCATTTCCATTAATTCTAAAATCCTAGGTTGCAGTTTAAGCAATTTGGGCAATTTAGTTGTAACCGTTAGAAATTTAGCAAATTGGTTAGGTTTTAGCATGCTCAAGATGTAAAGCGACACATCACAACCAATATCAAGTAATCAAACCCAAGCTCCAATTCAAAACCCTTCTCTTGATAATTTTTCCATGAAATTAAACCCTAATTAAATACCTAATTAAGTTTGATTTAAGTATTTAATATCAAATTAAGCAAAGGGTTAGAGTTATACCTCCACCAACATGAGATCAACATGCAACCTAGCATCCAAAATGCTAACTTTGCACCAAGATCCATGCTAGCTTGGGCAAGAAATAATGGGTAGAGATTGGGTTTGGATTAAGCTTTGAATTTGTATGGATTTTGAAGCATTTTTGATGAATTTTTTGAAGAGAAAAGAGAGGTGAAATGGGGGGGCTGTTGCTGAATTGGGGGAAGAGGGGGCTCGGCCAGCACATGAGGGAGTGAGGAGAGAGAGTGGGGTGTTGAAAATGAGAAAAAAACAAAACCCATACCTTATTTGACTTCTTTCTTATTCAATTTCTTTTCACCTTTGTTTTCTTTTCTCATTTTGAAGTGGGAACTTGGGGAATGGGCTGCCATGGGTTCGGCCAAGATAGAAAGGGGGGTGTGAGTGTGGGTGTGTGTGTGAGGTGAGGGAAAAATGATAAATGTTAGACCCCAATTTCCATTTAATTATTTTCACCATTTTAGCCTTTTTCTATCATATTTTCTAAACCATCTTTACAGCTTCTTTTCATTTCAAAACCCACATGCTAGATTTTAGTTTAATGTGTCATGATGCACAAAATTTGTATCAACCCATTCCAATTTGTAATTATCCCAAATTAAATGTATTAGTGATGGCTTAAAATAATATTAAAATAACTAATTTCGGAAAAAAATTCAGTAAACTAGAAATTTTACCAGTGGCTCAATAAACACCAAATACTAGCAATTTCATAACTAGAATATGTATATTTAATTCTATATTAAAAGATATTTATATCTTGATTTTTATGGAAAACACCCGTTATTTTACCGATTTTCCGAAATTTCACCTAAACGATTTTCAAAACGTTACAAATACCCAACAATCAACAGTGGTTGTAGTATCTCATACTCAACCATCCCATAAAAGTCTCTCTTGGGAAAAGTCCTTTGTGAGTGGATCCGCCGTGTTGTCCTCTGACTCTACTCTCCTAACCTCGATCTTCCTGGAGATCAACCATCTCCATGATCAAGTGATACTGCCTTAGAATATGTCTATATCACTGATGGGACGGGGGTTCCTAGGCATAAGCCACAACTCCATTGTCATATAATGGTAGGAACGAAGTTCATCTCTTGAACTTATATACACCCAGACTGCCTCTTTGGTAGCATCGTTGGTAGCGATGTATCCAGCCTTTATCATCTAGTTTGCCACGGTATCTAGCTTGGAACTCATCCAACATACCGTTCCTCCACTGAGGGTAAAGACAATGCCTGTGACTGACATTCAGTCAACCTTATCACCCTGGATGCCATCTAGTGATTCTCCCCAGAATCGATTGATACCATCTCACTATACTTAGTGAGAATCCTAACATCCACTTAGATCTATCTCATAGATTCAAAACCCAGGATTTATGAGGTATCACCTTTATCCTATATGGAGAATCAATGTGATAAAAGGAGATTGACCTAGTGTAGCATAGAAAACTCTTTCCTATCAAGAGTATGCCGTCCACGTACAATACGGGAAAGGCCGCCTTACTCTCTACAACCATTTTGTATATACAAGGTTCATCTACTATTTTGATGAAGTCAAACACTTTGAATGTCACATCAAAACAGATGTTCCAACTCCGCGATGCCTGCTTTATCCTGTAAAGCAACTTGCACACGTTTCCGCTGCTCCCACTGTCTACAAAGCCCTCTGGATGTGTACTTATAGACACACTCTTATAAATCACTATTTAGAAAAGCCGTTATGACACCCAACCGTCAGATATCGTAGTTATGGTATGTAGCAATGGAAAGTAGGATCCGGATGGACTTAAGCATAGCTGCTGGAGAAAAGGTTTCATCATAATCCATACATGGTCGATAACGAGAACCTTTTACAACTTGTCTAGCTTCGAAAGTCTCAACTTTTCCATCTACACCAAGTAATCTTCTTAAGATATACTTGCTCCTGATGGGAATTTAACCCTTCAGATATAGCAACCAAAGTTCATATTTTGTTGGTGTACATAGATTCCATCTCAGATCACTTAGCATCCAGCCATTCTTACAGAGTCCCCACTCTTGATGGCCTGCTTGAAACTAGTTGGGTCATCATCTCATGATGCAGTCCTCGCTCCCACTGTCATTGAGAAAACCGAAGTATCTCTCAGGCGGATGAGGAACCCTACCGGATCGGCGGAGAGGCTGAGGTTTGTCGGGAAATATTGAATCCTCCGGTTCTACCAAATCATCTGTGGTTTGTATAGCTGGAACTCCTTCCAGTTCTACCTCATCACCAAAAATTTCATTCCAAAATAAATTCCTTTTCTAAAAAGGTGGCATGCTAAGAAATAAAACACCATTTGTTCCTCGGTGCAGTAGAAGATATTCCCTTGCGAGTGCTTGGGATATCCAACAAACTTCCATCGAACTGACCTTGCCTCGAGCTTGTCCGGATTTTGCTTTTGGAATAGGCCGGACAACCCCAAATCTTAACTTACTTAAGACAAGGGCTCTTCCCATACCATATCGCATATGGAATGGTAGGCACCTGATTTGGTTGGAACTCTATTCAATAGGTATGCAACTTCTCAAGTGCATAACCCCAAAAGAAAATAGGCAACTCAGTAGTACTCATCATAGAGTGCACCATATCTAATAGGGTACGATTGCTCCGCCCCGATACACCGTTGTGTTGTGGTGTATACGGAGGAGTAATGCTGAGAGAGAATCTCATTCTCCTTTTGAATAGTCCTGGAACTCCTTGTAAGTCTACGGTAGCGCCCCGGCCGTCGATCCGAGGCCAAAATGCGGAAACAAAAAACTTTTTCTAAACTTGAAAACGGCGTTAACGCAGACTTTAATCCCGGATCGAACCATTAACCTATTATTAGCAATCTAAAAGAAGTTAGGAAAGGCTATACCGATCGATCCGTGTCCTTCGGTCTTTGGCCACCATCCAAAGCTCCTCGCGGCATCTCCGATCTCCGGTCTCCTCGTCGGAAGGGCACCACATCAAGAAGTCTTTTTATGGGCTCCCGCTTCATCCGAAGCAACTCGGACACGAAGTTTGCTAGCCGACGTGTCCAAGGTTGAAGTAGAGTAGTGTAGAACCCTTTGTCTCAAGTCATCTAAGCTAATGAATGATGGTTAATGAAAGTTGCCATTTGTAGTGAAGATGGAGGAATGAACTTTGGAGATGAGCTAAGGATTTTTGTTGCAAGAAAATGAGATCAATCCTCACACCAAAAAAAATGGGGCTGTCCAAATTGTAGGCTCGGCCATGGCATAAAGGAGAGGAGGGGGGAGCATAAAGCAAGAAAGAATGGGTGATCATCATGAAAAAATGTCACACCAATATCCATTTCAATCCACTCACAATTAATGCAAAGGAAATGAGTCAATCTCATCTAGAAAACTCAAGAGAGTGCAGGAAATTTCTGGAGCCCCGGGACCACAGAAATCCCCCCCCCCCATTTTATAAATCCCCACTTTTGCAAAAAGACCCCCTCAAAGGAAAATTCAGCCAAAAACAAAAGAATACTAATTTGGCCAAATTAAGAATGCAAACTGGCAACTTCAAAAAAGCGACCCCGTAAAAAATTACAGGATAACCCCGCGACTGTATATACATACCCGCATTTGTATTCCGACCGGATACAAATGCAATGAGACAAAATCTACACAGTATAATACTAGGATCCGGCTTAAACCAAAGCCCGCTGGTATTATCCGTCTGAACCATGACACGTGCACAAGTGCATGCGTACGTTCGAACCCTGCCATAAATCCATACGACCTCTACAACGTTTCGCCCGAAACTTGAGAAACTGTCTGTGGGGGACTCTAAAGACTCGTCAATACACTGGCTGTGGATTTAACCACTAGCACGTCAGTGGTACTAGCTGTACGTAACGGGCCATCAGGTATTGACCAAAAGGGAAGTCGATGAGCGAACTCATCCTGACACCCTACTGAGCCTGTCAGTGACAATATCCGTACAGTCCGGTCCGTTCATCTATGAGTATCGCATGTCGGGCCTAGGGGGTTGGTAAAAGTCAGACCCCCAAAAGCGATACAAGTCGTGTCGGAGTGTAGCCCAGAACACCCTGAGATACTACCGGAATACCTACCAGTAAATCTCCTGCTTTGGCCAAGGACTTCATGTAATTGCTCTCCTAGACACAGCGCGATCTCACCCCCAATACCGGGAGAGACGAAACCCCTGCCGATCCGCTCACTGCCTCCATGTGGATCGGGACTGTACCCAACTAAAACCTGTTTGCACAACTCCTTTGAGCCGTGGTAGGGTAGTAATCAAAGCACAGTGGGAACTCACACGAGACAAATGACGATCTCAGGTCGATGAACTAACCTGTACACATGTCACCAGGGAACTGCTATTTGACGTCAGGTATAATACCAACTAGCATGTTCCCGGCGAGTCCTGTCCGGTGTACTCATAACTCAATGAGCACCTGTATATATCTTAGGTGAACCAACTGACACCAATGGCTTGTGAGACCGGCCACCGTCCCTCATCGGGGTCTCGACTGTATACACTAGTCTACTCTGGAGTATCGATGCCATGTCTCAAAAACTCCCACGACTATGGACCTTTTAAGGATGTGCTTATAGACCCTATCTCCCACGTATATGATCGCCATCACACTGCTGGCAGTCAAGCAAGAATCCTAAGGCTCTATCAACGTGTAATAGCGACCTATAAGGTCACCTAAAGCATGTACACGATGATAAAGATAAACCAGATAGCATAGTATCATCTTGAGTAAGACTGTCCTACCAGCATAGGTCCTCCCTCAATCATTGCAATCACGTGCCTGCGATCCAATAATTGACTTTGAGGGCACTATATCCAACAATCTCCCGCTTGCACTCAAGGCTAATTATTACGATGTCGCATACTCACAGCCCGTGTGATACCGAACACCCAACTCCTCTACTGATCAGTCTCACAAAGCCCGTTTGTGAAACTATTGCATTCGAGGAATTGCCTCAGTGAGTGGATCTGCCCTGATGTTTCTCTCTATGTCTTTCTTTATCTCAAGTTCGCGGAGAAAACCATCTCCCGAAATGAGCAATACCTGTCTTAGAATATGTCTGGATATTTGATGGGACCTAGTTCATAAAGTAACTCCAAATCCAAACTTCTTAGACTGTATCGTCAACTGAATTTAATCAGTATCTTGCGCCATGCCTCCCTCAGTATCCGCTTAGACCATCTGTCCAAACTACTGGCCCTCGTCAGAGGGAAAAATATAACTCTGACAGTCACTCTGTCTTCCAGGTCACCCAGGAAGCCTGGAATGATAACCGTCTCCCGAAGGAGGCTGTCGTTATCATTTCCCCAGAACATTAACTTATGTTCTAAAACTGCTTCCGAACGTTTCTCCAGGATTGGATTAATATCAACTTATTGCAACTAGTGCAAAAACAACATCTGGTGTGGTACTTGACATCTCATGATTGACTCAATTGCCTAAGCAAGTGATCTGCTAATCATGCACATCCCTCTCCTCTTTAGTCTGTAAGACACCTTCAAAGAGGGTGACTCCATCACCTACAGGTACACTACCATGCCTGGAGTCGTCCATTCTAAAACACCTTTAGAATGTTGTCTAAGTACCCAGATTGTAAAACTACCCAAATCTAGATCTAAAACCATAGATCTAGTAACCAGAATGTCTGATATAATATCTATATCCTATGTGGAGAAATCACTGTGTAACAACCAAAGTATAACCGATCGTAGTATAGGAATTTCACTTCTTACTCTGTGTATGTCATCCAACTACCAAGACATCACACCCTACTACCTCCTTAACAGATCCATCCCCTATTCTGATGAAGTCAAACCTCTGACTGTCACATCAGAAATAGATGATCTATCTCCGCAATATCTGCTTTAGTCTATAAATAGACATAAGCTACTTGTCCACTATGCTTCCGCTGCTCCCACTAACTACGACAACCCTCTTGCAGTCATATACACGTGCACTTCTAAAGCTAATTTAGAACGACGCTATATTCATCCTCCTGCTGGGTCTCATAGCCTGGAACAACAGTAGTGTCAAGTCTGGGTAAACAAGAACCTCCCTGTCACCGTCTTTGAGCATAGCGAAGTACCTCTCGAGTGCTTGAGATTACCCACCATATCTGCGGAGTGGCCAATGGAATGTCAAACCAGATTGAATCTTTAGGTTCTTATCAAATTTTCAGTGATCGTTTGCGGTTCTGGAATCACTTCCAGTTCTACCATACTCCCACTACTGTTTTCTGGAAAAAAATCCATTTTTATTAAAACTGTGGTGAGTCAAGAACAATATCACTATTGATCTTCCAGATGGTAGAAAATCAACCCTCATCATAGCCCGGGTCAACCCACAAACAGCCATTACATAAACGTGCCTTGAGTTATCCAGAGTCTGGTTTTAAGCATAAGCCGGACAACTCCATATACCTTAACATTGTTAAGATATGAACTATTCTATATCCAATATAGAAACAGAGGCACTGATTTAATTGGAACCAGATTCAAATCATGCAGCTGTCTCCAGTGCATGTCAACTAAATGGAAAGAGGCCGATCAGCATTACTCAACTTAGGAGTATATCCAGTTATGAGTAACCTGAAAGAGAAGTAAGTTCTCATAATCAATACTATCAATTGAACACCATACATAAGTATCTATATCTTCGATTACCTTGAAGAATCCTGATACTTGCAACACGTGGTTCTCTACTTTACTCTTATACCTATAACTTCTCAAAACTTAGACCTTGTATTTCTATGAAACACATGTCTAAAACTAGAGAAGTCACAAGTAAACAGAATATAGTACGAGGACCTACCCCTTTGTCCTAATGGACACTGGACAACATACAATACTCTGTATAAGTCCCCTGAATTGAATAACTCAAACCCTGTGCGTCGTAGGTTGAAAACTGTACTATGGTTATGAAGAATTACACCGCTGTTGAATGCTCTTTACCTAACCATCAACTGATATAGGTAAATGTCATGGACATAATTTCAAAATGTTATATCTCACTTTTTAAAAATAAACGTACAGATATATCAATTTGAAATTGGTGCATAACAACGGATATTCAAAACCAAATATTTGTCGTCCGGCAAACAACCCAGGCGATTTCCTCAAATATCACCAATTACAACGAATCCCGATATAATGAGGATGATCACCTAATTCCTAATAACCTACTCCCACTCATCATCTATAAAACCATACAGATGTAAGAATCATACCTGGTAAATACATACCCTGGAGTAAGTACCTAATTGGAAATCGGTTTTCTACTAACAATGCACAGTGAAACTGAAACATGAAAATGTTTCGAAGGGGTATCCGGGTATTCCTAGTAATGCCTCTTCCATTATCCAGATTCATGACTGTGACCGTACATTTCTTTGCCATCTTTCCAAATCCCTTTATTTGTCTTTACTCATTACCTTCTGTACACCCTTTTAGGCTAAATGGTTTTCTTCCTTCCCTACCGTTCGGCACCAGCCTATGGTTTGGAAGAAGACTATCCAATAAGCGTAATAGGTGTACTGTCCTAATCCTAGGAGCACTCGCAACCCAAGAGAAGGTAAAGATAAAAGACAACTGAATAAACCACACTCCTATTTCTCCTGAACCAGAATCCATCCCCGAACTGGAACAAGTCCCTTCGAGTTCGTATATAACCATACGATGGAGTATCCAATAAACTGTGGATCTTCGTAGTGATACGGGATGTTCCGGAGAAATACAAAGGTGAAGTAGGAGTGGCGATGAAATACTTGGTTTGGTCGTGAATAGCAGTCGCAATTTACTTTGCCCTCTTTCTAATCCATTTATTTTGTCTTAACTTATTACCTTCTGTACACCATCGTCAGGCTAATTGGTTTTCTTTATTCCCCACCGTTCGGCACCTGCCTATGGTTTGGAAGAAGACTATCCAATTAGCGTAATAGGTGTACCGTCCTAATCCAAGGAGCACTCGCAACCTGAGAGAAGGTAAAAGGAAAAGACAACTGAATAGTCATATTCATTTTCTCCAGAACCAGAAACCATCCTCGAATGTGGAATAAGTTCCTTCGAGTTCGTGTATAACCATACGATGGTTTTATCCAATGGAAGTGGATGTTCGTAATAATACGAGGTGTTCTGGAGAAAAGGGTAAAAGTAGGAGTGGCAATGAGGTATGCAACTCTGACAATCCAAAAGCCTGTGTTTTTAAGAAGGTTCGGTCAACTTGGTCACTGAGTCATAATCTAGGGTCGGGCCATGGTCGCTGCCAAAGAGAAAGAGAAAAGAAACACTCTGCATGCACTCTAACCTAGATCAAAATGGTTATCAATTCATCTAATCAGGAAACTTCCCACTGTAACCTCAAATTCTCCTCCAAACCTGAAAGAAGAATTAGTCGGGATCACCCGAGGAGTAAACCAACTCATCAGTGGGAATCGGGATCCAACTATCATCGCATGATAATGTGATGGAATCCACTCACGTTATCACACTCCAGAAGGTATGCGCCTGCCGGCAAGTTTCAGTTTCTTTAGAAACTCCCGATGTGATTTTTACCCATGCTCTTATGACCTTGATGAAGGTCAACAAATCATAAGTCACATGTCAAGTTCTACCCGTCATTGTCCAGGTTGATTTGAACCCACCCGTACAAGCCCTTGACGAAGGTCAACAAGGCTGTACGACTGTCCCAAACCAACTCATCTATCTATGCAGCAGAAAGGTAACAAGCAGCTACCATACACTATGCCTTGATGAATGTCAACAAACATAACATGAATACTAAGTGCTACCCGTCTGAAATGACGAAGGGCTATGGATGGTTTTTGGCGAAAAACCTTTAACGTAATGAACTTGATATCGTTGAAGGAACCGGATAGCTTTTTATAAAAATATAGTGACGAAAACCTTTGCTAAAGAGGTCACTCCCGGTGAAGGGATCTCGGCTCTTTCCCCGTAGAATGAGGTGCAGGATATTCCAACTGAATACCACGATGCAAAGCAAAAAGTAATCGACTATAGTGAAGTTATTACCCTGACGCAAACTTCTGTCTAAGGGGTCACTCCCGGTGAAGGGATCTCGGCCCTTGCCTCGTCGACTGAGGTGCTGGATATTCATAACCGAATACCACTGTGCAAAACAAAAGAGAACGTCCTTGTAATAACAGCTTTTTGAAAAATTGTTCCAACAACATGAAACAGGTTTGTTTAGCTTGCATTGATCCGAATCAATGCAGTCCCATTAATTGATCACACCAATAAAGAATGAAAATATGATGTACGTATATGCCATCCGCATTCGCCACTGGGTCCCGTCATCACCCGTTAGGTTACTTAACTAACGACAGAGCAGGGACTGGACTAGCGCGGATGTAAAACATATACAACATCTACTAGTATATATATAGCAATATATAATAATCGCTCAAGGCATGATAAATGCAACATCGCAGAAAAGTAATAAGCATCACAGAACAATACAGATAATCTGGGATCCCCGGGTTTACTTTGAGCCGCAACTGAAACCCGACGTTTCCCTGGTCGTGCGGATAGACTATGCAATGAAATCCTAGACCCCTACGGGGGCGGCAAGTTTCCTGCCAAAACCAGAAGCGAAGCAGCCCTCTTCAGCAAAGTGAATGAACCACCCAGCACTTCACGGAATCCGGTAACTTGAGCACCCCTCCTTGAGTCAACCTATACCCCCTACGAGTGCGGCGAATAGCTCGCCAATTCTAGAGTGAAGCCCCCTCCGTCAAAGCCATGAGATGCGGGCCCGTTGCCCCTTAGAACCCGGCTATCCGTGCACCCCACCGTAGGGTAATCCTAATACAGAAAAGAAAAATATATACAACGGGTACATCGACCTCAGCCCGGTCGTGCCCCAAAAGAATAATATACAAACAGGCAGTGACGGCAGTCCACATGTCAGACGCTCGCCCCGCAATAACAAATGTACAAATAAAATCAAACTGTACTAACATTGCATCAAGCTATCCACCACGACAAATCCGCAACATCACAGCACAACACAGAACATCAACGTGAATGTCACGTTCGCAAATCCGTCTAAAGGGGCTATAGCGATTAGACAAGATTTACCGATCAAATGACATTCACGGTTACAGATAGAAATGTAAGTACTGTGAACTAACTTATTTAAAATTTTCGATCGACAAAATTTCCCGAAGTGGGCCCCAAGCATAAGTCCAGTACTCAAAATAATCTGGGCCAAAACTATATATTCCAGAAACCCCAATTCCAAGTCAAAGACCGCAGTAGAAAAATTGGTGCACTGAAGCTACAGTACCGCGGCGGAACCGCGGCCAAAATGTGGGTAATGCCGCGGTTCCGCGGTGCTATGGTGGAATCACACTTCCAAATTTCTACAGTGGTCATAGAAAAGCCTGCCTGATTTTCTGATGTACCCAAAATAATTTTTAGACCACAAAAAAAAATTCGACAGAAACTTTAATTTTGAAATTGCGGTTTCGGAAATTTTATTCGATCGATATTTTAAACAAGTTAGAACTAGCTAGTAAAGGTTAATGGCGTGGCTCTGATACCATGTAAGTCTACGGTAGCGCTCCGGCCGTCGATCCGAGACCAAAATGTGGAAACAAAAACTTTTATAAACTTGAAACCGGCGCTAACACAGACTTTAATCCCGGATCGAACCATTAACCTATAACTAGCAATCTATAAGAAGTTAGGAAAGGCTATACCGATCGATCCGTGTCCTTCGGTCTTTAGCCACCATCCCAAGCTCATCGCGGCATCTCCGATCTCAGGTCTCCTCGTCGGAAGGGCACCACATCAAGAAGTCTTTTTACGGGCTCCCGCTTCATCCGAAGCAACTCGGACATGAAGTTTGCTAGCCGGCGTGTCCAAGATTGAAGTAGAGTAGTGTAGAACCCTTTGTCTCAAGTCATCCAAGCTAATGGATGATGGTTAATGGAAGTTGCCATTTGTAGTGAAGATGGAGGAATGAACTTTGGAGATGAGCTAAGGATTTTTGTTGCAAGAAAATGAGATCAATCCTCACACCAAAAAAAATGGGGCTGTCCAAATTATGGGCTTGGCCATGGCATAAAGGAGAGGAGGGGGGAGCATAAAGCAAAAAAGAATGGGTGATCATCATGAAAAAATGTCACACCAATATTCATTTCAATCCACTCACAATTAATGCAAAGGAAATGAGTCAATCTCATCAAGATAACTCAAGAGAGTGCAGGAAATTTCTGGAGCCCCGGAACCACAGAAACCCTCCCCCCCCCCATTTTATAAATCCCCACTTTTGCAAAAAGACCCCCTCAAAGGAAAATTCAGCCAATAACAAAAGAATACTAATTTGGCTAAATCAAGAATGCAAACTGGCAACTTCAAAAAAGCGATCCCGTAATAAATTACAGGATAACCCCGCGACTGTATATACATACCCGCATTTGTATTCCGACCAAATACAAATGCAATGAGACAAAATCTACACAATATAATACTAGGATCCGGCTTAAACCAAAGCCCGCTAGTATTATCCGTCCGAACCATGACACGTGCACAAGTGCACGCGTACGTTCGAACCATGCCATAAATCCATACGGCCTCTACAACGTTTCGCCCGAAACTTAAGAAACTGTCTGTGGGGGACCCTAAAAACTCGTCAATACACTGGCTGTGGATTTAACCACTAGCACGTCAGTGGTACTAGCTGTACGTAACGGGCCACCAGGTATTGACCAAAAGGGAAGTCGATGAGCGAACTTATCCTGACACCCCACTGAGTCTACCAGTGACAATATCCATACAGTCCGGTTCGTTCGTCTATGAGTATCGCATGTCGGGCCTAGGGGGTTGGTAAAAGTCAGACCCCCAAAAGCGGTACAAGTCATATCGGAGTGTAGCCCAGAACACCGTGAGATACTACCAGAATACCTACCTGTAAATCTCCTGCCTTGGCCAAGGACTTCATGTAATGGCTCTCCTAGACACAGCTCGATCTTACCCCCAATACCGGGAGAGACGAAACCCCTACCGATCAGCTCACTGCCTCCATGTGGCTCGGGACTGTACCCAACTAAAACCTGTTTGCACGACTCCTTTGAGCCGTGGTAGGGTAGTAATCGAAGCACAGTGGGAACTCACACGAGACAAATGATGATATCAGGTCGATGAACTAACCTGTATACATGTCACCAGGGAACTACTATCTGACGTCAGGTACAATACCAACTAGCATGTTCCCGGCGAGTCCTGTCCGGTGTACTCATAACCCAATGAGCACCTGTATACATCTTAGGTGAACCAACTGACACCAATGGCTTGTGAGACCGGCCACCGCCCCTCATCGGGGTCTCGACTGTGTACACTAGTCTACTCTAGAGTATCGATGCCCTCTCTCGAAAACTCCCACGACTAGGGACCTTTTAAGGATGTGCTTATAGACCCCAGCTCCCACGTATATGATCGCCATCATACTGCTGGCAGTCAAGCAAGAATCCTAAGGGCTCTATCAACGTGTAATAGCGACCTGTAAGGTCACCTAAAGTATGTACACGATGATAAATATAAACCAGATAGCATACTATAATCTTGAGTAAGACTGTCCTACCGGCATAGGTCCTCCCTCAATCATTGCAATCACGTGCCTGCGATCCAATAATTAACTTTGAGGGCACTATATCCAACAATCCTATGCTCAAGTATTCTCCTCCCTGATCATATCAAAGGACATAATACTTATACCCGTTTTGGTTCTCTACTTCTAACTTATATTCTTTGAATTTCTCAAAAGCTTCAGACTTGTGTTTCAACAGGAACATATGTCCGAATCTTGAGAGATCATCAGTGAATGTAATGAAGTACAAAGAACCGGTCCTGGCATGTGTAGACAGGGGACGTACATACATCATCATGTATCAATCCCAAGAGTTCAGTAACTCTTTCTCTATTTCCAATAAACGAAGTTATGGTCATTTTATCTTTGTGACATGACTGGCAAGTTTCACAAGATGTAAATTCAAACTGATTTAAATATGCATCTTAATGTAACTTAGCTAGTCGGGTCGTATTGATATGACCTAGTCTACAATGCCTCAAGAAAGATTCGTTCATTTCTGAACTCTTCCTCTTATGTGTGTTCCTGTACGTTAAGAACTGTGGTTTGATTTAGAACGTATATGCCATTAGATAACATGCCTGAACCGATCAACTCTTGATATAAGAAATGTTCAAAACATTATCCAGCAATACAAAATTATATCCTTCTTTACTAAATAAAGAGACTGACATAATGTTGTATATCCGGTTCGATATCTAATAACATTCGTTCAGAATCAATGTATTTGGTAATACAGGATGACAACTGCCAACATCTTGGCTGCAACAATTGCACCATTTCCAACTCTTGAAACTTATCACCCATTCCCAGTTCTCTATCTATCTGTAGCCCATGTAACAGATTACATATATGGGATCCTGATCCGGTATCTCATACCCAGGACGTAGAGGATACTGAGAAACAGTTCTCGGTAATGAACATACCCAAAGAAAATGCATCAGTATGCACTTTCTTCATTTGGGCGGCACGGGAATCCTGGTAATCCTATATTTCCTGCTCGGTCTTAAAACAATTTATAAGGTAAAGTGGGACCAACATTCCCCAGCTCAGTATAAAAAGCGAGTTCGGTCAATACATCCATATTATTATCTTGATTAAGGCGTGACATGGTCGCTACCTAGAGAGAGAGAAGAAAACACTCAGCGTATGCTCTTGCAAGGTTAGATTGGTTATCATTTTATCTAATCAGGATGGCTCCCACTGTTTTTATCAAATCTTCCTTCAAACCCTAAAAGGAAAGACTAGCTGAGATTAATTACACCCTACAAGTTTGTCAATCTTTCGGCCAGGCCAGTGTCGGTAATTTGAAGGAGGTTCCCCGTGCTTTCGCATGGACCTAATTAAAATAAACCTCGTTTTCGCAGGGGCGTAACCCTGTTAACACCTTTCTAGACACCTACTTGATCGGCTAATTGTAATGTGCAAAACTCTCTCAGGAGTAACTATTACTCGTAGTAGGTATCGGGATCCAACTATCTCATAGAAGGTATGCAATCTCATTGCAAATTTCAATACTTGAAATTCCCGATAATTTTGCCCCTAGCATCCTATGACCTTGACGAAAGCCAATAAACCATAGGCTGCTAGTCAAGTTCAATCTGTACATTTCATAATTGAATTAAACCCACCCACACGACATTGACGAAAGCCAACAAAGTCGCACGACTACCCTAACTCAATCGCATCATATGCTTTTACAGATAAGCATAAATAGCTACCGCACACTACGCCTTGACGAAAGCCAACAAACGTAACACGAATACTATGAAGTACTTATCTGAAATGACGGAGGGTTATGACAGGTTTTTAAGAAAACCTTTTGCGTAATGAACTTGATATTGTTGTAGAATCAAATGATTTAAAATGGAGTGTTTTTTAGGCTTTTTGCTAGTTTCGCTAAAGAGGTCACTCCCGGTGAAGGGATCTCGGCTCTTTCCTCGTAGAATGAGGTGCAGGATATTCACAATACCACTATTCAAAGCAAGAAATAAAAAGTCAATCAAAAGACGAAACCGAGGGTTGTAGCATCTTCCAGTTATTGCTTAAGAGGTCACTCCCGGTGAAGGGATCTCAGCTCTTTCCTTATCGAATAAGGTGCAGGATATTCTACAAGGAATACCGCTATGCAAAGCAACAACTAGAGCTACCTGTTTTTGAAAATTCGATTCCACAACATCTTTAGGTTTATTTTCTTTCATTAATCTCATTAATGAAGTCATGTCACTTAAGTTACCTAAGCATCACAGATAAATACAACGTACGCTTATGCCATCCGCATTCGCCTCGATGTCCCGTCATACACCGTTAGGTTAGGTAACTAACGGAAGAGCGGGGCAAGGCTAGCGCGGGTGTAAAACATAAGCAACGTCTATATAATATATCACATATACTATATACAGTATCTATCTCATCATATAAAGTGATCACATCACAGAATATCGCAGCAGAAATCAACATATGAAATATTGGATATACTAGGATTCCGGGTTTTATATTAAGCCTGTATAAAACACGGATTCCACGGTCGTGATGAATAGCCAAACCCACATCCCTAGACCCCTACGAGAGCGGCAAGCAACCCTACCAATTCTAGAGTTAGGAGACCCGGTCTCAACGCCTCGAGATGGTCTCCCAATGGACTCTAGAACCCGGTTACTTGTGCTCCCCTCCTTGGGTCTATCCTAATGCGGAAAAGTAAATAATATATATCAACTGTGACATCTTCCTCAATCCAGAAGTGCCCCAATAAAAGAATATTATATACAAGTTTTTACATGAATGAAAATGAAAAACTCTCATCTCACATAAAAAAAACCGGCTATTCAAACACAACGATCCAATATAACATATCACAGCAACACATAACATCACATGTCATCAGCGTAAGTAAATATGCGTATCCCAATTGTCATTGACATATAGCAACGAAACCGGCGACACACCATATATTAAACTTATGGTCGCAGAAAAGAAAGTGAAAAACTACAACAATTGAAATCCGCAACCATCTTAGACATCATAAACCCGAAATATGTCATATTCCGTATTTCATACCTAACCAAATGAATTCCTGAGACATCGCATTCCTAACAATTATAAACCCTGCATTTTAGTCTCGATATCGAAAACACTTTTCAATATCAAGTCGGGCAATTCAACAAGATTCCCGATATCCTGATCGAATCCTCGTCAGAAACTTTAGTAGACGGCCGCACCCCCGATACCGTCGACAAAGTGCACTTAAGAGGAACACCGCGGCCGCGAGTACCCGGACGGGTGCTTTTGGCAACGGGGTTCTCCTACAGTCACTTGGTCGGGGCTATGGGGCGTAGCTATCTAGTAAGGTTAACCGGTGAGTATCCGCGTACGCTACGTGATTGCGACGGACTTTTGATCACATCAAAATCCCGTGGCAACCGATCAAATGAGACTAAATTGCTAGATTTACAAAATTCAAATTAGTTTTCTTGTGGATTCCAAGTATTGTATCCTATAACATGATATCCGGACGACGTTAAAAATTTCGATCGATTCTTCAAAGTCCCATAATTCCCCGAGAGCTCAACACTTGAGCACAGTTTAATAATACCCAGAACATGCCACAGTACCTATGGACCAGCCGTAGAAGGTCAGACCCAAGCCTCATTAATGGCACCGTGGAACTGCCGCAAATCCTAAGGTTCGAAAGCGGTTCCATGGTCATTATGTCGAGTTAGGGTTTCATTCTTCTAGAAAGTCCACAGAATTACTTGCATGATTTTCCGAATACGTTAAACTTGGAAAAATGGGTTTTTGATATTCGTTCGAACTTTTTAACTTCGCCTAAACAACATGTGAATGCTCGAAACAACGTTAGAATTACGAATACGAAACACTCCGAATTGCCTATACTGTAAGATCACATCACATGCAAACTTAGAAAAAACAAGCAACATATGAAACACCAAAACCCAGAGACTGGAACACAGAAAAAATTCGAAGTCAAAATTCCACCAAAGGGCCGGCCTCCTCGGATTTTAGCTTGATGTGCTCAGCCAAAATCCGGCCAAAGTGCTTCAAATTTCTTCTGTGTTCATGTAATATCACATATAACATTCTGCAGTTGTTTAAAAAAAATTTGAAGACTTTTTAAAATCGACAGAAACTAAGTTCAAGTGTTTCAAGTTTCGGAGTCGTTTCGGTTTCGTAATCTAACAAATATCGTCTAATTTTCTAGCATGGATCTGATACCACTGCAGGGTTGTCTAGCACGGCAGCAAGGTTTCGGTAGGCATCGTCCATGCCAATTTCAAAAATTGCCTTGCTAGCTAACCCTAACCCTAGAATCTTTACTAGAAAATCCGACGAAAACATATGTAAACAACTTTACATCTAAGTGAATGAGGAATACAACCTTTGTAGACTGGTCCTTCACTTCTAATGCTCCATGTAGTAGTCCCTTCGCTACAAGTCATGAACAACCGAACTCTAGAAAGGGTTCACTTGAAGAAATGAACAAGCTTGCTCGAAGTCGTCGAGGCCGAAGATGATCTACGTCGATGAGACTCAAGCTCATGCTACCTCTTCACTAATGGTACATTAGTGAAGCAAACACCCTAAACTAAATGGCTAATATAGTAGAGGATGATGAAGTAGGAAATGGGCTCACTTTAGATTTAATTTTCTCACAATTTTTCATCACTTTTTCAAAAGCTAGAAAGCTTTCATGAGGAAGAAGAAGATGAAGTGATGAACTAAAGAGATGAAGTTCATGAGGTTAGAAATGTAACCATGGGTGAGTATATGTCATCCATTAACTCATGTAGAGACTTAACCATGCCATAGGTGTAAGTGCACGGCGGCGCCCCGGTCGTCAATCCGACGGCCAAATGCGGAAACGGTGATAAACTTTCATTTTGCGAACTTAGCAAACCGGCACCACCGCGCACTAAACCCCGGATCGGGCCATTAAACTAGATCTAGCTAACAACAAGACGGGTTAGAGATATACCGAGTGATCCGAGTCCTCCGGTCTTCATCTCCACTCCGATCTCCTCGCGGGATCTCCGTCCGTCTCCTCCTCATCGGAAAGGGCACCACATCGCCTGCGTCTTTTACGGTTTCCTGCCTCAATACCGAGGCAACTCGGGCATGAAGCCGGCAACTCGACATGCCCAAGAATTGCTGTAGAAAGTGTAGTGTAGAGGCTATGTCTCATTTGGGGTTTATGTTGCCTTGATGGATGGAGGAAGAGGTAAAGAAAATTGGTGCTTTCAATTTTCTAGCAAGAAGAAGATGAGATGAAGAATTCCTCTCATAACCAAAATGAACTCTCTCATCCTTTTCTCTCAAGTGAACCCTCTCTCATCTAGTGAGAATGGTGGAGGAATCAATATGAAACCATAACAAGAAGGGAGGTTAGTGTAGGAGAAAGAGAATGGTGACCATATCAAAAGCAAAACTTACATCAACCATTCTCATCACTTCTAATCACATAAAGCAAATGAGGTGATGGAAAAAGAATATAATCATGAAAAGCTATCATGATGCCACCAATATGCAAGATACCCCCTCCCCAAATGTTATTTGCAAACTTGCAAATAACCCCTCCATCGGAAAAGTCCGGCCGGGAAAGAACAAAGGAAAACCGGCCGGAACGGAATGCAAACTGGCAACTCCAGAAAACTGGTCCCGTAATAAATTACAGGAAAACCCCGATACTGTGCATACACACCCGCATCTGTATTCCGACCGGATACAAATGCAATGAGACAAAATCTACACTGTACTAAACTAGGATCCGGCTTAAACCAAAGCCGGCTAGTAATATCTGTTCGATCCTGATCCGTGCAATACCGCACATATCTGATCGAACCCTGCCATATATCCATACGGCTATTAGTACAAACCGTCCGATCCTGATCCGTGCAATACCGCACGTATCTGATCGGACCCTGCCATATCTCCATACGGCCTCTACAGCGTTTCGCCCGAAAGCTTGAGTAACTGTAAGTGTGGTGGACTCTAAAGACTCGTCAATACAATGGCTGTGGATTTAACCACTAGCACGTCAGAGGTATTAGCCAATACGTGACGGGCCACCAGCTATTGACCAAAAGGGACGTCGATGAGCGAACTCATCCTGACACCCTACTGAGCCTGTCAGTGACAATATCCGTACAGTCCGGTCCGTTCGTCTATGAGCATCGCATGGCGGGCCTAGGGGGTTGGTAAAAGTCAGACCCCCAAAAGCGGTACAAGTCGTGTCGGAGTGTAGCCCAGAACACCCTGAGATACTACTGGAATACCTACCAGTAAATCTCCTGCCTTAGCCAAGGACTTCGTGTAATGGCTCTCCTAGACACAGCGCGACCTCACCCCCAATACCGGGAGAGACGAACCCCTGAAGATCCGCTCACTGCCTCCATGTGGCTCGGGACTGTACCCAACTAAAACCTGTTTGCACGACTCCTTTGAGCCGTGGTAGGGTAGTAATCAAAGCACAGTGAGAACTCACACGAGACAAATGACGATCCCCAGGTCGATGAACTAACCTGTACACATGTCACCTGGGAACTGCTATCTGACGTCAGGTATAAGACCAACTAGCATGTTCCCGGCGAGTCCTATCCGGTGTACTCATAACCCAATGAGCACCTGTATACATCTTAGGTGAACCAAACTGACACCAGTGGCTTGTGAGACCGGCCACCGCCCCTCGTCGGGATCTCGACTGTATACACTAGTCTACTCTGGAGAATCGATGCCCTGTCTTGAAACTCCCACGACTAGGGACCTTTTAAGGATGTGCTTATAGACTCCAGCTCTCACTTATATGATCGCCCTCATACTGCTGGCAGCCAAGCAAGAATCCTAGGGGCTCTATCAACGTGCAATAGTGACCTGTCAGGTCACCTAAAGCAGTACACGATGATAAAGGTAAACCAGATAGCATACTATCATCTTGAGTAAGACTGTCATACCGGGATAGGTCCTCCCTCAATCATTGCAATCACGTGCCTGTGATCCAATAATTGACTATGAGGGCACTATCTCCAACAATCTCCCACTTGCACTCAAGGCTAATTATTGCGATGTCGCATACTCACAGCCCGTGTGATACCGAACACCCAACTCCTCTACTAGTCAGTCTCACAAAGCTCGTTTGCGAGACTATTGCGTTCGAGGAATAGCCTCAGCGAGTGGATCCGCTCTGATGTTTCTTTCTATGTCTCTCTAAATCTCAAGTTCGCGGAGAATGCCATCTCCCGAAATGAGCAATACCTGTCTTAGAATGTCTGGATGTCTGATGGGACCGAGCTCATAAATGAACTCCAAATCAAAACTTCTTAGACTGTATCGTCAACTGAACTTAATCAGTATCCTGCGCCATGCCACCCTCAGTATTGCCTTGGACCACCTGTCCAAAATACTGCCCCTCGTCAGAGGGAAAACTATAACTCTGACAACCTCCTTGTCGTCCATGTCACATTGGAAGCCTGGAGTGATAACCGTCTCCCAAATGAGGCTGTCGTTATCATATCCCTAGAACATCCACTTATGTTCCAAAACTGCTTCCGACTGTTTCTCCAGGATTGGATCAATGTCAACTTATTGCATCTAGTGCAAGAACAACATCTGATGCGGTACTTGACATCTCATGATTGACTCAATTGCCTAAGCAAGTGATCTGCCAATCATGCACATCCCTCTCTACTTTAGTCTATAAGACACCTTTAGAGAGGGTGACTCCATTACTTGCAGGTACACTACCATGCCAGGAGTCGTCCATTCTAAATACTCTTAGAATGCTGTCAAAATACCCTGATTGGGAAACCACCCAAATCTAGATCTAAAACCATAGATCTAGTAACCAGTATGTCTGATATAATGTCCAAGTCCCTTGTGGAGAAACCACTGTGTGACGACCAAAGTATAACCGATCGTAGTATAGGAATATCACTTCCTACTTTGTGTATGTCATCCATAACCCAGATATCACACCCTACTACCTTTTCAACAGATCCATCCCCTATTCTGATGACGTCAAACCCATGACTGTCACATCAGAAATAGATGATCTATCTCCGCTATCTCTGCTTTAGTCTATAAATAGACATAAGCCTGATGTCCACCAATGCTTCCGCCGCTCCCACTGACTACGACAACCCTCTGGCAGAGTCATATAGACGTGCACTTCTAAATCTAGTTTAGAACGACGCTATACTCATCCTCCTGCCGGGTCTCGCAGCCTGGAACAACAACAATGGCAAGTGTGGGTAAACAAGAACTTCTCTGTCACCGTCCTTGAGGGTACCGGACTACCTCTCGGGTGCCTGAAGTTACCCACCTTATCTGCGGAGTGGCCAATGGAATGTCAAACCAGATTGAATCTTTAGGTTCCTTATCAAATCTTCAGTAATCGTTTGCGGTTCTGGAATCACTTCCAGTTCTACCATACTCCCACTACTGTTTTTGAAAAATAACCATTTCTTTTAAAATGTGGCGAGTTAAGAACAATATCACTATTGATCTTCCAGATGGTAGAAAATCAACCCTCGTCATAGCCTGGGTCAACCCACAAACAGCCATTACAGAAACGTGCCTTGAGCTGTCCAGAGTCTGGTTTTAATCATAAGCCGGACAACTCCCCGTACCTTAACAACGTTAAGATATGAACTGTTCTATATCCAATATAGAACCAGAGGCACTGATTTAATTGAACCAGATTCAAATCATGCAACTGTCCCCAGTGCATGTCAACTAAATAGAGAGAGGCCTATCAGCGTTACACAACTTAGGAACATTTCCAATTATGAGTAACCTGAAAGAGAAGCAATTTCTCTTTATCATTACTATCAACTGAATACCATACACAAGTATCTACATCTTCGATCACTTTGAAGAATCCCGATACTTGCTACACCTGGTTCTCTACTCTATTCAAATACCTATAACTCCTCAAAACTTAGACCCTGTGTTTCTACGAAACACATGTCTAAGAACTGGAGAAGTTAAAAGTAAACAGAATATAGTATGAGGACCAACCCCTCTGTCCTAATGGACACTGGACAACATACATTACTCTGTATAAGTCCGCTGAGTCTAACAACTCTTTCACTGTGCGTCGTAGGTTGAAAACTGTACTTATGGTTAAGAAGAATTACACCGCTGTTTAATGCTCCTTACCTAACCATCCACTGATATAGGTAAATGTCATCGACATAATATCAAAAGGTATATCTCACTCTATGAAAATAGACGTACAGATATATCAATTTGAAATTAGTGCATAAAAGCGGATATTCAAAACCAAATATTTGCCGACCGGCAAACAGCGCAGGTGATTTCCTCAAATATCACCGATTACAACGAATCCCGATATAATGAGGATGATCACCCAATTCCCAATAACTTATTCCCACTCATCATCTGTAAAACCATACAGATGTGAGAATCAAACCTGGTAAATACATACCCTGGAGCAAGTGTCTAATCGGGAAATCAGTTTTCTTTTAACAATACACAGTTGAACTGAAGCATTGAAATGTTTCGATGGGGTATTCTGGTATTCCTAGTAATGCCTCTTCCATTATCCAGATTCACAACTATAACCGTATAATTCTTTGCCACCTCTCCAAATCCCTTTATATGTCTTTAGTCATTACCTTCTGCACACCCCTTTAGGCCAATTGGTTTTCTTCCTTCCCTACCGTTCGGCACCAGCCTATGGTTTGGAAGAAGACTATCCAATAAGCATAATGGGTGTACTGTCCTAGTCCTAGGAGCACTCTCAAAGCGAGAGAAGGTGAAGATAAAAGACAACCGAATAAACCTTATTCCTATTTCTCCTGGACCAGAATCCATCCCCGAACTGGAACAAGTTCCTTTTGAGTTCGTATATAAACATACGATGGAGTATCCAATAAACTGTGGATCTTCGTAGTGATACGGAGTGTCCTGGAGAAATACAAAGGTGATTTAGGATTGGCGAAGAAATACTTGGTTTGGTCGTGAATATCAGTCGCAATTTACTTTGCCCTCTTACTAATCCCTTGCTTTGTCTTAATCTTAATACCTTCTGCACACCGTTTAGGCTAATTGGTTTTCTTCATTCCCTACCGGTCGGCACCAGCCTAAGGTTTGGAAGAAGACTATCCAATTTGCATAATAGGTGTACTATCTCCTAAACCAAGGAGTACTCACAACTTGAGAGAAGGTAAAAGGGAAAAGACAACTGAATAATCCTATCCGTTTTCTCCAGAACCGGAAACCATCCTCGAATTCCTTCGAGTTCGTATCTAACCATACGATGGCTTTGTCCAATGGAAGTGGACGTTCGTAGTAATACGGGGTGTTCTGGAGAAAAGGGTAAAAGTAGGAGTGGCAATGAGGTCTGCAACTCTGACAATCCAAAAGCCAGTGTTAAGAAGGTTCGGTCAACTTGGTCACTGAGTCATAGTCATAGGGTCGGGTCAATGGTCGCTGCCAGAGAGAGAGATAAAAGAAACACTCAGCGTGCACTCAAACCTAGATCAGAATGGTTACCAATTTATCTAATCTGGAAACCTCCCACTGTACCTCAAATTCTCCTCCAAACCTGAAAGAAGAATTAGTCGGGGTCACCCGAGGAGTAAACCAACTCATCAGTGGGAATCGAGATCCAACTCTCATCGCATGATAACGTGACGTAATCCGCTCACGTCATCACACTCCAGAAGGTATGCGCGTGTCTGGCAAGTTTCAGTTCTTTTGAAACTCCCGATGTGGATTTTTACCCCATGCTCTTATGACCTTGACTATGGCCAACAAATCATAAGTCACATGTCAAGTTCTACCCGTCATTATCCAGGTTGATTTGAACCCACCCGTACAAGCCCTTGACTAGGGCCAACAAGGCTGTACGACTGTCCCAAACAAACGCATCTATCTATGCTGCATATGAATAACCAACAGCTACCAAACACTGTGCCTTGACTATGGCCAACAAACACAGCTTGAATACTATTGACTATCCATATGAAACGACGGAGGGCTACGAATGGTTTCTGGCGAAAACCTTTAACGTAAAGAACTTGATATCGTTGAAGGAACGGATAGCTTTTTAGAAAATATAGTGACGAAAACCTTTACTAAAGAGGTCACTCCCGGTGAAGGGATTTCGGCTCTTTCCCCGTAGAATGAGGTGCAAGATATTCCAACTGAATACCACGGTGCAAAGCAAAAGTAATCGGCTATAGTGAAGTTAATGCCCTGACGCAAACTTATGTCCAAGGGGTCACTCCCGGTGAAGGGATCTCGGCCCTTGCCTCGTCGACTGAGGAGCAGGATATTCAAAATGAATACCACGATGCTAAACAAAAGTGAACGTCCTTGCAATAACAGCTTTTTGAAAAGTGTTCCAACAACATCAGAATAGGTTTGTTTATCTTGCATTGATCCGAATCAATGCAGTCCCATCAATTGATCACACCACAAAGAACGAAAATATACTGACGTACGTATATGCCATCCGCATTCGCCACTGGGTCCCGTCATCACCCGTTAAGTTAGCTAACTAACGGCAGAGCGGGGACTGGACTAGCGCGGATGAAAAACATATACAACATCTACTAATATATATACCAATATATAGTATTTCGCTCAAGGCGTGAATAAAATGCAACATCACATAAATGTACAGCATCACAGAACAATACAGATATCTGGGATCCCCGGGTTTCACAGAGCCACTACTGAAACCCGACGTTCCCCTGGTCGTGTGGATAGCCTGTGCAATGAAATCCTAGACCCCTACGGGCGCGGCAAGTCACCCGCCAAAACCTGAAGCGAGGCAGCCCCCTTCAGCACCGTGAATGGACCACCCCGCACTTCACGGAATCCGGTAACTTGGGCACCCCTCCTGGGTCAACCTGTACCCCCTACGAGTGCGGCGAATAGCCCGCCAATTCCAGACTGAAGCCCCCTCCGTCTCAATGCCCTGAGATGCGGGCCCGTTGCCCTCTAGAACCCGGCTATCCGTGCACCCCTCCACGGGGTAACCCTAGTACAGAAAGTAAAATATACATACAACGGGTACATCGACCGCAACCAGGTCGTGCCCCAAAAGAATAATACAATCAGGCAGTGACGGCAGTCCACATGTCGGACGCTCGCCCCGCAATATCAAATGTACATAATACAACAAAACTGTACTAGCATTGCATCCAGGCTATCCCCCACGACCGATCCGCAGCATCACAGCAAAACACAGAACATCAACGTGAAAGTCACGTTCGCAAATCCGTCTAACCGGGCTATAGCAGTTAGACCGGATTTACCGATCGAGTGACATTCACGGTCGCAGATATAATGTAAATACTGTGAAATAATGTGTTTAAAATATCCGATCGATCAAAAATTAACAAGTGGGCCCCCAAGCAATACTGTAGCACTCACAGAAATTCTGGGCCTAATTTTAATATTCCAAAACCCCTATTTTTAGCCCACAAGCCCACTGCAAAAATTCTATCACATGATCCCTCATAACTGCGGCGGATCCGCGGCCTAAGAAAGGTCAATGGCCGCGGATCCGCGGTCTTAGTGAGGGATTGTGTTGTCGAATTTTTCCAGTGTTCTTAGAACTCCCTGTACATCATTCTGAGACAACCTGAAAAATTTTTGGACTTCAAAAAAATTCGACAGAAAACTGATGTAGAGAAAAAAGCAAGTTTTGGAATTTTGGTCGATCGGAAATGCAAAACACATCAAACGAAGCTAGACGAAGTTAATGGCGAGGCTCTGATACCACTAGCAGTGCACGGCGGCGCCCCGGTCGTCAATCCGACGGCCAAATGCGGAAACGGTGATAAACTTTCATTTTGCGAACTTAGCAAACCGGCACCACCGCGCACTAAACCCCGGATCGGGCCATTAAACTGTAAGTCGATGTAGTACACCCCAGTACTTGTGGGGAGGCGGAATTTTCAAAAAAGATCAAGTTTAAAGAACGAACATCGACTAACCGCTTAAATCGAAGCTAAACAACTAATAACCGAACACAAAGCTATACTAAACTATAGTGTTAAGGGATTATACCTATCGATACTAGTCCTTCGTCTTTACGATCTCCTTGTTCTCCTCGGCCTTCTCTAGGTAGTAGACGATCCACCCGAGAGCAAAACTCCAAGCTAAACCTCTAAGCTTGAGGCAACTAACCTTCTTGGATTGCTAATCAAAGAAGCTAGGTGTAATATAGAGATGGTTATGGATTGATTAGTCTTACTAATCCTAGATCTCAACACATGAGGGTGAGGATTAGTCTTTTGAAGAGAGGGAGCTTGAGGAGAGAGAATGTGAATAATATTATGAGATAAGTTTATGAGTATCATATCATATATGAAGCATTTTCTAATAATAAGAAAAAGAATAAAGAGTGATGATAAATCATGCTTCATAAAATATCTAGTGGTGATTCATTAGCATGAGTCATTAAGCAATAAATGTGCATTAATGAAATGAATGAATCACCACCATGACTCATAACCTCATTCAATGAATATGACACATAACCCTCCTTAGTCACCGTCTTCTAGAAGCTTCTCGAACAATTACGAGAACGCCCCTCCGATCCGCAAAAATACGGAAAAACTTTAGACTGTAAAAATCCAATAACCGGATACCAGTAACTGGCTTAAACCAAAGCCGACTGGTAAAAACTGTCCGAAAGTCGTACGTGCGTAAACGCACGTATGCGTCCGAACCCTTTGTCGCAAAACCATGCAACCTCTATATCGTTTCGCCTGGAGTAGGAAACTATCTGTGTGGGACTCTAGAGACTCGACTACTACGCTGGCAGTGGGTTTAACCACAGACCGCAAGCGGCACTAGCTGTACGTAACGGTCCCCAGGTAGTTGTCGATAAGAAGGCCGATGAGTAAACCCATCCGAACTCCTACTGAGTCTGATGTGACAATCTCCATACAGTCCGGTCCGTTCGTCCAAGACTATCGCATATCGGGCCTAGAGGGGCGGCAAGCGTCAGTCCCCTAATAGCGGTATAAGTCGTGTCGGAGTGAAGCCCATTACACCCTGAGAAACTACTGGAACCTACCAGCAAATCTCGCTTGCCCTGGCCAGGGACTTTGCGTAATGGCTCTCTGACACAGCACGATATCTACTCCCAATACCGGGAGGGACGAATCCTGTCTAACCGCCACTGCCTCCAAGTGCTCGGGACTGCACCCAACTGCTACCTGTTTGCACGACTCCTTTGAGCCGTGGTAGGGTAGCAATCTAAGAACAGTGGGACACACTCGAGGCGAAGTAGCAGTGTCAAGTCTGCGGACTACGCTGTACTCATGTCACCTGGGAACTGCTTACTGACGACTGGTATCAAACCAACCAACAGTTCCCCGTGAGTCCTGTCCGGTGTACCCGTAACCTAACGAGCACCTGCATACTATCTCCAGTACGACGTACTGACGGCTGTAGGACAGACCATCTCCCCAACTGGGATGAGAAGCGTACACACTAGTCTACTCCGGAGTATCGATGCTCTGTCTCGATAATCCAACGACCAGGGACCTGAATAAGGATGTGCTTGTAGACTACCCAGCCCCCACTAGTGTGACTGCCATCACAACGCTGGTAGACAAGCAAGATCCTAAGAGCTCTATCAATACGTACACTCACATATTAAGATAGAAAAACCAAGTAGCATACTACCATGTTTAGCAAGACTGTTATATACATGTGAATATCCCAAGCTTCCATTAAGTAATATACAAGCTAGTATGATACAGTAATGGCCTTCTAGGGCATAAACACTAACAATCTCCCACTTGCACTAGGGCCATGTACTGGCATATCGCAGACCAATGATCTCGAGTAGCCTCTCGAACTGAATCTGAGGAAGGGCCTTCGTGAATGGATCAGCAATGTTCTCTTCTGAAGCAACTCTCCGAACCTCGATCTCCTGACGATCAATGATCTCCCTGATCAGGTGATACCGCCTCAAGATGTGTCTGGACTTCTGATGGGACCTTGGTTCCTTCGCTAAAGCTATAGCTCCGTTGTTGTCGCAATACAGAGGTATTGGATCAACTATGGTAGGAACCACCTGAAGTTCTGTTAGGAACTTCTTCATCCAGACTGCTTCTTTTGCGGCATCGCAAGCAGCTATATACTCCGCTTCCATCGTCGAGTCAGCAACGGTGTCCTGCTTGGAGCTCTTCCAGCACACCGCCCCTCCATTGAGGGTAAAGACATATCCCGACATGGACTTGGAATCGTCCTTATCACTCTGGAAGCCGGAATCAGCAAAGGCCTCCAACCTGAGGTCTTTTCCGCCGTAAACCAAGAACATCTCCTTAGTCCTCCTCAGGTACTTGAGAATGTTCTTTACTGCTATCCAGTGTTTCTCCCCTGGGTCTGACTGATACCGGCTTACCACGCTCAGTGCGTAAGCTACATCTGGTCTGGTACACAACATCGCATACATTATAGAGCCTACCGCAGAAGCGTAGGGTATAATAGACATGCGTTCCCTTTCCAAATCAGTCTTGGGAGACATCTCTTTGGAGAGGGTGATTCCGTGACAAGCCGGTAGATTACCGCGCTTAGAATCTTCCATACTGAATCTTTTCAGTACAGTGTCGATATACCTGGACTGCGAAAGTCCCAACATCCTTTTGGATCTATCACGATAGATCCGGATCCCCAGAATGTAAGAGGCATCACCCAGGTCTTGCATGGAGAACCTGTGTGACAAGAATCCTTTGACAGATTGTAGCATAGGAATGTCATTTCCTATCAATAGAATGTCATCCACGTACAAGACGAGGAATACGACACTTCTGGCCACAACTTTACTATATATGCACGGTTCATCTGGATTTTTGATAAAGTCATATTCTTTGACTGTCTCATCAAAACAGATGTTCCAACTCCGCGATGCCTGCTTTAGTCCATAAATAGACTTAAGCAGCTTGCATACTTTCCCGCTGCTCCCACTCTGATTGAAACCCTCTGGCTGATCCATATAGACGCTCTCTTCTAAATTTCCATTCAGAAAAGCCGTCTTTACGTCCATCTGCCAGATTTCATAATCATGGAAGGCAGCAATAGCAAGAAGGACCCGAATGGATTTGAGCATAGCCACTGGAGAAAAAGTTTCGTCATAGTCCAAACCAGGTCTTTGACGAAAACCCTTTGCAACAAGTCTAGCCTTATAGGTTTCCACCTATCCATCTACACCAATCTTTTTCTTGAAGATCCATTTGCATCCTATGGGTTTTACCCCATCTGGAGCAAAGTCCAAAGTCCATACTTTGTTGGTGTACATGGACTCCATCTCGGTCCGCATTGCATCTAGCCATCGTACCGAGTCGCCGCTCTGGATGGCCTGCCGGAAGTCAGTAGGTTCATCATCATCTATGATGCAATCCTCTCTATCCCCATCAATGAGAAAACCGTAGTATCTCTCAGGCGGATGAGACGGCCTACTACTCCTGCGGAGGGGTGCGGGAATGTTCTGTTCTTCTTGAACCTCTGGTTCTACCAAACTTTCAGTAGCAGTTTGTGGTTCTGGAATTTCTTCCAGTTCTACTACGCTCCCACTCTTCTGATTTTCCAAAAATTCATTTTCTAAGAAGCGGGCATGACGAGAAACAAAAACCTTTTGTTCCTCTGCGTAATAGAAACAATATCCTGTAGAGTTCTTCGGATATCCCACAAACTTACACTCTACTGAGCGTGCCTCGAGCTTGTCCGGATGCTGCTTTTTTACAAAAGCTGGACATCCCCATGTCTTCAGGTACTGAAGATAGGGTTTCTTCCCACTCCACATCTGATATGGTGTGGTAGGCACAGTTTTGGTTGGAACTCTGTTCAAAAGATGTATCGCTGATTCTAGCGCATATCCCCAGAAAGATCGCGGTAACTCAGCATTACTCATCATGGATCGTACCATATCCAATAGGGTTCGATTCCGTCTCTCCGATACACCGTTATGCTGTGGAGTGTATGGAGGAGTAAGCTGGGAGAGAATTCCTTTCTCTTTTAGGTAACCTAGGAACTCGGCACTTAAGTATTCTCCACCTCGATCAGATCTTAGTGTCTTAATACTTTTGCCTGTTTGGTTTTCCACTTCACTCTTGTATTCCTTGAATTTCTCAAAAGCCTCGGACTTATGCTTCATTAAGAAAACATGTCCATACCTAGAGAAATCATCTGTAAAAGTAATGAATTAGGAATAACCACCTCTCGCATGTGTAGACATTGGACCGCATACATCGCTGTGTATGAGTCCTAAGAGCTCGCTCGCTCTTACTCCTTGTCCAGTAAATGGAGTCTTTGTCATCTTTCCTTTGAGACAGGATTGACAAGTGTCATAAGATTGATATTCGAACGTGTCCAAATATCCTTCTTTATGCAACTTAGTCAACCTTCTCTCATTGATGTGACCCAGTCTACAATGCCATAAGAAAGCTTTATTTAAATCTGGAGACTTTCTTTTTAGTGTGTTCTGGACATTGAAAATTTGGAGTTGGTTTAAAACATATATGCCGTTATTTAGAGTACCGGACCCAATCAAACCATGATTTAGGTGGATGTTAACAACATCTCTTACAAACGTGAAATCATAACCTTTATTTGACAACAAGGAAACTGATATGATATTACACGTTAAGCTTGGTACAAAATAACAGTTATGCAAAACCAAAATATGTCCACTCGTCAATCCTAGGTGATAATCGCCGACGGACGCAGCTCCCACACTAGCTCCGTTAGCAACCCTGAGGATCATATCACCTTCCTTCAGCACTCTACGGTTTCTCAGTGCCTGCAATGAATTGCAAATATGAGATCCTGATCCGGTATCCAATACCCAGGAAGTAGAGTTGATCGACAGACAATTCTCAATTACAAACACACCTGAAGTCGAAGCCACAGCTTGCTTCGGTTCCTAGTTCTTGGCGTTCCACGCCTTGCAATTCTTCTTCCAGTGCCCTTTCCTGTGACAATGGAAGCACTCATCCTGGCCAACTACCGGTGCTGCAAGCTTTTTCTTTCCCTTCTTTCCCACCTTACTAACACCTCCTCTAGGTTTGGGTGCGGCCTTCTTCTTCCTTCCTTTGGCCCTAGCCTTGGACCCTGAAGAAGATGAACCGCCAACAAACATAGCGGGTGTTTCCCTTACCTTCTGTAAGGTGCCCTCTGCACTCCTTAACATGTTCAGGAGTTCCGCAAGTTCAACTTCTTTTCCTTGAAGGTTGAAGTTGAGGATAAACTGGGCGTAGGTGGGAGGAAGGGACTGGAGAATAAGGTCTGTATAGAGCTCATTATCCAAAGTCGTCCCAAGGTCTGCGAGCTCCTCAATATAGCTGATCATCTGTAGGACATGTTCACCTACCGATGACCCGACAGCCAACCTCGCTCGAAATAATTTCTTCGAGGTCTCGTATCTTGCAATACGAGATTGCTCTCCATAAAGTTCCTTTGTATGGAGAAATATGCCATCTAGAGACATATCCTCGTGCCTCCTCTGATGTTCGTTGTTCATAGAGGCAAGCACGATGCACTTGGCTCTCGCGCAATCTAAATCCCAGGTTTTGCGGATTTCCTTATCCGCATTGCTGGATTTGGGACCAAGGACAGCAGGTGCCGTAGCGGTGAGGACGTACCCCAGTTTGTCATAGGTCAGGGCCATTTTGACATTCCGCAGCCAATCTTTCTAGTTTGGCCCCGTCAGTATATTCTTTTCTAAAAGTAACTTAAGTCCAGTCATTTTCAGGGTCGCTGCAATTAGGAGAGAGAGAAGAAAACACTTTAGCATGATGCTCTTGCAAGTTTAGAGTGGTTTTTAGTTTATCTAAACTGGATGGCTCCCACTGTTTTTCGAATCCTTCCTCAAACCATAAAAGAAGAATTAGCCAGGACTATTCTCACCGTACAATACTTGCTTAACCGTTCAGCCAGGCCAGTGTCGATACTTCGAGGGAGGTTTTCCAACGCTTTCGCGAAGTTCCTTAATTAAATAACCTCTTTTCTCTGGGGGCGTAACCCCGCTGACACCTTTCTGGACACCTACTAGGTTTATAGCATTGATCGTTAAGTGACGAATATCCTGATAAGTAGCATATACTCACAGTAGGATCGGGATCCAAATATCATCGTATGATAATGTTGAAGGAATCCTACCAACATTCATCAAACTCCAAATGGTATGCATCTCTTTGCAAATTTCAGTTTCTTTAGAAATTCCCGATATAAGTTTTTGCCCCATGCTCTTATGACCTTGACGTATGCCAACAAATCATAAGTCACATGTCAAGTTCTGCCCATCATTATCTTGTTAATTTGAACCCACCCGTATATACCCTTGACGTATGCCAACAAGGTAATGCGACTGTCCCAAACCAACACATCTATCTATGCAACAAATGAATACCCCAGCAGCTACCAAACACTATGCCTTGACGTATGCCAACAAGCATAGCTTGAATACTACTGACTATCCATAAGAAATGACGGAGGGCTACGACTGGTTTTGGCGAAACCGTGAACGTAGTGAACTTGATATAATCGAAGGAACCTTGATAGCTTTTAAAAGGAGTGGTTAAGTCTCCGCATTTAAAAATATCTGTTTTTAAAAATAACCGAGTGGTTTCTTTTAAATTGTTCCAACGATTTAAACTTTGGTTTGTTTTCTTTGCATTACAGATAATGCGTCCCATCATTAACCTATCATTGCAGAAAACAACGAAAATACAACGTCCTCTTATGCCATCCGCATTCGCCACGGGGTCCCGTCATCACCCGTTAGGTTACTTAACTAACGACAGAGCGGGGGCTGGGCTAGCGCGGGTGTAAAACATAAGTGACGTCTAAATAGCTACAATATATATAGATATTTTACATTCGTCTGACGCAATGATATTCATTCCAGAACACAGAAAAACAATATTGGATTTGCAAGCAATCTGTATTTCTTTTGAGCCTGCAAGAAAAGACAGATTACACAGTTGTGATGAATAGCCGTTACCCCACCCTCGACCCCTACGGGTACGGCAAACTACCCGCCCGGCAGTTTGTGTACCCCACCTTGGGTCAGTCCTAGGAGCAAAAACAGTAAAATGAAATAATACAACGGTGGCTACAACCGCAACCTGGAAGTGCCCCGCAAAAATAATATTACAACAAATTACATTTACAACAAATGAATTAAACAATAACCCATTGCAAACCCCGGCTATACACCACAACAGTCCAATACAGTTTATATGCACAAACAGATATAACCATTACAGAAATGTGCAACCCCCTGCCAACCGACATACTAGCAGTTAGGGGAGGTTTACGAACACATTAAACAATCACAGATATAATCCAATATGCAAATACTGTACAATTTCGATCGATTAAACAACATCAATATTGCTCCAAAATCTGCTCTGTTAAACAGTAACCTGAGCAAATATTAAATATTCCAGAGAACTCCAAATACCAGAGAGGACCCACACAAGAAATACGAGTCCATGACCCGGCAACTCGGCCGCGGAAGCGCGGCGGATCGGTGCGATCCGCCGCCCTTCCGCGGCGCTTTAGCCGATTCATGGGCTCTAATTTCTTGGGTGTTCTTCTGGACCCTTTACAAGCTTTCTGAGATCACCTGAACAATTTTAGGACATCATTTTAAATTCGACAGAAACTTGTAACTTTTAGGGTTTTCCGGCTTCGTTTTTCCGTTCGAAATTCGTACAAATTTGCAATCAAGTTATTTAGTGTTTAGCGAGGCTCTGATACCACTGTAAGTCGATGTAGTACACCCCAGTACTTGTGGGGAGGCGGAATTTTCAAAAACGATCAAGTTTAAAGAACGAACATCGACTAACCGCTTAAATCGAAGCTAAACAACTAATAACCGAACACAAAGCTATACTAAACTATAGTGTTAAGGGATTATACCTATCGATACTAGTCCTTCGTCTTTACGATCTCCTTGTTCTCCTCGGCCTTCTCTAGGTAGTAGACGATCCACCCGAGAGCAAAACTCCAAGCTAAACCTCTAAGCTTGAGGCAACTAACCTTCTTGGATTGCTAATCAAAGAAGCTAGGTGTAATATAGAGATGGTTATGGATTGATTAGTCTTACTAATCCTAGATCTCAACACATGAGGGTGAGGATTAGTCTTTTGAAGAGAGAGAGCATGAGGAGAGAGAATGTGAATAATATTATGAGATAAGTTTATGAGTATCATATCATATATGAAGCATTTTCTAATAATAAGAAAAAGAATAAAGAGTGATGATAAATCATGCTTCATAAAATATCTAGTGGTGATTCATTAGCATGAGTCATTAAGCAATAAATGTGCATTAATGAAATGAATGAATCACCACCATGACTCATAACCTCATTCAATGAATATGACACATAACCCTCCTTAGTCACCGTCTTCTAGAAGCTTCTCGAACAATTACGAGAACGCCCCTCCGATCCGCAAAAATACGGAAAAACTTTAGACTGTAAAAATCCAATAACCGGATACCAGTAACTGGCTTAAACCAAAGCCGACTGGTAAAAACTGTCCGAAAGTCGTACGTGCGTAAACGCACGTATGCGTCCGAACCCTTTGTCGCAAAACCATGCAACCTCTATCGTTTCGCCTGGAGTAGGAAACTCTCTGTGTGGGACTCTAGAGACTCGACTACTACGCTGGCAGTGGGTTTAACCACAGACCGCAAGCGGCACTAGCTGTACGTAACGGTCCCCAGGTAGTTGTCGATAAGAAGGCCGATGAGTAAACCCATCCGAACTCCTACTGAGTCTGATGTGACAATCTCCATACAGTCCGGTCCGTTCGTCCAAGACTATCGCATATCGGGCCTAGGGGGACGGCAAGCGTCAGTCCCCTAATAGCGGTATAAGTCGTGTCGGAGTGAAGCCCATTACACCCTGAGAAACTACTGGAACCTACCAGCAAATCTCGCTTGCCCTGGCCAGGGACTTTGCGTAATGGCTCTCTGACACAGCACGATATCTACTCCCAATACCGGGAGGGACGAATCCTGTCTAACCGCCACTGCCTCCAAGTGCTCGGGACTGCACCCAACTGCTACCTGTTTGCACGACTCCTTTGAGCCGTGATAGGGTAGCAATCTAAGAACAGTGGGACACACTCGAGGCGAAGTAGCAGTGTCAAGTCTGCGGACTACGCTGTACTCATGTCACCTGGGAACTGCTTACTGACGACTGGTATCAAACCAACCAACAGTTCCCCGTGAGTCCTGTCCGGTGTACCCGTAACCTAACGAGCACCTGCATACTATCTCCAGTACGACGTACTGACGGCTGTGGGACAGACCATCTCCCCAACTGGGATGAGAAGCGTACACACTAGTCTACTCCGGAGTATCGATGCTCTGTCTCGATAATCCAACGACCAGGGACCTGAATAAGGATGTGCTTGTAGACTACCCAGCCCCCACTAGTGTGACTGCCATCACAACGCTGGTAGACAAGCAAGATCCTAAGAGCTCTATCAATACGTACACTCACATATTAAGATAGAAAAACCAAGTAGCATACTACCATGTTTAGCAAGACTGTTATATACATGTGAATATCCCAAGCTTCCATTAAGTAATATACAAGCTAGTATGATACAGTAATGGCCTTCTAGGGCATAAACACTAACATAAACTAGATCTAGCTAACAACAAGACAGGTTAGAGATATACCGAGTGATCCGAGTCCTCCGGTCTTCATCTCCACTCCGATCTCCTCGCGGGATCTCCGTCCGTCTCCTCCTCATCGGAAAGGGCACCACATCGCCTGCGTCTTTTACGGGCTCCTGCCTCAATACCGAGGCAACTCGGGCATGAAGCCGGCAACTCGACATGCCCAAGAATTGCTGTAGAAAGTGTAGTGTAGAGGCTATGTCTCATTTGGGGTTTATGTTGCCTTGATGGATGGAGGAAGAGGTAAAGAAAATTGGTGCTTTCAATTTTCTAGCAAGAAGAAGATGAGATGAAGAATTCCTCTCATAACCAAAATGAACTCTCTCATCCTTTTCTCTCAAGTGAACCCTCTCTCATCTAGTGAGAATGGTGGAGGAATCAATATGAAACCATAACAAGAAGGGAGGTTAGTGTAGGAGAAAGAGAATGGTGACCATATCAAAAGCAAAACTTACATCAACCATTCTCATCACTTCTAATCACATAAAGCAAATGAGGTGATGGAAAAAGAATATAATCATGAAAAGCTATCATGATGCCACCAATATGCAAGATACCCCCTCCCCAAATGTTATTTGCAAACTTGCAAATAACCCCTCCATCGGAAAAGTCCGGCCGGGAAAGAACAAAGGAAAACCGGCCGGAACGGAATGCAAACTGGCAACTCCAGAAAACTGGTCCCGTAATAAATTATAGGAAAACCCCGATACTGTGCATACACACCCGCATCTGTATTCCGACCGGATACAAATGCAATGAGACAAAATCTACACTGTACTAAACTAGGATCCGGCTTATACCAAAGCCGGCTAGTAATATCCGTTCGATCCTGATCCGTGCAATACCGCACGTATCTGATCGAACCCTGCCATATATCCATACGGCTATTAGTACAAACCGTCCGATCCTGATCCGTGCAATACCGCACGTATCTGATCGGACCCTGCCATATCTCCATACGGCCTCTACAGCGTTTCGCCCGAAAGCTTGTGTAACTGTAAGTGTGGTGGACTCTAAAGACTCGTCAATACAATGGCTGTGGATTTAACCACTAGCACGTCAGAGGTATTAGCCAATACGTGACGGGCCACCAGCTATTGACCAAAAGGGACGTCGATGAGCGAACTCATCCTGACACCCTACTGAGCCTGTCAGTGACAATATCCGTACAGTCCGGTCCGTTCGTCTATGAGCATCGCATGGCGGGCCTAGGGGGTTGGTAAAAGTCAGACCCCCAAAGGCGGTACAAGTCGTGTCGGAGTGTAGCCCAGAACACCCTGAGATACTACTGGAATACCTACCATTAAATCTCCTGCCTTGGCCAAGGACTTCGTGTAATGGCTCTCCTAGACACAGCGCGACCTCACCCCCAATACCGGGAGAGACGAACCCCTGAAGATCCGCTCACTGCCTCCATGTGGCTCGGGACTGTACCCAACTAAAACCTGTTTGCACGACTCCTTTGAGCCGTGGTAGGGTAGTAATCAAAGCACAGTGGGAACTCACACGAGACAAATGACGATCCCCAGGTCGATGAACTAACCTGTACACATGTCACCTGGGAACTGCTATCTGATGTCAGGTATAAGACCAACTAGCATGTTCCCGGCGAGTCCTGTCCGGTGTACTCATAACCCAATGATCACCTGTATACATCTTAGGTGAACCAAACTGACACCAGTGGCTTGTGAGACCGGCTACCGCCCCTCGTCGGGATCTCGACTGTATACACTAGTCTACTCTGGAGAATCGATGCCCTGTCTCGAAACTCCCACGACTAGGGACCTTTTAAGGATGTGCTTATAGACTCCAGCTCTCACTTATATGATCGCCCTCATACTGCTGGCAGCCAAGCAAGAATCCTAGGGGCTCTATCAACGTGCAATAGTGACCTGTCAGGTCACCTAAAGCAGTACACGATGATAAAGGTAAACCAGATAGCATACTATCATCTTGAGTAAGACTGTCATACCGGGATAGGTCCTCCCTCAATCATTGCAATCACGTGCCTGTGATCCAATAATTGACTCTGAGGGCACTATCTCC
The DNA here is from genome assembly GCA_030015575.1 of Agapanthus africanus. Classification (NCBI taxonomy): domain Eukaryota; kingdom Viridiplantae; phylum Streptophyta; class Magnoliopsida; order Asparagales; family Amaryllidaceae; genus Agapanthus; species Agapanthus africanus. Next base: position 385,864,980 of record CM057345.1, on the reverse strand, counting down.
AACAATAGGATAATGGTTGGGTTAAAAAATATTTTAAGCAAAACAAAAAGGGCGGACTAAGTCAATGAAACCTACAAGCTTCTACAAGCTTCAAACCATGACTAATTCTCCACTATTTTTGAATTGCTTAATAATAAATAAAACCTTAAAATTAACCTAATATTGTGTGAGTCTCATACACCCTTGTTGCATGTATAATCTTGCATGACACAAAATAATGTACATGAATATATATCACATATATACTAATGCACAAGAGTGAGAAAGATAAATCACAAGTGAGCTAATATTAGTTAATGTATGTTAATATATCAAATATATAATTATACATTAAATTATTAAATCAACACTTGATTTAATAATCCGGTTATATCTCATATAACCGACTAATATCATGTGTATCAACTTATCGAATCAACACTTGATTCGATAACCCGGCTATATCACATATAACCGACCAATAACACAAATCGCGAGAATAGAATACGGTATCACATACGCGCATTAATCTCGGTCCCACACATATCACATATGAGCTCCTACTTCGTTTCGCTTGAATCAGGAAACCTCTGTGTAGGACTCTAAAGACTCGTCAATACGCCGGCAGTAGGTGATGATCATATCAAACACCCATAAGCCACAAGCGGTCTGCTAAACGTAACGGCCACCCGGGTATTGAGCGATCAGAAGATCAACAAGCAAGCCTGCTCATACTCCTGTGGATCCAATCAGTAACACTTCCGTACAGTCCGGTCTCTTCGTCTAATATATCGCATATCTCGTCTAGGGGTGGTAAACGTCAAACCCCAGTAACTCGATAAGTCATGCCGATATGAGGCTCGTAACGGGTCGAGAAACTACTGATAACATTTACCAGAATATCTCCAAATCAGCCCTGGCCAAGGACTTCCTGTTATAGCCAATCGAGCACAGCGCAACATCAACCCCCTTTACCGGGAGAGACGAATCCCCTCCTATCGCTCATTGCCTCCTTGTGACTCGGGAATGTACCCAAAAACCACCTTTTTGCACGATCTGTTGACCGTGGTATGGTGGAAATCAAAGCACGGTGGGAATCACACAAGACTCTATGACGATCTCAGGTCGACAGACTAACCTGTACCAGTGTCACCTGAGAACTGCCATCTGACGTGAGATATAATACCATCTGGGAGTTCTCGGCGAATCAGTCTAGTATACCCAGTCTCCACTGAGCACCTGTATACCATCTCTGATGTCAAACACCAATGGATATGGGATCATCCATCGCCATCTACATGGGTCGAAAAGCTATACGCTAGTCTACTCTGGTATATCGATGCCCTGCCTCGATACACCCACGACTAGGAACATTAAAGGATGTACTCACGGACTACCTTTGTCCCACTAGTTTGATCCGCATCATAATCCAGGTAGTCAAGTACACATCCTAAGGGGTTTACCAACATGTAACAGAGAGACAATCAGTGTACATGTTAAGATAAAGAGTAACCAGATAGCATACTATCATGTCGAGCAAGAAAGTCCTCCCTATGTATGTCCAAGCATCCACTATGATATACATCATATGTATAATAATGGCCTCTAGGGCATACATATAACTAACAGAAGGTTGTAGAGAGTAAGGTTGTCTTCCTCGTATTGTACGTGGATGACATACTCTTGATAGGAAATGATGTTCCTATGCTACACTCGGTCAAGCTCTTCTTTTCACACAAGTTCTCCATGAAAGATCTAGGTGATGCCTCCTACATCCAGAGGATAAAGATCTATAGAGATAGATCTAAACGGATGTTGGGATTGTCCTAATCCAAGTACATTGACACCATACTAAAGAGGTTTAGTATGGAAGATTCTAAGCGTGGTAATTTACCCACTTGCTCAGGAATCACTCTCTCCAAAGAGATGACTCCCAAAACTGATTTGGAGAGAGCTCGCATGCATGGGATACCCTATGCTTCGGCAGTCGGGTCTACCATGTATGCGATGTTATGTACTAAACCGAATGTAGCTTACTCACTAGGTGTAGTGAGTACGTATCAATCAGATCCAGGGGAGAAACACTGGACAGCTGTGAAGAACATTCTTAAGTACTTGAGAAAGACTAAAGAAATGTTCTTGGTGTATAGTAACGGTGAACTCCAGGTGGAGTCCTTTACTGATTTGAGCTTCTAGAGTGATACGGACGACAGTAAGTCGGTCTCGGGTTTTTTTTCACCCTCAATGGAGGGGCGGTATGTTGGAAGAGTTCCAAGCAAGATACCGTAGCAGACTCGACGATGGAGGCTGAATACATCGCTGCCAAAGAGGCTTTCTGGATGAAGAAGTTCGTTGCTGAACTTGGTGTGGTTCCATCCATTGAGCATCCAATACCTGTGTATTATGATAACAATGGAGCTGTGGCTTTGGCCAAGGAACCCCGGTCCAATCAGCGATCCAGACATATTCTTAGGCGGTATCACCTGATCCGGGAGATAGTAGATCGACGGGAGATCGAGGTCAGGAGAGTTGACACGAAGGACAACGTAGTGGATCCACCACGAAGGCCCTCCCCCAGACGCAGTTTGAGAGACTTTTTGGGATGTTGGGTATGAGATACTACAACACATGGCCATAATGCAAGTGGGAGATTGTTAGGAATATGTATGCCCTAGAGGCCATGATTGTATGATATAGTGTTTGCTTGGACATATATATAGGACTTTCTTGCTCGACGTGATAGTATGCTATATGGTTGCTCTTTATCTTAACATGTACACTTGTATTATTATACTGTCTCTCAGATACATGTTGATAAAGCCCTTAGGATGTTTGCTTGACTACCAGGACTATGATGTGGATCATACTACTGGGACTTGTGTAGTCTAGAAGCACATCCTTTAAACAGTTCCTACTCGAGAGAATATCGAGACAGGGCATCGATATTCCAGAATAGACTAGTGTGTACGTTTCTTGACCCTGCAAGGGGTGATGGTTGATCCCATAACCATTGGTGTTTGACATCAAAGATTGTATACGGGTGCTCATTAGAGAATAGGTGATTTATGGCAAGGCTCTGCTTAAATTTTGAAAATTCAAATTTTGAAGCAACGCTTCAGTCCCCATGCGCTGCGCGCAACGCGCCACGTGTCAGAAGTTGACACGGCAGCACAACGCCCAAGGCAGTACGTCCAATCAGAGCAAGGCTCTTTAAAAAACATAAGCAACGTTCAACTGCGCAAGCGCACGGCAGCGCGACACGTGTCTGCGCAGTTGCGCAAGCACAACTGCGCAAGCGCACGGCTGCGCGACACGTGTCTGCGCAGTTGCGCAAGCACAACTGCGCAAGCGCACCGCTGCGCGACACGTGTCTGCGCAGTTGCGCAAGCGCTGTTGCGCAAGCGCACCGCTGCGCGACACGTGTCTGCGCAGTTGCGTGTCTGCGCAGTTGCGCAAGCGCTGTTGCGCAAGCGCCTCACTGCGCGACACGTGTCACACGCTGGTGAGTTGCGCAACAACAGAGTGAAGATTTAAGGATATTTTTCTGTTCTTGTTTAAACAAGAAGATTTCTTCTGTAAAACAGGGGCCTTTGGATCAAAGATCCAACGGTGGGGAAAATTCCCCAAATCACTCAGAAAAGATCTTTTTAACAAATTTAACTGATTTTTGAGCACTATAAAAAGGACCCCAGACCCCATTTCAGAGAGAGACAATTGGAAAAAAAAAAGAAGGAGAAGAGAACTTCTTGAGAACACAAAGAAGAAGGTAAAAACCTTTGAAATAAGAGAAAATTCTCTCAGGAATAGATCATTGATCTAAAAGACTAAATCAGTGATCTTCAATAAATAAATAAATAAATAAAAATAATTTTAAAAAAATAGTGCCTTGCACTTGCTAAAGAACCTCTGGTTCTCTGAGATAGAAAGAAAGAAACGATTGTTCTTCTTCTCTTTGATCTAAATTTAGATCAAGAAATTAAAAGTGCTCTGCACTCTTTTCCTTGAATCTAAAAGATTCTTGGTGCTTTGCACAAATGCAATGCATTACTTGAAGGGCCAGGCCCAAATCAAAAAGACCTAGCAGGCCAAAATAAATTGCAAAGCAATAAAAGGGCTGAGCCCAAATAAAATTGATGCTCTGCATCATTCATAAAGAACAGAGCCCAAAACAAATTGATGCCCTGCATCTTTTCCGCGCAAAGCCCAAATAAAAATAAAAAAAGAAATGCAATGCAAAAGCAAATAAAATGTTGAACATTTCAACTGGACTTAGCCCAATTTTGGCCATAAGTCCTTAAATTAAATTGACTGAGCAAAATTGCTCTTCTAAATCAATTTACATCCGGTTCGAGGGTACATCTCCGAACTCCTTTGACATCCGTCGTTGTAATTCCTCAACGACGTCAAAGAGGTGACGGGTCCCAACGACCACACATCGATATGGACTGCGGGGTCCTTAAACTCGTGGACCGAAACGTCCTTAAACTAATATTGGACCGAAACGTCCTTAAACTAACCGAAACGTCCTTAAACTAATATCGGACCGAGACGTCCTTAAACTAATATCGGACCGAGACGTCCTTAAACTAATATCGGACCGAGACGTCCCTAAACTAATATCGGACCGAGACGTCCCTAAACTAATATCGGACCGACACGTCCCTAAACTAATATCGGACCGAAACGTCCCTAAACTAATATCGGACCGAGACGTCCCTAAACTAACATCGGACCGAGACGTCCCTAAACTGGAACAATAGAGCCCAAATGCTCTTTTGTCGGATCTAAACGATCCCGTTAAGTTGATCTTAGTCTCAAACTGGACTAACGTATCCTTAACAAACGTTTGAGTCGATCTTAGCCTCAAAAATGGCTAACGTATCCTCCAAACAGACTTTAGTCCCAAATTGGACTATGAATCTCCCAAACTGGAACAATAGGGCCCAAACGCTCTTTTGTCGGATCTAAAAGATCACGTTAAGTTGATCTTAGTCTCAAACAGGACTAACGTATCCTTAACGAACGTTTAAGTTGATCTTAGCCGCAACGCGACTAACGTATCCTTAAACTAAAAACACCAAACCCAAATCTAAGTAAATACGGATTTGGACTAATCCACGTCCTACGGGCGACGGCATTACTCAGTCTCCGTATACAATCCACGGGCAACCACAAACAAAACAAACACACACGACACGAAGTGAAATTCTGGAGAAGGAGAAAGTTGTTACCGCGATGCGGTAGCGTAATTAACTGTAGGGGCTTGCGCCTGCAGGGAAGAGCGTCCCCACAATCAAAAACCCCTCAAGCGAGGGGGAATCTGACAAAGTCTGCTACATCGGCCGCATCCGTCTAAACCTCCGATACACGGTGCCATAAATCAACTTGGCATCTTCGGAAAGGTAGACGGATAAAACCAAATAGCATCTGCCCCGAATCTCAGCGTTAGGACATCGCAGTCTTGTGCGCCGCCTTTCGGAGGGGAACAGATTCTGGCACGCCCGGTGGGACCTCTTCCTCTTTTCACTCCACACTTCGTGTGTCGTGTTCGCGAACAAATCGCGGTTTGCTGTGATTGCCTGTGGATTCAAGGTACTAAGATTTGGTGTCTTGCTTTATGCAGAAAACAGAAAATCGATGGCTTTGAACTGCACCGCCCACAGCGATAACTCTCGCTCCGTCATTGCTGGAGGAGTGACTTATGGGCCCCAAGCGGCCTCCCTTTTCAAAATGCCGGTGGAGCAGATGGCTCAAGCCACCACTGGACTATTTTTTGGGACCATGCTCCCACCAATGAGCTTCAACGCCCTAATGACATTGCAAGAAGCTCCAAAGAATTCGGTCTTCGATCGACTTACCACTGCCGCGACCCCTCTCAACGGGTCGTCCAACTCCACTGCTTCAGTTTTTAACGGACTAGGCCAGAGCTCTAACAGGCTCATGAAGAAGCCTGCCATACCAGAAGGCGTTATCCCGAAGCGGATAGCCATTCCAACTCCCGTTCCTGGCAAAATCACCAAGGTTGCTTCCCATGTTCAGAAGTCCGCTTCTGACAAGTTGGCCGTCCCCGTTCAATGGACGTCGATCTTTAAAAAGCTGGTACCAGTATATTCTGACCAACACAGGGGGCACGAGGAGGTCACCCCTATAGCTGAAACAACTCCATCAGCACGACATGCCCGACGTCGCTACTGGCGCCGAGTAAGGAAGGCTGGGGGCAACTCCCCCTCTGGGATAACTCCGTCAGCTCCGATGGTGAGGATCGATGCTGCTGTTCCAACCAAGAACAGCTTTGAACTGCTCAACAAGGTGCGCAGAAACTCTCCTACTGCGATGTTGAAACGAACTCCTTCACCTGTGGAGAATACTCCAGAGAAGAAGCTAGAGCAGCCCCCTCAACGGCTGTCCTCTAAAATTTACAAAGTCTGGCGACAGGTCCAAGAGTCGGTGATCGATCAAGACTGCCTCCGACAACAGAAAAAGATGAAGGTTCGGCAGGTGAAGGATTACTCTGTCAAACCACAAAAAGCAAAAGCTACTTGGGTGCCCACTACAACGGCTCCCTTAACTCCAATCACTCAAAAAAGAAGGCCACAAAAAGCCCCTGTGTCTTTGGCAAATCGCAAAGACACTGGACACAAACGCCCCAAGTCCGGGGGCATGGTAGTGCACACAGTTTATATGGCTTCCGGGAAGGAGGAAAGCCGCACTTCTACGGGCCACCGACCGCTCACCCGATCCGTGACGAAAGCCCAGGAGCAACAACAAAAGCTTCAAGAAATGATGACTACAATGGCTGCACTCACTGAGACAACAGAAAGCTCTGAAACGTCTTCGGATGAGCGTCAAGAACAAGAAACCGACGCTGACTTTTTACGCAGAGTCCTCGAAAAGAGGGACAAAGAAGCTGCAGAGCAAGCGGCTAACATAAAACAGATGGCGCTCCTCTTCCAAGATATGGTAGGGATGATGTTACAGCCGGACCCTCCTGCTGAAGATCCTCCGATCGTCCTTGAAGACGACAAGGGAGAAACGTCAAATCATCCGCCGCTCTGTCAACAGCCAAGGAGGAGGCAATCTCCAAAGTTGACCTAGACGAATATATAGCTCAGCAGATCTGGGTTCATCAGGCGAATGAAGCGGCTGGGCAAATTGTTAGAACCGGACGACCATATCCGAGCTGGTATGACCAAATCAATTACCCGCCAGGATATACGATCCCTAAATTCCACGTATATAAAGGGACAGGGAATCCGCATCAGCATGTCGCTCAATTCAGGGCCTTATGCGGCAATACTGGAGGCGATGACAGACTGTTGCTTCGACAATTTGTCGGCAGTTTAGCAGAAACGGCATTCGAATGGTATTCGGAGCTACCTAACGACTCTGTCAAAACATTTGCGGAGATGGAGTTTCTGTTTACACAAAGATTCGCGAGTGCTAGTGAACGCACCCCAATAACAGCACTAATAAATGCCAGGATAACGCCAAGCAAAACGTGGGTTCAATACGCAACACGATGGCAGAACCTATGGTCGAAATGCAAACAACGCATAGAAGAGGCACCTGCGGTAGGCATGTTTATGGGCACTCTCGATCCGCAGGCGACCATCTCGCAATCATGATGTTCTTCAGGCCGACCACCTTCCAGGCCTTGATCGACAAATTAGCCCAAATGGACCAGATGGGCCATAGACCGTCTCCTCCAAGACCTGATCCCCGAAATGAGAAAGGAAAAGCGATCATCGTCGCCAATGCTCAACAACAGTCGAGCAACTCAAAGCCGGTCGTTCGCCAAAACAACGTGCGTCCACGCCCATCTCTCGAAGAGAGGCTAGGACGTCCTTACTCGTTTCCTCAGAATAAAACGAGAAGACTGTTTGAGCTGGCAGTGCGTAACAGACTCATCAATCTGCCGAGTCCAAAGCGTCTGTCGCAGCCAGGCGATCTTAATAATCCCAATTATTGCCCTTACCACCAAACGGTAAGTCACCCGATTGAGGATTGTTTCGTCTTTAAGGGATGGATCGAGGATCAATACCTGCAAGGCAAGTTCGCGCTGTCTGAAAGCTGGAAGGTAAACCCACCACAGCCGCACTCTCCAAAGAAAACGGACACGCCGGGGGCAGCTTGTTCTTTAGTCAAGGATGAAAACAATGGAGAAAACTCATCGGATGAATCCGAAGACTACGCAGCGACTTGTCATATGATTTCTCATTCACTGACGGATGATAAAGAGGCTCCTTGCGCTGAGAAGCCAATGCGAATCCTGAGCCGGAGATTCTACAGCCATCAGACGAGTTGATCGATGTCTTCCTAAGTGAAATTCGTCTGAAAGCAAAAGCCAATCAAGAACGTGAAATGGCCATACTAGGAAGAACCAAGGTATTCCCGTCAAATCAAAAGCCATACACTGCGGGTAAAAACAAATTCAAGACGTGGAAACGGTTCGCCAAAGCTCTATCAGTAGGAATGAAGCTACCGCCCTCTGAAGAAAATTCTTTCTCTGAGGTAGAGATGCACCGTAACTTCTGTTTATATCATCAGAAGATCATACATCCTACCGAAGACTACGAATCCTTTAACTGTTGGTGGCAAGGGTATGTCGCTCAAAAGCGACACTTCGACAGGACAAAGTGTGAAGCTTGTGGACATCGGAAAAATGCGATAGATGAGCGCAAAAGAGCCACCGCCAACTGTCATATAGCCGACTTCAAGGGATCAAAAATTATCACCTTTGGAAGCGACTCTGACGAAGAAGCTACCCCCAACTCTTCCCTCGGGGAATCTATTTCAAAAATAAAGGAATTGAGAAGCCGCGAGAACGTTCAGCCGTGCAATCGCATGCTACTCGGAAAAAATCTCGGCCCCGTAAACAAAGGATCGAACAAAAAGGATAAAAGAAAAGGAAAAAAGGCCCTCGTCGCCAGCACTCACCAGCAATCAGGTGACCCTAGACCGGTTGCTTGCCAAAGCAACAAGCGGCAATCCCTCCAGGAAAAGTTGAAACGTCCTTACTCGTTTCCGCAAGATAAAACAAGGGGACTGTTCGAGCTGCAGTGCGCAACAGACTCATTAATCTGCCGAATCCAAAACGTCCGTTGCAGCCAGGCGACGTTAATAATCCTAATTATTGCCCTTACCACCAAACAGTAGGTCACCTGATCGAGGACTGCTACGTCTTCAAAAACTGGGTTGAAGACCAATACCAACAGGGCAAGTTCGCGTTGTCCGAAATTTAGAAGGTGAACCCGCCACAACCGCACGCTCCGAAGAAGATAGATACGCCGGGGGCATCATGTTCACTCATGGAGAAAGTCTCATAGACCGAAAAGTCAATAAACTAGATATTCGCCTCAAATACGGCGACAACGGACCGAAACGTCCTTAAACTAACAACGGACCGAAACGTCCTTAAACTAACGGCGGACCGCAATGTCCTAAAACTTGCAAATGACCGAAACGTCGTTAAACTACTCCCAACCCGCAGCATCTTCAGGCTGACGTTAAAAAAAAAATTTAAAAAAAAAAACGGTATGTCCATAAGCAAAACGGGCATGGAGGAAAACCCGAAAGGGCTCCGTGAGTAAAAACAGCAGGGCTACCGGCGAGTGTTCGTGAAAACCCGAAAGGGCGCGACCTCGTAAAAAAAAAATAAAAAAATAAAAAAATAAAAATAAAAAGAATAAAAAAAAAACGGTATGTCCATAAGCAAAATGGGCACGGATGAAAACCCGAAAGGGCTCCGTGAGTAAAAACAGCAGGGCTACCGGCGAGTGTTTGTGAAAACCTGAAAGGGCGCAACCTCGTTAAGGAACACTTATAGGGTCCTCTCGACCCTGTAAGGAGAAACCACCTGCGTGAGATCCTTACGACTCACAAAGGAACAACACGCTTAGGGATCCCCACGATTCCGAAGGAGAAAATACACTTTAGAGATCCTCACGACTCGTAAGGAGAACTCTCTTGTGGGACCCTTACGGCTCATAAGATTTGAAAGTCTTAAGTTGCAGAAACCTTAACCTGTTCTTAAGCAGCCCCCACAACCTTCGATATTGCCCTACAAGCGGCTCATAATGACCCTTGTATACAATCCACGGGCACGAATAAATATTTCCCTAACAAAGTCCCATCCATGACTAGGGATATGCTTGTACAGCAAACAACACTTGTAAGTCCTCTCGACTTATAAGGAGAAAACCCTTTTGTAAGATCCTTACGACTTACAAGAGAACATGCACTTAGGAATCCTCACGATTCCCAAGGAGAAAACACACCTACAAGATCCTCACGACTTATAGGGAGAAATACCTTTGTGAGACCCTTACGGCTCATGAAGTCAAAAGCCTTAGCCGACAGGACCCTTAATCCTGTTTACTAAGCCACCTTTGTTCGGGATCGACAGAGGCAAATGATGATTCGCTCCTGGCAATATTCCAGTTGTAGCGATGCTGATGCCTAAATCAGTATCAAATTCCAAGTCCTTTCAGGGCAGATGATGATTCGCTCCTGACAATATCCCAGTTGCAGCGATGCTGATGCCTAAATCAGTATCAAATTCCAAGTCCTTTCATGGCAGATGATGATTCGCTCCTGGCAATATCCCAGTTGCAGCGATGCTGATGCCTAAATCAGTATCAAATTCCAAGTCCTTTCAGGGCAGATGATGATTCGCTCCTGGCAATATCCCAGTTGCAGCGATGCTGATGCCTAAATCAGTATCAAATTCCAAGTCCTTTCACGGCAGATGATGATTCGCTCCTGGCAATATCCCAGTCGCAGCGATGTTGATGCCAAGATTGGTATCAGATCCCAAATTCCCTACTCGCAAAAACAAAAACAAAAAAAAAATTAAAATTAAAATAAAATCAGCGAGCCTAAAAAAAAAATGCATACGAAATAGCCGAAATGATGGGGCAACTTGCAAACAGAATCAGCAAGTAAAAATGTATGTATACAAAACAGCCGAAACGATTGGGCAACTCGCAATAAAAAGCAGCGAGTAAAAACATAATAAATAGCCGAAATGATTGGGCAACTCGCAATAAAAAGCAGCGAGTAAAAATAAAGTAAACAGCCGAAATGATTGGGCACCGCGAAAAATAGCCGAAATGTTTGGGCAATCGCGATTTTCGCGATATAAAAAGCTGAAATGATAGAGCATCGCGGAAAGAATAAAAAAAAATGATGAAGAAATGAAACTTTTTGCCCTACAGATGAAATCACATCGATCCCTGTATACAATCCAGGGGCACAGATAAAAAGGGAACAATACCTTCCCAACAGGCTCCACCAGAAAGCGAAGCCAAATCTCGACGGTTCATAGATAACCTAGAGACCATCTCGACATTTGTCGCAATATTACAGACACGATGTCAACAAATGAAGCAAAGGAAGGTCCCTAACTTCAGGGTCTCGACGTCAATATCGACAACTTAAAGATCACCAACGACGTTTCTCCTCACTCCAACTAGATGCAGACATGACGTCAACAACGGACCTCAGAATCGCAACGAAACGGAACCATGGCAAAGTCCCTAGTTCCAAATCTCAATGGCCACGTCTACAGCCTGGAGACCAACAACGATGTGCCTCCTCATTCCAACAGGACACAGATGTTACACCATCAAGCGGAGCGATGGCAAAATCCCAGCTTCACCTCAGCATTCGTCTCGATACAGTAGACGCAATGTCAACAACAGCGTTCCTCCGCAGTCCAGCTGGAAGCAGATGCAACGTCAACAAAAGACCTCACGGTCGAAATAAAGCGGAGTAACGGCAAAATCCCAACTCCACCTTAGCATTCGTCTCGTTACAACAGACGCAATGTCAACAACGGCGTTCCTTCGCAGCCCAGCGGGGTGTACATGCAAAGTTAACAAAAAACCCCATGGTCGAAACAAAGCGGAGTGATGGCAAAATCCCAGCTCCACCTCAGCATTCGTCTCAATACACCAGACGCAGTGTAAGCAAATGAAGCGAAGGCCACATTCCTAGCTTCAACGTCTTTACGGTAACTCACATAAAACCGGAAAGACAATCGGAGATCATCTCGCACCAGCACAGGGTGGTCACCACCTTGACGTTCGTCTCGATACAGCAGATGAAATGTTAACCTCAGCATTCTTCCTCCAACGGAGATTCGGACGTGACAAAGCAAACGAAGCGAAGGCCGAATTCCTAGCTTCAACATCTTGACGGTAAGTCATATAAAACCGGAAAGACAAACAAAGATCATCCCACATGGAGTGGTCACCACCACGACATTCGTCTCGATACAGCAGACGAAATGTCACTACAGCATCCTTCCTCCAACAGGATCCGGACACACCAAAGAAAATGAAGCGAAGGCCAAATTCCTAGCTTCAGAGTCTTGACGGCAAAGTTATATAAAACCGGAAAGACAATCGGAGATCATCTCGCACCAGCACAGAATGGTCACCACCTCGACGTCCGTCTCGATACGGCAGATGAGATGTCACCCCAACGTTCGTCTCGACACAGCAGACGCAATGTCATCAAATGAAAGGAGCCACGGCAAAATCCCTAGTTCCCACCACAACATTCGTCTCGATACAGCAGACGCAATGCCAGCAAACGAAGCAAAGGCCAAATTCCTAGCTTCAGGGTCTTGACGGCAACTCATATAAAGCCCGAAAGAATCGGAGATCATCCCACACCAGCGCGGAGTGGTTATGACTCATCGGGGCTCTCCAAAATGAGCCTAACCTCAAGTAAAAAGCGGGATGGCAAATTCCTAGCGCTTGCTCTTCCGACGGTCAAACTGCCAAGGAGGATTGCTTGAAGACGTCTTGTCCAGCCCCCGAAGGGATCAGAGACACGGCAGTCGCAGGGCTACTCGAACAGCACGATTGCCTATCGAGGACTATATCAGCTTATGCGACGGTACGATGGCCAAAACCCTAAGTACCACCAACCTTAACGGGCTTCTGTCGTAAAGAGCAGAGGTTAAATGCGACGTTAAGATGTTCTTGCGAGAAACGTTCGATTCGTCTCGACTTGTGAAAAATTGTCGAGGCGGCTCGACTCGTGGGATGAAGCCTTAGGCAGTGGGCATAAAAGAAGCCTGTTTCCTAAGCATTGGGACCCTGCGAGTTGGCCCAAAACGGTCTCTTGCATACCATCCACGGGTCTCTCTCTCCAACATCGAACTTCGACAAGGAGGGAAACAACCGCTTACAAGTCCTCTCGACTCGTAAGAGGGAAAAATTCTCTTGTAGGATCCTTACGACTTACAAGAGAAAACCACACTTAGGAATCCTCACGATTCCTAAGGAGAAAAATCCACTTATGAGATCCTCTCGATCCGTAGGGAGAAAAGCCTCTATGAGACCCTCACGGCTCATAGAGTTGAAAAGTCCTAGGCGGCAGATCTGAACCTGCAGTCTAGGCCATCGTTATCTCTGGGAGAAATGAAGTTATCTGTCAATAAGGTGTATTAAATATGTCATGCTGAAAAGAATGAAAAAGGCGAAGAAATGACACAGGACGTTACAAAAATGTGTATCTTTTATTCATGAACATTGACTGGGTACAGGATACATTGTACTAAAGAATAAAAAAATATATATACATATATTTTACAAGTACAAATGATACAAGGAGAAATTACTGGGAAGGAAGCGTCTTGCATAGATTTAACAATTGCTCGCATACTTCCTTCCACGTCTTCTCTCGATCGGCTACTACCGCCAGCTCTGCCTCCACTTGGGCTCGCTGCTGCAAGACCGACGCAAGCTGCTCCCTGACGACCTGATAGGCAGCTTCCCGACTTGGGGTATTGCGCTCAGCTACGTCAAGCTTCCGCTTCAAGTTTAGCCCATGGGAGATACGCTCCAAGAGACCCTCGAAGATAGTCTTTACTTGGGCAGCATTTGCCTCAACCTCAGCGCGCAGATGGGCCGTTTCGTTCGAGGTCTTTTGGCATTCCCTTAGTCTTGAAGCTGCTTCTTGTTCCAAGTGGCGGAGGTGCGAAGTGCTTTGCTCGAGCCAAGTTGTGTGTTGGGTGCTCAGAGCTAAAACTTCGGGAGAAGGGCGCATCGACTCCAGCCGATATAGACAGGCCTCGATCCCTCTGCAGTGGTTAACCCAAGATTCGACGACGCCTTCGTTATGAAAATTTACGAGCGCCGCCAACATCGGGTTAACCTTCGCAGCAAAATCTACGGCAGAAGGGAGAGCATCCATGTTAAGCTCTTCGATGTACCCGCTCAGCATGCCCAAACTCATCACAGCACCCTTTGAAGATGGGCGTCTCAAGAAAGGGCCTGCCGGTAGAAAGACACGAGACTCAAAAGGGACCGGAGCCGGAACAATAGCTGCAAAACAAAACATGGTTAAACGATGGTTCAAGAGATATTTAAGGGTTACCAAAAAAGGAATTTGCTATACCAGAAGCAACGGACGGCAGAGCCGGAAGGGCCGGAAGCGCGGCAGGTCTGGTATCCCCTCCTTCGATTTGTGGCACTGCAATAAAGAAAGGGAAAAGTCAGAAATCATTCAATTGCTAGAAAAAGGGGATGAACAAAGATATTGTATTGAACGTACACTCACCAGCGCCACTAGAAGGAGAAGCAAGTTCGGATGGGAAGGAGAAGTGTGGGAGCAACACTTGATATAGATGATCAAAGAGCACTCCTGAAAAGATGCGGTGGTATGGCGTTAGTCCATGAACTACACGTTTAAAAGATTAACTTGTGAGTCGCAAATCCATACCTTCCAACATCCACGATGGCACGAGGGAGGACGGGGAAGTGACCACCGCCAAAGCAGTAGTTGACGGTGCTCCTTGAAGCAATGGAGCGTCGGCACTGGCCGCACCTGCAAAGACAAGCTTGTTAGAAGAGATCGCAAGATATATAAAAAGGGGGGAAACGATAGTAACCCGAAACTTACCCGACGAACTGCCAGCCGAGACTGAGGCAATTCCTTCCTCCATTGACATCAGGCCACCACCCGTAGCCTCGTCACCCGACTCGATGGGAACCGTTGTTGTGCTTGCAAGCCCGAGAGACGGCAAGGAACCATACGCGGGGAGGGCTATGATTGGAGTATTGCCAGATTCCAGAGAAGGAGCGGCTGGCTCATCCTCAGGAATCATGGCCACCTCACCCGCTACTCCTTCGGGTCCTGCGATCACAGTTGTCTCATCCATCGGCACCGTGACATCTTCAGCCTCAAGCGCCTCGACTTCTACTGCTTTCGGCTCGACAATCATCTCATCTGCCGCCACTTCAGATGCGGCATCGATGACCCTTTCGGCAGCGGATCCTTTAATTTCTGTCTCAGGTGCCGTGGCCCCGATGACGTTGCTCACTGTCAGCTCGGGCTCGGCAAGTACCGCTTCCTCCGCTCCCCGGGGTTCGACGGTCTCCGCCTCCCCCTCAGTCGGACTTGGCCCTGCAAAAGGAATGCGTATGAGCCAACGGCTTGATAATTCTTACAACAAGGTTCTGAAAGAAATGTTACCTAAAAAGGACTTATCGTTTGCATCCCGAACCGTGCGCGCCACCTGCCTATGAGCGGTAGACAGAGCGGCAGGGGCCTCTTCAGAAGGAGTGTCGGCACGAGAAATCGTGCTAGGGCCCGCTCCCGTGGCCAAAGCAGCTCTGCTCGCCTCTGCTTCAGAAGGAGTGTCGGCATGAGGAAGAGTGCTAGGGCCCGCTCCCGCCGCCAAAGCAGCTCTGCGTGCCCTTGCTTCGCGTCTCAACCGCTTCCGCTCCTCTCGAGCCGTTGAGACGGATGCCATTAGGGCTTCCTTGAGTGAGGCTCCCTCGTCCGTATATAGGGATGCCTCTAGATTCTTCAAGGCATCCTTCATCGTTTTGTCAAGCCGAGGCTCTTGCGGCAACTTTGACGAAGCCGGGACCTCAGTTACAGACTCGGGAAGGACCCCCGCGTCAATTAATACAACCCCTGCAAAGAAACAAAAGAAAGTCAGGTTGAATATCATAGAGAGACAACAAACTTTCCTTATGAAAGGGAAAGGGGTGAAACATACCAACGCCTGCTAGGGCACGCTTCTCCTCCTCCTCCTGGAAGGTTTTCAAGGATGCAGCAATAGCCTCTTCAGTGGAAACACCTGTTGAAAATAGAGCAAATGTTAGTTAAATATAATAATACAAAGCGCGATAAAACGACAAATAAAGCGTCTGATGATTACCGGACTCAGCGAGTTTACTTAACATCGCTTCAAGCCTCGCCGATCGCTCCGGAGCTGCAATGGCGGCAGCTAAATTGGTGTCCTCAGGGTCTACCACGAAACCCTCATTGATGCCGTACTCACATATAGCCTCGGCGGGAGGACCCGCAGGCTTTAAGTTAAGGATCGCGTCGAGGGATAGAGTGGACTTCTTCTTCTTTTGCCCCCCAGCTTTAGATCCACTCGGAGTAGCCTTACGCTTGGCAGCCACTTTAGGACGGCGAGTCCCGATCTCTGCTCCTGCGCCGGACCCTGGTGATACCACATTAGCCGTCTTCATGGGAGCACGGGGCGCTGGCGGTGCATCCACCATAGTAGGCAGTGGCAATCCCCGCGGGGGGCTCAACACGCGCGGTCGGTCAGCCCTGGCATCTTTTATCGGAGGGACGACCGGGAGCCTTGGCTGCAAGGGAGCCTTGCGATCACCACCAGGAGGCGCACCCCTACGGTCAACCAGCAAGCGCTTCTCCGTTAAGATAATTGGGCCCATCGCATGCGCATACCAGGCCACATATGAATTAAGCATTTTAGGGCTACAGCTAGGTTCGCTAATGAAGAAATAAGAACCTGTGTTAAGCCGTGTAAAATGATGCATCGCATTCTTTATCCCCTCTGGGCCGACCACGGGCATTTCTAAGAAGGCTTCCAACGGGACCCCTTGGTTGTAGCTTGACTGCCGGGCAAATCGGTGCGGGTTATATCTCATGAACAAGGCTGTCTTATTCTGCCTAAACACTAGATAGCCCGGCCGAATGGAGTAAAGGTGAAGGATTTCCCGAGCCTTCAGTACAGAAACCCCGCCCTTAAAGTCATCACGCAGCGACACCACTGACTTAGTGGTCTCGGAGCCTATGGTGATGACCTTATCCACAAAAGAGGTCTTCGCTCCGACTAGATGTGAACGCAGAGCAGTCCCCTAGACTCCCGCGGAGGTGCAACCACAATTGAAGCCCCGACCAACCGTATGATTCTTGGGAGTCTGTATTTCTCAAAAAACGGAGGAGTCTTATGGGCACCAAACACCCCTCGCACATGCAGCTCCATCCAAGAAGTGAAGTAGTGCATCGGGAAGTTAGCAGGCTGTACCCCAGGCTCATTAGCATCCGCCGCTACGCTAAGTCCATTGTAGAGGTAAGCCAGCCCGGCGATCCCTACTGATAACTGTAAACCAGCCGCCATTCGGTGCGCCGGGTAAAAGACAGAGGACCGCATGAGGCGTGGGTGCATGGGAAGCGCGAAGCTGCATAGCCATAGACCCAAGAACCCTATGAAAAAAGTCTCCTCGTCCATGCCAGGAACGGCGATCTCTGAGAAAGGGACGCTGGCAGTGCCAGGGAAATAAAAATCCCGCTGGTCATTTTCCAATGAAGGTCGACGGTCCAAGCCGAAACCAAAAGGGTCAGCAAGCTGAGCGAACTTCTCGCCCTGCTCTGATAGGAACTCCGGGCGGATAAAACGAGCAATGAAATCCGTGAAACTGACGCCCCGGTCGCCCGATTCCAAATGGAGTTCCTCATAAATCTCCAACACCTTCACCAAGCCCGGGTGCTGATGCTGAATGGCATTTTCCGGAGTTAAGTCAAATACAAGCTGCTTGGTGGCGAAGACATACTCGTCAGGAGAAAGCAGCTTCTCGTAGTGTTCTCCCCTCATTGGCAGACCTGAAATCTCAGCAAACTCCTCCAGAGAGATGGAGACTTCCCTATCCGCTGTCAGGAAGGTATGGGTGGGGATATTCCATTGTTCGATGAAGGCCTTTATCCACCACGTCGGAGGAGAGGGATACTCGAAGAGCGAGACGTAGATAGCTGAGTATAAACCAATCGTCGTCAGGAGAGCCCTCTTCGTCGCCAAAATGTAACGGGCCCATTGCAAATATCCGGCAAGCGGCCGCGGGATCAATCCAATGTTATAAGCCTGTCCCCAAGGGCGTGCTTCACCCTGACAGATTCGCCTCCCCAAGATATCTATAGCCAGCGGCGGCTGCACCGGAATGGCACCGATTGCAGGCTGAAGGAGGTCGTCGGCATTCCAATTTTTAACCTCCACGGCATACTCCACCGGGGGCTTGTCCGCATAAGGGATCGTAACTATGGGCTCAGAGGGCGAAGCGGAGCTGAAGCTGCGACGGCCTTGGATGATTTGGCTGTACCACCTTCCCCACAAGTGAAGTCTTTTGCACTCTGGATCATGATCTTTAATCAAGACGAACACCACCCGGTCCACCGGCGCATGGGGGAACCCTCCTTCCGAGCGAACAAAGGGGAAAGATAAGTCGTCAGACATGCTTCCTGTAGAAAGATAAAAATAATCGTTAGTGTTCTGACACTTGGCATTTTGAAATCTTACTCAACACTATGATGTAATGGGTAGGGGACAAAAAGAGGGACCCACAAAATCTGGATGACGGTACATCATTTAATAAGACAACCCCATCATTAGATGAGACTGTCAATTAATGAAAAGGTCCCCAAAAGAATATCCTCACTGATGGGAAATTCCTAGAGACAAGGAGAAATATTCTCTTTCAGAGCAAAGCTCTGTCACAGAGTGACATTTGTCAAACTCTGGTCTCAGGGGAACAAGATTCCTTAAAAGAGCATAGCTCTATAGTAATGGTGGAAAGATCCATCAATTTTATCTTTAGAGTTTTGGAATCTTGAAAAATCCATGAAAACTTATAAAACAAAATTTTTCTCCGTTTATCAGATCTAAAAAGATCTACATTTGATCTAAGAGCAATGCTCTGTTCATGGGTTAGAACCCATGGATCAGATCTCTGTAAATCTGTAAATTTTTTGAGAGCAAGGCTCTGTTGAAGAAACCCTAAAGGGGTTTTCCTTTAGATCAAAGATCTATAAGAGCAAGGCTCTGTCAATTAAATTTAATTTAAATTAATTTAATTTAATTAATTTTACCTAGAGTGATTCTAAAACTAGAACTTTGAAGTTCTCACAAGAGCAAGGCTCTGGAAGTTCTTAAGCAAGAGTAAGGCTCTGAAATTCAAATTCTTGAAATTGGTAAAGAATTACCAAGGACCAAGGGTCCTATTTATAGACGCCTGCGTCTCTTCACCTGACCTCAATGATCCAACGGTCGGGGTCTTGCCACCGCTGCACTCACGTGCGCGCCACGTGAGCGCAACGGTGGGGGGGCATTTGTTCCCCCAATCAGAGCAAGGCTCTGCTTAAATTTTGAAAATTCAAATTTTGAAGCAACGCTTCAGTCCCCATGCGCTGCGCGCAACGCGCCACGTGTCAGAAGTTGACACGGCAGCACAACGCCCAAGGCAGTACGTCCAATCAGAGCAAGGCTCTTTAAAAAACATAAGCAACGTTCAACTGCGCAAGCGCACGGCAGCGCGACACGTGTCTGCGCAGTTGCGCAAGCACAACTGCCCAAGCGCACGGCTGCGCGACACGTGTGTGCGCAGTTGCACAAGCGCACGGCAGCGCGACACGTGTCTGCGCAGTTGCGCAAGCACAACTGCCCAAGCGCACGGCTGCGCGACACGTGTGTGCGCAGTTGCACAAGCGCTGTTGCGCAAGCGCTCCGCTGCGCGACACGTGTCTGCGCAGTTGCGTGTCTGCGCAGTTGCGCAAGCGCCTCACTGCGCGACACGTGTCTGCGCAGTTGCGCAAGCGGTGTTGCGCAAGCGCCTCACTGCGCGACACGTGTCACACGCTGGTGAGTTGCGCAACAACAGAGTGAAGATTTAAGGATATTTTTCTGTTCTTGTTTAAACAAGAAGATTTCTTCTGTAAAACAGGGGCCTTTGGATCAAAGATCCAACGGTGGGGAAAATTCCACAAATCACTCAGAAAAGATCTTTTTAACAAATTTAACTGATTTTTGAGCACTATAAAAAGGACCCCAGACCCCATTTCAGAGAGAGACAATTGGAAAAAAAAAAAGAAGGAGAAGAGAACTTCTTGAGAACACAAAGAAGAAGGTAAAAACCTTTGAAATAAGAGAAAATTCTCTCAGGAATAGATCATTGATCTAAAAGACTAAATCAGTGATCTTCAATAAATAAATAAATAAATAAAAATAATTTAAAAAAAATAGTGCCTTGCACTTGCTAAAGAACCTCTGGTTCTCTGAGATAGAAAGAAAGAAAAGATTGTTCTTCTTCTCTTTGATCTAAATTTAGATCAAGAAATTAAAAGTGCTCTGCACTCTTTTCCTTGAATCTAAAAGATTCTTAGTGCTTTGCACAAATGTAATGCATTACTTGAAGGGCCAGGCCCAAATCAAAAAGACCTAGCAGGCCAAAATAAATTGCAAAGCAATAAAAGGGCTGAGCCCAAATAAAATTGATGCTCTGCATCATTCATAAAGAACAGAGCCCAAAACAAATTGATGCCCTGCATCTTTTCTGAGCAAAGCCCAAATAAAAATAAAAAAAGAAATGCAATGCAAAAGCAAATAAAATGTTGAACATTTCAACTGGACTTAGCCCAATTTTGGCCATAAGTCCTTAAATTAAATTGACTGAGCAAAATTGCTCTTCTAAATCAATTTACATCCGGTTCGAGGGTACATCTCCGAACTCCTTTGACATCCGTCGTTGTAATTCCTCAACGACGTCAAAGAGGTGACGGGTCCCAACGACCACACATCGATATGGACTGCGGGGTCCTTAAACTCGTGGACCGAAACGTCCTTAAACTAATATTGGACCGAAACGTCCTTAAACTAACCGAAACGTCCTTAAACTAATATCGGACCGAGACGTCCCTAAACTAATATCGGACCGAGACGTCCCTAAACTAATATCGGACCGAGACGTCCCTAAACTAATATCGGACCGAGACGTCCTTAAACTAATATCGGACCGAAACGTCCCTAAACTAATATCGGACCGAAACGTCCCTAAACTAATATCGGACCGAGACGTCCTTAAACTAACATCGGACCGAGATGTCCCTAAACTAATATTGGACCACCATGTCCCTAAACTGGAACAATAGAGCCCAAATGCTCTTTTGTTGGATCTAAACGATCCCGTTAAGTTGATCTTAGTCTCAAACTGGACTAACGTATCCTTAACAAACGTTTGAGTCGATCTTAGCCTCAAAAATGGCTAACGTATCCTCCAAACAGACTTTAGTCCCAAATTGGACTATGAATCTCCCAAACTGGAACAATAGGGCCCAAACGCTCTTTTGTCGGATCTAAACGATCACGTTAAGTTGATCTTAGTCTCAAACAGGACTAACGTATCCTTAACGAACGTTTAAGTTGATCTTAGCCGCAACGCGACTAACGTATCCTTAAACTAAAAACACCAAATCCAAATCTAAGTAAATACGGATTTGGACTAATCCACGTCCTACGGGTGACGGCATTACTCAGTCTCCGTATACAATCCACGGGCAACCACAAACAAAACAAACACACACGACACGAAGTGAAATTCTGGAGAAGGAGAAAGTTGTTACCGCGATGCGGTAGCGTAATTAACTGCAGGGGCTTGCGCCTGCAGGGAAGAGCATCCCCACAATCAAAAACCCCTCAAGCGAGGGGGAATCTGACAAAGTCTGCTACATCGGCCGCATCCGTCTAAACCTCCGATACACGGTGCCATAAATCAACTTGGCATCTTCGGAGAGGTAGACGGATAAAACCAAATAGCATCTGCCCCGAATCTCAGCGTCAGGACATCGCAGTCTTGTGCGCCGCCTTTCGGAGGGGAACAATAGGTACACCGAACAGGACTCGCCGAGAACTCCTATTTGGTACTATACCTATCGTCAGATAGCAGTTCTCTGGTGACACTGGTACAGGTTAGTCTGTAGACCCGAGATCGTCATGGTGTCTTGTGTGGTTCCCACTGTGCTTTGATTTCCTCCTTACCACGGCTCAAAGGAGTCGTGCAAACAGGTGGATTTTGGGTACAATCCCGAATCATATGGAGGCAGTGAGCGATAGGAGGGGTTTCGTCTCTCCCAGCATTGGGAGTTGATTTGCATAATGCTCGATTGGCTATAACAGTAAGTCCCTGGCCAGGGCTTATGAGATTTAATGGTAAGTGTTATCGGTAGTTTCTCGAACCGTTATGAGCTACACATCGGCATGACTTATCAAGTTACCGGGGTCTGACGAATCCACCCGTAGACTCGATATGTGACATGTCAGACGAAGAGACCGGACTGTACGGTAAGTGTTACTTATAGGCTTCATGGGAGTTTGGACAAGCTTGCTTGTTGATATTCTATTCGCTCAATACCTGGGTAGGTGTTACGTCCAGCTAGTACCGCTGACGGCTTGTGGGTGGCTAATGTGATCATTACCTACTGCTGGCGTATTAACGAGTATTTAGAGTCCCACACAGAAGTTTCCTAGTTCAAGTGAAACGAAGTAGGACACATATGCTGATATATGCGGAGGGGCCTGATTAAATACGAGTATGTAATACCATATTCTAATCTGGCGGACATTTGATATCGGTTAGGTTATATGTGATATAACCGGATTATTGAATCACGTGTCGATCTGATAATGTGATACACAGATAAATGATATTAGTCGGTTATAAGTGATATAACCGGATTATTAAATCAAGTGTTGATTTAATAATTTGATGTATATTTATATTTGATATAATTATACATTAACTAATATTATTGCTCACTAATTATTTTCTTAATATATATTAATATATATATATATTTAATATATGTGTGTGTGTGTGTGTGTGTGTTTGTATTAAAAGAAGCATGGTTGGATTTTCTATTTTTTGGAAAATAGAAAAAGAGGTGGAAAATAAGGAGATATTTAAAGCATGGTGAAGTATGGCTTTGTTGATTATTATATTGGTCTTGACTTACTATTGAAGTATGGTTCTCATTATTTATTTGATAAATAATGGATACTTCAAGAAGAAGAAGAAAGATATGATAAGCCATTCTTCACTTGATGCATACATACTTAGCTCATTTTGCTTGAGTGCAACCTCTTGCTCTCTAGCTCTCTCCATCTTCTTCCTCCTCATCATCCAAGCCTTAACCCTCACATATGATGTGAACCATAGGGCTTTGGGTAAATATTAGTGAGCTTAAAACCCCTACTTCACCATCCTACACTAGATTAGCACTTGGGTGTAGTGTGTTTACTTCACTAAAGAAAGTTTAGTGAAGAGGTAGTTTGGATTAACAGAGCTTCGAGTGGATCATCTTCGGCATGAAGATCGTGAAGGAAGCTCATTCAATCTACAAGTGGAGCCTAGTGGAGTCGTAGGGACTACTACACGGAGCTTGTGAAGTGAAAGACTCGATCTACTAGGTTGTTGCCTCCTTCTCTTAGTATAGCTCTTCTTATCATATCATGGTTAACCCTAATAGTCTAGTTTGATCCTAATTAGTGTAGATTAGCACCCTAAAAAATTTTAAAGTTGCATACTTGATACCGGTTTTAACCTCATAGCGGTGCTAGGGTAGACTATCAGATGCTAGGGATATGTATGTACAAGACAATCTTGCTCAATATAATAGTATGCTATTTGGTTTGCCTTTATCTTAACATGTGATATGTTTTACTTGTTTTTCATATCTCTTATACATGTTGATAAAGACCGTAGAATTCTTGCTTGACTACCAGCATTGTGATGGCAATCATACTTGTGGGAGCTGGGTAGTCGATAAGCACATCCTTAAATGTCCCTAGTCGTAGGAGTATCGAGACTGGGTATCGATACTCCAGAGTAGAATAGTGTATACACATCTAGACCCTGACGAGGGGTGATGGTTGGTCCCGCAGCCATTGGTGTGATTCACCTAAGATTGTATGCAGGTGCTCACTGGGGTGAGTACACTGGACGGACCCGCCAAGGACTGGCTAGATGGTATTATACCTATCGTCAGATTGCAGTTCTCTAGTAACATGAGTGCAGATATGTCGACCTGAGGTCGTCATTTGTCTCGTGTGAGTTCCCGCTGTGCTTTGATTACTACCCTACCACGTCTCTACTGAGTCATGCAAACAAGTTTTAGTTGGGTACAGTCCCGACCCACATAGAGGCAGTGAGCGATTGTTGGGGGTTCGTCTCTCCCGGTATAAGGAGTCGATGTCGCTCTGTGTTCGGTTGGACAACACCATAAGTCCCTGGCCAGGGCGGATTGAGAATTACTGGTAGTTAGACCAGTAGATTCTCGGATGGTCTTGAGCCACATCGACATAACTTGTCAGGTTATTAGGGGTCTGACGTTTTCCACCCCCTAGACCGGCATGCGATACTTGATTGAAAGATTTTAATTAGCTTATACGCTTTTAAAAGATGAATCAAAGAATTTATATAACCGCAATCAAGAATGGCGTCGCTTGGTAGCTAGCCGGTGAGTACGGGTCGGTCCATAGGGATGTTGTGTCTTTTCTAATTTGCTCAAACGAGTTAATTCCAAAAGTTGTGAATGAATTATCTCTAAAACCTAAATTGATTTATACTAAGACTAGAATCTTGCTAGGATTAGGTTTAGGGTAAGTTGGGAAATTGAATGTTTCCTCACCGCTTTCAATGCCCTATTTTAAATCTATTAGGTGTTATGGTAATAATTAATAAAGGGGATTAGTACCATCGGGAAGAAACGATGTTTCTTCCTCTAGGTTTTTGTCCTTCCTTTCTCAATTATTACCCTAACCTCCATGGAAAACATACACAACCGGTCCTTTATACTACGGTATCACCGTTACCTCGAGGGGTAAGGTGCCTCAGGGAACGGTGTGTGTATGTATGCATGGAGTCCTAATTATTATGTGTGATGGGGCAAGAAAGGGGTGAGAGAGTTCATCTCTCAAGCCTTTCCCTAAACCTAACCCTAACAAGCGATGAGACTACTCGCTCATTAGGGAATTGAATGACATTCTAAATTAAAAGTAAACTAAGGCAATGAAATAGAAAAACTTATTAATTTTATTGATGGCTCTCTCCAAATATCAACAGAGGAATTACAGATCTGAATTTATGAAATGAAAAGAGGCATAACCTAATACAAGATTTAGGGTTCCTATTTATAGATTCATAGAAACCCTAAGTTACAATCGCGTCACATCTGCTTTTACAAAAATACCCCCTAAGAAAAAGACCTAGTCAACAATCCGCGCACCGCCACAGAATTTCCACCGACACGGGCAATAGACGGCCGTGGAACCGCGGCCAAACCCCATGCTTGGCCGCGGATCCGCGGCCGTATGGAGGCTTCATGGGTTGGAATTTCTAGGGTTTGGTCCGGTTTCTGGTGTCTTCTATTTTCTTCAGTTTGTTCTTCAGGTTGGCTTCTAGTTCTCTTCCAGATCTCCACAGTGAATAATTATAGTAGACTTTTACCGTTGCTTCGTGACGAAGTCTTGAACCTTGCGCTGCCTTTGTACTCTGTGAACTTATTTATTGATCTTCGTTTAGTCTTCAAACTGTAGGCAAGATAAAGATTCTCTGTTTGTTGGTCGAAGTCTCACTTTTGTATCGTCTTTTGTCTTTTTCACTGTTTTTATTCCGAGAACCTGTAACCTGCAACCATGTAGCAGACTGGGTCAAAAGTACCTATTTATTTGTAAAATGCATAAGAATGGGGAATATAATAATGCAAAATTATGGTATGAACAAATACCCCCAAACTTATCTTTTGCTCGTCCTCGAGCAAACCTAGTTTTTATTCTCAACAAAAAATCCTAACCTCACTTTCGCAGGGAAACGTGATTGCACTGAGCTCGTGCAACAAGCCGTTAAACCTCTAGGTGTCCCTAGTAGGAGGAGTGTTGTCTCCTGAGGGTTTTCAGCGGATACTACCCACAAAATCCTATCAATTAGGCCCATTGACTTTTATTCTCCAATTAGGTTTTCAAACAAGAAACTCTATTATCTTCGACTCATAAATTATCCATCCGTATTCTTCACGCTTCCTTATTATTTAACTTAAGATTATATATGTTCTTGTGAATTTACTTAGCTTTTGGCATCTTTCAAGTATTCCTTCTAGGGTTCCATCTCAACTTAGGAATTTTTATCATCTCTATTAAAGATATAAGTCCTATATTTCATTCATATCTCTTATCTAAACCCCAATCACATACCCCTACGTGTGTGTATAAATCACCCCTACACTTGGAAATTCAAATCAAGTAATCATACTCTTGTCCGTTGTCCAAAGCACTTCTTAATTGGTGAATTTTTAGATGAATTTCGCTCACACATCCTTCATGCGATCGTTAATACTTCTTGAGGTACCAACAACCGATTACAAAATGTGTAAGCACAATAAAGCGTAATTCCTAGTCTTGTAACACCTAAGGCTTTAGCAGTGACTCCCAAACCAGTTGGTCTGAGGCACAAAGTGATAAGGCACCCTCGCTAAATATTTTTTTCATTAAGTAGCCTTAAGTAATTACAAAAACCAGTGTTCATTTTTTTATTATCTCTTTATTCACACTTGAAGTTTTATTTTATTTTTCTTCGTACTAAGGACTTTAGACAAGAGCATTTCAAGGTCTCTTCTACTATTCCAAGTTTCAAGGTGCGTGTTTGTGCAATTTGTAGGGTATATATTTTCAGAATTTAGATTTAAACTTAGGAATTATTTTTCAAACTTATACTTTAATAAAAACATCAATACTTTTCCCTTGTTTTAATTTAGCCCAAGAAGTGAACTCAAAATTTGCCTATTTCTAAATAAACTACAAAGAACATATACTTTCTACCGTTAAACTTTTAAGAAAAGTTATTTTTAGGGCTTTTAATTTACTAAGTCTAAGATCTAGTTTTTCCTAGTTAGTTAACCTTTTTGTCAAACTCAAGTCAATTATGGCCAAAATTGAATACTTTCATTTTTATAATTTTTTTTAAAATTTTTTCAATTTTTTATGGGTTTTAAAATAAGTATGCAAATGCAAAAAATATACATATGAATGCGAAGGAAGAAGGCTTACCGAGCATACCCCCAAACTTAACCTTGACAGTGTCCTCACTGTCATGCTACACCAAGAGGGTTGAGAATGTCGGCACTCCCCTATTTATTTATTTAAAAAAAATCATTTTTTATTGTTAAAAGAAAAACAAAAATATATATACAGAAAGGCCCCCCCAAACTTCATTGAAATAATGTTAAACGTCATTGGCAAACTTTGCAAAGACCAAACGTCAACACCAACCAGTCGAAAAATTTATTTGTATAGAGTATCGGTTGGTGGAAGAACATGTTGTACCGATCCAAAAAGAATTGGGGAAGATAGAAGTGGTGGTATGGAAAGTGTGGAAGTGAATAGATAGGAGGTGATGATGAATCAAAACGAGAATGTGAATGATCAGCAATCAGTGGAATATTGGCATTCTCGTAGCTTATTAAAAGAAAAGGGGGTGGTTCAACTTCTAAAGGAGAAAGTTGACTATCCACACTATCCCCAAGATGTTTCTGTGGATCCTTTATCGACTTGGCATCATCCATCATATGCATATGATATTCAATTATGAAGGAACTAATCTCCTCGATGTCCGCCATAATCCAGCCGAAAGCTTGCCGCTTATCTTGTAAGACCATTAAAAGGGCTTTCTCTTGCTCGAGGGCTAGAGAGGCCGATATGATAACGGGAAAGGTCTCATTCTCACCTAGATAAGCATATTTAAGGTGAGACGGCAAGGGCTTTAGTTCGAGTTTCGGAGATGAAACAATCATAGGTAAAATTGGGGAATCTACCTCGAACTTAAAGGACTCCAACACTAGTTCGAAATCACTGCAAACAACCGATTCGGATGGTTCAAATAACTCATCCAAAAATTCAAAAGACTCATATTCGGGTGGTGAGTCATCAAAATCATCCGAAAAAGTGAAACATTCATAATCAATATCGGTTGTGTCAACTATGGTAGATTCAAGGAGGGACGCACTCGTGGCGTCAAAACTGTTGTCATCAAACAGAAATCGCCTTTAAAAGTTGTTGTTTCCTTGGAATTGTTGATTTTGATTCCAAGCAAAATTTGGGTGACTCCTCCAACCCGGATTATAAGTCGAAGAGTAAGGATCATTTCTTTTTCGTTGCTGAAAGGCGGCATTGACTTGATCTTGTCCTTGAACAGGTGGATTGTAAGGACACTCTTCGGTAAGGTGTGATGGATCCGAACAACAAGCACAAACAGTTCGTGGGGGTAAAGCAGGGGCAGGAGAAGGCGATGAGATTTTGGTCTCAATGGCTTCTAGTTTTTTCGTAAGTGCGGCCATCTCGGCCTTCATAGAAATTGACATA
Source organism: Agapanthus africanus (assembly GCA_030015575.1). NCBI lineage: Eukaryota > Viridiplantae > Streptophyta > Magnoliopsida > Asparagales > Amaryllidaceae > Agapanthus > Agapanthus africanus. The sequence continues at coordinate 385,836,548 of CM057345.1, read as the reverse complement.
TCTAATTGATGTATGCCTGCCCTAGACTGACCAATAGAAGAAGATGAGGTGGTCTTGGTGCTTTCCCACTGAAGTGTTTGTTCAGCAAGATCCTCGAGAAACTGCCACGCTTCCTCACTAGATTTGGTTAGAAAGTGACATTGACAAATTGTTTCTAGCAAGTGCTTCGTTGCTGGGTTCAATCCCTCGCATAATATTTGGCAAAGTTGCCAATTTTCGATCCCATGGTGAGGGTATTGAACAAGTAGGTCTTTGAATCTTTCAAAACACTTCCAAAATGGTACGGAAGGAAGCTGGGAAAATTGTATAATCTTATTGCGAATTCTCGCGGTCTTGTGATGAGGATAAAACTTTTTAAGAAAAGCTTTAACAAACTCGTCCCAATTTCTAATTGAATGTGATGCTGTGCTGTATAACCACTTCTCGGCTAAGTCACATAAGGTGAAAGGAATGACCCTTAGCCTTATAGCATCATCTGATAATTGGGTTGTTTTCATCATTGTGCAAACGTTTTGGAATTTGTTTATGAAGATGTAGGCATCTTCGAATTCCAGTCCGTGAAATTTTGGCAGCATATTGATGAAGTAGGGTTTTATCTCAAAATTTTCCCCATTTGCCGGTGGGAGTGAAAGACAGGTAGGTAAGGCGGTGCGGACAGGGTAGAAGAGATCCTGGAGCGCGATTCGTTGGGGCGCTTCAGCAGGCGGGTGATTCGGGTTATTCGCACCTAACGGAGGTGGAATCAGTCTCATGGGTAAGGTGTTGTTGGGATTATATCCCGACATACCTTCGGAAGAAGAATTTGAAGGTGGAGGTAAGGAAGTGGAAAGAATTTCGACTTCGGAGTCGAAAGCTTCGTCGGTCGGTAGCAACGAAACACGGACTAATCGGGCACTAGTGTCCCTAGTCCACACGGACATACACTAAAGAGGTAGTGTAGTCAAAAAGGTGAAAAACAGAATGTGGGGGTAAGAAAATGTCAATGAGAAGAAAGTGGGTGGTGGTGGGGTGCATGGATTTTAAACGACAAGTTGCAAGTTTTTATAAAAAAAATTCCTTTTTCCTTTTTCCTTTTTCTCTTTATTTGGAACTTTTTGCAAAAAAGATTTTTGATAAAGGGTTTAGACACACTTTCGATCAACCACAAATGCATAATCAGGCCTAGATCTAGGATCACCTAGGTCAGCTAGACAGCTCCTAACTGTTCCAAAGGGCTAGAAATAGGACCTCAAACCGCTTCTTCACCGCCAATTGCGTCCAGGTAAGTGTCAGGTGAGTGGGAAGCTCTCCACTACAAGTAGTGGCCCTAATTAAGTAACCACTCGCCTTAGACACACTTGCCTAAACACCGCAAAGTCAGGTTAGGATCAACGGCCGATGCCTACAACTAGTCCTCTGTCCTATTGAGCGCGAAGTCCTTAAAGCCGAGTCTAGTATTTTTTAATTAATTAATGGTTAATGCAATATGCCTTATGTGATTTCTGGGGTCGTGGGAAGGGTGATGAAATCCCACCCAATCTGGATTGGTTTCAATCCCCTTAAAGTCCGATTAAAAATATGCAAAACAGTAACAACCACTTGCAATCAAATTTTTTATTTTAAACGCGGCGCAAAGAATCCTGCACAAGATCAATTAATGGAAGGGGGAGAGATTTTTTAGCGCAAAGAATCCTGCAGGAGATTTGACAAAAGATATATCGGGATTTACAGAGGAGAGAGAAAGAAACAAACGGTGCTTTTTCCACCAGCTGAAGTCACCAGATAGCCGCGTTTCCGCGGTCGAAATAGGCAATGTGCGGCGGTTCCGCGGTGGAGGCATCGGCTCGATTCCCGAGAATTTTTCTGGTCTACTGATGACGTCAGCAGACCGCGGATGCGCGGCGGGAAGTAGGTTCGGGCGGCGGAAACGCGGTCGTGTTGACGGTTCGTTTCTCGAGATTTTTTCTGTTGTTCTGTTGGTAAAATCCTCTGCTGTTCAGATCTGACTTTTCTGTTTTGATCTGTGGATTTTTCCAGATCCGAACTCGATTGTAGACCTGAAAAATTCAAACAAATATACCCTTCAAACAATAAATGATAAAAATTTTATATTTTTTCTTTTTTATGTTTTTATGATTTTTTAATTTATATTAAGCCGAAATTGCAAAAAGAAAATACTACGCCATCCCCGGCAACGGCGCCATTTGATTGAAAGATTTTAATTAACTTATGCGCTTTTAAAAGATGAATCAAAGAATTTATATAACCGCAATCAAGAACAGCGTCGCTAGGTAGCTAGCCGGTGAGTACGGGTCGATCCACAGGGATGTTGTGTCTTTTCTAATTTGCTCAAACGAGTTAATTCCAAACGTTGTGAATGAATTATCTCTAAAACCTAAATTGATTTATACTAAGACTAGAATCTTGCTAGGGTTAGGTTTAGGGTAAGTTGGGAAATTGAATGTTTCTTCACCGCTTTCAATACCCTATTTTAGATCTATTAGGTGTTATGGTAATAATTAATAAAGGGGATTGGTACCATCGAGAAGAAACGATGTTTCTTCCTCTAGGTTTTTGTCCTTCCTTTCTCAATTATTACCCTAACCTCCATGGAAAACATACACAACCGGTCCTTTATACTATGGTATCACCGTTACCTCGAGGGGTAAGGTGCCGTAGGGAACGGTGTGTGTATGTATGCATGGAGTCCTAATTATTATGTGTGATGGGGCAAGAAAGGGGTGAGAGTGTTCATCTCTCAAGCCTTTCCCTAAAGCTAACCCTAAAAAGCGAGGAGACTACTCGCTCATTAGGGAATTGAATGACATTCTAAATTAAAAGTAAACTAAGGCAATGAAATAGAAAAACTTACTAATTTTATTGATGGCTCTCTCCAAACATCAACACAGGAATTACAGATCTGAATTTATGAAATGAAAAGAGGCATAACCTAATACAAGATTTAGGGTTCCTATTTATAGATTCATAGAATCCCTAGGTTACAATCGCGTCACATCTGCTTTTACAAAAATACCCCCTAAGAAAAAGACCTAGTCAACGATCCGCGCACCGTCACAGAATTTCCACCGACACGGGCAATAGACGGCCGCGGAACCACGGCCAAACCCCATGCTTGGCCGCAGATCCGCGGCCGTATGGAGGCTTATTATGGGTTGGAATTTCTAGGGTTTGCTCTGGTTTCTAGTGTCTTCTATTTTCTTCAGGTTGGCTTCTAGTTCTCTTCCAGATCTCCACAGTGAATAATTGTAGTAGACTTTTACCGTTGCTTCGTGACGAAGTCTTGAACCTTGCGCTGCCTTTGTACTCTATGAACTTATTTATTGATCTTCATTTAGTCTTCAAACTGTAGGCAAGATAAAGATTCTCTGTTTGTTGGTCGAAGTCTCTCTTTTGTATCGTCTTTTGTCTTTTTCACTGTTTTTATTCCGAGAACCTGTAACCTGCAACTATGTAGCAGACATGGGTCAAAAGTACCTGTTTATTTGTAAAATGCATAAGAATGGGGAATATAATAATGCAAAATTATGGTATGAACAATACCCTCAGACGATCAGTCCAGACTGCACAGAGATTGTCACCGACAGGCTCGGTAGGAGTTCGGATGAGTTTGCTCATCGGCCTTCTTTTTGACAGGTACCTGGATAGCCGTTACATACAGCTAGTGCCATTGAGGGCTTATGGTTAAACCCACTGCCACCGTATTGTCGATTCTTTAGAGTCCCACACAGAGGATTTCCCTTGTTCAGGCGAAAAGATGTAGAGGCCGTATGGTTTTACGTGCAGGGTTCCGATCATATACGTGTACTAGATACACGGAATTTGTTCGGATGGATAATACTAGTGGGCTTAGGATTAAGCCGCATTCTAGTATTATATTATTGGATTATTTTTATCTCTTGGTATTCGTATTTTTTGCAGTACGAATACGGGTATGTATATACGGTGAGGGCATTCTTATAATTTCACAAGAAATGCTTCTAGAAGGAGACACCTCATTTTTTGATATATCTATTTATTGGAAAGTAGATAATGAGGTGGAGGGATGATTTTTTCAAAGCATAGATATTTATTTTGTTTATTCATTTGTCATTATTATTCAATCATGGTTGCATTATTCTATGAAAATAATGCATGCTTGATAGTTTAGAGATTATCCATTCTTCTTTCATTCTACACTACACATTCTCTCTCCTTGGCTCTCCTTCTTCATAAAACCCTAACCCTCACATGTGTTGTGAAACCTGGGGTATTTTGAGATAAATTAGTCCAATTAATTCTCTACATCTCCAAAACTACCTAGATTGGCAAACTAGGTATTTTAATTACCTCATTCTTGAGGTTAGAGCTTGAACCACAGACTCTCAGGTGGATCGTTTTCGATACGAGAAAGCCAACAACCAAGCCCGATCCATCTAGGAGCTCAAGAAGGGGACAAGAAGATCTGAAAGACAAGTATCATAAAGGTATAAATCACTATCATAGTAAATTAGAACTTTTTAGTGTTTTTTTAGTTAAGGTTTTTGGATGATCTTGGAAGTTCAGTAGATATCGTTTGTTATAAAATTGTTATTTGTAAATTCAGCCTCTCCACAAATCTTGTGGAGTGTGCGACATCGACTTACACAATCATTAGATAATGTGATAAGGTTTACGATGTAGGAAATATACCTGAGAGTGGAACCTTCACCCATTTCCACCTCATTCACATTTGCATTGTTAGTACTTGCAGGTTTCCAAAGTGGTTCGGTTTTCTTGAAGAAGCATCTGGTAAAGATATGATTGGTTCTCTCACATACGAAACAGAATTTTTCTTTGTTCGTTAGCATGTGACTTTTGTTCTGGTTTAGACCTTTCTTAAATTGTTTCTTTTTGTACCTATTGTTCTTAGGACTAAATTGGTTTTCCTTAGAAACAATTTTATTAGAAACTTCAGTTAGGTTGACTTTATTATAACTTTTAGTACTGGGATTAAGAATAGCCCTTCTTTGTTCCTTAATTCTAATGGAATTCATGATATCAAGGAGTGTGAGTAAATTTTGGTTCATCCGAAATTGGCTAGCAAAGGCTTCCCAAGATGGCAAAAGAATATCAATCAAAGCAGTCACTTGAAATTGATCTGACGGTATAGTTCTAGAATTAATCACTTTCGTGACTAACTCCTGAAAATCATGAAGTTGTTTATTTATAGGCTCATTATCCTAAGGATAAAATTTGTAAAGGATGATATGTTGAATCTTTCTACCCCAGCATTATCGTTGCCATATCTTTGTTCTAATGCGAACCAAAGTTCCTTAGCTGTTTTAAAGTGAAGGAATACACGATAAAGTGGACTTTCTAAGGCGCTAACTATTCGGAACTTACAATTGTAATCTATCTCCTCGGAAGAGGAGTACTTAGATTTGGTTTTGTCCGTGGAAGGAGTGGGTACATCAGTACTCCCACTCTCATCGGTTTGACTTTTCTCAGGAACGGATTCAGCAGATACAGAAGCGATACAACTTTCTTTGATTGCAGTTATTAATTCTAATATAGTCAACCGGTACTCAACTTGAATTTGCCAGGTCTTAAAATCACTTTGGCCATTGAACTTTTAGGATTTATAGAACTGGAGCCATTGCTCATTGCCATTATATAACAGCTGATGGATAATAAAAATATGTTAGAATTTAAAATATGAATATGAATATCTGGTATGAATTTTAACAAATAACTAATCTTCAATATTAATATTCACCTTTAATTTAGAATTACTAGTAATAATAAAATAGTGCGGTTAATATCCGTAAGATAATCTTTGAGGGGAACAGGCCTGACAAAGGAGACCAATCTGTATAGCGCAATCAGTATCTGTAAAGTAATCTTTGAGAGAACAGGCCCAACAAAGTAGACCAATCGGTGTGTTGGTGCAATTACTATACACACACACAAAATACTAAACAGATTACATAATAGATTAAACAGTTTAGAATTAAACTAAAACTAATTAAACATATGGATATGATTGTAGGAAAATTTTATTGTTTAATACGTTTTATATCTGAATATTTTGAATAAACAAAATTTTAACCTTTTTGAATCACAAGCATGAAAATTGAAGTTTATAGGAAGAGGCCTGCACTTGAGTGCACTGAACTAATAAAGATATCGCCTCCCTTTTTGTAGGTTTACAGGAAATTCAATCCCAAAATACAACTCCCCCAGCTCTTCGGGTATTCCGGTTTGCACAAGTCGCCGAATTAGTATTAGTACCATTTCTGTTTCGAAGTCAGATGTTCAAGATGTTTATGAATGCAGTGAAGAAGAAGAAGAAAAAGAAAGATCCGTGTGCGGGGGGTTTGGATTATTGGGTTTGTGTTGTTTTTCTTTTTCCTTAAAGAAGGGATTTATATAGCCTCCCAAAAGGTTGGAACCCCAGCAGCTGCTACCATTCATTTGCAACCGATTATTCACGACCGTTAGATTGCAACCATCTGATCTCAGTCGTTTAATCTGCAACCGTCTGATCTCAATCGTTCGATCTGCAACCATTAGCAACCGCCTGATCTCAACCGTTCAAACTGCAACAGTCAAGTACCAACAGTCGCACCCGTTCCTAAAAACCATTAGGGAAAAAACGTTTCAAAAAATATGTTTAAAACATTTTACAAAAATATATTAATATAATTTTCTGTAAAAAGAAAACTTGAGACTTTTGTGAACTGGAATCGAAGCGGCATTCACGTCCGCAGTTGCAGCCACACACACCTCGGCACGGTTGCAGCGCACGCGTGGAGTTGCACCATATCCTCTTTCTTTGAACTCAATGCAATAAAAGATAGAAGTGTTATACGTTGGCTATAGTGCCCTCAAGTCAATTATTGGATCGCAGGCACGTGATTGCAATGATTGAGGGAGGACCTATACCGGTAGAACAGTCTTACTCGAGATGATAGTATGCTATCTGGTTTATCTTTATCATCGTGTACATGCTTCAGGTGACATTACAGATCACTATTACATGTTGATAGAGCCTATAGAATTCTTGCTTGACTACCAGCAGTATGATGGCGATCATATACATGAAAGTTTGGTGGTCTATAAGCACATCCTTAAAAGTGCCCCTAGTCGTGGGAGTTTCGAGACAGTGCATCGATACTCCGAGAGTAGACTAGTGTATACGGATCGAGACCCCGACGAGGGGCGATGGCTGGTCTCACAAGCCATTGGTGTCAGTTGGTTCACCTAAGATGTATACAGGTGCTCGTTGGGTTATGAGTACACCGGACGGACTCGCAGGGGTACTGCTGGTTAGTACTATACCTATCGTCAGGAGCAGTTCCCAGGTGATATGAGTACAGCTTAGTCCGTTGACTTGACACTACTGCTTTGCCTCAAGTGTGTTCCCACTGTTCTTTGATTGCTACCCTACCATGGCTCAAAGGAGTCGTGCAAACAAGTAGTAGTTGGGTGCAGTTCCGAAGCACTTGGAGGCATTGGCGGTTAGACAGGATTCATCTCTTCCGGTATTGGGAGTTGATATCGCGCTGTGTTTGGAAAGCCATTACACAAAGTCCTTGGCCAAGTCAAGTAAGATTTACTGGTAGATATTCCAGTAGTTTCTCAAGGTGTTCTGGGCTACACTCCGACACGACTTATACCGCTATTGGGGGTCTGACGTCTGCCATCCCCCTAGGCCCGATATGCGATACTCATAGACGAACAGACCGGACTGTACGAAGATTGTCATAGATAGGCTCGGTAGGGTTTCAGTATGAGCTCGCTCATCGGCCTCCCTTTCTCTCAATACCTGGGCAGCCGTTACGTACAGCTAGTACCAATTACGTGCTTGTGGTTAAACCCACTGCCAGCGTGTTGACGAGTCTTTAGAGTCCCACACAGAGAGTTTCCCAAGTTCGGGAAAAACGTTGTAGAGATCGTATGGTTTTATGGCAGGGTTCGATCATATACGTGCACTTATGCACGGATCAAGACCGAACGGATCATACTAGTGGGCTTTGGTTTAAGCCGAATCCTAGTATTAGATTGTTGGAATATTTTCATCTCGTTGTATTCGTATTCAGTCGGAATACGGATGCAGGTATTGTAGGGTTCCTAGGCATCCTAATGAGGTCTCACAAGGCATCAACCATGCCAATTTCAAAAATTCTAGGTGCCGAGAAACCCGACTACGGATCGTTTGCTAGAAAACTAGGCGAAAAAGCTAACTAGTTAACACTTAACTATGAGAATACGGATATACAACCTTTGTAGATCCGGTGCTCCACCTCCACGGCTCTGCAATGAAGTGTCCTCGCTGTCCAAGACGGATCCCGGGCTCTAGCGTCGGCTTCATCGGAGAATGGACGGGCTAGGTCATCGACAACGTGCCGAAGATGATCTACGTCGAAGCATCACTAGATCAAGCTCCACCTTCACCGAGCCTTGAAAACTTGTGAAGGAAACACACTCTACTACTTGGCAAGAGGTAGAGGATGAAGCAATAGGAAGTGGGTAGACTTTAGAATTGGATTTCTCACTTGTTTTCATCAATCACCATTGATGAAGAATGATTTTCTTCTTGAGTTCAAGGAAGAAGAAGAAGAAAATGATATATGATAAGTTAATCAAAAAGCATAGAAAAACAATCCTTATCATAATTCTAACTATGGTTATGTGTAGAGAATTAACCAAGGGTTAAAGGAATGGTTAGGGTTAAGGATGAGATAAGAATGGTGGACAAAGTCAAAGCTTCATGAAGCTTCAACTAAACAACAAATAAAGCCACCATTCTTTTCTCTTCTCATTTATTTTCCAAAATGAAATGGATAAATAAATAAGTGAATAAAACAAAACCCTAACCATAATCATGTAACCATGGTTTGATCTTTACACAAAAACCCTAGCATAACATGTATCATCAAACATGATACAATCAAGTGCACAAAAGTATATCACATATACAATGTGTACAACCGAGTGAGAAAATCCATATAAAGTGAACCAATACTAGTTAATGCAAAGTAATATATCAAATATATAATTATACATTAAATCATTAAATCAACACTTGATTTAACGATCCGGTCATATCGCATATAACCGACTAGTATCCTATGTATCGGTTTATCGAATCAATGCTTGAATCGATAACTAGGTTATATCGCATACAACCAATCGATACATTTATCGCGAGAATGGAATACGGTATCACATACACGCAATATTCTCGGTCCCGCACATATCTCATATGCGCTCCTATTTCGTTTCGCTTGAGCCAGGAAACCTCTGTGTAGGACTCTAAAGACTCGTCAATACGCCGGCAGCAGGTGATGATCATATCAATCACCCACAAGCCGCAAGCGGTCTGCTAAACGTAACGGCCACCCGGGTATTGAGCGATCTGAAGATCGACGAGCAAGCCCGCTCACACTCCAGTGAATCCAACCAGTAACACTACCGTACAGTCCGGTCTGATCGTCTGATATGTCGCATATCTCGCCTAGGGGTGGTAAACGTCAGACCCCAATAGCTCGATAAGTCGTGTCGATATGAGGTCTATAACTATTCGAGAAACTACTGGTAACACTTACCAGTAAATCTCAGCAACCCTGGCCAGGGATTTCCTGTTATAGCCAATCGAACACTACGCAACATCAACTCCCTATACCGGGAGAGACGAATCCCCTCCTATCGCTCATTGCCTCCATGTGACTCGGGACTGTACCCAAAAACCACCGTTTTGCACGCCCTCTTGGACGTGGTAAGATGGAAATCAAAGCACAGTGGGAACCACACAAGACTCTATGACGATCTCGGGTCAACAGACTACTCTGTACCAGTGTCACCAGAGAACTGCCATCTGACGTGAGGTATAATACCATCTGGGAGTTCTCAGCGAGTCCGTCCAGTGTACCCAGTCTCTACTGGCACCCGTATATCTCCTCTGATGTCAAACACCAATGGATATGGGATCATCCATCGCCCATCTGTATGGGTCGAGAAGGTACATGCTAGTCTACTCTGGTATATCGATGCCCCGTCTCGATACATCCACGACTAGGGACTTTGAAGGATGTACTTATGGACTACCATGTCCCCACTAGTATGATCCGCATCACAGTCCAGGTAGTCAAGTACAGATCCTAAGGGCTTTACCAACATGTAACAGGGAGACAATCAGTGTACACGTTAAGGTAAAGATCAACCAGATAGCATACTATCATGTCGAGCAAGAAAGTCCTCCCTATATATGTCCCAGCATCCACTACAATATACATCCTATGTATAGTGATGGCCTCTAGGGCATACATATAACTAACAGGTATGTATGTACAGACGAGGGGTACTCTTGTAATTCGTTACGAGTTTACATTTTGAAGTTGATATTTCCATTTCTATTCTTGTCTTTAAACATTTGGTTTATTGATGAGCCATCTTTCTTTTTGGCCAATTCCATTGCTGCTAATTTCGTGGCCATTTCCCAGTGAGCATTTTCGTAGGCCTTGGTGAGATGAGTGCAAGTTATGGTGACTCTTGCTTTGGACATTTATTGTTTTTGGTGTGGGAATTTCTTTGTGGCTGAATCTTTCTTCAAATTGGTGACTCATCGGTCTTGTGGCTGCTTGCATGCACTTGTGAGTGTGTGTTGTGACAAGTGGTTGAATTTCCTGCAGCAAATTCATTTCGTGCCCCCCCACCATTTCTTTAGGGTGATGGTTTTTATTTTGTGTTGCTTGGATTAATCGACACCATCACGACAACACTTCACCACATTCCACAGAGAGCAAAATTCTTTCAATCACCAATTGAAGAAAACATGTCACGACCCGAAGGTACGGAACGTGACCGGCACTTCAATTACGAAGCGTCTAGTGGCGCAACGTAATCTAAGTAAGCCGAAGCCTAGAAATCTAAACCATATAAAAGAAGAAGTAAAGGAAAACATGTAGAAAAAAAAGTTTAAAAGCAACTTCCAATTTTCTCAAAAATTTCGGCAGAGTCTCCTTTGTAAAAACTGGCCCCAAACGGGTACAAACAAGAATAATATATATACAGCAATAAAAAGGCATCCCTAAGCGGAAGCTAGCTCTACGCCAACAGACGGAAACAACCATACCAAGCACAATAATATACAACGCCAAAGGGCAAGGCTCAAAACTCAAAAGAAAACAAATCCACCAGATACCATAATAATACAAGCGTGACTCTAAGGTCGAAATAAATAACTGGTCCTTTAAACTTATCAAGTAATACAAGTTTGGTTGATGGAGCTTACTAGATACCAATGAAATAAATAAAGTACAACGGCGGTCCTGATACAAATGAACCAACCTACCGTGCAAATCACCCTGAATGAAAAGATGTGCCAGCAAGCTACCAAGGAAACCTGTACATCGAACCTGTAATAAAATTTGGCACAATGGGGGTGAGTTGCCAACTCGTGAGTAGAAGACATCTGCGAAAAGAAATCGAATGCACGACGCTGTCCTAGGTCATAATAATATACTAATATATCACTAGTCATCTAGTAGTGCAGGGTAATAAACTACGCGTAAGTGCAAATGCTCCGTGCTCGTGTCAGTGCCTCAAATAGTAATATGTCATGTAAATGAGTATGCATGCACCATGAATGTAAAACAATCAACCCTGAAATCCGGATATATCTGTATAAAATGTCTTTAACTTTCACCATAGTAAAATTTGTATAGAAGTCTAAAACATCATCGATGAAATCCATGGAAATCCGTATCAAGCATCGACACAAAACATGTAAATCTCAAGTCTCAATACCTCATAGTCTCAATATCTCGAGCTCCGTCAGTCCGGATCGGCCCATATCATCAAATCTCACGACAGCGGTCGGTATCCTCCGGATATCCGCCGCGCCAGACATCACCGGTAAGTAGTCTTCCCCTGCCAGGCTCATCGTCTACAACTCGATCTTCTTGCCCCGGGGTACCAAACCGGGCCCACCATGTACCCGAGACGGTTCATCCACTCCTCGAATCGGGTCTCGAAATCCAACAGAAAACATGAAATCTCATGGTGGACGACACATACATCACGAGAAAACCGCAACTTATATTTTAAAAAGAGAGGGATAAAGAGAGAGAAGTTTTTATATATATTCTTACGGTTTTCCCCAAAATCCAAAAATCTCATAGAAATCCAAAATCCCAAAATCATGAGTAAGTAAATGGTAAGTGTCGGCATAAGCCCCATAATACTGCATGATAACATGAAAATGTGAATGCATGAAATGTCTAAGTAATAAATGCAATGTCTAAACTAACACCTGAGAGTAATCACAATACTATATTGATCTAGCCTTTAGCTGATTCTATCATAAAAGATAATATGCTCTAAAGTGTATGTGACATGGCAATTACCGATGATGTGTGTGTGAGCCGGCAAATAAGTGTACGTGGGACATGCACATCATCGGTAATGGTGCTGGTGTCCTAACAGGCAGAGTTTCATACTGACTAAAGAAACATATGTATGAACATGCAACTTGATGATTTCAATCTGAATGTAAAGGTAAAATGTGTACTAAACACTCATTTGGAATATACATATCTAACTACAACTATATGACTCGAGCCTCAACTAGTGTCTATCTAACCCCTTAAGGAACTAAACTAAAGGAACTAGTCGATAGGAAATAAGAATCCACTTAAGGTCTGAGTCTATATCTGTAATAGTCGGCGATCCAGCCTCAATAGCGTCACGTACGTAGTACGGCTTCCTCGAATCAAGAGCGCGGATCAATCATCACATCTATGCCTCGTACGGTAAAATCCATCGTACGGCATCCCAATATCGGGGTACGGGTCAAGTACCACCCACGTACATCATCATTCGTATAATATCATCATCAAATAATGTCATGATCAAAGGTACTATACTGTAATCGCATACATCCCAATATCATCAATCATATATCATTGTCTGCGAACATATACATCGTCAATTGTTCCTCAGAAATATCATGTCATATATATCATATCGTAACCAGGTCACACATATATCATATCGTAATCAAGTCACACATATGTCATATCATAACCAAGTCACACATATATCATATCGTAATCAAGTCACAGGTTACGGTCCGGGTTCTATTCTAGAGTCTCGTATATCTCAATGTCAGCATCACCTATTATCGTTTATGTATACATATCCATTCTCTCATTTTCCAACGATCCGCTAAGATCATAATATGACTGTATAGCCAAGAGATCACGACATCAAGCCCAGTTATATCGTCTCATCCCCATGTATCATATAACATCCTTATATCACATATACATGTTGTGTATATATACACCTACACACATTCCTACTTATATATACACATACACATATACACCAAGCCAAGTTTCTGTGTGTGCGCGTGTGTGTCTACCTGAAACCTACGAATTTCCTCCAAGACATTCCTCCTCTGGTAAAGTCTATCTAAATCAGTCTAGTCCAAGCTAAGGTCTTTAATAGGATCCTACTCGCCAAGAATCTAAGGTCACGTCCGACTTCCTAATGACAATAAGCAATATCCCTATTCTACGTTTGCAGGGGTGCTAAACGCCATCCACCCGACTTCCCCCGTAGATATATATCTACTCACCTGGTCCTTGTCTGCCGAAGACGATGTCGCCCTCCTCTTCTTCCTCGTCCGAAGTCCACGCGAGGGATACCTATACGCAAACATATATAATATCGTAAACTGAATTACGGAAAAAACCAAAACGACGCACGAAACGCGCATAGGTTAAAACCTATGACCCGCTCATGCAAAAGAACCAAATATCGCTTGATATCGGCGTACAAACGCCGATTGATCGAGATAAAACACCAACAAACAACTCGTAGTTTTAAAACTCATTACTTATAATATAAAACACGATTTAATTTATCGAAACCCTAAAATCGATCAAATCGTCCAATTCCGCAAAACCTTGAAAATGTCAATTTACCGTTTTACTTCAAAACTTGATATTTAAAAGAAACTAATGGTCATAATATTCATTAAATAACATAACTAGATTATAGAAACCATTACCATATTTTTCTCACACCATTTTGTCTTAATTTAAAATTTCTAGTTTGCAAATTAGCCAAAATTAACACTTGTTAAGCAAAAATTCACAATTCCACTACTAAACTTGATTTTACATATATTAAAGTGTTAAACCACTCCATGAAACCTTAATAATGAGATAAAGCCCTAATTAGATTTTTAATACTACATTTTAAATTAATTTCTAAAACCTAGTTTACCGAAATAGCATATTTATCACATTATATTAACTAACAATTTGAAACTAATAATTAGATTAGGTCTTTCATTCATTTAACATGTTAATATTCTCATTAAAACCACAGTATAATGATAAAAATCTTAACTAGAATTTTAACATACCAATATATATAATTTATAAAAATCTAGTTAGCAAAATTGCTTAATTTAAACAATTTTGAATGCACAAATTATAATATATCAATCATGCTAGATTTTTCCCTTATAAAAATGTTAAGCTACTTATTATAACCCCACTTAATTAATAAAAACCCTAACTTGAATTTAGAAACCCTATCTTGAATTTTAAACTTGCAAATAGAATTAATTAAGAAAATCTAAATATGCTAAATAAAAGCATTTAACAACAATTAATCATAAGAATAAAAATTATACCTTCAAAGCATGAGATCCAAACATGAAAATATGCTTCTAAAATAATAGTTTCCAACTCCAAATTCCATGCTAAATATGTCAAAGGAAAATGGTAGAGGTTGAATGTTGATTTTTGAGGTTTATTTTTGGAATTTTTGATGAATTTTGATGATTTTTAATGCAAAAATGATGGGGGGGAAATTTTGGGGATGTCCATGGAGGTGAGGCCGGCCATGAGGTGAGGAAAAGAGAGGAAGAAGGAATGAAGAATAGTGTAGAACATTCTCCAAAGAAATACACCTTTTATGTCTTTTCATAATTTCTTTATTTTATTAATTTTCTTAATTCAATTCATCATAGAAAACTCTAGAATTTTAAAGACAAGTCAAGAAGAGATTAGCATGATAAAAACCTAATTCTAATATGTCATGGTTCACTTTTGAAAAATAAACCCATTGAAAATTGTAATTTATACTAATTTAATGTATATTTAAAAGCTTGTGTTAATATTTAAAATAATTAATTTAGGAAAAATATTTCATTAAACTAAAAATTTATAAGTGACTAAATAAACACCATTTATTAGTAATTACATGATTAAAATAGGTCTTTTTTAAATTTATAATGAAAAATAATTATGGTTAAATTTTACGAAAAATACGTTTTATTTTATCGAAAATCAGAAAATTCACTTAAAGGGTTTTATTTATCTAATTTTTTTTTAATTATTTTTAAAACGTTACAAAACAACATCAAACTCATTCATTCTCACTGCCAATTCATTCATTCTCACTGCCAATTTCTTCATATGCTCACATATTTCTCATATGGCAACTTCATAACCTCCACCCATTCCATCTCATGTGTCGAGAATCATTGGGTGTATTGAGACAAAATATTCACGCACTATCTCTACTTCAATCTTGGGCATCTAGGCTAGCAAACTGGATGTCCGAATTGCTTCGGTTTTGAAGCGGGAGCCCGTATAAAGAATTCTCGACGTGAAGCTTCTTCGACAAGGGAGACCGGAGAGCAAACTACATCAGGGCAGCCGCGAGGAGCTTGGGAAGAGGTTGAAGACCGAAGGTCACGGATCGATCGGTATAATCTCTTAAACTCCTTATTACAGTTTACTAGTATAGGGTTAATGGCACGATCCGGGTTTTAGGATTACGTTAGCGCCAGGTTTCTAAAAAGTTTTTGTTCCACATTTGGCTATGATTTGATGGCCGGGACGCTGGCGTAGCCTTACATGGTATCAGAGCCAACCCATTAACCGTATACTAGTTAGTTCTAATGTACTTAAAAGATCGATCGACGAAAGTTTCCGAAATCACGATTTCATTTTATCAGTTTCTACCGAATTTTATAAATGGTCTAAAAATTATTTTGGGTATATCAGAAAATCGGGCAGGGTTATTTAAGACCCTACAAGAAATTTGAGAGCACGTTCTTACCATCACACCGTGGAACTGCGGCCTAACTATCATGTTTGCCACGGTTGCGCGGCGGTATAGTGGACACAGTACACCATATTTCTTCTGGGTGTCTTTCATATAGAATTGTGATTTCTGAGATGTTTTATTCTTTGACCCAGATTCGTTTGAGTGCTAGATTTGCATCTGGGGTCATTTTGGGAAGTTCTTGTCGATCAAAATTTTAAATACGTTAGTTTACAGTACTTACATTTCTATCTGTGACCGTGAATGTCATTTGATCGGTACAACTTGTCTAATTGCTATATTTCTTTTAGACGGGTTTGCGAACGTGACATTCACGTTGATGTTCTGTGTTGTGCTGTATTGTTGCGGTTTCGTCGTGGTGGATACCTTAGATGCAATATTAGTACAGTTTAGTTTTATTTGTACATTTGAAATCGCAGGGCGAGCGTTCGACATATGGACTGCCGTCATTGTCCGGTTGTATATATATTCTATTCTGTACTAGGATTACCCTATGGTGGAGTGCACGGATAACCGGGTTCTGGAGGGTAACGAGTCCGCATCTCATGGCATTGAGAAGGAGGGGGCCTCACTCTAGAATTGGCGGGCTATTCGCCGCACTCGTAGGGGGTACAGGTTGACCCAAGGTGGGGTGCTCAAATTACCGGATTCCGTGAAGTGCTGGGTGGTCCATTCACTTTGGTGAAGGGGGCTACCTCACTTCTGGTTTTGGCGTGTAACTTGCCACACTCGTAGGGGTCTAGGTTTTCATTGTACAAGCTATCCACACGACCAGAAGAACGTCGGGTTTCACTTGCGGCTCAAAGGAAACCCGAGGCTCCCAGCTTATCTGTGATGTTGCATTTATCATACCTGGAGGGATTATTATATATTGTTATATATATATTCTAGTAGATGTTGTATATGCTTTACATCCGCGCTAGTCCTGTCCCCGCTCTGTCGTTAGTTAAGTAACCTAACAGGTGATGACGGGACCCAGTGGCGAATGCGGATGGCATATACGTACATCATATTTTCGTTCTTTTGTAGTATGATTAATCAATGGGACTGCGTTGATTCAGATCAATGCAAGGAAGACAAACATATTCGATGTTGTTGGAACAATTTCAAAAAGCTGTTATTACAAGGACGTTTTCTTTTGTTTTGCACAGAGGTATTCGGTTATGAATATCCAGCACCTCATTCGATGAGGCAAGGACCGAGATCCCTTCATCGGGAGTGACCCTTTGGGCAGAGCTTTGCGTCAGGGTAATAACTTCACTATAGTCGATTACTTTTTGTTTTGCATCGCGGTATTCAGTGGGAATATCCTGCACCTCATTTCACGAGGAAAGAGCCGAGATCCCTTCACCGGGAGTGACCTCTTTAGCAAAGGTTCTCGCACTATATATTTAAAAAGCTATTTGGTTCCTTCAACGATATCAAGTTCATTACGTTAAAGGTTTTTCGCCAAAAACCATTCATAGCCCTCCGTCATTTCAGACAGGTAGCACTTAATATTCATGCTATGTATGTTGGCCTTCATCAAGGCATAGTGTATGGTAGCTATTTGTTACTTTTCTGTTGCATAGATAGATGCGTTGGTTTGGGACAGTCGTACTACTATTTTGGCCTTCGTCAAGGGTATGTACGAGTGGGTTCAAATTAACCTGGATAATGACGGGTAGAACTTGACATGTGACTTATGATATGTTGGCCTTCGTCAAGGTCATAAGAGCATGGGGTAAAAATCACATCGGGAGTTTCAAACATACAGGAAACTTGTCAGGCATGCGCATACCTTCTGAAGTGTGACAACGTGAGTGGATTCCATCAGGTTACCATGCAATGATAGTTGGATCCCGATTCCCACTGATGAGTTTGTTTACTCCTCGGGTGATTTTAAATGATCCCGACTAATTCTTCTTTCATGTTTGGAGAAGAATTTGAGGAAACAGTAGGAGACATCCTGATTAGATAAAGTGATTAACCATTCTAATCTAGGTTAGAGTGCACGCAGAGTGTTTCTTTTCTCTCTCTCTTTAGCAGCGACCATGTCCCGACCCTAGACTATAACCCATTGACCAAGTTAACCGAACTTTCTTAAAACACTGACTTTTGGATTGTCTGAGTTGCATACTTCATTGCCACTCCTACTTTTACCCTTTGCTTTTCTCCAGATCACCCCGTATCACTATGAAGATCCACAATTATTGGATAATCCATCGTATAGTTATATACGAACTCGAAGGAACTTGTTCCAGTACGAGGATGGATTCTGGTTCAGGAGAAATTGAATAAGACTATTCAGTTGTCTTTTCCTTTTACCTTCTCTCAGGTTATGAGGGCTCCTAGGATTAGGAGAGTACACCTATTACGCTTATTGGATATTTTTCTTCCAAACCATAGGCTGGTACCGAAAGGTAAGGAAGGAAGAAAACCAATTAGCCTAACTGCGGTATACAGAAGGTAAAAAGTAAAGACAAATAAAGAGATTAGAAAGAGGGCAAAGTAAAATGCGGCTACTATCATTCACGACCAAACCGCGTATATACGGTTACAGTCATGAATCTGATAATGGAAGAGGCATTACTAGGAATACCCGGATACCCATACGAAACATTTTCATGTTTCAGTTTCACTGTATGTTATTAAACGAAAACTGATTTCCCAATTAGATCCTTACTCCAAGGTATGTATTTACCAGGTTTAATTCTCACATCTGTATGGTTTTACAGATGATGAGTGGGAGTAGCTTATTGGGAATTAGGTGTTCATCCTCATTATATCGGGATTCGTTGTAATTGGTGATATTTGAGGAAATCACCTGGAGTTTTGCCTGACGGAAAATATTTGGTTTTGAATATCCATTGTTATGCACTAATTTCAAACTGATATATCTGTACGTTTATTTTATAAAGTGAGATATAACTTTTTGAAATTATGTCCATGACATTTACCATATCAGTTGATGGTTAGGTAAAGAGCATTAAACAGCGGTGTAATTCTTCTTAACCATAGTACAGCTTTCAACCTACGACGCACGGGATTTGAGCTATTCAACTCAAGGGACTTATACAAAGTATTGTATGTTGTCCAATGTCCATTAGGACAGAGGGGTTGGTGCTCGTACTATATTCTGTTTACTTATGACCTCTCCAGTATTAGACAAGTATTTCGTAGAAATACAAGATCAAAGTTTTGAGAAGTTATAGGTACAAGAATAAAGTAGAGAACCAGGTGTCGCAAGTATCGGGATTCTTCAAGGTGATCGAAGATGTAGATACTTGTGTGAGGTATTCAATTGATAGTAATGGTTTTGAGAAACTTCTTCTCTTTCGGGTTACTCATATCTGGATGCACTCCTAAGTTGAGTAAAACTGATCGGCCTCCTTCCATTTAGTTAACATGCACTGGAGACAGCTGCATGATTTGAATCTGGTTCCAATTAAATCAGTGCCTCTCTTTCTATATTGTATATGGAATGACTCATATCTTAACGATGTTAAGGTATATGGAGTTGTCCGGCTTATGCTTAAAACCAGACTTTGGATAACTCAAGGCACGTTTCAGTAATGGCAGTTTGTGGGTTAACCCGGGCTTTGACGAGGGTTAACTTTCTACCATCTGGAAGATCAATAGAGATATTGTTCTTAACTCACCACGGTTTTTATGGATTTTTTCAGAAAACAGTAGTGGGAGTATGGTAGAAGTGAAAGTGATTCCAGAACCACAGACGATTACTGAAAATTTAATAAGACATAAAGATTCAATCGGATTTGACATTCCATTAGCCACTCCACAGATTTGGTGGGTAACCTCAGGCGCCCGAGAGGTACTTCGGTATCCTTAAGGACGGTGAAAAGGAGGTTCTTATTTACCCAGACTTGACACTACTGTTGTTCCAAACTATGAGACCCGGCAGGAGGATGAGTATAGCGTCGTTCTAAACTAGCTTTAGAAGTACACGTGTATATGACTCTGCCAGAGGGTTGTTGTAGTCAGTGGGAGTAGCGGAAGTATAGTGGACAAGTAGCTTATGTCTATTTATAAACTAGAGTAGATATAGCGGAGATAGATCATCTATTTTTGATGTGACAGTCATGGGCTTTGACTTCATCAGAATAGGAGATGGATCTGTTAAGAAGGTAGTAGGGTGTGATATCCTGGTATTTGGATGACATGCACCTTATAGGAAGTAAAATTCCTATCCTACAATCGGTTATACCGGGGTTGTCACACAGTGGTTTCTCCATATATACGATATGGATATAATATCAGACATTCTGGTTACTAGATCTATGGTTTTAGATCTAGATTTGGGAAGCGTCTCAATCTGGATACTTAGACAGCATTCTAAAGGTGTTTTAGAATGGACGACTCTTGTCATGGTGGTGTACCTGCAGGTGAAGTAGTCACCCTCTCTAAAGGTGTCTTACATACTAAAGGCGAGAGGGATGTGCATGATTGGCAATGGAGTCAATCGTGAGATGTCAAGTACCACACCAGATGTTGTTTTTGTACTATTTGCAATAAGTTTATATTAATCCAATCCTGGAGAAACGTTCGGAAGCGGTTTTAGAACATAAGTGGATGTTCTAGAGATTTGGTAACGGCAGCCTCCTTCGAGAGACGATTATCATTCCAGGCTTCCAAGGTGACCTGGATGACAGAGTGACTGTCAGAGTTATAGTTTTCCCTCTGACGAGGGGCTGTAGTTTGGATAGATAGTCCAAGCGGATACTGAGGGTGGCATGGCGCAGGATACTGATTAATTTCAGTTGACGATACAGTCTAAGAAGTTTGCTGGATTTGGAGTTCATTTGTGAACTGGGTCCCATCAGATATCCAGACATATTCTAAGACAGGTACTGCTCATTTCAGGAGATGGGTTTCTCCGCGAACTTGAGATAAAGAGAGACATAGAAAGAAACATCAGGACGGATCCACTCACTAAAGCTATTTCTCGAACGCAATAGTTTTGCAAACGAGCTTTGTGAAACTGATTAGTAGAGGAGTTGGGTGTTCGGTATCACACGGGCTATGAGTATGCAACATCGCAATAATTAGCCATAAGTGCAAGTAGGAGATTGTTGGCTATAGTGCTCTCAAGTCAATTATTGGATCGCAGGCACTTGATTGCAATGATTGAGGGAGGACCTATACCGGTAGAACAGTCTTACTCGAGATGATAGTATGCTATCTAGTTTATCTTTATCATCATGTACATGCTTCAGGTGACATTACAGATCACTATTACATGTTGATAGAACCCATAGGATTCTTGCTTGACTACCAGCAGTACGATGGTGATCATATACGTGAGAGTTGGGTGGTCTATAAGCACATCCTTAAAAGTGTCCCTAGTCGTGGGAGTTTCGAGACTGGGCATCGATACTCTGAGAGTAGACTAGTGTTTACGAATCGAGACCCCGACGAGGGGCGATGGCTGGTCTCACAAGCCATTGGTGTCAGTTGGTTCACCTAAGATGTATACAGGTGCTCATTGGGTTATGAGTCTACCGGACGGACTCACAGGGGTACTGCTGGTTGGTACTATACCTATCGTCAGGAGAAGTTCCCAGGTGACATGAGTACAGCTTAGTCCGTTGACTTGACACTGCTGCTTTACCTCAAATGTGTTCCCACTGTTATTTAATTGCTACCCTACCACGGCTTAAAGGAGTCGTGCAAACAGGTAGTAGTTGGGTACGGTCCCGAAGCACTTGGAGGCAATGGCGGGTTAGACAGGATTCGTCTCTCCCGGTATTGAGGGTTGATATCGCGCTGTGTTTGGAGAGCCATTACACAAATTTCTTGGTCAAGGCAAGTGAGATTTACTGGTAGGTATTCTCTCAAGGTGTTCTGGGCTACACTCCGACATGACTTATACCGCTATTGGGGGTCTGACGTTTACCATCCCCCTAGGCCCGATATACGATACTCATAGACGAACAGACCGGACTGTACGGAGATTGTCACAGATAGGCTCGGTAGGGTTTCAGGATGAGCTCGCTCATCGGCCTCCCTTTCTTTCAATACCTGGGCAGCCGTTACGTACAGCTAGTACCACTAACGTGCTTGTGGTTAAACCCACTGCCAGCGTATTGACGAGTCTTTAGAGTCCCACACAGAGAGTATCCCAAGTTCGGGCAAAACATTGTAGAAACCGTATGGTTTTATGGCAGGGTTCGATCATATACGTGCACTTGTGCACGGATCATAACCGGACGGATCATACTAGTGGGCTTTGGTTTAAGCCGGATCCTAATATTAGATTGTTGGAATATTTTCGTCTCGTTGTATTCGTATTCAGTCGGAATACGGATGCAGGTATGTATATACAGATGAGGGGTACTCTTGTAATTCGTTACGAGTTTACATTTTGAAGTTGTCATTTCCATTTCTATTCTTGTCTTTAAACATTTAGTTTATTGATGAGTCGTCTTTCTTTTTGGCCTATTCCTTTGCTGCTAATTTCGTGACCATTTCCCAGTGAGCATTTTCGTGGGCCTTGGTGAGATGAGTGGGCCTTGGTGAGATGAATGCAAGTTATGGTGACTCTTGCTTTGGACATTTATTGTTTTTGGTGTGGGAATTTCATTGTGGCTGACAAGTGGCTGAATTTCCTGCAGCAAAATCATTTCGTGCCCCCCCCCCCCACATTTCTTTAGGGTGATGGTTTTTATTTTGTGTTGCTTGGATTAATCGACACCATCACTACAACACTTCACCAAATTCCAATGAGAGCAAAATTCTTTCAATCACCAATTGAAGAAAACAACATCAAGCTCATTCATTCTCACTGCCAATTTCTTCACGTGCTCACATATTTCTCATATGGCAACTTCATAACCTCCACCCATTCCATCTCATGTGTTGAGAATCATTGGGTGTATTGAGACAAAATATTCACACACTATCTCTACTTCAATCTTGGGCATCTAGGCTAGCAAACTAGATGTCCGAGTTGCTTCGGTTTTGAAGCGGAAGCCCGTATAAAGAATTCTCGACATGAAGCCTCTTCGACAAGGGAGACCGGAGAGCGAACTACATCGGGGCAGCCGCGAGGAGCTTGGAAAGAGTTTGAAGACCGAAGGACACGGATCGATCGGTATAATCTCTTAAACTCCTTGTTACAGTTTACTAGTATAGGGTTAATTGCACGATCCGGGTTTTAGGATTACGTTAGCGCCAAGTTTCTAAAAAGTTTTTGTTCCGCATTTAGCTATGATTTGATGGCCGGGACGCTGGCGTAGCCTTACATTATATAAACACTTTCTCATTCCTTGGTGTGGGTAATGTAGGACTAAAACCCACCATGAGAAGTTTGGAATTTTCCCATATTTTATGCATTTGCTCCAACAGAAACATCCCCTCCTTTTGTATATGTTCACCACTTCATCTCTTTAATTAAATATATATAATCTATCTCGAATCTGTAGGGTTACCTAGTACGACAGCAAGATTTCGGGAGGTATCGTCCATGCCAATTTCAAATTTTTGCCATGCTAAACAACCCTAACCCTAGAATCTTAACTAGAGATTTAGACGAAACAACAATGTAAACAACCTTACATCTAAGTGAATGAGGAATACAACCTTTGTAGACCTGTCCTTCACTTCTAAAGCTCCGTGTGGTAGTCCCTTCACTCCAAGTAGTGAAGACCCTGTTAGTTGTATGTATGCCCTAGAGGCCATTATTGTACATACGATGTATATTATAGTGGATGCTAGGACATATATAGAGAGCACTTTCTTGCTCGACATGATAGTATGATATCTGGTTGCTCTTTATCTTAACATGTGTACTTGTCTCTTGATACTGTCTCACAGTTACATGTTGGTAAATCCCTTAGGATGTATACTTGACTACCAGGATTATGATGCAGATCATACTACTGGGGCCATGGTAGTCCATAAGTTCATCCTTTAATGTTCCTATCGTGGGTGTATCGAGACAGGGCATCGATATACCAGAGTAGACTAGCGTATACGCTTCTCGACCCATGAGATGGGCGATGGATGATCCCATATCCATTGGTGTTTGACATCAGAGATGATATACGGGTGCTCAGTGGAGACTGGGTACACTGGACGGACTCGCCGAGAACTCCTAGATGGTATTATACCTGACGTCATATAGCAGTTCTCTGGTAACACTGGTACAGGTTAGTCTGTAGATCCGAGATCGTCATAGAGTCTTATGCGATTCCCACTGTGCTTTGATTTCCACCTTATCACGTTCAAGAGGACGTGCAAAACGGTGGTTTTTGGGTACAGTCCCGAGTCACATGGAGGCAATGAGCGATAGGAGGGGGATTTCTCTCTCCCGGTATTGGGGGTAGATGTCGTATTGTACTCGATTAGCTATAATTGGAAGTCCCTGGCCAGGGCTGATTTGGAGATTTACTGGTAAGTGTTATCAGTAGTTTCTCGACCCATTATGAGCCTCGTATTGGCATGATTTATCAAGTTATTATGGTCTGACGTTTACCACCCCTAGACTAGATATACGACATTTCAGACGAAGAGACCGGACTGTACGATAGTGTTACTGACAGGCTTTACAGGAGCTAGAGCGGGCTTGCTTGTTGATCTTCTGATCGCTCAATACCCGGATAGCCGTTACGTCCAGCTAGTACCGCTGACGGCTTGTGGATGCTTGATATGACCATCACCTACTACCGGTGTATTGACGAGTTTTTAGAGTCCTACACAGAGGTTTTAACTGCTCAGGCAAAACGAAATAGGAGCACATATGTGATATGTGCGGGACCGAGAATAATACGAGTATGTGATACCGTATTTTATTCTCGCGATTTATTTGTATCGGTCGGTTATATATGATATAGCCGGGTTATCGAATCAAGTGTTGATTCGATAAGTTGATACATATAATATTAGTCGGTTATATATGATATAGCCGGATTATTAAATCAAGTGTTGATTTAATAATTTAGTGTATAATTGTATATTTGATATACTAGTTTACATTAACTAATATTAGCTCACTTAAATATTTCTTTTTCTCACTTGTGTGCATAAGTATATATGTGATATATATTAATGTACATTTTAGTGTCATGCTTGATGATATACACGACATGGGTGTATAAGACTTACACCATACTAATTATAATGTAGGGTTTAAATATTTAAAGTAAATCCAAATTAGTTGGAAATTAGTCACATGCATGAAGCTTGTAGAAGCTTGTGGATGCATTGACTTAGCCCACTAATTTTATTTTACTTAAGATATTTATTAACCTAACCATTATCACTTAGCCATGGTTATGTCTCTACATGAGTTAGTATATGATACAAACTCACCCATGGTTGCTATTCACTCTCTCATCTATTATTTTCTTCATCTTCTTCAAGCTCAAGAAAAGCTCTCTTGGTTTTTGAGAGAAGAAGAAAAGGAGTGAGAAAATTAATTCTAAAGTGAGCAAAAATCCTACATCATCATCCTCTACTAGATTAGCCATTTAGTTTAGGGTGTTAGCTTCACTAATCCCACGTTAATGAAGAGGCAACTTGAGTTAGTGTCTCCTCGACGTAGATCATCTTCGGTCTCAAAGACTTCAAGCAAGTTCGTTCCTTTCTTCTTTTGAAGCCATGCTAGAGTCCGTAAGATCACTACTTGTAGCGAAAGGACTACTACACAGAGCTATTGAAGTGAAGGACCGGTCTACAAAGATTGTATTCCTAGTTCACTTAGTTGTAAAGTAGTTTACACTATATTTCGTATGATTCTCTAGTTAAACATCCTAGGTTAGAGTTCTTTAGCATGACAAAAATTTGAAAATGGCATGGACGGTGCCTTCCGAAACCTTGTTGCCATGCTTAGGAACCCTACAGACCCAAACTCTAGTAAGGGTTCACATGAAGAAATGAACAAGTTTGCTCGAAGTCTTCGAGACCGAAGATGATCTACGTCGAGAAGACTCAAGCTCATGCTACCTCTTCACTAATGGTAAATTAGTGAAGAAAACACCCTAAACTAAATGGCTAATATAGTAGAGGATGATAAAGTAGTAATTTTTCTCACTTTAGATTTATTTTTCTCACAATATTTCATCACCTTGAGAAAATCTAGAAAGCTTTCTCATGAGGAAGAAGAAGATGAAGTGGAGATAAGAATGAACCTCATGAGGTGAGAATAGCAACCATGGGTGAGTTAGTGTCATACACTAACTCATGTAGAGAATAAACCATGGCTAATAATAATGGTTAGGTCAATAAATATCTAATGTAAAATAAAGTTAGTGGACTAAGTCAATGGTTAGCAACAAGCTTCTCCAAGTTTCTAGCCATGACATAATTCCACAAATTTATGATTTACTTTGATAAATAAAAATCCTACGATTATCAGAAGCATGGTGTGAGTCTCATACACCCATGTTGCAAATGGCATGAAACATGACACAAATAAATGTACATTAATATATATCACATATATACTATATGCACACAAGTGAGAAAAAGAAATGTTTAGTGAGCAAATATTAGTTAATATATCAAATATATAATTATACATTAAATTATCAAATCAACACTTGATTTAATAATCCGGCTATATCACATATAACTAACTAATATCAAATGTAACACCCTATTGAATCAACACTTGATCCGATAACTCGGCTATATCACATATAACCGACCGATATCACATATCGTGATAATAGAATGCGGTATCACATACGCGCATTAATCTCGGTCCCGCACATATCACATATGTGCTCCTACTTCGTTTCGCATGAACCAAGAAACCTCTGTGTAGGACTCTAAGACTCGTCAATACGCCGGCAGTAGGTGATGATCATATCAAACACCCACAGACCACTAGCGGTCTGCTAAACGTAAGGGCCACCCGGGTATTGAGCAATCAGAAGATCAACAAGAAAGCATACCCATACTTCTGCGAATCCAATCAATAACGCTACCGTACAGTCCGGTCTCTTCGTCGGATATGTCGCATATCACAGCCTGGGGTGGTAAAACGTCGGACCCCAATAGCCAGATAAGTCATGGCGATGTGAGGCTCATAACGGTTCGAAAAATAACTGATAACACTTACCAGTAGATCTCAGCAACCCTGGCAAGGGATTTCCTTTTATGGCCAATCAAGCATAGCGCAACATCAACCCCCAATACAGGGAGAGACGAAATCCCCTCCTATCGCTCATTGCCTCCATGTGACTCGGGACTGTACCCAAAAACCACCGTTTTACACGATCTCTTGAACGTTGTAAGGTGGAAATCAAAGCACAGTGGGAATCACACAAAACTCTATGACGATCTCGGGTCGACAGACTAACCTGTACCAATGTCACAAGAGAACTGCTATCTGACGATAGATATAAAACCATCTAGGAGTTCTCGGCGAGTCCGTCCAGTGTACCCAATCTCCACTGAGCACCCGTATACCTTCTCTGATGTCAAACACCAATGGATATAGGATCATCTATCACCCATCATATAGGTCGAAAGGCGTATACGCTAGTCAACTCTGGAATATCGATGCCCCGTCTCGATACTCCCACGATTAGGAACATTTGAAGGATGTACTTACCGACTACCCTAGCCCCACTAGTATGATCTGCATCATAATCCTGGTAGTCAAGTACTCATCCTAAGGGCTTTATCAACATGTAATAGAGAGACAATAAGTATACATGTTAAAATAAAGAGCAATCAAATAGCATACTATCATGTCGAGCAAGAAATTCCTCCCTATATATGTCCAAGCATCCACTATAATATACATCACATGTATAATAATGGCTTCTAGGGCATACATATAACTAACAGAATCTCCACACAAATACCAGAGCATCTCTTCAATTGTTCATAAGTCCCAGTATTCGAATGCACGATTACTCGCGGCGACCATTGAATCCTGAGTAGTAGCGCATCGCGGCCTTCTATATCCGGTCAAGTTCACCGAAAGAGACGCGAAATTACTTCTAAAGGTAGAGCAATTTTGCTCGTTTCGGTTTCCATCGAAAATGATGATAAGAAATTCCTTTCTCTTATTTAATTTTAATTGTGAAAATTTATTTTGATTGGTACTTAATTTGTTTTATTAATTCAATTTATTAGTATCCTTTATTCAGTTTTTTTTTCCCATCAAAGAAAGAAGAAGATGGCGTGGAGAGAGAAGGAGGAAGGGGATGGCGATGGTGTAACATTTCAAAAATATAAAATAATATTTTTGGAATTTAAATAATAAAATAATTTATTTCACGAAAACTATTCGAGTACGAATTTGGGATTTTCATAAAATGGTATAATTATATACCAATATTTGGAAAATAATTGGATATTTATATGAATTATTAATTATAAAGGTATTTTTGGATTTGGGTATTTTATAAATAATTATGCAATTAATTATATGCAAATTTATATTAAACTTGATTAGTGCACTACTAATCATGATTAAACCAAATCTATCTTTTTTTAATAATCATGGCTAGTGCACCATGACACATTGTGTTTGATTCATGCATGGCTTCTTTGTGTTTATGGTATTTGGTTTTATTTGAAAAAGAGAAACAGAGAAAAGAAAAAGAAAAGTCAATGAGAGGAGACATGGGAGCATGGCTAAGAGAGAGGGGGGTCATATCCTACACCTTGGCTCCTTCACCATGTTTCACTTCATCCTTTTTCTTCAACTCCTTTATCTTCATCTTCTCCTCCTTCCTCCATCTCACTACCTATGAGAAACGCCTCAAAAACCTCATCGAAACCTATGGCTTCCTTCAATAAAAATGACCACCACCTCATCCTACACCTCCTAACAAGCTCATGTTTGGATTTTGAGCACTTTCAACCATCTTGGAATTTTCTTCAGTTGCTCCAAGAGGTATAATCTTCACTTTTCTTCTTGTTATTTAGTTTCTTAACCTCCTAGTTATGTTTAGAGTTCGATTAAGCAAGTTTAGTCACTTTGGAAAATTCTAGAATGATTTTAGTAGGTGATTTAAGTTGTAGAGATATAATTGAGGTTTAGTTAGTGACTACAAGCCATTAGTGATGATATTCTGGCTAAACTAGAGATTAGAAACCCAAAACACGAACTTAGAATTTTCCCGATATCGGTTTTTGGCGATTTGTGATGATCTTATAGAATCTGTTGTGATCGAGAGCTTTATAAAATAAGTTTCCATCACATTGAGATGTGCAGGCTACCTAGAATTTATCCTAGAAACCCAAGACCCCAACCCCTTGTTCAGGCCGCAGATTTAATAGGATTGGCCGCAATTTGCGGCCCCATTGTGGAGTTTGGAGTTGGGTTTTGGACCATGGTTCTCATATCTGATATGTAGACCAACCCTATATGCAAAATCTCCTAATTTGACCTAGGGTAGAATCTGGGAGTGTTTTCCCATGTTGCTAATTTCGGATTTCCGATTTCTGAAAACTTGGTTTTGGTATTTGATTTTTGGCACGGTAGTTGGACGTTCGTACGTCAGCGCTGAGGGTTATTTGGTTGTGCTTGCATGCATAGGTTATAAGTTCTAACCTATGAGCACTTCGCATGCCGTATCAGTTTTCGGATATGGTTTTAATATCGTTACGATGTGTATTGATTGTAGATACCTTCGTGTGGACTTCCGAGACGACGAAGGAGATCAAGAAGTTCATCGATTTCGACTAAGCAAGGATATTGCAGGTGAGTAGATCGATATCTATGGGGAAAGTCGGGTGGATGGTTTATGGCACCCCCGCAACCATAGTAATGGAGAATCGATATATAGAATATGTTTTGGAGAAACCTATGCTATGAACTTACGGATATGATCAAAAGATTTAGTATGAGATGATATGATAAATACAAGATGTCTTGGATTGATATATTGATATGATGAAATGAGAATATGATAAAATAAGATAACATGAGCGGATATGCTTGATATGAGGATGTAAGGCGATATGAATACATACATACACATACCAAGATATGTTATGAGATTGATGAGATATGATGATAGATTGATATAGAAATGATATGAGGTTGATATATATATATATATATATATGAGAATATGAGATGATGTTATGTATTAGGACGATAGATCCTTATTCTGTTTTGATGACACCGTACGATGGATTATACCGTACGTGATAGGATACCGGATGATTGATCCGCACTCTCGACTCGAGGATGATGCACGAGAATTATATCACATCTGATACTATGAGGCTGGATCGCCGACTTATGGTTTTGTCTTGATTCAGAGAATCATTGCTTCTAAACACCATAGTGGATAATGGGTTATATTTGATGTTTCCAGGGGTAGTTACCTATCTTATTACCGTTCATGTTATGCTGTATTATTTTCCGTGACATACGTACTATATTCACAGCGTTACCTTTATATGGCATTGTCTGCTAGTACACCTGCACTATTACCGATGATACGCATGTTACACATACACAGATTTGCCGGCTCACAATTTCATCATCGGTAATTGCCATGCCACTTACACAGTAGACTGCTATATCACGGTATTACTCGTAACTGTAAAGTACAATCATTTTTCAGTAATTATCACATGACATGCTTACATGATAATACTTGATATGCTTACAGTGATGTTCTATATTTGCATAGATTGTACTTTATGGTTGCATGCATTGAGATGTTTTTCATGAGATCTCTGAATTTGAGAACCGCGGTTATATATCAAAGGAAATTATGAATTGTTTTATAAGAAAACGCGGTTTCCCGTGATGTGATTTGAGGCGTCCACCATGAGTTTTTTCGGTTCTGAGTTATGAGCATACCCGATTCGAGGAGTGAGGAGGAACCGTCTGTGGGTACATGGTGGGGCCCCGTACGATACCCCAGAGTAAAAAGATCGTGGAGTAGACGATGAGCCTGGCAGGGGAGCACTACTGACTGGTGATAGTTTAGGCTCGGCGGTTATCCGGAGGATACCGACCGGAGTCCTGAGATCATATGGATATGAGGGCTGATCTGAGGATGCGGCGCCTGAGATATGAGGATTTACGTGTCAATACTGGACATGGGTTTTATGATATTTTAAGTGTCGATATTGGACACTCCGGTTTCATGATGATTGATGTGTCGTTGATGGACACACGTTGGTTGATACACATGCATATATGCATATATATTCATATGACTATCATTATATACTGATATTGGCACGACTCTATTGTACACATGTGCATACACGATCACCCTAGATACCATAGTATTACCTTCATGATACAGTATGACCTAAGGATCGTTGTCTATTCGATTTCTACCTGCTGATATTTTTCTACTCACGAGTTGGCAACTCACCCCTGTTGTGCCACAGTTTTCTTGCAGGTTCACCCGCTTGGATCAGTAGTGCCTAGCTAGCACACAGCTTTTTTCAGGGTGTTTTGCTTTGATAGGTGAGATACACATTTGGATCGTGACCACCCTTCTACCTATTTATTTCTGTTGTATCTAGTTAAAGTTCCATCAACCAGAAACCGGACTATGTATATTTGGTAGACCTAGACACAAACTTGTATATTTGCGAGATTTAGAGCGAGATGGGTATTTGTCGCTTATTTTAGCTGATGATGTCTTGGTCTGCTTTATTTTCTTTCTGTGATTGATTTTCGTCGTAGGGCGTCGTATATATACTTGTGCGTGGTTCTGATTCCGCCAATTGGCGAAGAGCTAGCTCCCGTTTCGGGATGCCTATATTATTGCATGTATGTGGTGTCGGGATGCGTATATTATTGCATGTATGTGGTTTTGGATGTCTATATTATTGCATGTATGTGGTTTCGGGATGCCTATTTATACTTTAAAAGAAGGCTTAAATTCTTTATGCCGATATTTCAAAATTGCACCTCCATTATTTTCCGCAAAAAGATTTAGATTTCTGGGCTTCGGCTTACTTGAATTACGGCAGGGTCCTACAGACTTCACGTAATTCTCGTGCCGGTCATGTGCCAATTCTGGGTCATGACAGATGGTGGCAGAGACGGCCTGCGCTGGAGGTGGCGGCGGATGGGTGGAGATAGTTCCAGCGAGTTCTTTTTTTTGTATTTTTAGAAATTAGGGTTAGGGTTAGAGAGAGCTAATTTAAGGGTTTTTTAACTTTTGCTGACGTGGCGATGATGTGGCACGGTCAGTGACGACGTGTCACCGTTAAGTAGCATAGTTTTCTTTAAATTTAAAACGAAAAGGTGGTGTTGTCACGGCTAAAACCAATAGGGAATTTTTGATAAATAAGCTTTTTATTTAATTTAATTAGGTGTATTGCAT
Source organism: Agapanthus africanus (assembly GCA_030015575.1). Taxonomy (NCBI): domain Eukaryota; kingdom Viridiplantae; phylum Streptophyta; class Magnoliopsida; order Asparagales; family Amaryllidaceae; genus Agapanthus; species Agapanthus africanus. The sequence continues at coordinate 385,804,164 of CM057345.1, read as the reverse complement.
GCGCCCAAATCAAAGTGATAAAACATATATTTATTTACCCTAAAAAAGCTTAAAAATCTCTTTATAGTCTATATTTTATAATTTAATTAGGTGTATCGCACGTGGACTAATAAGTTGACACATCATCGTTACTTAGACAAGCGGCCAATTAGAGGTTTATTTTTCACAAGCTTCCTAAACCCCTCACTTGACAATAAATTAGAAGAGATTAGTTTCTGGTTTAATGCTAACCCTATGAACATTTATTTATTTCAGATATATACGATATGCAGAGCATAAACACTAAAAAGAAGATTGGATTGACATGACAGTATTACAGACATAATCATATGCGATGCAAATTTCATTTCACATGTAGATTATACTAACCTGTGTGTTGACCAGTTTTTGAAGTAATCCCCTCTTTTTTACTTTAAACTTTGTTGCGTCAAATTAAAATACCTTTGGAAGTGAAGTCCTTGGCCCGACATGTTTTCTATACACGATTTAGATCGGCTTAGTTTGTAGTTGCAGAAGACATGCACATCAACTCTGAAATACACATAAATTCCATTTTGGGGGGAGTCAAAAGCTTACACTCTTTTGTTCATAATCACATTCCATTTCCTAAAAGAGTTATTTCCTACATTCATCCTCCAAACATAGTATTGCATTTCCTAAAAATGTTTTTCCAATGTTCAACCTCCAAACTTTCACATCTCGGAATAAGAATAAGACCTCCAAATTCTCAAATTTCTAAATAAGTTCCCCTAAATCGTTTATGTTATTTTAATTGAATTCCAAGGTAATTTATTTTATCCATATTCCATTAAAAAAAATCACTTTATCCTCATCTTCTTACTCTCATCCTTTATCAACACTTATTTTCTTTCTTTCAAATTCCAACACATTTTTTTCAATCATCGATTACAAATACACAACCAATGTTCATGATTCTCATGATGCTTTTAAGCTATTTTGAACAGTCTTGCAAATGATAAATGGTTATTTTCTCTACCAAAAGACAACCAAATAAATTAAATGAGTAACAATTGAGTATAAATTAGATACTTAGCAACCCGGTTAGACTAAATAATCACCATTTAACTGGGAAAAAACCTTTTAAAAAACCCTTCTTAGAAACATGTCTGATTGCTTGTATTTTCTTCAGAATTATTATCTCACGTCAATCCACATAGCTAAAGTGATTGTCTTCGATTTAATAAACTTTTATTTGAAAACTTTTTTTTTCTTTTTTTTATCTTAACTCTGTTAATTCATACCATCATTTTAGCTCTCAGTAACAAGGATAGAGAAAACCCTAAACGCGGTAAATATCAAGATCCAGCTCCCAATAACGCCACAATCACCACTAACCTTTTTAGCAAGCTACGTGATTTTGATTTATGCTCGTAAACAAAGAAATAGGAAAAGGGATAAAATAAAGATAATAATCAGCAATAAACAACTAGAAAATCCATTTCAGATCCAAAGCATTACATCAAACAATGGATCAAATTTACATCCCAGATCCAGAACAAAGAGCACAAAATGGAAGAAACCCTAATCAATAGAAAAGCAAGCCACAGAAGTCAGCCGCCGAAGCCGTAGAGGGTCCTGCCCTGGCGCTTGAGGGCGTAGACGACGTCCATGGCCGTCACCGTCTTCCTCCTGGCGTGCTCCGTGTAGGTGACGGCGTCGCGGATGACGTTCTCGAGGAAGATCTTGAGGACGCCGCGGGTCTCCTCGTAGATGAGGCCGCTGATGCGCTTCACCCCTCCTCGCCTCGCGAGGCGGCGGATGGCGGGCTTGGTGATCCCTTGGATGTTGTCCCTCAGGACCTTCCTGTGGCGCTTGGCCCCTCCCTTGCCCAGCCCCTTACCTCCTTTCCCTCGACCCGACATCTCGTGCTACCTATCTGCTGCTGCTGCTGCTGCTGCTTTGATTGAAAAATTAGGGTTACGATTTGAGGATTTGGAGATGTGATGGAGATAAGGGGAAGAAGCTGGCGATTTTATAGAGAGAGAGAGATGAGGAGGTTTTGGATTTTTGGTTTGCAGTTGTGGGAAATTTTGGCGCTTGGAAATTGGGGAAGGAAGCACGATCCGCGGCTGAATGGATCTGGTGCGGTTGGATTAAGGATCAACGGTTTGGAATTGAGATACTGAGTTGGTGCGGATCGATGACCTGGCCGTGATTTAGTGTCTTCCTATGGGCCTGTTTGGTTGTTGGATTAAGTGGGGTTTGGATCGTGGAATCCAGGATTCCATAATTTTGTGTTTGGTTGGGAGATTTGGATTTACAGGATTCCTTTGTTTTCTACGGGGGCCCCACCACAAAACAAGACCTCTCTCACGATTAAATTTTAAGTGCTTTTATTGCATGTTAAGAATACTATTTTACTTTCCAATAATTTATGTCATGTTGTTTGTTGTTATGACTTAGGTATATCGAATACTCCTCCAAAATTCCATCCTACAACCGGCAAGTGGGTTCAGTTTCCATTCTCATCCCAAACTCAAAGTCCCCCGGATCCGCAAGAAGATAATAATCATGCTCGATTTAGGTATCCTCCACCTAGCGCAGATTTTTATCCCGTGTCAGGTATGATGAACATATACCCTCCCATACAACGTGAGTCTTTCTACACAGGTTTGATGACGGGTTCGGCAAATCAAAGTTTTATGCCGTACTTTAACACCCCTGGCAATACACATGTACACTATCCAACGAGCTCGAACGCAAACACGTTCATAGAATCATCAAATAGAGATACACATGGATTTAATACTAGCGGTGGATCAGGAAAATCTTTACATAGTCGTGACGAAGAGATTGAGCATTCTTCGCCTACGAAAAAACGTAACAAGAAAGCCATTGCAAAATATAAGGAAACAGTTCCGACTATGAGACCACGGAATAAAATTTGGCTGGATGCCCATGATGATATACTCATACACTTTTTGGCCTCACAGGCTAAAAAAGAGTTGAAAGGAAATAAAGGGTTTAAAAGGCCAGCTCTCACGGCAGCAGCCGTACATATTAACCAACAATTTGGTGAGACTTACACTACGGATAATGTGAACAATCACAATAAAGCTCTTAAGAAGACGTATGCAAAAATACTTAAATGTTTTGATTTGACCAGCGTGGGATGGGACGAAGATAAGAAAATGCTAGTAATGGAAGACGAGTACAAAGCCTTTTCAAGGGTAAATTTGCTTCTAATTTATTCGTAAATTTCATCTTTATTAAATAATTTTATTAATTTATTTGTAATATTCATTTTGGCGGACTAATCCTAAGGTGAAGGATTATGTGAACCATCCACTCACACATTTTGATGATCTTAAACTAATATGTGGAGATAACGATGAGACGGAGACCTACAAACAGTCAATTTAAGAAGAAATTGATAGGTCGCAAGCTTACGAGGCTCCAAACGGAGAGAATGCTAATGAAACACAAAATGATTACCCTCAAGTTCATAAAAGTAGCAATGTCTCTCCGAGCATCAATAGTCGAGGGAGTCGTCGTCGGAGCAATGGTAAAACTATATCGAATGATGTTAATCTATTGATTGTTAATTATATGTATGCCCTAGAGGCCATTACTGTACATATGATGTATATTGTAATGGATGCTTGGACATATATAGGGAGGACTTTCTTACTCGACATGATAGTATGCTATCTGGTTGTACTTTATCTTAAATGTACTCTGATTGTCTCTATGTTACATGTTGATAAAACCCTTAGGGTATATACTCTGTAAGTCCACGTTGCGACCCCCGGTTCTTACGGGGAGGCGGAAACGGTATAAAATCAAAATTTTAACGCAAGAGGCAACATGGACTAAGCTGGGTCGGGATCTTTACCTAAACTAAAACTAGCAAACTAAGCTAAAGATATTTAGCTACTCGGATGAAGATGGTTATACCTAAACTTGAACTCCTTCTCTTCAAGCTCCGATGGTGGTTCGATGGCTCCTTCTCGTTGTCTCCGTACGCCGAAGATAGATCCACTTGAAAGCTCCGACCTTTAGCTCCTTCTTCGTTCTTTGAAGAAACTAGTTCACTTGGTTTGCTAAACCTAGTGAACTAGAATGAGTAGAGATGATTTAGAATGGGATTTTATCTATGGTTCTTGATTCTCAACTCATGAGACAAGAGAACCATAGATCAAGAGAGGGAGCAAGAGGTGGAGGGTGAGAGCAAGAGGAGAGCTCAAGAACAAGAGAGAGAATGAGCAAGAAAGAATGAGCAACTCTTTTGGCTTTCACCCTCTCATAATCCAAAGTGATCATAACTCATCATATCAAAAAAGTCTTATGTGATGGTTAGAAGCAACCATAAGCTTATCATGTCATGCACTCATTTTACTCAAATGAGCAAGCAAGAAAAAGTCTTTGGCATGAAATGATAACCATGGTTATCATGATGGTCAACTAGTCAAGCCTAGTCAACCGGTCAACAAGTCAACAAAAGTCAACAAGTCACCAAAGTCAACAAGTCAACAAAAGTCAACAAGTCAACAACCATATCACCATAATACTTAATTAATATAATAGTTAATCACATATCATATTCTCATTAGGGTTGAGCATAAAGTCAAAAAGTCAACGGTCAACTGTCAACAACCCTAATGAGAATCCGCTGCCTCTGCCTCCCTGTCAACTGTGCATACACACCCGCATCCGCGTTCCGAGGAACACGAATGCAAACTGGATAAATCCAATCCCATAAGGTACACTAGGATCTGGCTTAAACCAAAGCCCGCTAGTGTAAACTGTCCGGACACTGTACGTGCACAAGTGCACGGATGTGACCGAACCCTGTCGCAAAACCATGCGACCTGTCGCAATACCATGCGACCTGTCGCAATACCATGCGACCTCTACTCTTTTGCCTAAAGGCGAAAAGCTTTCTGTGTGGGACTCTAAAGACTCGACACTACGCTGGCAGTGGGTTTAACCACAGACCGCAAGCGGCACTAGCTGTGCGTAACGGTCCCCAGGTAATGCCGACAAGAAGACCGACGAGGCGAAACCCATCTGAACTCCTACTGAGCCTGAGTGTGACATTCTCCGTACAGTCCGGTCTGTTCGTCTGATACATCGCATGGCGGGCCTAGGGGGCGGTAAACGTCAGTCCCCCAATAGCGGTACAAGTCGTGCCGGAGCGAAGCCCAAAACACCCTGAGATAACACTGGAAACCTACCAGTATATCTCGTTTGCCCTGGCCAGGGACTACTCGTGTAATGGCTCTCCTAGACACAGCGCGATGTCAACCCCCAATACCGGGAGAGACGAATCCTGTCTAACCGTCGCTGCCTCCAAGTGCTTCGGGACTGCACCCAACCACCACCTGTTTACACGACTCCTTTGAGCCGTGGTAGGGTAGTGATCAAAGTACAGTGGGAACACACCCGAGGCGAAGTGACAGTGTCAAGTCAGCGGACTAAGCTGTACTCATGTCACCTGGGACCTGATAACTGACGATAGGTACAATACCAACTAGTTAGTTCCCGACGAGTCCTGTCCAGTGTACCCGTAACCTAACGAGCACCCGCATACTATCTCAAGTACGACGTACTGACGGCTGTGGGACAGACCGTCTCCCACACTGGGATGAGAAGCGCATGCGCTGGTCTACTCCGGAGTATCGATGCCCTGTCTCGATAGTCCTGCGACCAGGGACCTGAATAAGGATGTGCTTATAGATTACCCAGCCCCCACTAGTGTGACTGCCATCACAACGCTGGTAATCAAGCAAAGATCCTAAGGGCTCCACTAATGCGTATAAGTGATATACTGAAATAAACACAAGTACACATTGAAGTAGAAACAAACCAAGTAGCATACTACTATTTTGAGTAAGATTGTATATACAAGGTGAATATCCCAAGCATCCATTAAGTAATATACAAACTAGTATGATACAGTAATGGCCTCTAGGGCATATACACTAACAATCTCCCACTTGCACTAAGGCCATGTACTGGCGTATCGAAGACCTATCATCTCGATCAGCCGCTCGAACTGAGTCTGGGGCAAGGCCTTGGTGAATGGATCAGCAGTGTTATCTTCTGAAGCGACTCTCCGAACCTCGATCTCCTGGCGATCTACGATCTCCCTGATCAGGTGATACCGCCTTAAGATGTGCCTGGATCTCTGATGGGATCTGGGTTCCTTCGCTAATGCTATAGCCCCGTTGTTGTCGCAATACAGAGGTATTGGATCAACAATGGACGGAACCACCTGAAGTTCTTTCAAGAACTTCCTCATCCAGAAAGCTTCTTTTGCGGCATCAGATGCAGCGATGTATTCCGCTTCCATCGTCGAGTCTGCAACGGTTTCTTGTTTGGAACTCTTCCAACACACCGCCCCTCCATTGAGGGTAAAGACAAAACCCGACATGGACTTGGAATCATCCTTGTCACTCTGGAAGCTGGAGTCAGCAAAGGCCTCGATCTGGAGGTCTTTTCCGCCATACACCAAGAACATCTCCTTAGTCCTTCTCAGGTACTTGAGAATGTTCTTTACCGCTATCCAGTGTTTCTCCCCAGGGTTAGACTGATACCGGCTTACCACACTCAGTGCATAAGCTACATCCGGTCTGGTACACAACATCGCATACATTATAGAGCCTACCGCAGAAGCGTAGGGTATAATAGACATGCGATCCCTCTCTAAATCAGTCTTGGGAGACATCTCTTTAGAGAGGGTGATCCCGTGACAAGCCGGTAGGTTACCGCGCTTGGAATCTTCCATACTGAACCTCTTCAGTATGGTGTCGATGTACCTGGACTGCGAAAGTCCTAATATCCTCTTGGATCTGTCACGATAGATCCGGATACCCAGAATGTAGGAGGCATCACCCAGGTCTTTCATGGAGAACCTGTGTGACAAGAACCCCTTGACAGATTGTAGCATAGGAATGTCATTTCCTATTAAGAGAATGTCATCCACGTATAAAACGAGGAATACTACAGTTCTCGCTACAAATCTACTATAGATGCATGGTTCATCTGGATTTTTGATAAAGCCAAATTCTTTGACCGTCTCATCAAAACAGATGTTCCAACTCCGCGATGCCTGCTTTAGTCCATAGATGGACTTAAGCAACTTGCACACCTTTCCGCTGCTCCCACTCTGAATGAAACCCTCTGGCTGGTCCATATAGACACACTCCTCTAAATTTCCATTTAGAAAAGCTGTCTTTACGTCCATTTGCCAGATCTCATAATCGTGGAAGGCAGCAATGGCAAGAAGGATCCGAATGGATTTCAGCATGGCTACTGGAGAAAAGGTTTCGTCGTAGTCCAAGCCAGGTCGTTGACGAAAACCCTTTGCTACCAGCCTAGCTTTATAGGTCTCAACCTGTCCATCTACACCAATCTTCCTTTTGAAGATCCACTTGCATCCTACGGGTTTTACCCCGTCTGGAGCAATGTCCAACGTCCATACCTTGTTGGTGTACATGGACTCCATTTCGGTCCGCATTGCATCCAGCCATTTCACTGAGTCAACGCTCTGAACGGCCTGCTGGAAGCTAGTAGGCTCATCATAATCTATGATGCAATCCTCTCTATCCCCGTCTATGAGAAAACCGTAGTATCTCTCGGGCGGATGAGACTGCCTACTACTTCTGCGGAGCGGCGTAGGAATGTCCTGTTCTTCCAAACCTTCTGGTTCCACTAAACTTTCAGTAACAGTCCGTGGTTCTGGAATTTCTTCCAGTTCTACTGTGCTCCCACTTATCTGGTTTTCCAAAAACTCAGTTTCCAAGAAGTAGGCATGACGAGAAACAAGAACTTTTTGTTCCTCTTCACAGTAGAAGAAATATCCTTTTGAGTTCTTTGGATACCCCACAAACTTGCACTGTACTGAGCGTGCCTCGAGCTTGTCCGCATGCTGCTTTTTGACAAAAGCCGGACATCCCCATGTCTTAATGTGCTTAAGATAGGGTCTCTTCCCATACCACATTTCATATGGTGTGGAAGGCACAGTCTTAGTCGGAACTCGGTTCAAAAGGTACGCTGCTGATTCTAGCGCATACCCCCAGAATGATCGCGGTAACTCAGCATTACCCATCATGGACCGCACCATATCCAATAGGGTGCGGTTCCGTCTCTCCGATACACCGTTATGTTGCGGGGTGTATGGAGGAGTAAGCTGAGAGAGAATTCCGTTCTCTTTTAAATAGTCCAGGAACTCGGCACTTAAGTATTCTCCACCTCGATCCGATCTTAGAATCTTAATACTTTTGCCGGTCTGTTTCTCTACTTCATTCTTATACTCCTGGAATTTTCCAAAGGCCTCGGACTTATGTTTCATTAAGAAGACATAACCGTACCTTGAGAATTCATCCGTAAAAGTAATGAAGTAAGAATGTCCGCTTCGGGCATGTGTAGACATTGGACCGCACACGTCACTGTGTACGAGTCCCAAGAGCTCGCTCGCTCTTACTCCATGTCCAGTAAACGGAGTCTTTGTCATCTTTCCCTTGAGACAGGATTGACAAGTGGCATACGACTGATATTCGAACGCATTCAAATACCCTTCTGTATGTAACTTCGTCAACCTTCTCTCATTGATGTGACCCAATCTACAATGCCATAAGAAAGTCTGATTTATTTCTGGAGACTTTCTTTTGTGTGTATTCTGGACATTAAAAATCTGTGGTTGGTTTAACACGTATATACCATTACTCAGAGTACCTGACCCAATCAATACTTGATTAAGGTGAATGTTTACAACATTACTTACAAACGCAAATTCATAACCTTCTTTAGAAACTAAAGATACAGAAATGATATTACAAGTTGCGTTGGGTACAAAAAAGCAATTACGCAAAACCAAAACATGTCCATCTGACATTCCCAGGTGATAGTCCCCCACGGCTTTAGCATCCATGCTAGCTCCGTTTGCAACTCTGAGGGTCATGTCACCTGCTTTCAAAACACTACGGTTTCTCAACGCCTGCAAAGAATTACAGATATGAGATCCTGATCCGGTATCCAATACCCAGGAAGTAGAGTTTATTGAAAGACAGTTTTCAATAACATACACACCTGAAGCTGAAGCTGCAACCTGCTTCAATTCCTGTGTTCTGGCCTTCCAGGCCCTGCAATCATTCTTCCAGTGTCCTTTCTTATGACAATAGAAGCATTCTTCCTTATCCACAAGCTTTCCCGCTAACTTTGTTGCTTTGCCTTTTCCCTTCGTATCCACTTTACCAACACCGCCCCTTGGTTTGGCGGGGGCCTTCTTCTTCTTTCCCTTGGCTTTCGCCTTGGACCTAGAAGAAGATGATCCTCCTACAAACAAAGTGGATGTTTCCCTACCTTTCTGTAGGGTGCCCTCTGCGCTCCTCAGCATGTTGAGGAGCTCTGATAGTTCAACCTCTTTTTCTTGTAGGTTGAAGTTCAGTATAAACTGGGCGTAAGTGGAAGGAAGGGACTGGAGAACTATATCCGTATATAGCTCACTCTCCAATGTGATCCCTAGGTCAGCGAGCTCCTCAATGAAGCCGATCATCTTTAGCACGTGCTCGGCTACTGATGATCCGACGGCCATTCTTGTCGAAAACAACTTTTTCGACGCTTCGTATCTTGCGATACGTGATTGCTCTCCATACAGTTCTTTTGTATGGAGCAATATGGACTCCATGTCCATATTCTCATGCCTCCTCTGATGTTCGTTGTCCATCGAGGCAAGCAGGAGGCACTTGGCCTTCGCGCTATCAATCTCCCAAGTCTTGCGGATTTCCTTATCCGCGACGCTGGAAGTTGGACCAGGGACAGGGGGAGCTTTGGTGGTAAGAAGATACCCCAGCTTGTCATAAGTGATTGCGATCTTGACATTCCTGAGCCAATCTTTGTAGTTTGGCCCTGTCAGTTTGTTTTTATCTAGGAGTAACTTAAGTCCAGTCATGTTGATTGGTCGCTGCAATTAGGAGAGAGAAGAAGAAACACTCAGCATGATGCTCTTGCAAGTTTAGAGTGGTTTTTAGTTTGTCTAAACAGGATGGCTCCCACTGTTTCTCGAATCCCTCCTCAAACCATAAAGGAAGAATTAGTCAGGATCAATCCCACCGTACAATACTTGCTTAACCGTTCAGCCAGGCCGGTGTCGGTACTTCGAGGGAGGTTTTCCAACGCTTTCGCGAAGTTCCTTAATTAAAGAACCTCTTTTCCCTGGGGGCGTAGCCCCGCTAACACCTTTCTAGGCACCTACTAGGTTTATAGCATTGATCGTTAAGTGAGAAATTTCCCGAGGAGTAGCATATACTCACAGTAGGATCGGGATCCAAATATCATTGCGTGATGAAACTGAAGGAATCCTACCAGAATCATCACACTCCAAATGGTATGCAAATCTAGCAAGTTTCAGTACTTATGAAACTCCCGATGTGGATTTTTGCCCCATGCTCTTATGACCTTGACTTTGGCCAACAAATCATAAGTCACATGTCAAGTTCTGCCCGTCGTTCTCCAGGTTAATTTGAATCCACCCGCACCTACCCTTGACTTTGGCCAACAAGGCAGTACGGCTGTTCCAAACCAACGCATCTATCTATGCTGCACATGAATACCCAATAGCTACCAATCACTGTGCCTTGACTTTGGCCAACAAACACAGCTTGAATACTATTGACTATTCATGTGAAACGACGGAGGGCTACGGATGGTTTTGGCAAAACCGTGAACGTAGTGAACTTGATTTGGTCGATGGAACGAGATAGCTTTTAAAAGGAGTGGCTGAAGCTCCGCATTTAAAAGTTGTTTTTGAAAAGAACCGAGTGGTTTTTCGAAAGTGTTCCAACGACTTTAGCTTGGTTTATTATCTTGCATTAGTTCTTTTAATGCGTGATATTCTTGCATTAGTTCTTTTAATGCGTCCCATCATTTAATCCTACCATTGCAGAAAACAACCAAAATATGACGTACGCTTATGCCATTCGCATTCGCCACGGGGCCCCGTCATTACCCGTTAGGTTACTTAACTAACGACAGAGCGGGGGCTGGGCTAGCGCGTCTGTAAAACATAAGCAACGCCTAAATAATATCATATATAGATATACTGCAATGATAAATATTTCAGATCACAGATAAATACATTGGATATACTAGCAATCTGTAATTTGTACGAGCCTGTAACAAAAACAGATAACACGGTCGCGGTGAATAGCCAAAACCCCACCCAAGACCCCTACGGGTGCGGCAAACTACCCGCCAAGTACCCGAAGCGTAGCAACCTCCCTCATCTCCATGAGTAGGCCACTCGACACTTCGGCATACCCGGTAGTTTGTGCACCCCTCCATGGGTCTATCCTAGGAGCAAAAACAGTAAAAAGAAATTATACAATGACGGCTACAACCCCTTCCCGGTTGTGCGGCCATACAAATAATTATTACATCAATTTACAAATTTACATGAATTGCAAGAAAAGAAAACTCTCGTCTCACAACCCCCGGCTATTCACCCGCGACAATCCAACATATTTATATACACATTCCAGCACATTACAGATCATGTATAACCCCGACCAATCGACTTATAGCGATTGGCCGACGTTCAATACATGCAAACATCACAGATATAACCATCATAGTCAAAGTGCAGTGAAGTTCGGAAAAATACGGAATTATAGGACCCCAAAAGGAAATTTCTTTTCTGGAAAATCTGGGCACATATAATATATATCAAAAATCCCAAAACCAACACAGACACACACTGCACGAAAAACGATGCACAGAGGACTACAACGCGCGGCGCTTCCGCGGCGGATACCGGGCTCACGCGGCGGATGGGCGGCGGCTTGGAGGAATTACTGCATCGTTTTTCATGGGTGTTCTCACAAAACCCTGAGACGAATTTAGGAGTATAAAGTTTTTCATTTTGACCATAAAAAATTTCAACAGAAACTCAGATTTTGTAAAAGTTTGGTTTTTGGATTTTTCCGGTTCCGAACTTCGTTACACTTCACTACCAAGCTAGTTTAAGTTTAACCTGGCTCTGATACCACTGTAAGTCCACGTTGCGACCCCCGGTTCTTACGGGGAGGCGGAAACGGTATAAAATCAAAATTTTAACGCAAGAGGCAACATGGACTAAGCTGGGTCGGGATCTTTACCTAAACTAAAACTAGCAAACTAAGCTAAAGATATTTAGCTACTCGGATGAAGATGGTTATACCTAAACTTGAACTCCTTCTCTTCAAGCTCCGATGGTGGTTCGATGGCTCCTTCTCGTTGTCTCCGTACGCCGAAGATAGATCCACTTGAAAGCTCCGACCTTTAGCTCCTTCTTCGTTCTTTGAAGAAACTAGTTCACTTGGTTTGCTAAACCTAGTGAACTAGAATGAGTAGAGATGATTTAGAATGGGATTTTATCTATGGTTCTTGATTCTCAACTCATGAGACAAGAGAACCATAGATCAAGAGAGGGAGCAAGAGGTGGAGGGTGAGAGCAAGAGGAGAGCTCAAGAACAAGAGAGAGAATGAGCAAGAAAGAATGAGCAACTCTTTTGGCTTTCACCCTATCATAATCCAAAGTGATCATAACTCATCATATCAAAAAAGTCTTATGTGATGGTTAGAAGCAACCATAAGCTTATCATGTCATGCACTCATTTTACTCAAATGAGCAAGCAAGAAAAAGTCTTTGGCATGAAATGATAACCATGGTTATCATGATGGTCAACTAGTCAAGCCTAGTCAACCGGTCAACAAGTCAACAAAAGTCAACAAGTCACCAAAGTCAACAAGTCAACAAAAGTCAACAAGTCAACAACCATATCACCATAATACTTAATTAATATAATAGTTAATCACATATCATATTCTCATTAGGGTTGAGCATAAAGTCAAAAAGTCAACGGTCAACTGTCAACAACCCTAATGAGAATCCGCTGCCTCTGCCTCCCTGTCAACTGTGCATACACACCCGCATCCGCGTTCCGAGGAACACGAATGCAAACTGGATAAATCCAATCCCATAAGGTACACTAGGATCTGGCTTAAACCAAAGCCCGCTAGTGTAAACTGTCCGGACACTGTACGTGCACAAGTGCACGGATGTGACCGAACCCTGTCGCAAAACCATGCGACCTGTCGCAATACCATGCGACCTCTACTCTTTTGCCTAAAGGCGAAAAGCTTTCTGTGTGGGACTCTAAAGACTCGACACTACGCTGGCAGTGGGTTTAACCACAGACCGCAAGCGGCACTAGCTGTGCGTAACGGTCCTCAGGTAATGCCGACAAGAAGACCGACGAGGCGAAACCCATCTGAACTCCTACTGAGCCTGAGTGTGACATTCTCCGTACAGTCCGGTCTGTTCGTCTGATACATCGCATGGCGGGCCTAGGGGGCGGTAAACGTCAGTCCCCCAATAGCGGTACAAGTCGTGCCGGAGCGAAGCCCAAAACACCCTGAGATAACACTGGAAACCTACCAGTATATCTCGTTTGCCCTGGCCAGGAACTACTCGTGTAATGGCTCTCCTAGACACAGCGCGATGTCAACCCCCAATACCGGGAGAGACGAATCCTGTCTAACCGTCGCTGCCTCCAAGTGCTTCGGGACTGCACCCAACCACCACCTGTTTACACGACTCCTTTGAGCCGTGGTAGGGTAGTGATCAAAGTACAGTGGGAACACACCCGAGGCGAAGTGACAGTGTCAAGTCAGCGGACTAAGCTGTACTCATGTCACCTGGGAACTGATAACTGACGATAGGTACAATACCAACTAGTCAGTTCCCGACGAGTCCTGTCCAGTGTACCCGTAACCTAACGAGCACCCGCATACTATCTCAAGTACGACGTACTGACGGCTGTGGGACAGACCGTCTCCCACACTGAGATGAGAAGCGCATGCGCTGGTCTACTCCGGAGTATCGATGCCCTGTCTCGATAGTCCTGCGACCAGGGACCTGAATAAGGATGTGCTTATAGATTACCCAGCCCCCACTAGTGTGACTGCCATCACAACGCTGGTAATCAAGCAAAGATCTTAAGGGCTCCACTAATGCTTATAAGTGATATACTGAAATAAACACAAGTACACATTGAAGTAGAAACATACCAAGTAGCATACTACTATTTTAAGCAAGATTGTATATACAAGGTGAATATCCCAAGCATCCATTAAGTAATATACAAACTAGTATGATACAGTAATGGCCTCTAGGGCATATACACTAACATACTCGACTACTGGGACTATGATGAGATCATACTAGTGGGGTCACGGTAGTCGACGAGTACATCCTATAACTGTTCCTAGTCGAGGGTGTATCGAGACAGGACATCGATACACCAGAGTAGACTAGCGTATACGCATCTTGACCCATATGATGGGCGATGGATGATCCCATATCCATCGGTGTTTGACATCAAGGATGGTGTACGGGTGCTCAGTAGAGACTGGGTACACTGCACGGACTCGCCAAGAACTCCCAGATGGTATTATACCTCACGTCATATGACAGTTCTCTGGTGACACTGGTACAGGTTAGTCTGTAGACCCGAGATCGTCATAGAGTCTTGTGTGATTCCCACTGTGCTTTGATTTCCATCATACCACGTCCAAGAGGGCGTGCAAAAAGGTGGCTTTTGGGTACAGTCCCGAATCACATGGAGGCAATGAGCGATAGGAAGGGATTCGTCTCTCCAGGTATAGGGAGTTGATGTTGCGCTGTGTTCGATTGGCTATAACTGGAAATCTCTGGCCAGAGTTGCTGAGATTTACTGGTAAGTGTTATCAGTAGTTTCTCGAACTGTTATAGACCTCATATCGACACGACTTATCAAGCTACTGGGGTCTGACGTTTACCGCCACTAGGCGAGATATGCGACATATCAGACGAAGAGACCGGACTGTACGGGAGTGTTAATGATTGGATTCGCGGGAGAAAGTACATGCTTGCTTGTTGTTCTTCTGATCGCTCAATACCTGGGTGACTGTTACGTTTAGCTGACCGCTTGCAGCTTGTGGGTGTTTGATATGATCATCACCTACTGCCGGCGTATTGACGATTCTTTAGAGTCCTACACAGAGGTTTCTTGGCTCAGGCAAAATGGAGTAGGAGCACATATGTGATATGTGCGGGACCGAGAATAATACGTGTATGCGATACCGTATTAGATTCTCGCGATATGTGATATCGGCCGGGTATATGTGATATAGCCGGATCATCGGATCAAGTGTTGATTCGATGAACTGATACAGATTATATTAGTCGGTTATATGCGATATAGCCGGATTATCGGATCAAGTGTTGATTCGATAATTTAATGTATAATTATATATCTGATATATTAAATTATATTAACTAATATAAGCTCACTTAAAGATTTTTTTCTCACTCGGATAATACATTGATATATATGCGATATATGTTAATTGTATTACTTTATTTTGTTACAATAAATATTATATATGTGATATATAATATTGTAACATGTTATGGTTATAAATGCAACATATTCTGTGGAGTTTAAATATGGTTATGGTTTGGATTAGGGTTAAGCATTCATGAAGCTTTCAAAAAGCTTCTTGAAGTTTTGACTTTGACTTTGATATTTTGTGATATTTTATGATGTTTCTTTAACCCAACCCAACCCTTTAACAATAGTTAAATCTCTACATGGGTTAAGTCTTCATACTTAACCCATGATTGCATTTCTAACCTCACTTGATTCATTATTCATCACAAAAGGATTTTGATCTTCTTCTTCTTCTTCTTGCTTGAAAAGCTTTCTAGCTTTTTCAAAGGTGATGAAAATGAGTGAGATTAAGAAAACAAATGAAAGCTAAATTCCTACTTCATCATCCTAATCTATTCTTACTAATTAGATTAGGGTGTTCATTTCATTTAGTGAGTGAGAGCTTGTGTTAAAGAAACTTCAAGATAGATCATCTTAGTTATCGAAGATCGGAAGCAAGCTTGCATCTTTCTCTTCGTGAAGCCTCTCTAGAGTTTGGGAACTTGATGATCGTAGCGAAGGGACCACAACACGGAGCTTTAGAAGTGAAGGAAAGGACTACAAAGCCTGTAATCCCAAACTCTTAGATGTAAAGTTGTTTACATGCTTTGTTTCGCCTAATCTCTAGTTTAAAGATCTTGGTTAGGGTTGTTCGGCACGTCTAAATTTTAAATCGGGCATGGTTGATGCCTTGTAGAACCTTGTGAGTGTGCCTAGTAACCCTACAATGCTCGGTCAATCTCCTCTTATCACAAGGATTCTCCATAAAGGATCAACTTGATACCTACTAAATTCTGGGTTTTGGATCTATGAGATAGATCTAATTGGATGTTAGGATTCTCACTAGTTGTAGTGAGATGGTATCAATCGATCCTGGGGAGAATCACTGGAAAAGGTTCCAAGATGATAAGGACGACTGAATGTCAGTCGCAGGTATTGTCTTTACCCTCAGTAGAGGGACGGTATGTTGGAAGAGTTCCAAGCTAGATACCGTGACTTACTAGACGATTAAAGGCAAGATACATCGTTACCAAGGATGCTACCAAAGAGGCAGTCTGGATATATATAAGTTCATGAGATGAACTTCGTTCCAACCATTGTGTGACAATGGAGTAATGGCTTTGGCCTAGGAACGCCCATCCCATCAGAAATCCAGATATAATTCTTAGGCAGTATCACCTGATCATGGAGATGGTTGATCTCCAGGGAGATCGAGGTTAGGAGAGTAGACACAGAGGACAACAGCGCGGATCCACTCACAAAGGCCTTTTTCCCAGTAGAGACTTTTATGGGATGGTTGAGTATGAGATACTTCAACCACAGCTAATTGTTGGGTATGTGATATCACAACAGATGGCCCTAGTGCAAGTGGGAGATTGTTAGTTATATGTATGCCCTAGAGGCCATTACTGTACATACGATGTATATTGTAATGGATGCTTGGACATATATAGGGAGGACTTTCTTGCTCGACATGATAGTATGCTATCTGGTTGTACTTTATCTTAACATGTACTCTGATTGTCTCTATATTACATGTTGATAAAGCCCTTAGGATATGTACTCGACTACTGGGACTATGATGAGATCATACTAGTAGGGCCACGGTAGTCGACGAGTACATCCTATAACTGGTCCTAGTCGAGGGTGTATCGAGACAGGACATCGATACACCAGAGTAGACCAGCGTATACGCATCTTGACCCATATGATGGGCGATGGATGATCCCATATCCATCGGTGTTTGACATCAAGGATGGTGTACGAGTGCTCAGTAGAAACTGGGTACACTGGACGGACTCGCCGAGAACTCCCAGATGGTATTATACCTCACGTCAGATGGCAGTTCTCTGGTGACACTGGTACAGGTTAGTCTGTAGACCCGAGATCTTCATAGAGTCTTGTGTGATTCCCACTGTGCTTTGATTTCCATCATACCACGTCCAAGAGGGCATGCAAAAAGGTGGCTTTTGGGTACAGTCCCGAATCACATGGAGGCAATGAGCGATAGGAGGGGATTCGTCTCTCCCGGTATAGGGAATTGATGTTGTGCTGTGTTCGATTGGCTATAACTGGAAATCCCTGGCCAGGATTGCTGAGATTTACTGATAAGTGTTATCAGTAGTTTCTCGAACTGTTATAGACCTCATATCGACACGACTTATCAAGCTACCGGGGTCTGACGTTTACCACCCCTAGGCGAGATATGCGACATATCAAACGAAGAGACCGGACTGTACGGGAGTGTTACTGATTGGATTCGCGGTAGAAAGTACAGGCTTGCTTGTTGATCTTCTGATCGCTCAATACCTGGGTGACTGTTACGTTTAGCTGACCGCTTGCAGCTTGTGGGTGTTTGATATGATCATCACCTACTGCCGGCGTATTGACGATATTTTAGAGTCCTACACAGAGGTTTCTTGACTCAGGCAAAACGGAGTAGGAGCACATATGTGATATGTGCAAGACCGAGGATAATGCGATATAAGATACCGTATTATATTCTCGCGATATTTTGATATGAGCCGGATCATCAGATCAAGTGTTGATTCGATGAATCGGTACATGATATATTAGTCGGTTATATTCTATATAGCCGGATTGTCGGATCAAGTGTTGATTCGATAATTTAATGTATAATTATATATGTGATATATTATATTACATTATCTAATATTGGCTCGCTTTATTGATTCATTTTCTCATCGTGTAATACATTATTGATATATATGCGATATATGTTAATTGTATTATTTTCTTTTGTTACAAAAATATATTATATATGTGATATATAATATTGTAACAAGTTATGATTACTAATACAACATGTTTTGTGGAGATTAAACCTAGTTAGGGTTTGATTTGGGTTAGCTCTTTCTTGTAGCTTCTAGAAGCTTTTACTTTGTTTCTAGCAAAGATATTATGGTTAATATTTTGCTTGATATTTCTAACCCAACCCAAACCCTTCACCCTAGGTTAAGTCTCTACAATGGTTAGCCTCTTCATCTTTGACTATGGTTGCATTTTGTAATCATTATGATATTTTCATTATTCATCACAAAAAGATTATTCATTCTTCTTCTTCTTCCTTGAGCTCTCAAAAGCTTTCTAGGTTTTTATTTTGTGATGAATGAGTGTGAGAATTTGATAATAAAAGAGAGCAAAAATCCTACTTCATCATCCTCATCTAATCTAGCCAATTAGATCAGGGTGTTCACTTCATTAGTGAGTGAGAGCTTGTGTTAAAGAAACTTCAAGGCAGATCATCTTAGTTATCGAAGATCGGAATCAAGCTTGCATCATTCTCTTCGTGAAGCCTCTCTAGAGTCTGGATACTCGATGATCGCAGCGAAGGGACCTCAACACAGAGCTTATGAAGCGAAGGACCGGACTACAAAGGTTGTAATCCCAAACTCTTAGAAATGAAGTTGTTTACTTGCTATTTTTTTCACCTAATCTCTAGTTTAAGATCTTGGTTAGGGTTGTTCGGCACGTCTAAATTTTAAATCGGGCATGGTTGATGCCTTGTAGACCCTTGTGAGAGTGCCTAGTAACCTTACATTTATAATGTTATCAGTGGCATAGAAAAGGTTGCTATGTCGATCCAAAGGGCACAAATGCGTTGGATCGAGAAGGTTTCAGAGTGTATGCATGAAGTTGGAAGAAAAGATCCCCACAAACTCTTGGATAAGACGGTCCAAAACTTTCGTAATGATGAAATAGGTGCGCGGATGTTTACGGTGATGTCGGAAGAATCGAGAAAGGATTGGTTAGAGGAATTTGCATCAAACGAAGACGTTCAAGATGGTGGGAGAGACCGTGAAGTTGGAAACGACGATGATGAAGTTACTCCTCTTTAGGATTGAGATTTTTGGAATGTTATAATATTATTGAGAACATACTTTTTAATATTTTTATTCTCTAGTTGGTACTTATCATATTGTAGTGGTAGTGTTGTTGATGTACCTAATATTGCTGTTATTGTTAGTATTGGTGTTGATGTTATCGTTGAAATTGTTCTAGTTGTTATTATAATTGTAATGCTCTTGTTGGTAGTGTCATTATTGTTGTTATTAATATTATTGTTGTTGTTGTGTTATTGTTGAAATTGTTCTACTAGTTGTTATAATTGTTGTTGTTATAATATTATTGTTGTTGAGTAATTGTTGTTGTATTTATTTCAATTTTTTTGAAACATTTTTTTAAAAAGCCCCACCAGCAGCTTCTTGCTTGCTGCTGATGCATATGCAGGCGGCCTCGTAGCTTTATGCCTATTCCCAATGTTATTATTTTGGTATTTAGTTTAATTTCAAGAACTAATTTTAAAACAATAAAAATCATTTTTTGTCTTATTATGAGGTAACAAAACTTATACTTACCTCCTTAAAGTTAGCTACAAATCCTTCTTTTAGAATCCATCATTACAATCCTATCAAGAGATTCAACATCATTTGATATAGTTTTAACTTTGCTCCGACGACGACTTCCTCGACTATTGATGCTCATAGAGACATTGCTAGTTTTAAGAACTTGAGGGTGATCATTTTGTGTTTCATTAGCATTCTCTCCGCTTGGAGCCTCGTAAGCTTGCGGCCTATCAACTTCTTCATAAATCGACTGTTTGTAGGCCCCCGTCACCCTGTCATCCACACATACTAGTTTAAGATCAACAAAATGTATGAGTGGATGGTTCACATAATCCTTCAGCTTAGGATTAGTATGCCAAAATGAATATTACAAATAAATTAATCAAATTATTTAATAAAGATGAAATTTACGCATAAATTAGAAGCAATTTTACCCTTGAAAAGGTTTTGTACTCGTCTTCCATTACCAACATTTTCTTATCTTCGTCCCATCCCACGTCGGTCAAATCAAAACATTTAAACATCTTTGCATACGTCTTCTTCAGAGCTTTAATGTGATTGTTCACATTATCCGTAGTGTAAGTCTCACCAAATGGTTGGTTAATATGTACGGCTGCTACTGTGAGAGCTGGCCTTTTAAACACTTTATCTCCTTTCAACCCTTTTTTAGCATGTGAGGCCAAAAAGGGGATGAGTATATCATCATGGGCATCTAGCCAAATTTTATTCCGTGGTCTCGTAGCCAGAACTGTTTCCTTATGTTTTGCAGCGACTTTCTTGTTACGTTTTTTCATAGGCGAAGAATGCTCAATCTCTTCATCACGACTATGTAAAGATTTTCCTGATCCACCCCTAGTATTAGATCCACGTGCATCGCTATTTGATGATTCTATGAACGTGTTTGCGTTCGAGCTCATTGGATAGTGTACATGTGTATTGCCAGGGGTGTTAAAGTACGGCATGAAACCTTGATTTGCCGAACCCGTCATCAAACCTGTGTAGAAAGACTCACCTTGTATGGGAGGGTATATGTTCATTATACCTGGCACGGGGTAAAAACCTGTACTAGGTGGAGGATGCCTGAATTGAGCATGATTATTATCTTCTTGCGGATCCGGGGGACTTTGAGTCTAGGATGAGAATGGAAACTGAACCCACTCGCCGGTTGTAGGAAGGAATCTTGGAGGAGTATTCGACATACCTAAGTCATAACAACAAACAACATGACATAAATTATTGGAAAGTAAAATAGTATTCTTAACATGCAATAAAAGCACTTAAAATTTAACACAATCAAATATGATATAAAGACTTAATAAGTTTAAACAAACAACACTATCTAAATAAACTGAACATAAAATAATATTTACTACATGCAACATAAAACAAAAATAAAGAATGGCCGACTCCGTTAACATTTATCTTGGTTACAATATAAATTGAATTAAAAATGAGCATCATGTAATCGACTCTGTTGTGTCCCCCCATGATATTCATTGCAATAATCTACCCACATATCCCAAGCTAATTGATCACGTCGGGTCTCCCATTCTTCTCTTTCCGCCCTCAACTCGGCGCGTGTCTGATTTGGGTCGAACTGAATGATGTCCAGACCATCCTCATCCACAACCTCACCTTCTTCAAACCGGGGCTCTTGGACATCGTTGAATATGTCGTCATCTGGATCAACCATAACTATATAGTTGTGAAGAATAGCACGTGCCATAACAATTTGAACTTGTATTGGAAATGGATGATGTGGCCTTGCAGATAGTATTTTAAATTGGTTTATAAGAATCCCAAATGTGGCTTCAATTTTTGTTCGTAAAGTAGAATGGCGTAGGTTGAAAAGCACTTTTCTATTGGTGGGCATGTGACCAGAATGCTCCTTCTGTTGGAGATAGTGCCCTCAGCGTCAATTATTGGATCACAGTCACGTGATTGCAATGATTGAGGGAGGACCTATACCGGTAGGACAGTCTTGTTCAAGATGATAGTATGCTATCTGGTTTATCTTTATCATCGTGTACTGCTTTAGGTGACCTTACAAGTCACTATTGCACGTTGATAGAGCCCTTAGGATTCTTGCTTGACTGCCAGCAGTATGAGGGTGATCAAATACGTGGGAGCTGGGGTCTATAAGCACATTCTTAAAAGGTCCCTAGTCGTGGGAGTTTCGAGATAGGGCATCGATACTCCAGAGTAGACTAGTGTATACAGTCGAGACCCTGACGAGGGGCGGTGGCCTGTCTCATAAGCCACTGGTGTCAGTTGGTTCACCTAAGATGTATACATGTGCTCATTGGGTTATGAGTACACCGGACAGGACTCGCCGGAAACATGCTAGTTGGTCTTATACTAGACGTCAGATAGCAGTTCCCTGGTGACATGTGTACAGATTAGTTCATCGACCTAAGATCGTCATTTGTCTTATGTGAGTTCCCACTGTACTTTGATTACTACCCTACCACGCTCAAAAGAGTCGTGCAAACAGGTTTTAGTTGGGTACAGTCCCGAGCCACATGGAGGCAGTGAGCGGATCTTCAGGGGTTCGTCTCTCCCGGTATTGGGGGTGAGGTCGCGTTGTGTCTAGGAGAGCCATTACACGAAGTCCTTGGCCAAGGCAGGAGATTTACTGGTAGGTATTCCAGTAGTATCTCAGGGTGTTCTGGGCTACACTCCGACACGACTTGTACCGCTTTTGAAGGTCTGACTTTTACCAACCCCCTAGGCCCGCCATGCGATGCTCATAGACGAACGGACCGGACTGTACGGATATTGTCATTGACAGGCTCAGTAGGGTGTCAGGATGAGTTCGCTCATCGACGTCCCTTTTGGTCAATACCTGGTAGCCCGTTACGTATGGCTAATAACTCTGACGTGCTGGTGGTTAAATCCACAGCCAAAGCATTGACGAGTCTTTAGAGTCTCCCACAGACAGTTGCTCAAGTTTCGGGCGAAACGCTGTAGAGGCCGTATGGAGATATGGCAGGGTTCGATCTTATACGTGCGGTATTGCACGGATCATGATCGGACAGATTATACTAGCGGGCTTTGGTTTAAGCCGGATCCTAGTATTGTACAGTGTAGATTTTGTCTCATTGCATTTGTATTCAGTGGGAATACAAATGCGGGTATGTATATACCGTCGCGGGATTTTTCTGTAATTTATTACGGGATCAGTTTTTTGAAGTTGCCAGTTTGCATTTCGTTTCGGCCAGTTTTCCTTTGTTCCTTCATGGCCGGTTTTTTCTAGTGGAGGGGCTAATTTGCATATTTGCAAATTAGCATTGTAGAAGGGGGTTTATTTGTAAATGAGGGATTATGATGATAATAGCATTTTTGCTTTGTTTCTTTCATCATAGCTTGCATTAATGGTGATGGGCTTTGTGAAAGGATGGAATTGGAAATTGATGTGATCTTTTTTTCTCATTATCATACACTTTCCCCACTTGTATTCTTTGATCAATTTTTTCCCTTCACCATTTTGTCATGGCCGACCACATCTTTGAGAGAGGGTGAGATTTTTTGAGCGGGGAACTTGATCTCATTTCTTTTTCCTTGCTAGAAAAATGAGAGCACCATTTTTCTTCCAAACTTCTTCTTCACCTCCATCTAAATGGAAACTTCAACCCCAATAGAGACAAATGGATTCTACACTTTGCCTACAGCATCCTTGGGCACGTCGACTCGCCAACTTCGTGTTCGAGTTGCCTCGGTCCAGAGGTGGGAGCCCGTAAAAGAAGCCGGCGATGTGGTGCCCGTTCCGACGAGGAGATGAAGACCGGAGATTCCGTGAGGAGATCGGAGTGGAGGCCGAAGACCGAAGGACACGGATCGCTCGGTATAGCATTCCACCCATTCTCGTATTTGCTAGGAGTGGGTTAATGGCCTGATCCGGGGTTTATAGTGCGCGGTAGCGTCAGTTTACAAGTTTTGTAAAAGTTTCGTTTCCGCATTCCGGCGTCGGATTGACGGCCGGGGCGCTGCCGTGCACTTACATTAGTATCAGAGCTACGCCATTAACCTAGTCTAGCTTGCTCTAACGTGTTTACAAGTTCGATCGAACAGATTTTCCAAAAACCGTATTTTCAAGTCCAGTTTCTGTCGAATTTTTGCGGTGGTCAAAAAATTTATTGGTACATTGTAAAAATACGAGCAGGGTTTTTTAAGCATTCTGTGAAAATTTGGTCGCGTGAAGTTACTGTTCCATCGCAGAACCGCGGCCAAACTCATGCATTGGCCGCGGTTCCGCCGCCATTTTAACTTTTCACAGTGCCAAATTTCTACAGTGCTCTTTGGACATGGAAATAGGGTTTATGGTATATTCTTTTGGGCCCAGATTTTTCTTTGAGTGCTACAGTTGTGCTTGGGGCCCACTTCGGGAAAATTTAGTCGATCGAAAATTTTAAACATGTTAGTTCACAGTATTTACATTATATCTGCGACCGTGAATGTCATTTGATCGGTAAATCCTGTCTAACTGCTATAGCCCTTTTAGACGGATTTGCGAACGTGACATTCACGTTGATGTTCTGTGTTGTGCTGTGATGTTGCGGATTGGTCGTGGGGGATAGCCTGGATGCAGTGGTAGTACAGTTTGGTTTATTATGTACATTTGATATTGCGGGGCGAGCGTCCGACATGTGAACTGCCGTTACTGCCTGTTTGTATATTATTCTTTTGGGGCACGACCGGGCTGAGGTCGATGTACCTGTTGTATATATTTTTACTTTCTATACTAGGATTACCCCGCGGAGGGGTGCACGGGTAGCCGGGTTCTAGAGGGCAACGGGCCCGCTTCTCATGGCGTTGAGACGGAGGGGGCTTTACTCTATAATTGGCGGGCTATTCGCCGCACTCGTAGGGGGTACAGGTTGACCCAAGAAGGGGTGCTCAAGTTACCGGATTCCGTGAAGTGCAGGGTGGTCCATTCACTTTGTTGAAGGGGGCTGCCTCACTTTAGGTTTTGGCGGGTAACTTGCCGCGCCCGTAGGGGTCTAGGATTTCATTGCACAGGCTATCCACACGACCAGGGGAACGTCGGGTTTCAGTAGCGACTCTATGAAACCCGGGGATCCCAGATATCTGTATTGTTCTGCGATACTTATTACATTTCTGTGATGTTGCATTTTATCACGCCTTGAGCGAATATTATATATTGATAAATATACTAGTAGATGTTGTATATGTTTTGCATCCGCGCTAGTCCAGTCCCCGCTCTGTCGTTAGTTAAGTAACCTAACAGGTGATGACGGGACCCAGTAGCGAATGCGGATGGCATATACGTACATCATTATTTTCGTTCTTTATTGGTGTGATCAATTGATGGGACTGCATTGATTCGGATCAATGAAAGCTAAACAAACCTATTCTGATGTTGTTGGAACATTTTTCAAAAAAAAGTTTTTATTGCAAGGGCGTTCTCTTTTGTTTTGCATAGTGGTATTCAGTTATGAATATCCAGCACCTCAGTCGACGAGGCAAGGGCCGAGATCCCTTCACCGGGAGTGACCCCTTAGACAGAAGTTTGCGTCAGGGCAATAACTTCATTATAGCCGATTACTTTTGCTTTGCATCGTGGTATTCAGTTGGAATATCCTGCACCTCATTCTACGGGGAAAAAGCCGAAATCCCTTCACCGGGAGTGACCTCTTTAGCAAAGGTTTTCGTTACTATATTTTTCTAAAAAGCTATCCGGTTCCTTCAACGATATCAAGTTCATTACGTTAAAGGTTTTTCGCCAAAAACCATTCGTAGCCCTCCGTCATTTCAGTTAAATGTTCGGTAGTATTCAAGCTATGTATTTTGACATACGCCAAGGCATAGTGATTGGTAGCTGCCGGATATTTATCTGCTGCATAGATAGATGCGTTAGTTTGGGACAGTCGTACTACTATTTTGGCCTACGTCAAGGGTATGTACGGGTGGGTTCAAATTAACCTGGACAATGACGGGTAGAACTTGACATGCGACTTATGATATTTTGGCCTACGTCAAGATCATAAGAGCATGAGGCAAAAATCACATCGGGAGTTTCTAAAGAAACTGAAACTTGCCAGATATGCGCATACCTTATGGAGTGTGATAACGTGAGCGGATTCCGTCACGTTATCATGCGATGATAGTTGGATCCCGATTCCCACTGATGAGTTGGTTTACTCCTCGGGTGATCCCGACTAATTCTTCTTTCAGGTTTGGAGGAGAATTTGACGGTACAGTGGGAGGTTTCCTGATTAGATAAAGTGATAACCATTCTGATCGAGGTTAGAGTGCACGCTGAGTGTTTCTTTTCTCTCTCTCTCTGGCAGCGACCATGACCCGACCCTCGACTATGACTCAGTGACCAAATTAACCGAACCTTCTTAAACACTGGCTTTTGGATTGTCAGAGTTGCATACCCCATTGCCACTCCTACTTTTACCCTTTTCTCCAGAACACCCCGTATTACTACGAACGTCCACTTCCATTGGATAAAACCATCGTATGGTTATATACGAACTCGAAGGAATTTATTCGAGGATGATTTCCGGTTCTGGAGAAAACGAATAGTACTATTCAGTTATCTTTTCCTTTTTACCTTCTCTCAGGTTGCGAGTGCTCCTTGGATTAGGACAGTACACCTATTACGCAAATTGGATAGTCTTCTTCCAAACCATAGGCAGGTGTCGACCGGTAGGGAATGAAGAAAACCAATTAGCCTAACGATGGTGTACAGAAGGTATTAAGTAAAGACAAATAAAGGGATTAGTAAGAGGGCAAAGTAAATTGCGACTGCTATTCACGACCAAACCAAGTATTTCATTACCACTACCACTTCACCTTTGTATTTCTCCAGGACACTCCATATCACTACGAAGATCCACAGTTTATTGGATACTCCATCGTATGGTTATATACGAACTCGAAAGGAACTCGTTCCAGTTCGGGGATGGATTCTGGTTCAGGAGAAATAGGAATAAGGTTTATTCGGTTGTTTTTTATCTTCACCTTCTCTCGCATTGCGAGTGCTCCTAGGATTAGGACAATACACCTATTATGCTTATTGGATAGTCTTCTTCCAAACCATAGGCTGGTGCCGAACGGTAGGGAAGGAAGAAAACCATTTAGCCTAAGAGGGTGTACAGAAGGTAATGACTAAAGACATATGAAGGGATGTGGAGATGTGGCATAGAAATATACGGTTACAGTTGTGAATCTGGATAATGGAAGAGGCATTACTAGGAATACCAGAATACCCCTACGAAACATTTCAATGTTTCAGTTTCACCGTGTACTGTTAATAGAAAACTGATTTCCCAATTAGACACTTGCTCCAGGGTATGCATTTACCAGGTATGATTCTCACATCTGTATGGTTTTACAGATGATGAGTGGGAGTAAGTTATTGGGAATTAGGTGATCATCCTCATTATATCGGAATTCGTTGTAATTGGTGATATTTGAGGAAATCACCTGGGTAGTTTGCCGGACGGCAAATATTTAGTTTTGAATATCCGCTGTTATGCACCAATTTTAAATTGATATCTCTGTACGTCTATTTTTATAGAGTGAGATATACCTTTTTGAAATTATGTTTATGACATTTACCTATATCAGTGGATGGTTAGGTAAGGAGTATTAAACAGCGGTGTAATTCTTCTTAACCATAAGTATAGTTTTCAACCTACGACACACAGGGAATGAGTTATTAGACTCAAGGGACCTATACAAAGTATTGTATGTTGTCCAGTGTCCACGAGGACAGAGGGGTTGGTCCTCATACTATATTCTGTTTACTTATGACTTCTCTAGTTCTTAGACAAGTGTTTCGTAGGAACATAAGGTCCAAGTTTTGAGAAGTTATAGGTATATGAATAAAGTAGAGAACCAGGTATTGCAAGTATCGGGATTCTTCAAGGTGATCGAAGATGTAGATACTTGTGAATAGTATTCAGTTAATAGTAATGATTAAGAGAACTTGCTTCTCTTTCAGGTTACTCATAATTGGAAGTACTCCTAAGTTGAGTAATGCTGATCGGCCCCTCTCCATTTAGTTAACATGCACTGGAGACAAATGCATGATTTGAATCTGGTTCAATTAAATCAGTGCCTCTGTTTCTGTATTGGATATAGAACAGTTCGTATCTTGACGATGTTAAGGTACGGGGAGTTGTCCGGCTTATGCTTAAAACCAGACTCTGGATAACTCAAGGCACGTTTCTGTAATGGCTGTTTGTGGGTTGACCCAGGCTATGACGAGGGTTGACTTTCTATCATCTGGAAGATCAATAGTGATATTGTTCTTGACTCGCCATAGTTTTAATAAAAAATGGATTTTTCAGAAAACAGTAGTGGGAGTATGGTAGAACTGGAAGTGATTCCAGAACCGCAAACGATTACTGAAAATTTGATAAGAACCTAAAGATTCAATCTGGTTTGACATTCCATTGGCCACTCCGCAGATATGGTGGGTAACCTTAGACACCCGAGAGGTACTCCGGTAGCCTCAAGGACGGTGACAGGGAGGTTCTTGTTTACCCAGACTTGCCATTGCTGTTGTTCCAGACTGTGAGACCCGGCAGGAGGATGAGTATAGCGTCGTTCTAAACCATCTTTAGAAGTATACGTCTATATGACTCTGCCAGAGGGTTGTCGTAGTCAGTGGGAGTAGCGGAAGCATTGGTGGACAGGTGGCTTATGTCTATTTATAGACTAAAGCGGATATAGCGGAGATAGATCATCTATTTCTGATGTGAAAGTCATAGGTTTGACTTCATCGGAATAAGGGATGGATCTGTTAAGAAGGTAGTAGGGTGTGATGTCCTGGTATTTGGATGACATGCACAGAGTAGGAAGTGAAATTCCTATACTACGATCGGTTATATTTTGGTTGTCACACAGTAGTTTCTCCACATAGGAATTGGATATAATATCAAGACATTCTGGTTACTGGATCTGTGGTTTTAGATCCAGATTTGGGAAGTGTCCCAATCTGGGTATTTAGACAGCATTCTAAAGGTGCTTTAGAATGGACGACTCCTGGCACGGTAGTATACCTGCAGGTAATGGAGTCACCCTCTCTAAAGGTGTCTTACAGACTAAAGGGGAGAGGGATGTGCATGATTAGCAGATCACTTGCTTAGGCAATTGAGTCAATCATGAGATGTCAAGTACCACACCAGATGTTGTTTTTGCAGTAGATGCAATAACTTGATATTGATCCAATCATGGAGAAACATTCGGAAGCAGTTTTAGAACATAAGTGATGTTCTAGGGTGTTCCCCTCCGAAGGACAGCGCGCAAGACTGCGGGGTCTTGGCACTGAGATTCGGGGCAGATGCTAATTGGTGCTATCCGTCCACCTCTCCGAAGATGCCAAGTTGATTTATGGCACCATGCATCGAAGGTTTGAACGGATGCGTCCGATGTAGCAGACTTCGTCAGATTCCCCCTCGCTTGAGGGGTTTTTGATTGTGGAGACGCTCTTCCCTGCAGGCGCAAGCCCCTGCAGTTAATTACGCTACCGCATCGCGGTAACAACTTTCTCCTTCTCCAGATGGTCACTTCGTGTCGTGTGTGTTTATTTTATGTTTTGTTGCCCGTGGATTGTATACGGAGACTGAGTTATGTCGTCGCCCATAGGACGTGGACTAGTCCAAATCCGTATTTATCTTAGATTTGGGTTTGGGGGTTTGGTTTGAGGATACGTTAGCCATATTTGAGGCTAAGATCAACTCAAACGTTTGTTAAGGATACGTTAGTCTAACTTGAGACTAAGATCAACTTAACGGGATCGTTCAGATCCGACAAAAGAGCATTTGGGGCTCTATTACTCCAGTTTAGGGACATAGTGGTCCATTGAATGTATGGTCGTCGGGACCCGTCACCTCTCTGACGACGTTGAAGGATTACAACAACAAATATCAGAGGAGTTCAGAGATGTACCCTTGAACCGAAGTTGATTTGGGGGATTCATAGTCCAGTCTGTTTGAAGGTTTAAGGATACGTTAGCCATATTTGAGGCTAAGATCAACTTAAACGGGATCGTTTAGATCCGACAAAAGAGCGTTTGGGCTCTATTGTTCCAGTTTAAGGACATAGTGGTCCATCGCTAGTTTAAGGACATTGCGGTCCGTAGGTAGTTTAAGAACATTGCGGTCCATTATTAGTTTTAAGACATCTCGGTCAAGGTTAAGGACATCGTAGTCCATGGGTTTAAGGACCCCACAGTCCATTGTTAGTTTTAAGACATCTCGGTCGAGGTTAAGGACGTCGTAGTCCATGAGTTTAAGGACCCCACAGTCCGTTGTTAGTTTTAAGACATCTCGGTCAAGGTTAAGGACGTCGTAGTCCATGGGTTTAAGGACCCCACAGTCCATTGTTAGTTTTAAGACATCTCGGTCGAGGTTAAGGACGTCGTAGTCCATGGGTTTAAGGACCCCACAGTCCATATCGATGTGTGGTCATCGGGACCCGTCACCTCTTTGAAGACGTTGAGGGATTACAACGCCAAGTATCAAAGGAGTGAAGAGATGTACCCTGGAACCGGAGTGGATTAAATAGTCCTTGGCCCAATTTAGGATCAAGACCAATTAATTATGTTATGAGCCCATTAGCCCAGTTAATTACGAATTGAGGACTTATGGCCAGCTTGGGCTAAGTCCAATCATGTCTGGAATATTGGCTTCCTGTTGGTCCATTGAAGGAGAGACTTTGTCTCTGGCCATTTAGCCAATTGGGCCAAAGCCTAGTGTTAAACACTACAGACCAATCAGTGTTGAACACTGGGAATGAAATTGACAAGTTAGTGTTTAACACTAAAAGATAATTGGTGTTAAACACCAGCAACAAGGCTTTCAAATTAGCATTAAACACTAGAACAGATCAGTGTTAAACATTGGCAACGGAGATCTCAAATTAGTGTTAAACACTAAGGTAATCAGTGTTGAACACTGCAAATAAAGTTCTTTGATTAGTGTTGAACACTAAGGCCCAACAATGTTTTAACACTGGATTCGGGAGTTCCAATTTAGCGTTAGACGCTAAGGCAAGAGGGGTCACGTGGCAACACGTAAGAGCGCCCTCCCTTCATTTGTTCTTCTGAGGAGATCGCATTTTTGGAGCATCACGTGTCATCACGTGACGGGTGTCTAATCGAGGTATGTTAAAGCTTCTGTTAAGGGTCACGTGGGTCACGTGAGGCACTGCCTCAAAGGGCTTTCTGTAGATCTTTTGGGGGGGTCACGTGGTGACACGTGACCCTTCTTTTCTGTAGTTGTTTAGAAGATCTGTTAATCCCTTTCAGGAATTAAATTCCTCGTAGGGTTGAACCCTGACAATAATTTCAGAGGAATTAAATTCCTAGTTCCTTTTGAAGAGTTGAACTCTGAATCTTCTATAGGAATTAAATTCCTCATATATGTGAAAAACTGAATAGGGTTAAACCCTAATAAAAGCTTTAAGGAATTAAACCCACACTCTCTGTTAGAGAATTATTCTGGGGAATAAGATTAAGGGAATTAAATTCTTGTTGTTTTAACAGAACTAAGTTCTTAACTAGGGTTAAACCCTGATTCTTTTCGTTCTGAAGGAATTAAATTCCCATAACACAGGGTCAAGCCCTAATTTTATTTTAAAGGAATTAAATTCCTATAATTCTGTGAGAATTAAATTCTCGTGCTTCCGTTCCCTCTCTATGTTTTGGATCTGCATGGCAGGATCTCGACCCATTGAGAATTAAATTCTCAACTTCAAGGGGAGATGTGCACTTTGCAGATCCTCTATCAAAGAGAGAAGCGCTTTCCAGAGGCTACGGATGAGAGTTCTTCCTAAATATGTTCTTCTGTTTTATATATCAGAGTTAAACTCTGTTGAGAATTAAATTCTCTTTTCTTTCAAGGAGCCTTTCCTTTCTTACCTAGGGTTTTCTTTTGCAGAAGATCCAAATTCCTCAAAGTATCAAGCTCTCTCCCTTTTCTTCCCTCTGCGTATGTCCCTCTTTTTTGTGTGTCTCGGCTCCTATTTATAGGAGAAGCAGCCGAGTCAATTAGTTTTTTGACGTATCTTCATTGAGAGATTTGATTTGCATCCATCATTCGTTCTGGACCTTTGGATTATTAGGTGAATTTTATTCACCATTGGATTTCAAATCCAGCGATTCTCCTTTGTGATTTCTGTTAGATTTAAAAGGGAAATCTTTCCAAGTTCAGGATTTTTCCATAGATAGATGATATTCAATCACTCTAAATCTTTGATTCGGTTGGTTCCAGATAATCGCTTTCCTTTGGAAAGATTTGAATCTCTTTCAGAATTTAATTCTGTTAACAAAATGGGCTTTGAAAGCCGGTCACGTGTAACCACGTGACCCTTGGTCACGTATGGGCACATGACCCCCTTGTAACGAGCCCTTTTCTTCTTTTGCACTCTGCCTTCTTCTGCTGCTTAGCCGTCACGTGTCACCACGTGACCCCTGGTCACGTGTGAGCACGTGACCCTCGTCTGGAGTCTTTTTCTTGATTTATCCGGAGAATGAGTCTGATGTTTTGAGCGTCACGTGCCAACACGTGACCCTGGTCACGTGGGAGCACGTGACCTCTTCTGAAGCCTTTTCCTTGATTTGATCAGGGAACCAATGTGCCTATGCCGCTTGCTTTTAAATGTCACGTGCCGACACGTGACCCTGGTCACGTGGGAGCACGTGACTCTTTCTGAAGCCCTTTTCTTCGATGTAGTTGGGAAACTGAACTTGTCTTGCTGATGCTTTTAGGTGTCACGTGCCAACACGTGACTGCTGGTCACGTGTAAGCACGTGACCCTTTTCTGAAGCTTTTTCCATAAGCCTTTCTGATTTTAAATCAGGAAACAAATGCCCCCACAGCGTTGTTCTCACGTGTCAGCACGTGAGTGCAACGCTGTCACCTTTTGTGACCATTGGATTCCTTTAGGGATTTGAGGGGATGAAGCGTCTCCATCACATCCAATAAATGTTCATGTCCCTTCCGAAGAGCCTTCACTTTGCTCATCTCCTTCTTTTGAGAACTTTTTCTGAGAATTTAATTCTCTTCTTCCAAAGCTTAGTTCTCTGCCTTGAAATATTTTTAGAGTTTAACTCTGTTTAAAAGGACTCTTCCTCCTCAGGTAATGGTAATCGAAGCACCTTCATTTTGACAAAACTCTCTGGATTTTAAATCCATACCAAGGGTTTCACAAAGAACCCATTTTTCTTCAAGTACTTTAACCAAAATATGAGACCACTTAACCTCCAACAGTAGATCTCTTAGGGTTTAGATGATCCTTAGGGAGATGATGATGGCAGTTCAAATCCATGGAATTCAATTCCATCCCAAAAATGTTTCTGGGAATTTAATTCCCTTCTCCTAATAAGGAATTTAATTCCAATGAAGGACTCGATTTCTTCACATGGAGGCTTCTTGGGGTCTCTTGGCCCGAGGTTGTTCTTCTGCAATTAATGAAATGGGGGCTTTGTAATGATGTCTTCTGTGGGAATTTAATTCCTTTGATCTTGTTGGATTCATCGTAGAGCCCGAGACAGATCCTGTTGGGGAGGATGTGCATGGTCATCATTCTTTATTAAATGAGGATATTCCCTTTGTTTTATTGTAACTATTTGGTCTCATTATTAATGAGCCGTCATCCGGATTCTGTGGGGCCCATGTGTTTTGTAGCCAATGGTCCCAGAAAACTCTGTTGTTGCTTTCTTTAACTAGTCTTCATGTTCATGCATGAATATATATATTGCTGACTTTTCTTTTAACGGTCTTCCTTTATTGGATTTCAGGTGCGATGGCTTCTGTTCCACGCTTTCCCTTTTCTCGCTCGGAGGCTGCTTTTCCTCAGTCACCATCTGATGAGGAAGCGATGGCGATGATTCGGGCCCATGACCCGAACTGTACCAACCTTCTTCAATGGGGATCTTGGTATAGTCAGATTATTCAGGGTCGCCGGAGTTTTCTTTGCGCGGTGCCGACGGAGCCCACTTTCCCGTTCTTACCGATGGACCCTCCGAGGACGGTTTTTGCTGTGGAAATGCCCAACTGGACTCCAACGGGGAGGCTGGAGCCTTCGACGACCGGTATTCCGAACCATCCGATTCCGGCCATAGACATCTTGGGGCGGCGTATCTGCTAGGGTGAGGCCCACCCGTGGGGGCAGATCTATAAGATAGGGCTCACTCCCCGACACCCCACGGGCTATCTTCTCTGGGCTCGCTACATCCTTGCTACCCATCGTGCGCGGCTGCAGAAGGTCGGGCTTTATCAGGCAATATACGCGTCACTCTTCCATTATAAGTCCCCGCATGTCTGGTGGGTTAAGGCGTTTTTGAACCAATGGAATCTTCCCACCAACACTTTCATTCTAGGAGATCGTGAGGTCTCGATCTCTCTTGCAGAATTTTATGAAATCTCGGGATTGCCAATCAGGGGTGCACTGTATGAGGAGTTGTTGCCTCCTGACAAGTATGTCTTTGAGCCCGAGTCTGCACCGGCTGACGGCTTGTCTGTTGAGAACGCCGTTCGTCATAAACGCCCCAGTTTAATCAAGGCGCTAGGCATCTTCGACCGATTATTCACCGAATCCGAAGAGCAGGGCGTTACTTTCAAGAGCTTCATTGCTCGTTTCCTTCGTGAGGACGCCTTATCGAAGACAGCTCCGAAGTTTGCCAACATTGAGGACCCCTTTGGGTTCGGTCCGAAGAAGCTGCCAACTACTGAATCAGATCTACCTCAGTACTACATCCCTATTATATCGCCGATATCTTTTGAATCCATTGCTGTCCCAGGCATGGACGAGGAGACGTTCTTTGTGGGGTTTGTTAGTGTTTGGCTCAGTTGGTTCGTTATCCCCATGCATCGCCGCTTCATGAGAGCCTCGGTCATCTACCCGGCCCATCATATTGCTGAGGGGACGCGGTTGGCCATTGGCATCCCGGCCTTGGCGCACCTCTATCATGGATTGGGCAGCGCGGTTAATACCTCTACACCCGGCGTGGACGTAATGAACTTTTCGCTTCATTATTTCACGTCCTGGGTCGAAATGCATGTGCTGGGGGCTTTCGCTATGCATCAGAGGCCCGCGTTTTATGACGCATATCCCTTCCCGCGACTTATGCGATTGGTGGGTGCTTCTGCTGCTGACCCGACTCAATTCGGGGCTATTCGGGTGCTGATTTCTCCTCACGCCGCCTCTGGCGGGCTAGTTTTTAATGATCGGGTCTTGTCTACTCCCTCGGGTCCAGTTCAACAACTATGGGACCAGTCGAAAGACAACGCACCTTCTTTGAAGCCCCGGGAGGCCGCGCATTTGTATACAATTTGACCGGGCTACTTGGTGTTTCGCCAGGACAGTGCAGCTCTTTTTATGCGGTACAATCCGCATCGATTCGCCCGGCAGCTTGGATACGACCAGGGTGTTCCTTTCGAGGCTTTTATAGTCGCCCCGATCCCTTCGCTCGATGCTGTTCGCGATGCCGCTCATCATTTCATGAGGCTGAACACCGGCTCCCGTTTCATGGTCCCTGAAGCTGAGTACATGCCCCGGTGTGTGGGTGCATTTACGGGCTGGTATCTTCATCGGATCAGTCCAATTATACTTGAAGAAAGAAGGGTGCTTCTTGGTCACGACGCGCCTCCTCAGGTTTCGGGGGCTAAGCTACGGCCGAGGGTTCCGGTCCGCTTCCCTTTGAGGGAGATTGGCACCGCGCTCATTCCGGGGGAGTCAGGGGTAGACCTTACTCCAACAGCTGGTATGCCCTTGGGTTCCCGATCGCGGGGTAAACGGGCCCCAGTAGTAGCACCCCTGCCGTGGCAGCACCGCCCCCTGTGGCGTCGACAATGGCGATGTCATCCTCGGTTGTGGCACCGAGCAAGAGTAACAGGGATGAGGGCGCTGAGGGCGATGTGGGCCAGCGCCGCCCTAAGGCTTCGCGAGGGAGGAAGCGGTCATCCTCAGCGACCGGCTCTGGGTCTAAACGGCGGAGGAAAGCGGCCACCACCCTGCTTGATTCTGTGGCAGAGTCTGAGCCTATTCTTGAAGATGAACCATTGGCCCTGCAAGAGTCAGACGCTGGACTTCTCTTCCTGAGTTCGGCTGATGAGGAGGCCGCACAGTTGGCTGAGGCCATACGGCGTTCAAAAGACGCGTCTCATAACGCCAAGGTTCCGAAGAAGTCTTATCCTGCTGTAATTTTTTACGAAGACCCTTCGTGGATTCGGCGGCGATTTATCGGTGCTCTGGAGGAATGGGGAGAAAGGGCTTTGAAGCAGGCCGCTTCAGAAGACGCAGCTGATGCACTTTCCTTATGGACCGGCGGTCATGAGTCTACCCTTGAACCCCGGCGAGCCCACCTTCTTGAGAAGGAGCAGCGGCTTGAAGAAGCCATATTGAGGGCTTCTTTGCGTATAGGTACGTTGTGCTTCTTTTGTAGTTTTTCTGATCACTTATGCCCGTGCATATATATCATTATTCTTATTTGAATCGTGCAGAATCTTCGACGCTAGGGGAGCTCCCTACGGGCCCATTAAAGCTGAAGCCCGTTGAAATTCTCAGTGAAACATTGCTTGATGCGGAGGGGGCTGATGAGGTTGCTCCTCTTGCAATAGAGCCTCCAGTGGCTGTTCTTGATCAGGTAGTGCTCGCCCCTTTGGGGGAGACTCATTTGGAGGCTGCTGCCCCAACGGCTCTTCCCGAAGGCGACCCCGAGGCTGAGATGGAGGTAGTGGGGACTTCCCCCCCTCTGTTGGAGTCCGGGGTTCCGACAGAGACTGTCGAAGCCGCTATCCCCCCGGCTCAGAATGGGAGGAGTGTTGAAGGTAACCTTTCTGAATTTTAAATTAGCGGTCTTTCCGTTGTCTGAACTCTTTTGTTTTCTCAGAATTACGCGAGTTGGCGGCCTCTATTGTCGATCTGTCTCCCCGGCAATCCTTTCAGCGTCTGCTGGAGATGGCAGCTCCACAAGCGATATCCCCCAACGCATTGTCCTCTCATCTGGGCAAGGTTGGTGTCGTCCATCCCTTCTCATAGCATCGTCGTTATTTTGCGTACTGACATTGATGTTTTCTACAGTTCTGGAAGTCGATGATGAGGTCGAGGTTCTCGAAGGGCCAGGGGAGCCTTCAGCTCCTACTTGCGCGACTGTCGGTAAGCGACATTTCATTATACTCTCACTCGTTCTTTGCTTAAGAATTTTGCTGACGTCTTCCAAATTTGAACAGCTCTGCCAGTCTCCACGGCGTTGGAGTCGCGCATCGTGATGCCGCCCGGCCCTTATGCCTTGCGGGCTTCAGAACGCTTGGCCCAATTAAGCCTCGTCTCCTTGTCGTCTCTGATCGAGGAGCTTCGTGCTGGCAGCGGGACCACGGCTGAAGCATTCGCTGCCGAGGCTAGCGGTTCTCTTCCTTTTCTTGCCACCTACCACAGCGAAGAGGTGGTGCGAGTCTGGGTGGAGTTCTGCCGGCGGGTGGAGGCTTGCCTGCACGCCCTCGAATGTTCCCACCTTTCCTCGGAGGCCGTGGCTGCAAAGGCGGAGTTACGGGGGCTGATAGCACGTTGCGCGGCAAACATGACGTCATGTGAGAAGAGGCTCGGTCGCAAGTTCTCGGAGAGAGAGCTAGCCTCCAAGGCGCTGGGCGAGCTTCAAGCCAATCTCACAGCCAAAGCCAACAAAGCGTATGAACTCTGGCGGGTGCTTCAGGAGTCCATCAAAGAGGTGGTGGCTCTCGATAAAGCTGCCACGTTCACTCGTGAGAGGGTCGAGGCTCATAAGGCCACTGAGAAAGAGCTCGAAATTCGGCTTGCTTCGTATCAAGCTCAGCAAGCTCAGGCGGAGGCTCGTCTTTTGGAGATCTTGCATCATGAAGCCGTTGTCCAACAAAAGCAGGATGAGCTGACCAAGCTGCTGAATCGCCCGCCGGCTTGAAACATTTGTATCTTTTCCTTCCTTTTCGTACATACTCATGGATGAGAGTATTTTCTTTTTGTTTCTTTCATGAATTGTACTTTGTACCCATTTTGGTTTATGAATAAAAGATACATTTTTCTTCTCAATGATGTGTCTCCTTTTCATTGAATGTATTCTGCGGATATTCTACCTTGATCTCCTTGCAGGACAGCAATGGCTCAGGATTCAGGGTTAAGATCTGCTTCCCAAGACTTTTGCATTTTATGAGCCACGAGGGTTTCATAAAGAGTTTTTCTCCCTACAGGTCGAGAGGATCCCATAGGTGTAAGTTCTTCTTAAAAATCGTGAGGATTCTTAAGCGGGTTTTCCCTTGAGAGTCGTAAGGATCTCACAAGAGAGTTTTTCTTCCTCACAGGTCGTGATGACTTGTAAGTGCTGGATGTGGCTACCCTTGTCCGTGTTTCACGGGGTCAGGGGTCGCTCAAGGTATCGTAGTTTAAAGACATCACGGTCAAGGTTAAGGACCTCATAGTCCGTGGATTTAAGGACTCCACAGTCCGATGTTAGTTTTAAGACATCACGGTCAAGGTTAAGGACCTCATAGTCCGTGGATTTAGGGACTCCACAGTCCGATGTTTGGTCGCAGGGACCCGTCACCTCTTTGAAGACGTTGAGGAATTACAACGCCGAGTATCAAAGGAGTGAAGAGATGTACCCTTTAACCAAGGGAGAATCCATAGGGAATTGGGGGGGTTGATCGTTAGTTTTAAGACATTGCGGTCGAGGTTAAGGACGTCATAGTCCGTGGATTTTAAGGACTCCATAGTCCGGTATTTGCTCTGGATGCTTCACACGGGTTCACTGCCGTGCTTGGCGAGGACCAGGCTCCGCTCTGGACGTTTTCCACGGGGTCAAAGAGTGACATTATCCGCGTTCCACGTGACCAGGAATTTTGCACTAGATGCTTCACACGGGTTCACTGCCACGCTCGGCGAGGACTAGGCTCCGCTCTGGATGCTTCACACGGGTTCACTGCCGTGCTCTGCGAGGACCAGGATCCGCTCTGGACGTTTTCCACGGGGTCAAAGAGTGACATTATCCGCGTTCCACGTAACCAGGAATTTTGCACTAGATGCTTCACACGGGTTCGCTGCCGTGCTCGGCGAGGACTAGGCTCCGCTCTGGACGTTTTCCACGGTGTCAAAGAGTGACGTTATCCGCGTTCCACGTAACCAGGAATTTTGCACTAGATGCTTCACACGGGTTCACCGCCGTGCTCGGCGAGGACTAGGCTCCGCTCTGGACGTTTTCCACGGGGTCAAAGAGTGACGTTATCCGCGTTCCACGTAACCAGAAATTTTGCTCTGGATGCTTCACACGGGTTCACTGCCGTGCTTGGCGAGGACCAGGCTCCGCTCTGGACGTTTTCCACGGGGTCAGAGAGTGACGTTATCCGCGTTCCACATAACCAGGAATTTTGCACTAGATGCTTCACACGGGTTCACTGCCGCGTTAGGCGAGGACTAGGCTCCGCTCTGGATGCTTCACACGGGTTCACTGCCGTGCTCTGCGAGGACCAGGATCCGCTCTGGACGTTTTCCACGGGGTCAAAGAGTGACGTTATCCGCGTTCCACGTGACCAGGAATTTGTTGATTATATCCGCATTTCACGGAGTTGGGATTTGACTCTCTGTGGGAGTACATCGTCGAGTCATGGAACTGGGAGTTGCCGCTGTTCCGCTTTGCTTGATGATGTGTCCGCTGTGACGAGACGAGTGTTGAGGTGGAGCTAGGATTTTTCCGTCACTCCGCTTTGCTGACCATGGGGTCTTTCGTCGATGTTATATCTGCATCCTGCTGGACTGCGGAGGAACACCGTCGTTGACATCTCGTCTGCTGTAACGAGACGAATGCTGAGGTGGAGCTGGGATTTCGCCGTCACTCCATTTGATGGTGTAACATCTGTGTCCTGTTGGAATGAGGAGGCACACCGTTGTTGGTCTCCAGGCTGTAGATGTGGCCATTGAGATTTCGAACTAGGGACTTTGCCATGGTTTCGTTTCGTTGTGACTCTGGGGTCGGTTGTTGATGTCACGTCTGCATCTGGTTGGAGTGAGGAGAAACGCCATTGATGATCTCTAGGTTGTCGATGTTGACGTCGAGACCCTGAAGCTAGGGATCTTCCTTTTGCTTCGTCTGTTGACATTATGTCTGCGATATTGCGACAAATGTCGAGATTGTCTCTAGGTTGTCTATGAACCGTCGAGATTTGGCTTCGCTTTCTGATGGAGCCTGTTGGGAAGGTATGGTTCCCTCTTTATCTGTGCCCCTGGATTGTATACAGGGATCGATGTGATCTCATCTGTAGGGCAAAAAGTTTCATTCTTTCATCATTTTTTTTTATTCTTTCCGCGATGCTCTATCATTTCAGCATTTTATATCGCGAAAATCGCGATTGCCCAATCATTTCGGCTATTTTTCGCGGTGCCCAATCATTTCGGCTATTTACTTTATTTTTACTCGCTGCTTTTTATTGCGAGTTGCCCAATCATTTCGGCTATTTTTCATGCATATATTTTTTTTACTTGCTGATTTTTATTGCAAGTTGCCCCATCATTTCGGCTATTGCGTATGCACGTATGGCTTGCTGTTTTTTTTTATATCGCGAGCGTGAAACTTGGGATCTGATACCAATCTTAGCATCAGCATCGCTGTGACTGGAATATTGCCAGGAGCGAATCATCATTTGCCATGAAAAAACTTGGGATTTGATACCGGTTTAGGCATCAGCATCGCTGCAACTGAAATATTGCCAGGAGCGAATCATCATTTGCCTCTGTCGATGTTGAACAAAGGTGGCTTAGCGAACAGGGTTAGGATTCCGTCGACTAAGGCTTTTGACTTCATGAGCCGTAAGGGTCTCACAAAGATATTTCTCCCTACAAGTCGTGAGGATCTCGTAGGTGTGTTTTCTCCTTAGGGATCGTGAGGATTCCTAAGTGCCTTGTTCCTCTGTAAGTCGTAAGGATCCTACGGGAGGGTTTTCTCCTTGTAAGTCGAGAGGATTTACAAGGGTTGTTTACCATGCAAACATATCCCTAGTCTCGGATGGGACTTAGTTAGGGAAATGTTTATTCGCGCCCGTGGATTGTATACAAGGGTCAATATTGGACTACTTGTAGGGCATCATCGAAGGTTGTGGGGGATTGCTTAAGCACAGGTTTAGGTCTCTGTAATTTAAGACTTTCAAATCTTATGAGCCGTGAGGGTCCCATAAGAGAGTTCTCCTTGCGAGTCGTGAGGATCTCGTAAGTGTATTTTCTCCTTAGGAATCGTGAGGATCCCTAAGTGTGTTGCTCCTTTGTGAGTCGTAAGGATCTCACGCAGGTGGTTTCTCCTTACAAGGTCGGGAGGACCCTATAAGTGTCTTTTGACGAGGTTGCGCCCTTTCGGGTTTTCACAAACACTCGCCGGTAGTCCTGCTGTTTTTACTCACGGAGCCCTTTTGGGTTTTCATCCGTGCCCATTTTGCTCATGGACATACCGTTTTTTTTTATTCTTTTTCTCTTATTTTTTTTTTTACAAGGTCGCGCCATTTCGGGTTTTCATGAATACTTGCCGGTAGCCCTGCTGTTTTTACTCACGGAGCCCTTTCGGGTTTTCATCCGTGCCCTCTTTGCTTATGGACATACCGTTTTTTTTATTCTTTTTTTTTTATATTTTTCTTTTTCTCCTCCCTTTTTTTTATCTCGTCAGCCTAAGGATGCTGCGGTTGTAGTTTAAGGACGTATCGGTCCGTCGTTAGTTTAAGGATGTATCGGTCCGTCGTTAGTTTAAGGACGTATCGGTCCGTCGTTAGTTTAAGAACGTATCGGTCCGTCGTTAGTTTAAGGACGTATCGGTCCGTTGTTAGTTTAAGGACGTTTCGGTCCGTTTTTAGTTTAAGGACACTTCGGTCCGTTGTTAGTTTAAGGACACTTCGGTCCGTTGTTAGTTTAAGGACATTTCGGTCCGTTGTTAGTTTAAGGACATTTCGGTCCGTTGTTCAGGGGAGGGCCGGCTACTGCTTGTAAAGTCTGAGCTTAGGAAGATAGCGAGCGGACATAGTCGTCGTCATCTATCATTGACCCAGGCTGTGGCTCATTAAGCATAGTACTTCTTTAAGAAGCGGCCGTTTATTGGCCTGA
Organism: Agapanthus africanus; assembly: GCA_030015575.1. NCBI lineage: Eukaryota > Viridiplantae > Streptophyta > Magnoliopsida > Asparagales > Amaryllidaceae > Agapanthus > Agapanthus africanus. Next base: position 385,762,235 of record CM057345.1, on the reverse strand, counting down.
AAGGCCTTTCACCGTGCATGTCCATGAGTAGATAGGCTCCACCCTGGTAGACCTTGTCTATGATGTACGGGCCTTCATAGTTTGGCTCAAATTTTTGTTAGTTATATGTATGCCCTAGAGGCCATTACTATACATAGGATGTATATTGTAGTGGATGCTGGGACATATATAGGGAGGATTTTCTTGCTCGACATGATAGTATGCTATCTGGTTGCTCTTTACCTTAACGTGTACACTGTTTGTCTCTCTGTTACATGTTGGTAAAGCCCTTAGGATGTGTACTTGACTACCTAGACTATGATGCGGATCATACTAGTGGGGACATGGTAGTCTATAAGTACATCCTTCAAAGTCTCTAGTCGTGGGTGTATCGAGACGGGGCATCGATATACCAGAGTAGACTAGCGTATACCTTCTCGACCCATACAGATGGGCGATGGATGATCCCATATCCATTGGTGTTTGACATCAGAGATGATATACGGGTGCTCAGTAGAGACTGGGTACACTGGACGGACTCGCCGAGAACTCCCAGATGGTATTATACCTCACGTCAGATGGCAGTTCTCTGGTGACACTGGTACAGAGTAGTCTGTTGACCCGAGATCGTCATAGAGTCTTGTGTGGTTCCCACTGTGCTTTGATTTCCATCTTACCACGTCCAAGAGGGCGTGCAAAACGGTGGTTTTTGGGTACAGTCCCGAGTCACATGGAGGCAATGAGCGATAGGAGGGGATTCGTCTCTCCCGGTATAGGGAGTTGATGTTGCGCTGTGTTCGATTGGCTATAACAGGAAATCCCTGGCCAGGGTTGCTGAGATTTACTGGTAAGTGTTACCAGTGGTTTCTCGAATTGTTATAGACCTCATATCGACACGACTTATCGAGCTATTGGGGTCTGACGTTTACCATCCCTAGGCGAGATATGCGACATATCAGACGATCAGACCGGACTGTACGGTAGTGTTACTGGTTGGATTCACTGGAGTGTGAGCGGGCTTGCTCGTCGATCTTCAGATCGCTCAATACCCGGGTGGCCGTTACGTTTAGCAGACCGCTTGCGGCTTGTGGATGCTTGATATGATCATCATCTGCTGCCGGCGTATTGACGAGTCTTTAGAGTCCTACACAGAGGTTTCCTGGCGCAAGCGAAACGAAATAGGAGCGCATATGAGATATGTGCGGGACCGAGAATGATACCAGTATGTGATACTGTATTTGATTCTCGCGATTTATGACATTGATCGGTTATATGCGATATAGCCGGGTTATCGGATCAAGTGTTGATTCGATCAGATGTTGCTGTTGATATTAGTCGGTTATATGCGATATGACCGGATCATTAAATCAAGTGTTAATTTAATGATTTAATGTATAATTATATATATTTGATATATTACTTTGCATTAACTAGTATCGGTTCACTTTAGAAGGATTTTCTCACTTGGATGTACAAGTTGTATATGTGATATACTTTTTATGCATTTTATTGTATCATGTTTGATGATACATGTTTACTTGGTTAAGTGTAAAGAATTAAACCATGGTTAAACTTATGATTAGGGTTTTATATCCTTTTCTCATTTATTTATCTATTTATTCATTTTGGAAAATAGATGGAAAAAGGAGAAAAGAATGGTGGCTTTTTTTGTTGTTTAGTGGAAGCTTCATGAAACCTTAACCCTAACCATTCCTTTAACCTTGGTCAATTCTCTACACATAACCATAGTTACTATTATGATAAGGATGGTTTTTCTTTTCTTTTCTAATTAATCTTATCATAATATTCTTCTTCTTCTTCATTTCTTCAAGTGAAGAAAGCTTGCCTCCATCAATGGCAAGTGATGAATTTGAGTGAGAAATCCAAAACTAAAGTCTACCCACTTCCTATTTCTCCATCCTCTACCTCTTGCCAAGTAGTAGAGTGTGTTTCCTTCACAAGTTTTCAAGACTTGGTGAAGGTGGAGCTCGATCTAGTGATGCTTCGACGTAGATCATCTTCGGCACGTCGTCGACGACCTAGCCCGTCCATTCTCCGATGAAGCCGACGCTAGAGCCCGGATTTGATTTGGACAGCGGAGAGGACCTCATCTCGGAGCCGTGGAGGTGGACGACCGGATCTACAAAGGTTGTATTTCCGTATCTCTTAGTTAAGTGTTAACTAGTTAGCTTTTTCGCCTAAACTTCTAGCCGACGATCCGTAGTCGGGTTTCTCGGCACCGTTAAAATTTTAATTTGGCATGATCGATGCCTTGTGAGACCTCACGAGTGTGCCTAGGAACCCTACAGTGGTATCAGAGCCTAGCTAGAGCCTTAGGCGAAGTCTAGACGGATTTTGAAGTCCGAACGACCCGAAACCCCAACCGGAAAATGCTCTATGGACGTTTTCTGAAAACGTGGTTTTTTTCAAATTAAAAATTGCTAAAAAATTCAGCAGGGAAAAATAAGAATTATGATGCAAAATTTTTTCGATGAACAGTACAAACCGCGGCGGAACCGCGGCATAAGCCTGCCTTATGCGGCGGTTCCGCGGCGGAATGATGACGTCATCGTACACTGTTTGCACAGTAACTCCTATTATTTTATGCTGGATTTTCTGGGTATTTTTAAAATTTATTCTAGAGTTGAATTTTCTGGAGTTGTTTTGGGGATTCGGTGTTTCGATCGGGGTATCAAATTTTGTCTATTTGGCTTTCCGGATAATTTTAGAATATGTTAAAAAGTTCGACCGGATATAAATACCCAATTTTTCCCCTGTCGGGAAATTTCCATGTGTTGGATTTTTCCATAGTTTAACGACATTCTAAGTAGTGCAAGTAACGCGATGGACCCTCTAGAAGACAACAAACCTTAACTCGATTATGTGACCGTCTTGAACTGCCCTTTGAACCTTCGGGTTTGGGGCAGTACGGCGTGCCACATGTGAGGCGTTGGCTTGACCCTTCTACGGCTGGACCGTCGGTACTGAGGCACGAACTGAATGTTGTTAGACTTATTTCATGTGTTGATCTGTATCGGGAAAACTTGGGTGTTCGAATGTTCAATCGGAAAGTTTAACATTTTCTAATTATCTGGAATGGGATACAATAATTGGAATTCACAAGAAGTTATGAGATAACTAAATGAATGTTATAAACATAGCAGTTTAGTCTCACTTGATCGGTTGCCACGGAATTTTGATGCGATCAAAAGTCCGTCGCAATCACGTAGCGTACGCGGATACTCGCCGGGTAAACTTAATAGACAGCCTCACTCCATAGCCCCGACCAAGTGACTGTAGGAGAACCCCGTCGCCGAAAGCATCCCTTCGGGTGCTCGCGGCAGCGGTGTTCCGCCTTGGTCACTTCGTCGACGGTATCGGGGGTGCGGCCGTCTACTGAAGTTTGCGACGAGCATTCGATCAGGATGTCGGGAATCCTGTTGAATTGCCCGACTTGGTATTGAAAAGTGTTTTCGATTTTGAGACTGAAATGCGGGGTTTATAACTGTTAGGCATGCGATGTCTAAGGTATTCATTTAATTAGGCATACGATGTCTATGCAGATTGCGGATTCCAACTGTTGTAGTTTTACACTTTCTTTTCTGTGACCGTAAGTGTAATATGTGATATCGCCGGTTTCGTTGCTATATGTCAACGACAATTGGGATGGACATATTTACTTACGTTGATGACATGTGATGTTATGTGTTGCTGGATATGTTATATTGGATCGTCGTGTTTGAATAGCCGGGGGTTTTTATGTGAGATGAGTGTTTTTCATTTTCATTCATGTAAAAACTTGTATGTATTATTCTTTTATTGGGGCACTTCCAGGTTGCGGAAGATGTCACCGTTTGTATATTATTTACTTTTCCGCACTAGGATAGACCCAAGGAGGAGGGCACAAGTAACCGGGTTCTGGAGTTCAGTGGGAGACCAACTCGAGGAGTCGAGTCCGGGTCTCCTAACTCCAGAATTGGTAGGGTTGCTTGCCACTCTCGTAGGGGTCTAGGGGTGTGGGTTTGGCTATTCATCACGACCGTGGAATCCGTGTTTTATACTGGCTCGTATTGAAAACACGGACGTCCTAGTATATCCAATATTTCATATGATTCTTCTGCTGCGATATCTGTGATGTGATCATGTGATGTTCTGTGATAGATACAGTATATAGTATATATGATATATTATATAGACGTTACTTATGTTTTACACCCGCGCTAGCCCTGCCCCGCTCTGCCGTTAGTTACCTAACCTAACGGTGCACGAGGGGACATCGAGGCGAATGCGGATGGCATAAGTGTACGTCGTATTTATCTGTGATGTTTAGGTAACTTAAATGATGGGACTTCATTAATGAGATTAATGAAAGTAAAAGAAACCTAAGATGTTGTAGAATCGAATTTCAAAATAAAACAGGTAGCTACAGTTTTTGCTTTGCACAGCGGTATATGTGATATATCCTGCACCTTATTCGATGAGGAAAGGACCGAGATCCCTTCACCGGGAGTGACTCCTTTAGCAATAACTGGCAGATGCTACACACTCGGTTTGTCTTTTGATTGCTTTTAAGAGTTTTTGCTTTGCACAGTGATATATATGATATATCCCGCACCTCATTCGACGAGGAAAGGACCGACGATCCCTTCACCGGGAGTGACTCCTTTAGCAAAACTAGAAAAGCCTCAAAAGCACTCCATTTCAAAATCATTTGATTCTATAACGATATCAAGTTCATTACGCAAAGGGTTTTCTGAAAAACCCGTCGTAGCCCTCCGTCATTTCAGATAAGTACTGGTTAGTATTCGTGCTACGTTTGTTGGCTTTAGCCAAGGCGTAGTGTGCGGTAGCTGATTAGTGCTTATCTGTATAAGCATATGATGCGATTGAGTTAGGGTAGTCGTGCGACTTTGTTGACCTTAGCCAAGGGTCGTGCGGGTGGGTTTAATTCAATCGGGAAATGACGGGTTCAACTTGGCTAGCACTTATGATTTGTTGACCTTAGCCAAGGTCATAAGCTGCTAGGGGCAAAATATTATCGGGAATTTCAAGTGTTGAAATTTGCAATGAGATTGCATACCTTCTATGAGATAGTTGGATCCCGATACCCGCTGCGAGTAAGAGTTACTCCTGGGAGAGTTTTATATATTACAATTAGCCGATCAAGTAGGTGTCTAGAAAGGTGTCAACGGGGTTACGCCTCTGGGAAAACGAGGTTTACTGTAATTAGGTTCGTGCGAAAGCACGGGGGACCTCCCTCAAAGTACCGACACTGGCCTGGCTGAAAGATTGGCGAACTTGTAGTGTGTAATTAATCCCGGCTAGTCTTTCCTTTTAGGGTTTGAAGGAAGATTTGATAAAAAGCAGTGGGAGCCATCCTGATTAGATAAAATAATAACCAATCTATTCTTGCAAGAGCGCACGCTGAGTGTTTTCTTCTCTCTCTCTTCAGGTAGCGACCATATCACGCCTTAATCAAGATAATAATACGGAATATTGACCGAACCCGCTTGTTATACTGAGCTGGGGAACGTTGGTCCCGCTCCAACTTATAATAGTTATAAGACAGAGCAGGAAATTGGGGATTACCAGAATTCCCGTGCCGCCCAAACGAAGAGAGTGCATGTTGATGCATCATCTTCGGGTGTGTTCATTACAAAGAACTGTTTCTCTGTATCCTCTACGTCCTGGGTATGTGATACCAGATCAGGATCCCAGATATGTAATCTGTTACATAGGGCTACAGATAGGTAGAGAACTGAGATCGGGTGATAAGTTTCATGAGGCAGAAAACGGGGCAAGAGTTGCAGCCAAGTCTGTAGGTCACTGTCACCCTGTATTACCGATACATTGATTCTGAACGAATGTTATTAGATACCGAACCTGATATACAAAATCATATCAGTCTCTTTGTCATTAAAGAAATGATAAAATTTTGTATTGTTGGATAATGTTTTGAACATTTCCTATATCAAAAGTTGATCGGTTCAGGCACGTTATCTAAAAGCATTGATGTTCTAAATAAAACTATGGTTCTTAGTATATGGAACACACTCAAGAGGAAGAGTTCAGAAATGAACGGATTCTTCTTGAGGTATTGTAGACTAGGTCAGATCAATGTGACCCGACTAGCTGAAGTTACATTTAGATGTACATTTAAATCAGTTTGAATTTACATCTTGTGAAACTCGCCAGTCATGTCACAAAGAAAAAATGACACCAGCTCTGTTTATTGGAAACAGAGAAAGAGTTAGTGAACTTTTGGGATGATACATGTTGATGTATGTAGGTCCCCTGTCTACACATGCCAAGACCGGTTCTTTATACTTCATTATATTCTCTGATAATCTCTCAAGATTCAGTCATATGTTCCTGTTGAAACATGAGTCCGAACCTTTTGAGATATTCACAGAATATAAGTAAGAAGTAGAGAACCAATAAGGGTATAAGTATTATGTCCTTTGATGTGATCGAGGAGGAGAATACTTGAGCACGGAAATCCTGGACTTTTCTAAAGGAGAATGAGATTCTCTCTCAGCATTACTCCTCCGCATACACCATAGCACGATGGTATATCGGGGTGGAGCAATTACACCCTATGTGATAAGGTGTGCTCTATGATGAGTAATACTGAGCTACCTATTTCCTTTTGGGTGTTATGCACTTGAGAAGTTGCATACCTATTGAATAGGGTTCGAATCAAATCAGTTGCCTACCACTCCATATGAGATATGGAAAGGGAAGAGCCCATGTCTTAAGCTAGTTAAGATTTGGGGCTGTCCGGCCTATGTCTAAAAGCAAAATCCGGACAAGCTCGAGGCAAGGTCTGTAATGTAGAACTGGAAATGTTCCAGCCATACAAACTGCAGCTGATGATTTGGTAGAACCAAAGGATTCAGTAGATTCCAACGAACCTCAGCCTCTCCGCCGATCTAGTAGGGTTCCTCACCCACCTGAGAGATACTTCGGTTTCTCTATGACGGTGGGAGCAAGGATTGCATCATGAGATGATGACCCAACTAGTTTCGACCTGGCCATCAGGAGTAGGACTCTGTGAGAATGGCTGGATGTTTATCGATCTGAGATGGAATCCTTATACACCAACAAAGTATGGACTTTGGTTGCTATATCTGAAGGGTTAAATTCCCATCAGGAGCAAGTATATCTTGAGAAGATTACTTGGTGTACATGGAAAAGTTGAGACTTTCAAAGCTAGACTTGTTAAAAGTTGGCATCATTGACCAGGTGTGGATAATGATGAAACCTTTTCAAGTAGCTATGCTTAAGTCCATCCAGATCCCACTTGTCACGGCTACATACCATGACTGCGATATCTGGTGGTTGGGTGTCTTGACTGCTTTTCTAAATGATGATTTAGAAGAGAGCGTCTATAAGTACACAGCCAGAGGGCTTCGTAGACAGTGGGAGCAGCGGAAACGTGTGCAAGATGCTTTATAGGATAGAGCAGGCATCGCGGAGTTGGAACATCTGTTTTGATGTATTAGTCAAAGAAGTTGACATCATCAAAATGGTAGATGAACCTTGTATAAACAAAAAGGCAGTAGGGAGTATGGTGACGATCCTCGTAGAGTACGTGGATGACATACTCTTGATAGGGAAGGAGTTTCCTATGCTACGCTCGATCAATCTCCGGTTATCACAATGATTCTCCACATAGGATCAAAATGATACCTCCTAAATCCTGGGTTTTTGGATCTATGAGATAGATCTAATTAGATGTTAGTATTCTCACTAGTTGTAGTGAGATGGTATCAATCGATCCTGGGGAGAATCACTGGAAATGTTCCAGGGTGATAAAGACGACTGAGTGTCAGTCACAGGCATTGTCTTTACCCTCAATCGAGGGACGGTATGATGGAAGAGTTCCAAGCTAGATACCGTGGCACACTAGACGATAAAGGCAGGATACATCGCTACTTAAGATGCTACCAAAGAGGCTGTTTGGGTGTATATTGGTTCATAAGATGAACTTTGTTCCTCCCATTGTGTGACAATGGAGTTGTGGCTTATGCCAAGGAACGCCGGTCCCATCAGTGATCCAGACATATTCTAAGGCAGTATTACCTGATCATGGAGATGGTTGATCTCCAGGGAGATCAAGGTTAGGAGAGTAGACTCAGAGGACAAACACAGCGGATCCACTCACAAAGGCCTGTTCCCAGAGAGAGACTTTTATGGGATGGTTGAGTATGAGATACTACAACCACTGCTATCAGATGGCCCTAGTGCAAGTGGGAGATTGTTAGTTATATGTATGCCCTAGAGGCCATTACTATACATAGGATGTATATTGTAGTGGATGCTGGGACATATATAGGGAGGACTTTCTTGCTCGACATGATAGTATGCTATCTGGTTGCTCTTTACCTTAACGTGTACACTGTTTGTCTCTCTGTTACATGTTGGTAAAGCCCTTAGGATGTGTACTTGACTATCTAGACTATGATGCGGATCATACTAGTGGGGACATGGTAGTCTATAAGTACATCCTTCAAAGTCCCTAGTCATGGGTGTATCGAGACGGGGCATCGATATACCAGAGTAGACTAGCGTATACCTTCTCGACCCATACAGATGGGCGATGGATGATCCCATATCCATTGGTGTTTGACATCAGAGATGATATACGGGTGCTCAGTAGAGACTGGGTACACTGGACGGACTCGCCGAGAACTCCCAGATGGTATTATACCTCACGTCAGATGGCAGTTCTCTGGTGACACTGGTACAGAGTAGTCTGTTGACCCGAGATCGTCATAGAGTCTTGTGTGGTTCCCACTGTGCTTTGATTTCCATCTTACCACGTCCAAGAGGACGTGCAAAACGGTGGTTTTTGGGTACAGTCCCGAGTCACATGGAGGCAATGAGCGATAGGAGGGGATTCGTCTCTCCCGGTATAGGGAGTTGATGTTGCGCTGTGTTCGATTGGCTATAACAGGAAATCCCTGGCCAGGGTTGCTGAGATTTACTGGTAAGTGTTACCAGTAGTTTCTCGAATTGTTATAGACCTCATATCGACACGACTTATCGAGCTATTGGGGTCTGACGTTTACCATCCCTAGGCGAGATATGCGACATATCAGACGATCAGACCGGACTGTACGGTAGTGTTACTGGTTGGATTCACTGGAGTGTGAGCGGGCTTGCTCGTCGATCTTCAGATCGCTCAATACCCGGGTGGCCGTTACGTTTAGCAGACCACTTGCGGCTTGTGGATGCTTGATATGATCATCATCTGCTGCCGGCGTATTGACGAGTCTTTAGAGTCCTACACAGAGGTTTCCTGGCGCAAGCGAAACGAAATAGGAGCGCATATGAGATATGTGCGGGACCGAGAATGATACCAGTATGTGATACTGTATTTGATTCTCGCGATTTATGACATTGATCGGTTATATGCGATATAGCCGGGTTATCGGATCAAGTGTTGATTCGATCAGATGTTGCTGTTGATATTAGTCGGTTATATGCGATATGACCGGATCATTAAATCAAGTGTTAATTTAATGATTTAATGTATAATTATATATATTTGATATATTACTTTGCATTAACTAGTATCGGTTCACTTTAGAAGGATTTTCTCACTTGGATGTACAAGTTGTATATGTGATATACTTTTTATGCATTTTATTGTATCATGTTTGATGATACATGTTTACTTGGTTAAGTGTAAAGAATTAAACCATGGTTAAACTTATGATTAGGGTTTTATATCCTTTTCTCATTTATTTATCTATTTATTCATTTTGGAAAATAGATGGAAAAAGGAGAAAAGAATGGTGGCTTTTTTTGTTGTTTAGTGGAAGCTTCATGAAACCTTAACCCTAACCATTCCTTTAACCTTGGTCAATTCTCTACACATAACCATAGTTACTATTATGATAAGGATGGTTTTTCTTTTCTTTTCTAATTAATCTTATCATAATATTCTTCTTCTTCTTCATTTCTTCAAGTGAAGAAAGCTTGCCTCCATCAATGGCAAGTGATGAATTTGAGTGAGAAATCCAAAACTAAAGTCTACCCACTTCCTATTTCTCCATCCTCTACCTCTTGCCAAGTAGTAGAGTGTGTTTCCTTCACAAGTTTTCAAGACTTGGTGAAGGTGGAGCTCGATCTAGTGATGCTTCGACGTAGATCATCTTCGGCACGTCGTCGACGACCTAGCCCGTCCATTCTCCGATGAAGCCGACGCTAGAGCCCGGATTTGATTTGGACAGCGGAGAGGACCTCATCTCGGAGCCGTGGAGGTGGACGACCGGATCTACAAAGGTTGTATTTCCGTATCTCTTAGTTAAGTGTTAACTAGTTAGCTTTTTCGCCTAAACTTCTAGCCGACGATCCGTAGTCGGGTTTCTCGGCACCGTTAAAATTTTAATTTGGCATGATCGATGCCTTGTGAGACCTCACTAGTGTGCCTAGGAACCCTACAATTTTCCCCGCTTGGCACGATTGGGGATCATAGGTCTTTTGACCACTAGTACGAGTTCGCCTTGGCGGAATGTCCTCGGCCTGGTCAATCTTTCATACGAGCGCGTCATCTTTGCTTTGTAGGCTTCTAGATGTTGTTGCGCTATGAGCCGGGTTTTATCGAGGGCATCAAGCTCCTCAAGCCGAAGTTGAGCGTTTTCTTCGTCCGTTAGCTCGCAGTGGACTGCCACTCGTAGAGAGGGTAACTCTATCTCGAGGGAGAGCACTGCTTCCGTCCCAAATACCAACGCGTATGGCGTTGCGTTCGTGGGCGTCTTGAATGCAGTTCGATAAGCCCAAAGGGCTTCTTGCAGCTTCTCGTGCCAGTCTCTCTTGTTCCGGGAAACGGTCTTTTTATGATCTTCGTCAAGGTCTTATTGAAGGCCTCGGCCAGACCGTTAGCTCGTGGGTTGTAAACTGAAGAATATCTCTAGTCTATATTGTGCTGCCGCGTGAAGCGGCTAATCTTATGGTTTCTGTAGGCTGGCCCATTATCGGATATAATCCGCCGTGGGGTTCCAAACCGATAGATGACGTGCGTCTTGAAGAAGTGGAGGATATTCTCTGTCTTCACTTCCCTCAGCGGTACTGCTTCTGCCCATTTGGAGAAGTAATCAGTTGTCGCCAGGATGAAACGATGTCCCCGGGACGATGCTGGCTCGATGGGGCCAACTATGTCAGTCCCCCACATTTCGAATGGCCAGCTGGCCACCGTTGGGTGTAGTGAGTTCGGATGTTGGTGGATAAAATCTCCATGAATCTGGCACGAGTGGCATTGCTTCGCATACTCGAGGCAGTCCTGGGTCATCGTGGGCCAATAGTAACCCATCCGTTTAATTTTTAACTTCATCTTTGGGCCTGCTTGGTGAGAACCGCAGATTCCGTCATGAACCTCTTGAACGACTCTTTCTGCTTCGTCCGGTCCTAAACATCTTAGCCATAGAGAATCAAATGATCTTTTGTATAGAGTGTCGTTGACGAAAGCGAAAGACAGAGCTCGTTTCATGAGCTGATGCCTTGAGGATGCTTCTTCGGGCATTCGGTGGGACTTAAAGTAGTCTATGAAGACTTCCCTCCAGTCCTCAGCCTTCTTACGGTCTTTTATTTGTAGGGTCGTCTGCTCAGTCGCCCCCTTTTCTTTATACAATTCCGGAGATATTTCTGCTGGGACGAGCACTCGACGGCTTTGTACCACGATTCTGACGTCATCAAGGTTCTCGTCAGCCAGTTCTTTAGCAAGTTTGGCCAGCGCGTCTGCTTTGCTGTTTTCCGCACACGGTATGTTCTCCAGAGTATAGGAGGGAATTTGGGTCAATAGTTGTTGCACCTTTTCGCCGTACTTCACCAATTCTGGTTTGCACGTTTGGTAGTCACCATTTACTTGACTAACGACCAATTGGGAATCCCCGCATATGAGGAGATTTTCGATTCCCATGTCGATGGCGATCTCGAGGCCTGCTATCAGAGCTTCGTATTCAGCTTCATTGTTTGTCCTCGGCTCTGTTAAGGAGAAGGTGAAGCGCATTATCCCTCCTTGTGGAGTTGCGAAGATGAGGCCTATCCCCGATTTGATCATTGGGATACCTTGTTTCCGTTTCTTTACGGAGGACGCTCCATCGAAATAGAGTTCCCATCGGGTACTACTGCCGCCCATCGCATCAAATGCATGCTCGTCTGGCAACTCGCAGTTCAGAGGAGAACCAGCAGGTACTGGATGCTCAGCGAGGAAGTCGGCAATGGCCTGGCCTTTCACTGCCTTAAGAGGTCGATACGTTATTGAGAACTCCATCAGGAGTAGAGCCCATTTAGCGAGTCGACCCGTCAATATAGCCTTTGACATCAGATATTTAAGAGGGTCCACCTTCGAGATGAGACGGACTTCATGTGCCAACGCATAGTGCCTGAGCTTTGTTATCGCGAAGATTAACGCCAAGCAATGTTTTTCAATGGGAGAGTAGTTGCTTTCTGCCCCCAACAGAACTCGACTTAAGTAGTATAGTGCTCTTTCTTTCCCTTGGTCGTCCTCTTGTGCCCATAATGCGCCTAAAGAACCTTCGAGGGCGGTTGTATAAAGAATGAGAGGTTTTTCTTTAACCGGAGCAGCCAACACCGGCGGGTTCTGCAGGTATTGCTTGATCTCGTCTAGCGCGCTTTGGCATTTTTGATCCCAGACGAATGGGGTTCCCTTCTTCATCAGGTGACTGTAAGGACGGCATTTGCCTGAAAGATTAGCGATAAACCGCCGGATGTATGCGAGCTTCCCTTGGAGAGACCGCAACTGTTTGAGGGTTCTTGGCGGAGGCATTTCCATGATCGCCTTGATCTTAGATGGATCTATTTCGATACCTCGATGTCGGATGATGAATCCCAGGAATTTGCCCGAGGAGACTCCAAACGCGCATTTGAGGGGATTCATTTTCAAATTATATTGCCGAAGGCGTTGAAATACAGTCTCCAGATGCTTTAAATACTCTTCGTATGACATGCTCTTCACTACAAGGTCATCGATATAGCACTCGACGATATCATGTATGAGATCGTCGAAGATCCTTGTCATGGCCCTTTGATAGGTAGCACCGGCGTTCTTTAGACCAAAGGGCATAACCCTATAGCAGAATATACCCAAAGGGGTCCGGAAAGCGGTGTGCTTTTGGTCTTCGGGATGCATCTTTATCTGATTGTATCCTGATGAGCCGTCCATAAAGGAGAAAACCTCATGAGTGGACGTGTTATCTATCATTAGCTCGATCACCGGTACTGGGAAATCGTCCTTCGGGCATATGCGTACCGTCCCATTTTTCTTCATTACCGGGACGATATTGGCGATCCAGTCGGGATATTGGACTTCTTGGATAAATCCAGAATCGATCAGCTTCTTGACTTCAGCGTTGATGCTCATTTCAAGCTCGAGTCGCATCCTTCTTGGCGCCTGCTTGACCGGCTTGATATCCGGGGATATTGCTAACTTATGCACAGCAATCTCCGGATCTAATCCTGGCATCTCGGAGTAGTTCCACGCGAAGCAGTCTTTATGTCATAGAAGCACGTTCTTTAAAGCAGCCACCCTTTCCTCAGATAGCAGCTCGCTGACAAATGTCGGTCGCGGGTCATCTGCCGATCCCAACTCAATCCTCTTGAGGTTATCTGCAGTAGTATGTATGCCATCTTCCAGTTCTTTCGGAGCTGGCGGAAATTCTGAGACCACCTCATCATCGCTGTTCTCAAAGCACCAGGGAAGGTCATCCATATTCTCGGGCTCTTCTTTTAATATCGTAATCGTGTAACAGGTGCGAATCCGCTTCCAGGACTGAGGTGGATCTGGTTTTGCTTTTGCGGCTTTGGGTTCATGCTTTTGTGGCGGCGTTACCCTCCAGCCGTCGGATAAGGCGAATCTGCCAAGTTGATACTGATCCTCGACCCAATTCTTGAAGGCGAAGCAATCTTCGAGAGAATGACCTATCACTCGATGGTAAGAGCAATAGTCTGGGAGTGAGGCTTCGCCTGCTTGTTCGAGGTGTTTAGACTCCGGCAATGTAAGCATTTGGTGCTTTAGGGCAAGATCGAGTATCTTCTTCGTCTTTTCCCGAGGAAACGAGTATGCTCGACCCATTTTCTTTATGAGGGATAGGTCAATAACACTCGATTCCCGTTTGCGTGGCTTCTTAGCCCTGCTTTGCTGCTGTTGAGCGCCTTTTTGGCCTTTTGACTTATTTCTGCTTTTGCGTTGAGCCTCCTTTACATCAGGTTGGCAAGGAGCGGCATTTTCATCTTTTACAGCCTGTTGAAGAAGGCGTCGCGTCTTGTCTTTCTCGTAGATGGCCGTCTCGCGGTTGTGGTCTTCCCGAGCTTTCTGACCCACTTTCCTGATAGGGTTGTCCATTCGTTGTTCAAACGACGGACCCGGCATTTCAATCGCGGGATCTAGTTTTGATGAGGGGTTGGCATCTCCTGACAGGGCGTCCTCTTCTTCATCAAAAGTATATATAGCGTAGATGCTGTGGGCCCGTCCCCGTTTTCCGGTTCTCGCGTATCCAAGCCCAAGTGTTTCCATTTTCCCGTTGGGCAATTTGCGTTGAGTCCCAGGGACATCCCAGATCCTGTTGTAGAACCCAGCTTGTCGAACAGTCTGTTTTAAGGGTACTCATTGGCGCTTCAATAGCCTCTTTAATCCATTTGTATAGTATCTGGGCAGACGGATGGGTTGGAGCCTGTCGAGTGTAGCATCCGCGCCATGCCAGATCTCTTTCTCTACTTTCGACTCTGAGGATCGGTAGAATAGGATCGCCTTCTCACCCCTTTGCCTGGGAGGGACGTAAAATGTTCGCAGGTCCTGCATATTGTGAGCTTAAAGTGTGTCGAGATCCTTGTAGTGTTCTCGCGGTACCATGGTGATTTGCAAACTATGGTCATCGCCAGGGGGTGTTTGTATTGACAGCCGATTGGAGAACACGGCATTAACTTCATCTTCTGAATCACTCCCGAAGACCAACATGGGGGCGGGCGTCCCCAGGTTGTTGCGTTGAGATGGCCCTGCATAAACTATCTCTTCCTCTTCTTCGGTATCGCTCCCGAAAACAGGGATGGTGGCGGCGGTTTTGTTTTCCGGGTTGCGACACCTTTCTGTATCCTCGAAATCTGGCAAAAAGTACTTCGCATCTTCGTATTTGCGGACTTCGTTCACGGAGAATGGGTTCAACTCACCTGTTACGGTATACTCGAAACCATCCTTAAAGTACTTCATACACTGATGTTGCGTAGAAGGGATGATGTTGTACTCGTATAGCCAAGGACGGCCGAGTAAGGCGTTGTAGCAGGTCTTGGCGTCAATGACATGGAATTTGACGTCTGTGACGAGAAGTCCAAAGCGTAATGTTAGTATTACAGATCCGAGAGTCCGTGACGATTGTGAATCGAAACCGGAGATAGTGATTTTGTCACGAGCGAGGTGCTGCACACTCATGCAAATTTCCTTCAATACCCGAACATTAAGGAGATTGACGGAGGATCCATTATCCACCAGGATCTTGCCTATCCTGATATCATGGCAGTATCCAGAGACATATAGGGGACGGTTGTGGTCGCACGTCCCGAGAAGGAGGTCTTCGTCACCGAAAGTGATGTCGGCCGTGTGCACTTCCTCTAGTTCATCCTTCATCCTTTCAGTGGCGAGGAAGGCTTGAAATTGCCCAGGTTCTTGTAACGCCTTAATTAGTGAGTCTCGCGCCTCTTTTGATAATAGGAGGGCATCGAGAATGCTAAGCTGAGAAGGTAGCTTCCTTAGGTGCGCTAGGATGTTATAGTCCACTTTACCCTTTCTAGGAGGGTCTTTGGCAGCCAGCTCTCTCATGACTTGGTCATCTAAAGTGATATTTTCAGTGACCTTTTCCTTTCCCTTATCTTTCCTACTCGCGGGCCCGAGATTCTTTTCTGGGAGTGTGCGATTGCGCAGCTGAATGTTCTCGCAGGCCTCCGATTTCTCCTTTTTCCCTAAAACAGATTCTTTAAAGAGAGGGCCCAGAGCCATTTCTTCATCAGAGTCGCTCCCAAAGGTGAGAACTTGTGACCCCCTGGCGTTAACCATGTAACAGTTGCCAGTAGTTCTGTTGTGCCCATCGACGGTACTTCTTTGCTCCCGACGGATCTTGCGTTTCATGCGCTTAAAATGTTGCCGATGAGCAACATATCCTTGCCACCATATCTTAAAGGCGTCGCACTCCTCCGTGGGGTGTGAGATTTTCCGATGATATGCGCAATAATCAGGGTGCCTCTCCACCCCATCGTGCGTGTTTCCTTCCGAGGGTGGTAGCTTCATTCCCATTGACATGGCTTTGGCAAACCTTTTCCTCGTCTTGAATATCTTCTTGTCTACTTTGGATGCCTTTCGCTCTGGCAGGGGTAGTTCAACTCTTTCGTTCAGTCTTCTGCGTTTGGCTCCTTCTGAAGCGGCCATCTCACGCTCCTGATCTGCTTTACTTTTTAGGCGAATCTCGTCTAGAAAAGCGTCGATCATTTCGTCCGTTGGCCATGCACGCTCTGGTACAGGCTCTGCCTCCAGCTTCTTCGTGCCAGGAGTTTTCCCATCATCGGTAAACGAGTAGGAGATTACGTTACAACTCGCCACATATCCTTCGGATTCATCCGACGAGCTCTCTCCATCATCTTCCTCTTGAAAGATGTGGTTGAGGAACTCTTGCAGTATGACAGGAGTTCGCGCCTTTTGGTTGTATTCTTCCAGCGCGTCGATTTGCTTCTGCAAGTTCGTATGCTCGTTTCCAAGCTTCACGGACTTCTTGGATTTCTTCTTCTTTTTCTTCGAAGATTTTGACGGTTGGGCGTGAGTATTTGGGCTCTTATCGCGAGTCTTCGTAGTTAGGCGAGGCTTCAGCATTCCTTCGATAATTTGAGGTTCAAGAGGGTCCTTCCATTCGATCGCAGGGCACGCATGAAGGTCTCTCAGCATTCTTTTGGTTTTAGTTAATAGCACGACCTCCCATGGAGCTTCTTCAATAAAAGAACAGGTTGCACCCGGTGTATCCGCTTTCCTAGGAGTATGCGGCTGTGGTGGGTTCACCTTCCACTTTTCGGACAGTATAAACTTCCCCTGGAGGTACTGATCTTCAATCCATCCTTTGAAGACGAAGCAATCTTCGATCGGATGACTTGCCGTTTGATGGTAAGGGCAATAATTAGGGTTATTCACCTCCGTGGGTTGCGGCGGTCGCCTTGGATTTGGTAGGTTTATAAGTCTGTTGCGTATTGCCAGCTCGAATAACCGTTTTGTCTTGTCTCGTGGGAACGAGTAAGGATGTTTCATCTTTTCATTATAATACCGGCGTCTTTCTTCCAGTTGATCTGCCGGTTTCGGGGCGTTAGGTTGCTGTTGGGCATTTGCGACAAAGGTTGCCCTTCCTTTACCCTTGTCATTCCGAGGTTCCGACTTCGGGGGAGGTGGTCTATGACCCATCTGGTCCATCTGAGCCAACTTGTCGATTAAATCCTGGAATGAGGTTGGCTTAAAGAACATCATAAACTGGGAGATAGTTGCGTGGGGGTCTAGGGTTCCCACGAACATGCCCACTGCGGGTGCCTCCTCAATGCGTTGTTCGCATCTCGACCACAAATTCCGCCAGCGTATAGCATACTGGACCCAGGTTTCGCCTGGTTTTATCCTGGCGTTAATCAGTGCTGTTATTGGAGTGCGTTCGCTGGCACTTGCGAATCGCTGAGTAAACAGCAACTCCATTTCAGCGAAAGTTTTGACGGAGTCGTTCGGAAGTTCCGAATACCATTCGAACGCTGTTTCTGATAAGCTGTCCACGAACTGGCGAAGCAACAGTTTATCATCACCGCCGGTGTTACCGCAGAGGGCCCGGAACTGGGCAACATGTTGATGGGGATTGCCGGTCCCCTTATACACATGGAATTTCGGTATCGTATAGCCTGGCGGGTATTTAATTTGGTCGTACCAGCTTGGATACGGCCGGCCCGTCTTTACGACTTGACCAGCTGCCTCAGTCGCATGATGAACCCGGATTTGCTGGGCTATATAGTCAACCAAGTCAGCTTTAGAGATCGTCTCTTCCTTGGCCGTTGAGGGGGCTGGCGGTGAATTTGACGTTTCTCCTCGGTCGTCTTCAAGAACGATTGGGGGATCCTCGGCGGGTAGGTCCTGCTGGATCATCATTCCTATCATATCTTAGAAGAGAAGGCCCATACGCTGTATGTTGGTTGCTTGTTCGGCAGCCTCTTTGTCCTTTTTCTCCAGTATCCGGCGAAGGAATTCAGCGTCGGTTTCTTCCTCCTGGCGTGCGTCTGAGGACGTTTCTGGGCTTTCTTTTGGCCCGGTAAGTGCGGCCATAGCATTCATCATTTCTTGGAGCTTTTGTTGTTGCTCCTGGGCTTTGGTCACCGACCGTGTAAGCAGTCTATGACCCGTGGACGCGCGGCTGTCTTCTTTTCCTGACGCCATGTATACGGCGTGGACCATCATGCCCCCAGACTTAGGGCGTCTGGGCTTAGTGCTATTAGCTGTCGTTGCAGGCTAGGGGATCTTCTCTGGCTTCCTCCTTTCATGAGCCATGGAGGTTGAGGGGGCCGTTGAGGTGGGCGTCCAGACAGCCTTTCGGGGTTTAGCCTGGTGACCAGCTTCTGGTTGGATTTTCAGCTTCTTGTGCTGGCGGGAGAAGTTTGGATCGATGATCGAGTCTCGGGCCTGTCGCCAAACCTTGTAGATTTTGGAAGACAGCGGTTGAGGGGATCGGGGATGTTCTGATTTTATTTCCACAACCTTTTTTAATGGGGGAGGAGACCTCTTTAGCACTGCAGTAGGAGAATTCCTTCGCACCTTATTTAGCATCTCGAAGCTGTTCCCAGTTGGAACAGCAGCATTAACTTCTGCCATCGGGGCTGATGGAGTTAACCCGGAGGGGGAGTTGCCCCTAGCCTTCCTTACTCGGCGCCAATGGCGACGTCGAGCGTGTCGAGCGGACGGCGTTGAGTCAGCGGTAAGAATGGTTTCGTCTTGCCCCCTGTGTAGGTGGGGGGTTGTTGTTGGTGTTAGCCTGTCAAAGACCGACGTCTTTTGGGTAGCAGGGGCGGGAGCTGAAGCCGTCAATCTTGTAAAGACCGACTTTTTGGCCAGAGAAGCCGCCTTGGCGATTTCGGGAGCAGGAGAAGCCACTTTCTTAGAAGCAGCCTTCTCTGGGATTGTAGACCTCATGATGGGTCTACCGGATTTCTGGCCCAATCTAGAGAAGACCGAGGCGCTGATGTTGGGTGACCCGTTGAGATGAGCCGCGGCAGGGGTAAGACGATCAAAGACCGACTTCTTGGGAGCTTCCTTTGTCAGCACCGGCGCTGTGAAGCTTGTTGGTGGGAGTATAGTCCCGAAGAACAATCCGGTAGTGGCCTGAGTCACCTGGTCCACCGGCATTGTGAATAACGAAGCAGCTTGGGGTCCGTAGGCTATACCTCCTGGCGAGGCAAAGCGTTGGTCGCAATTGCAGTCTGAGCAGTTGGAGGATTTCATGGAAGTAGAAGCCATCGATCTTTTGCTTTCTGCAATAAGCGAGACGCCAATTCTTAGTATCTTGAAACCCAAGGGCAACCATTAGCGAACCGCGATTGGTTCGCGAATCACGACACACGAAGTGTGGAGTGGAAAGAGGAAAAGGTCCCACCGGGCGTGCCAGAATCTGTTCCCCTCCGAAGGACGGCGCGCAAGACTGCGGGGTCTTGGCACTGAGATTCGGGGCAGATGCTAATTGGTGCTATCCGTCCACCTCTCCGAAGATGCCAAGTTGATTTATGGCACCATGCATCGAAGGTTTGAACGGATGCGTCCGATGTAGCAGACTTCGTCAGATTCCCCCTC
Source organism: Agapanthus africanus (assembly GCA_030015575.1). NCBI lineage: Eukaryota > Viridiplantae > Streptophyta > Magnoliopsida > Asparagales > Amaryllidaceae > Agapanthus > Agapanthus africanus. The sequence continues at coordinate 385,742,392 of CM057345.1, read as the reverse complement.
GCTTGAGGGGTTTTTGATTGTGGGGACGCTCTTCCCTGCAGGCGCAAGCCCCTGCAGTTAATTACGCTACCGCATCGCGGTAACAACTTTCTCCTTCTCCAGATGGTCACTTCATGTCGTGTGTGTTTATTTTATGTTTTGTTGCCCGTGGATTGTATACGAAGACTGAGTTATGTCGTCGTCCGTAGGACGTGGACTAGTCCAAATCCGTATTTATCTTAGATTTGGGTTTGGGGGTTTGGTTTGAGGATACGTTAGCCATATTTGAGGCTAAGATCAACTCAAACGTTTGTTAAGGATACGTTAGTCTAACTTGAGACTAAGATCAACTTAACGGGATCGTTCAGATCCGACAAAAGAGCATTTGGGGCTCTATTACTCCAGTTTAGGGACATAGTGGTCCATTGAATGTATAGTCGTCGGGACCCGTCACCTCTCTGACGACGTTGAAGGATTACAACGACAAATATCAGAGGAGTTCAGAGATGTACCCTTGAACCGAAGTTGATTTGGGGAATTCATAGTCCAGTCTGTTTGAACGTTTAAGGATACGTTAGCCATATTTGAGGCTAAGATCAACTTAAACGGGATCGTTTAGATCCGACAAAATAGCGTTTGGGCTATATTGTTCCATTTTAAGGACATAGTGGTCCATCGCTAGTTTAAGGACATTGCGGTCCGTAGGTAGTTTAAGGACATTGCGGTCCATTATTAGTTTTAAGACATCTCGGTCAAGGTTAAGGACGTCGTAGTCCATGGGTTTAAGGACCCCACAGTCCATTGTTAGTTTTAAGACATCCCGGTCGAGGTTAAGGACGTCGTAGTCCATGAGTTTAAGGACCCCACAGTCCGTTGTTAGTTTTAAGACATCTCGGTCAAGGTTAAGGACGTCGTAGTCCATGGGTTTAAGGACCCCACAGTCCATTGTTAGTTTTAAGACATCTCGGTCAAGGTTAAGGACGTCGTAGTCCATGAGTTTAAGGACCCCACAGTTCATATCGATGTGTGGTCATCGGGACCCGTCACCTCTTTGAAGACGTTGAGGGATTACAAAGCCAAGTATCAAAGGAGTGAAGAGATATACCCTGGAACCGGAGTGGATTAAATAGTCCTTGGCCCAATTTGGGATCAAAACCAATTAATTATGTTATGAGCCCATTAGCCCAGTTAATTACGAATTGAGGACTTATGGCCAGCTTGGGCTAAGTCCAATCATGTCTGGAATATTGGCTTCCTGTTGGTCCATTGAAGGAGAGACTTTGTCTCTGGCCATTTAGCCAATTGGGCCAAAGCCTAGTGTTAAACACTACAGACCAATCAGTGTTGAACACTGGGAATGAAATTGACAAGTTAGTATTTAACACTAAAAGATAATTGGTGTTAAATACCAGCAACAAGGCTTTCAAATTAGCATTAAACACTAGAACAGATCAGTGTTAAACACTGGCAACGGAGATCTCAAATTAGTGTTAAACACTAAGGTAATCAGTGTTGAACACTGCAAATAAAGTTCTTTGATTAGTGTTGAACACTAAGGCCCAACAATGTTTTAACACTGGATTCGGGAGTTCCAATTTAGCGTTAGACGCTAAGGCAAGAGGGGTCACGTGGCAACACGTGAGAGCGCCCTCCCTTCATTTGTTCTTCTGAGGAGATCGCATTTTTGGAGCATCACGTGTCATCACGTGACGGGTGTCTAATCGAGGTATGTTAAAGCTTCTGTTAAGGGTCACGTGGGTCACGTGAGGCACTGCCTCAAAGGGCTTTCTGTAGATCTTTTGGGGGGGTCACGTGGTGACACGTGACCCTTCTTTTCTGTAGTTGTTTAGAAGATCTGTTAATCCCTTTCAGGAATTAAATTCCTCGTAGGGTTGAACCCTGACAATAATTTCAGAGGAATTAAATTCCTAGTTCCTTTTGAAGAGTTGAACTCTGAATCTTCTATAGGAATTAAATTCCTCATATATGTGAAAAACTGAATAGGGTTAAACCCTAATAAAAGCTTTAAGGAATTAAACCCACACTCTCTGTTAGAGAATTATTCTGGGGAATAAGATTAAGGGAATTAAATTCTTGTTGTTTTAACAGAACTAAGTTCTTAACTAGGGTTAAACCCTGATTCTTTTCGTTCTGAAGGAATTAAATTCCCATAACACAGGGTCAAGCCCGAATTTTATTTTAAAGGAATTAAATTCCTATAGTTCTGTGAGAATTAAATTCTCGTGCTTCCGTTCCCTCTCTATGTTTTGGATCTGCATGGCAGGATCTCGACCCATTGAGAATTAAATTCTCAACTTCAAGGGGAGATGTGCACTTTGCAGATCCTCTATCAAAGAGAGAAGCGCTTTCCAGAGGCTACGGATGAGAGTTCTTCCTAAATATGTTCTTCTGTTTTATATATCAGAGTTAAACTCTGTTGAGAATTAAATTCTCTTTTCTTTCAAGGAGCCTTCTCTTTCTTACCTAGGGTTTTCTTTTGCAGAAGATCCAAATTCCTCAAAGTATCAAGCTCTCTCCCTTTTCTTCCCTCTGCGTATGTCCCTCTTTTTTGTGTGTCTCGGCTCCTATTTATAGGAGAAGCAGCCGAGTCAATTAGTTTTTTGACGTATCTTCATTGAGAGATTTGATTTGCATCCATCATTCGTTCTGGACCTTTGGATTATTAGGTGAATTTTATTCACCATTGGATTTCAAATCCAGCGATTCTCCTTTGTGATTTCTGTTAGATTTAAAAGGGAAATCTTTCCAAGTTCAGGATTTTTCCATAGATAGATGATATTCAATCACTCTAAATCTTTGATTCGGTTGGTTCCAGATAATCGCTTTCCTTTGGAAAGATTTGAATCTCTTTCAGAATTTAATTCTGTTAACAAAATGGGCTTTGAAAGCCGGTCACGTGTAACCACGTGACCCTTGGTCACGTGTAACCACGTGACCCTTGGTCACGTGTGGGCACGTGACCCCCTTGTAACGAGCCCTTTTCTTCTTTTGCACTCTGCCTTCTTCTGCTGCTTAGCCGTCACGTGCCACCACGTGACCCCTGGTCACGTGTGAGCACGTGACCCTCGTCTGGAGTCTTTTTCTTGATTTATCCGGAGAATGAGTCTGATGTTTTGAGCGTCACGTGCCAACACGTGACCCTGGTCACGTGGGAGCACGTGACCTCTTCTGAAGCCTTTTCCTTGATTTGATCAGGGAACCAATGTGCCTATGCCGCTTGCTTTTAAATGTCACGTGCCGACACGTGACCCTGGTCACGTGGGAGCACGTGACTCTTTCTGAAGCCCTTTTCTTCGATGTAGTTGGGAAACTGAACTTGTCTTGCTGATGCTTTTAGGTGTCACGTGCCAACACGTGACTGCTGGTCACGTGTAAGCACGTGACCCTTTTCTGAAGTTTTTTCCATAAGCTTTTCTGATTTTAAATCAGGAAACATAGGGATATGATAACAACAGCCTCTTTGTAGAGACGGTTATCATTACAGGCTTCCAAGGTGACCTGGATGACAAGGTGGCTGTCAGAGTTATAGTTTTTCCTCTGACGAGGGGCAGTATTTTGGACAAGTGGTCCAAGCGGATACTGAGGGAGGCATGGCGCAGGATACTGATTAAGTTCAGTTGACGATACAGTCTGAGAAGTTTGGATTTGGAGTTCATTTATGAACTAGGTCCCATCAGACATCCAAACATATTCTAAGACAGGTATTTCTCATTTCGGGAGATGGCTTTCTCCGCGAACTTGAGATAAAGAGAGACATAGAAAGAAACATCTGAGCGGATCCACTCACTGAGGCTATTCCTCGAACGCATTAGTTTCGCAAACAGGTTTTGTGAGACTGATTGGTAGAGGAGTTGGGTGTTCGGTATCACACAGGCTGTGAGTATGCGACATCGCAATAATCAGCCTTGAGTGCAAGTGGGAGATTGTTGGAGATAGTGCCCTCAGAGTCAATTATTGGATCACAGGCACGTGATTGCAATGATTGAGGGAGGACCTATACCGGTAGGACAGTCTTGCTCAAGATGATAGTATGCTATCTGGTTTATCTTTATCATCGTGTACTGCTTTAGGTGACCTTACAAGTCACTATTGCACGTTGATAGAGCCCTTAGGATTCTTGCTTGACTGCCAGCAGTACGAGGGCGATCGTATACGTGGGAGCTGGGATCTATAAGCACATCCTTAAAAGGTCCCTAGTCGTAGGAGTTGCGAGACAGGGCATCGATACTCCAGAGTGGACTAGTGTATACAGTCGAGACCCCGACGAGGGGCAGTGGCCGGTCTCACAAGCCACTGGTGTTAGTTGGTTCACCTAAGATGTATACAGGTGCTCATTGGGTTATGAGTACACCGGACAGGACTCGCCGGGAACATGCTAGTTGGTCTTATACCAGACGTCAGATAGCAGTTCCCTGGTGACATGTGTACAGGTTAGTTCATCGACCTAAGATCGTCATTTGTCTCGTGTGAGTTCCCATTGTACTTTGATTACTATCCTACCACGCTCAAAAGAGTCGTGCAAACAGGTTTTAGTTGGATACAGTCCCGAGCCACATGGAGGCAGTGAGCGGATCTTCAGGGGTTCGTCTCTCCCGGTATTGGGGGTGAGGTCGCGCTGTGTCTAGGAGAGCCATTACACGAAGTCCTTGGCCAAGGCAGGAGATTTACTGGTAGGTATTCCAGTAGTATCTCAGGGTGTTCTGGGCTACACTCCGACACGACTTGTACCGCTTTTGGGGGTCTAACTTTTACCAACCCCCTAGGCCCGCCATGCGATGCTTATAGACGAACGGACCGGACTGTACGGATATTGTCACTGACAGGCTCGGTAGGGTGTCAGGATAAGTTCGCTCATCGACGTCCCTTTTGGTCAATACCTGGTAGCCCGTTACGTATGGCTAATACCTCTGACGTGCTAGTGGTTAAATCCACAGCCAAAGTATTGACGAGTCTTTAGAGTCCCCTACAGACAGTTGCTCAAGTTTCGGGCGAAACGCTGTAGAGGCCTTATGGAGATATGGCAGGGTTCGATCTTATACGTGCGGTATTGCACGGATCATGATCGGACGGATTATACTAGCGGACTTTGGTTTAAGCCGGATCCTAGTATTGTACAGTGTAGATTTTGTCTCATTGCATTTGTACTCAGTGGGAATACAAATGCGGGTATGTATATACGGTCGCGGGGTTTTTCTGTAATTTATTACGGGATCAGTTTTTTGAAGTTGCCAGTTTGCATTTCGTTTCGGCCAGTTTTCCTTTGTTCCTTCATGGCCGGTTTTTTCTGGTGGAGGGACTAATTTGCATATTTGCAAATTAGCATTGTGGAAGGGGGTTTATTTGTAAATGAGGGATTATGATGATAATAGCATCTTTGCTTTGTTTCTTTCATCATAGCTTGCATTAATGGTGATGGGCTTTGTGAAAGGATGGAATTGGAAATTGATGTGATCTTTTTTCTCATTATCATACACTTTCCCCACTTGTATTCTTTGATCAATTTTTTCCCTTCACCATTTTGTCATGGCCGGTCACATCTTTAAGAGAGGGTGAGATTTTTTGAGGGGGGAACTTGATCTCATTTCTTTTTCCTTGCTAGAAAAATGAGAGCACCATTTTTCTTCCAAACTTCTTCTTCACCTCCATCTAAATGGCAACTTCAACCCCAATAGAGACAAATGGATTCTACACTTTGCCTACAGCATCCTGGGGCACGTCGACTCGCCAACTTCGTGTTCGAGTTGCTTCGGTCCAGAGGTGGGAGCCCGTAAAAGAAGCCGGCGATGTGGTGCCCGTTCCGACGAGGAGAAGAAGACCGGAGATTCCGCGAGGAGATCGGAGTGGAGGCCGAAGACCGAAGGACACGGATCGCTCGGTATAGCATTCTATCCATTCTCGTATTTGCTAGGAGTAGGTTAATGGCCCGATCCGGGGTTTATAGTGCGCGATAGCGTCGGTTTACAAGTTTTGTAAAAGTTTTGTTTCCGCATTCCGGCGTCGGATTGACGGCCGGGGCGCTGCCGTGCCCTTACACCTTCAAGTAGTATCGAACACCACGATAAGGTGAAATAAATCCATGACTTGTATTGTAACCCGAATCGCCCAAATAGTATTTGCCTAAGAAACAAAATAATAGTTTATTAAATGTTTATTAGTTATTTAATCTTAATCGTATTTAACGAAGATATTTTGTACCTTCTAACACTTGCAAACCGTGTGGCGGTGGTAATGATCAAGCGTCCTTAAGGACGGTACAATCATTGGCTGCCCCTTCTCAACCAGCCAAGATATAGGTGAATTGTTTATCCGGAGTTACGGCTGCCAAAATATTTTGCGTAAGGCCCTTACGGCCCCTAAAATGCGGTATGTCATTTACGGGGACCATTGCATCTACATGTGTCTCATCGATCAGCCCAATACAATCCTACAACAAATTTCAAGTGCTGCTTTTGATTTCAAATGTCATTTACGAATAAAAATTAATACTTACCGAAAAGTATGGAACCAATGAGGATAATGGACGATTTCTGGAGGAGTAGCACCGGTTGGTTGCTTTATAAAACTGTTGCGAATAGAAAATATAGCGCTCAAGACATCATTAAAATAACGGCTAACTGTTTCACCGGATCTTACAAATTCCAGTCTCACAACTCTATTTTTAGCCTTGTGTCCTACTATATGAAGGAATATGGCTACTTGCTCTTTAATTGGTACATGAACGATGTCTTGCAAGATTCATAACTCCTTAAATAGTTGTGCTAGTTTGAGAAAAGGTATTTTACGCATTCGTAAATAATCAACACAACTAGTACTGTTATCATTCAATATCCGAAACATGTGCACATTTCTACATAAATGTCTTCTCCATGAAGGGTCTCTAGGAATGTTGCTATCTCTATTATGTTCGTTGCGCTTTAACAGAACATAAGCTTTTAGCGCAAGTACTACAGCAGTGGCACCTCCAATGCAAAGTCGTAAAATCATTTCCTCCAATTGTGAGCTCATCTACAATCGCAAATTAAATCAAAATATCACAACTAAACATGCAGTGAATAAATTCAAAGACACCAACCACAACCAATGCATTCGAAAACCATAATGATTCTAGCAGTAGGCTAAGACTCGAACAACATAGTTAAAATTGCATATGAATATTGGAAAAAATCAACATTTCCATACTTACAAAACCATCAACAACCAACACTGTCTCTCTGCATTTCTTTTTCATACACCTGATACACAGCTATGATGCATAAAACACAACTAGAACAATTTCAAGCAGGAGACATCCAATCCAAAAAATCCATCTGTGCAGAAAAAAATCTATCTATGCAGTTCAAAATTTCAGCTAAAAACAAGTGAGTTTTACCTTTACAGCTATAACGGCTGAAGATCGGGCTGATATCATCGAAGTGATCACCGTCGTTGAAGCGACCGACCTGATCGTCGAAGAAAACAACCAAGTAGAACCGACCGGTCTCGTGGTCGTCCAACTCATCACCATCGTCGAACCGACCACCAAACCCCAAATCGAGCTCGTCGAACTCACACCGCGTCGAACTCACCACCAAACCTCAAATCGAGCTCGATCTGTTCTTAGATTAGGGGAGGTTTTCTTGTAAGGCTGCGAACTAGGGTTCGTCGCACCACGGTTGTCATCTTCGAGACCACGTCGTCGAATTCCACCAAACCCCAAATCGAGCTCGATTTGTTCTTAGATTGAGGGATGTTTGCTTGCAAGGCTTCGAAGTAGGCTTTGTCGAACCACGATGGTCATCGGCGAGATCGCGACATTGAATTTTGATAAGGAATCGTTGATTTCGCCGATCTCGAAGAGAAAAATAAGAAAGAAAAAGAAACTGAGCGAGTAACATTTATTGTGTAAAGAAGAGAGAAGGAATTGTTTATTGTGGAAATGAGGACATGGCTTTGGATTTTTCTCAGATTTGTGTTTTTTTCAAGAGTTCAGGATCCGGCCTACATGGCACAAAATCCATGCAATTCTTATTTGCCCAACCAAACAAAGAATTAAGGAATCTTAAGAATTTTAGAATCCAAAACTCACAATCCCCCACCCCCCAAAATCTTGCAACCAAACATGCCCTAAAGGTATTCATGGAACATGCTATAAATCTTGACAGCCTGCACAAGTAAATAAACATATATTCAATTAAGTTTACTAATTTCAAACGAAATGGCAGCACAGACCACATACCATCCTTCTTGAGAGAAAAAGGAGGTTATATCAATATGCAAAAGTTGTGGTTCAAGAAGTCAAAACCAAAGGATTGTTTAAATGCCTATGTTTATAGAAGTTGGTTTTAAAAATAATAAATACTTGCATGACAAAGCAATTCTGAAAATTGGTTTATAAGGAATGGACCTGTCCAAAGAATACATACAATGCAAGAAAAAACAATTTTACTCGACAATTGCTTACAGATATAAGAAGATGAGGAAACTGATTTATTTAATGAATAGATCGACAAAAACACACTAATATATGAGCTAAACCAGAGAGAGATCTACAACAAAATTTATGGCTTGTTTGGATATGGAGTTAAGTTAGCATTACCAGACTTTAATAAACAAATCTAAACCTAACTCCAAATCCAAACTATGCCCTGTTTGGTTCTTGTTTTGGTGTTAAAAAATTATAGTTATCTAAACTCCAAAATTAAAACAATCAAAGTTTACAAAACTCCAATCAAATCTAATAAGTTTCCTAAACTCCAAAATATGTGAAGAAAGCACTCTCCAAAACAACATTTTAGAGTTTAGAAAACTCAAAAGCCTAACACCTATCAAGTTAGAGACTTCAGTTTCCATCTCTACCGCCAATCAAAATTAAACTCTAGCTCTCCTGACTCCATATCCAAACAGGCCATTACTAGAATTTGTTGGCAACACCACCACATAAATCGAATTGAGAGCACTGACAGGATTTTCCTTGGAGATACCAAGACTCATCCATCATCTGATGGAACATAGAAACCAACAGGCCATTATAATCAGATATCATAATTTAGACATTAAAAAATGAGATTAAAAGAAAACCCGCTAATTCACACACCTCAGTAGCCCATGTACCATCAATAAAGCATTCCTGACCCCCAATACCAATCTCCATCGATTTAAATGCTTAGATTTAGCAAACAACAATACAAGAAGATGATACATTTGAAGCCAAAAGATTTTGCTTTGAGGATTAGCAAGCATCAAAGAAAAAGTTTTTCATTTAATGATCGAACGGCCGATCTAATGCGATTTTATAAAAAACACAGAAGCAAACACCATTAAAAAACAGAGAGACTAACACATGAAACCATAGATAGATCCCATCGGTTCAAAAGGCAAAAGTAAGTCAGCCGCCGAAGCCGTAGAGGGTCCTGCCCTGGCGCTTGAGGGCGTAGACGACGTCCATGGCCGTCACCGTCTTCCTCCTGGCGTGCTCCGTGTAGGTGACGGCGTCGCGGATGACGTTCTCGAGGAAGATCTTGAGGACGCCGCGGGTCTCCTCGTAGATGAGGCCGCTGATGCGCTTCACCCCTCCTCGCCTCGCGAGGCGGCGGATGGCGGGCTTGGTGATCCCTTGGATGTTGTCCCTCAGGACCTTCCTGTGGCGCTTGGCCCCTCCCTTGCCCAGCCCCTTACCTCCTTTCCCTCGACCCGACATCTCTTGCTACCTATCTGCTGCTGCTGCTGCTGCTGCTGCTTTGATTGAAAAATTAGGGTTACGATTTGAGGATTTGGAGATGTGATGGAGATAAGGGGAAGAAGCTGGCGATTTTATAGAGAGAGAGAGATGAGGAGGTTTTGGATTTTTGGTTTGCAGTTGTGGGAAATTTTGGCGCTTGGAAATTGGCGAAGGAAGCACGATCCGCGGCTGAATGGATCTGGTACGGTTGGATTAAGGATCGACGGTTTGGAATTGAGATACTGAGTTGGTGCGGATCGATGGCCTGGCCGTGATTTAGTGTCTTCGTATGGGAATTCTCCCTATTTCAAATGGTTAATTGTTAAATAATACTCCCCAATCTTGTACATTTTAAAAGAAAAATCAATAATACCCATAAACAGCTCCGTTCGGTTGACCGTCAAATCTATCACCACTTTAAACAAAATACATACGGTTTGGACTTTAAGATACTTAGGTGCTGCAAAAAAATCAATAAGGTGCATAAATGCAAAATAGGTGAAATATCGAGTTCCTTCGAAGACATCCGATAAAATTGGAATGATACAAAGAGGATTAGCATGGCCCCTGCGCAAAGATGACACGCAGGAATCGAGATGAAACATTGAGGCGTTACTTAGCAGTTAACCGTATTTGAAATCTCCGATATTCTCTTCTGCTAGCATTTCGCACGTGTGATGCACTTGAGCACATTATCTCTACTAAGGGTTTCAAACAGGTCGGATCAGATCATAATCGGGATCGGATCATAATCGGGTGAGGTCATGTTTGACCCGTCCGAAAAAATTGGGTTAGGGTTAAGACTCATACCCGACCCGGTTTAATATTCGAGTCGGGTCATAATCACGTCACTCGACCTAAGTTCTTTCATTGCTTTTTTTTATTTTATGTATAAGCGATACAGATTAACTATCGTAAATCTGACCTTCATGAGTAAATTTGTGTACATTCAAACAGATATAACCCAAAAATGCCAAAAAATGAGAGAAAACAAACAATTTGGGGAAATTGCATTCGGATCAACGAGTCGATGAGGATCACGATACATGACCCGCACCCAACCCGTTTATTTAGCGGGTCGGTTGGGTTGACCCGGCCCACTTAAAAACTTAGCTAATTTCTGATAGTGTTCGGGTTGGGTTATCGAATTGGGTTATTTTAACAACCCTAATCTCTATTACCTCAGCTATTGCAGGACAAAAGGAAGCGAGTCATTTAATTTTGATATTGATTGGTGACATGGTTTCTTTATTTTTCAAGGAAATTAAAAAAAAAGCCATTGTTATAATTTTAAGAAGGTTCGGTTAATTTGGTTCATGAGTTTTAGTCAAGGGTCGAGCCATGGTCGCTGCCATAGAGAGAGAGAGAAAAGAAACACTCATCATGCACTCTAATCTAGATCAGAATGGTTAATCACTTTATCTAATCAGGATGGATCCCGCTGTTTCCTCGAATTCTCCTCCAAACCCAAAACGAGAATTAGTCGGGATAATCTAAAATCACCCGAGGAGTAATCCTACTCATCAGTGGGAATCGGGATCCAACTATCATCGCATGATAACTTGATGGAAGCCACTCAAGTCACCACACTCCAGAAGGTATGCGCATACCTGGCAAGTTTTCTGTATGTTTGAAACTCCCGATGTGATTTTTACCCCAAGTGGTTCATGACCTTGACAAAGGCCAACAAATCATAAACCACAAGTCAAGTTCAACCCGTCATTATCCAAGATTAATCTAGACCCACCCGTACTAACCCTTGACAAAGGCCAACAAGGTTATACGACTGTCCTAGATAATCGCAACACTATGCAACAGACAAGCAATATCCAGCTACCGTACACTACGCCTTGACAAAGGCCAACAAACGCAGCACGAATACTAGGAACTACTCGAAAGAAATGACGGAAGGCTATGGCTGGTTTTTGGCGAAAAACCTTTAACGTAATGAACTTGATATCGTTGAAAGAATCCAAGTGTTTTTACAAATATATAGCGGCGAAAACTCTTGCTAAAGAGGTCACTCGCGGTGAAGGGATCTTGGCTCTTTTCTCGTCGAATGAGGTGCAGGATATTCCAAACTGAATACCACGATGCTGTAGGGTTCCTAGGCACTCTCAAGAGGTCCCTCAAGGCATCAACCATGCCAATTTTAAATTTTATGAGTGCCGAGAAACCCTAATACGGATCGTCGACTAGAATTTTAGACGAAACAATAAACTAGTTAACATATTAACTAAAAGTAGGAAACTACAACCTTTGTAGATCCGGTTATCCACTTCCTTAGCTCCTCGTAGTTGTCCCCTCGCTGTCCATCTCGGATCCGGGACTCTCGCATCGGCTTCATCGGAGAAATAAGCGGACAAGTCGTCGGCTACGATACCGAAGATGATCTACGTCAGGTTGCACAAGATCAAGCTCCAACTTCACCAAGTTGTGAAACTTGTGAAGAAAACACCCTATTCTACTTGGCAAGAGGTAGAGGGTGAAGAAATAGGAGGTGGGTTCACTTTAGAATTGGATTTCTCACACTTTTGCACAAGTTGCCATTGATGGGCTTAAGCTTTCTTTCTTGATGAAGATGATGAAGAAGAAGAAAGAATATGATAAGTCTTGCTTTTAAAATGAAAATAAAATCAATACTTATCATATGCTAACCATGGTAAAGTGTAGAGAATAGATCATGGTTAGTTAGAATGGTTAGGGTTAAGGATGAAGACAAAATGGTCACTTGGTCAAAGCTTCATGAAGTTTCAACAAGCTTCATGAAAGAAAGAAACCATTTTGTTTTCTAATATCTTTTTTCACAAAAATGAAAAGATAAATAATTATGTGAAAATATGAAACCCTAACCATTCACTAAACATGGTTTAAGTCTTTACACAAATCCAAGTGAGTATGTATCATCAAACATGATACAATCAAGTGCACACAAAATATATCACATATACAATGTGCTTTTCAAGTGAGAAAATCCCTTTAAAGTGAACCAATACTAGTTAATGCAAAGTAATATATCAAATATATAATTATACATTAAATCATTAAATCAACACTTGATTCAATGATCCGGTCATGTCGCACATAACCGACTAGTATACAATGTATCGATTTATCGAATCAATGATTCGATAACTAGGTTATATCGCATACAACCAATCGAAACATTCATCGCGAGAATTGAATACGGTATCACATACACGCATTATTCTCGGTCCCGCACATATCTCATATGCGCTCCTATCTCGTTTCGCTTGAGCCAGGAAACCTCTGTGTAGGACTCTAAAGACTCGTCAATATGCCGGTAGCAGATGATGATCATATCAATCACCCACAAGCCGCAAGCGGTCTGCTAAACGTAACGGCCATCCGGGTATTGAGCGATCAGAATATCGACGAGCTAGCCCGCTCACACTCCTGTGAATCCAATCAGTAACACTTACCGTACAGTCCGGTCTGTTCGTCTGATATGTCGCATATCAAGTCTAGGGGTGGTAAACGTCAGACCCCAGTAACCGATAAGTCGTGCCGATGTGAGGCTCATAACGGGTCGAGAAACTACTGGTAACACTTACCAGCAGATCTCTGATCAGCCCTGGCCAGGGACTTCCCTGTTACGGCCAATCGAGCACAGCGCAACATCAACCCCCAATACCGGGAGAGACGAAACCCCTCCTATCGCTCATTGCCTCCATGTGACTCGGGACTGTACCCAAAGACCACCGTTTTGCACGCCCTCATGGACGTGGTAAGGTGGAGATCAAAGCACAGTGGGAATCACACAAGACTCTATGACGATCTCGGGTCTACAGACTAACCTGTACTAGTGTCACCTGAGAACTGCCATCTGACGTGAGGTATAATACCATCTGGGAGTTCTCGGCGAGTCCGTCCAGTGTACCCAGTCTCCACTGAGCACCCGTATACCATCTCTGATATCAAACACCAATGGATATGGGATCAGCCATCGCCCATCTCATGGGTCGAGAGGCGTATACGCTAGTCTACACTGGTATATCGATGCCCCGTCTCGATACACCCACGACTAGGGACCTTGAAGGATGTACTTATGGACTACCATGTCCCCACTAGTATGATCTGCATCATAGTCCAGGTAGTCAAGTACACATCCTAAGGGCTTTATCAACATGTAACTATAAGACAGTTCAAGGAGACTAGTAAACATGTTAAGATAAAGAGAAACCAGATAGCATACTATCATATCGAGCAAGAAAGTCATCTCTATATATGTCCAAGCATCCAATATAATATACATCATCTGTACAATACTGGCCTCTAGGGCATACATACAACTAACAATCTCCCACTTGCACTAGGGCCAGCTGCTGTAGTATCGCATACCGAGCATCCCGAAGAGTCTCTCAAACTGTATCTGGGGAATGACCTTCCTGAGTGGATCCGCCGTATTGTTCTTCGTGTCAACCCTCCTGACCTCGATCTCCCGGCGATCAACTATCTCCCGGATCAGGTGATACCGCCTTAGAATATGCCTGGATCGCTGATGGGACCTAGGTTCTTTGGCCAAAGCCACCGCTCCATTGTTATCGCAATACAAAGGTATTGGATGCTCAATGGATGGAACCACTCCAAGTTCAATAATGAACTTCTTGATCCAGACAGCCTCTTTGGCAGCATCGTTGGCAGCGATGTATTCAGCCTCCATCGTCGAGTCTGCCACGGTTTCCTGCTTGGAACTCTTCCAGCTAACCGCCCCTCCGTAAAGGGTAAAGACAAATCCCGACTGCGACTTAGAGTCGTCCTTATCACTCTGGAAGCTCGAATCGGTAAAGGACTCCACTTGGAGTTCTCCGTTACCATACACCAAGAGCATCTCTTTAGTCCTTCGCAAGTACTTGAGAATGCTCTTCACAGCTGTCTAGTGACTCTCTCCAGGATCAGCTTGATACCTACTCACTACACTTAGTGAGTATGCTACATCGGGTCTGGTACATAGCATCGCGTACATGATAGAACTTACAGCCGAAGCATAGGGTATCCCTTGCATGCGAGCTCTCTCCAAATCAGTCTTGGGAGACATCTCTTTGGAGAGAGTGACTCCAGAAATCGTGGGTAAATTCCCACGCTTGGATTCTTCCATACTAAACCTCTTTAGTATGGTGTCAATGTACCTGGATTGGGACAATCCCAATATCCGTTTAGATCTATCTTTATAGATCCTTATTCCCAATATGCAGGAGGCATCACCAAGATCTTTCATTGAGAATCTTTGTGATAAGAAGAGCTTGACCGATTGCAGCATAGGAATATCATTTCCTATCAAGAGTATGTCGTCCACGTACAATACGAGGAAGACAACCTTACTCTCTGCTACCTTCTTGTAGATACAAGGTTCATCTGGATTTTTGACGAAATCAAACTCTTTGATAACGTCGTCAAAGCAGATGTTCCAACTCCGCGATGCTTGCTTTAATCCATAAATGGATTTAAGCAGTTTGCACACCTTCGCGCTGCTCCCACTATCTACGAAGCCCTCTGGCTGAGTCATGTACACGCACTCTTCTAAATCACCGTTTAGAAAGGTGGTCTTAACATCCATTTGCCAGATTTCGTAGTCATGATATGCAGCGATGGCAAGCATGATTCGGATGGATTTAAGCATAGCCACTGGAGAAAAGGTTTCGTCATAGTCCACACCTGGTCTTTGACGAAAACCCTTTGCTACAAGTCTAGCTTTGAAAGTCTCCACTTTCCCATCTACACCAAGTTTCTTCTTGAAGATCCACTTGCTCCCAATGGGTTTTACCCCTTCAGGAGCAACTTCCAAAGTCCATACTTTGTTGGTGTACATGGATTCCATCTCGGACCGCATAGCATCCAGCCATTTCACTGAGTCCCTACTCGTGATGGCCTGCTCGAAGCTAGTTGGGTCATCATCCTCCATAATGCAATCCTCGCATCCACCGTCAATGAGAAAACCGTAGTATCTCTCAGGTGGACGAGATACCCTACTAGATCGGCGGAGAGGCTGGGGTTCGTCGAGTTCTACTGAATCCTCTGGTTCTACCAAGTCTTCTGTTACAGTTTGTGTTGCTGGAACCTCTTCCAGTTCTACCTCAATGCTACTTGTCTGTTTCATAAGAAAACTCTTTTCTAAGAATGTGGCATGTCGAGAAACAAACACTTTTTGTTCCTCAGAGTGGTAGAAGATATACCCTCGCGAATGTTTGGGATATCCAACAAACTTACATAGAACAGACCTTGCCTCGAGCTTGTCCGGATTTTGTGTTTTAACATAGGCCGGACAACCCCATATCTGAATAAAATTAAGACATGGTCTCTTGCCATTCCATATCTCATATGGAGTGGTAGGCACTGATTTGGTTGGAACTCTATTCAATAGGTATGCAGCAGTCTCCAGTGCATATCCCCAGAAGGAAATAGGTAACTCAGCTGCACTCATCATAGAGCGCACCATATCTAATAGGGTGCGATTTCTCCGCTCCGATACACCGTTGTGCTGTGGTGTATAAGGAGGAGTAAGCTGAGAGAGAATCCCATTCTCTTTTAGATAATCTCTGAATTCGTTACTTAAGTATTCTCCTCCTCGATCAGATCGAAGGATCTTAATACTTTTGCCCGTTTGGTTCTCTACTTCTTGTTTATATTCTCTAAATTTCTCAAAAGCTTCTGATTTGTGTTTCATCAGGAACACATATCCGAATCTAGAGAGATCGTCAGTGAATGTAATGAAGTACGAAGAACCATCCCTGGCATGTGTAGACATGAGACCGCATACATCACTATGTATTAGTCCCAAGAGTTCGGTAACTCTTTCTCCGTGTCCAGTAAACGGAGTTTTGGTCATCTTGCCTTTGAGACATGACTGGCAAGTGTCATAAGATGAAAATTCAAACGAATTTAAATATCCATCCTTATACAACTTAGCTAGTCGTGTCGCATTGATGTGACCCAGTCTACAATGCCACAAGAAAGATCCGTCCATCTCAAAACTCTTCCTCTTGTGTGTGTTTTGTAAATTGAGGACTGCATTTTGATTGAGAATGAATATGCCATTATACATCGAGCCTGATGCAATCAACTTTTGATCTAGGAATATGTTCATAACATTATCCTTTACTACAAAATTATATCCTTCTTTACTTAATAAAGGAACTGATATAATGTTGCACATCATGTTCGGTATATAATAGCATTCATTTAGAATCAGTGTATCACCGCTTGGTAATACTAGGTGATATTCGCCAACTGCTTTGGCTGCAACATTTGCCCCATTCCCAACTTGAACGGAATGATCACCCTCTCCCAGTTCTCTACCTTTCCGCAGCCCATGTAACATCTTACATATGTGGGATCCTGATCCGGTATCTAATACCCAGGACGTAGGGTGAACTGAGAAACAGTTCTCAATGACAAACACACCCGAAGATGATGCATCAACATGCATGTTCTCCGTTTGGGCGGTGTGAGAATCCAGATATTCTCCTGTTTCCTGTTCATTCTTATAACACTTATAAGATAGAACGGGTTCAACGTTCCCCTGCACAGTATAACATGCGGGTTCGTTCAATACATCCATATTATTATCTTTATTAGGGCATGACATGGTCGCTACCTGGAGAGAGAGAGAAGAAAACACTTTAGCGTAAGCTCGTGCAAGATCAGATTGGTTATTATCTTATCTAATCAGGATGGCTCCCACTGGTTTTTATCAAATCTTCCTTCAAACCCTAAAAGGAAAGACTAGCCGGGATTAATTACACACTACAAGTTCGCCAATCTTTCAGCCAGGCCAGTATCGGTACTTTGAGGGAGGTCCCCCGTGCTTTCGCACGAACCTAATTAATGTAAACCTCGTTTTCCCAGAGGCGTAACCCCGTTGACACCTTTCTAGACACCTACTCGATCAGCTAATTGCAATGTGTAAAACTCTCCCAGGAGTAACTCTTACTCGCAGTGGGTATCGGGATCCAAGTATCTCATAGAAGGTATGCAATCTCATTGCAAATTTCAACACTTGAAATTCCCGATAATGCTTTTGCCCCTAGCGTCCTGTGACCTTGACGGAGGCCAAACTACCCACAGGGCGCTAGTCAAGTTCAACCCGTCATTTCTTGATCGAATTAAACCCACCAGTACGACCCTTGACGGAGGCCAAACTACGTCGTACGAATACCCTAATCCAATCGCATCATATGCTGGCAGATAAGCACTAGTTAGCTACCATACACTACGCCTTGACGGAGGCCAAACTACCGCAGCATGAATACTAAATAGTACTTATCTGAAATGACGGAGGGCTACGCAGGTTTTTCTGAAAACCATGAGCGTAATGAACTTGATATCGTTGTAGAATCAAATGAAGTTTTGAAATGGAATGATTTTGAGGCTTTTCTAGTTTTGCTAAAGGGGTCACTCCTGGTGAAGGGATCGTCGGCCCTTTCCTCGTCGAATGAGGTGCGGGATATATCATATATATCACTGTGCAAAGCAGAAACTATAGAGGCAATCAAAAACAAACCGAGTGTGCAGCATCTGTCAGTTATTGCTAAAGGAGTCACTCCCGGTGAAGGGATCTCGGTCCTTTCCTCATCGAATAAGGTGCAGGGTATATCATATATACCGCTATGCAAAGCAAGAACTGTACCTACCTGTTTTATTTTGAAATTCGATTCTACAACATCTTTAGGTTTCTTTTATTTCATTAATCACATTAATGAAGTCCCATCATTTAAGTCACCTAAACATCACAGATAAATACGACGTACACTTATGCCATCCGCATTCGCCTCGATGTCCCCTCGTGCACCGTTAGGTTAGGTAACTAACGACAGAGCAGGGCAGGGCTAGTGCGGGTGCAAAACATAAGTAACGTCTATATAATATATAATATATACTATATACTGTATCTATCATAGAACATCACATGATCTCATCACAGATATCGCAGCAGAAGAAACATATGAAACATTGGATATACTAGGACGTCCGTGTTTTCAATACGAGCCATTATAAAACACGGATTCCACGGTCGTGATGCCAATCCCACACCCCTAGACCCCTACGAGAGCGGCAAGCAACCCTACCAATTCTAGGGTTAGGAGACCCGGACTCGACTCCTCGAGATGGTCCCCCACTGGACCCTAGAACCCGGTTACTTGTGCTCCCCTCCTTGGGTCTATCCTAATGCGGAAAAGTAAATAATATACAAAAGGTGACAACTTCCGCAACCTGGAAGTGCCCCAAAAAAAAGAATATTACATACAAGTTTTTACATGAATGAAAATGAAAAACACTCATCTCACATAAAAACCCCCGGCTATTCAAACACGACTATCCAATATAACATATCCAGTAACACATAACATCACATGTCATCAACGTAAGTAAATATGCGCATCCCAATTGTCGTTGACATACAGCAACGAAACCGGCGATATCACATATTACACTTACGGTCACAGAAAAGAAAGTGTAAAACTACAACAGTTGGAATCCGCAACCTCTTTAGACATCGCATGCCTAATCAAATGAAATACTTAGACATCACATGCCTACCAATTATAAACCCTGCATTTTAGTCCCATTATCGAAAACTCTTTTCAATATCAAGTGAGACTAAACCGCTAGATTTATAACATTCATCCAGTTATCTCATAACTATTTGTGAATTCCAATTATTGTATCGCATTCCAGATAAATAGAAAATATTAAACTTTCCGATTGAACATTCGAATACCCAAGTTTTCCCGAAACCGTTCAACACATGAAATAAGTTCAAAGACATTCACTTCATGCCTCAGTACCAACGGTCCAGCCGTAGAAGGGTCAAGCCAACGCCTCACATGTGGCACGCCGTACTGCCCCAAACCCGAAGGTTCAAAGGGCAGTTCAAGACGGTCACATAATCGAGTTAAGGTTTGTTGTCTTCTAGAGGGTCCATCGCGTTACTTGCACTACTTAGAACGTTCTTAAACTACGGAAAGATCCAACACTTGGAAATTTCCCGACAGAGGAAAAATTGGGTATTTATATCCGGTCGAACTTTTTAACATATTCAAAAATTATCCGGAAAACACATAGACAAGTTTAGACAATCCGATCGAATCTACGAACTCCCAATACAACCCAGAAATTTCAACTCTATAATAAATATTAAAAATTCCCAGGAAAACCAGCACTGCAAAGTAGGAGTTACTGTGCAAAATTCAATGCATGATAAGACAAATAGGCCGCGGAATCGCCGCACAATCCAAGCCTGTGCCGCGGAACCGCGGCGGCTTGATGGAATTAGGGCATCGAATTTTACAGTAACTCTTAGATATTCCTGCTGATCTTTCTGCATATTTTTAATTCTCAAAAAACCACAATTTTCAAAAATTTACAGAGAGCAATTTTTGGGTTAGGGTTTCGGTTCGTTCGGATTTCAAACGTCGTCTAGACTTCGCCTAAGGCTCTAGCTAGGCTCTGATACCACTGTAGGGTTCCTAGGCACTCTCAAGAGGTCTCTCAAGGTATCAGCCATGCCAATTTTAAATTTTATGAGTGCCGAGAAACCCTAATACGGATCGTCGACTAGAATTTTAGGCGAAACAATAAACTAGTTAACATCTTAACTAAAAGTAGGAAACTACAACCTTTGTAGATTCGGTTATCCACTTCCTTAGCTCCTCGTAGTTGTCCCCTCGCTGTCCATCTCAGATCCGGGACTCTCGCATCGGCTTCATCGGAGAAATAAGCGGACAAGTCATCGGCTATGATGCCGAAGATGATCTACGTCGAGGTTGCACAAGATCAAGCTCCAACATCACCAAGTTGTGAAACTTGTGAAGAAAACACCCTATACTACTTGGCAAGAGGTAGAGGGTGAAGAAATAGGAGGTAGGTTCACTTTAGAATTGGATTTCTCAAACTTTAGCTCAAGTTGCCATTGATGGGCTTAAGCTTTCTTTCTTGATGAAGATGATGAAGAAGAAGAAAGAATATGATAAGTCTTGCTTTTAAAATGAAAATAAAATCAATACTTATCATATGCTAACCATGGTAAAGTGTAGAGAATAGATCATGGTTAGTTAGAATGGTTAGGGTTAAGGATGAAGACAAAATGGTCACTTGGTCAAAGCTTCATGAAGCTTCAACAAGCTTCATGAAAGAAAGAAACCATTTTGTTTTCTAATATCTTTTTTCACAAAAATGAAAAGATAAATAATTATGTGAAAATATGAAACCCTAACCATTCACTAAACATGGTTTAAGTCTTTACACAAATCCAAGTGAGTATGTATCATCAAACATGATACAATCAAGTGCACATAAAATATATCACATATACAATATGCTTTTCAAGTGAGAAAATCCCTTTAAAGTGAACCAATACTAGTTAATGCAAAGTAATATATCAAATATATAATTATACATTAAATCATTAAATCAACACTTGATTCAATGATCCGGTCATGTCGCACATAACCGACTAGTATACAATGTATCGATTTATCGAATCAATGATTCGATAACTAGGTTATATCGCATACAACCAATCGAAACATTCATCGCGAGAATTGAATACGGTATCACATACACGCATTATTCTCGGTCCCGCACATATCTCATATGCGCTCCTATCTCGTTTCGCTTGAGCCAGGAAACCTCTGTGTAGGACTCTAAAGACTCGTCAATACGCCGGTAGCAGATGATGATCATATCAATCACCTACAAGCCGCAAGCGGTCTGCTAAACGTAACGGCCACCCGGGTATTGAGCGATCAGAATATCGACGAGCTAGCCCGCTCACACTCCTGTGAATCCAATCAGTAACACTTACCGTACAGTCCGGTCTGCTCGTCTGATATGTCGCATATCAAGTCTAGGGGTGGTAAACGTCAGACCCCAGTAACCGATAAGTCGTGCCGATGTGAGGCTCATAACGGGTCGAGAAACTACTGGTAACACTTACCAGCAGATCTCTGATCAGCCCTGGCCAGGGACTTCCCTGTTACGGCTAATCGAGCACAGCGCAACATCAACCCCCAATACCGGGAGAGACGAAACCCCTCCTATCGCTCATTGCCTCCATGTGACTCGGGACTGTACCTAAAGACCACCGTTTTGCACGCCCTCATGGACGTGGTAAGGTGGAGATCAAAGCACAGTGGGAATCACATAAGACTATATGACGATCTCGGGTCTACAGACTAACATGTACTAGTGTCACCTGAGAACTGCCATCTGACGTGAGGTATAATACCATCTGGGAGTTCTCGGCGAGTCCGTCCAGTGTACCCAGTCTCCACTGAGCACCCGTATACCATCTCTGATGTCAAACACCAATGGATATGGGATCATCCATCGCCCATCTCATGGGTCGAGAGGCGTATACGCTAGTCTACACTGGTATATCGATGCCCCGTCTCGATACACCCACGACTAGGGACCTTGAAGGATGTACTTATGGACTACCATGTCCCCACTAGTATGATCTGCATCATAGTCCAGGTAGTCAAGTACACATCCTAAGGGCTTTATCAACATGTAACTATAAGACAGCTCAAGGAGACTAGTAAACATGTTAAGATAAAGAGAAACCAGATAGCATACTATCATATCGAGCAAGAAAGTCATCTCTATATATGTCCAAGCATCCAATATAATATACATCATCTGAACAATACTGGCCTCTAGGGCATACATACAACTAACAGATGCAAAGCAAAAGAATCGACTATAGTGAAGTTGTTAAAACGACGCAAACTTTCACTTAAGAGGTCATTCCCGATGAAGCGATCTCGGCTCTTGCCTCGTCGAATGAGGTGCTGGATATTCTGAACCGAATACCACTGTGCAAAGCAAAAGGAAAACATCTTGCAACAACAGTTTTTCAAAATTGGTTCCAACAACATCATATAGGTTTGTTTTTCCTTGCGTTAATCAGAATCAACGCAGTCTCATCAATTATTCCATATCACACCATAGAAAATGAACGAAAATATATGATGTACGTATATGCCATCCGCATTCGCCACTGGGCCCAGTCATCACCCGTTAGGTTACTTAACTAACGACAGAACGGGGGCTGGACTAGCGCGGGTGCAAAACATATACAACATCTACTAGTATATATATAAATATATATAACAATCGTCGCAGGCATGATATAAAGCAACATCACAGAATCTCATCCAAGCAACACAAAGTGGTGGATAATCTTGGAGCCCCGGGTTTCACTTGAGCCGCAAATGAGCCCCAGCGTTCCCTGTCGTGTGGATAGCCTGTGCAATGAAAACCTAGACCCCTACGAGTGCGGCAAGTTACCCGCCAATCCCAGAAGCGAGGCAACCCCAATCAACAACATGAATGGGTCACCCAGCACTTCACGGAATCCGGTAACTTAAGCACCCCTCCGTGGGTCAACCTATACCCCCTACGAGTGCGGCAAATAGCCCGCCAATTCTAGAGTAAGGCCCCCTCCGTCTCAACGCCATGGGATGCGGACCCGTTACCCTCTAGAACTCGGCTATTCGTGTACTCTATCACGGGGTAATCCTAGTACAGAAAAGAAAATAATATGTACAAGGGTGACATCGACCTCTACCCGGTCGTGCCCCAAACAAATAATATACAAACGGGCAGTGACGGCAGTCCACATGTCGGACGCTCGCCCCGCAATATCAAATGTACAAATGAATCTAAATTGTACTAATATTGCACCCAAGCTATCCACTACGACGATTCAACCACAATCACAGCACAACACAGAACATCAACGTGAATGTCACGTTCGCAAACCCGTCTAAAAGAACATATAGCAATTAGACGAGTTGTACCGCTCTAATGACATTCACGGTCGCAGTTAGTAATGCATGTACTGTAAACATTTAAACAGTGTTAAATTATTGACTTCGAAACACCCCAAATTGCCCCTGAACAAAAGATAACATAATATCCAAAATGGGAAAAACAAACAATACCACTAAACCAATATTCCAGTGACTAGATTACCCTGCAAAACTCAAGTCCCAACTCCCCTAAAAAACCGGCGACATCCGTTTTTTAGCAAATCTTGCCGGGTCAAAACAGGTGAATGGGGCTCGTTTTTGCAGGGTGTTCTAGTTGTCACAAAAATAGCCTTCTGCAATGGCTTAAAATTTTTTTGAAGACTGAAATTTCGACAGAACCTGGAATATGCAGTGTACTGTTTCGGGGTTGTTTCGGTTTCGATACTTTAACATCGTCTAAAACTGATAGTAAGGGGTTTATGGGTTGGATCTGATACCGTGTTGGGTTAGGGTAGCGTCCTGGCCATCAAACCATGGCCAAATGCGGAACAAAAATTTTCTAAACTGGCGCTACCATGACCCGATGCCCGGATCTACTCTAAACCCTATACTAGCAAGCAATATAAAGAAGTTAGAAAGGTTATACCGAGTTGATCCGTGTCCTTTGATCTTCAACCATTTTCCCAAGCTCCTAGAGGTTTCTTGATCAAGCTTGGTCGCCGGTCTCCCTCCATCGAAGATAATCCACCCGAGAGATGTAGTTATAGCTCTAGCTTCACATAATGGATGCAAGTGAAGCAACTAAGGTTTCTAGGATGCCAATCTAGAAAGCCTAGGATGTAGTGTGTGAACTAAGTGTAGGTCTATCTCATCTTACATCCTCTCATGTTTCTCAACTCATGAGAGGGTTGAGAGGAGGTGGAGAATGAAGGTGGAGGCAACCATAGAAAATCAAAAGAGGAGTGAAGCACAAAATGGTGAAGAGAACAAAGCATGCTCAAGAGAAAGCCAACCATAAAAAATAATGAAGCTCTCATGAGAAAGAAAATCAAGCATGCTAGGTTTTGTAAAACAATATCTTTCATTTTAAAAAAACAACCCATACTTGAATAGTATGCACAAATGAATTAATAATTCATTTGTGCACACTATGCAAGCATAGTCATCACCATACTCCTCATTTTCCAATTTCCACTTCATTTACCATTTTCTAAAAAATGGTCAAATCCAAAAATGAGGTGGCCACCTTCTAGAATGTTTTCCGGATAAAATACGGATTACATTCTACTGTATATACATACCTGCATTCGTACCGAAATACGAATAGCTTAAGAGATAGAATAACACAAAGAACATAATATTAGAATATACGTATCGAAATACATATACGTAAATTATTAAATCTGTAGGGTTACTAGGCACTCTAACAAGGTTCTACAAAGCATCAAACATGCCCGATTAAAATTTTAGCCGTGCCTAACAACCCTAAACAAGATCTTTGCTAGAAAATTAGGGTTTCACATGCAAGTAAATAGCATCTACGACTAAGTGAATACGAAATACAACCTTTGTAGATCGGTCCTTCACTTCATTAGCTCCTTGTTGAAGTCCCTTCGCCGCGAGCGTGGTTCTCCCGGTCTCTTGCATGGCTTCACGAGGCGAAAGAAGCGTCATTGCTTGAAATCTTCGAGGCCGAAGAAGATCTACGTCGAGGGAATATCAACTCAAGCTACTACTTCACTAACTAGAGAATTGGTGAAGCAAACACCCTAAACTAAAGTGCTAGTCTAGTAGAGGATGGAGAAATAGGAAGTGGATTCTCTTTAGAATTTTATTTCTCACAATCTTTCACTCTCTTTTTAAAACCCCAGCAAGCTTTTTCTTTTTGCTCGAAGAAGAAGAAGATGAACAGAAGAAGAAAAGATGAGGATAATGATCAAGTGAGTGAGCTAACCATGGTGAGTGAGTATCATATACTAACTCATGTAGAGACATTACCATGGCTAATCCTAAATGGTTAGGTTAATAAAAATCTAAAGTAAAACAAAGTTAGTGGACTTTGTCAAAGCATCCACAAGCTTCTACAAGCTTCATGCTTGTGACAAAAACTCCACTAATTTGTAATTACCTTATTTAATTATTAACCGCCATTTAAAATAGAATGGTGTATGTCTTGCACACCCATGTATGATGTATCATCAACCATGATACAAAAAGAAAACACATTTTAATATATATCACATATATATTAAATTTGTGCACATGTGAGAAAAATTATTAAGTGAACAAGTGTTAGTTAATGTAAACTAGTATATCTAATATACAATTATACACTAAATTATTAAATCAACACTTGACTTAATAATCCGGTCATATCTCATATAACCGACTAACATCCATTGTATCGACTTATCAAATCAACACTTGATTCGATAACCCGGCTATATCATATATAACCGGCCGATACAAAAAGTCGCGAGAATAGAATACGGTATCACATACACGCATTATTCTCGGTCCCGCACATATCACATACGTGCTCCTATTTCGTTTTGCCTGAGCTAGTAAAACCTCTATGTAGGACTCTAAAGACTCGTCAATACGCCGGCAGTAGGTAATGATCACATCAAACACCCACAAGCTGTCAGCGGTACTAGCTGGACGTAACGGATACCCGGGTATTGAGCGATCAGAAGATCAGCAAGCAAGCCCGCTCCAACTCCTGTAAAAGCCTGCCGGTAACACTTCCCGTACAGTCCGGTCTCCTCGTCTGATATGTCGCATATCAAGTCTAGGGGTGGTAAACGTCAGACCCCAATAACCGATAAGTCATGCCGATGTGAGGCTCATAACGGGTCGAGAAACTACTGGTAACACTTACTAGTAAATCTCTAACTCAGCCGTGGCCAGGGACTTCCCTGTTATGGTCAATCGAGCACAGCGCAACATCAACCCCCAATACCGAGAGAGACGAAACCCCTCCTATCGCTCATTGCCTCCATGTGACTCGGGACTGTACCCAAAAACCACCATTTTGCACGCCCTCATGGACGTGGTAAGGTGGAAATCAAAGCACAGTGGGAATCACACAAGACTCTATAACGATCTCGGGTCTACAAACTAACCTGCACAAGTGTCACCAGAGAAATGCCATCTGACGTGAGGTATAATACCATCTGAGAGTTCTCGGCGAGCCCGTCCAGTGTACCCAGTCTCCACTGAGCACCCGTATACCATCTCTGATGTCAAACACCAATGGATATGGGATCATCCATCGCCCATCTTATGGGTCGAGAAGTGTATACGCTAGTCTACACTAGTATATCGATGCCCTGTCTCGATACACCCACGACTAGGAACATTAAAGGATGTACTTATGGACTACACTGTCCCCACTAGTATGATCTGCATCATAGTCCAGGTAGTCAAGTACACATCCTAAGGGCTTTACCAACATGTAACTCTAAGACAGTATCAAGAGACAAGTATACATGTTAAGATAAAGAGCAATCGGATAGCATACTATCATATCGAGCAAGAAAGTCCTCTCTATATATGTCCAAGCATCCAATATAATATACATCATCTGTACAATACTGGCCTTTAGGGCATACATACAACTAACAATCTCCCACTTGCACTAGGGCCAGCTGCTGTAGTATCGCATACATAGCATCCCGAAGAGTCTCTCAAATTGTATCTGGGGAATGGCCTTCGTGAGTGGATCCGCAGTGTTGTTCTTCGTGTCAACCCTCCTGACCTCGATCTCCCGGCGATCAACTATCTCCCGGATCAGGTGATACCGCCTTAGAATATGCCTGGATCGCTGATGGGACCTGGGTTCCTTAGCCAAAGCCACTGCTCCATTGTTATCGCAATACAAAGGTATTGGATGCTCAATGGATGGAACCACTCCAAGTTCAGTAATGAACTTCTTGATCCAGACAGCCTCTTTGGCAGCATCATTGGCAGCGATGTATTCAGCCTCCATCGTCGAGTCTGCCACGGTTTCCTGCTTGGAACTCTTCCAGCTAACCGCCCCTCCGTAGAGGGTAAAGACAAATCCCGAGTGCGACTTAGAGTCGTCCTTATCACTCTGGAAGCTCGAATCGGTAAAGGACTCTACTTGGAGTTCTCCGTTACCATACACCAAGAGCATCTCATTAGTCCTTCGTAAGTACTTGAGAATGCTCTTCACAGCTGTCTAGTGACTCTCTCCAGGATCCGCTTGATACCTACTCACTACACTTAGTGAGTATGCTACATCGGGTCTGGTACATAGTATCGCGTACATGATAGAGCCTACAGCCGAAGCATAGGGTATCCCTTGCATGCGAGCTCTCTCTAAATCAGTCTTGGAAGACATCTCTTTGGAGAGAGTGAGTCCAGAGATCGTGGGTAAGTTCCCACGCTTGGATTCTTCCATACTAAACCTCTTTAGTATGGTGTCAATGTACCTGGATTGGGACAATCCCAATATCCTTTTAGATCTATCTCTATAGATCATAATTCCCAATATGCAGGAGGCATCACCAAGATCTTTCATTGAGAATCTTTGTGATAAGAAGAGCTTGACCGATTGCAGCATAGGAATGTCATTTCCTATCAAGAGTATGTCGTCCACGTACAATACGAGGAAGACAACCTTACTCTCTGCCACCTTCTTATAGATACATGGTTCATCTACGTTTTTGACGAAATCAAACTCTTTGATAACGACGTCAAAGCAGATGTTCCAGCTCCGTGATGCTTGCTTTAATCCATAAATAGATTTAAGCAGCTTGCACACCTTCCCGCTGCTCCCACTATCTACGAAGCCCTCTGGCTGAATCATGTACACGCACTCTTTTAAATCACCGTTTAGAAAGGCGGTCTTAATATCCATTTTCCAGATTTCGTAGTCATGATATGCAGCGATGGCAAGCATGATCCGGATGGATTTAAGCATAGCCACTGGAGAAAAGGTTTCGTCATAGTCCACACCTGGTCTTTGACGAAAACCCTTTGCAACAAGTCTAGCTTTGAAAGTCTCCACTTTCCCATCTACACCAAGTTTTTTCTTAAAGATCCACTTGCTCCCAATGGGTTTTACCCCTTCAGGAGCAACTTCCAAAGTCCATACTTTGTTGGTGTACATGGATTCCATCTCGGACCGCATTGCATCCAGCCATTTCACTGAGTCTCCACTCGTGATGGCTTGCTCGAAGCTAGTTGGGTCATCATCCTCCATGATGCAATCCTCGCTTCCACCATCCATGAGAAAACCGTAGTATCTCTCAGGTGGGTGAGGAACCCTACTAGATCGGCGGAGTGGCTGGGGTTCATCGGGAACTACCGAATCCTCTGGTTCCACTAAATCTTCAGTTTGAGTTTGTGTAGCCGGAATTTCTTCCAGTTCTACCTCACTGCCACTAATTTCTTTTGTAAGAAATTCCTTTTCTAAAAAGGTGGCATGTCGAGAAACTAACACCTTTTGTTCCTCGCTATGGTAGAAAAGATATCCATGTGAATGTTTGGGATATCCCACAAACTTACATAGAACTGACCGTGCCTCGAGTTTGTCCGGATTTTGTCTTTTGACATAGGCCGGACAACCCCATATCTTAACTCGTTTAAGACATGGTCTCTTCCCACTCCATATCTCATATGGTGTGGTAGGTACAGATTTAGATGGAACTTGATTCAATAGGTATGCTGCTGTCTCCAGCGCATACCCCCAGAAGGAAATAGATAACTCAGCTGTGCTCATCATAGAGCGCACCATATCTAATAGGGTGCGGTTCCTCCGTTCCGATACACCGTTGTGCTGTGGTGTATATGGAGGAGTCAGCTGAGAGAGAATCCCATTCTCTTTTAGGAAGTCCAGGAATTCATTGCTCAAGTATTCACCTCCTCGATCAGATCGAAGGATTTTAATACTTTTTCCGGTTTGGCTCTCGACTTCTTGTTTATATTCTCTAAATTTCTCAAAAGCTTCTGATTTGTGTTTCATCAGGAACACATATCCGAATCTAGAGAGATCGTCAGTGAATGTAATGAAGTACGAAGAACCATCCCTGGCATGTATAGACACGGGACCGCATACATCACTATGTATCAGTTCCAAGAGTTCAGTAACTCTTTCTCCGTGTCCCGTAAACGGAGTTTTGGTCATTTTGCCTTTGAGACATGACTGGCAAGTGTCATAAGATGAAAATTCGAACGGTTTCAAATATCCATCCTTATGCAACTTAGCTAGCCGTGTCGTATTTATATGACCAAGTTTACAATACCACAAGAAGGATTCGTTCAGTTCTGAACTCTTCCTCTTGTGTGTGTTTGTTATGCTCAGAACCGTTGATTGATTTAGAACATAAATGCCATTGCACAACGTGCCTGATCCAACCAACTTTTGGTTAAGGAAAATGTTCATAACATTATCCTGTAATACAAAATTATATCCCTCTTTACTCAACAAAGAAACCGATATAATGTTGCATATCAGGTTCGGCATGTAATAGCATTCGTTCAGAATCAATGTATTACCAGTTGGCAATACAAGGTGATATTCCCCGACGGTTTTAGCTGCAACAATTGCACCATTTCCAACCCTTATGTCTTTATCACATTCTCCAAGTTCTCTACCTTTCCTAAGCCCATGTAACTGATTACATATATGGGATCCTGACCCGGTATCTAATACCCAGGACGTAGAGTAAATGGAGAAACAGTTCTCTGTAACGAACACACCCGAAGAAAATGCATCAACATGTACTTTCTTCATTCGGGTGGCATGGGAATCCTGGTATTCCCCTATATCCTGTTCAGTCTTATAATTTTTATAAGAAAGAACGGAGCTAACGTTCCCCAGCACAGTATAACATGCGGGTTCGATCAATACATCCATATTATTATCTTTATTAAGGCATGATATGGTCTCTACCTGGAGAGAGAGAGAGAAGAAAACACTTTAGCGTATGCTCTTGCAAGATCAGATAGGTTTATTATTTTATCTAATCAGGATGGCTCCCACTGTTTTTATCAAATCTTCCTTCAAACCCTAAAAGGAAAGACTAGTCGGGATTAATTACACCCTACGATTTCGCCAATCTTTCAGCCAGGCCAGTGTCGGTACTTTGAGGGAGATTCCCCGTGCTTTCGCACGGACCTAATTAAAGTAAACCTCGTTTTCCCAGAGGCGTAACCCTGTTGACACC
Organism: Agapanthus africanus; assembly: GCA_030015575.1. NCBI lineage: Eukaryota > Viridiplantae > Streptophyta > Magnoliopsida > Asparagales > Amaryllidaceae > Agapanthus > Agapanthus africanus. The sequence continues at coordinate 385,711,724 of CM057345.1, read as the reverse complement.
TTTCTAGACATCTACTTGATCGACTAATTGTCCTGTGTAAAACTCTCCCAGGAGTAACAATTACTCGCAGTGGGTATCGGGATCCAACTATCTCATAGGAAGTATGCAATCTCATTGCAAATTTCAACACTTGAAATTCCCGATAATATTTTGCCCCTAACCCCTATGACCTTGACAAAGGCCAACAAATCATAGGATGCTAGTCAAGTTCAACCTGTCATTTCTTGATTGAATCAAACCCACCCGCACGACCCTTGACAAAGGCCAACAAGATCGTACGACTACCCCAAAACAATCTGCATCATATGCATAAGCAGATAAGCACTATTCAGCTACCGCACACTACGCCTTGACAAAGGCCAACAAACGCAGCACGAATACTAAACAGTTCTTATCTGAAATGACGGAGGGCTACGACAGGTTTTTCTGAAAACCTATTGCGTAATGAACTTGATATCGTTGTAGAATCATGTGAAATTTTGAAATGGAGTGATTTTGAGGCTTTCATTAGTTTTGCTAAAGAGGTCACTCCCGCTGAAGGGATCTCGGCTCTTTCCTCATCGAATAAGGTGCAGGACATATCATATATATCACTATGCAAAGCAAAACTCTAAAAGCAATCAAAAGACAAACCGAGTTTTGTAGCATCTGCCAGTTTTGCTAAAGAGGTCTTTCCCGGTGAAGGGATCTCGGCTCTTTCCTCATCGAATAAGGTGCAGGATATATTATATATAGCGCTATGCAAAGCAAAAACTGTAGCTACCCTTTTTGAAAAATTTGATTCTACAACATCTTTTAGGTTTCTTTTCTTTCATTAATCACATTAATAAAGTCCCATCATTTAAGTCACCTAAACATCACAGATAAATACGACGTACACTTATGCCATCCGCATTCGCCTCGATGTCCTCTCGTGCACCGTTAGGTTAGGTAACTAACGGTAGAGCGGGGCAGGGCTAGCGCGGGTGTAAAACATAAGTAACGTCTATATAATATATCATATATACTATATACAGTATTTATCACAACACATCAAATGATCACATCACAGATATCGCAGCAGAAGAAACATATGAAACATTGGATATACTAGGACGTCCGTGTTTTATTTTGAGCCTCTATAAAACACGGATTCCACGGTCGCGATGAATAGCCAAACCCACACCCCTAGACCCCTACGAGAGCGGCAAGCAACCCTTCCAATTCTAGAGTTAGGAGACCCGGACTCGACTCCTCGAGTTGGTCTCCCACTGGACTCTAGAACCCGGTTACTTGTGCTCTCCTCCTTGGGTCTATCCTAGTGCGGAAAAGTAAATAATATACAAATGGTGACATCAACCTCATCCCGGAAGTGCCCCAATAAAAGAATATTACATACATTTAATTTTACATGAATGAAAATAAAAAACCCTCATCTCACATAAAACCCCCGGGCTATTCAGAACACGACAATCCAATATAACATATCCAACAACACATAACATCACATGTCATCAATGTAAGTAAATATGCCCATCCCAATTGTCGTTGACATATAGCAACGAAACCGGCGATATCGCATATTACACTTACGGTCGCAGAAAAGAAAGTGTAAAACTACAATATTTGGAATCCACAATCTCTTTTAGACATCGTAAATCCGAAATATCACATACTTCGCATTTAATGCCTAACTATATGAATTCCACATATTGTATCACATTCCAGATAAATAGACAGTATTAAACTTTCCGATCGAATGATCAAACACCCAAGTTTTCCCAAATAGTTCTTAACACTTGAGGGGAGTTTAAAAACATCCATCACATGCCACAGTACCAATGGTCCAGCCGTAGAAGGGTCAAGCCAACGCCTCACATGTGGCAACGCCGTACTGCCCCAAACCCTAAGGTTCAAAAGGCAGTTCAAGACGGTCACATAATCGTGTTAAGATTTGTTGTCTTCTAGAGGGTCCATCGCGTAACTTTCACGGTTTAGTCGTTCTTAAACTACGGAAAAATCCAACACTTGGAAATTTTCCGGGTCGGGAAAAAGTGAGTTATTGATATCCGTTCGAACTTTTTAATAGTTTCTAAATATCCGGAAAACAAAACGAAATTAAATATTCCGATCGAATTAACGAATACAAAATGATCCCCATAATACTCAACACTTGAGTCAGTTTAAAAATACCCAGAAAATAGCACTATCATATAGGAGTATTACTGTGCAAAAACTAAAGCAAACACTCACTGTACGGCCGCGGATCCGCGGCACAAGAAGGCTATTGCCGCGGTTCCGCGGCAGTCCGTACGGCTTACGTCACCGTTTTGCACAATAATGCTTAAAATTACCTTCTGAATTTTTAGGTATTTTTAATTCAGAAAAATCACAGTTTTTGAAAAAAGTCCAGAGAGGGGGTCGTTTTGATGTTTCGGGGTTCGTTCGGAGTTTTAACTTCGTATACACGTCGCTTAATGCTCTAGCTAGGCTCTGATACCACTGTAGGGTTACTAGGCACTTTAACAAGGTTCTACAAAGCATCAAACATGCCCGATTAAAATTTTAGCCGTGCCTAACAACCCTAAACAAGATCTTTGCTAGAAAATTACGGTTTCACATGCAAGTAAATAACATCTACGACTAAGTGAGTACGAAATACAACCTTTGTAGATCGGTCCTTCACTTCATTAGCTCCTTGTTGAAGTCCCTTCGCTGCGATCGTGGTTCTCCCGGTCTCTTGCATGGCTTCACGAGGCGAAAGAAGCGTCCTTGCTTGAAGTCTTCGAGGCCGAAGAAGATCTACGTCGAGGGAATATCAACTCAAGCTACTACTTCACTAACTAGAGAATTAGTGAAGCAAACACCCTAAACTAAAGTGCTAGTCTAGTAGAGGATGGATAAATAGGAAGTGGGTTCTCTTTAGAATTTTATTTCTCACAATCTTTCACTCTCTTTTTAAAACCCTAGCAAGCTTTTTCTTTTTGCTCAAAGAAGAAAAAGATGAACAAAAGAAAAGATGAGGATAATGATCAAGTGAGTGAGCTAACCATGGTGAGTGGGTATCATATACTAACTCATGTAGAGACATTACCATGGCTAATCCTAAATAGTTAGGTTAATAAAAATCTAAAGTAAAACAAAGTTAGTGGACTTTGTCAAAGCATCCACAAGCTTCTACAAGCTTCATGCTTGTGACAAAAACTCCACTAATTTGTAATTACCTTATTTAATTATTAACCACCATTTAAAATAGAATGGTGTATGTCTTGCACACCCATGTATGATGTATCATCAACCATGATACAAAAAGAAAACGCATTTTAATATATATCACATATATATTAAATTTGTGCATATGTGAGAAAAATCCTTAAGTGAACAAGTGTTAGTTAATGTAAACTAGTATATCTAATATACAATTATATACTAAATTATTAAATTAACACTTGACTTAATAATCCGGTCATATCTCATATAACCGACTAACATCCATTGTATCGACTTATCGAATCAACACTTGATTCGATAACCCGGCTATATCATATATAACCGACCGATACAAAATGTCGCGAGAATAGAATACGGTATCACATACACGCATTATTCTCGGTCCCGCACATATCACATACGTGCTCCTATTTCGTTTTGCCTGAGCCAGTAAAACCTCTATGTAGGACTCTAAAAACTCGTCAATACGTCGGCAGTAGGTGATGATCACATCAAACACCCACAAGCCGTCAGCGGTACTAGCTGGACGTAACGGCCACCCGGGTATTGAGCGATCAGAAGATCAGCAAGCAAGCCCGCTCCAACTCCTGTAAAAGCCCGCTGTAACACTTCCCGTACAGTCCGGTCTCCTCGTCTGATATGTCGCATATCAAGTCTAGGGGTGGTAAACGTTAGACCCCAATAACCGATAAGTCGTGCCGATGTGAGGCTCATAACGGGTCGAGAAACTACTGGTAACACTTACCAGTAAATCTCTAACTCAGCCCTGGCCAGGGACTTCCCTGTTATGGCCAATCGAGCACAGCGCAACATCAACCCCTAATACCGGGAGAGACGAAACCCCTCCTATCGCTCATTGCCTCCATGTGACTCGGGACTGTACCCAAAAACCACCGTTTTGCACGCCCTCATGGATGTGGTAAGGTGGAAATCAAAGCATAGTGGGAATCACACAAGACTCTATGACGATATCGGGTCTACAGACTAACCTGCATAAGTGTCACCAGAGAACTGCCATCTGACGTGAGGTATAATACCATCTGGGAGTTCTCGGCGAGTCCGTCCAGTGTACCCAGTCTCCACTGAGCACCCGTATCCATCTCTGATGTCAAACACCAATGGATATGGGATCATCCATCGCCCATCTCATGGGTCGAGAAGCGTATACGCTAGTCTACACTGGTATATCGATGCCCTGTCTCGATACACCCACGACTAGGAATATTAAAGCATGTACTTATGGACTACACTGTCCCCACTAGTATGATCTGCATCATAGTCCAGGTAGTCAAGTACACATCCTAAGGGCTTTACCAACATGTAACTATAAGACAGTATCAAGAGACAAGTATACATGTTAAGATAAAGAGCAACCAGATAGCATACTATCATATCGAGCAAGAAAGTCCTCTCTATATATGTCCAAGCATCCAATATAATATACATCATCTGTACAATACTGGCCTCTAGGGCATACATACAACTAACCAAATCAATACCTGATTTAATAATCCGGCTCAAACCCGAGCCGGCTAGTATTATCAACTGTCCGATCGAAAGTCTGGGTACAAAATACATCAATCGATCGGAACCCTGCACGTATCCAATACGGTTACTACATCATTTCGCCAGAACTAGGGAAACCCTCTGTGTGGGACTCTAAAAACTCGTCAATACGCTGGCAGTGGGTTTAACCACAAGCACGTCAGCGACACTAACTGTACTAACGGCTACCCAGGTATTGAGCGAAAATGAGGCCGACGAGCAAACTCATCCTGAACGCCTACTGAGCCTGACAATGACAATATCTGTACAGTCTGGTCTGTTCGTCTAAGAGTATCGCATATCGAGTCTAGGTGATGGATAAAATCAGACCCCTAATAACGCGACATTTAGTGTCGGCATGAAACCCATCACCACCTAAGAAAATATCGATCCTGGATCGGTAATTCTCGACTACCCCGGCCGAGAATTTCTGGTGATGGTCACCCGTGCACAACGCAACATCAACCCCCAATACCGGGAGAGACGAATCCCCGACGATCCGCTCACTGCCTCCATGTGGCTCGGAACTGTACCCAACTAAAACCTGTTTGCACGACTCCTTTGAGCCGTGGTAGGGTAGTAATCAAAGCACAGTGGGAACTCACACGAGACAAATGGCGATCTCAGGTCGACAGACTAACCTGTACACATGTCACCTGGGAACTGCTATCTGATAATAGGTATAATACCAACTAGCAGGTTCCCGACGAGTCCGTCCAGTGTACTCATAACCCAATGAGCACCTGTATACTATCTTAGGTGAACAAACTAACACCAATGGCTTGTGAGACCTGGCCACCGCCCCTCGTCGGGATCTCGATCAGTATACAGTAGTCTACATTGGAGTATCAATACCTAGTCTCGAAACTCCTACGACTAGGGACATTTAAGGATTTGCTTATAAACCCCCAGTTCCCACATATATGATCGCCATCATAATACCGGTAGTCAAGCAAGAATCCTATGGGCTCTATCAACATATAATTGTGATGATAAAGACAAACCAGATAGCATACTATCATCTTGAGTAAGACTGTTCTACCGGTATAGGTCCTCCCTCAATCATCATAATCACCTGCTTGCGACTACGATAATTGCATTGAGGGCACTATAACCAACAGTTGGTTGATACACATGCATATATGCATATATATTCAGATGACTATCATTATATACTGATATTGGCACAACTCTATTGTACACATGTGCATACACAATCACCCTAGATACCATAGTATTACCTTCATGATACAGTATGACCTAGGGATCGTTGCCTATTCGATTTCTACCTGCTGATATTTTTCTACTCATGAGTTGGAAACTCACCCCCGTTGTGCCACAGTTTTCTTGCAGGTTCACCCGCTTGGATCAGTAGTGGCTCGCTGGCACACAGCTTCTTCAGGGTGTTTTACTTTGATAGGTGAGATACACATTAGGATCGTGACCACCCTTCTACCTATTTATTTATATTGTATCTAGTTAAAGTTCCTTCAACCAGAAACCAGACTTTGTATATTTGGTAGACCTAGACACAGACTTGTATATTTGCGAGATTTAGAGCGAGATGGGTATTTGTCGCTTATTTTAGCTGATGATGTCTTGGTCTGCTTTATTTTCTTTCTGTGATTTATCTTCGCCGTAGGGCGTCGTATATATGCTTGTGTGTGGTTTTGATTCCGCCAAGTGGCGAAGAGCTAGCTCTCGTTTCGGGATGCTTATATTATTGCATGTATGTGGTTTTGGATCAAAATACACAAGGGAGGTGCTGCTCAAATTTCAAGGACGAAAATGTTTTCAAAGATAGATTGCAAACTGTTGCATTTTCTTATAATGCTATTTATGCTTTAAAAGAAGGCTTAAATTCTTTATGCCGATATTTCAAAATTGCACCTCCATTATTTTCCGCAAAAAGATTTAGATTTCTGGGCTTCGGCTTACTTGAATTACGTCGGGGTCCTATAGACTTCACGTAATTCTTGTGCCGGTCATGTGCCAATTCTGGGTCATGACTGATGGTGGTAGAGACGGCCTGCGCTGGAGGCGGCGGATGGGTGGAGATAGTTCCAGTGAGTTCTTTTTTTGTATTTTTAGAAATTAGGGTTAGGGTTAGAGAGAGCTAATTTGAGGGTTTTTTAACTTTCGCTGACGTGGCGATGATGTGGCATGGTCAGTGACGACGTGGCATGTTAGTGTATATGCCCTAGAGGCCATTACTGTATCATACTAGTTTGTATATTACTTAATGGAAGCTTGGGATATTCACAGTTGTATAGACAATCTTGCTCAAAATAGTAGTATGCTACTTGGTTTGTTTCTACTTTAATGTGTACATGTGTTTCTTTTAGTATATCACCTATACACATTAGTGGAAGCCCGTAGGATCTTTGCTTGATTACCAGCGTTGTGATGGCAGTCACACTCGTGGGGGCTGGGTAATCCACAAGCACATCCTTATACAGGTCCCTAGTCGTAAGACTATCGAGACAGGGCATCGATACTCCGGAGTAGACTAGCGTATGCGCTTCTCATCCCAGCAGGGGAGACAGTCTGTCCCACAGCCGTCAGTACGTCGTACTTGAGATAGTATGCGGGTGCTCGTTAGGTTACGAGTACACTGGACAGGACTCGTCGGGAACTGTTGGTTGGTACTATACCTATCGTCAGTTATCAGTTCCCAGGTGACATGAGTACAGCTTAGTCCGCTGACTTGACACTGTCACTTCGCCTCGAGTGTGTTCCCACTGTACTTTGATTACTACCCTACCATGGCTCAAAGGAGTCGTGCAAACAGGTAGTAGTTGGGTGCAGTTCCGAAACACTTGGAGGCAGTGATGGTTAGATAGGATTCGTCTCTCCCGGTATTGGGAGTTGATATCGCGCTGTGTCATGGAGAGCCATTACACATAGTCGTCCCTGGCCAGGGCAAGCGAGGTATACTGGTAGGTTTCCAGTGTTATCTCTGGGTGTTCTGGGCTACACTCCGACACGACTTGTACCGTTATTAGGGGACTGACGTTTACCGCCCCCTAGGCCCGCCATGCGATATTCTCAGACGAACAGATCGGACCGTACGGAGACTGTCACATTCAGGCTTAGTAGGAGTTCGGATGAGTTCACCTCGTCAGTCTTCTTATCGGCATCTGCCTGGGGGCCGTTACGCACAGCTAGTGCCGCTTGCGGTCTGTGGTTCAACCCACTGCCAGCGTAGTGTCGAGTCTTTAGAGTCCCACACAGAGAGTTATTTGCCTTTAGGCAAAAGAGTAGAGGTCGCATGGTTTTGCGACAGGGTTCGGTCACATCCGTGCACTTGTGCACGTTTGGTGTCCGGGCAGTTATTACTAGCTGGTTTTGGTTTAAGCCAGAACCTAGTATACATTTTGGGATTGGTTTTATCTCGTTTGTATTCGTGTTCCTCGGAATGTGGATGCGGGTGTGTATGCATGGTTGACAGAGGCAGAGGCAGAGGATTCTCATTAGGGTTGTTGACTGTTGACTTTTGCCAAATCCTAATGAGAATAAGAAATATGATTAATAATAATATTAATTAAGTATTATTGTGCCATGGTTGGGTTGAAAGGTTGACTTTGTTGACTTGTTGACTTTGTAGACCGGTTGACTAGTTTGGGCTTGTTGACCATCATCATGACAATGGCTATCATTTCATGGCTATGACTTTTGCTTGCTTGTTTGTTAACAAAATGCATTAAATGCATGAAATGATAATGCCATTGACATGAACCATCACATAATACTCAATTACTATTATTATCATGATTATTTTGTGTTATGAGAGCATGGTTGTAAATAAAGTCTTCTTCATTCTTGTCACGCCCCGCTTCCCAGAGTACGCTAAATTGGGCACGTGACATAGCCAACCATGCTACCTGTGGGTAGGAAGTATCCATCCACAGTCACATTACGGCTTAGAGATATCAAGAACAAGATAAAACTATCTAAAATATGTCCATAATCCAGAATAACAGGAGCCAATAATAAATAAATGCGGAAGCAAATGATCCAATACAAATAACTGAAAAGTATGTCCCATAATGCGGGCTCACATCAGGAAATGAATGCAGGAAATAAAACTAACTACTACTGAACTCACAGCTCAGCCTGCTGGCTGAAGTACTCCTGCTCGGACTGCGACAGCGGTACAGAATCTGAGCCATGCAAAACCCAGACGTCAGCGCGTCATGTCAACAAGTAATATAATAGGAACAATGTAACCGGCAATGCAAAAATAAACATGAATAAAGCAATAATGTGAAACAAGCAGTGCAGGGTAGTGTGCAGTGGGTAACTAAACTGTTCTATCAAGTTTTCTATTCTAAAGTCTTTGAAATCAATTGATGAATCGTCGATGTAACTCAATAGTATCCCGTGCATGCCCGGGACCACGGTCAAGATCCTCGGGGCTGAATCCGAGACGTGCCGCTAGGCAGTAACAGGTAGCAGGATGGGCGAGTGATGTCAGCATCATCACTCCGGGGCTGGCCTAGCCCGTAAGACTGATCAGAACAGGTATCGAACTGTTGAGTTACAAGTCAGGTTTCACCTTTGATTTCCCCATACCCCCAAGTTATGTAGGTCGAGTCAGGTATTCTGTAATCAAGAACTAATGCCAACACAGGATCAGGTAAAAGCAGGTTTGTCTGGATAGACAACAGGAACGGTCCATGAGGACTACATGTCAGGTTTGTTGGCATTAGACACGAGATCAGGTAACGGGTCGGGTCATGGTACATTAGGTCAAGTCAACAGTATATGGTACCATGTCAGGTATATCAATATATACATGTGTAGCAATGTCAGGTCAAGAGGTGAACAATATCGTGGGTGTGCTCATAATCAGATATATAATCAAACATGGGTATTACAACATGAGATAAGCAATGAATTACACAATAAGCAGTTTCATTCAATTTACGAGAGTGCAGTAAGACGATATAGCCGTTTAGTTATGTTAACAGGTTCAAGCACCCTTAGCGGTGCAATAGTTTAGGTATCGGTTCAATACAGTTATTTCAAGTCAAATGCATACGGGTGTCCGAATGTAACAGAACTACATGGATAAATGCCACCATCCATTTAACAGAAAAATATGATTGAACAGGTAGATTTGATTATTAGGTTCAAATTGGCAAACTGTAAATTCCATGTTTAACAGTAAAATGATATAATGCAATTTTGTAACCGAAATGGAAAACGATTGTACCAAGCTAATTTTACAGGTTTAGGGTGTCAATACATATATAAATATATTGTATAGCATGTAGCAAGGGGTACTTGCCTCGACAGGTCGCGAACCGGAAAAACGGAACGTAACGTCGGCGGGGAAACTCGCGACGGACGCACGGTTCACGGATTGAACCCAAAAAACGAACAATGGAACCACGCGGGTCGGGATACCTCGCTGGATCGTCGGGACACGTCACCGGCACGGCCGGATTCCGGCGAACAGCCGGATTCCGGCGAACAGCGAACTACAAATTCAAGAATTCAATGAACAGCCAAAAGGAGACTCAAGAAGAAGGAAGAGAAGAAGGATAGAGACGAGGGGGCTCATGAGGATCTGTGGAGGGATGGTGACTGCCGACCATGTCGACGGAGCTCCGGTGCTTTGCCTGCGATGAACCACGGCCATCAAGAATCGGACTTGAACAGAAAAGGGAGCAGGAGGGAAGAAGGAGAGGAGGAGAGGAGAGGAGGACTTACAGAGGCGATCACAAGGGGTCTGGTGATCGTCGGCGACGACCAGGGGCGACGCAGATGGTCACGGGTGGCGAGCAGGTGGCTGCAGCGGCGAGGGCAAGGTTGCGGTGAGGGTGCAGGCTCGCGGGGAAGGAGGACGAGGGTCATGGTTGAGACGAGGAGGCGCGGGCGAGGGTGACGGTGGTGCCGGCGACGGGGGACGAGGCGGTGGCTAGGGTTCGAGGCTCGTTGGGTTCTCAGGTTACGTTTTGAAAAAAAATAAATGAGGGGAAATTTATAAGAGCGAGAGAGAGAATGAGGTTAGAGAGAGAGAGAGATTTAAGGGAGAGAGAGAAAGAGAGACGGTGAGGGAGAGAGAGAAAGAGATGTGAGAGATAGAGAGAGAGATTGAAGAGGTGGGGCCCACGGGAGATAAAGGATCTCGTGGTGATTGGCTAGAGAAGGAAACGTTTGTTAAGGAAATATTTAATTAAAGGTTGTAAAGATTATAAAAGATTATATGGTTAAGAAAGTATGCGATGATTTTAATATTAAAATTGGGATTTTGGCGCAAAACAAAACATTTTCAAATCGCGCCCGGGTCGGGTCCAAAAATTTGAAATTGAAATAATAGGATTTTAAGCGGGTTCCAAATTTTAAAATTAAGTGTTTTATGATTAAAAAGCATACCCCCAAAACGGACACCTGTACGCGCGCGTAGCCGTCCAAACTCGCTCGTTTCACTGAACGGGACGAGAACATGATACACGGACGCTACCACCAGGCTAGGGGTGTCGAGTGGGCCAAGATGGATATTTTTAATTTTATTTTAAATGCAAAAAATCGTTATATGCAGAAATGACTTTACCGGGTAAAATTTTACAGTAAACCACAAACAATCAAGACAAATGAAATGAGTACCACATTTTGCTCAAACAGTAACAAAAAAAACAGTAGCATTGGGCTCGGGTGTTACAATTCTATCATATTGATTCTCTCTCATCCTCAAGCTCTTCCTCTTCCTCTTGCTCTCTCTCTTGCTCATGGTTCTATCTCATGAGTTGAGAAACAAGAACCATAGAGATAAAACCCAAAACACTTCTCTACTCATCCTAGTGTACAAGGTCTAGCAAGCCAAGTATTCTAGTTTTCTCTATATTGAGGTTGGAGCCAAAAGTAGAAGCTTTCGGATGGATCCATTTTCGGCACAAGGAGACGACGAGGTGAGGCCGATCCGACCACCACAAGGAGTCGAAGAGAAGGAGTTCAAGTTAAGGTATAACCCATAACATAGTAGTTAAACTCTTAGTTAGGTTGTTAGATAGTTTGTTTAGCAAAGATCCGTTTTAGAGTCCATGTTACCTCCACCGAAAAATCATTTTTCACCATTTCCGCATCCCCGAAAGAACCGGTACGGGTAACGTGGACTTACATGTCACCGTTAAGTAGCATAGTTTTCTTTAAATTTAAAAGGAAAAGGTGGTTTTGTCATGACTAAAACCAATAGGGAATTTTCGATAAATAAGCTTTTTATTAATTTAATTAGGTGTATTGCATACGCCCAAATCAAAATGATAAAACATATATTTATTTTACCTAAAAAAACTAAAAAATCTCTTTATAGTCTATATTTTATAATTTAATTAGGTGTATCGCACGTGGACTAATAAGTTGACACATCATCGTTATTTAGACGGCGGCCAATTAAAGGTTTATTTTTCACAAGCTTCCTAAACCCCTCACTTGACATTAAATTAGAAGAGATTAGTTTCTGGTTTAATGCTAACCCTATGAACATTTATTTATTTCAGGTATATACAGATATGCAGAGCATAAACACTAAAAAGCAGATTGGATTGACATGACAGTATTACAGACATAATCATATGCGATGCAAATTTCATTTCACATGTACATTATACTAACCTGTGTGTTGGCCAGTTTTTGAAGTAATCCCCTCTTTTTTACTTTAAACTTTGTTGCGTCAAATTAGAATACCTTTGGAAGTGAAATCCTTGGCCCGACATGTTTTCTATACACGATTTAGATCGGCTTAGTTTGTAGTTGCAGAAGACATGCACATCAACTCTGAAATACACATAAATTCCATTTTCGGGGGAGTCAAAAGCTTACACTCTTTTGTTCATAATCACATTCCATTTCCTAAAAGAGTTATTTCCTATATTCAACCTCTAAACATAGTATTGCATTTCCTAAAAATGTTGTTCCAACATTCAACCTCCAAACTTTCACATCTCGGAATAAGAATAAGACCTCCAAATTCTCATATTTCTAAATAAGTTCCCCTAAATCGTTTATCATGTTATTTTAATTGAATTCCAAGGTAATTTATTTTATCCATATTCCATTAAAAAAGAGGTTTTTTTTGAAATAGTACGAATTAAATAATTAATTATTAAAATAGGGTGGTTGTATTTAAAATTAGCGAAATAGGACGGTTTCGTCCCCCCCACCCGACCCCCAACCCAGTATAGGGGGCGGGTTCCTAGAACCCGCCCCCTATATAATTATAATTATAATTATAATTATTTTAAATTTTTTTAAAAATAAATAAACGTAAAAAATATTTGAATAAAATAATAAAATTTTATTATATCAATGTTTTGTACAGAATGAATCCGTCAAAATTTACAATACAAAAAATCCTATCCATTTGTAAAATGTAAATTCTATATCGACGGTCAAATTTATAATAACAAAATGAATCCGTCAAATTTATAATACAAAAAAATCTTCCGGTGCACTTGTCACGATCTCGAAGGTCCCGCCTCTGGTGACTGTCCTGGACATCTGGTCCTATAATGGCCTGGTTGTTTGCATAGGCTACATCTGGCATGCCTTTGCGGAGGATCAGCATCCATTGTCATTCGATCTCGACGCACCTTAGGTCTTTCGGGCCTTATATTTTTTTCCGGCGAAAATACAGTCGGTGTTTGTCTGTTCCCAGTATAATAGTGCCGATAGCGACTGTCCGGTATATGATGAAATTTTGGATCGTATGCGCCTTGGTAATTGGAAACTGTATGGTAATGGGAACAAAATTGTAATGTGAGTTATGCATGCTGCTCACAGCAGCAATTGCGTGGGCACAAGGTAAATGTTGTTGCTAGAAAACACCGCATGTACACGAAGAGAGCCCTTCATCTCTAAAGTTCACGGTATATTGATTCCCATTACTACCCGTTACTTGAAACTCCGCCGTATCAAACCTTTCGGATCTGTAGTATTGTGCTCTGCGCTCTCTTTTCCGGAATATATCTTCGTAATACGCGGTGAGCGGAATCTCCATCGCCAAGGACTTTTCTCTTCTGTGCACAAAATAAGTATTCATCCGGAAAAAGGTTCGAACAATCAACCCATGTATCGGTAAGTCTCTAACACCTTTAAGGACCCCGTTGAAACTTTCAGACATATTAGTCGTCATTAGTAGATATCTGCACCCATTATCATGTGCTTGTGACCACATGCGTACTGGATACTCATCTAACCACGCTTTCGCGGCTTGACTCATCTCCCCAATTTTCGTCATGTACATGTCATGAACATTAGGGTCAGGCATTTCACCGGCTTTGTACATAAGCTTATATAAATCCGAATTTTTAAATTTTCTATCAAAATTTTGCCTGAAGTGCCGTAGGCAAAACCTATGTGGGGTCGTCGGAAATACAGATCTTATTGCGGCTAGTATTCCTAGATGTCTATCAGATATGATGCATAAATCTGTTTTATCAATAACAGATGGGATATTTTTGAGTTGACGGAAAAACCATGACCAGGATGATGTATTTTCACCCTCGACAATAGAAAATCCCAACGGAAATATACCGTTATTAGTATCAACACCTGTAGCAATTAACATGCAGCCTCTGTACTTACCGTATAGATACGTCCCATCAACGCACAATACCGACCGACAGTGTGTGAAACCAGCCGCACATGGACCAAAGCACCAGAAAATTCTTTGAAACCTGATAGAGCCATCGACATCTGTTTCTGTGGTTTTTAACCGGTATACGGTCCCCGGATTTGATGCTTTCATGGCTTCTATAAAAAGGACTAGTGAGTTGTATGAGCTTTTCAAGGCCCCAAATATCTTGCATAAAGCCTTTCTACGAGCATCCCATGCCTTCACATACGAAATCTGAATTTTGTGCTCTCCGCTAACCAAGAACCGTATCTCTCGGGGAGTCATCGTCACATTTGTATGGATTAGTGGCATGATTAGCGAGCAAATGTAAGATGAAGTGCAATTCCGGTGATCTTGTAACATAATAGAATTGATGCAAATATGTTCTTGGTTGTATTTCGTGACCTTCCAAGCTTTGGCTCTTTTGGAACAACATGCATGCAATCTCCACTTACATTCGGGAGCTTTCGTACATACCACAGTATAGTACGTCTTATTTGACTCTTCGGTTTTAAATGTAACGTTTTGCTGAATAGACCACGACTTCAGCTTACAAATAAGATCTCCTTTTTCCTGAAACAAATCCCCGACACTGACACAGTCTTCGCTTGCTGCCGTCGCTTCCAAATAGGGTGCCATATTTACTTCTGCCACGGCTAAGTCTACCCAATTATCATCTTCCAGCGGATCGAGGCCGGGATCTTCTAGTTCGACAAAATCATTATTCGCAACCATACCATCAAAGAATGCTACCTCATTCAATCCAGCGGCATATTCCACGCTATCCTCCCCTTGATGACCTTCACCGATTTCATCATCATCACTGCCACACATATCAATGTCACCTGTAGCAACATAAGGCTCGGATGCAATATATGATGGTTGTGGTCGGTGTAATGTGGATGGTTCGGGATGAGAAGACCGGAAAGATGTGGACGGACATGCTTGGAATACGCTACTTGGATCGTGTTGGAATAATGCGGAGGTGTGGGAAAATCTGCGTTTAGTATATAAATTGTTATTATAATATTATTTCTTAATATTTTCGTAAATAAATCACCACTTGTTTCAGATTTATTTACCTGTGGAAGGTTGTGTATGGTAATCCTTGTTGTTCTTCTGGGGTGCATGTAACTGCAGCAGTCGACAGGGAGAATCTGGATTTATGGATTTATAAAATGTTTGAATATTAGTATCTTGGTATTACTAAAATATTTGAATATGGATTTATAAAATATTTACCCATGAGTTTGAAGGTTTGAATAATGTTATGTATAGTCATATCCACCGAGACTGACGGTATCATCGTTAACCATGTGACCGTACCCCCAGGAACTATCTCCAGCATTACCATCAAAATTACCCGTTGGAGGGACATCTGATACTTCCAATTGCTCCTTCTGAACCAAAAGTTCAAAAGAATGCTGGGTGTTTGACAGACCGAAATCTATCATCGAAGATATTGATGCATCATCTATAATTTCAACCAATGCATTTCCACTAAACATAGGCCATATACAACTTAACTTTACCCTAATTTCACGGGGATCGTATTTCGTGATTTTGAACACTTTATTCTCGAGTTCATTATAAGTCGTTGATGGTTCTAATCGCATGATTCTTGCGGACCCGCCCATATACTCGGGACCTTATGCACTTGTGATAATCCGGCCATCGTATTTACATAAAACAAATAAACTTGAACTTGCCATAATCTGCATCAAACAATATCAAGCCAACAATAAAAAAAGCGTTAACAACTTCATACAATCACAGTCAAAACATGCACAATCATACTTACAGCTATGGTCTTCAAAGTCCACTAGATTGCTCCTAACTATTCCAAAGTGACAAGTTGTGAGATAACCCTCAAATCGCCTCTTCACTGCCAATTGTGGCCAGGTAAGCACAAATGAGGAAAGGAGGGATCCGCTCACGAATCACCGTGAGACGGGCCTTTTAAAATTACCTTTCTCACTTGTCTAGCCTAGACACCACAAAGTCAAGTTTAGATAAACGATCGAATGCCCACAATCTTCCTCAGTCTTATTGAGCACGACAGTTCTTAGTTGGCTGAGTCTGGATATTTTTTAATTAAACTCGAGGGTAATGCGTATGCTTTTAGTGATTTTTGGGGTCTTAGGAAGGGTGATAAAATCCCCACCCAATCTGAATTGGTGTTATAGCCCCTTAAAGTCCGTATTATTTATGCAAAACAGTAACAAACATAAATCGAAAATACTTGAAAACAACTTATTTGACGGCGGCACAAAGAATCCTGCACAAAAACAGTTTTATTGGAAAGAGAAAGAGAGTTTGTGTAAAGAAGAAACTTGCAATAAGTTTGCATTGGCTTATATATATTCAGTTTTACGAACTATATTTTTTATGTTGTGTTGAAACAAACATTTTATAATACATAATAATAAATATCAAACTGAACAAGATATTAGTACATATAGAAAATATAATGGATGTTTCAGATCAATTATTGTGCAAAAATTGATATTTCAAGTAGTCACAGGTTCATGAATTAGTGTTGTAAAGTACACAATTTTGTCAATATGATGGATGTTTCAGATCAATTTGGTTTTTGATTGTCAAGTTAAGGTTTTCACTCTCATTTCTTACATTAAAATTGGGGTTTTTCACTCTCATTTTTCACTCTCATTTCTTACTATGATTTTTTCTATTGTAGATCTTCGCAGGCACCAAAGAAGCATTTGTGAGTACAAGATGAGCCTTAACTGTACTTCATAATGCAAGTGTGTGTGAATGTAAGTGTGTGTGCGTGTGTGTGTGTTTGTTTTTTGACAGGCGGCGGCGGTTGGGGTTAGGGGAGTTGGGGAAAGAGGGAGAGAAGCAAGAGAATGGAGAGTTTGAGAAAGGAAGAAGACATTGAAATATCAAACTCACATGTAAATGGATAATAATTAAATGTTAACTGAAATTAAGATATTAATAATATTTAGAAAATAAATTTAAAAAATGAACGTTCAATATACGTCTCTTCTTCTTGTTTAAAGCCCCTGAACCTTGGGTTGGTCACAGAATTTGCTCCAGAAATTTACAGCAAGCCGTGGTTCCGTCTTGATCCTATCCAGCAGCTCCTCCCTTCCGACTATGGTACTGAACATGACCTTCTTCCTAAACTCCACACTTACACAAAATAAGGGTAAGTGGATAGTTGTGTATGGCATAGAGCGTAAATGGATAGTTGTTGTATAGCAGAGAGCTATTTATAGGAACACGGTTCTATTAATAATATGAGGGCGGGTTCCTGGAACACGCCCTCATATAATTATTGAAGAGGGCGGGTTCTAAGAACCCGCAAACACAAAAAAAAACTGATGTGACACCACAAACAAAACGTAACCTTATATAATTATTGAAGATGGCGGGTTCTAATAACCCGCCCTCTTCCTTCTGCAAACACAGAATATTTAAGGGCGGGTTCCTGAAACACGCCCTCATATAATTATTGAAGAGGGAGGGTTCTAATAACCCGCCCTCTTCCTTCTGCAAACACGACAAACAAAAAAATGATGCGACAACACAATATAAAAATAACTGATATGACACCACAAACAAACGAAATATCATATAATTATTGAAGAGGGAGGGTTCTAATAACCCGCCCTCTTTGTTTTAATAACACACGACAAACACCAGACAACACAATATAAAAAAATATTTAGAAAAACTGATTTGACACCACAAACAAACGGAAATATAATTATTGAAGAGGGCGGGTTCTAATAACCCGCCCTCTTTACAACACAATATAAAAAAAATGATGTGACACCACAAACAAATAATTATTGAAGAGGGCGGGTTCTAATAACCCGCCCTCTTTGTTCTGCAAACACGACAAACACAAAAAACTGATGTGACAATACAATATAAAAAAAATGATGTGACAACACTAATCGTTAAAGAGGGCGGGTTGCAGGAACCCGCCCTCCTTTCCCTATAAAACCCACCCTCCAGTGTGCCTCTCATCAAAATTTCATCAAATTAACTCTTTCGTCAAATTAACTCTGTCCTTTCTCATATCTAAAATCGTCTCAATGGAGAATCAACCATTCGACAAATCTCTGCTCGTTCATCAAATCGAGCACAGATCTTTTAATATATTACACGGAGAGGAAGTATTCTAAGTTTAGTAATTTTTTTTAATTACCCATTTCTTTTAATTCTAATAGTTGAAAATAACATTATTTAATTTTGCAGGATGGAGATAATTTCACCGTCGCCGCCCATAGTTCTGACAAGTGGATAGTTACCGACCAGCGAATAACCCAGCGGATTCGACGGGCCGGATTTTATGAAGCTTCATTGCTTCGTCATATCCAAATCGATCACGCCCTCGTTACCTTTCTAGTTGAGCGCTGGAGAAAAGAGACCCACACTTTTCATCTAAGATGGGGTGATGCCACTATCACACTCCAGGATATTGGCCTCTTACTCGGTTTACGGGTCAATGGGTTTGGATTGGTCGGAGGAAAAATTGTTGGTCCAGATACCGACCACCCATACTGGGATACATATGCCGAGTCTGCTCTCGGATAGGTAAAAAATTTCATTTTGTCTCCCCTCTTTAATGTACCTATTGCATGTTGTACATTATTTCTAGATTTAATATTTCACAAAAAATTCTAATATCAGGCACCAGGAGGCTACAGTAAGGGGTATAAGATCAGTTTAAACTGGCTAAAAGATACATGTAGTGATATCCCTGATGAAGCCACCGATGAAGTCTTGGATAGACATGCACGTGCCTACATTCTGTACATGATCGGTTCTTGGTTGATACCGGACCAATCGGCAACGCATATCCATCCGTTATACCTTGGCTTCCTTACGGATTTTGATGTGTATGGCCAATATGCTTGGGGAGCAGGGGTCCTGGTCTCTCTTTACAAGGAACTCGATAAGGCATGTGCTCCTACGAAGAATAAAATTTGTGGATGCATTATATTACTTCAGCTAAATTCCTTGTTTTTCACAGCTAGAAATTTGCAAAATTGTAATATTGGTTTTCTCTCTTATCATCCGAAATTTTATTTATAGATTTGGTCATGGGAGCATATGTATATGGGAAGACCGGATCGAGTTAAAATAACTGGCTTGGATACTCCTGAAAAGCCACTCGGCTCTTGATGGAATGGCAAGAAAGCGTATAAGGCTCCTCGTCGAATACTTAGGTACTATAGAGATGAGTTGGATCGCATGGAGGCGACTTAGGTAACCATAACTTAGGTAATTAAGTTTTTTTAAAAATTTTGAAATACCTTCATCGCAATTTTTGTACTATATTATTTGCGCAGTTCATGTGGACGCCTTATACAGCAGATCGTCTGCAAAGATTACCCGGCATCTGTATCGAAGGAGAGCCGGTTTGGCGGGCTCGATGCCCACTCCTCTGCATTAATGTTGTTGTCATGCACCTCCTGTAAGTGCACGGCGGCGCCCCGGCCGTCAATCCGACGCCGGAATGCGGAAACGGTGATAAACTTAAATTTTGCGGACTTTGCAAACCGGCACCACCGCGCACTAAACTCCGGATCGTAACCATTAACAAGTCTACGCTACTAATAAGAAAGGGAAGAGATGTACCGACTGATCCGAGTCCTCCGGTCTTCTCATCATCGTCCCGATCTCCCGCGGAAAGTGTAGTCTCCATATCGTCACCTCCTCGCCGGAAAGGGCACCACATCGCCTGCGTCTTTTACGGGCTCCCGCCTCAATACCGAGGCAACTCGGGCGCGAAGTAGGCTAGCCGACGCGTCCAAGATTTGCTGTAGACCAGTGTAGTATAGCTGTCTCTTTGGGGTTATGTTGCCATAAAAATGATGGAGGAATTGGTGTAAAAGGAAAAATCCATGGAGGCTTAGATACTTGCTGGAAAGGGAATGGAGCATGCTATCAATTGAGCTCGGCCAGAGAGAATGCTCACTGGAAAATGAAAAGATGATGAGCTCAGCCAAATTAAAACTTCAGCACTCCCTCAAGCCCACAATGCAACCAAAAAAAAAAATGAGTATTTATTAATTCACCAATCCCTTAAAACAATCCAGCACACTCTAGTGCATAATGTAGCATATTAATAAATTAATCCTACATCCTTTTTCATTCCAGCAATGCAACAGTGGCCGGCCCCCCATTTCAATTTCCAACACAAAATTCACATCAAAAACCCATACCTCCTCATACCTTAATTAATGCATGAAAAGCCAAAAAAAAGATTTCATAATAAAACCTTTTTCAATAAAACCCCTCCACTAAAGTTATTTGCACAATTGCAAATAACCCCCTCCATCGGAAAAGTCCGGCCGGGAAAGAACAAAGGAAAACCGGCTGGAACGGAATACAAACTGGCAACTCCAGAAAACTGGTCCCGTAATAAATTACAGGAAAAACCCCGATACTGTGCATACACACCCGCATCTGTATTCCGTCCGGATACAAATGCAAAGAGACAAAACTACACTATTTAAAACTAGAATCCGGCTTAAGCCAAAGCCGGCTAGTAAAAACCGTCCGATCACGATCTGTGCAATACCGCACGTATCTGATCGAACCCTGCCATATCTCCATACGGCCTCTACAGCGTTTCGCCCGAAACTTGAGTAACCGAAAGTGTGGTAGACTCTAAAGACTCGTCAATACTATGGCTGTGGATTTAACCACTAGCCCGTCAGAGGTATAAGCCAATACGTAACGGGCCACCAGCTATTGACTAAAAGGGACGTCGATGAGCGAACTCATCCTGACACCCTACTGAGCCTGTCAGTGACAATATCCGTGCAGTCCGGTCCGTTCGTCTATGATCATCGCATGGCGGGCCTAGGGGGTTGGTAAAAGTCAGACCCCCAAAAGCGGTACAAGTCGTGTCGGAGTGTAGCCCAGAACACCCTGAGATACTACTGGAATACCTACCAGCAAATCTCCTTGCCTTGGCCAAGGACTTTGTGTAATGGCTCTCCTAGACACAGCACGACCTCACCCCCAATACCGGGAGAGACGAACCCCTGAAGATACGCTCACTGCCTCCATGTGGCTCGGGACTGTACCCAACTAAAACCTGTTTGCACGACTCCTTTGAGCCGTGGTAGGGTAGTAATCAAAGTACAGTGGGAACTCACACGAGACAAATGACGATCCCCAGGTCGATGAACTAACCTGCACACATGTCACCAGGGAACTGCCATCTGACGTCTGGTATATGACCAACTAGCATGTTCCCAGCGAGTCCTGTCCGGTGTACTCATAACCCAATGAGCACCTGTATACATCTTAGGTGATCCAACTGACACCAGTGGCTTGTGAGACCGGCCACCGCCCCTCGTCGGGGTCTCGACTGTATACACTAGTCTACTAATGGAGTATCGATGCCCAGTCTCGAAACTCCCACGACTAGGGACCTTTTAAGGATATGCTTGTAGACCCCCAGCTCCCATTTATATGATCGCCCTCATACTGCTGGTGGTCAAGCAAGAATCCTAGGGGCTCTATCAACGTGTAATAGCGACGTGTCAGGTCACCTAAAGCAGTACACGATGATAAAGGTAAACCAGATAGCATACTATCATCTCGAGTAAGACTGTCCTACCGGGATAGGTCCTCCCTCAATCATTACAATCACGTACCTGTGACCTAATAATTGACTCTGAGGGCACTATCTCCAACAATCTCCCACTTGCACTCAAGGCTAATTATTGCGATGTCGCATACTCACAGCCCGTGTGATACCGAACATCCAACTCCTCTACTAGTCAGTCTCACAAAGCTCGTTTGCGGAACTATTGCGTTCGAGGAATAGCCTCAGTGAGTGGATCCGCTTAGTTGTTTCTTTCCATGTCTCTCTATATCTCATGTTCGCGGAGAAACCCATCTCCCGAAATGAGCAATACCTGTCTTAGAATGTGTCTGGATGTCTGATGGGACATAGCTCATAAATGAACTCCAAATCCAAACTTCTTAGACTGTATCGTCAACTGAACTTAATCAGTATCCTGCGCGCCATGCCTCCCTCAGTATTGCCTTGGATCACCTGTCCAAAATACTGCCCCTCGTCAGAGGGAAAACTATAACTCTGACAACCTCCTTGTCGTCCATGTCACCTTGGAAGCCTGGAATGATAACCGTCTCCTGAATGAGGCTGTCGTTATCATATCCCTAGAACATCCACTTATGTTCTAAAACTGCTTCCGACTGTTTCTCCAGGATTGGATTAATGTCAACTTATTGCATCTAGTGCAAGAACAACATCTGGTGTGGTACTTGACATCTCATGATTGACTCAATTGCCTAAGCAAGTGATCTGCCAATCATGCACGTCCCTCTCCCCTTTAGTCTGTAAGACACCTTTGGAGAGGGTGACTCCATTATCTGCAGGTACACTACCGTGCCAGGAGTCGTCCATCCTAAATACTCTTAGAATGCTGTCAAGTACCCTGATTGGGAAACCACCCAAATCTAGATCTAAAACCATAGATCCAGTAACCAGTATCTCGGATATAAAATCCATTTCCTTTGTGGAGAAACAACTGTGTGACGACCAAAGTATAACCGACTGTAGTATAGGAGTTCCCTTTCCTACTATGTGTATGTCATCCAAATACCATGACATCACACCCTACTACCTTCTCAACAGATCCATCCCCTATTCTGTTGAAGTCAAACCCATGACTGTCACGTCAGAAATAGATGATCTATCTCCGCTACTGGTGCTTCAGTCTATAAATAGACATAAGCTACCTGTCCACCAATGCTTCCGCTGCTCCCACTGACTACGACAACCCTCTGGCAGAGTCATATAGACGTACACTTCTAAAGCAAGTTTAGAACGACGCTATACTCATCCTCCTGCCGGGTCTCACAGCCTGGAACAACAGCAATGGTAATTGTGGGTAAACAAGAACTTCCCTGTAACCGTCCTTGAGGCTACTGTAGTACCTCTCGGGTGCCTGAAGTTACCCACCTTATCTGCGGAGTGGCCAATGGAATGTCAATCCAGATTGAATCTTTAGGTTCCTTATCAAATCTTCAGTAATCGTTTGTGGTTCTGGAATTACTTCCAGTTCTACCATACTCCCACTACTGTTTTCTGAAAAAATCCATTTTTAATAAAACTGTGGCGAGTCTAGAACAATATCGCTATTGTTCATCCAGATGGTAGAAAGTCAACCCTCGTCATAGCCTGGGTCAACCCACAAACAGCCATTACAGAAACGTGCCTTGAGTTGTCCAGTGTCTGGTTTTAATCATAAACCGGACAACTCCCCGTACCTTAACATCGTTAAGATATGAACTGTTCTATATCCAATATAGAAACAGAGGCACTGATTTAATTGAACCAGATTCAAATCATGCAGCTGTCCCCAGCGCATGTCAACTAAATGGAAGGAGGCCGATCAGCGTCACTCAACTTAGGAATACTTCCAATTATGAGTAACCTGAAAGAGAAGCAAAATCTCTTTATCATTACTATCAACTGAATACCATACACAAGTATCTACATCTTCGATCTCTTTGAAGAATCCCGATACTTGCTACACCTGGTTCTCTACTCTATTCAAATACCTATAACTCCTCAAAACTTAGATCCTGTGTTTCAACGAAACACATGTCTAAGAACTAGAGAAGTTAAAAGTAAACAGAATATAGTATGAGGACCAACCCCTCTGTCCTAATGGACCCTGGACAACATACAATCCTTTGTATAAGTCCCTTGAGTCTGATAACTCTTTCATTGTGTGTCGTAGGTTGAAAACTGTACTTATGGTTAAGAAGAATTACACCGCTGTTTAATGCTCCTTACCTAACCATCCACTGATATAGGTAAATGTCGTAGACATAATTTCAGAAAGGTATATCTCACTCTATGAAAATAGACGTACAGATATATCAATTTGAAATTGGTGCATAACAGCGGATATTCAAAACCAAATATTTGCCGACCGGCAAACAGCCCAGGTGATTTCCTCAAATATCACCGAATACAACGAATCCCGATATAATGAGGATAATCACCCAATTCCCAATAACTTACTCCCACCCATCATCTGTAAAACCATACAGATGTGAGAATCGTACCTGGTAAATACATACCCTGGAGTAAGTGTCTAATTGGGAAATCAGTTTTCTTTTAACATTACACAGTGAAACTGAAACATCGAAATGTTTCGATGGGGTATCCTGGTATTCCTAGTAATGCCTCTTCCAGATTCACGACTGTAACCGTATAGTTCTTCGCCACCTCTCCAAATCTCTTCATGTGTCTTTAGTCATTACCTTCTGCACACCCCTTTAGGCCAAATGGTTTTCTTCCTTCCCTACCGTTCGGCACCAGCCTATGGTTTGGAAGAAGACTATCCAATAAGCATAATGGGTGTACTGTCCCTATCCTAGGAACACTCGCAACACGAGAGAAGGTGAAGATAAAAGACACCTGAATGTACTTTATTCCTATTTCTCCTGGACCAGAATCCATCCCCGAACTGGAACAAGTTCCTTTCGAGTTCGTATATAACCATACGATGGAATATCCAATAAACTGTGGATCTTCGTAGTGATACGGAGCGTCCTGGAGAAATACAAAGGTGATTTTAGGATTGGCGAAGAATTACCTGGTTTGGTCGTGAATATCTGTTGCAATTTACTTTGCCCTCTTACTAATCCCTTGCTTTGTCTGAACTTAATACCTTCTGCACACCATCGTTATGCTAATTGGTTTTCTTCATTCCCTACCGGTCGGCACCAGCCTAAGGTTTGGAAGAAGACAATCCAATTTGCGTAATAGGTGTACTACCCCTAAACCAAGGAGTACTCGTAACCTGAGAGAGGGTAAAAGGAAAAGACAACTGAATAATCCTATCCGTTTTCTCCAGAACCGGAAACCATCCTCGAATAAATTCTTTCGAGTTCGTATCTAACCATACGATGGTTTTGTCCAATGGAAGTGGACGTTCGTAGTAAAACGGGGTGTCCTGGAGAAAAGGGTAAAAGTAGGAGTGGCAATGAGGTTTGCAACTCTGACAATCCAAAAGCCGGTGTTTAAGAAGGTTCGGTCAACTTGGTCACTGAGTCATAGTCTAGGGTCGGGTCAATGGTCGCTGCCAGAGAGAGAGAGAGAAAAGAAACACTCAGCGTGCACTCTAACCTAGATCAGAATGGTTACCAATTTGTCTAATCTGGAATCCTCCCACTGTACCTCAAATTCTCCTCCAAACCTGAAAGAAGAATTAGTCGGGGTCACCCGAGGAGTAAACTAACTCATCAGTGGGAATCGGGATCCAACTATCATCGCATGATAACGTGACGGAATCCGCTCACGCTATCACACTCCAGAAGGTATGCGCATATCTGGCAAGTTTCAGTTCTTTTGAAAACCCCGATGTGATTTTTACCCCATGCTCTTATGACCTTGACTAAGGCCAACAAATCATAAGTCACATGTCAAGTTCTACCCGTCATTGTCCAGGTTGATTTGAACCCACCCGTACAAGCCCTTGACTAAGGCCAACAAGGCTATACGACTGTCCCAAACCAACGCATCTATCTATGCAGCATATGAATACCCAATAGCTACCAAACACTGTGCCTTGACTAAGGCCAACAAACACAGCTTGAATACTATTGACTACCCATATGAAACGACGGAGGGCTACGAATGGTTTCTGGCGAAAACCTTTAACGTAATGAACTTGATATCGTTGAAGGAACGGATAGCTTTTTAGAAAATATAGTGACGAAAAAACATTGCTAAAGAGGTCACTCCCGGTGAAGGGATCTCGGCTCTTTCCCCGTAGAATGAGGTGCAGGATATTCCAACTGAATACCACGGTGCAAAGCAAAAGTAATCGGCTATAATGAAGTTAATGCCCTGACGCAAACTTCTGTCCAAGGGGTCACTCCCGGTGAAGGGATCTCGGCCCTTGCCTCGTCGACTGAGGAGCAGGATATTCCAAATGAATACCACGATGCAAAACAAAAGTGAACGTCCTTGCAATAACAGCTTTTTGAAAAGTGTTCCAACAACATCAGATTAGGTTTGTTTTTAAACTTGCATTGATCCGAATCAATGCAGTCCCATCAATTGATCACACCAAAAAGAACGAAAATATACTGATGTACGTATATGCCATCCGCATTCGCCACTGGGTCCCGTCATTACCCGTTAGGTTAGCTTACTAACGACAGAGCGGGGACTGGACTAGCGCGGATGCAAAACATATACAACATCTACTAATATATATACCAATATATAGTATTTCGCTCAAGGCGTGAATAAAATGCAACATCACAGAAATGTACAGCATCACAGAACAATACAGATATCTGGGATCCCCGGGTTTCACAGAGCCACTACTGAAACCCGACGTTCCCCTGGTCGTGTGGATAGCCTGTGCAATGAAATCCTAGACCCCTACGGGCGCGGCAAGTTACCCGCCAAAACCTGAAGCGAGGCAGCCCCCTTCAGCGCCGTGAATGGACCACCCAGCACTTCACGGAATCCGGCAACTTGGGCACCCCTCCTGGGTCAACCTGTACCCCCTACGAGTGCGGCGAATAGCCCGTCAATCCTGGAGTGAAGCCCCCTCCGTCTCAATGCCATGAGATGCGGGCTTGTTGCCTTCTAGAACCCGGCTATCCGTGCACCCCTCCGCGGGGTAAACCTAGTACAGAATGTAAAATATACATACACCGAGTACATCGACCGCAACCAGGTCGTGCCCCAAAAGAATAATACAAACAGGCAGTGACGGCAGTCCACATGTCGGACGCTCGCCCCGCAATATCAAATGTACATAATACAACAGCACAGTACTAGCATTGCATCCAGGCTATCCCCCACGACCGATCCGCAACATCACAGCGAAAACAGAACATCAACGTGAAAATCACGTTCGCAAATCCGTCTAACCGGGCTATAGCAGTTAGACCGGATTTACCGATCAAGTGACATTCACGGTCGCAGATATAATGTAAATACTGTGAAAAATGTGTTTAAAATTTTCCGATTGACCAAAAATTAACAAGTGGGCCCCCAATCAAAACTGTAGTATTCACAGAAAATCTGAGCCCAATTTTAATATTCCAAAAACCAGATTTTCAACTCAGGAACATACTGTAAACTTTTGGGAGCATGAACAGTTAACTCCGCGGCGGAAGCGCGGCCAAAGCAAGGGTTTGGCCGCCCTTCCGCGGCGGTTTGGTGAGTTCATGGTACCATATTTTTACAGTATGCTTAGAATTCCATGCACATCACTCTGAGACAACCGGAAAAATTTTTGGACTCAAAAAAAATTTCGACAGAAACTGATGTGCTAAAATACGGGTTTTTGGACTTTTTGATCGATCGGAAATGCAAACACATTACACACAGCTAGACTAAGTTAATGGCGAGGCTCTGATACCACTGTAAGTGCACGGCGGCGCCCCGGCCGTCAATCCGACGCCGGAATGCGGAAACGGTGATAAACTTAAATTTTGCGGACTTTGCAAACCGGCACCACCGCGCACTAAACTCCGGATCGTAACCATTAACAAGTCTACGCTACTAATAAGAAAGGGAAGAGATGTACCGACTGATCCGAGTCCTCCGGTCTTCTCATCATCGTCCCGATCTCCCGCGGAAAGTGTAGTCTCCATATCGTCACCTCCTCGCCGGAAAGGGCACCACATCGCCTGCGTCTTTTACGGGCTCCCGCCTCAATACCGAGGCAACTCGGGCGCGAAGTAGGCTAGCCGACGCGTCCAAGATTTGCTGTAGACCAGTGTAGTATAGCTGTCTCTTTGGGGTTATGTTGCCATAAAAATGATGGAGGAATTGGTGTAAAAGGAAAAATCCATGGAGGCTTAGATACTTGCTGGAAAGGGAATGGAGCATGCTATCAATTGAGCTCGGCCAGAGAGAATGCTCACTGGAAAATGAAAAGATGATGAGCTCAGCCAAATTAAAACTTCAGCACTCCCTCAAGCCCACAATGCAACCAAAAAAAAAAAAATGAGTATTTATTAATTCACCAATCCCTTAAAACAATCCAGCACACTCTAGTGCATAATGTAGCATATTAATAAATTAATCCTACATCCTTTTTCATTCCAGCAATGCAACAGTGGCCGGCCCCCCATTTCAATTTCCAACACAAAATTCACATCAAAAACCCATACCTCCTCATACCTTAATTAATGCATGAAAAGCCAAAAAAAAGATTTCATAATAAAACCTTTTTCAATAAAACCCCTCCACTAAAGTTATTTGCACAATTGCAAATAACCCCCTCCATCGGAAAAGTCCGGCCGGAAAAGAACAAAGGAAAACCGGCTGGAACGGAATACAAACTGGCAACTCCAGAAAACTGGTCCCGTAATAAATTACAGGAAAAACCCCGATACTGTGCATACACACCCGCATCTGTATTCCGTCCGGATACAAATGCAAAGAGACAAAACTACACTATTTAAAACTAGAATCCGGCTTAAGCCAAAGCCGGCTAGTAAAAACCGTCCGATCACGATCTGTGCAATACCGCACGTATCTGATCGAACCCTGCCATATCTCCATACGGCCTCTACAGCGTTTCGCCCGAAACTTGAGTAACCGAAAGTGTGGTAGACTCTAAAGACTCGTCAATACTATGGCTGTGGATTTAACCACTAGCCCGTCAGAGGTATAAGCCAATACGTAACGGGCCACCAGCTATTGACTAAAAGGGACGTCGATGAGCGAACTCATCCTGACACCCTACTGAGCCTGTCAGTGACAATATCCGTGCAGTCCGGTCCGTTCGTCTATGATCATCGCATGGCGGGCCTAGGGGGTTGGTAAAAGTCAGACCCCCAAAAGCGGTACAAGTCGTGTCGGAGTGTAGCCCAGAACACCCTGAGATACTACTGGAATACCTACCAGCAAATCTCCTTGCCTTGGCCAAGGACTTTGTGTAATGGCTCTCCTAGACACAGCACGACCTCACCCCCAATACCGGGAGAGACGAACCCCTGAAGATACGCTCACTGCCTCCATGTGGCTCGGGACTGTACCCAACTAAAACCTGTTTGCACGACTCCTTTGAGCCGTGGTAGGGTAGTAATCAAAGTACAGTGGGAACTCACACGAGACAAATGACGATCCCCAGGTCGATGAACTAACCTGCACACATGTCACCAGGGAACTGCCATCTGACGTCTGGTATATGACCAACTAGCATGTTCCCAGCGAGTCCTGTCCGGTGTACTCATAACCCAATGAGCACCTGTATACATCTTAGGTGATCCAACTGACACCAGTGGCTTGTGAGACCGGCCACCGCCCCTCGTCGGGGTCTCGACTGTATACACTAGTCTACTAATGGAGTATCGATGCCCAGTCTCGAAACTCCCACGACTAGGGACCTTTTAAGGATATGCTTGTAGACCCCCAGCTCCCACTTATATGATCGCCCTCATACTGCTGGTGGTCAAGCAAGAATCCTAGGGGCTCTATCAACGTGTAATAGCGACGTGTCAGGTCACCTAAAGCAGTACACGATGATAAAGGTAAACCAGATAGCATACTATCATCTCGAGTAAGACTGTCCTACCGGGATAGGTCCTCCCTCAATCATTACAATCACGTACCTGTGACCTAATAATTGACTCTGAGGGCACTATCTCCAACACCTCCCGGACCGGGTGTTGCGACAGTTTAATAGATCGCAACATATTCCTGTCCCGCCGCCTTCGCCTATGAAAATAGAGGGAGACATGCGAGGAAGAAAGGCGGAACGTGATTGGAGGGAGCATCATCATCAATATTTGCTGAGATGGGAGGATAGGCAGCGTAATATTGCTTTACAGCAAATAGGTGACCAAACAGCCACCGACGCTACCGAAGCATATCTACAGTGGTATAAGCGTGTCACCATAAGATATCTTTCTGCTCCCCCTAACAACTTCCCAAATATCTCGCGGTACGAGCCTAGAGGCCACGTGGAACGAGATTTGGTAAATTGAATTCTTTATATTATATAACTTTTTAACATCCGGCGGTATGAGTCAATACTTATTTCTAATGTAACGACAGGCTAGTGGGTTGCATCTTATACAAACAATGGTGCATGAACCACACCCGACTGATGCTGGTCCGGAAACTCGGGCTCTATTTTCAAGTGCAGACCAATTAATTGGTGGTGTATTCGGTTCATATAATATTCTTCAACATTTATCACCGGCACCAGAGCAGCAGTATGAGCCGACACCGGAGCCGCAGTATGAACCGGCACCGGAGCCGCAGTATCACGGAGATCCAGCGCAGCAGGATCAGTGGTTTGGATCTCCATACCGTCAGCAGCAACCCTGGCATACCGGACAAGCGCAACAACACCAGTTTTGGGGGTCAGGTTTTGCAGAACAACCGTCTTGGGGGTCAGGTTTTGCGCAACAACAGCAATCTTGGGGGTCGGGATTTGCACAGCCATAGGGCCCAGGTTTTGTGCAACAACAGCTGCATGAAACCGGGACAGGTTCTTCGCTACAACTGCCCAGTTGGGACACGGATTTATCGTCCTACGTACAGTTGTTGGGAGACAGCACATATCCGACACCTGTCCCACATTCAGGATTTGCTGAACAACAGCCTGTCCAAGACGTTGCTGAAGACGAAGCTGAAGCCGAAGCCGAAGAGCAGACGCCGCCGCCATCTACCCAAGAAACGGGTGGGTTCTCCTGTCATACCAGGAGGCATAGGCTTATGTCAAGCCTCCTCGGATTTCATAAGGGAAAGAGAAAAGGAAAACGATAGTTATTTACATTTTACAATCATATAAGATTTTTTGGTATTATAAATCTGACGGATTCATTTTGATATTATAAATTTGACCGTCGAGATAGAAATCGGATAAGATTTTTTTGTATTGTAAATTTTGACGGATTCATTCTGTACAAAACATTGATATAATAAAATTTTACTATTTTATTCAAATATTTTTTACGTTAATTTATTTTTAAAAAAATTTAAAATAATTATAATTATAATTATATAGGGGACGGGTTCCCTCTATATAATAATATAGAGGACGGGTTCCCAAAACCCGCCTTCTATATTATTATATAGGGGGGTGTTAGGATCCCGCCCTCTATACTGGGTTGAGGATGGGGTGGAGGAGCGAAACCGCTCTATTTCGCTAATTTTAAATACAACCATCCTATTTTAATAATCAATTATTTAATTCATACTATGTTTACAAAAAAACCTAAAAAAGATCACTTTATTCTCATCTTCTTGCTCTCATCCTTTATCAACACCTATTTTCTTTCTTTAAAATTCCAACACATTCTTTTTCAATCATCTATTAGAAATACACAACCTATGTTCATGATTCTCATGATGCTTTAAGCTATTTTGAACAGTCTTGCAAATGATAAGTGGTTATTTTCTCTACCAAAAGACAACCAAATAAATTAAATGAGTAACAATTGAGTATAAATTAGATATTTAGCAACCCGGTTAGACTAAATAATCACCATTTAACTGGGGAAAAAAACCTTTTAAAAAACCCTTCTTAGAAACATGTCTGATTGCTTTATTTTCTTTAGAATTATTATCTCACGTCATTCCACATAGCTAAAGTGATTGTCTTCGATTTAATAAACTTTTATTTGAAAACTTTTTTTTTCTTAACTCTGTTAATTCATACCATCATTTTAGCTCTCAGTAACAAGGATAGAGAAAACCCCAAATGCGGTAAATATCAAGATCCAGCTCCCAATAACGCCACAATCACCACTAACCATTTTAGCAAAGCTACTTGATTTTGATTTATGCTCGTAAACAAAGAAATAGGAAAAGGGATAAAATAAATATAATATTCAGCAATAAACAACAACTAGAAAATCCATTTCAGATCCAAAGCATTACATCAAACAATGGATCAAATTTACATCCCAGATCCAGAAAAAAGAGCACAAAATGGAAGAAACCCTAATCAATAGAAAAGCAAGCCACAGAAGTCAGCCGCCGAAGCCGTAGAGGGTCCTGCCCTGGCGCTTGAGGGCGTAGACGACGTCCATGGCCGTCACCGTCTTCCTCCTGGCGTGCTCCGTGTAGGTGACGGCGTCGCGGATGACGTTCTCGAGGAAGATCTTGAGGACGCCGCGGGTCTCCTCGTAGATGAGGCCGCTGATGCGCTTCACCCCTCCTCGCCTCGCGAGGCGGCGGATGGCGGGCTTGGTGATCCCTTGGATGTTGTCCCTCAGCACCTTCCTGTGACGCTTGGCCCCTCCCTTGCCCAACCCCTTCCCTCCCTTTCCTCGACCCGACATCTCTCGCTACCTAGCTGCTGCGGCTGCTGCTTTGATTGAAAAGGTAGGGTTACGATTTGAGGATTTGGAGATGTGATGGAGATAAGGGGAAGAAGCTGGCGATTTTATAGAGAGAGACAGATGAGGGGGTTTTGGATTTTTGGTTTGCAGTTGTGGGAAATTTTGGCGCTTGGAAATTGGGGAAGGAAGCACGATCCACGGCTGAATGGATCTGGTGCGGTTGGATTAAGGATCGACGGTTTGGAATTGAGATACTGAGTTGGTGCGGATCGATGACCTGGCCGTGATTTAGTGTCTTCGTATGGGAATTCTCCCTATTTCATTTCAAATGGTTAATTGCTAAATAATTGATGGATCTCCGGATCTCCTTCAGATGTTATCTTCCGTTGATCTGCAGTGAGTGGAGACGAACGGCTGAGATTGAGTTGGGAGGTTGCCTTCTGAACCGTGTGGATCTCAATGGGCTTGAAGTGGTTGAAACCGAGCTACCTGCAAGGAAGTCCCACGATGGTTGTGCTACCGAGGACCCTCCCACGATCAAGTTAGACGGGCTAAATGGGCAGAGTAGCAGCCT
This sequence comes from Agapanthus africanus, assembly GCA_030015575.1. Lineage (NCBI taxonomy): Eukaryota > Viridiplantae > Streptophyta > Magnoliopsida > Asparagales > Amaryllidaceae > Agapanthus > Agapanthus africanus. Next base: position 385,678,464 of record CM057345.1, on the reverse strand, counting down.
ATTGGGGTAAAATTGCCTTTCCCGAGTCGTCTGAAAGAGGGGTTTATATAGTGACAGCCATGGGCTGGCGGGCGCGAGCGCGTGAAAGGCGGTATTCCCCGCTGATGACGAGATACGCTCGTTAATGGGGGAACGCAATGGCATGGGACGCGGGATCATGGGCGGCGGGTATCTCGCGTCTGGCGTGATTCGCGGAGCCGTGGCGGAGACGCCTGCGATCAGTGCTGTGGGTCGCTCGATAAGACCGAGGAAGATAAGCTCGGCGGGAGGTTCGGAAACGAGCGGGAGGCCGAGCGAGTTTGGTTCTGTGATAGCTCGGAGGCGAGCTAGGGGGCTGAGAGAACTCAGCATTTGGGAAGGCTCGGAAGCGAGCCGACGATTGTTTGTAAAGCGAGCATGGGAATGGTCTGGAAGGCCACCGAAGGTCGGGAACATTCTCGGGTCGAGGACCCGGGGCATGCTTCCAATGTACCGTTCTTGATCCTTTTTCGTAGGCTTTGGGATACGTCGCTTGTCACGTGTCATGCTCCGGGGAAACCCCGGTATCGAGTATCATCATTAGCTCCCCACTCTCGTCTCGACCCATTAATAGGTCGGGTCGAGAGTGGTCTGACCAATCACCCGGGGTAAGCCCCTATTTAAAGATATCGTCGGTGCGTATTCCCGGGCAATTGGTTGTATTTTCTTCGTGACGTCAGCGGATTAGGGAAGAGATCTCATATTAAAGAAGATGCGCCGATTCGGGCGTACGTTCATTGGAGCGCCAAGTCACGTGTCCGACGCTGGTTGGCTGACGTGACGGGCCGCTGGTGTTCTCGCGCCCGATGGGACGCGCCCAATGCGCGTGCGATAGGTGGAGCGTCGATGGCCGTTGAATGCGAAGTGTCATTTTGGCGGGTGACGATCGGCGCCGCTGGATGTGTTTTCCGATTGCTATAAATAGAGGTGGGATTCCCCCAAGTGTCTACACTTCGCTATAATTTCCTCTTCCCTCCGTGTGTAAGCTCGGCGCTCTTCCCTCTAGGTCGGATTTCCTGTGTTCTTCTCTCGGACGTCCCCTTCCTCTGCTCAGGTTTGATGTCTTTCTCTGAGGAGTTTGTCGAGGTAGTTCGGGTAGAGTCTAGGGAGTCTTCTGCAGCTTCCTCCTCTTCGTCCGGGTCGGAATCTTCCAGGGAGGTTAGGGTTAGTCGTGCTTCCCGGGGTCGTGCGGCGGGGACGGTCCCCAAAGCACAGGTCAGGGGCGTCCGTGACGCGTCATCCATATCGAGGCATACAGACGAGCTTTCCACCATCCGGGCTCGCTTCCACATTCCTCCCGGCTACTCGCTTCGTCTGGACGGGGAGGGGGAGAGGGCAGACCAAGTACGGGGCAAGAAGATTGCCTTGTTGTTAGTTATATGTATGCCCTGGAGGCCATTACTGTACATTGGATGTATATTGTAGTGGATGCTGGGACATATATAGGTAGGACTTTCTTGCTCGACATAATAGTACGCTATCTGGTTGCTCTTTATTTTAACATGTATACTTTTTGTCTCTCTGATTACATGTTGATAAAGCCCTTAGGATGTGTACTCGACTTCCAGGACTGTGATGCAGATCATACTAGTGGGGCCTGGATAGTCCATGAGTACATCCTTGAAATGTTCCTAGTCGAGGGAATATCGAGACGGGGCATCGATATTCCAGAGTAGACTAGCGTATATCTTCTCGACCCATGCGATGGGCGATGGATGATCCCATATCCATTGGTGTTTGACATCAGAGATGGTATACGGATGCTCAGTGGAGACTGGGTACACTGAACGGACTCGCCGAGAACTCCCAGATGGTATTATACCTCACGTCAGATGGCAGTTCTCTGGTGACACTGGTACAGCTTAGTCTGTTGACCCGAGATCGTCATAGAGTCTTGTGTGTCTCCCACTGTGCTTTGATTTCCACCCTACCACGGCTCTACTGAGTCGTGCAAACAGGTGGTTTTTGGGTACAGTCCCGATTCACATGGAGGCAATGAGCGATAGGAGGGGATTCGTCTCTCCCGGTATTGGGAGTTGATTTTGCGCTATGCTCGACTGGCCATAACAGGAAATCCCTGGCCAGGGTTGCTGTGATATACTGGTAAGAGTTATCAGTAGTTTCACGAAAGTTATGGACCCTACGTCGGCATGACTTATCAAGCTATTGGGGTCTGACGTTTACCACCCCTAGGCGTGATATGCGACATATCAGACGAACAGACCGGACTGTACGGTAAGTGTTACTGGTTGGATTCACAGGAGTGTGAGCGGGCTTGCTCGTCGATCTTCTGATCGCTCAATACCCGGGTGGCCGTTACGTTTAGCAGACCGCTTGCGGCTTGTGGGTGTTTGATATGATCATCATCTGCTGCCGGCGTATTGACGAGTCTTTAGAGTCCTACACAAAGGTTTCCTAGCTCAAGCGAAACGAAATAGGAGCGCATATGAGATATGTGCGGGACCGAGAATAATTCGTGTATGTGATACCGTATTCCATTCTCGCGACGAATGTATCGATTGGTTATATGCGATATAACCTGGTTATCGAATCAAGGATTGATTCGAGAAGCCGATACATTGAATACTAGTCGGTTATATGCGACATGACCGTATCATTGAATCAAGTGTTGATTTAATGATTTAATGCATAATTATATATATTTGATATATTACTTTGCATTAACTAGTATTGGTTCACTTTAAAAGGATTTTCTCACTTGAATTGTGCAAGTTGTATATGTGATATACTTTTGTGCACATGATTGTATCATGTTTGATGATACATGCTTATTTGGTTAAGTGTAAAGAATTAAACTATGGTTAAGTTAATGATTAGGGTTTTGTTTACTTAATTACTTATTCATTTATCTTATTTATTTATTCATTTTTGGAAAATGAAAAGGATAAATGAATAGTTACTTGTTTTGTTTTTAGTTGAACATTCTTGAAGTTTTGACTTAGTCTCCATTCTTGTCTTATACTTAACCCTAACCATTTAAACTAACCCTAATTCATTCTCTACACTTAACTAAGGTTAGAAGATGATAAGAATTAATTCTTTTTCAATTTTTCTTTAAGACTTATCATATCATCTTCTTCTTCTTCATCTTCTTCTTCCATGAAGAAAGCTTACTACATCAATGGTGATTGATGAAAAAGTGTGAGAAATCCAAATCTAAAGTCTACCCACTTCCTATTTCTTCATCCTCTACCCCTTGCCAAGTAGTATAGGGTGTTTCCTTCACAAGTTTTCTTGACTTGGTGAAGTTGGAGCTTGATCTAGCGATGCCTCGACGTAGATCATCTTCGGCATCGTTGTCGATGACCTAGCCCGCTTTTTCTCCGATGAAGCCGACGCTAGAGCCATGGTTCGATTTGGACAGTGGAGAGGACTTCATCACGGAGCCTAGGAGGTGGAGGACCGGATCTACAAAAGTTGTAGCCCCTTCCCTTTAGCTATATTTCCGTTTACTTCCTTGCTTCGCCTATACTTCTAGCCAACGATCCGTTCTAGGGTTTCTCGGCACCGTAATTTTTAGAAATTGGCATGGATGATCACTTGTGAGACCTTACTAGGGTGCCTAGGAACCTTTCACTTGTATCTGGAAGCCTTTTGGGCCAGAATGCCCTTCTCCCCCGAGGTGAGTGCGGCGTTGAATTGTTTTCAGTTAGCCCCAGGCCAGTTAGTGCCAAACTCTTGGAGGATTCTCCTTAGGTTCCTGGTCCGGTTGAAATTGCGGGAGATCCCTTTCAGTTTGAGCCTTCTCCTTTCCTCTCTCTGCTACAAAAACCACCCCAGCACTTGCAAGGACGAGCCGAGCCGGGTATACATTTCTTTTAGAAAGCACCGGGGAGGTGCTGTCGGGTCGGGGGTCGTCGTAGTACCTTCTTCCATCCACGAATGGAAGAAGAGGTTTTTGTTTGTCGGGCCATCCGAGGATGAGGATTGGCCAGTGCCCATCCAGTGGCACAGGGCCAACTGCCCGCGGGTGAGGCGGTCGAATGATCCCGACACGGTGGCGGTGTCGGAGTGGGAGCCCCTCCCCCAGGCCGATGTGTTGTTGTCTGAGCAGGCTCTCAGTTGGGCCGGGCTCAGCTCCGCTCAGTTTGCGGGTAAGTTAGGAGTTTTTAGGCGACCTGTTTAGACTTGTGTATTCTTCCACTTTTTCTGGTATTGCTAACTCCTTCTTTGTATTTTCGTCTTATGCAGAACCCATGGACCTAGCTAAATTTCGGGCAGCCCTGGTCGAACAGAAGAAGGGGAGGAAGGCCGGAGATGCCGACCCTTCCCGCCCGTCGTCGAGTCCGGCTCCACTGGCGGCCGCTCCGGTCAGGCGCTCGAGCACGCCTCGAGCCCCAGAGTCCAACCATGCCCGAGCCGAAAACGCGCTCGGGAGCAGGAGCCCCAGGTTTTGGAGGTGGGAGGCGAGACTAATTCTCCTGCGTCTCACCTCAAGAGATACCATAGGACGGCACCCCATACCCCGGCTTCCCTGATCATCGTGGATGAAGGGGAGCTTCGCTTCGAGGTGCCCTCGGGGCTTTCCGTCGCCGATATCCTGTTCTCAGAGATGGAAAGATTGGCCGGGGAAGAATCCCCCGGGGGACCCTCAGGGCCCAAATGGCGGCCATAGCCCAGGAGGCCGTGCAGGTCAGTGTTCGCACTTCACTCGGGTTTTTATTCAGTACTTTTTGTTCGCAAGATTGGGTGCCCCCTTCTATTTTTAACCCCTCCTTTAATTTCTTCAGGTCCTCCAGCACTGCGCCCTCGTTGTCAACATGGAGGACTAGGAAATTGCCCCGGCGATGCAGATCGCAGGCGAGTCCTCCTCGTGGGAGGAGAGCTCAAGGCTGGAGCTGCAAGCGGCGATGGAGAGGGTCGCCGTCCTAGAAGACCGGGCGGCGGCAGGGGGTCGGGAGATCGCCAACTGCCGAAAGGCCGTCCGAGTCACCGAGGCTAAGTTTGAAGATTCCAGGGTGCTTGTCGCCACCCTGAAGAAGACGGCGAACACCCTTTGGAGGGAGAACGAGGCGGCGAAGGAAGGAGTGAGGCGTGCCGACCTCCGAGCGTCGAAGGCGGTGGAGAGCTATAAGAAGTCGGACCAGTTCTACGTCGACCTCGCTGAAGCCGCTGCCCTCGTTTGGCATGAGGCCCTCGACACCGTCAAGGCCCTGATGCCGGAGTTTCCTGACGGCGAGCTCCGGGGTAAGTATCCTCTGGAGGGTGAGGCGCAGGGAATGCCCCCGGAAGCGCTGCCGGGGGAAAGGCCCCTGGAGGGAGCGTTGGGGAGAAGTCGGTCGCCGAGGCTCCTGCGGTGGGCGCCGACCTTCAAGCTGTTAGTTATATGTATGCCCTAGAGGCCATTACTGTACATGCGATGTATATTGTAGTGGATACTTGGACATATATAGGAAGGACTTTCTTGCTCGACATGATAGTATGCTATCTGGTTGCACTTTGTCTTAGCATGTTGACTTGTATAAGTGATGCTGTCTTGCTCTCACATGTTGATAAAGCCCTTAGGATGTGTACTTGACTACCAAGGTGATTGTCACGCTCTAACTGTGTCGTGTTTAAAAAAGAATTCTGAAATTACCGCAATCAAAACGGTGTCGCTTGTAGCGAGCCGCGATGAATACGGGTCGTCCGCAGGGAGATGGTAAGTTTCTTATTGCTTGTTTTAACGAGTTAATTCCGTGTTTTGATTTGTTGGTTAACTAATTGTCGTAACAAAGATATGAATAAAAAGGGCTTGTTAAGGGTAGTAATAAGTTAGATTGTATGAAGGTGATGTTTGCCAATTCCTTATAGCCCCGACTTGGTATTGATACTAAAGCAATAGGTAACAACGCGGATTAGGGAACTTGAAATACGGTATTTGCGGTATTTCGCTAAATCCGTTTTCCTTGTCCCTTGTTCTTCCGTTGTTATCTCTTGATTTTAGCCTTCGGCAAACCACGGGCAATCCGGTCATGATTAGGAATCATCACTATCGGGGTAGGATAGGATGCCTAGTGAGCGGAGTTGCGGGTGATTTGCACGAAGTTTCAATAGGCAAGTTTTAGGTTTTAAAGTTTGGACAAAGAAAATCTTCGAATACGATCTAACATATTACACCCTTAACAAGTGAAAAGATTACTCACACATATTTACAAATTAACAAGAAAGAAAAGAGAAGATACATAAAAACATGCAATGAAATAAAGAGGAAAAGAGAACCGATGAGTTCAAGCGTTTTATCTCCCAGTGTTCAATCCCCGGCAACGTGTGAGATCCAAATACCAAGCTTTAAGGTTGCAAGCTCACTTAAGAGGTTGCAAGATCAAAGCAAGGCATGAATTTCACAATTGAAATCATGTAAAGTGGAACAAGACATGTAATAAAAATACGAACTTTTATTGAAGAACAAACTTGTTACAAGAGATCTTGAAGTCAAGAACCTAAGCCTTAAGCTTGCAAGTTCTAAATGAGAAGTTGCAAGGTCAAGACAAAGGGGCAAGAGCTCAAGAATGAAAAGAAAAATTACAAGAATTCTAAGATAGAACTAAAGAAAAAGCTACCCTTTCCTCTTCCCTCTGATCTCTATTTATAGGCTCAGAAAGAAATATTCATATCTGCCCCATTATGGCTCATGCTGATTTGTTTGATTGCCTTTGATTTGAACACATGCTTTTTAGTCTTGAATGCATATAATATCATATGCATATAAAATCATATCCTTGATTTCATATAAAATCATATCCTTGATGATTGCATATAAAATCATATCCTTGATTGCATATAGAATCATATCCTTGATTGCATATAAAATCATATCCATATGTGCTTAAAAGTCTTGTGTACACACTTGTTGTGTTGGACCATTTAGAAAAAAAATGTGTACACAACTTGTTGTATAAAGGAACTCCTGAAGTATCGGTCGGTTAGCGTTTCTGGTCGCAGTGTCTTCCCTCAAGTGATATATCCTCGCTGTTGGATGCATTTCCAGTATTTTGTCATGGATACCTGTAATCTGTAATACTGAGCAGACACTGGTCAATAATACCGATAAATACAACAATTAGATAATGAATGAACGGTATTAGAATGCAATTTTCTGATATGAACAAATACCCCCAAACTTATCTATTGCTCGTCCCGAGCAAAACCAATTTATTCACAAAAAATTTCCTAACCTCACTTTCGCAGGGAACGCGATTGCACTGAGCAAGTGCAACAAGCCGTTAAACCTCTAGGTGTCCCTAGTAGGAGGAGTGTTGTCTCCTGAGGGTTTTCAGCGGATACTACCCACAAATTCCGGTCAAGCTAGTTTTGTAAAATAACTAAGATTCAAACCCTAAAGTTTTGTTTCAGAAAATAACAATTCTATTATCCTAGGTCTAGACTATCGACCCTTTATTTTTCACACCTCGCTTCTTGTTTAACTACAGCTTTTATATGTCTTCACGTGCAGTGCAAATAGTGTCGTTAAGTTCCCGAAAGGTCGAATAAAGTCATCATATCACACAATTAAGCCCGGATAAAAATTTTAAAAGGATCACATAAGTTTTATAAAGAGTTAAGCAATTTTTTTCAAGCTTCGTTTTCCAGTAAAAAGTTTCAACTTCAGAATTTCTATCTTCCTTAACAGGAAACTAGGTCTTATTTTTCACTCCACCCTTTCCTTGTTTTCATTTCATACACACCTCTGTGAATCGTGCAATAGTCTTTATCATAGAATAAAACCTTCATATCTCCGCTAAATTTTTTTAAAAAAGCCTGTCTTTTATCAAGATTATTCTTACACAAAGAACCGTTAGGAATTTTAACTCGGAGAGAACACTTGCTTGACTTTGTTTTAATCTGGACTTTCTAGGCTTCTTAGCGAGCTTTGGGCCAATGCACCCACACCAGTTGGTTTTAGGGCATTAGGTGTAGAAACACCCCGGCGGACTTAATTACTCAAGTTACCCAGGTCCAAAAACAAAAGACAGTTTGGCGTGAAAATCAGATGATTTAATACGAACGGAGATATAACCGGCAGTTCAATTATTTTTTGGATAAAAGACGTGTTTAGTGGGTTTGGTGTGTAATCATTCCAATCAAGTTTCAGATGGGTTATTTTTCAGACTTAGTTCCAATTACGGCATCAATAACATTCCTTCATATACGCTTTACTTCATAAACTATTCTTGACACTACTTATTTCAGAACAAACCTATTTGATCCTCAGAAAATCATTGATCCATTTAAAAGTTTTTCGACATAAAAGACTTATCATCTAATTCCCAAAAACTCACGACACGTGTAGTGTGATGTAAAGACGTATATCAGCTATAGTTAACTTCAAAGGAGAGTTATTTTTCAGGTTTTCAAAATCTAAACATAAGATTTAGTTATTCTTATTTTATCAAACAAGACCGTCGAAATGTTGAATCAGAGTCCTCCCACTAGCTAACTTGACAGAAAAGTTTTTATGTTTTTAGAAAATTTTCAGATTTTTATGGATTTTATGGATTTTAATATGCAGATGCAAAATATACATATGAATGCGAAGGTAAGAAATGCGTACCGAGCGTACCCCCAAACTTAAACTGAACAGTGTCCTCACTGTCATTGCATGAAGAGATCATTTGAAGGGTCAAAAATTGTCGGTTAGCGATACATAATTTTTATTTGTTTTTGTTTGTAAAGAAAAGAAAAAGAAAAAGAATGGAAAAGAATATTCACAAATATATACAAAAGGCTTTATACATACCCCCAAACTTATTTGGAAAAGTGTCCACTGTTCTTGGCTGGATAACCGAAGTTTGGAGGTGGGCAGAGGAAGATTAGGCAGGGTAAACCGGCTCCTGTAAGAATAGGAGCTCCTCTGTTGGTTCGGCGCTAAGGTACGGTTTTAGTCGGTGTCCGTTCACTTTGAAAAATGAACCGTCCTTTGGATTTTCCAAATCCACAGCGCCCTGCGGATACACATTCCGCACAAAATACGGCCCTTTCCAGCGAGATCGGAGCTTTCCTGGATGGAAATGAAGTCTGGTGTCGTAAAGCAGTACCTGCTGACCAGGTACGAAGGTTTTGCGCAAAAGGTGTTTATCGTGAAACACCTTCGTTCTATTTTTAACGACAACCGCGTTATCGTAAGCCTCATCCCTAAGCTCGCTCAGTTCGTTCAGTTGCAGCTTCCGATGGCTGCCCGCATCTTCGAGAGATAGATTCAGCTCTTTTATCGCCCAAAATGCGTGATGCTCTATTTCGACAGGGAGGTGGCAAGCTTTTCCGTATACAAGCCGATAGGGAGACATGCCAAGGTCGGTCTTATAAGCAGTGCGAAAAGCCCAAAGGGCATCAGTTAGTTTCAGCGACCAATCCTTACGGTTCTTGGAAACCGTCTTCTCCAGTATCTGCTTGATCTGCCGATTTGAGACTTCGGCTTGACCACAGGTTTGGGGGTGATTGGGCGTGGATAGCTTATGATTAATGGAATACTTCCGCATTAAGGCCTCGAAAGTCTTATTGCAGAAATGACTTCCATTGTCGCTAATGATCGCTCGGGGGTGCCCAAAACGGGAGAAAATGTTTTCTTTAAGGAACCTAACGACAACCTTGTTGTCGTTAGTCCGGCTGGGCACAGCCTCGACCCACTTAGAGACGTAATCAACAGCTAGAAGGATGTACAAGTTCCCGAAAGAGCTGGGAAACGGCCCCATGAAATCTATCCCCCACACGTCGAAAATCTCCACAACCAAGATTGGTTGGAGCGGCATCTCGTTTCTCCGGGATATCCGGCCCATATGTTGGCACCGGGAGCAAGTCTTGCAATAGTCATGAGCGTCTTTGAAGAGTTGTGGCCAGTAGAAACCACATTGCAAGATCTTCTCAGCTGTCTTTCTGGGGCCAAAATGCCCGCCACACGCTTGATCGTGGCAAAATGACAGCACACTCTTGAATTCCTCATCAGGGACACACCTACGAATAATCTGGTCAGGACAGTACTTGAACAGATAGGGTTCATCCCAGTAAAAATGTTTTACTTGGGATAAAAAGCGAAGTCTGTCCTGACTTGACCATTCGGTTGGTAGTAACCCTGTGGACAAATAGTTCACAATATCTGCGAACCAAGGTTCGCGAGATATTGTCAAGAGTTGTTCATCCGGGAAAACGTCATTGATCGGGATTTGAAGCGACGGCGAAGAAGGAAGTCGTGAGAGATGGTCGGCAACGACGTTTTCACATCCTCGTTTGTCCTTAATGACAAGGTCAAACTCTTGAAGCAAGAGGATCCAACGTATAAGCCGAGATTTGGCATCTTTCTTCGCAAAAAGATGGCGCAGAGCAGAATGATCAGTGTAAACAATGACTGGAGAGCCGATGAGGTAGGGCCTGAACTTCTCTAAAGCAAATACAACAGCCAAGAATTCCTTCTCAGTTGTTGTATAATTGAGTTGGGCGTCGTTCAGGGTTCGGCTAGCGTAATAGATTACGTGCGGCATCTTGTTGATGTGTTGTCCAAGGACAGCACCGATGGCAGAGTCGGATGCATCGCACATAATCTCGAATGGGTGCGTCCAGTCAGGGGAAGAGAGAACGGGAGCAGAAGTGAGTGAGTGTTTCAATGATTCAAAAGCAGCCACACAGCTCGGGCTGAAGTCGAATGGCGTGTCCTTGGCCAGTAGAAGAGTCAAGGGCCTAGCAATCTTGCTAAAGTCCTTGATAAACCGTCTATAGAAACCGGCGTGGCCAAGGAAGGCTCAGATATCTCGGACGCATCGGGGAGGAGGAAGATTGGAAATGACCTCAATCTTTGCTTTGTCTACCTCAATGCCTTTCTGCGAGATGATATGTCCTAAGACAATACCTTCGCGCACCATGAAGTGGCATTTCTCCCAGTTCAAAGTGAGATTCTTGTCCTTACATCTGGTAAGGACAGCGTCGAGATGCAGCAGACACTCGTCAAAGGAATCGCCAAAGATGGAGAAGTCGTCCATGAAGATCTCCAAGAATTTCTCCACCATGTCTGAGAATATTCCCATCATACACCGCTGGAAGGTAGCGGGCGCATTGCATAACCCAAAGGGCATGCGACGATATGCAAACGTGCCGAAAGGACAAGTGAAAGTAGTCTTGTCCTGGTCTTTTTCGGCGATGGGAATTTGATTATAGCCAGAGTAGCCATCAAGAAAGCAATAGTACTCATGTCCGGCCAATCGTTCGAGCATCTGGTTAATAAAAGGTAGCGGAAAGTGGTCTTTCCGCGTTGCGGCGTTGAGTTTTCGGTAATCAATGCATACTCGCCACCCAGTTTGGGTGCGAGTAGGGATTAACTCGTTCGCCTCGTTGGTTATGACCGTGATGCCCGACTTCTTGGGGACAACATGAATGGGGCTAACCCACTGGCTATCGGAGATAGGGTAAATGATACCACTATCCAGACATTTGACGATCTCCTTCTTCACAGCCTCCTTCATGACTGGATTGAGACGTCTTTGTGGATCCCGGGCTGGTTTGGCATCATCCATCAGATGAATATAATGCTCAACGATCAGGGGACTAATCCCCTTGATGTCCGCCATGGACCAGCCAAAAGCTTGCCTATTGCCGTGTAAGACCGAAAGAAGGGCTTTCTCTTGCTCGGGAGCAAGAGAAACCGAAATGATAACCGGGAGGGTCTCGTTCTCACCTAAGTAAGCGTACTTAAGGTGAGACGGCAAAGGCTTGAGTTCGAGAATTGGAGGTGAAATGATTGAAGGCTGGATTGGAGAAAAGGTCTCGAACTCAAAGGATTCCATCAAAGGTTCAAAACGAGCGTAAGCTACCGAGTTGGATGGTTCAGGTAACTCATCCGGAAAGTCAAAAGATTCAAACTCGGGTTGTGAGCGGCTAAGATCGTGTGAGAACGTAAAACACTCGTAGTCGTAGTCGGGCGCGGAAGCAGCAGCAGGTTCGAAGAGAAACGCACTAGTGGCGTCAAGGTTATCGCGTTCAAACAGAAACTCCTCGAATTCACACTCTTCCGGGGTGATCTCCTGGATCGAGCAGACGTCCAGTATATGAGCATTAGGTTCGGCGGGCTGATTCCCCAACCTAAAAATGTTGAGTTCAATCGTCATATTTCCAAAAGAGAGGTTCATCGAACCATTGCGACAATTGATCACAGCATTTGAGGTTGCGAGAAATGGGCGACCGAGTATCACCGGAATTTGATTCCGGGGGTTAGCTACAGGCTGTGTATCTAATACAATGAAGTCAACGGGGAATATGAAGTCCCCGACTCTTATCAACACATCCTCTAGCTCACCCCTAGGATGGGTGATCGATCGGTCGGCCATTTGGAGAGTGCAGTGCGTGGGTTTCAGCTCTCCGACGCCTAATTGCTCGTATACTGAATACGGAAGCAAGTTAACACTGGCACCAAGATCTAATAGTGCGCGGTTGATGTTCTTATCCCCAATGGTAATTGAAATCGTAGGACAGCCAGGGTCCTTCCGTTTTTGTGGTAAAGATTGGGTAAGGGCATCACTCACAGCACTAGCCAAGAAAACTTTCTTGGGTACCTGAGATTTCCTCTTTTTTGTGCACAAGTCCTTTAAGATTTTCGCGTAAGACGGGACTTGTTGGACAGCATCTAAAAGAGGAATGTTAATGTTAACTTGCTTAAATAACTCCAGAATCTTCTCCATTTGAGGATTTTGTTTATTAGATCTCAACCGGTTTGGAAATAGAACATTTTGAAAATTGGTTGAGTCTAATGCTGGAGGAGGAGATTGTGGAGTTGGACCGGATCCCAGAATAGGTGTTTTCGTGGAGTGAGAAGTGGGTCCGTTCATAGAAGAAGAGGAAGGAGAGCCTTGTGAAGAACGGAGAATAGGCTCAGAAGATGAAGAAGAAGAAGGAGAAGAAGAAGAAGAAGAAGAAGAAGCGGCCGGGGTGTCATCGTTGATCCGTGTGCCAATGTTGTTTTGCAGCATCCTCCCCGATCTCAGTGTAGTCACGGCACTCACATTATGGTTTTGTTGTTCAAGAGCAACATGTGCATTATGTGGGTGACCGGGATTTGGAAGTGGCTGGGACGGGAGCTTCCCCTTCTCTCGCTCGCTTAAGGCCGCGTTCAGCTGTGCAATCTGGGCCTCGATGGTCTTGATGCTTTGCCCGTGTGCGGCAGTGTGTTGCACTAAAGATTGAATCGAAGATTGGATGTTGGCGGTGGATTGAGTCGATTGTTTAACAAACGCCTCCAGACTTCGCTCGAGCGAGGAAACCTTATCGTTGTTTGACGGAACAAAGTTGTTTGGTGGAAAAGAGTTGTTGGGTGCAAAGTTGTTGGTCTGGTTTTGGAAAGGCTGGGGTTGGAAGGGCTGCTGATATTGATGTTGAGTTTGTTGTTGCGCTTGTTGTTGCGGTGGAGGGGGCCTTTGGAAGTGGTTGCTTTGGAATTGATTCTGATTCTGATTCCAGGCGAAATTGGGGTGGTTCCTCCAACCGGGATTGTACGTAGAAGAGTACGGATCATTCCTTGGTCTTTGCTGAAATGCAGCATTAACCTGATCCTGTCCTTGAGATGGAGAATTGTAAGGACACTCTTTAGTTAAATGAGAGGGATCGGAACAACAAGCGCAGATGGTACGAAGTGGAAGAACAGGGCTAGGAGCAGGAGAAGAAAATTTGCTCTCTATCGCTTCAAGCTTTCTAGTTATTGCAGCCATTTCAGCTTTCATTGCAATAGAGACGTCAAGTTGATGAATTCCTACCCTAGACTGACCGGTAGAAGTGGAGGTAGAAGAAGAAGAAGTCGTCGGTCTCGTGCTCTCCCACTGTAGCGTTTGCTCCGCAAGGTCGTCAAAGAATTGCCATGCTTCCTCGTCAGATTTGGATAGGAAGTGGCCCTGACAGATGGTTTCCAACAACTGCTTCGTTGCTGGGTTCAGGCCCTCGTATAAGGTTTGACAAAGTTGCCATTTCTCTATACCGTGGTGAGGACACTGAACAAGAAGGTCTTTGTACCGGTCTAAGCACTTCCAGAAGGGTTCAGAAGGAAGCTGGGAGAATTGATTGATTTCATTGCGAATCCTTGCAGTTTTGTGATTTGGATAAAACTTTTTGAGAAACGCTTTAACAAACTCATCCCAACTGGTTATGGAATGGGAAGCGGTGCTATACAGCCATTTTTCAGCGAGATCGCATAGAGTGAACGGAATAACCCGTAGACGTATAGCATCGTCCGACAGCTGGGTGGTTTTCATCATGGCACAGACGTTTTGAAATTTGTTGATGAAGATATAGGCATCTTCAGATTCAAGCCCATGAAAACGTAGAAGCATGTTGATGAAATGGGGCTTAATTTCAAAGTTGTCCCCATTGGCCGGAGGAAGAGAAAGGCAGGTGGGAAGTGCAGAATGGGTGGGGTAGAAACGATCCTGGAGCGCGATTCGCTGCGGCGCTACAACAGGCGGAGGTGGTGGGATATTGGTCTCCGTAGGAGGTGGAGCCAATCCAGGGGTGGTCAAAGAGATGTTCGGATTGAATCCCGACATCGCGGAAGAAGAGGTTGGTGAAAGCGAAGGTGAAGGTGAAGAAGTATGAACAGAATTCCGGTCAACGTCGGAGTTGGCCGGCAAAGGTAGGGGTGAAAGAGGAGTGGAAGGAGTATCGACTTCGGAGTCGATCGCGTAGTCGGTAGCGACTAACGTAACGCGGACTAGACGGGCGCTAGTGTCCCGAGTCCAAGCGGACATACACTAAACGAGTTTAGTATAGTCAAAGCGGAGAAGGTGAGGGTAAGAAAACGTCAATGGAGAAAGGCGATGGGTGATGGGTGAAAAATGGATTTGGCGACAAAGGGCAAGTTTTTTTTTATAAAAGTTTTTGATTTTTCCTTTTTTTTTAGAAGGAGATTTACAGAAATATGTATGGATATACGGCTTAAGCAATCACAAACAAGATATGCACAATCACACCTAGATCTAGGGTAACCTAGGTCTACTAGACCTGCTCCTGAACTTGATTGTCGAAGTTAAACAGTGTCGAGAAACGGGCTTAAAAATACACTGATCACAAGGCCAGGTAAGTGCAGAGATAAGGGGAGGTTGTCCAACGCTTTCGCGAAGTTCCTTAATTAAGTAACCCTTTCTCTTTCGGCGGTTGCGCCTTTAACACTTTCCTAGACACCCCGTAAACAATATACCGTTAAGCGAGGTTCTAAACACGGTTTATCTTCTCCTAATGAGCGCGAAGTCCTTAGGGCTGAAGTCTAGTATTTTTTAATTTACAATGGACAATGCATATGCTTTAGTGATTTTTGGGGTCCTGGGAAGGGTGATGAAATCCCCACCCAATCTGGATTGGTGTTAGAGCCCCTTAAGTCCGTATTAAATGATGCAATGCGCAAAATTCAACCAAGTTTTGTTTTCAAGCAATCAGTTATCGTTTTTTACTTTTAATGCGGCGCTGCAACAAATACGGTTAGTTTTTTTTTTTGGCTTTTTGCGGCGATTTTTGCTAAGAATCCTGCAAAGACAAGAATATTAGAGCGTCGGGTTTGAGAGGGGAAGTTTAGAAAAATACGTACCAAAAAGCACGAGTTTCAGAAACTCGTGTTGATATTGCCTCCGAGTGGTCGAATGGTTCGCTTGCGCGGGTCTAACTACCCGGATCTTTGGCACTGAGTGTTCACCCTCCTTTGCACTTGAAAATGCCCCTTTGTTCCGTATGATCGCTGCTCAAAATCCGTCAAATCTGCATATGTTGGAAAAATACGGATATTTGAGCCAAAAAGCAATATTAACAACCACAATTCTGAACACAAATAATTAAGAAAATCAGAGTGTTGGCAGAATTCAAATCCAGAGAAGAAAAGAATTTTATTTGTGTTTGTGGTTGGTTTCAAAAAGAATGGTTATTTGTTTGAATGTGTTAGAAGTTAGTTTTATACAGAATATGCACAAATTTAACCCGAAACTACAAGTATAAAAAGCGTTACCGTCTCCCCGGCAACGGCGCCATTTGATTGTCACGCTCTAACTGTGTCGTGTTTAAAAAAGAATTCTGAAATTACCGCAATCAAAACGGTGTCGCTTGTAGCGAGCCGCGATGAATACGGGTCGTCCGCAGGGAGATGGTAAGTTTCTTATTGCTTGTTTTAACGAGTTAATTCCGTGTTTTGATTTGTTGGTTAACTAATTGTCGTAACAAAGATATGAATAAAAAGGGCTTGTTAAGGGTAGTAATAAGTTAGATTGTATGAAGGTGATGTTTGCCAATTCCTTATAGCCCCGACTTGGTATTGATACTAAAGCAATAGGTAACAACGCGGATTAGGGAACTTGAAATACGGTATTTGCGGTATTTCGCTAAATCCGTTTTCCTTGTCCCTTGTCCTTCCGTTGTTATCTCTTAATTTTAGCCTTCGGCAAACCACGGGCAATCCGGTCATGATTAGGAATCATCACTATCGGGGTAGGATAGGATGCCTAGTGAGCGGAGTTGCGGGTGATTTGCACGAAGTTTCAATAGGCAAGTTTTAGGTTTTAAAGTTTGGACAAAGAAAATCTTCGAATACGATCTAACATATTACACCCTTAACAAGTGAAAAGATTACTCACACATATTTACAAATTAACAAGAAAGAAAAGAGAAGATACATAAAAACATGCAATGAAAGAAAGAGGAAAAGAGAACCGATGAGTTCAAGCGTTTTATCTCCCAGTGTTCAATCCCCGGCAACGTGTGAGATCCAAATACCAAGCTTTAAGGTTGCAAGCTCACTAAGAGGTTGCAAGATCAAAGCAAGGCATGAATTTCACAATTGAAATCATGTAAAGTGGAACAAGACATGTAATAAAAATACGAACTTTTATTGAAGAACAAACTTGTTACAAGAGATCTTGAAGTCAAGAACCTAAGCCTTAAGCTTGCAAGTTCTAAATGAGAAGTTGCAAGGTCAAGACAAAGGGGCAAGAGCTCAAGAATGAAAAGAAAAATTACAAGAATTCTAAGATAGAACTAAAGAAAAAGCTACCCTTTCCTCTTCCCTCTGATCTCTATTTATAGGCTCAGAAAGAAATATTCATATCTGCCCCATTATGGCTCATGCTGATTTGTTTGATTGCCTTTGATTTGAACACATGCTTTTTAGTCTTGAATGCATATAATATCATATGCATATAAAATCATATCCTTGATTTCATATAAAATCATATCCTTGATGATTGCATATAAAATCATATCCTTGATTGCATATAGAATCATATCCTTGATTGCATATAAAATCATATCCTTGATTGCATATAAAATCATATCCACATGTGCTTAAAAGTCTTGTGTACACACTTGTTGTGTTGGACCATTTAGAAAAAAAATGTGTACACAACTTGTTGCATAAAGGAACTCCTGAAGTATCGGTCGGTTAGCGTTTCTGGTCGCAGTGTCTTCCCTCAAGTGATATATCCGCGCTGTTGGATGCATTTCCAGTATTTTGTCATGGATACCTGTAATCTGTAATACTGAGCAGACACTGGTCAATAATACCGATAAATACAACAATTAGATAATGAATGAACGGTATTAGAATGCAATTTTCTGATATGAACACAAGGCAATGATGGAGATCATACTAGTGGGGCCAAGCGTAGTCCACAAGTACACCCTATAATTGTTCCTAGTCGAGAGAGTATCGAGACAGGGCATCGATACTCCAGAGTAGACTAGCGTATACGCTTCTCGACTCATATGATGGGCGATGGATGATCCCACATCCATTGGTGTTTGACATCAGAGAAGGTATACGGGTGCTCAGTGGAGACTGGATACACTGAACGGACTCGCCGAGAACTCTTAGATGGTATTATACCTATCGTCAGATAGCAGTTCTCTGGTGACATGGTACAGGTTAGTCTGTCGACCCGAGATCGTCATAGAGTCTTGTGTGATTCCCACTGTGCTTTGATTTCCACCATACCCCAGTCAATAGATCGTGCAAAAAGGTGGGTTTTGGGTACAGTCCCGAGTCACATGGAGGCAATGAGCGATAGGAGGTGATTCGTCTCTCCCGGTATTAGGAGTTGATGTTGCGCTATGCTCGATTGGCCATAACAGGAAATCCATGGCCAGGGTTGCTGAGATTTACTGGTAAATATTATTAGTAGTTTCTCGAACCGTTATGGACCTTGCATCGGCATGCCTTATCAGGCTATTGGGGTCTGACGTTATACCACCCCCAGGTTGTTGATATGCGACATATCAGACGAAGAGACCGGACTGTACGGTAGTGTTACTGATTGTATTCGCAGGAGTATGAGCATGCTTGCTTGTTGTTCTTCTGATCGCTCAATACCCGGGTGGCCGTTACGTTTAGCAGACCGCTTGCGGCTTGTGGGTGTTTGATATGATCATCACCTACCGCCAGCGTATTGACGAGTCTTTAGAGTCGTACACAGAGGTTTCCTGGTTCATGCGAAACGAAGTAGGAGCACCTATGTGATATGTGCGGGACCGAGATTAATACGCGTATGTGATACCGCATTCTATTCTCGCGATATGTGATATTGGCCGGTTATATGTGATTTAGCCTGGTTATCGGATCAAGTGTTGATTCAATAAGTTGATACATTTGATATTAGTCAGTTGTATGTGATATAGCTGGATTATTAAATCAAGTGTTGATTTGATAATTTAATGTATAATTATATATGTGATGTATTAATTTACATTAACTAATATTAGCTCACTTAAATATTTCTTTTTCTCACTTGTGTGCATATAATATATATGTGATATATATTAATGTACATTGTTTTGTGTTATGCTAGATGCCACATGCTACATGGGTGTATGGCACTCACACCATGCTTATAATAATGTGAGGTTTTATTTATTTAAAGTAATTCAATATTAGTTGGAAATTGCCATGCTTGGAAGCTTGGAGAAGCTTGAAGCATCTTTGACTTGGTCCACTAGTTTTGTTTTACTTGTAGATATTTATTTACCTAACCATTATTATTAGCCATGGTTTATTCTCTACATGAGTTAGTGTATGACACTAACTCACCAATAGTTGCTATTCTCACCTCATGAGTTCATTCTCTCATCTTGATTCTTCATTTTCTTCTTCATTGAGAAAGCTTGCTAGCTTTTCACTAAGTGATAAAATATTGTGAGAAAATTAAATCTAAAGTGAGCCCATTTCCTACTTCATCATTCTCTACTATATTAGCCATTTAGTTTAGCGTGTTTGCTTCACTAATCTACCATTAGTGAAGAGGCAGCATGAGCTTGAGTCTTCTCGACGTAGATCATCTTCGGCCTCGAAGACATTGAGCAAGGTTGTTCATTTCTTCATGTGAACCCTTACTAGAGTTCGGGAGTTCACTACATGGAGCGAAGGGACTACTACACAGAGCTTTAGAAGTGAAGGACCGATCTACAAAGGTTGTATTCCTCATTCATTTAGATGTAAAGATATTTACATGCTTAGTTTGTTTAAATCTCTAGTTAAGATTCTAGGGTTTGGGTTATTTAGAACGACAAATTTTAGAAAATGGTATGTACGATGCTTCCCGAAATCTTACTGCCGCGCTATATAACCCTACACAAGCCGCCACCCCGGTTGTCGTGGTGGAAGCGGAGCTCATCGAGGTTCTCCCCGGCCCCAAGGCCTGAACCTTCTTGTAAGCCGACGTTAGACACCCCACAAGATGCGGGGAGGCGGAATAGGTAAAACAATCATTTTGTTTAAGTTAACATCGACTAACTTTACGGATCTTTGCTAAACCCTAACTAACAAACTATCTAGAAGTGCTAAACTACTATGATAGATGATTATACATCAAGATACTAGTCCTTCTTGTTCTTGTTGTTTACCTCCTCGTCGGCCTCCTCGATGTGATAGAAGATCCACCCGAGAGTTCCTTCTCCAAGCTTTAACCTCTCACTTGAGGTAACTAAGTGGCTAGGATTTCTAATCCAAGTGACCTAGAAGATATAGAAGTGGATTAAGGATCTATTAGTCTTTCTAACCCTTGGGATCTCAACACATGAGAAGATTAGGGTTAGGTTGAAGAAGAGGAGAGCTTGAGGAGAGAGAGTGTGTATGTGAGAAATGAAATGAAAAATAACTAATTTCTATATTATATGAAGCATAATGATTATCAAATAAATCATATATGATAATTACAACCATGCTTCATTTAATACAATCAATGAATCATCTCATGAGTCATTAAGCAATAAATGCTTCATTAACTCACTTGCATGAATCATCTCATGAGTCACTAATTCATTTAATGCAAATTACACATAAGCTCTCCACTTCATTTAGTTTAATTCATAAATGAATTAAATCTAAATGAGTCACCTATCTACTAGAAGCTTCTCGACTAATTACGAGAATGCCCCTCTCATCTGTAAAACACGGAAATACTGAGACTGCATAAATCCAATAATCCAATACTAGAATCTGGTTTGAACTAAAACCCGCTAGTATAATCTGTCCGAACATCATACGTGTACAAATACACGTATATGTCCGAACCCTGTCGTAAAACCATACGACCTCTATATCGTTTCGCCTGAAGCAGGGAAACTCTCTGTGTGGGACTCTAAAGACTCGACACTATGCTGGCAGTGGGTTTAACCACAGGCCGTAAGCGGTACTAGCTGTACGTAACGGTCCTCAAGTAGATGTCGATAAGAAGGCCGATGAGAAAACCACAAATACATAAAGATAATAAGGCATCCCCAAGCGGGAGCTAGCTCTTCGCCAAACGGGCATGGTTGATGCATTGTAGACACTTGTGAGAGTGCCTAGTAATTCTACAGTGGTATCAGAACCAAGCTAGAGCTTTAGGCGAATTCTAGACGAAGTTTAAAGTCCGATCGAACTCTGAATACCCGTAAAACCCTAGTTTCTGGAAATTTTTCAAAAAGTTGACATTTTTCATATTAAAAATGCTCAGAAAATTCAGCAGGTAAATTTATGGACAGGTGTGAAAAACGACACCCTAAATCCTTCAATGCGCCGCGGAATCGCGGCCAAACTAAGGTATTGGCGGAGGTTCCGCGGCAGGTCATGGGGTTTGAGGGTTAGATTTTGCTACAGTTGATCCGTAGGTACTTTTGCATGTTTCTGGGAATTTTTTTTATTTTACTCAAGTGTTGAGTTTTCTGGGTTGTATTGGGAGCTCGTTGATTCGATCGGAAAGTAAAACTTCGTTTAGTTTGTCCGGATAGTTTTTAGAACGTGTTAAAAAGTTCGAACGGATATCAATAACTCACTTTTTCCCCTGTCGGAAAATTTCCAAGCGTTGGATTTTTCCGTAGTTAAGAACGTTCTAAGTCATGCAAGTAACGCGGCGGACCCTCTAGAAGACAACAAACCTTAACTCGATTATGTGACCATCTGAACCGCCTCTAAACCTTAGGGTTTGTGGCAGTACAGCGTTGCCACATGTGAGGCGTTGGCTTGACCCTTCTACGGCTGGACCATTGGTACTGTGGCATGTGATGGATGTTTTTAAACTAATTTCAAGTGTTGAGAACTATTTGGGAAATCTTGGGTGTTTGTTTATTCGATCGTAAAGTTTAATATTGTCTATTTATCTGGAATGTGATACAATATTTGGAATCCATAAGTAGTTATGAGATAACTAATTTGAATGTTATAAATCTAGCAGTTCAGTCTCATTTGATCGGTTGCCACGGGATTTTGATGTGATCAAAAGTCCGTCGCAATCACGTAGTGTACGCGGATACTCGTCGGGTAAACTTAATAGACAGCCATGCCCCATAGCCCCGACCAAGTGACTGTAGGAGAACCCCGTCGCCAAAAGCATCCGTTCGGGTGCTCACGGCAGCGGTGTTCCGCCTTAGTGCACTTCGTCGACGGCATCCGGGGGTGCGGCCGTCTAATAAAGTTTGCGACGAGCATTCGATCAGGATGTCGGGAATCTTGTTGAATTGCCCGACTTGATATTGAAAAGTGTTTTCGATATTGAGACTAAAATGCGGGGTTTATAATTGTTAGGCATGCGATATCTAAGGAATTCATTTGGTTAGGCATGCGATGTCTAAGGAGGTTGCGGATTCCAACTGCTGTAGTTTTACACTTTCTTTTCTGCGACCGTAAGTGTAGTATGTAGTTGTATCGCCGGTTTTCGTTGCTATACATCAACGACAATCGGTGTATGCATACTTACTTACGTTGATGATATGAGATATTATGTGTTGCTGTGATTTATTATATTGGATCGTCGTGTTCTGAATAGCCGGGTTTTTTTTATGTGAGATGAGGGTTTTCATTGGCGGTGTTCCTTGAATAACATCCAGCACCTTATTCGATAAGGAAAGAGCCGAGATCCCTTCACCGGGAGTGACCTCTTTAGCGAAACTAGCAGATACTGTATACTCGGTTTGTCTTTTGATTGCTTCTATAGTTTTTGCTTTGCATAGTGATATTTGTAAAACATCCTGCACCTTATTCGATGAGGAAAGAGCCGACGATCCCTTCACCGGGAGTGACCTCTTTAGCAAAACTAGAAAAGGCCTAAAAAACACTCCATTTAAAATCACTCGATTCTACAACGATATCAAGTTCATTACGCAAAGGGTTTTCTTAAAAACCCGTCGTAGCCTTCCGTCATTTCAGATAAGTATTTCATAGTATTCCTACTACGTTTGTTGGCTTTCGTCAAGGCGTAGTGTGCGGTAGCTATTTATGCTTATCTGCTTATGCATATGATGCAGATTGAGTTAGGGTAGTCGTGCGACTTTGTTGGCTTTCGTCAAGGGCCGTGCGGGTGGGTTTAATTCAATCGGGAAATGACGGGTTGGACTTGACTAGTCGCCTATGGTTTGTTGGCTTTCGTCAAGGTCATATGATGCTAGGGGTAAAATATTATTGGGAATTTCAAGTGTTGAAATTTGCAATGAGATTGCATACCATCTATGAGATAGTTGGATCCCGATACCCGCTGCGAGTAAGAGTTACTCCTGGGAGAGTTTTACACATTACAATTAGCCGATCAAGTAGGTGTCTAGAAAGGTGTCAACGGGGTTACGCCCCTGGAAAAACGAGGTTTACTTTAATTAGGTCCGTGCGAAAGCACGGGGAACCTCCCTCAAATTACCGACACTGGCCTGGCCGAAAGATTAGCGAAATTGTAGGGTGTAATTAATCCCGGCTAGTCTTTCCTTTTAGGGTTTGAAGGAAGATTTGACTAAAACAGTGGGAGACATCCTGATTAGGTATATTAATAACCAATCTAATCTTGCAAGAGCATACGCTGAGTGTTTTATTCTCTCTCTCTCCAGGTAGCGACCATATCACGCCTTAATCAAGATAATAATACGGATGTATTGACCGAACCCGCTTGTTATACTGAGCTGGGGAACATTGGCCCCGCTCCAACTTATAATTGTTATAAGACAGAGCAGGAAATTGGGGATTACCAGAATTCCCGTGCCGCCTAAATGAAGAAAGTGCATGTTGATGCATCATCTTCGGGTGTGTTCATTACACAGAACTGTTTCTCAATATCCTTTACGTCCTGGGTATTTGATACCGGACCAGGATCCCACATATGTAATTTATTACATGGGCTACAGATAGGTCGAGGACTGAGAACGGGTGATAAGTTTCATGAGATAGAAATGGTGCAAGTGTTGCAGCCAAATCTGTTGGTAGTTATCATCCTGTATTAGCAAATACTTTGATTCTGAACGAATGTTATTAGATACCGAACCTGATATACAACATCATATCAGTCTCTTTATTAGTAAAGAAGGATATAATTTTGGATTGTTGGATAATGTTTTGAACATTTCCTATATCAAGAGTTGATCGGTTCAGGCACGTTATCTAAAAGAATTGACGTTCTAAATCAAACTACAGTTCTTAGTATACAGAACACACACAAGAGGAAGAGTTCAGAAATGAACGAATCCTTCTTGAGGTATTGTAGACTAGGTCATATCAATGCGACCCGACTAGCTGAAGTTATATTTAGATACATATTTAAATTAGTTTCAATTTACATCTTGTGAAACTTGTCGGTCATGTCACAAAGATAAGATGACCATAGCTCTGTTTATTGGAAACAGAGAAAGAGTTAGTGAACTCTTGGGATTGATACATGCTGATGTATGAAGGTCTCCTGTCTACACATGCCAAGACTGGTTCTTTGTACTTCATTACATTCTCTGATGATCTATCAAGATTCAGACATATGTTCCTGTTGAAACACAAGTCCGAAGCTTTTGAGATATTCACAGAATATAAGTTAGAAGTAGATAACCAAAAACGGGTATAAGTATTATGTCCTTTGATGTGATCAAGGAGGAGAATACTTGAGCACGGAGATTCCTGGACTATTCTAAAGGAGAATGAGATTCTCTCTCAGCATTACTCCTCCGAATACACCACAGCACGTCGGTATATCGGGGCGGAGCAATAGCACCCTATATGATATGGTGTGCTCTATGATGACTACTACTGAGTATCCTATTTCCTTTTGGGAGTTATGCACTTGAGAAGCTGCATACCTATTGAATAGGGTTCCAATCAAATCAGTTGCCTACCACTTCATATGTGATATGGAATGGGAAGAGCCCATATCTTAAGTAAGTTAAGATTTGGGGTTGTCCGGCCTATGTCTAAAAGCAAACTCCGGACAAGCTCGAGACAAAGTCAGTTCTGTGGAAGTTTGTTGGATATCCCAAGCATTCGCAAGGGAATATCTTCTACCTAACCGAGGAACAAAAGATGTTTTGTTTCTCAGCATGCCACCTTTGTGAAAAGGAATTTCTTGTGAAGAAATTAGTGGTCATGAGGTAGAACTGGAAGGAGTTCCAGCTATACAAACTACAGCAGATGATTTGGTAGAACCAAAGGATTCAATAGATTCTAACGAACCTCAGCCTCTCCGCCGATCTAGTAGGGTTCCTCACCCACCTGAGAGATACTTCGGTTTTCTCTATGACAGTGGGAGCGAGGATTGCATCATGAGATGATGACCCAACTAGTTTCGAGCAGGCCATCAGGAGTGGGACTCTGTAAGACTGGCTGGATGCTTAGTTGTCTGAGATGGAATCCTTATACACCAACAAAGTATGGACTTTGGTTGCTTTATCTGAAGGGTTAAATCCCCATCAGGAGCAAGTATATCTTGAGAAGATTACTTGGTGTACATGGAAAAGTTGAGACTTTCAAAGCTATGCTTAAGTCCATTCAGATCCTACTTGCCATTGCTACATACCATGACTACGATATCTGGTGGTTGGGTGTCATGACTGCTTTTCTAAATGATGTTTTGGAAGAGAGCGTCTGTAAGTACACAGCCAGAGGACTTCGTAGATAGTGGGAGCAGCGGAAACGTGTGCAAGATGTTTTATGTGATAAAGCAGGCATCGCGGAGTTGGAACGTCTGTTTTGATGTGGTAATCAAAGAGTTTGACTTCATCAAAATGGTAGATGAACCTTGTATATACAAAAAGGTAGTAGGGAGTATGGTGGTGATCCTCGTAGTGTACGTGGATGATATACTCTTGATAGGGAAGGAGTTTCCTATGCTACGCTCGGTCAATCTCTGCTTATCACAAGGATTCTCCATATAGGATCAAAGTGATACCTCCTAAATCCTGGGTTTTGGATTTATGAGATAGATCTAATTGGATGTTAGGATACTCACTAGTTGTAGTGAGATGGTATCAATCGATCCTGGGGAGAATCACTGGAAAGGTTCCAGGGTGATAAGGACGACTGAATGTCAGTCGCAGGCATTGTCTTTATCCTCAGTGGAGGGACGGTACGTTGGAAGAGTTCCATGCTAGATACCATGACATACTAGACGATTAAAGGCTAGATACATCGTTACCAAGGATACTACCAAAGAGGCAGTCTGGATATATATAATTTCATGAGATGAACTTCGTTTCTACCATTGTGTGACAATAGAGTTAAGGCTTTGGCCTATGGAAACCCCGTCCCATCAGAAATCCAGATATAATTCTTAGGCTGTATCACCTGATCATGGAGATGGTTGATCTCCAGGGAGATCGAGGTTAGGAGAGTAGATACAGAGGACAACAGCGCGGATCCACTCACAAAGGCCTTTTTCCCCCAGTAGAGACTTTTATGGGATGGTTGAGTATGGGATACTTCAACCGGAGCTAATTGTTGGGTATGCGATACCACAACAGATGGCCCTAATGCAATTGGGAGATTGTTAGTTATATGTATGCCCTAGAGGCCATTACTGTACATACGATGTATACTGTAGTGGATACTTGGACATATATAGGGAGGACTTTCTTGCTCGACATGATAGTACGCTATCTGGTTGCTCTTTATCTTAACATGTACTCTGATTGTCTCTATGTTACATGTTGATAAAGCCCTTAGGATATGTACTCGACTATTGGGACTATGATGAGATCATACTAGTGGGGCCACGGTAGTCAACGAGTACATCCTATAACTGTTCCTAGTCGAGGGTGTATCGAGACAGGGCATCGATACACCAGAATAGACTAGCGTATACGCATCTTTACCCATATGATGGGCGATGGATGATCCCATATCCATCGGTGTTTGACATCAAGGATGGTGTACGGGTGTTCAGTAGAGACTGGGTACACTGGACGGACTCGCCGAGAACTCCCAGATGGTATTATACCTCACGTCAGATGGCAGTCCTCTGGTGACACTGGTACAGGTTAGTCTGTAGACCCGAGATCATCATAGAGTCTTGTGTGATTCCCACTGTGCTTTGATTTCCATCATACCACGTCCAAGAGGGCGTGCAAAAAGGTGGCTTTTGGGTACAGTTCCGAATCACATGGAGGCAATGAGCGATAGGAGGGGATTCGTCTCTCCCGGTATAGGGAGTTGATGTTGCGCTGTGTTCGATTGGCTATAACTGGAAATCCCTGGCCAGGGTTGTTGAGATTTACTGGTAAGTGTTATCACTAGTTTCTCAAACTGTTATAGACCTCATATCGACATGACTTATCAAGCTACCGGGGTCTGGCGTTTTCCACCCCTAGGCGAGATATGCGACATATCAGACGAAGAGACCAGACTGTACGGGAGTGTTACTGTAAGTCCATATTGCGACCCCCGGTTCTTACGGGGAGGCGGAAACGGTATAAAAAACAAATTTTTATCGCAAGAGGCAACATGGACTAAACAAGGTCGGGATCGTGTCTAAACTAAACTAGCAAATACGCTAAAGGGAGTTAGCTACTCGGATGAAGGTTATACCTAAACTTGAACTCCTTCTTCTTCAAAACTTGTAGAGGTTGATGGTTCTCTTCTTGTCGCCTTCTTCCGTCGAAGATGGATCCACCTCGAAGGTTCGACCTTTGGGCTCTTCCTCGATCTTTGAGTGAACTAGGGTTTCCGGCTTGCTAAACCTTGAACCTAGAATGAGTAGAGAGTGACTAGGGGTTGCTTTTCTTTTTAAAGAGAAGGATTCTCAACCCATGAGAAGGGTTCTCTTTTGCTAGAGGAAGAAGAAGATGAAGTGAGGAGAGAGAAGCTAAATGAGATAATGAGCAATCTTTTTCTTTCTTGCAACCATAATGCCAAAAGAAAAGAATTATCTAAATAATAATAATTCAAAATAAGAATAGTTGATGGTAATTTGGAATGACCACTATCATGCTTCTTTAAATGAAATGTAAGCATGAATCAAGGAGGATCTTTCAAAGCATGATGGTGGTCAACATTCAACCATGGTCAACAAGTCAACCATGGTCAACAAGTCGACAAAATCAACCATAACAAAATTCTCATTTAATTACTATTATTAATAGATAATCCATAAATCCATTAGGGTTTGGAAAATGATGACTGTCAACTGTGCATACGCACCCGTTCCGAAACCCTAATGAAAAAACTCATACTCCGCCTCAAGCAACTGTGCATACACACCTGCATTCTCGTTCCGAGGAACAAGAATACCGAGATATAAAAGCAACCCTAAAACATATACCAGTATCTGGCTCAAACCAGAGCCTGCCAGTATAATCCGTCCGGACTCCAAACGTGCACAAGTGCGCGGATGAGAACGAACCCTGTCGCAAAACCATGCGACCTCTACTCTGTTTTGCCCAGAGGCGAATACCCTCTGTGTGGGACTCTAAAGACTCGACACTACGCTGGCAGTGGGTTTAACCACAGACCGCAAGCGGCACTAGCTGTGCGTAACGGTCCCCAGGTAGATGCCGACAAGAAGGCTGACGAGGTGAAACCCCATCTGAACTCCTACTGAGTCTGAATGTGACATTCTCCGTACAGTCCGGTCTGTTCGTCTGATACATCGCATGTCGGGCCTAGGGGGCGGTAAAACGTCAGTCCCCCAATAGCGGTACAAGTCGTGTCGGAGTGAAGCCCAAAACACCCTGAGATAACACTGGAAGCCTACCAGTATATCTCGCTTGTCCTGGCCAGGGACTACTCGTGTAATGGCTCTCCTAGACACAGCGCGATGTCAACCCCCAATACCGGGAGAGACGAATCCTGTCTAACCGGCACTGTCTCCGAGTGCTTCGGGACTGCACCCAACCACTACCTGTTTGCACGACTCCTTTAAGCCGTGGTAGGGTAGTGATCAAAGTGTAGTGGGAACACACTCGAGGCGAAGTGCCAGTGTCAAGTCAGCGGACTAAGCTGTACTCATGTCACCTGGGAACTGATAACTGACGATAGGTATAATACCAACCTTTCAGTTCCCGACGAGTCCTGTCCAGTGTACTCGTAACCCAACGAGCACCCGTATACTATCTCCAGTACGACGTACTGATGGCTGTGGGACAGACCATCTCCCACACTGGGATGAGAAGCGCATACGCTAGTCTACTCCGGAGTATCGATGCCCTGTCTCGATAGTCCTGCGACTAGGGACCTGTATAAGGATGTGCTTATAGATTACCCAGCCCCCACTAGTGTGACTGCCATCACAACGCTGGTAATCAAGCAAAGATCCTAAGGGCTCCACTAATGCGTATAAGTGATATACTGAAATAAACACAAGTACACATTGAAGTAGAAACAAACCAAGTAGCATACTACTATATTGAGCAAGATTGTTTATACAAGGTGAATATCCCAAGCTTCCATCAAGTAATATACAAACTAGTATGATACAGTAATGGCCTCTAGGGCATATACACTAACAATCTCCCACTTGCACTAAGGCCATGAACTGGCGTACCGAAGACCTATCATCTCGATCAGCCGCTCGAACTGAGTCTGGGGTAAGGCCTTGGTGAATGGATCTGCAGTGTTTTCTTCTGAAGCAACCCTCCAAATCTCGATCTCCTTGCGATCCACGATCTCCCTGATCAGGTGATACCGCCTCAAGATGTGCATGGATCTCTGATGGGACCTGGGTTCCTTTGCTAAAGCTATAGCCCCGTTGTTGTCGCAATACAGAGGTACTGGGTCAACAATGGACGGAACCACCTGAAGTTCTTTTAAGAACTTCCTTATCCAGACAGCCTCTTTTGCGGCATCAGATGCAGCGATGTATTCCGCTTCCATAGTCGAGTCTGCAACGGTTTCCTGTTTGGAACTCTTCCAACACACCGCCCCTCCATTGAGGGTAAAGACAAAACCCGACATGGACTTGGAATCATCCTTGTCACTCTGGAAGCTGGAGTCAGTAAAGGCCTCAATCTGGAGGTCTTTTCCGCCATACACCAAGAACATCTCCTTAGTCCTTCTCAGGTACTTGAGAATGTTCTTTACTGCTATCCAATGTTTCTCCCCAGGGTTTGACTGATACCGGCTTACTACACTCAGTGCATAAGCTACATCCGGTCTGGTACACAACATCGCATACATTATAGAGCCTACCGCAGAAGCGTAGGGTATAATAGACATGCGATCCCTCTCCAAATCAGTCTTGGGAGACATCTCTTTAGAGAGGGTGATCCCGTGACAAGCCGGTAGGTTACCGCGCTTGGAATCTTCCATACTGAATCTTTTCAGTACGGTGTCGATGTACCTGGACTGTGAAAGTCCTAATATCCTCTTGGATCTATCACGATGGATCCGGATCCCCAGGATGTATGAGGCATCACCCAGGTCTTTCATGGAGAACCTGTGTGACAAGAAACCCTTGACAGATTGTAGCATAGGAATGTCATTTCCTATTAAGAGAATGTCATCCACGTATAAAACAAGGAATACTACAGTTCTCGCTACAAATCTACTATAGATGCATGGTTCATCTGGATTTTTGACAAAGTCAAATTCCTTGACCGTCTCATCAAAACAGATGTTCCAACTCCGCGATGCCTGCTTTAGTCCATAGATGGACTTAAGCAACTTGCACACCTTTCCGCTGCTCCCACTCTGAATGAAACCCTCTGGCTGATCCATATAGACACACTCCTCTAAATTTCCATTTAGAAAAGCGGTTTTTACGTCCATCTGCCAAATCTCATAATCGTGGAAAGCAGCAATGGCAAGAAGGATCCGAATGGATTTCAGCATAGCCACTGGAGAAAAGGTTTCGTCATAGTCCAAGCCAGGTCTTTGACGGAAACCCTTTGCTACAAGTCTAGCTTTATAGGTCTCAACCTGTCCATCTACACCAATCTTCCTTTTGAAGATCCACTTGCATCCTACGGGTTTTACCCCGTCTGGAGCAATGTCCAACGTCCATACTTTGTTGGTGTACATGGACTCCATTTCGGTCCGCATTGCATCCAGCCATTTTACCGAGTCTACGCTCTGAACGGCCTGCTGGAAGCTAGTAGGCTCATCATAGTCTATGATGCAATCCTCTCTATCCCCGTCTATGAGAAAACTGTAGTATCTCTCGGGCGGATGAGACTGCCTACTACTTCTGCGGAGCGGCGTAGGAATGTCTTGTTCATTTGAACCCTCTGGTTCTACTAAGCTTTCAGTAATAGCTCGTGGTTCTGGAATTTCTTCCAGTTCTACTGTGCTCCCACTTATCTGGTTTTCCAAAAACTCAGTTTCCAAGAAGTAGGCATGACGAGAAACAAGAACTTTTTGTTCCTCTTCACAGTAGAAGAAATATCCCTTAGAGTTCTTTGGATATCCCACGAACTTACACTGTACAGAGCGTGCCTCGAGCTTGTCCACATGCTGCTTTTTAACAAAAGCTGGACATCCCCAAGTCTTGATGTGACTGAGATGGGGCCTCTTCCCACACCACATCTCATATGGTGTAGTAGGCACAGTCTTAGTAGGAACTCGGTTCAATAGGTACGCAGCTGATTCTAGTGCATACCCCCAGAATGATCGCGGTAACTCAGCGTTACTCATCATGGACCGTACCATATCCAATAGGGTCCGGTTCCGTCTCTCCGATACACCGTTATGTTGCGGAGTGTATGGAGGAGTAAGCTGAGAGAGAATCCCATTCTCTTTTAAGTAATTCAGGAACTCGGTACTTAAGTATTCTCCACCTCGATCCGATCTTAGAATCTTGATACTCTTGCCGGTTTGTTTTTCTACTTCATTCTTAAATTTCTGGAATTTTTCAAAAGATTCTGACTTATGTTTCATTAAGAAGACATAACCGTATCTTGAAAAATCATCCGTAAAAGTAATGAAGTAAGAATAACCGCTTCGCGCATGTGTAGACATTGGACCGCACACGTCGCTGTGTACGAGTCCCAAGAGCTCGCTCGCTCTTACTCCGTGTCCAGTGAACGGAGTCTTTGTCATCTTTCCTTTGAGACAGGATTGACAAGTGGCATACGATTGATATTCGAACGGATCCAAATATCCTTCTGTATGTAACTTAGTCAACCTTCTCTCATTGATGTGACCTAGTCTACAATGCCATAAGAAAGTCTGATTGATTTCTGGAGACTTTCTTTTGTGTGTATTCTGGACATTGAAAATCTGTGGTTGGTTTAATACGTATATACCATTGCTCAGTGTACCTGACCCAATCAGAACTTGATTAAGGTGAATGTTTACAACATTACTTACAAACGCAAATTCATAACCTTCTTTAGAAACCAAAGATACAGAAATGATATTACAAGTTGCGTTGGGTACAAAAAAGCAATTACGCAAAACCAAAACATGCCCATCTGACATTCCCAGGTGATAGTCCCCCACGGCTTTAGCATCCATGCTAGCTCCGTTCGCAACTCTGAGGGTCATGTCACCTTCCTTCAAAAACCTACGGTTTCTCAACGCCTGCAAAGAATTACAGATATGAGATCCTGATCCGGTATCCAATACCCAGGAAGTAGAGTTTATAGAAAGACAGTTTTCAATAACATACACACCTGAAGCTGAAGCCGCAACCTGCTTCAGTTCCTGTGTCCTGGCTTTCCAAGCCCTGCAATCTTTCTTCCAGTGTCCACTCTTATGACAATAGAAGCATTCTTCCTTTCCAACAAGCTTCCCCGCAATCTTTGTTGCCTTTTCCTTTCCCTTCGTACCCACTTTACTAACACCGCCTCTTGGTTTGGCGGGGGCTTTCTTCCTCTTTCCCTTGGCTTTCGCCTTGGACCTAGAGGAAGAAGATCCTCCTACAAACAAAGCGGGTGTTTCCCTACCCTTCTGTAGGGTGCCCTCTGCGCTCCTCAGCAGGTTGAGGAGTTTTGAAAGTTCAACTTCCTTTTCTTGCAAGTTGAAATTCAGTATGAACTGGGCGTAAGTGGATGGAAGGGACTGGAGAATTAAATCTGTATAAAGTTCACTATCCAACGTGGTCCCAAGTTCCGCGAGCTCCTCAGTGTAGCCAATCATCTTAAGCACGTGGTCCGCTACCGATGATCCGACGGCCAACTTAGTCAAAAATAACTTCTTCGACACTTCGTATCTTGCGATACGAGACTGCTCTCCATACAGTTCTTTTGTATGGAGAAATATGGACTCGAGGTCCATATTCTCATGCCTCCTCTGATGTTCGTTGTCCATAGAGGCAAGCACGAGGCACCTGGCCTTCGCGCAATCAATCTCCCAAGTCTTACGGATTTCCTTATCCGCGACGCTGGAGGTGGGACCTGGGACGGGGGGAGCTTTGGTGGTAAGAAGATACCCCAGCTTGTCGTAAGCGATTGCCAATGTGACATTCCTGAGCCAATCTTTGTAGTTTGGCCCTGTCAGTATGTTTTTATCTAGAAGTAACTTAAGTCCAGTCATTTCGATTTGGTCGCTGCAGGGGGAGAGAAGAAACACTTAGCACGATGCTCTTGCAAGTTTAGAATGGTTTTTAATTTGTCTAAACAGGATGGCTCCCACTGTCTCTCGAATCCCTCCTCAAACCACAAAGGAAGAATTAGCCGGGATCAATCCCACCGTACAATACTTGCTTAACCGTTCAGCCAGGCCAGTGTCGGTACTTCGAGGGAGGTTTTCCAACGCTTTCGCGAAGTTCCTTAATTTAAGAACCTCTTTTCCCTGGGGGCGTAGCCCCGCTAACACCTTTCTAGGCACCTACTAGGTTTATAGCATTGATCGTTTAGTGAGAAATTTCCCGAGGAGTAGCATATACTCACAGTAGGATCGGGATCCAAATATCATTGCGTGACGAAAATGAAGGAATCCTACCATAATCATCACACTCCAAATGGTATGCAAATCTAGCAAGTTTCAGTACTTATGAAACTCCCGATGTGGATTTTTGCCCCATGCTCTTATGATCTTGACTTTGGCCAACAAATCATAAGTCACATGTCAAGTTCTTCCCGTCGTTCTCCAGGTTAATTTGAATTCACCCGTACATACCCTTGACTTTGGCCAACAAGGCAGTTCGACTGTTCCAAATCAACGCATCTATCTATGCTGCACATGAATATCCAATAGCTACCAATCACTATGCCTTGACTTTGGCCAACAAACACAGCTTGAATACTATTGACTATTTATGTGAAACGACGGAGGGCTACGAATGGTTTTGGTAAAACCGTGAACGTAGTGAACTTGATATAATCGATGGAACGAGATAGCTTTTAGAAGGAGTGGCTCAAGCTCCGTATTTAAAAGTTAGTTTTGAAAAGAACCGAGTGGTTTTTCGAAAGTGTTCCAACGACTTTAACTTGGTTTATTATCTTGCATTAGTTCTTTTAATGCGTGATATTCTTGCATTAGTTCTTTTAATGCGTCCCATCATTTAATCCTACCATTGCAGAAAACAACCAAAATATGACGTACGCTTATGCCATTCGCATTCGCCACGGGGTCCCGTCATCACTCGTTAGGTTACTTAACTAACGACAGAGCGGGGGCTGGGCTAGCGCGGCTGTAAAACATAAGCAACGCCTAAATAGAAAGCAATGATAGACATTACAGATCACAGATGAATATATTGGATATACTAGCAATCCGCAATCCTTTCGAGCCTGCAATGAAAAGCGGATTACACGGTCGCGGTGAATAGCCAAATACCCCACCCAAGACCCCTACGGGTGCGGCAAACTACCCGCCAAGTACTCGGCAGTTTGTGCACCCCTCCATGGGTCTATCCTAGGAGCAAAAACAGTAAAAAGAATTATACAATGACGGCTACAACCCCGACCCGGTTGTGCGGCCAAACAAATAATATTATTACATCAATTTACATTTACAATGAATGAAAGAAAAACAAAAGCTCATCTCACATCCACCCCGGCTATTCACCCGCGACAGTCCAACACATTCATATACACAATCCAATATCAAACACAGATCATGTATAACCCCGACTAATCGACTTATAGCGATTAGCCGACGTTCAATACATGCAAACATCACAGATATAACCAACATAGCCAAAGTGCAGTGAAGTTCGGAAAAAATACGGAATTATAGGACCCCAAAAGTGAATTTCTGTTCTGGAAAATCTGGGTACATATAATACATCTTAAAAATCCCAAAACCAACACAGAAGAACACTGCACGAAAAACGATGCAGAGAGGACACCAAACAGCGGCGGATCCGCGGCCTAATGAACAGGTGAGGCCGCGGATGGGCGGCGCTTTGAAGGAATCATGCTATCGTTTTTGGTGGGTGTTCTTAGAAAACCCTGAGCCGATTTTTGGAGTATAAAGTTTTTCATTTAGAGCAGAAAAAATTTCAACAGAAACTTAGGGTTTTGGTTTTTCCGGTTTTGCGATTTTTCGGTTTCGAACTTCCATACACTTCGCTACCAAGCTAGTTTAAGTTTAGTTAGGCTCTGATACCACTGTAAGTCCATATTACGACCCCCGGTTCTTACGGGGAGGCGGAAACGGTATAAAAAATAAATTTTTATCGCAAGAGGCAACATGGACTAAACAAGGTCGGGATCGTGTCTAAACTAAACTAGCAAATACGCTAAAGGGAGTTAGCTACTCGGATGAAGGTTATACCTAAACTTGAACTCCTTCTTCTTCAAAACTTGTAGAGGTTGATGGTTCTCTTCTTGTCGCCTTCTTCCGTCGAAGATGGATCCACCTCGAAGGTTCGACCTTTGGGCTCTTCCTCGATCTTTGAGTGAACTAGGGTTTCCGGCTTGCTAAACCTTGAACCTAGAATGAGTAGAGAGTGACTAGGGATTGCTTTTCTTTTTAAAGAGAAGGATTCTCAACCCATGAGAAGGGTTCTCTTTTGCTAGAGGAAGAAGAAGATGAAGTGAGGAGAGAGAAGCTAAATGAGATAATGAGCAATCTTTTTCTTTCTTGCAACCATAATGCCAAAAGAAAAGAATTATCTAAATAATAATAATTCAAAATAAGAATAGTTGATGGTAATTTGGAATGACCACTATCATGCTTCTTTAAATGAAATGTAAGCATGAATCAAGGAGGATCTTTCAAAGCATGATGGTGGTCAACATTCAACCATGGTCAACAAGTCAACCATGGTCAACAAGTCAACAAAATCAACCATAACAAAATTCTCATTTAATTACTATTATTAATAGATAATCCATAAATCCATTAGGGTTTGGAAAATGATGACTGTCAACTGTGCATACGCACCCGTTCCGAAACCCTAATGAAAAAACTCATCCTCCGCCTCAAGCAACTGTGCATACACACCTGCATTCTAGTTCCGAGGAACAAGAATACCGAGATATAAAAGCAACCCTAAAAAAAAATATACCAGTATCTGGCTCAAACCAGAGCCTGCCAGTATAATCCGTCCGGACTCCAAACGTGCACAAGTGCGCGGATGAGAACGAACCCTGTCGCAAAACCATGCGACCTCTACTCTGTTTTGCCCAGAGGCGAATACCCTCTGTGTGGGACTCTAAAGACTCGACACTACGCTGGCAGTGGGTTTAACCACAGACCGCAAGCGGCACTAGCTGTGCGTAACGGTCCCCAGGTAGATGCCGACAAGAAGGCTGACGAGGTGAAACCCCATCTGAACTCCTACTGAGTCTGAATGTGACATTCTCCGTACAGTCCGGTCTGTTCGTCTGATACATCGCATGTCGGGCCTAGGGGGCGGTAAAACGTCAGTCCCCCAATAGCGGTACAAGTCGTGTCGGAGTGAAGCCCAAAACACCCTGAGATAACACTGGAAGCCTACCAGTTATCTCGCTTGCCCTGGCCAGGGACTACTCGCGTAATGGCTCTCCTAGACACAGCGCGATGTCAACCCCCAATACCGGGAGAGACGAATCCTGTCTAACCGGCACTGCCTCCGAGTGCTTCGGGACTGCACCCAACCACTACCTGTTTGCACGACTCCTTTAAGCCGTGGTAGGGTAGTGATCAAAGTGTAGTGGGAACACACTCGAGGCGAAGTGCCAGTGTCAAGTCAGCGGACTAAGCTGTACTCATGTCACCTGGGAACTGATAACTGACGATAGGTATAATACCAACCTTTCAGTTCCCGACGAGTCCTGTCCAGTATACTCGTAACCCAACGAGCACCCGTATACTATCTCCAGTACGACGTACTGATGGCTGTGGGACAGACCATCTCCCACACTGGGATGAGAAGCGCATACGCTAGTCTACTCTGGAGTATCGATGCCCTGTCTCGATAGTCCTGCGACTAGGGACCTGTATAAGGATGTGCTTATAGATTACCCAGCCCCCACTAGTGTGACTGCCATCACAACGCTGGTAATCAAGCAAAGATCCTAAGGGCTCCACTAATGCGTATAAGTGATATACTGAAATAAACATAAGTACACATTGAAGTAGAAACAAACCAAGTAGCATACTACTATATTGAGCAAGATTGTTTATACAAGGTGAATATCCCAAGCTTCCATCAAGTAATATACAAACTAGTATGATACAGTAATGGCCTCTAGGGCATATACACTAACAGTTACTGACTGGATTCGCAGGAGAATGTACATGCTTGCTTGTTGATCTTCTGATTGCTCAATACCTGGGTGGCTGTTACGTTTAGCTGACCGCTTGCAGCTTGTGGGTGTTTGATATGATCATCACCTACTGCCGGCGTATTGACGATTCTTTAGAGTCCTACACAGAGGTTTCTTGGCTCAGGCAAAACGGAGTAGGAGCACATATATGATATGTGCGGGACCGAGAACAATACGTGTATGTGATACCGTATTAGATTCTCGCGATATGAGATATCGACCGGGTATATGTGATATAGCCGGGTCATCGGATCAAGTGTTGATTCGATGAACTGATACAGATTATATTAGTCGGTTATTTATGAAATAGCCGGATTATCGGATCAAGTATTGATTCGATAATTTAATGTATAATTATATATTTGATATATTAAATTGCATTAACTAATATAAGCTCACTAAAAGATTGTTTTTCTCACTCGGGTAATACATTGATATATATGCGATAGATGTTAAATGTATTATTTTATTTTGTTACAATAAATATTGTATATGTGATATATAATATTGTAACATGTTAGGGTTATTAATGCAACATGATTAGTGGAGATTAAACATGATTAATGTTTGATTTGGGTTAATTTTTCTAGAAACTTCTAGAAGCTTTTGATTTTGTTTTTGCAAAGATATTTTTGTAGATATTTGTTAACCCAACTCAACCCTTGACCATGGTTCACTCTCTACATGGGTTAAGTTATCATACTTAACCCATGGTTGTATTTCTAACCTCACATGGATTCATTATTCATCACAAAGAGAATGGTTCTTCTTCTTCTTCCTTCTTCTTTCATGGAAAAGCTTACTAGCTTTTTCATTAGTGATGATTTTGAGTGAGATTAAGCAAATAAATGAGAGCTAAAATCCTACTTCATCATTCTAATATATCCTAGCCATTTAGATTTGGGTGTTCACTTCATTTGTGAGTGAGAGCTTGTGTTTAAGAAACTTCAAGATAGATCATCTTAGTTTTCGAAGATCGGAAGCAAGTTTGCATCATTCTCTTCGTGGAGCCTCTCTAGAGTCCGGGTACATGATGATCGCAGCGAAGGGACCTCAACACGGAGCTTATGAAGTGAAGGACCGGACTGCAAAGGTTGTAATCCTAAACTCTTAGATGTTAAAGTGTTTAACATGCTTTGTTCCGCCTAATCTCTAGTTTAAAGATCTTGGTTCGGGTTGTTCGACACGTCTAAATTTTAAATCGGGCATGGTTGATGCCTTGTAGACCGTTGTGAGAGTGCCTAGTAACCCTACATATGCAACAATAGCAAATAAATTATACAAGAAGTCATATCATGATGCAACATTTCTATGGTGTAGTGATATGACAATTATCGATGATGAAGTGTGTGAGCCGGCAAATCTGTGTAGTGTAACATACGCATCATCGATAATGGTGCAGGTGTACTAGCACAGGTATAAGTAATGCAATGCGAATAACATGAATGCAGCATAAGGTAAATCATCAGCTAAAAGCTATCAGGTATACATGTCTACAAGGCCGAGTCGGTGAATCTATCAATCGGTATCCAGCCTCACAACATCGCGTACGGTACAATCCATCATACGACATCTTTTAGCTAAGGGTATGGATCAATTATCAAGTCAACTCATCATGTACGGAAAAATCACCGTACGACGGCATTAAAACATTAAGGATCCTATCAACCTATATGACAATGAGGGGAACGGACCTAACGTCACGTACGAAATATCACTCACGATTCACCACGATATATATATATATCTATAAATATACCTATGTCCCAGGTCACATCCATAACAATCTCATATCAGGGGACCGGCAAGGTATCAATCATCTCAATCGACTCACATCCGTATACCAACATATCATCATATCACATATTAAATCGTATTATCTTTTTATCATAATTATATCTCACATAAAGTCACTTCACCAAAACATACTACCCTTTATTATAAGCATAAGTATCTAATCTAACATACACACCCGAACCATACAAACAGTTTTTGAAAGATGCGAATCGTAGTTTTGAAAGTAGGGGCTACGGTGTTTTTAAGGAAAAGATATCATTTGAAAATCCGTAACATCTCTCAAGGTATCTGTTTAAAAGATGCATACGATTCTTCAGTTTGGAAATAGGTACGGTTTAGATGACACATCTACGTCGACTATCTAGTCTTATAGTACCTTAAACGGCAATATCATCAAATCTCATCCACTAATTCCGTCATCACATATTAGCCGTATCATATCACTTCTAACTATCCTTTAGTTCCTAATATAGTTTCTCTAACTATCTTTTAACTCTATCTATAGTTTTCTATTAAAGGTTTCCTTAACCATATACTAGGAATCGGTTTCCATCAAAAACTTATGGGGGTGCTATACGCCATCCATCCGACTTCCCCCGTGGATATAGATCCACTCACCTTGATCCTTACTTGCCGAAGTTGATGACATCACGCTCCGTCTCCTCGGAATCCACGCGAAGGTTCCTACAATATCAACACAATCGTAAATGCTATTAAAATCGAGTTCAGAAAACCGATACGACACACGGATCGCCTATAGGTTAGAACCTATAGCCATGCATGCAAAACCAACCAATTATCCCTAGTTGTTGATGGACAAACATCCAACAACCAAATACAAAAATCCAAATTTCAGAATACGGAAAACACGAAAATAGCAACATAGGAAAACCACTCCAGATTTCACCCTGGGCCAAACTAAGAGATTTTGCACATTGGGTTGCTCTAGATAGAAGATATAGGAGCTACAGACCAAGTACTAGCCAAAACCAACCTACCCAGGCCGCAATTTGCGGCCATATTGCATTAATTTACGGCCAGGAATTGGGGTATGTGGATAGGGTTTTAGTGGTAGCTTCCTAGGTGCCTGCATGATTCCCTGTGTTTGCTAAATAAATCCTAGTGTCCCGGGTTTTAGCAGATCTCTAAACAACCTCAAAATTTTCACAAATTCCCGAT
Source organism: Agapanthus africanus (assembly GCA_030015575.1). Lineage (NCBI taxonomy): Eukaryota > Viridiplantae > Streptophyta > Magnoliopsida > Asparagales > Amaryllidaceae > Agapanthus > Agapanthus africanus. The sequence continues at coordinate 385,638,189 of CM057345.1, read as the reverse complement.
ATCGGGGTTTCTAGGTTTGGGGTTTGGGGTTCTATCTCAGGTTTCAGTCCATGAAACTAACTCTAGAGGGGTTATAAGGTCTCTACTAACCTCAATTTTATCTTTGGATTCAATTCCAACCCTAACCTCTTCTAGAAATTTCCAAAGTTCACATATCCACACTAAATCGATTCTAAACTGAAACTAGAATATAACAAACTAAAAACTAAACTAATTGGTAGAGATTATACCTCATTAATGCCACCAAGCAAAACCCTAGAAGTCCCAAGTCTTCAAAATCTAACTTTCTTGGTCCAATGTGTAGAGGGTGAGGTGGGGATCATTTTTAATGAAAGGAGTATGGGGTTTTGATTAGGTTTTGGAGATGGTTTCCATGGGTAGTGAGGTGGAGGAAGAAGGAGATGAAGAAGGATGAGGGAGTTGAAGAAATAAAATGAAGTGAAGAATGAAGGATGAGGTGGGGGTGGAGCCTTACCTCGCTCACTCTCTCTCTCTCTCTCCAAGCATGCTTACCCTCATCATTATGTCCCCCCTCTCTCACCTCATCATCATTACACCTTTTCCCTTTCTTTTTTTTTCTCTCACCATAATAAAACCACAACATAAAACAACACAAATGAACATGTAACCAAATGAAATATGTCATGGTGCACTAACCATGAAAACTGTAGAAAAGCGGATTTGGCTTAATCGTGATTAGCAACGCACTAATCGGGTTTTTATCTAAACTGCATATAATAAATTTTAAAAATGCCAAATCCTTTAAATATATTTTAAAATGAATAAATCATTTTAATCTCCAATTATTTCATAATTATTGGTATATATTTATACCCTTTTCGAAAACCCCAATTTCGCAAATCGGCCAGTTTTCGGGAAATATATTATTTTAATATTAAATTCCAAAAATAATATTTTATATTTTCTAAAATGTTACAATCTTTCCCCCTTAAATAAATTCGGTTCCCGAATTTAAATTTAAACCCCCAAATGCTAAAACATTTCAATAATCAACTCAAATCAACGGGGCTCCGAAATCACGGAAGATACAGAATAACACAGCGCGTCAAATGTGCATGAAAACGAGTACAAAACTCAAAATCGAACTCCGTCAAGCGTCACGCAAATCATCTGATTTGAACGCATATCCTCGAAATTACAATAGAGATACATGTCTCGAAATCCACTACTGAAATCCAATATACACCAGTCAAAAACTATAATACACGTATAGTACGCATTTTTGGAAAACATCCAAGAACTAAATAAAACTCATGCAAAATTTTTTTAAATCGCCGTGTGAATGTGTAACTCACGGCATAAGTGACGGACGCTCATTTGTAAAATAATAATACATGTCCATATATGTTTTGCTAAATATACGTTCCGTCGTTTCAAAATATCCCAAAAGCTTTTCCTTTAAAAAAACGTTCGTGTCGCTCACGGACACGTAGGAAATAGCGAGACTATAGCTCTTTTTCAAAAACCTCTTGGTAAACTTCTAATGCATGCAGAGTACTCAGATCAGTCATGTTTGGCTACTACACAATATAGCGCCCAACATGAAAACAAAGTGCTCAAAAGCAAAATCAGCCTCAAAAGGAGTATCCAATAATCATGTGCGTCTGGTGCGCACGGAAATCAAATCCTAATACAAATGCCATAATATGCACAAAAGCAAAACTCAGTGCAACGGGTGTGGACGAAAGCAACTGTCCAGTGCAACGGGTGTGCACGACAACAATATCAAGTGCATCTAGAGTGCATCCTGTAAGTGCACGGCGGCGCCCCGGCCGTCAATCCGACGCCGGAATGCGGAAACGAAACTTTTCTAAAAACTAGAAACCGGCACCACCGCGCACAAAAAATCCCGGATCGGGCCATTAACCTAACTCTAGCAAACTAGAAAATGAGTAGAGAAGCTATACCAAGCGATCCGAGTCCTTCGGTCTTCGCCTCCACTCCGATCTCCTCGCGGAACCTCCGGTCTTCATCTCCTCGTCGGAACGGGCACCATATCGCCGGGTTCTTTTACGGGCTCCCACCTCTAGACCGAGGCAACTCGGGCACAAAGTTGGCGAGCCGACGTGACCAAGGAGTGCTGTAGATGAAGTGTAGAATCACTTTGTCTCAATGGGGTGAAGTTGCCATGGTGATGGAGGAATGAGCAATGGAAATGAAGAAGAGAATGAGCTTTTGATTTTTGTAGCAAGCATAATATGTGTGATGAACATTTTTCTCTCTCTCTCAAAAACCAATCTCCCCTTCCCCTTAAGTGGCCGGCCCCTACAAAGAAAATGGGAGAGCAACAAAAACAAGAAGGGAGGTGAGTGTAGGAACCAAAAGGGATGACCACAACCAAATGTGATGATAACAAAGTCAAATCCAATTCTAATCCTTTCTAATCTCATTTAATGCAAAGGATAAGAAGGAAAAAGAATCTCATGATGCTAGTCTTATCATAAAGCCACATTTCACAAATAAACCCTCCACAAAAGATAATTTGCACAACTGCAAATAACCCCCTCCATCGGAAAAGTCCGGCCGTGAAGGAACAAAGGAAAACTGGCCGGAACGGAATGCAAACTGGTAACTTCAGAAAACTGATCCCGTAATAAATTACAGGAAAACCCCGCGACTGCATATACATGCCCGCATTTGTATTCCCACTGAACACAAATGCAAAGAGACAAAATCTACACTGTACAATACTAGGATCCGGCTTAAACCAAAGCCCGCTAGTATTATCCGTCCGATCATGATCCGTGCAATACCGCACGTATCTGATCGAACCCTGCCATATCTCCATACGGCCTCTACAGTGTTTCGCCCGAAACTTGAGAAACTGGTCTGTGGGGGACTCTAAAGACTCGTCAACACCTTGGTTGTGGATTTAACCACTAGCACGTTAGAGGTATTAGCCAATACGCAATGGGCTACCAGGTATTGACCAAAAGGGACGTCGATGAGCGAACTCATCCTGACACCCTACTGAGCCTGTCAGTGACAATATCCGTACAGTCCGGTCCGTTCATCTATGAGCATCGCATGGCGGGCCTAGGGGGTTGGTAAAAGTCAGACCCCCAAAAGCGGTACAAGTCGTGTCGGAGTGTAGCCCAGAACACCCTGAGATACTACCGGAATACCTACCAATAAATCTCCTGCCTTGGCCAAGGACTTCGTGTAATGGCTCTCCTAGACACAGCGCGACCTCACCCCCAATACCGGGAGAGACGAACCCCTGCAGATCCGCTCACCGCTTCCATATGGCTCGGGAATGTACCCAACTAAAAGCTGTTTGCACGACTCCTTTGAGCCGTGGTAGGGTAGTAATCAAAGCACAGTGGGAACTCACACGAGACAAATGACGATCTCAGGTCGATGAACTAACCTGTACACATGTCACCAGGGAACTGCTATCTGACGCTAGGTATAATACCAACTAGCAGGTTTCCGGCGAGTCCTGTCCGGTGTGCTCATAACCCAATGAGCACCTGTATACATCTTAGGTGAACCAACTGACACCAGTGGCTTGTGAGATCGGCCACCGCCCCTCGTCGGGGTCTCGACTGTATACACTAGTCTACTCTGGAGTATCGATGCCCTGTCTCGAAACTCCCACGACTAGGGACCTTTTAAGGATGTGCTTATAGACCCCAGCTCCCACGTATATGATCGCCCTCATACTGCTGGTAGTCAAGCAAGAATCCTAGGGGCTCTATCAACGTGCAATAGTGACCTGTAAGGTCACCTAAAACAGTACACGATGATAAAGATAAACCAGATAGCATACTATCATCTTGAGTAAGACTGTCCTACTGGGACAGGTCCTCCCTCAATCATTGCAATCACGTGCCTGTGATCCAATAATTGACTCTGAGGGCACTATCTCCAACACATCCGGTGCAACTAACATGCATGAATGAAAATCCCAATAGAGTGCATCCGGTGTGCACAAAATCACATCTCATATCATGCGCCCAACATGAGTGAAAATCCAAATCAAGTGCATCCAACATGCACGAGTAAAATCTCACTCAAGTGCATCCGATGCGCACAAAAATCCAAAATCAAGCGCCTAATATGCGCAAAAATCCAACCAAAGCACGTCGGGTCCGTAAAAGCATATAGTGCAGTAGCATGCATGAAAACGAACGGCAAGTGCCAACGCGCACGAAAACATAATCTGGTAACACAAATGCTCGAAGACATAAATCTGGTGCAACCAAGGTACGGAGTGCAAATCTAGTGTAACCAATGCACGAAATATAAATCTGGTGTGACAATTGCACGAAATGAAAATCTAGTGCAACAAATGCACGAAATATAAATCTGGTGCGACAATTGCACGAAATGAAAATCTAGTGCAACAAATGCACGAAACACAAATCCGGTGCATCCAGTGCACAAAGTACAAATCTGGAGCATCCAGTGCACGAAATACAAATACGGTGCATCCAGTGCACGAAATACAAACCCAGTGCATCTAGTGCACGAAATACAAATCTGGTGCATCAAGTGCACAAAATACCAATCTGGTGCATCAAATGCACAAAATACCAATCAATAACTCAAATGCGTAAATAGCAACACCGAGTGTACTATGGTGTATAAAATCATAAACGTGTGCAACTGCGTGCACAAAACACATATCAATGCACTGCAAGCACATATAAGCTATACCGAGTGCAAAAATCAAATCGAGTGCGTACCACACGCACAAAATCAAATCAACTGTATGAAATCTACGAAATCATAAACATGTGCAGCCAAGGCACAAAATCAATATCAAGTGCAATAGATATGCACAAATCATAAACCAACACAACGGTGTGTAAAGCATATCTCAAGTGCAATAACTATGCACCAAATATAAATACCCAGTAGGTGCAGCCATGGTGCACGAAAACAATATCATGAAATTCAATCATCAAAACTCAAATCCAAGCGATATAAGCGTGATTCTCGGATCACAAACGCAAATCGCAACAAAAGACATTGAGGTACACCTCCTACAATGTCGAAAAAGTCAGCGCACACCAAAACTGGCAGCGTAAGAACATCTGCATGCCTCCTGCCCACTGTCTGGCGTCCTCATTTCTCTGTAGATTACCAATCTTGAAATCCATCGGCTTATCGGCTCGGTCAGGTATGCTAACGGGAATGATTCCGCTCTGGCACTTCTTTGGTCACCTCTCGGCCAATTAGCATGACCACTCGTAAAGCAGCACGTCACTGGCGTCGGCCTCTGGCTCTCTGAATACACGTCACACGTCTAATCCTCGGTGCAAATCTTATTGCAGCAGTGTCCTGGAAGGAATCCTGCTCAAGGTCTCTTCCGATCTCGCCTATGCTGAACTGTACGGAGGCTGGTACTCTTACATAATTTGTTCTCGTCTTCTGGACATCTGTGTTTTCAACACAACATTTCCTCGGGAACTGGCCGCATCCCAACGCCTTTGTATACATAGCGGATCTCTCATCTCGACGGGGAGTAACAACAGCTCGTCAGCATTTCGCACGAACCTCTTGTTTCACTCGTCTGTATCATCATCCACATCGATGTCACGTCGTGTTATCTGCGTACTGCATTGATTCTCGGCTACGGTCAATCTTGAGTCTCTCACACGGATTCGAATCACGAACTTGGTATCTTCATCACTCTGTAGAAGATCTCTAGCTGAACACGTCCTCGGGAACTCGTTCCAACCATCGGAGGAATATTCAACACTCGTCCGCTCTCGATCAACTCGCCACACATCTGGGTGAGGTCCTCTATCCAAAACTGGTCAGCTTGCTGATCTCTTATCATATGATATCCGGACGACGCTAAACTTTTCGATCGAGTCATCAAAGTCCCAAAATTTCCCGGAAGCTTAACACCTGAGCATAGTTTAATAATATCTGGTACATACCACAGTACCTCTGGACCAGCCGTAGAAGGGCAAACCCAAGCCTCACTGATGGCACCGCTAAACTGCCGCAAACCCTAAGATTCAAAAGCGGTTCCATGGTTATCATGTCGAGTTAGGGTTTCATTCTTCTAGAGGGCCCATAGAATTACTTGCATGTTCCTCCGAATACTTTAAACTTGGAAAAATGGGTTTTCTGACATTCGTTCGAACTTTTTAACTTCGCCTAGGCAACATGCAAATACCCTTCGTCCGCATGCTAAACAATGCCTCAATCCTCCAGGAAAGACGATACATCAACGGTCATTTCTGGATTGTCCTACTCTAGATCTGAGTAAGACTCTCCACACTGGAAATCTTTAACTCAACTGGGCCTGTATCGGCGCATCAATCTGACGAATCACCTTCGTCTGTCAAATCGGGGTAGACTAGCTATCATCTGTCGCATTTCTGCCTGGAAGCTCTGGCGATCTCAGCTCGTAAGCTCTGGAAGCGACATGCTAACAATCTCAGCAACAGCTGGGTCCTCTGTCTACATGGTAGGCGACATCACAATCTCTGAGGTATGCTGTACATCAACAGTCCTCTAGCAACTGGTAGCTCTATCAATGACCCGATCATCCGGTGCAAAACCAAACACTCGCCTCACCCGAGAGGTCACAACATAAATACTAACTCAAGACGTTCCCGTGTCACCAGAAACCACAATGGTCAGTCCTCGTACCCGACGAGCTCGCCCTAACCGCAACACTAGCAGCAGCTTAATCTGCGCTCAACTATGGTGACAAGAACCTCAATCGAGTATCGAAGAAGCAGATCAACAGCATGAAAGGAAATGACAGATCCAGAATGGATACATGATCATAAGAAGGAACATCATCAATGAGAGTATGATCATGGAAACAAATAGAACCGAGGATCTCAAATGGATGTATAGGTACGAAGAAAATCATAGATCTCAAAATATGTACATCCTAAGGTTTCTTAAGTGGAGTATCGTATCGCAAATATGCCGCGGAACATACGTATGGTATGTCACTCTACTCAAGCTACCTACTCCATCAATCAGGGTCAGCCTATGAAAGGAAAGTTCGGGTCTAATATCCCCCCCTCCGTTCAAGTCTAAGTTCCGTAAGGTCAAGCCTAGGTTCCGAAATACATACCCGTCCTAGACTCCGTATAGTCAAACATAGACTCGAACCAAGATTAAACCTAGTGCTCTGATACCAACTTTGTCACGACCCGAAATATTAGCTCGTGACCGGCACTTAAATCATGCCATGTCTAAAGGTGTCACGTAATTCAAGTAAACCGAAACCCAGAAATCTAAACCTTTTTAAGAAAAAAATCAAGGAGGTGAAGTTTTGAAATAAATGTATAATGAAACCAAGTTTTCTTACTGCATAGAAAAGACACATAAATAATGCAAGTGAAATTTACTAGTTTGAAAACATGTTTCATCTTTTAAAAATTTGGGCAGCACCTCCTTTGTATATTTTGATCCAAAACCACAAATACATAAAGATAATAAGGCATCTCCAAGCGGGAGCTAGCTCTTCGCCAAACGGCGGATCACAACCACGCAAGACAGTATATATAAGTATACGACGCCCAACGGCGAAGTTCACCACAAAAGATAAATAAATAAGCAAGACATCAAAATCACAAGTAGCGGAAAACCCCTCGCTCTAAGTCTCGCAACCATAGGTCTCACTAAATCTCATTACTTATACAAATACTATTTTGATTTGATGGAGTTGACTAGATACAATATGAAATTTAAATACAAGAGTGGGTACGATACAAATGTCCCACCTACCAAATCAATCACCCAAAAGCAACTGTGTGCCAGCGATGCCGCTACTGATCCATGCGGTCAACCTACAAGAACTGTGGCACAACGGGGGTGAGTTGCCAACTCGTGAGTAGAAAAACATCTACAAGTAGAAATCGAATAAACAACGACTCCTAGGTCAACTATATCATGAAGGTAATACTATGATATCTAGGGTGACCGTATCTGTATGTCCCAACAATGTAATCAATACCTATATGCATGCGGATATAATCCAACAATATAATCAATGCATGTATGCATGTGGATCTCGTCCAACCATATAATCAATGTATGTATGCATGTGGATCTCGTCCACGTGTCAACCAATGGCACAACAGTATCATGCATGCAAATATCATAAAAGCATATGCATGAAAGTATGAGGATATAAATCAATGGGTGTCTTTCACGACACATCAAAATCATGGAACCTGGGTGTCCAACATCGACATTCGAAAATATCATGAAGCCCGTGTCCAACCTCGACACGTAAATCCTCATATCTCGGGCTCCATCAGTCCGGATCGGCCCTCGGGCTCCGTTAGTCCGGATCGGCCCATATCATCTCTTGACTCCGGTCAGTATCCTCCGGATATCCGCCGAGCCCAAATACTATCACCGGTAGGTAGTAGTCCCGCTGTCAGGCTCACCGTCTACTGCACAACAATCCGTTCTCGTCCCGGGGTACCATACCGGGTCCATCATGTACCCGCAATCAGCCTCATCCAGCTCCTCGAATCGGGTTTCACCTGTCACACGTCTTAGAACCGAGAAAACGCATGGTGGACGCACTGAAATATTATATCAAGAGAAACCGTTTTTTTAAAACAGTACATACTTTCTTTTGAAATAGCGACGACTCTCAAATCCAGAAATCTCATGAAAACATCATATCTCAATACGTAAAATCATAAAGCATGATGTATGCGACATGTGATAGAAATGTAAGCATATCTGTATATCATGCAACATGGAACAGTGATATGACGTATTAAGGGAAAACCGCTCTTTTAAATGATTCCAGTTTTAAAAATATATCCTGCTCCCAATTTCTCCAAAGTCAAGTGCAACATCGTATAAAGGTGCATATGCAACAATAACAAATAAATTATGCAAGGAGTCATATCATGATGCAGCAATTCTACGGTCTAGTGACATGGCAATTATCGATGATGAAGTGTGTGAGCTGGCAAATCTGTGTACGTGTAACATACGCATCATCGATAATGGTGCAGGTGTACTAGCACAGGTATAAGTAATGCAATGCGAATAACATGAATGCAGCATAAGGTAAATCATCAGCTAAAAGCTATGAGGTATACGTGTCTACAAGACCGAGTCGGTGAATCTATCAATCGGCATCCAGCCTTACAACATCGCGTATGGTACAATCCATTGTACGGCATCCTCTAGTCAAGGGTATGGATCAATCATCAAGTCAACTCATCACGTACGGAAAAATCATCGTACGGCGGCATTAAAACATTAAGAATCCTATCAACCTATATGACAATGAGGGGTACGGACCTAACGTCACGTAAAAAATATCACTCATGATTCACCGCGATATATATATATCTATAAATATACCTATGTCCCAGGTCATATCCATAACAATCTCATATCAGGGGACCGTCATGGTAATAATCATCTCAATCGACTCACATCCGTGTACCAACATATCATCATATCACATATTAAATCGTATTCTCTTTTTATCATAATTATATCTCACATAAAGTCACTTCACCAAAACATACTACCCTTTACTATAAGCATAAGTATCTAATCTAACATACACACTCGAACCATATAAACAATTTTTGAAAGATGCGAATCGTAGTTTTGAAAGTAGGGGCTACGGTGTTTTTAAGGAAAAGATATCATTTGAAAATCCGTAACATCCCTCAAGGTATCTGTTTAAAAGATCCATACGATTCTTCAGTTTGGAAATAGGTACGGTTTGGACGACACATCTACGTCGACTATCTAGTCTTATAGTACCCTAAACGGCAATATCATCAAATCTCATCCACAAATTCCGTCATCACATATTAGCCATATCATATCACTTCTAACTATCCTTTAGTTCCTAATATAGTTTCTTTAACTATCTTTTAACTCTATCTATAGTTTTCTATTAAAGGTTTCCTTAACCATATACTAGGAATCAATTTCCATCAAAAACTTGCGGGGGTGCTATACGCCATCCAGCCGACTTCCCCCGTGGATATAGATCCACTCACCTTGATCGTTGCTTGCCGCGGTCGATGACTCCATGTTCCGTTGCCTCGGAATCCATGCGAAGCTACCTACAATATCAACACAATCGTAAATGCTATTAAAATCGAGTTCGGAAAACCGATACGGCACACGGATCGCCTATAGATTAGAACCTATAGCCCACGCATCCAAAACCAACCAATTATCCCTAGTTGTTGATGTACAAACATCCAACAACCAAATACAAAAATCCAAATTTCAGAATACGGAAAACACGAAAACAACAACATAGGAAAACCACTCCAGATTTCACCTTAGGCCAAACTAAGAGATTTTGCACATTGGGTTGCTCTAGATAGAAGATATAGGAGCTACAGACTAAGTACGAGCCAAAACCAACCTACCCAGGCCGCAATTTGTGGCCATATTGCATTAATTTGCGGTCAGGAATTAGGGTATGGGGCTAGGGTTTTAGTGGTAGCTTCCTAGGTGCCTGCATGACTCCCTATGTTTGCTAAATAAATCCTAGTGTCCCCGGGTGTTAGCAGATCTCTAAACAACCTCAAAATTTTCACAAATTCCCGATATCAGGGTTTCTAGGTTTGGGTTTTGGGGTTCTATCTTAGGTTTCAGTCCATGAAACTAACTCTAGAGGGGTTATAAGGTCTCTACTAAGCTCAATTTCATCTTTGGATTCAATTCCAACCCTAACCTCTTCTAGAAATTTCCAAAGTTCACATATCCACACTAAATCGATTCTAAACTTAAACTAGAATATAACAAACTAAAAACTAAACTAATTGGTAGAGATTATATCTCGTTAATGCCACTAAGCAAAACCCTATAAGTCTCAAGTCTTCAAAATCTAACTTTTCTTGGTCCAATGTGTAGAGGGTGAGGTGGGGATCATTTTTAATGAAAGGAGTATGGGGTTTTGATTAGGTTTTGGAGATGGTTTCCATGGGTAGTGAGGTGGTGGAAGAAGGAGATCAAGAAGGATGAGGGAGTTGAAGAAATGAAATGAAGTGAAGAATGAAGGATGAGGTGGGGGTGGAGCCTTACCTCTCTTTCTCTCTCTCTCTCTCCAAGCATGCTTACCCTCATCATTATGTCCCCCTCTCTCTCCTCATCATCATGACACCTTTTCCTTTTCTTTTATTTTCTCACCACAATAAAACCACAACATAAAACAACACAAATGAACATGTAACCAAATGAAATATGTCATGGTGCACTAACCATGAAAACTGTAGAAACACGGATTTGGCTTAATTGCGATTAGCAGTGCACTAATCGGGTTTTTATCCAAACTGCATATAATAAATTTTAAAAATGCAAATACTTTAAGTATATTTTTAAATGAATAAATCATTTTAATCTCCAATTATTTCACAATTATTGGTATATATTTATACCCTTTTCGAAAACCCCAATTTCGCAAATCGGGCAGTTTTTGGGAAATATATTATTTTAATATTAAATTCCAAAAATAATATTTTATATTTTCTGAAATGTTACACCTCCGGGCGTTTTTTGTAAGGCTGGGGAGCCCATAATACCTCTGTAAAGACTTCCGACCTTTGTGAATGAAATCATTTTGTAGGAATCTTTGTGTACGTATCTTCACTTTGTTTGTAGTAAAATCTCCATTTGCGTGGTACTGCTTTTAAGTTGCGTTAGGTCGGCGACCGGTCCTTCATCTGGCGATCGCACGTTGAGTTAAACTCAACTATTTGCCAAGTGTGCATCTCTATGGCCCCGAAGTCGAGGTGGGGATCACTTGCTGAAGGTACGTCGGCGACCCCCTCTGGGCAGAAAGGCGTAGGTTTGCCCGTTCCCTCAAGTAGGACCAGTGACCACATCTCTCGAGATTGGTCGGTTACGTCGTGGTCGTGGGCTCTTGATCCTTAGTATAGATGGGTAAGAAGTTACCTACTAAGGATAGACCGAGCAGGGTGGCTGCTCGGTTGTTTCACGGCGGGGGTTTCGATCATTGGCGTCGGTGGGTAGTGAACTACCAGCCATTGATAGACCGATCAGGGCAGCTGCTCGGTTGCTTCTTGGCGAGGGCTTTGATCCTTAGCGTCGTTGGGTAAGAAATTACCAGCCAAGGATGGAACGAGCAGAGAAGCTGCTCGGTGGCCTCTTAATGAGGGCTTCGATCCTTAGCGCGGGAGGGCAAGGAGTTGCCTGCCAAGGATGGACCGAGCAATGTTGTTGCTCGGTTACTTCTTGATGAGGGCTTTGATCCTTGGGATTGTTGGGTAAGAAATTACCTGCCAAGGATAGACCGAGCAGGGAAGCTGCTCGGTGGCCTCTTGATGAGGGCTTCGATCGTTAGCGCGGGAGGGCAAGGAGTTGCCTGCTAAGGATGGACTGAGCAGGGAAGCTGCTCGGTGGCCTCTTGATGAGGCTTCGATCCTTAGCGTGGGAGGGCAAAGAGTTGCCTGCTAAGGATGGACCGAGCAATGTTGCTGCTCGGTTGCCTCTTGATGAGGGCTTTGATCCTTGGCGTCGTTGGGTAAGAAATTACTGGCCAAGGATGGACCGAGCAGGGAGGCTGCTTGGTGGCCTCTTGATGAGGGCTTCGATCCTTAGAGCGGGAGGGCAAGGAGTTTCCTACTAAGGATGGACTGAGAAGGGAAGCTGCTCAGTGGCCTCTTGATGAGGGCTTCGATCCTTAGCGCGGGAGGGCAAGGAGTTGCGTGCTAAGCATGGACCGAGTAGTGTTGCTGCTCGGTTGCCTCTTGATGAGGGCTTTGATCCTTAGCGCGAGAGGGCAAGGAGTTGCCTGCTAAGGATGGACCGAGCAGTGTTGCTGCTCAGTTGCCTCTTTATGAGGGCTTTGATCCTTGGCATCATTGGGTAAGAAATTACCAGCCAAGGATGGACCTAGCAGGGAAGCTGCTTGGTGGCCTCTTGATGAGGGCTTCGATCCTTAGCGCGGGAGGGCAAGGAGTTGCCTGCTAAGGATGGACCGAGCAGGGAAGCTGCTTGGTGGCCTCTTGATGAGGGCTTCGATCCTTAGCATGAGAGGGCAAGGAGTTTCCTGCTAAGGATGGACCGAGCAGTGTTGCTGCTCGGTTGCCTCTTGATGAGGGCTTTGATCCTTGGCGTTGTTGGGAAAGAAATTACCAGCCAAGGATGGACCGAGCAAGGAAGCTGCTCGGTGGCCTCTTGATGATGGCTTCGATCCTTAGCGCGGGAGGGTAAGGAGTTGCCTGCTAAGGATGGACCGAGCCGGGAAGCTGCTCGATGGCCTCTTGATGAGGACTTTGATCCTTAGCGCGGGAGGGCAAGGAGTTGCCTGCTAATGATGGACCGAGCAGGGAAGCTGCTCGGTGACCTCTTGATGAGGGCTTCGATCCTTAGCGTAGGAGGGCAAGGAGATGCCTGCTAAGGATGGACCGAGAAGGGAAGCTGCTCGGTGGCCTCTTGATGAGGGCTTCGATCCTTAGCACGGGAGGGCAAGGAGTTGCTTGCTAAGGATGGACCGAACAGGGAAGCTGCTCAATTGCCTCTTGATGAGGGCTTTGATTCTTAGCGTTGTTGGGTAAGAAATTACCAGCCAAGGATGGACCGAGTAGGGAAGCTGCTCGGTGGTCTCTTGATGAGGGCTTTGATCCTTAACGCGGGAGGGCGAGGAGTTGCCTGCCAAGGATGGACTGAGCAGTGTTGCTGCTCGGTTGCCTCTTGATGATGGATTTGATCCTTAGCGCGGAAGGGCAAGGAGTTGCCTGCTAAGGATGGACCGAGTAGGGAAGCTGCTCGGTAGCCTCTTGATGAGCGCTTTGATCCTTAGCGCGGGAGGGCAAGGAGTTGCCTGCTAAGGATGGACCGAGCTGGGTTGCTGCTTGGCTTTGCGAGGTTCTGTCTATCTCGTCCTGTTAGTGTATATGCCCTAGAGACCATTACTGTATCATACTAGTTTGTATATTATTTAATGGAAGCTTGGGATATTCACCTTGTATATACAATCTTGCTCAAAATAGTAGTATGCTACTTGGTTTGTTTCTACTTCAATGTGTACATGTGTTTATTTTAGTATATCGCCTATACACATTAGTGGAGCCCCTAGGATCTTTGCTTGATTACCAGCGTTGTGATGGCAGTCACACTAGTGGGGGCTGGGTAATCTATAAGCACATCCTTATGCAGGTCCCTAGTCGCAGGACTATCGAGACAGGGCATCGATACTCCGGAGTAGACTAGCGCATGCGCTTCTCATCCCAGAGTGGGAGATGGTCTGTCCCACAGCCATCAGTACGTCGTACTGGAGATGTAAGTGCACGGCGGCGCCCCGGCCGTCAATCCGACGCCGGAATGCGGAAACGGTGATAAACTTTAATTTTGCGGACTTAGCAAACCGGCACCACCGCGCACTAAACCCCGGATCGGGCCATTAAACTAGATCTAGCTAACTACAAGACGGGTTAGAGATATACCGAGTGATCCGAGTCCTCCGGTCTTCTCGTCGTCGTCCCGATCTCCCGCGGATCCTCCGGTCGTCGCCTCCTTGCCGGAAGGGCACCACATCGCCTGTATTTTTTACGGGCTCCCACCTCAATACCGAGGCAACTCGGGCGCGAAGCTGGCGAATCGACGCGTCCAAGATTTGCTGTAGGAATATAGTGTAGAGTGTATGTCTCACTTTGGGGTTTGTTGCCATTTGTGGATGATGGAGGAAACAAGACAAGAAAAATGGTGCTTGCATTTTTCTTAACATGAAATGAGATCAAGAAAATGAAACACTCTCAAGGATGAAGATGAAACTCTCTTCTTCTCTTTTCTTTCTCTCTTTCTTTTTTCTCAACCATAAAACAAACTCTCTCTTCTAGTCAAGTAAAAATGGTGGAGCAAAAACAATATGATAGCAAGAGGGAGGTGAGTGTAGGAAGCAAAAAGTGGTGACCACATCCTAAAACATAATCATCACTAAATCAACATCAAACCTCTTTTCATTTCTAATCTCATCAAATCACATAAATGCATGAAAAGCAAAGATGCTTATCATATCAAACCTTTTGCAAATAAGTCCTCCACAAAGTGTTATTTGCAAACTTGCAAATAACCCCCTCCATCGGAAAAGTCCGGCCGGGAAAGAACAAAGGAAAACCGGCCGGAACGGAATGCAAACTGGCAACTCCAGAAAACTGGTCCCGTAATAAATTACAGGAAAACCCCGATACTGTGCATACGCACCCGCATCTGTATTCCGACCGGATACAAATGCAAAAAGACAAAATCTACACTGTACTAAACTAGGACCGGCTTAAACCAAAGCCGGCTAGTAATTTCCGTTCGATCCTGATCCGTGCAATACCGCACGTATCTGATCGAACCCTGCCATATACCTATACGGCTACTAGTACAAACCGTCCGATCCTGATCCGTGCAATACCGCACGTATCTGATCGGACCCTGCCATATCTCCATACGGCCTCTACAGCGTTTCGCCCGAAAGCTTGAGTAACTGAAAGTGTGGTGGACTCTAAAGACTCGTCAATACTATGGCTGTGGATTTAACCACTAGCACGTCAGAGGTATAAGCCAATACGTAACGGGCCACCAGCTATTGACCAAAAGGGACGTCGATGAGCGAGCTCATCCTGACACCCTACTGAGCCTGTCAGTGACAATATCCGTACAGTCCGGTCCGTTCGTCTATGAGCATCGCATGTCGGGCCTAGGGGGTGGGTAAAAGTCAGACCCCCAAAAGCGGTACAAGTCGTGTCGGAGTGTAGCCCAGAACACCCTGAGATACTACTGGAATACCTACCAGTAAATCTCCTGCCTTGGCCAAGGACTTCGTGTAATGGCTCTCCTAGACACAGCGCGACCTCACCCCCAATACCGGGAGAGACGAAACCCTCGAAGATCCGCTCACTGCCTCCATGTGGCTCGGGACTGTACCCAACTAAAACCTGTTTGCACGACTCCTTTGAGCCGTGGTAGGGTAGTAATCAAAGCACAGTGGGAACTCACACGAGACAAATGACGATCCCCAGGTCGATGAACTAACCTGTACACATGTCACCTGGGAACTGCTATCTGACGTCAGGTATAAGACCAACTAGCATGTTCCCGGCGAGTCCTGTCCGGTGTACTCATAACCCAATGAGCACCTGTATACATCTTAGGTGATCCAACTGACACCAATGGCTTGTGAGACCGGCCACCGCCCCTCGTCGGGGTCTCGACTGTATACACTAGTCTACTCTGGAGAATCGATGCCCTGTCTCGAAACTCCCACGACTAGGGACCTTTTAAGGATGTGCTTGTAGACCCCAGCTCTCACGTATATGATCGCCCTCATACTGCTGGTCGTCAAGCAAGAATCCTAGGGGCTCTATCAACGTGTAATAGCGACGTGTCATGTCACCTAAAGCAGTACACGATGATAAAGGTAAACCAGATAGCATACTATCATCTTGAGTAAGACTGTCCTACCGGGATAGGTCCTCCCTCAATCATTACAATCACGTACCTGTGACCTAATAATTGACTCTGAGGGCACTATCTCCAACAATCTCCCACTTGCACTCAAGGCTAATTATTGCGATGTCGCATACTCACAGCCTGTGTGATACCGAACATCCAACTCCTCTACTAGTCAGTCTCACAAAGCTCGTTTGCGGAACTATTGCGTTCGAGGAATAGCCTCAGCGAGTGGATCCGCTCTGAAGTTTCTTTCTATGTCCCTCTATATCTCAAGTTCGCGGAGAAAACCATCTCCCGAAATGAGCAATACCTGTCTTAGAGTGTCTGGATGTCTGATGGGACCGAGCTCATAAATGAACTCCAAATCCAAACTTCTTAGACTGTATCGTCAACTGAACTTAATCAGTATCCTGCGCCATGCCACCCTCAGTATTTCCTTGGATCACCTGTCCAAAATACTGCCCCTCGTCAGAGGGAAAACTATAACTCTGACAACCTCCTTGTCGTCCATGTCACCTTGGAAGCCTGGAATGATAACTGTCTCCCAAATGAGGCTGTCGTTATCATATCCCTAGAACATCCACTTATGTTCTAAAACTGCTTCCGACTGTTTTTCCAGGATTGGATCAATGTCAACTTATTGCATCTAGTGCAAGAACAACATCTGGTGTGGTACTTGACATCTCATGATTGACTCAATTGCCTAAGCAAGTGATCTACCAATCATGCATATCCCTCTCTACTTTAGTCTATAAGACACCTTTTGAGAGGGTGACTCCATTACCTGCAGGTATACTACCGTGCCAAGAGTCGTCCATTCTAAATACTCTTAGAATGCTGTCAACGTACCCTGATTGGGAAACCACCCAAATCTAGATCTAAAACCATGGATCTAGTAACCAGTATGTCTGATATAATGTCCAAGTCCCATGTGGAGAAAACACTGTGTGACGACCAAAATATAACCGATTGTAGTATAGGAATGTCACTTCCTACTTTGTGTATGTCATCCAAAACCCGGATATCACACCCTACTACCTTCTCAACAGATCCATCCCCTATTCTGATGACGTCAAACCTATGACTGTCACATCAGAAACAGATGATCTAACTCCGCTATATCTGCTTTAGTCTATAAATAGACATAAGCCTGATGTCCACCAATGCTTCCGCTGCTCCCACTGACTACGACAACCCTCTGGCAGAGTTATATAGATGTGCACTTCTAAAGCTAGTTTAGAACGACGCTATACTCATCCTCCTACCGGGTCTCGCAGCCTGGAACAACAGCAATGGCTAGTGTGGGTAAACAAGAACTTCCCTGTCACCGTCCTTGAGGCTACCGGAGTACCTCTCGGGTGCCTGAAGTTACCCACCTTATCTGCGGAGTGGCCAATGGAATGTCAGAACAGATTGAATCTTTAGGTTCCTTATCAAATCTTCAGTAATCGTTTGCGGTTCTGGAATCACTTCCAGTTCTACCATACTCCCACTACTGTTTTTGAAAAATAACCATTTCTTTTAAAATGTGGCGAGTTAAGAACAATATCACTATTGATCTTTCAGATGGTAGAAAGTCAACCCTCGTCATAGCCTGGGTCAACCCACAAACAGCCATTACAGAAACGCGCCTTGAGCTGTCCAGAGTCTGGTTTTAATCATAACCCGGACAACTCCCCGTACCTTAACAACGTTAAGATATGAACTGTTCTATATCCAATATAGAACCAGAGGCACTGATTTAATTGAACCAGATTCAAATCATGCAGCTGTCTCCAGTGCATGTCAACAAAATGGAGAGAGGCCGATCAGCGTTACTCAACTTAGGAATGCTTCCAATTATGAGTAACCTGAAAGAGAAACAATTTCTCTTTATCATTACTATCAACTGAATACCATACACAAGTATCTACATCTTCGATCACCTTGAAGAATCCCGATACTTTCTACACCTGGTTCTCTACTCTATTCAAATACCTATAACTCCTCAAAATTTAGACCCTGTGTTTCTACGAAACATATGTCTAAGAACTAGAGAAGTTAAAAGTAAACAGAATATAGTATGAGGACCAACCCCTCTGTCCTAATGGACACTGGACAACATACAATACTCTGTATAAGTCCGCCGAGTCTAACAACTCTTTCGCTGTGTGTCGTAGGTTGAAAACTGTACTTATGGTTAAGAAGAATTACACCGCTGTTTAATGCTCCTTACCTAACCATCCACTGATATAGGTAAATGTCATCGACATAATATCAAAAAGGTATATCTCACTCTATGAAAATAGACGTACAGATATATCAATTTGAAATTGGTGCACAACAGCGGATATTCAAAACCAAATATTTGCCGACCGGCAAACAACCCAGGTGGCTTCCTCAAATATCACCAATTCGAACGAATCCCGATATAATGAGGATGGTCACCTAATTTCCAATAACTTACTCCCACTCATCATCTGTAAAACCATACAGATGTGAGAATCATACCTGGTAAATACATACCCTGGAGCAAGTGTTAATTGGGAAATCAGTTTTCTTTTAACAGTACACAGTGAAACTGAAACATTGAAATGTTTCGATGGGGTATCCTGGTATTCCTAGTAATGCCTCTTCTATTATCCAGATTCACAACTATAACCGTATAATTCTTTGCCACCTCTCCAAATCCCTTTATATGTCTTTAGTCGTTACCTTCTGCACACCCCTTAGGACAAATGGTTTTCTTCCTTCCCTACCGTTCGGCACCAGCCTATGGTTTGGAAGAAGACTATCCAATAAGCATAATGGGTGTACTGTCCCAGTCCTAGGAGCACTCGCAATGCGAGAGAGGATGAAGATAAAAGACAACCGAATAAACCTTATTCCTATTTCTCCTGAACCAGAATCCATCCCCGAACTGGAACAAGTTCCTTTCGAGTTCGTATATAACCATACGATGGAGTATCCAAATAAACTGTGGATCTTCGTAGTGATACGGAGTGTCCTGGAGAAATACAAAGGTGATTTAGGATTGGCGAAGAAATACTTGGTTTGGTCGTGAATATCAGTCGCAATTTACTTTGCCCTCTCACTAATCCCTTTCTTTGTCTTAATCTTAATACCTTCTGTACACCGTTTAGGCTAACTGGTTTTCTTCATTCCCTACCGGTCGGCACCAGCCTATGGTTTGGAAGAAGACTATCCAATTTGCGTAATAGGTGTACTACTCCTAAACTAAGGAGTACTCGCAACCTGAGAGAGAGGGTGAAAAGAAAAGACAACTGAATAATCCTATCCGTTTTCTCCAGAACCGGAAACCATCCTCGAATCCCTTCGAGTTCGTATCTAACCATACGATGGTTTTGTCCAATGGAAGTGGACGTTCGTAGTAATACGGGGTGTCCTGGAGAAAAGGGTAAAAGTAGGAGTGGCAATGAGGTCTGCAACTCTGACAATCCAAAAGCCAGTGTTTAAGAAGGTTCGGTCAACTTGGTCACTGAGTCATAGTCTTAGGGTCGGGTCAATGGTCGCTGCCAGAGAGAGAGAAAAGAAACACTCAGCGTGCACTCTAACCTAGATCAGAATGGTTACCAATTTATCTAATCTGGAATCCTCCCACTGTACCTCAAATTCTCCTCCAAACCTGAAAGAAGAATTAGTCGGGGTTACCCGAGGAGTAAACTAACTCATCAGTGGGAATCGGGATCCAACTATCATCACATGATAACGTGACGGAATCCGCTCACGGTATCACACTCCAGAAGGTATGCGCATATCTGGCAAGTTTCAGTTCTTTTGAAACTCCCGATGTGATTTCTGCCCCATGCTCTTATGACCTTGACGAAGGTCAACAAATCATAAGTCACATGTCAAGTTCCACCCGTCATTGTCCAGGTTAATTTGAACCCACCCGTACAAGCCCTTGACGAAGGTCAACAAGGCTATACGACTGTCCCAAACCAACGCATCTATCTATGCAGCAGAAAAGCAACAAGCAGCTACCATACACTATGCCTTGACGAAGGTCAACAAACATAGTATGAATACTACTTGCTACCCGTCTGAAACGACGGAGGGCTACGAATGGTTTCTGGCGAAAACCTTTAACGTAATGAACTTGATATCGTTGAAGGAATGGATAGCTTTTTAGAAAATATAGTGACGAAAACCTTTACTAAAGAGGTCACTCCCGGTGAAGGGATCTCGGCTCTTTCCCCGTAGAATGAGGTGCAGGATATTCATAACAGAATATCACTGTGCAAAGCAAAAGTAATCGGCTATAGTGAAGTTAATGCCCTGACGCAAACTTCTGTCCAAGGGGTCACTCCCGGTGAAGGGATCTCGGCCCTTGCCTCGTCGACTGAGGAGCAGGATATTCCAAATGAATACCACGATGCAAAACAAAAGTAAACGTCCTTGCAATAACAGCTTTTTGAAAAGTGTTCCAACAACATCAGAATAGGTTTGTTTATCTTGCATTGATCCGAATCAATGCAGTCCCATCAATTGATCACACCACAAAGAACGAAAATATACTGACGTACGTATATGCCATCCGCATTCGCCACTGGGTCCCGTCATCACCCGTTAGGTTAGCTAACTAACGACAGAGCGGGGACTGGACTAGCGCGGATGAAAAACATATACAACATCTACTAATATATATACCAATATATAGTATTTCGCTCAAGGCGTGAATAAAATGCAACATCACAGAAATGTACAGCATCACAGAACAAATCAGATATCTGGGATCCCCGGGTTTCACAGAGCCACTATTGAAACCCGACGTTCCCCTGGTCGTGTGGATAGCCTGTGCAATGAAATCCTAGACCCCTACGGGCGCGGCAAGTCACCCGCCAAAACCTGAAGCGAGGCAGCCCCCTTCAGCGCCGTGAATGGACCACCCAGCACTTCACGGAATCCGGCAACTTGGGCACCCCTCCTGGGTCAACCTGTACCCCCTACGAGTGCAGCGAATAGCCAGCCAATCCTGGAGTGAAGCCCCCTCCGTCCCAATGCCATGAGATGCGGACTAGTTGCCTTCTAGAACCCGGCTATCCGTGCACCCCTCCGCGGGGTAAGCCTAGTACAGAAAGTAAAATATACATACACCGGGTACATCGACCGCAACCAGGTCGTGCCCCAAAAGAATAATACAAACAGGCAGTGACGGCAGTCCACATGTCGGACGCTCGCCCCGCAACAACAAATGTACATAATACAACCACACTGTACTAGCATTGCATCCAGGCTATCCCCACGACCGATCCGCATCATCACAGCAAATACATAGAACATCAACGTGAAAGTCACGTTCGCAAATCCGTCTAACCGGGCTATAGCAGTTAGACGGGATTTACCGATCGAGTGACATTCACGGTCGCAGATATAATGTAAATACTGTGAAAAATGTGTTTAAAATTTTCCGATTGACCAAAAATTAACAAGTGGGCCCCCAATCAAAACTGTAGCACTCACAGAAAACCTGGGCCCAATTTTAATATTTCAAAAACCACATTTTCAACTCAGGAACATTCTGCAAAATTTTGGAAGCGTGAACAGTTACCTCCGCGGCGGAAGCGCGGCCAAAGCAGGGGTTTGGCCGCCCTTCCACGGCGGTATGGTGAGTTCGTGCTACCAAATTTTTACAGTAACCTTATAATTCCCTGCACATCACTCTCAGACAACCTGAAAAATTTTTGGACTCAAAAAAAATTCGACAGAAACTGATGTGCATGAAAAATGCGTTTTCGGGATTTTGTTCGATCGGAAACGAAAACAACATAACACAAAGCTAGACGAAGTTAATGGCGAGGCTCTGATACCACTGTAAGTGCACGGCGGCGCCCCGGCCGTCAATCCGACGCCGGAATGCGGAAACGGTGATAAACTTTAATTTTGCGGACTTAGCAAACCGGCACCACCGCGCACTAAACCCCGGATCGGGCCATTAAACTAGATCTAGCTAACTACAAGACGGGTTAGAGATATACCGAGTGATCCGAGTCCTCCGGTCTTCTCGTCGTCGTCCCGATCTCCCGCGGATCCTCCGGTCGTCGCCTCCTTGCCGGAAGGGCACCACATCGCCTGTATTTTTTACGGGCTCCCACCTCAATACCGAGGCAACTCGGGCGCGAAGCTGGCGAATCGACGCGTCCAAGATTTGCTGTAGGAATATAGTGTAGAGTGTATGTCTCACTTTGGGGTTTGTTGCCATTTGTGGATGATGGAGGAAACAAGACAAGAAAAATGGTGCTTGCATTTTTCTTAACATGAAATGAGATCAAGAAAATGAAACACTCTCAAGGATGAAGATGAAACTCTCTTCTTCTCTTTTCTTTCTCTCTTTCTTTTTTCTCAACCATAAAACAAACTCTCTCTTCTAGTCAAGTAAAAATGGTGGAGCAAAAACAATATGATAGCAAGAGGGAGGTGAGTGTAGGAAGCAAAAAGTGGTGACCACATCCTAAAACATAATCATCACTAAATCAACATCAAACCTCTTTTCATTTCTAATCTCATCAAATCACATAAATGCATGAAAAGCAAAGATGCTTATCATATCAAACCTTTTGCAAATAAGTCCTCCACAAAGTGTTATTTGCAAACTTGCAAATAACCCCCTCCATCGGAAAAGTCCGGCCGGGAAAGAACAAAGGAAAACCGGCCGGAACGGAATGCAAACTGGCAACTCCAGAAAACTGGTCCCGTAATAAATTACAGGAAAACCCCGATACTGTGCATACGCACCCGCATCTGTATTCCGACCGGATACAAATGCAAAAAGACAAAATCTACACTGTACTAAACTAGGACCGGCTTAAACCAAAGCCGGCTAGTAATTTCCGTTCGATCCTGATCCGTGCAATACCGCACGTATCTGATCGAACCCTGCCATATACCTATACGGCTACTAGTACAAACCGTCCGATCCTGATCCGTGCAATACCGCACGTATCTGATCGGACCCTGCCATATCTCCATACGGCCTCTACAGCGTTTTGCCCGAAAGCTTGAGTAACTGAAAGTGTGGTGGACTCTAAAGACTCGTCAATACTATGGCTGTGGATTTAACCACTAGCACGTCGGAGGTATAAGCCAATACGTAACGGGCCACCAGCTATTGACCAAAAGGGACGTCGATGAGCGAGCTCATCCTGACACCCTACTGAGCCTGTCAGTGACAATATCCGTACAGTCCGGTCCGTTCGTCTATGAGCATCGCATGTCGGGCCTAGGGGGTGGGTAAAAGTCAGACCCCCAAAAGCGGTACAAGTCGTGTCGGAGTGTAGCCCAGAACACCCTGAGATACTACTGGAATACCTACCAGTAAATCTCCTGCCTTGGCCAAGGACTTCGTGTAATGGCTCTCCTAGACACAGCGCGACCTCACCCCCAATACCGGGAGAGACGAAACCCCCGAAGATCCGCTCACTGCCTCCATGTGGCTCGGGACTGTACCCAACTAAAACCTGTTTGCACGACTCCTTTGAGCCGTGGTAGGGTAGTAATCAAAGCACAGTGGGAACTCACACGAGACAAATGACGATCCCCAGGTCGATGAACTAACCTGTACACATGTCACCTGGGAACTGCTATCTGACGTCAGGTATAAGACCAACTAGCATGTTCCCGACGAGTCCTGTCCGGTGTACTCATAACCCAATGAGCACCTGTATACATCTTAGGTGATCCAACTGACACCAATGGCTTGTGAGACCGGCCACCGCCCCTCGTCAGGGTCTCGACTGTATACACTAGTCTACTCTGGAGAATCGATGCCCTGTCTCGAAACTCCCACGACTAAGGACCTTTTAAGGATGTGCTTGTAGACCCCAGCTCTCACGTATATGATCGCCCTCATACTGCTGGTCGTCAAGCAAGAATCCTAGGGGCTCTATCAACGTGTAATAGCGACGTGTCATGTCACCTAAAGCAGTACACGATGATAAAGGTAAACCAGATAGCATACTATCATCTCGAGTAAGACTGTCCTACCGGGATAGGTCCTCCCTCAATCATTACAATCACGTACCTGTGACCTAATAATTGACTCTGGGGGCACTATCTCCAACAGGAGATAGTATGCGGGTGCTCGTTGGGTTACGAGCACACTGGACAGGACTCGTCGGGAACTGACCGGTTGGTATTATACCTATCGTCAGTTATCAGTTCCCAGGTGACATGAGTACAGCTTAGTCCGCTGACTTGACACTGTCACTTCGCCTCGAGTGTGTTCCCACTGTACTTTGATTACTACCCTACCACGGCTCAAAGGAGTCGTGCAAACAGGTAGTAGTTGGGTGCAGTCCCGAAGCACTTGGAGGCAGTGACGGTTAGACAGGATTCGTCTCTCCCGGTATTGGGGGTTGACATCGCGCTGTGTCTAGGAGAGCCATTACATGAGTAGTCCCTGGCCAGGGCAAGCGAGATATACTGGTAGGCTTCCAGTGTTATCTCAGGGTGTATTGGGCTTCACTCCGACACGACTTGTACCGCTATTAGGGGACTGACGTTTACTGCCCCCTAGGCCCGCCATGCGATGTATCAGACGAACAGACCGGACTGTACGGAGATTGTCACATTCAGGCTCAGTGGGAGTTCAGATGGGTTTCACCTCATCAGTCTTCTTGTCGGCATCTACCTGGGGACCGTTACGCACAGCTAGTGCCGCTTGCGGTCTGTGGTTAAACCCACTGCCAGCGTAGTGTCGAGTCTTTAGAGTCCCACACAGAAAGCTATTCGCCTTTAGGCAAAAGAGTAGAGGTCGCATGGTTTTGCAACAGGTCGCATGGTTTTGCGACAGGGTTCGGTCACATCCGTGTACTTGTGCACGTACAGTGTCCGGACAGTTAACACTAGCGGGCTTTGGTTTAAGCCAGATCCTAGTGTACGTTTTGGGATTGGTTTTATCCAGTTTGTATTCGTGTTCCTCGGAACGCGGATGCGGGTGTCTATGCACAGTTGACGGAGAGACAGAGGTAGAGGATTCTCATTAGGGTTGTTGACCGTTGACTGTTGACTATTGACTTTTTGCTCAACTCTAATGAGAATATGATATATGATTAACAATAATATTAATTAAGTATTGTGGTGACATGGTTGTTGAGGGGTTGACTTTGTTGACTTGTTGACTTTGTTGACCGGTTAACTAGGTTGGACTAGTTGACCATCATGATGACAATGGCTATCATTTCATGGCAAAAACTTTTCACTTGCTTGTTCTCTTATGCAATATGAGTGCATGAAATGATATAGCCATTTTGACTTAAACCATTTACACAATACTTGATTACTATTTTTGTGATGATGGTTTTGGATTATGAGAGCCAAGTGAGAAAAAGTCTTGCTCATTCTATCATTTTCATTCTCTCTCTTGTGTTCTTGAGCTCTCATCTTCTTCCTCTTGCTCTCCCTCTCTTTAGTCTATGGTTCACTTGTCTCATGGGTTAAGAACCAAGAACCATAGAGAAAATCCCAATACACTCTTCTCTACTCACTCTAGTTCATAAGGTTTAGCAAACCAAGTGAACTAGTTTCTTCAAAGACCGAAGAAGAAGCCAAAGGTAGAAGCTTTCAGGTGGATCGATCTTCGGCGCAAGGAGACGATGGGGTGAAGCCGATCCGGACAACCATCGAGGCTTGAAGACGAAGGAGTTCAAGAAAGAAAGGTATAACCCCCTAACTGAGTAGTTAACAACTCCTAGTTAGGTTGTTAGTTAGATGTTTAACAAAGATCCGGTTTTGAGTCCATGTTACCGCCTCTAGAAAATTGTTTTTCACCAAATTCCGCATGCCCGAAAGTACCGGGAGAGGTAGCATGGACTTACAGTGGTATCAGAGCCTAGTTAAACTCTATCTAACATGTTAGCATAGTAGCTAGAATTCGATCGGAGAAAAAGTCCCGAAATAAACCCGAAATTCAAAGTTGCTGTCGATTTTTAAAGTTCTGTAAAATTGATAAATTTCATCTTAAAAATCGGCTCAGGGTTTTTATTAAACACCCACGAAATTTGGTCCCACGAACCGGTCAAAGCGCCGCGGAAACGCGGCGGGAGCACGCTCCCGCCGCGGTTCCGCGGCCGAGTTGACTCGGCCGAGGTCCAAATTTTGTGCAGTGTTTTTATGGGGTTGTTTTGGGATTTTTGGAATATATATTTTCTGCCCAGATTTTCCATAACGAAAATTTTGTGTTTGGGGCCTGAAAATCCGTATTTTTGATCGAACTTCTAAAAGACTTAAGCTGACGGGTTTTTCTGTGATGTGATATTTGTATTGAACGTCTGCTAATCGCTATATGTCGATTAGTGGGGGTTATACAAATCTGTGATCTGTAATGTTATTGGAATGTGTATATGAATTCATTGGATTGTCGCGGGTGAATAGCCGGGGGTTGTGAGACGAGAGTTTTCTTTTCTTTCAATTCATGTAAATTTGTAAATTGATGTAATAATTATTTGTATGGCCGCACAACCGGGTCGGGGTTGTAGCCGTCATTGTATAATTTCTTTTTACTGTTTTTGCTCCTAGGATAGACCCATGGAGGGGGTGCACAAATTACCGGGTATGCCGAAGTGCCGAGTGGCTTACTCACGGAGTTGAGGGAGGTTGCTTCGCTTCGGGTACTTGGCGGGTAGTTTGCCGCACCCGTAGGGGTCTTGGGTGGGGTATTGGCTATTCACCGCGACCGTGTAATCTGCTTTTCATTACAGGCTCGTACGAATTGCGGGTTCCTAGTATATCCAATGTGTTCATCTGTGATCTGAAATGGCTATCATTGCAATATATCTATATATGATATTATTTAGGCGTTGCTTATGTTTTACAGCCGCGCTAACCCAGCCCCCGCTCTGTCGTTAGTTAAGTAACCTAACGGGTAATGACGGGGCCCCGTGGCGAATGCGAATGGCATAAGCGTACGTCATATTTTGGTTGTTTTCTGCAATGGTAGGATTAAATGATGGGATGCATTAAAAGAACTAATGCAAGAATATCACGCATTAAAAGAACTAATGCAAGAAAAATAAACCAAGTAAAAGTCGTTGGAACACTTTCGAAAAACCACTCGGTTCTTTTCAAAACCAACTTTTAAATGCGGAGATTGAGCCACTCCTTTTAAAAGCTATCTCGTTCCATCGATTATATCAAGTTCACTACGTTCACGGTTTTGCCAAAACCATTCGTAGCCCTCCGTCGTTTCACATGAATGGTCAATAGTATTCAAGCTATGTATGTTGGCCAAAGTCAAGGCATAGTGATTGGTAGCTATTGGGTATTCATGTGTAGCATAGATAGATGCGTTGGTTTGGGACAGTCGTACTGCCATTTTGGCCAAAGTCAAGGGTAGGTACGGGTGGATCCAAATTAACCTGGAGAATGACGGGTAGAACTTGACATGTGACTTATGATATTTTGGCCAAAGTCAAGGTCATAAGAGCATGGGGCAAAAATCCACATCGGGAGTTTCAAAAGAACTGAAACTTGCTAGTGTTGCATACCATTTGGAGTGTGATGATTCTGGTAGGATTCCTTCAGTTTCATCACGCAATGATATTTGGATCCCGATCCTACTGTGAGTATATGCTACTCCTCGGGAAATTTCTCACTTAACGATCAATGCTATAAACCAAGTAGGTGTCTAGAAAGGTGTTAGTGGGGCTACGCCCCCAGGGAAAAGAGGTTATTTAATTAAGGAACTTCGCGAA
This sequence comes from Agapanthus africanus, assembly GCA_030015575.1. Classification (NCBI taxonomy): domain Eukaryota; kingdom Viridiplantae; phylum Streptophyta; class Magnoliopsida; order Asparagales; family Amaryllidaceae; genus Agapanthus; species Agapanthus africanus. The sequence goes on along the minus strand of CM057345.1, from coordinate 385,610,086 downwards.
AGCGTTGGAAAACCTCCCTCGAAGTACCGACACTGGCCTGGCTGAACGGTTAAGCAAGTATTGTACGGTGAGATTGATCCTGACTAATTCTTCCTTTTTGGTTTGAGGAGGGATTCGAGAAACAGTGGGAGCCATCCTGTTTAGACAAATTAAAAACTATTCTAAACTTGCAAGAGCATCATGCTGAGTGTTTCTTCTCTCTCTCCTAATTGCAGCGACCAATCGACATGACTGGACTTAAGTTACTTCTAGATAAAAATATACTGACAGGGCCAAACTACAAAGATTGGCTCAGGAATGTCAAGATGGCAATCACTTACGACAAGCTGGGGTATCTTCTTACCATCAAAGCTCCCCCTGTCCCAGGTCCCAAAACCAGCGTCGCGGATAAGGAAATCCGTAAGACCTGGGAAATCGATTGCGCGAAGGCCAAGTGCCTCGTACTTGCCTCTATGGACAACGAACATCAGAGGAGGCACGAGAATATGGACCTCAAATCCATATTTCTCCATACAAAAGAACTGTATGGAGAGCAGTCTCGTATCGCAAGATACGAAGTGTCGAAGAAGTTATTTTCGGCAAGATTGGCCGTCGGATCATCGGTAGCGGAACACGTGCTTAAGATGATTGGCTACATAGAAGAGCTCGCGGACCTTGGGACCACGTTGGAGAATGAGCTCTATACGGACTTGATTCTCCAGTCCCTTCCTTCCACTTACGCCCAGTTTATCCTGAACTTCAACTTACAAGAAAAAGAAGTTGAACTTTCAGAACTCCTCAACATGCTGAGGAGCGTAGAGGGCACCCTACAGAAAGGTAGGGAAACATCCACTTTGTTTGTAGGAGGATCTTCCTCTTCTAGGTCCAAGGCGAAAGCCAAGGGAAAGAAGAAGAAAGCCCCCGCCAAACCAAGGGGCGGTGTTAGTAAAGTGGATACGAAGGGAAAGACAAAAGCAACAAAGAAAGGGGGAAAGCTTGTGGATAAGGAAGAATGCTTCTATTGTCATAAGAAGGGACACTGGAAGAATGATTGCAGGGCTTGGAAAGCCAGGACACAGGAATTGAAGCAGGTTGCAGCTTCATCTTCAGGTGTGTATGTTATTGAAAATTGTCTTTCAATAAACTCTACTTCCTGGGTATTGGATACCGGATCAGAATCTCATATCTGTAATTCTTTGCAGGCGTTGAGAAACCGTAGGGTTTTGAAGGCAGGTGACATGACCCTCAAAATTGCGAACGGAGCTAGCATGGATGCTAAGGCCGTGGGGGACTATCACTTGGGGTTGTCAGATGGACACGTTTTGGTTTTGCGTAATTGCTATTTTGTACCCAACGCAACTTGTAATATCATTTCTGTATCTTTGACTTCTAAAGAAGGTTATGAATTTGCGTTTGTAAGTAATGTTGTAAACATTCACCTTAATCAAGTTTTGATTGGGTCAGGTACATTAAGCAATGGTGTATACGTATTAAACCAACCACAGATTTTCAATGTCCAGAATACACACAAAAGAAAGTCTCCGGAAATCAATCAGACTTTCTTGTAGCATTGTAGACTAGGTCACATCAATGAGAGAAGGTTGACGAAGTTACATACAGAAGGATATTTGAATCCGTTCGAATATCAATCTATGCCACTTGTCAATCCTGTCTCAAAGGAAAGATGACAAAGACTCCGTTCACTGGACACGGAGTAAGGGCGAGCGAGCTCTTGGGACTCGTACACAGCGACTTGTGCGGTCCAATGTCTACACATGCGCGAAGCGGTTATTCTTACTTCATTACTTTCACGGATGACTTTTCAAGGTACGGTTATGTTTTCTTAATGAAACATAAGTCCGAAGCCTTTGGAAAATTCCAGGAATATAAGAATGAAGTAGAAAAACAAACCGGCAAAAGTATTAAGATCCTAAGATCGGATCGAGGTAGTGAATACTTAAGTGCCGAGTTCCTGGACTATTTAAAAGAGAACGGAATTCTCTCTCAGCTTACTCCTCCATACACTCCGCAACATAACGGTGTATCGGAGAGACGGAACCGAACCCTATTGGATATGGTACGGTCCATGATGAGTAACGCTGAGTTACCGCGATCATTCTGGGGGTATGCGCTAGAATCAGCTGCATACCTTTTGAACCGAGTTCCCACTAAGACTGTGCCTACTACACCATATGAGATGTGGTGTGGGAAGAGACCCTATCTTAATCACATTAAGACATGGGGAAGTCCAGCTTTTGTCAAAAAGCAGCATGCGGACAAGCTCGAGGCACGCTCAGTACAGTGCAAGTTTGTGGGATATCCAAAGAACTCCAAGGGATATTTCTTCTACTGCGAAGAGGAACAAAAGGTTTTTGTTTCTCGTCATGCCCACTTTCTAGAACACTAGTTCTTAGAAAAGGAAATTAGTGGGAGCGCAGTAGAACTGGAAGAAATTCCAGAACCACAGACTATTACTGAAAGCTTAGTGGAACCAGAGGGTTCAAAAGAATAGGACATTCCTACGCCGCTCCGCAGGAGCAGTAGGCAGTCTCATCCGCCCGAGAGATACTACAGTTTTCTAATAGACGGGGATAGAGAGGATTGCATCATAGATTATGATGAGCCTACTAGCTTCCAGCAGGCCGTTCAGAGCGTTGACTCGGTAAAATGGCTGGATGCAATGCGGACCGAAATGGAGTCCATGTACACCAACAAGGTATGGACGTTGGACATTGCTCCAGACGGGGTAAAACCCGTAGGATGCAAGTGGATCTTCAAAAGGAAGATTGGTGTAGATGGACAGGTTGAGACCTATAAAGCTAGACTTGTTGCAAAGGGTTTTCGTCAAAGACTTGGTTTGGACTATGACGAAACCTTTTCTCCAGTGGCTATGCTGAAATCCATTCGGATCCTTCTTGCCATTGCTGCCTTCCACGATTATGAGATCTGGCAGATGGACGTAAAGACCGCTTTTCTAAATGGAAATTTAGAGGAGTGTGTCTATATGGACCAACCAGAAGGTTTCATTCAGAGTGGGAGCAGCGGAAAGGTGTGCAAGTTGCTTAAGTCCATTTATGGACTAAAGCAAGCATCGCGGAGTTGGAACATCTGTTTTGATGAAACGGTCAAGGAATTTGGCTTTATCAAAAATCCAGATGAACCATGCATCTATAGTAGATTTGTAGCGAGAACTGTAGTATTCCTCGTTTTATACATGGATGACATTCTCTTAATAGGAAATGACATTCCTATGCTACAATCTGTCAAGGGGTTCTTGTCACACAGGTTCTCCATGAAAGACCTGGGTGATGCCTCATACATCCTGGGGATCCGGATCCATCGTGATAGATCCAAGAGGATATTAGGACTTTCACAGTCCAGGTACATCGACACCATACTGAAGAGATTCAGTACGGAAGATTCCAAGCGCGGTAACCTACCGGCTTGTCACGGGATCACCCTCTCTAAAGAAATGTCTCCCAAGACTGATTTGGAGAGGGATCGCATGTCTATTATACCCTACGCTTCTGCGGTAGGCTCTATAATGTATGCGATGTTATGTACCAGACCGGATGTAGCTTATGCACTGAGTGTGGTAAGCCGGTATCAGTCAAACCCTGGGGAGAAACACTGGATAGCGGTAAAGAACATTCTCAAGTACCTGAGAAGGACTAAGGAGATGTTCTTGGTGTATGGCGGAAAAGACCTCCAAATCGAGGCCTTTGCTGACTCCAGCTTCCAGAGTGACAAGGATGATTCCAAGTCCATGTCGGGTTTTGTCTTTACCCTCAATGGAGGGGCAGTGTGTTGGAAGAGTTCCAAACAGGAAACCGTTGCAGACTCGACGATGGAAGCGGAATACATCGCTGCATCTGATGCCGCAAAAGAAGCTGTCTGGATAAGGAAGTTCTTGAAAGAACTTCAGGTGGTTCCGTCCATTGTTGATCCAATAACTCTGTATTGCGACAACAACAGGGCTATAGCTTTAGCGAAGGAACCCAGGTCCCATCAGAGATCCAGACACATCTTGAGGCGGTATCACCTGATCAGGGAGATCGTGGATCGCCAGGAGATCGAGGTTCGGAGGGTTGCTTCAGAAGATAACACTGCAGATCCATTCACCAAGGCCTTGCCCCAGACTCAGTTCGAGCGGCTGATCGAGATGATAGGTCTTCGATACGCCAGTACATGGCCTTAGTGCAAGTGGGAGATTGTTAGTGTATATGCCCTAGAGGCCATTACTGTATCATACTAGTTTGTATATTACTTAATGGAAGCTTGGGATATTCACCTTGTATATACAATCTTGCTCAAAATAGTAGTATGCTACTTGGTTTGTTTCTACTTCAATGTGTACATGTGTTTATTTTAGTAAATCGCCTATACACATTAGTGGAGCCCCTAGGATCTTTGCTTGATTACCAGCGTTGTGATGGCAGTCACACTAGTGGGGGCTGGGTAATCTATAAGCACATCCTTATGCAGGTCCCTAGTCGCAGGACTATCGAGACATGGCATCGATACTCCGGAGTAGACTAGCGCATGCGCTTCTCATCCCAGAGTGGGAGATGGTCTGTCCTACAACCATCAGTACGTCGTACTGGTGATAGTATGCCGGTGCTCGTTGGGTTACGAGTACACTGGACAGGACTCGTCGGGAACTGACCGGTTGGTATTATACCTATCGTCAGTTATCAGTTCCTAGGTGACATGAGTACAGCTTAGTCCGCTGACTTGACACTGTCACTTCGCCTCGAGTGTGTTCCCACTGTACTTTGATTACTACCCTACCACGGCTCAAAGGAGTCGTGCAAACAGGTAGTAGTTGGGTGCAGTCCCGAAGCACTTGGAGGCAGTGACGGTTAGACAGGATTCGTCTCTCCCGGTATTGGGGGTTGACATCGCGCTGTGTCTAGAAGAGCCATTACACGAGTAGTCCCTGGCCAGGGCAAGCGAGATATACTGGTAGGCTTCCAGTGTTATCTCAGGGTGTATTGGGCTTCACTCCGACACGACTTGTACCGCTATTAGGGGACTGACGTTTACCTCCCCCTAGGCCCGCCATGCGATGTATCAGACGAACAGACCGGACTGTACGGAGATTGTCACATTCAGGCTCAGTGGGAGTTCAGATGGGTTTCACCTCGTCAGTCTTCTTGTCGGCATCTACCTGGAGACCGTTACGCACAGCTAGTGCCGCTCGCGGTCTGTGGTTAAACCCACTGCCAGCGTAGTGTCGAGTCTTTAGAGTCCCACCCAGAAAACTATTCGCCTTTAGGCAAAAGAGTAGTGGTCGCATGGTTTTGCGACAGGTCGCATGGTTTTGTGACAGGGTTCGGTCACATCCGTGCACTTGTTCACGTACAGTGTCCGGACAGTTAACAGTAGCGGGCTTTGGTTTAAGCCAGATCCTAGTGTACGTTTTGGGATTGGTTTTCTCCAGTTTGTATTCATGTTCCTCGGAACGCGGATGCGGGTGTCTATGCACAGTTGACGGAGAGACAGAGGCAGAGGATTCTCATTAGGGTTGTTGACCGTTGACTGTTGACTATTGACTTTTTGCTCAACCCTAATGAGAATATGATATATGATTAACAATAATATTAATTAAGTATTGTGGTGACATGGTTGTTGAGGGGTTGACTTTGTTGATTTGTTGACCGGTTGACTAGGTTGGACTAGTTGACCATCATGATGACAATGGCTATCATTTCATGGCAAAGACTTTTCACTTGCTTGTTCTCTTGTGCAATATGAGTGCATGAAATGATATAGCCATTTTTACTTAAACCATTTACACAATACTTGATTACTATTTTTGTGATGATGGTTTTGGATTATGAGAGCCAAGTGAGAAAAATTCTTGCTCATTCTATCATTTTCATTCTCTCTCTTGTGTTCTTGAGCTCTCATCTTCTTCCACTTGCTCTCCCTCTCTTTAGTCTATGGTTCACTTGTCTCATGGGTTGAGAACCAAGAACCATAGAGAAAATCTCAACACACTCTTCTCTACTCACTCTAGTTCATAAGGTTTAGCAAACCAAGTGAACTAGTTTCTTCAAAGACCGAAGAAGAAGCCAAAGGTAGAAGCTTTCAGGTGGATCGATCTTCGGCGCAAGGAGACGACGGGGTGAAGCCGATCCGGACAACCATCGAGGCTTGAAGACGAAGGAGTTCAAGAAAGAAAGGTATAACCCCCTAACCGAGTAGTTAACAACTCCTAGTTAGGTTGTTAGTTAGATGTTTAACAAAGATCCGGTTTTGAGTCCATGTTACCGCCTTTAGAAAATTGTTTTTCACCAAATTCCGCATGTCCGAAAGTATCGGGAGAGGTAGCATGGACTTACACGTCCTCGATCGCTTTTTGTTTGATCGGGGTGAAGCTTCGCTTTTTCTGCCTGACGGGTCGGACCATAAGGTCCACCCCGAGCTTATGTGATATGACTTTGGGGTCAATTCCAGGCATGTCGGCAGGCGCCCAGGCGAATACGTCCGAGTTATTTCCGAGGAAGTGGATCAGGTCGTCTCGGCGATTCCCCGTCAAGAGCGACCCGATTTGGATGGTTCGCTTCTTGTCCCCCTCCGTAAGGGGGACCTCAGTCAGTGGTTCCACTGGGGTTCCTCGGACCTCTTTTTGCTCGTCTCGAGTATCCAGGGAACCCTTGATATCATCATCGCCCTCAATGTCATTATTTGGCCGCTCAGACGTAGATGTTGCGGTGAAGCAAATCTTTGCGGTTCGTTGGTCCCCGTAGGCCCGACCTATCCCGCCTTGGTCGGGTGGGAACTTTATCGCTAGGTGGTAGGTCGATATCTGGGCGCGGAGGGAGTTCAGTGTCGGGCGACCTAGGAGGACGTTGTAGGCCAATGGAATTCTCGCGACGATAAACTCCACAGGCATGGTGCGCGTACTTCCCGCTTACCCGATGTTAAATTGGAAGGTGATTACTCCTTCCGCAGGGATAGAGTGGTTAGTGAACCCCGACAGGATGTGGGTGGTTGGCCTTAGGTCCGACGGGGTGAGTCCCATACGCAGAAAGCAGTCATAAAAAAGAATGTCCGTTGACCTTCCCAAGTCGACCGATATCCTCTGCACTTCATAGCGGTGGGCCCGGGCTGTGATCACCAGTGGGTCCTTGTGAGGCAGGGATATCCCGTGGAGGTCCTCGTCGGTAAAGATGATCGGCTCGGCCGCTTTAGCCTTCTTCCTTCGGCGGCTTCCAGTCCCCTCGATCGGTAAGGGGTGCCGCGTCTCGTCGGTCCCCGTCGTACCCCCGCTGACATGACCATGATTTGGTCAATTGTCAACTCATCGGGAGGGGGATGGTGCTCTTGCTCATGGTCGGCTTGCTGCTTGTCTCGCAAGTACCTTGCTAGGTGCCCCGAGCGGATTAACTCCTCGATGTAGTCTCGGAGCTGCTTGCAGTTCTCAGTGGGGTGGCCCTGCGACCTGTGGAAAGCGCAGTAGGGGCCCCGGGTGCGCTTAGCTGCCTTATTATTTACCGGGGAGTTTGAAGAATCTCTCGCCCTTTGCCTCCTCCATCAGCTCCGTCTGGGAGACATTGAGCGGGGTATACTCCTGGAACTTCGGAGAGTAGGGCTTTGGCCGCTCAATCTTCTTTTTCTCCTCCCTGGCCCTTTTCTTCTGATCGGCTTGGTCTGTCCGGGGTAGGTTAGCGTTCACCTCGGACTCAAGCTGGATCTCACGTTCGGTCCAGGCCTTTACCTCAGCCATGGTCTTAGGTTGCGCTAATACAAAGGAGCGTATCCACTCCTTGTGCCTAAGACCCGACCTAAGGGCTGTAATGACCGTCTCATCCCGGTGCTCTGGGACCTCAAGGAGGGCGTTGTAGAAGCGGGTGACGTATCCTTTGAAGGATTCTTTGTCCCTGCTCTTTATGGTGAAGAGATGATCAACGGTCCGCTTCTGCCGTCTGTTCCCGACGAAATGGCCGAGGAATTTGGTGGACAGATCATCGAAGGTAGATATTGAGCGTGGCATGAGTCCTCGGAACCAGTTTTGTCCAGAGAGGATGAGAGTGGCGGGGAAAGCACGGCATTGCGCGGCGTCAGAGTTGTCCTGGAAACTCATCCCGGCAGTGAACGCATCCAAATGGTCTTTCGGGTCGGACTTCCCGTCGAAGAGGGAGACCTTTGGGGGCTTGTTCCGGGAGGAGACGTGGAAAACGAATAGCTCTTTGGTGAAAGGCTTCGTGAGCGAGTCGGCGGCATATCTAGCCCGTCGCTTGAAGGACGTTTTTACCGATGTATGCCCTCGATCTTCTTCTCGAGGGCGTCGAGTCGGCCGTGGTATCCCAATGATTCGGCATACTCTGATTTATGGCCTCTGCTGCCGGAGACCTGCGCCTGGCCACGGCCCCGGTTCCGTTCGTTGAGGTTCCTTAGGTCCCCTGGCGAGGTTGTCTTCGAGCTACCGTGGTGTGTCCCGTCTGCGCGACCCCGTCGAGGGAGAGGGTGCCGGTCCTGCCTGGGTGCAGGCGAGCTGACCGACACCTCCTCGGGAGGGACAGGAGAGCGATGGGCTTCACGGCAGGGTGCTCTGGCGAGAGACCTCGGTGTTGAGCTGTGTGGCGCCCAGAGGGTCATTGAATTGGTCGCCACGGGGGATTTGCGTCCGCCAGAGACAGCGAAGCGGTGCTCGGTCCTGCCGATGTGGGCAGCGTCTTCTCTCCCTCTGTAGGGGTCCCAGTCCCGAGGTGGGGGAGCGGCGACCTGGGGAGTTTGCCCGGCCATTTGGACACGGACGAGCGCATCCACAACGGACGCGAGTCGATCTATCTGAGCAGATAGGGCATGAATGGTGTTCGGGGGAGGAGGGGATCCTCCCACATCTCCATTGTGAGGGGGCGACGGCTGGTGTCACGACCCGAAATAGCCCATGACTGGCACTTGAATCATATGAAGTCTATAGACCCCATCTAATCCAAGTAAGCCAAAAGCCCAGAAATCTAAAACCATTTTAAGGAGTAAAATAAAAAAACTGGTTTTAAGAAGTAAAGAAAACATGTTTTGAAATCAAGTTTTTAAATAAGTAGGCCGAATATACATTTTTTTTAAAATCACATATCTTTTCTGAAAATTTCGGCAGAGTTTCCTTTGTAAATACTGGCCCCGAACGGGATACAACATAAATAATATATATGCAATGATAAAAGGCATCCCCAAACGGGAGCTAGCTCTTCGTCAATCGACGGTCACAACCACGCAAGCAATATAATATACAACGCCGAAGGGCGAGGATCAAAACTCAAAGGAAAACTCAAATAGCATGAAAAGCGTAATACTACAACGCGCGACTCTAAGGTCGAAATAATACATAACTGGTTTCTAAGTCTGAAACAATATACAAGTTTTGGTTGATGGAATTTCTAGATACAACTGAATAATATATATACAATGGTGGTTCTGATGCAAAAGAATCCACCTACCAAAGCCAATCACCCGTAAGGGAAGCAGTGTGCCAGAAAAGCCGTAATGAAACCTGTACGGCAAAACCTGCAAGAAACTGTGGCACAACGGGGGTGAGTTGCCAACTCGTGAATAGAAAACATCTACGAGTAGAAATCGAATGCATGACATAATCCTAGGTCAATACGATCAGATATATATAAACCTCAAGGATAAGTCTGAAGCATGATAAGGTGGCAATGTAACATCTATACAAGAGTGTAGTGCCAAGTGCTCATGCCAGTGCCTCAGGTAATAACATGTCATGAAGTCTATAAGTATGTGGATATCATCCAACTATGTGATCAATATCAACTATATCAGGAAATCTATGGGTATGTGGATATCATCCCACTATGTAATCAATGTCATCAATGTCAACTATATCAGGAAATTTATGAGTATGTGGATATCATCCCACTATGTAATCAATGTCTGGATGTATGTGGATCCCGTCCACCTTTCACCCAATGACAATAAGCATCATGCATGTAAATATCATAAAGCATATGCATGGAAGTATGAGGATATAATCAAAATCATGGAACCTGAGTGCCTAGCATCGACACTCGAAAACATCATGAAACCTGTGCCTAGCATCGGCACGTAAATCCTTATCTATCAGGCGCTGTCACCACGACTGGCCCTGATAGGTACGCATCATACGCTATCTCGAAATACCGAGTGCCCAGCTTCGACCCTCGAATTCCGACGTATCCATACGTATATAACTCTGGTCGGTATCCCCACGATAACCGCCGAGTCCAAATACTATCACCGGTAGGTAGTACTCCCTTGCCAGGCTCACCGTCTAACATATACGAGTCTTCTTGCCCAGGGGCACCTTACCGGGTCCACCATGTACCCGCAGACGGTGCCTACCGCTCCTCGAATCGGGTTTCACATGCCACTCTCAGAACCGAGAAAACATATGGTGGACGCACTGAAATATCATATCAAGGGTAACCGGGTTTTTAAAACAATATATATATTCTCTTTTAAAATACCCACGGTTCCCAAATTAAAAAAATATCATGGAAACAACATATCTCAATGCGTAAAATCAAAAGCATGATGTATACGACATATAACCAAAATGTAAGCATATCAGTATATCATGCAACATGGAGTAGCAATATGCACATAATTAGGGAAGACCGCTTCTTTAAAATGAATCAGTTTTTAAAAGTATCTTGCGGTTCCCAATCTGCGAGTCAAGCTAGAATCATCTATGTATGCGCAATATGTAAGTGTACAAGTATAAGTGTGCAACAGGTAGGTGCACGGGTATGAGTGTACAATAAATATGTCCAAAGGTATGGGTGTACAATATGTAGGTACACGAGTATGAATGCAACAGTACTACAGTGTAGTGACATGGCAATTATCGATGATGAAGTGTGTGAGCCGGCAAATAGTGTACGTGGAACATACGCATCATCGATAATGGTGCCGGTGTCCTAACAGCATGATGGTAATATAGCAATAAACACAAGTAATGCGATGCAAATAATATGAATATGCGGAATCAAATAATCAACGCAATAGTGAAGAATCTACATCAGTATGTAAGTGTCATGCAGTTTTGCCTTTTGAAATAAGACGAATCGGGGTTTTTAGTAAAATAAGGGCTACGGTGTTTTTAAGAAAAGATGCCCCTTTTGAAATTATCCGTAGAATCCCTTTTTGCCTATCTTTAAAATATTCCCGGTTCGTTAGTTTGAAATAGGTATGTCTCGGGTTTAGTCTAATGTCTATTAAGTAATCTTCAGACCTAACTAACAAGCTAAGCAGGAGGGGTATGGAAACCACCTACATCTGAGTCGATATATATATATAATAGTCGGTGATCCCGCCTCAATAGTATCACGTACGATACAGTATATCATATGACGTCCTCGAGTCATGAGTGCGGATCTATCATCAATATAAAGCTCGTACGGTAAATCGTCGTACGGCATCCCAATAGCTGGGTACGGGTCAATATCACAATTGTCTCATCAATTATCTGGTATCCTTATCATCATATCGCATGATCTAGGGTACTGATCTAAATCTAGTACAAATCGATACCATCTATATAAATATAAGTGCGTGTGTGAAACACACGTCTAAAGGCCCGCTAAAGATCACATGTCGTATCCCAAATACGAATCACATCATATCACCGATCTCATGGCACTATACCCAATTTCATCGACTCATCTCCAATGTCACCCACTATCATCATCAACACAGTATAAGTATAACAATAAGCCTGTGCGTGTGTGTGGTGTAAACCTATTCTAGGGTTCGCAACTAGGAACTATACTAGTTTACTTCTACGCCCTAATCTAACTATAGTACATCTAATCTCAATGTCCACGACACACTATAAGCTATCACATATATATAATATATACATATATAGTATACCAACTTCAGACTGCGGGGGTGCTATACGCCATCCACCCGACTTCCCCCGTAGGTATAATCTACTTACCTGTATCTTGCGTGTCGGTGTCGATGTCGCCTTCATCTTCTGCATCGTCTCGGATCGCCATGGGGGTACTTACATATCACACGTATCGCATCGCATTAAAACTAAATCGAACTTAAAACGACACGCGAAAACCAACACGATACACTAAAAGGCCTATAGGTTAGAACCTATGATTAGCCTTCGCAAAACAACCCGAAATCACTCGATATAGACGTACAAACGTCACACGATCGAGATAACTGTAAGTCCATGCTACCTCTCCCGGTACTTTCGGGCATGCGGAAATTGGTGAAAAACAATTTTCTTAGAGGTGGTAACATGGACTCAAAACCGGATCTTTGTTAAACATCTAACTAACAACCTAACTACGAGTTGCTAACTACTCGGTTAGGGGGTTATACCTTTTTTTTTCTCGAACTCCTTCGTCTTCAAGCTTCGATGGTCGTCCGAATCGGCTTCTCCCTGTCGTCTCCTTGCGCCGAAGATAGATCCACCTGAAAGCTTCAACCTTTGGCTCCTTCTTCGAACTTTGAAGAAACTAGTTCACTCGGTTTGCTAAACCTTGTGAACTAGAGTGAGTAGAGAAGAGTTTGTATGGGATTTTATCTATGGTTCTTGGTTCTCAACTCATGAGACAAGTGAACCATAGAGTCAAGAGAGGGAGAGCAAGAGGAGGAGATGAGAGCTCAAGAACAAGAGAAAGAATGAGCATGATAGAATGAGAGAAGACTTTTCTCTCTTTGCTCTCATAATCCAAAACCATCATCACAAAAATAATAATCAAGTATTGTGTAAAATGGTTCAAGTCAAAATGGCTAAATCATTTCATGCACTCATTTCTCACAAGAGAAACAAGCAAGTAAAAAGTCTTTGCCATGAAATGATAGCCATTGTCATCATGATGGTCAACTAGTCCAACCTAGTCAACCGGTCAACAAAGTCAACAAGTAAACAAAGTCAACCCCTCAACAACCATGTCACCACAATACTTAATTAATATTATTGTCAATCTTATATCATATTCTCATTAGGGTTGACCAAAAAGTCAATAGTCAACAGTCAACGGTCAACAACCCTAATGAGAATCCTCTGCCTCTGTCTCTCCGTCAACTGTGCATACACACCCGCATCCGCGTTCCGAGGAGCACGAATACATACTGGATAAATCCAATCCCAATACGTACACTACGATCTGGCTTAAACCAAAGCTCGCTAGTGTAAACTGTCCGGACACTGTACGTGCATAAGTGCACGGATGTGACCGAACCCTGCCGCAAAACCGTGCGACCTGTCGCAAAACCATGCGACCTCTACTCTTTTGCCTAAAGGCGAATAGCTTTCTGTGTGGGACTCTAAAGACTCGACACTACGCTGGCAGTGGGTTTAACCACAGACCGCAAGCGGCACTAGCTGTGCGTAACGGTCCCCAGGTAGATGCCGACAAGAAGACTGACGAGGCGAAACCCATCTGAACTCCTACTGAGCCTGAATGTGACATTCTCCGTACAGTCCGGTCTGTTCGTCTGATACATCGCATGGCGGGCCTAGGGGGCGGTAAACGTCAGTCCCCCAATAGCGGTACAAGTCGTGTCGGAGTGAAGCCCAAAACACCCTGAGATAACACTGGAAGCCTACCAGTATATCTCGTTTGCCCTGGCCAGGGACTACTCGTGTAATGGCTCTCCTAGACACAGCGCGATGTCAACCCCCAATACCGGGAGAGGCGAATCCTGTCTAACCGTCACTGCCTCCAAGTGCTTCGGGACTGCACCCAACTACCACCTGTTTGCACGACTCCTTTGAGCCGTGGTAGGGTAGTAATCAAAGTACAGTGGGAACACACTCGAGGCGAAGTGACAGTGTCAAGTCAGCGGACTAAGCTGTACTCATGTCACCTGGGAACTGATAACTGACGATAGGCATAATACCAACTAGTCAGTTCCCGACGAGTCCTGTCCAGTGTACTCGTAACCCAACGAGCACCCGCATACTATCTCAAGTACGACGTACCGACGGCTGTGGGACAGACCGTCTCCCACACTGGGATGAGAAGCGCATGCGCTAGTCTACTCCGGAGTATCGATGCCCTGTCTCGATAGTCCTGCGACCAGGGACCTGCATAAGGATGTGCTTATAGATTACCCAGCCCCACTAGTGTGACTGCCATCACAACGCTGGTAATCAAGCAAAGATCCTAAGGGCTCCACTAATGTGTATAGGCGATATACTAAAATAAACACATGTACACATTGAAGTAGAAACAAACCAAGTAGCATACTACTATTTTGAGCAAGATTGTATATACAAGGTGAATATCCCAAGCTTCCATTAAGTAATATACAAACTAGTATGATACAGTAATGGCCTCTAGGGCATATACACTAACAATCTCCCACTTGCACTAAGGCCATGTACTGGCGTATCGAAGACCTATCATCTCGATCAGCCGCTCGAACTGAGTCTGGGGCAAGGCCTTGGTGAATGGATCTGCAGTGTTATCTTCTGAAGCGACTCTCCGAACCTCGATCTCCTGGCGATCCACGATCTCCCTGATCAGGTGATACCGCCTTAAGATATGTCTGGATCTCTGATGGGACCTGGGTTCCTACGCTAAAGCTATAGCCCCGTTGTTGTCGCAATACAGAGGTATTGGATCAACAATGGACGGAACCACCTGAAGCTCTTTCAAGAACTTCCTCCTCCAGACAGCTTCTTTTGCGGCATCAGATGCAGCGATGTATTCCGCTTCCATCGTCGAGTGTGCAACGGTTTCCTGTTTGGAACTCTTCCAACACACCGCCCCTCCATTAAGGGTAAAGACAAAACCCGACATGGACTTGGAATCATCCTTGTCACTCTGGAAGCTGGAGTCAGCAAAGGCCTCGATCTGGAGGTCTTTTCCGCCATACACCAAGAACATCTCCTTAGTCCTTCTGAGGTACTTGAGAATGTTCTTTACTGCTATCCAGTGTTTCTCCCCAGGGTTTGACTGATACCGGCTTACCACACTCAGTGCATAAGCTACATCCGGTCTGGTACTGTCACGACCCGAAGGTACGGAACGTGACTGGCACTTAGATTACGAGACGTCTAAAGGCGTACCGTAACCTAAGTCAGCCAAAGCCCAGAAGAATCTAAACCAAAAGCAAAAGAGAGTGAAAGAAAACCTTTAATGAAAACGGTTTTTAAATCGATTAAGTTACATAGAATCCTTTTTTTTTAAAAACATCAAAAATTTCCGAAAATTTCGGCAGAGTCTCCCCTGTATTTTCTATCCCCCAAAATGGGTACAACAAGATATATATAACCTGTAATCATAAAATGGCATCCCCAAGCGGGAGCTAGCTCTTCGCCCAAGGCGGATCACAACCACACGCAATATATAAGTAATATCAAGAAAAGAGCTTAAAAGAAATGCAAAATATCAGAAAACACAACGTCGGCTCAAGTGAGCTCGACCCAAAAGAAACCACAAATATACAAATCTCCCAGTCTCATCACTAGGTCGCATATACAATATAAAGTGGTAGATGGAGAATACTAGATACAATGATAGAGCAAAAAGAAACAAAGTGTGCTTGCAACCCACCTACGGGCGATGTCGCGAGTCTGAGCAAAAGGAGCTGATGATAAGATAGCCCGCCGCTACAAGGATGACGGGTCCGACCTGCAAGGCACTGTGGTACAACGGGGGTGAGTTGCCAGCTCGTGAGTAGAATATAACATCTAGTAAGGCAATCGTAAGAATGCACGCAATGCGTCACAACATGTATGTCCATATGTGATATAATATCTCTAGTATGTATGTACATGTATGCAATGTCATTACTAAATCTTTAAGTGTTTTAAATGCTAAGGGTACTGCATTCTTAACTTTAGAAAATGAATATCTGTATAATAGCTAAGTACCATCAAGAAATCATCTGAAAACCCGTGTCAAGCATCGACACCAAATATGAAATCATATCTGTCTCAATATCTCACTGTATCAATGTCTCAAATATCGGGCTCCGTCAGTCCGGATCGACTCATATCATCAAATCTCACGACAACGGTCGGTATCCTCCGGATATCCGCCGCGCCAGACATCACCGGTAGGTAGTCTTCCCCTGCCAGGCTCATCGTCTACAACTCGATCTTCTTGCCCCGGGGTACCATACCGGGCCCACCATGTACCCGAGACGGTTCATCCACTCCTCGAATCGGGTCTCGAAATCCAACAGAAAACATGAAAACTCATGGTGGATGACACATACATCACGAGAAAACCGCAACTTTGTTTTAAAAAAATGATATATAAAAGCTTTTGTTAAATTCTTGCGGTTTTCCCCAAAAATCCAGAAATCGCAGCAATACTGAAATCCTCAAGAAAAATCATAATGTCCACATGTTATATATGATAAATGTCTATGATAACAAGGTATGCGATGTGAATTGTGGCTAGAAATCTATGTAAATATGATGATGATGCGAGGTATATACATGCTATGCAATCTCATATATCATGTATGATGCAAGTGGCGATACTGAGCTAAACAGGTTCTATAGTGCACGTGGCATGGCAATTACCAAAGGCGTGTGTGTCACATAAATAGTGCGCGTGCAACAGATGCCAATGGTAATGGTGTTCGTGTCCTATGAAGTGATATCGCATAAGTGTAGATGAATGTCCATGCAATCTAATATACGGTTAGCTATAAGGGTATGCAATGTACATAAAGGGATAAGCTAACTAACAATATAAATCTTGCAAGAAGTAGGGTAATCCTAACTAGGGGGTGCCTCGCGCCATCCAGACGATTCCCCCATAGATGAATACATCTACTCACCTGAAATCCCCGCTAATCCGATCCGACCACCGCCTTGCTTTTACGCGCCGTGTCCGATGTTTCCCCGACCGATCCTATATTTGCACAACACCAAGCATAAGATTACATATCCTAAAACGATGCAAGTCACAATATACAAATACCGACGCTCTCGAATTAAACATAACGTGCACTCGGTGCCCGGGAAAACACACGAAAATCGCTAAATCTTAACTAGAATCGTCTTTTCGGGGAAATCGACAAAACTAAAACCCGGCTAGACAAAACCCTGCATTCACTCAATCTAATAGTCGTATAAGAAGCTAATTATATCGCTAATATAATGCAATTTGATCACATTCTAATTTACATAAAAATCTAGCAAGCAATTGCATACCGATTCGATGCAAACATCGCAATTTTATCGATTAAGCGAGCGTAACATTACACAATTAACCACTCCAACCAATTAGATAAACAAACCCTAACTTAACTCCAACAACCATGCTTCAAACCCTAATTTGAAATCAAATCCCTCTCTTGATTTTCATGAACAAGTAATTACAACTAAATTAATACTTCAAATTTCAATTTTAGCACATTTAAACTACAAGTTAACAAACTAGTTTAGAAATTTCACCTCACAAGTGGAACCCTAGCATGCTCAAGCCACTAAAGAAGCCTCCTTTCTTCAAGTTTTAAACTAAATTGGTTTGAGGAGAGAGTGGATTAGGGTTTTGCTTTGAATTGGAGAAGAAATTTGTGATTTTTTAATGAATTTTGGCATGAAAATGAAGCAAAAAGAAGTGAGGAAATGGAAGGGGAGCTGCTGAAATTTCGGCCAGCAGCAAGAAGAGGGAAGTGTGGGTGTTGTGTAGATGATTCTAGGTCAAAAAACCCCTTAAGTTTCCATTTAATGCCTTTCACATCAAACTTTTTACAAAAAACCCCATTTTAGTTCATTTTTTCATTAAATTTCCAACCATAACACCAAAATCTTATAAAGTTATGATACAATTTATTAACACTCTATTTTAGTTTATAAAGATTCCTAAGTGTGTAATTTACCTAATTAAATTTGTATTTATCACTAATTTAATGTATTTTTAAAAGCTTAAAATAATAAAAAAAATAATTAATTACGAAATTTTTTTTATTTAACTAGAAAATTATAAGTGACATTTTAGTGACAAAATTATAGTAATATCTTGTCTAAATTTTGTATAATTAGGTCTAAATGAAAAATACCTAATTTGACTTTTTACGGAAAAAGCCGAAAAATTAGCCGATTACCGAAAAACTGTCTAAACGATTTTCGAAGGGTTATAGGTACACAACATCGCATACATTATAGAACCTTCCGCAGACGCGTAGGGTATAATAGACATGCGATCCCTCTCCAAATCAGTCTTGGGAGACATCTCTTTAGAAATGGTGATCCCGTGACAAGCCGGTAGGTTACCGCGCTTGGAATCTTCCATACTGAATCTCTTCAGTATGGTGTCGATGTACCTGAACTGTGAAAGTCCTAATATCCTCTTGGATCTATCACGATGGATCCGGATCCCCAGGATGTATGAGGCATCACCCAGGTCTTTCATGGAGAACCTGTGTGACAAGAACCCCTTGACAGATTGTAGCATAGGAATGTCATTTCCTATTAAGAGAATGTCATCCACGTACAAAATGAGGAATACTACAGTTCTCGCTACAAATTTACAATAGATGCATGGTTCATCTGGATTTTTGATAAAGCTAAATTCTTTGACCGTCTCATCAAAACAGATGTTCCAACTCCGCGATGCCTGCTTTAGTCCATAGATGGACTTAAGCAACTTGCACACCTTTCCGCTGCTCCCACTCTGAATGAAACCTTCTGGTTGGTCCATATAGACACACTCCTCTAAATTTCCATTTAGAAAAGCGGTCTTTACGTCCATTTGCCAGATCTCATAATCGTGGAAGGCAGCAATGGCAAGAAGGATCCGAATGGATTTCAGCATAGCCACTGGAGAAAAGGTTTCGTCATAGTCCAAGCCAGGTCTTTGACGGAAACCCTTTGCAACAATTCTAGCTTTATAGGTCTCAACCTGTCCATCTACACCAATCTTCCTTTTGAAGATCCACTTGCATCCTACGGGTTTTACCCCGTCTGGAGCAATGTCCAACGTCCATACTTTGTTGGTGTACATGGACTCCATTTCGGTCCGCATTGCATCTAGCCATTTTACTGAGTCAACGCTCTGAACGGCCTGCTGGAAGCTAGTAGGCTCATCATAATCTATGATGCAATCTTCTCTATCCCCGTCTATGAGAAAACCGTAGTATCTCTCGGGAGGATGAGACTGCCTACTACTCCTGCGGAGCGGCGTAGGAATGTCCTGTTCTTTTGAACCCTCTGGTTCCACTAAGCTTTTAGTAATAGTTCGTGGTTCTGGAATTTCTTCCAGTTCTACTGCGCTCCCACTAATTTCCTTTTCTAAGAACTGGTGTTCTAGAAAGTGGGCATTACGAGAAACAAGGACTTTTTGTTCCTCTGCGTGGTAGAAAAGATACCCCCTGGTGTTCTTTGGGTATCCCACAAACTTGCACAGTACTGAGCGTGCCTCGAGTTTGTCCGCATGCTGCTTTTTGACAAAAGCTGGACATCCCCAGATCTTCAGATATTGAAGATAGAGTTTCTTCCCACTCCATAACTCATAAGGTGTGGTAGGCACAGTCTTAGTGGGAACTCGGTTCAAAAGGTATGCAGCTGATTCTAGCGCATACCCCCAGAATGATCGCGGTAACTCAGCGTTACTCATCATGGACCGTACCATATCCAATAGGGTTCGGTTCCGTCTCTCCGATACACCATTATGTTGTGGAGTGTATGGAGGAGTAAGCTGAGAGAGAATTCCGTTCTCTTTTAAATAGTCCAGGAACTCGGCACTCAAGTATTCACCACCTCGATCCGATATTAGAATCTTGATACTTTTGCCGGTTTGTTTTTCTACTTCATTCTTATATTCCTGGAATTTTCCAAAGGCTTCAGACTTATGTTTCATTAAGAAGACATAACCGTACCTTGAAAAGTCATCCGTAAAAGTAATGAAGTAAGAATAACCGCTTCGCGCATGTGTAGACATTGGACCGCACACGTCGCTGTGTACGAGTCCCAAGAGCTCGCTCGCCCTTACTCCGTGTCCAGTAAACGGAGTCTTTGTCATCTTTCCTTTGAGACAGGATTAACAAGTGGCATACGATTGATATTCGAACGCATTCAGATATCCTTCTGTATGTAACTTCGTCAACCTTCTCTCATTGATGTGACCCAGTCTATAATGCCATAAGAAAGTCTGATTTATTTCCGGAGACTTTCTTTTGTGTGTATTCTGGACATTGAAAATCTGTGGTTGGTTTAATACGTATATACCATTGCTCAATGTACCTGACCCAATCAGAACTTGATTAAGGTGAATGTTTACAACATTACTTACAAACGCAAATTCATAACCTTCTTTAGAAACTAAAGATACAGAAATGATATTACAAGTTGCGTTGGGTACAAAAAAGCAATTACGCAATACCAAAACATGTCCATCTGACATTCCCAGGTGATAGTCCCTCATGGCTTTAGCATCCATGCTAGCTCCGTTCGCAACTCTGAGGGTCATGTCACCTGCTTTCAAAACACTACGGTTTCTCAACGCCTGCAAAGAATTACAGATATGAGATCCTGATCCGGTATCCAATACCCAGGAAGTAGAGTTTATTGAAAGACAGTTTTCAATAACATACACACCTGAAGCTGAAGCTGCAACCTGCTTCAATTCCTGTGTTCTGGCCTTCCAGGCCCTGCAATCATTCTTCCAGTGTCCTTTCTTATGACAATAGAAGCATTCTTCCTTATCCACAAGCTTCCCCGCTTTCTTTGTTGCTTTAGCTTTTCCCTTCGTATCCACTTTACTAATACCGCCTCTTGGTTTGGCGGGGGCTTTCTTCTTCTTTCCCTTGGCTTTCGTCTTGGACCTAGAAGAAGATGATCCTCCTACAAACAAAGTGGATGTTTCCCTACCTTTCTGTAGGGTGCCCTCTGCGCTCCTCAACATGTTGAGGAGCTCTGAAAGTTCAACTTCTTTTTCTTGTAAGTTGAAGTTCAGTATAAACTGGGCGTAAGTGGAAGGAAGGGACTGGAGAACTAAGTCCGTATAGAGCTCACTCTCCAATGTGGTCCCTAGGTCCGCGAGCTCCTCAATGTAGCCGATCATCTTAAGCACGTGTTCTGCTACTGATGATCCGACGGCCATCCTTGCCGAAAATAACTTTTTCGACGCTTCGTATCTTGCGATACGAGATTGCTCTCCATACAGTTCTTTTGTATGAAAAAATATGGATTCCAAGTCCATATTCTCGTGCCTCCTCTGATGTTCATTGTCCATAGAGGCAAGTACGAGGCACTTGGCCTTCGCGCTATCAATCTCCCAAGTCTTACGGATTTCCTTATCCGCGACGCTGGAAGTGGGACCAGGGACAGGGGGAGCTTTGGTGGTAAGAGGATACCCCAGCTTGTCGTAAGTGATTGCCATCTTGACATTCCTGAGCCAATCTTTATAGTTTGGCCCTGTCAGTATGTTTTTATCTAGAAGTAACTTAAGTCCAGTCATGTCGATTGGTCGCTGCAATTAGGAGAGAGAAGAAACACTCAGCTTGATGCTCTTACAAGTTTTAGAATGGTTTTTAATTTGTCTAAACAGGATGGCTCCCACTGTTTCTCAAATCCCTCCTCAAACCAAAAAGGAAGAATTAGTCAGGATCAATCTCACCGTACAATACTTGCTTAACCGTTCGGCCAGGCTGGTGTTGGTACTTCGAGGGAGGTTTTCCAACGCTTTCGCGAAGTTCCTTAATTAAATAACCTCTTTTCCCTGGGGGCGTAGCCCCGCTAACACCTTTCTAGACACCTACTAGGTTTATAGAATTGATCGTTTAGTGAGAAATTTCCCGAGGAGTAGCATATACTCACAGTAGGATCGGGATCCAAATATCATTGCGTTACAAAACTGAAGGAATCCTACCAGAATCATCACACTCCAAATGGTATGCAGCGCTAGCAAGTTTCAGTTCTTTTGAAACTCCCGATGTGGATTTTTGCCCCATGCTCTTATGACCTTGGCGTGAGGTCAAAATGTCATAAGTCACATGTCAAGTTCTTCCCATCATTATCCAGGTTAATTTGAATCCACCCGTACCTACCCTTGACGTGGCCAAAATGGTAGTACGGCTGTCCCAAACCAACGCATTCTATCTATGCAACAGATAAATATCCGGCAGCTACCAATCACTATGCCTTGGCGTGAGGTCAAAATACATAGCTTGAATACTACCGAATATTTAACTGAAATGATGGAGGGCTACGAATGGTTTTGGCAAAACCGTGAACGTAGTGAACTTGCTATAATCGATGGAACGAGATAGCTTTTAAAAGGAGTGGCTCAAGCTCCGCATTTAAAAGTTTGTTTTGAAAAGAACCGAGTGGTTTTCCGAAAGTGTTCCAACGATTTTAACTTGGTTTATTTTCTTGCATTGGTTCTTTTAATGCGTGATATTCTTGCATTAGTTCTTTTAATGCGTCCCATCATTTAATCCTACCATTGCAAAAAACAACCAAAATATGACGTACGCTTATGGCATTCGCATTCGCCACGGGGCCCCGTCATTACCCGTTAGGTTATTTAACTAACGACAGAGCGGGGGCTAGGCTAGCGCGGCTGTAAAACATAAGCAACGCCTAAATAATATCATATATAGATATATTGCAATGATAGCCATTTCAGATCACAGATGAACACATTGGATATACTAGGAATCCGCAATTCGTACGAGCCTGTAACGAAAAGCAGATTACACGGTCGCGGTGAATAGCCAATACCCCACCCAAGACCCCTACGGGTGCGGCAAACTACCCGCCATGTACCCGAAGCGAAGCAACCTCCCTCAACTCCGTGAGTAGGCCACTCGGCACTTCGGCATACCCGGTAGTTTGTGCACCCCCTCCATGGGTCTATCCTAGGAGCAAAAACAGTAAAAAGAAATTATACAATGACGGCTACAACCCCGACCCGGTTGTGCGGCCATACAAATAATTATTACATCAATTTACAAATTTACATGAATTGAAAGAAAAGAAAACTCTCGTCTCACAACCCCCGGCTATTCACCCGCGACAATCCAATGAATTCATATACACATTCCAATGACATTACAGATCACAGATTTGTATAACCCCCACTAATCGACATATAGCGATTAGTAGACGTTCAATACAAATATCACATCCCAGAAAAACCCGTCAGCTTAAGTCTTTTAGAAGTTCGATCAAAAATACGGATTTACAGGCCCCAAATACAAAATTTTCGTTCTGGAAAATCTGGGCAGAAAATACATATTCCAAAATTCCTAAAATACCCCCATAAGTACACTGTAGCAAAGAACAACCAGAGAGGAGCCAAGACGGTCGCGGAACCGCGGCAATAGCAAGCTATTGCCGCGTTTCCGCGGCGTAATGATGAGATCAGGGGACTGTCTTTCTACAGTGCACTCTAAAAACCCTGAGTCGATTTTTGATGCATGATTTATTATATTTACAGAACATAAAAAATCGACAGCAAGTATGAAATCGGGGTTCATTTCGGGACTTTTTCTTTGATCGATCTTCTAGCTACTTTGCTAACATGTTAGATAGAGTTTAACTAGGCTCTGATACCACTGTAAGTCCATGCTACCTCTCCCGGTACTTTCGGGCATGTGGAATTTGGTGAAAAACAATTTTCTTAGAGGTGGTAACATGGACTCAAAACCGGATTTTTGTTAAACATCTAACTAACAACCTAACTACGAGTTGCTAACTACTCGGTTAGGGGGTTATACCTTTTTTTTTCTCGAACTCCTTCGTCTTCAAGCTTCGATGGTCGTCCGAATCGGCTTCTCCCCGTCGTCTCCTTGTGCCGAAGATAGATCCACCTGAAAGCTTCAACCTTTGGCTCCTTCTTCGAACTTTGAAGAAACTAGTTCACTCGGTTTGCTAAACCTTGTGAACTAGAGTGAGTAGAGAAGAGTTTGTATGGGATTTTATCTATGGTTCTTGGTTCTCAACTCATGAGACAAGTGAACCATAGAGTCAAGAGAGGGAGAGCAAGAGGAGGAGATGAGAGCTCAAGAACAAGAGAGAGAATGAGCATGATAGAATGAGAGAAGACTTTTCTCTCTTTGCTCTCATAATCCAAAACCATCATCACAAAAATAATAATCAAGTATTGTGTAAAATGGTTCAAGTCAAAATGGCTAAATCATTTCATGCACTCATTTCTCACAAGAGAAACAAGCAAGTAAAAAGTCTTTGCCATGAAATGATAGCCATTGTCATCATGATGGTCAACTAGTCCAACCTAGTCAACCGGTCAACAAAGTCAACAAGTCAACCCCTCAACAACCATGTCACCACAATACTTAATTAATATTATTGTTAATCATATATCATATTCTCATTAGGGTTGACCAAAAAGTCAATAGTCAACAGTCAACGGTCAACAACCCTAATGAGAATCCTCTGCCTCTGTCTCTCCGTCAACTGTGCATACACACCCGCATCCGCGTTCCGAGGAACACGAATACATACTGGATAAATCCAATCCCAATACGTACACTACGATCTGGCTTAAACCAAAGCCCGCTAGTGTAAACTGTCCGGACACTGTACGTGCATAAGTGCACGGATGTGACCGAACCCTGCCGCAAAACCATGCGACCTGTCGCAAAACCATGCGACCTCTACTCTTTTGCCTAAAGACGAATAGCTTTCTGTGTGGGACTCTAAAGACTCGACACTACGCTGGCAGTGGGTTTAACCACAGACCGCAAGCGGCACTAGCTGTGCGTAACGGTCCCCAGGTAGATGCCGACAAGAAGACTGACGAGGCGAAACCCATCTGAACTCCTACTGAGCCTGAATTTGACATTCTCCGTACAGTCCGGTCTTTTCGTCTGATACATCGCATGGCGGGCCTAGGGGGCGGTAAACGTCAATCCCCCAATAGCGGTACAAGTCGTGTCGGAGTGAAGCCCAAAACACCCTGAGATAACACTGGAAGCCTACCAGTATATCTCGTTTTCCCTGGCCAGGGACTACTCGTGTAATGGCTCTCCTAGACACAGCGCGATGTCAACCCCCAATACCGGGAGAGACGAATCCTGTCTAACCGTCACTGCCTCCAACTGCTTCGGGACTGCACCCAACTACCACCTGTTTGCACGACTCCTTTGAGCCGTGGTAGGGTAGTAATCAAAGTACAGTGGGAACACACTCGAGGCGAAGTGACAGTGTCAAGTCAGCGGACTAAGCTGTACTCATGTCACCTGGGAACTGATAACTGACGATAGGCATAATACCAACTAGTCAGTTCCCGACGAGTTCTGTCCAGTGTACTCGTAACCCAACGAGCACCCGTATACTATCTCAAGTACGACGTACCGACGGCTGTGGGACAGACCGTCTCCCACACTGGGATGAGAAGCGCATGCGCTAGTCTACTCCGGAGTATCGATGCCCTGTCTCGATAGTCCTGCGACCAGGGACCTGCATAAGGATGTGCTTATAGATTACCCAGCCCCACTAGTGTGACTGCCATCACAACGCTGGTAATCAAGCAAAGATCCTAAGGGCTCCACTAATATGTATAGGCGATATACTAAAATAAACACATGTACACATTGAAGTAGAAACAAACCAAGTAGCATACTACTATTTTGAGCAAGATTGTATATACAAGGTGAATATCCCAAGCTTCCATTAAGTAATATACAAACTAGTATGATACAGTAATGGCCTTTAGGGCATATACACTAACAATAACGCACAAATACCAAAATCTAGAAATCAAAATAAGCAAAACCAAAACTGAATTCAAACCAGCAACCCAAGAAAATGATCCCAGATTTCATCTCAGGCCAAATAAAGGCAAGCAAACAAGTCTAGAGTGATGTATAGGGTGTATGTGACCTACAGTAGAAGCCTGGACCCTACCCTACACTAATTGGCCGATCCCCTTAACTTGCAAAACCGTCCTGGCCGGCCCAGGTAGGGAGTTGGGTGCTCGTCTGCGTAGGGTGGTCTCCTGGTGGTCTAACTAGGCTCCTGGTGTTGTTTATTTTCCTTGTATTGACCCCGGATCACTCCAGATTCACCTGCACACTATATACACTCACAAATCGACATGAAACTGTTCTGTTTTGGGTTCCAGGTTTCATAATGTGACGGATCTGGGTTCGTAGCACCAAGTGGGGTTCAAGGGTCACCAATAGGGCTTAACTACACTAACACAATTCAATTTAACCTTAACCCTCTCTAGGTTTGTACAAAGTGCCCAAAATCACACGATATCGATATGAAGCTTGAATCGAGGCTTAAGCACAAGAATTACAACACTAATTGTGAAGGAACTATCTCAATAGACCCTCATGAATCTTCCCAGAGCACCAAAACACCATCTTTCTTGGTCCATTCTAAAGCTTGTGAGCTTATGCACACTTTTTGTGAAATGGGTGTGAGGTTTTGAGTTGATTTTTGAGATGAAGTGAGGGGATTTGTGGAGGGGAGAATGGGGGCAGTAGCAGCAGCAGCACTAAGGGGGAGAGGTGAGAGAAATAAGAGAAATGATGAAGGGGAAAGGCTCACACAAGTCAAAGGTAAACACCCCCCTTTCTCTCTCTCATCATACCTACTACCTAATTCTTTATTCAAACCTTTTTCTTTTCGTTTTCTTTTCCAAATCCTTCTCTCTCAAATAGTAAACCCAAAACACCCATGGTAGGAAAAATGTAGCACTAGTCCAAAATGATATGTGCATGTTTTGCACAAAAAACCAAAAATCCGATTAGCGATTTTTAATCGCGATTAGCACTAAATTAGCATATAAATGCTCATAAAAACTTAAAATGACATAATTCCATAGAATACATTATTTTTGAATTTTTCATAATTTTTTTCAAAATTTTTCCCATTTATCGGTATTTAATTATAAATTTAATATTAAAATAATCAATAAAATAATATTAAATTATAAAAATTCCAAAAAATAATATTTTATTATTTTGAAATGTTACAGCTAGCGCTTGGATCATCGCGGTGATCGCTCGCCATGAAGTTGAGATTGGAAGGTGAACTTTCGTTGAGTGGAACTAGCGTTCCCATAGACGGCGCCAACTGATGGATCTCTGGATCTCCTTCAGATGTTACCTTCTGTTGATCTACAGCGAGTGGAGATGAGCGGCTGAGATTGAGTTGGGAGGTTGCCTCCTGAAGCGTATGGATCTCAATGGGATTGAAGTGGTTGAAGCCGAGCTACCAGCAAGGAAGTCCCGGGGTGGTTGTGCCACCGAGGACCCTCCAACTATCAAGTTAGACGGGCTAAATGGGCAGAGTAGCGGCCTATTGGGGTAAAATTGCCTTTCCTGAATCGTCTGAGAGAGGGGTTTATATAGTGGTAGCCATGGGCTGGCGGGCGCAAGATTCACGCCGGCCGTTACGCTCCTGGCGTTACGCCCACGTGAAAGGCGGGATTCCCCACTGATGACGAGATACGCTCGTTAATGGGGGAACGCGATGGCGTGGAATGTAGGATCATGGACGGCGGGTATCTTGTGTCTGGCGTGATTCGCGGAGATGCCCGCGATCAGTGCTGTGGGTCGATCGATGAGACCGAGGAAGATAAGCTCGGCGGGAGGCTCGAGAACGAGCGAGAGGCCGAGCGAGCTTAGTTCCATGATAGCTCGGAGGCGAGCTAGGGGGCTGAGGGTACTCAGCGTGTGGGAAGGCTCGGAGGTGAGTGTAACATTTCAAAAAAATAAAATATTATTTTTGGGAATTTTTATAATTTAATATTAATTTTTAATGAATATTTTAATATTTCGGTATAATTAAATACCGATAAATGGGAAAATTTTGGAAAAATTATGGAAAATTCTAAAATAGGGTATTTTATGGAATTTTTCCATTTTAAAGTTTTTGTGATCAATTATATGCTATTTTAGTGCTAATCGCGATTAAAAATCGCTAATCGAGTTTTTAGCATTTTTGGTGCAAAACATGCACATATCATTTTTACACTTGTGTTTCATTTGTTTCTTTTCCTTCTCTTCATTTAGCATAGTTGCTTAGGGTTGACCATTGAGTAAGAAGGATATGAAAAAGAAAAGAAAAGAAAAAGGTAAGAATGATGAAGAGAGAGAAAGGGTAGGTATGGGGTTACTTTTGACTTGTTGTGAGCCATCCCCCTCATTCTTCACACCCTTTTCTCTCTCCCCTTTCCTTGTGAGCCGCTGCTGCCCCTTTTCCACTCACTTCCCTCCTCTTCAATCCCCCAAAACACCATGGATCTAACCCCAAAACCCTATTCCCATTTCACAAAAATTATTCCCCAGCTCACTAGCTACACATTGGACCTAAAAAGAGAGGATCTTGAGGACTTTGAGCAACTCAAGAAAATTCTTGAGTTGCCAAAGGAGGTAATTTCTGCACCATTAGTATAGTATTTCAATTCCTTGCGCATCAATACTTGTTTCATGTCGATATGATGTGGTATGATGGACTTTAGGAATTTCTAGTTAGGGTTAGGTTTTGAATGGAGTTGTAAAGTGAAATTGAGGCTTGTAGTGACCTACAACCCCTGTTGTGATGTTATATTGGACCAAACCTGAGATTAAAACCTAAAATATGGATTTATAGAACTTTTCATGTCGGTTTGTGAGGAATTGGAGCGTGCAGGTGAATCTGGAGTGATCCGGGGCCAATACTGGAAAAATAAACAAGTCCAGAGACCAGTTTGAGACCCTAGGAACCCCCTGTAGCAAGACGAACCCCTAACTCCATGTTCTGGCCGGCCTGGCCAGTTTTTAAGGGAATGTGGCCGGCCCCCCTGTGAAGATAGGTGTCCATGTTCCTTCTGTAGTTCATATGTACCCCATACATCACCCCAGAGTTGTTTATTTGCCTTGTTTTGACCTGAACAGAAATCTGGGACCACTTTTCTGGGTTGCT
Organism: Agapanthus africanus; assembly: GCA_030015575.1. Classification (NCBI taxonomy): domain Eukaryota; kingdom Viridiplantae; phylum Streptophyta; class Magnoliopsida; order Asparagales; family Amaryllidaceae; genus Agapanthus; species Agapanthus africanus. Next base: position 385,581,276 of record CM057345.1, on the reverse strand, counting down.
GCCATGTTTTTCATGATGTTTATAGATTTAAGTTTTGGTATTTGGTGATTTGTTTCTGTCGGGTGGCGTTTGAACGTCAACGGCAAAGGGTTATTAGTCGTGTTTGCACGCGAGGCTATAGGTTTTTACCTATGGGCGTAGCGTGTGCCGTTTTGGTTTCCGATGTGATTTTCATGTGCTTTAGCATCCGTGATATCCTTGTAGGTACCCCACATGACATCAAGGCATTGAAGGTAAAGATGGCGACATCGACATCGGCACACAAGAAGCAAGGTGAGTAGATTTATATCTACGGGGAGAAGTCGGGTGGATGGCGTATAGCACCCCCGCAGTTCGTGGTGATGTATATGAATACGTATACACACATATATTGTTTATATATTGTTTGAGATTATTGATGATAAAGATGGATATTTGGTGTGATGGGATTGGTTTAGTGTTGCGAAACCCTAGAGTAGTGGTTGCACCACACATACACACACACCCATACGTGCATACATTCTTCTTTCATATGTGCGTTTATGGGATTATATATTTATGTGTTCACATGGGTATGGGACTATGTGATCATATACTGGATTTGAGGATAGTACTTAGGATTTGAGGTGAGTCGATGAGATATGATTTGAGACCGTGAGATCGATGATATGGCAGAATTCGTATTTGAGATACGTCATGATGTAATAGCGGATCTTTGGACGACGATACTATGTGAATAGTGATGTATATAAAATGGTTGACATGTGATCGTGATATGAGATATGATATGCTAGGATATTTATAATAGGCCGCATTGGGCAATGTATACTTCTTTATGATGATACATGCTGATGATATCGGTTTGTACGAGACTGTCGATCAGTAGTCAGATCATGATTATATTGATGATATTAGTATTGTACTAGACATAGATCAGTACCCGGATTACGATCTTGTATAAAGAGGATACCGGATGAATAATGTGATGAATGTGATATTGACCCGTACCCAGATTTGGGATGCCGTACGACGGATTTACGTACGAGCTATATATTGATGATTGATCCGCACTCTTGACTTGGGAATGTTTGATTATAGATATGGTATCGGATGTGATATTATTGAGATGGGATCACCGACTATATATGTATGTATCGACTCAGATATTAGGCGGTTTCCTTACCCTTCATTCAGCTTGTTAGGTCAGCCGTATAGTTTAGTGTAGTTGTTAGACTAGATTAGAGTCCTACCTATTTCAAAAACTAATGGGTCATGGGTATTTTAAAAGACAGGTCAAGGGATCTACAGATATTTCAAAAGACGTATCTTTTCTTAAAAACACCGTAGCCCTTATTTTCAAAACCCCACGATTCGTGTTATTTCAAATGGCACCACTGTATAACTCATATTATATTAAATTCAGATTAGTTATCATTGTGTTTAGTATTCAGCTCCCTCACATTATTGCTGTTCGCTCTGCATCGCATACTTATATTGTAATTCCATATTCCATTATTGATATCATGCTGTTAGGACACCAGCACCATTACCGATGATGCGTATGTACCACGTACACTTACTGCCGGCTCACACACATTATCATCGGTAATTGCCATGTCACGTATACTTTAGAGAATAATATTACATCGACATAGTTAGATAATAGTTTCGACATGATATTAGTGTACTTGCCTTATATGCCAGTTTAGACATTGCAGTTATTACTTGCTACTTCATGCATATTGTTATTCACTGTTATGCCACATTCATGGATTTTATGCCTATATTCATGGTTTTACGTGCTATTGATGATTTGGATTCGGATTTCCATGAGATTTCTGGGATTTGGGGGAAAACCGCAAAAACATTTATAAACTTCTTTTCTCTATCTTTAAATGAAAAGTGCGGTTTTCCCATGATGTATGAGTCGTCCACCATGAGTTTGCTGATGGATTTCGAGACCCGATTCGAGGAGTTGGATGAACCGTTTCGGGTACATGGTGGACCCGGTGCGGTACCCCGGGACGAGAAGGTCGCAGATGATGGCGTTGAGCCTGGCAAGGGAGCACTACCGACCGGTGATTTTACCCGACACGTCGGATATCCGGAGGATACCGTCGTGGTCTTGTGATGGATATTAGGGGCCGTTCTGGACTGACGGCGCCCTAGATAGTGAGATTGATACCGAGATTTTGAGATATTGAGGTACAGAGCCTGAGATATTGAGATTGAGATTATGTTTTGTGTCGATGCTAGACACTGTTTATGCTGATTTCATTTATGATATCTCGTTTTGAAAATACAGAAATCTCACTAAGTTATGAAAGCAGTTTCTTCGTTTTCATGTATTCTGTTTTCATGCATTCATACCTCATCCATATGATATATTGCTATCTGAGGCACTGACACGAGCACTTGGTATTACAGTTGTTTAGAGGTATACCCTAGCCATTATTATAGGCTGCAGGTTATATATTTGATGATATATTATGATCGTATGACCTAGGATTGCGTTGTTCATGCAATTTCTGTTCGTCGATATTTTTCTACTCACGAGTTAGCAACTCACCCCCGTTGTGCCACAGTTTCTTGCAGGTTTTGCCGTACAGGTTTCATTACGGCTTTGCTGGCACTATTTCCATTTCCGGGTGATTTGCTAGTAGGTGGGTTCACTTATATCGTGACCATCAGTATATTTTGTATATTATTATTCAGTTGTATCTAGAAGTTCCATCAACCAAACATGTATTTATTTCAGATAGAGACCGGTGATGTTTATTCTTTCCACCTTAGAGTCGCGCGTGTATGTCTCTGGATTTCATGCTGTTTGAGTTTTCCTTTTTCTGTTGTGATCCTCGCCTTTCGGCGTTGTATATTATATTGCTTGCGTGGTTGTGACCGTCGATTGACGAAGAGCTAGCTCCCGCTTGGGGATGCATTTTTCATTATATATGCTTTATCAGGTTTTGTACCCGTTTGGGGTCAGTTTTTACAAAGGAAACTCTGCCGAAATTTTTAGAAAAGACTTTGATTTTTATATGCACATTTCGGCATATGTTGCAAACTACTTGATTTAAATTGGTTTTTCCTTCACTCCACTACTTTTCTTGGTTTGGATTTCTGGGTTTTCGGCTTACTTAGATTACGTACGCCTCGAGACGTTTCGTAGTTTAAGTGCCGGTCAGGTTCCGTACTTTCGGGACGTGACAGCGAGCCGACAGTTGTTTGTAAGGCGAGCATTGGAGTGGTCTGGAAGGCCACCGAAGGTCGGGAACATCCTCGGGTCGAGGGCCCGGGGCATGCTTCCAATATACCGTTCTTAATCCTTTCTCGTAGGCTTTGGGACACATCACTTGCCACGTGTCATGATCTGGGGAAACCCCGGTATCGAGTATCATCAATAATACTCCCCAATGCTGTACAATTTAAAACAAAAATCAATAATACCCCCAAACAGCTCACTTCAGTTGACCGTTAAATCTATCACTATTTTAAACAAAATACATACGGTTTGGACATTAAGGTATTTAAGTGCAGCAAAAAAATCAATAAGGTGTATAAATGCAAAGTAGGTGAAATATCGAGTCCCTTCGGAGACATCCGATAAAATTGGAATGATACAAAGAGGATTAGCATGGCCCCGCACAAAGATGACACGCAGAAATCGAGATGAAACATTGAGGCGTTATTTATCAGCTAACCGTATTTGAAATCTCCGGTATTCTCTTCTGCTAGCATTTCGCACGTGTGATGCACGTGAGCATATTATCTCTACTAAGGGTTTCAAACGGGTCAGATCGGATCATAATCGGGTGAGGTCATGTTTAACCCGTCCGAAAAAATTGGGTTTAGGACTACCCTACCCATTTAATTATAGGGTTAGTTTCTTAAGACTCGTACTCGATCCGTTTAATATCCGGGTCAGGTCATAATTGCGTCACTCGACTCGACTCGAGTTGTTTCATTGCTTTTTTTGTTTTATATATGAGCGATGCAGATTAACTATTGTAAATCTGGCCCTCATAAATAAATTTGCGGACATTCAAACAAATATAACCAAAAAATGCCAAAGAATGATAGAAAACAAGCAATTTGTAGATAATGTATTCGGGTCAAACTGGCCGATGAGGATCACTATACATGGTCTGCATCCGACCCGTTTATTTAGCGGGTCAGGTTTGTAAGACTACGGTAGCGCCCCGGCCGTCTTTCCGAGGCCAAAATGCGGAAACGAAAATTTTTCTTAACTTGAAAACCGGCGCTATCGTAGGCTTAAAACCCGGATCGTAACCATTAAGCTAATGCTAGCTAACTAGAGATGGGATAGAATGCTATACCGATCGATCCGTGTCCTTCGGTCTTCGGCCACCATCCCGATATCCCCGCGGCAACTCCGGTTTTCATCTCCTCGTCGGAAAGGGCACCACATCGAGAAGCCTTTTTACGGGCTCCCGCTTCATCCGAAGCAACTCGGGCGCGAAGTGTGCTAGCCGACGCGTCCAAGATGTTGTAGAGAATATTTGTGATCATTTTTCCTCTTGCATACATGGCTTGGATGGAGGTTGAAGGTGTTGCCATTAATGGAAGCTAAAGAGCTAGAGGAAGAAGAAGAAGAAGAGAGGTTTTCTTTTCTTTTTCTTTTGTGATGTTATCAATAATGAGAGTGAGAGAGTGAGAAGAATAATATGGGAGCAAAACAATTCATGGCAGCCGCTCTCTCTCCCCTTCTCATTTCATGGCTCAAATCAATCCATTAATGTGACACATTTGCTAAAAAAGAGACCATGACTCATAGTATATGTCCATGTCACATTAATGCATCTAATGATGATTTCTAGCTCACTAATTCCATTATCCAAACATTAATCCAAATGTTTGGTCCAACAAAAAAAATCCGGCAACATCTAAAGTAAACTCGTGACGGATCACAAGGATACCCCTCACCTATATATACATACCTGCATCCGCATTCCGACTGAATGCGAATGCGATGAGACTAAAGTAATCCAAAAAATCTAATACTAGGATCCGGCTTAAACCAAAGCCCACTAGTATGATCCGTCCGATCATGATCCGTGCACTACCGCACGTATATGATCGAACCCTGCCATATATCATACGGCCTCTACAACGTTTCGCCCGAAACTTGAGAAACTGTCTGTGGGGGACTCCAAAGACTCGTCAATACATTGGCTGTGGATTTAACCACTAGCACGTCAGAGGTACTAGCTGTACATAACGGGCTACCGGGTATTGACCAAAAGGGAAGTCGATGAGCGAACTCATCTTGACACCCTACTGAGCCTGTCAGTTATAATATCCGTACAGTCCGGTCCGTTCGTCTATGAGTATCGCATGGCGGGCCTAAGGGGGTTGGTAAAAGTCAGACCCCCAAAAGCGGTACAAGTCATGTCGGAGTGTAGCCCAGAACACCCTGAGATACTACTGGAATACCTACCAGTAAATCTCCTGCCTCGGCCGAGGGCTTTGTGTAATGGCTCTCCTAGACACAGCGCGACCTCACCCCCAATACCGGGAGAGACGAACCCCTGCCGATCCGCTCACTGCTTCCATGTGGCTCGGGACTGTACCCAACTAAAACCTGTTTGCATGACTCCTTTGAGCCATGGTAGGGTAGTAATCAAAGTACAGTGGGAACTCACACGAGACAAATGACGATTTCAGGTTGATGAACTAACCTGTACACATGTCACCAGGGAACTGCTATCTGACGTTAGGTGTAATACCAACTAGCATGTTCCCGGCGAGTCCTGTCCGGTGTACTCATAACCCAATAAGCACCTGTATACATCTTAGGTGAACCAACTGACACCAATGGCTTGTGAGACCGGCCACCGCCCCTCGTCGGGGTCTCGACTGTATACACTAGTCTACTCTGGAGTATCGATGCCCTGTCTCGAAAACTCCCACGACTAGGGACCACTTTGAGGATGTGCTTGTAGACCCCGGCTCCCACGTATATGATCGCCATCATACTGCTGGCAGTCAAGCAAGAATCCTAAGGGCTCTATCAACGTGCAATAGTGACCTGTAAGGTCACCTAAAACAGTACACGATGATAAAGATAAACCAGATAGCATACTATCATCTTGAGTAAGAATGTCCTACCGGTATAGGTCCTCCCTCAATCATTGCAATCACGTGTCTGTGATCCAATAATTGACTCTGAGGGCACTATATCCAACAATCTCCCACTTGCACTCAAGGCTAATTATTGCGATGTCGCATACTCACAGCCCGTGTGATACCGAACACCCAACTCCTCTACTAATCAGTCTCACAAAACCCGTTTGCAAAACTATTGCGTTCGAGGAATAGCCTTAGTGAGTGGATCCGCTCTGATGTTTCTTTCTATGTCTCTCTTTAACTCAAGTTCGCGGAGAAAGCCATCTCCCGAAATGAGCAATACCTGTCTTAAAATATGTCTGGATATCTGATGGGACCTAGCTCATAAATGAACTCCAAATCCAAACTTCTTAGACTGTATCTTCAACTGAAAACAATCAGTATCCTGCGCCATGCCTCCCTCAGTATCCACTTGGACCACCTGTCCAAAATACTGCCCCTCGTCAGAGGGAAAACTATAACTTTGACAGTCACTCTGTCATCCAGGTGTGGTACTTGACATCTCATGATTGACTCAATTGCCTAAGCAAGTGATCTGCCAATCATGCACATCCCTTTCCCATTTAGTCTGGAAGACACCTTTAGAGAGGGTGACTCCATCACCTGCAGGTACACTACCGTGCCAGGAGTCGTCCATTCTAAAACACCTTTAGAATGCTGTCTAAGTACCCAGATTGGGAAACTACCCAAATCTAGATCTAAAACCATAGATCTAGTGACCAGAATGTCTGATATAATATCCAAGTCCTATGTAGAGAAACCACTGTGTGACAACCAAAGTATAACCGATCGTAGTATAGGAATTTCACTTCCTACTCTGTGTATGCCATCCAAATATCAGGACATCACACCCTACTACCTTCTTAACAGATCCATCCCCTATTCTGATGAAGTCAAACCTATGACTGTCACATCAGAAATAGATGATCTATCTCCGCTATATCTGCTTTAGTCTCTAAATAGACACAAGCTACTTGTCCATTATGCTTCTGCTGCTCCCACTGACTACGACAACCCTCTAGCAGAATAATATACACGTGCACTTCTAAAGCTAGTCTAGAACGACGCTATACTCATCCTCCTGCCGGGTCTCACAGTCTGGAACAACAGCAATGGCAAGTCTGGGTAAACAAGAACCTCCCTGCCACCGTCCTTGAGGCTACCGGAGTACCTCTCGGGTGCCTGAGGTTACCCACTAAATCTGTGGAGTGGCCAATAGAATGTCAAGCCAGATTGAATCTTTAGGTTCATATCAAATTTTCAGTAATCGTTTGCGGTTCTGGAATCACTTCCAGTTCTACCATACTCCCACTACTGTTTTCTGAAAAAATCCATTTTTATTAAAACTGTGGCGAGTCAAGAACAATATCACTATTGATCTTCCAGATGGTAGAAAGTTAACCCTCATCATAGCCCGGGTCAACCCACAAACAACCATTACAGAAACGTGCCTTGAGTTATCCAGAGTCTGGTTTTAAGCATAAGCCGGAAAACTCCCCGTACCTTAACAATGTTAAGATATGAACTATTCTATATCCAATATAGAAACAGAGGCACTGATTTAATTGGAACCAGATTCAAATCATGCAGTTGTCTCCAGTGCATGTCAACTAAATGGAAGAAGGCCGATCAACATTACTCAACTTAAGAATGCATCCAGATATGAGTAACCTGAAAGAGAAATAAGTTTCTCAAAACCATTACTATCAACTGAATACCATACACAAGTATCTACATCTTCGATCACCTTGAAGAATCCTGATACTTGCAATACCTGGTTCTTTACTCTATTCTTATACCTATAACTTCTCAAAACTTGGACCTTGCATTTCTACGAAACACATGTCTAAGAACTAGAGAAGTCACAAGTAAACAGAATACAGCACGAGTACCAACCTCTCTGTCCTAATGGACACTGGACAATATACAATACTCTGTGTAAGTCCCCTGAGTTTAATAACTCAATCCCTGTGTGTCGTAGGTTGAAAACTGTACTTATGGTTAAGAAGAATTACACCGCTGTTTTAATGCTCCTTACCTAACCATCCACTGATATAGGTAAATGTCATAGACATAATTTCAAAAAGGTATATCTTACTCTATAAAAATAGACGTATAGATATATCAATTTGAAATTGGTGCATAGCAGCGGATATTCAAAACCAAATATTTGCCGTCCGGCAAACAACCCGGGTGATTTCCTCAAACATCACCAATTACGACGAATCCCGATATAATGAGGATAATCACCCAATTCCCAATAACTTACTCCCACTCATCATCTGTAAAACCATACAGATGTGAGAATCAAACCTGGTAAATACATACCCTGGAGCAAGGGCTAATTGGGAAATCAGTTTTTTATTAACAATACAAAGTGAAACTGAAACATTGAAATGCTTTGTAGGGGTATCCGGGTATTCCTAGTAATGCCTCTTTCATTATCCAGATTCACAACTGTAACCGTATATTTCTTTGCCATCTCTCCAAATCCCTTTATATGTCTTTAGTCATTACCTTCTGTACACCCCTTTAGGCCAAATGGTTTTCTTCCTTCCCTACCGTTCGGCACCAGCCTATGATTTGGAAGAAGACTATCCAATAAGCATAATGGATGTACTGTCCTAATCCTAGGAGCACTCGCAATGCGAGAGAAGGTAAAGATAAAAGACAACTGAATAAAACCTTATTCCTATTTCTCCTGAACCAGAATCCATCCCCGAACTGGAACACGTTCCTTTCGAGTTCGTATATAACCATACGATGGAGTATCCAAATAACTGTGGATCTTCGAAGTGATACGGAGTGTTCTGGAGAAATACAAAGGTGAAGTGGGAGTGGTAATGAAATACTTGGTTTGGTCGTGAATAGCAGCCGCAGTTTACTTTGCCCTCTTACTAATCCCTTTATTTGTCTTTACATAATACCTTCTGTACACCATCGTTAGGCTAATTGGTTTTCTTCATTCCCTACCGTTCGGCACCTGCTTATGGTTTGGAAGAAGACTATCCAATAAGCGTAACAGGTGTACTATCCCCTAATCCAAGGAGCACTCGCAACCTGAGAGAAGGTAAAAGGAAAAGACAACTGAATAGTCCTATCCGTTTTCTCTAGAACCGGAAACCATTCTCAAATAAATTCCTTCAAGTTCGTATATAACCATACGATGGTTTTATCTAATGGAAGTGGACGTTCGTAGTAATACGGGGTGTTCTGGAGAAAAGGGTAAAAGTAGGAGTGGCAATGAGGTATGCAACTCTGACAATCCAAAAGCCAGTGTTTCAAGAAGGTTCGGTTAATCTTGGTCACTGAGTCATAGTCAAGGGTCGGGTCATGGTCGCTGCCAAAGAGAGAGAAAAGAAACATTCAGCATGCACTCTAACCTAAATCAGAATGGTTATCAATTTATCTAATCAGGAAACCTCCCACTGTAACCTCAAATTCCCCTCCAAACCTAAAAGAAGAATTAGTCGGGATCACCCGAGGAGTAAACCAACTCATCAGTGGGAATCGGGATCCAACTATCATCGCATGATAACGTGACGGAATCCACTCATGTTATCACACTCCAGAAGGTATGCGCATGCCTGGCAAGTTTCAGTTTCTTTAGAAACTCCCGATGTGTGTTTTTACCCCTAGGACCGAAGTGACCTTGACTGAGCCAACATTTCAAAGGATCCTAGCCAAGTTTAACCCATCATTATCTTGATTGCATTAGACCCACCCGCACGAGTCCTTGACTGAGCCAAAATGACCATACGACTGTCTTAACCAATCATATATCCATAAGACAGAAAAGCATTACAGAGCTACCGCACACTACGCCTCGGCTGAGCACGACATACGTAGCACGAATACTAAGCAATACTAATCTGAAATGACGGAGGGCTACGGTTGGTTTTTGGCGAAGAACCTTTAATGTAATGAACTTGGTATCGTTGAAGGAACCGGATAGCTTTTTATAAAAAATATAGTGGCGAAAACCTTTGCTAAAGAGGTCACTCCCGGTGAAGGGTTCTCGGCTCTTTCCCCGTAGAATGAGGTGCATGATATTCCAACTGAATACCATGATGCAAAGCAAAAGGAAATCGGCTATAGTGAAGTTATTACCCTAACGCAAACTTCTGTCCAAGGGGTCACTCCCGGTGAAGGGATCTCGGCCCTTGCCTCGTCAACTGAGGTGCTGGATATTCATAACCGAATACCACTGTGCAAAACAAAAGAGAACGTCCTTGCAATAACAGCTTTTTGAAAAATTGTTCCAACAACATTAGAATAGGTTTGTTTAGCTTGCATTGATCCGAATCAACGCAGTCCCATCAATTGATCACACCACAAAAGAAAGAAAATACGATGTACGTATATGCCATCCGCATTCGCCACTGGGTCCCGTCATCACCCGTTAGTTTACTTAACTAACGACAGAGCGGGGACTGGACTAGCGCGGATGCAAAACATATACAACATCCACTAGTATATATATCAATATATAATATTCGCTCAAGGCGTGATAAAATGCAACATCACAGAAATGTAATAAGCATCACAGAACAATACAGATATCTGGGATCCCCGGGTTTCATAGAGCCACTACTGAAACCCGACGTTCCCCTGGTCGTGTGGATAGCCTGTGCAATGAAATCCTAGACCCTTACGGGCGCGGAAAGTTACCCGCCAAAACCTGAAGCGAGGCAGCCCCCTTCAGCAATGTGAATGGACCACCCAGCACTTCATGGAATCCGGTAACTTGAGCACCCCTCCTTGGGTCAACCTGTACCCCCTGCGAGTGCGGCGAACAGCCCGCCAATTCTAGAGTGAAGCCCCCTCCGTCTCAACGCCATGAGATGCGGGCCCGTTGCCCTCTAGAACCCGGCTACCCGTGCACCCCTCCGCGGGGTAATCCTAGTAAAGAAAGTAAAATATACAACGGGTACATCGACCTCAGCCCGGTCGTGCCCCAAAAGAATAATATACAAACAGGCAGTAACGTCAGTCCACATATCGGACGCTCGCCCCGCAATATCAAATGTACATATACAACCAAACTGTACTAACATTGCATCCAGGCTATCCACCACGACAAATCCGCAACATCACAACACAACACAGAACATCAACGTGAATGTCACGTTCGCAAATCCGTCTAAAAGGGCTATAGCAGTTAGACAGGATTTACCGATCAAATGACATTCACGGTCGCAGATATAATGTAAATACTGTGAACCAACATGTTTAAGATTTTCGATCGACTAAATTTCTCGAAGTGGGCCCCAAGCACTACCTAGCACTCAATATAAATCTGGGCCCAAAAAGAATATACCAGAAACCCTATTTCCATGTCATAAACCCACTGTAGAAATTTGGTGCAGTTTGGCCACAGTACGGCGGCGGATCCGCGGCCAACACGTGGTTTTGGCCGCTGATCCGCCGCGCTACAGTAACTTCAGCCGACCAAATTTTCACAGAATTCTTATAAAACCCTGCACGTATTTTTGCAATGTACCAAATAATTTTTTGAGCACAGCAAAAATTCGACAGAAACCTGGACATGAAAATGGGGTTTTTGGAAAATTCGTTCGATCGAACTTGTAAACACGTTAGAGCAAGCTAGACTAGGTTAAAGGCGTGGCTCTGATACCATGTAAGACTACGGTAGCGCCCCGGCCGTCTTTCCGAGGCCAAAATGCGGAAACGAAATTTTTTCTTAACTTGAAAACCGGCGCTATCGTAGGCTTAAAACCCGGATCGTAACCATTAACCTAATGCTAGCTAACTAGAGATGGGATATAATGCTATACCGATCGATCTGTGTCTTTCGGTCTTCGGCCACCATCCCGATCTCCCCGCGGCAACTCCGGTCTTCATCTCCTCGTCGGAAAGGGCACCACATCGAGAAGTCTTTTTACGGGCTCACGCTTCATCCGAAGCAACTCGGGCGCAAAGTGTGCCAGCCGACGCGTCCAAGACGTTGTAGAGAATGTTTGTGATCACTTTGCCTCTTGCATCCATGGCTTGGATGGAAGTTGAAGGTGTTGCCATTAATGGAAGCTAAAGAGCTAGAGGAAGAAGAAGAAGAAGAGAGCTTTTCTTTTCTTTTTCTTTTGTGATGTTATCAATAATGAGAGTGGGAGAGTGAGAAGAATAATATGGGAGCAAAACAATTCATGGCAGCCCCTCTCTCTCTCCTTTTCATTTCATGGCTCAAATCAATCCATTAATGTGACACATTTGCTAAAAAAGAGATCATGACTCATAGTATATGTCTATGTCACATTAATGCATCTAATGATGATTTCTAGCTCACTAATTCCATTATCCAAACATTAATCCAAATGTTTGGTCCAACAAAAAAAATCCGGCAACATCTAAAGTAAACTCGTGACGGATCACAAGGATACCCCTCACCTGTATATACATACTTGCATCCGCATTCCCACTGAATGCGAATGCGATAAGACTAAAGTAATCCAAAAAATCTAATACTAGGATCCGGCTTAAACCAAAGCCCACTAGTATGATCCGTCCGATCATGATCCGTGCACTACCGCACGCATATGATCGAACCCTGCCATATATCATACGGCCTCTACAGCGTTTCGCCCGAAACTTGAGAAACTGTCTGTGGGGGACTCCACAGACTCGTCAATACATTGGCTGTGGATTTAACTACTAGCACGTCAGAGGTACTAGCTGTACATAACGGGCTACCAGGTATTGATTAAAAGGGAAGTCGATGAGCGAACTCATCCTGACACCCTACTGAGCCTGTCAGTAAAAATATCCGTACAGTTCGGTCCGTTCGTCTATGAGTATCGCATGGCGGGCTTAGGGGGTTGGTAAAAGTCAGACCCCCAAAAGCGGTACAAGTCGTGTCGGAGTGTAGCCCAGAACACCCTGAGATACTATTGGAATACTTACCAGTAAATCTCCTGTCTCGGCTGAGGGCTTTGTGTAATGGCTCTCCTAGACACAGCGCGACCTCACCCCCAATACCGGGAGAGACGAACCCCTGCCAATCCGCTCACTGCCTTCATGTGGCTCGGGACTGTACCCAACTAAAACCTGTTTGCACGACTCCTTTGAGCCGTGGTAGGGTAGTAATCAAAGTACAGTGGGAACTCACACGAGACAAATGACGATCTCAGGTCGATGAACTAACCTGTACATATGTCACCAGGGAATTGCTATCTGACGTCAGGTATAATACCAACTAGCATGTTCCCGGCGAGTCCTGTCCGGTGTACTCATAACCCAATGAGCACCTGTATACATCTTAGGTGAACCAACTGACACCAATGGCTTGTGAGACCGGCCACCGCCCCTCGTCGGGGTCTCGACTGTATACACTAGTCTACTCTGGAGTATCGATGCCCTGTCTCGAAAACTCCCACGACTAGGGACCACTTTAAGGATGTGCTTATAGATCCCAGCTCCCACGTATATGATCGCCATCATACTGCTGGCAGTCAAGCAAGAATCCTGAGGGCTATATCAACGTGCAATAGTGACCTGTAAGGTTACCTAAAGCAGTACACGATGATAAAGATAAACCAGATAGCATACTATCATCTTGAGTAAGACTGTCATACCGGTATAGGTCCTCCCTCAATCATTGCAATCACGTGCCTGTGATCCAATAATTGACTCTGAGGGCACAATATCCAACAAGGTTGGGTTGACCCATTTAAAAACTTAGCTAATTTCGGATAGAGTTTGGGTCGGGTTATCGAATTGGGTTATTTTAGCAACCCTAATCTGTATTGCCTCATTTATTACAGGGCGGGCAAAAGGAAGAGGGTGATTTAATTTTGAAATTGATTGGTGACGTGGTTTCTTTATTTTTCAAGGAAATCAAACAAAAAAAACGTCATTGTTTTATGTGAAATGCACGTAATAATTATTTTGCAAGTGCGATACACGTAATTAAATTGCTACATTATTATTATTTTATAAGTGTGACGTGTTGGGGTTTGCCAGCGCCGTGGTCATCTACCGTGACCGATGCGGAATAAAAATGGTTTTTAAAAAATTTTGGCGCTAAAAAACCCGTCCTAGAATCGAACCATAAATCTAAAACTGGATACAAAAGATAAAAGTGTTATGCCGAATAATTCGTGTCTTTCAGTCTTCTACCCTCTTCTTTGGCTCATTAAGGTTTTCTCGATCGAGCTTAGCCCCCGGTCTTCCTCCGTCGAAGATGATCCACCCGAGGGATGTAGCTCATGGCTCTGGCTCCACACTAAGAATCTAGTGAAGCAACTAGGGACTCTAGGTTACTAATTTAGAGTGCCTAGGAATGTAGTGAGTAGTTCTAAGTGTGTATCTATCTCTTTTCTACTCATGATTCTCAACACATAAGATGGTAGGATAGAAGATCAAGAAGAAGAAGGAGGTGCTCAAGAAATGTAGTGAAGAGAGAAGAAGCAAATGATGAGAGTGTTTCAAAATCAACCATGCAAAAATCAAGCGAAAAACAAGTGAGGAAAAACTCTAGAGAGAGAAAAACATCAAGCATGGTTTTATAAAACACCTTTTCCAAATATAATATTGCAACCATACTTGAATACTGAGCACAAATGAATTAACAATTCATTTGTCAACACTATTCAAGCATGGGTCTTACTATACTCTCTTCTTTACCTTTACACCTCATTTCCATTTAATTTAATAAATGGATAAACCAAAATGAGGTGTCCATCTTCTAGAATGTTTTCTGTATAAATACGGATTACACTCAATTGTATATACATACCTGTATTCGTACCAAAATACGAATACTCAAAGAGATAGAATAATATAAAGAACATAATACTAGAATATACATATCGAAATACATATACGTAAATTATTAAATCAATACCTGATTTAATAATCCGGCTCAATCCGGAGATGGCTAGTATTATCAACCATCCGATCGAAAGTCCGGGTAACTAGTACAATCATTCCATCGGAACCCTGCACGTATCAAAATACGGCTACTACATCATTTCGCTTGAACCGGGGAAACCCTCTTTGTGGGACTCTAAACATTCGTCAATATGCTGGCAGTGGGTTTAACCACAAGCACGTCAGCGGCACTAGCTGTACGTAATGGCTACCCAGGTATTGAGCGAAAGGAAGGCCGACGGGCAAACTCATCAAAACCCTTACTGAGCCTGTCAGTGACAGTCTCCATACAGTCCGGTCTGTTCGTCCAAGAGTATCGTATATCGGGTCTAGGGGTGGATAAAATCAGGCCCCTAATAATGCGATATTTCGTGTCAGTATAAAACCCATCACTCACTGAGAAACTACTGATCCAAATCAGTAATTCTCGTCGACCTTGGATAAGGATTTCTGATGATGGCCATTCGAACACAGCGCGACATCAACCCCAAATACCGGGAGAGACGAATCCCCGACAATCCGCTCACTGCCTCCATGTGGCTCGGGAATGTACCCAACTAAAACCTGTTTGCACGACTCCTTTGAGCCGTGGTAGGGTAGTAATCAAAGCATAGTGGGAACTCACATGAGATAAATGATGATCTCGGGTCGACAGACTAACCTGTACTCATGTCACCTGAGAACTGCTATCTGACTATAGGTATAATACTATCTAGCATGTTCCCGCGAGTCCGTCCAGTGTAACTCACAACCCAATGAGCACCTGTATACTATCTTAGGTGACTAACTGACCCTAATGGCTTGTGAGACCGGCCACCGCCTCTCGTCTGGGTCTCGAAAAGTATACACTAGTCTACTCCGGAGTATCGATGCCCAGTTTCGATACTCCCTCAACTAGGAACATTTAAGGATGTGCTTATAGACCACCCAGCTCCCATGTATATGATCACCATCATAATGCCGGTAGTCAAGCAAGAATCCTATGGGCTCTATCAACATGTAATAGTGATCTGTAATACTACAAAATGCATGTACATGATGATAAAGACTAACCAGATAGTATACTATCATTTTGAGTAAGACTGTTCTACCCGTATAGGTCCTCCCTCGATCATCACAATCGCGTGTCTGCGATTACAATAATTGACTTGAGGGTACTATAGCCAACAATCTCCCACTTGCACTTAAGGCTAATTATTGCGGTGTCGCATACTTACAGCCTGTGTGATACCGAACACCCAACTTCTCTACTAATCAGTCTCGCAAAGCTCGTTTGTGAAACAATTGCGTTCAAGAAATAGCCGCAGTGAGTGGATCCGCTCCAATGTTTCTATCTTTATCTCTTTATATCTCAATTTCGCGGAGAAAGACTATCTCCCAAAATGAGCGATACATGTCTTAGAATTTGTCTGGATATCTGATGGGACCCAGTTCACAAATGAACTCCAAATCCAAAAAACTTCTTAGACCGTATTTTCCACTGAATTTAATCAGTATCCTACGCCATGCCTTCCTCAGTATCCGCTTTGGACCAGTTGTCCAACATACTACCCCTTAAAAAAGGGAAAACTATAACTGACAGTCACTCTGTCATCCAGGTCACCTTGAAAGCCTGAAATGATAACCGCCTCCTGAAGGAGGTGTTAGTGATTTGTATGCCCTAGAAGCCATTATTGGATATTATAGTAGATGCTTGGACATATATATTTAGAGGACTTTCTTGCTCGGCATGATAGTATGCTATCTGGTTGCACTTTATCTTAACATGTACACTTATATTATTCTGTCTCTCTGATAAAACCCTTAGGATGTTAGCTTATGTACCGGGACTATGATGCAGATCATACTAGTGGGGCTTGTGTAGTCCACAAGCACATCCTTTAAACAGTTCCTAGTTGAGTGAGTATTGAGACATGGCATCGATATTCCAGAATAGACTAGTGTGTACGTTTCTTGACCTTGTATGGGGTGATGGTTGATCCCACACCCATTGGTGTTTTGTTGGATATAGTGCCCTCAAGGCAATTATCATAGTCGCAGGTAGGCGATTGCGATGATTGAGGGAGGACCTATACCGGTGGAACAGTCTTACTCGAGATGATAGTATGCTATCCGGTTTGTCTTTATCATCATGTACATGTTGATAGAGCCCATAGGATTCTTGCTTGACTACCAGAATTATGATGGCGATCATATACGTGGGAGCTAGGGGGTCTATAAGCACATCGTTAAATATCCCTAGTCGTTGGAGTTTCTAGACTGGGCATCGATACTCCAGAGTAGACTAGTGTATACTTATCCAGACCCTGACGAGGGGCGGTGGCCGGTCTCATAAGCCATTGGTGTCATTTGTTCACCTAAAACAGTACACAGGTGCTCATTGGGTTATGAGTACACTGGACGGACTCGCCGGGAACCTGCTAGTTGGTATTATACATATTGTTAGATAGCAGTTCCCAAGTGACACGTGTACAGGTTAGTCTGTCGACCTGAGATTGTCATTTGTCTCGTGTGAGTTCCCACCATGCTTTGATTACTACCCTACCATGGCTCAAAGGAGTCGTTTTAGTTGGGTACAGTCCCGAGCCACATGGACGCAGTGAGCGGATCGTCGGGGATTCGTTTCTCCCGGTATTGGGGGTTGATGTCGCATTGTGCACGGGTGGCCATCACCAGAAATCCTCGGCCGGGGTGAACGAGAATTACCGATCTAGGATCGATAGTTTCTCAGGTGGTGATGGGTTTCATACTGACACTAAATGTGCATTTCTAAGGGTCTGACTTCATCCACCCCCTAGACTCGATATGCGATACTCTTAGACGAATAGAACGGACTGTACGAATATTGTCACTGTCAGGCTCAGTAGGGGTTCAAGATGAGTTTGTTTGTTGGCCCCTCTTTCGCTCAATACCTGGGTAGCCGTTACGTACAGCTAGTGCCGCTGACGTGCTTGTGGTTAAACCCACTGCCAGCGTATTGACGAGTCTTTAGAGTCCTACATAGAGGGTTTTCACGGTTCAGGCGATATGGTGTAGATGACGTATGTTGGTACATACAGGTGTCCGATTAAATATGTGTACAGGCTGCACAGACTTTAATCGGATGGTTGATAATACTAGCGACTTATGATTAAGCCGGATTATTAAATCGGGTTTTGATTTAATAATTTATATATGTATTTATATATATGTATTCTAGTATTATTGTTCACTATTCTTTCTCTCTCTCTTGGCTATTCGTATTTTTGTACGAATAAGCATATATGTATTTCGATACGTGTACCGGGTTGTATTCTGTATTTATATGGAATAGTTTCTAGAAGATGGCCACCTTATTAATTGATTTTCTTTTTAGAAAATCAATTTGGGAAATGAGGTGGAGGGTGAGTTGGCATGAGCATGGGCTTGGGCATGTAGAGAGGTATGGCATGAATTTGTTTATTGGAAAATTGAGATGATATATTTTTGGGGTGTGCATGATTGAGAGAGAGAAAGGGGCAGCCACTTCTTGAGAGGGCTTGCTCATTTTGTTTTCTAGACTTGCTTCATCTCATAATTATTCTCATTCACACTTGGAAAAAAAAAGAATTAGCCACTTTCTTGAGTTGCTCATGCCACTTGTTTTCGTCACCCCCTCTTCATCTTCTTGAGATGCTCATGGAGCATTTGTGATGAGAGAAAAAATATAGTGACACATTTCTACACATCCATTCTCCATTGCTAGCAACTTTGGAGTGTCGTTGCCTCGCTTGGCGAGGCTGAAGCTTGCGCCGTTTCCCTCAGGTGGATCATTATAGATGGAGGAAGAACGGCGACCAAATTCGATCTGCGACCTCTAGGAGCTTGGGATGAAGGTTTAAGACCGAAGGACACGGATCAACTTGGTATAACCATTCCTAACTCTATATATTGCTTGCTAGTATAGGGTTTAGGGTAGATCCGGGTATCGGGTAATGGTAGCGCCAGTTTTGAAAATTTTTGTTCCGCATTTGGTCACGGTTTGATGGCCGGGGCGCTGCCGTAACCCAACATGGTATGAGAGCCAACCCGTAAACCCCTTACTAGCTTGTTTAGACGATGTTAAAGTATCGAAATCGAAGCAACCGCAAAACGATACCCTGCAGATTCCAGTCTCTGTCGAAATTTCAAAGTCTTCAAAATTTTTTTAGTAACTGCAGAAGACTACTTTGATGACAACTAGAACACCCTATAAAAACAAGCCCCATCCGCCGGATTTGACCCGGCGAGATTTGCGAAAAAATGGGTGAGGCCGGGTTTTTAGTGGAGTTTGGACTTGAATTTTGTAGGGTGGTCTAGTCTCTGGAATATTGGTGCAGTGGTATTGTTTGTTTTGCCTAGTTTGGATATTTTGTTATCTATTATTCAGGGGCAACTCGGGGTGTTTCGAAGTCGATATTTTAGCACTGTTTAAATGTTTATAGTACATACATTACTATCTGCGACCGTGAATGCCATTGGAGCGGTACAACTCGTCTAATTGCTATATGTTCTTTTAAACGAGTTTACGAACGTGACATTCACGTTGATGTTCTGTGTTGTGCTGTGTTGTGGTTGGATCGTCGCGGTGAATAGTTTGGGTGCAATGATAGTACCGTTTAGTTTCATTTATACATTTGATATTGCGGGGCGAGCGTCCGACATGTGGACTGCCGTCACTGCCAGTTTGTATATTATTTGTTTGGGGCATGACCGGGTTGAGGTCGATGTCACCCTTGTATATTATTTTTCTTTTCCGTACTAGGATTACCCCACGGTGGAGTGTACGAATAGCTGGGTTCTAGAGGGCAACGGGTCCGCATCTCATGGCGTTGAGACGGAGGGGACCTTACTCTAGAATTGGCGGGCTATTCGCCGCATTCGTAGGGGGTATAGGTTGACCCACGGAGGGGTGCCCAAGTTACCGGATCCATGAAGTGCTGGGTGGCCCATTCACGTTGTTGATTGGGGTTGCTTCGCTTCTGGGATTCGTGGGTAACTTGCCGCGCTCGTAGGGGTCTATGTTTTATTGCACAGGCTATCCACACGACAAGGGAATGTCGGGTCTCACTTGCGGCTCAAGTGAAACCCAGGGCTCCAAGATTATCCACCATTCTGTGTTGCTTCTGTGATGTTTCTTTATATCATGCCTGGGGCGATTGTTATATATATTTATATATATACTAGTAGATGTTGTATATGTTTTGCACCCGCGCTAGTCCAGTCCCCGCTCTATCGTTAGTTAAGTAACCTAACGGGTGATGACGGGACCCAGTAGCGAATGCGGATGGCATATACGTACATCATATTTTCGTTCTTTTCTGGTGTGATTAATTGATGGGACTGCGTTGATTCTAATCAAAGCAAGGATAAAATAAACCTATTTGATGTTGTTGGAACCAATTTTAAAAATGATATTACAGACGTTTTCTTTTGCTTTGCACAACGGTATTCGGTTATGAATATCCAGTACCTCATTCGATAAGGCAAGGGCCGAGATCCCTTCTCCCTTGAGTAAAATTTTGCGTCAACGTAATAACTTCACCATAGTCGATTCTTTTGCTTTGCATCGTGGTATTCAGTTTGGAATATCCTGCACCTCATTCGACGAGGAAAGAGCCGAGATCCCTTCATCGGGAGTGACCTCTTTAGCAAATGTTTTCGCAACTATATATTTATAAAACCACTTAGATTCTTTCAGCAATATCAATTTCATTACGTTAATGGTTTTTTGCCAAAAACGAGCCGTAGCCCTCCGTCATTTTAGAAGAGTAGCATCTAGTATTCGTGCTATGTTTGTTGGCTTCCGTCAAGGTATAGTGTGCGGTAGCTATGTGTTACTTTTCTGTAGGATGGATATGCATTAATCTAGGACAGTCGTACAGCCTTGTTGGCATTCGTCAAGGGCGAGTACGGGTGGGTCTAAATTAATCAGGACAATGACGGGTAGAACTTGACTTGCAACTTATGATTTGTTGGCATCCGTCAAGGTCAAAAGCTGCTTGGGGCAAAAATCACATCGGGAGTTTCAAACACACAGGAAACTTGCAGATGCGCATACTTTCTGGAGTGTGGTGACTTGAGTGGCTTCCATCAAGTTATCATGCGATGATAGTTGGATCCCGATTCCCACTGATGAGTAGGATTACTCCTCGGGTGATTTTAGATGATTCCGACTAATTCTATTTTCTGGGTTTGGAGGAGAATTCGAGGATACAGTGGGAGCTATCCTGATTAGATAAAATGATTAACCATTCCGATCTAGGTTAGAGTGCACGCTGAGTGTTTCTTTTCTCTCTCTCTTTAGCAGCGACCATGGCCTGACCCTAAACTAAAACTCATGAACCAAGTCAACTGAATCTTCTTAAAACACTTTGGCTTTTGGAATGTCACGGTGTCGCATATATCATTGCCACTTCTATATCACCTTTGCATTTCTCCAGAACACCCCGTATCACTACGAACATCCACTCCTATTGGATAAATCCATCGTATAGTTACATACGAACTCGAAGGAACTTTTTCTAAATTCGAGGATGGATTCTAGTTCTGGAGAGATTGAATATGATTATTCGGTTGTCTTTTCCCTTTAGCTTCTCTCAGGTTGTGAGGGCTCCTAGGATTAGGAGAGGGTACACCTATTGAGATTTTTGGATAGTCTTCTTCTAAACCATAGGCATGTACCGAAAGGTGGGGAAGGAAGAAACCCAATTAGCCTAAAGTTGGTGTATAGAAAGTAAAAAGTAAAGACATATAAAGGGATTAGAATAAGGGCAAGAGGATATTGCGACTTCTATCATTCACGACAAAAACGCGTATACCCCTTCCACTCCCACATCTACTTTGGATTTTTCCAGAATACTCCGTATCACTACCGATATCCACTCCTATTGGATATGCCATCGTATAGTTACATACGAACTCGAAGGAATTCATCCCAGATTCGAGGATGGTTTTCAGTTCAGGAGAAATAGAATAGAATTATTCAGATGTCTTTTCCCATCACCTTCTCTTAGGTTGCGAGGGCTCCTAGGATTAGGAGGGTACACTTATTGCGCTTATTGGATAGTCTTCTTCCAAACCTTAGGCTGGTGACGAAAGGTAGGGAAGGAAGAAAACCAATTAGCCTAAAGGTGGTGTACAGAAGGTAATAAGTAAAGACAAATAAAGGGATTTGAGAGATGACAAGGAAATATATGGTTACTGTCATGAATCTGGATAATGGAAGATGCATTACTAGGAATACCCGGATATCCCTTCGAAATATTTTCATGTTTCATATTTACTGTGCAATGTTAATTGAAAACTGTTTTCCCAATTGGATTCTA
Organism: Agapanthus africanus; assembly: GCA_030015575.1. Lineage (NCBI taxonomy): Eukaryota > Viridiplantae > Streptophyta > Magnoliopsida > Asparagales > Amaryllidaceae > Agapanthus > Agapanthus africanus. The sequence continues at coordinate 385,558,939 of CM057345.1, read as the reverse complement.
ACTCCAGGGTATGTATTTACCAGATTCTTTTCTTGCATCTGTATAGTGTTACAGATGGTGAGTGAGATTAAGATATTGGGAATTGGGTGATTAGATCCTCTATATATCGGAATTCTTTGTAATTGATGATATTTAAGGAAATCATCTGGGTTTTGCCTGACGACAAATATTTGGTTTCGAATATCGGTTGTTATGCACCAATTTCAAACTGATATATCTGTATGTTTATTTTATAAAGTGAGATATAACTTTTTGAAATTATATCTATGCCATTTACCTATATCAGTTGGTGATTAGGTAAGGTGCATTCAACAGTGGCGTAATTTTTCTTAATCATAGTACAGTTTTCAACCTACGATGCATAGGGTTTGAGTTATTAAACTCGGTAGACTTATACAAAGTATTGTATGTTGTCCGGTGTCCATTAGGACAAAGGGGTTGGTACTCGTACTATATTCTGTTTACTCATGACTTCTCCAGTTCTAGATAAATATTTCGTTGCAATGCAAGGTCGAGATATTGAGAAGTTATATGTATAAGAATAAAGTAGAGAACCATTTGTTGGAAGTATCAGAATTCTTCGAGGTGGTCGAAGATGTAGATACTTGTGTTTGGTATTCCGTTGGTAGTAATGGTTTTGAGAACTTGATTCTCTTTTGGGTTACTCATATATGGATGCGCTCCTAGATGAGTAATGCTGATTGACCTCTTTCCATTTGGTTGATATGCACTGGAGACGGCTGCACGATTTTGAATCTGGTTCCAATTGAATTAATGCTTTTGTTTCTATATTGGATACATATAGAATCAATTTATATCTTAACGATGTTAAGGTATAGGGAGTTGTCTGGCTGATGCTTAAAACCAGAAACCGGATAAACTCAAGGCACGTTTCAATAATGGCAGTTTATGGGTTATCCCGGGTTTTGGCGAGGGTTAACTTTCTACCATCAGGAAGATCAATAGTTGTATTGTTCTTGACTCTCCACCAGTTTTAGTAAAACGGATTATTTTCAGAAAATATTAGTGGGAGTATGGTAGAACTGGAAGAGATTTCAGAACCACAAACGATTACTGAAAATTTAATAGAACCTAAGGATTCAATTGGATTTGATGTTTCATTAGCCACTCCGCAGATTTGGTGGGTAACCTCAGGCACCCGAGAGGTACTTCGGTCTTCTCAGAGACGGTGACAGGGTGGTTCTTGTTTACCCAGACTTGCCATTGCAGCTGTTCTAGACTTTGAGACCCGGCAGGAGGATGAGTATAGCGTCGTTCTAAACTAGCTTTAGAAGTGCACGTGTATATGACTCTGCCAGAGGGTCATTGTAGTCAGTGGGAGCAGTGGAAGCATAGTGGGAAAGTAGTTTATGTCTATTTATAGATTAAAGTAAGTATAGCGGAAAAGGATCATCTATTTTTGATGAAACAGTCATAAGGTTTTGACTTCATCAGAATAGGAGATGGATCTGGTAAGAAGGTAGTAGGGTGTGATGTCCTGGTATATTGGATGTCATGCTCTTGATAGGAAGTAATATTCCGACACTACGATCGGTTATACTGTGGTTGTCACAAAGGTGTTTCTCTACATAGGATATAGATATAATATCAGGGTTTCTGGTTACTAGATCTATGGTTTTAGATCTAGATTTGGGAAGTGTCCCAATCTGGGAACTTGACACTATTCTAAAGTGTTTTAGAATGGATGACTCCTGACGTGGTGGTGTACCCGCAGGTGATGGAGTCACCCTCTTTAAAGAGATGTCTTTCAGACTGATGAGGAGAGGGATCTGCATGATTAGCATATCACTTGCTTAGGCAATTGAGTCAATCATGTGATGTCAAGTACCACACCAGATGTTGTTTTTGCACTAGCCGCAACAAGCATATATATTAATCCAATCGTGGAGAAACATTGGGAAGCAGTTATGAACATAAGTTTATGTTCTTGGTATATGGTAACGGCAGCCTCCTTCAGGAGGCGGTTATCATTTTATGCTTCCAAAGTGACCTGGATGACAGAGTGACTGTCAGAGTTATAGTTCTTCCCTCTTTTGAGGGGCAGTATATTGGACAGGTGGTCCAAGAGGATATTAAGGAAGGAATGGAGCAGGATACTGATTAAATTCAGTGCATGATACAGTCTAAGAAGTTTATTGGATTTAGAGTTCATTTGTGAACTGGATCCCATCAGATATCCAAACAAATTCTAAGACAGGTATTGCTCATTTCAGGAGATAGTCTTTCTCCGTGAAGTTGAGATATAGAGAGATACAAAAAGAAACATTGGAGCGGATCCACTCACTGGGGCTATTTCTCGAACACAATAGTTTCACAAACGAGCTTTGCGAAACTGATTAGTAGAGAAGTTGAGTGTTCGGTATCACACGAGATGTGAGTATGCGACACCGCAATAATTAGTTTTAAGTGCAAGTTAGAGATTGTTGGCTATAGTGCCCTCTAGGCAATTATCATAGTCACAGGTAGGCGATTGCGATGATTGAGGGAGGACCTATACTGGTGGAACAGTCTTACTCGAGATGATAGTATGCTATCCGGTTTGTCTTTATCATCATGTACATGTTGATAGAGCCCATAGGATTCTTGCTTGACTACCAGAATTATGATGGCGATCATATACGTGGGAGCTAACGGGTCTATAAGCACATCCTTAAATATCCCTAGTCGTTGGAGTTTCGAGACTGGGCATCGATACTCCAGAGTAGACTAGTGTATACTTATCCAGACCCTGACGAGGGGTGGTGGACGGTCTCATAAGCCATTGGTGTCATTTGTTCACCTAAAACAGTATACAGGTGCTCATTGGGTTATGAGTACACTATACGGACTCGCCGGGAACCTACTAGTTGGTATTATACCTATTGTCAGGTAGCAGTTCCCAAGTGACATGTGTACAGGTTAATCTGTCGATCTGAGATCGTCATTTGTCTCGTGTGAGTTCCCACTATCCTTTGATTATTACCCTACTACGGCTTAAAGGAGTCGTGCAAACAAGTTTAAGTTGGGTACAGTCCCGAGCCACATGGAGGCAGTGAGCGGATCGTCAGGGATTCGTCTCTCCCGGTATTGGGGGTTGATGTCGCGTTGTGAACGGGTGGCCATCACCAGAAATCCTCGGCCGGGGTGAACGAGAATTACCGATCTAGGATCGATAGTTTCTCAGATGGTGATGGGTTTCATACCGACACTAAATGCTGCGTTTCTAGGGGTTTGACTTCATCCACCCCCTATATTCGATATGCGATACTCTTAGATGAATAGAGCAGACTGTACGGATATTGTCACTGTCAGGCTCAGTAGGGGTTCAGGATGAGTTTGCTCGTCGGCCTCCCTTTCGCTCAATACCTGGGTAGCCATTACGTAAAGCTAGTGCCGCTGACGTGCTTGTGGTTAAACCCACTGCCATCATATTGATGAGTCTTTAGAGTCCCACACAGAGGGTTTTCACGGTTCAGGCGATATGGTGTAGATGACGTATGTTGGTACATACAGGTGTCCGATTAAATATGTGTACAGGCTGCACAGACTTTAATCGGACTGTTGATAATACCAGCGGCTTAGGATTAAGGAGGATTATTAAATCAGGTTTTGATTTAATAATTTATATATGTATTTATATATATGTATTCTAGTATTATTGTTCACTATTCTTTTTCTCTCTTGGCTATTCGTATTTTTGTACGAGTACGCGTATATGTATTTCGATACGTGTTACGGGTTGTATTCCGTATTTATACGGAATAGTTTCTACAAGATGACCACCTCATTAATTGATTTTCTTTTTAGAAATTCAATTTGGGAAATGAGGCGGAGGGTGAGTTGACATGAGCATGGGCTTGGGCATGTAGAGAGGTATGGCATGGATTTGTTTATTAGAAAATTGAGATGAGATATTTTTGGGGTGTGCATGATTGAGAGAGAGAAAGGGGCAGCCACTTCTTGAGAGGGCTTGCTCATTTTGTTTTCTAGACTTGCTTCATCTCATAATTATTCTCATTCTCACTTGGAAAAAAAAAGAATTAGCCACTTTCTTGAGTTGCTCATGCCACTTGTTTTCGTCACCTCCTCTTCATCTTCTTGAGATGCTCATGGAGCATTTGTGATGAGAGAAAAAATATAGTGACACATTTCTACACCTCCACTCTCCATTTCTAGCAACTTTGGAGCGTCGGTTGCCTCACTTGGCGAGGCTGAAGCTTGCGCCATTTCTCTCAGGTGGATCATTGTAGATGGAGGAAGACCGACAACCAAATTCGATCCGCGACCTCTAGGAGCTTGGGATGAAGGTTTAAGACCGAAGGACACGGATCAACTCGGTATAACCATTCTTAACTCTATATATTGCTTGCTAGTATAGGGTTTAGGGTAGATCCGGGCATCGGGTAATGGTAGCGCCGGTTTTGAAAATTTTTGTTCCGCATTTGGCTACGGTTTTATGGCCGGGCGCTGCCGTAACCCAACATGTCTGACATCAAAGATTGTACACAGGTGCTCATTAGAGAATGAGTACACCAAACAGGACTCGCCGAGAACACCTAGATGGTACCATATCTATCGTCAGATAACAGTTCTCTGGTGACACTTATACAGGTTAGTCTGTAAACCCGAGATCGTCATAGAGTCATGTGTGGTTCCCATTGTGCTTTGATTTCCTCCCTACCACAGCTCAAAAGAGTCGTGCAAATAGGTGGATTTTGGGTACAGTCCCGAGTCACATGGAGGTAATGAGCGATAGAAGGGGTTTCGTCTCTCCCGGTATAGGGTGTTGATGTTGCGCTATACTCGATTGGTTATAACAGTAAGTCCCTGGCCAGGACTGATGAGATTTACCGGTAAGTGTTATCGGTAGTTTCTCGAACGGTTATAGGAAGTTTCTCGAACGGTTATAAGCCACACATCGGCATGACTTATCAAGTTACTGAGGTCTGACGATTCTACCCCTAGACTCGATATGTGACATATCAGATGAAGAGACCAGACTGTACGGTAAGTGTTGTTTATAGGCTTTCCAGGAGTTTGGGCAAGCCTGCTTGTTGATATTCTATTCGCTCAATACCTGGGTAGCCGTTACATCCAGCTAGTACCGCTGATGGCTTGTGGGTGACTAATGTGATCATTACCTACTGCTAGCGTATTGACGAGTCTTTAGAGTGCCACACAGAGGTTTCCTAGCTCAAGCGAAACGAAATAGGGCACATATGGTGATATGTGCAGGAGCTTGATTAAATACGAATATGTGATACCATATTCTAATCGGGCGATATTTGATATCGGTTAAGTTATATGTGATATAACCTGATTGTTGAATCAAATGTTGATTCAATGATATGTTAGATATACATATAAATGATATTAGTCAGTTATATATGATATAGCCGGATTATTAAATCAAGTGTTGATTTAATAATTTGATATATATTTATATTTGATATATTAATATATATTAACTAATATTAGCTCACTAATGAATTTCTTCTCTTGTATATATATATGATGATATATATATATATATATATTTGAGGGGTTTAAATTTAAATTCGGGGACCGAATTTCTTTAAGGGGGGAAGATTGTAACATTTCAGAAAAATAAAATATTATTTTTGGGAATTTTTATAATTAAATAATAAATATAATGAATATTTTAATATGGCGGTATAATTAAATACCGATAAATTGGGAAAAATTTGGAAAATTATAGAAATTACTAAAAAGAGGGTGCTTTATATAATTTATGCAAAATATGAAATTTTATGATTTATTATACACTATTTTAGTGCTAATCGCGATTAAAAATCGCTAATCGCGCATTAAGCTTGTTTTGTGCAAAACATGCACCATGTCATTTTAACACTTGTGTTGCATTTTCCTACATGGCTTTCTCTTCATTTTCATTCATGGTTTGGGTTTTATGTGAGAAGATAAAAGAAAAGAAATGAAAGGAAAAGAAATGAAAAAGGAAAAGTCAAAGAGGCATAATGATGACAAGAGGGATGGGCATGAAAGAGAGAGGGTGAGGGGTCAAACCATAGGCATGGCTCATTGTTTCTCTCTTCATCTCTTCACCATTTCTTCTCCCTCTTCACCATGGAAACCCTCATCTCCCTCCACCTCTAAAGCTTCAAAACACCCCCAAAACAAACCCAAAACCCCATTTCCATTTCACAAAAAGCATGCACAAGCTCAAGGGAAGCACTTTGGACCAAGAAAAATCGAATTTTGAGGACTTTAGGCAACTCAAGAATTTTCTTGAATTGCCAATTGAGGTAATTTCTGCACCATTGGTATTGTTTTTCATTCACCTTAGTTTCTATTGTTAGTTAGAACCGATATATCGATATTTAGTGAACTTAAAAAATTCCTAGATGAGGTTAGGGTTTTGAATTTAATCCAAGGGTGAAATTGAGTGTAGTAGTGACCTTAAAATCCCTTTAGTGATATCATATTGGACTAAAACCTGAGATTTAACCCCAATTGCGAACTTTAAATTCTGCCGACATCGGAAAACTGTGAAAATATGATGGTAATTGGAAATCTGCTAACACTCGGGGACCTGAAAAATTATTTAGCAAAGACTGGGATACATGCAGGCAACCTAGGACCCCCACTGAAACCCTAGCCCCTACCCCCTCACTTTGGCTGCAAATAAAATCATTCTGGCCGCAATTTGCGGCCAGAGCATGGAGTTTGGGCTTCGTGCTTGCTCTGTGTCTCCTATATCAGTAAACTAGACATTCCATTTGTGCAGAATTGACCAATTTGGCCTAGGGTAAATCTGGGACCATTTTCATGAGTTGTTGTTTTGTTTCGGGGTTATATTTTCCGTATTTTGGATTCTGGATTTCAGTATTTGTGTTATACCTCGATCACTTGACGTTCGTACGATGATATCGAGGGTTATTTGGTGATTTTGAAGGCGTAGTCCATAGGTTCTAACCTAAAGGATTATAGCGTGTCGTTTTGGTTTTGAATTAGGTTTTAATGCAGCACGATACGCTATGATGTGTAGGTACCCCCACGGAGACTTCGAGACGACAAGAAAGCGCGTAGCGACGTCGATAACGGCAAGCGAAGAGCAAGGTGAGTAGATTTATATCTACGGGGGAAGTCGGGTGGATGGCGTATAGCACCCCCACAAAGTTGTGAGAATTGATGTGTTGTGATATAGATATACATTTATATGTTGCTGAGAGATATGAACACTTAGCAAGAGAATCTTTAGGTGATCATGGGTTTAGTGTTAGCGAGAATTGAAGAAGGACTTTAGTCGATTTCTTAGTCACGAAAAACTAGAGTAAAGGGTTGCATACACGCACATACACATACTCGCATACATTTACTTTCTTGTGCGTATTGGGGACACATATATATATTGGTATTCATATGCTTGGATGATGAGGATGTTATATGATACTTGGGAATGAGTCGATATGATCGGGCATGATGCCGTGAGATATTTAATATGTGACTGAGATACGTCATGATGTTATAGCGGATCGTTGGGCGACGATACTATGTGGATGATGATATATATATGATAGTTGACTGTAACGTTTTGAAAATCGTTCAGGTGAAATTTCGGAGAATCGGTAAAATAATGGGCGTTTTACGTAAAAACGAAGATATAAATAACTTTTAATATAAAATTAAATATACATATTCTAGCTATGTAATTGCTAGTATTTGGTGTTTATTGAGCCACTTGTAAAATTTCTAGTTTGCTGAATTTTTTTTCGAAATTAATTATTTTAATATTATTTTAAGCCGTCACTAATACATTTAATTAGGGATAATTACAAATTGGAATGTGTTGATACAAATTTTGTGCATGATGCTACATTAAACTAACATGTAAAATATTATTTTTGAAATGAAAAGAAGTTGTCAAGGTGGTTTTAGAAAATGCAAAAGAAAAAGGCTTAAATGGTGAAAATAAAGTAAATGGAAATTGGGGTGTGGAGTTTATTTTTTATTTGTTCACTCATTCACTCACCCAAACCCACCACTCACCCAATCCCTCAGTGGCCGAGCCTCTCCCATAGCAGCCCCTAATTCCCCACTTAAAGAAAAAGTCAAGAGAAGAAAGAAAATTAAAGATGAGTTTATTAAAGAAATGAACTTGGGCTTTGTTGACTTGAGAAATGGGTTATGTTGACTTGGGAAAACATCTACACACTCACCCACACCCACACACCCCTCCCTTCATGGGCTGGCCGAACCCAAGCTGTCCCACTTCCTCATTTTTCCCCACACCAAATTGAGAAGAGAAAAGAAATTGAAGGGAAAAAGAAAATATTAATTAAAGAGGTATGGGTACTTGAGGTATGGGAGTTGACTAACAAATTCCTCACTCATTTTTTTCCCATTCCTTTCCTTCACTGGCCGAGCCCTTCCCCCAGCTGCAGCCCAAAAACTCACACTTCATTTCACCTCCAAATTTCATCAATTTTGCATCAAAATCCATCAATAACTCACACAAACCCCAAATCCAAGTTTTACCCATTATTCCTTGGCCATTCAAGCATGGATCTTTGTGAAAAGAGAGCATTTTAGGAGGCTAGATCTTAAGTTTAATCTCATGGTTTGGAGGTATAATCCTAACCCAAGTGTTTAATTTTTGATAAGCTACTTTAAATTAGTTTAATTAGCTAATTAGTTGATTCAAATTTCAAGATTGAAAATTTAAGAAAGAGTTTTGAATGCAAATTAGGGTTTCTAGCATAGGATTATGGTTGTGATGGGTAGATTAACATGTTATGACATGTACAAATCTAAGCTAGTTGCTATATAACAAATTGCCACTTTTAAATCGTCCAATTTAAGCTATTTTGCTTACTAGGTTTTTGTTATTGCATAATTAGATGAAATTAAAATCTAGTTAAGGTTTTAGCACATCATTAAGGTTACAATGTATGGTTTAACACCTTAAGTTATGCAAATTGTAGTCTAGTTGTTAAATTGTAAATTTGTTACAATTAAATTGTCCAAATTGCTTAATTGTTGCAAACTGGGTTTTTGTAAAACATATAAATAATTGAGATAAAAATCCAATGAGGGTATTCATGACATTATTAATATTATAAGTTATAGTTTAATACTTTAGATCATGCAAAACCAAGCTGAATTGTTGTTTGTGCATTTTTACTATGAAATTGTTAAAATTGGATAAATTTGCAAACTAGAATTTTGGGTTTAATGAAAATTTATGAGATTAAATTATGGAAATGGTTTGTATGACTTATTGAAGATGTTTAGTGAGTATTATGGCCACTAGAATTGTTAAAAACAACTAGATTTGAACTAAATTGGCAATTGTTGCTTACTAGAGTTTCGGAAAAATAGCTTTTAAAGCGAATTTGAAGTTTTGATGATTTAAACCCTATTTCATATATATATTTAGTGTGTGGTGAGACCATAAATGGTATGTTTGGATTTTTCTCGATCAATCGGCGTTTGTACGCCGATGTCGAGAGTTATTTGGTCCTTTTGCATGAGTAGACCATAGGTTTTGACCTATGGGTGATTCGTGCGACATTTTGGTTTTCGTGCGTGATTTAGTTACGATGCTATATATGATATATAGGTACCCCATGTGGACTTCGAGATGACGAGGATGAGCGTGGCCTCATCGACTCCAGCAAGCAAGATCGAGGTGAGTAGATTATATCTACGGGGGAAGTCGGGTGGATGGCATATAGCACCCCTGCAAAGTTGTGAGAAATGATGTGATATGATATTGTTGTACATTTATACGCTATTGTGAGATATGAACCTTAGCAAATGAAAAGGGCTTTAGGAGATTATGGGTTTAGTGTTAGCGAGAATTGAAGAAAGGACTTTAGTTGATTTCTTAGTCACTAAACCCTAGAGTAAAGATTTGCATTTACGCACATACACACACTTGCATACATTTTCTTCCTCATGCGTATTGAGGATGGCATATATATTCGTATTCATATGCATGGGTGATGAGGATATTATATGGTATTTGGAGATGAGTCGATGAGATTAGGCATGGTACTATGAGATCGGTGATGTGTTTGGTTTGTATTAGGGGATACGACGTGATATTAGCGGATTGGTGGGCGATGTGTATTCACATATACGCGTACATATATGTTGATGATATTAGTATTGTACTAGACTTAGATCAGTACCCTCCTGTTCACGATATGTGATGATAAGGATACCAGATGAGTAATGAGATAAATATGATATTTGAACCGTACCCAGATTTGGGAGGTCGTACGATAGATTTACCGTACGAGATATAGTTATGATGTTAGATCCGCACTCTTGAGTCGAGGATGTCATATTATTTATTGTATCGTACGTGATACTTTTGAGGCGAGATCACCGACTACTAGATATATATATAGATCAACTCAGACTTAGGTGGATTCCCTTACCCTTTCGACTGGGCTCGAGTCATACTCATTTTCAAAGTGGAGAATCGTGAGTACTTTAAATACCAAACTGTATGACTCGTATTTTGGGTAGGTATATTTTTCAGTGTTGCTGTTACTACATCACTTTCTGTATATTCATGATGTTTTATCGCATTGCATGCTTGTACATACGTTATCTGTAATTATCATGAAACCCTGCTGTCAGGACACCAGCACCATTACCGATGATGCGTATGTTCCACGTACACCTGCTTGCGGGCTCACACACATCATCATCCGTAATTTCCATGTCACATACACTTTAGAAAATACTATTCATTGACATAGCTTGCTAGTTGATAGTTGCGATATGTTATAGCTCTCATATACTAGTTTAACTATTGTATTAATTGCATGATTTCAGATGCATTCATATATTCATTGGTCATGCAGTGTTATGGAGATTTATGCCGATATTCACTGTTTACTTACTCTTGATTTTGGATTTCGGATTTTCATGAGATTTCGGGATTTGGGGGAAAACCGCAAGAATATATATAAACTTCTCTCTCTCTCTCTTTTTAAAATGCAAGTTGCGGTTTTCTCGTGATGTATGAGTCATCCACGATGAGTTTTCATGATAGCTGTTGGATCTCGAGACCCGTTTCGAGGAGTAGTATGAACCGTCTCGGGTACATAGTGGACCCGGTATGGTACCTCGGGATGAGAGTTATTTCATGGAGGATGATGAGCCTGGCAGGGGCAGACTGCCTACCGGTGATTGTTTGGCGTGGCGGATATCCGGAGGATACCGACCGTGGTCGTGTGATTAGATGATATGGGCCGATCCGGACAGACGGAGCCCGAGATATTGAGATTTGATATCGAGATACTGAGATTTATACTTTTTTGTGTCGATACTTGACACTGATTTCTCTGTTGATTTCATTGATGATACACGATTTATATACATACAGGGATCTCATTAGATAAAGAAAACAGTTGTCTCATTCATGATGTATTCTGTTTCCATTCGTAATGCATTCATACATCATATATCTGATATGTTACTATCTGAGGCACTGACAGGAGCACGTGGTATCGCACTTATATTTAGATGTATCAGGATATTTATTGAGGATATTACTTGATATGACCTAGGATAGCGTCTTACATGCGATTTCTGCCCTGTGATGTTTTCTACTCACGAGTTGGCAACTCACCCCCGTTGTGCTACAGTTCTTGCAGGTTTTGCCGTACAGGTTTCTTGACGGCTTTGCTGGCACACTGCTTTCATTTCGGGTGATTTGCTTTGGTAGGTGGGTTCACTCGCATCGTGACCACCCTTGTACCTTATTTACATTATTGTATCTAGTAAACTCCATCAACCAGACATGTATATTCATTTCTGACTAGAAAAAAGACTTGTATTTATTTCGACCTTAGAGTCGCGCATTGTATTATTATGGTTTCATGTTGATTTGAGTTTCTTTGAGTTTTGATCCTCGCCCTTCGGCGTTGTATATTATCTTGCTTGCGTGATTGTGACTGTCGATTGACGAAGAGCTGGCTCCCGCTTGGGGATGCCTTTTATTATTTCGTATACTATTCATGTTGTACCCCGTTTGGGGCCAGTATTTACAAAGGAAACTCTGCCGAAATTTTTAGAAATGACTTGATGTTTTTAAAGCGCATAATTCGGCTTATGCTATTAAAATTACTTGCTTTAAATTGGTTTTTCCTTCACTCTACTGCTTCTTTGGTTTTGATTTCTGGGTTTTGGCTTACTTAGATTACGTACGCCTTGAGACGTTTCGTAATTTAAGTGCCAGTCATGCTTGGTACTTTTCGGGTTGTGACATTGACATATGATCGAGATATGAGATGAGATATGTTATGATATTTATAATGGATCGCTTGGGCGATGTATACTTCTTTATGATAATATGTGTTGATGAAATCGGATTGTATGAGGCTTTAGATCAGTACCCAGATGATGATATTGTTGATGATATTAGTAGTGTACTCAACTTAGATCAGTACCCCTGCTCACGATATGTGATGATGTGGATACTAGATGAATAATGAGATAAATGTGATATTTGACCCGTACCCAGATTTGGGATGCCGTACAATAGATTTACCATACGAGATATAGTTATGAGGATAGATCTGCACTCTTGACTCAAGGATGTCATGTTATTTACTGTATCGTACGTGATACTATTGAGGCGAGATCACCGACTACTAGATATATATATAGATCGACTCGGACTTAGGTGGATTCCCTTACCCTTTTGACTGGGCTTGAGTCATACTCATTTTCAAAAGTGGAGCATCGTGAGTATTTTAAATACCAAACTGTATGACTCGTATATTGGATATGTATATTCTTCAATGTTGCTGTTACTATATCACTTTCTGTATATTCATGATGTTCATCGCATTGCATGCTCATGCATATGTTATCTGTAATTATTATGAAACCATGCTGTCAGGACACCAGCACCATTACCGATGATGTGTATGCTCCACATACACATGCTTGCCGGCTCACACACATCTTCATCGGTAATTGCCATGTTATGTACACTTTAGAAAATACTATTTCATTGACATAGCTTCATATGCTAGTTTAACTATTGCATTTATTGCATGATATCAGATGCATCCATATATTCATTGGTTATGCAATATTATGGAGATTATGCCAGTTTTCATTGTTATTGACATGGTGACTTGATGATTTTGGATTATTTTTGATATTTTCTGGATTTGGAAACCGCATGTGAAAGTTTTGTAAACTGATGAATTATTTTAAAGAGAAAAATGCGGTTTTCCTTGATATGTTGAGTATTGTCCACCATGATGTTTTCTCGGTTCTGAGATGTTTTCGATACCCGATTCGAGGAGTTGGATGAACCATCTCGGGTACATGATGGGCCCGGTAAGGTACCCCAGGGCAAGAAGCTCGAGTTGTAGACGATGAGCCCGACAGGGGCAGACTGCCTACCGGTGATTTTACCTGGCGCGGCGGATATCCGGAGGATACCATTCGTGGTCGTGTGATTGATGATATGGGCCGATCCAGACTGACGGAGCCCGAGTTATTGAGATATTGAGACTTGAGACACTGAGATATTGAGATTTGATGATACAGGCCAGTCCGGATAGCCGGAGCCTGAGGTATTGAGATACTGAGATTTTTGTTTTGTGTCGATGCTGGACACTGTTTTATCCGTTGATTTCATTGATGATACGCGATTTATATACATACAGAAATCTCATTAAATAAACAAAACAGTTATCTCATTCACGATGTATTCTGTTTCATTTGTAATGCATTCATGCATCATATATCTGCTATGTTGCTATCTGAGGTATTGACATGAGCATGTAGTATTACACTTATACATAGATGGACCAGGATATTTATTTGAGGATATTACTTGATATGACCTAGGATAGCGTCATGCATGCGATTTCTACTTGTAGATATTTTCTACTCACGGGTTGGCAACTCACCCCCGTTGTGCCACAGTTCCTTGCAGGTTTTGCCGTACAGGTTTCATTGCGGCTTTGCTGGCACACTGTTCCTTCCGGGTGATTACTTTGGTAGGTGGGTTCTTTGTATCAGGACTACCATTGTATATTGGTTATTTCAGTTGTATCTAGTAAATCTCCATCAACCAGACTTGTATTATTTGATAGATATAGAAGACCAGTGTATATTCTTTCGACTTTAGAGTCGCGCGCTGTATTATATGGTTTTCCTCAGGTTTTCTTGATGATGTTGGATTTTTATCCTAAGTTTGATCCTCATCCTTCGGCGTTGTATATTATATTGCTTGCGTGGTTGTGACCGTCAATTGACGAAGAGCTAGCTCCCGCTTGGAAATGCTTTTATTCATTATATATGCTTTATCAGGTTTTGTACCCGTTTAAGGTCAGTTTTTATAAAGGAAACTCTGCCGAAATTTTTAGAAAAGACTTGAGATTTTAAAAATTCATATTTCGTCTTATGTTGTTAAACTTCTTACTTTAAAATTGGTTTTTCCTTCACTCTACTGCTTCACTTGGTTTGGATTTCTGGGTTTTGGCTTACTTAGATTACGTATGCCTCGAGACGTTTCGTAGTTTAAGTGCCGGTCATGTTTCGTACTTTTCGGGTCATGACAACCATACTTATAATGCAAGTAACATATTCGTATGCTACACAACGAAATTGCGGGGGTGCTATACGCCATCCACCCGACTTTCCCGGTAGATATATATCTACTCACCTGATCCTTGCTTGCCGAAGTCGATGCCTCCATTCTCCTGCTTGTCGTCCCGAAGTTCACGCGGAGGTACCTACATATATACACACATATCATCGTAAACAGAATCACGCACGAAAACCAAAACAGCACACGAATCGCACATGGGTTAAAACCTATGGTCTACTCATGCAAAAGAGCCAAATAACACCCGATATCGACGTACGAACGTCAAGTGACCGATACAAAACACAATTACCAAAATTTCAAGTCATGGAAAGTTATAAAACAATGAAGCAACCCATGAAAGCTTGCTCCAGAATTGGTTTCAGGTGAAAAAGTTATAAACAAACAGTACTGGGGTGTTATATAGGAGATATATGAGCTACAGAGTCAAAACCAACACCAAATTCCACAAAATGGCCGGCCACACAACCCCCAGAACCAGCTAGCTCGGTTTTAGATGCTCAGAATGTGTTCGTTTTTGCAGGGTGGCTTCCTAGTGCTCAATCTTGGTTAATGGTGTTGTTTGTTTTTCCAGAAAATCTCTCGGCTCACTCCAGATTCCCTGTAGTCCCCTAATCACACACAAAACCGACATTTGAAAGTTCCAAACTCAAGTTTGGTTTTGTTTCTATTTTGGTCCAGGTTCTTAACACTAAGGAGGGGTTTAAGGTTACAACTAACCTCAATTGCACCATCTCAATTCAAGAATTCTTCAAAACCTCTTCTAGGAATTTTCCTATCTCACTAAACATCACTAAATCGGTTCTAAACATGTATGTATACTAATAGTGAATGAACTACTATACTAATGGTGAAGAAAGTACCTCATTTGGTAACTCAAGAATTTTCTTGAGTTGCCCCAAGTGCTCAAAATTGAATTTTTCTTGGTTTCCCATGCTTGTAGTGAGCTTGTGCATGTTTTTAATGAAGGGAAAGAGATGTTTTGATGTGGGAATGGGGGTGAAGTGAAGTGGTGAAGGTGGTGGAGGGGAGAGGGCGGCCAAGGTTGAGGAGGGAGAGGGAAATGATAAAGATGATGAATTGAGACAAGGAGCCAAGGTTCAAAGAGACCCCTCACTCTCTCTCTCCAAAGCCCATACCTCCATGTCCCCATTTCTTTATTCCCTTTTTCTTTATCTTATCTTATCTTTTTCTTTTCTTTTCTATATCTTTTCATTTGTAAAACAACTTGGCAAATCAAAAAAGAAACCATGCACAAAAGAAATCATGGTAGAATAAAATGTAACAAGTTTTGTTGCATGTCATGGTGCATAGTCATGCTTAATGCAAATTAGAAAATACTAATCAAGTTTAGTAATAATCCATACAAAATAAATTGTATACCACATTGTAAAATCCCCAATATTCATACATTCTTTTAAAATTAATAATTGCTCTAATTTTTCTAATTATTTCCCCATTTATCGGTATATAATCATACCATATCATTAAAACTAAATTCCACACATTATAATATTCATAATATTTATTATTTTAATTATATAATTTCCCAAAAATAATAATTTATTTTTCTGAAATGTTACGCTCCTTTTGGGGTTTGCACTTGAGACAACTGCATACCTATTGAATAGGGCTCCGACCAAATCCGTGCCTACCACTCCATATGAGAAATGGTATGGATAGAGACCATCTCTTAAACGAGTTAAGATATGGGGTTGTCCGGTCTATGTTAAAAAGCAAAATCCAGACAAGCTCGAGGCAAGATCTGTTCTGTGCAAGTTTGTGGGATATCCAAAGGATTCATATGGATATATTTCTACCACACTGAGGAACAAAAGGTATTTGTTTCTCAATAAGCCACCTTTTTAGAAAAGGAATTTCTTGTAAAAGAAATTTGTGGTAATGAGATAGAGCTGGAAGAAGTTCCAGCTACACAAACTATAACTAACAATTTGGTAGAACCGGAGGAATCAATAGTCCCCGACGAATCTCAGCCACTCCGCAGATCTAGTAGGGTTCTTCATCTACCTGAGAGATACTACGGTTTTCTTGTAGACTGTGGGAGTGAGGTTGCATCATGGAAGATGATGACCCAACTAGTTTCGAGCAGTCCATCACAAGTGGAGGCTCTGTGAAATGGCTGCATGCTATGCGATCTGAGATGGAATCCATGTACACCAACAAAATATGGACTTTGGAAGATGCTCCTGAAGGGGTAAAACCCATTGGGAGCAAATGGATCTTTAAGAAGAAACTTGGTGTAGATGGAAAGGTTGAGACCTTCAAACCTAGACTTGTAGCAAAAGGTTTTCGTCAACGACCAGGTGTCGATTATGATGGAACATTTTCTCCAGTGGCTATACTTAAGTCCATCAGGATCCTACTTGCCATTGTTGCATTCCATGACTACGAAATCTGGCAGCTGGACGTCAAGACCGCTTTTCTAAATGGTGATTTAGAAGAGAGCGTGTACATGACACAGCCAGAAGGCTTCGTAGACAGTGGGAGCAACGGAAAGGTGTGCAAGCCGCTTAAATCAATTTACGGATTAAAGCAGGCATCGCGGAGCTGGAACATCTATTTTTATGTCGCAGTCAAAGAGTTTGACTTCATCAAAAACATAAATGAACCTTGTATATACAAGAAGATAGTAAAGAGTAAGGCTGTCTTCCTTATATTGTACGTGGATGACATACTTTTGATAGAAAATGATGTTCTTATGCTACACTTAGTCAAGCTCTTCTTATCACAAAAGTTCTCTATAAAAGATCTGGGTGATGTCTCCTACATCCTGGGGATTAAGATCTATAGAGATAGATCTAAGCGGATGTTGGGATTGTCCCAATCCAGATACATTGACACCATACTAAAGAGCTTTAGTATGGAAGATTCTAAGCGTGGTAATTTACCCGCTTGCTCAGGAATCACTATCTCCAAAGAGATGTCTCCCAAGACTGATTTAGAGAGGGCTCACATGCAAGGGATACCTAATGCTTCTGCAGTTGGGTCTATTATGTACGCGATGTTATGTACCAGACTGGATGTAGCTTACGCACTTAGTGTAGTAAGTAGGTATCAATCAGATCCTTGGGAGAAGCAATAGACATCTGTGAAGTGTAAGTCGATGTCACGCACCCCGCGGGTTCGCGGGGAGGCAGAGTTTGCAAAAACGATTTTTTTATGCTTCACAACACCGACTAAACTTCAGGATCGATACTAAACCCTAGATAACAAAACAACTATAAGGTTAAACTACTATGTAAGAAAGTTATACCTCAAGTATCAAGTCCTTCTTCTTGTACTCCTCCTTCTCTTCTTGTGCTCCTTGAAGAGTGTACGGATCACGCTTCCTCTTCGGCCTCCTCGAGTCAAAGAAGATCCACCCGAGAGTGTATACTAAGAGCTCCTACCTCTAAGATGAGGTAACTAGGCTACCTAGTGTGCAAATCTAAGTAGCCTAGAGGATGTAGAAAGTGATTATGGATAGATTAGTTTCAATAACCCTAGGTTTCTCAACACATGAGATAATTAGGGTTGGAGGAAGAAGAAGAGAGAGCTTGAGGAGAGAGAGTGTTTATGATAATAATGAAATGAATATGGATACTTGTGATGACTATGAAGCATGCCAAAATATCTCACAAAATATCGAAAAATATCTAAGTCCACCCTTGTTTTAATAGTCATCCATGAGTCACCAAATAGCCATGCTTCATTTATCACAAAATAACACCTCATACCTCCACCTCATTAACGATTTAACCTAAATGGTAATACAAGTAATGAGGTGTCTTCTTCTAGAAGAATTCTTGAGTAAATTACAAGAATACCCCTCACCGTATATACATATCCGTATCCGTATTCCGAAAAACACGAATACAATGAGACAAAACTAATCCAATAATCTAATACTAGGATCCGGTTTAAACCAAATCCCACCAGTATTATCCGTCCGAACATGATCCGTGCATAAGTACACGTATATGTTTGAACCCTGTCGTAAAACCATATGACCTCTACATCGTTTCACCCGAAGCAGGCTATGTGGGACTCTAAAGACTCGACAGTACGCCGGCAGTGGGTTTAACCACAAGCACGTCAGCGGTACTAACTGCACATAACGGCTACCCAGGTATCTGTCGATAAGAAGGCCGATGAGCAAACTCATCTGAACTCCTACTGAGCCTATCCGTGACAATCTCCATATAGTACGGTCTGTTCGTCTAAGAGTATCGCATATCGGGCCTAGGGGCGGTAGCCGTCAGACCCCTAATAGCGCAATAAGTCGTGCCGGAGTAGAGCCCAAAAACACCTTGAGAAACTACTGGAGTACCTACTAGTAAATCTCACTTGCCCTGGCCTGGGACTTTATGTAATGGCTTTCCGAACACAGCGCGATATCAACCCCCAATATCGAGATAGACGGATCCTATCTAACCGCTACTGCCTCTAAGTGCTTTGGGACTGCACCCAACTACTACTTATTTGCATGACTCATCAGAGCCGTGGTAGGATAGTAATCTAAGAACAGTGGGAACACACTCGAGGTGAAATAGCAGTGTTAAGTCAACGGACTACGCTGTACTCATGTCACCTTGGAACTGCTACCTGACGATAGGTATAGTACTAACCAACAGTTCCCCACGAGTCCTACCAGTGTAACTCATAACCCAATGATCACCTGCATACTATCTCCAGTACGACGTACTAATGGCTGTGGGATAGACCATCTCCCCTGCTGGGATGAGAAGTGTATACACTAGTCTATTCTGAAGTATCGATGCCCTGTCTCGATAATCCTATGACTAGGGACCTGTATAAGGATGTACTTATTGTTGGATATAGTGCCCTCAGAGTCAATTATTGGATCACAGGCACGTGATTGCAATGATTGAGGGAGGACCTATACCGGTAGGACAGTCTTACTCGAGATGATAGTATGCTATCTGGTTTATCTTTATCATCGTGTACTGCTTTAGGTGACCTTACAGGTCACTATTGCACGTTGATAGAGCCCTTAGGATTCTTGCTTGACTGCCAGCAGTATGATGGCGATCATATACGTGGGAGCTGGGGTCTATAAGCGCATCCTTAAATGGTCCCTAGTCGTGGGAGTTTCGAGACAGGGCATCGATACTCCAGAGTAGACTAGTGTATACAGTCGAGACCCCGACGAGGGGCGGTGGCCGGTCTCACAAGCCACTGGTGTCAGTTGGTTCACCTAAGATGTATACAGGTACTCATTGGGTTATGAGTACACCGGACAGGACTCGCCGGGAACATGCTAGTTGGGATTATACCAGACGTTAGATAGCAGTTCCCTGGTGACATGTGTACAGGTTAGTTCATCGACCTGAGATCGTCATTTGTCTCGTGTGAGTTCCCACTGTACTTTGATTACTACCCTACCACGGCTCAAAGGAGTTGTGCAAACAGGTTTTAGTTGGGTACAGTCCCGAGCCACATGGAGGCATTGAGCGGATCGGCAGGGGTTTCGTCTCTCCCAGTATTGGGGGTGAGATCGCGCTGTGTCTAGGAGAGCCATTACACAAAGCCCTCGGCCGAGGCAGGAGATTTACTGGTAGGTATTCCAGTAGTATCTCAGGGTGTTCTGGGCTACACTCCGACACGACTTGTACTGCTTTTGGGGGTCTGACTTTCACCAACCCCCTAGGCCCGCCATGCGATACTCATAGACGAACGGAACGGACTGTACGGATATTGTTACTGACAGGCTCAGTAGGGTGTCAGCATGAGTTCGCTCACAGACGTCCCTTTTGGTCAATACCTGGTAGCCCGTTACGTATGGCTAATACCTCTGACGTGCTTGTGGTTAAATCCACAGCCAAAAGTATTGACGAGTCTTTAGAGTCCCCCACAGACAGTTACTCAAGTTTCGGGCGAAACGCTGTAGAGGCCGTATGGAGATATGGTAGGGTTCGATCATATACGTGCGGTATTGCACGGATCATGATCGGACGGGTAATACTAGCGGGCTTTGGTTTAAGCTGGATCCTAGTATTGTACAGTGTAGATTTTGTCTCTTTGCATTTGTATTCGGTCGGAATACAAATGCGGGCATGTATATGCAGTCGCGGGGTTTTCCTGTAATTTATTACGGGATCAGTTTTCTGAAGTTGCCAGTTTGCATTCTGTTTCAGCCAGTTTTCCTTTCTTCCTTTCGTTGGCTGATAATTGATGGAGGGGCTAATTTGCATATTTGCAAATTAGCAATTGTGAAGGGTTTACTTATAAATGGAGGATTATGATAATCAAGCATCTTTGCTTTTTCTTTCATCATGGCTAGCATTAATGGTGATGGATTATGAAAGGATTTTGGATTGGATTTGAGTGTGACCATTTCTTCTTGTTATCACACATTTCCCACTTGCATTATTCTTGCAATTTTTCCTCCACCATTCTTTATAGGGGCCGGCCACTTCTTGATGGGCAAGGGGTTGATTTTTGGTGTGGGAAAAATTTGTTCATCTCATAATATGCTTTGCCATAAAAATCCATAGCCATCTCAAAAAAGCTCATTTTCTTCTTCCCTCCTTCAAAGGCAACTTCACTACCCGTAAGAGACAAAGCATTCTACACTTATCCTACAGCACCCTTGGGCACGTCGGCTCGCCAACTTCGTGCCCGAGTTGCCTCGGTCCAGAGGTGGGAGCCCGTAAAAGAACCCGGCGATGTGGTGCCCGTTCTGACGAGGAAATGAAGATCGGAGATTCCGCGAGGAGATCGGAGTGGAGGCGAAGACCGAAGGACACGGATCGCTTGGTATAGCCCTCTACCCATTCTCTTGTTAGCTAGCATTAGGTTAATGGTTCGATCCGGATTTTTTAGGATGCAGTAGTGCCGGTTTAAAGTTAAGAAATTTTTTCGTTTCCGCATTTTGGCCTGGGAAAGACGGTCGGGGCGCTACCGTAGTCCTACACTTATAGACTACTGTTCATATCAGAATTTTGCATTATTATATCGCTCATTCTTAATCACATTACATATAAATAGGTACTTTTGATCCATGTCTGCTAAATAGTTGCAGGTTACAGGTTCTCAGATTGTTACAGTGAAATTCATGAAAAATCGCTACAAATGTGAGACTACGAACAACAATAGATGAATCCGTATGATGCCGCCTATCAGTTCAAGGAACAAATGAAAATCATTAGACAGTTCAATGCACAAAGCACAAGGGCAGCACAAGATTCAAGACTTCAACACGAAGCTTAAGGCAAAAAGTCCACATCATTCTGCGCTATTGGAAATCTGAAAGAAAATAGAAGAGATTCTGAGGAACTAAGTGAAGAAAACAGAAGATAAAAGCAACACAGAGAAACCCTGAAGAGATGGGCCCAAGAACCCACCAAATGGCGGCGGAATCGCGGCCAAACAGGCCTTTCTGCCGCTGTTCCGCGGCCATAATATGCACGCATCGGTGGGGTGTCGGTGCTTTGACTCGGTCTTTGGGGTTGTTTTGTAATTTCATGTATGGATCAGAATGTAAACCTAGGGTTTTTCATATCTATAAATAGGAGGGCTCAAAACCAAATAAAGTATGCCTCTTTCAGGGTGCTTCTTTTCGGGGCGCCTCTTTTTGGTGTGCCTCTTTTCGGGGTGCCTCTTTTTGGTGTGCCTCTTTGGAGGACGCCTCATTTTATTTCTAGATCTAGAATTTAATTCTCCATTGTAATGAGCTTTTAAAAGGTATCAATAAAAAGTAAGTTCCTTTATTTTTCTCGCATTTTTCTTATCGTATTTTATTATATGCAATTATTATTTGTTAATCTAGTTGTAGAATTTAATCTGCATTTTTTTTCTTATCTTGAATTTTATTGTTATCTTCCTAATGAGTGAGTAATTCCTCACTTGTTAGGGTTAGGATTGGGAAGGTTTGAGAGATGGAAATCTCTCTCACTCCTTTCTTTGCTCATATAAATTAATTAATTAGGACTCTATTTAAACTAATCACACACCGTTCACTACGGCATTCTATCCTACGAGATAGTGGTGATTCCCTAGTTAGACCGATTATGGTTGATTCAAATAGAGGTTAGGGCTAAGAGTTAAGAAAAGACGGATAAGGACCAAAAGGAAGAAACTAAGTTTCTTCCTAGTCGTGCTAATCCCCTTTATTGACTATTACCCTAACACCTATATTCTTAACTAGGGCAAAGACAGCAGTGAGTAGAATCCATATTCTAAACTAACCTAATTCTAACCCTAACAAGACTTTAAAATCAATTTAATCTCATTCTTAGATCTAAAAACAAAACCACCAACTTTTTGGGCTTAACTCGTTAAAACATAAAGAAAAGGAATCCATCTCCCTGTGGATCGACCCGTACTCAACCGGCTAGCTACCAAGCGACACCGTCTTGATTGTGGTATTCTTTAAAATTTAAAAACGCACAATATAACTCTCTCAATCAAATGGCGCCGTTGCCGGGGAGACGGCAGTCTCTTTCTTTGTGTAATTTCGGGTTAATAAAAAAAATAAAAAAAATTATAAAAATTGAAAAATTTTAAAACAAAAAAAAAATAAAAAAATAAAAAAAATAAAAATCATCTTATTATTTTTGAAAGGTTTTTGTGCGAGTGTGCAGGCTTGGAGCAAATTCTGATTCAGATCTGGAGCAAGCCAGTGAACAAATCAAGAAACAGAGGATCTCAACAGACAGAGGAGAGCCACAACAGCACAGAGAACAATTTTTGGAGATCTAAACCAACTAAACCACCGCAGAACTGCGGCAGATCCATGCATTTGTCCGCGGAACCGCGGTCAACCTGTGACGTCAGCACCCCATTTTTTTTTCTGTGAGTATTTTTTCTTCTCTTCTACCCCCCGATCTCCACTGAAAAATTTTCCTGCAGGGTTCTTTGCGCAAAACTTCTTCTCACTCTCCAATAAATCATTTTTGTGTAGGATTCTTTACGCCGTAAATAAAAAAATAATTTTGGCAAGTGTTTTAGATTTTGTGTGTTACCGCTTTGCATATTTAAAACGGAATTTAAGGGGCTATAACACCAATCCAGATTGGGTGGGAATTTCATTACCCTTCCTAGACCCAAAAAATCACTAAAAGCATATGCATCACCTTTGAGTTAAATTAAAAAATATCTAAACTCAGCCAACTAAGGACTGTCGCGCTCATTAGGACAAAGGAAGGTTGTGGGCATTCAGTCGTTTATCTAAACCTGATTTTGTGGTGCCTAGGCTAGACAAGTGAGAAAGGTAACTTTAAAAGGCTCGTCTCACGGTGATTCGTGAGCGGATCCCTCTTTTCTTCATTTGTGCTTACCTGGCCACAATTGGCGGTGAAGAGGCGATTTGAGGGATATCTCATAACTTGTCGTTTTGGAACAGTTAGGAGCAGTCTAGTTGACTTAGGAGACCCTAGCTCTAGGTTTGATTGTGCATGTTTAAACTATGGTTGTTTGAAATTGTGCTGTAGTTCCGTACAAATTTTGCAAAAACTCCTTAAAAAAAACACTTTCAAAATTTCAAAACTCCAAAAACAAACAATATTTTTAAAAACAAAAAAATATAAAAAAAAATCACATTCTTTTTCTTCTCCTTTCTCTCATCACATTATGGGTACCCCACCTCGCAAAACTCTTGCCGAACTTTGGTACCCTCAACCAGACATTACTTCCTACGTTTCTTGTTTTGGTTGAATTTCGAACGACCCCTCCATGCCCAAAATTTCTTTGAAAGATCGAATAGACGCGTCCAGGACAACCAGTTGGACTCCGCAATCCACCTTATATCAACCATTTCAACCTTCACCACCTTCTTACGTTGATACCTCTTTTTCGAGTCCTGTTGTAACTCCAAAACTCATTTCTATTGCTGAACATATTGAACAATCTCGTAACCGATCTTTCACTCCTTTCACCACTGCGAATTCTTTGGATCAACAATTCCATTCACCTTCTTATCCAAATATTGATCCTACTCCTGTCCAATCATTCAATTCCTACCAGTCCTACTCGAATTTTGCACCTTCCCTAGACATTGCTTCTACACAGCTATTTGGGAGTTTCACGTATCCAAATAACTTTGAATCTTTTACTGAAACCCCGTCACAACCCATGTCTAGTCTGGAACAGTCGTTGGAAGACTTTATGGTAGCGTCATGCCAACAGATGAGGGATTTGAATGCGTCCATGGCCGCCCTTATACAACCTAGTGACCTGGTAGCTAGTTTCCTACTAGCTCCAAATTTTCCAATGTATGATGAGCCGATTGGAAAGATTGATAATTTGAGTGGAGAGAGTGAGCTGTGTACCCTTCCAAATCAAACCTACCCATCCCCAATTGAATCCTACAATTCCGGTGTCGAATGTTTATCAAGTGTTCCAAATGACTCACCGGTTGAAAATAAAACGTTTAATGAGTTGTGCGACTTTGTAGTGTTTGATTTACCTGATTGTGAAGGGTCCCTTTCGAGTGAAACCATCACCAATCCTTTTGACCTCTACACCTCCACTCTAGAACCTGAATTGATTAATATCCATGCTTTTGATGAAGTATCTGAAAAAATTGATTTTCACTTGATTGAGGATATAGACGCTGGGAATATTTTTGATGATGAACCCACAGATTTGGATGAGTTTCTCTCCAATTCATCATCCCGAGTCATTAACTGTTTTTCCGAACTTCATATGCGTCTTGATTTTGATGAGAATTGCATGGATAAGCTAAATTTTGAGGAGAGTATTGAGGAAATTATTGAGGATGAAGCAGTTTTACCCGAGGAATCGGATTTTCCAATTCATTCTATCCCTTTCATTGACTGCGCACACCCTCCTGAATCTTTAACCGATACCCTTCCTCAATCACTTCCCTCCATCCTCGTTCTGACCTTGCAGGAAACCGTTACACTTTCATTTTCTATGTCTGGTTTACCAAGTTCGACGTACCCATGTTTTCTCACGAATCTTGAGGGATTTGACCTCATTTCTCAGTGGATTGATAAATTACCACAATCACTTTTTACACATCGGTCATTACAAATTGTGCTAATTTATACCGTCCATCTCCACCCTCAAGTTCGTATTCAACTTCTTTCTCCCACTTTCTCAGGTTCTTCTTATATTCTTCCTATAATTTCAGTGAGTGTTGATGAATCACAATCTGATAATTCAAGTTTGATCATTCCAGAAAGCCAACTTGATCTGGATACTTTTGAAAATGAGGTAGATGAGTTTTTCGAGTCTCCTACCTCCATAATTTTTGAAAAATCAAGTATGATAAATTCTGGCACAAAACTTATTGACAGTAAAATGTTCTATTACATCGATGAGAGTTTTGAAGAACTTTTCGCTGACGTACTTGCATTCCTAAACAACATGGATTTTGTGATTAATCAACCTCCACCTATAGAAGTTGAACCACCACCCTTTCTTCTTATAAAATATGAGAATGCCAATATTCCACTCATTTCTGTACATTCACATTCTCGTTTTTATTTATCCTCACCTCTTATCTCCTCACATTCACGTTCACGCAAACCCTTTCCATACCACCACTTATCTCTTCCTCACTTCTTCTTGGCTCTATATAACATGTTCTTCCACCAACCTATATGTTACATTGATAAATTCTTCAAATGGTTGGTGTTGACTTTTGGTCTTTGCAAAGCTTGGTATTGACCAATAACTTTGAACCCCCTCTTTAAAAGCTTAACATTGTTTAACTCAAGTTTTGGGGGGGGGGGTTTATAATTTGGCTCTCGAAAATAATTTTTTCTAACTCAAAGTGGTGAGCCAAAAATAAGTTTGGGGGAGATTTTCACGATCATACTTCCCCGTTAATAAATTTTTCCTCTCAAGTTTAAAAAATGGTAATAGTAGAAACAATATTTCACTTAAGTTTGGGAGGAACTTTTTTGTGTATATATATTTTGTTTTCTTTTTCTGTTAATAATAAAAATAAAAATTTTAAAAAAAAATGGGGGAGTGCCGACAATTTTGACTCTCTTGGTGTAGCCTGACAGTGAGGGCACTGTCAAGTTTAAGTTTGGGGGTGTGCTCGGTAAGCTTTTTTCCTTCGCATTCATATGTATATTTTTGCATTTGCATACTTATTTTAAAACCCATAAAAATTGAAAAATTTTAAAAAATTATAAAAATTGAAAATTTAAATTTTGGCCATATTTACTTAAGTTCGACAAGACGGTTGACTAGCTAGGAAAAACTAGATCCTAAACTTAGTAAGTTAAAAACCTTAAAAATAACCTTTCTTAAAGTTTAACTGTAGAAAATATATGTCCTTATAGTTTATTTTGAAATAGGCAAATTTTGAGTTCAGTTCATGGGCTAAGTCAAATTAACGGAAGAGTATTGAAATTTTTATGTGAAGTGTAAGTCTGAAAAATAATTCCGAACCTTAAGTCTAAATTCTGAAAATATATACTCTACAACTCGCACAAACACGCATCTTGAAACTTGGGATAGTAGAGTATACCTTGAAATGCTCTTGTCTAAAATCCTTAGTATGAAGGTTAAAATAAAAGTATAAGTGTGAATATAAAAAAATGAACACTGGTTTTGTAATTACTTAAGGCTGCATAAATAAAAAAATATAGCGAGAGTGCTTTATCACCTAGTGCCTTAGACCAACTGGTTTGGGAGTCACTGCTAAAGCCTTACGTATTACAAGACGAGGAATTACGCCTAAATGCACGAACACATTTTGTAATCGGTCGTTAGTATCTCAAGAAATATTAACGGTCGTATGAAGGATGTGTGAGAAATTTCATCTAAAATTCACCAACTAAAAGTACTTTGGACGATGGACAAGGGTATAATAGCCTGAATTGAATTTCCAAGTGTAGGGGTGATACATACACACACGTAGGGGGTATATGATTGGGGTTTGGATGAGAGATAGGAATGAAAGATAGGGCTTATACCTTCAGTAGAAATGATAGAAATTCCTAAGTTGAGATGGAACCTTAGAAGGAAAATTCAAAAGATACTGAAAGCTTAATAAATTTACAGAACATATACGATCTTAAGTTAAATGATAAGTGAGTGTGAAAAATACGGGTTGATAATTTCTAAGTTGAAGATAATAGAATTTCTTACTAGAATACTGAATTGAAGAATGAAAGTCAACCGGCCAAATTGATCGGATTTTGTGGGTAGTATCCGCTGAAAACCCTCAGGAGACAACACTCCTCCTACTAGGAACACCTAGAGGTTTAACGGCTTGTTGCACGAGCTCAGTGCAATCGTGTTCCCTATGAAAGTGAGGTTAGGAATTTTTGAGAATAAAATTGGCTTTGCTCGGGACGAGCAAAAGATAAGTTTGGGAGTATTTGTTCATATCAGAATTTTGCATTATTATATCGCCCATTCTTAATCACATTACATATAAATAGGTACTTTTGATCCATGTCTGCTAAATAGTTGCAGGTTTCAGGTTCTTAGATTGTTACAGTGAAATTCATGAAAAATCGCTACAAATGTAAGACTGCGAACAACAATAGATGAATCCGTATGATGCCGCCTACTAGTTCAAGGAACAAATGAAAATCATTAAACAGTTCAATGCATAAAGCTCAAGGGCAGCACAAGATTCAAGACTTCAACGCGAAGCTTAAGGCAAAAAGTCCACATCATTCTGCACTGTTGGTAATCTGGAAGAAAATAGAAGAGATTCTGAAGAACCAAGTGAAGAAAACAGAAGATAAAAGCAATACAGAGAAATCCTGAAGAGATGGGCCCAAGAACCCACCAAATAACCGCGGAACCGCGGCCAAACAGGCCTTTCTGCCACGGTTCCGCGGCCATAATATGCTCGTGTTGGTGGGGTGTCGGTGCTTTGACTTGGTCTTTGGGGTTGTTTTGTAATTTCATGTATGGATCAGAATGTAAACCTAGGGGTTTTCATATCTATAAATAGGAGGGCTCAAAGCCAAATAAAGTATGCCTCTTTCAGGGTGCCTCTTTTCGGGGTGCCTCTTTTTGGTGTGCCTCTTTTCGGGGTGCTTCTTTTTAGTGTGCCTCTTTTTGGTGTGTCTCTTTGGAGGATGCCTCTTTTTATTTCTAGATCTAGAATTTAATTCTCCATTGTAATGAGCTTTTAAGAGGTATCAATAAAAAGTAAGTTCCTTTATTTTTCTAGCATTTTATTATCTGCAATTATTATTTGTTAATCTAGTTGTAGAATTTAATCTGCATTTTTTTTCTTATCTTGAATTTTATTGTTATCTTCCTAATGAGTGAGTAATTCCTCACTTGTTAGGGTTAGGATTGGGAAGGTTTGAGAGATAGAAATCTCTCTCACTCCTTTCTTTACTCATATAAATTAATTAATTAGGACTCTATTTAAACTAATCACACACCGCTAACCACGACACCCTATCCTACGAGATAGCGGTGATTCCCTAGTTAGACCGGTTGTGGTTGATTCAAATAGAGGTTAGGGCTAAGAGTTAAGAATGGACGGACAAGGACCAAAAGGAAGAAAATAAGTTTCTTCCTAGTCGTGCTAATCCCCTTTGTTGACTATTACCCTAACACCTATATTCTTAACTAGGGCAAAGAAAGCAGTGAATAGAATCCATATTCCAAACTAACCTAATCCTAACCCTAGCAAGACTTTAAAATCAATTTAATCTCATTCTTAGATCTAAAAACAAAACCACCAACTTTTTAGGCTTAACTCGTTAAAATATAAAGAAAAGGAATCTATCTCCCTGTTGATCGACCCGTACTCAACCGGCTAGCTACCAAGCGACACCGTCTTGATTGCGGTATTCTTTAAAATTTAAAAACGCACAATATAACTCTCTCAATCAACTACCTAGCCCCCGCTAGTGTGACTGCCATCACAACGCTGGTAGTCAAGTAAAGATCCTAAGAGCTCTACCAATATGTATTAGCGATATGCTAAAAGAAACATATATACATATTAAGATAGAAACAAACCAAGTAGCATACTACCATATTGAGCAAGACTGTCCTAAAATCCGTGTATATCCCAAGCTTCCAAAATATAATATACAAACTAGTACTATACAATAATGGCCTCTAGGGCATATATCACTAACATGAAGAACATTCTTAAGTACTTGAGAAGGACTAAGGAAATATTCTCGGTGTATGGTAACGGTGAACTCCAGGTGGAGTTCTTTACCGATTCGAACTTCCAGAGTGATGATGACGACAGTAAGTCGGTCTCGGGTTTTGTCTTCACCTTCAATGGATGGGCAGTATATTGGAAGAGTTCCAAGCAAGATACTGTGGCAGACTCGACGATGGAGGCTGAAATACATCGCTGCCAACGTGCTGCCAAAGAGGTTGTCTGGATGAAGAAGTTCATATCTGAACTTGGGGTTGTTCCATCCATTGAGCATCCAATACCTTTGTATTATGATAACAATGGAGCTGTGGTTTTAGCCAAGGAACCCCGGTCCTATCAGCGATCCAGACATATTCTTAGGCAGTATCACCTGATCCGGGAGATCGAGGCCATGAGAGTTGACATGAAGGACAACACAGCGGATCCACTCACGAAGGTCCTCCCCAGACGCAATTTGAGAGACCTTTTGGGATGTTGGGTATGAGATACTACAACAACTGAACTTAGTGCAAGTGGGAAATTGTTAGTGATATGTATGCCCTAGAGGCCATTATTGTATATTATAGTGGATGCTTGGACACACACACACACACACACACACACACACATATATATAGGACTTTCTTGCTCGACATGATAGTATGCTATTTGGTTGCACTTTATCTTAACATGTACACTTATATTATTCTGTCTCTCTGATACATGTTGATAAAGCCTTTAGGATGTTAGCTTGACTACCAGGACTATGATGCAGATCATACTAGTGGGGCTTGTGTAGTCTACAAGCACATCCTTTAAACAGTTCCTAGTCGAGGGAGTATCGAGACAAAGCATCGAAATTCCAGAATAGACTAGTATGTATGTTTTCTGACCCTGTATGGGGCGATGGTTGATCCCACACCCATTGGTGCTTGACATCAAAGATTGTACACAGGTGCTCATTAGAGAATGTGTACACTGAACAAGACTCGCCGAGAACTCCTAGATGGTACCATACCTATCGTCAGATAGCAGTTCTCTAGTGATACTTGTACAGGTTAGTCTGTAGATCCGAGATCGTCATAGAGTCTTGTGTGGTTCCCACTGTGCTTTGATTTTCTCCCAACCACGGCTCAAAGGAGTCATGCAAACAGGTGGATTTTGGGTACAGTCTCGAGTCACATGGAGGAAATGAGCGATAGGAAGAGTTTCGTCTCTCCTGGTATAGGGAGTTGATGTTGCGCTATGCTCGATTGGCTATAACAACAAGTCCCTGGCCAGGGCTGAAGACATCTCTTTAGAGAGGGTGACTCCATCACCTGCGGGTACCCCACCATGCCAGGAGTCGTCCATTCTAAAACACTTTAGAATAGTGTCAAAGTACCCAAATTGGGACACTTCCCAAATCTAGATCTAAAACCATAGACCTAGTGACCAGAATCCTTGATATTTTATCCAGATCTTATGTGGAGAAACACTTTGTGACAACCACAGTATAACTGATCGTAGTATAGGAAGATCACTCCTATCAAGGGCATGTCATCCAAATACCAGGACATCACTCCCCACTCCCTTCTTACCAGGTCCATCTATTGTTCTAATGAAATCAAACTCTATGACTGTCACATCAAAAATAGACGATCTATCTCCGCTATACTTGCTTTAGTCTATAAATAGACATAAGATACTTGCCCACCATGCTTCCGCTGCTCCCACTGACTATAACAACCCTCTGGCAGAGTCATATACACGTGCAATTCTAAAGCTATCCAATAAGCGTAATAGGTGTACTCTCCAAATACTAGGAGCCCTCGCAACCTGAGAGATGGTAAAGAGAAAAGACAACCGAATAATGCTATTCAATTTCTCCAAAACCGGAATCCATTCTCGAACAGAAACAAGTTTCTTCGAGTTCGTATGTAACTATACGATGACATACCCAAGCAATATGGATCTTCGTAGTGATACGGAGTGTCCTGGTGAAATGAGAAAGGAAAGTAGGAGTGGCAGGGACATACACGGCTTCGTCGTGAATGATAGTAGTCGCAATTTCCTTTGCTCTCACTCTAATCCCTTAATATGTCTTTACTTATTACCTTCTGTACACCGTACTTAGGCTAATTGGTTTTCTTCCTTCCCTACCTTTCAGCACCAGCCTAAGGTTTGGAAGAAAACTATCCAATAAGCGTAATAGGTGTACTCTCCTAATACTAGGAGCTCTAGCAACCTGAAAGAAGGTAAAGAGAAAAGATAACCGAATAATCCTATTCAATTTCTCTAGAACTGGAATCCATCCTCGAACAGAAACAAGTTGCTTCGAGTTCGTATGTAACTATACGATGGAATATCCAAACAATATGGATCTTCATAGTGATACGGAGTGTTCCAGAGAAGTGCAAAGGGAAAGTAGGAGCGGCAGGGATATATGCGACTTAATGACAATCCAAAAGCCAAAGTGTTTTAAGAAGGTTCGGTTAACCTGGTTCATGAGTTTTAGTTTAAGGTCAGGTCATGGTTGCTGCCAGAGAGAGAGAGAAAAGAAACACTCAGCGTGCACTCTAACCTAGATTCGATTGGTTAATCATTTTATCTAATCAGGATAGCTCCCACTGTTTCCTCAAATTCTCCTTCAAACCCTAAAAGGAGAATTAGTCGGGATCATCTGAAAATCATCCGAGGAGTAACACCTACTCATCAGTGGGAATCGGGACCCAACTATCGTTGCATGATAACTTTATGGAAGCCACTCAAGTCACCACACTCCAGAAGGTATGCGCATGCCTGGAAAGTTTCCTGTATATTTGAAACTCCCATTGTGGTTTTTTCCCTAGGACCCAAGTGACTTTGAATCAGCCAACATATCAAAGGATCCTAGTCAAGTTCAACCTGTCATTATCTTGATTGCATTAAACCCACCTGTACGAGTCCTTGACTGAGCTAAAATGACCGTACGCCTATCCTAACCAACCGCATCACCATACCACATAAAAGCAATACATAGCTACCAAACACTATGACTCGGCTGAGCATGACATACGTAGCATGAATACTAAGAAATACTAATCTGAAATGACGGAGGGCTATGACAGGTTTTTGGCGAAAAACCTTTAACGTAATGAACTTGATATCGTTGAAGAACTCAAGCAGTTTTTGAAAAGGAGTGGTTTAAGCTCCACATTTTTAAAACGAGTGGTTTTGTAGAAAACCATGGTTTTGATGAAAACCGAG
The DNA here is from genome assembly GCA_030015575.1 of Agapanthus africanus. Classification (NCBI taxonomy): domain Eukaryota; kingdom Viridiplantae; phylum Streptophyta; class Magnoliopsida; order Asparagales; family Amaryllidaceae; genus Agapanthus; species Agapanthus africanus. The sequence continues at coordinate 385,526,003 of CM057345.1, read as the reverse complement.
TAATCTACAGTATCATAAACTTTTGCTCAAGAGGTCATTCCTCATGAAGGTATCTAGGCTCATGCCTCCTAGATAACACCACTATGCAAAGCAAAAGAATCGACTATAGAGAAGTTATTACAAAAACGCAAACTTTCACCTAAGAGGTCACTCTCTATAAAGGGATCTCGGCTCTTGCCTCGTCGAATGAGGTGCGGGATATTCATAACCGAATACCGCCGTGCAAAGCAAAAAGAAACGTCTGTAATAACAGTTTTCAAAAAATGGTTCCAACAACATCATTTAGGTTTATTTTTCCTTGCATTAATCAAAATTAACGCAGTCCTATCAATTAATCCATATCACACCAGAAAAGAACAAAAATACAATGTACGTATATGCCATCCGCATTCGCCACGGGCCCCGTCATGCACCGTTAGGTTACTTAACTAACGGCAGACCGAAGGATGGACTAGCGCGGATGCAAAACATATACAACATCTACTAGTATATATATAACATTCGTCCTAGGCATGATATAAGCAACATCACAGAAAATTGATAAGCAACACAGAATAACGGATAATCTAAGAGCCCCGGGTTTCATTTGAGCTGCAAATGAAACCCGACGTTCTCCGGTCGTGTGGATAGCCTGTGCAATGTATAACCAAGACCCCTATGAGTGTGGCAAGTTAGCCGCCAATCCCAGAAATGAGGCAACCCCAATCAACAAAGTGAATGGACCACCCAACACTTCACGGAATCCCGTAACTTGAGCACCCCTCTGTGGGTCATTCTATACTCACGAGTGCGACGAATAGCTCGCCAATTCTAAAGTAAGGCCCCCTTCGTTTTAACTCCATGAGATGCGGGCCCCTTGCCCTCTAGAACCCGGCTACTCAAGCACTCCAATGTGGGGTAATCCTAGTACAGAAAAGAAATATATATATATAATGGCGACATCGACTTCAACCCGGTCGTGCCCTAATAAAAGAATATACAATCTGGCAGAGACGGGTGTCTGCATGTCGGATGCTCGTCCTGCAATAACGAATATACAAATGAATCTGAACTGTACTACTACCATTGCACCATAGGCTATCCAACACGACAATCCAACCACAATATCAGCACAACACAGAACATCAACGTGAATATCATGTTCGCAAACCCATCTAGTTGAACATATAGTAAATAGTCGGGTTGTACCGCTCAATGATATTCACGGTCGCATATATTAACATATGCACTGATAAACACGTATTCAAAATTTCGATCGACTAACACTTTTGTACATTGGCCCCAAATGCAAACCAGCACTCAAACAAATCTGGGCCAAACACATGCATCCCAAAAATCACATTTCCACATAATAGAGTGCCAGAAGAAATTTGGCGCACAATGGCCACACATCGACCGTGGAACCACCGCCAATAGGCATGTTATGCGGCGGTTCCACGGCCATATAGTTGGCTCACGTGCCCAAATTTCTTGAGGTGCTCTAAAAATTCCTGCACGTATTTTTAAGGCAATCTGAATAATTTTTGAACAAGTTTTAAAAAACGACAGCAAGCATATCAAATTTGAATTGTGATTCAGAAAATTTGGTCGATCGATATTTTAACCTTGTATAAATTAGCTAGTAAAGGTTTATGGGATGGCTCTGACACCATGTTGGGGTTTGCTACCGCCCTGGCCATCTACCGTGACCGTTGCGGAACAAAAATGGTGTTTAAAAAATTTTGGCGCTAAAAACCTGTCCTAGAATCGAACCATAAATCTAAAACTAGCTAAAAAAGATAGAAGTGTTATACCGAATGATTCATGTCCTTCGGTCTTCTACCTTCTTCTTTGGCTCCTTGAGGTCTCCTCTATAGAGCTTGGCCGCCGGTCTTCCTCCGTCGAAGATGATTCGTCCGAGAGATGTAGCTCATGGCTCTAGCTCTACACTAAGATTCTACTGAATCAACTAGGAACTCTAGGTTGCTAATCTAAAGTGCTTAGGGATGTAGTGAGTAGCTCTAAGTGTGTATCTATCTCTCTTCTACCCTTAATTCTCAACACATAAGATGGTAGGGTAGAAGATCAAGAAGAAGGAGGAGGAGCTCAAGAAAGGTAGTGAAGAGAGAAGAAGCAAATGGTGAGAGTGTTTCAAAAAAAACCATGCAAGACTCAAGTGAAAAACAAGTGAGGAAAAACTCTAGAGAGAGAAAAACATCAAGCATGGTTTTGTAAAACACCTTTTCCAAATATAATATTACAACCATACTTGAATAGTGAGCATAAATGAATTAACAATTCATTTATCAGCACTATTTAAGCATGGGTCTCACCATACTCTCTTCTTTACCTTTACACCTCATTTCTATTTAATTTAATAAATAGATAAACCAAAATGAGGTGTCCACCTTCTAGAATGTTTTCCGTATAAATACAGATTACACTCAACTGTATATACATACCTGTATTCGTACCAAAATACGAATACCCAAAGAGATAGAATAACACAAAGAATATAATACTAGAATATACATATCGAAATATATATATGTAGATTATTAAATCAATACCTGATTTAATAATCCGGCTCAATCCCGAGTCGGCAGTATTATCAACCGTCCGATCGAAAGTCCGGGTAAATAGTACAATCATTCGATCGGAACCCTGCACGTATCAAAATACAGTTACTACATCATATCGCCTGAATCAGGGAAACCCTCTGTGTGGGACTCTAAAGACTCGTCAATACGCTGGCAGTGGGTTTAACCATCAGCACGTCAGCGACACTAGCTGTACGTAACGGTCACCCAGATATTGAGTGAAAGGAAGGCCGGCGAGCAAACTCATCCTAACCCCTACTGAGCCTGTCTGTGACTATCTTCATACAGTCCGGTCTGTTCGTCTAAGAGTATCGCATATTGGGTCTAGGTGTTAGTGTATATGCCCTAGGGGCCATTATTGTATCATACTAGTTTGTATATTACTTAATGGAAGCTTGGGATATTCACATGTATATAACAGTCTTGCTAAACATGGTAGTATGCTACTTGGTTTTTCTATCTTAATATGTGAGTATACGTATTGATAGAGCGTTTAGGATCTTGCTTGACTACTAGCGTTGTGATGGCAGTCACACTAGTGGGGGCTGGGTAGTCTACAAGCACATCCTTATTCAGGTCCCTAGTCGTTGGATTATCGAGACAGGGCATCGATACTCCGGAGTAGACTAGTGTGTACGCTTCTCATCCCAGTTGGGGAGATGGTCTGTTCCACAGCCGTCAGTACGTCGTACTGGATATAGTATGCAGGTGCTCGTTAGGTTACGGGTACACCGGACATGACTCACAGGGAACTGTCTGTTGGTTTTATACCAGTCGTCAGTGAACAGTTCCCAGGTGACATGAGTACAGCATAGTCCGCAGACTTGACACTGCTACTTCGCCTCGTGTGTGTCCTACTGTTCTTAGATTGCTACCCTACCACGGCTCAAAGGAGTCGTGCAAACAGGTAGCAGTTGGGTGCAGTCCCGAGCACTTGGAGGCAGTGGCGGTTAGACAGGATTCGTCTCTCCCGGTATTGGGGGATGATATCGCGCTGTGTCAGAGAGCCATTATGCAAAGTCCCTGGCCAGGGCAAGCGAGATTTGCTGGTAGGTTCCAGTAGTTTCTCAGGGTGTAATGGGCTTCGCTCCGACACGACTTATACCACTATTAGGGGACTGACCCTTGCCGCCCCCTAGGCCCGATATGCGATAGTCTTAGACGAACAGACCGGACTGTATGGAGATTGTCACATCAGACTCAGTAAGAGTTCGGATGGGTTTCCTCATCGGCCTTCTTATCGACATCTACCTGGGGACCGTTACGTACAGCTAGTGCCGCTTGCGGTCTGTGGTTAAACCCACTGCCAGCGTAGCAGTCGAGTCTCTAGAGTCCCACACAGAGAGTTTCCCTACTCCAGGCGAAACGATATAGAGGTCGTATGGTTTTACGACAAGGGTTCGGACGCACACGTGTGTTTACGCACGTACGACTTTCGGACAGTTTTTACTAGTCGGCTTTGGTTTAAGCCAGTTACTAGTATCCAGTTATTGGATTTATACAGTCTAAAGTTTTTCCGTGTTTTCATGGATAGGAGGGGCGTTCTCGTAATTGCGCGAGAAGCTTCTAGAAGATGGTAACTAAGTGGGTTAAGGTGGCATATACATTAAATGAGATTAGTGAGTCATATGGATGATTCATCCATGTCATTAATGTATCATAAATGCTTAATGACTCATGGAGATGAATCACCATTAGATATTTATCCAGCATGGTTGTAAATCATTTTCTTTTCTTTTCTTGATAAACAATAATGCTTGATATATATTATGATAGTTCATTTTCTCATTTCATTATTATGTTCATCTTCTCTCTCCTCAAGCTCTCTCTCTTCAAACCCTAATCCTCCCCTCTCATGTGTTGAGTATAAGGATTAGTTAGACTAATTAAACCATAACCCTCACTCTATATCAACTAGGTACTTTGATTAGCACTTAAAGAAACCTAGTTGCTTCAAGTTTGGAGGCAAAGTTTGGAGTAAAGCTCTCGTGGTGGATCGTCTACTACTTGGAGAAGGCCCAGGAGGAGGTGGAGTTCGTAAAGACGAAGGATACGGTTCTTTAGTTATAATCACTTCACATAGTAGTTTAGAACTTCTATGTTTGATGTTAGTTATCGTTTAGCTTCGATTTATGTGGTTAGTTGATGTTTAAGCAAAGAACAAGATCGTTTTTCATATTTCCGCCTCCCCGCAAGTCGTGGGGTGTTGTACATCGACTTACAGTGGTATCAGAGCCTCGCTAAACAATAAATAACTCACTTGCAAAATTGTATGAATTTCGAACGGAAAAAACAAACCGGAAAACCCCGATATCATGAGTTTCTGTCGATTTTTAAATGAGGTCCAAAAATTTTTCAGGGACCTTCAGAAAGCCCTAAATGATAGTATAAGAACACCCAAGAAAACTGGGCTCATGAATCGGCTAAAGCGCCGCGGAACCGCGGCGGATCCCACCTATCCGCCGCGATTCCGCCGCCGAGTTGCCGATTCATCAGCCTAATTTTCCTGTGTGGGTTCTCTGTGATATGTGGTATTTTCTGAAATTTTTTAATGTTTGCTCAGGTTTTAGATTTACAGAGAAGTATTGGAGAAAAATTAAATGTGTTTAATCGATCGAAATTATACGGTATTTGCTTGTTGGATTATATCTGTGTTTGTATAATGTGTTCGTAAACCTCCCCTAACTGCTAGTATGTCGGTTGGCAGGGGTTGCATATTTCTGTAATGGATTTTATCTGTTTGTGGATGTGAACTGTATTGGACTGTTGTGATGATTAGCCGGGGTTTGTGATGGGTTATTATTTTAATTCATTCGATGTAATTATAATATGTTGTAATATTATTTTTGCGGGGCACATCCAGGTTGCGGTTGTAGCCACCGTTGTATTATTTCATTTTACTGTTTCTGCTCCTAGGATAGACCCAAGGTGGGGTGCATAAACTACCGGGTAGTTTGAAGTGTTTAGCGGCCTACTCACTTTGTTGAGGGAGACCGCTTCACTTCGGGTATTTGGCGGGTAGTTTGCCGTACCCGTAGGGGTCTGGGGTGGGGTAATGGCTATTCATCACAACTGTGTAATCCGTGTTTTGTTGCAGGCTCTAAACAAACGCGGATTGCTTGCAAATCCAATAAAGTTCATATGAGATCTGGAATGCCTATTATTGCGTCTGACGAATGTACAATATCTATATATGATAGCTATTTAGACGTCACTTATGTTTTACACCCGCACTAGCCCAGCCCCCGCTCTGTCGTTAGTTAAGTAACCTAACGGGTGATGACGGGACCCCGTGGTGAATGCGGATGGCATAAGAGGACGTTGTATTTTCGTTGTTTTCTGCAATGATAGGTTAATGATGGGACGCATTATATATAATTCAATGAAAATAAACCAAAAGTTTAATCGTTAGAACAATTTAAAAGAAACCACTCGGTTAATTTTAAAACAGATAATTTTTTAAAAATGTGGAGCTTTAACCACTTTTTTTAAAAAGCTATCAGGTTCTTTCGGTTATATCAAGTTCACTACGTTCACGGTTTCGCCAAAACCATTCGTAGCCCTCCGTCATTTCATTTGGGTATTCAGTAGTATTCAAGCTATGCATTTTGGCCAAAGTCAAGGCATAGTGTTTGGTAGCTGCTGGGTTTTCATTTGTTGCATAAGATAGATGAGTTGGTTTGGGACAGTCGTATTATCATTTGACCAAAGTCAGGGGTATATACGGATGGGTTCAAATTGACAAGATAATGACGGGTAGAACGTGACATGTGACTTATGACATTTTGACCAAAGCCAAGGTCATAAGAGCATGGGGCAAAAAACATATATCGGGAATTTCTAAAGAAACTGAAATTTGCAAAGAGTTGCATACCATTTGGAGTTTGATGAATGTTGGTAGGATTCCTTCAACATTATCATACAATGATATTTGGATCCCGATTCTACTGTGAGTATATGCTACTTATCAGGATATTCGTCACTTAACGATCAATGCTATAAACCAAGTAAGTGTCAAGAAAGGTGTCAGCGGGGTTACGCCCCCAGAGAAAAGAGGTTCTTTAATTAAGGAAATTAGTGAAAGCGTTGGAAAACCTCCCTCGAAGTATCGACACTAGCCTGGCTGAACGGTTAAGCAAGAATTGTACAGTGAGAATAGTCCTGGCTAATTCTTCTTTTATGGTTTGAGGAAGGATTCGAGAAACAGTGGGAGCCATCCAGTTTAGATAAACTAAAAACCACTCTAAACTTGCAAGAGTATCATGCTAAAGAGTTTTCTTCTCTCTCTCCTAATTGCAGCGACCCTGAAAATGACTGGACTTAAGTTACTTTTAGAGAAAAATATACTGACAGGGCCAAACTATAAAGATTGGCTGCGGAATGTCAAAATGGCTTTGACCTATGACAAATTGGGGTACGTCCTCACCGCTACGGCACCTGCTGTCCCTGGTCCCAAATCCAGTAATGCGGATAAGAAAATCCGCAAAACCTGGGATTTCGATTGCGCGAAAGCCAAGTGCATCGTGCTTGCCTCGATGAACAATGAACATCAGAGGAGGCACGAGGATATGGAACTAGATGCCATATTTCTCCATACAAAGGAACTTTATGGAGAGCAATCTCATATAGCAAGATACGAGACCTCTAAGAACTTGTTTCGAGCGAGGTTGGCTGTCGGGTCATCGGTAGGAGAACATGTCCTAAAGATGATCGGCTATATAGAAGAGCTCGCAGACCTTGGGACGACTTTGGATAATGAGCTCTATACAGACCTTATTCTCCAGTCCCTTCCTTCCACCTACGCCCAGTTTATCCTGAACTTCAACATTCAAAGAAAAGAAGTTGAACTTCCGGAACTCCTGAACATGTTAAGGAGTGCAGAGGGCACCTTGCAGAAAGCAAGGGAAACACCCGCTATGTTTGTTAGCGGTGCATCTTCTTCCGGCTCCAAGGCTAGGGCCAAAGGAAGGAAGAAGAAGGACGCCGCCAAACCTAGAGGAGGTGTTACTAAGGTGGGAGGGAAGGGAAAGAAAAAGTTTGCGGTACCGGTAGTGGGCCAGGATGAGTGCTTCCATTATCACAGGAAAGGGCACTGGAAGAAGGATTGCAAGGCGTGGAACGCCAAGAACCAGGAACCGAAGCAAGCCGTGGCTTCGACTTTAGGTGCGTTTGTAATTGAGAATTGTCTGTCAATCAACTCTACTTCCTGGGTATTGGATACCGGATCAGGATCTCATATTTGCAATTCATTGCAGGCACTGAGAAACCGTAGAGTGCTGAAGGAAGGTGATATGACCCTGATGGTTGCTAACGGAGCTAGCGTGGGAGTTGTGTCCGTAGGGAATTATCACTTGGGATTGACGAGTTGACATATTTTGGTTTTACATAACTGTTTTTGTGTACCCAGCTTAACGTGTAATATCATATCTGTTTCCTTGTTATCAAATAAAGGTCATGATTTCACGTTTGGAAGTGGTGTTGTTAACATCCACCTTAATCATAGTTTGATTGGGTCCGGTACATTAGAAAACGGTATATATGTGTTAAACCAACTCCAAATTTTCAATGTCCAGAACACACTAAAAAGAAAGTCTCCAGATTTAAATAAAGCTTTCTTATGGCATTGTAGACTGGGTCACATCAATGAGAGAAGGTTGACTAAGTTGCATAGAGAAGGATATTTAGACTCGTTCGAATATCAAACTTATGACACTTGTCAATCTTGTCTCAAAGGAAAGATGACAAAGACTCCATTTACTGGACATGGAGTAAGAGCGAGCGAGCTCTTAGGACTCATACACAGCGATGTATGTGGTCCAATGTCTACACATGCAAGAGGTGGTTTTTCCTATTTCATTACTTTCACGGATGATTACTCAAGGTACGGATTCATTTATCTGATGAAACATAAATCCGAGGCTTTTAAGAAATTCCAAGAGTATAAGAATGAAGTAGAAAACCAAACCGGCAAAAGTATCAAGACACTAAGATCTGATCGAGGTGGTGAATACTTGAGTGCCGAGTTCCTAGGTTACCTAAAAGAGAAAGGAATTCTCTCTCAGCTTACTCCTCCATACACTCCACAGCATAACGGTGTATCGGAGAGACGGAATCGAACCCTATTAGATATGGTACGATCCATGATGAGTAATGCTGAGTTACCGCAATCTTTTTGGGGTTATGCGCTAGATTCAGCGGCATATCTTCTGAACAGGGCTCCTACCAAGATTGTGCCTACCACCCCATATCAGATGTGGAGTGGGAAGAAACCCCATCTTCAACATATGAAGATTTGGGGATGTCCAGCTTTTGTTAAAAAGCAGCATGTGGACAAGCTCGAGGCACGATCAGTAAAATGTAAGTTTGTGGGATATCCAAAAAACTCCAAGGGATATTATTTCTATTACGCAGAGAAACAAAAGGTTTTGTTTCTCGTAATGCCCATTTTCTGGAACAATAGTTTTTAGAAAAGGAAATAAGTGGGAGCGAAATAGAACTGGAAGAAATTCCAGAACCACAATTTAATACTGAAAGTTTGGTAGAACAAGTAGTTCAAGAAGAACAGGACATTCCCGCACCCCTCCGCAGGAGTAGTAGACCGTCTCTTCCGCCTGAGAGATACTACAGTTTTCTCATAGATGGGGATAGAGAGGATTGCATCATAGATGATGATGAACTTACTGGCTTCCAGCAGGCCATCCAGAGCGGCGACTCGGTACGATGGCTAGATGCAATGTGGACCGAAATGGAGTCCATGTACACCAACAAAGTATGGACTTTGGACTTTGCTCCAGATGGGGTAAAACCCATAGGATGCAAATGGATCTTCAAGAAAAAGATTGGTGTAGATGGACAGGTGGAAACCTATAAGGTTAGACTTGTTGCAAAGGGTTTTCGTCAAAGACCTGGTTTGGACTATGAAGAAACTTTTTCTCCAGTGGCTATGCTTAAATCTATTCGGGTCCTTCTTGCTATTGCTGCCTTCCATGATTATCAAATCTGGCAGATGGACGTAAAGACGGCTTTTCTGAATGGAAATTTAGAAGAGTGCGTCTATATGGATCAGCCAGAGGGTTTCAATCAGAGTGGGAGCAGCGGGAAAGTATGCAAGTTGCTTAAATCCATTTATGGATTAAAGCAAGCATCGCGGAGTTGGAACATCTGTTTTGATGAAACAGTCAAAGAATATGACTTTATCAAAAATCCAGATGAACCATGTATATATAGAAAGTTGTAGCCAGAAGTGTCGTATTCCTCGTCTTGTATGTGGATGACATTCTATTGATAGGAAATGACATTCCTATGCTACAATCTGTCAAAGGATTCTTGTCACACAGGTTCTCCATGAAAGACCTGGGTGATGCCTCTTACATTCTGGGGATCCGGATCTATCGTGATAGATCCAAGAGGATGTTGGGACTTTCACAGTCCAGGTATATCGACACTGTACTGAAAAGATTCAGTATGGAAGATTCTAAGCGCGGTAATCTACCGGCTTGTCACGAAATCACCCTATCCAAAGAGATGTCTCCCAAGACTGATTTGAAAAGGGAACGCATGTCTATTATACCCTACGCTTCTGCGGTAGGCTCTATAATGTATGCGATGTTGTGCACCAGACTAGATGTAGCTTACGCACTGAGCGTGGTAAGCCGGTATCAGTTAGACCCAGGGGAGAAGCACTGGATAGCAGTAAAGAACATTCTCAAGTACCTGAGAAGGACTAAGGAGATGTTCTTGGTTTACGGCGCAAAAGACCTCAGGTTGGAGGCCTATGCTGATTCCGGCTTCCAGAGTGATAAGGACGGTTCCAAGTCCATGTCAGGTTATGTCTTTACCCTCAATGGAGGGGCGGTGTGCTGGAAGAGCTCCAAGCAGGACACCGTTGCTGACTCGACGATGGAAGCGGAGTATATAGCTGCTTGCGATGCCGCAAAAGAAGCAGTCTGGATGAAGAAGTTCCTAACAGAACTTCAGGTGGTTCCTACCATAGTTGATCTAATACCTCTGTATTGCGACAATAACGGAGCTATAGTTTTAGTGAAGGAACCAAGGTCCCATCAGAAGTCCAGACACATCTTAAGGCGGTATCACCTGATCAGGGAGATCATTGATCATTGGGAGATCGAGGTTCGGAGAGTTGCTTCTGAAGAGAACATTGCTGATCCATTCACGAAGGCCCTACCTCAGATTCAGTTCGAGAGGCTACTCGAGATCGTCGGTCTTCGATATGCCAGTACATGGCCCTAGTGCAAGTGGGAGATTGTTAGTGTATATGCCCCAGGGGCCATTATTGTATCATACTAGTTTGTATATTACTTAATGGAAGCTTGGGATATTCACATGTATATAACAGTCTTGCTAAACATGGTAGTATGCTACTTGGTTTTTCTATCTTAATATGTGAGTATACGTATTGATAGAGCTCTTAGGATCTTGCTTGACTACCAGCGTTGTGATGGCAGTCACACTAGTGGGGGCTGGGTAGTCTACAAGAACATCCTTATTCAGGTCCCTAGTCGTTGGATTATCGAGACAGGGCATCGATATTCCGGAGTAGACTAGTGTGTACGCTTCTCATCCCAGTTGGGGAGATGGTCTGTCCCACAGCCATCAGTACGTCGTACTGGAGATAGTATGCAGGTGCTCGTTAGGTTACGGGTACACCGGATAGGACTCACAGGGAACTGTTGGTTGGTTTTATACCAGTCGTCAGTGAACAGTTCCCAGGTGACATGAGTACAACATAGTCCGCAGACTTGACACTGCTACTTCGCCTCAAGTGTGTCCCACTGTTCTTAGATTGCTACCCTACCACGGCTCAAAGGAGTCGTGCAAACAGGTAGCAGTTGGGTGCAGTCCCGAGCACTTGGAGGCAGTGGCGGTTAGACATGAATCGTCTCTCCCGGTATTGAGGGATGATATCGCGCTGTGTCAGAGAGCCATTACGAAAATTCCCTGGCCAGGGCAAGCGAGATTTGCTGGTAGGTTCCAGTAGTTTCTCAGGGTGTAATGGGCTTCGCTCCGACACGACTTATACCGCTATTAGGGGACTGACGCTTGCCGCCCCCTAGGCCCGATATGCGATAGTCTTAGACGAACGGACTGGACTGTATGGAGATTGTCACATCAGATTCAGTAGGATTTCGGATGGGTTTCCTCATCGGCCTTCTTATCGACATCTACCTGGGGACTGTTACGTACAGCTAGTGCCGCTTGCGGTCTGTGGTTAAATCCACTGCCAGCGTAGTAGTCGAGTCTCTAGAGTTTCACACAGAGAGTTTCCCTACTCCAGGCGAAACGATATAGAGGTCGTATGGTTTTACGATAAGGGTTCGGACGCACACGTGTGTTTACGCACGTACGACTTTCGGACAGTTTTTACTAGTCGGCTTTGGTTTAAACCAGTTACTAGTATCCGATTATTAGATTTATACAGTCTAAAGTTTTTCCGTGTTTTCACGGATAGGAGGGGCGTTCTCGTAATTGCGCGAGAAGCTTCTAGAAGATGGTGACTAAGGGGGTTAAGGTGGCATATACATTAAATGAGATTAGTGAGTCATATGGATGATTCATCCATATCATTAATGCATCATAAATGCTTAATGACTCATGGAGATGAATCACCATTAGATATTTATCAAGCATGGTTGTAAATCATTTTCTTTTCTTTTCTTGATAAAAAATAATGCTTGATATATATTATGATAGTTCATTTTCTCATTTCATTATTATGTTCATCTTCTCTCTCCTCAAGCTCTCTCTCTTCAAACCCTAATCCTCCCCTCTCATGTGTTGAGTACAAGGATTAGTTAGACTAATTAAATCATAACCCTCACTCTATATCAACTAGGTATTTTGATTAGCACTTAAAGAAACCTAGTTGCCTCAAGTTTGGAGGCAAAGCTTGGAGTAAAGCTCTCGTGGTGGATCGTCTACTACTTGGAGAAGACCCAGGAGGAGGTGGAGTTCGTAAAGACGAAGGACACGGTTCTTTAGGTATAATCACTTCACATAGTAGTTTAGAACTTCTATGTTTGATGTTAGTTATCGTTTAGCTTCAATTCATGCGGTTAGTCGATGTTTAAGCAAAGAACAAGATCGTTTTTCATATTTCCGCCTCCCCGCAAGTCGTGGGGTGTTGTATATCGACTTACACTAGGGGGTGGATAAAGTCAGACCCCTAATAATGCGATATTTCGTGTCGGTATGAAGCCCATAACCCACTGAGAAACTACTGATCCAAATCAGTAATTCTCGTCTACCTTGGCTAAGGATTTCTGGTAATGGCCACCCGTGCACAACACGACATCAACCCCTAATATCGGGAGAGACGAATCCCCGACGATCCGCTCACTACCTCTTTATGGCTTGGGACTGTACCCAACTAAAACTTATTTGCATGACTCTTTTGATTCGTGTTAGGGTAGTAATCAAAACATAGTGGGAACTCATACGAGACAATTGACGATCTCGGGTCGACAGACTAACCTGTACTAATGTCACCTGAGAACTGCTATCTAACAATAGGTATAATACCATCTAGCATGTTCTCGGTGAGTCCGTCCAGTATAACTCAAAACCCAATGAGCACTTGTATACTATCTTAGGTGACTAACTGACACCAATGGTTTGTGAGACCGGCCACCGTCCCTCGTCGGGGTCTCAAAAAGTATACACTAGTCTACTCCGGAGTATCGATGCCCAGTCTCGATACTCCCTCGACTAGGGGCATTTAAGGATGTGCTTATAGACCACCCAGCTCCTACGTATATGATCGCCATCATAATGCTGGTAGTCAAGCAAGAATCATATGAGCTCTATCAACATGTAATAGTGATCTGTAATACCACATAATGTATGTACATGATGATAAAGACAAACCAGATAGTATACTATCATTTTGAGTAAGACTATTCTAGCTGTATAGATCATCCCTCAATCATCACAATTGCATGTCTGCGATTACAATAATTGACTTAAGGGCACTATAGCTAACAATGATACACGTAGTCAAATTAATAGAGAAAATTATAATAAAATCCTATAATTATAAACAATGCATGTGCTAAAAACGGTAGTAAAAATAATGCATATATAAGAAGTCGTGTTGGTTAGATCCAAATAATAAATAAAGAGTAACTTACACTTAAATACCCTAAACTATACAGAGTAAAGTTTTCTATTTTAGAAAAATGCCTTGAGAGCTATTTTTAGGCTATTTTTGTAAGAAAAAACGCGATAGTTAAGAGTGCTTTAGTGTAATTCACAATACTGGCACAATGCATGTGCGATGCATGTTCTATAGAGAATACCGTATATTTAACAATGCATTGGTTCATTTCAAATGTTACTTTCTTCTTCTTCCAATTGATTCAATCTATGGAGATAAATAAAACAACATCAAAATATTAAATAATTTATAAAATTTATAAGATTAAAATGGGTAAGAGATTATAATTTATAAAATTCATAAGCTTAAAATATGCAAGTGATAAGAACACCCACCTTATATTCTTACTTTTAATTTATAAAACTCATAAGCTTAAAATCCGCACAAATATCAATATATAGAAGCTAAACATTCGATAAAACGCGAAGACAAAACGATACGAAAGAATTAACGCTATGAGTTAAAATACGTGTGCACTTGGTGCACAAGACGTGCGTGACATCGCTCAACCAAACTCGATTGCTGTTTTCCTACAAAAACACCAAGCTTAGTATCGCATCGCACGAATCGCACATGACACAACACACACATTAAAGCAAAATCGATCCCAGATTTTGTCTGAAGCAAAACTAGGAAAATTAAACTAGACCAAACACCCTAAAATACATACAGAACACCACTTTCAAAATTTCAACACCCCACTTGACAAAGGGACCGGCGGTGCCGGGGAAATTGGATTTCTCACCGGATGAAGTGTAAGCGTTTGGGTCCTGGTTTTGGTGATACTCTCAGGGATCAATATACAACATAACAGTGTTGCTTGATTTAGTTACAGATAGACGCAATGGTAGCAGAAACTAAATATCACTAATCTTAACTAAAAACGGTTTTGAAACACTAAATTTAAAACATAATGGTATTTTAGTGTAATCTAGATGGATTAGCAAGGCTATTAGTCACTAACTACACTTAATTACCCTAATTAAACCATGAAAGCATTAACTTAGTCTAACCCTCTCTTTAAAATCCTAAACTTGCACTAAAAACCGCTTAAACGCTTAATTAAGACTAATTAAAGCAAGGATTAGCAAAAGAATGAGGGAACTTGGTTCATACCTCAAGATGATTGGAATGAGACCTTATATTGATGAGATAACCACAAAAAGAAGGACTTGCTTCAACAAAACCCTTAAAGAGGCTTGAGATAGGATTTTGAATAGGATTAGCAAAGGATTAATAGTGATTTGTGGTGATTTTAGATGAGGTAGTGAAGGTTTTAGCAAAGAAGAAAGAAGAAGGAAGAGATGAGAATGAGAGGGGGGGGGAGAGAGAGAAGAGTCTGGAGACTTTGAGAGAGAGAGAGAACCATGCCATGGCTTGCATTTAATGCACCATTCCCATTTCTTTTTATTTTTATTTTTTGACATAAAGAAAAATCTAGAACCATATGGAAAATGAAAGAACAAAATGTTACAAAAAAATGTTTTAAGTAGCCATGGTGACTTAAATAAGATTATCCTCTTGCTAACCTAGGATTAATACTAGATTAGTGTTTAGTTGCAAGTTTAAAATAATTTTTTGTAATTAATAATTAAGGAAAATAATTAAGTGAACAATTGATTAAATAACTATCTAATTAAACATAATTATATAAGTAATTAAATAAGTAAAATAGGTATATTTATATCTATGTGGAAAATAATTATTAACTAGGTTTTACGAAAAACACGTATTATCACTAATTAACATATAATTAACCTAAACGAATTTTCAAACCGTTACATCATCGAGCTTGGCAATCTTTGCAGCCGTCTTTGATAAAACTTCCGGACGAAGGAAATGGGCGACGAAGTCAGTAAAGCTAACCCCATGCCCCCAGACTCCAAAAACAAGCTCTCATGCATATTCAACACTTTGATTAAACTAGGGAACTTGTGTTGGATAGCATTTTCCGAGGTAAGGTCCAAGACTACCGATTTGGTGGCAAAAACATACTCGTCAGGAGGAAGTATCTCCTCATAATGCTCCCTTCTGACGGGTAACCCGGAAATTTCTGCGAATTCTTCTAGCGAGATCGATACCTCACGGTCCGATAAAAGAAACGTGTGGGTTAGAATATTCCACTGCTCCAGGAGGGATTTAACCCACCACACATGAGGAGCGTAGTAATAAAAGAGAGACGCGTAGACCACTGTGTATAACCCAATTTTCAGCAGTAGCGACTTCTTGGCCGATAAAATGTAACGAGCCCATTGAAGGTAACTAGCCGGATGTCGAGGGGTCACTCCTATTGTGTAAACCTGACCCCAAGGACGCGCTTCTTCTTGACATATGCGACGCCCCAAAATATCTAGGGCCATCAGCAGCTGGACTGGTATCGACGCCATGGATGGTTGGAGACGACCTTCCGCCGTCCAATTGACTTCTTCCACTGCATAAGCGACCTACGGAGGATCAACATAATGAATTGACGGGATCGATTCTAATGGCACCACGCAAGTATAGCTGCGCCGACCCCGGATAATATAGCTATACCACAATCCCCGAAATTTCTGCCCTGGATCGTAGTCCCGGATTAAAACAAAGACTCCACAATCTGTAGGCGCGTCGGCAAAAGCGCTCTCCGAACGAACGTAAGGAAAAAAGGAATCGGAAGCCATAATACCTGAAAAGAAAAACCAGTAGAAAGTTAGTGATTGGCATAATTTAATTAACTGCAGCTAAGGGCCTTAGCATTTTCAGTACACCCAAATCTGTACTCCATTATGGCATATTAAAATCACTACAGTCTAAAAGTAAAAAAAGAAATAACAACAATGGGCCCTACAAAATCAAGGTAATGGCTCATCAATGATGAGACATGCACCCATTGTGAGAATCCAAAATGATTCTTATTAAATGAATAATCCCATTGAGCAGTGGAGTTAAAAACTCCAAATGTTCTCGAAAAATGAGCTCTGCAACAGATTTAAATCCGTAGAAAGAAGGGTATTAGAACCCTATATATAAAAAAGGGAATGGGAATGGGAATAAAATTCCCAAAAAGTTCAAAATTTTTCTCAGAGCTAGGCTCTGTAAGACAAAATGGAATTAATTTCCTCTAATAATGGGATTAAATTCCAGAAATCACCCATGTTGGAGACAGATGGGAAATACAAAACCTTCAAAGATCAAGATCAATGATAGGGTAAAACCCTAAGAAAAGAACTAACGATTCTCAGGAATTCCCATTGATTTGAGACCAACGGTCTATTCAAAAAGGGGAAAAGTTCTTTTTAAGATCTCTGAGAGATCATTTCAAAAAAAAAAGATAGCCGAGCTCTATTAATGGGTTAAAAATCCAAAATAAAAAAAGTGATTCTTTAAAGAGTTAAACTTTTTTATAATCCTTACCAATTTTTTGTGTGGCAGAGTTCAACTCTGAGTTCTGTGGGCAAAAAGAGAATTAAATTCTTAAGGAATAAGGAAACTTAAGAAAGATGATGAAACGACAGCCATTTTAAGGGCAAAGGATCCTATTTATAGGATGTGAAGGGATGATTCAACTCCCTAGAAGATCAAACGGTGGAAAAAATGACACCGTTGCACTCACGTGTAAACCACGTGAGAACAACGGTGGGGGGCATTTGTTCCCCCGACATTTAAACATAATAAAATAGCTAAGCTCTATTAAATTTAATAAGGCAACACCTCACGTGCTCTCCATGAGGGCGCCGGCGCCCGCGCCAACTCCTTAGGGTTGAATCCTATCATGGCGCCACACGTAAAACTCATGTGGGCGCCAATGTGCAAAGCTCAGGAGCGTCTATCATAAATAAGAATTAAATTCTTAAGTGAAGCCTACGTGCACAACACGTGAGCGTCGGCGTCGAAATAAAATCAAATAGAATGAAATTCTACATAGGGATATTTTCCTAAAAATTGGGATACTCTCTGTTAAACAGAGCCGTTGATCAAAAATCCAATGGTGATGATAAATCATCAAATAATAGAATAAAATTCTATTAAGGGAAAACATTCCCCTAATCTTTCTAAATGAACAAAAAATTATTGGATCAAAAATCCAACGAGATAGGAAAATATTTCCCTATATCTTTCTAAATAAAGAAAGACGTGCTCTGTATAACAGAGAGCCTTTGGATTAAAAATCCAATGGTGATTAAAAATCATCGTTTGACAGAATAAAATTCTGTATATGGGAAAAATATTTCCTTAATCTTATTAAAAACAAGAATACATATTCTGTAAAACAGAAATCCTTGGATCAAAAATCCAACGGTGGGTAAAATTTCCCAAACAAATTTTTAGATCAATTGGAATCTCTCAATAAGAGATTTTCTCAAAAACTAATTAACAATTTGCCTCCACTATATAAAGGACCCGAGACTTTAAGTCTCAACACACAGACAGATAGAGAGAACCTCCATAAATTTCTGCACAAAAAAAAATTACAGAAGGCTCTCAAAAGCAACAGAGAATTTAATTCTCAATAGAGAAGAAGATCTTTTTTCTCTCAAACCCCAGGTAAAGAAACCACAGAGATCAAAACATCTCCTTTACCTATCATAGCATACCCAAGGGTTTAACCCTTTTCAAGAACTTAGTTCTTTCTCTGGATCTGAGATCCACAAGACAAATCTCCCACAAGTTGAGAATTTAATTCTCATCAGGAAGATCTTGTTCTTGAGAATCAAAGAGTCAGAAAAAAAATTAGATTAAAAAAAGAAAAAAAGGAAAAAGAACCAATCTTATAGGAATTTAATTCCTCTGAAAATAGGGTTTAACCATAAAAGAAATTTAGTTCTTCTAAAAGAAAAAAATATAAAAACTTAGTTCTTGAAGAAAACCTGTTCCCAGATCTTCAAAACAAAGATCTTGGTGCCATTAATAGTAAAAATGCCATTAATAGAGATTCAATCTTTAAAAAGGAAAAGGAATTAGCACCGCACGTGCTTCCCACGTAGGTGCCTTCAACAGATTCCCAAAACAAAAGGAAAACAGTGCCTCACGTGAAAAACACGTGGGCGCCCAAAATAGAAGGCCAGCGCCTCACGTGAAATACACGTGAGCGCTGAGCAAAATGCTTAGCACTTCATACGCAGCCAAAACGGTTGAGTGCTTAGCACCGATTGGGCAGCGCCTCACGTGAAACACACTTGAGCGCCTAACAAAATAAATGGGATAGCGCCGCGCGTACTCCTCACGTGGACGCCATATAAAAAAGTGCTTAGCACTATACATAGTCAAAATGACCGAGTGCTTAGCACTAATTGGGCAACGCCCATAACTGAAGGTCTTACATGATACCTATATGAGCGCGAGAGCTTCAAACAAGTGCTTAGAATTTTTCCATAAAAAAAAGGGCTGAACAAGCAGAGCCCGAATAAGTACTTAGCACTTTTGAACAAAAAAAAAAAGAACTGAGCAGACTAAGCCCAAATTGGTTAAGTCTCTCTGAAAAGTTTTCTTACAGCTGAGCTTAAATGCTCTGTCGTTGGATCTTAAATAAAAATGATCCTTAAAATTTTTCTAAGTTGATCTTAGTCTCAAATAAGACTAACGTATCCTTGGCTAAAATAAATTGAGCCCAAATGCTCATATATTTAAGTTGATCTTAGTCTCAAACTAGATTAACGGTCATTAAATAAAACAAACCCAAATCTAAAATATACGGATTTGGACTAATCCGTGCCCTATGGGCGACGACATAAAAGAGTCTCCGTATATAATCCACGGGCAACCAAAATAAAAAAATACATACGACACAAAGTGAACTGTTGGAGAAGGAGAAAGTGGTTATCACGACGCGATAACGTAATTAACTGCAGGGCTTGCGCCTATAGGGAAGAGCATCCCCATAATAAAAAACCTCTCACGAACAAAGGGGAATCTGATGAGCTTTACTACAACGGTTGCATCTGTCCAAACCTCCGATATACGGTGCCATAAATCAACTTGGTATTTTCAGAAAGGTGGACGGAGAAGTCCAAATAGCATTTGCCCCCAAATTCGGGCAAGACGATCCATCCTAGTTTGTCTCTGTTATCGGCGGTGAACAGGATCCTGTCGACTAAGGCTTTTGACTTTATGTGCCATAAGGGTCTCATAAAGGTATTTCTCCTTACGAGTCATGAGGATCTCATAGGTGTGTTTTCTCCTCAGAAATCGTGGGGATTTCTAAGTGATTCTTTCCCTTGTAAGTCGTAAGGATCTTACAAGGGTGTTTTCTCCTTATAAGTTGAGAGGACTTACAAGTGTCGTTCACCACATGGGGATATTTCTCACCATTGGTGGAACTTGGTGGGGGGATATTTATTTATGCCCGTGGATTGTATACAAGAGTCAATATTGGACCACTTGTAGGGCACCTCAGGTGATATGACGGCTTAAAAACAGGTTTAGATCCCTATAACCTAAGACTTTTGAATTCTATGAGCTATAGAGAGGAATTCTCAATACGAGTCATGAGGATCTCCTAAGTGTATTTTCTCCTTAAATATCGTGTGGATTTCTAAGTGTGTTGCTCCTTTGTGAGTCATAAGGATCTCACGCAGGTATTTTCTCCTCACAAGATCGAAAGGATCCCCAAGTGTATTTTTTTACGAGATTGCGCCCTTCTGGTTTTTCACAAGCTCGCCGGTAGTCCCGCTGTTTTTACTTACGGCGCCCTTTCGGGTTTTCATCCGTGCCCATTTCTCTTGTAGATGTACCTGCTTTTTTTTGTTTTTTATTTATTTTTAACGAGTTTGCACCCTTCCGGGTTTTCACAAGCTCGCCAGTAATCCTGCTGTTTTTACTCACGACGCCCTTTCGGGTTTTCATCCGTGCCGATTTTTCTTGTGGACGTACCTTCTTTTTTTTGTTTTTTTTTATTTTCAATGAGTTTGCGCCCTTCCGGGTTTTCACATGCTCGCCGGTAGTCTTACTGTTTTTACTCACGGCGCCCTTTCAGGTTTTCATCTGTGCCCATTTCGTTTGTGGACGTATTTTTTTTTTGCGAACGGTGAAACTCTCGAAAATAGCTTCATCGCAAGTGACCCATTTGTTTGCCGGTGGGACTTGGGGGCGGCTTCACCGTTGGGACTTTGATTACAATATAGATCTCAAGAGAGCATATCGCCGTATTTGGGGTGATGCGCTAGTTTAGGAACATTTCGGTCCATTATCGTCATATTTGAGACGACACACTAGTTTAGGGATGTTTCGGTCTATTATCGCCGTGTTTGAGGTGACGTGTTGTGTTTGAAACTAGAGTATCGCCGTTTTTTAGGCGACGCTCTTGTTTAGGGACATTTCGGTCCATTATCCCCGTATATAAGGCGACACACTAGTTTAGGGATATCTCGGTCCATTATTAGTTTAGGGACATATCGGTTCATTATCACCATTTTTGAGGCGGGTATTAGTTTAAGGACGTTACGGTCCAACATTCCCATTTTTAGGACGAATATTAGTTTAAGGACGTTTCGGTCCAACATTCCCATATTTGGGACGGATATTAGAATCACGCCCCACTTCCCAGTGTACGGGTAAGGAGACGTGACGAGGCCCGCGACGTATTTACTCAGAAGTAAATACGTTAAGCGTATATAAACAATATAATAAAAGTACACAAGAAAAGACAAGAGATATAAATAAACATCAACATTTTATTGATTAATCATTCTTTACAATACAACTGGAAAGTAAATACAGTACTGGAAAGCAATGCCTAAACAATGTCATATGAACCGAAAATAAAAGTATGTACAGGTAGATTAGAGCTTTGGGTCCTCAATGAACTGCTCTAAATCGTTCTGGCTGGGCTCTACCTCCTGAAAGTCGGGTCCTCCTGACAACATTCCAATGAAAAAAAAGAGAAAGGAATGTCGTCAGTGAACAATCGCTCGGTAAGTCCCAAAAGAGAGATAGATCAAGTAAAAGGAATGGATCTGATAATTTATCTGTTTTTATTATACTAACGTAATTGTTTGTACCTTGGTACAGAATGTATCAGTGTATATGAGAGGAGTCCAACTTACTTCGTGGACTAAGGCATATTGTAACGTTTTGAAAATCGTTTAGGAGAAATTTCCGATTTTCGGTAAAATAACCGGTGTTTCTCGTAAAAACCCCGATATAATTATTTTTCCACATAAACTTAAATATACCTATTCTAGCTATGTAATTGCTAGTATTTGGTGTTTATTGAGTCACTTGTAAAATTTCTAGTTGACTAAATTTTTTTCTGAAATTAATTATTTTAATATTATTTTAAGTCGTCACTAATACATTTAATTAGTGATGATTACAAATTAGAATGGGTTAATACAAATTTTGTGCATCATGACACATTAAACTAAAATTTAACATGTTGTTTTTGAAATGAAAAGAAATTTTTCAAGATGGTTTAGAAAATGTAAAAGAAAAAGCTTAAATAAAATATAATAAACAAAGGGGTATGTAGCATGTTGATTTGGATTTTCTTTACATGGAAATTTCCTCACTCACTCACCCAAATGCCCCCTCCCAAGCTTGGCCGAACCAGCAGCCTTGGCAGCCCCCAATCCCCACTCATTTTCCCCACTTCATTAAAAAGAAAAGAAATTGAAAAGGGATAGAATATAGAATGAAATATGAGGTGTGGATATATATTGTATTTGGACCTTTCTTGAGTTGACCAAGACCATACCCACTCACATTTCCCTCCCCCCTAATCTGGCCGAAACCCCCTTGGCAGCAGCCCCCTCCCAATTCTTCTCCACTTCATTGCAAAACACCCCAAAATTTCATCAAAAATCCAAATCAAAAACCTCATAAACTCCAAATCCAATCTCTACCCATTATTTCTTTGCCCAAGCTAGTATGGATCTTGGAGGAAAGTTGGCATTTTGGAGGCTATGATCTTCATGTTTGATCTCTTGATCATGAGGTATAAAGTTTCATCCAAATTTGTTACTTGTTAATTGTATGTTTGAACCTAGTTAATTAGGTGTTAAATTGTGGGTTCAATGGAAGATTGTGAGAATTCAAGTGAGGGTTTGTGAATTGAAGTTAGGGTTTTGAGTAATGAGGTTATGGTTGTGTGATATATTTAAAATGTTAATGCTATGATAAAACTAATCTAGTTGCCAGTTTACTAATTGTTGCTTGTAAATTGTTAAAATTGGATTTTTAGCAAACTAGGTTTTGATAATTAATTTAAAATGTGAGATTAAAATATGGTTAAGGTTTTCATCACATCATTAACAATATAATGGGTAGTTTGGTATTTTAAGACATGTAAAATATAAGTTAGTTTCTAGTTTGCTAATTGTTATTTTAAAAATTGTCCAAATCATATATTTTGTAAACTAGATTTTTAGAATTTTGACAATAAGTGAGATTAAAAATCTAGTAATAATTTGGGTGGCTTAGTTAAGATTTTTAGTGAGCATTGTAGCCACTAGAATTATTAAAACAACTAGATTTGAACTAAATTAGAAATTGTTGCTTACTAGAGTTTCGGAAAAATAGCTTTTAAAGCGAATTTGAAGTTTTGATGATTTAAACCTTATTTCATATTATAATTAGTGTTTTGTGAATGTGCAAATGGGTACTTTGGGGTTTTTCTCGATCAATCGGCGTTTGTACACCAATGTCGAGAGTTATTTGGTTCTTTTGCATGAGCGGGCCATAGGTTTTGACCTATGTGAGATTTGTGTGTCATTGGGTCATGAGTTGGATTTTAATACGATACGATGTATTATGACATGTAGGTACCCTCACGAGGACTTCGAGACGACAAGCAAGCGCGTGGCGACATCGGCATCGGCAAGCGAAGATCAAGGTGAGTATATATATATATCTACGGGGAGAAGTCGGGTGGATGGCGTATATCACCCCCGCAATGTCGTAAGAAATGATATGTTATGATTTAGATATACTTAAATGTGTTATTGAGGGATATGAACACTTAGCGAGAAAAGCTTTAGAAGATCACGAGTTAGTGTTAGAGAGAATTGAGGAAAGTGATTTAGTTGGTTTCATAGTCGCGAAACCTAGAGTAAGGTTGTTACCCATAAACATACACGCACGGGATATGGGTTTGGGTGTATACGTTATATGTATATAGATAGATGTAGATGCGTGGGTTTATATATATATACATATACGTATACATGGATGATGAGGATTTTATATGGTATTTGGAGACGAGTCGATGAGATTACGTATGGTGCCATGAGATCGGTGATGTGATTTGGTTCGTATTATGAGACACGACATGATATTAGCGGATTGATGGGCGATGTGTATTCACACACACTCGTACATATATGTTGATGATATTAGTATTGTACTAGACTTAGATCAGTATCCCCTGTTCACGATATGTGATGATAAGGATATCAGATGAGTAAGGAAATAAATATGATATTTGACCCGTACCTAGATTTGGGATGCCGTACGATAGATTTACCGTAGGAGATATAATTATGATGTTAGATCCGCACACTTGACTCGAGGATGTCGTGTATATATTGTATCGTACGTGATACTATTGAGGCGAGATCACTGACTACTAGATATATTTATAGGTCAACTCAGACCTAGGAGGATTTCCTTACCCTTTTGACTGGGCTCGAGTCGTACTTGTTTTCAAATGCAGTGAATTGTGAGTTCACTAAAATACCAAACTGTATGACTCGTTTATTGGGTAGGTTTATTCTTCAGTGTTGCTGTTACTACATCACTTTCTGTATATTCATGATGTTTCTTCGCATTGCATGCTTATACTTGTGTTATCTGAAATTATTATGAAACCCTGCTGTCAGGACACCGACACCTTTACCGATGATGCGTATGCTCCACATACACTTGCTTTCCGGTTCACACACATCATCATCGGTAATTGCCATGTCACGTACACTTTAAAGAATACTATTTCATTGACATAGCCTGCTAGCTGATAGTTGCAATATGCTATAGCTTTCATATGCTAGTCTAACTATTGCATTCATTGCATGATATCAGATGCATTCATATATTCATTGGTTATGCAGTATTATGGAGATTTATGCCGGTTTTCACTTTTATTGACATGGTGGTTTGATGATTTCGGATCCTTCTTGAGATTTTTCTGGATTTGGAAACCGCATGTGAAAATTTATTTAAACTGATGAATTGTTTTAAAGAGAAAGATGCGGTTTTCCTTGATATGATGAGTATTGTCCACCATGATGTTTTCTTGGTTCTGAGATGGTTTTCGAGACCCGATTCGAGGAGTTGGATGAACCGTCTGCGGGTACATGGTGGACCCAGTATGGTACCCTGGGGCAAGAAGCTCGAGTTGTAGACGATGAGCCCGGCAGGGGCAGACTGCCTACCGGTGATTGTTTGGTTCGGCGGATATCCGGAGGATACCGTTCGTGGTCATGTGGTTGATGATATGGGTCGATCCGGACTGACGGAGCCCGAGATATTGGGATATTGAGATTTGAGACACTGAGATTTTGAGATATTGGGATTCATGTTTTGTGTCGATACTTGACACTGATTTCTCTATTGATTTCATTGATGATATTCGATTTATATACATACAGGAATCTCATTAAATAAAGAAAACAGTTGTCTCACTCGTGATGTATTCTGTTTCCATTCATAATGCATTCATACATCATATACCTGATATGTTTCTATCTGAGGCACTGACACGAGCATGTAGTATTGAACTTATATGTAGATGGATCAGGATATTATTTGAGGATATTACTTGATATGACCTAAGATGCGTCATACATGCGATTCTGCTCTGTGATGTTTTCTACTCACGAGTTTGCAACTCACCACCGTTGTGCCACAGTTCCTTGCAGGTTTTACCGTACAGGTTTCGTTGCGGCTTTTCTGGCACACTGCTACCATTTCGAGTGATTTCTTTGGTAGGTTGGTTCACTCGCATCGTGACCACCATTGTATATTTGTTATTTTAGTTGTATCTAGTAAAACTCCATCAACCGGACTTGTATATTATTTTCAGACTTAGAAAACCAGTTGTTGTTATTTCAACCTTAGAATCGCGCGTTGTATTATTATGGTTTTCATGTTGATTTTGAGTTTCTTTTGAGTTTTGATCCTCGCCCTTCGGCGTTGTATATTATATTGCTTGCGTGGTTGTAACCGTCGATTGACGAAGAGCTAGCTTCCGCTTGGGGATGCCTTTTTTCTGACATACCCAAAATAATTTTTCGACCACAAAAAAATTTCGACAGAAACTCAGAAATTGAAAATGCGGTTTCGGAAATTTTGATTGATCGATGTTTTAAACATGTTAGAACAAGCTAGTAAAGGTTAATGGTGTGGTTCTGATACCATGTAAATCTACGGTAGCGCCCCGGCCGTCGATCCGAGGCCAAATGCGGAAACGAAAACCTTTTCATAAACTTGAAACCGACGCTAACGCAGACTTTAATCCCGGATCGAACCATTAACATTAACTAGCAACCAGAGAAAGGTTAGAAAGTGGCTATTCCGATCGATCCGTATCCTTCAGTCTTTGGCCACCATCCCAAGCTCCCCGCGGCATCTCCGATCTCCGGTCTCCATGTCGGAAGGGCACCACATCGATGATTCCTTTTACGGGCTCCCGCTTCGAACCGAAGCAACTTGGACATGAAGTTTGCTAGCCGACGTGTCCAAGGTGAAGTAGAGAATGTGTGTGATAACTTTGTCTCAAGCATCCATTGATTCTCAAATGAGAGTGTATGGATGGAGGTTGAAGATGAAGCCATGGTGGATGTTGTGAGCAAGAAGAAGAAGGATAAGAGAAGAGGCTTTTCTTTTCTTAATGTGTTGGATTCATAATGAGAGCAAGAATAAGAATCCAAGAGCTAACCCTTTTTTCATGGCTGCCCTCCTTCTCTCCTCTTATCAATTCAACACATTAAAGCAATCCAAAATGTGATATATGCACAATTAAAGAGACCATGAGTCACTAGATTGCATGTGTCACAATAAATGCACCTCATGATGAAATCCACTCACAATTTCCACCATTTGTAAACATTAACCTAAATGTTTACAACAATAAAAAGATATGGCAACATCTAAAGTAAACTCGTGACGGATTACAAGGATACCCCTCATCTGTATATACATACCTGCATCCGCATTCCAACTGAATGCAAATGCGATGAGACTAAAGTAATCCAACAAATCTAATACTAGGATTCGGCTTAAACCAAAGCCCACTAGTATGATCCGTCCGATCATGATCTGTGCACGACTGCACGTATATGATCGAACCCTGCCATAATACCATACGACCTCTACAACGTTTCATCCAAAACGTGAGAAACTGTCTGTGGGGAACTCTAAAGACTCGTCAATACACTGGCTGTGGATTTAACCACTAGCACGTCAGTGGTACTAGCTGTACGTAACGGGCCACCAGGTATTGACCAAAAGGGAGGTTGATGAGCGAACTCATCCTGACACCCTACTGAGCCTGTCAGTGACAATATCCGTACAGTCCGGTACGTTCGTCTATGAGTATCGCATGTCGGGCCTAGGGGGTTGGTAAAAGCCAGACCCCCAAAAGCGGTACAAGTCATGTCGGAGTGTAGCCCAGAACACCCTGAGATACTCTACTAGAATACCTACCAGTAAATCTCCTTCCTTGGCCAAGGACTTCGTGTAATGGTTCCCCTAGACACAGCGTGATTTCACCCCCAATACCGGGAGAGACGAAACCCCTGCCGATTCGCTCACTGCCTCCATGTGGTTCGGGACTGTACCTAACTAAAACCTGTTTGCACGACTCCTTTGAGCCGTGTTAGGGTAGTAATCAAAGCACAGTGGAAACTTACACGAGACAAATGACGATCTCAGGTCGATAGACTAACCTGTACACATGTCACCGGGGAACTGCTATCTGACGTCAGGTATAATACTAACTAGCATGTTCCCGACGAGTCCTGTCCGGTGTACTCATAACCAATGAGCACATGTATACATCTTAGGTGAACCAACTGACACCAATGGCTTGTGAGACCGGCCACCGCCCCTCGTCGGGGTCTCGACTGTATACACTAGTCTACTCTGGAGTATCGATGCCCTGTCTCGAAACTCCCTCGACTAGGGACCTTTTAAGGATGTGCTTATAGACCCCAGCTCCCATGTATATGTTCGCCATCATACTGCTGGCAGTCAAGCAAGAATCCTAAGGGCTCCATCAACGCACTATAGTGATCTGTAACATCACCTAAAGCATGTACATGATGATAAAGATAAACCGGATAGCATACTATCATCACGAATAAGACTGTCCTACCGGCATAGGTCCTCCCTCAATCATTGCAATCACGTGCCTGCGATCCAATAACTGACTTTGAGGGCACTATATCCAACAATCTCCCACTTGCACTCAAGGCTAATTATTGCGATGTCGCATACTCACAGCCTGTGTGATACCGAACACCCAAATCCTCTACTGATCAGTCTCACAAAGCCCGTTTGTGAAACTATTGCGTTCAAGGAATAGCCTCAGTGAGTGGATCCGCCCTGATGTTTCTTTCTGTGTCTCTCTTAATCTCTAGTTCGCGGAGAAAGCTATCTCCCGAAATGAGCAATACCTGTCTTAGAATATGTCTGGATATCTGATGGGACCTAGTTCATAAATGAACTCCAAATCCAAACTTCTTAGACTGTATCGTCAACTGAACCTAATCAGTATCCTGCGCCATGCCTCCCTCAGTATCCGCTTGGACCACCTGTCCAAACTACTGCCCCTCGTCAGAGGGAAAACTATAACTCTGACAGTCATTCTGTCATCCTGGTCACCTTGGAAGCCTGGAATGATAACCGTCTCCCGAAGGAGGCTGCCATTATCAGATCCCTAGAACATCCACTTATGTTCTAAAACTGCTTCCGATCGTTTCTCCAGGGTTGGATTAATATTAACATATTGCATCTCGTGCAAAAACAACATCTGGTGTGGTACTTGACATCTCATGATCAACTCAACTGCCTAAGCAAGTGATCTGCCAATCATGCACATCCCTCTCCCCTTTAGTCTGTAAGACACCTTTAGAGAGGGTGACTCCATCACCTGCAGGTACACTACCATGCTTGGAGTCGTCCAATCTAAAGCACCTTTAGAATGCTGTCTAAGTACCCAGATTGGAAAACTCCCCAAATCTAGATCTAAAACCATAGATCTAGTAACCAGAATGCCTGATATAATATCCAAATCCTATGTGGAGAAACCACTGTGTGACAACCACAGTATAACCGATCGTAGTATAGGAATTTTACTTCCTACTCTGCGTATGTCATCCAAATACCAAGACATCACACCCTACTACCTTCTTATCAGATCTATCCCCTATTCTGATGAAGTCAAACCTATGACTGTCACATCAGAAATAGATGTTCTATCTCCGCTATATTCGCTTTAGTCTATAAATAGACATAAGCCACTTGTCCACTATGCTTCCGCTGCTCCCACTGGCTATGACAACCCTCTGACAGAATAATATACACGTGCACTTCTAAAGCCAGTTCAGAACGACGCTATACTCATCCTCCTGCCGGGTCTCATAGCTTGGAACAACAGCAGTGTCATGTCTGGGTAAACAAGAACCTCCCTGTCACCGTCTTTGAGCATACCGAAGTACCTCTCGAGTGCCTGAGCTTACCTACCATATCTGCGGAGTGGCCAATGGAATGTCAATCCAGATTGAATCTTTAGGTCCTATTAAATTTTCAGTAATCGTTTGCGGTTCTGGAATCACTTCCAGTTCTACCATGCTCCCACTACTGTTTTCTGAAAAAGTCTATTTTACTAAAACTGTGGCGAGTCAAGAACAATATCACCATTGATCATCCAGATGGTAGAAAGTTAACCCTCATCATAGCCCGGGTTAACCCACAAACAGCCATTACAGAAACGTGCCTTGAGTTATCCAGAGTCTGGTTTTAAGCATAAGCCGGACAAACCTTAACATCGTTAAGATATGAACCGTTCTATATCCAATATAGAAACAGAGGCACTGATTTAATTGGAACCAGATTCAAATCATGCAGCTGTCTCCAGTGCATGTCAACTAAATAGAGAGAGGCCGATCAGCATTACTCAACTTAGGACTGCATCCAAATATGAGTAACCTGAAAGAGAAACAAGTTTCTCAAAAACCATTACTATCAACTGAATACCATACACAAGTATCTACATTTTCGATCACTTTGAAGAATCCCGATACTTGCAACACCCGGTTCTCTACTTTACTCTTATACCTATAACTTTTCAAAACTATGACCTTGTGTTTCTACAAAACACTTGTCTAGAAACTAGTGAAGTCATAAGTAAACCGAATATAGTACGAGGACCAATCCCTCTGTCCAAATGGACACAGGACAACATACAATACTTTGTATAAGTCCGCTGAGTTGAATAACTCAAACCCTGTGCATCGTAGGTTGAAAACTGTACTATGGTTATGAAGAATTACACCGCTGTTTAATGCTCCTTACCTAACCATCCACTGATATAGGTAAATGTCATGGACATAATTTCAAAAATTTATATCTCACTTTATAAAAATAAACGTACAGATATATCAATTTGAAATTAGTGCATAACAACGGATATTCAAAACCAAATATTTGCCGTCCGGCAAAAACCCAGGCGATTTCCTCAAATATCACCAATTACAACGAATCCCGATATAATGAGGATGATCACCTAATTCCCAATAACTTACTCCCACTCATCATCTGTAAAACCATACAGATGTGAGAATCATACCTGGTTAATACATACCCTGTAGCAAGTGTCTAATTGGGAAATCAGTTTTCTATTAACAATGCACAGTGAAACTGAAACATGAAAATGTTTCGAAGGGGTATCTGGGTATTCCTAGTAATGCCTCTTCCATTATCAGATTCAAAACTGTAACCGTATATTTCTTTTACCATCTCTCCAAATCCCTTTATTTGTCTTTAGTCGCTACCTTCTGCACACTGTCGTTAGGCTAAATGGTTTTCTTCCTTCCCTACCGTTCGGCACCAGCCTATGGTTTGGAAGAAGACTATCCAATAAGAGTAATAGGTGTACTGTCCTAATCCTAGGAGCACTCGTAACCTGAGAGAAGGTAAAGATGAAAGACAACTGAACAAACCATATTCTTATTTCTCCTGAACCAGAATCCATCCCCGAACTGGAACAAGTTCCTTCGAGTTCGTATATAACCATACGATGGAGTATCCAAATAACTGTGGATCTTCGTAGTGATACGGAGTGTTCTGGAGAAATACAAAGGTGAAGTAGGAGTGGCGATGAAATACTTGGTTTGGTCGTGAATAGCAGTCGTAATTTACTTTGCCCTCTTTCTAATCCCTTTATTTTGTCTTTACTTATTATCTTCTGTACACCTCACTTAGGCTGATTAGTTTTCTTCCTTCCCCACCTTTCGGCACCTGCCTATGGTTTGGAAGAAGACTATCCAATAAGCATAATAGGTGTACCGCCCTAATCCAAGGAACACTCGCAACCTGAGAGAAGGTAAAAGCAAAAGACAACTGAATAGTCCTATTCATTTTCTCCAAAACCGAAAACCATTCTCGAATCTGGAACAAGTTCCTTCGAGTTCGTATATAACCATGCGTTGATTTTATCCAATGGAAGTGGACGTTCGTAGTGACACGAAATGTTCCGGAGAAAAAAGGGTAAAAGTAGGAGTGGCAATGAGGTATGCAACTCTGACAATCTAAAAGCCAGTGTTTTTAATAAGGTTCGGTTAACTTGGTCACTGAGTCATAGTCTAGGGTCAGGCCATGGTCGCTGCCAAAGAGAGAGAGAGAAGAAACACACCGTGTGTACTCTAACCTAGATCAGAATGGTTACCAATTTATCTAATCAGGAAACCTCCCACTGTAACCTCAAATTCTCCTCCAAACCTGAAAGAAGAATTAGTTGGGATCACCCGATGAGTAAACCAACTCATCAGTGGGAATCGGGATCCAACTATCATCGCATGATAATGTGATGGAATCCACTCACGTTATCACACTCCAGAAGGTATGCGCATGCTTGGTAAGTTTCAGTTTCTTTAGAAACTCCCGATGTTGCTCTTATGACCTTGACTTTGGCCAACAAATCATAAGTCACATGTCAAGTTCTACCCGTCATTATCCAGGTTAATTTGAACCCACCCGTACCAACCCTTGACTTTGGCCAACAAAGCAGTACGACTGTTCCAAACCAACGCATCTATCTATGCAACAGAAAGGTAACAAATAGCTACCATACACTATGCCTTGACTTTGGCCAACATACATAGCATGAATACTAAGTACTACCCGTCTGAAATGACGGAGGGCTACGAATGGTTTTTGACGAAAAACCTTTAACGTAATGAACTTGAATCGTTGAAGGAACCGGATAGCTTTTTATAAAAATATAGTGGCGAAAACCTTTGCTAAAGAGGTCACTCTCGGTGAAGGGATTTCGGCTCTTTCCCCATAGAATGAGGTGCAGGATATTCCAACTGAATACCGCGATGCAAAGCAAAAAGTAATCGACTATAGTGAAGTTATTACCCTGACGCAAACTTCTGCCCAAGAGGTCACTCCCGGTGAAGGGATCTCGACCCTTGCCTCGTCGACTGAGGTGCTGGATATTCATAACCGAATACCACTGTGCAAAACAGAAGTGAACGTCCTTGTAATAACAGCTTTTTGAAAAATATTCCAACAACATCAGAATAGGTTTGTTTAGCTTACATTGATCCGAATCAATGTAGTCCCATCAATTGATCACACCACAAAA
Organism: Agapanthus africanus; assembly: GCA_030015575.1. Classification (NCBI taxonomy): domain Eukaryota; kingdom Viridiplantae; phylum Streptophyta; class Magnoliopsida; order Asparagales; family Amaryllidaceae; genus Agapanthus; species Agapanthus africanus. Next base: position 385,493,467 of record CM057345.1, on the reverse strand, counting down.
GAACGAAAATATGATGTACGTATATGCCATCCCCATTCGCCACTGGGTCCCGTCATCACCCGTTAGGTTACTTAACTAACGACAGAGCGGGGACTGGACTAGCGCGGGTGTAAAACATATACAACATCTACTAGTATATATATCAATATATAATAATCGCTCAAGGCGTGAAAAAAATGCAACATCACAGAGAGTAATAAGCATCACAGAACAATACAGATAATCTGGGAGCCCTGGGTTTCATAGAGCCACAACTGAAACCCGACGTTCCCCTGGTCATGTGGATAGCCTGTGCAATGAAATCCTAGACCCCTACGGGTGCGGCAAGTTACCCGCCAAAACCTGAACTGAGGCAACCCCCTTCAACAAAGTGAATGGACCACCCAACACTTCACGGAATCTGGTAACTTGGGCACCCCTCCTTGGGTTAACCTATACCCCCTACGAGTGCGGCGAATAGCCCGCCAATTCTAGAGTGAAGCCCCCTCCGTCTCAAAGCCATGAGATGCGGGCTCGTTGCCCTCTAGAACCCAACTATCCGTGCACCCCACCGCGGGGTAGTCCTAGTACAGAAAAGAAAAAATATGTACAACGAATGCATCGACCTCAACCCGGTCGTGCCCCAAAAGAATAATATACAAACAGGCAGTGACGGCAGTCCACATGTCGGACGTTCGCCCCGCAATATCAAATGTACAAATAAAACTAAACTGTACTAATATTGCACCAAGCTATCCACCACGACAAATCCGCAACATCACAGCACAACACAGAACATCAACGTGAATGTCATGTTCGCAAATCCGTCTAAAAGGGCTATAGCAATTAGACAAGATTTATCGTTCGAATGACATTCACGGTCACAAATAGTAATGTAAGTACTGCGAACTAACTTATTTAAAATTTCGATCGACAAAATTTCCCGAAGTGGGCCCCAAGTACAACTGCAGCACTCAAAATAGTCTGGGCCAAAACTAAAAAATTCCAGAAACCACATTTTCACACAAAAGACCAGCATAAGAAAAATAGTGCACTGAAGCCACATAACAGCGGCGGAACCGCGGCCAAAATGTGGTTATTGCCGCGGTTCCGCGGCGTTACTGTGGATTCACGCTACCAAATTTCTACAGAGGTCTTAAAAAAGCCTGCCTGATTTTCTGACATACCCAAAATAATTTTTCGACCACAAAAAAATTTCGACAGAAACTCAGAAAATGAAAATGCGGTTTCGGAAATTTTGATTGATCGATATTTTAAACATGTTAGAACAAGCTAGTAAAGGTTAATGGTGTGGCTCTGATACCATGTAAATCTACGGTAGCGCCCCGGCCGTCGATCCGAGGCCAAATGCGGAAACGAAAACTTTTCATAAACTTGAAACCGGCGCTAACGCAGACTTTAATCCCGGATCGAACCATTAACATTAACTAGCAACTAGAGAAAGGTTAGAAAGTGGCTATACCGATCGATCCGTGTTCTTCGGTCTTTGGCCACCATCCCAAGCTCCCCGCGGCATCTCCGATCTCCGGTCTCCTCATCGGAAGGGCACCACATCGATGAATCCTTTTACGGGCTCCCGCTTCGAACCGAAGCAACTCAGACACGAAGTTTGCTAGCCGACGTGTCCAAGGTGAAGCAGAGAATGTGTGTGATAACTTTGTCTCAAGCATCCATTGATTCTCAAATGAGAGTGTATGGATGGAGGTTGAAGATGAAGCCATGGTGGATGTTGTGAGCAAGAAGAAGAAGGAAAAGAGAAGAGGCTTTTCTTTTCTTAATGTGTTGGATTCATAATGAGAGCACGAATAAGAATCCAAGAGCTAACCCTTTTTTCATGGCTGCCCTCCCTCTCTCCTCTTATCAATTCAATACATTAAATCAATCCAAAATGTGACATATGCACAATTAAAGAGACCATGAGTCACTAGATTGCACGTGTCACAATAAATGCACCTCATGATGAAATCCACTCACAATTTCCACCATTTGTAAACATTAACCTAAATGTTTACAACGACAAAAAGATATGGCAACATCTAAAGTAAAAATGTGACGGATCACAAGGATACCCCTCACCTGTATATACATACCTGCATCCGCATTCCAACTGAATGCAAATACGATGAGACTAAACTAATCCAACAAATCTAATCTAGGATCCGACTTAAACCAAAGCCCACTAGTATGATCCGTCCGATCATGATCCGTGCACGACTGCACGTATATGATCGAACCCTGCCATAATACCATACGGCCTCTACAACGTTTCGCCCGAAACTTGAGAAATTGTCTGTGGGGAACTCTAAAGACTCGTCAATACACTGGCTGTGGATTTAACCACTAGCCCGTCAGTGGTACTAGCTGTACGTAACGGGCCACCAGGTATTGACCAAAAGGGAGGTCAATGAGCGAACTCATCCTGACACCCTACTGAGCCTGTCAGTGACAATATCCGTACAGTCCGGTACGTTCGTCTATGAGTATCGCATGTCGGGCTTAGGGGGTTGGTAAAAGCCAGACCCCCAAAAGCGGTACAAGTCATGTCGGAGTGTAGCCCAGAACACCCTGAGATACTCTACTAGAATACCTACCAGTAAATCTTCTGCCTTGGCCAAGGACTTCGTGTAATGGCTCTCCTAGACACAGCGCGATCTCACCCCCAATACCGAGAGAGACGAAACCCCTGCCGATCCGCTCACTGCCTCCATGTGGCTCGGGACTGTACCAAACTAAAACCTGTTTGCATGACTCCTTTGAGCCATGGTAGGGTAGTAATCAAAGCACAGTGGGAACTCACACGAGACAAATGATGATCTCAGGTCGATAGACTAACCTGTACACATGTCACTAGGGAACTGCTATCTGACGTCAGGTATAATACCAACTAGCATATTCCCGGCGAGTCCTGTCCGGTGTACTCATAACCTAATGAGCACCCGTATACATCTTAGGTGAACTAACTGACACCATTGGCTTGTGAGACCGGCCACCGTCCCTCGTCGGTGTCTCGACTGTATACACTAGTCTACTCTGGAGTATCGATGCCCTGTCTCGAAACTCCCTCGACTAGGGACCTTTTAAGGATGTGCTTATAGACCCCAGCTCCCACGTATATGATCGCCATCATACTGCTGGCAGTCAAGCAAGAATCCTAAGAGCTCCATCAACGCGCTATAGTGATCTGTAACATCACCTAAAGTATGTACACGATGATAAAGATAAACCAGATAGCATACTATCATCACGAGTAAGACTGTCCTACCGGCATAGGTCCTCCCTCAATCATTGCAATCACGTGCCTACGATCCAATAATTGACTTTGAGGGCACTATATCCAATAATATTTTGCCTGCATTGATAACTATCGAAGGGATTTCCAAGGAAAGAGCTATAGTCTCAGTATTTATCTACGTGTCCGAGATGACACGAAACTTTTTATAAAGGGAACCCTTCTAAGTTATTTTCAAAATGGCGGAACGTGTTTGTTAAACAGGGGGTATATAGCTATATAGTTATTTTCTTACAATAAACGTCTGCCACTGTGCCGTGATATGCGCATCGCACAGCGACTTGAAAAGGTTTGGCATGCATTTCTTTCAGATGTTTTGATGAGTATACACTAGCGCGTACTATGTACGTGTTATAGTTTTGATGTATATCATGTTGATTTTTGTTTTGGGCTTTGACATTGGTGTCTTCGCCATAACTCTGATGATTGCGGGATGCTAGACGGAGTTTTGATTTTGATCTATATACTCGTTTTCATGTGCATGCAATGCGCTACGATATGTTTTATGTATTTATGATTTCGGAGCCCCGACGAATTGATTGTTTTGCTGAAATGTTTTTATATTTGGGGGGGGGGGTTAATTTAAATTCGGAGACCGAATTTCTTTAACGGGGGAAGATTGTAACGTTTTGAAAATCGTTAGGAGAAATTTTCGATTTTCGGTAAAATAACCGGTGTTTCCCGTAAAAACCCCGATATAATTATTTTTCCACATAAACTTAAATATACCTATTCTAGCTATGTAATTGCTAGTATTTGGTGTTTATTGAGTCACTTGTAAAATTCTAGTTGACTGAATTTTTTTCCGAAATTAATTATTTTAATATTATTTTAAGCCGTCACTAATACATTTAATTAGTGATAATTACAGATTAGAATGGGTTAATACAAATTTTGTGCATCATGACACATTAAACCAAAATTTAACATGTTGTTTTTGAAATGAAAAGAAATTTTTTAAGATGGTTTAGAAAATGTAAAAGAAAAAGCTTAAATAAAATATAATAAACAAAGGGGTATGTAGCATGTTGATTTGGGTTTTCTTTACATGGAAATTTCCTCACTCACTCATCCAAATGCCCCCTCCCAAGCTTGGCCGAACCAGCAGCCTTGGCAGCCTTCAATCCCCACTCATTTGCCCCACTTCATTAAAAAGAAAAGAAATTGAAAAGGGATAGAATATAGAATGAAGTATGAGGTGTGGATATATATTGTATTTGGACCTTTCTTGAGTTGACCAAGACCATACCCACTCATATCTCCCTCCCCCAATCTGGCTGAAACCCCCTTGGCAGTAGCCCCCTCCCAATTCTTCTCCACTTCATTGCAAAACCCTCCAAAATTTCATCAGAAATCCAAATCAAAAACCTCATAAACTCCAAATCCAATCTCTACCCATTATCTCTTTGCCCAAGCTAGCGTAGATCTTGGAGGAAAGTTGGCATTTTGGAGGCTATGATCTTCATGTTTGATCTCTTGATCATGAGGTATAAAGTTTCATCCAAATTTGTTACTTGTTAATTATATGTTTGAACCTAGTCAATTAGGTGTTAAATTGTGGGTTTAATGGAAGATTGTGAGAATTCAAGTGAGGGTTTGTGAATTGAAGTTAGGGTTTTGAGTAATGAGGTTATGGTTGTGTGATGTATTTAACATGTTAATGCTATGCTAAAACTAATCTAGTTGCCAGTTTACTAATTGTTGCTTGTAAATTGTTAATATTGGATTTTTAGCAAACTAGGTATTGATAATTAATTCAAAATGTGAGATTAAAATATGGTTAAGGTTTTCATCACATCATTAACAATAAAATGGGTAGTTTGACATTTTAAGACATGTAAAATGTAAGCTAGTTTCTAATTTGCCAATTGTTATTTTAAAAATTGTCCAAATCATATATTTTGTAAACTAGATTTTTAGAATTTTAAAAATAAGTGGGATTAAAAATCTAGTAATGATTTGGGTGGCTTAGTTAAGATTTTTAGTGAGCATTGTAGTCACTAGAATTGTTAAAACAACTAGATTTGAACTAAATTGGCAATTGTTGCTTACTAGAGTTTCGGAAAAATAGCTTTTAAAGCAAATTTGAGGTTTTGATGATTTAAACCCTATTTCATATTATAATTAGTGTTTTGTGAATGTGCAAATGGGTACTTTGGGGTTTTTCTTGATCAATCAGCGTTTGTATGCCAATGTCGAGGGTTATTTGGTTCTTTTCCATGAGCGGGCCATAGGTTTTGACCTATGTGAGATTCGTGTGTCATTGGGTCATGAGTCGGATTTTAATGCGATACGATGTATTATGACATGTAGGTACCCTCACGAGGACTTCGAGACGACAAGCAAGTGCGTGGAGACATCGGCATCGGCAAGCGAAGATCAAGGTGAGTAGATATATATCTACGGGGAGAAGTCGGGTGGATAGCGTATAGAACCCCCGCAATGTCGTAAGAAATGATATGTTGTGATTTAGATATACTTAAATGTGTTATTGAGGGATATGAACACTTAGCAAGAAAAGCTTTAGAAGATCACGAGTTAGTGTTAGCGCGAATTGAGGAAAGTGATTTAGTTGGTTTCATAGTCGCGAACCTAGAGTAAGTTTGTTACCCATACACATACACGTACGGGATATGGGTTTGGGTGTATACGTTATATGTAAATAGATAGATGTGGATGCATGGGTTTATTTATATATACATATACGTATACATGGATGATGAGGATTTTATATGGTATTTGGAGACGAGTCATTGAGATTAGGCATGGTGCCATGAGATCGGTGATGTGATTTGGTTCGTATTATGAGATACGACATGATATTAGCGGATTGATGGGCGATGTGTATTTACACACACTCGTACATATATGTTGATGATATTAGTATTGTACTAGACTTAGATCAGTACCCCCTGTTCACGATATGTGATGATAAGGATATCAGATGAGTAATGAAATAAATATGATATTTGACCCGTACCCAGAATTGGGATGCCGTACGATAGATTTACCGTACGAGATATAATTATGATGTTAGATCCGCACTCTTTACTCGAGGATTTCGTATATATATATTGTATCGTATGTGATACTATTGAGGCGAGATCACCGACTACTAGATATATTTATAGGTCAACTCATACTTAGGTGGATTTCCTTACCCTTTTGACTGGGCTCGAGTCGTACTTGTTTTCAAATGCAGTGAATCATGAGTACTTTAAAATACTAAACTGTCTGGCTCGTATATTGGGTAGGTTTATTCTTCAGTGTTGCTATTACTACATCATTTTCTGTATATTCATGATGTTTCTTCGCATTGCATGCTTATACTTGTGTTATCTGAAATTATTATGAAACCCTGCTGTCAGGATACCAGCACCATTACCGATGATGCGTATGCTCCACATACACTTGCTTGCCGGCTCACACACATCATCATCGGTAATTGCCATATCACGTACACTTTAAAGAATACTATTTCATTGACATAGCCTACTAGCTGATAGTTGCAATATGCTATAGCTTTCATATGCTAGTCTAACTATTGCCTTCATTGCATGATATCAGATGCATTCATATATTCATTGGTTATGCAGTATTATGGAGATTTATACCGGTTTTCACTTTTATTGACATGGTGATTTGATGATTTCGGATCCTTCTTGAGATTTTTCTGGATTTGGAAACCGCATGTGAAAGTTTATTTAAACTGATGAATTGTTTTAAAGAGAAAGATGCGGTTTTTCTCGATATGATGAATATTTTCCACCATGATGTTTTCTCGGTTCTGAGATGGTTTTCGAGACCCGATTCGAGGAGTTGGATGAACCGTCTGCGGGTACATGGTGGACCCGGTATAGTACCCCGGGGCAAGAAGCTCGAGTTGTAGACGATGTGCCCAGCAGGGGCAGACTGCCTAACGGTGATTGTTTGGCGCGGCGGATATCCGGAGGATACCGTTCGTGGTCGTGTGGTTGATGATATGGGTCGATTTGGACTGACGGAGCCCGAGGTATTGGGATATTGAGATATTGAGATTTGAGACACTGAGATATTGAGATATTGAGATTCATGTTTTGTGTCGATGCTTGACACTGATTTCTCTGTTGATTTCATTGATGATATTCGATTTATATACATATAGGAATCTCATTAAATAAATAAAACAGTTGTCTCACTTATGATGTATTCTGTTTCCGTTCATAATGCATATACCTGATATGTTGCTTTCTGAGGCACTGACACGAGCACGTAGTATTGAACTTATATGTAGATGGATCAGGATATTATTTGAGGATATTACTTGATATGACCTAGGATGCCTCATACATGCGATTTCTGCTCTGTGATGTTTTCTACTCACGAGTTGGCAACTCACTCCCGTTGTGCCACAGTTCCTTGCAGGTTTTGCCGTACAGGTTTCGTTGCGGCTTTTCTGGCACACTTCTCCCATTCCGAGTGATTTCTTTGGTAGGTGGGTTCACTCACATCGTGACCACCATTGTATATTTGTTATTTCAGTTGTATCTAGTAAAACTCTATCAACCAGACTTGTATATTATTTTCAGACTTAGAAAACCAGTTGTTGTTATTTCGACCTTAGAGTCGCACGTTGTATTATTATGGTTTTCATGTTGATTTTGAGTTTCTTTTGAGTTTTGATCCTCGCCCTTCGGCGTTGTATATTATATTGCTTGCGTGGTTATGACCGTCGATTGACGAAGAGCTAGCTCCCGCTTGGGGATGCCTTTTTTTCATTTCGTATACTATACATGTTGTACCCCGTTTGGGGCCAGTATTTACAAAGGAAACTCTGCCGAAATTTTCAGAAAAGACTTGATGTTTTAAAAGACGCATAATTCGGCTTATGCTATTAAAACTTCTTGCTTTAAAATTGGTTTTTCCTTCACTTTACTGCTTTACTTGGTTTGGATTTCTGGGTTTTGGCTTACTTAGATTACGTACGCCTCGAGACGTTTCGTAGTTTAAGTGTCGGTCATGTTCCGTACTTTTCGGGTCATGACACATATGGAGTACAAGGTCCCGTCAAAACCCACGGGACAATGGCAACGGATATTTAGGTTAGGTGTATTATAGTGATCGTCTCATTCCACTTCTAATTCATTTCGTACCAGTCTACCCCTTAAAAAACCCCGTAATGTATAATGTGTTGTTTGTAATGATTTGTTGTATAAGACTTGCTAAAACCATAGTATAAGTTGTTCATGTAAACGGATAAGGATGTAAACGGATAGTCATGTAGTCAAGTCAAGATATATCCATGGTCCGGTTAATTCAAGTCATGTTGATGTTGTTCCGGTATAGTTCCGGTATTCATGTTCAAGTTCAAGTATAGATTGGATTCATGTTGTGTTGGAGTTAAGATTGGATTGAGTTCATACTTAGATAATATTCAGATTAGACTGAGACTCAGATTGAGTCAGGCATTTAAACAGAGTTTGATTCCTGAATTAGGTTTTAGAGTTATCGGTAACTGCTGCATATGGACGGCAGGATTTATGACTTTTTCCAAGCCAATTACCATTGATAACCCCGTTTTAGTTTTCTACCTTAAATAGGCAAGCACCCACTTTCTCTGGCTCTCTGAGGCTCAAGAGAATTGGTCCCGCTTAAAACTATATTTACTAGAGTCCTTAATGTAAATTAATATAACTTGAGGGGGTTTTATGAAAAATAGTTTTAGTATACTTTCAAAATAATTCTCAAGTATTTATTTATCGTATTTAGGGTTTTCATGAATGTAACTTTTAAAAGTGAGGTATTCTAGTGAATAAATAACTAGTTGAATATTTCATGGTATTTTTGTGTAAATTTGACTTGTATGGATTCTTGATGGTATTTTCATGGAAATGTAATTCTTTTCTTTTGTTTAGAAAAAAACATGGAATTTATTATATATTTAAAATAGATGAGTTGATAATATTTATATATAATTATTAAAAATAAAATTTATTTATTAAATAGAAAATCACGTTTTTCTTAAAAATTGTATTAAAAATTCCATCGAGATCGTATGCTCTGTGAGGAGGTCCGCATCTCGCTCTACTAGTCCCGAGGATGTGCGATAACCCACACCATCCCGATCGGGTTCCCCAAAATGGGTTGTAGAGGCATAATTGCAAGGAATGTAAATAACACAATTTAAAGAATACGGTTTTTAATAGTTTGTGGTATTTTAATGTAAAAGTCGTATTTGTCCTAAAAATATTGTAAAAAGAAAATCGTGCTATGTCATGATGCATGTTGTGAGAGGTAGGTTATTATCTCGTGAGATTTTCTAAAGGTAATATGGGTAAAAATGATAAAAAATGTCATATGTAATTTTATGGTATTTAAACGTAAAAGTGTAATAAAAATTGTTTTACTTGGAGTTTTTATATGAAACTTATTCCTAAATTTTAGTTAATGTTTAACAAGTAATATATAATGATATGGTTAAGTGGTTCTTAAGAGAAAATTGAAATTTAAAAGAGAATAGTATAAGGGTTGGTATAACTCCACTTACCGACGTGATTTGAAAAGAGAACATTTTAAGTTAAGAAGGGGAGAAGAGAAGAGGAACTTACGAGTTTAGAGAAGAGAGGGGAGGTGTAGAAATAGAGTGGTGGCTTCGTGTGCTGGGTTCCTTGGCACGCTCACTAGGTTTTATAAGGCATCGGGTATGCAATTTTAAAAAATCTAGAGAGCAAAGCAAACCAAACCAAGGATCTAACTAGAGAATTAAGGTTAAGCATAAGCATGTAAACAACTTTACACTAAGTGAACAAGGAATACAATCTTTGTAGATCGGTCCTTCACTTCAAAAAGCTCCATGTAGTAGTCTCTTTGCTCCGAGTAGTGGTCTCCCGGACTCTCGTTAGGCTTCACTAGGCGAAAAGAATAAGCTTGCTTGAAGAACTTCGAGGCCGAAGATGATCTACGTCGAAGAATCTCCAACTCAAGCTACCCCTTCACTAATTGAGAATTAGTGAAGTAAACAATCTATACTAAATGGCTAGTCTAGTGTAGATTGATGAAGTAGGAATTTTGCTCACTTTAGAATTATTTTTCTCACTTTTTCTTCACCTCAAGAAAACCCAGAAAGCTCAAAGGAGATGAAGAAGAAGATGAAGTCAAGAATAATTGCTACCATGGGTGAGAAAAATATCATATATGAACTCATGTAGAGACTTAACCATGGCTAAAGACAATGGTTAGGTTAATAAATATGTAGAGTAAAACAAAATTAGTGGACTAAGTCAATGATTTCTACAAGCTTCTCAAAGCATCATGAGCCATGACAAATTCCACCTAATTTTGTTTATCCCTAAATAAATAATTACCCTTAATTATCTAGGTTATGGTATGAGTCTCATACACCCATGTACAATGTATCATCAAGCATGACACAAAGAAATAACACAATAATATATATCACATGTATATTAAATGTACAAGTGAGAAAAAGAAATTCTTAAGTGAGCTAATATTAGTTAATGTATATTAATATATCAAATATATAATCATACATTAATTTATCAAATCAACACTTGATTTAATAATCCGGCTATATCACATATAACCGACTAATATCATTTATATCAACTTATCGAATAAACATTTGATTCGATAACCCGGTTATATCACATATAACTGACCGATATCATATATCGCGAGATAAGAATACGGTATCACATATACGTATTAATCTCGGTCCCACACATATCACATATGTGCCCTACTTCATTTTGCTTGAGCCAGGAAACCTCTGTGTAGGACTCTAAAGACTCGTCAATACGCCGGCAGTAGGTAATAATCATATCAGTTACCCACAAGCCGTCAGTGGTACTAGCTGGAAGTAACGGCTACCCGGGTATTGAACGATCAGAAGATCAACAAGCAAGCCTGCTCATACTCCCGTGAATTCAATATGTAACACTACCGTACAGTCCGGTCTCTTCGTCTGATATGTCGCATATCTAGTCTGGGGGTGGTAAACGTCAGAACCTAAAAACTTGATAATTCATGCCGATATAAGGCTCATAACGGGCCGAGAAACTACTGATAACACTTACCAGTAAATCTCATAATCAGCCATGGCTAGGGACTTCTTGTTATGGCCAATCGAGCACAGTGCAACATCAACCCCCAATACCGGGAGAGACGAAACCCCTCCTATCGCTCATTGCCTTCTTGTGACTCGGGACTGTACCCAAAAACCACCTGTTTGCACGTTCTCTTGAACGTGGTAAGGTGGAAATCAAAGCACAGTGGGAATCACACAAGACTCTGTGACGATCTCGGGTCTATAGACTAACCTGTACCAGTGTCACCAGAGAACTGCTATCTGACGATAGGTATAATACCATCTAGGAGTTCTCGGCGAGTCCTGTTCCGTGTACTTAGTCTCCACTGAGCACTCGTATACAATCTTTGATGTCAAACAGCAATGGATGTGGGATCATCCATCGCCCATCATATGGGTCAAGAAACGTATACGCTAGTCTACTCCGGAATATCGATGCCCTGTCTCGATACACTCTCGACTAGGAACAATTAAAGGATGAACTTATGGACTACCCTGGCCCTACTAGTATGATCTGCATCATAATCCTGGTAGTCAAGTGTACATCCTAAGGGCTTTATCAATATGTGAGAGAAAGACAGTATCACAATACAAGTCTACATGTTAAGATAAAGAGCAACCAGATAGCTTACTATCATATCGAGCAAGAAAGTCCTCTCTATATATGTCCAAGCATTCACTATAATATACAATCATGTACAATAATGACCTCTAGGGCATACATACAACTAACATCGTGGAGTCGCGGGGTCGCCAGAATCGTTGCCGGAAAGTGACCTTGGCTAACTCCACTTATACTCTTCTTTGACTTGGAAAAATTTAAGAATTTTTGACAAAAGATTTCAGAATGAAGAGGGATAGGATATGGGGTTGTATTTATAGGGTAGAATTAGGGTTTTGTGATTGAAGAAAGAATTAAAAAGAGAATTAAAATGCATTAAAATTTGGTTTTAAAGCTTATTTTTAATTCTCTGGTTAATTGCAAGGAAAACAAATAGACTAGGAGTAGTGGGGGTAGGCCAAGGGATTAGCGTTCAGAAATTTAGAGCATTCCTGACGAGGGAAACCGGCGGCGCCGGCCCAAATGACGATCTCGCCGGTCATTTTGGGGGTGCAGGGTCTTGGATGAATGCCATGTGTTCTACTCTGTTCATATAATATTTTCCACATGTTTGTTTTGAGTGACTTTTCATTTTTTTACATGTATTGCACGTGTAAACTTTTGGGCTTCCAAAAATTTTAAAAGAAAAATCAGTAAAAATATATGTGGCTGATGGGATTCGAATACAGGGGCTACGTCATAGTGGTGCAATGTTTTACCAATGAGCTACAAGTGGGTTCTTGCTGTTCACAAAAAAAAATACTTAAAGTATACTCAGTCTTGGAAATAATCCATTCAGTACATTAAGTATAAGAAAATTTTGTACATTAAAACAGAGTCGTTACATTCTACCCTCCTTACAAAAATTTTGTCCTTGAAATTTATAATTATTTAAGGACTAATTTACAAACAAGTAAGGGTATCTTGCATGCATGTCATCTTCTCTTTCCCACATTGATTCTCCTGGTGAATCTTTTCTCCACATCACTCGAACCAAGCTTACTTCCTTGTTCTTAAGTGATTTTACTTTTCTGTCTAGTATTTCAACGGGTAGTTGCTCACATGATAGATCCGTCTGTACAGTGAGTTCGGAGTGATCAAGGATGTGGCTGGAGTTGCTCGCATATCTTCAAAGCTGGGATATATGGAACACGTTGTGCACTCCTTCCAATGAGGGTGGAAGTGCCAAACGATATGTTACTTCTCCGACTCGTTCAAGTATGTCGAACAGTCCAATGTATCTCAGACTTAGATTACCCCTCTTTCCTAAGCGAATCACTCCACGGTTTTGTCACGACCCAAATTTTTGGAACAAGACCGGCACTTAAACCACGTGATGTCATCAGGCGTAATGCAATTCAAGTAAGCCGAAAAACCCAGAAATTTAAACCAAGAGAAGAAGTAAAGTAATAAAGCATTTGCTAAAAACAATTGAAAATCACAAGTTTAAATCTCAAACTTAAATTGTTTTCTTAAAAATTTTGGCAGCACCTCCTTTGTAAAACTAGCCCCGAAACGGGTATAAACACATAATATAAATAAAGCATCCGCAAACGGGAGCAATTCATGCCCAAAGGCGGAACACAACCACCACAAGCATATATATGACGCCGTAGCGAAGAATATGGCAATAAGACTGAAAACATCATAAAAGAGGTAAAGCAACATAAGAAAAGCCGGCTCACACGAGCACGACACCCAGAGTCACATATAATACAATATCGATCCTCACAAACTCATCTCTATGTCAAATACATGAAAGTGGTAGATGGAGAGTACTAGATACAATGAGATATACAATAGATGTATTCGGATAATCGCAAACGTACCTACACCAAACGGCCTCACAGCCAACCGTAGCGGTATCCCCCGAAATAGATACAATAAGGTACCCTGCCGCGACTACTCTTAGGGTCAAGCCTGCAAAACACAGTGGCACAACGGGGGTGAGTTGCCAACTTGTGAATAGTAAATAACATCATACAGATAATCGCAAGTATGCACGAACAACGACAATCTAAAACATGCAATCCGATAGCCTAAGTATGGCAATATGGATATGCAACAAATCATGATCAAGGTACACCATCAGGGTACTACAACTATATGAAACAGTGCATATCAAATAAATCCTGAGTGGGGGATAAAACATAATCATCATCAATGAATCATCATCGTGGAAAAACCGGTGTCCATCAACGACACCCTAAATCCCAATATCTCAGGCGCTATCACTCTGATCGTCCCTCATATCCGTCAATCTCATGGAATCTGAGTGTCCAACATCGACGCTCGAAGCATCATGAAAACCCATGTCCAACATCGATATGTAAATCCATATAACTCGGGCTCCGTCAGTCCGGATCGGCCCATATCCATCTCACGACACCGGTCGGTATCCTCCGGATAACCGCCGGGTCCAAACTATCACCGGTAGGTAGTAGTCCCTCTGCCAGGCTCATCGTATACTGCACAACATACCTTTCTTGTCCCGGGGTACCATACCGGGTCCACCATGAACCCGCAAACGGATCGTCCATCTCCTCGAATCGGGTTTCGAAAACCAATCTCAGAACCGAGAAAACTCATGGTGGACGCATCGAAATATCATATCAAGAGAAACCGGGTTTTCAAAGCAATGCATACTTTCTTTGAAATATAACCACGGTTCTCGAATCCAGAGGTCACATGAAATCAGTATCCAAATGCATAAATCCATGAAATACGATGTATGCAACATAGAACAGTAATATGAGCATATCAAGGGAAAACCGCTCTTTTAAACGTGTCAAGTTTTTAAGGGTGTCTTGCGGTTCCCATTTTCCCCGAAATCAAATGCAACCTCATATAAAAGTGTTTATGTAGCTATAGCAAGGTATGTGTGTATGCATGTATGTATGTATATATGCATGATGCAATTCATATTGGCAATAGAACAAGAATCAACGTCTAACTATTGATAATAATGAAAGCGGTATAATACATATACCCTTAGTAAATTGGTACAAGAATAACCGCCTCAATGTTAATAACGAATGCAGTACAGCATATATGTATATGGTGTGCGTGTCATGGTAATTACCAACGGTGTGTGTGTGGCATACAATTCAGTGCTCGTGCAACATGAACCGTCAGTAATGGTGCAGTGTCCAATAGGTATTAAGTCAATGTACAACAAGTAATGGTATACAAATGATGCTCATGCATAATCAACGTATATGCATATAAACGTGTGGCTATAACACCGAATCTAGCCCTCGATGCTTAACGCCATACGGGCGATTCCCCCGTAGATGTTAAATCTACTCACTGATGATCTCGAGCTAGGTAAATCCAACCACATGTTTTCCCCTCCTCGCAGCGTCCGAAGTCTTTGCCTGCGATCCTATTATCACATAACACAATAACGCGTGGATTTAGCAAACTACCCAATAATATACGAACACAACGCCAATTAACAAATCAGTTTCCCTCAAGCTACAAAGGGTTCGCTTAGCGGCTAAACGCGTACAGCGGCATATCAAAACAAATCCACGACTGCAAGCTACCAGAAACTCTTAAACTAAGTCGGATTAATCGTATCGCACGTTGCCGAAACACTAAAACTAGCTAAGTGGTCCCAGATTTTCCCACACAAAGAATTAGTGAAAGTTGCAAGTTCCACAAGACTAAAAACAACCCCAGAGACCCTACGACCAAGACACGAGACCCCAATCCCTAATCTGGCCGCAATTTGCAGCCAGAACAAATATATTTGCGGCCAAAGGTGTAAGGGGTGGTCTCAGGTTTTTAGGGTAGCTCCCAGGTCTCCAAACTAGGTCTCTGTGATGGCAACTTCTCAAACGACAACCTGGCTCGATAACAGATTTACCCGAGACACAAAACTCAACCAAAATACAACATTTGCACAAAAACTATAACTTTGGTGTTTAAAACAGCAACACTACATCTATAAAGCCTAGATAACGGTTAGAGATCACTACCTCACCGAACTTGCTTGAAAACCCTAGCTTTCCAAGCTCCAAGTCATCTCAAGAGGCTTAACTTGATTTTGTGAGGGTTTTTAATGAGGTTTAGTGAAGATTAGGCTTGGTTTTGTGATGAAACAAGATAGGTTTCAGTTGAAGAAGGGAAGGAGAAGGAGAACAAACAAATGAGAGAGTGTGAGTGATGAGGGAAATGTTGGGTTACGGCAGCGCCCCGGCCGTCTTTCCCAGGCCAAATGTGGAACAAAAACTTTTCAAAACTTGGCGCTACCATAAACAAAAACCCGGATCGTTCCATTAACCGTTAACTAGCAACTACTAAGAAGTTAGAATTGCTATACCGATCGATCCGTGTCCTTCGGTCTTTAGCCACCATCCTTAGCTCCTCACGGCATCTCCGATCTCGCTCGATCTCCTGTCTCCTCGTCGAAAGGGCACCACGTCAAGAAGTCTTTTTACGGCTCCTGCTTCAAACCGAAGCAACTCGGACATGAAGTTTGCTAGCCGACATGTCCAAGGTGAAGTAGAGAATGTGTGTGATAACTTTGTCTCTAAACATCCATTGATTCTCAACACATGAGATTGTATGGATGGAGATTGAAGATGAAGCCATTAATGGAGCTTGTGAGCTCAAGAAGAAAGAGGAAGAAGAAGAGCTTTCTTTTGTTATTGTGTTAGAATGAATAATGAGAGAGTGCTAGAAATAATCTCAAAACCAACCCCTTAGCCTCATGGCTGCCCTCTCTCTCTCCTCATTTCATTTCAACACACTAATCAATCAAAAATGTGTCATTTGCACAAATAAAAAGACCATGAGTCATCACCCTTGCACATGCCACAATTAATGCTCCTCATGAAGACTTGAGCTCATAATTACCACTAATAAACATTAATCGAAATGTTTAATCCAAAAAGAGAATGTCAACATCTAAAGTAAGCTCGTGACGGATCACAAGGATACCCCTCACCTGTATATACATACCTGCATCCGCATTCCGACTGAATGCGAATGCAATGAGACAAAAGTAATCCAACAAATCTAATACTAGGATCCGGTTTAAACCAAAGCCCACTAGTATGATCCGTCCGATCATGATCCGTGCACAAGTGCACGTATATGATCGAACCCTGCCATAAAACCATATGGCCTCTACAACGTTTCGCCCGAACTTGGGAAACTTTCTGTGGGGGACTCTAATGACTCATCAATACGCTGGCTGTGGATTTAACCAGGCACGTCAGTGGCACTAGCTGTACGTAACGGCTGCCATGATATTGAGCAAAAAGGAAGCCGATGAGTGAACTCATTCAGGAACCATACTGAGCCTGACAGTGACAATATCTGTACAGTCCGATCCGTTCGTCTATGAGTATCACATATCGGGTCTAAGGGGGTGGATAAAGTCAGACCCTAAATAACGCGGTATTTAGTGTCGGTATGAAACCCATCACCACCAGAGAAACTACCGATCCTAGATCGGTAATTCTCGACTACTTTGGCCAAGGTTTTCTGGTGATGGCCACCCGTGCACTGTGCGACATCAACCCCCATACCAGGAGAGACGAATCTCCGACGATCCGCTCACTGCCTCCATGTGGCTCGGGACTGTACCCAACTAAAACCTGTTTGCACAACTCCTTTGAGCCGTGGTAGGGTAGTAATCAAAGCACAGTGGGAACTCACACGAGACAAATGACGATCTCAGGTCGACAGACTAACCTGTACACATGTCACCTGGGATTTGCTATCTGACAACAGGTATAATACCAACTAGCAGGTTCCCAGCGAGTCCATCCAGTGTACTCATAACCCAATGAGCACCTGTATACTATCTTAGGTGAACAAACTAACACCAATGGCTTGTGAGACCTGGCCACCGCCCCTCGTCGGGGTCTCGATCAGTATACACTAGTCTACACTGGAGTATCGATGCCCAGTCTCGATACTCCTACGACTAGGGACATTTAAGGATGTGCTTATAGACCACCAACTCCCACGTATATGATCGCCATCATAATGCTGGTAGTCAAGCAAGAATCCTATGGGCTCTATCAACATGTAATAGTGATGATAAAGACAAACCAGTTAGCATACTATCATCTTGAGTAAGACTGTCCTACCGGTATAGGTCCTCCTTCAATCATTGTAATCACGCGCCTGCGATCCAATAATTGACTTTGAGGGCACCATATCCAACAGGAAAAATGAGGGTGTGAGTGGTGAGGGAAAAATGAGGGTGTGAGGTTAGGAAATGAGCCATGCCCTTTCTCTCTCCTCATTAATTGCTCCCATGCTTGCCCCATGCCTCATCATTCTTCATTTGTCAACTCTCTCTCTCCCTTAATAAAAGATAAACTCTTTACTAAAAGAAAAAGTGAAATGAGTTAGCATGGCAGGAAATTAGTTTAGGGTGCAATGGCTAGTTAAGCATGGTTAACACCTCTTTAACCCCAAAGTTAGCATGCATAAGTGTGTGTAAGCTTAAAAATAATATAATAAAATATTAATTATTTTTTATAAAATATGTGAAAACTATTTTGGTTAACTTTTTATTAAAAATCCGCAGTATCGTTAATTAACACTAATCGCATTCTAAGGTGTTACAATCTTCCCCCCTTAAAGAAATTCGGTCCCCGAATTTAAAAAT
The DNA here is from genome assembly GCA_030015575.1 of Agapanthus africanus. Lineage (NCBI taxonomy): Eukaryota > Viridiplantae > Streptophyta > Magnoliopsida > Asparagales > Amaryllidaceae > Agapanthus > Agapanthus africanus. The sequence continues at coordinate 385,474,857 of CM057345.1, read as the reverse complement.
CTTACTATGCGTACCTTTAAAGAGATGAGGGAATTTCTTCCGCATCTCACTCTCGGCTTCCCACATGACCTCTTCGCTATTTGGCCCATGCCAAAGAGCCTTCACAGATGGCAAGACTTTTGACCGAAGTTTCTTCACCTACCGATCCAATATAACTACCGGCTGCTCGGTGAACGAAAGATCGCGCTCCAGCTGAACGGTCTGGTGCTGAATCATTTGAGAAGGGTCATGAAGGTACTTGCGAAGCATCGATACATGGAATACGGGGTGAACATCCGGAAAACTGGGCGGAAGTGCAAACGATAGGCAACGGTACCAACTCGCTCAAGGATCTCAAAAGGACACACAAACCTGGGACTAAGCTTCCCTTTTTTCCCAAATCTCATCACGCCCTTCATCGAAGAAATCCGTAGGAATATATGATCCCCTACTGTGAAGTCAAGCCTACGACGACGACGGTCGGCATAAGACTTCTGTTTGCACTGGGCTGCTCTCATCCTATCCTGAATCAACTGGATCTTCTCCGTAGTCTCTTGAACTAGCTGGGGTCCCAAAATCCTGCTCTCACTGAGTTCGGTCCAACAGACAGGCGATCGACACTTTCTACCATACAAAACTTCAAAAGGTGCCATCTGAATCGTTTCCTGATAACTGTTATTGTAGGAGAACTCTATCAACGGCAAGTGATGATCCCAACTGCTACCAGAATCAAGCACGCACGCATGAAGCATATCCTTCAGAGTCTGTATAGTCCGCTCTAACTGGCCATCGGTCTGCGGATGGAAAGCGGTGCTAAAACTCAATCGGGTACCCAAAACTTCCTGAAGTTTTTGCCAAAGACGACTGGTAAACTGGGTGCCCCTGTCGGATACGATGCATGTGGGAACGCCGTGCAAACGCACAATCTCATCAATGTACAACTGCGCGTAACCGAAAGTGGTCTTCACTGGAAGAAAGTGAGCCGCCTTCGTCAACCGGTCAAAAATCACTCAAATGGAGTCATACCCTCGACTGGACCTGGGTAGACCCACAACAAAATCCATGGAGATCTCCTCCTATTTCCACCCCAGAACGGGTAAAGGCTGCAACTCTCCTGCCGGTCTTTGATGCTCAACCTTGACTTGCTGACAAGTCAGGCACCTCAAAATGAAGTCCGAAACATCCCTCTTCATCCCTTCCCACCAGTAGATATCTTTCAAATCACGATACATCTTGGTGGAACCTGGGTGAACACTATAAGCTGATTGATGTGCCTGCTCTAGGATCTCGCGCTTCAGCCCCTCGGTATCTGGTACATATAAAAGAGTCCCGAAATGTAGCACACCCTGGTCATCAATCATGAACTCCGAATCTCTACCCTGCCGAACATGCTCAAGAATATCAGGCAAACGGGCATCACCGGGCTGCGCCTCACGGATACGATCAAGTAGAAGTGGACGGGCGCGGACATGAACAAGCTTTCCCCCAGTGGAAATGAACTCAAACTATACTCTACTGTCGCACAAGATCTGCCAATCTGCCAAAGACTGTCTCTGAACTGCGCTCAACTGGGACAAGCTACCCCCAGGCCTACGACTCAAAGCATCATCTACCACATTCGCCTTACCCGGGTGATAAAAGATCTCACAATCATAATCCTTCACGAGCTCCATCCAACAGCGCTGTCTCAAATTCAGATCCCGCTGCTGGAAGATGTACTTTAAGCTCTGGTGGTCTGTGAAAATCTGACACGACTCTCTGTACAAGTAGTGTCTCCAAATCTTAAGTGCAAAGACCACCACGACCATCTCAAGATCATGAGTGGGATAATTCTGCTCGTGCTTCTTCAGCTGTCGGGAACCATAAGTGACAACTCTATCATGCTGCATCAATACACAACTGATCCCCACTCGAGAAGCATCACAGTAAACGACAAAGCCGCCCGATCCAGAAAGCAAAGATAAAACTGGTGCAGTCGTCAACCGAGTCTTCAACTGCTGAAAACTCAGCTCGCATGCCTCAGTCCAAAGAAAAGGAACTCTCTTCCTGGTCAGTCCGGTCAGCGGTGCAGCGATACTCGAGAAATCCTGCACGAAACGGCAGTAATAACTGGCTAAGCCCAAAAAGCTGCGGACCTCTGTCACCGATACAGGTCTGGACCAAAGCTGTACGGCCTCGATCTTCCTCGGATCCACACGAATATCGTCTCCCGTACCACATGACCCAGGAAGTCAACACTATCAAGCTAGAATGCACACTTCGAGAATTTAGCAAACAGTTGCTGCTCTCTCAATGTCTGCAAAGCATTCCTCAAGTGCTGCTCATGCTCCTCTCGACTCCTGGAATAGACCAGAATGTCATCAATAAACACAATAATGAACTGGTCGAGGAACGGCCTGAAAATCCGGTTCATCAAATTCATGAACACTGCTGGGGCATTGGTGAGTCCGAACAACATCACCAAAAACTCATAATGCCCGTAGCGTGTATGAAAAGCAGTCTTCAGAATGTCATCATTCCGAATTCGCAACTGATGATAACCCGATCTCAAATCAATCTTGGAAAAATGTCCCACACTCTGGAGCTGATCAAACAAATCGACAATGCGAGGTAATGGATACCTATTCCGCACCGTAACACGGTTCACTTGACGATAATCAATGCACAACCTCAAACCGCCGTCCTTCTTCTTGACGAACAGAACATGAGCTCCCCAAGGCAAAACACTCGGACGCACAAGTACCCTATCAAGAAACTCTTGTAGCTGATCATTAAGCTCCTTAAGCTCCGCCGGGGCCATCCGATAAGGTGGTATAGAAATAGGCCCCGTGCCGGGGATCAAATCAATGCAAAACTCAATACCGTGATCTGGCGGCAATCCAGGTAACTCATCAGGAAATACGTCGGGAAACTATCTCACAATAGGAACCCAGTCCAACAAATCTACCGTGGCTCCGGTATCACGAATAAAAGCTAAGAATCCCCGACATCCACTCCTCAAGAGCCGACTAGCGCAAAGGGCGGAAATCAAATTGTGAGGGGCGGCACCATGGCCCCCCTGCACAACAAGAACCGACTCGCCCGGAAAACAAAACCTAACTGTCTTCTCACGGCAGTCCACAGACTCATAGCAAGTAGCTAACCGGTTCATGCCCAGGAGAACGTCGAAGTCCAACATCTCAAGAAGGATCAAGTCGACGGATGAATCTCTATCTTCAATACGAACGGCACACGACCGAAACACATGTCGTGCGACAAAAGACTCACCAACGAGAGTAGTCACGATAAGCGGCTGATCTAGCAAAGACGACTCTTGGCCCAACCTCGGCACGAAATGTATAGAAACATACGAGTGCATAGATCCCGGATCAAATAATACGTGCGCATCGAAAGAACATACTGAAAGAGTACCTGAAACTACTGCATTGGATTCCTGCGCGTCCTGATGAGTCAAAGCAAACACTCGAGCCTGCCCTCTACCGGCGACTGGCTGTCCTCCACCTCTGCTACCCCGTCCTCTCTGAAAAAAACCTCAGCGACCATGACCTCTCTGAGAATAAGTCTGACGCGGAGCAATAACAGGCGTAAGAGGTAACTCTCTCTTAGGTGGAGAATGTGGTAAGGTGACATGTGGTACGGCTGCCTCGTCCTCACGTGCTTCAGTACAATCTCTGACGCGATGATATAAACTCCCGCATCGGAAACATCCGGTCGATGACTGCTGACCCTCCTGGGGATAAGAGATAAATAACTAGCCTCGTCCTAAGCCTCTGCTACCTCCATGACCTGAACGGAATCTGTCGCGGCGTCTATACATATGTCTCCGGGCTGATAAATCGGTACGTATCCTCTTCGGTCCCGGAACGACCGAAGTCTCTGAAAGACGCTCCTCAACCAGTAGGGCTGCGTCCACCGCGGCTGCATATGTGTCAAAATGCTGGGCGCCAATAGCGAGAAACAACTGGGTGATCAAGCCGCGCACAAATCTCTTGATCCGCATCTCTTCGGTGTCCACCAAATATGGAGCATACACGGATAGCTGGGTAAACTGAACATTATACTCCGCCACCGTTATACCCGGAGTCTGGTGTAATGACTCAAAACTGCGAGCTCGAGCATCCCTGACGCTCTACGGAAGAAAACGGGCAAGAAAAGCTATCACGAACTCAGCCCAGGTCATATGAGGAAGACCTGCGGCTCGGCCCCTCTCTAAAGACTCGCACCAAGTCTGGGCAAGACCCTCCAAACGAAAACTAGCAAACTCCACCCATCTCGCATCGGAGCATCTCAGCGAATGACCGATCCTGGCCATCCGATCGATAAACGAATGGGGATCCTTAGCTGCATCGGTGCCGGTGAAAACCGGAGGCTTCAGCCTCATGAACTCAGATAATGATACGGTGATAACCTCCATAGCTGTAGGTACAACTGCCTGAACAGTAGGCACCATCATGGTGGGACAACCCCCTGTCTCTGTGCTCGACTGGCCTCCACCAACGACCCCATCATCTGGCGCAAATCCTGCATACCGGCCTCTAGCCTAGTAATACGATCCGGCGAAGGTGGATCAATCTACTCCTGTAGAGTAGGCGTACTGCCCTAGTCAGTCTTCGTCTCTAATGAGCCTGCCCTGACCTCGGCTCTAGCGGCAGCTCTCTATGCCCTTGTAGTTTTCGGCGGCATAATGGCTGGAAGCGAAAACAGGATTCGATAAGAACATAGAAATTGAATCATAAGGATACATGGAAATTAAGGAAGGAATTATAAGCAATATGTCCTAAGCTTACTTAGGCGGAGTACCGTGTCGTAAGTATGCCGCGGAAAATACAAACGCTACGTCACTCTGCTTAAGCTACCTACTCCATCATACCAAGATCATCCTACACTCTGAGAGGTAAAACCTAGCGCTTTGATACCAACTTTATCACGACCCATATTTTTGGAACGTGACCGGCACTTAAACCACGTGACGTCATCAGGCGTAACGCAATTCAAGTAAGCCGAAAAACCCAGAAATCTAAACCCAGAGAAGAAGTAAAGTAATAAAACATTTGCTAAAAACATTTGAAAATCCCAAGTTAAAATCTCAAACTTAAATCGTTTTCTTAAAAAATTTGGCAGCACCTCCTTTGTAAAACTAGCCCCGAAACGGGTACAAACACAGAATATAAATAAAGCAGCCCCAAACGGGAGCAATTCACGCCTAAAGGCGGAACACAACCACCTCAAGCATATACGACGCCGTAGCGAAGAATTAGGCAATAATACTGAAAACAACATAAAAGAGGTAAAGAAACATAAGAAAAGCCGGCTCTGTAACATTTCAGAAAAATAAAATATTATTTTTGGGAATTTAAATAATTAAAATAATAAATATTATGAATGTTTTAATGTGTGGAGATTAGTTTTGAAGGTTATGGTATGATTAAATACCGATAAATTGGGAAATATTGGAAAATACATTTGAATGTTAATTTTGAAAGAATATTATATGATTTAGACACTTTATAAAAATTTATACAATTAATTGTGTATGGCATATTACTAAACTTGATTAGTGTTTACTAATTTTTCATTAAGTGTGATATGTGCATGATATGCAACAATATATTTTACATAAAACTTGTTACATTTCTTTTTATCAAGCTATGCTTCATTTCTTTCATAACATGGTTTTGTTGTGTTTAAATTGAGAAGGAAAAAGAAAAGAAAAAGAAAAGAATAAAGAAAGAAGTATGGGCAAGAGAGAGAGAGAGGTGAGGGGTTCATTGACCTTAGCTCCCATTTGTTTTTCCCTTCATTTTTCTTCATCATTTCTCTCTCCCCTTCTCCTCACTTGGCTGCCCTCCTCCCTCCACCACCTACACCACCTCACTTCACCTCCAAAAACACCTCAAAACATCTCATTCCTTTCATTAAAAATATGCACAAGCTCACTACAAGCATGGGGAACAAAAAAAATAGGATTTTGATGTTCTAGGGGATTCTTGAGTCCCAAATGAGGTAATTTTTTCACCTTAAGTGTAGGGTTTCATTTCCTTTAGCTTCAATGTTAGTTTAGAATTGGTTTAGCAAGGTTTTGTGACTTTTGAAAAATGCTAGATAATGGTTAGGGTTTTTCCTTGAGTTGTGATGGTGCAAGTGAGTGCAATTGGTTACTACAAACCCCCCCATAGTGTTAAAACCCAAACCAAACAGAGCTTAGACCATGCAATGTGAATTGCTATCGAAATATCGGTTTTGTGTATAATTATTGCCTACAGGGAATCTGGGATAACCTGAGACTTTTACTAGAAAAACAAGCAACTCCATTAACCTAATTAAGACCCTACGGGACCACCCTGTGAAAACGAACCCACTCCGAGCATCCCAAACCGAGCAGGCCGGTTTTCCAGGGTATGTGGCCGGCCAAGTGGTGGAGTTTGGTGCCTAGGTTTCTTCTATAGCTCATATGCCCCATATACAACACCCTAGTGCTGTTTGTTTAGCCCAATTTCACCTGAACTAAAATCTAGAGCAAGTTTTCAAAGTTGCTGTTTTGGTTTTGTAGTTTTCAATAACTTGGTTTTGGTATTCGAACTGTGGATTCGATCGTTGGACGTTTGTACGTCAATGACGAGGGATTTATGATTGTTTTCGTATGCGTAGGCTATAGGTTCTAACCTATAGGCGCCTCGCATGTCATTTTGATTTCGAATCGGATTTTAATGGGATACGATGTGTAATGACATGTAGGTACCTCCGCGTGAACTTCGGGACGACGAAGAAGAGGAGAGGCATCGACTTCGGCAAGTAAGGATTAAGGTGAGTAGATATATATCTACGGGGGAAGTCGGGTGGATGGCGTATAGCACCCCCACAGTTCCATAGTGTAGCTTACGAATAGGTTATATCTATATAAATATATGTATTGCGAGATGTGTATGAGTATCAAGATAGGCTTTAAGTGTCCATGGGTTAGTTTTAGCGTAATTGGAAGAAGGTAATTTTAGTTAGTTTCTTAATCATGAACCCTAGAGTAAAGGTACACACACACACACATGCACACACGGGATATGATTTTGGTGTATATGATATATGTATATAAATATGTGTGTGTGTGTGTTGGTGCGTTGATACACACACACACACGGGTGATGAGGATTGTATATGATACTTGGAGATGAGTCGATGTGATTGGGCATGATGCCGTGAGATCGGTGATGTGACTTGGGTCGTATTATGAGATACGGCATGATATTATTGCGGATCATTGAGCGATGCGTTTTCATACGTACGCGGATATATATGTTTGATGGTATCATAATATACTAGACTTTAGATCAGTACCCCTAATTCAGATTATGATGATAATGATACCAGATAAATAATGTATTATATGTGATAATTGACTCATACCCCGATTTTGGGATGCCGTACGATGTATTTTTCCGTACGAAGTATAAATATGATGATTTATCCGCACCTTTGACTCGAGAATGTTGTATTATATATTTTACCGTACGTGACGCTATTGAGGCGGGATCACTGACTACTAGATATATCGGTTCGGACATAGGTGGTTTTCCTTACCCATTGATTAGTCTCTTAGGTTTGTCCTGTAGTTACTTAGTAGATGTTAGCCTGGACTCAAGTCATACTTATTTCAAAAACTAACGAATCATGAGTATTTTAAAGACAGGCTGAGGGATACTACGGATATTTCAAAGGACGTACCTTTTCTTAAAAGCACCGTAGCCCCTATTTTCTAAAACCCATGATTCGTGTGATTTCAGACACCAAAAACTGTATGACTCTTATATAGGATTGTATATTTCTTTACTGTTGCGTTTACTATTCATTTTCCGTATATTCTTGCTGTTCGCATCGCATTGCATGCTTAAATGTGTTTTCATTGTTATTATGAAACCATGCTGTCATGACACCAGCACCATTACCAATAATGCGTATGCTCCACGTACAACTGCTTGCTGGCTCACACACATCATCATCGGTAATTTTCATATCACGTACACACTAGAAAATACTACTTCATTAGTATAAATTGCTAGCTGATAGTTTCGACATAGTACTAGTGCGCTTGCTTTTATATGCTAGCTTAGACATTGCATTTTTTTTACTATGATATCTTATGCATGTGTATATTCATTTGTTATGCAATATGGGGCTTTATGCTGGTATTCACTGTTTATTGACTTTTGATTATGGGATTCGGATTTTCTATGAGATTTATGGATTTGGAAAAACCGCAAGGATTTTATAAACTCATTATCATTTTCAAAAGATAGAAATTGCGATTTTCTCGTGATATGATATTTGTGATGTCCACCATGAGTTTTCTCGGTTCTCGAGTAGTATTATACACCCGATTCGAGGTAGGAGAGGGACCGCTTGCGGGTGCATAGTGGACCCAGTGCAGTACCCCGGGGCAAGAAGATCGTATAGAAAGACGTTGAGCCCGGCAGGGAGCACTGCCGACCGGTGATTGTATGGAGACTCGGATATTCGGAGGATACCGTTCGGAGTTATGGGCCGATCCTGATCATGCGAAACCCGAGAGGTTGAGATTTGATGATACGGGCGAGTCCGGATTGCTGGAGCCTGAGATATTGAGATATTGGGATATATGTTTTGTGTTGATACTTGACACGGATTCTATATTGATTTCATTGATGATACCTCGATTTTTATATACATAAATCTCCCTAAATTAAGAAAACAGTTTTCTCATTCATGATATATTCGGTTATCACTTGTAATGCATTCGTACATCATATATATGTGACATGTTGCTAGCTGAGGCACTGACACGAGCACTTGGTATTATACTTATGTATAGATGTTTACCCTTGCCATTATTAGATGCTTCAGATTATATTATTTGAGGATATTACTATGGTATGACCTAGGATAGAGTCATACATGCGATTTCTGCTCGGTGATATTTTCTACTCACGAGTTGTCAACTCACCCCCGTTGTGCCACAGTTTCTTGCGGGTTTTGCCGTACAGGTTTCCTTGGCGGCTTTGCTGGCACACTGTTTCCTTCCCGGTGATTGCTTTGGTAGGTGGGTTCACTTGTATCGTGACCACCGTAGTATTTGTATTTACATTCAGTTGTATCTAGTAACTCCATCAACCAGACTTGTATATTGATAGACCTAGAAGACCAGTGTATATTCTTTCGACCTTAGAGTCGTGCTTGTATTATTATGGTTTTCTGGTGGATATTGGTTTTCTTATGAGTTTTGATCCTCGCCCTTCGGCGTTGTATATTATATTGCTTGCGTGGTTGTGTCCGCTAATTGGCGAAGAGTTAGCTCCCGCTTGGGGATGCTTTTATTCATTATGTATATTATTCATGTTTGTACCCGTTTGGGGCCAGTATTTACAAAGAAGACTCTGCCGAAATTTTCGGGAAAATATGATGTTGCTTTTAAATGTTTAATGCCATTTAGTTTATTTAAACCACTTGTTTTAAACAAGTTTTCCTTCACTTATTATTTAAAAATGGTTTAGATTTCTGGGCTTTTGGCTTACTTGAATTAGGTGGGGTCCTATAGACTTCACATGATTCAAGTGCCAGTCACGTGCTATTTCGGGTCGTGACAAAGTTGGTATCAGAGCGCTGGGTTTAACCTTGGTTCGAGTCTATGTTTAACTATGCAGAGTCTAGAGCGTATATTTATATTCGGAACCTAGGCTTGACCTTACAGAACTTAGACTTGGTCGAGAGGGTATTAGACCCGAACTTTCGTCATATATGTTGACCTTGGTTGATGGAGTAGGTGACTTAAGTAGAGTGACGTGCCGTGTGTATGTTCCGCGGTATACTTACGATACGCTACTCCGCTTAAGAAGCCTTAGGATGTACATTTCCTTGCACCGTATTATATTCATTCCTATGATCTATTCTCATCGATATTGGTTGGTGGTTTTGTTACCACGATTGCATAGGCAAAGAGAGCTACGGCTAGAGTTGCGGTCAGCATGAGCTCATCTTGGACGAGGACTGACCAGGGCATAATTCCGGTGACACACGATTGCATATATATGTCGTTTTATTGTGTCTTCCGTGCTATGAGCGTTTGATGGATTGCTTTTACTAAAATTTCTCGAACGTGCAGATCAGCACCAGGAGATTGGGCCACTGCTAGAGGCCGGCTAGAATGTGATGACCGTTAATGTATCGTCTATTCCTGAGGATTGAGGCACTATTCAGCGTGCGGACGAATGAGCCAGCTGTTGCTGCAAATGATAAGATATCGCCCCAGATGTTTGAAGCTAATGCAGCACTAGTTGTACTTAGAGATATGATAGGAGATCTCTAGTCACTCAAGGATGAATGACTAGGACATGTGGTTTGTTGCATACCCCGATGCGAGGTCATCAGATTGATTGATATCAGCAAGAGAAGACTTCACGCAGGTACGTTGGGAGTCGATAGAAAACGAACGAATGTCAGAAACCCATTTTTCCAAGTTTAAGGTATTCGGAAAAACATGCAAGTAATTCTGTGGACCCTCTAGAAGAATGAAACCCTAACTCGACATAATGACCATGGAAACGCCTTTGAACCTTAGGGTTTGCGGCAGTTCCGCGGTGCCATTAATGAGGCTTTGGTTTGCCCTTCTATGGCTGGTCCATAGGTACTGTGGCATGTACTGGATATTATTAAACTGTACTCAAGAGTCGAGATATCGGGGAATTATGGGACTTTGATGAATCGATCGAAAATTTCGACGTCGTCCGGATATCATGTGATGGGATACATTACTTGGGGGACTCTAGGTATGAGTATAGCCGTTGCAGCGCAGTCTATACAGCTACGAAGAGACGAGTCCGAATCAGTCGACATTAAAGAAAAGTGGACTAAGAGGTTCATACGAGATTTGACGAGATGGCGTTCTACTCCGTTGACATCAGAGATGTGATACGCATGCAGAGGCGTTAAATGTGGATATATCTTTCATAAGGAGTCGTGATGAGTATGCTGCCATTCCAGAACAAGAAATAGATTTAGTAAAGGGTGATAACTTCCGGGCAGTTCAGCAGGAACGAGATTGGGAGAGACCCCGACAAGATCTTTCTGGAAATACTAAACGAGAAGACTTGGACCCAGGATCGGTCGTATTACGCACACCCAGTAGGCTAGAGTTCGGCAGCATCGACGAGACATGTTATGAGTTGTGATTTGGTGATTCGAATATCACGTTTCCGTTATTTTGGATTTCGGTATTTTGGGCGATTTATTTGCATGATTGAGATTTTGTGCACCACAGTTGCACTCGACTTCGATTTGATGTCGTTCGAGATGTTTGATTTTGATTTCATGCCCATGGTATGTATGTGATTTGACTTGTGCCTTCGGTGTAGTTTTCATGTACTTTTAATACTTTGATTCGATTTTGTGCACGCTGATGCACGTAGTTGTGAGATTTTTATATACCACGGTATACCTGATTTGGATTGAGCTACATTGTATACCATCGATTTTGATTGTGATACTCGATATTCTTTTAGTGCACCTTGTGCACTTGATTTGTATTTTTGCGCATACTTGACGCACTTGACGCGATTTTGGTGCACACCAGATGCACTAAATCGGGATTCTTCGTGCATATCAGATGCACCCGATATTGTTGTCAGGCACACTCGTTGACCTTGACCGGTGTTTTCATGCATACCCATTGTACTTAGTTTTGGTTTCTGTGCATATGTATGGCACATTCATTGATTTCGATTTCTGTGCGCACCAGACGCACGTGGCACTGTTACATGTACTATTAAGTATGATTTCATTTAAGCAGTACATTTTTATGATATTTACTATTTGGTATAGTAGCTGAGCAGGACTAGTCAGAGGACAGTACCTAAATATGTTTTTGCATGCATCGATAGTTATCGAAGAGATTTCCAAGAAGAAGCTATAGTCTCAGTATTTACCTATGTGTCCGAGATGACACTAACATTTTACAAAGGAAACCCTTTTAAATTATTTTCAAAACGGCGGGACGTATGTTGAACAAAAGATATACATATTTATATATAGTTATTTTCTTACAAATAAACGTCCGCTACTTGTGCTGTGATACGCGCATCGCACAGCGACTTGAAAAAAGGGTTGGCATGCATTTTCTTTTAGATGTTTGGACAAGTTTACAACGATGCGTACTATGTACATATTATAGTTTTGAGTATATATCATGTTGGTTTTCGTATTGGACCTTGACATTGGTATCTTCACCATAACTCCGATGATTGCGGGATGCTTGACGGAGTTTTGATATTATATACTCGTTTTTCATGCGCATGCATTGCGCTACGATATGTTTTATGTATTTATGATTCGGAGCCCCGACGACTTGATCATTCTACTGAAATCTTTTAGTAATTTAGGGGTTTAAATTTAAATTCGGGGACCGAATTTATTTAAGGGGGGAAGACTGTAACATTTCAGAAAAATAAAATATTATTTTTGGGAATTTAAATAATTAAAATAATAAATATTATGAATGTTTTAATGTGTAGAGATTAGTTTTGAAGGTTATGGTATAATTAAATACCAATAAATTGGAAAATATTGGAAAATACATTTGAATGTTAATTTTGAAATAATATTATATAATTTAGACACTTTATAAAAATTTATACAATTAATTGTGTATGGGATATTACTAAACTCGATTAGTGTTTACTAATTTTTCATTAAGTGTGATATGTGCATGATATGCAATATGATATTTTACATAAAACTTGTTACATTTCTTTTTATCAAGCCATGCTTCATTTCTTTCATAACATGGTTTTATTATGTTTAAATTGAGAAGGAAAAAGAAAAGAAAAAGAAAAGAATAAAGAAAGAAGTATGGACAAGAGAGAGAAGAGAGAGAGAGAGTGAGGGGTTCATTGACCTTGGCTCACATTTGTTTTTCCCTTCATTTTTCTTCATCATTTCTCTCTCCCCTTCTCCTCACTTGGTTGCCCTCCTCCCTCCACCATCTCCACCACCTCACTTCACCCCCAAAAACACCTCAAAACATCTCATTCCTTTCATTAAAAATGTGCACAGGCTTACTACAAGCATGGGCAACCAAGAAAAATAGGATTTTGATGTTCTAGGGGATTCTTGAGTCCCAAATGAGGTAATTATTTCACCTTAAGTGTAGGGTTTCATTTCCTTTAGCTTCGATGTTAGTTTAGAATTGGTTTAGCAAGGTTTTGTGACTTTTGAAATGCTAGATGAGGGTTAGGGTTTCTCCTTGAGTTGTGATGGTGCAAATGAGTGCAATTGGTTACTACAAACCCCCCATAGTGTTAAAACCCAGAACAAACAGAGCCTAGACCATGCAATGTGAATTGATATCGAAATATCGGTTTTGTGTATAATTAGTGCCTCCAGGGAATGTGGGATAACCTGAGACTTTTACTAGAAAAACAAGCAACTCTATTAACCTAATTAAGACCCTGCGAGACCACCCCGTGAAAACGAACCCACTCCGAGCATCCTAATCCGAGCAGGCCGGTTTTCCAGGGTATGTGGCTGGCCAAGTGGTGGAGTTTGGTGCCTAGGTTTCTTCTGTAGCTCATATGCCCCATATACAACACCCCAGTGCTGTTTGTTTAGCCCAATTTCACCTGAACTAAAATCTGGAGCAAGTTTTAAACGTTGCTGTTTTGGTTTCGTGGTTTTCAATAACTTGGTTTTGGCATTCGAACTGTGGATTTGATCGTTGGACGTTTGTACGTCAACGACGAGGGATTTATGATTGTTTTCATATGCGTAGGCTATAGGTTCTAACCTATAGGCGCTTCGCGTGTCGTTTTGATTTCGAATAGGATTTTAATGCGATTCGATGTGTAATGACATGTAGGTACCTCCACATGAACTTCGGGATGACGAGGAAGAGGTGCAACATCGACTTCGGCAAGCAAGGATCAAGGTGAGTAGATATATATCTACGGGGGAAGTCGGGTGGATGGCGTATAGCACCCCCGCAGTTTCGTAGTGTAGTATACGAATAGGTTATATCTATATAAATATATGTATTGCGAGATGTATATGAGTATCAAGATAGGCTTTAAGTGTCCATGGGTTAGTTTTAGCGTAATTGGAAGAAGGTAATTTTAGTTAGTTTCTTAATCGCGAACCCTAAAGTAAAGGTATACACACACATACATGCACACACGGGATATGATTTTGGTGTATATGATATATGTATATATATATGTGTGTGTGTGTGTGTGTGTGTGTGTGTGTGTGTGTGTTGGTGCGTTGATACACACACACACACACACATGGGTGATGAGGATTATATATGATACTTGGAGATGAGTCGATGTGATTGAGCATGATGCCGTGAGATCGGTGATATGACATGGGTCGTATTATGAGATACGATATGATATTATAGCGGATCGTTGAGCGATGCGTTTTCATACACACGCGGATATATATGTTTGTGTAGGGTTGCTAGGCACACGCACATGGGTCTATGAGGCATCAACCATGCCCGATTTAAAATTTAGCCGTGCCGAACAACCCAAAGCCGGATCTTTAAACCAGAGATTAGGCGAAAACAAGCATGTTAAACAATTTAACACTAAGTGAGAGGTATTACAACCTTTGTAGATCCGGTCTTTCACTTCTTAAGCTCCGTGTTGAAGTCCCTTCGCTGCGATCATCGTGTTCCGGACTCTCGAGAGGCTCCACGAAGAGAAAGATGCAAGCTTACTTTCGATCTTCGATAATAAAGATGATCTACCTTGAAGTTTCATTAACACAAGCTCTCACTCACTAAATGAAGTGAACACCCTCATCTAAAGGGCAAGGATAGATGAGGATGATGAAGTATGATTTTTGCTCTCATTTATTTTCTATTTCTCACTCATTTTCATAACTTGGCAAAAAGCTAGAAAGCTTTTCAATGAAGAACTCAAGCAAGAAGAAGATGAATAATCAATTAGAATCCTTTTGTGATGAATAATGAAAAGAAGATAATGATTAATTATGCAACCATGGTCAACTAAACCTTTGTAGAGATTTAACTAGGGATAGGGTTTGGGTTGGGTTAAGTATGAGTCACTTGAAAATATCTTACACAAAACAAAAAGGAAAACCTTCTAGAAGGTTCATGAATAAACTAACCCAAATCAAACCCTAATCTTGTTTAATCTCCACTAAACATGTTGCATTAGTAATCATATCATGTTACAATATTATATATCACATATATAATATTTATTGTAACAAAATAAAATAATACAATTAACATATATCGCATATATATCAATGTATTACCCGAGTGAGAAAAAGAATCTTTTAGTGAGCTAATATTAGTTAATGTAATTTAATATATCATATATATTATTATACATTAAATTATCGAATCAACATTTGATCCGACAATCCGGCTATATCGCATATAACCGACTAATATTTCATTTACCGATTCATTGAATCAACACTTGATCCGATGACCCGGCTGATATCAAATATCGCGAGAATATAATACGGTATCTCATATCGCATTATCCTCGGTCCTACACATATCACATATGTGCTCCTACTCCGTTTTGCCTGAGCCAAGAAACCTCTGTGTAGGACTCTAAAGAATCGTCAATACGTCGGCAGTAGGTGATGATCATATCAAACACCCACAAGCTGCAAGCGGTCAGCTAAACGTAACAGCCACCCAGGTATTGAGCGCTCAGAAGATCAACAAGCAAGCCTGTACATTCTCCTGTGAGTCCAATCAGCAACACTCCCATACAGTCCGGTCTCGTCGTCTGATATGTCGCATATCTCGCCTAGGGGTGGTAAACGTCTGACCCCAGTAGCTTGATAAGTCGTGTCGATATGAGGTCTATAACAGTTCAAGAAACTACTGATAACACTTACCAGTAAATCTCAGCAACCCTGGCCAGGGATTTCCAGTTATAGCCAATCGAACACAGCACAACATCAACTCCCTATACCGGGAGAGACGAATCCCCTCCTATCGCTCATTGCCTCCATGTAATTCGGGATTGTACCCAAAAGCCACCTTTTTGCATGCCCTCTTGGACGTGGTATGATGGAAATCAAAGCATAGTGGGAATCACACAAGACTCTATGATGATATCGGGTCAACAGACTACTCTGTACCAGTGTCACCGGAGAACTGTCATCTGACGTGAGGTATAATACCATCTGGGAGTTCTCGGCGAGTGCGTCCAGTGTACTCAGTCTCTACTGAGCACCCGTACACCATCCTTGATGTCAAACACCGATGGATATGGGATCATCCATCGCCCATCATATGGGTCAAGATGCATATATTCTAGTTTACTCTGGTGTATCGATACCCTGTCTCGATACACCCCCGACTAGGAACAGTTATAGGATGTACTCGTCGACTACCCCCACTAGTATGATCTCATCATAGTCCCAGTAGTCGAGTAAATATCCTAAGGGCTTTATCAACATGTAACATAGAGACAATCAGAGTACATGTTAAGATAAAGTACAACCAGATAGCGTACTGCCATGTCGAGCAAGAAAGTCCTCCCTATATATGTCCAAGCATCCACTACAATATATATCGTATGTACAGTAATGGCCTCTAGGGCATATATATAACTAACAATCTCCCACTTGCACTAGGGCCATCTGTTATGGTATCACATACCCAACAATTAGTTGTGGTTGAAGTATCTCATACTCAACCATCCCATAAAAATCTCTACTGGGAAAAAGGCCTTTGTGAGTGGATCCACGCTGTTGTCCTCTGTGTCTACTCTCCTAACCTCGATCTCCATGGAGATCAACCATCTCCATGATCAGGTGATACTGCCTAAGAATTATATCTGGATTTCTGATGGGACAGGGGGTTCCTTGGCAAAAGCCACAACTCCATTGTCACACAATGGTAGGAACGAAGTTCATCTCATGAACTTAAATATCCGACTGCCACTTTGGTAGCATCCTTGGTAACGATATATCTTGCCTTTAATCGTCTAGTTAGTCACGGTATCTAGGATGGAACTCTTCCAACATACCATCCCTCTACTGAGGGTAAAACAATGCCTGCGACTGACATTCAGTCGTCCTTATCACCCTAGAACTTTTCCAGTGATTCTCCCCAGGATCGATTGATACCATCTCACTACAACTAGTGAGTATCCTAACATCCATTTATATCTATCTCATAGATCCAAAACCCAGGATTTATGAGGTATCACTTTGATCCTATATGGAGAATCCTTATGATAAGCGGAGATTGACCGAGCGTAGCATAGGAAACTCCTTCCCTATCAAGAGTATGTCATCCACGTACTCTACAAGGATCACCACCATACTCCCTACTACCTTTTTATATATACAACGTTCATCAACCATTTTGATGAAGTCAAACTCTTTGACTACCACATAAAAACAGATGTTCCAATTCCGCGATGCTTGCTTTATCACATAAAACATCTTGCTCACGTTTCCGCTGCTCCCACTATCTACGAAGCCTTCTGGCTGTGTACTTATAGACGCTTTCTTCTAAAACATCATTTAGAAAAGCAGTCACGACACCCAACCACCAGATATCGTAGTCATGGTATGTAGCAGTGGCAAGTAAGATCTGGATAGACTTAAGCATAGCTTTGAAAGTCTCAACTTTTCCATGTACACCAAGTAATCTTCTCAAGATATACTTGCTCCTGATTGGGATTTAACCCTTCAGATAAAGCAACCAAAGTCCATACTTTATTGGTGTATAAGGATTCCATCTCAGATCGCTAAGCATCCAGCCATTCTTACAGAGTCCCACTCCTGATGGCCAGCTCGAAACTAGTTGAGTCATCATCTCATGATGCAATCCTCGCTCCCACTGTCATAGAGAAAACCGAATTATCTCTCAGGTGGGTGAGGAACCCTACTAGATCGGCGGAGAGGCTGAGATTCGTTGGAAACTATTGAATCCACATTCAATAGGTATGCAGCTTCTCAAGTGCATAACTCCCAAAAGGAAATAGGAAACTCAGTAGTACTCATCATAGAGAACCCCATATCACATAGGGTGCTATTGCTCCGCCCCGATACACCATCGTGCTATGGTCTATACGGAGGAGTAATGCTGAGAGAGAATCTCATTCTCCTTTAGAATAGTCCAGGAATTCCGTGCTCAAGTATTCTCCTCCCTGATCTCATCAAAGGACATAATATTTATACCCGTTTTTGGTTCTCTACTTCTAACTTATATTCTGTGAATATCTCAAAAGGTTCGGACTTTTGTTTCAACATGAACATATGTCTGAATCTTGAGAGATAATCAGTGAATATAATAAATTACAAAGAACCGGTCTTGGCATGTGTAGACAGGGGACCTTCATACATCAGCATGTATCAATCCCAAGAGTTCACTAACTCTTTCTCTGTTTCCAATAAACAGAGCTGTGGTCATCTTATCTTTGTGACATGACCAATAAGTTTCATAAGATGTAAATTCAAACAAATTTAAATATGCATCTAAATGTAACTTAGCTAGTCGGGTCGCATTAATATGACCTAGTCTACAATACCTCAAGAAGGATTCGTTCATTTCTGAACTCTTCCTCTTGTGTGTGTTCTGTATACTAAGAACTGTAGTTTGATTTAGAACGTCAATGCTTACGTGCCTGAACCGATCAACTCTTGATATATGAAATGTTCAAAACATTATCCAGCAATACAAAATTATATCCTTCTTTACTAATAAAGAGACTGATATGATATTGTATATCAGGTTCGGTATCTAATAATATTCGTTCAGAATCAATGTATTCTGGTAATACAGGGTGATAATGTTAGTGTATATGCCCTAGAGGCCATTACTGTATCATACTAGTTTGTATATTACTTAATGGAAGCTTGGGATATTCACAGTTGTATAGACAATCTTGCTCAAAATAGTAGTATGCTACTTGGTTTGTTTCTACTTTAATGTGTACATGTGTTTCTTTTAGTATATCACATATACACATTAGTGGAGCCCTTAAGATCTTTGCTTGATTACCAGCGTTGTGATGGCAGTCACACTCAAGGGGCTGGGTAATCTACAAGCACATCCTTATGCAGGTCTCTAGTCGTAGGACTATCGAGACAGGGCATCGATACTCCGGAGTAGACTAGCGTATGCGCTTCTCATCCCAGCATGGGAGACGGTCTGTCCCACAGCCGTCAGTACGTCGTACTTGAGATAGTATGCGGGTGCTTGTTAGGTTACGAGTACACTGGACAGGACTCGTCGGGAACTGTTGGTTGGTACAATACCTATCGTCAGTTATCAGTTCCCAGGTGACATGAGTACAGCTTAGTCCGCTGACTTGACACTGTCACTTCGCCTCGAGTGTGTTCCCACTGTACTTTGATTACTACCCTACCACGGCTCAAAGGAGTCGTGCAAACAGGTAGTAGTTGGGTGCAGTCCCGAAGCACTTAGAGGCAGTAACGGTTAGACAAGATTCGTCTCTCCCAATATTGGGGGTTGATATCGCGCTGTGTCTAGGAGAGCCATTACATAAAGTCCCTGGCCAGGGCAAGCGAGATATACTGGTAGTTTCCAGTGTTATCTCAGGGTGTTCTGGGCTACACTCCGACACGACTTGTACTGCTATTAGGGGTCTGACGTTTACCTCCCCCTAGGCCCGCCATGCGATATTCTCAGACGAACAGACCGGACTGTACGGAGACTGTCACATTCAGGCTCAGTAGGAGTTCAGATGGGTTTCACCTCGTCCGTCTACTTATCGGCATCTACCCGGGGGCCGTTACGCACAGCTAGTGCCGCTTGCGGTCTGTGGTTAAACCCACTGCCAGCGTAGTGTCGAGTCTTTAGAGTCCCACACAGAGAGCTATTCGCCTTTAGGCAAAAGGGTAGAGGTCGCATGGTTTTGCGACAGGGTTCGGTCACATCCGTGCACTTGTGCACGTTTAGTATCCGGGCAGTTTTCACTAGCGGGCTTTGGTTTAAGCCATATCCTAGTGTACGTTTTGGGATTGGTTTTATCTCGTTTGTATTCGTGTTCCTTGGAACGCGGATGCGGGTGTGTATGCACGGTTGACAGAGACAGAGGCAGAGGATTCTCATTAGGGTTGTTGACTGTCGACTTTTGCTAAACCCTAATGAGAATAAGAAATATGATTAATGATAATATTAATTAAGTATTATTGTGCCATGGTTGGGTTGAAAGGATGACTTTGTTGACCTGTTGACTTGTTGGACTTGTTGACCGGTTGACTAGGTTGGACTTGTTGACCATCATCATGACAATGGCTATCATTTCTTGGCATTGACCTTTGCTTGCTTGTTTGTTCACAAATTGCATTTAATGCATGAAATGATATTGCCATTTGATATGATAACAACCATCACATAATACTCAATTATTATTATTTGTTATGATTATTTTGGATTATGAGAGCAAGGGTGAGAAAGGTCTTGCTCATTCTATCATTCTCATTCTCTCTCATCCTCAAGCTCTCCCTCTTCCTCTCTCTCTCTCTCTCTAGCTCAAGGAAACTCCCTCTCATGAGTTGAGAACCATTTCCTTAGAGATAAAACCCAATACACTTCTCTACTCATCCTAGTATACAAGGTCTAGCAAACCAAGTGTTCTAGTTTCCTCTAGATTGAGGTTGAAGCCAAAGGTAGAAGTTTTCAGGTGGATCCATCTTCGGCACAAGGAGACGACCAGGAGAGAACCATCCGACCACCACAAGGAGTCGAAGAGAAGGAGTTCAAGTTAAGGTATAACCACCTAACTGAGTAGGTAAAACTCCTAGTTAGGTTGTTAGATAGTTGTTTAACAAAGATCCGTATTTTGAGTCCGTGTTACCCCAAAAGAAAAATCGTTTTTTACCATTTCCGCAACCCCAAAGAACCGGGGACGGGTAACATGGACTTACAGTGGTATCAGAGCCTAGTTAAACACTATCTAACATGTTAGCAAAGTAATTAGAAGTTCAATCGGAGAAAAAGTCACAAAATACGCCCGAAATATCAACTTTCTGCCGATTTTGTTTTCTTTTCAAAAATTAATAAATCATACACTAAAAATCGGCTCAGGGATTTTAAAGCACACCCAAGAAAAATGGTCCGGCGACTCGGTCAAAGTGCCGCGGAACCGCGGCAGGAGCATGCTCCCGCCGCGGATCCGCGGCCGAGTTGACTCGGCCGTGGGCAATTTTTCCTGCAGTGTTCTTATAGGGGTATTTTGGGATTTTTGGAATATGATTTTTCTGCCCAGATTTTCCAGAAAGCAAAATTTGTTTTTGGGGTTTAAAAATCCGTATTTGATCGAACATCTAAAGACTTTAGCTAACGGGTTTATATCTGTGATGTGATATATGTATTGAACGTCTGCTAATCGCTATACGTCGATTAGTGGGGTTATACATATCTGTGATCTGTAATGTTGATGGTATGTGTATGAATTCATTGGATTGTCGCGGATGAATAGCCGGGGGGTTGTGAGATGAGAGTTTTCTTTTTCTTTCAATTCATGTAATTTGTAATTCATGTAATATTATTTATATGGCCGCACAACCGGGATGGGGTTGTAGCCGTCATTGTATAATTTCTTTTACTGTGTTTGCTCTTAGGATAGACCCAAGGTGGGGTGCACAAACTACCGGGTACCTCGAAGTGCCGAGTGGCCTACTCACGGTGTTGAGGGAGGTTGCTTCGCTTCGGATACTTGGCGGGTAGTTTGCCGCACCCGTAGGGGTCTAGAGTGGGGTCTTGGCTATTCATCGCGACCGTGTAATCCGCTCTTTGTTACAGGCTCGTACGGAATGCGGATTCCTAGTATATCAAATGTGTTCATCTGTGATCTGGAATGGCTATCATTGCATGTGACGAATGTATATATCTATATATGATATCTATTTAGGCGTTGCTTATGTTTTGCATCCGCGCTAGTCCAGTCCCCGCTCTGTCGTTAGTTAAGTAACCTAACGGGTAATGACGGGGCCCCATGGCGATTGCGGATGGCATAAGCGTACGTCATATTTTCGTTGTTTTCTGCAATGGTAGGATTAAATGATGGGATGCATTAAATTAATGCAAGAAAATAAACCAAAGTAGAGTCGTTGGAACACTTTCAAAACCACTCGGTTTCTTTTCAAAAACAACTTTTAAACACGGAGCTTAAGCCACTCCTTTTAAAAGCTATCTCGTTCCATCGATTATATCAAGTTCACTACGTTCACGGTTTCGCCAAAACCATTCGTAGCCCTCCATCATTTCAGTTAAATATTCGGTAGTATTCAAGCTATGTATTTTGACCTCACGCCAAGACATAGTGATTGGTAGCTGCCGGATATTTATCTGCTGTATAGATAGAATGCGTTGGTTTGAGACAGTCGTACTGCCATTTTGGCCTATGTCAAGGGTAGGTACGGGTGGGTTCAAATTAACCTGGATAATGATGGGTAGAACTTGACATGTGACTAATGACATTTTGACCTCACGCCAAGGTCATAAGAGCATGGGGCAAAAATCCACATCAGGAGTTTCTAAAGAAACTGAAACTTGCTAGCGTTGTATACCATTTGGAGTGTGATGATTCTGGTAGGATTCCTTCAGTTTTTTCACACGATGATATTTGGATCCTGATCCTACTGTGAGTATATTCTACTCCTCCGGAACTTTCTCACTTAACGATCAATGCTATAAACCAAGTAGGTGTCTAGAAAGGTGTTAGCGGGGCTACGCCCACAGGGAAAAGAGGTTATTTAATTAAGGAACTTCGTGAAAGCGTTGGAAAACCTCCCTCGAAGTCCCAACACTGGCCTGGCTGAACGGTTAAGCAAGTATTGTACGGTAAGATTGATCCCGACTAATTCTTCCTTTTTGGTTTGAGGAGGGATTCGAGAGACAGTGGGAGCCATCCTGTTTAGACAAACTAAAAACCACTCTAAACTTGCAAGAGCATCATGCTAAAGTGTTTCTTCTCTCTCTTCTAATTGCAGCGACCAAATATCATGACCGGACTTAAGTTACTACTAGATAAAAACATACTGACAGGGCCAAACTACAAAGATTGGCTCAGGAATGTCAAAATGGCAATCACTTATGACAAGTTGGGGTATCTCCTAACCACCAAAGCTCCTCCTGTCCCAGGTCCCAAAACCAGCGTCGCGGATAAGGAAATCCGTAAGACCTGGGAAATCGACTGCACGAAGGCCAAGGGCCTCGTGCTTGCCTCTATGGACAATGAACATCAGAGGAGGCACGAGAATATGGACCTTGAATCCATATTTCTCCATACAAAAGAACTGTATAGAGAGCAATCCCGTATCGCCAGATACGAAGTCTCGAAAAAGCTGTTTTCGGCGAGATTGGCCGTCGGATCATCGGTAGCGGAACACGTGCTTAAGATGATTGGCTTCATTGAGGAGCTCGCGGACCTTGGGACCACATTAGAGAACGAGCTCTACACGGACTTGATTCTCCAGTCCCTTCCTTCCACTTACGCCCAGTTTATCCTGAACTTCAACTTGCAAGAAAAAGAAGTTGAACTTTCAGAACTCCTCAACATGCTGAGGAGTGCAGAGGGCACCCTACAGAAAGGTAGGGAAACATCCACTTTGTTTGTAGGAGGATCTTCCTCTTCTAGGTCCAAGGCAAAAGCCAAGGGAAAGAAGAAGAAAACCCCCACCAAACCAAGGGGCGGTGTTAGTAAAGTAGATACGAAGGGAAAGGCAAAGGCAACAAAGGTAGCGGGAAAGCTTGTGGGGAAGGAAGAGTGCTTTTACTGTCACAAGAGTGGACACTGGAAAAAGGATTGCAGGGCTTGGAAGGCCAGAAATCAGGATCTGAAGCAAGTTGCGGCTTCAGCTTCAGGTGTGTATGTTATTGAAAACTGTCTATCAATAAACTCTACATCCTGGGTATTGGATGCCGGATCAGGATCTCATATCTGTAATTCTTTGCAGGCACTGAGAAAGCGTAGGGTTTTGAAGGCAGGTGATATGACCCTCAGAGTTGCAAACGGAGCTGGCATGGATGCTGAGTCCGTGGGGGACTATCACCTGGGATTGTCAGATGGACACGTTTTGGTTTTGCGTGATTGTTATTTTGTACCCAATGCAACCTGTAATATCATATCTGTATCTTTATTATCTAAAGAAGGTTATGAATTTGCATTTGTAAGTAATGTTGTGAACATTCAACTTAATCAAGTTTTGATTGGGTCGGGTACATTAAACAATGGTATATACGTATTAAACCAACCACAGATTTTTAATGTCCAGAATACACACAAAAGAAAGTCTCCGGAAACAAATCAGGCTTTCTTATGGCATTGTAGACTGGGTCACATCAATGAGAGAAGGTTGACGAAATTACATACAGAAGGATATTTGGATACGTTCGAATATCAATCATATGCAACTTGTCAATCCTGTCTCAAAGGAAAGATGACAAAGACTCCGTTCACTGGACACGGAGTAAGAGCGAGCGAGCTCTTGGGACTCGTGTACAGCGACGTGTGCGGTCCAATGTCTACGCATGCGCGAAGCGGTTATTCTTACTTCATTACTTTTACGGATGACTTTTCAAGGTACGGATATGTCTTCTTAATGAAACATAAATCCGAAGCCTTTGGGAAATTCCAGGAATATAAGAATGAAGTAGAAAAACAAACAGGCAAAAGTATCAAGACACTGAGATCTGATCGAGGTGGTGAATACTTAAGTGCCGAGTTCCTAGATTACTTAAAAGAGAATGGAATTCTCTCTCAGCTTACTCCTCCGTACACTCCACAACATAACGGTGTATCGGAGAGACGGAATCGAACCCTATTGGATATGGTACGGTCCATGATGAGTAACGCTGAATTGCCGCGATCATTCTGGGGATATGCGCTAGAATCAGCTGCATACCTTTTGAACCGAGTTTCAACTAAGACTGTGCCTACCACACCATATGAGATATGGAGTGAGAAGAAACCCTATTTTCAATATCTGAAGATCTGGGGATGTCCAGCTTTTGTCAAAAAGCAGCATGCAGACAAACTCGAGGCACGCTCAGTACTGTGCAAGTTTGTGGGATACCCTAAGAACTCCAGGGGGTATCTCTTCTATTACGCAGAGGAACAAAAGATCTTTGTTTCTCGTAATGCCCACTTTCTGGAACACCAGTTCTTAGAAAAGGAAATAAGTAGGAGCGCAATAGAACTGGAAGAAATTCCAGAACCACAGACTATTACTGAAAGCTTAGTAGAACCAGAGGGTTCAAAAGAACAGGACATTCCTACACCGCTCCTCAGGAGTAGTAGGCAGTCTCATCCGCCCGAGAGATACTACGGTTTTCTCATATACGGGGATAGAGAGGATTGCATCATTGATTATGATGAGCCGACTAGCTTCCAGCAGGCCATTCAGAGCGTTGACTCGGTAAAATGGCTGGATGCAATGCGGACCGAAATAGAGTCCATGCACACCAACAAAGTATGGACATTGGACGTTGCTCCAGATGGGGTAAAACCCGTAGGATGCAAGTGGATCTTCAAAAGGAAGATTGGTGTAGATGGACATGTTGAGACCTATAAGGCTAGACTTGTTGCAAAGGGTTTTCGTCAAAGACCTGGTTTGAACTATGACGAAACCTTTTCTCCAGTGGCTATGCTGAAATCTATTCGGATCCTTCTTGCCATTGCTGCCTTCCACGATTATGAGATTTGGCAGATGGACGTAAAGACCGCTTTTCTAAATGGAAATTTAGAGGAGTGTGTCTATATGGACCAGCCAGAGGGTTTCATTCAGAGTGGGAGGAGCGGAAAGGTGTGCAAGTTGCTTAAGTCCATCTATGGACTAAAGCAGGCATCGCGGAGTTGGAACTGTTTTGATGAGACGGTCAAAGAATTTGGCTCTATCAAAAATCCAGATGAACCATGTATCTATAGTAGATTTGTAGCAAGAACTGTCGTATTTCTCGTTTTATATGTGGATGACATTGTCTTAATAGGAAATGACATTCCTATGCTACAATCTGTCAAAGGGTTCTTGTCACACAGGTTCTCCATGAAAGACCTGGGTGATGCCACTTACATTCTGGGGATCCGGATCCATCGTGATAGATCCAAGAGGATGTTAGGACTTTTGCAGTCCAGGTACATCGAAACAATACTGAAAAGATTCAGTATGGAAGATTCCAAGCGCGGTAATCTGCCGGCTTGTCACGGGATCACCCTCTCCAAAGAGATGTCTCCCAAGACTGATTTGGAAAGGGATCGCATGTCTATTATACCCTACGCTTCTGCGGTAGGCTCTATAATGTATGCGATGTTGTGTACCAGACCAGATGTAGATTATGCACTAAGTGTGGTAAACCGGTATCAGTCAAACCTGGGGAGAAGCACTGGATAGCGGTAAAGAACATTCTCAAGTACCTGAGAAGGACTAAGGAGATGTTCTTAGTGTATGGCGGAAAAGACCTCCAGATCGAGGCCTTTGCTGACTCCAGCTTCCAGAGTGACAAAGATGATTCCAAGTCCATGTCGAGTTATGTCTTTACCCTCAATGGAGGGGCGGTGTGTTGGAAGAGTTCCAAACAGGAAACCGTTGCTGACTCGACGATGGAAGCGGAATATATCGCTGCTGCAGATGCCGCAAAAGAAGCCGTCTGGATAAGGAATTTCTTGACAGAACTTCAGGTGGTTCCGTCCATTGTTGATCCAATACCTCTGTATTGCGACAACAACGGGGCTATAGCTTTAGCAAAGGAACCTAGGTCCTATCAGAAGTCCAGACACATCTTGAGGCGGTATCACCTGATCAGGGAGATCGTGGGTCGCCAGGAGATCGAGGTTCGGAGAGTTGCTACAGAAGATAACACTGCTGATCCATTCACGAAGGCCTTACCCCAGACTCAGTTCGAGCGGCTGATCGAGATGATAGGTCTTCGATACGCCAGTACATAGCCTTAGTGCAAGTGGGAGATTGTTAGTGTATATGCCCTAGAGACCATTATTGTATCATACTATTTTGTATATTACTTAATGGAAGCTTGGGATATTCACAGTTGTATAGACAATCTTGCTCAAAATAGTAGTATGCTACTTGGTTTGTTTCTACTTTAATGTGTACATGTGTTTCTTTTAGTATATCACCTATACACATTAGTGGAGCCCTTAGGATCATTGCTTGATTACCAGCGTTGTGATGGCAGTCACACTCGTGGGGGCTGAGTAATCCACAAGCACATCCTTATGCAGGTCCCTAGTCGTAGGACTATAGAGACAGGGCTTCGATACTCCGGAGTAGACTAGCGTATGCCCTTCTCATCCCAGCATGGGAGACGGTCTGTCCAACAGCCGTCAGTACGTCGTACTTGAGATAGTATGCGGGTGCTCGTTAGGTTGAGATAGTATGCGGGTGCTCGTTAGGTTACGAGTACACTGGACAGGACTCGTCGGGAACTGTTGGTTGGTACTATACCTATCGTCAGTTATCAGTTCCCAGGTGACATGAGTACAGCTTAGTCCGCTGACTTGACACTGTCACTTCGCCTCGCGTGTGTTCCCACTGTACTTTGATTACTACCCTACCACGGCTCAAAGGAGTCGTGCAAACAGGTAGTAGTTGGGTGCAGTCCCAAAGCACTTGGAGGCAGTAACGGTTAGACAGGATTCGTCTATCTCGGTATTGGGGGTTGATATCGCGCTGTGTTTAGGAGAGCCATTACACAAAGTCCCTGGCCAGGGCAAGCGAGATATACTGGTAGGTTTCCAGTGTTATCTCAGGGTGTTCTGGGCTACACTCCGACACGACTTGTACCGCTATTAGGGGACTGACGTTTACCGCCCCCCTTGGCCCGCCATGCGATATTCTCAGAAAAACAGACCGGACTGTACGGATACTGTCACATTTAGGCTCAGTAGGAGTTCAGATGGGTTTCACCTCGTCCGTCTTCTTATCGGCATCTACCTAGGGGCCGTTACGCACAGCTAGTGCCGCTTGCGGTCTGTGGTTAAACCCACTGCCAGCGTAGTGTCGAGTCTTTAGAGTCCCACACAGAGAGCCATTCGCCTTTTAGCAAAAGAGTAGAGGTCGCATGGTTTTGCGACAGGGTTCGGTCACATCCGTGCACTTGTGCACGTTTAGTGTCCGGGCAGTTATCACTAGCAGGCTTTGGTTTAAGCCAGATCCTAGTGTACGTTTTGGGATTGGTTTTATCTCGTTTGTATTCATGTTCCTCGGAACGCGGATGCGGGTGTGTATGCACGGTTGACAGAGACAGAGGCAGAGGATTCTCATTAGGGTTGTTGACTGTCGACTTTTGCTAAACCCTAATGAGAATAAGAAATATGATTAATGATAATATTAATTAAGTATTATTATGCCATGGTTGGGTTGAAAGGTTGACTTTGTTGACTTGTTGACTTAGTTGACCGGTTGACTAGGTTGGACTTGTTGACCATCATCATGACAATGGCTATCATTTCTTGGCATTGACCTTTGCTTGCTTGTTTGTTCACAAATTGTATTTAATGCATGAAATGATATTGCCATTTGATATGATAACAACCATCACATAATACTCAATTATTATTATTTGTTATGATTATTTTGGATTATGAGAGCAAGGGTGAGAAAGGTCTTGCTCATTCTATCATTCTCATTCTCTCTCATCCTCAAGCTCTCCCTCTTCCTCTTGCTCTCTCTCTAGCTCAAGGAAACTCCCTCTCCTGAGTTGAGAACCATTTCCTTAGAGATAAAACCCAATACACTTATCTACTCATCCTAGTATAGAAGGTCTAGCAAACCAAGTGTTCTAGTTTCCTCTAGATTGAGGTTGGAGCCAAAGGTAGAAGCTTTCAGGTGGATCCATCTTCGGCACAAGGAGACGACGAGGAGAGAACCATCCGACCACCATAAGGAGTCGAAGAGAAGGAGTTCAAGTTAAGGTATAACCCCCTAACCGAGTAGGTAAAACTCCTAGTTAGGTTGTTAGATAGTTGTTTAACAAAGATCCGTATTTTGAGTCCATGTTACCCCAAAAGAAAAATCGTTTTTTACCATTTCCGCAACTTCAAAGAACCGAGGACGGGTAACATGGACTTACAGATAATGACCAACAGACTTGGCTGCAACACTTGCACCGTTTCTATCTTATGAAACTTATCACCCGTTCTCAGTTCTCTACCTATATGTAGCCCATGTAACAAATTACATATGTGGGATCCTGATTCGGTATCAAATACCCATGACGTAAAGGACATTGAGAAACAGTTCTGTGTAATGAACACACCCGAAGAAGATGCATCAACATGTACTTTCTTCGTTTGGGCGGCACGGGAATTCTGGTAATCCCCTATTTCCTGCTCTGTCTTATAACAATTATAAGTTGGAGCGGGACCAACGTTCCCCAGCTCAGTATAACAAGCGGATTCGGTCAATACATCCGTATTATTATCTTGATTAAGGCGTGACGTGGTCGCTACCTGGAGAGAGAGAGAAGAAAACACTCAGCGTGCGCTTTTACAAGATTAGATTGGTTATCAATTTATCTAATCAGGATGTCTCCAACTGTTTTAGTCAAATCTTCCTTCAAACCCTAAAAGGAAAGACTAGCCGGGATTAATTACACCCTATAAGTTCGTCAATCTTTCAGCCAGGCCAGTGCTGGTACTTTGTGGGAGGTTCCCCGTACTTTCGCACGGACCTAATTAAAATAAACCTCGTTTTCCCATGGGCGTAACCCCGTTGACACCTTTCTAGACACCTACTTGATCGGCTAATTGTAATGTGTAAAACTCTCTCAGGAGTAACTCTTACTCGCAGCGGGTATCGGGATCCAACTATCTCATAGAAGGTATGCAATCTCATTGCAAATTTCAACACTTGAAATTCCCGATAATTTTGCCCCTAGCATATTATGACCTTGGCTAAGGTCAACAAATCATAAGTGCTAGCCAAGTTCAACCCGTCATTTCCCGATTGAATTAAACCCACCCGCACGACCCTTGGCTAAGGTTAACAAAGTTGCACGACTACCCTAACTCAATCGCATCATATGCTTATACAGATAAGCACTAATCAGCTACCGCACACTACGCCTTGGCTAAGGTCAACAAACGCAGCACGAATACTAACCAGTACTTATCTAAAATGACGGAGGGCTACGACAGGTTTTTAAGAAAACCCTTTGCGTAATGAACTTGATATCGTTGTAGAATCGAGTGATTTTAAATGGAGTGTTTTTGAGGCTTTTCTAGTTTGCTTAAGAGGTCACTCCCGGTGAAGGGATCGTCGGCTCTTTCCTCATCGAATAAGGTGCAGGGTATATCATATATACCACTATGCAAAGCAAGAACTATAGAAGCAATCAAAAGACAAACCGAGTTTGTAGCATCTGCTAGTTTCACTAAAGAGGTCACTCCCGGTGAAGGGATCTCGGCTCTTTCCTTATCGAATAAGGTGCTGGATGTTCTACAAAGAACACCACTATGCAAAGCAAGAACTAGAGCTACCAGTTTTTAAACAAGTTTCTACAACATCTTTAGGTTTCTTTTATTTCATTAATCTCATTAATGAAGTCCCATTTTATTATGGTTCACAAGCATCACATTTGAAACGAAATCTGCAATATAACATATATCTCATATATATAATATAAACATTCGTCTCAGGCAGTAATATGATCTCATCACAGAATATTGCAGCAGAAGAACATATATGAAATATTGGATATACTAGGACGTCGGTGTTTTAATACGAGCCTGTATAAAACACGGATTCTACGGTCGCGATGAATAGCCAAACCCACATCCCTAGACCCCTACGAGAGCGGCAAGCAACACTGCCAATTCTAGGGTTAGGAGACCCGGTCTCGACTCCTCGAGATGGTCTCCCACTGGACCCTAGAACCCGGTTACTTGTGCTCCCCGCCTTGGGTCTACCTAATGCGGAAAAGTAAATAATATACAATGGTGACATCACCCTCAGCCCGGAAGTGCCTCAATAAAAGAATATTACATACAAATGAATTTTACATGAATGAAAAAGAAAAACTCTCATCTCACATAAAACCCCCGGCTATTCAAAACGCGATGATCCAATATAACATATCACAGCAACACATAATATCTCATATCATCAATGTAAGCAAGTATGCGTATCCCGATTGTCGTTGATGTATAGCAACGAAGCCGGTGATACACCACATAATACGCTTACGGTCACAGAAAAAAAAGTGTAAAACTACAACAGTTGGAATCCGCAACTTCCTTAGACATCTCATGCCTAACCAAATGAATTCCTTAGACATTACATGCCTAACAATTATAAACCCCACATTTTAGTCTCATTTATCGAAAACTCTTTTCAATATCAAGTCGGGCAATTCAACAAGATTCCCGACATCCTGATCGAATGCTCGTCGCAAACTTTAGTAGACGGCCGCACCCCCAGATGCCGTCGACGAAGTGCACTAAGGCGGAACACCGCTGCTGCGAGCACCCGAACGGATGCTTTTGGCGACGGGGTTCTCCTATAGTCACTTGGTCGGGGCTATGGGGCATGGCTGTCTATTAAGTTTACTCGGCGAGTATCCGCATACGTTACGTGATTGCGACGGACTTTTGATCACATCAAAATTCCGTGGCAACCGATCAATTGAGATTGAACTGCTAGATGTATAACATTTAATTTATTTATCTCAAAAGTACATGTGGATTCCAAATATTGTATCACATTCTAGATAAATAGACAATGTTAAACTTTCCGATCGAATAATCAAATACCCAAGATTTCCCAAATAGCTCAACACTTGAGTGGAGTTCAAAAAAGTGTCCATCACATGCAATAGTACCAATGGTCCAGCCGTAGAAGGGTCAAGCCAACTCCTCACATGTGGCACGCCGTACTGCCCCAAACCCTAAGGTTTAGAGGCAGTTCAAGATGGTCACATAATCGAGTTAAGCTTTGTTGTCTTCTAGAGGGTCCACCGCGTTACTTGCACGATTTTCCGAAAGTTTCAAACTCGAGAAAAAATCCAACTTTTGAAAATTTTCCGATAGGGGAAAAAGTGAGTTATTGATATCCGTTCGAACGTTTTAACAGTTTCTAAAAATTATCCGGAAAAAATTAAACGAAGTTAAATTATCCGATCGAATCAACGAGTCCCCAATACAACCCAGAAAACTCAACTCTTGAGTATAATTAAAAATTCCAAAAGCAAGCATAATTACCTACGGACAATACTGTAGCAAAAACTAATAATAATTCGTCCGTACGGCCGCGGAACCGCCACGCGACCCAGGGTCCTGCCGCGGTTCCGCGGCGCTTTAGGCGAATTACCATGTCCTTTTTTACAATATTCCATAGAATTCTCTGCTGAATTTATTAAGTATTTTTAATATGAAAAAATCAACAGTTTTGAAAAATTTCCAGAAACTAGGGTATATCGGGTATTCGGAGTTCGATCGGACTTTAAATTTCGCCTAGACTTCACCTAAAGCTCTAGCTTGGCTCTGATACCACTGTAGGGTTGCTAGGCACACACACAAGGGTCTACGAGGCATCAACCATGCCCGATTTAAAATTTAGCCGTGCCGAACAACCCAAAGTCGGATCTTTAAACTAGAGATTAGGCGAAAACAAGCATGTTAAACAGTTTAACACTAAGTGAGAGGGATTACAACCTTTGTAGATCCGGTCCTCCACTTCTTAAGCTCCGTGTTGAAGTCCCTTTGCTGCGATCATCGTGTTCCGGACTCTCGAGAGGCTCCACGAAGAGAAAGATGCAAGCTTGCTTCCGGTCTTCGATAACAAAGATGATCTACCTTGAAGTTTCATTAACAAAAGCTCTCACTCACTAAATGAAGTGAACACCCTCATCTAAAGGGCAAGGATAGATGAGGATGATGAAGTATGATTTTTGCTCTCATTTATTTTCTATTTCTCACTCATTTTCATCACTTGGCAAAAAGCTAGAAAGCTTTTCAATGAAGAACTCAAGCAAGAAGAAGATGAATAATCAATTAGAATCCTTTTGTGATGAATAATGAAAAGAAGATAATGATTAATTATGCAACCATGGTCAACTAAACCTTTGTAGAGATTTAACTAGGGCTACGGTTTGGGTTGGGTTAAGTATGAGTCACTTGAAAATATCTTACACAAAACAAAAAGAAAAACTTTCTAGAAGGTTCATGAATGAACTAACCCAAATCAAACCCTAATCTTATTTAATCTCCACTAAACATGTTGCATTAGTAATCATATCATGTTACAATATTATATATCACATATATAATATTTATTGTAACAAAATAAAATAATACAATTAACATATATCGCATATATATCAATGTATTACCCGAGTGAGAAAAAGAATCTTTTAGTGAGCAAATATTAGTTAATGTAATTTAATATATCATATATATCATTATACATTAAATTATCGAATCAACACTTGATCCGACAATCCGGCTATATCGCATATAACCGACTAATATTTCATTTACCGATTCATCGAATCAACACTTGATCCGATGACCCGGCTGATATCAAATATCACGAGAATATAATACGGTATCTCATATCGTATTATCCTCGGTCCTGCACATATCACATATGTGCTCCTACTCCGTTTTGCCTGAGCCAAGAAACCTCTGTGTAGGACTCTAAAGAATCGTCAATACGCCGGCAGTAGGTGATGATCATATCAAACACCCACAAGCTGCAAGCGGTCAGCTAAACGTAACAGCCACCCAGGTATTGAGCGCTCAGAAGATCAACAAGCAAGCCTGTACATTCTCCTGTGAATCCAATCAGTAACACTCCCGTACAGTCCGGTCTCGTCATCTGATATGTCGCATATCTCGCCTAGGGGTGGTAAACGTCAGACCCCAGTAGCTTGATAAGTCGTGTCGATATGAGGTCTATAACAGTTCAAGAAACTACTGATAACACTTACCAGTAAATCTCAACAACCCTGGCCAGGGATTTCCAGTTATAGCCTATCGAACATAGCACAACATCAACTCCCTATACCGGGAGAGACGAATCCCCTCCTATCGCTCATTGCCTCGAAGTGATTCGGGACTGTACCCAAAAGCCACCTTTTTGCACGCCCTCTTGTACGTGGTATGATGGAAATCAAAGCACAGTATGAATCACACAAGACTCTATGACGATCTCGGGTCCACAGACTACTCTGTACCAGTGTCACCGGAGAACTGCCATCTGACGTGAGGTATAATACCATCTGGGAGTTCTCGGCGAGTCCGTCCAGTGTACCCAGTCTCTACTGAGCACCCGTACACCATCTTTGATGTCAAACACCGATGGATATGGGATCATCCATCGCCCATCATATGGGTCAAGATGTGTATACGCTAGTCTACTCTGGTGTATCGATGCCCTGTTTCGATACACCCCCGACTAAGAACAGTTATAGGATGTACTCGTCGACTACCGTAGCCCCACTAGTATGATCTCATCATAGTCCCGGTAGTCGAGTACATATCCTAAGGGCTTTATCAACATGTAACATAGAGGCAATCAGAGTACATGTTAAGATAAAGTACAACCAGATAGCGTACTACCATGTCAAACAAGAAAGTCCTCCCTATATATGTCCAAGCATCCACTACAATATATATCGTATGTACAGTAATGGCCTCTAGGGCATATATATAACTAACAGTTTGATGGTATCGTATTGTACTAGACTTTAGATCAGTACCCCTAATTCAGATTATGATGTTAATGATACCAGATAAATAATGTGTTATATGTGATAATTGACCCGTACCCCAATTTTGGGATGCCGTACGATGGATTTTTCCGTACGAAGTATAAATATTATGATTGATCCGCACTCTTGACTCGAGGATGTCATATTATATATTTTACCGTACGTGACGCTATTGAGGCGGGATCACCGACTACTAGATATATCGGCTCGGACTTAGGTGGTTTTCCTTACCCATTGATTAGTCTCTTAGCTTTGTCCAGTAGTTACTTAGTAGATGTTAGACTGGGCTCGAGTCATACTTATTTCCAAAACTAACGAATCATGAGTATTTTAAAGACAGGCCGAGAGATACTACGGATATTTCAAAGGACGTAACTTTCCCTAAAAGCACCGTAGCCCCTATTTTCTAAAAACCACGATTCGTGCGATTTCAGACACCAAAAACTGTATGACTTGTATATAGGATTGTATATTTCTTTACTGTTGCGTTTACTATTCATTTTCCGTATATTCTTGCTGTTCGCATCGCATTGCATGCTTAAATGTGTTTTCATTGTTATTATGAAACCATGATGTCAGGACACCAGCACCATTACCGATGATGCGTATGCTCCACATACACCTGCTTGCCGGCTCACACACACCTCATCGGTAATTTTCATGTCACGTACACGTTAGAAAATACTTCTTCATTAGTATAAATTGCTAGCTGATAGTTTCGACATAGTACTAGTGCGCTTGTTTTTATATGCTAGCTTAGACATAGCATTTTTTTACTGTGATATCTCATGCATGTGTATATTCATTTGTCTTGCAATATTATGAGACTTTATGCCGGTATTCACTGTTTATTGAATTTTGATTATGGGATTCAGATTTTCCATGAGATTTACGGATTTGGAGAAACCGCAAGGATTTTATAAACTCATTATCATTTTCAAAAGATAAAAATTATGGTTTTCTCGTGATATGATATTTGTGATGTCCACCATGAGTTTTCTCAATTCTTGAGTGGTATCATTGTAACAACCCTAATTTTCCTATACACTTTTCTATACAAAATTTTAAATTGTTTTTTTCAAAATCCATAAAGGGGTATTTTAGCCTGAGCACAAGATATAAGTAATTATTTTGTTTTTAATTACAAGTTACAAGAATGTAATAACTCCATTTTTAGTGTACAAGAAATTACTTTAAATTTAATGTATATTTGGAGTATTTACTCTTGTTGCTATCATTTTAAGTAATTAATTCACACCATAATTACAAGAAGGAGCTTGTAGCTCATTGGTAATACCTTGCATTGCTGAACCAAGCCACCAGAGTTCAAATCCCCTGCCCCACATTATTTTTTATATTATTTTATTTTAAATTTTATAGAAGCCCAACAGTCCACCTGAGATAACTTCCAAACTTTGAAATGAACCTGAAAAAGTAAATATACCAGAGCCTTACTCAGGCGACCCCCCACCTACCTAGCCCCCAACTCGGCCTGACTCGGCCGAGTCGGCCGGTCGGTCGAGTCGTCAACTGCAAAATCGTGACTTTTCCTCTACCCTTCCCCCTGCACACTCCAATTTATGAGATCGGTTCTAGAGAGCATATTAACACCTATTTCTACAATTTTTAATGAATTTCCTACATTTTTATAATTTTTTAATTAAAAACCCTACACCTACCCTAATCCTAGCCTAACCCTATAAATACACCCCTACCCCCTACCCTCTCATCCCAAAATTCTGAGCCTACTCTCTCAAAATTCCAAGAATCGTGTGTACTTTGAAAACGAGCGAAAGGCGAAGCTCTGGTGAAATCTACGGCGAACTTCCGGCGATCGTTTTAGGAACTACCGGCGACGACGCAACACAACGACGTTTCCCCTACTTCCATTTCACTCTTTTGTGTGACTAAAACCCGTAAGTCCCAATTTCTACCTATCTCTTCTATCTAAAAATACGGATTTACAAAACCCGACGGAATCGAAACAAATTCGATTTCCGATTCGGTTTCTTATAAAATTCTACTTCTCACTAATACAATCATACTTAAACATGCTCATGTTGACTATTAAACACTAATCAAACAAATTGATCAAGTTTCATTACATAAAATGATAGCTATTTCCATTCATCGTATTTTTCACTTAAATACCACATTGTTTCAATTCTACATTTTACTCCATTAAACATGCTATACATTTAAAGTAGATCACGAGGTAACGACCTACCTCCTCACACACTCATATGAAACATAACACGATACCATCGAAAATGTAGAATACGGGAAAACGAACATTTTCATTTAAATACCCTTTACTAAATAAAACCATTTCTTAAAGATTTAGTATTGATACATCTTTATAAATAAATATCTCTTATTAGGAAAATAGGATAAGTTGTGGATATCAGTCGTTTATCTAAACCTGACTTTATGGTGTCTAGGCTAGGCAAGTGAGAAAGGTAATTTTAAAAGGCCCGTCTCACGGTGATCCGTGAGCGGATCCCTCCTTTCTTCACTTGTACTTACCTGGCCATAATTGGCGGTGAAGAGGAGATTTGAGGTATCTCATAACTTGTCGTTTTGGACCAGTTAGGAATAATCTAGTTGACTTAGAAGACCCTAAAACATAAAATACAGAAAATTGACATCTTTACAAATAAATACCATTTACTTCATAAAACCGTTTTCTAAAACATTTAGTATTTATACAATCTTTGCAAAGCACCGCTACAACCCATTTTGGGGAACCCGTTCGGGATGGTGCGGTTTATCGCACATCCTCGGGCTTAGAAATGCGAGATTCAGATCCCCGTAAGGAGCATTCGGTCTCGAAAGATTTAAAATACGACATCTTGAGAAAATGAGATTTTTAGAATACAAAATATATATTAAAATTATTTTTGTATAAATTGTAAGTCGATGTTCTACACCCCAATACTTGTGGGGAGGCGGAATTTTCAAAAACGAACTTGTTTAGTGAACAAACATCGACTAACCACTTGAATTGAAGCTAAACGATAACCAACCAAACATATAGTTGTTCTAAACTACTATGCTTAGGGATTATACCTATCGAACCAAGTCCTTCTTCTTTACGATCTCCTCGTCCTCCTCGGCCTTCTCTTTGTAGTAGACGATCCACCCGAGAGCAAAACTCCAAGCTTAGCCTCTAAACTTGAGGCAACTAACCTTCTTGGATTGCTAATCAAAGAAGATAGATTGAGATAGAGTGATGGTTATGGATTGTTTAGTCTAACTAATCCTAGATCTCAACACATGAGGGGTGAGGATTAGTCTTTGAAGAGAGTGAGCTTGAGGAGAGAGAATGTGAATAATATTATGAGTGAGAATAGTAAGTTATCATAATATATATGAAGCATTATCTTTTAACAAGAAAAAGAAAATAAATGATGAATAAGCTTGCTTCATAAATATCTAATGGTGATTCATTATCATGAGTCATTAAGCATTTATGATGCATTAATGACTATGATGAATCACTCTCATGACTCACTAATCTCATTCAATGCATATGACACATAACCCTCCTTAGTCACCATCTTCTAGAAGCTTCTCGAGTAATTACGAGAACGCCCCTCCGATCCGTAAAAATACGGAAAAACTTTAGACTGTATAAATCCAATAACCGGATACCAGTAACTGGCTTAAACCAAAGCCGACTGGTAAAAACTGTCCAAACGACGTAAGTGTGTAAACACACATACGCGTTCGAACCCTTTGTCATAAAACCATACGACCTCTATATCGTTTCGCCTGGAGTAGGAAACTCTCTGTGTGGGACTCTAGAGACTCGACTACTACGCTGGCAGTGGGTTTAACCACAGACCGCAAGCGGCACTAGCTGTACGTAACGGTCCCCAGGTAGTTGTCGATAAGAAGGCCGATGAGGAAACCCATCCGAACTCCTACTGAGTCTGATGTGACAATCTCCATACAGTCCGGTCCGTTCGTCCAAGACTATCGCATATCGGGCCTAGGGGGGCGGCAAGCGTCAGTCCCCTAATAGCGGTATAAGTCGTGTCGGAGTGAAGCCCATTACACCCTGAGAAACTATTGGAACCTACCAGCAAATCTCGCTTGCCCTGGCCAGGGACTTTGCGTAATGGATCTCTGACACAGCGCGATATCTACTCCCAATACCGGGAGGGACGAATCCTGTCTAACCGCCACTGCCTCCAAGTGCTCGGGACTGCACCCAACTGCTACCTGTTTGCACGACTCCTTTGAGCCGTGGTAGGGTAGCAATCTAAGAACAGTGGGACACACTCAAGGCGAAGTAGCAGTGTCAAGTCTGCGGACTATGCTGTACTCATGTCACCTGGGAACTGCTCACTGACGACTGGTATCAAACCAACCAACAGTTCCCTGTGAGTCCTGTCCGGTGTACCCGTAACCTAACAAGCACCTGCATACTATCTCCAGTACGACGTACTAGGCTGTGGGACAGACCATCTCCCCAACTGGGATGAGAAGCGTACACACTAGTCTACTCCGGAGTATCGATGCTCTGTCTCGATAATCCAACGACCAGGGACCTGAATAAGGATGTGCTTGTTGACTACCCAGCCCCCACTAGTGTGACTGCCATCACAACGCTGGTAGACAAGCAATATCCTAAGAGCTCTATCAATACGTACACTCACATATTAAGATAGAAAAACCAAGTAGCATACTACCATGTTTAGCAAGTCTGTTATATACATGTGAATATCCCAAGCTTCCATTAAGTAATATACAAACTAGTATGATACAGTAATGGCCTTCTAGGGCATAAACACTAACAATCTCCCACTTGCACTAGGGCCATGTACTGGCATATCGTAGACCGATGATCTCGAGTAGCCTCTCGAACTGAATCTGAGGTAGGGCCTTCGTGAATGGATCAGCAATGTTCTCTTCAGAAGCAACTCTCCGAACCTCGATCTCCTGACGATCAATGATCTCCCTGATCAGGTGATACCGCCTTAAGATGTGTCTGGACTTCTGATGGGACCTTGGTTCCTTCGCTAAAGCTATAGCTCCGTTGTTGTCGCAATACAGAGGTATTGGATCAACTATGGTAGGAACCACCTGAAGTTCTGTTAGGAATTTCTTCATCCAGACTGCTTCTTTTGCGGCATCGCAAGCAGCTATATACTCCGCTTCCATCGTCGAGTCAGCAACGGTGTCCTGCTTGGAGCTCTTCCAGCACACCGCCCCTCCATTGAGGGTAAAGACATAACCCGACATGGACTTGGAATCGTCCTTATCACTCTGGAAGCCGGAATCAGCAAAGGCCTCCAACCTGAGGTCTTTTCCGCCGTAAACCAAGAACATCTCCTTAGTCCTCCTCAGGTACTTGAGAATGTTCTTTACTGCTATCCAGTGCTTCTCCCCTGGGTCTGACTGATACCGGCTTACCACGCTTAGTGCGTAAGCTACATCTGGTCTGGTACACAACATCGCATACATTATAGAGCCTACCGCAGAAGCGTAGGGTATAATAGACATGCGTTCCCTTTCCAAATCAGTCTTGGGAGACATCTCTTTGGAGAGAGTGATTCCGTGACAAGCCGGTAGATTACCGCGCTTAGAATCTTCCATACTGAATCTTTTTAGTACAGTGTCGATATACCTGGACTGCGAAAGTCCCAACATCCTTTTGGATCTATCACGATAGATCCGGATCCCCAGAATGTAAGAGGCATCACCCAAGTCTTTCATGGAGAACCTGTGTGACAAGAATCCTTTGACAGATTGTAGCATAGGAATGTCATTTCCTATCAATAGAATGTCATCCACGTACAAGACGAGGAATACGACACTTCTGGCTACAACTTTACTATATATGCACGGTTCATCTGGATTTTTGATAAAGTCATATTCTTTGACTGTCTCATCAAAACAGATGTTCCAACTCCGCGATGCCTGCTTTAGTCCATAAATGGACTTTAGCAGCTTGCATACTTTCCCGCTGCTCCCATTCTGATTGAAACCTTCTGGCTGATCCATATAGACGCTCTCTTCTAAATTTCCATTCAGAAAAGCCGTCTTTACGTCCATCTGCCAGATTTCATAATCATGGAAGGCAGCAATAGCAAGAAGGACCCGAATGGATTTGAGCATAGCCACTGGAGAAAAAGTTTCATCATAGTCCAAACCAGGTCTTTGACGAAAACCCTTTGCAACAAGTCTAGCCTTATAGGTTTCCACCTGTCCATCTACACCAATCTTTTTCTTGAAGATCCATTTGCATCCTATGGGTTTTACCCCATCTGGAGCAAAGTCCAAAGTCCATACTTTGTTGGTGTACATGGACTCCATCTCGGTCCGCATTGCATCTAGCCATCGTACCGAGTCGCCGCTCTGGATGGCCTGCTGGAAGTCAGTAGGTTCATCATCATCTATGATGCAATCCTCTCTATCCCCGTCTATGAGAAAACCGTAGTATCTCTCAGGCGGATGAGACGGCCTACTATTCTTGCGGAGGGGTGCGGGAATGTTCTGTTCTTCTTGAACCTCTGGTTCTACCAAACTTTCAGTAGCAGTTTGTGGTTCTGGAATTTCTTCCAGTTCTACTACGCTCCCACTCTTCTGATTTTCTAAAAATTCAGTTTCTAAGAAGCGGGCATGACGAGAAACAAAAACCTTTTGTTCCTCTGCGTAATAGAAATAATATCCCATAGAGTTCTTTGGATATCCCACAAACTTACACTCTACTGAGCGTGCCTCGAGCTTGTCTGAATGCTGCTTTTTTACAAAAGCTGGACATCCCCACGTCTTCAGGTACTGAAGACAGGGTTTCTTCCCACTCCATATCTGATATGGTGTGGTAGGCACAGTTTTGGTTGGAACTTTGTTCAAAAGATATGCCGCTGATTCAAGCGCATAACCCCAGAAAGATCGCGGTAACTCAGCATTACTCATCATGGATCGTACCATATCCAAT
The DNA here is from genome assembly GCA_030015575.1 of Agapanthus africanus. NCBI lineage: Eukaryota > Viridiplantae > Streptophyta > Magnoliopsida > Asparagales > Amaryllidaceae > Agapanthus > Agapanthus africanus. The sequence goes on along the minus strand of CM057345.1, from coordinate 385,433,209 downwards.
AGGGTTCGATTCCGTCTCTCCGATACACCGTTATGCTGTGGAGTGTATGGAGGAGTAAGCTGAGAGAGAATTCCTTTCTCTTTTAGGTAACCTAGGAACTCGGCACTTAAGTATTCTCCACCTCGATCAGATCTCAGTGTCTTAATACTTTTGCCTGTTTGGTTTTCCGCTTCACTCTTGTATTCCTTGAATTTCTCAAAGGCCTCGGATTTATGCTTCATTAAGAAAACATGTCCATACCTAGAGAAATCATCTGTAAAAGTAATGAAGTAGGAATAACCACCTCTCGCATGTGTAGACATTGGACCACATACATCGCTGTGTATGAGTCCTAAGAGCTCGCTCGCTCTTTCTCCTTGTCCAGTAAATAGAGTCTTTGTCATCTTTCCTTTGAGACAAGATTGACAAGTGTCATAGGTTTGATATTCGAACGTGTCCAAATATCCTTCTCTATGCAACTTAGTCAACCTTCTCTCATTGATGTGACCCAGTCTACAATGCCACAAGAAAGCTTTATTTAAATCTGGAGACTTTCTTTTTAGTGTGTTCTGGACATTGAAAATTTGGAGTTGGTTTAAAACATATATGCCGTTATTTAGTGTACCTGACCCAATCAAACCATGATTAAGGTGGATGTTGACAACATCTCTTACAAACGTGAAATCATAACCTTTATTTGATAACAAGGAAACTGATATGATATTACACGTTAAGCTTGGTACAAAATAACAGTTATGTAAAACCAAAATGTGTCCACTCGTCAATCCTAGGTGATAATCCCCGACGGACGCAGCTCCCACGCTAGCTCCGTTAGCAACCCTGAGGATCATATCACCTTCCTTCAGCACTCTACGGTTTCTCAGTGCCTGCAATGAATTGCAAATATGAGATCCTGATCAGGTATCCAATACCGAGGAAGTAGAGTTGATCGACAGACAATTCTCAATTACAAACACACCTGAAGTCGAAGCCACAGCTTGCTTCGGTTCCTGGTTCTTGGCGTTCCACGCCTTGCAATCCTTCTTCCAGTGCCCTTTCCTGTGACAATGGAAGCACTCATCCTGGCCAACTACCGGTGCTGCAAGCTTTTTCTTTCCCTTCTTTCCCACCTTACTAACACCTCCTCTAGGTTTGGGTGCGACCTTCTTCTTCCTTCCTTTGGCCCTAGCCTTGGACCCGGAAGAAGATGCACCTCCAACAAACATAGCGGGTGTTTCCCTTGCCTTCTGCAAGGTGCCCTCTGCACTCCTTAACATGTTCAAGAGTTCCGCAAGTTCAACTTCTTTTCCTTGAAGGTTGAAGTTGAGGATAAACTGGGCGTAGGTGGGAGGAAGGGACTGGAGAATAAGGTCTGTATAGAGCTCATTATCTAAAGTCGTCCCAAGGTCTGCGAGCTCTTCAATATAGCCGATCATCTTTAGGACATGTTCACCTACCGATGTCCCGACAGCCAACCTCGCTCGAAACAAGTTCTTAGAGGTCTCGTATCTTGCTATACGAGATTGCTCTCCATAAAGTTCCTTTGTATGGAGAAATATGCCATCTAGGGACATATCCTCGTGCCTCCTCTGATGTTCATTGTTCATTGAGGCAAGCACGATGCACTTGGCTCTCGCGCAATCTAAATCCCAGGTTTTGCGGATTTCCTTATCCGCATTGCTGGATTTGGGACCAGGGACAGCAGGTGCCGTAGCGGTGAGGATGTATCCCAATTTGTCATAGGTCAAAGCCATTTTGACATTCCGCAGCCAATCTTTATAGTTTGGCCCTGTCAGTATATTTTTCTCTAAAAGTAACTTAAGTCCAGTCATTTTCAGGGTCGCTGCAATTAGGAGAGAGAGAGAAGAAAACTCTTTAGCATGATGCTCTTGCAAGTTTAGAGTGGTTTTTAGTTTATCTAAACTGGATGGCTCCCACTGTTTCTCGAATCCTTCCTCAAACCATAAAAGAAGAATTAGCCAGGACTATTCTCACCATACAATACTTGCTTAACCGTTCAGCCAGGCCAGTGTCGATACTTCGAGGGAGGTTTTCCAACGCTTTCGCGAAGTTCCTTAATTAAATAACCTCTTTTCTCTGGGGGCGTAACCCTGCTGACACCTTTCTGGACACCTACTAGGTTTATAGCATTGATCGTTAAGTGACGAATATCCTGATAAGTAGCATATACTCACAGTAGGATCGGGATCCAAATATCATCGTATGATAATGTTGAAGGAATCCTACCAACATTCATCAAACTCCAAATGGTATGCATCTCTTTGCAAATTTCAGTTTCTTTAGAAATTCCCGATATAAGTTTTTGCCCCATGCTCTTATGACCTTGACGAAAGCCAACAAATCATAAGTCACATGTCAAGTTCTGCCCATCATTATCTTGTCAATTTGAACCCACCCTATATACCCTTGACGAAAGCCAACAAGGTAATGCGACTGTCCCAAACCAACACATCTATCTATGTAACAAATGAATACCCAGCAGCTACCAAACACTATGTCTTGACGAAAGCCAACAAACACAGCTTGAATACTACTGACTATCCATAAGAAATGACGGAGGGCTACGACTGGTTTTGGCGAAACCGTGAACGTAGTGAACTTGATATAACCGAAGGAACCTGATAGCTTTTTAAAAAAGAGTGGTTAAAGCTCCGCATTTAAAAATATCTGTTTTTAAAATTAACCGAGTGGTTTCTTTTAAATTGTTCCAACGATTTAAAACTTTGGTTTATTTTCTTTGCATTATAGATAATGCGTCCCATCATTAACCTATCATTGCAGAAAACAACGAAAATACAACGTCCTCTTATGCCATCCGCATTCGCCACGGGGTCCCGTCATCACCCGTTAGGTTACTTAACTAACGACAGAGCGGGGGCTGGGCTAGCGCGGGTGTAAAACATAAGTGACGTCTAAATAGCTATCATATATATAGATATTTTACATTCGTCTGACGCTAGGATATACATTCCAGAACACAGATAAACAATATTGGATTTGCAAGCAATCTGTATTTCTTTTGAGCCTGCAAGAAAAGACAGATTACACAGTTGTGATGAATAGCCGTTACCCCACCCTCGACCCCTACGGGTACGGCAAACTACCCGCCCGGCAGTTTGTGTACCCCACCTTGGGTCAGTCCTAGGAGCATAAACAGTAAAATGAAATAATACAACGGTGGCTACAACCGCAACCTGGATGTGCCCCGCAAAAAATAATATTACAACAAATTACATTTACAACAAATGAATTAAATAATAACCCATTGCATAATCCCGGCTATACACCACAACAGTCCAATACAGTTCATATGCACAAACAGATAAAACCATTACAGAAATGTGCAACCCCCTGCCAACCGACATACTAGCAGTCAGGGGAGGTTTACGAACACATTAAACAATCACAGATATAATCCAATATGCAAATACTGTACAATTTCGATCGATTAAACATCTTTAATATTGCTCCAAAAACTGCTCTGTAAACTGGAAACCTGAGCAAAATTAAAATATTCCAGAAAACACCAAATACCAGAGAGGACCCACACATGAAAAATGAGTCCATGACTCGGCAACTCGGCCGCGGAACAGCGGCGGATCGGGAGGGATCCGCCGCGCTTCCGCGGCTCTTTAGCCGATTCATGGGCTCAAATTTCATGGGTGTTCTCCTGGACCCTTTTCAAGCTTTCTGAGCAACCCTGAAAATTTTTTGGACTTCATTTAAATTTCGACAGAAACTTGACAGTTTTAGGGTTTTCCGGCTTCGTTTTTCCGTTCGAAATTCGTACAAATTTGCAATTAAGTTATTTATTGTTTAGCGAGGCTCTGATACTACTGTAAGTCGATGTTCTACATCCCAATACTTGTGGGGAGGCGGAATTTTCAAAAACGAACTTGTTTAGTGAACAAACATCGACTAACCGCTTGAATCGAAGCTAAACGATTACTAACCAAACATATAGTTGTTCTAAACTACTATGCTTAGGGATTATACCTATCGAACCAAGTCCTTCGTCTTTACGATCTCCTCGTCCTCCTGGCCTTCTCTTTGTAGTAGACGATCCACCCGAGAGCAAAACTCCAAGCTTAGCCTCTAAACTTGAGGCAACTAACCTTCTTGGATTGCTAATCAAAGAAGATAGATTGAGATAGAGTGATGGTTATGGATTGTTTAGTCTAACTAATCCTAGATCTCAACACATGAGGGGCGAGGATTAGTCTTTGAAGAGAGTGAGCTTGAGGAGAGAGAATGTGAATAATATTATGAGTGAGAATAGTAAGTTATCATAATATATATGAAGCATTATCTTTTAACAAGAAAAAGAAAATAAATGATGAATAAGCTTGCTTCGTAAATATCTAATGGTGATTCATTATCATGAGTCATTAAGCATTTATGATGCATTAATGACTATGATGAATCACTCTCATGACTCACTAATCTCATTCAATGCATATGACACATAACCCTCCTTAGTCACCATCTTCTAGAAGCTTCTCGAGTAATTACGAGAACGCCCCTCCGATCCGTAAAAATACGGAAAAACTTTAGACTGTATAAATCCAATAACCGGATACCAGTAACTGGCTTAAACCAAAGCCGACTGGTAAAAACTGTCCAAACGACGTAAGTGTGTAAACACACATACGCGTTCGAACCCTTTGTCGTAAAACCATACGACCTCTATATCGTTTCGCCTGGAGTAGGAAACTCTCTGTGTGGGACTCTAGAGACTCGACTACTACGCTGGCAGTGGGTTTAACCACAGACCGCAAGCGGCACTAGCTGTACGTAACGGTCCCCAGGTAGTTGTCGATAAGAAGGCCGATGAGGAAACCCATCCGAACTCCTACTGAGTCTGATGTGACAATCTCCATACAGTCCGGTCCGTTCGTCCAAGACTATCGCATATCGGGCCTAGGGGGGCGGCAAGCGTCAGTCCCCTAATAGCGGTATAAGTCGTGTCGGAGTGAAGCCCATTACACCCTGAGAAACTACTGGAACCTACCAGCAAATCTCGCTTGCCCTGGCCAGGGACTTTGCGTAATGGCTCTCTGACACAGCGCGATATCTACTCCCAATACCGGGAGGGACGAATCCTGTCTAACCGCCACTGCCTCCAAGTGCTCGGGACTGCACCCAACTGCTACCTGTTTGCACGACTCCTTTGAGCCGTGGTAGGGTAGCAATCTAAGAACAGTGGGACACACTCGAGGCGAAGTAGCAGTGTCAAGTCTGCGGACTATGCTATACTCATGTCACCTGGGAACTGCTCACTGACGACTGGTATCAAACCAACCAACAGTTCCCTGTGAGTCCTGTCCGGTGTACCCGTAACCTAACGAGCACCTGCATACTATCTCCAGTACGACGTACTGACGGCTGTGGGACAGACCATCTTCCCAACTGGGATGAGAAGCGTACACACTAGTCTACTCCGGAGTATCGATGCTCTGTCTCGATAATCCAACGACCAGGGACCTGAATAAGGATGTGCTTGTAGACTACCCAGCCCCCACTAGTGTGACTGCCATCACAACGCTGGTAGACAAGCAAGATCCTAAGAGCTCTATCAATACGTACACTCACATATTAAGATAGAAAAACCAAGTAGCATACTACCATGTTTAGCAAGACTGTTATATACATGTGAATATCCCAAGCTTCCATTAAGTAATATACAAACTAGTATGATACAGTAATGGCCTTCTAGGGCATAAACACTAACATAAATATATGTATATTTATCATTAAAATACCTATTTTTTTATGATATAAATATTCCACCTTTTTTCCTAAAAACCACAAGAATCAATTTTACACTAAAATATCATAAATTCCACATAAATCAATATTACAAATAAATATCTTTATTTCTGAAATTAGGATATTTTCACTAGAAATATCACAATATAAAATCCACATTCACTACAACTCTAAGGACGAATAATAAATACTTGGGGTGCATTTTGAAAAGTATATAAAAGTATTTTTACATAAAACCCCCTCAAGTTCTATAAATTACCCTAAGGACCCTAGTAAACATAGGTTTAAGCGGGACTAATCTCTTGAGTCTCAGAGAGCCGGAGAAGTGGGTGCTTGCCTATCTAAGGTAGACAAGTTAATAAAAATAATTAGGACATCAATTTACCTTGCTGATTGTCTGACTCAGTTTGAGTCTCAGTATAATTTGACTTAAATATGATTCAAGTACAATCTATAAATCTTCAATATTACAATTCCACATGAATCCATGAATCCAATTATCAATCTATACAACTTGACTGAACCGAACCATGGATATACATTCCATTTATATGGTTCTCCAGTTATTCCATTTACATGATTCTACAGTTACATCCGTTACTGATATCATGGTTTTGGTCAGTCATCCAACTATACAATCTATACAATACAATACAACGCTACAATCAAGAAAACACTACGGGGTTTAAGGGGTAGACTGGTATGGAATATGTTCAAGGTGGCACGAGGTGGTCACTTAAGACGTAATTACATCCATGCCGTTGTTCCGTGGTATTATCGACGGGGCCTTGTACTACAGGTTACCAAAGTCCCCGGTGTAAGTGGGACTCCTCTCGTATACACTGGCATCTTCTGTACCAAGCTACAAACAACAACGTTAATACAACATTACAACAAGATAATACAACTTTACAAGATACCTTCTTATTCTGTCTATTCTACTTACCTCTTATCTTTGGGACTTACCGAGCGACCTGTTCGCTGACGACATTCTCTTTCTTTCTTCTTTGAATGTCGTCAGGTGATCTGGACACGTCAGAGATCGAGCCTACTGCTGAAGACTTGGATCAGTTTGCTGAAGACCCAGAGCTTTAGTTTCATTGTACACCTTTCCTTTCAGTACTTTACATTCCTGTTATGCCATTGTTTAGGCATCACTTTTATTTCAGTTGTATTTACTTTTCATGCATTTGTTAGTTATATGTATGCCCTAGAGGCCATTACTGTACATACTATGTATATTGTAGTGGATGCTTGGACATATATAGAGAGGACTTTCTTGCTCGACATGATAGTATGCTATCTGGTCGCTCTTTATCTTAACATGTACCCTGAATGTCTCTATGTTACATGTTGATAAAGGCCTTAGGATGAGTACTTGACTACCAGGACTATGATGCAGATCATACTAATGAGGATAGTGTAGTTGTCAAGTACATCCTTCAAATGTTCCTAGTCGTGGGAGTACCGAGACAGGGCATCGATACTCCAGAGTAGACTAGCGTATGCGCTTCTTGACCCATATGATGGGCGATGGATGATCCCATATCCATTGGTGTTTGACATCAGAGAAGGTATACGGGTACTCAGTGGAGATTGGGTACACTGGACGGACTCGCCGAGAACTCCCAGATGGTATTATACCTCGCGTCAGATGGCAGTTCTCTGGTGATACTGGTACAGGTTAGTCTGTAGACCCGAGATCGTCATAGAGTCTTGTGTGATTCCCACTGTGCTTTTATTTCCATCATACCACGTCCAAGAGGGCATGCAAAAAGGTGGCTTTTGGGTACAGTCCCGAATCACATTGAGGCAATGAGCGACAGGAGGGGATTCATCTCTCCCGGTATAGGGAGTTGATGTTGCGCCGTGTTCGATTGGCTATAACTGGAAATCCCTGGCTAGGGTTGCTGAGATTTACCGGTAAGTGTTATCAGTAATTTCTTGAACTGTTATAGACGTCATATCGACATGACTTATCAAGCTACTGGGGTCTGACGTTTACCACCCCTAGGCGAGATATGCGACATATCAGACGAAGAGACTGTACTGTACGGGAGTGTTACTGATTGGATTCGCGGGAGAAAGTACAGGCTTGCTTGTTGATCTTCTGATCGCTCAATACCTGGGTGGCTGTTACGTTTAGCTGACCGCTTGCAGCTTGTGGGTGTTTGATATGATTATCACCTACTGCCGGCGTATTGACGATTCTTTAGAGTTCTACACAGAGGTTTCTTGACTCAGGCAAAACGGAGTAGGAGCACATATGTGATATGTGTAGGACCGAGGATAACATGATATGAGATACCGTATTCTATTCTCGCGATATTTTGATTTGAGCCGGGTCACCGGATTAAATGTTGATTCGATGAATCGATACATGATATATTAGTCGGTTATATGCGATATAACCGGATTGTCGGATCAAGTGTTGATTCGATAATTTAATGTACAATTATATATGTGATATATTGTATTACATTATCTAATATTGGCTTGCTTTATTGATTCATTTTCTCACCGGGTAATGCATTGATATATATACGATATATGTTAATTGTATTATTTTCTTTTGTTACAAAAATATATTATATATGTGATATATAATTTTGTAACAAGTTATGATTACTAATGCAATATGATTAGTGGAGATTAAACATGGTTAGGGTTTGATTTGGGTTAAACTTTTCTAGAAATTTCTAGAAGCTTTTCTTTTGTTTCTTGCAAAGATATTATGGTTGATATTTTGTGAGATATTTCCAAACACAACCCACACCCTTTAACCCTAGTTAACTCTCTACAATGGTTAAGTCTTTCTTGACTTAACCATGGTTGCATTTGTAATTATAATAACTTATCATTATTCATCACAAAGGATTATTCATTCTTCTTCTTCTTCCTTGCTTCTAAAGGTTTCTAGCTTTGGGTTTTTGTGATGGATTAGTGTGAGATTATGATAATAACAGAGAGCATAATTCCAACTTCATCATCCTCATCTAATCTAGCCAATTAGATTAGGGTGTTCACTTCATTAATGAGTGAGAGCTTGTGTTAAAGAAACTTCAAGGTAGATCATCTTTGTTATCGAAGATCGGAAGTAAGCATGCATCTTTCTCTTCGTGGAGCCTCTTTAGAGTCCGGGAACTTGATGATCGCAGCGAAGGGACCACAACATTGAGCTTATGAAGTGAAGGACCGGACTACAAAGGTTGTAATCCCAAACTCTTAGAAGTAAAGTTGTTTACTTGCTATATGTTTCGCCTAATCTCTAGTCTAAGATCTTGGTTAGGATTGTTCGGCACGTCTAAATTTTAAATCGGGTATGGTTAATGCCTTGTAGAACCTTGTGAGAGTGCCTAGTAACCCTACAGTGGTATCAGAGCCAAGCTAGAGCTTTAGGCGAAGTCTAGGCGAATTTTAAAGTCCGATCGAACTCCGAATACCCGATAAAACCTAGTTTCTGGAAATTTTTCAAAAAGTTAACATTTTTCATATTAAAAATACTCAGAAAATCCTTTTTTTCTCAAATCTCATCACGCCCTTCATCGAAGAAATCCGTAGGAGTATATGATCCCCCACTGCGAACTCAAGCCTGCGATGACGACGGTCGGCATAAGACTTCTGTCTGCACTGGGCTGCTCTCATCCTATCCTGAATCAACTGGATCTTCTCCATAGTCTCTTGAACTAGCAAGGGTCCCAAAATCCAGCTCTCCCTGAGTTCGGTGCAATAGACAGGCGATCGACACTTTATACCATACAAAGCCTCAAAAGGTTCCATCTGAATCGTCTCCTGATAACTGTTATTGTAGGAGAACTCTATCAATGGCAAGTGACGATCCCAACTGCCATCAGAATCAAGCATGAACGCATGAAGCTGTTGGATATAGTGCTCTCAGAGTCAATTATTGGATCACAGGCACGTGATTGCAATGATTGAGAGAGGACCTATGCTGGTAGGACAGTCTTATTCGAGATGATTGTATACTATCTGGTTTGTCTCTATCATCGTGTACATGCTTTAGGTGACATTGTGGTTCACTATTACACGTTGATGGAGAATAGTATGCTACCATGGTTTGTCTTTATCATCTTGTACTGCTTTAGGTGACCTTACAGGTCGCTATTGCACGCTGATAGAGCCCTTAGGATTCTTGCTTGATGACCAGCAATATGATGGAGATCATATACGTGGGAGCTGGGGTCTATAAGCACATCCTTAAAAGGTCTCTAGTCGTGGGAGTTTCGAGACTGGGCATCGATACTCCATTAGTAGACTAGTGTATACAGTCGAGATCTCGACGAGGGGCGGTGGCCGGTCTCACAAGCCATTGGTGTCAGTTGGTTCACCTAAGATGTATACAGGTGCTCATTGGGTTATGAGTACACCGGACAGGACTCGCCGGGAACATGCTAGTTGGTATTATATCTGACGTCAGATAGCAGTTCCCTGGTGACATGTGTACATGTTAGTTCATCGACCTGAGATCGTCATTCGTCTCGTGTGAGTTCCCACTGTGCTTTGATTACTACCCTACCACGGCTCAAAGGAGTCGTGCAAACAGGTTTTAGTTGGGTACAGTCCCGAGCCACATGGAGGCAAGTGAGCGGATCGGCAGGGGATTCGTCTCTCCCGGTATTGGGGGTGAGGTCGCGCTGTGTCTAGGAGAGCCATTACACAAAGCCCTCAGCCGAGGCAGGAGATTTACTGATAGGTATTCCATTAGTATCTCAGGGTGTTCTGGGCTACACTCCGACACGACTTGTATCGCTTTTGGGGGTCTGACTTTTACCAACCCCCTAGGCCTGCCATGCGATGCTCATAGACGAACGGACCAGACTGTACGGATATTGTCACTGACAGGCTCAGCAGGGTGTCAGGATGAGTTCGCTCATCGACCTCCCTTTTGGTCAATACCTGGTAGCTCGTTACGTACGGCTAATACCTCTGACATGCTAGTGGTTAAATCTACAGCCAAAGTATTGACGAGTCTTTAGAGCCCCCCACAGACAGTTTCTCAAGTTTCGGGCGAAACGTTGTAGAGGCCGTATGATATATGGCAGGGTTCGATCTTATACGTGCGGTATTGCACGGATCATGATCGGACGGATCATACTAGTGGGCTTTGGTTTAAGCCGGATCCTAGTATTAGATTTGTTGGATTACTTTAGTCTCATCGCATTCGCATTCAGTCGGAATGCGGATGCAGATATGTATATACAGGTGAGGGGTATCCTTGTGTTCCGTCACGAGTTTACTTTAGATGTTGCCGTATCTTTTTATTGTTGCAAACATTTGGATTAAAGTTTGTAAATGGAAATTGTGAGCTAGAATTCATCATTTGGAGCATTTATTGTGACACATGCCCAAATGATGACTCATGGTCTCTTTTCTTGTGCATGTGTCACATAATGTGATGGATTTGGGAGTTGATTTGATGAGAGGAGAGAGAGGGGCAGCCAAGGGTAGTGTTTGCTCTTGTATTTTCTCATTCTCACTCTCATTATTCTTCTTGCAACACAACAAAAGAAAAGAGAGAGGAAACTCCTTCTTCCTCTTTCTTCTCTAGCTTAAATCTCCATTAATGGCATTATCTCTAACCTCCATCCAAGCCATGGATGTAAGAGACAAAGTGATCATAAACATTCTCTACAACATCTTGGACACGTCGGCTAGCACACTTCGTGCCAGAGTTGCTTCGGACGAAGCGGGATCCCGTAAAAAGAATCGATGATGTGGTGCCCTTTCCGATGAGGAAATCGAGACTGGAGATGCCGCAAAGAGCTTAGGATGGTGGCCAAAGACCGAAGGACACGGATCGATCGGTATAGCTTTCCAACCCTCTCTCTAGATAGCTAGTTGTAGTTAAATGGTTCGATCCGGGTTTTAAGCATACGATAGCGCCGGTTTCAAGTTTTGAAAAGTTTTCGTTTCCGCATTTTGGCCTCGAACAGACGGCCGGGGCGCTACCGTAGTCTTACAGAAGCATATCCTCCAGAGTCTGTATAGTCCACTCTGACTGGCCATCGGTCCGCGGATGGAAAGCGGTGCTAAACTCAATTGGGTACCCAAAGCTTCCTGAAGTTTTTGCCAAAGTCGGCTGGTAAACTGGGTGCCCCTGTCGGATACGATGCATGTGGGAACGCCATGCAAATGCACAATCTCATCAATGTACAACTGAGCATACCGAGCATAACCGAAAGTGGTCTTCACTGGAAGGAAGTGAGCCGCCTTCGTCAACCGGTCAATAATCACCTAAATGGAGTCATACCCTCGACTGGACCTGGGTAGACCCACAACAAAATCCATGGAGATCTGCTCCCATTTCGTAATGACCATAGTGAGTCCTGAATACCGTCTTAGGAATATCATGCTTTTTGACCTTCACCTGATGATAACCCGAACGAACATCTAGTTTTGAGAAAACGTAAGGCCCACTTAGCTGATCGAATAGATCATCGATGTGCGGTAGTGGATTGTAACGTTTCAGAATTCGTTTTGCGAATTTTTCCGTTTTAGGGCAAAATAGTCGATATTTTCCGTTTTAACCCGATTTCGATCAAACTTCCATAGAAACTTACCATCATATATTTTAGCTAAAATAAAGTTGGTACGCGAACTTTGGGGGTATATGGGAGGTTCTGGTTCAGATAGAATTCTTCCCAAATAAAATATTATTTTAGCCGGTAAAATATGCACGTAAATCGGGAAATTTCTTCTAAATGAAAATCATTTGAAATCATCACTAAAATTATTTAGAACCTTCTTTTTAAATATCTAGATTTTTTTTGGTCAATGGAAATAAATTTTAAAAAGAAAAGAAAAGAAAATGAAAGGTGGCATTTGCATTTAATGTTGCATTTAATGTTTTAAGCTAGAACTTTCTCCACACTTTTGCACAAAACCCCCCTCTATTGATTTGGCCGAGCCCCTCATTGCTGCCCACTTCATTTGCTTCACTCATTTCTTCATTTCAAGCTTCACAAAATGCTTCAAAATCCTAGATAAAATCCCACAAATTCATAATTAAATCAATACCCATTTTTCTTCAACCTTAATCTTGCTCGGATATTCAAGAAAGACATCGTTTTGGAGGATTAAATTTTGGAGTTTGTTGCTAATTTGAGGTATAAAACCCTAACCCTAATGCTTAATTCTTGTTTTAAATACTTTATTCTAGCTTAATTAGTTGTTAATTTAAGCTTTAAATTTCATGTTTCAAAATTCTAGAAACGGTTTTAGAAATTCAAGTTAAGGTTAAAGCTTGATTTAAGTGTTTAATGTTTTATTAAAATGTTAATTTGTGATTAGGAAAAGATTAACCTAGTAGAAAATGATAATTTTTGTTAAGGAATAGTTTGTTTAATTATGAAATTTTGATTACTAGGTTTTTCCTAAAACTTAATTAGCAAGTGTTAAAAATATAGGAATGGTGTAGAGAGCTTAGTTAAGCTATTATAAGGTGTTTGTAATCGCTAGATATGCGTTAGCTTGAAACTAGTGCGAAATATTGCGATAAGTTGCTTACTAGGTATCGGGGTTTTTCCGACGTGGGTTCGATTGGTCGTTGTGAGGTTATATCTATTTTATTACTCGTAATTGTTTGTGTTATGTTGCGCGATCGGGACGATCGGGGTCTAGACTTGGTATTTTGTAGTTTAGCGACCCTAGTTAGGGTTTTTGACCGATGTCGTGCGTGTTAGATGTGCTAAGTGCGCAGTGTAATTTTCTGGCCGTTTTCATTGCGTTTCGTTGTCTTTTCGTCGATTTAGGATATTTAGCTTATGTGATTTGTTTGTGAAATTTTAGGTTCGCAGGAGGGGACTTCGGACGCTACGATGAAAGGAAAACATGTGGTAGGCTTCACTTAGCAAGGAGCGTTGGTGAGTAGATTTAACATCTACAGAGGGATCGCCCACATGACGTTATGCATCTGGGCTAGATCGAATGATATGACCTTTAGTGTTTAGTATATGGACTCGTTTGTGCATGTGTTTTTCGTTGCATATCTCATTTACCTATTATATTTGGACATAGTATTAATGAGACACAACACTATTATTGACGGTTCATGTTGCACGAGCACTAATTATATACCACTCACACCGTCAATAATTTCCATGACACGCACAACACCTATACATATGTGATATTGGATTGCTTAGGGACATTGAGACATGATCCTTATTTTCATTATGCATATGACATATAGCATACCTGTATATCTACATGCTTACACATATGCCCTGACATGCTTACATGCTAGTTACCTATATACTTATAGGATAGTGTACCTTTAGTGATAGGTATATACATATATAAGACATAGCTACATGTACATCTGGCATACATATATATACCTGGAGGGTATTATGGATAGGTATAGAGACATACCTTGCTACATATACTTTTACATCATACATACTTACATATGGACACACCTATCTTGCTATACCGACATGGTTACGCTTACCTTGTTATAGCTACATGTTCACCTGTATATGATGTTGCATCTGATTTCGGAGAAATCAGGAACCGCATAATATATTTTATATTAACTTGTTGCATGTTAAATAGCGGTTATTCCTTTATATGCTCATATTACTGTTTCATGTTGCATATATTACATTCATGGATTTCATATGATGTCTCTGATATTTTTACTCCTGTATATATAACAGTGGAATGGGACGCTGTTATATATGCCTTTACACCAATATTAGTGGAATGGGACGCTAATATATGTGTATTGATTCATGCATTTATACTTATTCATTACTTGTTGTTTTCTGGATTTGAGGATCGTGGTGGTTTCATGAAATTATGCAAGTGTTCTTATTCTTTACTTGATTTTTGTATGCATCTACTCAGAAATTTGTTTTATACCGATACGTGGATCACGGGTGTCGATACCGGACACTTACGATTCGAGGAACGTATATATACCGATACGTGGATCACGGGTGTCGATACCGGACACTTATGATTCGAGGAACGCATGAATATGAGAAAGACCGATACGTGGATCACGGGTGTCGATATCGGACACTTACGATTCGAGGAACGTATGGATATGAGTATTTTTGTGTCGATGCTAGGCACTTGTTTCATGATATTTTTGGGTGTCGATGTTGGACATTCACTTTATATGAAACTTACTGGATATTGGATATATGAGATTCACTTGATATTGAATTCAGGATATATGAGATTTACTTGATATTGGATACATGATATATGAGATTTATTTGATATTATACATTCAGGATTTGTGAGACTTACATGATATGAGAGCCAATTTGGGGGCTGATTTGAGGAAATTGGGATTTGGATTGTCTTGATGGATTTTAATCCTACCACGATGTCAGGATTCCATGGAAATGACATATTTCATTCCATACTCCACATTTATTGTTTATGCACTGCTTCATATATTAGTTGTACCTTCTAGCGTACCTTTCATGACTATTGCATTTACATACTCATTTTATATGCATTACTTCATGTGTTAGTTGTACCTGTTAGTGTACCTTTCATGACTGTTGCATATATACATTCTCATATCATTATTGGATGATTATTGCATACAGATTGTCATATTATTGCTTCATGTATTATTGTACCTTCTAGCGTACTTTTCATGATTATTGCATTCATATGACCTTCATTGCTATTAATTGCATGTGTTAGATTCTCGCTGTATGTGCATACTTGCGATTACCTGCATATGTTATTTACTATTCACGAGTTGGCAACTCACCCCCGTTGTGCCACGGTTGTTTTGTAGGGTGTTTCCCCAGAGTAGTCGAGGCAGGCTATTCATCTATCTTATCATCTTTTACTGCGGATACTGCATCAGCTCACAGTGTGCGGTTTGCTTAGGTGGGTTTTGTGGTTATTCGTTGTTTTATTGTATATTCGTTGTATCCATGTACTCTCCATCTACCATTATCTTGTATGACTTAGAGACTTGATGTGATGACGATATTGTATATTTTGGGGACTTGGATGTCTTTTATGTAGTTTTACTTATATCATCCTTTATTTCATTGCTACGGCGTCGTATATCTGTTGTGATGGTTGTTTTCCGCCGTTGGGCGAGGATTTGCTCCCGTTGGGGATGCTTTACTTTATATTTATATTGTACCCATTTTTGGGGTTGGTTTTTACAAAGGAGGTGCTGCCGAAATTTTTCAAGAAAGTAAATTGGACTTAAAGAATTTATACTTGTGATTTTTAAAAGTTTAAACAATGTTTCTTATCTTTTCTTGTCCTTTAATGGTTTAGATTTCTGGGTTTTGGCTTTCTTTTACTGCGTTACGCCTGTAGACGTTGCGTAGTATTAGGGCCGTCACGTGCCAATTTCGGGTCGTGACATGGATACTTGTTCTTTATTGTCACTTCGTTCAGAGATCTATAATCAACGCACATTCTGTATGAACCTTCATTCTTCTTCACAAGCAGAACTGGAGATCTCCAACTTGAAGTACTGGGATGAACCCATACTTTCTTCAAAAGTTCGTCCAATTGAGTACGGATGTCCTTAAATCCTTTTGGACTTAACCGGTACGGTGCTTTGATCAACGGTTGTGCACCAGATACTATGTCAATACTGAATTCAAGAGCTCGATCGGGAAGCAAACCTTAGATATATTCAGGAAATACATCTCTGAACTCTCGAATAACCTCTGGCTTATCTTCTTCAGCTTGTGTTGTTGCAATCACTGCCTTCCTTGGTTTAGCTTTGTAAGTGCTAGGCTCCAGTGTACGGTCTCCACTTTTGAAATAAAAGACCGGATGGTCTGGAATCTCAAACACCCTCCTCCTTTGGTGACAGTCGATGGAGCGTAGAATGTTCCTAGCCAATCCATACCTATGACTATGTCGAAGTTCGGTATATCCAGCACCTTGAAGTCCGCATAAAATTCTCTGCTGCAGAAGACCACTGGACACAGGTCGTATCCCAAATTTGCCTTTAGAACGCCATTTCCGGAACTGACATTTCAGCTGGATACGAGTGGTTTGACTGGAATCGCATGAGTTCGGACGAACCATTGCGACATAAAGCAATGTGATGCTCCAGTATCGAAGAGTGCTAAAGCAGGTAGGGAGGCTACTAAGATTGTAGCTAAGTTGTGTGGGATATGTTTAGGTATAGGAAAAGATATTTTGATATGTATAAAGGTTGAAAGAAGGTTTGAAATAAAGGGAGTTACCAGTGATGACTTGGCCAGTGGCTTCAGCTTCTTCCATAGTCCTTGTGAAAGCCTGTCGCCTAGGTACATTCCTCCTTGCTGGAGGCCTATTCCTCTGTCCGTTCCTCTATCCTTGAGGTAGGTTCCTTTGTACTTGATGGAACTGACAAGGAGGAGTTGCAATAGGTCCATGAGGAGGTGGAGCTGGGAGAGCTAGACGAGAAGCAGGTGCCTGGATAGCTGGCCGCTGCAGATAAGTGATTGCTGGTCTGAGTGTAGGGTTTGGATTGAGTCTATGAGGACAAGATCCAATATCGTGTGTGGATGAGCCACATACTAAGCAAAGGCGATTAGCACGCCTGCAATCCTTTGCCAGGTGTCCATTCCTTTTGCAATAGAAGTAGAAATCTGGACTGGGCCGGTTAAAAGTTACTTCCGGTCTCCAGGGTACAAACGGTGGCCTGGAAGAGGCTCCTCCTGCTATCGAGTAGAAGGGCACTTTACACCGGTAGATTGAGGTCTGCCCTTCTTCTTCACCACTGCCTCATATCTTCAGGCAGCCTTCAGAGCTAGTGTTGGATATATGTATGCCTTAGAGGCCATTATATGATAGTGGATGTATTTATACATGTGTGTGTGTGTGTGTGTGTGTATACACACAGATGACATTCTTGCTCGACATGATAGTATGCTATCTGGTTCTTCTTTATCTGACATGTTGACTTGATCATGCTTTTATTCATTTACACATGTTGATAAAGCCCTAAGGATATTTTCTTGACTACTGTGATTATGATGGAGATCATACTAGTGGGACGTATGTAGTTTATAAGCATATCCTAAAATTTCCCTAGTCGTAGGTGTATCGAGATAGGGCATCGATATACTAGAGTAGACTAGCGTATATGATACTAGACCCATATGATGGGCGATGGGTGTTCCTATATCCATTGATGTTTGACATCGAGATCATATGCGGGTGCTCAGTGGAGACTGGGTACACTGGACGGACTCGCCGATAACTCCTATATGGTATTATATCTATCGTCGGATAGCAGTTCTCGGGTGACACTGGTACAGATTAGTCTGTAGACCCGAGATCATCATAGAGTCTTGTATGTTCTCCCACTGTACTTTGATTACCACCCTACAACGGCTCTACCGAGTCGTGCAAACAGGTGGCTTTTGGGTACAGTCCCGAGACATATGGAGAAGATGAGCAATAGGAGGGGTTTCGTCTTTCCCGGTATTGGGAGTTGATGCTGTGCTGTGCTCGATTGGCTATATCAGTAAGTCTCTGGCCAGGGCTGTTGAGATTTACTGATAAGTGTTATCAGTAGTTTCTCGATCTGTTATAGACCATTTCATCAGTACGACTTATTGAGTTATTGGGGTTGACGTTACCATCCCTAGACTCGATATGCAGCATATCTGACGAAGAGACCGGACTGTACGGTAGTGTTGCCGGTTGGCTCAACGGGAGTTGTGACAGGTTCACTTGTTTTCTTCTGATCGCTCAATACCCGGGTGGCCGTTACGTTTAGCTGACCTCTTGCGGCTTGGGGTTACTTGATATGATCATCACCCACTGCTGGCGTATTGACGAGCCTTAGAGTCCCACAATGGAGTTACCTAGCCCAGGCGAAACGATGTGGTGTGCATATGAGATATACGCGGGGACCTGATTAAATGCGCATATGTGATACCGTATATTAATCGGGCGGTTTGTTATTGGTCGGGTCGTATGATATATGACCGGTTTGCTAAATCAAGTGTTGATTTAACATTGACCATTAGCATTTTCACTTTAAACCCTTTTGTCTTTTGGTGTATGCATGAATGTATGCACATGTTTACATTGATGCACATATGGATGTGCATGCACACATACATGCATATTCATCTGTATCATGGTTGTTGATACATTTGATGGTGGCAATATAAAACTCACACCTTTATAAATATGTTGATATTTATTTTTGGAGTTAATGGAAATGGAAAAATCTATCATGGTAGATTATTTTATTCATCCATTAAACCATTTGTTAACTTTGAGTTATCTTTCCATGGCCATTATAGTTCCAAATGAAATATCTAGATATTTATTAACTAGGGTTAAGAATGAGAAGAAGAAAATATATATATTTTCTTTTCTCATTTTTATCCTAAGACTTATCATTATCTTGAGCTCTCATTTGCTATCTTCTTCTTCCTCTCTCTCTTGCTCTCTAGGTTTTGATAGTGAGTGAAGGAGTGATCAAGTTAGGGTTTTTAAGTGAGAAATCAAACCACATTATCATTCTATACTACTCTTGCCCACTAGTTTAGAGTGTTAGCTTCAATTTCATCATCTTGATCAAGTGGAGCTTTAAGCTTGGACAAAGAGGATTCCGGGTGGATCGTCGTGGACTTGGAGGATCTCAAGCAAGCTTCTTTCAACTCTCATGTAGCCAAGGAGTCTAGCGAAGGGAGCTACAAAGGTTGTATTCTCTAAACCTAGTACTTTACTACGTGTGGATTGTGATAATTTTAGTGTTACCCTAGCTTTTCTAGTTTGATCCTTAAGATAGTTTCATTAGCACCCTCTAATTTTTAATATGGCATGTGTGATGCTACCAAACCCTAGTTGTGGTACTAAGGAAACCCTTCATGGTATCAGAGCCAAGCTAGAAGCCTAGACGATGTTACGATAATCCGAAAACGAAAACCTCCGCAAAAATACGGTTTTAGAAACCCTTGAAAATGCTCTCTGGAAATTTTTTAAAAAGTGGTCTAAAAATTATTTTAGTAACTGCAGAGTGACATTTAAGAGAATATAAGAACACAGGTGAAAAACGAGGGGGGTGCTCGGTTCCCGACCGGCGACCAAGGGTCATTTTCCGACGTCGCCGGACTTTTATGCTCTCCTTCACTTCGTTTTGCACCAGTGCTCTGTAGTTCTTGATCTGGGGTTTCTGGTATTGTTTGGTTGTCCATAATTGCATATTATGTAAGTTTGGAAATGGACTCTTTGCGGAGTATTTCGTATTCGTATTTTTTTTACCATTGTATTGGTAACCTTGACGACGTTAAACAGGTCGAACGATTTTCAAACACCGGTATTTTCCAGGTTGAACGTACTTAATATATAATGCATGTATTCTTATGGACCCTCTAGAAGAATGAAACCCTAACTCTAGATGTGACCACAGAACTGCGACTAAACCTTAGGGTTTACCATAGTTAGTGGCGCCACAAATGAGGCTTGGGTTTGCCCTTCTACGGCTGGTCCATTAAATACTGTGGCATATATTTTGGGTATTGTTTAACGGTGCTCAAGTGTTGAGCTTGCTGGGGAATATGGGTGTTCGTTAATTCGATCGAAGGGTTTAATATCGCCTAGTAGTATGTGATACTTGTTTCTGCGACCGTAAGTGTAGTATGCGTATCGCCGGTTTCGTTTCTATATGTCAACAGCAATTGGGGTACGCACACTTGCTTACGTTGATGACATGTGATGTTATGTGTTACTGTGCTATGATGTATTGGATTGTCGTGATCGAATGTCCGGGGGGTTTTATGTGAGATGAGAGTTTTACTTTTCATTCATGTAAAATTCATTTATAATATAATATTCTTTTATTTGGGGCACTTCCGGGTTGAGGATGATGCCACCATTGTTGTATATTATTTACTTTTCTACATTAGGATAGACCCAAGGCGGAGAGCACAAGTGACCGGGTTCTGGGGTCAGTGGGAGACCATCTCGAGGCGTCGAGATCGGGTTTCCCAACTCCAGAATTGGCAGGGTCACTTACCGCTCTCGTAGGGGTCTAGGGTGTGGGATTGGCTAGTCATCACGACCGTGGAATCCGTATTCTCTACTGTTGTCTAAATACTAAATACGGACGTCCTAGTATATCCAATATTATCATATCTGTGTTTCTGCTGCCTATATTCTTTGATGTGATCGCTTAATATATCTGAGACGAATGCTATATTATATATGAGATATATAATAGAAGTTGCTTATGTTTTACACCCGCGCTAGTCCCGTCCTGGTATGCCGTTAGTTAAGTAACCTAATGGTTCATAACGGAACATTGCGGTGAATGCGGATGGCATAAGCGTACGTTGTATTTTCGTTTCTTTTCTGTGATTGGCTTAAGGACTTAAATGATGGGACTACATTAATATGATTAATGTAAAGAAAATAAACCTAAAAAGATGTTGTAGAATCAGATTTGAAAACCACTCGGCTTTTTAAGAAAAAGCTACATTTCAAAATTGCGGAGGTTAAGCCACTCCTTTTGAAAACCATTTGATTCTATGGCGATATCAAGTTTAAAGCGTTAAAGGTTTTCTTAAAAACCATCTGCAATCCTCCGCCATTCTAGGAAGTAGAGTACTTAGTATTCGTGCTACGTTTGTTGACTATATAGTTAAGGCGTAGTGTATGGTAGCTAAGTGATGTCTTCCTACACTGCATATGATGCAGATTAATTAGGACATTCATATGACTTTGCTGACCATAGTTAAGGGTCATGTGGGTGGGTCTGGTTAATCAGGAAATGACGGGTAGAACTTGACTAGTGCTTGTGATTTGTTGATCATAGTTAAGGTCATGAGTACTAGAGGTAAAAACCACATCGGGAGTTTCAAGAGTTGAAATTTGTAATGAGATTGCATACCTTCCATATGATGGTTGGATCCCGATCCCACTGTGGGCAATAGTTGCTCCCAGGAGGGTTTTGCAGTTTACAATTAGCTAACCCATTAGGTGTCTAGAAAAGTGTTAATGAGGCTACGCCTCTGGGAGGCGAGGTTTATATTAATTAGGTCCGTGCGAAAGCACGAGGAACCTCCCTCAAGTACCGACACTGGCCTGGCTGAACGGTTAGCGAAGTTGTAGACTGTAATTAATCCTGGATAGTTTTCTTTGTATGGTTTGAAAGAAAAACTTGATTAAAGCAGTGGGAGATATCGATTAGATAAGATAATAATCAATTTGATCTTTGCAAGAGCTTTCGGTAAGTGTATTCTTTTCTCTCTCTTAATGGCAGATACCAATGACAGGACTCAAGCTTCTACTAGATAAAAATAAACTGAATGAGACCAATTATAAAGACTGGCTGAGGAACATTAACATTGCCTTGACTTATGATAAGGTATCATATGTCCTCACGGCTCCAGCCCCGCCCGTCCCAGGTCCAAAATCTTCGGTTGCGGATAAGGAAGTCCGCAAGACATGGGACGCTGACTGTGCCACGGCTAAATACCTCGTGCTTGCATCGATGGATAACACACATCAGAAGCAACACGAGAATATGGACATCCAAGCCATATTTCTCCATACAAAGGAGTTGTATGGAGAGAAATCTCGTGTCTTACGATACAAAGCATCTAGAAAGCTGTTTCAGATGCGGATGGCCCCTGGCACACCAGTAGGTGTCCATGTTCTGAAGATGATAGCCCTTATAGAAGAACTTGAGGACCTCGGATGGGAAATGGACAACGAACAATATACTGATATCATTCTGCAGTCTCTCCTCCCAGCCTTTGCTTAGTTTGTAGTTAACTTCAACATGCACAACATGGAGAAGTCACTACCTGAGCTCCTCAATATGTTGAGGAGCACAGAGAGCACGCTCAAATCAGTGAAGACTCCCGTTTTGAGTGTTAGGCCATCTTCCTCCTCTCGCCCGAAGGCTAAGGCCAAGGGAAAGATGAAGAAACCAACCAAACCTAAGGGTGGAGTCAAAAAGGATAAGGGGAAAGACAAGTCCACGGCTGGGGAATCGGGGAAAGGGGAATGTTATCACTGCCACAAAGCGGGACACTGGAAGCGCAATTGCACTGAGTACTTGGAGCTCAAGAAGAAGAAGCATGGGGATGCTTCCGCTTCAGGTGTATTTGTGACAGAAAACTGTTTTTCAATAAACTCTGCTTCCTGGGTATTAGATACCTGTTCAGGTTCTCACATATGCAATTCTATGCAGGGGTTGAGAAATAGCAATGTTTTGAAGACATGTGACTATACTCTCCGCGTTGGAAATGGTTCCAATGTACATACAATTGCAGTGGGAGAGTATCACTTGGAGTTGCCGTCTGGTTGTATATTGGTTTTGAACCCATGTTATTATGTACCTAGTATGCTTTGTAATATAATATCCGTTTCTTTGTTAGACAATGAAGGATATAATTTTGTATTGCAGATTAATGTTATGAATATTAACCTGAATCAAATGTTGGTTGGGTATGGTACACATAATAACGGGATATACGTCCTAAATCAACACACAGTTTTCAGCATACAACACACTTATAAAAGAAAATTTTTAGAAATAAATGAAGCTTTTCTTTGGCAATATAGACTTGGTCATATTAACGAAACAAGACTAAACAAGTTACACAAAGATGGATATGTAAACCCTTTTGAATATAAATCTTTTGCAACTTGCCAGTCTTGAATTAAGGGTAAATTGACCAAAACTCCATTTACAGGACACGGAGAGAGAGCTACTGAGCTCTTAGGCCTCATACATAGTGATGTATGTGGGCCAATGTCTACACAGGCTAGAAGCGGTTTTTCATACTTCATTACTTTCACTGATGATTTCTCAAGATTTTTCATAACTGGGTCCCGTCATCACCCGTTAGGTTACTTAACTAACGACAGAGCGGGGACTGGACAAGCGCGGGTGTAAAACATATACAACATCTACTAGTATATATATCAATATATAATAATCGCTCAAGGCGTGAAAAAATGCAACATCACAAAGAGTAATAAGCATCACAGAACAATACGGATAATCTGGGAGCCCTGGGTTTCATAGAGCCGCAACTGAAACCCGACGTTCCCCTGGTCGTGTGGATAGCCTGTGCAATGAAATCCTAGACCCCTACGGGTGCGGCAAGTTACCCCCCAAAACCTGAAGTGAGGCAACCCCTTTCAACAAAGTGAATGGACCACCCAGCACTTCACGGAATCCGGTAACTTGGGCACCCTCCTTGGGTTAACCTATACCCCCTACGAGTGCGGCGAATAGCCCGCTAATTCTAGAGTGAAGCCCCCTCCGTCTCAAAGCCATGAGATGTGGGATCGTTGCCCTCTAGAACCCGGCTATCCGTGCACCCCACCGCGGGGTAATCCTAGTACAGAAAAGAAAAAATATGTACAACGGGTGCATCGACCTCAACCAGGTCGTGCCCCAAAAGAATAATATACAAACAGGCAGTGACGACAGTCCACATATCGGACGCTCGCCCCACAATATCAAATGTATAAATAAAACTAAACTGTACTAATATTGCACCAAGCTATCCACCACGACAAATCTGCAACATCACAGCACAATACAGAACATCAACGTGAATGTCATGTTCGCAAATCCGTCTAAAAGGGCTATAGCAATTAGACAAGATTTACCGTTCGAATGACATTCACGGTCACAGATAATAATGTAAGTACTGCGGACTAACTTATTTAAAGTTTCGATCGACAAAATTTCCCGAAGTGGGCCCCAAGTACAACTGCAGCACTCAAAATAATCTGGGCCAAAACTAAAAAAATTCCAGAAACCACATTTTCACACAAAAGACCAGCACAAGAAAAATGGTAAATTGAAGCCACATAACAGCGGCGGAACCGCGGCCAAAACGTGGTTATTGCCGCGGTTCCGTGGCGTTACTGTGGATTCACGCTACCAAATTTCTACAGAGGTCTTAAAAAAGCCTGCCTGATTTTCTGACATACCCAAAATAATTTTTCGACCACAAAAAAATTTCGAGAGAAACTCAGAAAATGAAAATGCGGTTTCGGAAATTTTGATTGATCGATGTTTTAAACATGTTAGAACAAGCTAGTAAAGGTTAATGATGTGGCTCTGATACCATGTAAATCTACGGTAGCGCTTCGGCCGTCGATCCGAGGCCAAATGCGGAAACGAAAACTTTTTCATAAACTTGAAACCGGCGCTAACGCAGACTTTAATCCCGGATCGAACCATTAACATTAACTAGCAACTAGAGAAAGGTTAGAAAGTGGCTATACCGATCGATCCGTGTCCTTCGGTCTTTGGCCACCATCCCAACCTCCCCGCGGAATCTTCGATCTCCGGTCTCCTCGTCGGAAGGGCACCACATCGATGAATCCTTTTACGGGCTCCCGCTTCGAACCGAAGCAACTCGGACACGAAGTTTTCTAGCCGACGTGTCCAAGGTGAAGTAAAGAATGTGTGTGATAACTTTGTCTCAAGCATCCATTGATTCTCAAATGAGAGTGTATGGATGGAGGTTGAAGATGAAGCCATGGTGGATGTTGTGAGCAAGAAGAAGAAGGAAAAGAGAAGAGGCTTTTCTTTTCTTAATGTGTTGGATTCATAATGAGAGCAAGAATAAGAATCCAAGAGCTAACCCTTTTTTCATGGTTGCCCTCCCTCTCTCCTCTTATCAATTCAACACATTAAATCAATCCAAAATGTGACATGTGCACAATTAAAGAGACCATGAGTCACTAGATTTCATGTGTCACAATAAATGCACCTCATGATGAAATCTACTCACAATTTCCACCATTTGTAAACATTAACCTAAATGTTTACAACAACAAAAAGATATGGCAACATCTAAAGTAAACTAGTGATGGATCACAAGAATACCCCTCATCTGTATATACATACATGCATCCGCATTCCAACTGAATGCAAATACGATGAGACTAAAGTTACCCAACAAATTTAATCTAGGATCCAGCTTAAACCAAAGCCCACTAGTATGATCCGTCCGATCATGATCCGTGCACGACTGCACGTACATGATCGAACCCTGCCATAATACCATACGGCCTCTACAACGTTTCGCCCGAAACTTGAGAAATTGTTTGTTAGGAACTCTAAAGACTCGTCAATACACTGGCTGTGGATTTAACCACTAGCACGTCAGTGATACCAGCTGTACGTAACGGGCCCTCAGGTATTGACCAAAAGGGAGGTCGATGAGCGAACTCATCCTGACACCCTACTGAGCCTGTCAGTGACAATGTCCGTACAGTCCGGTACGTTCGTCTATGAGTATCGCATGTTGGGCCTAGGGGGTTGGTAAAAGTCAGACCCCCAAGAGCGGTACAAATCATGTCGGAGTGTAGCCCAGAACACCCTGAGATACTACTGGAATACCTACCAGTAAATCTCCTGCCTTGGCTAAGGAATTCGTGTAATGGCTCTCCTAGACACAGCGCGATCTCACCCCCAATACAGGGAGAGACGAAACCCCTGCCGATCCGCTCACTGCCTCCATGTGGCTCGGGACTGTACCCAACTAAAACCTGTTTGCATGACTCCTTTGAGCCATGGTAGGGTAGTAATCAAAACACAGTGGGAACTCACACGAGACAAATAACAATCTCAGGTCGATAGACTAACCTGTACACATGTCACCAGGGAACTGCTATCTGACGTCAGGTATAATACTAACTAGCATGTTCCCGGCGAGTCCTGTCCGGTGTACTCATAACCCAATGAGCACTTGTATACATCTTAGGTGAACCAACTGAAACCAATGGATTGTGAGACCGGCCACCGCCCCTCGTCGGGGTCTCGACTATATACACTAGTCTACTCTGGAGTATCGATGCCCTGTCTTGAAACTCCCTCGACTAGGGACCTTTTAAGGATGTGCTTATGGACCCCAGCTCCCACGTATATGATCGTCATCATACTGCTGGAAGTCAAGCAAGAATCCTAAGGGCTCCATCAACGTGCTATAGTGATCTGTAACATCACCTAAAGCATGTACACGATGATAAAGATAAACCAGATAGCATACTATCATCATGAGTAAGACTGTCCTACCAGCATAGGTCCTCCCTCAATCATTGCAATCACGTGCCTGCGATCCAATAATTGACTTTGAGGGCACTATATCCAACAATATTTTGCATGCATTGATAACTATCGGAGGGATTTCCAAGGAAAGAGCTATAGTCTCAGTATTTACCTTTGTGTCCGAGATGGCACAAAACTTTTTATAAAGGGAACCCTTTTAAGTTATTTTCAAAATGGCGGAACGTGTTTGTTAAATAGGGGGTATATAATTATATAGTTATTTTCTTATAATAAACGTCCGCCACTGTGCCGTGATATGCGCATCGCACAGCGACTTGAAAAAGTTTGGCATGCATTTCTTTCAGATGTTTTGACGAGTATACACTGGCGCGTACTATGTACGTGTTGTAGTTTTGATGTATATCATGTTGATTTTCGTTTTGGGCTTTGACATTGGTGTCTTTGCCATAACTCCGATGATTGCGGGATACTAGACGGAGTTTTGATTTTGATTTATATACTCGTTTTCATGTGCATGCAATGCGCTACGATATGTTTTATGTATTTATGATTTCGGAGCCCCGACGAATTGATTGTTTTGCTGAAATGTTTTTATATTTGGGGGGGGTTTAATTTAAATTCGGGGACCGAATTTCTTTAAAGGGGGAAGATTGTAACGTTTTGAAAATCGTTAGGAGAAATTTTCGATTTTCGGTAAAATAACCGGTGTTTCCCGTAAAAACCCCGATATAATTATTTTTCCATATAAACTTAAATATATCTATTCTAGCTATGTAATTGCTAGTATTTGGTGTTTATTGAGTCACTTGTAAAATTTCTAGTTGACTGAAATTTTTCCCGAAATTAATTATTTTAATATTATTTTAAGCCGTCACTAATACATTTAATTAGTGATAATTACATATTAGAATGGGTCAATACAAATTTTGTACATCATGACACATTAAACCAAAATTTAACATGTTGTTTTTGAAATGAAAAGAAATTTTTTAAGATGGTTTAGAAAATGTAAAAGATAAAGCTTAAATAAAATATAATAAACAAAGGGGTATGTAGCATGTTGATTTGGGTTTTCTTTACATGGAAATTTCCTCACTCACTTACCCAAATGCCCCCTCCTAAGCTTGGCCGAACCAGCAGCCTTGGCAGCCCCCAATCCCCACTCATTTGCCCCACTTCATTAAAAAGAAAAGAAATTGAAAAGGGATAGAATATAGAATGAAGTATGAGGTGTGGATATATATATTGTATTTGGACCTTTCTTGAGTTGACCAAGACCATACCCACTCACATCTCCCCCCCTAATCTGGCCGAAACCCCCTTGGCAGTAGCCCCCTCCCAATTCTTCTCCACTTCATTGCAAAACCCCCCAAAATTTCATCAAAAATCCAAATCAAAAACCTCATAAACTCCAAATCCAATCTCTACCCATTATCTCTTTGCCCAAGCTAGCGTGGATCTTGGAGGAAAGTTGGCATTTTGGAGGCTATGATCTTCATGTTTGATCTCTTGATCATGAGGTATAAAGTTTCATCCAAATTTGTTACTTGTTAATTATATGTTTGAACCTAGTTAATTAGGTGTTAAATTGTGGGTTTAATGGAAGATTGTGAGAATTCAAGTGAGGGTTTGTGAATTGAAGTTAGGGTTTTGAGTAATGAGGTTATGGTTGTGTGATGTATTTAACATGTTAATGCTATACTAAAACTAATCTAGTTGCCAGTTTACTAATTGTTTCTTGTAAATTGTTAAAATTGGATTTTTAGCAAACTAGGTATTGATAATTAATTCAAAATGTGAGATTAAAATATGGTTAAGGTTTTCATCACATCATTAACAATATAATGGGAAGTTTGACATTTTAAGACATGTAAAATGTAAGCTAGTTTCTAATTTGCCAATTGTTATTTTAAAAATTGTCCAAATCATATATTTTGTAAACTAGATTTTTAGAATTTTGAAAATAAGTGGGATTAAAAATCTAGTAATGATTTGGGTGGCTTAGTTAAGATTTTTAGTGAGCATTGTAGTCACTAGAATTGTTAAAACAACTAGATTTGAACTAAATTGGCAATTGTTGCTTACTAGAGTTTCGGAAAAACAACTTTTAAAGAAAATTTGAAGTTTTGATGATTTAACCCCTATTTCATATTATAATTAGTGTTTTGTGAATGTGCAAATGGGTACTTTGGGGGTTTTTCTCGATCAATCAGTGTTTGTACGCCAATGTCGAGGGTTATTTGGTTCTTTTCCATGAGCGGGCCGTTGGTTTTGACCTATGTGAGATTCGTGTGTCATTGGGTCATGAGTCGGATTTTAATGCGATACGATATATTATGACATGTAGATACCCTCACGAGGACTTCAAGACGACAAGCAAGCGCGTGGCGACATCGGCATCGGCAAGCGAAGATCAAGGTGGGTAGATATATATCTACGGGGAGAAGTCGGGTGGATGGCGTATAGCACCCCCGCAATGTCGGAAGAAATGATATGTTGTGATTTAGATATACTTAAATGTGTTATTGAGGGATATGAACACTTAATAAGAAAAGCTTTAGATGATCACAAGTTAGTGTTAGCGAGAATTGAGGAAAGTGATTTAGTTGGTTTCATAGTCGCGAACCTAGAGTAAGGTTGTTACCCATACACATACACGTACGGGATATGGGTTTGGGTGTATACTTTATATGTATATAGATAGATGTGGATGCATGGGTTTATATATATATATACATATACATATGCATGGATGATGAGGGTTTTATATGGTATTTGGAGACGAGTTGATGAGATTAGGCATGGTGCCATGAGATCGGTGATGTGATTTGGTTCGTATTATGAGATACGACATGATATTAGCGGATTGATGGGCGATGTGTATTCACAAACACTCATACATATATGTTGATGATATTAGTATTGTACTAGACTTAGATCAGTATCCCCTGTTCACGATATGTGATGATAAAGATATCAGATGAGTAATGAAATAAATATGATATTTGACCCGTACCCAGATTTGGGATGCCGTACGATAGATTTACCGTACGAGATATAATTATGATGTTAGATCCGCACTCTTGACTCGAGGATGTCGTATATATATATATATATATATATATATATATATATTGTATCGTACGTGATACTATTGATGCGAGATCACCGACTACTAGATATATTTATAGGTCAACTCATACTTAGGTGGATTTCCTTACCCTTTTGACTGGGCTCGAGTCGTACTTGTTTTCAAATGCAGTGAATCGTGAGTACTTTAAAATATCAAACTGTATGACTCGTATATTGGGTAGGTTTATTCTTCAGTGTTGCTGTTACTACATCACTTTCTGTATATTCATGATGTTTATTCACATTGCATGCTTATACATGTGTTATCTGAAATTATTATGAAACCCTACTGTCAGGACACCAGAACCATTTCCGATGATACGTATGCTCCACATACACTTGCTTGCCGGCTCACGCACATCATCATCGGTAATTGCCATATCACGTATACTTTAAAGAATACTATTTCATTGACATAGCCTGCTAGCTGATGGTTGCAATATGCTATAGCTTTCATATGCTAGTCTAACTATTGCATTCATTGCATGATATCATATGCATTCATATATTCATTGGTTATGCAGTATTATAGAGATTTATGCCGGTTTTCACTTTTATTGACATGGTGATTTGATGATTTTGGATCCTTCTTGAGATTTTTCTGGATTTGGAAACCGTATGTGAAAGTTTATTTAAACTGATGAATTGTTTCAAAAAGAAAGATGTGGTTTTTCTTGATATGATGAATATTGTCCACCATGATGTTTTCTTAGTTCTGAGATGGTTTTCGAGACCCGATTCGAGGAGTTGGATGAATCGTCTGCGGGTACATGGTGGACCCGGTATGGTACCCCGGGGCAAGAAGCTCGAGTTGTAGACGATGAGCCCAGCAGGGGCGGACTGCCTACCGGTGATTGTTTGGCGCGGCGGATATCCGGAGGATACCGTTCGTGGTCGTGTGGTTGATGATATGGGACGATCCGGACTGACGGAGCCCGAGGTATTAGGATATTGAGATATTGAGATTTGAGACACTGAGATATTGAGATATTGAGATTCATGTTTTGTGTCGATGCTTGACACTGATTTATCTGTTGATTTCATTGATGATATTCGATTTATATACATACAGGAATCCCATTAAATAAAGAAAACAGTTGTCTCACTCATGATGTATTCTGTTTCCATTCATAATCATTCATACATCATATACTTGATATGTTGCTATCTGAGGCACTGACACGAGCACGTAGTATTGAACTTATATGTAGATGGATCAGGATATTATTTGAGGATATTACTTGATATGACCTAGGATGCGTCATACATGCGATTTCTGCTCTGTGATGTTTTCTACTCATGAGTTGGCAACTCACCCCCGTTGTACCACAGTTCCTTACAGGTTTTGCCGTACAGGTTTCGTTGCGGCTTTTCTGACACACTGCTCCCATTCCGAGTGATTTCTTTGGTAGGTGGGTTCACTCGCATCGTGACCACCATTATATATTTGTTATTTCAGTTGTATCTAGTAAAACTCCATCAACCAGACTTGTATATTATTTTCAGACTTAGAAAACCAGTTGTTGTTATTTCGACCTTAGAGTCGCACGTTGCATTATTATAGTTTTCATGTTGATTTTGAGTTTCTTTTGAGTTTTGATTCCGCCCTTCGGCGTTGTATATTATATAGCTTGCGTGGTTGTGACCGTCGATTGACGAAGAGCTAGCTCCCGATTGGGGATGCCTTTTTTTCATTTCGTATACTATACATGTTGTACCTCGTTTGGGGCCAGTATTTACAAAGGAAACTCTGCCGAAATTTTCAGAAAAGACTTGATGCTTTAAAAGACGCATAATTCGGCTTTGTCGGGGTAAAAATTTACACCCCGGTTGACCAAGTCAAAATCAAAGTCAACCCCAAGCCAAGCGGGCCCAAGCCTAGATCAAGTGGGCCCATGCCCGGGTCGAGTACGAACATGAAGCGGCCGGCCTCCCCCCATGCCAAGATAAAAATTTTGTAATAAATAATTTTATTGCATTTCTTTTATTTTATTGTACGAATGAATGTAAGAAAAATGGGCATAAAGCCAAATTTTTGTAAAGCCCATGGCTTATGTGCAAAAAGAAATGGCACATGAGCCATGGGCTAGGCAAAATGCCATTTTTTGAAGCCCAAGGGGCTATGTGTAAAGTGTATAGCCTATAAAGGCAAGGATAATGAAAATATCCCAACAACTTTTTTCTCTCTCCAAAAAAATTTTTTAGATCTGAGATCTTTTCTCCTTCAAGGTTCCAAAACCTTCTACTTTCTTTCAAATTAAATCAAGAGTTTTACTCTTCATTCTATAAAACTAAATAGTTTTTCACCACAAAACCAATAAAGGGGAACTCAGATCTTCCATTAGATCTAAAAAAGAAGAGATTTTTAAAATCTCATATCTCTTGATCTTCAAGATCCAGCAACCAGAGGAGAAAGAAGAAGAACCCTTTTCATTAACCCCAAAACATTTTAGGTGTTTAACTCCACTCTGATTTCTCTTTCGAGAATTTCTGGGGCTAAAAGCCTCTTTTTCTCGCCGGTGCCCAAGCGCTCAAGCGCCCAGCGCTCAAGCGCCAAGCGCCCACGTGCCGACACGTGGCGTCCAGCGCTCGAGCGCCAAGCACCCACGTGCCGACACGTGGCGCGCTAGTGCTCAAGCGCTTAGCGCTCAAGTGCCTAGCGCTCAAGCACAAAGCGCTCATGTGCCGACACGTGGCGTGCTAGCGCTCGAGCGCCTGGCGCTCAAGTGCCCAGCGCTTAAGCGCAAAGCACCCATGTGCCGACACGTAGCGCGCTAGCGCTGGAGCGCCTAGCGCTCCAGCGTCCTATGCTCAAGCGCAAAGCACCCACGTGCTGACACGTGGCGCGCCTGCGCTCAAGCGCAAAGCGCCCACGTGCAGACACGTGGCGCGCTAGCGCCTAAGCGAACAGCACTTAAGCGCACAACGCTCAAGGCGTTGACCCCACGCGTCCTTTGGGCGCTTTTTCCCTTTTTTTCATATATGTATACATGTATATATATGTACAGATACATACACACTCCATAATACTGTCTCCCTCAAAAAAATTTTTAGGCCGGGGCACTACCCCGCACCCTGCAAGGGGGCTGCTAGCCCCCTTGACCCCCAGCCCGCTATCCGGGTAGCGGGACCCCCGTAAAAACTCTGCATGGCACCCGATATATCCAAACCCCCCTCTAAAACAACACACACGTACACTGTACCTTGAGTTTGCATGACCAGTTTAACCCGTTAATCGAAGGTTCCCTCGCTCCAAAGGCGAGGGGTATTTAACGGCAGCTTAGTCTGCGGCTGCCGGAGATTCGGATCCCCGCAATCATTAAACCCCGGCCTACCTTAGGCAGGGAGAATCTGTAGTATGCCTGACAAGCGCGCGCGTATTCCCATCTCAATGGGGTGACGAAAAACACCCTACAGATTCTGGAACGCCCGGTGGGACCTTTCTCTCCTCCCATATTTCGGGTTCTCCTCCCATATTTCGGGTTAAACATTCATGCGAACTCAATCAATATACATATCGATTGTCTATACTGAAATGATGTTTTTTTTTTCCGTGCAGCAATCAACTTTCGACGACAATGTCTCCCAAGACGAATTCGGCTTACAACGCGACCCCGATCCCGTGCGTGGTCAAGGTCAATGCTCGTGTGGTTCTCCCTACAAGCTTCAGTCGACAGTGGGAGTAACTGCCCCTCCAGTTTGGCTCCGTCATCATCTACCCTACCGGAAGCGCTCATCTGGCAGAAATCCCGGCGAAACAGGTGGCCAAGCTGGTCTCAAGGGGCAAGAGGCCGAATGTCGTGATCGCCAAGGCACCACAACCGAAACTTAAGAAGGTGTCTGAACGATTCTCTGGTGCTCCAGCTGGGGGCAAGGCTTCCGGTACAAATGACAACATCAAACGTTGCGGACGAGCTCAAGCGATGACTCCATCAAATGCACGATCAGGCGTCTCCTCTGGCCTTTCTATCAATCGATCTACAGCGTCTTCCCGAAAGGCCGAAATCTGCCAAGTGCTTAAAACAGAGAAGTTAAGGCAGAAGCGGCTCAGGTATCGAGCCAATAAGTGGGCCAGGACTCCGGCTAGAAGGAATCTTGTGAGGTTCCAAGAGCAGGGTCGCCCCGCGACGACGGCTGAATCGGCCGTAAAAATTAGCAATTCCTTCGAACCTCTGAAGTGGGTTCAGAAAAATGCCATGACCGCCAGAATCAAGAAGACAGCGGTCCGAACGTCGCTACAAAGAGACGTGTCCTGGCCCCAACAGAAAAAGTATGACACCGTCTCTTCAAGAGTCTATCAGGCGCTCTGTGCCGCACGAAAGCAGTGGACAAACCTAGAAAAGAAGCGCCAACACCATTCAAGAACCTGGTCAGGCCAGCCGTCGATAATAAAAAAAGGGTTGGATATGTTATCCATACGGTCTATATGGCGGGCGGGCGCCTCGGTGACAACCTTCGCAGCAAAGGCAAAGATGGGGCCACCACATCCCAAGCCCAATCTGGCTTGAATGTGGTTGCCGCTGCCCAAGAACAGCCGCCTCCGCTGGATGAAGAAAACCCTCTCGATGAGGATGATAGGAAGAAAGTCCCCTCGGTCTATGCAGAGTCAAGCTCGGACAGTGAGGAAGAGCCGACTTTCCGCCCCAGGACCGCGGAGCAAGAGCTGCTTCAAGAACTTCGAAAACAGCTCAAGAGCAAAGATAAAGAGATGGCCAAGCTCTATTCGAAGATCGACGACCTAACGGATGTTATGATGCAGCTTACGGCTCAAATTACTCGAGCGCCTCCCAATCAAGCACAAGTCGCTACTCATCAGCCAGGTGATGACAATCCGAAGCAGCCAATGCCTATTCCTTCGGGTCCAAGGCTGGTCGAGCCGCACGAAAGCCGGCCACATTCCGCTTCTGGGGACGCCTTGGCCCCAGATAGCACTATCCCGCTAATACAAGATCGGATAATGGACTTGGTCACTAGCAAAGTTATAACATTGGTGGCTAAAGCTGAAGCTCAGAAAGAAATTGGCAGTAGTGGGCGGCCATATCCCGCACAGTACGATCTGATTGAGTTCCCGAGCGGCTACGTCATTCCTAAGTTCGGAAGATTTGACGGAACGGGGAATGCAAATCAGCACGTCGCCCACTTCAAAGCATCGTGCGGAAATACAAGGGGTAATGACGCGCTCCTTCTTCGTCAGTTTGTCAACAGCCTGACCGGCGTCGCCTTCGACTGGTACGCGAGTATACCAGACAGGTCCGTCATTACCTTTACCCAAATGGAGTCTCTGTTTCGGTAAAGGTTCATGAGTGTTAGTGATAAAATCTCCATTGCCGACCTTGTGAGGACTAAGTCGGGGAAGAATGAAAGCAACACCGACTTTATCGCCCGATGGCGTAATCTCACAGTCAAGTGCGAACCGCCGCTGGAGCAGGACCAGTCCGTCAGCCTTCTCATTGGGAACCTCAGCAATTGGATGGTCCCGTTCTTGTGTACAGCGGGCCTCAAGACATTTCAGGAGCTAACCAAGAAAGTCCAAATGCTGGAACGCTCGAAGCAAGAGTCCTCGCCGGACTCTCAGAAAGACAAAACTTGGAAAAGCAAGCGGGATGACAGCCGTAGAAGTGGGAGTTCCAGTAGTACCAATGTCTTCAATGCGTCCGACAATGAAGAAAAGCGAAGGGCGGGCGAATCCAAAACTAACTGGTCTCGAAAGCCATTGCTGGGAGGAGATGGGCCTTCCCTTGAGGAGAAGAAGAATAAGGTTTACTCTTTCAGAAGGGACAAGGTCCGCAAGATATTTAAACATGCCTTGAACAACGGTCTACAATTGCCGGAGTCAAAAAGACCCCAAGAAGCAAAAATGACCGACAATCCCCTGTATTGCCCGTACCACCGAGTAGTGAGCCATGCGATCGAGGATTGCTATATCTTCAAGGACTGGGTCGAGAAGCAGTACAAGGCTGGAGAGATCGAGCTGTCAAAAAGTGTGTTGGTGAACAATCAAGTTGCAACCACCAACTTTATACAGACAGAAGTTGAAGCCTGTTCACACCAGAATATTGCTTTTACTACCGCCCATTCTTATGCTCGTTTGCTTATCGGTAGGTACTTTTGACCCGTGTTTGCTAGTTAATTGCAGGATACTGGTTCTCAGCTCTAAACAGTGAATTCATGGAAAAGTATGACAAATTCCGGATTACTGCCAACCACAGATAAAACACGGGTCTCCGCTCTCTATCCGTATGTTGCCACACACCAGTTTAAGGGACAAAATGGCAAATCAATGTCATTTTCATGCACAAAGCTCAACGTCAACACAAGATCCAACATATCTACGCGGAGCTCAAGGAAATCATGGCAAAAGATCCACATCACATCACCTTTTGATCTACTGAAATTCTGGAAGAAATGTGAAGAGATTCTGAGAAACAACATATACTACACTGAAGAGTACAGAAAACTAGGGAACACGACAAAACATGAAGACCCAACTCCTCTTTATGGCCGCGGTTCCGCGGCATAAGCATGCTTAGGCCGCGGATCCGCGGCCATGTGGGCTCTGCACTTGTTTATTTTTCAGGGGTATTTTGGTAACTCTATTTGGGTTCAGAATGTTGCCCTAGGTTCTCTGTTTCCTGCCTATAAATTGCCCAGAACTTGCCAAGCCATGGGTGTTCTTTTCATGCCCACTTTTTGTTAGTTTTTAGTTTTCTTCTTCTTCTTCTCCATTCTTTCCTCCATGAAATTGTTGTGAGAGCTTTTGAGTGGATGTTAAATGAAGATGAGGGTTATTTTGTATCATTCTTTTGCTTAGCTTCCCCCTTGAGCTCTCTACCTTAACTTGATCTTGCAATCTCTTAAGTGAGTTTGCAAGTTTAAGTTTTGGTCATTGATCTCAAGGGGTTGTATCATTTTGGAATCAATAATGTTCTCTCTTTTGTGCTTCATTCTCCATGAGTTCTTTGCCTTTTCTTGATCTTGCAACCTCTTAATTGAGCTTGCAAGTTTAAGATTTGGTTATTGAACCCATGTCTTGTTTTGGGTTCTATGGTTCCTAGTTTTATTTCTTGCTCATTTACTTTCATGCACTTAAATTCCATGCACTTTTAATTACTTGCTTGTAATCTTTTCTTTTCTTTGTTTATCTTTTCTTTTGCTCTTTTTGGTTAGTTTTGTGAATGGTTGTAATATTTTGTTGTTAAGAATAAATACAATATTGTAAGTTAAGGTTTCATTCCTCATTTCCTTTTCCCGTTATTTTCCTTTGAATTCCGCCCAAACGTTACGTAAGCGCTCCGTTAGGCAGCCTACCCTACCAAGGTAACGGTGATTCCTAACCGCGACCGGTTGCGTTCGGTTTGGCCGGAGGCGAAAGCAAGAGACAAGAACGGAAGGACAAGGGTAAATAAGCCGGATTCCATGAATACCGTGCTTAAATCCCCTAATTCACATTGTTGCCGATTGCTCTAGCTTCAATTGGTCAAGACTCGGCTCAAAGGTTTTGAGTGCGGATTTCCTTAGCTTACACTTTCGTATCTTTTTCTTAACAATTTTATACTTGCATATAACACTTAGGATAGAATTGAACAAACAAATACACATTCTTTATTGACTCGTCTAAGACTCGAACGGACATACAACCATCTCCTTGTGGATCGACCCGTGCTCAACCGGCTAGCTGCATAGCGACACCGTCCTGATCGTGGTTATAACTTTAGAACTTTGAACATCCGACACGCCAAAAGTGAGCGATCAAAGCCTTCTGGGAGCAGACAGCCGAACCCGCTGCCCTGAGAAATGAAACGGACTCATCGCGGCCTCCGTGGAGTACGCACATATCTAATAAGACGAAGAAGATGATAAATCTACTTCGGAAAGAGCCCAGGACGGAATGGGAAGGGCAGAAGAAGCCTACCAGTCCAGCTGCCAATGCGGCTCCATCAGGCTCGAAATCCAAGAAGCTCAAGAAGAAGAAAAGTGCAGCGTGGCGCGAAAAGGAGTTTGCAGGGAGATCAACCATTCAAAAATATATCGATTCCCTCGAAGAATATGAACAGAAGGAAAGAACTCTGATTCAATTGAAGGAGTTCCTCCCTGTATGAGCGGCTAAAATTCTGGAGGAGTTAGAGGAAGACTCCAATGAAGAGATCCATATAGTGACCTGCTACGCCATCCATCTGGGCAGCGACTCTGAGGGGGAGCTCTGTTTTCCCGAAGAGGACGAGGAGCTTGCCACAAAGGCCAATCAAATCCAACTTAGAAGCAGCAGGGCTCTACCGCCAAATCAGGGCAACGCCCCAAAAGGGAAAGAAAAAACAGGTGGCTAATGAGGAAGATGGAAGAGAACCGGCTGATGAAAACATAAGTCCTTCCTCGGTAGACTACAATGTCTTGGCTCATCTCCGGAAGCTTTTGTCTTTCCTGAGCATCTATGGCGCCTTGGTCCTATCTAAAGAGCTTAGAGATGTTCTCATTCATGCTCTACAAAACCTTGAGCGGTATCAGGCTCGCTTTGCGGAAATTAATATGAAAGAAGCTCAGTACACTTTGCAAGCTGCCACAGTCATGTTTAAGGATGAAGACTTGCTACTGGGAACGACTGAGTATAATCGACCGCTTTACGTGACCGGGTACAGCGACAGGGATCAGATTAATCACATATTGATTGATCTGGGGTCCTCAGTGAACATCATGAACTTGCGAACACTGAAGAGTTTGTCAATGGACGTCCGACACCTGTCAAAGGAAAGGATTGTCATTCAAGGCTTCAATCAAAACTGCCAGCAAGTTCTGGGGTCTATGGCTTTTCAAATTCGGGGATCTGCAAACTGAAGCTAAGATATACGTGATCGAAGCCGACACGTCTTATAAGGTTCTCTTGGGACGGCCGTGGCTCCACGATTATGGCATCGTCCCATCAACTCTCGATCAATGCATGAAATATAATAAAAATGGCGAAGAAAGACGCATTGACGGAGACATCCAGCCGTTCGGTGTGCATGAAGTCCGATATGAAGATTCTCGGTACTTTATGAACCACCAAAATGCTAAGCCACAACTGACGAGGATAGAGCGGCCCCAAGACTCAAAAGCAAATCTGAGCCGGCTGTCACTTTCAAAAGCAAAAGCGCCCAAGTGCGCCCGCGTTTTGGTAGCGACACTGATGAGTCCGACGCTGGAAGCCCGTCCTTCCGTAAAACTCGCCCTCATTTCGGTAGCGATACAGACGAATTTGTTACTGAAGCCCCATCTAGCAGCAAAGTCCGCCCTCATCTTGGCAGCGGCACTGAAGAGTCGGAGGAAGAGGACCTGCCGTGCAACAGCTGTGCGGATTGGACCCCTATGCAACAAACAAAACTATGAGAGACCTTTGAAATTGCAGAAGGGACCCTAGCTATCACAAGGGTACCGGAGAAGATGTGCAAAGAGCTCGATGCATTGTCAGTCTCCACCGTGGACCAGCTGAAAACTTTCTACATTCCCGGAAGGAAAAGTGGATAGAAAGGCATCCTGTTTTATGGGTCAAGCCCCGTTGTGCACCCGGACGATTTGTCAGTCGCATGCCTTCCATATGAGAGAGGCATAAGAGCCGTCCTCAATCCCAGATACTATACGCCCGAGATGCGGGAATACTTTAAAAAGTGCGGATGCCGGTTATATCATACGAAGTCCGAAGCAAAGTTTTACGAAGGGCTATGGCATCCGCCCCAGGTCCGAGCACTCATCGATGGACGAATTCCAGATAGACGGGGCATAGGCTACATTCAACCTGATTCCAAAGCGTGCTACGTGATTCATGTTGGTGAGGCCAGCGAAAGATCAAATGATGATGACGAGATAGACGAACCAGAAGAAGCTCCTCAAGATCTCGAAGATGGCGGACAAGCAACCTTTGACGAGCTAACCGAGATTGACTTAGGAACGCCCGATAATCCGAGGCCGACCTACATCAGCTCACTCTTGTCAGAGGAAATGAAAGCGCAGATAATCGCCCTGCTGCGCGAGTTCGTCGACTGCTTCGCATGGACGTACAAAGAAATGCCTGGCCTTTCCCCTGAAGTGGCCGTGCATAAGCTGGCTATATCTCCTGATGCTAAGCCAGTCAAACAAGCTCCTCGACGAATGAGAAGGGAACTAGAAGAAAAGGTCATCGAGGAAACCAAGAAGCTCATCGATGCCGGCTTCATCAGGGAAGAGAAATATGCGGACTGGATTGCATGCATAGTCCCAGTGAAGAAGAAAAATGGGCAGATCCGAGTTTGTGTCGATTTCAGGGACCTCAACAAGGCATGTCCTAAAGACGACTTTCCGCTACCGGTCATGGAAATGATGGTCGATGACACCTCAAATTATGAGTTGTTCACCTTTATGGATGGCTCGTCTGGATATAATCAGATCAAGATGTCGCCTGAGGATGAGAAGCACACAGCATTCCGAACCGCGATCGGAATATACTGCTACAAGGTGATGCCGTTCGGACTGAAGAACGCAGGTGCTATGTACCAAAGGGCAATGACCAATATCTTTGATGACCTAATTCATAAAGTCGTCGAATGTTATGTTGATGATCTGGTCGTCAAGACTAAAGCCAAGGCTGATCATATCCAAGATTTTAGGACCGTTCTCACCAGACTGAGGGAATACGATCTGAAGATGAATCCTTTGAAATGCGCTTTTGGCATGTCATCGGGAAAATTCCTGGGCTTCATAGTCCGACATCGAGGGATCGAAGTTGACCCATCAAAGATAAAGGCCATCATGGAGATGCCCCCTCCGAAGAGTCTGACGCAGCTAAGATCTTTTCAAGACAAGCTTGCTTATATATGGAGGTTTATCTCAAATTTATCGGGGAGATGTAGGCCCTTCTCAAAGCTCATGAAGAAAGGAGCTCCTTTTATCTGGGATGCCGAATGTCAAGCAGCGTTCGAAAGCATCAAACAATACTTGTTGCACCCCCCAGTGCTGGCTGTTAGTGTATATGCCATAGAGGCCATTACTGTATCATACTGGTTTGTATATTACTTAATGGAAGCTTGGGATATTCACAGTTGTATAGACAATTTTGCTCAAAATGGTAGTATGCTACTTGGTTTGTATCTACTTCAATATGTGCATGTGTTTCTTTTAGCATATCGCTTATACATATTAGTAGAGCCCTTAGGATCTTTGCTTGATTACCAGCGTTGTGATGGCAGTCACACTCGTGGGGGCTGGGTAATCCACAAGCACATCCTTATACAGGTCCCTAGTCGTAGGACTATCGAGACAGGGCATCGATACTCCGGAGTAGACTAGCGTATGCGCTTCTCATCCAAGCAGGGGAGATGGTCTGTCCTACAGCCATCAGTACGTCGTACTGGAGATAGTATGCGGGTGCTCGTTAGGTTACGAGTACACTGGACAGGACTCGTTGGGAACTGTTGGTTGGTATTATACCTATCGTCAGTTATCAGTTCCCAGGTGACATGAGTACAGCTTAGTCCGCTGACTTGACACTGTCACTTCGCCTCGAGTGTGTTCCCACTGTACTTAGATTACTACCCTACCATGGCTCAAAGGAGTCATGCAAACAGGTAGTAGTTGGGTGCAGTCCCGAAGCACTTGGAGGCAGTGACGGTTAGACAGGATTCGTCTCTCCCGGTATTAGGGGATGACATCGCGCTGTGTCTAGGAGAGCCATTACACAAGTAGTCCCTGGCCAGGGCAAGCGAGATATACTGGTAGGTTTCCAGTGTTATCTCAGGGTGTTCTGGGTTGCACTTCGACATGACTTGTACCGCTATTAGGGGACTGACGTTTACCTCCCCCTAGGCCCGCCATGTGATGTTCTCAGACGAACGGACCGGGCTGTACGGAGATTGTTACATACAGGCTCAGTAGGAGTTCGGATGGGTTTAGCTCATCGGCCTTCTTATCGACATCTACTTGGGGACCGTTACGTACAGCTAGTGCCGCTTGCGGTCTGTGGTTAAACCTACTGCCAGCGTAGTGTCGAGTCTTTAGAGTCCTACACAGAGAGTTTCCCTGCACTGAGCGAAACGTGTAGAGGCCGTATGGTTTTACGGCAGGGCTACGATCACTTACGTGCACTTATGTGCGTATGCTGTTCGGGCAGGCAATACTAGTGGGCTTTGGTTTAAGCCGGATCCTAGTATTGTACGGATGGATTTATTTTGTCTTTTGTGCATTCGCATTCTATGGAATGCGGATGCGGGTGTGTATGCACAGTTTTGAGGAGCGATGAAGGAGAAGGTGCCTCATTAGGGTTTTGGTAGTTGATTCGGCCAAGACCGTTATGTGGCAGGCTCATTTGGGTTTTGACAGTTGATTCAGTCAAAACCATTTTAAGGCGGACTCATTAGGGTTTTGGCAATTCGTTCGGTCAAAACCATTATGAGCCGGGGACATTATTTACTAATCCTTTTAGTGATAATTATGTGATGGCTAATTACTTTGACCATTTGACCACACTTGACTTTGTTGACCGTTTGACCAAAGTTGACTTTGATCTTCATGAGAGGTCTAGAGTTTTCTTTGGATTTCTTTTTCTTTTTGGATTATGAAAATGGTCAAGTCATTAGTAGCTATCAACTTTATCATGAAAGGATTGGTAATGATTGTGTTTATGTATTATTGAACCATGGTGCCTTTTT
The DNA here is from genome assembly GCA_030015575.1 of Agapanthus africanus. Classification (NCBI taxonomy): domain Eukaryota; kingdom Viridiplantae; phylum Streptophyta; class Magnoliopsida; order Asparagales; family Amaryllidaceae; genus Agapanthus; species Agapanthus africanus. The sequence goes on along the minus strand of CM057345.1, from coordinate 385,390,636 downwards.
TCTTTAGTAGAGAATTCATTTCTCATTCTCTCTCTTGTGAGAAGAAAAGAAAAAAAGCTCCATGGTTGCTAGTTCTCCTTCATCTTCCTCCTCTTGAAATTTTCTTTTGATCTCATGTGTTGAGAGAAAAAGAATCTACATAGACAAACACTTCCATCAACCTCTTCTACACAACCTAGGACATCAAGACTAGCGATCTTGTTGCCCTAGTTGCCTCGGCTCGAGGTGGAGCTCGGTGTACAACTCTCGGGTGGATCGTCTTCGACTCAAGGAGGCCGCGGAGGTGACCAAGTTCCGGATCGATCCTCGAAGCTTGGATGGACGAGAGGGACAGTGGAATGAAGACCCGAAGGACCGGTATCGTGAGGTATAATTTCTATGGCATAGTAGATAGCACCTCTAGTAGTTTGCTAGTTTGTAGTTTAGCAAAGATCCGTGTTTTAGTCCATGTTGCCTTTGCGCCAAAAAATTGTTTTTCGCCGTTTCCGCCTCCCCGTAAGAACCGGGGTGAGCAACGTGGACTTACACTGGCTGCTCCCATTCTAAATAAACCGCTGATTCTCTACACTGCCACGCTGGATGAGTCACTCGGTGCGCTCCTTGCCCAGAACAATGAGGAGGGAAAAGAAAATGCCCTCTACTACCTCAGTCGAACTCTAGTCGGGGCGGAACACAACTATTCCTCGATCGAAAAGCAATGCCTGGCTCTGATGTTCGCTGTAAAGAAGCTGAGACACTATCTGCTCGCTCATCGGGTTATACTGATCTCTAGGGTCGACCCGCTCAAACACTTGATGACCAAAGCAAGCCTAGCCGGCAGAATGGCAAGATGGGCTGTCATACTACTTGAGTTTGACATAGTTTATACTCCTCAGAAACCAGTAAAAGGGCAAGCTCTGGCAGACTTCCTTGCTGCTCACCCCATACCAGAAGGGTCACTACTCAATTGTGAGTTACCCGACGAACAAGTGATGCACCTCGAGAATGAGGATCCATGTTGGGAGCTCTACTTCGATGGGGCTTCATCGATAAGGACCTCCAGTAAATCAAGCGTCCCGGAGATAAAAGCAGGGATAGGATTGGTGTTCATCACGCTATCAATGGGAACCCTACGACGTTCTTTTGCTCTCACCGAGCCTCGCACAAACAATGAGGCCGAGTATGAAGCTCTGATAGCTGGTTTGGAGCTCGCCATAGAAATGGAAATCCTTCGGCTACGGGTTTACGGTGACTCGCAGCTTGTCGTCAACCAAGTAAGCGGAGACTATAAGATATACAAACCCGAGTTAGCTCGGTACAGAAGCCGGGTGGTGGAACTCATGAAACGGTTCACTCACATTGAACTAACAAGAGTCCCTAGAGCGTTGAACGGAAAGGCTGACGTACTCGCTCGCTTAGCCAAGGAGATGGCTGATCCTGACATGGATGAAATTCTGATCACAGTCAAGAGCCGGCAAATTCTACCACCAGTCTCTCTACGAGAAGAGGAAAGCGCGGAACAGAAGAGCCGTCCTGCCGAAGAAGCTTCGATCGTTCAAGACGAGCCCGATTGGAGAGAACCCTTCATAGAGTACTTTCGATACGATAAGCTGCCCGAAGGAAGGTCTGCGAGGGTTCAGCTGAAGAAGAGAGCTCTCCGATACGTGTTTGTAAATGACATGCTATACTGCAGGTCATATGACCAACTCTGGCTTAGGTGCCTGTCATCGGCTGAAGCCCAAAAAGTCATGAAAGAAGTTCACTCAGGCATCTGCGGGGCTCACCAGTCCGGCCCCAAGATGCGACTTCAAATTAAACGGCTTGGGTATTACTGGCCCACCATGATACGGGATTGCGGAGAGCATGCAAAGAAATGTTATATCTGCCAAATTCACGATGATTTCATTCACAAGCACCCCAATCCGTTGCATCCTCCGGTGGCGTCGTGGCCCTTCGAAGTCTGGGGAACCGACATAGTTTGCCCAATTGACCCTCCGTCATCTAGAGGCCACCGGTTCATACTGGCCGTAACAGACTACTTCTCCAAATGAGCTGAAGCTGTCCCGCTAAAAGAGGTCAAGACGGGAGATATTCTGACATTCTTCCAGCATAATATTCTATACCGCTTCGGTACACCAAGAAGAATCATTTCTGACAACGGGCCTTCTTTCAAGAGCTTCAAAGTTTTAAGATTCTCTACTCAACATAAGATAGACTGGAGATATTCCTTCATCTATAATCCAAGAGCCAATGGGCTGGCCGAACCCTTCAATAAGACTCTATGCAAGCTCCTGAGGAAAAATGCTTCAGCCAACAAGAGAGACTGGAATCTCAAACTTCACGTGGCGTTATGGGCATATCGTACCACGCACCGTACTCCAACTCAGTCCACTCGATACTCATTGCTCTTCGGAGTGGAGGCAGTCCTCCCCCTCGAAGTCGAAGTTCCAAGCTTAAGAATAGCCGTTCAGCACGAGTTGACGGAGGAGGAAAACGTGCTCCTTCGGCTTGAAGAGCTCGACGCGCTCGAAGAAAAGAGGCTCGCGGTGCAGCAAAATCTTGGGCTATACCGATCCTAAATGTCACGGGCCTATGACAAGATAACCCGTCTCCACGGTTTCAAGAAAGGAGAATTGGTGTTGGTCCTCAAAAGACCGATCATCCCCAATCGACATGCCAAAGGAAAATTCGATCCAAATTGGGAAGGACCATACGTCATCGAGAAAGTGTTCGACGGGGGATCCTACCAACTAATAAGTGTCGAGGGAGAAAGGCCCATGCTACCCATCAATGGCCGATATCTCAAGAAATACTACGTGTGAATACTCCAAGTCGTAGGCGAATTGAGCACACCCGCCCTACGGTCCGGATCATACATCCTGCAAAACCGTACACAATCCACGGGCGTAAATTACCCCTATCTCTCACAAATCCTGCCGGTGAGACTACTTTTAAAGTCCCACCAGCGTCAAAAAAAAGAAGAAAAAAAAAAGAAAAAAAGGGTATGTCCACAAGCAAAACGGGCACGGATGAAAACCCGAAAGGACTCCGTGAGTAAAAACAACAGGACTACCGGCGAGTTTGTGAAAACCCGAAAGGGAGCAAACTCGTGAAAAGAGATAAAATACACTCGCAAAGTCCTCTCGACCTTGTGAGGAGAAAATCCCTGCGTGAGATCCTTACGACTCACAAAGGAGCAACACACTTAGGAATCCTCACGATTCCTAAGGAGAACATACACCTGCAAGATCCTCTCGACTCGTAGGCAGAAATGCTTTTATGAGACTCTTACGGCTCATAAAATTGAAGAGCCTTAGGTGACAGGGACCCAAACCTGTCTCTTAAGCCATCGTTCCCCAACGGGCAACGGCAAATGATGAGTCGCTCCTAGCGTTTCGCTTCAGTGTTAGCGGTGCTGATGCCGACCCAAAAACCAAATCCCAAGTCCTCCCGGGGCAAATGATGAGTTGCTCCTGGCATTATTCCAGTGCAGCAATGCTGATGCCAAACAAGATCCAAATTCTAAGTCCCCAAGTGGTGAATGATGAGTCGCTCCTTGTACCATATTCCAGTGCAGCGATGCAGACGCCAACCAAATTCCAAACTCAAATCCCAATGGCGAATGATGAGTCGCTCATGGTACCATATTCCAGTGCAGCGATGCAGACGCCAACCAAATTCCAACCCCCATACCCCAATGGCGAATGATGAGTTGCTCCTGGTACCATATTCCAGTGCAGCGATGCAGACGCCCACAAAATCTTGAAATTTTTCCGGCCCTACGGTCTGGATCATACATCCTGCAAAATCGTATACAATCCAAGGGAGTGAAACAATCCCAATCTCTCCCAAGTCCTGCCGGTGAGACTACTTTTAAAGTCCCACCAGCTCTCCAAAAAAAAACCAGTATGTCCACAAGCAAACGGGCACGGATGAAAACCCGATAGGGCTCCGTGAGTAAAAACAGCAGGACAGCCGACGAGTTTGTGAAAATCCGAAAGGGCGCAAACTCATGAAAAGGAGATGAAATGCACTCTCAGAGTCCTCTCAACTTTGAGAGGAGAAAATTCCCGCGTGAGATCCTTACGACTCACAAAGGAGCAACACACTTAGGAGTCCCCACGACTCCTAAGGAGAAAATACACCTACGAGATCCTTTCGACTCGTAGGGAGAAAATGCTTTTATGGGACACTTACGACCCATAGAATTAAAAAGCCTTAGGTGATAGGGATCTAAACCTGCCTCCTAAGCCATCAATTCCCAAATCCTCTCAGGAAAAATGATGAGTTGCTCCTGGCATTATTCCAGTGCAGCAATGCAGATGCCAAAAAAAAAAAAAAAAACCAATCCCCAAATCCTCTCAAAGAAAGATGATGATTCGCTCCTGGTACCATATTCCAGTGTAGCGGTGCTGATGTCAATCCAAATCACATCAAATCGGCAAAACAACCAATGACCTCCCTGGCAGAATCAAATTCCACCTCGGAAACAAGTCAACTTCATACCTGACACCGCAAGAAGTGGAGCAAGTCAAATCCAGCACCGATCGTCCAAGTCGAAAAAATGGCAGATTCGACCGTCCACGTCGCTAAAAGGGCAGCATCGACCGTCCAAGTAGCAAAAAGGGCAGAACCGACCGTCCACGTCGCTAAAAGGATAGCACCGACCATCCAAGTCGCAAAAAGGGCAGAACCGACCGTCCACGTTGCTAAAAGGGCAGCACCGACCGTCCAGGTTGCAAAAAGGGCAGAACCGACCGTCCACGTCGCTAAAAGGGCAGCACCGACCGTCCAAGTCGCAAAAAGGGCAGAACCGACCGTCCATGTCGCTAAAAGGGCAGCACCGACCGTCCAAGTCGCAAAATGGGCAGAACCGACCGTCCACGTCGCTAAAAAGGCAGCACCGACCGTCCAAGTCGCAAAAAGGGCAGAACCGACCGTCTACGTCGCTAAAAGGGCAACACCGACCGTCCAAGTCGCAAAAAGGGCAGAACCGACCGTCCACGTCGCTAAAAGGGCAGCACCGACCGTCTAAGTCACAAAAAGGGCAGAACCGACCGTCCACATCGCTAAAAGGGCAGCACCGACCGTCCAAGTCGCAAAAAGGGCAGAACCGACCGTTCACGTCGCTAAAAGGGCAGCACCGACCGTCCACGTCGCAAAAAGGGCAAAACCCACCGTCCACGTCGCTAAAAGGGCAGCACCAACCGTCCACGTCGCTAAAAGGGCAGCATCGACCGTCCAAGTCGCAAAAAGGGCAGAACCGACCGTCCACGTCGCTAAAAGGGCAGCACTCCAAGTCGCTAAAAGGGCAGCATCGACCGTCCAAGTCGTAAAAAGGGCAGAATCGACTGTCCACGTCGCTAAAAGGGCAGAATCGACCGTCCAAGTCGCTAAAAGGGCAGCATTGACCGTCCATGTCGTAAAAAGGGCAGTGCCAGCTCCCCAAAAGCGGGAACCAAATCAAGTCGCCTCCACATGAAAGAAGATCCATCAATTTTATGCACACGACCTACATGTGTGGTGTGCATTTGTTGATGGGGGGCAATTTGTTGGGGTAAAAATTTACACCCCGGTTGACCAAGTCAAAATCAAAGTCAACCCCAAGCCAAGCGGGCCCAAGCCCGGATCAAGTTGGCTCTTGCCTGGGACGAGTTCGAACATGAAGCGGCCGGCCCCCCCATGCCAAGATAAAAATTTTGTAATAAATAATTTTATTGTACGAATGAATGTAAGAAAAATGGGCATAAAGCCAAATTTTTGTAAAGCCCATGGCTTATGTGCAAAAAAAAATGGCACATGAGCCATGGGCTAGGCAAAATGCCATTTTTTGAAGCCCAAGGGGCTATGTGTATAGTCTATAAAGGCAAGGATAATGAAAATATCCCAACAACTTTTTTCTCTCTCCAAAAAAAAATTTTAGATCTGAGATCTTTTCTCCTTCTTCAAGGTTCCAATTGCTTCTTCTTTCTTTTGAATTAAATCAAGAGTTTTACTCTTCATTCTATAAAACTAAATAGTTTTTCACCACAAAACCCATAAAGGGGAACTCAGATCTTCCATTAGATCTTAAAAAGAAGAGATTTTTAAAATCTCATATCTCTTGATCTTCAAGATCCAGCAACCAGATCCAGCAACCAGAGGAGAAAGAAGAAGAACCCCTTTCATCAACCCCAAAACATCTTAGGAGTTTAACTCCACTCTGATTTCTCTTTCGAGAATTTCTGGGGCTAAAAGCCTCTTTATCTCGCCGGCGCCCAAGCGCTCAAGCATCCAGTGCTCAAGCGCCAAGCGCCCACGTGCCGACACGTGGCGCGCTTGAGCTCGAGCGCTCCGCGCTCAAGCGCCCAGCGCTCAAGCGCCAAGCACCCACGTGCTGACACGTGGCGCGCTAGCGCTCAAGCACCCAGCGCTCAAGCGCAAAGCGCCCACGTGCCGACACGTGGCGCGCTAGCGCTCGAGCGCCTGGCGCTCAAGCGCAAAGCGCCCACGTGCCGACACATGGAGCGCTAGCGCTCGAACGCCTAGCGCTCCAGCGCCTTGCGCTCAAGCGCAAAGTGCCCACATGCCGACATGTGGCATGCCTGCGCTCCAGCGCCCAGCGCTCAAGCGCAAAGCGCCCACATGCTGACACGTGGCACGCTAGCGCCTAAGCGCACAACACCTAAGTGCACAGCGCTCAAGGCGCTGACCCCACGCGTCCTTTGGGCGTTTCCCCCTTTTTTTTATATATGTATACATGTATATATATATACAGATACACACACACTCCACAACACTGTTCCCCTCAAAAAACTCTGCGTGGCTCCCGATATATCTAAACCCCCCTCCAAAACAACACACACGTACACTACACATTGAGTTCGCATGACCAGTTTAACCCTTCAATTGGAGGTTCCCTCGCTCCGAAGGCGAAGGGTAATTAAAGACAGCTTAGTCCGCGGCTGCCGGAGATTCGGATCCCCACAATCATTAAACCCCGGGCTACCCTAGGCAGGGAGAATCTGTAGTACGCTTGACAAGCGCGCGTGTATTCCCATCTCAATGGGGTGACGAAAAACACCCTACAGGCTTATGCTATTAAAACTTCTTACATTAAAATTGGTTTTTCCTTCACTCTACTACTTTACTTGGTTTTGATTTCTGGGTTTTGGCTTACTTAGATTACGTACGTCTCGAGACGTTTTGTAGTTTAAGTGCCGGTCATGTTCCGTACTTTTCGGGTCATGACACATATGGAGTACAAGGTCCCGTCAAAACCCACGGGACAACGGCAACGGATATTCAGGTTAGGTGTATTATAGTGATCGTTTCATTCCACTTCTAATACATTTCGTACCAGTCTACCCCTTAAAAAACCCCGTAATGTATAATGTGTTGTTTGTAATGATTTGTTGTATAAGACTTGCTAAAACAATAGTATAAGTTGTTCATGTAAACGGATAAGGATGTAAACGGATGGTCATGTAGTCAAGTCAAGATATATCCATGGTCCGGTTAATTCAAGTCATGTTGATGTTGTTCCGGTATAGTTCCGGTATTCATGTTCAAGTTCAAGTATAGATTGGATTCATATTGTGTTGGAGTTAAGATTGGATTGAGTTCATACTTAGATTGTATTCGGATTAGACTGAGACTCAGATTGAGTCAGACATTTAAACAGAGTTTGATTCCTAAATTAGGTTTTAGAGTTATCGGTAACTGCTGCACATGGACGGCAGGATTTGTGACTTTTTCCAAGCCAATTACCATTGATAACCCCGTTTTAGTTTTCTACCTTAAATAGGCAAGCACCCACTTTCTTCGGCTCTCTGAGGCTTAAGAGAATTGGTCCCGCTTAAAACTATATTTACTAGAGTCCTTAATATAAATTAATATAACTTGAGGGGGCTTTATGAAAAATAGTTTTAGTATACTTTTAGAATAATTCTCAAGTATTTATTTATCGTATTTAGGGTTTTCATGAATGTAACTTTTAAAAGTGAGGTATTCTAGTGAATAAATAACTAGTTGAATAGTTCATGGTATTTTTGTGTAAATTTGACTTGTATGGATTCTTGATGGTATTTTCATGGAAATGTAATTCTTTTCTTTTGTTTAGAAAAAAACATGGAATTTATTATATATTTAAAATAGATGAGTTGATAATATTTATATATAATTATTAAAAATAAAATTTATTTATTAAATAGAAAATCACGTTTTTCTTAAAAAATTTATTAAAAATTCCATCGAGATCGTATGCTCTGTGCGGAGGTCTGCATCTCGCTCTACTAGTCCCGAGGATGTGCGATAACCCACACCATCCCTATCGGGTTCCCCAAAATGGGTTGTAGAGGCATAATTACAAGGAATGTAAATAACACAATTTAAAGAATACGGTTTTTAATAGTTACTGGTATTTTAATGTAAAAGTCGTATTTGTCCCAAAATATTGTAAAAAGAAAATCGTGCTATGTCATGATGCGTGTTGTGAGAGGTAGGTTATTACCTCGTGAGATTTTCTAAAGGTAATATGAGTAAAAATGATAAAAAAATGTCATATGTAATTTTATGGTATTTAAACGTAAAAGTGTAATAAAAATTGTTTTACTTGGAGTGTTTATATGAAACTTATTCCTAAATTTTAGTTAATGTTTAACAAGTAATATATAATGATATGATTAAGTGGTTCTTAAGAGAAAATTGAAATTTAAAAGAGAACAGTATTAAGGGTCGGTATAACTCCACTTACCGACGTGATTTGAAAAAAGAACATTTTAAGTTAAGAAGGGGAGAAGAGAAGAGGAACTTACGAGTTTAGAGAAGAGAGGGGAGGTGTAGAAATAGAGTGGTGGCTTCGTGTGCGCACTCTCACTAGGTTTTATAAGGCATCGGGTATGCAATTTTAAAAAATCTAGAGAGCAAAACAACCCAAACCAAGGATCTAATTAGAGAATTAGGGTTAAGCATAAGCATGTAAACAACTTTACACTAAGTGAACAAGCAATACAATCTTTGTAGACCGGTCCTTCACATCAAAAAGCTCCCTGTAGTAGTCCCTTTGCTCCAAGTAGTGGTCTCCCGGACTCTCGTTAGGCTTCACTAGGCGAAAAGAACAAGCTTGCTTGAAGAACTTCGAGGCCGAAGATGATCTACGTCGAAGAATCTCCAACTCAAGCTACCTCTTCACTAATTGAGAATTAGTGAAGTAAACAACCTATACTAAATGGCTAGTCTAGTGTAGATTGATGAAGTAGGAATTTTGCTCACTTTAGAATTATTTTTCTCTCACTTTTTTTTCACCTCAAGAAAACCTAGAAAGCTCAAAGGAGATGAAGAAGAAGATGAAGTCAAGAATAATTGCTACCATGGGTGAGAAAAATATCATATATGAACTCATGTAGAGACTTAACCATGGCTAAAGATAATGGTTAGGTTAATAAATATGTAGAGTAAAACAAAATTAGTGGACTAAGTCAATGATTTCTACAAGCTTCTCAAAGCATCATGAGCCATGACAAATTCCACCTAATTTTGTTTATCCCTAAATAAATAATTACCCTTAATTATCTAGGTTATGGTATGAGTCTCATACATCCATGTACAATGTATCATCAAGCATGACACAAAGAAATAACACAATAATATATATCACATGTATATTAAATGTACAAGTGAGAAAAAGAAATTCTTAAGTGAGCTAATATTAGTTAATGTATATTAATATATCAAATATATAATCATACATTAATTTATTAAATCAACACTTTATTTAATAATCCGGCTATATCACATATAACCGACTAATATCATTTATATCAACTTATCGAATAAACATTTGATTCGATAACCCGGTTATATCACATATAACAGATCGATATCATATATCGCGAGATAAGAATACGGTATCACATACACGTATTAATCTCGATCCCACACATATCACATATGTGCCCTACTTCATTTTTCTTGAGCCAGGAAAGCTCTGTGTAGGACTCTAAAGACTCGTCAATACGCCGGCAGTAGGTAATAATCATATCAGTTACCCACAAGCCGTCAGCGGTACTAGCTGGAAGTAACGGCTACCTGGGTATTGAGCGATCAGAAGATCAACAAGCAAGCCTACTCATACTCCTATGAATTCAATAAGTAACACTACCGTACAGTCCGGTCTCTTCGTCTGATATGTCGCATATCTAGTCTGAGGGTGGTAAACGTCAGAACCTAAAACCTTGATAATTCATGCCGATATAAGGCTCATAACGGGCCGAGAAACTACTGATAACACTTACCAGTAAATCTCATAATCAGCCATGGCTAGGGACTTCTTGTTATAGCCAATCGAGCACAGTGCAACATCAACCCCCAATACCGGGAGAGACGAAACCCCTCCTATCGCTCATTGCCTTCTTGTGACTCGGGACTGTACCCAAAAACCACCTGTTTGCACGTTCTCTTGAACGTGGTAGGGTAGAAATCAAAGCACAGTGGGAATCACACAAGACTCTATGACGATCTCGGGTCTATAGACTAACCTGTACCAGTGTCACCAGAGAACTGCTATCTAACGATATGTATAATACCATCTAGGAGTTCTCGGCGAGTCCTGTTCCGTGTACCTAGTCTCCATTGAGCACTCGTATACAATCTTTGATGTCAAACAGCAATGGATGTGGGATTATCCATCGCCCATCATATGGGTCAAGAAACGTATACGCTAGTCTACTCCGGAATATCGATTCCCCCTCTCGATACACCCTCGACTAGGAACAATTAAAGGATGAACTTATGGACTACCCTGGCCCTACTAGTATGATCTGCATCATAATCCTGGTAGTCAAGTATACATCCTAAGGGCTTTATCAATATGTGAGAGAAAGACAGTATCACAATACAAGTGTACATGTTAAGATAAAGAGCAACCAGATAGCTTACTATCATGTCGAGCAAGAAAGTCCTCTCTATATATGTCCAAGCATTCACTATAATATACAATCATGTATAATAATGGCCTCTAGGGCATACATACAACTAACATCGTGGAGTTGCGGGGTTGCCAGAATCGTTGTCGGAAAGTGACCTTGGCTAACTCCACTTATACTCTTCATTGACTTGGAAAAATTTGAGAATTTTTGATAAAAGATTTCAGAATGAAGAGGGATAGGGTATGGGGTTGTATTTATAGGGTAGAATTAGGGTTTTGTGATTGAAGAAAGAATTAAAAAGAGAATTAAAATGCATTAAAATTTGGTTTTAAAGTTTATTTTTAATTCTCTGGTTAATTGCAGGGAAAACAAATAGACTAGGAGAAGTGGGGGTAGGCCAAGGGATTAGCATTCAGAAATTTAGAGCATTCCTGACGGGGGAAACCGGCGGCGCCGGCCCAAACGACGATCTCGCCGGTCATTTTGGGGGTGTGGGGTCTTGGATGAATGCCATGTGTTCTACTCTGTTCATATAATATTTTCCACATGTTTGTTTTGAGTGACTTTTCATTTTTTTTACATGTATTGCACGTGTAAACTTTTGGGCTTCCAAAAATTTTAAAAGAAAAATCAGTAAAAATATATGTGGCTGATGGGATTCGAATACAGGGGCCACGTCATAGTGGTGCAATGTTTTACCAATGAGCTACAAGTGGGTTCTTGCTGTTCACAAAAAAAATACTTTAAGTATACTTAGTCTTGCAAATAATCCATTCAGTACATTAAGTTTAAGAAAATTTTGTACATTAAAACAGAGTCGTTACATTCTACCTTCCTTACAAAAATTTTGTCCTTGAAATTTATAATTATTTAAGGACTAATTTACAAACAAGTAAGGGTATCTTGCACGCATGTCATCTTCTCTTTCCCACATTGATTCTCCTGGTGAATCTTTTCTCCACATCACTCGAACCAAGTTTACTTCCTTGTTCTTAAGTGATTTTACTTTTCTGTCTAGTATTTCAACGGGTAGTTGCTCACATGATAGATCCGTCTGTACAGTGAGTTCGGAGTGATCAAGGATGTGGCTGGAGTTGCTCACATATCTTCGAAGCTGAGATATATGGAACACGTTGTGCACTCCTTCCAATGAGGGTGGAAGTGCCAAACGAAATGTCACTTCTCTGACTCGTTCAAGTATGTCGAACAGTCCAATGTATCTCGGACTTAGCTTACCCCTCTTTCCTAAGCGAATCACTCCACGGTTTTGTCACGACCCAAATTTTTGGAACGAGACCGGCACTTAAACCACGTGACGTCATCAGGAATAATGCAATTCAAGTAAGCCGAAAAACCCAGAAATCTAAACCAAGAGAAGAAGTAAAGAAATAAAGCATTTGCTAAAAACAATTGAAAATCACAAGTTTAAATCTTAAACTTAAATCGTTTTCTTAAAAATTTTGGCAGCACCTCCTTTGTAAAACTAGCCCCGAAACGGGTATAAACACAGAATATAAATAAAGCATCCCTAAACGGGAGCAATTCACACCCAAAGGCGGAACACAACCACCACAAGCATATATATGACGTCGTAGCTAAGAATATGGCAATAAGACTGAAAACAACATAAAAGTGGTAAAGCAACATAAGAAAAGCCGGCTCACACGAGCACGACACCCAGAGTCACATATAATACAATATCGATCCTCACAAACTCGTCTCTATGTCAAATACATGAAAGTGGTAGATGGAGAGTATTAGATACAATGAGATATACAATAGATGTATTCAGATAACCGCAAACCCACTTACACCAAACGGCCTCACAGCCAACCGTAGCGGTATCCGCAGAAATAGATACAATAAGGAACCCTGCCGCGACTACTCTGAGGGTCAAGCCTGCAAAACACTGTGGCACAACGGGGGTGAGTGGCCAACTCGTGAATAGTAAATAACATCATACAGATAATCGCAAGTATGCACGAACAACGACAATCTAAAACATGCAATCCGATAGCCTAAGTATGGCAATATGGATATGCAACAAATCATGATCAAGGTACACCATCAGGGTACTACAACTATATGAAACAGTGCATATCAAATAAATCCTGAGTGGGGGATAAAACATAATCATCAATGAATCATCATCGTGGAAAAACCGATGTCCATCAACGACACCCCAAATCCCAATATCTCAGGCGCCATCACTCTGATCGTCCCTCATATCCGTCAATCTCATATAACCTGAGTGTCCAACATCGACACTCGAAGCATCATGAAAACCCATGTCCAACATCGACACGTAAATCCATATAACTCGGGCTCCGTCAGTCCGGATCCTCCCATATCCATCTCATGACTCCGGTCGGTATCCTCCGGATAACCTCCGGGTCCAAACTATCACCGGTAGGTAGTAGTCCCTCTGCCAGGCTCATCGTATACTGCACAACATACCTTTCTTGCCCCAGGGTACCATACCGGGTCCACCATGAACCCGCAAACGGATCGTCCATCTCCTCGAATCGGGTTTCGAAAACCAATCTCAGAACCGAGAAAACTCATGGTGGACGCATCGAAATATCATATCAAGAGAAACCGGGTTTTCAAAACAATGCATAATTTCTTTGCAATATAACCATGGTTCTCAAATCTAGAGGTCACATGAAATCAGTATCCAAATGCAAAAATCCAAGAAATACGATGTATGCAACATAGAACAGTAATATGAGCATATCAAGGGAAAACCGCTCTTTTAAACGTGTCAAGTTTTTAAGGGTGCCTTGCGGTTCCCATTTTCCCCGAAATCAAATGCAACCTCATATAAAAGTGTATATGTAGCTATAGCAAGGTATGTGTGTATGCATGTATGTATGTATGTATGCATGATGCAATTCATATGCGCAATAGAACAAGAATCAACGTCTAACTATTGATAATAATGAAAGCGGTATAATACATATACCCTTAGTAAATTGGTACAAGAATAACCGCCTCAATGTCAATAACGAATACAGTACAACATATATGTATATGGTGTGCGTGTCATTGTCACGACCCAAAGTTTGGCCCATGACCGGCACTTAACCACGTAACATCTACAGGCGTAACGCGACTAAGTAAGCCGAAACCCAGAAATCAAAACCAGTAAAAGTATAGAGTGTTTTAAACATTTAATAGAAACATTTGTTAAACTGTTAAGAAAAACTTTAAGTAGACAATCACCACGATAACAATATACGACGCCATAGCGAAGAAAAGATCAATAAGTGGACAACATCACACATGATAAGAATAGCATAAGTAAAGTCGGCTCACAACGAGGTCGACACCAGAATACAAAATAATATATATCGTCCTCACAACTGGTCTCTAAGTCAATACATGAGTAGTAGATGGAGAGTACTAGATACAATGATGTACATAACTGAAAAATAAACAGATACCGTACAAAACCCACCTATCAGCAAAAGAGCTAGTACGCCAACTGTAGGGGTATCTGCGTCAAAAGATGCAAGAAAGCAGCCTGCCGCGACTACTCCGAAGGGCAACTTGCAAACACTATTGCACAACGGGGGTGAGTTGCCAACTCGTGAGTAGTAGATAACATATAAAGGTAATCGCGAGTATGCACGTGCTGCGATACTCTAACCTATGCCAACAGATAACATCTATATGATGAACTATATGGGCAGTAATCATGCATCAAGTACGATCTAACAACATCTCTAAATGATAAGTAGGGCATGCAATAATCGTGCATAACAAATGCAATCTAATGACATCTATATAGGATGAGCAGGGTATGCAATAATCGTGCATAGCAAATGCAATCTAATGACATCTATATAGGATGAACAGGGTATGCAATAATCGTGCATAGCAAATGAACTCTATCAGGTAACAGATACGGGATGAGATCTAAAATACTGAATGCTGAGCATGGGAATAATAATATCTACACGGAATATCAACGTGGAAAATAATCGGTGTCTATCCATATGCCCAAATCATGTAAATCTCATAGAATCCTGGGTGCCTAACATCGGCACACTAAATATCATGAATCATCGTGTCAAGCATCGATACGCAAATCCTTAAGTATCGGGCTCCGTCTGCGGAATCGGCCCACGTCTCCCGGCAGTAAGGATCGTCGCGTATCCATCTCTCATCTCTGGTCAGTATCCTCCGGATAACCGCCAGGTCTAACAAATCACCGGTAGGTAGTAATCCCTCCGCCGGGCTCACCGTCTAACAATACGAGTCTTCTTGCCCCGGGGTACCGTACCGGGTCCACCATGTACCCGCAATCGGTGCCTACCGCTCCTCGAATCGGGTGTACTCACACAAGCTCTCTGGAACCGAGAAAACTCATGGTGGACGCACTGAAATATCATATCAAGGGTAACCGGGTTTTTTTAAACAATTACATATTCTCTTTTGAAATATCCACGGTTCCCAAATCCAGAAATATCATGAAAACAACATATCTCAATATGTAAATCCATGAAAGTATGAAGATATCACTATATGTGTGCACTGGTACGAATATATAGTGTGCATGTGCGCAGGTATGAAGATATCAATATATATGTGCACTGGTACGAATATACAGTGTGCATGTGTGCAGGTATGAAGATATCAATATGTGTGTGCACTGGTACGAATATACAGTGTGCATGTGCGCAGGTATGAAGATATCAATATATGTGTGCACTGGTATGAATATACAGTGTGCATGTGCGCAGGTATGAGATATCAATATATGTGTGCACTGGTATGAATATACAGTGTGCATGTGCGCAGGTATGAAGATATCAATATATGTGTGCACTGGTATGAATATACAGTGTGCATGTGCGCAGGTATGAAGATATCAATATATGTGTGCACTGGTATGAATATACAGTGTGCATGTGCGTAGGTAGGAAGATATCAATATATGTGTGCACTGGTATGAATATACAGTGTGCATATGCGCAGGTATGAAGATATCAATATATGTGTATATATATGCGCAGGTAGGAAGATATCAATATATGTGTGCACTGGTATGAATATACAGTGTGCATGTGCGCAGGTATGAAGATATCAATATATGTGTGCACTGGTATGAATATACAGTGTGCATGTGCGTAGGTATGAAGATATCAATATATGTGTGCACTGGTATGAATATACAGTGTGCATATACGCAGGTATGAAGATATCAATATATATCAATATGCGACAAGTCATGACAATCATCAATGATGCAGCAATCAAATGATATGTATAATGCGTAGAAATCCTATAGTGCAAGTGTCATGGCAATCACTAACGGTGTGAGTATAACATACAAATCGTGCTCGTGCAGCTTTAACCGTTAGTGACAGTGCAGTGTTCTATACAACCATTTCTATTTGCAACAAGAAGGTATGCTACTAGTCCATATGAACATTTACGTCTAAATATCCTAACACGCCCTGACTCTTTACGCCATACGGGCGATTTTCCCGTAGATGTTAAATCTACTCACCTGGTCGTGCGCTACTCTTAACCGACCACCTACTTCCCTTTCCTTGCTGTGTCCGACGTACCCGCCTGCGAACCTGGAATTTACACAAGGAGTCCATATATAAGCAAATATCTCGCGAAAACACGATATCGAACTCAAACGAGAAACTCGCGTCGCGAACTGAATACGCGTGTATACGTAACGTGTGTGCATACGCCAAAACCCAACATAGCATGCTGTGGCACACAGCGACACGCTGTGATACACAGCAAACCAACTCGACACGTATCGTACGTGTCGCGCAAGTCCCGCTACGCTAAAAATAGGTAAACGGTCCCAGATTTAATCTGGAGCAAAAACAAGAAAATCAAACAAGACCAAACCCTTAATAATACCTACAGACAGCTAACTGCCCAAAATCCCACACATTTCCTCAAGATTGGGACGGCGACAAGGGAGGGTCATACCGGCCAAAAACTGGTAGAATGGGCCTAGGTTCCTACACTATGATCCTAGCATAATTTCTAGCCTAGTGTACAAGTTTGCTCACTAAAATTACTACCCTAATAACAGCAGATTTCATATATTATAAGGGCTTAGTTAAAAACGTCAAGTGTGCAACAATGGGGTATTTTGTGGAACTAGGTGAGTTAACAGGAATCTAATGATACCAACAGCATAAATTAGAGCTAGTCTAACCCTAAACCATCCTGAACCATTCTAGTCCCCAACCAAACCACCAAAGTTAACGTCAAAGTCCACAAAACACTAAAACTTAGCTAAATAAACCCAGATTCTGTCCAAGACAAGAACCCAAAAACCAAACAATACCAACCTCAGGAAAATCCCCAGAGACACCCACCTACATAAAACACCAACACCCAGCTCAACAGGGGGCCGGCGACGACGGAATAATTGGGAGTGTCGCCGGGTCTTTTAAGGAGGGGGTGGGCTCAGGTTCCTACACAACACTTAGAAGGGTCTGCATAATATTCTGAAGTTGTTTGCTAAGCTAGGAAATGAGCAAGGATGCAGCAGATCTTAATATCCTACACAATATCAAAATCGTATTTTAAGACTTCAAGTTTAGCGACCTAAGGCTATCTAGGTAAATCTAGTGACACAAATGATTTCAACCAGCAACACTAACACTTAAGGGTTCACTAGGCTATAAAAATTCTAACTTAACTAAATCTAACATCAAAACACAATCTAGCACTAATAACCACCATAACCACTAACCGAAGTACTAAACAACACCTAATTTAGCAACAAGGAGTTGGGTTCAGAGATATATACCTCACCCTCGACCCTAGGAAGCAGGAAAAAGGAGAAGAAGAAGACTTGGTGCTGCGGGTGCTGCTGGAGCTGCTGCTGCTGCACTGGAGCTGTTGCTGCTGCTGCTGAAGCTGATGCTGTTGCTATTGCTTCAGATGTTGCTGCTGCTTCCGGTGTTGCTGTTTCTTCAGCTTCTGCCAATGCTTGGTGCTGCTGCTACTTGGTGCTGCTGCTGCTGTGTGTTGCTTGCTACTTGATGCTGCTGTTGTGTTGTTGTTGGTGGTGGTGGCGGCTGCTGCTGCTGTTGTTTCTGCTGCTGTTGCTGATATTGTGTGTGAGTGAGAGAGTGAGAGAGTAAGAAATGAGAGTGTTGCAAACAAAAGAGAATGAGAGCACAAGAGAGTCAAACCCCCATCTCTCTCACCTCAATAAATGCAAGCATGGGCTCATGCAATGATGCCTATCATGCCCATTCTCTCTCTCTCTCTTTCTCCCTCTAAGTCAACCCTCATTCAATTCATTTTCATTTAAAAAAAACACACACCCACTTAATTAAAAATCAATAACCTAAAGAAAATGGGTTAAACACCATGGTTGCTAACCCTAACATTAACCCTAGTTTACATGCACAAGTGTGTGCAAGCCTAGAAAAATTCTAATAAAATATTCATTAGATAGGATAAAATATTTGGAACTCAATTTGGTAAACTTTTTATTAAAAACTATATATTAAAATATAATTAACCACAAAACACATTCTAAGGTGTTACAATCTTCCCCCCATAAAGAAATTCATCCCCGAATTTAAAAAAATACAAAGCTACGCTTACTTTCAGAGAGATGAGGGAACTTCTTCCGCATCTCGCCCTCGGACTCCCAAGTGATCTCTTCACCATTCGGGCTGCGCCAAGGCACCTTCACTGATGGCAAGACCTTCGATCGAAGTTTCTTCACCTGCCGGTCCAATATTACGACTAGCTGCTTGGTGAATGAAAGATCGCGCTCGAACTAAATGGTCTGTTGCTGAATCAAGTGAGAGAGGTCATGAAGGTAATTACAAGGTATCGACACGAAAATACGTGGTGAATACTCAATAATCTGGGTGAAAGTGCAAAATTAATGTTGGAGATAGTGCCCTCAGAGTCAATTATTGGATCACAGACACGTGATTGCAATGATTGAGGGAGGACCTATCCCGGTAGGACAGTCTTACTCGAGATGATAGTATGCTATCTGGTTTACCTTTATCATCGTGTACTGTTTCAGGTGACCTTACAGGTCGCTATTACACGTTGATAGAGCCCCTAGGATTCTTGCTTGACGACCAGCAGTATGATGGCGATCATATACGTGGGAGCTGGGGTCTATAAGCACATCCTTAAATGGTCCCTAGTCGTGGGAGTTTCGAGACTGGGCATCGATACTCCATTAGTAGACTAGTGTATACAGTCGAGACCCCGACGAGGGGCGGTGGCCGGTCTCACAAGCCACTGGTGTCAGTTGGTTCACCTAAGATGTATACAGGTGCTCATTGGGTTATGAGTACACCGGACAGGACTCGCCGGGAACCTGCTAGTTGGGATTATACCAGACGTCAGATAGCAGTTCTCAGGTGACATGTGTACAGGTTAGTTCATCGACCTGAGATCGTCATTTGTCTCGTGTGAGTTCCTACTGTGCTTTGATTACTACCCTACCACGGCTCAAAGGAGTCATGCAAACAGGTTTTAGTTGGGTACAGTCCCGAGCCACATGGAGGCAGTGGGCGGATCTGCAGGGGTTCGTCTCTCCCGGTATTGGGGGTGAGGTCGCGCTGTGTCTAGGAGAGCCATTACGCAAAGCCCTCGGCCGAGGCAGGAGATTTACTGGTAGGTATTCCAGTAGTATCTCAGGGCGTTCTGGGCTACACTCCGACACGACTTGTACCGCCTTTGGGAGTCTGACTTTTACCAACCCCCTAGGCCCGACATGCGATCCTCATAGACGAACGGACCGGACTGTACGAATATTGTCACTGACAGGCTCAGTAGGGTGTCAGGATGAGTTCGCTCATCGACGTCCCTTTTGGTCAATAGCTGGTGGCCCGTCACGTATTGGCTAATACCTCTGACGTGCTAGTGGTTAAATCCACAGCCATTGTATTGACGAGTCTTTAGAGTCCACCACACTTTCAGTTACTCAGCTTTCGGGCGAAACGCTGTAGAGGCCGTATGGAGATATGGCAGGGTCCGATCAGATACGTGCGGTATTGCACGGATCAGGATCGGACGGTTTGTACTAGTAGCCGTATGGATATATGGCAAGGTTCGATCAGATACGTGCGGTATTGCACGGATCAGGATCGGACGGATATTACTAGCCGGCTTTGGTTTAAGCCGGATCCTAGTTTAGTACAGTGTAGATTTTGTCTCTTTGCATTTGTATCCGGACGGAATACAGATGCAGGTGTGTATGCACAGTATCGGGGTTTTCCTGTAATTTATTACGGGACCAGTTTTCTGGAGTTGCCAGTTTGCATTCCGTTCCGGCCGGTTTTCCTTTGTTCTTTCCCGGCCGGACTTTTCCGATGGAGGGGGTAATTTGCAGTTTTGCAAATTACACATTGTGGAGGGGTTTCTTGCAAATGTTTTGCTTATGATGGCATATTTTTCTTTTGCTCCATCACTTGCATTAATTGAGATTGGAAAGGGTATGGAGGGTTAAGCATGGTTGATGTTTTCTTGTCTTTGGATATGGTCACCTCTTCTCTTCTCCTACCATCACCTCCCTTCATGCTACATATTGATTCCCTCCACCATTTCCATGAGAAGATGGCCGGCCACTTTTGATGAGGATGAGAGAAATTTTCCCTTTTGTTGTAACACATATTTCATCATCTCATTCTTCTAGTTTTGGAAAAATGAAAGCACCATTTTTCCATAACCTTATTCCTCCATCAAGGCAACTACAAACCCCAAATGAGACAAGCATCATCTACACTACATTCTACAGCATATCTTGGGCGCGTCGGTTAGCCAACTTCGCGCCCGAGTTGCCTCGGTATTGAGGTGGGAGCCCGTAAAAGATACAGACGATGTGGTGCCCTTCCGGCAAGGAGGCGACGACCGGAGTTTCCGCGGGAGATCGGGACGATGACGAGAAGACCGGAGGACTCGGATCACTCGGTATATCTCTCACCCCATCTCTAGTTAGCTAGTATAGGTTAATGGTTTCGATCCGGGTATATTGTCCGCGGTAGCGCCAGTTTAAAAGTTAAGAAAATTTTGATTCCGCATTTTGGCCTCGGATAGACGGCCGGGGCGCTGCCGTGGCGCAACATGGTATCAGAGCCACGCCATTAACCTTGCCTAGCTTGTTCTAATGCGTTTTACTTATCCGATCGACCAAAATCCCAAAAACCGTATTTACCTTCACATCAGTTTCTGTCGAAATTTTTTGGTCTCCAAAAATTTTTCAGGTTGTCTCAGAATGATGTGCAGGGAGTTCTAAGAACACTGGGAAAATTCGACAACACGATCCCTCCGTACGACCGCGGAAACGCGGCCATTACCACTGTGGAGGCCGCGGATCCGCCGCATGAATGAGGGATCATGTCATCAACTTTTTGCAGTGGGCTTTTGGGCTTAAGATAGGGGTTTTGGAATATTAAAATTGGGCCCAGATTTTCTGTGAGTGCTACAGTATTACTTGGGGGCCCACTTGTTAATTTTTGATCGATTGGATATTTTAAACACATTATTTCACAGTATTTACATTATATCTGCGACCGTGAATGTCACTCGATCGGTAAATCCGGTCTAACTGCTATAGCCCGGTTAGACGGATTTACGAACGTGATTTTCACGTTGATGTTCTGTGTTTATGCTGTGTTGTTGCGGATCAGTCGTGGGGATAGCCTGGATGCAATGCTAGTACTGTTTTGTTTTATATGTACATTTGATATTGCGGGGCGAGCGTCCGACATGTGGACTGCCGTCACTGCCTGTTTGTATTATTCTTTTGGGGCACGACCTGGTTGCGGTCGATATACCCGTTGTATGTATATTTTACTTTCTGTACTAGGATTGCCCCGCGGTGGGGTGCACGGATAGCCGGGTTCTGGAAGGCAACAAGCCCGCATCTCATGGCATTGGGATGGACGGGGTTTCAGTCTGGAATTGGCGGGCTATTCGCCGCACTCGTAGGGGGTACAGGTTGACCCAGGAGGGGTGCCCAAGTTACCGGATTCCGTGAAGTGCTGGGTGGTCCATTCACAGTGCTGAAGGGGGCTGCCTCGCTTCAGGTTTTGGCGGGTGACTTGCCGCGCCCGTAGGGGTCTAGGATTTCATTGCACAGGCTATCCACACGACCAGGGGAACGTCGGGTTTCAGCAGCGGCTCTGTGAAACCCGGGGCTTCTAGATATCTGTATTGTTCTGTGATGCTGTACATTTCTGTGATGTTGCATTTTATTCACGCCTTGAGCGAAATACTATATATTGGTATATATATTAGTAGATGTTGTATATGTTTTTCATCCGCGCTAGTCCAGTCCCCGCTCTGCCGTTAGTTAGCTTACCTAACGGGTGATGACGGGACCCAGTGGCGAATGCGGATGGCATATACGTACGTCAGTATATTTTCGTTCTTTGTGGTGTGATCAATTGATGGGACTGCGTTGATTCGGATCAATGCAAGCTAAACAAACCTAATTCTGATGTTGTTGGAACATTTTTCAAAAAGCTGTTATTGCAAGGACGTTCACTTTTGTTTTGCATCGTGGTATTCATTTGGAATATCCTGCTCCTCAGTCGACGAGGCAAGGGCCGAGATCCCTTCACCGGGAGTGACCCCTTGGACAGAAGTTTGCGTCAGGGCATTAACTTCACTATAGCCGATTACTTTTGCTTTGCATCGTGGTATTCAGTTGGAATATCCTGCACCTCATTCTACGGGGAAAGAGCCGAGATCCCTTCACCGGGAGTGACCTCTTTAGTAAAGGTTTTCGTCACTATATTTTCTAAAAAGGCTATGCAGTTCCTTCAACAATATCAAGTTCATTACGTTAAAGGTTTTTCGCCAAAAACTACACGTAGCCCTCCGTCATTTCTTACAAGTATTACTTAGTATTCGTGCTGCGTTTGTTGACTGTGTCAAGGCGTAGTGTGCGGTAGCTAAGTAGTGTTTGTTTGTAGCATATTAATGGGATTGGTTAGGACAGTCGTGCGGCCTTGTTGACTGTGTCAAGGGCTCGTACGGGTGGGTTTAATGCAATCCAGAATAATGACGGGCTGAACTTGACTAGGACTCTTTGATTTGTTGACTGTGTCAAGGTCACTTGGGTCCTAGGGGTAAAAATCACATCGGGAGTTTCAAAAGAACTGAAACTTGCCAGACATGCGCATACCTTCTGGAGTGTGGTGACTTGAGTGGATTCCGTCAAGTTATCATGCGATGATAGTTGGATCCCGATTCCCACTGATGAGTTAGTTTACTCCTCGGGTGACCCCGACTAATTCTTCTTTTAGGTTTGGAGGAGAATTTGAGGTACAGTGGGAGGTTTCCAGATTAGATAAAGTGATAACCATTCTGATCTTGGTTAGAGTGCACGCTGAGTGTTTCTTTTCTCTCTCTCTTTGGCAGCGACCATTGACCCGACCCTGGACTATGACTCAGTGACCAAGTTGACCGAACCTTCTTAACACCGGCTTTTGGATTGTCAGAGTTGCAGACCTCATTGCCACTCCTACTTTTACCCTTTTCTCCAGGACACCCCGTATTACTACGAACGTCCACTTCCATTGGACAAAACCATCGTATGGTTATATACGAACTCGAAGGATTTCGAGGATGGTTTCTGGTTCTGGAGAAAACGAATAGGATTATTCAGTTGTCTTTTCTTTTCACCTTCTCTCATTGTGAGTACTCCTTGGTTTAGGAGATAGTATACCTATTATACAAATTGGATAGTCTTCTTCCAAACCTTAGGCTGGTGCCGAACGGTGGGGAATGAAGAAAACCAATTAGCATAACGATGGTGTGCAGAAGGTATTAAGGTAAGACAAAGAAAGGGATTAGTAAGAGGGCAAAGTAAATTGCGACTGCTATTCGCGACCAAACCGAGTATTTCTTCGCCAATCCTAAATCACCTTTGTATTTCTCCAGGACACTCCGTATCACTACGAAGATCCCAAGTTTTTGGATACTCCATCGTATGGTTATATACGAACTCGAAAGGAACTTGTTCCAGTTCGGGGATGGATTCTGGTCCAGGAGAAATAGGAATAAGGATTATTCGGTTGTCTTTTCTCTTCACCTCCTCTCGCATTGCGAGTACTCTACTAGGATTAGGACAGTACACCCATTATGCTTATTGGATAGTCTTCTTCCAAACCATAGGCTGGTGCCGAACGATAGGGAAAGAAGAAAACCAATTGGCCTAAAGGGGTGTGCAGAAGGTAATGACTAAAGACATATAAAGGGATTTGGAGAGGTGGCAAAGAATTATACGGTTGTAGTTGTGAATCTGGATAATGGTAGAGGCATTACTAAGAATACCAGGATACCCCATCGAAACATTTCAATGTTTCAGTTCAACTGTGTACTGTTAAAAGAAAACTGATTTCCCGGTTAGACACTTGCTCCAGGGTATGTATTTACCAGGTTTGATTCTCACATCTGTATGGTTTTACAGATGATGAGTGGGAGTAAGTTATTGGGAATTGGGTGATCATCCTCATTATATCGGGATTCGTTGTAATCAGTGATATTTGAGGAGATCACCTGGGCTGTTTGCCGGTCGGCAAATATTTGGTTTTGAATATCCGCTGTTGTGCACCAATTTCAAATTGATATATCTGTACGTCTATTTTCATAGAGTGAGATATACCTTTTGATATTATGTCGATGACATTTACCTATATCAGTGGATGGTTAGGTAAGGAGCATCAAACAGCGGTGTAATTCTTCTTAACCATAAGTACAGTTTTCAACTTACGACGCACAGTGAAAGAGTTGTTAGACTCAGCGGACTTATACAGAGTATTGTATGTTGTCCAGTGTCCATCAGGACAGAGGGGTTGGTCCTCATACTATATTCTGTTTACTTTTAACTTCTCTAGTTCTTAGACATGTGGTTCGTAGAAACACAGGGTCTAAGTTTTGAGAAGTTATAGGTATTTGAATAGAGTAGAGAACCAGGTGTAGCAAGTATCGGGATTCTTCAAGGTGATCGAAGATGTAGATACTTGTGTATGGTATTCAGTTGATAGTAATGATAAAGAGAAATTGCTTCTCTTTCAGGTTACTCATAATTGGAAGCATTCCTAAGTTGAGTAACGCTGATCGGCCTCCTTCCATTTAGTTGACATGCACTGGAGACAGCTGCATGATTTGAATCTGGTTCAATTAAATCAGTGCCTCTGGTTCTATATTGGATATAGTACAGTTCATATCTTAACATTGTTAAGGTACGGAGAGTTTTCCGGCTTATGATTAAAACCAGACACTGGACAACTCAAGGCACGTTTCTGTAATGGCTGTTTGTGGGTTGACCCAGGCTATGACGAGGGTTGATTTTCTACCATCTGGAAGATCAATAGTGATATTGTTCTTAACTCGCCACATTTTAAAAGGAAATGGTTATTTTTCAGAAAACAGCAGTGGGAGTATGGTAGAACTGGAAGCGATTCCAGAACCGCAAACGATTACTGAAGATTTGATAAGGAACCTAAAGATTCAATCTGGTTTGACATTCCATTGGCCACTCCGCAGATACGGTGGGTAACTTCAGGCACCCGAGAGGTACTCCGGTAGCCTCAAGGACGGTGACAGGAAAGTTCTTGTTTACCCACACTTGCCATTGCTGTTGTTCCTGGCTGCGAGACCCGGCAGGAGGATGAGTATAGCGTCGTTCTAAACTAGCTTTAGAAGTGCGCGTCTATATGACTCTGCCAGAGGGTTGTCGTAGTCAGTGGGAGCAGCGGAAGCATTGGTGGACATCAGGCTTATGTCTATTTATAGACTAAAGCAGATATAGCGAAGATAGATCATCTATTTCTGATGTGACAGTCATAGGTTTGACGTCATCAGAATAGGGGATGGATCTGTTAAGAAGGTAGTAGGGTGTGATGTCCTGGTATTTGGATGACATACACAGAGTAGGAAGTGATATTCCTATACTACGATCGGTTATTCTTTGGTCGTCACACAGTAGTTTCTCCACATGGGACTTGGACATTATATCAGACATACCGGTAACTAGATCTATGGTTTTAGATCTAGATTTGGGTGGTTTCCCAATCAGGGTACTTTGACAGCATTCTAAGAGTATTTAGAATGGACGACTCCTGGCATGGTAGTGTACCTGCAGGTAATGGAGTCACCCTCTCTAAAGGTGTCTTACAGACTTAAAGGGAGAGGATGTGCATGATTGGCAGATCACTTGCTTAGGCAATTGAGTCAATCATGAGATGTCAAGTACCACACCAGATGTTGTTCTTGCAGTAGATGTAATAAGTTGATATTAATCCAATCCTGGAGAAACAGTCGGAAGCAGTTTTAGAACATAAGTGAATGTTCTAGGGATATGATAACGGCTGCCTCCTTTAGGAGACGGTTATCACTCCAGGCTTCCAAGGTGACATGGATGACAAGGTGGTTGTCAGAGTTATAGTTCTCCCTCTGACGAGGGACAGTATTCTGGACAGGTGATCCAGGCAGATACTGAGGGAGGCATGGCGCAGGATACTGATTAAGTTCAGTTGATGATACAGTCTAAGAAGTTTGGATTTGGAGTTCATTTATGAACTAGGTCCCATCAGACATCCAGACATTCCAAGACAGGTATTGCTCATTTCAGGAGATGGTTTTCTCCGCGAACTTGAGATATAGAGAGACATAGAAAGAAACTTCACAGCGGATCCACTCACTGAGGCTTTTCCTCGAACGCAATAGTTTCGCAAACAGGCTTTGTGAGACTGACTAGTAGAGGAGTTGGGTGTTCGGTATCACACGGGCTGTGAGTATGCGACATCGCAATAATTAGCCTTGAGTGCAAGTGGGAGATTGTTGGAGATAGTGCCCTCAGAGTCAATTATTGGATCACAGGCATGTGATTGCAATGATTGAGGGAGGACCTATCCCGGTAGGACAGTCTTACTCGAGATGATAGTATGCTATCTGGTTTACCTTTATCATCGTGTACTGTTTCAGGTGACCTTACAGGTCGCTATTACACGTTGATAGAGCCCCTAGGATTCTTGCTTGACGACCAGCAGTATGATGGCGATCATATACGTGGGAGCTGGGGTCTATAAGCACATCCTTAAATGGTCCCTAGTCGTGGGAGTTTCGAGACTGGGCATCGATACTCCATTAGTAGACTAGTGTATACAGTCGAGACCCCGACGAGGGGCGGTGGCCGGTCTCACAAGCCACTGGTGTCAGTTGGTTCACCTAAGATGTATACAGGTGCTCATTGGGTTATGAGTACACCGGACAGGACTCGCCGGGAACCTGCTAGTTGGGATTATACCAGACGTCAGATAGCAGTTCTCAGGTGACATGTGTACAGGTTAGTTCATCGACCTGAGATCGTCATTTGTCTCGTGTGAGTTCCCACTGTGCTTTGATTACTACCCTACCACGGCTCAAAGGAGTCGTGCAAACAGGTTTTAGTTGGGTACAGTCCCGAGCCACATGGAGGCAGTGGCGGATCTGCAGGGGTTCGTCTCTCCCGGTATTGGGGGTGAGGTCGCGCTGTGTCTAGGAGAGCCATTACGCAAAGCCCTCGGCTGAGGCAGGAGATTTACTGGTAGGTATTCCAGTAGTATCTCAGGACGTTCTGGGCTACACTCCGACACGACTTGTACCGCCTTTGGGGGTCTGACTTTTACCAACCCCCTAGGCCCGACATGCGATCCTCATAGACGAACGGACCGGACTGTACGAATATTGTCACTGACAGGCTCAGTAGGGTGTCAGGATGAGTTCGCTCATCGACGTCCCTTTTGGTCAATAGCTGGTGGCCCGTCACGTATTGGCTAATACCTCTGACGTGCTAGTGGTTAAATCCACAGCCATTGTATTGACGAGTCTTTAGAGTCCACCACACTTTCAGTTACTCAGCTTTCGGGCGAAACGCTGTAGAGGCCGTATGGAGATATGGCAGGGTCCGATCAGATACGTGCGGTATTGCACGGATCAGGATCGGACGGTTTGTACTAGTAGCCGTATGGATATATGGCAAGGTTCGATCAGATACGTGCGGTATTGCACGGATCAGGATCGGACGGATATTACTAGCCGGCTTTGGTTTAAGCCGGATCCTAGTTTAGTACAGTGTAGATTTTGTCTCTTTGCATTTGTATCCGGACGGAATACAGATGCAGGTGTGTATGCACAGTATCGGGGTTTTCCTGTAATTTATTACGGGACCAGTTTTCTGGAGTTGCCAGTTTGCATTCCGTTCCGGCCGGTTTTCCTTTGTTCTTTCCCGGCCGGACTTTTCCGATGGAGGGGGTAATTTGCAGTTTTGCAAATTACACATTGTGGAGGGGTTTCTTGCAAATGTTTTGCTTATGATGGCATATTTTTCTTTTGCTCCATCACTTGCATTAATTGAGATTGGAAAGGGTATGGAGGGTTAAGCATGGTTGATGTTTTCTTGTCTTTGGATATGGTCACCTCTTCTCTTCTCCTACCCTCACCTCCCTTCATGCTACATATTGATTCCCTCCACCATTTCCATGAGAAGATGGCCGGCCACTTTTGATGAGGATGAGAGAAATTTTCCCTTTTGTTGTAACACATATTTCATCATCTCATTCTTCTAGTTTTGGAAAAATGAAAGCACCATTTTTCCATAACCTTATTCCTCCATCAAGGCAACTACAAACCCCAAATGAGACAAGCATCATCTACACTATATTCTACAGCATATCTTGGGCGCGTCGGTTAGCCAACTTCGCGCCCGAGTTGCCTCGGTATTGAGGTGGGAGCCCGTAAATGATACAGACGATGTGGTGCCCTTCCGGCAAGGAGGCGACGACCGGAGTTTCCGCGGGAGATCGGGACGATGACGAGAAGACCGGAGGACTCGGATCACTCGGTATATCTCTCACCCCATCTCTAGTTAGCTAGTATAGGTTAATGGTTTCGATCCGGGTATATTGTCCGCGGTAGCGCCAGTTTAAAAGTTAAGAAAATTTTGATTCCGCATTTTGGCCTCGGATAGACGGCCGGGGCGCTGCCGTGGCGCAACAATTAAAGGCAACGAAACTAACTCGCCTTAAGGATCTTAAAATGACCTGCCATCCTGGGATAAGCTTCCCAAAACTCAACATGCCATTTATCGGAAAAATCCGTAGGAATACATGATCTACCACTGCGAACTCGAATCTGCGACCATCTTGGTTGGCTTATGACCTCTGTCCGAAATGGACAATTCTCATCCAGACCTAAAACAACTGGATCATCTCCGAAGTTTCTAGACTAGCTGGGGTCCAAAAATCCTACAACGCGGAGTTAGAAAAACAGACTGGTGATCGACACGACCTAACTCCTAAACCTAAAGGTTGCCAATTGGAGTGTCTCTGATAACTGCTATCGAAGGAGAACCCTAACAATGGCGAGTGACAATCCCCAACTGCCGACAACAAATACTATGTACGCATAAACTTAGCAAGAACAATTGAGCAAACTGAGTATAACCGGACAACAAGCATCTGAATGGAGTCACACCCTGACTAAACCTGGATAGACACCATAACGAGATTCGTGGAGACCTGCTCCCATTCCCTCTTCGGAACGGTTAAAGGTTGCAACTCTCCCGCCGGTCTCAGTTGCTCAACCCAAGCACACAACTAGACAGACACCTTGAAACGAATCCCGAGACTTCTCTTTTTCCATCCCTGCCCACCCGTAACTATCTCACAAGTCACGTTAAATGTTGGTAGGACTTGAATGAGTATAGAGAGTTGACAAATGTGCCTGCTCTAGGATTTCATGTCTCTACCCAATAATATCAGGTACACAAACGCGTCCCTAACTTAGCATACCCTTGTCACAAATCAAGGTCTCCGAATCATTACCCAGCCGAATACGCTCAAGTACCTCTGACGAACGAGCGTCGGCGGGCAGTGTCTCGCGAAAGCGATTAAAGAAAAGTGGTCGGGCGCGGACATGAACAAGCTGTCCCCTCAGTAGGGATGAACTTAAGCTGTACTCAACGATCGCACAAGAACTGTAAATCTGTGGAGGACTATCACAACAATCAAAATCCGCTGCAGGAAGATGTACCTTAAACTCTGGTGGTCCGTGAAAATATGACACGACTCTCAAACAAGTAATGTCTCCAAATCTCCAACGCAAAACCACCGCGGCCATCTCTAGATCATGAGTGGGATATCCTTCTCGTACTTCCTCCAAATGTAAGGAAGTAAAAGCAATAACTCCATTGTGTCACCTCAGTACACATTCGAGCCCTACTCACGAACCATCACAGTTAAACCACAAAGTTGCCCGAACCAAAAAGCAAAGAAAGAACTGATGCAGTTGTTAATCGAATCTTCAACTGCCGAAACTCCGCACACATGCCTCAGTCCAAAGAAAGAAACCTCCGTTCCAGTCAATTTAGTTAACGGTGCAGCACTAAACTAGCAATCCTGCATGAAACGGTGGTAAAAACCTGCTAAGCCCAAAATCTGCGGACCTCCGTCCTGCTCACAAGTCTGGGCCTAAGCTGTACGACCACGATCTTCCTCAGAACCAGACAAAACCGTCTCCGTAACTACAAGACCTAGGAGTCAACACAAACAAGCCTGAAAGAATACTCCGGGAATCTAACAAACCGCTGGGGCTCTCCCAGTAGCTGCAAAACAGATCCTCAAGTGCTACTCATGTCCCTCAAGACACATTAAATAGACCAGGATGTCGTAAATAACACAACAATAACTGATCGAGGAACGGCCTGAAGAAATCCGGTTCATCGCATCTACGAATGCTGCTAGGGCATTGGTGAATCCAATGACACACCAAAACACACAAATCCCGTAGCACGCACAAGGCAGTCTTCGGAATGTCATCACTCCGAACCCGCAACAATGATGACCTGATTCCAAACAACTTAGAAAAAGTCTCGCACTTTGACGCTGATCGAAGAAATCGTCAATGCGAGGTAAAGGATACCTATCCGCACCATAAGCCGGTTCAATTGACGATCCATCAATACACAACCTCCATCTGTCGTCTTTCTCCTTGACGAACAGAAATGAGAGCTTCCTAATGCGAAACACTCAGACACATGAAACTCCCCCCAACAAACAACTCTGCAGCAGATCCTTAAGCTCCTTAAGCTTCGCCGGCTCATCTGGAACAACGTCGGAAGACTCTCGCACGAAAGAAAACCGGCCCAACAAACCAACTGTGGCTACGGTGTCTCGAACGAACGCTAAGAATCCACGACATCTCCTCAAAAGCCGACTAGCGAAAAAGGCTGAATTCAAGCTGTAAGAGGCGGCACAACTATCCACCTGCACAACAAGAACTGACTCGCCGGGGAAAACAAAACCTAACCGTTTCCTCACGGTAGTCCACAATGCCTAGCACGTAGCTAACCGGTCCATGCCCAGGGGAACGCCAAGTCCAACATCTCTAGAAGGATCAAAACAACAGACGAATCTCCATCTTCTATCCGATTGGCACACGACCGAATTACGTGTCGCGCAACAAAAGAATCACTGAAAGAAGTTAACACAACAAACGGCTGATCTGCCTAACACGACTCTCGTACTAAACTCGGCGCGAAGTGTAGAAACATATGAGTGCATGGATCCGGATCAAACAATACGTGTGCGTCAAAAGAACATACTAAAAGAGTACCTGAAACCACAGCATTGGATTCCTGCGCATCCTAATGTGTCGAAGCGAAAACTTGTGCCTGCCCTTCTCCTGCGACTGACCGAACTCCTCCTCTACTAGCCTGACCCCTCTGCGCGAACCTTCCGCGTCCACGACGTCTCAGGATATGACCCTGACATGGTGCTAAGGAACAATGCCTGACGAAGTGTTGAAGGCTTCCGCATCGAAAACACCCACGCGCTGGCTGCTGACCCTCCTGGGGATGAGAACCAAACGACTGTCCTCGTCCTAAGCTTCTGCTCTAGGTTGGTACACCAGTACGATTCCTCCACTGTTCCGGAACTCCCAAAGTCTCTGGAAGATGTGTCTCGTACACTGGGGCTGCATCTACTGGTTCTACGTAGGTGACGGAATACTGCATGATGATCGCAAGGAACAACCGGGTAACAGGGGTGACAACCTCTTGTCGCTGCGCTCGAACGGCCTCCACCAATGAGCTCATCTTCTGGCGCAAGTCCTGCATCTCTGCCACTAGTCTAGCGATCTGGTCTGTCGTAGGAGGAACAATCTGCTCTGGTACAACAGGGGTACTACTCGGATCGGTCCTCGTCTCGGATGAATCAACTCGAATCTCCGCTCTCGCGGCCGCTCTCTGCGCCCTTGTAGTCCTTGGCGGCATAATGGCTGAAAAGAAATTAGGATTCGATGAGGATACGGAAATCGAATCATAGGAATGTATACAATCGTGAAGGAATTTCAATCAATAAGTCTTAAGGTCGCTTAGGCGGAGTACCGTGTCGTGAGTATGCCGCGGAACATACACACGCTACGCCACTCTGCTGTAGCTACCTACTCCATCATACCAGGGTCATCCTACACTCCGAAGGTAAAACCTACGCTTTGATACCAACTTTGTCACGACCCAAAGTTTGGCCCATGACCGGCACTTAACCACATAACGTCTACAGGCGTAACGCGACTAAGTAAGCCGAAACCCAGAAATCAAAACCAGTAAAAGTATAGAGTGTTTTAAACATTTAATAGAAACATTTGTTAAACTGTTAAGGAAAACATTAAGTAAACAATCACCACGATAACAATATACGACGCCGTAGCGAAGAAAAGATCAATAAGTGGAAAACATCACACATGATAAGAATAGCATAAGTAAAGTCGGCTCACAACGAGCTCGACACCAGAATACAAAGTAATATACATCGTCCTCACAACTGGTCTCTAAGTCAATACATGAGTAGTAGATGGAGAGTACTAGATACAATGATGTACATAACTGAAAAATAAACAGATACCGCACAAAACCCACCTATCAGCAAAAGAGCTAGTACGCCAACTGTAGGGGTATCTGCGTCAAAAGATGCAAGAAAGCAGCCTGCCGCGACTACTCCGAAGGGCAACCTGCAAACACTATGGCACAACGGGGGTGAGTTGCCAACTCGTGAGTAGTAGATAACATATAAAGGTAATCGCGAGTATGCACGTGCTGCGATACTCTAACCTATGCCAACAGATAACATCTATATGATGAACTATATGGGCAGTA
The DNA here is from genome assembly GCA_030015575.1 of Agapanthus africanus. Lineage (NCBI taxonomy): Eukaryota > Viridiplantae > Streptophyta > Magnoliopsida > Asparagales > Amaryllidaceae > Agapanthus > Agapanthus africanus. Next base: position 385,357,576 of record CM057345.1, on the reverse strand, counting down.
ATCATGCATCAAGTACGATCTAACAACATCTCTAAATGATAAGCAGGGCATGCAATAATCGTGCATAGCAAATGCAATCTAATGACATCTATATAGGATGAGCAGGGTATGCAATAATCGTGCATAGCAGATGCAATCTAATGACATCTATATAGGATGAGCAGGGTATGCAATAATCGTGCATAGAAAATGAACTCTATCAGGTAACAGATACGGGATGGGATATAAAATACTGAATGCTGAGCATGGGAATAATAATATCTACACGGAATATCAACGTGGAAAATAATCGGTGTCCATCCATATGCCCAAATCATGTAAATCTCATAGAATCCTGGGTGCCTAACATCGGCACACTAAATATCATGAATCATCGTGTCTAGCATCGACACGCAAATCCTCAAGTATCGGGCTCCGTCTGCGGAATCGGCCCTCGGCCCCCGGCAGTACGGATCGTCCCGTATCCATCTCTCATCTCGGATCAGTATCCTCCGGATAACCGCCAGGTCTAACAAATCACCGGTAGGTAGTAATCCCTCCGCCGGGCTCACCGTCTAACAATACGAGTATTCTTGCCCCGGGGTACCGTACCGGGACCAACATGTACCCGTAATCAGTGCCTACCTCTCCTCGAATCGGGTGTACTCACACAAGCTCTCTGGAACCGAGAAAACTCATAGTGGACGCACTAAAATATCATATCAAGGGTAACCGGGTTTTTTTAAACAATTAAATATTCTCTTTTGAAATATCCACGGTTCCCAAATCCAGAAATATCATGGAAACAACATATCTCAATGCGTAAATGCATGAAAGTATGAAGATATCACTATATATGTGCACTGGTATGAATATATAGTGTGCATGTGCGCAGGCATGAAGATATCAATATATATGTGCACTGGTATGAATATACAGTGTGCATGTGCGCAGGTATGAAGATATCAATATATATGCGCACTGGTATGAATATACAGTGTGCATGTGCGCAGGTATGAAGATATCAATATATGTGTGCACTGGTATGAATATACAGTGTGCATGTGCGCAGGTATGAAGATATCAATATATGTGTGCACTGGTATGAATACACAGTGTGCATGTGCGCAGGTATGAAAATATCAATATATGTGTGCACTGGTATGAATACACAGTGTGCATGTGCTCAGGTATGAAGATATCAATATATGTGTGCACTGGTATGAATACACAGTGTGCATGTGCGCAGGTATGAAGATATCAATATATGTGTGCACTGGTATGAATATACAGTGTGCATGTGCGCAGGTAGGAAGATATCAATATATGTGTGCACCGGTATGAATATACAGTGTGCATGTGCTCAGGTAGGAAGATATCAATATATGTGTGCACTGGTATGAATATACGGTGTGCGTGTGCGCAGGTTGTTAGTTATATGTATGCCCTAGAGGCCATTACTGTACATACGATGTATATTGTAGTGGATGCTTGGACATATATAAGGTGGACTTTCTTGCTCGACATGATAGTACGCTATCTGGTTGCTCTTTATCTTAACATGTACTCTGATTGTCTCTATGTTACATGTTGATAAAGCCCTTAGGATCTATACTCGACTACTGGGACTATGATGAGATCATACTAGTGGGGCCACAGTAGTCGACGAGCACATCCTATAACGGTTCCAAGTCGAGGGTGTATCAAGTCAGGGTATCGATACACAATAGTAGACTAGCGTATACGCATCTTGACCCATATGATGGGCGATGGATGATCCCATATCCATCGGCGTTTGACATCAAGGATGGTGTACGGGTGCTCGGTGGAGACTGGGTACACTGGACGGACTCGCCGAGAACTCCCAGATGGTATTATACCTCACGTCAGATGGCAGTTCTCCAGTGACACTGGTACAGAGTAGTCTATTGACCCGAGATCGTCATAGAGTCTTGTGTGATTCCCACTGTGCTTTGATTTCCATCATACCACGTCCAAGAGGACGTGCAAAAAGGTGGCTTTTGGGTACAGTCCCAAATCACATGGAGGCAATGAGCGATAGGTGGTGATTCGTCTCTCCCGGTATAGGGAGTTGATGTTGCGCTGTGTTCGATTAGCTATAACTGGAAATCCCTGGCCAGGGTTGCTGAGATTTACTGGTAAGTGTTATCAGTAGCTTCTCAAACTGTTATAGACCACATATCGACACGACTTATCGAGCTACTGGGGTCTGACGTTTACCACCCCTAGGCGAGATATGCGACATATCAGATGACGAGACCGGACTGTACGGGAGTGTTACTGATTGAATTCACAGGAGAATGTATAAGCTTGCTTGTTGATCTTCTGACAGCTCAATACCTGGGTGGCTGTTACGTTTAGCTGACCGCTTGCAGCTTGTGGGTGTTTGATATGATCATGACCTACTGCCGGCGTATTGACGATTCTTTAGAGTCCTACACAGAGGTTTCTTGACTCAGGCAAAACAAAGTAGGAGCACATATGTGATATGTGCGGGACCGAGGATAATGCGATATGAAATATCGTATTCTATTATCGCGATATATGTTGTCAGCCGGGTCATCGGATCAAGTGTTGATTCGATGAATCGGTAAATGAGATATTACTCGGTTATATGTGATATAGCCGGATTGTCGGATCAAGTGTTGATTCGATAATTTAATGTATAATAATATATATGATATATTAAATTACATTAACTAATGTTAGCTCACTAAAAGATTCTTTTTCTCACTCGGGTAATACATTGATATATATGCGATATATGTTAATTGTATTATTTTATTTTGTTACAATAAATATTATATATGTGATATATAATATTTATTGTAACATGATATGATTACTAATGCAACATGTTTAGTAGAGATTAAACAAGATTAGGGTTTGATTTGGGTTAAAGCTTTCTAGAAGTTTCTGGAAGGTTTTTCTTTTGTTTTGGAAAAGATATTTACAAGTGACTCATCTTTAACCTAACCCAAACCCTTCACCATTGGTTAATTCTCTACAAAGGTTTAGCAACCATGGTTGCATTATTCATCATTATCCTTTCATTATTCATCACAAAAGGTAAAACAATGATTATTCATCTTCTTCTTCCTTCTTCTTTCTTTCATGAGAAAAGCTTTCTAGCTTTGATCCAAGTGATGAAAATGAGTGAGAAATAGAAAACAAATGAGAGAAAAATCCTACTTCATCATTCTCATCTACCCTTGCCCTTTAGATGAGAGTGTTCACTTCATTTAATGAGTGAGAGCTTGTGTTAATGAAACTTCAAGGTAGATCATCTTTGTTATCGAAGATCGGAAGCAAGCTTGCATCTTTCTCTTCGTGGAGCCTCTCGAGAGTCCGGAAAATGATGATCGCAGCGAAGGGACCTCAACACGGAGCTTAAGAAGTGAAGGACCGGATCTACAAAGGTTGTAATCCCTCTCACTTAGTGTTAAAGTGTTTAGCATGCTTGTTTTCGCCTAATCTCTAGTTTAAAGATCCGGTTTTGGGTTGTTCGGCACGGCTAAATTTTAAATCGGGCATGGTTGATACCTCGTAGACCCTTGTGCGTGTGCCTAGCATCCCTACAGTGGTATCAGAGCCAAGATAGAGCTTTAGGCGAAGTCTAGGCGAAGTTTAAAGTCCGATCGAACTTCGAAAACACGATATACCCCAGTTTCTGGAAATTTTTGCAAAATGTGATTTTTTGTGAATTAAAAATACTCAAAAAATCAGCAGGGTATTTTAGGAATTACTGTGAAATACGACATCTTAATTCCACTAAAGGGCCGCGGAACCGCGGCAATACCTTACTTGCGCGGCGGTTCCGCGGCGGAATAGTAGAATTAGGGTTAGGGTTAGGGTTTTGTACAGTAACTTCAGTACCAACTTCCTGATTCTTATGGGAATTTTTAATTCTACTCAAGTGTTGAGTTTTCTGGGTTGTATTGGGGACTCGTTGATTCGATCGGAAAGTTTAACTTCGTTTAAAGTTTTTCCGGATAATTTTAGAAACTGTTAAAAAGTTCGAACGGATATTAATAACTCACTTTCCCCTGTCGGAAAATTTTTCAAAAGTTGGATTTTTTCTCGAGTTTGAAACTTTCGGAAAATCATGCAAGTAACGTGGTGGACCCTCTAGAAGAACACAAACCTTAACTCGATTATGTGACCGTCTTGAACTGCCTCTAAACCTTAGGGTTTGTGGCAGTACGGCGTGCCACATGTGAGGCGTTGGCTTGACCTTTCTACGGCTGGACCATTGGTACTGTGGCATGTGATGGATACTTTTTGAACTCCGCTTAAGTGTTGAGCTATCTGGGAAAACTTGGGTGTTTGATCATTCGATCGGAAAGCTTAACACTGTCTTTTTAGTTCAGTCTCAGATGATCGGTTGCCACGGGATTTTGATGCGATCAAAAGTCCGTCGCAATCACGTAGCGTACACAGATACTCGCTGGGTAAACTTAATAGACAGCCATGCTTCATAGCCCCAACCAAGTGACTGTAGGAGAACCCCGTCGCCAAAAGCATCCGTTCGGGTGCTCACGGCAGCGGTGTTCCGCCTTAGTGCACTTTGTCGACGGCATCCGGGGGTGCGGCCGTCTACTAAAGTTTGCGACGAGCATTCGATCAGGTTGTCGGGAATCTTGTTGAATTGCCCGACTTGAAAAGAGTTTTCGATAAAGTGACTAAAATGCGGGGTTTATAATTGTTAGGCATGCGATGTCTAAGGAATTCATTTGGTTAGGCATGCGATGTCTAAGGAGGTTGCAGATTCCAACTGTTGTAGTTTTACACTTTCTTTTCTGTGACCGTAAGCGTAGTATGTGGTGTATCGCCGGCTTCGTTGCTATACATCAACGACAATCGGGATATGCATACTTGCTTACGTTGATGATATGAGATATTATGTATTGCTGTGATATGTTATATTGGATCATCGCGTTCTGAATAGCCGAGGGTTTTATGTGAGATGAGAGTTTTTCTTTTTCATTCATGTAAAATCATTTGTATGTAATATTCTTTTATTGGGGCACTTCCGGGCTGAGGATGATGTCACCATTGTATATTATTTACTTTTCCGCATTAGGTAGACACAAGGCGGGGAGCACAAGTAACCGGGTTCTAGGGTCCAGTGGGAGACCATCTCGAGGAGTCGAGACCGGGTCTCCTAACCCTAGAATTGGCAGTGTTGCTTGCCGCTCTCGTAGGGGTCTAGGGATGTGGGTTTGGCTATTCATCGCGACCGTGGAATCCATGTTTTATACAGGTTCGTATTAAAACACGGACGTCCTAGGATATCCAATATTTCATATATGTTCTTCTACTGCAATGTTCTGTGATGAGATCATATTACTGCCTGAGACGAATGCTTATATTATATATATGAGATATATGTTATATTGCAGATTTCGTTTCAAAAGTGATGTTTGTGAAGCATAATAAAATGGGACTTCATTAATGAGATTAATGAAATAAAAGAAACCTAAAGATGTTGTAGAAACTTGTTTAAAAACTGGTAGCTCTAGTTCTTGCTTCGCATAGCGGTGTTCCTTGTAGAACATCCAGCACCTTATTTGATAAGGAAAGAGCCAAGATCCCTTCACCGGGAGTGACCTCTTTAGTGAAACTAGCAGATGCTACAAACTCGGTTTGTCTTTTGATTGCTTCTATAGTTCTTGCTTTGTATAGTGGTATATATGATATACCCTGCACCTTATTCGATGAGGAAAGGGCCGACGATCCCTTCACCGAGAGTGACCCCATTAGCAAAACTAGAAAAGCCTCAAAAACACTCCATTTAAAATCACTCGATTCTACAACGATATCAAGTTCATTGCGCAAAGGGTTTTTATAAAAACCTGTCGTAGCTCTCCGTCATTTCAGATAAGTCCTACTTAGTATTCGTGCTACGTTTGTTGGCCTGCGTCAAGGCGTAGTGTGAGGTAGCTAACTAGTATTTATCTGTTTATGCATATGATGCAGATTGGATTAGGGTAGTCGTGCGACTTTGTTGGCCTACGTCAAGGGTCGTGCGGGTGGGTTTAATTCAATCAAGAAATGACGGGTTGAACTTGACTAGCGGACTATGGTTTGTTGGCCTGCGTCAAGGTCATAGGACGCTAGGGGTAAAATATTATTGGGAATTTCAAGTGTTGAAATTTGCAATGAGATTGCATACCTTTTATGAGATAGTTGGATCCCGATACCTGCTGCGAGTAAGAGTTACTCCTGGGAGAGTTTTACACATTACAATTAGCCGATCAAGTAGGTGTCTAGAAAGGTGTCAACGGGGTTACGCCCCTGGGAAAATGAGGTTTATTTTAATTATGTCCATGCGAAAGCACGGGGAACCTCCCTCAAAGTACCAGCACTGGCCTGGCTGAAAGATTGACGAACTTGTAGGGTGTAATTAATCCCGGCTAGTCTTTCCTTTTAGGGTTTGAAGGAAGATTTGACTAAAACAGTGGGAGACATCCTGATTAGATAAATTGATAACCAATCTAATCTTATAAAAGTGCACGCTGAGTGTTTTCTTCTCTCTCTCTCCAGGTAGCGACCATATCACGCCTTAATCAAGATAATAATACGGATGTATTAACCGAACCCGCTTATTATACTGTGCTAAGGAACGTTGGTCCCGCTCCAACTTATAATTGTTATAAGACAGAGCAGGAAATTAGGGAATACCAGATTTCCCATACCGCCCAAACGAAGAAAGTGCATGCTGATGCATCATCTTCGGGTGTGTTCATTACATAGAACTGTTTCTCAGTATCCTTTACGTCCTATGTATGAGATACCGGATCAGGATCCCGCATATGTAATCTGTTACATGGGCTACAGATAGGTAGAGAACTGAACACGGGTGATAAGTTTCATGAGATAGAAACGGTGCAAGTGTTGCAGCCACGTCTGTTGGTCACTGTCACTCTGTATTACCAGAATACATAGATTCTGAACGAATGTTATTAGATACCGAACCTGATATACAACATCATATCAGTCTCTTTATTAGTAAAGAAAGGATATAATTTTGTATTGTTGGATAATGTTTTGAACATTTCCTATATCAAGAGTTGATCGGTTTAAGCACGTTATCTAAAAGCAATAATGTTCTAAATCAAACTACAGTTCTTAGTATACAAAACACACACAAGAGGAAGAGTTCATAAATGAATGAATCCTTCTTGAGGCATGGTAGACTAGGTCATATCAATGTGACCCGACTAGCTAAGTTACATTTAGATGCATATTTAAATTACTTTGAATTTACATCTTGTGAAACTTGCCGGTCATGTCATAAAGATAAGATGACCACAGCTCCGTTTATTGGAAACAGAGAAAGAGTTAGTGAACTCTTGGGATTGATACATGCTGATGTATGAAAGTCCCCTGTCTACACATGCCAAGACCAGTTCTTTGTACTTCATTAGATTCACTGATTATCTTTCAAGATCCGGACATATGTTCTTGTTGAAACACAAGTCTGGAACTTTTGAGAAATTCAATGAATATAAGTTGGAAGTAAAGAACCAAAAACAGGCATAAGTATTATGTCCTTTGATAAGATCAGGGAGGAGAATACTTGAGCACGGGATTCCTGGACTATTCTAAAGGAGAATGAGATTCTCTCTCAGCATTACTCCTCCGTATACACCATAGCACGATGGTATATCAGGGTGGAGCAATAACACCCTATGTGATATGGTGTGCTCTATGATGAGTTCTACTGAGTTTCCTATTTCCTTTTGGGAGTTATGCACTTGAGAAGCTGCATACCTATTGAGTGTAGATTCAATAGTTTCCAACGATCCTCAGCTTCTCCGCCGATCTAATAGGGTTCCTCACCCACCTGAGAGATACTTAGGTTTCTCTATGACAGTGGGAGCGAGGATTGCATCATGAGATGATGGACCAACTAGTTTCGAGCAGGCCATCAGGAGTGAGACTCTATAAGAATGGCTGGATGCTTAGCGAACTGAGATGGAATCCTTATACACCAACAAAGTATGGACTTTGGTTGCTTTATCTGAAGGGTTAAATCCCTATCAGGAGCAAGTATATCTTGAGAAGATTACTTGGTGTACATGGAAAAGTTGAGACTTTCAAAGCAATGCTTAAGTCCATCCAGATCCTACTTGCCACGGCTACATACCATGACTACGATATCTGGTGGTTGGGTGTCATGACTGCTTTTCTAAATGATGTTTTAGAAGAGAGCGTCTATAAGTACACAGCCAGAGGGCTTCGTAGACAGTGGGAGCAGCGGAAACGTGTGCAAGATTTTTTATGTAATAAAGCAGACATCGCGGAGTTGGAACGTCTGTTTTGATGTGGTAGTCAAAGAGTTTGACTTCATCAAAATGGTAGATGAACCTTGTATATACAAAAAGGTAGTAGGGAGTATGGTGATGATCCTCGTAGAGTACGTGGATGTCATACTCTTGATAGGGATGGAGTTTCCTATGCTACGCTCGGTCAATCTCCTCTTATCACAATGATTCTCCATATAGGATCAAAGTGATACCTCCTAAATCCAGGGTTTTGGATCTATGAGATAGATCTAATTGGATGTTAGGATACTCACTAGTTGTAGTGAGATGGCATCAATCGATCCTGGGGAGAATCACTTGAAAAGTTCCAGGGTGATAAGGACGACTGAATGTCAGTCGCAGGCTTTGTCTTTACTCTCATTGGAGGGACGGTATGCTGGAAGAGTTCCAAGCTAGATACCGTGACTTACTAGACGATTAAAGGCAAGATACATCGTTACCAAGGATGCTACCAAAGAGGCAGTCTGGATATATAAGTTCATGAGATGAACTTCATTCCTACCATTGTGAGACAATGGAGTTGTGGATTTAGCCAAGGAACTACCGTCCCATCAGAAATCCACATATAATTCTTAGGCAGTATCACCTGATCATGAAGATGGTTGATCTCCAGGGAGATCGAGGTTAGGAGAGTAGACACAGAGGACAACAACGCGGATCCACTCAAAAAGGCCTTTTTCCCAGTAGAGACTTATCTGGGATGGTTGAGTATGAGATACTTCAACCGCAGCTAATTGTTGGGTATGTGATACCACAATAGATGGCCCTAGTGCAAGTGGGAGATTGTTAGTTATATGTATGCCCTTGAGGCCATTACTGTACATACGATGTATAATGTAGTGGATGCTTGGACATATATAGGGAGGACTTTCTTGCTCGACATGATAGTTCGTTATCTGGTTGCTCTTTATTTTAACATGTACTCTGATTGTCTCTATGTTACATGTTGATAAAGCCCTTAGGATCTGTACTCGACTTCTGGGACTATGATGAGATCATACTAGTGGGGCCACGGTAGTCGACGAGTACATCCTATAACTGTTCCTAGTCGAGGGTGTATCGAGACAGGGCATCGAGAGTAGACTAGCGTATACGCATCTTGACCCATATGATGGGCGATGGATGATCCCATATCCATCGGCGTTTGACATCAAGGATGGTGTACGGGTGCTCAGTGGAGACTGGGTACACTGGACGGACTCGCCGAGAACTCCCAGATGGTATTATACCTCACGTCAGATGGCAGTTCTCCGGTGATACTGGTACAGAGTAGTCTGTTGACCCGAGATCGTCATAGAGTCTTGTGTGATTCCTACTGTGCTTTGATTTCCATCATACCACGTCCAAGAGGGCGTGAAAAAAGGTGGCTTTTGGGAACAGTCCCTTATCACATGGAGGCAATGAGCGATAGGAGGGGATTCGTCTCTCCCGGTATAGGGAGTTGATGTTGTGCTGTGTTCGATTGGCTATAACTGGAAATCCTTGGCCCGGGTTGCTGAGATTTACTGGTAAGTGTTATCAGTAGCTTCTCGAACTGTTATAGACCTTATATCGACACGACTTATCGAGCTACTGGGGTCTGACGTTTACCACCCCTATGCGAGTTATGCGACATATCAGATGACGAGACCGGAATGTATGGGAGTGTTACTGATTGGATTCACAGGAGAATGTACAGGCTTGCTTGTTGATCTTCTGAGCGCTCAATACCTGGGTGGCTGTTACGTTTAGCTGACCGCTTGCAGCTTGTGGGTGTTCGATATGATCATCACCTACTGCCGGCATATTGACGATTCTTTAGAGTCCTACACAGAGGTTTCTTGACTCAGGAAAAACGGAGTAGGAGCACATATGTGATATGTGAGGGACCGAGGATAATGAGATATGAGATATCGTATTCTATTCTCGCGATATATGTTGTCAGCCGGGTCATCGGATCAAGTGTTGATTCGATGAATCGGTAAATGAGATATTAGTCGGTTATATGTGATATAGCCGGATTGTCGGATCAAATGTTGATTCGATAATTTAATGTATAATAATATATATGATATATTAAATTACATTAACTAATGTTAGCTCACTAAAAGATTCTTTTTCTCACTCGGGTAATACATTGATATATATATGTGATATATGTTAATTGTATTATTTTATTTTGTTACAATAAATATTATATATGTGATATATAATATTGTAACATGATATGATTACTAATGAAACATGTTTAGTAGAGATTAAACAAGATTAGGGTTTGATTTGGGTTAATGCTTTCTAGAAGTTTCTAGAAGGTTTTTCTTTTGTTTTGGAAAAGATATTTACATGTGACTCATCTTTAACCTAACCCAAACCCTTCACCCTTGGTTAATTCTCTACAAAGGTTTAGCAACCATGGTTGCATTATTCATCATTATCCTTTCATTATTCATCACAAAAGGTAAAACAATGATTATTCATCTTCTTCTTCCTTCTTCTTTCTTTCATGAGAAAAGCTTTCTAGCTTTGATCCAAGTGATGAAAATGAGTGAGAAATAGAAAACAAATGAGAGAAAAATCCTACTTCATCATTCTCATCTACCCTTGCCCTTTAGATGAGAGTGTTCACTTCATTTTGTGAGTGAGAGCTTGTGTTAATGAAACTTCAAGGTAGATCATCTTTGTTATCGAAGATCGGAAGCAAGCTTGCATCTTTCTCTTCGTGGAGCCTCTCGAGAGTCCGGAAAATGATGATCGCAGCGAAGGGACCTCAACATGGAGCTTAAGAAGTGAAGGAACGGATCTACAAAGGTTGTAATCCCTCTCACTTAGTGTTAAAGTGTTTAACATGCTTGTTTTCGTCTAATCTCTAGTTTAAAGATCCGGCTTTGGGTTGTTCGGTACGGCTAAATTTTAAATCGGGCATGGTTGATGCCTCGTAGACCCTTGTGCGTGTGCCTAGCATCCCTACACAGGTATGAAGATATAATTATATATCAATATGCGACAAGTCATGACAATCATCAATGATACAGCAATCAAACGATATGTATAATGCGTAGAAATCCTATAGTGCAAGTGTCATGGCAATCACTAACGGTGTGAGTGTAACATACAAATCGTGCTCGTGCAGCTTAACTGTTAGTGACAGTGCAGTGTTCTATACAACCATTTCTATATGCAACAAGAAGGTATGCTACTAGTCCATATGAACATTTACGACTAAATATCCTAACACGCCCTGACGCTTAAAATCTACTCACCTGGTCGTGCGCTACTCGTAGCCGACCACCTGCTTCCCTTTCCTTGCTGTGTCCGACGTACCCACCTGCGAACCTGGAATTTACACAAGGAATCCATATATAAGCAAATATCTCGCGAAAACACGATATCGAACTCAAACGAGAAACTCGCGTCGCGAACTGAATACACGTGTATACGTAACATGTGTGCATATGCCAAAACCCAACGCGACACGCTGTGGCACACAGCGACATACTGTGATACACAGCAAACCAACTCGACACGTATCATACGTGTCGCGCAAGTCCCGCTACGCTAAAAATAGGTAAACGGTCCCAGATTTAATCTGGAGCAAAAACAAGAAAATCAAACAAGACCAAATCCTTAGTAATACCTACAGACAGCTAACTGCCCAAAATCCCACACGTTTCCTCAAGATTGGGCCGGCGACAAGGGGGGATCATACCGGCCCAAACCGGTAGAATGGGCCTAGGTTCCTACACTATGATCCTAGCACAATTTCTAGCCTAGTGTATAAGTTTGCTCACTAAAATTACTACCCTAATAACAGCAGATTTCATATATTATAAGGGCTTAGTTAAAAACGTCAAGTGTGCAACAATGGGGTATTTTGTGGAACTGGGTGAGTTAACAGGAATCTAATGATACCAACAGCATAAATTAGAGCTAGTCTAACCCTAAACCATCCTGAACCATTCTAGTCCCCAACCAAACCACCAAAGTTAATGTCAAAGTCCACAAAACACTAAAACTTAGCTAAATAAACCCAGATTCTGTCCAAGACAAGAACCCAAAAATCAAACAATACCAACCTCAGGAAAATCCCCAGAGACACCCACCTACATAAAACACCAACACCCAGCTCAACAGGGGGCCGGCGACACCGGAATAATTGGGAGTGTCGCCGAGTCTTTTAAGGAGGGGTAGGCTCAGGTTCCTACACAACACTTAGAAGGGCCTGCACAATATTCTGAAGTTGTTTGCTAAGCTAGGAAATGAGCAAGGATGCAGCAGATCTAAATATCCTACACAATATCAAAATCATATTTTAAGACTTCAAGTTTAGCGACCTAAGGCTATCTAGCTAAATCTACTGACACTAATGATTTCAACCAGCAACACTAACACTTAAGGGTTCACTAGGCTATAAAAACTCTAACTTAACTAAATCTAACATCAAAACACAATCTAGCACTAATAACCACTATAACCACTAACCGAAGTACTAAACAACACCTAATTTAGCAACAAGGAGTTGGGTTCAGAGAAATATACCTCATCCTTAACCCTAGGAAGCAGGAAAAAGGAGAAGAAGAAGACTTGGTGCTGCGGGTGCTGCTGGAACTGCTGCTGCTGCACTGGAGCTGATGCTGTTGCTGCTGAAGCTGATGCTGTTGCTGTTGCTTCAGATGTTGCTGCTGTTGCCAGTGTTGTTGCTTCAGCTGCTGCTGATGCTTGGTGCTGCTGCTACTTGGTGCTGCTGCTGCTGTGTGCTGCTTGCTACTTGGTGCTGCTGTTGTGTTGTTGGTGGCGGTGGCTGTTACTGCTGTTGTTTCTACTGATGTTGCTGATATTGTGTGTGTGAGTGAGAAAGTGAGAGAGTAAGAAATGAGAGTGTTGCAAACAAAAGAGAATGAGAGCACAAGAGAGTCAAACCCCCATCTCTCTCACCTCAATAAATGCAAGCATGGGCTCATGCAATGATGCCCATCATGCCCATTCTCTCTCTCTCTCTTTCTCCCTCTAAGTCAACCCCCATTCAAATCATTTTCATTTTAAAAAAAAACACACCCACTTAATTAAAAATCAATAACCTAAAGAAAATGGGTTAAACACCATGGTTGCTAACCCTAACATTAACCCTAGTTTACATGCACAAGTGTGTGCAAGCCTAGAAAAATTCTAATAAAATATTCATTAGATAGGATAAAATATTTGGAACTCAATTTGGTAAACTTTTTTTATTAAAAACTATATATTAAAATATAATTAACCACTAAACACATCCTAAGGTGTTACAGTCATGGTAATTACCAACAGTGTGTGTGTGGCATACAATTCAGTGCTCGTGCAACATGAATTGTCAGTAATGGTGCAGTGTCCAATAGGTATTAAGTCAATGTACAATAAGTAATGGTATACAAATGATGCTCATGCATAATCAACATATATGCATATAAACGTGTGGCTATAACACCGAATCTAGCCCTCGACGCTTAACGCCAAACGGGCGATTCCCCCATAGATGTTAAATCTACTCACTGATGATCTCGAGCTAGGAAAATCCAACCACATGTTTTCCCCTCCTCGCAGCGTCCGAAGTCCCTGCCTGCGATCCTATTATCACATAACACAATAACACGTGGATTTAGAAAACTACCCAATAATATATGAACACAACGCCAATTAACGAATCAGTTTCCCTCAAGCTACAAAGGGTTTGCTTAGTGACTAAACGCGTACAACGGCATATCAAAAAAAATCCACGACTGCAAGCTACCAGAAACTCTTAAACTAAGTCGGATTAATCGTATCGCACGTTGCCGAAACACTAAAACTAGCTAAGTGGTCCCAGATTTTCCCACACAAAGAATTAGTGAAAGTTGCAAGTTCCACGAGACTAAAAACAACCCCAGAGACCCTACGACCAAGACACGAGACCCCAATCCCCAATCTGGCCGCAATTTGCGGCCAGAACGAATATATTTGTGGCCAAAGGTGTAAGAGGCGGCCTCAGGTTTTTAGGGTAGCTCCTAGGTCTCCAAACTAGGTCTCTGTGATGGCAACTTCTCAAACAACAACCTGGCTCGATAACAGATTTACCCGAGACACAAAACTCAACCAAAATACGACATTTGCATAAAAACTATAACTTTAGTGTTTAAAACAGCAACTAATAAGCAACACTACATATATAAAGCCTAGATAACGGTTAGAGATCACTACCTCACCGAGCTTGCTTGAAAACCCTAGCTTTCCAAGCTCCAAGTCATCTCAAGAGGCTTAACTTGATTTTGTGAGGGTTTTAATGAGGTTTAGTGAAGATTAGGCTTGGTTTTGTAATGAAACAAGATAGGTTTCAGTTGAAGAAGGGAAGGAGAAGGAGAACAAACAAATGAGAGAGTATGAGTGATGAAGGAAAAATGAGGGTGTGAGTGGTGAGGGAAAAATGAGGGTGTGAGGTTAGGAAATGAGCCATGCCCTTTCTCTCTCCTCATTAATTGCTCCCATGCTTGCCCCATGCCTTATCATTCTTCATTTGTAAACTCTCTCTCTCCCTTAATAAAAGATAAACTCTTTACTAAAAAATAAGTGAAATGAGTTAGCATGGCATGAAATTGGTTTAGGGTGCCATGGCTAGTTAAGCATGGTTCACACCTCCTTAACCCTAAAGTTAGCATGCATAAGTGTTTGCAAGCTTAAAAATAATATAATACAATATTAATTAATTTTTATAAAATATGTGAAAACTATTTTGGTTAACTTTTTATTAAAAACCAGCATTATCATTAATTAACACTAATCGCATTCTAAGGTATTACAATCTTCCCCCCCTAAAGAAATTCGGTCCCTGAATTTAAAAATCTTACTATGCGTACCTTCAAAGAGATGAGGGAATTTCTTCCGTATCTCACTCTCGGCTTCCCATGTGACCTCTTCGCTATTCGGCCCACGCCAAAGAACCTTCACAGATGGTAAGACTTTTGACTGAAATTTCTTCACCTGCAGATCCAATATAACTACCGGCTGCTCGGTGAACGAAAGATCGTGCTCCAGCTGAACGGTCTGGTGCTGAATCATGTGAGAAGGGTCATGAAGGTACTTATGAAGCATCGATACATGGAATACGGGGTGAACATCCAGAAAACCGGGCGGAAGTGTCAAACGATAGGCAACGGTATCAACTCGCTCAAGGATCTCAAAAGGACCCACAAACCTGGGACTAAGCTTCCCTTTTTTCCCAAATCTCATCACGCCCTTCATCGGAGAAATCCGTAGGAGTATATGCTCCCCCACTGCGAACTCAAGCCTGCGATGACGACGGTCGGCATAAGACTTCTGTCTGCACTGGGCTGCTCTCATCCTATCCTGAATCAACTGGATCTTCTCCGTAGTCTCTTGAACTAGCTGGGGTCCCAAAATCCTGCTCTCCCCGAGTTCGGTGCAACAGACAGGCGATCGACACTTTATACCATACAAAGCCTCAAAAGGTGCCATCTGAATCGTCTCCTGATAACTGTTATTATAGGAGAACTCTATCAACGGCAAGTGACGATCCCAACTGCCACAAGAATCAAACACGCACGCATGAAGCATATCCTCCAGAGTATGTATAGTCTGCTCTGACTGGCCATCGGTCCGCGGATGGAAAGCGGTGCTAAAACTCAATCAGGTACCCAAATCTTCCTAAAGTTTCTGCCAAAGTCGGCTGGTAAACTGGGTGCCCCTGTTGGATACGATGCATATGGGAACGCCGTGCAAATGCACAATCTCATCAATGTACAACTGAGCATACTGAGCATAACCGAAAGTGGTCTTCACTGGAAGGAAGTGAGCCGCCTTCGTCAACTGGTCAACAATCACCTAAATAGAGTCATACCCTCGACTGGACCTGGGTAGACCCACAACAAAATCCATGGAGATCTGCTCCCATTTCGTAATGACCATAGTGAGTCCTGAATACCGTCTTAGGAATATCATACTCTTTGACCTTCACTTGATAATAAACCGAACGAAGATCTAGTTTTGAGAAAACGCAAGGTCCACTTAGCTGATCGAATAGATCATCGATGTGCAGTAGTGGATTGTAACGTTTCAGAATTCGTTTTGCGAATTTTTCCGTTTTAGGGCAAAATGGTCGATATTTTCCGTTTTAACCCGATTTCGATCAAACTTCCGTAGAAACTTACCGTCATATATTTTAGCTAAAATAAAGCTGGTGCGCGAACTTTGGGGTATATGGGAGGTTCTGGTTCAGATAGATTTTTTCCCAAATAAAATATTATTTTAGCCGGTAAAATATGCACGTAAATCGGGAAATTTCTTCTAAATGAGAATCATTTGAAATCATCACTACAATTATTTAGAACCTTCTTTTTAAATATCTAGATTTTTTTTTGGTCAATGGAATTAAATTTTAAAAAGAAAAGAAAAGAAAATGAAAGGTGGCATTTGCATTTAATGTTGCATTGTTTTAAGCTAGAACTTTCTCCACACTTTTGCACAAAACCCTCCTCTCTTGATATGGCCGAGCTCCCCATTGCTGCCCACTTCATTTGCTTCACTCATTTCTTCATTTCAAGCTTCACAAAATGCTTCAAAATCCTACATAAAATCCCACAAATTCATAATTAAATCAATACCCATTTTTCTTCAACCTTAATCTTGCTCGGATATTCAAGAAAGCCATCATTTTGGAGGATTAAATTTTGGAGTTTGTTGCTAATTTGAGGTATAAAACCCTAACCCTAATGCTTAATTCTTGTTTTAAATACTTTATGCTAGCTTAATTAGTTGTTAATTTAAGCTTTAAATTTCATGTTTCAAAATTCTAGAAATGGTTTTAGAAATTCAAGTTAAGCTTAAAACTTGATTTAAGTGTTTAGTGTTTTATTAAAGTGTTAATTTGTGATTAGGAAAAGATTAATCTAGTAGAAAATGATAATTTTTGTTAAGGAATACTTTGTTTAATTATGAAATTTTGCTTACTAGGTTTTTCCTAAAACTTAATTAGTAAGTGTTAAAAATATAGGAATGGTGTAGATAGCTTAGTTAAGCTATTATAAGGTGTTTGTAATCGCTAGATATGCGTTAGCTTGAAACTAGTGCGAAATATTGCGATAAGTTGCTTACTAGGTTTCGGGGTTTTTCCGACGTGGGTTCGATTGGTCGTTGCGAGCTTATATCTATTTTATTGCTCGTAATTGTTTGTGTTATGTTGCGCGATCGGGACGATCGGGGTCTAGACTTGGTGTTTTGTAGTTTAGCGACCCTAGTTAGGGTTTTTGACCGATGTCGTGCGTGTTAGATGCGCTAAGTGCGCGGTGTAATTTTCTGGCCGTTTTCATTGCGTTTCGTCGATTTGGGATATTTAGCTTATGTGATTTGTTTGTGAAATTTTAGGTTCGCAGGCGGGGACTTCGGACGCTACGACGAAAGGAAAACAGGTGGTAGGCTTCACTTAGCCAGGAGCGTTGGTGAGTAGATTTAACATCTACAGGGGGATCGCCCGCATGACGTTGTGCATCTGGGCAAGATCGAATGATATAACCTTTAGTGTTTAGTATATGGACTCGTTTGTGCATGTGTTTTTCGTTGCATATCTCATTTACCTATTATTTTTGGACATAGTATTAATAAGACACAACACTATTATTGACGGTTCATATTGCACGAGCACTAATTATATGCCACTCACACCGTCAATAATTTCCATGACACGCACAACACCTATACATATGTGATATTGGATTGCTTAGGGACATTGAGACATGATCCTTATTTTCATTGTGCATATGACATATAGCATACATGTATACCTACATGCTTACACATATGCCCTGACATGCTTACATGCTAGTTACACATATACTTATAGGATAGTGTACCTTTAGTGATAGGTATATACATATATGAGACATAGCTACATGTACATCTGGTATACATACATATACCTGGAGGGTATTATGGATAGGTA
The DNA here is from genome assembly GCA_030015575.1 of Agapanthus africanus. Classification (NCBI taxonomy): domain Eukaryota; kingdom Viridiplantae; phylum Streptophyta; class Magnoliopsida; order Asparagales; family Amaryllidaceae; genus Agapanthus; species Agapanthus africanus. The sequence continues at coordinate 385,339,309 of CM057345.1, read as the reverse complement.
TAGAGACATACCTTGCTACAGATACTTTTACATCATACATACTTACATATGGACACACATATCTTGCTATACCGACATGGTTACGCTTACCTTGTTATAGATACATGTTCACCTGTATATGATGTTGCATCTGATTTCGGAGAAATCAGGAACCGCATGATATATTTTATTTTAATTTGTTGCATGTTAAATAGCGGTTTTTCCTTTATATGCTCATATTACTGTTTCATGTTGCATATATTACATTCATGGATTTCATATGATGTCTCTGATATTTTTACTCCTGTATATATAACAGTGGAATGGAACGCTGTTATATATGCCTTTACACCAATATTAATGGAATGGGACGCTAATATATGTGTATTGATTCATGCATTTATACTTATTCATTACTTGATATTTTCTGGATTTGAGGATCGTGGTGGTTTCATGAAATTATGCAAGTGTTCTTATTCTTTACTTGATATTTGTATGCATCTACTCAGAGATTTGTTTTATACCGATACGTGGATCACGGGTGTCGATACCGGACACTTACGATTCGAGGAACATATATATACCGATACGTGGATCACGGGTGTCGATACCAGACACTTACGATTCGAGGAACGTATGAATATGAGAAAGACCGATACGTGGATCACGGGTGTCGATACCGGACACTTACGATTCGAGGAACGTATGGATATGAGTATTTTTGTGTCGATACTAGGCACTTGTTTCATGATATTTTTGGGTGTCGATGTTGGACACTCACTTTATATGAAACTTGTAGGGATCCTAGGCACCCTAGTGAGGTCTCCCAAGCCATCAACCATGGCAATTTCAAATAATATGGTGCCTACAAACCCTAGTGTACGGATCTATAACTAGATGTCTAGGCGAAACAAAAACAAGCTAACAACTTAGCAAATGAGAATACGGAAATACAACCTTTGTAGATCCGTTTGCTCCACCTCCATAGCTCCGCAACGACGTCCTCTCGCTGTCCATAAGAAATCCGGGCTCTAAAGTCGACTTCGTCGGAGAGAAAACGAGCTAGGTCGTCGATGTCCATGCCGAAGATGATCTACGTCGAGGCATCGCTAAATCAAGCTCGACCTTCACCAAACCCTAAAATCTTGTGAAGGAAACACACTCTACTTCTTGGCAAGAGGTAGAGGATGAAGAAATAGGATGTGGGTAAACTTTGGAATTGGATTTCTCACTCAAAACATCAATCTACCATTGATGACCTCAAGCTTCTTCACTTGAAGAATGAAGAAGAAGAAGAATAATGATAAGAAAAGATTAATCCAAAAAGAAAAGAATTATCAATTCTTATCATAAGTGAACCATGGTAAAGTGTAGAGAGTTAACCAAGGTTAGTTGAATGGTTAGGGTTAAGAATGAGATAAGAATGGTGGACTTAGGTCAAAGCTTCATGAAGTTTCAACTAAACAACAAAACTAGCAACCATTCTTTTCTCATTTCTTTTATTCATTTATCAAAAAGAATAAAATGAATAATTAAGAAAATAAAACCCTAAACATAAATACAACCATGGTTCAAACTTTACACTTAACCAAAGTGGTATGCATCATCAAACATGATACATCCATGTGCACATAAATATATCGCATATGCAATGCGCACACCCGAGCGAGAAAATCCATCTTAAGTAAACCGATACTAGTTGATGCAAAGTAATATATCATATATATAAATATGCATTAAATCATTAATATCAACACTTGATTCAATGATCCGGTTATGTCGCACACAACCGACTAGTATACAATATATCGGCTTATCGAATCAACGCTTGAATCGATAACTAGGTTATATCGCATACAACCATTCGATACATTTATCGCGAGAATAGAATACGGTATCACATACACGCATTATTCTCGGTCCCGCACATATCTCATATGCGCTCCTATTTCGTTTCGCTTGAGCCAGGAAACCTCTGTGTAGGACTCTAAAGACTCGTCAATACGCCGGCAGCGGATGATGATCATATCAAACATCCACAAGCCGCAAGCGGTCTGCTAAACGTAACGGCCACCCGGGTATTGAGCGATCTGAAGATCGACGAGCAAGCCCGCTCACACTCCAGTGAATCCGACCAGTAACACTACCGTATAGTCCGGTCTGTTCGTCTGATATGTCGCATATCTCGCCTAGGGGTGGTAAACGTCAGACCCCAATAGCTCGATAAGTCATGCCGACGCAGGGTCCATAACATTCGTGAAACTACTGATAACTCTTACCAGTATATCACTGCAACCCTGGCCAGGGATTTCCTGTTATGGCCAGTCGAGCATAGCACAACATCAACCCCCAATACCGGGAGAGACGAATCCCCTCCTATCGCTCATTGCCTCCATGTGAATCGGGACTGTACCCAAAAACCACCTGTTTGCACAACTCAGTAGAGCCGTGGTAGGGTGGAAATCAAAGCACAGTGGGAGACACACAAGACTCTATGACGATCTCGGGTCAACAGACTAAGCTGTACCAGTGTCACCAGAGAACTGCCATCTGACGTGAGGTATAATACCATCTGGGAGTTCTCGGCGAGTCCGTTCAGTGTACCCAGTCTCCACTGAGCACCCGCATACCATCTTCGATGTCAAACACCAATGGATATGGGATCATCCATCGCCCATCGCATGGGTCGAGAAGATATGCGCTAGTCTACTCTGGAATATCGATGCCCCGTCTCGATATTCCCTCGACTAGGAACATTTCAAGGATGTATCATGGACTACCCAGGCCCCACTAGTATGATCTACATCATAGTCCTGGAAGTCGAGTACACATCCTATGGGCTTTATCAACATGTAATCAGAGAGACAGAAAGTATACATGTTAAGATAAAGTGCAACCAGATAGCGTACTATCATGTCGAGCAAGAAAGTCCTCCCTATATATGTCCCAGCATCCACTACAATATACATCCTATGTACAGTAATGGCCTCTAGGGCATACATATAACTAACAATCTCCCACTTGCACTAGGGCCATCTGTAGCAGTGGTTGTAGTATCTCATACTCAACCATCCCATAAAAGTCTCTCTCTAGGAAAAGGGCCTTCGTGAGTGGATCCGCCGTGTTGTCCTCTAAGTCTTCTCTCCTAACCTCGATCACCCTGGAGATCAACTATCTCCATGATCAGGTGATGCTTCCTCAGAATTTGTCTGGGTCACTGATGGGACCAGGGTTCCAGGGTCGAAACCACGCTTCCATTGTCATACAATGGCAGGAACCTAGTTCATCTTATGAACCAATATACACCCAAACAGCCTCTTTGGTAGTATCTTTAATAGCGATGTTACCAGCCTTTATCGTCTAGTTTGCCACGGTATCGAGCTTGGAACTCTTCCAACATACCGTCCCTTTACTGAGGGTAAAGACAATGCCCGTGACTGACATTCAGTCGTCTTTATCACCCTGGAACTCTTCCAGTGATTCTCTTCAGGATCGATTGATACCATCTCACTACATCTAGTGAGAATCCTAGCATCCAGTTACATCTATCTCATAGATGAAAACTCAGGTTTTTAGGAGGTATCACTTTGATCCTATTTGGAGAATCCTAGTGATAATAGGAGATTGACCGATCGTAGTATAGGAAACTCTTTTCCTATCAAGAGTATGTTGTCTACGTACAATACGAAGATGACGACCTTACTCTCTACTATCCTTTTGTATATACAAGGTTCGTCTACCATTTTGATGAAGTCAAACACTTTGATTATCACATCAAAACAGACGTTCCAACTCCGCGATGCCTGCTTCATTATGTAAAGCAACTTGCACACGTTTCCGCTTCTCCCACTGTTTACGAAGACCTCTGGCTGTGTTCTTACAGACGTTCTCTTCTAAATCAGTATTTAGAAAAGCAGTCAGGGCACCCAACCACCAGATATCGCAGTCATGGTATGTAGCCGTGGCAAGTAGAATCTGGATAGACTTAAGCATAGCTACTGGAAAAAGGTTTCATCATTATCCATGCCTGGTCGATGACGAAAACCTTTAACAAGTCTAGCTTTGAAAGTCTCAACTTTTCCATCTATACCAAGTAATCTTCTCAAGATATACTTGCTCCTGATGGGGATTTAACCCTTCAGATATTGCAACCAAAGTCCATACTTTGTTGGTGTATAAGGATTCCTTCTCAGATCACTAAGCATCCAGCCATTCTTACAGAGTCCCTACTTTCGATGGCCTGCTCGAAACTGGTTGGGTCATCATCTCATGATGCAATCCTTGCTCCCACTGTCATCGAGAAACCGAGGTATCTCTCAGGTGGGTGAGGAACCCTACTAGATCGGCGGAGAGGCTGAGGTTCGTCGGAAAATATTGAATCCTTTGGTTCTGTCAAATCATTAGCAGTTTTGTACAGCTGGAACCTTTCCAGTTCTACAGAACTGATCTTGCCTCGATCTTGTCCGGATTTTGCTTTTGACATAGGCCGGACAATCCCAAATCTTAACTTACTTAAGAGATAGGTTCTTCCCATACCATATCTTATATGGAGTGGTAGGCAGTGATTTGATTCCAACCTAATTCAATAGGTATGCAGCTTCTCAAGTGCATAACTCCCAAAAGGAAAAAGGTAACTCAGTAGTACTCATCATAGAGCACACCTTATCATATAGGGTGTGATAGCCCCACCCCGATATACCATCGTGCTATGGTGTATACGGAAGAGTAATGCTGAGAGAGAATCTCATTCTCTTTTAGAATAGTGCAGGAATTCTATGCACAAGTATTCTCCTCTCTGATCTCATCATAGGACATAATACTTATACCCAGTTATTGGTTCTCTACTTCTAACTTATATTCTGTGAATACCTCAAAAGCTTCGGACTTATGTTTCAGCAGGAACATACGACTGAATCTTGAGAGATTATCAGAGAATATAATGAAGTATAAAGAACCAGTCCTGGCATGTGTAGACAGGGGACCTTACATACATCATCATGTATCGGTCCCAAGAGTTCATTAACTCTTTCTCTGTTTCCAATAAACAGAGCTATGGTCATCTTATCTTTGTGACATGATTGGCGAGTTGCACAAGATGTAAATTCAAAACGATTTAAATATACATCTAAATGTAACTTCAGCCAGTCGGGTCGCATTGATCTGACCTAGTCTACAATACCTCAAGAAGAATCCGTTCATTTCTGAACTCTTCCTCTTGTGTGTGTTCCATATACTAAGAACTGTAGTTTGATTTAGAACATCAATGCTTTTAGATAACGCACCTGAACCGATCAACTTTTGATATAGGAAATATTCAAAACATTATCCAATTATACAAAATTTTATCATTTCTTTACTAATAAAGAGACTGATATGATTTTGTATATCAGGTTCAGCATCTAATAGCATTTGTTCAGAATCAATGTATTGGTAATACAGGGTGACAGTGACCAACAGACTTGGCTGCAACACTTGCCCCGGTTTCTGTCTCATGAAACTTATCACCCGTTCTCAGTTTTTCTACCTTTTTGTAGCCCTATGTAACAGATTACATATCTGGGATCCTGATCCGGTATCATATACCCAGGATGCAGAGGATACTGAGAAACAGTTCTTTGTAATGAACACACCCGAAGGAGATGCATCATATGCACTTTCTTCGTTTGGGCGGCATAGGAATTCTGGTATTCCCTTATTTCCTGCTCTGTTTTATAACAATTATAAGTTGGAGCGGGACCAACGTTTCCCAGCTCAGTATAACAAGCGGGTTCGGTCAATAATCCGTATTATTATCTTGATTAAGGCGTGATATGGTCGCTACCTGGAGAGAGAGAGAAGAAAACACTCAGCGTGCGCTCTTGCAAGAATAGATTGGTTTTTATTTTATCTAATCAGGATGGCTCCCACTGCTTTTTATCAAATCTTCCTTCAAACCCTAAAAGGAAAGACTAGCCGGGATTAATTACACACTACAAGTTCGCCAATCTTTCAGCCAGGCCAGTGTCGGTACTTTGAGGGAGGTCTCCCGTGCTTTCGCACGAACCTAATTAATGTAAACCTCGTTTTCCCAGAGGCGTAACCTCGTTAACACCTTTCTAGACACCTACTTGATCGGCTAATTGTAATGTATAAAACTCTCCCAGGAGTAACTCTTACTCGCAGCGGGTATCGGGATCCAACTATCTCATAGAAGGTATGCAATCTCATTGCAAATTCCAACACTTGAAACTCCCGATAATGGTTTTTACCCCTAGCACCTATGACCTTAACTATGGTCAACAAATCATAAGTACTAGTCAAGTTCTACCCGTCATTTCGTGATTAATTAGACCCACCCACATGACCCTTAACTAAGGTCAACAAAGTCACGCGACTGTCCTAACTAATCGCATCATATGCGGTGTAGGAAGACATCACTTAGCTACCGTACACTGTGCCTTGACTATGGTCAACAAACACAGCACGAATACTAAGTACTCTACTTCCTAAAATGACGGAGGGTTGCGGCTGGTTTTTGTGAAAACCTTTAACGCTTTGAACTTGATCTCGTTGCGGAATCAAATGGTTTTTAAATGGAATGTTTTTGAAGCTTTTCTAGTTTTGCTAAAGGGGTCACTCCCGGTGAAGGGATCGTCGGCCCTTTCCTCGTCGAATGAGGTGCGGGATATATCATATATATCACTGTGCAAAGCGGAAACTATAGAAGCGATCAAAGACAAACCGAGGGTTGTAGCATCTGCCAGTTATTGCTAAAGGAGTCACTCCCGGTGAAGGGATCTCGGTCCTTTCCTCATCGAATAAGGTGCAGGATGTTCTATAATGAACACCGCGATGCAAAGCAAGAACTGTAGCTACCTGTTTTTATTTTGAAATTCGATTCCACAACATCATTTAGGTTTATTTTCTTTCATTAATCTCATTAATGAATATCCCATCATTTAAATTACCTAAACATCACAGATAGATATAACGTACGCTTATGCCATCCGCATTCGCCTCGATGTCCCCTCGTGCACCGTTAGGTTAGGTAACTAACGGCAGAGCGGGGCAGGGCTAGCGCGGGTGTAAAACATAAGTAACGTCTATATAATATATCATATATACTATAATATCTATCACAGAACATCAGAACAACGCATGATCACAGATAGAACACAGCAGAAGAAACATATGAAATATTGGATATACTAGGACGTCCGTGTTTTCAATACGAGCCAGTATAAAACACGGATTCCACGGTCGTGATGAATAGCCAATCCCACACCCCTAGACCCCTACGAGAGCGGCAAGCAACCCTACCAATTCTAGGGTTAGGAGACCCGGACTCGACTCCTCGAGATGGTCTCCCACTGGACCCCAGAACCCGGTTACTTGTGCTCCCCTCCTTGGGTCTATCCTAGTGCGGAAAAGTAAATAATATACAAACGGTGACTACTTCCGCAACCTGGAAGTGCCCCAATAAAAGAATATTACATACAAGTCATTACATGAATGAAAATGAAAAACACTCATCTCACATAAAAACCCCCGGCTATTCAAACACGACGATCCAATATAACATATCCAGCAACACATAACATCAGATATCATCAACGTAAGTAAATATGCGCATCCCAATTGTCGTTGACATATAGCAACGAAACCGGCGATATCACATATTACACTTACGGTCACAGAAAAGAAAGTGTAAAACTACAACAGTTGGAATCCGCAATATCCTCAGACATCGCATGCCTGACCAAATGAATTACTTAGACATCGCATGCCTAACAATTATAAACCCCGCATTTTAGTCTCATTATCGAAAACACTTTTCAATATCAAGTCGGGCAATTCAACAAGATTCCCGACATCCTGATCGAATACTCGTCGCAAACTTCAGTAGACGGCCGCACCCCCGACGCCGTCGACAAAGTGCACCAAGGCGGAACACCGCTACCGCGAGCACCCGAACGGATGCTTTCGGCGACGGGGTTCTCCTACAGTCACTTGGTCGGGGCTATGGAGTGAGGCTGTCTATTAAGTTTACCGGCGAATATCCGCGTACGCTACGTGATTGCGACGGACTTTTGATCACATCAAAAAATCCGTGGCAACCGATCAAGTGAGACTAAACTGCTACGTTTATAACATTCATTCAGTTATCATATAACTTATTGTGAATTCCAATTATTGTATCCCATTCCAGATAAACAGAAAATGTTAAACTTTCCGATCGAACAATTGAACACCCAAGTTTTCCCGATAAAGATCAACACATGAAACTAGTCTAACAACATTCAGTTCGTACCTCAGTACCAACGGTCCAGCCGTAGAAGGGTCAAGCCAACGCCTCACATGTGGCACGCCGTACTGCCCCAAACCCGAAGGTTCAAAGGGCAGTTCAAGACGGTCACATAATCGAGTTAAGGTTTGTGTCTTCTAGAGGGACCATCGCGTTACTTGCACTACTTAGAACGTCGTTAAACTACGGAAAAATCCAACACTTGGAAATTTCCCGACAGGGGAAAAATCGGGTATTTATATCCGGTCGAACTTTTTAACATATTCTAAAATTTATCCGGAAAACACATGGACAGAATTAGACTTTCCGATCGAAACAATGATTCCCAAAACAACTCAGAACAACTCAACTCTTGAGTTCAGTTTAAATATTCCAGGAAAATGAGCATTGAATTTTACGAGTTACTGTGAAATTTGACACGTGTCGGCTTCTTATTGGCGGCCCTTCCGCCGCGCAAACCCCCTTTGTGCGGCGCTTCCGCCGCGCTATTGTGGAATTAGGGTACCAAATTTCACAGTAATTCTTAAAAAAACCTGCTTGTTTTTCTGGATATTTTTAATTGCCAAAAATCAACAGTTTTGAAAAAAGTACAGAGAGCAATTTTGCAATGGGATTTTGGTTCGATCGGGTTTCTAATTCCGTCCGGGGATCGCCTAAGGCTCTAGCTAGGATCTGATACCACTGTAGGGATCCTAGGCACCCTAGTGAGGTCTCCCAAGCCATCAACCATGGCAATTTCAAATAATATGGTGCCTACAAACCCTAGTGTACGGATCTATAACTAGATGTCTAGGCGAAACAAAAACAAGCTAACAACTTAGCAAATGAGAATACGGAAATACAACCTTTGTAGATCCGTTTGCTCCACCTCCATAGCTCCGCAACGACGTCCTCTCGCTGTCCATAAGAAATCCGGGCTCTAAAGTCGACTTCGTCGGAGAGAAAACGAGCTAGGTCGTCGATGTCCATGCCGAAGATGATCTACGTCGAGGCATCGCTAAATCAAGCTCGACCTTCACCAAACCCTAAAATCTTGTGAAGGAAACACACTCTACTTCTTGGCAAGAGGTAGAGGATGAAGAAATAGGATGTGGGTAAACTTTGGAATTGGATTTCTCACTCAAAACATCAATCTACCATTGATGACCTCAAGCTTCTTCACTTGAAGAATGAAGAAGAAGAAGAATAATGATAAGAAAAGATTAATCCAAAAAGAAAAGAATTATCAATTCTTATCATAAGTGAACCATGGTAAAGTGTAGAGAGTTAACCAAGGTTAGTTGAATGGTTAGGGTTAAGAATGAGATAAGAATGGTGGACTTAGGTCAAAGCTTCATGAAGTTTCAACTAAACAACAAAACTAGCAACCATTCTTTTCTCATTTCTTTTATTCATTTATCAAAAAGAATAAAATGAATAATTAAGAAAATAAAACCCTAAACATAAATACAACCATGGTTCAAACTTTACACTTAACCAAAGTGGTATGCATCATCAAACATGATACATCCATGTGCACATAAATATATCGCATATGCAATGCGCACACCCGAGCGAGAAAATCCATCTTAAGTAAACCGATACTAGTTGATGCAAAGTAATATATCATATATATAAATATGCATTAAATCATTAATATCAACACTTGATTCAATGATCCGGTTATGTCGCACACAACCGACTAGTATACAATATATCGGCTTATCGAATCAACGCTTGAATCGATAACTAGGTTATATCGCATACAACCATTCGATACATTTATCGCGAGAATAGAATACGGTATCACATACACGCATTATTCTCGGTCCCGCACATATCTCATATGCGCTCCTATTTCGTTTCGCTTGAGCCAGGAAACCTCTGTGTAGGACTCTAAAGACTCGTCAATACGCCGGCAGCGGATGATGATCATATCAAACATCCACAAGCCGCAAGCGGTCTGCTAAACGTAACGGCCACCCGGGTATTGAGCGATCTGAAGATCGACGAGCAAGCCCGCTCACACTCCAGTGAATCCGACCAGTAACACTACCGTATAGTCCGGTCTGTTCGTCTGATATGTCGCATATCTCGCCTAGGGGTGGTAAACGTCAGACCCCAATAGCTCGATAAGTCATGCCGACGCAGGGTCCATAACATTCGTGAAACTACTGATAACTCTTACCAGTATATCACTGCAACCCTGGCCAGGGATTTCCTGTTATGGCCAGTCGAGCATAGCACAACATCAACCCCCAATACCGGGAGAGACGAATCCCCTCCTATCGCTCATTGCCTCCATGTGAATCGGGACTGTACCCAAAAACCACCTGTTTGCACAACTCAGTAGAGCCGTGGTAGGGTGGAAATCAAAGCACAGTGGGAGACACACAAGACTCTATGACGATCTCGGGTCAACAGACTAAGCTGTACCAGTGTCACCAGAGAACTGCCATCTGACGTGAGGTATAATACCATCTGGGAGTTCTCGGCGAGTCCGTTCAGTGTACCCAGTCTCCACTGAGCACCCGCATACCATCTTCGATGTCAAACACCAATGGATATGGGATCATCCATCGCCCATCGCATGGGTCGAGAAGATATGCGCTAGTCTACTCTGGAATATCGATGCCCCGTCTCGATATTCCCTCGACTAGGAACATTTCAAGGATGTATCATGGACTACCCAGGCCCCACTAGTATGATCTACATCATAGTCCTGGAAGTCGAGTACACATCCTATGGGCTTTATCAACATGTAATCAGAGAGACAGAAAGTATACATGTTAAGATAAAGTGCAACCAGATAGCGTACTATCATGTCGAGCAAGAAAGTCCTCCCTATATATGTCCCAGCATCCACTACAATATACATCCTATGTACAGTAATGGCCTCTAGGGCATACATATAACTAACAAAACTTACTGGATATTGGATATATGAGATTCACTTGATATTGGATTCAGGATATATGAGATTCACTTGATATTGGATACAGGATATATGAGATTTATTTGATATTATACATTCAGGATTTATGAGACTTACATGATATGAGAGCCAATTTGGGGGCTGATTTGAGGAAATTGGGATTTGGATTGTCTTGATAGATTTTAATCCTACCACGATATCAGGATTCCATGGAAATGACATATTTCATTCCATACTCCACATTTATTGTTTATGCACTGCTTCATGTATTAGTTGTACCTGCTAGCGTACCTTTCATGACTATTGCATTTACATACTCATTTTATATGCATTACTTCATGTGTTAGTTGTACCTGTTAGTGTACCTTTCATGACTGTTGCATATATACATTCTCATATCATTAGTGCATGATTATTGCATACAGATTGTCATATTATTGCTTCATGTATTATTGTACCTGCCAGTGTACCTTTCATGATTATTGCATTCATATGACCTTCATTGCTATTAATTGCATGTGTTAGATTCGCGATGTACGTGCATACTTGCGATTACCTGCATATGTTATTTACTATTCACCAGTTGGCAACTCACCCCCGTTGTGCCACATTTGTTTTGCAGGGTGTTTCCCCAGAGTAGTTGAGGCAGGCTATTCATCTATCTTATCATCTTTTGCTGCGGATACCGCATCAGCTCACAGTGTGCGGTTTGCTTAGGTGGGTTTTGTGGTTATTCGTTGTTTTATTGTATATTCGTTGTATCCATATACTCTCCATCTACCATTATCTTGTATGACTTAGAGACTTGATGTGAGGACGATATTGTATATTTTAGGAACTTGGATGTCTTTTATGCAGTTTTATTTATATCATCCTTTATTTCATCGCTACGGCATCGTATATCTGTTGTGGTGGTTGTTTTCCGCCGTTGGGCGTGGATTTGCTCCCGTTGGGATGCTTTACTTTATATTTATATTGTACCCATTTTTGGGGTTGGTTTTTACAAAGGAGGTGCTGCCGAAATTTTTCAAGAAAGTAAATTGGACTTAAAGAATTTATACTTGTGATTTTCAAAAGTTTAAACAATATTTCTTATCTTTTCTTGTCCTTTAATGGTTTAGATTTCTGGGTTTTGGCTTTCTTTTACTGCGTTACGCCTGTAGACGTTGCGTAGTATTAGGGCCGTCACGTGCCAATTTCTGGTCGTGACATGGATACTTGTTCTTTATTGTCACTTCGTTCAGAGATCTATAATCAACGCACATTCTGTATGAACCTTCATTCTTCTTCACAAGCAGAACTGGAGATTTCTAACTTGAAGTACTGGGACGAACCCATACTTTCTTCAAAAGTTCATCCAATTGAGTACGGATGTCCTTCAATCCTTTTGGACTTAACCGGTACGGTGCTTTGATCACCGGTTGTGCACCAGATACTATGTCAATACTGAATTCAAGAGCTCGATCGGGAAGCAAACCTGAGATATCTTCAGGAAATACATCTCTGAACTCTCGAATAACCTCTGGCTTATCTTCTTCAGCTTGTGTTGTTGCAATCACTGCTTTCCTTGGTTTAGCTTTGTAAGTGCTAGGCTCCAGTGTACGGTCTCCGCTTTTGAAATAAAAGACCGGATGGTCTGGAATCTCAAACACCACCTTCCTTTGGTGACAGTTGATGGAGCGTAGAACGTTCCTAGCCAATCCATACCTAAGACTACGTTGAAGTTCGGTATATCCAGCACCTTGAAGTCCGCATAAAATTCTCTGCTGCAGATGACCACTGGACACAAGTCGTATCCCAAATTTGCCTTTAGAACGTCATTCCCGGAACTGACATTTCAGCTGGACACGAGTGGTTTGACTGGAATCGCATGAGTTCGGACGAACCATTGCGACATAAAGCAATGTGATGCTCCAGTATCGAAGAGTGCTAAAGCAGGCAGGGAGGCCACTAAGATTGTAGCTAAGTTGTGTGGGATATGTTTAGGTATAGGAAAAGATATTTTGATATGTATAAAGGTTGAAAGAAGGTTTGAAATAAAGGGAGTTACCAGTGATGACTTAGCCAGTGGCTTAAGCTTCTTCCATAGTCATTGTGAAAGTCTGTCGCCTAGGTACATTCTTCCTTGCTGGAGGTCCATTCCTCTGTCCGTTCCTCTATCCTTAAGGTAGGTTCCTTTGTGCTTGATGGAACTGATAAGGAGAAGTTGCAATAGGTCTACAAGGAGGTGGAGCTGGGAGAGCAAGACAAGAAGCAGGTGCCTGGATAGCTGGCCGCTGCGGATAAGTGATTGCTGGTCTGGGTGTAGGGTTTGGATTGAGTCTATGAGGACAAGATCCAATATCGTGTGTGGATGAGCCACATACTAAGCAAAGGCGATTAGCACGCCTGCAATCCTTTGCCAGGTGTCCATTCCTTTTGCAATAGAAGTAGAAATCTGGACTGGGCCGGTTAAAAGTTACTTCCGGTCTCCAGGGTACAAACGGTGGCCTGGAAGAGGCTCCTCCTGCTATCGAGTAGAAGGGCACTTTACACCGGCAGATTGAGGTCTGCCCTTCTTCTTCACCACTGCCTCATATCTTCAGGCGGCCTTCATAGCTAGTGGTTGATATATGTATGCCCTAGAGGCCATTATATGATAGTGGATGTATATATATATATATATATATATATATATATATATATATATATATATATACAGATGACATTCTTGCTCGACATGATAGTGTAAGTCTACGGTAGCGCCCCGGCTGTCTGTACGAGGCCAAAATGCGGAAACAAAATTTTTTCTTAACTTGGAAACTGGCGCTATCGTATGCTTAAAACCCGGATCGAACCATTAACCTACAACTAGCTATCTAGATAAGGGATAGAAAGCTATACCGATCGATCCGTGTCCTTCGGTGTTTGGCCACCATCCTAAGCTCCCCGCGGCAACTCCGGTCTCGATCTCCTAGTCGAAAAGGGCACCATATCTACGAGTCTTTTTACGGGCTTCCGCTTCATCCGAAGCAACTCGGGCACGAAGTGTACTAACCGACGTGTCCAAGGTGTTGTAGAGAATATTTGTGATCACTTTGTCTCTTGCATCCATGGCTTGGATGGAGGTTAGAGGTGTTGCCATTGATGGAGATAAAGAGCGAGAGCAAGAAGAAGAGGAGAAGAGCTTTTTTTTCTTTTTGTGATGCTATGAAAACAAGAGAAAATTGAGAAGAATAATATGAGAACTAGCCTCCTCAAGGCAGCCCCTCTCTCTCTCTCTCTTGTTATCATATCAACACAAAACCATCATATAATGTGACATTTACACACTAAAAGAGACCATGAGTCATAGTATATGTCTATGTCACATTAATGCATCTCATGATGAAATTCTAGCTCATTATTTCCACCATCCAAACATTAATCCAAATGTTTGGTCCAACAAAAAGATCCGGCAACATCTAAAGTAAACTCGTGACAGATCACAAGGATACCCCTCACCTGTATATACATATCTGCATCCGCATTCCGACTGAATGCGAATGCGATGAGACTAAAGCATTCCAACAAATCTAATACTAGGATCCGGCTTAAACCAAAGCCCACTAGCATGATCCGTCCGATCATGATCCATGCAATATCGCACGTATAAGATCGAACCCTGCCATATATCGTACGACCTCTACAACGTGTAGCCCGAAACTTGAGAAACTGTCTGTGGGGGACTCTAAAGACTCGTCAATACTTTGGCTATGGATTTAACCACTAGCACGTCAGAGGTATTAGCCGTACGTAACAAGCTACCAGGTATTGACCAAAAGGGAGGTCGATGAGCGAACTCATCCTGACACCCTACTGAGCCTGTCAGTGACAATATCCATACAGTCCGGTCCGTTCGTCTATGAGCATCGCATGGCGGGCCTAGGGTGTTAGTAAAAGACAGACCCCCAAAAACGGTACAAGTTGTGTCGGAGTGTAGCCCAGAACACCCTGAGATACTACTGGAATACCTACCAGTAAATCTCCTGCCTTGGCCAAAGACTTCGTGTAATGGCTCTCCTAGACATAGCGCGATCTCACCCCCAATACTGGGAGAGACGAAACCCCTACCGATCCGCTCACTGCCTCCATGTGGCTCAGGACTATACCCAACTAAAACCTGTTTGCATGACTCCTTTGAGCCGTGGTAGGGTAGTAATCAAAGTACAGTGGAAACTCACACGAGATAAATGACGATCTCAGGTCGATGAACTAACCTGTACACATGTCACCAGGGAACTTCTATTTGACGTCAGGTATAATACCAACTAGCATGTTCCCGGCGAGTCCTGTCCGGTGTACTCATAACCCAATGAGCACCTGTATACATCTTAGGTGATCCAACTGACACCAATGGCTTGTGAGACCGGCCACTGCCACTCGTCGGGGTCTCGACTGTATACACTAGTCTACTAATGGAGTATCGATGCCCAGTCTCGAAACTCCCACGACTAGGGACCTTTTAAGGATGTGCTTATAGACCCCAGCTCCCACGTATATGATCGCCATCATACTACTGGCCGTCAAGCAAGGATCCTAAGGGCTTTATCAATGTGTAATAGTGACCTGTAAGGTCTTCTAAAGCTGTACACGATGATAAAGATAAACCAGGTAGCATACTATCATCTTGAGTAAGACTGTCCTACCGGTATAGGTCCTCCCTCAATCATTGCAATCACGTGCCTGTGATCCAATAATTGACTCTGAGGGCACTATATCCAACAATCTCCCACTTGCACTCAAGGCTAATTATTGCGATGTCGCATACTCACAGCCCGTGTGATACCGAACACCCAACTCCTCTACTAATCAGTTGTAGGGTTCCTAGGCACACTCAAGAGGTTCCAAAAGGCATCAACCATGCCAAATTCAAAAATCTAGGTGCCGAGAAACCCTAATGAACGTTAACTAGAAATTAGGCGAAACTACAAGCTAGTTAACAGCTTAACTACTAAGTGAATGGAAATACAACCTTTGTAGATCCGGTCCTCCACTTCCTTAGCTCCGTGATGACGTCCCTCCGCTGCAACCATTGGAATCCTGGACTCTCGCGGTGGTTTCATCGGAGAAAAGATCGGACTAAGTCGTCGACTTCGATGCCGAAGATGATCTACGTCGAGGCAACTCAAGCTCAAGCTCCACCTTCACCGAGTCATGAAACTTATGAAAAAAACACCCTATACTACATGGCAAGTGGTAGAGGGTGAAGAAATAGGAAGTGGGTTCACTTTAGATTTGGATTTCTCACTTGGTATCATCACTTGGAAATTTCTAGCAAGGGTTTTTCTTTCTTCATGAAGAAGAAGAAGAAGAAAGAAAAGAAAAATGAATAATTTGCAAAAAGAAAATCAAGTGATGGTTATTATAATGCAACCATGGGTGACGCTAACTAGTGTAGAGAATAAACTAGGGTTTAGGCTAATGGTTAGGGTTAAGGCAAAAGACAAAATGGCTAGACTTTTCAAAGCTTCATGAAGCTTCAAGTATCAAACAAAGAAAGACACCATCTTATATTTTGCCAAAAATAAATAAGAAGAATAAATAAGTAAATCAAACCCTAACCATTAACCTAATCAAGGTTTAAAGCATACACACACCCAAGTTTGCATGTATCATCAAACATGATACAAACTAGTGCACAAAAATATATCACATATATAACTTATGCACATCAAGTAAGAAAGTTAATCTTAAGTGAACAAATACTAGTTAATGTAAAGTAATATATCAAATATATAATTATACATTAAATCATTAAATCAACACTTGATTTAATGATCCGGTCATATCGCATATGACCGACTAATATCCAATGTATCGACTTATCGAATCAATCCTCGATTCGATAACTAGGTTATATCGCATACAACCAATCGATATATTCACCGCGAGAATAGAATACGGTATCACATACATACATTATTCTCGGTCCCGCACATATCTCATATGCGCTCCTATTTCGTTTCGCTTGAGCCAGGAAACCTCTGTGTAGGACTCTAAAGACTCGTCAATACGCTGGTAGCAGGTGATGATCATATCAAACACCCATAAGCCGCAAGCGGTCTGCTAAACATAACGGCTACCCGGGTATTGAGCGATCAGAAGATCAACGAGCAAGCCCGCTCACACTCCTGTGAATCCAACCAGTAACACTTACCGTACAGTCCGGTCTCGTCGTCTGATATGTCGCATATCTCGCCTAGGGGTGGTAAACGTCAGACCCCAATAGCTCAATAAGTCGTGTCGATATGAGGTCTATAACAGTTTGAGAAACTACTGGTAACACTTACCAGTAAATCTCAGCAACCCTAGCCAGGGATTTCCGGTTATAGCCAATCGAACACAGTGCAACATCAACTCCCTATACCGGGAGAGACGAATCCCCTCCTATCGCTCATTGCCTCCATGTGATTCGGGACTGTACCCAAAAACCACCGTTTTGCACGCCCTCTTGGACGTGGTAAGGTGGAAATCAAAGAACGGTGGGAATCGCACAAGACTCTATGACGATCTCGGGTCAACAGACTAACCTGTACCAGTGTCACCAGAGAACTGCTATCTGACGTGAGGTATAATACCATCTGGGAGTTCTCGGCGAGTCCGTCTAGTGTACCAGTCTCTACTGAGCACCTTTATATCATCTCTGATGTCAAACACCAATGGATATAGGATCATCCATCGCCCATCTGTATGGGTCAAGAAGGTATACGCTAGTCTACTCTGGTATATCGATGCCCCGTCTCGATACACCCATGACTAGGGACCTTGAAGGATGTACTTTTGGAGTACCATGTCCCCACTAGTATGATCCGCATCATAGTCCAGGTAGTCAAGTACACATCCTAAGAGCTTTACCAACATGTAACAGAGAGACAATCAGTGTACACGTTAAGGTAAAGAGCAACCAGATAGCATACTATCATGTCGAGCAAGAAAGTCCTCCCTATATATGTCCAAGCATCCACTACAATATACATCCTATGTATAGTAATGGCCTCTAGGGTATACATATAACTAACAATCTCCCACTTGCACTAGGGCCATCTGATAGCAGTGGTTATAGTATCTCATACTCAACCATCCCATAAAAGTCTCTCTCTGGGAAAAGGCCTTTGTGAGTGGATCCGCCGTGTTGTCCTCTGAGTCTACTCTCCTAACATCGATGTCCTTGGAGACCAACCATCTCCATGATCAGGTGATGCTGCCTTAGAATACGTCTGGGTCACTGATGGGACCGGGGTTCCCGGGCCAAAGCCACACTTCCTTTGTCACACAATGGTAGGAACCTAGTTCATCTCATGAACCAATATACACCCAAACAGCCTCTTTGGTAGCATCTTAAGTAGCGATGTATCCAGCCTTTATCGTCTAGTATGTCACGATATCTAGCTTGGAACTCTTCCAACATACCGTCCCTCCACTGAGGGTAAAGACAATGCCTGCGACTGACTTTCAGTCGTCCTTATCACCCTGGAACATTTCCAGTGATTCTTCCCAGGATCAATTGATACCATCTCACTACAACTAGTGAGTATGCTAATATCCAATTAGATCTATCTCATAGATCCAAAACCTAGGATTTAGTAGTTACCACATTGATCCTATATGGATAATCCTTGTGATAAGCGGAGATTGACTGAGCGTAGCATAGGAAACTCCTTCCCTATCAAGAGTATGTCATCCACGTACTCTACGAGGATCACCACCATACTCCCTACTACCTTTTTGTATATACAAGGTTCATCTACTATTTTGATGAAGTCAAACTCTTTGACTACCACATCAAAATAGACGTTCCAACTCCGCGATGCCTTCTTTATCCTATAAAGCAGCTTGTGCATGTTTCCGCTGCTCCCACTATCTACGAAGCCCTCTGGCTATGTACTTATAGACGCCCTCTTCTAAAACATCATTTAGAAAAGCTGTCATGACACCCAACCACCAGATATCGTAGTCATGGTATGTAGCCTGGCAAGTAGGATCTGGATGGACTTAAGCATAGCCACTGGAAAAGGTTTCATCATTATCCACACCTGGTCGATGACGAAAACCTTTAACAAGTCTAGCTTTGAAAGTCTCAACTTTTCCATATACACCAAGTAATCTTCTCAAGATATACTTGCTCCTGATGGGGATTTAACCCTTCAGATAAAGCAACCAAAGTCCATACTTTGTTGGTGTATAAGGATTCCATCTCAGATCACTAAGCATCCAGCCATTCTTACAGAGTCCCACTCCTGATGGCCAGCTCGAAACTAGTTGGGTCATCATCTCATGATGCAATCCTCACTCCCACTGTCATAGAGAAACCGAAGTATCTCTCAGGTGGGTGAGGAACCCTACTAGATCGGCGGAGAGGCTGAGGTTCGTTGGAATCTACTGAATCCTTTCGTTCTACCAAATCATCAGCTGCAGTTTGTATAATTAGAACCTTTCCAGTTCTACAGAATTGACCTTGCCTCAAGCTTGTCCGGATTTTGCTTTTAGACATAGGCCAGACAACCCCAAATCTTAACCAACTTAAGATATAGGCTCTTCCCTTTCCATATCACATATGAAGTGGTAGGCAACTGATTTGATTTGAACCCTATTCAATAGGTATGCAGCTTCTCAAGTGCATAACTCCCAAAAGGAAATAGGAAACTCAGTAGTACTCATCATAGAGCACACCATATCACATAGGGTGCTATTGCTCCATCCCGATATACCATCGTGCTATGGTGTATACGGAGGAGTAATGCTGAGAGAGAATCTCATTCTCCTTTAGAATAGTCCAGGATTTCCGTGCTCAAGTATTCTCCTCCTTGATCTCATCAAAGGACATAATACTTATACCCGTATTCTGGTTCTCTACTTTTAACTTATATTCTGTGAATATCTCAAAAGGTTCAGACTTGTGTTTCAACAGGAACATATGACTGAATCTTGAGAGATCATCAGAGAATGTAATGAAGTACAAAGAACCGGTCCTGGCATGTGTAGACGGGGGACCTTACATACATCATCATGTATCTGTCCCCAGAGTTTACTAACTCTTTCTCTGTTTCCAACAAACAGAGCTATGGTCATCTAATCTTTGTGACAAGACTGGCAAGTTTCATAAGATGTAAATTCAAACTGATTTAAATATGCATCTAAAATGTAACTTAAGCTAGTCGGGTCACATTGATATGACCTAGTCTACAATGCCTCAAGAAGGATTCGTTCATTTCTGAACTCTTCCTCTTGTGTGTGTTCCGTATACTAAGAACTGTAGTTTGATTTAGAACATCAATGTTTTTAGATAACGTGCCTGAACCGATCAACTTTTGATATAGGAAATGTTCAAAACATTATCCAACAATACAAAATTTTATCATTTCTTTACTAATAAAGATACTGATATAATTTTGTATATCAGGTTCGGTATCTAATAACATTCGTTCAGAATCAATGTATTTGGAATACAGGGTGACAGTGACCAACAGACTTGGCTGCAACACTTGCACCATTTTCCGTCTCATGAAAGTTATCACCCGATCTCAGTTCTCTACCTTTCTGTAGCCCTTTGTAACAGATTACATATCTGGGATCCTGATCCGGTATCAAATACCCAGGACGTAGAGGATACAGAGAAACAGTTCTTTGTAATGAACACACCCGAAGATGATGCATCAGTATGCACTTTCTTCGTTTGGGCGGCACGGGAATTCTGGTAATCCTCAATTTCCTGCTCTGTCTTATAACAATTATAAGTTGGAGCGGGACCAACGTTCCCCAGCTCAGTATAACAAGCGGGTTCGGTCAATATTCCGTATTATTATCTTGATTAAGGCGTGATATGGTCGCAACCTGGAGAGAGAGAGAAGAAAACACCCAGCGTGCGCTCTTGCAAGAATAGATTGGTTATTATTTTATCTAATCAGGATGGCTCCCACTGTTTTTTATCAAATCTTCCTTCAAACCCTAAAAGGAAAGACTAGCCGGGATTAATTACACACTACAAGTTTGCCAATCTTTCAGCCAGGCCAGTGTCGGTACTTTGAGGGAGGTCCCTCGTGCTTTCGCACGAACCTAATTAATGTAAACCTCGTTTTCCCAGAGGCGTAACCCCGTTGACACCTTTCTAGACACCTACTTGATCGGCTAATTGTAATGTGTAAAACTCTCCCAGGAGTAACAATTACTCGCAGTGGGTATCGGGATCCAACTATCTCATAGAAGGTATGCAATCTCATTACAAATTTCAACACTTGAAATTCCCGATAATATTTTGCCCCTAGCGTCCTATGACCTTGACGCAGGCCAACAAACCATAGTCCGCTAGTCAAGTTCAACCCATCATTTCTTGATTGAATTAAACCCACCCGCATGACCCTTGACGCAGGCCAACAAAGTCGCACGACTACCCTAATCCAATCTGCATCATATGCATAAACAGATACATACTAGTTAGCTACCGCACACTACGCCTTGACGCAGGCCAACAAACGTAGCACGAATACTAAGTAGAACTTATCTAAAATGACGGAGGGCTACGACAGGTTTTTCTGAAAACCTATTGCGTAATGAACTTGATATCGTTGTAGAATCAAATGATTTTAAAATGGAGTGTTTTTTAGGCTTTTCTAGTTTTGCTAAAGGGGTCACTCCCGGTGAAGGGATCGTCGGCCCTTTCCTCGTCGAATGAGGTGCGGGATATATCATATATATCACTGTGCAAAGCAAGAACTATAGAAGCAATCAAAAGACAAACCGAGGGGTGTAGCATCTGCCAGTTATTGCTAAAGGGGTCACTCCCGGTGAAGGGATCGTCGGCCCTTTCCTCATCGAATAAGGTGCAGGATATATCATATATACCGCTGTGCAAAGCAAGAACTGTAACTACCTGTTTTAATTTTGAAATTCGATTCTACAACATCTTTAGGTTTCTTTTACTTTCATTAATCATATTAATGAAGTCCCATCATTTAAGTTACCTAAACATCACAGATAAATACGACGTACACTTATGCCATCCGCATTCGCCTCGATGTCCCCTCGTGCACCGTTAGGTTAGGTAACTAACGGCAAAGCGGGGCAGGGCTAGCGCGGGTGTAAAACATAAGTAACGTCTATATAATATATCATATATACTATATATAATATCTATCTGAACACATCAAATGATCACATCACAGATAACGCAGCAGAAAATATCATATGAAATATTGGATATACTAGGACGTCCGTGTTTTCAATACGAGCCAGTATAAAATACGGATTCCACGGTCGCGATGAATAGCCAAACCCACACCCCTAGACGCCTACGAGAGCGGCAAGCAACCCTACTAATTCTAGAGTTAGGAGACCCGGACTCGACTCCTCGATTTGGTCTCCCACTGGACTTCAGAACCCGGTTACTTGTGCTCCCCTCCTTGGGTCTATCCTAGTGCGGAAAAGTAAATAATATACAAAAGGTGACATCTTCCGCAACCTGGAAGTGCCCCAATAAAAGAATATTACATACAAGTTTTTACGTGAATGAAAATGAAAAACACTCATCTCACATAAAACCCCCGGCTATTCAAACACGACGATCCAATATAACATATCCAGCAACACATAACATCACATGTCATCAACGTAAGTAAATATGCGCATCCCAATTGTCGTTGACATATAGCAACGAAACCGGAGATATCACATATTACACTTACGGTCGCAGAAAAGAAAGTGTAAAACTACAACAGTTGGAATCCGCAATCTCCTCAGACATCACATGCCTAACAATTATAAACCCCGCATTTTAGTCTCTATATCGAAAACACTTTTCAATATCTAATCGGGCAATTCAATAAGATTCCCGATAAACTGATCGAATGCTCGTCGCAAACTTTAGTAGACGGCCGCATCCCCGATGCCGTCGACGAAGTGCACCAAGGCGGAACACCGCTGCCGCGAGCACCCGAACGGATGCTTTCGGCGACGGGGTTCTCCTTCAGTCACTTGGTCGGGGCAGTGGGGCGTAGCTATCTATTAAGTTTACCCGGCGAGTATCCGCGTACGCTACGTGATTGCGACGGACTTTTGATCACATCAAAATTCCGTGGCAACCGATCAAGTGAGACTAAAGTGCTATGTTTATAACATTCAAATCAGTTATCTCATAACCACTTGTGGATTCCAATTATTGTATCACATTCTAGATAAATAGAAAATGTTAAACTTTCCGATCGAACAATCAAACACCCAAGTTTTCCCGAAACAGCTCAACACAAGAAATAAGTTTAAAAACATTCACTTCATGCCACAGTACCAACGGTCCAGCCGTAGAAGGGTCAAGCAAACGCCTCACATGTGGCACGCCATACTGCCCCAAACCCGAAGGTTCAAAGGGCAGTTCAAGACGGTCACATAATCGAGTTAAGGTTTGTTGTCTTCTAGAGGGTCCATCGCGTTACTTGCACTACTTAGAACGTTTTCAAACTACGGAAAAATCCAACACTTGGAAATTTCCCGGCAGGGGAAAAATTGGGTATTTATATCCAGTCGAACCTTTTAACATGTTCTAAATTATCCGGAAAAACACAGACAAAGTTAAAGATTCCGATCGAATCGACGAACTCCCAATACAACCCAGAAAACTCAACACTTGAGTATAACTTAAAATTACCAAGAAAATACAGGAATCAATATAGGACATTACTGTGCAAAGCACGTGCCAAGAATCAACTTTATGCCGCGGAACCGCCGCAAATGCTAGGGTGGGGCCGCGGTTCCGCGGCGGTTTAGTTGACTTGGGCTCATGTGCTTCACAGTAATTCTTATAATACCCTGCTGTATTTTTTGGATATTTTTAATTTGGAAAAATCCACATTTTCAGAAAATGTACAGAGAAGGGTTTGAGTTAGGGTTTCGGGGTTCGATCGGATTTCTAACATCGTCTACACTTCGCCTAAAGCTCTAGCTAGGCTCTGATACCACTGTAGGGTTCCTAGGCACACTCAAGAGGTTCCACAAGGCATCAACAATGCCAAATTCAAAAATCTAGGTGCCGAGAAACCCTAATGAAGATCGTTAACTAGAAATTAGGCGAAACTACAAGCTAGTTAACAACTTAACTACTAAGTGAATGGAAATACAACCTTTGTAGATCCGGTCCTCCACTTCCTTGGCTCCGTGATGACGCCCCTCCGCTTCAACCATCGGAATCCTGGACTCTCGCGGTGGTTTCATCGGAGAAAAGATCGGGCTAGGTCGTCGACTTCGATGCCGAAGATGATCTACGTCGAGGCAACTCAAGCTCAAGCTCCACCTTCACCAAGTCATGAAACTTGTGAAGAAAACACCCTATACTACATGGCAAGTGGTAGAGGATGAAGAAATAGGAAGTGGGTTCACTTTAGATTTGGATTTCTCACTTGGAATCATCACTTGGAAATTTCTAGCAAGGGTTTTTCTTTCTTCATGAAGAAGAAGAAGAAGAAAGAAAAGAAAGAAGAAAGAAAAGAAAAATGAATAATTTGCAAAAAGAAAATCAAGTGATGGTTATCATAATGCAACCATGGGTGAGGCTAACTAGTGTAGAGAATAAACTAGGGTTTAGGCTAATGGTTAGGGTTAAGGCAAAAGACAAAATGGCTAGACTTTTCAAAGCTTCATGAAGCTTCAAGTATCAAACAAAGAAAGCCACCATCTTATATTTTGCCAAAAATAAATAAGAAGAATAAATAAGTAAATCAAACCCTAACCATTAACCTAATCAATGTTTAAAGCATATACACACCCAAGTTTGCATGTATCATCAAACATGATACAAACTAGTGCACAAAAATATATCACATATATAACTTATGCACATCAAGTGAGAAAGTTAATCTTAAGTGAACAAATACTAGTTAATGTAAAGTAATATATCAAATATATAATTATACATTAAATCATTAAATCAACACTTGATTTAATGATCCGGTCATATCGCATATGACCGACTAATATCCAATGTATCGACTTATCGAATCAATCCTCGATTCGATAACTAGGTTATATCGCATACAACCAATCGATACATTCATCGTGAGAATAGAATACGGTATCACATACACGCATTATTCTCGGTCCCGCACATATCTCATATGCGCTCCTATTTCGTTTCGCTTGAGCCAGGAAACCTCTGTGTAGGACTCTAAAGACTCGTCAATTCGCCGGCAGCAGGTGATGATCATATCAAACACCCACAAGCCGCAAGCGGTCTGCTAAACATAACGGCCACCCGGGCATTGAGCGATCAGAAGATCAACGAGCAAGCCCGCTCACACTCCTGTGAATCCAACCAGTAACACTTACCGTACAGTCCGGTCTCGTCGTCTGATATGTCGCATATCTCGCCTAGGGGTGGTAAACGTCAGACCCCAATAGCTCGATAAGTCGTGTCGATATGAGGTCTATAACAGTTCGAGAAACTACTGGTAACACTTACCAGTAAATCTCAGCAACCCTGGCCAGGGATTTCCGGTTATAGCCAATCGAACACGGTGCAACATCAACTCCCTATACCGGGAGAGACGAATCCCCTCCTATCGCTCATTGCCTCCATATGATTCGGGACTGTACCCAAAAACCACCGTTTTGCACACCCTCTTGGACGTGGTAAGGTGGAAATCAAAGCCTAGTAGGAATCACACAAGACTCTATGATGATCTCGGGTCAACAGACTAACCTGTACCAATGTCACCAGAGAACTGTCATCTGACGTGAGGTATAATACCATCTGGGAGTTCTCGGCGAGTCCGTCTAGTGTACCCAGTCTCCACTGAGCACCTGTATATCATCTCTGATGTCAAACACCAATGGATATAGGATCATCCATCGCCTATCTGTATGGGTCGAGAAGGTATACGCTAGTCTACTCTGGTATATCGATGCCCCGTCTCGATACACCCACGACTAGGGACCTTGAAGGATGTACTTATGGACTACCATGTCCCCACTAGTATGATCCGCATCATAGTCCAGGTAGTCAAGTACACATCCTAAGGGCTTTACCAACATGTAACAGAGAGACAATCAGTGTACACGTTAAGGTAAAGAGCAACCAGATAGCATACTATCATGTCGAGCAAGAAAGTCCTCCCTATATATGTCCAAGCATCCACTACAATATACATCCTATGTATAGTAATGGCTTCTAGGGCATACATATAACTAACATCAGTCTCACAAAGCCCATTTGCGAAACTATTGCGTTCGAGGAATAGCCTCAGTGAGTGGATCCACCCTGATGTTTCTTTCTATGTCTCTCTTTATCTCAAGTTCACGGAGAAAGCCATCTCCAGAAATGAGCAATACCTGTCTTAGAATATGTCTGGATATCTGATGGGACCTAGTTCATAAATGAACTCCAAATCCAAGCTTCTTAGACTGTATCGTCAACTGAACTTAATCAGTATCCAGTGCCATGCCTCCCTCAGTATCCGCTTGGACAACGAATCCCGATATAATGAGGATGATCACCCAATTCCCAAAAACTTACTCCCACTCATCATCTGTAAAACCATACAGATGTGAGAATCAAACCTGGTAAATACATACCCTGGAGCAAGGGCTAATTGGGAAATCAGTTTTCTTTTAACAATACACAGTGAAACTGAAACATGTAAATGTTTCGAAGGGGTATCCGGGTATTCTTAGCAATGCCTCTTCCATTATCAGATTCACAACTGTAACCGTATATTTCTTTGCCATCTCTCCAAATCCCTTTATATGTTTTTAGTCATTACCTTCTGTACACCCCTTTAGGCCAAATGGTTTTCTTCCTTCCCTACCTTTCGGGACAATCCTATGGTTTGGAAGAAGACTATCCAATAAGCATAATGGGTGTACTGTCCTAATCCTAGGAGCACTCGCAACTCGAGAAAAGGTAAAAATAAAAAACAACTGAATAAAACCTTATTCCTATTTCTCCTGAACTAGAATCCATCCCCGAACTGGAACAAGTTCCTTCGAGTTCGTATATAACCATACGATGGAGTATCCAATACACTGTGGATCTTCGTAGTGATACGGAGTGTTCTGGAGAAATACAAAGGTGATGTAGGAGTGGCGATGAAATACTTGGTTTTGGTCGTGAATAGCAGTCGCGGTTTACTTTGGCCTCTTACTAATCCCTTTATTTGTCTTTACTTAATACCTGCTGTACACCGTTTAGGCTAAATGGTTTTCTTCATTCCCTACCGTTCGGCACCAGCCTATGGTTTGGAAGAAGACTATCCAATAAGCGTAATAGGTGTACTGTCCTAATCCAAGGAGCACTCGCAACCTGAGAGAAGGTAAAAGGAAAAGACAACTGAATAGTCCTATTCGTTTTCTCCAGAACCGGAAACCATCCTCGAATCTGGAACAAGTTCCTTCGAGTTCGTATATAACCATACGATGGTTTTATCCAATGGAAGTGAACGTTCGTAGTAATACGGGGTGTTCTGGAGAAAAGGGTAAAGTAGGAGTGGCAATGAGGTATGCAACTCAGACAATCCAAAAGCCAGTGTTTTAAGAAGGTTTGGTCAACTTGGTCACTGAGTCATAGTCAAGGGTCGGGTCATGGTCGCTGCCAAAGAGAGAGAGAAAAGAAACACTCTACGTGCACTCTAACCTAGATCAGAATGGTTATCAATTTATCTAATCAGGAAACCTCCCACTGTAACCTCAAATTCTCCTCCAAACCTGAAAGAAGAATTAGTCGGGATCACCCGAGGAGTAAACCAACTCATCAGTGGGAATCGGGATCCAACTATCATCGCATGATAACGCGATGGAATCCACTCACGTTATCACACTCCAGAAGGTATGCGCATATCTGACAAATTTCAGTTTCTTTAGAAACTCCCGATGTGATTTTTACCCCATGCTCTTATGACCTTGACGAAGGTCAACAAATCATAAGTCACATGTCAAGTTCTATCCGTCATTGTCCAGGTTAATTTGAACCCACCCGTACAAGCCCTTGACGAAGATCAACAAGGCTATACGACTGTCCCAAACTAACGCATCTATCTATGCAACAGAAAGATAACAAGCAGCTACCATTCACTATGCCTTGACGAAGGCCAACAAACATAGCATGAATACTAAGTGCTACCCTTCTGAAATGACGGAGGGCTACGAATGGTTTTTGGCGAAAAACCATTAACGTAATGAACTTGATATCGTTGAAGGAACCGGATAGCTTTTTATAAAAATATAGTGGCGAAAACCTTTGCTAAAGAGGTCACTCCCGGTGAAGAGATCTCGGCTCTTTCCTCGTAGAATGAGGTGCAGGATATTCCAACTGAATACCACGATGCAAAACAAAAAGTAATCGACTATAGTGAAGTTATTACCCTGACGCAAACTTCTGTCCAAGGGGTCACTCCCGGTGAAGGGATCTCGGTCCTTGCCTCGTCGACTGAGGTGCTGGATATTCATAACCGAATACCACTGTGCAAAACAAAAGAGAACGTCCTTGCAATAACAGTTTTTTTCTGAAAAATGTTCCAACAACATCAGAATAGGTTTTTTTAGCTTGCATTGATTCGAATCAATGCAGTCCCATCAATTAATCACACCACAAAAGAACGAAAATATGATGTACGTATATGCCATCCGCATTCGCCACTGGGTCCCGTCATCACCCGTTAGGTTACTTAACTAACGACAGAGCGGGGACTGGACTAGCGCAGCTGTAAAACATATACAACATCTACTAGTATATATATCAATATATAATATTCGCTCATGGCATGATAAAATGCAACATCACAGAAATGTAATAAGCATCACAGAACAATACAGATAATCTGGGATCCCCGGGTTTCATAGAGCCGCTACTGAAACCCGACGTTCCCCTGGTCGTGTGGATAGCCTGTGCAATAAAATCCTAGACCCCTACGGGCGCGGCAAGTTACCCGCCAAAACCTGAAGCGAGGCAGCCCCCTTCAACGACGTGAATGGACCATCCAGCACTTCACGGAATATGGTAACTTGAGCACCCCTCCTTGGGTCAACCTGTACCCCCTACGAGGGCGGCGAATAGCCCGCCAATTCTAGAGTGAAGCCTCCTCTGTCTCAAAGCCATGAGATGCGGGCCCGTTGCCCTCTAGAACCCGGCTATCCGTGCACCCCACCTCGGGGTAATTCTAGTACAGAAAGTAAAATATATACAACGGGTACATCGACCTCAGCCCGGTCGTGCCCCAAAAGAATAATATACAAACAGGCAGTGACGGCTGTCCACATGTCGGACGCTCGTCCCGTAATATCAAATGTACATAAATAACCAAACTGTACTAACATTGCATCCAGGCTATCCACCACGACAAATCCGCAACATCACAGCACAATACAGAACATCAACGTGAATGTCGCGTTCGCAAATCAGTCTAAAAGGGCTATAGCAATTAGACAGGATTTACCGATCAAATGACATTCACGATCACAGATATAATGTAAATACTGTGAACTATCATGTTTAAAATTTTCGATCGACAAAATTTCCCGAAGTGGGCCCCAAGCACAATACCCAGTACTTAAATAAATCTGGGCCCAAAATAAAATTACCAGAAACCCCAATTCCAAGATTAAAGACCACTGTAGAAAAATGGTGCAGAGAAGCTACTGTTCCGCAGCGGAACCGCGGCCAAAACGAGGGTACGGCCGCGGTTACGCGGCGCTACAGTAAGATCGTTTCACCAAATTTCAACAGTATTCTTAAAAAACCCTGCCTGATTTTCTGCAATACACCAAATAATTTTTTTAGAGCACAAAAAAAATTCGACAGAAACTTAATGACTTAGAATCACGGTTTTGGAAATTTCGTTCGATCGAAATTCTAAACACGTTAGAGCAAGCTAGTAAAGGTTAATGGCGTGTCTCTGATACCATGTAAGTCTACTGTAGCGCCCCGGCCGTCTGTACGAGGCCAAAATGCGGAAACGAAATTTTTTCTTAACTTGAAAACCGGTGCTATCGTATGCTTAAAACCTGGATCGAACAATTAACCTACAACTAGTTATCTAGAGAAGGGATAGAAAGCTATACCGATCGATCCGTGTCCTTCGGTCTTTGGCCACCATCCTAAGTTCCTCGCGGCAACTCCGG
Organism: Agapanthus africanus; assembly: GCA_030015575.1. Taxonomy (NCBI): domain Eukaryota; kingdom Viridiplantae; phylum Streptophyta; class Magnoliopsida; order Asparagales; family Amaryllidaceae; genus Agapanthus; species Agapanthus africanus. Next base: position 385,309,019 of record CM057345.1, on the reverse strand, counting down.
TCTCGATCTCCTCGTCGGAAAGGGCAATACATCTACGAGTCTTTTTACGGTCTCCCGCTTCATCCGAAGCAACTCGGGCACGAAGTGTGCTAGCCGACGTGTCCAAGGTGTTGTAGAGAATGTTTGTGATCTATTTGTCTCTTGCATCCATGGCTTGGATGGAGGTTAGAGATGTTGCCATTGATGGAGATAAAGAGCTAGAGGAAGAAGAAGAAGAAGAGAAGAGCTTTTTTTCTTTTTGTGATGCTATGATAAAAATAGAAAAGTTAGAAGAATAATATGAGAGCTAGCCTCCTCAAGGCAGCCCCTCTCTCTCTCTCTTGTTATCATATCAACACAAAACCATCATATAATGTGACATTTACACACTAAAAGAGACCATGAGTCATAGTATATGTCTATGTCACATTAATGCATCTCATGATGAAATTCTAGCTCATTATTTCCACCATCCAAACATTAATCCAAATGTTTGGTCCAACAAAAAGATCCGGCAACATCTAAAATAAACTCGTGACGGATCACAAGGATACCCCTCACCTGTATATACATACCTGCATCCGCATTCCGACTGAATGCGAATGCGATGAGACTAAAGTAATCCAACAAATCTAATACTAGGATCCGGCTTAAACCAAAGCCCACTAGTATGATCCGTCCGATCATGATCCATGCAATATCGTACGTATAAGATCGAACCCTGCCATATATCATACGGCCTCTACAACGTTTCACCCGAAACTTGAGAAACTGTCTATGGGAGACTCTAAAGACTCGTCAATACTTTGGCTGTGGATTTAACCACTAGCACATCAGAGGTATTAACCGTACGTAACGAGCAACCAGGTATTGACCAAAAGGGAGGTCGATGAGCGAACTCATCCTGATACCTTACTAAGCCTGTCAGTGACAATATCCGTACAGTCCGGTCCGTTCGTCTATGAGCATCGCATGGCGGGCCTAGGGGGTTGGTAAAAGTCAGACCCCCAAAAGTGGTACAAGTCATGTCGGAGTGTAGCCCAGAACACCCTGAAATACTACTGGAATACCTACCAGTAAATCTCCTGCATTGGCCAAGGACTTCGCGTAATGGCTCTCCTAGACACAGCGCGATCTCACCCCCAATACCGGGAGAGACGAAACCCCTGCCAATCCGCTCACTGCCTCCATGTGGCTCGGGACTGTACCGAACTAAAACCTGTTTGCACGACTCCTTTGAGCCGTGGTAGGGTAGTAATCAAAGCACAGTGGGAACTCACACGAGACAAATGACGATCTCAGGTCGATGAACTAACCTGTACACATGTCACCAGGGAACTGCTATCTGACGTCAGGTATAATACCAACTAGCATGTTCCCGGCGAGTCTTGTCCGGTGTACTCATAACCCAATGAGCACCTGTATACATCTTAGGTGATCCAACTGACACCAATGGCTTGTGAGACCGGCAACCGCCCCTCGTCGGGGTCTCGACTGTATACACTAGTCTACTAATGGAGTATCGATGCCCAGTCTCGAAACTCCTACGACTAGGGACCTTTTAAGGATGTGCTTATAGACCCCAGCTCCCACGTATATGATCGCCTTCATACTGCTGGCCATCACACAAGGATCCTAAGGGCTCTATCAATGTGTAATAGTGACATGTAAGGTCTCCTAAAGCTGTACACGATGATAAAGATAAACCAGATAGCATACTATCATCTTGAGTAAGACTGTCCTACCGGTATAGGTCTTCCCTCAATCCTCGCAATCACGTGCCTGTGATCCAATAATTGACTCTGAAGGCACTATATCCAACAGATAGTATGCTATCTGGTTCTTCTTTATCTGACATATTGACTTGATCATGCTTTTATTCATTTACACATGTTGATAAAGCCCTAAGGATATTTTCTTGACTACAGTTCTCAGGTGACACTGGTACAGGTTAGTCTGTAGACCCAAGATCGTCATAGAGTCTTGTGTGTTCTCCCACAGTACTTTGATTACCATCCTGCCACGGTTCTACTGAGTCATGCAAACAGGTGGCTTTTGGGTACAGTCCCGAGACACATGGAGACGATGAGCAATAGGAGGGGTTTCGTCTTTCCTGGTATTGGGAGTTGATGCTGTGCTGTACTCGATTGGCTATATCAGTAAGTCCCTGGCCAGGGCTGTTGAGATTTACTGATAAGTGTTATCAGTAGTTTCTCGATCTGTTATAGACCATTTCATCAGTACGACTTATTGAGTTATTGGGGTCGACGTTACCATCCCTAGACTCGATATGCAGCATATCAGACGAAGAGACCGGACTGTACGGTAGTGTTGCCGGTTGGCTCGACGGGAGTTGTGACAGGTTCACTTGTTTTCTTCTGATCGCTTAATACCCGGGTGGCCGTTACGTTTAGCTGACCTCTTGCGGCTTAGGGGTGCTTGATATGATCATCATCCACTGCCGGCGTATTGACGAGTCTCAGAGTCCCTAATGGAGTTACCTAGCCCATGCGAAACGATGTGGTGCGCATATGAGATATGAGCGGGGACCCGATTAAATGCGCGTATGTGATACCGTATATTAAACGGGCGGTTTGCTATTGGTTGGGTCGTATGATATATGACTGGTTTGCTAAATCAAGTGTTGATTTAACATTGACCATTAGCATTTTCACTTTAAACCCTTTTGTCTTTTGGTGTATGCATGCATGTATGCACATATTTACATTGATGCACATATGGATGTGCATGCACACATACATGCATACTCATCTGTATCATGGTTGTTGATACATTTGATGGTGGCAATATAAGACTCACACCTTTATAAATATGTCGATATTTATTTTTGGAGTTAATAGAAATGGAAAAATCTATCATGGTTGATTATTTTATTCATCCATTAAACCATTTGTTAACTTTGAGTTATCTTTCCATGACCATTATAGTTCCAAATGAAATATCTAGATATTTATTAAATAGGGTTAAGAATGAGAAGAAGAAAATATATATTTTTTCTTTTCTCATTTTTATCCTAAGACTTATCATTATCTTGAGCTCTCATTTGCCATCTTCTTCTTCCTCTCTCTCATGCTCTCTAGGTTTTGATAGTGAGTGAAGGAGTGATCAAGTTAGGGTTTTTAAGTGAGAAATCAAACCACATTATCATTCTATACTACTCTTGCCCACTAGTTTAGAGTGTTAGTTTCAACTTCATCATCTTTATTAAGTGGAGCTTTGAGCTTGGATAAAGAGGATTCCGGGTGGATCGTCGTGGACTTGGAGGATCTCAAGCAAGCTTCTTTCAACTCTCAAGTAGCCAAGGAGTCTAGCGAAGGGAGCTACAAAGGTTGTATTCTCTAAACCTAGTACTTTACTACATGTGGATTGTGATAATTTTAGTGTTACCCTAGCTTTTCTAGTTTGATCCTTAGGATAGTTTCATTAGCACCCTCTAATTTTTAATATGGCATGTGTGATGCTACCAAACCCTAGTTGTGGTGCTAAGGAAACCCTTCATGGTATCAGAGCCAAGCTAGAAGTCTAGACGATGTTACGATAATCCGAAAACGAAAACCTCCGCAAAAATACGGTTTTAGAAACCCTTGAAAATGCTCTCTGGAAAATTTTTAAAAAGTGGTCTAAAAATTATTTTAATAACTGCAGAGTGACATTTAAGAGAATATAAGAACATAGGTGAAAAACGAGGGGGGTGCTCGGTTCCCGACCGGCGACCAAGGGTCATTTTCCGACGTCGCCGGACTTTTATGCTCCCCTTCACCTCGTTTTGCACCAGTGCTCTGTAGTTCTTGATCTGGGGTTTCTGGTATTGTTTGGTAGTCCATAATTGCATGTGATGTAAGTTTGGTAATGGACTTTTTGCGAAGTATTTCGTATTCGTATGTTTTTTAGCATTGTATTTGTAACCTAGACGACGTTAAACAGGTCGAACGATTTTCAAACACTGGTATTTTCCACGTTGAACGTACTCAATATATAATGCATGTATTCTTATGGACCCTCTAGAAGAATGAAACCCTAACTCTAGATGTGACCACAGAACTGCGACTACACCTTAGGGTTTACCGTAGTTAGTGGCGCCACAAATGAGGCTTAGGTTTGCCCTTCTACGGCTGGTCCATTAAATACCGTGGTATATATTTTGGGTATTGTTTAACGGTGCTCAAGTGTTGAGCTTGCTGGGGAATATGGGTGTTCGTTAATTCGATCGAAGGGTTTAACATCACCTAGTAGTATGTGATACTTGTTTCTGCGACCATAAGCGTAGTATGCGTATCGCCAGTTTTGTTGCTATATGTCAACGGCAATTGGGGTACGCACACTTGCTTACGTTGATGACATGTGATGTTATGTGTTGCTGTGCTATGATGTATAGGATTGTCGTGATCGAATGGCCGGGGGGTTTTATGTGAGATGAGAGTTTTACTTTTCATTCATGTAAAATTCATTTGTAATATAATATTCTTTTATTTGGGGCACTTCCGGGTTGAGGATGATGTCACCATTATTGTATATTATTTACTTTTCCGCATTAGGATAGACCCAAGGCGGAGAGCACAAGTGACCGGGTTCTGGGGTCCAGTGGGAGACCATCTTGAGACGTCGAGATCGGGTTTCCTAACTCCAGAATTGGCAGGGTCACTTGCCGCTCTCGTAGGGGTCTAGGGTGTGGGATTGGCTATTATTCATCACGACCGTGGAATCCGTATTTTCTACTGTTGTCTAAATACTAAATACGGATGTTCTAGTATATCCAATATTATCATATCTGTGTTTCTGCTGCCTATATTCTGTGATGTGATCGCTTAATATATCTGAGACGAATGCTATATTATATATGAGATATATAATAGAAGTTGCCTATGTTTTACACCCGCGCTAGTCCCGTCCCGGTATGCCGTTAGTTAAGTAACCTAATGGTGCATAACGGAACATTGCGGCGAATGCGGATGGCATAAGCGTACGTTCTATTTTCGTTTTCTTTTCTGTGATTGGCTTAAGGACTTAAATGATGGGACTACATTAATATGATTAATGTAAAGAAAATAAACCTAAAAAGATGTTGTAGAATCATATTTGAAAACCACTCGGCTTTTTAAGAAAAAGCTACATTTCAAAATTGGGGAGCTTAAGCCACTCCTTTTGAAAACCATTTGATTCTATGGCGATATCAAGTTTAAAGCGTTAAAGGTTTTCTTAAAAACCATCTGCAACCCTCCGTCATTTTAGGAAGTAGAGTACTTAATATTCGTGCTACGTTTGTTGACTATCGTTAAGGCATAGTGTATGGTAGCTAAGTGATGTCTTCCTACACTGCATATGATGCAGATTAATTAGGACATTCATATGACTTTGCTGACCATAGTTAAGGGTCATGTGGGTGGGTCTGATTAATCAAGAAATGACGGGTAGAACTTGACTAGTGCTTGTGATTTGTTGACCATAATTAAGGTCATGAGTACTAGGGGTAAAAACCACATCGGGAGTTTTAAGAGTTGAAATTTGCAATGAGATTACATACCTTTCATATGATGGTTGGATCCCGATCCCACTGTGGGCAATAGTTGCTCCCAGGAGAGTTTTGCAGTTTACAATTAGCTAACCCATTAGATGTCTAGAAAGGTGTTAACGAGGCTACGCCTCTGGGAAGGCGAGGTTTATATTAATTAGGTCCGTGCGAAAGCACGGGGAACCTCCCTCAAGTACCGACACTGGCCTGGCTGAACGGTTAGCGAAATTGTAGACTGTAACTAATCCTGGCTAGTTTTCTTTGTAAGGTTTGAGAGAAAAACTTGATTAAAGCAGTGGGAGATATCGATTAGATAAGATAATAATCAATTTGATCTTTGCAAGAGCTTTTGCTAAGTGTATTCTTTTCTCTCTCTTAATGGCAGATACCAATGACAGGACTTAAGCTTCTACTAGATAAAAATAAACTGAATGGGACCAATTATAAAGACTGGCTGAGGAACATTAATATTGCCTTGACTTATGATAAGGTATCATATGTCCTCACGGCTCCAGCCCCGCCCGTCCCAGGTCCAAAATCTTCGGTTGCGGATAAGGAAGTCCGCAAGACATGGGACGCTGACTGTGCCATGGCCAAATGCCTCATGCTTGCATCGATGGATAACACACATCAGAAGCAACACGAGAATATGGACATCCAAGCCATATTTCTCCATACAAAGGAGTTGTATGGAGAGCAATCTCGTGTCTTACGATACAAAGCATCCAGAAAGCTGTTTCAGATGCGGATGGCCCCTGGCACACCAGTAGGTGACCATGTTCTGAAGATGATAGCCCTTATAGAAGAGCTTGAGGATCTCAGATGGGAAATGGACAACGAACAATATACTGATATCATTCTGCAGTCTCTCCCCCCAGCCTTTGCTCAGTTTGTAGTTAACTTCAACATGCACAACATGGAGAAGTCGCTACCTGAGCTCCTCAATATGTTGAGGAGCGTATAGAGCACGCTTAAATCAGTGAAGACTCCCGTTTTGAGTGTTGGGCTATTTTCCTCCTCTCGCCCGAAGGCTAAGGCCAAGGGAAAGATGAAGAAACCCACCAAACCTAAGGGTGGAGTCAAAAAGGATAAGGGGAAAGACAAGTCCACGGCTGGGGAATCGAGGAAAGGGGAATGTTATCACTGCCACAAAGCGGGACACTGGAAGCGCAATTGCACTGAATACTTGGAGCTCAAGAAGAAGAAGCATGGGGATGCTTCCGCTTCAGGTGTGTTTGTGACAGAAAACTGTTTTTCAATAAACTCTGCTTTCTGGGTATTAGATACCGGTTCAGGTTCTCACATATGCAATTCTTTGCAGGGGTTGAGAAATAGCAAGGTTTTGAAGACATGTGACTATACTCTCCACGTTGGAAATGGTTCCAATGTACATACAATTGCAGTGGGAGAGTATCACTTGGGGTTGCCGTCTGGATGTATATTGGTTTTGAACCCATGTTATTATATACCTAGTATGCTTTATAATATAATATCCGTTTCTTTGTTAGACAATGAAGGATATAATTTTTTATTGCAGAATAATGTTATGAATATTAACCTAAATCAAATGTTGGTTGGGTATGGTACACTTAATAACGGGATATACGTCCTAAATCAACACACAGTTTTCAGCATACAACACACTTATAAAAGAAAATTTTTAGAAATAAATGAAGCTTTTCTTTGGCAATGTAGACTTGGTCATATTAACGAAACTAGACTAAACAAGTTACACAAAGATAGATATGTAAACCCTTTTGAATATAAATCTTTTTCAACTTGCCAGTCTTGTATTAAGGGTAAAATGACCAAAACTCCATTTACAGGACACGGAGAGAGCTACTGAGCTCTTAGGCCTCATACATAGTGATGTATGTGGGCCAATGTCTATACAGGCTAGAAGCGGTTTTTCATACTTCATTACTTTCACTGATGATTTCTCAAGATTCGGTCATGTATTTTTATTAAAGCACAAGTCCGAAGCTTTCGAGAAATTCACTAAATATAAACTCGAAGTAGAAAAACAAACCAGCTTGAGCGTCAAAATGCTTCGATCAGATCGAGGTGGGAGGTATCTCAGTACAGAGTTTGCAGACTTCCTAAAAGAGAATGGGATTCTCTCTCAGCTCACTCCTCCTTACACACCACAGCACAACTGTGTGTCAGAACGTCGGAATCGGACCGTATTAGATATGGTTCGTTCCATGATGAGTGATGCTGAGTTACCTGTCTTATTTTAGGGGCATGCATTGGAGACTGCAGTGTTTCTACTGAACAGGGTCCTAACCAAAACCGTATCTACCACGCCATATGAGATATGGCATGGGAAGAGACCATCTCTTAAACGAATTAAGATTTGGGGTTGTCCGACCTATGTTAAAAAGCAGAATCCGGACAAACTCGAGACACGGTCAGTCATGTGTAATTTTGTGGGATATCCAAAGAATTCATATGGATATCTATTATACCACAAGGCTGAAAAAAAGGTGTTTGTTTCTCAGTATGCCACATTTTTAGAAAAAGAGTTTTTTACAAATGATACAGATGGCAGTGTGGTAGATGTAGAAGAGGTTCTAGAAACACAAACTGCAAATGATGACTTGGTTGAACCGGCTGTTACAACAGAAACTGATGAACCTCGGCCACTCCGTAGGTCTGGTAGGACTTCTCGCCCACCGGAGAGGTACTACGTTTTCCTCATTGATAGTGATAGAGAAGATTGCATCATGGAGGATGATGACCCTACCAGCTTTCAGCAAGCTATCACGAGTGGAGACTCTGTGAAGTGGCTGGATGCCATGAGATCTGAAATGGAGTCTATGTACACTAAAAAAGTATGGACTTTGGACGTTGTACCCCTGGGGTAAAACCCGTGGGTTGCAAATGGATCTTTAAAAGAAAGATTGGTGTGGATGGGCAGGTGGAGACTTATAAGGCAAGACTTGTGGCGAAGGGTTTTCGTCAAAGACCAGGTCTGGACTATGACGAAACTTTTTCTCCCATAGCCATGCTTAAATCCATTCGGATCCTACTTGCTATTGCTGCTCACTACGACTATGAAATCTGGCAGATGGACGTTAAAACAGCATTTCTAAATGGAGATTTAGATGAATGTGTTTATACAGATCAGCCAGAAGTCTTTATTGATAGTGGGAGCAGCGGGAAAGCATGTAGATTGCTTAAATCCATATATGGATTAAAGTAGGCATCAAGGAGCTGGAACATCTGTTTTGATAATGTTATCAAAGATTTTGATTTCATCAAAAATCCAGATGAACCTTGTGTTTATAAGAAAGCTGTAGGTAGAGCTGCCACATTCCTCGTATTGTACGTGGATGACATTCTTCTGATAGGAAATGATATTCCTATGCTACGGTCGGTCAAATCTTTCTTATCACTAAGGTTCTCCATGAAGGACCTGGGTGTTACCACATACATTCTGGGCATTCGGATCTATAAGGATAGATCCAAGAGGTTATTAGGATTGTCCCAAAGCAGGTACATCAACACCATCCTAAAGAGGTTTACTATGGAAGATTTCAAGCGGGGTGCCTTACCCGCTTGCCATGGAGTCACTCTCTCCAAGGACTTTTGCCTAAAGACCGATGAAGAGAGAGCTCGCATGAGCATTATACCCTATGCTTCGGCAGTAGGATCTATAATGTATGCGATGTTATGTACACGCCCAGATATAGCTTATGCACTTAGTGTAGTAAGCGGGTATCAATCCAACCCAGAGGAGAATCACTGGATAGTTGTGAAGAACATTCTTAAGTACTTGCGAAGGACTAAAGAATTGTTCTTGGTGTATGGTAATGGAGATCTCCAAATGGAGGCCTTTACCGATTCGAGCTTCTAGAGTGATAAGGACGACAGCAAATCTATCTATGGATTTGTATTCACCCTCAATGGATGGGCGGTAAGTTGGAAGAGTTTCAAACAGGATACCGTTGCAGACTCTATGATGGAAGCTGAGTACATTGCTGCGAATGATGCCGCCAAGGAAGCCGTCTGGATGAGGAAGTTCGTCTCTGAGCTAGGAGTAGTTCCAACCATTATTGATCCAATACTATTGTATTGTGATAATAATGGGGCTATGGCGTTAGCCAAGGAGCCCAGGTCCCATAAGAGGTCCAGACACATCCTGAGGCGTTTTCATTTGATCCGGGAGATTGTAGATCGCCGCGAGATCGAGATTAGGAGAGTAAACACAAAGAATAACACCGCGGATCCACTCACCAAGGCCCTCCCTCAGTCGCAACATGAGCGACTTTTTGAGATGTTGGGTATGAGATACGCCAATAACCGGCCTTAATGCAAGTGGGAGATTGTTGGATATATGTATGCCCTAGAGGCAATTATATGATAGTGGATGTATTTATACATGTGTACATATATATATATATATATATATATATACATATGACATTCTTGCTCGAAATGATAGTATGCTATCTGATTCTTCTTTATCTGACATGGTGACTTGATCATGCTTTTATTCATTTACATATGTTGATAAAGCCCTAAGGATATTTGCTTGACTACCGTGATTATGATGGAGATCATACTAGTGGGACGTCTGTAGTTTATAAGCATATCCTAAAATGTCCCTAGTCGTAGGTGTATCAAGATGGGACATCGATATACCAGAGTAGACTAGCGTATATGATACTAGACCCATATGATGGGCGATAGGTGTTCCCACATCCATTGATGTTTGACATCGAGATCATATGCGGGTGCTCAGTGGAGACTGGGTACACTGGATGGAGTCGCTGAGAACTCCTATATGGTATTATATCTATCGTCGGATAGCAGTTCTTGTTAGTTATATGTATGCCTTAGAGGCCATTACTGTACATACGATGTATATTGTAGTGGATGCTTGGACATATATAGGGAGGACTTTCTTGCTCAACATGATAGTATGCTATCCGGTTGTACTTTATCTTAACATGTACTCTGATTGTCTCTATGTTACATGTTGATAAAGCCCTTAGGATATGTACTCGACTACTGGGACTATGATGAGATCATACTAGTGGGGCCACGGTAGTCGACGAGTACATCCTATAACTGTTCCTAGTCGAGGGTGTATCGAGACAGGGCATCGATACACCAGAGTAGACTAGCGTATACGCATCTTGACCCATATGATGGGCGATGGATGATCCCATATCCATCGGTGTTTGATATCAAGGATGGGGTACGGGTGCTCAGTAGTGACTGGATACACTGGACGGACTCACCGAGAACTCCCAGATGGTATTATACCTCACGTCAGATGGCAGTTCTCTGGTGACACTGGTACAGGTTAGTCTGTAGACCCGAGATCGTCATAGAGTCTTGTGTGATTCCCACTGTGCTTTGATTTCCATCATACCACGTCCAAGAGGGCGTGCAAAAAGGTGGCTTTTAGATACAGTCTCGAATCACATGGAGGCAATGAGCGATAGGAGGGGATTCGTCTCTCCCGGTATAGGGAGTTGATGTTGCGCTATGTTCGATTGGCTATAACTGGAAATCCCTGGCCAGGGTTGCTGAGATTTACCGGTAAGTGTTATCAGTAGTTTCTCGAACTGTTATAGACCTCATATCGACATGACTTATCAAGCTACTGGGTCTGACGTTTACCACCCTTAGGCGAGATATGCGACATATCAGACGAAGAGACCGGACTGTACGGGAGTGTTACTGATTAGATTCGCAGGAGAATGTATAGGCTTGCTTGTTGATCTTCTGATCGCTCAATACCGGGGTGGCTGTTACGTTTAGCTGACCGCTTGCAGCTTGTGGGAGTTTGATATGATCATCACCTACTGCCGGCGTATTGACGATTCTTTAGAGTTCTACACAGAGGTTTCTTGACTCAGGCAAAATGGAGTACGAGCACATATGTGATATGTGCGGGACCGACAATAATACGTGTATGCGATACCGTATTAGATTCTCCCGATATAAGATATCGGCTGGGTATATGAGATATAGCCGGGTCATCGGATCAAGTGTTGATTTGATGAACTGATACAGATTATATTAGTCGGTTATTTATGAAATTACCGGATTATCGGATCAAGTGTTGATTCGATAATTTAATGTATAATTATATATTTGATATATTAAATTACATTAACTGATATAAGCTCACTAAAAGATTCTTTTTCTCACTCGGGTAATACATTGATATAAATGCGATATAAGATTGCATACCTTCTATGAGATAGTTGGTACCCCGATACCCGCTGCGAGTAAGAGTTACTCCTGGGAGAGTTTTACACATTACAATTAGCCAATCAAGTAGGTGTCTAGAAAGGTGTCAACGGGGTTAGCCACTGGGAAAATGAGGTTTACTTTAATTAGGTCCGTATGAAAGCACGGGGAAACTCTCTCAAAGTACCGGCACTGGCCGGGCTGAAAGATTGGCGAACTTGTAGAGTGTAATTAATCCCGGCTAGTCTTACCTTTTAGGGTTTGAAGGAAGATTTGACTAAAACAGTGAGAGTCATCCTGATTAGATAAATTGATAACCAATCTAATCTTGTAAAAGCACACGCTGAGTGTTTTCTTCTCTCTCTCTCTCCTGGTTACGACTATGTCACGCCTTAATCAAGATAATAATACGGATGTATTGACCGAACCCGCTTGTTATACTACGCTAGGGAACATTGGTCCCTCTCCAACTTATAATTGTTATAAGACAGAGCAGGAAATAGGGGATTACCAGAATTCCAGTGCCGCCCAAACGAAGAAAGTGCATGTTGATGCATCTTCTTCGGGTATGTTCATTACCGAGAACTGTTTCTCAATATCTTTTACGTCCTGGGTATTTGATACCGGATCAGGATCTCACATATGTAATTTGTTATATGGGCTACAGATAGGTAGAGAACTGAGAACGGGTGATAAGTTTCATGAGATAGAAATGGTGCAAGTGTTGCAGCCAAGTCTGTTGGTAGTTATCAACCTGTATTACCAGAATACATTGATTATGAACGAATGTTATTAGATACCGAACCTGATATACAACATCATATCAGTCTCTTTATAAGTAAAGAAAGGATAAAATTTTGTATTGTTGGATAATGTTTTGAACATTTCCTATATCAAGAGTTGATCGGTTCAGGCACGTTATCTAAAAGCATAGACGTTCTAAATCAAACTACAGTTCTTAATGTATAGAACACACATAAGAGGAAGAGTTCAGAAATGAACGAATCCTTCTTGAGGTATTGTAGACTAGGTCATATCAATGTGACCCGACTAGCTGAAGTTACATTTAGATGCATATTTAAATGAGTTTGAATTTACATCTTGTGAAACTTGCCGGTCATGTCACAAAGATAAGATGACCACAGCTCTGTTTATTGGAAACAGAGAAAGAGTTAGTGAACTCTTGGGATTGATACATGCTGATGTATGAGGTCCCCTGTCTACACATGCCAAGACCGGTTCTTTATACTTCATTACATTCACTATTTATCTCTCAAGATTCGGACGTATGTTCCTGTTGAAACACAAGTCTGAACCTTTTGAGATATTCACAGAATATAAGTTAGAAGTAGAGAACTAAAAACGGGTATAAGTATTATGTCCTTTGATGAGATCAGGGAGGAGAATACTTGAGCACGGAATTCCTGGACTATTCTAAAGGAGAATGAGATTCTCTCTCAACATTACTCATCCGTATACACCATAGCACGATGGTATATCGGGGCGGAGCAATAGCACCCTATATGATATGGTGTGCTTTATGATGAGTACTACTGAGTTTCCTATTTCCTTTTAGAAGTTATGCACTTGAGAAGCTGCATACCTATTGAATAGGGTTCCAATCAAATCAGTTGCCTACCACTTCATATGTGATATGGAATGGGAAGAGCCCATATCTTAAGTATGTTAAGATTTGGGGTTGTCCAACCTATGCCTAAAAGCAAAATTCGGACAAGCTCGAGGTAAAGTTAGTTCTGTGGAAGTTTGTTGGATATCCCAAGCATTCGCAAGGGAATATCTTCTACCAAACCGACGAACAAAAGATATTTTGTTTCTCAGCATGCCACCTTTGTGAAAGGGAATTTCTAGTGAATAAATTATTGGTCATGAGGTAGAACTGGAAAGAGTTCCAGCTATACAAACTGCAGCTGATGATTTGGTAGAACCAAAGGATTCAATAGTTTCCAACGAACTTTAGCCTCTCCGCCGATCTAGTAGGGTTCCTCATCCACCTAAGAGATATTTCGGTTTTCTCTATGACAGTGGGAACGAGGATTGCATCATGAGATGATCACCCAACTAGTTTCGAGCTGGCCATCAGGAATGGGACTCTGTAAGAATGGCTCGATGCTTAGCGATCTGAGATGGAATCCTTATACACCAACAAAGTATGGACTTTGGTTGCTTTATCTGAAGGGTTAAATCCCCATCAGGAGCAAGTAAGTCTTGAGAAGATTACTTGGTGTACATGGAAAAGTTGAGACTTTCAAAGCTATGCTTAAGTCCATCCAGATCCTACCTGCCACGGCTACATACCATGACTATGATATCTGGCGGTTGGGTGTCATGACTGCTTTTCTAAATGATGATTTGGAAGAGAGCGTCTATAAGTACACAGCCAGAGGGCTTCGTAGACAGTGGGAGCAGCGGAAAGGTGAGCAAGATGTTTTATGTGATAAATCAGGCATCCCGGAGTTGGAACGTCTGTTTGATGTGGTAGTCAAAGAGTTTGACTTTATCAAAATGGTAGATGAACCTTGTATATACAAAAAGGTAGTAAAGAGTATGGTGGTGATCCTCGTAGAGTACGTGGATGACATACTCTTGATAGGGAAGGAGTTTCCTATGCTACGCTCGGTCAATCTCCGCTTATGAAAAGGATTCTCCATATAGGATCAAAGTGATACCTCCTAAATCCTGGTTTTTGGATCTATGAGATAGATCTAATTGGATGTTAGGATACTCACTAGTTGTAGTGAGATGGTATCAATTGATCCTGGGGAGAATCATTGGAAAGGTTCCAGGGTGATAAGGACGACTGAATCTCAGTCGCAGGCATTGTCTTTACCCTCAGTGGAGGGACGGTATGTTGGAAGAGTTCCAAGCTAGATACCGTGACTTACTAGACGATTAAAGTCAAGATACATCGTTACCAAGGATTCTACCAAAGAGGCAGTCTGGATATATATAAGTTCATGAGATGTACTTCGTTTCTGCCATTGTGTGACAATGGAGTTGTGGCTTATGTCAAGGAACCCCCGTCCCATCAGAAATCCAGATATAATTCTTAGGCAGTATCATCTGATCATGGAGATGGTTGATCCCCAGGGAGATCGAGGTTAGGAGAGTAGACATAGAGGACAACAGCGCGGATCCACTCACAAAGGCATTTTTTCCTAGTAGAGACTCTTATGGGATGGTTGAGTATGAGATATTTCAACCACAGCTAATTGTTGGGTATGTGATACCACAACAGATGGCCCTAGTGCAAGTGGGAGATTGTTAGTTATATGTATGCCCTAGAGGCCATTACTGTACATACGATGTATATTGTAGTGGATGCTTGGACATATATAGGGAGGACTTTCTTGCTCGACATGATAGTTTGCTATCCGGTTGTACTTTATCTTAACATGTACTCTGATTGTCTCTATGTTACATGTTGATAAAGCCCTTAGGATATGTACTCAACTGCTGGGACTATGATGAGATCATACTAGTGGGGTCACGGTAGTCGATGAGTACATCCTATAACTGTTTCTAGTCGAGGGTGTATCGAGACAGGGTATCGATACACCAAAGTAAACTAGCGTATACGCATCTTAACCCATATGATGGGCGATGGATGATCCCATATCCATCTGTGTTTGACATCAAGGATGGTGTACGGGTGCTCAGTAGTGACTGGGTACACTGGACGGACTCGCCGAGAACTCCCAGATGGTATTATACCTCATGTCAGATGGCAGTTCTCTGGTGACACTGGTACAGGTTAGTCTGTAGACCTGAGATCGTCATAGAGTCTTGTGTGATTCCCACTGTGCTTTGATTTCCATCATACCACGTCCAAGAGGGCGTGCAAAAAGGTGGCTTTTGGGTACAGTCCCGAATCATATGGAGGCAATGAGCGATAGGAGGGGATGCGTCTCTCCCGGTATAGGGAGTTGATGTTGCGCTGTGTTCGATTGGCTATAACTGAAAATCCCTGACCAGGGTTACTGAGATTTACTGGTAAGTGTTATCAGTATTTTCTCGAACTGTTATAGACCTCATATCGACATGACTTATTAAGCTACTGGGTTTGATGTTTACCACCCCTAGGCGAGATATGCGACATATCAGACGAAAAGACCGGACTGTACGGGAGTGTTACTGGTTGGATTCGTAGGAGAATGTACAGGCTTGCTTGTTGATCTTCTGATCGCTCAATACCTGAGTGGCTGTTACGTTTAGCTGACCGCTTGCAGCTTGTGGGTGTTTGATATGATCATCACCTACTGCCGGCGTATTGACGATTCTTTAGAGTCCTACACAGAGGTTTCTCAACTCAGGCAAAACGGAGTACGAGCACATATGTGATATGTGCGGGACCGAGAATAATACGTGTATGCGATACCGTATTAGATTCTCCCGATATGAGATATCGACCGGGTATATGAGATATAGCCGGATCATCGGATCAAGTGTTGATTCGATGAACTGATACAGATTATATTAGTCGGTTATTTTTGAAATAGCCGGATTATCGGATCAAGTGTTGATTCGATAATTTAATGTATAATTATATATTTGATATATTAAATTACATTAACTGATATAAGCTCACTAAAAGATTCTTTTTCTCACTCGGGTAATACATTGATATAAATGCTATATATGTTAATTGTATTATTTTATTTTGTTATAATAAATATTGTATATGTGATATATAATATTGTAACATGTTAGGGTTATTAATGCAACATGTTTTGTGGAGAATAAATATGGTTAGGGTTTGGGTTAGGGTTAAGCTTTCATGAAGCTTCTTGAAGCTTTGACTTTGACTTGGATATTTTGTGATATTTTGTGATATTTGTTTAACCCAACCCAACCCTTTAACCCTAGTTATTTCTCTACAATGGTTAGCCTTCTCATTATCTACCATGGTTGCATTTCTAACCACACACTTGAATTATTCATCACAAAAGGATTCTTCTTCTTCTTCCTTGAGTTCTCGATGGAAAAGCTTTCTAGCTTTTTCATTAGTGATGAAAATGAGTGAGTTAAAGAAAACAAATGAGAGCTAAAATCTTACTTAATCATACTAATCTATCCTAGCCATTTAGATTAGGGTGTTCACTTCATTTGTGAGTGAGAGCTTATGTTAAAGAAACTTCAAGGTAGATCATCTTTGTTATCGAAGATCGGAAGCAAGGTTGCATCATTCTCTTCGTGGAGCCTCTCTAGAGTTCAGGAACTTGATGATCGCAGCGAAGGGACCACAACACGGAGCTTTAGAAGTGAAGGACCGTACTCCAAAGGTTGTAATCCCAAACTCTTAGATGTTAAAGTGTTTAACATGCTTTGTTTCGCCTAATCTCTAGTTTAAAGATCTTGGTTAGGGTTGTTCGGCACGTCTAAATTTTAAATTGGGCATGGTTGATACCTTATAGACCCTTGTGAGAGTGCCTAGTAACCCTATAGTGGTATCAGAGCCAAGCTAGAGCTTTAGGCGAAGTCTAGGCGAAGTTTAAAGTCCGATCGAATTCCGGATACCCGTAAATCCCAAGTTTCTGGAAATTTTTTCAAAATGTTGATTTTTTCGTATTAAAAATACTCAAAAAATTAAGCAGGGTATTTTAGGAAATACTGTGAAAAACGACAACACAATACCCTAAAAGTGCCGCGGAACCGCGGCATTACCCTGCTTGAGCGGTGGTTCCGCGGCCGTATAGGGGCTTCAGTGTTTTCTTTTTATACAGTAACGTCCGTAGGTATCCAAGCATGCTTCTGAGAATTTTTAATTATACTCAAGTGTTGAGTTTTCTGGGATGTATTGGGGACTCGTTGATTCGATCGGATAATTTAACTTCGTTTAAGTTTTTTCCGGATAATTTTAGAACGTGTTAAAAAGTTCGAACGGATATCAATAACTCAATTTTTCCCCTGTCGGAAAATTTTCAAAAGTTGGATTTTTTCTCAAGTTTGAAACTTTCGGAAAATCGTGCAAGTAACGCGGTGTACCCTCTAGAAGAACACAAACCTTAACTCGATTTTGTGACCGTCTGAACCGCCTCTAAACCTTAGGGTTTGGGGCAGTACGGCGTTGCCACATGTAAGGTGTTAGCTTGACCCTTCTACGGCTGGACCATTGGTACTGTGCATGTGATGGATATTTTTTGAATTCCGCTCAAGTGTTGAGCTATTTGGGAAATCTTGGGTTATTGATTATTCGATCGGAAAGTTTAACACTGTTTTTTTATCTGGAATGTGATACAATATTTGGAATCCACAGGTAGTAATAAGATAACTAATTTGAATGTTATAAATCTAGCAGTTCAGTCTCAAATGATCTGTTACCACGGGATTTTGATGTGATCAAAAGTTCGTCGCAATCACGTAGCGTACGCGGATACTCGCCGGGTAAACTTAATAGACAGCCATGCCCTAAAGCCCCGACAAAGTGACTGTAGGAGAACCCCGTCGCCAAAAGCATCCGTTCGGGTGCTCACGGCAGCGGTGTTCCGCCTTAGTGCACTTCGTCGACGGCATCTGGGGATGCGGCCGTTTACTAAAGTTTGCGACGAGCATTCGATCAGCATATCAGGAATCTTGTTGAATTTCCCGACTTGATATTGAAAAGAGTTTTCGATAATGAGACTAAAATGCGGGGTTGATAATTGTTAGGCATGCGATGTCTAAGGAATTCATTTGGTTAGGCATGCGATGTCTAAGGAGGTTGTGGATTCCAACTGTTGTAGTTTTACACTTTCTTTTCTGTGACTGTAATCGTAGTATGTGGTGTATCGCCGGCTTCGTTGCTATACATCAACGACAATCTGGATACGCATACTTGCTTACGTTGATGATATGAGATATTATGTGTTGCTGTGATATGTTATATTGGATCGTCGTGTTATGAATAGCCCAGGGTTTTATGTGAGATGAGAGTTTTTTTCTTTTTCATTCATGTAAAATCATTTGTATGTAATATTCTTTTATTGGGGCACTTCCGGGCTGAGGATGATGTCACCATTGTATATTATTTACTTTTCCGCATTAGGTAGACCCAAGGCGGGGAGCACAAGTAACCGGGTTCTAAGGTCCAGTGGGAGGCCATCTCGAGGAGTCGAGACCGGGTCTCCTAACCCTAGAATTGGCAGTGTTGCTTGCCGCTCTCGTAGGGGTTTAGGGATGTGGGTTTGGCTATTCATCGCGGCCGTGGAATCCGTGTTTTATACAGACTCGTATTAAAACACGGACATCTTAGTATATCCAATATTTCATATATGTTTTTTCTGCTGCAATGTTCTATGGTGAGATCATATTACTGCCTAGGACGTATGTTTGTATTATATATGAGATATATGTTATTTTGCAAATTTCGTTTCAAATGAGATGCTTGTGAAGCATATTAAAATGGGACTTCATTAATGAGATTAATGAAACTAAAAGAAACCTAAAGATGTTGTAGAAACTTGTCTCAAAAACAGGTAGCTTTAGTTCTTGCTTTGCATGGCGGTGTTCCTTGTAGAACATCCAGCACCTTATTCGATAAGGAAAGAGTCGAGATCCCTTCACCGGGAGTGGCCTCTTTAGCGAAATTAGCAGATGCTACAAACTCGGTTTGTCTTTTGATTGTTTCTATAGTTTTTGCTTTGCATAGTGATATTTATGAGATATCCTGCACCTTATTCGATGAGGAAAGAGCCGACGATCCCTTCACCGGTAGTGACCTCTTTAGCAAAACTAGAAAAGGCCTCAAAAACATTCCATTAAAAATCACTCGATTCTGCAACGATATCAAGTTCATTACGCTCATGGTTTTCTTAAAAACCTGCGTAGCCCTCCGTCATTTCAGATATGTACTACTTAGTATTCGTTCTGCGGTAGTTTGGCCTCCGTCAAGGCGTAGTGTATCGTAGCTAACTAGTGCTTATCTTCTAGCATACGATGCGATTGGATTAGAGTATTCGTACGACATAGTTTGGCCTCCGTCAAGGGTCATACGGGTGGGTTTAATTCAATCAGGAAATGACGGGTTGAACTTGACTAGCGGACTATGGGTAGTTTGGCCTCCGTCAAGGTCATAGGACGCTAGGGGTAAAATATTATTGGGAATTTCAAGTGTTGAAATTTGCAATGAGATTGCATACCTTCTATGAGATAGTTGGATCCCGATACCCGCTGCGAGTAAGAGTTACTCCTGGGAGAGTTTTACACATTACAATTAGCCAATCAAGTAGGTGTCTAGAAAGGTGTCAACGGGGTTAGCCCCTGGGAAAACGAGGTTTACTTTAATTTGGTCCGTGCGAAAGCACGGGGAACCTCCCTCAAAGTACCGGCACTGGCCTGGCTGAAAGATTGGTGAACTTGTAGAGTATAATTAATCCCGGCTAGTCTTACCTTTTAGGGTTTGAAGGAAGATTTGACTAAAATAGTGGGAGACATCCTGATTAGATAAATTGATAACCAATCTAATCTTGTAAAAGCGCACGCTGAGTGTTTTCTTCTCTCTCTCTCCTAGTAACGACTATGTCACGCCTTAATCAAGATAATAATACAGATGTATTGACCGAACCCGCTTGTTATACTACGCTAGGGAACTTGGTCCCGCTCCAACTTATAATTGTTATAAGACAAAGCAGGAAATAGGGGATTACCAGAATTCCCGTGCCGCCCAAACGAAGAAAGTGCATGTTGATGCATCTTCTTCGGGTATGTACATTACCGAGAACTTTTTCTCAATATCTTTTACGTCCTGGGTATTTGATACCGGATCAGGATCTCACATATGTAATTTGTTACATGGGCTACAGATAGGTAGAGAACTGAGAACGGGTGATAAGTTTCATGAGATAGAAACGGTGCAAGTGTTGCAGCCAACTCTGTTGGTAGTTATTGATTCGTATGTCAAAAACTATTTCTAAACCGCAATCAAGAACGGCATCGCTTTGCAGCTAGCCGGTGAGTACGGGTCGGTCCACAGGGATTTTGTGAATCTCCTAGTCGCGCTAACGAGTTAATTCCGAAAGGTGTTCGGAGTTGTTATTAAATCTAAAAATCTAATTATTCTATACTAATTATCTAGATCTATTCTTGCTAGGGCTAGGTTTAGGGATGGTTTTGAAATGCAAGTAAACCTCAACGCTTTCTATACCTGAATGAAGATCTGTGAGGAGTTATGGTAATTATCAATAAAGGGGATTAGATCCATTCGGGAAGGTGTTCCTTCCTCTAGGTTCTTATCCTTCCTTTAGAGATCCTTACCCTAACCTCCATAGAAAACGTGCGCAACCGGGCTTTTACACTACGGTGGCATCGTTACCTCGAAGGGTAGGATGCCGTAGGGCGCGGTATGTGCGTGTATGCATGGAGTCCTATTGTAAATATTTGGTGGGTAAGAAAGGGATGAGAGATCTCATCTCTCAAAATCCTTCCCCAAAGCTAAACCCTAAACAAGTTCCTAGGGCATGAAATTAAATCTACCTAGGGCAAAGAATTGAAATCTAAACTAGGGCAAGAAATTAAATCTACTTATAGATGCATCTCTCCAATCATCCATGCAGGTTTGTCAGATCTGAATTTCTGAATGGAAAAGAAAACACCGATGCTCTCCAAAAGGATTCTGAAATTTATTATTAAAAGGAGGCATAAAGTTTACAATGATTTAGAGTTCTATTTATAGGAAATAGAAACCCTAGGTTACATTTTGATTTGCACATCTGCTATTACAAAAATACCCCTAAGAAAAAAACCAAGTCAACGAGCTTCGCACCGCCAAAGTTTTCTGCGCCGACACGGGCCATACCCGGCCGCGGTTCCGCGGCCAAAGTAAGGGCTTGTGTGCTTCTGTTTCTTGTACTGGCTTTCTGTTGACATTTTATGACTATTTCTTGGGTTGGTTCTCAGATTGGATTCCAGGTTGCTTCCAGATCTCCACAGTGAACAATTTGCAATGGATTTTTAACCGTTCTCTTTGAGTCGATGTCTTGAATCTTGCTTTGTGAATTGTTCCTTATGTAGGCTTGATCAAGATTCTCTGTTTGTTGGTTAATGTCCACATTTTCATCGTCTTTACATCGTTTTCACTGTTTTCTGTCCAAGAACCTGTAACCTGTAACATGTAGCAGACATGCGTCAAAAGTACATGTTTATTCATAAAAAGAATAAGAATGGGGAATATAATAATGCAATATTATGGTGTGAACAAATACCCCCAAACTTATCTTTTGCTCGTCCTCGAGCAAACTTATTTTTATTCACTAAAATCCTAACCGCACTTTCGCAGGGAAACGCGATTGCACTGAGCACGTGCAACAAGTCGTTAAACCTCTAGGTGTCCCTAGTAGGAGGAGTGTTGTCTCCTGAGGGTTTTCAGCGGATTACACCCACAAAATCCTATCAATTCGGCCCATTGACTTTTGTTCTCCAATAAGGTTTTCTAACAAGGAATTCTATTATCTTTTACCCTTAAATTATCCACCCATATTCTTCACACTTCCTCATCATCTAACTTAAGATTATACATGTTATGTAGACCTACTTAGCTTTCGGCATCTCTTAAGTTTTCCTTCAAGGGTTCCATCTCCACTTAGGAATTTCTATCAACTCTATTAAAGATACAAGTTCTATTTTTCATTCCTCTCTCTTATCTAAATTCCAATCACATACCCCTACATGTGTGTATAGATCACCCCTACACTTGGAAATTCAAATCAAGCAATCATGCCCTTGTCCGTTGTCCAAAGTACTTATTAGTAGGTGAATTTTTAATTGAATTTTGCTTACACATCCTTCATGCGACCGTTAATACTTCTTGAGGTACCAACGACCGATTACAAAATGCGTTTGCACATTAAAGCATAATTCCTAGTCTTGCAACACCCAAGGCTTTCGCAGTGACTCCCAAACCAGTTGGTCTAAGGCACTAGGTGATGAAGCACCCTCGCTAAATATTTTTCTATTTTTGCAGCCTTAAGTAATCACAAAAACCAGTGTTCATTTTTTTTTATTCTTTATTCACACTTTTTTTTTCTTTTATTTTCTTCGTACTAAGGACTTTAGACAAGAGCATTTCAAGGTCTCTTCTACTATTCCAAGTTTCAAGGTGTGTGATTATGCAAATTGTAGGGTATACGTTTTCAGAATCTAGACTTAAGCTAGGAACTATTTTTCAAACTTATACTCTAATAAGAACATCAATACTTTTCCTTCGTTTCGACTTAGCCCAAGAAGTGAACCCAAAATTTGCCTATTTCTAAATAAACTACAAAAACATATACTCTCTACCGTTAAACTTTTAAGGAAGGTTATTTTTAGGGTTTTTAATTTACTAAGTCTAAGATCTAGTTGTTCCTAACCAGTTAACCTATTTGTCAAACTCAAGTCAATTAGCCAAAATTGAATACATTAATTTTTATAATTTTTTTGAAATTTTTAAATTTTTATGGGTTTTCAAATAAGTATGCAAATGCAAAAAAAATATACAAATGAATGCGAAGGAAGAAGACGTACCGAGCATATCCCTAAACTTAAACTTGACAGTGTCCTCACTGTCATACTAAACCAAGAGGGTCAAAATGTCAGCACTCCTCTGTTTATTTATTTACAATTTTTTATTATTATTATTTTTTTTAATGTTTTGAAATTTTTTTTATTTTTTTATAGAAAAAGAAAACAAAAAAATATATATACATATATACAAAGGTTCCCCCCAAACTTAAGCTTGGCCTTACACAAGCCAAAGGTTAGCACCAACCATTCAAAAATCTTATCATGGTAATGGTATAGTTGGTGCAAGAAAATGAGAAACACGCGAGACCGTGTGGAAAGAAGAATGATAGAATATGGTCTCGGTGGGGGAGAAGAAGGGCGGAAAGGAGAAAGAAGAGTCGCGCGATCTTGAGGGTGTAAATCGAGTGAATAAATTAGCGCAATATGTGATGACCGATGTGTTAAAAGTGATTGCGCTAACCTATCAACCCGTCGAGAAATGAGGTCAAATCCCTCAAGATTCGCAAGAAAACATGGGCACGCCGAACTTGGTATAGGAGATGAAAGCGTAACGGTCTCATGTACGTTCGAAACAATGGGAAAGACGAAAGGAAGTGAACTAGGGATAGTATCATTCTCACCGTAGTAAACTGTCTCGAACTTGAAAGATTCCATTAATGGTTCGAAACTACTATAATCAACCGAGTCTGATGGCTTATCTGAAAATGTAAAGGACTCAAACTCGGGCGGTGAGTCATCAACATCGTCCGAAAAAGTGAAACACTCGTAGGTGTTATCGTCTGTGAGAATTGTGTCAGATTCAAAAGAAAAGGTTTCAAGCTCACAGTCTTCAAGCGGGGTAGGAACGATGGGAAGGAAGGAGGGTGATATAATAGTCAAAGGTTCAAGAGGATGAATTGGAAAATCAGACACATCAAACAAAAATGATTCAACCTCAATATTATCCTCAAGACTCTCCTCAATACTATCCTCAATATTTAACTCATCCATGCCATTATCATCAAATTCAAGACGCATATTAGATTCGGGAGAAACATTTAATAACTCGGGATGATGATTTGAACATAAAATCTCAATTAAATCGACAGGTTCATCATCCGAAATATTCCCGGCGTCTATATCCTCAATCAAGTGAAAATCAATTTCTTTAGACACCTCCTCAAAAGCATGGATGTTTATCAATGTAGGTTCTAGAGTGGAGGTGTAAAGATCGAAAGGATTAAGTGTGGTTTCACTCGAAAGGGGTTCCTCATAATCAGGCAAATCAAACACTACAAATTCGCTCAACTCATCATTTTGGACACATGTTTGAAAATTGGAGTTGTTGGATTCAATTGGGTATGGGTAGGTTTGATTTGGAAATCCTCTCTCATTCTCACTCTATCTAGCCGCCTCCTTATACATTGAAAAATTTTGAGCTAGCGGGAAACTAGCTACAGGTTCACTAGGTTGCATAAGGGCGGCTACGGATGCTTCCATATTCCTAGTCATTTTATTTGTTGCTGCAATGTACGCCTCCAACGACTCTTCCAAACTAGACTTTGGTGGTGAGGGGATTTCGGTAAAAGATTCAAAATTGGTTGGATATGTGAAACTCCCTAATGGCTGTGTAGAAACAGTGTCTAGTGAGGGTGGGAAAGTCGGGTAGGACTGGTAGGAAGTGGGTGATTGGGCAGGGGTAGGGTCAACATGTGGATAAAAAGGTGAATAATCGTGCGGATCCCTAGAACTAGATGAGTGGAGAGGGGTGAAAGATCGACTGTGAGATTGAGCAATATGCTCAGCAATGGACATCGGCCTAGGAGTAACAGAAGCACTTGAAGAAGTGGTATCAACATATGTAGGTGGTAAAGGTTGACTTGGTTGACACAAAGTGGGTTGAAAAGTCAAACTATTTCTCCTAGACGCCTCTATTTGATCTTTCAAAGATATTTTTGGCAAGGAGGGATCGTCTTTAAATTGACCGAACAAATTGACGTACGACACAAAATTAGGTTCGGGATACCAAAGTTCGGCAAGAGATTTTTTATGTTGGGTACCCATGTTAGAAGAAGGGGAAAGGAAGAAAGTTTGTGGTGCAAGGATTTATTTGCGGCTAAAAAAAAAACTTTGCAAGTTTCTATAAAACTTTCCTTATTCTTTTTTTATTATTTATTCTTTTTCTCTTTATTAGGAAAAATTTGTTGCAAAAAGATTTTCAACACAAGATATGCAACAGCAAAATATTACTTGCAATCTAATTTCTAATTTAAGCGGGGCGCAAAAATCCTGCACAAAACTGTTATATGGAAGGAGAAAGATTTTTCAAGCCCGCAAAATTCTGCAGGCAATTCACAGAAAATATCTCAAAATTTACAGAGGAAAAATAACATGGAGCTTACGGTGCAAATTCCATCAACTGAAGACACCAAATGGCCGCGTTTCCGCGGTTAGAATAGGTATTGTGCGGTGGATCCGCGGTGAAAAAGCCGGCTCGGGTCCCCAGAAAATTTTGGTGCGACGACTCGACAAGACGGCCGTGGTTCCGCGGCCTAAGGTGGGTTTTAGCCGCGGAATCGCGGTGTGTTGGGGGCTTTGGGTCTCCAGAAAATTTTCACTATTCTGATTTTTAATTTCCCTTCTGTTTCGATATTTGGTTTTCTGTTTCACCTTCTGGAATTTTCCAGATCCGATTTTGTATATCCTGCCAAAATTTAAACAACAAAGTATCCCTTCCAAAAATAACAATATATATATATTTTTATATTTTTGATTTTTCAGATTTTTCAGATTTTTTTTAATTTTATGATTAACCCGAAATCGCGAAAAGGAAAGTTCTACGCCATCCCCGGCAATGGCGCCATTTGATTCGTATGTCAAAAATTATTTCTAAAACGCAATCAAGAACGGCGTCGCTTTGCAGCTAGCCGGTGAGTACGGATCGGTCCACAGGGATTTTGTGAATCTCCTAGTCGCGCTAACGAGTTAATTCCGAAGGGTGTTCGGAGTTGTTATTAAATCTAAAAATCTAATTATTCTATACTAATTATCTAGATCTATTCTTTCTAGGGCTAGGTTTAGGGATGGTTTGGAAATGCAAGTAAATCTCAACGCTTTCTATACCCGAATGAAGATCTGTGAGGAGTTATGGTAATTATCAATAAAGGGGATTAATCCATTCGGAAAGGTGTTCCTTCCTCTAGGTTCTTATCCTTCCTTTAGAGATCCTTACCCTAACCTCCATGGAAAACGCCCGCAACCGGGCTTTTACACTACGGTGTCATCGTTACCTCGAAGGGTAGGATGCCGTAGGGCGCGGTATGTGCGTGGATGCATGGAGTCCTATTGTAAATATTTGGTGGGTAAGAAAGGGATGAGAGATCTCATCTCTCAAAATCCTTCCCCAAAGCTAAACCCTAAACAAGTTCCTAGGGCATGAAATTAAATCTACCTAGGGCAAAGAATTGAAATCTAAACTAGGGCAAGAAATTAAATATACTTACAGATGCATCTCTCCAATCATCCATGCAGGTTTGTCAGATCTGAATTTCTGAATGGAAAAGAAAACACCGATGCTCTCCAAAAGGATTCTGAAATTTATTATTAAAAGGAGGCATAAAGTTTACAATGATTTAGAGTTCTATTTATAGGAAATAGAAACCCTAGGTTACATTTTGATTCGCACATCTGCTATTACAAAAATACCCCTAAGAAAAAAACCAAGTCAACGAGCTTC
Organism: Agapanthus africanus; assembly: GCA_030015575.1. Taxonomy (NCBI): domain Eukaryota; kingdom Viridiplantae; phylum Streptophyta; class Magnoliopsida; order Asparagales; family Amaryllidaceae; genus Agapanthus; species Agapanthus africanus. Next base: position 385,282,089 of record CM057345.1, on the reverse strand, counting down.
GCACCGCCAAAGTTTTCTGCGCCGACACGGGCCATACCCGGCCGCGGTTCCGCGGCCAAAGTCATGCTTTGGTCGTGGTTCCGCGGCCAAAGTAAGGGCTTGTGTGCTTCTGTTTCTTGTACTGGCTTTCTGTTGACTTTTTATGAATATTTCTTGGGTTGGTTCTCAGATTGGATTCCAGGTTGCTTCTAGATCTCCACAGTGAACAATTTGCAATGGATTTTTAACCGTTCTCTTTGAGTCGATGTCTTGAATCTTGCTTTGTGAATTGTTCCTTATGTAGGCTTGATCAAGATTCTCTGTTTGTTGGTTAAAGTCCACATTTTCATCGTCTTTACATCGTTTTCACTGTTTTCTGTTAAAGAACCTGTAACCTGTAACATGTAGCAGACATGCGTCAAAAGTACCTGTTTATTCATAAAAAGAATAAGAATGGGGAATATAATAATGCAATATTATGGTGTGAACAGTTATCACCATGTATTACCAGAATACATTGATTATGAACAAATGTTATTAGATACCGAACCTGATATACAACATCATATCAGTCTCTTTATAAGTAAAGAAAGGATAAAATTTTGTATTGTTGGATAATGTTTTGAACATTTCCTATATCAAGAGTTGATCGGTTCAGGAACTTTATCTAAAAGCATAGACGTTCTAAATCAAACTACAATTCTTAATGTATAGAACACACAAGAGGAAGAGTTCAGAAATGAACGAATCCTTCTTGAGGTATTATAGACTAGGTCATATCAATGTGACCCGACTAGCTGAAGTTACATTTAGATGCATATTTAAATGAGTTTGAATTTACATCTTGTAAAACTTGCCGGTCATGTCACAAAGATAAGATGACCACAGCTCTGTTTATTGGAAACAGAGAAAGAGTTAGTGAACTCTTGGGATTGATACGTGCTGATGTATGAGGTCCCCTGTCTACACATGCCAAGACCGATTCTTTATACTTCATTACATTCACTGTTTATCTCTCAAGATTCGGACGTATGTTCCTGTTGAAACACAAGTCTGAACCTTTTGAGATATTCACAGAATATAAGTTAGAAGTAGAGAACTAAAAACGGGTATAAGTATTATGTTCTTTGATGAGATCAGGGAGGAGAATACTTGAGCACGGAATTCCTGGACTATTCTAAAGGAGAATGAGATTCTCTCTCAGCATTACTCCTCCGTATACACCATAGCACGATGGTATATCGGGGCGGAGCAATAGCACCCTATGTGATATGGTGTGCTCTATGATGAGTACTACTGAGTTTCCTATTTCCTTTTGGGAGTTATGCACTTGAGAAGCTGCATACCTATTGAATAAGGTTCTAATCAAATCAGTTGCCTACCACTTCATATATGATATGGAATGGGAAGAGCCCATATCTTAAGTATGTTAAGATTTGGGGTTGTCCAACCTATGCCTAAAAGCAAAATTCGGACAAGCTCGAGGAAAAGTCAGTTCTGTGGAAGTTTGTTGGATATCCCAAGCATTCGCAAGGGAATATCTTCTACCAAACCGATGAACAAAAGATGTTTTGTTTCTCAGCATGCCACTTTTGTGAAAGGGAATTTCTTATGAATAAATTGTTGGTCATGAGGTAGAACTGGAAAGAGTTCCAGCTATACAAAGTGCAGCTGATGATTTGGTAGAACCAAAGGATTCAATGGTTTCCAACGAACCTCAGCCTCTCCGCCGATCTAGTAGGGTTTCTCACCCACTTGAGAGATATTTCAGTTTTCCCTATGACAGTGGGAGCGAGGATTGCATCATGAGATGATGACCCAACTAGTTTCGAGCTGGCCATCAGGAGTGGGACTCTGTAAGAATGGCTGGATGCTTAGCGATCTGAGATGGAATCCTTATACACCAACAAAGTATGGACTTTGGTTGCATTATCTGAAGGGTTAAATCCCCATCAGGAGCAAGTATATCTTGAGAAGATTACTTGGTGTACATGAAAAAGTTGAGACTTTCAAAGCTATGCTTAAGTCCATCCAGATCCTACCTGCCACGGATACATACGATGACTACGATATCTGGCGGTTGGGTGTCATGACTGGTTTTCTAAATGATGATTTGGAAGAGAGCGTCTATAAGTACACAGCCAGAGGGCTTCATAGACAGTGGGAGCAGCGGAAACGTGAGCAAGATGTTTTATGTGATAAATCAGGCATCCCGGAGTTGGAACGTCTGTTTTGTTGTGGTAGTCAAAGAGTTTGACTTCATCAAAATGGTAGATGAACCTTGTATATACAAAAAGGTCGTAGAGAGTATGGTGGTGATCCTCGTAGAGTACGTGGATGACATACTCTTGATAGGGAAGGAGTTTCCTATGCTACGCTCGGTCAATCTCCGCTTATCATAAGGATTCTCCATATAGGATCAAAGTGATACCTCCTAAATCCTGGGTTTTGGGTCTATGAGATAGATCTAATTGGATGTTAGGATACTCACTAGTTGTAGTGAGATGGTATTAATCGATCCTGGGGAGAATCATTGGAAAGGTTCCATGGTGATAAGGACGACTGAATGTCAGTCGCAGGCATAGTCTTTACCCTCAGTGGAGGGACGATATGTTGGAAGAGTTCCAAGCTAGATACCGTGACTAACTAGATGATTAAAGGCAAGATACATCGTTACCAAGGATGCTACCAAAGAGGCAGTCTGGATATATTTAAGTTCATGAGATGAACTTCGTTCCTGCCATTGTGTGACCATGGAGTTGTGGCTTATGTCAAGGACCCCCCGTCCCATCAGAAATCCAGATATAATTCTTAGGCAGTATCATCTGATCATGGAGATGGTTGATCCCCAGGGAGATCGAGGTTAGGAGAGTAGACACAGAGGACAACTGCGCGGATCCACTCACAAAGGCCTTTTTTCCCAGTAGAGACTTTTATGGGATGGTTGAGTATGAGATACTTCAACCACAGCTAATTGTTGGGTATGTGATACCACAACAGATGGCCCTAGTGCAAGTGGGAGATTGTTAGTTATATGTGTTAGTGTATATGCCCTAGAGGCCATTACTGTATCATACTGGTTTGTATATTACTTAATGGAAGCTTGGGATATTCACCTTGTATATACAATCTTGCTCAAAATAGTAGTATGCTACTTGGTTTGTTTCTACTTCAATGTGTACATGTGTTTATTTTATCATATCACTTATACGCATTAGTGGAGCCCTTAGGATCTTTGCTTGATTACCAGCGTTGTGATGGCAGTCACACTAGTGGGGGCTGGGTAATCTATAAGCACATCCTTATACAGGTCCCTAGTCGCAGGACTATCGAGACAGGGCATCGATACTCCGGAGTAGACTGGCGCATGCGCTTCTCATCCCAGTGTGGGAGACGGTCTGTCCCACAGCCGTCAGTACGTCGTACTTGAGATAGTATGCGGGTGCTCGTTAGGTTACGAGTACACTGGACAGGACTCGTCGGGAACTGACAAGTTGGTATTATACCTATCGTCAGTTATCAGTTCCCAGGTGACATGAGTACAGCTTAGTCCGCTGACTTGACACTGGCACTTCGCCTCGAGTGTGTTCCCACTGCACTTTGATCACTACCCTACCACGGCTCAAAGGAGTCGTGCAAACAGGTAGTGGTTGGGTGCAGTCCCGAAGCACTTGGAGGCAGTGACGGTTAGACAGGATTCGTCTCTCCCGGTATTGGGGGTTGACATCGCGCTGTGTTTAGGAGAGCCATTACACGAGTAGTCCCTGGCCAGGGCAAGCGAGATATACTGGTAGGCTTCCAGTGTTATCTCAGGGTGTTTTGGGCTTCACTCCGACACGACTTGTACCGCTATTAGGGGACTGACGTTTACCGCCCCTAGGCCCGACATGCGATGTATCAGACGAACAGACCGGACTGTACGGAGACTGTCACATTCAGACTCAGTGGGAGTTCATATGGGGTTCACCTCATCAGTCTTCTTTTCGACATCTACCTGGGGACCGTTACGCACAGCTAGTGCCGCTTGCGGTCTGTGGTTAAACCCACTGCCAGCGTAAGTGTCGAATCTTTAGAGTCCCACACAGAGGGCTATTAGCCTCTGGGCAAAACAGAGTAGAGGTCGCATGGTTTTGCGACAGGGTTCGTTCTCATCCGCGCACTTGTGCACGTTTGGAGTCCAGACAGATATTACTAGCTGGCTCTGGTTTGAGCCAGATACTGGTATACGTTTTGGGGTTGATTTTATCTCATTGTATTCATGTTCCTCGGAACAAGAATGCGGGTGTGTATGCACAGTTGATTGAGGCGGAGGAAGAGGATTTTCATTAGGGTTTCGGAACGGGTGCGTATGTATAGTTGACCGTCGTCTTTTTCCAAACCCTAATGAATTTATGTTATATCAATTAATAATATTAATTAAATGAAATTGTGTCATGGTTGGTTTTGTTGACTTGTTGACCAAGGTTGACTTGTTGACCATGGTTGATAGTTTGACCATCATCATTACATATCAAAGATGCTCTTTGATTCTAGCAAAACCATTTAATGAATGTAATGATAATGGTCATTCCAAACCTTCCATCAACTATTTCATTTTTATTATTATTGTTAATTTGATAATTCTTTTCATTTTGTTATTGTTGCAAAATGAGAAGGATATTATTCATTCTATCATAACACTTCTCTCTCCTCACTTCTTCTTCTTCCTCCTCTAGTTCAAGGAGCTCCCTTCTCATGTGTTGAGAATCCATCTCCTTGAGATAAAAACACCCTAAAGCCACTCTCTACTCACTCTAGGGTTAGAGGTTTAGCAAGCCAAAGATCCTAGTTCACTCAAAGTTCGAGAAAGAGCCCGAAGGTTGAACCCTCAGGTGGATCCATTTTTGAAGGAAGAAGGCGACGAGGAAAGCACCATCAAACCCTACAAAGGTTTCAAGAAGAAGGAGTTCAAGTTAGGTATAACCTTTTATCCGAGTAGCTAACTTTCTTTAGATTGATAGCTAGTTTAGTTTAGAAAAGATCCCGACTTTGATAGTCCATGTTGCCCTTTGCGCTAAAAATTTGATTTTTATACCGTTTCCGCCTCCCCGCAAGAACCGGGGACGGCAACGTGGACTTACAGTGGTATCAGAGCCTAACTAAACTTAAACTAGCTTAGTAGTAAAGTGTATGGAAGTTCGAACGGAAAAATCGCAAAAACCGGAAAAACAAAACCCTAACTTTCTGTTGAAAATTTTTGTGCTCTAAAATTAAAAAGTTTTACTCCTATAATCGGCTCAGGGTTTTGTAAGAACACCCACCAAAAACGATCCCCTGATTCCCTCAAACCGCCGCGGTTCCGCGGCGATAGGTATCCATTTGCCGCGGAACCGCCGCCGTTTTGACTCCTCTCGTGATCGGGTTTTGTGCAGTGTTCTTCTGGTAGGGTTTTGGGATTTTTCAGATGGTTTATTTGTGCCCAGGTTTTCCAGAAAAGAAATTTGTTTTTGGGGGCCTATAAATCCGTATTTTTATCGAACTTCATTACACTTTGACTATAATGGTTATATCTGTGATGTTTATATGTATTGAACGTCGGCTAATCGCTATATGTCGATTAGTCGGGGTTATACATATCTGTGATCTGTGTTTGATGATGGTTTGTGTATATGAATGCGTTGGACTGTCGCGGGTGAATAGCCGAGGTGGATGTGAGATGAGTGTTTCTTTTTCTTTCATTCATGTAAAATGTAAATTGATGTAATATTATTATTTGTATGGCCGCACAACCGGGTCGGGGTTGTAGCCGTCATTGTATAATTCTTTTTACTGTTTTTGCTCCTAGGATAGACCCATGGAGGGGTGCACAAACTACCGGGTATCTCGAAGTGCCGAGTGGCCTACTCACGGCGTTGAGGCAGGTTGCTCCACTTCGGGGTACTTGGCGGGTAGTTTGCCGCACCCGTAGGGGTCTTGGGTGGGGTTTTGGCTATTCACCGCGACCGTGTAATCCGCTTTTCGTTGCAGGCTCGAAAGGATTGCGGATTCCTAGTATATCCAATGTATTCATCTGTGATCTGTAATGTCTATCATTGCTATATATTAATAACTATTTAGGCATTGCTTATGTTTTACAGCCGCGCTAGCCCAGCCCCCGCTCTGTCGTTAGTTAAGTAACCTAACGGGTGATGACGGGACCCCGTGGCGAATGCGAATGGCATAAGCGTACGTCATATTTTGGTTGTTTTCTGCAATGGTAGGATTAAATGATGGGACGCATTAAAAGAACTAATGCAAGAATATCACGCATTAAAAGAACTAATGCAAGATAATAAACCAAGCTAAAGTCGTTGGAACACTTTCGAAAAACCACTCGGTTCTTTTCAAAACTAACTTTTAAATGTGGAGCTTGAGCCACTCCTTTTAAAAGCTATCTCGTTCCATCGATTATATCAAGTTCACTACGTTCACGGTTTAGCCAAAACCATTCGTAGCCCTCCGTCGTTTCACATGAATAGTCAATAGTATTCAAGCTGTGTTTGTTGGCCAAAGTCAAGGCATAGTGATTGGTAGCTATTGGGTATTCATGTGTAGCATAGATAGATGCGTTGATTTGAAACAGTCGTACTGCCTTGTTGGCCAAAGTCAAGGGTAGGTACGGGTGGATTCAAATTAACCTGGAGAATGACGGGTAGAACTTGACATGTGACTTATGATTTGTTTGCCAAAGTCAAGGTCATAAGAGCATGGGGCAAAAATCCACATCGGGAGTTTCATAAGTACTGAAACTTGCTAGATTTGCATACCATTTGGAGTGTGATGATTCTGGTAGGATTCCTTCAGTTTCGTCACACGATGATATTTGGATCCCGATCCTACTGTGAGTATATGCTACTCCTCGGGAAATTTCTCACTAAACGATCAATGCTATAAACCTAGTAGGTGCCTAAAAAGGTGTTAGCGGGGCTACGCCCCCAGGGAAAAGAGGTTCTTAAATTAAGGAACTTCGCGAAAGCGTTGGAAAACCTCCCTCGAAGTACCGACACTGGCCTGGCTGAACGGTTAAGCAAGTATTGTGCGGTGGGATTGATCCCGACTAATTCTTCCTTTATGGTTTGAGGAGGGATTCGAAAGACAGTGGGAGCCATCCTGTTTAGACAAATTAAAAACCATTCTAAACTTGCAAGAGCATCGTGCTGAGTGTTTCTTCTCTCTCTCCTAATTGCAGCGACCAATCAACATGACTGGACTTAAGTTACTTCTAGATAAAAACATACTGACAGGGCCAAACTACAAAGATTGGCTCAGGAATGTCAAGATGGCAATCACTTACGACAAGCTGGGGTATCTTCTTACCACCAAAGCTCCCTCCGTCCCAGGTCCCACCTCCAGCATCGCGGATAAGGAAATCCGTAAGACTTGGGAGATTGATTGCGCGAAGGCCAAGTGCCTCGTGCTTGCCTCTATGGACAACGAACATCAGAGGAGGCACGAGAATATGGACCTGGAATCCATATTTCTCCATACAAAAGAACTGTATGGAGAGCAGTCTCGTATCGCAAGATACGAAATATCGAAAAAGTTATTTTCGGCAAGATTGGCCGTCAGATCATCGGTAGCGGAACACGTGCTTAAGATGATTGGCTACATTGAGGAGCTCGCAGAACTTGGGACCACGTTGAAGAGTGAGCTCTATACGGACTTGATTCTCCAGTCCCTTCCTTCCACTTACACCCAGTTTATACTGAACTTCAACTTACAAGAAAAAGAAGTTGAACTTTCAGAACTCCTCAACATGCTGAGGAGCGCAGAGGGCACCCTGCAGAAAGGTAGGGAAACACCCACTTTGTTTGTAGGAGGATCTTCTTCTTCTAGGTCCAAGGCGAAAGCCAAGGGAAAGAAGAAGAAAGCCCCCGCCAAACCAACGGGCGGTGTTAGTAAAGTGGATACGAAGGGAAAGGTAAAGGCAACAAAGATAGCGGGGAAGCTTGTGGGTAAAGAAGAATGCTTCTATTGTCATAAGAGTGGACACTGGAAAAAAGATTGCAGGGCTTGGAAGGCCAGGACACAGGAACTGAAGCAGGTTGCGGCTTCAGCTTCAGGTGTGTATGTTATTGAAAACTGTCTTTCGATAAACTCTACTTCCTGGGTATTGGATACCGGATCAGGATCTCATATCTGTAATTCTTTGCAGGCGTTGAGAAACCGTAGGGTTTTGAAGGCAGGTGACATGACCCTCAGAGTTGCGAACGGAGCTAGCATGGATGCTAAAGCCGTGGGGGACTATCACCTGGGAATGTCAGATGGACATGTTTTGGTTTTACGTAATTGCTTTTTTGTACCCAACGCAACTTGTAATATCATTTCTGTATCTTTGGTTTCAAAAGAAGGTTATGAATTTGCGTTTGTAAGTAATGTTGTAAACATTCACCTTAATCAAGTTCTGATTAGGTCAGGTACACTGAGCAATGGTATATACGTATTAAACCAACCACAGATTTTCAATGTCCAGAATACACACAAAAGAAAGTCTCCAGATATTAATCAGACTTTCTTATGGCATTGTAGACTGGGTCACATCAATGAGAGAAGGTTGACTAAGTTACATACAGAAGGATATTTGGATCCGTTCGAATATCAATCATATGCCACTTGTCAATCCTGTCTCAAAGGAAAGATGACAAAGACTCCGTTCACTGGACACGGAGTAAGAGCGAGCGAGCTCTTGGGACTCGTACACAGCGACGTGTGCGGTCCAATGTCTACACATGCGCGAAGCGGTTATTCTTACTTCATTACTTTTACAGATGATTTTTCAAGGTACGGTTATGTCTTCTTGATGAAACATAAGTCCGAAGCTTTTGAAAAGTTCCAGGAATATAAGAATGAAGTAGAAAAACAAACCGGCAAAAGTATCAAGATTCTAAGATCGGATCGAGGTGGTGAATACTTGAGTGCCGAGTTCCTGAACTATTTAAAAGAGAACGGAATTCTCTCTCAGCTTACTCCTCCATACACTCCGCAACATAACGGTGTATCGGAGAGACGGAATCGAACCCTATTGGATATGGTACGGTCCATGATGAGTAACGCTGAGTTGCCACGATCTTTCTGGGGGTATGCGCTAGAATCAGCTGCATACCTTTTGAACCGAGTTCCTACTAAAACTATGCCTACCACACCATTTGAGATGTGGTGTGGGAAGAGGCCCCATCTTAATCACATTAAGACATGTGGATGTCCAGCTTTTTTCAAAAAGCAGCATGCGGACAAGCTCGAGGCACGCTCAGTACAGTGCAAGTTTGTGGGATATCCAAAGAACTCCAAGGGATATTTCTTCTACTGTGAAGAGGAACAAAAAGTTTTTGTTTCTCGTCATGCCTACTTCTTGGAAACTGAGTTTTTGGAAAACCAGATAAGTGGGAGCACAGTAGAACTGGAAGAAATTCCAGAACCACAGACTATTACTGAAAGTTTAGTGGAACCAGAAGGTTCAAAAGAACAGGACATTCCTACGCCGCTCCGCAGGAGTAGTAGGCAGTCTCATCCGCCCGAGAGATACTACGGTTTTCTCATAGACGGGGATAGAGAGGATTGCATCATAGATTATGATGAGCCTACTAGCTTCCAGCAGGCTGTTCAGAGCGTTGACTCGGTAAAATGGCTGGATGCAATGCGGACCGAAATGGAGTCCATGTACACCAACAAAGTATGGACATTGGACATTGCTCCAGATGGGGTAAAACCCGTAGGATGCAAGTGGATCTTCAAAAGGAAGATTGGTGTAGATGGACAGGTTGAGACCTATAAAGCTAGACTTTAGCAAAGGGTTTTCGTCACAGACCTGGTTTGGACTATGACGAAACCTTTTCTCCAGTGGCTATGCTGAAATCCATTCGGATCCTTCTTGCCATTGCTGCCTTCCACGATTATGAGATTTGGCAAATGGACGTAAAGACCGCTTTTCTAAATGGAAATTTAGAGGAGTGTGTCTATATGGACCAGCCAGAGGGTTTCATTCAGAGTGGGAGCAGCGGAAAGGTGTGCAAGTTGCTTAAGTCCATTTATGGACTAAAGTAGGCATCGCGGAGTTAGAACATCTGTTTTGATGAGACGGTCAAGGAATTTGGCTTTATCAAAAATCCAGATGAACCATGCATCTATAGTAGATTTGTAGCGAGAACTGTAGTATCCCTCGTTTTATACGTGGATGCCATTCTCTTAATAGGAAATGACATTCCTATGCTACAATCTGTCAAGGGATTCTTGTCACACAGGTTCTCCATGAAAGACCTGGGTGATGCCTCATACATCCTGGGGATCCGGATCCATCGTGATAGATCCAAAGGGATATTAGGACTTTCACAGTCCAGGTACATCGACACTATACTGAAGAGATTCAGTATGGAAGATTCCAAGCGCGGTAACCTACCGGCTTGTCACGGGATCACCCTCTCTGAAGAGATGTCTCCCAAGACTGATTTAGAGAGGGATCGCATGTCTATTATACCCTACGCTTCTGCGGTAGGCTCTATAATGTATGCGATGTTGTGTACCAGACCGGATGTAGCTTATGCACTTAGTGTGGTAAGCCGGTATCAGTCAAACCCTGGGGAGAAACACTGGATAGCAGTAAAGAACATTCTCAAGTACCTGAGAAGGACTAAGGAGATGCTCTTGGTGTATGGCGGAAAAGACCTCCAGATCGAGGCTTTTGCTGACTCCAGCTTCCAGAGCGACAAGGATGATTCCAAGTCCATGTCGGGTTTTGTCTTTACCCTCAATGGAGGGGCGGTGTGTTGGAAGAGTTCCAAACAGGAAACCGTTGCAGACTCGACGATGGAAGCGGAATACATCGCTGCATCTGATGCCGCAAAAGAAGCTGTCTGGATGAGGAAGTTCTTGAAAGAACTTCAGGTGGTTCCATCCATTGTTGACCCAATACCTCTGTATTGCGACAACAACGGGGCTATAGCTTTAGCGAAGGAACCCAGGTCCCATCAGAGATCCAGACACATCTTGAGGCGGTATCACCAGATCAAAGAGATCATGGATCGCAAGGAGATCGAGGTTCGGAGGGTTGCTTCAGAAGAAAACACTGCAGATCCATTCACCAAGGCCCTACCCCAGACACAGTTCGAGCGGCTGATCGAGATGATAGGTCTTCGATACGCCAGTACATGGCCTTAGTGCAAGTGGGAGATTGTTAGTGTATATGCCCTAGAGGCCATTACTGTATCATACTGGTTTGTATATTACTTAATGGAAGCTTGGGATATTCACCTTGTATATACAATCTTGCTCAAAATAGTAGTATGCTACTTGGTTTGTTTCTACTTCAATGTGTACATGTGTTTATTTTATCATATCACTTATACGCATTAGTGGAGCCCTTAGGATCTTTGCTTGATTACCAGCGTTGTGATGGCAGTCATACTAGTGGGGGCTGGGTAATCTATAAGCACATCCTTATACAGGTCCCTAGTCGCAGGACTATCGAGACAGGGCATCGATACTTCGGAGTAGACTGGCGCATGCGCTTCTCATCCCATTGTGGGAGACGGTCTGTCCCACAGCCGTCAGTACGTCGTACTTGAGATAGTATGCGGGTGCTCGTTAGGTTACGAGTACACTGGACAGGACTCATCGGGAACTGACAAGTTGGTATTATGCCTATCGTCAGTTATCAGTTCCCAGGTGACATGAGTACAGCTTAGTCCGCTGACTTGACACTGGCACTTCGCCTCGAGTGTGTTCCCACTGCACTTTAATCACTACCCTACCACGGCTCAAAGGAGTCGTGCAAACAGGTAGTGGTTGGGTGCAGTCTCGAAGCACTTGGAGGCAGTGACGGTTAGACAGGATTCGTCTCTCCCGGTATTGGGGGTTGACATCGCGCTGTGTCTAGGAGAGCCATTACACAAGTAGTCCCTGGCCAGGGCAAGCGAGATATACTGGTAGGCTTCCAGTGTTATCTCAGGGTGTTTTGGGCTTCACTCCGACACGACTTGTACCGCTATTAGGGGACTGACGTTTACCGCCCCCTAGGCCCGACATGCGATGTATCAGACGAACAGACCGGACTGTACGGAGACTGTCACATTCAGACTCAGTAGGAGTTCAGATGGGGTTCACCTCATCAGTCTTCTTATCGACATCTACCTGGGGACCGTTACGCACAGCTAGTGCCGCTTGCGGTCTGTAGTTAAACCCACTGCCAGCGTAAGTGTCGAGTCTTTAGAGTCCCACACAGAGGGCTATTCGCCTCTGGGCAAAACAGAGTAGAGGTCGCATGGTTTTGCGACAGGGTTCGTTCTCATCCGCGCACTTGTGCACGTTTGGAGTCCGGACAGATATTACTAGCTGGCTCTGGTTTGAGCCAGATACTGGTATATGTTTTGGGGTTGATTTTATCTCATTGTATTCATGTTCCTCAGAACAAGAATGCGGGTGTGTATGCACAGTTGATTGAGGCGGAGGAAGAGGATTTTCATTAGGGTTTCGGAACGGGTGCGTATGCACAGTTGACAGTCGTCTTTTTCCAAACCCTAATGAATTTATGTTATATCAATTAATAATATTAATTAAATGAAATTGTGTCATGGTTGGTTTTGTTGACTTGTTGACCAAGGTTGACTTGTTGACCATGGTTGAAAGTTTGACCATCATCATTACATATCAAAGATGCTCTTTGATTCTAGCAAAACCATTTAATGAATGTAATGATAATGGTCATTCCAAACCTTCCATCAACTATTTCATTTTTATTATTATTGTTAATTTGATAATTCTTTTCATTTTGTTATGGTTGCAAAATGAGAAGGATATTATTCATTCTATCATAACACTTCTCTCTCCTCACTTCTTCTTCTTCCTCCTCTAGTTCAAGGAGCTCCCTTCTCATGTGTTGAGAATCCATCTTCTTGAGATAAAAACACCCCAAAGCCACTCTCTACTCACTCTAGGGTTAGAGGTTTAGCAAGCCAAAGATCCTAGTTCACTCAAAGTTCGAGAAAGAGCCCGAAGGTTGAACCCTCAGGTGGATCCATCTTTGACGGAAGAAGGCGACGAGGAAAGCACCATCAAACCCTACAAAGGTTTCAAGAAGAAGGAGTTCAAGTTAGGTATAACCTTTTATTTGAGTAGCTAACTCTCTTTAGCTTGATAGCTAGTTTAGTTTAGAAAAGATCCCGACTTTGATAGTCCATGTTGCCCTTTGCGCTAAAAATTTGATTTTTATACCGTTTCCGCCTCCCCGCAAGAACCGGGGACGGCAACGTGGACTTACAATATGTATGCCCTAGAGTCCATTACTGTACATACGATGTATATTGTAGTGGATGCTTGGACATATATATGGAGGACTTTCTTGCTCGACATGATAGTTTGCTATCCGGTTGTACTTTATCTTAACATGTACTCTGATTGTCTCTATGTTACATATTGATAAAGCCCTTAGGATATGTACTCGACTACTGGGACTATGATGAGATCATACTAGCGGGGCCACGGTAGTCGACGAGTACATCCTATAGCTGTTCCTAGTCGAGGGTGTATCGAGACAGGGCATCGATACACCAGAGTAGACTAGCGTATACGCATCTTGACCCATATGATGGGCGATGGATGATCCCATATCCATCGGTATTTGACATCAAGGATGGTGTACGGGTGCTCAGTAGTGACTGGGTACACTGGACGGACTCGCCGAGAACTCCCAGATAGTATTATACCTCACGTCAGATGGCAGTTCTCTGGTGACACTGGTACAGGTTAGTCTGTAGACCCGAGATCGTCATAGAGTCTTGTGTAATTCCCACTGTGCTTTGATTTCCATCATACCACGTCCAAGAGGGCATGCAAAAAGGTGGCTTTTGGGTACAGTCCCGAATCACATGGAGGCAATGAGCGATAGGAGGGGATTCGTCTCTCCCGGTATAGAGAGTTGATGTTGCGCTGTGTTCGATTGGCTATAACTGGAAAACCCTGGCCAGGGTTGCTGAGATTTACTGGTAAGTGTTATCAGTAGTTTCTCGAACTGTTATAGACCTCATATCGACACGACTTATCAAGCTACTGGGTCTGACGTTTACCACCCCTAGGCGAGATATGCGACATATCAGACGAAGAGACCGGAGTGTACGGGAGTGTTACTGATTGGATTCGCAGGAGAATGTACAGGCTTGCTTATTGATCTTCTGATCGCTCAATACCTGGATGGCTGTTACGTTTAGCTGACCGCTTGCAGCTTGTGGGTGTTTGATATGATCATCACCTACTGCCGGCGTATTGACGATTCTTTAGAGTCCTACACTGAGGTTTCTTGACTCAGGCAAAACGGAGTACGAGCACATATGTAATATGTGCGGGACCGAGAATAATACGTGTATGCCATACCGTATTAGATTCTCCCGATATGAGATATCGGCCGGGTATATAAGATATAGCCGGGTCATCGGATCAAGTGTTGATTCGATGAACTGATACAGATTATATTAGTCAGTTATTTATGAAACAGCCGGATTATCGGATCAAGTGTTGATTCGATAATTTAATGTATAATTATATATTTGATATATTAAATTACATTAACTGATATAAGCTCACTAAAAGATTCTTCTTCTCACTCGGGTAATACATTGATATAAATGCGATATATGTTAATTGTATTATTTTATTTTGTTATAATAAATATTGTATATGTGATATATAATATTGTAACATGTTAGGGTTATTAATGCAACATGTTTTGTGGAGAATAAATATGTTTATTGTTTGGGTTGGGGTTAAGCTTTCATGAAGCTTCTTGAAGCTTTGACTTTGACTTAGATATTTTGTGATATTTGTTTAACCCAACCCAACCCTTTAACCCTAGTTATTTCTCTACAATGGTTAGCCTTCTCATTATCTACCATGGTTGCATTTCTAACCACACACTTGAATTATTCATCACAAAAGGATTCTTCTTCTTCTTCCTTGAGTTCTTGATGGAAAAGCTTTCTAGCTTTTTCATTAGTGATGAAAATGAGTGAGTTAAAGAAAACAAATGAGAGCTAAAATCCTACTTCATCATCCTAATCTATCCTAGCCATTTATATTAGGGTGTTCACTTCATTTGTGAGTGAGAGCTTGTGTTAAAGAAACTTCATGGTAGATAATCTTTGTTATCGAAGATCGGAAGCAAGGTTGCAACATTCTCTTCGTGGAGCCTCTCTAGAGTTCGGGAACTTGATGATCGCAGCGAAAGGACCACAACACGGAGCTTTAGAAGTGAAGGACCGAACTACAAAGGTAGTAATCCCAAACTCTTAGATGTTAAAGTGTTTAACATGCTTTGTTTCGCCTAATCTCTAGTTTAAAGATCATGGTTAGGGTTGTTCGGCACGTCTAAATTTTAAATAAGGCATGGTTGATGCCTTATAGACCCTTGTGAGAGTGCCTAGTAACCCTACAGTTCTCAGGTGACACTGGTACAGGTTAGTCTATAGACCCGAGATCGTCATAGGGTCTTGTGTGTTCTCCCACTGTACTTTGATTACCACCCTACCATGGCTCTACTGAGTCGTGCAAACAGGTGGCTTTTGGGTACAGTCCCGAGATACATGGAGACGATGAGCGATAGGAGGGGTTTCATCTCTCCCGATATTGGGAGTTGATGCTGTGCTGTGCTCGATTGGCTATATCAGTAAGTCCTTGGCTGGGGCGGTTGAGATTTACTGATAAATGTTATCAGTAGTTTCTCGATATGTTATAGACCATTTCATCGGCATGACTTATTGAGTTATTAAGGTCAACGTTACCATCCCTAGACTCGATATGCAGCATATCTGACGAAGAGACCGGACTGTACGGTAGTGTTGCCGGTTGGCTCGATGGGAGTTGTGACAGGTTCGCTTGTTTTCTTCTGATCGCTCAATACCCGGGTGGCCGTTACGTTTAGCTGACCTCATGCGGCTTGGGGGTGCTTGATATGATCATCACCCACTGCCGGCGTATTGACGAGTCTTAGAGTCCCACAATGGAGTTACCTAGCCCAGGCGAAACGATGTGGTGTGCATATGAGATATGCGCGGGGACCCGATTAAATGCGCGTATGTGATACCGTATATTAATCGGACGGTTTGCTATTGGTCAGGTCGTATGAGATATGACCGGATTGCTAAATCAAGTGTTGATTTAACTTTAACCATTAGCATTTTCACTTTAAACCTTTTTGTCTTTTGGTGTATGCATGCATGTATGCACATGTTTACATTGATGCACATATGGATGTGCATGCACATATACATGCATACTCATCTGTATCATGGTTGTTGATACATTTGATGGTGGCAATATAAGACTCACACCTTTATAAATATGTTGATATTTATTTTTGGAGTTAATGGAAATGGAAAAATCTATCATGGTTGATTATTTTATTCATCCACTAAACCATTTGTTAACCTTGAGTTATCTTTCCATGGCCATTATAGTTCCAAATGAAATATCTAGATATTTATTAATTAGGGTTAAGAATGAGAAGAAGAAAATATATATATTTTCTTTTCTCATTTTTATCCTAAGACTTATCATTATCTTGAGCTCTCATTTGCCATCTTCTTCTTCCTCTCTCTCTTGCTCTCTAGGTTTTGATAGTGAGTGAAGGAGTGATCAAGTTAGGGTTTTTAAGTGAGAAATCAAACTATATCATCATTCTATACTACTCTTGCCCACTAGTTTAAAGTGTTAGCTTCAACTTCATCATCTTGATAAAGTGGAGCTTTGAGCTTGGACAGAGAGGACTCCGGGTGGATCGTCGTGGACTTGGAGGATCTCAAGCAAGCTTCTTTCAACTCTTAACTAGCCAAGGAGTCTAGCGAAGGGAGCTACAAAGGTTGTATTCTCTAAACCTAGTACTTTACTGCTTGTGCATTGTGATGATTTTAGTGTTACCCTAGCTTTTCTAGTTTGATCCTTAGGATAGTTTCATTAGCACCCTCTAATTTTTAATATGGCATATGTGATGCTACCAAACCCTAGTTGTTGTGCTAAGGAAACCCTTCAGCTAGGTCGTGAGTTGGGAAATCCTCTGTAGCTAAAGCAGCTTGGATCTCTTGATCCAACCCTTGCTGAAATCGTCTAACCCTGATCTCAGCAGTCGGTATAAGATGTGCTACAAACCTGTTACGGTCTCGAGTTAGCTGTGTAGTATGTGTTAAAAGAATTGAATACCTGAGACATATTTTACCTGCTCAGCATAGTGAATTCAGCATCATACTCATCCACCGATTTGCTCCACATAGAGCCTTGTTGCAGGTGAATTAATTGCTGCTCTATATCAAAATGGGCAGTCTCGGGAAAATATTTCACGTCGAACATGTCACGAAATGTCTTCCATTCGATTGGCTGGGTAAGTCGGCTTTCTTCAGCCTTCCACCATACTGTGGTGTTGTCAGTTAGTTGCATGTTCGCAACCCTTAACCAAGCAATATCTGGCACTTGTGCTGCTGCCAGATTATCCTTAATCGACTGAGCCCATTCCTCTGTCTCCAAAGGGCTCTCTTTCCCAGAGAATTGTTTAAGGTGCAGTGCCCGGAATTGTTTCACACCGGGTGCCTCAGCTTATGGGCGATTCATTAGGATAGCAGTCTTCTGCTGCTGTCCCTCTAAGAGGCTTTTTATTACCTTAAGCAGTACTGTCTGCTCTTTGATAGGAGCCGCTACGGTAGGTTAAGTGGTAGAGGTGATGGTAGGGTGTTGCCATTCACGTTGGTGCTGGTATTGTTGGGAGAATGGATAACCTTGAAAGAAAAATATGGTTAGGATAGATTCAAGAAATATGAAATGTAAAGAATGTTTTAGTTGCTGATTCTTATAATTCTTGTGATATATTGCTTAGGTTTCCATGCAGAACTGACCCTGCATGGTAGGGTTCCATGCAGAACTGACCTTTATGGGCCACCAACAAAACCTGTGACGCCCCGCTTTCCAGTGTACAGGCAAGGAGATATGACGAGGCTCGCGACGTATTTACTCAGAAGTAAATACGTTAAGCAATATAATAAAAGTACACAAGAAAAGACAAGCGATATAAATGAACATCAACTTTTATTGATTAATCATTCTTTACAATACAACTGGAAAGTATATACAATACTGGAAAGCAATGCCTAAACAATGGCATATGAACCGAAAGTAAAAGTATGTACAGATAGACTAGAGCTCTGGGTGCTCAATGAACTGCTCCAAATTGTCCTGGCGGGGCTCTACCTCCTGAGAGTCGGGTCCTCCTGACAACATTCCAAAGAAAAAAAAAGAAAGGAATGTCGTCAGCGAACAATCGCTCGGTAAGTCCCAATATAAAGATAGATCAAGTAAAAGGAATAGATCTGGTAATTTATCTGTTTTTATTATACTAACGTAATTGTTTGTAACTTGGTACAGAATGTATCAGTGTATATGAGAGGAGTCCAACTTACTCTATGGACTAAGGCATATGGAGTATAAGGCCCCATCAAAATCAACGGGACAACGGCAATGGATATTCAGGTTAGGTGTATTATATTGACCGTCTCATTCCACTTCTAATACATTCCGTACCAGTCTACCCCTTAAAAAACCCCGTAATGTATAATATGTTGTTTGTAATGATTTGTTGTCTAAGACTTGCCGAAATCATGGTATAAGTTGTTCATGTAAACAGATAAGGATGTAAACAGATAATCATTTCATCAAGTCAAGATATATCCATGGTTCGGTTAATTCAAGTCATGTTGATGTTGTTCGTGTATAGTTCCGGTATTCATGTTCAAGTTCAAGTATAGATTGGATTCATGTTGTATTGGAGTTAAGATTGGATTGAGTTCATGCTTAGATTGTATTCGGATTAGACTGAGACTCAGATTGAGTCAGACACTTAAACAGAATTTGATTCCTGAATTAGGTTTTGGAGTTATCGGTAACTGCTGCACATGGACGGCAGGATTTGTGACTTTTTCCAAACCAATTACCATTGATAATCCCGTTTTAGTTTTCTACCTTAAATAAGCAAGCACCCACTTTTTCCGGATTCCTGACGCTCAAGAGAATTGGTCCCACTTAAACCTATATTTACTAGGGTCCTTAATGTAAATTAATATAACTTGAGGGGGTTTTATGGAAAAATAGTTTTAGTATACTTTCAAAATAAACCTCAAGTATTTATTTATCGTATTTAGGGTTTTCATGAATGTAACTTGTAAAAGTGAGGTATTCTAGTGAATAAATACCTAGTTGAATAGTTCATAGTATTTTTGTGTAAATTTGACTTGTATGGATTCTTGATGGTATTTTCATGGAAATGTAATTCTTTTCTTTTGTTTAGAAAAAAACCTGGAATTTATTATATATTTAAAATAGATGGGTTGCTAATATTTATACATAATTATTAAAAATAAAATTTATTTATTAAATAGAAAACCACGTTTTTCTTAAAAATTGTATTAAAAATTCCATCGAGATCGTATGCTCCGTAAGGAGGTCTGCATCTCGCACTACTAGTCTTGAGGATGTGCGATAACCCGCACCATCTCGATCGGGTTCCCCAAAATGGGTTGTAGAGGCATAATTGCAAGGAATGTAAATAACAAAATTTAAAGAATACGGCTTTTAATAGTTTATGGTATTTTATTGTAAAAGTCGTATTTGTCCCAAAAATATTGTAAAAAGGAATTCGTGCTATGTCATGATGCATGTTGTGAGAGGTAGGTCATTACCTCGTGAGATTTTCTAAAGGTAATATGAGCAAAAATGATAAAAGATGTCATATGTAACTTTATGGTATTTAAGCGTAAAAGTGTAATAAAAATTGTTTTACTTGGAGTTTTAATATGAAACTTGTTTCTAAATTTTAGTTAATGTTTAACAAGCAAGATATAATGATATGGTTAAGTGGTTCTTAAGAGAAAATTGAAATTTAAAAGAGAATAGTATTAAGGGTCGGTATAACTCCACTTACCGACGTGATTTGAAAAGAGAACATTTTAAGTTAAGAAGAGGAGGAGAGAAGGGGCACTTACGAGTTTAGAGAAGAGAGGGGAGGTGTAGGAATAGAGTGGTGGCTTCGTGGAGTCGCGGGGGCGGCGGAATCGTCTTGAATCGTCGCCGGAAAGTGACCTTGGCTAACTCCACTTGTACTCTTCTTTGACTTGGAAAAATTTGAGAATTTTTGACAAAAGATTTTAGAATGAAGAGAGAGAGGGTGTGGGGTTGTATTTATAGGGTAGAATTAGGGTTTTGTGAGTGAAGAGAGAATTAAAATGCATTAAAATTTGGTTTTAAAGCTTATTTTTAATTCTTTGGTTAATTGCAGGGGAAAAAAACAGACTAGGAGTCGTAGGGGTAGGCCAAGGGATTAGGGTTCAAAAATTTGGAGCATTCCCGATAGGGGAAACCGGCGGCGCCGGCCCAAACGACGATCTCGCCGCTCGTTTTAGGGATGTGGGGTCTTGGATGAATGCCACGTGTTCTACTCTGTTCATATAACATTTTCCACATGTTTGTTTTCTGTGACTTTTCATTTTTTTACGTGTATTGCATATGTAAACTTTTGGGCTTCTAAAAAGTTTAAAAGAAAAATCAGTAAAAATATATGTGGCTGATGGGATTCGAACACAGGGGCTACGTCACAGCAGTGCAAGGTTTAACCAATGAGCTACAAGTGCTTTCTTGCTATTCACAAACAAAAATAATATTTAAAGTATACTCAGTCTTGCAAATACTCCATTCAGTACATTAACTTTAAGAAAATTTTGTGCATTAAAACAGAGTCGTTACAATTAGTTTAAGGACGTTTTGTTCCATTGTTAGTTTAAAGACGTTTCGGTCCAACATTCCCGTTTTTTAGGGGAACGCGTTAATTTAGGGACATTTCGGTCCATTTTATCATTCGGTCGGAGAGTTGCATAACTCATCCCTTCCAACTCTTGTTTGCTGAGGCGCTGCTGCCTGTCATTTGTTTATATAGACACTTCACGCCTTAGACTATCTTCATCTTCTTGGACTGCTTCATCTATCATCGTGCCAATCGGGTTGTTTTACGGGAAGTACCCGGCATTTTACACGGCACCTGCCTCCTGCTCATCAATGTCGCTATCCGATACTGATGGAGCATATTCCTCATATACGAAGGAACGAGATATCACGTCATTCCTTCTGCCGAGTCTTCCTCTTTCTTAGAAGAATGAACTTGAGTTGAGGGTTTTTCCTCTCATCGTCTGATTCAAAGTGGGACATGGATTTCACATCCCTCTCATGATTTTTTGGTTCAAGTAGGATATTCCACTTGATTGCAGGACCCGCTTGCAGGTCCTTTGATATCCTTTCCGTTCTTTGAGAAGAAAGGACCATCCCACGTCGATATTCTTCCTCCAGTGAGAAATATGCCTCCTGTGTATATTTCCAGGGGGAACGAGTACCCACGCCGTCGCTATTTTGGCGACAGGTTGCTTCAGAATAGCTCATTTTTATTGAGCGTTGGAGACAAATGCCACCTTGCCTTTACTTTTCATCCATCTTCATCAAATGAGAAAGAGTCTTGACCCATCTGATCCAATCGAGCCATATTATCCATGAGTTCTTGGAAGGTCATTGGCTTGAAGAGGGCCATATATGGGAACACCTTTGAATTTGGGTCATGGGTGGCTATGAACATTCCCACAGCTGCAGCTTCATCGATGCGTTGCTCGCATTTTGACCAGAGATTTCACCATCGGGTAACATATTGAACCCAGGTCTCATTCGGTCCAACCCTTTCGTTGACCAACACCGCCACGGAACTGTGTTTATTCACACTAGCGAATCTCTGACAGAAGAGTATCTCCATCTATTCGAATGTGTTCACGGAGTCATTTAGGAGTCCCGCATACCATTCGACGGTAATGCCCGCCAGACTGCTGACGAACTTTCGGAGAAGCAATATATCACTTCCTCCAGTGTTGCCGCACAAGAATTTAAATCCTTCTTAGCTCTCTTCTTCCATCGGCTCTTCTTTCATCTAGAAGAAATGGTCCTATCCAGGCCGAATCGGGGAATCAGATGATCGTCTTCTCAAGTCTCGGGCGCGATATGCAGGCAAGGATTCCCGTTTCCTTTGTTTATGCGGAACGTCGGAAGTATATATTCTGGCGGGTACTGTATTTGATCATAGCACGCCGGATACAATCGACCAATCTCGATTGACTTATTTGATGCTTCACTCGCATAATGGACTTTGATTTGCTAAGCGATATATGCGCCCACTTTTCTTTTGGAATCATTTCCTCTTCGGCCGTTAATGAGACTTGCAGAGAATTTGAAATGTCTCCTTTGTTTTTAAGAGCAACTACCGGCTGTTCATCTTCCAGTGGTTCTTATTGAACCATCATTCCAGTCATATTCTAGATCAGTGTAGGGTTCCTTGGCACTCTAATGGAGTCTCACAAGTGATCAAACATGCCCAATTGAAATTTTACGGTGCCGAGAAACCCTAGACTACGGATCGTTAACTAGATATATAGGCGAAGCGAGCATGTAATCGAATTAAATGCTAAGGGAAAGTGACTACAACCTTTGTAGATCCGGTCCACCACTTTTTAAGCTCTGCGATGATCTCCCTCTGCTGTTCAAATCGAACCCTTGACTCTAGCATTGGCATCATCGAAGAATGGGGCGGGCTTGATCGTCGGTTCGATGCCGAAGATGATCTACGTCGAGGCATCACAAGAACAAGCTCCAACTTCACCAAGCTTTGAAAACTTGTGAAGTAAACACCCTATACAACTTGGCAAGAGGTAGAGGATGAAGAAATAGGAAGTGGGTAGACTTTAGAATTGGATTTCTCACTTGATTTCACTAGTTGCCATTGATGGTCACTAGCTTTCTTCATGGAAGAAGAAGATGATGAAGAAGAAGAAGATATGATAAGTTAATAATAAATTAGATAAAAATCAATACTTATCATACTTTCAACTATAGTTAAGTGTAGAGAAAAGACCATGGTTAAAAGGATGGTTAGGGTTAAGCATAAGAACAAAAGAGTGACTTAGTCAAAGTTTCAAGAAACTTCAACTAAAAACAAAACATTCAACCATTCATTTATCCTTTTCATTTTCCAAAATGAATAATAAGAAAGATAAATGAATAAATAATCAAAACCCTAATCATTAACTTAAACCATGGTTTGATTCTTTACACTTAACCAAGTAAGCATGTATCATCAAACATGATACAAACATGTGCACAAAACTATATCGCATATACAATGTGTACAAATCAAGTGAGAAAATCCTTTTAAAGTGAACCAATACTAGTTAACGCAAAGTAATATATCAAATATATAAATATGCACTAAATTATTAAATCAACACTTGATTTAACGATCCGGTCATATCGCATATAACCGACTAGTATCCTATGTATCGGCTTATCGAATCAATCCTTGATTCGATAACTAGGTTATATCGCATACAACCATTCGACACATTTATCGCGAGAATGAAATACGGTATCACATACACGCATTATTCTCGGTCCCGCACATATCTCATATGCGCTCCTATTTCGTTTCGCTTGAGCCAGGAAACCTCTGTGTAGGACTCTAAAGACTCGTCAATACGCCGGCAGCGGATGATGATCATATCAAACATCCACAAGCCGCAAGCGGTCTGCTAAACGTAACGGCCACCCGGGTATTGAGCGATCAGAAGATCGACGAGCAAGCCCGCTCACACTCCTGTGAATCCAACCAGTAACACTTACTGTACAGTCCGGTCTGTTCGTCTGATATGTCGCATATCTCGCCTAGGGGTGGTAAACGTCAGACCCCAGTAGCTTGATAAGTCATGCCGACTTGAGGTCCATAACATTCGTGAAACTACTGATAACTCTTACCAGTATATCACTGCAACCCTGGCCAGGGATTTCCTGTTATGGCCAGTCGAGCATAGCGCAACATCAACCCCTAATACCGGGAGAGACGAATCCCCTCCTATCGCTCATTGCCTCCATGTGAATCGGGACTGTACCCAAAAACCACCTGTTTGCACGACTCAGTAGAGCCGTGGTAGGATGGAAATCAAAGCACAGTGGGAGACACACAAGACTCTATGACGATCTCGGGTCAACAGACTAAGCTGTACCAGTGTCACCAGAGAACTGCCATCTGACGTGAGGTATAATACCATCTGGGAGTTCTCGGCGAGTCCGTTCAGTATACCCAGTCTCCACTGAGCACCTGCATACCATCTTCGATGTCAAACACCAATGGATATGGAATCATCCATCGCCCATCGCATGGGTCGAGAAGATATACGCTAGTCTACTCTGGAATATCGATGCCCCGTCTCGATATTCCCTCGACTAGGAACATTTCAAGGATGTACTCATGGACTACCCAGGCCCAACTGGTATGATCTACATCATAGTCCTGGAAGTCGAGTACACATCCTAAGGGCTTTATCAACATGTAATCAGAGAGACAGAAAGTATACATGTTAAGATAAAGTGCAACCAGATAGCGTACTATCATGTCGAGCAAGAAAGTCCTACCTATATATGTCCCAGCATCCACTACAATATACATCCAATGTACAGTAATGGCCCCTAGGGCATACATATAACTAACAATCTCCCACTTGCACTAGGGCCATCTATAGCAGTGATTGCAGTATCACATACTCAACCATCCCCTAAACGTCTCTCTTTGGGGAAAAGGCCTTCGTGAGTGGATCCGCCGTGTTGTCCTCTGAGTCTACTCTCTTAACCTCGATCACCCTGGAGATCAACTATCTCCATGATCAGGTGATGCTGCCTCAGAATATGTCTGGGTCACTGATGGGACCAGGGTTCCAGGGTCGAAGCCACACTTCCATTGTCATACAATGGCAGGAACCTGGTTCATCTTATGAACCAATATACACCCAAACTTCCTCTTTGGTAGTATCTTTAATAGCGATGTTACCAGCCTTTATCGTCTAGTTTGTCACGGTATCTAGCTTGGAACTCTTCCAACATACCGTCCCTTTACTGAGGGTAAAGACAATGCCTGTGACTGACATTCAGTCGTCTTTATCACCCTGGAACTCTTCCAGTGATTCTCCCCAGGATCGATTGATACCATCTCACTACAACTAGTGAGTATCCTAACATCCAATTAGATCTATCTCATAGATCCAAAACTTAGGATATAGTAGGTATCACTTTGATCCTATATGGAGAATCATTGTGATAAACGGAGATTGATCGAGCGTAGCATAGGAAACTCCTTCCCTAACAAGAGTATGTCATCCACGTACTCTACGAGGATCGTTACCATACTCCCTACTACCTTTTTGTTTATACAAGGTTCATCTACCATTTTGATGATGTCAACTTCTTTGACTAATCCATCAAAACAGATGTTCCAACTCCGCGATGCCTGCTTTATCCTATAAAGCATCTTGCACACGTTTCCGCTGCTCCCACTGTCTACGAGGCCCTCTGGCTGTGTTCTTATAGACGTTCTCTTCTAAATCAATATTTAGAAAAGTAGTCATGGCACCCAACCACCAGATATCGTAGTCGTGGTATGTAGCCGTGGCAAGTAGGATCTGGATGGATTTAAACATAGTCCCTGGAAAAGGTTTCATCATTATCCGTGCCTGGTTGATGACGAAAACCTTTAACAAGTCTAGCTTTGAAAGTCTCAACTTTTCCATGTACACCAAGCAATCTTCTCAAGATATACTTGCTCCTGATGGGGATTTAACCCTTCAGTTATAGCAACCAAAGTCCATACTTTGTTGGTGTATAAGGATTCCATCTCAGATCACTAAGCATCCAGCCATTCTTACAGAGTCCCTACTCTCGATGGCCTGCTCGAAACTGGTTGGGTCATCATCTCATGATGCAATCCTCACTCCCACTGTCATCGAGAAACCGAGGTATCTCTCAGGTTTGTGAGGAACCCTACCAGATCGGCGGAGAGGCTGAGGTTCGTCGGGGACTATAGAATCCTTTGGTTCTGTCAAATCATCTGCTGTAGTTTGCATAGCTGGAACCTTTCCAGTTCTACATTACAGACCTTGCCTTGATCTTGTCCGGATTTTGCTTTTGACATAGGCCGGACAATCCCAAATCTTAACTTACTTAAGAGATAGGCTTTTCCCATACCATATCTCATATGGAATGGTAGGCAGTGATCTGATTCGAACCTAATTCAATAGGTACGCAGCTTCTCAAGCGCATAACTCCCAAAAGGGAAAAAGGTAACTCAGTAGTACTCATCATAGAGCACACCTTATCATATAGGGTGTAATTGCTCCGCCCTGATACACTATCGTGCTATGGTGTATACGGAGGAGTAATGCTGAGAGAGAATCTCATTCTCCTTTAGAATAGTCCAGGAATGCTATGCACAAGTATTCTCCTCCCTGATCTCATCATAGGACATAATACTTATACCCGTATTTTGGTTCTCTACTTCCTATTTATATTCTGTGAATACCTCAAAAGGTTCGGACTTATATTTCAATAGGAATATATGACTGAATCTTGAGAGATCATCAGAGAATATAATGAAGTATAAAGAACCTGTCCTGGCATGTGTAGACTGGAGACCTTACATACATCATCATGTATCAGTCCCAAGAGTTTACTAACTCTTCCTCTGTTTCCAATGAACAGAGCTATGGTCATCTTATCTTTGTGACATGACTGGCAAGTTTCACAAGATGTAAATTCAAACTGATTTAAATATGCATCTAAAATGTAACTTCAGCCAGTCGGGTCGCATTGATATGACCTAGTCTACAATGCCTCAAGAAGAATTCGTTCATTTCTGAACTCTTCTTCCTGTGTGTGTTCAGTATACAAGGAACTGTAGTTTGATTTAGAACGTCAATGCTTTTAGATAACGTGCCTGAACCGATCAACTTTTGATATAGGAAATGTTCAAAACATTATCCATCAATACAAAATTTTATCATTTCTTTACTAATAAAGAGACTGATATGATTTTGTATATCAGGTTCGGTATCTAACAGCATTTGTTCAGAATCAATGTACTGGTAATACAAGGTGACAGTGACCAACAGACTTGGCTACAACACTTGCCCCGTTTTCTGCCTCATGAAACTTATCACCCGTTCTCAGTTTTTCTACCCTTTTGTAGCCCTATGTAACAGATTACATATCTGGGATCCTGATCCGGTATCATATACCCAGGATGCAGAGGATACTGAGAAGCGGTTCTTTGTAATGAACACACCCGAAGGAGATGCTTCATATGCACTGTCTTCGTTTGGGCGGCATAGGAATTCTGGTATTCCCCAATTTCCTGCTCTGTCTTATAACATTTATAAGTTGGAGCGGGACCAACGTTCCCCAGCTCAGTATAACAAGCGGGTTCGGTCAATACATCCATTTTATTATCTTGATTAAGGCGTGATATGGTCGCTACCAGGAGAGAGAGAGAAGAAAACACTCAGCGTGCGCTCTTGCAAGATTAGATTGGTTATATATTTTATCTAATCAGGATGGCTCCCACTGTTTTTATCAAATCTTCCTTCAAACCTTAAAAGGAAAGACTAGCCGGGATTAATTGCACTCTACAAGTTCGCCAATCTTTCAGCCAGGCCAGTGTCGGTACTTTGAGGGAGGTTCCCTGTGCTTTCGCACGGACCTAATTACAGTAAACCTCGTTTTCCCAGAGGCGTAACCCCGTTGACACCTTTCTAGACACCTACTTGATCAGCTAATTGTAAAGTGCAAAACTCTCCCAGGAGTAACAATTACTCGCAGTGGGTATCGGGATCCAACTATCATATAGAAGGTATGCAATCTCATTGCAAATTTCAACACTTGAAACTCCCGATAATGGTTTTTACCCCTAGCACCTATGACCTTGGCTAAGGTCAACAAATCATAGGTACTAGTCAAGTTCTACCCGTCATTTCGTGATTAATTAGACCCACCCACATGACCCTTGGCTAAGGTCAACAAAGCCATATGACTGTCCTAACTAATCGCATCATATGCGGTGTAGGAAGACATCACTTAGCTACCGTACACTGTGCCTTGACTATGGTCAACAAACACAGCACGAATACTAAGTACTCTACTTCCTAAAATGACGGAGGGTTGCGAATGGTTTTTGTGAAAACCTTTAACGCTTTGAACTTGATCTCGTTGCGGAATCAAATGGTTTTTAAATGGAATGTTTTTGAGGCTTTTCTAGTTTTGCTAAAGGGGTCACTCCCGGTGAAGGGATCGTCGACCCTTTCCTCGTCGAATGAGGTGCGGGATATATCATATATATCACTGTGCAAAGCGGAAACTATAGAAGCGATCAAAGACAAACCGAGGGTTGTAGCATCTGCCAGTTATTGCTAAAGGAGTCACTCCCGGTGAAGGGATTTCGGTCCTTTCCTCATCGAATAAGGTGCAGGATGTTCTATAATGAACACCGCGATGCAAAGCAAGAACTGTAGCTACCTGTTTTATTTTGAAATTCGATTCCACAACATCAATTAGGTTTATTTTCTTTCATTAATCTCATTAATGAATATCCCATCATTTAAGTCCACCTAAACATCACAGATAAATATAACGTACGCTTATGCCATCCGCATTCGCCTCGATGTCCCGTCTGCACCGTTAGGTTAGGTAACTAACGGCAGAGCGAGGCAGGGCTAGCGCGGGTGTAAAACATAAGCAACGTTTATATAATATATCGTATATACTATATACAATATCTGTCACAAAACATCACATGATCACAGATAAATCACAGCAGAAGAAACATATGAAATATTGGATATACTAGGACGTCCGTGTTTTCAATACGAGCCAGTATAAAACACGGATTCCATGGTCGTGATGAATAGCCATCCCACACCCCTAGACCCCTACGAGAGCGGCAAGCAACCCTACCAATTCTAGGGTTAGGAGACCCGGACTCGACTCCTCGAGTTGGTCTCCCACTGGACCCCAGAACCCGGTTACTTGTGCTCCCCTCCTTGGGTCTATCCTAGTGCAGAAAAGTAAATAATATACAAATGGTGACAACATCCGCAACCTGGAAGTGCCCCAATAAAAGAATATTACATACAAGTTTTTTACATGAATGAAAATGAAAAAAACACTCATCTCACATAAAAAAAACCCGGCTATTCAAACACGACGATCCAATATAACATATCCAGCAACACATAACATCACATGTCATCAACGTAAGTAAATATGCGCATCCCAATTGTCGTTGACATATAGCAACGAAACCGGCGATATCACATATTACACTTACGGTCACAGAAAAGAAAGTGTAAAACTACAACAGTTGGAATCCGCAACCTCTTTAGACATCACATGCCTAATCAAATGAATTACTCAGACATCGCATGCCTAACAATTATAAACCCCGCATTTTAGTCCCGTTATCGAAAACACTTTTCAATATCAAGTCGGGCAATTCAACAAGATTCCCGAAAAACTGATCGAATGCTCGTCGCAAACTTTAGTAGACGGCCGCACCCCCGAAACCGTCGACGAAGTGCACCAAGGCGGAACACCGCTACCGCGAGCACCCAAACGGATGCTTTCGGCGACGGGGTTCTCCTACAGTCATTTGGTCGGGGCTATGGAGTGAGGCTGTCTATTAAGTTTACCCGGCGAGTATCCGCGTACACTACGTGATTGCGACGGACTTTTGATCACATCAAAATTCCGTGGCAACCGATCATTTGAGACTAAACTACTATATTTATAACATTCATTCAGTTATCTCATAACTACTTGTGAATTCCAATTATTGTATCACATTCCGGATAAATAGAAAATGTTAAACTTTCCGATCGAACAATCGAACACCCAAGTTTTCCCGATACAGCTCAACACATGAAATAAGTCTAACAGCATTCAGTTCGTGCCTCAGTACCAACGGTCCAGCCGTAAAAGGGTCAAGCCAACGCCTCATATGTGGCACGCCGTACTGCCCCAAACCCGAAGGTTCAAAGGGCAGTTCAAGACGGTCACATAATCGAGTTAAGGTTTGTTGTCTTCTAGAGGGTCCATCGGGTTACTTGCACTACTTAGAACATCGTTAAACTATGGAAAAATCCAACAATTGGAAATTTCCCGGCAGGGGAAAAAGTGGGTATTTATATCCGGTCGAACTTTTTAACATATTCTAAAATTTATCCGGAAGAACACACTGACAAAATTAGACAATCCGATCGATACACCGAGTTCCCAATACAACCCAGAAAATGCAACTCTGGAAAAAAATATTAAATATTAAAAATCCCCAGGAAAACCAGCACAGACAACTAAGAATTACTGTGCAAAATTGGATGCACAAAACGACGAAATGGCCGCGGATCCGCCGCATGAGCATGCTCATGCCGCGGATCCGCGGCGCCTTTATGGAATCACACCCTCGAATTTTACAGTAACCCTTATATCTTCCTGCTGATTTTTCTGAATATTTTTAATCTACAAAAAACCACGTTTTTCAAAAAAGTCCGGAGTGCATTTTTCAAGTCGGGTTTTGGGTCGATCGGACTTCTGATTCCGTCGGGACTTCGCCTAAGGCTCTAGCTAGGCTCTGATACCACTGTAGGGTTCCTAGGCACCCTAGTGAGGTCTCACTAGGGTTCCTAGGCACCCTAGTGAGGTCTCACAAGTAATCATTAACTTAAACCATGGTTTGATTCTTTACACTTAACCAAGTAAGCATGTATCATCAAACATGATACAAACATGTGCACAAAACTATATCGCATATACAATGTGTACAAATCAAGTGAGAAAATCCTTTTAAAGTGAACCAATACTAGTTAACGCAAAGTAATATATCAAATATATAAATATGCACTAAATCATTAAATCAACACTTGATTTAACGATCCGGTCATATCGCATATAACCGACTAGTATCCTATGTATCGGCTTATCGAATCAATCCTTGATTCGATAACTAGGTTATATCGCATACAACCATTCGACACATTTATCGCGAGAATGAAATACGGTATCACATACACGCATTATTCTCGGTCCCGCACACATCTCATATGCGCTCCTATTTCGTTTCACTTGAGCCAGGAAACCTCTGTGTAGGACTCTAAAGACTCGTCAATACGCCGGCAGCGGATGATGATCATATCAAACATCCACAAGCCGCAAGCGGTCTGCTAAACGTAACGGCCACCCGGGTATTGAGCGATCAGAAGATCGACGAGCAAGCCCGCTCACACTCCTGTGAATCCAACCAGTAACACTTACCGTACAGTCCAGTCTGTTCGTCTGATATGTCGCATATCTCGCCTAGGGGTGGTAAACGTCAGACCCCAGTAGCTTGATAAGTCATGCCGACTTGAGGTCCATAACATTCGTGAAACTACTGATAACTCTTACCGGTATATCACTGGAACCTTGGCCAGGGATTTCCTGTTATGGCCAGTCGAGCATAGCGCAACATCAACCCCCAATACCGGGAGAGACGAATCCCCTCCTATCGCTCATTGCCTCCATGTGAATCGGGACTATACCCAAAAACCACCTGTTTGCACGACTCAGTAGAGCCGTGGTAGGATGGAAATCAAAGCACAGTGGGAGACACACAAGACTCTATGACGATCTCGGGTCAACAGACTAAGCTGTACCAGTGTCACCAGAGAACTGCCATCTGACGTGAGGTATAATACCATCTGGGAGTTCTCGGCGAGTCTGTTCAGTGTACCCAGTCTCCACTGAGCACCCGCATACCATCTTCGATGTCAAACACCAATGGATATAGGATCATCCATCGCCCATCGCATGGGTCGAGAAGATATACGCTAGTCTACTCTGGAATATCGATGCCCCGTCTCGATATTCCCTCGACTAGGAACATTTCAAGGATGTACTCATGGACTACCCAGGCCCCACTGGTATGATCTACATCATAGTCCTGGAAGTCGAGTACACATCCTAAGGGCTTTATCAACATGTAATCAGAGAGACAGAAAGTATACATGTTAAGATAAAGTGCAACCAGATAGCGTACTATCATGTCGAGCAAGAAAGTCCTACCTATATATGTCCCAGCATCCACTACAATATACATCCAATGTACAGTAATGGCCCCTAGGGCATACATATAACTAACAATCATAAGGGCCATCTGGTTCATTTTAACGAACATTTTTGTCGCTTCTTTATCTCTCTTTTATAGAGCGCGCTTTAGGAAGTCAATATCCGACTCCTTCCCTGTTCTTTCTCCAGGTGCGTCTTCGGGATTTGCCATAGAAGATGGATTAACGAGTGCTATCGCCTGAGCAAGCATCTCCTGCAGCTTTTTACGTTGTAGTTGAACCTTTGTCAGGGACCGAGTTTGAGGTCCGTGACTAGTATAAGTGTCATCTTCGTCTTTAGAGTTCACCATGTAGACTGTGTAAACTACTATGCCCCCAGGCTTGGGGCATTTGGAGCATTGACTCTCGGAGTTTGCTTCGGGCACTGGGCATTATCAGGCCTCTCTTTTTATGAGAAGCTACTTTAGGAGGAACCATTGTATCAGGAACCATCTTGGGATGAGTCCCCCTGTATTTGAAAGGGGGTTTGTCAGAATTTGGCTGACGTTTAAGGGAAGAGCCGCGGTTGGCGACTGAGTCCTGCATCTGCTTCCACACCTTATATATAGATGAGGAAAGTTCTTTTAGGGAGTGAACTGGTTTCTGCTCTCGTTAGATTTCCACGAGCTGCGGAGATTTCTTCAATACTGTGGTGGGAGAATTTTTTCTGACCCTTTATAGCAGTTCGAAGCTGTTCCCGGTTGGAGCAGCATTCATCATTATAGTTGAAGCAGGTGGAGTCAATGCTGATGGAGAACTGCCCCCAGCTTGTTTTGTACGACGCCGATATCGACGTTGACCGTTTCTTACGGCTAGAATTTGATTAGCCTCAGGAATTTGCTGAGCCTGCCCCCTGTTTTCTTCAAGAGCTTGAGTATTCTGCCCCCTGCGTCGACCATGGCCTTTGGAAGGTACCAGTTGTTTGGAGATCGATTCTATCGGCAAAGCAGAAGTTTGAAGAGCCAACCTGTGGAAGACAGACTCCTTCCGGGCTTCCTCCTTCGGCATTGAGATACCGAGGGTAGGAGGTGGGAGTATCGACCCAAAGAAAAGCCTTCTGATTTCTTGAAGAGCTGGATTGCAGATATTTGAGGCTGCAAGTGACCCATATTTGACTTCACCAGATGTAACAAAACCTGAGTTGCGATGAGTGGTGTTGGTATAGTGTCCTCAAGTCAATTATTGGATCACAGGCACGCGATTGCGATGATTGAAGGAGGACCTATACTGGTAGAACAGTCTTACTCGAGATGATAGTATGCTATCTGGTTTGTCTTTATCATCATGTATCTGCTTTAGGTGGCTTTACTGATTACTATTACATGTTGATACAGCCCATAGGATTCTTGGTTGACAACCAGCATTATGATGGCAATCATATATGTAGGAGTTGGGTGGTCTATAGGCACATCCTTAAATGTCCCTAGTCGTGGGAGTTTCGAGACTGGACATCGATACTCCAGAGTAGACTAGTGTATACGGATCGAGACCCCGACGAGGAGCGGTGGTCGGTCTCACAAGCCATTGGTGTTAGTTGGTTCACCTAAGATGTATACAGGTGCTCATTGGATTATGAGTACACCGGACGGACTCGCAGGGAACATGCTAGTTGGTATTCTACATATTGTCAGATAGCAGTTCCCTGATGACATGTGTACAGGTTAGTCTATCGACCTGATATCGTCATTTGTCTCATGTGAGTTCCCACTGTGCTTTGATTACTACCCTACCACGGTTCAAAAGAGTCATGCAAACAGGTTTTAGTTGGGTACAGTCCCGAACCACATGGAGGCAGTGAGCGGATCATCAGGGGATTCGTCTTTCCCGGTATTGGGGGTTGATGTCGCGGTGTCCACAGGTGGCCATCACCAGAAATCCTTGGCCAATGTAGTCGAGAATTACTGATTCGGATCAGTAGTTTCTCAGGTGGTGATGGGCTTCATACCGACACTAAATGTCAAGTTATTAGGGGTCTGACTTTATCTACCCCCCTAGACTCGATATGCAATACTCATAGACGAACGGACCGGACTGTGCATATATTGTCACTGTCAAGCTCAGTAGGGGTTTCAGGATGAGTTTGCTCGTCGGCCTCCCTTTCGCTCAATACCTGGGTAGCCCTTACGTACAGCTGGTGCCGCTATCGTGCTTGTGGTTAAACCCACTGCTAGCATATTGACGAGTCTTTAAAATCCCATATAGAGGGTTTCCCTGCTTCGGGTGAAACGATGTAGAGGCCGTATGGTTTTACGGCAGGGTTCGATCACATACATGTACTTATGCACGCATGATGTTCGGACGGATAATACTAGTGGGCTTTGGTTTAAGCCGGATTCTAGTATTATATTTGTTGGATTATTTTCGCCTCTTTGTATTCGTATTCTTCGGAATACGGATGCGGGTATGTATATACGGTTGAGGGGTATTCTTGTAATTTATTACAAGATTACTTTGAGAAGATTACACCTCATCATGGTTTAGACCTTTTTGGATTAAAAGGTTATTGAAGTGTAGGATGAGGTGTTTATTGCATATTTGGTGGCATGGCTAATTAGTGACCCATGGTTACTATTTTAGCATGCTTAGGGTTTTGTTTGTTGTGAGATTATGTTGACTTGAGATATTTTTGTTGACTCTAGATAATTTTGAGACTTGACATATTTATTGTGATGGCTCCATTATTTCTAATAAACTCTCACAACACAATAATAAAAAACAAGCTATTATTCATTTTCGTTTTCTTTCTCTCTTGAGTTGCTCTCAACACCTCATTCTCATGGCATCTTCGTCTTCCTATAGCTCCACCCAAACTCTCTCATGAGTTGAGAATCCTTGGGTGTCTTGAGACAAATTAATCCTTCATCACTCTCTACTTCATCTACGGTATCTAGAGTAGCGATCTAGGTGCCCTAGTTGTCTCAGATATGAGGTTGGAGCTCGTTGCATAGACTCTCGGATGGATCATCTTCGATGGAGGGAGACCGGAGATCAAGCTTGATCAAGGAATCCCCTAAGAGCTTGGGATGATGGTTGAAAACCGAAGGACACGGATCTATTCGGTATAACCATTCTAACTCCTTTGCATGTTTTTTTTATCTTGGGCTTATGGGTAGATCCGGGTAATTGGTTATGGTAGCGCCAAGTTTTATAAATTTTTGTTCCGCATTTGTTCATGGATTGATGGCCGGGGCGCTGCCGTAACCCAACAAGTGGAAGAAAACGCCATTGTAGGAAGAGACGAAACGCCGTTTCAGTATCTTATCACCCAAGGGAAAATACAAACATGTATACCGTGATTATTTGATCGTGGAAAAAAAAACACGACACACGAAGTGTAGAGTGGAAAGAGAAAAAGGTCCCACCGGGCGTACCAGAATCTGTTCACCGCCGAAAGACCAGATAGAGACGATGGGACGTCTAGCCTGAATTTGGGGGCAGATACTATTTGGACATAAGTCCTTCGGGTCTTCTTCTCCTCCTTCTTTTCTTGAGCTCCTCGAAGATCGGATCATGCTTGAAACATTGGCCTCCTCGTGTCGAAGATGATCCACCCGAGAGTATGTATTTCAAGCTCCAACCTCTAAACCGAGGTAACTAAGGTACCTAGTTTGCTAAGCTAGGTAGCCTAGAAGATGTAGAGTGTCTAATGGAGAGTTTTATCTCATATAACCCTATGGCTCACAACACATGTAAAGGTTAGGGTTTTTGAGGAAGAAGGAGGACAAAATGGAGAGAGAAAGAAAATTTGCAAATGATCAAGTCTTTTTCAAGTGAAGAATGGCTCATCTCTTTTCACTCATGAAGCATGGATTATTTTCATATAGAAAATAACAACCATGCTTCAATAGTGTATCCAAACTAATAAACAAATGCATAAGCCATGCTTCACTCCCATGCCTCCATTTTCCACCTCATTAATCTATTTCCAAAAATAGATAAACAAAATAATGAGGTGTCCCCTTTTAGAAGTATCTCTTGTGAAATTACAAGAATGCCCTCACCGTATATACATACCCGTATTCGTATTCCGAAAAATACGAATACAATGAGGTGATAACAATCCAATAATATAATACTAGGATCCGGCTTAAACCGAAGCCCACTAGTATTATCTGCCCGAACAACATCCGTGTAGCCGGTATACTTGTGTGATCGGAACCCTGCCGTAAAACCATACGGCCTCTACATTGTGTCGCCCGAAGCAGGGAAATCCTCTGTGTGGGACTCTAAAGACTCGACAGTATGCCGGAAGTGGGTTTAACCACAAGTCTGTCAGCGGTACTAGCTGCACGTAACGGCTACCCAGGTATCTGTCGATAAGAAGGCCGATGAGCAAACTCATCCGAACTCCTACTGAGCCTACCCGTGACAATCTTCATACAGTCCGGTCTGTTTGTCTAAGATACTCGCATATCGGGACTAGAGGGATGGTAACCGTCAGACCCCTAATAGCGCAATAAGTAATGCCGGGGTAAAGCCCAATACACCCTGAGAAACTACTGGAGTACTTACCAGTAAATCTCGCTTGTCCTGGCCAGGGACTTTGTGTATTGGCTTTCAGAACACAGCGCGATATCAACCCCCAATACCGGGAGAGACGAATCCTATCTAACCACTACTGCCTCCAAGTGCTTCGGGACTGCACCCAACTACTATCTATTTCCACGACTCCTTTAAGCCGTTATAGGGTAGTAATCTAAGTACAGTGGGAAGACACTCGAGACGAATGGTGATGTCAAGTCAATGGACTAATCTGTACTCATACCACCCGGGAACTGCTACATGACGATAGGTATAATACCAACCAGCAGTTCCCATCGAGTCCATCCAGTATAACTCATTACCCAATGAGCACCTATATATTATCTCCGGTACGACGTACCAATGGCTGTGGTACAGACCATCTCTCCCCTGTTGGGATGAGAAGCATATACACTAGTCTACTCCAAAATATCGATACCCCGACTCGATAATCCTACGACTAGGGATCTGTATAAGGATGTGCTTATAGACAACCCAGCTCCCACTAGTGTGACTGCCATCACAACGCTGGTAGTCAAGCAAAGATCATAAGGGCTCTACCAAAATTTATTATCGATATGCTAAAAGAAACGTATCCACATATTGAGGTAGAATCAAACCAAGTAGCATGCTACCATTTTGAGCAAGACTGTTATTATATCTATGAATATCCCAAGCTTCCAAAATGTAATATACAATCCAGTACGATACAATAATGGCCTCTAGGGTATATATCACTAACAAAACATTCCCATTTTAGGGACAAATGTTAGTTTAAGGATATTTCAGTCCAGCATTCCCATTTTTGGGGACGAATGTTAGTTTAAGAACGTTTCGGTCGAACATTCATCTTGCGCACACGTGTATTTGTTACATGGCGGAGTGTACGATGGTGACATAGAATGCGCCCAATTTGGGGAGCGATCCGATTTGAGGTTTGCACGTCAATTTGGAAGTGTATTAATGTAGGATGTATCATTCCCTATCTTGATGAAATTTTATATCAAGTTGGAATGAGAAAGGAGTTGTTGGTTGTCAGGACCCGCCACCTCTCTGAAGATGTTGAGGAATTACAACGACATATATCAGAGGTGTGGAAAGATGTACCCTTGAACCAAATCCCGTATTTGAGGGAAAAAGGGGTTGTTGTGGACCTAAGAATCGTTAGTCATATCTGAGACTAAGATTACCTTAGGAGATATGAGATGAATATCATTTTGGATATCATCAATGAGAGATCTTTAGTCATGTTTGAGACTAAGATCAGTTTGGAAATCACGAGCATATGGGCTCGGTTGATTTAAAATCAAAGAGGTTTAATCTCAGGAAACTTAGCCAATTTGGGCTGAGATTGGGTTTCTATACTACCCAGCAGTGCTAAGCACTAAGTTGCATATAGCACTCATGTGTGTTTCACGTGAGGCACTATAATAGTACTAAGCACTAGTCTTTTGTGGCACTGCACTAGTGCTAAGCACTAATTTTTTCTGTTTTCTGGCACTCACATGTGTTTCACGAGAGGCGCTCCAATAGTGCTAAGCACTAACTTTTTCCAACGCTCACGTGTGTTTCACGTGAGGCGGTATGTAACTTGGCCTTGAGTACTCACGTGTTTTTCACGTGAGACGCTGAGTTCTTTTGGAGATTTAATCTCTGTTGATATTTTTAGAGAACTTAAATCTCTGTTAATAGTATTTTGACCATTAACGATCACTAAGATCACTATTTTGAGGATCTGGGATCAAGTTCCTAAAGAACTAATTTCTTGATTTGAAGGAATTAAATTCCTAGAGTCTAAAACTCCATCTTCTTTCTTTTCAAGCTTGTTCTTTCCTGAATCTTTGATTCTCAAGAACAAGATCTTCCTGATGAGAATTAAATTCTCAACTTGTGGGAGATTTGCCTTGTGGATCTCAAATCCAGAGAAAGAACTAAGTTCTTTGAGAAGGGTTAACCCTTAGATATGGTATGATAAGTAAATGAGATATTTTGATCTCTGCTTTTTTCTTTACTTAGGGTTTTTAGAGGAAGATGATCTTTCTTCTTTATTGAGAATTAAATTCTCTGTTGTTTTTGGAACCTTTTGGAGAGCCTTCTGTATTTTTACATAAGCTTATGGGGGGTCTCCTCTCTTTTTTTTTCTTTTCCTTTTCTTTTCATCTTTTTGCTCCTATTTATAGGAGAAGGAAAAAATCAATTTGATGGGGAAATCTCTCATTGAGATCATGATTGATTTCATAATCAATCCAATTGATCTTTTAGATCAACCGGTGAATTTTATTCACCGTTGGATTTTTAATCCAAAGGCTCTCTGTTTAACAGAGGAAATTTCTTGTTTGTTTTAATAAGATTAGGAAAATATTTTCCTAAGATAGAACTTTATTCTATCAGATGATCGATGGGTAATTTTATAATCACCGTTGGATCTTTTGATCCAACCATCCTCTGTTTAATAGAGAAGATCTTTCTAGTTTGAGAAAGATCAGGGGAATATTTCCCACATAGAATATAATTCTATCAGATAGTTTAATTGGTGATATTTTGTCACAATTAGATTTTAAATCCAAGATTCTCTATTAGAGAAAGATCTTTCCATATTAGAAAGATCAAGAAAAATATTTCCCAAATAAAATTTAATTCTATCATTTGATAATTTTAAATCACCGTTGGATCTTTGATCTAACGCTCTTTGTTTAATAGAGAATATTTGATCAGGAAGATTTTTTTTTCCTAATAGAATTTAATTCTATCATTTTGATGATTTATTATCATCATTGGATCTTTGATCCAACAGCTCTGTTTAACAGAGAATGTCCTAGATTTTAGGGAAATATTTCTCACGTAGAATTTAATTCTACCCTCTTTAATTTGGGCGCTGACGCTTACGTGCTATGCACGTGGGCAACACCTAAGAATTTAATTTTTTTATAAATAGTCACACACGTGCTTTGCACGCCGGCGCTCACGTATGTTCCACGTGAGGCGCCACTATAAGATTTAATCCTAACAGAGGCTGGCGCTGGCGCTCACGTAGGAAACACATGAGGACCCAATATAAGATTTAATCATATCTGAAGCGGTATCTACATACTTTGCATGTGGGTGCACGTGTTTAACACATGAGGGTTTCCCTTTATTTTTATAAGGGAACAACAAGCTCTGAGCCAAAATTTTTTTGCAGGAACGGTTGTGGTTATAGTGAGGATGTGAGATAAATGGTTTTGCCTTCCTCCTTCCCTTGTGAATATTTAATGTGCTTAATAGTGATTGTAACTTCAAGATTGTTATGGCATTGGTTTGATATGATATTTTGATTTTATGGTTACTTGGTAACATCATCATATACCATTCTCTCCAAGTTTCCATTGTGCAATGTTAATGTTAGAATCATATTAGTGTTAAGATTGCTAAGTGTTAGTTAGGATATTTTGTTAACAAGTTGATTGGCACCCTTCTTCATTTCATATACCCTATACTATCACAAGTCACTTAGCAAGTTTAATACTAAAACCACTTTCTCTCGAATGCTAATTTGTGTATTTGTTGTTGATGTATGCTTGCTAACCCTTATACTTAGTGTTGATACTTTAACCTTGGACATACAAACGGTAAGTGAGAACAAGACGAATTCATTTCATATCTTGGTCGAATATCGGCATCTTGATGGTTTGTGCTTCGCGAACTCCTTAAAAATCCATGCTTTACGTCGGAATCAACACAAAGAGAGAACAACTCATGATCAAGGGAGCGACGAAGAAATCACCGCGATTCAACCATTCGATCCGGAGCCACGACCACGTTTTCTTAACTTTTTTTATAATTTCGTATTTTCTTAATTTTCGTGACAAAATCAATTCTTTCTCTTTGAACCTTTAACGACAACTCCAAATCACCAATTCTCTGTGGATCGACCCGTGCTTGCCGGCTCTCTACAACGCGTCATGCTTGTGCAGTTTATAAATTTAAAACGAGACCAAGCTCGCATGCACACTATTTCTAAAAACCATTTCTTTCAAAACCATAAAAAAGCGCGCGGGTGAAGTCTCAATAAATTTTTGGCATCGTTGCCGGGAAAGCGGTAGTCTTTAGAGGTTGTTATTTCTGGTTTAATTGTATATACAAACCAACAAACTAACTTTAACTAAAAATTTCAAAAACAAAGACAAACAAAACTAACTTTTCTAACTTTTGTTCTTTGTCTTCTTAATCTGTTGTCATTCTGGGTTTAATTATAAAATTTTGCATACAACAGTGGGACACTAATAGGACTAGTAGCATACAGTACAAATTTGGAGCACCAACTCATAGAGTTGGCCGCCAAAAAAATCACTTTAGCCGCAATTTGCGGCCCCATATACTCCAAGTGTTCCAAGATTTTGGTGTTTCCTTCTTTGACCTATTTTTGATCCGTTTTTATATGCAAAATTTCATAATTGTGTGTGTGCAGCTAATTAACCATATATATCGCCTTTTGCACTAAATATCGTATTTTCCGATATTTTCATATTTTAACGGAATTACGAGCAGCGATCGTGCAGAGTAAGCTTCATTTTCAATAACAAACCGTTAACAAAGTACAGTGCTAAAAATACGGGTAGTTTGACCTGCCAAGCGAACATTCAAATACTCATGGATAACTTCAACGAGGGTTTTTAAACCAAAAATCATATCGGTACGTATTTTTCTAACACTTTCTCTCAAATCCGACGCATTCCACTATTATATCTTCTGCAGGATTCTTCGCCCAATTTTCCACCAATAGAACAGAGAACTAATCTGTATTTGTTGCAGCGCTTAAGCCTAAAATGGAAAAAAATTTGCTTGACTGATTGATTTGCTTAAATTCTTTTATTGATTTGCGCATTTGCATCTTAATACGGATATTAAGAGCACAAGAACCAAACAAGATACGGTAAAGGATTTCATCTCATTTTTCCGTTGCCCACAAATCACAAAACTGCATTCTTGTATACCCACAGTAATTTTAAATTCAATTAGGACTCTGACTTTAAGGATTCGCGCTCAATAGGGCAAGTTAATTGTGTTTAGAACACCACTTAATGTTATATTGTTCACAAGGTGTCTAGGCAAGTGTTCACGGCGCAACCGCCAAAAGAGAAAGGGTTATTCTAATTAAGGAATTTCGTGAAAGCGTTGAACAACCTCCCCTTATCTCTTCACTTACCTGGTTTCATGATCCATATATCTTGAGCCCGGTTCTCAACATAATTTTACTTCGACAATCAGGTTCTTGAGCAGATCTAGTTGACTTAGCATAATATAGACTGCTAGGGGTATGATATTCTTTGTTTTTGTTATTTTGTGAGTGCTTGTTGATATGGGTGATACACGGTTCAATTCCATTTTTCATGATCCATATTCTTTTAATACACATACCCAATTCATTTGTTCAAATTGTCAAGATTCTTCCCACATTTTTGAAAATTGTCCTTTCTTAGGGGGTGGCCAACCGTCCCAGAATTTTGAGATCGATCACCCACCTAACACTCTTGAACCCAATACCACTTCAAATATAGATCAAATGATTGAAAACTTAGAGAAAGAGATCGACAAGATGAGTGTTTTAGCATCACTAACTTCATAACCCTCCCTTCCTGAAATAGTTGACATACAAAAAGGATATGATAGTGAGATGGATGCTATATTGACCGCTTTAAAGAAAGATTTATAAGTAATGATTGCATTTGAGAATCAAACAGCTTTGACGCTGGCCATGTTCATACAACAATCTGATCAATTGTTTCACGCTCAAACTCAATCATTGACTAGAATCGATGAACAAGTGAAGCATTTAGCTATGAAGATTCTAGAGAGTGAACACAATCAATTTGAAACCGATAATGTCAATAACTGTCATCTAGGAAGTCACCTAAAAGAGATAAATGATCAAACAAATTTTGATGATTTCATACATGATGATGATATGTTTGATTTGACTGAGTGTTATCAGGACAAACAAGAAAACCCTCCGAGTCAGTCCAACACTAGCTTTCAGGTACCAAATAGGCCTCCTATCACGTATGTTATTGAGGATAGTTTAACTGATATACTACTTGAAAATGAGATTCTAGCGCCGACTGATTATATCAAAGAAATTTTAGAGAAGGAAACTTGTGATTTTGATGGGTATGGTTGGGATAAATTGTTAGAAGAAATCAAGGATATGGAGCCCACAACTATAGTTTTACCAATTAAAGAAGTTTCTGACGAAACCTTAGAGTGAGAACCTACATTTTTAGATCACATGGACCTACCCATATGTGATGAGGGAGAACTTGTATTGGGAGATTTGAGCTGTAACGAGGAGAGTAGAATTGTGCAGGATTGTAGGGAGGAAGACAACCTTGAGAAACATTCTTTCATGCCGAGTTTTAAGAAGATATTTGCGGATGAACTTGATATTCTTTGTTGTTCCCCTCAGAAACACGGAGACGCGACCGCGTAGATCCGTCTCGCATAGATTTCGGGGCAGATGCTAATTGGTGCTATCCGTCCATCTCTCCGAAGATGCCAAGTTGATTTATGGCACCATGTATCGAAGGTTTAAACGGATACGGCCGATGTAGCGGACTTCGTTAGATTCTCCCTCGTTTGAAGGGTTTTTGATTGTGGGGACGCTCTTCCCTGCAGGCGCAAGCCCCTGCAGTTAATTACGCTACCGCATCGCGGTAACAACTTTTTCTTTCTCCAGATGGTCACTTCGTGTCGTGTGTGTTTGTTTTGTTTGTGGTTGCCCGTGGATTGTATACGGAGACTAATTTATGTTGTCGTCCGTAGGGTATGGATTAGTCCAAATCCGTATCTTCTTAGATTTGGGTTTGGGGTTTGGGTTTAAGGATACGTTAGTCTCATTTGAGACTAAGATCAACTTAAACGTTTGTTAAGGATACGTTAGTCTTATTTTAGACTAAGATCAACTTAACGGGATCATTTAGATCCAACGAGAGAGCATTTGGACTCTATTGTTTACTTTAGGGACATTGCGATCGATTAGTTTAAGGACATTACGGTCCAATGTTAGTTTAAGGACATCATGGTCCATGTTAGTTTAAGGACATTACGGTCCCATGTTAGTTTAAAGACATCACGGTCGAGATTAAGGACGTCATAGTCCATGAGTTTAAAGACCTCACAGTCAAGGTTAAGGACATCATAGTCCGTGAGTTTAAAGACCTCACAGTCAAGGTTAAGGACATCATAGTTCGTGAAATGTGTGGTTGTCGGGACCCATCACCTCTCTGAAGACGTTGAAGGATTACAACGACAAATATCAGCGGAGTAAAGAGATGTACCCTCGAACCAAAGTAGATTAAGTGATCTGTAGTCCAATTTGGAACTAAAATCAATTAATTAGATTATGAGCACATTGGCTCAGTTAAGTCTGAATTGAGGACTTATGGCCAACTTGGGTTAAGTCCAATTAGATTAAAAATGTTGTCCCTTTGTTGGACCATTAAATATCTGTTTAAGTTCAACCCCCCATTATTTGGCACTGCTAAACATGGGTTTTGATAACATTTTATCTTTTGTTGAGTGCTAAGCACTCATATGCCATATAGGATGTTCAATTTTGAGTAAAAAAAGAAGTCTTGCCTCAGAAGGACTTAGCCAGTTTAGGCTAGGATTGATTTGAATATAGTGTTAAATACTAAAATATATTTTATGGTCACGTGTTCCCACGTGATGCGCTGAAAGATGGTGTTAAACACTAAGAACAAAATGCTCAAAAATAGTGTTAAACACTGGAATGAGATTGGTCATGTGGGGCCATGTAAGGTCTCTGAAGGTAGGGACCAGTCTTCCTTTGTTTTGTTCTGCAAATCTGCAAATAAGGGTTAAACACTTTTAGTTTTCTGGCCATCACGTGTTGGCACGTGATGGATATCTGTGCATTGATTATTGAGGCGTTTGTTAGGGGTCACGTGGTAACACGTGAGAGCTCCCAAATTAGATTTTGCCTTTTTCTTTATTCTCTTTGTTTTGAAGGTCACGTGGGAGCACGTGAGGCATTGCCTCTGGGCTAATTCCTTCTCATTTTGGAGGGTCCTTTTTAGGGGTCACGTGGGGGCACGTGACCTAGTTCTTTTCATGCGTGGAGAT
The DNA here is from genome assembly GCA_030015575.1 of Agapanthus africanus. Classification (NCBI taxonomy): domain Eukaryota; kingdom Viridiplantae; phylum Streptophyta; class Magnoliopsida; order Asparagales; family Amaryllidaceae; genus Agapanthus; species Agapanthus africanus. The sequence continues at coordinate 385,237,399 of CM057345.1, read as the reverse complement.
CTTTCAAGTCTCTTTATTTTTTAAGAATTAAATTCTCTGTAGGGTTAAACCCTAATTTCGTTTTTAGAGGAATTAAATTCCCATACATGTGGAAGAATTAAATTCTTATGTAGGGTTAAACCCTAATTTCATTTAGAGGAATGGAATTCTTTATGAATTTAGGAGAATTGAATTCTCATATAGGGTTAAACCCTAGCTTTGTCTGTCATGGAAGAATTAAGTTCCTATAAATTTGGGAGAATTAAATTCTCATATAGGGTTGAACCCTAGTTTTATCTTGGAGGAATTAAATTCCTATAACTTTGGGAGAATTAAATTCTCATATAGGGTTGAACCCTAGTTTTATCTTGGAGGAATTAAATTCCTATAACTTTGGGAGAATTAAATTCTCAAATAGGGTTGAACCCTAGTTTTATCTTGGAGGAATTAAATTCCTATAAATTTGGGAGAATTAAATTCTCTAAACTCAATTCTCCCTCTAAGTTTTGGATTTGCATGGCAGAATCTCCCCGATGAGAATTAAATTCTCAACTTGTAGGGAGATTTGCTTCTACAGATCTTCAACCAGAGGAAGAACTAAGTTCTTTTGCAGAAGAGTTAAACTCTTAGATTGAGAATTAAATTCTCTTTTTTGCTTAATGAAGTTTTGATCCCTTTCCTCTTTCTCACCTAGGGTTTCTTTCTTGAGAATTAAATTCTCCTTTCTTTTCTCTCTGCTATTTGCTTTTGGAAAATTTCAAGATCCCAAAAATTCTATCTTCTCTTTTCTCTTCTTAGCTCCTATTTATAGGAGAAGGGAAAGAATCAATTTGTTTAGTAAATCTTTTATTGAAAGATTTTGTTTGTTTTTTGCAACTAACATGATCTTTTTAGATCACTCAGTGAATTTTATTCACCATTGGATTTTCAATCCAAAAGATATTCTGTTTGTTATTCTTGGTAAATTTTAGGGAAATCTTTCCTTGTATAAAAATCTTTCCATAAATTGGTGATTTTTAAATACCATTGGATTTTTAATCCAACGGTGCTCCACTTTACAGGGCATAGTTCTCTTTTGTTTGGAAAGATTTAAAGAAATACTTTCCTAGTTAGGATCTTTGATTTCCCTTAATTAGAATTTAATTCTATTAACTTATAAGGTTTTCAAAGCCTATCACGTGTTGGCGCGTGACCCTCCTTTATTCAGAATTAAATTCTATCTTTTAACTGGGGTAAAAAACCATCACGTGTCAGCACGTGACCCTTTGGTCACGTGTGAGCACGTGACCCTTGGTCACGTTGGGGTCTTTCCTTAGCCGTTTGTTTACCTTTTTGATTGATTAGAATTTAATTCTATAAAGAGATCACGTGTCAACACGTGACCTTTGGTCACGTGTGAACACATGATACCTCATTGAGGTGATTCATGATTTTTAATCAGGGAATAAATGCCCCCACAGCGTTGTTCTCAAGTGTCTGCACGTGAGTGCAACGCTGTCACCTTTGTGACCGTTGGATCTGCCTGGAGAATAGGGGAGATGAAACGTTTCCCATCACATCCTATAAGTGCAGGGGTCTCTTCAGAAGATCCTCCACTCTTTCATCTTCTTCCTTGTTCATTTTCTTTTGAGAATTTAATTCTCTTTCTCAGAGCTCAGTTCTCTGTTCCAAAATCCTCAGAGTTTAACTCTGTTCAAGAAAGAATCTTTTCTTTAGGTAATAGCTTTGAATGACCGAAGAACTTTCATGTATATATATAAAAAAAACTCTCTGGATTTTAAATCCACACCAAGGGGTTTTCCCTTTAAAGAACCCATCTTTCTAAGTTCTTCAGAGATGTCCAATTTTTTTTAAAGAATAAACCCCTTGTGCTAGGGTTTCTCTGATCTTTAAGGAATTGATGATGAAACTTGTCCTCCCTCTGGAATTTAATTCCACCTCCAAGAGCTTAGCCCTGCCAATTTTCTGGGAATTTAATTTCTCTGCTCAAAAGGAATTTAATTCCTCTAAAGAACCCGGTTCTTCACAGAGAACTTCTTGGGGTTTTCTTGCCCTGAGTTGTTTCTTTGCAACAAAAAGTTTCCAAAGAGATCCTTCATGATTTGCATGGAGTTCTGCAGTGGGTGTTCTCCTTAGGGAATGTGTAGAGTTGTTTGAAATCCACTATTCATTTAGACAAGCATTCTTCTTGATTGGTTTATCCATTAAATTCTCACTGATCTTTATTTCAGATACTATGGCTGCCCATTTGTATGATCTTGATGAGATCATTTCTTACGGAGACATTCGTGCACTGGGCCGCAGCCAGAACCAGGAGTTCACCAACGCTCAATGTGCTGAGATCATAAGCCGCTTCAACGAGTACAACGGTCGACTACTCCCCCGTCGCTCTTCTCTTTTGAAACTCATTATGAGGGCGATCTGGGAAGCGCTTCCTTTATTTTATGCAGGCATGCCGCTTAAGGCTTTGGATGATGCCGAAGATAAGGTACACTCAGTGTATCTGATAGGCCTAATCTCCAAGGAAAGGAGAAACAATCTTGTCGATATCCTGCATCAGGCTTTCCAACAGGCGGCGATACTCTCTTCCTATCGGAGGGTGGAGGACATCAGCGAAGATCCCGATGCTTGCGAGCGCGAGAGGAAGCACACGAGAATGGCCAGGGAGGCCAGAAACATTTTAGACGGCCTTACTTTTGAATTTCTCAATCCGTGTCCCGGATTCGATGTCTTACCATTGTAAATGTTTCCTTTTATTTTTGTATGAACTTTTAAAGTATGGATGATAAGTTTTTCCTTTCCCTTTGGTGTTCGTATGCTTTCCTTCATGCCATTTTGTCATATCGTTGTTGCTGCTCACGTGTTTGGCATGTGAGGCATTGTTGGGGATTTCAATCTCACATCGGTACTCATTCACGTGTTATTCACGTGCGATATTGTTTTACTTTTCAATGCATGTCACGGTTGGTGCTCACGTGCTCTACACGTGAGGCCCCATTGATGGGGTTGTTTAATTTCCCACGCAACTTTTTCTGTGTAAGACATTGAATGCAGAGGGGGGGCTTTGGAAATAATCCCACCTCTTTGATTTCCAATGCCTTTCCCCCTTTTCTTTTGCCTTGGAAATGGTTCCATCCTGCAATATTTTCTGTGTGCAGCATTTAATGCTCCCCTTTATAACTTGAAGCCATAGTTTTCCTTCTCTCTTCACAGAGAACTCCAACTACAACTTAGAGTGACTTATCTTGATAAAAAACAATTAAGTGCTATGGCTTGCAACTGCCCCCATGCTCGTCGACAACCATGGGAGGTACCCATTGAGGAGATGATTCCTCATTTTTCCGCGCGACTAGTGGATCCTCTGCTCACCGATGCCGAGTGTGACGCTGTGATATATGAACTTCTGATCTGAAAGGGGTCCCCTCTTCCAATGGGATCGACTTGGCTCCGGATGATTCTATTTTCCGTGCTCGCTGACATCCCTCCTCACCCAGCTGAGATGACCCTGGCGATGATTGATGCGGCTGAAGACAAGCTCGAGTGTTTTTATGAGGCGTGGATGATTACTCAGGCTCTGAAAGATTGCTTGGTTCACCTGTTGGGCCAGATAAGAGCTCGACGGGCTATTATGTCTGCTTTTGGGGATGAACATGGCGCCAATCAGTGGGGAGCCACTCCTCGTGAAAATCGTCGTTTCGATGTGCTGGAGAAGGCGGCGAGGGAGTTAGAAAATTTTGTACTCTGTTTTGTTAACCCTTGTGCCACTGATACCTTGTTTGGTGATCTTTTCCCTGAAGGGTTACCTTAGCGCCCCGGCCAACTCCCGTGGCCAAATGCGGAACAAAATTTTCTTGCGAACAAAACTTGGCGCTAGACTAAACCCTAAAACCGGATCTTTCCATAAAACTAACTAGCTACACTAGGAGAGCTATCTACTATGATGAGGAATTCTTACCAAACGAAACAAGTCCTTCGGTCTTCGTTCTTCATCCTTATCTCCTACTAGCCACCTTGAACTTGCTTGATCTTCTTTCCTTGCTCCGTCGGTCCTCCGGGATCGAGCTTGTTCTCCAGCCTTCCTTGGTCCTTGATGATCCACCCGGGGAATATGATCCATGGCTCTAGCTCCTAACCAAATAGCTATAAGGAGCAACTAGAGAACTTGGGTTGCTAAACCAAGTAGTCTAGGATGTAGTGGAGGGTGTCTAAGTGTTTTCTATCTCTTTTCTAACCTCTTCACTTGTTTCTCAACACATGAGAATGTTAGTGAAGAGGAAGAAGATGAAGATGGAAGAAAGCAAGAGGAGGGAGGAACTCAAGAAAAATGAGAGCTCAAAGCGAAATGAAGCATGAAGTGAGAGAAAATCACACCCCTTGGTTTTGTGTGTGAATTCTTTCAATAAACAATTAACAACCATGCTTCAATAGTAACTCCAAATGAATTATAAATTCATTTGTGAATTATTAAAGTATGGTCATCACCATTCCTCCCATACCTTTTACTTTACACCTCATTTCCAATTATCAAATAAAAGGAAAATACATAATGAGGTGGCCACCTTCTAGAAGGAAATCTATAGTAAATACGGATTTCGGTCTATTGTACAAATATACCGGCAATCAGATAAAAATCCGAACGCCCAAAAGAGATAGAATAACACGAAGAACGTAATACTAGAATATATATATCGAAATACATATATGTAAATTATTAAATCAATACCTGATTTAATAATCCGGCTCAAATCCGAGCCGGCTAGTATTATAAACTGTCCGATCGAAAATCCGAGTACCAAGTACATCAATCGATCGAACCCTGCACGTATCCAATACGGCTACTACACTTTTTTGCCTGGATCAGGGAAACCCTCTGTGTGGGACTCTAAAGACTCGACAGTACTCTGGCAGTGGGATTAACCACAAGCACGTCAGCGGCACTAGCTGTACGTAACGGCTGCCCAAGTACCTGTCGAAAAGGAAGGCTGACGAGCAAACTCATCCGGATCTCCTACTGAGCCTATCCGTGACAATATCCGTACAGTCCGGTCTCTTCGTCAAAGAGTATCGCAAACCGGGTCTAGGGGATGGTGAACGTCAGACCCTAATAACCTGATAAGTCATACCGATATGGCTCAGGACCAATCTGAGAAACTACTGATCAACCTATCAGTAAATCCCAAGTGCCTTGGCCAAGATCTTATGGCCCTGACCAATCGAATCACAGTACGATATCAACTCCCTATACCGAGAGAGACGAATCCTCGACAATCGCCCACTGCCTCTATGTGGCTCGGGACTGACCCCAACCAAAACCTGTTTGCACGACTTAGTAGAGCCGTAGTAGGGTAGTGATCAAAGTTCAGTGGGAACTCACATGAGACAAATGCCGATCTCGGGTCCAAGGACTAACCTGTACACATGTCACCTGAGAACTTTCATCTGACGATAGGTATAGTACCATATGGAAGTTCTCGGCGAGTCGGTCCAGTGTACTCACCCCAGTGAGCACCTGTATACGATCTTGGGTATATCAGACCAATGGCTGCGGGACCAACCATCCCCCGACAGGGGTAGAAACGTATACACTAGTCTACTCTGGAGTATCAATGCCCAGTCTCGATACTCACGTGACTAGGGACCATTTAAGGATGTGCTTGTGGACTACCCTACTCCCACAAGTATGATCGCCATCACAACGCAGGTAGTCAAGCAAGATCCTAGGGGCTTTATCAACATGTAACCGCAATATGTAATAACGAGTATAACATATGCTATGTTAAGATAAAGTCAAACCACAATAGTATACTACCGTATCGAGTCTTTATCAATATGTGCAAACTAGATATAACAACAATAAATACACATATCCTGACAAAGACAAGTCGAATAATATACTATAAAACTAAGCAAGATTGTTTTGTACATACATATGCCTAGTATCTATATGTATACATATACAATACTGGCCTCTAGGGCATATACATCCAACAATCTCCCACTTGCACTAAAGGCCAGTGATTAGCGTACCGAATACCCAACGTCTGCTCTAACGCCAGCTGCTGGCGTACCGCATACCCAACATCCCAAAAAGTCGCTCGAACTGTGCTTGAGGGGGGGCCTTTGTAAATGGATCCGCCGTGTTCTCTTTCGTATCCACTCTCCGGACCTCGATCTCCTGGCGATCTATGATCTCCCTGATCAGGTGATACCGCCTTAAGATGTGCCTGGATTTCTGATGGAACCGTGGTTCCTTCGCTAAAGTTATATCCCCATTGTTATCACAATACACTGGTATTGGATCAACAATGGACGGAACTACCTGAAGTTCAGCTATGAACTTCTTCATCCAGACCGCCTCTTTTGCGGCATCGCTTGCAGCAATATATTCAGCCTCCATCGTCGATTCTGCGATGGTATCCTGTTTGGAACTTTTCCAACATACCGCCCATCCGTTGAGGGTAAACACAAAACCCGAGACAGACTTGCTATCATCCTTGTCACTCTGGAAGCTTGAGTCGGTAAAGGACTCGACCCTGAGGTCTCCATTACCGTAAATCAGGAACATCTCCTTGGTCCTTCTCAGGTACTTGAGAATGTTGTTTACTGCTGTCCAGTGGTCCTCACCTGGGTCCAACTGATACCGGCTCACCACGCTTAGCGCGTAAGCTACATCTGGTCTTGTACATAGCATCACATACATTATAGATCCTACCGCCGAAGCGTAGGGTATGTTGGGAGACATCTCCTTGGAGAGGGTGATTCCTTGCAATGCGGGTATGTTACCGCGCTTGGAATCTTCCATACTAAATCTCTTTAGTACGGTCTCTATGTACCTGGGCTGTGAAAGTCCCAGTAGTTTTTTGGATCTATCTCTGTAGATCTTGATCCCCAGAATGTATGAGGCATCACCTAGGTCTTTCATCGAGAACCTTTGTGATAAGAATAGCTTGACCGATTGTAGCATAGGAATGTCATTTCCTATCAAAAGAATGTCGTCCATGTACAAGACTAGGAAAACGACAGTTCATCCTACAATCTTCTTATAAATACATGGCTCATCTTCCTTCTTGATGAAGTCAAAGTCCTTGACTGTCTCATCAAAACAGATGTTCCAGCTCCGCGATACTTGCTTCAATCCATAAATGGATTTGAGCAGCTTGCACACCTTCCCGCTGCTCCCATTGTCCACAAAACCTTCTGGCTGATCCATGTAAACGCACTCTTCTAAACTTCCGTTTAGAAAAGCCGTTTTTATGTCCATCTGTCAGATCTCATAGTCATGGAAGGCAGCAATGGCAAGCAGGATCCTAATGGATTTGAGCATAGCCACTGGAGAAAAGGTTTCGTCATAGTCCACTATTGGTCTTTGACGAAAACCTTTTGCAACGAGTCTAGCCTTATAGGTTTCCATCTGCCCATCTACACCAAGTTTCTTCTTGTAGATCCATTTGCATCCAACGGGTTTTACCCCAGGTGGAGCAACTTCCAGGGTCCACACTTTATTGGTGTACATGAACTCCATTTCAGATTGCATAGCATCCAGCCAATTATCAGAGTCCCTACTGATAATGGCCTGTCTGAAACTAGTAGTATCATCTTCTTCCAAGATGCAATCCTCTCGATCCCCATCTATGAGAAAACCGTAGTATCTCTTGGGCGGATGAGAAATCCTATTAGATCTGCAGAGTGGCTGAGGTTCATCCGGGGTTATTGAATCCTGAGGTTCCACCAAATCTTCAGTTACAGTTTGTCCCTCTGGAATTTCTTCCAGTTCTACCGTGCTCCCACTAATTTCTTTTGCAAGAAACTCTGTTTCCAAGAAAACAGCATGTTGAGCAACAAACACCTTCTGTTCCTCGTTGTGGTAGAACTGATATCCATAGTTGTTCTTAGGATATCCCATAAACTTACACAAAACTGACCGTGCCTCCAGTTTATCCGGATTGTGCTTTTTAACATAAGCCGGACAACCCCATATATTAAATCTTTTAAGATACGGCCTTTTTCCATTCCACATCTCGAATGGTGTCTTAGGCATAGATTTGGATGGAACATCATTCAACAGATATGCCGCTGTTAAAAGCGCATGTCCCCAAAATGAAAGAGGTAACTCGGCATTACTCATCATGGAGCGAACCATATCCAATAGGGTACGATTCCTCCGCTCCGATACACCGTTGTGCTGTGGTGTATAAGGGGGAGTAAGCTGAGAGAGAATTCCATTCTCTTTTAAGTATTCTAGGAATTCCGTGCTTAAGTACTCCCCTCCTCTATCAGATCGGAGGATCTTAATACTTTTGCCAATCTGGTTCTCTACTTCATTCCTGAATTCTTTGAATTTCTCAAAAGCTTCAAAATTGTGTTTCATAAGATACACATATCCGAATCTAAAGAGATCGTCAGTGAATGTGATGAAGTACGAGAATCCACCCCTTGCATGTATAGACATCAGACCACACACATCACTGTGTATGAGTCCCAAGAGCTCTTTTGCTCTTTCTCCATGTCCGGTGAACGGAGATTTGGTCATCTTTCCTTTAAAACAAGACTGACAAGTTTCATAAGATGAAAATTCGAACGTATTCAAGAGTCCATCTTTATGTAACTTACTCAGTCTTTTCTATCCGATATGACCAAGTCTACAATGCCACAAGTAGGATTCGTTCGTATCTGAACTCTTCCTCTTGTATGTGTTTTGTACATTGAGAACTGTATTCTGATTTAGAACATAAATACCATTACACAGTGTACCTTCTGCAACCAATACCTTATCAAGGTAAATGTTCATGATATTTCTACCAAGAACAAAGTTATATCCATCTTTATCAAGTAAAGTCGTTCTTCCGGCCAGGACCAATTCCGCCAAACTGATATGATGTTGCAAACCATGGAAGGTACATAGTAGCAATTGTTCAGAATCATAGTATTGCCATTTGGCAACACTAGGTGGTACTCACCGACGGCCGCAGCATTAACTTGTGCTTCGTTCCCTACTCTGAGGGACATATCACCGGGTCCAACTATCCTACTTTTTCTCAGTCCCTGCAATAAATTACAGATATGAGATCCAGCTTCGGTATCTAGTACCCAGGAGGTAGGACTGACCGAAAAGCAGTTCTCAACTACAAGAACACCTGAAGAAGACGCAACAGTGTGTTTCTTCTTCGATGGGGTTATCAAGGAATTCAAATTTTCCTCTTTCCCAAGCCCATACTTATGACTGTTGTCGTAAGTGAGAGCTGAACCGACGTTCCCCGGCCCCGAATAAGAATTCAGATCGGTCAAGCGATACATTTTATTATCTTGATTAGGGCGTGAAATGGTTGCTACCTGGGGAGAGAGAGGGAAAAACACTCAGCGTGCGCTCTTGCAAGATTAGATTGGTTATTAATTTATCTAACCAGGATGGCTCCCACTGTTTCCTCAAGTTCTTCTTCAAACCCTAAAAGAAGAACTAGTCAGGATTAATCGCACATCACAATACTTGCTTAACCTTTCAGCCAGGCTGGTGTTGGTACTTCGAGGGAGGTTTTCCAACGCTTTCGCGAAGTTCCTTAATTACATAACCTCTTTTCCCTGGAGGCGTGGACCGTTCTAGACACCTACTTGGTTTATAGCATTGATTGTTAAGTGAAAAAACTCCCAAGAGTAATCCTACTCATCAGTAGGATCGAGATCCAACTAACATTGTGGGATGCACTAGATGGAATCCACTGTAGTCACCACACTCCAGAACGTATGCTAAATCTGCAAGTTTCCTGTATGTTTGAAACTCCCGATGTGGTTTTTACCCCTAACGATTTATGACCTTGACTAGGTCAACAAACCATAAACCGCTAGTCATGTTCTACCCATCATTTTCTTGATTGCATTAAACCCACCCGTATGAGCCCTTGACTAGGTCAACAAGGCCGCACGACTATCCTAACCAATCGCATTTACAATGCACAGAAAAATACTACTTAGCTACCGTACACTACGCCTTGACTAGGTCAACAAACGCATCACGAATACTAAATATTACTATTCTGAAATGACGGAGGGCTACGGCTGGGTTTTTGGCGAAAAACCCGTTAACGTAATGAACTTGATATCATTGAAGGAACCTGAGTAGTTTTGTAAATATATAGTGGTGAAAACTTTTGCTAAAGAGGTCACTCCCTGTGAAGGGATCTCGGCTCTTTCCTCGTCGAATGAGGTGCAGGATATTCCAAACTGAATACCTCGATGTAAAGAAAAAATAGTCGACTATATTAAAGTTATTACCCTGACGCAATCTTTTACTCAAGGGGTCACTCCCGGTGAAGGGATCTCGGCCCTTTCCTCATCGAATGAGGTGCAGGATATTCCAAACTGAATACCACTACGCAAAGCAAAAGAGAACGTCTGTAATGTCAGTTTTTAAAGCTTGGTTCCAACAACATCTTTTAGGTTTTTTATCTTGCATTAATTAAAATTAATGCGGCCCCATCAAATTTGTAACCTATCACACCAGAAAAGAACGAAAATACGATGTACGTATATGCCATCCACATTCGCCACTGGGCCCGTCATCACCCGTTAGGTTACTTAACTAACGACAGAGCGGGGGCTGGGCTAGCACGGGTGCAAAACATATACAACATCTACTAGTATATATATAAGTATATATAACATTCGTCCCAGGCATGATAATAAACAACATCACAGATAACATTACAGAATGGTGGATAATCTTGGAGCCTCGGGTTTCATTTGAGCCGCAAATAAAACTCGACATTCTGGTCGTGTGGATAGCATGTACAATGAAAACCTGTACCCCCTACGAGTGCGGCGAATAGCCCGCCAGTTCTAGAATGAAGCCCCCCTCCGTCTCAGCGCCATGAGAATGAAGCATCCTTCGTCTCGATGCCATGAGATGCGGGCTTGTTGCCTTCTAGAACCCGGCTATCCGTGCACTCCGCCATGGGGTAATCCAAGTACAGAATATTAAAATATATATACAACCGGTGGCATCGACCTCAGCCCGGTCGTACCCCAAAATAATATACAAACGGCAAAGACGGCAGTCCACATGTCGGACGCTTGCCCCGCAATAACAAATGTACAAATGAATTATAAACTGTATTTCTAACATTGCACCACATACTATCCATCACGACAATCCAACCACAACATCAGCACAATCACAGAAACATCAACGCGAATGTCACGTTCGCAAATCCGTCTAAAAGAACATATAACAGATAGACGGACTTACCGATCAAATGACATTCACGGTCGCCGAATCTAAACTAAGTACTGATAACAAAATACGTATTTTAAAATTATGATCGACTAAACTTTCCAAGTGGGCCATAAGTATTAAGCCAACACGGTAACAAATCTGGGCCCAAAAATTAGAGGCCAAGAAGAAAATTTGTTCACGTGGGCCCCAAAACGGCCGCGGAACCGCCGCCAATATGGGGTTGGAGCAACGGTTCCGCGGCGGTTTAGAGGGATCACGTGACCAATTTTCTTCTGTAGTCTTAAAAAAGCCTGCATGATTTTCTGAGATCATAAAATTGATTTTTCGAGCACTTTTAAAAATCGACAGAAACTACATGAAATGAAATGCGGTTTTTGGAATTTTCAGTCAATCGTTATTCTAAACACGTTTGAACTAGCTAGTATAGATTTTATGAGATGGCTCTGATACTTGAAGGGTTACCCTAACGCCCCGGCCAACTCCCGTGGCCAAATGCGGAACAAAAATTTTCTTGCGAACAAAACTTGGCGCTAGACTAAACCCGAAAATTGGATCTTTCCATAAAACTAACTAGCTACACTAGGAGAGCTATCTACTATGATGAGGAATTCTTACCAAACGAGCCAAGTCCTTCGATCTTCGTTCTTCATCCTTAGCTCCTACTAGCCACCTTGAACTTGCTTGATCTTCTTTCCTTGCTCCGTTGGTCCTCCGGGATCGAGCTTGTTCTCCGGCCTTCCTTGGTCCTTGATGATCCACCCGGGGAATATAATCCATGGCTCTAGCTACTAACCAAATAGCTATAAGGAGCAACTAGAGAACTTGGGTTGCTAAACCAAGTAGTCTAGGATGTAGTGGAGGGTGTCTAAGTGTTTTCTATCTCTTTTCTAACCTCTTCACTTGTTTCTCAACACATGAGAATGTTAGTGAAAAGGAAGAAGATGAAGATGGAAGAAAGCAAGAGGGTGGAGGAACTCAAGAAAAATGAGAGCTCAAAGAGAAATGAAGCATGAAGTGAGAGAAAATCACACACCTTAGTTTTGTGTGTGAATTCTTTCAATAAACAATTAACAACCATGCTTCAATAGTAACTCCAAATGAATTATAAATTCATTTGTGAATTATTAAAGCATGGTCATCACCATTCCTCCCATACCTTTTACTTTACACCTCATTTCCAATTATCAAATAAAAGAAAAATACATAATGAGGTGGCCACCTTCTAGAAGGAAATCTGTAGTAAATACGGATTTCGGTCTACTGTACAAATATACCGGCAATCAGATAAAAATCCGAACGCCCAAGAACGTAATACTTGAATATATATATCGAAATACATATATGTAAATTATTAAATCAATACCTGATTTAATAATCCGGCTCAAACCCGAGCCGGCTAGTATTACAAATTGACCGATCGAAAATCCGAGTACCAAGTACATCAATCGATCGAACCCTACACGTATCCAATACGGCTACTACATCGTTTTGCCTGGATCAGGGAAACCCTCTGTGTGGGACTCTAAAGACTCGACAGTACTCTGGCAGTGGGTTTAACCATAAGCACGTCAGCGGCACTAGCTGTACGTAACGGCTGCCCAGGTACCTGTCGAAAAGGAAGGCCGACGAGCAAACTCATCCAGATCTCCTACTGAGCCTATCCGTGACAATATCCATACAGTCCGGTCTCTTCATCAAAGAGTATCGCATACCGGGTCTAGGGGATGGTGAACGTCAGACCCTAGCAACCTGATAAGTCATGCCGATGTGGCTCAGGACCAATCCGGGAAACTACTGATCAACCTATCAGTAAATCCCAAGTGCCTTGGCCAAGGTCTTATGGTCCCGACCAATCGAATCACAGTGCGATATCGACTCCCTATACCGGGAGAGACGAATCCCCGACAATCGCTCACTGCCTCCATGTGGCTCGGGACTGAACCCAACCAAAACATGTTTGCATGACTCAGTAGAGCCGTGGTAGGGTAGTGATCAAAGTTCAACGGGAACTCACACGAGACAAATGCCGATCTCGGGTCCAAGGACTAACCTGTACACATGTCACCTGAGAAATTCCATCTGACAATAGGTATAGTACCATATGGAAGTTCTCGGCGAGTCCGTCCAGTATACTCACCCCAGTGAGCACCTGTATACGATCTTGGGTACATCAGACCAATGGCTGCGGGACCAACCATCCCCCGACGGGGGTAGAAACGTATACACTAGTCTACTCTGGAGTATCAATGCCTAGTCTCGATACTCACGCGAATAGGGACCGTTTAAGGATGTGCTTGTGGACTACCCTGCTCCCACAAGTATGATCGCCATCACAACGCAGGTAGTCAAGCAAGATCTTAGGGGCTTTATCAACATGTAACCGCAATATGTAATAACGAGTATAACATATGCTATGTTAAGATAAAGTCAAACCACAATAGTATACTACCGTATCGAGTCTTTATCAATATGTGCAAACTAGATATAACAACAATAAATACACATATCCTGACAAAGACAAGTCGAATAATATACTATAAAACTGAGCAAGATTGTTTTGTACATACATATCCCTAGTATCCATATGTATACATATACAATACTGGCCTCTTTGGCATATACATCCAACATTTCCAGTGGCGTAGTGTGTTTAAATCGATGTACTCTTTTTATCATCGGCTGTTACATGCTTTCTACTGAATTTTCATGTTTGTCGGATACTCGTACGTGCGTCTTGCTTGCGTAAATGAGCTTTATTTTTCTTTATGGGAACTTTTTTTAATTGCGAGCATCATCGTTATGTTGCATGCACATCAGTGCTCTGGGTATCATTTCCTTTTAAACATTCATACAGTTGCAAATGCACGCTTGATGGGATATATATTGGAAACTTCCCTTGTTGTTTTCCACGTCAAGTGGTTTGTGCTTGTTTTATAGCGAGTATTGTCGTCGAATGGAGGCTTGTTTATATAGTCTTGAATGTATACTCCTTCCTTCAGAGGTTGTGGCCGCGAAGGCGAGCTTACAGGGGCTGATTAAGCGGTGTGCTGCGAACATGATATCATGTGAGAAAAGGCTCAGCCATAAGTTTTCGGAAAGGGAGCTGGCTTCCAAAGTGCTGCGGGAGCTTCAAGCCAACCTTACGGCCATGGCCACTAAAGCATATGAACTTTGGCGAGTGCTTCAAGCGGCTATCAAGGAGGTGGTAGCTATTGATAAGGCCGCTCTGTTTACTCCTGAAATGGTCGAAGCCCATAAGGCCACTGAAAAAGAGCTTGAAGGCCGGCTTGCCTCATACCAGGCCCAACAGGCTCAAGCAGAGGCTCGTCTCTTGATGATACTGAATCATGAAGGCGTGGCCCAGCGAAAGAGGGATGAACTGGCCAATCTACTAAATCGCCCGCCAACTTGAAGACTTGTATATATATATTTTTTATTCTTCCTTTGTACATACTCTTGAATAAGAGTATATTTTTTTTGTTCTTTCACGAACTGTACTTTGTCTTCATTTTAATTCATGAATAAAAGACATATTTTTCTTCATGATAGTGTGTCCCTTTTGTTAAATGTATTCTGTGGATAGTCTATCTCGATTTCTTTGCAGGACAACGATGGCTTAGGATTCAGGGTTAAGATCTGCTTCCCAAGACGTTTCAACTTTATGAGCTGTGAGGTTCTCATAAAGAATTTTCTCCCTACCGGTCGAGAGGATCCCGTAGGTGTAATTTCTCCTTAAGAATTGTGAGGATTCCTAAGTGTGTTTTCTCTTGAAAGTCGTAAGGATCTCACAAGAGAATTTGCTCCTTTATGAGTTGTGAGGACTCGCAAGTGATAGGTGAGGTTATCGTCATCCGCATTTCACGGAATCAGGAGTTGCTCTGGATCCTTCCCACGGGGTCATAGCCGTGTTCTGCGAGGACCAAGTTCCGCTCTGGACGTTTCCCACGGGGCCAGGTTTGACATTAGCCGCGTTCCACGTAATCCGGTATTTTCTCCGGATGCTTCCCACGGGGTCATTGCCGTATTCTGCGAGGACCAGGCTCCGCTCTGGATGCTTTACACGGGGTCATTGCCGTGCTCTGCGAGGACCAGGATCCGCTCTAGATGTTTCCCACGAGGTCAGGATTTGACGTAAGCCGCGTTCCACGTAACCAGGAATTTTTCTCTGGATGCTTCCTACGGGGTCATTGTCGTGTTCTGCGAGGACTAGGCTCCACTCTGGATGCTTCACATAGGGTCATTGCCATGCTCTGCGAGGACCAGGATCCGCTCTGGACGTTTCCCACGGGGTCAGGATTGACATAAGCCGCGTTCCACGTAACAAGGAATTTTGCTCTGGATGCTTACCACGGGGTCATTGCCGTATTCTGTGAGGACCAGGCTCCACTCTGGATGCTTTACACGGGGTCTTTGCCGTGCTCTGTGAGGACCAGGATCCGCTCTGGACGTTTCCCACAGGGTCAGGATTGACGTATGCCGCGTTCCACATAACCAGGAATTTTGCTCTGGATGCTTCCCACGAGGTCATTGCCGTATTCTGCGAGGACCCGGATCCGCTCTGGACGTTTCCCACGGGGTCAGGATTTGACGTAAGCCGCGTTCCACGTAATCAGGAATTTAGCTCTGGATGCTTCCCACGGGGTCATTGCCGTGTTCTGTGAGGACCAGGCTCCGCTCTGGATGCTTCACACGGGGTCATTGCCGTGCTCTGTGAGGACCAGGATCTGCTCTGGACGTTTCCCACGGGGTCAGGATTGACGTAAGCCGCGTTCCACGTAACCAGGAATTTTACTCTGGATGCTTCCTACGGGGTCATTGCCGTGTTCTACGAGGACCGGGCTACGCTCTGAATGCTTCACACGGGGTCATTGCCGTGCTCTGCGAGGACCAAGATCCGCTCTGGATGTTTCCTACGGGGTCAGGATTGACGTAAGCCGCGTTCCACGTAACCAGGAATTTTTCTCTGGATGCTTCCCACGGGGTCATTGCCGTGTGTTGTGAGGACCAGGATCCGCTCTGGATGCTTCACACAGGGTCATTGTCGTGCTTTGCGAGGACCAGGATCCGCTCTGGACGTTTCTCATGGGGTCAGGATTGACATAAGCCGCGTTCCACGTAACCAGGAAGGGTTGACTTTATCCACATTTCACGGAGTCGGGGTTTGACTCTCGGTCATCTGTACACCACCGAGTCATGGAACTGGGAGTTGCCGCTATTCCGCTTTGCTTGATGTTGCGTCTGTAGTAATGAGATGCATATTAAGATGATCTCCACGCTATCTGTGAACCGTTAAGATTTGGCTTTTTCTTCCGATGAAGCCTGGGGAGGAAAGGTGTGACTCCCTCTTTGTTTGCGCCCCTGGATTGTATACAGGGATTGATACGATATCACCTGCAAAAATTTCATTCATTTTTTTTATTTCTTTTCGCGATGCTCTATCATTTCAGCTTTTATATCACGAGGGTCGCGATTGCCCAATCATTTCGGCTGTTTTTCGCGGTGCCCAATCATTTCGGCTATTTGTTTTATTTTTACTCGCTGTTTTTTATTGCGAGTTGCCCGATCATTTCGGCTATTTTGCATGCATACCTTTTTTTTTACTTGCTGATTTTGTTGCAAGTTGCCCAATCATTTCGGCTATTTCGTATGCATGTGTGGCTTGCTAGCTTCTTTGCTGCAAGCTTGGAATTAGACATCGATTTTGGCATCAGCACCGCTACAACTGGGATATTGCCAGGAGCGAATCATCATTTGCCTCTGTCGATGTCGAACAAAGGTGGCTTAGTAGACAGGGTTAGGATTCTGTCGACTAAGGCTTTTGACTTCATGAGCCGTAAGGGTCTCATAAAGGCATTTCTCCCTATGAGTCGTGAGGACTCGTAGGTGTAATTTCTCCTTAGGAATCGTGAGGATTCCTAAGTGCATGACCTCTTATAAGTCGTAAGGATCTTACAAGAGTGCTTTCTCCTTATAAGTCGAGAGGGCTTACAAGGGGGTTCACTATGCAAACATATTTCTAGTCGCGGATGGGAATTTTTTAGGGAAATGTTTATTCGCGCCCGTGGATTGTATACAAGGGTCAGCATTGAGCCGCTTGTAGGGCAGTATCGGAGGTTGTGGTGGATGCTTAAGAACAGGTTCGGATCCCTGTAGCTTAAGACTTTTGAATCTTATGAGCCGTGAGGGTCTCATAAGATAATTCTCCTTACGAGTCGTGAGGATCTCGCAAGTGTAATTTCTCCTTAGGAATCATGGGGATCTCTAAGTGTGTTTCTCCCTTGTGAGTCGTAAGGATCTCACGCAGGTGGTTTCTCCTCACAAGGTCGAGAAGACCTTGCAAGTGTCTTTTAACGAGGTTGCGCCCTTTCGGATTTTCATAAAAACTCGCCGGTAGCCCTGCTGTTTTTACTCACGGAGCCCTTTCGGGTTTTCACCCGTGCCTATTTTGCTTATGGACATACCGTTTTCTTTTTCTCTTTTTTTTATTCTTTTATTCTTTTTTTTGTATCAGCCTTGGGATGCTGCAATCCACAGTCGTTTATCGACGTCTCGGTCAACAGCTAGTTTTATGACATAGTGGTCCATTGTTAGTTTAAGGACGTTTCGGTCCGTTGTTAGTTTAAGGACGTTTCGGTCCATGGCGCCGGCTACTACTTATAGAGTTTGGGCTTAGGAAGATAGCGAGCGGACATAGTCGTCGTCATCTATCATTGACCTAGGTCGTGACTCGTCAGGCGTAGTACTTTTTTAGGAAGCGACTATTTATTGATCTGAAAGGCCTTTCGCCATGCATGTCCATGAGTAGATAGGCTCCACCCTGGTAGACCTTGTCTATGATATACGGGCCTTCATAGTTCGGCTCGAATTTCTCCCGTTTGGCACAATTGGGGATCATAGATCTTTTGACCACTAGCACGAGTTCGCCTTGGCGGAATGTCCTCGGCCTAGTTAAATTTTCGTATGAGCGCGTCATCTTTGCTTTATAAGCCTCCAGATTTTGTTGCGCTATGAGCCGGGTTTCATCAAGGGTGTCGAGCTCTTCAAGCCGAAGGTGAGCATTCTTTTCGTCCATTAGCTCGTAATGAACGGCCACTCGTAGAGAGGGTAGCTCTATCTTGAGGGGGAGTACCGCCTCTGTACCGAATACCAATGCGTACGGCGTTGTGTTCGTGGCCGTTTTGAATGTAGTTCGATACGCCCAGAGAGCTTCATGCAGTCTCTCGTGCCAGTCCCTCTTATTTCGAGACACCGTCTTTTTCACAATCTTCGTCAAGGTCTTATTGAAAGCCTCAGCTTGACCGTTAGCTCGGGGATTATAGACCGAAGAGTATCTCCAGTCTATGTTATGCCGTTGTGCGAAATGGCTGATCTTGTGGCTTCTGTAGGCTGGCCCGTTATCGGAGATGACCCATCTCGGAGTTCCAAACCGATAAATGACGTGTGTCTTGAAGAAATGGAGGATATTCTCCATCTTCACTTCCCTCAGCGGTACTGCTTCTGCCCATTTGGAAAGTAATCAGTTGACGCCAAAATGAATCGATATCTTATGGACGATGCTGGCTCGATGGGACCGATTATGTCGGTTCCCCACATTTCAAACGGCCAGCTAGCCACTGTCGGATGTAGTGGATTTGGATGCTGATGGATAAAGTCCCTATGGATCTGGCACGAGTGGCATTGCTTCGCATACTTGAGGCAGTCCTGAATCATCGTGGGCCAATAGTAGCCCATCCTTTTAATCTTCAGCTTCATCTTCGGCCCGGCTTGGTGAGAACTGCAGAGTCCGTCGTGAACTTCTTGGACGGCTCTCTTTGCTTCTTCAGGTCTCAGGCATCTTAGCCATAAAGAATCGAATGATCTCTTATACAAAGTATCATTAACAAAGGCGAAAGATAGATCTCTCTTCATAAGCTGATGTCTGGAGGATGCATCTTCAGGTGTTCGACGGGATTTGAAGTAGTCTATAAAGACTTCTCTCCAATCCATATCCTTTTACTGGTCTTTTATTTGTAGAGCCATTTGCTCGGTCGCTTCCTTTTCCTCGGACGACTCCGGAGATATCTCCGCCGGTGCAAGAACCTGATGGCTTTGTACCACGATTCTTACGTCATCGAGGTTCTCTTCAGCCAGTTCTTTAGCGAGCTTGGCTAATGCATCCTCCTTGCTATTTTCCGCACGCGGTATGCTTTCCAAGATGTACGAAGGAATTTGAGTCAGCAGCTGCTGTACTCTTTCGCCGTACTTAACCAACTCTGGCTTGCATGTTTGATAGTCGCTGTTTACCTGACTAACGACCAGTTGGGAGTCTCCGTATATGAGAAGGTTTTCAATTCTCATGTCGATGGCGATCTCGAAACCTGCTATCAAAGCTTCATACTCAGCTTCATTGTTTGTCCTCGGCTCTGTTAAGGAGAAGGCAAAGAGCATTATCCCTCCTTGTAGAGTTACGAAGATGAGGCCTACCCCTGCTTTGATTATAGGGGTGGTATGTTTGCGCTTCTTCATGGAAGATGCTCCATCAAAATAAAGTTCCCACCGGGTATCACCCCCATCGATCATGTCAAACGCATGTTCGTCTGGCAGTTCGCAATTCAAAGGAGAATCGGCAGGTATCGGATGCTCAGCGAAGAAGTCGGCGATGGCCTGGCCTTTCACTGCTTTAAGAGGACGATAAGTTATCGAGAACTCCATCAATAGTAGGGCCCATTTAGCGAGCCGCCCTGTTAGTATGGCCCTCGACATCAAATATTTGAGGGGATCCACCTTCGATATAAGATAGACCTCATGTGCCAACACATAATGTCTGAGCTCTGTTATCGCGAAGATCAACGCTAGGCAGTGTTTTTCGATGGGAGAATAGTTGCTTTCTGCCCCCAGTAGAAATCGACTCAGATAGTAGAGAGCTCTTTCTTTCCCTTGATCGTTCTCTTATGCCCACAGCGCGCCTAAAGAACCTTCGAGGGCTGTCGTATACAGGACGAGAGGCTTTCATTTGACCGGAGCAGCCAGCACTGGCGGATTCTGCAAATACTGCTTGATTTCGTCCAGTGCGCTTTGGCATTTATGGTCCCAAACGAAAGGGGTCCCTTTCTTCATCAGGTGACTGTACGGACAGCACTTGCTGGAGAGATTGGCTATGAACCACCGAATATATGCGAGCTTTCCTTGGAGGGACCACAGCTGTTTGAGAGTTCTTGGCGGAGGGATTACCATAATCGCCTTGATCTTTGACGGATCTATCTCGATGCCTCGGTGTCGGACGATGAATCCGAGGAATTTGCCTGAGGAAACACCGAACGCGCATATAAGAGGGTTCATCTTCAAGTTGTATTGCCGAAGGCATTGAAATACGATCTTCAGATGCTCTAGATGTTCCTCGTATGATTTGCTTTTAACTACGAGGTCATCGATATAACATTCGACGATTTCATGTATGAGGTCATCGAAAATCTTCGTCATGGCCCTCTGGTAGGTGGCACCTGCGTTCTTTAGACCGAAAGGCATCACCTTGTAGCAAAATATACCCAGAGGGGTCCGGAAAGCGGTGTGCTTCTGGTCTTCTGGATGCATCTTTATCTAATTGTATCCTGATGATCCATCCACAAAGGAGAAGACTTCATGATTGGACGTGTTATCTATCATCAGCTCAGTGACCGGAACTGGAAAGTCGTCTTTTGGACAAGCTTTGTTGAGATCCCGGAAGTCCACACATATGAGCACTGTCCCATTTTTCTTCATTACTGGAACAATGTTGGCGATCCAGTCGGGGTACTGAACCTCTTGGATGAAGCCAGAGTCGATTAGCTTTTTGACCTCGGCGTTGATGCTCATCTCAAGCTCGAGCCGCATTCTTCTTGGTGCTTGTTTGATCGGCTTGAGGTCCGGAGATATTGCCAATTTGTGTATAGCAATCTCTGGATCTAATCCTGGCATTTCGGAATAGTTCCATACGAAGAAATCTCTATGCTGCATAAGCACGTCCTTTAGCGCAGCACCCTTTCTTCAGACAACAGCTCACTAACGAATTTCGGTCGCGGGTCACTTGCGGTCCCCAAATCAATTTTCTTGAGGTTATCTGCAGTAGTATGTATCCCGTCTTCCAGCTCTTTCGGTGCCGGTGGAAATTCTGAGATCACCTCACCATCATCGTTTTCGAAGCACCAGGGGAGATCATCCGTATTCTCGGGCTCTTCTTTTGACAGCGGTATCACGTGACAGGTATGAGCTCACTTCCAAGACCGATGTTGATCTGGTTCTACTCTCGCTATACGCGTCGCTTTCGGTTCATGCTTCTGTGGAAGGCTTACCCTCCAACTGCTAGATAGAGCGAACCTGCCTTGTTGATACTGGTCTTCGACCCAGTTCTTGAAGGTGAAGCAATCTTCGAGGGGATGCCCTATTGCTCGGTGATAGGAGCAATAGTCTGGGTGGGAGATCTCATTCGCTTGCTCGGGATGTTTGGATTCCGGGAGTGTCATCATCTGATACTTTAAGACGAGATCGAATATCTTCCTTTTCTTGTCCTGGGGAAAAGAATATTCCTGACCCATCTTCTTTATAAGGGTTGGATTCCAGCTGCTCGAGTCTTGCTCGCGTGGCTTCTTAGACCCGCTTGGCTGCTGTTGAACACCTTTCCCGCTCTTTGATTTATTTTTGCCTCTGCGTCGGCCCTTTCGTATGACGGGTTGATGAGGAAAAGCATTGTTATTATCCGCGGCCTGCTGAAGGAGGCGCTGCGTCCTGGTTTTCTCGTAAATGGCCATTTCACGGTTATGGTCATCCCGGATCTTTTGACCCGCTTCCCTGATAAGCTTGTCCATTCGTTCTTCGAACGACGGACTCGGCATTTTGATGGTAGGATTTCGTTTTGGCTCAGCGTTTTCTGACAAGGCGTCCCCTTCTTCATCGAAGTCATGTATGACGTAGCTACCATGGACTCGTTCCCATTTCTTGGATTGGACATATCCGAGCCCAACCATTTCCATTCTCCCGTTGGGAAACTTTCGTTGAGTTCCGGGGACGTCCCAAATCCTGTTGTAGAATCGAGCTTGTCGAGTAGTCTGTCTGAAGGGTACCCCTTAGCGCTTCAATAGCCTTCTCAAGCCTTCCGAGTAATATCTAGGCAGACGGATGGGTTGGAGTCTGTCGAGCGTAGAATCGGCGCCGTGCCAGATTTCTTTTTCCACTTTGGTTTTCCCAGATCGGTAGAATAGGATCGCCTCTTCACCCTTTCGCCTGGGAAGGACGTAAAATGTCTGCAGTTCTTGCACACTATAAGCTTCAAGTGCATCGAGCTCTTTGTAATGCTCCCGCGGAACCATGGTAATTTGCAAATTCTGATTATCGTCAGCGAAGGCTTGTATTGACGGTCGAGCGGAAAATATGGCGTTAACTTCATCTTCCGAGTCACTGCCGAAGATCAACATAGTGGCGGACGGTCCTGGGTTATTGTGTTGGGGCGGCCCTGAATAAACTATCTCTTCTTCTTCCTTGGTATCACTCCCGAAGACCGGAATATTGGTGATAGCTTTGTTCTTCGATTTGTGACATCTTTCCATGTCCTCAAAATCTGGTAAGAAGTATTTTGCATCTTCATACTTTCGGACTTTATTCACGGAGAATGGGTTCAACTCCCCCGTCACAGTGTACTCGAGACTATCTTTGAAATACTTCATACACTAGTGTTGTGTAGAAGGGATGATGTTGTACTCGTGTAACTAAGGCCTTCCGAGCAAAGCGTTATAGTAGGTCTTAGCATCAATGACGTGAAATTTAATATCCGTGACGAGTAGTCCGAAGCGCAGCGTCAGTATCACAGACCCGAGAGTCCATGATGACTGGGAGTCGAAACCGGAGATGGTGATTTTATCACGAGAGAGGTGCTGAACGCTCATGCAGATTTCCTTCAACACTATCACATTGAAGAGATTGACGGAAGACCCATTGTCAACCAAGATTTTGCCTATCTTTATATCATGACAGTATCCGGAGACATAAAGGGGACGGTTGTGCTCGCACGTACCAAGGAGGAGATCTTCATCGCCGAAGGTGACATCGGCTGTGTGCACTTCTTCAAGCTCGTCCTTCATCCTTTCTTCGGCGAGGAAAGCTTGGAATTGCTCTGGCTCTTGTAGCGCCTTGATCAATGAATCTCTCGCCTCTTTGGATAACAGAAAGACGTCGAGAATGCTGAGCTGCGAGAGTAACTTCCTCAAGTGTGCCAGAATGTTGTAGTCCACCTTATTTTTCTTTGGCGGGTCCTTGGCGGTCAGCTCTTTTATGACTTGGTCATCTAGGGCGATATCCTCAGAGACTTTTTCTTTTCCCTTGTCTTTTCTATTCGTGGGTCTGAGATTCTTTTTGGGCAGCGTACGATTGCGCAGCTGAATATTTTCACAGGTCTTCGGCTCTTCCTCTTTTTCCGAGGTGGATTCTTTAAAGAGAGGGCCAAGAGTCATTTCTTCGTCAGAGTCGCTCCCGAAGGTGAGAACTTGTGATCCCCCGTCGTTAACCATGCGACAGTTTCCGGTAGTTCTTCTAAGCTCCTTGGTCATACTTCTTCGCTCCCGGTGAGTTTTGCATTTCATCCGCTTAAAATGTTGCCGGTGAGTGACATATCCCTGCCACCATCTTTTAAAAGCGTTGCACTCTTCGGTAGGGTGCGTAATCTTTCGATGATATAAACAGTAGTTAGGATGCATTTATGCTTTACCAAGAATGTTTCCTTCGGAGGGTGGCAGCTTCATTCCTATTGATACGGCTTTGGAGAACCTCCTCCTCGTCTTGAACCTGCTTTTATTTGCGGCGGACGTGCTTTGATTTGGCGGGAGCGTTGCAACCCTTTCTAAATATGGCCATCTCATGCTCTCGGGCAGCTTTGCTTTTAAGCAGCGCTTCATTCAGGAACGCATCAATGATTTCGTCTGATGGCTCTAGAAGTTCCGGCTTAGGAACTGCCCCCAGTTTCTTTGTGTAAGGAGCTTCTTTATCGTTTATCGAAGAGTGAGAGATCATATGACAACTTGCTACGTAATCTCAGATTCATCCGACGAGTCTTCTCCATTGTCATCACCTTCGTCCTCAAGGACATGGCTGAGAAATTCTTGGAGTGTGATTGGAGTCCGCGCCTTCTGGTTGTACTTTTCCAGCGCTTCGATCTGCTTTTGCAAGTCCGTGCGCTTGTCACCAGGCTTCACGAGCTTCTTGGATTTCTTCTTCTTCTTCGAAGATTTTGACGGCTGGGTGTGAGCACTTTGACTATCACCACCAATTTTTGGAGTTGGGCGCGGTTTCAGCATTCCCTTGATAATCTCGGGTTCCAGCGGATTCTTCTATTTGATTGTCGGGCATGTGTGGAGATCCTTCAGCATTCCTTTTGTTTTGGCTGAAAGAGCGATTTCCCACGGAGCTTCTTCAACAAAAGAGCATGATGCCCCCGGTGTGTCCGTCTTCTTAGGGGTGTGCGGTTGTGGTGGGCTTACTTTCCACTTCTCAGACAGCACAAACTTGCCTTGTTGGTACTGATCCTCGATCCATCCCTAAAGACGAAGCAATTTTCGATTGGATGGCTAACCGTTTGGTGGTAAGGGCAATAATTAGGACTATTAGTCTCGCCGGGTTGCAGTGGTCGCTTAGGATTTAGCAAATTGATAAGCCTGTTGCGCATCGCCAGTTCGAATAGTCTCTTCGTTTTGTCCCGAGGGAATGAGTAAGGACGCTTCATTTTCTCATTATAGTAGCGTCGTCTCTCTTCCAGTTGATCCATTAGTTTTGGGGCACTGAGCTGCTGTTGAGTATTCGCAACGAATGTCGCCTTCCCTTTACCCTTTTTGTTTCGCGGCTCCGGCTTCGGAAGAGACGGTCTATGACCCATCTGGTCCATCAGGGCCAGCTTGTCGATCAAGGCTTGGAACGTGGTCAGCTTGAAGAACATCATGAATTGGGAAATAGTTGCATGAGGGTCCAGAGTGCCCACGAACATACCCATTGCCGGCGATTCCTCGATGCGCTGCTCACATTTTGACCATAAATTTTGCCACCGTATTGCGTATTGTACCAAGTTTCGCCCGGCTTTACCCTGGCATTAATTAATGTGGTAATTGGGGTACGCTCACTTGCACTCGCGAATCTTTGCGTAAACAGCAACTCCATTTCCGCAAATGTCTTGACAGAGTCGTTTGGAAGTTCAGAATACCATTCGAATGTTGTCTCTGATAAGCTGCCGACGAACTGGCGAAGGAGCAGTTTATCATCACCTCCGGTATTAACACATAGAGCCCTGAACTGAAAGACATGCTGGTGCGGATTTCCCATCCCTTTATATACATGAAATTTAGGGATGGTAGATCCCGGTGGGTACTTTATCTGGTCATACCAGCCTGGATATGGTCGCCCAGTTTTAACGACTTGGCCGGACGCTTCATTCGCCTGGTGAGCTCGTATTTGCTGAGCAATGTAGTCATCCAGAGCGGCCTTAGAAATGGTTTCCTCTTTGGCTGCTGAGAGAGCCGGAGGAGGGTTCGATGTCTCCCCTTTGTCGTCTTCGATGATGATCGGGGGGTCTTCAGCTGGAGGTTCTGGCTGTAACATCATCCCAACCGTGTCTTGGAACAAGAGAGCCATTCGTTTTATATTGGATGCCTGCTCCGCAGCCTCTTTTTCTTTCCTCTCGAGCATTCTTCGGAGGAACTCGGTGTCAGTCTCTTGTTCTCGACGCTGATCTGAGGTCTCTACATTTTCCTTTGGCCCAGTGAGTGCGGCCATTGCAGTCAGCATCTCTTGAAGCTTTTGTTGTTGTTGTTCCTGAGCCCTTGTTATTGATCGGGTAAGCGGTCGATGGCCCGTAGAAGCACGGCTCTCCTCTTTTCCGGAAGCCATATAAAGGTACGTACCATCATGCCCCCAGACTTGGGGTGTTTAGATTTGGAGCTTTTACGGCTTGCCACGTTCACAGGGGCTTTCTCCGGCCTCCTTCTCTTTTGAGCAGTTGAAGTCGAGGGGGTCATTGCAGCGGGCACCCAGGTAGCTGTTGCCTTTTATGGCTTGACAAGATGGTTCTCTTCTTGTTGAACCTTCACCTTTTTCTGTCGACGAGGGTAATCTTGATCAATTACTGAGTCCTGAACCTATCGCCAGACTTTGTAGATTTTGGAGGACAGCCGATGAGGGGACTGTTCCAGCTTTGTTTCTATAACATTCTCCATGGGTGGAGGAGATCTTTTCAGTACGGCGGTAGGAGAGTTCCTGCGCACCTTGTTCAGCAGCTCGAAGCTGTTTCCAGTTGGAACAGCATCATTGACTTCCACCGTTGGGGCTGGTGGAGTTATCCCAGAGGAGGAGTTGCCCCCAGCCTTCCTTACTCGGCGCCAGTGGCGACGTCGAGCGTTTCGAGCCGTTGGGATTGTTTCAGCTTTAGGGGCAACTTCTTCATGCCCCATGTTCTGGTAAGGCGCTGCTGGTACCAGCCTCTTGAAGACCGAGGTTCGTCTAGCAGCAGTGTCTAACCTGTCAAAAACAGACTTTTGAGCAGGAACGGGAGCCGGAGTGGGAGCCGGAACAGTCAGTCTTGTGAAGATCGACCCTTTGGCAGAAGAAGTCATCTTGACGAATTCGGGAGCAGGGATGGCTATCCTCTTCGGAATAACCTGTTCTGGAATTGCAGGCTTCATCATGGGCCCATATGAACTTTGGCCCAATCTGGCGAAGACTGAGGCGCTGGAGCTAGACGACCCGTTGAAGGGGGCCGCTGTAGTGGTAAATCGATCAAAGACCGACTTCTTGGGGGCTTCTTGCGGCAGTGGGATATTAATGTTCATTGGTGGGAGCATGGTCCCAAAGAATAAACCGACGGTAGCCTGTGTCACCTGTTCTATCGGCATTATGAACAGGGAGGCTGCCTGGGGCCCGTAAGCTATACCTCCAGATGAGGCGGAACGTGCGTAGCAGTTGCAGCTGGAACACTTCATGCAAGTAGACGCCATTGATCCTTCACTTTCTGCACCAAGCAAGACGCCAAATCTTAGTATCTCGAACCCAATGGCAACCATTAGCAAACCGCGATTCGTTCGCAAACACGACACACGAAGTGTGGAGTGGAAAGTGTTAGTTATATGTATGCCCTAGAGGCCATTACTGTACATATGATGTATATTGTAGTGGATGCTTGGTCATATATAGGTAGGACTTTCTTGCTCGACATGATAGTATGCTATCTGGTTGCTCTTTATCTTAACATATACTCTGATTGTCTCTATGTTACATGTTGATAAAGCCCTTAGGATGAGTACTTGACTACCAGGACTATGATGCAGATCATACTAGTGGGGATAGAGTAGTCGCTAAGTACATCCTTCAAATGTTCCTAGTCGTAGGTGTATCGAGACAGGGCATCGATATACCAGAGTAGACTAGCGTATGCGCTTCTTGACCCATATGATGGGCGATGGATGAACCCATATCCATTGGTGTTTGACATCAGAGAAGGTATATGGGTGCTCAGTGGAGACTGGGTACACTGGACGGACTCGCCGAGAACTCCCAGATGGCATTATACCTCATGTCAGATGGCAGTTCTCTGGTGACACTGGTACAGGTTAGTCTGTAGACCCGAGATCGTCATAGAGTCTTATGTGATTCCCACTGTGCTTTGATTTCTATTATACCACGTCCAAGAGGGCGTACAAAACGGTGGCTTTTGGGTACAGTCCCGAATCACATGGAGGCAATGAGCGATAAGAGGGGATTCGTCTCTCCCGGTATAGAGAGTTGATGTTGCGCTGTGTTCGATTGGCTATAACTGGAAATCCCTGGCCAGGGTTGCTGAGATTTACTGGTAAGCATTATCAGTAGTTTCTCGAACTGTTATAGACCTCATATCGACACGTCTTATCAAGCTACTGGGGTCTGACTTTTACCACCCCTAGGCGAGATATGCGACATATCAGACGAAGAGACCGGACTGTACGGGAGTGTTACTGATTGGATTCGCAGGAGAATATACAGGCTTGCTTGTTGATCTTCTGATCGCTCAATACCTGGGTGGCTGTTACGTTTAGCTGACCGCTTGCAGCTTGTGGGTGTTTGATATGATCATCACCTACTGCCGGCGTATTGACGATTCTTTAGAGTCCTACACAGAGGTTTCCTGGCTCAGGCAAAACGGAGTAGGAGCACATATGTGATATGTGCGAGACCAAGAACAATACGTGTATGTGATACCGTATTAGATTCTCACGATATGTGATATCGGCCGGGTATATGTGATATAGCCGGTCATCGGATCAAGTGTTGATTCGATGAACTGATACTGATTACATTAGTCGGTTATTTGTGAAATAGCCGGATTATCGGATCAAGTGTTGATTCGATAATTTAATGTATAATTATATATTTGATATATTATATTACATTAACTAATACAAGCTCACTTAAAGATTTTTTTTCTCACTTGGATAATACATTGATATATATGCGATATATGTTAATCGTATTATTTTATTTTGTTACAATAAATATTGTATATGTGATATATAATATTGTAACGAGTTAGGGTTATAAATGCAACATGTTTTGTGGAGTTTAAATATGGTTAGGGTTTGGATTAGGGTTAAGCTTGCATGAAGCTTTCAAGAAGCTTCTTGAAGCTTTGACTTTGACTTGTGATATTTTGCATAGATATTTTTTTAACCCAACCCAACCCTTTACCATAGTTAATTCTCTACATGGGTTAAGTCTTCATTCTTAACCCATGGTTGCATTTCTAACCTCACATAAGATTCATTATTCATCACAAATTGATTTGCTTCTTCTTCTTCTTCCTTTTTTGATGAAAAGCTTTCTAGGTTTTTCATATGTGATGAAAATGAGTGAGAAATTGAAAACAAATGAGAGCTAAATTCCTACTTCATTATCCTCATCTATTCTTGCCACTTAGATTAGGGTGTTTTCTTTGCTAATACTTGATTAGCAAAGCAAGAGCTTGGGTTTGAGTTTTTTCAAGGTGGATCATCTTAGTTATTGAAGATCGGAAGCAAGCTTGCATTTTTCTGTTCATGGAGCCTCTCTAGAGTCCGGGTACATGATGATCACGGCGAAGGGACCTCAACACGGAGCTTATGAAGCGAATGAACGGACTACAAAGGTTGTAATCCCAAACTCTTAGAAGTAAACTTGTTTACTTGCTCATTGTTTCTCCTAATCTTTAGTCTACGATCTTGGTTTGGGTTGTTCGGCACTTGAAAATTTTGATTTTTGCATGGTTGATGCCTTGTAGAACCTTGTTCTAGTGCCTAGTAACCCTACAGTGGTATCAGAGCCAAGCCAGAGCTTTAGACGTCGTCTAGACGAAGTTTAAAGTCCGATCGAACCCCGAAACATCGTGTTTTACCCCCTCTCTGGAAATTTTTTAAAATGTTGATTTTTTCTGTATTAGAAATACTCAGAAAATTAAGCAGGGAATTTTTTCACGAGTTTGAAACTTCCGGAAAATCATGCAAGCTTATCTGTGGACCCTCTAGAAGAACGTAACCTTAACTCGATTATGTGACCGTCAAAACTGCCACTTGAACCCTAGGGTTTGTGGTAGTTTAGCGTTGTCACATGTGAGGCGTTGGTTTGACCCTTCTACGGCTGGTTCATTGGGGCTGTGACATATTCTCGGATTTTTGAACTCCGCTCAAGTGTTGAGCTATTTTGGAAATCTTGAGTGTTTGATTATTCGATCGAAAAGTTTAACATTGTCTATTTATCTGGAATGTGTTACAATTTTTGGAATCCATAAGTAGTTATGAGATAACTAATTTGAATATTATAAATCTAGCACTTTAGTCTCAGTTGATCGGTTGCCACGAGATTTTGATGCGATCAAAAGTCCGTTGCAATCACATAGCGTACGCGGATACTCGCCGGGTAAACTTAATAGACAGCCATGCCCCATAGCCCCGACCAAGTGACTGTAGGAGAACCCCGTCGCCAAAAGCATCCGTTCGGGTGCTCGCGGCAGCGGTGTTCCGCCTTAGTGCACCTCGTCGACGGCATCGGGGGTGCGGCCATCTACTAAAGTTTTCGACGAGCATTCGATCAGGTTTTCGGGAATCTTGTTGAATTGCCCGACTAGATATTGAAAAGTGTTTTCGATATTGAGACTAAAATGCGGGGTTTATAATTGTTAGGCATGTGATGTCTAAGGAATTCATTTGGTTAGGCATGCGATGTCTATGGAGGTTGCGGATTCCAACTGTTGTAGTTTTACACTTTCTTTTCTGCGACCGTAAGTGTAATATGTGGTGTATCGCCGGTTTCGTTGCTATACATCAACGACAATTGGGATACGCATATTTACTTACGTTGATGATATGTGATGTTATGTGTTACTGTGATATATTATATTGGATCGTCGTGTTTTGAATAGCCGGGGGTTTTATGTGAGATGGGAGTTTTTCTTTTTCATTCATGTAAAATTCATTTGTATGTAATATTCTTTTAATGGGGCATTTCCGGGCTGAGGATGATGTCACTTTTGTATATTATTTACTTTTCTGCATTAGGATAGACCCAAGGCGGGGAGCACAAGTAACCGGGTTCTAGGGTCCAGTGGGAGACCATCTTGAGGAGTCGAGACTGGGTCTCTTAACCCTAGAATTGGCAGTGTTGCTTGCCGCTCTCGTAGGGGTCTAGGGATGTGGGTTTAGCTATTCATCGCGACCGTGGAATCCATGTTTTATACAGGCTCGCAATAAAATACGAACAACCTAGTATATCCAATATTTCATATATGTTCTTCTGCTGCAATGTTCTGTGATGAGATCATATTACTGCCTGAGATGAATGTTTATATTATATATATGAGATATATATTATATTGTTGATTTCGTTTCAAATGTGATGCTTGTGAAGCATAATAAAATGGGACTTCATTAATGGGATTAATGAAATAAAAGAAACCTAAAGATGTTGTAAAAACTTGTTTAAAAACTGGTAGCTCTAGTTCTTGCTTTGCATAGCGGTATTCCTTGTAGAATATCCAGCACCTTATTCGATAAGGAAAGAGCCGAGATCCCTTCACCAGGAGTGACCTCTTTAGCGAAACTAGCAGATGCTACAAACTCGGTTTGTCTTTTGATTGCTTCTATAGCTTTTGTTTTGCATAGTGGTATTTGTGAAATATCCTGCACCTTATTCGATAAGGAAAGAGCCGAGTTCCCTTCCCCGGGAGTGACCTCTTTAGCAAAACTAGCAAAAGCCTCAAAAAACACTCCTTTTCAAAATTCACTCGATTCTATAACGATATCAAGTTCATTACGCAAAGGGTTTTCTTAAAAACCTTTCGTAGCCCTCCGTCATTTCAGATAAGTACTTCATAGTATTCGTGCTACGTTTGTTGGCTTTCGTCAAGGCGTAGTGTGCGGTAGCTATTTATGCTTATCTGTATAAGCATATGATGCGATTGAGTTAGGGTAGTCGTGCGACTTTGTTGGCATTCGTCAAGAGTCGTACGGGTGGGTTTAATTCAATCAGGAAATGACGGGTTGAACTTGACTAGTAGCCTATGGTTTGTTAGCTTTCGTCAAGGTCATAAGATACTAGGGGTAAAACATTATCGGGAATTTCAAGTGTTGAAATTTGCAATGAGATTGCAAACCTTCTATGAGATAGTTGGATCCCGATACCCACTGCGAGTAAGAGTTACTCCTGGGAGAGTTTTACACATTTACAATTATCCAATCAAGTAGGTGTCTAGAAAGGTGTTAACGGGGTTACGCCCCTAGGAAAATGAGGTTTATCTTAATTAGGCCCATGCGAAAGCACGGGGAACCTCCCTCAAAGTACAGGCACTAGCCTGGCTGAAAGATTGGTGAACTTGTAGCATGTAATTAATCCCGGCTAGTCTTTCCTTTTAGGGTTTGAAGGAAGATTTGACTAAAACGGTGGGAGACATTCTGATTAGATATATTAATAACCAAACTAATCTTGCAAGAGCATACGCTGAGTGTTTTCTTCTCTCTCTCTCCACGTAGCGACCATGTCACGCCTTAATCAAGATAATAATACGGATGTATTGACCGAACCCGCTTATTATACTGCGCTAGAGAACGTTGGTCCCGCTCCAACTTATAATTGTTATAAGACCGAGCAGGAAATAGGGGATTACCAGAATTCCCGTGCCGCCCAAACGAAGAAAGTGCATGCTGATGCATCTTCTTCGGGTGTGTTAATTACCGAGAACTGTTTCTCAGTATCATTTACGTCCTGGGTATGAGATACCGGATCAGGATCCCGCATATGTAATCTGTTACATGGGCTACTGATAGGTAGAGAACTGAGAACGGGTGATAAGTTTCAAGAGTTGGAAACGGTGCAAGTGTTGCAGCCAAGTAAGTTGGCAGTTATCACCCTGTATTAACAAATACATTGATTCGGAACGAATGTTATTAGATACCGAACCTGATACACAACATCATATCATTCTCTTTATTTGTAAAGAAGGATATAATTTTGTATTGTTAGATAATATTTTGAACATTTCCTATATCAAGAGTTGATCGGTTCAGGCATGTTATCTAAAAGTATAGACGTTCTAAATCAAACCACAGTTCTTAACGTACAGAACACAAACAAGAGGAAGAGTTCAGAAATGAACGAATCCTTCTTGAGGTATTCTAGACTAGATCATATCAATGTGACCCGACTAGCTGAAGTTGCATTTAGATGCATATTTAAATATGTTTGAATTTACATCTTATGAAACTTGCCGGTCATGTCACAAAGATAAGATGACCACAGCTCTGTTTATTGGAAACAGAGAAAGAGTTAGTGAACTCTTGGGATTGATACATGATGATGTATGTCCCCTGTCTACACATGCCAGGACCGGTTCTTTATACTTCATTACATTCACTGATTATCTCTCAAGGCTCAGACATATGTTCCTGTTGAAACACAAGTCTGAAACTTTTGAGAAATTCAATGAATATGAGTTAGAAATAGATAACCAAAATGGGTATAAGTATTATGTCCTTTGATATGATCAGGGAGGAGAATACTTGAGCACGGGATTCCTGGACTATTCTAAAGGAGAATGAGATTCTCTCAGCATTACTCCTCCGTATACACCACAGCACCTCGGTGTATCGGGGCGGAGCAATCACACCCTATTATATATAGTGCGCTCTATGATGAGTACTACTGAGTTTCCTATTTCCTTTTGGGAGTTATGCACTTGAGAAGCTGCATACCTATTGAATAGGATTCCAATCAAATCCGATGCCTACCACTTCATATGTGATATGGAATGGGAAGAGCCCATATCTTAAGTAAGTTAAGATTTGGGGTTGTCCAGCCTATGTCTAA
The DNA here is from genome assembly GCA_030015575.1 of Agapanthus africanus. Classification (NCBI taxonomy): domain Eukaryota; kingdom Viridiplantae; phylum Streptophyta; class Magnoliopsida; order Asparagales; family Amaryllidaceae; genus Agapanthus; species Agapanthus africanus. The sequence goes on along the minus strand of CM057345.1, from coordinate 385,203,846 downwards.
AAGCATAATCCAGACAAGCTCAAGGCAAGGTCAGTTCTGTGGAAGTTTGTTGGATATCCCAAGCATTAGCAAGGGAATATCTTCTACCACATCGAGGAACAAAAGATGTTTTGTTTCTCAGCATGCCACCTTTGTGTAAGGGAATTTCTTGTGAAGAAATTAGTGGTCATGAGGTAGAACTGGAAAGAGTTCCAGCTATACAAACTGCAGTTGATGATTTAGTAAACCCGAAGGATTCAATAGTTTCTAACGAACCTCAGCCTCTCCGCCGATCTAGTAGGGTTCCTCATCCACCTGAGAGATACTTCGGTTTCTCTATGACAGTGGGAGCGAGGATTGCATCATGAGATGATGACCCAACTAGTTTCGAGCAGGCTATCAGGAGTGGAGACTCTGTAAGAATGGCTGGATGCTAAGTGATCTGTGATGGAATCTATATACACCAACAAAGTATGGACTTTGTTTGCTTTATGTGAAGGGTTAAATCCCCATCAGGAGCAAGTATATCTTGAGAAGATTGCTTGGTGTACATGGAAAAGTTGAGACTTTCAAAGCTATGCTTAAGTCCATTCAGATCCTACTTGTCATTGCTACATACCATGACTACGATTTTTGGCGGTTGGGTGTCATGACAGCTTTTCTAAATGATGATTTAGAAGAGAGCGTCTATAAGTACATAGCCAGAGGGCTTCGTAGATAGTGGGAGCAGCCGAAACGTGTGCAAGTTGTTTTATGGGATAAATCAGGCATCGCAGAGTTGGAACGTTTGTTTTGATATGGTAGTCAAAGAGTTTGACTTCATCAAAATGATAGATGAACCTTGTATATACAAAAAGGTAGTAGGGAGTATGGTGGTGACCCTCGTATTGTACGTGGATGACGTACTCTTGGTAGGAAAGGAGTTTCCTATGCTATGCTCGGTCAATCTCCTCATATCACATGGATTCTCCATATAGGAACAAAGATGATACCTCCTAAATCCTAGGTTTTATATCTATGAGATAGATCTAATTGGATGTTAGGATTCTCACTAGTTGTAGTGAGATGGTATCAATCGATCCTGGGGAGAATCACTGGAATGGTTCCAGGGTGGTAAGGTCAACTGAATGTTAGTCACAGGCATTTTCTTTATCCTCAGTAGAGGGACGGTATGTTGGAAGAGTTCCAAGCTAGATACCGTGACATACTAGACGATTAAAGGCAAAAGACATCGTTACCAAGGATGCTACCAAAGAAATAGTCTGGATGTACACTAAGTTCACGAGATGAACTTCGTTCCTACCATTGTGTGACAATGGAGTTGTGGCTTAGGCCTAGGAACCCCCGTCCCATCTGTGATCCAGACATATTCTTAGGCAGTACCACCTGATCATGGAGATGGATGATCTCCAGGGAGATCGGGGTTAGGAGAGTAAACACAGAGGACAACAGCGTGGATCCACTCACAAAGGCCTATTTCCCAGTAGAGACTTTTATGGGATGGTTGAGTATGAGATACTTCAACCACAGCTGATTGTTGGGTATGCAATACCACAACAGATGGCCCTAGTGCAAGTGGGAGATTGTTAGTTATATGTATGCCCTAGAGGCCATTACTGTACATACGATGTATATTGTAGTGGATGCTTAGACATATATAGGTAGGACTTTCTTGCTCGACATGATAGTATGCTATCTGGTTGCTCTTTATCATAACATGTACTCCGATTGTCTCTATGTTACATGTTGATAAAGCCCTTAGGATGAGTACTTGACTACCAGGACTATAATGTAGATCATACTAGTGGGGATAGAGTAGTCGCTAAGTACATCCTTCAAATGTTCCTAGTCGTAGGTGTATCGAGACAGGGCATCGATATACCAGAGTAGACTAGCATATGCGCTTCTTGACCCATATGATGGGCGATGGATGATCCCATATCCATTGGTGTTTGACATCAGAGAAGGTATACGAGTGCTCAGTGGAGACTAGGTACACTGGACGGACTCATCGAGAACTCCCAGATGGTTTTATACCTCACGTCAGATGGCAGTTCCCTGGTGACACTGGTACAGGTTAGTCTGTAGACCCGAGATCGTCATAGAGTCTTATGTGATTCCCACTGTGCTTTGATTTCCATCATACCACGTCCAAGAGGGCATGCAAAACAGTGGCTTTTGGGTACAGTCCCGAATCACATGGAGGCAATGAGCGATAGGAGGGGATTCGACTCTCCCAATATAGGGAGTTGATGTTGCGCTGTGTTCGATTGGCTATAACTAGAAATCCCTGGTCAGGGTTGCTAAGATTTACTGGTAAGTGTTATCAGTAGTTTCTCGAACTGTTATAGACCTCATATCGACACGACTTATCAAGCTACTGGGGTCTGACGTTTACTACCCCTAGGCGAGATATGCGACAAATCAGACGAAGAGACCGGACCGTACGGGAGTGTTACTGATTGGATTCGCAAGAGAATGTACAGTCTTGCTTGTTGATCTTCTGATCGCTCAATACCTGGGTGGCTGTTACGTTTAGCTGACCGCTTGCAGCTTGTGGGTGTTTAATATGATCATCACCTACTGCCGGCGTATTGACGATTCTTTAGAGTCCTACACAGAGGTTTCCTGGCTCAGGAAAAATAGAGTAGGAGCACATATGTGATATGTGTGGGACCAAGAACAATACGTGTATGTGATACCGTATTAGATTCTCGCGATATGTGATATCGGTCTGGTATATGTGATATAGCCGGGTCATCGGATCAAGTGTTGATTCAATGAACTGATACTGATGATATTAGTCAGTTATTTATGAAATAGCCGGATTATCGGATCAAGTGTTGATTCGATAATTTAATGTATAATTATATATTTGATATATTATATTACATTAACTAATACAAGCTCACTTAAAGATTCTTTTTCTCACTTGGATAATACATTGATATATATGCGATATATGTTAATTGTATTATTTTATTTTGTTACAATAAATATTATATATGTTATATATAATATTGTAACGAGTTAGGGTTATAAATGCAACATGTTTTGTGGAGTTTAAATATGGTTAGGGTTTGGATTAGGGTTAAGTTTGCATGAAGCTTTCAAGAAGCTTCTTGAAGCTTTGACTTTGACTTGTGATATTTTGCATAGATATTTTTTTAACCCAACCCTTTACCATAGTTAATTCTCTACATGGGTTAAGTCTCCATTCTTAACCCATGGTTGCATTTCTAACCTCACATAAGATTCATTATTCATCACAAATTGATTTGCTTCTTCTTCTTCTTCCTTTTTTGATGAAAAGTTTTCTAGCTTTTTCATATGTGATGAAAATGAGTGAGAAATTGAAAACAAATGAGAGCTAAATTCCTACTTCATCATCCTCATCTATTCTTCCTACTTAGATTAGGGTGTTTGCTTTGCTAATACTTGATTAGCAAAGCAAGAGCTTGGGTTTGAGTTTCATCAAGGTAGATCATCATAGTTATTGAAGATCGGAAGCAAGCTTGCATCTTTCTCTTAATGGAGCCTCTCTAGAGTCCGGGCACTTGATGATCGTGGCGAAGGGACCTCAACACGGAGCTTATGAAGCGAAGGAACGTACTACAAAGGTTGTAATCCCAAACTCTTAGAAGTAAAGTTGTTTACTTGTTCATTGTTTCGCCTAATCTCTAGTCTATGATCTTGGTTAGGGTTTTTCGGCACTTGAAAATTTTGATTTTGGCATGGTTGATGTCTTGTAGACCCTTGTTCTATTGCCTAGTAACCCTACAGAAAGAGGAAAAGGTCCCACCGGGCGTGCCGGAATCTGTTCCCCTCCGAAACACGGAGACGCGACCGCGTAGATCCGTCTCGCCTAGATTTCGGGACAGATGCTAATTGGTGCTATCCGTCCACCTCTCCGAAGATGCCATGTTAATTTATGGCACCATGTATCGAAGGTTTAAACGGATGCGGCCGATATAGCAGAATTCGTCAGATTCCCCCTCGTTTGAGGGGTTTTTGATTGTGGGGACGCTCTTCCTTGCTGGCACAAGCCCCTGCAGTTAATTACGCTACAGCATCGCGGTAACAACTTTCTCCTTCTCCAGATGGTCACTTCGTGTCGTGTGTGTTTGTTTTGTTTGTGGTTGCCCGTGGATTGTATACGGAGACTAATTTATGTTGTCGCCCGTAGGGCGTAGATTAGTCCAAATCCGTATCTTCTTAGATTTGGGTTTGGGGTTTGGGTTTAAGGATACATTAGTCTCATTTGAGACTAAGATTAACTTAAACGTTTGTTAAGGATACGTTAGTCTCATTTTAGACTAAGATCAAATTAACGGGATCATTTAGATCCAACGAGAAAGCATTTGGACTCTATTGTTTAGTTTAGGGATACTGCGGTCGATTAGTTTAAGGACATTACGGTCCAATGTTAGTTTAAGGACATCACGGTCCATGTTAGTTTAAGGACATTACGGTCCCATGTTAGTTTAAAGACATCACGGTCGAGATTAAGGACATCATAGTCCATGAGTTTAAAGACCTCACAGTCAAGGTTAAGGACATCATAGTTCGTGAGTTTAAAGACCTCACAGTCAAGGTTAAGGACATCATAGTCCGTGAAATGTGTGGTTTTCGGGACCCATCACCTCTCTGAAGACATTGAAGGATTACAACGACAAATATCAGAGGAGTAATGAGATGTACCCTCGAACCAAAGTGGATTAAGTGATCTGTAGTCTAATTTGGAACTAAGATCAATTAATTAGATTATGAGCACATTGGCTCAGTTAAGTCTGAATTGAGGACTTATGGCCAACTTGGGCTAAGTCCAATTAGATTAGAAATGTTGTCCCTTTGTTGGACCATTAAATATCCGTTTGAGTTCAACCCCCCATTATTTGGCACTGCTAAACATGGGTTTTGATAACATTTTACCTTTTGTTGAGTGCTGAGCACTCATATGCCATATAGGATGTTCAATTTTGAGTAAAGAAAAGAAGTCTTGCCTCAGAAGGACTTAGCCAGTTTAGGCTAGGATTGATTTGAATATAGTGTTAAACATTAATATATATTTTATGGTCACGTGTTCCCACGTGATGCGCTGAAAGATGGTGTTAAACACCAAGAACATAACACTCAAAAATAGTGTTAAACACTGGAATGGGATTGGTCATGTGGGGCCATGTAAGGTCTCTGAAGGTAAGGACCATTCCTCCTTTGTTTTGTTCTACAAATCTGCAAATAAGTTTTAAATACTTTTAGTTTTCTGGCCATCACGTGTTGGCACGTGATGCATATCTGTGCATTGATTATTGAGGCGTTTGTTAGGGGTCACGTGGTAACACGTGAGAGCTCCCAAATTAGATTTTGCCTTTTTCTTTATTCTCTTTGTTTTGGAGGTCACGTGGGAGCACGTGAGGCATTGCCTCTGGGCTAATTCCTTCTCATTTTGGAGGGTCCTTTTTAGGGGTCACGTGGGGGTACGTGACCTAGTTCTTTTCATGCGTGGAGATCTTTCAAGTCTCTTTATTTTTTAAGAATTAAATTCTCTGTAGGGTTAAACCCTAATTTCGTTTTTAGAGGAATTAAATTCCCATGCATGTGGAAGAATTAAATTCTTATGTAGGGTTAAACCCTAATTTCATTTAGAGGAATGGAATTCTTTATAAATTTGGGAGAATTGAATTCTCATATAGGGTTAAACCCTAGCTTTGTCTGTCATGGAGGAATTAAATTCCTATAAATTTGGGAGAATTAAATTCTCATATAGGGTTGAACCCTAGTTTTATCTTGGAGGAATTAAATTCCTATAAATTTGGGAGAATTAAATTCTCGTATAGGGTTGAACCCTAGTTTTATCTTGGAGGAATTAAATTCCTATAATTTTGGGAGAATTAAATTCTCAAATAAGGTTGACCCTAGTTTTATCTTGGAGGAATTAAATTCCTATAAATTTGGGAGAATTAAATTCTCTAAACTCAATTCTCCCTCTAAGTTTTGGATCTGCATGGCAGAATCTCCCCGATGAGAATTAAATTCTCAACCTGTGAGGAGATTTGCTTCTGCGGATCTTCAACCAGAGGAAGAACTAAGTTCTTTTGCAGAAGAGTTAAACTTTTAGATTGAGAATTAAATTCTCTTTTTTGCTTAATGAAGTTTAGATCCCTTTTCTCTTTCTCACCCAGGGTTTCTTTCTTGAGAATTAAATTCTCCTTTCTTTTCTCTCTGCTATTTGCCTTTGGAAAATTTCAAGATCCCAAAAATTCTATCTTCTCTTTTCTCTTTTTAGCTCCTATTTATAGGAGAAGGGAAAGAATCAATTTGTTTAGTAAATCTTTTATTGAAAGATTTTGTTTGTTTTTTGCAACTAACATGATCTTTTTATATCACTCGGTGAATTTTATTCACCATTGGATTTTCAATCCAAAACATATTCTGTTTGTTATTCTTGGTAAATTTTAAGGAAATCTTTCCTTGTATAAAAATCTTTTCATAAATTGGTGATTTTTAATTACCATTGGATTTTTAATCCAACAATGCTCCACTTTACAGAGCATGGTTCTCTTTTGTTTGGAAAGATTTAAAGAAATACTTTTCCAGTTAGGATCTTTGATTTCCCTTAATTAGAATTTAATTCTATTAACTTATAAGACTTTCAAAGCCTATCACGTGTTGGCACGTGACCCTCCTTTAATTCTATTAACTCTATTTAATTCTATTTAATTCTATTTAACTAGTGCACTATGGTTTGTTGACCTCTGTCAAGGTCATAGCACACTAGGGGCAAAATATTATTGGGAATTTCAAGTATTGAAATTTGCAATGAGATTGCATACCTCCTATGAGATAGTTGGATCCTGATACCCACTGCGAGTAAGAGTTACTCCTGGGAGAATTTTACACAAGACAATTACCCGATCAAGTAGGTGTCTAGAAAAGTGTTAACGGGGTTATGCCTCTGGGAAAACGAGGTTTATTTTAATTAGGTACGTGCGAAAGCACAGGGAACTTCTCTCAAGTACCGATACTGATCTAGCTGAAAGATTGACGAAATTGTAGGGTGTAATTAATCCCGGCTAATCTTACCTTTTAGGGTTTGAAGGAAGATTTGATAAAAACAGTGGGAGAAATCCTAATTAGATAAGATAATAACCAATCTAATCTTGCAAGAGCATACGCTAAAGTATTTTCTTCTCTCTCTCTCCAGGTAGCGACCATGTCAGGCCATAATCAAGATAATAATATGGATGTATTGACTGAACCCGCTTATTATACTGAGCAAAGGATCGTTGGTCCCGTTCTTTCTTATAAGAGTTATAAGACTGAGCAGGAAATAGGAGAATATCTGGATTCTCACACCGCCCAAACGAAGAACAAGCATGCTGATGCATCTTCTTCGGGTGTGTTAGTTATTGAGAATTGTTTCTCAGTTCACCCTACGTCCTGGGTATTAGATACCGGATCGGGATCCCACATATGTAAATTGTTACATGGGCTACGTAAAGGTAAAGAACTGGGAAAAGGTGATCATTCCGTTCAAGTAGGGAATGGTGCAAGTATTGCAGCCAAAGCAGTTGGCGAATATCTCCTTGTATTACCAAGTAGTAATACATTGATTCTGAACGAGTGCTATTATATACCGAACATGATGTGCAACATTATATCGGTTTCTTTATTAAGTAAAGAAGAATATAATTTTGTAGTACAGGATAATATTATGAACATCTTCCTAAATCAAAAGTTGATTGGATCAGGCTCGTTATATAATGGCATATTCATTCTCAATCAAAATACAGTCCTTAATATACAAAATACACACAAGAGGAAAAGTTCAGAAATGAATGAATCCTTCTTGTGGCATTGTAGACTTGGTCATATCAATGCGAAACGACTAGCTAAGTTACATAAGGATGGATATTTGAATCCGTTCGAATTATCATCTTATGAAACTTGCCATTCATGTCTCAAAGGCAAAATGACCAAAAGTCCGTTTAGTGGACACGGAGAAAGAGTTACCGAACTCTTAGGACTGGTACATAGTGATGTATGCAGTCCCATGTCTACACATACCAGGAACGGTTCTTCCTACTTCATTACATTCACTGACGATCTCTCAAGATACGGACATGTGTTCCTGATAAGACACAAGTCTGAAGCTTTTGAGAAATTCAGAGAATATAAGCACGAAGTAGAGAACCAAACGGGCAAAAGTATTAAGATCCTTCGATCTGATCGAGGAGGAGAATACTTAAGCAATGAGATCCTAGATTATCTAAAAGAGAATGGGATTATCTCTCAGCTTACTCCTCCTTATACACCAAAGCACAACGGTGTATCGGAACGAAGGAATCGCACCCTATTAGATATGGTGCGCTCTATGATGAGCACTGCTGAGTTGCCTGTTTCTTTTTGGGGTTATGCGCTTGAAGCAGCAGCATATCTATTGAATCAGGTTCCATCAAAATCTGTACCTACCACACCATATAAGATATGGAGTGGGAAGAGACCATGTCTTAAACGAGTTAAGATATAGGGTTGTCCGGCCTATGTCAAAAGGCAAAATCCAGACAAACTCGAGGCACGATCAGTTCTTTATAAGTTTGTAGGATATCCTAAACATTCAAATGGATATATTTTCTACCACGGTGAACAACAAAAGGTGTTTGTTGCTCAACATGCCACCTTTTTAGAAAAGGAATTTCTTGCAAAAGAAATTAGTGGCGATGCGGTAGAGCTGGAAGAGGTTCCAGCACCAAAAACTACAACTGATGATTTATTGGAACCAGAGAATTCAGTAGTTCCCGACGAACCCCAGCCTCTCCGCCGATCTAGTAGGGTTTCTCATCCACCTGAGAGATACAACGGTTTTCTCATTGATGGTGGGAGTGAGGATTGCATCATGGAAGATGATGACCCGACTAGTTTCGAGCAGGCCATCACGAGTGGTGACTCTGTGAAATGGCTGGATGCAATGCGATCTGAGATGGAATCCATGTACACCAACAAAGTATGGACTTTGGAAAATGCTCCTGAAGAGGTAAAACCCATTGGAAGCAAGTGGATCTTTAAGAAGAAAATTGGTGTAGATGGAAAAGTTGAGACTTTCAAAGCTAGACTTGTTGCAAAGGGTTTTCGCCAACGACCAGGTGTGGATTATGACGAAACCTTTTCTCCGGTGGCTATGCTTAAGTCCATCCGGATCTTACTTTCCATTGCTGCATACCATGACTACGAAATCTGGCAAATGGATGTTAAGACCGCCTTTCTAAACGGTGATTTAGAAGAGTGCGTGTACATAACTCAGCCAGAGGGCTTCATAGATAGTGGGAGCAGCGGAAAGGTGTGCAAGCTGCTTAAATCCATTTATGGGTTAAAGCAAGTATCGCGGAGTTGGAACATCTGTTTTGATGTTGTAGTCAAAGAGTTTGACTTCATCAAAAACATAGATGAACCTTGTATTTATAAGAAGATTGCAGAGAGTAAGGTTGTCTTCCTCGTATTGTACGTCGATGAAATACTCTTGATAGGAAATGATGTTCCTATGCTACAATCAGTCAAGCTCTTCTTATCACAAAGATTCTCAATGAAAGATCTAGGTGATGCCTCCTGCATATTGGGAATTATGATCCATCGAGATAGATCTAAACGGATACTGGGATTGTCCCAATCCAGGTACATTGATACCATACTAAAGTGGTTTAGTATGGAAGAATCCAAGCATGGTAAACAACCCACGATCTCTGGACTCACTCTCTCCAAAGAGATGTCTCCCAAGACTGATTTGGAGAGAGCTCGCATGCAAGGGATACCCTATGCTTCGGCAGTAGGCTCTATCATGTATGTGATGCTATGTACGAGACCCGATATAGCATACTCACTAAGTATAATGAGTCGGTATCAAGCAGATCATGGAGAGAGACACTGGACAGCTGTGAAGAACATTCTCAAGTACTTGCGAAGGACTAAGGAGATGTTCTTGGTGTATGGTAACGGAGAACTCCAGGTGGAGTCCTTTACCGATTCCATCTTCCAAAGTGATAAGGACGAGTCTAAGTCGCACTCGGGATTTGTCTTTACCTTCAATGGAGGGGCGGTATGTTGGAAGAGTTCCAAACAGGATACCGTTGCAGACTCGACGATGGAGGCTGAATACATCGCTGCCAACGATGCTGCCAAAGAGGCTATCTGGATAAAGAAGTTCATTAGTGAACTTGGTGTGGTTCCATCCATTGAACATCCAATACCTCTGTATTGCGATAACAATGGAGCTGTGGCTTTGGCCAAGGAACCTAGGTCCCATCAAAAGTCCAGACATATTCTGAGGCAGTATCACCTGATCAGGGAGATAGTTGATCGCCGGGAGATCGAGGTCAGGAGAGTAGATACGAAGGACAACACTGCTGATTTACTCACGAAGGCCATTCCCCAGATACAGTTTGAGAAATTATTCGGGATGCTAGGTATGAGATACTACAACAGCTGGCCTTAGTGCAAATGGGTGATTGTTAGTTATGTATATACCCTAGAGGCCATTGTTGTACATATGATGCATATTATAATGGATGCTTGGATATATATAGAGAGGACTTTCTTGCTCGACATGATAGTATGCTATTTGGTTTCACTTTATCTTAACATGTTGACTTATATTAGTTTACTTTCTTACTCTCACATGTTGATAAAGCCTTTAGGATATGTACTCGACTACTAGGACTATGATGAGATCATACTAGTGGGGCCAGGGTAGTCGACGAGTACATCCTATAACTGTTCCTAGTCGAGAGTGTATCGAGACAGGGCATCGATACACCAGAGTAGACTAGCGTATACGCATCTTGACCCATATGATGGGCGATGGATGATCCCATATCCATAGGTGTTTGACATCAAGGATGGTGTACGGGTGCTCAGTGGAGACTGGGTCCACTGGACGGACTCGCCGAGAACTCCCAGATGGTATTATACCTCACGTCAAATGGCAGTTCTCCGGTGACACAGGTACAGGGTAGTCTGTAGACCCGAGATCGTTATAGAGTCTTGTGTGATTCCCACTGTGCTTTGATTTCCACCTTACCACGTCCAAGAGGGCGTGCAAAATGGTGACTTTTGGGTACAGTCCCAAATCACACGGAGGCAATGAGCGATAGGAGGGGATTCATCTCTCCCGGTATAGGGAGCTGATGTTGTGCTGTGTTCGATTGGCTATAACTGGAAGTCCCTGGCCAGGGCAGATATAGAGATTTACTGGTAAGTGTTATCAGTAGTTTCTCGACCTGTTATGAGCCTCACATCGACACGGCTTATCGGTTACTGGGGTCTAACGTATACCACCCCTAGACTGGATATGCAACATATCAGACGAAGAGACCGGACTGTACGGGAATGTTACTGATTGGATTCACAGAAGAATGTACATGCTTGCTTGTTGATCTTCTGATCGCTCAATACCTAGGTGGATGTTACGTTTAGCTGACCGCTTGCAGTTTGTGGGTGTTTGATATGATCATCACCTGCTACCGGCGTATTGACGATTCTTTAGAGTCCTACACAGAGGTTTCTTGACTCAGGAAAAACGGAGTAGGAGCACATATGTGATATGTGCAAGATCGAGGATAATGCGATATGAGATACCGTATTATATTCTCGCGATATTTTGATATGAGCCGGGTGAACGGATCAAGTGTTGATTCGATGAATCGGTACATGATATATTAGTCGGTTATATTCGATATAGCCGGATTATCGGATCAAGTGTTGATTCGATAATTTAATGTATAATTATATATGTGATATATTGCATTACATTATCTAATATTGGCTCGCTTTATTGATTCATTTTCTCACCGGATAATACATTGATATATATGCGATATATGTTAATTGTAATATTTTCTTTTGTTACAAATATATATTATATATATGATATATAATATTGTAACATGATATGATTACTAATGCAACATGTTTAGTGGAGATTAAACAAGGTTAGGGTTTGATTTGGGTTAGTTCTTTCTTGATACTTCTAGAAGGTTTTACTTTGTTTCTAGCAAAAGATATTATGCTTGATATTTTGCTAAATATTTCTAACCCAACCCAAACCCTTCACCCTAGGTTAAATCTCTACATGGGTTAGCCTTGTCATCCTTGACCATGGTTACATTTGTAATCATATTAACATTTCATTATTCATCACAAAAGGAAATAATTCATTCATATTCTTCTTCTTCTTCCTTGAGCTTTGAAAAAGCTTTCTAGGTTTTCTTTATGTGATGATTTAGTGTGAGAATTTGATAATAAAAGAGAGCATAAATCCTACTTCATCATCCTCATCTAATCTAGCAATTAGATTAGGGTGTTCACCTCATTAGTGAGTGAGAGCTTGAGTTAAAGAAACTTCGAGGTAGATCATCGGAGAAAAGGAAGACTACAAGGTAGCATGGATCATTCGAGTTGTGCAGCTTCTCTTGAGTCCGGGAGATCGTGGATCGCGGCGAAGGGACTTCTACTCGGAGCTTATGAAGCGAAGGAGCGGACTACAAAGGTTGTAATCCCTCACTCTTAGTTGTAAAGATGTTTACTTGCATGTTAAATCCTAATAATCTAGCAAAGATCCCGGTTTTGGGTTGTTCGGCACGTCTAAATTTTAAATCGGGTATGGTTGATGCCTTATAGACCCTTGTATGAGTGTCTAGGAACCCTACAATCACATCAAAAGACATAATACTTATACCCGTTTTTGGTTCTCTACTTCTAACTCATATTCATTGAATTTCTCAAAAGGTTTAGACTTGTATTTCAACAGGAACATATGTCCGAATCTTGAGAGATAATCAGTGAATGTAATGAAGTACAAAGAACCAGTCCTGGCATGTGTAGACAGGGGACATTACATACATCATCATGTATCAATCCTAAGAGTTCACTAACTCTTTCTCTGTTTCCATTAAACAGAGCTGTGGTCGTCTTATCTTTGTGACATGACCGGCAAGTTTCACAAGATATAAATTCAAAATAATTTAAATATGCATCTAAATGTAACTTCAGCTAGTCGGGTCGCATTGATATGACCTAGTCTACAATAACTCAAGAAGGATTCGTTCATTTCTGAACTCTTCCTCTTGTGTGTGTTGTGTATACTAAGAACTGTGGTTTGATTTAGAACGTCTATGCTTTTAGATAACGTGTCTGAACCGATCAACTCTTGATATAGGAAATGTTTCAAAACATTATCCAACAATATAAAATTATATCCTTCTTTACTAATAAAGAGACTGATATGATGTTGTATATCAGGTTCAGTATCTAATAACATTCGTTCAGAATCAATGTATTTGGTAATACAGGGTGATAACAGCCAACTACTTGGCATGCAACAATTGCACCGTTTCTAACTCTTGAAACTTATCACCCGTTCTCAGTTCTCTACCTATCTGTAGCCCATGTAACAGATTACATACGCGGGATCCTGATCCGGTATCTCATACCCAGGACGTAAAGGATACTAAGAAACAGTTCTTGGTAATGAACACACCCGAAGAAGATGCATCAGCATGCACTTTCTTCGTTTGGGCGGCACGGGAATTCTGGTAATCCCCTATTTCTTGCTCGGTCTTATAACATTTATAAGTTGGGGCGGGACCAACGTTCCCTAGCGCAGTATAACAAGCGGGTTCGGTCAATACATCCGTATTATTATCTTGATTATGGTGTGATATGGTCGCTACCTGGAGAGAGAGAGAAGAAAACACTCAGCGTATGCTCTTGCAGGATTAGATTGGTTATTTATATATCTAATCAGGATGTCTCCCACTGTTTTAATCAAATCTTCCTTCAAACCCTAAAAGGAAAGACTAGCCGGGATTAATTACACGCTACAAGTTTGCCAATCTTTCAGCCAGGCCAGTGCCGGTACTTTGAGAGAGGTTCCTCGTGCTTTCGCACGGACCTAATTAAAATAAACCTCGTTTTTCCAGGGGCGTAACCCCGTTAACACCTTTCTAGACACTTACTTGATCGGCTAATTGTAATGTGTAAAACTCTCCCAGGAGTAACTCTTACTCGCAGCGGGTATCGGGATCCAACTATCTCATAAAAGGTATGCAATCCCATTGCAAATTTCAACACTTGAAATTCCCGATAATATTTTACCCCTGGTGACTTATGACCTTAACTATGGTCAACAAATCATAAGCACTAGTCAAGTTCTACCCGTCATTTCTTGATTAATTAGACCCACCTACATGACCCTTAACTAAGGTCAACAAAGTCACATGACTGTCCTAACTAATCGCATCATATGCTATGTAGGAAGACATCACTTAGCTACCGTACACTGTGCCTTAACTAAGGTCAACAAACACAGCACGAATCCTAAGTACTCTACTTCCTAAAATGACGGAGGGTTACAACAGGTTTTTAAGAAAACCATTTGCGTAATGAACTTGATATTGAATGGAATGTTTTTGAGGTTTTTCTAGTTTTGCTAAAGAGGTCTGTAACATTTCAAAAAAAATAAAATATTATTTTTAGGAATTTTTATAATTTAATATTATTTTATTGAATAGTTTAATATTTCGGTATAATTAAATACCGATATATGGGGAAAATTTTGGAAAAATTACGGAAAATTCTAAAATAGGGTATTTTATGGAATTATGCCATTTTAAAGTTTTTATGGTTAATTATATGCTATTTTGGTGCTAATCGCGATTAAAATCGCTAATCGGGTTTTTAGCACTTTTATGCAAAAATGTGCACATATCATTTTTCCACACTTGTTTCATTTTCCTACATGTTTTGGGTGTATGGTTTGTTAGGGTTTACCATGGTGAGAGAAGAAAAAGAAAAGAAAAAGGGAAAAAGAAAAGTCAAAGGAGACAAAATGAGTGAGTGGGTGTACTTGGAGAGAGAAAATGAGTGAGTGGGTGAAAGAGAGTGTGTTTTGTGAGATGGGGGAAAGGGGGCTGCTGCTGCTGCTGCTCATTTTCAAAACCCCACCATTTTCCTCCTTCTTCCTCAACCCCACAACCCTCCTCAAAGAACCCTAGATCTATCCCCAACCATGCCCCAAAACCCTACCATGAGTGAGTAGGATTTTGACGACTTTGGTAAGTTGGTGCTGCCTAGAGAGGAACAAGTGAGGTATAACTTCTTCCTTTTGTTTAGTTTTGGTTCGATGACGTATTTTTGTGTTGTTTTGTGACATGGACAACCTGCTGTGACCCCGAGACTTTTTGGTGGAAACAAACAGTGTGGGAGTGTTATAGTAGAGACCTGGAGAGTTTACCTGAAACCCTACCCCTTCCCACCGGCCCTGGGCCGGCGACCAGTGGACCAAAACCGGGGACCTCGGCTTAATAGGGGAGCTAGGGTTTGGATTTTGTAGGGTGGTTATATGATGGTGTTTAGGGGTAATTGGTCCTACTGGATTTTTGTATAATGACTATAGGTGAATTCTGGGGGCTTTGGTGAGTGTTTGCTTGACCATGGTAACACGATTCATGACCTGAGCCATAGAGCTGAGCCATAGAGCTGAGCCATTGCATGAACTCAGGAAATTTACCCATATCAGTTTTGTGACTTTCAGTGTGCCTATGGGGTATCTGGAGCAATCCAGGAAATATCTGAGACAACCAAACAACACCAGGGACCCATTTTTGACCATAGGAGACCATCATGACAAAGTGTAGCCAATTGGAGCCAAGAGGGCCGGCGAGGCCGGTTTTTCATAAGGGAGGGCTCGGCCACTTGGTGTGGTGTGGGGTCCAGGTTTCTGCTTTAGGCCACATAGACCCTATACATCACTATAGACCTGTTTGCTTGCCTTGTTTTGACCAAGAGTGAAATCTGGGACCAATTTCCTACAATGTAGTATTACGACATCGCCACGACTTAAACTTGGTGTACCAAATCTTGGTTTATGTGTTAGATTGGTAGCCTACCTAGGATCTGGAGTGACCCTAGACACTTAATGGAAAAACCAACAAGACCATTACCCTGTATTGACTACTCGGAGGTTTCCCTATAAACCTGACACCCTAACTTCCCTAATGGGGCCGGCGAGGCCGAAATTCTAGGGTAGGGAGCCGGCCACCATGTTGACTTAGGAGTCCAGGATGCCTCCATAGCTCACTGAACCCTATATATCACCCTAAACTTGTTTGCTTAGATTTGTCTGACCTAAATCAAAATCTGGGAACACTTGTGTGTGAATTAGGATATGTTTTCCGTATTTGAAATGATGAGTTTTGATATCTGGATTCGTTTTTGGTTGTCGCATGTTTGTATATCGACGACAATGGTTGTTTGATTGATTTGTGTATGTATAAGCTATAGGTTTTAACCTATAAGCAATGCGTATGCCATTTTGGTTTTCCGATGTGATTTTCATGTGCTTTAGCATTTGTGATATACTTGTAGGTACCCTACGTGATGTTGAGGCGATGAAGATAAAGGCGGCGACATCGGCATCGGCAAGCAAAGGTGAGTAGATTTATATCTATGGGGAGAAGTCGGGTGGTTGGCGTATAGCACCCCCGCAGTCCGTAGTGATGTATACGAATACGTATACACACATATAGATTCTATATATTGTTGAGATTATTAATGATAAAGATGGATATTTGGTATATTGATGCTAAACCCTAGAGTAGTGGTTGCACCACATGTAAGTGCACGGCGGCGCCCCGGCCGTCAATCCGACGGCCAAATGCGGAAGCGGTGATAAACTTTAATTTTTCTTGAACTGGCAAACCGCCGCGCACTAATACCCGGATCGAACCATTAACTAGTCCTAGCTAACTACTAGATGGGGAAGAGAGATATACCGACTGATCCAAGTCCTCCGGTCTTCTCGTCGTCGTCCCGATCTCCTGCGGAAGCTCCGGTCTCCACCTCGTCGCCGGAAGTGCACCATATCGCCTACTTCTTTTACGGGCTCCCACCTCAATGCCGAGGCAACTCGGGCACGAAGCTGGCTAGTCGACGTGCCCAAGATTTGCTGTAGAATGTAGTGTATAAGTCTCATTTTGGGGTTGTAGGAATTGCCTTTTGGTGGAGGGATGAACTATGGAGTTTGGAGATGGAACTTATGGATATTTTCCAACATGAAATGAACCAAAACCCCTCTCCAAAAATGTTTGGACAGACCCTAAAGAGGAGTGGCCGGCCATGGTAAATTGAGAGGGGAGAATGAGAGTGTGTAGCAAAAGATAATGGGAGCCATTCTCATATCATGCAAGAGAGAGAAAGGAAAACTTATCATGAAAAGAAATGATCACAAAATCAAACCCATACTCCAAAAACCCACCTACTACAACCATGATTGCTCACAAAGTCAAGCAATCATGATAGAAGAAGTCAAGGTCAAAAGAATGGTGCACCATCATGCTACAAGGAAATATGCAAAGACCCCCTCCACAAATGCTTATTTGCAACAATGCAAATAAGCCCTCCTCCACCAATCTTCGGCCAATGAACGATACAAAGGAAATTGGCCGAAACGAAAAGCAAACTGGCAACTCCAGAAAACTGGTCCCGTAATAAATTACAGGAAAACCCCGATACTGTGCATACACACCCGCATCTGTATTCCGACCGAAATACAAATGCAATGAGACAAAATCTCCACTGTACTATACTAGGATCCGGCTTAAACCAAAGCCGGCTAGTAATATCCGTTCGATCCTGATCCGTGCAATACCGCACGTATCTGATCGAACCCTGCCATATATCCATACGGCCTATAGTACAAACTGTCCGATCCTGATCCGTGCAATACCGCACGTATCTGATCGGACCTTGCCATATCTCCATACGGCCTCTACAACCTTTCGCCCGAAAGCTGAGTAACTGAATGTGGGGGACTCTAAAGACTCATCAACACCTTGGTTGTGGATTTAACCACTAGCACGTTAGAGGTATAAGCCAATACATAACGGGCTACCAGGTATTGACCAAAAGGGACGTCTGTGAGCGAACTCAGCCTGACTCCCTACTGAGCCTGTCAGTGACAATATCCGTACAGTCCGGTCCGTTCGTCTATGAGTATCGCATGGCGGGCCTAGGGGGTTGGTAAAAGTCAGACCCCCAAAAGCGGTACAAGTCGTGTCGGAGTGTAGCCCAGAACACCCTGAGATACTACTGGAATACCTACCAGTAAATCTCCTTGCCTCGGCCGAGGGCTTCGTGTAATGGCTCTCCTAGACACAGCGCGACCTCACCCCCAATACCGGGAGAGACGAACCCCTGAAGATACGCTCACTGCCTCCATGTGGCTCGGGACTGTACCCAACTAAAACCTGTTTGCACGACTCCTTTGAGCCGTGGTAGGTTAGTAATCAAAGTAAAGTGGGAACTCACACGAGACAAATGACGATCCCCAGGTCGATGACTAACCTGTACACATGTCACCAGGGAACTGCCATCTGACGTCTGGTATATGACCAACTAGCATGTTCCCGGCGAGTCCTGTCCGGTGTACTCATAACCCAATGAGCACCTGTATACATCTTAGGTGATCCAACTGACACCAGTGGCTTGTGAGACCGGCCACCGCCCCTCGTCGGGGTCTCGACTGTATACACTAGTCTACTCTGGAGTATCGATGCCCTGTCTCGAAACTCACACGACTAGGGACCATTTAAGGATATGCTTATAGACCCCAGCTCCCACTTATATGATCGCCCTCATACTGCTGGTGGTTAAGAAAGAATCCTAGGGGCTCTATCAACGTGTAATAGCAACTTGTCAGGTCACCTAAAACAGTACACGATGATAAAGGTAAACCAGATAGCATACTATCATCTCGAGTAAGACTGTCCTACCGGGATAGGTCCTCCATCAATCATTGCAATCACGTACCTGTGACCTAATAATTGACTCTGAGGGCACTATCTCCAACAATCTCCCACTTGCACTCAAGGCTAATTATTGCGATGTCGCATACTCACAGCCCGTGTGATACCGAACACCCAACTCCTGTACTAGTCAGTCTCACAAAGCTCGTTTGCGAAACTATTGCGTTCGAGGAATAGCCTTAGTGAGTGGATCCGCTTTGTTGTATCTTTCTATGTCTCTCTATATCTCAAGTTCGCGGAGAAAGCCATCTCCCGAAATGAGCAATACCTGTCTTAGAATGTGTCTGGATGTCTGATGGGACATAGCTCATAAATGAACTCCAAATCCAAACTTCTTAGACTGTATCGTCAACTGAACTTAATCAGTACCCTGCGCCATGCCTCCCTCAGTATTGCCTTGGATCACCTGTCCAAAATACTGCCCCTCATCAGAAGGAAAACTATAACTCTGACAACCTCCTTGTCGTCCATGTCACCTTGGAAGCCTGGAATGATAACTGTTTCCCGAATGAGGCTGTCGTTATCATATCCCTAGAACATCCACTTATGTTCTAAAACTGCTTCCGACTGTTTCTCCAGGATTAGATCAATATCAACTTATTGCATCTAGTGCAAGAACAACATCTGGTGTGGTATTTGACATCTCACGATTGACTCAATTGCCTAAGCAAGTGATCTGCCAATCATGCACATCCCTCTCCCCTTTAGTCTGTAAGACACCTTTGGAGAGGGTGACTCCATCTTCTGCAGGTACACTACCGTGCCAGGAGTCGTCCATCCTAAATACTCTTAGAATGCTGTCAAGTACCCTGATTGGGAAACCACCCAAATCTAGATCTAAAACCATAGATCTAGTAACCAGTATGTCTGATATAAAATCCATTTCCTTTGTGGAGAAAACACTGTGTGACGACCAAAGTATAACCGATTGTAGTATAGGAGTTTCTTTTCCTACTCTGTGTATGTCATCCAAATACCAGGATATCACACCCTACTACCTTCTCAACAGATCCATCCCCTATTCTGATGAAGTCAAACCCATGACTGTCACGTCATAAATAGATGATCTATCTCCGCTACATCTGCTTTAGTCTATAAATAGACATAAGCTACCTGTCCACCAATGCTTCCGCTGCTCCCACTGACTACGACAACCCTCTGGCAGAGTCATATACACGTACACTTCTGAAGCGAGTTCAGAACGACGCTATACTCATCCTCCTGCCGGGTCTCGTAACCTGGAACAACAGCAATGGCAATTGTGGGTAAACAAGAACTTCCCTGTCACCGTCCTTGAGGATACCGGAGTACCCTCAGGTGCCTGAAGTTACCTACCTTATCTGCGGAGTGGCCAATGGAATGTCAATCCAGATTGAATCTTTAGGTTCCTTGTCAAATCTTCAGTAATCGTTCGTGGTTCTGGAATCACCTCCAGTTCTACCATACTCCCACTACTGTTTTCTGAAAAAATCCATTTTTAATAAAACTGTGGCGAGTCTAGAACAATATTACTATTGTTCATCCAGATGGTAGAAAGTCAACCCTCTTCATAGCCTGGGTCAACCCACAAACAGCCATTACAGAATCATGCCTTGAGTTGTCCAGTGTCTGGTTTTAATCATAAGCTGGACAACTCCCCGTACCTTAACAACGTTAAGATACGAACTGTTCTATATCCAATATAGAAACAGAGGCACTGATTTAATTGAACCAGATTCAAATCATGCAGCTGTCTCCAGTGCATGTCAACTAAATGGAAGGAGGCCGATCAGCGTTACTCAACTTAGGAATACTTCCAATTATGAGTAACCTGAAAGAGAAGCAAGTTCTCTTAACCATTACTATCAACTGAATACCATACACAAGTATCTATATCTTCGATCACTTTGAAGAATCCCGATACTTGCTACACCTGGTTCTCTACTCTATTCAAATACCTATAACTTCTCAAAATTCGGACCCTGTGTTTCTACGAAACACCTGTCTAAAAACTAGAGAAGTCATAAGTAAACCGAATATAGTACGAGGACCAACCCCTCTGTCCTGATGGACCCTGGACAACATACAATACTCTATATAAGTCCCTTGAGTCTGATAACTCATTCACTGTGTGTCGTAGGTTGAAAACTGTACTTATGGTTAAGAAGAATTACACCGCTGTTTAATGCTCCTTACCTAACCATCCACTGATATAGGTAAATGTCACAGACATAATTTCAAAAAGGTATATCTCACTCTATGAAAATAGACGTACAGATATATCAATTTGAAATTGGTGCATAACAGCGGATATTCAAAACCAAATATTTGCCGACCGGCAAACTACCCAGGTGACTTCCTCAAATATCACTGATTACAACGAATCCCGATATAATGAGGATGATCACCCAATTCCCAATAACTTACTCCCACTCATCATCTGTAAAACCATACAGATGTGAGAATCATACCTGGAAAATACATACCCTGGAGCAAGTGTCTAATCGGGAAATCAGTTTTCTTTTAACAGTACACAGTGAGACTGAAACATCGAAATGTTTCGATGGGGTATCCTGGTATTCCTAGTAATGCCTCTTCCAGATTCACGACTGTAACCATATAATTCTTTGCCACCTCTCCAAATCCCTTCATATGTCTTTAGTCTTTACCTTCTGCACACCCCTTTAGGCCAAATGGTTTTCTTCCTTCCCTACCGTTCGGCACCAGCCTATGGTTTGGAAGAAGACTATCCAATAAGCATAATGGGTGTACTGTCCTAATCCTAGGAGCACTCGCAATGCGAGAGAAGGTGAAGATAAAAGACACCTGAATAAATCTTATTCCTATTTCTCCTGAACCAGAATCCATCCCCGAACTGGAACAAGTTCCTTTCGAGTTCGTATATAACCATACGATGGAGTATCCAATAAACTGTGGATCTTCGTAGTGATACGGAGTGTCCTGGAGAAATACAAAGGTGATTTAGGATTGGCGAAGGAATACTTGGTTTGGTCGTGAATATCTGTTGCAATTTACTTTGCCCTCTTACTAATCCCTTGCTTTGTCTGAACTTAACACCTTCTGTACACCATCGTTAGGCTAATTGGTTTTCTTCATTCCCTACCGGTCGGCACCAGCCTAAGGTTTGGAAGAAGACTATCCAATTTGCGTAATAGGTGTACTGTCTCCTAAACCAAGGAGTACTCGCAACTTGAGAGAAGGTAAAAGGAAAAGACAACTGAATAATCCTTTCCGTTTTCTCCAGAACCTGAAACCATCCTCAAATAAATTCCTTCGAGTTCGTATCTAACCATACGATGGTTTTGTCCAATGGAAGTGGAGGTTCGTAGTAATACGGGGTGTCCTGGAGAAAAGGGTAAAAGTAGGAGTGGCAATGAGGTCTGCAACTCTGACAATCCAAAAGCCAGTGTTTAAGAAGGTTCGGTCAATCTTGGTCACTGAGTCAAAGTCTTAGGGTCGGGTCAATGGTCGCTGCCAAAGAGAGAGAGAAAAGAAACACTCAGCGTGCACTCTATCCTAGATCAGAATGGTTACCAATTTATCTAATCTGGAAACCTCCCACTGTACCTCAAATTCTCCTCCAAACCTGAAAGAAGAATTAGTCGGGATCACCCGAGGAGTAAACTAACTCATCAGTGGGAATCGGGATCCAACTATCATCGCATGATAACGTGACGGAATCCGCTCACATCATCATACTCCAGATGGTATGCGCATATCTGGAAAGTTTCAGTTCTTTTGAAACTCCCGATGTGATTTCTGCCCCATGCTCTTATGACCTTGGCGAAGGTCAACAAATCATAAGTCACATGTCAAGTTCTACCCGTCATTATCCAGGTTAATTTGAATCCACCCGTACAAGCCCTTGACGAAGGCCAACAAGGCTATACGACTGTCCCAAACCAACGCATCTATCTATGCAGCAGAAAAGTAACAAGCAGCTACCATACACTATGCCTTGATGAAGGTCAACAAACACAGCATGAATACTACGTGCTACCCGTCTGAAACGACGGAGGGCTACGAATGGTTTCTGGCGAAAACCTTTAACGTAATGAACTTGATATCGTTGAAGGAACGGATAGCTTTTTGAAAATATAGTGACGAAAACTTTCGCTAAAGAGGTCACTCCCGGTGAAGGGATCTCGGCTCTTTCCCCGTAGAATGGGGTGCAGGATATTCCAACTGAATACCACGGTGCAAAGCAAATGTAATCGGCTATAGTGAAGTTATTGCCCTGACGCAAACTTTTTGTCCAAGGGGTCACTCCCGGTGAAGGGATCTCGGCCCTTGCCTCGTCGACTGAGGAGCAGGATATTCTAAATGAATACCGCGATGCAAAACAAAAGTGAACGTCCTTGCAATAACAGCTTTTTGAAAAGTGTTCCAACAGCATCAGATTAGGTTTGTTTTTAACTTGCATTGATCCGAATCAATGCAGTCCCATCAATTGATCACACCACAAAGAACGAAAATAATATGACGTACGTATATGCCATCCGCATTCGCCACTGGGTCCCGTCATTACCCGTTAGGTTAGCTAACTAACGACAGAGCGGGGACTGGACTAGCGCGGATGTAAAACATATACAACATCTACTAATATATATACCAATATATTATATTCGCTCAAGGCGTGATAAAAATGCAACATCACAGAGAATGAACAGCATCACAGAACAATATAGATATCTGGGATCCCCGGGTTTCACAGAGCCACTACTGAAACCCGACGTTCCCCTGGTCGTATGGATAGCCTGTGCAATGAAATCCTATACCCCTACGGGCGCGGCAAGTCACCCGCCAAAACCTGAAGCGAGGCATCCCCCTTCAGCACCGTGAATGGACCACCCAGCACTTCACAGAATCCGGCAACTTGGGCACCCCTCCTGGGTCAACCTGTACCCCCTACGAGTGCGGCGAATAGCCCGCCAATCCTAGAGTGAAGCCCCCTCCGTCCCAATGCCATGAGATGCGGGCTTGTTGCCCTCTAGAACCCGGCTATCCGTGCACCCCACCACGGGGCAATCCTAGTACAGAAAGTAAAATATACATACACCGGGTACATCGACCGCAACCAGGTCGTGCCCCAAAATAATAATACAAACAGGCAGTGACGGCAGTCCACATGTCGGACGCTCGCCCCGCAATATCAAATGTACATAATACAACCACAACTATACTAGCATTGCATCCAGGCTATCCCCCACGACCGATCCGCAACATCACAGCAAAAACAGAACATCAACGTGAAAGTCACGTTCGCAAATCCGTCTAACCGGGCTATAGCAGTTAGACCGGATTTACCGATCAAGTGACATTCACGGTCGCAGATATAATATAAATACTGTGAAATAATGTGTTTAAAATATCCGATCAATCAAATTTTAACAAGTGGGCCCCAAAGCATTACTGTAGCAGATCAAGAAATTCTGGGCCCAATGTTATTATTCCAAAAACCCAATTTTCACCCCAGAAAGCGACTGAAGAAATTTGACACAGCAAGGACACTATTCGGCGGCGGAACCGCGGCCCAAGGGGGGGTTTTGCCGCGGTTCCGCGCTCTGGTGGTCGACTTACTGTGTCGAATTTCTACAGTGTGCTTATAACTTCCAGTACATCACTGTTTTACAACCTGAAAAATTTTTCGAGACCAAAAAATTTCAACAGAAAACTGTCGTGAACAAAAATGTAGATTTTGGAATTTTGGTCGATCGGAAATGCAAAACACATTAAACCAAGCTAGACTAAGTTAATGGCGAGGCTCTGATACCACTGTAAGTGCACGGCGGCGCCCCGGCCGTCAATCCGACGGCCAAATGCGGAAGCGGTGATAAACTTTAATTTTTCTTGAACTGGCAAACCGCCGCGCACTAATACCCGGATCGAACCATTAACTAGTCCTAGCTAACTACTAGATGGGGAAGAGAGATATACCGACTGATCCAAGTCCTCCGGTCTTCTCGTCGTCATCCCGATCTCCGGCGGAAGCTCCGGTCTCCACCTCGTCACCGGAAGTGCACCACATCGCCTACTTCTTTTACGGGCTCCCACCTCAATGCCGAGGCAACTCGGGCACGAAGCTGGCTAGTCGACGTGCCCAAGATTTGCTGTAGAATGTAGTGTATAAGTCTCATTTTGGGGTTGTAGGAATTGCCTTTTGGTGGAGGGATGAACTATGGAGTTTGGAGATGGAACTTGTGGATATTTTCCAACATGAAATGAACCAAAACCCCTCTCCAAAAATGTTTGGACAGCCCCTAAAGAGGAGTGGCCGGCCATGGTAAATTGAGAGGGGAGAATGAGAGTGTGTAGCAAAAGATAATGGGAGCCATTCTCATATCATGCAAGAGAGAGAAAGGAAAACTTATCATGAAAAGAAATGATCACAAAATCAAACCCATACTCCAAAAACCCACCTACTACAACCATGATTGCTCACAAAGTCAAGCAATCATGATAGAAGAAGTCAAGGTCAAAAGAATGGTGCACCATGATGATACAAGGAAATATGCAAAGACCCCCTCCACAAATGCTTATTTGCAACAATGCAAATAAGCCCTCCTCCACCAATCTTCGGCCAATGAACGATACAAAGGAAATTGGCCGAAACGAAAAGCAAACTGGCAACTCCAGAAAACTGGTCCCGTAATAAATTACAGGAAAACCCCGATACTGTGCATACACACCCGCATCTGTATTCCGACCGAAATACAAATGCAATGAGACAAAATCTCCACTGTACTATACTAGGATCCGGCTTAAACCAAAGCCGGCTAGTAATATCCGTTCGATCCTGATCCGTGCAATACCGCACGTATCTGATCGAACCCTGCCATATATCCATACGGCCTATAGTACAAACTGTCCGATCCTGATCCGTGCAATACCGCACGTATCTGATCGGACCTTGCCATATCTCCATACGGCCTCTACAACCTTTCGCCCGAAAGCTGAGTAACTGAATATGGGGGACTCTAAAGACTCATCAACACCTTGGTTGTGGATTTAACCACTAGCACGTTAGAGGTATAAGCCAATACATAACGGGCTACCAGGTATTGACCAAAAGGGACGTCTGTGAGCGAACTCAGCCTGACTCCCTACTGAGCCTGTCAGTGACAATATCCGTACAGTCCGGTCCGTTCGTCTATGAGTATCGCATGGCGGGCCTAGGGGGTTGGTAAAAGTCAGACCCCCAAAAGCGGTACAAGTCGTGTCGGAGTGTAGCCCAGAACACCCTGAGATACTACTGGAATACCTACCAGTAAATCTCCTTGCCTCGGCCGAGGGCTTCGTGTAATGGCTCTCCTAGACACAGCGCGACCTCACCCCCAATACCGGGAGAGACGAACCCCTGAAGATACGCTCACTGCCTCCATGTGGCTCGGGACTGTACCCAACTAAAACCTGTTTGCACAACTCCTTTGAGCCGTGGTAGGGTAGTAATCAGAGTACAGTGGGACCTCACACGAGACAAATGACGATCCCCAGGTCGATGAACTAACCTGTACACATGTCACCAGGGAACTGCCATCTGACGTCTGGTATATGACCAACTAGTATGTTCCCGGCGAGTCCTGTCCGGTGTACTCATAACCCAATGAGCACCTGTATACATCTTAGGTGATCCAACTGACACCAGTGGCTTGTGAGACCGGCCACCGCCCCTCGTCGGGGTCTCGACTGTATACACTAGTCTACTCTGGAGTATCGATGCCCTGTCTCGAAACTCACACGACTAGGGACCATTTAAGGATATGCTTATAGACCCTAGCTCCCACTTATATGATCGCCCTCATACTGCTGGTGGTCAAGCAAGAATCCTAGGGGCTCTATCAACGTGTAATAGCAACTTGTCAGGTCACCTAAAATAGTACACGATGATAAAGGTAAACCAGATAGCATACTATCATCTCGAGTAAGACTGTCCTACCGGGATAGGTCCTCCATCAATCATTGCAATCACGTACCTGTGACCTAATAATTGACTCTGAGGGCACTATCTCCAACACCACACATACACACACACACCCATACTTGCATACATCATTTCTTTCGCATGTACGTATATGGATATATATAGTTATGTGTTCATATGGGTATGGGACTATGTGTTCCCATACGGATTTGAGGATGATACTTGGGATTGAGATGAGTCGATGAGATTTGTTTTGAGGTTGTGATATCGGTGATATAGCAGGATTCGTATTTGAGATACGTCCTGATGTTATAGCGGATCTTGGGACGACGATACATGTGAATAGTGTTATACATTGAATGGTTGACATGTGATCGTGATATGAGATAAGATATGTTAAGATATTCATAATAGGTCGCATTAGGCGATGTATAACTCTTTATGACGATATATGATGATGATATCAGTTTGTATGAGGCTGTAGATCAGCAGTCAGATCATGATTATATTGATGATATTGGTATTGTACTAGACGTAGATCAATACCCGGATTATGATCTTGATAAAGAGGATACCAAATGAATAATATGATGAATGTGATATTGACCGTACCTAGATTTGGGATGCCGTACGATGGATTTACATACGAGCTATACATTGATGTTTGATCCGCACTCTTGACTTGGGAATGTCTGATTATAGATATGGTATCGGATGTGATATTATTGAGGCGTGATCACCGACTAATATATACATGTATATATATGTATGGACTCAGATGTTAGGCGGTTTCCTTACATTTAGTTTAGCTTGATAGCTCAGCCCTATAGTTTAGTGTAGTTGTTAGCCCATACTAGTTCCCGTTGTGTCTAGTATCCAGCTCCCGCTCATTATTGTTGTTCGCTCCGCATCGCATACTTATATTGTAATTTCTTATTGCATTGTTGATATCATACTGTTAGAACACCAGCACCATTACCGATGATGCGTATGTACCACGTACACTTACTTGCCGGCTCGCACACATCTTCATCGGTAATTGCCATGTCACAAACACTTTAGAAAATACTATTTCATTGACATAGGTTGTTAGCTAATGATTTAGACATGATATTAGTGTACTTGCCTTATATGCTAGATTAGACATTGTAGTTATTACTTGCTACTTCATGCATGTTATTATTCATTAATATGCCCCATTCATGGATTTTTATGCTTATATTCACTGTTTACATGCTATTGAGGATTTGGATTCGGATTTCCATGAGATTTCTGGGATTTGGGGGAAAACCGCAAAAACATTTATAAACTTCTTTTCTCTCTCTTTAAATGAAAAGTGCGGTTTTCCCATGATGTATGAGTCGTCCACCGTGAGTTTGCTGATGGATTTCGAGACCCGATTCGAGGAGATGGATGAACCGTTTCGGGTACATGGTGGGCCCGGTGCGGTACCCCGTGGCAAGAGGATCGCAGATGATGGCGTTGAGCCTGGCAGGGGAGCACTACCGACCGGTGATTTTACCCGACGCGTCGGATATCCGGAGGATACCGTCGTGGTCTTGAGATGGATGGTAGGGGCCGGTCTGGACTGACGGGGCCCTAGATATTGAGATTGAGACATTGAGATTTCGAGATATTGAGGTACTGGGATTTGATGATACAGGCCAGTTCGGATAGCTGGAGCCTGAGATTTTGAGACATTGAGATTTATGTTTTGTGTCGATGTTAGACACTGTTTATGCTGATTTCATTTATGATACCTCATTTTAAAAATACAAAGGAAATCTCACCAAATTATGAAAGCAGTTTCTTTAGTACATGTATTCTGTTTTCATGCATTCATACATCATCCATATGATATATTGCTACCTGAGGCACTGACACGGGCACATGAGATTACACTTGGGTTAGATATTTACCCTAGCCATTGTTATAGGCTGCTGGTTATATATTTGAGGATATATTATGATCGTATGACCTAGGTTTGCGTCATACATGCGATTCCTGTTCGTAGATGTTGTTCTACTCACGAGTTGGCAACTCACCCCTGTTGTGCCCCAGTTTCTTGCAGGTTTTGCCGTACAGGTTTCATTACGGCTTTGCTGGCACTGCTTCTTTCGGGTGACTTG
Source organism: Agapanthus africanus (assembly GCA_030015575.1). Classification (NCBI taxonomy): domain Eukaryota; kingdom Viridiplantae; phylum Streptophyta; class Magnoliopsida; order Asparagales; family Amaryllidaceae; genus Agapanthus; species Agapanthus africanus. Next base: position 385,174,963 of record CM057345.1, on the reverse strand, counting down.
CTAGTAGGTGGCTTTATTTGTATCGTACCCATCATTATACGTTGTATATTATTATTCAGTTGTATCTAGAAGTTCCATCAACCAAACATATATTTATTTTTTTCAGACAGAGACCAGTGATGTTTATTCTTTCGAACTTAGAGTCGCGCGTTGTATTTCTATGGATTTCATGTTGTTTTGAGTTTCCTTTTCTGTTGTGATCCTCGCCTTTCGGCGTTGTATATTATATTGCTTGCGTGGTTTTGACCGTCGATTGACGAAGAGCTAGCTCCCGCTTGGGGATGCATTTTCCATTATATATACTTTATCAGGTTTTGTACCCGTTTGGGGTCAGTTTTTACAAAGGAAACTCTGCCGAAATTTTTAGAAAAGACTTGTGATTTTAAAATGCACATTTCGGCGTATGTTGCAAACTACTTGATTTAAATTGGTTTTCCTTCACTCTACTACTTTTTCGTGGTTTGGATTTCTGGGTTTTCGGTTTACTTAGATTACGTACGCCTCGAGACGTTTCGTAGTTTAAGTGCCGGTCATGTTCCGTACTTTCGGGTGAGCGTTAGGTTTTACCTTCAGAGCGTAGGATGACCCTTGGTTGATGGAATAGGTAGCTTGAGTAGAGTGACGTACCGTACGTATGTTCCGTGGCATATTTACGATACGCTACTCCACTTAAGAAACCTTAGGATGTACATTTCTTCGTCGGTATTGTATTCATTCCTGATCTAGCCTCATCGGTACCAGTTATGGATTTGCTGCCACGATTACGGGCAGGGAGAGCTACGACTAGAGCTGCGGTCAGCACGAGCTCGTCATGAACGAGGACTGACCAGGGCGTAATTCTGGCGACACATGAATGCAGAGATGTGTCTTTTTACTGTGTCTTCGCGCAACGAGCGTTGGATGGATCGCTGTATGAGATTACTCGGACGTGCAGATCAGCACCAGAGAATTGAGCCACTGATAGGGGCCAGCCAGATTTTGATGACCGTTGATGTATCGCTCATTCATGATGATTGAGGCACTGTTCAGTGTGTAGACGAGTGAGCCAGATATTGCTGCGAACGACGAGATATCGCCCCAGACATTGGAGCTATTGCAGTACAAGTTATACTAAGAGATAATAGAAAGGTCGCTAGTCACCGAGGATGAATGACTAGGACAGGTGGTGTTAGTTGTATGTATGCCCTAGAGGCCAGTATTGTACAGATGATGTATATTATATTGGATGCTTGGACATATATGGAGATGACTTTCTTGCTCGATATGATAGTATGCTATTTGGTTACTCTTTATCTTAACATGTATACTAGTCTCTTTATACTGTCTTATGGTTACATGTTGGTAAAGCCCTTAGGATGTGTACATGACTATCTAGACTATGATACGGATCATACTAGTGGGGACATGGTAGTCCATAAGTACATCCTTCAAGGTCCCTAGTCGTAGGTGTATCGAGATGGGGCATCGATACACCAGTGTAGACTAGCGTATACGCTTCTCGACCCATGAGATGGGCGATGGATGATCCCATATCCATTGGTGTTTGACATCAGAGATGGTATACGGGTGCTCAGTGGAGACTGGGTACACTGGACGGACTCGCCGAGAACTCCCAGATGGTATTATACCTCACGTCAGATGGCAGTTCTCAGGTGACACTTGTGCAGGTTAGTCTGTAGACCCGAGATCGTCATAGAGTCTTGTGTGATTCCCACTGTGCTTTGATTTCCACCTTACCACGTCCATGAGGGCATGCAAAACGGTGGTTTTTCGGTACAGTCCCGAGTCACATGGAGGCAATGAGCGATAGGATGGGTTTCGTCTCTCCCGGTATTGGGGGTTGATGTTGCGCTGTGCTCGATTGGCCGTAACAGGGAAGTCCCTGGCCAGGGCTGATTCAGAGATTTGCTGGTAAGTGTTACCATTAGTTTCTCGACCCGTTATGAGCCTCACATCGGCACGACTTATCCGTTATTGGGGTCTGACGTTTACCACCCCTAGACTTGATATGCGACATATCAGACGAGGAGACCGGACTGTACGGGAAGTGTTGCCGGTTGGCTTGACGGGAGTTGTAGCAGGTTCGCTTGTTCTCTTCTGATCGCTCAATACCCGAGTGGCCGTTACGTTTAGCTGACCGCTTGCGGGTTGGGGGTACTTGATATGATCATCACCCACTGCCGGCGTATTGACGAGTCTTAGAGTCCCACAATGGAGTTACCTAGTCCAGGCGAAACGTTGTGGTGCGCGTATGCGATATGCGCATGGACCCGATTAAAATGCGTTTATAGGATACCGTATATTGATCGGGAGGCTTGCTTTTGGTTAGGGTCGTATGTGATATGGCCGGATTGATAAATCAAGTGTTGATTTATCATTTAACCATTAGATTCTCACTAGAAATCTTTTCTTGTATCTTTGGATGTACGGATGCATGTATGCATTCCTTGTTGATTTATGCACATATGGATGTGCATGCACACATACATACATACATCATCTATCATGGTTGTTTATACATAGAAAATGGTGGATATATAAGACTCACACCATGGTTTATTTTATGGATATTTATTTCTATTTTTGCTAAAACAAAAGAAATGAGATAAGATTGAATCATGGTCAAAGTTTCTACACTCTTCTTGCAACCTAACCATTTGCACCTAACTTTTGACCATGGTTTAATCTTTCTCTTGTGTTTAACTAGAGTAAAATTAAATATTCATAAAGAGATAACCATGGTTTGCGATGAAGAAAGAAAAATATATATTCATATGTTTTTCTTTTTCTCTCATGAGTTATTATTCTCTTCTTGAAAAATATCCATCATCTTCTTCAACCTTGTGCTCTTGCTCTCTTGAATTTTCAAGTGAGCAAAATATTCATCAAGTTAGGATCTTGAAGTGAGAAAAGCCACCACAACATCATTCTACACAAGTCTTGCCCACTTGTTTAGAGTTTTAGCTTCGATTTTCATTCTTGATCTTGCGAAGTAGCTAGCTTGGACAAAGCGGACTCCGGGTGGATCATCGGTGACCTAGAGGAGTTCAAGCGGAGCTTTTTCAAACCCCAAGTAGCCGAGGAGTCTAGCATAGGGAGCTACAAAGGTTGTACTCTCTAAACCCTAGCTTATCTTTCATATGATGATATGCAAGTTTTAGAAACCCTAATTTTCTAGGAACGATCCGATGTTTATTAACTTAGCACCCTAAAGACTCCACCTTTGGTACATGTGATGCTTCCAAACCCTTCTTGAGGTGCTAGGTAAACCTTTAATTGGTATCAGAGCCGACCTAGAACATTAGGCGACACTTTAACGTAGTAAAAACTCCGATCGAACTAAAATACGACTTTCTCGGACGCTCTCTGGACATTTTTTAAAATCTGGTTATTTTCAGAATTAAAAATATGAAAAAAATTCAGCAGGTAAATATAAGAGTTACTGTGAAAAACGAGACCATGAACAGTAAATTTGAGCGCAGAACCGCGGCATTAGCCTGCTTAGGCCGCGGTTCCGCGGCCGTTCTGTTTCTTCATGGTGTCATTTTTCTACAGTAACTCATTTCACTGCTTGTATAATTTTTACGGTATTTTTAATCTGAATTATATGCTGTTTGTTCTGGAGATGGTTTTGGACTCGTCGATTCGATCAGAATTTTCATTTCGTGTTTTTTTCGGATAAATTAGAATGTATTGAAGTGTTTGAACGAGTATCATTTGCTCACTTTTCACGGGGTTTAAAATCTTTCGGAAATACGTGCAAGTTTGTTTGTGGTGGTCCCTCTAGAAGACAACAAACCTTAACTCGATTATGTGACCGTCTTGAACTGACTTTTGAACCTTAGGGTTTGGGGCAGTACGGCGTGCCACATGTGAGGCGTTGGCTTGACCCTTCTACGGCTGGACCGCTACCACTGTGTCATACTCCGGGTTTTTGAACTCCGCTCAGGTGTTGAGCTTTAGCGAATCTTGGGTATTTGATCGTTCGTTCGAAAACTTTAATACCGTCTATTTATCTGGAATGTGATGCAATATGTGGAATTCATATAGTTGGACATGAAATACGAAGTATGTGATATTTTGCATTTACGATGTCTAAAGAGAATGTGGATTCCAAATATTGCAGTTTTACACTTTCTTTTCTGTGACCGTAAGTGTAGTATGTCGATATCGCCGGTTTCGTTGCTATACATCAACGACAATTGGGGTATGCATACTTACTTACGTTGATGATATATGATATTATGTGTTGCTGAGATATGATGTGCAGGATTGTCGCAATTGAATAGCCGGGGGGTTTTATGTGAGATGAGAGTTTTATATTTTCATTCATGTAAATTTAAATGTAATGTAATATTCTTTTATTTGGGGCACTTCCGGGTTGAGGTCGATGCCACCAGTGTTGTATATTATTTACTTTTCCGCATTAGGATGGACCCAAGGAGGGGAGCACAGGTGACCGGGTTCTGGGGTTCAGTGGGAGGCCATCTCGAGGAGTCGAGACCGGGTCTCCTAAACTCCAGAATTGGTAGGGTCGCTTGCCTCTCTCGTAGGGGTCCAGGGTGTGGGCTTGGCTATTCATCGCGACTGTGGAATCCGTATTTTCTATTGTTGGCTAAATACTAAATACGGACGTCCTAGTATATCCCACATTATATCTATGTTTCTGCTGCGATATCTGTGATGTGATCATTAGATATGTTCTGTGATGGATACAGTATATAGTATATATGATATATTATATAGGCGTTACTTATGTTTTACATCCGCGCTAGCACTGCCCTGCTCTGCCGTTAGTTACCTAACCTAACGATGCACGAGGGGACATCGAGGCGAATGCGGATGGCATAAGTGTACGTCGTATTTATCTGTGATGTTTAAGTGACTTAAATGATGGGACTTCATTAATGTGATTAATGAAAGAAAAGAAACCTAAAAGATGTTGTAGAATCAAATTTTAAAATAAAAGGGTAGCTACGGTTTTTCTTTGCATAGCGGTATATATGATATACCCTGCACCTTATTCGATGAGGAAAGAGCCGAGATCCCTTCACCGGGAGTGACCTCTTTAGCGAAACTGGCAGATGCTACAACACTCGGTTTGCTTTTGATTGCTTTTGGAGTTTTGCTTTGCACAGTGATATATATGATATATCCCGCACCTTATTCGATGAGGAAAGAGCCGAGATCCTTTCACCGGGAGTGACCTCTTTAGCAAAACTAATAAAAGCCTCAAAATCACTCCATTTCAAAATTCACTAGATTCTGCAACGATATCAAGTTCATTACGCTCATGGTTTTTCTGAAAAACCTGCGTAGCCCTCCGTCATTTCAGATAAGTACTACTTAGTATTCATGCTGCGATAGTTTAGCCTCCGTCAAGGCGTAGTGTATGGTAGCTAACTAGTGCTTATCTGCTAGCATATGATGCGATTGGATTAGGGTATTCGTACGGCGTAGTTTGGCCTCCGTCAAGGGTCGTACGGGTGGGTTTAATTCAATCAAGAAATGACGGGTTGAACTTGACTAGCGCCCTGTGGGTAGCTTGGCCTCCGTCAAGGTCATGGGACGCTAGGGGCAAAAGCATTATCGGGAATTTCAAGTGTTGAAATTTGCAATGAGATTGCATACCTTCTATGAGATAATTGGATCCCGATACCCACTGCGAGTAATTGTTACTCCTGGGAGAGTTTGACACAGGACAATTAGCCGATCAAGTAGGTGTCTAGAAAGGTGTCAACGGGGTTACGCCTCTGGGAAAACGAGATTTACTTTAATTAGGTCCGTGCGAAAGCATGGGGAACCTCCCTCAAAGTACCGACACTGGCCTGGATGAAAGATCGGCGAAGTTGTAGGGTGTAATTAATCCCGGCTAATCTTTCCTTTTAGGGTTTGAAGGAAGATTTGATAAAAACCAGTGGGAGCCATCCTGATTAGATAAGATAATAACCAATCTGATCTTGCAAGAGCATATGCTAAAGTGTTTTCTTCTCTCTCTCTCCAGGTTGCGACCATGTCATGCCTTAATCAAGATAATAATATGGATGTATTGACCGAACCCGCATGTTATACTGTGCAAGGGAACGTTGAACCCGTTCTATCTTATAAGTGTTATAAGACTGAACAGGAAACAGGAGAATATCTGGATTCTCACGCCGCCCAAACGGAGAACATGCATGTTGATGCACCTTCTTCGGGTGTGTTTGTCATTGAGAACTGTTTTTCAGTTCACCCTACGTCCTGGGTATTAGATACCGGATCAGGATCCCACGTATGTAAACAGTTACATGGGCTACGGAAAGGTAGAGAACTGGGAAAAGGTGATCATTCCGTTCAAGTAGGGAATGGTGCAAGTATTGCAGCCAAAGCAGTTGGCGAATATCACCTAGTATTACCAAGTAGTGATACTCTGATTCTAAATAAGTGCTATTATATACCGAACATGATGTGCAACATTATATCAGTTTCTTTATTAAGTAAAGAAGGATATAATTTTGTAGTCAAGGATAATGTTATGAATATATTCCTAAATCAAAAGTTGATTGCATCAGGCTCGTTACATAATGGCATATTCATTCTAAATCAAAATACAGTCCTCAATATACAAAACACAAACAAGAGGAAAAGTTCATAAATGAACGAATCCTTCTTGTGGCATTGTAGACTTGGTCATATCAATGCGACACGACTGACTAAGTTACATAAAGATGGATATTTGAATTCGTTCAAATTATCATCTTATGATACTTGCCATTCATGTCTCAAAGGCAAGATGACCAAAACTCCGTTTACGGGGCACGGAGAAAGAGTTACGGAACTCTTGGGACTGGTGCATAGCGATGTATGCGGTCCCATGTCTACACATGCCAGGGATGGTTCTTCCTACTTCATTACATTCACTGACGATCTCTCAAGATTCGGATATGTGTTCCTAATGAAACACAAGTCTAAAGCTTTTGAGAAATTCAGAGAATATAAAAACGAAGTAGAGAACCAAACGAGCAAAAGTATTAAGATCCTTCGATCTGATCGAGGAGGAGAATACTTAAGCAATGAATTCAGAGATTATCTAAGAGAGAATGGGATTCTCTCTCAGCTTACTCCTCCTTATACACCACAGCACAACGGTGTATCGGAGCGGAGAAATCGCACCCTATTAGATATGGTGCGCTCTATGATGAGTGCAGCTGAGTTACCTATTTCCTTCTGGGGATATGCACTAGAGACAGCTGCATACCTATTGAATAGAGTTCCAACCAAATCAGTGCCTACCACTTCATATGAGATATGGAATGGTAAGAGACCATGTCTTAATTTTATTTAGATATGGGGTTGTCCGGCCTATGTTAAAACACAAAATCCGGACAAGCTCGAGGCAAGGTCTGTTCTATGTAAGTTTATTGGATATCCCAAATATTCGCGAGGGTATATCTTCTACCACTCCGAGGAACAAAATGCGTTTGTTTCTCGACATGCCACTTTCTTAGAAAAGGGTTTTCTTATGAAACAGACAAGCGACATTGAGGTGGAACTGCAAGAGGTTCCAGCGACACAAACTATAACAGAAGACTTGGTAGAACCAGAGGATTCAGTAGTACCCGACGAACCCCAGCCTCTCTGCCGATATAGTAGGGTTTCTCGTCCACCTGAGAGATACTACGGTTTTCTCATTGACGGTGGGAGCGAGGATTGCATCATGGAGGATGATGACCCAACTAGTTTCGAGTAGGCCATCACGAGTAGAGACTCAGTGAAATGGCTGGATGCAATGCTTTCCGAAATGGAATCCATGTACACCAACAAAATATGGACTTTGGAAGATGCTCCTGAAGGGGTAAAACCCATTGGGAGCAAGTGGATCTTCAAGAAAAAACTTGGTGTAGATGGGAAAATGGAGACTTTCAAAGCTAGACTTGTTGCAAAGGGTTTTCGTCAAAGACCAGGTGTGGACTATGACGAGACCTTTTTCTCCAGTGGCTATGCTTAAATCCATCCGGATCATGCTTGCCATCGCTACATATCATGACTACGAAATCTGGCAAATGGATGTTAAGACCGTCTTTCTAAACGGTGATTTAGAAGAGTGCGTGTACATGACTCAGCCAGAGGGCTTCGTAGATAGTGGGAGTAGCGGAAAGGTGTGCAAGCTGCTTAAATCCATTTATGGATTAAAGCAAGCATCGCGGAGTTGGAACATCTGCTTTGACATCGTTATCAAAGAGTTTGATTTCGTCAAGAACGTAGATGAATCTTGTATCTACAAGAAGGTGGCAGAGAGTAAGGTTGTCTTCCTCGTATTGTACGTGGACGACATACTCTTGATAGGAAATGACATTCCTATGCTGCAATCGGTCAAGCTCTTCTTGTCACAAAGATTCTCGATGAAAGATCTTGGTGATGCCTCCTGCATATTGGGAATTAGGATCTATAGAGATAGATCCAAACGGATATTGGGATTGTCCCAATCCAGGTACATTGACACCATACTAAAGAGGTTTGGTAAGGAAGAATCCAAGCGTGGGAACTTACCCACGATCTCTGGAGTCACTCTCTCCAAAGAGATGTCTCCCAAGACTGATTTGGAGAGAGCTCGCAAGCAAGGGATACCCTATGCTTCAGCTGTAGGCTCTATCATGTACGCGATGCTATGTACCAGACCCGATGTAGCATACTCACTAAGTGTAGTGAGCAGGTATAAAGCTGATCCTAGAGAGAGTCACTGGACAGCTGTGAAGAGCATTCTCAAGTACTTACGAAGGACTAAAGAGATGCTCTTGGTGTATGGTAACGGAGAACACCAAGTGGAGTCCTTTACCGATTCGAGCTTCCAGAGTGATAAGGACGACTCTAAGTCGCAGTCGGGATTTGTCTTTACCCTTTAAGGAGGGGCGGTTAGCTAGAAGAGTTCAAAGCAGGAAACCGTGGCAGACTTGACGATGGAGGCTGAATACATCGCTGCCAACGATGCTGCCAAAGAGGCTGTCTGGATCAATAAGTTCATTACTGAACTTGGAGTGGTTCTATCCATTGAGCATCCAATACCTTTGTATTGCGATAACAATGGAGCAGTGACTTTGGCCAAGGAACCCAGGTCCCATCAGCGATCCAGGCATATTCTAAGGCGGTATCACCTGATCCGGGAGATAGTTGATCACCGGGAGATCGAGGTCAGGAGGATTGACACGAAGAACAACACAGCGGATCCACTCATGAAGGACATTCCCCAGATACAGTTTGAGAGACTCTTCGGGATGCTCGGAATGCGATACTACAGCAGCTGGCCCTAGTGCAAGTGGGAGATTGTTAGTTGTATGTATGCCCTAGAGGCCAGTATTGTACAGATGATGTATATTATATTGGATGCTTGGACATATATAGAGATGACTTTCTTGCTCGATATAATAGTATGCTATCTGGTTACTCTTTATCTTAACATGTATACTAGTCTCTTTATACTGTCTTATGGTTACATGTTGGTAAAGCCCTTAGGATGTGTACTTGACTACCTGGACTATGATACGGATCATACTAGTGGGGACATGGTAGTCCATAAGTACATCCTTCAAGGTCCCTAGTCGTAGGTGTATCGAGACGGGGCATCGATACACTAGTGTAGACTAGCGTATACGCTTCTCGACCCATGAGATGGGCGATGGATGATCCCATATCCATTGGTTTTTGACATCAGAGATGGTATACGGGTGCTCAGTGGAGACTGGGTACACTGGACGGACTCGTCGAGAACTCCCAGATGGTATTATACCTCACGTCAGATGGCAGTTCTCAGGTGACACTTGTGCAGGTTAATCTGTAGACCCGAGATCGTCATAGAGTCTTGTGTGATTCCCACTGTGCTTTGATTTCCACCTTACCACGTCCATGAGGGCGTGCAAAACGGTGGTTTTTGGGTACAGTCCCGAGTCACATGGAGGCAATGAGCGATAGGAGGGGTTTCGTCTCTCCCGGTATTGGGGGTTGATGTTGCGCTGTGCTCGATTGGCCGTAACAGGGAAGTCCCTGGCCAGGGCTGATTCAGAGATTTGCTGGTAAGTGTTACCAGTAGTTTCTCGACCCATTATGAGCCTCACATCGGCACGACTTATCGGTTATTGGGGTCTGACGTTTACCACCCCTAGACTTGATATACGACATATCAGACGAGAAGACCGGACTGTACGGGAAGTGTTGCCGGTTGGCTCGACGGGAGTTGTAGCAGGTTCGCTTGTTCTCTTCTGATCACTCAATACCCGGGTGGCCGTTACGTTTAGCTGACCGCTTGCGGCTTGGAGGTACTTAATATGATCAACACCCACTGCTGGCGTATTGACGAGTCTTAGAGTCCCACAATGGAGTTACCTAGTCCAGGCGAAACGTTGTGGTGCGCGTATGCGATATGCGCATGGACCCGATTAAAATGCGTTTATAGGATACCGTATATTGATCGGGAGGCTTGCTTTTGGTTAGGGTCGTATGTGATATGGCCGGATTGATAAATCAAGTGTTGATTTATCATTTAACCATTAGATTCTCACTAGAAATCTTTTCTTGTATCTTTGGATGTACGGATGCATGTATGCATTCCTTGTTGATTCATGCACATATGGATGTGCATGCACACATACATACATACATCATCTATCATGGTTGTTTATACATAGAAAATGGTTGATATATAAGACTCACACAATGGTTTATTTTATGGATATTTATTTCTATTTTTTGCTAAAACAAAAGAAATGAGATAAGATTGAATCATGGTCAAAGTTTCTACACTCTTCTTGTGACCTAACCATTTGCACCTAAATTTTGACCATGGTTTAATCTTTCTCTTGTGTTTAACTAGAGTAAAATTAAATATTCATAAAGAGATAACCATGGTTTGAGATGAAGAAAGAAAAATATATATTCATATGTTTTTCTTTTTCTCTCATGAGTTATTATTCTCTTCTTGAAAAATATCCATCATCTTCTTCAACCTAGAGCCCTTGCTCTCTTGAATTTTCAAGTGAGCAAAATATTCATCAAGTTAGGATCTTGAAGTGAGAAAAGCCACCACAACATCATTCTACACAAGTCTTGCCCACTTGTTTAGAGTGTTAGCTTCGATTTTCATTCTTGATCTTGCGAAGTCGCTAGCTTGGACAAAGCGAACTCCGGGTGGATCATCGGTGACCTAGAGGAGTTCAAGCGGAGCTTTTTCAAACCCCAAGTAGCCGAGGAGTCTAGCGTAGGGAGCTACAAAGGTTGTACTCTCTAAACCCTAGCTTATCTTTCATATGATGATATGCAAGTTTTAGAAACCCTAATTTTCTAGGAACGATCCGATGTTTGTTAACTTAGCACCCTAAAGACTCCACCTTTGGTACATGTGATGCTTCCAAACCCTTCTTGAGGTGCTAGGTAAACCTTTCAGGTGGTTCGTTCGCCTACCCCCGATGCGAGGTCATCAGATAGATTGATTCCAGCTAGAGGCGACTTCACGCGGAGACGTTGAGAGTCGACAGAGACGATCGAATGTCAAAAACCTATTATTCCAAGTTTAAAGTATTCGGAAAGACATGCAGGCAATTCTATGGACCCTCTAGAAGAATGAAACCCTAACTCGACTTAATGACCGTGTGAAAGACTTTGAACCTTAGGGTTTGCGGCAGTTCCGCGGCGCCATTAGTGAGGCTTGGGTTTGCCCTTCTACGGCTGGACCACCGATGCTGTGGTATGTACTCGATACTATTAAAGTGTACCCAAGATGTTGAGCTCTTGGGGGATTATGAGGTTTTGACGAATCGATCGAATGGTTCGACTTCATTCGGATGCTAGGTGGTGAGATGCATTTCTTGGGAAACTCCAGATACGAGGATAGCCGTTGGAGCTCAGTTCATACAGCCACGACGAGACGAGTCCGAAGCAGTCGACATTAGAGAGAAGTGGAGTAAGAGGTTCGTACAAGATCTGGATAAGATGACGTTCCACTCTGCCGACATCAGATATGCGATATGCATGCCGAGGCATTGTACTTGGATATACCTTCCAGAAGGAGTCGCGATGAGTATGCAGCCGTTCTGGAATGAGAACAGATCGAGTAAGGGACGATGACTTTCGGATAGTTCGGCAGAGACGAGATTTGGGAGAGATCTCGACAAGACCTTTCTGGAATGAGTTACGAGAAGACTTGGACCCAGGAGTGGTCATGTTACGCACACCGGTAGGCCAGAGTTCATGATCGTCGACGAGACATGCTATGAGTGACCATGACAGTTGGCCAGAGATTCTTAGAGGTTGTGCTTGATCGAGACTATTCCGCCATACTTGATTTCGGTATTTTAGGCGATCTATTCGCATGATTGATTTTGAGGATTGAGTTTCATGATATTTGTTTTCATGCACCATGGTTGTACCTACTGAGTATTTATGACATTTGCATAGTTGTTGCACTCGATATCGTTTTCGTGCCTTGGTTTCACATATTTATGATTTTATGGGTTTCATACAGTTGAGTTGATTTTGTGCATATGTATGCACACGATTTGGTTTGCACTCGGTATAGTTCACATATGCTTGCAGTGCAGTGTTACGCATTTTGTGCACTTAGATGCACTGGACTTCGATTTCGATTGTGATACTCGATATTTGTTTTGTGCACCTTGTGCACCTGATTGGATTTTGCGCATGTTCGGCGCTTGGTATTGGATTTCATGATTTCGTGCATGATGGATGCACCTGATTTGGATTTTCACGCATGTTATGAGATACGATTTTGGTGCACACCAGATGCACTAAATCTAGATTCCTCATGCATGTCAGATGCACCTGTTTTTGCTGTCAGGCACACACGTTGCCTATGGCAGATGCTTCGTGCACACCCGTTGCACCTTGATATTGTTTCTGTGCACATGTATGGCACATATATGGATTTTGATTTCCGTGCGCACCAGACGCACGTATTATTCATATGCATATTTTGGGATTTATTTCTTATGGAGTAGTATATTTTTATGATATTTGCTATGTGTTTTCGTACTGAGCAAGACTAGTCAGAGGACATATCTGCATATATTTTGCATGCATTGATAGATTTCAAAGGGATTTCCAAAAAGCGAGCTATAGTCTCAGTATTTACCTACGTGTCCGATATGACACGGAACGTTTAAAACAGGGAAACCTTTCTAAATTGCTTTAAAACGGAGGAACGTACTTATTAAACAAAGGATATATACGTATATGGCTATTTTCTTATAGAGACGCCCGCCATTGTGCAGTGTTATGCGTATTGCACAGCGATTTTAAGAGATTTGGCATGCATTTCCTTCAGATATTTACATGTATAGTTCCGATTTATATCATACTAGTTTTGCTTTGGATTTGGCATCCGTGTCTTCACCATGACTCTGATGATTGCGGGACGCTTGACGGAGTTTGATTTTGAGTTATCTGCTCATTACTCATGCGCATGCATTGCGCTATGATGTGTTTTATGTATTGATGATTTCGGAGCCCCGACGACTTAAACATTTTATTGAAATGTTTTAGAATTTGGGGGTTTAAATTTAAATTCGGGGACCGAATTTCTTTAAGGAGGGAAGATTGTAACATTTCAAAAAAAAACGAAATATTATTTTTGGGAATTTTTATAATTTAATATTATTTTATTGAATATTTTAATATTTCGGTATAATTAAATACCGATATATGGGGAAAATTTTGGAAAAATTACGGAAAATTCTAAAATAGGGTATTTTATGGAATTATGCCATTTTTAAGTTTTTATGGTTAATTATATGCTATTTTAGTGCAAATCGCGATTAAAAATCGTTAATCGGGTTTTTAGCACTTTTGTGCAAAAATGTGCACATATCATTTTTCCACACTTGTTTCATTTTCCTACATGTTTTGGGTGTATGGTTTGTTAGGGTTTACCATGGTGAGAGAAGAAAAAGAAAAGAAAAGAAAAAGGGAATAAGAAAAGTCAAAGGAGACAAAATGAGTGAGTGGGTGTACTTGGAGAGAGAAAGAGAGTGTGTTTTGTGAGAGGGGGGAAAGGGGAGTGCTGCTGCTGCTGCCCATTTTCAAAACCCCACCATTTTCCTCCTTCTTCCTCAACCCCACAACCCTCCTCAAAGAACCCTAGATCTATCCCCAACCATGCCCCAAAACCCTACACTCCCTTCACAAATATTAGTCCCCATCTCATCCCCTACAAGATGAACCGAGCAAAGTAGGATTTTGACGACTTTGGGAAGCTGGTGCTGCCTAGAGAGGAACAAGTGAGGTATAACTTCTTCCTTTTGTTTAGTTTTGGTTCGATGTCGTATTTTTGTGTTGTTTTGTGACATGGACAACCTGCTGTGACCCCGAGACTTTTTGGTGGAAACAAACAGTGTGGGAGTGTTATAGTAGAGACCTGGAGAGTTTACCTGAAACCCTACCCCTTCCCACCGGCCCTGGGCCGGTGACCAGTGGACCAAAACCGGCGACCTCGGCTTAATAAAGGAGCTTGGGTTTGGATTTTGTAGGGTGGTTATATGATGGTGTTTAGGGGTAATTGGTCCTACTGGATTTTTGTATAATGACTATAGGTGAATTCTGGGGGATTTGGTGAGTGTTTGCTTGACCATGGTAACACGATTCATGACCTGAGCCATCGAGCTGAGCCGTTGCATGAACTCAGGAAATTTACCCATATCAATTTTGTGACTTTTAGTGTGCCTATGGGGAATCTGGAGCAATCCAGGGAATATCTGAGACAACCAAACAACACCAGGGACCTATTTTTGACCATAAAAGACCATCATGACAAAGTGTAGCCAATTGGAGCCAAGAGGGCCGGCGAGGCCGGTTTTTCATGAGGGAAGGCTCGGCCACTTGGTGTGGTGTGGGGTCCAGGTTTCTTCTTTTGGCCACATAGACCCTATACATCACTATAGACCTGTTTGCTCGCCTTGTTTTGACCAAGAGTGAAATCTGGGACCAATTTCCTACAATGTAGTATTACGACATCGCCACGACTTAAACTTGGTGTACCAAATCTTGGTTTATGTGTTAGATTGGCAGCCTACCTAGGATCTGGAGTGACCCTAGACACTTAATGGAAAAACCAGCAAGACCATTACCCTGTATTGACTACTAGGAGGTTTCCCTATAAACCTGACACCCTAACTTCCCTAATGGGGCCGGCGAGGCCGGAATTCTAGGGTAGGGGGCCGGCCACCTTGTTGACTTAGGAGTCCAGGATGCCTCCATAGCTCACATGTACCCTATATATCACCCTAAACTTGTTTGCTTAGATTTGTCTGACCTAAATCAAAATCTGGGAACACTTGTGTGTGAATTAGGATATGTTTTCCGTATTTGAAATGATGTGTTTTGATATCTGGATTCGTTTTTGGTTGTCGCATGTTTGTACATCGACGACAATGGTTGTTTGATTGATTTGTGTACGCATAAACTATAGGTTTTAACCTATAAGCAATGTGCGTGCCGTTTTGGCTTTCCGATGTGATTTTCATGTGCTTTAGCGTTTGTGATATACTTGTAGGTACCCTACGTGATGTTGAGACGATGAAGATAAAGGCGGCGACATCGACATCGGCAAGCAAAGGTGAGTAGATTTATATCTACGGGGAGAAGTCGGGTGGATGGCGTATAGCACCCCCGCAGTCCGTAGTGATGTATACGAATACGTATACACACATATAGATTCTATATATTGTTTGAGATTATTAATGATAAAGATGGATATTTGGCATATTGATGCGAAACACTAGAGTAGTGGTTGCACCACACATAAACACACACACCCATACTTGCATACATCATTTCTTTCGCATGTACGTATATGGATATATATAGTTATGTGTTCACATGGGTATGGGACTATGTGTTCACATACGGATTTGAGGATGATACTTGGGATTGAGATGAGTCGATGAGATTTGTTTTGAGATTGTGATATCGGTGATATAGCAGGATTCGTATTTGAGATACGTCCTGATGTTATAGCGGATCTTGGGACGACGATACATGTGAATAGTGTTATACATTGAATGGTTGATATGTGATCGTGATATGAGATAAGATATGTTAAGATATTCATAATAGGTCGCATTAGGCGATGTATACCTCTTTATGACGATATATGATGATGATATCAGTTTGTATGAGGCTGTAGATCAGCAGTCAGATCATGATTATATTGATGATATTGGTATTGTACAAGACGTAAATTAGTACCCGGATTATGATCTTGATAAAGAGGATACCTGATGAATAATATGATGAATGTGATATTGACCGTACCCAGATTTGGGATGCCGTACGACGGATTTACGTACGAGCTATACATTGATGTTTGATCCGCACTCTTGACTTGGGAATGTCTGATTATAGATATGGTATCGGATGTGATATTATTGAGGCGTGATCACCGACTAATATATACATGTATGTATATGTATCAACTCAGATGTTAGGCGGTTTCCTTACATTTAGTTTAGCTTGATAGCTCAACCCTATAGTTTAGAGTAGTTGTTAGCCCATATTAGTTCCCGTTGTGTCTTGTATCCAGCTCCCGCTCATTATTGCTGTTCGCTCCGCATCGCATACTTATATTGTAATTTCTTATTGCATTGTTGATATCATACTGTTAGGACACCAGCACCATTACCGATGATGCGTATGTACCACGTACACTTACTTGCCGGCTCACACACATCTTCATCGGTAATTGCCATGTCACGAACACTTTAGAAAATACTATTTCATTGACATAGGTTGTTAGCTAATGATTTAGACATGATATTAGTGTACTTGCCTTATATGCTAGATTAGACATTGTAGTTATTACTTGCTACTTCATGCATGTTATTATTCCTTAATATGCCGCATTCATGGATTTTTATGCTTATATTCACTGTTTACATGCTATTGAGGATTTGGATTCGGATTTCCATGAGATTTCTGGGATTTGGGGGAAAACCGCAAAAACATTTATAAACTTCTTTTTTCTCTCTTTAAATGAAAAGTGCGGTTTTCCCATGATGTATGAGTCGTCCACCATAAGTTTGCTGATGGATTTCGAGACCCGATTCGAGGAGATGGATGAACCGTTTCGGGTACATGGTGGGCCCGGTGCGGTATCTCGGGACAAGAGGATCGCAGATGATGGCGTTGAGCCTGGCAGGGGAGCACTACCGACCGGTGATTTTACCCGACGCGTCGGATATCCGGAGGATACTGTCGTGGTCTTGAGATGGATGGTAGGGGCCGGTCTGGACTGACGAGGCCCTAGATATTGAGATTGAGACATTGAGATTTCAAGATATTGAGGTACTGGGATTTGATGATACAGGCCAGTTCGGATAGCTGGAGCCTGAGATTTTGAGACATTGAGATTTATGTTTTGTGTCGATACTAGACACTGTTTATGCTGATTTCATTTATGATACCTCATTTTAAAAATACAAAGGAAATCTCACCAAATTATGAAAGCAGTTTCTTTAGTACATGTATTCTGTTTTTATGCATTCATACATCCATATGATATATTGCTACCTGAGTCACTGACACGGGCACATGAGATTACACTTGGGTTAGATATTTACCCTAGCCATTGTTATAGGCTGCTGGTTATATATTTGAGGATATATTATGATCGTATGATCTAGGTTTGCGTCATACATGCGATTCCTGTTCGTAGATGTTTTTCTACTCACGAGTTGGCAACTCACCCCCGTTGTGCCCCAGTTTCTTGCAGGTTTTGCCGTACAGGTTTCATTACGGCTTTGCTGGCACTGCTTCTTTCGGGTGACTTGCTAGTAGGTGGGTTTATTTGTATCGTACCCATCATTATACGTTGTATATTATTATTCAGTTGTATTTAGAAGTTCCATCAACCAAACATATATTTATTTTTTTCTGACAGAGACCAGTGATCTTTATTCTTTCGACCTTAGAGTCGCGCGTTGTATTTCTATGGATTTCATGTTGTTTTGACTTTCCTTTTCTGTTGTGATCCTCGCCTTTCGGCGTTGTATGTTATATTGCTTGCGTGGTTGTGACCGTCGATTGACGAAGAGCTAGCTCCCGCTTGGGAATGCATTTTCCATTATCTATGCTTTGTCAGGTTTTGTACTCGTTTGAGGTCAGTTTTTACAAAGGAAACTCTGCCGAAATTTTTAGAAATGACTTGTGATTTTAAAATGCACATTTCGGCGTATGTTGCAAACTACTTGATTTAAATTGGTTTTCCTTCACTCTACTACTTTTTCGTGGTTTGGATTTCTGGGTTTTCGACTTACTTAGATTACGTACGCCTCGAGACGTTTCGTAGTTTAAGTGCCGGTCATATTCCGTACTTTCGGGTGAGCGTTAGGTTTTACCTTCAGAGCGTAGGATGACCCTTGGTTGATGGAATAGGTAGCTTGAATAGAGTGACGTACCGTACGTATGTTCCGCGGCATATTTACGATACGCTACTCCACTTAAGAAGCCTTAGGATGTACATTTCTTCGCCAGTATTGTATTCATTCCAGATCTAGCCTCATCGGTACCAGTTATGGATTTGCTGCCACGATTACGGGCAGGGAGAGCTACGACTAGAGCTGCGGTCAGTACGAGCTCGTCATGAACGAGGACTGACCAGGGCGTAATTCTGGCGACACACGATTGCAGAGATGTGTCTTTTTACTGTGTCTTCGCGCCACGAGCGTTGGATGGATCGTTGTATGAGATTACTCGGACGTGCAGATCAGCACCAGAGGATTGAGCCACTGATAGGGGCCAGCCATATTTTGATGACCGTTGATGTATCGCTGATTCATGATGATTGAGGCACTGTTCAGCGTGTAGACGAGTGAGCCAGATATTGCTGCGAACGACGAGATATCGCCCCAGACGTTAGAGCTATTGCAGTACAAGTTGTACTAAGAGATGATAGAAAGGTCGCTAGTCACCGAGGATGAATGACTAGGACAGGTGGTTCGTTCGCCTACCCCCGATGCGAGGTCATTAGATAGATTGATTCCAGCTAGAGACGACTTCACGCGGAGACGTTGAGAGTCGACAGAGACGATCGAATGTCAGAAACCTATTATTCCAAGTTTAAAGTATTCGGAAAGACATGCAGGCAATTCTATGGACCCTCTAGAAGAATGAAACCCTAACTCGACTTAATGACCGTGTGAAAGACTTTGAACCTTAGGGTTTGCGGCAGTTCCGCGGTGCCATTAGTGAGGCTTGGGTTTGCCCTTCTACGGCTGGACCACCGATGCTGTGGTATGTACTCGATACTATTAAACTGTACCCAAGATGTTGAGCTCTTGGGGGATTATGAGATTTTGACGAATCGATCGAATGGTTCGACTTCATTCGGATGCTAGGTGGTGAGATGCATTTCTTGGGAGACTCCAGATACGAGGATAGCCGTTAGAGCTCAGTTCATGCAGCCACGACGAGACGAGTCCGAAGCAGTCGACATTAGAGAGAAGTGGAGTAAGAGGTTCGTACAAGATCTAGATAAGATGACGTTCCACTCTGCCGACATCAGAGATGCGATATGCATGCCGAGGCATTGTACTTGGATATACCTTCCAGAAGGAGTCGCGATGAGTATGCAGCCGTTCTGGAACGAGAACAGATCTAGTAAGGGACGATGACTTCCGGACAGTTCGGTAGAGAAGAGATTTAGGAGAGATCTCGACAAGAACTTTCTGGAATGAGTTACGAGAAGACTTGGACCCAGGAGTGGTCATGTTACGCACACCGGTAGGCCAGAGTTCATGATCGTCGACGAGACATGCTATGAGTGACCACGACAATTGACCAGAGATTCTTAGAGGATTTGCTTGAGCGAGACTATTCCGCCATACTTGATTTCGGTATTTTAGGCGATCTATTCGCATGATTGATTTTGAGGATTGAGTTTCATGATATTTGTTTTCATGCACTATGGTTGTACCTACTGAGTATTTACAACATTTGCATAGTTGTTGCACTCGATATCGTTTTCGTGCCTTGGTTTCACATATTTATGATTTTATGGGTTTCATACAGTTGAGTTGATTTTGTGCATATGTATGCACACGATTTAGTTTGCACTCGGTATAGTTCACATATGCTTGCAGTGCAGTGTTACGCATTTTGTGCACTTAGATGCACTGGACTTCGATTTCGATTGTGATGCTCGATATTTGTTTTGTGCACCTTGTGCACCTGATTGGATTTTGCGCATGTTCGGCGCTTGGTATTGGATTTCATGATTTCGTGCATGATGGATGCACCTGATTTGGATTTTCACGCATGTTATGAGATACGATTTTGGTGCACACCTGATGCACTAAATCTAGATTCCTCGTGCATGTCAGATGCACCTGTTTTTGCTGTCAGGCACACACGTTGCCTGTGGCAGATGCTTCGTGCACACCTGTTGCACCTTGATATTGTTTCTGTGCACATGTATGGCACATATATGGATTTTGATTTCCGTGCGCACCAGACGCACGTATTATTCATATGCACATTTTAGGATTTATTTCTTATGGAGTAGTATATTTTTATGATATTTGCTATGTGTTTTCGTACTGAGCAAGACTAGTCAGAGGGCAGTACCTACATATATTTTGCATGCATTGATAGATTTCAAAGGGATTTCCAAAAGCGAGCTATAGTCTCAGTATTTACCTACGTGTCCGATATGACACGGAACGTTTAAAACAGGGAAACCTTTCTAAATTGCTTTAAAACGGTGGAACGTACTTATTAAACAAAGGATATATACGTATATGGCTATTTTCTTATAGAGACGCCCGCCATTGTGCAGTGTTATGCGTATTGCACAGCGATTTTAAGAGATTTGGCATGCATTTCCTTCAGATATTTACATGTATAGTTCCGATTTATATCATACTAGTTTTGCTTTGGATTTGGCATTCGTGTCATCATCATGACTCTGATGATTGCGGGACGCTTGACGGAGTTTGATTTTGAGTTATTTTCTCATTACTCATACGCATGCATTGCGCTATGATGCGTTTTATGTATTGATGATTTCGGAGCCCCGACGACTTGGACATTTTATTGAAATGTTTTAGAATTTGGGGGTTTAAATTTAAATTCGGGGACCGAATTTCTTTAAGGAGGGAAGATTGTAACATTTCAAAAAAAATAAAATATTATTTTTGGGAATTTTTATAATTTAATATTATTTTATTGAATATTTTAATATTTCGGTATAATTAAATACCGATATATGGGGAAAATTTTGGAAAAATTACGGAAAATTCTAAAATAGGGTATTTTATGGAATTATGCCATTTTTAAGTTTTTATGGTTAATTATAGGCTATTTTAGTGCTAATCGCGATTAAAAATCGCTAATCGGGTTTTTAGCACTTTTATGCAAAAATGTGCACATATCATTTTTCCACACTTGTTTCATTTTCCTACATGTTTTGGGTGTATGGTTTGTTAGGGTTTACCATGCTGAGAGAAGAAAAAGTAAAGAAAAGAAAAAGGGAAAAAGAAAAATGTCAAAGGAGACAAAATGAGTGAGTGGGTGTACTTGGAGAGAGAAAGAGAGTGTGTTTTGTGAGAGGAGGGAAAGGGGAGTGCTGCTGCTGCTGCCCATTTTCAAAACCCCACCATTTTCCTCCTTCTTCCTCAACCCCATAACCCTCCTCAAAGAACCCTAGATCTATCCCCAACCATGCCCCAAAACCCTACACTCCCTTCACAAATATTAGTCCCCATCTCATCCTCTACAAGATGAACCGAGCAAAGTACGATTTTGACGACTTTGGGAAGTTGGTGCTGCCTAGAGAGGAACAAGTGAGGTATAACTTCTTCCTTTTGTTTTGTTTTGGTTCGATGTCGTATTTTTGTGTTGTTTTGTGATATGGACAACCTGCTGTGACCCCGAGACTTTTTGGTGGAAACAAACAGTGTGGGAGTGTTATAGTAGAGACCTGGAGAGTTTACCTGAAACCCAACCCCTTCCCACCGGCCCTGGGCCGGCGACCAGTGGACCAAAACCGGCGACCTCGTCTTAATAGGGGAGCTAGGGTTTGGATTTTGTAGGGTGGTTATATGATGGTGTTTAGGGGTAATTGGTCCTACTGGATTTTTGTATAATGACTATAGGTGAATTCTGGGGGCTTTGGTGAGTGTTTGCTTGACCATGGTAACACGATTCATGACCTGAGCCATAGAGCTGAGCCGTTGCATGAACTCAGGAAATTTACCCATATCAGTTTTGTGACTTTTAGTGTGCCTATGGGGTATCTGGAGCAATCCAGGGAATATCTTAGACAACCAAACAACACCAGGGACCCATTTTTGACCATAGGAGACCATCATGACAAAGTGTAGCCAATTGGAGCCAAGGGGGCCGGCGAGGCCGGTTTTTCATGAGGGAGGGCTCGGCCACTTGGTGTGGTGTGGGGTCCAGGTTTCTTCTTTAGGCCACATAGACCCTATACATCACTATAGACCTGTTTGCTTGCCTTGTTTTGACCATGAGTGAAATCTGGGACCAATTTCCTACAATGTAGTATTACGACATCGCCTCGACTTAAACTTGGTGTACCAAATCTTGGTTTATGTGTTAGATTGGCAGCCTACCTAGGATCTGGAGTGACCCTAGACACTTAATGGAAAAACCAGCAAGACCATTACCCTGTATTGACTACTAGGAGGTTTGCCTATAAACCTGACACCCTAACTTCCCTAATGGGGCCGGCGAGGACGGAATTCTAGGGTAGGGGGCCGGCCACCTTATTGACTTAGGTGTCCAGGATGCCTCCATAGCTCACATGTACCCTATATATCACCCTAAACTTGTTTGCTTAGATTTGTCTGACCTAAATCAAAATCTGGGAACACTTGTGTGTGAATTAGGATATGTTTTCCGTATTTGAAATGATGAGTTTTGATATCTGGATTCGTTTTTGGTTGTCGCATGTTTGTACATCGATGAAAATGGTTGTTTGATTGATTTGTGTACGTATAAGCTATAGGTTTTAACCTATAAGCAATGCGTGTGCCGTTTTGGTTTTCCGATGTGATTTTCATGTGCTTTAGCGTTTGTGATATACTTGTAGGTACCCTACGTGATGTTGAGGCGATGAAGATAAAGGCGGTGACATCGGCATCGGCAAGCAAAGGTGAGTAGATTTATATCTACGGGGAGAAGTCTGGTGGATAGCGTATAGCACCCCCGCAGTCCGTAGTGATGTATACGAATACGTATACACACATATAGATTCTATATATTGTTTGAGATTATTATTGATAAAGATGGATATTTGGCATATTGATGCGAAACACTAGAGTAGTGGTTGCACCACACATACACACACACCCATACTTGCATACATCATTTCTTTCGCATGTACGTATATGGATATATATAGTTATGTGTTCACATGGGTATGGGACTATGTGTTCACATACGGATTTGAGGATGATACTTGGGATTGAGATGAGTCGATGAGATTTGTTTTGAGGTTGTGATATCGGTGATATAGCAGGATTCGTATTTGAGATACGTCCTGATGTTATAGCGGATCTTGGGACGACGATACATGTGAATAGTGTTATACATTGAATGGTTGACATGTGATCGTGATATGAGATAAGATATGTTAAGATATTCATAATAGGTCGCATTAGGCGATGTATACCTCTTTATGACGATATATGATGATGATATCAGTTTGTATGAGGCTGTAGATCAGCAGTCAGATCATGATTATATTGATGATATTGGTATTGTACTAGACGTAGATCAGTACCCGGATTATGATTTTGATAAAGAGGATATCAGATGAATAATATGATGAATGTGATATTGACCGTACCCAGATTTGGGATGTCGTACGACGGATTTACGTACGAGCTATACATTGATGATTGATCCGCACTCTTGACTTAGGAATGTCTGAATATAGATATGGTATCGGATGTGATATTATTGAGGCGTGATCACCGACTAATATATACATGTATGTATATGTATCGACTCAGATTTTAGGCGGTTTCCTTACCTTTAGTTTATCTTGATAGCTCAGCCCTATAGTTTAGTGTAGTTGTTAGCCCATATTAATTCCCGTTGTGTCTAGTATCCAGCTCCCGCTCATTATTGCTGTTCGCTCCGCATCGCATACTTATATTGTAATTTCTTATTGCATTGTTGATATCATTCTGTTAGGACACCGGCACCATTACCGATGATGCGTATGTACCACGTACACTTACTTGCCGGCTCACACACATCTTCATCGGTAATTGCCATGTCACGAACACTTTAGAAAATACTATTTCATTGACATAGGTTGTTAGCTAATGATTTAGACATGATATTAGTGTACTTGCCTTATATGCTAGATTAGACATTGTAGTTATTTCTTGCTACTTCATGCATGTTATTATTCATTAATATGCCGCATTCATGGATTTTTATGCTTATATTCACTGTTTACATGCTATTGATGATTTGGATTCGGATTTCCATGAGATTTCTGGGATTTGGGGGAAAACCGCAAAAACATTTATAAACTTCTTTTCTCTCTCTTTAAATGAAAAGTGTGGTTTTCCCATGATGTATGAATCGTCCACCATGAGTTTGCTGATGGATTTCGAGACCCGATTCGAGGAGATGGATGAACCGTTTAGGGTACATGGTGGGCTCGGTGCGGTACCCCGGGGCAAGAGGATCGCAGATAATGGCGTTGAGCCTGGCAGGGGAGCACTACCGACCGGTGATTTTACCCGACGCGTCGGATATCCGGAGGATACCGTCGTGGTCTTGAGATGGATGGTAGGGGCCGGTCTGGATTGACGTGGCCCTAGATATTGAGATTGAGACATTGAAATTTCGAGATATTGAGGTACTGGGATTTGATGATACAAGCCAGTTCGGATAGCTGGAGCCTGAGATTTTAAGACATTGAGATTTATGTTTTGTGTCGATGCTAGACAATGTTTATGCTATTTCATTTATGATACCTCATTTTAAAAATACAAAGGAAATCTCACCAAATTATGAAAGCAGTTTCTTTAGTACATGTATTCTGTTTTCATGCATTCATACATCATCCATATGATATATTGCTACCTGAGGCACTGACACGGGCACATGAGATTACACTTGGGTTAGATATTTACCCTAGCTATTGTTATAGGCTGCTGGTTATATATTTGAGGATATATTATGATCGTATGACCTAGGATTGCGTCATACATGCGATTCCTGTTCGTAGATGTTTTTCTACACACGAGTTGGCAACTCACCCCCGTTGTGCCCCAGTTTCTTGCAGGTTTTGCCGTACAGGTTTCATTACGGTTTTGCTGGCACTGCTTCTTTCGGGTGACTTGCTAGTAGGTGGGTTTATTTGTATCGTACCCATCATTATACGTTTTATATTATTATTCAGTTGTATCTAGAAGTTCCATCAACCAAACATGTATTTATTTTTTTCAGACAGAGACCAGTGATGTTTATTCTTTCGACCTTAGAGTCGCGCGTTGTATTTCTATGGATTTCATACTGTTTTGAGTTTCCTTTTCTGTTGTGATCCTCGCCTTTCGCTGTTGTATATTATATTGCTTGCGTAGTTGTGACCGTCGATTGACGAAGAGCTAGCTCCCGCTTGGGGATGCATTTTCCATTATATATGCTTTATCAGGTTTTGTACCCGTTTGGGGTCAGTTTTTACAAAGGAAACTCTGCCGAAATTTTTAGAAAAGACTTGTGATTTTAAAATGCACATTTCGGCGTATGTTGCAAATTACTTGATTTAAATTGGTTTTCCTTCACTCTACTACTTTTTCGTGGTTTGGATTTCTAGGTTTTCGGCTTACTTAGATTACGTACGTCTCGAGACATTTCGTAGTTTAAGTGCCGGTCATGTTCCGTACTTTCGGGTCGTGACAAGGTCACTCCCGGTGAAGGGATCTCGGCTCTTTTCTTATCGAATAAGGTGCAGGATATTTCGCAAATACCAATATGCAAAGCAAAAACTATAGAAGCAATCAAAAGACAAACCGAGGGTTGTAGTATCTGCCAGTTATTGCTAAAGAGGTCACTCCCGGTGAAGGGATCTCGGCTCTTTCCTTATCAAATAAGGTGCTGGATATTCTATAAGGAATACCGCTATGCAAAGCAAGAACTAGAGCTACCAGTTTTTAAACAAGTTTCTACAACTTCTTTAGGTTTCTTTTAGTTTCATTAATCTCATTAATGAAGTCCCATTTTATTATGCTTCACAAGCATCACTTTTGAAACGAAATCTGCAATATACAATATATATCTTATATATATAATATAAACATTCGTCTCAGGCAGTAATATGATCTCATCACAGAACATTGCAGCAGAAGAACATATATGAAATATTGGATATACTAGGAGGTCCGTGTTTTAATACGGGCCGGTATAAAACACGGATTCCACGGTTGCGATGAATAGCCAAACCCACAACCCTAGACCCCTACAAGAGCGGCAAGTTACCCTGCCAGTTCTAGAGTTAGGAGACCCGGTCTCGACTCCTCGAGATGGTCTCCCACTGGACCCTAGAACCCGGTTACTTGTGCTCCCCGATTTGGGTCTATCCTAATGCGGAAAAGTAAATAATATACAATGGTGACATCATCCTCAGCCCGGAAGTGCCCTAATAAAAGAATATTACATACAATGAATTTTACATGAATGAAAATGAAAAACTCTCATCTCACATAAAACCCCCGGCTATTCAAAAACACGACGATCCAATATAACATATCACAGCAATACATAACATCACATGTCATCAACATAAGTAAATATGCGTATCCCAATTGTCGTTGATGTATAGTAACAAAACCGGAGATACACCACATATTACACTTACGGTCGCAGAAAAGAAAGTGTAAAACTATAACAATTGGAATCCGCAACCTCCTTAGACATTGCATGCCTAACCAAATGAATTCCTTAGATATCGCATGCCTAACAATTATAAACCCCGCATTTTAGTCTCAATATCGAATACACTTTTCAATATCTAGTCGGGCAATTCAACAAGATTCCTGACAACCTGATCGAATGCTCGTCGAAAACTTTAGTAGACGGCCGCACCCCCGATGCCGTCGACGAAGTGCACTAAGGAGGAACACCACTGCCGCGAGCACCCGAACGAATGCTTTTGGCGATGGGGTTCTCCTACAGTCACTTGGTCGAGGCTATGGGGCGTGGCTGTCTATTAAGTTTACCCGGTGAGTATCCGCGTACGCTACGTGATTTCAACGGACTTTTGATCGCATCAAAATCCCGTGGCAACTAATCATCTGAGACTGAACTGCTATATTTATAACATTCAAATTAGTTATCTCATAACTGCTTGTGGATTCCAAATATTGTATCACAATCCAGATAAATAGACAATGTTAAACTTTTCAATCGAATAAACAAACTCCCAAAATTTTCCTTTTTGCTCAATACTTGAACTTAGTTTAAAATCATCCATCACATGCCACAGTACCAATGGTCCAGCCGTAGAAGGGTCAAACCAACACCTCACATGTGGCAACGCCGTACTGCCCCAAACCCTAAAGTTTAGAGGCGGTTCAGACAGTCACATAATCAAGTTAAGGTTTGTGTTCTTCTAGAGGGTCCACCGCGTTACTTGCACGACTTTGAACGTTCTTTAACTAAGGAAAAATCCAACACTTGGAAATTTTCCGACATGGGAAAAGTGAGTTATTGATATCCGTTCGAACTTTTTAACACGTTCTAAAATTACCCGGAAAAACTTAAATGAAGTTAAACTTTCCGATCGAACCAACGAATACAAAAGATCTCCAGAAAACTCAACACTTGAGTAGAATTAAAAATTCCCAGAAGCATGCAAAATTAACCAAGAATAAACCCCAGAAGAATTAGCACCTGAAACCCTAAGTCGGCCACGGAACCGCCGCCAAACGCATGGTTTGGCCGCGGTTCCGCGGTCTTTTGAAGGGATCATTGCTCCGTACTTCACAGTAATTCTTAGAATTCCCTGCTTGATTTTCTAAGTATTTTTAATATGAAAAAATCAACATTTTTAAAAATTTCCAGAAAAGGGATAAATCGCGACATTTCGGGGTTCGATCGGAATTTTGACTTCGTCTAGACTTCGCCTAAAGCTCTAGCTTGGCTCTGATACCACTGTAGGGTTACTAGGCACTGTCACAAGGGTCTATAAGGTATCAACCATGCCCGATTCAAATTTTAGACATGCCGAACAACCCTAACCAAGATCTTAGACTAGAGATTAGGCGAAACAAAGCAAGTAAACAACTTTACTTCTAAGAGTTTGGGATTACAACCTTTGTAGTCCGGTCCTTCACTTTTAAAGCTCTGTGTTGAGGTCCCTTCACTGCGATCATCGAGTATCTTAACTCTAGAGAGGCTCCACAAAAGAAAGATGCAAGCTTGCTTCCGATCTTCGATAACAAAGATGATCTACCTTGAAGAAACTTAAACCCATGCTCTTGCTTTGCTAATCAAGTATTAGCAAAGCAAACACCCTAATCTAAGTGGCTAGAATAGATGAGGATGATGAAGTAGGAATTTAGCTCTCATTTATTTTCTATTTCTCACTCATTTTCATCACTTTGCAAAAAGCTAGAAAGCTTTTTCAAGAGGAAGAAGAAAAAGAATCTATTTGTGATGAATAATGAAATCAAGTGAGGTTAGAAATGCAACCATGAGTTAAGTATGAAGACTTAACCCATGTAGAGAATCAACCATGGTTAAAGGGTTGGGTTGGGTTAAACAAATATCTACAAAAATATCAACACATAATATCTTTGCAAGAAACAAAACAAAAGCTTCTAGAAGCTTCTAGAAAAGATTAACCCAAATCAAACCCTAACCATGTTTAATCTCCACTAATCAAGTTGCATTTATAACCATAACATATTACAATATTATATATCGCATATACAATATTTATTGTAACAAAATAATACAATTAATATATATCACATATATATCAATGTATTACCCGAGTGAGAAAAAGAATCTTTAAGTGAACTTATACTAGTTAATGTAATTTAATATATCAAATATATAATTATACATTAAATTATCAAATCAACACTTGATCCGATAATCCGGCTATTTCATAAATAACCGACTAATATAATCTATATCAGTTCATCGAATCAACCCTTGATCCGATGACCCGGCTATATCACATATACCCGGCCATATCACATATACCCGGCCGATATCTCATATCACGAGAATCTAATACGGTATCACATACACGTATTGTTCTCGGTCCCGCACATATCATATATGTGCTCCTACTCCATTTTGCCTGAGCCAAGAAATCTCTGTGTAGGACTCTAAAGAATCGTCAATACGCCGGCAGTAGGTGATGATCATATCAAACACCCACAAGCTGCAAGCGGTCAGCTAAATGTAACAGCCACCCAGGTATTGAGCGATCAGAAGATCAACAAGCAAGCCTGTATATTCTCCTGCGAATCCAATCAGTAACACTCTCGTACAGTTCGGTCTCTTCGTCTAATATGTCGCATATCTCGCCTAGGGGAGGTAAACGTCAAACCCCAGTAGCTTGATAAGTCATGTCGATATGAGGTCTAAAACAGTTCGAGAAACTACTGATAACACTTACCAGTAAATCTCAGCAACCCTGGCCAGAGATTTCCAGTTATAGCCAATCAAACACAGCGCAACAGCAACTCCCTATACCGGGAGAGACGAAACCCCTCCTATCGCTCATTGCCTCCATGTGATTCGGGACTGTACCCAAAAGCCACCTTTTTGCACGCCCTCTTGGACGTGGTATGATGGAAATCAAAGCACAGTCGGAATCATACAAGACTCTATGACGATCTCGGGTCTACAGACTAACCTGTACCGGTGTCACCAGAGAACCGCCATCTGCGTGAGGTATAACACCATCTAGGAGTTCTCGGCGAGTCCGTCCAGTATACCCAGTCTCTACTGAGCACCCGTATACCTTCTCTGATGTCAAACACCAATGGATATGGGATCATCCATAGCCCATCATATGGGTCAAGAAGCGCATACGCTAGTCTACTCTGGAGTATCGATGCCCTGTCTCGGTACTCCCACGACTAGGAATATTTGAAGGATGTACTTGGCGACTACACTGTCCCCACTAGTATGATCCGCATCATAGTCCTGGTAGTCAAGTACTCATCCTAAGGGCTTTATCAACATGTAACATAGAGACAATCAGAGTACATGTTAAGATAAAGAGCAACCAGATAGCATACTATCATGTCGAGCAAGAAAGTCCTCCCTATATATGTCCAAGCATCCACTACAATATACAACGTATGTACAGTAATGGCCTCTAGGGCATACATATAACTGACAACAATTCATTCGGGCAACAATTCTTTGACTCCTTCAAAACTTCGTCTTCACACTCAACTTTTTCTGATCCCTACTTTCACATTCCCAGGCCCATTACTAACATTTGACCAAACCACTAACATGTACATTTTCTATATACTTTCTCTTTTACCAATCCTGGCCTTATATTGACAAAAATTTTGAATGGCTGGTATTAATTTCTGGACTAACGCAATCTCTTAACTTGTAAATACTGTAATTAGCTCTTAGATTTTTCTTTTTGTGAATAAAATCCCACCCTAATGTCTAAGTCTAGCAACTGAAGACGGGGGCAACGATGAGGACATCGTAAATCTCAGGTTTGGGGGTGAGCACTCCGTTTACTCTTTGCTGCATCATGTGTAAATTATGCATTGCATACATATTAAAAGCCATAAAAATTTGAAAATTTTTCAAAACATAAAACTTTGTCGTCAAGTTAGCTAGCGGGGAAACTTAGACTCGAAGTCTGACGGTTTAGTTTGATAAACTAGAAACAACTAAATCCTTGTCGAGAAATTGAAAACCCGAAAGATAACCCTCATTCTAGTTATACAGTAGCTAATATATGTCTTTTTGCATCACGTTGCACGTGTTGTAAGTTTTTAAGAATTACATGAAAAGTCTAAGATGTCTTAAAACTTCTGAAAAATTGTTAAATTTCTTTAGGATCAAACATGTTTGTTCTGAAATAACTAATATCAAGAATAGTTCATAAAGTGAAGTGGATATGAAGGATATTATTGAAAGAGTTAATAGAGGCTAAAAGTCTGAAAAATAACCCATCTGGAACCTTGTTGGGGTGATTACACATCTTATCCACACGAACACATATTTGGGATTAAAAAGAAAAACTAGTAATATCTCCGTTCACACTGCTTTATGAATATTTTAAACGTATAAAATAAGTCTTTTGTTTTATGGCCTTACTAACTTGGGCAATTAAGTCTCAGGGTGTTTCCACACCTAATGCCTTAAAACCATCTGGTTTGGGTGTCATTGACCCAAAACTCGCTAAGTCTCCAATCAACAAATAAAACAAGTCAAGCAAGTGTTCTCTCCGAGTTAAAAGTCCTCACGATTCTTTGTGAGAGAATAATCTTGGCAGAGACAAGTTTTCTATTATAAACAGCTTTTAGTAGAGATACGAAGGTTTAAATTATAAGAGTTTTTGCATGATCACGAAAGGTGTGTATAAACGAAGACAGCTGAAGGGTAGGAGTGAAGAATAAGATTTAGTTCTGTTAAAAATGATATAATTTCTGATTTGAAACTTAACTGGAGAATGAAAATTGAGAAAAATTTAAGTCTTTTCGAACTCGTGTGATCCTTTAGAAGTTTGTCCTGGTCTGTATTTATGACATGATGACCCTAATCGAACTTCTTAAAACTTAACGACATTATTCACAAGTAAAGACGTATCTGAACTTATGTTAAATGAGATATGAGGAGTAAAAAATAAGGGTTGGACGTTTCTGACTAGAGTAATAAAACTTCAAGCTTTGATGCTTAACTTTAAAATTAGAATCAACAGTTTCCTTAAAAAACTAGCTTGACGGGATTTTGTGGGTGAAATCCGCTGAAACCCCTCAGGAGACAAAACTCCTCCTACTAGAGACACCTTGAGGTTTAACGGCTTGTTGCACAGGCTCAGTGCAATCGTATTCCCTGTGAAAGTGAGGTTAGGATTTTGTTTTGCTCCGGACGAGCAAAAGATAGGTTTGGGGGTATTTGTTCGGCACGATTTATTATATTTTAATACCTCTCATTTCCTATCATTTTATCAATAAACAGTGCTATTTAATCTGTGTCTGCTCATTAGTACAGATTACAGGTACACGAACAAAAACACTAGAGACAATACACAATATGAACAGAAACGATGTTTTTTTAGCCGGAACTGCAAACAGACAGATAACAAATCAAGTCATTGAGATTTGCAAACAAATTAAGTTGTGTACAATAAATAATTGGTTTTGGTCCAACATGATCATGTGTGAACAAGTGTGAACTAAAGTTGGATCTGTCACGCCCCACTTCCTAGTGTACGGGCAGAGGACGCGACGAAGCCGCTACGTATTTACTCAGAAGTAAACACGCTAAGCGTATCTAAGCAATATAAAATAATAATGTACACAAGAGACAAGATGTAAATAAACAGCAACTTTATTTATTAAACATTCTTTTTACAATACAACTGAAATAAAAATACATGGAATGAAAGCACTGCCTAAACAGTGGCATAACAGAAATGTAAAGGAAATGTAATGTACAAGTGAACCAGAGCTCTGGATCTTCAGTAAACTGGTCCAAGTCTTCGCTGCTGGGCTTGATCTCCATTGAGTCCGAATCACCTGACGACATTCCAAAGAAGAAGAAAGAGAATGTCGTCAGCGAACAAATCGCTCGGTAAGTCCCGTAAATAGACAAGAATGGAATAGACAGAAAAGAGATTATATTGTTATAATGTTGTATTTAGTGTTAACGCTGTTGTTTGTAGCTTGGTACAGAAGAATACCAGTGTATACAAGAGGAGTCCCACTATTCCGGAGACTAAGGTATATGAAGCACAAGGAACCATTCAGCCACGGTACAACGGCAATAGATATTCAGGTTAGGTGTATTATGGTTACAGTCTCATGCCACTTCTAACACCTTCCGTACCAATCTACCCCTTATAAACCCCGCGATATCTTGATTGTATTGTTTGTATTGTTTGAATTGTATATTGTATATAGATGGATGACTTGCCGAAACCATGATATCAGTAATGGAACGGATATAATTGACGAACTTGTAAATAGAGTATATCCATGGTTCGGTTCGGTCAAGTTGTATAGATCGAATATATGGATTCATGGATTCATGTTGAATATATACTTGAATCATAGTCAAGTCAATTTGATTATATCGAGACTCAGTCTGAGTCAGACACTTCTAAAAGAACTTGAAATCCTGATTATTTTGGTGTTATCGGTAACTGCTGCACATGGACGGCAGGATTTGTGTCTTTTCAAAGACAATTACCGTGTTGATAACACCTTTTTTTATATTGTCTATCTTAAACAGGCAAGCACCCATATCTCCGGCTCCCTGAGGCTCAAGAGACTGGTTCCGCTTAAACCTATGTTTACTAGGGTTCTCATTGTAATTTAGTATAACTTGAGGGGGTTTTATATAAAATAGTTTTTGTTATACTTTCAAAATATACCTCAAGTATTTAGTTATCGTCTTTAGAGTTTTCATAGATATTTCTTTTATTAAATGTGAAATTTCTAGTGAATATGACCTAGTTTTAAAGTATAAGGTATTTATTTGAAATATTGGAATTGTATAGTATTTTCTTGTAAATGGAATGTTTTTCTTGAATTTTGGAAATGTGGAATATTAAAAATAGATATTTTGATATTAATTACATATATATTTATTTGTTAAAAATATAAGTTTTGTTTATAATAGAAATCACATTTTCTAAAGAAAAATGTTTTAAAAATCTTTTGAGATCGTATGCTCCTTACGGAGGTCTGCATCTCACTCTAATAAGCCCGAGAATGTATGATAATCCGCACCATCCCGAACGGGGTTCCCCAATAGTGGGTTGTGTAGGCGCAATTGCAAAGATTTGTTAAATACACTTCTTATAGAAAAATGTTTTATAAGTTGAAGGTAGTTATATGTAAAGTCATTTTTCCCCAAATCTATATTCCCAAATTCCATCGTGCTATGTTTAGATATGTGTGTTGTGATGAGGTAGGTCATTACCTCATGAACTCTCTAAAGGTAACACGGTTAAAAAGTATAAACATGTCGATATGAAACATAAATGTATTTTAATGTAAAATTGAAATACAACTTGTTATGGTTATCATTTTGATGTTAAGCTTGTTCTATTATCTTTGTTAATGATTACTAAACAATATATCAAAAGTTGTAGATTTGTTATTAAGAAAAAGTTGTATTTTTAAAAGAAAAGATAATTGGAAGCCGGATAACTCCGCTTCCGACACATTTTAAGAATGAAGAGTTTGGGAATAGCAAGAGAGAGAGAGAGAAGGGGGACTTACAGGCTTTGATGAGAGGGGAGAGGTAGGAGGAGGTTTAGGATTCATTGGTGTTTCGTTTCGTTACCGGAAACTCCTTGTATCGTCGCCGGAACTTCGTCGGAGTTTCGCCCTTTGTTAACTCCACTTGTACACTATGGGAACTTGGAAATTTCTTGAGAGTTTTGGCAGGGAATTGTGAGTGAGGAGGTATGAAATGAGGGTGGTATTTATAGGAAAAAATTAAGGTTTAAGGTGTTTAAAGAATGCATTGAAATATGCATTAAAATGAGGTTAAATGAGCATTTTATTTCTCTCTGGATTAATTCAGAGCAAACAAGCAATAAGGGAGTAGTGGGGTAGGCCAAACATTGCAGGGGGTAGAAGATGAAGGCATTTGGGATGGATATGACCGACCTTGCAGGATATTCTAGGCTTGTCGCCGGCCCAATGCCGACGGTCTGGGTTGGTGTTGGGGTATTGGGTCGAGGTCGTTTGGTTTTCTACAGTGCACGTATTTGATTATCTTGTGTCTCTTCAGTTTACGTGTAGTGCACGTGTAATCTTTTGGGCTTCTAAAAAGATTAAAAGAATTCAAAATAAAAGGAATATGTGGCTGATGGGATTTGAACTCTGGTGCTATGATTCAGTAGTGCAAGGTCTTACCAATGAGCTACAAGCTCTTTCTTGCTGTTCTAAATCAAAATAAATACTTATAGTACTCACAGAAAATGTAAATACCCCAATTGTACATTAACTTTAAATGAATTTTATGTACACTTAAATTGGAGTTGTTACAGGATCATATGCACCAAGGGGGCATGAACCATCACCAAGGGGGAAAACATCATCATGGTACCTTGCAAGTGGATACACAAGTGGACGTGTAGACTCATCACTTCGCCACGTGTCCTTGACAATTGGTCTAGCCTCGTGGTCACGTTTTTTTATTCTGTAACTTACCTTATTACATGTAGGGCACGTGTTGACTCTTGGGCTTCTAAAAGATTAAAAGAATTTAATTAAAAAAATGTGTGGTTGATAGGATTTGAACTCTGGTGCTTTGGTTCAGCAGTGCAAGGTCTTACCAATGAGCTACAAGCTCCTTCTTGCTGTTCTAAGGCAAAACAAACTTATAACTTGTGCTCAGGCTCAAGTACCCCTTTCTGTATTTTTGAAAAAAATTGTACAGAAAGTTTATGGTTGTTACATTCTACCCTCCTTATAAAAATTTCGTCCTCGAAATTTATAAAAAAGGAAAGTGTAACGGATTCAAGAAAAGTTTGGTGATAGAAGTACTGATAGTGTATGAAAAATAACTGTCACGACCCGAAATAGCACGTGACTGGAACTTGAATCATATGAAGTCTATAGGACCCTATCTAATTCAAGTAAGCCAAAAATCCCAGAAATCTAAACCATTTTAAAGAAGAAGTGAAGAAAACTTATCTTTAAAGCAAGTGGTTTTAATAACATAAGTCGAAGTATTGCGTTTTAAAATCTCATGTCTTTTCTGAAAATTTCGGCAAAGTTTCCTTTGTAAATACAGACCCCAAAAGGGTACAATATGCATAATATATAAAGGCATCCCCAAGCGGGAGCTAGCTCTTCGTCAATTGACGGTCATGACCATGCAAGCAATATAATATACAACGCCAAGGGAGAGGATCAAAACTCAAAAGGAAACTCAAAATCATCAAGAAAACCATAATAATACAACGCGGGACTCTAAGGTCGAAAGAATAAACAACTGGTTTTCTAAGGTTAACAAATATACAGTCTGGTTGATGGAGTTTACTAGATACAATTGAAATAAATAATTATACAATAGTAGTCACGATGCAAATGAACCCACCTACCAAATCAATCACCCGGAATGAAAGCAGTGTGCCGGCAAAGCCGCAACGAAACCTATATGGCAAAACCTGCAAGAACTGTGGCACAACGGGGGTGGGTTGCCAACTCGTGAGTAGAAAATATCACAGAGCAGAAATCGAATGTATGACTTAATCCTAGGTCATACGATCAGTAATATCCTCAAATAATGTGGCCTAAAGCATGACAAAATAGCTAAGTAAACATCTATACAAAGTGTAGTACCAAGTGCTCGTGTCAGTGCCTCAGGTAGCAACATATCATAAATATGAGGTATGAATGCAATATAATGAAAACAGAATGCATCATGTATGAGAAAATTGTTTTCTTAATTTAGTGAGATTTCTGTATATATATAAATCGAAGTATCATCAATGAAATCATCAGAGAATCAGTGTTAAGCATCGACACAAAATAAATATCTCAATATTTCAATATCTCAGGCTCCGGCTATCCGGACTAGCCTGTATCATCAAATCTCAATATCTCATGCTCCGGCTATCCGAACTGACCTGTATCATAAATCTCAAGACCACGTCGGTATCCTCCGGATATCCGGCATGTCACAATGAAATCACCGGTCAGTAGTGCTCCACTGTCTCAGGCTCAACGCCATCATCTGCGACCTTCTCGTCCCGGGGTACCGCACCGGGTCCACATGCACCCAAAGACGGTTCCTCCTCCTCCTCAAATCGGATGTATGACATCGCTCAAGAGACGAGAAAACTCATGGTGGACATGTCTCAAATCATATCATGAGAAAACTGCAATTTTCTGTCTTTTGAAAATGATAATCAGTTTATAAATCTTTGCAGTTTCTCCAAATCCAGAAATCTCATGGAAATCCGAAATAACAATATCAAGAGTAAACGATGCTGAATACTGGGCTCCGGCAATCCGGACTGGCCCATAATATTGCATGACAAATGAATATAAAATGCATGGGTATCTAAATAAAGAATGCAATATCTAAACTAGCACATAAAGGCAACAACATATAGGAACTACCAGCTAGCAAGCTATATCAACAGAGCAATATTCTCTAAAATGTACGTGACATGGCAATTACCGATGAGGATGTGTGTGAGCCGGCAAACAGGTGTGTGTGGAGCATACGCATCATCGGTAATGGTGCCGGTGTCCTGACAGCATGATTTAATAATAATTAATGAAAACACAATATAAGCATGCGATGCGATGCAAACAGCAATAAAATGCAGAACATGAATAATAACGCAACAAATAAGAATATACATTTATATATGAGTTATACAGTTTTGACATTTGAAATAAAACGAATCGCAGTGTTTAGAAAATAAGGACTACGGTGATTTTAAAAGAAGGAACGTCCTTTGAAATATCCGTAAAATCCCTTGGCCTGTCTTTAAAATTCTCATGATTCATTGGTTTTGAAATAGGTAT
The DNA here is from genome assembly GCA_030015575.1 of Agapanthus africanus. NCBI lineage: Eukaryota > Viridiplantae > Streptophyta > Magnoliopsida > Asparagales > Amaryllidaceae > Agapanthus > Agapanthus africanus. The sequence continues at coordinate 385,137,224 of CM057345.1, read as the reverse complement.
GACTCGAGTCTAGTCTAACATTTACAAGAAAACTACAGGACTAAACTAACAGGCTAATCGAAAAGGTAAGGAAACCGCCTAAATCTGAGTCGATATATATATATATAACATATAATAGTCGGTGATCCCGCCTCAATAGTATCACATATGATACAATATATAATATGACATTCTCGAGTCAAGAGTGCGGATCTATCATCAATATATAGCTCGTACGGTAAATCCATCGTACGGCATCCCAAATCAGGGTACGGGTCAATATCACATTTATCTCATTATTCCACCGGTATCCTTATCATCATATATCATGAGCTGGGTACTAATCTACGTCCAGTACATACTGATACCATCAATAATATATATGCGTGTGTCTAAAAACACATCGCCTAAAGATCCGCTATAATATCATGTCGTATCTCATAATACGAACCAAATCATATCACCAAACTCGTGGCACCATGCCCAATCCCATCGACTCATCTCCAAATCCCATATACTATCCTCATTATCCATGTATATGTATACGTGTGTGTGTGTGTGTACGTAGTCCTATACCTATGTGTTTATATATATATATATATATATATATATATATATCCCCATATACGTACAAAAAAGTAAAATGTATGCGTGTATGTGTGCGTGTATGCAAATCACTAATCTAGGGTTCGCGACTAAGAAACTAACTAAAACACTATCTTACGAATACACTATACTAACCTAAAGTCATCTAAAGCATTTCTAGCTACATATACACACCTCATAATACATAAGTGTGTGTGTGTGTGTCATAACACATACGCGTTTTATACTACGAACTGCGGGGGTGCTATACGCCATCCACCCGACTTCCCCCGTAGATATATATCTACTCACCTTGATATTCACTTGCTGAATTCAACGTCGCCATCCTCTTCTTCATCATCCGAAGTCCAAGTGGGGGTACCTACATATATACACATATAGCATCGTAAACGGAAATCACGCACGAAAACCAAAACGTAGCACGAATCACACATAGGTCAATACCTATGGTACGCTCATGCAAAAGAACCAAATAACCCTTGATATCGGCGTACAAACGCCGATTGATCGAGAAAAACCCAAACGTACCAATCGTGGTTTCACAACTCACTAAATGTTATAAGAAATAGGGTGCAAATCATCAAACCTTAAAATTAACCAAATCGATTTATTTCCATAAAGCCTAGTAAGCGGTCATTAACCGTTTTAATACAAATCTTGATATTTTAGCAAAACTAGTGGTCACAATATTCACTAATTATCTTAATTAGGCCACATAAACATTTACTCGATTTGTAATCTCGCTAAATTACACTAATCCAAAAACCTAGTTAGCACAAATTTCCATTTTAGTTCAAAACTTGATGTTTTAACCAATCTAAATATTTTAACAATTCTAATGGCCATAATGCTCACCAAATAACTCAACTAAGTCACACAAACCATTTCTAAAATTTTATCTCTCCTATTTATATTAATTATAAAAACCTAGTTTGCAAAAAAAATCACAATTTGGGCAAATTAAATATAACAATTTGCAAATTAGCTACTAGGTTAGGTTTTGCATTACCTAACATGTTAAACTACTGAATTAAACCATGATCAAATGATAAAAGCCCTCACTTGATCACAAACCCTTTTCTTGAATTTTTCAAGTTGAAAATAGAACCCAAATTAACATCAAAACTAAATAAATTGAAGTAATTAGCAAAGTGAGGATTTATACCTCTAAAATTTGAGATCACACTTGCAACTTGACCTCCAAAGATGCTTCCTTGCTCCAAGATCCATTCAAGATTGGCCAAGGAAAAATGGGCAAGTTTTAAATTAGGAGATTAATGAGGTTTTTTGTGTAGATTTTGAAGCATTTTAGAAGAATTTTGAAGAGAATTTGAGATGAAGAAATGAAGGGGGCTGCAAAATGGGGGGGCTCGGCCAATGTACAGGTGGGGAGAAAGAGGGTGAGGGATTGGGTTGTGTTGGGAAAAAGCCACAAGTCAACCACTACCCACACCTCCTTTAATTATTGTTTTCTTTTCTTCTCATTTTCCTTTTGTTTTCTTTCAAAGCTTTGAGGTGGGGACATTTGGGTAGTGGGCTACACCTTCGGCCAGTAGGAGGGTGGGGGGGAGGGATGTGGTGTTGTGTGTGTGTGGAGTATCTTAATTAATACATCTTTTAACTAATTTCATTAATTAATTTATTTTCCTTTTTCTAGCAACTCGTTCTATAATTTTCTAGAACCCTCATGACAACTCCAATTCATTTCAAAGTAACATGTTACATTTTGTTTTAGTGTGTCATGGTGCACAAAACTTGTATTAACCCATTCCAATTTGTAATTATCCCTAATTAAATGTATTAGCGAAGACTTAAAATAATTAATTACGGAAATTTTTTTGTAAACTAGAAATTTTATAAGTGGCCCAATAAGTATCAAATACTAGCAATTACATAGCTAGAATAAGTATATTTATTTTTATGTTAAAAAATAATTAAATCTTGGTTTTTACGGAAAACACCAGTATTTTACCGATTATCCGAAATTTCACCTAAACGATTTTCAAAACGTTACAATCTTCCCTCCTTAAAGAAATTCGGTCTCCGAATTTAAATTAAAACTCTCCAAATACTAAAACATTTCAGCAAAACACTCAAGTCGTCGGGGCTCCGAAATCATAAATACATAAAACACATCGTAGCGCAATGCACGCACATGAAAAACGAGTATAAACCAAAATCAAAACTCCATCAAGTATCTCGCAATCATCGGAGTTATGCTGAAGACACCAATATCAAAATCCAGTACGAAAACCAACATGGTATACCCAAGACTAAAATATGTACATAGTACGCATCGTTGTAACTTGTCAAAACATCTGAAAAGAAATGCATGCTAAACCTTTCATGTTGTTGTGTGATGCGCGTATCACTGAAAAGTGGCGGACGTCTATTGTAGGAAAATAACTATATATATATACCCTTTGTTTATCATACACGTCCCGCCGTTTTGAAAAATAATTTAGAATGGTTTCTTTTGTTAAACGTTTCGTGTCATCTCAGACATGTTGGTAAATACTGAGACTATAACTCCTTTTTTTTGGAAATCCCTTCGATAACTATCAATGCATGCAAAAAAAATTATTCAGGTACTGTCCTCGGACTAGTCCTGCTCAGCTACTATTCCAAATAGTAAATATCATGAAAACATACTGCCCAAAGAAATCGTACTCAATAGTACATGTAACAATGCCATGTGCGTCTGGTGCACACAGAAATCGAAATCAATGAATGTTCTGTGCATGTGTACAGAAACTAAATCTAAATGCACGGGTGTGCATAGAAACACCTCTCAAAGGCAACGGGTGTGCCTGACAGCAATATCAGGTGCATCTGATATGCACGAAAAATCCCGATTTAGTGCATCTGGTGTGCACCAAAATCGCATCAAGTGCGCCAAGTATGCGCAAGAATCCAAATCAAGTGCACAAGGTGCACGAAACAAATATCGAATATCACAATCAAAATTGACGGTATACAATAAAGCTCAATCCAAATCAGGTATACCGTGGTATATAATCTCACAACCATGTGCATCAGTGTGCACAAAATCGAATCAAAATACTAAAAGTGCATGGAAACTACACCGAAATCACAAGTCAACTCACATGCATACCATAAGCATGAAATCAAAATCAACATCTAGAATGACATCAAATCGAAGTCAAGTGCAACTGTAGTGCACAAAATCTCAATCATGCAAATAAAACGCTCAAACTACCGAAATCAAAGATGACAGAAACAGTCCCGCTCTGGCACATCCTCTAAAGATCTCTGTCCAACTGTCATGGTCACTCATAACATATCTCGTCGACGATGCCGAACTCTGGCCTACTGGGTGTGCGTAATATGACTTGGGTCAAAGTCTTCTCGTATAGTATTCCAGAAAGGTTTCGTCGAAGTATCTCCCAAATCTCGTTACTGCCGAACTGCCCGGAAGTTATCATCTTTTACTAAATCTATTTCTTATTCCGGAATGGTTGCATACTCATCATGACTCCTTCTGGAAGATATATCCTTATACAACGCCTCTGCATGTGTATCACATCTCTGATGTCAGCAGAGTGGAACGTCATCTCATCAAGATCTCGCACAAACCTCTTACTACACTCTTCTCTAATGTCGACTGATTCGGACTTGTTTCTTCGTGGTTGTATGGACTGCGTTCCAACAGCTATACTCGTATCTGGAGTCTCCCAAGCAATGTATCCCATCACATGATATCCGAAAGACGTCGAACCTTTCAATCGATTCGTCAAAGTTCTATAATCCTTCAAGAGCTCAACATCTTGAGTACAGTTTAATAGTATTCCAGTACATGCCACAGTACGTATGGACCAGCCGTAGAAGGGCAAACCCAAGCCTCATTAATGGCGCTGCTGAACTGCTGCAAACCCTAAGGTTTTAAAAGCATTCTCATGGTCATTATATCGAGTTAGGGTTTCATTCTTCTAGAGGGTCCACCAAATTACTTGCATGTTTTTCTGAATACTTTAAACTTGGAAAAATAGGTTTCTGACATTCGATCGTTTTCTTTTGACTCAACAACGTATCTGTAGGGTTCCTAGGCACTCTCAAGAGGTCTCACAAGGCATCAACCATGCCTATTTCAAAGCTTACGGTGCCGAGAAACCCTAATACGGATCGTTGACTAGAAGTTTAGGCGAAACAAGCAACTAGTTAACTACTTAACTAAGTGTAAACGGAAATACAACCTTTGTAGATCCGGTTCTCCACCTCCAAGGCTCCGCGATGAAGTCTCCTCGCTGTACAAATCGGATCTTGGGCTCTAGCGTCGGCTTCATCGGAGAAAAAGCGGGCTAGGTCATCGACGACGATGCCGAAGATGATCTACGTCGAGCCATCACTAGATCAAGCTCCACCTTCATCAAGCCATGAAAACTTGTGAAGGAAACACCCTATAATACTTGGCAAGAGGTAGAGGATGAAGAAATAGGAAGTGGGGTCACTTTAGAATTGGATTTCTCACTCATTTATCAAGTCACCATTGATGAAGTCTAGGTTTTCTTCTTGAAGAAGAAGAAGAAGATGATGATAATATTATGATAAGTTATTAGAATAGAATAGAAAAATCAATTCTTATCATAATATTAACCATGGTAATGTGTAGAGAATTGACTAAGGTTAAATGAATGGTTAGGGTTAATGAGATGAAGACAAAAGGGTTTCTTTGGTCAAAGCTTCATGAAGCTTCAACAAGCTTCATGAAAGAAAGAAACCTTTTTGTTTTTCTTTTCTCTTTTCTTTAATCCAAAAATAAATAAATAAATGAATGAATAAGAAAATGAAAAACCCTAACCATTACACAACCATGGTTTAATCTTTACACAAACCCAAGTAAGCATGCATCATCAAACATGATACAAACTTGTGTACAAAAAGTGAGAAAATCCATTTAAAATGATCCAATACTAGTTAATGCAAAGTAATATATCAAATATATAATTATGCATTAAATCATTAAATCAACACTTGATTTAACGATCCGGTCATATCGCATATAACCGACTAATATACAATGTATCGGCTTATCGAATCATTCCTCGATTCGATAACTAGGTTATATCGCATACAACCAATCGATACATTCATCGCGAGAATGGAATACGGTATCACATGCACGCATTATTCTCGGTCCCTCACATATCTCATATGCGCTCCTATTTCGTTTTGCTTGAGCCAGGAAACCTCTGTGTAGGACTCTAAAGACTCGTCAATACGCCGGCAGCAGGTGATGATCATATCAAACACCCACAAGCCGCAAGCGGTGTGCCAAACGTAACGGCCACCCACCCGGGTATTGAGCGATCAGAAGATCGACGAGCAAGCCCGCTCACACTCCTGTGAATCCAACCAGTGACACTTACCGTACAGTCCGGTCTGATCGTCTGATATGTCGCATATCTCGCCTAGGGATGGTAAACGTCAGACCCCAATAGCTCGATAAGTCGTGTCGATATGAGGTCTATAACAATTCGAGAAACTACTGGTAACACTTACCAGTAAATCTCAGCAACCCTGGCCAGGGATTTTCGGTTATAGCCAATCGAACACAGCGCAACATCAACCCCCTATACCGGGAGAGACGAATCCCCTCCTATCGCTCATTGCCTCCATGTGATTCGGGACTGTACCCAAAAACCACCGTTTTGCACGCCCTCTTGGACGTGGTAAGATGAAAATCAAAGCACAGTGGGAACCACACAAGACTCTATGACGATCTCGGGTCAACAGACTACTCTGTACCAGTGTCACCAGAGAACTGCCATCTGACGTAAGGTATAATACCATCTGGGAGTTCTCGGCGAGTCCGTCCAGTGTACCCAGTCTCCACTGAGCACCCGTATATCATCTCTGATGTTAAACACCAATGGATATGGGATCATCCATCGCCCATCTGTATGGGTCGAGAAGGTATACGCTAGTCTACTCTGGTATATCGATGCCCCGTCTCGATACACCCACGACTAGGGACTTTGAAGGATGTACATATGGACTACCATGTCCCCACTAGTATGATCCGCATCATAGTCCAGGTAGTTAAGTACACATCCTAAGGGCTTTACCAACATGTAACAGAGAGACAATCAGTATACACGTTAAGGTAAAGATCAACCAGATAGCATACTATCATGTCGAGCAAGAAAGTCCTCCCTATATATGTCCAAGCATCCACTACAATATACATCCTATGTATAGTAATGGCCTCTAGGGCATACATATAACTAACAATCTCCCATTTGCACTAGGGCCATCTGATAGCAGTGGTTGTAGTATCTCATACCCAACCATCCCATAAAAATCTCTCTTTGGGAACAGGCCTTTGTGAGTGGATCCGCTGTGTTGTCCTCTGAGTCTACTCTCCAAACCTCGATCACCCTGGAGATCATCCATCCTTATGATCAGGTGATACTGCCTTAGAATATGTCTGGATCACTGATGGGACGGGTGTTCCTTGGCACAAGCCACAACTCCATTGTCTCACAATGGGAGGAACGTAGTTCATCTCATGAACCAATATACACCCAAACAGCCTCTTTGGTAGCATCTCAAGTAGCGATGTATCCAGCCTTTATCGTCTAGTATGCCACGGTATCTAGCTTGGAACTTTTCCAACATACCGTTCCTTTACTGAGGGTAAAGACAATGCCTGTGACTGACTTTCAGTCGTCTTTATCACCCTGGAACCATTCCAGTGATTCTCCCCAGGGTCGATTGATACCGTCTCACTACAACTAGTGAGAATCCTAACATCCATTTAGATCTATCTCATAGATCCAAAACCCAGGATTTAGGAGGTATCACTTTGATCCTATGTGGAGAATCATTGTGATAGGCGAAGATTGATCGAGCGTAGCATAGGAAACTCTTTCCCTATCAAGAGTATGTCATCCACGTACTCTACGAGGATCATCACCATACTCCCTACTACCTTTTTGTATATACAAGGTTCATCTACCATTTTGATGATGTCAAACTCTTTGACTAATTCATCAAAACAGACGTTCCAACTCCGCGATGCCTGCTTTATCCTATAAAGCATCTTGTACACGTTTCCGCTGCTCCCACTGTCTACGAAGCCCTCTGGCTGTGTACTTATAGACGCTCTCTTCCAAAGCATCATTTTAGAAAAGCTGTCATAACACCCAACCACCAGATATCGTAGTCATGGTATGTAGCCGTGGCAAGTAGTATCTGGATGGACTTAAGCATAGGTACTGGAAAAGGTTTCATCATTATCCACGCCTGGTCGATGACGAAGACCTTTAACAAGTCTAGCTTTGAAAGTCTTAACTTTTCCATCTACACCAAGTAATCTTCTCAAGATATACTTGCTTCTGATGGGGATTTAACCCTTCAGATATAGCAGCCAAAGTCTATACTTTGCTGGTGTACATGGATTCCATCTCAGATCGCTAAGCATCCAGCCATTCTTACAGAGTCCCACTCCTGATGGCCAGCTCGAAACTAGTTGGGTCATCATCTCATGATGAAATCCTCGCTCCCACTGTCATAGAGAAACCGAAGTATCTCTCAGGTGGGTGAGGAACCCTACTAGATCGGCGGAGAGGCTGAGGTTCGTTGGTAACTATTGAATCCTTTGGTTCTTTCAAATCATCAGCTGTAGTTTGCATAGCTGGAACCTTTCCAGTTCTACATAACAGACCTTGCCTCGAGCTTGTCCGGATTTTGTTTTTAGACACAGGCCGGACAACCCCAAATCTTAACTAGCTTAAGACATGGGCTCTTCCCTTTCCATATCACATATGAAATGGTAGGCAACTGATTTGACTGGAACCCTATTCAATAGGTATGCAGCTTCTCAAGTGCATAACTCCCAAAAGGAAATAGGTAACTCAGTAGTACTCATCATAGAGGACACCATATCAAATAAGGTGTATCTGCTCCACCCCGATATACCATCGTGCAATGGTGTATACGGAGGAGTAATGCTGAGAGAGAATCTTATTCTCCTTTAGAATAATCCAGGAATTCCGTGCTAAAGTATTCTCCTCCTCGATCACATCAAAGGACATAATACTTATACCCGTATTTTGGTTCTCTACTTCTCGCTTATATTCTGTGAATATCTCAAAAGGTTCAGACTTGTGTTTCAACAGGAACATATGTCTGAATCTTGAGAGATTATCAGAGAATGTAATGAAGTACAAAGAACCGGTCTTGGCATGTGTAGACAGGGGACCTACATACATCAACATGTATCATCCCAAGAGTTCACTAACTCTTTCTCTGTTTCCAATAAACAGAGCTGTGGTCATCTTATCTCTGTGACATGACTGGCAAGTTTTACAAGATGTAAATTCAAACTGATTTAAATATGCATCTAAATGTAACTTCTGCTAGTCGGGTCGCATTGATATGACCTAGTCTACAATACCTCAAGAAGGATTCGTTCATTTCTGAACTCTTCCTCTTGTGTGTGTTCCGTATACTAAAGAACTGTAGTTTTATTTAGAACATCAATGCTTTTAGATAACGTGCCTGAACCGATCAACTTTTGATATAGGAAATGTTCAAAACATAATCCAGCAATACAAAATTATATCCTTTCTTTACTAATAAAGAGATTGATATGATTTTGTATATCAGGTTCGGTATCTAATGACATTCGTTCAGAATCAATGTATTGGTAATACAGGGTGACAGTGACCAACAAACTTGGCTGCAACAGTTGCCCCGTTTTCTGCCTCATGAAACTTATCACCCGTTCTCAGTTCTCCACCTTTCTGTAGCCCTATGTAACAGATTACATATCTGGGATCCTGATCTGGTATCACATACCCAGGACGTAAAGGATACTGAGAAACAGTTCTCTGTAAAATGAACACACCCGAAGATGATGCATCATATGCACTTTCTTCGTTTGGGCGGCATGGGAATTCTGGTAATCCCTTATTTCCTGCTCTGTCTTATAACAATTATAAGTTGGAGCGGGACCAACGTTCCCCAGATCAGTATAACAAGTGGGTTCGGTCAATAATCCGTATTATTATCTTGATTAAGGCGTGATATGGTCGCTACCTGGAGAGAGAGAGAAGAAAACACTCAGCGTGCGCTCTTGCAAGAATAGATTGGTTATAATTTTATCTAATCAGGATGGCTCCCACTGTTTTAATCAAATCTTCCTTCAAACCTTAAAAGGAAAGACTAGCCGGGATTAATTACACACTACAAGTTCGCCAATCTTTCAGCCAGGCCAGTGTCGGTACTTTGAGGGAGGTTCCCCGTGCTTTCGCACGGACCTAATTAATGTAAACCTCATTTTCCCAGAGGCGTAACGCCGTTGACACCTTTCTAGACACCTACTTGATCGGCTAATTATAATGTGTAAAACTCTCCCAGGAGTAACTCTTACTCGCAGTGGGTATCGGGATCCAACTATCTCATAGAAGGTATGCAATCTCATTGCAAATTTCAACACTTGAAATTCCCGATAATATTTTGCCCCTAGCGTCCTATGACCTTGACAGAGGTCAACAAACCATAGGCTGCTAGTCAAGTTCAACCCGTCATTTCCTGATTGAAGTAAACCCACCCGCACGACCCTTGACAGAGGTCAACAAGGTCGCACGACTACCCTAAATCAATCACATCATATGCTTATACAGATAAGCACTAATCAGCTACCGCACACTACGCCTTGACAGAGGTCAACAAACGCAGCACGAATACTAACCAGTACATATCTGAAATGACGGAGGGCTACGACAGGTTTTTCTGAAAACCTATTGCGTAATGAACTTGATATCGTTGTAGAATCAAATGATTTTAAAATGGAGTGTTTTTTTAGGCTTTTCTAGTTTTGGTAAAGGGGTCACTCCCGGTGAAGGGATCGTCGGCCCTTTCCTCGTCGAATGAGGTGCGGGATATATCATATATATCACTGTGCAAAGCAAAAACTCTTAAAAGCAATCAAAAGACAAACCGAGTGTGTAGCATCTGCCAGTTATTGCTAAAGGAGTCACTCCCGGTGAAGGGATCTCGGTCCTTTCCTTATCGAATAAGGTGCAGGATATATCACATATACCTCTGTGCAAAGCAAGAACTGTAGCTACCTGTTTTATTTTTGAAATTCAATTCTACAACATCTTTAGGTTTCTTTTATTTCATTAATCACATTAATGAAGTCCCATCATTTAAGTACCTAAACATCACAGATAAATACGACGTACACTTATGCCATCCGCATTCGCCTCGATGTCCCCTCATGCACCGTTAGGTTAGGTAACTAACGGCAGAGCGGGGCAGGGCTAGCGCGGGTGTAAAACATAAGTAACGCCTATATAATATATCATATATACTATATACTGTATCTATCACAGAACATCACATGATCACATCACAGATATCGCAGCAGAAGAATCATATGAAATATTGGATATACTAGGACGTCCGTGTTTTCAATACGAGCCAGTATAAAACACGGATTCCACGGTCGTGATGAATAGCCAAACCCACACCTCTAGACCCCTACGAGAGCGGCAAGCAACCCTACCAATTCTAGAGTTAGGAGACCCGGACTCGACTCCTCGAGTTGGTCTCCCACTGGACTCCAGAACCCGGTTACTTGTGCTCCCCTTCTTGGGTCTATCCTAATGCGGAAAAGTAAATAATATACAAAGGGTGACATCTTCCGCAACCTGGAAGTGCCCCAATAAAAGAATATTACATACAAGTTCTTACATGAATGAAAATGAAAAACACTCATCTCACATAAAAACCCCCGGCTATTCAACCACGACGATCCAATATAACATATCCAGCAACGCATAACATCACATGTCATCAACGTAAGTAAATATGCGCATCCCAATTGTCGTTGACATATAGCAACGAAACCGGCGATATCACATATTACACTTACGGTCACAGAAAAGAAAGTGTAAAACTACAATAGTTGGAATCCGCAACCACCTCAGACATCGCATGCCTGACCAAATGAATTACATAGACATCGCATGCCTAACAATTATAAACCCCGCATTTTAGTCTCATTATCGAAAACACTTTTCAATATCAAGTCAGGCAATTCAACAAGATTCCCGACATTTTGATCGAATGCTTGTCGCAAACTTTAGTAGGCGGCCGCACCCCCGACGCCGTCGACGAAGTGCACCAAGGCGGAACACCGCTACCGCGAGCACCCGAACGGATGCTTTCGGCGACGGGGTTCTCCTATAGTCACTTGGTCGAGGCTATGGAATGAAGCTGTCTATTAAGTTTACCCGGCGAGTATCCGCGTACGCTACGTGATTGCGACGGACTTTTGATCACATCAAAATTCCGTGGCAACTGATCAAGTGAGACTAAACTGCTATGTTTATAACATTCATTCGGTTATCTCATAACTACTTGTGAATTCCAATTATTGTATCACATTCCGGATAAATAGAAAATGTTAAACTTTTCGATCAAACAGTCGAACACCCAAGTTTTCCCGATATAGATCAACACATGAAACAAGTCTAAAAATATTCAGTTCGTGCCTCAGTACCAACGGTCCAGCCGTAGAAGGGTCAAGCCAACGCCTCACATGTGGCACGCCGTACTGCCCCAAACCCGAAGGTTCAAAGGGCGGTTCAAGACGGTCACATAATCGAGTTAAGGTTTGTTGTCTTCTAGAGGGTCCATCGCGTTACTTGCACTACTTAGAACGTCGTTAAACCACGGAAAAATCCAACACTTGGAAATTTCCCGACAGGGGAAAAATTGGGTATTTATATCCGGTCGAACTTTTTAACATATTCAAAAATTATCCGGAAAGACACATAGACAGAGTTTGACAATCCGATCGAATAAACGAATTCCCAAAACAACCCCAGAAAATTCAACTCTTGAATAATATTTAAAAATACCCAGAGAACTCAGCACTGATTAGTAGGAGTTACTGTGCAAAATTCAATGCACAAGGAGACATTTAGGCCACGGAACCGCCGCACAAGCCATGCTTGTGCCGCGGAACCGCGGCTGTTTGATGGATTCAAGCTGTCGAATTTCACAGTAACCCTTATAATCTCCTGCTGAATTTTCTGCATATTTTTAATACGGAAAAACTCCAGATTTTGGAAAAAGTCCAGAGAGCATGTTTGTGTTAGGGTTTCGGGTTCGTTCGGGTTTCAAACTTCGTCTACGCATCGTCTAAGGCTCTAGCTAGGCTCTGATACCACTGTAGGGTTCCTAGGCACTCTCAAGAGGTCTCACAAGGCATCAACCATGCCTATTTCAAAGCTTACGGTGCCGAGAAACCCTAATACGAATCGTTGACTAGAAGTTTAGGCGAAACAAGCAACTAGTTAACTACTTAACTAAGTGTAAACGGAAATACAACCTTTGTAGATCCGGTTCTCCACCTCCAAGGCTCCGCGATGAAGTCTCCTCGCTGTACAAATCGGATCTTGGGCTCTAGCGTCGGCTTCATCGGAGAAAAAGCGGGCTAGGTCATCGACGACGATGCCGAAGATGATCTACGTCGAGGCATCACTAGATCAAGCTCCACCTTCATCAAGCCATGAAAACTTATGAAGGAAACACCCTATACTACTTGGAAAGAGGTAGAGGATGAAGAAATAGGAAGTGGGTTCACTTTAGAATTGGATTTCTCACTCATTTCATCAAGTCACCATTGATGAAGTCTAGGTTTTCTTCTTGAAGAAGAAGAAGAAGATGATGATAATAATATTATGATAAGTTATTAGAATAGAATAGAAAAATCAATTCTTATCATAATATTAACCATGGTAATGTGTAGAGAATTGACTGAGGTTAAATGAATGGTTAGGGTTAATGAGATGAAGACAAAAGGGTTTCTTTGGTCAAAGCTTCATGAAGCTTCAACAAGCTTCATGAAAGAAAGAAACCTTTTTGTTTTTCTTTTCTCTTTTCTTTAATCCAAAAATAAATAAATAAATGAATGAATAAGAAAATAAAAAACCCTAACCATTACACAACCATGGTTTAATCTTTACACAAACCCAAGTAAGCATGCATCATCAAACATGATACAAACTTGTGTACAAAAAGTGAGAAAATCCATTTAAAATGATCCAATACTAGTTAATGCAAAGTAATATATCAAATATATAATTATGCATTAAATCATTAAATCAACACTTGATTTAACGATCCGGTCATATCGCATATAACCGACTAATATACAATGTATCGGCTTATCGAATCATTCCTCGATTCGATAACTAGGTTATATCGCATACAACCAATCAATACATTCATCGCGAGAATGGAATACGGTATCACATGCACGCATTATTCTCGGTCCCGCACATATCTCATATGCGCTCCTATTTCGTTTTGCTTGAGCCAGGAAACCTCTGTGTAGGACTCTAAAGACTCGTCAATACGCCGGCAGCAGGTGATGATCATATCAAACACCCACAAGCCGCAAGTGGTGTGCCAAACGTAACGGCCACCCGGGTATTGAGCGATCAGAAGATCGACGAGCAAGCCCGCTCACACTCCTGTGAATCCAACCAGTAACACTTACCGTACAGTCCGGTCTGATCGTCTGATATGTCGCATATCTCGCCTAGGGGTGGTAAACGTCAGACCCCAATAGCTCGATAAGTCGTGTCGATATGAGGTCTATAACAATTCGAGAAACTACTGGTAACACTTACCAGTAAATCTCAGCAACCCTGGCCAGGGATTTCCGGTTATAGCCAATCGAACACAGCGCAACATCAACTCCCTATACCGGGAGAGACGAATCCCCTCCTATCGCTCATTGCCTCCATGTGATTCGGGACTGTACCCAAAAACCACCGTTTTGCACGCCCTCTTGGACGTGGTAAGATGAAAATCAAAGCACAGTGGGAACCACACAAGACTCTATGACGATCTCGGGTCAACAGACTACTCTGTACCAGTGTCACCAGAGAACTGCCATCTGACGTAAGGTATAATACCATCTGGGAGTTCTCAGCGAGTCCGTCCAGTGTACCCAGTCTCCACTGAGCACCCGTATATCATCTCTGATGTCAAACACCAATGGATATGGGATCATCCATCGCCCATCTGTATGGGTCGAGAAGGTATACGCTAGTCTACTCTGGTATATCGATGCCCTGTCTCGATACACCCACGACTAGGGACTTTGAAGGATGTACTTATGGACTACCATGTCCCCACTAGTATGATCCGCATCATAGTCCAGGTAGTTAACTACACATCCTAAGGGCTTTACCAACATGTAACAGAGAGACAATCAGTATACACGTTAAGGTAAAGATCAACCAGATAGCATACTATCATGTCGAGCAAGAAAGTCCTCCCTATATATGTCCAAGCATCCACTACAATAAACATCCTATGTATAGTAATGGCCTCTAGGGCATACATATAACTAACAGTATCTGCATGAAGTCTCCTCTAGCTGGAATCAATCAATCTGATGACCTCGCATTGGGGTATGCAACTAACCACAAGTCCTAGTCGTTCCTCCATAGGTGACTAGCGATCTTCTATCACATCTCTAAGTGCAGCTCGTGCTGCAATAGCTCCAAGCTTCTGGGGCGATATCTTGTCAGTCGCATCAATAACTGGCTCATTCATCCGCACGCTAAACAGTACCTCAATCATCAAGAATAATAGTGCATTGACGGTCATCATATTCTGGCTGGCCTCTATCAGTGTCCCAATCCTCTGGTGTTGATCTGCACGTTCGAGAAATTTTGTAAAAGCGATCAATCAAACGCTCATAGCACGAAAACACAATAAAATGACACATATGTACAATCATGTGTCCCTGGAATCACGCCCTGGTCAGTCCTCATCCGTGACAAGCTCGTGCTGACCGCAACTCTAGCCGTAGCTCTCGCTGTCCGTATAATCATGGCAGCAAAACCATAAACCAAAATCGATGAGAATAGATCATAGGAATGAATATAATGTTGTGCAAGGAAATGTACATCCTAAGGCTTCTTAAGCGGAGTAGCGTATCGTAAGTATGCCGCGGAACATACACATGGTACGTCACTCTACATAAGTCACCTACTCCATCAACCAAGGTCAACCTACGCGACAAAAGTTCGGGTCTAATACCCCCTCGACTAAGTCTATGTTCAGTAAGGTCAAGCCTAAGTTCCGAATACATAAACGCCCTAGACTCCACATAGTTAAACATAGACTCGAACCAAGGTTAACCTAGCGCTCTGATACCAACTTTTTCACGACCCAAAATAGCACGTGACTGGCACTTGAATCATATGAAGTCTATAAGACCCCATCTAATTCAAGTAAGATAAAAATCCCAGAAATCTAAACCATTTTAAAGAAGAAGTGAAGAAAACTTATCTTTAAAGCAAGTGGTTTTAATAACATAAGCCGAAGTATTGCGTTTTAAAATTTCAAGTCTTTTCTGAAAATTTCGGCAGAGTTTCCTTTGTAAATACAGGCCCCAAAAGAGTACAACATGCATAATAAATATAAAGGCATCCCCAAACGGGAGCTAGTTCTTCGTCAATTGACGGTCACGACCACGCAAGCAATATAATATACAACGCCAAGGGTGAGGATCAAAACTCAAAAGGAAACTCAAAATCATCAAGAAAACTATAATAATACAACGCGCGACTCTAAGGTCGAAAAAATAAACAACTGGTTTTCTAAGGATAACAAATATACAGTCTGGTTGATGGAGTTTACTAGATACAACTGAAATAAATAATTATACAATAGTGGTCACGATGCAAGTGAACCCACCTACCAAAGCAATCACCCGGAATGAAAGCAGTGTGCCGGCAAAGCCGCAACGAAATCTGTACGGAAAAACCTGTAAGAACTGTGGCACAACGGGGGTGAGTTGCCAACTTGTGAGTAGAAAACATCACAGAGCAGAAATCAAATGTATGACTCAATCCTAGGTCATACGATCAGTAATATCCTCAAATAATGTGGCCTGAAGCATGATAAAATGGCTAGGTAAACATCTATACAAAGTGTAGTGCCAAGTGCTCTTGTCCGTGCCTCAGATAGCAACATATCATAAATATGAGGTATGAATGCAATATAATGAAAACCGAATGCATCATGTATGAGAAAACTGTTTTCTTAATTTAGTGAGATTTCTGTATATATAAAAATCAAAGTATCATCAATGAAATCATCAGAGAATCAGTGTCAAGTATCGACACATCTCAATATCTCAGGCTCTGGCTATCCGGACTGGCCTATATCATCAAATCTCAATATCTCATGCTCCGGCTATCCGGACTGGCCTGTATCATAAATCTCAAGACCACGTCGGTATCCTTCGGATATCCGGCACATCACAATGAAATCACCGGTCAGTAGTACTCCCCTGTCTCAGGCTCAACGCCATCATCTGCGACCTTCTCGCCCCGGGGTACCGCACCTGGTCCACCATGCACCTACAGATGGTTCCTCCTCCTCCTCAAATCGGGTGTATGATATCGCTCAAGAGCCTAGAAAACTCATGGTGGACATATCTCAAATCATATCATGAGAAAATCGCAATTTTCTGTCTTTTGAAAATGATAATCAGTTTATAAATCTTTGCGGTTTCTCCAAATCCAGAAATCTCATGGAAATCCGAAATAACAATATCAAGAGTAAACGATGCTGAATACTGGGCTCCGGCAATCCGGACTGGCCCATAATATTGCATGACAAATGAATATAAAATGCATGGGTATCTAAATAAAGAATGCAATATCTAAACTAGCACATGAAGGCAATAACATATAGGAACTATCAGCTAGCAAGCTATATCAACAGAGTAGTATTCTCTAAAGTGTACGTGACATGGCAATTACCGATGAGGATGTGTGTGAGCCGGCAAGCAGGTGTGCGTGGAGCATACGCATTATCGGTAATAGTGCCGGTGTCCTAACAGCATGATTTAATAATAATTAATGAAAACACAATATAAGCATGCAATGCGATGCAAACAGCAATAATATGCAGAACATGAATAATAATGCAACAAATAATAATATACATTTATATATGAGTTATACAGTTTTGACATTTAAAATAACACGAATCGCAGTGTTTAGAAAATAAGGGCTACGGTGTTTTTAAGAAAAGGAACGTCCTTTGAATATCCGTAGAATCCCTTAGCCTGTCTTTAAAATACTCACGATTCATTGGTTTTGAAATAGGTATAACTCGAGTCTAGTCTAACATCTACAAGAAAACTACAGGACTAAACTAACAGGCTAATCGAAAAGGTAAGGAAACCGCCTAAATCTGAGTCGATATATATATATATATATATATATATATATATATATATAACATATAATAGTCGGTGATCCCGCCTCAATAGTATCACATATGATACAATATATAACATGACATTCTCGAGTCAAGAGTGCGGATCTATCATCAATATAGCTCGTACGGTAAATCCATCATACGGCATCCCAAATCAGGGTACGGGTCAATATCATATTTATCTCATTATTCCATTGGTATCCTTATCATCATATATCATGAGCTGGGTACGGATCTACGTCTAGTACATACTGATACCATCAATAATATATATGCGTGTGTCTGAAAACACATCGCCTAAAGATCCGCTATAATATCATGTCGTATCTCATAATACGAACCAAATCATATCACCAAACTCGTGGCACCATGCCCAATCTCATCGACTCATCTCCAAATCCCATATACTATCTTCATTATCCATATATATGTATACGTGTGTGTATATATATATATATATATATATATACGTAGTCCCATACCTATGTGTATATATATATACATATCCCCATTTACGTACAAGAAAGTAAAATGTATGCGTGTGTGTGTGTGTGTGTGTGCAAATCACTAATTTAGGGTTCGCGACTAAGAAACTAACTAAAATACTATCTTACGAATACACTATACTAA
The DNA here is from genome assembly GCA_030015575.1 of Agapanthus africanus. Lineage (NCBI taxonomy): Eukaryota > Viridiplantae > Streptophyta > Magnoliopsida > Asparagales > Amaryllidaceae > Agapanthus > Agapanthus africanus. Next base: position 385,118,714 of record CM057345.1, on the reverse strand, counting down.
CCCAAAGTCATCTAAAGCATGTCTAGCTACATATACACATCTCATAATACATAAGTATATATATATATATATATATATATATATATATATATATACGCATACGCGTTTTATACTACGAACTGCGGGGGTGCTATACGCCATCCACCCGACTTCCCCCGTAGATATATATATCTACTCACCTTGATCTTCGCTTGCCGAATTCGACGTCGCCATCCTCTTCTTCATCATCCGAAGTCCACGTGGGGGTACCTATATATACACACATATAGCATCGTAAACGGAAATCACGCACGAAAACCAAAACGTAGCACGAATCACACATAGGTCAATACCTATGGTCCGCTCATGCAAAAGAACCAAATAACCCTCGACATTGGCGTACAAATGATGATTGATCGAGAAAAATCCAAACGTACCAATCGTGATTTCACAACTCACTAAATGTTATAAGAAATAGGGTGCAAATTGTCAAACCTTAAAATTAACCAAATCGATTTATTTCCACAAAGCCTAGTACGCGGTCATTAACCGTTTTAATACAAATCTTGATGTGTTAGAAAAACTAGTGGTCACAATATTCACTAATTATCTTAATTAGGCCATATAAATATTTACTAGATTTTTAATCTCGCTAAATACACTAATCCAAAAACCTAGTTAGCACAAATTTCCATTTTAGTTCAAAACTTGATGTTTTAACCGATCTAAATATTTTAACAATTCTAGTAGCCATAATGCTCACCAAATAACTCAACTAAGTCACACAAACCATTTCCAAAATTTTATCTCTTCTATTTATATTAATTATAAAAACCTAGTTTGCAAAAAAAATCACAATTTGGGCAAATTAAATATAACAATTTGCAAATTAGCTACTAGGATAGGTTTTGCGTTACCTAACATGTTAAACTACTCAATTAAACCATAATCAAATGATAAAAACTCTCACTTGATCACAAACCCTTTTCTTGAATTTTTCAAGTTGAAAATAGAACCAAACTAACATCAAAACTAAATAAATTGAAGTAATTAGCAACCCATTAGACATAGGGTTAGGATTTATACCTCTAAAATTTAAGATCACACTTGCAACTTGACCTCCAAAGATGCTTCCTTGCTCCAAGATCCATTCAAGATTGGCCAAAGAAAAATGAGTAAGTTTTAAATTAGGAGATTAATGAGGTTTTTTGTGTAGATTTTGAAGCATTTTAGAAGAATTTTGAAGAGAATTTGAGATGAAGAAATGAAGGGGGCTGGAAAATGACGGGCTCGGCCAATGTGCAGGTAGGGAGAAAGAGGGTGAGGGATTGGGTTTGTTAGTTATATGTATGCCCTAGAGGCCATTACTGTACATATGATGTATATTGTAGTGGATGCTAGGACGTATATAGGGAGGACTTTCTTGCTCGACATGATAGTATGCTATCTGGTTGAACTTTACCTTAACGTGTATACTGATTGTCTCTCTGTTACATGTTGGTAAAGCCCTTAGGATGTGTGCTTGACTACCTGGACTATGATGCGGATCATACTAGTGGGGACATGGTAGTCCATAAGTACATCCTTCAAAGTCCCTAGTCGTGGGTGTATCGAGACGGGGCATCGATATGCCAGAGTAGACTAGCGTGTACCTACTCGACCCATACAGATGGGCGATGGATGATCCCATATCCATCGGTGTTTGACATCAGAGATGATATACGGGTGCTCAGTAGAGACTGGGTACACTGGACGGACTCGCCGAGAACTCCCAGATGGTATTATACCTCACGTCAGATGGCAGTTCTCTGGTGACACTGGTACAGAGTAGTCTGTTGACCCGAGATCGTCATAGAGTCTTGTGTGGTTCCCACTGTGCTTTGATTTCCATCTTACCACGTCCAAGAGGGCGTGCAAAACGGTGGTTTTTGGGTACAGTCCCGAGTCACATGGAGGCAATGAGCGATAGGAGGGGATTCGTCTCTCCCGGTATAGGGGGTTGATGTTGCGCTGTGTTCGATTGGCTATAACAGGAAATCCCTGGCCAGGGTTGCTGAGATTTACTGGTAAGTGTTACCAGTAGTTTCTCGAATTGTTATAGACCTCATATCGACACGACTTATCGAGCTATTGGGGTCTGACGTTTACCACCCCTAGGCGAGATATGCGACAGATCAGACGATCAGACCGGACTGTACGGTAGTGTTACTGGTTGGATTCACTGGAGTGTGAGCGGGCTTGCTCGTCGATCTTCAGATCGCTCAATACCCGGGTGGCCGTTACGTTTAGCAGACCGCTTGCGGCTTGTGGATGTTTGATATGATCATCATCTGCTGCCGGCGTATTGACGAGTCTTTAGAGTCCTACACAGAGGTTTCCTGGCTCAAGCGAAACGAAATAGGAGCGCATATGAGATATGTGCGGGACCGAGAATAATACCAGTATGTGATACTGTATTCGATTCTCGCGATGTGACATTGATCGGTTATATGCGATATAGCCGGGTTATCGGATCAAGTGTTGATTCGATAAGTTGTTACTAATGATACCAGTCGGTTGTGTGCGACATGACCGGATCATTGAATCAAGTGTTGATTTAATGATTTAATGCATTATTATATATTTGATATATTACTTTGCATTAACTAGTATCGGTTCACTTTAAAATGGATTTTCTCACTCGGGTGTGCGCATTGCATATGCGATATGATTTTTTGCACTTCTTTGTATCATGTTTGATGATACATGAATTTTGGTTAATTGTAAAGAATTAAACAAAGGTTAAGTGGATAATTAGGGTTTTTCTTTTCTTATTTATTTATAAATACATTTATTCTTTTTGGAAAACATTTAGCATGAGAAGAAATGGAGGCTTTATTTGTTGTTTTCATGAAGCTTCATGTATGTTTGACTTTGCAACCATTTTTGTCTCATGCTTAACCTAACCATCCACTAAACCATGATTTGCTCTCTACACATAACCATAGTTATGTTATGATAAGGTTGATTTTATTTATTCTTTTAAAAAGATTAACATATCATAACATTATCTTCTTCTTCCTCATCTTCTTCACTTGAAGAAAGAAAACCTCATCAATGGTGATTGATGCAAATGAGTGAGAAATCCAATTCTAAAGTTTACCCACTTCCTATTTCTTCATCCTCTACCTCTTGCCAAGTAGTAGAGTGTGTTTCCTTCACAAGTTTCATGACTTGGTGAAGGTGGAGCTTGATTCATCGATGCCTCGACGTAGATCATCTTCGGCTTGGACATCGACGACCTAGCCCGCCCATTCTCCGACGAAGACGACGCTAGAGCCCGGATTCTTCTTGGACAGCGGAGACGAATTCGTCGCGGAGCTATGGAGGTGGAGCACCTGATCTACAAAGGTTGTATTTCCGTATTTCATTTAGTTAATTGTTAACTAGTTTACTTTTCGCCTAGATTTCTAGCAAACGATCCGTAGTCGGGTTTCTCGGCACCTAGATTCTTTGAAATTGGCATGGCTGATGCCTTGTAAGACCTCATTAGGATGCCTAGGAACCCTACAGTGGTATCAGAGCCTAGCTAGAGCCTTAGGCGAAGTCTAGACGCGATTTGAAGTCCGAACGAACCCGAAACCCGATCACAAACATGCTCTCTGTCCTTTTTTCAAAAACGTGGATTTTTCCAAATTAAAAATATGCAGAAAACCCAGCAGGAAAATATAAGAGTTACGGCGCAAAATTGGGGTCATGAACAGTTCAACATGGCGCGGAAACGCGGCAGATTCCTCCCTTAGGCGGCGCATCCGTGGCATATTGATGACGTCAGCCTTTAAAAGTTGCACAGTAATTCATTGTTTTCAGTGCTGAGTTCTCTGGATGTTTTTAAATTTTATTCAAGAGTTGAATTTTCTGCAGTTGTTTTGGGGATTCGGTGTTTCGATCGGATTATCAAATTTTGTCTGTATGGCTTTCCGGATAAATTTTAGAATATGTTAAAAAGTTCGACCGGATATAAATACCCAATTTTTCCCCTGTCGGGAAATTTCCAAGTGTTGGATTTTTCCGTAGTTTAACGACGTTCTAAGTAGTGCAAGTAACGCGATGGTCCCTCTAGAAGACAACAAACCTTAACTCGATTATGTGACCGTCTTGAACTGCCCTTTGAACCTTCGGGTTTGGGGCAGTACGGCGTACCACATATGAGGCGTTGGCTTGACCCTTCTACGGCTGGACCGTTGGTACTGAGGCACGAACTGAATGTTGTTAGACTTATTTCATGTGTTGATCTGTATTGGGAAAAGTTGGGTGTTCGATTGTTCGATCGGAAAGTTTGACATTTTCTATTTATGCCGAATGGGATACAACAATTGGAATTCACAATTAGTTATGTGATAACTAAATGAATGTTATAAACGTAACAGTTTAGTCTCACTTGATCGGTTGCCACGGAATTTTGATGTGATCAAAAGTCCGTCGCAATCACGTAGCGTACGCGGATACTCGCCGGGTAAACTTAATAGACAGCCTCACTCCATAGCCCCAACCAAGTGACTGTAGGAGAACCCCGTCGCCGAAAGCATCCGTTCGGGTGCTCGCGGTAGCGGTGTTCCGCCTTGGTGCACTTCGTCGACGGTATCAGGGGTGCGGCTGCCTACTGAAGTTTGCGACGAGCATTCGATCAGCATCTCGGGAATCTTGTTGAATTGCCCGACGTGATATTGAAAAGTGTTTTCGATAATGAGACTAAAATGCGGGGTTTATAATTTTTAGGCATGCGATGTCTAAGTAATTCATTTGGTCAGGCATGAGATGTCTGAGGTGGTTGCGGATTCCAACTGTTGTAGTTTTACACTTTCTTTTCTGTGACCGTAAGTGTAATATGTGATATCGCCGGTTTCGTTGCTATATGACAACGACAATTGGGATGCACATATTTACTTACGTTGATGACATGTGATGTTATGTGTTGCTGGATATGTTATATTGGATCGTCGTGTTTGAATAGCCGGGGGTTTTTATGTGAGATGAGTGTTTTTCATTTTCATTCATGTAAAAATCTGTATGTAATATTCTTTTATTTGGGGCGCTTCCAGGTTGCGGAAGTTGTCACCGTTTGTATATTATTTACTTTTCCGCACTAGGATAGACCCAAGGAGGAGGGCACAAGTAACCGGGTTCTGGAGTCCAGTGGGAGACCAACTCGAGGAGTCGAGTCCGGGTCTCCTAACTCCAGAATTGGTAGGGTTGCTTGCCGCTCTCGTAGGGGTCTAGGGGTGTGGGTTTGGCTATTCATCACGACCGTGGAATCCGTGTTTTATACTGCCTCGTATTGAAAACATGGACGTCCTAGTATATCCAATATTTCATATGTTTATTCTGCTGTGATATCTGTGATGTGTTTCTGTGATGGATATAATATATAGTATATATGATACTTTATATAGACGTTACTTATGTTTTACACCCGCGCTAGCCCTGCCCTGCTCTGTCGTTAGTTACCTAACCTAACAGTGCACGAGGGGACATCGAGGCGAATGCGGATGGCATAAGTGTACGTCATATCTATCTGTGATGTTTAGGTATTTAAATGATGGGACTTCATTAATGTGATTAATGAAATAAAAGAAACCTAAGATGTTGTAGAATCGAATTTCAAAATAAAACAGGTAGCTACAGTTCTTGCTTTGCACAGAGGTATATGAGATATATCCTGCACCTTATTCGATGAGGAAAGGACCGAGATCCCTTCACCGGGAGTGACTCCTTTAGCAATAACTGGCAGATGCTACACACTCGGTTTGTCTTTTGATTGCTTTTAAGAGTTTTTGCTTTGCACAGTGATATATATGATATATCCCGCACCTCATTCGACGAGGAAAGGACCGACGATCCCTTCACCGGGAGTGACTCCTTTAGCAAAACTAGAAAAGCCTCAAAAGCACTCCATTTTAAAATCATTTGATTCTACAACGATATCAAGTTCATTACGCAATAGGTTTTCAGAAAAACCTGTCGTAGCCCTCCGTCATTTCAGATAAATCTTGTTTAGTATTCGTGCTGCGTTTGTTGACCTTGTCAAGGCGCAGTGTGCGGTAGCTAACCAGTATTTATCTGCTTATGCATATGATGCAGATTGGGTTAGGGTAGTCGTGCGGCCTTGTTGACCTTGTCAAGGGTCGTGCGGGTGGGTTTGATTCAATCAAGAAATGATGGGTTGAACTTGACTTGCGGTCTATGGTTTGTTGACCTTGTCAAGGTCATAGATCGTTCGGGGCAAAATATTATCGGGAATTTCAAGTGTTGAAATTTGCAATGAGATTGCATACCTTCTATGAGATAGTTGGATCCCGATACCCGCTGCGAGTAATCGTTACTCCTGGGAGAGTTTTATACATTACAACTAGCCGATCAAGTAGGTGTCTAGAAAGGTGTCAACGGGGTTACGCCTCTGGGAAAACGAGGTTTACAGTAATTAGGTTCGTGCGAAAGCACGGGGGACCTCCCTCAAAGTACCGACACTGGCCTGGCTGAAAGATTGGCGAACTTGTAGTGTGTAATTAATCCCGGCTAGTCTTTCCTTTTAAGGTTTGAAGGAAGATTTGATAAAAAGCAGTAGGAGCCATCCTGATTAGATAAAATAAAAACCAATCTATTCTTGTAAGAGCGCACGCTGAGTGTTTTTCTTCTCTCTCTCTCCAGGTAGCGACCATATCACGCCTTAATCAAGATAATAATACGGACATTTGACCGAACCCGCTTGTTATACTGAGCTGGGGAACGTTGGTCCCGCTCCAACTTATAATTGTTATAAGACAGAGCAGGAAATTGGGGAATACCAGATTTCCCGTGCCGCCCAAACGAAGAGAGTGCATGCTGATGCATCATCTTCGGGTGTGTTCATTACAGAGAACTGTTTCTCAGTATCCTTTACGTCCTGGGTATGTGATACCAGATCAGGATCCCAGATATGTAATATGTTACATAGGGCTACAGATAGGTAAAGAACTGAGAACGGGTGATAAGTTTCATGAGGCAGAAAACGGGACAAGAGTTGCAGCCAAGTCTGTTGGTCACTGTCACCCTGTATTACCAATACATTGATTCTGAACGAATGTTGTTAGATACCGAACCTGATATACAAAATCATATCTATCTCTTTATTAGTAAAGAAATGATAAAATTTTATATTGTTGGATAATGTTTTGAACATTTCCTATATCAAAAGTTGATCGGTTCAGGCACGTTATCTAAAAGCATTGATGTTCTAAATCAAACTACAGTTCTTAGTATACGGAACACACACAAGAGGAAGAGTTCAGAAATGAACGAATCCTTCTTGAGGTATTGTAGACTAGGTCAGATTAATGCGACCCGACTGGCTAGAGTTACATATAGATGTATATTTAAATCAGTTTGAATTTACATCTTGTGAAACTCGCCAGTCATGTCACAAAGATAAGATGACCATAGCTCCGTTTATTGGAAACAGAGAAAGAGTTAGTGAACTCTTGGGATGATACATGTTGATGTATGTAGGTCCCCTGTCTACACATGCCAAGACTGGTTCTTTATACTTCATTACGTTCTCTGATGATCTCTTTAGATTCAGACATATGTTCCTGTTGAAACACAAGTCCGAACCTTTTGAGATATTCACAGAATATAAGTTAGAAGTAGAGAACCAAAATAAGGGTATAAGTATTATGTCCTTTGATGTGATCAAGGAGGAGAATACTTGTGCACGGAAATCCTGGATTATTCTAAAGGAGAATGAGATTCTCTCTCAGCATTACTCCTCCGAATACACCATAGCACGATGGTATATCGGGGTGGAGCAATCACACCCTATATGATAAGGTGTGCTCTATGATGAGTACTACTGAGTTACCTTTTTCCTTAAGGGAGTTGTGCACTTAAGAAGTTGCATACCTATTGAATAGGGTTCCAATCAAATCAGTTGCCTACCATTTCATATGTGATATGGAAAGGGAAGAGCCCATGTCTTAAGCTAGTTAAGATTTGGGGTTGTCCGGCCTATGTTTAAAAGCAAAATCCGGACAAGCTCGAGGCAAGGTCTGTAATGTAGAACTGGAAAGGTTCCAGCTATGCAAACTACAGAAGATGATTTGATCGAACCAAAGGATTCAGTAGATACCAACGAACCTCAGCCTCTCCGCCGATCTAGTAGGGTTCCTCACCCACCTGAGAGATACTTCGGTTTCTCTATGACAGTGGGAGCGAGGATTGCATCATGAGATGATGACCCAACTAGTTTCGAGCTGGCCACCAGGAGTGAGACTCTGTAAGAATGGCTGGATGCTTAGCGATCTGAGATGGAATCCTTATACACCAACAAAGTATGGACTTTGGTTGCTATATCTGAAGGGTTAAATCCCCATCAGGAGGAAGTATATCTTGAGAAGATTACTTGGTGTAGATGGAAAAGTTGAGACTTTCAAAGCTAGACTTGTTAAAGTTTGCATCACTGACCAGGTGTGGATAATGATGAAACCTTTTCAAGTAGCTATGCTTAAGTCCATCCAGATCCTACTTGTCACGGCTACATACCATGACTGCGATATCTGGTGGTTGGGTGTCTTGACTGCTTTTCTAAATGATGATTTAGAAGAGAGCGTCTATAAGTATACAGCCAGAGGGCTTCGTAGACAGTGGGAGCAGCGGAAACGTGTGCAAGATGCTTTATAGGATAAAGCAGGCATCGCGGAGTTGGAACGTCTGTTTTGATGTGTTAGTCAAAGAAGTTGACATCATCAAAATGGTAGATGAACCTTGTATAAACAAGAAGGTAGTAGGGAGTATGGTGACGATCCTCGTAGAGTACGTGGATGACATACTCTTGATAGGGAAGGAGTTTCTTATGCTACGCTCGATCAATCTCCGTTTATCACAATGATTCTCCATAAAGGATCATAATGATACCTACTAACTCCTGGATTTTGGATCTATGAGATAGATCTAAATGGATGTTAGGATACTCACTAGCTGTAGTGAGATGGTATCAATCGACCCTGGGGAGAATCACTGGAATGGTTCCAGGGTGATAAAGACGACTGAATGTCAGTCACAGGCATTATCTTTTCCCTCAGTAAAGGGACGGTATGTTGGAAGAGTTCCAAGCTAGATACCGTGACATACTAGACGATAAAGGCAGGATACATCGCTACTTAAGATGCTACCAAAGAGGCTGTTTGGGTGTATATTGGTTCATGAGATGAACTATGTTCCTTCCATTGTGTGACAATGGAGTTGTGGCTTATGCCAAGGAACGCAGGTCCCATCAGTGACCCAGACGTATTCTAAGGCAGTATCACCTGATCATGGAGATGGTTGATCTCCAGGGGATCGAGGTCGGGAGAGTAGACACAGAGGACAACACAGCGGATCCACTCACAAAGGCCTGTTCCCAGAGAGAGACTTTTATGGGATGGTTGAGTATGAGATACTGCAACCACTGCTACAGATGGCCCTAGTGCAAGTGGGAGATTGTTAGTTATATGTATGCCCTAGAGGCCATTACTGTACATATGATGTATATTGTAGTGGATGCTAGGACGTATATAGGGAGGACTTTCTTGCTCGACATGATAGTATGCTATCTGGTTGAACTTTACCTTAACGTGTATACTGATTGTCTCTCTGTTACATGTTGGTAAAGCCCTTAGGATGTGTGCTTGACTACCTGGACTATGATGCGGATCATACTAGTGGGGACATGGTAGTCCATAAGTACATCCTTCAAAGTCCCTAGTCGTGGGTGTATCGAGACGGGGCATCGATATGCCAGAGTAGACTAGCGTGTACCTACTCGACCCATACAGATGGGCGATGGATGATCCCATATCCATCGGTGTTTGACATCAGAGATGATATACGGGTGCTCAGTAGAGACTGGGTACACTGGACGGACTCGCCGAGAACTCCCAGATGGTATTATACCTCACGTCAGATGGCAGTTCTCTGGTGACACTGGTACAGAGTAGTCTGTTGACCCGAGATCGTCATAGAGTCTTGTGTGGTTCCCACTGTGCTTTGATTTCCATCTTACCACGTCCAAGAGGGCGTGCAAAACGGTGGTTTTTGGGTACAGTCCCGAGTCACATGGAGGCAATGAGCGATAGGAGGGGATTCGTCTCTCCCGGTATAGGGGGTTGATGTTGCGCTGTGTTCGATTGGCTATAACAGGAAATCCCTGGCCAGGGTTGCTGAGATTTACTGGTAAGTGTTACCAGTAGTTTCTCGAATTGTTATAGACCTCATATCGACACGACTTATCGAGCTATTGGGGTCTGACGTTTACCACCCCTAGGCGAGATATGCGACAGATCAGACGATCAGACCGGACTGTACGGTAGTGTTACTGGTTGGATTCACTGGAGTGTGAGCGGGCTTGCTCGTCGATCTTCAGATCGCTCAATACCCGGGTGGCCGTTACGTTTAGCAGACCGCTTGCGGCTTGTGGATGTTTGATATGATCATCATCTGCTGCCGGCGTATTGACGAGTCTTTAGAGTCCTACACAGAGGTTTCCTGGCTCAAGCGAAACGAAATAGGAGCGCATATGAGATATGTGCGGGACCGAGAATAATACCAGTATGTGATACTGTATTCGATTCTCGCGATGTGACATTGATCGGTTATATGCGATATAGCCGGGTTATCGGATCAAGTGTTGATTCGATAAGTTGTTACTAATGATACCAGTCGGTTGTGTGCGACATGACCGGATCATTGAATCAAGTGTTGATTTAATGATTTAATGCATTATTATATATTTGATATATTACTTTGCATTAACTAGTATCGGTTCACTTTAAAATGGATTTTCTCACTCGGGTGTGCGCATTGCATATGCGATATGATTTTTTGCACTTCTTTGTATCATGTTTGATGATACATGAATTTTGGTTAAGTGTAAAGAATTAAACAATGGTTAAGTGGATAATTAGGGTTTTTCTTTTCTTATTTATTTATAAATACATTTATTCTTTTTGGAAAACATTTAGCATGAGAAGAAATGGAGGCTTTATTTGTTGTTTTCATGAAGCTTCATGTGTGTTTGACTTTGCAACCATTTTTGTCTCATGCTTAACCTAACCATCCACTAAACCATGATTTGCTCTCTACACATAACCATAGTTATGTTATGATAAGGTTGATTTTATTTATTCTTTTAAAAAGATTAACATATCATAACATTATCTTCTTCTTCCTCATCTTCTTCACTTGAAGAAAGAAAACCTCATCAATGGTGATTGATGAAAATGAGTGAGAAATCCAATTCTAAAGTTTACCCACTTCCTATTTCTTCATCCTCTACCTCTTGCCAAGTAGTAGAGTGTGTTTCCTTCACAAGTTTCATGACTTGGTGAAGGTGGAGCTTGATTCATCGATGCCTCGACGTAGATCATCTTCGGCTTGGACATCGACGACCTAGCCCGCCCATTCTCCGACGAAGATGACGCTAGAGCCCGGATTCTTCTTGGACAGCGGAGATGACTTCGTCGCGGAGCTATGGAGGTGGAGCACCTGATCTACAAAGGTTGTATTTCCGTATTTCATTTAGTTAATTGTTAACTAGTTTACTTTTCGCCTAGATTTCTAGCAAACGATCCGTAGTCGGGTTTCTCGGCACCTAGATTTTTTGAAATTGGCATAGTTGATGCCTTGTGAGACCTCATTAGGATTCCTAGGAACCCTACAGGGTTGTGTTGGGAAAAAGCCACAAGTCAACCACTACCCACACCTCCGTTAATTATTGTTTTCTTCTCATTTTCCTTTTGTTTTCTTTCAAAGCTTTGAGGTGGGGACATTTAGGGAGTGGGCTGCACCTTCGGCCAGTAGGAGGGTGGGGGGAAGGATGTGGTGTTGTGTGTGTGTGTGGAGTATCTTAATTAATACATCTTTTAACTAATTTCATTAATTAATTTATTTCCTTTTTCTAGCAACTCATTCTATAATTTTCTAGAACCCTCATGACAACTCCAATTCATTTCAAAGTAACATGTTACATTTTGTTTTAGTGTGTTATGGTGCACAAAACTTGTATTAACCCATTCCAATTTATAATTATCTAATTAAATGTATTAGCGAAGGCTTAAAATAATACTTAAAATAATTAATTACGGAAAATTTTTGTGTAAACCAGAAATTTTATAAGTGACCCAATAAGTACTAAATACTAGCAATTACATAGCTAGAATAGGTATATTTATTTTTATGTTGAAAAATAATTAAATCTTAGTTTTTACGGAAAACACCAGTATTTTACCGATTATCCGAAATTTCACCTAAACGATTTTCAAAACGTTGCAATAACAAAGTGGTACAAAAGTTTGAAAAGGTTGAAGAGAATTACTAGGGTTACCTTGGTCTGCGGCCTCTGATTCTTCGGCCGCTAAGAGGAAAGCCTGACACCGTGGTACATTCCTCCTAACTGGAGGCACATTTCTCTGTCCTTAGGGCATATTTCTCTACCCTCGAGGCATGTTCCTCAGTGCCTGATGGAATTGGCAAGTAGGTTGTGCAGGTAGTGGGGCAGGGAGTGAAAGACGAGGTGCAGGAGCCTGGATAGCTGGCCGCTGCGGGTAGTTGGTGGGTGTGTGAGCAGGGTTGCGTCTATAAGGACAGTTTCCAATTCCGAAATTGGATGCGCCACAAACTAGACACGGGCCATTGACGCGTCTACAGTCCTTCACCAAATGTCCATTCCTCTTGCAATAAAAGCAAAAATCTGGACTTGACTGGTTAATTGTTTCTTTCTGTCTCTTGGATTTTGAAGGTTGTATATGATAGGCTCCTCCTGCCATCTGGGTGGCAGAGCGCTTTATATCGGTTGCTTCCGCTTCTGTTCGGTTTAATAATATAGCAGTCTGCTGCTGCTGTCCTTCCAGGAGGCTGCGGATCGCCTTAAGCAATACCGTCTGCTCATTGATCGGAGCAGCGACGGCAGGTGTAATTGGTAGTGGTGGGGAGTGTTGTTGTCATTTGTGCTGGTGTTGTTTGGGGAATCCATAACCTTGGAAGAAAGATTTGGGTTATGATAGATTCAAAATATATAGAATTGGAAGATTCAAGAAATTTGATTTGTAAAGAATGTTTGCAGTTGCTGGTTCTTGTGTTATATTGCTTAGGTAGTCCATGAAGAATGGAACTGCATGGTAGGGTTCCATACAGCTCTGACCTGCATGGGCCACCAACAAAACCTGTCACGCCCCGATTCCCAGTATACGGGCAAAGGACGCGACGAGGCCGCTACGTATTTACTCAGAAGTAAACACGCTAAGCGTATCTAGCAATATAAAATGTAATGTACACAAGAGACAAGATATAAATGAACAGCAACTTTAGTTATTAACATTCTTTTTACAATACATCTGAAAAGTAAATACATGGAATGGAAAGCAATGCCTAAACAGTGGCATAACAAAAATGGAAAATACAGAATGTAAATGTGTACAAGAAACTAGAGCTCCGGGTTGAAGGCTAGCTGATCCAAGTCCTCGAAGGTGGGCTCGGTCTCCTGAAGATCCAAATCACCTGATGACATTCTAAAGAAAAGAAAGAGAATGTCGTCAGCGAACAAATCGCTCGGTAAGTCCCAAAGAGGAGGGAGAATTAGAATAGACAGAGGGGGAGTATAACTATTATAGTGTTGTTTGTGTAGGGTTCCTAGGCACACTAGTGAGGTCTCACAAGGCATCGATCATGCCAAATTAAAATTTTAACGGTGCCGAGAAACCCGACTACGGATCGTTTGCTAGAAAACTAGGCGAAAAAGCTAACTAGTTAACACTTAACTATAAGAATCAGAAATACAACCTTTGTAGATCTGGTGCTCCACCTCCATAGCTCCGCAACGAAGTCGTCTCCGCTGTCCAAAAGGAATCCGGGCTCTAGAGTCGGCTTCGTCGGAGAAAAAGCGAGCTAGGTCGTCGATGTCCATGCCGAAGATGATCTACGTCGAGGCATCGCTAAATCAAGCTCCACCTTCACCAAGCCCTAAAAACTTGTGAAGGAAACACACTCTACTACTTGGCAAGAGGTAGAGGATGAAGAAATAGAAAGTGGGTAGACTTTAGAATTGGATTTCTCACTCTTAATCATCAATCACCATTGATGGACCTTAGGTTTTCTTCTTGAGTTGAAGGAAGAAGAAGAAGAAAATGATATGATAAGTTATTATGAAAAGAATAATAAATTTATTCTTATCATAATATTAACCTAAGTTAAGTGTAGAGAATTGACCAAGGTTAAAGAATGGTTAGGGTTAAGGAGATGAGACAAAAATGGTGACATGATGAAAGCTTCATGAAGCTTCATGTGGAAAACAAAACTAGCCACCATTTTTGACTTCTTTTCCTTTTCTCATTTATCTTTTAAATGCAAATTAAAAGATAAATGAATGAATAAAAGAAAACCCTAACCATTTACTTAACCTAGGTTTAATTCATTACACTTAACAAAAAGGATATGTATCATCAAACATGATACAATCAAGTGCACAAAAATCATATCGCATATGCAATGCGCACACCCGAGTGAGAAAATCCATTTAAAGTGAACCGATACTAGTTAATGCAAAGTAATATATCAAATATATAATTATGCATTAAATCATTAAATCAACTCTTGATTTAACGATCCGGTCATAACGCACATAACCGACTGGTATCATTAGTAACATCTTATCGAATCAACACTTGATCCGATAACCCGGCTATATCGCATATAACCGATCAATGTCACATCGCGAGAATCGAATACAGTATCACATACTCGTATTATTCTCGGTCCCGCACATATCTCATATGCGCTCCTATTTCGTTTCGCTTGAGCCAGGAAACCTCTGTGTAGGACTCTAAAGACTCGTCAATACGCCGGCAGCAGATGATGATCATATCAAACATCCACAAGCCGCAAGCGGTCTGCTAAACGTAACGGCCACCCGGGTATTGAGCGATCTGAAGATCGACGAGCAAGCCCGCTCACACTCCAGTGAATCCAACCAGTAACACTACCGTATAGTCCGGTCTGATCGTCTGATATGTCGCATATCTCGCCTAGGGGTGGTAAACGTCATACCCCAATAGCTCGATAAGTCATGCCGACATGAGGTCCATAACATTCGTGAAACTACTGATAACTCTTACCAGTATATCACTGCAACCCTGGCCAGGGATTTCCTGTTATGGCCAGTCGAGCATAGCACAACATCAACCCCCAATACCGGGAGAGACGAATCCCCTCCTATCGCTCATTGCCTCCATGTGAATCGGGACTGTACCCAAAAACCACCTGTTTGCACAACTCAGTAGAGCCGTGGTAGGGTGGAAATCAAAGCACAGTGGGAGACACACAAGACTCTATGACGATCTCGGGTCAACAGACTAAGCTGTACCAGTGTCACCAGAGAACTGCCATCTGACGTGAGGTATAATACCATCTGGGAGTTCTCGGCGAGCCCGTTCAGTGTACCCAGTCTCCACTGAGCACCCGCATACCATCTTTGATGTCAAACACCAATGGATATGGGATCATCCATCGCCCATCGCATGAGTCGAGAAGATATGCGCTAGTCTACTCTGGAATATCGATGCCCCGTCTCGATATTCCCTCGACTAGGAACATTTCAAGGATGTACTCATTGACTACCCAGGCCCCACTAGTATGATCTACATCATAGTCCTGGAAGTCGAGTACACATCCTATGGGCTTTATCAACATGTAATCAGAGAGACAGAAAGTATACATGTTAAGATAAAGTGCAACCAGATAGCGTACTATCGTGTCGAGCAAGAAAGTCCTTCCTATATATGTCCCAGCATCCACTACAATATACATCCAATGTACAGTAATGGCCTCTAGGACATACATATAACTAACAATCTCCCACTTGCACTAGGGCCATCTGTAGCAGTGGTTGCAGTATCACATACTCAACCATCCCCTAAAAGTCTCTCTTTGGGAAAAAGGCCTTCATGAGTGGATCCGCCGTGTTCTCCTCTGAGTCTTCTCTCCTAACCTTGATCATCCTGGAGATCAACTATCTCCATGATCAGGTGATGCTGCCTCAGAATTTGTCTGGGTCACTGATGGGACCAGGGTTCCAGGGCCAAAGCCACACTTCCATTGTCATACAATGGCAGGAACCTAGTTCATCTTATGAACCAATATACACCCAAACTTCCTCTTTGGTAGTATCTTCAATAGCGATGTTACCAGCTTTTATCGTCTAGTTTGCCCCGGTATCTAGCTTGGAACTCTTCCAACATACCGTCCCTTTACTGAGGGTAAAGACAGTGCCTGTGACTGACATTCAGTCGTCTTTATCACCCTGGAACACTTCCAGTGATTCTCCCCAGGATCGATTGATACAATCTCACTATACCAAGTGAGAACCCTAATATCCCTTTAGATCTATCTCATAGGTCCAAATCTCAGGATTTAGGAGGTATCATCTTTATCCTATTTGGAGAATCCTTGTGATAATAGGAGATTGATCGATCGTAGTATAGGAAACTCTTTTCCTATCAAGAGTATGTTGTCTACGTACAATACGAAGATGACCACCTTACTCTCTACTACCCTTTTTTATATACAAGGTTCGTCTACCATTTTGATGAAGTCAAACACTTTGACTATTACATCAAAACAGACGTTCCAACTCCGCGATGCCTGCTTCATTATGTAAAGCAACTTGCACACGTTTCCGCTGCTCCCACTGTTTACGAAGACCTCTGGCTGTGTTCTTATAGACGTTCTCTTCTAAATCAGTATTTAGAAAAGCAGTCATGGCACCCAACCGCCAGATATCGTAGTCATGGTATGTAGCCGTGGTAAGTAGGATCTGGATAGACTTAAGCATAGCTACTGGAAAAAGGTTTCATCATTATCCACGCCTGGTCGATGACGAAAACCTTTAACAAGTCTAGCTTTGAAAGTCTCAACTTTTCCATCTACACCAAGTAATCTTCTCAAGATATACTTGCTCCTGATGGGGATTTAACCCTTCAGATATAGCAGCTAAAGTCCATACTTTGCTGGTGTACATGGATTCCATTTCAGATCGCTAAGCATCCAGCCATTCTTACAGAGTCCCTACTCTCGATGGCCTGCTCGCAACTAGTTGGGTCATCATCTCATGATGCAATCCTTGCTCCCACTGTCATCGAGAAACCGAGGTATCTCTCAGGCGGATGAGGAACCCTACTAGATCGGTGGAGAGGCTGAGGTTCATCGGGAACTATAGAATCTTATGGTTCTGTCAAATCATCAGCTGTAGTTTTGTATAGCTGGAACCTTTCCAGTTCTACAGAACTGATCCTGCCTCGATCTTGTCCGGATTTTGCTTCAAACATAGGCCGGACAACCCCAAATCTTAACTCGCTTAAGAGATGGGTTCTTCCCATACCATATCTTATATGGAGTGGTAGGCACTGATTTGATTCAAACCTAATTCAATAGGTATGCAGCTTCTCAAGTGCATAATTCCCAAAAAGGAAACAGGTAACTCAGTAATACTCATCACAGAGCACACCATATCTAATATTGTGTGATTGCTCCGCCCTGATGCACCGTTGTGCTGTGGTGTATTCAGAGGAGTAATACGGAGAGAGAATCTCATTCTCCTTTAGAATGGTCCAGGAATGCCATGCACAAGTATTCTCCTCCTTGATCTCATCAAAGGACATAATACTTATACCCGGTTATTGGTTCTCTACTTCTAACTCATATTCTGTGAATACCTCAAAAGGTTCGGACTTATGTTTCAACAGGAACATATGACTGAATCTTGAGAGATTATCAGAGAATATAATGAAGTAAGAAGAACCAGTCCTGGCATGTGTAGACAGGAGACCTTACATACATCATCATGTATCAGTCCCAAGAGTTTACTAACTCTTTCTCTGTTTCCAGTAAACAGAGCTGGTGTCATTATATCTTTGTGACACGACTGGCAAGTTTCACAAGATGTAAATTCAAACTGATTTAAATATACATCTAAATGTAACTTCAGCCAGTCGGGTCGCATAGATATGACCTAGTCTACAATACCTCAAGAAGAATTCGTTCATTTCTGAACTCATCCTCTTGTGTGTGTTCTGTATACGAGGAACTGTAGTTTGATTTAGAACGTCAATGCTTTTAGATAACGTGCCTGAACCGATCAACTTTTGATATAGGAAATGTTCAAAACATTATCCATCAATACAAAATTATATCCTTTCTTTACTAATAAAGAGACTGATATGATTTTGTATATCAGGTTCGGTATCTAATAGCATTTGTTCAGAATCAATGTATTCGTAATACAGGGTGACAGTGACCAACAGACTTGGCTGCAACACTTGCCCCGGTTTCTGTCTCATGAAACTTATCACCCGTTCTCAGTTTTTCTACCCTTTTGTAGCCCTATGTAACAGATTACATATCTGGGATCCTGATCCAGTATCATATACCCAGGATGCAGAGGATACTGAGAAACAGTTCTTTGTAATGAACACACCCAAAGAAGATGCATCATATGTACTTTCTTCGTTTGGGCGGCATAGGAAATCTGGTATTCCCCTATTTCCTGCTCTGTCTTATAACAATTATAAGTTGGAGCGGGACCAACGTTCCCCAGCTCAGTATAACAAGCGGGTTCGGTCAATACATCCATTTTATTATCTTGATTAAGGCGTGATAAGGTCGCTACCAGGAGAGAGAGAGAAGAAAACACTCTGCGTGCGCTCTTGCAAGATCAGATTGGTTATATATTTTATCTAATCAGGATGGCTCCCACTGTTTTTATCAAATCTTCCTTCAAACCCTAAAAGAAAAGACTAGCCGGGATTAATTACACTCTACAAGTTTGCCAATCTTTCAGCCAGACCAGTGTCGGTACTTTGAGGGAGGTTCCCCGTGCTTTCGCACGGACCTAATTACAGTAAACCTCGTTTTCCCAGAGGCGTAACCCCATTGACACCTTTCTAGACACCTACTTGATCGGCTAATTGCAAAGTGCAAAACTCTCCCAGGAGTAACAATTACTCGCAGTGGGTATCGGGATCCAACTATCACATAGAAGGTATGCAATCTCATTGCAAGTTTCAACACTTGAAACTCCCGATAATGGTTTTTACCCCTAGCACTTATGACCTTAACTATGATCAACAAATCATAAGTACTAGTCAAGTTCTACCCGTCATTTCGTGATTAATTAGACCCACCCACATGACCCTTAACTAAGGTCAACAAAGTCACGCGACTGTCCTAACTAATCGCATCATATGCGGTGTAGGAAGACATCACTTAGCTACCGTACACTGTGCCTTGACTATGGTCAACAAACACAGCACGAATACTAAGTACTCTACTTTCCAAAATGACGGAGGGTTGCGAATGGTTTTTGTGAAAACCTTTAACGCTTTGAACTTGATCTCGTTGCGGAATCAAATAGGTTTTAAATGGAATGTTTTCGAGGCTTTTCTAGTTTTGCTAAAGGGGTCACTCCCGGTGAAGGGATCGTCGGCCCTTTCCTCGTCGAATGAGGTGCGGGATATATCATATATATCACTGTGCAAAGTGGAAACTATAGAAGCGATCAAAGACAAACCAAGGGTTGTAGCATCTGCCAGTTATTGCTAAAGGAGTCACTCCCGGTGAAGGGATCTCGGTCCTTTCCTCATCGAATAAGGTGCAGGATGTTCTATAATGAACACCGCGATGCAAAGCAAGAACTGTAGCTACCTGTTTTTTATTTTGAAATTCGATTCCACAACATCAATTAGGTTTATTTTCTTTCATTAATCTCATTAATGAATATCCCATCATTTAAGTCCACCTAAACATCACAGATAAGTATAACGTACGCTTATGCCATCCGCATTCGCATCGATGTCCTGTCTGCACCGTTAGGTTAGGTAACTAACGGCAGAGCGGGGCAGGGCTAGCACGGGTGTAAAACATAAGCAACGTCTATATAATATATCATATATACTATATATAATATCTGTCACAGAACATCACATGATCACAGATAAAACACAGCAGAAGAAACATATGAAATATTGGATATACTAGGACGTCCGTGTTTTCAATACGAGCCAGTATAAAACACGGATTCCACGGTCATGATGAATAGCCAATCCCACACCCTTAGACCCCTACGAGAGCGGCAAGCAACCCTACCAATTCTAGGGTTAGGAGACCCGGACTCGACTCCTCGAGTTGGTCTCCCACTGGACCCCAGAACCCGGTTACTTGTGCTCCCCTCCTTAGGTCTATCCTAGTGCAGAAAAGTAAATAATATACAAATGGTGACAACATCCGCAACCTGGAAGTGCCCCAATAAAAGAATATTACATACAAGTTTTTACATGAATGAAAATGAAAAACACTCATCTCACATAAAAACCCCCGGCTATTCAAACACGACGATCCAATATAACATATCCAGCAACACATAACATCACATGTCATCAACGTAAGTAAATATGCGCATCCCAATTGTCGTTGACATATAGCAACGAAACCGGCGATATCACATATTACACTTACGGTCACAGAAAAGAAAGTGTAAAACTACAACAGTTGGAATCCGCAACCACCTCAGACATCGCATGCCTGACCAAATGAATTACTTAGACATCACATGCCTAACAATTATAAACCCCGCATTTTAGTCTCATTATCGAAAACACTTTTCAATATCAAGTCGGGCAATTCAACAGGATTCCCGACATTCTGATCGAATGCTCGTCGCAAACTTCAATAGACGGCTGCACCCCCGATACCGTCGACGAAGTGCTCCAAGGCGGAACACCGCTACCGCGAGCACCCGAACGGATGCTTTCGGCGACGGGGTTCTCCTACAGTCACTTGGTCGGGGCTATGGAGTGAGGCTGTCTATTAAGTTTATCGGCGAGTATCCGCGTACGCTACATGATTGCGACGGACTTTTGATCACATCAAAATTCCGTGGCAACCGATCAAGTGAGACTAAAGTGCTATGTTTATAACATTCATTTAGTTATCACATAACTATTTGTGAATTCCAATTATTGTATCACATTCCAGATAAACAGAAAATGTTAAACTTTCCGATCGAACAATCGAACACCCAAGTTTTCCCGATATAATCAACACATGAAACAAGTCTAAAAACATTCAGTTCGTGCCTCAGTACCAACGGTCCAGCCGTAGAAGGGTCAAGCCAACGCCTCACATGTGGCACGCCGTACTGCCCCAAACCCGAAGGTTCAAAGGGCAGTTCAAGACGGTCACATAATCGAGTTAAGGTTTGTTGTCTTCTAGAGGGTCCATTGCGTTACTTGCACTACTTAGAACGTCGTTAAACTACGGAAAGATCCAACACTTGGAAATTTCCCGACAGGGGAAAAATTGGGTATTTATATCCGGTCGAACTTTTTAACATATTCAAAAATTTATCCGGAAAGCCACACAGACAAAATTTGATGCTCCGATCGAAACACCGAATCCCCAAAACAATCCCAGATTATTCAACTCTTGAATAACTTTTAAAAATTCCCAGAAAACTCAGAAGAATTTATCAGGAATTACTGTGCAGAAATATAGGGCTGACGTCACCAGAGAGCCGCGGAACCGCCGCAGAAGCTAGGCTTCTGCCGCGGTTCCGCCGCACTAATTACTGTTCACCGAAATATTTTTGCATCGTAATTCTTATTTTTCCCTGCTGAATTTTTTAGTAATTTTTAATTTGGAAAAATCCCTGTTTTCAGAAAAAGGACAGAGAGCATTTTGTATTGGGGTTTCGGGTTCGTTCGGACTTCAAATTCCGTCTAGACTTCGCCTAAGGCTCTAGCTAGGCTCTGATACCACTGTAGAGTTCCTAGGCACACTAGTGAGGTCTCACAAGGCATCGATCATGCCAAATTAAAATTTTAACGGTGCCGAGAAACCCGACTACGGATCGTTTGCTAGAAAACTAGGCGAAAAAGCTAACTAGTTAACACTTAACTATAAGAATCGGAAATACAACCTTTGTAGATCCGGTGCTCCACCTCCATAGCTCCGCAACGAAGTCGTCTCCGCTGTCCAAAAGGAATCCGGGCTCTAGAGTCGGCTTCGTCGGAGAAAAAGCGAGCTAGGTCGTCGATGTCCATGCCGAAGATGATCTACGTCGAGGCATCGCTAAATCGAGCTCCACCTTCACCAAGCCCTAAAAACTTGTGAAGGAAACATACTCTACTACTTGGCAAGAGGTAGAGGATGAAGAAATAGGAAGTGGGTAGACTTTAGAATTGGATTTCTCACTCTTAATCATCAATCACCATTGATGGACCTTAGGTTTTCTTCTTGAGTTGAAGGAAGAAGAAGAAGAAAATGATATGATAAGTTATTATGAAAAGAATAATAAATTTATTCTTATCATAATATTAACCTAAGTTAAGTGTAGAGAATTGACCAAGGTTAAAGAATGGTTAGGGTTAAGGAGATGAGACAAAAATGGTGACATGATGAAAGCTTCATGAAGCTTCATGTGGAAAACAAAACTAGCCACCATTTTTGACTTCTTTTCCTTTTCTCATTTATCTTTTAAATGCAAATTAAAAGATAAATGAATGAATAAAAGAAAACCCTAACCATTTACTTAACCTAGGTTTAATTCATTACACTTAACAAAAAGGATATGTATCATCAAACATGATACAATCAAGTGCACAAAAATCATATCGCATATGCAATGCGCACACCCGAGTGAGAAAATCCATTTAAAGTGAACCGATACTAGTTAATGCAAAGTAATATATCAAATATATAATTATGCATTAAATCATTAAATCAACTCTTGATTTAACGATCCGGTCATAACGCACATAACCGACTGGTATCATTAGTAACATCTTATCGAATCAACACTTGATCCGATAATCCGGCTATATCGCATATAACCGATCAATGTCACATCGCGAGAATCGAATACAGTATCACATACTCGTATTATTCTCGGTCCCGCACATATCTCATATGCGCTCCTATTTCGTTTCGCTTGAGCCAGGAAACCTCTGTATAGGACTCTAAAGACTCGTCAATACGCCGGCAGCAGATGATGATCATATCAAACATCCACAAGCCGCAAGCGGTCTGCTAAACGTAACGGCCACCCGGGTATTGAGCGATCTGAAGATCGACGAGCAAGCCCGCTCACACTCCAGTGAATCCAACCAGTAACACTACCGTATAGTCCGGTCTGATCGTCTGATATGTCGCATATCTCGCCTAGGGGTGGTAAACGTCATACCCCAATAGCTCGATAAGTCATGCCGACGTGAGGTCCATAACATTCGTGAAACTACTGATAACTCTTACCAGTATATCACTGCAACCCTAGCCAGGGATTTCCTGTTATGGCCAGTCGAGCATAGCACAACATCAACCCCCAATACCGGGAGAGACGAATCCTCTCCTATCGCTCATTGCCTCCATGTGAATCGGGACTGTACCCAAAAACCACCTGTTTGTACAACTCAGTAGAGCCGTGGTAGGGTGGAAATCAAAGCACAGTGGGAGACACACAAGACTCTATGACGATCTCGGGTCAACAGACTAAGCTGTACCAGTGTCACCAGAGAACTGCCATCTGACGTGAGGTATAATACCATCTGGGAGTTCTCGGCGAGCCCGTTCAGTGTACCCAGTCTCCACTGAGCACCCGCATACCATCTTTGATGTCAAACACCAATGGATATGGGATCATCCATCGCCCATCGCATGAGTCGAGAAGATATGCGCTAGTCTACTCTGGAATATCGATGCCCCGTCTCGATATTCCCTCGACTAGGAACATTTCAAGGATGTACTCATGGACTACCCAGGCCCCACTAGTATGATCTACATCATAGTCCTGGAAGTCGAGTACACATCCTATGGGCTTTATCAACATGTAATCAGAGAGACAGAAAGTATACATGTTAAGATAAAGTGCAACCAGATAGCATACTATCGTGTCGAGCAAGAAAGTCCTTCCTATATATGTCCCAGCATCCACTACAATATACATCCAATGTACAGTAATGGCCTCTAGGGCATACATATAACTAACAGTTTGTTATGTTAACTTAGTTGTTTGTAGCTTGGTACAAAAGAGGCCAGTGTATACTAGAGGAATCTCACTTTCCCTGGAGACTAAAGTATAAGGAGCATAAGGAACCGTTCAGCCATGGTACAACGGCATTAAATTCAGGTTAGGTGTATTATGGTTACAGTCTCGTGCCACTTCTAACACCTTCCGTACCAGTCTACCCCTTATAAACCCCGCGATATCTTGATTGTATTGATGTATTGTTTGAAGTGTATATTGTATATAGATGGATGACTTGCCGAAACCATGATATCAGTAAATAGATGTAACTGGAGAATCATGTAGATGGATGTATATCCATAGTTCGGTTCAGTCAATATAGATTGATTAGATTGAATAGACGGATTCATAGATCCATGTTGTATTGAAGTTTGATATTTGAATCATATTCAAGTCAGATTTATTATATCGAGACTCAGTCTAAGTCAGACAATTAGAAAAGAAATTGAAGTCCTGAATTATGTTTTGGTGCTATCGGTAACTGCTGCACATGGACGGCAGGATTTGTTTCTTTTTCAAAGACAATTACCGTGTTGATAACACCGTTTGTTAAGTTGTCTACCTTAAATAGGCAAGCACCAATATCTCCGGCTCCCCGAGGCTCAAGAGACTGGTCCCGCTTAAACCTATGTTTACTAGGGTCCTTATTGTAATTTAGTATAACTTGAGGGGTTTTATGTAAAATAGTTTTGTTATACGTTCAAAATATACCTCAAGTATTTAATTATCGTTTTTAGAGTTTTCATAGATGTTTTTTTTATTCAATGTGAAATTTCTAGTGAATATGACCTAGTTTTAAAGCATAAGGTATTTATTTGAAATATTGGAATTGTATGGTATTTTCTTGTAAATGAGATGTTTTTCTTGAATTTTTGGAAATGTGGAATATTATAAATTTAAAAATAGGCATTTTGATATTAATTACATATATATTTATTTATAAAAATATAAGTTTATTTATAATAGAAATCACATTTTCCTAAAGAAAAATGTATTAAAATCTTTCGAGATCGTATGCTCCTTGCGGAGGTCTGCATCTCACTCCACTAAGCCCAAGGATGTGCGATAATCTGCACCATCCCGAACGGGTTCCCCAAAGTGGGTTGTAGAGGCGCAATTGCAAAGATTTGTTAAAATACATATCTTGTAGAAAAATGTTTCTTATAAGTCGGAGGTAGTTATGTGTAAAGTCTTATTTTTTCCCAAATCTATGTTCCCAAATTTCATCGTACTATATTACAAATGAGTGTTGTGAGGAGGTAGGTCATTATCTCGTGAGTTTTCTAAGGTAATACGGTTTTGAAAAGTTCAAGCATGTCGAAATGAAATATAAGAGTATTTTAATGTAAAAGTGGAATAAAATTTGTTACGGTTATTATTTTGATGTCAAACTTGTTCTATTGTTTTCGTTAATGTTTAATGGTAATGACATAAGAGTTTGGTATTATTGTGTTTAAGAAAAATAGAACTTTTTAAGGAAAAACCGAATCGGAAGTCGGATTAACTCCGCTTCCGTCGAGTTTTAGTTTTAAATGTTTCTAGAATAGAGAAAAGAAGGAGAAGTAGGGACTTACATGTTATTTGACTAGAAGAGAGAAGGAGGAAGAGGTGGGAGTTACCGGTGCATCGTTTCGTTATCGGAAACTTCTCGGATTGTCGTCGGAATTTCGTCGGAGCTTCGCCCTTTTTCTAACTCCACTTGCACACAAAAAGTCTTGAGAATTTTCTTGAGAGTTTGGGCAGTGATTTGTGAGTGAGGGGGTTGAGGGGTGGTATTTATAGGAAAAATCTATGGTTTAGAGTAGTGAAAGGGTGTGATAAAAATTGTATTTAAATTTGCATTAAAAAGGATTAAAAGGGGGTATTTTAATTCTCTGGTTAATTGCAGAGAATTTAAACAGTGCAGGGGGAGTGGGGCAATCCAAAGGGTGCAGGGGGTTCAAGAAAAAGTGGGATCGGACCGAGTTGACCCGGCGGCGCCGGCCGATTCAAGCGCTTCGCCGTCCCGAGTCGGGCGAGTTGGGGCTCGTCTCTTCGCCACGTATCCCTGACGATTGGTCTAGCCTCATTGTCGCGTTTGTTTATTCTGTAACTTACCTTATTACGTGTAGTGCATGTGTAGACTCTTAGGCTTCTAAAAAATTAAAAGAATTTAATTAAAAAAATGTGTGGTTGATGGGATTTGAACTCTGGTGCTTTGGTTCAGCAGTGCAAAGTCTTACCAATGAGCTACAAGCTCCTCCTTACTGTTCTAAAGTAAAACAAACTTATAACTTGTGTTCAGGCTCAAGTACCCCTTTCTGTATTTTTGAAAAAAATTGTACAGAAAATTTAGGGTTGTTACAACCGATAAGAGATCAGTAGTTTCTCGGTTGGTCATGAGCGTGACACCGGCACGACTTATCGGGTTATTAGGGGTTTGACGATTTCTATCCCTGGACCCGGCATGCGACACTCTTAAACAAAGAGACCGGACTGTACGGAAATTGTCACTTACAGGCTCAGTAGGGTACCGACGGATTTGATTGTCGACTTCCCTTTCGACATATACCTGGATAACCGTTGCGTATAGCTAGTGCCACTGATGTGCTTGTAGTTTTCGATTTATCCAGTAACTCACTGCCAGTGTGTTATTGAGTCTTTAGAGTCACACACAGAGAGTTTTCCCGGTTCAGGCGATACGATATAGAGGCCGTATGTTGATACGTTCAGGGGTTTGATTAAATACGCGTACTAGCTACATGTACTTTAGTCAGACATTTGATTATACTAGCCGGCTTAGGTTTACGCCGGATTATTAAATCAAGTTTTGATTTAATGATATACATATATATATCGATGTATATTCTAGTATTATGTTCATTGTTCATTTTCTCTCTGTGGGCTATTCGTATTTTTATACGGATACGCATATATGTAGACAATACATATACCGGGTATTATGTATGTATACATAGATATTTCTAGAAGGAGCAAACCTCATTTAGGGATTTCCTATTTTGGGAAATTAGGAAATGAAGTGGAGGGTGAGGTGGGATAAGAGTATGGTAGAGATGGATAGGCTAATATTTAAATTGGAAAATTGGTATGCAATATTTTTACACGGTTAAAAATTATCTCTCTCATCTTAGCACATTACACACTTGGACATTATCTCTCCTCTTCTCCTCTTTCCTCTTGCTCGTGAGTTGAGCTTTCTTGTCTTAAGAAAAATGAGAGAAAATAATAGTGATAAATCTCTACATCTCTCACACTCTATTCCTAACAAGTTTAGATGGTGAGTTGCTTCTTCAAAATTCACTTTAGAGTGAAGCTAGAGCTTGTATCAGTTTTTTCGGTTGGATCATTTTCGGCAAGAGCGATCGTCTTTCAAACTCGTTCCCGATGACTTAAGAGCCCAGAAGGGATCTTCCATGATTGGGTGGACACACTACAAAGATTGTATGTTCGCATCCGAGTAGCTAGACATCTTGTTTAGTTTGCTGGTTCGATGTTTGAAACGATTTCTAGGTTGTAGTTCCTAGTGTTTCCATAAAAGTTTTCGTTTTCGCTTCCGTCTTGACCGCGTGTCTAGCAGCGCGAGCACTAGGACCTACTTACACAAAAATGGTATCATTAACTGTAACGATTCTAAAATTTCTATACTTTCGTATTATCTTTCTACTGTATTTATTTTTATTTTCGTTATGAAATTTAGCGGTTATCTATGATGGGTGTCAATTTCGCGTTGAATCCAAGTTTAACTCAACGGCAGTTGTTGTTCGGGTTAAGTCTGTCAGCCATCACATCACCTGATCCACACTCCTTTGTTTGTTGATTTAAACGCACTATCTTTATTTTAATCCATTACAAAATAATCCCCAAATCAAATAACACATAAACCCTAAACCATATTCTTTCTCTATTTTTTTCAAACCCAGACTAAATCCAAACCTTCTCCAAAACAATTTCCATATTATTCTATTTCTTTTCCCAGGGCCCATCCTTTCTTTTTCCCTGCCCTTTTCATTTCTTTTCACTTTCTTTTTCCCCCAATCTTTCCCAGCTCATGAGCCTTAGCAAGCCCACTCTTCTTCTTTTCTTTTCATTCTTTTTCCCTCTCATTTTTCCCAGACCAAACCCACTTTCTCTTTCCCTTCAATAAACATCACCTTCTCTCCTTGACTCCCCAAATTAAAACCTTTCCCCTTCACTACTAAAACCCACTAATCTATATCCTTTAAACTCCCAAACTTATTCAATTAACCTATCTCATATTAAACCATCACTATTCATTCCCTTTCAATTAACCCCCACTACCCTTTCAATTCCCCATCACTCTCGCACCCGTGACCCCTACTCTCTTCATCTCCCTTTTCATCACCCACATCTCTCTCCCTCTCTCTCTCTACATATACATATATACATATCCATACACACATACACACACTCTCTCTCTCTCTTCCCACCAAACCAAGGCCGAGCCTCTCTCTCACCCTTTTCCCTTTCTCTTGGCCTAGCACCATCTCTTGGCTGGCCTAACCTCGGCCGAGCAACCCCCGTCGCCGTCTTCATGAACAACCACAGCCACAACAACACCAACAACCTTCAACCTGCTTTTGCCTTTTCGACGAGACCACGAGCCATGAAACGAGCCTCCATGGCTAGGCCCGAGACCGCGTGATCGACACGATCATATCCATGTCTCCGGATTTTCATTCCGTCGATATTTCGAATTTGCACAAATCAGTGTTCGATAAAATGCCTCAATGAACTTTCGTCATTCCCTTACGTTCTAAACCGCGTGTAAGTCCCTCTCTTCCTTATTTAAATATCGTTCCTTATAGTCTCTATCGATATGCTAAAACTAGTTTTGGAATTGATTCACACCATGGGAACCAAGTTTATCGAATACAATTTAGTCATAAAACAACTACACAAAAACGTGTGCTATCATGATCACATACTATTATAGTTTAATAGCAAACATTAGTATAACCTACTACTCTCACTGTAACTAATGATAATACTACCATACAATACTATAATAAAAAAAATTCCTATGTATATAAAAAAAAAATAACAATAAGTTCACTGTACTAAATTTAAATTCTAGATCATTAATCCAGGATAATAATGAATCATTACATGATGTTTCATACTGTCCACAAATCTACACATTTACTTACAATTTAATAATATGAAAATAATCCAACATAATGTTTTCTAAAAATAATGTGTCTCTGAACTATTAATGTTTACAAATTGACGGTAGGTATTTCAGTTTTTATAATTAACGGTAATAATCTCAGAAGGATCTCATGAATATTGAATAAGTATTTAAAATATTATTTTGACTTTTACAATTACGCTCCTACAATTCTTGTAGGGGAACTCATTTACGGATGGTACGGGCTATCGCACGTCCTTGAGATGGTAGAGCGAGATAAATAACTACTCACGGAAAATTCGGTGTCGAAAGAAAATAAAAATAAAAATAAGATTTTTTTTAAGAATACGACTTTTTAACAAATTAAATCATTTAAATATCCAAATTTGAACTTGAACATTTGACTTGAGTTGACCGAACCATGAATATAATTTGACTTGAATTTGATATGAATATCTGAATACATGATTGCAACTTGAATCTGAACTTATACTCTTAATATTCATGAATTCGGTCAAGACCTGTAAACTGAAACTATACACTACAATATGCAGGAATAAGGGATAGATTGGTACGGAACGTATATCGTGACACGAAATGTCGCTTTAAAAGACACCTACATGAATTCATGTGCCGTTGTCCCGTGGGTTATGAAGGGGCCTTGTACTATATATTACCATCGTCCACGGGGTAAGTTGGACTCCTCTCGTATACATGAATATCTTCTTTATCAAAATACAAATAACTACGTTAGAAAAACTATCTTATACATATAAACGACATGCATAGATACTCTCGCATACAATATTACATGTTCACATTTATTTGGTTCATATTCATTTTACATACTATTCAGTCATCTTCTTTACTTTTTTTGGGGAGTTACCGAGCGCCAGTTCACTGACGACATTCCTCTCCGTTTCTTTTCCTTAGAATGTTCGTCAGGAGGACCGGACTCTGAGGAGATAGAACCGAACCAGGAGAACTTGGATCAGTTCGCTATCCAGCCTAACTATTAACTCCTTTCTGCATTTTTTTCTGTATGCCACGATTTAGATATTTGTTTTTTATCATTGTATCTTTTTATTTCAGACAGTTGTATTTAAAGTTGAAATATTTTATTTTATTACACTTGTTATTCTTACACCATATTATATTGCTTAGTTACGCTCAACGTATTTTCATAGTAAATACGTTGCGGGCTTGTCACGTCACCGTTTCCATCTACTGGAAAGCAGAGCGTGATATTAACTTTTAACGTTTTTTAAATAAATACCATGGACTTTGTCGTTATAAATAATTAATTTTAAATTTCAACCGTTTTAGGCCATCGGTTTTTCATTAAAATACAATGAGCTTTCCCTTTTACAAATAAATACCATAAATTTTGTCCGATCAAAAAAATACCGTAACCTTTCAATATTTATAAAATAAACACCATGGACTTTGTCCTTTACAAAAAACCTGTCATAAACTTTCAACGTTTTTTCAGATAGTTATCGTATACTTTATCTTTTACAAAAAAATAATATTAAACTTCAACGTTTTTCAAATACATACCATGAAATTTTTCCATGACGAATATTAAATTTCAACGTTTTAAGATAAATAAAATGGATTTTGTCCTTTAAAATTAAATAACATTACATTTCAATGTTTTCAGGAAAGTACCATGGATTTTCTTTCGACATTTTCCAAATAAATATGATGGACTTTCTCCGTTATAAATGGATACCTCAAACTTCCGCTGTTTTTATATTAATACCATGGGCTTTCTCCGTTACAAATAGATATCATGAACTTTCGAGTTTTGAGGTAAATACCATGACTTTTTTCGTGACAAATGGATACCATGAACTTTTACGTTTTGGAGTAAATATCATGAACTTAGCTGTTAAAAAAACAACGTGAACTTTCAAAGCATTTTCATATAAATATTATGGATTTTGTCTGTTACAAAAAAATTGTGAACTCTCGCGATTTTTCAAGTAAATACCATGGAATTTGTCTGTTAAAAAACACTGTGAATTTTAATAATTTTTCAGTTAATTACTTTGGACTTTGTTTGTACAAACAAACGTCTTGAATATTTACCTTCTTTAAGAAAACTACCATGAACTTTGTTTGTAAAAGAAAAATACTAAACTGTCACCGATTTTCTGATTAATTACACAAGTTTTGTTTATACACATTATCATCAAGAACTTTCACTATTTTCAAATAAATACTATGGACTTTGTTTACCACAAATATAAACTTTTACCATTTTTCAGATAAAGTTGTTATAAATAAATGCCATAAATTTCACATATATTGTTACCATTTTTCTCAAGTTATTTAAGTTAATGAAATTTAGCACATGATGATGATAAAAACCCACGCATGCCGTGGGCTTTACCTCTAGTAAAACTAATTAGAATGCCAATTAGAAGTTATGTACGGGACACGTCTATATTCTTATAATGCATGCTCTATGATATTGGCACATCCAATTTTTTTTTCGGAAGGAAGACTGATGGAGGTCCTTTTCGGGTCTCCGTCAGATGTTGTCTTCCGCTGATCTCCCGTTGGACTTAGATGGTTACCTTCTGTTGCGTGTGAATCTCAATGAATTTTGGTGGAAGAGGTGGTATGAGGAGTTTGGTGCCGAGTATCTGCAAAGAAGTCCCGGGGTGGTTTGGTACCACCAAGGACCCTCCGACGATCAAGTTAATGATGAGATCTGAGCAGAGTAACGGCTTAAAAGAGTAAAAAATGGCTTACTTGACTCCTTTGTGATGGGGGTTTATATAACGGTGGTGGCACACAGCAGCTGGCGTGAGAATCTCGCCGGCAGTTACGCTCCCGACGTCACGCCCGTGTGGAGAGCGGATCGCCCATTAATGGGGATCGTGATGGCGTAGAACGTGGAATGTTGCTGGCGTAGAATCTGCGCATGGCGAGATTCACGGAGCGGCGGTTACGCCTGTGAGTGGTGGAGTTAGTCGGAGGGCCGAGGAAGACGGCCTCGGCGGGAGCTCGGGGGCGAGCGAGGAGGCCGAGGAGTCTTGGTCCTATGGCAGCTCGAGGCGAGCTGAGGGACCGAGGAGGCTAACTTGCCGGGAGCCCCGAGGAGGGCCAGCTTATGCTTACAGGTCGGGCGTAGGGTGGCCTGGTCGGCCCCGTGGGCCCTTTCTTTTGAGTCTTGGGACGCGTCATCTGCCACGTGTCTTGATCCTGGAGATTGCTAATATTGAGCATCATCATTAGCCCCCCACTCTTATCCCGACCAGCTAGCGGATCGGGCCAGGAGTGGACTGCCGGTCCTCCCGAGGTGAGCTCCTCTCTAGGGCTTTGTCGGGACGAGTCCTCGGGCCGTCGGTTGTCTTTTCCACTAGCGAATCGAGGCGAGATCTTTGCATTTAAAGAAGGTGCGCTGGTTCGTACACTTTGCAACTGAAGCGACGGCCCACGTGTCGAGCGCCGATTGGCTGATGAGATGTCCGCAGGCCTGCATCGTCTGATGGGACGCGGCCCAGCGTAGTATCGACACGTGGAGCGATCGGAGCCGTTGGACGCGAGGAGCCGTTTCGGCGGGAGATGACGGGTGCCGTTGGATGAGGCCGTATGCAGCAATAAACATGGGTGGGGTCCGCTCTAGGGCCCTTACTCCTTCATATTTCTCTCTCTTAAGTCTTGGTTGCTCGGCGTTCGGCTCCTCTCTCCCGCTTTCAGTCCTTGAAGATTCTCCTTCCCAAGGTTAGATGTCTTTCTCTATAGAATCAGTAGACGTTGTAGAAGTAGGTGCTAGGGTCCCTTTAGCTGTGTCTGAGTCTCCTCGGGGAGCAGGGGTTGGATCCTCTCCCCGGGATCATGAGGCGGGGGCCGCCTCCAGGGGGGAGGCGGCAGATGTGGCCCCTGGCTCCTCGTGCTGGGTGAGACATGAGGACGAGCTCGCCAATGCTCGGGCTCGCTTCCACATCCCCTCGCGCTACACGCTCCGACTGGCCAAGGAGGGAGAGAGGGCAGATCAGGTACGTGGCAGGGAAATCGCCCAGTATTTGGAAGCTTTTTGGGGCGGAATGCACCTGCCCTTCTCTCCTGAGGTCGTCGCCGCGCTAAATTTCTTCGGTTTGGCCCCCGGCCAGTTAGTGCCGAATTCGTGGAGGATCCTCCTCGGGTTCTTGATCCGCCTGAAGTTACAGGCGGTTCCCTTCAGTCTTCCCCTTCTCGATTCCTCCCTTGTCTTCAAGAGTCATCCTGGTGGTCGAGCGGACTACCCGAGATGGGTTTATCTCACTTTCAGGAAGCGGCCAGGGGGCGCTGCCGGGACCGGAGTTGTGACCTTGCCCTGTTCCATTCATGACTGGAAAAAGAAATTTTTCTTCGTTTCCCCTCCCGAGGGCGAGAAATGGCCCGTGCTTACCAAGTGGTCGAGGGAGAAATGTTTGCCGGGGAACCAGTCCAATGACCCCGCCGCGGTAAGGGTGGCATCGTGGGAGCCCATCCCCTGACCTGACGTGCTGCTGTCCGAGAGGGTTCTGAGCTGGGCTGGACTCAGCCCCGTTGAGTTCGTCGGTAAGTTAGGTTAGCTTTTTGGCTTGTGTCTTGCTCGTGTTGCTGATTCGTTGGGTATTTGTTTTATGCAGGATCCATGGACTTCGTCTCGCTCGGAGCCTCCATGCGCCAGCCGAGGCAGCCTACGAGGGCTGAGGGCGCCAATTCTTCCCGTGCGAAGCCCGACCCGGCTCCTACCGCTCCGGTGGCGGCGTCCCGCGAGCGCTCGGTGGCGGATCCCGCCCTGGGTCCCAGCAGAGCATCAGGCCGGAAGCTGGCCCTGATTCAGGAGGACTCGGCCTCGGAAGAGGAGATCGGCTCTCCCTTGGAGCGGCTCAAGAGAAGCTCCAAGAGACCTTCCCGGGGCCGGTCCTCGCCGACCATGGTGGAGGAATGTGGCTTCCGGTTTGTGGTGCCATCGGGACTGTCCGTGGCGGACAGCCTTCTGCACGAGATAGAGACCTCGGCAGGGGGTAGAGTCCCCGGGGGGACCTTCAGGGCTCAGCTGGCGTTCATCGCCCAGCAGTCCGTGCAGGTAAGTTTTTCTGTTCATGGTGAGATTCAGTGCTCCCTTCATCTTTCTGATCTTTTCCTTGTTTTCCAGGTTCTCCAGCACGTAGCCCTCGCCCTGCGCATGGAGGCCGAGGTGGTAGCCTCGGCGCTGGAGGGTGCGGGTTAGTTCACCTCGCTGCAAGAGAGCTCCAAGCGGGAGCTGGAGGCGATGTCGGCGAGGGTCGCCGCCTTGGAAGGCGAGGTGGAGGCCGGGAAACGGGAGGTGGCCTGGCACCGCGAGGCTGCGGTGATTGCCGAGGTCAAGCTCGAGGACGTCCAGGTGCTCGCTGGCAACCTGAAGAGGACGGTGAAGACCTTCCGAAAGGAGCTGGGGGCGGTGGCCGAGGCGGCCAAGTCGGCTGAGCTGAGAGCGGTGGAGGGCTACAAGAAGTCGAAGGACTTCTATGATGACTTGGCCGTGGCTACGACCCGCATCTGGCACGACGCCCTCGATGCCGTTAAGGTAGGGATGCCGGAGTTCACCGGCGGAGATCTCCGGGCCGAGTTCCCCCTCGTGGACGCCGACGAGCAGGGGGAAGAAGTTCCTGGCAAGGAAGCCGCCGAGGATCCCACGCATCACGTGGTGGAGGTCGTACCTGGCCCCGAGGTGTAGAGCCCCCGTTCTCCTCCTTTTATTTTGTTTTCTTGAATTTTGTAAGGCTGGGGAGCCTAAAAAAATACCCTTTGTAAAACTTTTGTCTTTGGCAGTAATAAAGTTTTTCTTCGGCTCCATAGAATTGCGCTCTACCATCTGTTTGTGAAGAATGCTCGCAAAATATCTTTGCTTGTACCGTTGTGCTTTCATATCAGATTGGCCATCTGTCTGGCGATCGTCCGTCGAGTTGACTTCAACCGCTGGCCGATGAGCTTGCCAAGCGCTGCCGAGGAGGTATCCCCATGGGCCCCGGAGTCGAGGGGAGATCGTTTAGACTTGGATAGACCTGACGCCCCTCACTGGGGTCTCGATCCGTGGGCCACAGGGCATCTCTGATTTCGAGTATTGACCACCATCCGGGGGTGACTAGGCAGGGTAGCTGCTCAGTGGCCCCTTGCAAGGGCTTTCTGGTCCCTGGCATTGTGGTAGGGGAGCTACCCTCCAGGGATGGCCGAGCAAGGACTCGACTGCCTCTGGGAGGACTTGGGTCCTTAGCGCTGGAGGGGCTATAAGAAGCCCATTAAGGATGACCGGGCAGTGAAGTTGAGCGGTTGTCTCTTGGCGAGGGCTTTGACCTCTGGCGTCGTGGGTAAGCAACTACCAGCCTAGGATGAACGAGCGGGGTAGTCGCTCTGGTGCCTCTTGTGAGGGATTTTGATCCCTGGCGTCGAGGGTAGGGAGCTACCAGCCGGAGTTGACCGAGCAGGGTAGCTGCTCGGTTGCCTCTTGCGAGGGCTTTGATCCTTCAGGACGGGGACCGAGCAGGGTTACTGCCCAGTGCCTCTTGGCGAGGACTTTGATCCCTGTCGGTTGTGGTAGGAAGCTACCAGCCGGGGATAGCCGAGCAAGGACTCGACTGCCTCTGGGAGGACTTTGGTCCTTAGCGCGGGAGGGGCTGTAGAAGCCTACCAAGGACCCTTGGCCGGGCAGGGTTACTTCCCGGTGCCTCTTGGCGAGGGCTTTTGTCCTGAAGGATAGCCGAGCGAGGGATCCTCGGGCTCGACTGCCTCTGGGAGGGCTTTTTGATCCCTGGCGTTGTGGCAGAGAAGCTGCGCGCCGGGGATAGCCGAGCGAGGGATCCTCGGGCTCGACTGCCTCTGGGAGGGCATTTTGATCCCTGGCATTACGGTAGGGAAGCTACCCGCCAGGGGTGACCGAGCAGGGTAGCTGCTGGTTCGAATCTTAACGAGGTGTAGCCCGACCGTCCAGCTGTAGGTGCGGGGAAT
Source organism: Agapanthus africanus (assembly GCA_030015575.1). NCBI lineage: Eukaryota > Viridiplantae > Streptophyta > Magnoliopsida > Asparagales > Amaryllidaceae > Agapanthus > Agapanthus africanus. The sequence continues at coordinate 385,082,502 of CM057345.1, read as the reverse complement.
GGGAACGGTCGGGGCAATGGCGCGCGTAGCCAGCGCATTGAATGCGGGGGGGGGGGGGGGTGAAGCGCTAGGGGCGCGTCGCTTCGATTCCACCTGAGAAGGCTTGATGGCTGCCGCGTGGCAGCGACACCCTGGGTGAAAGTGGGCGACTGTTGGGCTGCGCAGTGGGCTATATAAGGCTGAAGGAGTACTGGTCCTTCCGTCCGTCGCAAACAGGTCGTCAAGAATGCAGGACTTCCCGTTTACCATCCCCGACATTGTCCGCTTTGAAGATGTGTACCTCTACGACCCTTACTGCACCGAGGACACGGTGCAGCTGGTCTACGGGAGCATCGAGGACCATTTCGGCCGGCTGCTCCCCCGACGCTCCTCCCTGTTGCAGCTGCTGATGTACTTCATCTGGAGGGCGTCGCCGGGGCTTTACAACCCCCTGTCTGAGCTGCTCTATGACGAGGCCGTGGGCAAGCTGTGGTCTTTGAGGCACTTCGGCCTAATCTCCGCGAACCGGCTGGCCCGCTCAGAGGCGCTCGTCCGCGAATGCTACGAGCTAAGGCTCGGGGTCGACGCGCACGGGGGGAACCGGGGACAGAGGTTGGACCTTGCGCGGCCCCGGTTGGCAGAGATCTTTACCGAGTACCACGAGCAGTGCTCGCTGCACCCCCTTCCCCCACTGTTGTAATTTTCTTTTCTTTTTGCATGTATGGCTGAAGAGCCCATAATACCTTTTGAATAAACAAAGCTTTTCTTTCCTTTTCGCAATGCTCCATTGATCTTTATTAAATTAACAATAGATCCTAGGAAGAATTTACATTGCTTTAAAAGAAAGGTACAGGCTAGTAGAAGACTTTATTGGCTTGGGCCGATGTCACGACCCGAAATTGACACGTGACGGCCCTAATACTACGCAACGCCTAAAGACGTAACGCAGTAAAAGAAGGCCAAAACCCAGAAATCTAAACCATGAAAATACGGAAAGGATAATAAAAGTTTTTGAAACATTTGAAATCACAACCCAAATTCTTTAAAAGTCCAACTTCTTTCTTTAAAAATTTGGCAACACCCATTTTTGTAAAAACTGGCCCAAAGGCGGAAAATAATCACATCACAAATATACGACGCCGTAGCGAAGAAATAAAAGATAATAGGAAGGAAACTGTATATAAAAGTCAACAAATCCACAAATAATATACAATATCGTCCTCACCAAGTCTCTAAGTCAACAACATAATAGTAGATGGAGAGTACAAAATACAACGAATGTATAATATGAAATACAGATAATCATCAAAACCCACCTAAGCAAAATAGTACACTATGAGCCGATGCGGTATCTGTAGCAAGAGATGATAGATGAATAGCCTGCCTCGACTACTCTGGAGAAACACCCTGCAAAACAACTGTGGCACAACGGGGGTGAGTTGCCAACTCGTGAATAGTAGATAACATATGCAGGTAATCGTAGGTATGTACTACAACATGAATCTAAGATATGCAATTTACAGTAATAACAGGTCATGTGCATGCAGAATAATGGAAAGTACACTAGCAGGTACAATCAATATGTGAAGCAATAATAACATGACAATAGTATGCAATAATCATGCAATAGAGATATGAGAATGTAGATATGCAGCTATCATGAAGGGTACACTAACAGGCACTCCTAATAGATGAAACAGTGCATAAGTAGATAAGTATGAGGTATGGAGTGAAATATGTCATTCCCATGGAATCCTGACATCGTAGTAGGATCACAATCCATCAAGACACTCAAATTCCAATTCCTCAAATCAGCCCCCAAATTGGGCTCTCACATCATATAAATCTCACATCTCCTCAATGTACAATATCGAATAATCTCCTATATCCCGAATGTACAAATCAGCAATCTCATATGTATCCGGTATCCAATCTCAATGAATCACCTAATATCCCAACTCAAATCTCAAGTAAGATTCCAGCATCCTAAATATATATTTGCAGAAATAAATATGATGGGGTCAATACACATATATTAGCGTCCCACTCCACTAATATTGGTGTAAGGGTATATATAACAACGGCTAAATCCCATGTTATATATACAAAGGTGTTAAAAGAAATATCATGAAAACAATGTGCCAAGCATCGACACAGAAATCTTGATCTATCAGATGCCGTCACCAAGACTAGCATCCTGATAGGTACGTATCATACGCTATCCCGGAAAGCACGAGTGCTTAGCTCTGACCCCCGCCTTCCCACGTATCCATACGTACATGACTCCCAACAGTATCTTCATGATCCCCGCCGAGTCATTGGGACTGTCACCGGATGGTATGGCTCCCCTGCCGGGCTCATCGGCGTGGTACATCGACATTCCTTTCTTGCCCCGGGGTACCTCCGGGGCCCGCCATGTACTCTCTACGGCCTCGACGCCTCCTCGTAGGGGTATATATATATATATATATCAGAGCCGATAAAACTTATGGTGGATGCGCAAATATCATATCAAGAAAACCGGGGTTTTCAATGTATGCATAATTTCATGAACTCCCGCGGTTCCCAAATCCAGAAAACATCATGTAAAATCCAAATATCAATGCGCAAATCCATGAATAGAATATATGCGACATAAACTGAAATGCGAGCATATAAAAGGAAAACTGCTAAGTAACATCAGTAAAGGTAAATATGTAACCGCAACTGAATATATGTGTAACATACACGTGTAGCAATGTATAGGTATCTACCTATAAGAATTGATGAAGTATACCCCCTGGGTATAAGTGGAATATGTGAGTAAGGTATATCTGTAGCTAAAACCAAATGTATGCGAGATCAACAAGGTATAGCTAAGTATAGGTGTCTAGCTATAAGTAAAGGATGTAGTATACCCCTCTGGGTATAGGTAGAAGATGCAGTATACCCCCCTGGGTATAAGTAAAATATGAGCAAGGTATCTATGTAGCTAAATGTCAAATGTGATAAGTAATATAATGTCTATAATGGTTTGTGTGTGACATGGCAATTATTGACGGTGTGTGTGTAGCATACAATCTGTGCTCGTGCAACATGAACCGTCAATAATATGTGCAGTGTCCTACGGCTACTAGTCACAGTACAACTATATCTAAGTAAATAGGGTAAAGGAGCATTTCTAACAATGACGTAGAATATGCGACAAGTATTTGAATTCTAACCCAGACGCATAACGCCATGCGGGCGATTCCCCTGTAGATGTTAAATCTACTCACCTACGCTCCAAGCTAGGTGAATCCTACCACCTGTTTCTCCCTGTAGCAGTGTCCGTAGTCCCCGCCTACAAACCTGAAAATTAGACAAGGAAAACATATATATAAGCAAATATATCGCAAAACGCGATATCGACACTAAACGAGAAACCCGCGTCGCGAACTAAGCACGCGTGTGCACGATACGCTGAAACGTGTGTATACGCGTCTAAAAGTACCGCGGCACGCCGTGACACCCTAGATCGTAGAACCCACTCACGTATCGCGCATATCGTGCAAACACAACGAACAAGAAAAATGATATATTGTCCCAGATTTTCCTACATGTCAAATCTTACAAAACTATACATGCCAAAACACTAGATAACACTGCAGAGAACCATAGGAAAAACCCCAACACCCCGGCCCCTAACCTGGCCGCAATTTGCGGCCAATCCTATTATCTGCGGCCATGGTGAAGCTTTTGGGGCTCGTGTTCTGGTGGTGTGTTCTAGACCTAGTATGCATGCCCCAGTTTTCTCAATTTTATCCTGAAGGGTCTGGGTCAATAGCAGATCACAGAATGCCACAATGTCGCTTAAAAACGCTAATTTTGCACAAAAAGAAAACCCTATGGTATTTTAGTGAAACCTGGGTTAATTTCCAGTTGGGGTGACCCTAATAACACTAAAATAGGTTAGGTTAACTAACACAATCACCACTTAACCAACATTCCATATAATCACCTTAATTAGCACAAAAGTTAACTATTTAACACTAATCGAAACTAAACCTACACAAGTTAAGCAATAAGGGGAATTGGGTTCAGAAAATATACCCTAAAGGGTCCTAGGAAGCAGGAGAAGGAGCGTATGGGGGAGGAAGAGCTGCTGCAAGGAGCTGGAGCTCCTGCTGCTGTTGTTTGCTAATGCTGATGCTGCTGATGGCTGCTGCTGATGTTGCTGATGCTGATGCTGCTGATGGCTGCTGCTGATGTTGCTGTTGTGGCTGCTGAAGCTGCTTGCTTCAGGTGCTGGTGTGTGTATGTGTGAGAATGAGAGAAAGAGAAAATGAGAGGAGAATGAGAGAAACAAAGCCAAGACCCCCCCTCTCTCCCCTCATAAATGAGGCATGGCTCACACCATGTAGCCCATGCTTTCTCTCTCTCTCAAGGTCAACAAAGAAAGTCAAATTTAAATCCTTTTTCATTTTTAACAACCATGCACACTTAAAAACCCATAACACTTAAACAATTATTAAAACTAGCCTAAAGAAAAATGGTTAGCTCACCATGATTGCTAATCATGGTTAACCTCCAAATTAGCACCATAGTTATCATGCACAAGTGTGTGCAAGCCTAGAAAAAATCTAATAAAATATTCATTAAATAGGATAAAATAATTGAAAATCAATTGGGTAAACTTTTTATTAAAAACTAAATTTTAAAATATAATTAGCCACAAAACACATTCTAAGGTGTTACAATCTCCCCCCTTAAAAGAAATTCGTCCCCGAATTTTAAAAATATACTGCTACGCATACCTTCAAAGAGAAGATTACAACGCTCAATCTCGATTGCAGCCTCCCAAGTGATTACCTCCCCATACGGCTACGTCCAAGAAAGCCCTTCACAGATGGCAAGACCCTTGATCGACGTTTCTCCACCTGCCGGGCCATTAACACAAATGGCTGCCGGTGAGCGAAACGATCGCGTCCAAGCCAAATGGTCTGGTGCCAAATCATGTAAAAAAGGTCATGAAGGTAATTGTAAGGCATCATCACAAGGAATACGGGGTGAAAACTTAATAATCTGGGCGGAAGTGCCAAATTAAAGGCAACGAAACTAACTCGTTTATAGGATCTCGAAAGGACCTACAATTCTGGGATAAGCTTCCCAAAACTCAACACGTCATCTATCGAAAAAATCCGCAGGAATACATGATTTGCCATTGCGCACTTAAGTCTACGACCAACACAGTCGGCATAAGACCTCTATTTGCACTGGCTACTCTCATCCTGACCTGAATCAACTGGATCATCTCCGAAGTCTCTAGACTAGCTGGGGTCCAAAATCCTACTTACGCAGAGTCAGAAAAACAACAAACTGGTGATCGACACGACCTAACCCCTAAACCTAAAGGTTGCCAATTGGAGTGTCTCCTGATAACAGCTATCGAAGGAGAACCCTAACAATGGCGAGTGACGATCCCAACTGCTGACAACAATTAACACAAACGCACAACTTAACAAAGAACAACTGAGCAAACTGAGTATAACCGGACGACAAGAATCCGAATGGAGTCAAACCCTGACTAACCCTGGGTAGACACCTTAACGAAATTCATGGAGATCTACTCCCACTCCTACTTCGGAACGGTTAAAGGTTGCAACTCTCCAGCCGGCCTCAGATGCTCGACCCAAGCACATAACAAGACAAACACTTTGAAACGAAACCTGAAACTTCTCTTTACATCCCTGCCCACCCGTAACTATCTCACAAGTCACGTCAATATTGGTGGAACTTGAATGAATACAGAGAGTTGACTGATGTGCTTGCTCTAGGATTTCACGTCTCTACCCGATAATATCAGGTACATAACGCGTCCCTAACTTAGCACACCATTACCACAAATCAAGGACTCTGAATCATTACCCAGCCGAGTATGCTTAAGTATATCTGACGAACGAGCATCGGCGGGCAGTGTCTCGCGAAAGCGATTAAAGAAAAGTGGTCGGGCGCGGACATGAGCAAGATGTCCCCTCAGTAGAGACGAACTTAAGCTATACTCAGCGATCGCACAAGAACTGTAAATCTGCAGAAGACTATAACAACAATCAAAATCCGCTGCAGGAAGATGCATATTAAGCTCTGGTGGTCCGTGAAAATCTGACACGACTCTTGAACAAGTAGTGTCTCCAAATCTCCAACGCAAAACCACCGCGGCCATCTCCAGATCATGAGTGGAATATCCTTCTCGTACTTCCTCCAAATGTAGGAAAGCAAAAGTGATAACTCTATAGTGTCACCTCAGTACACACTTGAGCCCACTCAAGAAACATTACAGTTAAACAACAAGGTTGTCCGAACCAGAAAGCAAAGAAAGAACTGGTGCAGTTGTTAATAGAATCTTCAACTGCCGAAACTCTGCACACATGCCTCAGTCCAAAGAAAAGAAACCTCCCTTCCGGTCCATTCAGTCGACGGTGCAGCACTACTCTAGCAATCCTGTACGAAACAGCGGTAAGAACCTACTAAGCCCAAAAATCTGCGGACCTCCGTCCTGCACACAAGTCTGGACCTAAGCTGTACGGCCACGATCTCCCTCGGGACCATACAAAACCGTCTCCCGTGACAACAAGACCTAGGAGTCAACACAAACAAGCCTGAAGAAACACTCCGAGAATCTAGCAACCGCTGGGGCTCTCCCAGTATCTGCATAACAAATCCTCAAGTGCTGCTCATGTTCCTCAAGACACATTAAATAGACCAGAATGTCGTAAATAACACAACAATAACTGGTCGAGGAACGGCCTGAAGAAATCCGGTTCATCATATCTACGAATGCTGTTAGGGCATCAGTGAATCCAATGACTCACTAATACACACAAAGCCGTAGCACGCATAAGGCAGTCTTCGGAATGCCATCACTCCGAACCGCAATAATGATGACCTGATCCCAAACAAACTTAAAAAATGTCTCGCACTCTGGAGCTGATCGAAGAAATCGTCAACGCGAGGTGAAGGATACCTATCCGCACCGTAAGCCGGTTCAATTAACGATCCGTCGATGCACAACCCTAAACTGCCGTCTTTTTCCGTAACAATAGAAATAGGAGCTTCCTAATGCGAAACACACAGACGCACAAAACTCCCCAATTACAACTCTGCAGCTGATTCTTTAGCTCCCTAAACTTCGCCGGCTCATCTGGAACGACGTCGGAAAACCCTTGCATGATAGGAACACCGATCCAACAAACCCACTGTGGCTTCGGTATCACAAATGAACGCCAAGAATCCACGGCATCTCCTCAAGAGCCGACTAGCGAAAAAGGCTGAATTCAAGCTGTGAGAGGCGGCACAACTATCTACCTGCACAACAAGAACTGACTCGCCGGGGAAAATAAAACCTGACTGTTTCCTCACGGTAGTCCACAGACGCCTAGCACGTAGTTAACCAGTCCATGCCCAGGAGAACGTCAAATCCAACATTTCTATAAGGATCAAAACGACGGACAAATCTCTATCTCCTATCCGGTTGGCACACAACTGATATACGTGTCGCGCAACAAAAGAATCGCTGACAGAAGTTAACACAACAAACAGCTAATCTACATAACACTACTCCCGTCCCAACCACGGCACAAGTGTGAAAAACAACAGACACATCAAAAGAACATGCGAATTAAGGATACCTGAAAACTCTGCATTGGACGCCTGCGCGTCCCGATGAGTAGAAGCAAACTCCTGTGTCTGCCCTCTACCCTCAACTGGCTGAACTCCTCTAGTAGACTGAGCCCTCTGAGCGAACCTTCCACGTCAACGGCCTCTCTGAATACGATCCTGACGCCGTGCTGAGGAACAATCCCTGACGAAGTGCTGAAGGCTTCCGCATCAAAAACATCCACGCGCTGACTGCTGACCATCCTGGGGATGAGAGTTGAACGACTGTCCTCGTCCTAAGCCTCTGCTACTCCCGTGACGGCCACGAAATCTGTCTCGATGACCAAACCTCTGTCTCTGGGCTGGTACACTGGTACGAGTCCTCCACTGTCCTGGAACTCTCAGAGTCTCTGGAATATGCGCCTCGTCCACTGGGGCTGCAACCACTGGTGCTATGTAGGTGACGGACTGATGCATGCTAATCCCAAGGAACAACTGAGTAACAGGGGTGACAACCTCCTGTCGTAGCTCCCGAACGACATCAACCAAAGAACTCATAGTCTGGCGGAAGTACTGCATCTCTGCCACAAGCCTATCGATACTATATGTCGAAGGCTGATCCGTCTGCACCTGTGCAACTAGAGTGCCATCCTGGTCAGTGCTCGTCTTACCCGAGCCAACTCTGATCTCGGCCCTCGCTGCATCACTCTGAGTCCCTATAGTCATCGGCGGCAAGGCTATAAATAAAGATGAGATTCGATAAGGATACGGAAATCGAATCACAAGGATATGAATCATCAAGGAAGGAATTCAAGCAATTTGTACTTAGGTCACTTAAGGCGAAGTACCGCATCGTGGGTATGCTGCAGACATATACACTCTACGTTACCCTGCCTAAGTTACCTACTCCATCATACCAAGGTCATCCTACACTCCGAAAGGTAAAACCTAGCGCTCTGATACCAACTTTGTCACGACCCGAAATTGGCACGTGACGGCCCTAATACTACGCAACGCCTAAAGACGTAACGCAGTAAAAGAAAGCCAAAACCCAGAAATCTAAACTATGAAAATACGGAAAGGATAATGAAAGTTTTTGAAATATTTGAAATTACAACCCAAATTCTTTAAAAGTCCAACTTCTTTCTTTAAAAATTTGGCAACACCCCTTTTTGTAAAAACTGGCCCAAAGGCGGAAAACAATCACATCACAAATATACGACGCCGTAGCGAAGAAATAAAAGATAATAGGAAGGAAACTGTATATAAAAGACAACAAATCCACAAATAATATATAATATCGTCCTCACCAAGTCTCTAAGTCAACAACATAATAGTAGATGGAGAGTACAAAATACAACGAATCTACAATATGAAATACAGATAATCATCAAAACCCACCTAAGCAAAATAGTACACTGTGAGCCGATGCGGTATCTGTAGCAAAAGATGATAGATGAATAGTCTGCCTCGATTACTCTGGGGAAACATCCTGCAAAACAGCTGTGGCATAACGGGGGTGAGTTGCCAACTCTTGAATAGTAGATAACATATGCAGGTAGTCGCAGGTATGTACGTACAGCATGAATCTAAGATATGCAATTTACAGTAATAACAGGTCATGTGCATGCAGAATAATGGAAAGTACACTAACAGGTACAATCAATATGTGAAGCAATAATAACATGACAATAGTATGCAATAATCATGCAATAGGGATATGAGAATGTAGATATGCAGCAATCATGAAGGGTACACTAACAGGTACTCCTAATACATGGAACAGTGCATAAGTAGATAAGTATGAGGTATGGAGTGAAATATGTCATTCCCACGGAATCCTGACATCGTGGTAAGATCACAATCCATCAAGACACTCAAATCCCAATTCCTCAAATCAGCCCCCAAATTGGGCTTTCACATCATATAAGTCTCACATCTCCTCAATGTACAATATCGAATAATCTCCTATATCCCGAATGTACAAATCGGCAATCTCATATGTATCCAGTATCAAATCTCAATGAATCACCTAATATCCCAACTCAAATCTCAAGTAAGATTCTAGCATCCTAAATATATATTTGCAGAAATAAATATGATGGGGTCAATACACATATATTAGCGTCCCACTCCACTAATATTGGTGTAAGGGTATATATAACAACGGCTAAATCCCTTGTTATATATACAAAGGTGTTAAAAGAAATATCATGAAAACAATGTACCAAGCATCGACACAGAAATCCTGATCTATCAGATGCCGTCACTAAGACTAGCATCCTGATAGGTACGTATCATACGCTATCCCGGAAAGCACGAGTGCCTAGCTCTGACCCTCGCCTTCCCACGTATCCATACGTACATGACTCCCAACGGTATCTCCATGATCCCCGCCGAGTCATTGGTACTGTCACCGGATGGTATGGCTCCCCTGCCGGGCTCATCGGCGTGGTACATCGACATCCCTTTCTTGCCCTGGGGTACCTCCGGGCCCCACCATGTACCCTCTACGGCCTCGACGCCTCCTCGTAGGGGTGTATATATATATCAGCACCGATAAAACTCATGGTCGATGCGCAAATATCATATCAAGGAAACCGGATTTTTCAATGTATGCATAATTTCATGAACTCCCGCGGTTCCCAAATCCAGAAAACATCATGTAAAATCCAAATATCAATGCGCAAATCCATGAATAGAATATATGCGACATAAACTGAAATGCGAGCATATAAAAGGAAAACTGCTAAGTAACATCAGTAAAGATAAATATGTAACTGCAACTGAATATATGTGTAACATACAGGTGTAGCAATGTATAGGTATCTACCTATAAGAACTGATGAAGTATACCCCCTGGGTATAAGTGGAATATGTGAGTAAGGTATATCTGTAGCTAAAACCAAATGTATGCGAGATCATTAAGGTATAGCTAAGTATAGGTGCCTAGTTATAAATAAAGGATGTAGTATACCCCCCTGGGTATAGGTAGAAGATACAGTATACCCTCCCTGGGTATAAGTAAAATATGAGCAAGGTATCTATGTAGCTAAATGTCAAATGTGATAAGTAATATAATGTCTATAATAGTTTGTGTGTGACATGGCAATTATTGACGGTGTATGTAGCATACAATCCGTGCTCGTGCAACATGATCCGTCAATAATATGTGCAGTGTCCTACGGCTACTAATCACAGTACAACTATATCTAAGTAAATAGGGTAAATGCGCATTTCTAACAATGACGTAGAATATGCGACAAGTATTTGAATTCTAGCCCAGACGCATAGCGCCATGCGGGCGATTCCCCTGAAGATGTTAAATCTACTCACCTACGCTCCAAGCTAGGTGAATCCTACCATCTGTTTCTCCCTGTAGCAGTGTCCGTAGTCCCCGCCTGCAAACCTGAAAATTAGACAAGGAAAACATATATATAAGCAAATATCTCGCAAAACGCGATATCGACACTAAACGAGAAACCCGCGTCGCGAACTAAACGCGTGTGTGCACGATACGCTGAAACGTGTGTATACGCGTCTAAAACTACCGCGGCACGCCACGGCACGCTAGATCGCAGAACCCACTCACGTATCGCGCGTATCGTGCAAACACAACGAACACGAAAAACGATATATTGTCCCAGATTTTCCTACAGGTCAAATCTTACAAAACTATACATGCCAAAACACTAGATAACACTGCAGAGAACCATAGGAAAAACCCCAACACCCCAGCCCCTAACCTGGCCGCAATTTGCGGCCAATTCTATTAAATCTGCGGCCATGGTGAAGCTTTTGGGGCTCGTGTTCTGGCGGTGTGTTCTAGACCTAGTGTGCATGCCCCAGTTTTCTCAATTTTATCCTGAAGGGTCTGGGTCAATAGCAGATCACAGAATGCCACAATGTCGCTTAAAAACGCTAATTTTGCACAAAAAGCAAACCCTATGGTATTTTAGTGAAATCTGGGTTAAATCCCAGTTGGGGTGACCCTAATAACACTAAAATAGGTTAGGTTAACTAACACAATCACCACTTAATCAACATTCCACATAATCACCTTAATTAGCACAAAAGTTAACTATTTAACACTAATCGAAACTAAACCTACACAAGTTAAGCAATAAGGGAAATTGGGTTCAGAAAATATACCCTAAAGGGTCCTAGGAAGCAGGAGGAGTGTATGGGGGAGGAAGAGCTGCTGCAAGTAGCTGGAGCTCCTGCTGCTGCTGTTTGCTGATGCTGCTGATGGCTGTTGCTGATGTTACTGTTGTGGCTGCTGAAGCTGCTTGCTTCAGGTGCTGGTGTGTGTGTGTGTGAGAATGAGAGAAAGAGAAAATGAGAGGAGAATGAGAGAAACAAAGCCAAGACCCCCCCTCTCTCCTCATAAATGAGGCATGGCTCACACCATGTAGCCCATGCTTTCTCTCTCTCTCAAGGTCAACAAAAAAAGTCAAATTTAAATCCTTTTTCATTTTTAACAACCATGCACAGTTAAAAACCCATAACACTTAAACAATTATTAAAACTAGCCTAAAGAAAAATGGTTAGCTCACCATGATTGCTAATCATGGTTAACCTCCAAATTAGCACCCTAGTTATCATGTACAAGTGTGTGCAAGCCTAGAAAAAATTTAATAAAATATTCATTAAATAGGATAAAATAATTGAAAATCAATTGGGTAAACTTTTTATTAAAAACTATATTTTAAAATACAATTAGCCACAAAACACATTCTAAGGTGTTACAGCCGAGCTCCCTGAAGGACTGTTGGCCCCCGCGCTTGGCATAGGCCATGGGGCTCCCTGAGCTCCGGGCTGGCCGTCCACTGAAACAAGCATGATCTGACCGATGGTCAGGTCGGCGGGAGGGTGATGCTGCTCCTGCTCGCGGTCGGCCTGCCGTTTGTTCCTCAGGTAGGCGGCGAGGTGCCCAGACCGGATGAGCTCTTCGATGTAGTCCCTCAGTTGTTTGCAGTCCTCCGTGGCGTAGCCCAGTACCCGGTGGAAAGCGCAGTAGGGGCCCCGGGTTCGCTTTGCGGCCTGACGTGGGATCGGAGGGTACTTGAAGAACCCCTCGTTCTGGGCCTCCTCCAGCAACACTGCGATGGAGACGTTGAGGGGGTATACTCTTAGAACTTCGGGTGGTAGGGCTGCTGACGCTCCGGCCTCTCCTCCCGAGCCCTCTTCTTCTGGTCGGACCGTTCTGCCCGGGGGAGGTTAGCATTCACCTCAGATTCCAGCTGAACCTTGCACTCGGTCCACACCTTGACCTCGGCCATGGTCTTAGGTTGCGCCAACGCAAAGGAGCGTAACCATTCCTTGTGCCTCAGACCAGATCTAAGCGCCATGATGACGGTTTCGTCCCGGTGCTCGGGCACCTCGAGAAGGGCGTTGTAGAAACGGGTAATGTAGGCCTTGAATGTTTCCTTGTCCCCACTCTTAACCGTGAAGAAGTAGTCGACCGTGCGCTTCTGCCGACGGTTCCCCATAAAATGGTCGAGGAACTGGGTAGCTAGCTCGTCAAAGGTCAAAATTGAGCGAGGCTCGAGCCCCCGGAACCAGTCTCGACCTGCGCGGATAAGGGTGGCCGGAAAGGCTCTGCACTGGGCGGCGTCGGAGTGATCTTGGAAGCTCATCCTCGCTGTGAAAGCATCCAGATGGTCCTTCGGGTCGGTTTTCCCGTCGAACAGAGAGACCTTTGGGGGCTTATTGCGCGAGGAGACGTGGATGGCGAGCAATTCCTCAGTGAACGGCTTTGTGAGGCATACTTAGCCCCGTCGCTCGAGAGGTGAGCCTCCCGGCACATGCTCTCAATTTTCTTCTCGAGGGCGTCGAGCCGACCGTGGTATCCCGAGGAGTCAGCGCCTTAGGATCCCTCGCCTTCGCTGCGGGTGACCTGCGTCTGGGAGCGGCCTTGACTCCTCTCGATGAGGTGCTCAGATCCCGAGGCGAGGTGGCTCTGGAACTGCCGAGGTGAACCCCTTCTGTGCGGCCCCGCCGAGTGTGGTAGTGTCGACCACGCCTGTGGAGAGGCGAGGTGACTGACATATCCTCAGGGGGATAAGGATCGCATGGAGGCTCGGGGAGGGGCGCCCTGGCGGCGGACCTTGGTGTGGAGCCGTGGGGCGTCCAGCGGGCCTCATGGGGCACCGGCTCGAGAGATCGGTGGCCAGGGGTCGTTGCCTGCTGGTGGTCAGCCGTCCAGATGGGGGCGGATCCTTCTGGAGGCGGTGGAGCGGCGATCTGGGGCCCGGGTCCGGCCATTTGGACGCGGACGAGGGCCTCCATGAGGGATTGCAGCCGATCTATCCGGCCTGCGAGGGCGTTGATGATGGTCATCGGAGGAGGCTCATCCCCGCCTTCGGTGAGTGGAAGGCGACGGCTGGTACCGGGATCCTCAGGGTGGCTGCTCGCCATTTGGGCGGAGATCGGAATGCCAACTTTGTGTCTTGGGGAGTTTGTTCCCACAGACGGCGCCAACTGATGGAGGTCCTTTTCGGATCTCCGTCAGATGTTGTCTTCTGCTGATCTTCTGGCGGACTTAGATGGTTACCTTCTATTGCATGTGGGTCTCAATGGGTTTTGGTGGAAGAGGTGGTATGAGGAGTTTAGTGCCGAGTACCTGCAAAGAAGTCCCGGGGTGGTTTGGTACCACTAAGGACCCTCCGACGATCAATTTAGTGATGAGATCCGAGCAGAGTAACGGCTTAAAAGAGTAAAGAATGGCTTACTTGACCCCTCTGTGATGGGGGTTTATATAACGGTGGTAGCACGCAGCAGCAGGCGTGAGAATCTTGCCGGCAGTTACGCTCCCGACATCACGCCCGCGTGGAGAGCGGATCGCCCATTAATAGGGATCGTGATGGCGTGGAACGTGGGATGTTGCTGGCGTAGAATCTGCACATGGCGAGATTCGCGGAGCGGAGGTTATGCCTGTGAGTGGTGGATTGGTCGGAGGGCCGAGGAAGACGGCCTCGGCGGGAGCTCGGGGGCAAGCGAGGAGGCCGAGGAGTCTTGGTCCTGTGGCAGCTCGGAGCGAGCTGAGGGACTGAGGAGGCTAATGTCACGACCCGAAAGTACGGAACGTGACCGGCACTTAGATTACGAAGCATCTAGAGGCGCAACGTAACCTAAGTAAGCCGAAGCCCGGAAATCTAAACCATAAAAAGAAGAAGAAGTAAAGGAAAACATGAAGAAAACAAGTTTAAAAGCAACATCCAATTTCTCAAAAATTTCGGCAGAGTCTCCTTTGTAAAAACTGGCCCCAAACGGGTACAAACAAGAATGAATACATATAAACAATAAAAAGCATCCCCAACGGGAGCTAGCTCTACGCCAAAAGGCGGAAACAACCACACCAATGCACAAAAGTATACAACGCCAAAGGGCGAGGCTCAAAACTCAAAAGAAAACAAAACCACCAGATATCATAATAATACAAGCGCGACTCTAAGGTCGAAATAAATAACTGGTCCAGTAACTATCAAGTAATACAAGTTTGGTTGATGGAGCTTTCTAGATACAAATGAAATAATAAAAGTACAATGGCGGTCCAGATACAAATGAACCAACCTACCGTGCAAATCACCCTGAATGGATAGATGTGCCAGCAAGCTGCCAGGGAAACTTGTACATCGAACCTGTAATAAAATTTGGCACAACGGGGGTGAGTTGCCAACTCGTGAGTAGAAGATATCTGTGAAAAGAAATCGAAATGCACGACGCTATCCTAGGTCATAATAATATAATAATATACTGCTAGTCATCAAGTAAAGGTAGGATAATAAGCAACGTGTAAGTGCAAATGCTCCGTGCTCGAGTCAGTGCCTCATATAGTACTAAGCCATGTGAATGAGTATGCATGCACCATGAATGTAAAATAACCAATCCTGAAATCTAGATATATCTGTATAAGAAATCTTTAGCTTTTATCATAGTAAAATGTGTATAGAAATATGAAATATCAACGATGAAATCCATAGAAATCCGTGTCAAGCATCGACACAAAACATGTAAATCTCAAGTCTCAATACCTCATAGTCTCAATATCTCGGGCTCCGTCAGTCCGGATCGGCCCATATCATCAAATCTCACGACAACAGTCGGTATCATCCGGATATCCGCCGCTCCAGACATCACCGGTAGGTAGTCTTCCCCTGCCAGGCCCATCGTCTACAACTGGATCTTCTTGCCCCGGGGTACCATACCGGGCCCACCATGTACCCGAGACGGTTCATCCACTCCTCGAATCAGGTCTCGAAATCCAACAGAAAACATGAAATCTCATGGTGGACGACACATACATCACGAGAAAACCGCATCTTATGTTTTAAAAAGAGAGGAGGAGAGAGAGAGAAGTTTTTATATATTCTTGCGGTTTTCTCCAAAAATCAAGAAATCTCATAGAAATCCAAAATCCTAAAATCATGAGTAAGTATATGATAAGTGTTGGCATATGCCCCATAATACTGCATGATAACATGAAAATGTGAATGCATGAAATGTCTAAGTAATAAATACCATGTCTATACTAACACCAGAGAGTAATCACAATATTATATCGATCTAGCTGTTAGCTGATTCTATCAATAAAAGATAATATGATCTAAAGTGTACGTGATATAGCAATTACCGATGATGATGTGTGTGAGCCGGCAAATAAGTGTGCGTGGAATATGCGCATCATCGGTAATAGTGCTGGTGTCCTAACAGGCAGAGTTTTATACTGATATAGAAATATATGTATGAACACGAAACATTATGATTACGGTATGAATGTAAAGACGGATGTGTAATAACCACTCATCTGCGATATACAAGTACAACTACCACTATATGACTCGAACCTAAACTAGTGTCCATCTAACCTCCTAAGGAACTAAACCTAAGAAACTAGTCGATAAGAAATAGGAGTACACCTAAAGTCTGAATCCATATCTCTAATAGTCGGCGATCCAGCCTCAATAGCGTCACGTACGTAGTACGGCTTCCTCGAATCAAGAGTGCGGATCAATCATCATATCTATGCCTCGTACGGTAAAGTCCATCGTACGGCATCCCAATATCGGGGTACGGGTCAAGTATCACCTACGTATCTCATCGTTCGTATAATATTATCATTAACTCATATCAAGATCAAGGTGCTATACTGTAATTGCATACATCAATCATATATCATTGCCAACATAAATATACATCGTTAATTTATCCTCATAAATATTATGTATATGCATCATATTGTGATTAAGTCACACTTAAATCATATCGTAATCATGTCACACCTATATGATATCGTAATCAAGTTACACATATATATCATATCAAAATCAAGTCAGACCTATATGATGTCGTAATCAGGTCACACATATATCATATCAGAATTTCAGGCACAGGTTACGGTCCGGGTTCTATTTAGAGTCCCATATACTTCAATATCATCACCATCCTTTATTATTGTTCTTGCATACAAATCCAGTATCTCATTTTCTAATGATCCGCTAATATCATAACACGACTGTATAGCCAAGAATCACGGCATCAGCCCAGTTATATTGTTTCATCCCCGTGTATCATATCATATCCTTGTATCACATATACGTATTGTGTATATATATATATACCTTCACCTAGTCCTATATATATATATATACACATACACGTATACACCACGTCGAGTCTCAGTGTGTGCGTGTGTGTGTATCTACCTGAAACCTACGGATCTCTTCCAAGGTATTCATCCTCTGGTATGGTCTTTCTAATCAGTCCAGTCCAACCTAGGGTCATTACTAGGGTCCTACGCATCAAGAATCTAAGGTCACGTCTGGCTTTCTAATGACAATAAGTACTATCCCTATTCTACGTTTGCGGGGGTGCTAAACGCCATCCACCCGACTTCCCCCCGTAGATATACATCTACTCACCTGGTCCTTGTCTGCCGAAGACGATGTCTCCTTCCTCTTCTTCCTTGTCCGAAGTCCACGCGAGGGGTACCTATACGCAAACATGTATAATATCGTAAACTGAATCACGGACAAAAATCAAAACGACGCACGAAACGCGCATAGGTTAAAACCTATGTCCCCCTCATGCAAAAAGACCAAATATCGCTCGATATCGGCGTTCAAACGCCGATTGATCGAGATAGACATCAACAAACAACTTGTAGTTTAAAAACTCGTTACTTATAATATAAAACATGATTTAATCCATCAAAACCCTAAAAATCAATCAAATCGTCCGATTTCGAAAAGCCCGAAAACGCCAATTTACCATTTTACTTTAAAACTTGACATTAAAATCAAACTAATGGTCATAAAACTCATTAAAAAGCATAACTAGATTATACAACCCATTACTATATTTTTAACGCCCCAATTGTATTAATTGGAAAATTCTAGTTTGCAAACTTGCCCGATTTCGATACTTTTAAGCACAATTTCACAATATCACAACTAAACTTGATTTTGCATGAATTAATGTATTAAACTACAATTCATGATGATAATAATATAATGAAATCATAAATTAGATTTTAATTCTCATTTATTTAAGAATTTCCAAAAACTAGTTAGCAAAAATAGCATTTTTATTAGTATTCTTCAATTATCAAAAGAAACTAGTAACCAAATTAATTTTTTATTCCACTAACAAGTTAATATCCTTACTAAAACCATAATATAGTGTTACAAACATTAATTAGAATTTTATCTCCCCAATATATACAATATATAGAAATCTAGTTTGCAAATTTACTAAATTTAAACAATTGAATGAACAAATTACAATATATCAACCATGCATGATTTTTTTCCCATTTCTAAAAATGTTAAACTAGTTATAATAACCCCACTTAATTAGTAAAAATCCTAACTTGATTTTACAAATCCTAACTTGAATTTTCAAACTTGTAGATAGAATTTATTTATTAAATCTAATTATGCTTAAATGAAACATCTAATAACAATAAATCAAAAGAATAAGATTTATACCTCCACAACATGCAATCCAAACATAAAAATAAGCCTCCAAAATGAATGCTTTCCATCTCCAAAATCCATGTAAAGATGAGCAAAGAATAGATGGTAGGAATTTATTAGGATTTTGTTGATTTTTTGTGGAATTTTTGATGAATTTTTGATGGTTTTTGTCAAGAGAGGAAAATGGGGGGGCTGCCAAGGGAAGGAGGGCCGGCCACCATTAGGAGGTGAGAGAGGGAAAGAAAAGAGTGAAGAATCATGTAGAAATTTCCCCCAAAATATCACCTCATTATGTCTTTTCATGATTTTATTTAATTTCTTTCATTTCTAATCTAAATAAACCAAAGAAATGTCTTGAATCATGGAAAAATTTGTAAATAAATTTTGCATGATACACACTAGATTCTAATATGCAATGGTTCATTTTTGCAAATTAAACCCATTCAAATTTGTAATTTACACTAATTTAGTGTATAAATAAAGCTTATGTTAATATTTAAAATAATTAATTTAGGAAAAATATTTAATTAAACTAAAAATTTATAAGTGACTAAATAAACACCATTTACTAGTAATAACATAATTAAAATAGGTATTTTTAAATTTATAGTGAAAAATAATTACGGTTTAGTTTTACGAAAAATACGTTTTATTTTACCGAAAATTATAAAATTCACTTAAACGATTTTATTTATTTATTTATTTATATTTAAAACGTTACAGCTAACTTGCCGGGAGCCCTGAGGAGGACCAGCTTGTGCTTGCAGGTCGGGCGTAGGGTGGCCTGGTCAGCCCCGTGGGCCCTTTCTTTTGAGTCTTGGGATGCGTCATCTGCCACGTGTCTTGATCCTGGAGATTGCCAATATTGAGCATCATCAAACACCGTAACCCATTTATATTAGACAACACTTCCAATTTAATTTTGACTTGATGTACTTGCTAAAAAATGACACCTGGTTCTAATAATTCTAGAAATTCTGCTACAAGAGAATCAAAGATGACTCTAGCACATGTTAGTAAATTGGAATATTTAAATAAAATAAGAGCATTTGAAACTGGAATCATTTTATTAAAATTAGAACAAAACTGTCACGCCCCGCTTTCCAAAATACGGAATACGAAGGGTGGCAAGGCCAGACATACTCCTACGGTCGAGGAAATATCATGCCATAGTCACACTTCGGTTTCTAGCATTATGTGGCGATCAGTAATCAATACACAGGTAATGAGAAATGCAGTCACTAAATCTATCAAAACAGATATAAAACTAACCAGATGGAGTCAAAGGAAAGATAGCGCTGGCGTCCCTGATCTAGGTGTGCGTAATATTCTCGAGGTACGACAAATCATGATCCGAGCTAAGTCCACTTCTCGCTCTGAGCATGTATACTCAGGTCGTCAGAGCGACACAATAGCAATATATATAAATACATATGTAAACACGTGCAATGATGATGAATATGAAACAGTAATGTGGAGTGATGACATGAGCATGAAGTAACCGGTGCAGGTAAACAATAAAGCAGATACATCGAATCAGTAATCAATACATGTCCATGTTATTAAACCTATCCGTCTCTAAGTCTCACTATCCGGGTCGCTAAACCTATCGTTAGTCTAAGTGTGAGCGTCAACCACCGCAGGAGTATCCCCAACCTAAGGGTAGGCCCCAGGGGCAGGGGAACACGGGCCCGAATCACGCTCGCTAATAATCAGTAATATCACCCATATGGCTCCCAAAATCGCTGTATATGCCGGCAACGGGACTCTCAAGATTCCGTTGATCGAACTCACACTCAAACTACCCCACACCTCATGGTCTACATCAAACACCGAGCATAAACCCAAATGCTAGTCAGTCCATGACAAGTCTACGCGAGAACTGGAGACAGAGTCTCCATCAAGCATGTCTCGACTGGTATCCAAGACAAATAGACAGTACTCGATATCTTACCTATGATACTAATATAAGTGCTTCCATAACCGTCCCATACCAATTATAGTTACACTTACATATACCCCATAGGCGTCGACAATGCAATAATTAACTGGTTCCGCTGATTGTGTACAAGTACGTGTCACTTCCACTATTCTATCACGCTTATACACTAACGTACTTGCCACAATCCAATCACTAATATTCATTACTGGGTAATGTACGCGGTCACTAGGTTATCAATGTTTTATGACTACTATTCAAATGAGGATATAACCGCTAATGAGAATGCAATTAATCATAATACGAATAAAATATAGTATCCAGTATCATACCACTTGCAAAATGTACTATAAATCACACGTGTAGAATTACTCAAAACAATAAAAAGGGGTAAGCAGTATGCTTAATTATCTTTCCATCAAAATCGGTTTCGCGTCAATCGGGTTTCAAGTTTTGCTAGTTATAGTCATTTCATTTTAAGTGTTCACTGCTGGAAATCCAGTTTCTGAACTGGAAGTCCATTTCATAACACGTTTTACTCCCAGTTGGGAGCACAATTAGGTGACCCTACTGTTCAACTAATTGTAGTGTTATGACTTAAATTTACAGAACAGGAGACGGATCGACAATATTCATTTTTTTTAGGAGTTATGATCGAAATACCGATGAAGGGTGCAAGCTGAAATGACAGAAATCTGCCGGACGTGCCATCCGTTTAAAATATGATTTAAATACCAAAAGATACTGGAATTTAGTAAAACAGGTACCATTGGAAAGCTAGTTCGATTCTATACGCTTCTATATATGGTTCCACACACGTGTACATTTAAACGGTGAAGTATATGCGTTCTTAAAACAAGCAAAGGTAGAGATTCTTGCCAGGACTGCAGTTCAGGGCCACGAATGGCCTCAGTATCCATTGTTATATCTTATCAAAATGCAAAGATGAACTATGGGGTGCTGTAGGTTTATCTGTTGGTTTCGATACGCGCCATATAACTCTAGGGTCCGATATATAAATAATTTATCATGATTTTAACCGTTCAGCTCGTCCGAGAAAAACCAGCTTCCACAAGGGTTATTGGGTTGTCATTTTAGGGGGGTTAACCAACTTTATCTTACAACCAAATTTATATACGGTGTTCATTAATAACGCAGGGTTCCATCGATCATGAGTTCCGCCATATTAAGATGGGTTTTGATCTAGGGTTTCACATTGATCAATCTCGATTGTGCCTATCGGTGTATATAGTCTAATTAAGCATTCATTTTGGTTTGTAAAGTAGTAGCATGTAAGCAAGTGAGGAGTTCACTTGCCTTGCTGACGATATCACGGAGATGATGGATCAGTCGGACGCTGCAATGCACGTCACGGATGCGAAAGTGGTCGTTGCGACAAAACCGGAGTTCGCAAGCCTTGGAACCGTAGTGGTGTGGCCTCTAATTCTTGATTTTGATTGGCTATAACTCGCATGGATCGACGTTGGCGGTAGTACTTGAAGGCTCCGAGTTCGCAGAGATGAGGCCGTCAATGGTGGAGTGGTCGTCGCGCAGTGCGGGGTCGTGGCCGGAGCAGGTGGAGGGAGCAAGGGAAGCTCGGCTTGGGCTCGACTGGGAGCGAAGGGGTTGGGCTCGGAGTGTAGAGACAAGGTCGAGGTGCTGAGACGATCCAGCGCAGCCCTGACGAAGAGTGGTGAAGGTCAGAGGTGATGGGTTGCTTGTCTATATAGTGTGCGTCGTGGAAGGTGGCGACGATGGTTAAGGGTTCGTCGGCGGTGTTGGGTGCAGTGTGGTCGCCGGCGAGAGGTGGAGGAGCACGGTTGTGAGAGGAAGGTAAGCTTGGTGGAGTTGATGAAGTGGGCTCGGTGCGGTAGGGGTTGCGGCGAAGAGTTTGGTGGAGGAGGCAGCGATAATGATGATGGTAGTGGTGCTGTGTCGGTGACGAGGAGGAAGAAGAGAAGGAGATGAAGGCGGTGCTGGTGGTGGTCACGACGAGGGATGGAGCTGGGTTGGTGGAGGTGATAGGGGAGCTCCGGCGGTGGGTTTACAGTGGGGTGCTCGGAATGAGGGAGATGAAGACGATGGCAGTGTGTGGGAGGGAAGAGAGGAGAGTGAGAGTGAGGGAATGAGAACGAGAGAAGGGGTTGGTTGTGAGAAGAGAGGGATCGTCGGGGAGTTTGTTGGCGACGGGGACGCGGTTGTCGCGGCCGTTGGGGAGAGACGTTGGAGGAGTGCAGTCGTGGGGCGATCGTGGGTCGTGGAGCGAGCAGGCGTGGCCGTTAAGGTGTGGGCGCGGGTCGTAGGGAAGTGGGCACGGCCGTTGGGGAAGTGGGCACGGGTCTCGTATCGTGGGCGCGAGGAGCGGGGGAAGCAGGGGAAACGAGCGGGAAAAGAAAAGTGAAGAGAAGAAGAAGAAGGGAGTGGGGAGCGGGTCGGGTCGTGTAGGCCGGGTCGGGTCGGATAGGAAAGTGGGAAGAGGTTAGGGTAAGGGTGAGGGAATTGGGCCAGGGCTTGGGCTTGAAAAATGTAAGGTTTGGAAAAATGAGTTGGGGTTTGGGTAGGGATTGGATTGGCCCGAGGGAGTTGTGGGCCGAGGGTTGGTGTTAGGAAAATATAAAAGAGATTAGGTTTTAATTAGGGTAAGGTTTAGAAATTAGGTTAGAAAATTATATAGGAAAATTTGGTAAATTAATTATGAGAATACGGTTACGGTATAAACGGAACTGGGTTTTACATCAACCGTTTTGGAATTAGAGCTTTTTAAATGGGAGTAAGGAACCATGCTACTGGAACCATAACTAAAATTTTGAACTTTAACATTGCTTTTATAACATATGACCTTGTGTATACTTGACCAAAATTATTTTTTTATTTTAAATAGTGTAATAAAATAAATCTGAACTTAATAATACAAATGAGGCAATTGAAAATTATTATTAACAAGGCTTTAAGAAAAATATTGTATATTAATATTACGTTAAATTAGAACAACAATCTTTATATATTATTTTCTCCAAAATATTGAGCAAGCTTTTTGAATGATAAATGCATAAATGAACTGTTAAGTAAATCAGATATGGTATTGTATGCTCAAAAAACTCATAACATGTCTAATCACTACAACATAATAATAATTGACCAAAAAATAGAAACAATAAGTTAATGATAAATATTTTGGTTGAACTCTTGAAAATATATAATCTAGTTTTATTTTTTAAAGAACAATGAATCAATTATATTTAATTAATATTATAAACAATATCAATTATATTTAAGTAGTATCAATAACTTAATTTTAAAAACCAAGAATTAGAATGGAGAGAGATCATTTTTTATAGTCCGCTGTTTCAATTTTTGCCCCGCTGAAAAAAGGAGCGGATAATTATTAAGCTAAAATTAAAAGTTTTTATATGATATACTAAAAGGGTATTACTCTTTTATAAATTACTCTTTCTATGAGTTGGGTCCCGCTACTTCTATTAAACACCACACCATGATATATCTGTGAAACGGTTTCAAGATATGAAATCTCCAATTGGGTTATTGTAAACAATGCTATTATTTAAGATATGAAATCTTGAAATGATTACAGAACATTTTTTTATATAAAAAACAGCCCACTCATAGAGGAATTATTCAGTTTGCCGGGTGTAATACATCCAGGCAAAGGGTGAGAGGGGGGTTCGGACTGCTTTGTGCAGCGTATGGAGACCCACATTTCTATTTCTTCTCTCTCTTGTCCGAATGTATACGGGCGGCACATGGAAAAAAATTCCCACTCATGGATTTATCAGTTAGTTAGAGAAACTACCTTATATTGGATTTGCATGAAAATAAAAAATGCATGAAAGGATAAGCAAAAATAAATTGAAAAAGAGAATAAAGAAATAAGAAAAGAGAGGGAATGAAGGTTGAAGATAAGATAAAAATATAGGAAAGAACAAAAAGGGAAGAGAAAATCCATGATATATGCTAATTAAGGGTTTTCATCGTATCCAGTTGTGATGCCAGAATCATGTGAATAATTGTTGTATACATATTTTCATTTAAAATTTTAGACTTAATTTCACTAAACCCACTTATATTTTAAACAGTATCACATTGTAAGTGTATATGTGCTCCTTACCGTGTCAACTACGGTTATGCGGAATCAAAAACTTTAAAAACTTGAGCACATCCGCAGGATACAAACCCAAACGCTAAACTAAACAAACCCTAAATAGAGTTTTAACTACTCGGTAGAAATTAAAACATTTGTAAACGGTCCTTCGGGTCTTGAAAGTTGACTCCTCAACCTCCTTGGGTTGATAGAACGAGCTCTCGAAGCCAGTCTTTCGTGTCAAAAACGATCCACCCGAGTATGCCGACTCAAGCGATAGTTTCGTCCGAAATAACTAAAAGTTAAGTCTTTCTAAGACAAGATGTTTAGAGTGATGTAGTCTGTGAAACTTAATGCTTTCTTTAATCCTCAAAGATCAAGAGCAGAAAATAAGGAAGAAGATGAAGAGCTAGCAACTAGAGAATTTTCCTCAAGTGTAAAATATCAACCATTCTAATGAAAAATATCTCACACTCTCTCTTATCCCTTCATACCTCAAACAAAAGAGTGGGTGGGCTTTGTGACTCACTAGGATGAGTCACAAGCTCACACACTTCCATGTTTAATGATGAAGAAAAAAGAAAGAGAGCGTGTAGCCACCTCACCATAATATACATACACATACAAATACTAGTATGTGTATAATCAAGTATACCAAAACCCGTATTTATAATAAATACGTATACCGTATTTCTACCAATATACGAATACCATATTTGTACCGAAAATACAAAATACGCGTATTCATATTTAGAAAGAAATACATGTATTTGTATCAAAGCATAAATACCCATATTTATACAAATACACATATTCGTATAAATACCGTATTCGTTTTAAAATACAAATACCCAAAAGAGAGTAATATAATACTAGTATCAAAATTGGCTGTCTTTCAAACCTGCTAGTACTATTAAACCGTCCGATTAAAGCGCATGCATAAATACACGTTTTCAATCGAACACCCAAACGTAAAACCATACGCAAACTACACCGTTTCGCCTAAACCGGAAAACCCTCCGTGTGGGAATCTAAAGACTCGACAATACGTTGGCAGTGGGTTTAACTACAAGCACGTCAGTGGTACTAGCTGTACATAACGGTTACCCAGGTATCTGTCGAAGGGAAAATCGACACGATAACTCGTCCGAAACTACTGAGCCTATACGTGGCATTCTCCATACAGTCCGGTCTGTTCGTCTAAGGGTATCGCATATCGGGCCTAGGGGGTGGTAAACGTCAGACCCTTAATAGCGCAATAAGTCGTGTCGGTGTGGAACCAAATACACCCTAAGAAACTACTGGTGTACCTACCAGTAAATCTCACTTGCCCTGGCCAGGGACTTTGTGTATTGACTAATCGTACACAGTGCGATATCAACTCCCAATACCGGGAGAGAAGAATCCTTTCTATCCCCTAATGCCTGCAAGTGCTTCGGGACTGCACCCAACTACTACCTGTTTCCACGACTCATTTGAGCCGTGGTAGGGTAGTAATCTACGTACAGTGGGAACACACTCGAGACGAATAGTGATGTCAAGTCAATGGACTGACATGTACTCATGTCACTGGGGAACTGCTAACTGACGATAGGTATAATACTAACCAGTTGTTCCCAACGAGTCCGTCCAGTGTAACTCATAACCCAATGAGAACCTGTATACTATCTTTAGTACCGTATACCAATGGCTGCGGGACATGCCACCTCCCCTGATGGGGATAAGAAGCGTATACACTAGTCTACTCTGGAGTATCGATGCCAAGTCTCGATAATCCTACGACTAGGGATAAGTTTAAGAATGTGCTTATAGACTACCCAGCTTTCACTAGTGTGGCTGCCATCACAACGCCGGTAGTCAAGCAAAGATCCTAAGGGCTCTATTAACATATATTAGCGATACGTTAAAAGAAACATATACACATGTTAAGATAGAATCAAACCAGATAGCATACTATCATATTGAGCAAGACTATTATTAAATCTGTGTATATCCAAAGTTTCTAAAATGTAATATACAATCCAGTACTATACAATAATGGCCTCTAGGGCATATATCACTAACAATCTCCTACTTGCACTAAGGCCATGTATTGGCATATCGCAGACCTAACATCTCGAATAGCCTCTCGAACTGCGTCTAAGGGATAGCCTTTGTGAGTGGATCTGCAGTGTTGTTCTCCATGTCCACTCTCCACACCTCGATCTCCCGACGATCCACGATCTCCCTGATCAGATGATACCGCCTCAAGTTATGTTTATACTTCTGATGGGACCTTGGTTCCTTCGCTAATCCTATAGCCCTAATGTTGTCACAATACAAAGGTATTGGATCAACAATGGACAGAACCACCTGAAGTTCTGTTATAAACTTCCTCATCCAAACTGCTTCTTTTGCGGCGTCACATGCAGCGATATACTCTGCCTCCATCGTTGACTCGACAACTGTATCCTGTTTGGAGCTCTTCCAACAGACCGCCCCTCCATTGAGGGTGAAGACATAACCCGACATGGATTTGGAGTCATCCTTGTCACTCTGGAAGCTGGAGTCAGCGAATTCCTCGATCTGGAGCTCTTTACTGCCGTATACCAAGAACAACTCCTTAGTCCTTCTCAGGTATTTGAGAATGTTATTTACTGCTATCGAGTGCTTCTCTACAGGGTTTGACTGATACCTGCTTATCACGCTCAGTGTGTAAGCAACATCTGGTCTGGTATATAACATCGCATGCATTATAGATCCTATCGCGGAAGTGTAGGGTATAATACTCATGCGATCCCTTTCCAAATCAGTCTTGGGAGACATCTCTTTGGAGAGGGTGATCCCATGACAAACCGGTAGATCACAGCGCTTGGAATCTTCCATACTGAATCTTTTCAGTATGGTGTCAATGTACCTGGACTATGAAAGTCCCAACATCCTCTTAGATCTATCATGATAGATCTGGATCCCCAGAATGTATGAGGCATCACCCAGGTCTTTCATGGAGAACTTCTGTGACAAGAATCCTTTAACTAAATGTAGCATAGGAATGTCATTTCCTATTAGGAGAATGTTGTTGGAGATAATGCCCTCAGAGTCAATTATTGGATCACAGGCACGTGATTGCGATGATTGAGGGAGGGCCTATCCCGGTAAGACAGTCTTACTCAAGATGATAGTATGCTATCTGGTTTACCTTTATCATCGTGTACTGCTTTAGGTGACCTGACAGGTCACTATTGCACGTTGATAGAGCCCCTAGGATTCTTGCTTGGCTGCCAGCAGTATGAGGGCGATCATATAAGTGAGAGCTGGAGTCTATAAGCACATCCTTAAAAGGTCCCTAGTCGTGGGAGTTTCGAGACAGAGCATCGATTCTCCAGAGTAGACTAGTGTATACAGTCGAGACCCCGACGAGGGGCGGTGGCCGGTCTCACAAGCCACTGGTGTCAGTTGGTTCACCTAAGATGTATACAGGTGCTCATTGGGTTATGAGTACACCGGACAGGACTCGCCGGGAACCTGCTACTTGGTCTTATACCTGACGTCAGATAGCAGTTCCCAGGTGACATGTGTACATGTTAGTTCATCGACCTGGGGATCGTCATTTGTCTCGTGTGAGTTCCCACTGTGCTTTGATTACTACCCTACCACGGCTCAAAGGAGTCGTGCAAACAGGTTTTAGTTGGGTACAGTCCCGAGCCACATGGAGGCAGTGAGCGGATCTTCAGGGGTTCGTCTCTCCCGGTATTGGGGGTGAGGTCGCGCTGTGTCTAGGAGAGCCATTACACGAAGTCCTTGGCCAAGGCAGGAGATTTACTGGTAGGTATTCCAGTAGTATCTCAGGGTGTTCTGGGCTATACTCCGACACGACTTGTACCGCTTTTAGGGGTCTGACTTTTACCCACCCCATAGGCCCGCCATGCGATGCTCATAGACGAACGGACCGGACTGTACGGATATTGTCACTGACAGTCTCAGTAGGGTGTCAGGATGAGCTCGCTCATCGACGTCCCTTTTCGTCAATAGCTGGTGGCCCGTTACGTATTGGCTTATACCTCTGACGTGCTAGTGGTTAAATCCACAGCCATAGTATTGACGAGTCTTTAGAGTCCACCACACATTCAGTTACTCAGCTTTCGGGCGAAACGCTGTAGAGGCCGTATGGAGATATGGCAGGGTCCGATCAGATACGTGCGGTATTGCACGGATCAGGATCGGACGGTTTGTACTAGAGGCCGTATAGATATATGGCAGGGTTCAATCAGATACGTGCGGTATTGCACGGATCAGGATCGGACGGATATTACTAGCCGGCTTTGGTTTAAGCCGGATCCTAGTATAGTACAGTGTAGATTTTGTCTCTTTGCATTTGTATCCGGACGGAATACAGATGCGGGTGTGTATGCACAGTATCGGGGTTTTCCTGTAATTTATTACGGGACCAGTTTTCTGGTGTTGCCAGTTTGCATTCCGTTCCGGCCGGTTTTCCTTTGTTCTTTCCCGGCCGGACTTTTCCGATGGAGGGGGTTATTTGCAAGTTTGCAAATAACATTTTGTGGAGGGGTTTATTGCAAAAGGATTTATTATGAGAGCATCTTTTGATACCATTCTTTTCTACATCATTCTTTTGCATTTATTATGATATGAAAGGGTATGGTTTGGATGTAAGTTTGATGATGATGATGTTTGTATATGATCACCTTCCACCTTTATCCTACAATCACCTTCCTTCATATCTTTGGTTCACCCTCCACCATTCTCACCATATATGTGGCCGGCCAATTTTTTTGAGGGAGAGAGAGCTTTGATTTTGGTGGGGTGGCAAATTTCATTCATCTCATTTTTGATACAAGGAAAAATGAAAGCACCATTTTTCATACCTTCATTCCTCCATCTTCAAAAGGCAACCAATACCCCAAAGCGAGACATGCACTCTACACTACATTCTATAGCACATCTTGGGCATGTCGACTTGCCAGCTTCATGCCCGAGTTGCCTCGGTATAGAGGCGGGAGCCCGTAAAAGATACAGGCGACGTGGTGCCCTTCCGGCGAGGAGATGGAGACCGGACATTCCGCGTGAGATCGGGACGACGACGAGAAGACCGGAGGACTCGGATCACTCGGTATATCTCTTCCCATCTTATAGTTTGCTAGAACTAGTTTAATGGCCCGATCCGGGGTTTAGTGCGCGGTGGTGCCGGTTTGCTAAGTTCGCAAAATTAAAGTTTATCACCGTTTCCGCATTTGGCCGTCGGATTGACGACCGGGGCGCCGCCGTGCACTTACACTGGTATCAGAGCCTCGCCATTAACTTCGTCTAGCTTCGTTTGATGTGTTTTGCATTTCCGATCGACAAAAATTCCAAAATCTACTTTTTTGTTAGCATCAGTTTCTGTTGAAAATTTTTGGTCTCGAAAATTTTTTCAGGTTGTAAAACATTGATGTACTGGAAATTCTAAGACTACTGGGAAAATTCGACACAGTCAGTCGACGACTGAAGCGCGGAACCGCGGCCAAATCCCCCCTTGGGCCGCGGTTCCGCGGCACATTAGTGTCTTCACTGTGTCCTATTTCTCCAGTGGGCTTCTGGGCTAATTTTAGGGGTTTTGGAATATTAATTTTGGGCCCAGATTTTCTGTGAGTGCTACAGTATTGCTTAGGGGGCCCACTTGTTAATTTTTGATCGATCGGATATATTTTAAACACATTATTTCACAGTATTTACATTATATCTGCGACCGTGAATGTCACTCGATCGGTAAATCCAGTCTAACTGCTATAGCCCGGTTAGACGGATTTGCGAACGTGACTTTCACGTTGATGTTCTGTGTTTTGCTGTGATGTTGCGGATCGGTCGTGGGGGATAGCCTGGATGCAATGCTAGTACAGTGTTGTTGTATTATGTACATTTGATATTGCGGGGCGAGCGTCCGACATGTGGACTGCCGTCACTGCCTGTTTGTATTATTCTTTTGGGGCACGACCTGGTTGCGGTCGATGTACCCGTTGTATGTATATTTTACTTTCTGTACTAGGATTGCCCCGCGGTGGGGTGCACGGATAGCCGGGTTCTAGAGGGCAACAAGCCCGCATCTCATGGCATTGGGACGGAGGGGCCTTCAGTCTGGAATTGGCGGGCTATTCGCCGCACTCGTAGGGGGTACAGGTTGACCCAGGAGGGGTGCCCAAGTTACCGGATTCCGTGAAGTGTTGGGTGGTCCATTCACGGTGCTGAAGGGGGCTGCCTCGCTTCAGGTTTTGGCGGGTGACTTGCCGCGCCCGTAGGGGTCTAGGATTTCATTGCACAGGCTATCCACACGACCAGGGGAACGTCGGGTTTCAGTAGTGGCTCTGTGAAACCCGGGGATCCCAGATATCTGTATTATTCTGTGATGCTGTACATTTCTGTGATGTTGCACTTTATTCACGCCTTGAGCGAATATAATATATTGGTATATATATTAGTAGATGTTGTATATGTTTTTCATCCGCGCTAGTCCAGTCCCTGCTCTGCCGTTAGTTAGCTAACCTAACGGGTGATGACGGGACCCAGTGGCGAATGCGGATGGCATATACGTACGTCAGTATATTTTCGTTCTTTGTGGTGTGATCAATTGATGGAACTGCATTGATTCGGATCAATGCAAGATAAACAAACCTATTCTGATATTGTTGGAACACTTTTCAAAAAGCTGTTATTGCAAGGACGTTCACTTTTGTTTTGCATCGTGGTATTCATTTGGAATATCCTGCTCCTCAGTCGACGAGGCAAGGGCCGAGATCCCTTCACCGGGAGTGACCCCTTGGACAGAAGTTTGCGTCAGGACACTAACTTCACTATAGCCGATTACTTTTGCTTTGCATCGTGGTATTCATTTGGAATATCCTGCACCTCATTCTACGGGGAAAGAGCCGAGATCCCTTCACCGGGAGTGACCTCTTTAGTAAAGGTTTTCGTCACTATATTTTCTAAAAAGCTATCCGTTCCTTCAACGATATCAAGTTCATTACGTTAAAGGTTTTCGCCAGAAAGCATTCGTAGCCCTCCGTCGTTTCATATGGATAGTCAATAGTATTCAAGCTGTGTATGTTGGCCAAAGTCAAGGCACAGTGTTTGGTAGCTGTTGGGTATTCATATGCAGCATAGGTAGATGCGTTGGTTTGGGACAGTCGTACTACCATTTTGGCCAAAGTCAAGGGTAGGTACGGGTGGATTCAAATTAACCTGGAGAATGACGGGTTGAACTTGACATGTGACTTATGATATGTTGGCCAAAGTCAAGGTCATAAGAGCATGGGGTAAAAATCACATCGGGAGTTTCAAAAGAACTGAAACTTGCCAGATATGCGCATACCTTCTGGAGTGTTATACCGTGAGCGGATTCCGTCACGTTATCATGCGATGATAGTTGGATCCCGATTCCTACTGATGAGTTGGTTTACTCCTCGGGTATTCCCGACTAATTCTTCTTTTAGGTTTGGAGGAGAATTTGAGGTACGGTGGGAGGTTTCCAGATTAGATAAATTGGTAACCATTCTGATCTTGGTTAGAGTGCACGCTGAGTGTTTCTTTTCTCTCTCTCTTGGCAGCGACCATTGACCCGACCCTAGACTATGACTCAGTGACCAAGTTGACCGAGCCTTCTTTACACCGGCTTTTGGATTATCAGAGTTGCAGACCTCATTGCCACTCCTACTTTTACCCTTTTCTCCAGGACACCCCGTATTACTGCGAACGTCCACTTCCATTGGACAAAACCATCGTATGGTTAGATACGAACTCGAAGGAATTCGAGGATGGTTTCCGGTTCTGGAGAAAACGGATAGGATTATTCAGTTGTCTTTTCCTTTTTGCCTTCTCTCAAGTTACGAGTACTCCTTAGTTTAGGAGATAGTACACCTATTACGCAAATTGGATAGTCTTCTTCCAAACTTTAGGCTGGTGCCGAACAGTGGGGGATGAAGAAAACCAATTAGCATAACGATGGTGTGCAGAAGGTATTAAGATTAAGACAAAGCAAGAGATTAGTAAGAGGGCAAAGTAAATTGCGACTGATATTCACAACCAAACCAAGTATTTCTTCGCCAATCCTAAATCACCTTTGTATTTCTCCAGGACACTCCGTATCACTACGAAGATCCACGGTTTATTGGATACTCCATCGTATGGTTATATACGAACTCGAAAGGAACTTGTTCCAGTTCGGGGATGGATTTTGGTCCAGGAGAAATAGGAATAAGGTTTATTCGGTTGTCTTTTATCTTCACCTTCTCTCGCATTGCGAGTGCTCCTAGGATTAGGACAGTACACCCGTTATGCTTATTGGATAGTCTTCTTCCAAACCATAGGCTGGTGCCGAACGGCAGGGAAGGAAGAAAACCAATTGGCCTAAAGGGGTGTGCAGAAGGTAATGACTAAAGACATATAAAGGGATTTGAAAAGTGGCAAAGAATTATACGGTTATAGTTGTGAATCTGGATAATGGTAGAGGCATTACTAGGAATACCAGGATACCCCATCGAAACATTTCAATGTTTCAGTTCAACTGTGTACTGTTAAAAGAAAACTGATTTCCCGATTAGACACTTGCTCCAGGGTATGTATTTACCAGGTTTGATTCTCACATCTGTATGGTTTTACAGATGATGAGTGGGAGTAAGTTATTGGGAATTGGGTGATCATCCTCATTATATCGGGATTCGTTGTAATCGGTGATATTTGAGGAGATCACCTGGGTTGTTTGCCGGTCGGCAAATATTTGGTTTTGAATATCCGCTTTTATGCACCAATTTCAAATTGATATATCTGTACGTCTATTTTCATAGAGTGAGATATACCTTTTGATATTATGTCGATGACATTTACCTATATCAGTAGATGGTTAGGTAAGGAGCATTAAACAGCGGTGTAATTCTTCTTAACCATAAGTACAGTTTTCACCCTACGACACACAGTGAAAGAGTTGTCAGACTCAGCGGACTTATACAGAGTATTGTATGTTGTCCAGTGTCCATTTGGACAGAGGGGTTGGTCCTCATACTATATTCTGTTTACTTTTAACTTCTCTAGTTCTTAGACATGTGTTTCGTAGAAACACAAGGTCTAAGTTTTGAGGAGTTATAGGTATTTGAATAGAGTAGAGAACCAGGTGTAGCAAGTATCGGGATTCTTCAAAGTGATCGAAGATATAGATACTTGTGTATGGTATTCAGTTGATAGTAATGATAAAGAGAAATTGCTTCTCTTTCAGGTTACTCATAATTGGAAGCATTCCTAAGTTGAGTAACGCTGATCGGCCTCTCTCCATTTAGTTGACATGCACTGGAGACAGCTGCATGATTTGAATCTGGTTCAATTAAATCAGTGCCTCTGGTTCTATATTGGATATAGTACAGTTCATATCTTAACATTGTTAAGGTACGGGGAGTTGTCCGGCTTATGATTAAAACCAGACTCTGGATAACTCAAGGCACGTTTCTGTAATGGCTGTTTGTGGGTTGACCGAGGCTATGACGAGGGTTGACTTTCTACCATAAGAAAGATCAATAGTGATATTGTTCTTGACTCGCCACAGTTTTAATAAAAATGGATTTTTCAGAAAACAGTAGTGGGAGTATGGTAGAACTGGAAGTGATTCCAGAACCGCAAACGATTACTGAAGATTTGATAAGGAACCTAAAGATTCAATCTGTTTTGACATTCCATTGGCCACTCCGCAGATAAGGTGGGTAACTTCAGGCACCCGAGAGGTACTCCGGTAGCCTCAAGGACGGTGACAGGGAAGTTCTTGTTTACCCACACTTGCCATTGTTGTTGTTCCAGGCTGCGAGACCCGGCAGGAGGATGCGTATAGCGTCGTTCTAAACTAGCTTTAGAAGTGCACGTCTATATGACTCTGCCAAAGGGTTGTCGTAGTCAGTGGGAGCAGCGGAAGCATTGGTGGATATCAGGCTTATGTCTATTTATAGACTAAAGCAGATATAGCGGAGATAGATCATCTATTTCTGATGTGACAGTCATAGGTTTGACGTCATAAGAATAGGGGATGGATCTGTTGAGAAGGTAGTAGGAAGTGATATTCCTATACTACGATCGGTTATATTTTGGTCGTCACACAGTGTTTTCTCCACATGGGACTTGGACATTATATCAGACATACTGGTTACTAGATCTATGGTTTTAGATCTAGATTTGGGTGGTTTCCCAATCAGGGTACTTTGATAGCATTCTAAGAGTATTTAGAATGGACGACTCCTGGCATGGTAGTGTACCTGCAGGTAATGGAGTCACCCTCTCTAAAGGTGTCTTATAGACTAAAGTAGAGAGGGATGTGCATGATTGGCAGATCACTTGCTTAGGCAATTGAGTCAATCATGAGATGTCAAGTACCACACCAGATGTTGTTCTTGCACTAGATGCAATAAGTTGATATTGATCCAATCCTGGAGAAACAGTCGGAAGCAGTTTTAGAACATAAGTGGATGTTCTAAGGATATGATAACGACAGCCTCATTTGGGAGACAGTTATCATTCCAGGCTTCCAAGGTGACATGGACGACAAGGAGGTTGTCAGAGTTATAGTTTTTCCTTCTGACGAGGGGCAGTGTTTTGGACAGGTGATCCAAGGCAATACTGAGGGTGGCATGGCGCAGGATACTGATTAAGTTCAGTTGACGATACAGTCTAAGAAGTTTGGATTTGGAGTTCATTTATGAGCTCGGTCCCATCAGACATCCAGACACTCTAAGACAGGTATTGCTCATTTCGGGAGATGGCTTTCTCTGCGAACTTGAGATATAGAGGGACATAGAAAGATACATCTAGGCGGATCCACTCACTGAGGCTATTCCTCGAACGCAAGAGTTTCGCAAACAGGCTTTATGAGACTGACTAGTAGAGGAGTTGGGTGTTCGGTATCACACGGGCTGTGAGTATGCGACATCGCAATAATTAGCCTTGAGTGCAAGTGGGAGATTGTTGGAGATAATGCCCTCAGAGTCAATTATTGGATCACAGGCACGTGATTGCGATGATTGAGGGAGGGCCTATCCCGGTAAGACAGTCTTACTCAAGATGATAGTATGCTATCTGGTTTACCTTTATCATCGTGTACTGCTTTAGGTGACCTGACAGGTCACTATTGCACGTTGATAGAGCCCCTAGGATTCTTGCTTGGCTGCCAGCAGTATGAGGGCGATCATATAAGTGAGAGCTGGAGTCTAAGCACATCCTTAAAAGGTCCCTAGTCGTGGGAGTTTCGAGACAGGGCATCGATTCTCCAGAGTAGACTAGTGTATACAGTCGAGACCCCGACGAGGGGCGGTGGCCGGTCTCACAAGCCATTGGTGTCAGTTGGTTCACCTAAGATGTATACAGGTGCTCATTGGGTTATGAGTACACCGGACAGGACTCGCCGGGAACCTGCTAGTTGGTTTTATACCTGACGTCAGATAGCAGTTCCCAGGTGACATATGTACAGGTTAGTTCATCGACCTGGGGATCGTCATTTGTCTCGTGTGAGTTCCCACTGTGCTTTGATTACTACCCTACCACGGCTCAAAGGAGTCGTGCAAACAGGTTTTAGTTGGGTACAGTCCCGAGCCACATGGAGGCAGTGAGCGGATCTTCAGGGGTTCGTCTCTCCCGGTATTGGGGGTGAGGTCGCGCTGTGTCTAGGAGAGCCATTACACGAAGTCCTTGGCCAAGGCAGGAGATTTACTGGTAGGTATTCCAGTAATATCTCAGGGTGTTCTGGGCTACACTCCGACACGACTTGTACCGCTTTTAGGGGTCTGACTTTTACCCACCCCCTAGGCCCGCCATGCGATGCTCATAGACGAACGGACCGGACTGTACGGATATTGTCACTGACAGGCTCAGTAGGGTGTCAGGATGAGCTCGCTCATCGACGTCCCTTTTGGTCAATAGCTGGTGGCCCGTTACGTATTGGCTTATACCTCTGACGTGCTAGTGGTTAAATCCACAGCCATAGTATTGACGAGTCTTTAGAGTCCACCATACATTCAGTTACTCAGCTTTCGGGCGAAACGCTGTAGAGGCCGTATGGAGATATGGCAGGGTCCGATCAGATACGTGCGGTATTGCACGGATCAGGATCGGACGGTTTGTACTAGAGGCCGTATAGATATATGGCAGGGTTCAATCAGATACGTGCGGTATTGCACGGATCAGGATCGGACGGATATTACTAGCCGGCTTTGGTTTAAGCCGGATCCTAGTATAGTACAGTGTAGATTTTGTCTCTTTGCATTTGTATCCGGACGGAATACAGATGCGGGTGTGTATGCACAGTATCGGGGTTTTCCTGTAATTTATTACGGGACCAGTTTTCTGGTGTTGCCAGTTTGCATTCCGTTCCGGCCGGTTTTCCTTTGTTCTTTCCCGGCCGGACTTTTCCGATGGAGGGGGTTATTTGCAAGTTTGCAAATAACATTTTGTGGAGGGGTTTATTGCAAAAGGATTTATTATGAGAGCATCTTTTGATACCATTCTTTTCTACATCATTCTTTTGCATTTATTATGATATGAAAGGGTATGGTTTGGATGTAAGTTTGATGATGATGATGTTTGTATATGATCACCTTCCACCTTTATCCTACAATCACCTTCCTTCATATCTTTGGTTCACCCTCCACCATTCTCACCATATATGTGGCCGGCCAATTTTTTTGAGGGAGAGAGAGCTTTGATTTTGGTGGGGTGGCAAATTTCATTCATCTCATTTTTGATACAAGGAAAAATGAAAGCACCATTTTTCATACCTTCATTCCTCCATCTTCAAAAGGCAACCAATACCCCAAAGCGAGACATGCACTCTACACTACATTCTATAGCACATCTTGGGCATGTCGACTTGCCAGCTTCATGCCCGAGTTGCCTCGGTATAGAGGCGGAGGCCCGTAAAAGATACAGGCGACGTGGTGCCCTTCCGGCGAGGAGATGGAGATCGGACATTCCGCGTGAGATCGGGACGACGACGAGAAGACCGGAGGACTCGGATCACTCGGTATATCTCTTCCCATCTTATAGTTTGCTAGAACTAGTTTAATAGCCCGATCCGGGGTTTAGTGCGCGGTGGTGCCGGTTTGCTAAGTTCGCAAAATTAAAGTTTATCACCGTTCCGGCATTTGGCCGTCGGATTGACGACCGGGGCGCCGCCGTGCACTTACAAATGTCATCCACATACAAGACAAGAAATACCATAGTTCTCGCTACAATCTTACTATAAATACATGGTTCATCTGTATCACGACCCAATTTAGGCACGCAACCGGCACTTAAATCATGCAACGTCTAAACACATAACGAAATTCAAGTAAGCCGAAACCTAGAAATCTAAACCGCGAATTGAAGTAGAGTGGTAAAACATTTGTTTTCAAAATATCATATCTCTTTTAAAATCTCAAGTTGTTGATTAAAATTTCGGCGGCATCACTTTTGTAAAAACTGATCCGAAAACGGATACAAAACATGATATATAAAAACAGCATCCCTACTTGGGAGCAAACTCACGCCTAAAGGCGAAACACAACCACAACAGATATACGTCGCCAAAGGCGAAGAAATAAGCGAATATGAAAAAAAACAATATCGTAATATAATACAAAAGTCGGCTCACACAAGCACGACACCCAAAGTCACATATAAGAGTACAAAAAGAAGCACATGAATACTCGCCACCCACCTACAAAATATGTCAAGCCCAAAAGTAGCGGTATCCGCAGAAATAGAAGAAGTAGAGTGCCCCACCGTGACTACACTGAGGATCAGCCCTGCAAGATATTGTGGCATAACAGGGGTGAGTTGCCAGCTTGTGAGTAGTAAATAACATCATACGTATATGTAGGGTTCCTAGGCACTCTCAAGAGGTCTCACAAGGCATCAACCATGCCAATTTCAAAAATTACGGTGCCGAGAAACCCGACTATGGATCGTTGGCTAGAAGTTTAGGCGACAAAGCAACTAGTTAACTACTTTAACTAAGAGTACGGAAATACAACCTTTGTAGATCCGGTCCTCCACCTCCACGGCTCCGTGATGAAGTCCTCTCCGCTGTCCAAATGAAATCCCGGGCTCTAGCGTCGGCTTCATCGGAGAAATGGACGGGCAAGGTCGTCGGCTTCGTGCCGAAGATGATCTACGTCGAGGCATCGCTAGATCAAGCTCCAACTTCACCAAGTCAAGAAACTTGTGAAGAAAACACACTCTACTACTTGGCAAGAGGTAGAGGATGAAGAAATAGGAAGTGGGTTCACTTTAGAATTGGATTTCTCACTCTTTTTCATCAATCACCATTGATGAAGCAAGCTTTCTTCTTTGAAGATGAAGAAGAAGAAGATAAAGTTATGATAAGTTAATTCCAAAAAGAAAATTAAAAGAATACTTATCATAACCAAACCATGGTCAAGTGTAGAGAATAAATGGTCACTTAGTCAAAGCTTCATGAACTTTCAATGTAAAACAAAACTAGCAACCATTTTCTTTTCTTTTGCCATTTCTTTTCCAAAATAAAATAAATGAAAAAGAAAACCCTAACCATTACACAACCATGGTTTAATCTTTACACAAACCCTAGAGAGCATGTATCATCAAACATGATACAATCAAGTGCACAAAAAGTATATCACATATACAATGTGCACATCCGAGCGAGAAAATCCATTTAAGGTGAACCGATACTAGTTAATGCAAAGTAATATATCAAATATATAATTATTCATTAAATCATTAAATCAACACTTGATTTAATAATCCGGTCATATCGCATATAACCGACTAATATCTACAGTAACAACTTATCGAATCAACACTTGATCCGATAACCCGGCTATATCGCATATAACCGATGTCACAAATCGCGAGAATCGAATACAGTATCACATACTGGTATCATTCTCGGTCCCGCACATATCTCATATGCTCTCCTATTTCATTTCGCTTGAGCCAGGAAACCTCTGTGTAGGACTCTAAAGACTCGTCAATACGCCGGCAGCAGATGATGATCATATCAAACACCCACAAGCCGCAAGCGGTCTGCTAAACGTAACGGCCACCCGGGTATTGAGCGATCAGAAGATCGACGAGCAAGCCCGCTCACACTCCAGTGAATCCAACCAGTAACACTATCGTACAGTCCGGTCTGATCGTCTGATATGTCGCATATCTCGCCTAGGGGTGGTAAACGTCAGACCCCAATAGCTCGATAAGTCGTGTCGATATGAGGTCTATAACAATTCGAGAAACTACAGGTAACACTTACCAGTAAATCTCAGCAACCCTGGCCAGGGATTTCCTGTTATAGCCATCGAACACAGCGCAACATCAACCCCCTATACCGGGAGAGACGAATCCCCTCCTATCGCTCATTGCCTCCATGTGACTCGGGACTGTACCCAAAAACCACCGTTTTGCACGCCCTCTTGGACGTGGTAAGATGGAAATCAAAGCACAGTGGGAACCACACAAGACTCTATGACAATCTCGGGTCAACAGACTACTCTGTACCAGTGTCACCAGAGAACTGCCATCTGACGTAAGGTATAATACCATCTGGGAGTTCTCGGCGAGTCCGTCCAGTGTACCCAGTCTCCACTGAGCACCCGTATATCATCTCTGATGTCAAACACCAATGGATATGGGATCATCCATCGCCCATCTGTATGGGTCGAGAAGGTATACGCTAGTCTACTCTGGTATATCGATGCCCCGTCTCGATACACCCACGACTAGGGACTTTGAAGGATGTACTTATGGACTACCATGTCCCCACTAGTATGATCCACATCATAGTCCAGGTAGTCAAGTACACATCCTAAGGGCTTTACCAACATGAAACAGAGAGACAATCAGTATACACGTTAAGGTAAAGAGCAACCAGATAGCATACTATCATGTCGAGCAAGAAAGTCCTCCCTATTTATGTCCCAGCATCCACTACAATATACATCCAATGTACAGTAATGGCCTCTAGGGCATACATATAACTAACAGTATAATCGCAAGCATGCATGAAATAGCGACAAATCCTATGTATGAGATTATGATGGCATATGTATAACAGTGTGAATGCAACATAATCATGAGCAAGGTACAACATCAGGATGCAACAACTATATGAACAGAGCATGTCATAATCAGTGCTGAATGTGAAATAAAACAGCGATACAATCGATAAATCATTATCATAAAACCGGTGTCAATCAACGACACTCAAATTCTAAAATCTCAGGCACCGTCACTCTGATCGCCCCTCATATCCATCTTATCATATAACTCCGAACGGTATCCTACGGATATCCGCCGAGTTTCCATACAGTCACCGGTAGATAGTGCTCCCCTTTCGGGCTCATCGTCTTTCTATACGATCTTCTTGCCTCGGAGTACCTTATCGGGCCCACCATGTACCCGCAGACGGTTTCTCCTCACTCCTCGAATCGGGTATACTGATAACTCAGAACCGAGAACACCCATGGTGGACATCAAATATCATGTCAGGAAAACCGCAAATCTCATGAAACATCCTATGAGAACATGGTACTAATAGCAATGTATGTATGATACTGACATGATGTGTACTAGTACAATAACAATAGCGTAATTACCAATTTAGAATGTAATACAATGTAGTTATTCATGGCAATTTCTATAGTGTGTGTATCATGGCAATTTCTATAGTGTGCGTATCATGGCAATTACTAACGGTGTGTGTGGGCATATGAATCAGTGCTTATGTGACATGAACCGTCGGTAATGGTGCAGTGTCCTACTGAGCATATGTCAATGTATGACATATAATGGGATGCACACTATGATACTCATGCATAATCACAAATGTATAAGCATGCAGTATAAAGGTGTAACAGAATCTCGCCATCGGCGCTTAACGCCATACAAGCGATTCCCCCGTAGATGTTAAATCTACTCACCGGACAGTCTCAAGCTAATGGAATTCGACCACTTCCTTCCCCTTCCTAGCTG
This sequence comes from Agapanthus africanus, assembly GCA_030015575.1. Taxonomy (NCBI): domain Eukaryota; kingdom Viridiplantae; phylum Streptophyta; class Magnoliopsida; order Asparagales; family Amaryllidaceae; genus Agapanthus; species Agapanthus africanus. The sequence continues at coordinate 385,040,906 of CM057345.1, read as the reverse complement.
CGTCCGAAGTCCCCGTAAGTGATCCTAGCATCGCATAAAACCATAAAGCGTGAAGTTAATAAACATTCCGATAAGACACGGACACATACGCTAAACTAACGAACCAACTCCCACAAGCTATCAAGTGTTAGCTTGGCGGGCTAAACGTGTGCAGCGACATCCTAGACCACCCCTAAGGCTGTGAACCACATGAAACATCTAGCGAGATTTGGATAAATCCGTATCGCACTTTATCAAAATACTTGAAATATAGCAAAACAGTCCCATATTTTCCTACACAAGAAATTAGGGAAAGTTGCACATGCCAAAGACCTACACATAGTTCTAGATAACTCACGACCAAGACTCACACCCCAACTCCCCCTACTGGCCGCAATTTGCGGCCAGATCTAATAAATCTGTGGCCTAGAAAAAGAGGGATATGCTCAGGTTTTGGGGTTGTGTTCGTGGCTCCTAGACTAGCTCTCAGTGATGGCAACTTCCCAAAAAGGTAACTGGGTTGATAGCAGGTCCGAACAGAAACCTTAGGCTTAACTAAATATGATATTAACCACTAAACCAAAATATTATGGTATATTAGTGAAACTAGATAACAAGAAGACTTCCCTCAGAGCCTAATTAAGGGTTTTAGATCATTACCTTACTAAAAACTTGAAGAAACCATAGCCATGAAAGCTCCAAGACATCCCAAGAGGGTTAAATATGATTAATGGAAGGTTTAGTGAAGTTTTATGGTGGTTTAGGCTCAGGGTTAGTAGTGGAGAATTTGCAAGAGGAGAACTTGAAGAAAGAAGAAGAAGATGAGAAGAATGAGAAATGAGAGTTGAGGGTTGAGAAAGAGATTAGGGTAGAAGGTTGACTCTTGAGAGCCATGCTCTCTCTATTTCTTCATTAATTGCCTCCCTCACTTCCTTGTCCCCCCATGCCTTCATGTCTTTTCTTTTCTTTTTAAAATAAAAACTAAAACCTTTTTACTTACTAAAAATATATATATAACATAAAAATATGGTTAATGTGTCTTGGCTAGCCAAACATGATTAACATATCCTTAATGCTATATTAGCATGCACATGTGTGTGCCTAATTACCACAAGTACATAAATAATTAAATAAAAATATTAATTAATTAAATAAAATATATGAAAAATAATTATTCGTTAAGTATATCAAAAACCCATATTATATCTCTTAAATTACTCTAATCGCGTTTTAAGGTATTACAATCTTCCCCCTTAAAGAAATTCGGTCTCCGAATTTAAAATCTAACTACGCGTACCTTCGAAGAGATCGAGAAATATCTTCCGCATCTCGCTCTTGGCTTCCCATGTGACCTCTTCGCTATGCGGCCCACGCCAAAGAACTTTCACAGATGGTAAAACCTTTGACCGAAGTTTCTTCACCTGCCGGTCCAAGATAACTACCGGCTGCTCGGTGAAAGAAAGATCGTGTAATACCCAGTTCTGAGTATACCATAACCGCGTTTTAATAAATAATTTCCAAATATTTCCCCAAATTTTCCTACAAAATTATTCTAAATTTTTTTCTAAAAACTTAAACCAATACCCTAATTAAACCCTAACCTTTTATTTATTTATTTCTCCTAATCCTTTCTACTCAGCCCAGCCCATGAACCCACTTCCCTCTTCCCCAAACCCGACCCGACACCCCGACCCGATCCGACCCGCTCACGTTCCCTCCTTCCTCTTCTCCCTCTCCTTCGTTTCCCGCCATTTCTCGCAACGACATCTCCGCGACCTCCGCAGCGCCTCCTATCTCTCGCCAACTCCCCCCATCTCCCTCACGTTACCCCCACGACCCGCTCCTCCTCATCCCATGTCCTTGCGTCCGCACCCCTAACGACCCCGAGATCGTCGCAACTGACCCCTCTACCTCACCTCATCTCCTCGACCTTACCTCACCTCTCCTCATCGCCCTCATCCCCGATGACCCAACCCCGAGCAACCCCGCTACCTTCGAACCCACGCTCGTTGCCGCCCTTCCCTCCGTGCAAAATCGTCGCCTCTGCCCACCAAGTACTTTCTCATTCCTCCCCCTCTCATAACTTCGAGCCCTCACTTTCTTCGCTTCCACCACCATCGTCGAACACCGCCTGAGCTACCTCCAGCCGCTCCTCCAACAACAGCCCCGATCACCATCCCCTCCTCGAGCTCCCCCACAACCCGTGCCGCAACCTCCCATCGCCTTTGCACCAAGCTCGAGCCCCCTTGCTCCCTCGTCCGCCTTCTTCGCTTCCTCATGACTTTGACTTCGGCGACCCCAGAGCCCTCCAACCTCCTTCACGGCTTCTTGCAGGCACCTTTAACGACCCACCACACAACTTCCTCCTCTCATCGCTGAAGCTTCCAACCACCACCGGTTTCCTCTGTCTCTCCAGCACCGTCGAAGACGATGAGCTCCTCTAAGCCGAGCCCTACATCACCTCCGCCCAACAACACCGAGACCTCCATCTCCGAGCTCTAAAGCCGACCCAGCTCCATCACCTGAGTGCCAAGCCCTACCCCGAGCTCCTCAACAGCTCGCACCCGAGCTCCTCGCTACTGTCTGCACCACTGACCTTCCCTCCTCCTCCGACTGTGAGGACCTCTGCCGCGACACCAAGCCTCTCCCCGAGCTCCCGAGCTTTTACCTCAGCCGCATCACTGCCGTGCCACCGCTGAGCCATCGCCCGAGCATGGGCCATACCCGAGCCTAAGCTGGCTGCTGCTGCTGCTGTTGCTTGCGTTTCGACATCGAGCTATGATCGTGCCATTACTATCGGCGTCGTCATCACGGTCGTGTCTCCGATCACCTTCAGGCAAGTTCAAAAACTTGTTACATGCTATAGTGTATTCATTTCGGTTGCGAATCAAACGTTATTATAAGTGTTCGATGTAAACTGTAATCTGAAAACCCTCTTAAAATGATAGAAATTAAGCATAACAGATTACCCCAGTGATAACGAATACTGTGTTGAGAGTTGGCTCGAAAATACGAACTTTAACCCCGTGAAATGTCATCCCCATTTAGATCCGTCGAATCTGAAAATTTCCGTACCTGAATGTTGTGGAAATTATAATAATTTGGTTACAAACCGGAATGTTGCGTTCGAGGGCTCATATCAAAGACGACTCAAAGAAATAGAACCCCATATAAGTTATGATCCGTTTCTATTTTATAACGGTTATGGAAACTGGTCGGGAGTGCGGCACTGGACTACAGTCCAGAGCAGCACTGCTTGCCAACACTTGATTGGAAATGCTTTTACATCTCTATGTGAAATTGGTATTATGCAGAACCTAATACCGTGGTAAAGATAAATCAGTTAGCTAACTATTGAAAGTAGTTTCATTCGTTTTTATCATTATTTGCTATTTTAATCACATTTTAAACCACCAGTACATACTGTTGTCCCAAGCAGGGACAGAATGCAGATCCGGATCTTAGATAATGCATAACTCCTAGAAAACAGCGGATATTATCGATCCGTCTGATGCGTTGGAAACCGGACTGATAAACCTAAATATTATCCAACTGTAGCATCGCCTTAAAATGGAATGACCATATCTAGCAAACCTGAAACCCAATTGACACGAAACCAATTTGGATGGACAGATAATTAAATATATTGCTTACCCTTTTTTTGTTTTGCTTAATTCTGTACGTGTGACTTATAGTAAATTTTGCAAGTGGTATGACACCGACTGCTATATTTTATTCGTATCATAATTAATTGCATTCTCATCATATGATGTAGCGGTTATATCCTCATTTGAATAGTGGTCATAAACATTGATAACCTAGTGACCGTGTTACATTACCCAGTGATAAATATTAATGATTGGATTGTGGCAAGTACGTTAGTGTTTAAGCGTGAATGAATAAGTGAAGTGACACGTACTTGTACACAATCAGCGGAACTAATTAGTTATTGTATTGTCAACGCCTATGGGACATATATAAGTGTAACTATAACTGGAATGGGACGGTTATGGAAACACTTATATTAGTGTCATAGGTAATACATCGGGTACTGTCTATTTGTCATGGATACCAGTCGAGACGTGCTTGTTGGAGACGCTGTCTCCAGTTCTCGTGTAGACTTGTTATGGGGTGACTAGTATTTGGGTTCATGGTCGGTGTTTGATGTAGACCGCGAGTGTGGGGCAGTTTGATTGTGAGTTCGATCAACGGAATCTCGGAAGTCCCACTGCCGGCATATATAGCGATTTCGGGAGTCGTATGGGTGATATTACTGATTATTAGCGAGCGTGATTCGGGCCCGTGTTCCCTTGCTCCTGGGGCTTACCCTTGGGTAGAGGATACTCCTGTGGTGGTTGATGCTCACACTTGGACTGACGATAGGTTTATTGACCTGGATAGTGAGACTTAGAGACTGGTAGGTTTAGTGACATGGACATTGCATTGATTACTGATTCGATATACCTGCTTTATTGTTTGCCTGTACCGATTACTTCATGCTTATGTCATCACTCCATGTTTACTGTTTCTTGTTCGTCATCATTGCACGTGTTTACGTTCGTCATCATTGCACATGTTTACATATGTGTGTGTGTGTATATATATATATATTGTTATTGTGTCGCTCTGACGACCTGAGTATGCATGCTCAGAGTGAGAAGTGGACGGAGCTCGGATCAGGACCTGCCTTACCTCGAGGACATTGCGCACATCTAAATCAGCGATGCCAGCGCTATCTTTTCTTTGACTCTATCTGGTTAGTTTTATATCCGTTTTGATAAATTTAGTGACTACATTTCTCATTACCTGTGCATTGATTACTGATTACCATCTAATGTTAGAAGCCGAAGAGTGACTACGGCATGATATTTCCTCGACCGTAGGAGCATGGCTGGCCTTGTCACCCCTCGTATTCCGTATTTTGGGAAGCGGGACGTGACATGGTTTTGTTGGTATCAGAGCGCTGGGTTTAAATTGAGATTACAGTTTCCGACTGAGGCTTGACAATTTAGGTCACCCTTCGGTCTAGATTGTAAACTTGTTGTCCTTGACCTTGATTCATATAGTGTGTCCTGCTACATATTTTGATCTTATCCGGTAGAGTTAAATTGCAACATAGTTATAATACTATACTCTATTTGAGGAACTTGGAATTTTACCTTTGATTCCTTTCTCAATTGAATATTACTGTATCGCATAATCTTTTGATCGTCAGATCTCTATCTCCGTTTATATCTTATATCGTTCCCGAGTTTTCAAATCTATTTTACATTTTCACCCTTGTACTTTCCTATTGATCCTACACCTGCTTACGTTTCTTATCGGACTCGTTGTATTCTCACGTCTTCGTTTCTTCAAAGTTATTGTATCGCGTTGCATATTTTTGAGTTCCTATTAGCATCGCAAAGCGGAAGCTAAAACCTGGCTTTCAATGACTCTTCTTCCACCTCCACTCCCCAGAGTCAGACCGCCGAGATTTTGGACGTACTGCGAAAATTGAGAGAAGCCCGGGAAAGAGCGAACAATCTTTTAGCTGAGGGGTTAAGGAGGCAGCTAGTTTGGGCACCAGGAGGAGCCCCCGATCGTGAAGGAATCCCCGTTAATAAATGAGGAGGTGTACAGATGAAGCAGCGGAGAACTCGAGTATGTGGTTATTGCAAGAGACTGGGGCACCTACAAAGAGGCCATCGCCATGCCAAAGGACAATGCTTGAATTGTGAATCCGGCGAACGTCGTGTCAACGGTTGGCCTCGGAGAAAAGGGCTAAAAGGAGGAGATCTGTTAACACCCTCGATGTCTTTTGAGTAGTTGTTTGCTTCGTTGTTTTATAGTTTCGTTGTTTTCGTTCTTCTAATTTTAAGGACGAAATTTTCTGTAAGGGGGACTGATCGGCATGCTTTTGGCGCGTCGTATTTTAAGTTCTATTTGTTTTAACCGCGATCAAGAACGACATCGCGTGTAGCTGGCCGCGATGAGTACAGGTCGTGGTTAAAACAAATAGAACTTAAAATACGACGCGCCATAAGCATGCCGATCAAATAGCGCCGTTGCCGGGCTCCCTTGGGTAGATGGGCTCCAATTTTGTTCAGTGATCCCACTATTCTACTAGTGTCATATTGTTAATATTTATCTTTTCTGTTTAGTTCCAAAACGGTGGCAGGTCAAAAATCCAGAGAACAAAATGTCAGCAATGTCAATTTTTGTTGGCTTTTTGAAATTTTTGAAATTTTTAGTTTGTTTTTAAGAATGGTGTTAGATGATATAAACAAGATTAACCCGAAATAACAAGAATAAAAACGTTACCGTCTCCCTGGTAACGGCGCCATTTGATCGGCACGCTTTTGGCGCGTTGTATTTTAAGTTCTATTTGTTTTAACCACGACCCGTACTCATCGCGGCTAGCTACACGTGACGCCGTCCTTGATCGCGGTTAAAACAAATGGAACTTAAAATACGACGCGCCAAAAGCGTACCTATCAAATGGGTCGTCCGCGGGGAGACGGAGCGATTCACGTTCTTGTTATCATGAGTTAATGCGCGTGGAGGAAGTATTTGTTTCTAACCTATGTGTATATATGCAAAGTATAAGTTGTTAGGATTAGATAGGTTAGTGTAAGTTAGTGAATTCCATACTCAATTCTTTGTGCCGAACTTGACTATTGAAGCTAGAGCAATCGGCAACAACGTGGATTAAGGTGCTTAAGCACGGTATTAATGAAATCCGGCTTGTTGACCCTTGTCCGTCCATTCTTGTCTCTTGGCTTTTGCCTCCGGCCAAACCGAACGCAACCGGTCACGGTTAGGGATCACCGATACCTTGGTAGGGTAGGGTGCCTAACGGAGCACTTGCGTAAGGTTTGGACGGAGTTCAATTGAAAATATCGGGCAAAGGAAATGAGAAACGAAAAACCTTAACTTACAATTCCATTCTTTTTCCTAACAACACCATTATTCATAACACTCAAAACCACAAAAAGATAGAGCAAATGAAAAGATAAAAGAAAAGAATAAAACAACATTGTAAGAAAGTAAATGGCAAGATAATAAAATGAGCAAGTAAGTAAAGAGATAGAAATACTAAGAACCAAAAGAGATATTACAAACCATGGGTTCAATAGCTTGAACTTAAACTTGCAAGCTCAATGAAGAGTTTGCAAGATTAAGAGAAGGCTAAGAACTCAAGGTAAAATGAAAGCTTTATTGATTCCAAGTGATGATACAACCCTTGAGTTCAATAACCAAAACTTAAACTTGCAAGCTCAATGAAGAGGTTGCAAGATCAAGAGAAGGCAAAGAATTCAAGGGGAACTAGCTATGTATAAGAACAAAATGAAATGAGAAACAAAAATGTATGAAGTATTGGACAAAAAGTATGCCAAGCATCCTCCCTCCCTTGCTCACTGATCTGCCTTTTATAGGCACAAAAGAAGATTAAACAAACAATACAAATACGTTGATGTGACAGCAAGGAATAGGCAGCTGAAAAATGGGGCTCATTGGGCTTGATGAGGCCGGCGGCGCTGGGCTTTAGGGGGTTCTCGCCGGGTCACATCCGAGCATCTTGGTTCGTGTTGATGTGGTGGTGCTGTATGCTCTCTACAAGTTCACTGGTACTGCTTGATTTGTCTACATGAACCTGGTTTGCACTCAGGGATTTTGAGGGAAACTTGTAGCTTTTGGTCACATCACCACCTTTTGCATTTATAACTCTTGTCCCCCATGTGCCCAATTCATCATATCATGTGTGCCATGGGCAGCCCCATCATGGTTCATGCCAAAGAGTTGTGTGTACACTTGTATTGTGTTGGACCAAAATTGTGTGCACACATTTATTTGCTAAAGAACTCTTTGGGTATCGGTCAGTTTGCAGTTTTGGTTGCAGTGTCGGCTCACAAACGTTATATCTGTGATTTTGAGTGTATTTCCAGTATTATATCACGGATACATGTAATCTGTAATTATTAAGCAGACACTATTAATAGTACCGATACTACAAAAAATAGATAATGAATGAGTGGTATTAAAATGCAGTTTTCTGAGATGAACAAATACCCCCAAACTTATCTTTTGCTCATCCCGAGCAAAACAAAAATCATATCCTCACTTTCGCAGGGAACGCGATTGCACTGAGCTCGTGCAACAAGCCATTAAACCTCTAGGTGTCCTTAGTAGGAGGAGTGTTGTCTCCTGAGGGTTTTCAGCGGATTACACCCACAAAATCCCGTCAAGCTAGTTTCATAAGTTAATGTCGATTCTACTCCTACAGTTTAGTATCTAGGTTAGAAATTCTATCATCCTAAATTAGAAATATTCAACCCTTATATTTCATCCCTCAATTTATTCAATCTCAGATCCTATAAGTTTTACAGTTTAGAAAGATCTCAGTTTCTCTTGAGTTTTCCTTCTAAAGTGCGGTCTCCAATCAGGGATTCTTATCATCTTTACGGAAAATATAAGTCTTATTCTTTATTCCTATCTTTTCTCCAAACATCGATTATATACCCCTACACTTGAGAATTCAATTCAAGCTATAGTACCCTTGCTCTAATACCTAATACTACTTCTTTTCGTTTAATGATGGACGGTTTTGCTCACACCTTTCATGCGACTATTAATGATTCTTGAGGCACTAACAGCCGATTATCGAATGTGTGAGCTGAAAGCGTAAATAGCTGTTTCCAGGTCTTGACTTTATTTATTTATTTTTCTTTTCTTTATTTTTCTTTTTCAAGACCGAATATACTTTTCAATGATGCTCTTTTAATGGTTAGCTTTAAATACCGTTTTTTCTTTCCTACTAAGTTTTCAGGCAAGAGTATTTCTAGGTATCCTCTACCATCCCAAGTTTCAAGGTGCGTGTATGTGCAGTTTGTAGGGTATATAATTTGGACTCAAGAATAGAAACTATTTTTCAGACTTATCCTTTAGTAAAGCTTCAATACTTTACCTTTATCTCGACTTAGCTCAAGAACTGAACTCAAGAGTACCTACTTCTATAAAAAAAACTGTAAGGACGTATAATTACCAAGGTTAAACAGAAGGAGGGTTATTTTTAGGGTTTTCAATTCCTAGGCCTAGGATTTAGTTATTTCTACGTATCAACTAAACCTTCGGAATCAAAATCTAAGTTACCATATTAGCTAACTTGACGACAAAGTTTTTATATTTTTGTAATTTTTTTCGATTTTTATGGGTTTTTAAATAAATATGCAAATGCAAAATATACATATGAATGCGAAGGTAGAAAGCTTACCGAGCACACCCACAAACTTAAACTTGACAGTTCCCTCACTGTCAGGCTACACCAAGAGGGTCAAAATTGTCGGCGCTCTCCTGATTTCTTTATACAAAACAAAAAGCAAACCAAAAATTTATACACAAAAAGATTCCTCCCAAACTTAAGTAAAACAGTGTTTCCACTATTTAAGCGGTGAAGTTCAGGATTAGGGGGGAAAGAGAACAGTATCAATCTATACGAGGTCTTACACAGGCCAAAATTGAGCACCAACCATTCAAAATTTTGATGGCTATAATGTGAAGGTTGGTGAAAGAATGCGGAGAGGAAATAAATGGAGAATACACGAGACCGTGTGGGGATGGAAGCGGCGTACGGTCTCAGTGTATGAGGAGAAGAATGGTGGAAGGGAAAAAGAAATAGAGTACGAACTTGATGGTGAAAATGGAGTGAATAAATTAGCACAATTTGTAATGACCGATGTGTAAAAAGCGATTGTGCTAATCTATCCACCCACTGAGAAATGGGATCAAACCTCTCAAGATTCGTGAGGAAACATGGGTAGACCAAACTTGGTAAACCAGACACAGGAAGTGAAAGTGATATGGTGTCTTGCAAGGTGCGAACAATGGAAAGAATGGAGGGAAGTGATTGAGGAAGGGTATTAGCTAAAGGTTCAGGAGGGTGTACACAGTCAGTGGAATGGATAGGATGAATTGGAAAATCCGACTCATCTAGTAAAACGGTTTCATCCTCAATACCATCCTCAAAATTCAGCTCATCCATGCATTTATCCTCAAAATCCAGACGCATATGGGGTTCGGGAAAAATAATTAATGGTTCGGGATGATGTCCATACGGAAGTGAAAGGACATGATGAATTGGTGAGAAAAACTCATCTAAAACTGCGGGTTCATCATCCAAAATATTCTCAGCGTCGATATCCTTAATCAAGTGAAAATCAAATTTCTCAGACACCTCATCAAAAGCATGGATATCAATCAATTCAGGTTTTAGGATGGAGGTGTAGAGCTTTAAAGGGATTGGGTGTGGTTTCACTTGACAGGGTCCCTTCACAATCGGGTAAATCAAACACTACAAAGTCGCACAACTCATTAAACATTCTATCTTCAATTGGTGATTCCTTTGGGACATTTGATAGATATTCAAAACTGGAGTTGTGCAATTCAATTTAAAACGGGTAGGTTTGATTTGGAAGGGTGTACCGCTCACCCTCACTACTCAAATTCTTAATATGTCCTATTGCCTCATCATACATTGGAAAATTTGGAGCTAGTTGGAAACTAACTGCTGGTTCGTTAGGTTGTATGAGGGCGGCCATGGACGCATTCAAATCCATCATCTGTTGGCATGACGCTACTCGAAAGTCGACTGTTCCAGACTAGACATGGGTTGTGAAGGGGTTTCAGTAAAAGATTCAAACTCATTTGGATACATAAAACTCCCAAATGGCTGTGTAGAAGCAATGTTTAGGGAAGGTGCAAAAGTTGGGTAGGATTGATAAGAATTGAATGGTTGGACAGGATGATGATCATCGTCATGATAAGAAGGTAAATGGAATTGTTGATCAAAAGAATTTGCAGTGGTGAAAGGAGTGAAAGATCAGCTACGGGATTGTTCAATACGTTCAGCAATAGACATAAGTCTTGGAGTTACAACAGGACTCTCAAAAGGGGTATCAACGTAAGAAGGTGGGTTAGGTTGAAACGGTTGATACAAAGTGGATTGCGGATTCCAATTGTTTGTCCTAGACGCGTTTATCCGATCTTTCAAAGAAAGTTTGGGCATGGAGGGATCGTTCGAAATTCGACCAAAGCAAGAACCGTAAGAAATAATGTCTGGTTGTGGGTACCAAAGTTCGACAAGAGTTTTTCTGGGTGGGGTACCCATGATATGAAGAGAAGGAGAGGAAGAAGAATGTGAATTTTTTTATTTTATTTTTTAAGTTAGTTATCAACAAAAGTATGAAATATACACACAAAAAGATAATCACAAAAAAAAATAATCACGACACAATACCACACACCTAATCGGTCTAGGGTTCATCTAGGTCAACTAGACCTGCTCAAGAACTTGATTGTCGAAATACAACTGTGTCGAGAAACGGGCTCAAGATATACTGATCAAGAGGCCAGGTAAGTGCAGAGATAATGGGAGGTTTTCCAACGCTTTCGCGTAGGTCCTTAATTAGATAACCCTTTCTCTTTTGGCGGTTTCGCCGTGAGCACTTTCCTAGACACCCCGTGAATGATATACCGTTAAGCGGTGTTCTAAACACAGTTAACTTCTCCTAGTGAGCGCGAAGTCCTTAAAGGCTTAAAGTTTAGTTTCTTTTAAAATTTGTGCGGGTAAATATTATGCTCAATTCGTGATTGGTGGGCCACGAAAAAGGTGATGAAATCTTTTACTGTATGTTGTGGGGTTCGCTTGACCTTAAGTCCGTATTAATGGATGCAATGCGCAAATCAATGAAAAAAATTATTCAAAGAATCAAACAATCATTTTTTATGTTAAGCACAGCACTGCAACAAATACGGGTTAGTCACTTTTGGCGTTTGGCAGCAAACTTGCAAAGAATCCTGTAAAGATAGTATATTAGATGCGTCGGAATTGAGAAGAAGGTGTTAGGAAATACATACCGATAAATTTTCGGGTTAAGAAACCCTCGTTGAATTGAATCCGGCTAGCTTGAAAAGTTAGCTTGCGCGGGTCAAATTACCCGGATCTTTGGCATTGTACTTCGCAATCACCTTAGATTTGAATGTACACTTTGCTCCCCACGATCGCAGTTCGCAAATCCGCAAAAATCTGAAAATGTCGGAAAAACGGATTATTAGTGCGAAAAAGCGATATGAATGCCCAAACTCCTGCACACACAAAATTATAAAGAAACAAACAATAAAAGTGGGACAAAATTAGAACACTGGAGCACAAAAAAAATTAAAACAAATAGAACTTAAAATATGACACGCCAAAAGCATGCCGATCAAATGGCGCCGTTGCCGGGCTCCCTTGGGTAGATGGGCTCCAATTTTGTTCAGTGATCCTACTGTTCTAATAGTGTCATAATGTTATTGTTTATCTTTTCTGTTTAGTTCCAAAATGATGGCAGGTCAAAAATCCAGAGAACAAAATGTTAGCAATATCAATTTTTGTTGGTTTTTTGAAATTTTTGAAATTTTTATTTTGTTTTTAAGAATGGCGTTAGATGATATAAACAAGATTAACCCGAAATAAAAAAAATAAAAACATTACCGTCTCCCCAGCAACGGCGCCATTTGATCGGCACGCTTTTGGCGCGTTGTATTTTAAGTTCTATTTGTTTTAACCACGACCCGTACTCATCGCGGCTAGCTACACGCGACGCCGTCCTTGATCGCGGTTAAAACAAATAGAACTTAAAATACGACGCGCCAAAAGCATGCCGATCAAATGGGTCGTCCGCAGGGAGACGGAGCATTTTACGTTCTTGTTATCACGAGTTAATGCACGTGGCAGAAGTGTTTGTTTCTAACCTATGTGTATATATGCAAAGTATAAGTTGTTAGGATTAGATAGGTTAGTGTAATTTAGTGAATTCCGCACTCAATCCTTTGTACTGAACATGACTATTGAAACTAGAGCAATCGGCAACAATGTGGATTAGGGTGCTTAAGCAGAGTATTAATGAAATCCGGCTTATTGACCCTTGTTCGTCCGTTCTTGTCGCTTGGCTTTCGCCTCCGGCTAAACCGAACGCAACCGGTCGCGGTTAGGGATCACCGAAGGGTAGGGTGCCTAACGGAGCGCTTGCGTAAGGTTTGGGCGAAGTTCAATTGAAAATATCGTGCAAAGGAAATGAGAAACGAAAAATCTTAACTTACAATTCCATTCTTTTTCCTAACAACACCATTATTCACAAACACTCAAACCACAAAAAGAGAGAGCAAATGAAAAGATAAAAGAAAAGAATAAAACAACATTGTAAGAAAGTAAATGGAAAGATAATAAAATGAGCAAGTAAGTAAAGAGATAGAAATACTAAGAACCAAAAGCGATATTACAAACCATGGGTTCAATAGCCTAAACTTAAACCTGCAAGCTCAATGAAGAGGTTGCAAGATAAAGAGAAAGCTAAGAATTCAAGGCAAAATGAAAGCTTTATTGATTCCAAGTGATGATACAACCCTTGAGTTCAATAACCAAAACTTAAACTTACAAGTTCAATGAAGAGGTTGCAAGATCAAGAGAAGGCAAAGAACTCAAGGGGAACTAGCTATGTACAAGAACAAAATGAAAAGAGAAACAAAAATGTATGAAGTATTGGAAAAAAATTATGCCAAGTATCCTCCCTCCCTTGCTCACTGATCTGCCTTTTATAGGCACAAAAGAAGATTAAACAAACAATACAAATAAGTTGTTGTGACAGCAACGAATAGGCAGCAGAAAAATGGAGCTCATTGGGCTTGATGGGGCCGGCGGCGCCGGGCTTTAGGGGGTTCTCGCTGGGTCACATCCGAGCATCTTGGCTCGTGTTGATGTGGTGGTGCTGTATGCTCTCTACAAGTCTACTGGTGCTGCTTGATTTGTCTATATGAACCTGGTTTGCACTCAGGGATTTGGAGGGAAACTTTTAGCTTTTGGTCACATCACCACTTTTTGCATTTATAACTCTTGTCCCTTCTTGTGCCCAATTCATCATCTCATGTGTGCCATGGGCAGCCCCACTATGGTTCATGCCAAAGAATTGTGTGTACACTTGCATTGTGTGTACACTTGCATTGTGTTGGACCAAAATTGTGTGCGCACATTTATTTGCTAAAGAACTCTTTGGATATCGGTCAGTTTGCAGTTCTGGTTGCAGTGTCGGCTCACAAACGTCATATCCGTGATTTTGAGTGTATTTCCAGTATTTTGTCACGGATACCTGTAATCTATAATTACTGAGTAGACATTGTTAATAGTACCGATACTACAAAAAATAGATAATGAATGAGTGGTATTAATATGCATTTTTCTGAGATGAACAGGGGGTGATGTAATAACTAGTATTTGTCGTACGATCTATTCCATGTTTCGATAAAATTCATTTTGATAAATCTCCTAGATATTTTCCTTATTTTTTTATTTTCTCTAATACTTCCTATGAATATTTCTTCTATATTTCCCTAATTATCATTATTCCTAATTCTATAACCCTAACTCAAAATTTTCCTATATTCCTCCGAGCTCCAAAGCCGACCCAGCTCCATCACCTGAGTGCCAAGCCCCACGCCGAGCTCCTCAACAGCTCGCACCCGAGCTCCTCGCCACCATTTGCACCACTGACCTTCCCTCCTCCTTCGACCGTGAGGACCCCCACCGCTACACCAAGCCTTTCCCCGAGCTCCCAAGCCTTTTACCTCAGCCGCATCATCGTCGTGCCACCGCTGAGCCATCGCCCGAGCTCGGGCCATAGACGAGCCTAAGCTGGTTGTGGCTATTGCTGCTGCTACTTCTTGCGTTGCGTCGTTGAGCTGTGATCGTGCCATTACTGTCGGCGTCGTCATCATGGTCGTGTCTCCGATCACCTTCAGGCAAGTTCAAAAACTTGTTACATGCTATAGTGTATTCATTTCGGTTGCAAATCAAACGTTATTATAAGTGTTCGATGTAAACCGTAATCTGAAAACCGTCTTAAAATGACGGAAATTAATCATAATAGATTACCCTAGTGATAACGAATACTGTGTTGAGAGTTGGCTCGAAAATACGGATTTTAACCCCGTGAAATGTCATCCCCATTTAGATCCGTCGAATCTGAAAATTTCCGTACCTGAATTTTGTGGAAATTATGATAAATTGGTTATACACCAGAATGTTGTGTTCGAGGGCTCATATCGAAGCCGACTCGAAAAACTAGAACCCCATATAAGTTATGATCCGTTTCTATTTTATAACGGTTACGGAAACTGGTCGGGAGTACGGTGAAGCACTGCTTACCAACACTTGATTGGAAATGCTTTTACATCTCTGTGTGAAAATGGTATTATCCGGAACCTTATACCGTGGCAAAGATAAATCTTTTAGCTAACTATTGAAAGTGTTTTCATTCATTTTTATCATCGTTTTCTATTTTAATCACATTTTAAACCACCAGTACATAACGCTATCCTAAGCAGGGACAGAATGCAGATCCAGATCTTAGATAATGCATAACTCCCAGCACACAGTGGATATTATCGATCCATAAGGTGCGTTGGAAACCTGACTGATAAAACTAAATATTATCCAACTGCAGCGTCGCCTAATTATGCTTCCATATGGGAGTAAAACGTGCTATGAAACGAACTACCAGTTCAGAAATTGGATTTCCAGCAGTAAACACTTAAAATGGAATGACCATATCTAGCAAACCTAAAACTCAATTGACACGAAACCAATTTGGACTTACAGTAAATTTTGCATGTGGTATGACACCGGCTGCTATATTTTATTCGTATCATAATTAATTGCATTCTTATCATATCATGTAGCGGTTATATTCTCATTTGAATAGTGGTCATAAACATTGATAACCTAGTGACCGTGTTACATTACCCAGTGATAAATATTAGTGATTGGATTGTGGCAAGTACGTTAGTGTTTAAGCGTGAATGAATATGTGAAGTGATACGTACTTGTACACAATCAGCGGAACCAATTAGTTATTGCATTGTTGACACTTATGGGACATATATAAGTGTAACTATAACTGGAATGAGACGATTATGGAAACACTTATATTAGTGTCATAGGTAAGACATCGAGCACTGTCTATTTATCTTGGATACCAGTCGAGACATGTTTGTTGGAGACCCTGTCTCCAGTTCTCACACAGACTTGTCATGGGGAGGCTAGTATTTGGGTTCATGGTCGGTGATTGATGTAGACCGCGGGTGTGGGGTAGTTTGAGTGTGAGTTTGATCAACGGAATCTCGGTAGTCTCACTGCCGGCATATACAGTGATTTCGGGAGTCGTATGGGTGATATTACTGATTATTAGCGAGCGTGATTCGGGCCCATGTTCCCTTGCCCCTGGGGCCTACCCTTGGGTTGGGGATACTACTGCGGTAGTTGATGCTCACACTTGGACTGGCGATAGGTTTAGCGACCTAAACAGTGAGACTTAGAGACTGGTAGGTTTAGTTACATGCATATTGCATTGATTACTGATTCGATATACCTGCTTTATTGTTTACCTGTACCGATTACTTCATGCTCATGTCATCACTCCATGTTTACTGTTTCTTATTTGTCATCATTGCACGTGTTTACATATGTGTGTGTGTGTGTGTATATTGCTATTGTGTCGCTCTGACGACCTGAGTATGCATGCTCAGAGTGATAAGTGGACGGAGCTCGGATCAGGACCTGCCTTACCTCGAGGACAATGCGCACATCTAGCTCAGCAACGCCAGCGCTATCTTTCCTTTGACTCTATCTGGTTAGTTTTATATCCGTTTTGATAGATTTAGTGACTGCATTTCCCATTACCTGTGCATTGATTACTGATTACCATGTAATGCTAGAAGCCGAAGTGTGACTACGGCAGGATATTTTCTCGACCGTAGGAGCATGGCTGGCCTTGTCACCCCTCGTATTCCGTATTTTAAAAAGCGAGGCGTGACATGGTTTTGTTGGTATCAGAGTGCCAGGTTTATATTGAGATTACAGTTTCCGACTGGGGCTTGACAATTTAAGTCACCCTTCGGTCTAGATTGTAAACTTGTTGTCCTTGACCTTGATTCATATAATGTGTCCTGCTACATATTTTCATCTTATCCGGTAGAGTTTTGGGTAACTTGGTAGAGTTTTGTAGTTGCAATTATAAACTGCAGCATAGTTACAATAATGTACTCTATTTGAGGAACTTAGTGTAAGGTTCCCTGGAGTCGCCGCTGGGTTTCGGGAGGCATCGACCATGTCGTTTTTAAAAAATATGGCGCGCTAAAGAACCCTAACATAGAATCTTAACTAGAGAATTAGACGAAACTAGAATGTAAACATCTTTACATCTAAGTGAATAAGGAATACAACCTTTGTAGACCGGTCCTTCACTTCAATAGATCCGTGTAGAAGTCCCTTCGCTCTAAGTAGTGAACTCCCGGACTCTAGTAAGGCTCCACAAGATGAAAGGAACAAGCTTGCTTAAAGTTTTCGAGGCCGAAAATGATCTACGTCGAGAAGACACCAACTCAAGCTACCTCTTCACTAATATAGAATTAGTGAAGCAAACACCCTAAACTAAATGGCTAATCTAGTCGAGGATGATTAAGTAGGAATTTTGCTCACTTTAGAAATATATTTCTCACTCATTTTCTTCACCTCCCAAAAAGCTAGAGAGCTTGAGGAAGGAGATAAAGAAAAGCAACTGTGTAAAATGGCAACCATGGGTGAGTTAATATCATATACTAACTCATGTAGAGACTAAACTATGGCTAATTATAATGGTTGGGTTAATAAATATCTCAAGTAAAACAAAATTAGTGGACTTGTTCAATGGTTCCACAAGCTTCAACCATGTGACTAATTTCCATTTAATTTTGATTTACTTTGGATAAATAAAACCCTTCATTATGTTAAGCATGGTGTGAGTCTTATACACCCATGTCTCATGTATCATCTAGCATGACATAAAAGAATGTACATTAATATATATCACATATATACTAAGTGTACACAAGTGAGAAAAAGAATTCTTAAGTGAGCTAATATTAGTTAATGTAAATTAATATATCAGATATATAATTATACATCAAATTATTAAATCAACACTTGATTTAATAATCCATCTATATCACATATAACCGACTAATATCATATGTATCAACTTATCGAATCAACACTTGATTCGACAGCCCGGCTATATCACATATAACCGACCGATATCACATATCGCGAGAATAGAATATGGTATCAAATACATGTATTAATCTCGGTCCCGCACATATCACATATGTACTCCTACTTTGTTTCACTTGAGCCAGGAAACCTCTGTGTAGGACTCTAAAGACTCGTCAATACGCCGGCAGTAGGTGGTGATCATATCAGTCACCTACAAACCGCAAGCGGTCTGCTAAACGTAACGGCCACCCGGGTATTGAGCGATCAGAAAATCAACAAGCAAGCCTGCTCATATTCCTGCGAATCCAATCAGTAACACTACCGTACAGTCCGGTCTCTTCGTCTGATATGTCGCATATCTCAGCCTGGGGGTGGTAAACGTCAGACCCCTATAGCCCTGATAAGTCATGCCGGTGAGAGGCCCATAACGATTCGAGAAACTACTGATAACACTTACCAGTAAATCTCAGCAACTCTGGCCAGGGATTTCCTGTTATGTCCAATCGAGCATAGCGCAACATCAACCCCCAATACCGGGAGAGACGAAATTCCTTCATATCGCTCATTGCCTCCATGTGACTCGGGACTGTACCGAAAAACCATCATTTTGCATGATCTCTTGAACGTGGTAAGGTAGAAATCAAAGCACAGTGGGAATCACACAAGACTCTATGACGATCTCGGGTCGACAGACTAACCTGTACCAGTGTCACCAGAGAACTACTATCTGACGATAGGTATAATACCATCTAGGAGTTCTCGGCGAGTCCGTCCATTATACCCAGTCTCCACTGAGCACCCGTATACCATCTCTGATGTCAGACACCAATGGATATAAGATCATCCATCACCCATCATATGAGTCAAGAAGCATATACGCTAGTTGTTCATATCAGATTTTTGCCTTTTTATACCGCCCATTCTTGATCACAATGCATATAGGTAGGTACTTTTGATCTGTGTTTGCTGAATAATTGCAGGTTACAGGTTCTCAACTCTTTACAGTGAAAATCATGAAAAATCGCAACAAATGCGGGACTACGACCAACAACAGATGAATACTGATCTCCGCTAACCATCCGTATGATGTCGCCTACCAGTTCAAGGGACAAAATGGCAAATCGTTGGTCACTTCAATGCACAAAACACAAGGGCAGCACAAAATCCAAAACTTCAAATGCGAAGCTCAAGGCAAAAGTCCACATCATTTTGCACTACTGAAAATCTGGAAGAAAACTGAAGAGATTCTGAGAAACCAAGTGTACAAAACATAAGAGAACAACAACATGGAGAAGCCCTGAAAAGATGGTCCCCAATTCCACCAAATGGCCGCGGAACCGCGACCAAATAGGCACTTCTGCCGCGGTTCCGCGGCCGCGTCTGAACGGTGTCGGTGGCAATTGAAGCAGCGTTGACTCGGCTCTTTTGGGGTAGTTTTGTAATCTCATGATAGGCTCATGATTGCCTATAAATAGTAGAGCTCAAAGCCAAATTAGAGGGTGCCTTTCTTTATTTAGATTTTAGGATTAATTCTGTTCTTTTTTGTTATCTTTCTCTATGAAAAATTGTAGCGAGTTTATAAGCATTGATTAATAAAAAAAATAAAAAAAGAGAGTTCTTGTATTATCTTTCTTTCTTTTATTATCTTGCATGTCTTTTTATTTATTGCTCGTAATTTTTCATTAGCTAATCTAGTTGTAATTTTGTTGCTTTCTTTATTGTTTTTTTTTCTTCTTCTATTTTTTTTTATCCTTTATAACAATTATGCTTGAGTAAGATCCTTACCAAGGTGAGGTCTCAAATAGCTAATTGTATTTTTTCTCAACCTCATTTCTTTCTACCTTTCTTGTTTTAATCTTTTTAATGGGTGAGTAATTTCTCACTTGTTAG
Source organism: Agapanthus africanus (assembly GCA_030015575.1). Classification (NCBI taxonomy): domain Eukaryota; kingdom Viridiplantae; phylum Streptophyta; class Magnoliopsida; order Asparagales; family Amaryllidaceae; genus Agapanthus; species Agapanthus africanus. The sequence goes on along the minus strand of CM057345.1, from coordinate 385,020,937 downwards.
GGCAGGAAAAGGAAAGTTTGAGAGAAGGAAATCTCTCTCATTCTTTTCTTTGCCCAACACCTTAATTCGGACTCCCGTTAATTGAACTACAATCCGCTCACTACGGCACCCTATCCTACATGATAGCGGTGACTCCATAGTTAGACCGGTTGTGGTTGAATTAACCGGAGGTTAGGGCTAAGAGCCAAGAACGGACGGACAAGGACCAAAAGGAAGAAACTAAGAATGGAAAGCCTAGCTTATACTTGCAAGTTTCTTCCTAGTCGTGCTAATCCCCGTTGTTGTTGATTACCTTAACACAGATATTAAGAAGGGTATTGAAAGAAGTGAGAAATTCCTAACTCGAACTAACCTAATCCTAACCCTCGCAAGTTCTTTTATCATCCTTTATCTCATTAGTAGATCTTAAAACAAAACTCGACATATTTGGATTTAACTCGTTAAAATATAAAGAAAAAGATTCCATCTCCCTGTGGATCGACCCGTACTCAACCGGCTAGCTACCAAGCGAAACCGTCTTGATTGCGGTAATTAAAACTAAGCACGCAGAAAATCATAACCAACCAAATGGCGCCATTGCCGGGGAGACGGTAATTTATTTCTTTGTGTAATTTCGGGTTAATTAAAATATATATATATATAAAAATTGAAAAATATAAAAAATTATAATTTTTTTACAAAACAAAAAAACATCTTGTTATTTTTTTGTGCAAGTGTGCAGGATAGGAAGAAGGTCTAGTTCAGTTCTGGAGCAAATCAAGATTCAGGAGATCTAAACAGGAAGAGGAGAACCAACTCAGCACAGAAATTTTTTTTTGAAGCAGTCAACCTTCTGAACTGCCGCGGAACCACGGCAGAATTATATGTCGATGTTACACACCCCACTAGATGCGGGGAGGAGAAATAGGTAAAACAATCATTTTGTTTAAGGTAATATCGACTAACTTTACGGATCTTTGCTAAACCCTAACTAACAAACTATCTAGAAGTGCTAAACTGTAACGTTTTAAAAATAATTAAATAAATAATTAAATGAATAAAATTGTTTAAGTGAATTTTATGATTTTCGGTAAAATAAAATGTATTTTTCGTAAAATCAAACCGTGAGTTATTTGTTGATATTATGTAATTTTAGATTGCAAAGTGTTGAAAATCTATAAAGGTTGCAAACTAGAAATTCCAAATTTATACAAAATTGTGTAATAAAAATATAGTAATGGTTTTTATAATCTAGTTTGGCCATTTAATGAGTTTTATAACCATTGGTTTCATTTAAATGTCAAGTTTTGAAGAAAAACGGTAAATTGGCGTTTTCGGGTTTATCGAAATCGGACGATTTGATTGATTTTAGGGTTTTGATGGATTAAATCATGCTTTGTATTATTATAAGTAATGAGTTTTCTAAACTATGAGTTATTTGTTCATGTTATCTCGATCCATCGGAGTTTGTACGCCGATATCGAGCGATATTTGGTTCTTTTGCATGGACGGGACATAGGTTTTAACCTATGCTGGTTCCTTGCATCGTTTTGACTTTTGTATGTGATTCAGTTTACGATACTATTTATATGTTTGCGTTTAGGTACCCTCATGTGGACTGCGGGCGATGAAGAGGAGGATGGCGACACCGTCTTCGGCAGACATGGACCAGGTGAGTAGATGTATATCTACGGGGGAAAGTCGGGTGGATGGCGTTTAGCATCCCCGCAACGTAGAGTAGGAATAGTACTTATTGACATTAGGAAGCCAGATGTGACCCTAGATTCTTAATGCGTAAGACCCTAGTAATAACCCTAGGCTGGACTAGACTGATTTAGGAAAACCATATCAGAGGATGAGTACCTTGGAAGAGGTTCATAGGTTTCAGATAGAAACACACACACGCACACACTGAAACTCGACATGGTGTATACGTGTATGTGTATACATATATAGAACTAGGTATAGGTATATACATGTATATACAACACGTATATGGGGTTCATTGATGTGATATGATATCCGAGGTATGATGAAATAGTATAACTGGGCTTGATACCGTGATTCTTGGCTATACAGTCGTATTAGGTGTTAGCGGATCATTAGAGAATGAGATAATGAACATGTGTACATAAATTATAATGGGTGGTGATGATATTGAGGTACCTGGGACTCTAAATTAGTACCCGGACTGTAACTTGTGATTGATCACGATATGGGATATGTATGATTTGATTACGACATCATATAGGTGTGACCTGATGTCGATATCATATAGGTATGACCTGATGTTGATATCAAATAGGTGTGACTTGATGACGATATGATATCAGTATGACTTAATCACAATATGATACATATGACATGATATTTCTGAGGATAAACTAATGATGCATATTATGATGGCAATGACATATGATTGATGTAGACGATTACAGTTTAGCACCTTGATCATGAGATGTGTTGGTGATGACATTATACGAATGATGAGACACCTAGGAGATACTTGACCCGTACCCCGATATTGGGATGCCGTACGATGGATTTTACCGTACGAGGCATAAATATGATGATTGATCCGCACTCTTGATTCGAGGAAACCGTTCTACGTACGTGACGCTATTGAGGCCGGATCGCTGACTATTAGAGATATTGATTCAGACCTTAGGTAGACTCTTGTTTCTTATTGACTAGTTTCTTAGGTTTTGTTCCTTAGGAGGTTAGATGGACACTAGGTTAGGTTCGAGTCATATAGTGGTAGTGGTAATGGTATATCAAATGAGTAGATAATACACATCCGTCTTTACTTTCACACTGGAATCATAATGATGCATGTTCTTACATATGTTGCTATAATCAGTATAAACCTTACCTGTTAGGACACCAGCACCATTACCGATGATGCGCATATTCCACGCACACTTATTTGCCGGTTCACACACATCATCATCGGTAATTGCTATGTCACGTACACTTTAGATTATATTATCTTTTATTGATAGAATCAGTTAACAACTTGACCGATATAATATTGTGATTACTCTCTGATATTAGTATAGACATGATAATTATTACTTAGACATTCATGCATTCATATTTTCATGTTATCATGCAGTATTATGGGCATATGCCGACACTTATCATATACTTACTCATGATTTTGAGATTTGGGTTTCTATGAGATTTCTGGATTTTCGGGGAAAACCGCAAGAATATATAAAACGTCTCTCTCTCTCTCCTCCTCTCTTTTTAAAATAAGATGCGGTTTTCTCGTGATGTATGTGTCGTCCACCATGAGATTTCATGTTTTCTGTTGGATTTCGAGACCCGATTCGAGAAGTGGATGAACCGTCTCGGGTACATGGTGGGCCCGGTATGGTACCCCGGGGCAAGAAGATCGAGTTGTAGACGATGAGCCTGGCAGGGAAAGGCTACCTACCGGTGATGTCTGGCGCGGCGGATATCCGGAGGATACCGACCGTTGTCGTGAGATTTGATGATATGGGCCGATCCGGACTGACGGAGCCCGAGGTATTGAGACTATGAGACTTGAGATTTACATGTTTGTGTCGATGCTTGACACGGATTTCCATAGATTTCATTGTTGAGATTTCAGATTCCTATACACATTTTACTATGATAACAGCTAAAGATTTCTTATACAGATATTTCTGGATTTCAGGATTGGTTATTTTATATTCATGATGCATGCATATCCATTCATATGACATAGTATTATATGAAGCACTGACACGAGCACGGAGTATCTGCATTTACACGTAGTTTTACCCTGCTATTACTAGATGATTAGGATATAATAGTGTATTATTATGACCTAGGATAGCGTCGTGCATTCGATTTCTTTTCGTAGATGTATTCTACTCACGAGTTGGCAACTCACCCCCGTTGTGCCAAATTTTATTACAGGTTCGATGTACAGGTTTCCCTTGAAGCTGGCTGGCACATCTTTTCTTTCAGGGTGATTTGCACGGTAGGTTGGTTCACTTGTATCTGAACCACCATTGTATTTTATTCATTCATTTGTATCTAGTAAGCTCCATCAACCATACTTGTATTACTTGATAAGTTTATTGGACCAGTCTTTTATTTCGACCTTAGAGTCGCGCATGTATTATTCTGATCTGGTGGTTTGTTTTCTTTGAGTTTTGAGCCTCGTCCTTTGGCGTTATATATTATTGTGCTTGTTGTGGTTGTTTCCGCCTGTTGGCGTTGAGCTAGCTCCCGTTTGGGGATGCTTTTTATTGTTTATGTATATTATACTTGTTGTACCCGTTTGGGGCCAGTTTTTACAGAGGAGACTCTGCCGAAATTTTTGGGAAAATTTGCTGATGCTTTTAAACTTGTTCCTTCATGTTTTCTTTTACTGCTTCTTCTTCTTTTTCATGGTTTAGATTTCTGGGCTTCGGCTTACTTAGGTTACGTAGCGCCTCTAGACGCTTCGTAATCTAAGTGCCGGTCACGTTCCGTACTTTCGGGTCGTGACATAAACTGCTATGATAGATGATTATATCTCAAGATACTAGTCCTTCTTGTTCTTGTTGTTCACCTCCTCGTCGGCCTCCTCGATGTAATAGAAGATCCACCCGAGAGTTCCTTCTCCAAGCTTTAAGCTCTAACTTGAGGTAACTAAGTGGCTAGGATTGCTAATCCAAGTGACCTAGAAGATATAGAAGTGGATTAAGGATCTATTAGTCTTTCTAACCCTTGGGATCTCAAAACATGAGAGGATTAGGGTTAGGTTGAAGAAGAGAGAGAGTGTGTATGTGAGAATGAAATAAATTATTACTCATTTGTGAATATATGAAGCATGATAATTATCCAAATAATAATATACAATAATAACAACCATGCTTCATTAAATCACTTTGGATGAATCATCTCATGAGTCATTAAAACATTTAATGCAAATAACACATAAGCTCTCCACCTCATTTAGTTTAATTTATAAATGAATTAAATCTAAATGAGTCACCTTTCTTCTAGAAGTTTCTCGACTAATTACGAGAATTCCCCTCCCATCCGTATTTACGAAAAACGCGGATATACTGAGACTGCATAAATCCAATAATTCAATACTAGAATCTGGCTTAAACTAAAGCCCGCTAGTATAATCTGTCCGAACATCATACGTGCACAAGTACACGTATATGTCCGAACCCTGTCGTAAAACCATACGACCTCTATATCGTTTCACCTGAAGCAGGGAAACTCTCTATGTGGGACTCTAAAGACTCGACACTACGCTGGCAGTGGGTTTAACCACAAGCCGCAAGCGGTACTTGCTGTACGTAACGGTCCCCAGGTAGATGTCGATAAGAAGGCCGATGAGGAAACCCATCCGAACTTCTACTGATCCTGATGTGACAATCTCCGTACAGTCCGGTCTGTTTGTCTAAGACTATCGCATATCGGGCCTAGGGGGCGGCAAGCGTCAGTCCCCTAAAAGCGGTATAAGTCGTGTCGGAGTGAAGCCCATTACACCTTGAGAAACTACTGGAAAACCTACCAGTAAATCTCGCTTGCCCTGGCCAGGGACCTTGCGTAATGGCTCTCCAAACACAGCGCGATATCAACCCCCAACACCGGGAGAGACGAATCCTATCTAACCGCCACTGCCCCCAAGTGCTTCGGGACTGCACCCAACTGCTACCTGTTTGCACGACTCCTTTGAGCCATGGTAGGGTAGCAATCTAAGAACAGTGGGAACACACTCGAGACGAAGCAGCAGTGTCAAGTCAACGGACTATGCTGTACTCATGTCACCTTGGAACTGTTAACTGACGATGGGTATAATACCAACCAACAGTTCCCTGCGAGTCCTGTCCGGTGTACCCGTAACCCAACGAGCACCTGCATACTATCTCCAGTACAACGTACTAATGGCTGTGGGACAGACCATTTCCCCTGCTGGGATGAGAAGCGTATACACTAGTCTACTCTGGAGTATCGATGCCCTGTCTCGATAATCCTACAACTAGGAACCTGAAAAAGGATGTGATTGTAGACTACCCAACCCCCACTAGTGTGACTGCCATCACAACGCCGGTAGTCAAGCAAGATCCTATGGGCTCTATCAATATGTATTCGCGATATCTAAAAGAAACATATACATTAACAAGCTAGTATGATACAACAAGACTGTTAATATAACTGTGAATATCCCAAGCTTCCATTAAGTAATAAACAAGCTAGTATGATACAATAATGGCTCCTAGGGCATATACACTAACAAGAATCACCTATTTGACCGCGGAACCGCGGTCAACTGCTGACGTCAGCAGCTGATTTTCTCTGTGAGTATTCCATTTATCTCCTTCCCTCCTCTGAACTCTACTGAACCATATTTTTTTGCAGCATTCTTTGCACAAATTCTCTTCCCCTCTCCAATAAACTGTTTTTGTGTAGGATTCTTTGTGCCACCGCTAAATAAATTTTTGCAAGTGTTTTAGATTTTTGGTTGTTACCGTTTTGCATAAATAATACGGACTTTAAGGGGCTATAACACCAATTCAGATTGGGTGGGGATTTCATCACCCTTCCTAAGACCCCAAAAATCACTAAAAGCATATGCATCACTCTTGAGCTTAATTTAAAAATATCTAGACTCAGCCAACTAAGAACTGTCGTGCTCAATAGGACAGAGGAAGGTTATGGGCATTCAATCGTTTATCTAAACTTGACTTTGTGGCTAGGCTAGACAAGTGAGAAAGGTAATTTTAAAAGGTCCGTCTCATGGTGATTCGCGAGCGGAACCCTCTTTTCTTCATTTGTACTTACCTGGCCACAATTGGCAGTGAAGAGACGATTTGAGGGTTATCTCACAACTTGTCACTTTGGAACAGTTAGGAGCAGTCTAGTGGACTTTGAAGACCATAGCTCTGGGTTTGATTGTGCATGTTTTAACTGTGATTGTTTGAAATTGTGTCGTAAGTCCGTACACATTTTTGCAAAACTCTTTCTAAAAACAAAATCTTTTATAAAAACTTACCCAGAATCCCATTTCACTCACCTTTCATCTGCATTTCTTCATTGACGTTTTCTTACCCTCACTTTCTACGCTTTGACTATACTAAACTCGTTTAGTGTATGTCCTGTTGGACTCGGTACAATAGTGCCCGCCTAGTCTGTGTTTCGTTAGTCGCTACCGACTACGCGATCGACTCCGACGTCGAAACTCCCTCCACACCTCTTTCACCTTTACCTTTGCCGGCCAACTCCGACGTTGACCGGGATTCTGTTCATACATCCTCACCTTCATCATCACCAAATTCTTCTTCTGAGATGTCAGGATTTCCTCCTAACATCCCTTTACCTCCCCCGGGACTGATTCCACCTCATCTAGGTGAGAATAACCCGCAACCACCTCCTGTTGAAGTGCCACAGCGAATAGCGTTCCAGAATCGTTTCTATCCTACCCGCTCTGCACTTCCTACCTGTCTTTCACTTTCGCCGGCCAATGGGGATAATTTCAAAATTAAGCCCCACTTCATCAACATGTTGCCCAAATTTCACGGGCTGGAATTCGAAGATGCCTACATCTTCATTAACAAGTTCCAGAACGTCTGTGCAATGATGAAGACAACCCAACTGTCCGATGATGATATGCGGCTACGAGTCATTCCTTTTACTCTGTGTGACCTAGCTGAGAAGTGGCTGTATAGTACCGCATCGCATTCCATAAATAGTTGGGATGAGTTTGTAAAAGAGTTTCTTAAGAAGTTCTACCCAAATCACAAGACCGCGAGAATACGAAACGAAATTAACCAATTTTCCCAGCTTCCTGCCGAACCTTTTTGGAAGTGCTTTGACCGATACAAAGACCTTCTTGTTCAGTGCCCTCATCACGGTATTGAGAGATGGCAACTTTGCTAGACCTTATATGAGGGCCTGAACCCAGCAACTAAGCAGTTGCTGGAGACTATTTGTCAAGGCCACTTCCTATCCAAATCTAACGAGGAAGCTTGGCAATTTTTCGACGATCTCGCGGAGCGAACGCTTTAGTGGGAAAGCACCAGACCGAACACTTCATCTACTTCATCTACTTCTTCCAGTCTCTCTAGGGTATGCGTTCATCAACTTGATATCTCAATTGCAATGAAGGCCGAAATGGCTACGATCATGCGAAAACTAGAAGCAATTGAGAGCAAATTTTCATCTCCTTCTCCTGCCCCTGCTTTTCCCCCTCGTACCATCTGCGCTTGTAGTTTAGACCCATCACATTTGACCGAAGAGTGTCCTTATAACCCACCTGCTCAAGGACAGGATCAGATCAATGCTGCATTTCAGCAAAGACCAAGAAATGATCCATACTCTTCCACTTACAATCCTGGTTGGAGGAACCACCCCAATTTCTCCTGGAATCAGAACCGGCAACAATTCCAAGGACACAACAACTTCCAGAAGCCTTCTCCTCCTCCTCAACAACAAGCTCAAAATCAATATCAGCAGCCTTTCCAACCCCAACATTTTCAAAATCCGACGAACAATTTTGCACCCAACAATTCTTTTCCTCAAAACAATTTTGTTCCGTCAAACAACGATGAGGTTTCCTCGCTAGAATGAAGTATTGAGGCATTTGTAAAGCAATCGACTCAATCCACCGCCAATATCCAGTCTTCCATTCAGTCTTTGGTGCAACACACTGCTGTACACGAGCAAAACATCAAAACCATCGAAGCCCAGATTGCACAACTTAATGCAGCTTTAAGCGAGCGAGAGAAAGGGAAGCTTCCATCTCAACCACTCCCAAATTCTGGTCACCCACATAATGCACATGTTGCTCTTGAACAACAAAACCATAATGTGAGTGCCGTGACTACGTTGAGATCTGGAAGGATGCTACACAACAACGTTGGCACAGATAATGACACCCCGGCCGCTTCTTCTTCTCCTTCTTCGTCTTCTGAGCATGTTCTCCATTCTTCAAAAGGCTCTTCTTCTTCTGCTACTCCAAACGGAACCACATCTCACTCCACGAAAACTCCAATTCTGGGATCTGTTCCAACTCCACAATCTTCTCCACAAGTCTTGGACTCAACCAATTTTCAAAATGTTCCATTTCCAAACCGGTTGAGGTCTAATAAACAAAATCCATAAATGGAGAAGATTGTGGAGTTGTTTAAACAGGTTAATATTAACATTCCCCTCTAGGATGCAATCCAACAAGTCCCTTCCTACACAAAAATCATGAAGGACTTGTGCACTAAGAAGAGGAAATCTCAGGTACCCAAGAAGGTTTTCTTAGCTAGTGCTGTGAGTAATGCCCTTACTTAAGCTTTACCTCAAAAACGGAAGGACCCTGGTTGTCCTACGATTTCAATAACCATTGGGGATAAGAACATCAACCGCGCACTTTTGGATCTTGGCGCCAGTGTTAACCTGCTTCCGTATTCGGTATATGAGCAATTAGGTATAGGAGAGCTGAAACCCACACACTGTACTCTCCAAATGGCCGACCGATCTATCACCCATCCTAGGGGTGAGCTAGAGAATGTGTTAATAAAGGTAGGGGACTTCATATTCCCCGTTGATTTCATTGTTTTAGACACACAACCTGTAGCTAACCCCCGGAATCAAATTCCGGTGATACTCGGTCGACCATTCCTTGCGACCTCGAATGCTGTGATCAATTGTCGAAATGGTTCGATGAACCTACCTTTTGAAAACATGACAATTGAACTCAACATTTTTAGGTTAAGGAATCAGCCCTCCGAACTTAATGCTCATATACTAGACGTTTGTTCGATCCAGGAGATCGTACTTGAGGACTGTGAGTTCGAAAAATTCTTGTTCGATCACAGCAATCTTGACACCACTAGTGCGTTCCTCCTTGAATCTGATACTGCTCCCGACAGTGATTATGAGTGTTTCACTTTCTCGAACGATCTTGACTTGTCGCCACCCTAGCTTAAATCCTTTGAATTTTCGGATTCGTTAGCTGAACCATCTGACTCGGTCGCGTACACTCATTTTGAGACTCTGTTAGAATCCTTCGAGCTCGAGGCATTTTCGCCGATTTTGCCTTCAATCGTTTCACCTCCAAAGCTCGAACTCAAGTCGTTGCCATCTCACCTCAAGTATGCTTACTTAGGTGAGAACAAGACCCTCCCTATCATCATCTCGGCTTCTCTAGCTCAAGAGCAAGAGAAAGACCTTCTGACGGTCTTGCAGAGCAATCGGCAAGCTTTTGGCTGGACTATGACGGACATCAAGGGGATTAGTCCCTTGATCGTTGAACATCACATTCATATGATGGATGATGCCAAACCAGCCAGGGATCCACAAAGGCAACTCAATCCAGTCATGGAGGAGGCTGTGAAAAAAGAGATCGTCAAATGTCTTGATAGTGGTATCATTTACCCTATCTCTGATAGCCAGTAGGTCAGTCCGATACATGTTGTCCCCAAAAAGTCGGGCATAACGGTCATCACCAATCAGGCGAACGAGTTGATCCCTACTCGCACCCAAACTGGGTGGCGAGTGTGCATAGATTACAGAAAACTCAACGCCGCAACGCAGAAAGACCACTTTCCGCTACCTTTTATTGACCAAATGCTTGACGATTGGCTGGACACGAGTACTACAGCTTTCTGGATGGATACTCCGGCTATAATCAGATTCTTATCGCCGAAAAAGATCAGGACAAAACCACGTCACCTGTACTTTCGGCACGTTTGCATATCGCCGCATGCCCTTTGGGTTATGCAATGCACCCGCTACCTTCCAGTGGTGTATGATGGGAATTTTTTCAGACATGGTGGAGAAATTCTTGGAGATATTCATGGATGATTTCTCTATTTTTGGCTATTCCTTTGACGAGTATTTGTAGCATCTCGACGCTTTCCTTACCCGGTGTAAGGATAAAAACCTCACTTTGAACTGGGAGAAGTGCCACTTCGTGGTACGTGAAGGTATTGTCTTAGGACATATCATCTCACAAAATGGCATTGAGGTGGATAAAGCTGAGATTGAGGTCATTTCCAATCTTCCTCCTCCCAGATGCGTCAGAGATATCCGAGCTTTTCTTGGCCACACCGGTTTCTATAGACGGTTTATCAAGGATTTTAACAAGATTGCTAGACCCTTGACTCTTCTGCTGGCCAAGGACACAACATTCGATTTCAACTCGAGCTGTGTGACTGCATTCAAATCACTTAAAAGCTCACTCACTTCTGCCCCCGTACTTTCATCTCCGGACTGGATGTATCCCTTTGAGATTATGTGCGATGCATCCGACTTTGCCATTGGTGCTGTCGTAGGACAGCACATCGACAAGATGCCGCACGCAATCTATTATGCTAGCCGAACCCTGAACGATGCCCAGCTGAATTACACAACAACCGAGAAGGAATTCTTGGCTGTTGTGTTTGCATTAGAAAAATTTAGGCATTACTTAATCGGCTCTCTAGTCATTGTCTACACAGACTATTCTGCTCTACGCCATCTTTTTGCAAAGAAGGACGCAAAATCTCGGCTGATATGTTGGATCCTCTTACTCCAAGAGTTTGACCTTATCATCAAAGACAAAAGAGGATGTGAAAACGTAGTAGCCAACCATCTCTCACGACTTCCTTCTTCGCCGACCTTTCACTTCTAATAAACGACATTTTTCCGGATGAACAGCTCTTGACAGTATCATGCGAACCCTGGTTCACAGATATTGTGAACTATTTAGCAACAGGATTACTACCAAACGAGTGGTCAAGTCAGGACAGACTTCGATTCTTATCCCAAGTAAAGCACTTTTACTGGGACGAACCCTATCTGTTTAAATACTGTCCCGGCCATATTACTCGTCGGTGTGTTCCTAATAATGAATTCAAGAGTGTGTTGTCATTTTGCCACGATCAAGCATGTGGCGGGCATTTTGGCCCAAGAAAGATAGCCGAGAAGATCTTGTAGTGTGGCTTCTACTGGCCACAACTCTTCAAAGACACTCATGATTACTGCAAGACTTGCTCCCGGTGCCAACACTTGGGTCGGATATCCAGGAGAAACGAGATGCCGCTCCAACCAATCTTGGTTGTCGAGATTTTCGATGTTTGGGGGATTGATTTCATGGGGCCGTTTCCCATCTCTTTTGGGAACCTGTATATTCTGCTAGCTGTTGATTATGTCTCTAAATGGGTCGAGTGTAGGGTTACTAGGCACTGTCACAAGGGTCTATAAGGCATCAACCATGCCCGATTTAAAATTTAGACGTGCCGAACAACCCTAACCAAGATCTTAGACTAGAGATTAGGCGAAACAAATAGCAAGTAAACAACTTTACTTCTAAAAGTTAGGGATTACAGCCTTTGTAGTCCGTTCCTTCACTTCTAAAGCTCCGTGTTGAGGCCCCTTCGCTGCGATCATCAAGTATCCGGACTCTAGAGAGGCTCTACAAAAGAAAGATGCAAGCTTGCTTCCGATCTTCGATAACTAAGATGATTTACCTTGAAGAAACTCAAACCCAAGCTTTTGCTTCACTAATCGTATTAGCAAAGCAAACACCCTAATCTAAACGGCTAGAATAGATGAGGATGATGAAGTAGGAATTTAGCTCTCATTTGTTTTCGATTTCTCACTCATATTCATCACTTTTGAAAAAGCTAGAAAGCTTTTCATCAAAGAGGAGGAAGAAGAAGAACCAAAACCATTTGTGATGAATAATGAATCAAGTGTGAGGTTAGAAATGCAACCATGGGTTAAGAAAGAAAACTTAACCCTTGTAGAGATTTAACTAAGGTAAAGGGTTGGGTTGGGTTAAGGAAATATCTATGCAAAATATCCAAGTTAAAGTCAAAGCTTCAAGAAGCTTCTTGAAAGCTTCATGAAAGCTTAACCCTAATCCAAACCCTAACCATATTTAAACTCCACAAATCATGTTGCATTTATAACCACAACATGTTAAAATATTATATATCACATATACAATATTTATTGTAACAAAATAAAATAATACAATTAACATATATCACATATATATCAATGTATTACCCGAGTGAGAAAAAGAATCTTTAAGTGAGCTTATATTAGTTAATGTAATATAATATATCAAATATATAATTATACATTAAATTATCTAATCAACACTTGATCCGATAATCCGGCTATTTCACAAATAACCTACTAATATAATCTGTATCAGTTCATCGAATCAACACTTGATCCGATGACCCGGCTATATCATATATACCCGGCCGATATCACATATCGCGAGAATCTAATACGGTATCACATACACGTATTGTTCTCGGTCCCGCAGATATCACATATGTTCTCCTACTCCGTTTTGCCTGAGCCAGGAAACCTCTGTGTATGACTCTAAAGAATCGTCAATATGCCGGCAGTAGGTGATGATCATATCAAACACCCACAAGCTGCAAGCGGTCAGCTAAACGTAACAACCACCCAGGTATTGAGCGATCAGAAGATCAACAAGCAAGCCTGTACATTCTTTTGCGAATCCAATCAGTAACACTCCCGTACAGTCCGGTCTCTTCGTCTGATATGTCGCATATCTCGCCTAGGGGTGGTAAACGTCAGACCCCAGTAGCTTGATAAGTCGTGTCGATATGAGGTCCATAACAGTTCGAGAAACTAATGATAACACTTACTAGTAAATCTCAACAACCCTGGTCAGGGATTTCCAGTTATAGCCAATCGAACACAGCGCAACATCAACTCCCTATAACGGGAGAGACGAAACCCTTCCTATCGCTCATTGCCTCCATGTGATTCGGGACTGTACCCAAGAGCCACCTTTTTGCACGCCCTCTTGGACGTGGTATGATGGAAATCAAAGCACAGTGGGAATCACACAAGATTCTATGACGATCTCGGTTCTACAGACTAACCTGTACCAGTGTCACCAGAGAACTGCCATCTGACGTGAGGTATAATACCATCTGGGAGTTCTCGGCGAGTCCGTCCAGTGTACCCAGTCTCTACTGAGCATCCGTATACCTTCTCTGATGTCAAACACCAATGGATATGGGATCATCCATCGCCCATCATATGGGTCAAGAAGCACATACGCTAGTCTACTCTGGAGTATCGATGCCCTATCTCGGTACTCTCACGACTAGGAACATTTGAAGGATGTACTTGGCGACTACACTGTCCCCACTAGTATGAACCGCATCATAGTCCTGGTAGTCAAGTACTCATCCTAAGGGCTTTATCAACATGTAACATAGAGACAATCAGAGCACATGTTAAGATAAAGAGCAACCAGATAGCGTACTATCATGTCGAGCAAGAAAGTCCTCCCTATATATGTCCAAGCATCCACTACAATATACATCGTATATACAGTAATGGCCACTAGGGCATACATATAACTAATATCGAGGCCGTGCCCAGCCGGACTAACGACAACAAGGTTGTCGTTAGATTCCTTAAGGAAAACATCTTTTCCCGGTTTGGACACCCCCGCGCAATCATTAGTGACAATGGAACACATTCTGTAATAGGACTTTCGAGTCCTTAATGCGGAAATACTCCATTAATCATAAACTATCCACGCCCTACCACCCCTAAACATGTGGGCAAGCCGAAGTGTCTAATCGGCAAATCAAACAGATTTTGGAGAAAACGGTTTCCAAGAACCGTAAGATTGGTCTTTAAAACTCACTGATGCCCTTTAGGCATTTCGAACTGCTTATAAGACTGATCTTGGCATGTCTCCTTATCGGCTTGTTTACGGAAAGGCTTGCCACCTTCCAGTGGAAATCGAGCATCGAGCATTTTGGGCGATTAAGGAGCTGAATCTATCTCTTGATGATGCGAGCAGATATCGGAAGCTGCAGATCAACGAACTAAACGAGCTTTAGGATGAAGCTTACGAAAACGCGGTTGTCGTTAAGAACCGAACGAAGGTGTTTCACGATAAACACCTTAGACGCAAAACTTTCACACCTGGTCAACAGGTACTTCTTTACGACACCCGGTTACATTTCCATCCTGGGAAGCTCAGATCTCGCTGGAAAGGACCATATTTTGTGCGGACTGTATATCCGCACGGTGCGGTGGATTTGGAAAATCCAGAGGACGGTTCACTATTCAAAGTGAACGGACACAGGTTAAAGCCGTTCCTCACCGCTGACCCATCGGAGGAGCTCCTGATGTTGCAGGAACCGGTTTACATCGACTGATCTTCCTCCGCTTACCACCAAACTTCGGTTATCCAGCTATAAACATTGGAAACACTGTTTCAAATAAATTTAGGGGTATGTATATACCATTTTCCCACTTCTAATTATAGAATAAAATAATAAAAATAATAAAAATAATAAAAATAAGAAAAAAATTCCAAAATTTCGGGGGGTATTTTTGTAAATATTCAGAACCATAAACAAAATAAAATAAAACAACATTTTTTTAATTCTTTTATTTAATTATTGTTTTTGGAGGGGCTTTTGTATAAATAACCAATACCCCTATAAAAACACCCCGACCCCTCTTCTGCATTTACAGAACCCTAATTTTCACCCTCGGCAAAACCCTAGCCGCCGCAGCAGAAAGTGCAGAGAGATCGCCTCTTCCTGCCGCGGAACCGCCGTCCAAGCCCTCTCCTTCCGCGCTACCGCCGCCGTTCTGCATCTTCACCCTCTGAAAGTTTCAAAGGAGGTTTTCTTTTCTCTTATCCCCTCTGTAAAATTTTTACCTTTCTGCAAATTAATTCCATGGCCCTACACTTCAGTTCGAAAGGGATTTCTCTCATTTATTTGCGCATAATGTTTATGGTAGTTATTTCGGCGACGAGATCCGAAAGCGTGAATGGAACTTTTTATTATTTAACCATCCGAACGCATTCGCGCTTCCGGATCTTGTTGCACGTTTCTATGAATGTACGGAGGAGGGTTGTCTGGCACAACACGGGTACATTAGATTACTGTAAGGGGATAGGGAAATTTTAATTGATAGGGACTTCATTCACGAAGTCACCTTAATACCACGACTCCCCATTCACGATCAACCCCTTCGATTTGAGTACTACCTACCCTTAATGGGAAATGACTATTCTAGGGAGCCCCGAAAGGGTATTCAAGCTCGCACGCTTTTTGCGAATGTTGTAACTATGTGTCGTTGGGCACAAAACAATATTTTTGGAAGTTCGCACAATACAACATTTTTTACACCATCCCTACACATAGTGCGCATATTGATGACTCGAAACCCTAGCTAAGACATGTGCACTGTGTTGCTTCACTCGATTGGCGCCGGCAAAAAGGCGGCCAATTATCCATGCGCAATGTTGGTGACAGAACTGTGTGCCATTTCCTTACTATTGAGGAATTTGAATTTTATATGCATGGTGGGATTCCCATTCGACCCCTTCTTGAGGGTGTCTCCACGTCCTACACACGACTACATGATTTATGGTCGCGCACCGAGCCGGCCGAGGACGTGATGGCCAAGACCCCTAGCTCGAGCTCCACAGCGAGCGATGAAGAGCTTACCCCCGCTGTGCAAGCGCGCTTAATTCGATGAACCCATAGGGGGTAGAATGAGTAATCGGGATGCTGACTAACTTTGATCGGCGAATAATGAGCCTGGAACAAGGAATGTCCACCCTCCAAGCAAGAGAGGAACGTTCACAATTACGATCGAGGGGACGGGGGACAGATAGAGGTGAGGCTGGGACTAGTGAGGCCGCGTCTAGTAGCCGCCGCAAGGAGCAGTGAGGACACTGCTATCAGTAAGTTTGGGGGTGAGGGTTGATTGTAAATAGTTATCTTTGCATTGCATCTGCATGTTTTTATTTCTTTGTACATATTTGTTTTTCTTTGCATATTTAATTCCATATCTTATTTTTCCGCATTGCATCTTTAAAAAAATAAAAAATATAAAAATATAAAAAAAGCTAAAAAAAGAAATTTTTAAAAATTGAAAAATTTTAAAAATTAAAAAAAAAATCGAAAATTTCAATTTTGGCCATATTTAACTCAAGTTCAACATGACGGTTGACTAGTTAGGAAAAATTAGATCCTAAACTTAGTAAATTAAAAACCCTAAAAATAACCTTTCTTAAAGTTTAACTGTAGAAAATATACGTCCTTGCGGTTTATTTAGAAATAAGCAAATTTTGAGTGCAGTTCTTGGGCTAAGTCGAAACAAGGGAAGAGTATTGAAAACTTTATTTGAAGTATAAGTCTGAAAAATAATTCTAAACCTTAAGTCCAAATTCTGAAAATATATACCCTAATTTACGCACTTACACATATCTTGAAACTTGGGATAGTAGAGGATACCTTGAAATGCTCTTGTCTAAAATCCTTAGTATGAAGGAAAATAAAATAAAGGTATAAGTGGTGAATAAAGAGATAAAAAAATGAATGAACACTGGTTTTGTAATTACTTAAGGCAGCATAAATAAAAAATATAGCGAGGGTGTTTTATCACCTAGTGCCTTAGACCAACTGGTTTGGGAGTCACTGCTAAGCCTTAGGTGTTGCAAGAAGAGGAATTACGCCTAAATGCGCAAGCACGTTTTGTAATCGGTCGTTTAGTACCTCAAGAAGTATTAACGGTCGTATGAAGGATGCGTGAGCAATTTCATCTAGAATTCACCAATTAAAAAGTATTTTGGAAGATAGACAAGAGTATGATAGCTTGAATTGAAGTTCCAAGTGTAGGGGTGACAATTACACACACGTATGGGTATATGATTGGAGTTTGAAAGAGAGATAGGAATAAAAGATAGGGCTTATATCTTCAGTAGAGATGATAGAAATTCCTGAGTTAAGATTGCACCTTAGAAGGAAAACTCAGGAGATGCTGAAAGCTTTATAAACTGGCAAAACGTATATGATCTTAAGTTAAATGAAAAGGAAGTGTGAAAAATACGGGTTGATGATTTCTAAGTTGAAGATAATAAATTTCTTGCTAGAATACTGAATTGAAGAATTAGAGTCAACGGCCAAATTGATCGGATTTTATGGTAGTATCCGCTAAAAACCCTCAGAAGACAACACTCCTCCTACTAGGGACACCTAGAGATTTAACGGCTTGTTGTACGAGCTCAGTGCAATCGCGTTCCCTGCGAAAGTAAGGTTATGACTTTTTGAGAATAAAATTGGCTTTTCTTAGGACGAGTAAAAGATAAGTTTGGGGGTATTTGTTCATATCATATTTTTGCATTTTTATACTGCCCATTCTTGATCACAATGCATATAGGTAGGTACTCTTGATCCGTGCTTGCTGGATAATTGCAGGTTACAGGTTCTCAGCTCTTTACAGTGAAATTCATGAAAAGTCACAACAAATGTGGGACTACGACCAATAACAGATGAATACTGATCTCCGCTAACCATCCGTATGATACCGCCTACCAGTTCAAGGGACAAAATAGCAAATCGTTGGTCACTTCAATGCACAAAGCACAAGGGCAGCACAAGATCCAAGACATCAAACGCGGAGCTCAAGGCAAAAGTCTACATCATTTTGCACTGCTGAAAACCTGAAAGAAAACTGAAGAGATTCTGAGAAACCAAGTGTACAAAACATAAGAGAACAACAACATGGAGAAGCCCTGAAAAGATGGTCCCCCAATTCCACCAAATGGTCGCGGAACCGCGGCCAAATAGGCACTTCTGCCGTGGTTCCGCGGCCGCGTCTGAACAGTGTCGGTGGTAGTTGAAGCAGCGTTGACTCGGCTTTTTTGGGATAGTTTTGTAATCTCGTGATTGGGTCAGAATATATACATAGGGTTTCACTCTCCTGCCTATAAATAGCAGAGCTCAAAGCCAAATTAGAGGATGCCTTTCTTTATTTAGATTTTAGGATTAATTCTGTGCTTCTTTGTTATCTTTCTCTATGAAAAATTGCAGTGAGTTTATGAGCGTTGATTAATAAAACAAAAATAAAAAAAGAGATTTCTTTTATTATCTTTCTTTCTTTTATTATCTTGCATGTCTTTTTATTTATTGCTCGTAATTTTTCATTAGCTAATCTAGTTGTAATTTTGTTGCTTTCTTTATTGTTTTTTTTTTCTTCTTCTATTTTTTTATCCTTTACAACCATGATGCTTGAGTAAGATCCTTACCAAGGTGAGATCTCAAATTGCTAGTTGTACTTTTTCTCAACCTCATTTCTTTCTACCTTTCTTGTTTTTATCCTTTTAATGATTGAGTAATTTCTCACTTGTTAGGATAGGAGAAGAAAATTTTGAGAGAAGGAAATCCCTCTCACTCTTTTCTTTGCCCAATACCTTAATTCGGACTCCCGTTAATTGAACCACAATCCGCTCACTACGGCACCCTATCCTACATGATAGCGGTGACTCCATAGTTAGACCGGTTGTGGTTGAATTAACCGGAGGTTAGGCTAAGAGCCAAGAACGGACGGACAAGGACCAAAAGGAAGAAACTAAGCATGGAAAGCCTAGCTTATACTTGCAAGTTTCTTCCTAGTCGTGCTAATCCCCGTTGTCGCCGATTACCTTAACACCGATATTAAGAAGGGCATTGAAAGAAGTGAGAAATTCCTAACTCAAACTAATATAATCCTAACCCTAGAAAGTTCTTTTATCATCCTTTATCTCATTAGTAGATATTAAAATAAAACTCGACATGTTTGGATTTAACTCGTTAAAACATAAAGAACAAGATTCCATCTCCCTATGGATTGACCCGTACTCAACCGGCTAGCTACCAAGCGAAACCGTCTTGATTGCGGTAATTAAAACTAAGCACGCAGAAAATCATAACCAATCACTAGTCTACTCTGGAATATCGATGCCCCGTCTCAATACTCCCACGACTAGAAACATTTGAAGGATGTATTTACCAACTACCTCTGCCTCGCTGGTATGATCTGCACCATAATCCTGGTAGTCAAGTACTCATCCTAAGGGCTTTATCAACATGTAATAGAGAGACAATAAGTATATATGTTAAGATAAAGAGCAACCAGATATCATACTATCATGTCGAGTAAGAAAGTCCTCCCTATATATGTCCAAGCATCCACTATAATATGCATCCCATGTATAATAATGGCCTATAGGGTATACATATAACTAACACTTGGAATTCTACCTTTGATTCCTTTCTCGATTGAATATTACAGTATCACATATCCTTTTGATCGTCAAATCTCTATCTCCGTTTATATCTTATATCGTTCCCGAGTTTTCAAATCTATTTTATATTTTCACCCTTGTACTTTTCCTTTTGATCCTACACCTGCTTACGTTTTTTATCGGACTCGTTGCATTCTCACATCTTCGTTTCTTCAAAGTAATCGTATCGCGTTGCATATTTTTAAGTTCCTATCAGCGTCGCACAGCAGAAGCTAAAACGTGGCTTTCAACGACTCTTCTTCCACCACCACTCCCCGGAGTCAGATCGCCGAGATTTTGGGCGTACTGTGAGGATTGAGAGAAGCCCAGGAAAGGGCGAACGATTTTTTAGCTGAGGGGTTAAGGAGGCAGCTAGTTCGGCAACCAGGAGGAGCCCCTGATCGTGAGGGAATCCCGTTAGTAAATGAGGAGGTGTACAGATGAAACAGCGGAGAATCCGAGTATGCGGTTATTGCAAGAGACTGGGGCACCTACAAAGAGGCCTTCGCCAGGCCAAAGGACAATGTTTGAATTGTGAATCCGGCGAACGTCGTGTCAACGGTTGGTCTCGGAGAAAAGGGCTAAAAGGAGGAGATCCGTTAACACCTTCGATATCTTTTGAGTAGTTTTTTGCTTCGTTGTTTTGTAGTTTCGTTGTTTTCATTCTTCTAATTTCAAGGAAGAAATTTTCTGTAAGGGGGGTGATGTAATAACTAGTATTTGCTGTACGATCTAGTCTATGTTTCGATAAAATTCATTTTGATAAATTTATTAGATATTTTCCCTATTTTTTTTATTTTCTCCAATACTTCCTATGAATATTTCTTCTATATTTCCCTAATTATCATTATTCATAATTCTATAACCCTAACTCAAAATTTTCCTATATTTCTCACTTGTAGCCTGTAGCATATATCGTTCTTGGGTTTTCAAATATGCTCTCCATCTTTTCATTTTTGTACCATTCTTGACGGTCTAATTCATGCTTACGTTTCTTTCCGAACCTGATGCGCTTCCACATCTTCGTCTCTTCAAACGTATCAAATCAAGTTCTATACCTCGAAGTTCTTATCAGAGCCATGCATCGGAAGCGTGGTGGATTCTTAACCACGGTTGAGATTGACGTGGTGTTCGTCGATAATCTACTGGGTTTCTCTAGGAAAGTCTACCTGAGAATGCAAGGATATTTGTCGGTGCTTTCCATATACGTCTGTGTAGCTTGTTTTCGTTCTTTGAATTTCGAGGACGAAATTTTCTTTTCGATGGGTATGATGTAATACCTAGTTCCGAGTATACCATAACCGCGTTTTAATAAAAAAATTCTAAATATTTCCCCAAATTTTCCTACAAAATTTTTCTAAATTTTTTTCGAAAAACCTAAACCAATACCCTAATTAAACCCTAACCTTTTATTTATTTATTTCTCCTAATACTTTCTACTCAGCCAAGCCCATGAACCCACTTCCCTCTTCCCCAAACCCGACTCGACACCCCCGACCCGACCCGACCAGCTCACGTTCCTTCCTACCTCTTCTCCCTCTCCTTCATTTCCCGCTTTTCTCGCAACGGCATCTCCGCGACCTTCGCAGCACCTCCCCTCTCCCGCCAACTCCCCCATCTCCCTCATGCTACCCCCACGACCCGCTCCTCCTCATCCTACGTCCTCGCGTCTGCACCCCCAAAGACCCTGAGATCGTCACAACTGACCTCTCTACCTCACCTCATCTCCTCGACCT
This sequence comes from Agapanthus africanus, assembly GCA_030015575.1. NCBI lineage: Eukaryota > Viridiplantae > Streptophyta > Magnoliopsida > Asparagales > Amaryllidaceae > Agapanthus > Agapanthus africanus. The sequence goes on along the minus strand of CM057345.1, from coordinate 384,999,154 downwards.
TACCTCACCTCTCCTCATCGCCCTCGTCCCCGACGAACTAACACCGAGCAACCCCGCTACCTTCGAACCCACGCTCGTCGCCGCCCTTCCCTCCACGCAACACTGTCGCCTCTGCCCAACAAGCACTTTCCCATTCCTCATCCTCTCATAACTTTGAGCCCCCACTTTCTTCGCCTCCACCACCATCGTCGAACACCGCCTGAGCCACCTCCGGCCGCTCTTCCAACAACAGCCCCGATCACCAGCCCCTCCTCGAGCTCCCCCACAACCTACGTCGCAACCTGCTATCGCCTCTGCACCAAGCTCGAGCTCCCCTTGCTCCCTTGTCCTCCTTCCTCGTGTTGGATATAGTGCCCTCTAAGTCAATTATTGGATCGCAGGTACGTGATTGCAATGATTGAGGGAGGACCTATACCGATAAAACAATCTTACTCGAGATGATAGTATGCTATCTGGTTTGTCTTTATCATCATGATAGAGCCCATAAGATTCTTGTTTGACTACCAGCAGTATGATGGCGATCATATATGTGGGAGCTGGGGTCTATAAGCACATCCTTAAAGTGTCCCTAGTCGAGGGAGTTTCGAGACAGGGCATCGATACTCCAAAGTAGACTAGTGTATACAGTCGAGACCCCGACGAGGGGCGGTGGCCGGTCTCACAAGCCACTGGTGTCAGTTGGATCACCTAAGATGTTTACAGGTGCTCATTGGGTTATGAGTACACCGGACATGACTCGCCGGGAACATGCTAGTTGGTATTATACATATTGTCAGATAGCAGTTCCCTGGTGACATGTGTACAGGTTAGTTCATCGACCTAAGGTCGTCATTTATCTCGTGTGAGTTCCCACTGTGCTTTGATTTATACCCTACCATGGGTCAAAGGAGTCGTGCAAACAGGTATATTTTGGGTACAGTCCCGAGCCACATTAGAGGCAAGTGAGCGGATCTTCGGGGATTCGTCTCTACCGGTATTGGGGGTGAGATCGCGCTATGTTTAGGAGAGCCATTACACGAAATCCCTGGCCAGGGTAATCGAGATTTACTGGAAGGTATTCCAGTAGAATCTCAAAGTGTTCTGGGCTGCTCTCTGACACGACTTATGCAGCTATTGGGGGTCTGACGTTTACCGACCCTCTAGGCCGTATATGCAATACTCATAGACGAATGTTCCAGACTGTACGAATATTGTCACCGTTAGGCTCAGTAGGGTTTATAGATGAGTTCGCTCGTCAGCTTCCCTTCCAATCAATACATAGGCAAAACGTTACGTACAGCTTGTATCTCTGACGTGCTAGGGGTTATACCCAGTGCCAGTATACTGATGAGTCATTAGAGTCCCCTACCGACACTTTTCCAAGTTCGGGCGAAACGTTGTAGATGCCGTATGGGATTATGGCAGGGTTCGGAAAATGCACGTGCGTTTTCGCACGTGTTATTTTTCGGGCAAATAATACTGGTTGGCTTTGGTTTAAGCCGGAACCCAGTATTATACTGTGTATATATAATATCTTTGTCTCAGTTGCATTTGTATTCGGTCGTAATACAAATGCGGGTATGTTTATACTGTTACAGGGTTATCCTGAAATTCGTTTCAGGATCACTTTTGGAAGTTGTCAGTTTTCAGTTTTCTATCAGCCATATTTAACATTCGGTTAAATGCGGATTTATCTTTTCGTCTTTTGGGTGAGTCATGGTTCTAGAAGATTCTAGAAATGGTGACTAGAATTAGTGACTCATCATTTGCATTAATTGTAAGGTGAGGTGTTAAGTGAGGTGGCTTAATTCATTTAATGTGTTCATACCACTCATTCTTTCTTCATGATAAATATCCTTGATATTTTTCCTTACACTCACCCTCCTTGCTCCTACACCCACCTCCCTTCTCTCCCATATATGTCCTGCCACATTTGTGGAGGTGGATGATGGTTGCTCATTTGATTTCATTAGAAAAGATTATGATAGTTTAGGGTATGGAAATTTCACAGTTCAATTTCCATTTACCCGATTCCTAAAATGGCAACTTCTATTAACCGTTCGTCCAGAACCTTGGACGTAACAAGACAAAGTATTCTACTCATTCTCTTCTTCATCTTGGTCGTCTCTTTTAGCAAACTTGACGATCAAGTTGCCTCGGTTCAGAGGCGGGAGCCCGTTTAAAGATCCATCGACGTGGTGCCACCTGGACGACGAGACCGGAGATCGAGCAAGTTCGGATCAGTTGCAACATAGAGTGGGATGATGGTTGAAGACCGAAGGACTCAGATCATTCGGTATAACAATTCTACCCTCTTTACAATTTGTTAGTTTAGCTTTAATGGACGATCCGGGAGAAAGTACGCGATAGCGCCAGTCGTAAAAGTTTTGTTCCGCATATTGGCGTCTGTCAGACGGCCGGGGCGCTGCCATGTACTTACACCTCGCTTCCCCAAGCCTTTAACGTCGGCGACCCCAAAGCCCTCCAACCTCCTTCACGTCTTCTTGCAGGCACCTTCGACGACCCACTACACAACTTCCTCCTCTCATCGCTGAAGCTTCTAACCACCATCAGTTTCCTCTGTCTCGCCAGCACTATCGACGATGACGACCTCCTCTAAGCTGAGCCCTACATCACCTCCACCCAACAACACCGAGACCTCCATCTCCGAGATCCGAGCTCCCAAGCCGACCCAGCTCCATCACCTGAGTGCCAAGCCCCACCCCGAGCTCTTCAACAGCTCACACCCGAACTCCTCGCCACCATCTGCACCACTGACCTTCCTTCCTCCTCCGACCGTGAGGACCCCCGCCGCGACACCAAGCTTCTCCCCGAGCTCCCGAGCCTTTTACCTCAGCTGCATCACCGCTGAGCCATCGCCTGAGCTCAGGCCATAGCCGAGCCTAAGCTGGTTGTGGCCGTTGCTGCTGCTGCTGCTTGCGTTGCGTCATCGAGCTATGATCGCGCCATTGCTGTCGGCGTCGTCATCATGGTCGTGTCTCCGATCACCTTCAGGCAAGTTCAAAAACTTATTACATGCTATAGTGTATTCATTTCGGTTGCGAATCAAACGTTATTATAAGTTTTCGATGTAAACCGTAATCTGAAAACCCTCTTAAAATGACGGAAATTAATCATAACAGATTACTCTAGTGATAACGAATACTGTATTGAGAGTTGGCTCAAAAATACGGACTTGATTAACTAGAACCCTATATAAGTTATGTCATCCCCATTTAGATCCGTCGAATCTGAAAATTTCCGTACCTGAATTTTGTGGAAATTATAATAAATTGGTTACACACCGGAATGTTACGTTCGAGGGCTCATATCTAAGCCGACTCGATTAACTAGAACCCTATATAAGTTATGATCCATTTATATTTTATAACGGTTACGGAAACTGGTCGGGAGTGCGGCACTGGACTGCAGTCCAGAGCAGCACTGCTTGCCAACACTTGATTGAAAATTCTTTTACATGTCTGTGTGTAAATGGTATTATGTGGAACCTTATACCATGGCAATGATAAATCTGTTAGCTAACTATTAAAAGTGGTTTCATTCATTTTTATCATTGTTTGCTATTTTAATCATATTTTAAACCACCAGTACATACTGCTGTCCCAAGCAGGGACAGAATGCAAATCCGGATCTTAGATAATGTATAACTCCCAGAACACAGAGGATATTATTGATCCGTCTAGTGCGTTAGAAACCTGACTGATAAACCTAAATATTATCCAACTGTAGCGTTGCCTAATTATTCTTCCAACTAGGAGTAAAATGTGTTACGAAACGGACTACCAGTTCAGAAATTGGATTTCCAGCAGTATACACTTAGAATGGAATGACCATATCTAGCAAACCTGAAACCCAATTGACACGAAACCAATTTGGATGGACAGATAATTAAATATATTGCTTACCCCTTATTTATTGTTTTGATTAATTCTGTACGTGTGGCTTATAGTAAATTTTTCAAGTGGTATGACACTGGCTGCTATATTTTATTCGTATCATAATTAATTTCATTCTTATCATATCATATAGCGGTTATATCCTCATTTGAATAGTGGTCATAAATATTGATAACCTAGTGACCGTGTTACATTACCCAGTGATAAATATCAGTGATTGGATTGTGGCAAGTACGTTAGTGTTTAAGCGTGAATGAATAAGTGAAGTGACGCATACTTGTACACAATCAGCGGAACCAATTAGTTATTGCATTGTCGACGCCTATGGGACATATATAAGTGTAACTATAACTGGAAAGGAACGGTTATGGAAATACTTATATTAGTGTCATAGGTAAGAAATCGAGTACTGTCTATTTATCTTGGATACCAGTCGAGACATGCTTGTTAGAGACCATGTCTCCAGTTCTCGCGTAGACTTATCATGGGACGACTAGTATTTGGGTTCATGGTCGGTGATTGATGTAGACTGCGGGTATGGGGTAGTTTAAGTGTGAGTTCGATCAACGGAATCTCGGGAGTCCCACTGTCGGCATATACAGCGATTTCGGGAGTCGTATGGGTGATATTACTGATTATTAGCGAGCGTGATTCGGGCCCGTGTTCCCTTTCCCCTAAGGCCTATCCTTGGATTAGGGATACTCCTGTGGTGGTTGACGCTCATACTTGGACTGACGATAGGTTTAGCGATTTTGACAGTGAGACTTATACACTGATAGGTTTAGTGATATGGACATTGCATTGATTACAGAATCGATATACCTGCTTTATTGTTTGCCTGTACCGATTACTTCATGCTATGTAACAACTCCAATTTCAATGTACAGAAAATTGCTTAAAAGTTAATGTACAATTGGGGTATTTGCTATCCTGTGTACACTATAAATATTTGTTTTAATTTAGAACAACAAGAAAGTACTTGTAGCACATTGGTAAAGCCTTGCACTGCTGTGACGTAGCCCTCTGATCGAATCCCATCAGCCACATTAACTTTTTATTTAAATTTTCTTTTAATCTTTTAGAAGCCCAAGGGTTTGCACGTGCACTACACGTAATATATTAAGTTACAGATTAATCAAACACATGCACTAGGTTATACCAAGCGACAGGGACACGTGGCGAGCATCCGAGCCCCATCTCACCGGATTGGACCGGCAAGATTCGCTTGGGGGATCGGCACCGTCGGTTTAGACTGTCGGTACTACTCTCAAATTTTAACCCTTGCAATCTTTCAGCTCCCTCACTCCTCTCATACTGTTTGTTTTCTCTGTATTCATACAGAGAACAATAAAATGCCCATTTAATCCAATTTTAATGAAAATTTTAATGCATTCTTCATCACCCCTAAACCCTAATTTCCCCTATAAATACTACACTCTATTTCACTCATCCTCACTCAGAATTCTATTATAAAAACTATATAAAATTCCCAAGCCCTAATTGTGTGCAAGTGGAGTTAGCAAAGGGTGATATTCCGGCGACGATTCAAGGAGTTTCCGGTGACGAAACGACGCACCGGCGCTTCCCTACTCTTCCCTCTACCTTAAAAGCCAGTAAGTCCCCTCTCCCCCTCTTTTCTTCTACTTTAAAAACATTCATTTCTAAAACCTGACGGAAGCGGAGTTAATCCGACTACCGATTCGGTTTTTCTTTAAAACGTTACTTTTCTTAATCAATAAAATTCCATACTCTCACATATTGTTTAACAAATATAAACAATTCTATTAAAACAATTTTCATCTCAAAATATTCTTTATTGAAATTTTTATCGTAGTTTTACAGTAAAATACCACATACTTCATTTTCCGATATAAAACAATATAAATTTGTAAACTCATGAGGTAATGACCTACCTCATTATAACACACATCTTTGACATAGCACGATGAAGTTTTGGGAATTTATTCTTAGGACAAAACGGCTTTACAACTAAATACCATCAAACTTGCAAAACCATTACTTTAAAAAAATGTGTTAATCAATTCCTTACAATTGCGCCTCTACAACCCACTTTTGGGGATCCCGTTCGGGATGGTGTGGATTATCGCACATCCTCGGCCTAGTAGAGCGAGATGCAGACCTCCGAAAGGAGCATTCGATCTCGATGGAATTTTAATGCATTTTTCTTTAAAAAATGAGATTTCTACAAAAAATAAATAAAATTTATTTTTAATAAATAAATATATATATAACTATAATCAAAATATCTATTTTAATTATATTATATAAATATTCCAAGTTTTCTAAATCAAAGGAATCACCATTACAGGAAAATACCGTTACAATTCAATGCAAAATACCGATATTTCAATAAAATACCATATATTTTGAAAATTAGGTTCTACTCACTAGAAATTTCACATTTATAAAATATACATCTATGAAAACCCTAAAGATGATAATTAAATACTTGAGGTGTATTTTGAAAACTATATTAAACTATTTTTACATAAAACCCCCTCAAGTTATGTTAAATTACAATAAGGACCCTAGTAAACATAGGTTTAAGCGGGACCAGTCTCTTAAGCCTCAGGGAGCCGGAAATATGGGTGCTTTCCTATTTAAGGTAGACAATCTAAGAAACGGTGTTATCAACACGGTAATTGTCTTGGAAAAAGACACAAATTATGCCGTCCATGTGCAGCAGTTACCGATAATATCAAAACTAATTCAGGATTTCAAGTTCTTTTTAAAGTGTCTGACTCAGAGTGAGTCTCAATCTAATCAATATGACTTGAATGTGATTCAAGTATAAACTACAATTAAACATGAATCCGTCTATTCAATCTACATCAATCTATATTGACTGAACCGAATCATGGATATACTCCATCTACATGTACATCCATATATCCGTTCCATTTACTGATATCATGGTTCCGGCAAGTCATCCATATACAACTTACAATACAAGACAATACAATACAATCAATACAAACAATACAATCGAGACATCGTGGGGTTTATAAGGGGTAGATTGGTACGGAAGGTGTTAAAAGTGGCACGAGACTGTAACCATAATACACCTAACTTGAATATCCATTGCCGTAGTACCATGGCTGAATGATTCCTTGTGCTCCGTATACCTTAGTCTCCGGAATAGTGGGACTCCTCTTATATACACTGGCATTTTCTGTACCAGGCTACAAACAACAACGTTAACAATATAATAAAATATTAAAACTTATATTCCCTTTCTGTCTATTCTACTTCTACTCACCATTGGGACTTACCGAGCGATTGTTCACTGACGACATTCCTTTTCTTCTTTCTTTAGAATGTTGTCAGGTGGATCGGACTCACTGGAGATCGAGCCCAGCACCGAGGATTTGGAGCAGTTAGCATTCGACCCGGAGCTTTAGATACTTGTACATACTATTTTCATTTCTGTTATGCTATTATTTAGGCATTGCTTTCATTTCATGTATTTACATTTCAGATGTACTGTAAAAGAATGTTAAATAAATAAAGTTGTTCATTTACATCTTGTCTCTTGTGTACTTTTCATTCTATATTGCTTAGATACGCTTAGCGTGTTTACTTCTGAGTAAATATGTAGCGGATCTCGCTACGTCCTCTTCCCATACACTGGGAAGCGGGGCGTGACAGGTTTTGTTGGTGGCCCATACAGGTCAGCTTTGTATGGACATGCAGGTCAGTTCTGCATGGATATGCGAGTTAATTCTGCATGAAGTCCTAAGCAATATAACACAAGAACCAGCAACTAAAAACATTCTTTATATATTTCTTGAATCTTTCAATTTCATATATTTTGAATCTGTCCTAACCCAACTTCTTCTTTCAAGGTTATGGATTCCCCAAACAACACTAGCACCAATATCAACAACACACCTCCACCTCTACCGCTTACACCTACCATAGCTGCTCCGATCAATGAGCAGATGGTACTGCTTGAGGCAATCCGCAGCTTACTGGAAGGACAACAGCAGCAGACTGCTATATTAATGAACCGATCAGAAGCGGAAGCACCTGGGGTAAAACAATTCCGAGCTTTACACCCCAAGCAATTTTCGGGAAAAGAGAACCCTCTAAAAGTTGAGGAGTGGGCTCAGAGTATTGAAGATGGCCTGGCATCAGCACAAGTGCCAGAGGTCGCTTGGGTTCGAGTTGCGAATCTGCAGCTCACTGACAACGCCCGAGTCTGGTGGAAGGCGGAAGAAAGCCGTCTCACCTAACCGATCGAATGGAAGATCTTTCGCGATATGTTCGACGCGAAGTACTTCCCTGAGACTGTCAAATTCGACATGGAACAGCAGTTCATCCACTTATAACAGGGTTCAATATGGACCAAATCCGTGGATGAGTATGATGCTGAGTTTACCATGCTCAGTCGGTAAGATATGTCTCAATATTTTGATTTTTTTCAAATATCACAAACTACACAGCTAACACAATACCTTAACAGGTTCGCGGCACATTTGATACCGACGGATGAGATCAGAGCCCGACGATTTCAATAAGGGTTAGATCCGGAGATCCAAGCTGCATTAGCTACAGGGGATTTCCCGACCCACGAGTTGGCTTTGAAAGCTGCCCGTCGATATGAGGCAGTGGTGAAGATGAGGGGCAGAACTCAATCTTCGGGATGAAGCGCCCTGCCACTCAGATGGCAGGAGGAGCCTCTTCAAGGCCACCAATTGTGCCCAGGAGACCAGGAGCACCGAACAACCGGCCGAACCCAGCCTTTTGTACCTACTACAGGAGGGATGGACATCTGGAAAAGGACCATCAGCGTGCAAATCGCCTTTGCTTAGTCTGCGGCTCGGCTACTCATGATATTGGGTCTTGTCCTCGGAGACATAACCCAAATGCTGCACCCAGGCCAGCAATTGCTTATCAGCAGCGCCCAGCCATCCAGGCACCTACTCCACGACTCGCTCTCCCTGCTCCACCACCTTGTGGACCGACTGCACCTTCTCCCTGTCAGTTACATCAACCTTAAAGGAACCCACCTCAAGGACAGAGGAACGGACAGAGGAATGCTCCTCCAGCGAGGAAGAACGCACCGAGGTGACAGGCTTTCACAATGACTGTGGAAGAAGCTGAAGCCGCCGGCCAAGTTATCACTGGTAACACTTCCCTTTCAAATTCACTTTCAGTCCATATACATACCTATATATCTTTTCATTACACCTAAAACATATCCCACATACCTTAGGTACAATCTTAGTAGCCTCACTTCCTGCACTAGCGCTTTTCGATACTGGAGCATCTCATTGCTTTATGTCGCAACGGTTCGTCCGAACTCATGCAACTCCGGTCACACCGCTTATATCCAGCTGGAATGTCAGTTCAGGAAATGGCGTTCTAAAGGCAACAATGGGATACAACCTGTGTCCAGTGGTCGTCTGCAGCATAGAATTCTATGCTGACTTCAAGGTGCTGGACATACCGAACTTTGATGTGATTCTGGGTATGGATTGGCTAGGAACCTTCTACGGTACCATTGACTGCGGTCAAAGGAGGGTAGTATTCGAGATTCTAGATCATCCGGTCTTCTATTTCAAAAGTGGAGACCGCACCCTGGAGCCAGGTACTTACAAGGAGAAACCGAAGAAGGCAGTGATTGCTACACATCAGGCAGAAGAAGACAAGTCAGAGGTAGTTCAAGAGTTCGACGATGTATTTCCTGAAAACATATCAGGTTTGCTTCCCGATCGAGCTCTTGAATTCAGCATTGATTTAGTACCAGGATCACAACCGGTGATCAAAGCACCTTATCGCCTAAGTCCAGAAGGTTTAAAAGAGATCCGAACTCAGTTGGACGAATTATTGAAGAAAGGATGGATTCGTCCCAGCACATCAAATTGAGGATCTCCAGTTTTACTCGTGAAGAAGAAGGAAGGTTCATACCGAATGTGCATTGATTATAGAGCCTTGAATGAAGTAACGATAAAGAACAAGTATCCACTACCGTGCATCGACGATTTATTCGATCAGCTAAGTGGATCTTGTGTTTTCTCCAAGTTAGATCTTCGCTCGAGTTACATCAGGTGAAGGTCAAAGAGTCTGATATCCATAAAACGGCATTCAGAACTCGCTGTGGTCATTATGAATTTCTTGTGATACCATTTGGAGTGACCAACACACCAGCTATATTCATGAACCTAATGAATCAAGTTTTCCGAGAGTACCTAAACAGGTTTGTTGTCATCTTCATCGACGACATCCTGGTGTATTCAAAGAGTCGGAAAGAACGCGCCGAACACCTACGAATTGTCCTGGAAAATTTAGGACGGCATCAACTCTATGCCAAATACAGCAAGTGTGAGTTTTAGCTAGATCAAGTCGGTTTCCTTGGACACATTGTATCAGGCGAAGGAATCTCTGTAGATCCAGCGAAAGTATCAGCAGTAAGCGAATGGCCGACACCAAAATCAGTGAAGGACATTCGAAGTTTCTTGGGTCTAGCAGGATATTACAGAAGGTTTATTGAGGGATTTTCGAAGATTGCGACACCCCTAACCAAGCTCACACATAAAGATGAAGAATTCGTGTGGTCAGAAGCATATGAACAAGTTTTTGTAGAACTCAAGTCAAGATTGACATTAGCGCCTATTCTCGTCATACCGGACCTATCTGGAGGTTTTGAAGTGCATTGCGATGCCTCCGGTAAAGGATTAGAATGTGTTCTACATCAGCACGGTAAGGTTGTGGTTTATGCTTCAAGACAGCTGAAGATTCATGAGCATAATTACCCGATGCATGATTTGGAGTTGGCAGCCGTAATCTTTGCTCTTAAGATTTGGCGCCATTATCTTCTTGGTGAACGAGTGAACATATACACAGATCACAAGAGTCTGAAATATGTGTTTACTCAGAAAGAGTTGAATATGCGGCAGAGAAGATGGTTAGAACTCATGGCGGACTTCGACATCAACCTGCAATATCACCCAGGGAAGGTGAATGTAGTACCTGATGCCTTAGTCGTCAACCATTAGCAATGAATCTCACCACACAGTGGAAGCTTCAACAAGACTTGCATCAGATGGAGATTGAAGTGGTCATGCCAGGTAACTCTTCAAGTTTGATGAACTTACAAGTTCAATCTACCATTGTCAATCAGATCAAAGCAATTCAAGCAAGTGATGCTAAGTTGCAAAAGATTAGAGAGCAAGTGGAAAGTGGACTTCGAACAGACTTCATCATCCATGAAGACGAATCTTTGAGATACGACAGCAGATTGTGTGTACCTAAAGGTTCTGTGCGAGAAGAGTTAATGAAAGAAGCTCATAGCTCTCCTTATTCAGTGCACTATGGAGGTACAAAGATGTATAAGGATCCACGTCAAAATTACTGGTGGAATGGAATGAAGCGTGAAGTAGCCAGAAGCGTCGCTAAATACTTGGTGTGTCAGCAAGTAAATGCTGAACATCACAGGACTGCTGGATTACTTCAACCGTTACCTATCCCAAAATGGAAGTGGAAACACATCACAATGGATTTCGTGACTGCACTTCCTCGCAGCACGAAAGGTAACGATATGGTATGGGTTAATGTGGATCGACTCACAAAGTCAGCTCACTTTATTCCATTTCGAGTTGGCCAATCTACTGAGACATTAGCAAAGAAGTATATGGAGGTAAGAATCTAAGTATGATTTAAACTCTTCAATATGTACTATCTCTGATGCCCATGAACTCATGCAGGAAATTATGAGATTACATGGAGTACCGGTTTGCATTGTCTCCGATCGTGGCACCAGATTCTGATCATAATTTTGGCAGAGTCTACAAGCGAGCTTGGGAACAAGTTTGAACTTTAGCACGGCATATCATCCACAAACATATGGTCAGTCTGAGCAAACTATTCAGATCTTAGAAGATATGCTCAGAGCGTGTATGCTAGACTTCGAAGGATCGTGGGAAGATCGCCTACATCTTGTGGAGTTTTCATACAACAACAGCTACCAAGAAAGTATAGAAATGACACCTTTTGCAGCGCTTTATAGAAGGAAGTGTCGATCGCCATTAAGTTGGAACGACATCGGAGATAGAGAACTCCTTGGACCTAAGATGATAGTAGCAACTGTTGACGTAGTTCATATTATCAGGGAAAGAATGCGCATAGCCCAAGATCGACAGAACACTGGGCTGATGCAAAGCGCCGTCACTTGGAGTGTCAACCGGGAGAACATGTAATCTTGAAGATATCTCCAAACCGTGGAGTGATTCGTTTTGGAAGACGGGGTAAACTTAGTCCAAGGTACATTGGACCGTTCGGCATACTCGAACGAGTCAGTGAAGTGGCTTATCGCTTATCACTTCCACCCTCATTGGAAGGAGTGCACAATGTGTTCCACATATCCCAACTCAGAAGGTATTATGAGTGACCCCAGCCATATTCTTGATCACTCCGAGCTCACTATACAGCCAGATTTATCAAGTGAGTAGAAATCTGTTGAGATCCAGGATAGAAAGGTGAAGTCACTTCGGAACAAGGAAGTCAATTTGGTTCAAGTGATGTGGAGAAAAGACACACCAGGAAAGTCGACATGGGAAAAGGAAGATGAGATGCGTGCAAGATACCCTCATTTATTTATAAACTAGTCCTTAAAATAAATTGTAAATTTTGAGGACGAAATTTTTTTAAGGAGGGTAGACAGTAACAACTCCAATTTCAATGTACAGAAAATTGTTTAAAAGTTAATGTACAATTGGGGTATTTGCAATCCTGTATATACTATAAATATTTATTTTAATTTAGAACAGCAAGAAAGTACTTGTAGAACATTGGTAAAGCCTTACACTGCTGTGACTGTTTCCCTCCAATAAAAGAGCAAAGCTCTGTTCAAAATTTGAAAAGAGGCAGCGCCTTACGTGCCTTGCACGAGGGCGCCGGCGCCAAGAGTTAAAAACTCTGAGGCGGTGCCTCACGTGCCTTGCACGAGGGCGCCAGCGCCAAGAGTTAAAAACTATGAGGCAGCGCCTCACGTGCCTCGCACGAGGGCGCCAGCGCCAGAACTAAAAGTTCTCTGCCGTTGGATCAAAAGATCCAACGGAGGTGATAAATCATCAAAACACAGAATTAAATTCTGATTGATAAAATACTCCTCAAATCTTTCTAAACAAGAAAGATTATGTTCTGTAAAACAGAGCACCGTTGGATCAAAGATCCAATGGTGATTAAAAATCACCTAGCTACAGAATAAGCTCTGTAGGGGAAAATCTTTTCCCCAATCTTTCTAAACAAGAAGGATTACCGTTGGATCAAAGATCCAATGGTGATTAAAAATCACCAAGCTACAGAATAAGCTCTGTAGGGGAAAATATTTTTCCCAACCTTTCTAAACAAGAAGGGATACCTTTGGATTAAAGATCCAATGGTGATTAAAAATCACCAAATTACAGAATAAGCTCTGTATGGAAAATATTTTCCCAATCTTGTTAAAAACAAGAAAAATATCTTCTGTAAAACAGAATTCCTTGGATCAAAGATCCAACGGTGGATAAAATCCCCAAATCAATTAAGAAATCTCACAATGAGAGATTTCCTTAACTGAATCAACAAACTTGTCTCCACTATATAAAGGTCCCAAGACTTCAAGTCTTGTACAGAGGAGACCCCCCATAAGATTCGAAAAAAAACGAAAAAGAAGAGGAGTTCTCCTTAAAGAAAAAGAAACCCTAGGTGAGGGAAAATACATAGAGATCATTTTATCTCCTTTTACAAGAGTTTAACCCTTCCAAAAAAGAACTTAGTTCTTCCTCTGGTTGAGGTCTGCAGAAGCAGATCTCCCCACAAGTTGAGAATTTAATTCTCATCGGGGAGATTCTGTTATGCAGTCCCAAAACTCAGAGAAAAGAACTAGGTTTGAAGAATTTAATTCTTCCAAAGACATAGGAATTTAATTCCTCTAATAAAACTAGGGTTTAACCCTGCATAAGAATTTAATTCTTATAAAACAAAGGACTTGAAATTCTCTAGACTAAGATCAAGAGCCCCATGCATATTAGCGTTCCCCGCTATAACGACAGATCACGTGTTCCCACGTGAGCACCTCTGAGGAACTAAAAGGAACAACTGAGATCGAGTCACGTGATCCCATGTGACCTCCAATAGTGTTTAGCACTTAGAAAAGAATAGGAAGATAAATTCAAAGGAGGCAGTGCCCAACTTGGTGGCGCCTCACGTGTTTACATGTGATGGTTACAAGATTTAACTGTTTAACATTTACATATATAGAACGAGGGAATAAGCCTAAAGAAACAGTGTCCAATATTCAGGTGCCTCACGTGCCACACGTAAGCGCTCCGAATTTCGGTGTTCAACACTGCTTAAGAGCCTCACGTGGGAGCACGTGAGCGCCAAACATTTATCAGTGTTTAACACTGTGAAAGGCCAACCTTAGCCCAAATTAGCTAAGTCTCCCAAGGCCAAAAACCTTTTGACCATCAATCAACCGAGCCTTCCTATACTCAGGTCCCCCCAAATCGATCTTAGTTCCAGAGATGGCCAATGATCTCCTGACACGTGGCATCTACAATAATGTTCGTTCCACCATGATCTCTCCCTTCAATCTGGAGTTCGGTTCGAGGGTACATCTCTCCACACCTCTGATACATGTCGTTGTAATTCTTTAACGATGTCAGAGAGGTGGAGGGTCCCAAAAACCAACAGCTCTTGGATGCACTCTAAAACCCATGAGCACATCCCAATAAACCGTAATGTCCTTAAACTAGCTGTGGACCGCAACGTCCTTAAACTAAACCCTCCTACCAAAAATGGCGATCTATGGACCGTAACGTCCTAAAACTAACAACGGACCGTAACGTCCTTAAATTAAAATGATAGAGCCCAAATGCTCTTTTGTTGAGTCAAAAATGATCCTGAACCCCCCGTTAAGTAGATCTTAGTCCAACATCAGATTAACGTATCCTTAACAAATGTTTAAGTCGATCTTAATCTCAAACAAGGTTAACGATCCTTAAATCAAACCAAACCCAAATCTAAGAAAATACGAATTTAGACTAATTCATGCCCTACGGGTGACAACATAAATTAGTCTCCGTATACAATCCACGGGCAACCAAAAATAAAACAAACACATACGACACGAAGTGACCTTCTGGAGCTGGAGAAAGTGGTTACCGCGATACGGTAACGTAATTAACTGCAGGGGCTTGCTCCTGCAGGGAAGAGCGTCCCCACAATCAAAAACCCCTCACAACGAGGGGGAATCTGACGAAGTCTGCTACAACGGCCGCATCCGTCCAGACCTCCGATACACGGCGCCATAAATCAACTTGGCATCTTCGGAGAGGTGGAAGGATAAAACTAAATAGCATCTGCCCCCAAATTCAGGCAAGACGACCTACGCGGTTCGTCTCCTGTTTTCGGCGGTAAACAGTGACGTAGCCTTGTGATCGAATCCCGTCAGCCACATTAACTTTTGATTTAAATTTTCTTCTAATATTTTAGAAACCCAAGGGTTTGCATGTGCACTACATGTAATATGTTAAGTTACAGATTAATCAAACACGTGCACTAGGTTATACCAAGCGACATGGACACGCGGCGAGCATCCAAGCCCCATCTCACAGGATTGGACCGGCGAGATTCGCTTGGGGAACCGGCACCGCCGGTTTAGACCATCGGTACTGCTATCAAATTTTACCCTTGCAATCTTTCTGCTACCCCACTCCTCTCACAATGTTTGTTTTCTCTGTATTCATACAGAGAACAATAAAATGCCCATTTAATCCAATTTTAATGCATTCTTCATCACCCCTAAACCCTAATTTCCCCTATAAATACCACACTCTATTTCACTCATCCTCACTCAGAAGCCTATTACAAAAACTATACAAAATTCCCAAGTCCTAATTGTGTTCAAGTGGAGTTAGTAAAGAGTGAAGTTCTGGCGATGATCCAAGGAGTTTTCGTCGACGAAATGACGCACCGGCGCTTCCGTACTCTTCCCTCTTCTCCCCTCTACCTTAAAATCCAGTAAGTCCCCTCTCCCTCTCTTGTCTTCTACTTTAAAAACATTCATTTCTAAAACCCAACGGAAGCGGAGTTAATCCAACTTCCGATTCGGTTTTTCTTTAAAACATTACTTTTCTTAATCAATAAAATTCCATACTCTCACATATTGTTTAACAAACATAAACAAATCTATTAAAACAAGTTTCATCTCAAAATATTCTTTATTGAAATTTTTATGGTAGTTTTACAGTAAAATACCACATACTTCATTTTCCGATATAAAACAATATAAATTTGTATTACCTTTAGATAACTCGCGAGGTAACGACCTACCTCATCACAACACACATCTTTGACATAGCACGATGAAGTTTTGGGAATTTATTCTTGGGATAAAATGACTTTACAAATAAATACCATCAAACTTGCAAAACCATTTCTTTAAAAAAATGTGTTAATCAATTCCTTGCAATTGCTCCTCTACAACCCACTTTTAGGGACCCCGTTCAGGATGGTGCGGATTATCGCACATCCTCGGGCCTAGTAGAGCGAGATGCAGACCTCCGAAAGGAGCATTCGATCTCGATGGAATTTTAATGCATTTTTCTTTAGAAAATGAGATTTCTACAAAAAATAAATAAAATTTATTTTTAATAAACATATATATAACTATTATCAAAATATCTATTTTAATTATATTATATAAATATTCCAAGTTTTCTAAATCAAAGGAATCACTGTTACAGGAAAATACCATTACAATTCAATGCAAAATACCGATATTTCAATAAAATACCATATATTATGAAAATTAGGTTCTACTCACTAGAAATTTCACATTTATAAAATATACATCTATGAAAACCCTAAAGACGATAATTAGATACTTGAGGTGTATTTTGAAAATTATATCAAACTATTTTTACATAAAACCCCCTCAAGTTATGTTAAATTACAATAAGGACCCTAGTAAACATAGGTTTAAGCGGGGCCAGTCCCGTGAGACTCAGGGAGCCAGAGATATGGGTTCTTGCCTATTTAAGATAGACAATCTAACAAACGGTGTTATCAACACGGTAATTGTCTTGGAAAAAGACATAAATTATGTCGTCCATGTGCAGCAGTTACCGATAACATCAAAACTAATTCAGGATTTCAAGTTCTTTTTAAAGTGTTTGACTCAGACTGAGTCTCAATCTAATCAATCTGACTTGAATGTGATTCAAGTATAAACTACAATTCAACATGAATCCGTCTATTCAATCTACATCAATCTATATTGACCGAACCGAACCATGGATATACTCCATCTACATGTACATCCATATATCCGTTCCATTTACTGATATCATGGTTCCGGCAAGTCATCCATTTACAACTTACAATACAATACAATACAATACAAACAATACAATCAAAACATCACGGGGTTTATAAGGGGTAGATTGGTACGGAAGGTGTTAAAAGTGGCACGAGACTGTAACCATAATACACCTAACCTGAATATCCATTGCCGTTGTGCCGTGGCTGAACGGTTCCTTATGCTCCGTATACCTAATCTCCAGAATAGTGGGACTCCTCTTGTATACACTGGCATTTTCTGTACCAGGCTACAAACAACAGCGTTAACAATAAAACATTAAAACTTATATTCCCTTTCTGTCTTTTCTACCTCTACTCACCTTTGGGACTTACCGAGCGATTGTTCGCTGACGACATTCCTTTTCTTCTTTCTTTGGAATGTTGTCAGGTGGATCGGACTCACTGGAGATCGAGCCCAGCACCGAGGATTTGGAGCAGTTAGCATTTGACCCAGAGCTTTAGATACTTGTACATACTATTTTCATTTCTGTTATGCCATTGTTTAGGCATTGCTTTCATTCCATGTATTTACATTTCAGTTGTACTGTAAAAGAATGTTAAATAAATAAAGTTGATATTCATTTACATCTTGTCTCTAGTGTACTTTTCATTCTATATTGCTTAGATACGCTTAGCGTGTTTACTTCTGAATAAATACGTAGCAGACATCGCCACGTCCTCTTCCCGTACACTGGGAAACGGGGCGTGACATGCTCATGTCATCACTCTATGTTTACTGTTTCTTGTTCATCATCATTGCATGTGTTTACATATGTATATATATATATATATATCACTATTGTGTCGCTCTGACGACCTGAGTATGCATGCTCAGAGTGAGAAGTGGACGGAGCTCGGATCAGGACCTGCCTTACCTCGAGGACATTGCGCACATCTAGATCAGCGACGCCAGCACTATCTTTCCTTTGACTCTATTTGGTTAGTTTTATATCCGTTTTGATAGATTTAATGACTGCATTTCTCATTACATGTGCATTGATTACTGAATACCATGTAATGCTAGAAGCCGAAGTGTGACTACGGCGGGATATTTCCTCGACAGTAGGAGCATGGCTGGCCTTGTCGCCCATTGTATTCTGTATTTTAGGAAGCGGGACGTGACAGATCGCGCTCCAGCTGGATCGTCTGGTGCTGAATCGCATGAGAAGGGTCATGAAGGTAATTGCGAAGTATCGATACATGAAATACAGAGTACACATTCAGAAAACTGGGCGGAAGATCCAAACTATAGATAACGGTACCGACTTGCTCAAGGATCTAGAAAGGACCCGTAAATCTAGGACTAAGCTTCCCTTTCTTTCCGAACCTCATCACACCCTTCATCAGGGACATCCGTAAGAAAACATGATCACCCACTGCGAACTCAAGTCTATGATGATGATGGTCAATATAAAACTTGCCTGCACTAGGCTACTCTCATCCTATCCTGGATCAACTGGATCTTCTCCGTAGTCTCCAGAACTAGCTACGATCCTAAAATCCTGCTCTCGCTGAGTTCGGTCCAACAGATTAGCGATCGACACTTTCTCCCATACAAGGCCTCGAAAGGTGCTATCTGAATCGTCTCCTGAAAACTGTTATTGTAGGAGAACTCTATCAAGGGCATGTGACGATCCTAACTGCCACCAAAATCAAGCACGCACGCCAGAAGCATATCCTCGAGAGTCTGTATAGTCCGCTCTGACTGACCATCGGATTGTGGATGGAAAGCGGTGCTGAAACTCAAACGGGTACCCAAACCTTCCTAAAGTTTTTGCCAAAGACGGCTGGCAAACTGGGTGCCTCTGTTAGATACAATGAAAGTGTTTATTAGCACCACCCCTGGGTTTTACTAGCATCAAGCATGCCAATTTAAAAAATTTCGGGGTGCTAATCAACACTAAAAAAGATCTTAAACTAGATGATTAGGGTTTTAGCTTGATATAAAGAAAACTATACTAAGAGAAAGGAGGCTACAACCTTTGTAGTCCGTGTCCTTCTCTTCTCAAGCTCCATGTAGTAGTCCACGCGACTCCACTAGGCTCCACTTGAAGTTGGATCAAGCTTCCTTTGCGATCTTTGTGCCGAAAATGATCCTCCCGAAGCTCCGCTAATCCAAGCTATCTCTTCACTAAACTCTTTAGTGAAGGAAACACACTACACCAAAGTGCTAATCTAGTGTAGGATGGTGAAGTAGGGGTGTTGTTTGCTCACTAGGGTTCTCACAAGTTTAAGGTTTCACAACTCATGTGAGGGATTGAGCTTAGAAGAGGTGACGAGGAAGATGATGAGAGCTAGAGAGCTAAGGCATCAATGAGCTCTAGAAAAAACTCAAGTGTAGAATGAAATCAAGAATGGCTCTTAGCTCACTCATTATTGAAGCATACAATTTTCAACAATTAAAAATTGTAACCATGCTTCAATAGTGCAAGCAAATGAATAAAATAAATGACAAAGCCATGCTTGCCCATTCCACAAAAGTCTCCCCATTTTCCACCTCATTTTCTATTTTCACAAAATAAAAAATCAAACCATGTTTCATAATATATATATATATATATATATATATATATATATCATATATATATATTATGAAGATAAGAAAATAATTAGTGAGCAATAATATTAGTTAATATATAATTATATCAAATATAAATATATATCATATTATTAAATTAACACTTGATTTAATAATCCGGTTATATCACATATAACCGACTAATATCATTTATCTGTATATCACATTATTAAATCAACACTTGATTCAATAATCCGGTTATATCATATATAACCTAACTGATATCAAATAACCGCCAGATTTAGAATACGGTATCACATACTCGTATTTAATCAGGCCCCTGCACATATCAGCATATGTGCCCTACTTATTTTCGTTTGAACTAGGAAACTTCTATGTGGGATTCTAAAGACTCGTCAATACGCCAGCAGTAGATAGTGATCACATCAGTTACCCACAAGCCATCAGCGGTACTAGCTGGACGTAACGACTACTCAGGTATTGAGAGAATAAAAGATCAACAAGCAAGTTTGTCCAAACTCCCATGAAGCCTATAAGTAACACTTACTGTACAGTCCAGTCTGATATGTTGCATATTGAGTCTGGGGTTAGAATCGTCATACCCCAATAACTTAATAAGTCATGTCGATGTGTGGCCTATAAAGGTACGAGAAACTACTGATAACTTTTACCAATAAATCTCATCATCGTCTCTGGCCAGGAACTTCCTGTTATAGCCAATCGAGCATAGCGCAACATCAACTCCCTATACCGGGAGAGACAAAACCTCTACTATCTCTTATTGCCTCCATGTGACTCAGGACTGTACCCAAAATCCACCTGTTTGCACGACTCCTTTGAGCCATGGTAGCGAGGAAATCAAAGCACAGAAGGAACCACACAAGACTCTATGACGATCTCGAGTCTACAGACTAACCTGTATCAGTGTCACAAGAGAACTGCTATCTGACGATAGGTATAGTACCATCTAGGAGTTCTCGGCGAGTCTTGTTCAGTATACCCATTCTCTAATGAGCACCTGTGTACAATCTTTAATGTCAAACATCAATGGTTATGGGATCAACCATTGCCCCATACAGGGTCAAGAAACGTACACACTAGTCTACTCAGGAATATCGATGCCCTGTCTCGATACTCCCTCGACTAGGATGTTTGTTATATGTATGCCCTAGAGGTCATTACTGTACATACGATGTATATTGTAGTGGATACTTGGACATATACAGGGAGGACTTTCTTGCTCGACATGACAGTATGCTATCTAGTTGCTCTTTATCTTAACATATACTCTGATTGTCTCTATGCTACATGTTGATAAAGCCCTTAGGATGAGTACTTGACTACCAGGACTATGATGCAGATCATACTAGTGGGGACAGTGTAGTCGCTAAGTACATCCTTCAAATATTCCTAGTCGTAGGTGTATCGAGACAGGGCATCGATATACCGGGTGCTCGGTAGAGACTGGGTATACTGGACGGACTCACCGAGAACTCCCAGATGGTATTATACCTCACGTCAGATCGCAGTTCTCTGGTAACACTGGTACAGGTTAGTCTGTAGACCCGAAATCGTCATAGAGTCTTGTGTGATTCCCATTGTGCTTTGATTTCCATCATACCACGTCCAAGAGGGCGTGCAAAACGGTGGCTTTTGGGTACAGTCCCGAATCATATGGAGGCAATGAGCGATAGGAGGGGATTCGTCTCTCCCGGTATAGGGAGTTGATGTTGTGCTGTGTTCGATTGGCTATAACTGGAAATCCCTGGCCAGGATTGCTGAGATTTACTGGTGAGTGTTATCAGTAGTTTCTCGAACTGTTATAGACCTCATATCGACACGACTTATCAAGCTACTGGGGTCTGACGTTTACCAACCTTAGGCGAGATATGCGACATATCAGACGAAGAGACCGGACTGTACGGGAGTGTTACTGATTGGATTCGCAGGAGAATGTACAGGCTTGCTTGTTGATCTTCTGATCGTTCAATACCTGGGTGGCTGTTACGTTTAGCTGACCGCTTGCAGCTTGTGGGTGTTTGATATGATCATCACCTACTGCCGGCGTATTAACGATTCTTTAGAGTCCTACACAGAGGTTTCCTGGCTCAGGCAAAATGGAGTAGGAGCACATATGTGATATGTGCGGGGCCGAGAACAATATGTGTATATGATACCGTATTAGATTCTCGCGACATGTGATATCGGCCGGGTATATGTGATATAGCTGGGTCATCGGATCAAGTGTTGATTCGATGAACTGATACAGATCATATTAGTCAACTATTTGTGAAATAGCCGGATTATCGGATCAAGTGTTGATTCGATAATTTAATGTATAATTATATATTTGATATATTAAATTACATTAACTAATATAAGCTCACTTAAAGATTCTTTTTCTCACTCGGGTAATACATTAATATATATGTGATATATGTTAATTGTATTATTTTATTTTGTTACAATAAATATTGTATATGTGATATATAATATTGTAACAAGTTATGATTACTAATGCAACATGATTTGTGGAGTTAAACATGATTAGGGTTTGATTTGGGTTAACACTTTTATGAAGTTTCTAGAAGCTTTATGTTTTGTTTTAAGCAAAGATATTTTGTTATGATATTTTGAAGATACTTTCTTAACCCAACCTAAACCCTTTACCATGGTTCATTCTCTACAAAGGTTAAGTCTTTTGTTTCTTAACCAAGGGTTGATTTGTAACCATAACACTAGTTGATTCATTATTCATCACAAAGTAATTCTTCTTCTTCTTCTTCCTTTGAGAAAAGCTTTCTAGCTTTTTCTTATGTGATGAAAATGAGTGAGAAATAGAAAATAAATGAGAGTTAAATTCCTACTTCATCATCCTCATCTATTCTAGCCACTTAGATTAGGGTGTTTGCTTTGCTAATACTTGATTAGCAAAGCAAGAGCATAGGTTTGAGTTTCTTCAAGGTAGATCATCTTTGTTATTGAAGATCGGAAGCAAGCTTGGATCATTCGACTTGTGGAGTCTCTCTAGAGTCCGGGAGTTCATGGATTGCGGTGAAGGGACTACTACTCGGAGCTTATGAAGCGAAGGAACGGACTACAAAGGTTGTAATCCCTTTCTCTTAGAAGTAAAGTTGTTTACTTGTTCATTGTTTCGCCTAATCTCTAGTCTAAGATCTTGGTTAGGGTTGTTCGGCACATGAAAAATTTGATTTTGGCATGGTTGATGCCTTGTAGAACCTTGTGACAGTGCCTAGTAACCCTACAGTGGTATCAGAGCCAAACTAGAGCTTTAGGCGAAGTCTAGACGAAGTTTAAAGTCCAATCGAACCCCGAAACTTCACACAATACCCCCTCTCTGGATTTTTTCTTAAAATGTTGATTTTTTTGTATTAAAAATACTCAGAAAACAAAACAGGGAATTCTAAGGACTACTGTGAAAAACGAGCCACTAATCCCATTAAAGAGCCGCGGAACCGCGGCAATACCATGCCTTGCGCGGCGGTTCCGCGGCCGTACAGTGGAATTAGGGTTTGCTTTTTGCACAGTAACATCCGTAGGTATTTCTACATGCCTCTGGGAATTTTTAATATTACTCAAGTGTTGAGTTTTCTGGAGATCTTTTGTATTCGTTGATTCGATCGGAAAGTTTAACTTCGTTTAAGTTTTTTCCGGGTAATTTTAGAACGTGTTAAAAAGTTCGAACGGATATCAATAACTCACTTTTTCCCCTGACGGAAAATTTTCAAGTGTTGGATTTTTTCACGAGTTTGAAACTTTCAGGAAATCATGCAAGCGTATCTGTGGACCCTGTAGAAGAACGTAATCTTAACTCGATTATGTGACCGTCAAAACTGCCACTTGAACCCTAGGGTTTGTGGTAGTTTAACGTTGCCACATGTGAGGCATTGGTTTGACCCTTCTACGGCCGGTTCATTGGGGCTGTGACATGTTCTGGAATTTTTGAACTCCGCTCAAGTGTTGAGCTATTTGGGAAATCTTGGGTGTTTGTTTATTCGATCGGAAAGTTTAACATTGTCTATTTATCTGGAATGTGATACAATATTTGGAATCCACAAATAGTTATGAGATAACTAATTTGAATGTTATAAATCTAGCAGTTCAGTCTCAGATGATCGGTTTCCACGGAATTTTGATGCGATCAAAAGTCTGTCGCAATCACGTAGCATACGCAAATACTCGCCGGGTAAACTTAATAGACAGCCACGCCCCAAAGCCCCGACCAAGTGACTGTAGGAGAACCCCGTCGCCAAAAGCATCCGTTCGGGTGCTCGCGGCAACGGTGTTCCGCCTTAGTGCACTTCATCGACGGCATCGGGGGTGCGGCCGTCTACTAAAGTTTTCGACGAGCATTCGATCAGGTTTTCGGGAATCTTGTTGAATTGCTCGACTAGATATTGAAAAGTGTTTTCGAGATCGAGACTAAAATGCGGGGTTTATAATTATTAGGCATGAGATGTCTAAGGAATTCATTTGGTTAGGCATGCGATGTCTAAGGAGGTTGCGGATTCCAACTGTTGTAGTTTTACACTTTCTTTTCTGCGACCGTAAGTGTAATATGTGGTGTATCGCCGGTTTCGTTGCTATACATCAACGACAATTGGGATACGCATATTTACTTACATTGATGATATGTGATATTATGTGTTGCTATGATATGTTATATTGGATCGTCGTGTTTTGAATAGCCGGGGGTTTTATGTGAGATGAGAGTTTTTCATTTTCATTCATGTAAAATTAATTTGTATGTAATATTCTTTTATTGGGGCACTTCCGGGCTGAGGATGATATCACCATTGTATATTATTTACTTTTCCGCATTAGGATAGACCCAAGGTGGGGAGCATAAGTAACCGGGTTCTAGGGTCCAGTAGGAGGCCATCTCGAGGAGTCGAGACCGGGTCTCCTAACCCTAGAATTGGCAGTGTTACTTGCCGCTCTCGTAGGGGTCTAGGGATGTGGGTTTGGCTATTCATCGCGACCGTGGAATCCGTGTTTTATACAGGCTCGTATTAAAACACGGACCTCCTAGTATATCCAATATTTCATATATATTCTTCTGTTGCAATGTTCTATGATGAGATCATATTACTGCCTGAGACGAATGTTTATATTATATATATGAGATATATATTGTATATTGTTGATTTCGTTTCAAATGTGATGCTTGTGAAGCATAATAAAATGGGACTTCATTAATGAGATTAATGAAATAAAAGAAACCTAAAGATGTTGTAGAAACTTGTTTAAAAACTGATAGCTCTAATTTTTGCTTTGCATAGCGGTATTCCTTGTAGAATATCCAGCACCTTATTCGATAAGGAAAGAGCCGAGATCCCTTCACCGGGAGTGACCTCTTTAACAATAACTGGCAGATGCTACAACTCTCGGTTTGTCTTTTGATTGCTTTTATAGTTTTTGCTTTGCATGGCGGTATTCCTTGTAGAATATCCAGCACCTTATTCGATAAGGAAAGAGCTGAGATCCCTTCACCGGGAGTGACCTATTTAGCAAAACTAGTAAAAGCCTCAAAAACACTCCTTTTATAAAATTCACTTGATTCTACAACGATATGAAGTTCATTACGCAAAGGGTTTTCTTAAAAATCTGTCGTAGCCCTCTGTCATTTCAGATAAGTAGTATTTAGTATTCGTGCTGCGTTTGTTGACTTAGTCAAGGCGTAGTGTGCGGTAGCTGATTAGTGCTTATCTGCAAAGCATATGATGTGATTGGATTAGGGTAGTCGTGCGGCCTTGTTGACTTAGTCAAGGGTCGTGCGGGTGGGTTTAATTCAATCGGGAAATGACGGGTTGAACTTTACTTGCGGTCTATGGTTTGTTGACTTAGTCAAGGTCATAGATCGCTTGGGGCAAAATATTATCGGGAATTTCAAGTGTTGAAATTTGCAATGAGATTGCATACCTTCTATGAGATAGTTGGATCCCGATACCCACTGCAAGTAAGAGTTACTCCTGGGAGAGTTTTACACATTACAATTATCCGATCAAGTAGGTGTCTAGAAAGGTGTCAACGGGGTTACGCCCCTAGGAAAACGAGGTTTACTTTAATTAGGTCCGTGCGAAAGCACAGGGAACCTCCCTCAAAGTACCGGCACTGGCATGGCTGAAAGATTAGCGAACTTGTAGGGTGTAATTAATCCCGGCTAGTCTTTCCTTTTAGGATTTGAAGGAAGATTTGACTGAAACAGTGGGAGACATCCTGATTAGATATATTAATAACCAATCTAATCTTGCAAGAGCATACGCTGAGTGTTTTCTTCTATCTCTCTCCAGGTACGACCATGTCACGCCTTAATCAAGATAATAATACGGATGTATTGACCGAACCCGCTTGTTATACTGCGCCAGGGAACATTGGTCCCGCTCCAACTTATAAATGTTATAAGACCGAGCAGGAAAATAGAGGATTACCAGAATTCCCGTGCCGCCCAAACGAAGAAAGTGCATGCTGATGCATCTTCTTCGGGTGTGTTCTTACAGAGAACTGTTTCTCAGTATCCTTTACGTCCTGGGTATGAAATACCGGATCAGGATCCCGCATATGTAATCTGTTACATGGGCTACAGATAGGTAGAGAACCGAGAACGGGTGATATGTTTCAAGAGTTGGAAACCGCGCAATTGTTCCAAGCCAAGCAGCTGGCAATTATCACCCTGTATTACCAAATACATTGATTCTGAACGAATGTTATTAGATACCAAACCTGATATACAACATCATATCAGTCTTTTTATTAGCAAAGAAGGATATAATTTTGTATTGTTGGATAATGTTTTAAACATTTCCTATATCAAGAGTTGATCGGTTCAGGCATGTTATCTAAAAGCATATACGTTCTAAATCAAACCACAGTTCTTAGTGTACAGAACACACATAAGAGGAAGAGTTCAGAAATGAACGAATTATTCTTGAGGTATTGTAGACTAGGTCATATCAATATGACCCGACTAGCTAAGTTACATTTAGATGCATATTTAAATTACTTTGAATTTACATCTTGTGAAACTTGCCGGTCATGTCATAAAGATAAGATGACCATAGCTCTGTTTATTGAAAACAGAAAAAGAGTTAGTGAACTCTTGGGATTGATACATGATGATGTATGAAAGGTCCCCTGTCTACATATGCCAGGACCGGTTCTTTATACTTCATTACATTCACTGATTATCTCTTAAGGTTCGAACATATGTTCCTGTTGAAACACAAGTCTGAACCTTTTGAGAAATTCAATGACTATGAGTTAGAAGTAGAGAACCAAAACGGGTATAAGTATTATGATGTGATCAGGAAGGTAATACTTGAGCACGGAGATCCTGGACTATTCTAAAGGAGAATGAGATTCTCTCTCAGCATTACTCCTCCAAATACACCACAGCACCACGGTGTATCGGGGCGGAGCAATCTCACCCTATTAGATATGGTGCGCTCTATGATGAGTACTACTGATTTTCCTATTTCTTTTTGGGAGTTATGCACTTGAGAAGCTGCATACCTATTGAATAGGATTCCAATCAAATAAGTTGCCTACCACTTCATATATGATATGGAATGGGAAGAGTCCATATCTTAAGTATGTTAAGATTTGGGGTTGTCCGGCCTATGTCTAAAAGCATAATCCAGACAAGCTCAAGGCAATGTCAGATCTGTGGAAGTTTGTTGGATATCCCAAGCATTCGCAAGGGAATATCTTCTACCAAACTGAGGAACAAAAGATGTTTTGTTTCTCAGCATGCCACCTTTGTGAAAGGGAATTTCTTGTGAAGAAATTAGTGGTCATAAGGTAGAACTGGAAAAAGTTCCAGCTATACAAAACTGCAGCTGATGATTTGGTAAAACCAAAGGATTCAATAGTTTCCAACGAATCTCTGCCTCTCCGCCGATCTAGTAGGGTTCCTCACCCACCTAAGAGATACTTCGATTTTCTCTATGATAGAAGGAGCGAGGATTGCATCATGAGATGATGACCCAACTAGTTTCGAGCTGGCCATCAGGAGTTGGACTCTGTAAGAATGGCTGAATGCTTAGCGATTTGAGATGGAATCCTTATACACCAACAAAGTATGGACTTTGGTTGCTTTATCTGAAGGGTTAAATCCCCATCAGGAGCAAGTATATCTTGAGAAGATTACTTGGTGTATATGGAAAAGTTGAGACTTTCAAAGCTATGTTTAAGTTCATCCAGATCCTACTTGCCACTGCTACATACCATGACTACGATATCTGGTGGTTGGGTGTCATGACTGCTTTTCTAAATGATGTTTTGGAAGAGTGCGTCTATAAGTACACAGCCAGAGAGCTTCGTAGATAGTGGGAGCAGCGGAAATGTGTGCAAGATGTTTTATGCGATAAAATAGGTATCACGGAGTTGGAACGTCTATTTTGATGTGGTAGTCAAAGAGTTTGACTTCATCAAAATGGTAGATGAACTTTGTATATACAAAAAGGTAGTAGGGAGTATGGCGGTGATCCTCGTAGAGTACGTGGATGACATACTCTTGATAGGAAAGGAGTTTCCTATGCTACGCTCGGTCAATCTCCTCTTATCACAACGATTCTCCATAAGGATCAAAGTGATACCTCCTAAATCCTGGGTTTTGATCTATGAGATAGATGTAATTGGATATTAGGATTCTCACTAGTTGTAGTGAAATGGTATCAATCTATCCTGGGGAGAATCACTGGAACGGTTCCAGGGTGGTAAGGTTGACTTAATGTCAGTCACAGGCATTGTCTTTACCCTCAGTGGAGGGACGGTATGTTGGAAGAGTTCCAAGCTAGATACCGTGACATACTTGACAATTAAAGGCTGAATACATCGTTACCAAGGATTCTACCAAAGAAATAGTCTGGATGTACACTAGTTCATGAGATGAACTTCGTTCCTACCGTTGTGTGACAATGGAGTTGTGGTTTAGGCCTAGGAACCCCCGTCCCATCTGTGATCCAGACATATTCTTAGGCAGTTTCGCCTAATCATGGAGATGGTTGATCTTCAGGGAGATCGAGGTCAGGAGAGTAGACGCAAGAGGACAACAGTACGGATCCACTCACAAAGGCCTATTCCCCAGTAGAGACTTTTATGGGATGGTTGAGTATGAGATACTTCAACCACAGCTGATTGTTGGGTATGCGATACCACAACAGATGGCCCTAGTGCAAGTGGAAGATTGTTATTTATATGTATGCCCTAGAGGCCATTACTGTACATACGATGTATATTGTAGTGGATGCTTGGACATATATAGGGAGGACTTTCTTGCTCGACATGATAGTATGCTATCTGGTTGCTCTTTATCTTAACATGTACTCTGATTGTCTCTATGCTACATGTTGATAAAGTCCTTAGGATGAGTACTTGACTACCAGGACTATGATACAGATCATACTAGTAGGGACAGTGTAGTCGCTAAGTACATTCTTCAAATGTTCCTAGTCGTAAGTGTATCGAGACAGGGCATCGATATACCAGAGTAGACTAGCGTATGCGCTTCTTGACCCATATGATGGGCGATGGATGATCCCATATCCATTGGTGTTTGACATCAGAGAAGGTATACGGGTGCTCAGTAGAGACTGGGTATACTGGACGGACTCGCTCCAGATGGTATTATAACTCACTTCAGATGGCAGTTCTCTGGTGACACTGGTACAGGTTAGTCTGTAGACCCGAGATCGTCATAGAGTCTTGTGTGATTCCCACTGTGCTTTGATTTCCATCATACTACGTCCAAGTGATCATGCAAAACGGTGCCTTTTGGGTACAGTCCCGAATCACATGGAGGCAATGAGCGATAGGAGGGGATTCGTCTCTCCCGGTATAGGGAGTTGATGTTGCGCTGTGTTCGATTGGCTATAACTGGAAATCCCTGGCCAGGTTTGCTGAGATTTACTGGTAAGTGTTATCAGTAGTTTCTCGAACTGTTTTAGACCTCATATCGACACGACTTATCAAGCTACTGGGGTCTGACGTTTACCACCCCAAGACGAGATATGCGACATATCAGACGAAGAGACCGGACTGTACGGGAGTGTTACTGATTGGATTCGCAGGAGAATGTACAGGCTTGCTTGTTGATCTTCTGATCGTTCAATACCTGGGTGGCTGTTACGTTTAGCTGACCGCTTGCAGCTTGTGGGTGTTTGATATGATCATCACCTACTGCCGGCGTATTGACGATTCTTTAGAGTCCTACACAGAGGTTTCCTGGCTCAGGCAAAACGGAGTAGGAGCACATATGTGATATGTGCGGGGCCGAAAACAATACGTGTATGTGATACCGTATTAGATTCTCGCGATATGTGATATCGGCCGGGTATATGTGATATAGCCGGGTCATCGGATCAAGTGTTGATTCGATGAACTGATACAGATTATATTAGTCGGCTATTTGTGAAATAGCCGGATTATCGGATCAAGTGTTGATTCAATAATTTAATTTATAATTATATATTTGATATATTAAATTACATTAACTAATATAAGCTCACTTAAAGATTCTTTTTCTCACTCGGGTAATACATTGATATATATGTGATATATGTTAATTGTATTATTTTATTTTGTTACAATAAATATTGTATATGTGATATATAATATTGTAACAAATTATGATTACTAATGCAACATGATTTGTGGAGATTAAATATGATTAGGGTTTGATTTGGGTTAACACTTTCATGAAGCTTCTAGAAGCTTTATGTTTTGTTTTAAGCAAAGATATTTTGTTATGATATTTTGAAGATACTTTCTTAACCCAACCCAAACCCTTTACCATGGTTCATTCTCTACAAAGGTTAAGTCTTTTGTTTCTTAACCAAGGGTTGATTTGTAACCATAACACTAGTTGATTCATTATTCATCACAAAGTAATTCTTCTTCTTCTTCCTTTGAGAAAAGTTTTCTAGCTTTTTCTTATGTGATGAAAATGAGTGAGAAATAGAAAATAAATGAGAGCTAAATTCCTACTTCATCATCCTCATCTATTCTAGCCACTTAGATTAGGGTGTTTTCGTTGCTAATACTTGATTAGCAAACAAGAGCTTGGGTTTGAGTTTCTTCAAGGTAGATCATCTTTGTTATTGAAGATCGGAAGCAAGCATGGATCATTCGACTTGTGGAGCCTCTCTAGAGTCCGGGAGTTCATGGATTGCGGCGAAGGGACTACTACTCGGAGCTTATGAAGCGAAGGAACGAACTACAAAGGTTGTAATCCCTTTCTCTTAGATGTAAAGTTGTTTACTTGTTCATTGTTTCGCCTAATCTCTAGTCTAAGATCTTGGTTAGGGTTGTTCGGCACATGAAAAATTTGATTTTGGCATGGTTGATGCCTTGTAGAACCTTATGACAGTGCCTAGTATCCCTACAGTGTTATCAGAGCCAAGCTAGAGCTTTAGGCGAAATCTAGACGAAGTTTAAAGTCCGATCGAACCCCGAAATGTCGCACAATACCCCTCTCTGGAAATTTTTTTAAAATGTTGATTTTTCTGTATTAAAAATACTCAGAAAACAAAACAGGGAATTCTAAGCACTGTGAAAACGAGCCACTAATCCCATTAAAGAGCCGCGGAACCGCGGCAATACCATGCCTTGCGCGGCGGTTCCGCGGCCGTACAGTGGAATTAGGGTTTGCTTTTTGCACAGTAACATCCGTAGGTATTTCTACATGCCTCTGGGAATTTTTAATATTACTCAAGTGTTGAGTTTTCTGGAGATCTTTTGTATTCGTTGATTCGATCGGAAAGTTTAACTTCGTTTAAGTTTTTTCCGGGTAATTTTAGAACGTGTTAAAAGTTCGAACGGATATCAATAACTCACTTTTTCCCCTGACGGAAAATTTTCAAGTGTTGGATTTTTTCACGAGTTTGAAACTTTCGGGAAATCATGCAAGCGTATCTGTGGACCATCTAGAAGAACGTAACCTTAACTCGATTATGTGACCGTCAAAACTGCCACTTGAACCCTAGGGTTTGTGGTAGTTTAACGTTGCCACATGTGAGGCGTTGGTTTGACCTTTCTACGGCCGGTTCATTGGGGCTGTGACATGTTCTGGGATTTTTGAACTCCGCTCAAGTGTTGAGCTATTTGGGAAATCTTGGGTGTTTGTTTATTCGATCGAAAAGTTTAACATTTTCTATTTATCTGGAATGTGATACAATATTTAGAATCCACAAATAGTTATGAGATAACTAATTTGAATGTTTTAAATCTAGCAGTTCAGTCTCAGATGATCGGTTGCCACGGAATTTTGATGCGATCAAAAGTCCGTCGCAATCACGTAGCGTACGCGGATACTCGTCGGGTAAACTTAATAGACAGCCACTCCCCAAAGCCCCGACCAAGTGACTGTAGGAGAACCCCGTCGCCAAAAGCATCCGTTCGGGTGCTCGCGGCAGCGGTGTTCCGCCTTAGTGCACTTCGTCGACGGCATCGGGGGTGCGGCCGTCTACTAAAGTTTTCGACGAGCATTCGATCAGGTTTTCGGGAATCTTGTTGAATTGCCCGACTAGATATTGAAAAGTGTTTTCGAGATCGAGACTAAAATGCGGGGTTTATAATTATTAGGCATGAGATGTCTAAGGAATTCATTTGGTTAGGCATGCGAAGTCTAAAGAGGTTGCGGATTTCAACTGTTGTAGTTTTACACTTTCTTTTCTGCGACCATAAGTGTAATATGTGGTGTATCGCCGGTTCCGTTGCTATACATCAACGACAATTGGGTTACGCATTTTTACTTACGTTGATGATATATGATATTATGGGTTGCTATGATATGTTATATTGGATCGTCGTGTTTTGAAAAGCCGGGGGTTTTATGTGAGATGAGAGTTTTTCATTTTCATTCATGTAAAATTAATTTGTATATAATATTCTTTTATTAGAGCACTTTCGGGCTGAGGATGATATCACCATTGTATATTATTTAATTTTCCGCATTAGGATAGACCTAAGGTGGGGAGCACAAGTAACCAGGTTCTAGGGTCCAGTAGGAGGCCATCTCGAGGAGTCGAGACCGGGTCTCCTAACCCTAGAATTGGTAGTGTTACTTGCCGCTTTCGTAGGGGTCTAGGGATATGGGTTTGGCTATTCATCGCGACCGTGGAATCCGTGTTTTATACAAGCTCGTATTAAAACACGGACCTCCTAGTATATCCAATATTTCATATATGTTCTTCTGCTGCAATGTTCTGTGATGAGATCATATTACTGCCTGAGACGAATGTTTATATTATATATATGAGATATATATTGTATATTGTTGATTTCGTTTCAAATGTGATACTTGTGAAGCATAATAAAATGGGACTTCATTAATGAGATTAATGAAATAAAAGAAACCTAAAGATGTTGCAGAAACTTGTTTAAAAACTGATAGCTCTAGATTTTGCTTTGCATAGCGGTATTCCTTGTAGAATATCCAGCACCTTATTCGATAAGGAAAGAGCCGAGATCTCTTCACCGGGAGTGACCTCTTTAGCAATAACTGGCAGATGCTACAACCCTCGGTTTGTCTTTTGATTGCTTTTATAGTTTTATTTTGCATAGCGGTATTCCTTGTAGAATATCCAGCACCTTATTCGATAAGGAAAGAGCCGAGATCCCTTCACCGGGAGTGACCTATTTAGCAAAACTAGTAAAAGCCTCAAAAACACTCCTTTTATAAAATTCACTCGATTCTACAACGATATGATGTTCATTATGCAAAGGGTTTTCTTAAAAACCTGTCGTAGCCCTCCGTCATTTCAGATAAGTAGTACTTAGTATTCGTGCTGCGTTTGTTGACTTAGTCAAGGCGTAGTGTGCGGTAGCTGATTAGTGCTTATCTGAAAAGCATATGATGCGATTGGATTAGGGTAGTCGTGCGGCCTTATTGACTTAGTCAAGGGTTGTGCGGGTGGGTTTAATTCAATCGGGAAATGACGGGTTGAACTTTACTTGCGGTCTATAGTTTGTTGACTTAGTCAAGGTCATAAATCGCTTGGGGCAAAATATTATCGGGAATTTCAGGTGTTGAAATTTGCAATGAGATTGCATACCTTCTATGAGATAGTTGGATCCCGATACCTACTGCGAGTAAGAGTTACTCCTGGGAGAGTTTTACACATTAAAATTAGCCGATCAAGTAGGTGTCTAGAAAGGTGTCAACGGGGTTACGCCCCTTGGAAAACAAGGTTTACTTTAATTAGGTACGTGCGAAAGCACGGGGAACCTCCCTCAAAATACCGGCACTGGCCTGGCTGAAAGATTGGCGAACTTGTAGGGTGTAATTAATCCCGGCTAGTCTTTCCTTTTAGGGTTTGAAGGAAGATTTGACTAAAACAGTGGGAGACATTCTGATTAGATATATTAATAACCAATCTAATCTTGCAAGAGTATACGCTGAGTGTTTTCTTCTATCTCTCTCCAGGTAGCGACCATGTCACGCCTTAATCAAGATAATAATACAGATGTATTGACCGAACCCGCTTGTTATACTGCGCTAGGGAACATTAGTCCCGCTCCAACTTATAAATGTTATAAGACCGAGCAGGAAAATAGGGGATTACCAGAATTCCCGTGCCGCCCAAACGAAGAAAGTGCATGCTGATGCATCTTCTTCGGGTGTGTTCGTTACAGAGAACTGTTTTTCAGTATCCTTTACGTCCTGCGTATGAAATACCGGATCAGGATCCCGCATATGTAATCTGTTACATGGGCTACAGATAGGTAGAGAACTGAGAACGGGTGATAAGTTTCAAGAGTTGAAAACGGTGCAATTGTTGCAAGCCAAGCAGTTGGCAATTATCACCCTTTATTACCAAATACATTGATTCTGAACGAATGTTATTAGATACCGAATCTGATATACAACATCATATCAGTCTCTTTATTAGTAAAGAAGGATATAATTTTGTATTGTTGGATAATGTTTTGAACATTTCCTATATCAAGAGTTGATCGGTTCAGGCACGTTATCTAAAAGCATATACGTTCTAAATCAAACCACAGTTCTTAGTGTACAGAACACACACAAGAGAAAGAGTTCAGAAATGAACGAATCCTTCTTGAGGCATTGTAGACTAGGTCATATCAATGCGACCCGACTAGCTAAGTTACATTTAGATGCATATTTAAATTAGTTTGAATTTATATCTTGTGAAACTTGCCGGTCATGTCATAAAGATAAGATAACCATAGCTCTGTTTATTGGAAACAGAAAAAGAGTTAGTGAACTCTTGGGATTGATACATGATGATGTATGAAAGATCCCCTATCTACATATGCCAGGATCGGTTCTTTATACTTCATTACATTCACTGATTATCTCTTAAGGTTTGGACATATATTCCTGTTGAAACACAAGTCTGAACCTTTTGAGAAATTCAATGAATATGAGTTAGAAGTAGAGAACCAAAACAGGTATAAGTATTATGATGTGATCAGGAAGGTAATACTTGAGCACGGAGATCCTGGACTATTCTAAAGGAGAATGAGATTCTCTCTCAGCATTACTCCTCCGTATACACCACAGCACGTCGGTGTATCGGGGCAGAGCAATCTCACCCTATTAGATATGGTGCGCTCTATGATGAGTACTACTGATTTTCCTATTTCCTTTTGGGAGTTATGCACTTGAGAAGCTGCATACCTATTGAATAGGGTTCCAATCAAATAAGTTGCCTACCACTTCATATATGATATGGAATGGGAAGAGCCCATATCTTAAGTATGTTAAGATTTGGGGTTGTCCGGCCTATGTCTAAAAGCATAATCCAGACAAGCTCAAGGCAAGGTCAGATCTGTGGAAGTTTGTTGGATATCCCAAGCATTCGCAAGGGAATATCTTCTACCAAACTGAGGAACAAAAGATGTTTTGTTTCTCAGCATGCCATCTTTGTGAAAGGGAATTTCTTGTGAAGAAATTAGTGGTCATAAGGTAGAACTGGAAAAAGTTCCAGCTATACAAAACTGCTGATGATGATTTGGTAAAACCAAAGGATTCAATAGTTTCCAACGAACCTCTGCCTCTCCGCCGATCTAGTAGGGTTCCTCACCCACCTGAGAGATACTTCGGTTTTCTCTATGACAGTGGGAGCGGGGATTGCATCATGAGATGATGACCCAACTAGTTTTGAGCTGGCCATCAGGAGTGGGACTCTGTAAGAATGGCTGGATGCTTAGCGATCTGAGATGGAATCCTTATACACCAACAAAGTATGGACTTTGGTTGCTTTATCTGAAGGGTTAAATCCCCATCAGGAGCAAGTATATCTTGAGAAGATTACTTGGTGTACATGGAAAAGTTGAGACTTTCAAAGCTATGCTTAAGTCCATCTAGATCCTACTTGCCACTGCTACATACCATGACTACGATATCTGGTGGTTGGGTGTCATGACTGCTTTTCTAAATGATGTTTTGGAAGAGAGCGTCTATAAGTACACAGCCAGAGAGCTTCGTAGATAGTGGGAGCAGCGGAAATGTGTGCAAGATGTTTTATACGAAAAAACAGGCATCGCGGAGTTGGAACGGCTGTTTTGATGTGGTAGTCAAAGAGTTTGACTTCATCAAAATGGTGGATGAACCTTGTATATACAAAAAGGTAGTAAGGAGTATGGTGGTGATCCTCGTAAAGTACGTGGATGACATACTCTTGATAGGAAAGGAGTTTCCTATGCTACGCTCGGTCAATCTCCTCTTATCACAACGATTCTCTATAAGGATCAAAGTGATACCTCCTAAATCCTGGGTTTTGATCTATGAGAGTAATTGGATGTTAGGATTCTTACTAGTTGTAGTGAGATGGTATCAATCGATCCTAGGGAGAATCACTGGAACGGTTCCAGGGTGGTAAGGTTGACTGAATGTCAGTCACAGGCATTGTCTTTTCCCTCAGTGGAGGGATGGTATGTTGGAAGAGTTCCAAGCTAGATACCGTGACATACTAGACGATTAAAGGCTAGATATATCGTTACCAAAGATTCTACCAAAGAAATAGTCTGGATGTACACTAGTTCATAAGATGAACTTCGTTCCTACCATTGTGTGACAATGGAGTTATGGCTTAGGCCTAGGAACCCCCATCCCATCTGTGATCCAGACATATTCTTAGGCAGTATCGCCTGATCATTGAGATTGTTGATCTTCAGGGAGATCGTGGTCAGGAGAGTAGACGCAAGAGGACAACAGCGCGGATTCACTCACAAAGGCCTATTCCCCAGTAGAGACTTTTATGGGATGGTTGAGTATAAGATACTTCAACCACGGCTGATTGTTGGGTATGCGATACCACAACAGATGGCCCTAGTACAAGTGGGAGATTGTTAGTTATATGTATGCCCTAGAGGCCATTACTGTACATACGATGTATATTGTAGTGGATGCTTGGACATATATAGAGAGGACTTTCTTGCTCGACATGATAGTATGCTATCTGGTTGCTCTTTATCTTAACATGTACTCTGATTGTCTCTATGCTACATGTTGATAAAGCCCTTAGGATGAGTACTTGACCACCAGGACTATGATGCAGATCATACTAGTGGGGACAGTGTAGTCGCTAAGTACATCCTTCAAATGTTCCTAGTCGTAGGTGTATCGAGACAGGGCATCGATATACTAGAGTAGACTAGCGTATGCGCTTCTTGACCCATATGATGGGTGATGGATGATCCTATATCCATTGGTGTTTGACATCAGAGAAGGTATACGGGTGCTCAGTAGAGGCTGGGTACACTGGACGGACTCACCGAGAACTCCCAGATGGTATTATAACTCATGTCAGATAGCAGTTCTCTGGTGACACTGGTACAGGTTAGTCTGTAGACCCGAGATTGTCATAGAGTCTTGTGTAATTCCCACTGTGCTTTGATTTCCATCATACCACATCCAAGAGGGCGTGCAAAACGATGGCTTTTGGGTACAGTCCCGAATCGCATGGAAGCAATGAGCAATAGGAGGGGATTCGTCTCTCCCGGTATTGGGAGTTGATGTTGCGCTGTGTTCGATTGGCTATAACTGGAAATCCCTGCCAGGTTTGTTGAGATTTACTGGTAAGTGTTATCAGTAGTTTTCGAACTGTTATAGACCTCATATCGACACGACTTATCAAGCTACTGGGTTCTGACATTTACCACCCTAGGCGAGATATGCGACATATCAGACGAAGAAACCGGACTGTACGGGAGTGTTACTGATTGGATTCGCAGGACAATGTACAGGCTTGCTTGTTGATCTTCTGATCGCTCAATACCTGGTTAGCTGTTATGTTTAGCTGATCGCTTGCAGCTTGTGGGTGTTTGATATGATCATCACCTACTGCCGGCGTATTGATGATTCTTTAGAGTCATACACAGAGGTTTCCTGGCTCAGGCAAAACGGAGTAGGAGCACATATGTGATATGTGCGGGGCCAAGAATAATACGTGTATGTGATACCGTATTAGATTCTTGCGATATGTGATATCGGCCGGCGATATGTGATATCGGCCGGGTATATGTGATATAGCCGGGTCATCGGATCAAGTGTTGATTCGATGAACTGATACAAATTATATTAGTCGGCTATTTGTGAAATAGCCGGATTATCGGATCAAGTGTTGATTCGATAATTTAATGTATAATTATATATTTGATATATTAAATTACATTAACTAATATAAGCTCACTTAAAGATTCTTTTTCTCACTCAGGTAATATATTGATATATATGTGATATATGTTAATTGTATTATTTTATTTTGTTACAATAAATATTGTATATGTGATATATAATATTGTAACAAGTTATGATTACTAATGCAACATGATTTGTGGAGATTAAACATGATTAGGGTTTGATTTGGGTTAACACTTTCATGAAGCTTCTAGAAGCTTTATGTTTTGTTTTAAGCAAAGATATTTTGTTATGATATTTTGAAGATACTTTCTTAACCCAACCCAAACCCTTTACCATGGTTCATTCTCTACAAAGGTTAAGTCTTTTGTTTCTTAACCAAGGGTTGATTTGTAACCATAACACTAGTTGATTCATTATTCATCACAAAGTAATTCTTCTTCTTCTTCCTTTGAGAAAAGCTTTCTAGCTTTTTCTTATGTGATGAAAATGAGTGAGAAATAGAAAATAAATGAGAGCTAAATTCCTACTTCATCATCCTCATCTATTCTAGCCACTTAGATTAGGGTGTTTGCTTTGCTAATACTTGATTAGCAAAGCAAGAGCTTGGGTTTGAGTTTTTTCAATGTAGATCATCTTTGTTATTGAAAATCGGAAGCAAGCATGGATCATTCGACTTGTGGAGCCTCTCTAGAGTCTGGGAGTTCATGGATTGCGGCGAAGGGACTACTACTCGGAGCTTATGAAGCGAAGGAACGGACTACAAAGGTTGTAATCTCTTTCTCTTAGAAGTAAAGTTGTTTACTTGTTCATTGTTTCACCTAATATCTAGTCTAAGATCTTGGTTAGGGTTGTTCGGCACATTAAAAATTTGATTTTGGCATGGTTGATGCCTTGTAGAACCTTGTGACAGTGCCTAGTAACCCTACATAGGAACTGTTAAAGGATGTGCTTGTAGACTACTGTTCATTCCAGAATATTGCATTTTATACCGCCTATTCTTACGCTCTTTTGTTTATAGGCATGTGCTTTTGATCAGTGTTTGCTACATATTTGCAGAATACTGGTTCTCAGCTCTAAACAGTGAAATCCATGGAATAGTATGAAAAATTCCGGATTACTGCCAACAACAGATAAAACACGGGTCTCCGCTCTCTATCCGTGTGTTGCCACACACCAGTTTAAGGGACAAAATGGCAAATCGGTTGTCATTTTCATGCACAAAGTACAATGGCAACACAAAATCCAAGAAATCTACGCGGAGCTCGAGGAAATCATGGAAAAAGATCCACATCACATCACCTTTTGATCTATTAAAATTCTGGAAGAAATGTGAAGAGATTCTGAGAAAAGTCATATACCAAACAGCAGACAGCTACAAACCAGGGAAGGCCACAAAATATTGTGACCCAACTCATCAAGACGGCCGCAGTTCCGCGGCCTAAGCAGGCTTAGGCCGCGGAACCGCGGCCATGTGGGCTCCTCTCTGTGTCGTTTTCTGGGGGCATATTGGTACATTCATTTTGAGTCAGAATGATGCCCTAGGTTTTCAACTCTCCTCCTATAAATACCCCAGTTCTTGCCAAGCCAAAGGAGTTCATTCTTATGCCTCTTTTTTGTTAGTTTTTAGTCTTCTTCTTCTTCTTCATTCTTTCCTCCATGGAAATGTAGTGAGAGCATTGAGTGGATGATAAATGAAGATGAGGGTTTTTGTATCATTCTTTTTTGCTTAGCTTCCCCCTTGAGCTCTCTACCTTAACTTGATCTTGCAACCTCTTAAGTGAGCTTGCAAGTTTAAGCTTTGGTCATTGATCTCAAGGGGTTGTATCATTTTGTTCTCTCTTTTGTACTTCATTTCACATGAGTTCTTTACCCTTCTCTTGATCTTGCAACCTCTTGATTGAGCTTGCAAGTTTAAGGGTTGGCTATTGATCCCATGGCTTGTCTTGAGTTCTATGGTTCTTAGTGTTACTTTCTTGCTTATCTCTTTCTTGCATTTTTCATTCTTGTCTTTTACTACTTGCAATTTATTACCATGCATTTTAATTACTTGCCTGTAATCTTTTCTTTTCTTTGTTTATCTTTTTGTTCTCTCTTTTTGGTTCGTTTTGTGAATGGTTGTAATTATTGTTGTTAAGAATAAATACGATATTGTAAGTTAATGTTTCTTTGCTCATTTCCTTCTCCCGTTATTTTCCATTGAACTCTGCCCAAACGATACGCAAGCGCTCCGTTAGGCACCCTACCCTACTAAGGTAACGGTGATTCCTAACCGCGACCGGTTGCGTTCGGTTTGGCCGGAGGCGAAAGCAAGAGACAAGAACGGAAGGACAAGGGTAAATAAGCCGGATTCCACGAATACCGTGCTTAAATCCCCTAATCCACGTTGTTGCCGATTGCTCTAGCTTCAATTAGTCAAGACTCGGCTCAAAGGTTCTGAGTGCGGATTTCTTTAGCTTACACTTTCGTATCTTTTTCTTAACAACTTTATACTTGCATATATCACTTAGGATAGAATTGAACAAACATATACTCATTCTTTATTGACTCGTCTAAAACAAGAACGAAAATACAACCATCTCCCTGTGGATCGACCCGTGCTCAACCGGCTAGATGCACAGCGACACCGTCCTGATCGCGGTTATAACTTTAGAACTTTGAACATCCGACACGCTTTTGGCGTGGGATCTGTTGGATATATGTATGCCCTAGAGGCCATTATGTGATAGTGGATGTATCTATACATGTGTATATATATATATATATATAGTATGCTATCTGGTTCTTCTTTATCTGACATGTTGATTTGATCATGCTTGTTATTCACTCATACATGCTGATAAAGCCCTGAGGATATTGGCTTGACTGCTCTGATTATGATGGAGATCATACTAGTGGGACATCTGTAGTCTATAAGCATATCCTGGAAAGTCCCTAGTCGTAGGTATATCGAGACAGGGCATTGATATACCAGAGTAGACTAGCGTATATGATACTAGACCCATGTGATGGGCGATGGATGATCCCATATCCATTGGTGTTTGACATCAAGATCATATACGGGTGCTCAGTGGTGACTGGGTACACTGGACGGACTCGCCGAGAACTCCTATATGGAATTATATCTATCGTCGGATAGCAGTTCTCAAGTGACACTGGTACAGGTTAGTCTGTAGACCCGAGATCGTCATAGAGTCTTGTGTGTTCTCCCACTGTACTTTGATTGCCACCCTACCACGGCTCTACTGAGTCGTGCAAATAGGTGGCCGTTGGGTACAGTCCCGAGACACACGAAGGCAATGAGCGATAGGAGGGGTTTCGTCTCTCCAGGTATTGGGGGTTGATGCTGTGCTGTCCCGACTGGTTATATCAGTAAGTCCCTTGCCAGGGCTGCTGAGATTTGCTGATAAGTGTTATCGGTAGTTTCTCGATCTGTTATAGACCATTCACCGGCACGACTTATTGAGTTATTAGGGTCGACGTGACCATCCCTAGGCTCGATATGCAGCATATCTGACGAAGAGACCGGACTGTACGGTAGTATTTTCGGATGGCTCGACGGGAGTTGTAGCAGGTTCGCTTGTTTTCTTCTGATCGCTCAATACCCGGGTGGCCATTACGTTTAGCTGACCGCTTGCGGCTTGAGGGTACCTGATATGATCATCACCCTCTGCCGGCGTATTGACGAGTCTTAGAGTCCCACAAAGGAGTTACCCAGTCCAGGCGAAACGTTGTGGTGCGCGTATGCGATATGCGCATGCACCCGATTAAAATGTGCGTATATGATACCGAACATTGATCGGGTGGCCTGCTTTTGGTGGGGTCATATGAGATATGACCGGATTGATAAGTTAAGTGTTGATTTATCATCTAACCATTAGTTTTCTCACTTGAAACCTTTCTAGGGTTTGATGGATGTATGCATGCATGCATGTGTTTCTTTCTTTCATTCCAGTTTCATGCACATGTGGATGTGCATACATGCATACATACATACACCCATCCATCATGGTTGTTAGCATATGGAAATGGTGGCAATATAAGACTCACATCATGGATTAAATTATGGATTATTATTTAATTTTGGTTTTAAAACAAAATGAAAAGGAAAGGATAATCATTCTAGCTTCTACATTCTTCCTTTGACCTAACCATGCTTACCTACCTCTTAACTTGAGTTATCCTTCTCTTTATCATTTAAAACTCAAGTTAAATAATGTCTCCATCACTTTAACCATGGTTCATAGTAAGAAGAAATAAAATATATATTGATATATTTCTTTTCTTCTAGTGAGTTATCTTTATCTTATTACCTCTTGTGAAAAATATTGCCACCATCTTCTTCCTCTTTCTCATTTGCTCTCTAGCTTTTTCTAGTGAGTAAATCACACTTAAAGAAAGGTTTTTGAAGTGAGAATCTTAACCACAACTTCATTCTACACAAGTTTAGCCAACTTGTTTAGAGTGTTCTCTTCGGTTTTACGAAGTTGCGAGCTTGGACGGAGAACTCCGTGGTGGATCGTCGTGGACACAAAAGGACTTCAAGAGGACTTCCATTCAACACCCTAGAGACCAAGGAGTCCAGCGAAAGGGAGCTACAAAGGTTGTAGTCTCGAAACCCTAGATTAGTTCGCTTTAAATTTCAAAACCCTAATTTTCTAGGATCGATTCCTTTGCATGTTCGTTTAGCACCATAAAAATTTAAACTTTTGGACATGTGATGCTTCAAAACTCTTCATAGGGTGCTACACAAACCTTACATTGGTATCAGAGCCGACCTAGAACATTAAGCGTCGCTTTTACGAAGTAAAAATCCCGATCGGACAAAAATACGGTTTTCTTGGACCCTCTCTGGACAAATTCTAAAATCTGACCTTTTTCAGAATTAAAAATACTTAAAAAATACAGCAGGGAAATATAAGAATTATGGTGAAATACGAAGACATGAACAGTTAATTTGGCCGCTGAACCGCGGCAAATCCTTGCTTAGGCCGCGGTTCCGCGGCCGTACTGTAGTATTATTGCATGGGAATTTCACTGTAATTCATATTTCTACTTGTATAGTGTTTTAGGTATGTTTAATCTGAATGTTGTACTGTATTATCTGGAGATGGTTTTGGACGCGTTATTTTGATCGGTATTTTCATTTCGTAGCTTTTCCGGGTAAATAAGAAAGTATTGAAGTGTTTGAACGAGTATCATTTGCTCACTATTCACGGGGTTTAAATACTTTGGAAATACGTGCAAGTCTTTTTGTGGTGGTCCCTCTAGAAGACAACAAACCTTAACTCGATTATGTGACCGTCTTGAACTGCCCTTTGAACCTTAGGGTTTGGGGCAGTACGGCGTGCCACATGTGAGGCGTTGGCTTGACCCTTCTACGGCTGGACCGCTACTACTGTGTCACACTCCAGGTGTTTGAACTCTGCTCAAGTGTTGGGCTTTAGTGAATCCTGGGTATTTGATCGTTCGTTCGAAAACTTCGATACTGTCTGTTTATCCGGAATGTGATGCAATGTGTGGAATTCATATTACTAGACATGAAATACGGAATATGTGATATTTTGCATTTGCGATGTCTAAAGAGAATGTGGATTCCAGATATTGTAGTTTTACACTTTCTTTTCTGTGACCGTAAGTGTAGTATGTACGATATCGCCGGTTTCGTTGCTATACATCAATGACAATTGGGGTATGCATACTTACTTACGTTGATGATATGAGATATTATGTGTTGCTGAGATATGATGTGCAGGATTGTCGCGATTGAATAGCCGGGGGGTTTTATGTGAGATGAGAGTTTTATATTTTCATTCATGTAAATTCAAATGTAATGTAATATTATTTTATTTGGGGCACTTCCGGGTTGAGGTTGTGTTACCAGTGTTGTATATTATTTACTTTTCCGCATTAGGATGGACCCAAGGAGGGGAGCACAGGTGACCGGGTTCTGGGGTTCAGTAGGAGGCCATCTCGAGGAGTCGAGGCCGGGTCTCCTAAACTCCAGAATTGGCAGGGTCACTTGCCGCTCTCGTAGGGGTCCAGGGTGTGGGCTTGGCTATTCATCGCGACTGTGGAATCCGTATTTTCTATTCTGGCTAAATACTAAATACGGACGTCCTAGTATATCCCACGTTATATCTATATTTCTGCTGCCTGTGTTCTGTGATATCTGAGACGAATGACATATTATATATATGATATATAGTAGACGTTGCTTATGTTTTTCACCCGCGCTAGTCCCGTCCCGGTATGCCGTTAGTTAAGTAACCTAACGGTGCATAACGGAACATTGCGGCGAATGTGGATGGCATAAGCGTACGTATTATTTTCGTTTC
This sequence comes from Agapanthus africanus, assembly GCA_030015575.1. NCBI lineage: Eukaryota > Viridiplantae > Streptophyta > Magnoliopsida > Asparagales > Amaryllidaceae > Agapanthus > Agapanthus africanus. The sequence continues at coordinate 384,954,379 of CM057345.1, read as the reverse complement.
TTTTCTGTGATTGGCTTAAGGACTTAAATGATGGGATTACATTAATGTGATTAATGTAAAGAAAATAAACCTAAAAGATGTTGTAGAATCGGATTTGAAAACCACTCGGCTATTTATGAAAAAGCTATATTTCAAAACTGCGGAGCTTAAGCCACTCCTTTTTTTGAAAACCATTTGATTCTACAACGATATCAAGTTCAAAGCGTTAAAGATTTTCTTAAAAATCATCCGCAACCCTCCGTCATTTTAGGAAGTAGAGTGCTTAGTATTCGTGCTACGTTTGTTGACCTTAGCCAAGGCGTAGTGTACGGTAGCTAAGTGATGTCTTCCTACAAATGCATATGATGCAGATTAATTAGGACGGGCATATGACTTTGTTGACCTTAGCCAAGGGTCATGTGAACGGGTCTAATTAATCAAGAAATTACGGGTTGAGCTTGACTAGTGCTCATGATTTGTTGACCTTATCCAAGGTCACGAGTATTAGGGGTAAAAACCACATCGGGATTTCAATAGTTGAAATTTGCAATGAGATTGCATACTTTCCATATGATGATTGGATCCCGATCCCACTGTGGGCAATAGTTGCTCCTAGGAGAGTTTTACAGTTTACAATTAGCTAACTCATTAGGTGTCTAGAAAGGTGTTAACGGGGCTCCGCCTCTGGGAAAACGAGGTTTACTCTAATTAGGTCCGTGCGAAAGCACGGGGAACCTCCCTCAAAGTACCGACACTGGCCTGGCTGAACGGTTAGCGAAGTTGTAGACTGTAATTAATCCTGGCTAGTTTTTCTTTTTAAGGTTTGAAAGAAAAACTCGATAAAAGCAGTGGGAAACATCGATTAGACAAGATAATAAACCAATCTAATCTATGCAAGAGCTTTCACTGAGTGTATTCTTTTCTCTCTCTTAATGGCAGATACCCATGACTGGACTCAAGCTTTTACTAGATAAAAACAAACTGAATGGGACCAACTATAAAGACTGGCTGAGGAATCTGAAAATCGCCTTGACTTATGATAAAGTATCATATGTCCTCACGGCTTCAGCCCCGCCCGTCCCTGGTCCAAAATCCTCAGTTGCGGACATTGAAGTCCGCAAGACATGGGACGCTGACTGTGCCACGGCCACATGCCTCGCGCTTGCATCGATGGATAACACACATCAAAAGCAACACGAGGACATGGACATTCACGGTATATTGCTCCATACAAAGGAGTTGTATGGGGAGCAATCCCGCGTATTACGATACGAAGCATCAAAGAAATTGTTTCAGATGCGAATGACCCCTGGCACACCAGTAGGAGACCATGTTCTGAAGATGATAGCTCTTATAGAAGAGCTTGAGGACCTTGGATGGACGATGGAAGATGAACAATATATAGATATTATTCTGCAGTCCCTCCCCTCCACCTTTGCTCAGTTCATAGTGAACTTCAACATGCATGGCATGGAGAAGGACCTCCCTGAACTCCTTAATATGTTAAGGAGTGCAGAGAGCACTATGAAGTTAGCAAAAACTCCCGTTATGACTATTGGACAGTCTTCCTCTTCTCGCCCGAAAGCCAAGGCCAAGGGAAAGAAAAAGAAGAAACCCACTAATCCTAAGGGCGGAGTTAAAAAGGTGAAGGGAAAGGGAAAGTCCAAGGCTGGAGACTCGGGGAAGGGCGAATGTTTTCACTGCCACAAGACAGGACATTGGAAGCGCAATTGCACGGAGTACTTAAGTCTCAAGAAGAAGCATGGTGATGCTTCTGCTTCAGGTGCGTTTATGACTGAAAACTGTTTTTCTATAAACTCTGCTTCCTGGGTATTGGATACCGGTTCAGGTTCTCACATTTGCAATTCTATGCAGGGGCTGAGAAATAGCAAGGTTTTGAGCACAGGTGACCATACTCTCCGCGTTGGAAATGGTTCCAATGTACATACAGTCGCAGTGGGAGAGTATCACTTGGGGTTGCCATCTGGATGTATTTTGGTTTTCAATCCATGTTATTTTGTACCAAGTATGCTATGTAATATAATATCCGTTTCTTTGTTGGACAATGAAGGGTATAATTTTGTATTGCAGAACAATGTTATGAACATTAACCTGAATCAAATGTTGGTTGGGTATGGTACGCTTAACAACGGAATATATGTCCTAAATCAACACACAGTTTTCAGTATACAACACACTAATAAAAGAAAATTTTCAGAATTAAATGAAGCTTTTCTTTGGCACTGTAGACTTGGTCATATTAACGAAACAAGACTAAACAAGTTACACAAAGATGGATATTTAAACTCTTTTGAATATAAATCTTATGCGACTTGCCAGTCTTGTATCAAGGGTAAAATGACCAAAACTCCGTTTACCGGACACGGAGAAAGAGCTACTCAGCTCCTGGGCCTCATACATAGTGATGTATGTGGGCCAATGTCTACACAGGCCAGAGGCGGTTTTTCATACTTCATTACGTTCACTGACGATTTCTCAAGATTCGGTCATGTATTTTTATTAAAGCACAAGTCCGAAGCTTTCGAGAAATTCATTGAATATAAACAAGAAATAGAAAAACAAACCGGCTTGAGTATCAAAATGCTTCGATCAGATCGAGGTGGTGAGTATCTCAGTACAGAATTTGCACACTTCCTAAAAGAGAATGGGATTCTCTCTCAGCTCACTCCTCCTTACACACCACAGCACAACGGTGTGTCAGAACGACGGAATAGGACCCTATTAGATATGGTCCGGTCCATGATGAGTGACGCTGAGTTACCAGTCTCGTTTTGGGGGCATGCATTGGAGACTGCAGCGTTTCTGCTAAACAGGGTTCCAACCAAAACCGTGTCTACCACGCCATATGAGATATGGCATGGGAAGAGACCATCTCTTAAGAGAATTAAGATTTGGGGTTGCCCGGCCTATGTTAAAAAGCAGAATCCGGACAAACTCGAGACACGGTCTGTCATGTGTAACTTTGTGGGATATCCAAAGAATTCTTATGGATATCTATTCTACCACAAAGAGGAACAAAAAGTGTTCGTTTCTCAACATGCCACATTCTTGGAAAAAGAGTTTTTCACGGACAAAGATGATGGCAAGGTGATGGATCTAGAAGAGGTTCTAGAGACACAAACTACAAATGACGATTTGGTTGAACCGGCTGTTGAAACAGAAACTGAAGAACCTCGGCCACTCCGTAGGTCTGGTAGGACTTCTCGCCCACCGGAGAGGTACTACGGTTTCCTCATTGATGGTAACGGAGAAGATTGCATCATGGATGATGATGATGATCCTACCAGTTTTCAGCAAGCTATCACGAGTAAAGACTCTGTGAAGTGGCTGGATGCCATGAGATCTGAGATGGAGTCTATGTACACCAACAAAGTGTGGACTTTGGACGTTGTACCCCCTGGGGTAAAACCTATAGGGTGCAAATGGATCTTTAAAAGAAAGATTGGTGTAGATGGGCAGGTGGAGACCTATAAGGCAAGACTTGTGGCGAAGGGTTTTCGTCAAAGACCAGGTTTGGACTATGACGAGACTTTTTCTCCCGTAGCCATGCTTAAATCCATTCGGATCCTACTTGCTATTGCTGCTCACTACGACTATGAAATCTGGCAGATGGACGTTAAAACCGCATTTCTAAATGGAAATTTAGAAGAATGTGTTTATATGGATCAGCCAGAGGGCTTCATTGACAGTGGGAGCAGCGGAAAAGCATGTAAATTGCTTAAATCCATATATGGGTTAAAGCAGGCATCACGGAGTTGGAACATCTGTTTCGATGATGTCATCAAAGAGTTTGATTTCATCAAAAATCCAGATGAACCATGTGTTTATAAGAAGGCTGTAGGGAGAGCTATCACATTCCTCGTATTGTACGTGGACGACATTCTTCTGATAGGAAATGATATTCCTATGCTACAGTCGGTCAAATCTTTCTTATCACTGAGGTTCTCCATGAAGGATCTGGGTGATGCCACGTACATTCTGGGCATAAGGATCTATAGGGATAGATCCAAAAGGTTATTGGGATTGTCCCAAACCAGGTACATTGACACCATCCTAAAAAGGTTTAGTATGGAAGACTCCAAGCGGGGTGCCTTACCCGCTTGCCATGGGGTCACTCTCTCCAAGGATTCTTGCCCAAAGACCGATGAAGAGAGAGCTCGCATGAGTATTATACCCTATGCTTCGGCAGTAGGATCTATAATGTATGCGATGTTATGTACACGCCCAGATGTAGCTTATGCACTTAGTGTTGTAAGCAGGTATCAATCCAACCCAGGGGAGAATCACTGGACAGCTGTGAAGAACATTCTTAAGTACTTGCGAAGGACTAAAGAATTGTTCTTGGTGTATGGTAATGGAGATCTCCAAATGGAGGCCTTTACCGATTCGAGCTTCCAGAGCGATAAGGACGACAGCAAATCTATCTCTGGGTTTGTATTTACCCTCAATGGAGGGGCGGTGAGTTGGAAGAGTTCCAAACAAGATACCGTTACAGACTCTACGATGGAAGCTGAGTACATTGCTGCAAATGATGCCGCCAAGGAAGCCGTCTGGATGAAGAAGTTCGTCTCGGAGCTAGGAGTAGTTCCAATCATTATTGATCCAATACCTTTGTATTGTGACAATAATGGGGCTGTGGCGTTAGCCAAGGAGCCCAGATCCCATCAACGGTCCAGACACATCCTGAGGCGTTTTCATTTGATCCGGGAGATTGTAGATTGCCGCGAGATCGAGATTAGGAGGCTAGACACAAAGAATAACGCCGCGGATCCATTCACCAAGGCCCTCCCTCAGCCGCAGCATGAGCGACTTTTTGAGAAGTTGGGTATGAGATACGCCAATAACTGGCCTTAGTGCAAGTGGGAGATTGTTGGATATATGTATGCCCTAGAGGCCATTATGTGATAGTGGATGTATCTATACATGTGTGTGTGTGTGTATATATATATATATATATATATTCAGTATGCATTCTTGCTCGACATGATAGTATGCTATCTGGTTCTTCTTTATCTGACATGTTGATTTGATCATGCTTGTTATTCACTCATACATGCTGATAAAGAAGAACCAGATAGCATACTATCATGTCGAGCAAGAATGCATACTGAATATATATATATATATACATGTATAGATACATCCACTATCACATAATGGCCTCTAGGGCATACATACATCCAACAATCTCCCACTTGCACTAAGGCCAGTTATTGGCGTATCTCATACCCAACTTCTCAAAAAGTCGCTCATGCTGCGGCTGAGGGAGGGCCTTGGTGAATGGATCCGCTGCGTTATTCTTTGTGTCTACCCTCCTAATCTCGATCTCGCGGCGATCTACAATCTCCCGGATCAAATGAAAACACCTCAGGATGTGTCTGGACCGTTGATGGGATCTGGGCTCCTTGGCTAACGCCACGGATCCATTCACCAAGGCCCTCCCTCAGCCGCAGCATGAGCGACTTTTTGAGAAGTTGGGTATGAGATACGCCAATAACTGGCCTTAGTGCAAGTGGGAGATTCAGAGCTATATGTGCATACATGCATACATACATACACCCATCCATCATGGTTGTTAGCATATGGAAATGGTGGCAATATAAGACTCACACCATGGATTAAATTATGGATTATTATTTAATTTTGGTTTTAAAACAAAATGAAAAGGAAAGGATAATCATTCTAGCTTCTACATTCTTCCTTTGACCTAACCATGCTTACCTACCTCTTAACTTGAGTTATCCTTCTCTTTATCATTTAAAACTCAAGTTAAATAATGTCTCCATCACTTTAACCATGGTTCATAGTAAGAAGAAATAAAATATATATTGATATATTTCTTTTCTTCTAGTGAGTTATCTTTATCTTATTACCTCTTGTGAAAAATATTGCCACCATCTTCTTCCTCTTTCTCATTTGCTCTCTAGCTTTTTCTAGTGAGTAAATCACACTTAAAGAAAGGTTTTTGAAGTGAGAATCTTAACCACAACTTCATTCTACACAAGTTTAGCCAACTTGTTTAGAGTGTTCTCTTCGGTTTTACGAAGTTGCGAGCTTGGACGGAGAACTCCGTGGTGGATCGTCGTGGACACAAGAGGACTTCAATAGGACTTCCATTCAACACCCTAGAGACCAAGGAGTCCAGCGAAAGGGAGCTACAAAGGTTGTAGTCTCGAAACCCTAGATTAGTTCGCTTTAAATTTCAAAACCCTAATTTTCTAGGATCGATTCCTTTGCATGTTCGTTTAGCACCATAAAAATTTAAACTTTTGGACATGTGATGCTTCAAAACTCTTCATAGGGTGCTACACAAACCTTACACGATCAACTACACAGGTCCCAGTAGTATGATCTGTATCATAGACCTGGTAGTCAAGCCAACATCCTAAGAGTTTTATCAACATGTATTTGAGAGACAGTATAATAATACCAGTGAACATATTAAGATAAAGGCAACCAGATAGCATACCATCATGTCGAGCAAGAAAGTCCTCTATATATATGTCCAAGCATCCACTATATCATACAATAATGGCCTCTAGGGCATACATATTCCTAACGTACAATGCATGTCGGGACGCCGTGCAATCGCACAATCTCATCAATGTACAGCTGAGCATACTGAGCAAACCCGTAAGTGGTCTTCACTGGGAGGACGTGAGCTACTTTCGTCTACCGATCTACAATCACCCAAATGGAGTCATACCCTCGACTAGACCTAGGTAGACCCACAATGAAATCCATGAAGATCTGCTCCTATTTCCACTCTGGAATTAGCAAAGGTTGTAACTCTCATGCCGGCTTCTGATGCTCAGCCTTGACTTGCCGGCAAGTCAGGCACATCGAAATGAAATCAGAAACATCACTCTTCATCCCTTCCCACTAGTAGATATCTTTCAAATCATGATACATCTTAGTGGAACCTGGATAAACATTGTATGCTGACTAATGAGCCTCCTCTAGGATCTCACGGCTCAGCCCCTCGGAATCTGGTATACATAGATGAGTCTCAAATCGTAACACTCCCTGGCCATCAATCACAAATTCCAAATCTCTTCCCTGCCGAACATGATCTATAATCTCAGACAAATGAGCATCATCGGACTGTGCCTCTCGGATGCGATCGAGTAGAAGTGGATGGGCGCGGACATGAGCAAGCTGTCCCCCGGTGGAAGTGAACTCGAACTGTACTCTGCTGTCACATAAGATCTGCCAATCTGTAGAAGACCGTCTCTGAACCGCGCTCAAATGGAACAAGCTACCTCCGGGTCTACGACTCAAAGCATCAGCTACCACATTCGTCTTGCCCGGGTGATAAAGGATTTCACAATCATAATCCTTTACAAGTTCCATCCAACAGTGCTGCCTCAAATTTAGATCCCGCTGTTGGAAGATATACTTTAAGCTCTTGTAGTCCGTAAAGATCTGACACGAATCTCCGTACAAGTAATGCCTCTAAATCTTGAGCGCAAAGACCACCGTGGCCATCTCTAGATCGTGAGTAGGATAGTTCTGCTTGTGCTTCTTCAACTGCCGAGAAGCATAAGCGATAACTCTGCCATGCTGCATCAACACTCAACCTAGACCCACTCAAGAAGCATCACAATAAACAACATAGCTACCTGATCATGAAGGCAAAGATAGAACTGGTGCAGTTGGCAAACGAGTCTTCAACTGCTGAAAACTCTGCTTGCATGCCTCAATCCAAAGAAAAGAAACTCCCTTCCGGGTCAATCCGGTCAGCGGTGCAGCGATACTAGAGAAATCTTGCACGAAACGTCGGTAATAACCGGCTAAGCCCAAGAAGCTGCGGACCTCTGTCATGTAAACAGGTCTGGGCCAATGCTGTACGGTCTCGATCTTCTTCAGGTCCATACGTATACCATTTCTCGTAATCATATGATCCAAGAAGTCAACACTGTCAAGCCAGAAAGCACACTTCGAGAATTTAGCAAACAGTTTGTGCTCTCTCAATGTCTGCAAAGTAGTGCTGCTCATGCTCCTCTCGACTCCTGGATTAGACCGGAATATCATCAATGAATACAATAAAAAACTGGTCGAGGAACGACCTGAAGATCCGGTTCATCAAATCCATGAACGCTGCCAGGGCATTAGTAAGCCCGAACGACATCACCAAGAACTCGTAATGCCCGTAGCGCATACAAAAAGTACTTTTCGGAATGTCATCATTCTGGACCCGCAACTGATGATAATCTGACCGCAAATCAATCTTGTAAAAGTATCCTGCTCCCTGAAGCTGATCGAACAAATCGTCGATACGAGGTAAAGGATATCTATTCCGCACCATAACTCGGTTCAATTGATGATAGTCGATACACAATCTCATACTGCCGTCCTTCTTCTTGACGAAAAGGATAGGAGCTCCCCAAGGCGACACACTCGGACCAACAAATCCCTTGTCAAGCAAATATTGCAATTGATCCTTAAGCTCTTTAAGCTCCGCTGGGACCATCCGATATGGTGGTATAGAAATAGGCCCCGTGACGGGAATCAGATCGATGCAAAACTCAATATCGCGTTCTAGCGGTAATCCAGGTAACTCATCAAGAAATACATCGGGAAACTCTCTCACAATCGGAACATGATTTAACGGATCTACTGTGGCTCCAATATCATGAATATAAGCTAAGAATCCCCGACATCCTTTCCTCAAGAGTCGACTAGCGCAAAGGGCAGAAATCAAACTGTGAGGGGCGGCATTACGGTCCCTTTACACAACAAGAACTGACTCTCCTGGAAAACAAAACCTGACTGCCTTCTCACGGCAGTCCACGGATGCATAACAAGTAGCTAACCAGTTCATGCCGAGGAGAATGTCAAAGTCCAATATATCAAGAAGGATCAAATCGACGGAAGAATCACTATCTTCAATACGAACGGTGCACGACCGAAACACATGTCGAGCGATAAAAAACTCTCCAATAGGAGTAATCACAATGAGCGGCTGATCCAACAAAGACAAATCTCGGCCCAACCTCGGTACGAAGTGCGTGGATACATAAGGGTGCGTAGAACCAGGGTCGAACAATATGTGCGCATTGAAAGTACACACTGAAAGAGTATCTGTCACAATTGCATTCGATGCATGTGCATCCTGAAGAGTCAAAACAAAAACTCAGGCATGTCCTCTACCTCTGCCACCTCGTCCCCTATGAACAAGACCGCTATGACCATGGCCTCTCTGAGCATCGGTATGGTGTGAAGTAACGACGGGCGTAGGAGGCAATGCTCTCTGAGGAGGTGAAGGTGGTAAGGTAACATGCGGAATTGCTACATCGTCCTGGCGTCCCTCAGTACAATCCCTGATGCGGTGATACAGACTCCCACACCGAAAACATCCTGACGACGTCTGCTGACCCTATAGGTAAGAGCTATATAACTGGCCCCGTCTCAAGCCTTGGATACCACCACGGCCTAGAAAGAATCTGCCGCGGCCTCTGCCAAACTGCCTCTGAGCTGGTATACCGGTACGAATCCGCTTCGATCCCGGAACAGCCATAGTTTCGGCAATGCGCTCCTCTATTAGTAGGGCTGCGTCCATTGCTGCTACATAGGTATCAAAGTGCTGGACGCCAATAAAGAGGAATACCTGGGTATCAAGGCCTCACACGAATCTCTTGATGTGCTTCTCTTCAGTATCTACCAAATAAGGAGTATATATGGATAGCTGGGTGAACTGGATATCATACTCGGCCACTGTCATACCGGAAGTCTGGCGCAAAGACTCAAAACTGCGAGCTCGGGCATCCTTGATGCTCTGCGGAAGGAAACGAGCAAGAAAAACCATCACGAACCTATCCCGGGTCATAGGAGGAAGACATGCGACTTGGCCTCTCTCAATAGACTCGCAGCAAGTCTGGGCAAGACCCTTCAGATGGAAACTAGCAAACTCGACCGATCTCGCATCGGAACATCTCATGGAACGACAAATCCTAGCCATCCTATCGAGGAACGACTGTGGATCCTCTGCAAGACACTGTGGCACAACGGGGGTGAGTTGTCAGCTCGTGAGTAATAAATAACATCATACGTATAATCGCAAGCATGCACGAAATAGCGACAAATCTTATGTATGGGTTATGATGGCATATGTATAACAGTATGAATGCAACATAATCATGAGAAAGGTACAACATCAGGATGCAACAACTATATGAACAGAGCATGTCATAATCAGTCCTGAATGTGAAATAAAACAGCGATACCATCGATAAATCATTATCATAAAAACCGGTGCCAATCAACGACACTCAAATCCCAAAATCTTAAGCACCGTCACTCTGATCGCCCCTCATATCCATATCATCATATAACTCCGAACGGTATCCTCCGGATATCCGCCGAGTTTCCATACAGTCACCGGTAGATAGTGCTCCCCTGCCGGACTCATCGCCTTTCTATACGATCTTCTTGTCCCAGGATACCTTATCGGGCCCACCATGTACCCGCAAACGGTTCCTCCTCACTCCTCGAATCGGGTATACTCATAACTCAGAACCGAGAATACCCATGGTAGACATCAAATATCATGTCAGGAAAACCGCAAATCTCATGAAACATCCTATGAGAACATGGTACTAATAGCAATGTATGTATGATACTGACATGATGTGTACTAGTACAATAACGATAGCGTAACTACCAATTTAGAATGTAATATAATGTAGTTATTTATGGCAATTTATATAGTGTGCATATCATGGCAATTTCTATAGTGTGTGTATCATGGCAATTACCAACGATGTGTGTGGGTATATGAATCAGTGCATGTGCGACATGAACCGTCGGTAATGGTGCAATGTCCTACTGAGGATATGTCAATGCATAACATATAATGGGATGCACACTACGATACTCATGTACAATCACAAATGTATAAGCATGCAGTATAAAGTTGTAATTAGAATCTCGCCATCGGCGCTTAACACCATACAACCGATTCCCCCTTAGATGTTAAATCGACCCACCGGACGGTCTAGAGCTAATGGTATCTGACCACTTCCTTCCCCTTCCTAGATGCATCCGAAGTCCCCGCAAGTGATCCTAGCATCGCACAAAACCATAACGCGTAAAGTTAATAAACTTTCCGATAAGACACGGACACATACGCTAAACAAACGAACCGGCTCCCACAAACTATCAAGTGTTAGCTTAGCGGGCTAAACATGTGCAGCAACATCCTAGACTACCCATAAGGCTGCTAACCACACGAAACATTTAACGAGAGTCGAATATATCCGTATCTCACTTTATCGAAATACTTGAAATATAGCAAAATAGTCCTAGATTTTCCTACATAAGAAGTTATAGAAAGTTGCACATGCCAATGGCCTACACATAGTTCCAGAGAACCCATAACCAAGACTCACACACCAACTCCCCCTACTGGCCGCAATTTGCGGCCAGATCTAATAAATATACGGCCTAGAAAAAGAGGGATGGGCTCAGGTTTTAGGGTTGTGTTCGTGGCTCCTAGACTAGCTCTCAGTGATGGAAACTTCCTAAAAAGGTAACTGGGTTGATAGCAGATCCGAACAGAAACCCTAGGCTTAACTAAATACGATATTAACCACTAAACCAAAACATTAAGGTATATTGGTGAAACTAGATAACAAGAAGACTTCCCTTAGAGCCTAATTAAGGGTTTTAGATCATTACCTCACCAAAAACTTGAAGAAACTCTAGCCCTGCAAGCTCCAAGGCATTCCAAGAGGGTTAAACATGATTAATGGAGGGTTTAGTGAAGTTTTATAGTGGTTTAGGCTTCAAAGTTAGTTGTGGAGAATTTGCAAGAGGAGAACTTGAAGAAAGAAGAAGAAGAAAAGAAGAATGAGAAATGAGAGTTGAGGGTTGAGAGAGAGAGAGAGATGGGGGTAGAGGGTTGACTCTTGAGAGCCATGCTCTCTCTCTCTCTCTCTTCATTAATTTCCCCCTCACTTTCTTGTCCCTCTATGCCTTCATGTCTTTTCTTTTCTTTTTAAAATAAAAACTAAAACCTTTTTACTTACTAAAAATATATATATAACATAAAAATATGGTTAATGTACCATGGCTAGCTAAACATGATTAACATATCCTAATGCTAGATTAGCATGCACATGTGTGTGCCTAATTACCATAAGTATATAAATAATTAAATAAAAATATTAATTAATTAAATAAAATATGTAAAAAATAATTATTAGTTAAGTTTATCAAAAACCCATATTATATCGCTTAATTTACTCTAATCGTGTTTTAAGGTGTTACAATCTAGATTTTTGATAAAGTCAAATTCTTTGACCGTCTCATCAAAGCAGATGCTCCAACTCCGCGATGCCTGCTTTAATCCATAAATGAATTTAAGCAACTTGCACACTCTTCCGCTGCTCCCACTTTCTATGAAACCCTATGGCTGATCCATATAAACACACTCTTTCAAATTTCCATTCAGAAAAGTGGTTTTTACGTCCATCTGTCAAATTTCATAATCATGGAAGGCAGCAATGGCAAGTAGGATCCGAATGGATTTAAGTATAGCCACTGGAGAAAATGTTTCATCATAGTCCAAAACAGGTCGTTGACGAAAACCTTTTGCTACAAGTCTAGCCTTATAGGTTTTCAATCTGTCCATCTGCAGCAATCTTCTTTCTGAATATCCATTTGCAGCCTACGGGTTTTACCCCTTGAGGTGCAATGTCCAAAGTCCAAACTTTGTAGGTGTATATGGATTCCATTTCGGTCCTCATTATATCTAGCCATTTTACCGAGTCTCTGCTCTAATGGCCTACTGGAAACTAATCGGCTCATCATCATTGATGATGCAATCCTCTCTATCCCCTCTACGAGAAAACCGTAGTATTTCTTGGGCGGATGAGACTGCCTACTAGACCTGCGGAGTGGCACAGGGATGTCCAGTTCTTCTGAAACTTTTGCTTCCACCATGCTCTCAGTAATAGTTTGTCGTTCTGGAATTTCTTTCAGTTCTATTGCGCTCCTACTTATTTCTTTTTCAAGAAATTGAGTCTCTAGAAAATGGGCATGCCGAGAAACAAAAACCTTTTGTTCCTCTGCGTAATAGAAAAGATACCCCCTGGAATTCTTTGGGCATCTCACAAACTTACACAGTACTGATTGTGCCTCGAGCTTGTCAGCATGCTGCTTTTTGACAAAAGCTGGATATCCCCATATCTTAAGATACTTAAAATAGGGTTTCTTTCCGCTCCACATTTTATATGGTGTGGTAGGCACTGACTTAGTAGGAACTTTCAAAAGATATGTAGCAGATTCTAGTGTATAACCCTAAAAAGATCGCGGTAACTCAGCGTTACTCATCATGGAACGTACCATATCTAATAAGGTGCGGTTCCGCTCTTCCGATACACCGTTGTGTTGAGGTGTGTATGGAGGAGTAAGCTGAGAGAGAATTTCATTCTCTTTTAAATAATCCAGGAACTCGGCACTCAAGTATTCACCACCTCGATCAGATCGAAGTGTCTTGATACTTTTGCCTGTTTGTTTTTCCACTTCATTCTTGTATTCCTGAAATTTCTCAAAGGCCTCGGATTTTTGTTTCATCAAGAATACATGTCCATACCTTGATAAATCATCCGTAAAAGTAATGAAGTAGGAATAACCACTTCTTGCATGTGTAGGCATTGGACCACACGCGTCGCTGTGTATGAGTCCCAAGAGCTCAGTGGCTCTTAATCCGTGTCCAGTGAACAGAGTCTTTGTCATCTTTCCTTTGAGACATGATTGACAAGTTGCATAAGATAGATATTCAAACGGATCCAAATATCCCTCTCTATGTAATTTCGTTAACCGTGTTTCATTGATGTGACCTAGTCTACAATGTCATAAGAAATCTTGATTTAATTCTGGAGTCTTTCTTTTGAGTGTGTTATAGACATTGAAAACTGTATGTTGATTTAATATGTATATACTATTGTCTAGCGTACCTGACCCAATCAAACCATGATTAAGGTGAATGTTTACAACATCGCTTACAAATGTAAAATCATAACCTTCTTTAGATAGTAAAAATACAGAGATGATATTACATGTCAAACTAGGTACACTAAAACAGTTACGCAAAACCAAAATGTGTCCATTTGTCAATCCTATGTGATATTCGCCTACGGAAACAGCATCCACGCCCCCTCTGTTAGCAATCCTGAGGGTCATATCACCTGCTTTTATAACTTTACAGCTTCTCAGTGCCTGCAATGAATTACAGATATGAGATCCTGAACCAGTATCTAATACCCGGGAAGTAGAGTTGATTGACAAACATTTTCAATCATAAACACACCTGAAGCCGAAGTTACAACTTGCTTCAAATCTTGGTTTCTAGCTTTCCAAGCCCTGCAGTCCTTCTTCCAATGACATTTCTGTGACAATAGAAGAATTCCTCTTTCCCTACTGTCGGCACCAAAACTTTTGCCTTGCCCTTTCTCTGTACCTTATTGACACTGCCTTTCGGTTTGGTGGGGGCTTTCTTCTTCTTCCCCTTGGATCTAGAGAAAGAAAATTCCCCAATAAGCAGAGCGGGTGCCTCCCTGATTTTCTTTAGGATGCCCTCAACACTCCTCAATATGTTGAGGAGTTCTGGAAGTGTAACTTCCTTCCTTTAAATATTGAAATTCAATATAAACTGGGCATAGGTAGAGGGGAGGGACTGTAAAATCAAGTCCGTGTATAACTCGTTCTTCAACGTGGTTCTAAGGTCCGCGAGCTCTTCAATATAACTGATTATCTTAAGGACATGGTCCCCTTCAGATGACCCGATAGCCAACCATGCCTGAAATAAATTCTTTAAGATCTCGTATTTTACGATACGAGATTGCTCTCCATATAAATCTTTGGTATGGAGGAACATGGAAACTAAGTCTATCTTCTCATGCCGCCTATGATGTTCATTATCCATTGAAGCCAGCATGAGATACTTGGCTTTCGCACAGTCTATTTTCCATGTCTTAAGGATTTCAATATCCGCGACGGTGGAATCTGGACCTGAGATGGAGGGGGCTTTAGCAGTAAGGAGGTAGCCCAGTTTGCATAGGTAATGGCCATTGTTCATACCAGAATATTGCATTTAATACCGCCTATTCTTATGCTCGTTTGTTTATGTTAGTTATATGTATGCCCTAGAGGCCATCACTATACATGTGTTGTATATTGTAGTGGATGCTTGGACATATATAGGGAGGACTTTCTTGCTCGACATGATAGTATGCTATCCGGTTACTCTTTACCTTAACGTGTATACTGATTGTCTCTCTGTTACATGTTGGTAAAGCCCTTAGGATGTGTACTTGACTACCTGGACTGTGATGCGGATCATACTAGTGAGGACATGGTAGTCCATAAGTACATCCTTCAAGGTCCCTAGTCATGGGTATATCGAGACGGGGCATCGATATACCAGAGTAGACTAGCGTATACCTTCTCGACCCATACAGATGGGCGATGGATGATCCACATATCCATTGGTGTTTGACATCAGAGATGATATACGGGTGCTCAGTGGAGACTGGGTACACTGGACGGACTCGCCGAGAACTCCCAGATGGTATTATACCTTACGTCAGATGGCAGTTCTCTGGTGACACTGGTACAGATTAGTCTGTAGACCCGAGATCGTCATAGAGTCTTGTGTGATTTGCACTGTGCTTTGATTTCCACCTTACCACGTCCAAGAGGGCGTGCAAAACGGTGGTTTTTGGGTACAGTCCCGAGTCACATGGAGGCAATGAGCGATAGGAGGGGTTTCGTCTCTCCCGGTATTGGGGGTTGATGTTGCGCTATGCTCGATTGGCCATAACAGAGAAGTCCCTGGCCAGGGCTGGTTTAGAGATTTACTGGTAAGTGTTACCAGTAGTTTCTCGACCCGTTATAAGCCTCTCATCGGCATGACTTATCGGTTATTGGGGTCTGACGTTTACCACCCCTAGACTTGATATGCGACATATCAGACGAGGAGACCGGACTGTACGGTAGTATCACTGTCAGGCTTTTTCCAGGAGTTGGAGCGGGCTTGCTTGCTGATCTTCTGATCGCTCAATACCCGAGTAGCCGTTACGTCCAGCTAGTACCGCTGACGGCTTGTGGGTGTTTGATATGATCATCACCTACTGCCGGCGTATTGATGAGTCTTTAGAGTCCTACGTAGAGGTTGTACTGGCTCAAGCAAAACGAGATAGGAGCGCATATGTGATATGTGCAGGACCGAGAATGATACGAGTATGTTATACCGTATTCTATTCTCGCGATGTTTGTATCGAATGGTTGTATGCGATATAACCTAGTTATCGAATCAAGGGTTGATTCGATAAGTCGATACATTGGATGTTAGTCGGTTGTATGCAATATAACCGGATTATTAAGTCAAGAGTTGATTTAATAATTTAGTGTATGATTGTATATATGATATACTAATTTACATTAACTAACATTGGTTCACTTTAAGAATTTGTTTTTCTCACTTGTGCACAAGTTAATTTATATGTGATATATATTCATTTGTGTACAAAGTTGTATCATGGTTGTTGATACACACTATATGGGTGTATGAGACATACACCATACTAATTATATTGGTTGGGATTTAATATCTAGAGTAATTCTAAAACAAGTGGAAAATAAGCTCATTTGCATGAAGCTTCATGAAGCTTTTTCTTGCATTGACTTTTTCCACTAGTTTTGTTTTCCTTATGATATTTGTAAACCTAACCACTATAATTAAGCTATGGTAATGTCTCTACATGAGTTAGTATATGATACTTACTCACCATGGTTAATTCTCTCTCTTGATCATTATCCTTTCATATTCATTTTTGAGCTCATCTTCTTCTTCCTTGAGTTTTCATTCTAGGGTTTGAAAAAGAGAGAGATACAAAGTGAGAAATGAAATTCTAAAGTGTACCCATTTCCTATCTCACCGTCCTCTACTAGACTAGCACTTTAGTTTTGGGTGTTTGCTTCACTAATTCTTTGATTAGTGAAGTAGAAGCTTGTGTCCGTATTCCCTCGACGTAGATCATCTTCGGTATCGAAGACTTCAAGCGATTCCGTTGCAATTTCTCATGGAGCCGTCCAAGAGTCCGGGATCCCGATGATCGCAGCGAAGGGGACATCCACACGGAGCTATTGAAGTGAAGGACCGGATCTACAAAGGTTGTAATCCTTTTCCTTTAGTGTAAATGTGATTTACTTGCCATAGTTTTCGCCTAATATCTAGTTAACGATCTTGCTTCAGGTTGTTAGGCACCTAAATTATTTAATCCGGCATGGTCGATGCCTTGTAGAGCCTCCTTATTATGCCCTAGTAACCCTACAGTGGTATCAGAGCCGAACTAGAGCATTAGGCGATGTGTTAACGAAGTTAAAACCCCGATCGAACCCGATAACGTCAAATTATACCCCTCTCTGTACATTTTTTCAAAACTGTGTATTTTCTGAATTAAAAATACCTGAAAAATTAAGCAGGGAAATATAAGAATTTTGGTGAAAAACGAGCTCCTAATGCTTCCAAACCGCGGCGGAACCGTGGCCTTACCATGCTTAGGCCGCGGATCCGCGGCCGTACAGAGGGATTAGGTCATTTTGTTTGCACAGTAATTCTTATATATTAAAGTTATATTTTATGGGTATTTTTAAACTGACTCAAGTGTTGAGTTTTCTGGGGGTTTATTTTGTAATCGTCGATTCGATCGGAGAATTTAATTTTGTTATGTTTTCCAGATAATTTTAGTAAGTGTTAAAAAGTTCGACCGGATATAAATACCCACTTTTTCCCCTGCCGGGAAATTTTCAAGTGTTGAATCATTCCGTAGTTTAAGAACGTTTGAAGTAGTGCAAGTAACGCGATGGACCCTCTAGAAGACAACAAACCTTAACTCGATTATGTGACCGTCTTGAACTGCCCTTTGAACCTTAGGGTTTGGGGCAGTACGGCGTGCCACATGTGAGGCGTTGGCTTGACCCTTCTACGGCTGGACCGTTGGTACTGTGGCATGAAATGGATGTTCTTAAACTTATTTCATGTGTTGAGCTGTTTCGGGAAAACTTGGGTGTTTGATTGTTCGATCGAAAAGTTTAACATTTTCTATTTATCTGGAATGTGATACAATATTTGGAATTCACAAGTAGTTATGAGATAACTAATATGAATGTTATAGACATAGCACTTTAGTCTCATTTGATCGGTTGCCACGGGATTTTGATGTGATCAAAAGTCCGTCGCAATCACGTAGCGTACGCAGATACTCGCCGGATAAACTTAATAGACAGCTACACCCCTTAGCCCCGACCAAGTGACTGTAGGAGAACCCCGTTGCCGAAAGCATCCGTTCGGGTGCTCGCGGTAGCGGTGTTCCGCCTTGGTGCACTTCGTCGACGGTATCGGGGGTGCGGCTGCCTACTAAAGTTTGCGACGAGCATTCAATCAGGATGTCGGGAATCTTGTTGAATTGCCCGACTTGATATTGAAAAGTGTTTTCGATATTGAGACTAAAATACGGGGTTTATAACTGTTAGGCATGCGATGTCTAAGGAGGTTGCGGATTCCAACTGTTGTAGTTTTACACTTTCTTTTCTGTGACCGTAAGTGTAATATGTGATATCGCCGGTTTCGTTGCTATATGTCAACGACAATTGGGATGCGCATATTTACTTACGTTGATGACATGTGATGTTATATGTTGCTGGATATGTTATATTGGATCGTCGCATTTTGAATAGACGGGGGATTTTTATGTGAGATGAGTGTTTTTCATTTTCATTCATGTAAAAACTTGTATGTAATATTCTTTTATTGGGGAACTTCCAGGTTGCGGAAGATGTCACCTTTTGTATATTATTTACTTTTCCGCACTAGGATAGACCCAAGGAGGGGAGCACAAGTAACCGGGTTCTAGAGTCCAGTGGGAGACTAACTCGAGGAGTCGAGTCCGGGTCTCCTAACTCTAGAATTGGTAGGGTTGCTTGCCGCTCTCGTAGGGGTCTAGGGGTGTGGGTTTGGCTATTCATCGCGACCGTGGAATCCGTGTTTTATACTGGCTCGTATTGAAAACACGGACGTCCTAGTATATCCAATGTTTCATATGTTTCTTCTGCTGCGATATCTGTGATGTGATCATTTGGTATGCTGTGATAAATACTGTATATAGTATATATGATATATTATATAGACGTTACTTATGTTTTACACCCGCGCTAGCCCTGCCCCGCTCTGCCGTTAGTCACCTAACCTAACGGTGCACGAGGGGACATCGAGGCGAATGCGGATGGCATAAGTGTACGTCGTATTTATCTGTGATGTTTAGGTGAATAAAATGATGGGACTTCATTAATGTGATTAATGAAAGAAAAGAAACCTAAAAGATGTCGTGGAATCGAATTTTCAAAAACAGGTAGCTACAGTTCTTGCTTTGCATCGCGGTGTTCCTTGTAGAACATCCTGCACCTTATTCGATAAGGAAAGGACCGAGATCCCTTCACCGGGAGTGACTCCTTTAGCAATAACTGGCAGATGCTACAACCCTCGGTTTGTCTTTTGATTGCTTATATAGTTTTTGCTTTGCATAGCGGTATATATGATATATCCTGCACCTTATTCGATGAGGAAAGGGCCGACGATCCCTTCACCGGGAGTGACCCCTTTAGCAAAACTAGAAAAGCTTCAAAAGCACTCCATTTTAAAAATATTTGATTCTACAACGATATCAAGTTCATTACGCAATAGGTTTTCAGAAAAACCTGTCGTAGCCCTCCATCATTTCAGATAAGTACTAGTTAGTATTCGTGCTACGTTTGTTGACTATGTTAAGGCGTAGTGTACGGTAGCTGATTGGTGCTTATCTGTATAAGCATATGATGCGATTGGATTAGGGTAGTCGTGCGACTTTGTTGACTATGTTAAGGGTCGTGCTGGTGGGTTTAATTCAATCGGGAAATGACGGGTTGAACTTGACTAGCACTTATGATTTGTTGACTATGTTAAGGTCATATAGCTACTAGGGGCAAAATATTATCGGGAATTTCAAGTGTTGAAATTTGCAATGAGATTGCATACCTTCTATGAGATAGTTGGATCTCGATACCCGCTGCGAGTAAGAGTTACTCCTGGGAGAGTTTTACACATTATAATTAGTCGATCAAGTAGGTGTCTAGAAAGGTGTCAACGGGGTTACGCCTTTGGGAAAACGAGGTTTACATTAATTAGGTTCGTGCGAAAGCACGGGGGACCTCCCTCAAAGTACCGACACTGGCCTGGCTGAAAGATTAGCGAACTTGTAGTGTGTAATTAATCCCAGCTAGTCTTTCCTTTTAGGGTTTGAAGGAAGATTTGATAAAAATAGTGGGAGCCATCCTGATTAGATAAATTAATAACCAATCTGATCTTGCAAGAGCGCACGCAGAGTGTTTTCTTCTCTCTCTCTCTCCAGGTAGCGACCATGTCACGCCTTAATCAAGATAATAAAACGGATATATTGACCGAACCCGCTTGTTATACTGAGCTGGGGAATGTTGGTCCCGCTCTAACTTATAATTGTTATAAGACAGAGCAGGAAATTGGGGATTACCAGAATTCCCGTGCCGCCGAAACGAAGAAAATGCATGATGATGCATCATCTCCGGGTGTGTTCATTACAGAGAACTGTTTCTCAATGTCCTTTACGTCCTAAGTATATGATACCGGATCAGGATCCCGCGTATGTAATCTGTTACATGGGCTACAGATAGGTAAAGAACTGAGAACGGGTGATAAGTTTCATGAGATAGAAAACGGTGCAAATGTTGCAGCCAAGTCTGTTGGTCACTATCACCCTGTATTACCAGAATACATTGATTCTGAATAAATGTTATTAGATACCGAACCTGATATACAAATCATATCAGTCTCTTTATCAGTAAAGAAAAGATATAATTTTGTATTGTTGGATAATGTTTTGAACATTTTCTATATCAAAAGTTGATCGGTTCAGGCACGTTATCTAAAAGCATTGACGTTCTAAATCAAACTACAGTTCTTAGTATACAGAACACACACAAGAGGGAGAGTTCAGAAATGAACGAATCCTTCTTGAGGTATTGTAGACTAGGTCATATCAATGCGACCCGACTAACTGAAGTTACATAGAGATGCATATTTAAATTAGTTTAAATTTACATCTTGTGAAACTTGCCGTTCATGTCACAAAGATAAGATGACCTTAGCTCTGTTTATTGGAAACAGAGAAAGAGTTACTGAACTCTTGGGATTGATACATGCTGATGTATGAAAGGTCCCCTATCTACACATGCCAAGACCGGTTCTTTGTACTTCATTACATTCTCTGATGATCTCTCAAGATTCAGACATATGTTCCTGTTGAAACACAAGTCCGAACCTTTTGAGATATTCACGGAATATAAGTTAGAAGTAGAGAACCAAAATACGGGTATAAGTATTATGTCCTTTGATGCGATCAGGGAGGAGAATACTTGAGCACGGAATTCCTGGACTATTCTAAAGGAGAATGAGATTCTCTCTCAGCATTACTCCTCCGTATACACCATAGCACGATGGTATAACGGGGCGGAGCAATAACACCCTATCTGATATGGTGTGCTCTATGATGAGTCCTACTGAGTTACCTATTTCCTTTTGGGAGTTATGCACTTATGAAGTTGCATACCTATTGAATGGTGTTCCAACCAAATCTGTTGCCTACCACTCCATATGAGATATGGAAGGGGAAGAGCCCATCTCTTAAGTCAGTTAAGATTTGGGGTTGTCCGGCCTATGTCTAAAAGCAAAATCCGGACAAGCTCGAGGCAAAGTCAGATCTGTGGAAGTTTGTTGGATATCCCAAGCATTTGCAAGGGAATATCTTCTACCTAACCGAGGAACAAAAATGTTTTGTTTCTCAACCTGCCACCTTTGTGGAAGGGAATTTCTTGAGAAGAAATTAGTGGTCATGAGGTGAACTGGAAAAGGTTCCAGCTGTACAAATTACAGCAGATGATTTGGTAGAACCAAAGGATTCAATAGTAACCAACGAACCTCAGCCTCTCCGTCGATCTAGTAGGGTTCCTCACCCACCTGAGAGATACTTTGGTTTCTCTATGACAGTGGGAGCGAGGATTGCATCATGAGATCATGACCCAACTAGTTTCGAGCTGGCCATCAGGAGTGGGACTCTGTAAGAATGGCTGGATGCTTATCGATCTGAGATGGAATCCTTATACACCAACAAAGTATGGACTTTGGTTGCCTTATCTGAAGGGTTAAATCCCCATCAGGAGCAAGTATATCTTGAGAAGATTACTTGGTGTACATGGAAAAGTTGAGACTTTCAAAGCTAGACTTGTTAAAGGTTGGCATCATTGACCAGGTATGGATTATGATGAAACCTTTTCTAAGTAGCTATGCTTAAGTCTATCCAGATCCTACTTGCCACGGCTATATACCATGACTATGATATCTGGTGGTTGGGTGTCATGACAGCTTTTCTAAATGATGTTTTAGAAGAGAGCGTCTGTAAGTACATAGCCAGAGGGCTTCGTAGACAGTGGGAGCAGCGGAAACGCGTGCAAAATGTTTTATGTGATGAAGCAGGCATCGCGGAGTTGGAATGTCTGTTTTGATGTGGTAGCCAAAGAGTTTGACTTCATCAAAATGGTAGATGAATCTTGTATATACAAAAAGGTAGTAGAGAGTATGGTGGTGATCCTCGTAGAGTACGTGGATGACATACTCTAGATGGGGAAGGAGTTTCCTATGCTACGCTCGGTCAATCTCCGCTTATCACAATGACTCTCCATATAGGATCAAAGCGATACCTACTAAATCCTGGGTTTTGGATCTATGAGATAGATCTAATTGGATAATAGGATACTCACTAGATGTAGTGAGCTGGTATCAATCGATCCTGGGGAGAATCACTAGAAGTGTTCCACGGTGATAAGGATGACTAAATGTCAGTCACAGGCATTGTCTTTACCCTCAGTAAAGGGACGGTATATTGGAAGAGTTCCAAGCTAGATACCGTGATATACTAGACGATAAAGGCTGGATACATCGCTACTTAAGATGCTACCAAAGAGGCAGTCTGG
Organism: Agapanthus africanus; assembly: GCA_030015575.1. Taxonomy (NCBI): domain Eukaryota; kingdom Viridiplantae; phylum Streptophyta; class Magnoliopsida; order Asparagales; family Amaryllidaceae; genus Agapanthus; species Agapanthus africanus. The sequence continues at coordinate 384,931,276 of CM057345.1, read as the reverse complement.
ATGTATATTAGTTCATGAGATGAACTTTGTTCCCTCCATTGCGTGACAATGGAGTTGTGGCTTATGCCGAGGAACGCCCGTCCCATCAGTGATCCAGACATATTCTAAGGCAAGTGTCACCTGATCATGGAGATGGTTGATCTCCAGGGGATCGAGGTTAGGAGAGTAGACTCAGAGGACAGCACGGCGGATCCACTCACGAAGGCTTTTTCCCAGAGAGAGATTTTTATGGGATGGTTGAGTATGAGATACTACAACCACTGTTATCAGATGGCCCTAGTGCAAGTGGGAGATTGTTAGTTATATGTATGCCCTAGAGGCCATCACTATACATGTGTTGTATATTGTAGTGGATGCTTGGACATATATAGGGAGGACTTTCTTGCTCGACATGATAGTATGCTATCTGGTTACTCTTTACCTTAACGTGTATACTGATTGTCTCTCTGTTACATGTTGGTAAAGCCCTTAGGATGTGTACTTGACTACCTGGACTGTGATGCGGATCATACTAGTGGGGACATGGTAGTCCATAAGTACATCCTTCAAGGTCCCTAGTCGTGGGTATATCGAGACGAGGCATCGATATACCAGAGTAGACTAGCGTATACCTTCTCGGTGTAGGGTTCCTAGGCACACTATAGAGGTCTCACAAGGCATCAACCATGCCAATTTCAAATTTTATGGGTGCCGAGAAACCCTAATACGCATCGTCGACTAGAAATTTAGGCGAAAACGAAACTAGTTAACATCTTAACTAAAGGAGAGAGGCTACAACCTTTGTAGATCCGGTTCTCCACTTCCTTAGCTCCACGTAGGCGTCCTCTCGCTGTTCATCTCGAATCCCGGACTCAATCGTCGGCTTGATCGTAGAAATGGGAGGACTAGGTCGTCGGCTTCGTGCCGAAGATGATCTACGTCGAGGCATCACAAGTTCAAGCTCCGACTTCACAAATTTGTGAAACTTGTGAAGAAAACACCCAAAACAACTTGGCAAGAGGTAGAGGGTGAAGAAATAGGAGGTGGGTTCACTTTAGAATTGGATTTCTCACTTTAGAACTCAAGTTGCCATTGATGGCATCAAGCTTTCTTGAAGAAGAAGATGAAGAAGAAGAAAGAATATGATATGTTTCTTATTTTAAAAATAAAACTAATATGAATACTTATCATATACTAACCATGGTCAATTGTAGAGATTAAACTAAGGTTAGTTGGAATGGTTAGGGTTAAGGATGAGATAAGAATGGTGGACTTTGTCAAAGCTTCAAGAAGCTTCAACATAGAAACAAAATAAGCCACCATTCTTAATAATATCCAAAATGAATAAATAAATAAATAACTAAGTAAATAATCAAAACCCTAACCATTCATATAACCATGGTTTAATCTTTACACAAACCCAAGTGAGCAAGTATCATCAAACATGATACAAACAAGTGCACAAAAAATATATCACATATACAATGTGCATCAAGTGAGAAAATCCTTTTAAAATGAACCAATACTAGTTAATGCAAAGCAATATATAAAATATATAATTGTACATTAAATCATTAAATCAACACTTGATTTAACGATCCGGTCATATCGCATATAACCGACTAGTATCATATGTATTGGCTTATCGAATCAATCCTTGATTCGATATCTAGGTTATATCGCATATAACCAATCGATACATTCATCGCGAGAATGAAATACGGTATCACATACACACATTATTCTCTCTCCCGCACATATCTCATATGCGCTCCTATTTCGTTTCGCTTGAGCCAGGAAACCTCTGTGTAGGACTCTAAAGACTCGTCAATACGCCGGTAGCAGATGATGATCATATCAAGCACCCACGAGCCGCAAGCGGTCTGCTAAACGTAATGGCCACCCGGGTATTGAGCGATCAGAAGATCGACGAGCAAGCCCGCTCATACTCCTGTGAATCCAACCAGTAACACTTACCGTACAGTCCGGTCTGTTCGTCTGATATGTCGCATATCTAGTCTAGGGGTGGTAAACGTCAGACCCCAATAACCGATAAGTCGTGCCGATGTGAGGCTCATAACGGGTCGAGAAACTACTGGTAACACTTACCAGCAAATCTCTGATCAGCCCTGGCCAGGGACTTCCCTGTTACGGCCAATCGAGCACAGCGCAACATCAACCCCCAATACCGGGAGAGACGAAACCCCTCCTATCGCTCATTGCCTCCATGTGACTCGGGACTGTACCCAAAGACCACCGTTTTGCACGCCCTCATGGACGTGGTAAGGTGGAGATCAAAGCACAGTGGGAATCACACAAGACTCTATGACGATCTCGGGTCTACAGACTAACCTGTACAAGTGTCACCTGAGAACTGCCATCTGACGTGAGGTATAATACCATCTGGGAGTTCTCGGCGAGTCCGTCCAGTATACCCAGTCTCCACTGAGCACCCGTATACCATCTCTGATGTCAAACACCAATGGATATGGGATCATCCATCGCCCATCTCATGGGTCGAGAAGCGTATACGCTAGTCTACACTGGTATATCGATGCCCTGTCTCGATACACCCATGACTAGGGACCTTGAAGGATGTACTTATGGACTACCATGTCCCCACTAGTATGATCTGCATCATAGTCCAGGTAGTCAAGTACACATCCTAAGGGCTTTATCAACATGTAACTATAAGACAGTTTAAAGAGACAAGTGTACATGTTAATATAAAGAGTAACCAGATAGCATACTATCATATCGAGCAAGAAAGTCATCTCTATATATGTCCAAGCATCCAATATAATATACATCATCTGTACAATACTGGCCTCTAGGGCATACATACAACTAACAATCTCCCACTTGCACTAGGGCCAGCTGCTGTAGTATTGCATACCGAGCATCCCGAAGAGTCTCTCAAACTGTATCTGGGGAATGGCCTTCGTGAGTGGATCCGCCGTGTTGTTCTTCGTGTCAACCCTCCTGACCTCGATCTCCCGGCGATCAACTATCTCCCGGATCAGGTGATACCGCCTCAGAATATGCCTGGATCGCTGATGGGACCTAGGTGTTAGTTATATGTATGCCCTAGAGGCCATTACTGTACATAGGATGTATATTGTAGTGGATGCTGGGACGTATATAAGGAGGACTTTCTTTCTCGACATGATAGTATGCTATCTGGTTGATCTTTACCTTAACGTGTATGCTGATTGTCTCTCTGTTACATGTTGGTAAAGCCCTTAGGATGTGTGCTTGACTACCTGGACTATGATGCGGATCATACTAGTGGGGACATGGTAGTCCATAAGTACATCCTTCAAAGTCCCTAGTCGTGGGTATATCGAGACGGGGCATCGATATACCAGAGTAGACTAGCGTATACCTTCTCGACCCATACAGATGGGCGATGGATGATCCCATATCCATCGGTGTTTGACATCAGAGATGGTATACGGGTGCTTAGTAGAGACTGGGTACACTGGACGGACTCGCCGAGAACTCCCAGATGGTATTATACCTCGCGTCAGATGGCAGTTCTCTGGTGACACTGGTACAGAGTAGTCTGTTGACCCGAGATCGTCATAGAGTCTTGTGTGGTTCCCACTGTGCTTTGATTTCCATCTTACCACGTCCAAGAGGGCGTGCAAAACGGTGGTTTTTGGGTACAGTCCCGAGTCACATGGAGGCAATGAGCGATAGGAGGGGATTCGTCTCTCCCGGTATAGGGGGTTGATGTTGCGCTGTGTTCGATTGGCTATAACAGGAAATCCCTGGCCAGGGTTGCTAAGATTTACTGGTAAGTGTTACCAGTAGTTTCTCGAATAGTTATAGACCTCATATCGACACGACTTATCGAGCTATTAGGGTCTGACGTTTACCACCCCTAGGCAAGATATGCGACATATCAGACGATCAGACCGGACTGTACGGTAGTGTTACTGGTCGGATTCACTGGAGTGTGAGCGGGCTTGCTCGTCGATCTTCAGATCGCTCAATACCCGGGCGGCCGTTACGTTTAGCAGACCGCTTGCGGCTTGTGGGTGTTTGATATGATCATCACCTGCTGCCGGCGTATTGACGAGTCTTTAGAGTCCTACACAGAGGTTTCCTGGTTCAAGCGAAATGAAATAGGAGCGCATATGAGATATGTGCGGGACCGAGAATAATGCGTGTATGTGATGCCGTATTCTATTCTCGCGATGAATGTGTCGAATGGTTGTATGCGATATAACCTAGTTATCGAATCGAGGATTGATTCGATAAGCCGATGCATTGCATACTAGTCGGTTATATACGATATGACCGGATCGTTAAATCAAGTGTTGATTTAATGATTTGATGCATAATTATATATATTTGATATATTACTTTGCATTAGCTAGTATAGGTTCACTTTATATGGATTTTCTCACTCGATGTGCAAGTTGTATATGTGATATACTTTTGTGCATATACATTGTATCATGTTTGATGATACATGTTGACTTGTGCTTGTGTAAAGATTAAACCATGGTTATATGAATGGTTAGGGTTTTATATACTTATTCATTTATTTATATTCATTATTCTTTTAAGGAAAAGAAAAGAAAAATGGTGGCATTCTTTTGTTCATTCATGAAGCTTCATGAATACTTTGACTTAGTCACCATTTTTGTCTTCATTCCTAACCTAACCATTCACTTAACTTGGGTTTAGTCTCTACACATAACCATGGTCATGTTATGATAAAGATTGGATTATTCTTTTCTTTTTAATTAACTTATCATATTCTTCATCTTCTTCTTCTTCTTCACTTCAAGAAAAAGCTTCACAAGCTTTAATGGCAAAGTGAGAATTAGAGTGAGAAATCCAATTCTAAAGTCTACCCACTTCCTATTTCTTCATCCTCTACCTCTTGCCAAGTAGTAGAGTGTGTTTCCTTCACAAGTTTTCAAAGCTAGGTGAAGGTGGAGCTTGATCTATCGATGCCTCGACGTAGATCATCTTCGGCATGGACATCGACGACCTAGCTCGCCATTTCTCCGACGAAGCCGACACTAGAGCCCGGATTCTTTTTGGACAGCGGAGACGACTTCGTTGCGGAGCTATGGAGGTGGAGCACCGGATCTACAAAGGTTGTATTTCCGTATCTCATAGTTAAGTGTTAACTAGTTAGCCTTTTCGCCTAGAAATCTAGCAAACGATCCGTAGTCGGGTCTCTCGGCACCCATAAATTTTTATATTGGCATGTTCGATGTCTTGTGAGACCTCACTAGGGTGCCTAGGAACCCTACAGTGGTATCAGAGCCTAGCTAGAGCCTTAGGCGAAGTCTTGACGGAATTTGAACTCCGATCGAATCAAAACCAAAACCCTAAAGTTGCTCTCTGGACGATTTTGAAAAACTGGGATTTTTCCAGATTAAAAATATTCAGAAAACTCAGTAAAATAATCTAAGAATTACTGTTTAAATTTGAGGGCTTGATTCATTAAAGGGGGAGCGGATCCGCGGCCTTAAAGTAGGCTGATGCGGCGGATCCGCGCTACTTTTGTCGTTTTGTGCATCCCTTTCTGCACAGTAATTCTTATATATTATTTCTGGTGTTTCTGGGAATTTTTAAATTTTATTCAAGGGTTGAATTTTCTGCAGTTGTTTTGGGGATTCGGTGTTTCGATCGGAGTATCAAATTTTGTCTGTGTGGCTTTCCGGATAATTTTTAGAATATGTTAAAAAGTTCGACCGGATATAAATACCCAATTTTTCCCCTGTCGGGAAATTTCCAAGTGTTGGATTTTTCCGAAGTTTAACGATGTTCTAAGTAGTGCAAGTAACGCGATGGACCCTCTTGAAGACAACAAACCTTAACTCGATTATGTGACCGTCTTGAACTGCCCTTTGAACCTTCGGGTTTGGGGCAGTACGGCGTGCCACATGTGAGGCGTTGGCTTGACCCTTCTACTGCTGGACCGTTGGTACTGAGGCACGAACTGAATGTTGTTAGACTTATTTCATGTGTTGAGATGTATCGGGAAAACTTGGGTGTTCGATTGTTCGATCGAAAAGTTTAACATTTTCTATTTATCTGGAATGGGATACAATAATTGGAATTCACAAAAAGTTATGAGATAACTGAATGAATATTATAAACATAGCAGTTTAGTCTCACTTGATCGGTTGCCACGGAATTTTGATGTGATCAAAAGTCCGTCGTAATCACGTAGCGTACGCGGATACTCGCCGGGTAAACTTAATAGACAGCCTCACTCCATAGCCTCGACCAAGTGACTGTAGGAGAACCCCGTAGCCGAAAGCATCCGTTCGGGTGCTCGCGGCAGCGGTGTTCCGCCTTGGTGCACTTCGTCGACGGTATCGGGGGTGCGGCCGCCTACTAAAGTTTGCGACGAGTATTCGATCAGGATGTCGGGAATCTTGTTGAATTGCCCGACTCGATATTGAAAAGTGTTTTCGATAATGAGACTAAAATGCGGGGTTTATAATTGTTAGGCATGTGATGTCTAAGGTATTCATTTGATTAGGCATGCGATGTCTATGCAGGTTGCGGATTCCAACTGTTGTAGTTTTACACTTTCTTTTCTGTGACCGTAAGTGTAATATGTGATATCGCCGGTTTCGTTGCTATATGTCAACGACAATTGGGATACGCATGTTTGCTTACGTTGATGACATGTGATGTTATGTGTTGCTGTATATGTTATATTGGATCGTCGTGTTTGAATAGCCGGGGGTTTTTATGTGAGATGAGTGTTTTTCCATTTTCATTCAAGTAAAAACTTGTATGTAATATTCTTTTATTGGGGCACTTCCAGGTTGCGGAAGATGTCACCTGTTATTGTATATTATTTACTTTTCCGCACTAGGATAGACCCAAGGAGGGGAGCACAAGTAACCGGGTTCTGGAGTCCAGTGGGAGACCAACTCGAGGAGTCGAGTCCGGGTCTCCTAACTCCAGAATTGGTAGGGTTGCTTGTCGCTCTCGTAGGGGTCTAGGGGTGTGGGTTTGGCTATTCATCGCGACCGTGGAATCCGTGTTTTATACTGGCTCGTATTGAAAACACGGACGTTCTAGTATATCCAATATTTCATATGATTCTTCTGCTGCGATATCTGTGATGTGATCATGTGATGTTCTGTGATAGATACAGTATATAGTATATATGATATATTATATAGACGTTACTTATGTTTTATACCCGCGCTAGCCCTGCCCCGCTCTGTCGTTAGTTACCTAACCTAACGGTGCACGAGGGGACATCGAGGCGAATATGGATGGCATAAGTGTACGTCGTATTTATCTGTGATGTTTAGGTACTTAAATGATGGGACTTCATTAATATGATTAATGAAATAAAAGGAACCTAAGATGTTGTAGAATCGAATTTCAAAATAAAACAGGTAGCTACAGTTCTTGCTTTGCATAGCGGTATATATGATATATCCTGCACCTTATTCGATGAGGAAAGGACCGAGATCCCTTCACCGGGAGTGACTCCTTTAGCAATAACTGGCAGATGCTACACACTCGGTTTGTCTTTTGATTGCTTTTAAGTGTTTTTGCTTTGCACAGCGATATATATGATATATCCCGCACCTCATTCGACGAGGAAAGGACCGACGATCCCTTCACCGGGAGTGACTCCTTTAGCAAAACTAGAAAAGCCTCAAAAGCACTCCATTTTAAAATCATTTGATTCTACAGCGATATCAAGTTCATTACGCAATAGGTTTTCAGAAAAACCTGTCGTAGCCCTCCGTCATTTCAGATAAGTATTAGTTAGTATTCGTGCTGCGGTTGTTTGGCATACGTCAAGGCGTAGTGTATGGTAGCTAACTAGTGCTTATCTGCCAGCATATGATGCGATTGGATTAGGGTATTCGTACGGCGTTGTTTGGCATGCGTCAAGGGTCGTGCGGGTGGGTTTAATTCAATCAGGAAATGTACGGGTTGAACTTGACTAGCAGACTATGGGTTGTCTGGCATGCGTCAAGGTCATAGCGAGCTAGGGGCAAAATATTATCGGGAATTTCAAGTGTTGAAATTTGCAATGAGATTGCATACCTTCTATGAGATAGTTGGATCCCGATACCCGCTGCGAGTAAGAGTTACTCCTGGGAGAGTTTTATACATTACAATTAGCCGATCAAGTAGGTGTCTAGAAAGGTGTCAACGGGGTTACGCCTCTGGGAAAACGAGGTTTACATTAATTAGGTTCGTGCGAAAGCACGGGGGACCTCCCTCAAAGTACCGACACTGGCCTGGCTGAAAGATTGGCGAACTTGTAGTGTGTAATTAATCCCGGCTAGTCTTTCCTTTTAGGGTTTGAAGGAAGATTTGATAAAAAGCAGTGGGAGCCATCCTGATTAGATAAAATAATAACCAATCTATTCTTGCAAGAGCGCACGCTGAGTGTTTTCTTCTCTCTCTCTCCTGGTAGCGACCATATCATGCCTTAATCAAGATAATAAAACGGATATTTGACCGAACCCACTTGTTATACTGAGCTGGGGAACGTTGGTCCCGCTCCCACTTATAATTGTTATAGGACAGAGCAGGAAATTGGGGAATACCAGATTTCCCGTGCCGCCCAAACGAAGAGAGTGCATGCTGATACATCATCTTCGGGTGTGTTCGTTACAAAGAACTGTTTCTCTGTATCATCTACGTCCTGGGTATGTGATACCAAATCAGGATCCCAGATATGTAATCAGTTACATAGGGCTACAGAAAGGTAGAGAACTGAGAACGGGTGATAAGTTTCATGAGGCAGAAAACGGGGCAAGTGTTGCAGCCAAGTCTGTTGGTCACTGTCACCCTGTATTACAAATACATTGATTCTGAACGAATGTTATTAGATACCGAACCTGTTATGCAAAATCATATCTGTCTCTTTATTAGTAAAGAAACGATAAAATTTTGTATTGTTGGATAATGTTTTGAACATTTCCTATATCAAAAGTTGATCGGTTCAGACACGTTATCTAAAAGCGTTGATGTTCTAAATCAAACTACAGTTCTTAGTATACGGAACACACACAAGAGGAAGAGTTCAGAAATGAACGAATCCTTCTTGAGGCATTGTAGACTAGGTCATATCAATGCGACCCGACTAGCTAAAGTTACATGTAGATGCATATTTAAATCAGTTTGAATTTACATCTTGTGAAACTTGCCATTCATGTCACAAAGATAAGATGACCATAGCTCCGTTTATTGGAAACAGAGAAAGAGTTAATGAACTCTTGGGACTGATACATGATGATGTATGTAAGGTCTCCTGTCTACACATGCCAGGACCGGTTCTTTATACTTCATTACATTCTCTGATAATCTCTCAAGATTCAGACATACGTTCCTGTTGAAACATAAGTCTGAACCTTTTGAGATATTCACAGAATATAAGTTAGAAGTAGAGAACCAATACGGGTATAAGTATTATGTCCTTTGATGTGATCAGGGAGGAGAATACTTGAGTACGGAATTCCTGGACTATTCTAAAGGAGAATGAGATTCTCTCTCAGCATTACTCCTCCGTATACACCATAGCACGATGGTATATCGGGGCGGAGCAGATACACCCTATTTGATATGGTGTGCTCTATGATGAGTAATACTGAGTTACCTTTTTCCTTTTGGGTGTTATGCACTTGAGAAGTTGCATACCAATTGAATAGGGTTCGAATCAAATCAATGCCTACCACTTCATATGTGATATGGAAAGGGAAGAGCCCATGTCTTAAGTTAGTTAAGATTTGGGGTTGTCCGGCCTATGTCTAAAAGCAAAATCCGGACAAACTCGAGGAAAGGTTAGTTATGTAGAACTGGAAAGGTTCCAGCTATGCAAACTACAGAAGATGATTTGATGGAACCAAAGGATTCAATTGTTACCAACGAACCTCGGCCTGTCCGCCGATCTAGTAGGGTTCCTCACCCACCTGAGAGATACTTCGGTTTCTCTATGACAGTGGGAGCGAGGATTGCATCATGAGATGATGACCCAACTAGTTTCGAGCTGGCCATCAGGAGTAAGACTCTGTAAGAATGGCTGGATGCTTATCGATCTGAGATGGAATCCTTATACACCGACAAAGTATGGACTTTGGTTGCTATATCTGAAGGGTTAAATCCCCATCAGGAGCAAGTATATCTTGAGAAGATTACTTGGTGTACATCGAAAAGTTGAGACTTTCAAAGCTAAACTTGTTAAAAGTGTGCATCATTGACCAGGAGTGGATTATGATGAAACCTTTTCAAGTGCCTATGCTTAAGTCCATCCAGATCCTACTTGCCACGGCTACATACCATGACTACGATATCTGGTGGTTGGGTGTCTTGACTGCTTTTCTAAATGATATTTTGGAAGAGAGCGTCTATAAGTACACAGCCAGAGGGCTTCGTAGACAGTGGGAGCAGTGGAAACGTGTGCAAGATGCTTTATTTGATAAAGCAGGCATCGCGGAGTTGGAACATCTGTTTTGATGAAGTAGTCAAAGAGTTTGACATCATCAAAATGGTAGATGAACCTTGTATATACCAAAAGGTAGTAGGGAGTATGGTGACGATCCTCGTAGAGTACGTGGATGACATACTCTTGATAAGAAAGGAGTTTCTTATGCTACGCTCGATCAATCTCCGCTTATCACAATGATTCTCCATATAGGATCAAAATGATACCTACTAAATCCTGGATTTTGGATCTATGAGATAGATCTAAATGGATGTTAGGTATCTCACTAGTAGTAGTGAGATGGTATCAATTGATCCTGGGGAGAATCACTGGAAGGGTTCCAGGGTGATAAAGATGACTGAATATCAGTCGCAGGCATTGTCTTTACCCTCAGTAAAGGGACGGTATGTTGGAATAGTTCCAAGCTAGATACCATGGCATACTAGACGATAAAGGCAGGATACATCGCTACTAAAGATGCTACCAAAGAGGCTGTTTGGGTGTATATTGGTTCATGAGATGAACTATGTTCCTCCCATTGTGTGACAATGGAGTTGTGGCTTATGCCAAGGAACGCAGGTCCCATCAGTGATCCAGACATATTCTAAGGCAGTGTCGCCTGATCATGGAGATAGTTGATCTCCAGGGTGATCGAGGTTTGGAGAGTAGACTAAGAGGACAACACAGCGGATCCACTCACAAAGGCCTGTTCCCAGAGAGAGACTTTTATGGGATGGTTGAGTATGAGATACTGCAACCACTGCTATCAGATGGCCCTAGTGCAAGTGGGAGATTGTTAGTTATATGTATGCCCTAGAGGCCATTACTGTACATAGGATGTATATTGTAGTGGATGCTGGGACGTATATAAGGAGGACTTTCTTGCTCGACATGATAGTATGCTATCTGGTTGATCTTTACCTTAACGTGTATGCTGATTGTCTCTCTGTTACATGTTGGTAAAGCCCTTAGGATGTGTGCTTGACTACCTGGACTATGATGCGGATCATACTAGTGGGGACATGGTAGTCCATAAGTACATCCTTCAAAGTCCCTAGTCGTGGGTATATCGAGACGGGGCATCGATATACCAGAGTAGACTAGCGTATACCTTCTCGACCCATACAGATGGGCGATGGATGATCCCATATCCATCGGTGTTTGACATCAGAGATGGTATACGGGTGCTCAGTAGAGACTGGGTACACTGGACGGACTCGCCGAGAACTCCCAGATGGTATTATACCTCACGTCAGATGGCAGTTCTCTGGTGACACTGGTACAGAGTAGTCTGTTGACCCGAGATCGTCATAGAGTCTTGTGTGGCTCCCACTGTGCTTTGATTTCCATCTTACCACGTCCAAGAGGGCGTGCAAAACGGTGGTTTTTGGGTACAGTCCCGAGTCACATGGAGGCAATGAGCGATAGGAGGGGATTCGTCTCTCCCGGTATAGGGGGTTGATGTTGCGCTGTGTTCGATTGGCTATAACAGGAAATCCCTGGCCAGGGTTGCTGAGATTTACTGGTAAGTGTTACCGGTAGTTTCTCAAATAGTTATAGACCTCATATCGACACGACTTATCGAGCTATTGGGGTCTGACGTTTACCACCCCTAGGCAAGATATGCGACATATCAGACGATCAGACCGGACTGTACGGTAGTGTTACTGGTCGGATTCACTGGAGTGTGAGCGGGCTTGCTCGTCGATCTTCAGATCGCTCAATACCCGGGTGGCCGTTACGTTTAGCAGACCGCTTGCGGCTTGTGGGTATTTGATATGATCATCACCTGCTGCCGGCGTATTGACGAGTCTTTAGAGTCCTACACAGAGGTTTCCTGGTTCAAGCGAAACGAAATAGGAGCGCATATGAGATATGTGCGGGACCGAGAATAATGCGTGTATGTGATGCCGTATTCTATTCTCGCGATGAATGTGTCGAATGGTTGTATGCGATATAACCTAGTTATCGAATCGAGGATTGATTCGATAAGCCGATACATTGCATACTAGTCGGTTATATACGATATGACCGGATCGTTAAATCAAGTGTTGATTTAATGATTTGATGCATAATTATATATATTTGATATATTATTTTGCATTAGCTAGTATAGGTTCACTTTATATGGATTTTCTCACTCGATGTGCAAGTTGTATATGTGATATACTTTTGTGCATATACATTGTATCATGTTTGATGATACATGTTGACTTGTGCTTGTGTAAAGATTAAACCATGGTTATATGAATGGTTAGGGTTTTATATACTTATTCATTTATTTATATTCATTATTCTTTTAAGGAAAAGAAAAGAAAAATGGTGGCATTCTTTTGTTCATTCATGAAGCTTCATGAATACTTTGACTTAGTCACCATTTTTGTCTTCATTCCTAACCTAACCATTCACTTAACTTGGGTTTAGTCTCTACACATAACCATGGTCATGTTATGATAAAGATTGGATTATTCTTTTCTTTTTAATTAACTTATCATATTCTTCATCTTCTTCTTCTTCTTCACTTCAAGAAAAAGCTTCACAAGCTTTAATGGCAAAGTGAGAATTAGAGTGAGAAATCCAATTCTAAAGTCTACCCACTTCCTATTTCTTCATCCTCTACCTCTTGCCAAGTAGTAGAGTGTGTTTCCTTCACAAGTTTTCAAAGCTAGGTGAAGGTGGAGCTTGATCTATCGATGCCTCGACGTAGATCATCTTCGGCATGGACATCGACGACCTAGCTCGCCATTTCTCCGACGAAGCCGACACTAGAGCCCGGATTCTTTTTGGACAGCGGAGACGACTTCGTTGCGGAGCTATGGAGGTGGAGCACCGGATCTACAAAGGTTGTATTTCCGTATCTCATAGTTAAGTGTTAACTAGTTAGCCTTTTCGCCTAGAAATCTAGCAAACGATCCGTAGTCGGGTCTCTCGGCACCCATAAATTTTTATATTGGCATGTTCGATGCCTTGTGAGACCTCACTAGGGTGCCTAGGAACCCTACACTAGGTTCCTTGGCCAAAGCCACCGCTCCATTGTTATCGCAATACAAAGGTATTGGATGCTCAATGGATGGAACCACTCCAAGTTCAGTAATGAACTTCTTGATCCAGACAGCCTCTTTGGCAGCATCGTTGGCAGCGATGTATTCAGCCTCCATCGTCAAGTCTGCCACGGTTTCCTGCTTGGAACTCTTCCAGCTAACCGCCCCTCCGTAAAGGATAAAGACAAATCCCGACTGCGACTTAGAGTCGTCCTTATCACTCTGGAAGCTCGAATCGGTAAAGGACTCCACTTGGAGTTCTCCGTTACCATACACCAAGAGCATCTCTTTAGACCTTCGTAAGTACTTGAGAATGCTCTTCACAGCTGTCCAGTGACTCTCTCCAGGATCAGCTTGATACCTGCTCACTACACTTAGTGAGTATGCTACATCGGGTCTGGTACATAGCATCGCATACATGATAGAGCCTACAGCCGAAGCATAGGGTATCCCTTGCATGCGAGCTCTCTCCAAATCAGTCTTGGGAGACATCTCTTTGGAGAGAGTGACTCCAGAGATCGTGGGCAAGTTCCCACGCTTGGATTCTTCCATACTAAATCTCTTTAGTATGGTGTCAATGTACCTGGATTGGGACAATCCCAATATCCGTTTGGATCTATCTCTATAGATCCTAATTCCCAATATGCAGGAGGCATCACCAAGATCTTTCATTGAGAATCTTTGTGATAAGAAGAGCTTAACCGATTGCAGCATAGGAATATCATTTCCTATCAAGAGTATGTCGTCCACATACAATACGAGGAAGACAACCTTACTCTCTGCCACCTTCTTGTAAATACAAGGTTCATCTGGGTTTTTGACGAAATCAAACTCTTTGATAACGACGTCAAAGCAGATGTTCCAACTCCGCGATGCTTGCTTTAATCCATAAATGGATTTAAGCAGCTTGCACACCTTCCCGCTGCTCCCACTGTCTACGAAGCCCTCTGGCTGAGTCATGTACACGCACTCTTCTAAATCACCATTTAGAAAGGCGGTCTTAACATCCATTTGCCAGATTTCGTAATCATGATACGCAGCGATGGCAAGCATGATCCGGATGGATTTAAGCATAGCCACTGGAGAAAAGGTCTCGTCATAGTCCACACCTGGTCTTTGACGAAAACCCTTTGCTACAAGTCTAGCTTTGAAAGTCTCCACTTTCCCATCTACACCAAGTTTTTTCTTGAAGATCCACTTGCTCCCAATGGGTTTTACCCCTTCAGGAGCAACTTCCAAAGTCCATACTTTGTTGGTGTACATGGATTCCATCTCGGACCGCATAGCATCCAGCCATTTCACTGAGTCCCTACTCGTGATGGCCTGCTCGAAGCTAGTTGGGTCATCATCCTCCATGATGCAATCCTCGCTCCCTCCATCCATGAGAAAACCGTAGTATCTCTCAGGTTGGCGAGGAACCCTACTAGATCGACGGAGAGGCTGAGGTTCATTGGGAGCCACTGAATCTTCTGGTTCCACTAAATCTTCAGTTACGGTTTGTGTATCTGGAACTTCTTCCAGCTCTACCACTTTGCCACTAATTTCTTTTTCAAGGAATTCCTTTTCTAAAAAGGTGGCATATTGAGAAACAAACACCTTTTGTTCTTCAGCATGGTAGAAAAGATACCCTTGTGAATTCTTAGGATATCCTACAAACTTGCAAAGAACTGACCGTGCCTCGAGTTTGTCTGGATTTTGCCTTTTGACATAGGCCGGACAACCCCATATCTTAACTCGTTTAAAATATGGTCTCTTCCCACTCCATATCTCATATGGCGTGGTAGGTACAGATTTAGATGGAACTTGATTCAATAGGTATGCTGCTGTTTCCAGCGCATATCCCCAGAAGGAAATAGGTAACTCAGCTGTGCTCATCATAGAGCGCACCATATCTAATAGGGTGTGGTTCCTCCGTTCTGATACACCGTTGTGCTGTGGTGTATATGGAGGAGTCAACTGAGAGAGAATCCCATTCTCTTTTAGGAAGTCCAGGAATCCATTGCTCAAGTATCCACCTCCTCGATCAGATCGAAGGATTTTAATACTTTTTCCGGTTTGGTTCTCGACTTCTTGTTTATATTCTCTAAATTTCTCAAAAGCTTCTGATTTGTGTTTCATCAGGAACACATATCCGAATCTAGAGAAATCGTCAGTGAATGTAATGAAGTACGAAGAACCATCCCTGGCATGTGTAGACATGGGACCGCATACATCACTATGTATTAGTCCCAAGAGTTCGGTAACTCTTTCTCCGTGTCCCGTAAACGGAGTTTTGGTCATCTTGCCTTTGAGACATGACTGGCAAGTGTCATAAGATGAAAATTCGAATGGTTTCAAATATCCATCCTTATGCAACTTAGCCAGTCGTGTCGCATTGATGTGACCCAGTCTACAATGCCACAAGAAGGATTCGTTCAATTCTGAACTCTTCCTCTTGTGTGTGTTTGTTATGCTCAGAACTGTTGATTGATTTAGAACATAAATGCCATTGCACAATGTGCCTGATCCAACCAACTTTTGGTTACGGAAAATGTTCATAACATTGTCCTGTAATACAAAATTATATCCCTCTTTACTTAGCAAAGAAACCGATATAATGTTGCATATCAGGTTCGGCATGTAATAGCATTCGTTCAGAACCAATGTATTACCAGTAGGTAATTCAAGGTGATATTCCCCGACAGTCTTAGCTGCAACAATTGCACCATTTCCAACTCTAATGTCTTTATCACCTTCTCCAAGTTCTCTACCTTTCCTTAGCCCATGTAACTGATTACATATATGGGATCCTGACCCAGTATCTAATACTCAGGACGTAGAGCAAATGGAGAAACAGTTCTCAGTAACGAACACACCTGAAGAAAATGCATCAACATGTACTTTCTTCATTCGGGTGGCATGGGAATCCTGGTATTCCCCTATGTCCTGTTCATTCCTATAACTCTTATAAGAAAGAACGGAACCAACGTTCCCCAGCACAGTATAACATGCGGGTTCGGTCAATACATCCATATTATTATCTTTATTAAGGCATGAAATGGTCGCTACCTGGAGAGAGAGAGAAGAAAACATTTTAGCGTATGCTCGTGCAAGATCAGATTGGTTATTATCTTATCTAATCAGGATAGCTCCCACTGGTTTTTATCAAATCTTCCTTCAAACCCTAAAAGGAAAGACTAGCCGGGATTAATTACACCCTACAACTTCGTCGATCTTTCAGCCAGGCCAGTGTCGGTAATTTGAGGGAGGTTCCCCGTGCTTTCGCACGGACCTAATTAATGTAAACCTCGTTTTCCCAGAGGCGTAACCCCGTTGACACCTTTCTAGACACCTACTTGATCGGCTAATTGTAGTGTGCAAAACTCTTCCAGGAGTAACTCTTACTCGCAGTGGGTATCGGGATCCAACTATCTCATAGAAGGTATGCAATCTCATTGCAAATTTCAACACTTGAAATTCCCGATAATATTTTGCCCCTAGCAGCTATATGACCTTAACATAGTCAACAAATCATAAGTGCTAGTCAAGTTCAACCCGTCATTTCCTGATTGAATTAAACCCACCCGCACGATCCTTAACATAGTCAACAAAGTCGCACGACTACCCTAATCCAATCTGCATCATATGCATAAGCAGATAAATACTGGTCAGCTACCGCACACTACGCCTTAACATAGTCAACAAACGTAGCACGAATACTAACTAGTACTTATCTGAAATGACGGAGGGCTACGACAGGTTTTTCTGAAAACTTATTGCGTAATGAACTTGATATCGTTGTAGAATCAAATGAAGTTTTGAAATGGAGTGATTTTGAGGCTTTTCTAGTTTTGCTAAAGGGGTCACTCCCGGTGAAGGGATCGTCGGCCCTTTCCTCGTCGAATGAGGTGCGGGATATATCATATATATCACTGTGCAAAGCAGAAACTATAGAAGCAGTCAAAAGCAAACCGAGTATGTAGCATTTGCCAGTTATTGCTAAAGGAGTCACTCCCGGTGAAGGGATCTCGGTCCTTTCCTCATCGAATAAGGTGCAGGATATATCACATATACCGCTATGCAAAGCAAGAACTGTAGCTACCTGTTTTGTTTAAAATTTGATTCTACAACATCTTAGGTTTCTTTTCTTTCATTAATCACATTAATGAAGTCCCATCATTTAAATACCTAAACATCACAGATAAATACGACGTACACTTATGCCATCCGCATTCGCCTCGATGTCCCCTCGTACACCGTTAGGTTAGGTAACTAACGACAGAGCATGGCAGGGCTAGTGCGGATGCAAAACATAAGTAACGTCTATATAATATATCATATATACTATATACTGTATCTATCACAGAACATCACATGATCACATCACAGATATCGCAACAGAAGAAACATATGAAATATTGGATATACTAGGACGTCCGTGTTTTCAATACGAGCCAGTATAAAACACGGATTCCACGGTCGTGATGAATAGCCAATCCCACACCCCTAGACCCCTACGAGAGCGGCAAGCAACCCTGCCAATTCTAGGGTTAGGAGACCCGGACTCGACTCCTCGAGTTGGTCTCCCACTGGAACCCAGAACCCGGTTACTTGTGCTCCCCTCCTTGGGTCTATCCTAATGCGGAAAAGTAAATAATATACAAAAGGTGACATCTTCCGCAACCTGGAAGTGCCCCAAATAAAAGAATATTATATACAAGTTTTTACATGAATGAAAATGAAAAACACTCATCTCATATAAAAAAACCCCGGCTATTCAAACACGACAATCCAATATAACATATCCAGCAACACATAACATCACATGTCATCAACGTAAGTAAATATGCGCATCCCAATTGTCGTTGACATATAGCAACGAAACCGGCGATATCACATATTACACTTACGGTCACAGAAAAGAAAGTGTAAAACTACAACAATTGGGATCCGCAATCTCTTTAGACATCGCATGCCTAATCAAAATGAAATACTTAGACATCACATGCCTAACAGTTATAAACCCCGCATTTTAGTCTCATTATCGAAAACTCTTTTCAATATCAAATGAAACTAAACCGCTAGATTTATATCATTCATTCAGTTATCTCATAACTGTTTGTGAATTCCAATTATTGTATCCCATTCCGGATAAATAGAAAATATTAAACTTTCCGATCGAACATTCGAACACCCAAGTTTTCCCGAAACCGTCCAACACATGAAATAGGTTCAAAGACATTCACTTCATGCCTCAGTACCAACGGTCCAGCCGTAGAAGGGTCAAGCCAACGACTCACATGTGGCACGCCGTACTGCCCCAAACCCGAAGGTTCAAAGGGCGGTTCAAGACGGTCACATAATCGAGTTAAGGTTTGTTGTCTTCTAGAGGGACCATCGCGTTACTTGCACTACTCAGAACGTCCTTAAACCACACAAAAATCCAACACTTGGATATTTTCCGACAGGGGAAAAGTTGGGTATTTATATCCGGTCGGACTTTTTAACATATTCAAAAAATTATCCGGAAAGCACTTAGACAAAGTTCGATAATCCGATCGAAATACCGAGTCCCCAATACAACCCAGAATACTCAACTCTTGAATAAATATTAAAAATTCCCAGAGAACTCAGCACTGAATAAAAGAAGTTACTGTGCAAAATTGGGTGGGTGACGTCATCATACGGCCGCGGAACCGCCGCAGAAGCCAGGCTTCTGCCGCGGTTCCGCCGCACGATGGAGGAATTGGGTGATTGTGTTTCACAGTAATTCTTAGAAAGTCCTGCTAAATTTTCTGCATATTTTTAATTTGGAAAAAACCCAGTTTTTAAAAAATGTACAGAGAGCAACTTTAATATTAGGGTTTCGGTTCGATCGGACTTCAAACTCCGTCTGGACTTCGCCTAAGGCTCTAGCTAGGCTCTGATACCACTGTAGGGTTCCTAGGCACACTATAGAGGTCTCACAAGGCATCAACCATGCCAATTTCAAATTTTATGGGTGCCGAGAAACCCTAATACGCATCGTCGACTAGAAATTTAGGCGAAAACGAAACTAGTTAACATCTTAACTAAAGGAGAGAGGCTACAACCTTTGTAGATCCGGTTCTCCACTTCCTTAGCTCCACGTAGGCGTCCTCTCGCTGTTCATCTCGAATCCCGGACTCAATCGTCAGCTTGATCGGAGAAATGGGCGGACTAGGTCGTCGGCTTCGTGCCGAAGATGATCTACGTCGAGGCATCACAAGTTCAAGCTCCGACTTCATAAATTTGTGAAACTTGTGAAGAAAACACCCAAAACAACTTGGCAAGAGGTAGAGGGTGAATAAATAGGAGGTGGGTTCACTTTAGAATTGGATTTCTCACTTTAGAACTCAAGTTGCCATTGATGGCATCAAGCTTTCTTGAAGAAGAAGATGAAGAAGAAGAAAGAATATGATATGTTTCTTATTTTAAAAATGAAACTAATATGAATACTTATCATATACTAACCATGGTCAAGTGTAGAGATTAAACTAAGGTTAGTTGGAATGGTTAGGGTTAAGGATGAGATAAGAATGGTGGACTTTGTCAAAGCTTCAAGAAGCTTCAACATAGAAACAAAATAAGCCACCATTCTTAATAATATCCAAAATGAATAAATAAATAAATAACTAAGTAAATAATCAAAACCCTAACCATTCATATAACCATGGTTTAATCTTTACACAAACCCAAGTGAGCAAGTATCATCAAACATGATACAAACAAGTGCACAAAAAATATATCACATATACAATGTGCATCAAGTGAGAAAATCCTTTTAAAATGAACCAATACTAGTTAATGCAAAGCAATATATCAAATATATAATTATACATTAAATCATTAAATCAACACTTGATTTAACGATCCGGTCATATCGCATATAACCGACTAGTATCCTATGTATCGGCTTATCGAATCAATCCTTGATTCGATATCTAGGTTATATCGCATATAACCAATCGATACATTCATCGCGAGAATGAAATACGGTATCACATACACGCATTATTCTCGCTCCCGCACATATCTCATATGCGCTCCTATTTCGTTTCGCTTGAGCCAGGAAACCTCTGTGTAGGACTCTAAAGACTCGTCAATACGCCGGTAGCAGATGATGATCATATCAAGCACCCACGAGCCGCAAGCGGTCTGCTAAACGTAACGGCCACCCGGGTATTGAGCGATCAGAAGATCGACGAGCAAGCCCGCTCACACTCCTGTGAATCCAACCAGTAACACTTACCGTACAGTCCGGTCTGTTCGTCTGATATGTCGCATATCTAGTCTAGGGGTGGTAAACGTCAGACCCCAATAACCGATAAGTCGTGCCGATGTGAGGCTCATAACGGGTCGAGAAACTACTGGTAACACTTACCAGCAAATCTCTGATCAGCCCTGGCCAGGGACTTCCCTGTTACGGCCAATCGAGCACAGCGCAACATCAACCCCCAATACCGGGAGAGACGAAACCCCTCCTATCGCTCATTGCCTCCATGTGACTCGGGACTGTACCTAAAGACCACCGTTTTGCACGCCCTCATGGACGTGGTAAGGTGGAGATCAAAGCACAGTGGGAATCACACAAGACTCTATGACGATCTCGGGTCTACAGACTAACCTGTACAAGTGTCACCTGAGAACTGCCATCTGACGTGAGGTATAATACCATCTGGGAGTTCTCGGCGAGTCCGTCCAGTGTACCCAGTCTCCACTGAGCACCCGTATACCATCTCTGATGTCAAACACCAATGGATATGGGATCATCCATCGCCCATCTCATGGGTCGAGAAGCGTATACGCTAGTCTACACTGGTATATCGATGCCCTGTCTCGATACACCCACGACTAGGGACCTTGAAGGATGTACTTATGGACTACCATGTCCCCACTAGTATGATCTGCATCATAGTCCAGGTAGTCAAGTACACATCCTAAGGGCTTTATCAACATGTAACTATAAGACAGTTTAAAGAGACAAGTGTACATGTTAAGATAAAGAGTAACCAGATAGCATACTATCATATCGAGCAAGAAAGTCATCTCTATATATGTCCAAGCATCCAATATAATATACATCATCTGTACAATACTGGCCTCTAGGGCATACATACAACTAACACTCGGCCCATACAGATAGGCGATGGATGATCCCATATCCATTGGTGTTTGACATCAGAGATGATATACGGGTGCTCAGTGGAGACTGGGTATACTGGACGGACTCGTCGAGAACTCCCAGATGGTATTATACCTTACGTCAGATGGCAGTTCTCTGGTGACACTGGTACAGGTTAGTCTGTAGACCCGAGATCGTCATAGAGTCTTGTGTGATTCCCACTGTGGTTTGATTTCCACCTTACCACGTCCAAGAGGGCGTGCAAAACGGTGGTTTTTGGGTACAGTCCCGAGTCACATGGAGGCAATGAGCGATAGGAGGGGTTTCGTCTCTCCCGGTATTGGGGGTTGATGTTGCGCTATGCTCGATTGGCCATAACAGGGAAGTCTCTGGCCAGGGTTGGTTTAGAGATTTACTAGTAAGTGTTACCAGTAGTTTCTCGACCCGTTATGAGCCTCTCATTGGCATGACTTATCGGTTATTGGGGTCTGACGTTTACCACCCCTAGACTTGATATGCGACATATCAGACGAGGAGACCGAACTGTACGGTAGTGTCACTGTCAGGCTTTTTGCAGGAGTTGGAGTGGGCTTGCTTGCTGATCTTCTGATCACTCAATACCCGGGTAGCCGTTACGTCCAGCTAGTACCGCTGACGGCTTGTGGGTGTTTGATATGATCATCACCTACTGCCGGCGTATTGACGAGTCTTTAGAGTCCTATATAGAGGTTGTACTGGCTCAGGCAAAACGAGATAGGAGCGCATATGTGATATGTGCAGGACCGAGAATGATACGAGTATGTTATACCGTATTCTATTCACGCGATGTTTGTATCGAATGGTTGTATGCGATATAACATAGTTATCGAATCAAGGGTTGATTCGATAAGTCGATACATTGGATGTTAGTCGGTTGTATGCAATATAACCGGATTATTAAGTCAAGAGTTGATTTAATAATTTAGTGTATGATTGTATATATGATATACTAATTTACATTAACTAACATTGGTTCACTTTAAGAATTTGTTTTTCTCACTTGTGCACAAGTTGATTTATATGTGATATATATTCATTTGTGTACAAAGTTGTATCATGGTTGTTGATACACACTACATGGGTGTATGAGACATACACCTTACTAATTATATTGGTTGGGATTTAATATCTAGAGTAATTCTAAAACAAGTGGAAAATAAGCTCATTTGCATGAAGCTTCATGAAGCTTTTTCTTGCATTGACTTTTTCCACTAGTTTTGTTTTCCTTATGATATTTGTAAACCTAACCACTATAATTAACCTATGGTAATGTCTCTACATGAGTTAGTATATAATACTTACTCACCATGGTTAATTCTCTCTCTTGATCATTATCCTTTCATATTCATTTTTGAGCTCATCTTCTTCTTCCTTGAGTTTTCATTCTAGGGTTTGAAAAAGAGAGAGATACAAAGTGAGAAATGAAATTCTAAAGTGTACCCATTTCCTATCTCACCATCCTCTACTAGACTAGCACTTTAGTTTTGGGTGTTTGCTTCACTAATTCTTTGATTAGTGAAGTAGAAGCTTGTGTCCGTATTCCCTCGACGTAGATCATCTTCGGTATCGAAGACTTCAAGCGATTCCGTTGCAATTTCTCATGGAGCCGTCCAAGAGTCCGGGATCCCGATGATCGCAGCGAAGGGGACATCCACACGGAGCTATTGAAGTGAAGGACCGGATCTACAAAGGTTGTAATCCCTTTCCTTTAGTGTAAATGTGATTTACTTGCCATAGTTTTCGCCTAATATCTAGTTAACGATCTTGCTTCAGGTTGTTAGGCACCTAAATTATTTAATCCGGCATGGTCGATACCTTGTAGAGCCTCCTTAGTATGCCCTAGTAACCCTACAGTTTATAGGGAGGTACTTTTAATCCGCGTTTGCTACATATTTACAGGCTACAGGTTCCTAGTCCAAAATAACGCAAATGATACAAAATCTCTACTGTTACGCCAAAATGCAGAACATCTGTTGCCAACAGATAAAAGCCGGGTTTCGGTCATCCGTATCCGTCCAGTGCCGCGTACCAGTTCATGAGACAAGACAAATGACAGTGGTCATTCGTGTCTCGGACAAGCACAGAGCACGAGAGGGGCAGCACAAGAATCAATGGGTGCGCGGAGCTCGAGAGAGATGAGGTCAAAAGAATTATTTTTGAAGTCATTTTGGACTGTTGCAGATCTGAAGAAATTGTGGAAGCAATTTGCAATTTGGAACATGTAGAACAACTGAAGAAAGAAACACAAGAAACCCCAGAAAAAACGACATGCCAATTCCACCAAAAGCCGCGGATCCGCGGCCTAAGTGGCGACTCGGCGGCGGATCCGCGGCCGAGTTGACTCAGTGGCAACTCAGATTTTGGGGTTAGTTTGGTAACTTCATTTGGGCAGAAAATCTTGCCCTAGGGTTTCAGCCCGCAGCCTATAAATAGCCCAGTTTTGTGCCAAGCCAAGGATGCTTCTTTTTAGTGAGAATTAGTATAATGTTAGTTCTTCTTCTTCTTCTTCTTCTTTTTCATGTATTCTTCCATTAAAATGAAGTGAGAGTATTGAGTGGATGATGAAATGAAGATGATGTTTTTTTATTTAACTTGTATCTTTTAATTCTTGCATTGTTATTTTAATTCTAGTGTAATTTTATTTCTTGTTGTTAATTAGTTGTTGTTATTTCTTGCTCTTTTCTTTTCTTCTTTTCCGTATTATTTTCAAGCGATGATATTTCGACGGAGTTCCTTACTTAGGTGAAGACCCAAGAGTTAGCTTGTAAAACCGTATTTATTTTCCTTTTCCTTCTTTTCTTCCTTCTTGTTTTATTTTATTTTCTTTTATAATGTGCGAATAATTCCACACTTGTTAAGGCTTAGAAAGGTGGTATGAGGGATGAAAAAATCCCTTGTGCTTCTCTTCGCCAAAAATCTTGAAACGAACCCCGACCAAACAAACGCAACCCCCTCACTTAGGCGCGCTATACGTGACATGTAGCCGCGACCTAAGTCGAGAAGTCCTTAAAGCGCACTACAACGTGACATGTAGTTGTGACTTAATTGGATACATGATTGCGGGTGTTTGGCCGAGAGCTGGGATAAGCATATTTAGCGGACGGACAAGGGGTATTAGGAATTGATTTAGCGTAGGAAAGCTCACTTAAACTCGCAAATTCCATTCTTATGTCCTCCTAATCCCCGCTCCTTTCGATTATCCCAACATCGTTTTAAGAATGGCAAAAGACAAGCACAAGACTAATCCTAACTCTACTAACCGACCTTAACCTTAACAAGTTTATTTGAACATAAAATACAAACACTTAGGATAGAATTGAACACAAATATACAATTCTTCATTGACTCGTCTAAAATACGAACGGACATACAACCATCTCCCTGCGGATCGACCCGTGCTCAACCGGCTAGCTGCAAAGCGACACCGTCCTTGATCGCGGTTAACTTTAGAATTTTGAATACGCGACACGCCAAAAGCGTGCGATCTAATGGCGCCGTTGCCGGGGAGACGGTAACGTATTTTCTTTCTTGTTATTCGGGTTAATATTCTTTTTTATATATATAAAATTATAAATATAACAATAAAAATAAATCTTTTTGTTTTTTTATATATTTTTTTGTGCAAGTGTGCAGGTGATCTGGAGCAATTACAGCAACTCAATCAATAAACGGAGGTTTTTATTAGGGTGTACAGAGAAAGGGAAGTGCATTGACCAAAGTTTCAAGCGCCAACTCAACAATTTGACCGCGGAACCGTAGTCAAAGAGGGAGTTTCGCTGCGGTTCCACGGTCTTATTGTGGATTCTGTCCTCAATTTTTTTTTACTCCCCTTCTCTTTGCTCTAGTCCCCTCTTTGAGCTCACTGAACTGTATTTTCTGCAGGTCTCTTTGCGTAGAATTGCGCCACCGCCAATAAATTTTTTGTTGTTTTAGATTTTGTTTGTTTATACGCTTTGCATATACTAATACGGACATTAAGGGGTTATAACACCAATTCAGATTGGGTGGGGATTTCATCACCCTTCCTAAGACTCCACAAATCACAAAACGCATACGCATCACCTTGAGTTAATAAAAAATATCTAGACCAAACCTTTTAAGGACTTGTCGCGCTCAATTAGGACAAGTGAAGATTGCGGGGAATCGGTCGTTTATCTAAACTTGACTTTGTTGTACCTAGGCTAGACAAGTGAGGAGGTAATTTTAAAAGGCCCGTCTCACGGTGATTCGTGAGCGGAACCCTCCTTACCTCACTTGTGCTTACCTGGCCACAATTGGCAGTGAAGAGGCGATTCGAGGGTTATCCTGCAACTTGTCACTTGGAAGTCTAGGAGCAGTCTAGTTGGACTTTGAAGACCCTAGCTCTAGGTGTTGTTTGTGCATATTATGATTGTGCTTGTACTTTTGTAAAGTTTAGTCCCATAATTCCGTATTCTTTCAAAAATTAAACAAACAATTTTTAAAACTCCAAAAACAAACATTTTTTTTAAAAATATAAAAAAATAAAAAAATAAAAAAATAAAAAATATATCTTCCCTCCCTCCCTACCTTTTCACTCTTCTAACATGGGTACCCCACCTCGCAAAACTCTTGCCGAACTTTGGTACCCACAACCAGACATTTCTTCTTACGGTTCTTGCTTTGGCCGAAACTCGAACGATCCCTCCATGCCTAAAATTTCTTTGAAAGATCGGATAGACGCGTCTAGGACAAACAATTGGACTCCGCAAGCCACTTCGTATCAACCGTTCCAAACACTCACCCCTTCTTACGTTGATACCCCTTTTGAGAGTCCGGTTGTGACTCCGAAACCCATGTCTATTGCTGAACGTATTGAACAATCTCATAGCCGATCTTTTACTCCTTTCAACACTTCCAGTTCTTGGGATCAACAATTCCATTCATCATCTTATCCAAATGTTGATCCTACTCCTGTCCAACCATTCAATTCCTCTCCATCCTACCCAACTGTTGCAACTTCCCTAGACATTGCTTCTACACAGCCATTTGGGAGTTTCCAGTATCCAAACAACTTTAAATCTTTTACTAAAATCCCTTCACAACCCATGTCTAGTCTGGAACAATCGTTAAAAGACTTTCGGGTTGCGTCGTACCAACAGATGATGGATTTGAATGCGTCCATGACCGCCCTCATACTATCTAGTGATCTGGTAGCTAGTTTCCAACTAGCTCCACATTTTCCAATGTATGATGAGGTGGTAGGACATGTTGAGAATTTGAGTGGTGAAAGTGAGCTGTACACCCTTCCAAATCAAACCTATCATTGCAAATTGAATCTCACCACTCCAGTTTTGAATGTCTATCAAATATCCCAAATGATTTACCAATTGAAGATAGAATGTTTAATGAGTTGTGCGACTTTGTAGTGTTTGATTTACCGGATTGTGAAGGGTCCTTTTTGAGTGAAACTAATCCCAAACCTTTTGACCTCTACACCTCCATCTTAGAACCTGAATTTATTAATATCCATGCTTTTGATGAGGTGTCTGAGAATATTGATTTTCACTTGATTGAGGATATTGACGCCGGGAATATTTTGGATGATGAACCCATAACTTTGGATGAGTATGTCTCTCAAATTCATCATTTACTTTCACTTCCGTATGGACATCATCCCGAGTTATTAACTGTCTTTCCCGAACTCCATATGCGTCTTGATGTTGATGATGAATGCATGGATGAGCTGATCTTTGAGGATATTTTTTAGGATGAACCAGTTTTTCTTGATGAAGCGGATTTTCCAATTCATCCTATCCCTTTCATTGACTGTGTACACCCTCCTGAGCCTTTAACCAATACCCTTCCTCGATCACTTCCCTTCATCGTTTCAACCTTGTAAGAAACCGTATCACTTTCATTTCCAGTGTCTGTTTTACCAAGTTCGGCTTACCCATGGTTTCTCACGAATCTTGAGGGATTTGACCCAATTTCTTACTATATTGATAGATTAGTACAATCCATCTTTTCACATCGATCATTACAGATTGTACTAGTTTACTCAATCCATTTCCACCCTCAAGTTCGTATTCCACTTCTTTCTCCCTTCCGCCATTCTTCTCCTCCACCGAGACCGGATGCCGCTTCTATCCCCACACGGTCTCGCGTGTTTTTCATTTCTATTCTCTACACTCCATTCTTTCACCAACCACACCATTATAACGATAATATTTTTGAATGGTTGGTGTTAACTTTTGGCCTGTGTAAGGCCTTGTATAGCTTGATACTGTTCTCTCCCCCCTCCCAACTCTAAATTTCACCGCTTAAACAGTGGAAACACTGTTTCACTTAAGTTTGGGGGGCTCTTTTTGTATATATATTTTTGCTTTTTGTTTTGTATATATTTCTTTTAGGGAGCGCCGACAATTTTGAACCTCTTGGTGTAGCCTGACAGTGAGAGTACTGTCAAGTTTAAGTTTGGAGGTGTGCTTGGTAAGCTTTCTTCCTTCGCATTCATTTGTATATGTTGCATTTGCATACTTATAAAAACACATAAAAACTGAAAATTTTTACAAAAAGATAAAAACTTTGTCGTCAAGTTAGCTAATAGGGTAACTTAGATTTTTATTCCGAAAGTTTAGTTGATAGGTTAGGAATAACTAAATCGTAGGTTTAGAAATTGAAAACCCTAAAGATAACCCTCATTTTGTTTAAACCTTGGTAATTATACGTCCTTACAGTTTTTTTTATAGAAATAGATAATCTTGAGTTCAGTTCTTGAGTTAAGTCAAGATGAAGGGAAAGTATTGAAGCTTTACTAAAGGATAAGTCTGAAAAATAGTATCTATTCTTGAGTCCAAATTTAGAAAGTATATACCCTACAAACTGCACATACACGCACCTTAAAACTTGGGATAGTAGAGGATACATAGAAATACTCTTACCTGAAAGCCTAGTATGAAAGAAAAAATGGTATTTAAAGATAAACACCAAAGAGCATCATTGAAAAATATATCCGGTCTTGAAAAAGAAAAATATAGAAAAGAAAAATAAATAAATAAAGTCAAGACCTGAAAACCGCTGTTTACGTTTTAAGCTCACACATTCAGTAATCGGCTGTCAGTGCCTCAAGAAGCATTAAGATTCGCATGAAAGGTGTGCAGCAAATCCGTCCATCATTAATGAAAAGAAGTAGTATTAGGTATTAAGGTAAGGGTATTATAGCTTGAATTGAATTCTTAAGCGTAGGGGTGAAAATTTACACACACGTAGGGGTATACAATCAATATTTGGAGGAAAGATAGAAATAAAGAATAAGACTTATGTTTTCTGTAAAGTTGATAAAAATCCCTGATTGGAGACCGCACTTTAGAAGGAAAACTCAAGAGATACCAAGATCTTTCTAAACTGTAAAATGTATAGGATCTGGGGTTGAATAAATAGGAGGTGTGAAACATGAAGGTTGGATATTTCTAATTTAGGATGATAGAGTTTCTAACTTACATGCTAAACCGTAGGAGTAGAATCGATATTAACTTATGAAACTAGCTTGATGGGATTTTGTGGGTAGTATCCGCTGAAAACCCTCAGAAGACAACACTCCTCCTACTAGGGACACCTAAAGGTTTAACGGCTTGTTTCACAAGCTCGGTGCAATCGCGTTCCTTACGAAAGTGAGGTTAGGACTTTTGGTGAATAATTGGTTTTGCTCGGGACGAGCAAAAGTTAAGTTTGAGGGTATTTGTTCATACCAGAATATTGCATTTAATACCGCCCATTCTTATGCTCATTTGTTTATAGGCAGGTGCTTTTAATCCGCGTTTGCTACATATTTACAGGCTACAGGTTCCTAGTCTAAAATAACACAAATGATACAAAATCTCCACTGTTACGCCGAAATGCAGAACATCTGTTGCCAACAGATAAAAGTCGAGTTCCGGTCATCCGTATCCGTCTAGTGCCACGTACCAGTTCATGAGACAAGACAAATGATAGTGGTCATTTGTATCTCGGACAAGCACAGAGCATGAGAGGAGCAGCACAAGAATCAATGGGTGCGCGGAGCTCGAGGGAGATAAGGTCAAAAGAATTATTTTTGAAGTCATTTTGGACTGTTGCAGATCTGAAGAAATTGTGAAAGCAATTTGCAATTTGGAACATGTAGAACAACTGAAGAAAGAAATACAAGAAACCCCAGAAAAAACGACATGCCAATCCACCAAAGAGCCGCGGATCCGCGGCCTAAGTGGCGACTCGGCGGCGGATCCGCGGCCGAGTTGACTCAGCGGCAACTCGGATTTTGGGGTTAGTTTGATAACTTCATTTGGGCAGAGAATCTTGCCCTAGGGTTTCAGCACGCAGCCTATAAATAGCCCAGTTTTGTGCCAAGCCAAGGATGCTTCTTTTTAGTGAGAATTAGTGTAGTGTTAGTTCTTCTTCTTCTTCATGTATTCTTCCATTAAAATGTAGTGAGAGTATTGAGTGGATGATGAAATGAAGATGAGGTTTTTTTTTATTTAACTTGTATTTTTTAATTCTTGTGTTGTTATTTTAATTCTAGTGTAATTTTATTTCTTGTTGTTAATTAGTTGTTGTTATTTCTTGCTCTTTTCTTTTCTTCTTTTCCGTATTATTTCAAGCGATGATATTTCGACGGAGTTCCTTGCTTAGGTGAGGACCCAAGAGTTAGCTTGTAAAACCGAATTTTTTTTCCTTTTTCTTCTTTTCTTCCTTCTTGTTTTATTTTCTTTTCTTTTATAATGTGCGAATAATTCCACACTTGTTAAGGCTAAGGAAGGTGGTATAAGGGATGGAAAAATCCCTTGTGCTTCTCTTCGCCAAACATCTTGAAACGAACCCCGACCAAACAAACGCAACCCCCTCACTTAGGCGCGCTATACGTGACATGTAGCCGCGACCTATGTCGAGAGGTCCTTTAAGCGCACTACAACGTGACATGTAGTTGTGACTTAATTGAATACATGGTTGCGGGTGTTTAGCCGAGGGTTGGGATAAACGTATTTAGCGGACGGACAAGAGGCACTAGGAATGGATTTAGCGTTGGAAAGCTTGCTTAAACTCGCAAATCCCATTCCTGTGTCCTCCTAATCCCCGCTCCTTTCGATTATCCTAACATCGTTTTAAGAATGGCAAAAGACAAGCACAAGATTAATCCTAACTCTACTAACCGACCTTAACCTTAACAAGTTTATTTGAATATAAAATAAAAACACTTAGGATAGAATTGAACACAAATATACAATTCTTCATTGACTCGTCTAAAACACGAACGGACATAAAACCATCTCCCTACGGATCGACCCGTACTCAACCGACTAGCTACAAAGCGACACCGTCCTTGATCGCGGTTAACTTTAGAATTTTGAATACGCGACATGCCAAAAGCATGCGATCAGCCATCTGAATATTCCTTAGCCAATCTTTATAGTTTGGTCCCATTAATAAATTTTTATCTAGTAGTAACATAAGCCCGGTCATTTTGGTCACTGCAATTAGGATAGAGAGAAGAAACACTCAGTATGATACTCTTGCAAGTTTAGATTGGTTATTAGTTTATCTAAATAGGATGGCTCCCACTGTTTCCTCAAATCCTCCTTCAAATCATAAAAGAAGAATCAGTCGGGATTAATCGCACCCTACAATTTTTGCTTAGCCTTTCAGTCAGGCTAGTGTCGGTACTTCGAGGGAGGTTTTACAACGCTTTCACAAAGTTTCTTAATTAAATAACCTCTTTTCTCTGGAGGTGTAGCCTCGTTAACACTGTTCTAGACACCTACTTGGTTTATAGCATTGATTGCAAAGTAAAAAACTCTTCCGAGGAGTAATAAAACTCACGGTGGGATCAGGATCCAACCATCATTGTACGACAACTTTGAAGGAATCCTACCAAAATTATCAACTCCAGATGATATGCAAAACCAGCAAGTTTCCTTTTCCTTTAAAACTCCCGATGTGGATTTTTGCCCCAAGCACTTATGACCTTGACGAAGACCAAAATATCATAAGACGCAAGTCAAGTTCTACCCGTCATTGTCCAGATTAATCAGAACCCATTCGTACAAACCTTTGACGAAGGCCAAGATAGCTGTACGCCTGTCCCAGATTAACGCATCTATCTATACTACAGATGAATACCCGGTATCTACCAATCACTATGCCTTGGCAAAAGTCAAAATACATAGCTTGAATACTACTGAATACCCATCTGAAATGACGGAGGGCTACGGCTGGTTTTGGCGAAAACCGTGAACGTAATGAACTTGATATAGTCGAAGGAACCATGATAGTTTTTAAAAGGAGTGGTTTAGGCTCCACATTTAAAAGTTATTTTTAAAGAAAACTGAGTGGTTTTGAAATTGTTCCAACGATTTAACTTTGGTTTGTTTTCTTTGCATTAAACATTATTAATAATGTCTCATCAATTAACCCTATCATTACACAAAGAAACGAAAATAGAACGTACGCTTATGCCATCCGCATTCACCATGGGGCCCCGTCATGCACCGTTAAGTTACTTAACTAACGGCAGGGCTAACGCGGGTGCAAAACATAAGCAATATTTATTATATATAATCTATATATATAGCCATTCGTCTCACGCAATAATAGCCATTCCAGATCACAGATCACAGCACAAGTAACACAGATGAATATATTGGATATACTAGAATTTCCGTATTTCGTTTTAGTCTAGAATGAAAAGCGGATTCCATGGTCATGATGAATAAACAAACCCTCACCATAGACTCCTACGAGTGCGGCAAACTATCCGCTAAATCCTCGAAGTGAAGCAACCTCCCTCAATGAGATAAGTAGGCCACTCGACACTTCAAGAACCCGATAGTTTGTGCACCCCACTTTGGGTCTATCTTAGGTGCAAGAAAAAGTAAATAAAATAATACAACGGTGGCTACAATCTCAACCCAGATGTGTCCCGAAAAAGAATATTACATCACATTACAAATTACATGAATGAAAGAAAAGAACACTCTTCTCACATCCCCGGCTATTCAATCACGACGATCTAATACTTCATATCCACAAACCGCAAACATAAGATACTAGATATTTGCAACCCCCACTAATCAACATATAGCAATTAGTTGACGTTTCGAAACACATATACAAATTTAAAGCGAATAAACGATGTTAAAATTTCAATTTAGAAACACTCCGTATTACCCAAGCACAAAGATAAATCTGTGCAAAATTAAACAATACCATAAATCCTAAATCCAAGAGTACAAAACACCACAAGAAACACGAGACCATCTTCCACAGTAGAACCGGCCATGGCGGGAAAAATGCCATTTATGGCGGTTTTAGTTTGGACTGAGTGGCTCGTTTTTCTCAGGTGTTCTGGTTACTTTATGAGGAGCTTTCTGCACTTGTTTAAAAAAAATTTAGAAGCTCTTTTAAAATTGACAGAAACTTGGATATAGGTTTTATCGTTTCGGAGTTGTTTCGGTTTCAAAACTCTAATTTTTTTCTATTCAGTTAGTTAAGTGTTTGGGTAGGCTTTGATACCAGTGTACGTATATATGTGCTCCTTGCCGTGTCAACTACGGCTATGCGAAATCAAAAACTTTAAAATCTTGAGCACATAATACTAAATCCCCAGGATACAAGCCCAAATATTAAACTAAACAAACCCTAACTAGAGTTTTAACTACTCTGTTGAAATTACAACCTTTGTAGACAGTCCTTCGGGTCTTGAAAGTTGACTCCTCAATCTCCTTGGGATGATGGAACAAGCTCTCGAAGTTGGTCTTCCGTGTCAAAGATGATCCATCCGAGAATACCGATTCAAGCGATAGCTTCGTCCGAAGCAACTAAAAATTAAGTCTTGCTAAAACAAGATGCTTAGAGTGATATAGTTTGTGAAACTTAATGCTCTCTTTTAATCCTCAAAGATCAAGAGAAGAAAATGAGGAAGACGAGGAAGAGGTGGCAACTAGAGAATTTTCCTCAGGTGTAAAATATCAACGATTCTAATGAAAAATATCTCACTCTCTCTCTTATCCCTTCATACCTCAAACAAAAGAGTGGGTGGGCTTGGTGACTCACCAGGGTGAGTCATAAGCCCACACACTTCCATGTTTAATGATGAAGAAAAGAGAGAGAGAGAGAGAGTAGCCACCTCACCATGATATAGATACACATACAAATACTAGTATGTGTATAATCAAGTATACCAAAACCCGTATTTATAATAAATACGTATACCGTATTTTTACCAAAATACGAATACTGTATTTGTACCGAAAAAACAAAATACGTGTATTCATATTTAGAAAGAAATACATGTATTTGTATCAAAGCAGAAATACCCGTATTTATACAAATATACGTATTCGTATATGTAGGGTGTTTTTCGTCACCCCGTTGAGATGGGAATAAGCACGCGCTTGTCAGGCGTACTACAGATTCCCCCTATCTAGGATAGGCGGGGGTTTATTGAATGTGGGGATCCAAATCTCCGGCAGCCGCGGACTAAGCTGTCGTTAATTACCTCTCGCCTTTGGAGCGAGAGAACCTCCGATTGACGGGTCAAACAGGTCATGCGAACTCAATTTGCAGTGTTGTGTATGTTTTGAAAGGGTTTTGGATATATCGGGGGCCCCGCAGAGTTTTACGGGGTTCCCTCTACCCGGATAGCGGGCTGGGGGTCAAGAGGGCTAGCAGCCCCCTTGTGGGGTGAGGGGCAGTGCCCCGAAATTTTTTCCTAACGGGGGACGTGTTTTGAAGTGGAGTGCATAAAAAAATGGGTGGAGCTTCTTAAAGACGCGTGAGCACTTAGCACCGACGCGTGAGCACTTAGCACCCGCTGGTCACGTGCGCAGCACGTGGGCGTATGGTGCCCACGGGTCACGTGCCTGACGCGTGAGCACTTAGCACCCGCTGGTCACGTGCGCAGCACGTGGGCGTTGGGCACCAGCGGGTCACATGCGCAGCACGCGACCGCGAGGCGCTCGCAGGTCACGTGCGTTGCACACGACCACTGGGCGCTGAGCGGGTCGCGTGGGGCGCACGTGGGTGCTATAGTGCCCGCGGGTCACGTGCGCTGCACGCGATCGCGGGGCGTGCGCACACGTGGGCGCTTTAGTGCCCGCGGGTCACGTGCGCTGCACACGACCATTAGGCGCTTTAGCGTACGCGGGTCACGTGCTCGGCACGTGATCGCTGGGCACCCAAGGGCCACGTGCACGGCACGCGACCGCTGAGCGCCCGCGAGTCACGTGTGCGGCACGCGACCATGGGGAACACCAACACAAAAGGGCTTAGCCCCTAGGTTGGGGAGTTGAACTCTCAAGAGGTTTTGGAGTTGAACTCCTAACAGAAATTTAATTTATGGAGTTAAACTCTAACAGATCTAGAAAGGAGTTAAACTCCTATGAATTTTTGGCTCTTCTTTTAAGTCTTGGATCCTCCCAACGTGGGATTTTTGGAGACGGGTCTCCTTCTTCTTCCTCTCTGTTGGCCGGATCTTCGAGGAAAAGGGGAGTGAGATTCAAAATCTCCCCTTTCAGAGATTTGATGGGAGATCTAAGCTCCCCTTTGTGGGTTTTGTGGTGAAAAACTACTTCTTTTTGAGAAAGGAATAGTTAAACTCTTGATTTAATTCAAAAAGAGGAAGAAGGCTTTAGACCCTTGAGAAAGAGGAAAGAGGCACACAAACCCTAATTTTTGAGAGAATGAAAAGTTCTTTTTTATTTCATTATCATGTTGCCTTATATAGGCTTACACATTTACACATAGCCCCTTGGGCTTTATAAAATGGCATTTTGCCCATCCCATGCCTCACGTGCTCATTTCTTTTGCACATGAGCCATGGACTTTACAAAAATTTGGCTTTATGCCCATTCCTGCATAAAAAAAATACATTAAAATTATTTATTACATGATTTATTATTTCGGCATGGGGAAGGCCGGCCGCGGGGCTTGACTTGGGCATGGGCCCACTTACTTGGGCTTGGGCCCGCTTACTTGGGGTTGACCCGGTCAACCGGGGTGCCAATTTTAACCACAACAGTATAAATACCGTATTCGTTTTAAACTACAAATACGCAAAAGAGAGCAATATAATACTAGCATCAAAACTGGCCGTCTTTCAGACCTGCTAGTACTACTAAACCGTCCGATTAAAACACGTGCATAAATACACGTGTTCAATCGAACATCCCTGCGTAAAACCATACGCAAACTACACCGTTTCTCCTGAACCGGGAAACCCTCTGTGTGGGACTCTAAAGACTCGACAATATGCTGGCAGTGGGTTTAACCACAAGCACGTCAGTGGCACTAGCTGTATGTAACGGCTACCCAGGTATCTGTCGAAGGGAATATCGACACGATAACTCGTCCGAAAACCCTACTAAGCCTATAGGTGGCATTCTCCGTACAGTCCGGTCTGTTCGTCTAAGAGTATCGCATATCGGGCCTAGGGGATGGTAAACGTCAGACCCCTAATAGTGCAATAAGTAGTGTCGGTGTGGAACCAAATACACCCTGAGAAACTACTGGTGTACTTACCAGTAAATCTCACTTGTCCCGGCCAAGGACTTTGTGTATTGGCTAACCATACACAGTGCGATATCAACTCCTAATACTAGGAGAGACGAATCCCTTTTATCCCCTACTACTTCCAAGTACTTCGGGACTGCACCCAACTACTACCTGTTTGCACGACTCGTTTGAGCCGTGGTAGGGTAGTAATCTAAGTATAGTGGGAACACACTCGAGACGAATAGTGACGTTAAGTCAACGGACTAACCTGTACTTATGTTACCGGGGAACTGCTAACCGACGATAGGTATAATACCAATCAGCAGTTTCCAGAGAGTCCGTCCAGTGTAACTCATAACCCAATGAGTACCTGTATACTATCTTTGGTACCGTATACCAATGGCTGCGGGACATGCCACCTTTCCTAACGGGGATAAGAAGCGTATACACTAGTCTACTCTGCAGTATCGACGCCCAGTCTGGATAATTCTACGATTAGGAACAAGTTTAAGGATGTGCTTATAGACTACCCAGCTCCCACTAGTGTGGCTGCCACAACGCCGATAGTCAAGCAAAGTTTCTAAGGGCTCTAACAACATGTATTAGCGATACATTAAAAGAAATATATACACATGTTAAGATAGAATCAAACCAGATCGCATATTATCATATTGAGCAAGACTGTTATTATATCTGTGTATGTCCCAAACTTCCAAAATATAATATACAATCCAGTACTATACAATAATAGCCTCTAGGGCATATATCACTAACACACATAAACCCCCACATTTTAAAATGATACAAAACACCCATATACTTTTCTAAACCGTTAAAACCCCCAACGGTGTTAGTATAGAAGGATGAAAATACAAATTAACCCTAAGGATATTTAGGTGGAAAATAAAACTTAGTTTTCATATATTTTACTGTTTTGTTTTGATATGTTTCATTCTCTTTTCTCAAGTTGACCACAGTTTATTTTCTTTTTCTCCACCTTACTTCTGTTCTTCTTCTTCTCTCTTTCAATTTCTTTAACCCTAATTCTTTTTACTACATATGAAATCAACAATTCTTTTTGCACTAGCGTATAAAAGAAAAGAAGAAATTATTTATATTTTGAAGAAAAGAAAATAAAAAAAAGAAAGAAAGAAGAAGATGAACATATGAAAGGTCTAACAAAACATAGAGAAAAATCGAACAAATTAAATTGTGAAGAAAAGAAATGAAAGACATCAGAAAAGAATAATAGTAAAAGTTATGGTGAAAAAAATTAAATAGATTTTTATTTTCTTCCCAAGATATTTCAATGGCTAATTTGTTTTTTCATCATTCTCTACCAACACCTTTAGAGGTTTTAATAGTTTAGAAAAATACGGGAAGGGATTTTGTATCATTTTTAAACGCGGGGGAAGGGGGGAGGGGGGGAGGAGAGTTATGTGGTACATGCTCAAAATATTAGGGGGTTAATGAAATTCAGTCAAAATTTTATTGTGTTATGATTGGTATCACATTAATTTTTTTAAAATGCGGCATCATGAGTTAACATTTATCTGGATTTAGCCATTCAAAATATTGAATAGAAATATCAAATTTAGGATATCAAAACATGCTACTCATATTTAATGGCACAATCAATGGAGTGAGATTTTATGTTCTTCATACATACGCGCATCGCACGTGCAGGCTAGTAACCACAAAACTTGAGGGCTGTTTGATTTAAATTTAAAGGTCCAACGCAGTCTCAAGAGCGCCACATCAGCAGCAAAAAGATAAATGTTGATTTTCCTTCACAAGTATTTAATAATAGATATAATCATTAATTGAATCTGTTATAATCATCTTAACCGATCTTAAATAACTATTAGAATCATCGTGAAAACAAATTAACCACTCATGTAAGTTTTAATCTTCTTTAATTTTTTTAAATTTAAATTTAAAAAATCAAAGGCTCTGTTTGGATATTGAGTTGAGATAACTATGGTTTATTTTTAAGTTGAGATCGAGGTATGCAAACTGTGGTTTGCAAGCCCCAAACTTAAAAAATGAAGTTTATAAAATTTTGATCAGATTGAAGTTGAGATAACTACAGTTTTCTCAACATTTAGACCGGGATAACCGTAGTTAACTCAATTCCAAAATTATTGCCAATTAAGTCAAAGTTAGGATTTTGGAGTTGGTGTTGCTAACTTTTATGACACCGCAGTTTAAAAAACTTAACTCCATTTACGGCCTGAATATAATTTTTATTTGATCATGTGTATCGCACGTGCAATATATCAGTCAAAACGTAACCCATACACCAAAACCCTCTATTGCGTTTACCTCGTTTTACTTGTTGAGGAAGAGGAAAGTCTCTTTTGATGCGAGAGGGAAGCGAGAGAGAGATTTCAATCCTAGTTAGAGGGAGAGGGAGAGGGAGAGGGAGAGGGAGGTCTTTACTTAATGGAGTTGTGTTCAGAAGAGGCGATGAAGTACGCATGGGAAGGGGCGATCCCTCTCCAGATCCATCTCCACGACTCTGAGATCACCACTCTCCCTTCTCCTCCCCCTTTCATGGTAACTCTTTCTATTTTCAACCTACAACTTCCTTCTCTAATTTTAACCTAAGATTACTGTATGCTGTTATGATGTTGTGGGTGCTAAGAATTCCAAGTCGACCCTTTATAAAAATAAAAAAAATAATTTTGGAAACTAGGGTTTCCTATTTTTGGGACATTAATACTTGGGCTTTTCTTGTGATGACAAAAATGAAAATTGAACTTTTCTCTTTTGGGTGATACCAAGGATTCAGAAAGCATTGGTGCATATCGATTAAATGGCATGGGAATATATTTCATCTAAATTTAGTTTTCCATTGAGAAACTGCATTGAGTCATCGATCTTTGATTAAAGATATGATAGAGTGCAGAAACTTACGACAAGTCACTTGCTCGATGGAAAGCCATGCTTTCCCGTCACAAGGGTGCATCTCTGTATTGAGTGGAAAAATTGCAACCTGTTTATGTATGTTAAAAAAAATATTTATAACTGGCCATGTATTGCATTTGGCTCAATTTTAATTACACAGGTTATTCACTTCCCTAGCTTTATTCTAGGTATAGCTTTATATTGGTAGGATTCATACCGAAAAATTACGACGATATGCTTAGGGCTTGTTTGGTTTGGGGATTCATACCGAAAAATTACAACGATTTGCTTAGGGCTTGTTTGGTTTGGGGATTCATAAAAATGGATCCCCAAATCCTTACACTTGCAAATATATGGATTTAGTAATTTTTTGTTTGGTCTGTATCAAACTTAACATTTTGACTCAAAAAACCTACAATCCTTTGTTTGGGTGTACTAAATTGATATGGATTCCAAAACTTGGATTTGGAGGTAACATCAGAATGGTTAGAATATCTTTTGTTACCTCCAAATAAGAAAAATTCTTCCATTTCCAAGGTAATTAAAATGGTGAGAATAACAAATTTTTATTGCCTAAAAAACTTATGTGGCAAGATTTTCTCCATAATCCATGTTCTAATTTTGGATTTATGAATCCAAGTTTTGGTTTATGCGGCAACAAATCCAACCAAAACCAAATCCATCAAGCAAACAAGAAATTATCAACTCCATGTGGATTTGGCCGCCAAAATTCACAAATCCATCCCAAATCCCCCAACCAAACATGCCCTTATGGGATTTGACATTTTGAAGAATGGTCTTGGTTGCTCATGAATCTTGCCTGCCGACAACCTTTTACTTCTTAAATGCACAACAATGTGTGCATTTGAGCTCATATTCTTATGTAGTATTTTTTGGTAGTGTACGGAAAATTCCAGAGGCATAGACTGTTATAAAGCTTGTACAAGAAACATATAGCTGTTGGCATAATGATAATTTGAATATGTTGAAGTCCATTTTCCTTAGCAAAAGGTAATATGATATCAGTTATGCGCAGTGATGTCCATGTACTTGTTTAACCGTATCCTTGCATAGTTACATTTTTCACGTGAGCATATATAAATGCATACTACACTTGCAACCAATTTCATATCTATAAGGATTCTCTATATTTATCCATACGAAATGCACAATTTCGCCTGCATACACTTATAAAAATCCTAAAACACAAACTTTTTTTTTGCCAAACTAAAACACTAACTTAATGTGGTTAATTACTGCTTCCATCTTCGAAATTCGATGAGCATTAATTGTTATTTCAGGTTTTGGGTCCAAGGCTTGGTTATTTACCATTGTTGATACCTCTTATAAAGCCTCATTTCAACAGTTCACTTCCTCCTGGCGTCGACACTGTTTGGTTTGATTACAAAGGCCTGCCACTAAAATGGTATTCTGTTTCTTCTTGCTATAAATTATTTCTTCCTCCTTTTCTTATAAGTACTTTCAATAAATCTATAACCATGTAAATAAGTATAAAGAGTCTTCTATTGATAATAAAATGTGTAAAAACCGAAGACGCTTGAACTTTCAGTGCAAGAAGCAAAACTACCACTTCACATCTGATAAGAATGGTGGGAAACATTGCATGGAGGTATAAGAAATCAACATGCACTAAGAGAACTGAAAAAGAAGCTTCTTAATGGCATATGCTTGTAAGTAGAGTAACTTTGCCTTAGAATTGGCTTGTAAAAACATCTCAGACAAATAGATTAATTGCTATTGTACGGGTTGCACATATATAATGAACAATGTTCTTTGTAATCAGCAGACGACTTTAGTATTGCTGCAGGAAAAGTGTACTGTTTTAAGTTAGCAAATGGATTGAACCATTCCTGGAGTATGTATACAAACCCATAAAACATGTGAATATCAATAAAATTTTAAACATGCCAGGCTGTGTAGGGCCAGGGTCATGTGACCTGATTTTTGTCAAGCAAGACTAAGCTTTACTGTTCCATTATATCTCATTAATCTTTCTATTCACATTCTCCTAGCATCCCTACATTACGTACTTTTCCATCATATCTCTTTACAATGCTAATGTCTCAGGAGACCCCCTTTCACCCAACTCATCAGCACACAAAAGAGAAGAAGATAACACTCCCTTGCATTATCAAATTTTCCTTGTTGCTCCTTAGCATGAACTGGGAATTTAACCCCAATTTGATATTGTGGTCCATTGGTTTCCTTTTATTGTGACCCTGACCACCTACCCACCCAAAAAAAAAGAGTAGAGCTTAAGTCTGTCAATTTTTAAAAAAAGAGATCATAGAAATGAAAATTGAAACTTTAGATAACATTTGGAAATGTTTTTTTTACAACTCAAGCATTTATGCGATTTCTTCAGCATTCCACCGGTCTGCATCTGCATTGATCTTTTCGTCAGCTTACCTAATTACCAATGAATATGACCAAACTCATTTGAAGTGTCTTGTTTTCCGATCAGTCCTGGCCCCTATTGGCTATACTCCCTTTCCAGAAGCAGTATTAATGCACACCAGCATTGCAGAATCAAAATATCCCTTATAGACAAGGGAGACTTTGCATGGGAGGTTTGGTTGTGCTAGTGATAAGGGGTTAATTTAGGTGTCATTATAATTTCTGACTTCTTTAATCAAATATCAGTTTTTAAATTGCGGTTTACATAGGTTGGTGGTTTGCTGCATTTGTAGAGTTTTAAAACCTATATTCCGCCAAGTGAAGTGGATAATGAATTGAGGATGACACAACTCCTAATATAATTGTCGCTTTATACAGTACAGTTGTGCATGATCCCATGTATACTCCATTGGCTGGTGCTACATTGGTTAACTGAACATCTCCAGCAAGCCTCAGATGATTTCTATATATTCCCCCACTTGCAAATCCATGCACCACCTCTAAAAAACCTCATTCCTTAAACTCTGTGATAACCAATTAGAAGCTAACTCATTGTTCTACTTGGTGGCTTGCAGCAACAGATATCAACCCTTGGTTTAGGTTTTAAAACAAAAAGATTATTAAGAACTTGACGGGTTTTGTCTCAGCAATTATCTGAAACTGGCGACTATAATTAAATTACATTTACCTAAAGAGAATAATTCTAGTCAGGCTGTTTTCTGTATACAAGCTCAGCCTGTTCGTTATATTGTAACAATATCAATTTTGCGCAGTATGTTAGGGACCTGCTGATAACCATGTGACATTATACACACATTCTATAGGGTTCTATGGAGTTCCCAATCCCAAGTTCCATAGTTTGTCCATTATTAGGTGTTGCTCTCATTCCTCCCAACACCCCCTACACATCTATTATCTATACTTTACAAGAACACACCTGCACAAACCTTGTTTCTTATCTTCTCTTCCTTATTTTGTTATTATTGCTTCATTATTTAATACCATTATGTTAACCTTT
Organism: Agapanthus africanus; assembly: GCA_030015575.1. NCBI lineage: Eukaryota > Viridiplantae > Streptophyta > Magnoliopsida > Asparagales > Amaryllidaceae > Agapanthus > Agapanthus africanus. Next base: position 384,888,821 of record CM057345.1, on the reverse strand, counting down.
TTCTTATGTTTCTCTTACTCTTCTCTTCTGCCGTCTATTAAACAGCTGTGATTTCCTTTTGTGTTGTTTATTAATGCAAGGTTTTTGTACAACATATACCATCATGTGATGCATTTCTTGTTACTTTTGGCATAGCTCCATATCAGTGCCCTTTTTCCTTGTGATTATCTCAATTTCTTAATATAAAGCTTCTTTGAATTTCATATATGGTTACCACCCTGACATGAATCATTTGAGTTAGTACAAGTTCCTATGGGAGAAAATTATGGTCTAGCTAATGAATGGACTTGTAACCTTGTAGACTAGTTTGTCCGAAAAAATCCTAGCTTATCTGATGTTGTTGAAAGAATACTTTTGCTACTTTTCCTAGATTAAGAATGAGCTTAGGAGCTTTAGAGGGAAGCTGATAAAATTTGCGGTAGGAATTCCCTTCATCCCCAAGGCACTCTAGATGAGCCAAATAAGATGTATAACCGAGGTACGGTATTAAGAGCCAAATGAAATGCCTTGCAAAATATACATTGGACTGCTAAGAAACTCATGGTTTACAATTCCTTTGAACAATCTAATATTCTGTTGATAGGGTCATCCATGGAATTCTATGGTATATCTATGTTGACCCTATCTTAATCAGATTAGGTTTTCTGCTACTATTTTTAATGATAAATATTGCATAAGTTTTGTGTAATAATTTTGCTTCTCTATTTAGTTTTTTTCCCGCTTGATGTTACTTGTCGCTTTTTATTGATCCGCATATTGGATGATGAATCTTGTTTTACTTTTATGTGAAGTGCTGATGCAATTCTTATAGGTACATACCAACAGGAGTTCTCTTTGATCTTTTATGTGCAGAACCAGAAAGACCGTGGAATCTGACAGTATGTTATCATTTCTCCATTTTCTGTCGAAATATTTTAATAATATTGCATATCATCTAATTTTGTAGTGCTTTCAAATCTTTGATTACTATGATAAGTTGCATATCTGGTTTTGGACAGTTCAATGTTTAAGATTCATCTTTCATTCCCTAACCCTATGTATCGCTTGCTTTGCACCATTCTTCCTTTTATGAGTTTGCATTACCCTATTCTACTGTCTGCATGGCTGGTCTTCTAGGTTAGCCTTGCTATTTATCTAATAACTTTCATGTTTCCACTGTTGTTATAAACTTGTTTGTTAATTGTCCGCACATCTTCATGTCATCTCCCTTTAAGGTCATTATGGATCTATAGTTCTAGGATGAGAGCTCACTTGCTAGCTTGGCATAATTGTTCTCTGAATATCAGAAGACCGCAGTTCTCTCACGAAACTTCATGATTAAATTAATATAACTTACTGACATATCCTTAACATTACACCTGGTGCAGAGCTTTTGTAGATATTTGAAGCTTGGTTAAACTGTAACTTTTATTAGTAATTGTATTTGTTTAAGCACCTGCAGTGATGCTAAATACTTGTCAAGAATGGTTAGCATCTCATTGTTGCTTAGATGCTTGTTTTACTGATTTTATCGAAACTTATACATGGATCCCCAACTGCTTATTAATATTTTGAGCATAGTGTTTATGTATGTTCTATAGTATCTGAATAGCTGGAGTTATCTTTCAACCATCATCATCACTGAAGCCTTTCCCCATCATAATGGGTAATCTATGGGGCATGTCTCAAATTTCATGGATATACTCTATTAAAATTTTGACCAAGTTTTGACAGTTTTCTGTTAATATGGCATCGATCTTCTGATTTAGGGCCAATTGCCAAATTCTTCCCTGGTACTATGAGCAAGAGAGATGTCATGTGACTAAACCTACTAGGCTAGTGGGTAATCTAGGCCTTTGTGAGGAACAACTTTCAAATTCCCTTAGACCTGGAAAGAGATGAGAAAAAGAGGAAAACTGATACAATTTTTTTCTTTTTCCTTCTCAATAGGAAATCACATTTATTGGGGCTGAGAATAATCCCAATTGCCAATGGAATCTTCTATTCAATCGGAATTGTATTACTTTGATCATTCATGTCATGTATATATATAGAACACGGACAGCTGGTTTATCTGCTAATATCTCGTTCTAGCTAAATTTACTATATTCAAGCCAGTTTTGAATTGTGACCACTGGCACTAAGTCAGTTTTGGATTGTGACCACTGAATTTATAATCTGCACATTTTAATATCCATTTAACGATGCTTGCAGGTCCATTTTAGAGGATATCCTGGGGAACTTTTGACTCCTTGTGAGGGTGAAGACTATGTCAAATGGAGCTATATTAATTCACTAAAAGAGGTTTGCTTATTTGGACACATTTTTGCTGAGAAGCTTGTATTTTTGATAACTTGGTCCATCCATGGTTAAAAAATCCACACATCATATACTTCCTGTATTCATTTATTTGTGGTTTCCTTCAGTTTGAGTTGCTAGCCTCCTCGATGGTTTGTTTCTCTGGTTAATCAAACCAGCCTTAAAACCTCATCATAAGTAATATTACTATGCTATAAACAGCCATGAAAGTTCTTTAAGCTTTGCTTTAAACAATGTGCAGTTATGTAGGAAGGAAATTATCACATGATGCCATCTTGCATTCGGTAGTAAACTTTTTAAAGGATCCTTTAATTCAAAATTATGTAGAATAGAATTGCATATTCCTTACAAAGCATTTCTTTCTTTTCCATTTCTTCCTTGATGTTTATTTTTTCTTACATGTTATAACCTCACAATGTAAAAGTTTTTTCTTGCATGTAAACTATAACTTAGCTAAGTTACTATTCAACTCAAAATTTAAATGACAAGACTGGTTCTAGTGTTGTGTAATATTGTGCCTATATGTGCAGGCAGCCTACATTATCAATGGAAACTGTAAGAATGTCATGAACATGTCCCAGCCAGATCAATTTGAGCTGTGGCAGTCATTGGTAAAAGGTATATGTTTATTGTAGCTGCTAAATTTGAAATCTCTTTGTTATGTCATTACAATATGTTTGTTCATTATAGGCTTGTTCTAGTGTCTACTTCTAATATGGTAGTGTAATTTCATTTTCCTCGCACTCTATCTTGACATTAATTAAAGTTAGTACAATCTGTACCGTAAGAGTAGGCATTATTACAATAGCGCATTGTCACAAGGAATGAGGTCTCAATAGGGGAGGATCCTTTTAGGGGCCCAGGCTAGGCAGCTGCCCTTTTCAAACCAGTATTTAGGTGAAGGAGTCCATTAATATGTATTTTTGTGTGTAGTGCGTGTGCATGAAATTAAAGTTCACACTTTTGCATAGCATGAATGCGGCATATTGGTGGAAGTTGAGAGGCTGTGGGTTCAAAACCTATCCACTACACTAGTTTTTACATTTTCCGAAATGGAAGTTCTTGCATATTTTTCCTAAGTTCTTTTATATTTATATTTACCTCTTGAATTCTTTGTTTTTGTGTATACCCATCTTAAAAATTTTCAAATTGTTGTGAAAACCTCTTTTTCGTTGACATTTAAAAAAATTTGATATCCAAGTGTTTAAAATTTAAAATTTTCTTGATTATTAGGTAAAAAGAAAGCAAATGTTTTTTTAAGGATTTATGGCATTTTTAGCCCTTTGCTAAATATATGCCACTTTTTCCTTATCATCAAATTTTTTTATTGCTTTAAATAATTTAGCAATTTTTGTACTCTACTTCAATAGATTCTTTTCTCTCAACTTAATTAGGGTATCGGTTTATGAATAGTAGACGGATAAAAATATGGATTAAGTAAGCTAGATGCTATAGAACCGTTTTTTCATTATCATAGGAACTCAAATTTTGCAAATTTGAGAAATAATTTTATATTATAAACAAACTTTTGCTCTACCTGGAGAACGTCTTGGCTCTGCATTGGGTTGCAACATGTCAAAACCCACGCACTTTCCTAAAATTTGGATGTCGGAATTGTGTTGGCTAGAAAGTTTTCGCGTTTGATATCGAAAGTCGTGACATATTAGGAGATATTTTCTAAATGTCGGACTGTAAATTTTGTGCTCATTTAGATCTTAACAAGGTTGAGATTCTCTAAAATATTATATCATTTTGTAACTCCTTATAAGAAGTTGGATTTCTTAAATGATTTTTTCCTCACTAGTTCAGTAATAGAGCAGTCAGGTTTTAAGCTTTTGGTTCTAGGTTCGAAGTCTACTTGAGGAGATTAGCTGTTAAACACAACTAACCGAGTATGGAAAAATTAATTTTAAGTATTTATAATTGATAATTGCAATAAACTTTAATATTAAATGCTACTGCAAAACCACATCTTAAAAAGAAACTACATATATTTACATTGATTACTTAAAAGTTCAGTAGGGGGGAGTGTGTTATTAAAAGTTCAGCATAACACACCCACACCCACCCACCACCCACCCCACACAGAGAGAGAGAGAGTTGCAATAAACATTAATATTAAACGCTACTGCAAAACCACATCTTAAAAAGAAAATACATATATTTACATTGATTACTTGAAAGAAGTTTCATCGGGGGAGTGTGTTATTAAAAGTTCAACATCTCTCTCTCTCTCCCGGGGGGGGGGGGAGGCTAAATTCAATATCATAATCTTACCTTTGTTAAAGACGAAAAAGGAAGCTCGGATCTAGGGTTTGTCGATGATGAAAGGTTATGAGAAATATCGGGTCTGCTGCGTTTTCTTTTACTTAAATATTTGGGTTCAGTAATTGCGGGTTGGGTTAGAACGATACATTAAAACCCAAAAACCCAAAGTAAATTTAAATGAAAAGGTCATTATATTTTAAGCGATGTCAAATTTCCTACATATTGGCCGACAAGGCAACATATCAACAGACATTTCTCTAAAACAACAAAATGATATTTAGTTGATAAATCATATAGGCTTCTCTATTTCCAATATTTCGACCAATATCCAATATATATCACCGACATATATAGCGCACCACTTCACCCAATTGGGTTGTAGATTTATTCTGTATCGCTACTCTTAATTTGGACCTTTGTGGCTTGAGCTATGTGAAAGACCTCCAACAGAAACACTAATTTGTTAGGTTTTGTTAAGATTTAAAGAGTTAAGTTTGCTTGTGAAGAGAAGAGTTATCTTGATACATATTGTTAATCTACAACCATCACCTTAACCTATTGGGTAAAGTCGTCTTTGACATGGTATAAGGGCACTGGTTTGAAACAGGGTGTAGAAAGGTGGGGGCGGGGGATCTACTTCAGTGGGAAAATGCATGAAAACATACATTAATTTCTTTTAGTCTTGTTAATCCTTGAAGAGGGAGGGATATAATTAATAATATTACCACCATATGATACAAGCATTAGAAGACATTTCCTCCGTTTGGGTCTGCTCACATCTCTCTTTACTTTTTTTTTTTTTAAGTAAAATGCAAGACAAGATGTCCTACTCAATAAAATAAATTTAAATAAAGTAAAATAATTACAAGACAAATCAATCATGCATCGAGATAGCCAATTAGTGATTGAAACCATATCTTATGGTTTTTATTTGTGGAAGGAGAAAATATCATTGTTATCTTTCACACAAATTCAACCATACGATATAAGCCCTACACCTCGCAATAATCTCTCTTTGCTTTTGTTCAAATAAGTCTACACTTCTCAAGGTAGCTCTCATATGAATTCTGGTCATCAGTGCATATATGCTCTGTGTTGGCATCAGAGTACTCTAATGCGACTCATTTACTTGTTTTCTCCCTCTATTTACAAGTTTGAATTGACAAAATATTTAACATTCAGGCAACATGGATGGATACCTCCGAGTCTCTTCTAGGCTTAAACTTGGACCAGTTGGAGAGCTGTCTTCATCTGCAGGACAACCTCGGCAAGCTATTGGTGAAACCGATTCAGTTGGACCTAACAAATCATGTAATGTTTCTCGTTTCTCTTTAAATGCTTTCCAATATAAACGATCTTTGGTGCGAGTTCATCTGAAAATTTGATGCAGGATAATGAAAGAGCACGCTACACTTATATGCATTTAAGGATCTGAAAAGGAATGTGCAGAAATTTCCTTTTTGTCATGAGTAATATATGATACCGTAGCTACTCACATGCAACATATTTTCTTTAACAAGAATTATATGGATGTCTTGCTTCATTATTTTGGGCGGCTCATTGGAGTTATGCTTCAATGGCTTAAATCATGCCAATCAAACAGTCGGAATTAATTATAGAGAAAGCCTACATTTTTGTTGACTGCATCCAGTCAATGCTCGGCTACAATTGTTAAAATGAGTACTTCTTCTTCTCATCATAACTTTTGCACAATTTAATAAATTACCTTAAAATTAAAGAACATGAAATATGTTCTATTTTGCATTTGGTTATATTTGTCTTAGAGTTGAATATAATTCCATATAGCAAATATATCATCTTTTTCCCTTATTTTTAGACTCTTGAATAGTCTATGAGAATTTGAAGGATGCCAACTGGTCATTGAGGACTTTGACTGGTTGTTCTCTTGTCATAGTTTTTTGAACCAGAAATTCAAGACTTATTTGGAGAAGGTTGAAATTAGATCAATAGTCGGCCGTAAAACTTTGTCAGATATTTACTGGAGTTTTGCTTCATAGCCGACTCCATTTTGATGGGAAAAGGCGTAGATGATGATGACGACCACCTTAAAATAAAAGAACTTTGAACTAATATTCTTGCTATAACAATAGAACCATATGGAACCCCCCGCCACTCCCCAAAAAAAAGCGCGCGTCCACACCCACCCACCCACACACACACACACACACTATTACCATGTAAGAAGAAAGAAAAAAACGATTGGCTTAAGTTAATTGTAGGAAGCGTGAACTGAGAAAGCCTGTATGAGGATTTATACTCCAACCAGATTAGTTGTAGGCTGTTCACCATTAGACACTTCAGCATCTTGTCATAGTCCAACCAAGTGTAGTTGTTGCGATACCATGGTTTCACAAACATGCAAGGTTGCTCGCTGAGTCTTGCATTAGTTGCATATATGTTGAGAGCAAACTGTTCAATTTTTTTTTATATAGAAAGACTGTATAAATCTGCATTAGGGAAACATAAACCACGTAAGCAATTTAAGATCCTAAAAATGCTCTTTTCTCATCACTGAATCTTTTGTCAGGCAGAATACCTGTCCGGTTGTATGTAAGAAGCGTTGGCGAAGATATAGAAGATATAGAAGATGCAACTGCAATCGACAGTTGGGACAAAATCTTATACATAAATCGACCTGTTGAGATCCGTAAGGAAGAAGGTAGACCAAAGACCGCGCATTGACTCCTCTTTTTTGTAACAGAAAGTATAATCTTCCAGCATCTTGCTTACTCCATTTTTTTAATGCAGGCTACAATATAACATTAGAGAATGCCATGAAAAGACTACTACCAGAAATCTTCGAGGATGTACCCTCAAACGAAGACCATGATTTTATGAAAGAACAAGATAATGAAGCTGGTTTAGGATTGGGAGACACAGAAACCACAAACATTGTAAAAAAGGCCCGAGTCAAGCTCATCCGCATTCAAGGGATCAAACTAGACGCACAGATTCCCTTCTGTTGGGTGGTTAACAACTTGAAAAACCCCGAGTACTACCTTCACATTTGTGTATTTGTTGGATCATCATTTCCAATTAGAGCAAGATGACACAGAATGAAGCTGCTAATTCTTAAATTGTTTCTTTCCTCTCAACCAAAGGCCTCACACATGAATGCTGTACAGGAAATGCGCAAATGCACTTTGTAACGAAATATGTGGATGCATTGTGTGCCAGTGAAAACATTATTATTCAATTAACAGTTGCAGGAATTTGTCAACTACAAGTTCAGCTTAGTTATGAACACTGATTTCATCCCCTTGTGTTTATTATACCAAGTTGGTTGTCAACTGTTTATTAGATAATCATGAATTTGATAACAAGGGAGGTGTTCCTAAGCAAAAGTTTTTAATCGTGTTTCTGGACTAAAATAAATGCAAGGAACCTTGTGTTTCATTAAACAAAAATTTTCACGAAACATTTTCACGAAACGACCAAAGAATTCTGCGACTTTACAAAGGACAATCATAACATAGTAACAGAGCCTCAAACAAACTAAATGTATGCGTGTTTAAATAGTAACAGAGCCTCAAACAAACTAAATGTATGCGTGTTTAAATTACAACAACAAAAGCCAGAGATACACCGTGGTTCTTGAAAACTGCAGCTAAAAACATACAATTTTCTTCAACCTCACCTCCTGCCTGGAGGAAAAACCAATCTCTGAACTCTCAGAGCAAAAATAAATTAAACAAAACACAAGCAGTTAAAAATAGTTTCCGAATGTTCATCAGCTACAAGCACAATTGTACTCCTTGGCTCTCTTCTTCGCTGTTGTCAACCATCATTTGGTTCTCTTCTACGTTTCTATCCGCTGCACATCTTCTATATGGTACAAAACCCTTCGCGGGATTGTTCGAAGGTGCTTTCATACTTCTGAAATACGAATTCTCGCTCGGTCTAGCTGAATGCATTAGCACTATTGTCTCCAATACTCAGTTCAAAGCTTGATGCTACATTGCCTGAACTCTCTCTATTGATAGCTATTTGGTCTTGTTCCATACTCAAACTTTGAGTGTTAGTTAACTCTGGTAGCCCATTGCCAGTGCATCTGCAAGCCTCCATGGGAAGGAAAAAGATAGAACATTGGCATCGTGTTCATTGGCCACGAACTATTTGAAAGAGCCTGGGTCTCATCTACGTTTGCACAATGGCTTTCCATGTTAATATCAGAGAACAATGACTTCTGTGGTTCTGCGACCGCTATTGTTTTCCCAAATAACTTCAAGCATGTTGTTGGTGATTCCCCTGAAGAAGCTTCTTTACACGAGATTCTATCATCGCTTCCCAAATCTCGTTCCTGAAAACATTGACTAGTTAGCACAAGCATAATCATATTAAAGTAGGATAATTGCACGAACTCCACTTGTGGTTTACCCTGTGAAGTCCATATACCCAACAAGTGATTTATTATCAAAAAAACATCCCCTCTATTCATTGGCTAAAACCCTTGAAGTTCCCTCAAATTCAACTCGAAGCAGCGACAAAAAAAAAATTTCTAGAGTTAAATTAGTCGATTATTCAAGTTGTTTAGAGCTGTATTTGAGTGTTTAGTGGGGGGTTTTGGTAAGCATAGGGGGTATCTTAATGATGTATTTGAGGGGGTACAAGTGTCATATGTGATAAATTGGGGTTGGGTGGGGGGGGGGGGGTTTGCGCAGTTATCCAATAATAGCAATAAAATAACAAATATGTATTCTTCAAAGTTTGCATTACCCCATCAGATTTAAGCTCTGCCTCCACTGATGTAGTTGAGGATTGGCATCCATTCTCTTGATCAGTCAATGAAGTCACAACTGGATCCAATCTGACGGCAGATGAAACCGGGAGATGTACGGCTAGTCATGAAATCAGAATCACCTGATGAGCCAAAGGTATCAGATCCAACTCCCAATAGGACTGATGTTGGTGAGAAATTATCTTGTTCTTCGAGAGTTAGCTTCGGCGTCCACATATTATCTGTTCAGACATCGAGAGAATTGGTATCAGAGACCATTCTTGTTTCTTTGGAACCGGAACACTCGGTGAATTACCCAATTTACGAGGATATGGGAGGATCGGTTTCCTCTTAGGTTGAGGGGGAGGTATCTCTATAGTTTTCTCTTGGGCTGGCTCATCACCTGTTGACTCACGAACCACCAGCACCATTTAGATAATAGAATGAGGAACATTGTACTAATTCAAATTTCTCCCCAAAAGATACACACCACGCATTAATATAAGAGGCATAACCTCGATGACTGATTTTACTTACTTTAGATTAAGTAAGACCACCCATGAACATACTAAGGTAGAGAATTAATTATTGGAGAAAAGAGCATTACACCTTTGTGAAAAACTTTTAAGCATGGCTTCGAATCTGAACTGCAGTCTTTGTGCCTACATATTCTGATTTTGAACTCCATGTAAGACATAAGAACAAAATATATATAGTAAACGGGTCCTCGAGCATCCCTGCAGTGTGCAACCTGCGGTGGAGCATAAGTGATATCTTTGCATTGGACTATGCTTTTGCACTTAAGTCCTTCCATTTTTTGGATTGGGTCTTGCACTTATATGCAAAAGCACCATGCAAACCCGATAAATGCATGCCATATATTCTCTTGAAGGGTGCACCCTACACGGGCACTGTAGGCCCCTTTTACCCAATTATATATCCTACATAAATGACATTAATCTAGTTTTTCCAGATGAAATATACCTTCTATTTGGCGCCAGGCGAGACCGTAAAGCTTCAAAGCTTCGAGAAACTTGTTGTGCTATTCTTCGGTCCACCTCTCCCGCTGTTTTGTTATCGTGTAAGGTTTTCTTACCTGTATAAAAGGATGGTGATATTGAGATTACAAGGGAAACTATTATCTTTAATGGCCAAAGCAAGATTACTAAGTTGTAACAAGAGTTTATAGAGAAAGGACCATAACAGCATGCTCCAAAACCGAAGAGCCCAAAATTTTTCGTCGATTTTAGGCAGTTCTCAGATGATGTTTTGGCATCCAAACATGATGAATTACTATGCATCGCAGAAAAATTCCCAAATTGTGTTGATTCTCATGTTGGTTCATATAGCCTACCCCATATGCGCCCATATGCTTGGGATAAAAGACTCAGTTGTTGTTGTTGAATCTACAGACAAATCATACTTCATTCAGTTCAATTGATTGATCCTAAAACAGAACGTAAATATTTGCAATCCACTATGCAAACTTTGGAAAAAATAAATACAGGTGAACGACAATAAAATACCCTTAACTATCGCGGGTTTTCAGTAAAATAGTCTTTTTATTACAGTAAAATACCTTAAATTATAAGTGATGATGCTCTATGTTGGCGATCTTCCAGATCAGGACACGTGGCAGATGACGTGTCCCAGAACTCAGAAGAAAGGGCCCACAGGGGCCAACCAGGCCACCCCTGTACCCGACCTGCAAGCACAAGCTGGCTCATCTCAGAGCCCCCTGCAAATTGGCCTCCTCGGCCTCTCAGCTCGCCCCCGAGCTACCACAGGACCAAGATACCTCGGCTCCCCCGCTCGTTCCCGAGCTCTCCCGTCGAGGCCATCTTCCTTGGTCCCTCCGACCGACCAACTCCACTACTCACAGGCGTAACTGCCGCTCCGCAAATTTCGCCATATGCGGATTCTCCGCCGGCAACATCCCACGTTCCACGCCATCACGATCCCCATTAACGGGCGATCCGCTTATTACGCAGGCGTGACTTCGGGAGCGTAACTGCCGGCGAGATTCTCACGCCTGCTACTGCGTGCTGCCACCACTATATTAACCCCCATCACAGAGGGGTCAAGTAAGCTTTTTTCACCCCACTTAGCCTACTCTGCTCGGATTTTGTGCTAACTTGATCGTCGGAGGGTTCTCGGTGGTACCAAACCATCCCGGGATTTTCTTGCAGGTACTCGGGGCAAACTCCTCAAAACCACCAATCTCCTCAAAATCCATTGAGACCCACACATAACAGGAGATCATCTCCAAGATCCACCGGAAGATCGACGGAAGACAACATCTGACGGAAACCCGAAAAGGACCTCCATCAGTTGGCGCCGTCTGTGTGAATCTAAAACTCCATAAAAATAAAAGTTGGCCTTCCGATCTCCATCCACATGGCAAGCGATCATCCTGAAAATCCAAGCACCCGCCGTCGCCTCCCCCTCAACGGAGGCGCGGATGAACCTCCGCCGAATGTCATCAACCCCTCCGCCGGCCACCGCCTCGCAGACTCCAGCGGTCGCAGGTCCCTCGACCCATTCCATTCAACCTCGAGGTCCCATGTCGGAGAGCCTCACCTCGAACCTCATCGCACCCCTGTCCCTACCAAGGCGGTGGCGTTCAGCTCGCCTGCTTCCAGGCATGACCGGCACCCCTCCCTCGACGGGGTCGTGCCCACGAGGCCCGCCAAGGCAGCTCGAAGACAACTGTAACGATCGTGTTTTCTAATACCTAATAAAATATATTTTATTTAAATTTCTAGTATCAAATAATTATTTACGTGTTTCATTGATAGAAGAATATTTTTAAAATAATGTTAATAATTTTCAAAGCATTGAAATATGATTAAAGGAATTTTCTAAAATCTATTTATTGTTTTTATAGGATTAAAATTTTTTAATAAAATTTTATAATGCCTTACAATAATCTACATATTTTTATTATCAATTAAAATAATTAACTCGTAATTAAAAATATTTTAAAGGATAAACTAGATTTTAAATAATTATAATAACTAGCTAAAACCATAGATATAGGGTATATTATTTAGTTTTAACCCAAAATTATTCTTATACTAAAGATAACAATAAAATATATTTTATAAAATTTTTCCATAATTTTCCCGTATTTTAAACTATTTTTAACAAGTTTTTTAAAACCAAATTCAATTTTTAAAATATAAAACAGTTTAGTATTTAATAAAAAAAATTAATAAATATTAAATTAATCCCTTGATCCTGGAGTGTTGGATACAAGATCCAACGGCCTAGAATCGTTCGGCGGCGCCCACTTGGTGGGGACTACGCGAAACCGCGTGATCCCTCCCCACGCGGACGTGTGGCTCTTGGCGGCGGCTCGTGAGCCGTTGGATGCAGATCCAACGGCCACGAAGCACTGGCGGCGGCAATCATCAACTGATGATTCTGCAATCATTTGGCGGCGCGGACTTTGGGGAATTTTAACAGATTTTTTGCATTTTATGGTTAGTAAAAAAACCCTATAAATAGGCACTTCAAACACTGTTTTCTCACACCTCAGAACTCCAAAAATTCTGAAAAAAAATACCCACGCCTTTGTATCGACGACGCCGACGCTGCGGTTCCACCCAAGTATCGAGGAAAAATCTGAGCATGGAGCTATTGAGGATTTAGTACAAGCCTATGTTTTCAACCCATCGACATCCGACTCAAACAAAAGGTAGGATCTGCCTCTCTCCACTCCTCTGTCGCCTTCTTTCTCATAATGATCTTGCTTTCAGTTCCTAATACCTAATCTCATATTCAAATGATATTAAAAATATTCTTGCATGCCTATTTTAGTACCTTTTAAAGATAATAATATTAACCCATGTTTAAAATGGTTTCCTTAATCACTCCTATATGCAAAATATTGCACCCTCGTACTACATGAAATGTGATATGCTTAATGTTATAACCCACGGGGCATCACTTCACCCCTCACATACCCACACTTACCCATACTACCAAAATGATCTCGAAATAGGTTACTTCCATAAAATGCCCTCGTTTCATTAAAATGTTGTATTTGTTTAAAATATCCATATGAGATAAGATACTTGGAATAAATATTTTAGATACGATATATATATATATATATATATATATATATATATATATATATTACTTATACTTTTCCACCAACTACTGTAATTTTGTTAAATCCCTTTACCCTTTGAAAGGAGATAATACTAAATCTAAATAACGGCATATGGTTTTTCCAACTTAGCCACTTTCACTCGAAATGATGTTTTTATATTAATTCTTTTTAGAATATTAACTAAAGTTTAATGAGTTACTCTAATAATAGGGTAATATTTTACAAGAGTATCTCGTGGTTTATAGGCAATCATCCTTAAAAAGACACAAATCCTGTCATCCATGTGCAGCGGTTGCCAACACGAACGTATTTTCTAAAACGTTACCTTAAACTTAAAACACTATAATTTCATAAAATTATTATTTACAATAAAATACTTCAATCCATCTTAAAGAGAGATAATTTCATTTAAATATCTTGACCTTTACTAAAAGTCTATTTTCAACAAAGACCATAACCCTTATAAAAGATATTTTCCAAAAAAATATCTAAAATTTTATTAAAAGATAATTTTCAAATAAATACCATAACCTCTTATTAAAAGGATATTTTCTCAGTAAAATATTATGGGTTTTACAAAATGATAAATATTCCAACTATCATGATATTCTTATAAAATAAATAATAAATATAATTAAACACTATTATCTTTTATTAACTAAATGTTCTATAAGACAAAACGAAGTACATTACAAACTTTAAAAGATAACAAGATAAAATGAGCGGTTGTGGAAGGCCATATTAAATGAGATCATCTTCTTGATTATAAGTTTATGACATACATGACACATGATACGGTCAGGGTTAGAATATGCAGACCTAGGTATGGAATACTTATATATGAGGATCTCTGCAGGCAGGGTGAACAGTCTAATGTGTGGACGACTACTAACTCGTTATTCGGGCGAATACTAACCCTACTTGGGGTGAATGGTCCAATGTGTGGACAACTACTAACCCGATATTCGGGCGAATACTAACTCTATTTGAGGGCGAATGATCCAATATGTGGATGACATATAATGTGGAAATTCCATGCCTAGAGGTATACGCACTAACTCTAATTCGTCAAGACCTTTATACTGAACCACGGGGATGGGTAGTTTGATTAGGCAAGGAGATTCGGAACTCGGATTCCCCTACTACTCGATCATGATCCCGGAAAGTGAAACGGTACATTTCACTTTCCCAGTTGTTGTTCCGTGGCCATAACGGAATAATCGAGAGTATCCGGACCCTTGTTTAACAAACTAAAATGTTTACAATACCTATTAATACTCAACACTAAACTCACATCATGTGCTATACCCACCTGTTACCTTATCTACCTTTCTTTATGAGACACGAGTTATTCAGTATCTTGGATGTGGATATTTTACCAGTTTAGACTTGTTGTTTATTATGGAACTGAAGGGTGGAAATACCTGTGCACTTGAGTGATATTCACGCTAGACAAAACTCCATAGTAGTCATGGGGCACCTTCGGGGATGTTCACGCTACCGCATTGGTTGCTATCCCAGGCACGAGCGCCAGCTAGTCATGGGATACCTCAAGGATACGAGTATGTTCACCAGTCAATTCCATCCATACACACCTTGTTTAACCTGATCCAACTCTTAGACTGAATATCCGTTTGACTTGACTTGAACTTTTACTAAACATATACCTCACACAACCTACTCATATTCATATATATCTCTGTCAACATATCTAATTTGTATATAACCTCATACCTTTATACCCATGTACATCATATTCATTATATTTATACATACCTGTCTGTTTCTATACCTTTACTTCCTTATGAGGCAATCCTACCCGAGTATAACTCGCTGACGAACTTTTCTTTTCTTCCTCTATCTTTGGAATGTCCGTCAGATGAGAATGAGTATTATGGCGAGGATCAAGGTGTGGAGCCAACTAATGAAGATTATGCAGACTTGACGATGGAAAATTAGCTAGATTTAATTTTTGTTGTTGCCTACTTGTTTAGGGCTTTTGTTTCTCCTTTGATGTAATTAAACTACTTAGTTTATTTTACTCTTTCCTTTGGGATGGAATAAAGTTTGGTTAATGGAAATAAATGTCTTTCGCTTTTATTACTTTGATTTTGGTATGCATCCTGCATGTTAGATATTCATACGCTTAACGTAACTGTATTGAATAGACCACCTTCAATACAGTTAGGTTGCGGACTTTGCCACGTCATTCTTCACCTTCTTTTGGGAAGCGGGGCATAACAGGTTTTAGTGGTGGCCCATGCAGGTCCTTCTTGTGTACTAAAATGAGTCCGTTAACTGACTTATTATAATTGTGAATCTTATCCATTTATATCGATTTCATAATTTTCCTATGTCCCTTGTCCCTTCCTTGACATTCTGTACCCTGACCATGACCATCCTTTCTGGTCATGGCAAATCTTTCCGACAAGGATGATGTAAGTGCACGGCAGCGCCCCGGCCGTCAGAACGAGGCCAAAATGCGGAAACGAAACTTTTCTTTAACTTGTAAACCGACACTACCGCGCACTAAAAACCCGGATCGGGCCATTAACCTACTCCTAGCAAATACGAGAATGGATTAGAGAGATATACCGAGCGATCCGTGTCCTTCGGTCTTCTCGTCGTCGTCCCGATCTCCCCGCGGAATCTCCGGTCTTCATCTCCTCGTCGGAAGGGCACCACATCGCCGGGCTCTTTTACGGGCTCCCACCTCTGGACCGAGGTAACTCGGGCACGAAGTTGGCGAGCCGACGTGCCCAAGGATGCTGTAGGATAAGTGTAGAATGTTTTGTCTCTTGGGGTTTGAAGTTGCCATTTGATGGAGGTGGAATGAACTTTGAAATGAACTTGGGATTTTTGGTGTAAGCAAAGAATGAGATGAAGAATTTCCACACCAAAAATAATCTCTCCCATCCCCACAAGAATGTGGCCGGCCTTAATGAAGAGGAGGGAAAATATACAAGGGAGGTGAGTGTAGGAAAAGGAAATTGTGACCATAACCCAAAAGCAAGCCTCACATCATAATCCAAATCAATCCAATCTCAAATCCTTTCTCATTAATGCAAAGGAAGTGATTAAAAAGGAATCTAATAATGCTAAGAACCATCATGAACCCTCATATCACAATTAACCCCTTCTACATAACTAATTTGCACACTTGCAAATAACCCCCTCCATCGGAAAAATCCGGCCATAAAGGAACAAAGGAAAACTGGTCGAAACGGAATGCAAACTGGCAACTTCAAAAAACTGATCCCGTAATAAATTACAGGAAAACCCCACAACTGTATATACATACCCGCATTTGTATTCCAACCGAATACAAATGTAAAGAGACAAAATCTACACTGTACAATACTAGGATCCGGCTTAAACCAAAGTCCGCTAGTATTATCCGTCCGATCATGATCCGTGCAATACCGCACGTATCCGATCGAACCCTGCCATATCTCCATACAGCCTCTATAGCGTTTCGCCCGAAACTTGAGAAACTGTCTGTGGGGGACTCTAAATACTCGTCAATACTTTGGCTGTGGATTTGACCACTAGCACGTCAGATGTATTAGCCATATGTAACGGGCTACCAGGTATTGACCAAAAGAGACGTCGATGAGCGAACTCATCCTGACACCCTACTGAGCCTGTCAGTGACAATATCCATACAGTCCGGTCCGTTCGTCTATGAGCATCGCATGGCGGGCCTAGGGGGTTGGTAAAAGTCAGACCCCCAATAGCGGTACAAGTCGTGTCAGAGTGTAGCCCAGAACACCCTGAAATACTACTGGAATACCTACCAGTAAATCTCTTGTCTTGGCCAAGGACTTTGTGTAATGGGTCTCCTAGATACAGCACGACCTCACCCCAATACCGGGAGAGACGAACCCCTGAAGATCCGCTCACTGCCTCCATGTGGCTCGGGACTGTACCCAACTAAAACCTGTTTGCACGACTCCTTTGAGCGTGGTAGGGTAGTAATCAAAGTACAGTGGGAACTCACACGAGACAAATGACGATCTCAGGTCGATGAACTAACCTGTACACATATCACCAGGGAACTGCTATCTGACGTCTGGTATAAGACCAACTAGCATGTTCCCGGCGAGTCCTGTCCGGTGTACTCATAACCCAATGAGCACCTGTATACATCTTAGGTGAACCAACTGACACCAGTGGCTTGTGAGACCAGCCACCGCCCCTCGTCGGGGTCTCGACTGTATACACTAGTCTACTCTGGAGTATCGATGCCCTGTCTCGAAACTCCCACGACTAGGGACCTTTTAAGGATGTGCTTATAGACCCCAGCTCCCACGTATATGATCGCCCTCATACTGCTGGCAGTCAAGCAAGAATCATAGTGGCTCTATCAACATGTAATAGTGATCAGTAATGTCACCTAAAGCAGTACACGATGATAAAGATAAACCAGATAGCATACTATCAACTTGAGTAAGACTGTCCTACCGGCATAGATCCTCCCTCAATCATTGCAATCACGTGCCTGTGATCCAATAATTGACTCTGAGGGCACTATATCCAACAATCTCCCACTTGCACTCAAGTCTAATTATTACGATGTCGCATACTCACAGCCCGTGTGATACCGAACACCCAACTACTCTACTAATCAGTCTCACAAAGCTCGTTTGCGAAACTACTGCGTTCGAGGAATAGCTTCAGTGAGTGGATCCGCTCTGATGTTTCTTTATATGTCTCTCTTTATCTCAAGTTCGTGGAGAAATCCATCTCCCGAAATGAGCAATACCTGTCTTAGAATATGTCTGGATATCTGATGGGACCTAGTTCATAAATGAACTCCAAATCCAAACTTCTTAGACTGTATCGTCAACTGAACTTAATCAGCATCCTGCGCCATGCCTCCCTCAGTATCCGCCTGGACCACCTGTCCAGATACTGCCCCTCGTCAGAGGGAAAACTATAACTCTGACAGTCACTCTGTCATCCAGGTCACCTTGGAAGCCTGGAATGATAACTGTCTCCCGAATGAGGCTGACGTTATCATATCCCTAGAACATCAACTTATGTTCTAAAACTGCTCCCGAATGTTTCTCCAGGATTGGATCAATATCAACTTATTGCATCCCTTGCAAAATAACATCTGGTGTGGTACTTGACATCTCATGATTGACTCAATTGCTTAAGCAAGTGATCTGCCAATCATGCACATCCTTCTCCCCTTTAGTCTATAAGACACCTTTAGAGAGGGTGACTCCATCACCTGCAGGTACACTACCGTGCCAGGAGTCGTCCATTCTAAATACTTATAGAATGCTGTCTAAGTACCCTGATTGGGAAAATTCCCAAATCTAGATCTAAAACCATAGATCTAGTAACCAGAATGTCTGATATAATATCCAAGTCCTATGTGGAGAAACTACTGTGTGACAACCAAAGTATAACTGATCGTAGTACAGGAATTTCACTTCCTACTCTGTGTGTGTCATCCTAATACCAGGACATCACACCCTACTACCTTCTTAACATATCCATCCCCTATTTTGATGAAGTCAAACCTATGACTGTCACATCAGAAATAGATGATATATATCAGCTATATCTGCTTTAGTCTATAAATAGACATAAGCCACTTGTCCACTATGCTTCCGCTGCTCCCACTGACTACGACAACGCTCTGGCAGAATCATATACACGTGCACTTCTAAAGCTTGTTTAGAACGACGCTATACTCATCCTTCTGCCGGGTCTCACAGTCTGGAACAACAGCAATGGCAACTCTGGGTAAACAAGAACCTCCCTGTCACCGTCCTTGAGGCTACCGAAGTACCTCTCAAGTGCCTGAGGTTACCCACCATATCTGCGGAGTGGCCAATGGAATGTCAAGCCATATTGAATCTTTAGGTTCTTATCAAATCTTCAGTAATCGTTTGCGGTTCTGGAATCACTTCCAGTTCTACCATACTCCCACTACCGTTTTCTGAAAAAATCCATTTTTATTAAAACTGTGGCGAGTCAAGAACAATATCACTATTGATCTTCCAGATGGTAGAAAGTCAACCCTCGTCATAGCCTGGGTCAACCCACAAACAGCCATTACAGAAATGTGCCTTGAGTTATCCAGAGTCTGGTTTTAAGCATAAGCCGGACAACTCCCCGTACCTTAACAATGTCAAGATATGAACTGTTCTATATCCAATACAGAAACAGAGGCACTGATTTAATTGAACCAGATTCAAATCATGCAGCTGTCTCCAGTGCATGTGATCTAAATGGAATGAGCCCGATCAGCATTGCTCAACTTAGGAGTGCTTCCAATTATAAGTAACCTGAAAGAGAAGCAAGTTCTCTTAATCATTACTACCAACTGAATACCATACACAAGTATCCATATCTTCGATCACCTTGAAGAATCCTGATACTTGCAACACCTAGTTCTCTACTTTATTCTTATACTTATAACTTCTCAAAATTCGGACCTTGCGTTTCTACGAAACACTTGTCTAAAAACTAGAGAAGTTATAAGTAAACAAAATATAGTACGAGGACCAACCCCTCTGTCCTATTGGACACTGGACAATACACAATACTCTGTATAAGTCTCCTGAGTCTAATAACTCATTCTTTGTGTGCCGTAGATTGAAAACTGTACTTATGGTTATGAAGAATTACACCGCTGTTTAATGCTCCTTACCTAACCATCCACTGATATAGGTAAATGTCATAGACATAATTTCAAAAAGGTATATCTCACTCTATAAAAATAGACGTACGGATATATCAATTTGAAATTGGTGCACAACGACGGATATTCAAAACCAAATATTTGTTGTCCGGCAAACAACCCAGGCGATTTCCTCAAATATCATCAATTACAATGAATTCCGATATAATGAGGATGATCACCTAATTCTCAATAACTTACTCCCACTCATCATCTGTAAAACCATACAGATGTGAGAATCATACCTGGTAAATACATACCCTGGAGCAAGTGTCTAATTAGGAAATCAGTTTTCTTTTAACAGTACACAGTGAAACTGAAACATTGAAATATTTCGATGGGGTATCCGGGTATTCCTAGTAATGCCTCTTCCATTATCCAGATTCACAACTGTAACCGTATATTTCTTTGCCATCTCTCCAAATCCCTTTATATGTCTTTAGTCATTACCTTCTGTACACCCTCTTAGGCTAAATGGTTTTCTTCCTTCCCTACCTTTCGGCACCAGCCTATGGTTTGGAACAAGACTATCCAATAAGCATAATGGGTGTACTGTCCTAATCCTAGGAGCACTCGCAATGCGAGAGAAGGTGAAGATAAAAGACAACCGAATAAACCTTATTCCTATTTCTCCCGAACCAGAATCCATCCTTGAACTGGAACAAGTTCCTTTCGAGTTCGTATATAACCATACGATGGAGTATCCAAATAATTGTGGATCTTCGTAGTAATACGGAGTGTCCTGGAGAAATACAAAGGTGAAGTGGGAGTGGTAATGAAATACTTGGTTTGGTCGTGAATAGCAGTCGCAGTTTACTTTGCCCTCTTACTAATCCCTTTATTTGTCTTTACATAATACCTTCTGTACACCATCATTAGGCTAATTGGTTTTCTTCATTCCCTACCGGTCGGTACCTGCCTATGGTTTGGAAGAAGACTATCCAATTTGCATAATAGGTGTACTATCTCCTAAACCAAGGAGTACTCGCAACCTGAGAGAAGGTAAAAGGAAAAGACAACTGAATAGTCTTATTCGTTTTCTCCAGAACCAGAAACCATCCTCGAATAAATTCCTTCGAGTTCGTATATAACCATACGATGGTTTTATCCAATGGAAGTGGACGTTCGTAGTAATACGGGGTATTCTGGAGAAAAAGGTAAAAGTAGGAGTGGCAATGAGGTATGCAACTCTGACAATCCAAAAACCAGTATTTTAAGAAGGTTCGGTCAATCTTGGTCACCGAGTCATAGTCTAGGGTCCGGTCATGGTCGCTGCCAAAGAGAGAGAGAAAAGAAACACTCAGCGTGCACTCTAACCTAGATCAGAATGGTTATCAATTTATCTAATCAGGAAACTTCCCACTGTACCGTCAAATTCTCCTCCAAACCTGAAAGAAGAATTAGTCGGGATCACCCGAGGAGTAAACCAACTCATCAGTGGGAATCGGGATCCAACTATCATCGCATGATAACGTGACGGAATCCGCTCACGTTATCACACTCCAGAAGGTATGCGCATATCTGACAAGTTTCAGTTTCTTTAGAAACTCCCGATGTGATTTTTGCCCCATGCTCTTATGACCTTGACTAAGGCCAACAAATTATAAGTCACATGTCAAGTTCTACCCGTCATTGTCCAGGTTAATTTGAACCTACCCGTACAAGCCCTTGACTAGGGCCAACAAGGCTGTACGACTGTCCCAAACCAACGCATCTATCTATGCAGCAGAAAGGTAACAAGCAACTACCATGCACTATGCCTTGACTAAGGCCAACAAACATAGCATGAATACTACGTGCTACCCGTCTGAAATGACGGAGGGCTACGAATGGTTTTTGGTGAAAAACCTTTAACGTAATGAACTTGATATCGTTGAAGGAACTGGATAGTTTTTATAAAAATATAGTGACGAAAACCTTTGCTAAAGAGGTCACTCCCGGTGAAGGGATTTCGGCTCTTTCCCCGTAGAATGAGGTGCAGGATATTCCAACTGAATACCATGATGCAAAGCAAAAGTAAACGACTATAGTGAAGTTATTGTCCTGACGCAAACTTCTGTCCAAGGGGTCACTCTCGGTGAAGGGATCTCGGCCCTTGCCTCGTCGACTGAGGTGCTGGATATTCATAACCGAATACCACTGTGCAAAACAAAAGAGAACGCCCTTGCAATAACAGCTTTTTGAAAAATTGTTCCAACAACATCAGAATAGGTTTGTTTAGCTTGCATTGATCTGAATCAACGCAGTCCCATCAATTGATCACACCAATAAAGAACGAAAATAATGATGTACGTATATGCCATCCGCATTCGCCACTGGGTCCCGTCATCACCCGTTAGGTTACTTAACTAACGACAGAGCGGGGACTGGACTAGCGCGGATGCAAAACATATACAACATCTACTAGTATATATATCAATATATAATATTCGCTCAAGCTGTGATAAAATGCAATATCACAGAAAAGTAATAAGCATCACAGAACAATACAGATATCTGGGATCCCCGGGTTTCATAGAGCCGCTACTGAAACCCGACGTTCCCCCGGTCGTGTGGATTGCCTGTGCAATGAAATCCTAGACCCCTACGGGCGCGGCAAGTTACCCGCCAAAACCTGAAGCGAGACAGCCCCCTTCAACAAAGTGAATGGACCACCCAGCACTTCACGGAATCCGGTAACTTGGGCACCCCTCCTTGGGTCAACCTATACCCTCTACGAGTGCGGCGAATAGCCCGCCAATTCTATAGTAAAGCCCCCTCCGTCTCAACGCCATGAGATACAGGCCCGTTGCCCTCTAGAACCCGGCTATCCGTGCACCCCCACCGTAGGGTAATCCTAGTACAGAAAGTAAAATATACATACAACGAGTACATCGACCTCAGCCCGGTCGTGCCCCAAAAGAATAATATACAAACAGGCAGTGACGGCAGTCCACATGTCGGACGCTCGCCCCACAATATCAAATGTACATAAATAACCAAACTGTACTAACATTGCATCCAGGCTATCCCCACGACAAATCCGCAACATCACAGCATAACACAGAACATCAACGTGAATGTCACATTCGCAAATCCGTCTAAAAGGGCTATAGCAGTTAGACAGGATTTACCGATCAAGTGACATTCACGGTCGCAGATATAATGTAAATACTGTGAACTAACATGTTTAAAATTTTCGATCGACTAAATTTCCCGAAGTGGGCCCCAAGCACAACTGTAGCACTCAAAATAATCTGGGCCCAAAAAGAATATACCAGAAACCCTATTTCCATGTCAGAAACCCACTGTAGAAATTTGGTGCAGTTTGGCCACAATTCGGCGGCGGATCCGCAGCCAAAACATGGTTTTGGCCGCTGATCCGCCGCTCTACAGTAACGTCAGCCGACCAAATTTTCACAGAATGCATAAAAAACCCTGCAAGTATTTTTACAATGTACCAAATAATTTTTAGAGCACTCTAAAAATTCGACAGAAACATGACATGGAAACTCGGTTTTTGGAAAATCCGTTCGATCGAACTTGTAAACACGTTAGAGCAAGCTAGACTAGGTTAATGCCGTGGCTCTGATACCATTGTAAGTGCACAGCAGCACCCCGGCCGTCAGAACGAGGCCAAAATGCGGAAACGAAACTTTTCTTTAACTTGTAAACCGGCACTACCGTGTACTAAAAACCCGGATCGGGCCATTAACCTACTCCTAGCAAATACGAGAATGGGTTAGAGAGATATACCGAGCGATCCGTGTCCTTCGGTCTTCTCATCGTCGTCCCGATCTCCCCGTGGAATCTCCGGTCTTCATCTCCTCGTCGGAAGGGCACCACATTGCCGGGCTCTTTTACGGGCTTCCACCTCTGGACCGAGGTAAGTAGGGCACGAAGTTGGCGAGCCGACGTGCCCAAGGATGCTGTAGGATAAGTTTAGAATGTTTTGTCTCTTGGGGTTTGAAGTTGCCATTTGATGGAGGTGGAATGAACTTTGAAATGAACTTGGGATTTTTGGTGTAAGCAAAGAATGAGATGAAGAATTTCCACACCAAAAATAATCTCTCCCATCCCCACAAGAATGTGGCCGGCCTTAATGAAGAGGAGGGAAAATATACAAGGGAGGTGGGTGTTGGAAAAGGAAATGGTGACCATAACCCAAAAGCAAGCCTCACATCATAATCCAAATCAATCCAATCTCAAATCCTTTCTCATTAATGCAAAGGAAGTGATTAAAAAGGAATCTAATAATGCTAAGAACTATCATGAACCCTCATATCACAATTAACCCCTTCCACATAACTAATTTGCACACTTGCAAATAACCCCCTCCATCGGAAAAATCCGGCCATAAAGGAACAAAGGAAAACTGGCCGAAACGGAATGCAAACTGGCAACTTCAAAAAACTGATCCCGTAATAAATTACAGGAAAACCCCGCAAATGTATATACATACCCGCATTTGTATTCCAACCGAATACAAATGCAAAGAGACAAAATCTACACTGTACAATACTAGGATCCGGCTTAAACCAAAGCTCGCTAGTATTATCCGTCCGATCATGATCCGTGCAATACCGCACGTATCCGATCGAACCCTGCCATATCTCCATATGGCCTCTACAGCGTTTCGCCCGAAACTTGAGAAACTGTCTGTGGGGGCCTCTAAAGACTCGTCAATACTTTGGCTGTGGATTTAACCACTAGCACGTCAGAGGTATTAGCCATACGTAACGGGCTACCAAGTATTGACCAAAAGGGACGTCGATGAGCGAACTCATCCTGACACCCTACTGAGCCTGTCAGTGACAATATCTGTACAGTCCGGTCCGTTCGTCTATGAGCATCGCATGGCGGGCCTAGGGGTTGGTAAAAGTCAGACTCCCAATAGCGGTACAAGTCGTGTCGGAGTGTAGCCCAGAACACCCTGAGATACTACTGGAATACCTACCAGTAAATCTCCTGCCTTGGCCAAGGACTTCGTGTAATGGCTCTCCTAGACACAGCGTGACCTCACTCCCAATACCGGAAGAGACGAACCCCTGAAGATCCGCTCACTGCCTCCATGTGGCTCGGGACTGTACCCAACTAAAACCTGTTTGCACGACTCCTTTGAGCGTGGTAGAGTAGTAATCAAAGTACAGTGGGAACTCACACGAGACAAATGACGATCTCAGGTCGATGAACTAACCTGTACACATGTCACCAGGGAACTGCTATCTGACGTCTGGTATAAGACCAACTAGCATGTTCCCGGCGAGTCCTGTCCGGTGTACTCATAACCCAATGAGCACCTGTATACATCTTAGGTGAACCAACTGACACCGGTGGCTTGTGAGACCGGCCACCGCCCCTCGTCGGGGTCTCGACTGTATACACTAGTCTACTCTGGAGTATCGATGCCCTGTCTCGAAACTCCCACGACTAGGGACCTTTTAAGGATGTGCTTATAGACTTCAGCTCCCACGTATATGATCGCCCTCATACTGCTGGCAGTCAAGCAAGAATCTTAGGGGCTCTATCAACGTGTAATAGTGATCAGTAATGTCACCTAAAGCAGTACACGATGATAAAGATAAACCAGATAGCATACTATCATCTTGAGTAAGATCGTCCTACCGGCATAGGTCCTCCCTCAATCATTGCAATCACGTGCCTGTGATCCAATAATTGACTCCGAGGGCACTATATCCAACAGATGACATGTCCGATATTACTTTTAAAGCTACATCTGGAGATTCAGAGGACGAAGTCGTAGACTCTCAGGCAGTTATTTCCGACAGCGACTCGGAAGACGAAGAAGTCAATGTTGCAACTCCGGAGCCTATGATGGCCAATGACTCCGAAGATGAAGAAGAAGATCCTATGGAAGAGGAGCATATAGAGGAGGGGCCAGAAAAAGAAGCTCCTGCGGCGGAAGAGAATCCTATGGAATATGATCCAGATAAGGAGGCTCCTGCGGCAGAGGAGAATCCTACAGAAAATGATTCTGATGGGGAGGCTCCTACAAAAGAAGAAGACCCTATAGAGGGGGAATCAGAGAGTGAGGCTCCTGCCGAGGATGAGTCGAAGGACGAAGCTTCGAATGAGGAGGAACTCGAGGCCGAAAAAACTCAGGCAGTTGTCCCCGTAAGGCACCGTGGGAATGGCCGTACTTTTCTTAGTGCGAGGGCCTATCGCAACTTGTTGAACTCCCATAATCGAGATCAATAAATCTTTTCCTTTTCTTTGGCCAAATAAAACGATGTAAGAATAGTAGGGGCATGTCCTTACTTTTCGGTTGTACTCTCATTATTGAAGTTGGATAATAAAATCTTAGTTTCGAGCAAAAATCTCTTGTGTCTCTTGCTCTTCTTCTTAGTTTTTCTCTTGCATTAATTGTTGTTCTTCCATGCAAGTTATTATCTTGTCTCACCCCTCAGCCTGTTTGTAACCTAACCTATTCTGATTCAAATCGTCGATGGCCGGACGACACCATAACTGCAACAGAAGGGGTTATGGAGTCAATGAAGCCGCTGCTCAGCAAGCGACTATACTACAAATGATGCAAGGACTACTGGAGCAACAGCAGCAGAAGACAACTGCCCTTCATCAGGAGCTGTGAGAAAGTAGGCAGCAGCAAGCAGAGATTTTAAGTAAGGCACTAACCCCAGTTTCTCAAGGTTCGGCGGGAGTGAAGCAGTTCAGATCACTCCACCCTAAGACTTTTTCGGGGAAGGAAACTCCTTTAGAAGCTGAAGAATGGCTCAAGGGAACAGTCAATGATCTCAGTGCCGCTCAAATTCCGAAGGACGCATGGGTGAACATTGCCAAACTACAACTTACGGATAATGCCAGAATCTGGTGGGAGACGGAGGAAAGTAGATTGAAGGAGCCCATCGACTGGGAAACGTTTAAACAGCGTTTTGATACCCAGTATTTTCTAGCCGTGGCACACCTAGAGATGGAAAGAGAGTTTATACAACTCCAACAAGGGAGCATGTAGGATAAGTTGGTGGACGAGTACGCTTCCGAGTTTGCAAGGTTAAGTCGGTTCGCGCATCATCTCGTGGCAACCCCAGAACTTTATGCTAAGAGTTTCCGACAAGGATTAGACCTGAAGACGCAGTCCTCCATGTCTTCTGCTACTCTTTCGTCTTATGATGGAATCTTAGAGACGGCGCGAAACTTTGAAGACCTTCAGCGACGCATAAGGAAGGATGGCCGTTTGTCCGGCATTAAGTGACCAGCCAATCAAATTCTTGGAGGAACATCTTCCAGATTCAATAGGAGACAACATCCCAAGAGACCAGCAGGACCAACTATCTTCAGAAAACCAACCGTTATATGCAACCATTATGGTAGGACCGGACACTACATGAGAGACTGTCACATTTTGAACAAACTTTTCATAGTCTGTGGGTCTCCGGATCATGCTATTGGGGAATGTCCTCAGAGAGGGAGACAATCAGGCTCCGTCAATAAGCCGGCTAATTATAGGGCACCAACACAGGGAAACCGACCACTTTCCGCCACTAAACCAACCGGTCAAGGGGCATCACCAAAGGGACCACCCTTACCATCACAGGAGTGTGTTTTTCAGCAAGCGCAGCAGAATGGACCCAAACGCCAGACCTTCACCATGACAGCCGAGAAGGCTGATGCCACGTGGCAAGACAACAGAGGTACTCTTTTCTTTTTCAACCTTTCTTTGATACCATACTTATTTATCTTTCGATGCAAATCTTAGTTAAACTCACCATAATTGCTCTAGTTGCCTTCATGTTATATCTCTCAAGTTTTCCATCAATTCACAAC
This sequence comes from Agapanthus africanus, assembly GCA_030015575.1. Taxonomy (NCBI): domain Eukaryota; kingdom Viridiplantae; phylum Streptophyta; class Magnoliopsida; order Asparagales; family Amaryllidaceae; genus Agapanthus; species Agapanthus africanus. The sequence goes on along the minus strand of CM057345.1, from coordinate 384,860,915 downwards.
TTTCCTTCAACTTCCAAACTTTTCTATCCGGAAGCAACTACTGATTTTACATTTTCCGATTCGTTATACCTAAACCCTTCAGAGACTTTCCATGCATCAAGCGATACACCAACTCCCGGGAGCGACACATGCAGCTAAAAGGATTCCTGATAGCATTACTGATTTCCGTGCCTAGTAGTGGCTACTCCTTTGAAAATTTTAAATATGAAATTATTCTAAGGAGGGTTGATCGTAACTATCACAACCATCCTTGCCATTCGTAGCAAACCCAGAAGTTTTAAACATCCACCACAATATTTCGGAGAATAGACTTGGTGGTGCGAGATATCCGTGCGGCGATATAGTTGCATATGCGTCAAGACAACTAAATACTCGTGAACACAACTATTCCTATCCAGATCTAGAAATGAAAATGGTAATGTTCATCTTGAAGATATAAAAACACTACACTAAGGAGAACGTGGGAACACGGATGGTTGAAACACATGAAGCGGATGAGAGGGGTCAAGTTTTATATGGGAGAAGTGCCGATCGGTTGGGACGACCCTGAAGATAGAGAATTTGAAAGATTGAGATAATAGTAGAAAAAAAGTGGAGATGGTGATACAATGCAGCGAGCGTGGAAAGCTCAGCCCATGACTCATCGGCCGTTTAACATCTTGGAAGGAGACGGTGGGTTTGTGTATAGCCAAGTTCTGCTATTTTCTTTGGAGTGCGTGCATAATTCTTTTATATCTCACATCTGAGAGGGTATGCTGGCAACCCTAGTCATACTTTAATTGTTCCGAGATCATGGAAAGGTTGGTGTAATCTACGAGCAGCAACCGGTCGGGATACTAGAAAGATGAGACCTTAAGGGACAAGATAATCCAGCTGGCTAGAGTTATGTGGGAAAAGAACTCCTAGGCAAACATACACGGAAGTGAGGAAACGGGACGAGAGAGCGAGACCCAAATTTTTTAATCCGCGATAATCCCTTCTTAGTGTTTTTTCTTGACTTACCTTCTGAAATTTCGAGGACGAAATTATTTTAAGGAGGGTAGATTGTAACGACCGTGTTTTCTAATATCTAATAAAATATATTTTAAATAAATTTCTAGTATCAAATAATTATTTACGTGTTTCGTTGATAAAAGAATATTTTTACAATAATGTTAATAATTTTCAAAGCGTTGAAATATGATTAAAGGAATTTTCTAAAATCTATTTATTATTTTTATAGGCTTAAAATGTTTTAATAAAATTTTATAATGCCTTAAAATAATCTACATATTTTTATTATCAATTAAAATAATTAATTCGTAATTAAAAATATTTTAAAGGATAAACTAGGTTTTAAATAATTATAATAACTAGCTAAAACCATAGATATAGGGTATATTATTTAGTTATAGCCCAAAATTATTTTTATACTAAAGATAACAATAAAATATATTTTCTGAAATTTTTCCATAATTTTAAACTATTTTTAATAATTTTTTTAAAACCAAATTCAAATTTTAAAATATAAAACAATTTATTATTTAATAAAAAAATTAATAAATATTATATTAATCCCTTGACCTGTTAGTTATATGTATGCCCTAGAGGCCATTACTGTACATATGATGTATATTGTAATGGATGCTTGGATATATATAGGGAGGACTTTCTTGCTCGACATGAGAGTATGCTATCTGGTTGTATTTTATCTTAACATGTACTCTGATTGTCTCTATATTACATGTTGATAAAGCCCTTAGGATATGTACTTGACTACTGGGACTATGATGAGATCATACTAGTGGGGCCACGGTAGTCGACGAGTACATCCTATAACTGTTCCTAGTCGAGGGTGTATCGAGACAGGGCATCGATACACCAAAGTAGACTAGCGTATACGCATCTTGACCCATATGATGGGCGATGGATGATCCCATATCCATCGGTGTTTGACATCAAGGATGGTGTACGGGTGCTCAGTAGAGACTGGGTACACTGGACGGACTCGCCGAGAACTCTCAGATGGTATTATACCTCACGTCAGATGGCAGTTCTCCGGTGACACTGGTACAGAGTAGTTTGTTGACCCGAGATCGTCATAGAGTCTTGTGTGATTCCCACTGTGCTTTGATTTTCATCATACCACGTCCAAGAGGGCGTGCAAAATGGTGGCTTTTGGGTACAGTCCCGAATCACATGGAGGCAATGAGCGATAGGAGGGGATTCGTCTCTCCGAGTATAGGGAGTTGATGTTGTGCTGTGTTCGATTGGCTATAACCGGAAATCCCTGGTCAGAGTTGCTGAGATTTACTGGTAAGTGTTATCAGTAGTTTCTCGAACTGTTATAGACCTCATATCGACACGACTTATCGAGCTACTGGGGTCTGACGTTTACCACCCATAGGCGAGATATGCGACATATCAGACGACGAGACCGGACTGTACGGGAGTGTTACTGATTGGATTCATAGGAGAATGTACAGGCTTGCTTGTTGATGTTCTGAGCGCTCAATACCTGGGTAGCTGTTATGTTTAGCTGACCGCTTGCAGCTTGTAGGTGTTTGATATGATCATCACCTACTGCCGGCGTATTGACGATTCTTTAGAGTCCTACACAGAGGTTTCTTGACTCAGGCAAAACGGAGTAGGAGCACATATGTGATATGTGCGGGACCGAGAATAATGCGGTATGCGATACCGTATTAGATTCTTGCGATATGAGATATCGGCCGGGTTTATGTGATATAGCCGGGTCATCATATTAGTCGGTTATTTATGAAATAGCCGGATTATCGGATCAAGTGTTGATTCGATAATTTAATGTATAATAATATATATGATATATTAAATTACATTAACTAATATTAGCTCACTAAAAGATTCATTTTCTCACGGGATAATACATTGATATATATGCGATATATGTTAATTGTATTATTTTCTATTGTTACAAAATATATTGTATATGTGATATATAATATTGTAACATGTTAGGGTTACAAATTTAACAATGGTTTAGGGTTTAAACTTGGTTAGGGTTTGGATTAGGGTTAGCTTTTGCATGAAGCTTCCATGAAGCTTTGACTTTGTGTTTTGCTTGATATTTTGTGAAGATATTATGTTAACCCAATCCAAACCATTAACTCTAGTTAATTCTCTACAAGGGTTAACTCCTTCATGCTTAACCCTTGGTTAGATTTGTAACCACTACAATAATTCATTATTCATCACAAAAGGATTCCTTCTTCTTCTTCCTTCTCTTTTCATGGATGAGTTTTCTTGTTTTGCTTTTGTGATGAAAGTGAGTGAGAATAAGATTATAAAAGAGAGCAAAAATCCTACTTCATCATACTCATCTATCCTTGCCCTTTAGATGAGAGTGTTCACTTCATTTAGTGCGTGTTAGTTTGTGTTAATGAAACTTCAAGGTAGATCATCTTTGTTATCGAAGATCGGAAGCAAGACTGCATCTTTCTCTTCGTGAAGCCTCTCGAGAGTCCGGAACACGATGATTGCAGCGAAGGGACCTCAACACGGAGCTTAAGAAGTGAAGGACAGGATCTACAAAGGTTGTAATCCCTCTCACTTAGTGTTAAAGAGTTTAACATGCTTGTTTTCGCCTAATCTCTAGTTTAAAGATCCGGCTTTGGGTTGTTCGGCACGGCTAAATTTTTAATCGGGCATGGTTCATGCCTCGTAGAACCTTGTGAGCGTGCCTAGCAACCCTACAGTGGTATCAGAGCCAAGCTAGAGCTTTAGGCGAAGTCTAGGCGAAGTTTAAAGTCCGATCGAACTCCGAATACCCGGTTTATACCCCTCTCTGGATATTTTTCAAAAATGTGATTTTTTATGAATTAAAAATGCTCAGAAAATTAAGCAGGAAAAACTAAGAATTACTGTGAAGTACGACCCACTAATGCTCTTTTATGACCGCGGAACCGCGTCCAAACCAAGGGTTTGGCGTCAGTTCCGCGGCCAAAATTATGACTTAGTCCCTCATACTTCATATATTTATTATTAGGTCCTTTCTTGTCATTTTTTCTGGGAATTTGTAATTCCACTCAAGTGTTGAGTTTTCTTGGGTTGTATTGGGGACTCGTTGATTCGATCGGATAATTTAACTTCGATTATTTTGTTCCGGATAATTTTAGAAACTGTTAAAAAGTTCGAACGGATATCCATAACTCACTTTTTCCCCTGTCGGATTTTTTTTCAAAAGTTGGATTTTTTCTCGAGTTTAAGAACGTTCTAAGTCGTGCAAGTAACGCGGTGGACCCTCTAGAAGACAACAAACCTTAACTCGATTATGTGACCGTCTTGAACTGCCTCTAAACCTTAGGGTTTGTGGCAGTACGGCGTGCCACATGTGAGGCGTTGGCTTGACCCTTCTACAGCTGGACCATCGGTACTGTGGCATGTGATGGATGTTTTTAAACTGATTTCAAGTGTTGAGATATATTGGGGAAAACTTGGGTGTTTGATTATTCGATCGGAATGTTTAACACTGTCTATTTATCTGGAATGTGATACAATATTTGGAATCCACATGTAGTCATGAGATAACTAATTTGAATGTTATAAATCTAGCAGTTTAGTCTCAGATGATCGGTTGCCACGGAATTTTGATGTGATCAAAAGTCCGTCGCAATCACGTAGCGTACGCGGATACTCGCCGGGTAAACTTAACAGAAAGCCACGCCCCAAAGCCCCGACCAAGTGACTGTAGGAGAACCCCGTCGCCAAAAGCATCCGTTCGGATGCTCGCGGCAGCGGTGTTCCGCCTCAGTGCACTTCGTCGACGGCATCGGGAGTGCGGCCGTCTACTAAAGTTTGCGACGAGCATTCGATCAGATTATCGGGAATCTTGTTGAATTGCCCGACTAGATATTGAAAAGAGTTTTCGATAATGAGACTAAAATGCGGGGTTTATAATTGTTAGGCATGCAATGTTTAAGGAATTCATTTGGTTAGGCATGCGATGTCTAAGGAGGTTGCGGATTCCAACTGTTGTAGTTTTACACTTTCTTTTCTGTGACCGTAAGTGTAGTATGTGGTGTATCGCCGGCTTCGTTGCTATACATCAACGACAATCGGGATACGCATACTTGTTTACGTTGATGATATGAGATATTATGTGTTGCTGTGATATATTATATTGGATCGTCGTGTTCTGAATAGCCGGGGGTTTTATGTGAGATGAGAGTTTTTTCTTTTTCATTCATGTAAAATTCATTTGTATGTAATATTCTTTTATTGGGGCACTTCCGGGCTTAGGATGATGTCACCGTTGTATATTATTTACTTTTCCGCATTAGGTAGACCCAAGGCGGACAGCACAAGTAACCGGGTTCTGGGGTCCAGTGGGAGACCATCTCGAGGAGTCGAGATCGGGTCTCCTAACCCTAGAATTGGCAGTGTTGCTTGCCGCTCTCGTAGGGGTCTAGAGATGTGGGTTTGGCTATTCATCGCGACCGTGGAATCCGTGTTTTATACAGGCCCGTATTAAAAACACGGACGTCCTAGTATATCCAATATTTCATATATGTTCTTCTGCTGCAATGTTCTGTGATGAGATCATATTACTGCCTGAGACGAATGTTTATATTATATATATGAGATATATATTATATATTGTTTATTTCGTTTCATATCTGTTGCTTATGAAGCATATTAAAATGGGACTTCATTAATGAGATTAATGAAATAAAAGAAACCTAAAGATGTTGTAGAAACTTGTTTAAAAACTGGTAGCTCTAGTTCTTGCTTTGCATAGCGGTGTTCCTTGTAGAACATCCAGCACCTTATTCGATAAGGAAAGAGCCGAGATCCCTTCACCGGGAGTGACCTCTTTAGTGAAACTAGCAGATCCTACAAACTCGGTTTGTCTTTTGATTGCTTCTATAGTTCTTGCTTTGCATAGTGATATTTGTGAAATATCCTGCACCTTATTCGATGAGGAAAGGGCCGAAGATCCCTTCACCGGGAGTGACCCCTTTAGCAAAACTAGAAAAGCCTAAAAAACACTCTATTTAAAATCACTCGATTCTACAACGATATCAAGTTCTTTACGCTCATGGTTTTCTTAAAAACCTGCGTAGCCCTCCGTCATTTCAGATAAGTACTACTTAGTATTCGTGCTGCGGTAGTTTGGCATGCGTCAAGGCATAGTGTACGGTAGCTAACTAGTGCTTATCTGCTAGCATACGATGCGATTGGATTAGGATATTCGTACGGCGTTGTTTGGCATGCGTCAAGGGTCGTGCGGGTGGGTTTAATTCAATCAAGAAATGTACGGGTTGAACTTGACTAGCGGACTATGGGTTGTTTGGCATGCATCAAGGTCATAGCACGCCAGGGGTAAAATATTATTGGGAATTTCAAGTGTTGAAATTTGCAATGAGATTGCATACCTTCTATGAGATAGTTGGATCCCGATACCCGCTGCGAGTAAGAGTTACTCCTGGGAGAGTTTTACACATTACAATTAGCCGATCAAGTAGGTGTCTAGAAAGGTGTTAACGGGGTTACGCCCCTGGAAAAACGAGGTTTGCTTTAATTAGGTCCGTGCGAAAGCACGGGGAACCTCCCTCAAAGTACCGACACTAGCCTGGCTGAAAGATTGGCGAACTTGTAGCGTGTAATTAATCCCGGCTAGTCTTTCCTTTTAGGGTTTGATGAAAGATTCGATTAAAACAGTGGGAGACATCCTGATTAGATATATTAGATAACCAATCTAATCTTGCAAGAGCATACGCTGAGTATTTTCTTCTCTCTCTCTCCAGGTAGCGACCATATCACGCTTTAATCAAGATAATAATATGGATATATTGACCGAACCCGCTTGTTATACTGAGCTGGGGAACGTTGGTCCCACTCCAACTTATAATTGTTATAAGACAGAGCAGGAAATTGGGGAATACCAGATTTCCCGTGCCGCCCAAACAAAGAAAGTGCATACTGATGCATCTTCTTCGGGTGTGTTCATTACAGAGAACTGTTTCTCAGTATCCTTTACGTCCTGGGTATGAGATACTGGATCAGGATCCCGCATATGTAATCTGTTATATGGGCTACAGAAAGGTAGAGAACTGAGAACGGGTGATAAGTTTCATGAGACAGAAAACGTTGCAAGTGTTGCAGCCAAGTCTATTGGTCACTATCACCCTGTATTACCAGAATACATTGATTCTGAATGAATGTTATTAGATACCGAACCTGATATACAACATCATATCTGTCTCTTTATTAGTAAAGAAAGGATATAATTTTGTATTGTTGGATAATGTTTTGAACATTTCCTATATCAAGAGTTGATCGGTTCAGGCACGTTATCTAAAAGCATTGACGTTCTAAATCAAACCACAGTTCTTAGTATACAGAACACACACAAGAGGAAGAGTTCAGAAATGAACGAATTCTTCTTGAGGCATTGTAGACTAGGTCATATCAATGCGACCCGACTAGCTAAGTTACATTTAGATGCATGTTTAAATCTGTTTGAATTTACATCTTGTGAAACATGCCGGTCATGTCACAAAGATAAGATGACCATAGCTCTGTTTATTGGAAACAGAGAAAGAGTTAGTGAACTCTTAGGATTGATAGATGCTGATGTATGAAAGTCTCTTGTCTACACATGCCAAGACCGGTTCTTTGTACTTCTTTACATTCTCTGATGATCTCTCAAGATTCAGACATATGTTCCTGTTGAAACACAAGTCCGAAGCTTTTGAGATATTCACAGAATACAAGTTAGAAGTAGAGAACCAAAAACGGGTATAAGTATTATGTCCTTTGATGTGATTAGGGAGGAGAATACTTGAGCACAGAATTCCTGGATTATTCTAAAGGAGAATGAGATTCTCTCTCAGCATTACTCCTCCGTATACACCACAGCACGTCGGTGTATCGGGGCGGAGCAAGAAACACCCTATGTGATATGGTGTGCTCTATGATGAGTACTACTGAGTTGCCTATTTCCTTTTGGGAGTTATGCACTTGAGAAGATGCATACCTATTGAATAGGGTTCAAATTAAATCAGTTTCCTACCACTTCATATGTGATATGGAAAGGAAAGAGCCCATATCTTAGGTTTGTTAAGATTTGGGGTTGTCCGGCCTATGTATAAAAGCAAAATTCGGACAAGCTCGAGGCAAGGTCTGTTATGTAGAACTGGAAATGTTCCAGCTATACAAACTGCAGCTGATGATTTGGTAGAACCAAAGGATTCAATAGTTTCCAACGAACCTCAGCCTCTCCGCCGATCTAGTAGGGTTCCTTACCCACCTGAGAGATACTTCGGTTTCTCTATGACAGTGGGAGCGAGGATTGCATTATGAGATGATGACCCAATTAGTTTCGAGCTGGCCATCAGGAGTGGGACTCTGTAAGAATGGCTGTATGCTTATCGATCTGAGATGGAATCCTTATACACCAACAAAGTATGGACTTTGGTTGCTCTATCTGAAGGGTTAGAGCAAGTATATCTTGAGAAGATTACTAGGTGTACATGGAAAAGTTGAGACTTTCAAAGCTATGCTTAAGTCCATCCAGATCCTACTTGCCACGGCTACATACCATGACTCGCCTATCGGTACACAAAACGGGCAACAAAAGACTCGCCTACCGGGGTAATAACGACAAGCGGCTGATCTAACGGAGAAGACTCTCGGCCCAACCTCGGTGCAAAGTACGTGGATACATAGGAATGTGTGGAGCCTGGATCAAATAATACCCGTGCATCAAAAGAACATACTGGCAGAGTACCTGTCACGACGGCATTGGATGCCTGTGCATCCTGAGGAGTCAATGCGAACACTCGGGCCTGTCCACTACTAATAGCTGGCTGTGCTCTGCCTCTACCTCGGCCTCTGCCTCTGCCTCTGTCGCCTCGTCCTCTCGGAACCGGACCGCCACGCCCACGGCCTCTAGAAGCATCTGGCTGGCGTGAAGCATCATCAGGAGTAGGAAGTAAAGCTCTCTGCGAAGGTGGTGAAGGTGGTAAAGTCACATGCGGGACTGTCGCCGCGCCCGGACGTCCCATGGTACAGTCTCTGACACGGTGGTACTGACTCCCACACCGAAAACATCCTGGAGACGACTGCTGGGTCTGTGGATATGAACCAAATAACTGACCTCGTCTCAATCCTCTGCCTCCACCATCTCCCGGAAATAATCTATCGCGGTGTCTACCCATCTGCCGCTGAGCTGGCGTATCAGTACGGATCCTCTTCGGCCCAGAAACGACCGGAGTCTCAGAAATACGCTCCTCCAAAAGTAAGGCTGCATCCATCGCGGCAGCGTATGTATCAAAGTGCTGGGTGCCGATGGCAAGGAATAGCTGTGTATCAAGCCCTCGTACAAACCTCTTTATTCTCTTCTCTTCTGTGTCGACTAGGTATGGAGCATATCGAGACAACTGGGTAAACTGTATATCATACTCCGACACTGTCATCCCCGGAGTCTTGCGCAAAGACTCAAAACTACGGGCTCGAGCATCTCGGACACTCTCCGGAAGAAAACGGGCAAGAAATGCAGCTGTAAACTCATCCCAGGTCATAGAAGGCAGACCTGCAGCTCGGCCTCTCTCTACTGAGTCGTACCATGTCTGGGCAAGACCCTCCAGACGAAAACTCGCAAACTCCACCAATCTATCATCAGAACACCTCAACGAACGGCCAATCCGTGCCATCCTATCGAGAAATGCCTGTGGGTCCTATGTCGCATCTGTACCGGTAAAAGCTGGAGGTCTCAATCTCATGAACTCCTGTAGTGAAACAGGGATAGTCTCCGTAGTAGCAGCAGGAGTGACCATCTGTGCAGCAGGTACGATCGTGGTCTGTGCGGTGGAAGGAACGTCCTCGGATCTCTGTGCCCGGCTGGACTCAACTAAAGATCCCATCATCTGCCGCAACTCTTGCATGCCGGCCTCTAATCTGGCAATACGGTCAGGATAAGGCGGATCAGTATGACCCTGAGGGACAGGCGTATCATCCCGCTCGATCCTCGCCTCAGACGGGCCCGCCCGAATCTCATCCCTAGCGGCAGCCCGCTGAGCTCTCGTAGTCTTTGGCGGCATCGAAGCTGGAATAAGAAACATGACTGATAAGATCATTGCAATTGAATCAAGGAATGCAAGGAATCAAGAAGGGAAATACAAGCAATTATGTCCTAAGGTCACTTAGGCGGAGTACCGTATCGTAAGTATGCCGCGGATCATACCCACGCAACGCCACTCTGCTTAAGTCACCTACTCAATCTACCAAGGTCGTCCTACACTCAGAAAGGTAAAACCTACGCTCTGATACTAACTTTGTCACGATCCGAAAGTACGGAACGTGACTGGCACTTAGATTACGAGACGTCTAAAGGCGTACCGTAACCTAAGTCAGCCAAAGCCCAGAAATCTAACCCAAAATCAAAAGAGAGTGAAGGAAAACCTTAAGTGAAAACGGTTTTTAAATCAATTAAGTTGCATAGAATCCCTTTTTAAAAACATCAAAAATTCCGGAAAATTTCGGCAGAGTCTCCCCTGTATTTTCTATCCCCCAAAATGGGTACAACAAGATAATAAACCTGTAATTATAAAAATGGCATCCCCAAGCGGGAGCTAGCTCTTCGCCCAAGGTGGATCACAACCACATGCAATATAATAGTAATATCAAGAAAAAGAGCATAAAAGAGATGCAAATACCAGAAAACACACGTCGGCTCAAGTGAGCTCGACCCAAAAGAAACCACAAATATACAAATCTCTCAGTCTCATCACTAGGTCGCATATACAATACAAGTGGTAGATGGAGAATACTAGATACAATGATAAAGCAAAAAGAAATAAAGTATACTCGCAACCCACCTACGGGCGATGTCGCGAGTCTGAGCAAAAGGAACTGATGACAAGATAGCCCGCCGCTACAAGACTGACGGGTCCGACCTGCAAGACACTGTGGCACAACGGGGGTGAGTTGCCAGCTCGTGAGTAGAATATAACATCTAGTAAGGCAATCGTAAGTATGCACGCAATGCGGAACAACATGTATGTCCATATATGATATAATAACTCTAGTATGCATGCACATGTATGCAATATCTTTTCTAACTCTTTAAGTGTTTTAAATGTTAATGTTACTGCATTCTTAACTTTTAGAAAATGAATGTCTGCATAATAGCTAAATATCATCAAGAAATCCTCTGAAAACCCGTGTCAAGCATCGACACCAAATAGGAATCACATCTGTCTCAATATCGGGCTCCGTCAGTCCGGATCGGCCCATATCATAAATCTCACGACAACGGTCTGTATCCTCCGGATATCCGCCGCGCCAGACATCACCGGTAGGTAGTCTTCCCCTGCCAGGCTCATCGTCTACAACTCGATCTTCTTGCCCCGGGGTACCATACCGGGCCCACCATGTACCCGAGACGGTTCATCCACTCCTCGAATCGGGTCTCGAAATCCAACAGAAAACATGAAAACTCATGGTGGACGACACATAAATCACGAGAAAACCGCAACTTTGTTTTGAAAATGATAATTATAAGGTTTTGTTAAATTCTTGCGGTTTTCCCCAAAAATCCAGAAATCGCAGAAAAACTGAAATCATCAAGAAAATCATAGTGTCCACATGTTATATATGATAAATGTCTATGATATCAATGTATATGATGTGAATTTTGGCTAGAGTTCTATGTAAATATGACGATGATGCAAGATATATGCATGCGATGCAGTTTCATATATCAAGTATGAATGCAGGTGACGATATTAAGATAAACAGGTTCTATCGTGCACGTGGCATGTCAATTACCAAAGGCGTGTGTGTCACATGAATAGTGCGCGTGCAACAGATGCCAATGTTAAGGTGTTCGTGTCCTACGAAATGATATCGCATAGGTAGAGATGAATGTCCATGCAATTTAACATACTGTTCGCTATAAGGGTATGCAGTGTACATGAATGGATAAGCTAACTAACAATATAATCTTGCAAAAAGTAGGGTAATCCTAACTAGGGGGGGCGCCTCGCGCCATCCAGACGATTCCCCCATAGATGAATACATCTACTCACCTGAAATCCCCGCTAATCTGATCCGGCCACCGCTTTGCCTTTTCGCGCCGTATCCGAAGTTTCCCCGACCGATCCTATATTCGCACAATATCAAGCATAAGATTACAAAACCTAACACAATGCAAGTCACAACATACAATTATCCACGCTCTCAATATTAATCGTAGCATGCACTCAGTGCGCGGAAAAACGCACGAAAATCGCAATCCTTTCCCTAAAATCGTCATTTCGGGGAAATCGACAAAACTACAACCCGACTAGACGAAACACCGCGTTCGCGCATTCTAATAATCCTATACGAAGCTAATAATATTGCTAAGCTAACGCAAATTGACCGCATTCTATTTTCTACAAAAATCTAGCAAGCGAATTTCTAGCCGATTTGATACAAACATCGAAATTTGTCTATTTAGCAAGCAAATAATTTCACCATTAACCATTCTAATCAATTAGATAACCATCCCTAACATAATCCAACCATTATGCTACAAACCCTAATTTTTAAAAATCAAAACCTTCTCTTGATTTTTCATGAACAAAGATTTATACTAAATTAATACTTAAAAATTAGATTTTAGCACAAATAAACTACAAGTTAGCAAACTAGTTTAGAGTTTTCACCTCTCAAGCTTGAACCCTAGCTTGATCAAGTCACCAAGAAGCCTCCTTTCATCATGTTTTTGAACAAATTTGGGTTGAAGAGAGAAGGGATTAGGGTTTTGCTTTGAATGGAGAAAGAAATTTGTGAATTTTTATTGATTTTTAGCAAGAAAAAGAAGCAAGAATGAGGTGGGAAGTGGGGAATTTCTGCAGGTGAGGGGTCGGCTGCAGCAAGAGGAGGAGGTGGGGAAATTTTGGGGAAGTTTCTAGCTAATTACAATATCATATGATATCATATCATGCTTTCATATCAACCTTTTTCCAAAAAAAACCCCTTTTTAAGCCATTTTTTTCATAATTTTCCCACCAAAAATCTAAAAGTTTGCAAGACATGATATAATTTTATTAACACCATATTTTAACTTATAAAGACTCCTAATTAAGAAATTTACCTAATTAAATTTGTATTTATCCCTAATTAAGTGTATTTAAAAAGGCTTAAAATAATAAAAAAATTAATTAATTACGATTTTTTTTTTATTTAACTAGAAAATTATAAGTGACATTTTAGTGACAAAATTATAGTAATATCTTACCTAAATTTTGTATAATTAGGTCTACAATGAAAAATATCAATTTTGACTTTTTACGGAAAAAGCCGAAAAATTTGCCGATTACCGAAAAACTGCCTAAACGATTTTCGAAGGGTTACAATCTTCCCCCCTTAAAGAAATTCAGTCCCCGAATTTAGAATTTAACTACGTGTACCTTCAAAAAGATGGGGATATCTCTTCCTCATCTCGACCTCGGTCTCCCAGGTGACCTCCTCGCTGTTCGGGCCACGCCAAAGAACCTTGACAGACGGTATGACCTTCGACCTCAATTTCTTCACCTGCCGATCCAAGATGACAACCGGCTGCTCGGTGAAAGAAAGATCACGCTCTAACTGGATCGTCTGGTGCTGAATCGCCTGGGAAGGATCATGTAGGTACTTGCGGAGCATCGAGACATGGAATACGGGGTGAACATCGGGGAAGCTGGGCGGAAGAGCTAACCGATAAGCGACTGGACCAACACGCTCTAGGATCTCGAAAGGACCAACATATCTAGGACTCAGTTTCCCTTTCCGCCCAAATCTCATCACACCCTTCATCGGAGAGACCTTTAGGAAAACATGATCGCCAACAGCGAACTCGAGTCGGCGACGACGCCTGTCAGCATATGATTTCTGCCTGCTCTGTGCCGCTCTCATCCTGTCCCGAATCAGCTGTATCTTCTCAGTCGTCTCCTGTACAATCTGCGGCCCCAAAATACTGCTCTCCCTGAGCTCTGTCCAACATACAGGCGATCGGCATCTCCTCCCATATAAAGCCTCAAAAGGTGCCATCTGAATCGTCTCCTGGAAGCTATTATTGTAGGAAAACTCGATCAAAGGCAAATGACGATCCCAGCTACCACCGAAATCTAAAACACAAGCTCTGAGCATGTCCTCAAGAGTCTGAATCGTACGCTCCGACTGACCGTCAGTCTGCGGATGAAAGGCTGTGCTAAAACTCAATCGGGTGCCCAATGCTTCCTGGAGTTTCTGCCATAATCGGCTGGTAAACTGGGTGCCACGGTCGGACACGATGCAAGTCGGAACACCATGCAGTTGCACGATCTCATCAATATAAACTTGGGCGTACTGAGAAAATCCAAAAGTGGTCTTCACTGGCAGAAAGTGAGCCGCTTTCGTCAGTCGATCCACAATTACCCAAATAGAGTCATACCCTCGACTGGTCCTGGGTAGACCCACAACGAAGTCCATGGAGACCTGCTCCCACTTCCACTCAGGGATGGGCAAAGGCTGTAACTCGCCGGCTGGCCTCTGGTGCTCAGCTTTGACTTGCTGACAAGTCAGGCATCTCGACACAAAGTCTGTAATATCCTTCTTCATCCCGTCCTACCAGTAAACCTCTCTCAAATCACGGTACATCTTGGTGGAACCTGGGTGAACACTGTATACTGATCTATGTGCCTCCTCGAGAATATCATGCCTCAGTCCCTCTGAATCTGGCACACACAGTCGAGTCCCAAATCGAAGTATCCCCTGATCATCAATCACGAACTCAGAAACTCTGCTCTGCCGAATCTGCTCAATAATCTCTAAGATACGGGCATCGCCGGACTATGCCTCGTGGATACGGTCAAGTAACTGTGGGCGTGCTCTGAAATGGGCCAGCTGACCCCCTGTAGGAGTAAACTCGAACTGCACTCTGCTATCACATAAAACCTGCCAATCCGCCGTCGACTGCATCTGTACTGCGCTCAAACAAGATAAGCTACCTCCGGGCCTCCTACTCAAAGCATCTGCCACCACATTCGCCTTGCCCGGATGGTATAAAATCTCGCAGTCATAATCCTTCACCAACTCCATCCAACGACGCTGTCTCAGGTTCAGGTCTCGCTGCTGGAAGATATACTTCAAACTCTTGTGGTCAGTGAATATCTGGCATGACTCACCGTATAGGTAATGTCTCCAGATCTTAAGTGCAAATACCACTGCAACCATCTCTAAATCATGGGTGGGGTAGTTCTGCTCGTGTTTCCTCAGCTGCCGAGAAGCATACGCGATAACTCTATCGTGCTGCATCAATACACAGCCCAGCCCCACTCTAGAAGCATCACAATATACCACGAACCCGCCTGATCCTGAAGGCAATGCTAACACTGGAGCAGTAGTCAGACGAGTCTTCAACTGCTGGAAGCTATCCTCACATGCCTGGGTCCAATCAAAAGGAACCCCCTTCCGGGTCAACCCGGTCAACGGTGCAGCAATGCGGGAGAAATCCTGGACGAAACGTCGATAATAGCCGGCCAGACCTAGAAAATTGCGAACCTCTGTAACTGATACTGGTCTAGGCCAACGCTGAACTGCCTCGATCTTCTTCGGGTCCACACAAATACCATCTCTCGTCACCACATGACCCAAGAAGTCGACACTGTCTAACCAGAATGCGCACTTAGAGAATTTGGCGAACAGCTGATGCTCCCTCAAGGTCTGCAATGTGATACGTAAGTGCTGCTCATGCTCCTCCCGGCTCCGAGAATAAACCAAGATGTCGTCAATGAACACAATGATGAACTGATCGAGATACGGCCTGAATACGCGGTTCATCAAATCCATAAATGCTGCCGGGGCATTGGTGAGCCCGAACAACATCACCAAGAACTCGTAATGACCATATCGAGTACGGAAGGCAGTCTTCGGAATATCCTCCTTCCGAACCCGCAACTGGTGATAACCTGATCGTAAATCAACCTTCGAGAAGAACGCTGCACCCTGGAGCTGATCAAATAAGTCATCAATGCGGGGTAGGGGATATCTGTTCCGCACAGTAACCCGGTTCAGCTGACGATAATCAATGCATAAACGTATACTCCCGTCCTTCTTCTTAACAAACAAGACGGGAGAACCCCAAGGTGACACACTCGGTCGGATAAGCCCTTTGTCCAGCAAGTCCTGTAACTGATCCTTTAGCTCTCTCAGCTCCGCCGGGGCCATCCGATAAGGAGGTATAGAAATAGGCCCCGTGCCAGGGATCAAGTCAATACAGAACTCAATCTCGCGCTCTGGTGGCAGACCAGGCAGCTCGTCAGGGAATACATCAGGGAACTCTCTCACAATAGGGACCTGGTCCAACGGAACCTCTGTGGAGCTAGTATCACAAACATAGGCTAAGAATCCCTGACACCCTTTCCTTAAGAGCTGACTAGCGCGAAGAGATGAAATCAAGCTGGGAAGGGTAGCGCTACGATCTCCCTGAATAACAAGAACCGGCTCACCAGGAAAACTGAATCTGACTGCTTTTTCAGGGCAGTCCACGGATGCATAACAGGTGGCTAGCCAGTCCATACCAAGAAGAACGTCAAAGTCTAGCATATCGAGGAGAATCAAATCTACTGAAGAATCTCTCTCCCCGATACGAACGGAACAAGATCGGTACACAAAACGGGCAACAAAAGACTCGCCTACCGGGGTAATAACGACAAGCGGCTGATCTAACGGAGAAGACTCTCGGCCCAACCTCGGTGCAAAGTACGTGGATACATAGGAATGTGTGGAGCCTGGATCAAATAATACCCGTGCATCAAAAGAACATACTGGCAGAGTACCTGTCACGACGGCATTAGATGCCTGTGCATCCTGAGGAGTCAATGCGAACACTCGGGCCTGTCCACTACTAATAGCTGGCTGTGCTCTGCCTCTACCTCGGCCTCTGCCTCTGCCTCTGTCGCCTCGTCCTCTCGGAACCGGACCGCCACGCCCACGGCCTCTAGAAGCATCTGGCTGGCATGAAGCATCATCAGGAGTAGGAAGTAAAGCTCTCTGCGAAGGTGGTGAAGGTGGTAAAGTCACATGCGGGACTGTCGCCGCGCCCGGACGTCCCATGGTACAGTCTCTGACACGGTGGTACTGACTCCCACACCGAAAACATCCTGGAGACGACTGCTGGGTCTGTGGATATGAACCAAATAACTGACCTCGTCTCAATCCTCTGCCTCCACCATCTCCCGGAAATAATCTATCGCGGTGTCTACCCATCTGCCGCTGAGCTGGCGTATCAGTACGGATCCTCTTCGGCCCAGAAACGACCGGAGTCTCAGAAATACGCTCCTCCAAAAGTAAGGCTGCATCCATCGCGGCAGCGTATGTATCAAAGTGCTGGGTGCCGATGGCAAGGAATAGCTGTGTATCAAGCCCTCGTACAAACCTCTTTATTCTCTTCTCTTCTGTGTCGACTAGGTATGGAGCATATCGAGACAACTGGGTAAACTGTATATCATACTCCGACACTGTCATCCCCGGAGTTTTGCGCAAAGACTCAAAACTACGGGCTCGAGCATCTCGGACACTCTCCGGAAGAAAACGGGCAAGAAATGCAGCTGTAAACTCATCCCAGGTCATAGAAGGCAGACCTGCAGCTCGGCCTCTCTCTACTGAGTCGTACCATGTCTGGGCAAGACCCTCCAGACGAAAACTCGCAAACTCCACCAATCTATCATCAGAACACCTCAACGAACGGCCAATCCGTGCCATCCTATCGAGAAATGCCTGTGGGTCCTATGTCGCATCTGTACCGGTAAAAGCTGGAGGTCTCAATCTCATGAACTCCTGTAGTGAAACAGGGATAGTCTCCGTAGTAGCAGCAGGAGTGACCATCTGTGTAGCAGGTACGATCGTGGTCTGTGCGGTGGAAGGAACGTCCTCGGATCTCTGTGCCCGGCTGGACTCAACTAAAGATCCCATCATCTGCCGCAACTCTTGCATGCCGGCCTCTAATCTGGCAATACGGTCAGGATAAGGCGGATCAGTATGACCCTGAGGGACAGGCGTATTATCCCACTCGATCCTCGCCTCAGACGGGCCCGCCCGAATCTCATCCCTAGCGGCAGCCCGCTGAGCTCTCGTAGTCTTTGGCGGCATCGAAGCTGGAATAAGAAACATGACTGATAAGATCATTGCAATTGAATCAAGGAATGCAAGGAATCAAGAAGGGAAATACAAGCAATTATGTCCTAAGGTCACTTAGGCGGAGTACCGTATCGTAAGTATGCCGCGGATCATACCCACGCAACGCCACTCTGCTTAAGTCACCTACTCAATCTACCAAGGTCGTCCTACACTCAGAAAGGTAAAACCTACGCTCTGATACTAACTTTGTCACGACCCGAAAGTACGGAACGTGACTGGCACTTAGATTACGAGACGTCTAAAGGCGTACCGTAACCTAAGTCAGCCAAAGCCCAGAAATCTAACCCAAAATCAAAAGAGAGTGAAGGAAAACCTTAAGTGAAAACGGTTTTTAAATCAATTAAGTTGCATAGAATCCCTTTTTAAAAACATCAAAAATTCCCGAAAATTTCGGCAGAGTCTCCCCTGTATTTTCTATCCCCCAAAATGGGTACAACAAGATAATAAACCTGTAATTATAAAAATGGCATCCCCAAGCGGGAGCTAGCTCTTCGCCTAAGGCGGATCACAACCACATGCAATATAATAGTAATATCAAGAAAAAGAGCATAAAAGAGATGCAAATACCAGAAAACACACGTCGGCTCAAGTGAGCTCGACCCAAAAGAAACCACAAATATACAAATCTCTCAGTCTCATCACTAGGTCGCATATACAATACAAGTGGTAGATGGAGAATACTAGATACAATGATAAAGCAAAAAGAAATAAAGTATACTCGCAACCCACCTACGGGCGATGTCGCGAGTCTGAGCAAAAGGAACTGATGACAAGATAGCCCGCCGCTACAAGACTGACGGGTCCGACCTGCAAGACACTGTGGCACAACAGGGATGAGTTGCCAGCTCGTGAGTAGAATATAACATCTAGTAAGGCAATCGTAAGTATGCACGCAATGCGGAACAACATGTATGTCCATATATGATATAATAACTCTAGTATGCATGCACATGTATGCAATATCTTTTCTAACTCTTTAAGTGTTTTAAATGTTAATGTTACTGCATTCTTAACTTTTAGAAAATGAATGTCTGCATAATAGCTAAATATCATCAAGAAATCCTCTGAAAACCCGTGTCAAGCATCGACACCAAATAGGAATCACATCTGTCTCACTATCGGGCTCCGTCAGTCCGGATCGGCCCATATCATAAATCTCACGACAACGGTCGGTATCCTCCGGATATCCGCCGCGCCAGACATCACCGGTAGGTAGTCTTCCCCTGCCAGGCTCATCGTCTACAACTCGATCTTCTTGCCCCGGGGTACCATACCGGGCCCACCATGTACCCGAGACGGTTCATCCACTCCTCGAATCGGGTCTCGAAATCCAACAGAAAACATGAAAACTCATGGTGGACGACACATAAATCACGAGAAAACCGCAACTTTGTTTTGAAAATGATAATTATAAGGTTTTGTTAAATTCTTGCGGTTTTCCCCAAAAATCCAGAAATCGCAGAAAAACTGAAATCATCAAGAAAATCATAGTGTCCACATGTTATATATGATAAATGTCTATGATATCAATGTATATGATGTGAATTTTGGCTAGAGTTCTATGTAAATATGACGATGATGCAAGATATATGCATGCGATGCAGTTTCATATATCAAGTATGAATGCAGGTGACGATATTAAGATAAACAGGTTCTATCGTGCACGTGGCATGTCAATTACCAAAGGCGTGTGTGTCACATGAATAGTGCGCGTGCAACAGATGCCAATGGTAAGGTGTTCGTGTCCTACGAAATGATATCGCATAGGTAGAGATGAATGTCCATGCAATTTAACATACTGTTCGCTATAAGGGTATGCAGTGTACATGAATGGATAAGCTAACTAACAATATAATCTTGCAAAAAGTAGGGTAATCCTAACTAGGGGGGGCGCCTCGCGCCATCCAGACGATTCCCCCATAGATGAATACATCTACTCACCTGAAATCCCCGCTAATCTGATCCGGCCACCGCTTTGCCTTTTCGCGCCGTATCCGAAGTTTCCCCGACCGATCCTATATTCGCACAATATCAAGCATAAGATTACAAAACCTAACACAATGCAAGTCACAACATACAATTATCCACGCTCTCAATATTAATCGTAGCATGCACTCAGTGCGCGGAAAAACGCACGAAAATCGCAATCCTTTCCCTAAAATCGTCATTTCGGGGAAATCGACAAAACTACAACCCGACTAGACGAAACACCGCGTTCGCGCATTCTAATAATCCTATACGAAGCTAATAATATTGCTAACCTAACGCAAATTGACCGCATTCTATTTTCTACAAAAATCTAGCAAGCGAATTTCTAGCCGATTTGATACAAACATCGAAATTTGTCTATTTAGCAAGCAAATAATTTCACCATTAACCATTCTAATCAATTAGATAACCATCCCTAACATAATCCAACCATTATTCTACAAACCCTAATTTTTAAAAATCAAAACCTTCTCTTGATTTTTCATGAACAAAGATTTATACTAAATTAATACTTAAAAATTAGATTTTAGCACAAATAAACTACAAGTTAGCAAACTAGTTTAGAGTTTTCACCTCTCAAGCTTGAACCCTAACTTGATCAAGTCACCAAGAAGCCTCCTTTCATCATGTTTTTGAACAAATTTGGGTTGAAGAGAGAAGGGATTAGGGTTTTGCTTTGAATGGAGAAAGAAATTTGTGAATTTTTATTGATTTTTAGCAAGAAAAAGAAGCAAGAATGAGGTGGGAAGTGGGGAATTTCTGCAGGTGAGGGGTCGGCTGCAGCAAGAGGAGGAGGTGGGAAAATTTTGGGGAAGTTTCTAGCTAATTACAACATCATATGATATCATATCATGCTTTCATATCAACCTTTTTCCAAAAAAAACCCCTTTTTAAGCCATTTTTTTCATAATTTTCCCACCAAAAATCTAAAAGTTTGCAAGGCATGATATAATTTTATTAACACCATATTTTAGCTTATAAAGACTCCTAATTAAGAAATTTACCTAATTAAATTTGTATTTATCCCTAATTAAATGTATTTAAAAAGGCTTAAAATAATAAAAAAATTAATTAATTACGAATTTTTTTTATTTAACTAGAAAATTATAAGTGACATTTTAGTGACAAAATTATAGTAATATCTTACCTAAATTTTGTATAATTAGGTCTACAATGAAAAATATCAATTTTGACTTTTTACGGAAAAAGCCGAAAAATTTGCCGATTACCGAAAAACTGCCTAAACGATTTTCGAAGGGTTACAGTTAGAATGCGCGGACCTAGGTATGGAATACTTATATATGAGGATCTTTGCAGGCAGGATGAACAGTCCAATATGTGGACGACTACTAAACCGTTATTCGGGCGAATACTAACCCTACTTGGGGTGAATGGTCCAATGTGTGGACAACTACTAACCCGATATTCGGCCGAATACTAACCCTATTTGAGGGCGTATGATCTAATATGTGGATGACATACAATGTAGAAATTCCATGCCTAGAGGTATACGCACTAACTCTAATTCGTCAAGACCTTTATACTGAACCACGGGGATGGGTAGTTTGATTAGGCAAGGAGATTCGAATCTCGGATTCCCTTACTACTCGATCATGATCCCGGAAAGTGAAACGGTACATTTCACTTCCCCAGTTGTTGTTCCGTGGCCACAACGGAATAATCGCGAGTATCCGGACCCTTGTTTGACAAACTAAAACGTTTACAATACCTATTAATACTCAACACTAAACTCACATCATGTGCTATACCCACCTGTTACCTTATCTACCTTTCTTTATGAGACACGAGTTATTCAGTATCTTGGATGTGGATATTTTACCAGTTTAGACTTGATGTTTATTATGGAACTGAAGGGTGGAAATACCTATGCACTTGAGTGATATTCACGTTAGACAAAACTCCATAGTAGTCATGGGACACCTTAGGGGATGTTCACTCTACCGCATTGATTGCCATCCCAGGCACGAGCGCCAGCTAGTCATGGGACACCTCAAGTATACAAGTATGTTCACCAGTCAATTCCATCCATACACACCTTGTTTAACCTGATCTAACTTTTAGACTGAATATCCGTTTGACTTGACTTGAACTTTTACCAAACATATACCTCACACAACCTACTCATATTCACATATACCTCTGTCAACATATCTAATTTGTATATAACCTTATACCTTTATACCCATGTACATCATATTCATTATATTTATACACACCTGTCTGTTTCTATACCTTTACTTCCTTATGAGGCAATCTTACCCGAGTATAACTTGCTGATGGACTTTCCTTTTCTTCCTCTATCTTTGGAATGTCCGTCAGATGAGAATGAGTATTATGGCGAGGATCAAGGTGTGGAGCCAACTAATGAAGATTATGCAGACTTGACGATGGAAGATTAGCTAGATTTAATTTTTGTTGTTACCCACATGTTTAGGGCTTTTGTTTCTCCTTTTTTGTAATTAAACTACTTAGTTTATTTTACTCTTTCCTTTGGGATGTAATAAAGTTTGGTTAATGGAAATAAATGCCTTTCACTTTTATTACTTTGATTTTGGTACGCATCCTGCATGTTAGATATTCATACGCTTAACGTAACTGTATTGAATAGACCACCTTCAATACAGTTAGGTTGCGGACTTTGCCATGTCATCCTTCACCTTCTTTTGGGAAGCGGGGCGTGATAACAACCTCACCATGGGGCATAAGGGACCTCGCCCGAAGGAACTGAGGCCCATCAAGAACTATGGTCATGACGACAGGTGGTCAGTCGAGCGCCTGTGAGACTTAGCACCCCACGCCGGCAACGGAGGCCAACGGCTGCCCCTGCAAAAAGGCCAGGGACCACGGGCCTATCACCTTTGGCGATGGGGATCTCCACGGCATATCCATGCCCCACAACGACCCTCTGGTGATCACGGCCCGAATTCACCGATACGAGGTCCACCGGATGCTTGTCGACTCGGGAAGCTCGGCAGACATCCTTTTCCACGACTGCTTTCTGCGCATGGGGCTCACCCCAGCAGACTTGAAACCGACCTCCTACGTCCTTTCAGGGTTTACAACCACTCCATCCCGGCGGAAGGGATGGTCACCCTGCAGTTCAATGTCGGGGAGCCCGGCTGCACCCGTACGTTGTCTGTGGACTTCATCGTAGCAAAGGTCCCATCGGCCTACAACGTCCTCCTCGGCCGCCCGACGCTGAACTCCTTCTAGGCCCAGATATCAACCTACCACCTGGCGATGAAGTTCCCTCTCGATCAGGGCGGGATAGGTCGGGTCTACGGAGACCAGCGGGTCGCGAAGGTATGCCTTACCGAAATATCTTCGTCCGAGCAGCCGGCCGACGACGCTTAGATAAAAGAAGACATTAAGGGTTCTCTGGACACCCGAGACGAGCAGAAGGAGGTCCGGGGGACACCGGTCGAACCACTGACCGAGGTGCCCCGACAGAGAGGACGATGAAAAAACCGTCCAGGCCGGATCACTCCTGACAGGAACTCAGCGAGATCACCTGGTCGGTTTCTTCAGAAATAACTTCGACGTCTTCGCCTGGGCGCCTGCTGACATGCCTGGGATCGACCCCAAAATTATTTCTCACAAGCTCGGGATAGATCCTACGGCCCGACCCGTCAGACAGAAAAAGCGAAGTTTCACCCTGGTCAAACAGAAGGCTATCGAAGACGAGGTTGATCGACTTCTCGCCGCCAACTTCATCCGGAATGTACCTTACTCGGAGTGGCTAGCGAACGTAGTTCTGGTCAAGAAGTCAAGCGGGAAGTGGCGCATGTGCATCAACTTCACTGACCTCAATAAGGCCTGCCCCAAGGACAACTATCCTCTAACTCGGATAGATCAGCTCGTCAACAGCTCGGCCGGCCACGAGCTGTTGAGTTTCATGGATGCTTTCTCCGGCTACAACCAGATCCGTATGAATCCGGAAGATGAAGATCTTACCGCATTCACAACGGACCGGGGGGTATACTGCTACAAGGTGATGCCCTTCGGCCTCAAGAATGCCGGGGATACATACTAACGGTTGGTTAATCGCATGTTCAAGCCACAGATCAGCAGGAATATAGAGGTCTACGTTGACGATATGCTCGTCAAATCCGTCTCGTTGGCCGACCACGCCAAGGATCTGGGCGAGGCCTTCGAAGTGCTCCGCAAGTTCAAGATGAAGCTAAACCCCGCCAAATGCGCATTCGGAGTCACCGGGGGAAAGTTCCTCGGTTTTATGGTCACTCACCATGGAATCAAAGCTAACCCAGAGAAAATCGACGCTATCCTCAACATGGCCGCGCCCAAGACCAACGTCGAGATCATGCGGCTCACGGGACGAGTCGCTGCTCTGAGCCGTTTCATGTCCATGTCGGGGGAGAAATGCCTCCCGTTCTTCAAAGCTCTGAGGAAGATCCCGAGGTTCGAGTGGTCGGAGGAGTGCCAGGCCGCCTTCGACCACTTGAAGAAGCACCTCGCGACGCCACCACTGCTCACCTGACCAGTTGAAGGAGATGAGCTGTCGCTGTATCTGGCGGTGTCCGACCAAGCAGCGAGCTCGGTGCTCGTCCGAGAGTTCGGTGGAGTGCAGAAGCCGGTGTACTATGTGAGCCATGTATTTAAGGACGCAGAAACGAGATATCCAGCCATAGAGAAGATTGTCTTGGCCCTTGTGGCGGCCTCAAGGAATCTATGGCACTGCTTCCAAGCACACACCATCCTCGTCCTTACTGAGCACCCGTTGGGGGCTATCCTTGCATCACCGGAATCCTCGGGCCACTTAGAGAAGTGGAGGTGGGAACTATCTCAGTTTGACATAAAATATCGCCCGAGGTGGGCCATCAAAGCACAGGCCCTGGCCAATTTCATCGTTGAATGCACCATCCCTAGCAAGGGACCGGAGTCCAAGCCGACCCTCACAACTCAGTGCCCCATCGCGGAAAGGCCTGGCTCGGTTTCCGAGTGGGTCATCTACGTCGACGGGTCTTCAACCGAGGAAGGCTGTGGTGCCGGCTTCATTATCCGGGGCCTGAACAAGGAAGAAATGGAGTACTCTTTGAAGCACGGTTCCAAAGCCTCGAACAACGCAGCAGAGTATGAGGCCCTCCTGGATGGACTACGCATGGCTGCCAGGCTGGGGCTGAAGACAATTCGAATCCGCAGCGACTCGGCCCTAGTCTTCGGCCAAGTGACCGGCCGCTTTGAAGCTCGGGAGCCTCTGATGATGAAGTACTTGGACGAGGTAAGGAAACTCCGGAGGAACTTTGAAGAAGTCCAAGTAGAACAAATACCCAGGCAGCTGAATGCCCAAACCGATGCCCTGAGCAAGCTGGCTTTGTCATACTCGGCCAACAATAAGCGATCTATCCTCTTCGAAACCTTGCCTCAGCCCAGCGTGGAAGACGGAGCGACAACACTCCACGTATATGCGGCGCAAGAAGGCGACCAAGATTGGAGGAAGCCCCTCGTGGAATTCCTAAAGGACGGTACGCTCCCAGAAGATCGGGGAGCCGCTCACCGTCTCCGGGCCAAAACCCGTCACTTCATCTGGAGCAATAGGAACCTCTACAAGAAATCCTTCACTCATCCCCTGCTCCGGTGTATCGACCCCCACGAAGCCGACTACTTCCTCCATGAAATCCATTAGGGGTTGACGGTGCGCACCAAGAGGCCCGAACCTTGATCCAAAAGGCGTTGCTCCAGGGGTACTACTGGCCCACTGTTCACGAGGATGCCCAGAAGCTATTCAGAAGATGCAAGAGTTGCCAACTCCACGGCAGCATCCCTCGCCTCCCCGCTACCGAGCTGACCGCCCTAACATCCCCACGGTCGTTCACCGAGTGGGGATTGGACATGATCGGCCGGTTCCCTACCGGTACGGGAGGGCACAAGTATATCCTCGTCGTGGTAGACTACTTCACCAAGTGGATCGAGGCTGTCCCTATCAGGAAACCGGATGCCGCCACGACTATCAGGTTCCTGCAAAACAATCTGATACTCCGGTTCGGCATCTCGAGGTGTATCATCACTGACCACAGAACGAACTTCGAGAACGAGAAAGTGAAAGATTTCTGCAAGGAATACCATATCCTCATGAAGTTCGCCGCGGTCGCGCATCCCCAATGCAACGGGCAGGCCGAAGTCGCTAACCGAGATGTCCTCCGAGGTCTCCGGACCCACCTAGAAGGGTGACAAGGCAGTTGGGTCGATGAACTGCCCCGGGTCTTATGGGCCCTGCGCACGTCAAAGAAGACCCACACCGGGGAAACCTCTTTCAGCCTCTGCTACGGGACCGAGGCAATGGTCCCAACGGAGATCGGGCTACCCAGTCATCGGGTCGAGCGCTTCGACGACGATGCGAACACCTCGGCGCTACGGACCAACCTGTACATCTTGTTAGAGAAGAGGGACCGGGCTCAGATCAGGGCCGCTGGTTATCAACAACAAACGGCCCGATACAACAACGCTCGGGTCAAGCACCGCTCCTTCAAGACCGGAGATCTGGTTCTACGACGGAACGAGTTCATCGATCAAGGCAGGCTACACAAATTCTCCCGAAAGTGGGACGGTCCTTTCCTCGTCTCTGAGGTACTCCCCGGCGGAGCCTATCGCCTACAAGACACAGACGGACGCAAGTTCCCGCGGCCTTACAACGCCGAGAAGCTCAAGCTATACCAATGAGGTCAAGGCCAACGATTGTGTACCCTTCCTTTCGCGGAGATGATGTAAATGTTTTCTAAAACTCCTTTCCATTCAAATAAAAGGAACGTCAGAACATTGCAAATAGAGTTCTGTCTTAGTGGTCCGAAACCCTCACCAAAGAGGCAACCGCGCAGCTTCACTGCCCGGCTATCCTTAGCAGGCCTCCTACGGCCCCTCCAATGCTAAGGATCAAAGTCCTCCTTAGAGGTAGCCGAGCGGCTTCCCTGCTTGGCTATCCCTAGCCGGTAGCTTCCCTACCTGCAACGCCAGGGATCAAGGCCCTCACCAAGAGGCGACCGCGCAGCTTCACTGCTCGGTTATCCTTAGCAGGCCTCCTACGCCCCCCCCAACGCTAAGGATCAAAGTCCTCCTTAGAGGCAGCTCGGCAGCTACCCTGCTCGGCTATCCCTGACCGGTAGCTTCCTTACTCGCAACGCCAGGGATCAAAAGGTCCTCCCAGAGGCAGTCGAGACTGACCCTCGCTCGGGTATCCCCGGCTGGTAGCTTCCTACCACAACCGACAGGGATCAAAAGCCCTCCCAGAGGCAGTCGAGCCCGACCCTCGCTCGACTATCCTTCAGGACAAAATCCCCCGCCAAGAGGCACAGGGCAGTAATCCTGCACGGCCAAGGGTCCTTGGTAGGCTTCTTACAGCCCCTCCCGCGCTAAGGACCAAAGTCCTTCTTTGAGGCGGTCGATCCCGACCCATGCTTGGCTATCCCCGGCTGGTAGCTTCCTACCACAACCGACAGGGATCAAAGTCCTCGACAAGAGGCACTGGGCAGTAACCCTGCCCGGTCCCCGTCCTGAATGATCAAAAGCCCTCGCAAGAGGCAACCGAGCCCGACCCTTGCTCGGTCATTGTTCATACCATAATATTGTATTATTATATTCCCTATTCTTATTCTTTTTACAAATAAATAGGTGCTTTTGACGCATGTCTGCTACATGTTACATGTTACAGGTTCTTGGACAGAAAACAGTGAAAAAGATAAAAGACGATGCGAAAGTGGGACTTTAACCAATAAACAGAAGACTCTTGATCAAGCCTACATAAGGAACAGTTCACAAAGCAAGATTCAAGACATCGACTCAAAGCGAACGGTTAAAAAGTCATTGCAAATTGTTCACTGAAGATCTGGAACCAATGTAGAAGCCCAAAT
Organism: Agapanthus africanus; assembly: GCA_030015575.1. Taxonomy (NCBI): domain Eukaryota; kingdom Viridiplantae; phylum Streptophyta; class Magnoliopsida; order Asparagales; family Amaryllidaceae; genus Agapanthus; species Agapanthus africanus. The sequence continues at coordinate 384,832,878 of CM057345.1, read as the reverse complement.
GGAGAAACAACTAAAGAAATGAAAATACCTAAGAAACCTTAAGCAGCCCATGAAATTTAATAAGCTGAACGCACCAAAGGGCCGCGGTACCGCGGCCCAAGTCCTACCCATGCCGCGGTTCTGCGGCCGTCCTATGCCCGTATGCGGTGAAAATTTTGCCAAAAGCTGTGGCGGCGCTGAAAAGTTGACCTAGGGCTATTTTTGTAAATTTAGACATGCGGATCAAAATGTACCCTAGGGTTTCCTATTCTTTATAAATAGGAACTCTAATCATTGTAATTTTTTATGCCTCTTTTTGATAAATAAAATTCAGATTCAATTCAGTGGAAGAGCATCATTTTCTGTAAGTTTGTTTTTATTTTTCTGCCTTAGTTTTATAATTGTTTCTTGCCCTAAATCAATCAATCCTTTGCCTTAGTTTAATCTAGTGTAGAATCTTTTAATCTTCTGCAGTAGGTAAGTAATCCATTAGATCTAAAAATACACATATTAAAAATGATGTTTTTAATAGATCCCCTAATGAGCGAGTAATTTCCTCGCTTGTTAGGGTTAGGAATAAGGGAGGGATTGAGAGATGAAGATCTCTCATCTCTTTCATGCCCAATCAATTGTAATAACTAGAACTTCATGCATGCATGCATGATCCGCTCCCTACGGCACCCTACCCATGAGATAAAGGTGAAACCGTAGTATAAAGGACCGGACATGCATGTCTTCCATGAAGGTTAGAGCAATTAGTAGGAAAGGACGGACAAGGATCTAGAGGAAAGAACTTCGTTCCTTCCCAATCATCCCAATCCCCTTTACTAATAATTGCCATAACTTCTAAAAGATTTAATTTAGGGCATTGAAAGAGGTGTGACATCAAATCTTACCAAACCCCACCTTAGACCTAACCCTAGCAAGTTCCTTAACCATCGTACAACTTAGTTTTTAGATTCAATCAAAAGACTAAACACCCATTGGAATCAGCTCGTAAGAACACTTAGGAAAATTACACATCCATGTGGACCGACCCGTATTCACCGGTTAGCTTCATGCGACGCCGTTCTTGATTGCGGTAAATATTTTTGGTGATAAAATCCTACACTTAATCAAATGGCGCCGTTGCCGGGGATGGTGTGCTATTTTCTTTTTGCAATTTCGGGTTAATCTAAAATTAAAAAATCATAAAAATATGAAAAATCATAAAAAATATAAAAATTTTATCATCTGTTATTTTTTTGGAAAGGGTACTTTGTTGTGTGAATCTTGCAGGAACAATCGAGACGGATCTGGAAATTTCCAGAAGGCGAAACAGAAATCAGGAGATCAGAACAGAGAAGGATTTCAAAAACAGAACAGTACATTTTTTCTGGAGATTTGAACCCTCTAACTTGCCGCGCTTCCGCGGCCGAAACCATACTTAGACCGTGGAAACGCGGCCATCTTGCTGACTCAGCGCCGCAGAAAAATTTTGGGGACTCGTGCTGACTAGACTGCCGCGAAAACGCGGCAGTAACGCGTTTATACCGCGGACACGCGGCCTTTTGGTGTCCTCTGTTCGTGAAATTTGCTCTGTAAGCTTCCTCTGTTCCTCCTCTGTAATTTTTGAAATATCTTTTCTGCAAATGCCTGCAGGATTTTGTGCACTTTAAAAATATATTCCCTTCTAAATAACGATTTTGTGCAGGATTTTGGGGCCCCGCTTAAATTAGAAATAGGTTGCAAATAACATTTTTCTATTGCATATCTTTTATCAAAATTTTTTTGCAACAATTTCCAAATAAAGAATAAAGAAAAAAAAAGGGGACAATTTTTATTAGAAAACTTGCAAACTTTTGCCGCAAATAAATCCTTGCACCAACCATCTTACTTTCTTTCACCCTTTCTTCTAACATGGGTACCCCACATAATAAATCACTTGCCGAACTTTGATATCCCGAACCTAATTTTGCGTCGTACGTCAATTTGTTCGGTCAATTTAAAGACGATCCTTACTTGCCTAAAATATCTTTGAAAGATCAAATAGAGGCGTCTAGGAGAAACATTTTAACTTTTCAACCCACTTTGTGTCAACCAAGTCAATCTTTACCACCTCCATATGTTGACACCACTTTTTCAAGTCCTTCTGTCACTCCTAACCCGATGTCTATTGCTGAGCATATTGCTCAATCTCGCAGTCGATCTTTCACCCCTCTCCACTCATCTAGTTCTAGGGATCCACACGATTATTCACCTTATTATCCATATGTTGACCCTACCCCTGTCCAATCACCCACTTCCTACCAGTCCTACCCGACCTTACCACCCTCACTAGACACTGTTTCCACACAGCCTGTTGGGAGTTTTGCATATCCACACGATTTCGAATCTTTTACCGAAACCCCCTCACCACCTAAGTCTAGTTTGGAAGAGTCGTTGGAAGCTTATATTGCTGCAACAAACAAAATGACTAGGAATGTGGAAGTGGGCCGCCCTTATGCAACCTAGTGAACCGGTAGCTAGTTTCCCGCTTGCTTCAAATTTTTCAATGTATAAAGAGGCGGTTGGACAGAGTGAGAATGTGAGAGGATTTATAAATCAAACCTACCCTTACCCAATTGAAGCCCACAACTCCGGTTTTCCATCGATTGTCTAAAATAATGAGTCGTGTGACTTTGTAGTGCTTGATTTGCCAGATTGTGAAGAACCCCTTTCGAGTGAAACCGCACCTAATCCGTTTGACCTTTACACCTCCACTCTAGAACCTAAATTGATAAATATCCATGCTTTTGATGAGATGTCTAAAGAAATTAATTTTCACTTGATTGAGGATATAGACGCCGGGAATATTTCGGATGATGAACCTGTCGATTTAATTGAGATTTTATGTTCAAATCATCATCCCGAGTTATTAAATGTTTCTCCCGAATCTCATATGCATCTTGACTTTGATGATAATGGCATGGATGAGTTGAATCTTGAGGAGAATTATAAGGATAGTATCGAGGAGTGTTTTGAGGACCATATTGAGGTGAACCATTTTTGTTTGATATGTCTGATTTTCCAATTCATCCTCTTGAACCTTTACCTATATCACCCTCCCTCCTTTCCATCGTTCCGACCACTCCTAATACCATGCTTGAAGACTATGAGCTTGAAAAATTTTCCTTTGAATCTGACACAGTTCTCACAGCCGATAACACTTACGAGTGTTTCAATTTTTCGGACGATGTTGATGACTCACCGTCCGAGTTTGAGTCCTTTACATTTTCAGATGAGTTAGTTGAACCATCAGACTCGGGTTCTTACAGTAGTTTCGAACCATTAATGGAATCTTTCAAGTTCGATACAGATTACTTAGGTGAGAGTACGACTATCCCTCAATCACTCCCTTTCGTCCTTCCTATTGTTCCGACCGTGCAAGTGACCGTTACGCTTTCATCTCAAATACCAAGTTCGGCGTACCCATGTTTTCTTGCGAATCTTGAGGGATTTGATCCCATTTCTCGGCGGGTTGATAGATTAGCGCAATCGCTTTTAACACATCGGTCATCACAAATTGCGCTAATTTATTCACTCGATTTACACCCTCAAGATCGCGCAACCCTTTTTTCTTCTTTCCGCCATTCTTCTCCTCCACCGAGACCATATTCTACCCTTCTTTCCACACGGTCTCGTGTGCTTCTCATCTTTTTTCTTTCCACCCCATTCTTGCACCGACTATACCTTTACCACGATAAGATTTTTGAATGGTTGGGGCTAACCTTTGGCTTGTGTAAGGCCAAGCTTAAGTTTGGGGGGAACCTTTGTATATATGTATATATATTTTTTGTTTTCTTTTTCTATAAATTAAAAAATAAAAGATTTTTTTTTTTCAAAACATTAATTTTTTTTTATATAAATAAATAAACATGGGAGTACCGACATTTTTGACCCTCTTGATGTAGCATGACAGTGAGGACACTGTCAAGTTTAAGTTTGGGGGTATGCTTGGTACGTCTTCTTCCTTCGCATTCATTTGTACATATTTTTGCATTTGCATACTTATTTGAAAACCCATAAAAATTGAAATTTTTTGAAAAATTATAAAAATTATTGTATTCAATTTTGGCTTATTTGACTTGAGTTTGACAAATATGTTAACTGGCTAGGAACAACTGTTAGTTATATGTATGCCCTAGAGGCCATTACTGTACATTGGATGTATATTGTAGTGGATGCTGGGACATATATAGGGAGGACTTTCTTGCTCGACATGATAATATGCTATCTGGTTGACCTTTACCTTAACGTGTACACTGATTGTCTCTCTGTTACATGTTGGTAAAGCCCTTAGGATGTGTACTTGACTACCTGGACTGTGATGCGGATCATACTAGTGGGGACATGGTAGTCCATAAGTACATCCTTCAAAGTCCCTAGTCGAGGGTGTATCGAGACGGGGCATCGATATACCAGAGTAGACTAGCGTATACCTTCTCGACCCATACAGATGGGCGATGGATGATCCCATATCCAGTAGTGTTTGACATCAGAGATGATATACGGGTGCTCAGTAGAGACTGGGTACACTGGACGGACTCGCCGAGAACTCCCAGATGGTATTATACCTCACGTCAGATGGCAGTTCTCTGGTGACACTGGTACAGAGTAGTCTGTTGACCCGAGATCGTCATAGAGTCTTGTGTGGTTCCCACTGTGCTTTGATTTCCATCTTACCACGTCCAAGAGGGCGTGCAAAACGGTGGTTTTTGGGTACAGTCCCGAGTCACATGGAGGCAATGAGCGATAGGAGGGGATTCGTCTCTCCCGGTATAGGGGGTTGATGTTGCGCTGTGTTCGATTGGCTATAACAGGAAATCCCTGGCCAGGGTTGCTGAGATTTACTGGTAAGTGTTACCAGTAGTTTCTCGAATTGTTATAGACCTCATATCGACACGACTTATCGAGCTATTGGGGTCTGACGTTTACCACCCCTAGGCGAGATATGCGACATATCAGACGATCAGACCGGACTGTACGGTAGTGTTACTGGTTGGATTCACTGGAGTGTGAGCGGGCTTGCTCGTCGATCTTTAGATCGCTCAATACCCGGGTGGCCGTTACGTTTAGCAGACCGCTTGCGGCTTGTGGGTGTTTGATATGATCATCACCTGCTGCCGGCGTATTGACGAGTCTTTAGAGTCCTACACAGAGGTTTCCTGGCTCAAGCGAAACGAAATAGGAGCGCATATGAGATATGTGCGGGACCGAGAATAATGCGTGTATGTGATACCGTATTCCATTCTCGCGATGAATGTATCAATTAGGTTATATGCGATATACCCTAGTTATCGAATCAAGGATTGATTCGATAAACCGATACAAAGGATACTAGTCGGTTGTGTGCGACATGACCGGATCATTGAATCAAGTGTTGATTTAATGATTTAATGCATATTTATATATTTGATATATTACTTTGCATTAACTAGTATTGGTTCACTTTAAATGGATTTTCTCACTTGGTTTGTGCACATTGTATATGTGATATATTTTTGTGCACTTGTATGTATCATGTTTGATGATGCATGCTAACTTGTGTTTTGTGTAAAGTTTAAACCATGGTTATGTAATGGTTAGGGTTTTTATTTTCATATCTATTTATTTATTTGTTTATTCATATTGGAAAATGATAAGCATAATGCAAAATGGTGGCTTTCTTTGGAAGCTTGTTGAAGCTTCATGAAGACTTTGACCAAGTGACCATTTTGTCTCATGCTTAACCCTAACCATTCCATTCAACCATGATTAACTCTCTACACTTGACCATGGTTATTATTATGATAAGTATTGATTTACCTTTGATTTTAAAAAACAACTTATCATAACTTTATCTTCTTCTTCTTCTTCATCTTCAATGAAGAAACCTCCACTTCATCAATGGTGATTGATGAAGATGAGTGAGAAATCCAATTCTAAAGTCTACCCAGTTCCTATTTCTTCATCCTCTACCTCTTTCCAAGTAGTAGAGTGTGTTTCCTTCACAAGTTTTCAAGGCTCGGTGAAGGTGGAGCTTGATCTAGTGATGCTTCGACGTAGATCATCTTCGGCACGTTGTCGATGACCTAGCCCATCCATTCTCCGATGAAGCCGACGCTAGAGCCCGGGATCCGTCTTGGACAGCGAGGAGACTTCATTGCGGAGCCGTGGAGGTGGAGCACCGGATCTACAAAGGTTGTATATCCGTATTCTCATAGTTAAGTGTTAACTAGTTAGCTTTTTCGCCTAGATTTCTAGCCAACGATCCGTAGTCGGGTTTCTCGGCACCTAGAAAATTTGAAATTGGCATAGTTGATGCCTTGTGAGACCTCATTAGGGTGCCTAGGAACCTTTCAGTGGTATCAGAGCCTAGCTAGAGCCTTAGGCGAAGTCTAGACGGAATTTGAAGTCCGAACGAACCCGAAACCCCAAACCAAACTTGCTCTCTGTCCTTTTTCGAAAACAGTGGATTTTTCAACATTAAAAATATGCAGAAAATTCAGCAGGTGATTTTAAGAGTTCCTGTGAAATTCGACTTCCTAATTCCGTTGAACTGCCGCGGATCCGCGGCACGAGCATGGCTCGTGCGGCGGTTCCGCGGCCGTACGGAAACCTTATTTAATATCTTTTACACAGTAACTCCTAATTGATAATGCTGGATTTTCTTGGAATTTTTAATTTTTATTCAAGAGTTGAATTTTCAGGGGTTGTTTTGGGGATTCGGTGTTTCGATCGGAGTATCAGATTTTGTCTATGTGGCTTTCCGGATAAATATTAGAATATGTTAAAAAGTTCGACCAGATATAAATACCCAAATTTTCCCCTGTCGGGAAATTTCAAAGTGTTGGATTTTTCCGTAGTTTAACGACGTTCTAAGTAGTGCAAGTAACTCGATGGACCCTCTAGAAGACAACAAACCTTAACTCGATTATGTGACCGTCTTGAACTGCCCTTTGAACCTTCGGGTTTGGGGCAGTACGGCGTGCCACATGTGAGGCGTTGGCTTGACCCTTCTACGGCTGGACCGTTGGTACTGAGGCACGAACTGAATGTTGTTAGACTTATTTCATGCATTGATCTGTATCGGGAAAACTTGGGTGTTCGATTGTTCGATCGAAAAGTTTAACATTTTCTGTTTATCTGGAATATGATACAATAATTGGAATTCACAATAAGTTATGAGATAACTGAATGAATGTTATAAACATAGCAGTTTAGTCTCACCTAATCGGTTGCCACGGAATTTTGATGTGATCAAAAGTTCGTCGCAATCACGTAGCGTACGCGGATACTCGCCGGGTAAACTTAATAGACAGCCTCACTCCATAGCCCCGACCAAGTGACTGTAGGAGAACCCCGTCGCCGAAAGCATCCGTTCGGGTGCTCGCGGTAGCGGTGTTCCGCCTTGGTGCACTTCGTCGACGGTATCGGGGGTGCAGCCGTCTACTGAAGTTTGCGACGAGTATTCGATCAGGATGTCGGGAATCTTGTTGAATTGCCCGACTTGATATTGAAAAGTGTTTTCGATTTTGAGACTAAAATGCGGGGTTTATAATTGTTAGGCATGCGATGTCTAAGTAATTCATTTGGTCAGGCATGCGATGTCTGAGGTGATTGCGGATTCCAACTGTTGTAGTTTTACACTTTCTTTTCTGTGACCGTAAGTGTAATATGTGATATCGCCGGTTTCGTTGCTATATGTCAACGACAATTGGGATGCGCATATTTACTTACGTTGATGACATGTGATGTTATGTGTTGCTGGATATGTTATATTGGATCGTCGTGTTTGAATAGCCGGGGTTTTTTATGTGAGATGAGTGTTTTTCATTTTCATTCATGTAAAAACTTGTATGTAATATTCTTTTATTGGGGCACTTCCAGATTGCGGAAGTTGTCACCGTTTGTATATTATTTACTTTTCTGCACTAGGATAGACCCAAGGAGGAGGGCACAAGTAACCGGGTTCTGGAGTTCAGTGGGAGACCAACTCGAGGAGTCGAGTCCGGGTCTCCTAACTCCAGAATTGGTAGGGTTGCTTGCCGCTCTCGTAGGGGTCTAGGGGTGTGGGTTTGGCTATTCATCGCGACCGTGGAATCCGTGTTTTATACTGGCTCGTATTGAAAACACGAACGTCCTAGTATATCCAATATTTCATATGTTTCTTCTGCTGCGATATCTGTGATGTGATCATGTGATGTTCTGTGATAGATACATTATATAGTATATATGATATATTATATAGGCGTTACTTATGTTTTATATCCGCGCTAGCCCTGCCCCGCTCTGCCGTTAGTTACCTAACCTAACGGTGCACGAGGGGACATCGAGGCGAATGCGGATGGCATAAGTGTACGTCGTATTTATCTGTGATGTTTAGGTACATAATTGATGGGACTTCATTAATGTGATTAATGAAAATAAAAGAAACCTAAGATGTTGTAGAATCGAATTTCAAAATAAAACAGGTAGCTACAGTTCTTGCTTTGCACAGCGGTATATATGATATATCCTGCACCTTATTCGATGAGGAAAGGACCGAGATCCCTTCACCGGGAGTGACTCCTTTAGCAATAACTGGCAGATGCTACACACTCGGTTTGTCTTTTGATTGCTTTTAAGTGTTTTTGCTTTGCACAGTGATATATATGATATATCCCGCACCTCATTCGACGAGGAAAGGACCGACGATCCCTTCACCGGGAGTGACTCCTTTAGCAAAACTAGAAAAGCCTCAAAAACACTCCATTTTAAAAATCATTTGATTCTACAACGATATCAAGTTCATTACGCAATAGGTTTTCAGAAAAACCTGTCGTAGCCCTCCGTCATTTCAGATAAGTATTAGTTAGTATTCGTGTTGCGGTTGTTTGGCATGCGTCAAGGCGTAGTGTACGGTAGCTAACTAGTGCTTATCTGCCAGCATATGATGCGATTGGATTAGGGTATTCGTACGGCGTTGTTTGGCATGCGTCAAGGGTCGTGCGGGTGGGTTTAATTCAATCAAGAAATGTACGGGTTGAACTTGACTAGCAGACTATGGGTTGTTTGGCATACGTCAAGGTCATAGCGAGCTAGGGGTAAAATATTATCGGGAATTTCAAGTGTTGAAATTTGCAATGAGATTGCATACCATCTATGAGATAGTTGGATCCCGATACCCGCTGCGAGTAAGAGTTACTCCTGGGAGAGTTTTATACATTACAATTAGCCGATCAAGTAGGTGTCTAGAAAGGTGTCAACGAGGTTACGCCTCTGGGAAAACGAGGTTTACATTAATTAGGTTCGTGCGAAAGCACGGGGGACCTCCCTCAAAGTACCGACACTGGCCTGGCTGAAAGATTGGCGAACTTGTAGTGTGTAATTAATCCCGGCTAGTCTTTCCTTTTAGGGTTTGAAGGAAGATTTGATAAAAAGCAGTGGGAGCCATCCTGATTAGATAAAATAATAACCAATCTATTCTTGCAAGAGCGCACGCTGAGTGTTTTCTTCTCTCTCTCTCCAGGTAGCGACCATATCACGCCTTAATCAAGATAATAATACGGAATATTGACCGAACCCGCTTGTTATACTGAGCTGGGGAACGTTGGTCCCGCTCCACCTTATAATTGTTATAAGACAGAGCAGGAAATTGGGGATTACCAGAATTCCCGTGCCGCCCAAACGAAGAGAGTGCATGCTGATGCATCATCTTCGGGTGTGTTCATTACAGAGAACTGTTTCTCAGTATCCTTTACGTCCTGGGTATGTGATACCAGATCAGGATCCCAGATATGTAATTTGTTACATAGGGCTACAGAAAGGTAGAGAACTGAGAATCGGGTGATAAGTTTCATGTGGCAGAAAACGGGGCAAGTGTTGCAGCCAAGTCTGTTGGTCACTGTCACCCTGTATTACCAATACATTGATTCTGAACGAATGTTATTAGATACCGAACCTGATATACAAAATCATATCAGTCTCTTTATTAGTAAAGAAAGGATATAATTTTGTATTGTTGGATAATGTTTTGAACATTTCCTATATCAAAAGTTGATCGGTTCAGGCACGTTATCTAAAAGCGTTGATGTTCTAAATCAAACTACAGTTCTTAGTATATGGAACACACATAAGAGGAAGAGTTCAGAAATGAACGGATCCTTCTTAAGGTATTGTAGACTAGGTCAGATCAATGTGACCCGACTAGCTGAAGTTACATGTAGATGCATATTTAAATCAGTTTGAATCTACATCTTGTGAAACTTGCCAGTCATGTTACAAAGATATAATGACACTAGCTCTGTTTATTGGAAACAGAGAAAGAGTTAGTGAACTCTTGGGATGATACATGTTGATGTATGTAGGTCCCCTGTCTACACATGCCAGGAATGGTTCTTTGTACTTCGTTACATTCTCTGATAATCTCCCGAGATTCAGACATGTGTTCCTGTTGAAACACAAGTCCGAACCTTTTAAGATATTCACAGAATATAAGTTAGAAGTAGAGAACCAAAACGGGTATAAGTATTATGTCCTTTGATGAGATCGAGGAGGAGAATACTTAAGCACGGAAATCCTGGATTATTCTAAAGGAGAATGAGATTCTCTCTCAGCATTACTCCTCCGTATACACCATAGCACGATGGTAAATCGGGGCGGAGCAATCACACCCTATATGATAAGGTGTGCTCTATGATGAGTACTTCTGAGTTACCTTTTTCCTTTTGGGAGTTATGCGCTTGAGAAGCTGCATACCTATTGAATAGGGTTCTAATCAAATCAGTTGCCTACCGCTTCATATGTGATATGGAATGGGAAGAACCCATGTCTTAAGTTAGTTAAGATTTGGAGTTGTCCGGCCTATGTCTGAAAGCAAAATCCGGACAAGCTCGAGGCAAGGACTGTTATGTAGAACTGGAAATGTTCCAGCTATACAAACTGCAGCTGATGATTTGAAAGAACCAAAGGATTCAGTAGATTCCAACGAACCTCAGCCTCTCCGCCGATCTAGTAGGGTTCCTCACCCACCTAAGAGATACTTCTGTTTCTCTATGACAGTGGGAGCGAGGATTGCATCATGAGATGATGACCCAACTAGTTTCGAGCTGGCCATCAGGAGTGGGACTCTGTAAGAATGGCTGGATGCTTAGCGATCTGAGATGGAATCCTTATACACCAACAAAGTATGGACTTTGGTTGCGATATCTGAAGGGTTAAATCCCCATCAGGAGCAAGTATATCTTGAGAAGATTACTTGGTGTACATGGAATAGTTGAGACTTTCAAAGCTAGACTTGTTAAAGGTTTGCATCATTGACCGGGTATGGATCATGACGAAACCTTTTCTAAGGAGCTATGCTTAAGTCCATCCAGATCCTACTTATCACGGCTACATACCATGACTACGATATCTGGTGGTTGGGTGTCATGACTGCTTTTCTAAATGATATTTTGGAAGAGTGCGTCTATAAGTACACAGCCAGAGGGCTTCGTAAACAGTGGGAGCAGCGGAAACGTGTGCAAGATGCTTTATATAGGATAAAGCAGGCATCGCGGAGTTGGAACATCTGTTTTGATGAATTAGTCAAAGAGTTTGACATCATCAAAATGATAGATGAACCTTGTATAAACAAAAGGTAGTAGGGAGTATGGTGGTGATCCTCGTAGAGTACGTGGATGACATACTCTTGATAGGGAAGGAGTTTCCTATGCTACGCTCGGTCGATCTCCGCTTATCACATGGATTCTCCATATAGGATCAAAATGATACCTCCTAAATCCTGAGTTTTGGATCTATGAGATAGATTTAATTGGATGTTAGGATTCTCACTAGTTGTAGTGAGATGATATCAATCGATCCTGGGGAGAATCACTGGAAGGGTTCCAGGGTGATAAAAACGACTGAATGTCAGTCGCAGGCATTGTCTATACCCTCAGTAAAGGGACGGTATGTTGGAAGAGTTCCAAGCTAGATACCGTGACATACTAGACGATAAAGGCAGGATACATCGCTACTTAAGATGCTACCAAAGAGGATGTTTGGGTGTATATTAGTTCATGAGATGAACTACGTTCCTACCATTGTGAGACAATGGAGTTGTGGCTCATGCCGAGGAACGCCGGTCCCATCAGTGATCCAGACTTATTCTAAGGCAGCATCGCCTGATCATGGAGATAGTTGATCTCCAAGGTGATCGAGGTTTGGAGAGTAGACTCAGAGGACAACACAGCGGATCCACTCACAAAGGCCTGGTCCCAGAGAGAGACTTTTATGGGATGGTTGAGTATGAGATACTACAACCACTGCTACAGATGGCCCTAGTGCAAGTGGGAGATTGTTAGTTATATGTATGCCCTAGAGGCCATTACTGTACATTGGATGTATATTGTAGTGGATGCTGGGACATATATAGGGAGGACTTTCTTGCTCGACATGATAGTATGCTATCTGGTTGACCTTTACCTTAACGTGTACACTGATTGTCTCTCTGTTACATGTTGGTAAAGCCCTTAGGATGTGTACTTGACTACCTGGACTGTGATGCGGATCATACTAGTGGGGACATGGTAGTCCATAAGTACATCCTTCAAAGTCCCTAGTCGAGGGTGTATCGAGACGGGGCATCGATATACCAGAGTAGACTAGCGTATACCTTCTCGACCCATACAGATGGGCGATGGATGATCCCATATCCATTGGTGTTTGACATCAGAGATGATATACGGGTGCTCAGTAGAGACTGGGTACACTGGACGGACTCGCCGAGAACTCCCAGATGGTATTATACCTCGCGTCAGATGGCAGTTCTCTGGTGACACTGGTACAGAGTAGTCTGTTGACCCGAGATCGTCATAGAGTCTTGTGTGGTTCCCACTGTGCTTTGATTTCCAACTTACCACGTCCAAGAGGGCGTGCAAAACGGTGGTTTTTGGGTACAGTCCCGAGTCACATGGAGGCAATGAGCGATAGGAGGGGATTCGTCTCTCCCGGTATAGGGGGTTGATGTTGCGCTGTGTTCGATTGGCTATAACAGGAAATCCCTGGCCAGGGTTGCTGAGATTTACTGGTAAGTGTTACCAGTAGTTTCTCGAATTGTTATAGACCTCATATCGACACGACTTATCGAGCTATTGGGGTCTGACGTTTACCACCCCTAGGCGAGATATGCGACATATCAGACGATCAGACCGGACTGTACGGTAGTGTTACTGGTTGGATTCACTGGAGTGTGAGCGGGCTTGCTCGTAGATCTTTAGATCGCTCAATACCCGGGTGGCCGTTACGTTTAGCAGACCGCTTGCGGCTTGTGGGTGTTTGATATGATCATCACCTGCTGCCGGCGTATTGACGAGTCTTTAGAGTCCTACACAGAGGTTTCCTGGCTCAAGCGAAACGAAATAGGAGCGCATATGAGATATGTGCGGGACCGAGAATAATGCGTGTATGTGATACCGTATTCCATTCTCGCGATGAATGTATCAATTAGGTTATATGCGATATACCCTAGTTATCGAATCAAGGATTGATTCGATAAACCGATACAAAGGATACTAGTCGGTTGTGTGCGACATGACCGGATCATTGAATCAAGTGTTGATTTAATGATTTAATGAATATTTATATATTTGATATATTACTTTGCATTAACTAGTATTGGTTCACTTTAAATGGATTTTCTCACTTGGTTTGTGCACATTGTATATGTGATATATTTTTGTGCACTTGTATGTATCATGTTTGATGATACATGCTAACTTGTGTTTTGTGTAAAGTTTAAACCATGGTTATGTAATGGTTAGGGTTTTCATTTTCATATCTATTTATTTATTTGTTTATTCATATTGGAAAATGATAAGCATAATGCAAAATGGTGGCTTTCTTTGGAAGCTTGTTGAAGCTTCATGAAGACTTTGACCAAGTGACCATTTTGTCTCATGCTTAACCCTAACCATTCCATTCAACCATGATTAACTCTCTACACTTGACCATGGTTATTATTATGATAAGTATTGATTTACTTTTGATTTTAAAAAACAACTTATCATAACTTTATCTTCTTCTTCTTCTTCATCTTCAATGAAGAAACCTCCACTTCATCAATGGTGATTGATGAAGATGAGTGAGAAATCCAATTCTAAAGTCTACCCAGTTCCTATTTCTTCATCCTCTACCTCTTGCCAAGTAGTAGAGTGTGTTTCCTTCACAAGTTTTCAAGGCTCGGTGAAGGTGGAGCTTGATCTAGTGATGCTTCGACGTAGATCATCTTCGGCACGTTGTCGATGACCTAGCCCGTCCATTCTCCGATGAAGCCGACGCTAGAGCCCGGGATCCGTCTTGGACAGCGAGGAGACTTCATTGCGGAGCCGTGGAGGTGGAGCACCGGATCTACAAAGGTTGTATATCCGTATTCTCATAGTTAAGTGTTAACTAGTTAGCTTTTTCGCCTAGATTTCTAGCCAACGATCCGTAGTCGGGTTTCTCGGCACCTAGAAAATTTGAAATTGGCATAGTTGATGCCTTGTGAGACCTCATTAGGGTGCCTAGGAACCTTTCAACAACTAGATCTTAGACTTACTAAATTAAAAACCCTAAAGATAACCTTCTTTAAAGTTTAATAGTAGAAAGTATATGTCTTTGTAGTCTATTTAGAAATAGGCAAATTTTGGGTTCACTTCTTGGTCTAAGTCAAAATAAGGGAAGAGTATTGATGTTCTTATTAGAGTATAAGTTTGAAAAATAGTTCCTAGCTTAAGTCTAGATTCTGAAAACGTATACCCTACAATTTGCACAATCACGCATCTTAAAACTTGGAATAGTAGAAGAGACCTTGAAATGCTCTTGTCTAAAGTCCTTAGTACGAAGTAAATAAAAAAAAAGTGTGAATAAAGAATAAAAAAAATGAACACTGGTTTTTGCGATTACTTAAGGCTGTAAAAATAGAAAAATATTTAGCGAGGGTGCTTCATCACCTAGTGCCTTAGACAAACTGGTTTGGGAGTCACTGCTAAAAAGCCTTGGGTGTTGCTAGACTAGGAATTACGCTTTAAAAGTGCAAACGCATTTTGTAATCGGTCGTTGGTACCTCAAGAAATATTAACGGTCGCATGAAGGATGTGTAAGAAAAATTCAATTAAAAATTCACCTACTAATAAGTACTTTGGACAACGGAAAATGGCATGATTGCTTGATTTGAATTTCAAAGTGTAAGGGTGATTTATACACACACGTGGGGATATGTGATTGGAGTTTAGATAAGAGAGAGGAATGAAGAATAGAACTTGTATCTTTAATAGAGTTGATAAAAATTCCTAAGGGGAGATGGAACCCTAGAAGGAAAACTTAAGAAATGCCGAAAGCTAAGTAGGTCTACAGAACATATATAATCTTAAGTTAAATGATGAGGAAGTGTGAAGAATATGGGTGGATAATTTACGAGTCGACGATAATAGAATTCCTTGTTAGAAAACCTAATTGGAGAATAAAAGTCGAGGAGCCAAATTGATAGGATTTTGTGGGTGTAATCCGCTGAAAACCCTCAGGAGACAACACTCCTCCTACTAGGGACACCTAGAGGTTTAACGGCTTGTTGCACGTGCTCAGTGCAATCGCGTTTCCCTGCGAAAGTGTGGTAGGATTTTAGTGAATAAAAATAAGTTTGCTCGAGGATGAGCAAAAGATAAATTTGGGGGTATTTGTTCATACCATAATATTGTATTATTATATTCCCCATTCTTATTCTTTTTACAAATAAACAGATGCTTTTGATGCATGTATGCTACATGTTACAGGTTACAGGTTCTTGGACAGAAAACAGTGAAAAAGATAAAAGACGATGCGAAAGTGGGACTTTAACCAATAAACAGAAGACTCTTGATCAAGCCTATATAAGGAACAGTTCACAAAGCAAGATTCAAGACATCGACTCAAACCGAACGGTTAAAAAGTCATTGCAAATTGTTCACTGAAGATCTGGAACCAATGTAGAAGCCCAAATAGAGAAACAACTAAAGAAATGAAAATACCAAAGAAACCTTAAGCAGCCCATGAAATTTAATAAGCTGAACGCACCAAAGGGCCGCGGAACCGCGGCCCAAGGCCTACCCATGCCGCGGTTCCGCGGCCGTCCTATGCCCGTACGCGGTGAAAATTTTGCCAAAAGCTGTGGCGGCGCTGAAAAGTTGACCTAGGGCTATTTTTGTAAATTTAGACATGCGGATCAAAATGTACCCTAGGGTTTCCTATTCTTTATAAATAGGAACTCTAATCATTGTAATTTTTTATGCCTCTTTTTGATAAATAAAATTCAGATTCAATTCAGTGGAAGAGCATCATTTTCTGTAAGTTTGTTTTTATTTTTCTGCCTTAGTTTTATAATTGTTTCTTGCCCTAGATCAATCAATCCTTTGCCTTAGTTTAATCTAGTGTAGAATCTTTTAATCTTCTGCAGTAGGTAAGTAATCCATTAGATCTAAAAATACACATATTAAAAATGATGTTTTTAATAGATCCCCTAATGAGCGAGTAATTTCCTCGCTTGTTAGGGTTAAGAATAAGGGAGGGATTGAGAGATGAAGATCTCTCATCTCTTTCATGCCCAATCAATTGTAATAACTAGAACTTCATGCATGCATGCATGATCCGCTTGCTACGGCACCCTACCCACGAGGTAAAGGTAAAACCGTAGTATAAAGGACCGGACATGCATGTCTTCCATGAAGGTTAGAGCAATTATTAGGAAAGGACGGACAAGGATCTAGAGGAAGGAACTTCGTTCCTTCCCAATCATCCTAATCCCCTTTACTAATAATTGCCATAACTTCTAAAAGATTTAATTTAGGGCATTAAAAGAGGTATGACATCAAATCTTACCAAACCCCACCTTAGACCTAACCCTAGCAAGTTCCTTAACCATCGTACAACTTAGTTTTTAGATTCAATTAAAAGACCAAACACCCATTGAAATCAGCTCGTAAGAACACTTAGGAAAATTACACATCCCTGTGGACCGACCCGTATTCACCGGCTAGATTCATGCGACGCCGTTCTTGATTGCAGTAAATATTTTTGGTGATAAAATCCTACACTTAATCAGTCATCTCCGGCTGGTAGCTCCCTACCTATGACGCCAGGGATCAAAACCCTCGCAAGAGGCATCTGAGCGGTACCCCGCTCATTCATCCCAGGCTGGTAGTTGCCTACCCATGACGCCAGAGATCAAAGCCCTCGCCAAGAGGCAACCGCGCAGCTTCACTGCCCGGTTATCCTTAGTAGGCTTCTTACAGCCTCTCCAACGCTAA
This sequence comes from Agapanthus africanus, assembly GCA_030015575.1. Lineage (NCBI taxonomy): Eukaryota > Viridiplantae > Streptophyta > Magnoliopsida > Asparagales > Amaryllidaceae > Agapanthus > Agapanthus africanus. The sequence continues at coordinate 384,815,617 of CM057345.1, read as the reverse complement.
GGATCAAAGTCCTCCTTAGAGGCAGCCGAGCGGCTTCCCTGCTCGGCTATCCCTAGCCGGTAGCTTCCCTACACACAACGCCAGAGATCAAAGCCCTTGCCAAGAGGCAACCGTGCAGTTTCACTGCCCGGCTATCCTTAGCACGTCTCTTACGGCCCCTTCAACGCTAAGGATCAAAGTCCTCCTTAGAGGCAGCCGAGCGGCTTCTCTGCTCGGCTATCCATGGCCGGTGGCTTCCCTACTCGCAATGCCAGGGATCAAAGCCCTCGTCAAGAGGAAATCGCGCAGCTTCACTGCCCGGTTATCCTTAGCAGGCCTCCTACGGCCCCTCCAACGCTAAAGATCAAAGTCCTCCTAGAGGCAGTCGAGCCCGACCCTTGCTCGGCTATCCCCGGTTGGTAGCTTCCTACCACATCCGACAGGGATCAAAACCCTCGCCAAGAGGCAACCGAGCAGCTTCCTTGCTTGGTCATCCCCAGCGGGCATCCCCCTGCCTACCAGACGCTGCGGGTTTGAAGCCCTCATAACGAGGCCACTGAGCTCCCTTCTGCTCGGCGAATCTGCGGCGGGCAGCATGCTGCTCATCAAATGCCGCGGACCTGAAACCCCATTGAGAGACATCAGGTCTGTTCAAGTCTGAGCATTCCCCTCTCGACTCCGGGGCCATGGGGATACCTCCTTCTCAGCAGCGCTTGGCACGCTTGACAAGTGATCAAAATCAACTCGACGTACGATCGCCTGACATGGAAGCCCAACAGTGCAAGCAAGAATATTCTACGAGTACTCTTCATATCCAAAAGATAAAGTGCAAAGTAATGAAACAGCAAGAGTTTTACTTGCACAAGCAAAATGTTTTTACAGGGGTATTGAGGGCTCCCCAGCCTTACAAAGTTTCGGATGCCTACAAAAGAGGAACGAGGAAATATAAAAAAGGACTAAGTCACAAACCCCCTCCTGCGCCTCGCTTCCCTCATCACTACCATCGCAGTCTGCCGGAGGCTTCACCACCGGAGGCTTTGCCACCTGGGGTATGCCTCGCTTCCCTCATCACTGTTTACAGGAGGCTTTGCCACCGGGAGTAGGACCCGAGCTCGCCATCGGCGAACTCAGGAAGCTGCTCCTTTTCGGCATCTAGAGCCTTATTCTACGCGACGGTGGAATGCTCGCCAAGCTCGGCGTGAAACTGCTCTGACACCTTGTATTCGGCCACAGCCTTCCTAGCCCGAATCTCGGCAATCCCGGCCGCCCGAAGCGCCGCCTCGGCATCCCCCTGCTGGCGTCTCTCTCCTTCTCCATGGCCGTGAAACGATCGTCCAGATCGTCCAGCTTCGCCTCAGCAACTCGGTGGGATGCACTCAGGCGACGATAGGCACCCCAGTTCGCTGAGATGGCGAGCTCCGCAACCTCCGCTCGGGCCGCCAAGACATCGGCCCTCGTCCTCTCCATACGCAGGTCACGTCGCAGGATCTCGACCTCTGAAGGAAACGCTTCCACCAGCCTCGGTGCGTGGAACGCCCCCTCGGCCTCCATGTTAGTTATATATATGCCCTAGAGGCCATTACTGTACATTGGATGTATATTGTAGTGGATGCTGGGACATATATAGGGAGGACTTTCTTGCTCGACATGATAGTATGCTATCTGGTTGATCTTTACTTAACGTGTACACTAATTGTCTCTCTGTTACATGTTGGCAAAGCCCTTAGGATGTGTACTTGACTACCTGGACTATGATGCGGATCATACTAGTGGGGACATGGTAGTCTATAAGTACATCCTTCAAAGTCCCTAGTCGTGGGTGTATCGAGACAGGGCATCGATATACCAGAGTAGACTAGCGTGTACCTTCTCGACCCATACAGATGGGCGATGGATGATCCCATATCCATTGGTGTTTGACATCAGAGATGATATACGGGTGCTCAGTAGAGACTGGGTACACTGGACGGACTCGCCGAGAACTCCCAGATGGTATTATACCTTACGTCAGATGGCAGTTCTCTGGTGACACTGGTACAGAGTAGTCTGTTGACCCGAGATCGTCATAGAGTCTTGTGTGGTTCCCACTGTGCTTTGATTTCCATCTTACCACGTCCAAGAGGGCGTGCAAAACGATGGTTTTTGGGTACAGTCCCGAGTCACATGGAGGCAATGAGCGATAGGAGGGGATTCGTCTCTCCCGGTATAGGGGGTTGATGTTGCGCTGTGTTCGATTGGCTATAACAGGAAATCCCTGGCCAGGGTTGCTGAGATTTACTGGTAAGTGTTACCAGTAGTTTCTCGAATTGTTATAGACCTCATATCGACACGACTTATCGAGCTATTGGGGTCTGACGTTTACCACCCCTAGGCGAGATATGCGACATATCAGACGATCAGACCGGACTGTACGGTAGTGTTACTGGTTGGATTCACTGGAGTGTGAGCGGGCTTGCTCGTCGATCTTCAGATCGCTCAATACCCGGGTGGCCGTTACGTTTAGCAGACCGCTTGCGGCTTGTGGGTGATTGATATGATCATCACCTGCTGCCGGCGTATTGACGAGTCTTTAGAGTCCTACACAGAGGTTTCCTGGCTCAAGCGAAACGAAATAGGAGCGCATATGAGATATGTGCGGGACCGAGAATAATGCGTGTATGTGATACCGTATTCCATTCTCGCGATAAATGTATCGATTGGTTGTATGCGATATAACCTAGTTATCGATTCAAGTATTGATTCGATAAACCGATACATAGGATACTAGTCGGTTATATGTGATATGACCGGATCGTTAAATCAAGTGTTGATTTAATGATTTAATGTATAATTATATATTTGATATATTAATTTACATTAACTAGTATCGGTTCACTTTAAATGGATTTTCTCACTCGGATGTGCGCATTATATATGTGATATGATTTTGTGCACTTGCTTGTATCATGTTTGATGATACATGCTTTTTGGTTAAGTGTAAAGTATTAAACCTTGGTTAATGAAATGGTTAGGGTTTATTATTTGTTATTCATTTATCTTATTTAATTATCCATTTATTTATGATAAATGAATAAAAGAAAATGAAATGAAATGGTGGCTTTCATTTGTTGTTTTCATGAAGCTTCATGAACATTTTGACTAAGCGACCATTTTGTCTCTAGCTTGACCCTAACCATTCCTTTAACCATGATTGATTCTCTACACATTACCATGGTTAATGATATGATAAGTACTCATTTTTATTATTCCTTTTAATTAACTTATCATAAGAATTATCATCTTCCTCTTCTTCTTCTTCTTGAAGAAAACCTTTCTTCATCAATGGTGATTGACGAAGATGAGTGAGAAATCCAATTCTAAAGTCTACACACTTCCTATTTCTTCATCCTCTACCTCTTGCCAAGTAGTAGAGTGTGTTTCCTTCACAAGTTTTCATGACTTGGTGAAGGTGGAGCTTGATTTAGCGATGCCTCGACGTAGATCATCTTCGGCATGGACATCGACGACCTAACTCGCCATTTCTCCGATGAAGCCGACGCTAGAGCCCGGGAATTCTTTTGGACAGCGAGGGGACTTCGTTGCGGAGCTATGGAGGTGGAGCACCGGATCTACAAAGGTTGTATTTCCGTTAAACTTTTAGTTAAGTGTTAACTAGATTTCTTTTTCGCCTAGATTTCTAGCCAACGATCCGTAGTCGGGTTTCTCGGCACCTAGATTTTTTGAAATTGGCATGGTTGATGCCTTGTGAGACCTCATTAGGGTGCCTAGGAACCCTACACTCCATACGAGTAACGAGGGCACAATGTTGAAGGACCTGACGAGAAACGGATGAGAAACTTGGAGACGCTCGAGCCAAAGAAAGGAAGGTCAAAAACAACGCGTGGAGGAGTTCATACCTGGACCGCCCCTTGGGCTATGGCCTCCATTTGGACCCTCAGGGTGCCATGCGGAAGCCTCCCCCGGCCGACTCTTCCATTCCGGCGAGCAGGCCGGCAGCGACGGAAAGCCCAGACAGAACCATGAAGACGGCATCCCACACTTGCATGGGAATCCCCTCAGGGACCCTCGACGGCGGTGCATGAGAGATTGTTCTTTTCCTCTTAAGGGGGACCCCTTCTTCACCCTCCCCTGCATCCCTCGTATGGGGCTCGGATGACCATGGACGTCTCCGGCCGCCGCCGGAACAATCACCAGGAGCCCTCAGCAAAGCGGACGGCCCTGCCGCCGGCGGAACATTCGGCACGGAGCTCGAGCCAGCCGGGGGGCCGGCCGCACCGCTGGCCTCCCTCCGGAACGAGAAACCCAAAGAGTAGAAACGGACCATATATCCAACCCAAAAGAGGAAGAGCGCCGAGCAGCCAAGACTTAGAAGGAACAAAGATATGAAGAAATAGGGGCCCTGGAGTGGGCCCCACCCCTATTTATCACCGCAATCGCCCTCATCCAACGGTGTCCTTCATCTCCCTCCAAAGCGCCTACTCGCGTCCAACGGCTCCGATAACTCCACTTATCGTTCCTACACTGGGCCGCATCCCATCAGACGTCTCAGGTCTACACACGTCGCGTCGGCCAACCGACGCTTGACACGCGGACCGACGCTTCAGTGATAGGATGCACGAACCGGCGCACCTTCCTTAAATGCAGAGATCTCGTCCTGATTCGCTGGCAGAAAAGACAGTTGACAGCCTGGGGGCGCGTCCCGACGGAATCTTAGGAGGGAGCTCACCCCGGGCGGCCCGGCAGTCCACTCTTGACCCGACCCGTCAGCTGGTCGGGACAAGAGTGGGGGCTAATGATGACGCTCTATGTTGGCGATCTCCCAGATCAGGACACGTGGCAGATGACGCGTCCCAGAACTCAGAAGAAAGGGCCCACAGGGGCCGACCGGGCCACCCCTGTACCCGACCTGCAAGCACAAGCTGGCTCACCTCAGAGCCCCCTACAAATTGGCCTCCTCGGCCTCTCAGCTCGCCCCCGAGCTACCACAGGACCAAGATACCTCGGCTCCCCCGCTCGTTCCCGAGCTCTCCCGTCGAGGCCATCTTCCTCGGTCCCTCCGACCGACCAACTCCACTACTCACAGGCGTAACCGCCGCTCCGCAAATCTCGCCATGCGCGGATTCTCCGCCGGCAACATCCCACGTTCCACGCCATCACGATCCCCATTAACGGGCGATCCGCTTATTACGCGGGCGCGACTTCGGGAGCGTAACTGCCGGCGAGATTCTCACGCCTGCTACTGCGTGCTGCCGCCACTATATTAATCCCCATCACAGAGGGGTCAAGTAAGCTTTTTTCACCCCACTTAGCCGTTACTCTGCTCGGATTTTGTGCTAACTTGATCGTCGGAGGGTCCTCGGTGGTACCAAACCATCCCGGGACTTTCTTGCAGGTACTCGGCGCCAACTCCTCAAAACCATCAATCTCCTCAAAACCCATTGAGACCCACACGCAACATGAGATCACCTCCAAGATCCACCGGAAGATCGACGGAAGACAACATCTGACGGAGATCCGAAAAGGACCTCCATCAATAAGCTTCAATGGAATTATTTCTTTACTAAAATACACTCAGGAGTACTAGTTAAGATATTTTACTGTGATGGTTGATGGTTGAGGGTATTTTAGTGCAATTTAGCCTAAAATAAGAAAATACGCAAAGAAATTTCAGCATGTCAAAAATAGAAGTCAATAATTGATCTAAAAAGAAAATAAAAATAAAAATAAAAAGAGTAATAAAACAAAATAAGACATCAATCATATCATCCAATTGCAGAAAGCAACAAGATTGTTCTAATGATGACTAAATCTCAGCTTATAAGTTATAACCCCAATCCATTAAAGTTTCAAATATTTCAAAACTATCATAAAATTTTTCGACTTAAAACTGAAGTTTCAAGCTCAAATCTTTTTCAATCAATCTCTCAAGTAGCTCACAATCGAATCTCTACTCTTAGCTGAGATCCAAGAAACACAACCAAAGAGATTCAAATGATTCCTCTAACTTAAGATTGGCATCTTTAATCAAAAACCTCAGCTTTAAGCTTGAGAATCATCAACATCAAAACACATCGAATCAAATGAATCATATTTCGAAAAAAGAGATATTTTTCTTGAAGAAATTAGCTTGCTCAGTAGAATGAATCCCAAGCCCAATCGAGAATTAGAAGAAAATTCTAGAGAGAGAATATAAAAAAGAAAATTTGAGAGAGAGAGAGATTGTGGTCAAGTAAAGAGGCGGAGGGGGAGAAGAGAGAGGAGGGGGTGCCACGTAAGCAGCGGGGTTTGTGTAAAAGTGATGGAAAAATTGAGAAGCAGCTCGACGCATGTGTCTGAGTGACGGAGGCATGAATCTCCCTCAGATGTTGTTCACTCTCGATCTTGCTGTCAGCGATGCTGAACGGTTAAGATTTATGACGATGGTTGAGCGTGTGGATCTGATGATGCTCTATATTGGCGATCTCCCAGATCAGGACACGTGGCAGATGACGTGTCCTGAACTCAGAAGAAAGGACCCACAGAGGCCGACCAGGCCACCCCTGTATCCGACCTGCAAGCACAAGCTGGCTCTTCTTAGAGCCCCCTGAAAATTGGCCTCCTCGGCCTCTCAGCTCGCCCCGAGCTGCCACAGGACCAAGACCCCTCGGCCCTCTCGCTCGTCCCCGAGCTCCTCGGCCGAGGCCATCTTCCTCGGTCCTCCGACCGACCAACTCCACCACTCACAGGCGTAACCGCCGCTCCGCAAATCTCATCATGCACAGATTCTCCGCCAGCAACATCCCACGTTCCACGCCATCACGATCCCCGATAACGGGCGATCCGCTCTTTACGCGGGCGTGACGTCGGGAGCGTAACTGCCGGCGAGATTCTCGCGCCTGCCGCTGCGTGCTGCCGCCACTATATAAACCCCCATCACAGAGGAGTTAAGTAAGCTTTTTTCACCCCACTTAGCCGTTACTCTGCTCAGATCTCGTACTAACTTGATCGTCGGAGGGTCCTCGGTGGTACCAAACCACCCCGGGACTTCTTTGCAGGTACTCGGCGTTGACTCCCCAAAACCACCAATCTCCTCAAAACCCATTGAGACCCACACACAACAGGAGATCACCTCCAAGATCCACCGGGAGATCGACGGAAGACAACATCTGACGGAGACCCGAAAAGGACCTCCATTAGTTGGCGCCGTCTGTGGAAACAAAACTCCACAAAAACAAAGTTGGCCTTCAGATCTCCATCCACATGGCAAGCGATCACTCTGAAGATCCAGGTACCAGCCGCTACTTCCCTCTCAACGGAGGCGCGGGTGAACCTCCACCGAATGTCGTCGACTCCTCCGCCGGCCACCGCCTCACAGAATCCGGCGGCCGCAGGCCCCTCGATCCGTCCCATTCAACCTCGAAGTCCCAGGTTGGAGAGCCTCGCCTCGAGCCTTGTCGCCTCCCTGTCCCTACCGAGGCGGTGGCGGTCAGCTCGCCTGCTTCCAGGCATAACCAACATCCCCTCCCTCGACGGGGTCACGCCCATGAAGCTCGCCAAGGCAGCTCGAAGACCACCTTACCGCGGGGCTTAAGGGACCTCTCCGGAAAATACCGAGGCCCATCAAGAACTATGGTCATGACGACAGGGGGCCAGTCGAGCTCCCGCGGACTCGGCACCCCACGCCGGCAACGGACGCCAACGGCCGCCCGAGCAAAAAGGCCAGAGGCCACGACCCTATCACCTTTGGCGACGGGGACCTCCACGGCATATCCATGCCCCATAACGACCCTCTGGTGATCACGGCCCGAATCCACCGGTACGAGGTCCACCGGATACTTGTCGACTCGGGCAGCTCGGCAGACATCCTCTTCCACGACCGCTTTCTGCGCATGGGGCTCACCCCAGCAGACTTGAAACCGACCTCCCACGTCCTTTCAGGGTTCACCAACTACTCCATCCCGGCGGAAGGGGTGGTCACCCTGTAGTTCAACATCGGGAAGCTCGGCCGCACCCGTACGTTGCCTGTGGACTTCATCGTAGCAATGGTCCCATCGCCTACAACGTCCTCCTCGGCTGCTCGACGCAGAACTCCCTCCAGGCCCAGATATCGACCTACCACCTGGCGATGAAGTTCCCTCTCGATCAGGGCAGGATAGGTCGGGTCTACAGGAACCAGCGGGTCGTGAAGGTATGCCTGACCGAAACATCTTTGTCCGAGCAGCCGGCCGACGACGCTGAGGTAAATAACGACATCAGGGGTTCTCTGTACACCCGAGACGAGCGGAGGGAGGTCCGGGGAACGCCGGTCGAACCACTGACCGAGGTGCCCCTGACAGAAGGGGATGATGAAAAAACCGTCCAGGTCGGATCACTCCTGACAGGGGCTCAGCGAGATGACCTGGTCAGTTTCCTCAGAAATAACTCCGACGTCTTCGCCTGGACGCCTGCTGACATGCCTGGGATCGACCCCAAAATCATTTCCTACAAGCTCGGAGTTGATCCTGCGGCCCGACCCGTCAGACAGGAAAAGCGAAGGTTCGCTCTGGTCAAACAGAAGGCTATCGAAGATGAGGTTGATCGACTTCTCACCGCCAACTTCATCCGGAATGTACCCTACTCGGAGTGGCTGATGAACGTAGTTCTGGTCAAGAAGTCAAGCGGAAAGTGGCGCATGTGCGTCGACTTCACCGACCTCAAAAAGGCCTGCCCCAAGGACAACTACCCTCTCCCTCGGATAGATCAGCTCGTCGACAGCTCGGCCGGCCATGAGCTGTTGAGCTTCATGGATGCTTTCTCCGGCTATAATCAGATCCGTATGAATCCGGAAGATGAAGATCTCACCGCATTCACAATGGACCGGGGGGTATATTGCTACAAGGTGATGCCCTTCGGCCTCAAGAACACCGGGGCCACGTACCAACGATTGGTCAATCACATGTTCAGGCCACAGATCGGCAGGAATATGGAGGTCTACGTTGACGATATGCTCGTCAAATCTGTTTCGTCGGCCGACCATGCCAGGGATCTGGGCGAGGCCTTCGAAGTGCTCCGCAAGTTCAAGATGAAGCTAAACCCCGCCAAATGCGCATTCGGAGTCACCGGGGGAAAGTTCCTCGGTTTCATGGTCATTCACCGTGGAATCGAAGCTAACCCAGAGAAAATCGACGCTATCCTCAGCTTGGCCGCGCCCAAGACCAACGTCGAGATCATGCGGCTCACGGGACGAGCCGCAGCTCCGAGCCGCTTCATGTCCAGGTCGGGGGAGAAATGCCTCCCATTCTATAAAGCTCTGAGGAAGATCCTGAGGTTCGAGTGGTCGGAGGAGTGTCAAGACGCCTTCGACCAATTGAAGAAGCACCTCGCGATGCCACCACTGCTCACCCGACCAGTTGAAGGAGACGAGCTGTCGCTGTATCTGGCAGTATTCGACCAAGTAGCAGGCTCGGTGCTCGTCCGAGAGACCGGTGGAGCGCAGAAGCCGGTGTACTATGTAAGCCATGTATTTAAGGACGCAGAAACGAGTTACCCGGCCATAGAGAAGATTGTCTTAACCCTCGTGGTGGCCTCAAGGAAGCTGTGGCACTACTTCCAAGCACACACCATCATCGTCCTCACCGAGCGCCCGTTGGGGCCTATCCTTGCATCACCAGAATCCTCGGGCCGTTCAGAAAAGTGGAGGTGGGAACTATCTCAGTTTGACATAAAATATCGCCCGAGGAAGGCCATCAAAGCGCAGGCCCTGGCCGATTTCATCGTTGAATGCACCATCCCTAGCAAGAAACCGGAATCCACGCCGCCTCTCGCAACTCAGTGTCCCATCGCGGAAAGGCTTGGCTCGGTTCCTTAGTGGGTCATCTACGTCGACGGGCCTTCAACCGAGGAAGGCTGTGGTGCCGGCCTTATTATCCGGGGCCCAAATGAGGCGGAAATGTAGTGCTCTCTGAATCTCGGTTTCAAAGCCTCGAACAATGTGGCAGAGTACGAGGCCCTCCTGGCTGGATTGCACATAGCCGCCGGGCTGGGACTGAAGATAATTCGAATCCGCAGCGATTCGGCCCATGTCGTCGGTCAAGTGACCGGCCGCTTCGAAGCTCGGGGGTCTCTGATGATGAAGTACCTGGACGAGGTGAGGAAACTCCGAAGGAACTTTGATGAAGTCCAAGTAGAACAAATACCCAGGCAGCTGAATGCCCAAGCCGATGCCCTGAGCAAACTGGCCTCGTCATACTCGGCCAACAATAAGCGGTCTATCCTCTTCGAAACCTTGCCTCGGCCCAGCGTGGAAGACGGAGCGACAACACTCCACGTATATGCGGCGCAGGAAGGCGACCAAGATTGGAGGAAGCCCCTCGTGGAATTCCTGAAGGACGGTACGCTCCCAGAAGATCGGGGAGCCGCCCACCGTCTCCGGGTCAAAGCCCGCCACTTCATCTGGAGCAATGGGAACCTCTACAAGAAATCCTTCACTCAGCCCCTGCTTCGGTGCATTGACCCCCACGAAGCCGATTACGTTCTCTGGGAAATCCATGAGGAGGTTGGCGGTGCGCACCAAGGGGCCCGAACCTTGATCCAAAAGGCGTTGCTCCAGGGGTACTACTGGCCCACTGTTCATGAGGACGCCCAGAAGCTAGTCAGGAGATGCAAGAGTTGCCAGCTCCACGGTAGCATCCCTCGCCTCCCCGCTACCGAGCTGACCACCCTAACATCCCCATGGCCGTTCGCCTAGTGGGGATTGGACATGATCAGCCAGTTCCCTACCGGGACAGGCGGGTAAAAATACGTCCTCGTCGCAGTGGACTACTTCACCAAGTGGATCGAGGCCGTCCCCATCAGGAAACTGGACGCCGCCACGACCATCAAGTTCTTGCAAAACAATCTGATACTCCGGTTCGGCATCCCGAGATGTATCATCATCTACCACGGAACGAACTTCAAGAACGAGAAAGTGAAGAACTTCTGCAAAGAATACCATATCCTCATGAAGTTCGCTGCGGTCGCGCATCCCCAATGCAACGGGTAGGCCGAAGTCACTAACCGAGACGTCCTCCGAGGTCTCCGGACCCTCCTAGAAGGGCGACAAGGCAGTTGGGTCAAAGAACTGCCCCAGGTCTTATGGGCCCTGCGCACGTCAAAGAAAACGCCCACCGGGGAAACCCTCTTCAGCCCCTGCTACGGGATCGAGGCAATGGTCCCAGCGGAGATCAGGCTACCCAGTCATCGAGTCGAGCACTTCGACGATGATGCGAATACCTCGGCACTATGGACCAACCTGGACATCTTGTTGGATAAGAGAGACCGGGCTCAGATCAGGGCTGCTGCTTATCAAATACTACAACGCTCGGGTCAAGCGCCGCTCCTTCCAGAACGGAGATCTAGTCTTACGGCGAAACGAGTTCATTGATCAAGGCAGGCTACACAAGTTCTCCCCGAAGTGGGACGACCTTTTCCTCGTCTATGAAGTGCTCCCCGACGGAGCCTATCGCCTACAAGATACGGATGGACGCAAGTTCCCACGGCCTTACAATGCCGATAAACTCAAGTTATACCAATGAGGCCAGGGCCAACAAGTGTGTACCCCTCCTTTCGCAAAGGCGATGTAAATGTTTTCTAAAAATCCTTTCCATTCGAATAAAGAAACGTCGGAACATTGCAAATAGAGTCCTGTCTTTGCGATCCAAATTGTTAGTTATATGTATGCCCTAGAGGCCATTACTGTACATAGGATGTATATTGTAGTGGATGCTGGGACGTATATAAGGAGGACTTTCTTGCTCGACATGATAGTATGCTATCTGGTTGATCTTTACCTTAACGTGTATGCTGATTGTCTCTCTGTTACATGTTGGTAAAGCCCTTAGGATGTGTGCTTGACTACCTGGACTATGATGCGGATCATACTAGTGGGGACATGGTAGTCCATAAGTACATCCTTCAAAGTCCCTAGTCGTGGGTGTATCGAGACGGGGCATCGATATACCAGAGTAGACTAGCGTATACCTTCTCGACCCATACAGATGGGCGATGGATGATCCCATATCCATTGGTGTTTGACATCAGAGATGATATACGGGTGCTCAGTAGAGACTGGGTACACTGGACGGACTCGCCGAGAACTCCCAGATGGTATTATACCTCACGTCAGATGGCAGTTCTCTGGTGACACTGGTACAGAGTAGTCTGTTGACCCGAGATCGTCATAGAGTCTTGTGTGGTTCCCACTGTGCTTTGATTTCCATCTTACCACGTCCAAGAGGGCGTGCAAAACGGTGGTTTTTGGGTACAGTCCCGAGTCACATGGAGGCAATGAGCGATAGGAGGGGATTCGTCTCTCCCGGTATAGGGAGTTGATGTTGCGCTGTGTTCGATTGGCTGTAACAGGAAATCCCTGGCCAGGGTTGCTGAGATTTACTGGTAAGTGTTACCAGTAGTTTCTTGAACAGTTATAGACCTCATATCGACACGACTTATTGAGCTATTGGGGTCTGACGTTTACCACCCCTAGGCGAGATATGCGACATATCAGACGATCAGACCGGACTGTACGGTAGTGTTACTGGTCGGATTCACTGGAGTGTGAGCGGGCTTGCTCGTCGATCTTCAGATCGCTCAATACCCGGGTGGCCGTTACGTTTAGCAGACCGCTTGCGGCTTGTGGGTGTTCGATATGATCATCACTTGCTGCCGGCGTATTGACGAGTCTTTAGAGTCCTACACAGAGGTTTCCTGGCTCAAGCGAAACGAAATAGGAGCGCATATGAGATATGTGCGGGACCGAGAATAATGCGTGTATGTGATACCGTATTTCATTCTCGCGATCAATGCGTCGAATGGTTGTATGCGATATAACCTAATTATCGAATCAAGGATTGATTCGATAAGCCGATACATTGAATACTAGTCGGTTGTGTGCGACATGACCGGATCATTGAATCAAGTGTTGATTTAATGATTTAATGCATAATTATATATTTGATATGTTACTTTGCACTAACTAGTATTGGTTCACTTTAAACGGATTTTCTCACTTGGAATGTGCACATTGTATATGTGATATATTTTTGTGCACTTGTATGTATCATGTTTGATGATGCATGCTAACTTGAGTTTGTGTAAAGATTAAACCATAGTTATTTAAATGGTTAGGGTTTTGTTTTTCATATCTATTTATTCATTTATTTATTTATTTTCTTTTTGGAAAAGGAAATGCGAAGAATGGTGGCTTTCTTTGTTTGTAGTTGAAGATTCATGAACCTTTGACTTTGTCCACCATTCTTATCTCATGCTTAACCTAACCATTTGATTTAACCCTAGTTCAATCTCTACACTTGACCATGGTTTAGATTATGATAAGTTTTGATTTTTCTTTTCATTTTTATTTAACTTATCATAACATTTCTTCTTCTTCTTCCTTGAACTCAAGAAGAAAAAGCTTTCTTCATCAATGGTGAATTGAGCAAACAAGTGAGAAATCCAATTCTAAAGTCTACCCACTTCCTATTTCTTCATCCTCTACCTCTTGCCAAGTAGTAGAGTGTGTTTCCTTCACAAGTTTTAGGGCTTGGTGAAGGTGGAGCTTGATTTAGCGATGCCTCGACGTAAATCATCTTCGGCATGGATATCGACGACCTAGCTCACTTTTTCTCCGACGAAGCCGACTCTAGAGCCCGGATTTGTTTTGGACAGCGGAGACGACCTCGTTGCGGAGCCGTGGAGGTGGAGGACCGGATCTACAAAGGTTGTATTTCCGTATTCCCTTAGTTAATTGTTAACTAGTTATTTTTTCGCCTAGTTTTCTAGCAAACGATCCGTAGTCGGGTCTCTCGGCACTTGTAGAATTTGAAATTGGCATGTTCGATGCCTTGTGAGACCTCACTAGAGTGCCTAGGAACCCTACAGTGGTATCAGAGCCTGGCTAGAGCCTTAGGCGAAGTCCAGACGGAATCTGAAACCCGATCGAACCGAAACCCTACCCGCAAAATTGCTCTCTGGACGATTTTGAAATACTGGGATTTTTCCAGATTAAAAATATTCAGAAAACTCAGTAAAATAATCTAAGAATTACTATTTAAATTTGAGGCCTTGATTTATTAAAGGGGGCGCGGATCCGCGGCCTTACAGTAGGCGCAGGCGGCGGATCCGCGGCCCTTTTGTCGTGTTGTGCATTAATTTCTGCACAGTAATTCTTATATATTATTTATGGTGTTTCTGGGAATTTTTAAATTTTATTCAAGAGTTGAATTTTCTGCAGTTGTTTTGGGGATTCGGTGTTTCGATCGGAGTAGCAAATTTTGTCTGTGTGGCTTTCCGGATAAATCTTAGAATATGTTAAAAAGTTCAACCGGATATAAATACCCAATTTTTCCCCTGTCGGGAAATTTCCAAGTGTTGGATTTTTCCGTAGTTTAACGACGTTCTAAGTGTTGGAGATAGTGCCCTCAGAGTCAATTATTAGGTCACAGGTACGTGATTGCAATGATTGATGGAGGACCTATCCCGGTAGGACAGTCTTACTCGAGATGATAGTATGCTATCTGGTTTACCTTTATCATCGTGTACTGCTTTAAGTGACCTGACACGTCGCTATTACACGTTGATAGAGCCCCTAGGATTCTTGCTTGACCACCAGCAGTATGAGGGCGATCATATAAGTGGGAGCTGGGGGTCTATAAGCATATCCTTAAAAGGTCCCTAGTCGTGAGAGTTTCGAGACAGGGCATCGATTCTCCATAGTAGACTAGTGTATACAGTCGAGACCCCGACGAGGTGCGGTGGCCGGTCTCACAAGCCACTGGTGTCAGTTGGATCACCTAAGATGTATACAGGTGCTCATTGGGTTATGAGTACACCGGACAGGACTCGCCGGGAACATGCTAGTTGGTCATATACCAGACGTCAGATGGCAGTTCCCTGGTGACATGTGTGCAGGTTAGTTCATCGACCTGGGGATCGTCATTTGTCTCGTGTGAGTTCCCACTGTACTTTGATTACAACCCTACCACGGCTCAAAGGAGTCGTGCAAACAGGTTTTAGTTGGGTACAGTCCCGAGCCACATGGAGGCAGTGAGCGTATCTTCAGGGGTTCGTCTCTCCCGGTATTGGGGGTGAGGTCGTGCTGTGTCTAGGAGAGCCATTACACGAAGCCCTCGGCCGAGGCAAGGAGATTTACTGGTAGGTATTCCAGTAGTATCTCAGGGTGTTCTGGGCTACACTCCGACACGACTTGTACCGCTTTTGGGGGTCTGACTTTTACCAACCCCCTAGGCCCGCCATGCGATGCTCATAGACGAACGGACCGGACTGTACGGATATTGTCACTGACAGGCTCAGTAGGGTGTCAGGCTGAGTTCGCTCACAGACGTCCCTTTTAGTCAGTACCTGGTAGCCCGTTACGTATTGGCTTATACCTCTGACGTGCTAGTGGTTAAATCCACAACTAAGGTGTTGACGAGTCTTTAGAGTCCCCCACATTCAGTTACTCAGCTTTCGGGCGAAAGGTTGTAGAGGCCGTATGGAGATATGGCAAGGTCCGATCAGATACGTGCGGTATTGCACGGATCCGGATCGGACAGTTTGTACTATAGGCCGTATGGTTATATGGCAGGGTTCGATCAGATACGTGCGGTATTGCACGGATCAGGATCGAACAGGTATTACTAGCCGGCTTTGGTATAAGCCGGATCCTAGTATAGTACAGTGTAGATTTTGTCTCATTGCATTTGTATTTCAGTCGAAATACAAATGCGGGTGTGTATGCACAGTATTGGGTTTTTCCTGTAATTTATTACGGGACCAGTTTTCTGGAGTTGCCAGTTTGCTTTCCGTTTCGGCCAATTTCCTTTGTATCGTTCATTGGCCAAAGATTGGTGGAGGAGGGCTTATTTGCATTGTTGCAAATAAGTATTTGTGGAGGGGGTCTTTGCACTTTGTGACATCATGATTATTGCACCATACCTTGACTTTCTTTAGTTGATCATGGCTTGACTTTTTGCCATCATGGTTGTTGATGATTTGGTAGTTGGAGTGAGGTTATTTACTTGCAATCATTTCTTGATATCATGAGCTTTTCTCTCTCCCTTGCCTTATGGTTGTGATTGATTCATCCTTGGATCTCTCCTCTCTCACACTCTCTCCCCATTCACAAGTAGGGGCCGGCCAAGTGAAGGGCTGCCAAGTTTTTGGGTGGGGAAATTTTTGTTCTCTTGTTGCTTCAAAAATCCCCACATCTCCATCTCAAGAGTTAAGTTCAATTCCTCCACCAAAAGGCAACATCCAAAACCCCAAAGTGAGACACTAGTTCTACCATATTCTACAGCGAACCTTGGGCACGTCGAGTAGCCGGCTCCGTGCCCGAGTTGCCTCGGCATTGAGGTGGGAGCCCGTAAAAGAAGTAGGCGATGTGGTGCACTTCCGGCGACGAGGAGGAGACGGGACATTCCGCAGGAAATCGGGACGATGACGAGAAGACCGGAGGACTTGGATCGTTGGTATATCTCTATTCCCTTTCTTGTAGATAGCTAGGACTAGTTAGTGGTTCGATCCGGGTATTAGTGCGCGGCGGTTTGCCAGTTCAAGTAAAATTAAAGTTTATCACCGCTTCCGCATTTGGCCGTCGGATTGACGGCCGGGGCGCCGCCGTGCACTTACAGTGGTATCAGAGCCTTGCCATTAACTTAGTCTAGCTTGGTTTAATGTGTTTCCATTTCCGATCGATCAAAAAGTTCCAAAACCGTGTTTTTCAAAGTGACAGTTTTCTGTTGAATTTTTTCTGTCTCGAAATTTTTTTCAGGTTGTATAAAAGTACTGTACAGGAAGTTCTAAGCTCTCTGGAAAAATTCGACAAAGTGATCTTTTAAGTGGAGCGCGTAACCGCGGCCAAATCCCACTCTGGGCCGCGGTTCCGCCGCAGTTTGGAATCTTCAGTTGGTCGAAATTTTCCAGTGGGCTTCTGGGCTGGAAACAGGGTTTTTGGAATATTAATATTGGGCCCAGAAATTCTTGATGTGCTGCAGTAACACTTGGGGCCCACTTGTTAAAAAATTGATCGGTCGGATATTTTAAACACATTATTTCACAGTATTTACATTATATCTGCGACCGTGAATGTCACTTGATCGGTAAATCCATTCTAACTGCTATAGCCCGGTTAGACGGATTTGCGAACGTGACTTTCACGTTGATGTTCTGTTTTTGCTGTGATGTTGCGGATCGGTCGTGGGGATAGCCTGGATGCAATGCTAGTACAGTTGTGGTTGTATTATGTACATTTGATATTGCGGGGCGAGCGTCCGACATGTGGACTGCCGTCACTGCCTGTTTGTATTATTATTTTGGGGCACGACCAGGTTGCGGTCGATGTACCCGTTGTATGTATATTTTACTTTCTGTACTAGGATTACCCCGCGGAGGGGTGCACGGATAGCCGGATTCTGGAAGGCAACAAGCCCGCATCTCATGGCATTGGGACGGAGGGGGCTTCACTCTAGGATTGGCGGGCTATTCGCCGCACTCGTAGGGGGTACAGGTTGACCCAGGAGGGGTGCCCAAGTTACCGGATTCCGTGAAGTGCTGGGTGGTCCATTCACGGCGCTGAAGGGGGCTGCCTCGCTTCAGGTTTTGGCGGGTGACTTGCCGCGCCCGTAGGGGTCTAGGATTTCATTGCACAGGCTATCCACACGACCAGGGGAACGTCGGGTTTCAGTAGTGGCTCTGTGAAACCCGGGGATCCCAGATATCTGTATTGTTTCTGTGATGCTGTACATATCTGTGATGTTGCATTTTATTCACGCCTTGAGCGAAATATAATATATTGGTATATATATTAGTAGATGTTGTATATGTTTTACATCCGCGCTAGTCCAGTCCCCGCTCTGTCGTTAGTTAGCTAACCTAACGGGTAATGATGGGACCCAGTGGCGAATGCGGATGGCATATACGTACATCAGTATTATTTTCGTTCTTTGTGGTGTGATCAATTGATGGGACTGCGTTGATTCGGATCAATGCAAGTTAAAAACAAACCTAATCTGATGTTGTTGGAACACTTTTCAAAAGGCTGTTATTGCAAGGACGTTCACTTTTGTTTTGCATCGTGGTATTCAGTTGGAATATCCTGCTCCTCAGTCGACGAGGCAAGGGCCGAGATCCCTTCACCGGGAGTGACCCCTTGGACAAAAAGTTTGCGTCAGGGCAATGACTTCACTATAGCCGATTACTTTTGCTTTGCACCGTGGTATTCAGTTGGAATATCCTGCACCCCATTCTACGGGGAAAGAGCCGAGATCCCTTCACCGGGAGTGACCTCTTTAGCAACGGTTTTCGTCACTATATTTTTAAAAGCTATCAGTTCCTTCAACGATATCAAGTTCTTTACGTTAAAGGTTTTCGCCAGAAACCATTCGTAGCCCTCCGTCGTTTCATATGGGTAGTCAATAGTATTCAAGCTGTGTTTGTTGGCCAAAGTCAAGGCACAGTGTTTGGTAGCTGTTGGTTATTCATATGCAGCATAGATAGATGCGTTGGTTTGGAACAGTCGTATAGCCTTGTTGGCCAAAGTCAAGGGCTTGTGCGGGTGGATTCGAATCAACCTGGAGAATGACGGGTAGAACTTGACATGTGACTTATGATTTGTTGGCCAAAGTCAAGGTCATAAGAGCATGGGGCAGAAATCACATCGGGAGTTTCAAAAGAACTGAAACTTGCCAGATATGCGCATACCTTCTGGAGTGTGATACCGTGAGCGGATTCCGTCACGTTGTCATGCGATGATAGTTGGATCCCGATTCCCACTGATGAGTTAGTTTACTCCTCGGGTGACCCCGACTATTTCTTCTTTCAGGTTTGGAGGAGAATTTGAGGTACAGTGGGAGTTTTCCAGATTAGATAAATTGGTAACCATTCTGATCTAGGTTAGAGTGCACGCTGAGTGTTTCTTTTCTCTCTCTCTTTGGCAGCGACCATTGACCCGACCCTAAGACTATGACTCAGTGACCAAGTTGACCGAACCTTCTTAAACACTGGCTTTTGGATTGTCAGAGTTGCAAACCTCATTGCCACTCCTACTTTTACCCTTTTCTCCAGGACACCCCGTATTACTACGAACGTCCACTTCCATTGGACAAAACCATCGTATGGTTAGATACGAACTCGAAGGAATTTATTCGAGGATGGTTTCAGGTTCTGGAGAAAACGGATAGGATTATTCAGTTGTCTTTTCCTTTTACCCTCTCTCAGGTTACGAGTACTCCTTGGTTTAGGGGTAGTACACCTATTACGCAAATTGGATAGTCTTCTTCCAAACCTTAGGCTGGTGCCGACCGGTAGGGAATGAAGAAAACCAATTAGCCTAACGATGGTGTACAGAAGGTATTAAGTTCAGACAAAGCAAGGGATTAGTAAGAGGGCAAAGTAAATTGCAACAGATATTCACGACCAAACCAAATATTTCGTTACCACTCCCACATCACCTTTGTATTTCTCCAGGACACTCCGTATCACTACGAAGATCCACAGTTTATTTGGATACTCCATCGTATGGTTATATACGAACTCGAAAGGAACTTGTTCTAGTTCGGGGATGGATTCTGGTCCAGGAGAAATAGGAATAAGGTTTATTCGGTTGTCTTTTATCTTCACCTTCTCTCATTGCGAGTGTTCCTAGGATTGGGACAGTACACCCATTATGCTTATTGGATAGTCTTCTTCCAAACCATAGGCTGGTGCCGAACGGTAGGGAAGGAAGAAAACCATTTGGCCTAAAGGGGTGTGCAGAAGGTAAAGACTAAAGACATATGAAGGGATTTGGAGAGGTGGCAAAGAATTATACGGTTACAGTCGTGAATCTGGAAGAGGCATTACTAGGAATACCAGGATACCCCATCGAAACATTTCGATGTTTCAGTTTCACTGTGCAATGTTAAAGGAAAACTGATTTCCCGATTAGATACTTACTCCAGGGTATGTATTTACCAGGTACGATTCTCACATCTGTATGGTTTTACAGATGATGAGTGGGAGTAAGTTATTGGGAATTGGGTGATTATCCTCATTATATCGGGATTCGTTGTAATCGGTGATATTTGAGGAAATCACCTGGGCTGTTTGCCGGTTGGCAAATATTTGGTTTTGAATATCCGCAGTTATGCACCAATTTCAAATTGATATATCCGTACGTCTATTTTCATAGAGTGAGATATACCTTTTTGAAATTATGTCTACGACATTTATCTATATCAGTGGATGGTTAGGTAAGGAGCATTAAACAGCGGTGTAATTCTTCTTAACCATAAGTACAGTTTTCAACCTACGACACACAGTGAATGAGTTATCAGACTCAAGGGACTTATACAGAGTATTGTATGTTGTCCAGGGTCCATCAGGACAGAGGGGTTGGTCCTCGTACTATATTCGGTTTACTTATGACTTCTCTAGTTTTTAGGCAGGTGTTTCGTGAAAACACAGGGTCCGAATTTGGAGAAGTTATAGGTATTTGAATAGAGTAGAGAACCAGGTGTAGCAAGTATCGGGATTCTTCAAAGTGATCGAAGATGTAGGTACTTGTGCATGGTATTCAGTTGACAGTAATGATTAAGAGAAATTGCTTCTCTTTCAGGTTACTCATAATTGGAAGCATTCCTAAGTTGAGTAACGCTGATCGGCCTCCTTCCATTAAGTTGACATGCACTGGAGACAGCTGCATGATTTGAATCTGGTTCAATTAAATCAGTGCCTCTGTTTCTATATTGAATATAGAACAGTTCATATCTTAACGTTGTTAAGGTACGGGGAGTTGTCCGGTTTATGATTAAAACCAGACACTGGACAACTCAAGGCACGTTTCTGTAATGGCTGTTTGTGGGTTGACCCAGGCTATGACGAGGGTTGACTTTCTACCATCTGGATGAACAATAGCGATATTGTTCTAGACTCGCCACAGTTTTATTAAAAATGGACTTTTTCAGAAAAACAGTAGTGGGAGTATGGTAGAACTGGAAGTGATTCCAGAACCACAAACGATTACTGAAGATTTGATAAGGAACCTAAAGATTCAATCTGGATTGACATTCCATTAGCCACTCCGCAGATAAGGTGGGTAACTTCAGGCACCCGAGAGGTACTACGATAGCCTCAAGGACGGTGACAGGGAAGTTCTTGTTTACCCACACTTACCATTGCTGTTGTTCCAGACTGTGAGACCCGGCAGGAGGATGAGTATAGCGTCGTTCTAAACTTGCTTTAGAAGTGTACGTCTATATGACTCTGCCAGAGGGTTGTCGTAGTCAGTGGGAGCAGCGGAAGCATTGGTGGACAGGTAGCTTATGTCTATTTATAGACTGAAGCACCAGTAGCGGAGATAGATCATCTATTTCTGACATGACAGTCATGGGTTTGACTTCATCAGAATAGGGGATGGATCTGTTGAGAAGGTAGTAGGGCGTGATGTCCTGGTATTTGGATGACATGCACAGAGTAGGAAAAGAAACTCTTATACTACAGTCGGTTATACTTTGGTCGTCACACAGTGGTTTCTCCACAAAGGAAATGGATTTTATATCAGACATACTGGTTACTAGATCTATGGTTTTAGATCTAGATTTGGGTGGTTTTCCAATCTGGGTACTTAGACAGCATTCTAAGAGTATTTAGAATGGACGACTCCTGGCACGGTAGTGTACCTGCAGGTAATGGAGTCACCCTCTCTAAAGGTGTCTTATAGACTAAAGGGGAGAGGGATGTGCATGATTGACAGATCACTTGCTTAGGCAATTGAGTCAATCATGAGATGTCAAGTACCACACCAGATGTTGTTCTTGCACTAGATGCAATAAGTTGACATTAATCCAATCTTGGAGAAACAGTCGGAAGCAGTTTTAGAACATAAGTGGATGTTCTAGGGATATGATAACGACAGCCTCATTCGGGAGACAGTTATCATTCCAGGCTTCCAAGGTGACATGGACGACAAGGAGGTTGTCAGAGTTATAGTTTTCCTTCTGACGAGGGGCAGTATTTTGGACAGGTAGTCCAAGGCAATACTGAGGGAGGCATGGCGTAGGATACTGATTAAGTTCAGTTGACGATACAGTCTAAGAAGTTTGGATTTGGAGTTCATTTATGAGCTATGTCCCATCAGACATCCAGACACATCCTAAGACAGGTATTGCTCATTTCGGGAGATGGGTTTCTCCGCGAACTTGAGATATAGAGAGACATAGAAAGAAACAACAAAGCGGATCCACTCACTGAGGCTATTCCTCGAACGCAATAGTTTCGCAAGCGAGTTTTGTGAGACTGACTAGTAGAGGAGTTGGGTGTTCGGTATCACACGGGCTGTGAGTATGCGACATCGCAATAATTAGCCTTGAGTGCAAGTGGGAGATTGTTGGAGATAGTGCCCTCAGAGTCAATTATTAGGTCACAGGTACGTGATTGCAATGATTGATGGAGGACCTATCCCGGTAGGACAGTCTTACTCAAGATGATAGTATGCTATCTGGTTTACCTTTATCATCGTGTACTGCTTTAAGTGACCTGACACGTCGCTATTACACGTTGATAGAGCCTCTAGGATTCTTGCTTGACCACCAGCAGTATGAGGGCGATCATATAAGTGGGAGCTGGGGGTCTATAAGCATATCCTTAAAAGGTCCCTAGTCGTGAGAGTTTCGAGACAGGGCATCGATTCTCCATAGTAGACTAGTGTATACAGTCGAGACCCCGACGAGGGGCGGTGGCCGGTCTCACAAGCCACTGGTGTCAGTTGGATCACCTAAGATGTATACAGGTGCTCATTGGGTTATGAGTACACCGGACAGGACTCGCCGGGAACATGCTAGTTGGTCATATACCAGACGTCAGATGGCAGTTCCCTGGTGACATGTGTGCAGGTTAGTTCATCGACCTGGGGATCGTCATTTGTCTCGTGTGAGTTCCCACTGTACTTTGATTACTATCCTACCACGGCTCAAAGGAGTCGTGCAAACAGGTTTTAGTTGGGTACAGTCCCGAGCCACATGGAGGCAGTGAGCGTATCTTCAGGGGTTCGTCTCTCCCGGTATTGGGGGTGAGGTCGTGCTGTGTCTAGGAGAGCCATTACACGAAGCCCTCGGCCGAGGCAAGGAGATTTACTGGTAGGTATTCCAGTAGTATCTCAGGGTGTTCTGGGCTACACTCCGACACGACTTGTACCGCTTTTGGGGGTCTGACTTTTACCAACCCCCTAGGCCCGCCATGCGATGCTCATAGACGAACGGACCAGACTGTACGGATATTGTCACTGACAGGCTCAGTAGGGTGTCAGGCTGAGTTCGCTCATAGACGTCCCTTTTAGTCAGTACCTGGTAGCCCGTTACGTATTGGCTTATACCTCTGACGTGCTAGTGGTTAAATCCACAACCAAGGTGTTGACGAGTCTTTAGAGTCCCCCACATTCAGTTACTCAGCTTTCGGGCGAAAGGTTGTAGAGGCCGTATGGAGATATGGCAAGGTCCGATCAGATACGTGCGGTATTGCACGGATCCGGATCGGACAGTTTGTACTATAGGCCGTATGGTTATATGGCAGGGTTCGATCAGATACGTGCGGTATTGCATGGATCAGGATCGAACAGGTATTACTAGCCGGCTTTGGTATAAGCCGGATCCTAGTATAGTACAGTGTAGATTTTGTCTCATTGCATTTGTATTTCAGTCGAAATACAAATGCGGGTGTGTATGCACAGTATTGGGTTTTTCCTGTAATTTATTACGGGACCAGTTTTCTGGAGTTGCCAGTTTGCTTTCCGTTTCGGCCAATTTCCTTTGTATCGTTCATTGGCCGAAGATTGGTGGAGGAGGGCTTATTTGCATTGTTGCAAATAAGTATTTGTGGAGGGGGTCTTTGCACTTTGTGACATCATGATTATTGCACCATACCTTGACTTTCTTTAGTTGATCATGGCTTGACTTTTTTCCATCATGGTTGTTGATGATTTGGTAGTTGGAGTGAGGTTATTTACTTGCAATCATTTCTTGATATCATGAGCTTTTCTCTCTCCCTTGCCTTATGGTTGTGATTGATTCATCCTTGGATCTCTCCTCTCTCACACTCTCTCCCCATTCACAAGTAGGGGCCGGCCAAGTGAAGGGCTGCCAAGTTTTTGGGTGGGGAAATTTTTGTTCTCTTGTTGCTTCAAAAATCCCCACATCTCCATCTCAAGAGTTAAGTTCAATTCCTCCACCAAAAGGCAACATCCAAAACCCCAAAGTGAGACACTAGTTCTACCATATTCTACAGCGAACCTTGGGCACGTCGAGTAGCCGGCTTCGTGCCCGAGTTGCCTCGGCATTGAGGTGGGATCCCGTAAAAGAAGTAGGCGATGTGGTGCACTTCCGGCGACGAGGAGGAGACGGGACATTCCGCAGGAAATCGGGACGATGACGAGAAGACCGGAGGACTTGGATCGTCGGTATATCTCTATTCCCTCTCTTGTAGATAGCTAGGACTAGTTAATGGTTCGATCCGGGTATTAGTGCGCGGCGGTTTGCCAGTTCAAGTAAAATTAAAGTTTATCACCGCTTCCGCATTTGGCCGTCGGATTGACGGCCGGGGCGCCGCCGTGCACTTACACTAAGTAGTGCAAGTAACGCGATGGACCCTCTAGAAGACAACAAACCTTAACTCGATTATGTGACCGTCTTGAACTGCCCTTTGAACCTTCGGGTTTGGGGCAGTACGGCGTGCCACATGTGAGGCGTTGGCTTGACCCTTCTACGGCTGGACCGTTGGTACTGAGGCACGAACTGAATGTTGTTAGACTCATATTTCATGCGTTGATCTGTATCGGGAAAACTTGGGTGTTCGATTGTTCGATCGAAAAGTTTAACATTTTCTGTTTATCTGGAATGGGATACAATAATTGGAATTCAGAAGAAGTTATGAGATTACTAAATGAATGTTATAAACGTAGCAATTTAGTTTCACATGATCGGTTGCCACGGAATTTTGATGCGATCAAAAGTCCGTCGCAATCTCGTAGCGTACGCGGATACTCGCCGGGTAAACTTAATAGACAGCCTCGCTCCATAGCCCCGACCAAGTGACTGTAGGAGAACCCCGTCGCCGAAAGCATCCGTCCGGGTGCTCGCGGTAGCGGTGTTCCGCCTTGGTGCACTTCGTCGACGGTATCGGGGGTGCAGCCGTCTACTGAAGTTTGCGACGAGCATTCGATCAGCATGTCGGGAATCCTGTTGAATTCCCCGACTTGATATTGAAAAGAGTTTTCGATTTTGAGACTAAAATGCGAGGTTTATAATTGTTAGGCATGCGATGTCTAAGTAATTCATTTGGTCAGGCATGCGATGTCTGAGGTGGTTGCGGATTCCAACTGTTGTAGTTTTACACTTTCTTTTCTGTGACCGTAAGTGTAATATGTGATATCGCCAGTTTCGTTGCTATATGTCAACGACAATTGGGATCGACATATTTACTTACGTTGATGACATGTGATGTTATGTGTTGCTGGATATGTTATATTGGATCGTCGTGTTTGAATAGCCGGGTTTTTTTATGTGAGATGAGTGTTTTTCATTTTCATTCATGTAAAAACTTGTATGTAATATTCTTTTATTGGGGCGCTTCCAGGTTGCGGAAGTAGTCACCGTTTGTATATTATTTACTTTTCCACACTAGGATAGACCCAAGGAGGGGAGCACAAGTAACCGGGTTCTGGAGTCCAGTGGGAGACCAACTCGAGGAGTCGAGTCCGGGTCTCCTAACTCTAGAATTGGTAGGGTTGCTTGCCGCTCTCGTAGGGGTCTTGGGGTGTGGGTTTGGCTATTCATCGCGACCGTGGAATCCGTGTTTTATACTGGCTCGTATTGAAAACACGGACGTCCTAGTATATCCAATATTTCATATGATTCTTCTGCTGCGATATCTGTGATGTGATCATGTGATGTTCTGTGATAGATACAGTATATAGTATATATGATATATTATATAGATGTTACTTATGTTTTACACCCGCGCTAGCCCTGCCCCGCTCTGTTGTTAGTTACCTAACCTAACGGTGCACGAGGGGACATCGAGGCGAATGCGGATGGCATAAGTGTACGTCGTATTTATCTGTGATGTTTAGGTATTTAAATGATGGGACTTCATTAATGAGATTAATGAAATAAAAGAAACCTAAGATGTTGTAGAATCGAATTTCAAAATAAAACAGGTAGCTACAGTTCTTGCTTTGCACAGAGGTATATGTGATATATCCTGCACCTTATTCGATGAGGAAAGGACCGAGATCCCTTCACCGGGAGTGACTCCTTTAGCAATGACTGGCAGATGCTACACACTCGGTTTGTCTTTTGATTGCTTTTAGTGTTTTTGCTTTGCACAGTGATATATATGATATATCCTGCACCTCATTCGACGAGGAAAGGACCGACGATCCCTTCACCGGGAGTGACTCCTTTAGCAAAACTAGAAAAGCCTCAAAAGCACTCTATTTCAAAATCATTTGATTCTACAACGATATCAAGTTCATTACGCAATAGGTTTTCATAAAAACCTGTCGTAGCCCTCCGTCATTTCAGATAAGTTGTATATAGTATTCGTGCTGCATTTGTTGGCTTTCGTCAAGGTGCAGTGTGCGGTAGCTATATGCTGCTTATCTGCTAGCATACGATGCGATTGGATTAGCGTAGTCGTGCGGCTTTGTTGGCTTTCGTCAAGGGTCGTGCGGGTGGGTTTAATTCGATCAAGAAATGTACGGGTTGAACTTGACTAGCGGGCTATGGTTTGTTGGCTTTCGTCAAGGTCATAGCACGTTAGGGGCAAAATAATATCGGGAATTTCAAGTGTTGAAATTTGCAATGAGATTGCATACCTTCTATGAGATAGTTGGATCCCGATACCCGCTGCGAGTAAGAGTTACTCCTGGGAGAGTTTTATACATTACAATTAGCCGATCAAGTAGGTGTCTAGAAAGGTGTCAACGGGGTTACGCCTCTGGGAAAACGAGGTTTACATTAATTAGGTTCGTGCGAAAGCACGGGGGACCTCCCTCAAAGTACCGACACTGGCCTGGCTGAAAGATTGGCGAACTTGTAGTGTGTAATTAATCCCGGCTAGTCTTTCCTTTTAGGGTTTGAAGGAAGATTTGATAAAAAGCAGTGGGAGCCATCCTGATTAGATAAAATAATAACCAATCTATTCTTGAAAGAGCGCACGCTGAGTGTTTTCTTCTCTCTCTCTCCAGGTAGCGACCATATCACGCCTTAATCAAGATAATAATACGGATTATTGACCGAACCCGCTTGTTATACTGAGCTGGGGAACGTTGGTCCCGCTCCAACTTATAATTGTTATAAGACAGAGCAGGAAATTGGGGATTACCAGAATTCCCGTGCCGCCCAAACGAAGAGAGTGCATGCTGATGCATCATCTTCGGGTGTGTTCATTACAAAGAACTGTTTCTCAGTATCCTCTGCGTCCTGGGTATTTGATACCAGATCAGGATCCCAGATATGTAGAATGTTACATAGGGCTACAGAAAGGTAGAGAACTGAGAACGGGTGATAAGTTTCATGAGGCAGAAAACGGGGCAAGTGTTGCAGCCAAGTCTGTTGGTCACTGTCACCCTGTATTACCAATACATTGATTCTGAACGAATGTTATTAGATACCGAACCTGATATACAAAATCATATCAGTCTCTTTATTAGTAAAGAAATGATAAAATTTTGTATTGATGGATAATGTTTTGAACATTTTCTATATCAAAGGTTGATCGGTTCAGGCACGTTATCTAAAAGCATTGATGTTCTAAATCAAACTACAGTTCTTAGTATATGGAACACACACAAAAGGAAGAGTTCAGAAATGAACGAATTCTTCTTGAGGCATTGTAGACTAGGTCAGATCAATGTGACCCGACCAGCTAGAGTTTCATATAGATGCATATTTAAATCAGTTTGAATTTACATCTTGTGAAACTCGCCAGTCATGTCACAAAGATAAGATGACCATAGCTCCGTTTACTGGAAACAGAGAAAGAGTTAATAAACTCTTGGGATGATACATGTTGATGTATGTAGGTCCCCAGTCTACACATGCCAAGACCGGTTCTTTGTGCTTCATTACATTCTCTGATAATCTCTCAAGATTCAGACATATGTTCCTGTTGAAACATGAGTCCGAGCCTTTTGAGATATTCACAGAATATAAGCGAGAAGTAGAGAACCAAAATACGGGTATAAGTATTATGTCCTATGATGTGATCAAGGAGGAGAATACTTGAGCACGGAATTCCAGGACTATTCTAAAGGAGAATGAGATTCTCTCTCAGCATTACTCCTCCGTATACACCATAGCACGATGGTATATCGGGGTGGAGCAATTGCACCCTATGTGATAAGGTGTGCTCTATGATGAGTAATACTGAGATACCTATTTCCTTTTGGGTGTTATGCGCTTGAAAAGCTGCATACCTATTGAATAGGGTTCAAATCAAATCAGTTGCCTACCGCTTCATATGTGATATGGTATGGGAAGAGCCCATGTCTTAAGCCAGTTAAGATTTGGGGTTGTCCGGCCTATGTCTAAAAGCAAAATCCGGACAAGCTCGAGGCAAGGTCTGTTATGTAGAACTGGAAATGTTCCAGCTATACAAACTACAACAGATGATTTGATAGAACCAAAGGATTCAATAGTTACCAACGAACTTCAGCCTCTCCGCCGATCTAGTAGGGTTCCTCACCCACCTGAGAGATACTTCGGTTTCTCTATGACAGTGGGAGCGAGGATTGCATCATGAGATGATGACCCAACTAGTTTCGAGCTGGCCATCAGGAGTAGGACTCTGTAAGAATGGCTGGATGTTTATCGATCTGAGATGGAATCCTTATACACCAACAAAGTATGGACTTTAGTTGCTATATCTGAAGGGTTAAATCCCCATCAGGAGCAAGTATATCTTGAGAAGATTACTTGGTGTACATGGAAAAGTTGAGACTTTCAAAGCTAGAATTGTTAAAGGTTTTCGTCATCGACCAGGCGTGGATAATGATGAAACCTTTTCCAGTAGCTATGCTTAAGTCCATCCAGATCCTACTTGTCACGGCTACATACCATGACTGCGATATCTGGTGTTGGGTGTCTTGACTGCTTTTCTGAATGATGATTTAGAAGAGAGTGTCTATAAGTACACAGCCAGAGGGCTTCGTAGACAGTGGGAGCAGCGGAAACGTGTGCAAGATGCTTTATTTGATAAAGCAGGCATCGCGAAGTTGGAACATCTGTTTTGATGAATTAGTCAAAGAAGTTGACATCATCAAAATGGTAGATGAACCTTGTATAAACAAGAAGGTAGTAGGGAGTATGGTGACGATCCTCGTAGAGTACGTGGATGACATACTCTTGATGGGGAAGGAGTTTCCTATGCTACGCTCGATCAATCTCCGCTTATCACGATGATTCTCCATATAGGATCAAAATGATACCTCATAAATCCTGAGTTTTGGATCTATGAGATAGATCTAACTGGATGTTAGGAATCTCACTAGTTGTAGTGAGACGATATCAACCGATCCTTGGGAGAATCACTGGAAGGGTTCCAGGGTGATAAAGACGACTGAATGTCAGTCACAGGCATTGTCTTTACCCTCAGTAAAGGGACGGTATGTTGGAAGAGTTCCAAACTAGATACCGTGACATACTAGACGATGAAGGCTGGATACATCGCTACTTAAGATGCTACCAAAGAGGCTGTTTGGGTGTATATAGGTTCATGATATGAACTATGTTCCTACCATTGTGTGACAATGGAGTTGTGGCTTTTGCCAAGGAACGCCGGTCCCATCAGTGATCCAGACATATTCTAAGGCAGTATCACTTGATCATGGAGATGGTTGATCTCCAGGAAGATCGAGGTTAGGAGAGTAGACTCAGAGGACAACACAGCGGATCCACTCACAAAGGCCTGTTCCCAGAGAGAGACTTTTATGGGATGGTTGAGTATGAGATACTGCAACCACTGCTATCAGATGGCCCTAGTGCAAGTGGGAGATTGTTAGTTATATGTATGCCCTAGAGGCCATTACTGTACATAGGATGTATATTGTAGTGGATGCTGGGACGTATATAAGGAGGACTTTCTTGCTCGACATGATAGTATTCTATCTGGTTGATCTTTACCTTAACGTGTATGCTGATTGTCTCTCTGTTACATGTTGGTAAAGCCCTTAGGATGTGTGCTTGACTACCTGGACTATGATGCGGATCATACTAGTGGGGACATGGTAGTCCATAAGTACATCCTTCAAAGTCCCTAGTCGTGGGTGTATCGAGACGGGGCATCGATATACCAGAGTAGACTAGCGTATACCTTCTCGACCCATACAGATGGGCGATGGATGATCCCATATCCATTGGTGTTTGACATCAGAGATGATATACGGGTGCTCAGTAGAGACTGGGTACACTGGACGGACTCGCCGAGAACTCCCAGATGGTATTATACCTCACGTCAGATGGCAGTTCTCTGGTGACACTGGTACAGAGTAGTCTGTTGACCCGAGATCGTCATAGAGTCTTGTGTGGTTCCCACTGTGCTTTGATTTCCATCTTACCACGTCCAAGAGGGCGTGCAAAATGGTGGTTTTTGGGTACAGTCCCGAGTCACATGGAGGCAATGAGCGATAGGAGGGGATTCGTCTCTCCCGGTATAGGGAGTTGATGTTGCGCTGTGTTCGATTGGCTGTAACAGGAAATCCCTGGCCAGGGTTGCTGAGATTTACTGGTAAGTGTTACCAGTAGTTTCTCGAACAGTTATAGACCTCATATCGACACGACTTATTGAGCTATTGGGGTCTGACGTTTACCACCCCTAGGCGAGATATGCGACATATCATACGATCAGACCGGACTGTACGGTAGTGTTACTGGTCGGATTCACTGGAGTGTGAGCGGGCTTGCTCGTCGATCTTCAGATCGCTCAATACCCGAATGGCCGTTACGTTTAGCAGACCGCTTGCGGCTTGTGGGTGTTCGATATGATCATCACCTGCTGCCGGCGTATTGACGAGTCTTTAGAGTCCTACACAGAGGTTTCCTGGCTCAAGCGAAACGAAATAGGAGCGCATATGAGATATGTGCGGGACCAAGAATAATGCGTGTATGTGATACCGTATTTCATTCTCGCGATCAATGCGTCGAATGGTTGTATGCGATATAACCTAATTATCGAATCAAGGATTGATTCGATAAGCCGATACATTGAATACTAGTCGGTTGTGTGCGACATGACCGGATCATTGAATCAAGTGTTGATTTAATGATTTAATGCATAATTATATATTTGATATGTTACTTTGCACTAACTAGTATTGGTTCACTTTAAACGGATTTTCTCACTTGGAATGTGCACATTGTATATGTGATATATTTTTGTGCACTTGTATATATCATGTTTGATGATGCATGCTAACTTGAGTTTGTGTAAAGATTAAACCATGGTTATTTAAATGGTTAGGGTTTTGTTTTTCATATCTATTTATTCATTTATTTATTTATTTTCTTTTTGGAAAAGGAAATGAGAAGAATGGTGGTTTTCTTTGTTTGTAGTTGAAGATTCATGAACCTTTGACTTTGTCCACCATTCTTATCTCATGCTTAACCTAACCATTTGATTTAACCCTAGTTCAATCTCTACACTTGACCATGGTTTAGATTATGATAAGTTTTGATTTTTCTTTTCATTTTTATTTAACTTATCATAACATTTCTTCTTCTTCTTCCTTGAACTCAAGAAGAAAAAGCTTTCTTCATCAATGGTGAATTGAGCAAACAAGTGAGAAATCCAATTCTAAAGTCTACCCACTTCCTATTTCTTCATCCTCTACCTCTTGCCAAGTAGTAGAGTGTGTTTCCTTCACAAGTTTTAGGGCTTGGTGAAGGTGGAGCTTGATTTAGCGATGCCTCGACGTAGATCATCTTCGGCATGGACATCGACGATCTAGCTCACTTTTTCTCCGACGAAGCCGACTCTAGAGCCCGGATTTGCTTTGGACAGCGGAGATGACCTCGTTGCGGAGCCGTGGAGGTGGAGGACCAGATCTACAAAGATTGTATTTCCGTATTCCCTTAGTTAATTGTTAACTAGTTATCTTTTCGCCTAGTTTTCTAGCAAACGATCCGTAGTCGGGTCTCTCGGCACTTGTAGAATTTGAAATTGGCATGTTCGATGCCTTGTGAGACCTCACTAGAGTGCCTAGGAACCCTACACAAAGCCCTCACCAAAGAGGCAACCGCGCGGCTCCGTCGCCCGGTTATCCCTAGCAGGCCTCCTACTGCCCCCAATCGCTAAGGGTCGAAGTCCTCCCTAGAGGCAGCTCAGCAGCTACCCTGCTC
Organism: Agapanthus africanus; assembly: GCA_030015575.1. Classification (NCBI taxonomy): domain Eukaryota; kingdom Viridiplantae; phylum Streptophyta; class Magnoliopsida; order Asparagales; family Amaryllidaceae; genus Agapanthus; species Agapanthus africanus. Next base: position 384,783,278 of record CM057345.1, on the reverse strand, counting down.
GACTATCCCCGGCCGGTAGCTTCCCTACATGCAACGCCGGGATCAAAGCCCTCGCCAAGAGGCAACCGCGCAGCTTCACTGCCCGGTTATCCTCAGCAGGCCTCCCGTGGCCCCTCCAACGCTGAGGATCAAAGTCCTCCTTAAAAGCAGCTCAGCAGCTATCCTGCTCGGCTATCCCTGGTTGGTAGCTTCCTACCACAACCGACAGGGATCAAAAAGTCTTCCCAGAGGCAGTCGAGCTTGACCCTCACTCGGTTATCCCCGGCTGGTAGCTTCCTACCATGACCGACAGGGATCAAAAGCCCTCCTGGAGGCAGTCGAGCCTGACCCTCGCTCGGCTATCCTTCAGGACAAAAGCCCTAGCCAAGAGGCACCAGGCAGTAAGCCTGCCCGGCCAAGGGTTCTTGGTAGGCTTCTTACAGCCCCTCCCGCGCTATGGACCAAAGTCCTCCCAGAGGCAGTCGAGCCTTTGCTCGGCTATCCCCGGCTGGTAGCTTCCTACCACAACCGACAGGGATCAAAGTCCTCGACAAGAGGCACTAGGCAGTAACCCTGCTCGGTCCCCATCCTGAAGGATCAAAAGCCCTCGCAAGAGGCAACCGAGCGGCTACCCTGCTCGGTCATCTCCGGCTGGCAGCTCCCTACCCATAACACCAGAGATCAAAGCCCTCGCAAGAGGCATCCGAGCGGCTACCCCGCTCGATCATCCCAGGCTGGTAGTTACCTACCCACGACGCCAGAGATCAAAGCCCTCGCCAAGAGGCAACCGTGCAGCTTCACTGCCCGGTCATCCTTAGTGGGCTTCTTATAACCCTTCCAACGCTAAGGATCAAAGTCCTCCATAGAGGCAGCCGAGCGGCCTCCCTGCTCGGCTATCCCTGGCCGGTAGCTTCCCTACTCACAACGCTAGGGATCAAAGCCCTCATTGAGAAGCAGCCGCGCAGCTTCACTGCCCGGTTATCCTTGGCAGGCCTCCTACGGCCCCTCCGACGCTAAGGATCCAGGTCCTCCTTAGAGGCAGCTCAGCAGTTACCCTGCTCGGCTATCTCCGACTGGTAGCTCCCTACCCATGATGCCAGGGATCAAAGCCCTCGCAAGAGGCATCCGAGCTGCTACCCCACTCGATCATCCCAGGCTGGTAGTGGCCTACCCACGACGCCAGAGATCAAAGCCCTTGCCAAGTGGCAACCACGCAGCTTCACATCCCCGTCATCCTTAGCGGGCTTCTTACAGCCCCTCCAATGCTAAGGATCAAAAGTCCTCCCAGAGGCAGTCGAGCCCGACCCTCGCTCGACCATCCCCAGCTAGTGGTCGTTGCTCGCAACGCCAGAAGTCAAAGGCCCTCGCCAAGGGGCAACCGAGCAGCTTCCCATTCATGCTCATTCATCCTCTGAGCCCATTCATGCTCGGCACAAATACGGAGGACATCCCTTTGCCCATCACATGCAGAGGATCCGAGGCCCCAACAAGGGGCATCAGGTCTATCCAAGTCTGAGCGATCCCCCCTCGACTTCGGGGCTATGGAGATGCCTCCTTCTTAGCAGCGCTTGGCACGCACGCTTGGCAAGTGATCGAAATCAACTCGACGAACGATCGCTAGACAGATAGCCGACCTGATATGGATGCCCAACAAAGCAAGCAAGGATATTCCACGAATACTCTTCACATCCAAAAGATAAAGTGTAAAGCAATGAAATAGCAAGAGTTTTATTCGCACAAGTAAAACATTTTTACAGGGGTATTGGGGATCCCCAGCCTTACAAAGTTCCAGACGCTTACAAAAGAGGGACGAGGAAATATCAAAAGGCCTAAGTCGCAAACCCCCCCGCGCCTCGCTTCCCTCATCACTGTCATCGCGGTCTGCCGGAGGCTTCACCACCGGAGGTTTTGCCACCAGGGGTGCACCTCGCTTCCCTCATCATTGTCTGCCGGAGGCCTTGCCACCGGGAGTGGGACTCGAGCACGGAGCTCGCCATCGGCGAACTCGGGAAGCTGCTCCTTCACGGCATCCAGAGCCTTATTCCACGCGACGGTGGAATACTCGCCAAGCTCGGCGTAAAACTGCTCTGACACCTTGTAATCGGCCACAGCTTTCCTAGCCCGAACCTCGGCAGTCTCGACCGCCAGAAGCGCCGCATCGGCATCCCTCCTGCTGGCATCTCACTTCTTCTCCATGGCCGCGAAGAGATTGGCCAGATCCGCCAGCTTCCTCTCGGCAACTCGGTGGGATGCACTCAGGCGATGATAGGCACCCCGATTCGCTGAATTGGCGAGCTCCGCAACCTCTGCACGGGATGCCAGGACATCGGCCCTCGCCCTCTCCAGACGCAGGTCACGCCGCAGGACCTCGACCTCCGAAGGAAATGCTTCTACCAGCCTCGGTGCGTGGAACGCCGCCTCGGCCTCCATACGAATAGTGAGGGCGTAGTGTTGAAGGACCTGACGGGAAGCGGATGAGAAACTTAGAGGCGCTCGAGCAAAAGAAAGGAAGGTAAAAAAAACAACGCGTAGAGGAGTTTGTACCTGGACCTCCCCTTGGGCTATGGCCTCTATTTGGACCCTCAGGTTTCCATGCGGAAGCCTTCCCCCGGCCGACTCTTCCATCCCGGCGAGCAGGCCGGCAGCGACGGAAAGCCCAGATGGAGCCATGAAAACGGCATCACCCCATGCACGGGAATCCCCTCAGGAACCCTCGACGGCGGCGCACGAGAGATTGTCCTTTTCCTCTTAAAGGAGACCCCGTCCTCGCCCTCCCCTCTGTCTCCCGTCTGGGGCTCGGATGACCGTGGACGTCTCTGGCCGCCGCCGGAACAATCACCAGGAGCCGTCAACAAAGCGGACGGCCCTATCGCCGGCGGAACATTCGGCGCAGGGCACGAGCCAGCCAGGGGCACAGCCACGCCGCTGGCCTCCCTCTGGAATGAGAAACCCAAAGAGCGGGAACGAACCATGTATCCATCCCAAAAGAAGAAGAGCGCCGAGCTGCCAAGACTTAGAAGAAAGGAAATTTGAAAGAGTAGGGGCCCTGGAGTGGGCCCCACCCCTACTTATCACCGCGAACAACCTCATCCTACGGCGCTATTCATCTCCCGTCAAAGCGCCCCCTCACGTTCAACGGCTCCGATCGCTCCACTTGTCGTTCCCACACTGGCTCGCATCCCATCAGACGCATGTCTGCACACGTCGTGTCGGCCAAGCGACACTTGACACGCGGACCGTCGCTTCAGTGACAGGATGCATGAACCGGCGCACCTTCCTTAAATGCAGAGATCTCGCCCTGATTCGCTGGCAGAAAAGACAGCTGACAACCCGGGAACGCGTCCCGGCGAAGTCTTGAGAGGGAGCTCACCTTAGGCGGCCCGGCAGTCCACTCTTGACCCGCCCCGCCAACTGGTCGGGAAAAGAGTCGGGGGCTAATGATGATGCTCTGTATTGGCGATCTCCCAGATCAGGACGCGTGGCAGATGACGTGTCTTGAACTCAGAAGAAAGGGCCCACAGGGGCCGACCAGTCCACCCCTGTACCCGACCTACAAGCACAAGCTGGCTCTTCTCAGAGCCCTCTAAAAATTGGCCTCCTTGGCCTCTCAGCTCGCCCCGAGCTGCCACAGGACCAAGACTCCTCGGCCCTCTCGCTCGTCCCCGAGCTCCCCAGCCGAGGCCATCTTCCTCGGTCCTCCGACCGACCAACTCCACCACTCACAGGCGTAACCCCCGCTTCGCAATTCTCGCCATGCGCAGATTCTCCGCCAGCAACATCCCACGTTCTAAGCCATCACGATCCCCGTTAATGGGCGATCCGCTCTTTATGCGTGCGTGACGTCGGGAGCGTAACTGCCGGCGAGATTCTCGCGTCTGCTGCTGCGTGCTGCCGCCACTATATAAACCTCCATCACAGAGGGGTCAAGTAAGCTTTTTTCACCCCACTTAGCCGTTACTCTGCTCGGATCTCGTACTAACTTGATCGTCGGAGGGTCCTCGGTGGTACCAAACCACCCCGAGACTTCTTTGCAGGTACTCGGTGTTGACTCCCTAAAACCACCAATCTCCTCAAAACCCATTGATACCCACACACAACAGGAGATCACCTCCAATATCTACCGGAAGATCGACAGAAGACAACATCTGATGGAGACCCGAAAAGGACCTCCATCAGGATCTCAATGGGTTGTTGATGGTTGTTGACGCCGAGCTACCTGCAAGGGAACACCCGGTATGAGAAACTACAGTTGAACTCTCCGAACATCAAGTAAGTACCGAGGAATATTATGTCATGACCCAATTTAGGAACATTGCCGGCACTTAAACCACGTGACGTGAACAGACGTAACGCAATTTAAGTAAGCCGAAAACCCAGAAATCTAAACCATAAAAAGAGGTAAGTGATAAAACATTGTTATAACATTTGGAAATCTCAAGTAAAAATCTTAAAGATTAAGTTTATTTTCTTAAAAATTTTGGTAGCACCTCCTTTGAAAAACTAGCTCCGAAACGGGTACAAACACAGGATATAAATAAAGTATTCCCAAACGGGAGCAAATCACGCCTAAAGGCGGAAAACAATCACCACATGCATATATACGATGCCGTAGCGAAGAAATAGACAATAAAAATGAAAACAACATAAAAGAGATAAAGTAACATAAGAAAGGCCGGCTCACACGAGCACGACACCCAGAGTCACATAATATACAATATCGATCCTCACAAACTCGTCTCTAAGTCAAATACATGAAAGTGGTAGATGGAGAGTACTAGATACAAGAAGATATACAATAGATGTTTTCGGATAACCGCAAACCCACCTACACTAAACGGCCTCATAGCCAACCGTAGCGGTATCCGCAGAAATAGATACAATAAGGAGCCCTGCCGCGACTACTCTGAGGGTCAAGCCTGCAAAACACTGTGGCACAACGGGGTGAGTTTCCAACTCGTGAATAGTAAATAATATCATACAGATAATCGCAAGTATGCACGAATAGCGATAATCTAAAAACATGTAATCTGACAGCCTAGTATGGCAATATGGATATGCAACCAATCATGATCAAGGTACACCATCAGGGTACTGCAACTACATAAAACAATGCATATCAAATAAATCCTAAGTGGGGAATAAAACATAATCATCATCAATGGATCATCATCGTGGAAAACCGGTGTCCATCAACGACACCCTAAATCTTAATATCTCAGGCGCCGTCATTCTGATCGGTTCTCATATCCGTAAATCTCATGGAACCTGAGTGCCCAACATCGACACTTGAAACATCATGAAAACCCGTGTCCAATATCGATACGTAAATCCATAACTCGGGCTCCGTCAGTCCGGATTGGCCCACGGCTCCGTCAGTCCGGATCGGCCCATATCCATCTCATGACTTCGGTCGGTATCCTCTGGATAACCGCTGGGTCCAAACTATCACCGGTAGGTAGTAGTCCCTCTATCAGGCTCATCGTCTACTGCACAACATACATTTCTTGCCCCGGGGTACCATACCGGGTCCACCATGAACCCGCAAACGGATCATCCATCTCCTCGAATCGGGTTTCGAAAACCAATCTCAGAATCGAGAAAACTCATGGTGGACGCATCGAAATATCATATCAAGAGAAACCGGGTTTTCAAAACAATGCATACTTTCTTTGAAATATAACCACGGTTCTCAAATCCATAAATCACATGAAATCAGTATCTCATTGCATAAATCCATGAAATACGATGTATGCAACATAGAACAGTAATATGAGCATATCAAAGGAAACCACTCTTTTAAATGAATCAAGTTTTTAAGGATATCATGCGGTTCCCAAATTTCCCGAAGTCAAATGCAACATCATATAAAGGTGTATATGTAGCTATAGCAAGGTATATGTGTATTCATGTATGTATGTATGCATGATGCAATTCATATACGCAATAGAATAAGAATCAACGTCTAACTATTGATAATAATGAAGGCGACACAATACATATTCCCTCAGTAAGGTGGTATAAGAACAACTGTCTCAATATCAATAACGAATGCAGTACCACATATATGTATATGTTGTGCGTGTCATGGTAATTACCAACGGTGTGTGTGTGTGGCTACAATTCAGTGCTCGTGCAACATGAACCGTCAGTAATGGTGCAGTGTCCAATAGGTACTAAGTCAAGGTACAACAAGTAATGGTATACAAATGATGCTCATGCACAATCAACGTATATGCATATAAACATATGGCTATAACACTGAATCTAGCCCTCGACGCTTAATGCCATACGGACGATTCCCCCGTGGATGTTAAACTACTCACCGACGATCTCGAGCTAGGTAAATCCAACCACTTGCTTTCCCCTCCTTGCAACGTCCGAAATAAATCCATGACTGCAAGCTACCAGCAACGATTAAACTACGTTGGATTAATCGTATCGCACGTTACCGAAACACTAAAAATTAGTTAAGTGCTCCCAGATTTTTCTATACAAATAATTAGTGAGAGTTGTAAGTTCTACGAGACTACAAACAACCCCAGAGACCCCACGACCAAGACACGAGACCCCAGTCCCCAATCTGGCCACAATTTGCGGCCAGAACGAATAAATTTGCGGCCAAAGGTGGAGGGGGTGGTCTCAGGTTTTTAGGATAGCTTCTAGGTCTCAAAACTAGGTCTCTGTGATGGCAACTTCTCAAACAACAACCTGGTTCGATAGAAGATTCACCCGAGACACAACACTTTACCAAAATACGATATTTGCACAAGAACTATAACTTTAGTGTCCTAAACAACAACTAATAAGCAACACAACATCTTAGAAGCCTAGTTAACAGTTAGAGACCATTTCCTTACCAAACTTGCTAAAAAACCTTAGCTTTCCATGCTCCAAGTCATCTCTAGAGGCTTAACATGACTTTGTGAGGGTTTTAATGAAGTTTAGTGAAGATTAGGCTTGGTTTTAGTGAAGAACAAGATAGGTTTCAGTTTTGAGGAAGGGAATGAGAAGGAGAAATAATTGAGAGTGAGATAGTGAGGTGAGAAGGAGGGAGTGTATAAGTGAGGGATGAGGGAAATGAGGGTGTGAGGTTAGGAGTGAGCCATGCCCTTTCTCTCTCCTCATTAATGCTCCCATGCTTGCCCCATGCCTCATCATCCTTCATTTGCCAACCCTCTCTCTCTCTTTCAAGTCAAAAGAATAAACCTTTACCAATTATTAAGTGAAATGGGTTAACATGGAAAGAAATGGGTTTAGGGTGTCATGGCTAGTTAAGCATGGTTAACTCCTCCATAACCCCAAAGTTAACATGCACAAGTGTGTGCAAGCTTAAACAAATAATAATAAAATATTAATTAATTTTTATAAAATATATGAAAACTATTTTGGCTAACTTTTTATTAAAAACCCGCATTATCGTTAATTAACACTAATCGCATTCTAAGGTGTTACAATCTTCCCCTCTTAAAGAAATTCGGTCCCCGAATTTAAAAATCTTACTATGCGTACCTTCAAAGAGATGAAGGAATTTCTTCTGCATCTCGCTCTCGGCTTTCCAAGTGACCTCTTCACTATTCGGGCCACGCCAAAGAACCATCACAGATGGCAAAACCTTTGACCGAAGTTTTTCACCTGACGATCCAATATAACTACCGGCTGCTCGGTGAACGAAAAATCGCGCTCCAGCTGGACGATCCGGTGTTGAATCATGTGAGAAGGGTCATAAAGGTACTTGCGAAGTATTGATACATGGAATACGGGGTGAACATCCGGAAAACTGGGCAGAAGTGCCAAACGATAGGCAACGGTACCAACTCGCTCAAGGATCTCGAAAGGACCCACAAACCTGGGACTAAGCTTCCCTTTCTTCCCAAATCTCATCACACCCTTCATCGGAGAAATCCGTAGGAATACATGATCCCCCACTGCGAACTCAAGCCTGCGATGACGACGGTCGGCATAAGACTTCTGTCTGCACTGGGTTGTTCTCATCCTATCCTGAATCAACTGGATCTTCTCCGTAGTCTCTTGAACTAGCTTGGGTTCCAATATCCTGCTCTCGCTGAGTTCGGTCCAGCAGACAGGCGATCGACACTTTCTACCATACAAAGCCTCAAAAGGTGCCATCTGAATCGTCTCCTGATAACTGTTATTGTAGGAGAACTCTATCAACGGCAAGTGACGATCCCAACTGCCACCAAAATCAAGCACGCATGCACGAAGCATATCCTTCAGAGTCTGTATAGTCCGATCTGACTGACCATCGGTCTGCGGATGGAAAGCGGTGCTAAAACTCAACCGAGTACCTAAATCTTCCTGCAGTTTCTGCCAAAGACGGCTGGTAAACTGGGTGCCCCTGTCGGATACGATGCATATGGGAACGCCATGAAAACACACAATCTCATCAATGTACAACTGAGCATACTAAGTATAACCGAAAGTGGTCTTCACTGGAAGGAAGTGAGCCGCTTTCGTCAACCGGTCAACAATCACCCAAATGGAGTCATACCCCTGACTGGACCTAGGTAGACCCACAACGAAATCTATGGAGATCTGTTCCAATTTTCACTCCGGAATGGGTAAAGGCTGCAACTCTCCTGCCGGTCTCAGATGCTCAGCCTTGACTTGATGACAAGTCAGACACCACGAAACGAAATCCAAAACATCACTCTTCATCCCTGCTCACCAGTAGATATCTCTCAAGTCACGATATATCTTGGTGGAACCTGGGTGAACACTATAAGCTGACTGATGTGCCTGCTCTAGGATCTCGCATCAAAACCTACCGGTATCAGGTACACACAAACGAGTCCCAAAACGTAGTACACCCTGGTCATCAATTTCAAACTTCGAATCTCTACCCTGCCGAACACGCTCAAAAATCTCAGACAAACGGGCATCGTTGGGCTGTGCCTCACGAATACAATCAAGTAGAAGTGGACGGGCGCGGACATGAGCAAGTTGTTCTCCAGTGGAAGTGAACTCAAACTGTACTCTACTATCGCACAAGATTTGCCAATTCGGAGAAGACTGTCTCTGAACTGCGCTCAACTGGGACAAGCTACCCCCGGGCTTACGACTCAAAGTATCAACTACCACATTCTCCTTGCCCGGTTGATAAAGGATCTCACAATCATAATCTTTCACGAGCTCCATCCAACGGCGCTGTCTCAAATTCAGATCCCGCTGCTGGAAGATGTACTTTAAGCTCTGGTAGTTTGTGAAAATTTGACACGAGTCCTCGTACAAGTAGTGTCTCCAAATCTTAAATGCAAAGACCACCGCGGCCATCTCAAGATCATGAGTGGGATAATTCTGCTCGTGCTTCTTCAGCTGCCGGGAAGTATAAACGATGACTCTATTATGTTGCATCAATACACAACGGAGCCCCACTCGAGAAGCATCACAGTAAACGACGTAGCCGCCCGATTCAGAAGGCAGAGATAAAACTGGTGCAGTCGTTAACCGAGTCTTCAACTGCTAAAATCTCAGCTCGCATGCCTCAGTCCAAAGAAAAGGAACCCCCTTCCTGGTCATTCCGGTCAACGGTGCAGCGATGCTTGAGAAGTCCTGCACGAAATGGCGGTAATAACCGGCTAAGCCCAAAAAGCTGCTGACCTCTGTCACTGATACAGGTCTGGGCCAAAGCTGTACGGCCTCGATTTTCCTCGGATCCACATGAATACCATCTCCCGTAACCACATGACCCAGGAAGTCAACACTATCAAGCAAGAAGGCGCACTTCGAGAATTTAGCAAACAGCTGGTGCTCTCTCAATGTCTGCAAAGCAATTCTCAAGTGCTGCTCATGCTCCTCTCGACTCCTGGAATAGACCAGAATATCATCAATAAACACAATAATGAACTGGTCGAGGAACGACCTGAAAATCCAGTTCATCAAATCCATGAACGCTGCTGGGGAATTGGTGAGTCCGAACGACATCACCAAAAGCTTATAATGCCCGTAGCGCGTACGAAAAGCAGTCTTCGGAATGTCATCATTCCGAACCCGCAACTGATGATAACCCGATCTCAAATCAATCTTGGAAAAATGCCCGCACCCTGGAGCTGATCAAACAAACCGTCAATGAGAGGTAATGGATACCTATTCCACACCGTAACGCGGTTCAATTGACGATAATCAATGCATAATCTCAAACTGTCGTCCTCCTTCTGGACGAACAGAACATAAGCTCCCCAAAGCGAAACACTCGGACGCACAAGTCCCCTATAAAGCAACTCTTGCAGCTGATCCTTAAGCTTCTTAAGCTTCGTTGGGGCTATCCGGTAAGGCGGTATAGAAATAGGCCCCGTGCCGGGGATCAAATCAATGCAAAACTAGATATCGCGCTCTGGCGGCAATCCAGGTAACTCATCGGGAAATACGTCGGGAAAATCTCTCACAATAGGAACCCGGTCCAACATATCTACCGTGGCTCCGGTATTACGAATGAAAGCTAAGAATCCCACACATCCTCTCCTCAAGAGCTGACTAGCGCAAAGGGCAGAAATCAAATTGTGAGGGGCGGCACCATGGCTCCCCTGCACAACAAGAACCGACTCGTCCGGAAAACAAAACCTGACTGTCTTCTCACGGCAGTCCACAGACGCATAGCAAGTAGTTAACCAGTTCATGCCCAGGAGAACGTCGAAGTCCAATGTCTCAAGAAGGATCAAGTCGATGGATGAATCACTATCTCCAATACGAATGGCACACGACCGAAACACATGTCGCGCAACAAAAGACTCACCAACGTGAGTAGTCACGACAAGCGGCTGATCTAGCAAAGATGACTCCTAGCCCAACCTCGGCACGAAGTGTGTAGAAACATACGAGTGCGTAGATCCTGGACCAAACAATACGTGCACATCAAAAGAACATACTGAAAGAGTACCTGAAACTACTGCATTGGACGCCTGCGCGTCCTGATGAGTCAAAGCAAATACTCGTGTCTACCCTCTACCGGTGACTGGCTGTCCTCCGGTTCTACCACCCCGTCCTCTCTGAACAAAACCTCTACGACCTCGACCTCTTTGAGCATAAGTCTGACGCGATGAAACAACAGACGTAAAAGGCAACACTCTCTGAAGTGGAGAAGGTGGTAAGGTAACATGTGGTACGGCTGCCTCGTCCTCACGTGCCTCAGTACAATCTCTGACGCGATGATATAAACTCCCGCACCGTAAACATCCATACGACGACTGCTGGCCCTCCTGTGGATAAGAGCTAAATAACTGGCCTCGTCCTAAGCCTCTGCTACCCCGACGACCTGAACGGAATCTGTCGCAGCGTCTATACATCGGTCTCCGAGCTAATACACCAGTACGAACCCTCTTCAGTCCCGAAACGACCGAAGTCTCGGAAAGACGCTCCTCAACCACTAGGGTTGCGTCCACTGCGGCTACATACATGTCAAAATGCTGGGCGCCAATAGTGAGGAACAACCGGGTAATCAGGCCTCGCACAAATCTCTTGATCCGCATCTCCTCAGTGTCCACTAAATATGGAGCATACACAGATAGCTGGGTAAACTGAACATCATACTCTGCCACCGTCATACCCGGAGTCTGGCATAACGACTCAAAACTGTGAGCTCGAGCATCCCTGACGCTCTGCGGAAGGAAACGAGCTAGAAAAATTGTCACGAACTCAACCCAGGTCATAGGAGGAAGACCTGCAACTCGGCCTCTCTCCAAAGACTCGCACCAAGTCTGGGAAAGACCCTCCAGACGAAAACTAGCGAATTCTACCCATCTCGCATTGGAGCATCTCAGTGAACGACAGATCCTAGCCATCCGATCGATGAACGACTGCGGATCCTCAGCTGTGTCGGTGCCGATGAAAGTTTATCTTCATCATTGATGAAGCCCATAGGATTGTTACTTGACGACCAGCATTGTGATGGCGATCATATATGTGGGAGCTAGGTTGTCCATAAGCACATCCTTAAATGTCCCTAGTCATGCGAGTATCGAGACCGGGCATCGAGATTCTGGAGTAGACTAGTGTATACGTTTCAAGACCCCGATGATGGGCGTTGGCCGGTCTCACAACCCATTGGTGTTGTATCACCTAAGATAGTATATAGGTGCTCACTAGAGGTGAATATTCCGGACGGACTCGTCGAGAACTTCTAGATGGTATTATATCTATCGTCAGATGGAAGTTCTCAGGTGGCATGAGTACAGGTCAGTCCTTTGACCTGAGATTGTCATTTGTCTTGTGTGAGTTCCCACTGTACTTTGATTACTACCCAACCATGGCTTAAAGGAGTCGTTCAAACAGGTTTTAGTTAGGTACAGTCTCGAGCCATATGGAGGCAGTGGTCGATTGCCAGAGATTCGTCTCTCCTAGTATTAGGAGTCGATGTCGCGCTATGTTCAATTGGCTATCACTAGAAATCCATATCCACGGTGGATGAGATTTACTGATAATTTATCAGTAGTATCTCTATTGGTGATGAGCTTGACTTAGACACGACTTATCGGGTTAGTAGGGGTCTGGCATTATCCACCCCCAAGACCCGATATGCGATACTCTTTGACGAAGAGACCGGACTGAATGGAGATTGTCACATTCAGGATAATAGGGTAAGGACGTACTTGATTGTGATCCCCTTTCGGCAAATATCTGGATAACTGTTACGTACAACTAGTGCCGCTGACGTACTTGTAGTTAAATCCATTGCCAGCATATTGTCGAGTCTTTAGAGTCCCACAAAGAGGGTTTTCCCGTTTCAGGCGATAGATGTAAGAGCTGTACGTTGGTACGTGCGGGGTCCGATTAAATACGTGTACGGGATACACGGACTTTAATCGGACAGTTGATAATACTAGCCGGCTTAGGATTAAGCCGAATTATTAAATCAAGTTTTGATTTAATAATTTATATATATATATATATATATTGATATATATATTTTAGTATTACTGTTCACTATTCATTTTCTCTCATTGGAGCTATTCGTATTTTTATACGGATACGCTTATATATAGAGATACATATACCGGGTGAAGTATTCCGTATTTATACAGGAATGCTTCTAGAAGAAGGACACCTCATATTTGATTTTCATTTGGAAAATCAAATGGGAAATAAGGTTTAAATGAAGCATGGTTCTTGACATCTAGAAAGGTATGGCTTTGGCATTTATTGATATCATTTATGGTTGCACTATTGAACCATGGTGGTAATAAAAGTTATAGCCATTCTTTATTTCTTGACTTGATCTTTTTTTCCATCTACATGCTTTCATGCTTCATGGATCAAGACTTAGCCATTTCCTCACCTCTCTTCTCCTTCTTCTTCTTGATCTCTTGAGCATGGATTTTGAGAGAAAAATTAGTGGAAAATTCCTACATCACCTACAATCCATCCGGGTTTTTATAAAAATAAATTTTAGTTTTAATGGTATTTTAATGATGAAACCTCGCTTTTAAAAGTTTATGCTATTTTTATGAAAACTACTACTTTTGGGAATTTGATGGTATTTTGTTAAAATTTTAATCTTTCATTTTAAAAGATAATTTTCACAATTTATTTTTATTGAAAATACGGATTCATAATTTTATATAAATTTTCAAAGTTTAATTGTTTTAAAAAGTCGTATTTCTTTTAAAATCGTATTTTTCTTTCTTTTCGAGACCGAATTCTCCGTGAGGAGTTATATAACCAGCTCTACTATCCCAAAAAAGTGCGATAACCCGCACCATTCGTAAATGGGTTCTCCTAAAAGGGTTGTAGAGCCACAATAACAAAGGATTTAAAAATTGCGATAAAAACGTTTTATAAAAGTAATGGTATTTTAATATAATTGTTTCATTTTGATATTTTGTAATCTAAAATATCGTGCTATGGAACCATAGTGCATGTGATGGGGTAGGTCGTTACCCCGTGAATTTTCTAAAGGTATAGTTCATGATAAGGGTAAAAGAAGTATAAGCAATTTTCATGGTATTTATTCGTTATTTGTAATCTACATGTTATTTAACATATTAAACATCATACAAAAATTGTGAGATATGGATAGAGTTGTAAATTCGTATTTTCTTAATATCATGGCATGAAAATTTATGATGAACATGCCGAATTACAATGAATATATTTTTTAAATTAAACTTGTTTATAATACCGTATTTTTCGCATCGATATAAGAGGAGAAGCAAAAAGAGAGAGAACTAGAGAGAGAAGTTAGCATGGTTACAAGTGATGTGGAGTGGCGATATGGAAAAGTAGAAGAGAGTATATAAGAGGGAAAAGAAGAGAGGATGAGAGAACTTACCGTTTCCGCTTGTACTCGTACAAGTGAGAAAAGAGGAGAAGAAGCCCCGCTTGAGGAATCAATACCTATGGTGCTGGAGAATTGAGCTTGGGTCCGACTACGCGTAAAAGAACGAACTCTAGATAGCTAACGTGCGGAGGAACGAATTTGAGCGACGGAGTTGGCTTAGACTTGTGTGTTTGACTTCCTTTGCTAGAGTGAGGCTTGAGAGATAGAATTTTGAGTGGTATTTTCAGAATGATTTAGGAGAAGAACTAAGGAGAAAGACTAGGTATTTATAGAGGAAAATATAGGTGTAGAGGAAATTAAAAAGAGATTAAAAATTTATTAAAAATGGGGGTAAAGGGGTAAATGAAGGGTCTGGGGTTCTCTGGTTAATTTCTGGAAAATCAAATAGGAAAAATGAATAGTGGGGAGCTTAAGGGATGCACAGGTAAAGAATGGAAGATTTTGGGGAAAATCCAACCGACGGTGGTGGGGATCTGATGGTCCAAAAAGAGGCAATTTCCTCAGGGTTTGTGCAGTGCATTCATCCGGGTATTTATGTATCATTTATATTGTTTGGTTTATTTACAACTCTTCGTTTCTCCGTATAATGCACGTGCAACTATTGGGCTTCCGAAAAATTTAAAAAGAAAAATATTAAAAATAATTGGAACTGATGGGATTCGAACTCGCAGGCTACAGAACAGCAGTGGAGAGGCTTAACCGGTGAGCTACAAGTTGTTTCTTGTACATAAGTTATCAATAATAACTTATAAATCGAAAACAGAACAGAAATACACTCTTTTAATAGCATTGGATTAATAAAAGTGTATTGAAATTTTTTAGTCGTTACATCCTACCCACCTTAGAAAAATTTTGTCCTCGAAATTTATACAAAGGGGATGTTGTAACTGTTAGTGTATATGCCCTAGAGGCCATTACTGTATCATACTAGTATGTATATTACTTGATGGAAGCTTGGGATATTTACAGTTATATAGACAATCTTGCTCAATATAGTAGTATGCTACTTGGTTTGTCTCTGCTTTAATGTGTACATGTGTGTTTCTTTATTATATCACCTATACGCATTAGTAGAGCCCTTAGGATCTTTGCTTGATTACCGGCGTTGTGATGGCGATCACACTCGTGGGGGCTAGGTAATCCACAAGCACATCCTTATACACGTCCCTAGTCATGTGATTATCGAGACATGGCATAGATACTCCGGAGTAGACTAGCGTATGCGCTTCTCATCCCAGCACGAGAGACGGTCTGTCCCACAGCCGTCAGTATGTCGTACTTGAGATAGTATGCGGGTGCTCGTTAGGTTACGAGTATACTGGACAGGACTCGTCGGGAACTGATGGTTGGTATTATACCTATCGTCAGTTATCAGTTCCCAGGTGACATGAGTACAGCTTAGTCCGCTGACTTGACACTGTCACTTCGCCTCGAGTGTGTTCCCACTGTTCTTTGATTACTACCCTACCACGGCTCTACTGAGTCATGCAAACAGGTAGTAGTTGGGTACAGTCCCGAAGCGCTTGGAGGCAGTGATGGTTAGACAGGATTCGTCTCTCCCGGTATTGGGGGTTGACATCGCGCTGTGTCTAGGAGAGCCATTACACGAGTAGTCCCTGGCCAGGGCAAGCGAGATATACTGGTAGGTTTCCAGTGTTATCTCAGGGTGTAATGGGCTTCACTCCGACACGACTTGTACCGCTATTAGGGGACTGACGTTTACCGCCCCTAGGCCCGCCATACGATGTATCAGACGAACAGACCGGACTGTACTGAGATTGTCATATACAGGCTCAGTAGGAGTTCGGATGGGTTTACCTCATCGGCCTTCTTATCGACATCTACCTGGGGACCGTTACGTACAGCTAGTGCCGCTTACGGTCTGTGGTTAAACCCACTGCCAACGTAGTGTCGAGTCTTTAGAGTCCCACACAGAGAGTTTCCCTGCACAGGGCGAAACGTGTAGAGGCCGTATGGTTTTACGGCAGGGTTGCGATCACTTATGTACACTTGTGTGCGTGTGGTGTTCGGGCTGGCAATACTAGTGGGCTTTGGTTTAAGCCAGATCCTAGTATTGCACGGATGGATTTGTTTTGTCTTCTGCGCATCCGCATTCTACGGAATGTGGATGCAGGTGTGTATGCACAGTTTTCCGGAGCGATGAAGGAGTAGGTGCCTCATTAGGGTTTTTTGGCAATTCGTTTGGTCGAAACCATTATGAGCCGCGGATATCATTTACTAATCCTTTTAGTCATAATTTTATGATGGCTAATTGCATTGACCATTTGACCACCATGACCTCTCTTGACTTTGTTGACCGGTTGATCGTGTTGACCATTGACCTTCAAGAGAGGTCTACACTCTTCTTTTCATTTTCTTTTTCTTTTGGATTATGATAATGGTCATTTCAATGTAGCCATCAAACTTTATCTTGATGGGATTAGTAATGATATTGTTTTTGCATTATTGAACCATGGTTCATTTTCTTATGCTCATAATTTCTTTCTCATTCTCTCTCTTGCCTTTTCAAGTGAAAAGAAAAAGAAATGAACCATGGTTGCTAGCTCCTCCTTCTTCTTCCTCCTCTTGATTCATCTTTTGATCTCATGTGTTGAGAGATAAAGATCCTACAAAGACAAAACCATCCCTTTATCACTTCTACACAACCTAGGGCTTCTAGATTAGCAATCTCTTTGCCCTAGTTACCTCGGCTCGAGGTGGAGCTCGGTGTACATCTCTCGGGTGGATCGTCTTCGACTCAAGGAGGCCGCGGAGGTGACCAAAGTCCGGATCAAGCCTCAGAGCAAGCAAGAAGAAGAACAACAAGAAGAGAAGGAGTTTGAGTTGAGGTATAACCCCTAACCGAGTAGATAAATCTCTAGTTAGGATGCTAGTGTGTTGTTTAGCAAAGATCCGGCTTTTGCGGTCCATGTTACCAAGTCTAGAAAAATTTTTGTTTTACCGTTTCCGCAACCCCGAAAGTACCGGGAGAGGTAACGTGGACCTAACAGTGGTATCAGAGCCTAACTAAACACACCCTAGCATGTTAGTAAAGTATTTAGAATTTCGACCGGACGAAAAACCGCAAAACACCCCGGATATTTCAAGTTTCTGCCGATTTTCAGACCTGTTCCAAAATTAATAAATCATGCACTAAAATTCGGCTCAGGCTTTTGTTAGAAAACTGGAGAAATTTGATCCCCCAACTCGACTAAAGCGCCGCGGTTCCGCGGCATAAGCTTTCTTATGCCGCGGAACCGCGGCCGATTTAGCTCAGTTGGGGGATCTGCTTCCTGCAGTTTTCTTAGATGGGTATTTTGGGATTTTTACAATATGACTTTTCTGCCCAGATTTTCCAGAAAGCAAAATTTGTTTTTGGGGCTTAAAAATCCGTATTTTTTGGTCGATGTTCTGTAGACTTTGGCTAATGGTTATATCTGTAATGTTATATGTGTATTGAACATCTACTAATCGCTATATGTCGATTAGTGGGGGTTATACATATCTGTGATCTGTGTTGTTGATGGTTTGTGTATATGAACTCGTTGGATTGTCGCGGATGAATAGCTGGGGTGGATGTGAGATGAGAGTTTCTTTTTCTTTCATTCATGTAATAAATTTGTAAATTGATGTAATATTATTTGTATGGCCGCAAAACCGGGTCGGGGTTGTAGCCGTCAATGTATAATTCTTTTTACTGTTTTTGCTCCTAAGATAGACCCATGGAGGGGCTGCACAAACTACCGGGTATCTCGAAGTGCCGAGTGGCCTACTCACGGCGTTGAGGGAGGTTGCTTCGCTTCGGGTACTTGGCGGGTAGTTTGCCGCACCCGTAGGGGTCTTGGGTGGGGTATTGGCTATTCATCGCGACCGTGTAATCCGCTTTTCGTTGCAGGCTCGAACGAATCGCGGGTTCCTAGTATATCCAAAGTGTTCATCTGTGATCTGGATTGGCTATCATTGCTATATATCTATATATAATAACTATATAGGCGTTGCTTATGTTTTTCAGCCGCGCTAGCCCACCCCCCGCTCTGTCGTTAGTTAAGTAACCTAACGGGTGATGACGGGGCCCCGTGGCGAATGCGAATGGCATAAGCGTACGTCATATTTTGGTTGTTTTCTGCAATGGTAGGTTTTAAATGATGGGACGCATTAAAAGAACTAATGCAAGAAAATAAACCTAAAAGACGTTGGAACAATTTTTCAAAAGAGCTGTTATTGTAAGGACGTTCACTTTTGTTTTGCATAGAGGTATTCGGTTATGAATGCCCAGCACCTCAGTCGACGAGGCAAGGGCCGAGATCCCTTCATCGGGAGTGACCCCTTGGACAAAAAGTTTGCGTCAGGGTAATAACTTCACTATAGTCGATTATTCTTGCTTTGCATCGAGGTATTCAGTTTGGAATATCCTGCACCTCATTCGACGAGGAAAGAGCCGAGATCCCTTCACGGGGAGTGACCTCTTTAGCAAGAGTTTTTCGCCACTATATTTTCAAAAAAAAGGGCTATCATGTTCCTTCAACTACATCAAGTTCATTACGTTAACGGGTTTTTCGCCAAAAACCCAGCCGTAGCCCTCCGTCATTTCCTACAAGTACTACTTAGTATTCGAGCTACGTATTTTGGCATTGTCAAGGCGTAGTGATCGGTAGCTAAGTATTGCTTGTTTGCAGCCTTATTTTTCGGATTATTTAGGACAGTCGCATGCCTATGTTGGCATTGTCAAGAGATATGCGGGTGGGTCTAAGTTAATCAAGATAATGACGGGCCGAACTTGACTAGCGGTTTATGATATGTTGGCATTGTCAAGGTCATGAACCGTTAGGGGCAAAAACCACATCGGGAGTTTCAAAAGTACTGAAACTTGCTAGTGTTGCATACCACTTGGAGTGTGATGATTCTGATAGGATTCCTTCAGTTTTGTCACGCGATGATATTTGGATCCCGATCCTACTGTGAGTATATGCTACTCCTCGGGAACTTTCTCGCTTAACGATCAATGCTATAAACCAAGTAGGTGTCTAGAAAGGTGTTAGCGGGGCTACGTCCACAGGGAAAAGAGGTTACTTAATTAAGGAACTTCGCGAAAGCGTTGGAAAACCTCCCTCGAAGTACCGACACTGGCCTGGCTGAACGGTTAAGCAAGTATTGTACGGTGAGATTGATCTCGACTGATTCTTCCTTTATGGTTTGAGGAGGGATTCGAGAGACAGTGGAAGCCATCCTGTTTAGATAAATTAAAAACCAATCTAAACTTGCAAGAGCGCACGCTGAGTGTTTCTTTTCTCTCTCTCCAGATAGCAACCATTTCACGCCCTAATCAAGATAATAAAATGTATCGCTTGACCGATCCGAATTCTTATTCGGGGCTGGGGAACGTTGGTTCAGCTCTAACTTGTGACAACAGTCATGAATATGAGCAAGGGAAAGGGGATTGTATGGATTCCCAGGATACCCAGTTGAAGAAGAAGCATGGTTTTGCATCTACTTCAGGTGTTCTTGTAATTGAGAACTATTTTACGGTCAGCCCTACCTCCTGGGTACTTGATACCGGATCAGGATCTCATATCTGTAATTTATTGCAGGGACTGAGAAAAAGTAGGAAAGTTGCACCGGGTGATATGTCGCTCAGAGTAGCGAACGGAGCACAAGTTAATGCGGCAGCCGTCGGTGAATATCACCTAGTATTGCCAAATGGCAAGACTATGATTTTGAACGATTGGTACTATGTACCCTCCATGGTTTGCAACATCATATCAGTTTCTTTACTCGATAAAGATGGATATAACTTTGTTCTTGATAAGAATATCATGAACATTTACCTTCATAAGGTACTGGTTGCAGAGGGTACACTGTGTAATGGTATCTACGTTCTAAATCGGAATACAGTTCTCAATATACAAAACACACGCAAGAGGAAGAATTCAGATACGAATGAATCCTACTTGTGGCATTGTAGACTTGGTCATATCGGAGAGAAAAGACTGAGTAAGTTGCATAAAGATGGACTCTTGAATGCGTTCGAGTTTTCATCTTATGAAACTTGTCAGTCTTGTCTCAAAGGGAAGATGACCAAATCTCCGTTCACCGGACATGGAGAAAGAGCAACAGAGCTCTTGGGACTCATACACAGTGATGTATGTGGTCCGATGTCTATACATGCAAGGGGTGGGTTCTCGTACTTCATCACATTCACTGACGATCTCTCAAGGTTCGGATATGTGTATCTGATGAAACACAAATCTGAAACTTTTGAGAAATTCAAGGAATTTAGAAACGAAGTAGAGAACCAGACAGGCAAAAGTATCAAGATCCTCCGGTCTGATAGGGGAGGGGAGTACTTAAGCACGGAATTCCGAGATTACTTAAAAGAGAATGGTATTCTCTCTCAGCTTACTCCTCCTTATACACCACAGCACAACGGTGTATCGGAGCGGAGGAATCGTACCCAATTGGATATGGTTCGCTCCATGATGAGTAGTGCCGAGTTACCTCTTTCATTCTGGGGACATGCGCTAGATACAGCGGCATACTTACTGAATCAGGTTCCGTCTAAATCCGTGCCTAAGACTCCATATGAAATATGGAGTGGTAAGAAACCAAATCTTGAACGAATTAAGATATGGGGTTGTCCGGCCTATGTAAAAGTGCAAAAACCGGACAAGCTTGAGGCACGGTCAGTTTTATTCAAGTTTGTGGGATATCCTAGAAATTCTCTGGGATATCTATTCTACCACACTGAGGAACAGAAGGTGTTCGTTGCTCGTCGCGCCACCTTTTTAGAGTGGCAATTTCTTGCAAAAGAAATAAGTGGGAGCACGGTAGAAATGGATGAAATATCTGATCCACAAGCTTAAACTGAGGATTTAGCGGAACCAGAAAATTCAATAACCCCAAACGAACCTCAGCCACTCCGCAGATCTGGTAGGATTTCTCATCCGCCCGAGAGATACTACGGTTTTTTCATAGACGGGGATCGAGAGGATTGCATCTTGGAAGAAGATGACCCTACCAGTTTCAGGCAGGCCATTATCAGTAGGGACTCTGATAAGTGGCAGGAAGCAATGCAATCCGAAATGGAGTCCATGTACGCCAATAAAGTGTGGACCTTGGATATTGCTCCACCTGGGGTAAAACCCGTTGGATGCAAATGGATCTACAAAAGGAAACTTGGTGTAGATGGGCAGGTGGAAACCTATAATGCTAGACTCGTTGCAAAAGGTTTTCGTCAAAGACCTGGTTTGGACTATGACGAAACTTTTTCTCCGGTGGCTATGCTCAAATCCATTCGGATCCTACTTGCCATTGCTGCCTTCCATGACTATGAAATCTGGCAGATGTATGTTAAAACGGCTTTCCTAAACGGTTGTTTGGAAGAGTGTGTTTACATGGATCAGCCAGAAGGTTTCATAGACAGTGGGAGCAGAGGGAAGGTGTGCAAGTTGCTTAAATCCATTTATGGATTAAAGCAGGCATCGCGGAGCTGGAACATCTGTTTTGATGAGGCAATCAAGGAATTTGATTTCATCAAGAACGAAGACGAACCTTGTGTCTATAAGAAGATTGTAGGACGAACTGTCATATTCCTAGTCTTTTACATGGACGACATTCTTTTGATAGGAAATGACATTCCTATGCTACAATCGGTCAAGCTATTTTTGTCACAACGGTTCTCCATGAAGGACCTAGGTGATGCCTCGTACATTCTGGGGATTAAGATCTATAGAGATAGATCCAAGAGACTACTGGACTTTCGCAGTCCAGGTACATAGAGACCGTACTAAAGAGATTTAGTATGGAGGATTCCAAGCGCGGTAACATACCCGCATTGCACGGAATTACCCTCTCCAAGAAGATGTCTCCTAAGACTGACGAGAAGAGGGTTCGCATGAGCACTATACCCTACGCTTCGGCGGTAGGATCTATAATGTATGTGATGCTATGTACAAGACCAGATGTAGCTTACGCGCTGAGCACGGTAAGCCGGTATCAGTCAGACCCAGGTGAGGACCACTGGACAGCAGTGAAGAACATTCTCAAGTACCTGAGAAGGACTAAGGAGATGTTCCTGGTTTACGGTAATGGAGACCTTAGGGTCGAGTCCTTTACCGATTCAAGCTTCCAGAGTGATAAAGATGACAGCAAGTCTGTCTCGGGTTTTGTGTTTACCCTCAACGGAGGGGCGGTATGTTGGAGGAGTTCCAAACAGCATACCGTCGCAGACTCGACGATGGAGGCTGAATACATTGCTGCAAGCGATGCCGCAAAAGAGGCGGTCTGGATGAAGAAGTTCATTAGTGAACTTCAGGTGGTTCCGTCCATTGTTGACCCAATACCTTTGTATTGCGATAACAATGGGGCTATAGCTTTAGCGAAGGAACCAAGGTCCCATCAGAAATCCAGGCACATCTTAAGGCGGTATCACCTGATCAGGGAGATCATTGATCGCCAGGAGATCGAGGTACGGAGAGTAGACACAAAAGACAACACGGCGGATCCATTCACGAAGGCCTTACCCCCGACTCAGTTCGAGCGGCTGATCGAGATGATAGGTCTTCGATACGCCAGTACATGGCCTTAGTGCAAGTGGGAGATTGTTAGTGTATATGCCCTAGAGGCCATTACTGTATCATACTAGTATGTATATTACTTGATGGAAGCTTGGGATATTCACAGTTGTATAGAAAATCTTGCTCAATATAGTAGTATGCTACTTGGTTTGTCTCTGCTTAATGTGTACATGTGTGTTTCTTTATTATATCACCTATACGCATTAGTAGAGCTCTTAGGATCTTTGCTTGATTACCAGCGTTGTGATGGCGATCACACTCGTGGGGGCTGGGTAATCCACAAGCACATCCTTATACACGTCCCTAGTCGTGGGATTATCGAGACAGGGCATCGATACTCCGGAGTAGACTAGCGTATGCGCTTCTCATCCCAGCACGGGAGACGGTCTGTCCCACAGCCGTCAGTACGTCGTACTTGAGATAGTATGCGGGTGCTCGTTAGGTTACGAGTACACTGGACAGGACTCGTCGGGAACTGATGGTTGGTATTATACCTATCGTCAGTTATCAGTTCCCAGGTGACATGAGTACAGCTTAGTCCGCTGACTTGACACTGTCACTTCGCCTCGAGTGTGTTCCCACTGTTCTTTGATTACTACCCTACCACGGCTCTTCTGAGTCGTGCAAACAGGTAGTGGTTGGGTACAGTCCCGAAGCACTTGGAGGCAGTGACGGTTAGACAGGATTCGTCTCTCCCGGTATTGGGGGTTGACATCGTGCTGTGTCTAGGAGAGCCATTACACGAGTAGTCCCTGGCCAGGGCAAGCGGGATATACTGGTAGGTTTCCAGTGTTATCTCAGGGTGTAATGGGCTTCACTCCGACACGACTTGTACCACTATTAGGGGACTGACGTTTACCGCCTCCCTAGGCCCGCCATGCGATGTATCAGACGAACAGACCGGACAGTACGGAGATTGTCACATACAGGCTCAGTAGGAGTTCGGATGGGTTTACCTCATCGGCCTTCTTATCGACATCTACCTGGGGACCGTTACGTACAGCTAGTGCCGCTTGCGGTCTGTGGTTAAACCCACTGCCAGCGTAGTGTCGAGTCTTTAGAGTCCCACACAGAGAGTTTCCCTACACTGGGCGAAACGTGTAGAGGCCGTATGGTTTTACGGCAGGGCTGCGATCACTTACGTACACTTGTGTGCGTGTAGTGTTCGGGCTGGCAATACTAGTGGGCTTTGGTTTAAGCCGGATCCTAGTATTGCACGGATGGATTTGTTTTGTCTTCTGCGCATCCGCATTCTACGGAATGTGGATGCAGGTGTGTATGCACAGTTTTCCGGAGCGATGAAGGAGGAGGTGCCTCATTAGGGTTTTTTGGCAATTCATTTGGTCGAAACCATTATGAGCCGCGGACATCATTTACTAATCCTTTTAGTCATAATTTTATGATGGCTAATTGTATTGACTATTTGACCACCATGACCTCTCTTGACTTTGTTGACCGGTTGATCGTGTTGAACATTGACCTTCAAGAGAGGTCTACACTCTTCTTTTCATTTTCATTTTCTTTTGGATTATGATAATGGTCATTTCAATGTAGCTATCAAACTTTATCTTGATGGGATTAGTAATGATATTGTTTTTGCATTATTGAACCATGGTTCATTTTCTTATGCTCATAATTTCTTTCTCATTCTCTCTCTTGCCTTTTCAAGTGAGAAGAAAAAGAAATGAACCATGGTTGCTAGCTCCTCCTTCTTCTTCCTCCTCTTGATTCATCTTTTGATCTCATGTGTTGAGAGATAAAGATCCCACAAAGACAAAACCATCCCTTTATCACTTCTACACAACCTAGGGCTTCTAGATTAGCAATCTCTTTGCCCTAGTTACCTCAGCTCGAGGTGGAGCTCGGTGTACATCTCTCGGGTGGATCGTCTTCGACTCAAGGAGGCCGCGGAGGTGACCAAAGTCCGGATCAAGCCTCGGAGCAAACAAGGAGAAGAACAACAAGAAGAGAAGGAGTTCAAGTTGAGGTATAACCCCTAACCGAGTAGATAAATCTCTTGTTAGGATGCTAGTGTGTTGTTTAGCAAAGATCCGGCTTTTACGGTCCATGTTACTAAGTCTAGAATTTTTTTTTTACCGTTTCCGCAACCCCGAAAGTACCGGGAGAGGTAACGTGGACCTAACAGTAACAGATTCAAGAAAAAATTTAGGTTAAAGTAGTGGTGAAGGTAAGGACTACTAATATCGTACCGAAAGTGCATTGAAAGTTCAGGTAGATAAAAGAACAAATGGATGCAAGACTTTGAAAAGGCTGAAAAAGACGGAAGGAAAATTTACCGGTCTTATCTTGACCCATGGCTTCGTCCTCTACGACCGACAAATTGAAAGCTTGGCGTCTCGGCTTATTTTTTTGTGCATGCTGGTACATTGATGGTTGACAAGGCAAAGGGGGTCCGCAAGGGGCTGGTGCAGGAAAAGCTAAACAAGTAGGTGGAGCTTGAATAACTGGTCTAGCTACAGGGGCTGGGCCAGCTCGGTTCTGTGGGAAACTTCCTACAGTGTGAGAGGGCGATCCACATATCAAATAAAGACCATTTGCTCGACGACAATTCTTGACCTGGTATCCAGTCCTCTTACAATAGATATAGAACTTTGGATCAGTCTTGGAAAATGATCCTCCTGGCCTCACAGGTGGTACTGAAAGAGTTGGCCTAGAAAAGGCCCCTCCGGTAATCTGGCTGGCAGGACGTTTCATATCGATCGACTGTGGCCTTCCCTTCTTATTAATGACAGCTTCTGTAACATTTCAGAAAATATAAAATATTATTTTGGAATTTAATATTAAAATAATATATTTCCCGAAAATTGCCCGATTTGCAAAATTGGGGTTTTCGAAAAAGGGTATAAATATATACCGATAATTGTGAAATAAATGGAAATTAAAATTATTTATTCATTTAAAAATATATTTAAAAGATTTGGCATTTTTAAAATTTATTATATGCAGTTTGGATAAAAACCCGATTAGTGCACTGCTAATCGCGATTAGGCCAAATCCGTGTTTTTACAGTTTATCATGGTTAGTGCACCATGACATGTTCATTTGTGTTGTTTTATGTTATGGTTGGGTTTTTGGGTGAGAAAAGAAAAGAAAAGAAAAGAAAAAGAGAAAAAGGGGTTAAAAGAAAATGATTGGAGAGAGAGAGTGTGAGACATGAGAGGGTGAGGGTGAGAATAAGAAAGAGAGAGAGAGGGCTGCCCATTATTTCCCTTCTCATATTTTTCTCTCATCTTCTTCCTCCTCACTTCCCTCCACCTTCAACCCCAAGATCCATCTCAAAAACCATGTCAAAACCCCATACCCTCTTCACAAAAGTTGATCTCCTTTACATTCTCTACACAATGGACCAAGTAAAGAAGGATTTTGATGACTTTGGTCGAGCTAGGGTTTTCTTGAGTTGCCTAAAGGAGGTATAAATTCTTCTCTTTAGTTTAGTATTAGTTTCCTTGCATTCTTGTGTAGTTTAGAGGTTGATTGTGTGTGGAATTGTAACATTTCAAAAAAATAAAATATTATTTTTGGGAATTTTTATAATTAAATATTAAAATATTGAATATTTTAATAGAGTGGTATAATTAAATACCGATAAATGGGGGGAAAATTTGGAAAATTATGGAAATTTCTAAAAGAGGGTGTTTTATGTGAATTAGCCAAATTTTAAGTTTTTATGATTTATTTGACACTATTTTAGTGCTAATCGCGATTAAAAAAAATCGTTAATCGTGGATTAAGCGTGTTTTGTGCACATAGCATGCACAAAGTCTTTTTCACACTTGTGCATTTTTCTACCATGATTTCATTTGGGTTTCCTATTCAAATTTTAATAGAATGAGAAAAGAAAAAGGAATAAGAATAAAGAATGAGGTATGGGTGAGAGAGAGAAAGGTGAGGGGTTAACATTGACTTTGGCATTTCCTCCTTCATTCCTTCACCTTCATCATCTCTCCCCTCAACTCCCTTGCTGCTGCTGCTGCTGCTTCCTTCACTCCCTCCCCCTCTTCACCTCCTCAAAACACAATCAAAACAACCTCAAAACCCTATCTCCATTTCACAAAAATTGTGCATGAGCTCACTAGCAACACAGTGGACCAAGAAAGCTTGCATTTTGGACACTTGGGGCAACTCAAGAATTTTCTTGAGCTGCCAAAGGAGGTAACTTCTGCACCATTAGTGTAGTGTTTTAATTCCTTATGCATCCATACATGTTTCATGTCGATATTGAGTGGTTTTGTGGACTTAGGAAAACTCTAGTTAAGGGTTTTGGAATTCTTGAGTGGTGATGTGAAATTGAGCTTAGTAGAGGCCATACAAACCCCCTAGTGCTAGAGTTTAGACCTAGACCAGAGACTAGAACCCCGGAATACGGATTTAGAAAACCCGATATCGGAAAATTATGGATTCTGTGAGGGTTAATTGAAATCTGCTATCACTCGGAGACTCTGAAAATTATTTTGCAAACACAGAGAGATGTGCAGGCTCCCAGGAAGCTAACCCCAAAACCCCAGACCCTATCTCCCAATTCTGGCCGCAGATTTAATCTGTATGGCCGCAAATTGCGGCCTGGGTCCCACCATTTTGATCCGTGTTGGTTCTGTAGCTTTATTTCATGTAAACTAGACCCTTGGTATATGCAAAATTGACCAATTTGACCTAGGGTGAAATCTGGGACCATTTTCAATAGTGGCTGTTTTGATTCGGGTTTCATTTTGCGTATTTTGAATTCTGGAATTCTAGTATTTTGTTTTACCTCGATCACTTGACGTTTGTACGACGATATCAAGGATTGTTTGATGGTTGTGAAAGCGTAGTCCATAGGTCCTAACCTATAGGCCTTAGCGTGTCGTTTGGTTTTCTCGATGTGATTTTAAAGTGCATTTGCGATTGTGTTATCTTGTAGGTACCTTCTCGAGGGCTTCATATGATGAAGAAGATGAAGGCGACATCGACACCGACACGCAGGATGCAAAGTGAGTAAATTATATCTACGGGAGAAGTCGGGTGGATGGCGTATAGCACCCCCGCAGTTCGATACTTAATATACTAGATATATACTATATTTATATATATGATAGCGTTATGTGTGACATAGATATTCTAGATGTGATTAGGTGTACTATGGATGGATTAGGGTTTAGAAGTAAACTAGTATAGTTTCCTAGTTATGAACCCTAGAATAGGTTTACACCCCCCCTCCCACACATGCTTGCTTGTTATACTTATACCTGGATGATGAGGATGGTGTATGATATTTGGAGATGAGTCGATGAGATTGGGCATAGTGCCATGAGATCGGTGATATAATGTAATTCGTATTTGGGATACGACATGAAATTTTAGCGGGCCTTTGGACGTGTGTTTTACACACGCATTTATATAGATGGTATCAGTTGTACTAGACTTAGATCAGTACCCCAGTTCATGAGATATGATGATAAAGATACCAAATAATTGATGAGATGAATATGATATTGACCCGTACCCAGATTTGGGATGTCGTACGATGATTTACCGTACGAGCTTTATTTGATGATAAGATCCGCACTCATGACTCGAGGATGTCATATGATATTGTATCGTACGCGGTATCTTTGAGGCGGGATCACTGACTATTATATTTATATTTATATATATATCGACTCAGATTTAGGTGGTTTCCATACCCCTACCGATTAGCGTGTTAGTTAGATCCGTAGTTTGCATAGTAGATGCTAGACTAGACCCGAGTCATACCTATTTCAAAAGATAACGAATCGGGAGTATTTTAAAAACAGGCAAAGGGATTATACGGATATTTTCAAAAGACGCATCCTTTCTTAAAAACACCGTAGCCCTTATTTGTAAGTTCATGTCACGCACCCCATGAACTTGCGGGGAGGCGGAATATATGAAAAACGATTATCAAAGCTTCATAACACGGACTTGAGTGCATGAATCGTTATCTAAACCATTGCTAACTAACTACTAGAGGTTTAACTACTCGGATTCGAAGTTATACCTCACGTTACATGTCCTTCGGGTCTTCATCGCTGTCCTCCACTCCTCGTAGGCTCCTTGGAATATCGGCACCTCAACGGCCTCCTCGAGTCAAAGACAATCCACCCGAAAGCTCCTACGCTAAGCTTAATCTCTAAATTGAGATAATTAGGTTGCTTAAAGTGCTAATCTAAGCTACCTAGGGGATATAGAGTGAGGTTATGGATGTATTAGTCTAGCTAATCCTTGATCTCAACACATGAGAGGTTAGGGTTAGGGTTTGAAGAGAGAGTGAGCTTGAGGAGAGAGAAGGTGAAGATGAGAATGAAATGAGATAATGATCTATCATAATATTTATGAAGCATTATTATTTATCAAATAAATAAATAAATGATTAATCAACCATGCTTCATAAATGCAATTGAGTGATTCATCTCCATGAGTCATTAAGCATTTATGATGCATTAATGACATGGATGAATCATACAAATGAGTCACTAATCTCATTTAATGCAATGCCACCTTACCCCCCAAATCACCATGCTTCTAGAAGCTTCCCGACAAATTACGAGAACGCCCCTCCTATCAGTGAAAACACGGAAAAACTTTAGACTGTATAAATCCAATAACCCGATACTAGAATCTGGCTTAAACCAAAGCCGGCTAGTAAAAACTGTCCGGAAAGTCGTACGTGCGAAAACACACGTATGCGTCCGAACCCATGTCGTAAAACCATACGACCTCTATATCGTTTCGCCTGGAGTAGGGAAACTCTCTGTGTGGGACTCTACAGACTTGACACTACACTGGCAGTGGGTTTAACCACGGACCGCAAGCGGCACTAGCTGTACGTAATGGTCCCCAGGTAGATGTCGATAAGAAGGCCGATAAGGAAACTCATCAGAACTCCCACTGAGCCTGATGTGACAATCTCCATACAGTTCGGTCTGTTCGTCTAAGACTATCGCATATCAAGCCTAGGGGGCGGCAAGCGTCAGTCCCCTAATAGCTGTATAAGTCATGTCGGAGCGAAGCCCATTACACCCTGAGAAACTACTGGAACCTACCAGTAAATCTCGCTTGCCCTGGCCAGGGACTTTGCGTAATGGCTCTCTGACACAGCGCGATATCATCTCCCAATACCGGGAGAGACGAATCCTGTCTAACCACTACTGCCTCCAAGTGCTCAGGACTGCACCCAACTGCTACCTGTTTGCACGACTCTTTTGAGCCGTGGTAGGGTAGCAATCTAAGAACAGTGGGACACACTCGTGGCGAAGTAGCAGTGTCAAGTCTGCGGACTATGCTATACTCATGTCACCTGGGAACTGTTAACTGACGATGGGTATAATACCAACCAACAGTTCCCCTGCGAGTCCTGTCCGGTGTACCCGTAACCTAATGAGCACCTGTATACTATCTCCAGTACGACGTACTGATGGCTATGGGACAGACCATCTCCCCAACTGGGATGAGAAGCGTACACACTAGTCTACTCTGGAATATCGATGCCCTGTCTCGATAATCCTACGACTAGGGACCTGTATAGGATGTTGCTTATAGACTACCCAGCCCCCACTAGTGTGACTGCCATCACAACGCTGGTGATCAAGCAAAGAACCTATGGGCTCTACCAATATGTATAAGTGATACGTTACAAGAAACATATGCACATATTAAAGTAGACACAAACCAAGTAGCATACTACCATTTTTAGCAAGACTGTATATACAACTGTGAATAACCCAAGCTTCCATTAAGTAATATACAATCTAGTATGATACAATAATGGCCCCTAGGGCATATACACTAACAATCTCCCACTTGCACTATGGCCATGAGCTGGCATATCGTAGACCTATCATCTCGAATAGCCTCTCGAACTGCGTCTGAGGAATGGCCTTTGTGAATAGATCAGCAATGTTATTCTCCGTCTCTACTCTTTTCACCTCGATCTCCCGGCGATCTACGATCTCCCTGATCAGGTGATACCGCCTTAAGATGTGTCTGGACTTCTGATGGGACCTGGGTTCCTTCGCTAAAGCTATAGCGCCGTTGTTGTCACAATACAGAGGTATTGGACCAACACTGGAAGGAACCACCTGAAGTTCTGTGAGGAACTTCTTCATCCAGACAGCTTCTTTTGCGGCATCGCAAGCAGCTATGTACTCCGCTTCCATTGTTGAGTCAACAACGGTCTCCTGCTTGGAACTCTTCCAACAGACAACCCCTCCATTGAAGGTAAAGACATAACCCGACATGGACTTGGAGTCATCTTTGTCACTCTGGAAGCCTGAGTCGGCAAAGGCCTCCATCTGGAGGTCTTTTCCGCCATACACCAAGATCATCTCCTTAGCCCTCCTCAGGTACTTGAGAATGTTCTTTACTGCTATACAATGATTCTTCCCTGGGTTTGCTTGATACCGGCTTACTACGCTCAATGCGTATGCTACATCTGGTCTGGTACATAACATCGCATATATTATAGAGCCTACCGCTGAAGCGTAGGGTATAATCGACATGTGATCCCTTTCCAAATCAGTCTTGGGAGACATATCTTTGGAGATGGTGATTCCGTGACAAGCCGGTAGGTTACCGCGCTTAGAATCTTTTATAGTGAATCTTTTCAATATGGTGTCTATGTACCTGGACTGCGAAAGTCCCAACATCCTTTTAAATCTATCACGATAGATCTGGATCTCCAGAATGTAGGTGGCATCACCTAGGTCTTTCATGGAGAATTTATGTGACAAGAAACTTTTGACTGACTGTAACATAAGAATATCATTTCCTATTAGGAGAATGTCATCCATGTACAAGACGAGGAATACTACAGCTCTCCCTACAATCTTACTGTATATGCATGGTTCATCTGGATTTTTGATAAAGTCAAATTCCTTGACAGTATCATCAAAACAGATATTCCAACTCCGCGATGCCTGTTTTAGTCCATAAATGGACTTAAACAACTTGCATACTTTACCGCTGCTCCCACTCTGAATGAATCCCTCTGGCTGATCCATATAGACGCTTTCTTCCAAATTTCCATTTAGAAAGGCCGTCTTTACGTCCATCTGCCAGATCTCATAATCGTGGAAAGCAGCAATAGCAAGAAGGACCCGAATGGATATCAGCATAGCTACTGGAGAAAAGGTTTCGTCATAGTCCAAACCAGGTCTTTGATGGAAACCCTTTGCAACAAGTCTAGCCTTATAGGTTTCAACCTGTCCATCTACACCAATCTTCTTTCTGAAGATCCATTTGCATCCTACGGGTTTTACCCCATCTGGAGCAAAGTCCAAAGTCCATACTTTGTTAGTGTACATGGACTCCATTTCGGTCCGCATTGCATCCAGCCATTTTACCGAGTCACCGCTCTGAATGGCTTGCTGGAAGCTAGTAGGCTTATCATAGTCAATAGTGCAATCCTCTCTATCCCCGTCTATGAGAAAACTTTAGTATCTCTGGGGCGGATGAGACTGCCTACTACTCCTGCGGAGCGGCGCTGGGATGTCCGGTTCTCCTGAACCTTCTAGTTCTACCAAGGTTTCAGTAATAGTTTGTGATTCTGGAATTTCTTCCAGTTCTATTGCGCTCCCACTCTTCTGATTTTCTAAAAATTCAGTTTCTAAGAAGCAGGCATGAAGAGAAACAAAGACCTTTTGTTCCTCTGTGTAATAGAAATAATATCCCTTGGAGTTCTTTGGATATCCCACAAATATGCATTTTACTGAGCGTGCCTCGAGCTTGTCCGCATGCTGCTTTTTTACAAAAGCTGGACATCCCCATGTCTTAAGATACTTAAGACAGGATTTCTTTCCACTCCACATCTGATGTGGTGTGGTAGGCACAGTCTTGGTTGGAACTCGGTTCAAAAGGTATGCAGCTGATTCTAGTGCATAACCCCAGAATGATCGCGGCAATTCAGTGTTACTCATCATGGAACGAACCATATCCAATAGGGTTCGGTTCCGTCTCTTCGATACACCGTTATGTTGTGGTGTGTATGGAGGAGTAAGCTGAGAGAGAATTCCATTCTCTTTTAAGTAACCTAGGAACTCGGCACTTAAGTATTCACCACCTTGATCAGATCTCAGTGTCTTGATACTTTTGCCGGTTTGTTTTTCTACTTCATTTTTGTATTCTTGGAATTTCTCAAAGGCCTCGGATTTATGCTTCATCAAGAAGACATATCCATACCTAGAGAAATCATCCGTAAAATTAATGAAGTAAGAATAACCGCTTCGCGCATGTGTAGACATTGGACCGCACACGTCACTGTGTATGAGTCCCAAGAGCTCGCTTGCTCTTACTCCGTATCCAGTAAACGGAGTCTTTGTCATCTTTCCCATGAGACAAGATTCACAAGTAGTATAAGATTGATATTTGAACGGATTCAAATATCCTTCTTTATGTAACTTAGTCAATCTTCTCTCATTGATGTGACCTAGTCTACAATGCCATAAGAAAGCCTGATTTAATTCCGGAGACTTTCTTTTAAGTGTGTTCTGGACACTAAAAATCTGAGCTTGATTTAATACGTATATCCCGTTTTTTAATGTACCTGACCCAATCAAAACTTGATTTAGGTGGATGTGAACTACATCACTTACGAATGTAAAATCATATCCTTCTTTAGAAAGTAAGGATACAGATATGATATTACAAGTCGTACCTGATACATAAAAACAGTTACGCAGAATCAATATCTGTCCAGTTGTCAGTCCAAGATGATATTCCCCTACGGATTCAGCATTCATGCTTATTCCGTTAGCAACCGTGAGGGTCATGTCACCTATCCTGATAACCCTACGGTTTCTCAGAGCCTGTAAAGAATTACAGATGTGAGTTCCTGACCCGGTATCCAATACCCAGGAAGTAGGGTTAACTGACATACAGTTCTCTATTACAAACACACCCGAAGCCGAAGCCACAACATGCTTCGAATCCTGGCTATAGGCTTCCAAAGCCCTGCAATCATTCTGCCTATGCCCAATCCCATAACAATAGGAACGTCCCTCTTTTACTATTTTAAGTCCTGAAATTTTTGCCCTTCTCTTTTCTTCTACTTCCCTGGTTTCTTTCAGGGTAGAAGGTAGAGACTGTAGAATCAAGTCAGTACCTGACTCGTTCTGCAACGTGGTCTTCAGGTCCTGGAGCTCATCAACATAGCTAGTCATTGTAAGTACGTTGTCCCCTACAGATGACCCGACAGCCATCCTCGCTTGAATTAAATCGGTCGGGGTCTCACTTGTGATATGAGATTGCTCTCCATACAAATCTTTGTTATGGAGAAAGATGGAAACTAAGTCCATCTTCTCGTGCTGCTTCTGGTATACACCTTCAACTGAAGCTGACACGAGGCACTTGGCTTTCGTTTTATCCTTTTCCTTTGTCTGACGGATATTCATATCCGCGACAGTGGAAACTGGACCTGGGACGGCGGGATCTTGAGTAGTAATAGGGTGTTCCAGCTTGTCATACGCAATGGGCATTTGGACAGACCTTTGCCAGTCATATAAGTCAGATTCAGTCAATTTGTTATCTAGATGTAACCTATGTGTGGTCACAAGGTCGCTGCAATTAAGAGAGAGAGAGAAGAAAACACTATTAGCATGATGCTCTTGCAAGTTTAGAATGGTTTTTAGTTTATCTAAATTGGATGGCTCCCACTGTTTCTTGAATCCTTCCTCAAACCATAAAAGAAGAATTAGCCAGGACTATTCTCACTGTACAATACCTGCTTAACCGTTCAGCCAGGCCAGTGTCGATACTTCGAGGGAGGTTTTCCAACGCTTTCGCGAAGTTCCTTAATTAAATAACCTCTTTTCTCTGGGGCCGTAACCCCGCTGACACCTTTCTAGGCACCTACTTGGTTTATAGCATTGATCGTTAAGTGACGAATCTCCTGATAAGTAGTATATACTCACAGTAGGATCGGGATCCAAAATATCATCGTATGATAATGTTGAATGAATCCTACCAACATTTATCAAACTCCAAAATGGTATGCTTCTCTCTGCAAATTTCAGTTTCTTTAGAAACTCCCGATATATATTTTTGCCCCATGCTCTTATGACCTTGACTTTGGCCAACAAATCATAAGTCACATGTCAAGTTCTACCTGTCAATACCCAGGTTAATTTGAACCCATCCGTACATACCCTTGACTTTGGCCAACAAAGCAGTACGACTGTCCCAAACCAACGCATCTATCTATGCTGCATATGAATATTCAATAGCTACCAAACACTGTGCCTTGACTTTGGCTAACAAACACAGCTTGAATACTATTGACTATCTATATGAAATGACGGAGGGCTACGACTGGTTTTGGCAAAACCGTGAATGTAGTGAACTTGATATAATTGAAGGAACTTGATACTTTTTAAAAGGAGTGGTTAAAGCTCCGCAATTAAAAATTCTGATCTTTTAAAATAATCGAGTGGTTTCTTTTAAATTTGTTCCAACGATTTAATTTTAGTTTATTTTCTTTGCATTATTATAATGCATCCCATCATTTATCTTATCATTGCAGAAAACAATAAAAATACCACGTCCTTCTTATGCCATCCGCATTCGCCACTGGGTCCCGTCATCACCCGTTAGGTTACTTAACTAACGACAGAGCGGGGACTGGGCTAGCGCGGGTGTAAAACATAAGTAGCGTCTAATAGCTATCATATATAGATATTGTACATTCGTCAGACGCAATAATAAGAATTCCAGATCACTGATGAACTTTATTGGATATACAAGCAATCCGCGTTTGCTTTGAGCCTGCAACAAAAGACGGATTACACTGTTGTGATGAGTAGCCATTACCCCATCCTAGACCCCTACGGGTACGGCAAACTACCCGCCAAGTACCCGAAGTGAAGCGGTCTCCCTCAACAACATGAGTAGGCCACTAAACACTTCAACGTACCCGGTAGTTTGTGTACCCCACCTTGGGTCTATCCTAGGTGCAAAAACAGTAAAAAGAAATAATACAACGGTGGCTACAACCGCAACCTGGATGTGCCCCGCAAAAGAATATTACATCATATTACATTTACATTGAATGAATGAATATAAAACATATCTCAAACCCCGGCTAATCATCACAACATCCCAATCAAGTTCATATACACAAACAGTAAACATTTCAGAAATGGGCAACCCCCTGCCAACCGACATACTAGCAGTTAGGGGAGGTTTACAAACACATTAAACATTACAGATAAAAACCCAATTAGCAAATATCTTTAGAATATCGATCGATAACCATATTCCGTGTCTACCCCAAAAGCAAACCTGTACTGAAGTAACCTGGGCAGAAACAGTATATACAGGAAAACAAAACACTATAAAAAATGAATAACAGAGAAAATCGGAGTCAAAACCGAGTTGACTCTGCGGCGGATCCGCAGCCAAAAGCACCATTTGGCGGCGGATCCGCAGCCAAAAGCACCATTTGGCTGCGGATCCACGGCCGTCTTGTCGTTTTGTGTGCTCGTATTTTCCCAGAATTCATCAAATTCACTGCTGTGAATTTTAAGGTATGTCAAATATTTTTTCAGACACTTTTAAAATTAACAAAAACTTAGGGTACGGGACGTTTCGTTTTCGTGTTTTCCGTCGATCGAACTTCTAATTAGTTGCTAACAAGCTAGTAATGGTTTAACCTGGCTCCGATACCACTGTAAGCCATATCACGCACCCCACGAACTTGCGGGGAGGCGGAATATATAAAAAACGATTATCAAAGCTTCGTAACACGGACTTGAGCGCATGAATCGTTATCTAAACCATTGCTAACTATCTACTAGAGGTTTAACTACTCGGATTCGAAGTTATACCTCACGTTACATGTCCTTCGGGTCTTCATCGCTGTCCTCCACTCCTCGTAGGCTCCTTGGAACATCGACACCTCAACGGCCTCCTCGAGTCAAAGACGATCCACCTGAAAACTCCTACACCAAGCTTAATCTCTAAATTGAGATAACTAGGTTGCTTAAAGTGCTAATCTAAGCTACCTAGGGGATATAGAGTGAGGTTATGGATGTATTAGTCTAGCTAACCCTTGATCTCAACACATGAGAGGTTAGGGTTAGGGTTTGAAGAGAGAGTGAGCTTGAGGAGAGAGAAGGTGAAGATGAGAATGAAATGAGATAATGATCTATCATAATATTTATGAAGCATTATTATTTATCAAATAAATAAATAAATGATTAATCAACCATGCTTCATAAATGCATTTGAGTGATTCATCTCCATGAGTCATTAAGCATTTATGATGCATTAATGACATGGATGAATCACACAAATGAGTCACTAATCTCATTTAATGCAATGCCACCTTACCCCCCAAGTCACCATGCTTCTAGAAGCTTCCCGACAAATTACGAGAACGCCCCTCCTATCCGTGAAAACACGGAAAAACTTTAGACTGTATAAATCCAATAACCTGATACTAGAATCTGGCTTAAACCAAAGCCGGCTAGTAAAAACTGTCCGAAAAGTCGTACGTGCGAAAACACACGTACGCGTCCGAACCCTTATCGTAAAACCATACGACCTCTATATCGTTTCGCCTGGAGCAGGGAAACTCTCTATGTGTGACTCTAAAGACTCGACACTACGCTGGCAGTGGGTTTAACCACAGACCGCAAGCGGCACTAGCTGTACGTAACGGTCCCCAGGTAGATGTCGATAAGAAGGCCGACGAGGAAACTCATCCGAACTCCCACTGAGCCTGATGTGACAATCTCCATACAGTCCGGTCTGTTCGTCTAAGACTATCGCATATCAAGCCTAGGCGGCGGCAAGCGTCAGTCCTCTAATAGCTGTATAAGTCGTGTCGGAGCGAAGCCCATTACACCCTGAGAAACTGCTGGAACCTACCAGTAAATCTCGCTTGCCCTGGACAGGGACTTTGCGTAATGGCTCTCTGACACAGCGCGATATCATCTCCCAATACCGGAAGAGACGAATCCTGTCTAACCACTACTGCCTCCAAGTGCTCGGGACTGCACCCAACTGCTACATGTTTGCACGACTCCTTTGAGCCGTGGTAGGGTAGCAATCTAAGAACAGTGGGACATACTCGAGGCGAAGTAGCAGTGTCAAGTCTGCGGACTATGCTGTACTCATGTCACCTGGGAACTGTTAACTGACGATGGGTATAATACCAACCAACGGTTCCCCTGCGAGTCCTGTCCGGTGTACCCAAAACCTAACGAGCACTTGTATACTATCTCCAGTACGACGTACTGATGGCTATGGGACAGACCATCTCCCCAACTGGGATGAGAAGCGTACACACTAGTCTACTCTGGAATATCGATGCCCTGTCTCGATAATCCTATGACTAGGGACTAGTATAGGATGTTGCATATAGACTACCCAGCCCCAACTAGTGTGACTGCCATCACAACGCTGGTAATCAAGCAAAGAACCTATGGGCTCTACCAATATGTATAAGTGATACGTTACAAGAAACATATGCACATATTAAAGTAGACACAAACCAAGTAGCATACTACCATTTTTAGCAAGACTGTATATACAATTGTGAATAACCCAAGCTTCCATTAAGTAATATACAATCTAGTATGATACAATAATGGCCCCTAGGGCATATACACTAACAATCTCCCACTTGCACTGGGGCTATGAGCCGGCATATCGTAGACCTATCATCTCGAATAGCCTCTCGAACTGAATCTGATGAATGGCCTTTGTGAATAGATCAGCAATGTTATTTTTCGTTTCTACTCTTTTCACCTCGATCTCCCGGCGATCTACGATCTTCCTGAACAGGTGATACCGCCTTAAGATGTGTCCGGACTTCTGATGGGACCTGGGTTTCTTCGCTAAAACTATAGTGCCGTTGTTGTCACAATTCAGAGGTATTGGACCAACACTGGAAGGAACCACCTGATGTTCTGTCAGGAACTTCTTCATCCAGACAGCTTCTTTTGCGGCATCGCAAGCAGCTATGTACTCCGCTTCCATTGTTGAGTCAGCAACGGTCTCCTGCTTGGAACTCTTCCAACAGACCGCCCCTCCATTGAGGGTAAAGACATAACCCGACATGGACTTGGAGTCATCTTTGTCACTCTGGAAGCCTGAGTCGGCAAAGGCCTCCATCTGGAGGTCTTTTCCGCCATACACCAAGAACATCTCCTTAGTCCTCCTCAGGTACTTGAGAATGTTCTTTACTGCTATCCAGTGATTCTCCCCTTGGTTTGCTTGATACGGGCTTACTACGCTCAATGCGTATGCTACATCTGGTCTGGTACATAACATCGCATACATTATAGAGCCTACCGCTGAAGCGTAGGGTATAATCGACAAGCGATCCCTTTCCAAATCAGTCTTGGGAGACATATCTTTGGAGAGGGTGATTCCGTGACAAGCCGGTAGGTTACCGCGCTTAGAATCTTCCATACTGAATCTTTTCAATATGGTGTCTATGTACCTGGACTGCGAAAGTCTCAACATCCTTTTAGATCTATCACGATAGATCTGGATCCCCTGAATGTAGGTGGCATCACCTAGGTCTTTCATGGAGAATTTATGTGACAAGAAATTTTTGACTGACTGTAACATAGGAATATCATTTCCTATTAGGAGAATGTCATCCACGTATAAGATGAGGAATACTACAGCTCTCCCTACAATCTTACTGTATATGCATGGTTCATCTAGATTTTTGATAAAGTCAAATTCCTTGATAGTATCATCAAAACAGATGTTCCAACTCCGCGATGCCTGTTTTAGTCCATAAATGAACTTAAGCAACTTGCATACTTTACCGCTGCTCCCACTCTGAATGAATCCCTCTGGTTGATCCATATAGACGCTTTCTTCCAAATTTCCATTTAGAAAGGCCGTCTTTACGTCCATCTGCCAGATCTCATAATCGTGGAAGGCAGCAATAGCAAGAAGGACCCGAATGGATATTAGCATAGCTTCTGGAGAAAAGGTTTCGTCATAGTCCAAACCAGGTCTTTGACGGAAACCCTTTGCAACAAGTCTAGCCTTATAGGTTTCAACCTGTCCATCTACACCAATCTTCTTTCTGAAGATCCATTTGCATCCTACGGGTTTTACCCCATCTGGAGCAAAGTCCAAAGTCCATACTTTGTTAGTGTACATGGACTCCATTTCGGTCCGCATTGCATCCAGCCATTTTACCGAGTCACCGCTCTGAATGGCTTGCTGGAAGCTAGTAGGCTCATCATAGTCAATAGTGCAATCCTCTCTATCCCCGTCTATGAGAAAACCGTAGTATCTCTCGGGCGGATGAGACTGTCTACTATTCCTGCGGAGCGGCGCTGGGATGTCTGGTTCTCCTGAACCTTCTTGTTCTACCAAGGTTTCAGTAATAGTTTGTGGTTCTGAAATTTCTTCCAGTTCTATTGCGCTCCCACTCTTCTGATTTTCTAAAAATTCAGTTTCCAAGAAGCAGGCAAGAAGATAAACAAAGACCTTTTGTTCCTCTGTGTAATAGAAATAATATCCCTTGGAGTTCTTTGGATATCCCTCAAATATGCATTTTACTGAGCGTGCCTCGAGCTTGTCCGCATGCTGCTTTTTTACAAAAGCTGGACATCCCCATGTCTTAAGATACTTAAGACAGGGTTTCTTCCCACTCCACATCTGATATGGTGTGGTAGGCACAGTCTTGGTTGGAACTCGGTTCAAAAGGTATGCAGCTGATTCTAGTGCATATCCCCAGAATGATCGCGACAACTCAGCATTACTCATCATGGAACGAACCATATCCAATAGGGTTCGGTTCCGTCTCTCTGATACACCGTTATGTTGTGGTGTGTATGGAGGAGTAAGCTGAGAGAGAATTCCATTCTCTTGTAAGTAACCTAGGAACTCGGCACTTAAGTATTCACCACCGCGATCAGATCTCAGTGTCTTGATACTTTTGCCGGTTTGGTTTTCTACTTCATTTTTGTATTCTTGGAATTTCTCAAGGGCCTCGGATTTATGCTTCATCAAGAAGACATATCCATACCTATAGAAATCATCCGTAAAATTAATGAAGTAAGAATAACCGCTTCACGCATGTGTAGACATTGGACCGTACACGTCACTGTGTACGAGTCCCAAGAGCTCGCTAGCTCTTACTCCGTGTCCAGTTAACGGAGTCTTTGTCATCTTTCCCATGAGACAAGATTCACAAGTAGCATAAGATTGATATTCGAACGGATTCAAATGTCCTTCTTTATGTAACTTAGTCAACCTTCTCTCATTGATGTGACCTGGTCCACAATGCCATAAGAAAGCCTGATTTAATTCCGGAGACTTTCTTTTAAGTGTGTTCTGGACACTGAAAATCTGAGCTTGATTTAATACGTATATCCCGTTTTTTAATGTACCTGACCCAATCAAAACTTGATTTAGGTGGATGTGAACTACATCACTTACGAATGTAAAATCATATCCTTCTTTAGAAAGTAAGGATACATATATGATATTACAAGTCGTACCGGTACATAAAAACAGTTACGCAGAATAAATATCTGCCCAGTTGTCAGTCCAAGATGATATTCCCCTACGGATTCAGCATTCATGCTCATTCCGTTAGCAACCGTGAGGGTCATGTCACCTATCCTGATAACCCTACGGTTTCTCAGAGCCTGTAAAGAATTACAGATGTGAGTTCCTGACCCGGTATCCAATACCAGGAAGTAGGGTTAACTGACATACAGTTCTCTATTGCAAACACACCCGAAGCCGAAGCCACAACATGCTTCAAATCCTGGCTACTGGCTTCTAAAGCCCTGCAA
Source organism: Agapanthus africanus (assembly GCA_030015575.1). Lineage (NCBI taxonomy): Eukaryota > Viridiplantae > Streptophyta > Magnoliopsida > Asparagales > Amaryllidaceae > Agapanthus > Agapanthus africanus. Next base: position 384,741,648 of record CM057345.1, on the reverse strand, counting down.
TCATTCTGCCTATGCCCAATCCCATAACAATAGGAACGTACCTCTTTTACTATTTTAAGTTCCGAAACTTTTGCCCTTCTCTTTCCTTCTACTTCCCTGGTTTCTTCCCTAGGTCAGCGAGCTCCTCAATGAAGCCGATCATCTTTAGCACGTGCTCGGCTACTGATGATCCGACGGCCATTCTTGTCGAAAATAACTTTTTCGACGCTTCGTATCTTGCGATACGTGATTGATCTCCATACAGTTCTTTTGTATGGAGCAATATGGACTCCATGTCCATATTCTCATGCCTCCTCTGATGTTCGTTGTCCATCGAGGCAAGCAGGAGGCACTTGGCCTTCGCGCTATCAATCTCCCAAGTCTTGCGGATTTCCTTATCCGCGACACTGGAAGTTGGACCAGGGACAGGGGGAGCTTTGGTGGTAAGAAGATACCCCAGCTTGTCATAAGTGATTGCTATCTTGACATTCCTGAGCCAATCTTTGTAGTTTGGCCCTGTCAGTTTGTTTTTATCTAAGAGTAACTTAAGTCCAGTCATGTTGATTGGTCGCTGCAATTAGGAGAGAGAAGAAGAAACACTCAGCATGATGTTCTTGCAAGTTTAGAGTGGTTTTTAGTTTGTCTAAACAGGATGGCTCCCACTGTTTCTCGAATCCCTCCTCAAACCATAAAGGAAGAATTAGTCGGGATCAATCCCACCGCACAATACTTGCTTAACCGTTCAGCCAGGCCGGTGTCGGTACTTCGAGGGAGGTTTTCCAACGCTTTCGCGAAGTTCCTTAATTAGAGAACCTCTTTTCCCTAGGGGCGTAGCCCCGCTAACACCTTTCTAGGCACCTACTAGGTTTATAGCATTGATCGATTAGTGAGAAATTTCCCGAGGAGTAGCATATACTCACAGTAGGATCGGGATCCAAATATCATCGCGTGACGAAACTGAAGGAATCCTACCAGAATCATCACACTCCAAATGGTATGCAAATCTAGCAAGTTTCAGTACTTATGAAACTCCCGATGTGGATTTATTTATTTATTTATTTTTTTGCCCCATGCTCTTATGACCTTGACTTTGGCCAAAATATCATAAGTCACATGTCAAGTTCTACCCGTCATTATCCAGGTTAATTTGGATCCATCCGTACCTACCCTTGACTTTGGCCAAAATGGCAGTACGACTGTCCCAAACCAACGCATCTATCTATGCTACACATGAACACCCAATAGCTACCAATCACTGTGCCTTGACTTTGGCCAACATACACAGCTTGAATACTATTGACTATTCATGTGAAACGACGGAGGGCTACGGATGGTTTTGGCAAAACCGTGAACGTAGTGAACTTGATTTGGTCGATGGAACGAGATAGCTTTTAAAAGGAGTGGCTCAAGCTCCGCATTTAAAAGTTGTTTTTGAAAAGAACCGAGTGGTTTTTCGAAAGTGTTCCAACGACTTTAACTTGGTTTATTATCTTGCATTAGTTCTTTTAATGCGTGATATTCTTGCATTAGTTCTTTTAATGCGTCCCATCATTTAATCCTACCATTGCAGAAAACAACCAAAATATGACGTACGCTTATGCCATTCGCATTCGCCACTGGGCCCCGTCATTACCCGTTAGGTTACTTAACTAACGACAGAGCGGGGGCTGGGCTAGCGCGTCTGTAAAACATAAGCAACGCCTAAATAATATCATATATAGATATACTGCAATGATAAACATTTCAGATCACAGATAAATACATTGGATATACTAGGAATCTGTAATTTGTACGAGCCTGTAACAAAAACAGATTACACGGTCGCGGTGAATAGCCAATACCCCACCCAAGACCCCTACGGGTGCGGCAAACTACCCGCCAAGTACCCAAAGCGTAGCAACCTCCCTCATCTCCATGAGTAGGCCACTCGACACTTCGGCATACCCGGTAGTTTGTGCACCCCTCCATGGGTCTATCCTAGGAGCAAAAACAGTAAAAAGAAATTATACAATGACGGCTACAACCCCGACCCGGTTGTGCGGCCATATAAATAATTATTACATCAATTTACAAATTTACATGAATTGCAAGAAAAGAAAACTCTCGTCTCACAACCCCCGGCTATTCACCCGCGACAATCCAACATATTTATATACACATTTCAGCACATTACAGATCATGTATAACCCCGACCAATCGACTTATAGCGATTAGCCGACGTTCAATACATGCAAACATCACAGATATAACCATCATAGTCAAAGTGCAGTGAAGTTCGGAAAAAATACGGAATTATAGGACCCCAAAAGGAAATTTCTTTTCTGGAAAATCTGGGCACATATAATATATTCCAAAAATCCCAAAACCAACGCAGACACACACTGCACGAAAAACGATGCAGAGAAGACGACAAACCGCGGCGCTTCCGCGGCACATGCCTACCTCGTGCGGCGGAAGCGCGGCGGTTTGAACGAAACAGTGGACCGTTTTTCATGGGTGTTCACACAAAACCCTGAGCCGAATTTAGGAGTATAAATTTTTTCATTTTGACCAGAAAAAATTTCAACAGAAACTCAGGTTTTGTAAAAGTTAGGTTTTTGGATTTTTTCCGGTTCCGAACTTCGTTACACTTTGCTACCAAGCTAGTTTAAGTTTAGTTAGGCTCTGATACCACTGTAAGTCCACGTTGCGACCCCCGGTTCTTACGGGGAGGCGGAAACGGTATAAAAATCAAATTTTTAGCGCAAGGGGCAACATGGACTAAGCAAAGTCGGGATCTTTAACTAAACTAAAACTAGCAAACTTTGCTAAAGAGAGTTAGCTACTCGGATGGAGATGGTTATACCTAAACTTGAACTCCTTCTCTTCAAGCTCCGATGGTGGTCCGATGGCTCCTTCTCGTCGTCTCCGTACGCCGAAGATAGATCCACTTGAAAGCTCCAACCTTTAGCTCCTTCTTCGTTCTTTGAAGAAACTAGTTCACTTGGTTTGCTAAACCTAGTGAACTAGAATGAGTAGAGAAGATTTAGAATGGGATTTTATCTATGGTTCTTGATTCTCAACTCATGAGACAAGAGAACCATAGATCAAGAGAGGGAGCAAGAGGTTGAGGGTGAGAGCGAGAGGGAGCAAGAGGTTGAGGGTGAGAGCAAGAGAGGAGATCTCAAGAACTAGAGAGAGAATGAGCAAGAAAGAATGAGCAAGTATTTTGTCTCTCACCCTCTCATAATCCAAAGCAATGATAACTCATCATATTAACAAAAGTCTTATGTGATGGTTGAAGCAACCATAACCTTATCATGTCATGCACTCATTTTACTCAAATGAACAAGCAAGTAAAAGTCTTTGGCATGAAATGATAACCATGGTTATCATGATGGTCAACTAGTCAAGCCTAGTCAACCGGTCAACAAAGTCAACAAGTCAACAAAAGTCAACAAGTCAACAAGGTCAACAAAAGTCAACAACCAAGTCACCATAATACTTAATTAATATAATAGTTAATCGCATATCATATTCTCATTAGGGTTGAGCAAAAAGTCAAAAAGTCAACGGTCAACTGTCAACAACCCTAATGAGAATCCGCTGCCTCTGCCTCCCTGTCAACTGTGCATACACACCCGCATCCGCGTTCCGAGGAACACGAATGCAAACTGGATAAATCCAATCCCATAAGGTACACTAGGATCTGGCTCAAACCAAAGCCCGCTAGTGTAAACTGTCCGGACACTGTACGTGCACAAGTGCACGGATGTGACCGAACCCTGTCGCAAAACCATGCGACCTGTCGCAATACCATGCGACCTCTACTCTTTTGCCTAAAGGCGAAAAGCTTTCTGTGTGGGACTCTAAAGACTCGACACTACGCTGGCAGTGGGTTTAACCACAGACCGCAAGCGGCACTAGCTGTGCGTAACGGTCCCCAGGTAATGCCGACAAGAAGACCGACGAGGCGAAACCCATCTGAACTCCTACTGAGCCTGAGTGTGACATTCTCCGTACAGTCCGGTCTGTTTGTCTGATACATCGCATGGCGGGCCTAGGGGGCGGTAAACGTCAGTCCCCCAATAGCGGTACAAGTCGTGCCGGAGCGAAGCCCAAAACACCCTGAGATAACACTGGAAACCTACCAGTATATCTCGTTTGCCCTGGCCAGGGACTACTCGTGTAATGGCTCTCCTAGACACAGCGCGATGTCAACCCCCAATACCGGGAGAGACGAATCCTGTCTAACCGTCACTGCCTCCAAGTGCTTCGGGACTGCACCCAACCACTACCTGTTTGCACGACTCCTTTGAGCCGTGGTAGGGTAGTGGTCAAAGTACAGTGGGAACACACTCGAGGCGGAGTGACAGTGTCAAGTCAGCAGACTAAGCTGTACTCATGTCACCTGGGAACTGATAACTGACGATAGGTATAATACCAACTAATCAGTTCCCGATGAGTCCTGTCCAGTGTACCCGTAACCTAACGAGCACCCGCATACTATCTCAAGTACGACGTACTGACGGCTGTGGGACAGACCGTCTCCCACACTGGGATGAGAAGCGCATGCGCTGGTCTACTCCGGAGTATCGATGCCCTGTCTCGATAGTCCTGCGACCAGGGACCTGCATAAAGATGTGCTTATAGATTACCCAGCCCCACTAGTGTGACGGCCATCACATCGCTGGTAATCAAGCAAAGATCCTAAGGGCTCCACTAATGTGTATAGGCGATATACAAAATATAAACACATGTACACATTGAAGTAGAAACAAACCAAGTAGCATACTACTATTTTGAGCAAGATTGTATATACAAGGTGAATATCCCAAGCATCCATTAAGTAATATACAAACCAGTATGATACAGTAATGGCCTCTAGGGCATATACACTAACAATCTCCCACTTGCACTAAGGCCATGTACTGGCGTATCGAAGACCTATCATCTCGATCAGCCGCTCGAACTGAGTCTGGGGCAGGGCCTTGGTGAATGGATCTGCAGTGTTATCTTCTGAAGCGACTCTCCGAACCTCGATCTCCTAGCGATCCACGATCTCCCTGATCAGGTGATACCGCCTCAAGATGTGCCTGGATCTCTGATGGGACCTGGGTTCCTTCGCTAAAGCTATAGCCCCGTTGTTGTCGCAATACAGAGGTATTGGATCAACAATGGACGGAACCACCTGAAGTTCTTTCAAGAACTTCCTCATCCAGACAGCTTGTTTTGCGGCATCAGATGCAGCGATGTATTCCGCTTCCATCGTCGAGTCTGCAACGGTTTCCTGTTTGGAACTCTTCCAACACACCGCCCCTCCATTGAGGGTAAAGACAAAACCCGACATGGACTTGGAATCATCCTTGTCACTCTGGAAGCTGGAGTCAGCAAAGGCCTCGATCTGGAGGTCTTTTCCGCCATACACCAAGAACATCTCCTTAGTCCTTCTCAGGTACTTGAGAATGTTCTTTACCGCTATCCAGTGTTTCTCCCCAGGGTTAGACTAATACCGGCTTACCACACTCAGTGCATAAGCTACATCCGGTCTGGTACACAACATCGCATACATTATAGAGCCTACCGCAGAAGCGTAGGGTATAATAGACATGCGATCCCTCTCCAAATCAGTCTTGGGAGACATCTCTTTAGAGAGGGTGATCCCGTGACAAGCCGGCAGGTTACCGCGCTTGGAATCTTCCATACTGAATCTTTTCAGCACGGTGTCGATGTACCTGGACTGAGAAAGTCCTAATATCCTCTTGGATCTGTCACGGTAGATCCGGATACCCAGAATGTATGAGGCATCACCCAGGTCTTTCATGGAGAACCTGTGTGACAAGAACCCCTTGACAGATTGTAGCATAGGAATGTCATTTCCTATTAAGAGAATGTCATCCACGTATAAAACGAGGAATACTACAGTTCTCGCTACAAATCTACTATAGATGCATGGTTCATCTGGATTTTTGATAAAGCCAAATTCTTTGACCGTCTCATCAAAGCAGATGTTCCAACTCCGCGATGCCTGCTTTAGTCCATAGATGGACTTAAGCAACTTGCACACCTTTCCGCTGCTCCCACTCTGAATGAAGCCCTCTGGCTGGTCCATATAGACACACTCCTCTAAATTTCCATTTAGAAAAGCTGTCTTTACGTCCATTTGCCAGATCTCATAATCGTGGAAGGCAGCAATGGCAAGAAGGATCCGAATGGATTTCAGCATGGCTACTGGAGAAAAGGTTTCGTCATAGTCCAAGCCAGGTCTTTGACGGAAACCCTTTGCAACCAGCCTAGCTTTATAGGTCTCAACCTGTCCATCTACACCAATCTTCCTTTTGAAGATCCACTTGCATCCTACGGGTTTTACCCCGTCTGGAGCAATGTCCAACGTCCATACCTTGTTGGTGTACATGGACTCCATTTCGGTCCGCATTGCATCCAGCCATTTCACTGAGTCAACGCTCTGAACGGCCTGCTGGAAGCTAGTAGGCTCATCATAGTCTATGATGCAATCCTCTCTATCCCCGTCTACGAGAAAACCGTAGTATCTCTCGGGCGGATGAGTCTTCCTACTACTCCTGCGGAGCGGCGTAGGAATGTCCTGTTCTTCCGAACCCTCTGGTTCCACTAAACTTTCAGTAATAGTCCGTGGTTCTGGAATTTCTTCCAGTTCTACTGCGCTCCCACTTATTTCTTTTTCTATGAACTGGTGTTCTAGAAAGTGGGCATGACGAGAAACAAGAACTTTTTGTTCCTCTTCACAGTAGAAGAAATATCCCTTGGAATTCTTTGGATATCCCACAAACTTGCACAGTACTGAGCGTGCCTCGAGCTTGTCCGCATGCTGCTTTTTGACAAAAGCTGGACTTCCCCATATCTTAATGTGATTAAGATGGGGTCTCTTCCCACACCACATCTCAAATGGCGTAGTAGGCACAGTCTTAGTGGGAACTCGGTTCAAAAGGTATGCGGCTAATTCTAGCGCATATCCCCAGAATGATCGCGGCAACTCAGCGTTACTCATCATGGACCGCACCATATCCAATAGGGTGGGGTTCCGTCTCTCCGATACACCGTTATGTTGCGGGGTGTATGGAGGAGTAAGCTGAGAGAGAATTCCATTCTCTTTTAAATAGTCCAGGAACTCGGCACTCAAGTATTCTCCACCTCGATCCGATCTTAGAATCTTAATACTTTTGCCGGTCTGTTTCTCCACTTCATTCTTATACTCCTGGAATTTTCCAAAGGCCTCGGACTTATGTTTCATTAAGAAGACATAACCGTACCTTGAGAAGTCATCCGTAAAAGTAATGAAGTAAGAATGTCCGCTTCGGGCATGTGTAGACAATGGACCGCACACGTCACTGTGTACGAGTCCCAAGAGCTCGCTCGCTCTTACTCCATGTCCAGTAAACGGAGTCTTTGTCATCTTTCCTTTGAGACAAGATTGACAAGTGGCATACGATTGATATTCGAACGCATTCAAATATCCTTCTGTATGCAACTTAGTCAACCTTCTCTCATTGATGTGACCCAATCTACAATGCCATAAGAAAGTCTGATTTATTTCTGGAGACTTTCTTTTGTGTGTATTCTGGACGTTGAAAATCTGTGGTTGGTTTAACACGTATATACCATTACTCAATGTACCTGACCCAATCAAAACTTGATTAAGGTGAATGTTTACAACATTACTTACAAACGCAAATTCATAACCTTCTTTAGAAACTAAAGATACAGAAATGATATTACAAGTTGCGTTGGGTACAAAAAAGCAATTACGCAAAACCAAAACATGTCCATCTGACATTCCAAGGTGATAGTCCCCCACGGCTTTAGCATCCATGCTAGCTCCGTTCGCAACTCTGAGGGTCATGTCACCTGCCTTCAAAACCCTACGGTTTCTCAACGCCTGCAAAGAATTACAGATATGAGATCCTGATCCGGTATCCAATACCCAGGAAGTAGAGTTTATTGAAAGACAATTTTCAATAACATACACACCTGAAGCTGAAGCTGCAACCTGCTTCAATTCCTGTGTTCTGGCCTTCCAGGCCCTGCAATCATTCTTCCAGTGTCCTTTCTTATGACAATAGAAGCATTCTTCCTTATCCACAAGCTTCCCCGCTATCTTTGTTGCTTTTTCTTTTCCCTTCGTATCCACTTTACTAACACCGCCCCTTGGTTTGGCGGGGGCTTTCTTCTTCTTTCCCTTGGCTTTTGCCTTGGACCTAGAAGAAGATGATCCTCCTACAAACAAAGTGGATGTATCCCTACCTTTCTGTAGGGTGCCCTCTGCGCTCTTCAGCATGTTGAGGAGCTCTGAAAGTTCAACCTCTTTTTCTTGTAAGTTAAAGTTCAGTATAAACTGGGCGTAAGTGGAAGGAAGGGACTGGAGAACTATATCCGTATATAGTTCACTCTCCAATGTGATCCCTAGGTCAGCGAGCTCCTCAATGAAGCCGATCATCTTTAGCACGTGCTCGGCTACTGATGATCCGACGGCCATTCTTGTCGAAAATAACTTTTTCGACGCTTCGTATCTTGCGATACGTGATTGCTCTCCATACAGTTCTTTTGTATGGAGCAATATGGACTCCATGTCCATATTCTCATGCCTCCTCTGATGTTCGTTGTCCATCGAGGAAAGCAGGAGGCACTTGGCCTTCGCGCTATCAATCTCCCAAGTCTTGCGGATTTCCTTATCCGCGACACAGGAAGTTGGACCAGGGACAGGGGGAGTTTTGGTGGTAAGAAGATACCCCAGCTTGTCATAAGTGATTGCTATCTTGACATTCCTGAGCCAATCTTTGTAGTTTGGCCCTGTCAGTTTGTTTTTATCTAAGAGTAACTTAAGTCCAGTCATGTTGATTGGTCGCTGCAATTAGGAGAGAGAAGAAGAAACACTCAGCATGATGTTCTTGCAAGTTTAGAGTGGTTTTTAGTTTGTCTAAACAGGATGGCTCCCACTGTTTCTCGAATCCCTCCTCAAACCATAAAGGAAGAATTAGTCGGGATCAATCCCACCGCACAATACTTGCTTAACCGTTCAGCCAGGCCGGTGTCGGTACTTCGAGGGAGGTTTTCCAACGCTTTCGCGAAGTTCCTTAATTAGAGAACCTCTTTTCCCTGGGGGCGTAGCCCCGCTAACACCTTTCTAGGCACCTACTAGGTTTATAGCATTGATCAATTAGTGAGAAATTTCCCGAGGAGTAGCATATACTCACAGTAGGATCGGGATCCAAATATCATCGCGTGACGAAACTGAAGGAATCCTACCAGAATCATCACACTCCAAATGGTATGCAAATCTAGCAAGTTTCAGTACTTATGAAACTCCCGATGTGGATTTATTTATTTATTTATTTTTTTGCCCCATGCTCTTATGACCTTGACTTTGGCCAAAATATCATAAGTCACATGTCAAGTTCTACCCGTCATTATCCAGGTTAATTTGGATCCATCCGTACCTACCCTTGACTTTGGCCAAAATGGCAGTACGACTGTCCCAAACCAACGCATCTATCTATGCTACACATGAACACCCAATAGCTACCAATCACTGTGCCTTGACTTTGGCCAACATACACAGCTTGAATACTATTGACTATTCATGTGAAACGACGGAGGGCTACGGATGGTTTTGGCAAAACCGTGAACGTAGTGAACTTGATTTGGTCGATGGAACGAGATAGCTTTTAAAAGGAGTGGCTCAAGCTCCGCATTTAAAAGTTGTTTTTGAAAAGAACCGAGTGGTTTTTCGAAAGTGTTCCAACGACTTTAACTTGGTTTATTATCTTGCATTAGTTCTTTTAATGCGTGATATTCTTGCATTAGTTCTTTTAATGCGTCCCATCATTTAATCCTACCATTGCAGAAAACAACCAAAATATGACGTACGCTTATGCCCTTCGCATTCGCCACTGGGCCCCGTCATTACCCGTTAGGTTACTTAACTAACGACAGAGCGGGGGCTGGGCTAGCGCGTCTGTAAAACATAAGCAACGCCTAAATAATATCATATATAGATATACTGCAATGATAAACATTTCAGATCACAGATAAATACATTGGATATACTAGGAATCTGTAATTTGTACGAGCCTGTAACAAAAACAGATTACACGGTCGCGGTGAATAGCCAATACCCCACCCAAGACCCCTACGGGTGCGGCAAACTACCCGCCAAGTACCCGAAGCGTAGCAACCTCCCTCATCTCCATGAGTAGGCCACTCGACACTTCGGCATACCCGGTAGTTTGTGTACCCCTCCATGGGTCTATCCTAGGAGCAAAAACAGTAAAAAGAAATTATACAATGACGGCTACAACCCCGACCCGGTTGTGCGGCCATATAAATAATTATTACATCAATTTACAAATTTACATGAATTGCAAGAAAAGAAAACTCTCGTCTCACAACCCCCGGCTATTCACCCGCGACAATCCAACATATTTATATACACATTTCAGCACATTACAGATCATGTATAACCCCGACCAATCGACTTATAGCGATTAGCCGACGTTCAATACATGCAAACATCACAGATATAACCATCATAGTCAAAGTGCAGTGAAGTTCGGAAAAAATACGGAATTATAGGACCCCAAAAGGAAATTTCTTTTCTGGAAAATCTGGGCACATATAATATATTCCAAAAATCCCAAAACCAACGCAGACACACACTGCACGAAAAACGATGCAGAGAAGACGACAAACCGCGGCGCTTCCGCGGCACATGCCTACCTCGTGCGGCGGAAGCGCGGCGGTTTGAACGAAACAGTGGACCGTTTTTCATGGGTGTTCACACAAAACCCTGAGCCGAATTTAGGAGTATAAAGTTTTTCATTTTGACCAGAAAAAATTTCAACAGAAACTCAGGTTTTGTAAAAGTTAGGTTTTTGGATTTTTTCCGGTTCCGAACTTCGTTACACTTTGCTACCAAGCTAGTTTAAGTTTAGTTAGGCTCTGATACCACTGTAAGTCCACGTTGCGACCCCCGGTTCTTACGGGGAGGCGGAAACGGTATAAAAATCAAATTTTTAGCGCAAGGGGCAACATGGACTAAGCAAAGTCGGGATCTTTAACTAAACTAAAACTAGCAAACTTTGCTAAAGAGAGTTAGCTACTCGGATGGAGATGGTTATACCTAAACTTGAACTCCTTCTCTTCAAGCTCCGATGGTGGTCCGATGGCTCCTTCTCGTCGTCTCCGTACGCCGAAGATAGATCCACTTGAAAGCTCCAACCTTTAGCTCCTTCTTCGTTCTTTGAAGAAACTAGTTCACTTGGTTTGCTAAACCTAGTGAACTAGAATGAGTAGAGAAGATTTAGAATGGGATTTTATCTATGGTTCTTGATTCTCAACTCATGAGACAAGAGAACCATAGATCAAGAGAGGGAGCAAGAGGTTGAGGGTGAGAGCAAGAGGAGAGCTCAAGAACTAGAGAGAGAATGAGCAAGAAAGAATGAGCAAGTATTTTGTCTCTCACCCTCTCATAATCCAAAGCAATGATAACTCATCATATTAACAAAAGTCTTATGTGATGGTTGAAGCAACCATAACCTTATCATGTCATGCACTCATTTTACTCAAATGAACAAGCAAGTAAAAGTCTTTGGCATGAAATGATAACCATGGTTATCATGATGGTCAACTAGTCAAGCCTAGTCAACCGGTCAACAAAGTCAACAAGTCAACAAAAGTCAACAAGTCAACAAGGTCAACAAAAGTCAACAACCAAGTCACCATAATACTTAATTAATATAATAGTTAATCGCATATCATATTCTCATTAGGGTTGAGCAAAAAGTCAAAAAGTCAACGGTCAACTGTCAACAACCCTAATGAGAATCCGCTGCCTCTGCCTCCCTGTCAACTGTGCATACACACCCGCATCCGCGTTCCGAGGAACACGAATGCAAACTGGATAAATCCAATCCCATAAGGTACACTAGGATCTGGCTTAAACCAAAGCCCGCTAGTGTAAACTGTCCGGACACTGTACGTGCACAAGTGCACGGATGTGACCGAACCCTGTCGCAAAACCATGCGACCTGTCGCAATACCATGCGACCTCTACTCTTTTGCCTAAAGGCGAAAAGCTTTCTGTGTGGGACTCTAAAGACTCGACACTACGCTGGCAGTGGGTTTAACCACAGACCGCAAGCGGCACTAGCTGTGCGTAACGGTCCCCAGGTAATGCCGACAAGAAGACCGACGAGGCGAAACCCATCTAAACTCCTACTGAGCCTGAGCGTGACATTCTCCGTACAGTCCGGTCTGTTCGTCTGATACATCGCATGGCGGACCTAGGGGGCGGTAAACGTCAGTCCCCCAATAGCGGTACAAGTCGTGCCGGAGCGAAGCCCAAAACACCCTGAGATAACACTGGAAACCTACCAGTATATCTCGTTTGCCCTGGCCAGGGACTACTCGTGTAATGGCTCTCCTAGACACAACGCGATGTCAACCCCCAATACTGGGAGAGACGAATCCTGTCTAACCGTCACTGCCTCCAAGTGCTTCGGGACTGCACCCAACCACTACCTGTTTGCACGACTCCTTTGAGCCGTGGTAGGGTAGTGGTCAAAGTACAGTGGGAACACACTCGAGGCGGAGTGACAGTGTCAAGTCAGCAGACTAAGCTGTACTCATGTCACCTGGGAACTGATAACTGACGATAGGTATAATACCAACTAATCAGTTCCCGACGAGTCCTGTCCAGTGTACCCGTAACCTAACGAGCACCCGCATACTATCTCAAGTACGACGTACTGACGGCTGTGGGACAGACCGTCTCCCACACTGGGATAAGAAGCGCATGCGCTGGTCTACTCCGGAGTATCGATGCCCTGTCTCGATAGTCCTGCGACCAGGGACCTGCATAAGGATGTGCTTATAGATTACCCAGCCCCACTAGTGTGACGGCCATCACATCGCTGGTAATCAAGCAAAGATCCTAAGGGCTCCACTAATGTGTATAGGCGATATACAAAATATAAACACATGTACACATTGAAGTAGAAACAAACCAAGTAGCATACTACTATTTTGAGCAAGATTGTATATACAAGGTGAATATCCCAAGCATCCATTAAGTAATATACAAACCAGTATGATACAGTAATGGCCTCTAGGGCATATACACTAACAAACCGTTCAGCCAGGCCTGTGTCGATACTTCGAGGGAGGTTTTCCAACGCTTTCGCGAAGTTCCTTAATTAAATAACCTCTTTTCTCTGGGGGCGTAACCCCGCTGACACCTTTCTAGGCACCTACTTGGTTTATAGCATTGATCGTTAAGTGACGAATCTCCTGATAAGTAGTATATACTCACAGTAGGATCGGGATCCAAAATATCATTGTATGATAATGTTGAAGGAATCCTACCAACATTCATCAAACTCCAAAATGGTATGCTTCTCTCTGCAAATTTCATTTTCTTTAGAAACTCCCGATATATATTTTTGCCCCATGCTCTTATGACCTTGACTTTGGCCAACAAATCATAAGTCACATGTAAAGTTCTACCTGTCAATACCCAGGTTAATTTGAACCCATCCGTACATACCCTTGACTTTGGCAAACAAAGCAGTACGACTGTCCCAAACCAACACATCTATCTATGCCGCATATGAATATTCAATAGCTACCAAACACTGTGCCTTGACTTTGGCCAACAAACACAGCTTGAATACTATTGACTATCTATATGAAATGACGGAGGGCTACGACTGGTTTTGGCAAAACCGTGAACGTGGTGAACTTGATATAATCGAAGGAACCTGATACTTTTTAAAAGGAGTGGTTAAAGCTCCGCAATTAAAAATTCTGATCTTTTAAAATAACCGAGTGGTTTCTTTTAAATTTGTTCCAACGATTTAACTTTGGTTTATTTTCTTTGCATTATTATAATGCGTCCCATCATTTATCTTATCATTGCAGAAAACAACGAAAATACCACGTCCTTCTTATGCCATCCGCATTCGCCACTAGGTCCCGTCATCACCCGTTAGGTTACTTAACTAACGACAGAGCGGGGGCTGGGCTAGCGCGGGTGTAAAACATAAGTGGCGTCTAATAGCTATCATATATAGATATTGTACATTCGTCAGACGCAATAATAAGCATTCCATATCACTGATGAACTTTATTGGATATACAAGCAATCCGCGTTTGGTTTGAGCGTGCAACAAAAGACGGATTACACAGTTGTGATGAGTAGCCATTACCCCATCCTAGTCCCCTACGGGTACGGCAAACTACCCGCCAAGTACCCGAAGTGAAGCGGTCTCCCTCAACAACGTGAGTAGGCCACTAAACACTTCAACGTAGCCGGTAGTTTGTGTACCCCACCTTGGGTCTCTCCTAGGTGCAAAAACAGTAAAATGAAATAATACAACGGTGGCTACAACCGCAACCTGGATGTGCCCCGCAAAAGAATATTACATCATATTACATTTACATTGAATGAATGAATTTAAAACATATCTCAAACCCCGGCTAATCATCACAACATCCCAATCAAGTTCATATACACAAACAGTAAACATTTCAGAAATGGGCAACCCCCTGCCAACCGACATACTAGCAGTTAGGGGTGGTTTACAAACACATTAAACATTACAGATAAAAACCCAATTAGCAAATATCTTTAGAATATCGATCGATAACCATATTCCGTGTCTACCCCAAAAGCAAACCTGTACTGAAGTAACCTGGGCAGAAACAGTATATACAGGAAAACAAAACACTATAAAAAATGAATAACAGAGAAAATCGGAGTCAAAACCGAGTTGACTCTGCGGCCGATCCGCGGCCAAAAGCGCCATTTGGCCGCGGATCCGCGGCCGTCTTGTCGTTTTGTGTGCTCGTATTTTCCCAGAATTCATCAAATTCCCTGCTGTGAATTTTAAGGTATGTCAAATATTTTTTCAGACACTTTTAAAATTAACAGAAACTTAGGGTACGGGGCGTTTCTTTTTCGTGTTTTCCGTCGATCGAACTTCTAATTAGTTCCGAACAAGCTAGTAATGGTTTAACCTGGCTCTGATACCACTGTAAGTCCATGTCACGCACCCCACGAACTTGCGGGGAGGCGGAATATATGAAAAACGATTATCAAAGCTTCGTAACACGGACTTGAGCGCATGAATCGTTATCTAAACCATTGCTAACTATCTACTAGAGGTTTAACTACTCGGATTCGAAGTTATACCTCATGTTACATGTCCTTCGGGTCTTCATCGCTGTCCTCCACTCCTCGTAGGCTCCTTGGAACATCGGCACCTCAACGGCCTCCTCGAGTCAAAGACGATCCACCCGAAAGCTCCTACGCCAAGCTTAATCTCTAAATTGAGATAACTAGGTTGCTTAAAGTGCTAATCTAAGCTACCTAGGGGATATAGAGTGAGGTTATGGATGTATTAATCTAGCTAACCCTTGATCTCAACACATGAGATGTTAGGGTTAGGGTTTGAAGAGAGAGTGAGCTTGAGGAGAGAGAAGGTGAAGATGAGAATGAAATGAGATAATGATCTATCATAATATTTATGAAGCATTATTATTTATCAAATAAATAAATAAATGATTAATCAACCATGCTTCATAAATGCATTTGAGTGATTCATCTCCATGAGTAATTAAGCATTTATGATGCATTAATGACATGGATGAATCACACAAATGAGTCACTAATCTCATTTAATGCAATACCACCTTACCCCCCAAGTCACCATGCTTCTAGAAGCTTCCCGACAAATTATGAGAACGCCCCTCCTATCCGTGAAAACACGGAAAAACTTTAGACTGTATAAATCCAATAACCCGATACTAGAATCTGGCTTAAACCAAAGCCGGCTAGTAAAAACTGTCCGAAAAGTCGTACGTGCGAAAACACACGTACGCGTCCGAACCCTTGTCGTAAAACCATACGACCTCTATATCATTTCTCCTGGAGCAAGGAAACTCTCTGTGTGGGACTCTAAAGACTCGACACTACGCTGGCAGTGGGTTTAACCACAGACCGCAAGCGGCACTAGCTGTACGTAACGGTCCCCAGGTAGATGTCGATAAGAATGCCGATGAGGAAACTCATCCGAACTCCCACTGAGCCTGATGTGACAATCTCCATACAGTCCGGTCTGTTCGTCTAAGACTATCGCATATGAAGCCTAGGGGGCGGCAAGCATCAGTCCCCTAATAGCTGTATAAGTCGTGTCGGAGTGAAGCCTATTACACCCTGAGAAACTACTGGAACTTACCAGTAAATCTCGCTTGCCCTGGCCAAGGACTTTGCGTAATGGCTCTCTGACACAGCGCGATATCATCTCCCAATACCGGGAGAGAAGAATCCTGTCTAACCACTACTGCCTCCAAGTGCTCGAGACTGCACCCAACTGCTACCTGTTTGCATGACTCCTTTGAGCCGTGGTAGGGTAGCAATCTAAGAATATTGGGACACATTCGAGGCGAAGTAGGATTGTCAAGTCTGCGGACTATGCTGTACTCATGTCACCTGGGAACTGTTAACCAACGATGGGTATAATACCAACCAACGGTTCCCCTGCGAGTCCTGTCCGGTGTACCCGTAACCTAACGAGCACTTGTATACTATCTCCAGTACGACGTACTGATGGCTATGGAACAGACCATCTCCCCAACTGGGATGAGAAGCGTACACACTAGTCTACTCTGGAATATCGATGCCCTGTCTCGATAATCCTACGACTAGGGACCTGTATAGGATGTTGCTTATAGACTACCCAGCCCCCACTAGTGTGACTGCCATCACAACGCTGGTAATCAAGCAAAGAACCTATGGGCTCTACCAATATGTATAAGTGATACGTTACAAGAAACATATGCACATATTAAAGTAGACACAAACCAAGTAGCATACTACCATTTTTAGCAAGACTGTATATACAACTGTGAATAACTCAAGCTTCCATTAAGTAATATACTATCTAGTATGATACAATAATGGCCCCTAGGGCATATACACTAACATTATTTTCCTAAAAACCCCGATTCGTCTTCTTTCAAATGGCAAAACAGTATGACATAGATACATTGATGTAGCTTTTGCACTGCTGTGGTTATTATTCATTTGCCGCATATTCTTGCTATTCGCATTGCATTGCATGTTTAAATATGTTTATTGTTATATTGAAACCATGCTGTTAGGACACCGGCACCATTATCGATGATGCATATGTTCCACGTACACCTGCTTACCTGCTCACACACTTCATCATCGATAATTGCTATGTCACTACATAGTAGAATTATTGCATCAGGATATGATCCCTTGCATGGTATACTTGTGCACATACATATTCTACACTCATACTTGTGCACATACCTATTGTACATACATATTTGGACATACATAGATGATTCTGGCTTGATTAAGAGATTTGGGAACCACAAGATACTTTTAAAACTGATTCATTTCAAAAGAGCGGTTTCCCTCAATATGTGCATATTATTATTCTATGTTGCATGATATACTGATATCCTTACATTTCCTTTACATGTCGCATACATCATGCTTTATGATTATACGCATTGAGATATGTTGTTTCCATGATATTTCTGGATTTGGGAACCGTGGGTATTTCAAAAGAGAGTATGTATTATTTTAAAAACCCGGTTACCCTTGATATGATATTTCAGTGCGTCCACCATGTGTTTTCTCGGTTCTGAGAGTGGCATGTGCAACCCGATTTGAGGAGCGGTAGGCATCGTCTGCGGGTACATGGTGGACCCGGTGAGGTACCCCGGGGCAAGAAGACTCGTATATGTTAGACGGTGAGCCTGGCAGGGGATCACTACCCATCGGTGATAGTATTTGAGCTCGGCGGATATCCGGAGGATACCGACCGGAGTTGAGAGATGATATGGTCCGATCCAGACTGACAGAGCCCGTGGGCCGATCCAGACTGACGGAGCCCTATATATATGAGGATTTACATGCCGATGCTAGGCACAGGTTTCATGATGTTTTCGAGTGTCGATGCTAGACACTCAGGTTCCATGATTTTGATATGTCGCGGCGACACATGTTGATTTACATCCTCATACTTCCATGCATATGCTTTATGATATTTACATACATGATGCTTATTGTCTTTGGGAGACACGTGGACTGTTAGTGTATATGCCCTAGAGGCCATTACTGTATCATACTAGTATGTATATTAATTGATGGAAGCTTGGGATATTCACAGTTGTACAGACAATCTTGCTCAATATAGTAGTATGCTACTTGGTTTGCCTCTGCTTTAATGTGTACATGTGTGTTTATTTATTATATCACCTATACGCATTAGTAGAGCCCTTAGGATCTTTGCTTGATTACCGGCGTTGTGATGGCGATCACACTCGTGGGGGCTGGGTAATCTACAAGCACATCCTTATACACGTCCCTAGTCGTGGGAGTACCGAGATAGGGCATCGATACTCCGGAGTAGACTAGCGTATGCGCTTCTCATCCCAGCACGGGAGACGGTCTGTCCCACAGCCGTCAGTACGTCGTACTTGAGATAGTATGCGGGTGCTCGTTGGGTTACGAGTACACTGGACAGGACTCGTCGGGAACTGATGGTTGGTATTATACCTATCGTCAGTTATCAGTTCCCAGGTGACATGAGTACAGCTTAGTCCGCTGACTTGACACTGTCACTTCGCCTCGAGTGTGTTCCCACTGTTCTTTGATTACTACCCTACCACGGCTCTATTGAGTCATGCAAACAGGTAGTAGTTGGGAGCAGTCCCGAAGCACTTGGAGGCAGTGACGGTTAGACAGGATTCGTCTCTCCCGGTATTGGGAGTTGACATCGCGCTGTGTCTAGGAGAGCCATTACACAAGTAGTCCCTGGCCAGGGCAAGCGAGATGTACTGGTAGGTTCCAGTGTTATCTCAGGGTGTATTGGGCTTCACTCCGACACGACTTGTACCGCTATTAGGGGACTGACGTTTACCGCCCCCCTAGGCCCGCCATGCGATGTATCAGACGAACAGACCGGACTGTACGGAGAATGTCACATTCAGACTCAGTAGGAGTTCAGATGGGGTTTCACCTCGTCAGCCTTCTTGTCGACATCTACCTGGGGACCGTTACGCACAGCTAGTGCCGCTTGCGGTCTGTGGTTAAACCCACTGCCAGCGTAGTGTCGAGTCTTTAGAGTCCCACACAGAGGGTATTCGCCTCTGGGCAAAACAGAGTAGAGGTCGCATGGTTTTGCGACAGGGTTCGTTCTCATCCGCGCACTTGTGCACGTTTGGAGTCCGGACGGATTATACTGGCAGGCTCTGGTTTGAGCCAGATACTGGTATATGTTTTTGGGGTTGCTTTTATATCTTGGTATTCTTGTTCCTCGGAACGAGAATGCAGGTGTGTATGCACAGTTGCTTGAGGCGGAGAATGAGGTTTTTCATTAGGGTTTCGGATCGGGTGCGTATGCACAGTTGACAGTCTTCTTTTTCCAAACCCTAATGGATTTATATATTATCTATTAATAATAATAATTAAATGAGAATTATGTTATGGTTGTTTTTTGTTGACTTGTTGACCTTGGTTGACTTGTTGACCATTGACCACTTTCATGCCTTGAAAGTCTTCCTTGATTCATGCTTACTTTTTATTAAATGAAGCATGGTTGTGGTCATTCAAAATACTACCATCAACTATTCTCATTTTCAATTATTATCATTTAGATAATATTTTTCTTTTGCAATATGGTTGAAAGAAAGAAAAATGAGAGCTCATTTCTATCATAACCTCTCTCTCTCCTCATTTCATCTTCTTCCTCCTCTTGAAAAGAGAAACCTTCTCATGTGTTGAGAATCATTCTCTTTAGATAGAAAAGCAAACCCTAATCACTCTCTACTCATTCTAGGATGAAGGTTTAGCAAGCCGGAAACCCTAGTTCACTCAAAGATCGAGGAAGAGCCCAAAGTCGAACCTTCGAGGTGGATCTATCTTCGGCAAGAAGAAGGCGACGAGAAGAGGACCATTCCAGCTTCTACAAAGAACAAGAAAGAAGAACAACAACAAGAAGAGAAGGAGTTCAAGTTTAGGTATAACCATCAACATAGTAGCTAACTCTCTTTAGCTAGAATACTAGTTTTAGTTTAGCAAAGATCCGGCTTTTACGGTCCATGTTACAAAGTTTAGAAAAAATTTTGATTTACCGTTTCCGCAACCCCGTAAGTACCGGGAGAGGTAACGTGGACCTAACAGTGGTATCAGAGCCTAACTAAACTTAAACTAGCTTGGTAGTGAAGTGTAACGAAGTTCGGAACCGAAAAATCGCAAAACCGGAAAAACTAAAAACCTGAGTTTCTGTTGAAATTTTTTTGGCTCAAAATGAAAAACTTTATACTTGTAAAATCGTCTCAGGGTTTTGTTTGAACACAGAAGAAAAACGATGACGTCATTCATTTAAGTCGCCGCGCTTCCGCGGCACGAGGTAGGCATGTGCCGCGGAAGCGCCGCAGATTGGTTTCCTTGCTGCATCGTTTTTCGTGCAGTGTTCTTCTGGTTGGATTTTGTGATTTTTAAGATGTATTATATGTACCCAGATTTTCCAGAACTGAAATTTGCTTTTGGGGTCCTATAATTCCGTATTTTTTTTTCCGAACTTCACTGCACTTTGACTATGTTGGTTATATCTGTGATGTTTGCATGTATTGAACGTCGGCTAATCGCTATAAGTCGATTAGTCGGGGTTATACATGATCTGTAATGTGCTGGAATGTGTATATGAATGTGTTGGACTGTCGCGGGTGAATAGCCGGGGTGGATGTGAGATGAGCTTTTGTTTTTCTTTCATTCATTGTAAATGTAAATTGATGTAATTATATTATTTGTTTGGCCGCACAACCGGGTCGGGGTTGTAGCCGTCATTGTATAATTCTTTTTACTGTTTTTGCTCCTAGGATAGACCCATGGAGGGGTGCACAAACTACCGGGTAGCTCGAAGTGCCGAGTGGCCTACTCATGGCATTGAGGGAGGTTGCTTCGCTTCGGGTACTTGGCGGGTAGTTTGCCGCACCCGTAGGGGTCTTGGGTGGGGTATTTGGCTATTCACCGCGACCGTGTTATCCGCTTTTCGTTTCAGGCTCGAAAGGATTGCGGATTGCTAGTATATCCAATGTATTCATCTGTGATCTGTAATGTCTATCATTGCTTTACTATTTAGGCGTTGCTTATGTTTTACAGCCGCGCTAGCCCAGCCCCCGCTCTGTCGTTAGTTAAGTAACCTAACGAGTGATGACGGGACCCCGTGGCGAATGCGAATGGCATAAGCGTACGTCATATTTTGGTTGTTTTCTGCAATGGTAGGATTAAATGATGGGACGCATTAAAAGAACTAATGCAAGAATATCACGCATTAAAAGAACTAATGCAAGAAAATAAACCTAAAAGACGTTGTTGGAACAAGTTTTTCAAAAAGCTGTTATTACAAGGACGTTCATTTTTGTTTTGCATCGCGGTATTCGGTTATGAATACCCAGCACCTCAGTCGACGAGGCAAGGGCCGAGATCCCTTCATCGGGAGTGACCCCTTGGACAAAAGTTTGCGTCAGGGTAATAACTTCACCATAGTCGATTATTCTTGCTTTGCATCGAGGTATTCATCTTATGAATACCCAGCACCTCACTCGACGAGGAAAGAGCCGAGATCCCTTCGCAGGGAGTGACCTCTTTAGCAAAAGTTTTCGCCACTATGATTTTCAAAAAGGTGCTATCAGGTTCCTTCAACGATATCAAGTTCATTACGTTAACGGGTTTTTCGCCAAAAACCCAGCCGTAGCCCTCCGTCATTTCCTACAAGTACTACTCAGTATTCGAGCTACGTATTTTGCCATTGTCAAGGCGTAGTGATCGGTAGCTAAGTATTGCTTGTTTGCAGCCTTATTTTTTCGGATTATTTAGGACAGTCGCATAACTATGTTGGCATTGTCAAGAGTTATGCGGGTGGGTCTAAGTTAATCAAGATAATGACGGGCCGAACTTGACTAACAGTTCATGATATGTTGGCATTGTCAAGGTCATGAATCGTTAGGGGCAAAAACCACATCGGGAGTTTCAAAAGAACTGAAACTTGCAGATTTAGCATACCTTCTGGAGTGTGATGACTAGAGTGGATTCCATCTAGGTTATCACACAATGACAGTTGGATCCCGATCCCACTGATGAGTTGGTTTACTCTCGGGAGATTATTTCACTTAACGATCAATGCTATAAACCTAGTAGGTGTCTAGAAAGGTGTTAGCGGGGTTACGCCCACAGGGAAAAGAGGTTCTTTAATTAAGGAACTTCGCGAAAGCGTTGGAAAACCTCCCTCGAAGTACCGACACTAGCCTGGCTGAAAGGTTAAGCAAGTATTGTAACGTGAATTAAAACCCGGCTAGTTCTTCTTTTAAAAAGGTTTTAAGAAGGATTTGAGGAAACAGTGGGAGACACCCTGGTTAGATAAATTAATAAACCAATCTAATCTTGCACGAGCATACGCTGAGTGTTTCTTTTCTCTCTCTCCAGGCAGCAACCTTTTCACGCCCTAATCAAGATAATAAAATGTATCGCTTGACCGAACCGAATTCTTATTCGGAACTGGGGAAAGTTGGTTCAGCTCTAACTTGTGACAACCGTCATGAGTATGAGAATGGGAAAGAGGAAAGTATGGATTTCCAGGATACCCAGTTGAAGAAGAAGCATGGTTTTGCATCTACTTCAGGTGTTCTTGTAATTGAGAACTGTTTTACGGTCAGCCCTACCTCCTGGGTACTTGATACCGGATCAGGATCTCATATTTGTAATTTATTGCAAGGACTGAGAAAAAGTAGGAAAGTTGCACCGGGTGATATGTCGCTCAGAGTAGCGAACGGAGCACAAGTTTATGCGGCAGCCGTCGGTGAATATCACCTAGTATTGCCAAATGGCAAGACTATGATTTTGAACGATTATTACTATGTACCCTCTATGGTTTGCAACATCATATCAGTTTCTTTACTCGATAAAGATAGATATAAGTTTGTTCTTGAAAAGAATATCATGAACATTTACCTTGATAAGGTACTGGTTGCAGAGGGTACACTGTTTAATGGTATCTACGTTCTAAATCAGAATACAGTTCTCAATATACAAAACACACGCAAGAGGAAGAATTCAGATACGAATGAATCCTACTTGTGGCATTGTAGACTCGGTCATATCGGAGAGAAAAGACTGAGTAAGTTGCATAGAGATGGACTCTTGAATGCGTTCGAGTTTTCATCTTATGAAACTTGTCAGTCTTGTCTCAAAGGGAAGATGACCAAATCTCCGTTCACCGGACATGGAGAAAGAGCAAGAGAGCTCTTGGGACTCATACACAGTGATGTGTGTGGTCCGATGTCTATACATGCAAGGGGTGGGTTCTCGTACTTCATCACATTCACTGACGATCTCTCTAGGTTCGGATATGTGTATCTGATGAAACACAAATCTGAAACTTTTGAGAAATTCAAGGAATTCAGAAACGAAGTAGAGAACCAGATAGGCAAAAGTATCAAGATCCTCCGGTCTGATAGAGGAGGGGAGTACTTAAGCACGGAATTCCGAGATTACTTAAAAGAGAATGGTATTCTCTCTCAGCTCACTCCTCCTTATACACCACAGCACAACGGTGTGTCGGAGAGAAGGAATCGTACCCTATTGGATATGGTTCGATCCATGATGAGTGATGCTGAGTTACCTCTTTCATTCTGGGGACTTGCGCTAGAGACAGCGGCATACTTGCTGAATCCGGTTCCGTCTAAATCCGTGCCTAAGACTCCATATGAAATATGGAGTGGTAAGAAACCATATCTAGAACGAATTAAGATATGGGGCTGTCCGGCCTATGTAAAAGTACAAAAACCAGACAAGCTTGAGGCACGGTCAGTTTTATGTAAGTTTGTGGGATATCCTAGAAATTCTCTGGGATATCTGTTCTACCACACTGAGGAACAGAAGGTGTTCGTTGCTCGCCGCGCCACCTTTTTAGAGTGGCAATTTCTTGCAAAAGAAATAAGTGGGAGCACGGTAGAACTGGATGAAATATCTGATCCACAAAATCAAACTGAGGATTTAGCAGAACCAGAAAGTTCAGTGACCCCAAACGAACCTCAGCCACTCCGCAGATCTGGTAGGATTTCTCATCCGCCCGAGAGATACTACGGTTTTCTCATAGACGGGGATCGAGAGGATTGCATCTTGGAAGAAGATGACCCTACCAGTTTCAGGCAGGCCATTATCAGTAGGGACTCTGATAAGTGGCAGGAAGCAATGCAATCTGAAATGGAGTCCATGTACGCCAATAAAGTGTGGACCATGGATATTGCTCCACCTGGGGTAAAACCCGTTGGATGCAAATGGATCTACAAAAGGAAACTTGGTGTAGATGGGCAGGTGGAAACCTATAAAGCTAGACTCGTTGCAAAAGGTTTTCGTCAAAGACCTGGTTTGGACTATGATGAGACTTTTTCTCCGGTGGCTATGCTCAAATCCATTCGGATCTTACTTGCCATTGCTGCCTTCCATGACTATGAAATCTGGCAGATGGATGTTAAGACGGCTTTCCTAAACGGTTGTTTGGAAGAGTGCGTTTACATGGATCAACCAGAAGGTTTCGTAGACAGTGGGAGCAGCGGAAAGGTGTGCAAGTTGCTTAAATCCATTTATGGATTAAAGCAGGCATCGCGGAGCTGGAACATCTGTTTTGATGAGGCAATCAAGGAATTTGATTTCATCAAGAACGAAGATGAACCCTGTGTGTATAAGAAGATTGTAGGACGAACTGTCGTGTTCCTAGTCTTGTACGTGGACGACATTCTTTTGATAGGAAATGATGTTCCTATGCTACAATCGGTCAAGCTGTTTTTGTCACAAAGGTTCTCCATGAAGGACCTGGGTGATGCCTCGTACATTCTGGGGATCAAGATCTATAGAGATAGATCCAAGAGACTATTGGGACTTTCGCAGTCCAGGTACATAGAGACCGTACTAAAGAGATTTAGTATGGAGGATTCCAAGCGCGGTAACATACCCGCATTGCACGGAATTACCCTCTCCAAGAAGATGTCTCCTAAGACTGACGAGGAGAGGGTTCGCATGAGCACTATACCCTACGCTTCGGCGGTAGGATCTATAATGTATGCGATGCTATGTACAAGACCAGATGTGGCTTACGCGTTGAGCACGGTAAGCCGGTATCAGTCAGACCCAGGGGAGGACCACTGGATAGCAGTGAAGAACATTCTCAAGTACCTGAGAAGGACTAAGGAGATGTTCCTGGTTTACGGTAATGGAGACCTCAGGGTCGAGTCCTTTACCGATTCAAGCTTCCAGAGCGACAAAGATGACAGCAAGTCTGTCTCGGGTTTTGTGTTTACCCTCAACGGAGGGGCGGTATGTTGGAGGAGTTCCAAGCAGGATACCGTCGCAGACTCGACGATGGAGGCTGAATACATTGCTGCAAGCGATGCCGCAAAAGAGGCGGTCTGGATTAAGAAGTTCATTAGTGAACTTCAGGTGGTTCCGTCCATTGTTGATCCAATACCTTTGTATTGCGATAACAATGGGGCTATAGCTTTAGCGAAGGAACCAAGGTCCCATCAGAAATCCAGGCACATCTTAAGGCGGTATCACCTGATCAGGGAGATCATTGATCGACAGGAGATCGAGGTGCGGAGAGTGGACACAAAGGACAACACTGCGGACCCATTCACAAAGGCTTTACCCCAGACTCAGTTCGAGCGGCTGATCGAGATGATAGGTCTTCGATACGCCAGTACATGGCCTTAGTGCAAGTGGGAGATTGTTAGTGTATATGCCCTAGAGGCCATTACTGTATCATACTAGTATGTATATTAATTGATGGAAGCTTGGGATATTCACAGTTGTACAGACAATCTTGCTCAATATAGTAGTATGCTACTTGGTTTGCCTCTGCTTTAATGTGTACATGTGTGTTTATTTATTATATCACCTATACGCATTAGTAGAGCCCTTAGGATCTTTGCTTGATTACCGGCGTTGTGATGGCGATCACACTCGTGGGGGCTGGGTAATCTACAAGCACATCCTTATACACGTCCCTAGTCGTGGGAGTACCGAGATAGGGCATCGATACTCCGGAGTAGACTAGCGTATGCGCTTCTCATCCCAGCACGGGAGACGGTCTGTCCCACAGCCGTCAGTACGTCGTACTTGAGATAGTATGCGGGTGCTCGTTGGGTTACGAGTACACTGGACAGGACTCGTCGGGAACTGATGGTTGGTATTATACCTATCGTCAGTTATCAGTTCCCAGGTGACATGAGTACAGCTTAGTCCGCTGACTTGACACTGTCACTTCGCCTCGAGTGTGTTCCCACTGTTCTTTGATTACTACCCTACCACGGCTCTATTGAGTCATGCAAACAGGTAGTAGTTGGGAGCAGTCCCGAAGCACTTGGAGGCAGTGACGGTTAGACAGGATTCGTCTCTCCCGGTATTGGGAGTTGACATCGCGCTGTGTCTAGGAGAGCCATTACACAAGTAGTCCCTGGCCAGGGCAAGCGAGATGTACTGGTAGGTTCCAGTGTTATCTCAGGGTGTATTGGGCTTCACTCCGACACGACTTGTACCGCTATTAGGGGACTGACGTTTACCGCCCCCCTAGGCCCGCCATGCGATGTATCAGACGAACAGACCGGACTGTACGGAGAATGTCACATTCAGACTCAGTAGGAGTTCAGATGGGGTTTCACCTCGTCAGCCTTCTTGTCGACATCTACCTGGGGACCGTTACGCACAGCTAGTGCCGCTTGCGGTCTGTGGTTAAACCCACTGCCAGCATAGTGTCGAGTCTTTAGAGTCCCACACAGAGGGTATTCGCCTCTGGGCAAAACAGAGTAGAGGTCGCATGGTTTTGCGACAGGGTTCGTTCTCATCCGCGCACTTGTGCACGTTTGGAGTCCGGACGGATTATACTGGCAGGCTCTGGTTTGAGCCAGATACTGGTATATGTTTTTGGGGTTGCTTTTATATCTTGGTATTCTTGTTCCTCGGAACGAGAATGCAGGTGTGTATGCACAGTTGCTTGAGGCGGAGAATGAGGTTTTTCATTAGGGTTTCGGATCGGGTGCGTATGCACAGTTGACAGTCTTCTTTTTCCAAACCCTAATGGATTTATATATTATCTATTAATAATAATAATTAAATGAGAATTATGTTATGGTTGTTTTTTGTTGACTTGTTGACCTTGGTTGACTTGTTGACCATTGACCACTTTCATGCCTTGAAAGTCTTCCTTGATTCATGCTTACTTTTTATTAAATGAAGCATGGTTGTGGTCATTCAAAATACTACCATCAACTATTCTCATTTTCAATTATTATCATTTAGATAATATTTTTCTTTTGCAATATGGTTGAAAGAAAGAAAAATGAGAGCTCATTTCTATCATAACCTCTCTCTCTCCTCATTTCATCTTCTTCCTCCTCTTGAAAAGAGAAACCTTCTCATGTGTTGAGAATCATTCTCTTTAGATAGAAAAGCAAACCCTAATCACTCTCTACTCATTCTAGGATGAAGGTTTAGCAAGCCGGAAACCCTAGTTCACTCAAAGATCGAGGAAGAGCCCAAAGTCGAACCTTCGAGGTGGATCTATCTTCGGCAAGAAGAAGGCGACGAGAAGAGGACCATTCCAGCTTCTACAAAGAACAAGAAAGAAGAACAACAACAAGAAGAGAAGGAGTTCAAGTTTAGGTATAACCATCAACATAGTAGCTAACTCTCTTTAGCTAGAATACTAGTTTTAGTTTAGCAAAGATCCGGCTTTTACGGTCCATGTTACAAAGTTTAGAAAAAATTTTGATTTACCGTTTCCGCAACCCCGTAAGTACCGGGAGAGGTAACGTGGACCTAACAGTGGACGAGATCCACATACTTACCGACATTGATTACATAGTTAGACGATATCCACATACTTATGGACTGCATGATATAGTTGACATTGGTTCATGTTGATTACATTGGTCATACTTCATATTTATGATATATCATTATCTGAGGCACTGACACGAGCATATGGGATTACACTTATGTATAGATGTTTACCCTGGCCACCTTTTCATGCTTCAGACTTATTCATTGAGGTTTATATATATATTTGATCGTATTGACCTAGGATTGTGTCATACATACGATTTCTGCTCTGTGATGTTTTCTACTCACGAGTTAGCAACTCACCCCTGTTGTGTCACAGTTCTTGCAGGTTTTTCCGTACAGGTTTCATTGCGGTTTTCTGGCACCAGCTTCCTTTCTGGGTGATTGCTTTGGTGGGTGGGTTCACCCGCATCGTGACCACCCTTGTATTTATTTTAATCAGTTGTATCTGTTGGATATATGTATGCCTTAGAGGCCATTATATGATAGTGGATGCATTTGTACATGTATATATATTCAGTATACATTCTTGCTCGACATGATAGTATGCTATCTGGTTCTTCTTTATCTGACATGTTGATTTGATCATGCTTTTATTCATTCATACATGCTGATAAAGCCCTGAGGATATCGGCTTGACTGCTGTGATTATGATGGAGATCATACTAGTGGGACATCTGTAGTCTATAAGCATATCCTGGAAAGTCCCTAGTCGTAGGTATATCGAGACGGGGCATTGATATACCAGAGTAGACTAGTGTATATGATACTAGACCCATACGATGGGCGATGAATGTTCCCACATTCATCGATGTTTGACATCAAGATCATATACGGGTGCTCAGTGGTGACTGGGTACATTGGACGGACTCACCGAGAACTCCTATATGGAATTATATCTATCGTCGGATAGCAGTTCTCAGGTGACACTGGTACAGGTTAGTCTGTAGACCCGAGATCGTCATAGAGTCTTGTGTGTTCTCCCACTGTACTTTGATTGCCACCCTACCACGGCTCTACTGAGTCGTGCAAACAGGTGGCCGTTGGGTACAGTCCCGAGACACACGAAGGCAATGAGCGATAGGAGGGGTTTCGTCTCTCCCGGTTTTGGGAGTTGATGCTGTGCTGTGCCCGACTGGTTATATCAGTAAGTCCCTGGCCAGGGCTGCTGAGATTTGCTGATAAGTGTTATCAGTAGTTTCTCGATCTGTTATAGACCATTCACCGGCACGACTTATTGAGTTATTGGGGTCGACGTGACCATCCCTAGGCTCGATATGCAGCATATCTGACGAAGAGACCGGATTGTACGGTAGTGTTGCCGGTTGGCTCGACGGGAGTTGTAGCAGGTTCGCTTGTTTTCTTCTGATCGCTTAATACCCGGGTGGCCGTTACGTTTAGCTGACCGCTTGCGGCTTGGGGGTGCTTGATATGATCATCACCCACTGCCGGCGTATTGACTAGTCTTAGAGTCCCACAAAGGAGTTACCTAGTCCAGGCGAAACCTTGTGGTGCGCGTATGCGATATGCGCATGGACCCGATTGAAATGCGCGTATAGGATACCGTACATTGATCGGGCGGCTTGCTTTTGGTGAGGTCATATATGATATGGCCGGATTGATAAATCAAGTGTTGATTTATCATTTAACCATTAGTTTTCTCACTTGAAACCTTTTCTTGTTCATGATGGATGTATGCATGCATGTATGCTATCTTTCTTCTAGTTTCATGCACATTTGGATGTGCATACATACATACATACATACACCATCTATCATGGTTGATTACACATGGAAAATGGTGGCAATATAAGACTCACACCATGAATAAATATATGGATTATTATTTGATTTTGTGTTTAAAACAAAATAGAAAAGGAAAGGATAATTCTTGACTTGTTTCTACATCCTTCTTTAACCTAACCATCCTCACCTACCCTTAACCTTGGATTAAACTTTCCTTCTATGTTTTAAACTCTAATTAAATAATAACTCAAACATTTAACCATGGTTTGAGATGAGAAGAAATAAACTATATATAGATATATTTCATTTCTTTTCTAAGGTTAATCTTTTCTCTTCTTTAAAAAGAAAAGCCATCATCTTCCTCCTCCTTCTTCCTTTGCTCTTTAGTTTCTTCTAGTGAGCAAAACACACATCAAGAAAGGTTTTTGAAGTGAGAATTAGAACCACAATATCATTCTACACAAGTTTAGCCCACTTGTTTAGAGTGTTCTCTTAATTTCTCCTCTTGAAAAGTGAAGTTGCAAGCTTGGACTAGGAGCTTCGGGTGGATCGTCGTGGATGCTAGAAGACTTCAAGAGAACCTTCCTCCAACACCCAAGAGGCCAAAGAGTCTAGCGAAGGGAGCTACAAAGGTTGTAGTCTCGAAACCCTAGTCTTTATTGCCTTTAACTTTTTGAAACCCTAATTTTCTAGGATCGATCCTATGTTTGCTTGCTTAGCACCATAAAAACTTGAACTTTGTGACATGTGATACTTCCAAACTCTACATAGGGTGCTAGGTAAACCTGACAGTATCTAGTAATTCCATCAACCAAATTTGTATATTGTTTCAGACTTAGAAAACCAGTTGTGTATTATTTCGAACTTAGAGTCGCGTGCTGTAGTATTATGGTTTTCATGATGCTTTTGAGTTTCTTTATGAGTTTTGATCCTCACCCTTCAGCGTTGTATATTATATTGCTGCTTGGTTGTGACCGTCGATTGACGAAGAGATAGCTCCCGCTTGGGGATGCCTTTTATCATTGTATATATATTATTAATGTTGTACCCCGTTTGGGGCCGGTATTTACAAAGGAAACTCTGCCGAAATTTTCAGAAAAGACTAGAGATTTTAAAAATGCATATTCGGCTTGCTTATTTAAAAACTTTGCTTCTAAAACATGTTTTCTTTACCTCTTAAAAACTAGTTTTCTTTATTTACTCCTTAAAATGGTTTTAGATTTCTGGGATTTTGGCTTACTTGAATTAGATGAGGTCCTATAGACTTCATATGATTCAAGGGCCAGTCACGGGCTATTTCGGGCCGTGACAGGAATTGTGGTCTTAGAAATCCCAAGAGAAGGGTTTGAGTGTTTGTTGTTGTTAGTTATATGTATGCCCTAGAGGCCATTACTGTACATATGATGTATATTGTAGTGGATGCTAGGACGTATATAGGGAGGACTTTCTTGCTCGACATGATAGTATGCTATCTGGTTGAACTTTACCTTAACGTGTATACTGATTGTCTCTCTGTTACATGTTGGTAAAGCCCTTAGGATGTGTGCTTGACTACCTGGACTATGATGCGGATCATACTAGTGGGGACATGGTAGTCCATAAGTACATCCTTCAAAGTCCCTAGTCGAGGGTATATCGAGACGGGGCATCGATATACCAGAGTAGACTAGCGTGTACCTTCTCGACCCATGCAGATGGGCGATGGATGATCCCATATCCATTGGTGTTTGACATCAGAGATGATATACGGGTGCTCAGTAAAGACTGGGTACACTGGACGGACTCGCCGAGAACTCCCAGATGGTATTATACCTCACGTCAGATGGCAGTTCTCTGGTGACACTGGTACAGAGTAGTCTGTTGACCCGAGATCGTCATAGAGTCTTGTGTGGTTCCCACTGTGCTTTGATTTCCATCTTACCACGTCCAAGAGGGCGTGCAAAACGGTGGTTTTTGGGTACAGTCCCGAGTCACATGGAGGCAATGAGCGATAGGAGGGGATTCGTCTCTCCCGGTATAGGGGGTTGATGTTGCGCTGTGTTCGATTGGCTATAACAGGAAATCCCTGGCCAGGGTTGCTGAGATTTACTGGTAAGTGTTACCAGTAGTTTCTCGAACAGTTATAGACCTCATATCGACACGACTTATCGAGCTATTGGGGTCTGACGTTTACCACCCCTAGGCGAGATATGCGACAGATCAGACGATCAGACCGGACTGTACGGTAGTGTTACTGGTCGGATTCACTGGAGTGTGAGCGGGCTTGCTCGTCGATCTTCAGATCGCTCAATACCCGGGTGGCCGTTACGTTTAGCAGACCGCTTGCGGCTTGTGGATGTTTGATATGATCATCATCCGCTGCCGGCGTATTGACGAGTCTTTAGAGTCCTACACAGAGGTTTCCTGGCTCAAGCGAAACGAAATAGGAGCGCATATGAGATATGTGCGGGACCGAGAATAATGCGTGTATGTGATACCGTATTCCATTCTCGCGATGAATGTGTCGAATGGTTGTATGTGATATAACCTAGTTATCGAATCAAGGATTGATTCGATAAGCCGATACATTGGATACTAGTCGGTTATATGCGATATGACCGGATCGTTAAATCAAGAGTTGATTTAATGATTTAATGCATAATTATATATTTGATATATTACTTTGCATTAACTGGTATCGGTTCACTTTAAATGGATTTTCTCACTCGGATTGTGCGCATTATATATGCGATATATTTTTGTGCACTTGTATGTATCATGTTTGATGATGCATGCTAACTTGTGTTTTGTGTGAAGATTAAACCATGGTTGTGAGAGTGGTTAGGGTTTTATTTTCCATTACTTATTTATTCATTTATTTATTTGTTTATACATTTTGGAAAATAAATGGAAAAGAGAAAAGAATGGTGGCTTTATTTGTTCTTTAGTTGAAGCTTCATGAAGCTTTGATCAAGTCAACCATTCTTATCTCATCCTTAACCCTAACCATTCCCACTAACCCTAGTTTAGTCTCTACACTTGACCATGGTTAATTTTATGATAAGAATTCATTTTCTTTTCTTTTTCAATTAACTTATCATAACTATTTCCTTCTTCTTCTTCATTTTCTTCAAGTGAAGAAAACTTGCCTCCATCAATGGCAAGTGATGAAAAAGAGTGAGAAATCCAAATCTAAAGTCTACCCACTTCCTATTTCTTCATCCTCTACCTCTTGCCAAGTAGTAGAGTGTGTTTACTTCACAAGTTTCTTGACTTGGTGAAGTCGGAGCTTGATTTAGCGATGCCTCGACGTAGATCATCTTCGGCATGGACATCGACGACCTAGCTTGCCCATTCTCCGACGAAGCCGACGGTTGAGCCCGGATTTGATTTGGACAGCGGAGAGAACCTCGTTGCGGAGCTATGGAGGTGGAGCACCGGATCTACAAAGGTTGTATTTCCGTATCTTGTAGTTAAGTGTTAACTAGTTAGCTTTTTCGCCTAGTTTTCTAGCAAACGATCCGTAGTCGGGTCTCTCGGCACCTAGATTTTTTGAAATTGGCATGTTCGATGCCTTGTGAGACCTCACTAGAGTGCCTAGGAACCCTACAGTGGTATCAGAGCCTAGCTAGAGCCTTAGGCGAAGTCCAGACGGAATTTGAAGTCCGAACGAACCCGAAACACCAAATCAATCTTGTTCTCTGTACTTTTTTGAAAACAGTGAGTTTTTCCAAATTAAAAATTGCTAAAAAATTCAGCAGAGAAAAATAAGAATTACGGTGCAAAAAGTTTCTGGTGAACAGTAATTTTCGCGGCGGATCCGCGGCAGAAGCATGGCTTCTGCGGCGGATCAGCGGCCCAATCATGACGTCATCCCTTACTGTTTGCACAGTAATACCTGATAAATTCTTCTGGATTTTCTGGGAATTTTTAAAATTTATTCAAGAGTTGAATTTTCTGGGTTGTTTTGGGGATTCGAATGTTCGATCGGATTATCGAATTTTGTCTGTGTGGCTTTCCGGATAAATTTTTAGAATATGTTAAAAAGTTCGACCGGATATAAATACCCAACTTTTCCCCTGTCGGGAAATTTCCAAGTGTTGGATTTTTCCGTAGTTTGACGACGTTCTAAGTAGTGCAAGTAACGCGATGGACCCTCTAGAAGACAACAAACCTTAACTCGATTATGTGACCGTCTTGAACTGCCCTTTGAACCTTCGGGTTTGGGGGAGTACGGCGTGCCACATGTGAGGCGTTGGCTTGACCCTTCTACGGCTGGACCGTTGGTACTGAGGCACGAACGGAATGTTGTTAGACTTATTTCATGTGTTGATCTGTATCGGGAAAACTTGGGTGTTCGATTGTTCGATCGAAAAGTTTAGCATTTTCTATTTATCTGGAATGGGATACAATAATTGGAATTCACAAGTAGTTATGAGATAACTGAATGAATGTTATAAACGTAGCAATTTAGTCTCACTTGATCGGTTGCCACGGAATTTTGATGTGATCAAAAGTCCGTCGCAATCACGTAGTGTACGCGGATACTCGCCGGGTAAACTTAATAGACAGCCTCACTCCATAGCCCCGACCAAGTGACTGTAGGAGAACCCCATCGCCGAAAGCATCCGTTCGGGTGCTCGCGGCAGCGGTGTTCCGCCTTGGTGCACTTCGTCGACGGTATCGGGGGTGCGGCCGCCTACTGAAGTTTGCGATGAGTATTCGATCAGACTGTCGGGAATCTTGTTGAATTGCCCGACTTGATATTGAAAAGTGTTTTCGATTTTGAGACTAAAATGCGGGGTTTATAATTGTTAGGCATGCGATGTCTAAGTAATTCATTTGGTCAGGCATGCGATGTCTAAGGTGGTTGCGGATTCCAACTGTTGTAGTTTTACACTTTCTTTTCTGTGACCGTAAGTGTAATATGTGATATCGCCGGTTTCGTTGCTATATGTCAACGACAATTGGGATGGACATATTTACTTACGTTGATGACATGTGATGTTATGTGTTGCTGGATATGTTATATTGGATCGTCGTGTTTGAATAGCCGGGGGTTTTTATGTGAGATGAGTGTTTTTCATTTTCATTCATGTAAAAACTTGTACGTAATATTCTTTTATTGGGGCACTTCCAGGTTGCGGAAGTTGTCACCCTTGTATATTATTTACTTTTCCGCACTAGGATAGACCCAAGGAGGGGAGCACAAGTAACCGGGTTCTGGAGTCCAGTGGGAGACCAACTCGAGGAGTCGAGTCCGGGTCTCCTAACTCTAGAATTGGTAGGGTTGCTTGCCGCTCTCGTAGGGGTCTAGGGGTGTGGGTTTGGCTATTCATCACGACCGTGGAATCCGTGTTTTATACTGGCTCGTATTGAAAACACGGACGTCCTAGTATATCCAATATTTCATATGATTCTTCTGCTGCGATATCTGTGATGTGATCATGTGATGTTCTGTGATAGATACAGTATATAGTATATATGATATATTATATAGACGTTACTTATGTTTTACACCCGTCCTAGCCCTGCCCCGCTCTGCCGTTAGTTACCTAACCTAACGGTGCACGAGGGGACATCGAGGCGAATGCGGATGGCATAAGCGTACGTCGTATTTATCTGTGATGTTTAGGTAATTAAATGATGGGACTTCATTAATGTGATTAATGAATTAAAAGAAACCTAAGATGTTGTAGAATCGAATTTCAAAATAAAACAGGTAGCTACAGTTCTTGCTTTGCACAGCGATATATGTGATATATCCTGCACCTTATTCGATAAGGAAAGGACCGAGATCCCTTCACCGGGAGTGACTCCTTTAGCAATAACTGGCAGATGCTACACACTCGGTTTGTCTTTTGATTGCTTTTAAGTGTTTTTGCTTTGCACAGTGATATATATGATATATCCCGCACCTCATTCGACGAGGAAAGGACCGACGATCCCTTCACCGGGAGTGACTCCTTTAGCAAAACTAGAAAAGCCTAAAAAACACTCCATTTTAAAAACCATTTGATTCTACAACGATATCAAG
Organism: Agapanthus africanus; assembly: GCA_030015575.1. Lineage (NCBI taxonomy): Eukaryota > Viridiplantae > Streptophyta > Magnoliopsida > Asparagales > Amaryllidaceae > Agapanthus > Agapanthus africanus. The sequence goes on along the minus strand of CM057345.1, from coordinate 384,705,955 downwards.
TTCATTACGCAATAGGTTTTCAGAAAAACCTGTCGTAGCCCTCCGTCATTTCAGATAAGTACTAGTTAGTATTCGTGCTACGTTTGTTGACTATGTTAAGGCGTAGTGTGCGGTAGCTAATTAGTGCTTATCTGCATAAGCATATGATGTGATTGGATTAGGGTAGTCGTGCGACTTTGTTGACTATGTTAAGGGTCGTGCGTGTGGGTTTAATTCAATCGGGAAATGACGGGTTGAACTTGACTAGCACTTATGATTTGTTGACTATGTTAAGGTCATATAGCTGCTAGGGGCAAAATATTATCGGGAATTTCAAGTGTTGAGATTTGCAATGAGATTGCATACCTTCTATGAGATAGTTGGATCCCGATACCCGCTGCGAGTAAGAGTTACTCCTGGGAGAGTTTTATACATTACAATTAGCCGATCAAGTAGGTGTCTAGAAAGGTGTCAACGGGGTTACGCCTCTGGGAAAACGAGGTTTACATTAATTAGGTTCGTGCGAAAGCACGGGGGACCTCCCTCAAAGTACCGACACTGGCCTGGCTGAAAGATTGGCGAACTTGTAGTGTGTAATTAATCCCGGCTAGTCTTTCCTTTTAGGGTTTGAAGGAAGATTTGATAAAAAGCAGTGGGAGCCATCCTGATTAGATAAAATAATAACCAATCTATTCTTGACAGAGCGCACGCTGAGTGTTTTCTTCTCTCTCTCTCTCTCCTGGTAGCGACCATATCACGCCTTAATCAAGATAATAATACGGAATATTGACCGAACCCGCTTGTTATACTGAGCTGGGGAACGTTGGTCCCGCTCCAACTTATAATTGTTATAAGACAGAGCAGGAAATTGGGGAATACCAGATTTCCCGTGCCGCCCAAACGAAGAGAGTGCATGCTGATGCATCATCTTCGGGTGTGTTCATTATACAGAACTGTTTCTCAGTATCCTCTACGTCCTGGGTATGTGATACCAGATCAGGATCCCAGATATGTAAAATGTTACATAGGGCTACAGATAGGTAGAGAACTGAGAACGGGTGATAAGTTTCATGAGGCAGAAAACAGGGCAAGTGTTGCAGCCAAGTCTGTTGGTCACTGTCACCCTGTATTACAAATACATTGATTCTGAACGAATGTTATTAGATACCGAACCTGATATACAAAATCATATCTGTCTCTTTATTAGTAAAGAAACGGTAAAATTTTGTATTGTTGGATAATGTTTTGAACATTTCCTATATCAAAAGTTGATCGGTTCAGGCACGTTATCTAAAAGCGTTGATGTTCTAAATCAAACTACAGTTCTAAGTATACGGAACACACACAAGAGGAAGAGTTCAGAAATGAACGAATTCTTCTTGAGGTATTGTAGACTAGGTCAGATCAATGTGACCCGACTAGCTAGAGTTACATATAGATGCATATTTAAATCAGTTTGAATTTACATCTTGTGAAACGCGCCAGTCATGTCACAAAGATAAGATGACCATAGCTCCGTTTACTGGAAACAGAGAAAGAGTTACTGAACTCTTGGGATGATACATGTTGATGTATGTAGGTCCCCTGTCTACACATGCCAAGACCGGTTCTTTGTACTTCATTACATTCTCTGATAATCTCTCGAGATTCAGATCTATGTTCTTGTTGAAACACAAGTCCGAACCTTTTGAGATATTCACGGAATATAAGTTAGAAGTAGAGAACCAATAAGGGTATAAGTATTATGTCCTTTGATGTGATTGAGGAGGAGAATACTTGAGCACGGAAATCCTGGACTTTTCTAAAGGAGAATGAGATTCACTCTCGGCATTACTCCTCCGAATACACCATAGCACGATGGTATATCGGGGCGGAGCATTCACACCCTATATGATAAGGTGTGCTCTATGATGAGTACTACTGAGTTACCTTTTTCTTTTTGGGAGTTATGCACTTGAGAAGCTGCATACCTATTGAATAGGGTTCAAATCAAATCAGTTGCCTACCACTTCATATGTGATATGGAAAGGGAAGAGCCCATCTCTTAAGTTGGTTAAGATTTGGGGTTGTCCAGCCTATGTCTGAAAAGTATAATCCGGACAAGCTCGAGGCAAGGTCTGTAATGTAGAACTGGAAAGGTTCCAGCTATACAAACTGCAGCTGATAATTTGAAAGAACCAAAGGATTCGATAGTTACCAACGAACCTCAGCCTCTCCGCCGATCTAGTAGGGTTCCTCACCCACCTGAGAGATACTTCGGTTTCTCGATGACAGTGGGAGCGAGGATTGCATCATGAGTTGATGACCCAACTAGCTTCGAGCTGGCCATCGAGAGTAAGACTCTGTAAGAATGGCTGGATGTTTAGCGATCTGAGATGGAATCCATGTACATCAACAAAGTATGGACTTTGGTTGCAATATCTGAAGGGTTAAATCCCCATCAGGAGCAAGTATATCTTGAGAAGATTACTTGGTGTAGATGGAAAAGTTGAGACTTTCAAAGCTAGACTTGTTAAAGCTTTTCGTCATCGACCAGGCGTGGATTATGATGAAACCTTTTCAAGTAGCTATGCTTAAGTCCATCCGGATCCTACTTGCCACGGCTACATACCATGACTACGATATCTGGCGGTTGGGTGCCATGACTGCTTTTCTAAATGATGATTTAGAAGAGTGCGTCTGTAAGTACACAGCCAGAGGGCTTCGTAAACAGTGGGAGCAGCGGAAACGTGTGCAAGATGTTTTATCTGATAAAGCAGGCATCGCGGAGTTGGAACATCTGTTTTGATGAAGTACTCAAAGAGTTTGACATCATCAAAATGGTAGATAAACCTTGTATAAACAAAAAGGTAGTAGGGAGTATGGTGGTGATCCTCGTAGAGTACGTGGATGACATACTCTTGATAAGAAAGGAGTTTCTTATGCTACGCTCGATCAATCTCCGCTTATCACAATGTTTCTCCATATAGGATCATGATGATACCTGCTAAATCCTGAATTTTGGATCTATGAGATAGATATAATTGGATGTTAGGATTCTCACTAGTTGTAGTGAGACGGTATCAATAGATCCTGGGGAGAATCACTGGAAGGGTTCCAGGGTGATAAAGAGGACTGAATGTCAGTCACAGGCATTGTCTTTACCCTCAGTAAAGGGACGGTATGTTGGAAGAGTTTCAAACTAGATACCGTGACATACTAGACGATAAAGGCTGGATACATCGCTACTTAAGATGCTACCAAAGAGGCTGTTTGGGTGTATATTGGTTCATGAGATGAACTATGTTCCTCCCATTGTGTGACAATGGAGTTGTGGCTTATGCCAAGGAACGCCGGTCCCATCAGTGATCCAGATATATTCTAAGGCAGTATCACTTGATCATGGAGATGGTTGATCTCCAGGGAGATCGAGGTAAGGAGAGTAGATTCAGAGGACAACACAGCGGATCCACTCACAAAGGCCTGTTCCCAGAGAGAGACTTTTTATGGGATGGTTGAGTATGAGATACTTCAAACCACTGCTACAGATGGCCCTAGTGCAAGTGGGAGATTGTTAGTTATATGTATGCCCTAGAGGCCATTACTGTACATATGATGTATATTGTAGTGGATGCTAGGACGTATATAAGGAGGACTTTCTTGCTCGACATGATAGTATGCTATCTGGTTGAACTTTACCTTAACGTGTATACTGATTGTCTCTCTGTTACATGTTGGTAAAGCCCTTAGGATGTGTGCTTGACTACCTGGACTATGATGCGGATCATACTAGTGGGGACATGGTAGTCCATAAGTACATCCTTCAAAGTCCCTAGTCGAGGGTATATCGAGACGGGGCATCGATATACCAGAGTAGACTAGCGTGTACCTTCTCGACCCATGCAGATGGGCGATGGATGATCCCATATCCATTGGTGTTTGACATCAGAGATGATATACGGGTGCTCAGTAAAGACTGGGTACACTGGACGGACTCGCCGAGAACTCCCAGATGGTATTATACCTCACGTCAGATGGCAGTTCTCTGGTGACACTGGTACAGAGTAGTCTGTTGACCCGAGATCGTCATAGAGTCTTGTATGGTTCCCACTGTGCTTTGATTTCCATCTTACCACGTCCAAGAGGGCGTGCAAAACGGTGGTTTTTGGGTACAGTCCCGAGTCACATGGAGGCAATGAGCGATAGGAGGGGATTCGTCTCTCCCGGTATAGGGGGTTGATGTTGCGCTGTGTTCGATTGGCTATAACAGGAAATCCCTGGCCAGGGTTGCTGAGATTTACTGGTAAGTGTTACCAGTAGTTTCTCGAACAGTTATAGACCTCATATCGACACGACTTATCGAGCTATTGGGGTCTGACGTTTACCACCCCTAGGCGAGATATGCGACAGATCAGACGATCAGACCGGACTGTACGGTAGTGTTACTGGTCGGATTCACTGGAGTGTGAGCGGGCTTGCTCGTCGATCTTCAGATCGCTCAATACCCGGGTGGCCGTTACGTTTAGCAGACCGCTTGCGGCTTGTGGATGTTTGATATGATCATCATCCGCTGCCGGCGTATTGACGAGTCTTTAGAGTCCTACACAGAGGTTTCCTGGCTCAAGCGAAACGAAATAGGAGCGCATATGAGATATGTGCGGGACCGAGAATAATGCGTGTATGTGATACCGTATTCCATTCTCGCGATGAATGTGTCGAATGGTTGTATGTGATATAACCTAGTTATCGAATCAAGGATTGATTCGATAAGCCGATACATTGGATACTAGTCGGTTATATGCGATATGACCGGATCGTTAAATCAAGAGTTGATTTAATGATTTAATGCATAATTATATATTTGATATATTACTTTGCATTAACTGGTATCGGTTCACTTTAAATGGATTTTCTCACTCGGATTGTGCGCATTATATATGCGATATATTTTTGTGCACTTGTATGTATCATGTTTGATGATGCATGCTAACTTGTGTTTTGTGTGAAGATTAAACCATGGTTGTGAGAGTGGTTAGGGTTTTATTTTCCATTACTTATTTATTCATTTATTTATTTGTTTATACATTTTGGAAAATAAATGGAAAAGAGAAAAGAATGGTGGCTTTATTTGTTCTTTAGTTGAAGCTTCATGAAGCTTTGATCAAGTCAACCATTCTTATCTCATCCTTAACCCTAACCATTCCCACTAACCCTAGTTTAGTCTCTACACTTGACCATGGTTAATTTTATGATAAGAATTCATTTTCTTTTCTTTTTCAATTAACTTATCATAACTATTTCCTTCTTCTTCTTCATTTTCTTCAAGTGAAGAAAACTTGCCTCCATCAATGGCAAGTGATGAAAAAGAGTGAGAAATCCAAATCTAAAGTCTACCCACTTCCTATTTCTTCATCCTCTACCTCTTGCCAAGTAGTAGAGTGTGTTTACTTCACAAGTTTCTTGACTTGGTGAAGTCGGAGCTTGATTTAGCGATGCCTCGACGTAGATCATCTTCGGCATGGACATCGACGACCTAGCTTGCCCATTCTCCGACGAAGCCGACGGTTGAGCCCGGATTTGATTTGGACAGCGGAGAGAACCTCGTTGCGGAGCTATGGAGGTGGAGCACCGGATCTACAAAGGTTGTATTTCCGTATCTTGTAGTTAAGTGTTAACTAGTTAGCTTTTTCGCCTAGTTTTCTAGCAAACGATCCGTAGTCGGGTCTCTCGGCACCTAGATTTTTTGAAATTGGCATGTTCGATGCCTTGTGAGACCTCACTAGAGTGCCTAGGAACCCTACAGTTGTAAGTCCACGTTGCCCACCCGGTGCTTGCGGGGAGGCGGAAAACGGAATAAAAATCGGATTTTTATCGAACTAGGCAACATGGACTAACTAAAGGAGGATCTTTGCTAAACAAAAACTAACTACAAACTAACTAGTCTTAGCTACATGGAAGAAAGGTTATACCTTGGGCTTTATGTCCTTCTCTCCTTGCTCCTTGGAGTTAAAGAAACTGTTCACCTTGTCGCCTTCTCTAGTCGAAGAAGGATCCACCCGAGAGCCTCAACCTTTGGCTTCAACTTCAAGCTAGAAGTAACTAAGGTGCTAGAAGTGCTAATCCTAGAACCTTAGATGAGAGTAGAGATTACTTTAGAGAGGTTTATCTCAAGCTCATGTGTTTCTCAACTCATGAGAGGGGAGAGCTTGAGAGAGAGGAAGAGGAGGAGAGAGAATCTATATGATAGAATGAGAGAAATAATGAACCATTCTCTCTAATATGGGTGAATTATGAAATTAGATAATTAGCTAGATAATTGTCATGGTTAATCAAGATTTGACTATTATCATTTCATATTTAATGCAAATTTCAAGGATCAAAGAGCATCTTTTATATGGAATGATAATGGTCAAAGTGTCAACCTAGGTCAACAAGTCAAGTATGGTCAAAAGGTCAACAACCCTAACCATGCATAATTATATTTAACTAATATCAATTATTCATAATACACACATAAGCATTAGGGTTAAGAAAATGACAATGGTCATTAACCCTAATCAAAGTCCTCTCCCTCTTTCTCAGTCAACTGTGCATACGCACCCGTATTCGTGATCCGAGGAATACGAATACAATGAGATAAAACCAATCCCAAATCATATACTAGGATCTGGCTTAAACCAAAGCCCGCTAGTATAAGCTGTCCGGACAGCAAACGTGCACAAGTGCGCGGATGTGAACGAACCCTGTCGCAAAACCATGCGACCTCTACTCATTTTGCCTAAAGGCGAATAACTCTCTGTGTGGGACTCTAAAGACTCGACACTACGCTGGCAGTGGGTTTAACCACAGACCACAAGCGGCACTAGCTGTACGTAACGGTCCCCAGGTAGATGCCGATAAGAAGACTGACGAGGTGAACCCATCTGAACTCCTACTGAGCCTGAATGTGACAGTCTCCGTACAGTCCGGTCTGTTCGTCTGATACATCGCATGGCGGGCCTAGGGGGCGGTAAACGTCAGTCCCCTAATAGCGGTACAAGTCGTGTCGGAGTGTAGCCCAGAACACCCTGAGATAACACTGGAAACCTACCAGTATATCTCGCTTGCCCTGGCCAGGGACTACTTGTGTAATGGCTCTCCTGGACACAGCGCGATGTCAACCCCCAATACCGGGAGAGACGAATCCTGTCTAACCGTTAATGCTTCTAAGTGCTTCGGGACTGCACCCAACTACTACCTATTTGCATGACTCCTTTGAGCCGTGGTAGGGTAGTAATCAAAGTACAGTGGGAACACACTCGAGGCGAAGTGACAGTGTCAAGTCAGCGGACTAAGCTGTACTCATGTCACCTGGGAACTGATAACTGACGATAGGTATAATACCAACCAACAGTTCCCGACGAGTCCTGTCCAGTGTACTCGTAACCTAACGAGCACCCATATACTATCTCAAGTACGACTTTGTCACGACCCGCAGGGTACGGAACGTGACTGGTACTTAAGTTTACGAAACGTCTAAAGACGTCCGTAAAATAAGTAAGCCAAAGCCCAGAAAACAAAACCAATTAAGCAAAAGAGTGAAGAAAACCCAATCAATTGAAAGCGAGTTTATCAAATAAGTCATGTAAAACCCTTTTTAAAAACAATACCAATTTTTCCGAAAATTTCGGCAGAGTCTCCTTTGTAAATACTGGCCCCCAAAATGGGTACAACAAAATATATATGAATCCAACAAAATAGGACATCCCCAAGCGGGAGCTAGCTCTTCGCCACAAGGCGGTCACAAATCCCACGCAATATAAAACGACAGCATGCAAAATAATCATAATGAAGCATAAGAAAAACAGCATGTCGACTCAAGTGAGCTCGACCTCAAAATACAGCATAAAAGTCCACAAACCTCACAGTCTCATCTCTAAGTCAATATACAACAATACGGGTAGATACAGTAGATGGAGTGCACTAGATACAAAGAATATACAAGGTGGTACAAAAATAGTAACATAACCCACCTAAGAGCAAAACCTCGAGTCCAGGCAAAGGAGGCAAAAGAACAAGTGCGCCCGCCAGCTACTGTACTGACGGAGCGGACCTGCAAAAGACTGTGGCACAACGGGGGTGAGTTGCCAACTCGTGAGTAATAAATAACATCTACAAAGGCTATCGTATGCATGCACACAAGCATCCTAGCATCTAAAATACAAGTATGAATGGATGCACTATCAGGTGTGTATACAACATCAGTGTATGAATATGTATGCAACATGAATATCTGAGGTCTCAATAGGTATCTATATGAAACATTTTATCTCTTTTTGTTTTTGAAACTCTTTTAGAATGCCAGCATAATACTCAAGGAATCGACGAGAACCGGTGTCCAGCAACGACACCTAAAAGCTGTCTCAAATCTCATAAATCCATGTCATAGTGTCTCTGGCCTCAGCCGTCCGGCTGACCCATCTCAAATATCAATATCTCATCATCTAGCGGCCACGGTCGGTATCCTCTGGATATCCGCCGTCCCAAACAGTCACCGGTAGGTAATCCGTCCCCTGCCAGGCTCAACGTCAACACCACATTCCTCTTGCCCCGGGGTACCTTACCGGGCCCACCATGTACCCGTGCCGGTTCCTCCACTCCTCGACACGGATTTCCAAAACCACAGCAAACTCATGGTGGACGACACTTACATCACTAGAAAACCGCAATTTACATATTTTAAAAATATAATAAGTTTAGAAATTTTGCGGCTTTCCCCCGAAATCCAGAAATATGATAAAATCTCAAGAAATCCTCATAAGTGCATATATCAATGCTAATGAATGCATATGGTATCCATAATTAAGTTGCGATGTGTGATTAATAGATTAGGCATGAACAATTAATATGATGAAGTACATGCACATGAATAGCAATCCTACGGTTTCATTTTAAGGAATTTAAGGCAATAGCACAAGTTTAAGTATCATTTAGTAAAAGGTTTAAATTTAAAGGTTATCTAGTGTGGTGGCATGGCAATTACCAGGGTGTGTGTGTAAGCATGAATAGTGCTCGTGCTGCATATAAAAACCATGGCAATAGTGCAGGTGTCCTATAACATGGTTTCGTATATGTATGTCAATATAATGCATGGATGCAGCAAATAATCATATACGTATTTCGCCCCTAATTACTAACATTACTAAGAATCTTTTAAGTCACTAAAACTATCGGGCGGCTTGCGCCATCCAACGATAGTCCCCCGTAGATGTTACATCTACTCACCGGAATCCCTGGCTAGCTGTGTCCAATCACCGCTTTCCCCTTTCGCGCCGCGTCTGACGTCTCCGCGACCGAACCTGGAATTTACATCAATACCAAACATAAGGTTACTTATCAAGAACGACGCAAAACCCAACGAAACTACTAAAGTTCACTAGCTAGGTACAACGTGCGCAGGGTGCGCGGAACATACGCGAAAATCGCAAAAACTGCCAAAAAAACGCCGATTTGGTCGCCCGGCAAAACTAAAACCCGACTACCCAAAAATCCGCACTCACGCATCCTAAACGTCATAGGAGATGCTAAAAACATCCCCAAGGTATCACAATTAATTCACCAAATAATTTTAATAAAAACCTAGTAAGCACAAACTAGCAATTTTGGTGCAAAAAAACGAAATTTAGCGATACGGTTATCACAATCCAACCACACAACAAGCAATCTACAAACACTATAATTACAACACCTTAGCAAAGATTCAAAACCTATTTTCCATAAACAACCATTACTTGAATTATATAACCTAGCAATTCTTAATCCAAACTATATATGAAAACCTTAAATTAACACTAATTTATAACTCAATTAGCAAGTTAACCTTCTAGATTAGGTTAGCAAAACAACTAGATAACAAATTAGATTTAATCAACTAAATAATGGTTTCAAAACCCTAATTCAACTCATTTATCATGCTTCACAACCCATTTTCCATACATAAACCCTCTCTTGAAATTCCTAAAACAACAATTTACAACCAAAATCAAACTTTTAAAATTAACTAAATTAGCATAATTTGAAGACCACATAAACAAGGTAACTTCTTTGATTTGGTTGTGTAGGAACTAGCAAGCAAAATAAATTTAATTAACCACATAATGGTGTGCTAACAAACCCTAGTTTAAAACAACTACTCTTTTATAAACTAGATTAGAAATTTACTAAACTTTTAACACTAAAACCATATAATTAAAGGAATTTAGCCAAAAGAAATTAACTTGATGGAAATTATACCTCAAGATCTATGGATCAAGCATGTGATTTGCCTCTAAGGATGGCTTCCTAGCTCCAAGATTCAAGCAAGAATGGCTAAGGATAAATGATAGCATAAGGATTTTGTTTGGATTTTTGAATAAATTGTGGATTTTGATGTGTTTTTTTGAAGAAATTTGAAGAAAAATGAAAAGAAAAGAGATGAAGAGGAGGGGGTGCAGGTTTCGGCCAGTATGAGGTAAGGGGGAGGGTATGGGTATGTAGGAAAAGTCAAGAGTCAACTCCCCAAAAGTCAAAGCACCATACTTCAACAACTATATTTAAAATAATTTCCTAAACAAAACAATTCCCCACATGAAAGAAAATCAATGGTGAGGCCAGAAATTTCTGGACTTGAACAAGGTGGGGCTGTCCTAGGGCTGAGGGAAGAGAGAGAGGGGTTTTATAAAAGAAATTTTATGCAAAAAGACCCCCTACAAGTCAAAAATTGCAAGTTTTAGCTTAAAATTCAATAAATTCGTTTCATATCATAAAAATTAGTAAAAATTCAAAATAAAATACTAAAAATTTATGTTACCACTAGATTTTAATTATCATAATTTTAAACATTAAAATTGGCCCGGAAAAATTTGTATTTATCGCTAATTAATGTATTTTCTTACCGGCTTAAATAATATTAAAAAATTGAAAAATAGGGAAAAAATTTTAAATGACCAAAATTTCATAAGTAACTCATTAGCTACTAAAAACAAGCAATTACCTATCCATTTTAGGTATAATTAGCCCTAAACTGCAAAATAACGAGAAAGACGGTTTTCGGAAAAATACCGAATTTTCACCGAATTTCAGGAAAACACTAAAACGACTTTTCAAGACGCTACAGACGTACTGACGGCTGTGGGACAGACCGTCTCCCACGCTGGGATGAGAAGCGCATACGCTAGTCTACTCCGGAGTATCGATGCCCTGTCTCGATAGTCCTACGACTAGGGACCTGTATAAGGATGTGCTTATGGATTACCCAGCCCCCACGAGTGTGAGCGCCATCACAACGCTGGTAATCAAGCAAAGATCCTAAGGGCTCCACTAATGCGTATAGGTGATATAATAAAAGAAACACATGTATACATTAAAGCAGAGACAAACCAAGTAGCATACTACCATTTCAAGCAAGATTGTATATACAACTGTGAATATCCCAAGCTTCCATCAAATAATATGCCTACTAGTATGATACAGTAATGGCCTCTAGGGCATATACACTAACAATCTCCCACTTGCACTAAGGCCATGTACTGGCGTATCGAAGACCTATCATCTCGATCTGCCGCTCGAACTGAGTCTGGGGTAAGGCCTTCGTGAATGGATCTGCAGTGTTATCTTCTGAAGCAACCCTCCGAACCTCGATCTCCTGGCGATCCACGATCTCCCTGATTAGGTGATACAGTCTCAAGATGTGTCTGGATTTCTGATGGGACCTGGGTTCCTTTGCTAAATCTATAGCCCCATTGTTGTCGCAATACAGAGGTATTGGGTCAACAATGGACGGAACCACCTGAAGTTCTTTCAAGAACTTCCTCATCCAGATGGCTTCTTTTGCGGCATCAGATGCAGCGATGTATTCCGCTTCCATAGTCGAGTCAGCAACGGTTTCCTGTTTGGAGCTCTTCCAACACACCGCCCCTCCATTGAGGGTAAAGACAAAACCCGACATGGACTTGGAATCTTCCTTGTCACTCTGAAAGCTGGAGTCAGCAAAGGCCTCAATCTGGAGGTCTTTTCCGCCATACACCAAGAACATCTCCTTAGTCCTTCTCAGATACTTGAGAATGTTCTTTACCGCTATCCAATGTTTCTCCCCAGGGTTTGACTGATACCTTCTTACCACACTCAGTGCATAAGCCACATCTGGTCTGGTACACAACATCGCATACATTATAGAGCCTACCGCAGAAGCGTAGGGTATAATAGACATGCGATTCCTCTCCAAATCAGTCTTGGGAGACATCTCTTTGGAGAGGGTGATCCCGTGACAAGCCGGTAGATTACCGCGCTTGGAATCTTCCATACTGAATCTTTTCAGTATGGTGTCGATGTACCTGGACTGTGAGAGTCCTAAAATCCTCTTGGATCTGTCACGGTAGATCCGGATCCCCAGAATGTATGAGGCATCACCCAGGTCTTTCATGGAGAACCTGTGTGACAAGAACCCCTTGACAGATTGTAGCATAGGAATGTCATTTTCTATTAAGAGAATGTCATCCACGTATAAAACGAGGAATACTACAGTTCTCGCTACAAATCTACAATAGATGCATGGTTCATCTGGATTTTTGATAAAGCCAAATTCCTTGACCGTCTCATCAAAATAGATGTTCCAACTCCGCGATGCCTGCTTTAGTCCATAAATGGACTTAAGCAACTTGCACACCTTTCCGCTGCTCCCACTCTGAATGAAACCCTCTGGCTGGTCCATATAGACACACTTCTCTAAATTTCCATTTAGAAAAGCGGTCTTTACGTCCATCTGCGAAATCTCATAATCGTGGAAGGCAGCAATGGCAAGAAGGATCCGAATGGATTTCAGCATAGCCACTGGAGAAAATGTTTCGTCATAGTCCAAACCAGGTCTTTGACAAAATCCCTTTGCAACAAGTCTAGCTTTATAGGTCTCGACCTGTCCATCTACACCAATCTTCCTTTTGAAGATCCACTTGCATCCTACGGGTTTTACCCCATCTGGAGCAATGTCCAACGTCCATACTTTGTTGGTGTACATGGACTCCATTTCGGTCCGCATTGCATCCAGCCATTTTACCGAGTCAACGCTCTGAATGGCTTGCTGGAAGCTAGTAGGCTCATCACAATCTATGATGCAATCCTCTCTATCCCCGTCTATGAGAAAACCGTAGTATCTCTGGGGCGGATGAGACTGCCTACTACTCCTGCGGAGTGGCGTGGGAATGTCTTGTTCTTTTGAACCCTCTGGTTCTACTAAGCTTTCAGTAATAGCTCGTGGTTCTGGAATTTCTTCCAGTTCTATTGCGTTCCCACTTATTTCTTTTTCTATGAACTGGTGTTCTAGAAAGTGGGCATGGCGAGAAACAAAAACCTTTTGTTCCTCTTCGTAATAGAAGAAATATCCCTTGGAGTTCTTTGGATATCCCACAAACTTGCACTGTACTGAGCGTGCCTCGAGCTTGTCCGCATGCTGCTTTTTGACAAAAGCTGGACATCCCCATGTCTTAATGTGATTAAGATAGGGTCTCTTCCCACACCACATCTGATATGGCGTAGTAGGCACAGTCTTAGTTGGAACTTGGTTCAAAAGGTATGCAGCTGATTCTAGCGCATATCCCCAGAATGATCGCGGTAACTCAGCGTTACTCATCATGGACCGTATCATATCCAATAGGGTTCGGTTCCGTCTCTCCGATACACCGTTATGTTGCGGAGTGTATGGAGGAGTAAGCTGAGAGAGAATTCCATTCTCTTTTAAGTAACCCAGGAACTCGGCACTCAAGTATTCACCACCTCGATCAGATCTCAGTGCCTTGATACTTTTGCCTGTTTGTTTTTCTACTTCATTCTTGTATTCCTGGAATTTTTCAAAGGCCTCGGATTTATGTTTCATTAAGAAGACATAACCGTACCTTGAAAAGTCATCCGTAAAAGTAATGAAGTAAGAATAACCGCTTCGTGCATGTGTAGACATTGGACCGTACATGTCACTGTGTACGAGTCCCAAGAGCTCGCTCGCTCTCACTCCGTGTCCAGTGAATGGAGTCTTTGTCATCTTTCCTTTGAGACAGGATTGACAAGTTGCATACGATTGATATTCGAACGGATCCAAATATCCTTCTGTATGTAATTTAGTCAACCTTCTCTCATTGATGTTACTGAGTCTACAATGCCATAAGAAAGTCTGATTGATTTCTGGAGACTTTCTTTTGTGTGTATTCTGGACATTTAAAATCTGTGGTTGGTTTAATACGTATATACCATTGCTCAATGTACCTGACCCAATCAGAACTTGATTAAGGTGAATGTTTACAACATTACTTACAAACGCAAATTCATAACCTTCTTTAGAAATCAAAGATACAGAAATGATATTACAAGTTGCGTTGGGTACAAAAAAACAATTACGTAAAACCAAAACATGTCCGTCTGACATTCCCAGGTGATAGTCCCCCACAGCCTCAGCATCCATGCTAGCTCCGTTTGCAACTCTGAGGGTCATGTCACCTGCCTTCAAAAACCTACGCTTTCTCAACGCCTGCAAAGAATTACAGATATGAGATCCTGATCCGGTATCCAATACCCAGGAAGTAGAGTTTATTGATAGACAGTTTTCAATAACATACACACCTGAAGCTGAAGCCGCAACTTGCTTCAGATCCTGTGTTCTGGCCTTCCAAGCCCTGCAATCTTTCTTCCAGTGTCCACTCTTGTAACAGTAGAAGCATTCTTCTTTCCCCACAAGCTTCCCCGCTACCTTTATTGCTTTTGCCTTTCCCTTCGTATCCACTTTACTAACACCGCCCCTTGGTTTGGCGGGGGCTTTCTTCTTCTTTCCCTTGGCTTTCGCCCTGGACTTAGAAGAGGAAGATCCTCCTACAAACAAAGTGGATGTTTTCCTACCTTTCTGTAGGGTGCCCTCTGCACTCCTCAGCATGTTGAGGAGCTCTGAAAGTTCAACTTCCTTTTCCTGTAAGTTGAAGTTCAGGATGAACTGGGCGTAAGTGGAAGGAAGGGACTGGAGAATCAAGTCCGTATAGAGCTCATTCTCTAACGTGGTCCCAAGTTCCGCGAGCTCCTCTATGTAGCCAATCATCTTAAGCACGTGTTCCGCTACCAATGATCCGACGGCCAATCTTGCCAAAAACAGCTTCTTCGACACTTCGTATCGTGCGATACGAGACTGCTCTCCATACAGTTCTTTTGTATGAAGAAATATGGATTCTAAGTCCATATTCTCGTGCCTCCTTTTATGTTAGTTGTCCATCGAGGCAAGCACGAGGCATTTGGCCTTCGCGCAATCTATTTCCCAGGTCCTATAGATTTCCCTATCTACGACACTGGTTTTGGGATCTGGGACAGGGGGAGCTTTGGTGGTAAGAAGATACCCCAACTTGTCATAAATGATTGCCATCTTGACATTCCTGAGCCAATCTTTGTAGTTTGGCCCTGTCAGTATGTTTTTATCTAGTAATAACTTAAGTCCGGTCATCTTGATTGGTCGCTGCAATTAGGAGAGAGAAAAGAAACACTTTAGCATGATGCTCTTGCAAGTTTAGAATGGTTTTTAATTTGTCTAAACAGGATGGCTCCCACTGTCTCTCGAATCCCTCCTCAAACCATAAAGGAAGAATTAGTCGGGATCAATCTCATTGTACAATACTTGTTTAACTGTTCAGCCAGGCCAGTGTCGGTACTTCGAGGGAGGTTTTCCAACGCTTTCGCGAAGTTCCTTAATTAAGTAACTTCTTTTCCCTGTGGGCGTAGCCCCGCTAACACCTTTCTAGACACCTACTAGGTTTATAGCATTGATCGTTAAGTGAGAAATTTCCTGAGGAGTAGCATATACTCACAGTAGGATCGGGATCCAAATATCATCGCGTGATAAAACCGAAGGAATCCTACCAGAATCATCACACTCCAAATGGTATGCAGCACTAGCAAGTTTCAGTACTTATGAAACTCCCGATGTGGATTTTTGCCTCATGCTCTTATGACCTTGACTTTGGCCAAAATATCATAAGTCACATGTCAAGTTCTACCCGTCATTCTCCTGGTTAATTTGGACCCACCCGTACCTACCCTTGACTTTGGCCAAAATGGCAGCACGACTGTCCCAAACCAAACGCATCTACCTATGCTGCACATGAATACCCAATAGCTACCAATCACTATGCTTTGACTTTGGCCAACATACATAGCTTGAATACTTATCGACCATTCATGTGGAATGACGGAGGGCTACGAATGGTTTTGGCGAAACCGTGAACGTAGTGAACTTGATATAATCGATGGAACGAGATAACTTTTAAAAGGAGTGGTTCAAGCTCCGCATTTAAAAGTTGGTTTTGAAAAGAACCGAGTGGTTTTCAAAGTGTTCCAATCGACTTTTACATGGTTTATTTTCTTGCATTAGTTCTTTTAATGCGTCCCATCATTTAATCCTACCATTGCAGAAAACAACCAAAATATGGTGTACGCTTATGCCATCCGCATTCGCCACGGGGTCCCGTCATCACCCGTTAGGTTACTTAACTAACGACAGAGCGGGGGCTGGACTAGCGCGGATGCAAAACATAAGCAACACCTAAATAGTTATCACATATATAGATATATAGCAATGATAGCCATTACAGATCACAGATGAACACTTTGGATATACTAGGAATCTGCGATTCGTTCGAGCCTGCAACGAAAAGCGGATTACACGGTCGTGATGAATAGCCAATACCCCACCCAAGACCCCTACGGGTGCGGAAAACTACCCGCCAAGTACCCGAAGCGAAGCAACCTCCCTCAACGACGTGAGTAGGCCACTCGGCACTTTGAGATACCCGGTAGTTTGTGCACCCCACCATGGGTCTATCCTAGGAGCAAAAACAGTAAAAAGAAATTATACAATGACGGCTACAACCCCGACCCGGTTGTGCGGCCAAATAAATAATATTACATCAATTTACATATTACATGAATGAAAGAAAAAAGAAACCCTCATCTCACACCTATTCCCGGCTATTCATCCGCAACAATCCACCGAGTTCATATACACAAACCAACAAGCATTACAGATCACAGATATGTATAACCCCCACTAATCGACGTATAGCGATTAGCAGACGTTCAATACATATAAACAGATATAACCCATTAGTCAAAGTGTAGTGAAGTTCGATCAAAAATACGGATTTATAGGCACCCCAAATATAAATTTCTTTTCTGGAAAATCTGGGCAGAAAGAAACCATCTTAAAAATCCCAAAACCTCAGCAGAAGAATACTGCACCAAACTCGGTCCAGAACCGAGTCAAATCGGCCGCGGATCAGCGGCAATAGCATGCTATTGCCGCGGAACCGTGGTGCTTTGAACAGTTCACTAGATCGTTTTTGGTGTGCTTCTTAACAAAACCCTGAGCCGATTTTTGAAGTATGATTTATTATTTTTAGAGCAGAAAAAAAAATCAACAGAAACTTAGGGTTTTGAAATTTTAGTTTTGCGATTTTTACCGATCGGACTTCTATACACTTTACTAACTAGCTAGTTTATGTTTAGTTAGGCTCTGATACCACTGTAAGTCCACGTTGCCCACCCCGGTGCTTGCGGGGAGGCGGAAAACGGAATAAAAATCGGATTTTTATCGAACTAGGCAACATGGACTAACTAAAGGAGGATCTTTGCTAAACAAAAACTAACTACAAGCTAACTAGTCTTAGCTACATGGAAGAAAGGTTATACTTTGGGCTTTATGTCCTTCTCTCCTTGCTCCTTGGAGTGAAAGAAACTGTTCACCTTGTCCCCTTCTCTAGTCGAAGAAGGATCCACCCGAGAGCCTCAACCTTTGGCTTCAACTTCAAGCTAGAAGTAACTAAGGTGCTAGAAGTGCTAATCCTAGAACCTTTGATGAGAGTAGAGATTACTTTAGAGAGGTTTATCTCAAGCTCATGTGTTTCTCAACTCATGAGAGGGGAGAGCTTGAGAGAGAGGAAGAGGAGGAGAGAGAATCTATATGATAGAATGAGAGAAATAATGAACCATTTTCTCTAATATGGGTGAATTATGAAATTAGATAATTAGCTAGATAATTGTCATGGTTAATCAAGACTTGACCATTATCATTTCATATTTAATGCAAATTGCAAGAATCAAAGAGCATCTTTTATATGGAATGATGATGGTCAAAGTGTCAACCTAGGTCAACAAGTCAAGTATGGTCAAAAGGTCAACAACCCTAACCATGCACAATTATATTTAACTAATATCAATTATTCATAATACACACATAAGCATTAGGGTTAAGAAAATGACAATGGTCATTAACCCTAATCAAAGTCCTCTTCCTCTGTCTCAGTCAACTGTGCATACGCACCCGTATTCGTGATCCGAGGAACACGAATACAATGAGATAAAAACCAATCCCAAATCATATACTAGGATCTGGCTTAAACCAAAGCCCGCTAGTATAAGCTGTCCGGATAGCAAACGTGCACAAGTGCGCGGATGTGAACGAACCCTGTCGCAAAACCATGCGACCTCTACTCATTTTGCCTAAAGGCGAATAACTCTCTGTGTGGGACTCTAAAGACTCGACACTACGCTGGCAGTGGGTTTAACCACAGACCGCAAGCGGCACTAGCTGTACGTAACGGTCCCCAGGCAGATACCGATAAGAAGCCTGACGAGGTGAACCCATCTGAACTCCTACTGAGCCTGAATGTGACAGTCTCCGTACAGTCCGGTTTGTTCGTCTGATACATCGCATGGCGGGCCTAGGAGGACGGTAAACATCAGTCCCCTAATAGCGGTACAAGTCATGTCGGAGTGTAGCCCAGAACACCCTGAGATAACACTGGAAACCTACTAGTATATCTCGCTTGCCCTGGCCAGGGACTACTTGTGTAATGGCTCTCCTGGACACAGCGCGATGTCAACCCCCAATACCGGGAGAGACGAATCCTGTCTAACCGTCACTGCCTCCAAGTGCTTCGGGACTGCACCCAACTACTACCTGTTTGCACGACTCCTTTGAGCCGTGGTAGGGTAGTAATCAAAGTACAGTGGGAACACACTCGAGGCGAAGTGACAGTGTCAAGTCAGCGGACTAAGCTGTACTCATGTCACCTGGGAACTGATAACTGACGATAGGTATAATACCAACCAACAGTTCCCGACGAGTCCTGTCCAGTGTACTCGTAACCTAACGAGCACCCGCATACTATCTCAAGTACGACGTACTGACGGCTGTGGGACAGACCGTCTCCCTCGCTGGGATGAGAAGTGCATATGCTAGTTTACTCCGGAGTATCGATGCCCTGTCTCGATAGTCCTACGACTAGGGACCTGTATAAGGATGTGCTTATGGATTACCCAGCCCCTATGAGTGTGAGCGCCATCACAACGCTGGTAATCAAGCAAAGATCCTAAGGGCTCCAGTAATGCGTATAGGTGATATAATAAAAGAAACACATGTACACATTAAAGCAGAGACAAACTAAGTAGCATACTACCATTTCAAGCAAGATTGTATATACAACTGTGAATATCCCAAGCTTCCATCAAGTAATATACATACTAGTATGATACAGTAATGGCCTCTAGGGCATATACACTAACATTTGTTTGGAATTGGTGATGTGTAGTGGCTTCCTACAGACCTTAGTGTGGATTTGTATGGCCTAGGATATGGAACACGAACTTAGAACCTTTCCGACATCGGTTAAATTGATAGTTTGGGGTAGTATTATGGAATCTGGAGTAACCCGGGGCACTAAAAATAATTTAGCAAAGACAGGGAGGTAAGCAGGAGATTATGAGTGTACCAATGAAACCCTAACCCCAACCCTCAAACCCAGGCCGTAGATTTATTCTTCCTAGCTGCAAATTGCGTCCAGGGTGGGGTGGAATCCCTTCGTGTTTGGTCCATGTCTTGTTCTCCCCTAAACTAGACCCTGTATATATGCAACTTTGGCTAGTTTGACCTAAGTCAAAATCTGGGGGCACATTAGTGTGATTTTGGATATGTTTTCCGTATTTTGATATGCTCATTTTTGATATTTGGATTCATATTGGGTTGTTGGATGTTTGTACATCAACAACTAGGGATAATTGGTTGGTTTTGCATACGTGGGCTATAGGTTCTAACCTATAGGCGATCCGTGTACCGTTTCGGTTTTCAGAACTTGATTTTAATTGGTTGCGATATGTGTTATTATTGTAGGTACCTTCACATGGATTCCGAGGCGACGGGGCATGGCATCATCGACTTCAGCAAGCAAAAAGCAAGATGAGTGGATCTATATCCACGGGGGAAGTCGAGTGGATGGCGTATAGCACCCCCGCAAAGTTTTGGTGGAAATCGATTTGTAGCTTATGGTTAAGAAAACCAAGATTTGGAAACTAGGGTTAGAGTTAAAAGATTGTTAGTAAAACCATATTATAAACTAATGATAGTTAGAAGTGATATGATACGACTAGTATGTGATGATGGGACTTGAGGATGAGATTTGATGATTTGCCGTTTAGGGTACTATAGGACTAGATAGTCGACGTAAATGTGTCATCCGAACCATACCTATTTCCAAATTGAAGAATCGTATGCATCATTCAAACTGATATTTTGAGGGATGTTATGGATTTTCAAATGATATCTTTTCCTTAAAAACACCGTAGCCCCTACTTTCAAAACTACGATTCGCATCTTTCAAAAACGGTTTGTATGGTTCGAGTGTGTATGTTAGATTAAATACTTATGCTTATAGTAAAAATAGAATGTATTTGTAAAATTTACTTGATGAGGGATATAAATGCGATGAAAAGAATATATGACATGATATGATGATTTGGTGATATGTTGGTATACGGATACGAGTCGATTGAGATGAGTGATCCCCTGTCGGTCCCCTGATATGAGATTGTTGTGGATGTGACCTGGGACATAGGTATATTGAGATATTTATATATGTTGTGAATCGTGAGTGATAGTCGTACGAGACGTTAGGTCCGTACCCTCCTCGTCTTATAGGATGATAGGATCCCTGATAGCTTAATACCGCCGTACGATGATTTTCCGTACGTGATGAGTTTGACTTGAGGTTTGATCCATACCCTTGACTAGAGGATGCCGTATACCGTACGGGATGTTGTGAGGCGGGATGCCGATTGATTGATTCACTGACTCGATCATATTAGATACGTGTACCTGTCAGCATTTGCATGTGATTTACCTTATGCTGCATTCATGTTATTCGCATTGCATTATTTATACCTGTGCTAGTACACTTACACCATTATCGATGATGCCTATGTTACACGCACACAGATTGCCGGCCCACACACTTCATCATCGATAATTGCCATGTCACTACACAGTAGGATTGCTGCATCATGATATGACTCTTTGCATAATTTACTTGCTATAGTTACCTATGCACCTTTATACGATGTTGCATTTGACTTTGGAGATAATGGGAACCGCAGGACATATTTTCAAAACTGGAATCATTTAAAGGAGCGGTTTTCCCTTAATATGATACATCACTGTTCCATATTGCATGATATACGGATATGCTTACATTTCTATCATATGTCGCATACATCATGCTTTATGATTTTACGCATTGAGATATGCCGTTTTCATGAGATTTCTAGATTTGAGAACCGTGGTCATTTTAAAAGAAAGTATGTATTGTTTAAAAACCCGGTTTCTCTTGATATGATATTTCAGTGCGTCCACCATGCGTTTTCTCGGTTCTGAGACGTATGACATGTGATACCCGATTCGAGGAGTGGGATGAGGCCGATTGCGGGTTCATGGTGGACCCGGTATGGTACCCCGGGGCAAGAAAGAGATGCTGTGCAGTAGACGGTGAGCCTGGCAGAGGGACTACTACCTACCGGTGATAGTATTTGGGCTCGGCGGATATTCGGAGGATACCGACCGGAGTCAAGAGATGATATGGGCCGATCCGGACTGACAGAGCCCGTGGGCCGATCCGGACTGATGGAGCCCGATATATGAGAATTTACGTGTCGATGCTGGACACGGGTTTCATGATGTTTTCGGGTGTCGATGTTGAACACCCAGGTTCCATGATTTTGATGTGTCGCGAGGGACACCGTTGATTTATATCTTCATATTTTCATGCACACTCTTTTATGATATTTACATGCATACATATATTGATTTTATGGTTGGACGAGATCCACATGCATACATACATTGTTTATATCGTTGGATGATATCCACATACAGATAAACCTTGATTACATTGTTGGCACATATGATGACCCGGTCACCCTAGATATCATAGTATTACCTTTATGATACAGTTGACCTAGGAGTCGTCGTTTATTCGATTTCTATCTGTTGATATTTTTCTACTCACGAGTTGGCAATTCACCTCCGTTGTGCCACAGTTCCTGCAGGTTGACCACTTGGATCAGTAGTGGCTTCGCTGGCACACAGTTGCATTCGGGTGTTTTGCATTAGTAGGTGGGACATTTGTATCGTACCCACTCTTGTATCTATATTTCATATTGTATCTAGTTAACTCTATCAATCAAAATTAGTAAATTGTATAAGTAATGAGACTTAGTGAGATTGTGGTTGCGAGACTTAGAGTGAGGGGTTTTTCGCTACTTGTGGTTTTGATGTTTTGCTTATTTCTTTATCTTTTATGGCGAACTTCGCCATTGGGCGTCGTATACTTATATTTACTGTCTTGCGTGGTTGTGATCCGCCGTTTGGCGAAGAGCTAGCTCCCGCTTGGGGATGCCTTTATCATTATCTTGTATATATGGTTTTGGATCAAAATATACAAACGAGGTGCTGCCCAAATTTTCAAAAGACGAAACATGTTTTCAAACTAGTAAATTTCACATTGCATTATTCATGATCCTTTTCTATGCATTTAAGAAAACTTGATTTCATTATATCTTTATTTCAAAACTTCACCTCCTTTGTTTTCTTAAAGGGTTTAGATTTCTGGGTTTCAGCTTACTTGAATTATTTTATGCCTGTAGACGCTGCATGATTTAAGTGCTGGTCACGAGCTAATATTTCGGGTCGTGACAGCTTCATAGCAATGTGCTAACTTCAAAGTGGCTTCATGTGTTAGTTATTTTCCCATTACTGGGGCAGCCTGGATCTCGAGGTCTAATCCTTCTGGAAGCGCCTGGTTCTGATTTCTGCAGGAGGAATTGGATAGGCAACGAATCTACTGATCATGGTGAATTTAGCATCATACTAATCCACCGACTTATCCCATATAGATCCTTGTTGCAGTTGTATGAATTTTTGTTCCATCTCGAAATGTGCGGTTTCCGGAAAGTACTTGGCGTCGAAGAGATCATGGAAAATCTTCCACTCGATTAGCTGCTCAAGACGGCTCTCCTCGGCTTTCAACCAAACTTTGGCATTGTCAATAAGTTGGAGTTTTGCTACTCTGACCCAAGACACTTCTAGAACTTGGGCTGCTGCTAGGTCGTCATCTATACTTTGAGCCTATTCCTCGGCTTCAAGCGGTTTCTCTTTTCCTGAGAAGTTCTTCGGGTGTAATGCTCGAAATTATTTCACTCCCGGTGTTTCTGCTTCAGAGCGGATGAAACTCTGTTGAAGGAGAGCAGTATGTTCCTGCATAATCGTGTACTGAGCCTGCTGACCCTCAAGTAGGATTTTGATAGCCTCCAGAAGCATCGCCTGTTCTATAAGTGGTGCGGCTACGGTAGGTGGAGGTAGTAGAACGGTAGGGGTAGGTGGTGGTGGTGTACTGCTATTGACATTGGTGCTAGTGTTGTTGGGAGAATCCATCACCTGAAATAGAGAAGAAAGATTAGTATAAATTCAACAGAAATTGAAATGCAAGAAATGTAAGGTTGAATTTTATCTTTCTTGTGATATATTGCTTACGATTTCATATAGAACTAACCTGCATGGGCCACCAATAAAACCCGTCATGTCTCGCTTCCTAAAAGACGGTGACGGTACGTGACTAGGCCCGCAACGTATTTATTTCGAGAAAGTCATTTCCTAGAGTAAATACGCTAAGCGTAAAATAAGCAATATAAAATGTACAAGAAAAGACATGAGAATTAAACTTCGTTAGCGAACTTTCGCTCGGTAAGTTCCTAAGTAAAGGTGCGAAGTATAAAAGTGTAATGATAAGTTGGAAATGGATATCATGAAGCAATGGTCTAGGAGATATGGTGTTTAAACATGTCATTTAGTATAAGCATGGCGATTCTATGTAACCTTGTAGTTCTATATAACATGGCAAAGTAACATGAGCATAGTATAGCATGGCCGTGTAGTGTAGGTATAGTAAACATGAAGTGCATGTAAGTGTCCTAAAAAGTTTCTGCAAGGGTAAACTAATCTAACGTAAGTTTAAGAGTGAATATCAACTAATCTCAAGAGTGTTCTCGAACCCAACAGGCTGTAATTCAGGGATAAGGAACCACGGGCCCGAATCAAGTGTCAGTAACGGGATTTCAACCTTGTGTTGAAGTATTCCAAACTCAACAGGCTATAATTCAGGAGCAAGAAAACATGGGCCCTCATGATAGTCTGCTTGTGCTAGTAGACATGGATTCATGATCTATGGGGACTCGTAGGATTCATGATCTAGGGGGACTCCTAAGATTCCATTGGATTCACACTTAAACTACACCAACACCCCGTGTATTCTAGATTATAATTAAAAATTACTAGTCTTACTCGAATCCATGAATACATTAAGTTGCAAGATTGCGTTCATGTCAAGATCAAGTATTCGTGTCAAGTGTTCATGTATTCGTGTCAAGTTGTATTCATGGTTCGAGTCAAGTCGGTGTTGAATATGTATGCCCTAGAGGCCATTATTATATCTATATACATATGGATGCTAGGGATATGTATGTACAGGACAATCTTGCTCAGTTATATATTATATTATTTGAGTTGTCTTTATCATAATATGTGTATTTCTTTCTTATGATGCTCTGTGTTGCTTGCACATATTGATAAAGACTCGATGAAGTAGTATACTATTATGGTTTGACTTTATCTCAACATGTGCATATGTTATATATGTCGACCACATGCTGATAAAGACCGTAGGATCTTGCTTGACTACCAGCATTATGATGGCGATCATACTTGTGGGAGCTGGGTAATCTATAAGCACATCCTTAAAAGTCCCAAGTCGCAGGAGTACCAAGATCGGGCATCGATACTCCAGAGTAGACCTGCGTATACGTTTCTAGACTCCGACGAGGGACGGTGGTCGGTCCCACAACCATTGGTGTGATCATCTAAGATTGTATACGGGTGCTCACTAGGGGTAAGTACACTGGACGGACTCGCCGAGAACCTCTAGATGGTATTATACCTATAATCAGATAGCGGTTCTCATGTGACATGTGTACAAGTTAGTCTTAGGACCTGAGATCGTCATTTGTCTCATGTAAGTTCCCACTGTGCTTTGATCACTACCTTACCACGGCTCTACTGAGTCGTGCAAACAGGTTTTGGTTGGGTACAGTCCCGAACCACATGGAGGCAGTGAGTGATTGTCAGGGATTCGTCTCTCCAGGTATTGGGAGTTGATATCGCACTATGTTCGATTGGCCAAGACCATAAGACCTTTGCCAAGGTAGTTGGAATTTACTGATAGGTTGATCAGTAGTTTTCCGGATTAGTCGAGCCGCATCAGCACAAATTATCGGGTTATTAGGGTCTGACGTTTACCACCCCCTAGATCCGGTATGCGATACTCTTAGACGAAGAGACCGGACTGCACGGAGATTGTTACGAATAGGCTCGATAGGAGTTTGGACAAGTTTGCTCGTCGGCCTTCCTTTTCGACAGGTACCTGGGTAGCCGTTACGTGCAGATAGTACCGCTGACGTGCTTGTGGTTAAACCCAGTGCCAGCGTACTGTTGAGTTTTTAGAGTCCCACACAGAGGGTTTCCCTGCTTCGGGCGAAACGATGTAGAGGCCGTATGGTTTTACGGCAGGGTTCGATCATATATATGTACTAGATACATGGATCATTATTCGGACGGATAATACTAGTGGGTTTTGGTTTAAGCTGGATCCTAGTATTATATTCTTGGATTATTTTCATTTCTTTGTATTCGTATTTTTCAGAATACGGATACGGGTATGTATATACGGTGAGGGGTATTCTTGTAAATGTGCAAGATGCTTTTAGAAGAAAACACCTCATTTTAGTTTTTATCATTTTGATTAAATGATTAATGAGGTGGAGGTATGAGGTGTTCATTTGTATTAAATGAAGCATGGCTACTTGGTGACTCATGGTTTACTATTGAGGCAAGGTGGCTTCAAGATATTTTGGTGAATTATTGGATCTTAACTCGAACACTCTCTCTCTCCTCCAAGTTTCATCTTCTTCTTCCTCAAAACCCTAATAGTCTCATGTGTTGAGAAACCTAGGGTTAGTGAGACAAATCAATCCATCATCATTCTTTACATCATCTAGGATACTTAGATTAGCATACTAAGTAACCTAGTTACCTCGGTTTAGAGGTAGGAGCTCAAAGTAGACACTCTCGGGTGGATCATCTTTGACGCGAGGAGGCCGTAGATCAAGCGCGATCCGTAAATCTTTTGAGGAGCTAAAGGAGAGGAGTGAAGACCTGAATGAATTATTTCTTTAGGTATAAATTTCTATCATAGTAGATAGAATCCTTTAGCTTGCTAGTTAGTTTTATGGTAGATCCAGTTTAGGGTTATTCTAGTGCCAGTTTAACATCGTTGAAAAAATTTTGTTCCGCAAACGGCCACGGATGATGGACGGGGCGTTAGTGTAACCCAACAGACAGTTCAAGAGTAGACTTTGGGTTCAGGTATTCACGTTAAATTCAAGTATCCAGTTCAGGTTCAAGTTCGAGTTCAAGTTCAAATTCACATCTGAGTCATGTTCGAGTTTGTATTCGAATTATAGACATTTCATATTACTACATATAAATCTTTTGAATAGCTGTAATCTTGTAAACTCTTAAGTGCAGGAATAATCGGACAACCGCAGCACATGGATGGTTGGATCTGTGTCTTTTTCCAAGACGATTGCGATTGATAACTTTGTTAATTTGCAATGTTATCTAACCTAGATAGGCAAGCACTCACTTTCTCCGGCCCCCTGAGACTCAAGAGAAATGATACCGCTTAAACCTATGTTAATCTTGGGTCCTTAAATATTTATTCTTGTTGTTTACATTGTTTGCATTTCTCGATAGGGTTTTATGAAAATGTTTTAATATTGTTTTAAAAATAAAGCTCAAGGGTGAGTTATGATATTAAGAGTTTTTATAAAAAAATATTTTAGTTTTAGTGGTATTTTAGTGATGAAACCTAGCTTTTAAAGGTTTGTGGTATTTTTATGAAAACTACTACTTTTGAGAATTTGATGGTATTTTATTAAAATTTTAATATTTCATTTTAAAAGATAATTTTCACAATTTGTTTTTATTGAAAATAAGGATTCATAATTTATATAAATTTTCAAAGTGTAATTGTTTTAAAAAGTCATATTTCTTTTAAAATCGTATTTTTCTTTCCTTTCGAGACCGAATTCTCTGTGAGGAGTTATGTATGCTGCTCTACTATCTAAAAGATGTGCGATAACCCATACCATCCAGAAATGGGTTCTCCTAAAAGGGTTATAGAGGCGCAATTGCAAATGATTTAAGAATGGCGATAAAAATGTTTTTATAAAAGTAATAGTATTTTAATATAATTGTTTCATTTTGATAAAACTTTGTAATCTAAAATATCATGGTATGGAACCATAGTGTATATGATGGAGTAGGTCATTACCCCGTGAATTTTCTAGAAGTATAGTTCATGATAAGGGTAAAAGAGGTATAAGTAAAGTTCATGGTATTTGTTCACTATTTGTAATTTACATGTTATTTAACATATTAAACATTATACAAAAATTGTGAGACATGGATAGAATTGTAAATTCGTATTTTCTTGATATCATGGCATGAAAATTTATGATGAACATGCCGAATTACAATGAATATATTTTTTAAATTAAACTTTTTTTATAATACCGTATTCTTTTGCGTCGATATAAGAGAAGAAGCAAAAAGAGAGAAAAGTAGAGGTAGGAGTTAGCATAGTTACAAGTGATGCAGAGTGGCGAAATGGAAAAGTAGAAGAGTGTATACAAGAGGGAAAAGAAGAGAGGATGAAAGGACTTGTTGTTTCCTCTTGTACTCATACAAATAAGAAAAGAAGAGAAGAAGCCCCGCTTGAGGAATCGATACATACGGTGCATGGAGAATTGAGCTTGGGTCCGACTACGTGTACAAGAATGAACTCTAGATAGCTAACATGCGGAGGAACGAATTTGAGCGACGTAGTTGACTTGGACTTATGCGCTTGACTTCCTTTGCTAGAGTGGGGCTTGAGAGATAGAATTTTGAGTGGTATTTTCAAAATAATCTAAGAGAAGAATTAAGGTGAAAGACTAGGTATTTATAGAGGAAAATATAGGTGTAGAGGAAATTAAAAAGATAATAAAAATGTATTAAAAGTGAGGGTAAAGGGGTAGATGAAGGGTCTGGGGTTCTGTAATACCCCAGGTGGAGTTGGGGCTGAATACCACCTACCCCGTGAGAAGTGAGGTGTTATCCGGTATCGAGGTAGGGATGCAACCGATACGGATGCACACGGGGACCCACCAGAACAATGGAGAGTATCGAATTCCATTCCGAAAGAGGGTACGGTCTGAACTATAAATGAAATGATACCACTCTTGTAATACAGATGCGCCTTTTGGATGAATCGGAACTCTGGAGTTTGAAGAACTCCGTAGTTAAGCGTGCTTGAGCCAGAGAAATTCTGGGATGGGTGACCTACTGGGAAGTAGCCCTGGGTTCATTCAAAGGGACAAAACCGTGCGGCTTCAGCCAGAGCGGATAATACCATCTGTGTTTGGGGGCGGGGGTCGTGACAAAATATGGTATCAAAGCCGGTCCCTCAAAAGTAGGTATGTGGTTCGAGGACGAACCATTATTTTAAGTGGGGGGAATATAATACCCCAGGTGGAGTTGGGGCTGAATACCACCTACCCCGTGAGAAGTGAGGTGTTATCCGGTATCGAGGTAGGGATGCAACCGATACGGATGCACACGGGGACCCACCAGAACAATAGGGAGTATCGAATTCCATTCCGAAAGACGGCACGGTCTGAACTATAAATGAAATGATACCAAACCCTCAGTTCTTCAAACTCCGGAGTTCTGATTCATCCAAAAGGCGCCTCTGTATTACAAGAGTGGTATCAAAGCCGGTCCCTCAAAAGTAGGTAGGTGGTTCAAGGACGAACCATTGTTCTAAGTGGGGGGAATGTAATACCCCAGGTGGAGTTAGGGCTGAATACCACCTACCCCATGAGAAGTGAGGTGTTATCCGGTATCGAGGTAGGGATGTAACCGATACGGATGCACACAGGGACCCACCAGAACAATGGGGAGTATCGAATTCCATTCCGAAAGTGGGCACGGTCTGAACTATAAATGAAATGATACTACTCTTGTAATACAGAGGCGCCTTTTGGATGAATCGGAACTCCGGAGTTTGAAGAACTCCGTAGTTAAGCGTGCTTGAGCCAGAGAAATTCTGGGATGGGTGACCTACTGGGAAGTAGCCCCTGGTTCATTCAAAGGGACAAAACCGTGCGGCTTCAGCCAGAGCGGATAATACCATCTGTGTTTGGGGGTGGGGGTCGTTCAACTTTGTCACGACCCGAAATTGGCACATGACGGCCCTAATGCTGCGCAACGTCTACAGGCGTAACGCAGTAAAAGAAAGCCAAAACCCAGAAATCTAAACCATTAAAACACAAGAAAGGATAAGAAACATTGTTTAAAAGTCTTTGAAATCACAACCCAAATTCTTTAAAAGTCCAATTTTTATTTCCTTTAAAATTTTGGCAGCACCTCCTTTGTAAATGCTAGCCCCAAAAATGGGTACAACATAAATATAAAGTAAAACATCCCCAAACGGGAGCAAATACACGCCCAAAGGCGGAAAATAATCACCACCACAAATATACGACGCCGTAGCGAAGAAATAAAGACAATAGAGAGAAAGCTGTATAAAAGACAACAAATCCACAATTTATACAATATCGTCCTCACCAAGTCTCTAAGTCAACAACATAATAGTAGATGGAGAGTACAAAATACAACGAATATACAATACAAATAGAGATAACCACCAAAACCCACCTGAACAAAACATCACACTGTGAGCCGATGCGGTATCTGTAGCAAAAGATGATAGATGAATAGCCAGCCTCGACTACTCTGGGGAACACTCTGTAACACTTGTGGCACAACGGGGGTGAGTTGCCAACTCGTGAATAGTAAATAACATATGCAGGTAATCGTAAGTATGCACGTAAAGCGTGAATCTAAGATATGCAATTAACAGTAATAATATGTCATATGAATGCAGAATAATGGAAAGTACACTAGCAGGTACAACCAATATATATAAAGCAATAATGATATGACAACAGTATGCAATAATCATGCGATAGGGATACGAGAATGTAAATGTGCAACAATCATGAAAGGTACACTAACAGGTACTACTAGTACATGAAGCAGTGCACAAACAGATAAGGTGAGGTATGGAGTGAAGTATGTCATTTCCACGGAATCCTGACATCGTGGTAGAATCACAATCCAGCAAGACAATTTAAATCCCAATTCCTCAAATCAGCCCCCAAATTGGCTCTCATATTATCTAAGTATCACATCTTCTCAATTGCATAATATCAAGTATATCTCATATATCCTGAATGTACAACCTCAAGTATATCTCACATATATCGAATGTACAATCATCAAGTACATCTCATATATATTGAATGTACAAAATCAAGTGGATCTCACATATCTCGTATCTCACATATCTCGTATGTACAATATCAAGTATATCTCACATATCTCGAATGTACAACAGCAAGTAGATCTCATATATCTCGAATGTACAATATCAAGTAGATCTCACATATCTATCCAGTATCCAATCTCAAATGAATCTCTTATATCCCAAGTCAAATCTTCAGCAAAATTCTAACATCCTAAATATAATGGCGTAAATAAATATGATGAGGTCAATACACATATATTAGCGTCCCATTCCACTAATATTGGTGTAAGGGTATATATAACAGCGGATAAATCCCCTGTTATATATACAAAGAGTAATTAGAAATATCATGAAACTAATGTGCCAAGTATCGACACAGAAATACTGATCTATCATATGTCGTCTCCCAGACTAACATCCTGATAGGTACGTATCATACGCTATCCCGAAAGCTCGAGTGCCTAGCTCTGACCTTCGCCTCTCGACGTGTCCATACGTACATGACTCCCGTCGGTATCCACATGATAGCCACTGAGTCATTGGTCCTGTCACCGGAAAGTATGGTTCCCCTAAGCCTCATCGCCTGACACCACGACATCGTTCTTTCTTCGGGGTACCTCCGGGCCCCACCATGTACCCGTACACGGATCCCTCCTTTCCTCGCGTAGGGTATACACATCGTAAACGACAAATCTCATGGTGGCTGCTAAAATATCATATCAAGGAAACCGGGTTTTTCAAATAATGTATAATTTCATGAACTCCCGCGGTTCCCAAATCCAGAAAATATCATGAAAAATCCATATAACAATGCGAAAATCCATGAATATAATATGTGCGCCATATCTGAAATGCAAGCATATAAAGGAAAAACCGCTAATTAACTGCATCAAGTTAATACAAATTTCATGCGGTTTCTATTTATCCACTTCTAAATAACATCAAGTGAAGGTAAACATGTAGCTAAAACCAGATGTATGTGAAATCAATAAGGTATAGCAAGATAATGTGTCTACCTATAAGCAATGATATAGTATACCCCCTGGGTATAAGAATAGTATGTGCAAGGTATACCTGTAGCTATGTCAGGGAATGTGTATGTACCTATCACTAATGGTACAATACTCTATAGGAATACAGGTACGCTAAATGCCATATATGATAAGCAGTATGAATCAATGTCACAATGTCCCCAACCAAGCAATTATAATATCTATAAGTGGTTTGTGTGTGACATGGCAATTATTGACGGTGTGTGTAGCATACAATCAGTGCTCGTGCAACATGAATCGTCAATAATATGTGCAGTGTCCTACTACTACTGGTCTAGGCACAACTACATCTAAGTAATAGGGTAAAGGCGCAATTCTAACAATAACGTAGAATATGCGACAAGTAATAAAATCTCTAGCCCTGACGCATAACGCCATGCGGGCGATTCCCCTGTAGATGTTAAATCTACTCACCAACGCTCCTAGCTAAGTGAAGCCTACCACCTGTTTTCCCTTGTCGTAGCGTCCGAAGTCCCCGCTTGCGAACCTAAAATTTCACAAACACAACACATAAGCAAATATCCTACATCGACGAAAAGACATCGAAACGCAAGAATGACGCCCTGAAAATTACACTGCGCGCTTAGCGCATCTATCGCGCACGACATCGGCCAAAAACCCTAATTGGGGTCGCTAAACTATAAAACACCAAGTCTGGACCCCGATCATCCCGATCGCGCAACACAACACAAAAATTACGAGGAATACAATAGATATAACCTCGCAACGACCAATCGAACCCACGTCGGAAAAACCCCGAAATCTAGTAAGCAATCTATCGCAATATTTCGCACTAGTTTCAAGCTAACGCATATCTAGCGATTATAAACACCTTAAAATAGCTTAACTTAGCTATCTAAACTAATCCTATATTTTTAACACTCGCTAATTATGTTTTAGCAAAAACCTAGTAAGCTAATTGCATAATTAAACAAAGTGTTCATTAGCAAAAATTAACATTTCCTACTAGGTTAATCATCTCCAAAACACAAATTAACACTTCAAATGAACACTAAACACTTAACAAAATTTAACCCTAACATGAATTTCTTAAACCAAATATAAATGAATTAATCATAATTTAAAAACTAAACTAAACACATAATTAGCTAACTAAATTAGCTAGATTTAAGATTAAAACAACTAATTATGGATTAAGGTAAGAAATTATACCTCCCCAAGAACACCAAAATGAAACTTAATCCCTCATCATAGCATCAAAAAAACCCATGCTATGTTGATGATCCAAGAAGGATTTGTGAAGAAAGATGAAGCTTTTGGATTATATATGAATTTGTATGAATTAATTTGGATTTTTCATGAATTTTTCAAGCAAAATGGGATGAAAATGGAGTTGGGAAAAATGAGGGCAGCAAGGAATGAGGGAGGGCCGGCCAAAGCAAGAGGTGGAGGGGTTTTTGTGAATAAAAATGAAGAAAGATCTAGAAAAATTCAATTAATGCACATTAAATGCAAAATGCCACCTGATTGTTAGTTATTCTGCGTGTTCAAGTTTTAGTTAAATACCGCAATCAAGACGGTTTCGCTTGTAGCTAGCCGGTTGAGTACGGGTCGTCCGCAGGGAGATGGGAGTCTTTTTCTATGTGTTTTAACGAGTTAAGTCCAGTTTTTCAGATTTTGTTGTGATTAACTAAGTGTTAAAATGATATGTAAAGAGAGCTTGTTAGGGTTAAGATTAGGTTAGTTTGAGTTAGGAGTCTCCCACATCTTTCGTTGCCCCTCTTAATATCGGTGTTACGGTAATCGGCAACAACGGGGATTAGCACGACTAGGAAGGAACTTGCGAGTATAAGCTAGGCTTTCCAACGCATAAGTTCTTCCTTTTGGTGCTTGTCCGTCCGTTCTTGGCTCTTAGCCATAACCTCCGGTTAATTCAACCACAAACGGTCTCACTACGGAATCACCGCTATTATGTAGGATAGGGTGCCGTAAGGAGCGGATTGTGGTTCAATTAACGGGAGTCGAATTAAGCTGTTGGGCAAGGAAAGAGTGAGAGAGATTTCCTTCTCTCAAACTTCCCTTATCCTACCCTAACAAGTATGAAACTACTCACACATCATGATACGGAAAAATAAAACAAAACAAAAGAGGAAGATAGAAAGAAAGAGATTAGAAGATAACAACTAGCTATTTGCGACCTCACCTTGGCAAGGATCAAGCGTAAGCATCATGGTTGTGTTAAGGATAAAGAAAAAGAGAGAAGAAAGAAACAAAAAGAAATAACAACAACTAGTTAGCAAATGAAAATTACAACAATTAACAAGAGAATAAGACAAGCAAAATAATAAACGGTTCTTCTTTATTCATCATTCTTCACTCACAAGCTCACTACAAGTTTTAATGGAGAAGAGATGAGAAGAGGAAGAAGAACATGTATTCTAAAACCTAGAGAAAAAATACAAGATTATGGACCCTTTCCTTCACAAGGTTCTGGGGTATTTATAGGCTGGAAAATGAAAACCTAGGGCAACATTCAGAACCAAAATGAAAATACCAAAAAGCCCCTGAAAAATCTTCTGCTGACGAGTCTAAACGGCCGCGGAACCGCGGCCTAGACCCTCCTTTGGCCGCTGTTCCGCGGTTGAATGGAGGAGTTGGGCCTAGGGCTTTTTGGTGGTACCCTGGTTTGATGTACCCTTCAATATGGTATATGTGTTTTCTCATAATTTCTTCACGAATTTTCCAGAATTTCTGTTGAGGGAAAGGTTGACTTTTTGTCAAGATTTTCTTGAGCTCCGCGTAGATTTCTTGGAACTTGTGTTGCCATTGAGCCTTGTGCATGAAGGTGACAATTGATTTGCCATTTTGTCTCCTAACTGGTGTGTGGCAACAGACGGATAAAGAGCGGAGACCCGTGTTTTATCTGTGGTTGGCAGGAACCCGGATTTTGTCGTGTTTTTCCATGGATTTCACCGTTTAGAGCCGAGAACCTGTATCCTGCAATTGACTAGCAAATACGGCTCAAGAGTATCTATCGATATGCAATGTGATAAAAATTGGGCGGTATGAAAATGCAAAAATCTGATATGAACAAATACCCCCAAACTTATCATTTGCTCGTCCCGAGCAAAACCAATTTATTCACAAAAAATTTCCTAACCTCACTTTCGCAGGGAACGCGATTGCACTGAGCATGTGCAACAAGCCGTTAAACCTCTAGGTGTCCCTAGTAGGAGGAGTGTTGTCTCCTGAGGGTTTTCAGCGGATACTACCCACAAAATCCGGTCAAGTTGGTTTTGTAAAATAACTAAGATTCAAACCCTAAAGTTCTGTTTCAGAAAATAACAATTCTATAATCCTAAGTCTAGACTATCGAACCTTTATTTTTCACACCTCGCTTCTTATTTAACTACAGATTTTATATGTCTTTACGTGCAGTGCAAATAGTGTCGTTAAGTTCCAGAAGGATCGATTAAAGTCATCATGTCGCACAATGAAGCCCAGATGACAATTTTAAAAGGATCACATAAGTTTTATAAAGAGTTAAGCATTTTTCAAGTTTCGTTTTCCAGTAAGGTTTCAACTTCAGAATTTCTATCTTCCTTAACAGGAAACTAAGTCGTATTTTTCACTCCACCTTTTTCTTGTTTTCATTTCATACACACCTCTGTGAACGTGCAATAGTCTTTATCATAGAATAAAATCTTCATATCTCCGTTAAATTTTTTTTATAAAAGCCTGTCTTTTATCAAGATTATTCTCACACAAAGAACCGTTAGGAATTTTAACTCGGAGAGAATACTTGCTTGACTTTGTTTTAATCTGGACTTTCTAGGCTTCTTAGCGAGCTTTGGGCCAATGCACCCAAACCAGTTGATTTTAGGGCATTAGGTGTAGAAACACCCCAGCGGACTTAATTACTCAAGTTACCTAGGTCCAAAAACAAAAGACAGTTTGGCGTGAAAATCAGATGATTTAATACGAACGGAGATATAACTGGCAGTTCAATTATTTTTTTGGATAAAAGACGTGTTTAGTGGGTTCGGTGTGTAATCATTCCAATCAAGTTTCAGATGGGTTATTTTTCAGACTTAGTTCCAATTACGGCATCAATAACATTCCTTCATATTCGCTTTACTTCATAAACTATTCTTGACATTACTTATTTCAGAACAAACCTATTTGATCCTCAGAAAATCATTTATCTGTTTAAAAGTTTTTAAACATAAAAGACTTGTCATCTAATTCCCAAAAACTTATGACACGTGTAGTGTGATGTAAAGACGTATATCAGCTATAGTTAACTTCAAAGGAGAGTTATCTTTCAGGTTTTCAAAATCTAAACATAAGATTTAGTTATTCCTATTTTTTCAAACAAAACCGTCGAAATGTTGAATCAGAGTTCTTCCACAAGCTAACTTGACAGAAAAGTTTTTATATTTTTTAGAAAATTTTTCAGATTTTTATGGATTTTATGGATTTTAATATGCAGATGCAAAATATACATATGAATGCGAAGGTAAGAAATGCGTACCGAGCGTACCCCCAAACATAAACTGGACAGTGTCCTCACTGTCATTGCATGAAGAGATCATTTGAAGGGTCAAAATTGTCGGTTAGCGAGACATTTTTTTTTTGTTTTTAAAGAAAAAGAAAAAGAAACAGAATATACACAAATATATACAAAATGGTTTATACATACCCCCAAACTTATTTGGAACAGTGTCCACTGTTCTTGGCTGGATAACCGAAATTTGGAGGTAAGCAGAGGAAGATCATTCAGGGTAAACCGGCTCCTGTAAGAACAGGAGCTCCTATGTTGGTTCGGCGCTAAGGTACGGTTTGCATCGGTGTCCGTTTACTTTGAAAAATGAACCGTCCTTTGGATTCTCCAAATCCACAGCGCCCTGCGGATACACATTCCGCACAAAATACGGCCCTTTCCAGCGAGATCTGAGCTTTCCTGGATGGAAGTGAAGTTGGGTGTCGTAAAGCAGTACCTGCTGACCAGGTACGAAGGTTTTGCGCAAAAGGTGTTTATCGTGAAACACCTTCGTTCGATTCTTAACGACAACCGCGTTATCGTAAGCCTCATCCCTAAGCTCGCTCAGTTCGTTCAGTTGCAGCTTCCGATGGCTGCCCGCATCCTCGAGAGACAGATTCAGCTCCTTTATCGCCCAAAATGCGCGATGCTCTATTTCGACAGGTAGGTGGCAGGCTTTTCCGTACACAAGCCGATAGGGAGACATGCCAAGGTCGGTCTTATAAGCGGTTCGAAAGGCCCAAAGGGCATCAGTGAGTTTCAGCGACCAATCCTTACGGTTCTTGGAAACCGTCTTCTCCAGTATCTGCTTGATTTGCTGATTTGAGACTTCGGCTTGACCACAGGTTTGGGGGTGATAGGGCGTGGATAGCTTATGATTAATGGAATACTTCCGCATCAAGGCTTCGAAAGTCTTATTGCAGAAATGACTTCCATTGTCGCTAATGATCGCTCGGGGGTGCCCAAACCGGGAGAAAATGTTTTCTTTAAGGAACCTAACGACAACCTTGTTGTCGTTAGTTCGGCTGGGCATAGCCTCGACCCATTTAGAGACGTAATCAACAACGAGAAGGATGTACAAGTTCCCAAAAGAGCTGGAAAACGGCCCCATGAAATCTATCCCCCAAACATCGAAAATCTCCACAACCAAGATCGGTTGGAGCGGCATCTCGTTCCTCCGGGATATCCGGCCCAAGTGTTGGCACCGGGAGCAAGTCTTGCAATAGTCATGAGCGTCTTTGAAAAGTTGTGGCCAATAGAAACCACATTGCAAGATCTTCTCTGCTGTCTTTCTGGGGCCAAAATGCCCGCTACACGCTTGATCGTGGCAAAATGACAGCACACTCTTGAATTCCTCGTCAGGGACACACCGACGAATAATCTGGTCGGGACAGTACTTGAACAAATAGGGTTCGTCCCAGTAAAAGTGTTTTACTTGGGATAAGAAGCGAAGTCTGTCCTGACTTGACCATTCAGTCGGTAGTAATCCTGTGGCCAAATAGTTCACAATATCTGCGAACCAGGGTTCGCACGATACTGTCAAGAGCTGTTCATCCGGGAAAACGTCGTTGATCGGAATTGGAAGCGAAGGCGAAGAAGGAAGTCATGAGAGATGGTCGGCAACCACGTTTTCACATCCTCGTTTGTCCTTAATGACAAGGTCAAACTCTTGAAGCAAGAGGATCCAACGGATTAACCGAGATTTTGCATCTTTCTTCGCAAAAAGATGGCGCAGAGCAGAATGGTCTGTGTAGACAATGACTGGAGAGCTGATGAGGTAGGGCCTGAACTTTTCTAAAGCAAATACAACAGCCAAGAATTCCTTCTCAGTTGTTGTATAATTGAGTTGGGCGTCGTTCAGGGTTCGGCTCGCATAATAGATTACGTGCGGCATCTTGTTGATGTGTTGTCCAAGGACAGCACAAATGGCAGAGTCGGATGCATCGCACATAATCTCAAATGGGTGCGTCCAGTCAGGTGAAGAAAGAACGGGAGCAGAAGTGAGTGAGCGTTTCAATGACTCGAATGCAGTCACACAGCTCGAGTTGAAGTCGAATGGCGTGTCCTTGGCCAGCAAAAGAGTCAAGGGCCTAGCAATCTTGCTAAAGTCCTTGATGAACCGTCTATAGAAACCGGCATGGCCAAGGAAGGCTCGGATATCTCTGACACATCGGGGAGGAGGCAGATTGGAAATGACCTCAATCTTTGCTTTGTCAACCTCTATGCCATTTTGCGAGATGATATGTCCTAAGACAATACCTTCGCGCACCATGAAGTGGCATTTCTCCCAGTTCAAAGTGAGATTCTTGTCCTTACATCGGGTAAGGACAGCGTCAAGATGCAGCAAACACTCGTTGAAGGAATTGCCGAAGATGGAGAAGTCATCCATGAAAATCTCCAGAAATTTTTCCACCATGTCTGAGAAAATTCCCATCATACACCGCTGAAAGGTAGCGGGCGCATTGCATAACCCAAAGGGCATGCGACGATATGCAAACGTGCCGAAAGGACAAGTGAATGTGGTCTTGTCCTGGTCTTTTTCGGCGATGGGAATCTGATTATAGCCGGAGTAGCCATCAAGAAAGCAGTAGTACTCGTGTCCGGCCAATTGTTCAAGCATCTGGTCAATGAAAGGTAGCGGAAAGTGGTCTTTCCGCGTTGCGGCGTTGAGTTTTCTGTAATCAATGCATACTCGCCACCCAGTTTGGGTGCGAATAGGGATTAACTCGTTCGCCTCGTTGGTTATAACCGTGATGCCCGACTTCTTGGGGACAACGTGGATGGGGCTAACCCACTGGCTATCAGAGATAGGGTAAATGATACCACTATCAAGACATTTTACGATCTCCTTCTTCACAGCCTCTTTCATGACTGGATTGAGACGTCTTTGTGGATCCCGGGCTGGTTTGGCATCATCCATCAGATGAATGTGATGCTCAACGATCAGGGGACTAATCCCCTTGATGTCCGCCATGGACCAGCCAAAAGCTTGCCTGTTGCTGTGCAAGACCGCGAGAAGGGCTTTCTCTTGCTCGGGAGCTAGAGAAGCCGAGATGATGATAGGGAGGGTCTCGTTTTCACCTAAGTAAGCGTACTTAAGGTGAGACGGCAAAGGCTTGAGTTCGAGCGTTGGAGGTGAAACGATGGAAGGCAAGATTGGTGCAAAGGTCTCGAACTCAAAGGACTCCAGTAAAGGTTCAAAACGAGTGTAAGCGACCGAGTCGGATGGTTCAGGTAACTCATCCGGAAATTCGAAAGATTCAAACTCGGGTTGTGCGCGGCTAAGATCGTTTGAAAACGTGAAACACTCGTAGTCGTTGTCGGGCGCAGAAACAGCAGCAGGTTCGAAGAGAAACGCACTAGTGGCGTCAAGATTATCGTGTTCAAACAGAAACTCCTCGAATTCACACTCTTCTGGGGTGATCTCCTGGATCGAGCAGACGTCCAGTATATGAGCATTAGGTTCGGCGGGCTGATTCCCCAATCTAAAAATGTTGAGTTCAATCGTCATGTTTCCAAAAGAGAGGTTCATCGAACCATTGCAACAATTGATCACAGCATTTGAGGTTGCAAGGAATGGGCGACCGAGTATCACCGGAATTTGACTCCGGGGGTTAGCTACAGGCTGTGTGTCTAATACAATGAAGTCAACGGGGAATATGAAGTCCCCGACTTTGATTAACACATCCTCTAGCTCACCCCTAGGATGGGTGATCGATCGGTCGGCCATTTGGAGAGTGCAGTGTGTGGGTTTCAGCTCTCCGACGCCTAATTGCTCGTATACTGAATACGGAAGCAGGTTAACACTAGCACCAAGATCTAATAGTGCGCGGTTGATGTTCTTATCCCCAATAGTAATTGAAATCGTAGGACAGCCAGGGTCCTTCCGTTTTTGTGGTAAAGATTGGGTAAGGGCATCACTCACAGCACTAGCCAAGAAAACTTTCTTGGGTACCTGAGACTTCCTCTTTTTCGTGCACAAGTCCTTTAAGATTTTCGCGTAGGACGGGACTTGTTGGACAGCATCTAAAAGAGGAATGTTAATGTTAACCTGCTTAAATAACTCCAGAATCTTCTCCATTTGAGGATTTTGTTTATTAGACCTCAACCGGTTTGGAAATGGAACATTTTGAAAATTGGTTGAGTCTAATGCTGGAGGAGGAGATTGTGGAGTTGGAACGGATCCCAGAACAGGTGTTTTCGTGGAGTGAGAAGTGGGTCCGTTCAGAGCAGAAGAAGAGGAAGGAGAGCCTTGTGAAGAATGGAGAATAGGCTCAGAAGACGAAGAAGAAGAAGAAGAAGAAGAAGAAGAAGAAGAAGCGGCCGGGGTGTCATCGTTGATCCGTTTGCCAATGTTGTTTTGCAGCATCCTTTCCGATCTCAATGTGGTCACGGCACTCACATTATGGTTCTGTTGTTCAAGAGCAACATGTGCATTATGTGGGTGACCGGGATTTGGGAGTGGCTGGGACGGGAGCTTCCCCTTCTCTCGCTCGCTTAAGGCCGCGTTCAGCTGTGCAATCTGGGCCTCGACGGTCTTGATGCTTTGCCCGTGTGCGGCAGTGTGTTGCACTAAGGACTGAATGGAAGACTGGATGTTTGCGGTGGATTGTGTCGATTGTTTAACGAACGCCTCCAGACTTCGTTCGAGCGAGGAAACCTTATCGTTGTTTGACGGAACAAAGTTGTTTGGTGGAAAAGAATTGTTGGGTGCAAAGTTGTTCGTCTGATTTTGGAAAGGTTTGGGTTGGAAGGGCTGCTGAAACTGAGTTTGTTGTTGCGCTTGTTGTTGCGGTGGAGGGGCCCTTTGGAAATTGTTGCCCTGGAATTGATTCTGATTCTGATTCCAGGCGAAATTGGGGTGGTTCCTCCAACCGGGATTGTAGGTGGAAGAGTATGGATCATTCCTTGGTCTTTGCTGGAATGCAGCATTAACCTGATCCTGTCCTTGCGATGGTGGATTGTAAGGACACTCTTCGGTCAAGTGAGAAGGATCGGAACAATAAGCGCAAATGGTACGAAGGGGGAGAACAGGGGCAGGAGAAGAAAATTTGCTCTCTATCGCTTCAAGCTTTCTTGTTATTGCAGCCATTTCAGCTTTCATCGCAATAGAGACATCAAGTTGGTGAATTCCTACCCTAGACTGACTGGTAGAAGTGGAGGTAGAAGAAGAAGAAGCCGGTCGGTGCTCTCCCATTGTAGCGTTTGCTCCGCAAGGTCGTCAAAGAACTGCCACGCTTCCTCGTCAGATTTCGATAGGAAGTGGCCCTGACAGATGGTTTCCAACAACTGCTTCGTTGCTGGGTTCAGGCCCTCGTATAAGGTTTGGCAGAGTTGCCATTTCTCTATACCGTGGTGAGGACACTGAACAAGAAGGTCTTTGTACCGGTCAAAGCACTTCCAGAAGGGTTCAGAAGGAAGCTGAGAGAATTGGTTGATTTCATTTCGAATCCTTGCGGTTTTATGATTCGGATAAAACTTTTTGAGAAACGCTTTAACAAACTCGTCCCAGCTGGTTATGGAGTGGGAAGCGGTGCTATACAGCCATTTTTCAGCAAGATCGCATAAAGTGAACGGAATGACCCGTAGACGTATAGCATCGTCCGACAGCTGGGTGGTTTTCATCATGGCACAGACGTTTTGAAATTTATTGATGAAGATATAGGCATCTTCAGATTCAAGCCCATGAAAACGTGGAAGCATGTTGATGAAGTGGGGCTTAATTTCAAAGTTGTCCCCATTGGCCGGAGGAAGAGAAAGGCAGGTGGGAAGTGCAGAACGGGTGGGATAGAAACGATCCTGGAGCGCGATTCGCTGCGGCGCTACAATAGGCGGTGGTGGTGGGATATTGGTCTCCGTAAGAGGTGGAGCCAATCCAGGGGTAGTCAAAGAGATGTTCGGATTAAATCCTGACATCGCGGAAGAAGAGGTTGGTGAAGGTGAAGGTGAAGATGTATGAACAGAATTCCGGTCAACGTCGGAGTTGGCCGGCAAAGGAAGGGGTGAAAGAGGAGTGGACGGAGTATCGACTTCGGAGTCGATCGCGTAGTCGGTAGCGACTAACGTAACGCGGACTAGACGGGCGCTAGTGTCCCGAGTCCAAGCGGACATACACTAAACGAGTTTAGTATAGTCAAAGCGGAGAAGGTCAATGGAGAAAGGCGATGGGTGGTGGGTGAAAAATGGATTTGGCGACAAAGGGCAAGTTTTTATAAAAGTTTTTGGTTTTTTCCCTTTTTTTTGTTTTTTTTTCTCTTTTAGAAAGATTTTTACAGAAATATGTACGGATACACGGCTTAAGTAATCACAAACAAGATATGCGCAATCACACCTAGATCTAGGGTCACCTAGGTCTGCTAGACCTGCTCCAGAACTTGATTGTCGAAGTTAAACAGTGTCGAGAAACGGGCTTAAGATACACTGATCACGAGGCCAGGTAAGTGCAGAGATAAGGGGAGGTTTTCCAACGCTTTCGCGAAGTTCCTTAATTAAATAACCCTTTCTCTTTTGGCGGTTGCGCCGTTAACACTTTCCTAGACACCCCGTAAACAATATACCGTTAAGTGAGGTTCTAAACACGGTTTATCTTCTCCTAATGAGCGCGAAGTCCTTAGGGCTGAAGTCTAGTATTTTTTAAT
This sequence comes from Agapanthus africanus, assembly GCA_030015575.1. Classification (NCBI taxonomy): domain Eukaryota; kingdom Viridiplantae; phylum Streptophyta; class Magnoliopsida; order Asparagales; family Amaryllidaceae; genus Agapanthus; species Agapanthus africanus. Next base: position 384,662,919 of record CM057345.1, on the reverse strand, counting down.
TTACAATGGACAATGCATATGCTTTTGTGATTTTTGGGGTCCTGGGAAGGGTGATGAAATCCCCACCCAATCTGAATTGGTTTCAAGCCCCTTAAGTCCGTATTAAAGAATGGAAAGCGATAACAAATCAACTGCAAACAATTTTTATTTTTAGCGCGGCGCAAAGAATCCTGCACAAGAACAGTTTATTGGAAGGGGGAGAAGAGTTTGCGCAAAGAATGCTGCAGAAAACACAGTTTATTGGAGTCCAGAGGAGTGGGGAGAAGAAGAGAGACTTACCAAGAGATTTTGGGAGCCTGAAGCCACCAAACGGCCGCGGATCCGCGGCCTAAGCTTGCTTATGCCGCGGTTCCGCGGCAAAATGATGGGCTTGGGCCTTCATTTTTCTGGGTTATGCTCTGTTGGGTGTCCTCTGCTTGTCTGGATGTGCTGAATTTTGAATTGCTTACTGTATCTGCTCCAGATTTTTACAGTAGACCGTTTGCTTCGTTTTGATCCGTCGCGGTGTAGCCACGAAATGTGGGTCTATCTTCCCACGTCTTTGGCACTGAACTTGAACTCCGTATTATCTGACGTCTTTGGCGCTGATCTTGAACTTCGTATTTTCCTGCACACTTGCACAAAAGCTAATCAAAAATAACAAGATGATTTTTTACAAAGTATATTTTTTTGTTTTGTTTTTCGGTTATATTCACAAGTTAACCCGAAATTACATAAGGAAATAAACTACCGTCTCCCCGGCAACGGCGCCATTTGATTGTTAGTTATTCTGCGTGTTCAAGTTTTAGTTAAATACCGCAATCAAGACGGTTTCGCTTGTAGCTAGCCGGTTGAGTACGGGTCGTCCGCAGGGAGATGGGAGTCTTTTTCTATGTGTTTTAACGAGTTAAGTCCAGTTTTTCAGATTTTGTTGTGATTAACTAAGTGTTAAAATGATATGTAAAGAGAGCTTGTTAGGGTTAAGATTAGGTTAGTTTGAGTTAGGAGTCTCCCACATCTTTCGTTGCCCCTCTTAATATCGGTGTTACGGTAATCGGCAACAACGGGGATTAGCACGACTAGGAAGGAACTTGCGAGTATAAGCTAGGCTTTCCAACGCATAAGTTCTTCCTTTTGGTGCTTGTCCGTCCGTTCTTGGCTCTTAGCCATAACCTCCGGTAAATTCAACCACAAACGGTCTCACTACGAAATCACCGCTATCATGTAGGATAGGGTGCCGTAAGGAGCGGATTGTGGTTCAATTAACGGGAGTCGAATTAAGCTGTTGGGCAAGGAAAGAGTGAGAGAGATTTCCTTCTCTCAAACTTCCCTTATCCTACCCTAACAAGTATGAAACTACTCACACATCATGATACGGAAAAATAAAACAAAACAAAAGAGGAAGATAGAAAGAAAGAGATTAGAAGATAACAACTAGCTATTTGCGACCTCACCTTGGGAAGGATCAAGCGTAAGCATCATGGTTGTGTTAAGGATAAAGAAATAGAGAGAAGAAAGAAACAACAAGAAATAACAACAACTAGTTAACAAATGAAAATTACAACAATTAACAAGAGAATAAGACAAGCAAAATAATAAACGGTTCTTCTTTATTCATCATTCTTCACTCACAAGCTCACTACAAGTTTTAATGGAGAAGAGATGAGAAGAGGAAGAAGAACATGTATTCTAAAACCTAGAGAAAAAATACAAGATTATGGACCCTTTCCTTCACAAGGTTCTGGGGTATTTATAGGCTGGAAAATGAAAACCTAGGGCAACATTCAGAACCAAAATGAAAATACCAAAAAGCCCCTGAAAAATCTTCTGCTGACGAGTCTAAACGGCCGCGGAACCGCGGCCTAGACCCTCCTTTGGCCGCGGTTCCGCGGTTGAATGGAGGAGTTGGGCCTAGGGCTTTTTGGTGGTACCCTGGTTTGATGTACCCTTCAATATGGTATATGTGTTTTCTCATAATTTCTTCACGAATTTTCCAGAATTTCTGTTGAGGGAAAGGTGGACTTTTTGTCAAGATTTTCTTGAGCTCCGCGTAGATTTCTTGGAACTTGTGTTGCCATTGAGCCTTGTGCATGAAGGTGACAATCGATTTGCCATTTTGTCTCCTAACTGGTGTGTGGCAACAGACGGATAAAGAGCGGAGACCCGTGTTTTATCTGTGGTTGGCAGGAACCCGGATTTTGTCGTGTTTTTCCATGGATTTCACCGTTTAGAGCCGAGAACCTGTATCCTGCAATTGACTAGCAAACACGGCTCAAGAGTATTTATCGATATGCAATGTGATAAAAATTGGGCGGTATGAAAATGCAAAAATCTGATATGAACACCACCTTTCTTTCATATTCTTTTCTTTTTTAAAACAAAACCTTTTTGCACTCAAAAATATCTAGATATTTAGAAAAGAAGCTTCCAAAATAATTGTAGTGATGATTTCAAAAAAATTTCATTTAGAAGAAATTTCCCGATTTACGTGCACCAAAAACCGCTTAAAATAATATTTTATTTGGGAAAAATTCTATCTGAACCAAAACCTCCGAAATACTCCTAAAGTTCGCGCACAAGCTTTATTTTAGCTAAACTAGGTGCCGGCAAGCTTATACGGACGTCTGATCGAAATCGGGTTAAACGGGAAAAACCGACAATTTTGCCCTAAAACGGGAAAATTCGCAAAACGATTTCTGAAACGTTACAGGTTCTCAAGTTAATTTCAGGAAAATCAAATAGAAAAAAAAGTAGTGGGGAGCTGAAGGGATGCACGGGCAAAGAATGGAGGATTTTGGGGAAAATCCAATGGCCGGTGGCGGGGATCTGGAGGTCCAAAAAGAGGCAATTACCACGGGGTTCGTGCAGTGCATTCATCTGAGTATTTATGTTGTTAGTGTATATACCATAGGGGCCATTATTGTATCATACTAGTTTGTATATTACTTAATGGAAGCTTGGGATATTCACATGTGTATAACAGTCTTGCTAAACATGGTAGTATGCTACTTGGTTTTTCTATCTTAATATGTGAGTATACGTATTGATAGAGCTCTTAGGATCTTGCTTGACTACCAGCATTGTGATGGCAGTCCCACTAGTGGGGGCTGGGTAGTCTACAGGCACATCCTTATTCAGGTCCCTAGTCGTAGGATTATCGAGACAGGGCATCGATACTCCGGAGTAGACTAGTGTGTACGCTTCTCATCCCAGTTGGGGAGATGGTCTGTCCCACAGCCGTCAGTACGTCGTACTGGAGATAGTATACAGGTGCTCGTTGGGTTACGGGTACACCGGACAGGACTCGCAGGGAAATGTTGGTTGGTTTTATACCAGTCGTCAGTTAACAGTTCCCAGGTGACATGAGTATAGCATAGTCCGCAGACTTGACACTGCTATTTCGCCTCGAGTGTGTCCCACTGTTCTTAGATTGCTACCCTACCACGACTCAAAGGAGTCGTGCAAACAGGTAGTAGTTGGGTGCAGTCCCGAGCACTTGGAGGCAGTGGCGGTTAGAGAGGATTCATCTCTCCCGGTATTGGGAGTTGATATCGCGCTGTGTCAGAGAGCCATTACGCAAAGTCCCTGGCCAGGGCAAGCGAGATTTGCTGGTAGGTTCCAGTAGTTTCTCAGGGTGTAATGGGCTTCACTCCGACACGACTTATACCGCTATTAAGGGACTGACGCTTGCCGCCCCCTAGGCCCGATATGCGATAGTCTTAGACGAACAGACCGGACTGTACAGAGATTGTCAAATCAGACTCAGTAGGAGTTCGGATGGGTTTCCTCATCGGCCTTCTTATCGACATCTACCTGGGTACCGTTACGTACGGCTAGTGCCGCTTACGGTCTGTGGTTAAACCCACTGCCAGCGTAGTAGTCGAGCCATTAGAGTCCCACACAGAGAGTTTCCCTGCTCCAGGCGAAACGATATAGAGGTCGTATGGTTTTACGACAAGGGTTCGGACGCATACGTATGTTTACGCACGTACGACATCCGGACAGTTTTTTACTAGCCGACTTTGGTTTAAGCCAGTTTCTAGTATCTGGTTATTGGATTTATACAGTCTAAAGTTTTTCCGTGTTTTCACGGATAGGAGGGGCGTTCTCGTAATTACGCGAGAATCTTCTAGAAGATGGTGACTTGGGGGTTAAGGTGGCATATGCATTAAATGAGATTAGTGAGTCATATGAGCGATTCATCAATATCATTAATGCATCATAAATGCTTAATGACTCATGGAGATGAATCACCCTCTTGTATTTATGAAGCATGATTATTCATCCTTTATTTTCTTTTATTGGATAAATGATAATGCTTGATATATATTATGATAGATCATTATCTCATCTCATTCTCATGCTCACCTTCTCTCTCCTCAAGCTCTCTCTCTCTTCAAACCCTAATCCTCCCCTCTCATGTGTTGAGATCAAGGATTAGATTAGACTACTTAATCCATAACCCTTTTCTATATCACCTAGGTTACTTAGATTAGCACTTTAAGAAACCTAGTTACCTCTAGTTTGAGGTGAAGCTTGAAGTAAAGCCCTCGGGTGGATCATCTACTACATAGAGAAGGCCGGAGAGGACGTGGAGAATGGAAAGACGAAGGACACGGTTCTTTAGGTATAATCACTTATCATAGTAGTTAACTCTTCTATGGTTTCTTGTTAGTTATTGTTTAAGCAAAGATTCTCGGTTAGTCGATGTTTACGCATAAAACAAGATCGTTTTTCATTATTCCGCCTCCCCGCAAGTCGTGGGGTGTTGCACATCGACTTACAGTGGTATCAGAGCCTCACTAAACAATAATTAACTCATTAGCAAAGTCGTAAGAATTTCGAACGCAAAAAGAACCGGAAACATCGTCGATTTATCACAGTTTCTGTCGAGTTTAAAATAGGCCCTAAAAATTTTTCAGGGACCTGCAGAATTACAAGCAGAGAATATTAGGGCTACTGAAGAAATTTGGACTCATGACTCGGCAAACTCACCGCGGAACCGCGGCGGATCCATGCGATCCGCCGCGGATCCGCGGCCGAGTTGGGGCAGAGTCAGCCCCAATTTCTTCAGTAACTCCTAGGTGTTAACAGTGATGTTTCTGGGATGTTTTATTTTCTGCTAAGATCTCGGGTGCACAGAGAAGTATTGGAGTAGAATCTAAAAGTGTTTGCTCGATCGAAATTTTACGATGTTTGCTAATTTGATTATATCTGTGTTTGTATAATGTGTTCGTAAACCACTCCTAACTGCTAGTATGTCGGTTGGCAGGGGGTTGCACATTTCTGTACTGGTTTTTATTGTTTGTGGTTATGAACTGTATTGGACTGTTGTGATGATTAGCCGGGGTTTTGAGATGGGTTGTTATATTCATTCATTCAATGTAATTGTAATATGTTGTAATATTATTTTGCGGGGCACATCCAGGTTGCGGTTGTACCCACCGTTGTATTATTTCATTTTACTGTTTTTGCTCCTAGGACAGACCCAAGGTGGGGTGCACAAACTACCGGGTACTTTGAAGTGTTTAGTGGCCTACTCACTTTGTTGAGGGAGACCGCTTCACTTCGGGTATTTGGCGGGTAGTTTGCCGTACCCGTAGGGGTCTAGGGTGGGGTAATGGCTATTCATCACAACTGTGTAATCCGTCTTTTGTTGAAGGCTCTAAACAAACGCAGATTGCTTGCAAATCCAATAAAGTTCATACGAGATCTGGAATGCCTATTATTGCGTCTGACGAATGTACAATATCTATATATGATAGTTATTTAGACGTCACATATGTTTTACACCCGCGCTAGCCCAGCCCCCGCTCTGTCGTTAGTTAAGTAACCTAACGGGTGATGACGGGACCCAGTGGCGAATGCGGATGGCATAAGAGGACGTTGTATTTTCGTTGTTTTCTACAATGATAGGTTAATGATGGGACGCATTATTTATAATGCAAAGAAAATAAACCAAAAAGATGAATCGTTGGAACAATTTAAAAGAAACCACTCGATTATTTTAAAACAGATGATATTTTTAAATTGCGGAGCTTTAACCACTCCTTTTTAAAGCTATCAGGTTCCTTCGGTCATATCAAGTTCACTACGTTCACGGTTTTGCCAAAACCATTCGTAGCCCTCCGTCATTTCATTTGAGTATTCAGTAGTATTCAAGCTATGTATTTTGACCTAACGCCAAGGCATAGTGTTTGGTAGCTGCTGGGTATTTATTTGTTGCATAGATAGATGAGTTAGTTTGGGACAGTCGTATTATCATTTTGGCCGAACGTCAAGGATATATACGGATGGGTTCAAATTAACAAGATAATGATGGGTAGAACTTGACATGTGACTTATGACATTTTGACCTAACGCCAAGGCCATAAGAGCATGGGGCAAAAATTTTTATCGCAAATTTCAAGAAACTGAAATTTGCAAATATATGCATACCATTTGGAGTTTGATGAATGTTGGTAGGATTCCTTCAACATTATCATACGATGATATTTGGATCCCGATCCTACTGTGAGTATATGCTACTCATCAGGAGATTCGTCACTTAACGATCAATGCTATAAACCAAGTAGGTGTCTAGAAAGGTGTCAGCGGGGTTACGCCCTCAGAGAAAAGTGGTTATTTAATTAAGGAACTTTACGAAAGCGTTGGTAAACCTCTCTCGAAGTATCGACACTAGCCTGGTTGAACGGTTAAGCAAGTATTGTACGGTGAGAATAGTCCTGGCTAATTCTTCTTTTATGGTTTGGGGAAGGATTCGAGAAACAGTGGGAGCCATCCAGTTTAGATAAACTAAAATCCACTCTAAACTTGCAAGAGCATCATGCTAAAGAGTTTTCTTCTCTCTCTCCTAATTGCAGCGACCCTGAAAATGACTGGACTTTAGTTACTTTTAGAGAAAAATATACTGACAGGGCCAAACTATAAAGATTGGCTGCGGAATGTCAAAATGGCTTTGACCTATGACAAATTGGGGTACGTCCTCACCGCTAAAGCACCTACAATCCCAGGTCCCAAATCCAGTAATGCAGATAAGGAAATCCGCAAAACCTGGGAGTATGATTGCGCGAAGGCCAAGTGCATCGTGCTTGCCTCGATGAACAATGAACATCAGAGGAGGCATGAGGATATGGAACTAGATGCCATATTTCACCATACAAAGGAACTTTATGGAGAGCAATCTCGTATAGCAAGATACGAGACCTCTAAGAACTTGTTTCGAGCGAGGTTGGCCGCCGGATCATCGGTAGGAGAACATGTCCTAAAGATGATAGGCTGTATAGAAGAGCTCGCAGACCTTGGGACGACTATGGATAATGAGCTCTATACAGACCTTATTCTCCAATCCCTTCTTTCCACCTACGCCCAGTTTATTCTGAACTTCAACATTCAAAGAAATGAAGTTGAACTTCCGGAACTCCTTAACATGTTGAGGAGTGCAGAGGGCACCTTGCAGAAGGCAAGGGAAACACCCGCTATGTTTGTTAGCAGTGCATCTTCTTCCGGGTCCAAGGCAAGGGCCAAAGGAAGGAAGAAGAAGGCCGCCACCAAACCTAAAGGAGGTGTTAATAAGGTGGGAGGGAAGGGAAAGAAAAAGATTGCAGTGCCAGTAGTGGCGCAGGATGAGTGCTTCCATTGTCACAGGAAAGGGCACTGGAAGAAGGATTGCAAGGCGTGGAACGCCAAGAACTAAGGACCGAAGCAAGCTGTGGCTTCGACTTCAGGTGTGTTTGTAATTGAGAATTGTTTGTCAATCAACTCTACTTCCTGGGTATTGGATACCGGATCAAGATCTCATATATGCAATTCATTGCAGGCACTGAGAAACCGTAGAGTGCTGAAGGAAGGTGATATGACCCTAAAGATTGCTAACGGAGCTAGCGTGGGAGTTGTGTCCGTTGGGGATTATCACCAGGGATTGACGAGTGGACATATTTTGGTTTTACATAACTGTTTTTGTGTACCTAGTTTAACGTGTAATATCATATCAGTTTCCTTGTTATCAAATAAAGGTTATGATTTCACGTTTGTAAGCGATGTTGTTAACATCCACCTTAATCATGGTTTGATTGGGTCCGGTACACTGAATAACGGTATATATGTCTTAAACCAACTCCAGATTTTCAATGTCCAGAACACACTAAAAAGAAAGTCTCCGGATTTAAATAAAGCTTTCTTATGGCATTGTAGACTAGGTCACATTAATGAGACAAGGTTAACTAAGTTACATAGAGAAGGATATTTGGACTCGTTCGAATATCAAACTTATGCCACTTATGAATCATGTCTCAAAGGAAAGATGACAAAGACTCCATTCACTGGACATGGAGTAAGAGCGAGCGAGCTCTTAGGACTCGTACACAGCGATGTATGCGGTCCAATGTCTACACATGCAAGAGGTGGTTTTTCCTATTTCATTACTTTTATGGATGATTACTCAAGGTACGGATTCATTTATCTGATGAAACATAAATCCGAGACTTTTAAGAAATTCCAAGAGTATAAGAATGAAGTAGAAAACCAAACCGGCAAAAGTATCAAGATACTAAGATCTGATCGAGGTGGTGAATACTTAAGTGCCGAGTTCCTAGGTTACCTAAAAGAGAAAGGAATTCTCTCTCAGCTTACTCCTCCATACACTCCACAGCATAACGGTGTATCGGAGAGACGGAATCGAACCCTATTGGATATGGTACGATCCATGATGAGTAATGCTGAGTTATCGTGATCTTTCTAGGGTTATGCGCTAGAATCAGCGGCATATCTTTTGAACATGGTTCCTACCAAGACTGTGCCTACCACTCCATATCAGATGCGGAGTGGGAAGAAACCCCATCTTCAGTATATAAAGATTTGGGGATGTCCAGCTTTTATTAAAAAGCAGCATGTGGACAAGCTCGAGTCACGATCAGTAAAGTGTAAGTTTGTGGGATATCCAAAGAACTCCAGGGGATATCTATTCTATTACGCAGAGGAACAAAAGGTATTTGTTTCTCGTAATGCCCATTTTCTAGAACATCGGTTTTTAGAAAAGGAAACAAGTGGGAGCGAAATAGAACTGGAAGAAATTCCAGAACCACAAACTGCTACTGAAAGTTTGGTAGAACAAGTAGTTCAAGAAGAACAGGACATTCCCGCACCCCTCCGCAGAAGTAGTAGGCCGTCTCATCCGCCTGAGAGATACTATGGTTTTCTCATAGATGGGGATAGAGAGGATTGCATCATCGTTGATGATGAACCTACTAGCTTCCAGTTGGCCATCCAGAGCGGCGACTCGGTACGATGGCTAGATGCAATGCGGACCGAAATGGAGTCCATGTACACCAACAAAATATGGACTTTGGACTTTGCTCCAGATGGGGTAAAACCCATAGGATGCAAATGGATCTTCAAGAAAAAGATTGGTGTAGATGGACAGGTAGAAACCTATAAGGCTAGACTTGTTGCAAAGGGTTTTCGTCAAAGACCTGGTTTGGACTATGACGAAACTTTTCTCCAGTGGCTATGCTCAAATCCATTCGGGTCCTTCTTGCTATTGCTGCCTTCCATGATTATGAAATCTGGCAGATGGACGTAAAAACGGCTTTTCTGAATGGTAATTTAGAAGAGTGCGTTTATATGGATCAGCCAGAGGGTTTCAATCAGAGTGGGAGCAGCGGTAAAGTATGCAAGTTGCTTAAGTCCATTTATGGACTAAAGCAGGCATCGCGGAGTTGGAACATCTGTTTTGATGAGACAGTGAAAGAATATGACTTTATCAAAAATCCAGATGAACCATGTATATATAGTAAAGTTGTAGCCAGAAGTGTCATATTTCTCGTCTTGTACGTGGATGACATTCTATTGATAGGAAATGACATTCCTATGCTTCAATCTGTCAAAGGATTCTTGTCACACGGGTTCTCCATGAAAGACCTGGGTGATACTTCTTACATTCTGGGGATCCGGATCTATCGTGATAGATCCAAGAGGATGTTGGGACTTTCGCAGTCCATGTATATCGACACTGTACTGAAAAGATTCAGTATGGATGATTCTAAACGCGGTAATCTACCGGCTTGTCACGGAATCACCCAATCCAAAGAGATGTCTCCCAAGACTGATTTGGAAAGGGAACGCATGTCTATTATGCCTTACGCTTCTGCGGTAGACTCTATAATGTATGCGATGTTGTGCACCAGACCAGATGTAGCTTACGAACTGAGCGTGGTAAGCCGGTATCAGTCAGACCCAGGGGAGAAGCACCGGATAGCAGTAAAGAACATTCTCAAGTACCTGAGGAGGACTAAGGAGATGTTCTTGTTTTACAGCGGAAAAGACCTCAGGATGGAGGCCTATGCTGATTCCGGCTTCCAGAGTGATAAGGACGATTCCAAGTCCAAGTCAGGTTATATCTTTACCCTCAATGGAGGGGCGGTGTGCTGGAAGAGCTCCAAGCAGGACACCGTTGCTGACTCGACGATGGAAGCGGAGTATATAGCTGCTTGCGATGCCGCAAAAGAAGCGGTCTGGATGAAGAAGTTCCTAACAGAACTTCAGGTGGTTCCTACCATTGTTGATCCAATACCTCTGTATTGCGACAACAATGGAGCTATAGCTTTAGCGACGGAACCAAGGTCCCATCAGAAGTCCAGACACATCTTAAAGAGGTATCACCTGATCAGGGAAATCATTGATCGTCAGGAGATCGAGGTTCGGAGAGTTGCTACTGAAGAGAACATTGTTGATCCATTCACGAAGGCCCTACCTCAGATTCAGTTTGAGAGGCTACTCGAGATCATCGGTCTTCGATACGCCAGTACATGGCCCTAGTGCAAGTGGGAGATTGTTAGTGTATATGCCCTAGGGGCCATTATTGTATCATACTAGTTTGTATATTACTTAATGGAAGCTTGGGATATTCACATGTATATAACAGTCTTGCTAAACATGGTAGTATGCTACTTGGTTTTTCTATCTTAATATGTGAGTATACGTATTGATAGAGCTCTTAGGATCTTGCTTGACTGCCAGCGTTGTGATGGCTGTCACACTAGTGGGGGCTGGGTAGTCTACAGGCACATCCTTATTCAGGTCCCTAGTCGTAGGATTATCGAGACAGGGCATCGATACTCCGGAGTAGACTAGTGTGTACGCTTCTCATCCCAGTTGGGGAGATGGTCTGTCCCACAGCCGTCAGTACGTCGTACTGGAGATAGTATACAGGTGCTCGTTGGGTTATGGGTACACCGGATAGGACTCGCAGGGAACTGTTGGTTGGTTTTAAAACCAGTCGTCAGTTAACAGTTCCCAGGTGACATGAGTATAGCATAGTCCGCAGACTTGACACTGCTACTTCGCCTCGAGTGTGTCCCATTGTTCTTAGATTGCTACCCTACCACGGTTCAAAGGAGTCGTGCAAACAGGTAGCAGTTGGGTGCAGTCCCGAGCACTTGGAGGCAGTGGCGGTTAGACAGGATTCGTCTCTCCCGGTATTGGGAGTTGATATCGCGCCGTGTCAGAGAGCCATTACGCAAAGTCCCTGGCCAGGGCAAGCGCGATTTGCTGGTAGGTTCCAGTAGTTTCCCAGGGTGTAATGGGCTTCGCTCCGACACAACTTATACCACTATTAGGGGACTAACGCTTGCCGCCCCCTAGGCCCAATATGCAATAGCCTTAGACGAACAGACCGAACTATGCGGAGATTGTCAAATCAGACTCAGTAGGAGTTCAGATGGGTTTCCTCATCGGCCTTCTTATCGACATCTACCTGGGGACCGTTACGTACTGCTAGTGCCGCTTCCAGTCTGTGGTTAAACCCACTGCCAGCGTAGTAGTCGAGTCATTAGAGTCCCACACAGAGAGTTTCCCTGCTCCAGGCGAAACGATATAGAGGTCGTATGATTTTACGACAAGGGTTCGGACGCATACGTGTGTTTACGCACGTACGACATCCGGACAGTTTTTTACTAGCCGGCTTTGGTTTAAGCCAGTTTCTAGTATCTGGTTATTGGATTTATACAGTCTAAACTTTTTCCGTGTTTTCACGGATAGGAGGGGCGTTCTCGTAATTACGCGAGAAGCTTCTAGAAGATGGTGACTTGGGGGTTAAGGTGGCATATGCATTAAATGAGATTAGTGAGTCATATGAGTGATTCATCCATATCATTAATGCATCATAAATGCTTAATGACTCATGGAGATGAATCACCCTCTTGTATTTATGAAGCATGATTATTCATCCTTTATTTTCTTTTATTGGATAAATGATAATGCTTGATATATATTATGATAGATCATTATCTCATCTCATTCCTATGCTCACCTTCTCTCTCCTCAAGCTCTCTCTCTTCAAACCCTAATCCTCCCCTCTCATGTGTTGAGATCAAGGATTAGATTAGACTACTTAATCCATAACCCTTCTCTATATCACCTAGGTTACTTAGATTAGCACTTTAAGAAACCTAGTTACCTCTAGTTTGAGGTGAAGCTTGAAGTAAAGCTCTCGGGTGGATCATCTAATACATATAGAAGGCCGGAGAGGACGTGGAGAATGGAAAGACGAAGGACACGGTTCTTTAGGTATAATCACTTAGCATAGTAGTTAACTCTTCTATGGTTTCTTGTTAGTTATTGTTTAAGCAAAGATTCTCGGTTAGTCGATGTTTACGCATAAAACAAGATCGTTTTTCATTATTCCGCCTCCCCGCAAGTCGTGGGGTGTTGCACATCGACTTACAGTGGTATCAGAACCTCGCTAAACAATAATTAACTCATTAGCAAAGTCGTAAGAATTTCGAACGCAAAAAGAACCGGAAACATCGTCGATTTATCACAGTTTCTGTCGAATTTAAAACAGGCCCTAAAAATTTTTCAGGGACCTGCAGAATTACAAGCAGAGAATATTAAGGCTACTGAAGAAATTTGGACTTATGATTCGGCAAACTCACCGTGGAACCGCGGCGAATCCATGCGATCCGCCGCGGATCCGCGGCCGAGTTAGGGCCGAGTCAGCCCCAATTTCTTCAGTAACTCCTAGGTGTTAACAGTGATGTTTCTGGGATGTTTTATTTTCTGCTAAGATCTCAGGTGCACAGAGAAGTATTGGAGTAGAATCTAAAAGTGTTTGCTCGATCGAAATTTTATGATGTTTGCTAATTTGATTATATCTGTGTTTGTATAATGTGTTCGTAAACCTCTCCTAACTGCCAGTATGTCGGTTGGCAGGGGGTTGCACATTTCTGTAATGGTTTTTATTGTTTGTGGTTGTGAACTGTATTGGACTGTAGTGATGATTAGCCGGGGTTTTGAGATGGGTTGTTATATTCATTCATTCAATGTAATTGTAATATGTTGTAATATTATTTTGCGGGGCACATCCAGGTTGCGGTTGTAGCCACCGTTGTATTATTTCATTTTACTGTTTTTGCTCCTAGGACAGACCCAAGGTGGGGTGCACAAACTACCGGGTACTTTGAAGTGTTTAGTGGCCTACTCACTTTGTTGAGGGAGACCGCTTCACTTCGGGTATTTGGCGGGTAGTTTGCCGTACCCGTAGGGGTCTAGGGTGGGGTAATGGCTATTCATCACAACTGTGTAATCCGTCTTTTGTTGAAGGCTCTAAACAAACGCGGATTGCTTGCAAATCCAATAAAGTTCATATGAGATCTGGAATGCCTATTATTGCGTCTGACGAATGTACAATATTTATATATGATAGCTATTTAGACGTCACTTATGTTTTACACCCGCGCTAGCCTAGCCCCCGCTCTGTCGTTAGTTAAGTAACCTAACGGATGATGACGGGACCCAGTGGCGAATGCGAATGGCATAAGAGGATGTTGTATTTTCGTTGTTTTCTGTAATGATAGGTTAATGATGGGACGCATTATTTATAATGCAAAGAAAATAAACCAAAAAGATGAATCGTTGGAACAATTTAAAAGAAACCACTCGGTTATTTTAAAACAGATGATATTTTTAAATTGCGGAGCTTTAACCACTCCTTTTAAAAGCTATCAGGTTCTTTCGGTCATATCAAGTTCACTACGTTCACGGTTTTGCTAAAACCATTCGTAGCCCTCCGTCATTTCATTTGAGTATTCAGTAGTATTCAAGCTATGTATTTTGACCTAACGCCAAGGCATAGTGTTTGGTAGCTGCTGGGTATTCATTTGTTGCATAGATAGATGAGTTAGTTTGGGACAGTCGTATTATCATTTTGGCCGAACGTCAAGGATATATACGGATGGGTTCAAATTAACAAGATAATGATGGGTAGAACTTGACATGTGACTTATGACATTTTGACCTAACGCCAAGGTCATAAGAGCAAGGGGCAAAAATTTATATCGGGAATTTCTAAAGAAACTGAAATTTGCAAATAGATGCATACCATTTGGAGTTTGATGAATGTCGGTAGGATTCCTTCAACATTATCATACGATGATATTTGGATCCCGATCCTACTGTGAGTATATGCTACTCATCAGGAGATTCGTCACTTAACGATCAATGCTATAAACCAAGTAGGTGTCTAGAAAGGTGTCAGCGGGGTTACGCCCATAGAGAAAAGAGGTTATTTAATTAAGGAACTTCGCGAATGCTTTGGAAAACCTCCCTCGAAGTATCGACACTAGCCTGGTTGAACGGTTAAGCAAGTATTGTACGGTGAGAATAGTCCTGGCTAATTCTTCTTTTATGGTTTGGGGAAGGATTCGAGAAACAGTGGGAGCCATCCAGTTTAGATAAACTAAAAACCACTCTAAACTTACAAGAGCATCATGCTAAAGAGTTTTCTTCTCTCTCTTGTAATTGCAGCGACCCTGAAAATGACTGGACTTTAGTTACTTTTAGAGAAAAATATACTGACAGGGCCAAACTATAAAGATTGGCTGCGGAATGTCAAAATGGCTTTGACCTATGACAAATTGGGGTACGTCCTCACCGCTAAGGCACCTGCAGTCCCAGGTCCCAAATCCAGCAATGCAGATAAGGAAATCCGCAAAACCTGGGAGTATAATTGTGCGAAGGCCAAGTGCATCGTGCTTGCCTCGATGAACAATGAACATCAGAGGAGGCACGAGGATATGGAACTAGATGCCATATTTCTCCATACAAAGGAACTTTATGGAGTGCAATCTCGTATAGCAAGATACGAGACCTCTAAGAACTTGTTTCGAGCGAGGTTGGCCGTCGGATCATCGGTAGGAGAACATGTCCTAAAGATGATAGGCTATATAGAAGAGCTCGCAGACCTTGGGACGACTTTGGATAATGAGCTCTATACAGACCTTATTCTCCAGTCCCTTCCTTCCACCTACGCCCGGTTTATTCTGAACTTCAACATTCAAAGAAATGAAGTTGAACTTCCGGAACTCCTTAACATGTTGAGGAGTGCAGAGGGCACCTTGCAGAAGGCAAGGGAAACACCCGCTATGTTTGTTAGCGGTGCATCTTCTTCCGGGTCCAAGGAAAGGGCCAAAGGAAAGAAGAAGAAGGCCGCCACCAAACCTAGAGGAGGTATTAATAAGGTGGGAGGGAAGGGAAAGGAAAAGATTGCAGTGCCAGTAGTGGCGCAGAATGAGTGCTTCTATTGTCACAGGAAAGGGCACTGGAAGAAGGATTGCAAGGCGTGGAACGCCAAGAACCAAGGACCGAAGCATGCTGTGGCTTCGACTTCAGGTGTGTTTGTAATTGAGAATTGTTTGTCAATCAACTCTACTTCCTGGGTATTGGATACCGGATCAAGATCTCATATATGCAATTCATTGTAGGCACTGAGAAACCATAGAGTGCTGAAGGAAGGTGATATGACCCTAAAGGTTGCTAACGGAGCTAGCGTGGGAGCTGTGTCCATCGGGGATTATCACCTGAGATTGACAAGTGGACATATTTTGGTTTTACATAACTGTTTTTTTGTAGCTAGTTTAATGTGTAATATCATATCAGTTTCCTTGTTATCAAATAAAGGTTATGATTTCACGTTTATAAGCGATGTTGTTAACATCCACCTTAATCATGGTTTGATTGGGTCCGGTACACTGAATAACGGTATATATGTCTTAAACCAACTCCAGATTTTCAATGTCCAGAACACACTAAAAAGAAAGTCTCCGGATTTAAAAAAAGCTTTTTTATGGCATTGTAGACTAGGTCACATCAATGAGACAAGGTTAACTAAGTTACATAGAGAAGGATATTTGGACTCGTTCGAATATCAAACTTATGGCACTTGTGAATCATGTCTCAAAGGAAAGATGACAAAGACTCCATTCACTGGACATAGAGTAAGAGCGAGCGAGCTCTTAGGACTCGTACACAGCGATGTATGCGGTCCAATGTCTACACATGCAAGAGGTGGTTTTTCCTATTTCATTACTTTTACGGATGATTACTCAAGGTACGGATTCATTTATCTGATGAAACATAAATTCGAGGCTTTTGAGAAATTCCAAGAGTATAAGAATGAAGTAGAAAACCAAACCGGCAAAAGTATCAAGACACTAAGATCTGATCAAGATGGTGAATACTTAAGTGTCGAGTTCCTAGGTTACCTAAAAGAGAAAGGAATTCTCTCTCAGCTTACTCCTCCATACACTCCACAGCATAACGGTGTATCGGAGAGACGGAATCGAACCCTATTGGATATGGTACAATCCATGATGAGTAATGCTGAGTTATCGTGATCTTTCTAGGGTTATGCACTAGAATCAGCGGCATATCTTTTGAACATGGTTCCTACCAAGACTGTGCCTACCACTCCATATCAGATGTGGAGTGGGAAGAAACTCCATCTTCAGTATATAAAGATTTGGGGATGTCCAGCTTTTGTTAAAAAGCAGCATGTGGACAAGCTCAAGTCACGATCAGTAAAGTGTAAGTTTGTGGGATATCCAAAGAACTCCAGGGGATATCTATTCTATTACGCAGAGGAACAAAAGGTATTTGTTTCTCGTAATGCCCATTTTCTAGAACATCAGTTTTTAGAAAAGGAAACAAGTGGGAGCGAAATAGAACTGGAAGAAATTCCAGAACCACAAACTACTACTGAAAGTTTGGTAGAACAAGTAGTTCAAGAAGAACAGGACATTCCCGCACCCCTCCGCATAAGTAGTAGGCCGTCTCATCCGCCTGAGAGATACTACGGTTTTCTCATAGATGGGGATAGAGAGGATTGCATCATCGTTGATGATGAACCTACTAGCTTCCAGCAAGCCATCCAGAGCGGCGACTCGGTACAATGGCTAGATGCAATGCGGACCGAAATGGAGTCCATGTACACCAACAAAGTATAGACTTTGGACTTTGCTCCAGATGGGGTAAAACCCATAGGATGCAAATGGATCTTCAAGAAAAAGATTGGTGTAGATGGACAGGTAGAAACCTATAAGGCTAGACTTGTTGCAAAGGGTTTTCGTCAAAGACCTGGTTTGGACTATGACGAAACTTTTTCTCCAGTGGCTATGCTCAAATCCATTCGGGTCCTTCTTGCTATTGCTGCCTTCCATGATTATGAAATCTGGCAGATGGATGTAAAGACGGCTTTTCTGAATGGTAATTTAGAAGAGTGCGTCTATATGGATCAGCCAGAAGGTTTCAATCAGAGTGGGAGCAGTGGTAAAGTATGCAAGTTGCTTAAGTCCATTTATGGACTAAAGCAGGCATCGCGGAGTTGGAACATCTGTTTTGATGAGACAGTGAAAGAATATGACTTTATCAAAAATCCAGATGAACCATGTATATATAGTAAAGTTGTAGCCAGAAGTGTCGTATTCCTCATCTTGTACGTGGATAACATTCTATTGATAGGAAATGACATTCCTATGCTTCAATCTGTCAAAGGATTCTTGTCATACGGGTTCTCCATGAAAGACCTGGGTGATGCCTCTTACATTCTTGGGATCCGGATCTATCGTGATAGATCCAAGAGGATGTTGGGACTTTCGCAGTCCAGGTATATCGACACTGTACTGAAAAGATTCAGTATGGATGATTCTAAGCGCGGTAATCTACCGGCTTGTCACGGAATCATCCTATCCAAAGAGATGTCTCCTAAGACTGATTTGGAAAGGGAATGCTTGTCTATTATACCCTACGCTTCTGCGGTAAGCTCTATAATGTATGCGATGTTGTGCACCAGACCAGATGTAGCTTACGCACTGAGTGTGGTAAGCCGGTATCAGTCAGACCCTGGGGAGAAGCACTGGATAGCAGTAAAGAACATTCTTAAGTACCTGAGGAGGACTAATGAGATGTTCTTGTTTTACGGCGGAAAAGACCTCAGGATGGAGGCCTATGCTGATTCCGGCTTCCAGAGTGATAAGGACGATTCCAAGTCCATGTCAGGTTATGTCTTTACCCTCAATGGAGGGGCGGTGTGCTGGAAGAGCTCCAAGCAGGACACCGTTGCTGACTCGGCGATAGAAGCGGAGTATATAGCTGCTTGCGATGCCGCAAAAGAAACGGTCTGGAAGAAGAAGTTCCTAACAGAACTTTAGGTGGTTCCTACCATTGTTGATCCAATACCTCTGTATTGCGACAACAACGGAGTTATAGCTTTAGCGAAGGAACCAAGATCTCATCAGAAGTCCAGACACATCTTAAGGCGGTATCACCTGATCAGGGAGATCATTGATCGTCAGGAGATCGAGGTTCGGAGAGTTGCTACTGAAGAGAACATTGCTGATCCATTCACGAAGGCCCTACCTCAGATTCAGTTCGAGAGGCTACTCGAGATCATCGGTCTTCGATACGCCAGTACATGGCCCTAGTACAAGTGGGAGATTGTTAGTATATATGCCCTAGGGGCTATTATTGTATCATACTAGTTTGTATATTACTTAATGGAAGCTTGGGATATTCACATGTATATAACAGTCTTGCTAAACATGGTAGTTTGCTACTTGGTTTTTCTATCTTAATATGTGAGTATACGTATTGATAGAGCTCTTAGGATCTTGCTTGACTACCAGCGTTGTGATGGCAGTCACACTAGTGGGGGCTGGATAGTCTACATGCACATCCTTATTCAAGTCCCTAGTCGTAGGATTATCGAGACAGGGCATCGATACTCCGGAGTAGACTAGTGTGTATGCTTCTCATCCCAGTTGGGGAGATGGTCTGTCCCACAGCCGTCAGTACGTCGTAGGATTATCGAGACAGGGCATCGATACTCCGGAGTAGACTAGTGTGTACACTACTAATATCATACCGAAAGTGTGTGAAAAGTTCAGGTAGTTAAAAGAACAAAAGGATGCAAGACTTTAAAAAGGCTGAAAAAGATGGAAGGGAAATTTACCGGTCTTATCTTGACCCATGGCTTCATCCTCTACGGCCGACAAATTGAAAGCCTGGCATCTCGGCATATTTCTCTGTGCATGCTGGTATATTGATGGTTGACAAGGCAAAGGTGGTCCGCACGGATGTGGTGCAGGAAGAGCTAAACGAGTAGGTGGAGCTTGAATAGCTTGTCTAGCAGTGGGGACTGGGCTAGCTCGGTTCTGTGGGCCACTTCCTACAGTGTGAGAGGGCAATCCACATATCAAACAAAGACCATTTTCTTGATGACAATTCTTGACCTGGTGGCCAGTCCTCTTGCAATAGATACAGAAGTTTAGTTCAGTCTTGGAAAATGATCCTCCTGGCCTCATAGGTGGTGTTGACCGACTGTGGCCTTCCCTTCTTCTTAATGATAACGACGGGCTGATTTCAAAGCGGCTTCATGTGTTAGGTATTCTCCCGTTGCTAGGGCAGCTGGATCTTGAGGTCTAATCCTTGCTGGAAGCGCCTGGATCTGATTTCTGCAGTAGGAATTAGATGGGTAGCGAATATGCCGAGTATGGTGAATTTGGCATCATACTCATCCACCGAGTTATCCCATATGGATCCTTGTTGCAGGTGTATGAATATTTGTTTCATCTCGAAATGTGCTATTTCTAGAAAGTACTTGGCGTCGAAGAGCACAATGAAAATCTTCCACTCAATCGGCTGCTCAAGACGGCTCTCCTCAGCCTTCCACCAAACTCTGGTATTGTCGGTAAATTAGAGTTTTGCTACTCTGACCCAAGCTACTTCTGGAACTTGGACTGCTGCTAGGTCGTTTGCTATACTTTGAGCCAATTTCTCGGCTTCAAGCGGTTTCTCTTTCCCTGAGAAGTTCTTCGGGTGTAATCCTCAAAATTGTTTCACTCACGGTGCTTCTGCTTCAGAGCGGATGAAACTCCGTTGAAGAAGAGCTTCCTGCAAAATCGTGCATTGAGCCTGCTGATCCTCAAGTAGGCTTTTGATAGCCTCCAGAAATATCGTCTGTTCTATAAGTGGTGCGGTTATGGTAGGTGGAGTGTTAGTTATATGTAAGCCCTAGAGGCCATTATTGTACATGATTGTATACTATAGTGGATGCTTGGACATATATAGAGAGGACTTTCTTGATCGATATAATAGTATGCCATCTGGTTGCTCTTTATTTTAACATGTACACTTGTATCCTTATACAGTCTCTCCGTTACATGTTGATAAAGCCCTTAGGATGTGTACTTGACTATCAGGACTATGATGCAGATCATACTAATGGGGCCAGGGTAGTCCATAAGTGCATCCTTTAATTGTTCCTAGTCGAGAGAGTATCGAGACAGGGAATCGATATTCCAGAGTAGACTAATGTGTACGTTTCTTGACCCGGTATGGGGCAATGGCTGATCCCACAGCCATTGGTGTTTGATATCAAAGATTGTACACAGTGCTCATTAGAGAATGGGTACACCGAACAGGACTCGCCGAGAACTCCTAGATGGTATTATACCTATCGTCAGATAGCAGTTCTCTGGTGACACTGGTACATGTTAGTCTGTAGACCCGAGATCATCATAGAGTCTTGTGTGGCTCCCACTGTGCTTTAAATACATCAAAGGAGTCGTGCAAACAGGTGGATTTTGGGTACAGTCCCGAGTCATATGGAGGCAATGAGCGATAGGAGTGGTTTCGTCTCTCCCGGTATTGGGAGTTGATATTGCGCTATACTTGATTGGCTATAACAGGAAATCCCTGGCCAGGGCTGATGATGAGATTTACTTGTGAGTGTTATCAGTGGTTTCTCGACCCGTTATGAGGCTCACATCGGCATGACTTATCAAGTTATTGGAGTCTGACGTTTACCACCCCCAGACTCGACATTGACATATCAGACAAAGAGACCGGACTGTACGGTAGTGTTACTTATAGGTTTTGCGGGAGTTTGGACAAGCTTGCTTGTTGATCTTTTGATCGCTCAATACCTGGATAGCTATTACGTCCAGCTAGTACCGCCGACGGCTTGTTGGTGACTGATATAATCATCACCTACTGCTGGCGTATTGACGAGTTTTTAGAGTCCTACACAGAGCTTTCCTAGCTCAAGCGAAACGAAATAGGGCACATATGTGATATGTGCGGGACCGAAATTAATACGTGTATGTGATACAGTATTCTAATATCGCGATATAGGTTATATGTGATATAACTGGATTATTGAATCAAATGTTGATTCAATAATTTGTTATATGTATATTTGATATACATATAAATAATATTAGTCGGTTATATGTGATATAGCCGGATTATCAAATCAAGTGTTGATTTAATAATTAATAAATAATTATATATTCGATATATTAATATATATTAACTAATATTAGCTCACTTAAGAATTTCTTTTCTACAAATACATTTAAATATATATAAGATATATATTAATGTATTTACTATTGTGTCATGCTAGATGATACATTGGACATGGGTGTATGAGACTCACACCAAACTAAAGATAATTTGGATGATTAATTATTAAGGGAAAAATCAAAATTAGGTGGAAATTAGAATGGCTAAAGATGTTTGTGGAAGCATGTAAAAGCCTTGACTTAGTCCACTAATTTTGTTTTACTCTAGATATTTATTAACCCAACCATTATCTTCAATCATGGTTAAGTCTCTACAAATATCATTTGAGATATTTTTTCACCATGGCTCATCACTTGATCATCTTCTTCATCTCATTTTTCTTCTTAAGATTTTAATGAGATGAAGAAAGAAAGAGAGAAAAATAATTCTAAAGTGAGAAAAATACCTACTTCATCAATCTATACCAAACTAGCCATTTAGTATAGGTTGTTTACTTCACTAATTCCTCAATTAGTGAAGAGGTAGCTTGAGTTTGAGATTCCTCAAGGTAGATCATCTTCGGCCTTAAAGATCCTTAAGCAAGCTTGTTCCTTTCACCAAGTGGAGCCTTCAAAGAGTTCGAGAGACCATTACTTGGAGCTAAAGGACTACTACATAGAGCTTTAGAAGTGAAGGATCAGTCTACAAAGGTTGTATTCCTTATTCACTTAGTGTAAAGTTTGTTTACATGCAATGAAACCCTAATTCTCTAGTTCGACTCTAGGTTAGTATAGCTTAGCACACTAGATTTTTTAAAATTGCATACTTGATGCCTCTAAAACCCTAGTAGTGGTGCTAAGACATACTTTTATGGTATCAAAGCCAGGCTAGAGCATTAGGTTTGGTCTAAACGACGTTAAAGTGTTCGATCGAGTTTCGAAACCCGACAAATTCCCACTCTATGGAAATTTTTTCAAAAGTTGTTATTTTTCAGATTAAAAATTATCAGAAAAACATGCAGGTTATTTGATGGAGCCCCAAGAAGTTCGACACCGCAATTCCATCTTATTGCCGCGGAACCGCCGCCAAACGCATGGTTTGGCCACGGTTCTGCCGCAATAATGAGGAATTGGTGGGTTGTCTTTCTTGTGCTGTTCTATTTTGTAATTTTTCACTCTCTGGGAATTTTTAGTGAGACTCAAGTGTTGAGGTCTCTGGGAATTGTGAGTGTCCGATAATTCGATCGAAATGTTTAACATCATCTAGTATATCTGTGATATGTGATACAATATTTAGAATCCACAATAATTAGTTTTGTGAAAACTAGTTAGTATTTTGTAAATCTAGCAATTTAGTCTCATTCGATAGATTGCCATGGAGTTTCAATTCGGATCAAAACTCCGTTGCAATCTCGTATAGTATGTGAACACTCGTCGGGTAACATTACTAGATAGCCACACCCCATAGCCCCAACCAAGTGACTAAAGAAGAACCCCATTGCCAAAAGTATCCGCTCGGGTGCTCGCGGCCGCGGTGTTCCGCCTAAGTGCACTTCATCGACGGCATCGGGGGTGCGGCCGTCTACTAAAGTTTCCGACGAGCGTTCGATCATCTGTCGGGAATCTTGTTGAATTACCCGACTGGTTATTGAAAAGCGTTTTCAATTCGAGACTACAATGTGAGGTTTATAGTGTTAGGCATGAAATCCGGCGTATATGATATTCCGGGTTTATGATGTCTAAGGTGGTTGCGGATTCTAATTATTGTAGTTTTCATTTCTTTTCTGCGACCGTAAGTGTAATATATGGTGTATCGCCGGTTTCGTTGCTATACGTCAACGACAATTGGGATACGCATATTTACTTACGTTGATGATATGTGATGTTATGTGTTGCTATGATATGTTATATTGGATCATCGTGATTGAATAGCCGGGGGTTTTTGCATGAGATGAGAGTTTTTCTATTTTCATTCATGTAAAAATTTGTATGTAATATTCTTTTATTGGGACACTTCCAGGTTGAGGATGATGTCACCATTGATGTATATTATTTACTTTCCCGCATTAGGATAGACCTAAGCAGGGAACACAAGTAACCGGGTTCTAGAGTCCAGTGGGAGACCATCTCAAGAAGTCGAGACCGGGTCTCCTAACTCTAGAATTGGCAGGGTTGCTTGCTACTCTCATAGGGGTCTAGAGATGTGGGTTTGGCTATTCATCACGACAGTGGAATCCGTGATTTTTACTGGCTTGATTTAAAACACGGACCTCCTAGTATATCCTGTATTTCATATGTTGACTTCTGCTGCAATGTTCTGTGATGAGATCATATAACTGCGTGAGACAAATGTTTTATTATATATATGATATATAATAAATGTTGTTTATGTTTTACACCCACGCTAGTCCTGCCCCCGCTCTGCCGTCAGTTAAGTAACCTAACGTGCATGCCGGGACCCCGTGGCGAATGCGGATGGCATAAGCGTACGTTTTATTTTCGTTTCTTCTGTGATGTTTAGAAAACATAAATGATGGGACTTCATTAATGAGATTAATGAAAAGGAAAGAAATCCAAAGATGTTGTAAAATCAAATTTTCAAAAAGGTAGCTCTAGTTATTGCTTTGCATAGTGGTGTTCCTTGATGAATATTCAGCATCTCATTCGATGAGAAATGAGCCGAGATCCCTTCACTGGAAATGACCTCGTTAGCAAAATCTAGCAGATGCTACAACCTACTCGGTTTATTTTGAAAAAACTTGATTTTAAAAAGCGGAGCTTAAACCACTCATTTTCAAATCACTCGATTCTACAACGATATCAAGTTCATTAAGCAAAAGGTTTTCTTAAAAACCTGTCGTAGCCCTCCGTCATTTCAGATAAGGACTATTTTAGTATTCATGCTACGTTTGTTGGCCTCCTTCAAGGCGTAGTGTGCGGTAGCTAATTTAGTGCTTATCTGCAACCATAAGATGCGATTGGATTAGGGTAGTCGTGCGACTTTGTTGACCTCCGTCAAGGGTCGTGTGGGTGGGTTTAATTCAATCAGGAAATGAACAGGTTGAACTTGACTAGCGAACTATAGTTTGTTGGCCTCCATCAAGGTCATAGCACGCTAGGGGAAAAAACGTTAATGGGAATTTCATGTGTTGAAATCTGCAATTAGATTGCATACTTTCTATGAGATAGTTGGATCCCGATACCTACTGCGAGTAAATGTTACTCCTGGGAGAGTTTTCCACTTTACAATTAGCCGATCCAGTAGGTGTATAAGAAAGGTTTTAACGTGGTAACACCCCTGCGGAAACAAGGTTATTTAATTAGTTCCATGCGAAAGCACGGGGAGACTCCCTCGGAGTACCAATACCTGCCTGGCCGAACGATTGGCGAACTTCTAGGGTGTAATTAATCCCGGCTAGTCTTACCTTTTAGGGTTTGAAGGAAGATTTGATAAAAACAGTGGGAGCCATCCTGATTAGATGAAATAATAACCAATCTAATCTTGCAAGAGCGCATGCAGTGTTTTCTTCTCTCTCTCTCCCGGTAGAGACCATGACACGCCTTAATCAAGATAATAATATTGATGTATTGACCGAACCTGCTTGTTATACTGAGCTGGGGAACGTTGGTTCCGCTCTACCTTATAACTGTTATAAGTTTGAGTAAGAAATAAAGGAATACCCGGATTCCCATGCGACCCGAACGAGAAATGAGCATGTTGATGCATCTTTTTCGGGTGTGTTTGTTATCGAGAATTGTTTCTCAGTTTGTTCTACGTCCTGGGTATTAGATACCAGATCAGGATCCCACATTTGTAATATGTTACATGGGTTAAAGAAAGGCAGAGAACTGGGAATAGGTGATCATTCTCCAAGAATAGGGAATGGTGCAATAGTTGTAGCCAAAGCAGTTGGCGAATATTGTTGGAGATAGTGCCCTCAGAGTCAATTATTGGATCACAGGCACGTGATTGCAATGATTGAGGGAGGACCTATCCCAGTAGGACAGTCTTACTCAAGATGATAGTATGCTATCTGGTTTATCTTTATCATCGTGTACTGCTAATAGCGACCTGTCAGGTCACCTAAAGCAGTACACGATGATAAAGATAAACCAGATAGCATACTATCATCTTGAGTAAGACTGTCCTACTGGGATAGGTCATCCCTCAATCATTGCAATCACGTGCCTGTGATCCAATAATTGACTCTAAGGGCACTATCTCCAACAATCTCCCACTTGCACTCAAGGCTAATTATTGCGATGTCGCATACTCACAGCCCGTGTGATACCGAACACCCAACTCCTCTACTAGTCAGTCTCACAAAACTCGTTTGCGAAACTATTGCATTCGAGGAATAGCCTCAGTGAGTGGATCCGCTGTGATGTTTCTTTCTATGTCTCTCTATATCTCAAGTTCGCGGAGAAACCTATCTCCCGAAATGAGCAATACCTGTCTTAGAATGTGTCTGGATGTCTGATGGGACCTAGTTCATAAATGAACTCCAAATCCAAATTTCTTAGACTGTATCGACAACTGAAATTAATCAGTATCCCGCGTAATACCTCCCTCAGTGTCTGCTTGGATCACCAGTCCAAAACACTGCCCCTCGTCAGAGGGAAAACTATAACTCTGACAACCTCCCTGTCGTCCAAGTCACCTTGGAAGCCTGGAATGATAACTGTCTCCCGAATGAGGCTGTCGTTATCATATCCCTAGAACATCCACTTATGTTCTAAAACTGCTTCCGACTGTTTCTCCAGGATTGGATCAATGTCAACTTATTGCATCTAGTGCAAAAACAACATCTGGTGTGGTACTTGACATTTCATGATTGACTCAATTGCCTAAGCAAGTGATCTGCCAATCATGCACATCTCTCTCCCCTCTAGTCTGTAAGACACCTTTAGAGAGGGTGACTCCATCACCCGCAGGTACACTACCGTGCCAGGAGTCGTCCATTCTAAATACTCTTAGAATGCTGTCTAAGTACCCTTAATTGGGAAACCACCCAAATCTAGATCTAAAACCATAGATCTAGTAACCAGTATGTCTGATATAATGTCCAAGTCCCATGTGGAGAAACCACTGTGTGACAACCAAAGTATAACCGATCGTAGTATAGGAATATCGCTTCCTATTCTGTGTATGTCATCCAAATACCAGGACGTCACACCCTACTACCTTCTTAACAGATCCATCCCCTATTATGATGAAGTCAAACCTATGATTGTCACATCAGAAATAGATGATCTATCTCCGCTATATCTGCTTTAGTCTATAAATAGACATAAGCCACTTGTCCACCATGCTTCTGCTGCTCCCACTGACTACGACAACCCTCTGGAAGAGTCATATAGACGTACACTTCTGAAGCCAGTTCAGAACGACGCTATACTCATCCTCCTGCCGGGTCTTATAGTCTGGAACAACAGCAATGGAAAGTCTGGGTAAACAAGAACCTCCCTGCTACCGTCCTTGAGCATACCGAAGTACCTCTCGAGCGCCTGAGGTTACCCACCATATCTGCGGAGTAGCCAATGGAATGTCAATACAGATTGAATCTTTAGGTTCTTATAAAATCTTCGGTAATCGTTTGCGGTTCTGGAATCACTTCCAGTTCTACCATACTCCCACTACTGTTTTCTTGAAAAAATCCATTTTTATTTAAAACTGTGGCGAGTCAAGAACAATATCACTATTGATCTTCCAGATGGTAGAAAGTCAACCCTCGTCATAGCCTGGGTCAATCCACAAACAGCCATTACAGAAACGTGCCTTGAGTTAGCCAGAGTCTGGTTTTAAGCATAAGCCGGACAACTCCCCGTACCTTAACATCGTTAAGATATGAACTGTTCTATATCCAATATAGAAACAGAGGCACTGATTTAATTGAACCAGATTCAAATCATGCAGCTGTCTCCAGTGCATGTCAACTAAATGGAAGGAGGCCGATCAGCGTTACTCAACTTAGGAATGCTTCCAATTATGAGTAACCTGAAAGAGAAGCAAGTTCTCTTAATCATTACTATCAACTGAATACCACACATAAGTATCTACATCTTCGATCACCTTGAAGAATCCCGATACTTGCAACACCTGGTTCTCTACTTTATTCATATACCTATAACTTCTCAAAATTCGGACATTGCATTTCTACGAAACACTTGTCTAAAAACTAGAGAAGTCATAAGTAAATCGAATATAGTACGAGGACCAACCCCTCTGTCCTAATGGACAATGGACAACATACAATCCTCTGTATAAGTCCTTTGAGTCTAATAACTCATTCCCTGTGTGTCGTAGGTCGAAAACTGTACTTATGGTTATGAAGAATTACACCGTCGTTCAATGCTCCTTACCTAACCATCCACTGATATAGGTAAATGTCATAGACATAATTTCAAAAAGGTATATCTCACTCTATGAAAATAGACGTACAGATATATCAATTTGAAATTGGTGAATAACGACGGATATTCAAAACCAAATATTTGCCGTCCGGCAAACAACCCAGGTGACTTCCTCAAATATCACCAATTACAGCGAATTCCGATATAATGAGGATGATCACCTAATTCCCAATAACTTACTCCTACTCATCATCTGTAAAACCATACAGACGTGAGAATCATACCTGGTAAATACATACCCTAGAGCAAGTGTCTAATTGGGAAATCAGTTTTCTATTAACAGTACACAGTGAAACTGAAACATTGAAATGTTTCGTAGGGGTATCGGGGTATTCCTAGTAATGCCTCTTCCATTATCCAGATTCACGACTGTAACCATATAATTCTTTGCCACCTCTCCAAATCCCTTTATATGTCTTTAGTCATTACCTTCTGCACACCCCTTTAGGCTAAATGGTTTTCTCCTTTCCCTACCTTTCGGCACCAGCCTATGGTTTGGAAGAAGACTATCCAATAAGCATAATGGGTGTACTGTCCTAATCCTAGGAGCACTCACAATGCGAGAGAAGGTGAAGATAAAAGACAGTCGAATAAACCTTATTCCTATTTCTCCTGAACCAGAATCCATCCCCGAACTGGAACAAGTTCCTTTCGAGTTCGTATATAACCCTACGATGGAATATCCAATAAACTGTGGATCGTTGTAGTGATACGGAGTGTCCTGGAGAAATACAAAGGTGAAGTGAGAGTGGTAATGAAATACTTGGTTTGGTTGTGAATAGCAGTCGCAATTTACTTTGCCCTCCTTCTAATCCCTTTCTTTGTCTTTACATAATACCTTCTGTACACCATCGTTAGGCTAATTGGTTTTCTTCATTCCCTACCGTTCGGCACCAGCCTAAGGTTTGGAAGAAGACTATCCAATTTGCGTAATAGGTGTACTATCTCCTAAACCAAGGAGTACTCGGAACCTGAGAGAAGGTAAAAGGAAAAGACAACTGAATAGTCCTATTCGTTTTCTCCAGAACCGGAAACCATCCTCGAATAAATTCCTTCGAGTTTGTATATAACCATACGATAGTTTTGTCCAATGGAAGTGGACGTTCGTAGTAATACGGGGTGTCCTGGAGAAAAGGGTAAAAGTAGGAGTGGCAATGAGGTTTGCAACTCTGACAATCCAAAAGCCAGTGTTTAAGAAGGTTCGGTCAATTTGGTCACTGAGTCATAGTCTAGGGTCGGGTCAATGGTCGCTGCCAAAGAGAGAGAGAAAAGAAACACTCAGCGTGCACTCTAACCTAGATCAGAATGGTTACCAATTTATCTAATCTGGAAACCTCCCACTGTACCGTCAAATTCTTCTCCAAACCTAAAAGAAGAATTAGTCGGGATCACCCGAGGAGTAAACCAACTCATCAGTGGGGATCGGGATCCAACTATCATCGCATGATAACGTGACGGAATCCGCTCACGTTATCACACTCCAGAAGGTATGCGCATATCTGGCAAGTTTCAGTTTCTTTAGAAACTCCCGATGTGATTTCTGCCCCATGCTCTTATGACCTTGACGAAGGTCAACAAATCATAAGTCACATGTCAAGTTCTATCCGTCATTATCCAGGTTAATTTGAACCCACCCATACAAGCCC
This sequence comes from Agapanthus africanus, assembly GCA_030015575.1. NCBI lineage: Eukaryota > Viridiplantae > Streptophyta > Magnoliopsida > Asparagales > Amaryllidaceae > Agapanthus > Agapanthus africanus. Next base: position 384,633,263 of record CM057345.1, on the reverse strand, counting down.
TTGACGAAGGTCAACAAGGCTATACGACTGTCCCAAACCAACGCATCTATCTATGCAGCAGAAAGGTAAGAAGCAGCTACCATACACTATGCCTTGACGAAGGTCAACAAACATAGCATGAATACTACGTGCTACCCGTCTGAAACGACGGAGGGCTACGAATGGTTTCTGGCGAAAACCTTTAACGTGATGAACTTGATATCGTTGAAGGAACTGGATAGCTTTATAAAAATATAGTGACGAAAACCTTTGCTAAAGAGGCCACTCCCGGTGAAGGGATCTCGGCTCTTTCCCCGTAGAATGAGGTGCAGGATATTCCAACTGAATACCACAATGCAAAGCAAAAGTAAATGACTATAGTGAAGTTATTGCCCTGACACAAATTTTTGTCCAAGGGGTCACTCCCGGTGAAGGGATCTCGGCCCTTGCCTCGTCGACTGAGGAGCAGGATATTCCAACTGAATACCACTGTGCAAAACAAATGTGAACGTCCTTGCAATAACAGCTTTTTGAAAAAATGTTCCAACAACATCAGATTAGGTTTGTTTTTAACTTGCATTGATCCGAATCAACGCAGTCCCATCAATTGATCACACCAATAAAGAACGAAAATAATGACGTACGTATATGCCATCCGCATTCGCCACTGGGTCCCGTCATTACCCGTTAGGTTAGCTAACTAAAGACAGAGTGGGGACTGGACTAGCGCGGATGCAAAACATATACAACATCTACTAGTATATATATCAATATATAATATTTCGCTCAAGGCGTGATAAAATGCAACATCACAGAAATGTACAGCATCACAGAACAATACAGATATCTGGGATCCCCGGGTTTCACAGAGCCACTACTGAAACCCGACATTCCTCTGGTCGTGTGGATAGCCTGTGCAATGAAATCCTAGACCCCTACGGGCGCGGCAAGTTACCCGCCAAAACCTAAAGCGAGGCAGCCCCCTTCAGCAACGTGAATGGACCACCCAGCACTTCACGGAATCCGGTAACTTGGGCACCCCTCCTGGGTCAACCTGTACCCCCTACGAGTGCGGCGAATAGCCCGCCAATTCTAGAGTAAAGCCCCCTCCGTCTCAATGCCATGAGATGCGGGCCCGTTGCCCTCTAGAACCCGGCTATCCGTGCACCCCTCCGCGGGGCAATCCTAGTACAGAAAGTAAAATATACATACAACGGGTACATCGACCTCGACCCGGTCGTGCCCCAAAAGAATAATACAAATAGGCAGTGACGGCAGTCTACATGTCGGACGCTCGCCCCGCAATATCAAATGTACATAATACAACCAAAACTGTACTAGCATTGCATGCAGGCTATCCCCCACGACCAATCCGCAACATCACAGCAAAATCACAAAACATCAATGTGAATGTCACGTTCGCAAATCCGTCTAACCGGGCTATAGCAGTTAGACAGGATTTACCGATCAAGCGACATTTACGGTTGCAGATATAATGTAAATACTGTGAACTAATGTGTTTAAAATTTTCGATCGATCAAATTTACCCAAGTGGGCCCCAAGCACTACTGTAGCACTCACAGAAAATCTGGGCCCAAAAAGAATGTTCCAAAACCCCTATTTTCAACACAGAGACACTCTGTAGAAATTTGACACACTGAACAGTAAGGACTGCGGCGGAACCGCGGCCCAAGCATGGGTTTGGCCGCGGTTCCGCGGTGGTATAGTGAGATCACGCGACCAAATTTTCACAGAGTGCTTAGAATTCCCTGCACAATATTCTGCAACAACCTGAAAAAATTTTGGAGCCAAAAAAATTTCGACAGAAACCTGATGCTTTTGGAAATGCGGTTTTGGAATTTTGTTCGATCGGAAATGTAAACAGAAATGATGTGCAATATTATATCGGTATCTATATTACATAAAGATGGATATAATTTTGTACTGGAGGAAAATGTTGTGAACATTTTCCTAAATCAAGTGATGATTGGGTTTGGCACATTATTTAACGGTTTATACATTCTGAATCAAACCACAATTCTACATATACAGAACACACACAAGAGGAAAAGTTCATAAATGAACGAAGTCTTCTTGTGGCACTGTAGACTAGGTCATATCAATTCGACATGACTAGCTAAGTTACATAAGGATGGATATTTGAATCCGTTCGAATTTACATCTTATGAAACTTTTCAGTCATGTCTCAAAGGCAAAATGACCAAAACTCTGTTTACTGGATACGGAGAAAGAGCTACTGAACTCTTGGGACTGATACATAGTGATGTATGCGGTCCTATATCTACACATGCCAGGAATGGTTCCTCGTACTTTATTATATTCATCGATGATCTCTCAAGGTTCGGATATGTGTTCTTGTTGAAACACAAATTTGAAGCTTTTGAGAAATTCAAGGAATATAAGTGCGAAGTAGAGAACCAAATGGGTAAAAGTATTAAAATCCTTCGATCTGATCGGGGAGGAGAATACTTGAGCACAGAGTTCCTGGATTATTTAAAAGAGAATGTGATTCTCTCTCAGCTTACTCCTCCGTATACACCACAACACAACGGTGTATCGGAGCAGAGAAATCGCACCCTATTAGATATGGTGCACTCTATGATGAGTACTGCTGAGTTGCTTATTTCTTTTTGGGGTTATGCACTTGAGACAGCTGCATATCTATTGAATAGAGTTCCAACTAAATCAGTGCCTACCACTACATATGAGATATGGGAGGGAAAGAGACCACATCTTAATTTCATTAAGATGTGCGGTTGTCCGGCCTATATTGAGAAGTAAAATCCGGACAAGCTTGAGGCAAGGTCAGTTCTGTGCAAGTTTGTAGGATATCCCAAGCATTCGCGAGGGTATATCTTCTACCGCACTGAGGAACAAAAGGTGTTTGTTTCTCGGAATGCCACCTTTTTAGAAAAGGAATTTCTTATGAAAGAAATTAGTGGTCATGAGTTAGATCTGGAAGAAGTTCTAGCTATACAAATTACAACTGATAATTTGGTAGAACCATAGAATTCGATAGTCTCCAATAAACCTCAGCCACTCCGCAGATCTAGTAGGGTTCTTCATCCACCTGAGAGATACTACAGTTTTCTCGTAGACGGTATGAGTGAGGATTGCATCATGGAAGATGATGACCCAACTAGTTTCGAGCAGGCCATCATAAGTGGGGACTCTATGAAATGGCTGGATGCAATGCGATCTAAGATGGAATCCATGTACACCAACAAAGTATGGACTTTGGAAGTTGCTCCTGAAGGGGTAAAACCCATTAGGAGCAAATGGGTCTTTAAGAAAAAACTTGGTGTAGATGGAAAAGTTGAAACTTTCAAAGCTAGACTTGTAGCAAAAGGTTTTTGTCAACGACTAGGTGTGGATTATGATGAAACCTTTTCTCCAGTGGCTATGCTTAAGTCCATCCAGATCCTACTTGCCATCGCTGCATACCATGACTATGAAATCTAGCAGATGGACGTCAAGACCACTTTCTAAATGGTGATTTAGAAGAGAGCGTGTACATTACACAGCCAGAGGGCTTCATAGATAGTGGGAGCAGCAGAAAGGTGCGCAAGCTGCTTAAATCAATCTACGGATTAAAGTAGGCATCGCGGAGTTGGAACATCTGTTTTGATGTGGCAGTCAAAGAGTTTGACTTCATAAAAAACGTAGATGAACCTTGTATATATAAGAAGGTTGTAGAGAGTAAGGTTGTCTTCCTCGTATTGTACGTGGATGACATACTCTTGATAGGAAATGATGTTCCTATGCTACACTCGGTCAAGCTCTTCTTATCAGAAAGGTTCTCCATGAAAGATCTGGGTGATGCCTCCTACATCCTGGGATTAAGATCTATAGAGATAGATCTAAGAGGATGTATCATACTCACTAGGTGTAGTGAGTAGGTGTCAATCAGATCCTGGGGAAAAGCACTGGACGGCTGTGAAGGACATTCTTAAGTACTTGAGAAGGACGAAAGAATTGCTCTTGGTGTATGGTAACAGTGAACTCCATGTCGAGTCCTTTACCGATTCAAGCTTCCAGATTGATAAGGACAACTGTAAGTCGGTCTCGGGTTTTGTCTTTACCCTCAGTGGAGGGACGGTATGTTGGAAGAGTTCCAAGCTAGATACCGTAGCAGACTCAAAAATGAAGGCTGAATACATCGCTACCAACGATGCTGCCAAAGAGGCTGTCTGGATGAACAAGTTCATGAGATGAACTTGGTGAGGTTCCTACCATTAAGCATCCAATACTTGTGTATTGTGATAACAATGGAGTTGTGGCTTTGGCCAAGGAACCACGGTCCCTTCAGTGATCCAGACATATTCTTAGACGGTATCACCTGATCAGGGAGATAGTTGATCTCCGGAAGATCGAAGTCAGGAGAGTTGACACGAAGAATAACACGGTGGATCCACTCACGAAGGCCACTTGAGAGGCTTTTTGGGATGTTGGGTATGAGATACTACAACAACTGGCCTTAGTGCAAGTGGGAGATTGTTAGTTATATGTATGCCCTAGAGGCCATTATTGTACATGATTGCATATTATAGTGGATGCTTGGACATATAGAGAGAGGACTTTCTTGCTCGACATGATAGTATTCTATCTGGTTGCTCTTTATCTTAATATGTATACTTGTATTATTATACAATCTCTCCGTTACATATTGATAAAGCCCTTAGGATGTGTACTTGACTACCAGGACTATGATGCAGATCATACTAGTGGGGCCAGGGTAGTTTACAAATACATCCTTTAATTGTTCCTAGTCGAGAGAGTATCAAGACAGGGCATCGATATTCCAGAGTAGACTAGTGTGTACGTTTCTTGACCCTGTATAGGGCGATGGTTGATCCAACAGCCATTGGTTTTTGACATCAAAGATTGTACACAGGTACTCATTGGAGAATGGTTACACCGAACAGGACTTGCCGAGAACTCTTAGATGGTATTATACCTATCGTCAGATAGCAGTTCTCTGGTGACACTAGTACAGGTTAGTCTGTAGACCCGAGATCATCATAGAGTCTTGCGTGGCTCCCACTGTGCTTTGATTCCTCCCTACCACGGCTTAAAGGAGTCATGCAAACAGGTGGATTTTGGGGACAGTCCCGAGTCACATGGAGGTAATGAGCGATAGGAGGGGTTTCGTATCTCCCAGTGTTGGGAGTTGATGTTGCGCTATGCTTGATTGGATATAACAGAAAGTCCCTGGCCAGGGCTGATGATGAGATTTACTGGTAAGTGTTATCAGAGGTTTCTCGATCCGTTATGAGACTCACATCGGCATGACTTATCAAGTTATTGGGGTCTGACGTTTACCATCCCCAGACTCGATATGGACATGTCAGACGAAGAGACCGGACTGTACGGTAGTGTTACTTATAGGCTTTGCGGGAGTTTGGACAAGGTTGCTTGTTGATCTTCTGATCGCTCAATAACTGGGTAGCCGTTACATCCAGCTAGTACCGCTGACGACTTGTGAGTGACTAATATGATCATCACCTACTGCTGGCGTATTGACGAGTCTTTAGAGTCCTACACAGAGCTTTCCTAGCTCAAGCGAAACGAAATAGGGCACATATGTGATATGTGCGGGACCGAAATTAATACGTGTATGTGATACAGTATTCTAATATCGCGATATAGGTTATATGTGATATAACCGGATTATTGAATCAAGTGTTGATTCAATAATTTGTTATATGTATATTTGATATACATATAAATAATATTAGTCGGTTATATGTGATATAGCCGGATTATCAAATCAAGTGTTGATTTAATAATTTAATAAATAATTATATATTTGATATATTAATATATATTAACTAATATTAGCTCACTTAAGAATTTCTTTTCTACAAATACATTTAAATATATATGAGATATATATTAATGTATTTACTATTGTGTCATGCTAGACGATACATTGGACATGGGTGTATGAGACTCACACCAAACTAAAGATAATTTGGATGATTAATTATTAAGGGAAAAATCAAAATTAGGTGGAAATTAGCATGGCTAAAGATGCTTGTGGAAGCATGTACAGGCCTTGACTTAGTCCACTAATTTTTTTTACTCTAGATATTTATTAACCCAACCATTGTTTTTAGCCATGGTTAAGTCTCTACAAATATCATTTGAGATATTTTTTCACCATGGTTTATCATTTGATCATCTTCTTCATCTCATTTTTCTTCTCCAGCTTTTGATGAGGTGAAGAAAGAAAGAGAGAGAAATAATTCTAAAGTGAGCAAAATACCTACTTCATCAATCTATACCAAACTATCCATTTAGTATAGGTTATTTACTTCACTAATTCCTCAATTAGTGAAGAGGTAGCTTGAGTTAGAGATTTCTCAAGGTAGATCATTTTCAGCCTCGAAGATCCTTAAGCAAGCTTGTTTCTTTCACCAAGTGGAGCCTACGAAGAGTTCGAGGGACCGTTACTTAGAGCTAAGGGACTGCTACATGGAGCTTTAGAAGTGAAGGACCGGTCTACAAAGGTTGTATTTCTTATTCACTTAGTGTAAAGTTTATTTACATGCAATGAAACCCTAATTCTCTAGTTTGATTCTAAATTAGTATAGCTTGACACACTAGATTTTTTAAAATTGCATACTTGATGCCTCTAAAAACCTAGTAGTGGTACTAAGGCATACTTTGATGGAGGTAGTAGAACGGTAAGGGGAGGTGGTGGTGGTGTACTGAAATTGACGTTGGTGCTAGTGTTATTGGGAGAATCCATCACCTTAGATAGAGAAGAAAGATTAGGATAGATTCAACGGAAATTGAAATGCAAGAAATGTAAAGTTGTTGAATTTCATTTTTCTTATGATAATTACTTACGACTTTATGCAGAACTGACCTGTATGGGCCACCAATAAAAATTTTCATGCCCCGCTTCCTAAAAGACGGTGACGGTACGTGACTAGGCCCGCGACGTATTTATTTAGAGAAGGATATTTCCTGGAGTAAATACGCTAAGTGTAAATAAGCAATATAAAATGTACAAGAAAAGATATGAGATTTAAAGTTCAACAACTTTATTTACATTCAACTTGATACATTTACAATACATGAGTTCAACTGAAAATGAAATAAAAAAACAGAAATGCCTAAACATGTGGCATATATAAACTGAAAGAAAAGATGAGTTAAGCTAAATTTGAGTAGTGATCTGCTCATAATCCCTTACAGTCTCTTCTATCTTATCAGTCTCTAGACCACCCGATGAACATCCAAAAGAAGAAAGAGATGGGTATATGCCCGTCAGCGAACTTTCGCTCGGTAAGTTCCCAAGTAAAGGTGTGAAGTATAAAAGTATAATGATAAGTTGTAAATGGATATCATGAAGCAATGGTCTAGGAGATATGGTGTTTAAACATATCATTTAGTATAAGCATGATGATTCTATGTAACCTGGCAGTTCTATATAATATGGCAAAGTAACATGAGCATAGTATAGTATGGCCGTGTAGTGTAGATATAATGAATATGAAGTGCATGTAAGTGTCCTAAAAGGTCTCTGCAGGGATAAACTAATCTAATATAACTTCAAGGGTGAATGTCAAACAATCTCAAGAGTGTTCTCGAACCAAACAGGTTGTAATCCAGGGGTAAGGAACCATGAGCCCGAATTAAGTGTTAGTAACGGGATTTCAACCTTGTGTTGAAGTATTCTAAACTCAACGGGCTATAATTCAGGAGCAAGAAAACATGGGCCCTCATGATAGTCTGCTTGTGTTAGTAGATATGGATTCATGATCTAGGAGGACTCCTGAGATTCCATTGGATTCATACTTAAACTACCCTAACACCTCGTGTATTCTAGATTATAGTTAAAAATTACTGGTCTTGCTCAAATCCATGAATACATCAAGTTGCAATATTTCGTTCATGTCAAGATCAAGTATTCATGTCAAGTGTTCATGTATTCATGTTAAGTATTCATGTATTCATGGTTCAAATCAAGTCAGTTCAAGAGTAGACTTTGGGTTCAAGTATTCATGTTACATTCAAGTATCCAATTCAGGTTCAAGTTCGAGTTCAAGTTCAAATTCACATCTGAGTCATATTCGAGTATTCGAATTATAGACATTTCATATTACTGGATTTAAATCTTTTGAATAGCTATAATCTTGTAAACTCTCAAGTTCAGGAACAATCGGACAACCGCTACACATTGATGGCAGGATCTGTGTTTTTTCTCAAGACGATTGCCATTGATAATTCCGTTAATTTGCAGTGTTATCTAACTTGGATAGGCAAGCACTCACTTTCTTCGGCTTCCTGAAGCTCAAAAGAAATGATACCGCTTAAACCTATATTAATTTAGGGTCCTTAAAAATTTATTCTTATTGTTTATATTGTATTTACATTGTTTGCATTTTTCAAGAGGGTTTTATGAAAAATGTTTTAATATTGTTTTAAAAATAAACCTCAAGGGTGAGTTATGATATTAAGAGTTTTTATAAAAATGAATTTTAGTTTTAGTGGTATTTTAATGATGAAACCTCGCTTTTAAAGGTTTATGGTATTTTGATGAAAACTACTACTTTTGGGAATTTGATGGTATTTTGTTAAAATTTTAATCTTTCATTTTAAAAGATAATTTTTAAAATTTATTTTTATTGAAAATATGGATTCATAATTTTATATAAATTTTCAAAGTTTAATTGTTTTAAAAAGTCGTATTTCTTTTAAATCGTATTTTTCTTTTCTTTCGAGACCGAATTCTCTGTGAGAAGTTATGTATCCCGCTCTACTATCTCAAAGAAGTACGATAACCCGCACCATCCGTAAATGGGTTCCCCTAAAAGGGTTGTAGATCCGCAATTGCAAAGGATTTAAAAACAACGATAAAAACGTTTTATAAAAGTAATGGTATTTAAATATAATTGTTTCATTTTGATAAAACTTTATAATCTAAAATATCGTGCTATGGAACCATAGTGTATGTGATGGGGTAGGTCATTATCCCGTGAATTTTCTGGAGGTATAGTTCATGATAAGGGTAAAAGAGGTATAAGCAAATTTCATGGTATTTATTCGTTATTTGCTATCTACATGTTATTTAACATATTAAACATCATACAAAAATTGTGAGATATGGATAGAGTTGTAAATTCGTATTTTCTTGATATCATGACATGAAAATTTATGATGAACATGCCGAATTACAATGAATATATTTTTTAAATTAAACTTTTTTATAATACCGTATTCTTTCGCGTCGATGTAAGAGGAGAAGCAAAAAGAGAGAGAAGTAGAGGTAGGAGTTAGCGTAGTTACAAGTGATGCGGAGTGACGATATGAAAATGTAGAAGATAGTATACAAGAGGGAAAAGAAGAGAGGATGAGAGGACTTACCGTTTCCGCTTGCACTCGTACAAGTGAGAAAAGAAAAGAAGAATCCCCGCTTGAGGAACCAATACCTACGGTGCATGGAGAATTGAGCCTGGGTCCGACTACGCGTGCAAGAACGAACTCTAGATAGCTAAAAGTATGCCTTAGCACCACTACTAGGTTTTAAGAAGCATCAAGTATACAATTTTAAAAAATATAGTGTGCTAATGCATACTATCCTAGAATCGAACTAGAGAATTAGGGTTTATAAGCTAGTAAACAAACTTTACACTAAGAAAAATAGGAATACAATTTTTATAGACCGGTCCTTCACTTCTAAAGCTCCAAGTAATAGTCTCTTGAACTCTTCGTAGGCTCCACTTGGCGAAAGGAACAAGCTTGCTCAAGAATTTTCGAGGCCAGAGATGATCCACCTTGAAGAATCTCTAACTCAAGCTACCTCTTTACTAACTAAGGAATTGGTGAAGAAAATAACCTATACTAAAGGGCTAGTTTGGTATAGATTGATGAAGTGGGAATTTTGCTCACGTTAAAATTATTTTTCTCTTTTTCTTTTCCACTCTAGAAAAATCAAGAGAAGAAGGAAGATGAAGAACTACTGAAGAACTAGAACTCATGTAGAACTAAGGGTGAAAAAATATCTCATAGATATTTGTAGAGAGTTAACCATGGCTAAAATTAATGGTTGGGGTTAAAAAAATATCTAGAGTAAAACAAAATTTATGGAATTAGTCAAGACTTCTACATGCTTCCACAAGCATCTAAGCCATGCTAATTTCCACCTCATTTTGATTTTACTCTAAATAAATAATTACCCTAATTATGTTTAGCTTGGTGTAAGTCTCATACACCCATGTTCTATGTATCATCCACCATGACACAATAGTATATAATATATATATATATATATATATATATATCACATAATTATATATATCAACATATATATACAAGAGAAGAAATGCTTTAGTTAGCTAATATTAGTTAATATATATTAATATATCAAATATATATATATATATATATCAAATTATTAAATCAACACTTGTGTTACGACCCGAAATTGGCACGTGACGGTCCTTAAACTACGCAACGTCTACAGGCGTAATGCAATTTAAGTAAGCCGAAAACCCAGCAATCTAAACCATCAAAAGTAGTAAGAAATGATAACATTTTTAAAAACCTTTGAAATCTCAACCCAAATTCTATTAAAGTCCAACTTTATTTCCTTTAAAATTTTGGCAGCACCTCCTTTGTAAAAAAAAACTAACCCCAAAAATAGGTACAACAAAGATAAAAGTAAAGCATCCCCAAACGGGAGCAAATACACGCCCAAAGGAGGAAAACAACCACCACAATAGATATACGACGCCGTAGCGAAGAAATAAAAGATGATATAAATAAAATTGCATAAAAGACATCCAAGTCACAAAATAATATACAATATCGTCCTCACATCAAGTCTCTAAGTCAACATGAAAGTAGTAGATGGAGAGTACAAGGATACAACGAATATACAATACAACAACGAATAACCACAAAACCCACCTAAAGCAAACTGCACACTGTGAGCCAATGCGGTATCCGCAGCAAAAGAGGATATGATAGATGAATAGCCTGCCTCGACTACTCTGGGGAACAACCTGCAAAACACTGTGGCACAACGGGATGAATTGCCAACTCGTGAATAGTAAATAACATATGCAGGTAATCGTAAGTATGCACATACAGTGCGAATCTAACATATATAAGCTAATAGCAGAAAAAGGTCATATGAATGCAATAGTCATGAAAGGTACACTAACGGGTACTACAATTACATGAAACAATAATATGACAATCGGTATGCAATAATCATGCAATAATGATATGAAAAGGTATATATGCAACAGTCATGAAAGGTACACTAACAGGTACAAGTAACATATGAAGCAATGCATATAAAATGAAGTATGTAAATGCAACAGTCATGAAAGGTATACTAACAGGTACTACAAATATATGAAGCAGTGCATAAACAATAAAAGTGGAGTATGCAATGAAACATGTCATTTCCACGGAATCCTGATATCGTGGTAAGACCACAGTCCATCAAGACAATCCAAATCCCAATTTCCTCAAATCAGCCCCCAAATGGGCTCTCATATCATGTAAGTCTCACAAATTCTGAATGTACAAAATCAAGTAAATCTCATATATCCTGAATGTACAAAATCAGCAATCTCATATATATCCTGTATCCAATATCAAATAAATCTCTTATATCCCAAATCTAATATCAAGTGAATATCATATGTCCTAAATCCAATATCAAGTGAATTTCTTATATCCTAGGTATATGTGCATGAGTAATTATGATGATGTAAATGAATTGATATGTATACATAAATATTAGCGTCCCATTCCACTAATATATATATATATATATATATATATATATATAACAGCGTCCCATTCCACTGTTATATATACTTAGGAGTAAAAATATCATGAAAACAAGTATCTAGCATCGACACATAAATACATGTTTATACGTCCTTCGAATCTTAAGTGCCAAACACCGAAACTCTCGATCCCCGTATCGGTTTATACGTCCTTCGAATCTTAAGTGCCAAATACCGACACTCTCGATTCCCGTATCAGTTTATACGTCCTTCGAATCTTAAGTGCCAAACACCGACACTCTCGATCCCTGTATCGGTTTATAACAAATCTCAGAGTGGATGCATCCAAATATCAAGTAAAGAATAAGAAATACTTGCATAATTTCATAAAAAATCCATATCTCAATGCGAAAATCCATGAATATAATATATGCAATATAAAACTGAAATGCGAGCATATAAAGGAAAAGCCGCTATGTAACTGCAACAAGTTAAAATAAATATCATGCGGTTCCTAATTTCTCCAAGTCTATATAAAGTCAAATAGAGGTAAATATGTAGCTAAAGCTAGATATATGTGTAAACATAAAGGTATAGCAATGTATATGTATCTACCTATCAGAAATGGTGTAATATACCCTCCAGGTATAAGTGAAGTATGTATGCAAGGTATACATGTAGCTATGTCATTATGTGTGTATGTACCTATCGCTAATGGTACAATACCCTATAAGTATACAGGTAACTAGCATGTAAGCATGTCAAGGCATATGTGTAAGCATGTAGGTATACAGGTATGCTATATGTCATACGCATAAAGAAATATGAATCAATGTCTCAATATCCCTAACCAAACAATATCATATCTAAATGTGTGTTGTATGTGTCATAGCAATTATTGACGGTGTGTGTGGCATACAATCAGTGCTCGTGCAATATGAGCCGTCAATAATAGTGCAGTGTCCTAAGGGTACTAGCCCAAGCACAACAATTAACTAAGCAGTAGGGTGTATGCACAACTCTATAAATGAAATAGAATATGCGACAATATTAACATCTCTAACCCATACGCATAACGCCATGAGGGCGATTCCCCTGTAGATATTAAATCTACTCACCAATACTCCTGGCTAAATGAAGCCTACCACCTGTTTTCCCTTCGTCGCAGCGTCCGAAGTCCCCGCCTGCGAACCTGTAACATAAAACAATATAACAGAAATATATTAGCAATAGACCCAAAACACGTACAATCTACACGGACCAACACGACAACACATACGTACTCTAAAGTGTTCGTATTGTAGCTAACGTGTATAGCGACACTACGAAACCAACTCAGAGCAACAACAGCACAGAACACGCACCGTATCGGATAACGTATCGTGTGAAACGAAACACAAGAAATACGCAAAGTGGTCCCAGATTTTGCTATACTAACAATCTGTAAAAGTTGCTAGTACCATGAGACCACAAACAACCCCAGAGACCCCTACACAAAAATCCACCACCCCAGTCCCTACTCTGGCCGCAAATTGCGGCCAGAATTATTAAATCTGCGGTCGTAACAAGAGGGAATGGGCTCTTATTTTGAGGGTAGGTTCTAGGTCACTACACTAGGTCACTGTGATGGGAACTTTTGCAACAATTATCTGGTTTGATAGCAGATCATTCGAGACCCAAACTTGCACTAAAAAATACGATATTTACCCAAAACTATACGATACGCGATAAAAACTGAAACTAACAAGCTAAGCTACAAAATAAACACCTAAAGAACAGAAAGAGATCATTACTTAACCCAAAGAACTCAAAGATCCAAGCTTTGCAAGCTCCAAGGCATCCAAGAGGGAAAATGTGGTAAAAGATGTGATTTTTATGAAGGATTTGATATGGTTTTGTGATGGAAAATGAGAGTGTTCAGTTTAAATGAGAGGGGAATGAGGGAAATGAAAAGAGATAGAGAAAAAGAGAGAGAGTGAATGATAAAGAGAGGTGAGGTTAAAGGTGAGGTTAAAGGTGAGTGTAGCCATTAGCATTAATTCTCCATTAATGCTTTCACACACACCTCATCATGCCACCTCCTCACTCCAAAAGAAATATCTTCTCACACAAAAGATCTAGGGAAAGGATTAAGGATTAGGGTTAAGGCAAAGGATTAGATAAATGGTTAAGTGTCATGGTTGCTAACCTAGATTAGCACAAACAAACCCTCACATTAACGTGCACACGTGCGTGCATGTCCATAAAAAATAATAATAAATTATTAATTAAATGTTATAAAATGTGAGGAACCTGAATTGGTAAACTTTTTACAGTAAACCGGCATTAACGTCTAAACGAACACTAACCGAAATCTAAGGCGTTCAACTTGATTTAATAATCCGGCTATATCATATATAACCGACCAATATCATTTATATGTATATCAATTTATCGAATCAACAGTTGATTCGATAACCCAGTTATATCACATATAACTGACTGATATTATATATCGCGAGATTAGAAGACGGTATCACATACATGTATTCTAATCAAGGTCTGTGCCCTACTTCGTTTCGCTTGAGCTAGAAAACCTCTGTGTGGGACTCTAAAGACTCGTCAATACGCCAGCAGTAGGTAATGATCATATCAGTTACCCACAAGCCGTCAGCGGTACTAGCTGGACGTAACGGCTACCCAGGTATTGAGCGAATAGAAGATCAACAAGCAAGCTTGTCCAAACTCCCATGAAGCCTATAAGTAACACTACCGTACAGTCCGGTCTCTTCGACTGATATGTCACATATCAGGTCTAGGGGTGGATTCGTTAGACCCCAGTAACTTGATAAGTCATGCCGATGTGTGATCTATAACCGTTCGAGAAACTACTGATAACACTTACCAGTAAATCTCATCAGCCCTGGCCAGGGACTTGCTGTTATAGCCAATCGAGCATAGCGCAACATCAACTCGCAATACCGGGGGAGAAAAAACCCCTCCTATCGCTCATTGCCTCCATGTGACTCGGGACTGTATCCAAAATTCACCTGTTTGCACGACTCTATTGAACCGTGGTAGGGAGGAAATCAAAGCACAGTGGAAACCACACAAGACTTTATGATGATCTCGGGTCTACAAACTACCCTGTACAAGTGTCACCAAAGAACTGCTATCTAACGATAGGTATAACACTATCTAGGAGTTCTCAGCGAGTCTTGTTCGGTGTACCCATTCGCTAATGACAACCTGCGTACAATCTTTGATGTCAAACACCAATGGATGTGGGATCAATCATCGCCCCATACAGGGTCAAGAAATGTACACACTAGTCTACTCTGGAATATCGATGCCTTATCTCGATACTCCCTCGACTAGGAATGGTTAAAGGTGTGCTTGTGGACTACACAAGCCCCACTAGTATGATCTGCATCATAGTCCTGGTAGTCAAGCTAACATCCTAAGGGCTTTATCAACATGTATTAGAGAGACAGTATAATAATACAAGTGCACATGTTAAGATAAAGAGCAACCAGATAGCATACTATCATGTCGAGTAAGAAAGTCCTCTCTATATATGTCCAAGTATCCACTATATTATACAATAATGGTCTCTAGGGCATACATATTCCTAACAATAGCTAACGTGCGGAGGAACGAATTTGAGCGATGAAGTTGGCTTGGACTTATGCGCTTGACTTCTTTTGCTAGAGTGAGGCTTGAGAGATAGAATTTTGAGTTGTATTTTCAAAATAATCTAGGAGAAGAACTAAAGAGAAAGACTGGGTATTTATAGGGGAAAATATAGGTCTAGAGGAAATTATAAAGATAATAAAAATGTATTAAAAGTGAGGGTAAAGGGGTAGATGAAGGGTTTGGGGTTCTCTGGTTAATTTCAAGAAAATCAAATAGGAAAAAGGAGTAGTGGGGAGCTGAAGGGATGCACGGGCAAAGAATGGAGGATTTTGGGGAAAATCCATCTGGCGGTCCAAAAAGTGGCAATTGCCCCGGGGTTCGTGCAGTGCATTCATCTGGGTATTTATGTATCATTTATATTGTTTGATTTATTTGCAACTCTTCGTTTCTCCGTGTAATGCACGTGCAACTCTTGGGCTTCCGAAAAATTTAAAAAGAAATATTAAAAATAATTGGTATTGATGGGATTCAAATTTGTAGGGTAGAGAACAGCAATGGAGAGGCTTAACTAGTGAGTTACAAGTTGTTTCTTGTATATGAGTTATCAATAATAATTTATAAGTCGAAACCAGAACAGAAATACACTCTTTTATTAACATTGGATCAATAAAAATGTATTGGAATTTTAGTGTCGTTACATCGTCTCTAACCCCAGAGCACCTCTGCAACTTCGAGACTCGAGCTCCTTACATCGCCGTCACCACCATCATCGCAGCAACGACAACAACAACCACCAAAACATCAAACCCCCGACTTCCTTCACCGAGAACCCCACCTTGCCTGCACCAAACCCTTCGACCTGATCTCTTCTAAACCCGAGCATCCATCCCGCCGTCGCTGCTTCTTCCCTAGCACGACACCACCACCGGCAACTCCAGCAAGCTCGTCTTCATCTCTATTACCACCAACCAAGCAACATCTGTCACGACCCGAAATTAGCACGTGACGGCCCTTAAACCACGCAACGTCCACAGGCGTAACGCAATCTAAGTAAGCCGAAAACCCAGCAATCTAAACTATCAAAAGTAGTAAGTGATAATAACATTGTTAAAACTTTTGAAATCTCAATCAAATTCTTTAAAGTCCCAATTTATTTCCATTAAAAATTTGGCAGCACCTCCTTTGTAAAACAAGCCCCCAAAAAGGGTACAACAAAAGATATAAGTAAAGCATCCCCAAACGGGAGCAAATCCACGCGCGAAGGCGGAAAACAACCACCACAACAGATATACGACGCCGTAGCGAAGAAAAGACGATAAGAATAAAAACTGCATAAAAGATCTCCAAGTCACAAAATAATATACAATATCGTCCTCACAACTCGTCTCTAAGTCAATACATGAAAATGGTAGATGGAGAGTACATGGTACAAAGATATATAATGATCAACATCGGATAACCGCAAAACCCACCTATAGCAAAACTGCACACAGTCAGCGATAGCGGTATCCGCAGCAAAAGATGATACGATAGATGGAAAGCCCTGCCAACGACTGCCCTAAGGGACTACCTGCAAAACACTGTGGCACAACGGGGGTGAGTTTCCAATTCGTGAATAGTAAATAACATATGCAGGTAATCGTAAGTATGCACGTATTGCGCGAATCTATCACATGCAAGCTAATAGCAATAAATGGTCATATGTATGCAACAGTCATGAAAGGTACTCTATCAGGTACTACTAATACATGAAGCAATAATATGGCAATAAGTAAATGCAACAGTCATGAAAGGTACTCTATCAGGTACTACTAATACATGAAGTAATAATATGGCAATAAGTAAATGCAACAGTCATGAAAGGTATATATTATTTATATATGTGTGTGTGTGTGTGTGTGTGTAACTGTCTCCCATACCACTGATATATATATATATATATATATATATATATATATATTCATGCATATATAACAGCGTCCCATACCACTACCACTGATATATATACTTAGAGGTAAAATATCATGAAAACTAGTGTCTAGCATCGATACATAAATACTCATCTATCAGGCGTCGTCACCACGACTGCCCCTGATATATACGTATCATACGTTCATCGGAAACCCGAGTGCCTAGCTTTGACATTCAAATTCCCCGTATCCATACGTACATGACTCCGGTCGATATCTATGTGATCACCGACGAGTCCAAATACTGTCACCGGTAGGTATGATTCCCCTGCCAGGCTCATCGGCGTGAACCATCAACATACCTTTCTTGCCCGGGGGTACCTCCAGGCCCCACCATGTACCCGCACATGGCCCACGACGCCTCCTCACATGGGGTATATATCAGAACCGAGAAATCTCATGGTGGATACTGAAATATCATATAGAAACCGGGTTTTCAAATAATGCATAATTTCATGAAACTACCACGGTCCTCAAATCCAGAAAACATAATATGAAATTCATATCTCAATGCGTAAATCCATGAAATGTAATATATGCAACATGAAACAGTAATATGAGCATATAAAGAAAAACCGCTATTTAACTGCAACAAGTTATGAAATATATCATGCGGTTCCTAATTTCTCCAAATCCATACAACATCATATAAAGGTGAACATGTAGCTATAGCCAGGTATACGTAACCATGTCGGTATAATAAGATATGTATATCTACCTATCAATAATGATGTGATACCCTCCCGGTATGTGTGTAGCTATATCAAGCTAGGTTTGTGTATATACATGTCAATAATTACACAATACCCTCCAGGTATATGTGTAGCTATATCAAGCTAGGTAAGTGTACATGTAAGTATGTATACAAGATGTACATGTAGTTATGTCTCATACGTGTATATACCTATATCTAATGGTATAATACCATATAGGTATAAGGGTAGCTAACATATAGGCATGGCAAGACATATGTGTAAGCATGTAGGTATACAGGTATGCTATATGCCATATGCATAATGGAATATGAATCAATATCTCAATGTCCCTAACCAAACAATATTATATATGTATGTGTGTTGTGTGTGTCATGGCAATTATTGACGGTGTGAGTGGTATAAAATCAGTGCTCGTGTAACATGAGCCGTCAATAATAGTGCAGTGTCCAAAGGGTACAAGTCCAAACACAAGTAAATATGCAATGAGGTGTATGCGCAAACTCTATATGTGCAATAGAATATGGAACTAATATCATTTCATCTCTAGCCCAGACGCATAACGCCATGCGGGCGATTCCCCTGTAGATGTTAAATCTACTCACAGATGATCCTGGGGCTAAGTAAAGCCAACCACTCGCTTCCCTTCTTTGCAGCGTCCGAAGTCCTTGCCTGCGATCCTAAAATCAGATAACAACAAAGCAAGTGTATATATTAGCAATCGACCAATAACACATACAAACTATGTTTGACCGACGCATCAACTCCAAATATACTCTCAAGTGTTCGTCTAGTGGCTAACGTACGTAGCAACACTACGAAACCAACTCAAGAGCAAAACCTACACAAAGACACGTACCGTGTCGGATAACGTAACGCGCGTAGTCGTAACACAAGAAACAAGCTATGTGATCCCAGATTTTGTATAAAGTGAAAACCCAAAAATCAAACAAAACCAAACACACTTAAACCACTGTAGACAGTTACCCACAAAAACCCACACCCAAACTCCCCTCACAGGCTGAGGTCGCCGGATTTCCCATGAAAGTCGCCGGCCAAATCCGAGCAGGTAGGTCTCATGTTTCAGGTGAAGTCTTAGGGTCTCTGGTATAACACAACTACTCTGCTAGATTTTCTAGTATACTCTCGGGGTCACAGCAGATCACAGATATCACAAATGACACTAAAAATACGATATGTGCACGAAACGATACTTTAAGCATTCTAAACTGAAACAAAAAGGCTACACAACACTATAACATCATATAGAATAAATAGAGATCATTACCTAACCACAAAAGCTTAAAGATCCTAGCTTTCCAAGCTTCAATGGATCCTAGAGGCAAAACAAGTCTTAAGATGTGATTTTGTGAGGTTTGAAGAAGTTTAGTGATGGATTAGTGAGTGTTCAGTTGAGGGAAGAGGGAAATGAGAAAGAGATAGAGAATGAGAGAATGAAATGATAAAGAGAGAGAGTGAGATGAAAAGAGAGAGAGAGAGAGTGAGCATAGGGTGAGTGCACCATGCATTAACTCACACAATAATGCAAGCAATGACTCACCATGCCACCTCTCATCCAAACAAAACCAAGGAAATATCTCACAACAAAATATCTAGAGGTTTAATCAAGGCAAAAGATTAGGTTAAAGCAAAGGATTAGGATTAGGGTTAAAGTTGTCATGGTCACTAAACTAGATTACACAAACACACCCTCACATAAAGATGCACATGTGTGTGCAAGCCATAACAAATAATAATAAATTATTAATTAAATGTTATAAAATGCGAGGAACCCAAATTGGTAAACTTTTTACCAAAACCCGCACTATCGTCTAATTAATACTAATCGCAAATCCTAAGGCGTTACAACATCCCATCGTCAACAGAAGCTTTTTCCTCGGTCTAAAGAAGCTAGCCGAGCACTTGAACTCCATCTCGTTAACTTAGTTGAGCCCTAACTTAAGCCAGAGCCGAGGACAAGTCATGCCGAAGTCAAGCTTGGGTCTTTTGGGAGTCATTCATCGTTTTCCTTCAACGTTCTTTTATTATATTTCGTCTCGAGGCAAGTATTCATTACTTGCTCTAACATGCTAGTATGGCAAGATTGGGTCTTGCTATACACGATCATATTATTTAAATATAATAATACCGTTGACCGTAGTATCAATCATATAATTAACTTAGTATTTAACGTTGCAACGATCAAGTTAACTAAATGTATCTTTGTTTTACTGCACATATGGAGTATTAGTGATTTCATGTGGATATATCCAATTAACAATATTTGATAACTATAAGTTTAATTTATATTGTTATATCTAGTTAACAATATTCAAGGGTCATAATAAAATACTATTTTAATCTAGTCATATTAATATCATGAACAAGTAATAGTTGATTTGATCATATAACTAAGCTTAAACATGACACGCTTGTTAATCTATATCCGTTAGTATTTACCGATATTCTGTTACAACTATAATGCATGCTGTATACCATGACTTGATTATAATATATGATTGTGATGTAGACACCTTACCTGACTGATTACATCATCTCTGATATGCTTATACACTAATTCATGACTTGTACCCTGTCATCATGTTACTGTTACCGTTATCATGCTAGTATCTATTTGGCGTAATATTTATCAATGCCAACAATCCTGACTTGACTTGATTGACTTGTTGTCCTGATGGACGTATTTTTTACCTGCTTATTCTTGTATTGTCATTAGATGATATTATTTCTATTCCTGACATGAACATGAAACCTGGGAAAATGGAGAAATAAAGAATGTAATTGAATTGTAACTCAAGAGGATATTACTTACGTTCATGATTCCGGGGGATAACGGAATAATCATTCTTGATTCATACATCTTGCATCCGTGGTCCCGGAAGGTAATGGGATATATCTTGCGTCCGTGGTCCCGGGGGTAACGGAATATATACTGTTGTGTTACATGGATGATTACATTAATTGGTTTCAAATACCTGTAGCGTAGATAACTTAACGACATGGACCCATAGGATACACGTGATATGATTACCTCATGATATCTTGCTTGTTACATCACAGATTACTGATATTGCTTATTGTTTATACTCATGACATCTTGCACATGACATACTATATCGTATACTGCTTATACTATTATTATGATATCTATGACGCATTGACGTCTGAGTTTTGCATGGCCCAAATCTTTGACCTTAGCATATGAGGATCATGAGTATTTTAACTGGATTGCCGATCAATGAGGAGCATCCCACTGATCTAGTTCTTATTGATGGTTTAGGTATTCTTTATTTCCTTTGTCGTTTATTGCTTCCGCTACTGTTTCCTGTTATCGTTTTTTGTGGCTACTGGACATATTTAGAGATAAATGTTTATATTCTTGTTCTTGATTACTGATTGACAACCTTAATGTGGCTATAGAAGGATGTTTTCTTACCATAGGTAGCATGGTTGGTTTTGTTATGTTCCCGTATTTGTGTATTTTGGGAAGCGGGGCGTGACACGTTCTCTTTTGTTTCATATGAATGTTCCTAAACATTTTTGGGATGATACTGTTGTTCCCGCCAAAATTTTGGATCACAACCTGCTCCCTTATAAAAAATTATAATAAAATAAAAATGAAGGGAAAAACTCCACATGCAAAGAATGTAACAAATGCCTCAAAACCAAGAGTTAAAACATTGTGAAGCAACGCTTTAGATGCAGTGCCAAGTGCGCTGCGCCCTAAACAGCACGCCACGTGCAAAGCACGTGTGCGCTAGCGCAGGCTGCGCTGCGCTCTGAGCAGTGCACCACGTGTCAAACACAGGTGCGCTAACGCAAAGTGCGCTGCGCTCTGAGCAGCACATCACGTGCAAAGCACGGGTGCGCTAGCGCTGGAACCTAAAAGCTCCCCACCGTCAGATCAAAGATCTAATAATAATGATAAATCATTAATTAATCAGAACTAAATTCTGTTAAGGAAAGATTCCTCAAAATCTTTCCAAATAACAAGATTGTGCTCTGTAAATCAGAGCACCGTTGGATCAATGATCCAATGGTAAATAAAAATTACCAAAAGACAGAATAAATTCTGTATAGAAAGATTTTTGCAATCTTGTTAAAAACAAGAAGATTGCCTTCTGTAAAACAGAAGCCCTAGGATCAAAGATCCAGCGGTGGGGAAATATCCTCAAATCAATCAGAGAAAGATCTTTTTAACTGATTTAACAAATCAACTTACCCTATAAAAAGGCCCCAAGACTTCAAGTCTGATATAGAGAAACCCCCCTGCAAACTTTGAGAAAAACTCAAAGAGAAAGAAAAGAAAGCTTTTAGCAAAAGAAGACCATTTTCTTCAAGGTAAAGAACATGATTCGTGAACATAGAGATGAAATCATCTCATAAAAGAAGAACTACCTTCTAAAAAAGATCATAGATCTATAAAAAGACCAAGGTCTTTGATAAAAAGAGATCAGAGATCTTATTATAAAAACTAAAAAGAAGTATTCACTTCATTCACAGATCCTTGATCTACAAAGGCAGTGTCCTTTTTATAAATAAGAACTTTTTGTTCTTGAACCTTGAGGCAAGACCTCCTTTAAAAGAAGAACATAAACTTGTTTTCTGATCATAAATTTGATCAAATGCGTTTTGCGCAACTGAAAAGTGTCTTGCACTCATGAACTGCGCTTTTGCGCTCATTGGACAGGCGCTCGGCGCCAAAGCATGCCACGTGTCAACCATGAACACAGTTTGCGCTTTGCGCTTCTGAGACAGCGCACTGCACCCATGGATCGGCACCCAGCGCCAAGCATGCCACGTGTCACTCACTGGTGCGCTGTTAAACCAGCGCAAAGCGCTCATAAATTGAAAGCGCAATGTGCTAATAAACTGGCGCTTGGCGCTAAGCGCGACACGTGTCCTTTTAGTGTGCGCTACCCGACAGAAGCGCAATGTGCTCTTTAATTGGCGCAAAGCGCCTGGCGCGCCACGTGGCGCACTGTCAGAACATACTTCGTTATGATGAAAGCTATGCATTCAGTACAAGACAAAAAGATGTCAGAACCCAATGCTTAGCATTATTAAAAGGGCCGAGCTCAAATAAAGGCTTAATAGCCAGAACAACAAAAAAAATGTTAAACATTTTAATTGGACTTAGCCCAATTCTGGCCATAAGTCCTCAACTTATATTGAACTGAGCCCATCTGCTCACAAATATTCAACAGATCTTAGTCCCAAACTGGGCTACAGATCTTCCAATGAACTCACACCGGTTTGAGGGTACATCTCTTTACTCTTCTGATATCTGTCGTTGTAATCCTTCAACGTCTTCAGAGAGGTGACGGGTCCCGACAACCACATATTTCTACGGACTGTGGGGTCCTTAAACTCATAAATTACGATGTCTTTAAACCGGACTGTGAGGTCCTTAAACTCACGGACTACGATGTCCTTAACCTGGACTGTGGGGTCCTTAAGCCTGTGGACTACGATGTCCTTAACCTCGGACTGTGGGGTCCTTAAGCCCATGGACTATGATGTCCTTAACCTTGGACAACCATGTCCTTAAACTGGTAATCGACCGCAATGTCCCTAAATTAAACAATAGAGCCCAAATGCTCTTTTGTTGGATCTAAATGATCCTGTTAAGTTGATCTTAGTCTAAAATTAGACTAACGTGTCCTTAACAAACGTTGAGTCGATCTTAGTCTAAAATTAGACTAATGTGTCCTTAATAAACGTTTAAGATGATCTTAGTCTCAAATGAGAATAACGTATCCTTAAACCCAAACCTCAAAACCCAAATCTAAGAAGATACGGATTTGGACTAATCCACGCCCTACGGGCGACAACACAAATTAGTCTCCGTATACAATCCACGGGCAACCACAAACAAAACAAACACACACGACACGAAGTGACCATATGGAGAAGGAGAAAGTTGTTACCGCGATGCGGTAGCGTAATTAACTGTAGGGGCTTGCGCCTGCAGGGAAGAGCGTCCCCACAATAAAAAAAACCTCAAATGAAGGGGAATCTGACGAAGTCTGCTACATCGGCCGCATCCGTTTAAACCTTCGATACATGGTGCCATAAATCAACTTAGCATCTTCGGATAGGTGGACGGATAGCACCAAATAGCATCTGCCCCCGAATTTCAGGCAAGACGTTCGTCTTCCCGCTTTCCGGCGGTAAACAGATTCTGGCACGCCCGGTGGGACCTTTTCCTCTTTCCACTCCACACTTCGTATGTCGTGTTCGCGAACGAATCATGGTTTGATATGGTTGCCCTTGGGTTCGAGGTACTAAGATTTGGTTTCTTGCTTGGCGCAGAAAGCGAAACATTAATGGCGTCCACTTGCGAGAAGTGCTCCAACTGCAATTGTAACTCGCGCTCCGCCTCATCTGGAGGCATAGCTTACGGGCCCCAAGCAGCCTCCCTGTTCACGATGCCGGTGGACCAGGTGACTCAGGCCACCACCGGATTGTTCTTTAGGACTATGCTCCTACCGATGAGCTTCAGCACCCTTGTACCAACACTAGAAGCTCCTAAGAAGTCGGTCTTTGATCGGCTTGCTACTACCGCGGCCCCTCTCAACGGGCCGTCCAACTCTAGCGCCTCAGTCTTCGCCAGATTGGGCCAAAGATCATGCGGGCCTATGATGAAGCCTGCAATTCCGGAAAAGGTTGTCCCGAAGAGGATAGCCATCCCTGCTCCTGAAATCGTCAAGGCGGCTTCTCCTTCCAAAGGGTCGGTCTTTGCAAGACTGACTGTTTCAGCTCCCGCTCCCGTTCCTGCTCAAAAGTCTGTCTTTGACAGATTGGATACTGCTACTCAACGGAACTCGGTCTTCAAGAGGCTGGTACCAGCAATGCCTCACCTGAACAGGGGGCAAGACAAAGCCATCCCCGTCACTGAACCAACACCATCGGCTCGACACGCTCGACGTCGCTACTGGCGCCGAGTGAGGAAGGCTGGGGGCAACTCCCCCTCTAGGCTAACTCCATCAGCCCCAACGGTGGAAGTCAATGCTGCTGTTCCAACCGGGAACAGCTTTGAATTGCTGAACAAGGTGCGCAAGAACTCTCTTACCGCCATATTGAAAAGATCTCCTCCACCCGCGGAGAACATTACAGGAATAAAACCGGATCAGCCCTCTCAGCGGCTGTCCTCTAAAGTTTACAAAGTCTGGTGACGGGTCTAAGAGTCGGTGATTGATCAAGACTATCCTCGCCGACAGAAAAAGCTGAAGGTTCAACAGGAAGAGAACCGTCCTGTCAAGCCACAAAGGACGGCAACTATCTGGGTGCCCGCAACAATGGCCCCCTCAACATCAACTGCTCAAAAGAAAAGGAGGCCAGAGAAAGGCCCTATGACTAGGTAGATCACACAGACGCTGAGCTCAAATGCCCCAAGTCTGGGGGCATAACGGTGCATACCGTTTACATGGCTTCCGGAAAAGAAGAAAGCCGCACTTCGACGGGCCACCGACCGCTCACCCGATCAATAACAAGGGCTCAGGAACAACAACAGCAGAAGCTTCAGGAGATGCTGACTGCAATGGCCGCTCTCACCGGGCCAAAAAAAAAGCCCGGAGGCATCATCATAACTGCGTCACGAACAAGAAACCGATGCTGACTTCCTACGCAGAGTCCTTGAAAAGAAGGACAGAGAAGCAGCAGAACAAGCTACCAACATAAAACAAATGGCGCTTCTCTTCCAAGATATAGTAGGGATGATGTTACAGCCGGATCCTCCAGCTGAAGACCCTCCGATCACTATTGAAGACGATAGAGGGGAGACATCTAATCCCCCTCCGGCTCATTCAACAGCCAAGGAGGAAACCATTTCCAAGGCCACACTGGATGACTATATAGCTCAGCAAATACGAGCTCACCAGGCGAATGAAGCAGCCGGCCAAGTCGTCAAAACTAGGCGACCGTATCCAAACTGGTATGACCAGATAAAATACCCCCCGGGATACACAATCCCCAAATTCCATGTGTACAAAGGGACAGGCAATCCTCACCAGCACGTCGCCCAGTTCAGAGCTCTTTGCGGCAACACCGGGGGCGATGATAAGCTTTTGCTCCATCAATTCGTTGGCAGCTTGTCGGAGATGGCCTTCGAATGGTACTCCGAACTTCCAAACGACTCCGTCAAGACTTTTGCGGAAATGGAGCTGTTATTCACCCAACGATTCGCGAGTGCTAGTGAACGCACCCCAATAACGGCATTGATCAATGCCAGGGTAAAGCCAGGCGAGACGTGGGTCCAATACGCGATACGATGGAGGAATCTATGGTCAAAATGCGAACAACGCATCGAAGAAGCACCGGCGGTGGGTATGTTCGTGGGCACTCTGGACCCTCATGCAACTATCTCCCAGTTCATGATGTTCTTCAAACCGACTACTTTCTAGGCCTTGATCGACAAACTGGCCCAAATGGACCAGATGGGTCATAGACCGTCTCCTCCAAAGCCGGACTCTCGAAATGAGAAGTGAAAGGGGAAAGCAATCGTTGTCGCCAATGCTCAACAGCAGCCCGGTGCCCCAAGACTAGTCGATCGCCAAAATAATAGATCGCCAAAATAACAGAACTGATCTCTTGAAGATAAAATGAGTCGCCCTTACTCGTTCCCTAGAGACAAGACAAAGAGGTTATTCGAGCTTGCACTGCGCAACAGGATCATCAATTTGCCGGAGCCAAGACGCCCAGCGCAACCCGGCGACATTAGCAATCCTAACTACTTCCCTTATCACCGAATGTTGGGCCATCTGATCGAGGATTGTTATATCTTTAAAAGCTGGATAGAAGATCAATACCAGCAGGGCAAATTCGTATTATCTGAGAATTGGAAGGTGAACCCGCCTCGGCCACACACTCCCAAGAAAACAGATACACCGGGGGCATCATGCTCCTTCATAGAAGGAGCTCCATGGGAGGTCGCTCTTTCAGCCAAGACGAAAAGAATGCTAAAGGATCTTCACACATGCCCGGCGATCAGATGGAAAAGCCCGCTAGAGCCGGAGACCATCGAAGGGATGCTGAAACCACGCCCAACATTGGGAGTTAATAGTGATGGTGGAAAAAACATTCGGGCCCAGCCGTCAAAGTCTACGAAGAAAAAGAAGAAGATCAAAAAGCCCGTGAATCTTGATAACAAGCGTACCGACCTGCAAAAACAGATTGACGCTCTGGAAGAATATAACCAGAAGGCGCGGACCCCGGTCACACTCCAAGAATTTCTCAATAATATCCTTGAGAACGGAGATAACGACAATAACGACGGGGATGATTTGTCAAAAGAATCTGAGGACTATGTAGCAAGTTGCCACATGATCTCTCATTCGGCATTAATTAATGAAGAAACGCACTCGACGATAGAAGACAGTATAAAAGAGCTGGGGGCAGGATCGAAGCCAAAACCCTTGGAACCGTCTGACGAGATGATCGATTTGCTACTAAACGAAGCCCGTCAGAAAAGCAAAGCCAATCGAGAGCGTGAACTGGCTATATTCGAAAAAGACAAACGCCGACGACTGGAAGAAAAGGTCGAGACACCCCAACTAGAGCAAAGCATCCCTATCGCCAGCGAAAGCAAGCTTAAAGTAAAGAAACAATTCGCTAGGGCCCTGGCAATAGGAATGAAATTGCCCTCTTTCAAAGGAAATTCGCCTAGCAATATACGTCTTGATGAAGCGGACATACATCCTAACTTCTGCCTATACCATCAGAGGATTGCACACCCTACCGAGGAGTGCATAGCCTTTAAAAATTGGTGGCAGGGATATGTTGCCCATCGACGACACGTTCAACAAGTGAAGCGCAGGGCTCGTCGGGAGCAGAAAAGCATGATAGATGAGCGCGAAAGAGCTGCTGGCAACTGTCACATAGCCGACACCAAGGGATCGCAAGTTATCACCTTTGGAAGCGACTCTGACGAAGAAATCGCCCTCAACCCTCTCTTCAAGGAATCCACCTCCGACACAAAACATGCGAAGATTTGCGGCAAAATCTAGCTGCGTTATCGTACGTAGACTAATGACCGAAATGTCGTTAAACTACTACCAACCCGCGGTATCCTCAGGCTGACGTGGTAAAAAAAACAATATGTCCATAAGCAAAATGGGCACGGATGAAAACCCAAAAGGGTTCCGTGAGTAAAAACAGAAGGGCTACCGGCGAGTTTTGTGAAATCCCGAAAGGGCGCAGTCTCGTTAAAAGACACTTGCAAGGTCCTCTCGGCTTTGTAAGGAGAAACCACCCACGTGAGATCCTTACAACTCATAAGAGAGCAACACACTTAGGGATCCCCACGATTCCTAAGGAGAAATTACACTTGCGAGATCCTCACGACTCGTAAGGAGAACCCTCCCATGAGACCCTCATGGCTCATAAGATTTAGAAGTATTAAGCTATAGGGATCTGAACCTGTTCTTAAGCAGCCACCACAACCTCCAACACTGCCCTACAAGCAGCTCAATGCTGATCCTTGTATACAATCCACGGGCGCGAATAAACAGTTCCCTAACAAAGTCCCATCCGTCACTAGGGATATGTCTACACGGTGAACAGCCCTTGTAAGTTCTCTCGACTTATAAGGAGAAAACACTCTTGTAAGATCCTTACGACTTATAAGAGACCATGCACTTAGGAATCCTCACGATTCCTAAGGAGAAAACACACATATAAGATCCTTACGACTCGTAGGGAGAAATATCTTTATGAGACCCTTACGGCTCATGAAGTCAAAAGCCTTAGTCGACAGGATCCTAACCCTGTTTACTAAGCCACCTTTGTTCGTCATCGACAGAGGCAAATGATGATTCGCTCCTGGCAATATCCCAGTTGTAGCGGTGCTGATGCCGAAATCAGTGTCTAATTCCAAGCTTGCAGTAAGAAGCTAGCGAGCCACACATGAAAAATAGCCGAAATGATGGGGCAACTTGCAACAAAATCAGCAAGTAAAAATGTATGCATGCAAAATAGCTGAAATGATTGGGCAACTCGCAATAAAAAGCAGCGAGTAAAAATAAAACAAATAGCCGAAATGATTGGGCACCGCGAAAAATAGCCGAAATGATTGGGCAATCGCGACCTTCGCGATATAAAAGCTGAAATGATAAAGTATCGCGAAAAGAAAAATATATAAAATGAAACTTTTTGCCCAACAGGTGAAATCACGTCGATCCCTGTATACAATCCAGGGGCACAAACAAAAAAGGAGGGGAACACCTTCCCACCAGGCTCCATCAGAAAGTGAAGCCAAATCTCGACGGTTCATAGACAACCTAGAGATAATCTCGACACTTGCTGTAATATTGCAGACACAATGTCAACAAATGAAGCAAAGGAAGATCCCTAGCTTCAGGGTCTTGACGTCAACATCGACAACTTAGAGATCACCAACGACGTTTCTCCTCATTCCAACAAGATGCAGGCGTGACGTCAACAACCAACCCCAGAGTCACAACAAATCAGAGCCATGGCAAAGTCCCTAGTTCAAAACCTTAACGGCAACATCTACAGCCTAAAAATCAGCAACGGTGATCCTCCTCATTCCAACAGGATTCGGATGCAGCATCACCAAACGGAGCTACGGCAAAGTCCCTAGCTCCAAGACTTTATGGTCCACAGACAATCTATAGTCAACCCCGGATTAATGTTCCGTCTCGAAAACAAGTCAACCAACCCCCAGGGAAATCAGTATCCTTGGCAAAACCTCGTTTCAGGGAAATCAACATCCTTGACGAGAGCATCTCGATTCGCGTCGACCCGCAAGGAAATCAGTGTATTTGCAAGAATCTCTCGATTCATCTCAACTCCGAGGAAATCAGTGTCCTTGGCAAAACCTCGATTCAGGGAAATCAGTGTCCTTGACGAGAGCATCTTGATTCGCGCCAACCCGCAGAGAAATCAGTGTCTCCGCAGGCAGATGCAACGTCAACAAAAGACCTCACGATCGAAACAAAGCGGAGTGACGGCAAAATCCCCGCTCCACCGGAGCATTCGTCTTGTTATACCAGACGCAATGTCAACAACGGCGTTCCTTCGCAGTCCAGCAAGATGCAGATGCAACGTCAATGAAAGACCTCATGGTCGAAATAAAGCAGAGTGACGGCAAAATCTCAGCTCCACCTCGACGTTCGTCTCGATACAGCAGACAAAATGTTACTACAGCGTCCTTCCTCCAACAGGATTCGGACACGCCAAAGCAAATGAGGCGAAGGCTAAATTCCTAGCTTCAGGGTCTTGACGGTAACTCATATAAAACCTGAAAGACTACTAGGGATCATCCCACATGGAGTGATCACCACATCGACGTTCGTCTCGATATAGCAGACGAGATGTCACCACAGCGTTCTTCCACCAGCAGGATTCAGACGCGACAATCAAACAACGGAGCCATGGCAAAATCCCTAGTTCCAAGCCTCGACGGTTCACCAGCAACCTAGAGACAACCGCGACATTCTTCTCGATACAGCAAATGCAATGCCAGCAAACGAAGCGAAGGCCGAATTCCTAGCTTCAGGGTCTTGACGGCAACTCATATAAAACTTGAAAGACCTACACCAGTGCGGAGTGGTTATGACTCATCGGGGCTCTCCAAAATGAGCCTAACCTCAAGTAAAATGCGGCAAGGCAAAATCCCTAACGCTTGCTCTTTCGACGGTAATATCACC
This sequence comes from Agapanthus africanus, assembly GCA_030015575.1. Lineage (NCBI taxonomy): Eukaryota > Viridiplantae > Streptophyta > Magnoliopsida > Asparagales > Amaryllidaceae > Agapanthus > Agapanthus africanus. Next base: position 384,602,514 of record CM057345.1, on the reverse strand, counting down.
TGGAAGATTGCTTGAAGACGTCTTGTCCAGCCCCCGAAGGGATCAGAGACACGACAATCGTGGGGCTACTTGTTCATACCATAATTTTGCATTATTTTATTCCCCATTCTTATTCAATTTACAAATAAACAGGTGCTTGTGACCCATGTCTGCTACATAGTTGCAGGTTACAGGTTCTCGGAACAAAAACAGTGAAAACAATGAAAAGACGATGCAAAAGTGAGACTTCGACCAACAAACAGAGAATCTTTATCTTGCCTACAGTTTGAAGACTAAACGAAGATCAATGGACAATTTCACAAAGCACAAAGGCAGAGCAAGGTTCAAGACTTCGACACGAAGCAAGCGGTAAAAGTCCACTACAATTATTCACTGTGGAGATCTGGAAGAGAACCAAAAGACATTCAGAAGAAACAACTGTAGAAACAAGAAGTAAAAGTGCAACAGAACAAACCCTGGAAAAATGAGCCCACAAGCCCTATATACGGCCGCGGAACCGCGGCCAAACATGGGCTTTGGCCACGGATCCGTGGCCATATAAGACCCGTGTCGGTGCGAAATTCAAGAGGCGGCTGAGAGCGTTGACTAAGTCTTTTTCTTAGGGGGTATTTTTGTAATAGCATATATGCGAGTCGATTGTAACCTTAGGGTTTCTATCCTCTATAAATAGGAACCCTAAATCTTGTATTAGGTTATTCCTCTTCTTGTACCTCATTTTATATCAAAAATTCAGATCTGTAAATTCTGCAATGAATGAAGAGTGCATCAATTTGTAAGTAGTTCTTTTTATTTGCCCTAGTTAATTTTATTATCTGCCCTAGGTAATTTCTTATTTGCCCTAGTTAGATCTTTAATTACTTGCCCTAGATAGATAGTTTAGATATGTTCTTCAATTCCCTAATGAGCGAGTAGTCTCCTCGCTTGTTAGGGTTAGCTTTGGGGAAGGCTTGAGAGATGAAGATCTCTCACCCCTTTCTTGCCCATCACACTTTTTTATAGGACTCCATGCATACATGCACACACCGCTCCCTACGGCACCTTACCCCATGAGGTAGCGGTGATACCGTAGTATAAAGGCCCGGTTGAGCGTGTTTTCCATGGAGGGTAGGGTAAGAATTAAGAAAGGAAGGACAAGAACCTAGAGGAAGAAACACTGTTTCTTCCCGATGGTACTAATCCCCTTTATTAATAATTACCATAACACCTAATAGATTTAAATATGGGTATAGAAAGCGGTGAGGAAATCTTTGCATTTCCAAACTTAACCTAAACCTAACCCTAGCAAGATTTAGATCTAGATTAATTTAGTTTTTAGATTTAATCAATCCGACACCAATTGGAATTAACTCGTAAGAACAATTAGGAAATTCACAAAATCTCTGTGGACCGACCCGTACTCATCGGCTAGCTACCAAGCGACGCCGTTCTTGAATGCGGTTTAGAAATATTTTTGATCTTAAAATCCCATAACCAATCAAATGGCGCCGTTGCCGGGGATGGCATGTTATTTTCTTTTTGTAATTTCGGGTTAATATAAAATTGAAAAATCATAAAAACTGAAAAATTAAAAAATATAAAAATTTATCATCTTTTATTGTTTGAAAGGTATTTTTGTTTGAATTTTGTAGGACCAAAGAACAAATTCAGATCTGGAAAAATCCAGAAATCGAAACAGAAAACTGAAGATCTGAACAACAGAGGATTTCCACAACAGAACAACAGAAGAAGGTTGGAGAGCCAAGTCAACAGGGAGACCGCAGAACCGCCGCAATATCTCGCTCCCGTCGTGGAAACGCGGCATCATCGTGACGTCAGCAAAATCTGAAGTCTTGATCCGCACGTGCCACCGCGGAACCGCCGTGCGAAGCCCCCTGTGGCCGCGGAACCGCCGCACCTTGATCGATTCAGCGCTTAGAAATTTTTCTGTGAGCTTTCTCTCTCCTCCTTTGCAAATCTCTGATATCTCCTCTGAAAAATCTCCTGCAGGATTCTTTGCGTTAAAAAATCTCTCCCCCTTCCAATAATTGATCTTGTGCAGGATTCTTTGCGCCGCGCTAAAAATATAAAAATTTGATTGCAAGTGATTGTTACTGCTTTGTATATTTTTAATCGGACTTTAAGGGGCTTGATACAAATCCAGATTCGGTGGGGATTTCATCACCCTTCCCAGGACCCCAGAAATCACATAAGGCATATGCATTGACCTTTATTTAATTAAAAAAAATACAAGACTCAGCCCTAAGGACGTCGCGCTCAATAGGACAGAGGACTAGTTATAGGCATCGGCCGTTGATCCTAACCTGACTTTATGGTGTCTAAGCAAGTGTGTCTAAGGCGAGTGGTTACTTAATTAGGGCCACTACTTGTAGTGGAGAGCCTCCCACTCACCTGGCACTTACCTGGCCGCAATTGGCGGTGAAGAGGCTGTTTGAGGTCCTATTTCTAGCCCTTTGGAACAGTTAGGAGCTGTCTAGCTGACCTAGGTGTTAGTGTATATGCCCTAAGGGCTATTATTGTATCATACTAGTTTGTATATTACTTAATGGAAGCTTGGGATATTCACAGTTATATTGACAGTCTTGCTAAAAATGGTAGTATGCTACTTGGTTTGTGTCTACTTTAATATGTGCATATGTTTCTTGTAACGTATCGCTTATACATATTAGTAGAGCCCTTAGAATCTTTGCTTGATTACCAGCGTTGTGATGGCAGTCACACTAGTGGGGGCTGGGTAGTCTATAAGCAACATCCTATACAGGTCCCTAGTCGTGGGATTATCGAGACAGGGCATCGATACTCCGGAGTAGACTAGTGTATACGCTTCTCATCCCAGATGTGGAGATGGTCTGTCCCACAGCCATCAGTATGTCGTACTGGAGATAGTATACAGGTGCTCGTTGGGTTACGGGTACACCGGACAGGACTCGCGGGGAACTGTTGGTTGGTATTATACCCGTCGTCAGTTAACAGTTCCCAGGTGACATGAGTACAGCATAGTCCGTAGACTTGACACTGCTACTTCGCCTCGAGTGTGTCCCACTGTTCTTAGATTGCTACCCTACCATGGCTTAAAGGAGTCGTGCAAACAAGTAGCAGTTGGGTGCAGTCCCGAGCACTTAGAGGCAGTGGCGGTTAGACAGGATTCGTCTCTCCCTGTATTGGGGGTTGATATCGCGCTGTGTCAGAGAGCCATTACGCAAAGTCCCTGGCCAGGGCAAGCGAGATTTACTGGTAGGTTCCAGTAGTTTCTCAAGGTGTAATGGGCTACGCTCCGACACGACTTATACCGTTATTAGGGGACTGACGCTTGCCGTCCCCCTAGGCCCGATATGCGATAGTCTTAGACGAACAGACCGGACTGTACGGAGATTGTCACATCAGGCTCAGTAGGAGTTCGGATGGGTTTCCTCATCGGTCTTCTTATCGACATCTACCTGGGGACCGTTACGTGCAGCTAGTGCCGCTTGCGGTCTGTAACCCATTGCCGGCGTAGTGTCGAGTCTTTAGAGTCCCACACAGAGAGTTTTCCTGCTCCAGGCGAAACGATATAGAGGTCGTATGGTTTTACGACAAGGGTTCGGACGCATACGTGTGTTTACGCACGTACGACGTTCGGACAGTTTTTACTAGTCAGTTTTGGTTTAAGCCAGATTCTAGTATCGGATTATTGGATTTATACAGTCTAAAGTTTTTTCGTGTTTTCACGGATAGGAGGGGCGTTCTCGTAATTTGTCGAGAAGCTTCTAGAAGGATGATGATTTGGAGGGTAAGGTGGCATTAGCAATTAATGATCTAGTGACTCATTTAGATGAATCATTCAAGTGAGTTAATGAAGCATTTATTGCTTAATGACTCACTTGATGATTCATTGCATATATTTAATGAAGCATGATGATAATGCATTTGATTTATTCATTTGATAATTTCTTATGCTTCATAATATATTAGAAGTGAGAAGCTTTTTCATTCATAACTTATTCTCACCTTCTCTCTCCTCAAGCTCTCTCTCTTCAAACCCTAACCCTAACCTCTCATGTGTTGAGATCAAGGGTTAGCTAGACTAATACATCCATAATCCAACTCTATATCACCTAGGTTGCTTAGATTAGCACTTTGAGTAACCTAGTTACCTCAAGTTAGAGATCAAGCTTGGAGTAGGAGCTCTCGGGTGGATCGTCTTTGACTCGAGGAGGCCGTTGAGGTGTCGACGTTCCAAAGATCCTACGAGGAGTGGAGGACAGCGATGAAGACCCGAAGGACAAGTAAAGTGAGGTATAACTTCGAATCCGAGTAGTTAAACCTTTCGTAGTTTGCTAGTAACGGTTTGACACGATTCATGCGCTCAAGTCCGTGTTACGAAGCTTTGATAATCGTTTTTCATATATTCCGCCTCCCCGCAAGTTCGTGAGGTGCGTGACATGGACTTACAGTGGTATCAGAGCCAACTAAACCTTTACTAGCTTGTTAGCAACTAATTAGAACTTCGATCGTCGGAAAAACGCGAAAACAACACTTCGAAACCCTATCAGTTTCTGTTAATTTTAAAAGTGTCGAAAAAAATATTTGATATGCCTTAAAATTCACAGCAGGGTATTATAAGAATTCTGGGAAAATACGAGGACACAACTCAGCAAGACGGCCGCGGAACCGCGGCCAAATGGTGCTTTTGGCCCCGGATCCACCACCTAGTAAACCCCAAGTTGACTCGGAGTTTCACAGAAATTCATATTTTATGGTGTTTTGTTTTCCTGTATATTCTGTTTCTGCCCAGGTTACTTCTGTGCTGGCTTGCATTTGGGGCAGACACGGAAAAAGGCTGTCGATCGATATTCTAAGTTATTTGCTAATCGGGTTTTTATCTGTAATGTTTAATGTGTTCGTAAACCTCCCCTAACTGCTAGTATGTCGGTTGGCAGGGGGTTGCACATTTCTATAATGTTTACTGTTTGTGTATATGAACTTGATTGGATCGTTGTGATGATTAGCCGAGTTTTGAGATAGGTTTTATATTCATTCATTCGATGTAAATTGTAATATGATGTAATATTCTTTTGCGGGGTACATCCAGGTTGCGGTTGTATCCACCGTTGTATTATTTCATTTACTGTTTTTTGCTCCTAGGATAGACCCAAGGTGGGGTACACAAACTACCGGGTACGTTGAAGTGTTTAGTGGCCTACTCACGTTGTTGAGGGAGACCGCTTCACTTCGGGTACTTGACGGGTAGCTTGCCATACCCGTAGGGGTCTAGGGTGGGGTAATGGCTATTCATCACAATTATGTAATCCGTCTTTTGTTGCAGGCTCAAAGGAAAAGCGGATTGCTTGTATATCCAATAATGTTCATCTGAGATCTGGAATGCCTATTATTACGTCTGACGAATGTACAATATCTATATATGATAGCTATTTAGACGTCACTTATGTTTTACACCCGCGCTAGCCTAGCCCCCGCTCTGTCATTAGTTAAGTAACCTAACGGGTGATGACGGGACCCAGTGGCGAATGCGGATGGCATAAGAGGACGTTGTATTTTCGTTGTTTTCTGCAATGATAGGTTAAATGATGGGACTCATTATTTTAATGCAAAGAAAATAAACCAAAGTTGAATCATTGGAACAAATTTAAAAGAAACCACTCGGTTATTTTAAAAGAGCAGAATTTTTAATTGCGGAGCTTTAACCACTCCTTTTAAAAAGCTATCAGGTTCCATCGATTATATCAAGTTCACTACGTTCACGGTTTTGCCAAAACAAGTCGTAGCCCTCCGTCATTTCTTATGGATGGTCAGTAGTATTCAAGCTATGTTTGTTGGCTTTCGTCAAAGCATAGTGTTTGGTAGCTGCTGGGGTATTCATTTGTTGCATAGATAGATGAGTTGGTTTGGGACAGTCGTATTACCTTGTTGGCTTTCGTCAAGGGTATGTACGGGTGGGTTCAAATTAACAAGATAATGATGGGCAGAACTTGACATGTGACTTATGATTTGTTGGCTTTCGTCAAGGTCATAAGAACATGGGGCAAAAATCCACATCGGGAGTTTCTAAAGAAACTGAAACTTGCTAGTGTTGCATACCATTTGGAGTTTGATGAATGTTGGTAGGATTCCTTCAATATTATCATACGATGATATTTGGATCCCGATCCTACTGTGAGTATATGCTACTTATCAGGAGATTCGTCACTTAACGATCAATGCTATAAACCAAGTAGGTGTCGAGAAAGGTGTCAGCGGGGCTATGCCCCCAGAGAAAAGAGGTTATTTAATTAAGGAACTTCGCGACAGCGTTGGAAAACCTCCCTCGAAGTACCGACACTGGCCTGGCTGAACGGTTAAGCAAGTATTGTACAGTGAGAATAGTCCTGGCTAATTCTTCTTTTATGGTTTGAGGAAGGATTCGAGAAACAGTGGGAGCCATCCAGTTTAGATAAAATAAAAACCAATCTAAACTTGCAAGAGCATCATGCTAAAGTGTTTTCTTCTCTCTCTCTCTCATTGCAGCGACCTTGTGACCATGACTAGGTTACATCTAGATAACAAGTTGAAACTTATATGACTGGCAAAGGTCTGTCCAGATGTCCATTGCCTATGACAAGCTGGACCACCCTATTACTACTCAAGATCCCGCCGTCCCAGGTCCAGTTTCCACCGTCGCGGATATGGATATCCGTCAGATAAGGGAAAAGGATAAAGCGAAAGCTAAGTGCCTCGTGGTGGCTTCAGTTGATGGTGTATACCAGAAGCAGCATGAGAAGATGGACTCAGTTTCCATCTTTCTCCATAACAAAGATTTATATGGAGAGCAATCTCATATCGCAAGATATAAGATCTCGAACGAATTAATTCAAGCGAGGTTGGCTGTCGGGTCATCTATAGGGAACGACGTCCTTACGATGACTAGCTATATTGATGAGCTCAAGGACCTGGAGACTACGTTGGGAAACAGGTCATATGCTGACTTATTTCCACAGTCCCTACCCTTTACTTACTGTTAGTTATATGTATGCCCTAGAGGCCATTACTGTACATTGGATGTATACTGTAGTGGATGCTGGGACATATATAGGGAGGACTTTCTTGCTCGACATGATAGTATGCTATCTGGTTGAACTTTACCTTAGTGTGTATACTGGGTGTCTCTCTGTTACATGTTGGTAAAGCCCCTAGGATGTGTACATGACTACCTGGACTATGATGCGGATCATACTAGTGAGGACAGGGTAGTCCATAAGTGTTAGTTATATGTATGCCCTAGAGGCCATTACTATACATAGGATGTATATTGTAGTGGATGCTGGGACATATATAGGGAGGACTTTCTTGCTCGACATGATAGTATGCTATCTGGTTGAACTTTACCTTAATGTGTATACTGATTGTCTCTCTGTTACATGTTGGTAAAGCCCTTAGGATCTATACTTAACTACCTGGACTATGATGCGGATCATACTAGTGGGGACATGGTAGTCCATAAGTACATCCTTCAAAGTCCCTAGTCGTGGGTGTATCGAGACGGGGCATCGATATACCAGAGTAGACTAGCGTATACCTTCTCGAACCATACAGATGGGCGATGGATGATCCCATATCCATTGGTGTTTGACATCAGAGATGATATACGGGTGCTCAGTAGAGACTGGGTACACTGGACGGACTCGCCGAGAACTCCCAGATGGTATTATACCTCACGTCAGATGGCAGTTCTCTGGTGACACTGGTACAGAGTAGTCTGTTGACCCGAGATCGTCATAGAGTCTTGTGTGGTTCCCACTGTGCTTTGATTTCCATCTTACCACATCCAAGAGGGCGTGCAAAACGGTGGTTTTTGGGTACAGTCCCGAGTCACATGGAGGCAATGAGCGATAGAAGGGGATTCGTCTCTCCCGGTATAGGGGGTTGATGTTGCGCTGTGTTCGATTGGCTATAACAGGAAATCCCTGGCCAGGGTTGCTGAGATTTACTGGTAAGTGTTACCAGTAGTTTCTCGAATAGTTATAGACCTCATATCGACACGACTTATCAAGCTATTGGGGTCTGACGTTTACCACCCCTAGGCGAGATATGCGACATATCAGACGATCAGACCGGACTGTACGGTAGTGTTACTGGTTGGATTCACTGGAGTGTGAGCGGGCTTGCTCGTCGATCTTCAGATCGCTCAATACCCGGGTGGCCGTTACGTTTAGCAGACCGCTTGCGGCTTGTGGATGTTTGATATGATCATCATCCGCTGCCGGCGTATTGACGAGTCTTTAGAGTCCTACACAGAGGTTTCCTGGCTCAAGCGAAACGAAATAGGAGCGCATATGAGATATGTGCGGGACCGAGAATAATGCGTGTATGTGATACCGTATTCCATTCTCGCGATAAATATGTCGAATGGTTGTATGTGATATAACCTAGTCATCGAATCAAGGATTGATTCGATAAGCCGATACATTGTATACTAGTCGGTTGTGTGCGACATGACCGGATCATTGAATCAAGTGTTGATTTAATGATTTAATGCATAATTATATATTTGATATATTACTTTGCATTAACTAGTATTGGTTCACTTAAGATGGATTTTCTCACTCGGATGTGCGCATTGTATATGCGATATACTTTTGTGCACTTGTATGTATCATGTTTGATGATGCATGCTAACTTGTGTTTTGTGTAAAGTTTAAACCATGGTTATGTAATGGTTAGGGTTTTCATTTTCATACCTATTTATTTATTTGTTTATTCATTATTGGAAAATGATAAGCATAATGCAAAATGGTGGCTTTATTTGGAAGCTTGTTGAAGCTTCATGAAGACTTTGACTTTAGCAACCATTTTGTCTCATGCTTAACCCTAACCATCCCATTTAACCATGATTGATTCTCTACACATTACCATGGTTAGTGTTATGATAAGAATGGATTATTCTTTTCTTTTTAATTAACTTATCATATCATTTCTTCTTCTTCTTCCTTCAACTCAAGAAGAAAAACCTAGACTACATCAATGGTGGATTGATGATATGAGTGAGAAATCCAATTCTAAAGTCTACCCACTTCCTATTTCCTCATCCTCTACCTCTTGCCAAGTAGTAGAGTGTGTTTCCTTCATAAGTTTTCAAGACTTGGTGAAGGTGGAGCTTGATTTAGCGATGCCTCGACGTAGATCATCTTCGGCATGGACATCGACGACCTAGCTCGCTTTTTCTCCGATGAAGCCGACTCTAGAGCCCGGATTCCTTTTGGACAGCGGAGACGACTTCGTTGCGGAGCTATGGATGTGGAGCACCAGATCTACAAAGGTTGTATTTCCGATTCTCATAGTTAAGTGTTAACTAGTTAGCTTTTTCGCCTAGTTTTCTAGCAAATGATCCGTAGTCGGGTCTCTCGGCACCCATAAATTTTTATATTGGCATGTTCGATGCCTTGTGAGACCTCACTAGGGTGCCTAGGAACCCTACAGTGGTATCAGAGCCTAGCTAGAGCCTTAGGCGAAGTCTAGACGGAATTTGAAGTCCGAACGAACCCGAAACCCAATTCCGTTCATGCTCTCTGTACTTTTTTGAAAACAGTGAGTTTTTCCAGATTAAAAATTGCCAAAAAATTCAGCAGGTAATTGGATGAGTTACTGTGAAGCACGTGATAGTAACTCGACTACAGAGGCGCAGAACCACGGCCACCACCATGGGATTCACGGCGGTTCCGCGGCCACTGTGTTGAGTTACTCCACGTGGCTTGCACAGTAATTCATGTTTTGTAATGCTGAGTCTTCTGGAAATTTTTAATATTTTTTCTAGAGTTGAATTTTCTGGAGTTGTTTTGGGGATTCGGTGTTTCGATCGGAGTATCAAATTTTGTCTGTGTGGCTTTCCGGATAAATTTTAGAATATGTTAAAAAGTTCGACCGGATATAAATACCCAATTTTTCCCCTGTCGGGAAATTTCCAAGTGTTGGATTTTTCCGTAGTTTAACGACGTTCTAAGTAGTGCAAGTAACGCGATGGTCCCTCTAGAAGACAACAAACCTTAACTCGATTATGTGACCGTCTTGAACTGCCCTTTGAACCTTCGGGTTTGGGGCAGTACGGCGTGCCACATGTGAGGCGTTGGCTTGACCCTTCTATGGTTGGACCGTTGGTACTGAGGCACGAACTGAATGTTGTTAGACTTATTTCATGTGTTGATGTTTCGGGAAAACTTGGGTGTTCGATTGTTCGATCGGAAAGTTTAACATTTTCTATTTATCTGGAATGGGATACAATAATTGGAATTCACAAATAGTTATGAGATAACGGAATGAATATTATAAACATAGCAGTTTAGTCTCACTTGATCGGTTGCCACGGAATTTTGATGTGATCAAAAGTCCGTCGCAATCACGTAACGTACGCGGATACTCGCCGGGTAAACTTAATAGACAGCCTCACTCCATAGCCCCGACCAAGTGACTGTAGGAGAACCCCGTCGCCGAAAGCATCCGTCCGGGTGCTCGCGGTAGCGGTGTTCCGCCTTGGTGCACTTCGTCGACGGTATCGGGGGTGCGGCCGTCTACTTAAGTTTGCGACGAGCATCCGATCAAAATGTCGGGAATCCTATTGAATTGCCCGACTTGGTATTGAAAAGTGTTTTCGATTTTGAGACTAAAATGCGGGGTTTATAATTGTTAGGCATGCGATGTCTAAGTAATTCATTTGGTCAGGCATGCGATGTCTGAGGTGGTTGCGGATTCCAACTGTTGTAGTTTTACACTTTCTTTTCTGTGACCGTAAGTGTAATATATGATATCGCCGGTTTCGTTGCTATATGTCAACGACAATTGGGATGCGCATATTTACTTACGTTGATGACATGTGTTGTTAAATGTGTTGCTGGATATGTTATATTGGATCGTCGTGTTTGAATAGCCGGGGGTTTTTATGTGAGATGAGTGTTTTTCATTTTCATTCATGTAAAAACTTGTATGTAATATTCTTTTATTGGGGCGCTTCCAGGTTGCGGAAGTAGTCACCGTTTGTATATTATTTACTTTTCCGCACTAGGATAGACCCAAGGAGGAGGGCACAAGTAACCGGGTTCTGGAGTCCAGTGGGAGACCAACTCGAGGAGTTGAGTCCGGGTCTCCTAACTCTAGAATTGGTAGGGTTGCTTGCCGCTCTCGTAGGGGTCTAGGGGTGTGGGTTTGGCTATTCATCACGACCGTGGAATCCGTGTTTTATACTGGCTCGTATTGAAAACACGGACGTCCTAGTATATCCAATATTTCATATGTTTCTTCTGCTGCGATATCTGTGATGTGATCATGTGATGTTCTGTGATAGATACAGTATATAGTATATATGATATATTATATAGACGTTACTTATGTTTTACACCCGCGCTAGCCCTGCCCCGCTCTGCCGTTAGTTACCTAACCTAACGGTGCACGAGGGGACATCGAGGCGAATGCGGATGGCATAAGTGTACGTCGTATTTATCTGTGATGTTTAGGTACTTAAATGATGGGACTTCATTAATGTGATTAATGAAAATAAAAGAAACCTAAGATGTTGTAGAATCGAATTTCAAAATAAAACAGGTAGCTACAGTTCTTGCTTTGCACAGCGGTATATGTGATATATCCTGCACCTTATTCGATGAGGAAAGGACCGAGATCCCTTCACCGGGAGTGACTCCTTTAGCAATAACTGGCAGATGCTACACACTCGGTTTGTCTTTTGATTGCTTTTAAGAGTTTTTTGCTTTGCACAGTGATATATATGATATATCCCGCACCTCATTCGACGAGGAAAGGACTGACGATCCCTTCACCGGGAGTGACTCCTTTAGCAAAACTAGAAAAGCCTCAAAAACACTCCATTTTAAAATCATTTGATTCTACAACGATATCAAGTTCATTACGCAATAGGTTTTCAGAAAAACCTGTCGTAGCCCTCCGTCATTTCAGATAAGTCCTATTTAGTATTCGTGCTACGTTTGTTGACCTCCGTCAAGGCGTAGTGTGCGGTAGCTAACTAGTATTTATCTGTTTATGCATATGATGCAGATTGAGTTAGGGTAGTCGTGCGGCCTTGTTGACCTCCGTCAAGGGTCGTGCGGGTGGGTTTAATTCGATCAAGAAATGACGGGTTGAACTTGACTAGTAGCCTATGGTTTGTTGACCTCCGTCAAGGTCATAGGACGCTAGGGGCAAAATATTATCGGGAATTTCAAGTGTTGAGATTTGCAATGAGATTGCATACCTTCTATAAGATAGTTGGATCCCGATACCCGCTGCGAGTAAGAGTTACTCCTGGGAGAGTTTTATACATTACAATTAGCCGATCAAGTAGGTGTCTAGAAAGGTGTTAACGAGGTTACGCCTCTGGGAAAACGAGGTTTACATTAATTAGGTTCGTGCGAAAGCACGGGGGACCTCCCTCAAAGTACCGACACTGGCCTGGCTGAAAGATTGGCGAACTTGTAGTGTGTAATTAATCCCGGCTAGTCTTTCCTTTTAGGGTTTGAAGGAAGATTTGATAAAAAGCAGTGGGAGCCATCCTGATTAGATAAAATAATAACCAATCTATTCTTGCAAGAGCGCACGCTGAGTGTTTTCTTCTCTCTCTCTCCAGGTAGCAACCATATCACGCCTTAATCAAGATAATAATACGGATTATTGACCGAACCCGCTTGTTATACTGAGCTGGGGAACGTTGGTCCCGCTCCAACTTATAATTGTTATAAGACAGAGCAGGAAATAGGGGATTACCAGAATTCCCGTGCCGCCCAAACAAAGAGAGTGCATGCTGATGCATCATCTTCGGGTGTGTTCATTACAGAGAACTGTTTCTCAGTATTCTTTACGTCCTGGGTATGTGATACCAGATCAGGATCCCAGATATGTAATTTGTTACATAGGGCTGCAGAAAGGTAGAGAACTGAGAACGGGTGATAAGTTTCATGAGGCAGAAAACGGGGCAAGTGTTGCAGCCAAGTCTGTTGGTCACTGTCACCCTGTATTACCAATACATTGATTCTGAACGAATGTTATTAGATACCGAACCTGATATACAAAATCATATCACTCTCTTTATTAGTAAAGAAATGATAAAATTTTGTATTGTTGGATAATGTTTTGAACATTTCCTATATCAAAAGTTGATCGGTTCAGGCACGTTATCTAAAAGCGTTGATGTTCTAAATCAAACTACAGTTCTTAGTATATAGAACACACATAAGAGGAAAAGTTCAGAAATGAACGGATCCTTCTTAAGGTATTGTAGACTAGGTCAGATCAATGTGACCCGACTAGCTGAAGTTACATGTAGATGCATATTTAAATCAGTTTGAATCTACATCTTGTGAAACTTGCCAGTCATGTCACAAAGATATAATGACACCAGCTCTGTTTATTGGAAACAGAGAAAGAGTTAGTCAACTCTTGGGATGATACATGTTGATGTATGTAGGTCCCCTGTCTATACATGCCAGGACCGGTTCTTTGTACTTCATTACATTCTCTGATGATCTTTCGAGATTCAGACCTATGTTCCTGTTGAAACACAAGTCCGAACCTTTTGAGATATTCACAGAATATAAGTTAGAAGTAGAGAACCAGAATACGGGTATAAGTATTATGTCCTTTGATGAGATCAAGGAGGAGAATACTTGAGCACGGAAATCCTGGACTATTCTAAAGGAGAATGAGATTCTCTCTCAGCATTACTCCTTCGTATACACCATAGCACGATGGTATATCGGGGTGGAGCAATTACACCCTATGTGATAAGGTGTGCTCTATGATGAGTACTACTGAGTTACCTATTTCCTTTTTGGGAGTTATGCACTTGAGAAGCTGCATACCTATTGAATAGGGTTCGAATCAAATCAGTTGCCTACCACTCCATATGAGATATGGAAAGGGAAGAGCCCATGTCTTAAGCTAGTTAAGATTTGAGGTTGTCCGGCCTATGTCTGAAAGCATAATCCGGACAAGCTCGAGGCAAGGTCAGTTAAGTACAACTGGAAAGGTTCCAGCTATACAAACTACAGCTGATGATTTGATAGAACCAAAGGATTCAGTAGATTCCAACGAACCTCAGCCTCTCCGCCGATCTAGTAGGGTTCCTCGTCCACCTGAGAGATACTTCTGTTTCTCTATGACAGTGGGAGCGAGTATTGCATCATGAGATAATGACCCAACTAGTTTCGAGCTGGCCATCAGGAGTGAGACTCTGTAAGAATGGCTGGATGTTTAGCGATCTGAGATGGAATCCATGTACACCAACAAAGTATGGACTTTGGTTGCTATATCTGAAGGGTTAAATCCCCATCAGGAGCAAGTATATCTTGAGAAGATTACTTGGTGTAGATGGAAAAGTTGAGACTTTCAAAGCTAGACTTGTTAAAGGTTTGCATCATTGACCAGGTGTGGATAATGATGAAACCTTTTCAAGTATCTATGCTTAAGTCCATCCAGATCCTACTTGCCACGGCTACATACCATGACTACGATATCTGGCGGTTGGGTGCCATGACTGCTTTTCTAGATGGTGTTTTAAAAGAGTGCGTCTATAAGTACACAGCCAGAGGGCTCCGTAGACAGTGGGAGCAGCGGAAACGTGTGCAAGATGTTTTATATGATAAAGCAGGCATCGCGGAGTTGGAACATCTGTTTTGATGGATTAGTCAAATAGTTTGACATCATCAAAATGGTAGATGAACCTTGTATAAACAAAAAGGTAGTAGAGAGTATGGTGACGATCCTCGTAGAGTACGTGGATGACATACTCTTGATAAGAAAGGAGTTTCTTATGCTACGCTCGATCAATCTCCGTTTATCACATAGATTCTCCGTGAAGGATCAAAGTGATACCTCCTAAATCCTGGGTTTGGATCTATGAGATAGATCTAATTGGATGTTAGGATTCTCACTAGTTGTAGTGAGATGGTATCAATCGATCCTGGGGAGAATCACTGGAAGGGTTCCAGGGTGATAAAGACGACTGAATGTCAGTCGCAGGCATTGTCTAAACCCTAAGTAAAAGGGACGGTATGTTGGAAAAGTTCCAAGCTAGATACCGTGACATACTAGACGATAAAGGCTGAATACATCGCTACTTGAGATGCTACCATAGAGGCAGTCTGGGTGTATAATAGTTCATGAGATGAACTTCGGTCCTACCATTGTGAGACAATGGAGTTGTGGCTTATGCCAAGGAACACCCGTCCCATCAGTGACCCAGGGGTATTCTGAGGCCGTATCACTTGATCATGGAGATGGTTGATCTCCAGGGAGATCGAGGTTAGGAGAGTAGACTTAGAGGACAACACAGCGGATCCACTCACAAAGGCCTGTTCCCAGATAGAGACTTTTATGGGATGGTTGAGTATGAGATACTACAACCACTGCTACAGATGGCCCTAGTGCAAGTGGGAGATTGTTAGTTATATGTATGCCCTAGAGGCCATTACTATACATAGGATGTATATTGTAGTGGATGCTGGGACATATATAGGGAGGACTTTCTTGCTCGACATGATAGTATGCTATCTGGTTGAACTTTACCTTAATGTGTATACTGATTGTCTCTCTGTTACATGTTGGTAAAGCCCTTAGGATCTGTACTTGACTACCTGGACTATGATGCGGATCATACTAGTGGGGACATGGTAGTCCATAAGTACATCCTTCAAAGTCCCTAGTCGTTGGTGTATCGAGACGGGACATCGATATACCAGAGTAGACTAGCGTATACCTTCTCGACCCATACAGATGGGCGATGGATGATCCCATATCCATTGGTGTTTGACATCAGAGATGATATACGGGTGCTCAGTAGAGACTGGGTACACTGGACGGACTCGCCGAGAACTCCCAGATGGTATTATACCTCACGTCAGATGGCAGTTCTCTGGTGACACTGGTACACAGTAGTCTGTTGACCCGAGATCGTCATAGAGTCTTGTGTGGTTCCCACTGTGCTTTGATTTCCATCTTACCACGTCTAAGAGGGCGTGCAAAACGGTGGTTTTTGGGTACAGTCCCGAGTCACATGGAAGCAACGAGCGATAGGAGGGGATTCGTCTCTCCCGGTATAGGGGGTTGATGTTGCGCTGTGTTCGATTGGCTATAACAGGAAATCCCTGGCCAGGGTTGCTGAGATTTACTGGTAAGTGTTACCAGTAGTTTCTCGAATAGTTATAGACCTCATATCGACACGACTTATCAAGCTATTGGGGTCTGACGTTTACCACCCCTAGGCGAGATATGCGACATATCAGACGATCAGACCGGACTGTACGGTAGTGTTACTGATTGGATTCACTGGAGTGTGAGCGGGCTTGCTCGTCGATCTTCAGATCCCTCAATACCCGGGTGGCCGTTACGTTTAGCAGACCGCTTGCGGCTTGTGGATGTTTGATATGATCATCATCCGCTGCCGGCGTATTGACGAGTCTTTAGAGTTCTACACAGAGGTTTCCTGGCTCAAGCGAAACGAAATAGGAGCGCATATGAGATATGTGCGGGACCGAGAATAATGCGTGTATGTGATACCGTATTCCATTCTCGCGATAAATATGTCGAATGGTTGTATGTGATATAACCTAGTTATCGAATCAAGGATTGATTCGATAAGCCGATACATTGTATACTAGTCGGTTGTGTGCGACATGACCGGATCATTGAATCAAGTGTTGATTTAATGATTTAATGCATAATTATATATTTGATATATTACTTTGCATTAACTAGTATTGGTTCACTTAAGATGGATTTTCTCACTCGGATGTGCGCATTGTATATGCGATATACTTTTGTGCACTTGTATGTATCATGTTTGATGATGCATGCTAACTTGTGTTTTGTGTAAAGTTTAAACCATGGTTATGTAATGGTTAGGGTTTTCATTTTCATACCTATTTATTTATTTGTTTATTCATTATTGGAAAATGATAAGCATAATGCAAAATGGTGGCTTTATTTGGAAGCTTGTTGAAGCTTCATGAAGACTTTGACTTTAGCAACCATTTTGTCTCATGCTTAACCCTAACCATCCCATTTAACCATGATTGATTCTCTACACATTACCATGGTTAGTGTTATGATAAGAATGGATTATTCTTTTCTTTTTAATTAACTTATCATATCATTTCTTCTTCTTCTTCCTTCAACTCAAGAAGAAAAACCTAGACTACATCAATGGTGGATTAATGATATGAGTGAGAAATCCAATTCTAAAGTCTACCCACTTCCTATTTCTTCATCCTCTACCTCTTGCCAAGTAGTAGAGTGTGTTTCCTTCACAAGTTTTCAAGACTTGGTGAAGGTGGTGTAGGGTTCCTAGGCACCCTAGTGAGGTCTCACAAGGCATCAACCATGCCAATTTCAAAAATTACGGTGCCGAGAAACCCTAAAGTACGGATCGTTTGCTAGATTTCTAGGCGAAAAGATAACTAGTTAACAATTAACTAATGGGAAAACGGAAATACAACCTTTGTAGATCCGGTGCTCCACCTCCATAGCTCCGCAACGAATTCCCCTCCGCTGTCCAAAAGGAATCCGGACTCCAGCGTCGGCTTCGTCGAAGAATAAGCGAGCTAGGTCGTCGATGTCCATGCCGAAGATGATCTACGTCGAGGCATCGCTAAATCAAGCTCCACCTTCACCTTGCCATGAAAACTTGTGAAGGAAACACACTCTACTACTTGGCAAGAGGTAGAGGATGAAGAAATAGGAAGTGGGTAGACTTTAGAATTGGATTTCTCACTTGTTTCATCAATCCACCATTGATGAAGAGAAGCTTTCTTCATTGAAGAAGATGAAGAAGAAGAAGCTAGTTCTTATGATAAGTTATTTTAAAATCAATAGAAAATCAAAACTTATCATAATGTTAACTATAGTCAAGTGTAGAGAATGAATCATGGTTAGTGGGAATGGTTAGGGTTAAGGATGAGATAAGAATGGTTGACTTGATCAAAGCTTCATGAAGCTTCAACTAAACTCCAAATAAAGCCACCATTCTTTTCTCTTTTCCATTTAATTTCCAAAATGAAATGGATAAATAAATAAGTGAATAAAACAAAACCCTAACCATAATCATGTAACCATGGTTTGATCTTTACACAAAAACCCTAGCATAACATGTATCATCAAACATGATACAATCAAGTGCACAAAAGTATATCACATATACAATGTGTACAATCCGAGTGAGAAAATCCATTTAAAGTGAACCAATACTAGTTAATGCAAAGTAATATATCAAATATATAATTATGCATTAAATCATTAAATCAACACTTGATTCAATGATCCGGTCATGTCGCACATAACTGACTGGTATCATCAGTAACAACTTATCGAATCAACACTTGATCCGATAACCCGGCTATATCGCATATAACCGATCAATGTCACATCGCGAGAATGAAATACGGTATCACATACTGGTATCATTCTCGGTCCCGCACATATCTCATACGCGCTCCTATTTCGTTTTGCTTGAGCCAGGAAACCTCTGTGTAGGACTCTAAAGACTCGTCAATACGCCGGCAGCAGATGATGATCATATCAAGCATCCACAAGCCGCAAGCGGTCTGCTAAACGTAACGGCCACCCGGGTATTGAGCGATCTGAAGATCGACGAGCAAGCCCGCCCACACTCCAGTGAATCCAACCAGTAACACTACCGTACAGTCCGGTCTGATCGTCTGATATGTCGCATATCTCGCCTAGGGGTGGTAAACGTCAGACCCCAATAGCTCGATAAGTCGTGTCGATATGAGGTCTATAACAATTCGAGAAATTACTGGTAACACTTACCAGTAAATCTCAGCAACCCTGGCCAGGGATTTCCTGTTATAGCCAATCGAACACAGCGCAACATCAACCCCCTATACCGGGAGAGACGAATCCCCTCCTATCGCTCATTGCCTCCATGTGACTCGGGACTGTACCCAAAACCACCGTTTTGCACGCCCTCGTGGACGTGGTAAGATGGAAATCAAAGCACAGTGGGAACCACACAAGACTCTATGACGATCTCGGGTCAACAGACTACTCTGTATCAGTGTCACCAGAGAACTGCCATCTGACGTGAGGTATAATACCATCTGGGAGTTCTCGGCGAGTCCGTCCAGTGTACCCAGTCTCTACTGAGCACCCGTATATCATCTCTGATGTCAAACACCAATGGATATGGGATCATCCATCGCCCATCTGTATGGGTCGAGAAGGTATACGCTAGTCTACTCTGGTATATCGATGCCCCGTCTCGATACACACTCGACTAGGGACTTTGAAGGATGTACTCATGGACTACCATGTCCCCACTAGTATGATCCGCATCATAGTCCAGGTAGTCAAGCACACATCCTAAGGGCTTTACCAACATGTAACAGAGAGACAATCAGTATACACATTAAGGTAAAGTGCAACCAGATAGCATACTATCATGTCGAGCAAGAAAGTCCTCCCTATATATGTCCCAGCATCCACTACAATATACATCCTATGTACAGTAATGGCCTCTAGGGCATACATATAACTAACAATCTCCCACTTGCACTAGGGCCATCTGTAGCAGTGGTTGTAGTATCTCATACTCAACCATCCCATAAAAGTCTCTCTCTGGGAACAGGCCTTTGTGAGTGGATCCGCTGTGTTGTCCTCTGAATCTACTCTCCTAACCTCGATCACCCTGGAGATCAACTATCTCCATGATCAGGTGATACTGCCTTAGAATATGTCTGGATCACTGATGGGACCGGCGTTCCTTGGCATAAGCCACAACTCCATTGTCTCACAATGGTAGGAACGTAGTTCATCTCATGAACCAATATACACCCAGACTGCCTCTTTGGTAGCATCATAAGTAGCGATGTATCCTGCCTTTATCGTCTAGTATGTCACGGTATTTTGTTTGGAACTCTTCCAACATACCGTCCCTTTACTGAGGGTAAAGACAATGCCTGTGACTGACACTCAGTCGTCTTTATCACCCTGGAACCATTCCAGTGATTCTCCCCAGGGTCTATTGATACCTTCTCACTACAACTAGTGAGAATCCTAACATCCATTTAGATCTATCTCATAGATCCAAAACCTAGGATTTAGTAGGTATCACTTTGATCCTATATGGAGAATCATTGTGATAATCGGAGATTGACCGAGCGTAGCATAGGAAACTCTTTCCCTATCAAGAGTATGTCATCCACGTACTCTACGAGGATCGTCACCATACTCCCTACTACCTTTTTGTTTACACAAGGTTCATCTACCATTTTGATGATGTCAACTTCTTTGACTAATACATCAAAACAGATGTTCCAACTCCGCGATGCCTGCTCTATCCTATAAAGCATTTTGCACACGTTTCCGCTGCTCCCAATTTCTACGAAGCCCTCTGGCTGTGTACTTATAGACGCTCTCTTCTAAATCATCATTTAGAAAAGCAGTCAAGACACCCAACCACCAGATATCGCAGTCATGGTATGTAGCCGTGACAAGTAGGATCTGGATGGACTTAAGCATAGCTCCTTAGAAAAGGTTTCGTCATGATCCATACCTGGTCAATGATGCAAACCTTTAACAAGTCTTGCTTTGAAAGTCTCAACTTTTCCATGCACACCAAGTAATCTTCTCAAGATATACTTGCTCCTGATGGGGATTTAACCCTTCAGATATAGCAACCAAAGTCCATACTTTGTTGGTGTATAAGGATTCCATCTCAGATCACTAAGCATCCAGCCATTCTTACAGAGTCTTACTCCTGATGGCCAGCTCGAAACTAGTTGGGTCATCATCTCATGATGTAATCCTCGCTCCCACTGTCATAGAGAAACCGAAGTATCTCTCAGGTGGGTGAGGAACCCTACTAGATCGGCGGAGAGGCTGAGGTTCGTTGGAATCTACTGAATCCCTTGGTTCTATCAAATCATCTGTTGTAGTTCGTATAGCTGGAACTTTTCCAGTTCTACATAACAGACCTTGCCTCGAGCTTGTCCGGATTTTGCTTTTAGACATAAGCCAGACAACCCCAAATCTTAACTAGCTTAAGACATGGGCTCTTCCCTTTCCATATCTCATATGGAGTGGTAGGCAACTGATTTGATTCGAACCCTATTCAATAGGTATGCAGCTTCTCAAGTGCATAACTCCCAAAAAGGAAATAGGTAACTCAGTAGTACTCATCATAGAGCACACCTTATCACATAGGGTGTAATTGCTCCACCCCGATATACCATCGTGCTATGGTGTATACGAAGGAGTAATGCTGAGAGAGAATCTCATTCTCCTTTAGAATAGTCCAGGATTTCCGTGCTCAAGTATTCTCCTCCTTGATCTCATCAAAGGACATAATACTTATACCCGTTTTGGTTCTCTACTTCTAAATCATATTCTGTGAATATCTCAAAAGGTTCGGATTTGTGTTTCAACAGGAACATATGTCTGAATCTTGAGAGATTATCAGAGAATGTAATGAAGTACAAAGAACCGGTCTTGGCATGTGTAAACAGGGGACCTTTATACATCAACATGCATCATCCCAAGAGTTCACTAACTCTTTCTCTGTTTCCAATAAACAGAGCTAGTGTCATTATATCTTTGTGACATGACTGGCAAGTTTCACAAGATGTAGATTCAAACTGATTTAAATATGCATCTACATGTAACTTTAGCTAGTCGGGTCACATTGATCTGACCTAGTCTACAATACCTTAAGAAGGATCCGTTCATTTCTGAACTCTTCCTCTTATGTGTGTTCCATATACTAAGAACTGTAGTTTGATTTAGAACATCAACGCTTTTAGATAACGTGCCTGAACCGAACAACTTTTGATATAGGAAATGTTCAAAACATTATCCATCAATACAAAATTATATCCTTTCTTTACTAATAAAGAGACTGATATGATTTTGTATATCAGGTTCGGTATCTAATAACATTCGTTCAGAATCAATGTATTGGTAATACAGGGTGACAGTGACCAACAGACTTGGCTGCAACACTTGCCCCGTTTTCTGCCTCATGAAACTTATCACCCGTTCTCAGTTCTCTACCTTTCTGTAGCCCTATGTAACAGATTACATATCTGGGATCCTGATCTGGTATCACATACCCAGGACGTAAAGGATACTGAGAAACAGTTCTGTATAATGAACACACCCGAAGATGATGCATCAGCATGCACTCTCTTCGTTTGGGCGGCACGGGAATTCTGGTAATCCCCTATTTCCTGCTCTATCTTATAACAATTATAAGTTGGAGCGGGACCAACGTTCCCCAGCTCAGTATAACAAGCGGGTTCGGTCAATAATCCGTATTATTATCTTGATTAAGGCGTGATATGGTCGCTACCTGGAGAGAGAGAGAAGAAAACACTCAGCGTGCGCTCTGTCAAGAATAGATTGGTTATTATTTTATCTAATCAGGATGGCTCCCACTGCTTTTTATCAAATCTTCCTTCAAACCCTAAAAGGAAAGACTAGCCGGGATTAATTACACACTACAAGTTCGCCAATCTTTCAGCCAGGCCAGTGTCGGTACTTTGAGGGAGGTCCCCCGTGCTTTCGCATGAACCTAATTAATGTAAACCTCGTTTTCCCATAGGCGTAACCTCGTTAACACCTTTCTAGACACCTACTTGATCGGCTAATTGTAATGTATAAAACTCTCCCAGGAGTAACTCTTACTCGCAGCGGGTATCGGGATCCAACTATCTCATAGAAGGTATGCAATCTCATTGCAAATTTCAACACCTGAAATTCCCGATAATATTTTGCCCCTAGCTCGCTATGACCTTGACGGAGGCCAAACAACCCATAGTCCGCTAGTCAAGTTCAACCCGTCATTTCCTGATTGAATTAAACCCACCCGCACGACCTTTGACGGAGGCCAAACAACGCCGTACGAATACCCTAATCCAATCGCATCATATGCTCGCAGATAAGCACTAGTTAGCTACCGTACACTGCGCCTTGACGGAGGCCAAACAACCGCAGCACGAATACTAACTAGTACGTATCTGAAATGACGGAGGGCTACGACAGGTTTTTCTGAAAACCTATTGCGTAATGAACTTGATATCGTTGTAGAATCAAATGATTTTAAAAATGGAGTGTTTTTGAGGCTTTTCTAGTTTTGCTAAAGGAGTCACTCCCGGTGAAGGGATCGTCGGTCATTTCCTCGTCGAATGAGGTGCGGGATATATCATATATATCGCTGTGCAAAGCAAGAACACTTAAAAGCAATCAAAAGACAAACCGAGTGTGTAGCATCTGCCAGTTATTGCTAAAGGAGTCACTCCCGGTGAAGGGATCTCGGTCCTTTCCTCATCGAATAAGGTGCAGGATATATCACATATACCGCTGTGCAAAGCAAGAACTGTAGCTACCTGTTTTATTTTGAAATTCGATTCTACAATATCTTAGGTTTCTTTTATTTCATTAATCATATTAATGAAGTCCCATCATTTTATGTACCTAAACATCACAGATAAATACGACGTACACTTATGCCATCCGCATTCGCCTCGATGTCCCCTCGTGCACTGTTAGGTTAGGTAACTAACGGCAGAGCGGGGCAGGGCTAGCGCGGGTGTAAAACATAAGTAACGCCTATATAATATATCATATATACTATATACTGTATCTATCACAGAACATCACATAATCACATCACAGATATCGCAGCAGAAGAATCATATGAAATATTGGATATACTAGGACGTCCGTGTTTTCAATACGAGCCAGTATAAAACACGGATTCCACGGTCGTGATGAATAGCCAAACCTACACCCCTAGACCCCTACGAGAGCGGCAAGCAACCCTACCAATTCTAGAGTTAGGAGACCCGGACTCGACTCCTCGAGTTGGTCTCCCACTGGACTCCAGAACCCGGTTACTTGTGCCCTCCTCCTTGGGTCTATCCTAGTGCGGAAAAGTACATAATATACAAACGGTGACAACTTCCGCTACCTGGAAGCGCCCCAATAAAAGAATATTACATACAAGTTTTTACATGAATGAAAATGAAAAACACTCATCTCACATAAAAACCCCCCGGCTATTCAAACACGACGATCCAATATAACATATCCAGCAACACATAACATCACATGTCATCAACGTAAGTAAATACGTGCATCCATATTGTCGTTGGCATATAGCAACGAAACCGGCGATATCACATATTACACTTACGGTCACAGAAAAGAAAGTGTAAAACTACAACAGTTGGAATCCGCAACCACCTCAGACATCGCATGCCTGACCAAATGAATTACTTAGACATCGCATGCCTAACAATTATAAACCCCGCATTTTAGTCTCAAAATCGAAAACACTTTTCAATATCAAGTCGGGCAATTCAACAAGATTCCCGACATCCTGATCGAATACTCATCGCAAACTTCAGTAGACGGCCGCACCCCCGATACCGACGACGAAGTGCACCAAGGCGGAACACCGCTACTGCGAGCACCCGAACGGATGCTTTCGGCGACGGGGTTCTCCTACAGTCACTTGGTCGGGGCTATGAAGTGAGGCTGTCTATTAAGTTTATCGGCGAGTATCCGCGTACGCTACGTGATTGCGACGGACTTTTGATCACATCAAAATTCCGTGGCAACCGATCAAGTGAGACTAAAGTGCTACGTTTATAACATTCATTTAGTTATCACATAACTTTTGTGAATTCCAATTGTTGTATCACGTTCCGGATAAACAGAAAATGTTAAACTTTTCGATTGAACATTCGAACACCCAAGTTTTCCCAATACAGATCAACACATAAAATAAGTCTAACAATATTCAGTTCGTGCCTCAGTACCGACGGTCCAGCCGTAGAAGGGTCAAGCCAACGCCTCACATGTGGCACGCCGTACTGCCCCAAACCCGAAGGCTCAAAGGGCAGTTCAAGACGGTCACATAATCGAGTTAAGGTTTGTTGTCTTCTAGAGGGTCCATCGCGTTACTTGCACTACTTAGAACGTCGTTAAACTACGGAAAAATCCAACACTTGGAAATTTCCCGACAGGGGAAAAATTGGGTATTTATATCCGGTCGAACTTTTTAACATATTCTAATATCTATCCGGAAAACCACATAGACAAAATCTGATACTCCGATCGAAACACCGAATCCTCAAATCAACCCAGAAAATTCAACTCTGGAAAAAAATATTAAAAATTCCCAGAAACACCAGAAATAATATATAAGAATTACTGTGCAGAATGTGATGCACAAAACGACAAACGGGCCGCGGATCCGCCGCCTGAGCCTCCTGTAAGGCCGCGGATCCGCGCTGCGTTTAATGAATCATTTGCCTGAATTTGCACAGTAATTCTTATAATTATTTATTGAATTTTTTAGGCATTTTTAATACACAAAAATCCGCATTTTCGGAAAAAGTCCAGAGAGCATATTCCGGGTAGGGTTTCGGTTCGATCGGGTTTCAAATTCCGTCTAAACTTCGCCTAAGGCTCTAGCTAGGCTCTGATACCACTGTAGGGTTCCTAGACACCCTAGTGAGGTCTCACAAGGCATCAACCATGCCAATTTCAAAAATTACGGTGCCGAGAAACCCTAAAGTACGGATCGTTTGCTAGATTTCTAGGCGAAAAGATAACTAGTTAACAATTAACTAATGGGAAAACGGAAATACAACCTTTGTAGATCCGGTGCTCCACCTCCATAGCTCCGCAACGAATTCCCCTCCGCTGTCCAAAAGGAATCCGGACTCCAGCGTCGGCTTCGTCGAAGAATAAGCGAGCTAGGTCGTCGATGTCCATGCCGAAGATGATCTACATCGAGGCATCGCTAAATCAAGCTCCACCTTCACCTTGCCATGAAAACTTGTGAAGGAAACACACTCTACTACTTGGCAAGAGGTAGAGGATGAAGAAATAGGAAGTGGGTAGACTTTAGAATTGGATTTCTCACTTGTTTCATCAATCCACCATTGATGAAGAGAAGCTTTCTTCATTGAAGAAGATGAAGAAGAAGAAGCTAGTTCTTATGATAAGTTATTTTAAAATCAATAGAAAATCAAAACTTATCATAATGTTAACTATAGTCAAGTGTAGAGAATGAATCATGGTTAGTGGGAATGGTTAGGGTTAAGGATGAGATAAGAATGGTTGACTTGATCAAAGCTTCATGAAGCTTCAACTAAACTCCAAATAAAGCCACCATTCTTTTCTCTTTTCCATTTAATTTCCAAAATGAAATGGATAAATAAATAAGTGAATAAAACAAAACCCTAACCATAATCATGTAACCATGGTTTGATCTTTACACAAAAACCCTAGCATAACATGTATCATCAAACATGATACAATCAAGTGCACAAAAGTATATCACATATACAATGTGTACAATCCGAGTGAGAAAATCCATTTAAAGTGAACCAATACTAGTTAATGCAAAGTAATATATCAAATATATAATTATGCATTAAATCATTAAATCAACACTTGATTCAATGATCCGGTCATGTCGCACATAACCGACTGGTATCATCAGTAACAACTTATCGAATCAACACTTGATCCGATAACCCGGCTATATCGCATATAACCGATCAATGTCACATCGCGAGAATGAAATACGGTATCACATACTGGTATCATTCTCGGTCCCGCACATATCTCATACGCGCTCCTATTTCGTTTTGCTTGAGCCAGGAAACCTCTGTGTAGGACTCTAAAGACTCGTCAATACGCCGGCAGCAGATGATGATCATATCAAGCATCCACAAGCCGCAAGCGGTCTGCTAAACGTAACGGCCACCCGGGTATTGAGCGATCTGAAGATCGACGAGCAAGCCCGCTCACACTCCAGTAAATCCAACCAGTAACACTACCGTACAGTCCGGTCTGATCGTCTGATATGTCGCATATCTCGCCTAGGGGTGGTAAACGTCAGACCCCAATAGCTCGATAAGTCATGTCGATATGAGGTCTATAACAATTCGAGAAATTACTGGTAACACTTACCAGTAAATCTCAGCAACCCTGGCCAGGGATTTCCTGTTATAGCCAATCGAACACAGCGCAACATCAACCCCCTATACCGAGAGAGACGAATCCCCTCCTATCGCTCATTGCCTCCATGTGACTCGGGACTGTACCCAAAAACCACCGTTTTGCACGCCCTCGTGGACGTGGTAAGATGGAAATCAAAGCACAGTGGGAACCACACAAGACTCTATGACGATCTCGGGTCAACAGACTACTCTGTACCAGTGTCACCAGAGAACTGCCATCTGACGTGAGGTATAATACCATCTGGGAGTTCTCGGCGAGTCCGTCCAGTGTACCCAGTCTCTACTGAGTACCCGTATATCATCTCTGATGTCAAACACCAATGGATATGGGATCATCCATCGTCCATCTGTATGGGTCGAGAAGGTATTCGCTAGTCTACTCTGGTATATCGATGCCCCGTCTCGATACACCCTCGACTAAGGACTTTGAAGGATGTACTCATGGACTACCATGTCCCCACTAGTATGATCCGCATCATAGTCCAGGTAGTCAAGCACACATCCTAAGGGCTTTACCAACATGTAACAGAGAGACAATCAGTATACACGTTAAGGTAAAGTGCAACCAGATAGCATACTATCATGTCGAGCAAGAAAGTCCTCCCTATATATGTCCCAGCATCCACTACAATATACATCCTATGTACAGTAATGGCCTCTAGGGCATACATATAACTAACAGGTGGAGCTTGATTTAGCGATGCCTCGACGTAGATCATCTTCGGCATGGACATCGACGACCTAGCTCGCTTTTTCTCCGACGAAGCCGACTCTAGAGCCCGGATTCCTTTTGGACAGCGGAGACGACTTCGTTGCGGAGCTATGGAGGTGGAGCACCGGATCTACAAAGGTTGTATTTCCGATTCTCATAGTTAAGTGTTAACTAGTTATCTTTTTCGCCTAGTTTTCTAGCAAACGATCCGTAGTCGGGTCTCTCGGCACCCATAAATTTTTATATTGGCATGTTCGATGCCTTGTGAGACCTCACTAGGGTGCCTAGGAACCCTACAATAAGTACATCCTTCAAGGTCCCTAGTCGTGGGTATATCGAGACGGGGCATCGATATACCAGAGTAGACTAGCGTATACCTTCTCGACCCATACAGATGGGCGATGGATGATCCCATATCCATTGGTGTTTGACATCAGAGATGATATACGGGTGCTCAATGGAGACTGGGTACACTGGACGGACTCGCCGAGAACTCCCAGATGGTATTATACCTTACGTCAGATGGCAGTTCTCTGGTGACACTGGTACAGAGTAGTCTGTTGACCCGAGATCGTCATAGAGTCTTGTGTGGTTCCCACTGTGCTTTGATTTCCACCTTACCACGTCCAAGAGGGCGTGCAAAACGGTGGTTTTTGGGTACAGTCCCGAGTCACATGGAGGCAATGAGCGATAGGAGGGGATTCGTCTCTCCCGGTATAGGGAGTTGATGTTGCGCTGTGTTCGATTGGTTATGACCGGAAATCCCTGGCCAGGGTTGCTGAGATTTACTGGTAAGTGTTACCAGTAGTTTCTCGAATTGTTATAGACCTCATATCGACACGACTTATCGAGCTATTGGGGTCTGACGTTTACCACCCCTAGGCGAGATATGCGACATATCAGACGACGAGACCGGACTGTACGGTAAGTGTTACTGGTTGGATTCACAGGAGTGTGAGCGGGCTTGCTCGTCGATCTTCTGATCGCTCAATACCCAGGTGGCCGTTATGTTTAGCAGACCGCTTGCGGCTTGTGGGTGTTTGATATGATCATCACCTGCTGCCGGCGTATTGACGAGTCTTTAGAGTCCTACACAGAGGTTTCCTGGCTCAAGTGAAATGAAATAGGAGCGCATATGAGATATGTGCGGGACCGAGAATAATGCGTGTATGTGATACCGTATTCTATTCTCGCGATGAATGTATCGAATGGTTATATGCGATATAACCTAGTTATCGAATCGAGGGTTGATTCGATAAGCCGATACATTGGATACTAGTCGGTTATATGCGATATGACCGGATCATTGAATCAAGTGTTGATTTAATGATTTAATGCATAATTATATATTTGATATATTACTTTTCATTAACTAGTATTGGTTCACTTTAAATGGATTTTCTCACTTGGATTGTGCACATTGTATATGTGATATACTTTTGTACACAAGTTTGTATCATGTTTGATAATACATGCTCACTAGGGTTTGTGTAAAGATTAAACCATGGTTGTATATTGGTTAGGGTTTTCATTTTCTTATTCATTTATTTATTTATTTATTCTTTTTGGAAAATGAAAAGCATAAAGAGAAAATGGTGGTTAACTTTGTTTGATTTTGAAGCTTCATGAAGCTTTGACTAAGTCACCATTTTGTCTCATGCTTAACCCTAACCATTCCACTTAACCATGATTTATTCTCTACACTTAACCATGGTTTCAATATGATAAGTATTCATTTTTCTTTTGGATTTAATTAACTTATCATATTCATTTTCTTTCTTCTTCTTCTTCATGAGCAAGAAAGAAAAGCTTTCTACTTCAATGGCAACTTGAGCAAATGAGTGAGAAATCCATTTCTAAAGTGAACTCACTTCCTATTTCTTCATCCTCTACCTCTTGCCAAGTAGTATAGGGTGTTTTCTTCACAAGTTTCATGACTTGGTGAAGTGGGAGCTTGATCTTGTGATGCCTCGACGTAGATCATCTTCGGCACGAAGCCGACGACCTTGCCCGCCCATTTCTCCGATGAAGCCGACGCTAGAGCCCGGGTTTCCATTTGGACAGCGAGGAGACTTCATTGCGGAGCTATGGAGGTGGAGAACCGGATCTACAAAGGTTGTATTTCCGTTCTTTTAGTTATCTTGTTAACTAGTTGCTTGTTTCGCCTAAAATCTAGTTAACGATCCGTATTAGGGTTTCTCGGCACCCGTAAAATTTGAAAGTGGCATGGTTGATGCCTTGTGAGACCTCTTGGGAGTGCCTAGGAACCCTACACTTACACCCTGAAAGAAACCAGGGAGACACAAGCTCTGCTTAATGGGGGACCTTCTTCTTCTACATCCAGAGCGAAAGCAAAGGGTGAAAAGAAGAAGACCTCTACAAAGCCGATATACGGTGTCAGTAAAGTAGGAGGAAAGGGAAGAGCAAAAGTTTCGGGACTTGGTGTAGGTAAGGAGGGATGTTCCTATTGTTATGGGAACGGACATTGGCAGAAGGATTGCAGGGCTTTGGAAGCCAGTAGCTAGGATACGAAGCATGTTGTGGCTTCGGCCTCAAGTGTGTTTGTAATTGAGAACTGTTTGTCAATTAACTCTACTTCCTGAGTACTAGATACCGGAGCAGGATCTCATATCTGTAATTCATTACATGCTTTGAGAAACCATAGAGTTATCAGGGTAGGTGATTTGTCTCTCAGAGTTGCAAACAGAATATTGATTCTACGTAACTGTTTGTATGTACCTAATTTGACTTGTAATATCATATCAGTGTCCTCACTTTCGAGATAGGGATATGATTTTACATTCGTAAGCGATGTAGTTCACATCCACCTAAATCAAGTTCTGATTGGGTCCGGTACATTAGATGACGGTATATACGCATTGAGTCAAGCTCAGGTTTTCAATGTCCAGAACACACTTAAAAGAAAGTCTCCAGAAATAAATCAGGCTTTCTCATGGCATTGTAGACTAGGTCACATCAATGAAACACGATTAACTAAGTTACATACTGAAGGATATTTGAATCTGTTCGAATATCAATCTTATGCTACTTGTGAATCTTGTCTCATGGGAAAGATGACAAAGACTCCATTTACTGGACACGGAGTAAGAGCGAGCGAGCTTTTAGGACTCGTACACAGTGACGTGTGCGGTCCAATGTCTATACATGCGCGAGGTGGTTATTCCTACTTCATTACTTTTACGAATGATTTCTCTAGGTATGGACACATCTTCATAAATCCGAGGCCTTTGAGAAATTCCAGGAATACAAGAATGAAGTGGAAAACCAAACAGGCAAAAGTATCAAGACACTGAGATCTGATCGAGGTGGTGAATACTTAAGTGCCGAGTTCCTGGGTTACTTAAAAGAGAATGGAATTCTCTCTCAGCTTACTCCTCCATACACACCACAACACAACGGTGTATCGGAAATGAGGAATCGAATCCTATTAGATATGGTTCGTTCCATGATGAGTAAGGCTGAGTTACCGCGATCTTTCTGGGGTTATGCACTAGAATCAGCTGCATATTTTTTGAACTAGGTTCCAACCAAGACTGTGTCTACCACACCATATCAGATATGGAGTGGAAAGAAACCCTGTCTTCAGTACCTGAAGACATGGGGATGTCCAGCTTTTGTAAAAAAGCAGCATCCGGACAAGCTCGAGGCACGCTCAGTAGAGTGTAAGTTTGTGGGATATCCAAAGAACTCCATGGGATATTGTTTCTATTACGCAGAGGGACAAAAGGTTTTTGTTTCTCGTCATGCCCGCTTCTTAGAAACTGAATTTTTAGAAAATCAGAAGAGTGGGAGCGCAGTAGAACTGGAAGAAATTCCAGAACCACAAGCTATTACTGAAAGTATGGTAGAACCAGAGATTTCAAAAGAAAGGAACATACCAGCGCCTATCCGCAGAAGTAGTAGGCAGTCTCATCCGCCCAAGAGATACTACGGTTTTCTCATAGACGGGGATCGAGAAGATTGTGTCATTAATAATGATGACCTTACTAGTTTCCAGCAAGTCATTCAGAGCGGCGACTCGATAAAATGGCTGGATGCAATGCGGACCGAAATGGAGTCCATGTACACTAACAAAGTATGGACTTTGGACATTGCTCCAGATGGGGTAAAACCCGTAGGATGCAAATGGATCTTCAGAAGAAGATTGGTGTAGATGGACAGGTTAAAACCTATAAGGCTTGACTTGTTGCAAAGGGTTTTCGTCAAAGACCTGGTTTGGACTATGACGAAACCTTTTCTCCAGTGGCTATGCTCAAATCCATTCGGGTCCTTCTTGCCATTGCTGCCTTCTA
Organism: Agapanthus africanus; assembly: GCA_030015575.1. Lineage (NCBI taxonomy): Eukaryota > Viridiplantae > Streptophyta > Magnoliopsida > Asparagales > Amaryllidaceae > Agapanthus > Agapanthus africanus. The sequence continues at coordinate 384,570,469 of CM057345.1, read as the reverse complement.
CGATTATGAGATCTAGCAGATGGACGTAAAGACGGCCTTTCTAAATGGTAATTTGGAAGAGTGCGTCTATATGGATCAGCCAGAGGGATTCATTCAGAGTGGGAGCAGCGGTAAAATGTGCAAGTTGCTTAAGTCCATTTATGGACTAAAGCAAGCATCGCGGAGTTGGAACATCTGTTTTGATGATACTGTCAAAGAATTCGACTTTATCAAAAATCCAGATGAACCATGCATATACAGTAAGAATGTAGGGAGAGTTGTTGTATTCTCGTCTTGTACGTGGATGACATTCTCCTAATAGGAAATGATATTCCTATGCTACAGTCAGTCAAAAGATCCTTGTCACAGAAGTTCTCCATGAAGGACCTGGGTGATGCCACCTACATTCTGGAGATCCAGATCTATCGTGATAGATCAAAGAGGATGTTGGGACTTTCACAGTCCAAGTACATAGACACCATATTGAAAAGATTCAGTATGGAAGATTCAAAGCGCGGTAACCTACCGGCTTGTCACGGAATCACCCTCTCCAAAGAGATATCTCCCAAGACTGATTTGGAAAGGGATCGCATGTCGATTATACCCTACGCTTCTACGGTAGGCTCTATAATGTATGCGATATTATGTACCAGACCAGATGTAGCATAAGCATTGAGCGTTGTAAGCCGGTATCAGGCAAACCCAGGGGAGAAACACTGGATAGCAGTAAAGAACATTCTCAAGTACCTGAGGAGGACTAAGGAGATGTTCATGGTGTATGGCGGAAAAGACCTCCAGATCGAGGCCTTTGCCGACTCCAGCTTCCAGAGTGACAAGGATGACTCCAAGTCCAAGTCGGGTTATCTCTTTACCCTCAATGGAGGGGCGGTCTGTTGGAAGAGTTCCAAGCAGGAGACCGTTGCTGACTCAACAATGGAAGAAGAGTACATAGCTGCTTGCGATGCCGCAAAAGAAGCTATCTGGATGAAGAAGTTCCTCACAGAACTTCAGGTGGTTCCAACCAGTGTTGGTCCAATACCTCTGTATTGCGACAACAACGGCGCTATAGCTTTAGCGAAGAAACCCAGGTCCCATCAGAAGTCCAGACACATCTTAAGGCGGTATCACCTGATCAGGGAGATCATAGATCGCCGGAAGATCGAGGTAAAGAGAGTAAATACAGAGAATAACACTGCTGATCCATTCACAAAGGCCATTCCTCAAACGCAGTTCGAGAGGCTATTCGAGATGATAGGTCAGCGATATGCCAGTACATGGCCCTAGTGCAAGTGGGAGATTGTTAGTGTATATGCCCTAGGGGCTATTATTGTATCATACTAGTTTGTATATTACTTAATGGAATCTTGGGATATTCACAGTTGTATTGACAGTCTTGCTAAAAATGGTAGTATGCTACTTGGTTTGTGTCTACTTTAATATGTGCATATGTTTCTTGTAACGTATCGCTTATACATATTAGTAGAGCCCTTAGGATCTTTGCTTGATTACCAGCGTTGTGATGGCAGTCACACTAGTGGGGGCTGGGTAGTCTATAAGCAACATCCTATACAGGTCCCTAGTCGTGGGATTATCGAGACAGGGCATCGATACTCCGGAGTAGACTAGTGTATACGCTTCTCATCCCAGATGTGGAGATGGTCTGTCCCACAGCCATCAGTACGTCGTACTAGAGATAGTATACAGGTGCTCATTTGGTTACGGGTACACCGGACAGGACTCGCGGGGAACTGTTGGTTGGTATTATACCCGTCGTCAGTTAACAGTTCCCAGGTGACATGAGTACAGCATAGTCCGCAGACTTGACATTGCTACTTCGCCTCGAGTGTGTCCCACTGTTCTTAGATTGCTACCCTACCACGGCTCAAAGGAGTCGTGCAAACAGGTAGCAGTTGGGTGCAGTCCCGAGCACTTGGAGGCAGTGGCGGTTAGACATGATTCATCTCTCCCGGTATTGGGGGTTGATATCGCACTGTGTCAGAGAGCCATTACGCAAAGTCCCTGGCCAGGGCAAGTGAGATTTACTGGTAGGTTCCAGTAGTTTCTCAAGGTGTAATAGGCTACGCTCTGACATGACTTATACCGCTATTAGGGGACTGACGCTTGCCGCCCCCCTAGGCCCGATATGCGATAGTCTTAGACGAACAGACCGGACTGTACGGAGATTGTCACATCAGGTTCAGTAGGAGTTCGGATGGGTTTCCTCATCGGCCTTCTTATCGACATCTACCTGGGGACCGTTACGTACAGCTAGTGCCGCTTGCGGTCTGTAGTTAAACCCATTGCCGGCGTAGTGTCGAGTTTTTAGAGTCCCACACAGAGAGTTTCCCTGCTCCAGGCGAAACGATATAGAGGTCGTATGGTTTTACGACAAGCGTTCGGACGCATACGTGTGTTTACGCACGTACGACGTTCGGACAGTTTTTACTAGTCGGCTTTGGTTTAAGCCAGATTCTAGTATCGGATTATTGGATTTATACAGTCTAAAGTTTTTCCGTGTTTTCACGGATAGGAGGGACGTTCTCGTAATTTGTCGGGAAGCTTCTAGAAGGATGATGGCTTGGAGGGTAAGGTGGCTTAGCAATTAATGATCTAGTGACTCATTTAGATGAATCATTCAAGTGAGTTAATGAAGCATTTATTGCTTAATGACTCACTTGATGATTCATTGCATATATTTAATGAAGCATGATGATAATGCATTTGATTTATTCATTTGATAATTTCTTATGCTTCATAATATATTAGAAGTGAGAAGCTTTTTCATTCATAACTTATTCTCACCTTCTCTCTCCTCAAGCTCTCTCTCTTCAAACCCTAACTCTAACCTCTCATGTGTTGAGATCAAGGGTTAGCTAGACTAATACATCCATAATCCAACTCTATATCACCTAGGTTGCTTAGATTAGCACTTTGAGTAACCTAGTTACCTCAAGTTAGAGGTCAAGCTTGGAGTAGGAGCTCTCGGGTGGATCGTCTTTGACTCGAGGAGGCCGTTGAGGTGCCGACGTTCCAAAGATCCTACGAGGAGTGGAGGACAGCGATGAAGACCCGAAGGACAAGTAAAGTGAGGTATAACTTCAAATCCGAGTAGTTAAACCTTTCGTAGTTTGCTAGTAACGGTTTAGACACGATTCATGCGCTTAAGTCCGTGTTACGAAGCTTTGATAATCGTTTTTCATATATTCCGCCTCCCCGTAAGTTCGTAGGGTGCGTGACATGGACTTACACTAGGTGACCCTAGATCTAAGCCTGATTGTGCATTTGTGGTTGATTGAAAGTGTGTCTAAGCCCTTTATCAAATTTTTATTTTTTGCAAAAAAGTTCCAAATAAAGAAAAAAGATAAAAGGAAATTTTTTTTATAAAAACTTGCAACTTGTCGCTTGAAATCCGTGCACCTCACTTCCACCTACATTCTTTTTCTTATCTTTTCCTACATCATGGGTACCCCACCTCATAAAACTCTTGCCGAACTTTGGTGCCCTCATCCAAACATTGCTTCATACGCGAATTGTTTCGGTCGAATTACGGACGACCCCTCCATGCCCAAAATTTCTTTGAAAGATCGAATAGAAGCGTCTCGGAGAAACAGTTCGACTCCACAATTCACTTTGTATCAACCATTTCAACCTTCACCACCTTCTTACATTGATACTCATTTTTCGAGTCCTATTGTAACTCCGAAAACCATGTCTATAGCTGAGCATATTGAACAATCTCGTAGCCGATCTTTCACTCCTCTCCACACATCCAGTTCTTGGGATCAACAAGTCCATTCACCTTTTTATCCAAATGTTGATCCTACTCCTGTCTAACCATTCAATTCCTACCAGTCCTACCCAACTTTCGCACCTTCCCTAGACATTGTTTCTACACAGCCATTTGGGAGTTTCCAAAACTTTGAATCTTTTACTGAAACCCCTTCACAACCCTTATCTAGTTTGGAACAATCGTTAGAAGCCTATATGGTAGCGACAAATCAAATGATGAGGAATGTGGATTCGTCCGTGGCCGCCCTTATGCAACCTAGTGAACCGGTAGCTAGTTTCCAACTAGCTCCAAAAATATCAATGTATCATGGGGCGGTTGGACAGAGTGGGAATTTGAGAAGAGAGAGTGAGTTCTACACCTTTCCAAATCAAACCTACCCATACCCAATTGAATCCCACAACTCCGTTTTTCAAACAAGTGTTCCAAATGATTCATCAGTTGAAAATGAAATATTTAATGAGTTGTGCGACTTTGTAGTGCTTGATTTGCCAGATTGTGAAGAGTCCCTTTCGAGTGAAACCATACCTAATCCTTTTGAACTTCACACCTCCACTCTAGAGCCTAAATTAATTGATATCCATGCTTTTGATGAGGTGTCTGAAAAAATTGATTTTCACTTGATTGAGGATATTGACGTCGGGAATATTTTGGATGATGAACCCATAGATTTGATTGAAATTTTATGTCCAATTCATCATCCCGAGTCATTAAATGTTTCTCCCGAACCTCATATGCGTCTTGATTTTGATGATAATGGCATGGATAAGCTAAATTTTGAGGAGAATTATGAGGATAGTATTGAGGAGAGTATTGAGGATAATATTGAGGATGAACCATTTTTGTTTGATGTGTCAGATTTTCCAATTCATCCTACTAAACCTTTAACTGTTATACTTCCTAAATCACCCTCCCTCCTTTCCATCGTTCCGACCATGCAAAAGATCACTCTTGAGGACTGTGAGCTTGAAAAATTTCTATTTGATCACAACGGTTTTGACGCCACTAGTGCATTCCTCTTTGAATCTGACACAGTTCTCACAGCTGATAACGATTACGAGTGTTTCACTTTTTCGGACGATGTTGAAAACTCACCTCCCGAGTTTGGGTCCTTTAAATTTTCAGATGAGTTAGTTGAACCATCAGACTCGGTTGCTTACAGTCATTTCGAACCATTGATGGAATCCTTCAAGTTCGAGACAGATTACTTAGGTGAGAATAAGACTATCCCTAAATCACTCCCTTTCGTCCTTCCTATCGTTTCGACCATGTAAGACTCCGTCGCGTTTCCATTTTCAATAGAGGGTTTACCAAGTTTGACGTATCCATGTTTTCTTGCGAATCTTGAGGGATTTGACCCCATTTCTCGACCGGTTGATAGATTAGCACAATCGCTTTTAACACATCGATCATCAAAAATTGCGCTAATTTATTCACTCGATTTACACCCTTAAGATTTTACTACACTTCTTTCTCTTTTCCGTCATTCTTCTCCTCCACCGAGACCATATTTCACCCTTCTTCCCATACGGTCTTGAGTGCTTCTCAACTCCTTTCTCTACACTCCATTCTTCCACCAACCCTACCATTATCATGATAGAATTTTTGAATGGTTGGTGCTAACCTTTGGTCTGTGTAAGGCCTTGTATAGTTTGATTTTTCTCCTCCCTAACTCTGAACTTTAACGCTTAGAACAGTGGAAACACTGTCTCACTTAAGTTTGGGGGGACCTTGTTGTATATATGTATATATATTTTTTGTTTTCTTTTTCTGTTAACAATAAAAATAAAAAAAATATAAATAAATAAACAGGGGAATGCCGACATTCTCAACCCTCTTGGTATAGCCTGACAGTGAGGACACTGTCAAGTTTAAGTTTGGGGGTATGCTCGGTAAGCTTTATTCCTTCGCATTCATGTGTATATTTTTGCATTTGCATACTTATTTTTAAAACCCATAAAAATTGAAAATTTTAAAAATTTTAAAAATTAAAGTATTCAATTTTGGCCACAATTGACTTGAGTTTGACAAAAAGGTTAACTAGCTAGGAACAACTAGATCTTAGACTTAGTAAATTAAAAACCCTAAAAAATAACCTTTCTTAAAAATTTAACGGTAGAAAGTATATGTCTTTATAGTTTATTTAGAAATAGGCAAATTTCGAGTTGACTTCGTGGGCTAAGTTAAAACAAGGGAAAAGTATTGATATTTTTATTAAAGTATAAGTTTGAAAAATAATTCCTAAACTTAAGTCTAAATTCTGAAAATATATACCCTACAAAATTGCACAAACACGAACCTTGAAACTTGGAATAGTAGAAGAGACCTTGAAATGCTCTTGTCTAAAGTCCTTAGTACGAAGAAAAATAAAATAAAAATTCAAGTGTGAATAAAGAAATAAAAAAATGAACACTGGTTTGTGTGATTACTTGAGGCTGCAAAAATAGAAAAATATTTAGTGAGGGTGCTTCATCACCTAGTGCCTTAGACCAACTGGTTTGGGTGTCACTGCTAAAGCCTTAGGTGTTACAAGACTAGGAATTACGCTTTAATGTGCAAACACATCTTGTAATCGGTTGTTGGTACCTCAAGAAGTATTAACGGTCGCATGAAAGATGTGTGAGCAAAATTCATCTAAAAAATTCACCAATTAAGAAGTGCTTTGGACAACGGACAAGAGTATGATTGCTTGATTTGAATTTCCAAGTGTAGGGGTGATATATACACATACGTAGGGGTATGTGATTGGAGTTTAGATAAGAGATAGGAATGAAGAATGGGACTTATATCTTTAATAGAGATGATAAAAATTCCTAAGTTGAGATAGAACCCTAGAAGGAAAACTTAAAAGATGCCGAAATCTAAGTAAATTCACAAGAATATATATAATCTTAAGTTGAATGATAAGCAAGCGTGAAGAATACGGGTGGATGATTTCTGAGTCGAAGATAATAGAGTTCCTTGTTGGAAAACCTAATTGGAGAATAAAAGTCAATGGGCCGAATTGATAGGATTTTGTGGGTAGTATCCGCAGAAAACCCTCAGGAGACAACACTCCTCCTACTAGGAACACCTAGAAATTTAACGGCTTGTTGCACGAGCTCAGTACAATCGTGTTTCCCTGCGAAAGTGAGGCTAGGTCTTTTTCGAGAATAAAACTAGGTTTGCTCGAGGACGAGCAAAAGATAAGTTTGGGGGTATTTGTTCATACCATAATTTTGCATTATTTTATTCCCCATTCTTATTCAGTTTACAAATAAACAGGTGCTTGTGACCCATGTCTGCTACATAGTTGCAGGTTACAGGTTCTCAGAACAAAAACAGTGAAAACAATGAAAAAACGATGCAAAAGTGAGACTTCGACCAACAAACAGAGAATCTTTATCTTGCCTACAGTTTGAAGACTAAACGAAGATCAATGGACAATTTCACAAAGCACAAAGGCAGAGCAAGATTCAAGACTTCGACACGAAGCAAGCGGTAAAAGTCCACTACAATTATTCACCGTGGAGATCTGGAAGAGAACCGAAAGACATTCAGAAGAAACAACTGTAGAAACAAGAAGTAAAAGTGCAACAGAACAGACCCTGGAAAAATGAGCCCACAAGCCCTGTATACGGCCACGGAACCGCGGCCAAACGTGGGCTTTGGCCGCGGATCCGCGGCCATATAAGACCCGTGTCGGTGCAAAATTCAAGAGGCGGCTGCGAGCGTTGACTATGTCTTTTTCTTAGGGGGTATTTTTGTAATAGCAGATATGCGAGTCGATTGTAACCCTAGGACGCGGAACCGCGGCCAAACGTGGGCTTTGGCCGCGGATCCGCGGCCATATAAGACCCGTGTCGGTGCAAAATTCAAGAGGCGGCTGCGAGCGTTGACTAGGTCTTTTTCTTAGGGGGTATTTTTGTAATAGCAGATATGCGAGTCGATTGTAACCCTAGGGTTTCTATCCTCTATAAATAGGAACCCTAAATCTTGTATTAGGTTATGCCTCTTCTTGTACCTCATTTTATATCAAAAATTCAGATCTGTAATTTCTGCAATGAATGAAGAGTGCATCAATTTATAAGTAGTTCTTTTTATTTGCCCTAGTTAATTTTATTATCTGCCCTAGGTAATTTCTTATCTGCCTTAGTTAGATCTTTAATTCCTTACCCTAGATAGATAGTTTAGATATGTTCTTCAATTCCCTAATGAGCGAGTAGTCTCCTCGCTTGTTAGGATTAGCTTTGGGGAAGGCTTGAGAGATGAAGATCTCTCACCCCTTTCTTGCCCATCACACTTTTTTATAGGACTCCATGCATACATGCACACACCGCTCCCTACGGAACTTTACCCCACGAGGTAGCAGTGATACCGTAGTATAAAGGCCCGGTTGAGCGTGTTTTCCATGGAGGGTAGGGTAAGGATTAAGAAAGGAAGGACAAGAACCTAGAGGAAGAAACACTGTTTCTTCCCGATGGTACTAATCCCCTTTATTAATAATTACCATAACACCTAATAGATCTTAATATGGGTATAGAAAGCGGTGAGGAAATCTTTGCATTTCCAAACTTAACCTAAACCTAACCCTAGCAAGATTTAGATCTAGATTAATTTAGTTTTTAGATTTAATCAATCCGACACCAATCGGAATTAACTCGTAAGAACAATTAGGAAATTCACAAAATCCCTGTGGACCGAGCCATACTCACCGGCTAGCTACCAAGAGACGCCGTTCTTGATTGCGATTTAGAAATATTTTTGATCTTAAAATCCCATATAGAATCACTACTCGAACAGCAAGATTATGCGTCGAGGAATACACCAGCCAACGCGACGGTGCGACGGGTAAAAAAAAACCCTAGTACCACAGGCCCTAACGAACTTCTATTAGCAGGAGTTAACTGTGACGTTAGGAAATTCTTGCGAGAACTGCTCGATTCGTCTCGACTCGTAAGGAAATTAGTGTTTTTGCGAGAACTTCTCGATTCATCTCGACTCGTAGGAAAAAGCCTTAGGCAATGGGGATAAGTACCGGTTTCCTAAGCACTGGGGCCGTGCAAGTCGGTCCAAAATGGACTCTTGCATACTATTCACGGACCACACTCTCCAAAGTCGAATATCGACGAGGAGGGAAACAACCACTTACAAGTCCTCTCGACTTGTAAGAGGGAAAATTCTCTTGTGAGATCCTTGCGACTCTCAAGAGAAAACGCACTTAGGAATCCTCACGATTCCTAAGGAGAAAATACACCTACGAGATCCTCTCGACTTGTATGGAGAAAAAGTCTTCATGAGACCCTCACGGCTCATGAAAGTCTTAGGTAGCAGATCTGAACCTGCTTCCTAAGCCATCACTGCCTCTCGGAGAGTTCAGGATGAAATGTCATCTACCATCTATGGGCCACGTTTGCCAAAGCCATATTCGCTGCTGAAGTGAAGAAGCTACTTACGGGTCCTCACGATTTGTAAGGAAAAATACCCGAGTGAGATCCTTACGACTCACGGAGATAATGAACACTTAGAAATCCTCACGATTTCTAGGGAGAATTTGCACCCACGAGATCCTCTCGACTCGTAGGGAGAAATACCTTTATGAGACCCTTACGGCTCATGAAGACGAAGAAAGTCTTAGGCTATAAGGACCCTAAACTTGTCTCCTAAGCCCTCAATTCTGTGGCTATGCATAACTCTGCACTACTTCACCCACGTACGTACTTACGCGGGCAAAGTAGTGGGGGGCATTTGTTCCCGCCAAAATTTTGGCTCACAACCTGCTCCCTTATAAAAAATAATAATAAAATAAAAATGAAGGGAAAAACTCCACATGCAAAGAATGTAACAAATGCCTCAAAACCAAGAGTTAAAACATCGTGAAGCAACGCTTCAGATGCAGCGCCAAATGTGATGCGCCCTAAATAGCGCGCCACGTGCAAAGCACGTGTGCGCTAGCGCAGGCTGCGCTGCGCTCTGAGCAGCGCACCACGTGTCAAATACAGGTGCGCTAGCGCAAAGTGCACTACGCTCTGAGCAGCACATCACGTGCAAAGCACGGGTGCACTAGCGCTGGAACCTAAAAGCTCCCCACCGTCAGATCAAAGATCTAATAATAATGATAAATCATTAATTAATCAGAAACTAAATTCTGTTAAGGAAAGATTCCTCAAAATCTTTCCAAATAACAAGATTGTGCTCTGTAAATCAGAACACCGTTGGATCAATGATCCAATGGTAAATAAAAATTACCAAAAGACAGAATAAATTCTGTATGGAAAGATTTTTCCAATCTTGTTAAAAACAAGAAGATTGACTTCTATAAAACAGAAGCTCTAGGATCAAAGATCCAACGGTGGGGAAACATCTCCAAATCAATCAGAGAAAGATCTCTTTAACTGATTTAACAAATCAACTTGTCCTATAAAAAGGCCTCAAGCCTTCAAGTCTGATATAGAGAAACCCTCTTGCAAACTTTGAGAAAAACTCAAAGAGAAAGAAAAGCAAGCTTTTAGCGAAAGAAGACCATTTTCTTCTAGGTAAAGAACATGATTCTTGAACACAGAGATGAAATCATCTCATAAAAGAAGAACTATCTTCTAAAAAAGATCATAGATCTACAAAAAGACCAAGGTCTTTGATAAAAAGAGATCAGAGATCTTATTATAAAAACTAAAAAGAAGTATTCACTTCATTCATAGATCCTTGATCTACAAAGGCAGTGTCCTTTTTATAAATAAGAACTTTTTGTTCTTGAACCTTGAGGCAGGGCCTTCTTTAAAAGAAGAACATAAACTTGTTTTCTGATCATAAATTTGATCAATTGCGCTTTGCGCAACTGAAAAGTGCCTTGCACTCATGAACTGCGCTTTTGCGCTCATTGGACAGGTACTCAGCGCCAAAGCATGCCACGTGTCAACCATGGACTGTAACACCTTAGGTTGTGTTTAGGGGTTAATTATATTTTAATATATATTTTTAATAAAAAGTTTACCAAATTAAGTTTCAAATATTTTATCTTAATTAATGAATATTTTATTAGAATTTTTCTTGGCACACACACACTTGTGCATGTAAACTAGGGTTTAGATTTGGGGTTAAAACCATGATTAACAACCATGGTGGACTAACCTTTCCCTTAAGCCATTTTAAGTTGTATTAAGCTATTAGGGTTTTATTTATGGTTGTTATTTTTTTAAATGGAAATGGTTTCCATTTTGTTGACTTGGTGAGAGAGAGGGAGTATGGGCAAAGGGCATGAGCCATGCTCATTAAATGAAGAGAGAGGGAGAGAGAGGGGGGGTGTTTGACTTGGATTCTCTCCTTCTCACTCTCTCTTCTCACTCTCACTCTCATACACACACACACTTACCTAGCAGCAGCAGCAGCACTTAGCAGCAGAAGAAGAAGCCCCAGCAGCAGCAACTAGCAGCAGCAACAGCATCATCATCAGCAGCAGCAGCAAGCAGTGGCAACAGCAACATCAGCAGCAGCCCCCAGCAGCTGCAGCAGCACTTCCCATATTCTCCACCTCCTTGCTCCTTGCACCTAGGGTCTTGTAAGGTATAGAATCTGAGCCCAACTTCGTGTTTGCTTAACATATGTGTAGTTTACCTTCGGTTTGTGTAAAAAGTGAGATTTTGGGCTTGAAATGGTGATTTGTGTAGACTTATGGTTAAGTGCTGTTAGTATTGGTTAACCTAGCCTAATTAGGTGTTATTAAGGCCATGAAAACCTAGTTAAACCCCAGATTACACCAAAATACCATAGGGTTTCTATTTGTACAGAATTTAGTGTTTTAAGTGAAATTTTGGCTCTCTGTGATTTGCTATAGGCCCGAGTAGTTCAGGTTGAAATTGAGTTAACTGGAGCTTGTATACAAGGTATAGGCCACACCACCTGAACACAAAGCCCCCACTCTACTTTTAGGCCGCCGGTTTATTCATTCTGGCCGCAATTTGCGGCCAGATAGGGGAGTCTTAGGTTGGGTCTGTGTGGGTAGGAGTCTGCTGTTATTTTTAGGCCAGTGGTATGTGCAATTTTGTGAGTTTCTCTCTGTAGGAAAATCTGGGACGTTATATCGTATTTCTAGTACGTTTGGTTCACGCGATACGCGAGTGGGTTCTGTGATCCAGCGCGTCGCGACGTGTCGGGTTAGCTTTAGACGCGTATACACATTTTAGCGTATCGTACACACGAGCGTTTAGTTCGCGACGTGAGCGTATCGTTTGGCTTAGATATCGCGTCTTGCGAGGTGGTTGCTTATATATGGATTCTTGTGTAAATTCCAGGTTCGCAGGCGGGTACGTCGGACGAAGCTAAGAAAGGGAAGCAGGTGGTCGGCTACGAGTAGCGCACGACCAGGTGAGTAGATTTAACATCTACGGGGAAATCGCCCGTATGGCGTTAAGCGTCAGGGCGTGTTAGGATATTTAGTATAGATGTTCATATAGACTGTAGTAGCATACCTTATTGTTGCATATAGAAATGATAGCATATGACACCGCACTGTCACTAACGGTTCAAGTTGCATGAGCACGATTTATATGCTACACTCACACTGTTAGTGATTGCCATGACACTCACATTATAGGATTGCTATAAATCATATATCATACTGATTCCGCTTTATTGAAGTTGTCATGATTTGCCATATACATCACATACCCATACTTGTACCACATACATCATATATTCATACTAGGGCACATATACATCACATACCCATTCCAGTGCACACATATATTGATATCTTCATACCTGCGCACACACACACTGTATACTCATACCAATGCACACATATATTGATATCTTCATACCTGCGCACATGCACACTGTATACTCATACCAGTGCATACATATATTGATATCTTCATACCTGCGCACATGAACACTGTATACGCATACCAGTGCATACATATATTGATATCTTTATACATGCGCACATGCACACTGTATACTCATACCAGTGCACACATACATTGATATCTTCATACTTGCTTAGATTACGCATTGAGATGTGTTGTTTCCATGTTAATTCTGGATTTGGGGAACCGTGGATATTCTAAAAAAGAATAGTTAATTATTTAAAAACTCGGTTTCCCTTGATATGATATTTCAGTGCGTCCACCATGTGTTTTCTCGGTGCTAGAGTGATATATGTGAACCCGAATCGAGGAATTGGATGAGACCGATTACGGGTATATGGTGGACCCGGTATGGTACCCCGGGGCGAGAACGGTTTCGCTGTGTAGTAGACGGTGAGCCTGGCAGAGGGTTACTACCTACCGGTGATTGGTTGGACATGGCGGTTATCTGGAGGATACTGACCAGAATCGATTGATGGATACGGGACGACTCGTACTGCCAGGGCCGAGGGCCGTTACCGCAGACAGAGCCCGTGGGCTGACCCGGACTGACGGATGCCCGATATGTAAGGATTTGCGTGTCGATGTTTGGCACGAGTATTTCTTGATATTTTGGGTGCCGATGTTGGGCACTCACGATTATATGAGATTTACAGAATTTGAGGACCGAGGAGGATGACGATGCCTGACTAGTATTGGGATTTGGGTGCATTGATGGGTACCGATTATACTTTCCACGATGACATTCCGTGTAGATGTTATATTTCCCATACTCTGTATTTAGTATTTTGATATCTCATCCTGTATCTATTGTACCTGATATAGTACACATGTTTGCACGATCATTGCATACCCTGCTCATTCTATATAAGGTTGTTAGATTGCATTACCATACCCGATTATCACATATCTTGCTCATCACATGGAGATGTTATTAGATCGTACTTGTTGCATGATTTGAGCATCCAGTTCATCATATAGATGTTATCTGTTGGCATAGGTTAGAGTATCGCAGCACGTGCATACTCGCGATTACCTTTATATGTTATCTTCTATTCACGAGTTGGCAACTCACCCCCTTTGTGCCACAGTGTTTGCAGGTTGCCCTTCGGAGTAGTCGCGGCAGGCTGCGTTCTTGCATCTTTTGACACAGATACCCCTACAGTTGGTATACTAGCTCTTTGCTGATAGGTGGGTTTTGTGCGGTATCTGTTTATCTTTTAGTTATGTACATTGTTGTATCTAGTACTCTCCATCTACCACTTATGAATTGACTTAGAGACCAGTTGTGAGGATGATGTATATTATTTTGTATTCTGGTGTCGAGCTCGTTGTGAGCCGCCTTTACTTATGCAGTTTATTCTATCTGTGATGTTCCCACTTGTTGCTCATTTTCTTCGCTACGGCGTTGTATATTGTTATCTTGGTGATTGTTCACTTAAGAACTCTTAACATTTTAGTTAATGCTTCCATTTAAAGCTTAAAACACTCTATACTTTTATTGGTTTTGATTTCTGGGTTTCAGCTTACTTAGCCACGTTACGCCTGTAGACGTTACGTGGTTAAGTGCCGGTCACGGGCCAAACCTTGGGTTGTGACAAAGTTGGTATCAGAGCATAGGTTTTTACCTTCGGAGTGTAGGATGACCCTGGTATGATGGAGTAGGTAGCTGCAGCAGAGTGGTGTAGCGTGTGTATGTTCCGCGGCATACTCACGACACGGTACTCCGCCTAAGCGACTTTAGGACTTATTGATTAAAATTCCCTTATGATTGTATACATCCTTGTGATTCGATTTTCGTATCCTCATCGAATCCTACCTTCTTTTTAGCCATTATGCCGCCAAGGACTACGAGGGTACAGAGAGCGGCCGTAAGAGCCGAGGTTCGAGTTGATTCATCTGAGACGAGGACTGATCCGAGTAGCACCCCTGTTGTACCAGGACAGATTGTTCCCCCTACGACAGATCAGATCGCTAGACTAGTGGCAGAGATGCAGGGCTTGCGCCAGACGATGAGCTCATTGGTGGAGGTCGTTCGAGTGCAGCGCCAGGTGGTTGTCACCCCTGTTATCCAGTTGTTCCTTGCGATCATCATGCAGTATTCCGTCCCCTACATAGCACTGGTGGAGGCAGCCCCAGTTTACGAGACACGTCTTCCAGAGACCGTGAGAGTTCCGGAATAGTTGAGGAATCATACTGGTGTACCAGCCCAGAGCAGAAGCTTAGGACGAGGACAGTCGTTTGGCTCTCATCCCTAAGGAGGACAGCAGTCAGCGCGTAGATGTTTACGATGCGGAAGCTTTCAACACCTCATCAGGCAGTGTTCCTTCACACCACGTCAGGGTCGTATTCTGAGACGTCGTGGACGCGGAGGGTTCGCGCAGAGGGGTCAGGCTAGTAGAGGAGGAGTTCAGTCAGTCGCAGATGAAGGGCATGCCCAAGTTTTTGCTTCGACTCATCGGGATGCCCAGGCGTCCAATGCTGTGGTTTCAGGTACTCTTTCAGTATGTCCTTTTATTGCATACGTATTGTTTGATCCGAATCCATGTGCTCGTACGTTTCCACGCACTTCGTGCCGAGTTTAGGACGAGAGTCGTGCTAAGTAGATCAGCCGTTTGTTGAGTTAATTTCTGTCAGCGATCCTTTGTTACGCGACACGTAATTCGGTCGTGTGCCCATCGGATAGGAGATAGAGATTCGTCTGTCATTTTGATCCTCCTAGAGATGTTGGACTTGACAATCTCCTGGGCACGGACTGGTTAGCTACGTGCTAGGCGTTGTGGACTACCGTGAGGAAACAATTAGGTTTTGTTTTCCCGGGCGAGTCAGTCTTGTGGTGCTGGTGGATAGTGGTGCCGTCTCTTACAGCTTGAATTCAGCCTTTTTCGCTAGTCGACCTTTGAGGAGATGTCGTGGATTCTTGGTGTTATTCGCGATACCGTAGCCACAGTTGGTGTGTTGGGCCAGTTTTCTTTAGTGTGAGAGTTTTCCGACGTTGTTCCAGATGAGCCGTCGAGGCTTATGGAGCTTAAGGATCTGCTGCAAAGTTGTTGTTGAGGGAGTTTGTGCGTCTGAGTGTTTCGTATTAGGAAGCTCCTATTTCTGTTCATCAAGGAGAAAGACGACAGATTGAGGTTGAGTATTGATGGATCGTTAATTGAACTGGCTTACGGTGCGGATAGGTATCCTGTACCTCGCATTGACGATTTCTTCGATCAGCGTCAGAGTGCGAGACTTTTTCTAAGTTTGTTTGGGATCAGGTCATCATTATTATGGGTTCGGAGTGATGACATTCCGAAGACTGCCTTGTGCGTACTACGGGCTTTGTGTGTTTTGGGTGTGTCATTGGACTCACCAATGCTCTAGCAGCCTTCGTAGGTGTGATGAACTGGTTTCTTCGGGCCGTTTCTCGACCAGTTATTGTGTATCTTGAGGGATAGGAATAGCACTCGAGGATCTGTTTTATGGATACTGGGAGAGCCCCAGCAGTTTCCTAGATTCTCGGAGTGTCCCTTTAGGCTTGTTTGTGTTGACTCCTAGGTCTTATAGTTACGAAGACGATTTTGTATGGTTCTGAGGAAGATCGTGGCCGTACAGTTTAGGCCCAGACTTGTGAGCAGGACGGATGTCCGCAGATTTTTGAGCTTAGTGGGTTTTTACCGCCGTTTTATACAGGATTGCTAGTGTGGTGCTGCCCCGTTGACTAAATTGACTGGAATGGGGGGTTCTTTTCTTTGGACTGAGGCTTGTGTACGGAATTTCCGCAGTTGAAGACTCAGTTAACAACTGCATCAGCTCCTTCCTTGCTTTTTGGTTCAGGCAACTTTGTGGTTTAACTATGATGTTTCGTGAGTAGGGCTCGAATGTGTACTAAGGTGACATAATGGAGTTATCGCTTTTGCTTCCCTACATTTGGAGGAAGTACGAGAAGGATATCCCACTCATGATCTGGAGATGGCCGCGATGGTTTTGCGTTGGAGATTAGAGACACCACTTATTTGAGAGTCGTGTCAGATTTTCACAGACCGCCAGAGTTAAATGTACATCTTCCTGCAGTGGGTTTTGATTGTTGCAATAGTCCCCCGCAGATTTACAGTTCTTGTGCGATCGTTGAGTACAGCTTAAGTTCGTCTCTACTGAAGAGACAGCTTACTCATGTCCGCGCCCGACCACTTTTCTTAAATCACCTTCGCGAGACACTGCCCGCCGACGCTCGTTCATCAGAGATATTGGAGCCTACTCGGCTGGGTAATGATTTGGAATCCTGGACTTGTGACAAGGGTGTGCTAGGTTAGGGAGACGCTTGTGTACCTGATATTATGGGGTAGAGATGTGGAATCCTAGGGCAGGCACATTAGTCAACTCTCTGTACTCCTTCAAGCCCCACCAACTGTTAACGTGACTTGTGAGGTAGTTACGGGTGGGCAGGGACAGAAAGAGAAGTCTCGGGATTCGTTTCAAGGTGTTTGTCTTGTTGTGTGCTAGGGTTGAGCAACTGAGACCGGCTGGAGAGTTGCAACCTTTAACCGTTCCGAAGAGGGAACGAGAGCAGATCTCCCCGAAATTCGTTATGGTGTCTACCCAGGTTTAGTCAAGATGTGACTCCATTCGGATGCTTGTCATCTGGTAATACTCAGTTTGCTCAGCTGTTCTTGTTAAGTTGCGCGTATGTAGAAATTGTTGTCGGCAGTTGGGGATCGTTGTTTGCTATCGATAGGGTTCTCCTTTGATAGCAGTTATCAGGAGACACTCCAATTGGTAACCTTTAGATTTAGAGGTTAGGTCGTGTCGATCACCAGCCTATTTTTCTGACTCCGTGTTGTAGGATTATTGGACCTCAGCTGGTTTAGAAATTTCGGAAATGATCCAGTTGTTTTAGATCAGGATGAGAATTGTCCAGTTCGGATAGAGATCATACGCTGACCAAGGTGGTCGTAGATTCGAGTTCGCAATGGCAGATCATGTATTCCCACAGAAATTTCCGATAAATGACATGTTGAGTTTTGGGAAGCTTTCCAGGATAGTAGGTCTTTTTTTGGATCCTTAAGGCGAGTTGGTTCGTTGCCTTTAATTTGGCACTTCGACCCAGATTATTGAGTATTCACCCCGTATTCCCTATGTCGATACTTTGCAATTACCTTCATGACCTTTCTCATTGGATTCAGCGCCAGACCATTTAGTTCGAGCGTGATCCTTCGTTCACCAAACAGCCAGTCGTAATATTGGACCGGCAGGTGAAGAAACTTCGATCGAAGGTCTTGCCATCAGTGAAGGTGATTTGGCACATCCCAAACGGTGAAGAGATCACTTAGGAGGCTGAGGGCGAGATGCGGAAGAAGTTCCCTCATCTCTCTGAAGGTATGCGTAGCTTTGTATTTTAAAATTCGGGGACGAATTTTCTTTAAGGGGGGAAGATTGTAACACCTTAGGTTGTGTTTAGGGGTTAATTATATTTTAATATATAGTTTTAATAAAAAGTTTACCAAATTAAGTTTCAAATATTTTATCCTAATTAATGAATATTTTATTAGAATTTTTCTAGGCACACACACTTGTGCATGTAAACTAGGGTTTAGATTTGGGGTTAAAACCATGATTAACAACCATGGTGGACTAACCTTTCCCTTAAGCCATTTTAAGTTGTATTAAGCTATTAGGGTTTTATTTATGGTTGTTGTTTTTTTAAATGGAAATGGTTTCCATTTTGTTGACTTGGTGAGAGTGAGGGAGTATGGGCAAAGGGCATGAGCCATGCTCATTAAATGAAGAGAGAGGGAGAGAGAGAGGGGTGTTTGACTTGGATTCTCTCCTTCTCACTCTCTCTTCTCACTCTCACTCTCATACACACACTCACACACTCACCTAGCAGCAGCAGCAGCACTTAGCAGCAGCAGCAGAAGCCCCAGCAGCAGCAACTAGCAGCAGCAACAGCAGCATCAGCAGCAGCAGCAGCAGCAGCAAGCAGGGGCAACAGCAATATCAGCAGCAGCCCCCAGCAGCTGCAGCAGCACTTCCCATATTCTCCACCTCCTTTCTCCTTGCACCTAGGGTCTTGTAAGGTATAGAATCTAAGCCCAACTTCGTGTTTTCTTAACATATGTGTAGTTTAGCTTCGGTTTGTGTAAAAAGTGAGATTTTGGGCTTGAAATGGTGATTTGTGTAGACTTATGGTTAAGTGCTGTTAGTATTGGTTAACCTAGCCTAATTAGGTGTTATTAAGGCCATGAAAACCTAGTTAAACCCCAGATTACACCAAAATACCATAGGGTTTCTATTTGTGCAGAATTTAGTGTTTTAAGTGAAATTTTGGCTCTCTGTGATCTGCTATAGGCCCGAGTAGTTCAGGTTGAATTGAGTTAACTGGAGCTTGTATACAAGGTATAGACCACACCACCTGAACACAAAGCCCCCACTCTACTTTTAGGCTGCCGGTTTATTCATTCTGGCCGCAATTTGCGGCCAGATAGGGGAGTCTTGGGTTGGGTCTATGTGGGTAGGAGTCTGCTGTTATTTTTAGGCCAGTGGTATGTGCAATTTTGTGAGTTTCTCTCTGTAGGAAAATCTGGGACGTTATATCGTATTTCTAGTACGTTTGGTTCGCGCGATACGCGAGTAGGTTCAGTGATCCAGCGCGTCGCGACGTGTCGGGTTAGCTTTAGACACGTATACACGTTTTAGCGTATCGTACACACGCGCGTTTAGTTCGCGACGTGAGCGTATCGTTTGGCTTAGATATCGCGTCTTGCGAGGTGGTTGCTTATATATGGATTCTTATGTAAATTCCAGGTTCGCAGGCGGGTACGTCGGACGAAGCTAAGAAAGGGAAGCAGGTGGTCGGCTATGAGTAGCGCACGACCAGGTGAGTAGATTTAACATCTACGGGGAAATCGCCCGTATGGCATTAAGCGTCAGGGCGTGTTAGGATATTTAGTATAGATGTTCATATGGACTGTAGTAGCATACCTTATTGTTGCATATAGAAATGATAGCATAGGACACTGCACTGTCACTAACGGTTCAAGTTGCACGAGCACGATTTATATGCTACACTCACACCGTTAGTGATTGCCATGACACTCACATTATAGAATTGCTATAAATCATATATCATACTGATTCCGCTTTATTGAAGTTGTCATGATTTGCCATATACATAACATACCACATACATCATATATTCATACTTGGGCACATATACATCACATACCCATACCAGTGCACACATATATTGATATCTTCATACCTGTGCACATGCACACTGTATACTCATACCAGTGCACACATATATTGATATCTTCATACCTGCGCACATGCACACTGTATACTCATACCAGTGCACACATACATTGATATCTTCATACTTGCTTAGATTACACATTGAGATATGTTCTTTCCATGTTAATTCTGGATTTGGGGAACCGTGGATATTTCAAAAAAGAATAGTTAATTATTTAAAAACCCGGTTTCCCTTGATATGATATTTCGGTGCGCCCACCATGTGTTTTCTCGGTGCTAGAGTGATATATGTGAACCCGAATCGAGGAGTTGGATGAGGCCGATTACGGGTACATGGTGGACCCGGTATGGTACCCCGGGGCGAGAACGGTTTCGCTGTGTAGTAGACGGTGAGCCTGGCAGAGGGATTACTACCTACCAGTGATTGGTTGGACCTGGCGGTTATCCGGAGGATACTGACCAGAGTCGATTGATGGATACGGGACGACTCGTACTGCCGGGGCCGAGGGCCGTTACCGCAGACAGAGCCCGTGGGCTGACCCGGACTGACGGATGCCCGATATGTGAGGATTTGCGTGTCGATGTTTGGCACGAGTATTTCTTGATATTTTGGGTGTCGATGTTGGGCACTCACGATTATATGAGATTTACAGAATTTGAGGACCGAGGAGGATGACGCCGCCTGAGTAGTATTGGGATTTGGGTGCATTGATGGGTACCGATTATACTTTCCACGATGACATTCCGTGTAGATGTTATATTTCTCATGCTCAGTATTTAGTATTTTGATATCTCATCCTGTATCTATTGTACCTGATATAGTACACATGTTTGCACGATCATTGCATACCCTGCTCATTCTATAGGGTTGTTAGATTGCATTGCCATACCCGATTATCACATATCTTGCTCATCACATGGAGATGTTATTAGATCGTACTTGTTGCATGATTTGAGCATCCAGTTCATCATATAGATGTTATCTGTTGGCATAAGTTAGAGTATCGCAGCACGTGCATACTCGCGATTACCTTTATATGTTATCTTCTATTCACGAGTTGGCAACTCACCCCCTTTGTGCCACAGTGTTTGCAGGTTGCCCTTCGGAGTAGTCGCGGCAGGCTGCGTTCTTGCATCTTTTGACATAGATACCCCTACAGTTGGTATATTAGCTCTTTGCTGATAGGTGGGTTTTGTGCGGTAGCTGTTTATCTTTTAGTTATGTACATTGTTGTATCTAGTACTCTCCATCTACCACTTATGTATTGACTTAGAAACCAGTTGTGAGGACGATGTATATTATTTTGTATTCTGGTGTCGAGCACGTTGTGAGCCGACTTTACTTATGCAGTTTATTCTATCTGTGATGTTCCTACTTGTTGCTCATTTTTTTCGCTACGGCGTTGTATATTGTTATATTGGTGATTGTTCACTTAAGAACTCTTAACATTTTAGTTAATGCTTCCATTTAAAGCTTAAAACACTCCATACTTTTATTGGTTTTGATTTCTGGGTTTCGGCTTACTTAGCCGCGTTACGCCTGTAGACGTTACGTGGTTAAGTGCCGGTCACGGGCCAAACCTTGGGTCGTGACATGGACACAGTTTGCGCTTTGCACTTTTGAGACAGCACGCTGCACCCATGGACCGGCACTCAGCGCCAAGCGCGCCACGTGTCACTCACTGGTGCGCTGCTAAACCAGCGCAAAGCGCTCATAAATTGAAAGCGCAATGCGCTAATAAACTGGCGCTTGGCGCTAAGCGCGACACGTGTCCTTTTAGTGTGCGCTACCTGACAGAAGCGTAATGCGCTCTTTAATTGGCGCAAAGCGTCTGGCGCGCCACATGGCGCATTGTCAGAACATACTTCGTTCTGATGAATGCTATGCATTCAATACAAGACAAAAAGATGTCAGAACCCAATACTTAGCATTATTAAAAGGGCCGAGCCCAAATAAAGGCTTAATAGCCAGAACAAAAAAAAAATGTTAAACATTTTAATTGGATTTAGCCCAATTCTAGCCATAAGTCCTCAAGTTATATTGAACTGAGCCCATCTGTTCACAAATATTCAACAGATCTTAGTCCCAAACTGGGCTACAGATCTTCCAATCAACTCACACTGGTTTGAGGGTACATCTATTTACTCTTCTGATATTTGTCGTTGTAATCCTTCAACGTCTTCAGAGAGGTGACGGGTCCCGACAACCACATATTTCTACGGACTGTGGGGTCCTTAAACTCATAGACTACGATATTTTTAAACCGGACTGTGAGGTCCTTAAACTCACGGACTACGATGTCCTTAACCTGGACTGTGGGGTCCTTAAGCCTATGGACTACGATGTCCTTAACTTCGGACTGTGGGGTCCTTAAGCCCATGGACTATGATGTCCTTAACCTTGGACCACCATGACCTTAAACTGGTAATCGACCGCAATGTCTCTAAACTAAACAATAGAGCCCAAATGCTCTTTTGTTGGATCTAAATGATCCTGTTAAATTGATCTTAGTTTAAAATTAGACTAACGTGTCCTTAACAAACGTTGAGTCGATCTTAGTCTAAAATTAGACTAATGTGTCCTTAACAAACGTTTAAGCTGATTTTAGTCTCAAATGAGACTAACGTATCTTTGAACCCAAACCCCAAAACCCAAATCTAAGAAGATACGGATTTGGACTAATCCACGCCCTACGGGCGACAACACAAATTAGTCTCCGTATACAATCTACGGGCAACCACAAACAAAACAAACACACATGACACGAAGTGACCATCTGGAGAAGGAGAAAGTTGTTACCGCGACGCGGTAGCGTAATTAACTGCAGGGGCTTGTGCCTGCAGGGAAGAGCGTCCCCACAATTAAAAAAATCCCCTCAAATGAAGGGAAATCTGACGAAGTCTGCTATATCGGTCGCATCCGTTTAAACCTTCGATACATGGTGCCATAAATCAACTTGGTATCTTCGGAGAGGTGGACGGATAGCACCAAATAGCATCTGCCCCCGAATTTCAGGCAAGTCGATCGTCTTCCCGGTTTCCGGCGGTAAACAACTATTCTCACTGCTTGCCATCTTATCAATCGTCTACCAAGCTCAGTCTTAGGGGGAGAAATTCCAATCTCTATTTTATTTCCCTCTAAACCATTATTTTCTCTTCCTCCACGTGTTTTTGGTTGTGCTTGTTTTGTTCACAATCATCAACATGGTTTATCAAAGCTTGATCCCAAGTCCACTAAGTGTGTTTTCTTAAGATATTCTCAGAGTCAAAAGGGATACAAATGTTAGTCTTCGTCTCTGCTGATGTGACTTTTTATGAAAATATACCTTTCTTTGTTACTAATGTAACACTCCAATCACTTAGAGATGATTTTTCTATTAATGAAAATGATGTTCATTTGTCTAATCTTCTCCATCCAATCCCTGTGTCTCAGCGGAACCAAATACTTCAGATGATCACTTAATTGAGCAATTAAGTTAGGTGGAAGAAAACGAAGAAGAGAGGCCTCCAGTCATTGAAGAAGCTACACCTGTTCCAGACTCAGATCCGATTCATATTGATCTTGATCTTTCAATTGCCCTTCGCAAAGGTGCTCGTACCACTAAGCCTCTCTATCCTCCATCAGATTATGTTAGATATGCTAGACTTTCTCCATCGTATAGAACATTTGTTGCCGCTATTGATTCCTATTTTATTACATCTTCTATATCTGATGCTCTGGCTCATCCTGGATGGAGGAAATTCATGGAAGAAGAAATGTTAGCCTTACGCTTGAATGGTACATGGAAGCTTGCTCGGTTGCATGTTGGAAAGAGAGCAATTGGTTGCAAATGGGTATATACCATAAAACTTAATCCAGACGGATCATTGGCCCGTTTGAAGGCCAGACTTGTTACCAAAGGCTATTTTCAGACTGATGGAGAATATTATGATGAGACTTTTTCTCCTGTGGCAAATATGGCATCTGTACGTATATTCCTATCAGTTGCAGCTACGTACAATTAGACTCTGCATCAGCTTGATGTGAAGAATGCATTTCATCATGGTGACTTGAAGAAAGAAGTATATATGGAGCAACCATCTGGTTTTGTTGCTCGGGGGGTCTGGAAATATCTGCAACTTCAGAGATCTTTATATGGTCTCAACCAGTCTCCACGTGCTTGGTTTGGGAGACTAACTAGCATTGTTCGAGCTTTTAGGTTATGCAGAAACAGCAATGATCATTCTGTTTTCATTAGAAATCGAGATGGCCGCAGAATTTTGATGGTTGTTTATGTTAATGATATTGTGATCATGTGCGATGATGCGAAAGGTATTACCGAGTTGAAAACCTATCTTCAGAAAAAGTTTAGCACTAAAGATTTATGAGAGTTGAAATGCTTTCTTGGCATTGAGGTGACACGTTCTTCTTCTCGGGGTAGTATTTTTGTAACTCAAAGAAAGTATGTTCTTGATATGCTTAAGAAAGCAAAGATGTCTGAATGTAAGCTTATTGACTCGCCTATGGATTTTAATGTCAAGCTATACCCAGGACAGTGGGAGCCACTTACCGATCCAGTACGATATCATAGATTGGTTGGTAAGCTTAATTATTTGACTGTGACAATGCCTAACATCTCTTTTCCTGTTAGTATAGTTAGCCAGTTTATGGCGGATCCTAAAGATTCAAATTGGAGTGCAGTGGTGTGTTTCCTTCGTTATTTGAAAGCTACACCAGGGAAATGTATTCTGTATAAGAATTTTGGGCATTCTAAAGTTATAGGGTTTACAGATGCAGTTTGGGTTGGATTGCCAAGTGATCGAAGATCAACCACAGGTTTTTGTGTGTTTGTTGGAGGCAATTTGGTCTCGTGGAAAAAAAAGAAACGAAATATTGTCTCACGTTCAAGTGTTGAATCAGAATATAGAGCCATGACTAATACTACTACGAGTGAGGTAGTATGAATAGCTTCTTTTTTTCGAGAACTTGGTTATCAGTCTAAGGAACCGGTAAAATTTTATTGTCACAACAAAACTGCCATTTATATTGCCAACAATCCATTTTTTCATGCACGAACAAAGCACATCGAAGTAGATTGTCATTTTGTTCGAAAAAAGATTGAAGAAAGGATCATTGATACAGTCCATGTGAAAAATGACTTTGAATCTTGGGTCGCAGTAATCGGATCCCCTTTTTTGCCTGACTGTAAGCCTATTGACTCGCCTATGGATTCTAATGTCAAACTAAATCTCTAGAAAGTGTTAGAGCAGGGAGAAAAATGGACGACGAAATTGAAAATTTTCAGTTCTAAAACTTTATCTGCAAAGGAACAACGGAATTGTGGCGAGCTGTCGTGCGTTCTCGAACACGGAAATTAAAGCAAATTCGGCCTACTCTGGTGTAAGTATCCCAAATCCGAACTGCTCTCAGGAACAACAACCTAACTGTTGGTGTGCACCAATCAGCTACTTTGAATCTTGGGTCGCATAATCGGTTCCCCTTAATTTTCCGCACAAATCGAGCTTTCTGAATTTTGACCGATTTTACTTCGGTGTGTTTCAACCCTTTAAAACAATCCGATTACAGCCAAGAAAATTATCTGACTGCAGCCGCCCCTCGCTCTTAATGTTAAGAAGATTTTCTTCTTCTTGGATTGCTCTAAACAATAAGATTTGGAAGGGTGTTTATACTGTTAAAAATTAGTGTGAAAGCACTAATAAATCTATTCAAAATGGGACTACTATGGATAGCGATTACTGTAGCAATTACGGCCGATGATTACCGCGCATGCGTGTTACTGCAGCAGTTTCGTCTAGCACTGCAGCAGTATTGTACAGAACGCGTATTTTAGCACTTTTAGCCCGATTAATCCGATCTCGTTTCAGACCCAAGCCCAAATCTATTAGTACTACCTATGGGTTAACCTTGCCATCGACAATATTCGGAATGTTAACATATTAGTTTCAAACTTCACCCAATATTTTTATGAAAAATACCAACAAGATCCAACAATAATAAACATGTAGCATTTGAGAAAGACATGGAAACATGTCTTCTTCCTATTTTATAGCTGACTATCTTGTGCTCAATCTATATCTATAGATCATAAAATTCAAAATTTTCCCTTGTTTTCTCCAATTATATCACCCAATTGAATCAAAACTTTATATCTGATATTTTTAGGGTAAATTACTTGATAATACCTTAATCTTACACACGCTTTTAGCATTTATATACCATATAGTTTCATTTTCAAGACTTATATACCGCACTTTAATACCGGTGGATTGAAAAATGATATTTTTACCCCTAATTAAAACTGTCCAAAATTGATTAAGAAAAGGCGGAAAAAAATCCTGATTTCCCAATTTCTTTTAAGATAGCACAAAATTTGTGATTTTGTTCTTGTTATTAATATGTTTACTATCTGTACGATGGGTTAAGATTAGGGCTTGTTGGTTTTGGGAATAGGGTTGTATGTTTGTTGGTTGTGTGATGATTTCTAAATGTTTTTAACATTTGAAAAACGTTCCCATAATTTCATTATTCCTTTTTGCAACATTGTTTATGATTGTGTTGCTATCCATTTATCTAACAGTATGAGTAATCGCGAAAATCCATATACAAGCTTACTGACATCATACAAAAATTACTGTCATCATACCAAAATTGATAACAACAAATGTTGGTGTCGGTCAATTGGTGATTAATACATGCAATTCATGGGCAAAGTAGAGGTATATATATTTATATAAAATGACAAAAATTAATTTGAACTCCCCAAAAAGAGTTTGCATTATTCAGGTAGAGATTTGAAATTCTTAAAAAATGAAGAACTTATCAATTCTCTATGCACGTACAAAAAACTAATAATATAAAAATGAATACTTGTAAACCTTCAATTCATCATGGCCATTTTATAACTCAGAATTAAACTTTAGTTATATGTTTCTTTGGTATCCTAAGCTCAAGGAACAAATCTTTTCGCATGTGTTTTTCAAGTAAAGACTCCAGTTCAATAAGCATGCAAAATTTTTTGTGAAAGAAAATTTACTATTTAATGTTGTAAGCTCTCTGCAATTTAGATACAGATCAAGGGTTTGGCTGTAAAACCATCGTTGCAAAAATTGCTATATTTGAAATGAAGTGTTGAGTAGAAAAAATGGTAAGCTGCATATTCTTTTTTCAAATAAAATGACTTAACAACATACAAAAACAAAACATAGTAATGTTTTTAAATTGAGTTGCATTATGCTCTGGTCAACCGTAACCCTATTGTAGGATCGATTGCGTCCCAAAAGGACCAACTAGGAAAGGGTCTCTTGGATAAATTGGACAGGACCCCATCCCCAAGGCTGGAGGCTGGATCGCATGATAGTTAGTGGTCATGGGGCTAAGCTCGACACCGGCCCATCTTTGCCTTTTAAAGTTTATTTATTTGGACTATTATTTCGCAGCTTGAGTGGTACACATCTTATAATGATATCTTAACATACCGGACTTAGGTCAGTTGGTATCGATTTTCTTACCAATATGAAAAAGCTCGTAAGTTCATCCTCGAATTAAAAGAAAATAGAAAATAAAAATAAAGACACCTTATCTTGCCCAGCCCTTGATACCGCAGCACAAAGGGACGCGAGCATCAACCCCCCACTACCAAAATTAAGACAAAACCACGACTCGTTTCTTGATTGGTCCTCAAACCTCTTTTCCCCTTGCCACCTTACTCACCCTGACTCTTTGCGTTCCTAAACCGCTAAAACTTTAAAAGGAATTATTCGATATGCTAAGTGTAATACATTCAGACAGAGATGAGAGAGAGGGGGAGTTTCGGACAGTCTTGGACACTGTATGAAATCCACACTTCTATTTCTTTTTGCCGGGATGTATGAAAAAAATATCTTTTTACCCTCTTTTAACATTTAATTAATACTAGCATATCGAACGTGCGATGCACGTTTGTATATTTTAACATCACAGAGTTTTGAAATGACTTTTAAGGAATTAGTTGAATGGATGAGAAACGTGGAAATAAAATAAGAAGAGTTACTGAGATGATTAAAACCTAGAAGCAGAAATTTGTTATTGATGTACAGTAATAATAACTTGAAAACCTCTTTTTATTTTAAATATAACATAAATCAAAATTATCAATATTTAACAAATTGCTTAGCGGAGGTCGCTGACACGGCAGCCTTTTATTTTGCACTTGGTCCTAGGCATTGGCATCGTCATGTATCCCCTCAGCACATTCCGTTTGATCCTGAAGGTACCCGTTACGGTTTCAATTTCCAGCGCGCAAAATCTCATCGCCTCCTCTCGCTTATAATCCCCTCTCCCTCACTCCAAGCCTCTCGATTCTTCTCACTCTCTCCTCTCTCTCTCTCCCCCCTCATTATCTCGAGCTCTAATGGCTGCTGCTGCTGCTGCGACCGAGAGCGAGAAGATCGCGAAGCTTCAATCCGCTGTCGCTGGGCTCGATGAGATCAGGTGAGTTCCTTGATCGATTTTGTGCTTTGATCTGAGAGATCTGAGATCGGATCTGAGTTTTTGCTTACCTTTTGGCAGCGAGAAGGAGAAATCTGGATTCATCAACCTCGTGTCTCGCTATTTGAGGTAGATCGATGATTTTCTTGTGGTTTTTTCTTTTCTTTCTTTTTTGGGATTTGGTTTGGATCTTGCTCGTTTCTGTTGTTGGATCTTGTGTTTGAAGTGGAGAAGCGCAGCAGATCGAGTGGAGCAAGATCCAGACCCCTACGGATGAGGTGGTTGTTCCTTATGATTCCCTTGCGCCGCCTCCTGAAGGTAATGATGTTCGAATCTGAGGCTTGATTGTTTTTTTTTAGTCTAATTATTTGGATTAGGGTTTTGATGATGATTTGGAGAAGTGCAGATCTTGAAGCAACCAAGAAACTGCTGAACAAGCTTGCTGTGCTGAAGCTCAATGGAGGCTTGGGGACTACCATGGGATGCACTGGCCCAAAGTAAGCTGATGATATCTTGATCTGATCATAAATTGAATCTAGATTAATTTTGAAGAACTAATATAAGATATTTGTCCTTATAATGGTTGCATTATTTCTGATAAAGTGTTTTTTTTACTTGTATGGTGAAGTGATGAGTGGATGTAGGCTAGTTTTATTTATTTATTTATAGAAATAGATTGTATCCGTGCCTTATTTAATATTTTCTTTCTTTTGGTGGAGAATGTGAGGAATTATTAATCTCTACTGATTATGTCTATTTGTCTATTGGATGGTTTGGTATTTATAAGTTGCACCCATGCAAAATATCTACCTAGAAACGTGTTCAATGAAGTGTATACTTGCATTAGAATTCACCTCATGCAAAAAATAAAGAAAATATGAAGAAGAAAAAAGAAAAGCCTTGTAACTCAATGGCTGCATATTTCAAACACCGCACCAATGCTCAAACGATGCGTAGAAACGATATACTTTTTTGGTGTACCTAGCCATGACCTAACTTTTTGTTTTCCGAGTAGTTACATTGGCATGTTCAATTGTGTCACACGCACATTGGTCTTACAGTCATAGGTGTGTCCTTGTATATGGAATGAAGTTTAAACTACGAAGCACAAGAGCTTTCTAAGTGGAAGCGGTAAAAGTAATATTTGTAATTAAAAGATGATTGAGTCTACAATATGGTTGTTGAATCTTGAACATATTTTTAACACTTTTTAATTGGAGAAAGAACTTCCAATTTTCTTGACAAGTATTAATTTTTGGAGTGGTAAATACTTAGCAGGAACCATAAAATTTGATTTTTGGTTTGGTTTGGTTGAATATATTGATGTTGTATCTTATTGGACAACATGGACTTTCTATAGGGGTCTTCTCAAGTAGCTAACATCTTATGTTGTATCGTCCATCTTCCTTTGCAATTTTTCATTCTATAATTGAAGATCCAAGTCTTTGGCCCCTAACGATCACTCATCTTGAACCAGGGTTTTCTCTATCCAGTTCGGGATAAATATCTAAAAACAGGATAGGCTGCTGTTAGGAGGTTTCAATAGCCATGGGTAGTATTGACGAACTTTAGGCTGATACCAGCTAAATTCCATGAATAAATGAGAACACTGATAATTTAAAAGTATATCCCATGTAGAAAATAGAAAAAAAATTCTAATAGCTTGCATAAATAAGGCGAAAAATGCAAAATAGATGATAACTTTTATTTCTACCAAATATTAGATCATTTAAAAAAGTTATATTAGAGTTGGCCACCATGTTATGTAATATTTTGTCAATTACAGAAAATGAACATGTGAGCATCTACTTTTTTCCCCTAACTTTTAAAAAATTTATTTATTTTTTAACAATCAAAGAGATTGAAGTTAAAAATAAGATACTTTGACCGGACACTGCCAAAATGTCAATAATTATCCAGTACATAACATTCAAATACTAATACTGGCGTTGAGATTTTGAGCCTTTCTATATCTTAATCAGATGAGTTTTCTATTATTGCCCTTAATTATAATGGTTCTGATTCCTTCAAAGGTAAGAGCAGGTTATATATTCATCATGTTGTCAAATGTTGCTTTATTTTTCATGTTAGTTTACACAGCCCCATATCAGTTTGCATCATTGTGTGTTGCTTGATACAAATGATCTCATCGCAATTCCAACGAAGCAAGGCCTAAGTGCCAAGTATTATCCTTTATTATTATTATTATTATTATTATTTTAAATGGCTCTTCTTGCTTATGGTTCCCTCACACCTCACGGAGGGTTCAAAACACAGCTTTACTTTGTAGTATTAGCCACATCAATATCTAGACAATTATCTGATCTATACTATATATGTTTGGATCATTGCAGGTCCGTCATTGAAGTTCGAAATGGATTCACGTTTCTTGACCTGATTGTTATTCAGATAGAGGCAAGTGATTGCATATCAAATATTCTGGCGATAATTGCACAATATTATTCTGTTATTTTTCTTATCTATAAATTAAAATTTTTACCCCTTGTTTTCTGCCAGTCTCTCAACAAAAAGTATGGGTGTAATGTTCCTCTTCTTTTGATGAACTCCTTCAATACACATGATGATACACTGAAGGTAAGTTTATATGCCTTGTTCATTTTAAATCGTGGCACTATGAATATAGCAGCACGCTAACCAATCAGAAGATCTCTTGTGTAGATTGTGGATAAATATTTTAATTCAAACATCGAGATTCATACCTTCAATCAGGTTGGTGCTTCCATGTGTAAACTTTCTCTTCGATCATTTATCTTTATATTTCTGCAAGTTATAAATCTTAGTGATTAAACATGTAGATAGATTTTGGATTTCCTCAATTAACTTGAAAATAACTACCTGGTCCTTGCATTGATCTACAGAGCCAGTACCCTCGTGTAGTTGTTGATGATTTTATGCCTCTGCCATGCAAGGGCAACGCTGGCAAGGATGGCTGGTAAGTGGTCAAGAATATTCACCAATAATTGATTTTGTTTTGCAAGCAACATTTTTTGGAATGTGGTTGACAATCTATTTGTTATATGAGAATTGTTAGAATATAAAATATATTCCTTCAACCTTCATCATAACTTCGGAGTTTTGGTGTAGTGGAAGGGACATTTCATATGGTATCAGAGCAACCTAGGTTCGATTCTCACCGGGCGCGTATTAAATGAGTAATTATTTAAATTAAAAACACCGCTGCGCAAAAGCCCAGGTTTCGGCCCAAAGGGCCTTCGACTTGCGGAGACATGTTAGAATATAAAATATCTTCCCTCAGCCCTCATCATAATTTCGGAGTTTTGGTTCAGTGAAAGTGACATTTCACATATTACGAATGTGGATAAACATAGTGCTATATCAGGAAAATTGTGGGATACATATGGGTATAAGATATAAGACGAGATAAACCTCCATACGTATTGAGTCTTTTGGATGGAGTCTCACTTTATTAAAAACCCATGTGCATCCATGTGTTGTGGGTCCAAACCGAGTTTTGCATGGAAGCAAAGCTCGGGTGTTTGTCCGCGTTGCAAGGAAAGTTGGAAAACAGAGTTTGAGCCCTAATTGCACGTGAAGTCCTATTGCACGTGAGGGGGAGTGTTGAGAAGCTGGATAACATAGTCCCACATCAGGAAACTTGTGGGATGCATATGGGTATAAGATATAAGATGTGGAATAAACCTCCATTGGGTTTGAGTCTTTTGGATGGAGTCTCACTGTATTAAAATTCCATGTGCGTCCATGTATGGGCCTATGGGTTGTAGGCCCAAACCGAGTTTTACAAGAATAATGGAGGAAAGGTGTCATAGGAGATATTTTTCTCCTGTGGCGTCGAAAAAATACACCCACAAATTTCCTCCCGTGGCTTATGCACCCTTCACGATTTTGATTGGAATTCATCATCTTTATCTTTATCATCTAAGATATGGATACACTAAATTTTATATGATTCTACCAGTTTTCCCCCGTTGATTTAGTGGGTGTAAAATTAACGGTTTGCTGATAATTTAACTTTTTACATTGCTAATTCAACGGTGAAAAGTGATGGAATCAAATGAAATTTGGTGTATCCACATCTTAGATGATAAAGACGATGATGAGTGCCGATCGTCAAAAAAAATCGTGGTAGGTGTAATTTTTCGACGCCATAGAAGGAAATCCCCCGATGGCCTTTTTCCTCCATTATTGTCTTGTTATATTACTATTATACTTCTCAAGTACTTAGAATATTGCTTTTTGAGTATAGATATGATTGTGCTTTGATGCCGTACAATATGTGGTTCTTTGTTTTAATTATAGTATATATGGCAAAGATATCTATATGATGTGATCTACAACTAGATTGTTACCTATCTTGGCTCTATATATCTGTGAACCTTGCTTGAATGGAAGTATCAAAAATTAAATTTTTATGCCTTTCAAAATTAGAATTTGCTCTTTATTAATGTAGTTACTGTATCTGGGCTCCTGGTCACTAACTTTTTCCTTCTATCTCTATTTAAATGGTATTAGACACAGGTATATTTGAGCAATTTCCAATTTAATTCTGCTGAACTTTTTCCGTTACCAAAGGGTCCCCAACCTTGCAAATTTCTTTTGTCATAATTGCCCTAATAGGTGTGATTAGAGATATAGGGCATGCTTAGTGGTTAGTATCCATCTTTTTCTCCGATCCCATATTATTTATTTATTAGGTTGACAGCAGTGCTGCTGTAGCCTGTAGAAACTTAAAGAAATAGAAGAATACAGACAAAAATGTACTTGGGATGCATTAAATATATCTCCAATTTAATTGTACTCAACAATGGTTGTATCCATTCTTTTTATATTTGATCTTCCAAAGAAGCTTGCAACTAAGAAAGAAAATAATAATAATGAACCAGGCAATCAATATTAAGTATCCTTTATACTAAATGGAAGCAATTATATATTGATGTGGCATTTCGTTACAAGAATGGATGATGTCTGTAGCTTGTTAAATCTACATGCCTTAATTAGTCTGTTTCCCCCAATCAGAGCAAAACTCTGTTCAAATTTTGAAATTTGAAATGAAGCAGTGCTTCATAAAAGCGCCAGGCGCCAAGAGCGCCAGCGCTAAGAGTCAAAGACTCTGAGAAAGCGCTCACGTGCAAAACACGAGAGCGCTAACGCCAAGAGCGCCAGCGCTGAGAGTCAAAGACTCTGAGGCAGCGCTTATGTGCAAAGCACGAGAGCGCTCGCGTCAAGTGCGCCAGCGCTAGGAGTCAGAGACTCTGAAGCAGAGCTCACGTGCAAGGCACGAGAGCGCCAAGCGCTAGAACTAAATGTTCTCCACCGTTGGATCAAAGATCCAATGAAGATAATAAATCATCAAATTACCAGAATAAAATTCTGTTAAGGATATACTCCTCAGAATCTTTCCAAACAGGAAAGATTGTGCTCTGTAAATCAGAGCACCGTTGGATCAAAAGATCCAACGGGGATTAAAAATCACCAAGATACAGAACAATCTCTGTATGGGAAATTAATTTCCCAATCTTGTTAAGTAACAAGAAAGACGTCTTCTGTAAAACAGAAGCCTTAGGATCAAAAATTCAACGGTGGGAAACATCCCCAAATCAATTAGAGAAAAGATCTCCTTAACCGATTCAACAAATCAGCCTCCATTATATAAAGGCCCCAAGACTTCATGTCTTGGATCGAAGAAACTCCCCATAAGTTTCAAAAAGAAGAACCCCCCATAAGTTTTCAAGCTCTTAGAAAAAGAAAAGAGAAGAGCAAGCTCTGAAAAGAAGAATTTCTTCAAGGTAAAAGAGAGATTAAAGCATCTCATAAAAAGAAGAACTTAGTTCTTTTTCTAGATCATAGATCTATAAGACAGGTCTTTCACAAAAAGAGATCATAGCATCTCATCATAAAAGGGGGGAGAAGAACTTAATTCTCTTCAGATCACAGATTCATAAAGACAGTCTTTCACAAAAAAACATAAGAGATTGTAACACCTCTTATAAAAATAAGAATCTTGTTCTTAGAGCCACGATACAAAGTCTCTTATAAACGAGAATTTAATTCTCAGAGCACAAAATTGATCAAGAGCGCTCTGCACTCATTGGCTGGCGCTCTGCGCCAAGCGTGCCACGTGCTCCTCACATATGCGCTATTTCACAAGGAGCGCTCTGCACTCATGGCTGGCGTTCAGCGCCAAGCGCGCCACGTGCTCCTCACGTGGGTGCTACTTGGCGCCACGTGCTCCTCACGTGTGCGCTATTTCACAAGAAGTGCTCTGCACTCATTGAATGACGTTTAGCGCCAAGCGCGCCACGTGCTCCTCACGTGTGCGCTATCTCACAGGAAGCGCTTTAGCGCTCTAAGTCTGGCGCTCAGCGCCAAGTGCGCCACGTGCTCCTCACTTGGGCGCCGAGGGAACATAAACTATTATTTAAATAAAGCCCCAGAGCCATAATGAGTGCTCAACACTCAATAAAAGACAAAAAAGGTTGTCAGAACCCAAACCAATGCTCTGCATTGTTAAATAAAAAAGGACCGAGCCTAATTAAATGTTCAACATTTTAACTGAGTGGGTCGAGCCTAAGTTGGCCACAGATCCTTAATTCAGATTAATTGAACCCATATGCTCATAAATCATTTTAACTGATCTTAGTCCCAAACTTGATTACAGATCTCCCAACCAACATT
The DNA here is from genome assembly GCA_030015575.1 of Agapanthus africanus. Taxonomy (NCBI): domain Eukaryota; kingdom Viridiplantae; phylum Streptophyta; class Magnoliopsida; order Asparagales; family Amaryllidaceae; genus Agapanthus; species Agapanthus africanus. The sequence continues at coordinate 384,535,482 of CM057345.1, read as the reverse complement.
GGTTCAAGGGTACATCTTTTCATACCTCCGATATATGTCGTAATTCTTCAACGTCTTCAGAGAGATGGAGGGTCCCAATAACCAATAACTTTTGGCGCATCCCCAAACGGTTGAACCAAAACCAAACTTATGGACCGCAATGTCCCTAAACCAAACCCCACAGACTATGACGTCTTTAAACTGGACTATGATGTCCTTAAAATTTACGGACTATAAGGTCCCTAAACTCACGGACTATGATGTCCTTAAACTTATGGATCGCAACGTCCCTAAACTAAACCCCACAGACTATGACGTCTTTAAACTGGACTATAATGTCCTTAAATTTTATGAACTATAAGGTCCCTAAACTCACGGGCTATGACGTCCTTAAACTTATGGACCGCAGCGTCCCTAAACTAAGACGATAGAGTCCAAATACTCTGTCATTCGGATCTATCAGATCTCGAACCTTGTTGAGTAGATCTTAGTCTAAAATTAGACTAACGTATTCTCAACAAACGTTTAAGTTGTTCTTAATCTCAATGAGATTAACGATTCTTAAACCCAACCCAAACCCAAATCTAAGAAAATACGGATTTGGATTTGGACTAATCCACGCCCTACGGACGACAACATAAATTAGTCTCCGTATACAATCCACGAGCAACCACAAATAAAACAAACACACACGACACGAAATGACATTCTGGAGTAGGAGAAAGTGGTTGCTGCGATGCGGTAGCGTAATTAACTGCAGGGGCTTGCGTCTGCAGGGAAGAGTGCCCCCACAATCAAAAACCCCTCACAATGAGGGGAATCTGACGAAGTCTGCTACAATGGCCGTATCCGTGCAAACCTCCGATGCACGGTACCATAAATCAACTTGGCATTTTCGGAGAGGTGGACGGATAAATCCAAATAGCATCTGCCCCCCAAAATTCAGGCCAGACGTCCCAACGTCCCAGTTGCGTCTTTCGGCGGAGAACATAGTCTAATAAACTTGTACAGAAAAACTTCATTTAGAAATTCATATTCCAAACATATCTTCACAATTATGATTGTATAGCACCTTAAGAAAGACAAAGGAAAATTACATACTTTAAGTAATTTTCATAAAAACCTATTTGAACAATTCCTTAAAAATTTGTTCTTTAAAAAGAACTTTTCTACCATCAACTTTTTTTTATATCTTAGATATGAATCCTATGATATTCAATGGTGTTTGCTACCAAGACCTATTTTATACAAATTTAAGCTATAGAAGACTAAAGGTCCTTATTATTTCTATAATGTCATTGGATAGCTTTTCCTTATGTATGTGAAGAAAAAGATGAATGGGATAATTAAAATATTATGTAAATATTTTATGTATATATGTGTATGTACGCATGTGTGTGTGTGTGTGTGTGTGTGTGTGTGTGTGTGTGTGTTCCAGCTGCTCAGTGATTCATTTTCTTTTCATGATTCTGTGGTATATATGAAATATTTCATGTGATGCTCTGGAGATAGTTGTTTATTTTGTATTTTATTGGCAATCTAATGGTAATTCATAAACTAGAAAAGCGGGAAATAGTGAAAAAGTATATGAAATAACTCTTGCGATGTCCTGGAGATAGTAGTTTATAAGTTTATTTTTTTACATATTGTGGTTATTCATAAACTGGAAAAGTGGGGCATAGCAAGAAAAGAAGTATATCTAGTGATAGCCATATGATGGTTTTGGTTCAGCAGCAGAGCAAAATTACTTGCTTAACGAATAATTTGCGTAAATATGAAGGTACCCTCCAGGCCATGGTGATGTGTTCCCATCCATGATGAACAGTGGCAAGCTTGATGCATTGCTATCTCTGGTTTGTATAGGAATCATTTGTTGCATCATCAAATGGTTGCATGGTTTTATTTTTGAGAATATATAAGAAATACTCTACAACTTTTGTTTATTTACTCTCCAATTTCTTTCAGGGCAAGGAGTATGTCTTTGTCGCAAACTCGGATAATTTGGGTGCCATTGTCGACTTGAGTATCCTAGAACAGTTTCTATAAACATATAGCTATAATTGCACTTCCAACATTTTCTCGGGTTTCTATTACACACTTGTAATAGCAGCTTGTTTAAGATTATGAAAACCTTGACTAATTATATAGAGATCCTAAATCATTTGGTCCACAACCAGAACGAGTATTGTATGGAGGTACTTACTACGATGTTATCCCAACTAAAACTCTTATGAGATGTAAAGAGAGAAGTTATAATAAGAGCATGACAAAATCATTTATTATTTGCAGGTCACTCCAAAAACTCTGGCTGATGTGAAAGGTGGTACCTTGATCTCCTATGAAGGAAGGGTTCAGGTGTGTGTAAATTAATTTTTTAGTTCTCTCCACATCATTCAAAGCATCACAATCATAGTTTATGTACATTCATGTTTTACGAAATTTTGACAAAGTGAAATTATTTTACTCTACGGGGCTGCTGCAATCATCTATGGTGAATGAATTGACAGCATATTTTGTATAAATTCCTAAAACTCTTGCTACTAGGGTGGACAAAATGATTCAGGCAGATGTAACTGCTTCGCTTGGTGCTTAAAAAATTATTTTTTTATATGCGAAGAGATGCTATAATACCACAATTTTGTAAATTGACCATTAGTTATATGTGGTCAGATGAGTTTTGACGCAAGTATCATAAGTATCAGACAAACATGTGTCTGTGTGCAAGCAGGAGAGCCCCCCCCCCCCCACACACACACATGCGCGCGCACAAAAAAACAAAAAGGGGGGAGGGGGTGGCTGATCCATGTAAGTGGGTTTGCAAGTAAAAGCTTTGAAGAGGTGGAGCTGCTCTGGTATAATGGAAACATTTGTGACCTAAAAGCTTTACCATATCACTATAAATCTACTCATGTTTAGTCTATTGAAGAGAATGATTTGAGTCTATTGACCTTGAAGATGCATTTACTTAATATGATCGCGCACAACCACATGAAGACACAAAAGATGACTGAATTTGAGGTCACAAATCACATTTGTATATGCCGGCGCCTTAAAGGCGGTAGCCTTCTAAGCCAGGCAGGGTAAGAGGCCTTTTGTAGCCCCTGACAAGAGTTTGCTACAAAGTTGATACACTGATAGCCTAGGAAAACCTTTTAGTGGAAACGAGATGCCCAGTGCAAGTTGCAACTGGAAACAATTCTTGTGCAGATTGCCCATGTGCAAAGCAGATAAAACCGATTCGAGAAAGCGAATTTCCTCTAGCCGATTCGAGATGGATAATCTTCTCTAGAACAATTAACTAAAATAGCATTTTTGGGGTTTTTCATTCATTGCTTTCCTTCCATTCATTACAATCACATTATATGAAGAACAAACACAAGTAGTGGAGAAATATTCTCCTAAAATAAAGAAAAGTAGGGAACATAAAAGGAAATGCAAAAATGGCCTAGATAGTTGAGAACATGAGTTAGTGGGGAATGAGTTGGAGTCATGGATTTTATGAACACATCAAACTATCACTCTTCAAACAACCTTGTCCTCAAGGTTGAAACCAACGATAGAGCTCGTGAGCTTATATGAATGCATCCCTTGTTACATCTCATGGACCGATTGCTCCTTTATCCCTTAATACCATAACAATCCACGTAAGCTTTCAAACCATTCTGGGCAGCTTCACTCTAGTGGCACTGGCTCGGCTGCGTAGGTCCCTACCATGATCCTACCGGTGATTTTAATCCAGCCTCTAGGTAGCCCTTTCTCGGAGCCTCGGGTTAAACAGATTGATGTTGTCCATTGTGGAGGATTGGAATGCTTTGATACCAATTGATACTTACACGATGCCAGGAAAAAAAAATAGTAAAAAGATACAATAAATGAGGTTATTGTTGTAGAAAAGTGAAAGGTAGTTTCTTTCCCTGGCAGTCACTATTCTTTTGTTTCTCACATATGTTTTTTTTCCTTGTGGTTTAATGCTGGACACACCCCTCCGCTATTATTGAAGTAGGGTTTGTCCGCTCTCCCCTCTTCTTGTAGTTACTTGCCTCGAACTCATGAGCATTGTGTCACAATCCTTGTCCTAACAACTCTTCCCACCCCTTTGGGCTCATATGTTATCCTTTGTTTTCTCATGTAGACCTTAAATTATATTGTTTTTTCTTATAGTTCAGCATAGGCCTTTTTGTTTCCTCATTCATTCCCACCAATACATGACAAATAAAAAAATGTGCTAGTTTCTGGATGCCTTGAAGCGGAAAAGTGGAACAAATATATTCCGATGTATGGAGGAAAAGGGCTGCTTATCTTGTAATTACCTCAAGCTGTTCTGATGGATTTAGTGACTGAAAATAGGATTAGTGCAAAATTCAAATAAAAAGGGATACATGGCAAGAGAATAAAGCGTGCCGAATAATTGTTGATGTGATTAATCTTGAGGTCTTGTGCACCTTGGCCTTCCGATAAAATTTCTTTACAATTCATGAATATACTTTTTGCTGCGTTTTATATTTAATTCTGCTACTATGTCACGTAATCCAATTTGTCTAACATCTCTCTGTTATTGGGTTGTGCAGCTCTTGGAAATTGCACAAGTCCCTGATGAACATGTAAGTTTTAGTAATTGCATTCCTTGAATATCATATGCATATAATATGGTAGTTGAGATGACCGAAATATCTTCCCTGATTTATCCAGGTCAATGAGTTTAAATCGATCGAAAAGTTCAAGATTTTCAACACCAATAATTTGTATGTAAACCCGCAGATTTTTTATTCTGATATCAAACATGCACATCATTGTCCTACTAATGAAATGACTTGTACAGATGGGTGAACTTGAAGGCCATTAAGAGGCTTGTAGAGGCTGATGCACTTAAAATGGAGATTATCCCAAACCCCAAGGTACTTACCATTTGTTATTTACCAAAGACTTTAAATATCCTCATTGGCTGATTAAATCGGTTAATATTTCCAGGAAGTTGATGGTGTGAAGGTCCTTCAACTGGAGACGGCAGCCGGAGCAGCAATTCGGGTAATTTTAAAACAGAATTGTTACATTAATATGTTGCCTTTTTTTAGGGAGCTAATTTTTATGTTTTAAACATGGTGTATCTTTTGTTTTTAGTTCTTCGATAATGCTATCGGGATAAATGTGCCTCGATCTCGATTCCTCCCAGTGAAGGCCACATCTGACTTGCTTCTAGTTCAGGTTAATCGAAAGCTCCTATGCTTATGATGAAGAATATGTGTATACAACATATCGAGCATTTCTGGTTTAACGGTGAATTATTTGCAGTCTGATCTTTATACCTTGGTAGATGGCTTCGTAATCCGCAACAAAGCAAGAGCAAACCCCGAAAATCCCTCAATCGAACTTGGTCCTGAATTCAAAAAGGTAAATAAAAGACTTTTGAGAACTAGTTTTTTGACTATGCAGTTTGTACTCATACTAATTGTTTGCTCCTCCAAGGTTGGCAACTTCCTTAGCCGCTTGAAATCCATTCCAAGCATTGTCGACCTCGACAGCTTGAAAGTTTCTGGCGATGTATGGTTTGGTGCAGGCATAGTTCTCAAGGTATTAGTTTAAGTCTTCATGAGACTTCCATTAGCGGGCCCAACTATTTCTCTTCGTTTTTAGCGCATTGTTCTTAGTTCCAGTTCAGCATGCTTTAAGCTGAATTTTACTGTCATACGACTCTATTCTTTGCTCCTTGATATTGTTGCTCTCAAATCTTTGAGCTATTCTTTGTGAGGTGATTTTTGCTTGATTCCCCTTTTTATCTGTTATTTTCCAAAAGAGCAAGGTGACAATTGCAGCAAGTCCAGGGGTGAAGCTGGAAATTCCTGATGGCGCAGTGCTTGAGAACAAGGTAAAATATACCATAGGACTTCTACAATTGTCTGTTCCACAATCAGTTGTCAATTTTTCTTATTAATAGGTATTTGTATTTGTTTCATTCAAGGTGATCAAGAGCCCAGCGGACATCTAAATTCCTTCTTCCTAGTCGCGCTCGTGGAGTTTTGGAATTTCGTTTGTGTTTTGTGATATATAGTGCATGTGATCATTAGGTGTTCCCTCTGGTGACCCAGAGGGCTTAATATGATAAATCATTGTGTAACAATGTGAATTTTGAACACATTTCTGCTGAGTTTAAAATAATAAAATCATTTGTCCCCTTGCGTTGTTGATACTGAAAATCTGTTGTCAGCTGTTCACGTGTATCAGTAGAGATGTCAAAGTAGCTTTTTAGAAATAAGTTTTTGGTTCCGTTTTGTTTCTCCTTCACATTGAAATCATCCATCTGGTTCTCCAGTTTCTGCGTTAGCAGTTTTATTGTACTTCAAAACATTTGATAGCGTAGATGGTGGCAATTTGTAAATTCCGATCTGAGAGGAAGTAGTATGCTATCTGTATGTTCTTGCAAGCTGATGATGCTCGATACCGGTGATTCCCCAGATCATGACACGTGACAGATGGCGTGTTCCAGAGCTTACAAGAAAGGATCAAGAACGGTACGTTGGAAGCATAATTCAAGCCTCCGACCTGAAGATGTTCCCGAGCTTCGGTGGCCTTCCAGACCATTCTCATGCTCGCCTTACGAACAGCCGTCGGCTCGTCTCCGAGCCTTCCAACACGCTGAGTTCCCTCAGCTTGCCTCCGAGCTATCACAGAACCAAGCTCGTTCGGCCTCCCGCTCGTTCCTGAGCTTCCCGCCGAGCCTAGTTTCCTCGGTCTCATTGACCGACCCACAACACTAATCACAGGCGTCTCTGCCACGGTTCCGCGATTCTCGCCAGTCGCGAGATATCTGCCGTCCATGATCCCGCGTTTCGCGCCATCGCATTCCCCCATTAACGAGCATATCTCGTCATTAATGTGGTATCCCGCCTTTCACGCCGGCGTAACGGCCGGCGTGAATCTCGCGACCACGTGCCCATGACTGCCACTATATAAACCCCTCTCTCAGACGACTCATGTAAGCCAATTTTACCCCAATAGGCCGTTACTCTGCCAAAATATCTCGACTAACTTGATTGTCGGATGGTCCACGGTGTAAGTCCACGTTGCCCACCCCGGCTCTTACGGGAAGGCGGAAACGGTAAAAAATGATTTTTAAACTCAAGGCAACATGGACTAGAAATGATGATTTTTGCTAAACAAAAACCTAGCAAACTAATTAAAATTTTAACTACTATGTTAGAGGGTTATACCTAGGTCTTGAACTCCTTCTCTTCTTGCTCCTTGGAGTAGTTGGAACGGCTCCACTTCGTAGTCTCCTTGTTGTCGAAGAAGGATCCATCCGAAAGCCTCTACCTTGAGCTCCTATCTCAACCGAGAGGCAACTAAAGTGCTTGGCTTGCTAAACCTAGAACTCTAGAGTGAGTAGAGAAGAGTTTTGAGGGTTTTATCTCAATAGCTCATGCTTCTCAACACATGAGAGCTTTGAGAGAGAGGAAGAGGATGAGCTTTGAATGAGAGAGAATGAGCAAGTGAGAACGAGCTTGACTTTTTACAACCATGCTCACAAAAGAAAGAATAATGATGATAATAATAATAATTAAGAATTGTGATGGTTAGTTTCAATGACCATTATCATTTCATGCATTTAATGCATTTTGTAAAGAACAACAGGTCAACAAAAGTCATTGAAATGAAATGATGATGGTCAACTAGTCCACAATGGTCAACCGGTCAACAAAATCAACAAGTCAACAAAAGTCAAATGTTCAACTCAACCATGGTACAATAATCCTTAATTAATATTATTAATCATATTTCTTATTCTCATTAGGGTTTAGAAAAAGTTAACGGTCAACAACCCCAATGAGAATCCTCTGCCTCTGCCAACTGTGCATACACACCCGCATCCGTGTTCCGAGGAACACGAATACAATGAGATAAAACCAATCCCAAAACATATATAGGGATCTGGCTTAAACCAAAGCCCGCTAGTAATAACTGCCCGGACACCAAACGTGCACAAGTGCGCGGATGTGAACGAACCTTGTCGCAAAACCATGCGACCTCTACTCTGTTTTGCCCAAAGGCGAATAGCCCTCTGTGTGGGACTCTAAAAACTCGACACTACGCTGGCAGTGGGTTTAACCACAGGCCGCAAGCGGTACTAGCTGTACGTAACGGTCTCCAGGTAGATGCTGATAAGAAGACTGATGAGGCGAACCCATCCGAACTCCTACTGAGCCTGAATGTGACAATTTCCATACAGTCCGGTCTGTTCGTCTAAGAGTATCGCATGGCGGGCCTAGGGGGGCGGTAAACGTCATTCCCCTAATAGCGGTACAAGTCGTGTCGGAGTGTAGCCCAGAACACCCTGAGATAACACTGGAAACGCTACCAGTATATCTCGCTAGCCCTGGCCAGGGACTTTGTGTAATGGCTCTCCTAGACACAGCGCGATATCGACCCCCAATACCGGAAGAGACGAATCCGGTCTAACCGTCACTGCCTCCAAGTGCTTTGGGACTGCACCCAACTGCTACTTGTTTGCACGACTCATTTGAGCCGTGGTAGGGTAGCAATCTAAGAACAGTGGGAACACACTCGAGGCGAAGTGACATTGTCAAGTCAACGGACTAAGCTGTACTCATGTCACCTGAGAACTGATAACTGACGATAGGTATAGTACCAACCAACAGTTCCCGACGAGTCCTGTCCAGTATACTCGTAACCTAACGAGCACCCGCATGCTATCTCAAGTACGACGTACTAATTGCTGTAGGACAAACCATCTCCCCTGCTGGGATGAGAAGCGCATACGCTAGTTTACTCCGGAGTATTGATGCCCCGTCTCGATAATCCTATGACTAGGGACCTGTATAAGGATGTGCTTGTAGATTATCCAGCCCCCACTAGTGTGACTGCCATCACAACGCTGGTAATCAAGCAAAAATCTTAAGGCTCCACTAATGTGTATAGGCGATATGCTAAAAGAAACACATGCACATATTAAAGTAGAAACAAACCAAGTAGCATACTACTATTTTGAGAAAGATTGTCTATACAACTGTGAATATCCCAAGCTTCCATTAAGTAATATACAAACTAGTATGATACAGTAATGGCCTCTAGAGCATATACACTAACAATCTCCCACTTGCACTAAGGCCATGTACTGGCGTATCGAAGACCTATCATCTCGATCAGCCGCTCGAATCGAGTCTGGGGTATGGCCTTCATGAATGGATCTGCAGTGTTATTCTCCGAATTTACTCTCTTCACCTCGATCTTCCGGTGATCTACGATCTCCCTGATCAGGTTGTACCGCCTCAAAATGTGCCTGGACTTCTGATGGGACCTGGGTTCCTTCGCTAAAGCTATAACGCCGTTGTTGTCACAATACAGCGGTATTGGATCAACAATGGTAGGAACCACCTGAAGCTCCGTGAGGAACTTCTTCATCCAGACAGCATCCTTTGCGGCATCGCAAGCAGCTATGTACCCCGCTTCCATAGTTGAGTCAGCAATGGTTTCCTGCTTGGAGCTCTTCCAGCAAACCGTCCCTCCATTGAGGGTAAATACATAACCCGACATGGACTTGGAGTCATCCTTGTCACTCTGGAAGCTGGAGTCAGCAAAGGCCTCGATCTGGAGGTCTTTTCCGCCATACACCAAGAACATCTCCTTTGTTCTTCTCAAGTACTTGAGAATGTTCTTTACTGCTATCCAGTGTTTCTCCCCTGGGTCCGACTGATACCGGCTTACAACGCTCAATGCGTATGCTACATCTGGTCTGGTACACAACATCGCATACATTATAGAGCCTACTGCAGATGCGTAGGGTATAGATGACATGCGAGCCCTTTCCAAATCAGTCTTGGGAGACATATCTTTGGAGAGGGTGATTCCGTGACAAGCCGGTAGATTACCGCGCTTTGAATCTTCCATACTGAATCGTTTCAGTATGGTGTAGATGTACCTGGACTGCGAAAGTCCCAACATCCTCTTAGATCTATCGCGATAGATCTGGATCCCCAAAATGTAGTTGGCATCGTCCAGGTCCTTCATGGAGAACCTCTGTGACAAGAATCCTTTGACTGACTGTAGCATAGGAATACCATTTCCTATTAGGAGAATGTCATCCACGTACAAGACGAGGAATACCACAGTTCTCCCTACAATCTTACTGTAAATGCATGGTTCATCTGGGTTTTTGATAAAGTCGAATTCTTTGACAGTATTATCAAAGCAGATGTTCCAACTCCGCGATGCCTGCTTCAGTCCATAGATGGACTTAAGCAACTTGCACACTTTACCGTTGCTCCCACTCTGAATGAATCCCTCCGGCTGATCCATATAGACACACTCTTCCAAATTTCCATTTAGGAAAGCCGTCTTTACGTCCATCTGCCAGATCTCATAATCGTGGAAGGCAGCAATGGCAAGAAGGATCCGAATGGATTTGAGCATAGCCACTGGAGAAAAGGTCTCGTCATAGTTCAAACCAGGTCTTTGACGAAAACCCTTTGCAACAAGTCTAGCTTTATAGGTTTCAACCCGCCCATCTACACCAATCTTCTTTCTGAAGATCCATTTGCAGCCCACGGGTTTTACCCCTTCTGGAGCAAAGTCCAAAGTCCAAACTTTGTTGGTGTACATGTGTTAGTGTATATGCCCTAGAGGCCATTACTGTATCATACTAGTTTGCATATTACTTAATGGAAGCTTGGGATATTCACCATTGTATAGACAATCTAGCTCAAAATAGTAGTATGCTACTTGGTTTGTCTCTACTTCAATGTGTGTACATGTGTTTCTTTTAACATATCGCCTATACACATTAGTGGAGCCCTTAGGATCTTTGCTTGATTACCAGCGTTGTGATGGCAGTCACACTCGTGGGGCTGGGTAATCCACAAGCACATCCTTATATAGGTCCCTAGTCATAGGACTATCGAGACAGGGCATCGATACTCCGGAGTAGACTAGCGTATGCGCTTCTCATCCCAGCAGGGGAGACGGTCTGTCCCACAGCCGTCAGTACGTCGTACTTGAGATAGTATGCGGGTGCTCGTTAGGTTACGAGTACACTGGACATGACTCGTCGGGAACTGATTGGTTGGTACTATAGCTATCGTCAGTTATCAGTTCCCAGGCCATAAGTACAGCTTAGTCCGTTGACTTGACACTGTCACTTTGCCTCGAGTGTGTTCCCACTGTACTTTGATTACTGCCCTACCATGGCTCAAAGGAGTCGTGCAAACAGGTAGTAGTTGGGTGCAGTCCCGAAGCACTTGGAGGCAGTGACGGTTAGACAGGATTCGACTCTCCCGGTATTGGGAGTTGATATCGCGCTGTGTCAAGGAGAGCCATTACACACAGTCGTCCCTGGCCAGGGCAAGCGAGATACACCAGTAGGTTTCCAGTGTTATCTCAGGGTGTTCTGGGCTACACTCCGACACGACTTGTACCGCTATTGGGGGACTGACGTTTACCGCCCCTAGGCCCGCCATGCGATATTCTCAGACGAACAGACCGGACTGTACGGAGACTGTCATATTCAGGCTCAGTAAGAGTTCGGATGAGTTCACCTCGTCAGTCTTCTTATCGGTATCTACCTGGGGGCCGTTACGCACAGCTAGTGCCGCTTGCGGTCTGTGGTTAAACCCACTGCCAGCATAGTGTCGAGTCTTTAGAGTCCCATACAGAGAGCTATTCGCCTTTAGGCAAAAAGAGTAGAGGTCGTATGGTTTTGCGACAGGGTTCGGTCACATCCGTGCACTTGTGCACGTTTAGTGTCCGGGCAGTTATTACTAGCGGGCTTTGGTTTAAGCCAGATCCTAGTATACGTTTTGGGATTGGTTTTATCTCGTTTGTATTCGTGTTCCCCGGAACGCGGATGCGGGTGTGTATGCACGGTGGACTGAGACAGAGGATTCTCATTAGGGTTGTTGACTGTTGACCTTTTCTAAACCCTAATGAGAATAAGAAATATGATTAATAATAATATTAATTAAGTATTAGTGTGCCATGGTTGTGTTGAAAGTTTGACTTTGTTGACTTGTTGACTTTGTTGACCGGTTGACTAGCTTGGACTTATTGACCATCATCATTATAATGGCTATCATTTCATGGCTAAGACTTTTGCTTGCTTGTTATTCTTTACAAAATGAGTGCATGAAATGATAATGCCATTGACATGAACCATCACATAATACTCAATTATTATTATTATTATGGTTATGAGAGAATGGTTGCAAAAGTCTTCACTCATTCTATCATTTGCTCTCTCTCTCATCAAAGCTCTCCTCTTCCTCTTGCTCTCCCTCTTCCTCTAGCTCAAGGCAAAAAATCTCTCATGTGTTGAGAACCATTTGCCTTGGAAATAAAACCCTAAAACACTTCTCTACTCATCCTAGAGTACAAGGTCTAGCAAGCCAAGTATTCTAGTTTCCTCTAGATTGAGGTTGGAGCCAAAGGTAGAAGCTTTCGGGTGGATCCATCTTCGGCACAAGGAGACGACGAGGTGAGGCCGATCCGACCACCACAAGGAGTCGAATAGAAGGAGTTCAAGTTAAGGTATAACCCCTAACATAGTAGTTAAACTCTTAGTTAGGTTGTTAGATAGTTTGTTTAGCAAAGATCCGTTTTTAGAGTCCATGTTACCTCCACCGAAAAAATCGTTTTTCATCATTTCCGCAACCCCAAAGAACCGGGGACGGGTAACGTGGACTTACAGTGGTATCAGAGCCTAGCTAAACACTATCTAGCATGTTAGCAAAGTAACTAGAAGTTCGATCGGAAAAGAAAATCACAAAACTTGCCCAGGACGTATACTTTCTGTCGATTTTTATACAGCTCAAAAAATTATTTAACACATCTCAAAAATCGTCTCAGGGTTTTCTTTGAACACAGCAGAAAAACGAGCCAACGAAACGACCAACTCAACACGGAACTGCGGCAAGAAAACCTTCTTGCCGCGGATCCGCGGCCGAGTTGACTCGGCCGTGGATCGTTTTTACTGCAGTGTGTTCTCTGTGCTGTTTTGGGATTTTTGGAATATGTTTTTTCTGCCCAAATTTTCCAGAAAGCAAAATTTGTTTTTGAGGTGGTTAAAAATCCGTATTTTGATCGAACTTCTAAAGACTTTAGCTAACGGGTTATATCTGTGATGTGATATATGTATTGAACGTCTGCTAATCGCTATACGTCGATTAGTGGGGGTTATACATATCTGTGATCTGTAATGATGTTGGTTTGTATATATGAATTCATTGGATTGTCGCGGATGAATAGCCGGGGGTTGTGAGATGAGAGTTTTATTTATCTTTCAATTCATGTAAACATGTAAATTGATGTAATATTATTTGTATGGCCGCACATCCGGGATGAGGTTGTAGCCGCCATTGTATAATTTCTTTTACTGTTTTTGCTCCTAGGATAGACCCAAGGTAGGGTGCACAAACTACCGGGTACCTCGAAGTGCCGAGTGGCCTACTCACGTTGTTGAGGGAGGTTGCTTCACTTCGGGTATTTGGCGGGTAGTTTGCCGCACCCGTAGGGGTCTAGGGTGGGGTCTTGGCTATTCATCGCGACCGTGTAATCCGCTTTTCGTTACAGGCTCGAACGAATCGCGGATTTCTAGTATATCCAAAGTATTCATCTGTGATCTGGAATGGCTATCATTGCATGTGACGAATGTATATATCTATTTAGGCGTTGTTTATGTTTTGCATCCGCGCTAGTCTAGCCCCCGCTCTGTCGTTAGTTAAGTAACCTAACGGGTAATGACGGGCCCCGTGGCGAATGCGGATGGCATAAGCGTACGTCATATTTTCGTTGTTTTCTGCAATGGTAGGATTAAATGATGGGACGCATTAAATTAATGCAAGAAAATAAACCAAAGTAAAGTCGTTGGAACAATTTCAAAACCACTCGGTTTCTTTTCAAAAACAACTTTTAAACGCGGAGCTTAAGCCACTCCTTTTAAAAGCTATCAAGGTTCCTTCGATTATATCAAGTTCACTATGTTCACGGTTTCGCCAAAACCATTCGTAGCCCTCCGTCGTTTCATATCAATATCCAACAGTATTCAAGCTGTGTTTGTTGGCCTTAGTCAAGGCACAGTGTTTGGTAGCTGGTGGGTATTCATATGTTGCATAGATAGATGCGTTGGTTTGGGACAGTTGTATTACTTTGTTGGCCATAGTCAAGGGTATATACGGGTGGGTTCAAATCAATCTGGACAATGACGGGTAGAACTTGACATGTGACTTATGATTTGTTGGCCTTAGTCAAGGTCATAAGAGCATGGGGCAAAAATCCACATCGGGAGTTTCAAAAGAAACTGAAACTTGCTAGCGCTGCATACCATTTGGAGTGTGATGATTCTGGTAGGATTCCTTCAGTTTTGTCACGTGATGATATTTGGATCCCGATCCTACTGTGAGTATATGCTACTCCTCGGGAAATTTCTCACTTAACGATCAATGCTATAAACCAAGTAGGTGTCTAGAAAGGTGTTAGCGGGGCTACGCCCCCAGGGAAAAGAGGTTCTTAAATTAAGGAACTTCGCGAAAGCGTTGGAAAACCTCTCTCGAAGTATCGACACTGGCCTGGCTGAACGGTTAAGCAAGTATCGTACGGTGAGATTGATCCCGACTAATTCTTCCTTTTTGGTTTGAGGAGGGATTCGAGAAATAGTGGGAGCCATCCTGTTTAGATAAATTAAAAACCAATTTAAACTTGCAAGAGCATCATGCTAAGTGTTTTCTTCTCTCTCTCTTAATTGCAGCGACCCAGTGACTACACATAGGTTACATCTAGATAATAAAATGACTGAACATGACTGTTATGATTGGCAAAGGTCTGTCCAGATGTCCATTGCCCATGACAAGCTGGGACACCTCTTAACTAATCAAACCCCTGCCGTCTCAGGACCAGTTTCCCCTGTCACGGATATTGACATCCGTAAGACATTGGAAAAAGACTGTGCGAAAGCCAAGTGCTTCTTGTTAGCCTCAGTTGATGGTGCAAACCAGAGGCAGCACGAGAAGATGGACTTAGTTTCTATCTTCCTCCATAACAAAGATCTATATGGAGAGCAATCTCGTATTGCAAGATATGAGACCTTTTACGAATTGCTTCAAGCGAGGTTGGCTGTCGGGTCATCTGTAAGGGGCAACGTCCTTACAGAGACCAGCTATTTTGAGCTCACGGACCTGAAGACCACGTTAGAGAACGGGTCAGATGCTGACTTGATTCTACAGTCTCTACCTTCTACCTTGAAGGAAACCAGGGAAGTAGAAGGAAAGGGAAGGGCAAAAGTTTTGCGACTGGATGTAGTAAACGAGGGATGTTCCTAATGTTACGGGAATAAACATTGGCAGAAGGATTACAGGGCTAGCAAAGCCAGTAGCCAGAATTCGAAGTATGTTGTGGCTTCGGCTTCGGGTGTGTTTGTAATAGAGAACTGTATGTCAGTTAACCCTACTTCCTGGGTATTGGATACCGGATCAGGATCTCACATATGTAATTCATTACAGGCTCTGAGAAACCGTAGGGTTATCAGGAAAGATGATATGACTCTCAGGGTTGCTAACGGAATGAGCATGGACGCTGAATCCGTAGGGGAATATCATCTTGGACTGACAACTGGGCAGATATTGATTCTGCGTGACTGTTTATATGTACCAGGTGCGACTTGTAATATCATATCTGTATCCTTACTTTCTAAGGAAGGATATGATTTTACTTTTGTAAGCGATGTGGTCCACATCCACCTAAATCAAGTTCTGATTGGGTCAGGTACATTGAATAACGGGATATACGTATTGAATCAAGCTCAGATTTTCAGTGTCCAGAACACACTTAAAAGAAAGTCTCCGGAAACAAATCAGGATTTCTTATGGCATTGTAGACTGGGTCACATCAATGAGAGAAGGTTGTCGAAGTTACATACAGAAGGATATTTGGATCCATTCGAATATCAATCATATGCAACTTGTCAATCCTGTCTCATGGGAAAGATGACAAAGACTCCGTTCACCGGACACGGAGAAAGAGCAAGCGAGCTCTTGGGACTCATACACAGTGACGTGTGTGGTCCAATGTCTACACATGCGCGAAGTGGTTATTCATACTTCATTACTTTCACAGATGATTTCTCTAGGTTTGGAAATATCTTCCTGATGAAGCATAAATCCGAAGCCTTTGAGAAATTTCGAGAATACAAGAATGAAGTTGAAAAACAAACAGGCAAAAGTATCAAGACACTGAGATCCGATCGAGGTGGTGAATACTTGAGTGCCGAGTTTCTGGGCTACTTAAAAGAGAATGGAATTCTCTCGCAGCTTGCTCCTCCATACACACCACAACACAACGGTGTATCGGAAAGACGGAATCGAACTCTATTGGATATGGTTCGTTCCATGATGAGTAAGGCTGAATTACCGCGATCTTTCTGGGGTCATGCACTAGAAACAGCTGCATATCTTTTGAACCAAGTTCCTACTAAGTCAGTGCCTACCACACCATATCAGATGAGGAGTGGGAAGAAACCCTGTCTTAAACACTTTAAGACATGGGGATGTCCAGCTTTTGTCAAAAATCAGCATGCGGACAAGCTCGAGGCACGCTCAGTACAGTGTAAGTTTGTGGGATACCCAAAGAACTCCAAGGGGTATCTTTTCTATTACGCAGAGGAGCAAAAAGTCTTTGTTTCTCGTCATGCCCGCTTCTTGGAAACTGAGTTTTTAGAAAATCAGATAAGTGGGAGCGCAATAGAAATGGAAGAAATTCCAAAACCACAAGCTATTACTGAAACCTTAGTAGAACCAGAAGGTTCAGGAGAACCGGACATCCTAGCGCCGCTCCGCAGGAGTAGTAGGCAGTCTCATCCGTCCGAGAGATACTACGGTTTTCTCATAGACGGGGATAGAGAGGATTGCACAGTTGATTATGATGAGCCTACCAGCTTCCAGCAAGCCATTCAGAGCGGTGACTCAGTAAAATGGCTGGATGCAATGCGGACCGAGATGGAGTCCATGTACACCAACAAAGTTTGGACTTTGGACTTTGCTCCAGAAGGGGTAAAACCCGTAGGCTGCAAATGGATCTTCAGAAAGAAGATTGGTGTAGATGGGCAGGTCGAAACCTATAAAGCTAGGCTTGTTGCAAAGGGTTTTCATCAAAGACCGGGTTTGGACTATGACGAGACCTTTTCTCCAGTAGCTATGCTCAAATCCATTCGGATCCTTCTTGCCATTGCTGCCTTCCACGATTATGAGATCTGGCAGATGGACGTAAAGACGGCTTTCCTAAATGGAAATTTGGAAGAGTGCGTCTATATGGATCAGCCAGAGGGATTCATTCAGAGTGGGAGCAGCGGTAAAGTGTGCAAGTTGCTCAAGTCCATCTATGGACTAAAGCAGGCATCGCGGAGTTGAACATCTGCTTTGATGATACTGTCAAAGAATTCGACTTTATCAAAAACTCAGATGAACCATGCATTTACAGTAAGATTGTAGGGAGAACTGTAGTATTCCTCGTCTTGTACGTGGATGACATTCTCCTAATAGGAAATGATATTCCTATGTTACAGTCACTCAAAGGATTCTTGTCACAGAGGTTCTCCATGAAGGACTTGGGCGATGCCAACTACATTCTGGGGATCCAGATCTATCGTGATAGATCTAAAAGGATGTTGGGACTTTCACAGTCCAGGTACATTGACACCATACTGAAACGATTCAGTATGGAAGATTCCAAGCGCGGTAATCTACCGGCTTGTCACGGAATCACCCTCTCCAAAGAGATGTCTCCCAAGACTGATTTGGAAAGAGCTCGCATGTCATCAATACCCTACGCATCTGCGGTAGGCTCTATTATGTATGCGATGTTGTGTACCAGACCAGATGTAGCATACGCATTGAGCGTTGTAAGCCGGTATCAGATGGACCCAGGGGAGAAGCACTGGATAGCGGTAAAGAACATTCTCAAGTACCTGAGAAGGACTAAGGAGATGTTCTTGGTGTTTGGCGGAAAAGACCTCCAGATCGAGGCCTTTGCTGACTCCAGCTTCCAGAGTGACAAGGATGACTCCAAGTCCATGTCGGGTTATGTCTTTACCCTTAATGGAGGGGCGGTTTGCTGGAAGAGCTCCAAGCAAGAAACCGGACTCAACTATGGAAGCGGAGTACATAGCTGCTTGCGATGCCGCAAAGGAAGCTGTCTAGATGAAGAAGTTCCTCACGGAGCTTCAGGTGGTTCCTACCAGTGTTGATCCAATACCGCTGTATTGTGACAACAACGGCGCTATAGCTTTAGCGAAGGAACCAAGTGTTAGTTATATGTATGCCCTAGAGGCCATTACTATACATAGGATGTATATTGTAGTGGATGCTGGGACGTATATAGGGAGGACATTCTTGCTCGATATGATAGTATGCTATCTGGTTGAACTTTACCTTAACGTGTATACTGATTGTCTCTCTGTTACATGTTGGTAAAGCCCTTAGGGTGTGTACTTGACTACCTGGACTATGATGCGGATTATACTAGTGGGGACATGGTAGTCCATAAGTACATCCTTCAAAGTCCCTAGTCGTGGGTGTATCGAGACGGGGCATCGATATACCAGAGTAGACTAGCGTATACCTTTTCGACCCATACAGATGGGCGATGGATGATCCCATATCCATTGGTGTTTGACATCGGAGATGATATACGGGTGCTCAGTAGTGACTGGGTACACTGGACGGACTCGCCGAGAACTCCCAGATGGTATTATACCTCACGTCAGATGGCAGTTCTCTGGTGACACTGGTACAGAGTAGTCTGTTGACCCGAGATCGTCATAGAGTCTTGTGTGGTTCCCACTGTGCTTTGATTTCCATCTTACCACGTCCAAGAGGGCGTGCAAAACGGTGGTTTTTGGGTACAGTCCCGAGTCACATGGAGGCAATGAGCGATAGGAGGGGATTTGTCTCTCCCGGTATAGGGGGTTGATGTTGCGCTGTGTTCGATTGGCTATAACAGGAAATCCCTGGCCAGGGTTGCTGAGATTTACTGGTAAGTGTTACCAGTAGTTTCTCGAATAGTTATAGACCTCATATCGACACGACTTATCGAGCTATTGGGGTCTGACGTTTACCACCCCTAGGCGAGATATGCGACATATCAGACGATCAGACCGGACTGTACGGTAGTGTTACTGGTCGGATTCACTGGAGTGTGAGCGGGCTTGCTCGTCGATCTTCAGATCTCTCAATACCCGGGTGGCCGTTACGTTTAGCAGACCGCTTGCGGCTTGTGGGTGTTTGATATGATCATCATCTGCTGCCGGCGTATTGACGAGTCCTACACAGAGGTTTCCTGGCTCAAGCGAAACGAAATAGGAGCGCATATGAGATATGTGCGGGACCGAGAATAATGCGTGTATGTGATACTGTATTCTATTCTCGCGATAAATGTATCGAATGGTTGTATGCGATATAACCTAGTTATCGATTCAAGCGTTGATTCGATAAATCGATACATTGGATATTAGCCGGTTATATGCGATATGACCGGATCGTTAAATCAAGTGTTGATTTAATGATTTAATGTATAATTATATATTTGATATATTACTTTGCATTAACTAATATTGGTTCACTTTAGATGGATTTTCTCACTCGGATGTGCGCATTATATATGTGATATGATTTTGTGCATTTGCTTGTATCATGTTTGATGATACATGCTTTTTGGTTTGTGTAAAGATTAAACCATGGTTATTTAAATGGTTAGGGTTTTGTTTTTCATAACTATTTATTTATTCATTTATTCATTTTGGAAAATGTAAAGCAAATGAGAAAATGGTGGCTTCTTTTGTTTTGTTCATGAAGCTTCATGAAGACTTTGACCAAGTTACCATTTTGTCTCATGCTTAACCCTAACCATCCCACTAACCATGATTTATTCTCTACACTTGACCATGGTTCAAGTTATGATAAGGATAATATTTCTTTTCTTTTTTAAAAATTCTTATCATAACATTTCTTCTTCTTCTTCCTTGAACTTAAGAAGAAAAAGCTTTCTTCATCAATGGTGAATTGAGCAAACAAGTGAGAAATCCAATTCTAAAGTCTACCCACTTCCTATTTCTTCATCCTCTACCTCTTGCCAAGTAGTAGAGTGTGTTTCCTTCACAAGTTTTAGGGCTTGGTGAAGGTGGAGCTTGATTTAGCGATGCCTCGACGTAGATCATCTTCGGCATGGACATCGACGACCTAGCTTGCCCATTCTCCGACGAAGCCGACGCTAGAGCCCGGATTTGATTTGGACAGCGGAGAGGACCTCGTTGCGGAGCTATGGAGGTGGAGCACCGGATCTACAAAGGTTGTATTTCCGTATCTTGTAGTTAAGTGTTAACTAGTTAGCTTTTTCGCCAAGAAATCTAGCAAACGATCCGTAGTCGGGTCTCTCGGCACCCGTAAAATTTTATTATGGCATGTTCGATGCCTTGTGAGACCTCATTAGGGTGCCTAGGAACCCTACAGTGGTATCAGAGCCTAGCTAGAGCCTTAGGCGAAGTCTAGACGGACTTTGAAGTCCGATTGAACCAAAAATCCGAACCCAAAATAGCTCTCTGGACTTTTTCCAAATTCTGGGATTTTTCCAAATTAAAAATGCGTAAAAAATTCAGCAGGGAATTATAAGAATTACGGTGTAATTTTTTTTCCATGAACAGTAAATCTCGCGGCGGAAGTGCGGCAGAAGCTTGCATTCTGCGGCGGTTCCGCCGCACATTGATGACGTCATCGTCGTATGTTTGCACAGTAACTCTTATTATATTATGCTGGATTTTCTGGGTATTTTTAAATTTTATTCAAGAGTTGAATTTTCTGGAGTTGTTTTGGGAATTCGGTGTTTCGATCGGGATATCAGATTTTGTCTATGTGGCTTTCCGGATAAATTTTAGAATATGTTAAAAAGTTCGACCGGATATAAATACCCAATTTTTCCCCTGTCGGGAAATTTCCAAGTGTTGGATTTTTCCGTAGTTTAACGACGTTCTAAGTAGTGCAAGTAACGCGATGGTCCCTCTAGAAGACAACAAACCTTAACTCGATTATGTGACCGTCTTGAACTGCCCTTTGAACCTTCGGGTTTGGGGCAGTACGGCGTGCCACATGTGAGGCGTTGGCTTGACCCTTCTACGGCTGGACCGTTGGTACTGAGGTACGAACTGAATGTTGTTAGACTTGTTTCATGTGTTGAGCTGTATCGGGAAAACTTGGGTGTTCGATTGTTCGATCGGAAAGTTTGACATTTTCTATTTATCTGGAATGGGATACAATAATTGGAATTCACAAATAGTTATGAGATAACTGAATGAATGTTATAAACATAGCACTTTAGTCTCACTTGATCGGTTGCCACGGAATTTTGATGTGATCAAAAGTCCGTCGCAATCACGTAGCGTACGCGGATACTCGCCGGGTAAACTTAATAGACAGCCTCGCTCCATAGCCCCCAACCAAGTGACTGTAGGAGAACCCCGTCGCCGAAAGCATCCGTTCGGGTGCTCGCGGTAGCAGTGTCCCGCCTTGGTGCACTTGGTCGACGGCGTCGGGGGTGCGGCCGCCTACTGAAGTTTGCGACGAGCATTCGATCAAGATGTCGGGAATCCTGTTGAATTGCCCGACTTGGTATTGAAAAGTGTTTTCGATTTTGAGACTAAAATGCGGGGTTTATAATTGTTAGGCATGTGATGTCTAAGGAATCATTTGGTCAGGCATGCGATGTCTGAAGAGATTGCGGATTCCAACTGTTGTAGTTTTACACTTTCTTTTCTGTGACCGTAAGTGTAATATGTGATATCGCCGGTTTCGTTGCTATATGTCAACGAAAATTGGGATGCGCATGTTTACTTACGTTGATGACATGTGATGTTATGTATTGCTGGATATGTTATATTGGATCGTCGTGTTTGAATAGCCGGGGGTTTTTATGTGAGATGAGTGTTTTTCATTTTCATTCATGTAAAAACTTGTATGTAATATTTTTTTATTGGGGCGCTTCCAGGTTGCGGAAGTTGTCACCTTTTGTATATTATTTCTTTTCCGCACTAGGATAGACCCAAGGAGGAGGACACAAGTAACCGGGTTCTGGAGTCCAGTGGGAGACCAACTCGAGGAGTCGAGTCCGGGTCTCCTAACTCCAGAATTGGTAGGGTTGCTTGCCGCTCTCGTAGGGGTCTAGGGGTGTGGGTTTGGCTATTCATCGCGACCGTGGAATCCGTGTTTTATACTGGCTCGTATTGAAAACACGGACGTCCTAGTATATCCAATATTTCATATGTTTCTTCTGCTGCGATATCTGTGATGTGATCATGTGATGTTCTGTGATAGATACAGCATATAGTATATATGATATATTATATAGATGTTACTTATGTTTTACACCCGCGCTAGCCCTGCCCCGCTCTGTCGTTAGTTACCTAACCTAACGGTGCACGAGGGGACATCGAGGCGAATGCGGATGGCATAAGTGTACGTCGTATTTATCTGTGATGTTTAGGTACTTAAATGATGGGACTTCATTAATGTGATTAATGAAAATAAAAGAAACCTAAGATGTTGTAGAATCGAATTTCAAAATAAAACAGGTAGCTACAGTTCTTGCTTTGCACAGCGGTATATGTGATATATCCTGCACCTTATTCGATGAGGAAAGGACCGAGATCCCTTCACCGGGAGTGACTCCTTTAGCAATGACTGGCAGATGCTACACACTCGGTTTGTCCTTTGATTGCTTTTAAGTGTTTTTGCTTTGCACAGTGATATATATGATATATCCCGCACCTCATTCGACGAGGAAAGGACCGACGATCCCTTCACCGGGAGTGACTCCTTTAGCAAAACTAGAAAAGCCTCAAAAGCACTCCATTTTAAAATTCATTCGATCCTACAACGATATCAAGTTCATTACGCAATAGGTTTTCAGAAAAACCTGTCGTAGCCCTCCGTCATTTCAGATAAGTTGTATATAGTATTCGTGCTGCATTTGTTGGCTTTCGTCAAGGTGCAGTGTGCGGTAGCTATATGCTGCTTATCTGCTAGCATACGATGCGATTGGATTAGGGTAGTCGTGCGGCTTTGTTGGCTTTCGTCAAGGGTCGTACGGGTGGGTTTAATTCGATCAAGAAATGTACGGGTTGAACTTGACTAGCGGGCTATGGTTTGTTGGCTTTCGTCAAGGTCATAGCACGTTAGGGGCAAAATATTATCGGGAATTTCAAGTGTTGAAATTTGCAATGAGATTGCATACTTTCTATGAGATAGTTGGATCCCGATACCCGCTGCGAGTAAGAGTTACTCCTGGGAGAGTTTTACATATTACAATTAGCCGATCAAGTAGGTGTCTAGAAAGGTGTTAACGAGGTTACGCCTCTGGGAGAACGAGGTTTACATTAATTAGGTTCGTGCGAAAGCACGGGGGACCTCCCTCAAAGTACCGACACTGGCCTGGCTGAAAGATTGGCGAACTTGTAGTGTGTAATTAATCCCGGCTAGTCTTTCCTTTTAGGGTTTGAAGGAAGATTTGACAAAAAGCAGTGGGAGCCATCCTGATTAGATAAAATAATAACCAATCTATTCTTGACAGAGCGCACGCTGAGTGTTTTCTTATCTCTCTCTCCAGGTAGCGACCATATCATGCCTTAATCAAGATAATAATATGGATGAATTGACCGAACCCGCTTGTTATACTGAGCTGGGGAACGTTGGTCCCGCTCCAACTTATAATTGTTATAAGACAGAGCAGGAAATAGGGGAATACCAGATTTCCTATGCCGCCCAAACGAAGAGAGTGCATGTTGATGCATCACCTTCGGGTGTGTTCATTATACAGAACTGTTTCTCAGTATTCTTTACGTCCTGGGTATGTGATACCAGATCAGGATCCCAGATATGTAATCTGTTACATAGGGCTACAGAAAGGTAGAAAAACTGAGAACGGGTGATAAGTTTCATGAGACAGAAAACGGGGCAAGTGTTGCAGCCAAGTCTGTTGGTCACTGTCACCCTGTATTACAATACATTGATTCTGAACGAATGATATTAGATACCGAACCTGATATACAAAATCATATCTGTCTCTTTATTAGTAAAGAAACGATATAATTTTGTATTGTTGGATAATGTTTTGAACATTTCCTATATCAAAAGTTGATCGGTTCAGGCACGTTATCTAAAAGCATTGATGTTCTAAATCAAACTACAGTTCTTTAGTATACAGAACATACACAAGAGGAAGAGTTCAGAAATGAACGAATCCTTCTTGAGGTATTGTAGACTAGGTCATATCAATGCGACCCGACTGGCTGAGTTACATTTAGATGCATATTTAAATCAGTTTGAATTTACATCTTGTGAAACTCGCCAGTCATGTCACAAAGATAAGATGACCATAGCTCCGTTTACTGGAAACAGAGAAAGAGTTACTAAACTCTTGGGATGATACATGAGGATGTATGCAAGGTCCCCTGTCTACACATGCCAAGACCGGTTCTTTGTACTTCGTTACATTCTCTGATAATCTCTCAAGTTTCAGACCTATGTTCCTGTTGAAACACAAGTCCGAACCTATTGAGATATTCACAGAATATAAGTTAGAAGTAGAGAACCAATACGGGTATAAGTATTATGTCCTATGATGAGATCAAGGAGGAGAACACTTGAGCACGGAAATACTGGACTATTCTAAAGGAGAATGAGATTCTCTCTCAGCATTACTCCTCCGAATACACCATAGCACGATGGTATATCGGGGCGGAGCAGTCACACCCTATATGATAAGGTGTGCTCTATGATGAGTACTACTGAGTTACCTATTTCCTTTTGGGAGTTATGCGCTTGAGAAGCTGCATACCTATTGAATAGGGTTCGAATCAAATCAGTTGCCTACCACTTCATATATGATATGGTATGGGAAGAGCCCATGTCTTAAGTCAGTTAAGATTTGGGGTTGTCCGGCCTATGTCTAAAAGCAAAATCCGGACAAGCTCAAGGCAAGGTCTGTTATGTAGAACTGGAAGTGTTCCAGCTATACGAACTACAGCAGATGATTTGATAGAACCAAGGGATTCAGTAGATACCAACGAACCTCAGCCTCTCCGCCGATCTAGTAGGGTTCCTCACCCACCTGAGAGATACTTCGGTTTCTCTATGACAGTGGGAGCGAGGATTGCATCATGAGATGATGACCCAACTAGTTTCGAGCTGGCCATCAGGAGTGGGACTCTGTAAGAATGGCTGGATGTTTATCGATCTGAGATGGAATCCTTATACACCAACAAAGTATGGACTTTGGTTGCTATATCTGAAGGGTTAAATCCCCATCAGGAGCAAGTATATCTTGAGAAGATTACTTGGTGTAGATGGAAAAGTTGAGACTTTCAAAGCTAGAATTGTTAAAGGTTTTCGTCATCGACCAGGCGTGGATAATGATGAAACCTTTTCCAGTAGCTATGCTTAAGTCCATCCAGATCCTACTTGCCACGGCTACATACCATAACTACGATATCTGGCGGTTGGGTGCCATGACTGCTTTTCTAAATGATGTTTTAGAATAGTGCGTCTATAAGTACACAGCCAGAGGGCCTCGTAGACAGTGGGAGCAGCGGAAACGTGTGCAAGATGCTTTATAGGATAAAGCAGGCATCGCGGAGTTGGAACATCTGTTTTGATAGATTAGTCAAAGAGTTTGACATCATCAAAATGGTAGATGAACCTTGTATAAACAAAAAGGTAGTAGGGAGTATTGTGACAATTCTCGTAGAGTACGTGGATGACATACTCTTGATAGGGAAGGAGTTTCCTATGCTACGCTCGATCAATCTCCGCTTATCACTATGATTCTCCATATAGGATCAAGATGATACCTCCTAAATCCTGAGTTTTGGATCTATGAGATAGATTTAATTGGATGTTAGGATTCTCACTAGTTGTAGTGAGATGGTATCAATCGATCCTAGGGAGAATCACTGGAAGTGTTCCAGGGTGATAAAGACGACTGAGTGTCAGTCACAGGCATTGTCTTTACCCTCAGTGAAGGGAAGGTATGTTGGAAGAGTTCCAAGCTGGATACCGTGACATACTAGACGATAAAGGCAGGATACATCGCTACTAAAGATGCTACCAAAGAGACTGTTTGGGTGTATATTGGTTCATAAGATGAACTATGTTCCTCCCATTGTATGACAATGGAGTTGTGGCTCATGCCAAGGAACGCCGGTCCCATCAGTGATCCAGACATATTCTAAGGCAGTATCACTTGATCATGGAGATGGTTGATCTCCAGGGAGATCGAGGTTAGGAGAGTAGACTCAGAGGACAACACAGCGGATCCACTCACAAAGGCCTGTTCCCAGAGAGAAACTTTTATGGGATGGTTGAGTATGAGATACTACAACCACTGCTATCAGATGGCCCTAGTGCAAGTGGGAGATTGTTAGTTATATGTATGCCCTAGAGGCCATTACTATACATAGGATGTATATTATAGTGGATGCTGGGACGTATATAGGGAGGACTTTCTTGCTCGATATGATAGTATGCTATCTGGTTGAACTTTACCTTAACGTGTATACTGATTGTCTCTCTGTTACATGTTGGTAAAGCCCTTAGGGTGTGTACTTGACTACCTGGACTATGATGTGGATCATACTAGTGGGGACATGGTAGTCCATAAGTACATCCTTCAAAGTCCCTAGTCGTGGGTGTATCGAGACGGGGCATCGATATACCAGAGTAGACTAGCGTATACCTTCTCGACCCATACAGATGGGCGATGGATGATCCCATATCCATTGGTGTTTGACATCGGAGATGATATACGGGTGCTCAGTAGTGACTGGGTACACTGGACGGACTCGCCGAGAACTCCCAGATGGTATTATACCTCACGTCAGATGGCAGTTCTCTGGTGACACTGGTACAGAGTAGTCTGTTGACCCGAGATCGTCATAGAGTCTTGTGTGGTTCCCACTGTGCTTTGATTTCCATCTTACCACGTCCAAGAGGGCGTGCAAAACGGTGGTTTTTGGGTACAGTCCCGAGTCACATGGAGGCAATGAGCGATAGGAGGGGATTTGTCTCTCCCGGTATAGGGGGTTGATGTTGCGCTGTGTTCGATTGGCTATAACAGGAAATCCCTGGCCAGGGTTGCTGAGATTTACTGGTAAGTGTTACCAGTAGTTTCTCGAATAGTTATAGACCTCATATCGACACGACTTATCGAGCTATTAGGGTCTGACGTTTACCACCCCTAGGCGAGATATGCGACATATCAGACGATCAGACCGGACTGTACGGTAGTGTTACTGGTCGGATTCACTGGAGTGTGAGCGGGCTTGCTCGTCGATCTTCAGATCGCTCAATACCCGGGTGGCCGTTACGTTTAGCAGACCGCTTGCGGCTTGTGGGTGTTTGATATGATCATCATCTGCTGCCGGCGTATTGACGAGTCCTACACAGAGGTTTCCTGGCTCAAGCGAAACGAAATAGGAGCGCATATGAGATATGTGCGGGACCGAGAATAATGCGTGTATGTGATACTGTATTCTATTCTCGCGATAAATGTATCGAATGGTTGTATGCGATATAACCTAGTTATCGATTCAAGCGTTGATTCGATAAATCGATACATTGGATATTAGCCGGTTATATGCGATATGACCGGATCGTTAAATCAAGTGTTGATTTAATGATTTAATGTATAATTATATATTTGATATATTACTTTGCATTAACTAATATTGGTTCACTTTAGATGGATTTTCTCACTCGGATGTGCGCATTATATATGTGATATGATTTTGTGCATTTGCTTGTATCATGTTTGATGATACATGCTTTTTGGTTTGTGTAAAGATTAAACCATGGTTATTTAAATGGTTAGGGTTTTGTTTTTCATATCTATTTATTTATTCATTTATTCATTTATTCATTTTGGAAAATGTAAAGCAAATGAGAAAATGGTGGCTTCTTTTGTTTTGTTCATGAAGCTTCATGAAGACTTTGACCAAGTTACCATTTTGTCTCATGCTTAACCCTAACCATCCCACTAACCATGATTTATTCTCTACACTTGACCATGGTTCAAGTTATGATAAGGATAATATTTCTTTTCTTTTTTAAAAATTCTTATCATAACATTTCTTCTTCTTCTTCCTTGAACTTAAGAAGAAAAAGCTTTCTTCATCAATGGTGAATTGAGCAAACAAGTGAGAAATCCAATTCTAAAGTCTACCCACTTCCTATTTCTTCATCCTCTACCTCTTTCCAAGTAGTAGAGTGTGTTTCCTTCACAAGTTTTAGGGCTTGGTGAAGGTGGAGCTTGATTTAGCGATGCCTCGACGTAGATCATCTTCGGCATGGACATCGACGACCTAGCTTGCCCATTCTCCGACGAAGCCAACGCTAGAGCCCGGATTTGATTTGGACAGCGGAGAGGACCTCGTTGCGGAGCTATGGAGGTGGAGCACCGGATCTACAAAGGTTGTATTTCCGTATCTTGTAGTTAAGTGTTAACTAGTTAGCTTTTTCGCCAAGAAATCTAGCAAACGATCCGTAGTCGGGTCTCTCGGCACCCGTAAAATTTTATTATGGCATGTTCGATGCCTTGTGAGACCTCATTAGGATGCCTAGGAACCCTACACCAAGGTCCCATCAGAAGTCCAGGCACATTTTGAGGCGGTACCACCTGATCAGGGAGATCGTAGATCGCCGGGAGATCGAGGTGAAGAGAGTAAATACGGAAGATAACACTGCTGATCCACTCACGAAGGCCTTACCCCAGACTCAGTTCGAGCAGCTGATCGAGATGATAGGTCTTCGATACGCCAGTACATGGCCTTAGTGCAAGTGGGAGATTGTTAGTGTATATGCCCTAGAGGCCATTACTGTATCATACTAGTTTGTATATTACTTAATGAAAGCTTGGGATATTCACCATTGTATAGACAATCTTACTCAAAATAGTAGTATATTACTTGGTTTGTCTCTACTTCAATGTGTGTACATGTGTTTCTTTTAACATATCGCCTATACACATTAGTGGAGCCCTTATGATCTTTTCTTGATTACCAGCGTTGTGATGGCAGTCACACTCGTGGGGCTGGGTAATCCACAAGCACATCCTTATACAGGTCCCTAGTCGTAGGACTATCGAGACAGGGCATCGATACTCCGGAGTAGACTAGCGTATGTGCTTCTCATCTCAGCAGGGGAGACGGTCTGTCCCACAGCCGTCAGTACGTCGTACTTGAGATAGTATGTGGGTGCTCGTTAGGTTGCGAGTACACTGGACAGAACTCGTCGGGAACTCATTGGTTGGTACTATACCTATCGTCAGTTATCAGTTCCCAGGTGACATGATGTCACGACCCAAAATTGGCCCGTGACGGCCCTAATACTACGCAACGCCAAAAGACGTAACGCAGTAAAAGAAAGCCAAAACCCAGAAAATACGGAAAAGATAATATAAGTTTTTGAAACATTTGAAATCACAACCCAAATTCTTTAAAAGTCCCACTTTCTTTCTTTAAAATTTTGGCAACACCCCCTTTTTGTAAAAACTAGCCAAGAAGAATACAATACAAATATACGACGCCGTAGCGAAGAAATAAAGACAATAGGAAGGAAACTGTATATAAAAGGCAACAATCCACAAATAATATACAAAAGCGTCCTCACCAAGTCTCTAAGTCAACAATACAATAGTAGATGGAGAGTACAAAATACAACGAATGTACAATATGAAATACAGATAATCATCTAACCCACCTAAGCAAAATGGCGTACTGTGAGCTGATGCGGTATCTGTAGCAAAAGATGATAGATGAGAAGCTGAATAGCCTGCCTCGACTACTCTGGGGAAAAACCTGAAACACCTGTGGCACAACGGGGGTGAGTTGCCAACTCGTGAATAGTAGATAACATATGCAGGTAATCGCAGGAATGTACGTACAGCATGAATCTAAGATATACAATTTACAGTAATAACAGGTCATGTGAAAGCAATGTAATGGAGATGTACACTAGCAGGTACAATCAATATATGAAGCAATGATGACATGATAATAGTATGCAATAACTATGCAATAGGGATACGAGAAAGCTAATATGCAACTATCATAAGGGTACGCTAACAGGTACAACCAATATATGAATCTGTGCAAAGAATATATAAGTGTGAGGTATGGGGTGGAATATGTCATTTCTACGGAAACCGGATATCGTGGCAGGATCACCATCCATCAAGACACTCCAATCCGCAAATCCTCAAATCAGCCCCCAAACCGGGCTCTCCTATCATATAAGTCTCACATCTCCTCAATGTATAATATCGAATAGATCTCCTATATCCCGAATGTACAAATTATCAATCTCCTTCATATCCAGTATCCAATCTCAATGAATCACCTATATCCCAAGTCGAGTCTCAAAATAATTTCTAACATCCTAAATATATATATATATATATATATATATATATATATATGCAAGAAATAAATATGATGGGGGCAATACACATATATTAGCGTCCCATTCCACTAATATTGGTGTAAGGGTATATATAACAACGGCTAAATCCCCTGTTATATATACAAAGGTATTAAAAAAAATATCATGAAAACCAATGTGTCAAGCATCGACACAGAAATCCTGATCACGTATCATACGCTATCCCGAAAGCACGAGTGCCTAGCTCTGACCCTCGCCTTTCGACGTATGCATACGTACATGACTCCCAGCGGTGTCTCCGTGATCCCCCGCCGAGTCATGAGTACTTTCACCGGTAGGTACTCGCCCGCCTCAAGGCTCAATCGGCAAAATCCATCGATCTTCTTGCCGAGGGGAACCATACCGGGCCCCACCATGTACTCTCATACGGCAACCACACCTCGTATGGAGTATATAATCAGCACCGATAAAACTCATGGTGGACGCGCAAATATCATCTCAAGGAAACCGGGTTTTTCAATGTATGCATAATTTCATGAACTCCCACGGTTCCCAAATCCAGAAAACACCATGTAAAATCCAAATAAACAATGAGCAAATCCAGGAACAAATAAATGCGATATATCTAAATGTGAGCATATAAATGAGAACAGGTAGCTGAAACCAGATATATACGAAATCAATAAGGTACAGCTAAGTATAGGTATCTACCTATAAATAAAAGATGTCGTATACCCCCCTGGGTATAAAAAAATATGAGTAAGGTATACCTGCAGATGTATTGTAAAGGGTATGTGTACCTATCACTAATGGTACGATACTCTATAGGTATATAGGTATGGTAATGTCATATGTGATAAGCAATAGAATCTATAAGGGGTTGTGTGTGACATAGCAATTATTGACGGTGTGTGTGTAGCATATAATCCGTGCTCGTGCAACATGAACCGTCAATAATATGTGCAGTGTCCTACGGCTGCTAGTCACAGTATAACTATATCAAGGAAATAAAGTAAAGGCGCAATTCTAACAATGACGTAGAATGTGCGACAGGTATTGAATCCTAGCCCAGACGCATAACGCCATGCGGGCGATACCTCTGTAGATGTTAAATCTACTCACCTACGCCCCACGCTAGGTGAATCCTACCATCTGCTCCTCCCTGTAGTAGTGTCCGTAGTCCCTGCCTGCAAACCTGCAAATAAGACATGGAAATCATATATAAGCCAAATATTCCGCGAAACGCGATATTGAACCAAAACGAGAAACTCGCGTCGCGAACTAAACGCGCGTGTGCACGAAACGCTAAAACGTGTGTGTACGCGTCTAAAACCATCGCGATACGCTGGATCACAGAACCCCTTCACGTATCGCGCGTATCGCGCAAGCAAAACAAACTAGAAATACGATATATTGTCCCAGATTTTCCTACAGGTCAAATCTTACAAAACTAGACATGCCAAGGCACTAGACAACACTGCAGAGTACCCTACCAAAAACCCCAAGACCCTACCCCTCTTCCTGGCCGCAAATTGCGGCCAGATTGATTAAACCGGCGGCCATAATTGGGAGTGGAGGGTTCGTATTCTGGTGGTGTGTTCTAGACCTAATCAGTATGCTCCGGTATTCTCAAATTTAACCTGAAGGCCCCGGGTCAATAGCAGATCACAGAATGTCACAATATCGCTTAAAAAACGCTAATTTTGCACAAAACACAAACCCTATGGTATTTTAGTGTAATCCAGGGTTAAACTCAGTTAAGGTGACCCTAACAACACTTAAATAAACTAAGGTAGCTAACACAATCAACAATTTACCACCACATCTCACAAATCACGCAAACTAGCACCAAACTAGCTAATTAACACTAACCGAAGCTAATCAATGCACAACTCAAGCAAACTAGGAATTTGGGTTAAGAAATTATACCCTAACAAACCCTAGAAGGCAGGAGAAAGAGGCGAAAGGAGCTGCTACAGCTGCTGGTGATGTTGGTGCATGTTGCTGCTGCTGAAGTTGCTTGTGCTGCTGATGCTGATGCTGTTACTGCTACTGCTGCTCTTGCTGATGATGAGGATGATGCTGTTGCTGATGATGGTGATGCTGAAGCTGCTTGCTGCTGATGCTGAGGGTGCTGCTGCTTGCTTTAGCTGCTGAAGCCCCTGCTGCTGCTACCTCTGTTGCTGCTACATCATCTTCTTGTTGTTGCTGGAGCTGAGGCTGCTGCTGCTGCTGCTGTGTCTTGAGCTGCTGCTGCTGCTGTGTCTGAGTGAGTGTGTGTGTGTGTGTGTGTGAGAGAGAATGAGAGAACACAAACAAGTCAACCCCCTCCTCTCTCTCTCTCTCTTCATTAATGAAGGTACGGGCAAAGCCATGATGCCCCATCATGCTCTCTCTCTCACCCACCAAAGTCAACCATTTAAACAATACTTAAAATTCCCTTTCAAATTCATTTTCATTTTTAAAACAACCATGACACTTAATCAATACTAAAACTAGATTAGGGAATGGTTAGTTCACCATGTTGCTAATCATGGTTAAACCCCCAAAACAACCCTAGTTATCATGCACAAGTGTGTGCAAGCCTAGGAAAAATCTAATAAAATACTCAATAAATAGGATAAAATATTTAAAAACCAAATAGGTAAACTTTTTAGTAAAAACCATGTATATAAAATATAATTAGCCACAAAACACATTCTAAGGTGTTACAATCTCCCCCCTTAAAAGAAATTCGTCCCCGAATTTAAAAATATACCGATACGTGTACCTTCAAAGAGAAGATTACAACTCTCAATCTCGCTCGCAGCCTCCGAAGTGATTACCTCACTATACGGCTACGTCCAAGAAAAACCCTTTACAGACGGCAAGACCCTTGACCGATATTCCTCCACCTGCCGAGCCATTAACACAATGGCTGCCGGTGAGCGAAACGATCGCGTCCAACCCAAATGGTTTGGAGCCAAATTATGTGAGAAAGGTCATGAAGGTAATTGTAAAGCATCATCACAAGGAATACGGGGTGAAAATCCAATAATCTGGGCGGAAGAGCCAAATTAAGGGCAACGAAACTAACTCGCTTATAGGATCTCAGAAGGACCGAAATTCTGGAACAAGCTTCCCAAAATCCAACACGTCATTCATCGGAGGTCCGTAGGAATACGTGATCTGTCCCTGCGAACTCGAGTCTATGACCAACACAGTCGGCATAAGACCTCAGTTCGCAATGGACAATCCTCATCCCAACCTGAATCAATTGGATCATCTCCGAAGCTCTAGACTAGCTGGGGTCTAAAGTCCTACTTACGCAGAGTCAGAAAAACAGACTGGTGATCGACACGACCTAACTCCTAAGCCTAAGGGTGGCCAATTGAAGTGTCTCCTGATAACAGCTATCGAAGGAGAACCCTAACGATGGCGAGTGACGATCTCCAACTGCTGACAACAATTAAAACAAACACACCACTTAACAAGAAACAACTGAGCAATTTGAGTATAACCGGACGACAAGAATCCGAATGGAGTCACACCCTAACTAACCCTGGGTAGAAACCATAACGGAATTCATGGAGATCTGCTCCCACTCCTACTTCGGAACGGTAAAAGGTTGCAACTCTCCAGCCGGCCTCAGATGCTCGACCCAAGCACACAACAAGACAGACACCTTGAAACGAAACTTGAAACTTCTCTTTACATCCCTGTCCACCCGTAACTATCTCACAAGTCACGCTAAATGTTGGTGGAACTTGAATGTATTGAGAGAGTTGACTGGTGTGCATTTTCTAGGATTACACGTCTCTACCCGATGAGGTCAGGTACACAAACGTGTCCCTAACTTAGCACGTCATTGTCACAAATCAGGGTATCCGAATCATTATCCAGCCGAGTATGCTCAAGAATCACTGACGAACGAGCATAGGCGGGCAGTGTCTCGCGAAAACGATTTAAGGAAAGTGGTTGGGCGCGGACATGAGCAATCTGTCCCCTCCGTAGAGACGAACTAGAGCTATACTCGACGATCACGCAAGAACTGTAGATCTGCAGAAGACTATCACAACAATCAAATCTGCTGCAGGAAGATATACGTTAAGCTCTGGTGGTCTGTGAAAATCTGACATGACTCTCGAACAGATGGTGTCTCCAAATCTCCAACGCAAAACCACTGCGGCAATCTCCAGATCATGAGTGGAATATCCTTCTCGTACTTCCTCCAAATGTGGGGAAGCAAAAGCGATAACTTTATAGTGTCACCTCAGTACACAGTCGAGCCCACTCAAGAAACATTACAGTTAAACAACAAAGTCGCCCGAACCAAAAGCAAGGAAAGGAATAATGCAGTCGTTAACAGAATCTTCAACTGCCGAAAATTTCGCACACATGCCTCAGTCCAAAGAAAGAAACCTCCTTTCCGGTCAATTCAGTCGACGGTGCAGCACTACTCTAGCAATCCTGCATGAAACGGCGGTAGAAACCTGCTAAGCCCAACAATCTGCGGATCTGCGTCCAGCACACATGTCTGGACCTAAGCTGTACGGCCAGATCTCCCTCAGAACCATACGAAACCGTCTCCCGTGACTACAAGACCTAGGAGTCAACACAAAACAAGCCTGAAGAAACACTCCGAGAATCTAGCAAACTGTTGGTACTCTCCCAGTATCTGCATAACAAATCCTCAAGTGCTACTCCTGTTCCTCAAGACACATTAGATAGACCAGAATGTCGTAAGTAACACAACAAAAACTGGTCGAGGAACGGCCTGAAGAAATCTGGTTCATCACATCTACGAATGCTGCTAGGGCATCAGTGAATCCAATGACTCACTAAAACACACCAGGCCTGTAGCACGCACAAGGCAGTCTTTGGAATGTCATCACTCCGAATCCGTAGTAATGATGACCCGATCCCAAGCAAACTTAGAAAATGTATCGCACTCTGGAGCTGATCGAAGAAATCGTCAATGCGAGGTAAGGGATACCTATCCGCACCGTAAGCCGGTTCAATTGACGATCCGTCGATACACAACCTCAAACTGCCGTCCTTCCTCCTCGACGAACAGAAATAGGAGCTCCCAAAAGCGAAACACTCAGACGCACAACTACCCAAACCATAACTCTGCAGCTGATCCTTTAGCTCCCAGCTTCGTCGGCCCATCTGGAACAACGTCGGAAAACTCTTGCATGAAAGGAACTCGGTCCAACAATCCCACTGTGGCTACGGTATCACAAATGAACGCCAAGAATCCACGACAACTCCTCAAAAGCCGACCAGCGAAAAAGGCTGAATTCAAGCTGTGAGAGGCGGCACAACTATCCACCTGCACAACGAGAACTGACCTGCCGGGGAAAACAAACCTGACTGTTTCCTCACGGTAGTCCACAGACGCCTAGCACATAGTTAACCAGTCCGTGCCCAGGAGAACGTCAAATCCAACATCTCTAGAAGGACCAAAACGACGGACGAATCTTTATCTCCTATCTGATTGGCATACAACTGAAATACGTGTCGCGTAACAAAAGAATCGTTGACAGAAGTTAAAACAACTACGACTAATCTACCTAACCACGGTACAAGCATGAAAAACAAACGAATACATGAAAAGAACATATAAATCAAGGGTACCTGAAAACTCCACAATGGACGTCTGCGCGTCCCGATGAGTAGAAGCAAACTCCTGTGTCTGCCCTCTACTCGCAGCTGGATGAACTCCTCTGGTAGACTGAACCCTCTGAGCGAATCTTCCACGTCCACGGCCTCTCTGAATACGACTCTGACGAGGCGCTAAGGAACAATCCCTGACGATGTTAGTGTATATGCCCTAGGGGCCATTATTGTATCATACTAGTTTGTATATTACTTAATGGAAGCTTGGGATATTCACATGTATATAACAGTCTTGCTAAACATGGTAGTATGCTACTTGGTTTTTCTATCTTAATATGTGAGTATACGTATTGATAGAGCTCTTAGGATCTTGCTTGACTACCAGCGTTGTGATGGCAGTCACACTAGTGGGGGCTGGGTAGTCTACAAGCACATCCTTATTCAGGTCCCTAGTCGTTGGATTATCGAGACAGGGTATCGATACTCCGGAGTAGACTAGTGTGTACGCTTCTCATCCCAGTTGGGGAGATGGTCTGTCCCACAGCCGTCAGTACGTCGTACTGGAGATAGTATGCAGGTGCTCGTTGGGTTACGGGTACACCGGACAGGACTCACAGGAAACTGTTGGATGGTTTTATACCAGTCGTCAGTGAACAGTTCCCAGGTGACATGAGTACAGCATAGTCCGCAGACTTGACACTGCTACTTCGCCTCAAGTGTGTCCCACTGTTCTTAGATTGCTACCCTACCACGGCTCAAAGGAGTCGTGCAAACAGGTAGTAGTTGGGTGCAGTCCCGAGCACTTGGAGGCAGTGGCGGTTAGACATGATTCGTCTCTCCCGGTATTGGGGGTTGATATCGCGCTGTGTCAGAGAGCCATTACGCAAAGTCCCTGGCCAGGGCAAGCGAGATTTGCTGGTAGGTTCCAGTAGTTTCTCAGGGTGTAATGGGCTTCGCTCCGACACGACTTATACCGCTATTAGGGGACTGACGCTTGCCGCCCCCCTAGGCCCGATATGCGATAGTCTTAGACGAACGGACCGGACTGTACGGAGATTGTCACATCAGACTCAGTAGGAGTTTGGATGGGTTTCCTCATCGGCCTTCTTATCGACATCTACCTGGGGACCGTTACGTACAGCTAGTGCCGCTTGCGGTCTGTGGTTAAACCCACTGCCAGCGTAGTAGTCGAGTCTCTAGAGTCCCACACAGAGAGTTTCCCTACACCAGGAGAAACGATATAGAGGTCGTATGGTTTTACGACAAGGGTTCGGACGCATACGTGTGTTTACGCACGTACGACTTTCGGACAGTTTTTACCAGTCGGCTTTGGTTTAAGCCAGTTACTGGTATCCGGTTATTGGATTTATACAGTCTAAAGTTTTTCCGTATTTTTGCGGAAAGGAGGGGCGTTCTCGTAATTGCGCGAGAAGCTTCTAGAAGATGGTGACTAAGGGGGTTTAGGTGGCATATACAATGAATGTGATTAGTGAGTCATATGGATGATTCATCCATGTCATTAATGCATCATAAATGCTTAATGACTCATGGAGATGAATCATCACTAGATATTATCAAGCATGGTTGTTAAATTGATTTATTTTCTTTTCTTGATAAAAAGAAATGCTTGATATATATTATCATAACTCATTATTCTCACTTCATTATTATGTTCACCTTCTCTCTCCTCAAGCTCTCCCTCTTCAAACCCTAATCCTCCCCTCTCATGTGTTGAGTACAAGGATTAGTTAGACTTATTAAACCATAACCCTCACTCTATTTCACCTAGCTTCTTTGATTAGCACTTAAAGAAGTTTAGTTGCCTCAAGTTTAGAGGCTAAGCTTGGAGTAAAGCTCTAGGGTGGATCGTCTACTACTTCGAGAAGGCCGAGGAGGAGGTGGAGTTCGCAAAGACGAAGGACACGATTCGATAGGTATAATCCCTAAACATAGTAGTATAGAACTTCTATGTTTGTTGTTAGTTATCGTTTAGCTTCGATTCAAGCGGTTAGTCGATGTTTATACTTTAAACAAGTTCGTTTTTAAAATTTCCGCCTCCCCACAAGTACTGGGGTGTTGTACATCGACTTACAGTGGTATCAGAGCCTCGCTAAACAATAAATAACTTACTTGCAAATTTGTATGAATTTCGAACGGAAAAAACGAAACCGGAAATGCCCGAAATCATAAGTTTCTGTCGTTTTTTAAATGAAGTCCAAAATTTTTTCAGGGATGTTCAGAAAGCTTGAAAAGACAGTAGAAGAACACCCAAGAAAATTGGGCCCCTGAATCGCCTAAAGCGCCGCGGAACCGCGGCGGATCCCACCGATCCGCCGCGATTCCGCCGCCGAGTTGGCGATTCAGGAACCCAATTTTTCTGTGTTGGTTCTCTGGGATATTTGGTATTTTCTGGAATTTTTAATTTTTGCTCAGGTTTCAGATTTACAGAGAAGTATTGGAGCAAAATTAAAAGTGTTTAATCGATCGAAATTATACAGTATTTGCTTGTTGGACTATATCTGTGTTTGTATAATGTGTTCGTAAACCTCCCCTTACTGCTAGTATGTCGGTTGGCAGGGGTTGCACATTTTTGTAATGGATTTTATCTGTTTGTGTATATGAACTGTGTTGGACTGTTGTGATGTATAGCTGGGGTTATGTGATGGGTTATTATTTAATTCATTTGATGTAAATGTAATTTGTTGTAATATTATTTTGCGGGGCACATCCAGGTTGCGGTTGTAGTCACCGTTGTATTATTTCATTTTACTGTTTTTGCTCCTAGGACAGACCCAAGGTGGGGTGCACAAACTGCCGGGTGGGTAGTTTGCCATACCCGTTGGGGTCTTGGGTGGGGTAATGGCTATTCATCACAACTGTGTAATCCGTCTTTTGTTGCAGGCTCAAAACAAACACGGATTGCTTGCAAATCCAATAAAGTTCATCTGTGATCTGGAATGCCTATTATTGCGTCTGACGAATGTACAATATCTATATATGATAGCTATTTAGACGTCACTTATGTTTTACACCCGCGCTAGCCCAGCCCCCGCTCTGTCGTTAGTTAAGTAACCTAACGGGTGATGACGGGACCCCGTGGCGAATACGGATGTAACGTTTTAAAAATAATTAAATAAATAATTAAATGAATAAAATTGTTTAAGTGAATTTTATGAATTTCGGTAAAGTAAAATGTATTTTTCGTAAAATTAAACCGTGATTGTTTTTCATTATAATTTCAAAAATACATATTTTAATTATGTAATTACTAGTAAATGGTGTTTATTTAGCCACTTATAAATTTTTATTTTAATTAAATATTTTTCATAAATTAAATATTTTAAATATTAACATAAGCTTTATTTTTTTACACTAAATTAGTGTAAATTACAAATTTGAATGGTTTTAATTTGTAAAAATGAGCCATGGTATATTAGAATCAAGTGTGTAATATGCAAAATATTTTCCAAAATCTCTCCATGGTTCTAGAAATTTCTAGGAAAAGGGTTAAATTGAAAAAGTTAGATAATAAAGGGTTTAAGTGAAAAAATGCATTATTTATGAACTTTCTACACAATACCACACATTTTTTCTCTCTCTCCACCCTCCTCCCTCTCCATGGCCGGCCTCCCCTCCATGGGTAGCCCCAAAATTTTTCCCCCATCATTTTTGCATTAAAAATCATCAAAATTCATCAAAAATTCCAAAAATAAATCTCAAAAATCAACATTCAACCTCTACCATTTTCCTTTGACCTATTTAGCATGCATTTTGGAGGCTTATTTCATGTTTGGATTTCATATTTTGGAGGTATAAATTTCCTTCTTTTGATTTATTGTTATTAGATGTTCATTTAAGCATAATTAGATTTAATATATTAATTCTATTTGCTACTTTTAAAATTCAAGTTAGGGTTTGAAAAATCAAGTTGTGATTTTTATTGATTAAATAAGGTTATAATAGCTAGTTTAACATTTTTAGAGTGGAAAAATCTTGCATGTTTGTTGAATTGTAAATTTTTTCATTTAAAATTGTTTAAATGAAGCTATTTAGCTAACTAGTTTTTGTAAAATATATATGTGGGTGATATAAAATTCCAATTAAGGTGGCTATTATTAGATTGTAGTTTTAGGGAGAACTTTAGCATGTTAATGGAAAGAAAAACTTAGTTTGATTGCTAGTTTCTATTGATAATTGATAAATTGTGATAAAAATTGCTATTTTGTAAACTAGATTTTAGAAATTTCTAAATAAATGTGATTAAAAATATAATTTATGGTTTCATTAAATCATTATCATTATGAATTATGGTTTAATACATTAATTCATGAAAAATCACGTTTTGTGGTGGAATTGTGGTATTTTGCTTGAAAAATGTTAAAAATCGTTAAAAGTTGCAAACTAGAAATTTCAAATAAATGCAAAATTGTGTAATAAAAATAAAGTAAGGGGTTGTATAGTCTAGTTATGCTATTTAATGAGTTTTATAACCATTGGTTTCATTTAAATGTCAAGTTTTGATGAAAAACGGTAAATTGGCATTTTCGGGTTTTACGAAATCGGGCGATTTGATGGATTTTAGGGTTTCGATGGATTTAATCATGTTTTATAATATAAGTAATGTGTTTTAAAACTACGAGTTATTTGTTAATGTTTATCTCGATCCATCGGAGTTTGTACGCCGATATCGAGCGATATTTGGTGCTTTTGCGTGGACGGGACATAGGTTTTAACCTATGCTTGTTCCTTGTATCGTTTGACTTTCGTATGTGATTCAGTTTACGATGATATTTATATGTTTGCGTCTAGGTACCTCTCACGTGGACTGCGGACGATGAAGAGGAGGATGGCGATACTGTCTTCGGCAGACATGGACCAGGTGAGTAGATGCATATCTGCGGGGGGAAGTCGGGTGGATGGCGTTTAGCACCCCCGCAACGTAGAATAGGAATAGTACTTATTGACATTAGGAAACAAGATGTGACCCTAGTAGGACCCTAGTATTGACCCTAGGCTGGACTAGACTGATTTAGGAAAACCATATCAGAGGATGAGTACCTTGGAAGAGATTCGTAGGTTTCAGATAGAAACACACCCACGCACACACTGAAACTCGACATGGGGTATACGTGTATGTGTATATATATAGAACTAGGTATAGGTATATACATATATATACGACACGTATATGTGATTCATTGATGTGATATGATATCCGAGGTATGATGAAATAGTGTAACTGGGCTTGATGCCGTGATTCTTGGCTATACAGTCATATTAAGTGTTAGCGGATCATTAGAGAATGAGATAATGAACATGTATATTTAAATTATAAGGGGTAGTGATGATATTGAGGTACATGGGACTCTAAAATAGTACCCGGACTATAACTTGTGATTGATCACGATATGGGATATGTATGACTTGATTACGATATGATACATATGACATGATATTTCTGAGGATAAACTAATGATGCATATTATGAGGGCAATGATATATGATTGATGTAGGCGATTACCATTTAGTACCTTGATCATGAGATGTGTTGGTGATGACATTATACGAATAATGAGACACCTAGGAGATACTTGACCCGTACTCCGATATTGGGATGCCGTACGATGGATTTTACCGTACGAGGTTTAAATATGATGATTGATCCGCACTCTTGATTCGAGGAAGCCGTACTACGTACGTGACGCTATTGAGGCCGGATCGCCGACTATTCGAGATATTGATTCAGACCTTAGGTAGACTCTTGTTTCTTATTGACTAGTTTCTTAGGTTAAGTTCTTTAGGAGGTTAGATGGACACTAGTTTAGGTTCGATTCATATAGTGGTAGTGATAATTGTATATCAAATGAGTGGATAATGCACATCTGTCTTTGCATTCATACTGTAATCATCATGGTGCATGTTCTTTCATATGTTGCTATAATCAGTATAAACTTTACCTGTTAGGACACCAGCACCATTACCGATGATGCGCATATTCCACGCACACTTATTTGCCGGCTCACACACATCATCATCGGTAATTGCTATGTCACGTACACTTTAGATCATATTGTCTTTTATGGATAGAATCAGTTAACAACTAGACCGATATAATATTGTGATTATTCTCTGATGTTAGTATAGACATGATATTTATTACTTAGACATTCATGCATTCATATTTTCATGTTATCATGCAGTATTATGGGCATATGCCGACACTTATCATATAGTTACTTATGATTTTAAGATTTGGATTTCTATGAGATTTCTGGATTTTGGGGAAAACCGCAAGAATATATAAACAAACTTCTCTCTCTCTCCTCTTCTCTTTTTTTTAAAAATAAGATGCGGTTTTCTCGTGATGTATGTGTCGTCCACCATGAGATTTCATGTTTTCTGATGGATTTCGAGACCCGATTCGAGGAGTGGATGAACCGTCTCGGGTACATGGTGGGCCCGGTATGGTACCCCGGGGCAAGAAGATCGAGTTGTAGACGATGAGCCTGGCAGGGGAAGGCTACCTACCGGTGATGTCTGGCGCGGTGGATATCCGGAGGATACCGACCGTTGTCGTGAGATTTGATGATATGGGCCGATCCGGACTGACGGAGCCCGAGATATTGAGACTTGAGATTATATGTGTTGTGTCGATACTTGACACGGATTTCCATGGATTTCATTGTTGAGATTTCAGATTATTATACACATTTTACTATGATAACAGCTAAAGATTTCTTATACAGATATTTCTGGATTTCAGGATTGGTTATTTTATATTCATGATGCATGCATATCCATTCATATGACATAGTATTATATGAGGCACTGACACGAGCACGGAGTATCTGCATTTACACGTACTTTTACCCTGCTATTACTAGATGATTGGGATTTAATAGTGTAATAATATGACCTAGGATAGCGTCGTGCATTCGATTTCTTTTCGTAGATGTCTTCTACTCACGAGTTGGCAACTCACCCCCGTTGTGCCAAATTTTATTACAGGTTCGATGTACAGGTTTCCCTGGCAGCTTGTTGGCACATCTTTTCTTCAGGGTGATTTGCACGGTAGGTTGGTTCACTTGTGTCTGAACCACCATTGTATTTTTTTATTCTTTCA
Source organism: Agapanthus africanus (assembly GCA_030015575.1). Classification (NCBI taxonomy): domain Eukaryota; kingdom Viridiplantae; phylum Streptophyta; class Magnoliopsida; order Asparagales; family Amaryllidaceae; genus Agapanthus; species Agapanthus africanus. The sequence goes on along the minus strand of CM057345.1, from coordinate 384,492,312 downwards.
TTTGTATCTAGTAAGCTCCATCAACCATACTTGTATTACTTGATAAGTTTATTGGACCAGTCTTTTATTTCGACCTTAGAGTCGCGCATGTTTTATTCTGATATGGTGGTTTTGTTTTCTTTGAGTTTTGAGCCTCGCCCTTTGGCGTTGTATATTATTGTGCTTGTTGTGGTTGTTTCCGCCTGTTGGCGTTGATGCTAGCACCCGTTTGGGGATGCTTTTTATTGTTTATTTATTTTATACTTATTGTACCCGTCTGGGGGCCAGTTTTTACAGAGGAGACTCTGCCGAAATTTTTGGGAAAAATTGCTGATATTTTTAAACTTGTTTTACTTCATGTTCTTTTACTTCTTCTTCTTCTTTATGGTTTAGATTTCTGGGCTTCGGCTTACTTAGGTTACGTTGCGCTTCTAGACGCTTCGTAATCTAAGTGCCGATCACGTTCCGTACTTTCGGGTCGTGACAAAGTTGGTATCAGAGCACTAGGTTTAACCTTGTATAAGTCTAGGTGACCCTTGGTTGATGGAGTAGGCGATTTAGGTAGAGTAACGTACCGTGGGTATGGTCCGCGGCATACTTACGATACGCTACTCTGCTTAAGGAGCCCTAGGATGTACATTGTTTGCACCGTATTTCATTCGTTCCCTTGATCTATCTTCGTCGATATTGGATGGTAGTTTCTGTTAACCACGGGCACACTGGCAGAAGGAGCTGCGGCTCGAATGCGATAACCATTAGAGTATTGGTTATTCTTGAGGATTGAAGCATTGCGTAGCGTGCGGATAAAGGGTATTCACATCCCGTCCGGATGAAGTTAAAGGGTTCGAACGATTATCAGAAAACCATTTTCCCATGTTTAAAGTATTCGGAAGAACATGCAGGTATTTCGATGGACCCTCTAGAAGAATGAAACCCTAACTCGACATAATGACCACGAGAACGCCCTTGAACCTTAGGGTTTACGGCAGTTCCGCGGTGCCATTAGCGAGGCTTGGGTTTGCCCTTCTACGGCTGGATCATCGATGCTGGGGTATGTACCGGATATTTTAAACTGTACTTGAGTGTTGAGCTCTCGGGGAATTATGGGATTTTGATGGATCGATCGAAAGGTTTAATGTAGTCCGGATATCAAGTGAAGGGATCGACTACGTGGGAAACTCTAGATATGAGTATTGCCGTTGGTAGCGCAGTCAGCACAGCTACGAAGAGACGAGTTCGAAGCAATCGACATCAGAGGAAAGAGGCGCACATTGACGATAGTGTTTACGATGTGACTTGGTGATTTGAATTTCATATTTCTGTTATTGGATTTTGGTATTTTGAGGATTTTGTTCTACGATTGGTATTTCTTATGTATACCTTCATTGCATTCTATCCGTGTTTCACATATCAGCTGTATTGATGTTGCTTGGTATACACCCAGTACACTTGATTTGGTTTTATATATTTTGAGATTTTTTTTATTTGATTTCGTGCATATGGGTTACACATGATTTTGATATATGCTTCGACCTAGTTTTCATCCATTTTCGTATTGTGATTTCGGTTCTGATATTCGATGTATGTTTTCGTGCACCATGTGCACTTGATTAGGATTCTTGCGCATACTTGGCGCACTTGATGCGATTTTGTGCACACCAGATGCTCTAAATCGGGGTTTTGTGCAGATTAGATGCACCTGATAGTGAGTCGTGCACGCCCGTTGCACTTGACAGATGTTTTGGTGCACACCTGTTGCACTTATTTTGTTTTTGTATGTATTCATGGTATCTGTATTTGGTTTCGATTTCAGTGCGCACCGGACGCACATGATATTTTATTGATGTGATTGGGATTGATTTCAGTTTGAGCAGTATGTTTCATAGTCATTATTATTTGATTTAGTAACCAGGCGGGACGTGTATGTTAAATAAAAGATATATATATATATATATAGTTATTTTTTTTTAAAAAATAAACGTCCGCTACTTATGCCGTGACACGTGCATTGCACGGCGATTTTCAAGAGGGGTTTTCATATGCTTCTTTATTATGATATTTAGGTGATTTCACTATGATGCACACTATATATAAGTTGTAGATTGATGTATATTATGTTGGTTTTCATATTGGGTTTTGATATTTTATTCTCGCCATAACTCCGATGATTGCGTTATGCTTGACGGAGTTGATTTTTGTTATGTATTGATGATTTCGGAGCCCCGACGATTTGAGTGTTTTGCTAAATATTTTAGTATTTGGAGGGGGAGTTTTAATTTAAATTCGGGGACCGAATTTCTTAAAGGGGGGAAGATTGTAACGTTTTAAAAATAATTAAATAAATAATTAAATGAATAAAATTGTTTAAGTGAATTTTATGAATTTCGGTAAAGTAAAATGTATTTTTCGTAAAATTAAACCGTGATTGTTTTTCATTATAATTTAAAAAATATATATTTTAATTATGTAATTACTAGTAAATGGTGTTTATTTAGCCACTTATAAATTTTTATTTTAATTAAATATTTTTCCTAAATTAATTATTTTAAATATTAACATAAGCTTTATTTTTTTACACTAAATTAGTGTAAATTACAAATTTGAATGGTTTTAATTTGTAAAAATGAGCTATGGTATATTAGAATCAAGTGTATAATATGCAAAATCTTTTCCAAAATCTCTCCATGGTTCTAGAAATTTCTAGGAAAAGGGTTAAATTGAAAAATTTAGATAATAAAGGGTTTAAGTGAAAAAATGCATTATTTATGAACTTTCTACACAATACCACACATTTTTTCTCTCTCTCCACCCTCCTCCCTCTCCATGGCCGGCCTCCCCTCCATGGGTAGCCCCAAAATTTCCCCCCCATCATTTTTACATTAAAAATCATCAAAATTCATCAAAAATTCCAAAAATAAATCTCAAAAATCAACATTCAACCTCTACCATTTTCCTTTGACCTATTTAGCATGCATTTTAGAGGCTTATTTCATGTTTGGGTTTCATATTTTGGAGGTATAAATTTCCTTCTTTTGATTTATTGTTATTAGATGTTCATTTAAGCATAATTAGATTTAATATATTAATTCTATTTGCTACTTTTAAAATTCAAGTTAGGGTTTGAAAAATCAAGTTGTGATTTTTATTGATTAAATAAGGTTATAATAGCTAGTTTAACATTTTTAGAGTGGAAAAATCTTGCATGTTTGTTGAATTGTAAATTTTTTCATTTAAAATTGTTTAAATGAAGCTATTTAGCTAACTAGTTTTTGTAAAATATATATGTGGGTGATATAAAATTCCAATTAAGGTGGCTATTATTAGATTTTAGTTTTAGTGAGAACTTTAGCATGTTAATGGAAAGAAAAACTTAGTTTGATTGCTAGTTTCTATTGATAATTGATAAATTGTGATAAAAATTGCTATTTTGTAAACTAGATTTTAGAAATTTCTAAATAAATGTGATTAAAAATATAATTTATGGTTTCATTAAATCATTATCATTATGAATTATGGTTTAATACATTAATTCATGAAAAATCACGTTTTGTGGTGGAATTGTGGTATTTTGCTTGAAAAATGTTAAAAATCGTTAAAAGTTGCAAACTAGAAATTTCAAATAAATGCAAAATTGTGTAATAAAAATAAAGTAAGGGGTTGTATAGTCTAGTTATGCTATTTAATGAGTTTTATAACCATTGGTTTCATTTAAATGTCAAGTTTTGATGAAAAACGGTAAATTGGCATTTTCGGGTTTTACGAAATCGGGCGATTTGATGGATTTTAGGGTTTCGATGGATTTAATCATGTTTTATAATATAAGTAATGTGTTTTAAAACTACGAGTTATTTGTTAATGTTTATCTCGATCCATCGGAGTTTGTACGCCGATATCGAGCGATATTTGGTGCTTTTGCGTGGACGGGACATAGGTTTTAACCTATGCTTGTTCCTTGTATCGTTTGACTTTCGTATGTGATTCAGTTTACGATGCTATTTATATGTTTGCGTCTAGGTACCCCTCACATGGACTGCGGGCGATGAAGAGGAGGATGGCGACACTGTCTTCGGCAGACATGGACCAGGTGAGTAGATGCATATCTGCGGGGGGAAGTCGGGTGGATGGCGTTTAGCACCCCCGCAACGTAGAATAGGAATAGTACTTATTGACATTAGGAAACAAGATGTGACCCTAGTAGGACCCTAGTATTGACCCTAGGCTGGACTAGACTGATTTAGGAAAACCATATCAGAGGATGAGTACCTTGGAAGAGATTCGTAGGTTTCAGATAGAAACACACCCACGCACACACTGAAACTCGACATGGGGTATACGTGTATGTGTATATATATAGAACTAGGTATAGGTATATACATATATATACAACACGTATATGTGATTCATTGATGTGATATGATATCCGAGGTATGATGAAATAGTGTAACTGGGCTTGATGCCGTGATTCTTGGCTATACAGTCGTATTAAGTATTAGCGGATCATTAGAGAATGAGATAATGAACATGTATATTTAAATTATAAGGGGTAGTGATGATATTGAGGTACATGGGACTCTAAAATAGTACCCGGACTATAACTTGTGATTGATCACGATATGGGATATGTATGACTTGATTACGATATGATACATATGACATGATATTTCTGAGGATAAACTAATGATGCATATTATGAGGGCAATGATATATGATTGATATAGGCGATTACCGTTTAGTACCTTGATCATGAGATGTGTTGGTGATGACATTATATGAATGATGAGACACCTAGGAGATACTTGACCCGTACTCCGATATTGGGATGCCGTACGATGGATTTTACCGTACGAGGCATAAATATGATGATTGATCCGCACTCTTGATTCGAGGAAGCCGTACTACGTACGTGACGCTATTGAGGCCGGATCGCCGACTATTCGAGATATTGATTCAGACCTTAGGTAGACTCTTGTTTCTTATTGACTAGTTTCTTAGGTTAAGTTTTTTAGGAGGTTAGATGGACACTAGTTTAGGTTCGATTCATATAGTGGTAGTGATAATTGTATATCAAATGAGTGGATAATGCACATCTGTCTTTGCATTCATACTGTAATCATCATGGTGCATGTTATTTCATATGTTGCTATAATCAGTATAAACTTTACCTGTTAGGACACCAGCACCATTACCGATGATGCGCATATTCCACGCACACTTATTTGCCGGCTCACACACATCATCATCGGTAATTGATATGTCACGTACACTTTAGATCATATTGTCTTTTATGGATAGAATCAGTTAACAACTAGACCGATATAATATTGTGATTATTCTCTGATGTTAGTATAGACATGATATTTATTATTTAGACATTCATGCATTCATATTTTCATGTTATCATGCAGTATTATGGGCATATGCCGACACTTATCATATAGTTACTTATGATTTTAAGATTTGGATTTCTATGAGATTTCTGGATTTTGGGGAAAACCGCAAGAATATATAAACAAACTTCTCTCTCTCTCCTCTTCTCTTTTTTTTTAAAAATAAGATGCGGTTTTCTCGTGATGTATGTGTCGTCCACCATGAGATTTCATGTTTTCTGATGGATTTCGAGACCCGATTCGAGGAGTGGATGAACCGTCTCGGGTACATGGTGGGCCCGGTATGGTACCCCGGGGCAAGAAGATCGAGTTGTAGACGATGAGCCTGGCAGGGGAAGGCTACCTACCGGTGATGGCGCGGTGGATATCCGGAGGATACCGACCGTTGTCGTGAGATTTGATGATATGGGCCGATCCGGACTGACGGAGCCCGAGATATTGAGACTTGAGATTACATGTGTTGTGTCGATACTTGACACGGATTTCCATGGATTTCATTGTTGAGATTTCAGATTCTTATACACATTTTACTATGATAACAGCTAAAAATTTCTTATACAGATATTTCTGGATTTCAGGATTGGTTATTTTATATTCATGATGCATGCATATCCATTCATATGACATAGTATTATATGAGGCACTGACACGAGCACGGAGTATCTGCATTTACACGTAGTTTTACCCTGCTATTACTAGATGATTGGGATTTAATAGTGTAATATTATGACCTAGGATAGCGTCGTGCATTCGATTTCTTTTCATAGATGTCTTCTACTCACGAGTTGGCAACTCACCCCCGTTGTGCCAAATTTTATTACAGGTTCGATGTACAGGTTTCTCTGGCAGCTTGTTGGCACATCTTTTCTTCAGGGTGATTTGCACGGTAGGTTGGTTCACTTGTGTCTGAACCACCATTGTATTTTTTTATTCTTTCATTTGTATCTAGTAAGCTCCATCAACCATACTTGTATTACTTGATAAGTTTATTGGACCAGTCTTTTATTTCGACTTTAGAGTCGCGCATGTTTTATTCTGATATGGTGGTTTTGTTTTCTTTGAGTTTTGAGCCTCGCCCTTTGGCGTTGTATATTATTGTGCTTGTTGTGGTTGTTTCCGCCTGTTGGCGTTGATGCTAGCACCCGTTTGGGGATGCTTTTTATTGTTTATTTATATTATACTTGTTGTACCCGTCTGGGGGCCAGTTTTTACAGAGGAGACTCTGCCGAAATTTTTGGGAAAAATTGCTGATATTTTTAAACTTGTTTTTCTTCATGTTCTTTTACTTCTTCTTCTTCTTTATGGTTTAGATTTCTGGGCTTCGGCTTACTTAGGTTATGTTGCGCCTCTAGACGCTTCGTAATCTAAGTGCCGATCACGTTCCGTACTTTCGGGTCGTGACAACGGATGGCATAAGAGGACGTTGTATTTTCATTGTTTTCTGCAATGATAGGTTAATGATGGGACGCATTGTTTATAATGCAAAGAAAATAAACCAAAAAGATGAATCGTTGGAACAATTTAAAAGAAGCCACTCGATTATTTTAAAACAGATGATATTTTTAAATTGCGGAGCTTTAACCACTCCTTTTAAAAGCTATCAGGTTCCTTCGGTCATATCAAGTTCACTACGTTCACGGTTTCGCCAAAACCATTCGTAGCCCTCCGTCATTTCATTTGAGTATTCAGTAGTATTCAAGCTATGTGTTTTGACCTAACGCCAAGGCATAGTGTTTGGTAGCTGCTAGGTATTTATTTGTTGCATAGATAGATGAGTTAGTTTGGGACAGTCGTATTATCATTTTGGCCGAACGTCAAGGATATATACGGATGGGTTCAAATTGACAAGATAATGATGGGTAGAACTTGACATGTGACTTATGACATTTTGACCTAACGCCAAGGTCATAAGAGCATGGGGCAGAAAAATATATATCGGGAATTTCTAAAGAAACTGAAATTTGCAAAGAGTTGCATACCATTTGGAGTTTGATGAATGTTGGTAGGATTCCTTCAACATTATCATACAATGATATTTGGATCCCGATCCTACTGTGAGTATATGCTACTTATCAGGAGATTCGTCACTTAACGATCAATGCTATAAACCAAGTAGGTGTCAAGAAAGGTGTCAGCGGGGTTACGCCCCCAGAGAAAAGAGGTTATTTAATTAAGGAACTTCGCAAAAGTGTTGGAAAATCTCCCTCGAAGTATCGACACTAGCCTGGCTGAACGGTTAAGCAAGTATTGTACGGTGAGAATAGTCCTGGCTAATTCTTCTTTTATGGTTTGAGGAAGGATTCGAGAAACAGTGGGAGCCATCCAGTTTAGATAAACTAAAAACCACTCTAAACTTGCATGGGCATCATGCTAAAGAGTTTTCTTCTCTCTCTCCTATTTGCAGCGACCCTGAAAATGACTGGACTTAAGTTACTTTTAGAGAAAAATATACTGACAGGGCCAAACTATAAAGATTGGCTGCGGAATGTCAAAATGGCTTTGACCTATGACAAATTAGGGTACGTCCTCACCGCTACGGCACCTGCTGTCCCTGGTCCCAAATCCAGTAATGCGGATAAGGAAATCCGCAAAACCTGGGATTTAGATTGCGCGAAAGCCAAGTGCATCGTGCTTGCCTCGATGAACAATGAACATCAGAGGAGGCACGAGGATATGGACCTAGATGGAATATTTCTCCATACAAAGGAACTTTATGGAGAGCAATCTCGTATAGCAAGATACGAGACCTCTAAGAACTTGTTTGGAGCGAGGTTGGCTGTCGGGTCATCGGTAGGAGAACATGTCCTAAAGATGATCGGCTATATTGAAGAGCTCGCAGACCTTGGGACGACTTTGGATAATGAGCTCTATACAGACCTTATTCTCCAGTCCCTTCCTCACACCTACGCCCGGTTTATCCTGAACTTCAACATTCAAAGAAAAGAAGTTGAACTTCCGGAACTCCTGAACATGTTAAGGAGTGCAGAGGGCACCTTGCAGAAGACAAGGGAAACACCCGCTATGTTTGTTGGCGGTGCATCTTCTTCCGGGTCCAAGGCAAGGGCCAAAGGAAGGAAGAAGAAGGCCGCCACCAAACCTAGAGGAGGTGTTAGTAAGGTGGGAGGGAAGGGAAAGAAAAAGTTTACGGTACCGGTAGTTGGCCAGGATGAGTGCTTCCATTGTCACAGGAAAGGGCACTGGAAGAAGGATTGCAAGGCGTGGAACGCCAAGAACCAGGAACCGAAGCAAGCTGTGGCTTCGACTTCAGGTGTGTTTGTAATTGAGAATTGTCTGTCGATCAACTCTACTTCCTGGGTATTGGATACCGGATCAGGATCTTGTAAGCCCGCGGGGGCGCCCCGGCCGTCGATCCGACGCCGGAAACGCGGAAAACAAAAACTTTGCGAACTTTGCAAAACGGCACCACCGCGGACTTTTTACCCGGATCGGGCCATTAACCTAGCTAGCTAGCAAAAAGAAAAGAGTAGAGATGCTATACCAAACGATCCGTGTCCTTCGGTCTTCATCTCCGCTCCGATCTCCCGCGGAATCTCCGTCACCTCCTCGCTCGTCGGAAAGGGCACCACGTAGCCGGAGTCTTTTACGGGCTCCCGCCTCTTGACCGAGGCAACTCGGGCGCGAAGTTGGCTAGCCGACGCGTCCAAGACTTGCTATAGAATAGTGTAGTAAACTTGTCTCTTGGGGTTATGAGGTTGCCATGGTTGAAGGAATTTTAGCACAAGAATTTTCATGGATTGATGCTAAGAAAAATAAGCATCCCCTGGAGAAAGGAGCTCGGCCAATGTAATATATGTCCACTGGAAATTGGATGTGTGAAGTGTATGAATTAAAATTATTCAACCCAATGAAATTCCCACTTCAAACAAAACCACCAGCACCCACTCACAAAATGGGGGGACCCATGGAAAAATACATGAAGGAAAAATCTCCACCAAATTAAACCTCACTCCAAATTAAAACACCAGCACACCCACAAACACAAACATCTCTCTCCCTCACTCTAGTGGCCGGCCCCACCCCAATAAAAAACAGTGGCCGGCCCAAGAAGGAATTGGTGGGAAAATGGATGAGTGAATTTTCAAAGGAGAAAAGGAAAATCCAAAAAGAATAATGGTCACAACAATTTCCTTTCACAAACCATCAAATGAAAAGCCATCAAATGGACAAGAAAAGCAAAGATGAGACCAATATGGAATCTCATGATGAAGCAACAATCATGATGCCACAAATAAGCAAGAAAGCCCCTCCACTAAGTGTTAATTGCAAACTTGCAATTAACACCCTCCAACGAAAAGTCCGGCCGTGAAGGAATAAAAGAAAAACGGCCGGAACGGAATGCAAACTGGCAACCCCAGAAAACCGATCCCGTAATAAATTACAGGAAAACCCCGCTACAGCAAATACATGCCCGCATTTGTATTCCCACTGAACACAAATGCAAAGAGACAAAACTACACTATCTTATACTAGAATTCGGCTTAAGCCAAAGCCGGCTAGTAAAAACCGTCCGATCACGATCCGTGCAATACCGCACGTATCTGATCGAACCCTGCCATATCTCCATACGGCCTCTACAGCGTTTCGCCCGAAACTTGAGTAACTGAATGTGTGGTGGACTCTAAAGACTCGTCAATACTATGGCTGTGGATTTAACCACTAGCACGTCAGAGGTATAAGCCAATACGTGACGGGCCACCAGCTATTGACAAAAAGGGACGTCGATGAGGAAGCTCACCCCGACACCCTACTGAGCCTGTCAGTGACAATATCCGTACAGTCCGGTCCGTTCGTCTATGAGTATCGCATGGCGGGCCTAGGGGGTTGGTAAAAGTCAGACCCCCAAAAGCGGTACAAGTCGTGTCAGAGTGTAGCCCAGAACACCCTGAGATACTACTGGAATACCTACCAGCAAATCTCCTGCCTTGGCCAAGGACTTTTCATGTTCTGGCTCTCCTAGACACAGCACGACCTCACCCCCAAAACCGGGAGAGACGAACCCCTGAAGATCCGCTCACTGCCTCCATGTGGCTCGGGACTGTACCCAACTAAAACCTGTTTGCACGACTCCTTTGAGCCGTGGTAGGGTAGTAATCAAAGTACAGTGGGAACTCACACGAGACAAATGACGATCTCAGGTCGATGAACTAACCTGTACACATGTCACCAGGGAACTGCCATCTGACGTCTGGTATAATCCCAACTAGCAGGTTCCCGGCGAGTCCTGTCCGGTGTACTCATAACCCAATGAGCACCTGTATACATCTTAGGTGAACCAACTGACACCAGTGGCTTGTGAGACCGGCCACCGCCCCTCGTCGGGGTCTCGACTGTATACACTAGTCTACTAATGGAGTATCGATGCCCTGTCTCGAAACTCCTACGACTAGGGACCTTTTAAGGATATGCTTGTAGACCCCCAGCTCCCACTTATATGATCGCCCTCATACTGCTGGTGGTCAAGCAAGAATCCTAGGGGCTCTATCAACGTGTAATAGCGACGTGTCATGTCACCTAAAGCAGTACACGATGATAAAGGTAAACCAGATAGCATACTATCATCTCGAGTAAGACTGTCCTACCGGGATAGGTCCTCCCCTCAATCATTGCAATCACGTGCCTGTGATCCAATAATTGACTCTGAGGGCACTATCTCCAACAATCTCCCACTTGCACTCGAGGCTAATTATTGCGATGTCGCATACTCACAGCCCGTGTGATACCGAACACCCAACTCCTCTACTAGTCAGTCTCACAAAGCCCGTTTGCGAAACTATTGCGTTCGAGGAATAGCCTCAGTGAGTGGATCCGCTTTGATGTTTCTTTCTATGTCTCTCTATATCTCATGTTCGTAGAGAAAACTATCTCCCGAAATGAGCAATACCTGTCTTAGAATGTCTGGATGTCTGATGGGACCTAGCTCATAAATGAACTCCAAATCCAAACTTCTTAGACTGTATCGTCAACTGAACTTAATCAGTATCCTGCGCCATGCCTTCCCTCAGTTTCCACCTGGACCACCTGTCCAAAATACTGCCCCTCGTCAAAGGGAAAACTATAACTCTGACAGCCACTCTGCCATCCAGATCACCTTGGAAGCCTGGAATGATAACTGTCTCCCGAAGAAGACTGCCGTTATCATATCCCTAGAACATCAACTTATGTTCTAAAACTGCTTCCTACTGTTTCTCCAGGATTGGATCAATATCAACTTATTGCACCTACTGCAAGAACAACATCTGGTGTGGTACTTGACATCTCATGATTGACTCAATTGCCTAAGCAAGTGATCTGTCAATCATGCGTATCCCTCTCCCCTTTAGTCTGTAAGACACCTTTAGAAAGGGTGACTCCATCACCTGCTGGTACACTACCATGCCAGGAGTCGTCCATTCTAAATACTCATAGAATGCTGTCAAGTTACCCAGATTGGGAAACCACCCAAATCTAGATCTAAAACCATAGATCTAGTAACCAGTATGTCTGATATGATATCCAAGTCCTATGAGGAGAAACTACTGTGTGACGACCAAAGTATAACCGATCGTAGTATAGGAATATTACTTCCTACTCTGTGTATGTCATCAAATACCAAGACATCACACCCTACTACCTTCTCAACAGATCCATCCCCTATTCTGATGACGTCAAACCTATGACTGTCACATCAGAAATAGATGATCTATCTCCGCTACATCTGCTTTAGTCTATGAATAGACATAAGCCTGATGTCCACCAATGCTTCCGCTGCTCCCACTGACTACGACAACCCTCTGGCAGAGTCATACAGACGTGCACTTTTAAAGCTAGTTTAGAACGACGCTATACTCATCCTCCTGCCGGGTCTCGCAGCCTGGAACAACAACAATGGCAAGTGTGGGTAAACAAGAACTTCCCTGTCACCGTCCTTGAGGCTACCGGAGTACCTCTCGGGTGCCGGAAGTTACCCACCGTATCTGCGGAGTGGCCAATGGAATGTCAAACCAGATTGAATCTTTAGGTTCCTTATCAAATCTTCAGTAATCGTTTGTGGTTCTGGAATCACTTCCAGTTCTACCATACTCCCACTACTTTTTCTGAAAAAAAATCCATTTTTGATAAAACTGTGGCGAGTTAAGAACAATATCACTATTGATCTTCCAGATGGTAGAAAGTCAACCCTCGTCATAGCCCGGGTCAACCCACAAACAGCCACTACTGAAACGTGCCTTGAGTTGTCCAGAGTCTGGTTTCAAGCATAAGCCGGACAACTCCCCGTATCTTAACAATGTCAAGATATGAACTGTTCTAAATCCAAGAACCAGAGGCACTGATTTAATTGAACCAGATTCAAATCATGCAGCTGTCTCCAGTGCATGTCAAGTAAATGGAAGAGAGGCCGATCAGCGTTACTCAACTTAGGAGTACTTCCAATTATGAGTAACCTGAAAGAGAAGCTAGTTCTCTTAATCATTACTATCAACTGAATACCATTCACAAGTATCTACATCTTCGATCTCCTTGAAGAATCCCGATACTTGCAACACTTGGTTCTCTACTTTACTCTTATACCTATAACTCCTCAAAACTTAGACCCTGTGTTTCTACGAAACACATGTCTAAGAACTAGAGAAGTTAAAAGTAAACAGAATATAGTACGAGGACCAACCCCTCTGTCCTAATGGACACTGGACAATATACAATACTCTGTATAAGTCCCCTGAGTCTAGTGACTCATTCACTGTGTGTCGTAGGTTGAAAACTGTACTTTTGGTTAAGAAGTACACCGTTGTTCAATGCTCCTTACCTAACTATCCACTGATATAGGTAAATGTCGTAGACATAATTTCAAAAAGTATATCTCACTCTATAAAAATAGACGTACAGATATATCAATTTGAAATTGGTGCACAACAACGGATATTCAAAACCAAATATTTGCCGACCGGCAAACAACCCAGGTGGCTTCCTCAAATATCATGAATCCCGATATAATGAGAAAGGTCACCTAATTCCCAATAACTTACTCCCACTCATCATCTGTAAAACCATACAGACGTGAGACTCAAACCTGGTAAATACATACCCTGGAGCAAGTGTCTAATTGGGAAATCAGTTTTCTTTTAACAGTACACAGTGAAACTGAAACATTGCAATGTTTCGATGGGGTATCCTGGTATTCCTAGTAATGTCTCTTCCATTATCCAGATTCACAACTATAACTGTATAATTCTTTGTCACCTCTCCAAATCCCTTTACATGTCTTTAGTCATTACCTTCTGTACACCCCTTTAGGCCAAATGGTTTTCTTCCTTCCCTACCGTTCGGCACCAGCCTATGGTTTGGAAGAAGACTATCCAATAAGCATAATGGGTGTACTGTCCTGATCCTAGGAACACTCGCAATGCGAGAGAAGGTGAGGATAAAAGACAACCGAATGAACTTAATTCATAGGTGATTTAGGATTGACAAAGAAGTACATGGTTTGGTCGTGAATAGCAGTCGCAATTTACTTTGCCCTCATACTAATCCCTTGCTTTGTCTGAACTTAATACCTTCTGTACACCGTTTAGGCTAATTGGCTTTCTTCATTCCCTACCGTTCGGCACCAGCCTAAGGTTTGGAAGAAGACTATCCAATTTGCGTAATAGGTGTACTATCTCCTAAACCAAGGAGTACTCGCAACCTGAGAGATGGTAAAAGGTAAAGACAACTGAATAGTCCTATTCGTTTTCTCCAGAACCGGAAACCATCCTCGAAGTCCTTCGAGTTCGTATATAACCATACGATGGTTTTGTCCAATGGAAGTGGACGTTCGTAGTAATACGGGGTGTCCCGGAGAAAAGAGTAAAAGTAGGAGTGGCAAAGAGGTCTGCAACTCTGACAATCCAAAAGCCAGTGTTAAGAAGGTTCGGTCAACTTGGTCACTGAGTCATAGTCTAGGGTCGGGTCAATGGTCGCTGCTAAAGAGAGAGAGAAAAGAAACACTCAGCGTGCACTCTAACCTAGATCAGAATGGTTACCAATTTATCTAATCTGGAAACCTCCCACTGTAACGTCAAATTCTTCTCCAAACCTGAAAGAAGAATTAGCCGGGATCACCCGAGGAGTAAACCAACTCCTCAGTGGGAATCGGGATCCAACTCTCATCGCATGATAACGTGACGGAATCCGCTCACGTTATCACACTCCAGAAGGTATGCGCATATCTGGCAAGTTTCAGTACTTTTGAAACTCCCGATGTGGATTTTTACCCCATGCTCTTATGACCTTGACTAAGGCCAACAAATCATAAGTCACATGTCAAGTTCTACCCGTCATTGTCCAGGTTGATTTGAACCCACCCGTACAAGCCCTTGACTAAGGCCAACAAGGCTATATGACTGTCCCAAACCAACGCATCTATCTATGCAGCATATGAATACCCAATAGCTACCAAACACTGTGCCTTGACTAAGGCCAACAAACACAGCTTGAATACTATTGACTACCCATATGAAACGACGGAGGGCTACGAATGGTTTCTGGCGAAAACCTTTAACGTAGTGAACTTGATATCGTTGAAGGAAACGGATAGCTTTTTAGAAAATATAGCGACGAAAACCTTTACTAAAGAGGTCACTCCCGGTGAAGGGATCTCGGCTCTTTCCCCGTAGAATGAGGTGCAGGATATTCCAACTGAATACCACGGTGCAAAGCAAAAGTAATCGGCTATAGTGAAGTTACTGCCCTGACGCAAACTTTTGTCCAAGGGGTCACTCCCGGTGAAGGGATCTCGGCCCTTGCCTCGTCGACTGAGGAGCAGGATATTCCAACTGAATACCACGGTGCAAAACAAAAGTGAACGCCCTTGCAATAACAGCTTTTTGAAAAAGTGTTCCAACAACATCAGATTAGGTTTGTTTTTAACTTGCATTGATCCGAATCAATGCAGTCCCATCAATTGATCACACCAAAAAGAACGAAAATATACTGATGTACGTATATGCCATCCGCATTCGCCACTGGGTCCCGTCATCACCCGTTAGGTTAGCTAACTAACGACAGAGCGGGGACTGGACTAGCGCGGATGAAAAACATATACAACATCTACTAATATATATATAATATATAATTTTCGCTCAAGGCGTGATAAAATGCAGCAACACAGAAATGTATAGCAATACAGATCAATACAGATATCTGGGATCCCCGGGTTTCACAGAGCCGCTGAAAACCCGACGTTCCCCTGGTCGTGTGGATAGCCTGTGCAATGAAAACCCTAGACCCCTACGGGCGCGGCAAGTCACCCGCCAAAACCTGAAGCGAGGCAGCCCCCTTCAGCGCCGTGAATGGACCACCCAGCACTTCACGGAATCCGGTAACTTGGGCACCCCTCCTGGGTCAACCTGTACCCCCTACGAGTGCGGCGAATAGCCCGCCAATTCTAGAGTGAAGCCCCCTCCGTCCCAATGCCATGAGATGCGGGCTTGTTGCCCTCCAGAACCCGGCTATCCGTGCACCCCTCCGCGGGGTAATCCTAGTACAGAAAGTAAAATATACATACAACGGGTACATCGACCGCAACCAGGTCGTGCCCCAAAATAATAATACAAACAGGCAGTGACGGCAGTCCACATGTCGGACGCTCGCCCCGCAATATCAAATGTACATATAAAAAAAAGAACTGTACTACCACTGCAACCAGGCTATCCTCCACGACCGATCCGCAACAACACAGTACAATCACAGAACATCAACGTGAAAATCACGTTCGCAAATCCGTCTAACCGGGCTATAGCAGTTAGACGGGATTTACCGATCAAGTGACATTCACGGTCGCAGATATAATGTAAAAACTGAGAACTAGCATGTTTAAAATATCCGATCGAGCAAATTTATCAAAGTGGGCCCCCAAAAAGAACTGTAGCACTTACAGAAAACCTGGGCCCAAATTGAATATCCCAAAACCCCTATTTCCAAGACAAAAGCCCACTGGAAAAATTTCACACAGCAAGGACTTCTTTCCACCGCGGAAGCGCGGCCAAACCAGGGGTTTGGCCGTCCTTCCGCGGTCGAACTGAAGCATCGCAAAACCAAATTTTTCCAGAGTCCTTAGAATTTCATTCTCATGTTTCTGCAATGTTCTGAAAAATTTTCTGAGACAAAATAAAAACGACAGAAACTAGAAGCATGGGAAAATACGGTTTTTGGGGATTTTCGTTCGATCGAGTACTAAACATACTAGAGCAAGCTAGGTAGGTTAACGGCGTGGCTCTGATACCAATGTAAGCCCGCGGGGGCGCCCCGGCCGTCGATCCGACGCCGGAAACGCGGAAAACAAAAGCTTTGCGAACTTTGCAAAACGGCACCACCGCGGACTTTTTACCCGGATCGGGCCATTAACCTAGCTAGCTAGCAAAAAGAAAAGAGTAGAGATGCTATACCAAACGATCCGTGTCCTTCGGTCTTCGTCTCCGCTCCGATCTCCCGCGGAATCTCCGTCACCTCCTCGCTCGTCGGAAAGGGCACCACGTAGCCGGAGTCTTTTACGGGCTCCCGCCTCTTGACCGAGGCAACTCGGGCGCGAAGTTGGCTAGCCGACGCGTCCAAGACTTGCTATAGAATAGTGTAGTAAACTTGTCTCTTGGGGTTATGAGGTTGCCATGGTTGAAGGAATTTTAGCACAAGAATTTTCATGGATTGATGCTAAGAAAAATAAGCATCCCCTGGAGAAAGGAGCTCGGCCAATGTAATATATGTCCACTGGAAATTGGATGTGTGAAGTGTATGAATTAAAATTATTCAACCCAATGAAATTCCCACTTCAAACAAAACCACCAGCACCCACTCACAAAATGGGGGGACCCATGGAAAAATACATGAAGGAAAAATCTCCACCAAATTAAACCTCACTCCAAATTAAAACACCAGCACACCCACAAACACAAACATCTCTCTCCCTCACTCTAGTGGCCGGCCCCACCCCAATAAAAAACAGTGGCCGGCCCAAGAAGGAATTGGTGGGAAAATGGATGAGTGAATTTTCAAAGGAGAAAAGGAAAATCCAAAAAGAATAATGGTCACAACAATTTCCTTTCACAAACCATCAAATGAAAAGCCATCAAATGGACAAGAAAAGCAAAGATGAGACCAATATGGAATCTCATGATGAAGCAACAATCATGATGCCACAAATAAGCAAGAAAGCCCCTCCACTAAGTGTTAATTGCAAACTTGCAATTAACACCCTCCAACGAAAAGTCCGGCCGTGAAGGAATAAAAGAAAAACGGCCGGAACGGAATGCAAACTGGCAACCCCAGAAAACCGATCCCGTAATAAATTACAGGAAAACCCCGCTACAGCAAATACATGCCCGCATTTGTATTCCCACTGAACACAAATGCAAAGAGACAAAACTACACTATCTTATACTAGAATTCGGCTTAAGCCAAAGCCGGCTAGTAAAAACCGTCCGATCACGATCCGTGCAATACCGCACGTATCTGATCTAACCCTGCCATATCTCCATACGGCCTCTACAGCGTTTCGCCCGAAACTTGAGTAACTGAATGTGTGGTGGACTCTAAAGACTCGTCAATACTATGGCTGTGGATTTAACCACTAGCACGTCAGAGGTATAAGCCAATACGTGACGGGCCACCAGCTATTGACAAAAAGGGACGTCGATGAGGAAGCTCACCCCGACACCCTACTGAGCCTGTCAGTGACAATATCCGTACAGTCCGGTCCGTTCGTCTATGAGTATCGCATGGCGGGCCTAGGGGGTTGGTAAAAGTCAGACCCCCAAAAGCGGTACAAGTCGTGTCGGAGTGTAGCCCAGAACACCCTGAGATACTACTGGAATACCTACCAGCAAATCTCCTGCCTTGGCCAAGGACTTTTCATGTTCTGGCTCTCCTAGACACAGCACGACCTCACCCCCAAAACCGGGAGAGACGAACCCCTGAAGATCCGCTCACTGCCTCCATGTGGCTCGGGACTGTACCCAACTAAAACCTGTTTGCACGACTCCTTTGAGCCGTGGTAGGGTAGTAATCAAAGTACAGTGGGAACTCATACGAGACAAATGACGATCTCAGGTCGATGAGCTAACCTGTACACATGTCACCAGGGAACTGCCATCTGACGTCTGGTATAATCCCAACTAGCAGGTTCCCGGCGAGTCCTGTCCGGTGTACTCATAACCCAATGAGCACCTGTATACATCTTAGGTGAACCAACTGACACCAGTGGCTTGTGAGACCGGCCACCGTCCCTCGTCGGGGTCTCGACTGTATACACTAGTCTACTAATGGAGTATCGATGCCCTGTCTCGAAACTCCTACGACTAGGGACCTTTTAAGGATATGCTTGTAGACCCCCAGCTCCCACTTATATGATCGCCCTCATACTGCTGGTGGTCAAGCAAGAATCCTAGGGGCTCTATCAACGTGTAATAGCGACGTGTCATGTCACCTAAAGCAGTACACGATGATAAAGGTAAACCAGATAGCATACTATCATCTCGAGTAAGACTGTCCTACCGGGATAGGTCCTCCCCTCAATCATTGCAATCACGTGCCTGTGATCCAATAATTGACTCTGAGGGCACTATCTCCAACAGATCTCATATTTGCAATTCATTGCAGGCACTGAGAAACCGTAGAGTGCTGAAGGAAGGTGATATGACCCTAAAGGTTGCTAACGGAGCTAGCGTAGGAGCTGCGTCCGTCGGGGATTATCACCTAGGATTGACGAGTGGACACATTTTGGTTTTACATAACTGTTTTTTTGTACCAAGCTTAACGTGTAATATCATATCAGTTTCCTTGTTATCAAATAAAGGTTATGATTTCACGTTTGTAAGAGATGTTGTTAACATCCACCTTAATCATGGTTTGATTGGGTCCGGTACACTAAATAACGGTATATATGTTTTAAACCAACTCCAAATTTTCAATGTCCAGAACACACTTAAAAGAAAGTCAACAGATTTAAATAAAGCTTTCTTATGGCATTGTAGACTGGGTCATATCAATGAGAGAAGGTTGACTAAGTTGCATAGAGAAGGATATTTGGACTCGTTCGAATATCAAACTTATGACACTTGTCAATCTTGTCTCAAAGGAAAGATGACAAAGACTCCATTTACTGGACAAGGAGTAAGTGCGAGCGAGCTCTTAGGACTCATACACAGTGATGTATGTGGTCCAATGTCTACGCATGCAAGAGGTGGTTTTTCCTATTTCATTACTTTCACGGATGATTACTCAAGATACGGATTCATTTATCTGATGAAACATAAATCCGAGGCTTTTGTGAAATTCCAAGAGTATAAGAATGAAGTAGAAAACCAAACTGGCAAAAGTATCAAGACACTTAGATCTGATCGAGGTGGTGAATACTTGAGTGCCGAGTTCCTAGGTTACCTAAAAGAGAAAGGAATTCTCTCTCAGCTTACTCCTCCATACACTCCACAGCACAACGGTGTATCGGAGAGACGGAATCGAACCCTATTGGATATGGTATGATCCATGATGAGTAATGCTGAGTTACCGCAATCTTTTTGGGGTTATGCGCTAGAATCAGCAGCATATCTTTTGAACATGGTTCCTACCAAGACTGTGCCTACCACTCCATATCAGATGTAGAGCGGGAAGAAACCCCATCTACAGTATATAAAGATTTGGGGATGTCCAGCTTTTGTTAAAAAGCAGCATGTGGACAAGCTCGAGGCACGATCAGTAAAGTGTAAGTTTGTGGGATATCCAAAGAACTCCAGGGGATATCTATTCTATTACGCAGAGGAACAAAAGGTATTTGTTTCTCGTAATGCCCATTTTCTAGAACATCAGTTTTTAGAAAAGGAATCAAGTGGGAGCGAAATAGAACTGGAAGAAATTCCAGAACCACAAACTAATACTGAAAGTTTGGTAGAACCGGTAGTTCAAGAAGAACAGGACATTCCCGCACCCCTCCGCAGGAGTAGTAGGCCGTCTCATCCGCCTGAGAGATACTACGGTTTTCTCATAGATGGGGATAGAGAGGATTGCATCATAGATGATGATGAACCTACTGACTTCCAGCAGGCCATCCAGAGCGGCGACTCGGTACGATGGCTAGATGCAATGCGGACTGAAATGGAGTCCATGTACACCAACAAAGTATGGACTTTGGACTTTGCTCCAGATGGGGTAAAACCCATAGGATGCAAATGGATCTTCAAGAAAAAGATTGGTGTAGATGGACAGGTGGAAACCTATAAGGCTAGACTTGTTGCAAAGGGTTTTCGTCAAAGACCTGGTTTGGACTATGACGAAACTTTTTCTCCAGTGGCTATGCTCAAATCCATTCGGGTCCTTCTTGCTATTGCTGCCTTCCATGATTATGAAATCTGGCAGATGGACGTAAAGACGGCTTTTCTGAATGGAAATTTAGAAGAGTTCGTCTATATGGATCAGCCAGAGGGTTTCAATCAGAGTGGGAGCAGCGGGAAAGTATGCAAGCTGCTTAAATCCATTTATGGACTAAAGCAGGCATCGCGGAGTTGGAACATCTGTTTTGATGAAACAGTCAAAGAATATGACTTTATCAAAAATCCAGATGAACCGTGCATATATAGTAAAGTTGTAGCCAGAAGTGTCGTATTCCTCGTCTTGTACGTGGATGACATTCTATTGATAGGAAATGACATTCCTATGCTACAATCTGTCAAAGGATTCTTGTCACACAGGTTCTCCATGAAAGACCTGGGTGATGCCTCTTACATTCTGGGGATCCGGATCTATCGTGATAGATCCAAGAGGATGTTGGGACTTTCGCAGTCTAGGTATATCGACACTGTACTGAAAAGATTCAGTATGGAAGATTCTAAGCGCGGTAATCTACCGGTTTGTCACGGAATCACCCTCTCCAAAGAGATGTCTCCCAAGACTGATTTGGAAAGGGAACGCATGTCTATTATACCCTACGCTTCTGCGGTAGGTTCTATAATGTATGCGATGTTGTGCACCAGACCAGATGTAGCTTACGCACTGAGCGTGGTAAGCCGGTATCAGTCAGACCCAGGGGAGAAGCACTGGATAGCAGTAAAGAACATTCTCAAGTACCTGAAAAGGACTAAGGAGATGTTCTTGGTTTACGGCGGAAAAGACCTCAGGTTGGAGGTCTTTGCTTATTCCGGCTTCCAGAGTGATAAGGACGATTCCAAGTCCATGTCGGGTTATGTCTTTACCCTCAATGGAGGAGCGGTGTGCTGGAAGAGCTCCAAGCAGGACACCGTTGCTGACTCGACGATGGAAGCGGAGTATATAGCTGCTTGTGATGCCGCAAAAGAAGCAGTCTGGATGAAGAAGTTCCTAACAGAACTTCAGGTGGTTCCTACCATAGTTGATCCAATACCTCTGTATTGCGACAACAACGGAGCTATAGCTTTA
Source organism: Agapanthus africanus (assembly GCA_030015575.1). Lineage (NCBI taxonomy): Eukaryota > Viridiplantae > Streptophyta > Magnoliopsida > Asparagales > Amaryllidaceae > Agapanthus > Agapanthus africanus. The sequence goes on along the minus strand of CM057345.1, from coordinate 384,470,530 downwards.
GCAAAGGAACCAAGGTCCCATCAGAAGTCCAGACACATCTTAAGGCGGTATCACCTGATCAGGGAGATCATTGATCGTCGGGAGATCGAGGTTCGGAGAGTTGTTTCTGAAGAGAATATTGCTGATCCATTCACGAAGGCCCTACCTCAGATTCAGTTCGAGAGGCTACTCGAGATCATCGGTCTTCGATATGCCAGTACATGGCCCTAGTGAAAGTGGGAGATTGTTAGTGTATATGCCCTAGGGGCCATTATTGTATCATACTAGTTTGTATATTACTTAATGGAAGCTTGGGATATTCACATGTATATAACAGTCTTGCTAAACATGGTAGTATGCTACTTGGTTTTTCTATCTTAATATGTGAGTATACGTATTGATAGAGCTCTTAGGATCTTGCTTGACTACCAGCGTTGTGATGGCAGTCACACTAGTGGGGGCTGGGTAGTCTACAAGCACATCCTTATTCAGGTCACTAGTCGTTGGATTATCGAGACAGGGCATCGATACTCCGGAGTAGACTAGTGTGTACGCTTCTCATCCCAGTTGGGGAGATGGTCTGTCCCACAGCCGTCAGTACGTCGTACTGGAGATAGTATGCAGGTGCTCGTTGGGTTACGGGTACACCGGACAGGACTCACAGGGAACTGTTGGATGGTTTTATACCAGTCGTCAGTGAACAGTTCCCAGGTGACATGAGTACAGCATAGTCCGCAGACTTGACACTGCTACTTCGCCTCAAGTGTGTCCCACTGTTCTTAGATTGCTACCCTACCACGGCTCAAAGGAGTCGTGCAAACAGGTAGCAGTTGGGTGCAGTCCCGAGCACTTGGAGGCAGTGGCGGTTAGACAGGATTCGTCTCACCCGGTATTGGGGGTTGATATCGCGCTGTGTCAGAGAGCAATTACGCAAAGTCCCTGGCAAGGGCAAGCGAGATTTGCTGGTAGGTTCCAGTAGTTTCTCAGGGTGTAATGGGCTTCGCTCCGACATGATTTATACCGCTATTAGGGGACTGACGCTTGCCGCCCCCTAGGCCCGATATGCGATAGTCTTAGACGAACGGACCGGACTGTACGGAGATTGTCACATCAGACTCAGTAGGAGTTCGGATGGGTTTCCTCATCGGCCTTCTTATCGACATCTACCTGGGGACCGTTACGTACAGCTAGTGCCGCTTGCGGTCTGTGGTTAAACCCACTGCCAGCGTAGTAGTCGAGTCTCTAGAGTCCCACACAGAGAGTTTCCCTACTCCAGGCGAAACGATATAGAGGTCGTATGGTTTTACGACAAGGGTTCGGACGCATACGTGTGTTTATGCACGTACGACTTTCGGACAGTTTTTACCAGTCGGCTTTGGTTTAAGCCAGTTACTGGTATCCGGTTATTGGATTTATACAGTCTAAAGTTTTTCCGTATTTTTGCGGAATGGAGGGGCGTTCTCGTAATTGCGCGAGAAGCTTCTAGAAGATGGTGACTAAGGGGGTTTAGGTGGCATATACAATGAATGTGATTAGTGAGTCATATGGATGATTCATCCATGTCATTAATGCATCATAAATCTTAATGACTCATGAAGATGATGTAGGGTTCCTAGGCACTCTCAAGAGGTCTCACAAGGCATCAACCATGCCAATTTAAAAAATTACGGTGCCGATAAACCCTAATACGGATCGTTGGCTAGAAGTTTAGGCGACAAAAGAAACTAGTTTACAACTAAACTAAAAGAACGGAAATACAACCTTTGTAGATCCGTTTCTCCACCTACATAGCTCCATGATGAAGTCCTTTCCGCTGTCCAAATCGAACCATGACTCTAGCATCGGCTTCATCGGAGAAAAAGCGGGCTAGGTCATCGACGACGATGCCGAAGATGATCTACGTCGAGGCATCACAAGATCAAGCTCCACCTTCACCAAGCCATGAAAACTTGTGAAGGAAACACCCTATACTACTTGGCAAGAGGTAGAGGATGAAGAAATAGGAAGTGGGTTCACTTTAGAATTGGATTTCTCACTCATTTCATCAATTCACCATTGATGAAGTCAAGCTTTCTTCATTGAAGAAGATGAAGAAGAAGAAGAAAGAATATCATAAGTATTTTCAAAATAGAAAATGATATGAATACTTATCATATCCTAACCCTAGTTAAGTGTAGAGAATAGACCATGGTTTGTTTAAATGGTTAGGGTTAAGCATGAAGACAAAATGGTTACAAAGTTAAACCTTCATGAAGATTCAACTACAAACAAAGAAAGCCACCATTTTCTCTTTATTCTTTCCAAAATAAATAAATAAATAAATAAGAAAGAAAAGCAAAACCCTAATCATTAACTTAACAATGGTTTAATCTTTACACTTAACCAAGTTAACATGTATCATCAAACATGATACAATCAAGTGCACAAAAGTATATCACATATACAACTTGTGAACTTCTAGTGAGAAAATCCATTTAAGTGAACCTATATTAGTTAATGTAAAGTGATATATCAAATATATAATTATACATTAAATCATTAAATCAACACTTGATTTAACGACCCGGTCATATCGCATATAACCGACTAATATCAATAGTAACAACTTATCGAATCAACACTTGATCCGATAACCCGGCTATAACGCATATAACCGATCAATGTTACAAATCGCGAGAATCGAATATAGTATCACATACTGGTATCATTCTCGGTCCCGCACATATCTCATATGCGCTCCTATTTCGTTTCGCTTGAGCCAGGAAACCTCTGTGTAGGACTCTAAAGACTTGTCAATACGCCGGCAGCAGGTGATGATCATATCAAGCACCCACAAGCCGCAAGCGGTCTGCTAAACGTAACGGCCACCCGGGTATTGAGCGATCAGAAGATTGACGAGCAAGCCCGCTCACACTCCAGTGAATCCAACCAGTAACACTACCGTACAGTCCGGTCTGATCGTCTGATATGTCGCATATCTTGCCTAGGGGTGGTAAACGTCAGACCCCAATAGCTCGATAAGTCATGTCGATATGAGGTCTATAACAGTTCGAGAAACTACTGGTAACACTTACCAGTAAATCTCAGCAACCCTGGCCAGGGATTTCCGGTTATAGCCAATCGAACACAGCGCAACATCAACTCCCTATACCGGGAGAGACGAATCCCCTCCTATCGCTCATTGCCTCCATGTGATTCGGGACTGTACCCAAAAGCCACCGTTTTGCACGCCCTCTTGGACGTGGTAAGGTGGAAATCAAAGCACAGTGGGAACCACACAAGACTCTATGACGATCTCGGGTCAACAGACTACTCTGTACCAGTGTCACCAGAGAACTGCCATCTGACGTAAGGTATAATACCATCTGGGAGTTCTCGGCGAGTCCGTCCAGTGTACCCAGTCTCCACTGAGCACCCGTATATCATCTCTGATGTCAAACACCAATGGATATGGGATCATCCATCGCCCATCTGTATGGGTCGAGAAGGTATACGCTAGTCTACTCTGGTATATCGATGCCCCGTCTCGATACACCCACGACTAGGGACCTTGAAGGATGTACTTATGGACTACCCTGTCCCCACTAGTATGATCCGCATCATAGTCCAGGTAGTCAAGTACACATCCTAAGGGCTTTACCAACATGTAACAGAGAGACAATCAGTGTACACGTTAAGGTAAAGTGTAACCAGATAGCATACTATCATGTCGAGCAAGAAAGTCCTCCGTGTAGGGTTCCTAGGCACCCTAATGAGGTCTCACAAGGCATCGAACATGCCAATATAAAAATTTATGGGTGCCGAGAGACCCTAATACGGATCGTCGGCTAGAAATCTAGGCGAAACAATAAACTAGTTAACACTTAACTATGAGATACGGAAATACAACCTTTGTAGATCCGGTTCTCCACCTCCATAGCTCCGCAATGAAGTCTCCTCGCTGTCCATAACAAGTCCCGGGCTCTAGCGTCGGCTTCATCGGAGAATGGACGGGCTAGGTCATCGATGTCCATGCCGAAGATGATCTACGTCGAGGCATCGCTAAATCAAGCTCCGACTTCACCAGGTCAAGAAACTTGTGAAGAAAACACACTCTACTACTTGGCAAGAGGTAGAGGATGAAGAAATAGGAAGTGGGTAGACTTTAGAATTGGATTTCTCACTCATTTCATCAATCCACCATTGATGTAGTCAAGCTTTTCTTCTTGAGTTTTAGGAAGAAGAAGAAGAAAGTGTTATGATAAGTTATTCCAAAAATGGAAAATAAATGGAATGTTTATCATAATCTAACCATGGTAATGTGTAGAGAATTAACCAAAGTTAGTTGAATGGTTAGGGTTAAGAATGAGATAAGAATGGTGGACTTTGGTCAAAGCTTCATGAAGCTTCAACTAAAAACAAAAATAGCAACCATTCTTTTCTCATCTTTTCCGAAAATAAACAAACAAATAAATAAGTAAGAAAAAGAGAACCCTAATCATAAACTTAACCATGGTTTAATTCTTTACACTTAACCAAGTAAACATGTATCATTAAACATGATACAATCAAGTGTACAAAACTATATCGAATATACAATGTGCACATCCGAGTGAGAAAATCCATCTTAAGTAAACCGATACTAGTTGATGCAAAGTAATATATCAAATATATAAATATGTATTAAATCATTAAATCAACACTTGATTCAATGATCCGGTCATGTCGCACACAACCGACTAGTATACAATATATCGGCTTATCGAATCAACGCTTGAATCGATAACTAGGTTATATCGCATACAACCATTCGATACATTTATCGCGAGAATAGAATACGGTATCACATACATGCATTATTCTCGGTCCCGCACATATCTCATATGCGCTCCTATTTCGTTTCGCTTGAGCCAGGAAACCTCTGTGTAGGACTCTAAAGACTCGTCAATACGCCGACAGCAGATGATGATCATATCAAACACCCACAAGCCGCAAGCGGTCTGCTAAACGTAACGGCCACCCGGGTATTGAGCGATCAGAAGATCGACGAGCAAGCCCGCTCACACTCCTGTGAATCCAACCAGTAACACTACCGTACAGTCCGGTCTGATCGTCTGATATGTCGCATATCTCGCCTAGGGGTGGTAAACGTCAGACCCCAATAGCTCGATAAGTCGTGTCGATATGAGGTCTATAACTGTTCGAGAAACTACTGGTAACACTTACCAGTAAATCTCAGCAACCCTGGCCAGGGATTTCCTGTTATAGCCAATCGAACACAGCGCAACATCAACTCCCTATACCGGGAGAGACGAATCCCCTCCTATCGCTCATTGCCTCCATGTGACTCGGGACTGTACCCAAAAACCACCGTTTTGCACGCCCTCTTGGACGTGGTAAGATGGAAATCAAAGCACAGTGGGAACCACACAAGACTCTATGACGATCTCGGGTCAACAGACTACTCTGTACCAGTGTCACCAGAGAACTGCCATCTGACGTGAGGTATAATACCATCTGGGAGTTCTCGGCGAGTCCGTCCAGTGTACCCAGTCTCTACTGAGCACCCGCATATCATCTCTGATGTCAAACACCAATGGATATGGGATCATCCATCGCCCATCTGTATGGGTCGAGAAGGTACACGCTAGTCTACTCTGGTATATCGATGCCCCGTCTCGATACACCCACGACTAGGGACTTTGAAGGATGTACTTATGGACTACCATGTCCCCACTAGTATGATCCGCATCATAGTCCAGGTAGTCAAGTACACATCCTAAGGGCTTTACCAACATGTAACAGAGAGATAAACAGTATACACGTTAAGGTAAAGATCAACCAGATAGCATACTATCATGTCGAGCAAGAAAGTCCTCCCTATATATGTCCCAGCATCCACTACAATATACATCCTATGTATAGTAATGGCCTCTAGGGCATACATATAACTAACAATCTCCCACTTGCACTAGGGCCATCTGATAGCAGTGGTTGCAGTATCTCATACTCAACCATCCCATAAAAGTCTTTCTCTGGGAACAGGCCTTTGTGAGTGGATCCGCTGTGTTGTCCTCTGAGTCTACTCTCCTAACCTCGATCTCCCTGGAGATCAACCATCTCCATGATCAGGCGACATTGCCTTAGAATATGTCTGGATCACTGATGGGACGGACGTTCCTTGGCATAAGCCACAACTCCATTGTCTCACAATGGTTGGAACGTAGTTCATCTCATGAACCAATATACACCCAGACTGCCTCTTTGGTAGCATCTTAAGTAGCGATGTATCTTTCCTTTATCGTCTAGTATATCACGGTATCTAGCTTGGAACTCTTCCAACATACCGTCCCTCTACTGAGGGTAAAGACAATGCCTGCGACTGACATTCAGTCGTCTTTATCACCCTGGAACACTTCCAGTGATTCTCCCCAGGATCGATTGATACCTTCTCACTACAACTAGTGAGAGTCCTAACATCCAATTAGATCTATCTCATAGATCCAAAAACCCAGGATTTAGGAGGTATCACTTTGATCCTATATGGAGAATCATTGTGATAAGCGGAGATTGATCGAGCGTAGCATAGGAAACTCCTTCCCTATCAAGAGTATGTCATCCACGTACTCTACGAGGATCGTCACCATACTCCCTACTACATTCTTGTTTATACAAGGTTCATCTACCATTTTGATGATGTCAACTTCTTTGACTAATCCATCAAAACAGATGTTCCAACTCCGCGATGCCTGCTTTATCCTATAAAACATCTTGCACACGTTTCCGCTGCTCCCACTGTCTACGAAGCCCTCTGGCTGTGTACTTATAGACGCACTCTTCTAAAACATCATTTAGAAAAGCAGTCATGACACCCAACCACCAGATATCGTAGTCATGGTATGTAGCCGTGAAAAGTAGGATCTGGATGGACTTAAGCATAGCTACTTGAAAAAGGTTTCATCATTATCCACACCTGGTCAATGATGCACACTTTTAACAAGTCTAGCTTTGAAAGTCTCAACTTTTCGATGTACACCAAGTAATCTTCTCAAGATATACTTGCTCCTGATGGGGATTTAACCCTTCAGATATAGCAACCAAAGTCCATACTTTGTTGGTGTATAAGGATTCCATCTCAGATCACTAAGCATCCAGCCATTCTTATAGAGTCTTACTCCTGATGGCCAGCTCGAAACTAGTTGGGTCATCATCTCATGATGCAATCCTCGCTCCCACTGTCATAGAGAAACCGAAGTATCTCTCAGGTGGGTGAGGAACCCTACTAGATCGGCGGAGAGGCTGAGGTTCGTTGGTAACTATTGAATCATTTGGTTTTACCAAATCATCTGCTGTAGTTTGTATAGCTGGAACCTTTCCAGTTCTACATTACAGACCTTGCCTCGAGCTTGTCCGGATTTTGCTTTTCAGACATAGGCTGGACAACCCCAAATCTCAACTAACTTGAGAGATGGGCTCTTCCCTTATCATATCAAATATGAAGTGGTAGGCAACTGATTTGATTTGAACCCTATTCAATAGGTATGCAACTTCGTAAGTGCATAACTCCCAAAAGGAAAAAGGTAACTCAGTATTACTCATCATAGAGCACACCATATCAAATAGGGTGTATCTGCTCCGCCCCGATATACCATCGTGCTATGGTGTATACGGAGGAGTAATGCTGAGAGAGAATCTCATTCTCCTTTAGAATAGTCCTGGAATTCCGTGCTCAAGTATTCTCCTCCTCGATCACATCAAAGGACATAATACTTATACCCGTATTCTGGTTCTCTACTTCTCAATTATATTCTGTGAATATCTCAAAAGGTTCGGACTTGTGTTTCAACAAGAACATATGTCTGAATCTAAAGAGATCATCAGAGAACGTAATGAAGTATAAAGAACCAGTCCTGGCATGTGTAGACAGGGGACCTTACATACATCAACATGTATCAATCCTAAGAGTTCACTAACTCTTTCTCTGTTTTCAGTAAACGGAGCTATGGTCATCTTATCTTTGTGACATGACTGGCAAGTTTCAGAAGATGTAAATTCAAACTGATTTAAATATGCATCTAATTGTAACTTCAGCTAGTCGGGTCACATTGATATGACCTAGTCTACAATGCCTCAAGAAGGATTCGTTCATTTCTGAACTCTTCCTCTTGTGTGTGTTCCGTATACTAAGAACTGTAGTTTGATTTAGAACATCAATGCTTTTAGATAACGTGCCTGAACCGATCAACTTTTGATATAGGAAATGTTCAAAACATTATCCAACAATACAAAATTTTATCATTTCTTTACTAATAAAGAGACTGATATGATTTTGTATATCAGGTTCGGTATCTAATAACATTCGTTCAGAATCAATGTATTGTAATACAGGGTGACAGTGACCAACAGACTTGGCTGCAACTCTTGCCCCGTTTTCTGCCTCATGAAACTTATCACCCGTTCTCAGTTTTCTACCTATCTGTAGCCCTATGTAACAGATTACATATCTGGGATCCTGATCTGGTATCACATACCCAGGATGTAAATGATACTGAGAAACAGTTCTCTGTAATGAACACACCCGAAGATGATGCATCAGCATGCACTCTCTTCGTTTGGGCGGCACGGGAAATCTGGTATTCCCCAATTTCCTGCTCTGTCTTATAACAATTGTAAGTTGGAGCGGGACCAACGTTCCCCAGCTCAGTATAACAAGAGGGTTCGGTCAATATTCCGTATTATTATCTTGATTAAGGCGTGATATGGTCGCTACCAGGAGAGAGAGAGAAGAAAACACTCAGCGTGCGCTCTTGCAAGAATAGATTGGTTATTATTTTATCTAATCAGGATGGTTCCCACTGCTTTTTATCAAATCTTCCTTCAAACCCTAAAAGGAAAGACTAGCCGGGATTAATTACACACTACAAGTTCGCCAATCTTTCAGCCAGGCCAGTGTCGGTACTTTGAGGGAGGTCCCCCGTGCTTTCGCACGAACCTAATTAATGTAAACCTCGTTTTCCCAGAGGCGTAACCCCGTTGACACCTTTCTAGACACCTACTTGATCGGCTAATTGTAATGTATAAAACCTCCCAGGAGTAACACTTACTCGCAGCGGGTATCGGGATCCAATTATCTCATAGAAGGTATGCAATCTCATTGCAAATTTCAACACTTGAAATTCCCGATAATATTTTGCCCCTAGCACCCTATGACCTTGACGGAGGCCAACAAACCATAGGCTACTAGTCAAGTTCAACCCGTCATTTCTTGATCGAATTAAACCCACCCGCACGACCCTTGACGGAGGTCAACAAGGCCGCACAACTACCCTAATCCAATCTGCATCATATGCATAAGCAGATAAATACTAGTTAGCTACCGCACACTACGCCTTGACGGAGGTCAACAAACGTATCACGAATACTAAATAGGACTTATCTGAAATGACGGAGGGCTACGACAGGTTTTTCTGAAAACCTATTGCGTAATGAACTTGATATCGTTGTAGGATCGAATGAATTTTGAAATGGAGTGTTTTTGAGGCTTTTCTAGTTTTGCTAAAGGAGTCACTCCCGGTGAAGGGATCGTCGGTCCTTTCCCCGTCGAATGAGGTGCAGGATATATCATATATATCACTGTGCAAAGCAAAAACACTTAAAAGCAATCAAAAAACAAACCGAGGGCGTAGCATCGACCAGTTATTGCTAAAGGAGTCACTCCCGGTGAAGGGATCTCGGTCCTTTCCTTATCGAATAAGGTGCAGGATATATCATATATACCGCTGTGCAAAGCAAGAACTGTAGCTACCTGTTTTATTTTGAAATTCGATTCTACAACATCTTAGGTTTCTTTTATTTCATTAATCACATTAATGAAGTCCCATCAATTAAGTACCTAAACATCACAGATAAATACGACGTACACTTATGCCATCCGCATTCGCCTCGATGTCCCCTCGTGCACCGTTAGGTTAGGTAACTAACGGCAGAGCGGGGCAGGGCTAGCGCGGGTGTAAAACATAAGTAACGCCTATATAATATATCACATATACAATATACTGTATCTATCACAGAACATCTCATGATCACATCACAGATATCGCAGCAGAAGAAACATATGAAATATTGGATATACTAGGACGTCCGTGTTTTCAATACGAGCCAGTATAAAACACGGATTCCACGGTCGTGATGAATAGCCAAACTCACACCCCTAGACCCCTATGAGAGCGGCAAGCAACCCTACCAATTCTGGAGTTAGGAGACCTGGACTCGACTCCTCGAGTTGGTCTCCCACTGGACTCCAGAACCCGGTTACTTGTGCTCCCCTCCTTAGGTCTATCCTAGTGCGGAAAAGTAAATAATATACAAAAGGTGACAACTTCCGCAACCTGGAAGCGCCCCAATAAAAGAATATTACATACAGATTTTTTACATGAATGAAAATGAAAAACACTTATCTCACATAAAAACCCCCGGCTATTCAAACCCGACGATCCAATATAACATATCCAGCAACACATAACATCACATGTTATCAACGTAAGTAAATATGTGCACACCAATTGTCGTTGACATATACCAACGAAACCGGCGATATCACATATTACACTTACGGTCACAGAAAAGAAAGTGTAAAACTACAACAGTTGGAATCCGCAACCACCTCAGACATCGCATGCCTGACCAAATGAATTCTTTAGACATCGCATGCCTAACAATTATAAACCCCGCATTTTAGTCTCAAAATCGAAAACACTTTTCAATATCAAGTCGGGCAATTCAACAAGATTCCCGAAAAACTGATCGAATGCTCGTCGCAAACTTTAGTAGGCGGCCGCACCCCCGATACCGTCGACGAAGTGCACCAAGGCGGAACACCGCTACCGCGAGCACCCGAACGGATGCTTTCGGCGACGGGGTTCTCCTACAGTCACTTGGTCGGGGCTATGGAGTGAGGATGTCTATTAAGTTTACCCGGCGAGTATCCGCGTACGCTACGTGATTGCGACGGACTTTTGTTCACATCAAAATTCCGTGGCAACCGATCAAGTGAGACTAAAGTGCTATGTTTATAACATTCATTCAGTTATCACATAACTTTTGTGAATTCCAATTATTGTATCCCATTCCAGATAAACAGAAAATGTTAAACTTTTCGATCGAACAGTCAAACACCCAAGTTTTCCCGATACAGATCAACACATGAAATAAGTCTAACAACATTCAGTTCGTGCCTCAGTACCAACGGTCCAGCCGTAGAAGGGTCAAGCCAACGCCTCACATGTGACACGCCGTACTGCCCCAAACCCGAAGGTTCAAAGGGCAGTTCAAGACGGTCATATAATCGAGTTAAGGTTTGTTGTCTTCTAGAGGGTCCATCGAGTTACTTGCACTACTTAGAACGTCGTTAAACTACGGAAAAATCCAACACTTGGAAATTTCCCGACAGGGGAAAAGTTGGGTATTTATATCCGGTCGAACTTTTTAACATATTCTAAAATTTATCCGGAAAGCCAAATAGACAAAATTTGATACCCCGATCGAAACACCGAATCCCCAAAACAACTCCAGAAAATTCAACTCTTGAATAAATTTTAAAAATACCCAGAAACTCCAGCATAATATAATAGAAGTTACTGTGCAATCAATTGAGGATGACGTCATCAAAGTGCGGCGGAACCGCCGCAGAAGCCAGGCTTCTGCCGCGCTTCCGCCGCGGTTTGTACTGTTCATGGAAAAAAAATTGCACCGTAATTCTTATAATTCCCTGCTGAGTTTTCTGCATATTTTTAATTTTGAAAAAACCCAGTTTTTAAAAAATGTACAGAGAGCAAGTTTGTGATCGGGTTTCGGGTTCGTTCGGACTTCAAACTCCGTCTAGACTTCGCCTAAGGCTCTAGCTAGGCTCTGATACCACTGTAGGGTTCCTAGGCACCCTAATGAGGTCTCACAAGGCATCGAACATGCCAATATAAAAATTTATGGGTGCCGAGAGACCCTAATACGGATCGTCGGCTAGAAATCTAGGCGAAACAATAAACTAGTTAACACTTAACTATGAGATACGGAAATACAACCTTTGTAGATCCGGTTCTCCACCTCCATAGCTCCGCAATGAAGTCTCCTCGCTGTCCATAACAAGTCCCGGGCTCTAGCGTCGGCTTCATCGGAGAATGGACGGGCTAGGTCATCGATGTCCATGCCGAAGATGATCTACGTCGAGGCATCGCTAAATCAAGCTCCGACTTCACCAAGTCAAGAAACTTGTGAAGAAAACACACTCTACTACTTGGCAAGAGGTAGAGGATGAAGAAATAGGAAGTGGGTAGACTTTAGAATTGGATTTCTCACTCATTTCATCAATCCACCATTGATGTAGTCAAGCTTTTCTTCTTGAGTTTTAGGAAGAAGAAGAAGAAAGTGTTATGATAAGTTATTCCAAAAATAGAAAATAAATGGAATGTTTATCATAATCTAACCATGGTAATGTGTAGAGAATTAACCAAAGTTAGTTGAATGGTTAGGGTTAAGAATGAGATAAGAATGGTGGACTTTGGTCAAAGCTTCATGAAGCTTCAACTAAAAACAAAAATAGCAACCATTCTTTTCTCATCTTTTCCAAAAATAAATAAACAAATAAATAAGTAAGAAAAAGAGAACCCTAATCATAAACTTAACCATGGTTTAATTCTTTACACTTAACCAAGTAAACATGTATCATCAAACATGATACAATCAAGTGCACAAAACTATATCGAATATACAATGTGCACATCCGAGTGAGAAAATCCATCTTAAGTAAACCGATACTAGTTGATGCAAAGTAATATATCAAATATATAAATATGCATTAAATCATTAAATCAACACTTGATTCAATGATCCGGTCATGTCGCACACAACCGACTAGTATACAATATATCGGCTTATCGAATCAACGCTTGAATCGATAACTAGGTTATATCGCATACAACCATTCGATACATTTATCGCGAGAATAGAATACGGTATCACATACACGCATTATTCTCGGTCCCGCACATATCTCATATGCGCTCCTATTTCGTTTCTCTTGAGCCAGGAAACCTCTGTGTAGGACTCTAAAGACTCGTCAATACGCCGGCAGCAGATGATGATCATATCAAACACCCACAAGCCGCAAGCGGTCTGCTAAACGTAACGGCCACCCGGGTATTGAGCGATCAGAAGATCGACGAGCAAGCCCGCTCACACTTCTGTGAATCCAACCAGTAACACTACCGTACACTCCCTATATATGTCCCAGCATCCACTACAATATACATCCAATGTACAGTAATGGCCTCTAGGGCATACATATAACTAACAGATGAATCATCACTAGATATTATCAAGCATGGTTGTTAAATTGATTTATTTTCTTTTCTTGATAAAAAGAAATGCTTGATATATATTATCACAACTCATTATTCTCACTTCATTATTATGTTCACCTTCTCTCTCCTCAAGCTCTCCCTCTTCAAACCCTAATCCTCCCCTCTCATGTGTTGAGTACAAGGATTAGTTAGACTTATTAAACCATAACCCTCACTCTATTTCACCTAGCTTCTTTGATTAGCACTTAAAGAAGTTTAGTTGCCTCAAGTTTAGAGGCTAAGCTTGGAGTAAAGCTCTCGGGTGGATCGTCTACTACTTCGAGAAGGCCGAGGAGGAGGTGGAGTTCGGAAAGACGAAGGACACGATTCGATAGGTATAATCCCTAAACATAGTAGTATAGAACTTCTATGTTTGTTGTTAGTTATCGTTTAGCTTCGATTCAAGCGGTTAGTCGATGTTTATACTTTACACAAGTTCGTTTTTAAAATTTCCGCCTCCCCACAAGTACTGGGGTGTTGTACATCGACTTACAGACGAAGTGCTGAAGGCTCCTGCATCGAAAACATCCACGCGCTGACTGCTGACCATCCTGGGGATGAGAGCTGAACGACTGTCTTCGTCCTAAGCCTCTGTTACTCCCGCGACGGCCACGAAATCTGTCTCGATGACCAAATCCCTGTCTCTGTGCTGGTACACTGGTACGAGTCCTCCACTGTCCTGGCACTCTCTGAGCCTCTGGAATATGTGCCTCGTCAACTGGAGCTGCAACCACTGGTGCTATGTAGGTGACGGACTGCTGCATACTGATCGTAAGTGACAACTGAGTAACAGGGGTGACAACCTCCTGTCGTAGCTCCCGAACGACATCTACCAAAGAACTCATAGCCTGGCGGAAGTCCTGCATCTCTGCCAAAAGTCTATCAATAGTATATGTCGTAGGCTGATCCGTCTGCACCTGTGCAACTAGAGTGCCATCCTGGTCAGTACTCGTCTCACCCGAGTCAACTCTGACCTCGGCCCTCGCTGCATCACTCTGAGTCCCCATAGTCATTGGCGGCAAGGCTATAAATAGATATAAGATTCGATGAGAATAAGGAATCGAATCTTAAGGATATGAATCATCAAGGAAGGAATTTCAAGCAAATTGTATTTAGGTCACTTAATGCAAGGTACCGCATCGTGGGTATGCTGCAGACATACACACACTACGTTACTCTGCTTAAGCTACCTACTCCATCATACTAAGGTCATCCTACACTCCGAAAGGTAAAACCTAGCGCTCTGATACTAACTTTGTCACGACCCAAAATTGGCCCGTGACGGCCCTAATACTACGCAACGCCAAAAGACGTAACGCGGTAAAAGAAAGCCAAAACCCAGAAATCTAAACCAAGAAAATACGGAAAAGATAATATAAGTTTTTGAAACATTTGAAATCACAACCCAAATTCTTTAAAAGTCCCACTTTCTTTCTTTAAAATTTTGGCAACACCCCCTTTTTGTAAAAACTATCCAAGAAGAATACAATACAAATATACGACGCTGTAGCGAAGAAATAAAGACAATAGGAAGGAAACTGTATATAAAAGGCAACAATCCACAAATAATATACAAAAGCGTCCTCACCAAGTCTCTAAGTCAACAATACAATAGTAGATGGAGAGTACAAAATACAACGAATGTACAATATGAATACAGATAATCATCTAACCCACCTAAGCAAAATGACGTACTGTGAGCTGATGCGGTATCTGTAGCAAAAGATGATAGATGAGAAGCTGAATAGCCTGCCTCGACTACTCTAGGGAAAAACCTGAAACACCTGTGGCACAACGGGGGTGAGTTGCCAACTCGTGAATAGTAGATAACATATGCAGGTAATCGCAGGAATGTACGTACAGCATGAATCTAAGATATACAATTTACAGTAATAACAGGTCATGTGAAAGCAATGTAATGGAGATGTACACTAGCAGGTACAATCAATATATGAAGCAATGATGACATGATAATAGTATGCAATAACTATGCAATAGGGATACGAGAAAGCTAATATGCAACTATCATAAGGGTACGCTAACAGGTACAACCAATATATGAATCTGTGCAAAGAATATATAAGTGTGAGGTATGGGGTGGAATATGTCATTTCTACGGAAACCGGATATCGTGGCAGGATCACCATCCATCAAGACACTCCAATCCGCAAATCCTCAAATCAGCCCCCAAACCGGGTTCTCCTATCATATAAGTCTCACATCTCCTCAATGTATAATATCGAATAGATCTCCTATATCCCGAATGTACAAATCATCAATCTCCTTCATATCCAGTATCCAATCTCAATGAATCACCTATATCCCAAGTCGAGTCTCAAAATAATTTCTAACATCCTAAATATATATATATATATATATATATATATATATATGCAAGAAATAAATATGATGGGGGCAATACACATATATTAGCGTCCCATTCCACTAATATTGGTGTAAGGGTATATATAACAACGGCTAAATCCCCTGTTATATATACAAAGGTATTAAAAGAAATATCATGAAAACCAATGTGCCAAGCATCGACACAGAAATCCTGATCACGTATCATACGCTATCCCAAAAGCACGAGTGCCTAGCTCTGATCCTCGCCTTTCGACGTATGCATACGTACATGACTCCCAGCGGTGTCTCCATGATCCCCCGCCGAGTCATGAGTACTGTCACCGGTAGGTACTCGCCCGCCTCCAGGCTCAATCGGCAAAATCCATCGATCTTCTTGCCGAGGGGAACCATACCGGGCCCCACCATGTACTCTCATACGGCAACCACACCTCGTATGGAGTATATAATCAGTACCGATAAAACTCATGGTGGACGCGCAAATATCATCTCAAGGAAACCGGGTTTTTCAATGTATGCATAATTTCATGAACTCCCACGGTTCCCAAATCCAGAAAACACCATGTAAAATCCAAATAAACAATGAGCAAATCCAGGAACAAATAAATGCGATATATCTAAATGTGAGCATATAAATGAGAATAGGTAGCTGAAACCAGATATATACGAAATCAATAAGGTACAGCTAAGTATAGGTATCTAACTATAAATAAAAGATGTCGTATACCCCCCTGGGTATAAGAAAATATGCGTAAGGTATACCTGCAGATGTATCGTAAAGGGTATGTGTACCTATCACTAATGGTACGATACTCTATAGGTATATAGGTATGGTAATGTCATATGTGATAAGCAATAGAATCTATAAGGGGTTGTGTGTGACATAGCAATTATTGACGGTGTGTGTGTAGCATATAATCCGTGCTCGTGCAACATGAACCGTCAATAATATGTGCAGTGTCCTACGGCTGCTAGTCACAGTATAACTATATCAAGGAAATAAAGTAAATGCGCAATTCTAACAATGACATAGAATGTGCGACGGGTATTGAATCCTAACCCAGACGCATAATGCCATGCGGGCGATTCCCCTGTAGATGTTAAATCTACCGACCTATGCCCCACGCTAGGTGAATCCTACCATCTGCTCCCCCCTGTAGTAGTGTCCGTAGTCCCTGCCTGCAAACCTGCAAATAAGACATGGAAATCATATATAAGCCAAATATTCCGCGAAACGCGATATCGAGCCAAAACGAGAAACTCGCGTCGCGAACTAAACGCGCGTGTGCACGAAACGCTAAAACGTGTGTGTACGCGTCTAAAACCATCGCGATACGCTGGATCACAGAACCCCCTCACGTATCGCGCGTATCGCGCAAGCACAACAAACTAGAAATACGATATATTGTCCCAGATTTTCCTACAGGTCAAATCTTACAAAACTAGATATGCCAAGGCACTAGACAACACTGCAGAGTACCCTACCAAAAACCCCAAGACCCTACCCCTCTTCCTGGCCGCAAATTGCAGCCAGATTGATTAAACCGGCGGCCATAATTGGGAGTGGAGGGTTCGTATTCTGGTGGTGTGTTCTAGACCTAATCAGTATGCTCCGGTATTCTCAAATTTAACCTGAAGGCCCCGGGTCAATAGCAGATCACAGAATGTCACAATATCGCTTAAAAACGCTAATTTTGCACAAAACACAAACCCTATGGTATTTTAGTGTAATCCAGGGTTAAACTCAGTTAAGGTGACCCTAACAACACTTAAATAAACTAAGGTAGCTAACACAATCAACAATTTACCACAACATCTCACAAATCACGCAAACTAGCACCAAACTAGCTAATTAACACTAACCGAAGCTAATCAATGCACAACTCAAGCAAACTAGGAATTTGGGTTAAGAAATTATACCCTAACAAACCGTAGAAGGCAGGAGAAAGAGTCGAAAGGAGCTGCTACAGCTGCTGGTGATGTTGGTGCATGTTGCTGCTGCTGATGTTGCTTGTGCTGCTGATGCTGATGCTGTTACTGCTACTGCTGCTCTTGCTGATGATGAGGATGATGCTGTTGCTGATGATGGTGATGCTGAAGCTGCTTGCTGCTGATGCTGAGGGTGCTGCTGCTTGCTTCAGCTGCTGAAGCTCCTGCTGCTGCTACCTCTGTTGCTGCTACATCATCTTCTTGTTGTTGCTGGAGCTGAGGCTGCTGCTGCTGTTGTGTCTTGAGTTGCTGCTGCTGCTGTGTCTGAGTGAGTGTGTGTGTGTGTGTGAGAGAGAATGGGAGTAAGAGAATGAGAGAACACAAACAAGTCAACCCCCTCCTCTCTCTCTCTCTTCATTAATGAAGGCATGGGCAAAGCCATGATGCCCCATCATGCTCTCTCTCTCTCTCTCACCAAGGTCAACCATTCAAACAATACTTAAAATTCCCTTTCAAATTCATTTTCATTTTTAAAACAACCATGACACTTAATCAATACTAAAACTAGATTAGGGAATGGTTAGTTCACCATGTTGCTAATCATGGTTAAACCCCCAAAACAACCCTACTTATCATGCACAAGTGTGTGCAAGCCTAGGAAAAATCTAATAAAATACTCAATAAATAGGATAAAATATTTAAAAACCAAATAGGTAAACTTTTTAGTAAAAACCATGTATATAAAATATAATTAGCCACAAAACACATTCTAAGATGTTACACATGAGTACAGCTTAGTCCGTTGACTTGACACTGTCACTTCGCCTCGAGTGTGTTCCCACTGTACTTTGATTACTACCCTACCACGGCTCAAAGGAGTCGTGCAAACTGGTAGTAGTTGGGTGCAGTCCCAAAGCACTTGGAGGCAGTGACGGTTAGACAGGATTCGTCTCTCCCGGTATTGGGAGTTGATATCGCGCTGTGTCAAGGAGAGCCATTACACACAGTCGTCCCCGGCCAGGGCAAGCGAGATACACTGGTAGGTTTCCAGTGTTATCTCAGGGTGTTCTGGGCTACACTCCGACACGACTTGTACCGCTATTGGGGGACTGACGTTTATCGTCCCCTAGGCCCGCCATGCGATATTCTCAGACGAACAGACCGGACTGTACGGAGACTGTCACATTCAGGCTCAGTAGGAGTTCGGATGAGTTCACCTCGTCAGTCTTCTTATCGGCATCTACCTGGGGGCCGTTACGCACAGCTAGTGCCACTTGCGGTCTGTGGTTAAACCCACTGCCAGCGTAGTGTCGAGTCTTTAGAGTCCCACACAGAGAGCTATTCGCCTTTAGGCAAAAAGAGTAGAGGTCGCATGGTTTTGCGACAGGGTTCGGTCACATCCGTGCACTTGTGCACGTTTAGTGTCCAGGCAGTTATTACTAGCGGGCTTTGGCTTAAGCCAGATCCTAGTATACGTTTTGGGATTGGTTTTATCTTGTTTGTATTCGTGTTCCCCGGAACGCGGATGCGGGTGTGTATGTACGGTTGACCGAGACAGAGGCAGAGGATTCTCATTAGGGTTGTTGACTGTTGACCTTTTCTAAACCCTAATAAGAATAAGAAATATGATTAATAATCATATTAATTAAGTATTAGTGTGCCATGGTTGGGTTGAAAGTTTGACTTTGTTGACTTGTTGACTTTGTTGACCGGTTGACTAGCTTGGACTTGTTGACCATCATCATTACAATGGCTATCATTTCATGGCTAAGACTTTTGCTTGCTTGTTGTTCTTTACAAAATGAGTGCATGAAATGATAATGCCATTGACATGAACCATCACATAATACTCAATTATTATTATTATTATTATGATTACGAGAGAATGGTTGCAAAATTCTTCATTCATTCTATCATTTGCTCTCTCTCTCTCTCATCAAAGCTCTCCTCTTCCTCTTGCTTTCCCTCTTCCTCTAGCTCAAGGCAAAAAATCTCTCATGTGTTGAGAACCATTTTCCTTGGAGATAAAACCCTAAAACACTTCTCTACTCATCCTAGAGTACAAGGTCTAGCAAGCCAAGTATTCTAGTTTCCTCTAGATTGAGGTTGGAGCCAAAGGTAGAAGCTTTCGGGTGGATCCATCTTCGGCACAAGGAGACGACGAGGTGAGGCCGATCCGACCACCACAAGGAGTCCAAGAGAAGGAGTTCAAGTTAAGGTATAACCCCTAATATAGTAGTTAAACTCTTAGTTAGCTTGTTAAATAGTTTGTTTAGCAAAGATCCATTTTTAGAGTCCATATTACCTCCACCGAAAAAATCGTTTTTCATCATTTCCGCAACCCCAAAGAACCGGGGATGGGTAACGTGGACTTACAACATGGACTCCATCTCGGTCCGCATTGCATTCAGCCATTTTACTGAGTCACCGCTCTGGATGGCTTGCTGGAAGCTAGTAGGCTCATCATTTTCAATGACGCAATCCTCTCGATCCCCGTCTATAAGAAAACCGTAGTATCTCTCGGGCGGATGAGATTGCCTACTACTCCTGCGGAGTGGCGCTGGGATGTACGGTTCTCCTGAAACTTCTGGTTCTTCCAAGCTTTCACTTGTGGTTCTGGAATTTCTTCCAGTTCAATTTTGCTCCCACTTATCTGACTTTCTAAAAAGTCAGTTTCCAAGAAGTGGGCATGCTGAGAAACAAAAATCTTTTGTTCCTCTGCGGAATAGAAAAGATACCCCCTGGAGTTCTTGGGGCATCCCACAAACTTACACAGTACCGAGCGTGCCTCGAGCTTGTCTGCATGCCGCTTCTTTACAAAAGCTGGACATCCCCATGTGTTAAGATACTTAAGACAGGGTTTCTTCCCACTCCACATCTGATATGGGGTGGTAGGCACAGTCTTGGTTGGAGCCTTATTCAAAAGATATGCAGCTGTTTCTAGTGCATAACCCCAGAAAGATCGCGGTAACTCAGCCTTACTCATCATGGAACGAACCATATCCAATAGGGTTCGATTCCGCCTTTCAGATACTCCGTTGTGTTGTGGTGTGTATGGAGGAGTAAGCTGAGAGAGAATTCCATTCTCTTTTAAGTAGTCCAGAAACTCAGCACTCAAGTATTCACCACCTCGATCAGATCTTAGTGTCTTTATACTCTTGCCTGTTTGTTTTTCAACTTCATTCTTGTATTCCTGAAATTTCTCAAAGGCCTCGGATTTATACTTCATTAGGAAGACATGTCCATACCTAGAGAAATCATCTGTAAAAGTAATGAAGTATGAATAACCACTTCGCGCATGTGTAGACATTGGACCACACACGTCACTGTGTATGAGTCCTAAGAGCTCGCTCGCTCTTACTCCGTGTCCAGTGAACGGAGTCTTTATCATCTTTCCCATGAGACATGATTCACAAGTGGCATAAAACTCATACTCGAACGGATTCAAGTATCCCTCTTTATGTAACTTTGTTAACCGTGTCCCATTAATGTGACCCAGTCTACAATGCCATAAGAAAGCCTGATTTGTTTCCGGAGACTTTCTTTTAAGTGTGTTCTGGACACTTAAAATCTGAGCTTGATTCAATACGTATATCCCGTTTTCTAATGTACCTGACCCAATCAGAACTTGATTTAGGTGGATGTGGAACACATCGCTTACAAAAGTAAAATCATATCCTTCCTTAGAAAGTAAGGATACAGATATGATATTACAAGTCACACTAGGTACATACAAACAGTTACGCAGAATCAATATCTGCCCAGTTGTCGGTCCAAGATGATATTCCCCTACGGATTCAGCGTCCATGCTCATTCCGTTAGCAACCCTGAGAGTCATATCACCTATCCTGATAACTCTATCTCAGAGCCTGTAATGAATTACAGATGTGAGATCCTGATCCGGTATCCAATACCCAGGAAGTTGGGTTAACTGACATACAGTTTTCTACTACAAACACACCCGAAGCCGAAGCCACAACATGCTTCGAATCCTGGCTACTGGCTTTGCTAGCCCTGCAATCCTTCTGCCAATGTTCATTCCCGTAACAATAGGAACGTCCCTCCTTTACTACATCCAGCCCCGAAACATTTGCCCTTTCCTTTCCGTCTACTTCCCTGGTTTCCTTCAGGGTATAAGTAGAGGGCAGATACTGTAGAATCAAGTCAGTACTCGACCCGTTCTTCAACGTGGTCTTTAGATCCGTGAGCTGATCAAAATAGCTAGTCTCTGTAAGGACGTTGTCCTCTATAGATGACCCGAAAGCCAACCTCGCTTGAAGCAATTCGTTCGAGGTCTCATATCTTGCAATACGAGATTGCTCTCCATATAAATCTTTGTTATGGAGGAAGATAGAAACTAAGTCCATCTTCTCGTGCTGCCTCTGGTATGCACCATCAACTGAGGCCAACACGAGGCACTTGGCATTCACACAGTCTTTTTCCGATGTCTTACGGATATCAATATCCGTGACAGGGGAAATTGGTCCTGAGACGGCAGGGGTTTGATTAGTTAGGAGGTGTCCCAGCTTGTCATGGGTAATGGATATCTGGACAGACCTTTGCCAATCATAACAGTCAGATTCAGTCATTTTATTATCTAGATGTAACCTATGTCTGGTCACTAGGTCGCTGCAATTAAGAGAGAGAAGAAAACACTCGGTATGATGCTCTTGCAAGTTTAGATTGATTTTTAATTTATCTAAACAGGATGGCTCCCACTGTTTCTCGAATCCTTCCTCAAACCATAAAAGAAGAATTAGTCGGGATCAATCTCACCGTACAATACTTGCTTAACCGTTCAGCCAGGCCAGTGTCGATACTTTGAGGGAGGTTTTCCAACGCTTTCACGAAGTTCCTTAATTAAATAACCTCTTTTCCCTGTGGGCGTAGCCCCGCTAACACCTTTCTAGACACCTACTTGGTTTATAGCATTGATCGTTAAGTGAGAAAGTTCCCGAGGAGTAGCATATACTCACAGTAGGATCGGAATCCAAATATCATCCTGTGATAAAACTGAAGGAATCCTACCAGAATCATCATACTCCAAATGGTATGCAGCGCTAGCAAGTTTCAGTTTCTTTAGAAACTCTCGATGTGGATTTTTGCCCCATGCTCTTATGACCTTGACGAAGGTCAACAAATCATAAGTCATATGTCAAGTTCTACCCATCATTGTCCAGGTTAATTTGAACCCACCCGTATATACCCTTGACGAAGGTCAACAAGGTAATACGAGTGTCCCAGACCAACGCATCTATCTATGCTACATATGAACACCCAACAGCTACCAATCACTATGCCTTGACGAAGGTCGACAAACATAGCTTGAATACTATTGGATATTCATATGAAATGACGGAGGGTTATGAATGGTTTTGGCGAAACCGTGAACGTAGTGAACTTGATATAATTGAAGGAACATGATAGCTTTTAAAAGGAGTGGTTTAAGCTCCGCATTTAAAAGTTGTTTTGATTTGAAAAGAAATCGAGTGGTTTTGAAATTGTTCCAACGACTTTACTTTTGTTTATTTTCTTGCATTAATTTAATGCGTCCCATCAATTAATCCTACCATTGCAGAAAACAACGAAAATATGACGTACGCTTATGCCATCCGCATTCGCCACGGGGCCCCGTCATTACCCGTTAGGTTACTTAACTAACGACAGAGCGGGGGCCGGACTAGCACGGATGCAAAACATAAGCAACGCCTACTAGATATCATATATAGGTATATACATTCGTCAGATGCAATGATAGCCATTCCAGATCACAGATGAACACATTGGATATACTAGAAATCCGGGTTTCGTTCGAGCCTGCAATGAAAGACGGATTACACAGTCGCGATGAATAGCCAAACCCCCACCCTAGACCCCTACGGGTGCGGCAAACCACCCGCCAAGTACCCGAAGTGAAGCAACCTCCCTCAACAACGTGAGTAGGCCACTCGGCACTTCGAGGTACCCGGTAGTTTGTGCACCCCACCTTGGGTCTATCCTAGGAGCAAAAACAGTAAAAGAAATAATATACAATGGCGGCTACAACCTCATCCCGGATGTGCGGCCATAAAATAATATTACATCAATTTACATATTACATCAAATGAAAGATATAGAAAACTCTCATCTCACAACCCCCGGCTATTCATCCGCGACAATCCAACGAGTTCATATACACAATCCAACAACATTACAGATCACAGATACGCACAACCCCCACTAATCGACGTATAGCGATTAGTTGACGTTCATTGCATATGTCACATCACAGATATAACCCATTAGCTAAAGTCTACAGAACTTCGATCAAAAATACGGATTTGCAACTACCCCAAACACAACTTTGTTCTCTGAAAAATCTGGGCAGAAACAAAGTATTCTAAAAATCCCAAAACAGAACACTGAGTAAACTGCAGCAAAGACGAGTCGCGGCCGAGTCAACTCGGCCGCGGATCCGCGGCAAGAAGCATGTTCTCGCCGTGGTTCCGCGACGCGTTGACCGAGTCAGTGGCTCGTTTTTGCTGACTGTTCTTAGAAAACCCTGAGCCGATTTTTAAGGTATGTGGAATTATTTTTGGAGCAGTTTAAAAATCGGCAGAAAGTTCAGTTTTCGGACGTGTTTTGCGATTTTTTTCTCGGATCGAAATTCTAAATACTTTGCTAACATGCTAGTTGTTATTTAGCTAGGCTCTGATACCACTGCAAGTCCACGTTGCCCATCCCGGTTCTTACGGGGAGGCGGAAACGGTAAAAAACGATTTTTAAACTCAAGGCAACATGGACTAGAAATGATGATCTTTGCTAAACAAAAACCTAGCAAACTAACTAGAATTTTAACTACTATGTTAGAGAGTTATACCTAGGTCTTGAACTCCTTCTCTTCTTGCTCCTTGGAGTGGTTGGAACGGCTCCACCTCGTAGTCTCTTTGTTGTCGAAGAAGGATCCACCCGGAAGCCTCTACCTTGAGCTCCTACCTCAACCGAGAGGCAACTAAAGTGCTTGGCTTGCTAAACCTAGAACTCTAGAGTGAGTAGAGAAGAGTTTTGAGGGTTTTATCTCAATAGCTCATGCTTCTCAACACATGAGAGCTTTGAGAGAGAAGAAGAAGATGAGCTTTGGATGAGAGAGAATGAGCAAGTGAGAACGAGCTTGACTTTTTACAACCATGCTCACAAAAGAAAGAATAATGCTGATAATAATAATAATTAAGAATTGTGATGGTTAGTTTCAATGACCATTATCATTTCATGCATTTAATGCATTTTGTAAAGAACAACAGGTCAACAAAAGTCATTGAAATGAAATGATGATGGTCAACAAGTCCACAATGGTCAACCGGTCAACAAAGTCAACAAGTCAACAAAAGTCAAATGTTCAACTCAACCATGGCACAATAATCCTTAATTAATATTATTAATCATATTTCTTATTCTCATTAGGGTTTAGAAAAAGTCAACGGTCAACAACCCCAATGAGAATCCTCTGCCTCTGCCAACTGTGCATACACACCCGCATCCGTGTTCCGAGGAACACGAATACAATGAGATAAAACCAATCCCAAAACATATATTAGGATCTGGCTTAAACCAAAGCCCGCTAGTAATAACTGCCCGGACACCAAACGTGCACAAGTGCGCGGATGTGAACGAACCCTGTCGCAAAACCATGCGACCTCTACTCTGTTTTGCCCAAAGGCGAATAGCCCTCTGTGTGGGACTCTAAAGACTCGACACTACGCTGGCAGTGGGTTTAACCACAGGCCGCAAGCGGTACTAGCTGTACGTAACGGTCTCCAGGTAGATGCCGATAAGAAGACTGATGAGGCGAACCCATCCGAACTCCTACTGAGCCTGAATGTGACAATTTCCATACAGTCCGGTCTGTTCGTCTAAGAGTATCGCATGGCTGGCCTAGGGGGGCGGTAAACGTCAGTCCCCTAATAGCGGTACAAGTCGTGTCGGAGTGTAGCCCAGAACACCCTGAGATAACACTGGAAACGCTACTAGTATATCTCGCTAGCCCTGGCCAGGGACTTTGTGTAATGGCTCTCCTAGACACAGCGCGATATCAACCCCCAATACCGGGAGAGACGAATCCTGTCTAACCGTCACTGCCTCCAAGTGCTTCGGGACTGCACTCAACTGCTACCTGTTTGCACGACTCATTTGAGCTGTGGTAGGGAAGCAATCTAAGAACAGTGGGAACACACTCGAGGCGAAGTGACAGTGTCAAGTTAACGGACTAAGCTGTACTCATGTCACCTGGGAACTGATAACTGACGATAGGTATAGTACCAACCAACAGTTCCCGACGAGTCCTGTCCAGTGTACTCGTAACCTAACGAGCACCCGCATACTATCTCAAGTACGATGTACTAATGGCTGTGGGACAGACCATCTCCCCTGCTGGGATGAGAAGCGCATACGCTAGTCTACTCCGGAGTATCGATGCCCCGTCTCGATAATCTTACGACTAGGGACCTGTATAAGGATGTGCTTGTAGATTATCCAGCCCCTACTAGTGTGACTGCCATCACAACGCTCGTAATCAAGCAAAGATTCTAAGGGCTCCACTAATGTGTATAGGCGATATGCTAAAAGAAACACATGCACACATTAAAGTAGAAACAAACCAAGTAGCATACTACTATTTCGTCTGATAACATTGCATGATAATCTTACTTTTTCGTCTGATAACATCGCATGGCGGGTTTAGGGGGTGGTAAACGTCAGTCCCCTAATAGCGGTACAAGTCGTGTCGGAGTGTAGCCCAGAACACCCTGAGATAACACTGGAAACCTACCAGTATATCTCGCTTGCCCTGGCCAGGGACTACTTGTGTAATGGCTCTCCTAGACACAGCGCGATGTCAACCCCCAATACCGGGAGAGACGAATCCTGTCTAACCGTCACTGCCTCCAAGTGCTTCGGAACTGCACCCAACTACTACCTGTTTGCACGACTCCTTTGAGCCGTGGTAGGGTAGTAATCAAAGTACAGTGGGAACACACTCGAGGCGAAGTGACAGTGTCAAGTCAGTGGACTAAGCTGTACTCATGTCACCTAGGAACTGATAACTGATGATAGGTATAATACCAACCAACAGTTCCCGACGAGTCTTGTCCAGTGTACTCGTAACCTAACGAGCACCCGCATACTATCTTAAGTACGACGTACTGACGGCTGTGGGACAGACCGTCTCCCGTGCTGGGATGAGAAGTGCATACGCTAGTCTACTCCGAAGTATCGATGCCCTGTCTCGATAATCCCACGACCAGGGACGTGTATATATAAGGATGTGCTTGTAGATTACCCAGCCCCCACGAGTGTGACTGCCGTCACAACGCTGGTAATCAAGCAAAGATCCTAAGGGCTCCACTAATGCGTATAGGTGATATAATAAAAGAAACACATGTACACATTAAAGCAGAGACAAACCAAGTAGCATACTACCATTTCGAGCAAGATTGTCTATAGAACTGTGAATATCCCAAGCTTCCATCAAGTAATATACATACTAGTATGATACAGTAATGGCCTCCAGGGCATATACACTAACAATCTCCTACTTGCACTAAGGCCATGTACTGGCGTATCGAAGACCTATCATCTCGATCAGCCGCTCGAACTGAGTCTGGGGTAAGGCCTTCGTGAATGGATCTGCAGTGTTATCTTCTGAAGCAACCCTCCGAACCTCGATCTCTTGGCGATCCACGATCTCCCTGATCAGGTGATACCACCTCAAGATGTGTCTGGATTTCTGATGGGACCTGGGTTCTTTCGCTAAAGCTATAGCCCCGTTGTTGTCGCAATACAGAGTATTGGGTCAACAATGGACGGAACCACCTGAAGCTCTTTCAAGAACTTCCTCATCCAGACGGCTTCTTTTGCGGCATCAGATGCAGCGATATATTCCGCTTCCATAGTCGAGTCAGCAACGGTTTCCTGTTTGGAACTCTTCCAACACACCGCCCCTCCATTGAGGGTAAAGACAAAACTCGACATGGACTTGGAATCATCCTTGTCACTCTGGAAGCTGGAGTCAGCAAAGGCCTCGATCTGGAGGTCTTTTCCGCCATACACCAAGAACATCTCCTTAGTCCTTCTCAGGTACTTGAGAATGTTCTTTACCGCTATCCAGTGTTTCTCCCCAGGGTTTGACTGATACCTGCTTACCACACTCAGTGCATAAGCCACATCTGGTCTGGTACACAACATCGCATACATTATAGAGCCTACGGCAGAAGCGTAGGGTATAATAGACATGCGATCCCTTTCCAAATCAGTCTTGGGAGACATCTCTTTAGAGAGGGTGATCTCGTGACAGGCCGGTAGGTTACCGCGCTTGGAATCTTCCATACTGAATCGTTTCAGTATGGTGTCGATGTACCTGGACCGCGAAAGTCCTAATATCCTCTTGGATCTATCACGATGGATCTGGATCCCCAGAATGTAGGAGGCATCACCAAGGTCTTTCATGGAGAACCTGTGTGACAAGAACCCCTTGATAGATTGTAGCATAGGAATGTCATTTCCTATCAAGAGAATGTCATCCACGTATAAAACGAGGAATACGACAGTTCTTGCTACAAATCTACTATAGATATATGGTTCATCTGGATTTTGATAAAGCCAAATTCTTTGACCGTCTCATCAAAACAGATGTTCCAACTCCGCGATGCCTACTTTAGTCCATAAATGGACTTAAGCAACTTGCACACCATTCCGCTACTCCCACTCTGAATGAAACCCTCTGGCTGGTCCATATAGACACACTCCTCTAAATTTCCATTTAGAAAAGCGGTCTTTACGTCCATCTGCCAAATCTCATAATCGTGGAAAGCAGCAATGGCAAGAAGGATCCGAATGGATTTCAGCATAGCCACTGGAGAAAAGGTTTCGTCATAGTCCAAACCAGGTCTTTGAGGAAAACCCTTTGCAATAAGTCTAGCCTTATAGGTCTCAACCTATCCATCTACGCCAATCTTCCTTTTGAAGATCCACTTGCATCCTATGGGTTTTACCCCATCTGGAGCAATGTCCAACGTCCATACTTTGTTGGTGTACATGGACTCCATTTCGGTCCGCATTGCATCCAGCCATTTTACCGAGTCAACGCTCTGAATGGCCTGCTGGAAGCTAGTCGGCTCATCACTATCAATGATGCAATCTTCTCTATCCCCGTCTATGAGAAAACCGTAGTATCTCTCGGGCGGATGAGACTGCCTATTACTCCTGTGGAGCGGTGCAGGAATGTCCTGATCTTTCGAACCCTCTGGTTCTACTAAGCTTTCAGTAATAGCTTGTGGTTCTGGAATTTCTTCCAGTTCTACTGCGCTCCTACTTATTTCCTTTTCTAAGAACTGATGTTCCAGAAAGTGGGCATTACGAGAAACAAAGACTTTTTGTTCCTCTGCATAATAGAAAAGATACCCCCTGGAGTTCTTTGGGTATCCCACAAACTTGCACTGTACTGAGCGTGCCTCGAGTTTGTCCGCATGCTGCTTTTTGACAAAAGCTGGACATCCCCAGATCTTCAGATATTGAAGATGGGGTTTCTTCCCACTCCATATCTCATATGGTGTGGTAGGCACAGTCTTAGTTGGTACTAGGTTCAAAAGGTATGCAGCTGATTCTAGCGCATATCCCCAGAATGATCGCGGCAACTCAGCGTTACTCATCATGGAACGTACCATATCCAATAGGGTTCGGTTTCGTCTCTCCGATACACCGTTTTTTTGCGGAGTGTATGGAGGAGTAAGCTGAGAGAGAATTCCATTCTCTTTTAGGTAATCCAGGAACTCGGCACTCAAGTATTCATCACCTCGATCAGATCTCAGTGTCTTGATACTTTTGCCCGTTTGTTTTTCTACTTCATTCTTGTATTCCTGGAACTTTTCAAAGGCTTCAGATTTATACTTTATTAAGAAGACATGTCCAAACCTTGAAAAATCATCCGTAAAAGTAATGAAGTAAGAATAACCGCTTCGCGCATGTGTAGACATTGGACCGCACACATCGCTGTGTACGAGTCCCAAGAGCTCGCTCGCTCTTACTCCGTGTCCAGTAAACGGAGTCTTTGCCATCTTCCCTTTGAGACAGGATTGACAAGTTGCATATGATTGATATTCGAACGGATCCAAATATCCTTCTGTATGTAACTTCGTCAACCTTCTCTCATTGATGTGACCCAGTCTACAATACCATAAGAAAGCCTGATTGATTTCTGGAGACTTTCTTTTGTGTGTATTCTGGACATTGAAAATCTGTGGTTGGTTTAACACGTATATACCATTGTTTAATGTACCTGACCCAATCAAAACTTGATTAAGGTGAATGTTCACAACATTACTTACAAATGCAAATTCATAACCTTCTTTAGATAATAAAGATACAGAAATGATATTACAAGTTGCATTTGGTACAAAACAACAATCACGCAAAACCAAAAGGTGTCCATCTGACATTCCCAGGTGATAGTCCCTCACGGCCTCAGCATCCATGCTAGCTCCGTTTGCAACTCTGAGGGTCATATCACCTGCCTTCAAAACCCTACGCCTTCTCAATGCCTACAAAGAATTACAGATGTGAGATCCTGATCCGGTATCCAATACCCAGGAAGTAGAGTTTATTGATAGACAGTTTTCAATAACATACACACCTGAAGCTGAAGCAGTAACTTGCTTCAGATCCTGGGTTCTGGCCTTCCAAGCCCTGCAATCCTTTTTCCAGTGTCCACTCTTGTGACAGTAAAAGCATTCTTCTTTCCCCACAAGCTTTCCCGCTACCTTTGTTGCTTTTGCCTTTCCCTTCGTATCCACTTTACTAACACCGCCCCTTAGTTTGGCGGGGGTTTTCTTCTTCTTTCCCTTGGCTTTCGCCTTGGACCTAGAAGAGGATGATCCTCCTACAAACAAAGTGGATGTTTCCCTACCTTTCTGTAGGGTGCCCTCTGCACTCCTCAGCATGTTGAGGAGTTCTGATAGTTCAACTTCCTTTTCTTGCAAGTTGAAGCTCAGGATAAACTGGGTGTAAGTGGAAGGAAGGGACTAGAGAATCAAGTCCGTATAGAGCTCATTCTCCAACGTGGTCCCAAGGTCCGCGAGCTCCTCTATGTAGCCAATCATCTTAAGCACGTATTCCGCTACCAATGATCCGACGGCCAATCTCATCGAAAACAGCTTTTTCGACACTTCGTATCTTACGATACGGGATTGCTCTCCATACAGTTCTTTTGTATGGAGAAATATGGATTCGAGGTCCATATTTTCGTGCCTCCTCTGATGTTCATTGTCCATAGAGACAAGCACGAGGCACTTGGCCTTCGCGTAGTCGATTTCCCAGGTCTTACGGATTTCCTTATCCGCGACGCTGGATTTGGGACCTGGGACAGGGGGAGCTTTGGTGGTAAGGAGATACCCCAACTTGTCATAAGTGATTGCCATTTTGACATTCCTGAGCCAATCTTTGTAGTTTGGCCCTGTCAGTATGTTTTTATCTAGTAGTAACTTAAGTCCAGTCATGATATTTGGTCGCTGCAATTAGGAGAGAGAGAAGAAACACTTTAGCATGATGCTCTTACAAGTTTAGAGTGGTTTTTAATTTGTCTAAACAGGATGGCTCCCACTGTCTCTCGAATCCCTCCTCAAACCATAAAGGAAGAATTAGTCGGGATCAATCTCACCGTACAATTCTTGCTTAACCGTTCAGCCAGGCCAGTGTCGGTACTTCGAGGGAGGTTTTCCAACGCTTTCGTGAAGTTCCTTAATTAAGTAACCTTTTTTCCCTGTGGGCGTAGCCCTGCTAACACCTTTCTAAACACCTACTAGGTTTATAACATTGATCGTTAAGTGAGAAATTTCCCGAGGAGTAGCATATACTCACAGTAGGATCGGGATCCAAATATCATCGCGTGACAAAACTGAAGGAATCCTACCAGAATCATCACACTCCAAATGGTATGCAACGCTAGCAAGTTTCCGTTCTTTTGAAACTCCCGATGTGGATTTTTGCCCCATGCTCTTATGACCTTGGCGTGAGGTCAAAATGTCATAAGTCACATGTCAAGTTCTTCCCATCATTATCCAGGTTAATTTGAACTCATTCGTACCTACCCTTGACGTAGGCCAAAATGGCAGTACGACTGTCCCAAACCAACGCATTCTATCTATGCAACAGATAAATATCCGGCAGCTACCAATCACTATGCCTTGGCGTGAGGTCAAAATACATAGCTTGAATACTACCGAATATTTAACTGAAATGATGGAAGGCTACGAATGGTTTTGGCGAAACCGTGAACATAATGAACTTGATATAATCGATGGAACGAGATAGCTTTTAAAAGGAGTGGTTCAAGCTCCGCATTTTAAAAGTTGGTTTTTAAAAAGAACCGAGTGGTTTTGAAAGTGTTCCAACGACTTTTACTTGGTTTATTTTCTTGCATTAATTTTAGTGCGTCACATCATTTAATCCTACCATTGCAGAAAACAACGAAAATATGACGTACGCTTATGCCATCCGCATTCGCCACGGGGTCCCGTCATCACCCGTTAGGTTACTTAACTAACGAAAGAGTGGGGGTTGGACTAGTGCGGATGCAAAACATAAGCAACGCCTAAATAGATATCGTATATAGATATATAGCAATGATAGCCATTCCAGATCACAGATGAATACATTGGATATACTAGGAATCCGCATTCCGTTCGAGCCTGTAACGAAAAGCGGATTACACGGTCGCGATGAATAGCCAATACCCTACCCTAGACCCCTACGGGTGCGGCAAACTACCCGCCAAGTTCCCGAAGCGAAGCAACCTCCCTCAATGACGTGAGTAGGCCACTCGGCACTTCGAGATACCCGGTAGTTTGTGCACCCCACCTTGGTTCTATCCTAGGAGCAAAAACAGTAAAAAGAAATTATACAATGGCGGCTACAACCTCAACCCGGATGTGCGGCCAAACAAATAATATTATATCAAATTACATATTACATGAATTGAAAGAATAAGAAAACTCTCATCTCACAACCCCCCAGCTATTCATCCGCGACAATCCAACGAATTCATATACACAAACCATCAACATTACAGATCACAGATATGTACAACCCCCACTAATCGACGTATAGCGATTAGCAGACGTTCAATACATATATCACATCACAGATATAACCCATTAGCCAAAGTCTAAAGAAGTTCGATCAAAATACGGATTTGTGACCACTCCAAAAACTAACTTGTTCTCTGGAAAATCTGGGCAGAAACAAACCATCCTAAAAATCCCAAAACTTTAATATAAGAACACTGCAAGAGAAATGACCCACGGCCGAGTCAACTCGGCCGCGGATCCGCGGCAAGAGCAAGCTTTTGCGGTAGAACCACGGTGAGTTGGTCGGTTCACTGGTTTATTTTTCTTGGGTGTTCTGTAAAAACCCTGAGCAGATTTTTAGGGTATGATTTATTATTTTTAAAGCAGGTTTAAAAATAGGCAGAAAGTTAGGTTTTTGAAAACGTGTTTTGCGATTTTTTTCGATCGAAGTTCTATATACTTTGCTAACTTGCTAGTTTGTGTTTAGCTAGGCTCTGATACCACTGTAAGTCCACGTTGCCCACCCCGGTACTTACGGGGAGGCGGAAACGGTATAAAAAATCGATTTTTACAACTCAAGGCAACATGGACTAACTAAAGGAGGATCTTTGCTAAACATGAACTAACAACAAAGCTAAGAGATTTAGCTACTCGGTAAAAGGGTTATACCTAAGTCTTGAAGTCCTTCTTTTCTTTCTCCTTAGAGTGGGATGAACGGGTCGTCCTAGTCGCCTTCTCTCGCCGAAGAAAGATCCACCCGAGGGCCTCTACCTTTGGCTTCTACCTCAAACTAGAAGTAACTAAGGTGCTTGGTGTGCTAAACCTAGAACCTTAGAAAGAGTAGAGAGTAATTTTGAAGGTTTTATCTCAAAACTTAATGGTTCTCAACTCATGAGAGGGGAGAGCTTTGAAAGAGAGGAAGAGGGTGAGAGAGAATGAGAATGATAGAATGAGAAGAATAATGCCAACCTTCTCACATATATGTGAATTATGATAAATAAATAATTAGCTAAAGATAATTATGATGGTTAATCATGAAATGACCATTATCATTTCACATTAAATGCTTTTGCAAGGATTAAAGAGCATCTTTCATATGAAATGATGATGGTCAAATTGTCAACATAGGTCAACATGTCAACCATAGTCAAATGGTCAACAACCCTAACCATAACACAATTATAATTAACTAATATTAATAATCATATTTCACACATAAATATTAGGGTTAAGAAAAAGACAATGGTCATCAACCCTAATGAAAGTCTTCTGCCTCTGCCTCAGTCAACTGTGCATACACACCCGTATCCGTGTTCCGAGGAACACGAATACAATGAGATAAGACCAATCCCAAAACATATACTAGGATCTGGCTTAAACCAAAGCCCGCTAGTATAAGCTGTCCGGACACCAAACGTGCACAAGTGCGCGGATGTGAACGAACCCCGTCGCAAAACCATACGACCTCTACTCATTTTGCCTAAAGGCGAATAACCCTCTGTGTGGGACTCTAAAGACTCGACACTATGCTGGCAGTGGGTTTAACCACAGATCGCAAGCGGCACTAGCTGTACGTAACGGTCCCCAGGTAGATGCCGATAAGAAGACTGACGAGGTGAACCCATCTGAACTCCTACTGAGCTTGAATGTGACAGTCTCCGTACAGTCCGGTCTGTTCGTCCGATAACATCGCATGGCGGGTTTAGGGGGTGGTAAATGTCAGTCCCCTAATAGCGGTACAAGTCGTGTCTGAGTGTAGCCCAGAACACCCTGAGATAACACTGGAAACCTACCAGTATATCTCGCTTGCCCTGGCTAGGGACTACTTGTGTAATGGCTCTTCAAGACACAGCGCGATGTCAACCCCCAATACCGGGAGAGACGAATCCTGTCTAACCGTCACTGCCTCCAAGTGCTTCGGGACTGCACCCAACTACTACCTGTTTGCACGACTCCTTTGAGCCGTGGTAGGGTAGTAATCAAAGTACAGTAGGAACACACTCGAGGCGAAGTGACAGTGTCAAGTCAGCGGACTAAGCTGTACTCATATCCCTGGGAACTGATAACTGACGATCGGTATAATACCAACCAACAGTTCCCAACGAGTCCTGTCCAGTGTACTCGTAACCTAACGAGCACTCGCATACTATCTCAAGTATGACGTACTGACCGCTTCGGGACAGACCGTCTCCCGTGCTGGGATGAGAAGCGCATACGCTAGTCTACTCCAGAGTATCGATGCCCTGTCTCGATAATCCCACGACCAGGGACGTGTATATATAAGGATGTGCTTGTAGATTACCCAGCCCCCACGAGTGTGACTGCCATCACAACGCTGGTAATCAAGCAAAGATCCTAAGGGCTCCACTAATGCGTATAGGTGATATAATAAAAGAAACACATGTACACATTAAAGCAGAGACAAACCAAGTAGCATACTACCATTTCGAGCAAGATTGTCTATACAACTGTGAATATCCCAAGCTTCCATCAAGTAATATACATACTAGTATGATACAGTAATAGCCTCTAGGGCATATACACCAATAGAGCTATCTCTATATCTGGCGGTGTCCGACCAAGCTGCAGGTTCGGTGCTCGTCCGAGAGGTCGAGGGAGCCCAGAAGCCGGTATACTATGTGAGCCATGTCTTTAAGGACGCGGAAACGAGGTACCCAGCTATAGAGAAGATCGTCTTGGCACTCATCGTGGCCTCAAGGAAACTACGTCACTATATCTAGGCGCACACCATCCTCGTTCTTACCGAGCGGCCTTTAGGGGCCATCCTCGCCTCCCCCGAGTCTTCTTGTCGTTTGGAGAAGTAGAGGTGGGAGTTGTCCCAGTTCGACATAAAATACTGCTCGAGGCAGGCTATCAAGGCACAAGCCCTGGTCGATTTTATCGTTGAGTGCACCATCCCCTGTAAAGAGCAGGAATCCACACTGGCCCCCGGAGCTCAACCCTCAGTTGATGAGAAGCCCGACTCTGTCCCAGATTGGATCCTTTACGTCGACGGGTCCTCAACCGAGGAAGGCTGTGGTGCCGGCCTCATCATTTAGGACCCAAACGAGGCAGAGATGGAGTATTCTCTATAGCTCGGGTTTAGAGCCTCAAACAATGCAGCGGAATACGAGGTCTTGCTGGCCGGACTACGGATAGCCTCCGGAATGGGGTTGAAAACGATCCGGATCAGCAGTGACTCCGCCCTAGTCATTGGCCAAGTGACCGGCCGATTCGAGGCACGGGATCCCCTGATGGTGAAGTATCTGGCCGAGGTGAGAAGATTACGAAAAGACTTTGACGAAGTCCAGGTGGAGCAGATCCCCAGACAGCTAAACTGTTGGATATATATGCCCTAGAGGCCTTCATTGTATAGGATGCTAAGGATATGTACGTACAGGACAATCTTGCTCGATATGATAGTACGCTATTTGGTTTGTCTTTATCTTAACATGTGATATATTTTACTTTGTATTTCATATATTGTGTACACGTTGATAAAGCCCGTAGGATATTTGCCTGACTACCGGCGTTGTGATGGCAGTCATAGTTGTAGGAGCTGGGTGGTCAATAGGCACATCCTTAAATGTCCCTGGTCATAGGAGTATTGAGACTGGGCATCGATACTCCGGAGTAGACTAGTGTATACATATCTAGACCCCGACGAGGGGCGATGGATTGGTCCTGCAGCCATTGGTGATGTGCACCTAAGATTGTATACAGATGTTCACTGGGTGTGAGTCCACCGGACAGGACTCGTCGAGGACTGACTAGATGGTATTATACCTAGCGTCAGATAGCAATTCTCTGGTGACATGTGTACAGATAGTCTGTCGACTTGAGGTCGTCATTTTTCTCGTGTGAGTTTCTACTGTGATTTGATTACTACCCTACCACAGCTCAAAGGAGTCGTGCAAACATGTTTTAGTTGGGTATAGTCCCGAGCCACATGGAGGTAGTGAGCGACTGTTGGGAATTCGTCTCTCCCAGTATAGGGAGTCGATATCGCACAGTGATCAGTTGGTCATTACTATAAGTCCTTAGCCAGGGATGATTGAGAATTACTGGTGGACGGACCAGTAGATTCTCGGATGGTCTTGAGCCACACTGACACGACTTGTACGGTTATTAGGGGTCTGACATTTACCACCCCCTTAGACCTTACATGCGATACTCTCAGACGAACAGACCGGACTGCACGGATATTGTCACGGACAGGCTCAGTAGGGGTTTCAGACGAGTTCGCTCGTCGGCCTCCTTTTCGACATGTACTGGGTTGCCGTTACGTACAGCTAGTGCCACTGACGGACTTGTGGTTAAACTCACTACCAGCGTACTGTCGAGTCTTCAGAGTCCCACACAGAGGGTTTCCCTGGATCAAGCGAGACGATGTAGAGGTCGTATGGTCTTACGGCAGGGTTTCGATCGTATACGTGTACTGGCTACACGAATGATGTTCGGACAGATAATACTAGTGGGCTTTGGTTTAAGCCGGATCCTAGTATTATATTATTGGATTATACTTGTCTCTGTGTATCCGTATTTTTTGGAATACGGATACGAGTGTGTATATAGGGTGTGGGCATTCTTGTAATTTTACAAGAATGAGCTTCTAGAAGGAGACACCTCATTATTGATTTATCCTTTTTTGATAAAGGATTAATGAGGTGGAAATTACGAGATATTTGAGGAATGGGTTGCAAGCATGGCTTTGTGAATTGTTTATTCATTTGGAGTTCCTATTCAAGCATGGTTGCATTTTATGTGACTAATTTATTCCATGCTTGAATTATTGTCTCAAGACTTAGCCATTCTCTCATCTCATTTTCTCTAGTTCATTCTAACATGATCATTCTCTCTCCTAGGTTTTCTCTCCTCCTCCCTCAAGCTCATGCCATCACATGTGTTGTGAATCAATGAGCTTTGAGACTAATTAATTCAATACACCTTCTCTACTTCTACTTAGTAGTCTTCCTTAGCAAGTTGGATCACTAAGTTATCTCTTTGAGATTGGAGCTTGACCATAGGCCCTCGGGTGGATCCTTCTTCGACGCAAAGGAGACTGGCAACCGAGTTCTTTTGAAGCTAAGGAGGAGCCAAAGAAAGGAGATCAAGAAGAAGCTTGAACCAAGGAACAAGGAACAGCTTGAACCAAGGAACAACGAACCACTTGAAGACCCGAAGGATTTGCACGAGGGTATAACACTTTAACCTAGTAGTTAACACCCTCCAGTAGTCTAGTTTTGTTAGCTAAGGTTTAATCAAGATCCTAAAAGTGGAAAAAGACTATGTTGCAAAACAAAATATGATCTTTTGATGTGAGAAAAATCGTTTTTGATGTATTCCACATCTCCGCCAACACGTGGGGTGTGCTGCATAGACTTACACTAGTATCAGAGCCTAATTAAACCCTAGCTAACAGATTAAACGAAGTATGAAACTATGAAATCGAAACAACTCCAAAACTGCGAAATGTGAATCCAAGTTTCTGTTGATTTTTGCAGAGCCTCAATTTTTTTTAAACAATTGCTGAGTGCTCCTTTACCTATGAAATGAACACAAAACAAAAACGAGGCAATTCCACCTTAATCCGGCCGGCCACATACCCAAAATTTCTGAGCTCCCCGGCCCAATTGTGTGGGATTGCGTCAAAATTTGTTCTGTGTTCTTGCTTCTTGGATTTAGTGTTTCAGGTGTTTCTAGATTTTGCCAATTTTGACTGCACTGTTAACTTTTTGTTGTAGCAATCTTGGAGTGCTTCAAAGTCGTAGTTTTTGTGTCGTTTAATTTCAGTTATTATCTGTAATGATATATGTGTTTCGAAACGTCCGCTAATCGCTATACGTCGTTTAGTGGGTGTTGCACATATCTGTGATTGTTGGTTTGTGTATATGAATCTTATTAGATCGTCGATGATGAATAGCCGGGGGGATGCGAGATGAGTGTTTTCTTTTCTTTCATTCAATGTAATTTGTAAAAGTGATGTAATATTATTTTGCGGGGCACATCCAAGTTGAGGTTGTAGCCACCGTTGTACTATTTTTCTTTTACTGTTTTTGCTCCTAGGATAGACCCAAGAAGGGGTGCACAAACTACTGGGTTCTTTGAAGTGCCGAGTGGTCTACTCACTTTGTTGAGGGAGGTTGCTTCACTTCGGGAATTTGGCGGGTAGTTTGCCGCACCCATAGGGGTCTAGGGTGGGGTTTGGATATTCATCACGACCGTGGAATCCGTCTTTCGTTATGGGCTTAAACGAAGTGCGGAATTCCTAGTATATCCAATATGTTCATCTATGATCTGGAATGCCTATTATTGCGTGAGACGAATGTATATATCTATATATGATATTCAGTAGGCGTTGCTTATGTTTTGCACCCGTGCTAGTCCAGCCCCCGCTCTGTCGTTAGTTAAGTAACCTAACGGGTGATGACGGGGCCCCGTGGCGAATGCGGATGGCATAAGCGTACGTTGTATTTTCGTTTCTTTCTGCAATGGCAGGATTAATTGATGGGACAATATTAACTCATTAATGCAATGAAAACAAAGCTAAACTAAATCGTTGGAACAATTTTAAAACCACTCGGTTTTCTTCAAAAAGCAAATTTTAAATGCGGAGCCTAAACCACTCCTTTTAAAAAGCTATCATGGTTCATTCGGTTGTATCAAGTTCATTATGTTAACGGTTTCGCCAAAAACCAGCGGTAGCCCTCCGTCGTTTCAAATAAACAACACATCGTATTCATGCTATGTTTGTTGGCCTACGTCAAGGCATAGTAAATGGTAACAATGTGTTGCTTGTTTGTTGCATAGATAGATGCATTAGTTTAGGACAATCGTATAGCCTTGTTGGTCTACGTCAAGGGCGAGTACGGATGGGTCTAAATTAATCAGGACAACGATGAAAAGAACTTGACTTGCATCTTATGATTTGTTGGCCTACGTCAAGGTCATAAGAGCTTGGGGTAAAAATCGCATCGGGAGTTTCAAACATAAAGGAAACTTGCAGATTTAGCATACCTTCTGAAGTGTGGTGACTAGAGTGGCTTCCATCTAGGTCATCATACAATGATAGTTGGATCCCGACCCCACTGATGAGTAGGATTACTCTCGGGAAATTTTCTCACTTAACAATCAATGCTATAAACCAAGTAGGTGTCTAGAACGGTGTTAGTGGGGCTACGCCTCCAGGGAAAAGAGGTTATATAATTAAGGAACTTCGCAAAAGCGTTGGAAAACCTCCCTTGAAGTACTAACACTAGCCTGACTGAAAGATTAAGCAAGTATTGTGACGTACGATTAATTCTGGCTAATTCTTCTTTTAGGGGTTTGAAGAAGAATTTGAGGGAACAGTGGGAGCTATCCTATTTAGATAAAATAATAAACCAATCTAAACTTGCAAGAGCATATGCTGAGTGTTTCTTTTCTCTGTCTCTGGAAGCTACCATGACAGGACTAAAATTATTACCTGAAAAATATACACCGACTGGGCCAAACTATAAGGATTGGCTGAGGAACGTCATGTAAGTGCACGGCGGCGCCCCGGCCGTCAATCCGACGGCCAAATGCGGAAGCGGTGATAACTTTAAATTTATCTTGAACTGGCAAACCGCCGCGCACAAATACCCGGATCGAACCACTAACAAGTCCTAGCTATCTACAAGAAAGGGAATAGAGATATACCGACAGATCCGAGTCCTCCGGTCTTCTCGTCGTCGTCCCGATCTCCTGCGGAATGTCTCGTCTCCTCCTCGTCGCCGGAAGTGCACCACATCGCCTACTTCTTATACGGGCTCCCACCTCAATGCCGAGGCAACTCAGGCACGAAGCCGGCTACTCGACGTGCCCAAGGTTCGTTGTAGAATATGTAGTGAGCAAGTCTCATTTTGGGGTTTGTGGAATTGCCTTTTGTGGAGGGATTGAACTTTGAGCTTTTTGAGAATGATCTTGTGGGTTTTTGCAACATGAAATGAGCTAAAAAACCCACCCAAAAAAATTGGGACAGCCCCCACTAAGGGAGTGGCCGGCCAAGACTTCAAGAGTGGGAGGAATGAGAGAGTGGGGTGATAGAATGAGATAGATCACACCATAATGCAAGAGGGAAACAAAAGCCATCATGAAAGAACATGATCACTAACACCAAAACCACACTCAACACACTAATCATCAACAAACATGATGCTAACAAAGTCAAGCCATCATGAAGTATGAAATCAAGCAAGTCAATGGATGGTGCACCATCATGAAGACTATCATGATGCAACAAAAAGCAAAGACCCCCTCCACAAATACAAATTTGCAACAATGCAAATAAACCCTCCTCCACCAAACTTCGGCCAATGAACGGAACAATGGAAATCGGCCGAAACGAAAAGCAAACTGGCAACTCCAGAAAACTGGTCCCGTAATAAATTACAGGAAAACCCCGATACTGTGCATACACACCCGCATTTGTATTCCGACCGAAATACAAATGCAATGAGACAAAATCTCCACTGTACTATACTAGGATTCGGCTTATACCAAAACCGACTAGTAATATCCGTTCGATCCTGATCCGTGCAATACCGCACGTATCTGATCGAACCCTGCCATATATCCATACGGCCTATAGTACAATCTGTCCGATCCTGATCCGTGCAATACCGCACGTATCTGATCGGACCTTGCCATATCTCCATACGGCCTCTACAACCTTTCGCCCGAAAGCTGAGTAACTGAATGTGGGGGACTCTAAAGACTCGTCAACACCTTGGTTGTGGATTTAACCACTAGCACGTTAGAGGTATAAGCCAATACATAACGGGCCACCAGGTATTGACCAAAAGGGATGTCTGTGAGCGAACTCAGCCTGACAACCCTACTGAGCCTGTCAGTGACAATATCCGTGCAGTCCGGTCCGTTCGTCTATGAGCATCGCATGGCGGGCCTAGGGGGTTGGTAAAAGTCAGACCCCCAAAAGCGGTACAAGTCGTGTCGGA
Organism: Agapanthus africanus; assembly: GCA_030015575.1. Lineage (NCBI taxonomy): Eukaryota > Viridiplantae > Streptophyta > Magnoliopsida > Asparagales > Amaryllidaceae > Agapanthus > Agapanthus africanus. The sequence continues at coordinate 384,428,815 of CM057345.1, read as the reverse complement.
GTGTAGCCCAGAACACCCTGAGATACTACTGGAATACCTACCAGTAAATCTCCTTGCCTCGGCCGAGGGCTTCGTGTAATGGCTCTCCTAGACACAGCACGACCTCACCCCCAATACCGGGATAGACGAACCCCTGAAGATACGCTCACTGCCTCCATGTGGCTCGGGACTGTACCCAACTAAAACCTGTTTGCACGACTCCTTTGAGCCGTGGTAGGGTAGTAATCAAAGTACAGTGGGAACTCACACGAGACAAATGACGATCCCCAGGTCGATGAACTAACCTGCACACATGTCACCAGGGAACTGCCATCTGACGTTTGGTATATGACCAACTAGCATGTTCCCGGCGAGTCCTGTCCGGTGTACTCATAACCCAATGAGCACCTGTATACATCTTAGGTGATCCAACTGACACCAGTGGCTTGTGAGACCGGCCACCGCCCCTCGTCGGGGTCTCGACTGTATACACTAGTCTACTATGGAGTATCGATGCCCTGTCTCGAAACTCACACGACTAGGGACCATTTAAGGATATGCTTATAGACCCCAGCTCCCACTTATATGATCGCCCTCATACTGCTGGTGGTCAAGCAAGAATCCTAGGGGCTCTATCAACGTGTAATAGCGACTTGTCAGGTCACCTGAAGCAGTACACGATGATAAAGGTAAACCAGATAGCATACTATCATCTCGAGTAAGACTGTCCTACCGGGATAGGTCCTCCATCAATCATTACAATCACGTACCTGTGACCTAATAATTGACTCTGAGGGCACTATCTCCAACAATCTCCCACTTGCACTCAAGGCTAATTATTGCGATGTCGCATACTCACAGCCCGTGTGATACCGAACACCCAACTCCTCTACTAGTCAGTCTCACAAAGCTCGTTTGCGAAACTATTGCGTTCGAGGAATAGCCTCAGTCAGTGGATCCGCTTTGTTGTCTCTTTCAATGTCTCTCTATATCTCAAGTTCGCGGAGAAACCCATCTCCCGAAATGAGCAATACCTGTCTTAGAATGTGTCTGGATGTCTGATGGGACTAGCTCATAAATGAACTCCAAATCCTAACTTCTTAGACTGTATCGTCAACTGAACTTAATCAGTATCCTGCGCCATGCCTCTCTCAGTATTTCCTTGGACCACCTGTCCAAAATACTGCCCCTCGTCAGAAGGAAAAACTATAACTCTGACAACCTCCTTGTCGTCCGGGTCACCTTGGAAGCCTGGAATGATAACTGTCTCCCGAATGAGGCTGTCGTTATCATATCCCTAGAACATCCACTTATGTTCTAAAACTGCTTCCGACTGTTTCTCCAGGATTGGATTAATGTCAACTTATTGCATCCAGTGCAAGAACAATATCTGGTGTGGTACTTGACATCTCATGATTGACTCAATTGCCTAAGCAAGTGATCTGCCAATCATGCACATCCCTCTCCCCTTTAGTCTGTAAGACACCTTTAGAGAGGGTGACTCCATTACCTGCAGGTACACTACCGTGCCAGGAGTCGTCCATTCTAAATACCCTTAGAATGCTGTCTAAGTACCCAGATTGGGAGACTACCCAAATCTAGATCTAGAACTATAGATCTAGTAACCAGTATGTCTGATATAAAATCCATTTCCTTTGTGGAGAAACCACTGTGTGACGACCAAAGTATAACCGATTGTAGTATAGGAGTTTTCTTTCCTACTCTGTGTATGTCATCCAAATACCATGACATCACACCCTACTACCTTCTCAACAGATCCATCCCCTATTCTGATGAAGTCAAACCCATGACTGTCACATCAGAAGTAGACGATCTATCTCCGCTACATCTGCTTTAGTCTATAAATAGACATAAGCTACCTGTCCACCAATGCTTCCGCTGCTCCCACTGACTACGACAACCCTCTGGCAGAGTCATATAGACGTACACTTCTAAAACTAGTTTAGAACGACGCTATACTCATCCTCCCACCGGGTCTCGCAGCCTGGAACAACAGCAATGGTAATTGTGGGTAAACAAGAACTTCCCTGTCACCGTCATTGAGGCTACCGTAGTACCTCTCGGGTGCCTGAAGTTACCCACCTTATCTGCGGAGTGGCCAATGTAATGTCAATCCAGATTGAATCTTTAGGTTCCTTATCAAATCTTCAGTAATCGTTTGTGGTTCTGGAATCACTTCCAGTTCTACCATACTCCCACTACTATTTTCTGAAAAAATCCATTTTTAATAAAACTGTGGAGAGTCTAGAACAATATTGCTATTGTTCATCCAGAAGGTAGAAAATCAACCCTCGTCATAGCCTGGGTCAACCCACAAACAGCCATTACAGAAACGTGCCTTGAGTTGTCTAGTGTCTGGTTTTAATCATAAACCGGACAACTCCTCGTACCTTAACATCGTTAAGATATGAACTGTTCTATATCCAATATAGAAACAGAGGCACTGATTTAATTGAACCAGATCCAAATCATGTAGCTGTCTCCAGTGCATGTCAACTAAATGGAAGGAGGCCGATCAGCGTTACTCAACTTAGGAATGCTTCTAATTATGAGTAACCTGAAAAAGAAGCAAGTTCTCTTAGTCATTACTATCAACTTAATACCATACACAAGTATCTACATCTTCAATCTCTTTGAAGAATCCCGATACTTGCTACACCTGGTTCTCTACTCTATTCAAATACCTATAACTTCTCAAAATTCAGACCATGTGTTTCCACGAAACACTTGTCTAAAAACTAGAGAAGTCATAAGTAAACCGAATATAGTACGAGGACCAACCCCTCTGTCCTGATGGACCCTGGACAACATACAATACTCTGTATAAGTCCCTTGAGTCTGATAACTCATTCACTGTGTGTCGCAGGTTGAAAACTGTACTTATGGTTAAGAAGAATTACACCGCTGTTTAATGCTCCTTACCTAACCATCCACTGATATAGGTAAATGTCGTAGACATAATTTCAGAAAGGTATATCTCACTCTATGAAAATAGACGTACAGATATATCAATTTGAAATTGGTGCATAACTGCGGATATTCAAAACCAAATATTTGCCGACCGGCAAACAGCCCATGTGATTTCCTCAAATATCACCGATTACAACGAATCCCGATATAATGAGGATGATCACCCAATTCCCAATAACTTACTCCCACTCACCATCTGAAAAACCATACAGATGTGAGAATCGTACCTGGTAAATACATACCCTGGAGTAAGTATCTAATCGGGAAATCAGTTTTCCTTTAACAGTACACAGTGAAACTGAAACATTGAAATGTTTCGATGGGGTATCTTGGTATTCCTAGTAATGCCTCTTCCATTATCCAGATTCACAACTGTAACCGTATAGTTCTTTGCCACCTCTCCAAATCCCTTCATATGTCTTTAGTCTTTACCTTCTGCACACCACTTTAGGCCAAATGGTTTTCTTCCTTCCCTACCGTTCGGCACCAGCCTATGGTTTGGAAGAAGACTATCCAATAAGCATAATGGGTGTACTGTCCCAATCCTAGGAGCACTCGCAAAGCGAGAGAAGGTGAAGATAAAAGACAACCGAATAAACCTTATTCCTATTTCTCCTGGACCAGAATCCATCCCCGAACTGGAACAAGTTCCATTCGAGTTCGTATATAACCATACGATGGAGTATCCAATATAACTGTGGATCTTCGTAGTGATACGGAGTGTCCTGGAGAAATACAAAGGTGATTTGGGAGTGGTAACGAAATATTTGGTTTGGTCATGAATATCTGTTGCAATTTACTTTGCCCTCTTACTAATCCCTTGCTTTGTCGGAACTTAATACCTTCTGCACACCATCGTTATGCTAATTGGTTTTCTTCATTCCCTACCGGTCGGCACCAGCCTAAGGTTTGGAAGAGGACAATCCAATTTGCGTAATAGGTTTACTACCCCTAAACCAAGGAGTACTCGTAACCTGAGAGAGGGTAAAAGGAAAAGACAACTGAATAATCCTATCCGTTTTCTCCAGAACCTGAAACCATCCTCGAATAAATTCTTTCGAGTTCGTATCTAACCATACGATGGTTTTGTCCAATGGAAGTGGACGTTCGTAGCAATACGGGGTGTCCTGGAGAAAAGGGTAAAAGTAGGAGTGGCAATGAGGTTCGCAACTCTGACAATCCAAAAGCCAGTGTTTAAGAAGGTTCGGTCAACTTGGTCACTGAGTCATAGTCTTAGGGTCGGGTCAAATGGTCGCTGCCAGAGAGAGAGAAAAGAAACACTCAGCGTGCACTCTAACCTAGATCAGAATGGTTACCAATTTATCTAATCTGGAATCCTCCCACTGTACCTCAAATTCTCCTCCAAACCTGAAAGAAGAATTAGTCGGGGTCACCCGAGGAGTAAACTAACTCATCAGTGGGAATCGGGATCCAACTATCATCACATGATAACGTGACGGAATCCGCTCACGCTACCACACTCCAGAAGGTATGCGCATATCTGGCAAGTTTCAGTTCTTTTGAAACTCCCGATGTGATTTCTGCCCCATGCTCTTATGACCTTGACGAAGGCCAACAAATCATAAGTCACATGTCAAGTTCTACCCGTCATTCTCCAGGTTGATTTGAACCCACCCGCACAAGCCCTTGACGAAGGCCAACAAGGCTATACGACTGTCCCAAACCAACGCATCTATCTATGCTGCAGAAAGGCAACAAGCAGCTACCATACACTATGCCTTGACGAAGGCCAACAAACATAGCATGAATACTACGTGCTACCCGTCTGAAACGACGGAGGGCTACGAATGGTTTCTGGCGAAAACCTTTAACGTAAAGAACTTGATATCGTCGAAGGAACTGATAGCTTTTTGAAAATATAGTGACGAAAACCGTTGCTAAAGAGGTCACTCCCGGTGAAGGGATCTCGGCTCTTTCCCCGTAGAATGGGGTGCAGGATATTCCAAATGAATACCTCGATGCAAAGCAAAAGTAATCGGCTATAGTGAAGTTAATGCCCTGACGCAAACTTTTTGTCCAAGGGGTCACTCCCGGTGAAGGGATCTCGGCCCTTGCCTCGTCGACTGAGGAGCAGGATATTCTAAATGAATACCGCGATGCAAAACAAAAGTGAACGTCCTTGCAATAACAGCTTTTTGAAAAGTGTTCCAACAACATCAGATTAGGTTTGTTTTTAACTTGCATTGATCCGAATCAACGCAGTCCCATCAATTGATCACACCAAAAAGAACGAAAATATACTGATGTACGTATATGCCATCCGCATTCGCCACTGGGTCCCGTCATTACCCGTTAGGTTAGCTAACTAACGACAGAGCGGGGACTGGACTAGCGCGGATGCAAAACATATACAACATCTACTAATATATATACCAATATATTATATTCGCTCAAGGCGTGAATAAAATGCAACATCACAGATATGTACAGCATCATAGAAACAATACAGATATCTGGGATCCCCGGGTTTCACAGAGCCACTGCTGAAACCCGACGTTCCCCTGGTCGTGTGGATAGCCTGTGCAATGAGAACCTAGACCCCTACGGGCGCGGCAAGTCACCCGCCAAAACCTGAAGCGAGGCAGCCCCTTTCAGCGCCGTGAATGGACCACCCAGCACTTCACGGAATCCGGTAACTTGGGCACCCCTCCTGGGTCAACTTGTACCCCCTACGAGTGCGGCGAATAGCCCGCCAATCCTAGAGTGAAGCCCCCTCCGTCTCAATGCCATGAGATGCGGGCTTGTTGCCCTCTAGAACCCGGCTATCCGTGCACCCCTCCGCGGGGCAATCCTAGTACAGAAAGTAAAATATACATACAACGGGTACATCGACCGCAACCAGGTCGTGCCCCAAAAGAATAATACAAACAGGCAGTGACGGCAGTCCACATGTCGGACGCTCGCCCCGCAATATCAAATGTACATAATACAACCACAACTGTACTAGCATTGCATCCAGGCTATCCCCCACGACCGATCCGCAACATCACAGCAAAAACAGAACATCAACGTGAAAGTCATGTTCGCAAATCCATCTAACCGGGCTATAGCAGTTAGACCGGATTTACCGATCGAGTGACATTCACGGTCGCAGATATAATGTAAATACTGTGAAATAATGTGCTTAAAATATCCGATCGATCAAATTTTAACAAGTGGGCCCCAAAGCATTACTGTAGCAGATCAGGAAATTCTGGGCCCAATGTTATTATTCCAAAACCCCTAAAATCAGCCCAGAAGCCCACTGGAGAAAATTGACAGAGTGATCTTATCATAGTGCGGCGGAACCGCGGCCCAAAGGGGGGTTTGGCCGCGGTTCCGCGCTCCAACTATGGAGTCATTTTGTCGAATTTCTACAGTGGCCTTATATTTTCCAGTACATCACTTTTCTGTAACCTGAAAAAATTTTCGACACCAAAAATTTCCAACAGAAAACTGATGTGATCAAAATATGTTTTTTGGAATTTTGGTCGATCGGAAATGCAAAACACATTAAACCAAGCTAGACGAAGTTAATGGCGAGGCTCTGATACCACTGTAAGTGCACGGCGGCGCCCCGGCCGTCAATCCGACGGCCAAATGCGGAAGCGGTGATAACTTTAAATTTATCTTGAACTGGCAAACCGCCGCGCACAAATACCCGGATCGAACCACTAACAAGTCCTAGCTATCTACAAGAAAGGGAATAGAGATATACCGACAGATCCGAGTCCTCCGGTCTTCTCGTCGTCGTCCCGATCTCCTGCGGAATGTCTCGTCTCCTCCTCGTCGCCGGAAGTGCACCACATCGCCTACTTCTTATACGGGCTCCCACCTTAATGCCGAGGCAACTCGGGCACGAAGCCGGCTACTCGACGTGCCCAAGGTTCGTTGTAGAATATGTAGTGAGCAAGTCTCATTTTGGGGTTTGTGGAATTGCCTTTTGTGGAGGGATTGAACTTTGAGCTTTTTGAGAATGATCTTGTGGGTTTTTGCAACATGAAATGAGCTAAAAAACCCACCCAAAAAATTGGGACAGCCCCCACTAAGGGAGTGGCCGGCCAAGACTTCAAGAGTGGGAGGAATGAGAGAGTGGGGTGATAGAATGAGATAGATCACACCATAATGCAAGAGGGAAACAAAAGCCATCATGAAAGAACATGATCACTAACACCAAAACCACACTCAACACACTAATCATCAACAAACATGATGCTAACAAAGTCAAGCCATCATGAAGTATGAAATCAAGCAAGTCAATGGATGGTGCACCATCATGAAGACTATCATGATGCAACAAAAAGCAAAGACCCCCTCCACAAATACAAATTTGCAACAATGCAAATAAACCCTCCTCCACCAAACTTCGGCCAATGAACGGAACAATGGAAATCGGCCGAAACGAAAAGCAAACTGGCAACTCCAGAAAACTGGTCCCGTAATAAATTACAGGAAAACCTCGATACTGTGCATACACACCCGCATTTGTATTCCGACCGAAATACAAATGCAATGAGACAAAATCTCCACTGTACTATACTAGGATTCGGCTTATACCAAAACCGACTAGTAATATCCGTTCGATCCTGATCCGTGCAATACCGCACGTATCTGATCGAACCCTGCCATATATCCATACGGCCTATAGTACAATCTGTCCGATCCTGATCCGTGCAATACCGTACGTATCTGATCGGACCTTGCCATATCTCCATACGGCCTCTACAACCTTTCGCCCGAAAGCTGAGTAACTGAATGTGGGGGACACTAAAGACTCGTCAACACCTTGGTTGTGGATTTAACCACTAGCACGTTAGAGGTATAAGCCAATACATAACGGGCCACCAGGTATTGACCAAAAGGGATGTCTGTGAGCGAACTCAGCCTGACAACTCTACTGAGCCTGTCAGTGACAATATCCGTGCAGTCCGGTCCGTTCGTCTATGAGCATCGCATGGCGGGCCTAGGGGGTTGGTAAAAGTCAGACCCCCAAAAGCGGTACAAGTCGTGTCGGAGTGTAGCCCAGAACACCCTGAGATACTACTGGAATACCTACCAGTAAATCTCCTTGCCTCGGCCGAGGGCTTCGTGTAATGGCTCTCCTAGACACAGCACGACCTCACCCCCAATACCGGGAGAGACGAACCCCTGAAGATACGCTCACTGCCTCCATGTGGCTCGGGACTGTACCCAACTAAAACCTGTTTGCACGACTCCTTTGAGCCGTGGTAGGGTAGTAATCAAAGTACAGTGGGAACTCACACGAGACAAATGACGATCCCCAGGTCGATGAACTAACCTGCACACATGTCACCAGGGAACTGCCATCTGACGTTTGGTATATGACCAACTAGCATGTTCCCGGCGAGTCCTTTCCGGTGTACTCATAACCCAATGAGCACCTGTATACATCTTAGGTGATCCAACTGACACCAGTGGCTTGTGAGACCGGCCACCGCCCCTCGTCGGGGTCTCGACTGTATACACTAGTCTACTATGGAGTATCGATGCCCTGTCTCGAAACTCACACGACTAGGGACCATTTAAGGATATGCTTATAGACCCCAGCTCCCACTTATATGATCGCCCTCATACTGCTGGTGGTCAAGCAAGAATCCTAGGGGCTCTATCAACGTGTAATAGCGACTTGTCAGGTCACCTGAAGCAGTACACGATGATAAAGGTAAACCAGATAGCATACTATCATCTCGAGTAAGACTGTCCTACCGGGATAGGTCCTCCATCAATCATTACAATCACGTACCTGTGACCTAATAATTGACTCTGAGGGCACTATCTCCAACACGTCAACATTGCACTGACTTATGACAAAGTTGCATATGTCACCACCGCTACTGCTCCCCTATCCCAGGACCAGATTCCTCAGTTGCGGATAAAGAGGTCCGCAAAACTTAGGATCTAGACTGCGAGAAAGCTAAGTGTATCGTGCTGGCATCCATGAATAATGAACTCCAGAAACAACACGAAAGTATGGATATTAAATCCATTTTTCTCCATTGCAAGAAATTATATGGAGAGCACTCTCGTATCGCAAGGTACGAGACCTCAAGAAAACTATTCCAGATGAGGTTAGCTCCAGGATCACCTGTAGGAGAGCACGTCTTAAAAATGATCAGCCTCATTGAGGAACTCGCAAACCTGGGATGTGTGCTAGAAAATGAGTTGTACATTGACTTGATTTTGCAGTCCCTTCCACACACCTCTCAGTTCGTGCTGAACTTCAACATGCACGAAATGGAAGCTGATCTTCCAAAGCTCCTCAACATGTTGAGGCTAGCAGAGAGCTCCTTGAAAAAGGAGAAGACACCCGTTCTGTATGTTTGTCAATCATCCTCTTCTAAATCCAAAGCGAAAGCTAAGGGGAAGAAGAAAATGAAAGCCACCAAACCGAAAGGTGGGGTCAAGAAGAAGCAGGGAACGAACAAGGCGGGGAGAGTGAAAGCGGACAAGAGTGAGTGCTATTATTGTCATAAGAAGGGACACTGGAAAAAGGATTGCATGGCTTTTAAAGCCAAGGACACGAAGCAAGCTGCTGCTTCTGCTTCAGGTGTGTTTGTAATCGAAAACTGCTTTTCAGTAAACTCTATATCATGGGTACTTGATACCGGTTCTGGTTCTCACATCTGTAATTCTTTGTAGGCTCTAAGAAACCGTAGAGCACTGAAGACAGATGATATGACCCTCCGGGTTGGCAATGGAACAAACGTAGATGCTGTTGCAGTTGGGGATTATCACCTGGGGTTGACTAGTGGGCACATTTTGGTGTTGTACAGCTGTTTTTGTATTCCCAGTATGCTATGTTATATTATATCAGTATTTTTATTATCTAATAAAGGATATAATTTTGCACTTGAAAGAAATGTCATGAACATTCTCCTAAATCAAGAAATGATTGGGTTTGGCATACTGGAAAACGGCATATACATACTTAATCAATCTCAAGTTTTCAATATTCAAAACACACTCAAAAGAAAGGCTCCAGATTTAAACCAAGCCTTCCTATGGTATTGTAGACTTGGTCATATAAATGAAACAAGGTTGACTAAGTTGCATAAAGATGGATATTTGGATCCGTTTGAATATTCATCATATGCAACTTGTCAATCATGTATCAAAGGGAAAATGACCAAATCTTCGTTCACCGGACACGGAGAAAGAGCTACGGAGCTCTTGGGACTTGTACACAGCGATGTACGTGGTCCAATGTCTACACATGCACGAAGCGGTCACTCCTACTTCATCACTTTTACTTATGATTTCTCAAGATATGGACATGTGTTCTTAATGAAGCATAAATCCGAGGCCTTTGAGAAATTTAAGGAGTATAAAAATGAAGTGGAGAAATAGACTGGTAAAAGCATCAAGACGCTTCGATCTGATCGAGGTGGAGAATACTTACCAGTTTCCTTGAATGCTTAAAAGGGAATGGAATTCTCTCTCAGCTTACTCCTCCGTATACACCTCAGCATAATGGTGTATCAGAAAGGAGGAATCGCACGCTACTAGACATGGTGCGTTCAATGATGAGTAGTGCTGAGTTGCCACTTTCCTTCTGGGGTTTTGCGATGGAATCAGCTGCATACCTATTGAATAGAGTTCCGACTAATTCTGTGCCTACCACTCCATATGAAATGTGGAGTGGGAAGAGACCACATCTCAAGTATCTCAAGATATGGGGGTGTCCAGCATTTGTTAAAAAGCGGAATCCGGACAAGCTCGAGGCACGATCGGTTTTGTGCAAGTTTGTGGGATACCCCAAGCATTCAAGGGGATATCTTGTCTACCACACTGAAGAACAAAAGGTGTTTGTCGCTCGCCACGTTGTCTTCTTAGAGAGCGAATTTCTTGCAAAAGAAATTAGTGGGAGCGCGGTAGAACTGGAAGAAATTCCAGAACCTCAAACTACTGCCGATGACTTAGTAGAACCTCAGGTTTCAATAGAGCTTGATGAACCAACACTGCTCCGCAAATTTAGCAGGCTTTCTCTTCCGCTTGAGAGATACTATGGGTTTCTTGTAGATGGGGATCGAGAGGATTACATTATCGATGATAATAAGCCTACTAATTTTCAGCAGGCTATCACGAGTAAAGACTCGGTGAAGTGGCTGGATGCTATGAGATCCGAAATGGAATCCATGTACACCAATAAAGTATGTACTTTAGATGTTGCTCCTCCTGGGGTGAAACCAGTTGGATGCAAATGGATCTTCAAAAAGAAGATTGGTGCATTTGGACAAGTGGAAACCTACACTGCTAGACTCGTTGCAAAAGGTTTTCGTCAAAGACCAGGATTGGACTATGATTAAACCTTTTCTCCAGTAGCTATGCTTAAATCCATTCGGATCCTACTTGCCATTGCTGCCTTCCATGACTATGAAATCTGGCAGATAGGCGTAAAAAAAGCTTTTCTAAATGGACATTTAGAAGAAAGTGTTTACATGGATCAACCAGAAAGTTTCTTAGACAGTTGGAGTAGCGGAAATGTGTGCAAGTTGCTTAAATCCATTTATAGATTAAAGCAAGCATCGCGGAGTTGGAACATCTGCTTTGATGAGACGGTCAAAGAATTTGACTTTATCAAAAATGTAGATGAACCATGCATTTATAGGAAGATTTTAGAAGGATCGGTAGTCTTCCTCGTTCTGTACGTCGACGACATACTGCTGATAGGGAATGATATCCCTATGCTACAATCAGTAAAGCTCTTCTTGTCACAGAAATTCTCCATGAAACACTTGGGAGATGCCTCCTACATTCTGGCAATTAAAATCTATCGTGATTGATCCAAAAGAATGTTGGGACTTTCACAGTCCGGGTATATTGACACTATACTAAAGAGATTTAGTATGGAAGATTCCAAGCGCGGTAATTTACCCGCTTGTCACGGGATCACCCTCTCCAAAGAGATGTCTCCAAATACTGATGAAGAGAGGGCTCGCATGGGCATTATACCCTACGCTTCGGCTGTGGGATCTATAATGTATGCGATGTTATGTACCAGACCAGATGTAGCTTACGCACTTAGTGTGGTAAGCAGATATCAGTCTGACCCGGGTGAGAAGCATTGGATAGCGGTAAAGAACATTCTCAAGTACCTGAGAAGGATTAAGGAGATGTTCTTGGTTTACGGTAGTGGGGACCTCCAGGTCGAGGCTTTTACCGACTCCAGGTTCCAAAGTGACAAAGATGACTCTAAATCCATTTCAGGTTTTGTGTTTACCCTCAATGGAGGGGCGGTATGTTAGATGAGTTCCAAACAGGATACCGTCGCAGACTCAACGATGGAAGCTGAGTATATATGTAATACCCCAGGTGGAGTTGGGGCTGAATACCACCTACCCCGTGAGAAATGAGATGTTATCCGGTATCGAGGTGTGGATGTAACCGATACGGATGCACACGGGGACCCACCAAAACAATGGGGAGTATCGAATTCCATTCCGAAAGAAGGCATGATCTGAACTATAAATAGAATGATACCACTCTTATAACACATAGGCGCCTTTTGGATGAATCGGAACTCCGGAGTTGTTGGATATATGTATGCCCTAGAGGCCATTATATGTATAGTGGATGCTTAGACACACACACACACACACACACACACACACATATATATATATATATATATATATATATATAGATTACTTTCTTGCTCGACATGATAGTATGCTATCTTGTTTACTTTATCTGACATATTGATTTGATCATACTTTTATTCATTTGCACATGTTGATAAAGCCCTCAGGATATTTGCTAGACTACTGTGACTATGATGCGGATCATACTAGTGGGGCACGTGTAGTTTATAAGCACATCCTTGAACTGTTCCTAGTCGTGGGTGTATCAAGACGGGGCATCGATATTCCAGAGTAGACTAGCGTATACCATTCTTGTCCCATGTGATGAGCGATGGATGATCCCATATCTATCTGGTGTGCTAACACCAAAGAATGTATGCGGGTGCTCAGTGGAGACTAGGTACACTGAAAGGACTTACAGAGAACTCCTATGTGGGTATTATATGTTAGTTATATGTATGCCCTAGAGGCCATTACTATACATTGGATGTATATTGTAGTGGATGCTGGGACATATATAGGTAGGACTTTCTTGCTCGACATGATAGTACGCTATCTGGTTACTCTTTATCTTAACATGTATATTCTCTGTCTTTCTGTTACATGTTGATAAAGCCCTTAGGATATGTTCTTGACTTCCAGGACTATGATGTAGATCATACTAGTGGGGCCTGGGTAGTCCATGAGTACATCCTTCAATGTTCCTAGTCGTGGGAATATCGAGACGGGGCATCGATATTCTAGAGTAGACTAGCGTATATCTTCTCGACCCATGTGATGGGTGATGGATGATCCCATATCCATTGGTGTTTTACATCAAAGATGGTATGCGGGTGCTCAGTGGAGACTGGGTATACTGAACGGACTCGCCGAGAACTCCCAGATGGTATTATACCTCACGTCAGATGGCAGTTCTCTGGTGACACTGGTACAACTTAGTCTGTTGACCCGAGATCGTCATAGAGTCTTGTGTGTCTCCCATTGTGCTTTGATTTCCACCCTACCACGGCTCTACTAAGTCGTGCAAACAGGTGGTTTTTGGGTACAGTCCCGATTCACATGGAGGCAATGAGCGATAGGAGGGGATTCGTCTCTCCTGGTATTGGGGGTTGATGTTGCGCTATGCTCAACTGGCCATAACTGGAAATCCCTGGCCAGAGTTGCAGTGATTTACTGGTAAGAGTTATCAGTAGTTTCACGCTTGTTATGGACCTTATATCGGCATGACTTATCAAGCTACTGGGGTCTGACGTTTACCACCTCTAGGCGAGATATGCGGCATATCAGACGAACAGACCGGACTGTACGGTAAGTGTTACTGGTTGGATTCATAGGAGTGTGAGCGGGCTTGCTCGTTGATCTTCTGATCGCTCAATACCCGGGTGGCCGTTACGTTTAGCAGACCGCTTGCGGCTTGTGGGTGTTTGATATGATCATCACCTACTGCCGGCGTATTGACGAGTCTTTAGAGTCCTACACAGAGGTTTCCTGGCTCAAGCGAAACGAAATAGGAGCGCATATGAGATATGTGCGGGACCGAGAATAATATCAGTATGTGATACTGAATTCTATTCTCGCGATTTGTATCATCGGACGGTTATATAAGATATAGCCAGGTTACCGAATAAAATGTTGATTCGATATGATGATGCACTTGACATTAGTCGGTTATATGCAGTATGACCAGATCATTAAATCAAGTGTTGATTTAATGATTTAATGTATAATTATATATTGGATATATTACTTTACATTGACTAGTATTGTTCATTTAAGATTGATTTTCTCACTTGATGTGCACAAGTTGTATATGTGATATATGTTTGTGCACTAGTTTGTATCATGATTGATGATACATGCAAACTTGGGTGTGTGTAATGCTATACACCATGTTTAGGTTAATGGTTAGGTTTTATTTATTCTTTTTATTTATTTTGGTAAAAAACTAAATGGTGGATTTTTGTTGCTTTGCTAGAAGCTTCATGATGTTTCATGCATCTTTGAAAAAGTCTTAACCATTTTGTTTTGTTCCTTAACCTAACCATTCACCTAAACCCTAGTTTATTCTCTACAAAAGAAACACTCACCCATGGTTGCAATATGATAAGGCTTCACTTGATTTTCTATTATTCATTATTCATTCTTTTCTTTCTTCTTCTTCTTCTTCATGAAGTGAAGAAAGCTTTTCTTGAAAATTTTCAAGTGATGAAATCAAGTGAGAAATCCAAATCCAAAGTGAACTCACTTCCTATTTCTTTATGCTCTACCACTTGCCATGTTGTATGGGGTGTTTTCTTCATAAGTTTCATGACCTAATGAAGATGGAGCTTGAGTTAGAGTCGCCTCGACGTAGATCATCTTCGGCATCGAAGTCAACGACCTAGCCCGATCATTTCTCCGATGAAACCAACGCTAGAGTCCGGGATCCCGATGATCGCAGCGGAGGGACGTCATCATGGAGCTAAAGAAGTGGAGGACCGGATCTACAAAGGTTGTAATCCCTTTCACTTGTAGTTAAAGTAGTTAACTTGCTTAGTTTTGCCTTACCTCTAGTTAACGATCTAGCATTAGGGTTCTTTGGCACATGGAAAATTTGATTTTGGTATGGTTGATCAGTTGTAGAACCTCATGAGTGTGCCTAGGAACCCTACATTATATCTATCGTCGGATAGCAGTTCTCAGGTGACACTGGTACAGGTTAGTCTGTAGACCCGAGATCGTCATAGAGTCTTGTGTGTCCTCCCACTGTACTTTGATCTCCATCCTACCACGGCTCTACTGAGTCATGCAAACAGGTGGTCTTTGGGTACAGTCCCTGTTAGTGTATATGCCCTAGGGGCCATTATTTTATCATACTAGATTGTATATTACTTAATGGAAGCTTGGGTTATTCACAGTTGTATATACAGTCTTGCTAAAAATGGTAGTATGCTACTTGGTTTGTGTCTACTTTAATATGTGCATATGTTTCTTGTAACATATCACTTATACATATTGGTAGAGCCCATAGGTTCTTTGCTTGATTACCAGCATTGTGATGGCAGTCACACTAGTGGGGGCTGGGTAGTCTATAAGCAACATCCTATGCAGGTCCCTAGTCGTAGGATTATCGAGACAGGGCATCGATATTCCAGAATAGACTAGTGTGCACGCTTCTCATCCCAGTTGGGGAGATGGTCTGTCCCATAGCCATCAGTACGTCGTACTGGAGATAGTATACATGTGCTCGTTAGGTTACGGGTACACCGGACAGGACTCGCAGGGGAACTGTTGGTTGGTATTATACCGATCGTCAGTTAATAGTTCCCAGATGACATGAGTACAACATAGTCCGCAGACTTGACACTGCTACTTCGCCTTGAGTGTGTCCCATTGTTCTTAGATTGCTACCCTACCACGGCTCAAAGGAGTCGTGCAAACAGGTAGCAGTTGGGTGCAGTCCCGAGCACTTGGAGGCAGTAGTGGTTAGACAGGATTCGTCTCTCCCGGTATTGGGAGATGATATCGTGCTGTGTCAGAGAGCCATTATGTAAAGTCCCTGGCCAGGGCAAGCGAGATATACTGGTAGGTTCCAGTAGCTTCTCAGGGTGTAATGGGCTTTGCTCCGACACGACTTATACAGCTATTAGGGGACTGACGCTTGCCGCCCCTAGGCTTGATATGCGATAGTCTTAGACGAACAGACCGGACTGTACGGAGATTGTCACATCAGGCTCAGTGGGAGTTCGGATGAGTTTCCTCATCGGCATTCTTATCGACATCTACCTGGGGACCGTTACGTACAGCTAGTGCCGCTTGCGGTCTGTGGTTAAACCCACTACCAGCGTAGTGTCGAGTCTTTAGAGTCCCACACAGAGAGTTTCCTTGCTCCAGATGAAACGATATAGAGGTCGTATGGTTTTACGACAAGAGTTCGGACGCATACGTGTGTTTTCGCACGTACGACTTTTCGGACAGTTTTTACTAGCCGGCTTTGGTTTAAGCCAGATTCTAGTATCGGGTTATTGGATTTATACAGTCTAAAGTTTTTCCGTGTTTTCACGGATTGGAGGAGCATTCTCGTAATTTGTCGGGAAGCTTCTAGAAGAGTGGTGACTTGGGGGGTAAGGTGGCATTGCATTAAATGAGATTAGTGACTCATTTATGTGATTCATCTATGTCATTAATGCATCATAAATGTTTAATGACTCATGGAGATGAATCACTCATAGATATTTATGAAGCATGGTTGTTAATTCTTTTATTTCATTTTTGGATAAATAAATAATGCTTCATATATATTATGATAGATCATTATCTCATTTCATTCTCATCTTCACCTTCTCTCTCCTCAAGCTCTCTCACTCTTCAAACCCTAACCCTAACCTCTCATGAGTTGAGATCAAGGGTTAGCTAGACTATTACATCCATAACCTCACTCTATATCCCCTAGGTAGCTTAGATTAGCACTTTAAGCAACTTAGTTATCTCAAGTTTGAGATTAAGCTTGGTGTAGGAGCTTTCGGGTGGATCGTCTTTGATTCGAGGAGGCCGTTGAGGTGCCGATGTTCCAAGGAGCCCATGAGGAGTGGAGGACAACGATGAAAACCCGAAGGACATATAACGTGAGGTATAACTTCGAATCCGAGTAGTTAAACCTCTAGTAGATCGTTAGCAATGGTTAAGATAACGATTCATGCGCTCAAGTCCGTGTTACGAAGCTTTGATAATCGTTTTTCATATATTTCGCCTCCCCGCAAGTTCGTGGGGTGCGTGACATGGACTTACAGTCCCGAGGCACATGGAGACGATGAGCGATAGGAGGGGTTTCGTCTCTCCCAGTATTGGGGGTTGATGTTGTGCAATGCTCGATTGGCTATAACAGGAAGTCCCTGTCCAGGGCTACTGAGATTTACTGATAAGCGTTATCAGTAGTTTCTCGATCTGTTATCAGCTATATACCGGCATGACTTATTGAGTTATTGGGGTCGACGACACCATCCCTAGACTCGATATGCAACATTTCTGACGAGGAGACCGGACTGTACGGTAAGTGTTGCCAGATGGCTCGACGGGAGTTTTGACAGCTTTGCTGGTTTTCTTCTGATCGTTCAATACCCGGGTGGCCGTTATGTTTTGCTGACCGCTTGCGGCTTGTGGGTGTTTGATATGATCATCACCCACTGCCGGCGTATTGACGAGTCTTAGAGTCCCATACAGAAGTTTCCTAGCCCAGGCGAAAAGATGTGGTGTGCATATGAGATATGCGCGGGGACCCGATTGAATACGACTATGTAATACTGTATGTTAATCGGGCGTTTTTCTATTGGTCGGGTCGTATGTGATATGATCGGATTGTTAAATCAATTGTTGATTTAACATTTTGACTTTTAGTTTTATTTTATTCTTTATTCAAAACTCTTTTTATTAAAGAGCAAGAATGCATGCATGGATGCACATGTTGATGTGCATGTATGCACATGTTGATGTGCATGGATACATACATGCAAATGTATCTTGGTTGTTGATACATATATGAAGGCAATATAAGACTCACATGGAACTATTATATATGGATATTTATATGCATTTGTTTTAAAACAAAAGGAAAAGATAAAGATTAATCCATGGTTATCTTCTACACTCTTCTTGAACTCAACCTAAGTTCACCCACTTTTTAACCATAGATTAATCTTTCCTTTTGTCTTTTAACTCAAGTGCAATAATATCTATATTTAGTAACCATGGTTTGGGATGAAGAACAGAATATATATATATTTATCTTTTCTATTATTCATCAAGCTTTATCATTTTTCACAAAAGCTTTTTCCTTCATCTTCTTCTTCCTCCTTACTCTCTAGGTTCTTCCAAAGTGAGTGAGAGATAAAAAGAAAGGATTTTGATAAAAGAAAACACACCACCTCATCATTCTACTCTAATCTAGCCAATTAGTTTAGAGTGTTTAGCTTCATCATCTTGTTTGATCATTTGAAGCTAGGAGCTTGGAGCTAGTGAACTTCGGGTGGATCATCGTGGACGTAGGAGCTTACTAGCAAGCCTCTCCAACCTCTCAAAGATCCTGGGAGTCACTACAAAGAGGACTACAAAGGTTGTATTCCTTATAATTAGTGTAAATAATGTTTAAAGTGTTGTTACCTAGTATTCTAGTCAAAGATCCATGCTTAGTTTGCTTAGCACCTCTTTAAAATTTTAAAGTTGCATGTGTGATGCTTCCATACTCATAAGTAGGTGCTAGGGAACCCTAACAGTGGTATCAGAGCCAAGCTAGAATTCTGGACTTGGTGTTATAACAAATACGAAAAACGAAACCGACTACGAAAATACGATATTACAGAACCCTTGATATGCTCTCTGGAAATTTTTAAAAAGTCGTCTAAAAATTTTTCAAACAGGTATAGAGTCATATTTGGGCTTTTATAAGAACATTGGGGAAATACGGAAGGGAGTGCTCGGATTTTGGCCGAGCACCCCCCCCAAAACAGAGCAGGCTGGCCCCCTTCACCCAGAACCCCCCCGTATTGCTCCAGTGCTCTTTTGGGTTCATTTTGGGGTTTTTAGTATTGTTTGCTTAGCCCAATTTTCATGTGATGATTGTTTAGACTTGGGGCTAATTCGTAGTCATATTATTTGACACTAAATTGGTAACCTAGACTATTTTTTAACAGTTCGAACGAACGTCAACACCCCACTTCTTGACCCCGTTGAAATTTTCAAGTGTTGTGTTTTTCCTAAGTTACCTTTGTATTCAATAGTCGCGCAAGTGTTCCTATGGGACCTCTAGAAGATCATAATAACCTTAACTCGATTCTATGCCCACGGAACCGCGATCGAACCTTTGGGTTTGCCGTAGTTCCGTGGTGTCATAGGTGAGGCGTTGGTTAACTCCTTCTACGGCTGGACCATAATCACTGTGTCGCGATTTTGGGTACATGTAACTTTGCTCAAGTGTTGAGCTCTTGGGGTAAAATGTGGGTGTATGTTGATTCGATCGAAACGTTAAACATCGTCTTGATTTCTGTGATTGCAATTGTTGTTTTTCACTTTCTTTTCTGCGACCGTAAGTGTAGTATGTGGTGTATCGCCGGCTTCGTTGCTATACATCAACGACAATCGGGATACGCATACTTGCTTACGTTGATGATATGAGATATTATGTGTTGCTAAAATATGATGCAGGATTGTCGCGATCGAATAGCTAGGGGTTTTATGTGAGATGAGAGTGTTTATTTTCATTCATGTAAAAGTAAATTGTATGTAATATTCTTTTATTTGGGGCACTTCCGGGTTGAGGATGATGTCACCATTATTGTATATTATTTACTTTTCCGCATTAGGATAGACCCAAGGAGGGGAGCATAAGTGATCGGGTTTTAGGGTTCAGTGGGAGGCCATCTCGAGGAGTCGAGACCGGGTCTCCTAAACTCTAGAATTGGCATGATCACTTGCCGCTCTCGTAGGGGTCTAGGGGTATGGGCTTGGCTATTCATCGCGACCGTGGAATCCGTATTTTCTATTACTGGCTGAATACAAAATACGAACCTCCTAGATATCCTTTTTATTTTCATATGTGCTTCTGCTGCTGTTGATATTCTGTAATGTGATTACTTAGTATCTGAGACGAATGGATTATTATTATATATATGATATATAATAAACGTTGCTTATATTTTACACCCGCGCTAGTCCCGCCCCACTATGCCGTTAGTTAAGTAACCTAACGGTGCATAACAGGACACTGTGGCGAATGCGGATGGTATAAGTATACGTTTTATTTTCGTTTCTTTTCTGTGATGGCTTAGGTACTTAAATGATGGGACTATATTAATGAGATTAATGTAAAGTAAAAGAAACCTAAAGATGTTGTAGAATCGGATTTGAAACCCACTCGGCCTTTTTATGAAAAATGCAAGTTTCAAAAGATGCGGAGCTTAAGCCACTCCTTTTCTAAACTGTTTTGATTCTACAACGAGATCAAGTTCAAAGCAATTAAGGTTTTCATAAAAACCATTCGCAACCCTCCGTCATTTTAGGAAGCAGAGTACTTAGTATTCGTGCTGCGTATTTTGATCATAGTCAAGGTGTAGTGTACGGTAGCTAAGTGATATCTTCCTACAAAGCATATGATGCGATTGGTTAGGACATTCATGTGATTATGTTTATCATAGTCAAGGGTCATATGGGTGGGTCTAGTTAATCTCGAAATGACGGGTGGAACTTGACTAATGCTTATGATATTTTGACCATAGCCAAGGTCATAAGCATCTAGGGGTAAAAACCATATCGGGAGTTTGAAGAGTTAAAATTTGCAATGAGATTGCATACCAACTATATGATAGTTGGATCCCAATCCCACTGTGAGTAAGTGTTACTTCCAGGAGAGTTTTGCACTTTACAATTATCTAATCCAGTAGGTGTCTAGAAAGGTGTTAACGGGGTTTGACCTCTGGGAAAACGAGGTTTATTTTAATTAGGTCCGTGCGAAAGCACGGGGAATCTCCCTCAAAGTACCGACACTGGCCTGGCTGACCGGTTAGCAAAACTGTAGAATGTAATTAATCCTGGCTAGTTTTCTTTTTAGGTTTTGAAAGAAAAATTTGATATTGGGAGACATCGATTAGATAAGATAATAACCAATCTAATTCTTTGCAAGAGCATTTTGCTGAGTGTATTCTTTTCTCTCTCCTAATGGCAGATACCGATGACGGGACTTAAGCTTCTACTAGAGAAAAACAAACTGACTGGGCCGAATTATAAAGAATGGTTGAGGAACTTGAATATTGCACTTGAATACGATAAAGTATCATATGTCCTCACTACCAAAGCCCCACCCGTCCCAGGACCTGAATCATCTGTTTCGGATAGGGAGATCCGAAAAACATGGGATATTGATTGCAACACGGCCAGGTGCCTCGCGCTTGCTTCTATGGACAGCATCCATCAGAAACAGCACGAGAAGATGGATGTGCAATCCATCTTTCTTCATACAAAGGAGTTGTATGAAGAGCAATCTCGTACTTTGCGATACGAGGCATCTCGAAAGTTGTTTCAGATGCGAATGTCCCCTGGTGCATCAGTAGGAGACCATGTCCTGAAGATGATTGGTCATATAGAAGAACTTGAGGAACTGGGATGGACTATGGATAATGAGCAATATACGGATGTTGTTCTGCAGTCTCTCTCCCCCAACTTTGCTCCGTTCATAGTGAATTTCAATATGAACGATTTGGAGAAATCATTGCCTGAACTTCTCAATATGTTGAGAAGTGCAGAGAGCACGCTGAAAACAGTGAAGACTCCCACTCTACTTGCTGGGCCATCTTCCTCTTCCATCCCAAAAGCCAAGGCCTGTTGGATATAGTGCCCTCAGAGTCAATTATTGGATTACAGGCACGTGATTGCAATGATTGAGAGAGGACCTATACCGTTAGAACAGTCTTACTCAAGATGATAGTATGCTATCTGGTTTATCTTTATCATCGTGTACTGTTTCAGGTGACCTTACAGGTCACTATTACACGTTGATAGAGCCCTTAGGATTCTTGCTTGACGGCCAGCAGTATGATGGCGATCATATACGTGGGAGGTGGGGTCTATAAGCACATCCTTAAAAGGTCCCTAGTCATGGGAGTTTTCGAGACAGTGCATCGATACTCCAGAGTAGACTAGTGTATACAGTCGAGACCCCGACGAGGGGGAGTGGCCGGTCTCACAAGCTACTGGTGTCAGTTGGTTCACCTAAGATATATACAGATGCTCATTGGGATATGAGTACACCGGACAGGACTCGCCGGAAACATGCTAGTTGGTCTTATACCAGACGTCAGATAGCAGTTCCCTAGTGACATGTGTACAGGTTAGTTCATCGACCTGAGATCGTCATTTGTCTCGTGTGAGTTCCCACTGTGCTTTGATTACTACCCTACCACGGCTCAAAGGAGTCGTGCAAACATGTTTTAGTTGGGTACAGTCCCGAGCCACATGGAGGCAGTGAGCGGATCTGCAGGGGTTCGTCTCTCCCGGTATTAGGGGTGAGGTCGCGCTGTGTCTAGGAGAGCCATTACACAAAGCTCTCGGCCGAGGCAGGAGATTTACTGGTAGGTATTCCGGTAGTATCTCAGGGTGTTCTGGGCTACACTCCGACACGACTTGTACCGCTTTTGGGGGTCTGACTTTTACCAACCCCCTAGGCCCGCCATGCGATGCTCATAGATGAACGGACTGGACTGTACGGATATTGTCACTGACAGGCTCAGTAGGGTGTCAGTATGAGTTCGCTCATCGACGTCCCTTTTGGTCAATACCTGGTAGCCCGTTACGTATGGCTAATATCTCTGACGTGCTAGTGGTAAAATCCACAGCCAAAGTATTGACGAGTCTTTAGAGTCCCCCACAGACAGTTTCTCAAGTTTCGGGCGAAACGTTGTAGAGGCCGTATGGAGATATGGCAGGGTTCGATCAGATACGTGCGGTATTGCACGGATCATGATCGGACGGATAATACTAGCGGGCTTTGGTTTAAGCCGAATTCTAGTATTGTACAGTGTAGATTTTGTCTCTTTGCATTTGTATTCGGTCGGAATACAAATGCGGGTATGTATATACGGTCGCGGGGTTTTCCTGTAATTTATTACGGGATCGGTTTTTTTTTAAGTTGCCAGTTTGCATTCCGTTTAGGCCAGTTTTCCTTTGTTCCTTCACGGCCGGATTTTTGTGAGGAGAGGGGCTTATTTGCAAAGTAGCATTTTAGCATTGTGGAGGGGGGTTTCTTGTAAATGGGGATTATGATGGTTCTAGCATCTTATGATGCTTTTCTTGTGCTCTTTTCTTTGCATTAATTGTGATGGGTTTTGATGGGCTTTTGATTGGACTTTGTTGTGACTCCTTTTTCTTGTTATCATCAAATTTCTTTTGCTTTTGATAATTGGTTTTTCCCTCCCCCCATTGACATGGCCGGCTGATTAGTCGAAAATATTGTATTTTTAACACGGCAATTTCCTCATCATTTGCATTCATTTAGAAGTGTATGGTATTCATATTTCACATATTAGCAAAACTGTCACAAAATATCAGATTGCATGTGTTAGACCTTAAAACCAGCATTTCTAGGGAAATTGACTGTATTTCATGGCATCGCATCATTCCTATATTGCGCAACACTTGTTTTGAGATCTGTGCAGGAAAATCTAGAAGAAAGGCCAAAAATTTATACGGTACCGATCAAATATTACGCCAACTCAATGATTTCAATTCTGGTATCAATCCAAAGGGACAAATAAAATTCAACATGTCAGATAAAGCCCTAGACTTCAGTCCAAAGCAGCACCAGAAGTTTCAAAGCTCAAGCCTCCAACATGGCCGCGGAACCGCGGCCGGAGCCTGCTTGCGCCGCGGTTCCGCGGCCGTATTGCCTCATCACTTCCTCAATTTTAGTGTACAATGCTTCTCTCAGGGCCCACACTTCAAAAAGACATGTCAATTTCCAGAAGACTCCAGAGATTTCTGGCAGATCAGCAAGCTTTGGGATCAACACTAAACTAGCCTATCATTCTAGAAACTTCTCCCTAAACCCTAGCTTAAACCCTAAGCTAAAGCCTAACAAACTCCTTCTAGAAGCCTCAACAAACTTTTGGAGGGAATTGTAAATTCAAACCTAGACCTAGGGTTTGGGAGATCTATAAATAAGACCCTAGGCTCACTTGTATAAAGATCTCTAATCTTGGAAAAAGGATCTCACATCTTGGAAAAATCCTTGACTAGTTCATTTTAGTAGCCAATCTTAAGCCATTCACTCTCTTTCTTCATCTTCTTCTTCCACAAGTCTAGTGAGAGGACTTGTGTGAAACCCTAACCCTAATTCCAATCAAAAGCCAAGATCCAGAGTACCCATCAAGCAAGAAGCCTTGCAACCTTTTATGCGCCGAGCCGATCTTCAACAGAGCAAGTGGTCCTAGCCGATCCGCGACTCACGGAGCCGAGCGAAGCCAATTCGACAATTTAGTTCTTCCTCTTGTAGTTCTTGAGCGACTGTAATCAAATTGTTGATATAAATAAAAGGTGATATTCTTTTATCTTGTTTTCTTTAAATTCTTGCATCATGATATCTTTTCAATTCTTGAATGCTTTCTGTGTGATGATGTTTGAGTAATACTCCGCTCGCCGAGGAGTCGAGACGATCAATAGAATGATGATGTAACATATCTTAAATCGATTCTTGAATCCTATGAGTTTTGTAAACCCTAGCAAGTTCAAGAATCGACAACCCAATTCGTTGCGATGCTTTCTTGATTGATATCGCTCGAGATTGGGGAGTTACGATCGTTTCTTGAAATTGCTAGAGGCTAGAATGTGAATGATATCTACGAAAGAACAAGGATTAAACGATGAAACCCTAGTTTCATCAAGAAAACCCTAACTCTCGTCGATGATCATCGATCTAGCATCAATCCTTCGAAGGACAAGAACACGAAATCTTGAGATTACATCACGTCTATAGATCCGATCGATTCCTACGAGCCTCATTTAGATTCTTGACATTTGATTGGAAATATCATCGAAACCCGATTCTCGATTGTTTATCAGTTTCTTGATTCTTGATTAAACTAGTGACACCTGAATCAATCGATAAAATCTTGAATCATGTTTCTTTTCTTTTCGATTAACTTTTCAATTCAAACAAATTAAATACAGAAACGAATCGCACAATCCCTGTGGACGATCCGCACTCGCTTACGATCTACAACCGACACCGTAATTGATTGCGGTCAAATATAAATTCCTACGAGTCTGTGAATTTTAAGATCAATCAAATGGCGCCGTTGCCGGGGATCGCGCGCTAATTCGTTTCATATTATAGTTTGAATTGAAAGATTTATTCCATTGTTATTTTGAGATCAAAATTCGTGCAAACCCTAAATGATTTGTTGTGGTTCATTGCAAGGAAATCTGGAGCTGTTTGGCAATTGAAGAAATTTTTTGGAAAATACCAGAGAGTTGAGGGAGTCTACAGAAGCTCCCTGAAAAATTTTGGTTCAGTGATCACATCATCTAACCGCGGAAGCGCGGCATTAGAGGGCATTTGCGGCGGAACCGCGGCCCCTTGGAGGGATCTCTGTACAATTTTGCTTCAGGTGATTTCTTACCTTCTCCTCTCTCCTCTTTTTAGCTCCAACTAATAATTTCTGCAGGATTCTTTGCAAATAATCGCAGCGCCGCAAAAAGCAAAAATTAAATTTGTGCGTGATTTTGTTACTTGGTTGTTTGCATTCTAAATACGGATATTAAAGGGCACGTCCAAATCCAAATTCGGTGGGGATTTCATTACCCTTCCTAGGCCCCGAAAATCACAAAACTTGCATCCGCATTGACCCATATTAACTAAAAAAAATCTAGAGATGTCTCTAAGGACCGTCGCGCTCAATTAGGACAAGAGAAGGCCGTGGGTAATTCATTACTTATCCGCGTTTTCTTGTGGTGCCTAAGGCGAGTGTGTCTAAGGCTAGTGGTTTTTAATTAGGCCCACTACTTACGTAGTGGAGTACCTTCCCACTTACCTGGCACTTATCCGGCCACAGGGGGACAAAGAGGCAGTGGAGGATTCTATCCTGCGACTTGTCTTTTGGCAGTTAGGAGCGGTCTAGAGCTGGACCTAGGTGACCACTAGATTCTAGGGTTGTGTGCTGCATTTGTTGTGTCGCATCATTTTTTTTCAAAAATCCGTCCCTTTTTCAAAGCAAGCACCGCATTCATTCATTACCCCTAATTATAAGTCAACGCTGCCACTTGTACTAACCCTTTTTAGTGCAAGATAGGCTGGACACGGGATTCTAGTGCCCGTTTAGTCCGCGTACCCTTTATCAACTCTGAAGTCGATATTTCTCCATTTACCTTTCCTTTACCCACTACCACACCCACACCGATGGATCCGAATCCATCAAACTTCTTTAATCCTAATCTGCCGCCGTCCGTTGGTGCGCAGAATCCACCCCGCATCTCTCTCCAGGAGAGGTGCTACCCTATTCGAGGTCCTCTTTCGACCTGCTTATCCACACCACCAGCCAATGGGGATAACTTTGAGATTAAGCCCCAGTATATCAATCTTTTACCCAAATTCCACTGACTCAAGACTGAGGACGCTTACGTTTTCATTACCAAATTTGAAAACGTATGCGCAATGATGGGTACGTCACAACTTTCAGTGGATGCTATGCGTCTACGACTTCTTCCATTTACTTTGTGCGATATAGCCGAGAAGTGGCTATATAACACTACCGCACATTCTATTACGATTTGGGAAGAATTCGTCGCTGCATTCCTTAAGAAATTTTACCCAATACAAAAGACAGCTCGAATCCGTAGCGAACTGAATCAATTTGCCCAGCTCCCTACTGAACCATTTTCAAAATGCTTTGAACGTTTCAAGGATCTATTGGTTCAGTGTCCTCATCACGGCATCCCGAGATGGGAATTGTGCCGAATCATTTATGAGGGCATTAACCCAAACACTAAACAGAGCCTTGAAAACATGTGTCAAGGTACTTTTATGACCAAAGATGATGGGGAAGCTTGGAAGTATTTAGAAGAGTTCGCTGAAAAATCACTACAGTGGGAGAGTGGAACCCAACCATTGAATAGGGGTGGCGTACACCAAATAGATGTGTCCATAGGTGTTCGAGCTGAAATGGCAGCAATGCAAAAGAAGCTCGACGCTATGGAACACAAATTTGCAGCAGCCTCCCTAAACCCAATGTCGCTCCCCAAAACTGTTTGTTGGTGCTGTTCTGATCCGTCTCATTTAACGGAAGAATGTCCATTAAACTCTGCGTTTCAAGGTCACGAGCATTCTAATGCCGCATTTCAAAGACCTCGAAACGACCCATATTCTTCCACGTACAATCAGGGTTGGAGGAATCACCCGAATTTCGCTTGGAACCAAAACCAATCTCAAAACACAGTTCCAAACACGAATAATTTTCAAAGGGCTCTTCCTCCACCACAACAGCAACCCCTTCAACTCACTCAGCACCCCTACCAGTCACAAAATTTCCAAAATCAGGTCAACACTCCTACACAGTCTAATCCTATGACCTGTTCTGACGAGTTCTCTCAATTCACTCAGACCATGAAATCACTTTTGTCAAATTTCATAGAGGTTTCAGCTGAGGTTAGATCTTCCGTCGGTGAGATAAAGAAAAACTCAGCGTCCCAAGCTGAGAGTATCAGAACGATGGAAGCCGAAATCGCACGACTTAAAGCCGAAATGAGTGCGAGAGAAAAAGGGAAACTTCCCTCTCAACCCCTACAGAATCCTGGGCATTACAATGTAAATGCCGTCACAACGTTGAGATCGGGAAGAGTGCTGAACAATCATGTCAGGGAAGGTATTGATGATATTGGAAATCATATCAACGCCCCGGCTGAGACCTTTCCACACACACACACTTCTCCTTCTGATCCTTCTTCTTCTACCACACCACCTTCTCGCGAGCCTATTCTCCATTTCCCACTAGGCTCGACACCTCAGTACAACCCTTATAGTTCTCCACAGACGGTCCCCACACCTCTTTTGGGACCGCGTCTACCCCCTCTTCCTTCTCCTGTGATGGACCCGACGCTCATTGCGAAAGCACCTTATCCGAACCGGTTAAGGGGTAATAGAACGAGTCCTCATATGGAAAAAATTATAGAAATGTTCAAACAGGTTAACATCAATATCCCTCTCCTAGATGCAATTCAACAAGTCCCCGCATATGCGAAAATTCTTAAGGACTTGTGCACTAGGAAGAGGAAGACTCAAGTGCCGAAGAAGGTCTTTATGTCTAATAATATCAGCACTGCTTTTATTCCCCAGCTACCAAAGAAACGTAAGGACCCAGGATGTCCTACGATATCGATTTCTATTGGGGGTAAAAACATAAATCGTGCTCTTTTAGACCTTGGCGCAAGTGTTAACCTCCTTCCATATTCTGTCTATGAGCAATTAGGGATTGGAGAGCTGAAACCTGCTCACTGCACTCTCCAAATGGCAGACCGATCAATCACCAAACCAAGGGGTGAATTAGAGGATGTGTTGATAAAGGTCGGGGAATTTGTTTTCCTTGTTGACTTCATTGTACTCGACAGACAGCCTGTAGCAAACCCCCGGAGCCAAATTCCGGAGATTCTGGGTCGTCCTTTCCTTGCCACTTCCAACGCTGTTATAAACTGTAGAAATGGTTCAATGAACTTATCATTTGGAAATATGACCATTGAACTAAATATCTACAAAGTTGGAAGTCAGCCATCAGAACCCTCTGCTCATATTCTAGATGTGTGCTCTGTCCACGAGATCGCTCCTGATAGTTGTGGAGCTGAGGATCTTTGCTTTCTAGATCTCGACGACATTACCACATCTCTGCTTGATCTCACACATGATCTTAGTGAGGACACTTTTCCTACACTTGAGTCCTGCACTTCTGACTTTTCTCCACCCGAGTCTGTATCTTTCACAGGCTCTGAGCTTCTTTGTAAATCCAAAAATCACTCAATGATCCCTCCTTCTATCATTTCTCCGCCTGAGTTAGATCTCAAAATTTTACCTTCTCACCTTAAATATGCATATCTAGGTGAGAATGAGTCTTTACCGGTTATCATATCCGCTTCTCTTGCATCAGAGCAAGAGAATGCACTTTTATCGGTATTGAGATCTAACAAAGAGGCGTTTGGTTGGAGTATGGCGGACATCAAAGGGATTAGTCCCTTGATAGTTGAACATCATATACATGTGATGGATGATGCCAGACCAACCCGAGAACCACAGAGACGGTTAAATCCCGTCATGAAGGAATCTGTCATGAAAGAGATCATCAAATGCTTAGATAATGGTATTATATACCCTATCTCCGATAGCCAGTGGGTGAGTCCTATACATGTCGTTCCTAAGAAATCCGGCATCACTGTTATAACCAATGAGGCAAATGAGTTGATTCAGACACGTGCCCAAACTGGGTGGCGTGTATGTATTGATTATAGAAAACTCAATGCTGCCACGAGGAAAGACCGTTTTCCTCTACCATTCATTGATCAAATGCTGGAACGCTTAGCGGGACGAGAGTATTATTGTTTTATGGACGGATACTCAGGCTATAATTAGGTCCCCATTGCCAAAAAGGATCAAGATAAAACCACTTTTACTTGTCCTTTTGGTACCTTTGCTTACAGTCGCATGCCCTTTGGGTTATGCAATGCTCCCGCTACCTTTCAGCGGTGTATGATGGGGATATTATCTGATATGGTAGAGAATTTTCTGCAGATCTTTATGGACGATTTCTCGATTTTTGGAGACTCTTTTTTTGATTGCCTAGCGAATCTTGACGCTGTTCTTACTCGTTGCAAAGAGAAGAACTTGACTTTGAACTGGGAAAAATGCCATTTTATGGTCCAAGAAGGAATAGTCCTTGGACATGTCATTTCACAGAAAGGCATTGAGGTTGACAGAGCTAAAGTAGATGTCATTCAAAACCTCCCTCATCCCAAAAGCGTCAAAGATATTCGATCTTTCCTTGGCCATGCGGGCTTTTATAGGAGATTCATTAAGGACTTTAGCAAAATTGCTAGACCTTTAACTCTTCTCCTGGCCAAGGATACGACCTTCCATTTTGACTCGGACTGCGAGACAGCTTTCGACTCACTTAAACACTCACTCACTTCAGCCCCCGTGCTATCATCACCAAACTGGGACTACCCCTTTGAGCTGATGTGTGACGCATCTGATTTTGCAGTAGGTGCAGTCTTAGGACAGCACATCGAAAAGATTGCCACACGTGATATACTATGCAAGTAAGACCCTGAATGATGCTCAAATCAATTATACAACCACCGAGAAAGAACTTTTAGCGGTTGTATTTGCATTAGAAAAATTCAGGCCTTAATTAATTGGCTCACCTATAATTGTGTACACTGACCATTCCGCTTTAAAACATCTTCTGGCGAAGAAAGATGCAAAAAGTCGACTAATACGTTGGATCCTACTGTTACAAGAATTTGATCTTGTTATCAAAGATAAGAAAGGATGTGAAAACGTAGTAGCTGACCATCTTTCACGCATCATTTCTTCCCCTGTGACCCTGCCGATCAATGATTCGTTCCCTGATGAACAACTCTTGAACGTATCCACTGAACCATGGTTCAGGGATATTGTGAACTATCTTGTCACGGGACTTATACCGAGCGATTGGTCAAAACAGGACAAATATCGTTTTCTATCCCAAGTAAAACACTTTTACTGGGATGATCCCTACTTGTTTAAGTATTGTCCTGATCAGATCATTCGCCGATGTGTCCCGAAAGAAGAGTTCAAGAGTGTTCTTTCTTTTTGTCATGATCAGGCCTGTGGGGGTCACTTCGATCCTAAAAAGACAGCGGAGAAGGTTTTGCAATGTGGATTTTATTGGCCAACCTTATTCAAGGACGCATTTGAGCATTGCAAAACCTGTACACAGTGTCAGTATACGGGTAGAATATCCCAGAGGAATGAAATGCCTCAGCAACCTATCTTGGTTGTTGAAATATTCGATGTTTGGGGCATTGATTTTATGGGTCCTTTTCCCAACTCCTTTGGGAATTTTTACATACTGCTGGCGGTTGATTACGTCTCCAAGTGGGTAGAAGCTATTCCATGTCGCACTAATGACAAGAAAGTTGTCATTAAGTTCTTGAAAGAGAATATCTTTTCGCGATTTGGACACCCCCGCGCTATCATTAGCGATAATGGGACACATTTCTGCAACAGGTCTTTCGAGACTCTGATGTGAAAATACTCAATCAACCACCGACTTTCTACACCCTATCATCCCCAAACGTGCGGGCAGGCTGAAATTTCAAATAGACAGATCAAACTTATCCTGGAGAAGACTGTTGCTAAAAATAGAAAAGACTGGTCGACCAAACTGACGGATGCTCTTTGGGCATTCCGAACTGCATATAAAACCGACCTAGGGATGTCTCCATATAGGATAGTGTTTGGAAAAGCATATCACTTACCCGTCGAGATAGAGCATAAAGCATTATGGGCTATAAAAGAAATAAATTTTGATCTAAACCTTGCTTGCAACTTTCGGAAGCTGCAAATAAATGAGCTAAGCGAACTCCGCGATGAAGCTTATGATAACGCTGTAATCACAAAGAATAGGACTAAGGTTTTTCACGATAAAAACATTTTGAGGAAAACATTTTCACCTGGTCAACAAGTCCTTCTTTATGATTCACGATTACACCTTCACGCGGGTAAGCTCCGATCTCGATGGAAGGGACCTTTTGTTGTGCGGTCTGTATACCCGCACGGGGCAGTAGAGGTAGAAAATGTTAAAAACGGCACATTTTTCAAAGTGAATGGACATAGACTAAAGCCGTATTTTTCCACTGACCCCACGGAGGAGCTCTTGTTCTTACAAGAGCCAGTTTATTTTGATTAAAATTCCTCCATCTCACCTTCATGTCCTATCACTGCATCATCTTTTGAATGAAGGTGAGTGAAAAGAGTAAGTTTGGGGGAAGTTCTTCACTTATATATTTAGCCCCCACTAATAATTCCCCCCAGGCTTACAGTTTTTGTAGGTATAGCGATTGGCAACAGTGAGGACACTGTTGAAAACAAGTTTGGGGGAGGTTTGTGCTTATTTTTGCATCATTTGCATATCATTTGCATAAGCACAAAACATTTCTTTAAAAATCTATAAAAATTGAAAAAATTTCAAAATCTATAAAAATTTAAAAATTTTCAAGTATAAAAATAATTTTAATATTTACACTTTTTTGTATATAAATAAGATAATGAAAGTTTAGATAGTGAAAAATTACATCCATAAGATTAGAAAAATTTAAGAAAACTAAGAAAATTAGAAGTTTTCTTATACGAAGTAGTAATTAGTAGTTATGAGCCGTTGTCCCAAGGGTTAGTAAGATGAAGGACGTCACTAATCTGAGGATAAAAATAAGTCTGAAAAATAGTTTCTATTCTGGAAGCCAAACATTTTGAACGTGGCTACCCTGCTATTCGCACTTACACACGTCTTGAAGCCTAGGATAGTAGAGGATACCTTAAAATGCTCTTGTCTTAAAGCCGATGTATGAAGGAAATAAAAAGAAAAAAATGAATAAAAATATAAAGTGGTGAGAAAAATGGACACTGGTTTTTTTATCGCCAAGGGCAATAAAAAAATTGTATAGCGAGGGTGCCTCTTCACCTAGTGCCCTAAGGCCAACTGGTCTGGGAGTCACTGCTATGCCTAAGGTAGTGCAAGACAAGGAAAATACACCAAGTAAGCAAGCACATGAGTAATCGGTCGGTTAGTACCTCAAGAAGTATTAACGGTCGCATGAAAGTGTGTGAGCAATCTCATCTAAATATTCATTAATTAAAAAGTACTGAGGCTGGTGGGCAAGAGTATGATAGCTTGAATTGAATTCTCCGGGTGTAGGGATGTCTTTATACACACGCAGGGTTATATGATCGATGTTTGGAAGAAAGATAGGAATGAAGAATAAGACGATATTTTATTGAGGGAGGACGTGATTTCTAACATCTTTTCATGACCATTAAGATAGGGCTCATGACAACCGAAAAACTAGCTTAGTTGGAAACCCTAATTTTCAAAGCTTTTCTTTTACAATTCTTTTCTTTAAATGTAATATTCATGATCTTTCTTTTATTATGGGATTTTGTGGGTGCAATCCGCTGAAAACCCTCAGGAGACAACACTCCTCCTACTAGGGACATCTAGAGGTTTAAAGGCTTGTTGCACATGTTCAGTGCAATCGTGTTGCCTACGAAAGTGTGCTAGTTAGTTTTTCTCTTTCTTTATTTTCTCCTTCTCTTTTTAATAAAACAGTTCGCTCGAGACGATCGAAATTAAGTTTGGGGGAATTTGATTAGTCGAAAATATTATATTTTTAACACGGCAATTTCCTCATCATTTGCATTCATTTAGAAGTGTACGGTATTCATATTTCACATATTAGCAAAACTGTCACAAAATATCAGATTGCATGTGTTAGACCTTAAAACCGGCATTTCTAGGGAAATTGACTGCATTTCATGGCATCGCATCATTCCTATATTGCGCAACACTTGTTTTGAGATCTGTGCAGGAAAATCCAGAAGAAAGGCCAAAAATTTATACGGTACCGATCAAATATTACGCCAACTCAATGATTTCAATTCTGGTATCAATCCAAAGGGACAAATAAAATTCAACATGTCAGATAAAGCCCTAGACTTCAGTCCAAAGCAGCACCAGAAGTTTCAAAGCTCAAGCCTCCAACATGGCCGCGGAACCGCGGCCGGAGCCTGCTTGCGCCGTGGTTCCGCGGCCGTATTGCCTCATCACTTCCTCAATTTTAGTGTACAATGCTTCTCTCAGGGCCCACACTTCAAAAAGACATGTCAATTTCCAGAAGACTCCAGAGCTTTCTGGCAGATCAGCAAGCTTTGGGATCAATACTAAACTAGCCTATCATTCTAGAAACTTCTCCCTAAACCCTAGCTTAAACCCTAAGCTAAAGCCTAACAAACTCCTTCTAGAAGCCTCAACAAACTTTTGGAGGGAATTGTAAATTCAAACCTAGACCTAGGGTTTGGGAGATCTATAAATAAGACCCTAGGCTCACTTGTATAAAGATCTCTAATCTTGGAAAAAGGATCTCACATCTTGGAAAAATCCTTGACTAGTTCATTTTAGTAGCCAATCTTAAGCCATTCACTCTCTTTCTTCATCTTCTTCTTCCACAAGTCTAGTGAGAGGACTTGTGTGAAACCCTAACCCTAATTCCAATCAAAAGCCAAGATCCAGAGTACCCATCAAGCAAGAAGCCTTGCAACCTTTTATGCGCCGAGCCGATCTTCAACAGAGCAAGTGGTCCTAGCCGATCCGCGACTCACGGAGCCGAGCGAAGCCAATTCGACAATTTAGTTCTTCCTCTTGTAGTTCTTGAGCGACTGTAATCAAATTGTTGATATAAATAAAAGGTGATATTCTTTTATCTTGTTTTCTTTAAATTCTTGCATCATAATATCTTTTCAATTCTTGAATGCTTTCTGTGTGATGATGTTTGAGTAATACTCCGCTCGTCGAGGAGTCGAGACGATCAATAGAATGATGATGTAACATATCTTAAATCGATTCTTGAATCCTACGAGTTTTGTAAACCCTAGCAAGTTCAAGAATCGACAACCCAATTCGTTGCGATGCTTTCTTGATTGATATCGCTCGAGATTGGGGAGTTACGATCGTTTCTTGAAATTGCTAGAGGCTAGAATGTGAATGATATCTACGAAAGAACAAGGGTTAAACGATGAAACCCTAGTTTCATCAAGAAAACCCTAACTCTCGTCGATGATCATCGATCTAGTATCAATCCTTCGAAGGACAAGAACACGAAATCTTGAGATTACATCACGTCTATTGATCCGATCGATTCCTACGAGCCTCATTTAGATTCTTGACATTTGATTGGAAATATCATCGAAACCCGATTCTCGATTGTTTATCAGTTTCTTGATTCTTGATTAAACTAGTGACACCTGAATCAATCGATAAAATCTTGAATCATGTTTCTTTTCTTTTCGATTAACTTTTCAATTCAAACAAATTAAATACAGAAACGAATCGCACAATCCCTGTGGACGATCCGCACTCGTTTACGATCTACAACCGACACCGTAATTGATTGCGGTCAAATATAATTCTTTGATTGTGAATTTTATTCAATATTACCGACACATTGAAACTCATTCGCTTTATTCGATTTACACAAATAAGAAATTCTTTACAATCAAATGGCGCCGTTGCCGGGGACTATTTGATTTGATAAGCACATCCTAGAATTTTATTAACAATCAAATGGCGCCGTTGCCGGGAAACATTTGAGTTGATTTACTTACACAATCGGAAAATATATTAACAATCACCGGCCACACATTTTTGAGGAATGAGAGTGATTCATTTTTTGGTGTGGGGGAAATTAATTCATCTCATTTTTCTTTTGCTTACACCCAAAAAATCCCAAAGCTCATTTTCCTCTTGCTCATTGTTCATACCTCCATTCATTATGGCAACTTCAACCCCAATTGAGACAAAGGTATCTACACTTATCCTACAGCATCCTTGGGCACGTCGGCTTGCCAACTTCGTGCGTGAGTTGCCTCGGTCTAGAGGTGGGAGCCCGTAAAAGAACCTGGCGATGTGGTGCCCGTTCAGATGAGGAGATGAAGACCGGAGATTCCGCGAGGAGATCGGGGTGAAGGCCAAAGACCGAAGGACACGGATCGCTCGGTATAGCTTTCTACCCTTTCTCTAGTTAGCTAGGTATAGGTTAATGGTTATGATCCGGGTAGGATGCGGTAGTGCCGGTTTAAAGTCAAGAAATTTTTTCGTTTCCGCATTTTGGCCTCGGATAGACGGCCGGGGCACTACCTTAGTCTTACATGGTATCAGAGCCACGCCATTAACCTAGTCTAGCTTGCTCTAACGTGTTTACAAGTTCGATCGAACGGATTTTCCAAAAACCGCGTTTTCACGTCACAGTTTCTATCGAATTTTTGCAGTGGTCAAAAAATTATTTGGTACATTGTAAAAATACGTGCATGGTTTTTTATGCATTCTGTGAAAATTTGGTTGGCTGAAGTTACTGTAGCGCGGCGGATCAGCGGCCAAAACCACGTTTTGGCCGTGGATCCACCGCCGAATTGTGGCCTTACTGCACCAAATTTCTACAGTGGGTTTCTGACATGGAAATAGGGTTTCTGGTATATTCTTTTTGGGCCCAGATTTATTTTGAGTGCTACAGTCGTGCTTGGGGCCCACTTCGGAAAATTTAGTCGATCGAAAATCTTAAACATGTTAGTTCATAGTATTTACATTATATCTGCGACCGTGAATGTCATTTGATTGGTAAATTCTGTCTAACTACTATAGCCCTTTTAGACGGATTTGCGAACGTGACATTCACGTTGATGTTCTGTGTTGTGCTGTGATGTTGCAGATTTGTCGTGGTGGATAGCCTGGATGCAATGGTAGTACAGTTTGGTTGTATTTGTACATTTGATATTGCGGGGCGAGCGTCCGACATGTGGACTGCCGTCACTGCCTGTTTGTATATTACTGTTTTGGGGCACGACCGGGCTGAGGTCGATGTACCCGTTGTATATTTTACTTTCTGTACTAGGATTACCCCAAGGAGGGGTGCACGGGTAGCCGGGTTCTAGAGGGCAACGGGCCCGCATCTCATGGCTTTGAGACGGAGGGGGCTTCACTCTAGAATTGGTGGGCTATTCGCCGCACTCGTAGGGGGTATAGGTTGACCTAAGGTGGGGTGCCCAAGTTACCGGATTCCGTGAAGTGCTGGGTGGTCCATTCACGTTGTTGAAGGGGGCTGTCTCGCTTCAGGTTTTGGCGGGTAACTTGCCGCGCCCGTAGGGGTCTAGGATTTCATTGCGCAGGCTATCCACACGACCAGGGGAACGTCGGGTTTCAGTAGTGGCTCTATGAAACCCGGAGATCCTAGATATCAGTATTGTTCTGTGATGCTTATTACGTTTCTGTGATGTTGCATTTTATCACTCCTTGAGCGATTATTATATATTGATATATATACTAGTAGATGTTGTATATGTTTTGCATCCGCGCTAGTCCAGTCCCCTGTAACATTTCAAAAAGAAAAAATATTAATTTTGGGAATATTTATAATTTAATATTATTTTATTGAATATTTTAATAATTCGGTATAATTAAATACAAATAAATGGGGAAAATTTTTGGAAAATTATGGAAAATTCTAAAATAGGGTAAATTAGAGAATTATGCTGTTTCTAAGTTTAATTGATTAGTTAAATGCTAAATTAGTGCTCATCGCGATTAAAAATCGCTAATCGGTTTTTAGCTTTTTTTTGTGCAAAACATGCACATATCACTATTTTCACACTTATGCATTTTTTTGCCATGGTTCACTTTGGGTTTACTATTCTTGGGAGAAGGATTTTGAGAGAATAAGAAAAGAAAAGAAATGGAAAAGGAATAAAGAAATGAGGTATGGTGAGAGAGAGAAAGGTATGGGTTTTCTTTGACTTTGGACTTAGCTATTCTCTTCATTTCCTCATTCATTTTCCTTCCCTCTTCCCTCAGCTGAGCTGCAGCTGCTGCTGCCCCTTCCTCTCCCCCACTTAATCCCTTCAATTCATCTCTAAAACATCACCAAAACCCTACCCCCATTTCATAAAAAGTGTGCACAAGCTCAAGATCTACACATTGGACTAAGAAAGCGAGGATTTTGGCCACTAGGGGCAACTCAAGAAAATTCTTGAGTTGCCAAATGAGGTATTTTCTGGATCATTAACTTAGTTTTAGCATTACTTATACCCCCATGTTTAGATTGAACGGATATTGTGTGATTTTGGTGACTTGAGGAAAAACCTAGTTAGGGTTGTGAAGAATTTTGTGTTGTATTGTGAAACTAAGCTCAGTAGAGGTTATACTATCACCCTAGTGCATGAATTGAGACCCTAACCTGAGAGTTGAAACCCGAAATACGGATTTAGAAACCGATATCGGAGAAATTATGGAATCAGTGAAGGGTATTTTGAATCTGCTATCACCCGAGACATCTTAAATTAAAATTGATTGGACAGTGACATGTGCAGGCACCCAGGAAGCTACCACCAAGACCCCAACCCCTAACTCATTGACCCGGCCGCAGATTTATTCTGTTTGGCTGCAAATTGCGGCCTGGACCCCACCAAACTTGCCCGTTTTGGTTTTGGTGTTCCCTTATCTGTAGATTAGGTCCTTGGTATGTATAGATTTGTCTAATTTGACCTATGGTGAAATCTGGAACATATTTCCTAAGTTGCTGTTTTGGATTCGTGTTTCTGTATTCCGTATTCTTAATTCTGAATTTGTGTCTTGTGTTTTACCTCGACTATTTGGCGTTTATACGACGATATAGAGGAGTTATTGATGGTTTTGAAGGCGTGCCATACGTTCTAACCTATATGCCCCTTATCGTATCGTTTTGGGATTCGTATGCCGTTTTAGTTTTGAATTGGTTTTAATGCGCATATACGATACTTTGATGTGTAGGTACCCCATGAAGACTTCGGGACGACAAGCAAACGCGTGGTGACATCGACAGATAAAGACGCAAGGTGAGTAGATTATCTACAGGGGGAAGTCGGGCGGATGGCGTATAGCACCCCCGCAGTCCGTAGTTGATATATTATATATGATAGTTAGGTGTATTATGGATAGTGTAGGGTTAGAAGCAACTAGTGTAGTTCATAGTCGCGAACCCTAGAATAGATTTACACCTACACGCACACCCTTGCATATTCATTATACTTGCACTGTGTTTGATGATATTGGATGACATTGGGGATGAGTCGATGATGTTGGGCATTGTGCCGCGAGATCGGTGATTTGATATTATTCGTATTTAGGATACGACATGTGATTCTTGCGGGCTTTGGATGTGTGTTTACCCCCGCATTCATACTTAATAGATGGTATCGATTTGTACTAGACTTAGATCAGTACCCCAGATTATGTGATATGATGATAATGATACCTGATATTTGATGAGAGGAATGCGATACAGACCCGTACCCAGCTATTGGGATGCCGTACGACGATTTACCGTACGAGCTTTATATTGATGATAGATCCACACTCATGACTTGAGGAGGTCATATGATTTACTGTATCGTACGTGATACTACTGAGGCGGGATCACCGACAATTATATATATATGTATATATATATATATATATATATATATATATATATATATATCGACTCAGATTTAGGTGGTTTCCATACCTCTCCCGATTGACTTGATACCTAGATCTGTAGTTTGCATAGTAGATTCTTCACTGTGGTGTTGATCACTTGATTTCTGCATATTCATGCTATTCGCATTGCTTGCATATGTTTATCGCTATATTATTATCATGCTGTTAGGACACCAGCACCATTATCGATGATGCGTATGTTCCACGTACACTATTTGCCGGCTCACACACTTCATCATCGATAATTGCCATGCCACTACACTGTAGTACTGTTGCATCAGGACATGACCTTATATGCGCATACTATCATTCCATGCTGCAGGATATATTGTTACTTGCATTTCATTTATATGTCACATGCATCGTGCTTTCTGATTTGCGCATTGAGATATGTTGTTTTTATGATTATTTCTGGTTTTGAGAGAGGGCTGAACCGGAGTGACGGATGCCCGATATATTGAGAGAGGGCTGACCCGGACTGACGGATGCCCTATATATTGAGAGAGGGCTGACCCGGACTGACGGATGCCCGATATATTGAGAGAGGGCTGACTCGGACTGACGGATGCCCGATATATGAGAGAGTGGGCTGACCCGGACTGACGGATGCCCGGTATATGAGGATTTACGTGCCGATGCTAGGCACAGGTTTTCATGATGTTTTCGAGGGTGGATGCTAGGCACTCAGGTTCCATGCTTTGGTTATATCCTTATATTTTCCATGCATATGCTTTATGACATTTACATGCATAATGCTTATTGTCATTTGGGTGACAGGTGGACGGGGTCCACATACATACAGACTTTTATTACATTGATCATACTTCATTTGTATATATAACAGGGTATGAGGGCGCTGTTATATATACCCTTACACCAATATTAGTGGAATGGGACGCTAATATATGTGTATTGATATCCATTGATACTTCTTCATATTTACTTCATGCAGACATACCTTATACTGATGACATGTTATTACCTGAGTACTTGGCACTACATACATGTTTAGATGTTACATTGCCACCTTATTATGCTTCAGACGTAGTCTTGTGGTTTGTATATACTGATCGTTTTGACTTAGGGTTATGTCTTGCATTCGGTTTCTGCTTGTAGATATTTTCTATTCACGAGTTGGCAACTCACCCCCGTTGTGCCACAGTTCTTGCAGGTTTTGCCGTACAGGTTCCATTGCGGCATTTCTGGCATACTGCTTCCTTGCGGGTGAATTGCATTTGGTAGGTGGATTCTTTTGCATCAAGAACCACCATTGTACTTGCATTATTCATTGTATCTAGAATTCCATCAACCAAAACTTGTGTATTGTTTCAGATTTAGACATTAGTGATGTATTATTTGACCTTAGAGTCGCGCTTAGTAGTATTGCGGTTTTTATGCTTATTGAGTTTCTTTGGGTTTGACCCTCGCCATTCGGCGTTGTATATTATATTGCTTGCGTGGTTGTGACCGTCGATTGACGAAGAGCTAGCTCCCGCTTGGGGATGCCTTTTATCATTGCGTATATATTGTTCTTGTTGTACCCCGTTCGGGGCCAGTATTTATAAAAGAAACTCTGCCGAAATTTTTAGAAAAGACTTTACATTTTAAAAAATGCATATTCGGCTTAGTTATTTAAAAACCTTGACTTCAAACATGTTTTCCTTCACTTCTTTAAACCAGTTCTCTTTACTTACTCTTAAAGTGGTTTTAGATTTCTGGGCTTTTGGCTTACTTGGATCAGATGGAGTCCTATAGACTTCATGTGGTTCAAGGGCTAGTCACGTGCTCTTTTGGGCCGTGACAAAGTTGGTATCAGAGCGCTAGGTTGACCTTGATTCGAGTCTAAGTTTGACTATGTGGAGCCTAGGGCGTCTATATATACACGGAACTTAGGCTTGACCTTACGGAACTTAGACTTAGTCGAGGGGGTATTAGACCCGAACTTTCGTCGCGTAGGATGACCCTTGGTTGATGGAATAGGTGACTAAAGTAGAGTGACGTACCGTGGGTATGTTCCGCGGCATACTTACGACACGCCACTCCGCTTAAGGAACCTTAGGATGTGCATATTTTCGAGATCAGTGATTCTCTTCATATCCATGATTATACATCCATTTGAGATCCTCAATTCTATTAGTTCCATGATCATACCTTCATTGATGCTGTTCATTCTTATGATCATATATCTACTCTAGATCTGCTGTTCTCTTTCTTGCCATTGATCTGCTCTCTTCGATACTCGATTGAGGTTCCTGTCGCCATGTTGAGCGCAGTTTGGGCTGCTGCTAGGGTTATGGTCAGTGCGAGCTCGTTTGGTACGAGGGCCGACCATTGTGTTTTCTGGTGACATGGGAACGTCTCGAGTTAGTATTGGTGACTGTGACCTCTAGTGGAGGCGAGTGCTTGGTCTTGCACCGGATGATCGGGCCATTGTTAGAGCTGCCAGTTGAGAGAAGACTGTTGATGTACAGCATACCTCAGAGATTATGATGTCGCCTACCATGCAGACAGATGGACCAGCTGTTGCTGAGATTGACAGGATGTCGCTTCCGGAGCTTACGAGCTGAGATTGCCGGAGCTTCCAGGCAGATATGAGGCAGATGATAGCTAGTTTACCCGATTTGAGAGACGAAGGTGATTCGTCCGATTTATGCGCCGGAGCGGGCCCAGTTGAGTTGAAGATTTCCAGTGTGGAGAGTCTTACTCAGATCTAGAGCAGACCGATTTAGAGATGACCGCCATCCTTTCCTGGAGGATTGAGGCGCTGTTCAGCATACAGACGAATGAGCCAGTTGTTGCTGCAAACGACGAGATATCGCCCAGATGATTGGAGCTACTGCAGCATGAGTATATACTTAGAGATATGATGGAAGGTCGCTAGTCACCGAGGGTGAATGACTAGGACATGTGGTTCGTTCGCTTACCCCGATGCAAGGTTATCAGATAGATTGCTTCCAGCTAGAGACGACTTCACGCGGAGACGTTGAGAGTCGATAGAGATGATCGAATGTCAGAAGACATTTTCTAAGTTTAAAGTATACGGAAAGACATGCAGGCGATTCCATGGAACCTCTAGAAGAATGAAACCCTAACTCGACTTAATGACCGTGTGAAAGCCTTTGAACCTTAGGGTTTACGGCAGTTCCGCGGCGCCATTAGTGAGGCTTGTGTCACGACACGAAAGTACGGAACGTGACCGGCACTTAGATTACGAAGCGTCTAGAGGCGCCACGTAACCTAAGTAAGCCGAAGCCCAGAAATCTAAACCAAAAGAAGAAGAAGAAGAAGAAAAAAGAAACAAGTTTAAAAGCATCAGCAAATTTTCTCAAAAAATTCGGCAGAGTCTCCTCTGTAAAAACTGGCCCCCAAACTGGTACAACAAGTATAATATACATAAACAATAAAAAAACATCCCCAAACGGGAGCTAGCATCAACGCCAACAGGCGGAAACAACCACAACAAGCACAATAATATACAACGCCAATAGGCGAGGCTCAAAACTCAAAAGAAAACAAAACCACCAGATCAGAATAATACACGCGCGACTCTAAGGTCGAAATAAAAGACTGGTCCAATAAACTTATCAAGTAATACAAATATGGTTGATGGAGCTTACTAGAAACAAATGAGTGAATAAAAGTACAATGGTGGTTCGGATACAAGTGAACCAACCTACCGTGCAAATCATCCTGAAGAAAAGATGTGCCAACAAGCTGCCACGGAAACCTGTACATCGAACCTGTAATAAAATTTGGCACAACGGGGGTGAGTTGCCAACTCGTGAGTAGAAGACATCTACGAAAAGAAATCGAATGCACGACGCTATCCTAGGTCATAATAAGACACTACTATATCCCAAACATCTAGTAATAGCGGGGTAATACTACGTGTAAGTGCAGATACTCTGTGTTCGTGTCAGTGCCTCATATAATACTATGTCATATGAAATGAAATGCATGCACCATGAATGTAAAGTAACAAATCCTGAAATCCAGATATATATGTATAAGAACTCTTTAGCTGTTATCATAGTAAAGTGTGTATAAGCATCTGAAATCTCAACAATGAAATCCATGGAAATCCGTGTCAAGCATCGACACAACACATGTAATCTCAAGTCTCAATATGTCGGGCTCCGTCAGTCCGGATCGGCCCATATCATCAAATCTCACGACAACGGTCGGTATCCTCCGGATATCCGCCGCGCCAGACATCACCGGTAGGTAGTCTTCCCCTGCCAGGCTCATGTCTACAACTCGATCTTCTTGTCCCGGAGTACCATACCGGGACCACCAAGTACCC
The DNA here is from genome assembly GCA_030015575.1 of Agapanthus africanus. NCBI lineage: Eukaryota > Viridiplantae > Streptophyta > Magnoliopsida > Asparagales > Amaryllidaceae > Agapanthus > Agapanthus africanus. The sequence goes on along the minus strand of CM057345.1, from coordinate 384,385,124 downwards.
GAGACGGTTCATCCACTCCTCGAATCGGGTCTCGAAATCCAACAGAAAACATGAAATCTCATGGTGGACGACACATACATCACGAGAAAACCGCATCTTATTTTAAAAAGAGAGGAGGAGAGAGAGGGAGAAGGTTTTATAATTTCTTACGGTTTTCCCCAAAAATCCAGAAATCTCATAGAAATCCAAATCTTAAAATAATGAGTAAGTATATGATAAGTGTCGGCATATGCCCATAATAATGCAGGATAACATGAAAATATGAATGCATGAATGTCTAAGCAATAAATATCATGTCTGTACTAATGTCAGAGAATAATCACAATGTTATATCGGTCTAGTTGTTAACTGATTCTATCCATAAAAGACAATATGATCTAAAGTGTACGTGATATAGCAATTACCGATGATGATGTGTGTGAGCCGGCAAATAAGTGTGCGTGGAATATGCGCATCATCGGTAATAGTGCTGGTGTCCTAACAGGTAAAGTTTATGCTGATTATAGCAACATATAAAAGAACATGCACCATGATGATTACAGTATGAATGCAAGACAGATGTGCATTATCCACTCCTCTGCGATATACGAGTACAACTACCACTATATGAAACAAACCTAAACTAGTGTCTATCTAACCTTCTAAGGAACTTAACCTAAGAAACTAGTCAGTAAGAAACTAGAGTCTACCTAAGGTCTGAATCAATATCTCTAATAGTCGGCGATCCCGCCTCAATAGCGTCACGTACGTATTACGGCTTCCTCGAATCAAGAGTGCGGATCAATCATCATAACTAGGCCTCGTACGGTAAAATCCATCGTACGGCATCCCAATATCGGGATACGGGTCAAGTATCTCCTAGGCGTCTCATCATTCGTATAATGTCATCATCAACACATCTCATGATCAAGGTGCTAAACTATAATCGCATACATCAATCATATATCATTGCCATCATAGAATAATCCTTAGTTTATCCTCAGAAATATCCTGTCACATGTGTCATATTGTGATTAAGTCATACATATATCATATCGTGATCAGTAACAAGCTACAGCCCAGGTACTATTTTAGCGTCCCATGTACCTCCATATCACCACCACCCTTTATAATTTATACATTCATGTTCATTATCTCATTCTCTAATGATCCTCTAACACTTTAATACGACTGTATAGTCAAGAATCACGGCATCAAGCCCAGTTATACTGTTTCATCATACCCCAGATATCATATCACATCAATGAATCCCATATACGTGTTGTGTATATATACACCTATACCTAGTTTTATATATATACACACATATACATATACGCCATGTCAAGTTTTAGTGTGTGCGTGTGTGTTTCTATCAGAAACCTACGAACCTCTCCCAAAGTATTCATCCTCAGGTATGGTTTTCCTAAATCAGTCTAGTCCCGCCTAGGGTCACTACTAGGGTCCTGCTCAGTAAGAATCTAAGGTCACATCGGGTTTCCTAATGTCAATAAGTACTATTCCTATTCTACGTTGCGGGGGTGCTAAACGCCATCCACCCGACTTCCCCCCGTAGATATGCATCTACTCACCTGGTCCATGCCTGCCGACGACGGTGTCGCCATCCTCCTCATCATCGCCCGCAGTCCACTTGAAGGGTACCTAAATGCAACATATAAATAGCATCGTAAACCGAATCACATACAAAAGTCAAACGATACAAGGAATAAGCATAGGTTAAAACCTATGTCCCGTCCACGCAAAAGAACCAAATATCGCTCGATATCGGCGTACAAACTCCTATGGATCGAGGTAAACATCAACAGATAACTCGTAGTTTTAAAACACATTACTTATATTGTAAAACATGATCAAATTCATCGAAACACTAAAATCGATCAAATCGTCCGTTTTCGAAAAACCCGAAAATGCCAGTTTATCGTTTTTCATCAAAACTTGACATTTAAATGAAACCAAAGGTCATAAAACTCATTAAATAGCATAACTAGACTATACAAACTATCACTATATTTTTATTACACATATTTGTAGTAATTTGAAATTTCTAGTTTGCACCCTTTAACAATTTTCAACATTTTCCAAGCAAAATACCACAATTCCACCTCAAAACATGATTTTGCATAAATTAATGACTTAAACCACAATTTATGATGATAATGATATAATGAAACCATAATTATATTTTTAATCTCATTTATATAGGAATTTCTAAAATCTAGTTTACAAAATTAGCAATTTTTTTATCACAATTTATCAATTATCCATTGAAACTAGCAATCAAACTAAGTTTTTCTTCCCATTAACATGCTAACATTTCCACTAAAACTATAATCCAATGATAACAACCCAAATTAGAATTTTATATTAACCACAAACACATTTTGCAAAAACCTAGTTAACTAAATTCCTAATTTAAAACAATTTTAAATGAAAATTTTACAATTCAACAACCATGCAATATTTTCCAATTCTAAAAGTGTTAAACTAACTATTATAACCCTGAATAATTAACAAAAATCATAACTTGAATTTACAAACCCTAACTTGAATTTTAAAAAAAAACATAGAATTAATTCATTAAATCTAATTAAGCTTAAATGAACATCTAAAACAATAAATCAAAAGAAAGAAATTATACCTCCCAAAATATGAAATCCAAATAAGAAATGAGCCTCCAAAATGCATGCCTTCCATCTCCAAATTTCATATAAAAATGAGCAAGGAATAAAGAGTATGAAATAAATAGGATTTTGTGGAATTTTAATGGAATTTTTGATGTATTTTTAATGAATTTTGAATAAAAATGAGGTGGTAAAAGGGGGGGCTGCCATGGGGGGTTTGTGGCCGGCCTAGAGGGAGGTGAGGGAGAGAAAGAAGAGAGTGTGATGTTGTGTAGAAGTTTCAAGAAGAGAAACAACACTAAAAGTCTTTTCATGCTTTATTTATTTATTTATTTATTTCTTTACTATAGCAACTCAAGAAAGCTCTAGAAAATAGGAAAAATTTGCAAATAAATTTTGCATGATACACACTAATTTCTAATATGCCATGGTTCATTTTTACAAATTAAAACCATTTAAATTTGTAATTTACACTAATTTAGTGTAAAAATAAAGCTTATGTTAATATTTCAAATAATTAATTTAGGAAAAATATTTTATTAAACAAAAAATTTATAAGTGGCTCAATAAACACCATTTGCTAGTAATTTCATAATTAAAATAGATATTTTAAAAATTATAATGAAAACAATCACTGTTTGGTTTTACGAAAAATACATTTTACTTTACCGAAAATCCTAAAATTCACTTAAACACTTTTATTCATTTAATTATTTATTTAATCATTTTTAACACGTTACAATCTTCCCCCCTTTTAGAAATTCGGTCCCCGAATTTAAATTAAAACTCCCCCTCCAAATACTAAAACGTTTAGCAAAACATTCAAATTGTCGGGGCTCCGAAATCTTCAATACATAACAAAAATCAACTCCGTCAAGCATTACGCAATCATCGGGGTTATGGCGAGAATAAAATATCAAAACCCAATATGAAAACCATCATAATATACATCAATCTGTAACTTATATATAGTGCGCATCATAGTAAAACCGTACAAATATCTGGATAAGGAAATATGCAAACCCCTTTTTGAAAATTGCCGTATGATGCACGTGTCACGGCATAAGTAGCGGACGTTTATTTAAAAAAAATAACTACATATATATATCTTTTATTTAACATACACGTCCCGCCTGGTTACTAAATCAAATAATAATGATTATGAAAATATACTGCTCAAACTGAAATCAATCCCAATCACATCAATAAAATATCATGTGCGTCCGGTGCGCACTGAAATCGAGACCAAATACAGATACCACGAATACACACAACAACAAAACTAAGTGCAACAGGTGTGCACCAAAAACATCTGTCAAGTGCAACGGGCGTGCACGACTCAATATCAGGTGCATCTAATCTGCACAAAACCCCGATTTAGTGCATCTGGTGTGCACAAAATCGCATCAAGTGCGCCAAGTATGCGCAAGAATCCTAATCAGGTGCACATGGTGCACGAAAACATACATTGAATATCAAAATCGAAATCACAGTACAAAAATGCATGAAAACTAGGTCGAAACATATATAAAAATCATGTGTAACCCATATGCACGAAATCAAATCAAAATCACAAAAGGTATTAAAACCAAATCAAGTGTACTGGGTATGTACTAAACAACATCAATACAACCGGTATATGAAACACAACTAGAATGTAATGAAGGTACACACATGAAATACCAATCGTAAAACGAACTCCTCAAAATGCCAAAATCCAATAACAGAAAATATGAAATTCAAATCACTAAATCACAATCGTAAACACGATCGTCAATGTCCGCCTCTTTCCTCTGATGTCGGTTGCTTCGAACTCATCTCTTCGTAGCTGTGCTGACTGCGCTACCAACGGCAATACTCATATCTAGAGTCTCCCACGTAGTCGATCCCTTCACCTGATATCCGGACTACATTAAACTTTTCGAATGATCCATCAAAATCCCATAATTCCCCGATGGCTCAACACTCAAGTACTGTTTAAAAATATCCGGTACATACCCCAGCATCGATGATCCAGCCGTAGAAGGGCAAACCCAAGCCTTACTAATGGCACCTCGGAACTGCCGTAAACCCTAAGGTTCAAGGGCATTCTCGTGGTCATTATGTCGAGTTAGGGTTTCATTCTTCTAGAGGGTCCATCGAAATACCTGCATGTTCTTCCGAATACCTTAAACTTGGGAACATGGTTTTCTGATAATCGTTCGAACCCTTTAACTTCATCCGGACGGCATGTGAATACCCTTCATCCGCACGCTAAACAATTCTTCAATCCTCAAGAATAACCAATACTCTATTGGTTATCGCCTTCGAGCCGCAGCTCCCTCTGCCAGTGCGCCAGTGGTAACAGAATCACCCTCCGACATCGACGAAGATAGATCAAAGGAACGAATGAAATACGGTGCAAACAATGTAAATCCTAGGGCTCCTTAAGCAGAGTAGCGTATCGTAAGTATGCCGCGGACCATACCCACGGTACGTTACTCTACCTAAATCGCCTACTCCATCAACCAAGGGTCACCTAGACTTATACAAGGTTAAACCTAGCGCTCTGATACCAACTTTGTCACGACCCGAAAGTACGGAACGTGACCGGCACTTAGATTACGAAGCGTCTAGAGGCGCCACGTAACCTAAGTAAGCCGAAGCCCAGAAATCAAAACCAAAAAAAGAAGAAGAAGAAGAAAAAAGAAACAAGTTTAAAAGCATCAGCAAATTTTCTCAAAAAATTCGGCAGAGTCTCCTCTGTAAAAACTGGCCCCCAAACTGGTACAACAAGTATAATATACATAAACAATAAAAAAAATCCCCAAACGGGAGCTAGCATCAACGCCAACAGGCGGAAACAACCACAATAAGCACAATAATATACAACGCCAATAGGCGAGGCTCAAAACTCAAAAGAAAACAAAACCACCGGATCAGAATAATACACGCGCGACTCTAAGGTCGAAATAAAAGACTGGTCCAATAAACTTATCAAGTAATACAAATATGGTTGATGGAGCTTACTAGATACAAATGAGTGAATAAAAGTACAATGGTGGTTCGGATACAAGTGAACCAACCTACCGTGCAAATCACCCTGAAGAAAAGATGTGCCAACAAGCTGTCACGGAAACCTGTACATCGAACCTGTAATAAAATTTGGCACAACGGGGGTGAGTTGCCAACTCGTGAGTAGAAGACATCTACGAAAAGAAATCGAATGCACGACGCTATCCTAGGTCATAATAAGACACTACTATATCCCAAACATCTAGTAATAGCGGGGTAATACTACGTGTAAGTGCAGATACTCCGTGTTCGTGTCAGTGCCTCATATAATACTATGTCATATGAAATGAAATGCATGCACCATGAATGTAAAGTAACAAATCCTGAAATCCAGATATATATGTATAAGAACTCTTTAGCTGTTATCATAGTAAAGTGTGTATAAGCATCTGAAATCTCAACAATGAAATCCATGGAAATCCGTGTCAAGCATCGACACAACACATGTAATCTCAAGTCTCAATATGTCGGGCTCCGTCAGTCCGGATCGGCCCATATCATCAAATCTCACGACAACGGTCGGTATCCTCCGGATATCCGCCGCGCCAGACATCACCGGTAGGTAGTCTTCCCCTGCCAGGCTCATCGTCTACAACTCGATCTTCTTGCCCCGGGGTACCATACCGGGCCCACCATGTACCCGATGTAGGGTTCCTAGGCACACTAGAGAGGTCTCACAAGCCATCAAACATGCCAATTTCCAAAATTCTAGGTGCCGAGAAACCCGACTACGGACCGTTGGCTAGAAATCTAGGCGAAAATATAATCTAGTTAACAACTTAACTACAAAGAAACGGAAATACAACCTTTGTAGATCCGGTGCTCCACCTCCATAGCTCCGCAACGAAGTCCCTTTGCTGTGCAAATGAATTCCCGGGCTCTAGCGTCGTCTTCGTCGGAGAAATGGCGAGCTAGGTCGTCGATGTCCATGCTGAAGATGATCTACGTCGAGGCATCGCTAAATCAAGCTCCACCTTCACCAAGTCATGAAAACTTGTGAAGGAAACACACTCTACTACTTGGCAAGAGATAGAGGATGAAGAAATAGGAAGTGGGTAGACTTTAGAATTGGATTTCTCACTCATTTCCATCAATCACCATTGATGGAGCTTGCTTTCTTCAAGTGAAGAAAGGAAGAAGAAGAAGAATTATGTTATGATAAGTTAATTAAAAAAGAAAAGAATAATCAATCCTTATCATAACATGACCATAGTTAAGTGCAGAGAACTAATCATGGTTTAATGCAATGGTTAGGGTTAAGCTAAAAACAAAATGGTCATCAAGTCAAAGCATTCATGAAACTTCATGAATGAACAAAAGAAATGCCACCATTTTATCATTTCATTTCCTTTTTCCAATAAGAAAAAGATTAATAAATAAATGAATAAAATGAATAAGCAAATAGTAAACCCTAACCATTCCATTAACCAAGGTTTAATTCTATACACTTAATTAAAAAGGCATGAATCATCAAACATGATACAAGCATGTGCACAAAATCATATCGCATATGCAATGCGCACACCCGAGCGAGAAAATCCATTTAAAGTGAACCGATACTAGTTAATGCAAAGTAATATATCAAATATATAATTATGCATTAAATCATTAAATCAACACTTGATTTAACGATCCGGTCATATCGCATATAACCGACTAGTATCATTAGTAACAACTTATCGAATCAACACTTGATCCGATAACCCGGCTATATCGCATATAACCGATCAATGTCACATCGCGAGAATCGAATACAGTATCACATACTGGTATTATTCTCGGTTCCGCACATATCTCATATGCGCTCCTATTTCGTTTTGCTTGAGCCAGGAAACCTCTGTGTAGGACTCTAAAGACTCGTCAATACGCCGGCAGCAGATGATGATCATATCAAGCATCCACAAGCCGCAAGCGGTCTGCTAAACGTAACGGCCACCCGGGTATTTAGCGATCAGAAGATCGATGAGCAAGCCCGCTCACACTCCTGTGAATCCAACCAGTAACACTACCGTACAGTCCGGTCTGATCGTCTGATATGTCGCATATCTCGCCTAGGGGTGGTAAACGTCAGACCCCAATAGCTCGATAAGTCGTGTCGATATGAGGTCTATAACAATTCGAGAAACTACAGGTAACACTTACCAGTAAATCTCAGCAACCCTGGCCAGGGATTTCCTGTTATAGCCAATCGAACACAGCGCAAGATCAACTCCCTATACCGGGAGAGACGAATCCCCTCCTATCGCTCATTGCCTCCATGTGATTCGGGACTGTACCCAAAAACCACCGTTTTGCACGCCCTCTTGGACGTGGTAAGATGGAAATCAAAGCACAGTGGGAACCACACAAGACTCTATGACGATCTCGGGTCAACAGACTACTCTGTACCAGTGTCACCAGAGAACTGCCATCTGACGTAAGGTATAATACCATCTGGGAGTTCTCGGCGAGTCCGTCCAGTGTACCCAGTCTCTACTGAGCACCCGTATATCATCTCTGATGTCAAACACCAATGGATATGGGATCATCCATCGCCCATCTGTATGGGTCGAGAAGGTATACGCTAGTCTACTCTGGTATATTGATGCCCCATTTCGATATACCCACGACTAGGGATTTTGAAGGATGTACTTATGGACTACCATGTCCCCACTAGTATGATCCGCATCATAGTCCAGGTAGTCAAGTACAGATCCTAAGGGCTTTACCAACATGTAACAGGGAGACAATCAGTGTACACGTTAAGGTAAAGATCAACCAGATAGCATACTATCATGTCGAGCAAGAAAGTCCTCCCTATATATGTCCCAGCATCCACTACAATATACATCCTATGTATAGTAATGGCCTCTAGGGCATACATATAACTAACAATCTCCCACTTGCACTAGGGCCATTTGATAGCAGTGGTTGCAGTATCTCATACTCAACCATCCCATAAAAATCTCTCTCTGGGAACAGGCATTTGTGAGTGGATCCGCTGTGTTGTCCTCTGAGTCTACTCTCCTAATCTCGATCTCCTTGGAGATCAACCATCTCCATGATCAGGTGATACTGCCTTAGAATATGTCTGGATCACTGATGGGACCGGCGTTCCTTGGCATAAGCCATAACTCCATTTTCACACAATGGGAGGAACATAGTTCATCTCATGAACCAATATACACCCAAACAGCCTCTTTGGTAGCATCTTAAGTAGCGATGTATCCAGCCTTTATCGTCTAGTATGTCACGGTATCTAGCTTGGAACTCTTCCAACATACCGTCCCTTTACTGAGGGTATAGACAATGCCTGTGACTGACATTCAGTCGTCTTTATCACCCTGGAACACTTCCAGTGATTCTCCCCAGGATCGATTGATACCATCTCACTACAACTAGTGAGAATGCTAACATCCAATTAGATCTATCTCATAGATCCAAAACCCAGGATTTAGGAGGTGTCATTTTGATCCTATATGGAGAATCCTTGTGATAAGCGGAGATCGACCGAGCGTAGCATAGGAAACTCCTTCCCTATCAAGAGTATGTCATCCACGTACTCTACGAGGATCGTCACCATACTCCCTACTACCTTTTTGTATATACAAGGTTCATCTACCATTTTGATGATGTCAAACTCTTTGACTAATCCATCAAAACAGATGTTCCAACTCCGCGATGCCTGCTTTATCCTATAAAACATCTTGCACACGTTTCCGCTGCTCCCACTGTCTACGAGGCTCTCTGGCTGTGTACTTATAGACGCACTCTTCTAAAACATCATTTAGAAAAGTTGTCATGACACCCAACCACCAGATATCGTAGTCATGGTATGTAGCCGTGGCAAGTAGGATCTGGATGGACTTAAGCATAGATCCTTAGAAAAGGTTTCATTATGATCCATATCTGGTCAATGATGCAAACTTTTAACAAGTCTAGCTTTGAAAGTCTCAACTTTTCCATGTACACCAAGTAATCTTCTCAAGATATACTTGCTCCTGATGGGAATTTAACCCTTCAGATATAGCAACCAAAGTCCATACTTTGTTGGTGTATAAGGATTCCATCTCAGATCGATAAACATCCAGCCATTCTTACAGAGTCTCACTCCTGATGGCCAGCTCGAAACTAGTTGGGTCATCATCTCATGATGCAATCCTCGCTCCCACTGTCATAGAGAAACCGAATTATCTCTCAGGTGGGTGAGGAACCCTACTAGATCGGCGGAGAGGCCGAGGTTCGTTGGTAACTATTGAATCCTTTGGTTCTTTCAAATCATCAGCTGCAGTTTGTATAGCTGGAACATTTCCAGTTCTACATAACTGATCTTGCCTCGAGTTTGTCCGGATTTTGCTTTTAGACATAGGCCGGACAACCCTAAATCTTAACTAGCTTAAGACATGGGCTCTTCCCTTTCCATATCACATATGAAGTGGTCGGTAACTGATTTGATTCGAACCCTATTCAATAGGTATGCAACTTCTTAAGTGCATAACTCCCAAAAAGGAAATAGGTTACTCAGTAGTACTCATCATAGAGCACACCTTATCATATAGGGTGTGATTGCTCCGCCCCGATATACCATCGTGCTATGGTGTATACAGAGGAGTAATGCTGAGAGAGAATCTCATTCTCCTTTAGAATAGTCCAGGAATTCCATGCACAAGTATTCTCCTCCCTGATCTCATCATAGTACATAATACTTATACCCGTATATTGGTTCTCTACTTCTCGCTTATATTCTGTGAATATCTCAAAAGGCTCGGACTCATGTTTCAACAGGAACATATGTCTGAATCTTGGGAGATTATCAGAGAATGTAATGAAGTACAAAGAACCAGTCCTGGCATGTGTAGACAGGGGACCTTACATACATCAACATGTATCATCCCAAGATTTCACTAACTCTTTCTCTGTTTCCAATAAACAGAGCTGTGGTCATCTTATCTTTGTGACATGACTGGCGAGTTTCATAAGATGTAAATTCAAACTGATTTAAATATGCATCTACATATAACTTCAGCTAGTCGGGTCGCATTGATATGACCTAGTCTACAATGCCTCAAGAAGGATCCGTTCATTTCTGAACTTTTCCTCTTGTGTGTGTTCCGTATACTAAGAATTGTAGTTTGATTTAGAACATCAATGCTTTTAGATAACGTGCCTGAACCGATCAACTTTTGATATAGGAAATGTTCAAAACATTATCCATCTATACAAAATTTTATCATTTCTTTACTAATAAAGAGACTGATATGATTTTGTATATCAGGTTCGGTATCTAATAACATTCGTTCAGAATCAATGTATTGGTAATACAGGGTGACAGTGACCAACAGACTTGGCTGCAACACTTGCCCCGTTTTCTGCCTCATGAAACTTATCACCCGTTCTCAGTTCTTTACCTATCTGTAGCCCATGTAACATATTACATATGCGGGATCCTGATCCGGTATCATATACCCAGGACGTAAAGGATACAGAAAAACAGTTCTTTGTAATGAACACACCCGAAGATGATGCATCAGTATGCACTCTCTTCGTTTGGACGGCACGGGAATTCTGGTAATCCCCAATTTCCTACTCGGTCTTATAACAATTATAAGTTAGAGCGGGACCAACATTCCCCAGCTCAGTATAACAAGCGGGTTCGGTCAATATATCCGTTTTATTATCTTGATTAAGGCGTGATATGGTCGCTACCTGGAGAGAGAGAGAAGAAAACACTCAGCGTGCGCTCTTGCAAGAATAGATTGGTTATTATTTTATCTAATCAGGATGGCTCCCACTGCTTTTTATCAAATCTTCCTTCAAACCTTAAAAGGAAAGACTAGCCGGAATTAATTACACACTACAAGTTCGCCAATCTTTCAGCCAGGCCAGTGTCGGTACTTTGAGGGAGGTCCCCCGTGCTTTCGCACGAACCTAATTAATGTAAACCTCGTTTTCCCAGAGGCGTAACCTCGTTAACACCTTTCTAGACACCTACTTGATCGGCTAATTGTAATGTGTAAAACTCTCCCAGGAGTAACTCTTACTCGCAGCGGGTATCGGGATCCAACTATCTCATAGAAGGTATGCAATCTCATTGCAAATTTCAACACTTGAAATTCCCGATAATATTTTGCCCCTAGCGTCCTATGACCTTGACAGAGGTCAACAAACCATAGGCTGCTAGTCAAGTTCAACCCGTCATTTCCTGATTGAAGTAAACCCACCCGCACGACAGAGGTCAACAAGGTCGCACGACTACCCTAAATCAATCACATTATATGCTTATGCAGATAAGCACTAATCAGCTACCGCACACTACGCCTTGACAGAGGTCAACAAACACAGCACGAATACTAACCAGTACATATCTAAAATGACGGAGGGCTACGACAGGTTTTTCTGAAAACCTATTGCGTAATGAACTTGATATCGTTGTAGAATCAAATGATTTTAAAAATGGAGTGCTTTTGAGGCTTTTCTAGTTTTGCTAAAGGAGTCACTCCCGGTGAAGGGATCGTCGGTCCTTTCCTCGTCGAATGAGGTGCGGGATATATCATATATATCACTGTGCAAAGCAAAAACACTTAAAAGCAATCAAAAGACAAACCGAGTGTGTAGCATCTGCCAGTTATTGCTAAAGGAGTCACTCCCGGTGAAGGGATCTCGGTCCTTTCCTCATCGAATAAGGTGCAGGATATATCATATATACTGCTGTGCAAAGAAAGAACTGTAGCTACTTGTTTTATTTTGAAATTCGATTCTACAACATCTTAAGGTTTCTTTTATTTCATTAATCACATTAATGAAGTCCCATCATTTAAGTACCTAAACATCACAGATAAATACGACGTACACTTATGCCATCCGCATTCGCCTCGATGTCCCTTCGTGCACCGTTAGGTTAGGTGACTAACGGCAGAGTGGGGCAGGGCTAGCGCGGGTGTAAAACATAAGTAACGCCTATATAATATATCATATATACTATATAAAGTATCCATCACAGAACATCACATGATCACATCACAGATATCGCAGCAGAAGAATCATATGAAATATTGGATATACTAGGACGTCCGTGTTTTCAATACGAGCCAGTATAAAACACGGATTCCACGGTCGCGATGAATAGCCAAACCCACACCCCTAGACCCCTACGAGAGCGGCAAGCAACCCTACCAATTCTGGAGTTAGGAGACCCGGACTCGACTCCTCGAGTTAGTCTCCCACTGGACTCCAGAACCCGGTTACTTGCGCTCCCCTCCTTGGGTCTATCCTAGTGCGGAAAAGTAAATAATATACAAACGGTGACATCTTCCGCAACCTGGAAGTGCCCCAATAAAAGAATATTACATACAAGTTTTTACATGAATGAAAATGAAAAACACTCATCTCATATAAAAACCCCCGGCTATTCAAACACGACGATCCAATATAACATATCCAGCAACACATAACATCACATGTCATCAACGTAAGTAAATATGTCCATCCCAATTGTCGTTGATATATAGCAACGAAACCGGCGATATCACATATTACACTTATGGTCACAGAAAAGAAAGTGTAAAACTACAACAGTTGGAATCCGCAACCTCCTCAGACATCGCATGCCTGACCAAATGAATTACTTAGACATCGCATGCCTAACAATTATAAACCCCGCATTTTAGTCTCATTATCGAAAATACTTTTCAATATCAAGTCGGGCAATTCAACAAGATTCCCGACATCCTGATCGAATGCTCGTCGCAAACTTCAGTAGACGGCCGCACCCCCGACGCCGTCGACGAAGTGCACCAAGGCGGAACACCGCTACCGCGAGCACCCGAACGGATGCTTTCGGTGACGGGGTTCTCCTACAGTCACTTGGTCCGGGTTATGGAGTGAGGCTGTCTATTAAGTTTACCCGGCGAGTATTCACGTATGCTACGTGATTGTGACGGACTTTTGATCACATCAAAATTCCGTGGCAACCGATCAAGTGAGACTAAACTGCTACGTTTATAATATTCATTCCGTTATCTCATAACAATTTGTGAATTCCAATTATTGTATCACATTCCGGATAAATAGAAAATGCTAAACTTTTCGATCGAACAATCGAACACCCAAGTTTTCCCGATACAGCTCAACACATGAAATAAGTCTAACAACATTCAGTTCGTGCCTCAGTACCAACGGTCCAGCCGTAGAAGGGTCAAGCCAACGCCTCACATGTGGCACGCCGTACTGCCCCAAACCCGAAGGTTCAAAGGGCAGTTCAAGACGGTCACATAATCGAGTTAAGGTTTGTTGTCTTCTAGAGGGTCCATCGCGTTACTTGCACTACTTAGAACGTCGTCAAACTACGGAAAAATCCAACACTTGGAAATTTCCCGGCAGGGGAAAAAGTGGGTATTTATATCCGGTCGAACTTTTTAACATATTCTAAAAATACCCGGAAAAGCACACCGAGAAAATTAGACGGTCCGATCGAATACACCGAGTCCCCAATACAACTCAGAAAATACAACTCTGGAATAAAATATTAAAAATCCCCAGGAAAACCAACACAGACAGCTAAGAATTACCGTGCAAAATTGGATGCACAAAACGACAAAAGGGCCGCGGATCCGCCGCATGAGCCTCCTGTAAGGCCGCGGATCCGCGCCGCCTTTATGGAATTAAGCCCTCGAATTTTACAGTAACCCTTATATCTTCCTGCTGATTTTTCTGAATATTTTTAATATACAAAAATCCACATTTTACAGAAAAGTCCAGAGAGCATTTTTCAAGTCGGGTTTTGGGTCGATCGGACTTCTGATTCCGTCGGGACTTCGCCTAAGGCTCTAGCTAGGCTCTGATACCACTGTAGGGTTCCTAGGCACACTAGAGAGGTCTCACAAGCCATCAAACATGCCAATTTCCAAAATTCTAGGTGCCGAGAAACCCGACTACGGACCGTTGGCTAGAAATCTAGGCGAAAATATAATCTAGTTAACAACTTAACTACAAAGAAACGGAAATACAACCTTTGTAGATCCGGTGCTCCACCTCTATAGCTCTGCAACGAAGTCCCTTTGCTGTGCAAATGAATTCCCGGGCTCTAGCGTCGGCTTCATCGGAGAAATGGCGAGCTAGGTCATCGATGTCCATGCCGAAGATGATCTACGTCGAGGCATCGCTAAATCAAGCTCCACCTTCACCAAGTCATGAAAACTTGTGAAGGAAACACACTCTACTACTTGGCAAGAGGTAGAGGATGAAGAAATAGGAAGTGGGTAGACTTTAGAATTGGATTTCTCACTCATTTCCATCAATCACCATTGATGGAGCTTGCTTTCTTCAAGTGAAGAAAAGAAGAAGAAGAAGAATTATGTTATGATAAGTTAATTAAAAAAGAAAAGAATAATCAATCCTTATCATAACATGACCATAGTTAAGTGTAGAGAACTAATCATGGTTTAATGCAATGGTTAGGGTTAAGCTAAAAACAAAATGGTCATCAAGTCAAAGCATTCATGAAGCTTCATGAATGAACAAAAGAAATGCCACCATTTTATCATTTCATTTCCTTTTTCCAATAAGAAAAAGATTAATAAATAAATGAATAAAATGAATAAGCAAATAGTAAACCCTAACCATTCCATTAACCAAGGTTTAATTCTATACACTTAATTAAAAAGGCATGTATCATCAAACATGATACAAGCATGTGCACAAAATCATATCGCATATGCAATGCGCACACCCGAGCGAGAAAATCCATTTAAAGTGAACCGATACTAGTTAATGCAAAGTAATATATCAAATATATAATTATGCATTAAATCATTAAATCAACACTTGATTTAACGATCCGGTCATATCGCATATAACCGACTAGTATCATTAGTAACAACTTATCGAATCAACACTTGATCCGATAACCCGGCTATATCGCATATAACCGATCAATGTCACATCGCGAGAATCGAATACAGTATCACATACTGGTATTATTCTCGGTCCCGCACATATCTCATATGCGCTCCTATTTCGTTTTGCTTGAGCCAGGAAACCTCTGTGTAGGACTCTAAAGACTCGTCAATACGCCGGCAGCAGATGATGATCATATCAAGCATCCACAAGCCGCAAGCGGTCTGCTAAACGTAACGGCCACCCGGGTATTGAGCGATCAGAAGATCGACGAGCAAGCCCACTCACACTCCTGTGAATCCAACCAGTAACACTACCGTACAGTCCGGTCTGATCGTCTGATATGTCGCATATCTCGCCTAGGGGTGGTAAACGTCAGACCCCAATAGCTCGATAAGTCATGTCGATATGAGGTCTATAACAATTCGAGAAACTACAGGTAACACTTACCAGTAAATCTCAGCAACCCTGGCCAGGGATTTCCTGTTATAGCCAATCGAACACAGCGCAACATCAACTCCCTATACCGGGAGAGACGAATCCCCTCCTATCGCTCATTGCCTCCATGTGATTCGGGACTGTACCCAAAAACCACCGTTTTGCACGCCCTCTTGGACGTGGTAAGATGGAAATCAAAGCACAGTGGGAACCACACAAGACTCTATGACGATCTCGGGTCAACAGACTACTCTGTACCAGTGTCACCAGAGAACTGCCATCTGACGTAAGGTATAATACCATCTGGGAGTTCTCGGCGAGTCCGTCCAGTGTACCCAGTCTCTACTGAGCACCCGTATATCATCTCTGATGTCAAACACCAATGGATATGGGATCATCCATCGCCCATCTGTATGGGTCGAGAAGGTATACGCTAGTCTACTCTGGTATATCGATGCCCCGTTTCGATATACCCACGACTAGGGACTTTGAAGGATGTACTTATGGACTACCATGTCCCCACTAGTATGATCCGCATCATAGTCCAGGTAGTCAAGTACAGATCCTAAGGGCTTTTCCAACATGTAACAGAAAGAAAATCAGTATACACGTTAAGGTAAAGAGTAACCAGATAGCATACTATCATGTCGAGCAAGAAAGTCCTCCCTATATATGTCCCAGCATCCACTACAATATACATCCTATGTATAGTAATGGCCTCTAGGGCATACATATAACTAACACCCGAGACGGTTCATCCACTCCTCGAATCGGGTCTCGAAATCCAACAGAAAACATGAAATCTCATGGTGGACGACACATACATCACGAGAAAACCGCATCTTATTTTAAAAAGAGAGGAGAGAGAGAGAGAAGGTTTTATAATTTCTTACGGTTTTCCCCAAAAATCCAGAAATCTCATAGAAATCCAAATCTTAAAATCATGAGTAAGTATATGATAAGTGCCGGCATATGCCCATAATACTGCAGGATAACATGAAAATATGAATGCATGAATGTCTAAGCAATAAATATCATGTCTGTACTAATGTCAGAGAATAATCACAATGTTATATCGGTCTAGTTGTTAATTGATTCTATCCATAAAAGACAATATGATCTAAAGTGTACGAGACGTAGCAATTACCGATGATGATGTGTGTGAGCCGGCAAATAAGTGTGCGTGGAATATGCGCATCATCGGTAATAGTGCTGGTGTCCTAACAGGTAAAGTTTATACTGATTATAGCAACATATAAAAGAACATGCACCATGATGATTAAAGTATGAATGCAAGACAGATGTGCATTATCCACTCCTCTGCGATATACGAGTACAACTACCACTATATGAAACAAACCTAAACTAGTGTCTATCTAACCTTCTAAGGAACTTAACCTAAGAAACTAGTCAGTAAGAAACTAGAGTCTACCTAAGGTCTGAATCAATATCTCTAATAGTCGGCGATCCCGTCTCAATAGCGTCACGTACGTATTACGGCTTCCTCGAATCAAGAGTGCGGATCAATCATCATAACTAGGCCTCGTACGGTAAAATCCATCGTACGGCATCCCAATATCGGGATACGGGTCAAGTATCTCCTAGGCGTCTCATCATTCGTATAATGTCATCATCAACACATCTCATGATCAAGGTGCTAAACTATAATCGCATACATCAATCATATATCATTGCCATCATAGAATAATCCTTAGTTTATCCTCAGAAATATCCTGTCACAGGTGTCATATTGTGATTAAGTCATACATATATCATATCGTGATCAGTCACAAGCTACAGCCCAGGTACTATTTTAGCGTCCCATGTACCTCCATATCACCACCACCCTTTATAATTTATATATTCATGTTCATTATCTCATTCTTTAATGATCCGCTAACACTTTAATACGACTGTATAGTCAAGAATCACGGCATCAAGCCCAGTTATACTGTTTCATCATACCTCAGATATCATATCACATCAATGAATCCCATATACGTGTTGTGTATATATATACACCTATACCTAGTTTTATATATATACACACGTATACGTATACGCTATGTCAAGTTTTAGTGTGTGCGTGTGTGTTTCTATCAGAAACCTACGAACCTCTCCCAAAGTATTCATCCTCAGGTATGGTTTTCCTAAATCAGTCTAGTCCCGCCTAGGGTCACTACTAGGGTCCTGCTCAGTAAGAATCTAGGGTCACATCGGGTTTCTTAATGTCAATAAGTACTATTCCTATTCTACGTTGCGGGGGTGCTAAACGCCATCCACCCGACTTCCCCCCGTAGATATGCATCTAGTCACCTGGTCCATGTCTGCCGACGACGGTGTCGCCATCCTCCTCTTCATCGCCCGCAGTCCACTTGAAGGGTACCTAAACGCAACATATAAATAGCATCGTAAACCGAATCACATACAAAAGTCAAACGATACAAGGAACAAGCATAGGTTAAAACCTATGTCCCGTCCACGCAAAAGAACCAAATATCGCTCGATATCGGCGTACAAACTCCGATGGATCGAGATAAACATCAACAGATAACTCGTAGTTTTAAAACACATTACTTATATTGTAAAACATGATCAAATATATCGAAACACTAAAATCGATCAAATCGTCCGTTTTCGAAAAACCCGAAAATGCCAATTTATCGTTTTTCATCAAAACTTGACATTTAAATGAAACCAAAGGTCATAAAACTCATTAAATAGCATAACTAGACTATACAAACTATTACTATATTTTTATTACACATATTTGTAGTAATTTGAAATTTCTAGTTTGCATCCTTTAACAATTTTCAACATTTTCCAAGCAAAATACCACAATTCCACCTCAAAACATGATTTTGCATAAATTAATGACTTAAACCACAATTTACAATGATAATGATATAATGAAACCATAATTATATTTTTAATCTCATTTATATAGGAATTTCTAAAATCAAGTTTACAAAATTAGTAATTTTTTTATCACAATTTATCAATTATCCATTGAAACTAGCAATCAAACTAAGTTTTTCTTCCCATTAACATGCTAATATTTCCACTAAAACTATAATCCAATGATAACAACCCAAATTATAATTTTATATTAACCACAAACACATTTTGCAAAAACCTAGTTAACTAAATTCCTAATTTAAAACAATTTTAAATGAAAATTTTACAATTCAACAACCATGCAATATTTTCCAATTCTAAAAGTGTTAAACTAACTATTATAAACCTAAATAATTAACAAAAATCATAACTTGAATTTACAAACCCTAACTTGAATTTTAAAAAAAAACATAGAATTAATTCATTAAATCTAATTAAGCTTAAATGAACATCTAAAACAATAAATCAAAAGAAAGAAATTATACCTCCCAAAATATGAAATCCAAACAAGAAATGAGCCTCCAAAATGCATGCCTTCCATCTCCAAATTTCATATAAAAATGAGCAAGGAATAAAGAGTATGAAATAAATAGGATTTTGTGGAATTTTAATGGAATTTTTGATGTATTTTAATGAATTTTGAATAAAAATGAGGTGGTAAAAGGGGGGGGGGGCTGCCATGGGGGGTTTGTGGCCGGCCTAGAGGGAGGTGAGGGAGAGAAAGAAGAGAGTGTGATGTTGTGTAGAAGTTTCAAGAAGAGAAACAACACTAAAAGTCTTTTCATGCTTTATTTATTTATTTATTTATTTATTTACTATAGCAACTCAAGAAAGCTCTAGAAAATAGGAAAAATTTGCAAATAAATTTTGCATGATACACACTAATTTCTAATATGCCATGGTTCATTTTTACAAATTAAAACCATTTAAATTTGTAATTTACACTAATTTAGTGTAAAAATAAAGCTTATGTTAATATTTCAAATAATTAATTTAGGAAAAATATTTTATTAAACTAAAAATTTATAAGTGGCTCAATAAACACCATTTACTAGTAATTTCATAATTAAAATAGATATTTTAAAAATTATAATGAAAACAATCACGGTTTGGTTTTACGAAAAATACATTTTACTTTACCGAAAATCCTAAAATTCACTTAAACACTTTTATTCATTTAATTATTTATTTAATCATTTTTAACACGTTACAGCTTGGGTTTGCCCTTCTACGGCTGGACCACCGACGCTGTGGCTTGTACTCGATACTATTAAACTGTACTCAAGATGTTGATCTCTTAGGGGATTATGAGGGTCTGACGAGTCGATCGGACGATTCGACATCATTCGGACATCATGTGATGGGATGCATTGCTTGGGAGACTCCAGATACGAGCATAGCCGTTGGAGCGCAGTCCGTGCAGCCACGATGAGGCGAGTCCGAATCAGTCGACATTGAAGCAGAGTGAAGTGAAGAGTTCACGAGAGATTTCGACGAGATGGCGTCGCACTCCGCTGACATCAGAGATGCGATACGCACGCGGAGGCATTGTATGTGGATATACCTTCCAGAAAGAGGCGCGATGAGTATGCAGCCATTACGGAACAAGAATTAGCTTCAGCATTGGATGATGACTTCCGGGCAATTCGGCAGAAAAGAGATATGCGAGAAACTTCAGATCGACCGTGGCCGAGAACAGTGCAGTGCGTAGATAACATGGCGTGACGTCGAAGTGGACGGAAATACAGACAAGCGGACAAGAGGTTCGTGCGAGACGCTGACGAGCTGTCATTACCTTCCGTCGAGACCAGAGACCCGATATGCTTACAGAGGCGTTGGGATGCGACCAGATTCCGAGAAATGTTGTGCTGAGGACACAGATGTCCATTGAGCGAGAAGAGATTATGTAAGAGTACCAGCCTCCGTACAGATCGGCATAGGCATGATTGGAAGAGACCCTGAGCAGGATTCCTTCCAGAACACTGCTGCAATGATGTTTGCACCCAGGATCAGATGTGTGATGTGCATTCAGAGAGCCAGAGGCCGACGCCAGTGATATGCTGCTTTTCGAGTAGTCGTGATGATTGACCGAGAGATGACCAGAGAAGTGCCAGAACGGAATCGTCCCCGTTAGCACACCTGACAGGGCTGATGAGCCGATTGATTTCGAGATAGGTAATCCGCAGAGAAGATAAAGACCCAGAGTCAGAGGACGCCAGACCTTGAGCAACAGGCAAGTAGATATCTTGCGCTGCTAGCATGGGATGTACTGACTCCTTCTCGACTTTGAAGGAGGAACTACCGACGACGGTATTTATGATTTTTGATTTTGTGATTCGATTATCACGTATCCGTCATCTTGGAATTTTGGTATTTTGGGCGTTCTATTGCATGATTTAGTTTTGATGACTGAGTTTCATGATATTGTTTCATGCACCCACTGGATATTTATATTTTGCGCATAGTTATTACATTTGAGCTATTGATTGTGATTTCACGCCTATCTTATGCAGTGATTTGATTCACACTTTCAGCATAGTTTTCATGCACCTTTACTGTTTTGATATACGATCTTGGTGCACGCCAGATGCACTAAATCGGGATTCTTCGTGCATGTCATATGCACCAGAGTTTGCTGTCAGGCACACACGTTGCCTATGACAAATTTTTCGTGCACACCCGTTGAGCCTAGATGTTGTTTTGTGCCCATGTATGACACATAAATGGATTTTGATTCCGTGCGCACCAGACGCACCGGATATTCTTATATGCTTTTTTGTGGATTGATTTTTAGTAGAGCAGTACACTTTGATGATATTCGCTATGTATAGTTGTTTTCGGAGCCCCGACAAATTGGATTTTGCTGAAATGTTTTAGTATTGGGGGTTTAAATTTAAATTCGGGGACCGAATTTATTTAAGGGGGGTAGATTGTAAACTTTCAAAAAGATAAAATATTAATTTTGGGAATATTTATAATTTAATATTATTTTATTTAATATTTTAATAATTCGGTATAATTAAATACAAATAAATGGGGAAATTTTTTGGAAAATTATGGAAAATTCTAAAATAGGGTAAATTAGAGAATTATGCCATTTCTATGTTTAATTGATTAGTTATATGCAAAATTAGTGCTAATCGCGATTAAAAATCGCTAATCGGTTTTTAGCTTTTTTTTATGCAAAACATGCACATATCACTTTTTTCACACTTATGCATTTTCTTGCCATGGTTCACTTTGGGTTTACTATTGTTTGGAGAAGGATTTTGAGAGAATAAGAAAAGAAAAGAAATGGAAAAGGAATAAAGAAATGAGGTATGGTGAGAGGGAGAAAGGTATGGGTTTTCTTTGACTTTGGACTTAGCTATTCTCTTCATTTCCTCATTCATTTTCCTTCCCTCTTCCCTCAGCTGAGCTGCAGCTGCTGCTGCCCCTTCCTCTCTCCCACTTAATCCCTTCAATTCATCTCTAAAACATCACCAAAACCCTACCCCCATTTCATAAAAAGTGTGCACAAGCTCAAGATCTACACATTGGACTAAGAAAGCGAGGATTTTGGCCACTAGGGGCAACTCAAGAAAATTCTTGAGTTGCCAAATGAGGTATTTTATGGATCATTAACTTAGTTTTAGCATTACTTATACCCCCATGTTTAGATTGAACCGATATTGTGTGATTTTGGTGACTTGAGGAAAAACCTAGTTAGGGTTGTGAAGAATTTTGTGTTGTATTGTGAAACTAAGCTCAGTAGAGGTTATACTATCACCCTAGTGCATGAATTGAGGCCCTAACCTGAGAGTTGAAACCCGAAATACGGATTTAGAAACCGATATCGGAGAAATTGTGGAATCAGTGAAGGGTATTTTGAATCTGCTATCACCCGAGACATCTTAAATTAAAATTGATTGGACAGTGACATGTGCAGGCACCCAGGAAGCTACCACCAAGACCCCAACCCCTAACTCATTGACCCGGCCGCAGATTTATTCTGTTTGGCCGCAAATTGCGGCCTGGACCCCACCAAACTTGCCCGTTTTGGTTTTAGTGTTCCCTTATCTGTAGATTAGGCCCTTGGTATGTATAGATTTGTCTAATTTGACCTATGGTGAAATCTGGAACATATTTCCTAAGTTGCTGTTTTGGATTCGTGTTTCTGTATTCCGTATTCTTAATTCTGAATTTGTGTCTTGTGTTTTACCTCGACTATTTGGCGTTTATACGACGATATAGAGGAGTTATTGATGGTTTTGAAGGCGTGCCATACGTTCTAACCTATATGCCCCTTATCGTATCGTTTTGGGATTCGTATGCCGTTTTAGTTTTGAATTGGTTTTATTGCGCATATACGATACTTTGATGTGTAAGTACCCCATGAAGACTTCGGGACGACAAGCAAACGCGTGGTGACATCGACAGATAAAGACGTAAGGTGAGTAGATTATCTACAGGGGGAAGTCGGGTGGATGGCGTATAGCACCCCTGCAGTCCGTAGTTGATATATTATATATGATAGTTAGGTGTATTATGGATAGTGTAGGGTTAGAAGCAACTAGTGTAGTTCATAGTCGCGAACCCTAGAATAGATTTACACCTACACGCACACCCTTGCATATTCATTATACTTGCACTGTGTTTGATGATATTGGATGACATTGGGGATGAGTCGATGATGTTGGGCATTGTGCCGCGAGATGGGTGATTTGATATGATTTGTATTTGGGATACGACATGTGATTCTTGCGGGCTTTGGATGTGTGTTTACCCCTGCATTCATACTTAATAGATGGTATCGATTTGTACTAGACTTAGATCAGTACCCCAGATTATGTGATATGATGATAATGATACCTGATATTTGATGAGAGGAATGCGATACAGACCCGTACCCAGCTATTGGGATGCCGTACGACGATTTACCGTACGAGCTTTATATTGATGATAGATCCGCACTCATGACTTGAGGAGGTCATATGATTTACTGTATCGTACGCGATACTACTGAGGCGGGATCACCGACTATTATATATATATATATATATATATATATATCGACTCAGATTTAGGTGGTTTCCATACCTCTCCCGATTGACTTGATACCTAGATATGTAGTTTGCATAGTAGATTCTTCACTGTGGTGTTGATCACTTGATTTCCGCATATTCATGCTATTCGCATTGCTTGCATATGTTTATCGCTATATTATTATCATGCTGTTAGGACACCAGCACCATTATCGATGATGCGTATGTTCCACGTACACTATTTGCCGGCTCACACACTTCATCATCGATAATTGCCATGCCACTACACTGTAGTACTGTTGCATCAGGACATGACCTTATATGCGCATACTATCATTCCATGCTGCAGGATATATTGTTACTTGCATTTTATTTATATGTCACATGCATCGTGCTTTCTGATTTGCGCATTGAGATATGCTGTTTATATGATTATTTCTGGTTTTGAGAGAGGGCTGATCCGGACTGACGGATGCCCGATATATTGAGAGAGGGCTGACCCGGACTGACGGATGCCCGATATATTGAGAGAGGGCTGACCCGGACTGACGGATGCCCGATATATTGAGCGAGGGCTGACCCGGACTGACAGATGCCCGATATATTGAGAGAGGGCTGACCCGGACTGACGGATGCCCGATATATTGAGAGAGGGCTGATCTGGACCGACGGATGCTCGATATATGAGAGAGTGGGCTGACCCGGACTGACGGATGCCCGGTATATGAGGATTTACTTGCCGATGCTAGGCACAGGTTTTCATGATGTTTTCGAGTATCGATGCTAGGCACTCAGGTTCCATGCTTTGGTTATATCCTCATATTTTCCATGCATATGCTTTATGACATTTACATGCATAATGCTTATTGTCATTTGGGTGACAGGTGGACGGGGTCCACATACATACAGACTTTTATTGCTTTGATCATACTTCATTTGTATATATAACAGGGTATGAGGGCGCTGTTATATATACCCTTACACCAATATTAGTGGAATGGGACGCTAATATATGTGTATTGATATCCATTGATACTTCTTCATATTTACTTCATGCAGACATACCTTATACTGATGACATGTTATTACCTGAGTACTTGGCACTACATACATGTTTAGATGTTACATTGCCACCTTATTATGCTTCAGACGTAGTCTTGTGGTTTGTATATACTGATCGTTTTGACTTAGGGTTATGTCTTGCATTCAGTTTCTGCTTGTAGATATTTTCTATTCACGAGTTGGCAACTCACCCCCGTTGTGCCACAGTTCTTGCAGGTTTTGCCGTACAGGTTCCATTGCGGCATTTCTGGCACACTGCTTCCTTGCGGGTGAATTGCATTTGGTAGGTGGATTCTTTTGCATCAAGAACTACCATTGTACTTGCATTATTCATTGTATCTAGAATTCCATCAACCAAAACTTGTGTATTGTTTCAGATTTAGAAATTAGTGATGTATTATTCGACCTTAGAGTCGCGCTTAGTAGTATTGCGGTTTTTATGCTTATTGAGTTTCTTTGGGCTTGACCCTCGCCATTCGGCGTTGTATATTATATTACTTGCGTGGTTGTGACCGTCGATTGACGAAGAGCTAGCTCCCGCTTGGGGATGCCTTTTATCATTGCGTATATATTGTTCTTGTTGTACCCCGTTCGGGGCCAGTATTTATAAAAGAAACTCTGCCGAAATTTTTAGAAAAGACTTTACATTTTAAAAAATGTATATTCGGCTTAGTTATTTAAAAACCTTGACTTCAAACATGTTTTCCTTCACTTCTTTAAACCAGTTCTCTTTACTTACTCTTAAAATGGTTTTAGATTTCTGGGCTTTTGGCTTACTTGGATCAGATGGAGTCCTATAGACTTCATGTGGTTCAAGGGCCAGTCACATGCTCTTTCGGGTCGTGACATCCCCGCTCTGTTGTTAGTTAAGTAACCTAATGGGTGATGATGGGACCCAATGGCGAATGCGGATGGCATATACGTACATCATTATTTTCGTTCTTTTGTGGTGTGATCAATTGATGGGACTGCGTTGATTCGGATCACTGCAAGCTAAACAAACCTATTATGATGTTGTTGGAACAATTTTTCAAAAAGCTATTATTGCAAGGACGTTCTCTTTTGTTTTGCACAGTGGTATTCGGTTATGAATATCCAGCACCTCAGTCGACGAGGCAAGGGCCGAGATCCCTTCACCGGGAGTGACCCCTTGGACAGAAGTTTGTGTCAGGGTAATAACTTCACTATAGCCGATTGCCTTTTGCTTTGCATCGTGGTATTCAGTTGGAATATCCCGCACCTCATTCTACGGGGAAAGGGCCGAGTTCCCTTCACCGGGAGTGACCTCTTTAGCAAAGGTTTTCGCCACTATATTTTTATAAAAAGTTATCCAGTTGCTTCAACGATATCAAGTTCATTGTATTAAAGGTTTTTCGCCAAAAACCAGCCGTAGCCCTCCGTCATTTCAGATTAGTATTGCTTAGTATTCGCGCTACGTTTGTCGTTGTTATTCGCCGAGGCGTAGTGTATGGTAGCTTTGTTATGCTTTTCTGTTGCATGGATATGTGGATGTTAGTGTATATGCCCTAGAGGCCATTACTGTATCATACTAGTTTGTATATTACTTAATGGAAGCTTGGGATATTCACAGTTGTATAGACAATCTTGCTCAAAATAGTAGTATGCTACTTGGTTTGTTTCTACTTTAATGTGTACATGTGTTTATTTTAGTATATCACCTATACACATTAGTGGAGCCCTTAGGATCTTTGCTTGATTACCAGCGTTGTGATGGCAGTCACACTCATGGGGGCTGGGTAATCCACAAGCACATCCTTATACAGGTCCCTAGTCGTAGGACTATCGAGACAGGGCATCGATACTCCGGAGTAGACTAGCGTATGCGCTTCTCATCCCAGTAGGGGAGACGGTATGTCCCACAGCCGTCAGTACGTCGTACTGAAGATAGTATGCGGGTGCTCGTTAGGTTACAAGTACACTGGACAGGACTCATCATGAACTGATTGGTTGGTACTATACCTATCGTCAGTTATCAGTTCCCAGGTGACATGAGTACAGCTTAGTCCGCTGACTTGACACTGTCACTTCGCCTCGAGTGTGTTCCCACTATACTTTGATTACTACCCTACCATGGCTCAAAGGAGTCGTGCAAACAGGTAGTAGTTGGGTGCAGTCCCGAAGCACTTGGAGGCAGTGACGATTAGACAGGATTCGTCTCTCCCGGTATTGGGAGTTGATATCGCGCTGTGTCAAAGAGAGCCATTACACACAGTCGTCCCTGGCCAGGGCAAGCGAGATATACTGGTAGGTTTCCAGTGTTATCTCAGGGTGTTCTGGGCTACACTCCGACACGACTTGTACCGCTATTAGGGGACTGACGTTTACCGCCCCCCTAGGCCCGCCATGCGATATTCTCAGACGAACAGACCGGACTGTACGGAGACTGTCACATTCAGGCTCAGTAGGAGTTCAGATGGGTTTCACCTCGTCTGTCTTCTTATCGGCATCTACCTGGGGGCCGTTACGCACAGCTAGTGCCGCTTGCGGTTTGTAGTTAAACCCACTGCCAGCGTAGTGTCGAGTCTTTAGAGTCCCACACAGAGAGCTATTCGTCTTTAGGCAAAAGAGTAGAGGTCGCATGGTTTTGCGACAGGGTTCAGTCACATCCGCGCACTTGTGCACTTTTGGTGTCCGGGCAGTTATTACTAGCGGACTTTGCTTTAAGCCAGATCCTACTATACGTTTTGGGATTGATTTTATCTCGTTTGCATTCGTGTTCTCCAGAACGCGGATGCGGGTGTGTATGCATGGTTGACAGAGACAGAGGCAGAGGATTCTCATTAGGGTTGTTGACTGTTGACTTTTGATAAACCCTAATGAGAATTGGAAATATGATTAACAATAATATTAATTAAGTATTATTGTGACATGGTTGGGTTGAAGGGTTGACCTTGTTGACTTGTTGACTTTGTTGACCGGTTGACTAGGTTGGACTTGTTCACCACCATCATGACAATGGCTATCATTTCTTGGCATTGACTTTAGCTTGCTTGTTTTGTTCACAAATTGCATTTAATGTAAGAAATGATATTGCCATTTGATATGATAACAACCATCACATAATACTCAATTATTATTATGTGTTATGATTATTTTTGATTATGAGAGCAAGGGTGCAAAAGTCTTGCTCATTTTTTCATTTCCTTTCTCTCTTTTGCTCAAGCTCTCCCTCTTCCTCTTGCTCTCTCTCTAGTTCATGGTTCTATTGTCTCATGTGTTGAGAAACAAGAACCATAGAGATCAAAACCCATTACACTTCTCTACTCATCCTAGTACACATGGTCTAGCAAGCCAAGTGTTCTAGTTTCTTCTAGTTTGAAGTAGAAGCCAAAAGGTAGAAGCTTTCGGGTGGATCCATCTTCGGCGCGAGGAGACGACGAGGTGAGGCCGATCCGACCACCGCAAGGAGTTGAAGACGAAGGAGTTCAAGTTAAGGTATAACCCCCTAACCGAGTAGGTAAAACTCCTAGTTAGGTTTTTAGATAGTTGTTTAACAAAGATCCATATTTTGAGTCCATGTTACCACCAAAGTAAAAATCGTTTTTCATCATTTCCGCAACCCCAAAGAACCGGGGACGGGTAACGTGGACTTACAGTGGTATCAGAGCCTAGTTAAACACTATCTAACATGTTAGCAAAGTAACTAGAAGTTCGATCGGAGAAAAAGTCGCAAAACATGCCCGAAATATCAAGTTTCTGCCGATTCTGTTTTCTGTTCAAAAACTAAAAAATCTTACACTAAAAATCGGCTCAGGCTTTTTAAAACCCACACAAGAAAATTGGTCCACCGACTCGGTCAAAGCGCCGCGGAACCGCGGCCGGAGCATGCTCCCACCGCGGATCCGCGGCCGAGTTGACTCGGCCGTGGCACAATTTTCCTGCAGTGTTTTTCTGGGGGTGTTTTGGGATTTTTACAATATGATTTTTCTGCCCAGATTTTCCAGAAAGCAAAATTTGTTTTTGGTGTCTAAAAATCCGTATTTTTGATCGAACTTCTAAAGACTTAAGCTAACGGGTTATATCTGTGATGTGATATATGTATTGAATGTCTGCTAATCGCTATACGTCGATTAGTGGGGGTTATACATATCTGTGATCTGTAATGTTGATGGTATGTGTATATGAATTCATTGGATTGTCGCGGATGAATAGCCGGGGGGGGGGGGTTTGTGAGATGAGAGTTTTCTTTATCTTTCAATTCACGTAATTTGTAATTGATGTAATATTATTTATTTGGCCGCACAACCGGGGTGAGGTTGTAGCCGTCATTGTATAATTTCTTTTACTGTTTTTGCTCCTAGGATAGACCCATGGAGGGGGTGCACAAACTACAGGGTATCTCAAAGTGCCGAGTGGCCTACTCACGTCGTTGAGGGAGGTTGCTTCGCTTCGGGTATTTGGTGGGTAGTTTGCCGCACCCGTAGGGGTCTAGGGTAGGGTATTGACTATTCACCGCGACCGTGTAATCCGCATTCCGTTACAGGCTCGTGCGGAATGCGGATTCCTAGTATATCGAATGTGTTCATCTGTGATTTGGAATGGCTATCATTGCATGTGACGAATGTATATATCTATATATGATATCTATTTAGACGTTGCTTATGTTTTGCATCCACGCTAGTCCAGCCCCCGCTCTGTCGTTAGTTAAGTAACCTAACGGGTAATGACGGGGCCCCATGGCGAATGCGGATGGTATAAGCGTACGTCATATTTTCGTTGTTTTCTGCAATGGTAGGATTAAATGATGGGACGCATTAAATTAATGCAAGAAAATAAACCAAAGTAAAGTCGTTGGAACACTTTCAAAACCACTCGGTTTCTTTTCAAAAACAACTTTTAAACGCGGAGCTTAAGCCACTCCTTTTAAAAGCTATCTCGTTCCATCAATTATATCAAGTTCACTACGTTCACGGTTTCGCCAAAACCATTCGTAGCCCTCCGTCGTTTCACATGGATAGTCAATAGTATTCAAGCTATGTTTGTTGGCCAAAGTCAAGGCATAGTGATTGGTAGCTATTGGGTATTCATATGCATCATAGATAGATGCGTTGGTTTGGGACAGTCATACTGCCTTGTTGGCCAAAGTCAAGGGTAGGTACGGGTGGGTTCAAATTAACCTGGAGAATGACGAGTAGAACTTGACATGTGACTTATGATTTTTTGGCCAAAGTCAAGGTCATAAGAGCATGGGGCAAAAATCCACATCGGGAGTTTCTAAAGAACCAGAAACTTGCTAGCGCTGCATACCATTTGGAGTGTGATGATTCTGGTAGAATTCCTTCAGTTTTGTCACGCGATGATATTTGGATCCCGATCCTACGGTGAGTATATGCTAGTCCTCGGGAAATTTCTCACTTAACGATCAATACTATAAACCAAGTAGGTGTCTAGAAAGGTGTTAGCGGGGCTACGCCCCCAGGGAAAAGAGCTTATTTAATTAAGGAACTTCGCGAAAGCGTTGGAAAACCTCCCTCGAAGTACCAACATTGGCCTGGCTGAACGGTTAAGCAAGTATTGTACGGTGAGATTGATCCCGACTAATTCTTCCTTTTTGGTTTGAGGAGGAATTCGAGATACAGTGGGAGCCATCCCGTTTAGACAAACTAAAAACCACTCTAAACTTGCAAGAGCATCATACTGAGTGTTTCTTCTCTCTCTCCTAATTGCAGCGACCAATCGTCATGACCGGACTTAAGTTACTTCTAGATAAAAACATACTGACAGGGCCAAACTACAAAGATTGGCTCAGGAATGTCAAAATGGCAATCACTTATGACAAGCTGGGGTATCTTCTTACCACCAAAGCTCCCCCTGTCCCAGGTCCCACCTCCAGCGTCACGGATAAGGAAATCCGTAAGACTTGGGAGATCGATTGCGCGAAGGCCAGGTGCCTCATGCTTGCCTCTATGGACAATGAACATCAGAGGAGGCACGAGAATATGGACCTCAAATCCATATTTCTCCATACAAAAGAACTGTATGGAGAGCAATCTCGTATCGCCAGATACGAAGTGTCGAAAAAGCTGTTTTCGGCAAGGTTGGCCATCGGATCATCGGTAGCGGAACATGTGCTTAAGATGATTGGCTTCATTGAGGAGCTCACGGACCTTGGGACCACGTTAGAGAACGAGCTCTATACGGACTTGATTCTCCAGTCCCTTCCTTCTACTTACGCCCAGTTTATCCTGGACTTCAACTTGCAAGGAAAAGAAGTTGAACTTCCGGAGCTCCTCAACATGCTGAGGAGTGCAGAGGGCACCCTACAGAAAGGTAGGGAGACATCCACTTTGTTTGTAGGAGGATCTTCCTCTTCTAAGTCCAAGGCGAAAGCCAGGGAAAGAAGAAGAAAACCCTCACCAAACCAAGGGGCGGTGTTAGTAAAGTGGATACGAAGGGAAAAGCAAAGGCAACAAAGATAGCGGGGCAGCTTGTGGGAAAGGAAGAGTGCTTCTATTATCATAAGAAAGGACACTGGAAGAAAGATTGCAGGGCTTGGAAGGCCAGAAACCAGGATCCGAAGTAAGTTGCGGCTTCGGCTTCAGGTGTGTATGTTATTGAAAACTGTCTTTCAATAAACTCTACTTCCTAGGTATTGGATACTGGATCAGGATCTCATATCTGTAATTCTTTGCAGGAACTGAGAAAGTGTAGGGTTTTGAAGGCAGGTGATATGACCCTTAGAGTTGCAAACGGAGCTGGCATGTATGCTGAGTCCGTGGGGGACTATCACCTGGGATTGTCAGATGGACACGTTTTGGTTTTGCGTAATTGCTATTTTGTACCCAATGCAACTTGTAATATGATTTCTATATCTTTATTATCTAAAGAAGGTTATGAATTTGCATTTATAAGTTATGTTGTGAACATTCACCTTAATCAAGTTCTGATTGGGTCAGGTACATTAAGCAATGGTATATACGTATTAAACCAACCACAGATTTTCAATGTCCAGAATACACACAAAAGAAAGTCTCCGGAAACTAATCAGGCTTTCTTATGGCATTGTAGACTGGGTCACATCAATGAGAGAGGGTTGACGAAGTTACATACAGAAGGATATTTGGATCCGTTCCAATATCAATCATATGCAACTTGTCAATCCTGTCTCAAAGAAAAGATGACAAAGACTCCATTCACTGAACACGGAGTAAGAGCGAGCGAGCTCTTGGGATTCGTACACAGCGACGTGTGCGGTCCTATGTCTATACATGCGCGAAGCGGTTATTCTTACTTCATTACTTTTACGGATGACTTTTCAAGGTATGGATATGTCTTCTTAATGAAACATAAATCCGAAGCCTTTGGAAAATTCCAGGAATATAAGAATGAAGTAGAAAAACAAACCGGTAAAAGTATCAAGACACTGAGATCTGATCGAGGTGGTGAATACTTGAGTGCCGAGTTCCTGGATTACCTAAAAGAGAATGGTATTCTCTCTCAGCTTACTCCTCCATACACTCCGCAACATTACGGTGTATCGGAGATACGGAACCGGACCCTATTGGATATGGTAAGTTCCATGATGAGTAACGCTGAGTTACCGCGATCATTCTGGGGATATGCACTAGAATCAACTAAATATCTTTTGAACCGAGTTCCAACTAAGACTGTGCCTACCACACCATATCAGATGTGGTGTGGGAAGAAACCCTATCTTAAGCACATTAAGATCTGGGGATGTCCAGCTTTTGTTAAAAAGCAGCATGCGGACAAACTCGAGGCACGCTCAGTACAGTGCAAGTTTGTGGGATATCCAAAGAACTCCAAGGGATATTTCTTCTATTGCGAAGAGGAACAAAAGGTTTTTGTTTCTCGTCATGCCTGCTTCTTAGAAACTGAGTTTTTGGAAAATCAGATAAGTGGGAGCGCAATAGAACTGGAAGAAATTCCAGAACCACGAGCTATTACTGAAAGCTTAGTAGAACCAGAGGGTTCAAAAGAACAGGAAATTCCTACGCCGCTCTGCAGGAGTAGTAGGCAGTCTCATCCGCCTGAGAGATACTACGATTTTCTCATAGACGGGGATAGAGAGGATTGCATCATTGATTATGATGAGCCGACTAGCTTCCAGCAGGCCATTCAGAGCGTTGACTCGGTAAAATGGCTGGATGCAATGCGGACCGAAATGGAGTCCATGTACACCAACAAAGTATGGACTTTGGACATTGCTCCAGATGGGGTAAAACCCGTAGGATGCAAGTGGATCTTCAAGAAGAAGATTGGTGTAGATGGACAGGTTGAGACCTATAAGGCTAGACTTGTTGCAAAGGGTTTTCGTCAAAGACCTGGTTTGGACTATGACGAAACCTTTTCTCCCGTGGCTATGCTGAAATCCATTCGGATCCTTCTTGCCATTGCTGCCTTCCATGATTATGAGATTTGGCAGATGGACGTAAAGACCGCTTTTCTAAATGGAAATTTAGAGGAGTGTGTCTATATAGACCAGCCAGAGGGTTTCATTCAGAGTGGGAGCAGCGGAAATGTGTGCAAGTTGCTTAAGTCCATTTATGGACTAAAGCAGGCATCACGGAGTTGGAACATCTGTTTTGATGAGACGGTCAAAGAATTTGGCTTTATCAAAAATCCAGATGAACCATGCATCTATAGTAGATTTGTAGCAAGAACTGTCGTATTCCTCGTATTATACGTGGATGACATTCTCTTGATAGGAAATGACATTCCTATGCTACAATCTGTCAAAGGGTTCATGTCACACAGGTTCTCCATGAAAGACCTGGGTGATGCCACTTACATTCTGGGGATCCGGATCCATCGAGATAGATCCAAGAGGATGTAAGGACTCTCGCAGTCCAGGTACATCGACACCATACTGAAAAGATTCAGTATGGAAGATTCCAAGCGCGGTAACCTACCGGCTTGTCACGGGATCACCTTCTCCAAAGAGATGTCTCCTAAGACTGATTTGGAAAGGGATCGCATGTCTATTATACCCTACGCTTCTGCGGTAGGCTCTATAATGTATGCGATGTTATGTACCAGACCAGATGTAGCTTATGCACTGAGTGTGGTAAGCCGGCATCAGTCAAACCCTGGGGAGAAGCACTGGATAGCGGTAAAGAATATTCTCAAGTACCTGAGAAGGACTAAGGATATGTTCTTGGTGTACGGCGGAAAAGACCTCCAGATCGAGGCCTTTGCTGACTCCAGCTTCCAGAGTGACAAGGATGATTCCAAGTCTTTGTCGGGTTTTGTCTTTACCCTCAATGGAGGGGCGGTGTGTTGGAAGAGTTCCAAACAGGAAACCGTTGCTGACTCGACGATGGAAGCGGAATACATCGCTGCTGCTGATGCCGCAAAAGAAGCTGTCTGGATGAGGAAGTTCTTGACAGAACTTCAGGTGGTTCCGTCCATTGTTGATCCAATACCTCTGTATTGCGACAACAACGGGGCTATAGCTTTAGCGAAGGAACCCAGGTCCCATCTGTTAGTTATATGTATGCCCTAGATGCCATTACTGTACATTGGATGTATATTGTAGTGGATGCTGGGACATATATAGGGAGGACTTTCTTGCTCGACATGATAGTATGCTATCTGGTTACTCTTTACCTTAACGTGTATACTGATTGTCTCTCTGTTACATGTTGGTAAAGCCCTTAGGATGTGTACTTGACTACCTGGACTATGATGCGGATCATACTAGTGGGGACATGGTAGTCCATAAGTATATCCTTCAAGGTCCCTAGTCGTGGGTGTATCGAGACGGGGCATCGATATACCAGTATAGACTAGCGTATACCTTCTCGACCCATATAGATGGGCGATGGATGATCCCATATCCATTGGTGTTTGACATCAGAGATGATATACGGGTGCTCAGTAGAGACTGGGTACACTGGACGGACTCGCCGAGAACTCCCAGATGGTATTATACTTTACGTCAGATGGCAGTTCTCTGGTGACACTGGTACAGAGTAGTCTGTTGACCCGAGATCGTCATAGAGTCTTGTGTGGTTCCCACTGTGCTTTGATTTCCACCTTACCACGTCTAAGAGGGCGTGCAAAATGGTGGCTTTTGGGTACAGTCCCGAATCACATGAAGGCAATGAGCGATAGGAGGGGATTCGTCTCTCCCGGTATAGGGAGTTGATGTTGCGCTGTGTTCGATTGGCTATAACCAGAAATCCCTGGCCAGGGTTGCTGAGATTTACTGGTAAGTGTTACCAGTAGTTTCTCGAATTGTTATAGACCTCATATCGACACGACTTATCAAGCTATTAGGGTCTGACGTTTACCACCCCTAGGCGAGATATGCGACATATCAGACGATCCGACCGGACTGTACGGTAAGTGTTACTGGTTGGATTCACAGGAGTGTGAGCGGGCTTGCTCGTCGATCTTCTGATCGCTCAATACCCGGGTGGCCGTTACGTTTAGCAGACCGCTTGCGGCTTGTGGATGTTTGATATGATCATCATCCGCTGCCGGCGTATTGACGAGTCTTTAGAGTCCTGCACAGAGGTTTCCTGGCTCAAGCGAAACGAAATAGGAGCGCATATGAGATATGTGCGGGACCGAGAATAATACCAGTATGTGATACTGTATTAGATTCTCTCGATTTGTAACTTTGATCGGTTATATGCGGTATAGCCGGGTTATCGGATCAAATGTTGATTCGATAAGTTGTTACTATTGATATTAGTCGGTTATATGCGATATGACCGGATCGTTAAATCAAGTGTTGATTTAATGATTTAATGTATAATTATATATATATGATATATTATTTTGCATTAACTAGTATCGGTTCACTTAAGATGGATTTTCTCACTCGGCTGTGCACATCGTATATGTGATATATTTTTTGTGCACTTGATTGTATCATGTTTGATGATACATGATAGCTAGGGTTTGTGTAAAGACTTATACCATTGTTATGTTAATGGTTAGGGTTTTGGTTTTATTCATTTATTTATTTATCTATTCTTTTTTGAGAAATACATAAAAGAAAGACAAAAATGGTTTCTTTCATTCTTTCATGAAGCTTGTTGAAGCTTCATGAAGCTTTGACCAAAGCAACCATTCTTGTCTTCTTCTCTAACCCTAACCATTCAACCTAACTCAAGTTAACTCTCTACACTTGACCTTGGTTATGATATGATAAGTGTGGATTTTTTAGTTTAGCAAAAAGAACTTATCATAATATTCTTTCTTCTTCTTCTTCATCTTCTTCAATGAAGAAAGCATGACTTCATCAATGGTGACTTGATGAAATTAGTGAGAAATCCAATTCTAAAGTGAACCCACCTCCTATTTCTTCATCCTCTACCTCTTGCCAAGTAGTATAGGGTGTTTCCTTCACAAGTTTTCATGGCTTGGTGAAGTTGGAGCTTGATCTTGTGATATCTCGACGTAGATCATCTTCGGCATCGTAGTCGATGACCTAGCCCACCCATTTCTCCGATGAAGCCGACGCTAGAGCCTGGGATTCGATTTGGACAGCGAGGAGACTTCATTGCGGAGCTATAGAGGTGGAGAACCGGATCTACAAAGGTTGTATTTCCGTTCACTTAGAGTAAAGTCGTTTACTTGTTTTTGTTTCGCCTAAAATTCTAGTTAACGATCCGTATTAGGGTTTCTCGGCACTTGTAAATTTTGAAATTGGCATGGTTGATGCCTTGTGAGACCTCATTAGTGTGCCTAGGAACCCTACAGTGGTATCAGAGACTAGCTAGAGCCTTAGGCGATGCGTAGACGGAGTTTGAAACCCGATCGACCCGAAACCCTAACCCGAGAATGCTCTCTGGACTTTTTCTGAAAAATGGGTTTTTTCCAGATTAAAAATATGCAGAAAAACCAGCAGGAATATCTAAGGGTTACTGTGAAATTCGACAGCCCAATTCCACTAAGTCGCCGCGGTTCCGCGGCACGAGCATGGCTCGTGCGGCGGTTCCGCGGCCGTACGGCCTCATTGTATAAAGAATTTTGCGCAGTAATTCTTAGTTTCCAATGCTGGTTTTCCTGGGAATTTTTAATAATTTTTCAAGAGTTGAATTTTCTGGGTTGTATTGGGGACTCGGTGTATCGATCGGATTGTCTAATTCTGTCTGTGTGCTTTTCCGGATAATTTTTGAATATGTTAAAAAGTTCGACCGGATATAAATACCCAATTTTTTCCCTGCCGGAAAATATCCAAGTGTTGGATTTTTCTGTGGTTTAAAGACGTTCTAAGTAGTGCAAGTAATGCGATGGTCCCTCTAGAAGACAACAAACCTTAACTCGATTATGTGACCGTCTCGAACTGCCCTTTGAACCTTAGGGTTTGGGGCAGTACGGCGTGCCACATGTGAGGCGTTGGCTTGACCCTTCTACGGCTGGACCGTTGGTACTGAGGCATGAACTGAATGTTTTTAGACTTATTTCATGTGTTGAGCTGTATCGGGAAAACTTGGGTGTTCGATTGTTCGATCGGAAAGTTTAACATTTTCTATTTTATTCGGAATGTGATACAACATTTGGAATTCACAAGTAGTTATGAGATAACTGAATGAATGTTATAAATCTAATAGTTTAGTCTCACTTGATCGGTTGCTACGGAATTTTGATGCGATCAAAAGTCCATTGCAATCACGTAGCGTACGCGGATACTCGCCGGGTAAACTTAATAGACAGCCTCACTCCATAGCCCCGACCAAGTGACTGTAGGAGAACCCCGTCGCCGAAAGCATCCGTTCGGGTGCTCGCGGCAGCGGTGTTCCGCCCTGGTGCACTTCGTCAGCGGCGTCGGGGGTGCGGCCGCCTACTAAAGTTTGCGACGAGTATTCGATCAGGCTGTCGGGAATCTTGTTGAATTGCCCGACTTGATATTGAAAAGTGTTTTCGATAATGAGACTAAAATGCGGGGTTTATAATTGTTAGGCATGCGATGTCTAAGGAATTCATTTGATTAGGCATGCGATGTCTATGGAGGTTGCGGATTCCAACTGTTGTAGTTTTACACTTTCTTTTCTGTGACCGTAAGTGTAATATGTGATATCGCCGGTTTCGTTGCTATATGTCAACGACAATTGGGATGCGCATATTTACTTACGTTGATGACATGTGATGTTATGTGTTGCTGGATATGTTATATTGGATCGTCGTGGTTGAATAGCCGGGGGTTTTTATGTGAGATGAGTGTTTTTCATTTTCATTCATGTAAAAACTTGTATGTAATATTCTTTTATTGGGGCACTTCCTGGTTGCGGAAGTTGTCACCGTTTGTATATTATTTACTTTTCCGCACTAGGATAGACCCAAGGAGGGGAGCACAAGTAACCGGGTTCTGGAGTCCAGTGGGAGACCAACTCGAGGAGTCGAGTCCGGGTCTCCTAACTCTAGATTTGGTAGGGTTGCTTGCCGCTCTCGTAGGGGTCTAGGGGTGTGGGTTTGGCTATTCATCACGACCGTGGAATCCGTGTTTTATACTGGCTCGTATTGAAAACACGGACGTCCTAGTATATCCAATATTTCTTATATGTTTCTTCTGCTGCGATATCTGTGATGTGATCATGTGATGTTCTGTGATAGATAAAGTATATAGTATATATGATATATTATATAGGCGTTACTTATGTTTTACACCCGCACTAGCCCTGCCCCGCTCTGCCGTTAGTTACCTAACCTAACGGTGCACGAGGGGACATCGAGGCGAATGCGGATGGCATAAGTGTACGTCGTATTTATCTGTGATGTTTAGGTACTTAAATGTGTTGGAGATAGTGCCCTCAGAGTCAATTATTGGATCACCGGCACGTGATTGCAATGATTGGGGGAGGACCTATCCCGATAGGACAGTCTTACTCGAGATGATAGTATGCTATCTGGTTTACCTTTATCATAGTGTACTGTTTTAGGTGACCTGACATGTCGCTATTACACGTTGATAGAGCCCCTAGGATTCTTGCTTGACTACCAGCAGTATGATGGCGATCATATACGTGGGAGCTGGTAGTCCATAAGCACATCCTTAAAAGGTCCCTAGTCGTAGGAGTTTCGAGACAGGGCATCGGTACTCCATTAGTAGACTAGTGTATACAGTCGAGACCCCGACGAGGGGCGGTGGCCGGTCTCACAAGCCACTGGTGTCAGTTGGTTCACCTAAGATGTATACAGGTGCTCATTGGGTTATGAGTACACCGGACAGGACTCGCCGGGAACCTGCTAGTTGGTCTTATACCAGACGTCAGATGGCAGTTCCCTGGTGACATGTGTACAGGTTAGTTCATCGACCTAAGGATCGTCATTTGTCTCGTGTGAGTTCCCACTATACTTTGATTACTACCCTACCATGGCTCAAAGGAGTCGTGCAAACAGGTTTTAGTTGGGTACAGTCCCGAGCCACATGGAGGCAGTGAGCGGATCTGCAGGGGTTCGTCTCTCCCGGTATTGGGGGTGAGGTCGCGCTGTGTCTAGGAGAGCCATTACGCAAAGCCCTCGGCCGAGGCAGGAGATTTACTGGTAGGTATTCCAGTAGTATCTCAGGGCGTTCTGGGCTACGCTCCGACACGACTTGTACCGCTTTTGGGGGTCTGACTTTTTCCAACCCCCTAGGTCCGCCATGCGATACTCATAGACGAACGGACCGGACTGTACGGATATTGTCACTGACAGGCTCAGTTGGGTGTCGGGGTGAGCTTCCTCATCGATGTCCCTTTTGGTCAATAGCTGGTGGCCCGTCACGTATTGGCTTATACCTCTGACGTGCCAGTGGTTAAATCCACAGCCATAGTATTGATGAGTCTTTAGAGTCCACCACACTTACAGTTACTCAAGCTTTCGGGCGAAACGCTGTAGAGGCCGTATGGAGATATGGCAGGGTTTGATCTGATACGTGCGGTATTGCACGGATCAGGATCGAACGAATATTACTAGCCGGCTTTGGCTTAAGCCGGTCCTAGTTTAGTACAGTGTAGATTTTGTCTCGTTGCATTTGTATCCGGACGGAATACAGATGCGGGTGTGTATGCACAGTATTGGGGTTTTCCTGTAATTTATTAAGGGACCAGTTTTCTGGAGTTGCCAGTTTGCATTCCGTCCCGGCCGGTTTTCCTTTGTTCTTTCCCGGCCGGACTTTTCCGATGGAGGGTGTTGTTTGCAAGTTTGCAAATAACATTTTGTGGAGGGTTTATTTGTAAGATGATTTGTTATGATAACATCTTTAGATTCCATTCTTTTCCATCATCATTATATTCTTTTTCCATCACCTTTTCTTGGATTGATTGTGATTAGAAATGGATGTTAAGTTGATGTGAGATTGTTATCATGAAGCTTTGGATATGGTCACCTTTCTTTTTCTCCTACACTAACCTCCCTTCTTGTTATGGTTTCATTATTGATTCCTCCACCATTCTTGCTAGAGAGGAGAGAGCCTTCACTTGAGAGAAAAAGAATGAGAGAGTTCATTTCATCTTCTTCTTGCTAGAAAATTGAAAGCACCAATTTTCTTTACCTCTTCCTCCATCCATCAATGGCAACTACATAAACTCCAAGAGACAAAGTTTCTACACTACTTCCTACAGCAAATCTTGAGCATGTCGAGTTGTCGGCTTCATGCCCGAGTTGCCTCGGTATTGAGGCGGGAGCCCGTAAAAGACACAGGCGATGTGGTGCCCTTTCCGGCGAGGAGGCGACGATATGGAGACTACACTTTCCGCGGGAGATCGGGACGATGACGAGAAGACCGGAGGACTCGGATCACTCGGTATACTTCTCACCCTATCTCTAGATTGCTAGCATTAGGTTAATGGTTTCGATCCGGGTTTTCTTTGTCCGCGGTAGCGCCGGTTTCCGAGTAAGGAAAAAAATTTTATTCCGCATTTTGGCCTCGAGTACGAGGCCGGGGAGCTGCCGTGGCGCAACATGGTATCAGAGCCACGCCATTAACCTTACCTAGCTTGTTCTAATGTGTTTTTCAGTTCCGATCGACCAAAATTCCAAAAACCGTATTTTTCTAGCACATCAGTTTCTGTCGAAATTTTTTGGAGTCTAAAAATTTTTCAGGTGGTCTCAGAGTGATGTGCAGGGAAATATAAGCATACTGAAAAAATTTGGAAGCATGAACTGTTCATACCACCGCGGAAGGGCGGCCAAACCCTTACTGGGGCCGCGCTTCCACGGCCAAATGAACTGTTCACCTCCCCAAAATTTTTCAGTATGTTCCTCTATGAGAAATGTGGTTTCTGGGATATTAAAATTGGGCCCAGGTTTTCTGTGAGTGCTACAGTTTTGTTTGGGGCCCACTTGTTAAGGTTTGATCTATCGGAAAATTTTAAACACATTATTTCACAGTATTTACATTATATCTGCGACCGTGAATGTCACTCGATCGGTAAATCCCGTCTAACTGCTATAGCCCGGTTAGACGGATTTGCGAACGTGACTTTCACGTTGATGTTCTATGTTTATGCTGTGATGTTGCGGATCGGTCGTGAGGGATAGCCTGGATGCAATGTTAGTACAGTGCTGTTGTATTATGT
This sequence comes from Agapanthus africanus, assembly GCA_030015575.1. Taxonomy (NCBI): domain Eukaryota; kingdom Viridiplantae; phylum Streptophyta; class Magnoliopsida; order Asparagales; family Amaryllidaceae; genus Agapanthus; species Agapanthus africanus. The sequence continues at coordinate 384,343,655 of CM057345.1, read as the reverse complement.
ACATTTGATATTGCGGGGCGAGCGTCCGACATGTGGACTGCCGTCACTGCCAGTTTGTATTATTCTTTTGGGGCACGACCTGGTTGCGGTCGATGTACCCGGTGTATGTATATTTTACTTTCTGTACTAGGGTTACCCCGCGGAGGGGTGCACGGATAGCCGGGTTCTAGAGGGCAACGGGCCCGCATCTCAGGGCATTGAGACGGAGGGGGCTTCAGTCCAGGATTGGCAGGCTATTCGCCGCACCCGTAGGGGGTACAGGTTGACCCAGGAGGGGTGCCCAAGTTACCGGATTCCGTGAAGTGCTGGGTGGTCCATTCACGGTGCTGAAGGGGGCTGCCTCGCTTCAGGTTTTGGCGGGTGACTTGCCGCGCCCGTTGGGGTCTAGGATTTCATTGCACAGGCTATCCACACGACCAGGGGAACGTCGGGTTTCAGCAGCGGCTCTGTGAAACCCGGGGCTTCCAGATATCTGTATTGTTCTGTGATGCTGTACATTTCTGTGATGTTGCATTTTATTCACGCCTTGAGCGAAATACTATATATTGGTATATATATTAGTAGACGTTGTATATGTTTTACATCCGCGCTAGTCCAGTCCCCGCTCTGCCGTTAGTTAGCTAACCTAACGGGTGATGACGGGACCCAGTGGCGAATGCGGATGGCATATACGTACGTCAGTATATTTTCGTTCTTTGTGGTGTGATCATTTGATGGGACTGCATTGATTCGGATCAATGCAAGATAAACAAACCTAATCTGATGTTGTTGGAACACTTTTTCAAAAAAAAAGCTGTTATTGCAAGGACGTTCACTTTTGTTTTGCATCGTGGTATTCATTTGGAATATCCTGCTCCTCAGTCGACGAGGCAAGGGCCGAGATCCCTTCACCGGGAGTGACCCCTTGGACAAAAGTTTGCGTCAGGGCATTAACTTCACTATAGCCGATTACTTTTGCTTTGCATCGTGGTATTCAGTTGGAATATCCTGCACCTCATTCTACGGGGAAAGAGCCGAGATCCCTTCACCGGGAGTGACCTCTTTAGTAAAGGTTTTCGTCACTATATTTTATAAAAGGCTATGCAGTTCCTTCAACGATATCAAGTTCTTTACGTTAAAGGTTTTTCGCCAAAAACCATTCGTAGCCCTCCGTCATTTCTTATGAATATTATTTAGTATTCGTGCTGCGTTTGTTGACTCCGTCAAGGCGTAGTGTACGGTAGCTAAGTGGTGCTTGTTTGTTGCATAAGTGGGATTGGTTAGGACAGTCGTGCGGCCTTGTTGACTCCGTCAAGGGCACGTACGGGTGGGTTTAATGCAATCCAGATAATGACGGGTTGAACTTGACTAGGACTCTTTGATTTGTTGACTCCGTCAAGGTCACTTGAGTCCTAGGGGTAAAAACATCACATCGGGAGTTTCAAAAGAACTGAAACTTGCCAGGCATGCGCATACCTTCTGGAGTGTGGTGACTTGAGTGGATTCCGTCAAGTTATCATGCGATGATAGTTGGATCCCGATTCCCACTGATGAGTTAGTTTACTCCTCGGGTGACCCCGACTAATTCTTCTTTCAGGTTTGGAGGAGAATTTGAGGTACAGTGGGAGGTTTCCAGATTAGATAAAGTGATAACCATTCTGATCTAGGTTAGAGTGCACGCTGAGTGTTTCTTTTCTCTCTCTCTTTGGCAGCGACCATTGACCCGACCCTGGACTTTGACTCAGTGACCAAGTTGACCGAACCTTCTTAACACTGGCTTTTTGATTGTCAGAGTTGCAGACCTCATTGCCACTCCTACTTTTACCCTTTTCTCCAGGACACCCCGTATTACTACGAACGTCCACTTCCATTGGACAAAACCATCGTATGGTTATATACGAACTCGAAGGACTTCGAGGATGGTTTCTGGTTCTGGAGAAAACGGATAGGATTATTCAGTTGTCTTTTCTTTTCACCTTCTCTCAGGTTGCGAGTACTCCTTAGTTTAGGAGTAGTACACCTATTACGCAAATTGGATAGTCTTCTTCCAAACCATAGGCTGGTGCCGACCGGTAGGGAATGAAGAAAACCAGTTAGCCTAAAACGGTGTACAGAAGGTATTAAGTTCAGACAAAGCAAGGGATTAGTAAGAGGGCAAAGTAAGTTGCGACTGCTATTCACGACCAAACCAAGTATTTCTTCGCCAATCCTAAATCACCTTTGTATTTCTCCAGGACACTCCGTATCACTACGAAGATCCCATTTTATTGGATAATCCATCGTATGGTTATATACGAACTCGAAAGGAACTTGTTCCAGTTCGGGGATGGATTCTGGTTCAGGAGAAATAGGAATAAAGTACATTCAGGTGTCTTTTATCTTCACCTTCTCTCGCGTTGCGAGTTTTCCTAGGATTAGGACAGTACACCCTTTATGCTTATTGGATAGTCTTCTTCCAAACCATAGGCTGGTGCCGAACGGTAGGGAAGGAAGAAAACCATTTGGCTTAAAGGGGTGTACAGAAGGTAATGACTAAAGACATATACAGGGATTTGGAGAGGTGGCAAAGAATTATAAGGTTATAGTTGTGAATCTGGATAATGGAAGAGGCATTACTAGGAATACCAGGATACCCCGACGAAACATTTCAATGTTTCAGTTTCACTGTGCACTGTTAATAGAAAACTGATTTCCCGATTAGACACTTACTCCAGGGTATGTATTTACCAGGTATGATTCTCACATCTGTATGGTTTTACAGATGATGAGTGGGAGTAAGTTATTGGGAATTGGGTGATCATCCTCATTATATCGGGATTCGTTGTAATCGGTGATATTTTGAGGAAGTCACCTGAGTTGTTTGCCGGACGGCAAATATTTGGTTTTGAATATCCGCTGTTATGCACCAATTTCAAATTGATATATCTGTACGTCTATTTTCATAGAGTGAGATATACCTTTTGATATTATGTCGATGACATTTACCTATATCAGTGGATGGTTAGGTAAGGAGCATTAAACAGCGGTGTAATTCTTCTTAACCATAAGTACAGTTTTCAACCTACGACACACAGTGAAGGAGTTGTTAGACTCAGTGGACTTATACAGAGTATTGTATGTTGTCCAAGGTCCATTAGGACGGAGGGGTAGGTCCTCGTACTATATTCGGTTTACTTATGACTTCTCTAGTTCTTAGACATGTGTTTCGTGGAAACACAGGGTCTAAGTTTTGAGGAGTTATAGGTATTTGAATAGAGTAGAGAACCAGGTATAGCAAGTATCGGGATTCTTCAAAGTGATCGAAGATGTAGATACTTGTGTATGGTGTTCAGTTGATAGTAATGATTAAGAGAACTAGCTTCTCTTTCAGGTTACTCATAATTGGAAGCATTCCTAAGTTGAGTAACGCTGATCGGCCTCCTTCCATTTAGTTGACATGCACTGGAGACAGCTGCATGATTTGAATCTGGTTCAATTAAATCAGTGCCTCTGGTTCTATATTGGATATAGAACAGTTCATATCTTAACGATGTTAAGGTACGGGGAGTTGTCCGGCTTATGATTAAAACCAGACACTGGACAACTCAAGGCACGTTTCTGTAATGGCTGTTTGTGGGTTGACCCAGGCTATGACGAGGGTTGATTTTCTACCATCTGGATGAACAATAGCAGTATTGTTCTAGACTCGCCACAGTTTTTATTAAAAATGGATTTTTTCAGAAAAAGTAGTGGGAGTATGGTAGAACTGGAAGTGATTCCAGAACCACAAACGATTACTGAAGATTTGATAAGGAACCTAAAGATTCAATCTGATTTGACATTCCATTAGCCACTCCGCAGATACGGTGGGTAACTTCAGGCACCCGAGAGGTACTCCGGTAGCCTCAAGGACGGTGACAGGGAAGTTCTTGTTTACCCACACTTGCCATTGCTGTTGTTCCAGGCTGCGAGATCCGGCAGGAGGATGAGTATAGCGTCGTTCTAAACTAGTTTTGGAAGTGCACGTCTATGTGACTCTGCCAGAGGGTTGTCGTAGTCAGTGGGAGCAGCGGAAGCATTGGTAGACATCAGGCTTATGTCTATTTATAGACTAAAGCAGATGTAGCGGAGATAGATCATCCATTTCTGATGTAACAGTCATAGGTTTGACGTCATCAGAATAGGGGATGGATCTGTTGAGAAGGTAGTAGGAAGTGATATTCCTATACTACGATCGGTTATACTTTGGTCGTCACACAGTGGTTTCTCCACAAAGGACTTGGACATTATATCAAACATACTGGTTACTAGATCTATGGTTTTAGATCTAGATTTGGGTAGTTTCCCAATCTGGGTACCTTGACAGCATTCTATGAGTATTTAGAATGGACGACTCCAGGCACGGTAGTATACCTGCAGTTGATGGTGTCACCCTCTCTAAAGGTGTCTTATAGACTAAAGGGGAGAGGAATACTCATGATTGGCAGATCACTTGCTTAGGCAATTGAGTCAATCATGAGATGTCAAGTACCACACCAGATGTTGTTCTTGCACTAGATGCAATAAATTGATATTGATCCAATCCTGAAGGAACAGTCGGAAGCAGTTTTAGAACATAAGTGAATGTTCTAGGGATATGATAACGGCTGCCTCCTTTAGGAGACGGTTATCACTCCAGGCTTCCAAGGTGACATGGACGACAAGGAGGTTGTCAGAGTTATAATTCTCCCTTTAACGAGGGACAGTATTTTGGACAGGTGGTCCAAGGCAATACTGGGGGTGGCATGGCGCAGAATACTGATTAAGTTCAGTTGACAATACAGTCTAAGAAGTTTGGATTTGGAGTTCATTTATGAGCTAGGTCCCATCAGACATCCAGACATTCTAAGACAGGTATTGCTCATTTCGGGAGATGGTATTCTCCGCGAACTTGAGATATAGAGAGACATAGAAAGAAACTTCACAGCGGATCCACTCACTGAGGCTATTCCTCGAACGCAATAGTTTCGCAAACGAGCTTTGTGAGACTGACTAGTAGAGGAGTTGGGTGTTCGGTATCACACGGGCTGTGAGTATGCGGCATCGCAATAATTAGCCTTGAGTGCAAGTGGGAGATTGTTGGAGATAGTGCCCTCAGAGTCAATTATTGGATCACCGGCACGTGATTGCAATGATTGGGGGAGGACCTATCCCGATAGGACAGTCTTACTCGAGATGATAGTATGCTATCTGGTTTACCTTTATCATCGTGTACTGTTTTAGGTGACCTGACATGTCGCTATTACACGTTGATAGAGCCCCTAGGATTCTTGCTTGACTACCAGCAGTATGATGGCGATCATATACGTGGGAGCTGGTAGTCCATAAGCACATCCTTAAAAGGTCCCTAGTCGTAGGAGTTTCGAGACAGGGCATCGATACTCCATTAGTAGACTAGTGTATACAGTCGAGACCCCGACGAGGGGCGGTGGCCGGTCTCATAAGCCACTGGTGTCAGTTGGTTCACCTAAGATGTATACAGGTGCTCATTGGGTTATGAGTACACCGGACAGGACTCGCCGGGAACCTGCTAGTTGGTCTTATACCAGACGTCAGATGGCAGTTCCCTGGTGACATGTGTACAGGTTAGTTCATCGACCTGAGGATCGTCATTTGTCTCGTGTGATTTCCCACTGTACTTTGATTACTACCCTACCACGGCTCAAAGGAGTCGTGCAAACAGGTTTTAGTTGGGTACAGTCCCGAGCCACATGGAGGCAGTGAGCGGATCTGCAGGGGTTCGTCTCTCCCGGTATTGGGGGTGAGGTCGCGCTGTGTCTAGGAGAGCCATTACGCAAAGCCCTCGGCCGAGGCAGGAGATTTACTGGTAGGTATTCCAGTAGTATCTCAGGGCGTTCTGGGCTACGCTCCGACACGACTTGTACCGCTTTTGGGGGTCTGACTTTTTCCAACCCCCTAGGCCCGCCATGCGATACTCATAGACGAACGGACCGGACTGTACGGATATTGTCACTGACAGGCTCAGTTGGGTGTCGGGGTGAGCTTCCTCATCGATGTCCCTTTTGGTCAATAGCTGGTGGCCCGTCACGTATTGGCTTATACCTCTGACGTGCCAGTGGTTAAATCCACAGCCATAGTATTGACGAGTCTTTAGAGTCCACCACACTTACAGTTACTCAAGCTTTCGGGCGAAACGCTGTAGAGGCCGTATGGAGATATGGCAGGGTTTGATCTGATACGTGCGGTATTGCACGGATCAGGATCGAACGAATATTACTAGCCGGCTTTGGCTTAAGCCGGTCCTAGTTTAGTACAGTGTAGATTTTGTCTCGTTGCATTTGTATCCGGACGGAATACAGATGCGGGTGTGTATGCACAGTATTGGGGTTTTCCTGTAATTTATTACGGGACCAGTTTTCTGGAGTTGCCAGTTTGCATTCCGTCCCGGCCGGTTTTCCTTTGTTCTTTCCCGGCCGGACTTTTCCGATGGAGGGTGTTGTTTGCAAGTTTGCAAATAACATTTTGTGGAGGGTTTATTTGTAAGATGATTTGTTATGATAACATCTTTAGATTCCATTCTTTTCCATCATCATTATATTCTTTTTCCATCACCTTTTCTTGGATTGATTGTGATTAGAAATGGATGTTAAGTTGATGTGAGATTGTTATCATGAAGCTTTGGATATGGTCACCTTTCTTTTTCTCCTACACTAACCTCCCTTCTTGTTATGGTTTCATTATTGATTCCTCCACCATTCTTGCTAGAGAGGAGAGAGCCTTCACTTGAGAGAAAAAGAATGAGAGAGTTCATTTCATCTTCTTCTTGCTAGAAAATTGAAAGCACCAATTTTCTTTACCTCTTCCTCCATCCATCAATGGCAACTACATAAACTCCAAGAGACAAAGTTTCTACACTACTTCCTACAGCAAATCTTGAGCATGTCGAGTTGCCGGCTTCATGCCCGAGTTGCCTCAGTATTGAGGCGGGAGCCCGTAAAAGACGCAGGCGATGTGGTGCCCTTTCCGGCGAGGAGGCGACGATATGGAGACTACACTTTCCGCGGGAGATCGGGACGATGACGAGAAGACCGGAGGACTCGGATCACTCGGTATACTTCTCACCCTATCTCTAGATTGCTAGCATTAGGTTAATGGTTTCGATCCGGGTTTTCTTTGTCCGCGGTAGCGCCGGTTTCCGAGTAAGGAAAAAAATTTTATTCCGCATTTTGGCCTCGAGTACGAGGCCGGGGAGCTGCCGTGGCGCAACAAAATGATGGGACTTCATTAATGTGATTAATGAAATAAAAGAAACCTAAAGATGTTGTAGAATCAAATTTCTAAAAATAAAACAGGTAGCTACAGTTTTTGCTTTGCACAGCGGTATTGTTAGTGTATATGCCCTAGAGGCCATTACTGTATCATACTAGTTTGTATATTACTTAATGGAAGCTTAGGATATTCACCTTGTATGTACAATCTTGCTCAAAATAGTAGTATGCTACTTGGTTTGTTTCTACTTCAATGTGTACATATGTTTATTTTTGTATATCGCCTATACACATTAGTGGAGCCCTCAGGATCTTTGCTTGATTACCAGCGATGTGATGGCCGTCACACTAGTGGGGCTGGGTAATCTATAAGCACATCCTTATGCAGGTCCCTGGTCGCAGGACTATCGAGACAGGGCATCGATACTCCGGAGTAGACCAGCGCATGCGCTTCTCATCCCAGTATGGGAGACGGTCTGTCCCACAGCCGTCAGTACGTCGTACTTGAGATAGTATGCGGGTGCTCGTTAGGTTACGGGTACACTAGACAGGACTCGTCGGGAACTGACTAGTTGGTATTATGCCTATCGTCAGTTATCAGTTCCCAGGTGACATGAGTACAGCTTAGTCCGTTGACTTGACACTGTCACTTCGCCTCGAGTGTGTTCCCACTGTATTTTGATCACTACCCTACCACGGCTCAAAGGAGTCGTGCAAACAGGTAGTGGTTGGGTGCAGTCCCGAAGCACTTGGAGGCAGTGACGGTTAGACAGGATTCGTCTCTCCCGGTATTGGGGTTTGACATCGCGCTGTGTCTAGGAGAGCCATTACACGAGTAGTCCCTGGCCCGGGCAAACGAGATATACTGGTAGGTTTCCAGTGTTATCTCAGGGTGTTTTGGGCTTCGCTCCGGCACGACTTGTACCGCTATTGGGGGACTGACGTTTACTGCCCCCTAGGCCCGCCATGCGATGTATCAGACGAACAGACCGGACTGTACGGAGAATGTCACATTCAGGCTCAGTAGGAGTTCAGATGGGTTTCGCCTCGTCGGTCTTCTTGTCGGCACTACCTGGGGACCGTTACGCACAGCTAGTGCCGCTTGCGGTCTGTGGTTAAACCCACTGCCAGCGTAGTGTCGAGTCTTTAGAGTCCCACACAGAAAGCTTTTCGCCTTTAGGCAAAAGAGTAGAGGTCGCATGGTATTGCGACAGGTCGCATGGTTTTGCGACAGGGTTCGGTCACATCCGTGCACTTATGCACGTACAGTGTCTGGACAGTTTGCACTAGCGGGCTTTGGTTTAAGCCAGATCCTAGTGTACGTATTGGGATTGGATTTATCCAGTATGCATTCGTGTTCCTCGGAACGCGGATGCGGGTGTGTATGCACAGTTGATAGGGAGACAGAGGCAGCGGATTCTCATTAGGGTTGTTGACAGTTGACCGTTGACTATTTGACTTTTTGCTCAACCCTAATGAGAATATGATATGTGATTAACTATTATATTAATTAAGTATTATGGTGACATGGTTGTTGACTTGTTGACTTTTGTTGACTTGTTGACTTTTGTTGACTTGTTGACTTTGTTGACCGGTTGACTAGGCTTGACTAGTTGACCATCATGATAACCATAGCCATCATTTCATGGCAAAGACTTTTGTTTGCTTCCTCATTTGTGTAAAATGAGTGCATGAAATGATATGGTTATGGTTGCTTCAACCATCACATAAGACTTTTTTTGATATGATGAGTTATCATGACTTTGGATTATGAGAGGGTGAGAGACAAAAGACTTGCTCATTCTTTCTTGCTCATTCTCTCTCTTGTTCTTGAGCTCTCTTGTTTTGCTCTCACCCTCTTGCTCTTTTTCCCTCTCTTTAATCTATGGTTCTCTTGTCTCATGAGTTGAGAATCAAGAACCATAGATAAAATCCCACACAAACTCTTCTCTACTCATTCTAGTTCACAAGGTTTAGCAAACCGAGTGAACTAGTTTCTTCAAAGAACGAAGAAGGAGCCAAAGGTTGGAGCTTTCAGGTGGATCTATCTTCGGCATACGGAGACGACGGGAAGAAGCCAATCCGGACCACCATCGGAGTTTGAAGACGAAGGAGTTCAAGAAAAGCAAGGTATAACCCCCTAACCGAGTAGCTAGAAACTCGTAGTTAGGTTGCTAGATAGATGTTTAACCAAGATCCGGGTTTTAGGTCCATGTTACCACCTCCGTAAAAATCGTTTTTTACCAAATTCCGCATTCCCGAAAGTTCCGGGAGAGGTAGCATGGACTTACAGTGGTATCAGAGCCTAGTTAAACTCTATCTAACATGTTAGCAAGTAACTAGAAGATCGATCAAAGAAAAAGTCCCGAAAACGAACCCCAAAAATTCGAGTTTCTGTCGATTTTTTTACTGTTCAAAAGTTGATTATTTTAACACCTAAAATCGGCTCAGGGTTTTTAAAAGCCACTGTAGAAAAATCACCATGTGATCCCCCTAAACGACCGCGGAAACGTGGTAATAGCTTGCTATTGCCGCGGTTCCGCGGCCTCCTTGCCCCCTCTCTGGTGTTTATTTGCTACAGTGTGCTTCTGGGGGTATTTTGGGAATTTTGGTACATGTATTTTCAACCCAGATTTTCCAGAACGAAAATTTTATTTTGGGGTCCCGAAAATCCATATTTTTGATCGAACTTCTAAAAGACTTAAGCTAACGGGTTTTCTGTAATGTGATATTTGTATTGAATGTCTACTAATCGCTATATGTCGATTAGTGGGGGTTATACAAATCTATGATCTGTAATGTTGCTGGAATGTGTATATGAATATGTTGGATTGTCGCGGGTGAATAGCCAGGGGTTGTGAGACGAGAGTTTTCTTTTCTTTCAATTCATGTAAATTTGTAAATTGATGTAATAATTATTTGTATGGCCGCACAACTGGGTCGGGGTTGTAGCCGTCATTGTATAATTTCTTTTTACTGTTTTTGCTCCTAGGATAGACCCATGGAGGGGGTGCACAAACTACCGGGTATGCCGAAGTGTCGAGTGGCCTACTCATGGAGATGAGGGAGGTTGCTACGCTTCGGGTACTTGGCGGGTAGTTTGCCGCACCCGTAGGGGTCTTGGGTGGGGTATTGGCTATTCACCGCGACCGTGTAATCTGTTTTTCGTTACAGGCTCGTACAAATTACAGATTCCTAGTATATCCAATGTATTCATCTGTGATCTGAAATGTTTATCATTGCAGTATATCTATATATGATATTATTTAGGCGTTGCTTATGTTTTACAGACGCGCTAGCCCAGCCCCCGCTCTGTCGTTAGTTAAGTAACCTAACGGGTAATGACGGGGCCCACTGGTGAATGCGAATGGCATAAGCGTACGTCATATTTTGGTTGTTTTCTGCAATGGTAGGATTAAATGATGGGACGCATTAAAAGAACTAATGCAAGAATATCACGCATTAAAAGAACTAATGCAAGATAATAAACCAAGTTAAAGTCGTTGGAACACTTTCGAAAAACCACTCGGTTCTTTTCAAAACCAACTTTTAAATGCGGAGCTTGAGCCACTCCTCTTAAAAGCTATCTCGTTCCATCGACCAAATCAAGTTCACTACGTTCACGGTTTTGCCAAAACCATCCGTAGCCCTCCGTCGTTTCACATAAATAGTCAATAGTATTCAAGCTGTGTATGTTGGCCAAAGTCAAGGCACAGTGATTGGTAGCTATTGGGTGTTCATGTGTAGCATAGATCGATGCGTTGGTTTGGGACAGTCGTACTACCATTTTGGCCAAAGTCAAGGGCAGGTACGGATGGATCCAAATTAACCTGGATAATGACGGGTAGAACTTGACATGTGACTTATGATATTTTGGCCAAAGTCAAGGTCATAAGAGCATGGGGCAAAAATCCACATCGGGAGTTTCATAAGTACTGAAACTTGCTAGATTTGCATACCATTTGGAGTGTGATGATTCTGGTAGGATTCCTTCAGTTTCGTCACGCGATGATATTTGGATCCCGATCCTATTGTGAGTATATGCTACTCCTCGGGAAATTTCTCACTAAACGATCAATGCTATAAACCTAGTAGGTGCCTAGAAAGGTGTTAGCGGGGCTACGCCCCCAGGGAAAAGAGGTTCTTTAATTAAGGAACTTCGCGAAAGCGTTGGAAAACCTCCCTCGAAGTACCGACACCGGCCTGGCTGAACGGTTAAGCAAGTATTGTGCGGTGGGATTGATCCCGGCTAATTCTTCCTTTATGGTTTGAGGAGGGATTCGAGAAACAGTGGGAGCCATCCTGTTTAGACAAACTAAAAACCACTCTAAACTTGCAAGAGCATCATGCTGAGTGTTTCTTCTTCTCTCTCCTAATTGCAGCAACCAAATCGACATGACTGGACTTAAGTTACTCCTAGATAAAAACAAACTGACAGGGCCAAACTACAAAGATTGGCTCAGGAATGTCAAGATAGCAATCACTTACGACAAGATGGGGTATCTTCTTACCACCAAAGCTCCCCCTGCCCCTGGTCCCACTTCCAGCGTCGCGGATAAGGAAATCCGCAAGACTTGGGAGATTGATAGCGCGAAGGCCAAGTGCCTCGTACTTGCCTCGATGGACAACGAACATCAGAAGAGGCACGAGAATATGGACCTTGAATCCATATTTCTCCATACAAAAGAACTGTATGGAGAGCAATCTCGTATCGCAAGATACGAAGCGTCGAAGAAGTTATTTTCGGCAAGAATGGCCGTCGGATCATCAGTAGCCGAGCACGTGCTAAATATGATCGGCTACATTGAGGAGCTCGCGGACCTAGGGACCACATTGGAGAGTGAACTCTATACGGATATAGTTCTCCAGTCCCTTCTTTCCACTTACGCCCAGTTTATACTGAACTTCAACTTACAAGAAAAAGAGGTTGAACTTTCAGAGCTCCTCAACATGCTGAGGAGCGCAGAGGGCACCCTACAGAAAGGTAGGGAAACATCCACTTTGTTTGTAGGAGGATCATCTTCTTCTAGGTCCAAGGCGAAAGCCAAGGGAAAGAAGAAGAAAGCCCCCGCCAAACCAAGGGGCGGTGTTAGTAAAGTGGATACGAAGGGAAAAGCTAAAGCAACAAAGATAGCGGGGAAGCTTGTGGATAAGGAAGAATGCTTCTATTGTCATAAGAAAGGTCACTGGAAGAATGATTGCAGGGCCTGGAAGGCCAGAACACAGGAATTGAAGCAGGTTGCAGCTTCAGCTTCAGGTGTGTATGTTATTGAAAACCGTCTTTCAATAAACTCTACTTCCTGGGTATTGGATACCGGATCAGGATCTCACATCTGTAATTCTTTGCAGGCGTTGAGAAACCGTAGGGTTTTGAAGGCAGGTGACATGACCCTCAGAGTTGCGAACGGAGCTAGCATGGATGCTAAAGCCGTGGGGGACTATCACCTGGGAATGTCAGATGGACATGTTTTGGTTTTGCGTAATTGCTTTTTTGTACCCAACGCAACTTGTAATATCATTTCTGTATCTTTAGTTTCTAAAGAAGGTTATGAATTTGCGTTTGTAAGTAATGTTGTAAACATTCACCTTAATCAAGTTTTGATTGGGTCTGGTACATTGAGTAATGGTATATACGTATTGAACCAACCACAGATTTTCAATGTCCAGAATACACACAAAAGAAAGTCTCCAGAAATAAATCAGACTTTCTTGTGGCATTGTAGACTGGGTCACATCAATGAGAGAAGGTTGACGAAGTTACATACAGAAGGGTATTTGAATGCGTTCGAATATCAGTCGTATGCCACTTGTCAATCCTGTCTCAAAGGAAAGATGACAAAGACTCCGTTTACTGGACATGGAGTAAGAGCGAGCGAGCTTTTGGGACTCGTACACAGTGACGTGTGCGGTCCAATGTCTACACATGCGCGAAGCGGCCATTCTTACTTCATTACTTTTACGGATGATTTCTCAAGGTATGGTTATGTCTTCTTAATGAAACATAAGTCCGAAGCCTTTGGAAAATTCCAGGAGTATAAGAATGAAGTAGAAAAACAGACCGGCAAAAGTATTAAGATTCTAAGATCGGATCGAGGTGGAGAATACTTAAGTGCCGAGTTCCTGGACTATTTAAAAGAGAACGGAATTCTCTCTCAGCTTACTCCTCCATACACCCCGCAACATAACGGTGTATCGGAGAGACGGAACCGCACCCTATTAGATATGGTGCGGTCCATGATGAGTAACGCTGAGTTACCGCGATCATTCTGGGGATATGCGCTAGAATCAGCCGCATACCTTTTGAACCGAGTTCCCACTAAAACTGTGCCTACCATGCCATTTGAGATGTGGTGTGGGAAGAGACCCCATCTTAATCACATTAAGACATGGGGAAGTCCAGCTTTTGTCAAAAAGCAGCATGCGGACAAGCTCGAGGCACGCTCAGTACTGTGCAAGTTTGTAGGATATCCAAAGAATTCCAAAGGATATTTCTTCTACTGTGAAGAGGAACAAAAAGTTCTTATTTCTCGTCATGCCCACTTTCTAGAACACCAGTTCTTAGAAAAGGAAATAAGTGGGAGCGCAGTAGAACTGGAAGAAATTCCAGAACCACGGACTATTACTGAAAGTTTAGTGGAACCAGAGGGTTCGAAAGAACAGGACATTCCTACGCCGCTCCGCAGGAGTAGTAGGCAGACTCATCCGCCCGAGAGATACTACGGTTTTCTCATAGACGGGGATAGAGATGATTGCATCATAGATTATGATGAGCCTACTAGCTTCCAGCAGGCCGTTCAGAGCGTTGACTCAGTAAAATGGTTGGATGCAATGCGGACCGAAATGGAGTCCATGTACACCAACAAGGTATGGACGTTGGACATTGCTCCAGACGGGGTAAAACCCGTAGGATGCAAGTGGATCTTCAAAAGGAAGATTGGTGTAGATGGACAGGTTGAGACCTATAAAGCTAGGCTGGTAGCAAAGGGTTTTCGTCAAAGACCTGGCTTGGACTATGACGAAACCTTTTCTCCAGTAGCCATGCTGAAATCCATTCGGATCCTTCTTGCCATTGCTGCCTTCCACGATTATGAGATCTGGCAAATGGACGTAAAGACCGCTTTTCTAAATGGAAATTTAGAAGAGTGTGTCTATATGGACCAACCAGAGGGTTTCATTCAGAGTGGGAGCAGCGGAAAGGTGTGCAAGTTGCTTAAGTCCATCTATGGACTAAAGCAGGCATCGCGGAGTTGGAACATCTGCTTCGATGAGACGGTCAAAGAATTTGGCTTTATCAAAAATCCAGATGAACCATGCATCTATAGTAGATTTGTAGCGAGAACTTTAGTATTCCTCGTTTTATACGTGGATGACATTCTCTTAATAGGAAATGACATTCCTATGCTACAATCTGTCAAGGGGTTCTTGTCACACAGGTTCTCCATGAAAGACCTGGGTGATGCCTCATACATTCTGGGTATCCGGATCTACCGTGACAGATCCAAGAGGATATTAGGACTTTCTCAGTCCAGGTACATCGACACCGTGCTGAAAAGATTCAGTATGGAAGATTCCATGCGCGGTAACCTACCGGCTTGTCACGGGATCACCCTCTCTAAAGAGATGTCTCCCAAGACTGATTTGGATAGGGATCGCATGTCTATTATACCCTACGCTTCTGCGGTAGGCTCTATAATGTATGCGATGTTGTGTACCAGACCGGATGTAGCTTATGCACTGAGTGTGGTAAGCCGGTATCAGTCAAACCCTGGGGAGAAACACTGGATAGCGGTAAAGAACATTCTCAAGTACCTGAGAAGGACTAAGGAGATGTTCTTGGTGTATGGCGGAAAAGACCTCCAGATCGAGGCCTTTGCTGACTCCAGCTTCCAGAGTGACAAGGATGATTCCAAGTCCATGTCGGGTTTTGTCTTTACCCTCAATGGAGGGGCGGTGTGTTGGAAGAGTTCCAAACAAGAAACCGTTGCAGACTCGACAATGGAAGCGGAATACATCGCTGCATCTGATGCCGCAAAAGAAGCTGTCTGGATGAGGAAGTTCTTGAAAGAACTTCAGGTGGTTCCGTCCATTGTTGATCCAATACCTTTGTATTGCGACAACAACGGGGCTATAGCTTTAGCGAAGGAACCCAGGTCCCATCAGAGATCCAGGCACATCTTGAGGCGGTATCACCTGATCAGGGAGATCGTAGATCGCCAGGAGATCGAGGTTCGGAGAGTCGCTTCAGAAGATAACACTGCAGATCCATTCACCAAGGCCCTGCCCCAGACTCAGTTCGAGCGGCTGATCGAGATGATAGGTCTTCGATACGCCAGTACATGGCCTTAGTGCAAGTGGGAGATTGTTAATGTATATGCCCTAGAGGCCATTACTGTATCATACTAGTTTGTATATTACTTAATGGAAGCTTGGGATATTCACCTTGTATGTACAATCTTGCTCAAAATAGTAGTATGCTACTTGGTTTGTTTCTACTTCAATGTGTACATGTGTTTATTTTTGTATATCGCCTATACACATTAGTGGAGCCCTCAGGATCTTTGCTTGATTACCAGCGATGTGATGGCCGTCACACTAGTGGGGCTGGGTAATCTATAAGCACATCCTTATGCAGGTCCCTGGTCGCAGGACTATCGAGACAGGGCATCGATATTCCGGAGTAGACCAGCGCATGCGCTTCTCATCCCAGTGTGGGAGACGGTCTGTCCCACAGCCGTCAGTACGTCGTACTTGAGATAGTATGCGGGTGCTCGTTAGGTTACGGGTACACTGGATAGGACTCGTCGGGAACTGACTTGTTGGTATTATGCCTATCGTCAGCTATCAGTTCCCAGGTGACATGAGTACAGCTTAGTCCGCTGACTTGACACTGTCACTTCGCCTCGAGTGTGTTCCCACTGTATTTTGATCACTACCCTACCACGGCTCAAAGGAGTCGTGCAAACAGGTAGTGGTTGGGTGCAGTCCCGAAGCACTTGGAGGCAGTGACGGTTAGACAGGATTCGTCTCTCCCGGTATTGGGGGTTGACATCGCGCTGTGTCTAGGAGAGCCATTACACGAGTAGTCCCTGGCCAGGGCAAACGAGATATACTGGTAGGTTTCCAGTGTTATCTCAGGGTGTTTTGGGCTTCGCTCCGGCACGACTTGTACCGCTATTGGGGGACTGACGTTTACCACCCCCTAGGCCCGCCATGCGATGTATCAGACGAACAGACCGGACTGTACGGAGAATGTCACATTCAGGCTCAGTAGGAGTTCAGATGGGTTTCGCCTCGTCGGTCTTCTTGTCGGCACTACCTGGGGACCGTTACGCACAGCTAGTGCCGCTTGCGGTCTGTGGTTAAACCCACTGCCAGCGTAGTGTCGAGTCTTTAGAGTCCCACACAGAAAACTTTTCGCCTTTAGGCAAAAGAGTAGAGGTCGTATGGTATTGCGACAGGTCGCATGGTTTTGCGACAGGGTTCGGTCACATCCGTGCACTTGTGCACGTACAGTGTCTGGACAGTTTGCACTAGCGGGCTTTGGTTTAAGCCAGATCCTAGTGTACGTATTGGGATTGGATTTATCCAGTATGCATTCGAGTTCCTCGGAACGCGGATGCGGGTGTGTATGCACAGTTGATAGGGAGACAGAGGCAGCGGATTCTCATTAGGTTTGTTGACAGTTGACCGTTGACTATTTGACTTTTTGCTCAACCCTAATGAGAATATGATATGTGATTAACTATTATATTAATTAAGTATTATGGTGACATGGTTGTTGACTTGTTGACTTTTGTTGACTTGTTGACTTTTGTTGACCGGTTGACTAGGCTTGACTAGTTGACCATCATGATAACCATAGCCATCATTTCATGGCAAAGACTTTTGTTTGCTTGCTCATTTGTGTAAAATGAGTGCATGAAATGATATGGTTATGGTTGCTTCAACCATCACATAAGACTTTTTTTGATATGATGAGTTATCATGACTTTGGATTATGAGAGGGTGAGAGACAAAAGACTTGCTCATTCTTTCTTGCTCATTCTCTCTCTTGTTCTTGAGCTCTCTTGTTTTGCTCTCACCCTCTTGCTCTTTTTCCCTCTCTTTAATCTATGGTTCTCTTGTCTCATGAGTTGAGAATCAAGAACCATAGATAAAATCCCACACAAACTCTTCTCTACTCATTCTAGTTCACAAGGTTTAGCAAACCGAGTGAACTAGTTTCTTCAAAGAACGAAGAAGAAGCCAAAGGTTGGAGCTTTCAGGTGGATCTATCTTCGGCGTACGGAGACGACGGGAAGAAGCCAATCCGGACCACCATCGGAGTTTGAAGACGAAGGAGTTCAAGACAAGCAAGGTATAACCCCCTAACCGAGTAGCTAGAAACTCGTAGTTAGGTTGCTAGATAGATGTTTAACCAAGATCCGTGTTTTAGGTCCATGTTACCACCTCCGTAAAAATCGTTTTTTACCAAATTCCGCATTCCCGAAAGTACCGGGAGAGGTAGCATGGACTTACAGGTATATATGATATATCCTGCACCTTATTCGATAAGGAAAGGACCGAGATCCCTTCACCGGGAGTGACTCATTTAGCAATAACTGGCAGATGCTACACACTCGGTTTGTCTTTTGATTGCTTTTAAGGGTTTTTGCTTTGCACAGTGATATATATGATATATCCCGCACCTCATTCGACGAGGAAAGGACCGACGATCCCTTCACCGGGAGTGACTCCTTTAGCAAAACTAGAAAAGCCTCAAAAGCACTCCATTTTAAAATTATTTGATTCTACAACGATATAAAGTTCATTACGCAAAAGGTTTTCTTAAAAACCTGACGTAGCCCTCCGTCATTTCAGATAAGTCCTAGTTAGTATTCGTGCTACGTTTGTTGACTCAGTCAAGGCGTAGTGTGCGGTAGCTGATTAGTGCTTATCTGCAAAGCATATGATGCGATTGGATTAGGGTAGTCGTGCGGCCTTGTTGACTCAGTCAAGGGTCGTGCGGGTGGGTTTAATTCAATCGAGAAATGACGGGTTGAACTTTACTTACGGTCTATGGTTTGTTGACTCAGTCAAGGTCATAGATCGCTTGGGGCAAAATATTATCGGGAATTTCAAGTGTTGAAATTTGCAATGAGATTGCATACCTTCTATGAGATAGTTGGATCCCGATACCCGCTGCGAGTAATTGTTACTCCTGGGAGAGTATTATACATTACAATTAGCCGATCAAGTAGGTGTCTAGAAAGGTGTTAACGAGGTTACGCCTCTGGAAAACGAGGTTTACATTAATTAGGTTCGTGCGAAAGCACGGGGGACCTCCCTCAAAGGACCGACACTGGCCTGGCTGAAAGATTGGCGAACTTGTAGTGTGTAATTAATCCCGGCTAGTCTTTCCTTTTAGGGTTTGAAGGAAGATTTGATAAAAAGCAGTGGGAGCTATCCTGATTAGATAAAATAATAACCAATCTATTCTTGCAAAAGCGCACGCTGAGTGTTTTCTTCTCTCTCTCTCTCTCCAGGTAGCGACCATATCACGCCTTAATCAAGATAATAATACGGAATATTGACCGAACCCGCTTGTTATACTGAGCTGGGGAACGTTGGTCCCGCTCCAACTTATAATTGTTATAAGACAGAGAAGGAAATTGGGGATTACCAGAATTCCCTTGCCGCCCAAACGAAGAGAGTGCATGCTGATGCATCATCTTCGGGTGTGTTCATTACAGAGAACTGTTTCTCAGTATCCTTTACGTCCTGGGTATGTGATACCAGATCAGGATCCCAGATATGTAATCTGTTACATAGGGCTATAGAAAGGTAGAGAACTGAGAACGGGTGATAAGTTTTATGAGGCAGAAAACGGGGCAAGAGTTGCAGCCAAGTCTGTTGGTCACTGTCACCCTGTATTCCAAATACATTGATTCTGAACGAATGTTATTAGATACCGAACCTGATATACAAAATCATATCTATCTCTTTATTAGTAAAGAAATGATAAAATTTTGTATTGTTGGATAATGTTTTGAACATTTCCTATATCAAAAGTTGATCAGTTAAGGCACGTTATCTAAAAAGCATTGACGTTCTAAATCAAACAACAGTTCTTCAGTATACGGAACACACACAAGAGGAAAAGTTCAGAAATGAACGAATCCTTCTTGAGGTATTGTAGACTAGGTTAGATCAATGTGACCCGACTAGCTAGAGTTACATATAGATGCATATTTAAATCAGTTTGAATTTACATCTTGTGAAACTCGCCAGTCATGTCACAAAGATAAGATGACCATAGCTCTGTTTATTGGAAACAGAGAAAGAGTTAGTGAACTCTTGGGACTGATACATGATGATGTATGTAAGGTCTCCTGTCTACACATGCCAGGAATGGTTCTTTATACTTCATTACATTCTCTGATGATCTTTCGAGATTCAGACCTTTGTTCCTGTTGAAACACAAGTCCGAACCTTTTGAGATATTCACAGAATATAAGTTAGAAGTAGAGAACCAAAATAAGGGTATAAGTATTATGTCCTTTGATGTGATCAGGGAGGAGAATACTTGAGCACGGAAATCCTGGATTATTCTAAAGGAGAATGAGATTCTCTCTCAGCATTACTCCTCCATATACACCATAGCACGATGGTATATTGGGGCGGAGCAATCACACCCTATATGATAAGGTGTGCTCTATGATGAGTACTACTGAGTTACCTGTTTCCTTTTTGGGAGTTATGCACTTGAGAAGGTGCATACCTATTGAATTGGGTTCAAATCAAATCAGTTGCCTACCACTTCATATGTGATATGGAAAGGGAAGAGCCCATGTCTTAAGCTAGTTAAGATTTGGGGTTGTCCGGCCTATGTCTAAATGCAAAATCCGGACAAGCTCGAGGTAAGGTAAGTTATGTAGAACTGGAAGTGTTTCAGCTATACAAACTACAGCAAATGATTTGGTAGAACCGAAGGATTCAATAGTAACCAACGAACCTCAGCCTCTCCGACGATCTAGTAGGGTTCCTCACCCACCTGAGAGATACTTCGGTTTCTCTATGACAGTGGGAGCGAGGATTGCATCATGAGATGATGACCCAACTAGTTTCGAGCTGGCCATCAGGAATGGGACTCTGTAAGAATGGCTGGATGCTTAGTGATCTGAGATGGAATCCTTATACACCAACAAAGTATGGACTTTGGTTGCTATATCTGAAGGGTTAAATTCCCATCAGGAGCAAGTATATCTTGAGAAGATTACTTGGTGTATATGGAGAAGTTGAGACTTTCAAAGATAGACTTGTTAAAGGTTTTCGTCATCGACCAGGCGTGGATAATGATGAAACCTTTTCCAGTGGCTATGCTTAAGTCCATCCAGATCATACTTGCCACGGCTACATACCATGACTACGATATCTGGTGGTTGGGTGTCATGACAGCTTTTCTAGATGATTTTTTAGAAGAGAGCGTCTATAAGTACACAGCCAGAGGGCTTCGTAGACAGTGGGAGCAGCGGAAACGTGTACAAGATGCTTTATAGGATAAAGCAGACATCGTGAAGTTGGAACGTCTGTTTTGATGTAGTTGTCAAAAAGTTTGACTTCATCAAAATGGTAGATGAACCTTGTATAAACAAAAAGGTAGTAGGGAGTATGGTGATGATCCTCGTAGAGTACGTGGATGACATACTCTTGATGGGGAAGGAGTTTCCTATGCTACGCTCGGTCAATCTCCGCTTATCACAATGATTCTCCATATAGGATCAAAGTGATACCTCCTAAATCCTGGGTTTTGGATCTATGAGATAGATCTAAATGGATATTAGGATTCTCACTAGTTGTAGTGAGATGGTATCAATCGACCCTGGGGAGAATCACTGGAATGGTTCCAGGGTGATAAAGACGACTGATTGTCAGTCACAGGCATTGTTTTTACCCTCAGTGGAGGGACGGTATGTTGGAAGAGTTCCAAGATAGATACCGTGACATACTAGACGATTAAGGCTGAATACATCGCTACTTAAGATGCTACCAAAGAGGCTGTCTGGGTGTATATTTGTTCATGAGATGAACTCTGTTCCTCCCATTGTGTGACAATGGAGTTGTGGCTTATGCCAAGGAACGTCCGTCCCATCAGTGATCCAGACATATTCTAAGGCAGTGTCACCTGATCGTGGAGATGGTTGATCTCCAAGGGATCAAGGTTATGAGAGTAGACTCAGAGGACAACATGGCGGATCCACTCACAAAGGCCTTTTCCCAAAGAGAGGCTTTTATGGGATGGTTGAGTATGAGATACTACAACCACTGCTTCAGATGGCCCTAGTGCAAGTGGGAGATTGTTAGTTATATGTATGCCCTAGAGGCCATTACTGTACATTGGATGTATATTGTAGTGGATGCTGGGACATATATAGGGAGGACTTTCTTGCTCGACATGATAGTATGCTATCTGGTTACTCTTTATCTTAACGTGTATACTGATTGTCTCTCTGTTACATGTTGGTAAAGACCTTAGGATGTGTACTTGACTACCTGGACTATGATGCGGATCATACTAGTGGGGACATGGTAGTCCATAAGTACATCCTTTAAGGTCCCTAGTCGTGGGTGTATCGAGACGGGGCATCGATATACCCGTATAGACTAGCGTATACCTTCTCGACCCATACAGATGGGCGATGGATGATCCCATATCCATTGGTGTTTGACATCAGAGATGATATACGGGTGCTCAGTAGAGACTGGGTACACTGGACGGACTCGCCGAGAACTCCCAGATGGTATTATACCTTACGTCAGATGGCAGTTCTCTGGTGACACTGGTACAGAGTAGTCTGTTGACCCGAGATCGTCATAGAGTCTTGTGTGGTTCCCACTGTGCTTTGATTTCCACCTTACCACGTCCAAGAGGGCGTGCAAAACGGTGGCTTTTGGGTACAGTCCCGAATCACATGAAGGCAATGAGCGATAGGAGGGGATTCGTCTCTCCCGGTATAGGGAGTTGATGTTGCGCTGTGTTCGATTGGCTATAACCAGAAATCCCTGGCCAGGGTTGCTGAGATTTACTGGTAAGTGTTACCAGTAGTTTCTCGAATTGTTATAGACCTCATATCGACATGACTTATCAAGCTATTGGGGTCTGACGTTTACCACCCCTAGGCGAGATATGCGACATATCAGACGATCAGACCGGACTGTACGGTAAGTGTTACTGGTTGGATTCACAGGAGTGTGAGCGGGCTTGCTCGTCGATCTTCTGATCGCTCAATACCCGGGTGGCCGTTACGTTTAGCAGACCGCTTGCGGCTTGTGGATGTTTGATATGATCATCATCCGCTGCCGGCGTATTGACGAGTCTTTAGAGTCCTACACCGAGGTTTCCTGGCTCAAGAGAAACGAAATAGGAGCGCATATGAGATATGTGCGGGACCGAGAATAATACCAGTATGTGATAATGTATTTGATTCTCACGATTTGTAACATTGATCGGTTATATGCGGTATAGCCGGGTTATCGGATCAAATGTTGATTCGATAAGTTGTTACTATTGATATTAGTCGGTTATATGCGATATGACCGGATCATTAAATCAAGTGTTGATTTAATGATTTAATGTATAATTATATATATATGATATATTACTTTGCATTAACTAGTATCGGTTCACTTAAGATAGATTTTCTCACTCGGCTGTGCACATCGTATATGTGATATATTTTTTGTGCACTTGATTGTATCATGTTTGATGATACATGATAGCTAGGGTTTGTGTAAAGACTTATACCATTGTTATGTTAATGGTTAGGGTTTTGGTTTTATTCATTTATTTATTTATCTATTCTTTTTTGAGAAATAGATAAAAGAAAGACAAAAATGGTTTCTTTCATTCTTTCATGAAGCTTGTTGAAGCTTCATGAAGCTTTGACCAAAGCAACCATTCTTGTCTTCTTCTCTAACCCTAACCATTCAACCTAACTCAAGTTAACTCTCTACACTTGACCTTGGTTATGATATGATAAGTGTGGATTTTTTAGTTTAGCAAAAAGAACTTATCATAATATTCTTTCTTCTTCTTCTTCATCTTCTTCAATGAAGAAAGCATGACTTCATCAATGGTGACTTGATGAAATGAGTGAGAAATCCAATTCTAAAGTGAACCCACCTCCTATTTCTTCATCCTCTACCTCTTGCCAAGTAGTATAGGGTGTTTCTTTCACAAGTTTTCATGGCTTGGTGAAGTTGGAGCTTGATCTTGTGATACCTCGACGTAGATCATCTGCGGTATCGTAGTCGATGACCTAGCTCGCCCATTTCTCCGATGAAGCCGACGCTAGAGCCCGGGATTCGATTTCGACAGCGAGGAGACTTCATTGCGGAGCTATGGAGGTGGAGAACCGGATCTACAAAGGTTGTATTTCCGTTCACTTAGAGTAAAGTCGTTTACTTGTTTTTGTTTCGCCTAAAATTCTAGTTAACGATCCGTATTAGGGTTTCTCGGCACTTGTAAATTTTGAAATTGGCATGGTTGATGCCTTGTGAGACCTCATTAGTGTGCCTAGGAACCCTACACCATCAGAAGTCCAGACACATCTTGAGGCGGTATCACCTGATCAGGGAGATCGTGGATCGCCAGTAGATCGAGTTACAGAGGGTTGCTACGGAAGATAACACTGCTGATCCACTCACGAAGGCCTTACCCCAGACTTATTTCGAGCGGCTGATCGAGATGATAGGTCTTCGATACGCTAGTACATGGCCTTAGTGCAAGTGGGAGATTGTTAGTGTATATGCCCTAGAGGCCATTACTGTATCATACCGGTTTGTATATTACTTAATGGAAGCTTGTGATATTCACAGTTGTATAGACAATCTTGCTCAAAATGGTAGTATGCTACTTGGTTTGTTTCTACTTTAATGTGTACATGTGTTTATTTTAGTATATTACCTATACACATTAGTGGAGCCCTTAGGATCTTTGCTTGATTACCAGCGTTGTGATGGCAGTCACACTCGTGGGGGCTGGGTAATCCACAAGCACATCCTTATACAGGTCCCTAGTCGTAGGAATATCGAGACAGGGCATCGATACTCCGGAGTAGACTAGCGTATGCGCTTCTCATCCCAGTAGGGGAGACGGTCTGTCCCACAGCCGTCAGTACGTCGTACTTGAGATAGTATGCGGGTGCTCGTTAGGTTACGAGTACACTGGACAGGACTCGTCACGAACTGATTGGTTGGTACTATACCTATCGTCAGTTATCAGTTCCCAGGTGACATGAGTACAGCTTAGTCCGCTGACTTGACACTGTCACTTCGCCTCGAGTGTGTTCCCACTGTACTTTGATTACTACCCTACCACGGCTCAAAGGAGTCGTGCAAACAGGTAGTAGTTGGGTGCAGTCCCGAAGCACTTGGAGACAGTGACGGTTAGACAGGATTCGTCTCTCCCGGTATTGGGAGTTGATATCACGCTGTGTCAAGGAGAGCCATTACATACAGTCGTCCCTGGCCAGGGCAAGCGAGATATACTGGTAGGTTTCCAGTGTTATCTCAGGGTGTTCTGGGCTACACTCCGACACGACTTGTACCGCTATTAGGGGACTGACGTTTACCGCCCCCTAGGCCCGCCATGCGATATTCTCAGACGGACAGACCGGACTGTACGGAGACTGTCACATTCAGGCTCAGTAGGAGTTCAGATGGGTTTCACCTCGTCCGTCTTTTTATCGGCATCTACCTGGGGGCCGTTACGCACAGCTAGTGCCGCTTGCGGTCTGTGGTTAAATCCACTGCCAGCGTAGTGTCGAGTCTTTAGAGTCCCACACAGAGAGCTATTCGTCTTAGGCAAAAGAGTAGAGGTTGCATGGTTTTGCGACAGGGTTCGGTCACATCTGTGCACTTGTGCACTTTTGGTGTCCGGACAGTTATTACTAGCGGGCTTTGGTTTAAGCTAGATCCTAGTATACGTTTTGGGATTGATTTTATCTCGTTTGCATTCGTGTTCCCCGGAATACGGATGCGGGTGTGTATGCATGGTTGACAGAGACAGAGGCAGAGGATTCTCATTAGGGTTGTTGACTGTTGACTTTTGCTAAACCCTAATGAGAATTGGAAATATGATTAACAATAATATTAATTAAGTATTATTGTGACATGGTTGGGTTGAAGGGTTGACCTTGTTGACTTGTTGACTTTGTTGACCGGTTGACTAGGTTGGACTTGTTGACCACCATCATGATAATGGCTATCATTTCTTGGCATTGACTTTAGCTTGCTTGTTTTGTTCACAAATTGCATTTAATGCAAGAAATGATATTGCCATTTGATATGATAACAACCATCACATAATCCTCAATTATTATTATGTCCAGAGTATTGCCTAAGAAGCTATACTGATCGGCCTCTCTCCATTTAGTTGACATGCACTGGAGACAGCTGCATGTTTTGAATCTGGTTCCAATAAAATCAGTGCCTCTGTTTCTATATTAGATATAGAATAGTTCATATCTTAACAATGTTAAGGTATGGGGAGTTGTCCGGCTTATGCTTAAAACCAGACTCTGGATAACTCAAGGCACGTTTCTGTAATGGCTGTTTATGGGTTGACCCGGGCTATGATTAGGGTTGACTTTCTACCATCTGGAAGATCAATAGTGACATTGTTCTTGACTCGCCACAGTTTTAATAAAAATGGATTTTTTCAGAAAACAGTAGTGGGAGTATGGTAGAACTGGAAGTGATTCCAGAACCACAAACGATTACTGAAAATTTGATAAGAACCTAAAAATTCAATCTGGTTTGACATTCCATTGGCCACTCCGCAGATATGGTGGGTAACCTCAGGCACTCGAGAGGTACTTCGGTATGCCTCAAGAACGGTGACAGGGAGGTTCTTGTTTACCTAGACTTGCCATTGCTATTGTTCCAGACTGTGAGACCCGGCAGGAGGATGAGTATAGCGTCGTTCTGAACTAGCTTTAGAAGTGTACGTTTATATGACTCTGCCAGAGGGTGTTCGTAGTCAGTGGGAGCAGCGGAAGCATAGTGGACAAGTGGCTTATGTCTATTTATAGACTAAAGCAGATATAGCGGAGATAGATCATCTATTTCTGATGTAACAGTCATAGGTTTGACTTCATCAGAATAGGGGATGGATCTATTAAGAAGGTAGTAGGGCGTGATGTCCTGGTATTTGGATGACATACACAGAGTAGGAAGTGAAATTCCTATACTACGATCGGTTACACTTTGGTTGTCACACAGTGGTTTCTCCACATAGGATATTAATCCAGTCCTGGAGAAACGATCGGAAGCAGTTTTAGAACATAAGTGGATGTTCTAGGGATATGATAACGGCATTCTCCTTCGGGAGACAGTTATCACTCCAGGCTTCCAAGGTGACCTGGATGACAGAGTGTCTGTCAGAGTTATAGTTTTCCCTCTAACGAGGGGCAGTATTTTGGACAGGTGGTCCAGGAGGATACTGAGGGAGGCATGGCGCAGGATACTGATTAAGTTCAGTTGACGATACAGTCAAAGAAGTTTGGATTTGGAGTTCATTTATGAACTAGGTCCCATCAGATATCCAGACATATTCTAAGACAGGTATTGCTCATTTCGGGAGATGGCTTTCTCCGCGAACTTGAGATAAAGAGAGACATAGAAAGAAACATCTGAGCGGATCCACTCACTGAGGCTATTCCTCGAACGCAATAGTTTCGCAAATGGGTTTTGTGAGATTGATTAGTAGAGGAGTTGGGTGTTCGGTATCACACGGGCTGTGAGTATGCGACATCGCAATAATTAGCCTTGAGTGCATGTGGGAGATTGTTGGATATAGTGCCCTCAGAGTCAATTATTGGATCATAGGCACGTGATTGCAATGATTGAGAGAGGACCTATACCGTTAGAACAGTCTTACTCAAGATGATAGTATGCTATTTGGTTTATCTTTATCATCGTGTACTATTTCAGGTGACCTTACAGGTCACTATTGCAAGTTGATAGAGCCCTTAGGATTCTTGCTTGACGACCAGCAGTATGATGGCGATCATATAAGTGGGAGCTGGGGTCTATAAGCACATCCTTAAAAGGTCCCTAGTCATGGGAGTTTTCGAGACAGGGCATCGATACTCCAGAGTAGACTAGTGTATACAGTCCAGACCCCGACGAGGGGCAGTGGCCGGTCTCACAAGCCACTGGTGTCAGTTGGTTCACCTAAGATGTATACAGGTGCTCATTGGGATATAAGTACACTGGACAGGACTCGCCGGGAACATGCTAGTTGGTCTTATACCAGACGTCAGATAGCAGTTCCCTGGTGACATGTGTACAGGTTAGTTCATCGACCTGAGATCGTCATTTGTCTCGTGTGAGTTCCCAATGTGCTTTGATTACTACCTTACCACGGCTCAAAGGAGTCGTGCAAACAGGTTTTAGTTGGGTACAGTCCCGAGCCACATGGAGGCAGTGAGCGGATCTGCAGGGGTTCGTCTCTCCCGGTATTGGGGGTGTGGTCGCGCTGTGTTTAGGAGAGCCATTACACAAAACCTTCGGCCGAGGCAGGAGATTTACTGGTAGGTGTTCCAGTAGTATCTCAGGGTGTTCTGGGCTACACTCCGACACGACTTGTACCGCTTTTGGGGGTCTGACTTTTACCAACCCCCTAGGCCTGCCATGTGATGCTCATAGACGGACGGACCGGACTGTACGGATATTTTCACTGACAGGCTCAGTAGGGTGTCAGTATGAGTTTGCTCATCGACGTCCCTTTTGGTCAATACCTGGTAGCCCGTTACGTATGGCTAATACCTCTGACGTGCTAGTGGTTAAATCCACAACCAAAGTATTGACGAGTCTTTAGAGTCCCCCACAGACAGTTTCTCAAGTTTCGGGCGAAACGTTGTAGATACCGTATGGAGATATGGCAGGGTTCGATCAGATACGTGTGGTATTGTACGGATCATGATCAGACGGATAATACTAGCGGGCTTTGGTTTAAGCCGGATCCTAGTATTGTACAGTGTAGATTTTGTTTCTTTGCATTTGTATTCGGTCGGAATACAAATGCGGGTATGTATATACGGTCGCGGGGTTTTCCTGTAATTTATTACGGGGTCAGTTTTTTTTGAAGTTGCCAGTTTGCATTCCGTTTCGGCCAGTTTTCCTTTGTTCCTTCACGGCCGGATTTTGTGAGGAGAGGGGCTTATTTGCAAAGTAGCATTTTAGCATTGTGGAGGGGGGTTTCTTGTAAATGGGGATTATGATGGTTCTAACATCTTATGATGCTTTTCTTGTGCTCTTTTCTTTGCATTAATTGTGATGGGTTTTGATGGGCTTTTGATTGGATTTTGTTGTGACTCCTTTTTCTTGTTATCATTAAATTTCTCTTGCTTTTGATAATTGGTTTTTCCCTCCCCCCATTGACATGGCCGGCCACACATTTTTGAGGAATGAGAGTGATTAAATTTTTGGTGTGGGGGAAATTAGTTCATCTCATTTTTCTTTTGCTTACACCAAAAAAATCCCAAAGCTCATTTTCCTCTTGCTCATTGTTCATACCTCCATTCATTATGGCAACTTCAACCCCAATTGAGACAAAGGTATCTACACTTATCCTACAGCATTCTTGGGCACGTCGGCTTGACAACTTCGTGCGCGATTTGCCTTGGTCCAGAGGTGGGAGCCCGTAAAAGAACCTGGCGATATAGTGCCCGTTCAGATGAGGAGATGAAGACCGGAGATTCCGCGAGGAGATCGGGGTGAAGGCCAAAGACCAAAGGACACGGATCGCTCGGTATAGCTTTCTACCCTTTCTCTAGTTAGCTAGGTGTTCAGTTGATAAAACTGCACATTTGTATTACATTTTTCCTACTATTTTTATATTAAAAAAGGACTTTATTTTAATATATTATACATATGAGGGTTTATGTGTTAAAACACCATTTTCCATGTGTTAATATATTTTAATTATCATTTGGTAGGAAAATGTATGCAAATAAATCTATTGACTAAATCCTAGTAGAACTAAGGCTACTAAATATTATTTGAGATTATTGTGCAGAATTTTCTAAGTTGTTATGCAGAATTTATCAAACAAATCAAGTTGTTGAAGAAATCTTGCCAAATTAAGAAGCAAAACTTGGAGACCAAGTCTGGAAGCAACCGAGAAAAGATTTTTGAATTCTGAAGGTGCCTAGGATTGTCACATGTCACAAGATGCAAGCACAAGAAAATTGATCAAGAGATCTCACCCATTGGCTGCGGATCCGTGGCCATACCCCCCCTTTGGCCGCGGATCCGCCGCAATATTATGGAATTGGAAGGAAAGATTTTGGGGCATGATTCTCTACTATATTTTACCAAATTTTGAAGCAAAAGATTCTGGCTTTGCACTATAAAAAGGCACTGAGAGCCTCTTGGAAAAGCTATCAATCCGAAGAGATCACGAAGCTCCCGACGCTCACGCATCCAGGTTGATCATCGACTGTTCGACTACCTCCTTAGGAAAGATCGAGAAGCAACTAGTTGTAATCATTTTCTATGGATTAAAAGTGTAGTTTGTTCAAGTCGATTAATAAAGGTAGTTATTTTATTTAATTGTTTCTTTTACATTATGTTTTCCCTCTCTTTCTTTTTATCTTCTTCTCCCAACATGCGCGAGTAATTCTCCGCTTGTTAGGGTTCGTAGGATTAGGGTAGGCTAATGGACGATGAAAATAACTAAACCCTTTTTAAGTCCTATAAAGTTTAGGAACTTTATTAAAAGAATCATTAACATCCTAATCGGGCGCGCTAGCAATTCTTTGCTAGTTCCGACCGCGATTAGAGATTAGATTAATGATTGTTTTGGTAAAGGCTAGATATGAACGGAGTTCCGTGTCGAGATAAGGGTTAAGAGTGGGATTCCTTTTCCCTCCGGAAACCCTAATCTACACGCATCACCGTCGTTCTAGTTCTAAATCTATTAATGGATAAAAAGGGTAACTTTTAATTAATCGTTCATAACTACTAAATCCTAACGAACCCTACAAGCCCCCTTATTATATTAACCACATCTTTAAAATAATCTAGATCTATATTTTACATTCTTGTTTAACGTAGATCTAGAAACCATTCTATAAAATTCTTTATTCCTCCTCTCTTTTTCAACACATCTAAAGTAAAAGTAAAAAGTTCCACGTTTCCCAGAGGACGACCCGTACTCATCTCAGTCTAGCTACACGCGACACCGTTCTGATTGCGGTTAAACTACAAACACACTCTTTCGTAACAAATCAAATGGCGCCGTTGCCGGGATACGTGCGTAATTTTTTATTTTTACTATTTGTGTTGATTTCTTAGACGAGTCATATCATTATTAATACAAAACTGCAAATTGCATATTTAACGATTTATGCGTGAATTTTTGCAAGGAGATCTGGAGTCACAGACTTGAGGAAGCAGGATATCTAGGGTTCCGAACTTCTCTCGTATATTTCTTAACTCCTTCTCTCTCCTCTAAATCCAATAAAATTTATTTTCTGCAGGATTCTTTGTAAAATTGCGCCGCTCAAAAATCTTTTTGCAAAAGTTTTGTGATTGGTTTTGTTTTGCATATTTAATACGGACTTTAAGGGGCAAAGACCAAATCAAGATTAGGTGGGGATTTCATCACCCTTCCTAAGCCCCACAAATCACAAACTGAGCATATAGATCAACCCTTCATTAATTTAAAAAATATCTAGACCAGACTTTAAGGACTGTCGCGCTCAATAAGGACAGAGGAAGGTCGTGGGTAATCTATCGTTTATCCGCATTACTTTTGTAGTGCCTAGGCAAGTGTGACAAAGGCTAGTGGTTTTTAATTAGGCCCACGACGTGGTTCCTTCCCACTTACCTGGCACTTATCTGGCTACAAGGGTAGTACGGAGGCGGTAGAGAATTGATCCTGCGGCTTGTCCTTTGGAAGTCTAGGAGCGGTCTAGAGACTGGACCTAGGCGACCTTAGTTCTAGGGTTGCTTGTGCATCTTAGGGTGATTTGTCTTGAGTCCCACTTTTTCAAAAACAAGCCAATTTTAAAATCACACACACGCTGCCACTTGCACTAAACCCGCTTAGTGCATGCTCGGCTGGACACGGGATCCTAGTGCCCGTCTTGTCCGCGTTCCTGCTATCGACGCCGAAGTCGGCACTTCTTCATCTTCTTTTCCCCCACCACACACCACATCGACCGTGATGGACGGCACTCCATCTAATTATAACACCACGCTGCCACCGCCCGCAGGTGAGCAGAATCCACCGCGCATCTCTTTCCAAGAGAGATGCTATCATATTCGTGGTCCTCTTCCTACTTGTCTATCTCTTCCACCACCTAACGGGGATAATTTCGAAATTAAACCCCACTACATCAATCTGCTGCCCAAATTTCACGGGCTTGAGTCGGAAGACGCGTATGTTTTCATCACCAAATTCGAAAACGTATGCGCAATGATGGGTACTTCACAATTGACTTTAGATGCTATGCGCTTACGTCTTCTCCCATTCACACTGTGCGACTTGGCAGAAAAATGGCTTTATAATACTGCCGCACACTCTATCACTAATTGGGATGAATTCGTCGTAGCATTTCTTAAGAAGTTTTACCCAAATCATAAGACTGCACATATTAGGAGCGAGATCAACCAGTTCACCCAGCTTCCCAATGAACCATTTTGGAAGTGCTTTGAACGTTTCAAAGATCTGCTTGTCCAATGCCCCCATCACGGAATACAAAGATGGGATTTATGTCGGATTATATATGAGGGCATTAATCCAGCGACAAAGCAGATGCTTGAAACAATGTGTCAATGCAATTTCATGTCTAAAGATGATGGTGAAGCATGGAAATATCTGGAAGATCTCCCTGAACACACGTTGCAGTGGGAAAGCGTAAGACCACCTACAACTAAGGGAGGTATTCACCAGCTCGACGTTTCCATCGCAGTGAAAGCCGAAATGGCAGCGATACAAAAGAAACTCGACGCTATTGAAAACAAGTTCTCATCTTTCTCCCTAAATCAGGTCACGCTTCCTAAGATCGTCTGTGGTTGCTGTTCGGATCCTTCACACTTAACGGAAGAATGTCCTATGAATGCATCGTTTCAAGCTAATACTACTTTTCAGCAGCGACCTAGAAACGACCCTTGTTCTTCCACATACAATCAAGGATGGAGGAATCATCCTAACTTTGCTTGGAATCAAAACCAACAAAGCAATTATCAAAGACCTCCTCCACAGCAACCACAACCACAGAATCAGCCCCCCTTTCAGCCACAGAATTTCCAAAATCCGGCCAACATTTCTACACCACAAGTGGCCAGTATTGACAACTCACTTGCACAAACTTTGGATATGTTCATGAAACAATCCATGCAAAATTCGGCTGAGATGAGGTCTTCTATTGATGCCCTAACGAAAAACTCCTCCTCCCATGGTGAGAGTATCAAATCAATAGAAAACCAAATCGCACAGTTAAACGCCGCAATGAGTGCGAGAGAGAAAGGGAAACTCCCATCTCAACCCCTACCGAATCCTGGCCATTCACAAAGTCATAATGTGAATGCCGTCACTACGTTGAGATCGGGGAGAGTGCTGAACAACCAAGTGGGTGAGCAATTTGATGATAGTGACACATTTGATACCCCTTCTTCTTCTTCTTCCAGTCTTCCACCTTCATCCGAGCCTATTCTCCGTTTTCCCCAAGGCTCAAACATTTCGCCAAATCTATCTAAGTCGATGCCCACTCCAATTTTGGGATCGAATCCGTCGTCACAGTCTTCTCCACAAATGTTGGACCCAAAACTTATTGATCGAGCTCCATTTCCAAACCGATTAAGGGCCAACCGACCTAACCCGCAAATGGAGAAGATTGTGGAAATGTTTAAGCAAGTGAGCGTGAATATTCCTCTCCTAGATGCTATTCAACAAGTCCCATCTTATGCAAGAATCCTTAAAGACTTGTGTACTAGGAAGAGAAAAACTCAAGTGCCTAAAAAGGTTTTCATGACGAGTAATGTTAGCACAGCTTTTACCCAACAAATACCAAAGAAACGTAAGGACCCCGACTGTCCTACAATCTCTATTTCTATTGGGGGTAAAAATATTAATCGTGCTTTACTCGATCTAGGCGCTAGCGTCAACTTGCTTCCTTATTCAGTATACGAGCAGTTAGGGATTGGAGAGTTAAAACCCGCCTATTGTACTCTCCAAATGGCAGACCGATCTATCACCAAACCTCGGGGCGAACTAGAGGATGCGTTAATTAAAGTCGGGAAATTCATATTTCCTGTGGACTTTATTGTTTTAGATACACAACCTGTGGCAAACCCACGCAATCAAATCCCGGTGATACTTGGTCGACCCTTCCTAGCAACTTCTAACGCTGTAATTAATTTTCGTAACGGTTCTATGAACTTATCCTTCGGGAAAATGACAATTGAGCTTAATATTTACAAGCTAGGAAGTCAGCCATCAGAACCTACTGCTCATTTGCTGGATGTTTGTTCCATCCACGAGATAGCTTCCGAAAGCTGCATGGATAAGGAGCTTTGCTTTGATGTTCTCGACAACATTAATGAGACATCGCTTGATCTTGCACCACTTTACAGTGAGGATATGTTCAATGAGTCCGACCTTGAGATTGAACCCGTTGACTCGTTGCAAAAGTCAGCAGCACTTTCCGAGTCAATATCTTTTGCAAGTTTTGAACCTCTTCGGGAGTCCGAATATCATTCGCTTACCCCACCTTCTCTTGTCTCTCCGCCAATTCTTGATCTCAAACCGCTACCTTCTCATCTTAAATATGCATATTTAGGAGAGAATGAGACTTTGCCAGTGATTATTTCCGCTTCTCTTGCCTTAGAGCAAGAGAATGCACTTTTGGCAGTGTTGAGATCGAATCGGGAAGCATTTGGTTGGACTATGGCTG
The DNA here is from genome assembly GCA_030015575.1 of Agapanthus africanus. Lineage (NCBI taxonomy): Eukaryota > Viridiplantae > Streptophyta > Magnoliopsida > Asparagales > Amaryllidaceae > Agapanthus > Agapanthus africanus. The sequence continues at coordinate 384,309,481 of CM057345.1, read as the reverse complement.
ACATCAAAGGGATTAGTCCCTTAATTGTTGAACATTACATACATCTGATGGATGAAGCCAAACCAACCCGAGACCCACAAAGACGGTTAAATCCCGTTATGAAGGAGGCGGTAAAGAAAGAAATCGTCAAGTGCCTTGATAGTGGAATAATTTACCCCATATCTGATAGCCAATGGGTAAGTCCAATTCATGTGGTCCCTAAAATGTCTGGCATCACGGTCATCACTAATGAGGCTAATGAGTTAATCCAAACACGCACCCAAACTGCGTGGCGCGTATGTATCGATTACAGGAAACTCAATGCCGCGACGAGGAAAGATCACTTCCCTCTACCTTTCATTGACCAGATGTTAGAACGATTAGCGGGACACGAATACTACTGTTTCTTGGATGGATACTCTGGCTATAACCAGGTCCCCTTCGCCGAAAAGGATCAAGATAAAACCACTTTTACTTGTCCTTTCGGAACTTTTGCTTATAGACGCATGCCCTTTGGGTTATGCAATGCTCCCGCTACATTTCAGCGGTGCATGATGGGGATATTTTCAGATATGGTGGAAAATTTTCTGGAAATTTTTATGGACGATTTCTCCATTTTTGGAGACTCCTTTGAGGACTGCCTTCGTAATCTTGACGCTGTTCTTACCCGCTGTAAGGATAAGAACTTGACTTTGAATTGGGAAAAATGCCATTTTATGGTCCAAGAAGGTATTGTACTTGGACATATAATTTCACATAAAGGCATTGAGGTTGACAGAGCTAAAATAGATGTCATTCAAAACCTCCCTCGTCCCAATTGCGTCAAAGATATACGATCCTTCCTTGGTCATGCAGGATTTTATAGGAGATTTATTAAGGACTTTAGCAAAATTGCTAGACCCTTAACCCTTCTATTGGCCAAGGACACTACTTTTCACTTCGATTCGGATTGTGAGGCTGCTTTTGAATCGCTTAAAGAAGCACTCACTACAGCCCCCGTTTTATCATCTCCGGATTGGAACCACCCATTCGAGCTTATGTGTGATGCATCGGATTTTGCTATTGGTGATTAAGGGACTAATAAGATGCCACATGTAATTTACTATGCAAGTAGGACCTTGAATGATGCACAAATAAATTACACAACTACCGAGAAAGAACTCTTGGCAGTTGTCTTTGCATTGGAGAAATTCAGGCCCTACTTGATTGGCTCGCCTATTGTGGTTTACACAGATCACTCCACCCTACGACATCTTTTATCGAAGAAGGATGCGAAGGCCAGGCTAATACGTTGGATCCTATTGTTACAAGAATTTGATCTTGTCATCAAAGACAAGAGTGGATGTGAAAACGTTATAGCCGACCATCTTTCACGCATCACTTCTTCGCCAACTGTGACCGTGCCGATAAATGACTCATTTCCCGACGAACAGCTCTTGAATGTATCTTACGAACCTTGGTTCGTGGATATCGTGAACTATCTTGCGACGGAACTTATACCTAGCGATTGGTCGAAACAAGACAAACTTCGATTTTTATCCCAAGTAAAATATTTTTACTGGGATGAACCATATCTATTCAAGTATTGTTCCGATCAAATCATTCGCAGGTGTGTCCCTAACGATGAATTCAAGAGCGTGTTATCATTTTGTCATGATCAGGCATGCGGTGGTCACTTTGGACCTCGAAAAACGGCGGAGAAAGTTTTGCAATGTGGCTTTTATTAGCCAACATTATTTAAAGATGCATTTGAACATTGCAAAACTTGTCCGCAATGTCAGCATTTGGGTCAGATTTCACAAAGGAATGAGATGTCGCTCCAACCTATATTGGTTGTGGAAATATTTGATGTTTGGGGTATTGATTTTATGGGCCCTTTTCCCAACTCCTTTGGGAATCTATATATCTTGTTAGCGGTTGATTATGTCTCGAAGTGGGTGGAAGCTATACCGTGTCGCACTAATGACAACAAAGTTGTCATTAAGTTCCTTAAAGAAAATATCTTTTCGCGATTCGGACACCCTCGAGCTATCATTAGCGACAACGGGACACATTTCTGCAATAGGTCTTTCGAGGCCTTGATGCGGAAATATTCAATCACTCACAAGCTTTCTACGCCCCATCACCCTCAAACAAGCGGGCAGGCTGAGATTTCAAATAGGCAAATTAAACAGATATTGGAGAAGACGGTTTCGAAAAACCGTAAGGATTGGTCAACCAAATTGACGGATGCTCTTTGGGCATTCCGCACCGCTTATAAGACCGATCTTGGTATATCTCCATACCGTCTTGTGTTTGGGAAGGCATGCCACCTCCCTGTCGAGATTGAACATAAGGCAATGTGGGCTATTAAAGAGCTTAATTTTGATCTTGATCATGCAGGCAGCTATCGGAAGCTGCAATTGAATGAGCTAAGCGAACTCCGCGATGAAGCTTACGATAATGCGGTGATAGTAAAGAATAGGACTAAAGTATTCCACGATAAAAATCTTTCTAGAAAAACCTTCACATCGGGGCAACAAGTCCTTCTGTACGATTCCCGTCTCCATCTTCATCCGGGTAAGCTTAAATCTCGTTGGAAAGGACCTTTTGTGGTGCGGTATGTACACCCGCACGGAGCAGTTGAAATCGAAAATTTGAAAAACGGTTCGATTTTTAAAGTGAATGGGCATAGATTAAAACCGTATTTTTCTGCTGACCCCGCGGAGGAGCTCCTGTTTTTACAGGAGCCGCTTTATCAAAACTAAATTTCCTCCGCCTCACCTCCATGTTTTTGTAACATTTTCTCATTTTAAGAAATGGAGGTGAGTAAAAAATGGATTTGATTGAATATCTGTGCGTGTCAAAGAATAAGTTTGGGGGAATTTTTCATTTAACTATTATTTTACCCCTTGTATCTCTCCCTTAGTATACATGTCCTTGTTCTCAAAAGGCTACATCAGTGAGGACACTGCTGAAAACAGGTTTGGGGGGGAGGTTTGTATTCACTGAATTATCTTTGACACCGGGCATTAAATTTTTTTATATATATAACAAAAGAGTAGAAAGTGAAAAATTACATCCAAAAGATTGGAATAGTTTAAGAAAACCAAGAAAATTAGAAGTTTTCTTACACGAACTAGTAATAAGTAGTTATGAGCTGTTGTCCCAAGGGTTAGTAAAATGAAGGAAGTCACTAATCTGAGGATAAAAATAAGTCTGAAAAATAGTTTCTATTCTGGAAGCCAAACATTTGAATGTTGATACCCTACTATATGCACTTACACACGTCTTGAAACTCGGGATAGTAGAGGATACCTTGAAATGCTCTTGTCTAAAAGCCAAAGTATGAAGGAAATTAAAAAAAAAATGAAGAAAATATAAAAATGGTGAAAAGAAAAAAATGAACACTGGTTTTGTTATCGCCAAGGCAGCAATAAAAAAATATAGCGAGGGTGCCTCTTCACCTAGTGCCATAAGGCCAACTGGTCTGGGAGTCACTGCTAAGCCTTAGGTGGTGCAAGACGAGGAAAATATTATCACCTAATTAGCAAGCACATGAGTAATCGGTTGGTTAGTACCTCAAGAAGTATTAACGGTCGCATGAAAATGTGTGAGCAAATCTTTAATATTCATTAAATTAAAAAGTACTAAGGTAGATGGACAAGAGTATGATAGCTTGAATTGAATTCTCCGAGTGTAGGGATGTCTATTTCACACACGTGGGGTTATATGATCAATGTTTGGAAGAAAGGTAGGAATGAAGAATAAAGACGATGTTTTATTGAGGGGTAATGTGATTTCTAACATTTTTTCATGACTAGTAAGATAGGGCTCATGACAACTGAAAAGCTAGCATAGTTGGAAACTCTTCTTTTCAAAGTATTTCTTTTATGGTTCTTGTCTTTATATGTAAATTTCACCATCTTTCTTTTGTTATAGGATTTTGTGGGTGTAATCCGCTGAAAACCCTCAGGAGACAACACTCCTCCTACTAGGGACACCTAGAGGTTTAACGACTTGTTGCACGTGCTCAGTGCAATCGTGTCTGCCTACGAAAGTGTGCTTAGTTTTCTCCTTTCTTTTTCTCCTCTTAAATAAACTAGTTTGCTCGGGACGATCAAAGATAAGTTTGGGGGTATTTGTTCAGTTGATAAAACTGCACATTTGTATTACATTTTTCCTACTATTTTTATATTAAAAAAGGACTTTATTTTAATATATTATACATATGAGGGTTTATGTGTTAAAACACCATTTTCCATGTGTTAATATATTTTAATTATCATTTGGTAGGAAAATGTATGCAAATAAATCTATTGACTAAATCCTAGTAGAACTAAGGCTACTAAATATTATTTGAGATTATTGTGCAGAATTTTCCAAGTTGTTATGCAGAATTTATCAAACAAATCAAGTTGTTGAAGAAATCTTGCCAAATTAAGAAGCAAAACTTGGAGACCAAGTCTGGAAGCAACCGAGAAAAGATTTTTGAATTCTGAAGGTGCCTTGGATTGTCACACGTCACAAGATGCAAGCACAAGAAAATTGATCAAGAGATCTCACATATTGGCCGCGGATCCGCGGCCATACCCCCCCTTTGGCCGCGGATCCGCCGCAATATTATGGAATTGGAAGGAAAGATTTTGGGGCATGATTCTCTACTATATTTTACCAACTTTTGAAGCAAAAGATTCTGGCTTTGCACTATAAAAAGGCACCGAGAGCCTCTTGGAAAAGCTATCAAGCCGAAGAGATCACGAAGCTCCCGACGCTCACGCATCCAGGCTGATCATCGACTGTTCGACTACCTCCTTAGGAAAGATCGAGAAGCAACTAGTTGTAATCATTTTCTATGGATTAAAAGTGTAGTTTGTTCAAGTCGATTAATAAAGGTAGTTATTTTATTTAATTGTTTCTTTTACATTATGTTTTCCCTCTCTTTCTTTTCATCTTCTTCTCCCAACATGCGCGAGTAATTCTCCGCTTGTTAGGGTTCGTAGGATTAGGGTAGGCTAATGGACGATGAAAATAACTAAACCCTTTTTAAGTCCTATAAAGTTTAGGAACTTTATTAAAAGAATCATTAACATCCTAATCGGGCGCGCTAGCAATTCTTTGCTAGTTCCGACCGCGATTAGAGATTAGATTAATGATTGTTTTGGTAAAGGCTAGATATGAACGGAGTTCCGTGTCGAGATAAGGGTTAAGAGTGGGATTCCTTTTCCCCCGTAAACCCTAATCTATATGCATCACCGTCGTTCTAGTTCTAAATCTATTAATGGATAAAAAGGGTAACTTTTAATTAATCGTCCATAACTACTAAATCCTAACGAACCCTACAAGCCCCCTTATTATATTAACCACATCTTTAAAATAATCTAGATCTATATTTTACATTCTTGTTTAACGTAGATTTAGAAACCATTCTATAAAATTCTTTATTCCTCCTCTCTTTTTCAACACATCTAAAGTAAAAGTAAAAAGTTCCACGTTTCCCAGAGGACGACCCGTACTCATCTCGGTCTAGTTACACGCGACACCGTTCTGATTGCGGTTAAACTACAAACACACTCTTTCGAATCAATCACTAGGTATAGGTTAATGGTTACGATCTGGATTTTTTAGGATGTGGTAGTGCCGGTTTAAAGTCAAGAAAATTTTTCGTTTCCGCATTTTGGTCTCGGATAGACGGCCGGGGCGCTACCGTAGTCCTACAAGGCCAAGGGAAAGAAGAAGAAGAAGTCCATCAAACCGAAAGGTGGAGTTAAAAAGGCGAAGGGGAAAGACATATCTGGGGCCGCGGGGAGTGGAAAAGGAGAATGTTTTTATTGCCACAAGTCGGGACATTGGAAACGCAACTGTGCTGTGTATCTTGCTGATCTCAAGAAGAAGAAGCACGGTGATGCTTCCGCTTCAGGTGTGTTTGTAACTGAGAACTGTTTTTCAATTAATTCTGCATGTTGGGTATTAGATACCGGTTCTGATTCTCAAATCTGCAATTGTGTGCAGGGGTTGAGAAACAGTAGAGTTTTGAAGACTGGAGACCATACTCTGCGGGTTGTAAATGGTTCCAATGTACATGCTGTATCCGTAGAAGAGTATTATCTTGAGTTGCATTCGGGTTGTATTTTGGTTTTGAACCCGTGTTATTTTGTACCTAGTATGCTATATAATATAATATCCGTTTCTTTGTTGGACAATGAAGGATATCATTTTGTGTTGCAAAATAATGTTATGAACATTAACTTGGGTTAAGAGTTGATTGGGTGTGGTACACTAAATAACGGTATTTACGTCCTGAACCAACACACAGTTTTCAATATATAACATACTAATAAAAGAAAGTTTTCAGATATAGATGAAACTTTTCTTTGGCATTGTAGACTTGGTCATATTAATGAAACAAGACTAAACAAGCTACATAAAGATGGATATTTAAATCCGTTTGAATATAAATCTTATGCAACTTGCCGGTTCTGTATCAAAGGTAAAAAGACCAAAACTCTGTTTGCTGGACACGGAGAAAGATCTGTGGAACTCTTAAGCCTCATACATAGTGATGTATGCGGACCAATGTCTACACATGCACGAGGTGGTTTTTCATACTTCATCACTTTTACTGACGATTTCTCAAGATTCGGACACGTGTTTTCAATAAAGCACAAATCCGAAGCTTTTAAGAAATTCAAGGAGTACAAACCTGAAGTAGAAAAACAAACAGGCTTGAGCATCAAGAAACTTCGATCATATCGAGGTGGAGAGTACATAAGTATAGAGTTTCCAGACTTCTTAAAAGAGAATGGGATTCTCTCACAGCTCACTCCTCCTTACACACCACAGCACAATGGTGTGTCAGAACGGAGGAATCGTACCCTATTAGATATGGTACGATCCATGATGTGTGATGCTGAGTTACCGCTTTCCTTTTAGGGGCATGCATTGGAGACAACAATGTATCTGTTAAACATGGTTCCAACCAAGACCGTGTCTACCACTCCATATGAGATATGGAGTGGAAAGAGACCATCTCTTAAAAGAGTTAGGATTTGGGTGTAGGGTTACTAGGCACTCTAACAAGGTACTATAAGGCATCAACCATGCCCAGTTAAAATTTTAGCCGTGCCGAACAATCCTAAACAAGATCTTTGTTAGACTATTAGGGTAGCACTTGCAGGTAAATAACATTTACGACTAAGTGAATACGAAATACAACCTTTGTAGATCGGTCCTTCACTTCTAAAGCTCCTTGTTGTAGTCCCTTCGCTGCGATCATGGTTCTCCCGGGCTCTTGCATGGCTTCACGAGACGAAAGAAGCGTCCTTGCTTGAAGTCTTCGAGGCCGAAGATGATCTACGTCGAGGGAATACCAACTCAAGCTACTACTTCACTAACTAGAGAATTAGTGAAGCAAACACCCTAAACTAAAGTGCTAGTCTAGTAGAGGATGGAGAAATAGGAAGTGGGTTCACTTTAGAATTTATTTTCTTACAATGTTTCTCACTTTGGATCAAACCCTAGAGAGCTTTTTAGCTCAAGAAAGAAGATGAAGAAATAAAATGAAAAAGATACTGATCAAGTGAGTGAGCTAACCATGGGTGAGTGAGTATCATATACTAACTCATGTAGAGACATAACCATGGCTAATCCTAATGGTTGGGTTAACAAATATCCAAAGTAAAAACAAACTTAGTGGACTTAGTCAATGCATCCACAAGCTTCCACAAGCTTCATGCATTTTTATAATCTTCCACTAATTTTGTAATTACTTTAAATATTAAAACCCAACATAATAAATAGCATGGTGTAAGTTTCATACACCCATAAATGATGTATCAACAACCATGATACAAAAAGAAAACACATTTTAATATATATATCTCATATATATTAAAGTTGTGCACATGTGAGAATAATCCTTAAGTGAACAAATGTTAGTTAATGTAAATTAGTATATCTAATATATAATTATACACTAAATTATTAAATCAACACTTGACTTAATAATCTGGTCATATCTCATATAACTGACTAACATCCAATGTATTGACTTATCGAATCAACACTTGATTCGATAACCTGGCTATAACACATATAACCGACCGATACAAAAAGTCGCGAGAATAGAATACGGTATCACATACACCCATTATTCTCGGTCCCGCACATATCACATACGTGCTCCTATTTCGTTTTGCCTGAGCCAGTAAAACCTCTATGTAGGACTCTAAAGACTTGTCAATACGCCGGCAGTAGGAGATGATTGTATCAAGCACCCAGAAGCCGTCAGCGGTACTAGCTGGACGTAATGGCTACCCGGGTATTGAGCGATCAGAAGATCAGCAAGCAAGCCCGCTCCAACTCTTGTAAAAGCCTGCCGCTAACACTTCCCATACAGTCCGATCTCCTCGTCTGATATGTCGCATATCAAGTCTAGGGGTGGTAAACGTCAGACCCCAATAACCGATAAGTCGTGTCGATGTGAGGCTCATAACGGGTCGAAAAACTACTGGTAACACTTACCAGTAAATCTCTAAATCTTCCCTGGCCAGGGACTTCCCTGTTATGACCAATCGAGCACAGCGCAACATCAACCTCCAATACCGGGAGAGACGAAACCCCTCCTATCGCTCATTGCCTCCATATGACTCGGGACTGTACCCAAAAACCACCGTTTTGCATGCCCTCTTGGACGTGGTAAGGTGGAAATCAAAGCACAGTGGGAATCACACAAGACTCTATGACGATCTCGGGTCTACAGACTAATCTGCACAAGTGTCACCAGAGAACTGCCATCTGACGTGAGGTATAATACCATCTGGGAGTTCTCGGCGAGTCCGTTGTATCCAGTCTCCACTGAGCACCCGTATACCATCTCTGATGTCAAACACCAATGGATATGGGATCATCCATCGCCTATCTCATGGGTCGAGAAGCGTATATGCTAGTCTACACTGGTATATCGATTCCCTGTCTCGATACACCTACGACTAGGAACATTAAAGGATGTACTTACGGACTACTCTGTCCCCACTAGTATGATCTGCATCATAGTCCATATAATCAAGTACACATCCTAAGGGCTTCACCAACATGTAACTATAAGACAGCATCAAGAGACAAGTATACATGTTAAGATAAAGAGCAACCAGATAGCATACTATCATATCGAGCAAGAAAGTCCTCTCTCTATATGTCTAATCATCCAATATAATATACATCATCTGTACAATACTGGCCTCTAGGGCATACATACAACTAACAATCTCCCACTTGCACTAGGGCCAGCTGCTGTAGTATCGCATACCAAGCATCCCGAAGAGTCTCTCAAACTGTATATGGGGAATGGCCTTCGTGAGTGGATCCGCTGTGTTGTTCTTCGTGTCAACCCTCCTGACCTCGATCTCCCGGCGATCAACTATCTCCCGGATCAGGTGATACCGCCTCAGAATATGCCTGGATCACTGATGGGACCTGGGTTCCTTGGCCAAAGCCACCGCTCCATTGTTATCACAATACAAAGGTATTGGATGCTCAATGGATGGAACCACTCCAAGTTCAGTAATGAACTTCTTAATCCAGACAGCCTCTTTGGCAGCATCGTTGGCAGCGATGTATTCAGCCTCCATCGTCGAGTGTGCCATGGTTTCCTGCTTGGAACTCTTCTAGCTAACCGCCCCTCCGTAAAGGGTAAAGACAAATCCCGAGTGCGACTTAGAGTCGTCCTTATCACTCTGGAAGCTCGAATCGGTAAAGGACTCCACTTGGAGTTCTCCGTTACCATACACCAAGAGCATCTCTTTAGTCTTTCGTAAGTACTTGAGAATGCTCTTCACAGCTGTCCAGTGACTCTCTCCAGGATCAGCTTGATACCTACTCACTACACTTAGTGAGTGTGCTACATCGGGTCTGGTACATAGCATCGCGTACATGATAGAGCCTACAGCTGAAGCATAGGGTATCCCTTGCATGCAAGCTCTCTCCAAATCAGTCTTGGGAGACATCTCTTTAGAGAGAGTGAGTCCAGAGATCGTGGGTAACTTCCCACGCTTGGATTCTTCCATACTAAATCTCTTTAGTATGGTGTCAATGTATCTGGATTGGGACAATCCCAATATCCGTTTAGATCTATCTCTATAGATCATAATTCCCAGTATGCAGGAGGCATCACCTAGATCTTTTATTGAGAATCTTTGTGATAAGAAAAGCTTGACTGATTGCAGTATAGGAATGTCATTTTCTATCAAGAGTATGTCATCCACGTACAATACGAGGAAGACAACCTTACTCTCTGCCACCTTCTTGTAGATACAAGGTTCATCTACGTTTTTGACGAAATCAAACTCTTTGATAACGACGTCAAAGCAGATGTTCCAACTCTTCGATGCTTGATTTAATCCATAAATGGATTTAAGCAGCTTGCACACCTTCCCGCTGCTTCCACTAGCTACGAAGCCCTCTGGCTGAGTCATATACACGCTCTCTTCTAAATCACCGTTTAGAAAGGCGGTCGTAACATCCATTTTCCAGATTTCGTAGCCATGATATGCAGCGATGGCAAGCATGATCCGGATGGATTTAAGCATAGCCACTGGAGAAAAGGTTTCGTCATAGTCCACACCTGGTCTTTGACGAAAGCCTTTTGCAACAAGTCTAGCTTTGAAAGTCTCCACTTTCCCATCTACACCAAGTTTTTTCTTCAAGATCCACTTGCTCCCAATGGGTTTTACCCCTTCAGGAGCATCTTCCAAAGTCCATACTTTGTTGGTGTACATGGATTCCATCTCGGACTGCATTGCATCCAGCCATTTCACTGAGTCCCCACTCGTGATGGCCTGCTCGAAACTAGTTTGGTCATCATCCTCCAGGATGCAATCCTCGCTCCCACCATCCATGAGAAAACCGTAGTATCTCTCAGGTGGGCGAGGAACTCTACTAGATTGGCGGAGTGGCTGGGGTTCATCGGGAACTACCGAATCCTCCAGTTCCACTAAATCTTCAGTTGCAGTTTGTGTATCTGGAACCTCTTCCAGCTCTACCACTTTGCTACTAATTTCTTTTACAAGAAATTCCTTTTCCAAAAAGGTGGCATGTTGAGTAACAAACACCTTTTGTTCCTCACTGTGGTAGAAAAAATACCCATATGAGTTCTTTGGATATCCCACAAACTTGCAAAGAACTGACCGTGCCTCGAGTTTGTCCGGATTCTGTCTTTTGACATAGGCCGGACAACCCCATATCTTAACTCGTTTAAGATATGGCCTCTTCCCACTCCATATCTCATATGGTGTGGTGGGTTCAGATTTAGATGGAACTTGATTCAATAGGTATGCTGCTGTCTCCAGCGCATACCCCAGAAGGAAATAGGTAACTCAGCTGTGCTCATCATAGAGCGCACCATATCTAATAGGGTGCGGTTCCCCCGTTCCGATACACCGTTCTGCTGTGGTGTATATGGAGGAGTCAGCTGAGAGAGAATCCCATTCTCTTTTAGGAAGTCCAGGAATTCATTGCTCAAGTATTCACCTCTTCGATCAGATCGAAGGATTTTAATGCTTTTCCCGGTTTGGTTCTCGACTTCTTATTTATATTCTTTAAATTTCTCAAAAGCTTCTGATTTGTGTTTCATCAGGAACACATATCTGAATCTAGAGAGATCGTCAGTGAATGTAATGAAGTACGCAGAACCATTCCTGGCATGTGTAGACATGGGTCCGCATACATCACTATGTACCAGTCCCAAGAGTTCCGTAACTCTTTCTCCGTGTCCTGTAAACGGAGTTTTGGTCATCTTTCCTTTGAGACATGACTGGCAAGTGTCATAAGATGAAAATTCAAACGGATTCAAATATCCATCCTTATACAACTTAGCTAGTCGTGTCGCGTTGATGTGACCCAGTCTACAATGCCACAAGAAGGATTCGTTCATTTATGAACTCTTCCTCTTATGTGTGTTTGTTATGCTCAGAACTGTTGATTGATTTAGAACATAAATGCCATTGCACAACATGCCTGATCCAACCAACTTTTGGTTCAGGAAAATGTTCATAACATTATCCTGTAATACAAAATTATATCCCTTTTAACTTAATAAAGAAACCGATATAATGTCGCATATCATGTTCGGCATGTAATAGCATTCGTTCAGAATCAATGTATTACCAGTTGATAATACAAGGTGATATTCCCCGACGGTTCTAGCTGCAACAATTGCACCATTTCCAACCCTTATGTCTTTATCACCTTCTCCAAGTTCTCTACCTCTCCTCAGCCCATGTAACTGATTACATATATGGGATCCTGACCCGGTATCTAATACCCAGGACGTAGAGCAAATGGAGAAACAGTTCTCTGTAACGAACACACCCGAAGAAAATGCATCATCATGTACTTTCTTCATTCGGGTGGCATGGGAATCCTGGTATTCCCCTATATCCTGTTCAGTCTTATAACTTTTATAAGAAAGAACGGAACCAACGTTCCCCAGCACAGTATAACAGGCGGGTTCGATCAATACATCCATATTATTATCTTTATTAAGGCATGATATGGTCGCTACCTGGAGGGAGAGAAGAAAACACTTTAGCGTATGCTCTTGCAAGATCAGATTGGTTATTATTTTATCTAATCAGGATGGTTTCCACTGTTCTTATCAAATCTTCCTTCAAACCCTAAAAATAAAGACTAGCCGGGATTAATTACACCCTACAACTTCGCCAATCTTTCAGCCAGGCCAGTGTCGGTACTTTGAGGGAGGTTCCCCGTGCTTTCGCACGGACCTAATTAAAGTAAACCTCATTTTCCCAGAGGCGTAGCCCCGTTGACACCTTTCTAGACACCTACTTGATCGGCTAATTATCCTGTGTAACTCTCCCAGGAGTAACAATTACTCGCAGTGGGTATCGGGATCCAACTATCTCATAGAAGGTATGCAATCTCATTGCAAATTTCAACACTTGAAATTCCCGATAATATTTTGCCCCAAACGATCTATGACCTTGACAAGGTCAACAAACCATAGACCGTAAGTCAAGTTCAACCCGTCATTTCTTGATTGAATTAAATCCACCCGCACGACCCTTGACAAGGTCAACAAGGCCGTACGATTACCCTAATCCAATCTGCATCGTATGCATAAGCAGACAAATACTGGTCAGCTACCGCACACTGCGTCTTGACAAGGTCAACAAACGCAGCACGAATACTAAGCAGGACTTATCTAAAACGACGGAGGGCTACGACAGGTTTTTCTGAAAACCTATTGCGTAATGAACTTGATATCGTTGTAGAATCGAGTGAATTTTGAAATGGAGTGATTTTGAGGCTTTCATTAGTTTTGCTAAAGAGATCACTCCCGGTGAAGGGATCTCGGCTCTTTCCTTATGGTATAAGGTGCAGGATATATCATATATATCGCTATGCAAAGCAAAAACTCCAAAAGCAATCAAAAGACAAACCGAGTGTTGTAGCATCTGCCAGTTTTGCTAAAGAGGTCACTCCCGGTGAAGGGATCTCGGCTCTTTCCTCATCGAATAAGGTGCAGGATATATCATATATATCGCTATGCAAAGCAAAAACTGTAGCTACCCTTTTTGAAAATTTGATTCTACAACATCTTTTATGTTTCTTTTCTTTCATTAATCATATTAACGAAGTCACATCATTTAATTCACCTAAACATCACAGATAAATACGACATACACTTATGCCATCCACATTCGCCTCGATGTCCCCTCGTGCATCGTTAGGTTAGGTAACTAACGGCAGAGCGGGGCAGGGCTAGCGCGGGTGTAAAACATAAGTAACATCTATATAATATATCATATATACTATATACAGTATCTATCATCACATATCAAATGATCACATCACAGATATCGCAGCAGAAGAATCATATGAAATAAAGGATATATTAGGAGGTCCGTGTTTTATTTTGAGCCTCTATAAAACACGGATTCCACGGTTGCGATGAATAGCCAAACCCACATCCCTAGACCCCTATGAGAGCGGCAAGTAACCCTACCAATTCTAGAGTTAGAAGACCCGGACTCGACTCCTCGAGTTGGTCTCCCACTGGACTCTAGAACCCGGTTACTTGTGCTTCCTCCTTGGGTCTACCTAATGCGGAAAAGTAAATAATATACAATGGTGACATCATCCACATCCCAGAAGTGCCCCAATAAAAGAATATTACATACATTTAATTTTACATGAATGAAAATAAAAACTCTCATATCACATAAAACCCCCGACTATTCAAAACGTGATGATCCAATATAACATATCCAGCAACACATAACATCACATGTCATCAACGTAAGTAAATATGCGCATCCCAATTGTCGTTGACATATAGCAACGAAACCGGCGATATCACATATTACACTTATGGTCACAGAAAAGAAAGTGTAAAAGTACAACATTGGGAATCCACAATCTCTTTAGACATCGTAAATCCGAAATATCACATACTTCGCATTTCATGCCTAACTTTATGAATTCCACATATTGAATCATATTACAGATAAATAGACAGTATTAAACTTTCCGATCGAATAATCAAATACCCAAGATTTCCTAAATAGCTCAACACTTGAGCGGAGTTCAAAAATTCCAGAATACATCACAGTAGCAATGGTCCAGCCGTAGAAGGGTCAAGCCAACGCCTCACATGTGGCACGCCGTACTGCCCCAAACCCTAAGGTTTAGAGGCAGTTCAGACGGTCATATAATTGAGTTAAGGTTTGTGTTCTTTTAGAGGGTCCATCGCGTTACTTGCACGTTTTTCCGAAAGATTTAAACTCAAGAAAAATTCAACACTTGAAAGTTTTTCGTGCCGGGAAAAAATGAGTTAATGATATCCGTTCGAACATTTTAATACTTTCTAAATTATCCGAAAAACACAACGAAATTAAATTTTCCGATCGAATCAACGAATCCAAAATAATCCCCAGAACACTCAACACTTGAGTCGGATTAAAAATACCGAGAAATATACTTAATCACCTACGGATATAACTGTGGCAAAACGAGTCAATAAGTCATCTGTACGGCCGCGGATCCGCTGCAGGAGTAAGGCATTGCCGCGGTTCCACGGCGGTTTGTACGGCTTATTGCCTCGTTTTTCACAGTGTTGCTTATATTTCCCTGCTGGTATTTTTAAGTGTTTTTAATTCAGAAAAAACCACATTTTTAAAAAATGTCTAGAGAGGGGTTCATTTCGTTGTTTCGGAGTTCGATCGGAGTTTTAACTTCGTATACACGTCGCCTAATATTCTAGCTTAGCTCTGATACCACTGTAGGGTTACTAGGCACTCTAACAAGGTACTACAAGGCATCAACCATACCCGGTTAAAATTTTAGCCGTGCCGAACAACCCTAAACAAGATCTTTGCTAGACTATTAGGGTATCACATGCAAGTAAATAACATTTACGACTAAGTGAATACGAAATACAACCTTTGTAGATCGGTCCTTCACTTCTAAAGCTCCTTGTTGTAGTCCCTTCGCTGCGATCATGGTTCTCCCGGGCTCTTGCATGGCTTCACGAGGCGAAAGAAGCGTCCTTGCTTGAAGTCTTCGAGGCCGAAGATGATCTACGTCGAGGGAATACCAACTCAAGCTACTTCTTCACTAACTAGAGAATTAGTGAAGCAAACACCCTAAACTAAAGTGCTACTCTAGTAGAGGATGGAGAAATAGGAAGTGGGTTCACTTTATAATTTATTTTCTCACAATGTTTCTCACTTTGGATCAAACCCTAGAGAGCTTTTTAGCTCAATGAAGAAGATGAAGAAATAAAATGAGAAAGATAATGATCAAGCGAGTGAGATAACCATGGGTGAGTGAGTATCATATACTAACTCATGTAGAGACATAACCATGGCTAATCCTAATGGTTGGGTTAACAAATATCCAAAGTAAAAACAAACTTAGTGGACTTAGTCAATGCATCCACAAGCTTCCACAAGCTTCATGCATTTTTCTAATCTTCCACTAATTTTGTAATTACTTTAAATATTAAAACCCAACATAATAAATAGTATGGTGTAAGTCTCATACACCCATGAATGATGTATCAACAACCATGATACAGAAAGAAAACACATTTTAATATATATCTCATATATATTAAAGTTGTGCACATGTGAGAATAATCCTTAAGTGAACAAATGTTAGTTAATGTAAATTAGTATATCTAATATACAATTATACACTAAATTATTAAATCAACACTTGACTTAATAATCCGGTCATATCTCATATAACCGACTAAAATCCAATGTATTGACTTATCGAATCAACACTTGATTCGATAACCCGGCTATTACACATATAACCGACCGATACAAAAAGTCGCGAGAATAGAATACGGTATCACATACACGCATTATTCTCGGTCCCGCACATATCACATACGTGCTCCTATTTCGTTTTGCCTGAGCCAGTAAAACCTCTATGTAGGACTCTAAAGACCCGTCAATACGCCGGCAGTAGGTGATGATCGTATCAAGCACCTACAAGCCGTCAGCGGTACTCGCTGGACGTAACGGCTACCCGGGTATTGAGCGATCAGAAGATCAGCAAGCAAGCCCGCTTCAACTCCTGTAAAAGCCTGCCGGTAACACTTCCCGTACAGTCCGGTCTTCTCGTCTGATATGTCGCATATCAAGTCTAGGGGTGGTAAACGTCAGACCCCAATAACCGATAAGTCGTGCCGATGTGAGGCTCATAACGGGTCGAGAAACTACTGGTAACACTTACCAGTAAATCTATAAATCAGCCCTGGCCAGGGACTTCCCTGTTATGACCAATCGAGCACAGCGCAACATCAACCCCCAATACCGGGAGAGACGAAACCCCTCCTATCGCTCATTGCCTCCATATGACTCGGGACTGTACCCAAAAACCACCGTTTTGCACGCCCTCTTGGACGTGGTTAGGTGGAAATCAAAGCACAGTAGGAATGACACAAGACTCTATGACGATCTCGGGTTTACAGACTAATCCGCACAAGTGTCACCAGAGAACTGCCATCTGACGTGAGGTATAATACCATCTGGGAGTTCTCGGCGAGTCCGTTGTATCCAGTCTCCACTGAGCACCCGTATACCATCTCTGATGTCAAACACCAATGGATATGGGATCATCCATCGCTCATCTCATGGGTCGAGAAGCGTATACTCTAGTCTACACTGGTATATCGATGCCCTGTCTCGATACACCTACGACTAGGAACATTAAAGGGTGTACTTACGGACTACTCTGTCCCCACTAGTATGATCTGCATCATAGTCCAGGTAGTCAAGTACATATCCTAAGGGCTTCACCAACGTGTAACTATAAGACAGCATCAAGAGACAAGTATACATGTTAAGATAAAGAGCAACCAGATAGCATTATATCATATCGAGCAAGAAAGTCCTCTCTATATATGTCCAAGCATCTAATATAATATACATCATCTGTACAATACTGGCCTCTAGGGCATACATACAACTAACATTGGGGTTGTCCGGCTTTTGTTAAAAAGCAGAATCCAGACAAACTCGAGACACGATCGGTCATGTGTAAATTTATTGGATATCCAAAATATTCGTATGGATATCTGTTCTACCACAAGGAGGAACAAAAGGTGTTTGTTGCTCAGCATGCCACATTTTTGAAAAATGAAATCTTTACAGACAGTACTGATGGCTATGCGGTAGAACTAGAAGAGGTTCTAAAGACACAAATTACTCAGGATGAATTGGTTGAAATTGATGTTGCAGTAGAACTTTAAGAACCTCAGCCGCTCCGGAGATCTAGTAGAACTTCTCGCCCACCAGAGAGATACTATGGATTTCTCATTGATGGTGATAGAGAAGATTGCATCATGGATGATGATGACCCTACTAGTTTTCAGCAAGCTATCACGAGTGGTGACTCAGTGAAGTGGCTGGAAGCCATGAGATCCGAAATGGAGTCCATGTACACCAACAAAGTATAGACTTTGGACGTTGCGCCTCCTGGGATAAAAACCGTTGGGTGCAAATGGATCTTTAAAAGAAAGATTGGTGTAGATTGACAGGTAGAGACCTTTAAAGCAAGGCTTGTAACGAAAGGTTTTCGTTAAAGACCAGGACTGGACTATGATGAAACTTTCTCTCCAGTAGCAATGCTTAAATCCATTAGGATCCTACTTGCTATTGCTGCACACTATGATTATGAAATCTGGCAGATGGACGTTAAAACTGCATTTCTAAATGGTGATTTAGAAGAATGCGTTTATATGGATCAGCCAGCGGGCTTCATTGAAACTGGGAGCAGCGGGAAAGCATGTAGATTGCTTAAATCCATTTATGGATTGAAGCATGCCTTATGGAGTTGGAACATCTGCTTTGATGATACAATCAAAGAGTTTGATTTTATCAAAAATATAGATGAGCTATGCATTTATAAGAAGATTGTAGGGAGTACTGTCACATTCCTCGTATTGTACGTGGATGACATTCTCTTGATAGGAAATGACATTCCTATACTGCAATCGGTCAAACTATTCTTATCACAAAGGTTCTCCATGAAGGACCTGGGTGATGCCTCGTGCATTTTGGGCATAAGGATCTATAGAGATAGATCCAAGAGGTTATTGGGATTGTCCCAATCAAAGTACATAGACACCATCCTAAAGAGGTTTAGTATGGAAGATTCCAAGCGTGGTGCCTTGCCCGCTTGTCATGGAATCACTCTCTCCAAGGTCTTCTGTCCGAGGACTGATGAAGAGAGAGCTCGCATGAGCATTATACCCTACGCTTCAGCCGTAGGATCTATAATGTATGTGATGTTATGTACACGCCCTGATGTAGCTTATGCACTAGCTGTAGTAAGCAGGTAGCAATCCAACCCAGGGGAGAAACATTGGATAGCAGTGAAGAACATTCTTAAGTACTTGCGAAGGACTAAAGAATTGTTCTTGAAGTATGGTAATGGAGATCTCCAGTTGGAGGCCTTTACCGATTCCAGCTTCTAAAGTGATAAGGATGACAGCAAATCTATCTCAGGGTTTGTATTTACCCTCAAAGGAGGGGCGGTGAGTTGGAAGAGTTCCAAACAGGATACCGTTGCAGACTCCACGATGGAAGCTGAGTATATTGCTGTAAATGATGCTGCCAAAGAAGCCGTCTGGATGAAGAAGTTCGTCACAGAACTTGGAGTAGTTCTAACCATTGTTGATCCAATACCATTGTATTATGATAATAATAGGGCTATGGAGTTAGCCAAAGAACCCAGATCCCATCAGAAGTCCAGACACATCCTATGGCGATATCATTTGATCCGGGAGATAGTAGATCGCCGAGAGATCGAGATTCGGAGAGTAGATACAAAGAATAACACAGTGGATCCACTCACCAAGGCCCTTCCACAGCTGAAGCATGAGAGACTTTTTGAGATGTTGGGTATGAGATACACCAAAAACTGGCCTTAGTGCAAGTGTGAGTTTGTTGGATATATGTATGCCCTAGAGGCTATTATATGTATAGTGGATGCTTGGACATGTATATATATATATATTACTTTCTTGCTCGACATGATAGTATGCTATGTGGTTTACTTTATCTGACATGGTGATTTGATCATGCATTTATTCATTTGCACATATTGATAAAGCCCTCAGGATATTTGCTAGACTACTGTGACTATGATGCGGATCATACTAGTGGGGCACGTGTAGTTTATAAGCATATCCTTGAACTGTTCTTAGTCGTGGGTGCATCGAGACGGGGCATCGATATTCCAGAGTAGACTAGCGTATACCATTCTTATCCCATGTGATGGGCGATGGATGATCCCATATCCATCTGGTGTGCTGACACCAAAGAATGTATGCGGGTGCTTAGTAGAGACTGGGTACACTGAAAGGACTCACAGAGAACTCCTATGTGGGTATTATATCTATCGTCGGATAGCAGTTCTCAGGTGACACTGGTACAGGTTAGTCTGTAGACCCGAGATCATTATAGAGTCTTGTGTGTCCTCCCACTGTACTTTGATCTCCACCTTACCACGGCTCTACTGAGTCGTGCAAACAGGTGGTCTTTGGGTACAGTCCCGAGGCACATGGAGACGATGAGTGATAGGAGGGGTTTCGTCTCTCCCGGTATTGGGGGTTGATGCTGTGCAATGCTCGATTGGCTATAACAGGAAGTCCCTGGCCAGGGCTGCTGAGATTTACTGATAAGCGTTATCAGTAGTTTCTCGATCTGTTATCAGCTATATACCGGCATGACTTATTGAGTTATTGGGGTCGACGACACCATCCCTAGACTCGATATGCAACATATCTGACGAGGAGACCGGACTGTACGGTAAGTGTTGCCAGATGTCTTGACGGGAGTTTTGACAGCTTTGCTGGTTTTCTTCTGATCGTTCAATACCCGGGTGGCCGTTACGTTTAGCTGACCGCTTGCGGCTTGTGGGTGTTTGATATGATCCTCACCCACTGCCGGCGTATTGACGAGTCTTAGAGTCCCACACAGAAGTTTCCTAGCCCGGGCAAAAATATGTGGTGTGCATATGAGATATGCGTGGGGACCTGATTGAATACGACTATGTGATACCATATGTTAATCGGGCGTTTTTCTATTGGTCGGGTCGTATGTGATATGACCGGATTGTTAAATCAATTGTTGATTTAACATTTTGACTTTTAGTTTTATTTTATTCTTTATTCAAAACTCTTTTTATTAAAGAGGAAGAATGCATGCATGGATCCACATGTTGATGTGCATGGATACATACATGCAAATGTATCATGGTTGTTGATACATATATGAAGGCAATATAAGACTCACTTGGAACTATTATATATGGATATTTATATGCATTTGTTTTAAAACAAAAGGAAAAGATAAAGATTAATCCATGGTTATCTTCTACACTCTTCTTGAACTTAACCTAAGTTCACCCACTTTTTAACCATAGATTAATCTTTCCTTTTGTCTTTTAACTCAAGTGCAATAATATCTATATTTAGTAACCATGGTTTAGGATGAAGAACAGAATATATATATATATATACTTATCTTTTCTATTATTCATCAAGCTTTATCATTTTTCACAAAAGCTTTTGCCTTCATCTTCTTCTTCCTCCTTGCTCTCTAGGTTCTTCCAAAATGAGTGAGAGATAAAAAGAAAGGATTTTGATAAAAGAAAACACTCCACCTCATCATTCTACTCTAATCTAGCTAATTAGTTTAGAGTGTTTAGCTTCATCATCTTGTTTGATCATTTGAATCTAGGAGCTTGGAGCTAGTGAACTTCGGGTGGATCATCGTGGACGTAGGAGCTTACTAGCAAGCCTCTCCAACCTCTCAAAGATTCTAGGAGTCACTACAAAGAGGACTACAAAGGTTGTATTCCTTACAATTAGTGTAAATAATGTTTAAAGTGTTGTTACCCTAGTATTCTAGTCAAAGATCCATGCTTAGTTTGCTTAGCACCTTTTTAAAATTTTAAAGTTGCATGTGTGATGCTTCCATACTCATAGGTAGGTGCTAGGGAACCCTAACAGGAGTTTGAAGAACTCCGTAGTTAAGCGTGCTTGAGCCAGAGAAATTCTGGGATGGGTGACCTACTGGGAAGTAGCCCCGGGTTCATTCAAAGGGACAAAACCGTGCGGTTTCGGCCATTGCGGACAATACCATCTATGTTTGGGTGGGAGGGTCATGACAAATATGGTATTAGAGCCGGTCCCTCAAAAGTAGGTCTGTGGTTCGAGGACGAACCATTGTTCTAAGGGGGGAATGTAATACCCCAGTGGAGTTGAGGCTGAATACCACCTACCCCGTGAGAAGTGAGATGCTATCCGGTATCGAGGTGGGGATGTAACCGACACGGATGCACACGGGGACCCACCAGAACAATGGGGAGTATCGAATTCCATTTCGAAAGAGGGTACGATCTGAACTATAAATGGAATGATACCACTCTTATAACACAGAGGCGCCTTTTGGATGAATCGGAACTCCGGAGTTTGAAGAACTCCATAGTTAAGCGTGAGCCAGAGAAATTCTGGGATGGGTGACCTACTGGGAAGTAGCCACAGGTTCATTCAAAGGGACAAAACCGTGCGGTTTCGGCCAGAGCGGACAATACCATCTGTGTTTGGAGGTGGGCCGTGACAGTAGCCCATAACACCTTGAGAAACTACTGGAATACCTACCAGTAAATCTCACTTGCCTTGGCCAAGGACTTTGTGTAATGGCTCTCCATACACAGAGGCCTTGGCCAAGGACTCTTATAACACAGAGGCGCCTTTTGGATGAATCGGAACTCCGGAGTTTGAAGAACTCCATAGTTAAGCGTGAGCCAGAGAAACTACTGGAATACTTACCAGTAAATCTCACTTTCCTTGGCCAAGGACTTTGTGTAATGACTCTCCAAACACAGAGGCCTTGGCCAAGGACTCTTATAACACAGAGGCGCTTTTTGGATGAATCGGAACTCCAGAGTTTGAAGAACTCCATAGTTAAGCGTGAGCCAGAGAAATTCTGGGATGGGTGACCTACTGGGTAGTAGCCACGGGTTCATTCAAAAGTAGGTCTGTGGTTCGAGGACGAACCATTGTTCTAAGTGGGGGGGATGTAATACCCCAGGTGGAGTTGGGGCTGAATACCACCTACCCCATGAGAAGTGAGATGTTATCCAATATCGAGGTGGGGATGTAACCGACACGGATGCACACGGGGACCCACCAGAACAATGGGAGTATCGAATTCCATTTTGAAAGAGGGCACGATCTGAACTATAAATGGAATGATACCACTCTTATAACACAGAGGCGCATTTTGGATGAATCGGAACTCCGGAGTTTGAAGAACTCCATAGTTAAGCGTGAGCCAGAGAAATTCTGGGATGGGTGACCTACTGGGAAGTAGCCACGGGTTCATTCAAAGGGACAAAACCGTGCGGTTTCGGCCAGAGCGGACAATACCATCTGTGTTTGGAGGTGGGTCGTGACAGTAGCCCATAACACCTTGAGAAACTACTGGAATACCTACCAGTAAATCTCACTTGCCATGGCCAAGGACTTTGTGTAATTGCTTTCCAAACACAGAGGCCTTGGCCAAGGACTCTTATAACACAGAGGCGCCTTTTGGATGAATCGGAACTCCGGAGTTTGAAGAACTCCATAGTTAAGCCTGAGCCAGAGAAATTCTGGGATGGGTGACCTACTGGGAAGTAGCCACGGGTTCATTCAAAGGGACAAAACCGTGCGGTTTCGGCCAGAGCGGACAATACCATCTGTGTTTGGAGGTGGGTCGTGACAGTAGCCCATAACACCTTGAGAAACTACTGGAATACCTACCAGTAAATCTCACTTGCCTTGGCCAAGGACTTTGTGTAATGGCTCTCCAAACATAACGCGATATCAACCCTTAATACCGTGAGAGACGAATCCTGTCTAACCGCCACTGCCTCCAAGCGCTTCGGGACTGCACCCAACTGTTACCTGTTTGCATGACTCTTTTGAGCCATGGTAGGGTAGTAATCAAAGAACAATAGGAACACACTTGAGGCAAAGTAGCAGTGTCAAGTCAACGGACTAAGCTATACTCATGTCACCTGGGAACTGCTCCTGACGATAGGTATAATACCAACCAACAGTTCCCCTGCGAGTCCGTCCGGTGTACTCATAACCCAATGAGCACCTGTATACTATCTTAGGTGAACCAACTGACACCAATGGCTTGTGAGACCAGCCATCGCCCCTCGTCGGGGTTTCGATACGTATACATTAGTCTACTCATGGAGTATTGATGCCCAGTCTCGAAACTCTCACGACTAGGGACACTTTAAGGATGTGCTTATAGACCACCCAACTCTCACGTATATGATCGCCATCACACTGCTGGTAGTCAAGCAAGAATCCTATGGGCTCTATCAACATGAAATAGTGATCTATAATGTCCCCTCAAGCATGTACATGATGATAAAGATAAACCAGATAGCATACTATCATCTCGAGTAAGACTGTTCTACCGGTATAGGTCCTCCCTCAATCATTGCAATCACATGCTTATGATCCAATAATTAACTTGATGGTACTATAGCCAACATGTACCAGACCGGATGTAGCTTACTCACTAGGTGTAGTGAGTAGGTATCAATCAGATCCTGGGGAGAAACACTGAACAAATGTGAAGAACATTCTTAAGTACTTGAGAAAGACTAAAGAAATATTCTTGGTGTATGGTAACGGTGAACTCTAGGTAGAGTCCTTTACTGATTCAAGCATCCAAAGTGATAAGGACGACAATAAGTCGGTCTCGGGTTTTGTCTTTACCCTCAATGGATGTGCGGTATGTTGGAAGAGTTCCAAGCAAGATACCGTGGCAGACTCGACGATGGAGGCTGAATACATCGCTGCCAACGATGCTGCCAAAGAGGCTGTCTGGATGAAAAAGTTCATAGCTGAACTTGGTAAGGTTCCATCCATTGAGCATCCAATACCTGTGTATTGTGATAACAATGGAGTTGTGGTTTTGGCCAAGGAACCCTGGTCCCATCAGAGATCTAGACATATTCTTAGGCGGTATCACCTGATACGGAAGATAGTTGATCACCAGGAGATCGAGGTCAGGAGAGTTGACACAGAGAATAATGTAGGGATGCTAGGCACACGCATAAGGGTCTACGAGGCATCAACCATGTCCGATTTAAAATTTAGCCGTGCCGAACAACCCAAAGCCGAATCTTTAAACTAGAGTTTATGCGAAAACAAGCATGTTAAACACTTTAACACTAACTGAGAGGGATTACAACCTTTGTAGATCGGGTCCTTCACTTCTTAAGCTCCGTGCTGAGGTCCCTTCGCTGCGATCATCGTGTTCGGGACTTTCGAGAGGCTCCACGAAGAGAAAGATGCAGTCTTGCTTCCGATCTTCGATAACATAGATGATCTACCTTGAAGTTTCATTAACACAAGTTAACACACACTAAATGAAGTGAACACCCTCATCTAAAGGGCAAGGGTAGATGAGGATGATGAAGTAAGATTTTTGCTCTCATTTGTTTTCTTATTCTCACTCACTTTCATCACAAAATCAAAAGTAAGAAAGCTTTTCCATGAAAAGAGAAGGAAGAAGAAGAAGAATAATCCCTTTTCATTTGTGATGAATAATGAAAAGATAAACATGATGAATAATGCAAAGCAAAAACTATAGAAGCAATCAAAAGACAAACCGATTATGCAGCATCTGCTAGTTTCACTAAAGTGGTCACTCCCGGTGAAGGGATCTCGGCTCTTTCCTTATCGAATAAGGTGCTGGATGTTCTACAAGGAACACCGCTATGCAAAGAAAGAACTAGAGCTACCAGTTTTTAAACAAGTTTCTACAACATCTTTAGGTTTCTTTTATTTTCATTAATCTCATTAATGAAGTCCCATTTTATTATGCTTCACAAGCATTAGATATGAAACGAAATCAACAATATATAATATATATCTCATATATATAATATAAACATTCATCTCAGGCAGTAATATGATCTCATCACAGAACATTGCTGCAGAAGAACATATATGAAATATTGGATATACTAGGACGTCCGTGTTTTTAATACGAGCCTGTATAAAACACGGATTCCACGATCGCGATGAATAGCCAAACCCACATCCCTAGACCCCTACGAGAGCGGCAAGCAACACTGCCAATTCTAGGGTTAGGAGACCCGGTCTCGACTCCTCGAGATGGTCTCCCACTGGACCGTAGAACCCGGTTACTTGTGCTCCCCGCCTTGGGTCTACCTAATGTGGAAAAGTAAATAATATACAATGGTGACATCATCCTCATCCCGGAAGTGCCCCAATAAAAGAATATTACATACAAATGAATTTTACATGAATGAAAAAGAAAAAACTCTCATCTCACATAAAACCCCCGGCTATCCAGAACACGACGATCTAATATAACATATCACAGCAACACATAATATCTCATATCATCAACGTAAGCAAGTATGCGTATCCCGATTGTCGTTGATGTATAGCAACGAAGCCGGCGATACACCACATACTACGCTTACGGTCACAGAAAAGAAAGTGTAAAACTACAACAGTTGGAATCCGCAACCTCCTTAGACATCGCATGCCTAACCAAATGAATTCCTTAGACATCGCATGCCTAACAATTATAAACCCCGCATTTTAGTCTGATTATCGAAAACTCTTTTCAATATCAAGTCGGGCAATTCTACAAGATTCCTGACATCCTGATCGAATGCTCGTCGCAAACTTCAGTAGACGGCCGCACCCCCGGATGCCATCGACGAAGTGCACTAAGGCGGAACACCGCTGCCGCGAGCACCCGAACGGATGCTTTTGGCGACGGGGTTCTCCTACAGTCACTTAGTCGGGGCTTTGGAGCGTGGCTTTCAATTAAGTTTACCCGGCGAGTATCCGCGTACGCTACGTGATTGCGACAGACTTTTGATCACATCAAAATTCCTTGGCAACCGATCATCTGAGACTAAACTGCCAGATTTATAACATTCAAATCGGTTATCTCATCACTACCTGTAGATTCCAAATATTGTATCACATTCCAGATAAAAAGACAGTGTTAAACTTTCCGATCGAATAATCAAACACCCAAGATTTCCCCAATATATCTCAACACTTGAAATCAGTTTAAAAACATCCATCACATGCCACAGTACCAATGGTCCAGCCGTAGAAGGGTCAAGCCAACACCTCACATGTGGCACGCTGTACTGCCCCAAACCCTAAGGTTTAGAGGCAGTTCAAGACGGTCACATAATCGAGTTAAGGTTTGTTGTCTTCTAGAGGGTCCACCACGTTACTTGCACGACTTAGAACGTTCTTAAACTCGAGAAAAAATCCAACTTTTGAAAAAATTTCCGACAGGGGAAAAAGTGAGTTATTGATATCCGTTCGAACTTTTTAACAGTTTATAAAATTATCCGGAAAAATTAAACGAAGTTAAATTATCCGATCGAATCAACGAGTCCCCAATACAACCATATAAAACTCAACACTTGAGTGGAATTAAAAAATTCCCAGAAAAAAATGACAAGAAAGGACCTAAGAATAAATATATGAAATATGAGGGACTAAGTCCAAATTTTTGCCACGGAACCGCCGCTAAACCCTTTGTTTGGCCGCGGTTCCGCTGTCATGTGAGCGACTTAGTGGACCGTACTTCACAGTAATTCTTAGTTTTTCCTGCTTGTTTTTCTGAGCATTTTTAATTCATAAAGAAACACATTTTTGAAAAATATCCAGAGAAGGGTATTCATCGGGGTTTCCGGGTTCGATCGGACTTTAAACTTCGCTCAGACTTCGCCTAAAACTCTTGCTTGGCTCTGATACCACTGTAAGGATGCTAGGCACACGCATAAGGGTCTACGAAGCATCAACCATGCCCGATTTAAAATTTAGCCGTACCGAACAACCTAAAGCCGGATCTTTAAACTAGAGTTTATGCGAAAATAAGCATGTTAAACACTTTAACACTAAGTGAGAGAGATTACAACCTTTGTAGATCCGGTCCTTCACTTCTTAAGCTCCGTGTTGAGGTCCCTTCGCTGCGATCATCGTGTTCCGGACTCTCGAGAAGCTCCACGAAGAGAAAGATGCAGTCTTGCTTCCGATCTTCGATAACATAGATGATCTACCTTGAAATTTCATTAACACAAGCTAACACTCACTAAATGAAGTGAACACCCTCATCTAAAGGGCAAGGGTAGATGAGGATGGTGAAGTAGGACTTTTGCTCTCATTTGTTTTATTCTCACTCACTTTCATCACAAAATCAAAAGCAAGAAAGCTTTTCCATGAAAAGAGAAGGAAGAAGAAGAAGAATAATCCCTTTTCATTTGTGATGAATAATGAAAAGATAAACATGATGAATAATGAAACCATGGTCAAGGGTGACTCATGTAGAGATTTAATTAGGGCTAGGGTTTGGGTTGGGTTAAGAGTGAGTCACACAAAAATATCAGGCATTATATCTCATTCATGACAAAAGAAAAAACCTTCTCGAAAGTTCATGAATGCACTAACCCAAAGCAAACCCTAATCGTGTTTAATCTCCACTAAACATGTCGCATTAGTAATCATATCATGTTACAATATTATATATCACATATATAATATTTATTGTAACAAAATAAAATAATACATTTAACATATATCGCATATATATCAATGTATTACCCGAGTGAGAAAAAGAATCTTTTAGTGAGCTAATATTAGTTAATGTAATTTAATATATCATATATATTAGTATACATTAAATTATCGAATCAACACTTGATCCGACAATCCGGCTATATCACATATAACCGACTAATACGATGACCCGACTATATCACATATACCCGGCCGATATCTCATATCGCGAGAATCCAATACGGTATCACATATCGCATTATCCTCGGTCCTGCACATATCATATATGTGCTCCTACTCCATTTTGCCTGAGTCAAGAAACCTCTGTGTAGGACTCTAAAGAATCGTCAATACGCCGGCAGTAGGTGATGATCATATCAAACACCCACAAGCTGCAAGCGGTCAGCTAAACGTAACGGCCACCCAGGTATTGAGCGCTCAGAAGATCAACAAGCAAGCCTGTACATTCTCCTGTGAATCCAATCAGTAACACTCCCGTACAGTCCGTCTCATCGTCTGATATGTCGCATATCTCGCCTAGGGGTGGTATACGTCAGACCCCAGTAGCTTGATAAGTCGTGTCGATATGAGGTCTATAATAGTTTGAGAAACTACTGATAACACTTACCAGTAAATCTCGGCAACCCTGTCCAGGGATTTCCAGTTATAGCCAATTGAACACAGCGCAACATCAACTCCCTATACTGGGAGAGACGAATCCCCTCCTATCGCTCATTGCCTCCATGTGATTTGGGACTGTACCCAAAAGCCACCTTTTTGCATGCCCTCTTGGACGTGGTATGATGGAAATCAAAGCACAGTGGGAATCACCCAAGACTCTATGACGATCTTGGGTCAACAGACTACTCTGTACTAGTGTCACCGGAGAACTGCCATCTGACGTGAGGTATAATACCATCTGGGAGTTCTCGGCGAGTCCGTCCAGTGTACCCAGTCTCTACTGAGCACCCGTACACCATCCTTGATGTCAAACACCGATGGATATGGGATCATCCATCGCCCATCATATGGGTCAAGATGCGTATACGCTAGTCTACTCTAGTGTATCGATGCCCTGTCTCGATACACCCTCGACTAGGAACTGTTATAGGATGTACTCGTCGACTACTGTGGCCCCACTAGTATGATCTCATCATAGTCCTAGTAGTCGAGTACATATCCTAAGGGCTTTATCAACATGTAACATAGAGACAACCAGAGTACATGTTAAGATAAAGTGCAACCAGATAGCATACTATCATGTCGAGCAAGAAAGTCCTCCCTATATATGTCCAAGCATCCATTACAATATACATCGTATGTACAGTAATGGCCTCTAGGGCACACATATAACTAACAATCTCCCACTTACACTAGGGCCATCTGTTGTGGTATCGCATACCCAACAATTAGCTGTGGTTAAAGTATCTCATACTCAACCATCCCATAAAAGTCTCTACTGGGAAAAAGGCCTTTGTGAGTGGATCCGCGCTGTTGTTCTCTATGTCTACTCTCCTAACCTCGATCTCCCTGGAGATCAACCATCTCCATGATCAGGTGATACTGCCTAAGAATTATATCTGGATTTCTGATGGGACGGGGTTTCCTTGGCATAAGCCACAACTCCATTGTCACACAATGGTAGGAACGAAGTTCATCATATGAACTTATATGTATCCAGACTGCTTCTTTGGTAGCATCGTTGGTAATGATGTATCTTGCCTTTAATCATCTAGTATGTCACGGTATCTAGTTTAGAACTCTTCCAACATACCGTCCCTCCACTGAGGGTAAAGACAATGCCTGCGACTGACATTCAGTCATCCTTATCACCCTGGAACCTTTCGAGTGATTCTCCCCAGGATCGATTGATACCATCTCACTACAACTAGTGAGAATCCTAACATCCAATTAGAACTATCTCATAGATCCAAAACCCAGGATTTAGGAGGTATCATCTTTGATCCTATATGGAGAATCCTGGTGATAAGCGGAGATTGACCGAGCGTAGCATAGGAAACTCCTTCCCTATCAAGAGTATGCCATCCACGTACTCTATGAGGATCACCACCATACTACCTTTTTGTATATACAAGGTTTATCTACCATTTTGATGAAGTCAAACTCTTTGACTACCACATCAAAACAGACGTTCCAACTCCGCGATGCCTGCTTTATCACGTAAAACATCTTGCACATGTTTCCGCTGCTCCCACTGTCTACGAAGCCCTCTGGCTGTGTACTTATAGACGCTCTCTTCCAAATCAACATTTAGAAAAGCAGTCATGACACCCAACCGCCAGATATCGTAGTCATGGTATGTAGCCGTGGCAAGTAGGATCTGGATGGACTTAAGCATAGCTTTGAAATTCTCAACTTTTCCATGTGCACCAAGTAATCTTCTCAAGATGTACTTGCTCCTGATGGGGATTTAACCCTTCATATAAAGCAACCAAAGTCCATACTTTGTTGGTGTATAAGGATTCCATCTCAGATAGATAAGCATCCAGTCATTCTTACAGAGTCTCACTCCTGATGGCCAGCTCGAAACTAGTTGGGTCATCATCTCATGATGCAATCCTCGCTCCCACTGTCATAGAGAAACCGAAGTATCTCTCAGGTGGGTGAGGAACCCTACTAGATCGACGGAGAGGCTGAGGTTCGTTGGAAACTATTGAATCCTTTGGTTCTACCAAATCATCTGCTGTAGTTTGTATAGCTGGAACTCTTTCCAGTTTTACCTCATGACCAATAATTTCTTCACAAGAAATTCCCTTTCAAAAAGGTGGCATGTTGAGAAACAAAACATTTTTATTCCTCGGTTTGGTAAAAGATATTCCCTTGTGTATGCTTGGGATATCCAATAAACTTCCACTGATCTGACTTTGCCACGAGTTTGTCCGGATTTTGCTTTTTAGACATAGGCCGGACAACCCCAAATCTTAACAAACTTAAGATATGGGCTCTTCCCTTTCCATATCACATATGAAGTGGTAGGCAACTGATTTGATTTGAACCCTATTCAATAGGTATGCAGCTTCTCAAGCGCATAACTCCCAAAAGGAAATAGGAAACCCAGTAGTACTCATCATAGAGCACGCCATATCACATAGGGTGCTATTGCTCCGCCCCGATATACCATCGTGCTATGGTGTATTCGGAGGAGTAATGCCGAGAGAGAATCTCATTCTCCTTTAGAATAGTCCAGGAATTCCGTGCTCATGTATTCTCCTCCCCGATTGTAAGTGCACGGCGGCGCCCCGGCCGTCAATCCGACGCCGGAATGCGGAAACGAAACTTTTCTAAAACTAAGAAACCGGCACCACCGCGCACTAAAATCCCGAATCGGGCCATTAACCTAACCCTAGCAAACTAGAAAAAGGGTAGAGGGCTATACCGAGCGATCCGTGTCCTTCGGTCTTCGGCCTCCACTCCGATCTCCTCGCGGAATCTCCGGTCTTCAGCTTCTCGTCGGAACGTGCACCACATCGCCGGGTTCTTTTACGGGCTCCCACCTCTGGACCGAGGTAACTCGGGCACGAAGTTGTCAAACCGACGTGCCTAAGGGAGTGCTGTAGAAGCAGTGTAGAAACCATTGTCTCATTTGGGGTTTAAGTTGCCTTTGATGGAGGAATGAATGAACTTTGGAGTGATGTGTAGAATTTTGTAGCAAGAAGAATGAGATGAAATGAAAATTCCTCATACTAGAAATGAACCCTCTCTCTCTCTCCCTAGTAGTGGCCGGCCCCATAATAAAATGGTGGAGGGAAAAATAGAATCAAACATGAAGGGAGGTGAGTGTAGGAATCAAAAGAGGTGACCACATCCAAAAGTGATGATAACAAAGTCATATCCATTTCTAATCTCATTTAATGCAAGCAAGTGATGGAAAAAGAATCTCATCATGCAAGAACCATCATGAAGCCACCATTTCACAAATAAACCCTCCACAAAAGATAATTTGCACAACTGCAAATAACCCCCTCCATCGGAAAAGTCCGGCCGTGAAGGAACAAAGGAAAACTGGCCGGAACGGAATGCAAACTGGCAACTTCAGAAAACAGATCCGGTAATAAATTACAGGAAAACCCCATGACTGCATATACATGCCCGCATTTGTATTCCCACTGAATACAAATGCAAAGAGACAAAACTACACTGTACAATACTATGATCCGGCTTAAACCAAAGCCCGCTAGTATTATCCGTCCGATCATGATCCGTACAATACCGCACGTATCAGATCGAACCCTGCCATATCTCCATACGGCCTCTATAGTGTTTTGCTCGAAACTTGAGAAAATGGTCTGTGGGGGACTCTAAAGACTCGTCAATACATTGGCTGTGTATTTAACCACTAGTACGTCAGAGGTATTAGCCTATACGTAACGGGCTACCAGGTATTGACCAAAAGGGACGTCGATGAGCGAACTCATCCCGACACCCTACTGAGCCTGTCAGTGACAATATCCGTACAGTCCGGTCCGTTCGTCTATGAGTATCGGATGGCGGGCCTAGGGGGTTGGTAAAAGTCAGACCACCAAAAGCGGTACAAGTCGTGTCGGAGTGTAGCCCAGAACACCCTGAGATACTACTGGAATACCTACCAGTAAATCTCCTGCCTCGGCCGAGGGCTTTGTGTAATGGCTCTCCTAGACACAGCGTGACCTCACCTCCAATACCGGGAGAGACGAACCCCTGCAGATCCGCTCACTGCCTCCATGTGGCTCGGGACTGTACCCAACTAAAACCTATTTGCACGTCTCCTTTGAGCGTGGTAGGGTAGTAATCAAAGCACAGTGGGAACTCACACGAGACAAATGACGATCTCAGGTCGATGAACTAACCTGTAGACATGTCACCAGGGAACTGCTATCTGACATCTGGTATAATCCCAACTAGCAGGTTCCCGGCGAGTCCTGTCCGGTGTACTCATAACCCAATGAGCACTTGTATACATCTTAGGTGAACCAACTGACACCAGTGGCTTGTGAGACCGGCCACCGCCCCTCATCGGGGTCTCGACTTTATACACTAGTCTACTCTGGAGTATCGATGCCCTGTCTCGAAACTCCCACGACTAGGGACCTTTTAAAGATGTGCTTATAGACCCCAGCTCCCACGTATATGATCGCCCTCATACTGCTGGTAGTCAAGCAAAAATCCTACGGGCTCTATTAACGTGAAATAGTGACCTGTAAAGTCACCTAAAACAGTACGCGATGATAAAGATAAACCAGATAGCATACTATTATCTTGAGTAAGACTGTCCTACTGGGACAGGTCCTCCCTCAATCATTGCAATCACGTGCCTGTGATCCAATAATTGACACTGAGGGCACTATCTCCAACAATCTCCCACTTGCACTCAAGGCTAATTATTGCGATGTCGCATACTCACAGCCCGTGTGATACCAAACACCCAACTCCTCTACTAGTCAGTCTCACAAAGCTCGTTTGCGAAACTATTGCGTTCGAGGAATAGCCTCAGTGAGTGGATCCGCTGTGATGTTTCTTTCTATGTCCCTCTTTATCTCAAGTTCGCGGAGAAACCCATCTCCCAAAATGAGCAATACCTGTCTTAGAATATGTTTGGATGTCTGATGGGACCTAGTTCATAAGTGAACTCCAAATCCAAACTTCTTAGACTGTATCGTCAACTGAACTTAATCAGTATCCTGCGCCATGCCTCCCTCAGTATCTACCTGGACCAGCTGTCCAAAATACTGCCCCTCTTCAGAGGGAGAACTATAACTCTGACAGTCACTCTGTCATCCAGGTCACCTTGGAAGCCTGGAATGATAACTGTCTCCCAAAGGAGGCCGCCGTTATCATTTCCCTAGAACATCAACTTATGTTCTAAAACTGCTTCCGATCGTTTCTCCAAGATTGGATTAATATCAACTTACTGCATCTCGTACAAAAACAACATCTGGTGTGGTATTTGACATCTCATGATTGACTCAATTGCCTAAGCAAGTGATCTGCCAATCATGCACATCCCTCTCCACTTTAGTCTGTAAGACACCTTAAGAGAGGGTGACTCCATCACCTGCAGGTACACCACCATGCTAGGAGTCGTCCATTCTAAAAGCTCTTAGTGTAGGGTTCCTAGGCACACTAAGGAGGTTCCACAAGGCATCAACCATGCCAAATTAAAAAATTATGTGCCAAGAAACCCTAATGCAAGATCGTTAACTAGAGGATAGGCGAAAAACTAGCAAGTTAACAACTTAACTAAAAAGTGAAAGGGGCTACAACCTTTGTAGATCCGGTCCTCCACTTCCTTAGCTCCGTGATGACGTCCCTCCGCTGCGATCATCGGATCCCGGACTCTAGCGATGGTTTCGTCGAAGAAATGATCGGGCTAGGTCGTCGACTTCGATGCCGAAGATGATCTACGTCGAGGCAACTCAAGATCAAGCTCCATCTTCACTTGGTCATAAAACTTGTGAAGATAACGCACTCTACTACATGGCAAGTGGTAGAAGATGAAGAAATAGGAAGTGGGTTCACTTTGGATTTGGATTTCTCACTCGGAATCATCACTTGGAAAAATCTAGCAAAGGTTTTCTTTCTTCATCAAGAAGAAGAAGAAGAAAGAAAAGAATATGAATTCATTTTCAAAAAGAAAATTAAGTGATGGTTATCATAATGCAACCATAGGTGAGGCTAACAAGTGTAGAGACTAAACTAGGGTTAGGTTAAGGAAAGAAACAAAATGGTCATGACTTTTCAAAGCATCATGAAGCTTCAAGAAGAAAGAAAAGAATCCACCATTTTATTTCTTGCCCAAAATATAAATGAAAAGAATAAATAAATAAGTAAATCAAACCCTAACCATTAATCTAATCATGGTTTAATCATACACACCCATGTTTTCATGTATCATCAAACATGATACAAACTAGTGCACAAAACTATATCATATATATACAATGTGCACATTCAAGTGAGAAAATAATCTTAAGTGAACCAATACTAGTTAATATAAAGTAATATATCAAATATATAATTATACATTAAATCATTAAATCAACACTTGATTTAACGATCCGGTCATATCGCATATGACCGACTAATATCAAATGTATCGACTTATCGAATCAATCCTCGATTCGATAACTAGGTTATATCGCATACAACCAATTGATACATTCATCACGAGAATAGAATACGGTATCACATACACGCATTATTCTCGGTCCCGCACATATCTCATATGCGCTCCTATTTCGTTTCGCTTGAGCCAGGAAACCTCTGTGTAGGACTCTAAAGACTCGTCAATACGCCGGCAGTAGGTGATGATCATATCAAACACCCACAAGCCGCAAGCGGTCTGCTAAATGTAACGGCCACCCGGGTATTGAGCGATCAGAAGATCAACGAGCAAGCCCGCTCACACTCCGGTGAATCCAACCAGTAACACTTACCGTACAGTCCGGTCTGTTCGTCTGATATATCGCATACCTAGCCTAGGGGTGGTAAACGTCAGACCCCAATAGCTCGATAAGTCGTGTCGATATGAGGTCTATAACAGTTCGAGAAACTACTGGTAACACTTACCAGTAAATCTCAGCAACCCTGGCTAGGGATTTCTGGTTATAGCCAATCGAACACAGCGCAACATCAACTCCCTATACCGGGAGAGACGAATCCCCTCCTATCGCTCACTGCCTCCATGTGAATCGGAACTGTACCCAAAAACCACCATTATGCACGCCCTCTTGGACGTGGTAAGGTGGAAATCAAAGCACCGTGGGAATCACATAAGGATCTATGACGATCTCGGGTCTACAGACTAACCTGTACCAGTGTCACCAGAGAACTGCCATCTGACGTAAGGTATAATACCATCTGGGAGTTCTCGGCGAGTCTGTCCAGTGTACCCAGTCTCCACTGAGCACCCGTATATCATCTCTGATGTCAAACACCAATGGATATGGGATCATCCATCGCCCATCTGTATGGGTCGAGAAGGTATACGCTAGTCTACTCTGGTATATCGATGCCCCGTCTCGATACACCCACGACTAAGGACCTTGAAGGATGTACTTATGGACTACCATGTCCCCACTAGTATGATCCGCATCATAGTCCAGGTAGTCAAGTACACATCCTAAGGGCTTTACCAACATGTAACAGAGAGACAATCAGTGTACACGTTAAGGTAAAGAGCAACCAGATAGCATACTATCATGTCGAGCAAGAAAGTCCTCCCTATATATGTCCAAGCATCCACTACAATATACATCCTATGTATAGTAATGGCCTCTAGAGCATACATATAACTAACACTTAGAATGCTGTCTAAGTACCCTGATTGGGAAACCACCCAAATCTAGATCTATAGATCTAGTAACCAGAATGTCTTGATATTATATCCAAGTCCTATGTGGAGAAACTACTGTGTGACAACAAAGTATAACCGATCGTAGTATAGGATTATCACTTCCTACTCTGTGTATGTCATCCAAATACCGGGACATCATTACCCTACTACCTTCTTAACAGATCCATCCCCTGTTCTGATGAAGTCAAACCTATGACTGTCACATCAGAAATAGATGATCTATCTCCGCTATATCTGATTTAGTCTATAAATAGACATAAGCCAGCTGTCCACCAATGCTTCAGCTGCTCCGACTGATCACGACAACCCTCTAGCAGAGTCATATAGACGTACACTTCTAAAGCTAGTTTAGAACGACGCTATACTCATTCTCCTGCCGGGTCTCACAGTCTGGAACAACAACAATGGCAAGTCTGGGTAAACAAGAACCTCCCTGTCACCGACCTTGAGGCTACCGGAGTACCTCTCGGGTGCCTAAGGTTACCCACCATATCTGCGGAGTGGCTAATGGAATGTCAAACCAGATTGAATCTTTAGGTTCTTATCAAATTTTCAGTAATCGTTTGCGGTTCTGGAATCACTTCCAGTTCTACCATACTTCCACTACTGTTTTCTGAAAAAATCCATTTCTTTTAAAATTGTGGAGAGTCAAGAACAATATCACTATTGATCTTCCAGATGGTAGAAAGTCAACCCTCGTCATAGCCTGGGTCAACCCACAAACATCCATTACAGAAACGTGCCTTGAGTTATCCAGAGTCTGGTTTTAAGCATAAGTCGGACAACTCCCCGTACCTTAACAATGTCAAGATATGAACTGTTCTATATCCAATATAGAAACAGAGGCACTGATTTAATTGAACCAGATTCAAATCATGCAGCTGTCACCAGTGCATGTCAACTAAATGGAAGGAGGCCGATCAGCGTTACTCAACTTAGGAATGCTTCCAATTATGAGTAACCTGAAAGAGAAGCAAGTTCTCTTAATCATTACTATCAACTGAATACCACACACAAGTATTTACATCTTCGATCACCTTGAAGAATCCCGATACTTGCAAGACCTGGTTCTCTACTTTATTCATATACCTATAACTTCTCAAAACTCAGAACATGCATTTCTACGAAACACATGTCTAAGAACTAGAGAAGTCACAAGTAAACAGAATATAGTACGAGTACCAACCCCTCTGTCCTAATGGACACTGGACAATATACAATACTCTGTATAAGTCCCCTGAGTCTAATAACTCATTCCCTGTGTGTTGTAGGTTGAAAACTGTACCTATGGTTAAGAAGAATTACACCGCTGTTCAATGCTCCTTACCTAACCATCCACTGATATAGGTAAATGTCATAGACATAATTTCAAAAAGGTATATCTCACTCTATAAAAATAGACGTACAGATATATCAATTTGAAATTGGTGCATAACAACGGATATTCAAAACCAAATATTTGCCGTCCGACAAACAACCCAGGTGACTTCCTCAAATATCACCAATTACAACGAATTCCGATATAATGAGGATGATCACCTAATTCCCAATAACTTACTCCCACTCATCATCTGTAAAACCATACAGATGTGAGAATCAAACCTGGTAAATACATACCCTGGAGCAAGTGTCTAATTGGGAAATCAGTTTTCTTTTAACGTACACAGTGAAACTGAAACATTAAAATGTTTCGATGGGGTATCCTGGTATTCCTAGTAATACCTCTTCCATTATCCAGATTCACAACTGTAACCGTATATTTCTTTTCCATCTCTCCAAATCCCTTTATATGTCTTTAGTCATTACCTTCTGTACACCCTCTTAGGCTAAATGGTTTTCTTCCTTCCCTACCGCTCGGCACCAGCCTATGGTTTGGAAAAAGACTATCCAATAAGCATAATGGGTGTACTGTCCTAATCCTAGGAGCACTCGCAATACGAGAGAAGGTGAAGATAAAAGACAACCGAATAAACCTTATTCCTATTTCTCCTGAACCAGAATCCATCCCCGAACTGGAACAAGTTCCTTTCGAGTTCGTATATAACCATACGATGGAGTATCCAAATAATTGTGGATCTTCGTAGTGATATGGAGTGTCCTGGAGAAATACAAAGGTGAAGTGGGAGTGGTAATGAAATACTTGGTTTGGTCGTGAATAGCAGTCGCAATTTATTTTGCCCTCCTTCTAATCCCTTTCTTTGTCTTAACTTAATACCTTCTGTACACCGTTTAGGCTAATTGGTTTTCTTCATTCCCTACCGGTCGGCACCTGCCTATGGTTTGGAAGAAGACTATCCAATTTGCATAATAGGTGTACTGTCCTAATCCAAGGAGCACTCGCAACCTGAGAGAAGGTAAAAGGAAAAGACAACTGAATAGTCCTATTCGTTTTCTCCAGAACCGGAAACCATCCTTGAATAAATTCCTTCAAGTTCGTATATAACCATACGATGGTTTTATCCAATGAAAGTGGACGTTCGTAGTAATACGGGGTGTTCTGGAGAAAAGGGTAAAAGTAAGAGTGGTAATAAGGTATGCAACTCTGACAATCCAAAAGCCAGTCTTATAAGAAGGTTCGGTCAACTTGGTCACAGAGTCATAGTCTAGGGTCGGGTCATGGTCGCTGCCAAAGAGAGAGAGAGAAAAGAAACACTCAGCATGCACTCTAACCTAGATCAGAATGGTTATCACTTTATCTAATCTGGAAACCTCCCACTGTACCGTCAAATTCTTCTCCAAACCTGAAAGAAGAATTAGTCGGGATCACCCGAGGAGTAAACCAACTCATCAGTGGGAATCGGGATCCAACTATCATCGCATGATAACGTGACGGAATCCGCTCATGTTATCACACTCCAGAAGGTATGCGCATATCTGGCAAGTTTCAGTTTCTTTAGAAACCCCCGATGTGATTTTTGCCCTATGCACTTATGACCTTGACGAAGGCCAACATATCATAAGTCACATGTCAAGTTCTACCCGTCATTGTCCAGGTTAATTTGAACCCACCCGTACATACCCTTGACGAAGGCCAAAATAGTAGTACGACTATCCCAAACCAACGCATCTATCTATGCTGCAGAAAAGTAACAAATAGCTACCATACACTATGCCTTGACGAAGGCCAACATACATAGCATGAATACTAAGTCCTACCTTCCTGAAATGACGGAGGGCTACGAATGGTTTCTGAGGAAAAACCTTTAACGTAATGAACTTTATATCGTTGAAGGAACCGGATAGCTTTTATAAAAATATAGTGACGAAAACTTTTGCTAAAGAGGTCACTCCCGGTGAAGGGATCTCGGCTCTTTCCCCGTAGAATGAGGTGCAGTATATTCCAACTGAATACCACGATGCAAAGCAAAAGTAAACGACTATAGTGAAGTTATTACCCTGACCCAAACTTTTGTCCAAGGGGTCACTCCCGGTGAAGGGATCTCGGCCCTTGCCTCGTCGACTGAGGTGCTGGATATTCATAACCGAATACCACTGTGCAAAACAAAAGAGAACGCCCTTGCAATAACAGCTTTTTGAAAAATGTTCCAACAACATCAGAATAGATTTGTTTAGCTTGCATTGATCCAAATCAACGCAGTCCCATCAATTGATCACACCAATATAGAACGAAAATAATGATGTACGTATATGCCATCCGCATTCGCTACTGGGTCCCGTCATCACCCGTTAGGTTACTTAACTAACGACAGAGCGGGGACTGGACTAGCGCGGATGCAAAACATATACAACATCTACTAGTATATATATCAATATATAATATTCGCTCAAGGCGTGATAAAATGCAACATCCCAGAAATGTAATAAGCATCATAGATCAATACAGATATCTAGGATCTCCAGGTTTCATAAAGCCGCTACTGAAACCCGACTTTCCCCTTGTCGTGTGGATAGCCTGTGCCATGAAATCCTGGACCCCTACGGGCGCGGCAAGTTACCTGCCAAAACCTTAAGCGAGGCAGCCCCCTTCAGCAACGTGAATGACCACCCAGCACTTCACGGAATCCGGTAACTTGGGCACCCCTCCTGGGTCAACCTGTACCCCCTACGAGTGTGGCGAATAACCCGCCAATTCTAGAGTAAAGCCCCCTCTGTCTCAACGCCATGAGATGCGGGCCCGTTGCCCTATAGAACCCGGCTATTCGTGCACCCCTTCGCGGGGTAATCCTAGTACAGAAAGTAAAATATACAACGGGTACATCGACCTCAACCCGGTCGTGCCCCAAAAGAATAATATACAAACAGGCAGTGACGGTAGTCCACATGTCGGACGCTTGCCTCGCAATATCAAATGTACATATAAAACGAAACCGTACTACCATTGCATCCAGGCTATCCCCCACGACCAATCCGCAACATCATAGCACAACACAGAACATCAACGTGAATGTCACGTTCGCAAATCCGTCTAAAAGGGCTATAGCAGTTAGACAGGATTTACCGATCAAATGACATTCACGATCGCAGATATAATGTAAATACTGTGAACTAACATGTTTAAAATTTTCGATCGACTGAATTTTCCGAAGTAGGCCCCAAGCACAACTGAAGCACTCAAAAACATCTGGGCCCAAAAAGAATATACCAGAAACCCTATTTCCATGTCAATAAACCACTGTAGAAATTTGGTACGGTTTAGCCACAAAACGGCGGCGGTCCCGCGGCCAAAACGTGGTTTTGGCCGCTAAACCGCCGCTCTACAGTAATATCAGCCGACCAAATTTTCACAGAATGCATAAAAAACCCTGCACATATTTTTCCAATATACCAAATAATTTTTAGAGCAAGGAAAAATTCGACAGAAAGTGCGACATGGAAATGTGGTATTTGGAAAATCCGATCGATCGAACTTGTAAACACGTTAGAGCAAGCCAGACTAGGTTAATGGCGTGGCTTTGATACCAGTGTAAGTGCACGGCGGCGTCCCGGCCTTCAATCCGACGCCGGAATGCGGAAACGAAACTTTTCTAAAACTAAGAAACCGGCACCACCGCGCACTAAAATCCCGGACCGGGCCATTAACCTAACCCTAGCAAACTAGAAAAAGGGTAGAGGGCTATACCGAGCGATCCGTGTCCTTCGGTCTTCGGCCTCTACTCCGATCTCCTCGCGGAATCTCCGGTCTTCAGCTCCTCGTCGGAATGTGCACCACATCGCCGGGTTCTTTTACGGGCTCCCACCTCTGGACCGAGGCAACTCGAGCATGAAGTTGGCGAGCCGACGTGCCCAAGGGAGTGCTGTAGAAGCAGTGTAGAAACCATTGTCTCATTTGGGGTTTAAGTTGCCTTTGATGGAGGAATGAATGAACTTTGGAGTGATGTGTAGAATTTTGTAGCAAGAAGAATGAGATGAAATGAAAATTCCTCATACTAGAAATGAACCCTCTCTCTCCCTCCCTAGTAGTGGCCAGCCCCATAATAAAATGGTGGAGGGAAAAAAAGAATCAAACATGAAGGGAGGTGAGTGTAGGAATCAAAAGAGGTGACCACATACAAAAGTGATGATAACAAAGTCATATCCATTTCTAATCTCAT
Organism: Agapanthus africanus; assembly: GCA_030015575.1. Lineage (NCBI taxonomy): Eukaryota > Viridiplantae > Streptophyta > Magnoliopsida > Asparagales > Amaryllidaceae > Agapanthus > Agapanthus africanus. The sequence continues at coordinate 384,267,444 of CM057345.1, read as the reverse complement.
TTAATACAAGCAAGTGATGGAAAAAGAATCTCATCATGCAAGAACCATCATGAAGCCACCATTTCATAAATAAACCCTCCACAAAAGATAATTTGCACAGCTGCAAATAACCCCCTCCATCGGAAAAGTCCGGCCGTGAAGGAACAAAGGAAAACTGGCCGGAACGGAATGCAAACTGGCAACTTCAGAAAACTGATCCCGTAATAAATTACAAGAAAACCCCGTGACTGCATATACATGCCCGCATTTGTATTCCCACTGAATAAAAATGCAAAGAGACAAAACTACACTGTACAATACAAGGATCCGGCTTAAATCAAAGCCCGCTAATATTATCCGTCCGATCATGATCCGTACAATACAATACGTATCAGATCAAACCCTGCCATATCTCCATACGGCCTCCACAGCGTTTCGCCTGAAACTTGAGAAAACGGTCTGTGGGGTACTCTAAAGACTCGTCAATACATTGGCTGTGGATTTAACCACTTGCACGTCAGAGGTATTAGCCTATACGTAACGAGCTACCAGGTATTGACCAAAAGGGACGTCGATGAGCGAACTCATCCTGACACCCTATTGATCCTGTCAGTGACAATATCCGTACAGTCCGGTTCGTTCGTCTATGAGTATCGCATGGCGGGCCTAAGGGGTTGGTAAAAGTCAGACCCCTAAAAGCGGTACAAGTCGTGTCGGAGTGTAGCCCAGAACACCCTGAGATACTACTGGAATACCTACCAGTAAATCTCCTACCTCGGCCGAGGGCTTTGTGTAATGGCTCTCCTAGACACAGCGCAACCTCACCCCTAATACCGGGAGAGACGAACCCCTGCAGATCCGCTCACTGCCTCCATGTGGCTCGGGACTGTACCCAACTAAAACCTGTTTGCACGTCTCCTTTGAGCGTGGTAGGGTAGTAATCAAAGCACAGTGGGAACTCACACGAGACAAATGACGATCTCAGGTCGATGAACTAACCTGTACACATGTCACCAGGGAACTGCTATCTGACGTCTGGTATAATCCCAACTGGCAGGTTCCCGGCGAGTCCTGTCCGGTGTACTCATAACCCAATGAGCACCTGTATACATCTTAGGTGAACCAACTGACACCAGTGGCTTGTGAGACCGGCCACCGCCCCTCGTCGGGGTCTCGACTGTATACACTAGTCTACTCTGGAGTATCGATGCCCTGTCTCGAAACTTCCACGACTAGGGACCTTTTAAGGATGTGCTTATAGACCCCAGCTCCCATGTATATGATCGCCCTCATACTGCTGGTAGTCAAGCAAGAATCCTAGGGGCTCTATCAACGTGCAATAGTGACCTGTAAGGTCACCTAAAATAGTACACGATGATAAAGATAAACCAGATAGCATACAATCATCTTGAGTAAGACTGTCCTACTGGGACAGGTCCTCCCTCAATCATTGCAATCACGTTCCTGTGATCCAATAATTGACTCTGAGTGCACTATCTCCAACACTGATCTCATCAAAGGACATAATACTTATACCCGTTGTTGGTTCTCTACTTCTAATTTATATTCTGTGAATTTCTCAAAAGCTTCGGACTTGTGTTTCAACAGAAACATATGTCTGAATCTTGAGAGATCATCAGAGAATGTAATGAAGTACAAAGAACCGGTCTTGGCATGTGTAGACAGGGGACCTTCATACATCAGCATGTATCAATCCCAAAAGTTCACTAACTCTTTCTCTGTTTCCAATAAACAGAGCTATGGTCATCTTATCTTTGTGACATGACCGGCAAGTTTCACAAGATATAAATTCAAACAAATTTAAATGTGCATCTTAATGTAACTTCAATTAGTCGGGTCGCATTGATATGACCTAGTCTACAATGCCTCAAGAAGGATTCATTCATTTCTGAACTCTTCCTCTCGTGTATGTTCTGTATACTAAGAACTGTAGTTTGATTTAGAACGTCAATACTTTTAGATAACGTGCTTGAACCGATCAACTCTTGATATAGGAAATGTTCAAAACATTTTCCAACAATACAAAATTATATCCTTTCTTTACTAATAAAGAGACTGATATGATGTTGTATATCAGGTTCGGTATCTAATAACATTCGTTCAGAATCAATGTATTCTGGTAATACAGGGTGATAGTGACCAACAGACTTGGCTGCAACACTTGCACCGTTTCTATCTCATGAAACTTATCACCCGTTCTCAGTTCTCTACCTATCTGTAGCCCATATAACAAATTACATATGTGGGATCCTGATCCGGTATCAAATACCCAGGACGTAAAGGATACTGAGAAACAGTTCTCTGTAATGAACATACCCGAAGAAGATGCATCAACATGCACTTTCTTCGTTTGGGCGGCACGGGAAATATGGTATTCCCCAATTTCCTGCTCTGTCTTATAACAATTATAAGTTGGAGCGGGACCACCGTTCCTTAGCGTAGTATAACAAACGGGTTCGGTCAATACATCCGTATTATTATCTTGATTAAGGCGTGATATGGTCGCTACCTGGAGAGAGAGAGAGAAGAAAACACTCAGCGTATGCTCTTGCAAGATTAGATTGGTTATCTAATATAACTAATCAGGATGTCTCCCACTGTTTTAGTCAAATCTTCCTTCAAATCCTAAAAGGAAAGACTAGCCGGGGTTAATTACACTCTACAAGTTCGCCAATCTTTCAGCCAGGCCAGTGTCGGTACTTTGAGGGAGGTTCCCCGTGCTTTCGCACGAACCTAATTAGTAAACCTCGTTTTCCCAGAGGCATAACCCCGTTAACACCTTTCTAGACACCTACTTGATCAGCTAATTGTAATGTGTAAAACTCTCCCAGGAGTAACTCTTACTCGCAGCGGGTATCGGGATCCAACTATCTCATAGAAGGTATGCAATCTCATTGCAAATTTCAACACCTGAAATTCCCAATAATATTTTACCCCTAGCGACCCATGACCTTGACGCAGGCCAACAAACCACAGTCCGCTAGTCAAGTTCAACCCGTCATTTCCCGATTGAATTAAACCCACCCGCACGACCCTTGATGCAGGTCAACAAAGTCGCACGACTACCCTAACTCAATCGCATCATATGCTTTTACAGATAAGCATAAATAGCTACCGAACACTATGCCTTGACGCAGGCCAACAAACGTAGCACGAATACTATGAAATACTTATCTGAAATGACGGAGGGCTACGACAGGTTTTTAAGAAAACCCTTTGCGTAATGAACTTGATATCGTTGTAGAATCGAGTGATTTTAAATGGAGTATTTTTGAGGCTTTTCTAGTTTTTCTAAAGGGGTCACTCCCGGTGAAGGGATCGTCGGCCCTTTCCTCATCGAATAAGGTGCAGGGTATATCATATATACCACTATGCAAAGCAAAAACTATAGAAGCAATCAAAAGACAAACCGATTATGCAGCATCTGCTAGTTTCACTAAAGAGATCACTCCCGGTGAAAGAATATCGGCTCTTTCCTTATCGAATAAGGTGCTGGATGTTCTACAAGAAACACCGCTATGCAAAGCAAGAACTAGAGCTACCAGTTTTTAAACAAGTTTCTACAACATCTTTAGGTTTCTTTTATTTTCATTAATCTCATTAATGAAGTCCCATTTTATTATGCTCCACAAGCATTAGATATGAAACGAAATCAACAATATATAATATATATCTCATATATATAATATAAACATTCGTCTCTGCCAGTAATATGATCTCATCACAGAACATTGCAGCAGAAGAACATATATGAAATATTGGATATACTAGGACGTCCGTGTTTTTAATACGAGCCTGTATAAAACACGGATTCCACGATCGCGATGAATAGCCAAACCCACATCTCTAAACCCCTACGAGAGCGGCAAGCAACACTGCCAATTCTAGGGTTAGGAGACCCGGTCTCGACTCCTCGAGATGGTCTCCCACTGGACCCTAGAACCCGGTTACTTATGCTCCCCGCCTTGGGTCTACCTAATGCGGAAATGTAAATAATATACAATGGTGACATCATCCTCAGCCCGGAAGTGCCCCAATAAAAGAATATTACATACAAATGAATTTTACATGAATGAAAAAGAAAAAACTCTCATCTCACATAAAACCCCCGGCTATCCAGAACACGACGATCCAATATAACATATCACAGCAACACATAATATCTCATATCATCAACGTAAGCAAGTATATGTATCCCGATTGTCGTTGATGTATAGCAACGAAGCCGGCAATACACCACATACTACGCTTACGGCCACAGAAAAGAAAGTGTAAAACTACAACAGTTGGAATCCGCAACCTCCTTAGACATCGCATGCCTAACCAAATGAATTCCTTAGACATCGCATACCTAACAATTATAAACCCCGCATTTTAGTCTCATTATCGAAAAATCTTTTCAATATCAAGTCGGGTAATTCAATAAGATTCCTGACATCCTGATCGAATGCTCATCGCAAACTTTAGTAGACGGCCGCACCCCCGGATGCCATCGACGAAGTGCATTAAGGCGGAACACCGCTGCCGCGAGCACCCGAACGGATGCTTTTGGCGATGGGGTTCTCCTACAGTCACTTGGTCGGGGCTTTGGGGCATGGCTGTCTATTATGTTTACCCGGCGAGTATTCGCGTACGCTACGTGATTGCGACAGACTTTTGATCATATCAAAATTCCATGGCAACTGATCATCTGAGACTAAACTGCCAGATTTATAACATTCAAATTAGTTATCTCATAACTACCTGTGGTTTCCAAATATTGTATCACATTCCAGATAAAAAGACAGTGTTAAACTTTCCGATCGAATAATCAAACACCCAAGATTTCCCCAATATATCTCAACACTTGAAATCAGTTTAAAAACATCCATCACATGCCACAGCACCAATGGTCCAGCCGTAGAAGGGTCAAGCCAACGCCTCACATGTAGCACGCCGTACTGCCCCAAACCCTAAGGTTTAGAGGCAGTTCAAGACGGTCACATAATCAAGTTAAGGTTTGTTGTCTTCTAGAGGGTCCACCGCGTTACTTGCACGACTTAGAACGTTCTTAAACTCGAGAAAAAATCCAACTTTTGAAAAAATTTCCGACAGGGGAAAAAGTGAGTTATTGATATCCGTTCGAACTTTTTAACAGTTTCTAAAATTATCCGGAAAAATTAACGAAGTTAAATTATCCGATCAAATCAACGAGTCCCCAATACAACCCTATAAAACTCAACACTTGAGTGGAATTAAAAAATTCCCAGAAAAAAATGACAAGAAAGGACCTAAGAATAAATATATGAAATATGATGGACTAAGTCCAAATTTTGGCCGCGGAACCGCCGCCAAACCCTTGGTTTGGCCGCGGTTCCGCGGTCATGTGAGCGACTTAGTGGACCATACTTCACAGAAATTCTTAGTTTTTCCTGCTTGTTTTTCTGAGCATTTTTAATTCATAAAGAATCACATTTTTGAAAAATATCCAGAGAAGGGTATTCGTCGGGGTTTCCGGGTTCGATCAGACTTTAAACTTCGCTCACACTTCGCCTAAAGCTCTAGCTTGGCTCTGATACCACTGTAGGGATGCTAGGCACACGCATAAGGGTCTACGAGGCATCAACCATGCCCGATTTAAAATTTAGCCGTGCCGAACAACCCAAAGCCGGATCTTTAAACTAGAGTTTATGCGAAAACAAACATGTTAAACACTTTAACACTAAGTGGGAGGGATTACAACCTTTGTAGATCCGTTCCTTCACTTCTTAAGCTCCGTGTTGAGGTCCCTTCGCTGCGATCATCGTGTTCCGGACTCTCGAGAGGCTCCGCGAAGAGAAAGATGCAGTCTTGCTTCCGATCTTCGATAACATAGATGATCTACCTTGAAGTTTCATTAACACAAGCTAACACTCACTAAATGAAGTGAACACCCTCATCTAAAGGGCAAGGGTAGATGAGGATGATGAAGTAGGATTTTTGCTCTCATTTGTTTTCTTATTCTCACTCAATTTCATCACAAAATCAAAAGCAAGAAAGCTTTTCCATGAAAAGAGAAGGAAGAAGAAGAAGAATAATCCCTTTTCATTTGTGATGTATAATGAAAAGATAAACATGATGAATAATGCAACCATGGTCAAGGGTGACTCGTGTAGAGATTTAACTAGGGCTAGGGTTTGGGTTGGGTTAAGAGTGAGTCACACAAAAATATCAAGCATAATATCTCATTCATGACAAAAGAAAAAACCTTCTACAAAGTTCATGAATGCACTAACCCAAATCAAACCCTAATCGTGTTTAATCTCCACTAAACATGTTGCATTAGTAATCATATCATGTTACAATATTATATATCACATATATAATATTTATTGTAACAAAATAAAATAATACATTTAACATATATCGCATATATATCAATGTATTACCCGAGTGAGAAAAAAAATCTTTTAGTGAGCTAATATTAGTTAATGTAATTTAATATATCATATATATTATTATACATTAAATTATCGAATCAACACTTGATCCGACAATCCGGCTACATTGCATATAACCGACTAATACGATGACCCGGCTATATCACATATACCCGGCCGATATCTCATATCGTGATAATCCAATACGGTATCACATATTGCATTATCCTCGGTCCTGCACATATCATAAATGTGCTCCTACTCCGTTTTGCCTGAGTCAAGAAACCTCTGTGTAGGACTCTAAAGAATCGTCAATACGCCGGCAGTAGGTGATGATCATATCAAACACCCACAAGCTGCAAGCGGTCAGCTAAACGTAACAGCCACCCAGGTATTGAGCGCTCAGAAGATCAACAAGCAAGCCTGTACATTCTCCTGTGAATCCAATCAGTAACACTCCCGTACAGTCCGGTCTCGTCGTCTGATATGTCGCATATCTCGCCTAGGGGTGGTATACGTCAGACCCCAATAGCTTGATAAGTCGTGTCGATATGAGGTCTATAACAGTTCGAGAAACTACTGATAACACTTACCAGTAAATCTCGACAACCCTGTCCACGGATTTCCAATTATAGCCAATCGAACACAGCGCAACATCAACTCCCTATACCGGGAGAGACGAATCCCCTCATATCGCTCATTGCCTCCATGTGATTCAGGACTGTACCCAAAAGCCACCTTTTTGCACGCCCTCTTGGACGTGGTATGATGGAAATCAAAGCACAGTGGGAATCACACAAGACTCTATGACGATCTCGGGTCAACAGACTACTCTGTACCAGTGTCACCGGAGAACTGCCATCTGACGTGAGGTTACCATCTGGGAGTTCTCGGCGAGTCCGTCCAGTGTACCCAGTCTCTACTGAGCACCCGTACACCATCCTTGATGTCAAACACCGATGGATATAGGATCATCCATCGCCCATCATATGGATCAAGATGCGTATACGCTAGTCTACTCTGGTGTATCGATGTCCTGTCTCGATACACCCTCGACTAAGAACAGTTATAGGATGTACTCATCGACTACTGTGGCCCCACTAGTATGATCTCATCATAGTCCCAGTAGTCTAGTACATATCCTAAGGGCTTTATCAACATATAACATAGAGACGACCAGAGTACATGTTAAGATAAAGTGCAACCAGATAGCATAATATCATGTCGAGCAAGAAAGTCCTTCCTATATATGTCCAAGCATCCATTACAATATACATCGTATGTACAGTAATGGCTTCTAGGGCACACATATAACTAACAAATAACACAGCAGATCCACTCATAAAGGCCCTCCCCCAGACACGATTTGAGAGACTATTTGGGATGTTGGGTATGAGATACTACAACAACTGGCCTTAGTGCAAGTGGGAGATTGTTAGGGATATGAGTGCCCTAGAGGCCATTATTGTACATTGATGTATATTATAGTGGATGCTTTGACATATATATAGAGGACTTTCTTGCTCGACATGATAGTATGCTATCTTGTTGCCTTTATCTTAATATGTCCACTCATATTATTATACTGTCTCTCATATACATATTGATAAAGCCCTTAGGATGTTGGCTTGACTACCAAAACAATGATGCGGATCATACTACTGGGGCCTGGGTAGTCCATAAACACATCCTTTAATTGTTCCTAGTCGAGATAGGGCATCGATATTCCAGAGTAGACTAGGGTGTATGTTTCTTGACCCTATATTGGGGCGATGGTTGATCCCATAGCCATTGGTGTTTAACATCAAAGATTGTACATAGGTGATCATTAGAGAATGGGTACACCAAACAGGACTCACCGAGAACTCCTAGATGGTACTATACCTATCGTTAGATAGCAGTTCTCTGGTGACACTGGTACAGGTTAGTCTGTAGACTCGAGATCGTCATAGAGTCTTTTGTGGTTCACACTGTGATTTGATTTCCTCTCTACCACGGCTCAAAGGAGTCATGCAAACAGGTGGATTTTGGGTACAGTCCCGAGTCATATGGAGGCAATGAGCGATAGGAGGGGTTTCGTCTCTCCCGGTATAGGGAGCTAATGTTGCGCTATGCTCGATTGGCTATAACAGGAAGTCCCTGACTAGGGATGTTGATGAGATTTACTGGTAAGTGTTATCAGTAGTTTCTCGTACCGTTATAGGCCACACATCGGCATGACTTATCAAGTTATAGGGGTCTGACGATTCCACCCCTAGACTCGATATGCGACATATCAGACGAAGAGACCGGACTGTACGGTAAGTGTTACTTATAGGCTTCATGGGAGTTTGTGTTAGTTATATGTATGCCCTAGAGGCTATTACTGTACATGAGATGTATATTGTTATGGATGTTTGGACATATATAGGGAGGACTTTCTTGCTCAACATGATAGTATGTTATCTGGTTGCACTTTATCTTAACATGTACACTGATTGTTTCTCTGTTACGTGTTGATAAAGCCCTTAGGTTGTGTACTTGACTACCTGGATTATGATGCGGATCATACTAGTGGGACAAAGGTAGTCGGTAAGTACATCCTATAATGTCCCTAGTCATGGGTGTATCGAGACGGGGCGTCGATATACCAGAGTAGACTAGCATATAGCTTCTCGACCCATGTAGATGGGCGATGGATGATCCCATATCCATTGGTGTTTGACATCAGAGATGGTATACGGGTGCTCAGTGGAGACTGTAAGTGCACGGCAGCGCCCCGGCCGTCTGAACGAGGACAAAATGTGGAATCAAAACTTTTCTTTAAACTTTTAAACCGGCGCTACCGCTGACTTTAAAACACGGATCGGGCCATTAACCTACTCGTAGCTAACTAGAGAAGGGGTAGAGAGATATACCGAGCGATCCGCGTCCTTCGGTCTTCTCGTCGTCACCCCGATCTCTCCGCGTAATCTCCGGTCTTCATCTCCTCGTCGGAAGGGCACCACATCGCCGGGTTCTTTTACGGGCTCCCACCTCTGGACCGAGACAACTCGGGCACGAAGTTGGCGAGTCGACATGTCCAAGAATGTTGTAGGATGGTGTAGAACTCTTTTTGTCTCTATTGGGGTTGAAGTTGCCATTAGGAGTGGAGATGAAGGAGATGTGAATTTTGTGATGGCTAAGGAACCTTTTTGCAAGCAAATGAGAACCAAAACCCTCTCTCTAATTTTGGACAGCCCCCTTCATCATCTTGTCGTCGGCCCCTATCTCATGGAGGAGGGAAAAAGGTCAATCAAAAAGTAAGTGAGAAAATGAGTGATCATGAGTCAAAAGCAAGCCTCACTTCATCATCATAACCAATCCAATCCCCATCAAATAAAACAATGATGAACAAATGAAGTCAATAGAAGTAAGGACCATCATAAAGCAACTACTTGCAAATAACACCCTCCACTAATCAAATTTGCATGGTTGCAAATAACCCCCTCTCCACCAATTTCCAGCCAAAGAAAGAAACAAAGGAAAATGGCCGAAACGGAATGCAAACTAGCAACTTCAGAAAAACGATCCCATAATAAATTACAGGAAAACCCCGCGACTGTATATACATACCCGCATTTGTATTCCCACTGAATACAAATGCAATGAGACAAAATCTACACTGTACAATACTAGGATCCGGCTTAAACCAAAACCCGCCAGTATTATCCGTCCGATCATGATCCATGCAATACCGCACGTACATGATCGAACCCTGCCATATCTCCATACGACCTCTACAGCGTTTCGCCCGAAACATGAGAAACGGTCTGTTGGGGACTCTAAAGACTCGTCAATACTTTGGTTGTGGATTTAACCACTAGCACGTCAGAGGTATTAGCCATACGTAACGGGCTACCAGGTATTGACCAAAAGGGACGTCGATGAGCGAACTCATCCTGACACCCTACTGAGCCTGTCAGTGAGAATATCCGTACAGCCCGGTCCGTTCTTCTATGAGCATCACATGGCGGGCCTAGGGGGTTGGTAAAAGTCAGACCCCCAAAAGCGGTACAAGTCGTGTCGGAGTGTAGCCCAGAACACCCTGAGATATTACTGGAATATCTACCAGTAAATCTCCTGCCTTGGCCAAGGACTTAGTGTAATGGCTCTCCTAGACACGGCGCGACCTCACCCCCAATACCGGGAGAGACGAACCCCTGAAGATCCGCTCACTGCCTCCATGTGGCTCGGGACTGTACCCAACTAAAACCTGTTTGCACGACTCCTTTGAGCCGTGGTAGGGTAGTAATCAAAGTACAGTGGGAACTCACACGAGACAGATGACGATCTCAGGTCGATGAACTAACCTGTACACATGTCACCAGGGAACTGCTATCTGACGTCTGGTATAAGACCAACTAGCATGTTCCCGGCGAGTCCTGTCCGGTGTACTCATAACCCAATAAGCACCTGTATATATCTTAGGTGAACCAACTGACACCAGTGGATTGTTAGACCGGCCACCGCCTCTCGTCGGGGTCTCGACTGTATACACTAGTCTACTCTGGAGTATCGATGCCCTGTCTCGAAACTCCCACGACTAGGGACCTTTTAAGGATGTGCTTATAGACTCCAGCTCCCACGTATATGATCGCCATCATACTGCTGGCCGTCAAGCAAGAATCCTAAGGGCTCTATCAACGCGCAATAGTGACTTGTAAGGTCACCTAAAAAAGTACACGATGATAAAGATAAACCAGATAGCATACTATCATCTTGAGTAAGACTGTTCTAACGGTATAGGTCCTCCCTCAATCATTGCAATCACGTGCCTGTGATCCAATAATTGACTCTGAGGGCACTATCTCCAACAATCTCCCACTTGCACTCAAGGCTAATTATTGCGATGTCGCATACTCACAGCCCGTGTGATACCGAACACCCAACTCCTCTACTAATCAGTCTCACAAAACCCGTTTGCGAAACTAATGCGTTCGAGGAATAGCCTCAGTGAGTGGATCCGCCCTAATGTTTCTTTCTATGTCTCTCTTTATCTCAAGTTCGTGGAGAAACCCATCTTCCGAAATGAGCAATACCTGTCTTAGAATATGTTTGGATATCTGATAGGGCCTAGCTCATAAATGAACTCCAAATCCAAACTTAGACTATATTGTCAACTGAACTCAATCAGTATCCTGCGCCATGCCTTCCTCAGTATCTGCCTGGACCACCTGTCCAAAATACTGGCCCTCGTCAGAGGGAGAACTATAACTCTGACAGTCACTCTGTCATTGAGGTCACCTTGGAAGCCTGGAATGATAATCGTCTCGACAAAGAGGCTGTTGTTATCATATCCCTTGAACATCCACTTATGTTCTAACACTGCTTCCGATTGTTTCTCCAGGATTGGATTAATATCAACTTATTGCATCTACTGTAAAAACAACATCCGGTATGGTACTTGACATCTCATGATTGACTCAATTGCCTAAGCAAGTGATCTGCCAATCATGCACATCCCTTTCCCCTTTAGTCTGTAAGACACCTTTAGAGAGGGTGACTCCATCACCTGCAGGTACACTACCGTGCCAGGAGTCATCCATTCTAAAGCACCTTTAGAATGCTGTCTAAGTACCCAGATTGGGAAACTACCCAAATCTAGATCTAAAACCATAGATCTAGTAACCGGAATGTCTGATATTATATCTATATCCTTTGTGGAGAAACCACTGTGTGACAACCAAAGCATAACCGACCGTAGTATAGGAACATCACTTCCTACTCTATGTATGTTATCCAAATACCAGGACATCTCACCCTACTACCTTCTCAACAGATCCATCCCCTATTTTGATGAAGTCAAACCTATGACTGTCACATCAGAAATAGATGATCTATCTCCGCTATATCTGCTCAAGTCTATAAATAGACATAAGTCACTTGTCCACTATGCTTCCGCTGCTTCCACTGACTACGAAAACCCTATGGCAGAGTCATATAGACGTACACTTCTAAAGCTAGTTTAGAACGACGCTATACTCATCCTCCTGCCGGGTCTCACAGTCTGGAACAACAGCAATGACAAGTCTGGGTAAACAAGAACCTCTCTGCCACCGTCCTTGAGGCTACCGGAGTACCTCTCGGGTGCCTGAGGTTACCCACCTTATCTGCGGAGTGGCCAATGGAAAGTCAAACCAGATTGAATCTTTAGGTTCTTATCAAATTTTCAGTAATCGTTTGCGGTTCTGGAATCACTTCCAGTTCTACCATACTCCCATTACCGTTTTCTGAAAAATCCATTTTTATTAAAACTGTGGCGAGTCAAGAACAATATCACTATTAATCTTCCAGATGGTAGAAAGTCAACCCTCGTCATAGCCTGGGTCAACCCACAAACAGCCATTACAGAAACGTGCCTTGAGTCATCCAGAGTCTGGTATTAAGCATAAACCAGACAACTCCCCGTACCTTAACAATGTCAAGATATGAACTGTTGTATATCCAATACAGAAACAGAGGCACTGATTTAATTGAACCAGATTCAAATCATGCAGCTGTCTCCAGTGCATGTCAACTAAATGGAAAGAGGCCGATCAGCATTACTCAACTTAGGAGTACTTCCAATTATGAGTAACCTGAAAGAGAAGCAAGTTCTCTTAATCATTACTATCAACTGAATACCATGCACAAGTATCTACATCTTCGATCACCTTGAAGAATCCCGATACTTGCAACATCTGGTTCTCTACTTTATTCTTATACCTATAACTTCTCAAAACTTAGACCTTGCATTTCTATGAAACACATGTCTAAGAACTAGAGAAGTCATAAGTAAACAGAATATAGTACGAGGACCTACCCCTCTGTCCTAATGGACTCTGGACAGTATGCAATACTCTGTATAAGTCACCTGAGTCTAATAACTCATTCCCTGTGTGCCGTAGATTGAAAACTGTACTTATGGTTATGAAGAATTACACCGCTGTTTAATGCTCCTTACCTAACCATCCACTGATATAGGTAAATATCATAGACATAATTTAAAAAAGGTATATCTCACTCTATAAAAATAGACGTACAGATATATCAATTTGAAATTGGTGCACAACGACGGATATTCAAAACCAAATATTTGCCTTCCGGCAAACAACCCAGGCGATTTCCTCAAATATCACCAATTACAACGAATTCCGATATAATGAGGATGATCACCTAATTCCCAATAACTTACTCCCACTCATCATCTGTAAAACCATACAGATGTGAGATTCATACCTGGTAAATACATACCCTGGAGCAAGTGTCTAATTGGGAAATCAGTTTTCCTTTAACAGTACACAGTGAAACTGAAACATTGAAATGTTTCGTAGGGGTATCCTGGTATTCCTAGTAATGCCTCTTCCATTATCCAGATTCATAACTGTAACCGTATATTTCTATGCCATCTCTCTACATCCCTTCATATGTCTTTAGTCATTACTTTCTGCACACCCCTTTAGGCCAAATGGTTTTCTTCCTTCCCTACCGTTCGGCACCAGCCTATGGTTTGGAAGAAGACTATCCAATAAGCATAATGGGTATACTGTCCTAATCCTAGGAGCACTCGCAATGCGAGAGAAGATGAGGATAAAAGACAACCGAATAAACCTTATTCCTATTTCTCCTGAACCAGAATCCATCCCCGAACTGGAACAAGTTCCTTTCGAGTTCGTATATAACCATACGATAGAGTATCCAAATGACTGTGGATCTTCATAGTGATACGGAGTGTCCTGGAGAAATACAAAGGTGAAGTGGGAGTGGTAATGAAATACTTGGTTTGGTCGTGAATAGCAGTCGCAATTTACTTTGTCCTCCTTCTAATCCCTTTATTTGTCTTTACTTAATACCTTCTATACACCATAGTTAGGCTAATTGGTTTTCTTCATTCCCTACCGGTCGGCACCTGCCTATGGTTTGGAAGAAGACTATCCAATTTGCGTAATAGGTGTACTGTCCTAATCCAAGGAGCACTCGCAACCTGAGAGAAGGTAAAAAAAAAAGACAACTGAATAGTCCTATTCGTTTTCTCCAGAACCAGAAACCAACATCGAATAAATTCCTTTGAGTTCGTATATAACCATACGATGGTTTTATCCAATGGAAGTGGACGTTCGTAGTAATACGGGGTGTCCTGGATAAAAGGGTAAAAGTAGGAGTGGCAATGAGGTTTGCAACTCTGACAATCTAAAAGCCAGTGTTTAAGAAGGTTCGGTCAACTTGGTCACTGAGTCATAGTCTAGGTCGGGTCATGGTCGCTGCCAAAGAGAGAGAGAAAAGAAACACTCAGCGTGCACTCTAACCTAGATCAGAATAGTTATCACTTTATCTAATCAGGAAACCTCCCACTGTACCGTCAAATTCTCCTCCAAACCTGAAAGAAGAATTAGTCGGGATAACCCGAGGAGTAAACCAACTCATCAGTGGGAATCGGGATCCAACTATCATCGCATGATAACGTGACGGAATCCGCTCACGCTATCACACTCCAGAAGGTATGCGCATATCTGGCAAGTTTCAGTTTCTTTAGAAACTCCCGATATGATTTTTACCCCATGCTCTTATGACCTTGACGTAGGCCAACATATCATAAGTCACATGTCAAGTTCTACCCGTCATTATCCAGGTTAATTTGAACCCACCCGTACATACCCTTGACGTAGGCTAAAATAGTAGTATGACTGTCCCAAACTAACGCATCTATCTATACAACAGATAAATATCCGGTAGCAACCAATCACTATGCCTTGGCGTAGGTCAAAATACATAGCTTGAATACTACCGAACATTTAACTGAAATGACGGAGGGCTATGAATTGTTTTTAACGAAAAACCTTTAACGTAATGAACTTGATATCGTTGAAGGAACCGGATAGCTTTTTATAAAAATATAGTGGCGAAAAGCTTTGCTAAAGAGGTCACTCCCGGTGAAGGGATCTCGGCTCTTTCCCCGTAGAATGAGGTGCAGGATATTCCAACTGAATACCACGATGCAAAGCAAAAGTAATCGACTATAGTGAAGTTATTGCCCTGATGCAAACTTCTGTCCAAGGGGTCACTCCTGGTGAAGGGATCTCGGCCCTTGCCTCGTCGACCGAGGTGCTAGATATTTATAACCGAATACCACTGTGCAAAACAAAAGAGAACGTCCTTGCAATAACAGCTTTTTGAAAAATTGTTCCAACAACATCAGATTAGGTTTGTTTAGCTTGCATTGATCTGAATTAATGCAGTCCCATCAACTGATCACACCAATAAAGAAAGAAAATAATGTTGTACGTATATGCCATCCGCATTCGCCACTGGGTCCCGTCATTACCCGTTAGGTTACTTAACTAACAACAGAGCGGGGACTGGACTAGCGCGGATGCAAAACATATACAACATCTACTAGTATATATATCAATATATAATAATCGCTCAAGGCGTGATAAAATGCAACATCACAGAAATGTAATAAGCATCACAGAACAATACAGATATCTGGGATCCCCGGGTTTCATAGAGCCGCTACTGAAACCCGACGTTCCCTTAGTCGTGTGGATATCCTGTGCAATGAAATCCTAGACCCCTACGGGCGCGGCAAGTTACCCGCCAAAACCTGAAGCGAGGCAGCCCCCTTCAACAACGTGAATGGACCACCCAGCACTTCACGGAATCCGGTAACTTGAGAACCCCTCCTTGGGTCAACCTGTACCCCCTACGAGTGCGGCGAATAGCCCGCCAATTCTAAAGTGAAGCCCCCTCCGTCTCAACGCCATGAGATGCGGGCTCGTTTCCCTCTAGAACCCGGCTATCCGTGCACGCCACCTTGGGGTAATCCTAGTACAGAAAGTAAAATATACAACGGGTACATCGACCTCAGCCCGGTCGTGCCCCAAAAGAATAATATACAAACAGGCAGTGACGGCAGTCCACATGTCGGATGCTCGCCCCGCAATATCAAATGTACATATACAACCAAACTGTACTAACATTGCATCCAGGCTATCCACCACGACAATCCGCAACATCACAGCACAACATAGAAGATCAACGTGAATGTCACGTTCGCAAATCCGTCTAAAAGGGCTATAGCAGTTAGACAGGATTTACCGATCAAATGACATTCACGGTCGCAGATATAATGTAAATATTGTAAACTAACATGTTTAAAATTTTCGATCGACCAAAATTTTCCCAAGTGGGCCCCAAGCACTACTATAGCACTCAAAGAAAATCTGGGCCCAAAAAGAATATACAAAAAACCCCATTTCCAAGTCCAAGAGCCTCTGTAAAAATTTGGTGCACTGTTTCCTTAATACTGCGGTGAAACCGCGACCGGAACAGGGGTAAGGCCGCGGTTCCGCCGTGCTACTGGAACAACAGTGAACAAAAATTTCACAGAATACTTAAAAAACCCTGCACGATTTTTTGACATGCTCAGAAATATTTTTGGAGCACAAAATAAAATCGACAGCAACTAGACCAGAAAATGCGGGTTTTTGAAAATTCGTTCGATCGAACTTGTAAACACGTTACAGCAAGCTAGACTAGGTTAATGGCGTGGCTCTGATACCAGTGTAAGTGCACGGCAGCGCTCCGGCCGTCTGAACGAGGCCAAAATGCGGAATCAAAACTTTTCTTTAAACTTTTAAACCGGCGCTACCGCGGACTTTGAAACCCGGATCGGGCCATTAACCTACTCCTAGCTAACTAGAGAAGGGGTAGACAGATATACCGAGCGATCCGTGTCCTTCGGTCTTCTCGTCGTCGTCCCGATCTCCCCGCGGAATCTACGGTCTTCATCTCCTCATCGGCAGGGCACCACATCACCGGGTTCTTTTACGGGCTCCCACCTCTGGACCGAGGCAACTCGGGCACGAAGTTGGTGAGTCGACGTGTCCAAGAATGCTGTAGGATAGTGTAGAACTCTTTTTGTCTCTATTGGGGTTGAAGTTGCCATTAGGAGTGGAGATGAAGGACATGTGAATTTTGTGATGGCTAAGGAACCTTTTTGCAAGCAAATAAGAACCAAAACCCTCTCTCTAATTTTGGACAGCCCCCTTCATCATCTTGTGGCCGGCCCTTATCTCATGGAGGAGGGAAAAAGGTCAATCAAAAAGTAAGTGAGAAAATGAGTGATTATGAGTCAAAAGCAAGCCTCACTTCTGTAAGTGCATGGCGGCGCCCCGGCAGTCAATCCGACGCCGGAATGCGGAAACGAAACTTTTCTAAAACTAAGAAACCGGCACCACCGCACACTAAAATCTCGGATCGGGCCATTAACCTACTCCTAGCAAATACGAGAAAGGGTAGAATGCTATACCAAGCGATCTGTGTCCTTCGGTCTTCGGCCTCCACTCCGATCTCCTCGCGGAATCTCCGGTCTTCATCTTCTCGTCGGAACGGGCACCATATCGCCGGGTTCTTTTACGGGCTCCTACCTCTGGACTGAGGCAACTCGGGCACGAAGTTGGCGAGCCGACGTGCCCAAGACATGCTGCAGGCGAAGTGTAGAAGGCTTGTCTCGATGCGGGTATGAAGTTGCCGTGATAGTGTGGAGGAAAGAACAATGGAAATGAGCTTTTGATTTTTGGTGCAAGCAAAAAGAGATGAGATGAATAATTTTCCCTTTACAAAATGAACCTCTCTCTTGTTGGAGATAGTGCCCTCAGAGTCAATTATTGGGTCACAGGCACGTGATTGCAATGATTGAGGGGAGGACCTATCCCGGTAGGACAGTCTTACTCGAGATGATAGTATGCTATCCGGTTTATCTTTATCATCGTGTACTGCTTTAGGTGACCTTTCGAGTCGCTATTACACGTTGATAAAGCCCCTAGGATTCTTGCTTGACCACCAGCAGTATGAGGGCGATCATATAAGTGGGAGCTGGGGGTCTACAAGCACATCCTTAAAAGGTCCCTAGTCGAGGGAGTTTCGAGACAGGGCATCGATTCTCCACAGTAGACTAGTGTATACAGTCGAGACCCCGACGAGGGGCGGTGGCCGGTCTCACAAGCCACTGGTGTCAGTTGGTTCACCTAAGATGTATACAGGTGCTCATTGGGTTATGAGTACACCGGACAGGACTCGCCGGGAACCTGCTAGTTGGGATATACCAGACGTCAGATAGCAGTTCCCAGGTGACATGTGTACAGGTTAGTTCATCGACCTGGGATCGTCATTTGTCTCGTGTGAGTTCCCACTGTACTTTGATTACTACCCTACCACGGCTCAAAGGAGTCGTGCAAACAGGTTTTAGTTGGGTACAGTCCCGAGCCACATGGAGGCAGTGAGCGGATCTGCAGGGGTTCATCTCTCCCGGTATTGGGGGTGAGGTCGTGCTGTGTCTAGGAGAGCCAGAACATGAAAAGTCCTTGGCCAAGGCAGGAGATTTGCTGGTAGGTATTCCAGTAGTATCTCAGGGTGTTCTGGGCTACACTCCGACACGACTTGTACCGCTTTTGGGGGTCTGACTTTTACCAACCCCCTAGGCCCGCCATGCGATACTCATAGACGAACGGACCGGACTGTACGGATATTGTCACTGACAGGCTCAGTAGGGTGTCAGGATGAGTTCGCTCATCGACGTCCCTTTTGGTCAATACCTGGTGGCCCGTCACGTATTGGCTTATACCTCTGACGTGCTAGTGGTTAAATCCACAGCCATAGTATTGACGAGTCTTTAGAGTCCACCACACAGACAGTTACTCAAGTTTCGGGCGAAACGCTGTAGAGGCCGTATGGAGATATGGCAGGGTTCGATCAGATACGTGCGGTATTGCACGGATCGTGATCGGACAGATTTTACTAGTCGGCTTTGGCTTAAGCCGGATTCTAGTATTTGATAGTGTAGTTTTGTCTCTTTGCATTTGTGTTCAGTGGGAATACAAATGCGGGCATGTATTTGCAGTAGTGGGGTTTTCCCGTATTTTATTACGGGATCAGTTTTCTGAAGTTGCCAGTTTGCATTCCGTTCCGGCCGGTTTTCCTTCATTCCTTCTCGGCCGGACTTTCTTGTTGGAGGGGGTTATTTGCAATTTGCAAATAACTCTTTTGTGGGGGCTTTCTTGCATATGTTGCTTATGATGAGACTTGCTTCATCATGAGATTCCTTATTGGTCTCTTCTTGGCTTTTCATATGATGGTTTGTGAAAGGAAATGGTTGTGACCATTTTCTTTAAGTTTTTTCCATTCTATTATGTTATATTCTTTCTTGCCTTTTTCTCTCTCCAATCTCCACCATTAGAAGAGGGGCCGGCCACTTTTGAGGGGAGAGAATGAGAGAGCTTCATTTTGTGGGTGTGAAACATTATCTTCATTTTTCATGTCTTGAAAAATTGAGAGCTCCATTTTTCCTTCTCTCAAGCTCATTCCTTTCCTCCAAATATCAAGGCAACTTCAAGAACCCTAAAGAGACATCTCACTACACTATTCTATAGCAAGCCTTGGACGCGTCGGCTAGCCAACTTCGCGCTCGAGTTGCCTCGGTCAAGAGGCGGGAGCCCGTAAAAGATTCCGGCTATGTGGTGCCCCTTTCCGACGAGCGAGGAGGAGACGGAGATTCCGCGGTAGATCGGAGCGGAGACGAAGACCGAAGGACACGGATCGTTTGGTATAGCATCTCTACTCTTTTCTTTTTGCTAGCTAGCTAGGTTAATGGCCCGATCCGGGTAAAAAGTCCGCGGTGGTGCCGGTTGCAAAGTTCGCAAAGTTTTTGTTTTCCGCGTTTTCCGGCGTCGGATCGACGGCCGGGGCGCCCCCGCGGGCTTACAATGGTATCAGAGCCACGCCATTAACCTGCCCTAGCTTGCTCTAGTATGTTTAGTGCTCGATCGAACGAAAATCCCCAAAAACCGTATTTTGTGCACATGTGTTCTCTGTTAAAATTTTTTGAGCTCCTAAAATTTTTCTGGTGATTGCAGAGACATGTACAAACAATTATAAGAAATCTGGGAAAATACGATCCACCAATTCCTCAGTTCCACCGCGGAAGCGCGGCCAAAACCCTGGTTTGGCCGCGCTTGCGCGGCGGATAAGAGGAATTGTGGCACCAAATTTTCCCAGTAAGCTTATCAGTTGGAAATAGGGTTTTTGGGATATTTTATTTGGGCCCAGTTTTTCTGTAAGTGCTACAGTAGTTTTTGGGGCCCACTTTGATATATTTGTTCGATCGGATATTTTAAACATGCCAGTTCACAGTTTTTACATTATATCTGCGACCGTGAATGTCACTCGATCGGTAAATCCGGTCTAACTGCTATAGCCCGGTTAGACGGATTTGCGAACGTGACTTTCACGTTGATGTTCTGTGATTGTACTGTGTTGTTGCGGATCGGTCGTGGGGATAGTCTGGTTGCAGTGGTAGTACAGTTCTGTTGTATTATGTACATTTGATATTGCGGGGCGAGCGTCCGACATGTGGACTGCCGTCACTGCCTGTTTGTATTATTATTTTGGGGCACGACCTGGTTGCGGTCGATGTACCCGTTGTATGTATATTTTACTTTCTGTACTAGGATTACCCCGCGGAGGGGTGCACGGATAGCCGGGTTCTAGAGGGCAACAAGCCCGCATCTCATGGCATTGAGACGGAGGGGGCTTCACTCTAGGATTGGCGGGGTATTCGCCGCACTCGTAGGGGGTATAGGGTTGACCCAGGAGGGGTGCCCAAGTTACCGGATTCCGTGAAGTGCTGGGTGGTCCATTCACGTAGCTGAAGGGGGCTGCCTCGCTTCAGGTTTTGGCGGGTGACTTGCCGCGCCCGTAGGGGTCTAGGATTTTCATTGCACAGGCTATCCACACGACCAGGGGAACGTCGGGTTTCAGCGGCTCTGTGAAACCCGGGGATCCCAGATATCTGTATTGATCTGTGTTGCTATACATTTCTGTGTTGCTGCTTTTATATCACGCCTTGAGCGAAAATTATATATTATATATATATTAGTAGACGTTGTATATGTTTTGCATCCGCGCTAGTCCAGTCCCCGCTCTGTCGTTAGTTAGCTAACCTAACGGGTGATGACGGGACCCAGTGGCGAATGCGGATGGCATATACGTACGTCAGTATATTTTCGTTCTTTGTGGTGTGATCAATTGATGGGACTGCATTGATTCGGATCAATGCAAGTTAAACAAACCTATTCTGATGTTGTTGGAACACTTTTTCAAAAAGCTGTTATTGCAAGGGCGTTCTCTTTTGTTTTGCACAGTGGTATTCAGTTGGAATATCCTGCTCCTCAGTCGACGAGGCAAGGGCCGAGATCCCTTCACCGGGAGTGACCCCTTGGACAAAAGTTTGCGTCAGGGCATTAACTTCACTATAGCCGATTACTTTTGCTTTGCACCGTGGTATTCAGTTGGAATATCCTGCACCTCATTCTACGGGGAAAGAGCCGAGATCCTTTCACCGGGAGTGACCTCTTTAGCAAAGGTTTTCATAACTATATTTTTAAAAGCTATCAGTTCCTTCAACAATATCAAGTTCATTACGTTAAAGGTTTTCGCCAGAAACCATTCGTAGCCCTCCGTCATTTCAGTTAAATATTTGGTAGTATTCAAGCTATGTATTTTGACCTCACGCCAAGGCATAGTGTTTGGTAGCTGCCGGGTATTTATCTGTTGCATAGATAGATGCGTTGGTTTGGGACAGTCGTACTACTATTTTGGCCTACGTCAAGGGTATGTACGGGTGGGTTCAAATTAACCAGGATAATGACGGGTAGAACTTGACATGTGACTTATGATATTTTGACCTCACGCCAAGGTCATAAGAGCATGGGGCAAAAATCCACATCGGGAGTTTCAAAAGTACTGAAACTTGCCAGATATGCGCATACCTTCTGGAGTGTGATAACGTGAGCGGATTCCGTCACGTTATCATGCGATGAGAGTTGGATCCCGATTCCCACTGATGAGTTGGTTTACTCCTCGGGTTATCCCGGCTAATTCTTCTTTCAGGTTTGGGGAAGAATTTGACGTTACAGTGGGAGGTTTCCAGATTAGATAAAGTGACAACCATTCTGATCTAGGTTAGAGTGCACGCTGAGTGTTTCTTTTCTCTCTCTCTCTGGCAGCGACCATTGACCCGACCCTAGACTATGACTCAGTGACCAAGTTGACCGAACCTTCTTAACACTGGCTTTTGGATTGTCAGAGTTGCAGACCTCTTTGCCACTCCTACTTTTACCCTTTTCTCCGGGACACCCCGTATTACTACGAACGTCCACTTCCATTGGACAAAACCATCGTATGGTTATATACGAACTCGAAGGACTTCGAGGATGGTTTCCGGTTCTGGAGAAAACGAATAGGACTATTCAGTTGTCTTTTCCTTCTACCTTCTCTCAGGTTGCGAGTACTCCTTGGTTTAGGAGATAGTACACCTATTACGCAAATTGGAAAGTCTTCTTCCAAACCTTAGGCTGGTGCCGAACGGTGGGGAATGAAGAAAACCAATTAGCCTAAACGGTGTACAGAAGGTATTAAGTTCAGACAAAGCAAGGGATTAGTTAGAGGGCAAAGTAAATTGCGACTGCTATTCACGACCAAACCATGTACTTCTTTGTCAATCCTAAATCACCTATGAATTAAGTTCATTCAGGTGTCTTTTATCTTCACCTTCTCTCGCGTTGCGAGTGCTCCTAGGATTAGGACAGTACACCCTTTATGCTTATTGGATAGTCTTCTTCCAAACCATAGGCTGGTGCCGAACGGTAGGGAAGGAAGAAAACCATTTGGCCTAAAGGGGTGTGCAGAAGGTAATGACTAAAGACATGTAAAGGGATTTGGAAAGATGGCAAAGAATTATACGGTTACAGTCGTGAATCTGGTTAATGGAAGAGGCATTACTAGGAATACCAGTTTACCCAATCGAAACATCTCAATGTTTCTATTTCACTGTGACTATTAAATGAAAACTGATTTCCCGATTAGATACTTACTCCAGGGTATGTATTTACCAGGTATGAGTCTCACATCTGTATGGTTTTACAGATGATGAGTGGGAGTAAGTTATTGGGAATTAGGTGACCATCCTCATTATATCGAGATTCATGATATTTGAGGAAGCCACCTGGGTTGTTTGCCGGTCGGCAAATATTTGGTTTTGAATATCCGTTGTTGTGCACCAATTTCAAATTGATATATCTGTACGTCTATTTTTATAGAGTGAGATATACTTTTTGAAATTATGTCTATGACATTTACCTATACCAGTGGATGGTTAGGTAAGGAGCATTGAACAGCGGTGTAATTCTTCTTAACCAAAAGTACAGTTTTCAACCTACGACACACAGTGAATGAGTCACCGGACTCAGGGGACTTATACAGAGTATTGTATATTTTCCAGTGTCCATTAGGACAGAGGGGTTGGTCCTCGTACTATATTCTGTTTACTTTTAACTTCTCTAAGTTCTTAGACATGTGTTTCGTAGAAACATAGGGTCTAAGTTTTGAGGAGTTATAGGTATATGAATAAAGTAGAGAACCACGTGTTGCAAGTATCGGGATTCTTCAAGGTGATCGAGGATGTAGATACTTGTGAATGGTATTCAGTTGATAGTAATGATTAAGAGAACTTGCTTCTCTTTCAGGTTACTCATAATTGGAAGCATTCCTAAGTTGAGTAACGCTGATCGGCCTCCTTCCATTATGTTGACATGCACTGGAGACAGCTGCATGATTTGAATCTGGTTCAATTAAATCAGTGCCTCTGTTTCTTGGATATAGAACAGTTCATATCTTGACATTGTTAAGATACAGGGAGTTGTCTGGCTTATGCTTAAAAGCAGACTCTGGACAACTCAAGGCACGTTTCAGTAGTGGCTGTTTGTGGGTTGACCCGGGCTATGACGAGGGTTGATTTTCTACCATCTGGAAGATCAATAGTGATATTGTTCTTGACTCGCCACAGTTTTATCAAAAATGGATTTTTTCAGAAAACAGTAGTGGGAGTATGGTAGAACTGGAAGTGATTCCAGAACCACAAACGATTACTGAAGATTTCATAAGAACCTAAAGATTCAATCTGGTTTGACATTCCATTGGCCACTCCGCAGATAAGGTGGGTAACCTCAAGCACCCGAGAGGTACTTCGGTATGCTCAAGGACGATGGCAGGGAGGTTCTTGTTTACCCAGACTTGCCATTGCTGTTGTTCCAGGCTGCGAGACCCGGCGGGAGGATGAGTATAGCGTCGTTCTAAACTGGCTTTAGAAGTGCACGTCTATATGACTCTGCCAGAGGGTTGTCGTAGTCAGTGGGAGCAGCGGAAGCATTGGTGGATGTCAGGCTTATGTCTATTTATAGACTAGAGCAGATATAGCGGAGATAGATCATCTATTTCTGATGTGACAGTCAGAGGTTTGACTTCATCAGAATAAGGGATGGATCTGTTAAGAAGGTAGTAGGGTGTGATGTCCTGGTATTTGATGACATACACGGAGTAGGAAGTGATATTCCTATACTACGATCGGTTATACTTTGGTTGTCACACAGTAGTTTCTCCACATAGGATTTGGATATTATATCAGACATTCTGGTTACTAGATCTATGGTTTTTAGATCTAGATTTGGGTGGTTTCCCAATCTGGGTACTTTGACCGCATTCTATGAGTATTTGGAATGGACGACTCCTGGCACGGTAGTGTACCTGCAGGTAATGGAGTCACCCTCTCTAAAGGTGTCTTACAGACTAAAGGGGAGAGGGACACGCATAATTGACAGATCACTTGCTTAGGCAACTGAGTCAATCATGAGATGTCAAGTACCACACCAGATGTTGTTCTTGCAGTAGGTGCAATAAGTTGATATTAATCCAATCTTGGAGAAACAGTCGGAAGCAGTTTTAGAACATAAGTGGATGTTCTAGGGATATGATAACGGCAGTCTTCTTCGGTAGACAGTTATCATTCCAGGCTTCCAAGGTGACCTGGATGGCAGAGTGGCTGTCAGAGTTATAGTTTTTCCTCTAACGAGGGGCAGTATTTTGGACAGATAGTCCAGGAGGATACTGAGGGAAGGCATGGCGCAGGATACTGATTGAGTTCAGTTGTCGATACAGTCTAAGAAGTTTGGATTTGGAGTTCATTTATGAGCTAGGTCCCATCAGACATCCAGACATTCTAAGACAGGTATTGCTCATTTCGGGAGATGGATTTCTCTGCGAACATGATATATAGAGAAACATAGAAAGAAACATCAAGGCGGATCCACTCACTGAGGCTATTCCTCGAACGCAATAGTTTCGCAAACGAGCTTTGTGAGACTGACTAGTAGAGGAGTTGGGTGTTCGGTATCACACGGGCTGTGAGTATGCGACATCGCAATAATTAGCCTTGAGTGCAAGTGGGAGATTGTTGGAGATAGTGCCCTCAGAGTCAATTATTGGGTCACAGGCACGTGATTGCAATGATTGAGGGGAGGACCTATCCCGGTAGGACAGTCTTACTCGAGATGATAGTATGCTATCTGGTTTATCTTTATCATCGTGTACTGCTTTAGGTGACCTTTCGAGTCGCTATTACACGTTGATAAAGCCCCTAGGATTCTTGCTTGACCACCAGCAGTATGAGGGCGATCATATAAGTGGGAGCTGGGGGTCTACAAGCACATCCTTAAAAGGTCCCTAGTCGAGGGAGTTTCGAGACAGGGCATCGATTCTCCACAGTAGACTAGTGTATACAGTCGAGACCCCGACGAGGGGCGGTGGCCGGTCTCACAAGCCACTGGTGTCAGTTGGTTCACCTAAGATGTATACAGGTGCTCATTGGGTTATGAGTACACCGGACAGGACTCGCCGGGAACCTACTAGTTGGGATATACCAGACGTCAGATAGCAGTTCCCAGGTGACATGTGTACAGGTTAGTTCATCGACCTGGGATCGTCATTTGTCTCGTGTGAGTTCCCACTGTACTTTGATTACTACCCTACCACGGCTCAAAGGAGTCGTGCAAACAGGTTTTAGTTGGGTACAGTCCCGAGCCACATGGAGGCAGTGAGCGGATCTGCAGGGGTTCGTCTCTCCCGGTATTGGGGGTGAGGTCGTGCTGTGTCTAGGAGAGCCAGAACATGAAAAGTCCTTGGCCAAGGCAGGAGATTTGCTGGTAGGTATTCCAGTAGTATCTCAGGGTGTTCTGGGCTACACTCCGACACGACTTGTACCGCTTTTGGGGGTCTGACTTTTACCAACCCCCTAGGCCCGCCATGCGATACTCATAGACGAACGGACCGGACTGTACGGATATTGTCACTGACAGGCTCAGTAGGGTGTCAGGATGAGTTCGCTCATCGACGTCCCTTTTGGTCAATACCTGGTGGCCCGTCACGTATTGGCTTATACCTCTGACGTGCTAGTGGTTAAATCCACAGCCATAGTATTGACGAGTCTTTAGAGTCCACCACACAGACAGTTACTCAAGTTTCGGGCGAAACGCTGTAGAGGCCGTATGGAGATATGGCAGGGTTCGATCAGATACGTGCGGTATTGCACGGATCGTGATCGGACAGATTTTACTAGTCGGCTTTGGCTTAAGCCGGATTCTAGTATTTGATAGTGTAGTTTTGTCTCTTTGCATTTGTGTTCAGTGGGAATACAAATGCGGGCATGTATTTGCAGTAGTGGGGTTTTCCCGTATTTTATTACGGGATCAGTTTTCTGAAGTTGCCAGTTTGCATTCCGTTCCGGCCGGTTTTCCTTCATTCCTTCTCGGCCGGACTTTCTTGTTGGAGGGGGTTATTTGCAATTTGCAAATAACTCTTTTGTGGGGGCTTTCTTGCATATGTTGCTTATGATGAGACTTGCTTCATCATGAGATTCCTTATTGGTCTCTTCTTGGCTTTTCATATGATGGTTTGTGAAAGGAAATGGTTGTGACCATTTTCTTTAAGTTTTTTCCATTCTATTATGTTATATTCTTTCTTGCCTTTTTCTCTCTCCAATCTCCACCATTAGAAGAGGGGCCGGCCACTTTTGAGGGGAGAGAATGAGAGAGCTTCATTTTGTGGGTGTGAAACATTATCTTCATTTTTCATGTCTTGAAAAATTGAGAGCTCCATTTTTCCTTCTCTCAAGCTCATTCCTTTCCTCCAAATATCAAGGCAACTTCAAGAACCCTAAAGAGACATCTCACTACACTATTCTATAGCAAGCCTTGGACGCGTCGGCTAGCCAACTTCGCGCCCGAGTTGCCTCGGTCAAGAGGCGGGAGCCCGTAAAAGATTCCGGCTATGTGGTGCCCCTTTCCGACGAGCGAGGAGGAGACGGAGATTCCGCGGTAGATCGGAGCGGAGACGAAGACCGAAGGACACGGATCGTTTGGTATAGCATCTCTACTCTTTTCTTTTTGCTAGCTAGCTAGGTTAATGGCCCGATCCGGGTAAAAAGTCCGCGGTGGTGCCGGTTGCAAAGTTCGCAAAGTTTTTGTTTTCCGCGTTTTCCGGCGTCGGATCGACGGCCGGGGCGCCCCCGCGGGCTTACATCTCTCCACCACCAAAATTGTGGCCGGCCTCTAAGAATGGGGAGTGGGGAAAAACAAGCAAGGGAGGTGAGTGTAGGAGAGGAAAAATGGTGACCACACCGCAAAAGTAAGCCTCACATCAAAATCCAAATCAACTCTCATCTCACTCCCATCATCATTAATGCAAAACATGATGAAGGAAAAGGCAAAGATGCTAAAACATCATAATCATCCAATTACAAGAAACCCCTCCACAATTGCTAATTTGCACAACTGCAAATTAGCCCCTCCACTAGAAAAATCCGGCCGTGAAGGAACAAAGGAAAACTGGCCGAAACGGAATGCAAACCGGCAACTTCAAAAAAACTGATCCCGTAATAAATTACAGGAAAACCCCGCGACTGTATATACATACCCGCATTTGTATTCCCACTGAATACAAATGTAAAGAGACAAAATCTACACTGTATAATACTAGGATCCGGCTTAAACCAAAGCCCGCTAGTATTATCCGTCCGATCATGATCCGTGCAATACCGCACGTATCTGATCGAACCCTGCCATATCTCCATACGGCCTCTACAGCGTTTCTCCCGAAACTTGAGAAAACGGTCTGTGGGGGACTCTAAAGACTCGTCAATACTTTGGCTGTGGATTTAACCACTAGCATGTCAGAGGTATTAGCCTATACGTAACGGGCTACCAGGTATTGACCAAAAGGGACGTCGATGAGCGAACTCATCCTGACACCCTACTGAGCCTGTCAGTGACAATATCCGTACAGTCCGGTCCGTTCGTCTATGAGCATCGCATAGCGGGCCTAGGGGGTTGGTAAAAGTCAGACCCCCAAAAGCGTTACAAGTCGTGTCGGAGTGTAGCCCAGAACACCCTGAGATACTACTGGAATACCTACCAGTAAATCTCCTGCCTTCGCCAAGGACTTCGTGTAATGGCTCTCCTAGACACAGCGCGACCTCACCCTAATACCGGGAGAGACGAACCCCTGCAGATTCGCTCACTGCCTCCATGTGGCTTGGGACTGTACCCAACTAAAACCTGTTTGCACGTCTCCTTTAAGCGTGGTACTGTACACATGTCACCAGGGAACTGCTATCTGACATCTGGTATAATCCCAACTAGCAGGTTCCCGGCGAATCCTGTCCGGTGTACTCATAACCCAATGAGCACCTGTATACATCTTAGGTGAACCAACTGACACCAGTGGCTTGTGAGACCGGCCACCGCCCCTCGTCGGGGTCTCGACTTTATACACTAGTCTACTCTGGAGAATCGATGCCCTGTCTCGAAACTCCCACGACTAGGGACCTTTTAAGGATTTGCTTATAGACCCCAGCTCCCACGTATATGATCGCCGTCATACTGTTGGTAGTCAAGCAAGAATCCTAGGGGCTCTATCAACGTGCAATAGTGACCTGTAAGGTCACCTAAAGCAGTACACGATAATAAAGATAAACCAGATAGTATACTATCATCTTGAGTAAGACTGTCCTACTGGGACAGGCCCTCCCTCAATCATTTCAATCACGTGCCTGTGATCCAATAATTGACTCTGAGGGCACTATCTCCAACAACTTCATCATCATAACCAATCCAATCCCCATCAAATCAAACAATAATGAACAAATGAAGTCAATAGAAGCAAGGAACATCATAAAGCAACTACTTGCAAATAACACCCTCCACTAATCAAATTTGCATGCTTGCAAATAACCCCCTCTCCACCAATTTCCAACCAAAGAAAGAAACAAAGGAAAATGGCCGAAACGGAATGCAAACTGGCAACTTCAGAAAAACGATCCCGTAATAAATTACATGAAAACCCCGCGACTGTATAAATATACCCGCATTTGTATTCCCACTGAATACAAATGCAATGAGACAAAATCTACACTGTACAATACTAGGATCCAGCTTAAACCAAAACCCGCTAGTATTATTCGTCCGATCATGATCCGTGCAATACCGCACGTACATGATCGAACCCTGCCATATCTCCATACGGCCTCTACAGCGTTTCGCCCGAAACTTGAGAAACGGTCTGTGGGGGACTCTAAAGACTCGTCAATACTTTGGTTGTGGATTTAACCACTAGCACGTCAGAGGTATTAGCCATACGTAACGGGCTACCAGGTATTGACCAAAAGGGACGTCGATGAGCGAACTCATCCTGACACCCTACTGAGCCTGTCAGTGACAATATCCGTGCAGTCCGGTCCGTTCGTCTATGAGCATCGCATGGCGGGCCTAGGGGGTTGGTAAATGTCAGACCCCCAAAAGCGGTACAAGTCGTGTCGGAGTGAAGCCCAGAGCATCCTGAGATATTACTGGAATACCTACCTGTAAATCTCCTGCCTTGGCCAAGGACTTCATGTAATGGCTCTCCTAGACACAGCGCGACCTCACCCCCAATACCGGGAGAGATGAACCCCTGAAGATCCGCTCACTGCCCCCATGTGGCTCGGGACTGTACCCAATTAAAACCTGTTTGCACGACTCCTTTGAGCCATGGTAGGGTAGTAATCAAAGCACAGTGGGAACTCACACGAGACAAATGACGATCTCAGGTCGATGAACTAACCTGTACACCTGTCACCAGGGAACTGCTATCTGACGTCTGGTATAATCCCAACTAGCAGGTTCCCGGCGAGTCCTGTCCGGTGTACTCATAACCCAATGAGCACCTGTATACATCTTAGGTGAACCAACTGACACCAGTGACTTGTGAGACCGGCCACCGCCCCTCGTCGGGGTCTCGACTGTATACACTAGTCTACTCTGGAGTATCCATGCCCTGTCTCGAAACTCCCACTACTAGGGACCTTTTAAGGATGTGCTTATAGACCCCAGCTCCTACGTAGATGATCGCCATCATACTGCTGGTCGTCAAGCAAGAATCCTAAGGGCTCTATCAACGCGCAATAGTGACTTGTAAGGTCACCTAAAGGAGTACACGATGATAAAGATAAACCAGATAGCATACTATCATCTTAAGTAAGACTGTTCTAACTGTATAGGTCCTCCCTCAATCATTGCAATCACGTGCCTATGATCCAATAATTGACTCTGAGGGCACTATCTCCAACAGAGACTGGGTACACTGAACGCACTCGCCGAGAACTCCTAGATGGTATTATACCTCACGTCAGATGGCAGTTCTCTTGTGACACTGGTACAGCTTAGTCTGTCGACCCGAGATCGTCATAGAGTCTTGTGTGATTCCCACTGTGCTTTGATTACCACCTTACCACGTTCAAGAGAACGTGCAAAACGGTGGTTTTTGGGTACAGTCTCGAGTCACATGGAGGCAATGAGAGATAGGAGGGGATTTCGTCTCTCCCGGTATTGGGGGTTGATGTTGTGCTGTGCTCGATTGGCTATAACAGGAAGTCCCTGGCCAGGGCTGTTTCTGAGATTTACTGGTAAGTGTTATCAATAGTTTCTTGACCCATTATGAACCTCACATCGGCACGACTTATCGAGTTATTGGGGTCTGATGTTTACCACTCCCAGACGAGATATGCGACATATTAGACGAAGAGACCGGACTGTACGGTAGTGTTACTGATTGGATTCGCAGGAGTATGAGCAGGCTTGCTTGTTGATCTTATGATAGCTCAATACCCGGGTGGCCGTTACGTTTAGCAGACCGCTTGCGACTTGTGGGTGTTTGATATGATCATCACCTACTGCTGGCGTATTGACGAGTCTTTAGAGTCCTACACAGAGGTTTCCTGGTTAATGCGAAACAAAATAGGAGTACACATGTGATATGTGCGGGCCCGAGATTAATGCGCGTATATGATACCGCATTATATTCTCGCGATATGTGATATCGGACGGTTATATGTGATATGGACGAGTTATCGGATCAAGTGTTGATTCGATAGGATGTTACTTTTGATATTAGTCGGTTATATGTGATATAGCCGGATTATTAAATCAAGTGTTGATTTAATAATTTAATGTATAATTATATATTTGATATATTAACTAATATTAGCTCACTTATGATTTCTTTTCTCACTTGATTGTGCACATTGTATATATGTGATATATATTAGTGTACAATAATGTATGTCATGCTAGATGCCACATGAGACATGGGTGTATGAGACTTACACCATACTAATAATAATGATAAGGTTTTATTTATCTAAAGTAAATAAAAATTAGTGGAGTTTAGTCACATGGTTAAAGCTTGTAGAAGCTTGTGGAACCATTGACCAAGTCCGCTCTTTTTGTTTTACTTGTAGATATTTATTAACCTAACAAATATTGTTAGCCATGGTTTAATCTCTACATGGGTTAGTGTATGACACTAACTCACCCATGATTGTTATTCTCACCTCATTAGTTCATTCTCTTTTTTCTTCACTTGAGCTTCTTCTTCCTCATGAGAAAAGCTCACTAGCTTTTAAAAGGTGAGAAAATACTGTGATAAAAATAAATCTAAAGTGAGCCCATTTCCCACTTCATCATCCTTTACTACTTGCCATTTAGTTTAGGGTGTTTGCTTCACTAATCTACCATTAGTGAAGAGGTAGCATGAGCTTGAATCTCTTCGACGTAGATCATCTTCGGCCTCGAAGACTTCGAGCAAGCTTGTTCATTTCTCCGGGAGAACCCTTTCTAGAGTTTGGTTGTTCATGACTTGCAGCGAAGGGACTACTACACGGAGCATTAGAAGTGATGGACCGGTCTACAAAGGTTGTATTCCTCATTCACTTAGTGTAATGTTGATTACTTTGTTGTTTCGTATGATTCTCTAGTTAAACATCCTAGTCTAGGGTTTCTTAGAACGACAATTTTTGAAAACGGTATGGACGATGCCACCCGAAACCCCGCTGTCGTGCTAGGGAACCCAGTAGTGGTATCAGAGCCTAGCTAGAGAATTCTACGATATTTGTTGGATTACGAAACCGAAATAAATCTGAAACTTGAAACCTTTTAAACTAGTTTCTGTCGAATTTAAAAAGTGCTCGAATTTTTTTTAAACAGCTGCAGAATGTTATATGTGATATAACAAGAATACTGATGAAATTTGAAGCCATTTTACCATGCTTTGGCCGGCCACAATAGGCTTTTTCCCGAGCTCCTCGAGCCAATTTTGACTTTTGGGCTTCAAATTTTGTAAGTGTTCCAGTCTCTGGGTTTTAGGGTTTCAAGTGTTGTTTGTTTTTGCTAAATTTGCATGTGATGCTAATTTTCTGCATAGGTAACTCGGACTGTTTCGTATTCGTAATTCTAATGTTTGTTTCGGGTATTTTAGATAATGTTAAAAGGTTTGAATGGATATCAATAACCCATATTTTCCCTCACTGAAATTTTCCAAGAGTTGGATTTTTCCGAGTTTAAAATTTCCAGAAAATCATACAAGCGATTCTGTGGACGCTCTAGAAGAACGATACCCAAACTCGACTTTTTGGATCGTGGAACCGCGGTCATACCCTAGGGTTTGCCGCAGTTCCATGGCGACATGAGTGAGGCATGGGTCGGCCCTTCTACGGATGGTTCATAGGAGCAGTGGCGGTTTCTGGGAACTTTTTGAACTCCGCTCAAGTGTTGAGCTTGTTGGGAAATTTTGGGTGCTTGCTTATTCGATCGAAAAGTTTAACTTCGTCTAGCTATCTGTGATTGTGATACAATAATTGGAATCTATTTAATTGCGTGCAAGTTTAACATTTCGGTCTCGGGTGAAATCGGGAATCCTGTTGAATTACCCAACTTCTTTTGAAAAGTGTTTTTATAGTTGAGACCTAAATGTAAGATTTGCATTGTTAGGCATGAAATCCAGAATATGTGATATTCCGGGTTTATGATGTCTAAGGGCAGTGTCGATTCTAATTTTTATAGTTTTTCATTTTCTTTTCTGCGACCGTAAGTGTAATATGTGGTGTATCGCCTGTTTCGTTGCTATATATCAACGACAATTGGTATACGTATATTTACTTACGTTTATGACATGTGATGTTATGTGTTACTGTGATATGTTATGTGATATGTTATATTGGATCGTCGTGTTTGAATAACCGGGGGTTTTTATGTGAGATGAGAGTTTTTCATTTTCATTCATGTAAAAACTTGTATGTAATATTCTTTTATTGGGGCACTTCCGGGTTGAGGAAGATGTCACCGTTGATGTATATTATTTACTTTTCTGCATTAGGATAGACCCAAGTAACTGGGTTCTAGAGTCCAGGGGGAGACCATCTCGAGACGTCGAGACTGGGTCTCCTAACTCTAGAATTGGTTGGGTTGATTGCCACTCTTGTAGGGGTCTAGGGATGTTGGTTTGGCTATTCATCACGACCGTGGAATCCTTGTTTTATACAGGATTAATATAAAACCCGGAAATCCGAGTATATCCAATATTTCATATGTTGATTTCTGTTGCGATATTCTGTGATGTGATCACTTTATATAATGTGATAGACAATGTATATAGTATATGTGATATATTATATAGACGTTGCTTATGTTTTACACTCGCGCTAGCCCTACCCCGCTCTGCCGTTAGTTACCTAACCTTATGGTGCATGACGGGACATCGAGACGAATGCGGATGGCATAAGCGTACGTTGTATTTATCTGTGTTGTTTAGGTAACTTAAAATGATAAGACTTTATTAATGAGATTAATGAAAGAAAATAAACCTAATGATGTTGTGGAATCGAATTTTCAAAAAAAAAAATAGATAGCTCTAGTTGTTGCTTTGCATAGCGGTATTCCTTGTAGAATATCCAGCACCTTACACTACTACAAATAAGGGTTGCCCCTACGGATATATACGTAGGGGCGAAAAAAGACCCCGTAGGTGCAAAGGCCGCAGGTGCAAGTTGAGGCCCTGAACTTGCCCCTACGGACAAATTTATGCCCCTACGGATATATCAGTAGGTGCTATAGCCCCTACGGAGTACCCCGTAGGGGTAATAAAATCATATATGTAATTTTTTTTTGAATATATTGTATATACCTACGGATATATCCGTAGGTCCTTTTTATACCCCTACGGATTCCTCCGTAGGGGATATAAAGTAGCCCCTACGGTTCAATCCGTAGGGGCCACTCCCAACACACTGCACTGAGATCGGGGGAAAAAGTATCAGGAAACCTGATATTTTGCCCCTACGGATAAATTCGTAGGGGATAAACAGTGGCCCCTACGGACATATCCGTAGGGGAACCCACAACACCCTGCACTGATATCAGATGGGAAAATATCAGGTTTCCTGATAGTTTGCCCCTACGGATAACTCCGTAGGGGCAACATGTGTACCTACGGCGTAATCCGTAGGTACATATTGTCTGTGTTTTTTTTAAAAAAATGGGCTGCTAGATTTTTTCCCGCCCTGTGCACAATACTATATACATCAATCAAATCATATATTGCAGTATTCATAATCACATCTCACGCATATATATAATATACAAAAGAAACCCAAAAAC
The DNA here is from genome assembly GCA_030015575.1 of Agapanthus africanus. NCBI lineage: Eukaryota > Viridiplantae > Streptophyta > Magnoliopsida > Asparagales > Amaryllidaceae > Agapanthus > Agapanthus africanus. The sequence goes on along the minus strand of CM057345.1, from coordinate 384,232,133 downwards.
TGAATATGATATAAATACAAACCAATATCAATATCGTTTCAAAATGTAGTACAATGTGATATAAATAAATACATGTTTCAAAAAATAAGAACCAAAAAGCTACCCTAGTTCGGTCCAGCTCCACCTCCGAATAACGTTCGAATAACGCGCGCCTGCTCCTCGGTAAATACACTCTCTAATGCTACATATAAGGGAGTCTGAGCGGCATGTGGAGCTGGCGATGTGGTCTGCGCAGCCGCCGTCGAGGTAGTCGCTTGCGGAGCCGCGGCTGCGGGAGTCTGAGTGGGCGGTGGAGCTACAGGAGCTGTCTGCGGAACCGCAGCCGATGTAGTAGCTTGCGGAGCCGCAGCCGAAGGAGATGCATGTGGAGGCTCGGCCGATCTACCCTGTCGCGTCTGGACATAACGTGTGTAAGAAGCGTGTAAGAACTGTGTATTATTCGAATTCGTTTCATTATTAAGTTATTTCGAAACCCTGTTTGGATATCTAGTTTGGAAAAGCGTTGTTTATTTTAATTACATATGTATGTATGATTAATCAAACTTAAGTCTAAAACAAAATAAGCTCAAGCTACGTACTAATTATGGATATGTTGATATGTATATAATATGAAATGATATTTTACTATAAAGTAGTATACATACCAGCATCTCCTTCAACTCCTGAACGGTGGCCCTCAAGCTATCCAGTTCCTGATGGACATGCCGGTCACTGGAGACGGAGGAAGTAACCGTCAGGGTGGAGTCCAACCTCATATGGGCCCTGCTAGGGCCCAATCCCCGGCCTCTCTCCCAACCTCCGTGGTGCCCTCCGTGTGTGGCGTCCAGAACTGGGGTCAGCAGCCTCGGATCGTTCTGTCCGGTAAAATCGATCCCCGAGGCCTGGGCCTGCTCAACCACCCGCTCCTACACCCACATTAAGCAGTAAAGTATAAGTATAAAATTTAAACTTGAACCTTCCAAAACTAAAATTTCAAATTTGGGTAGAAAAAATATTAACACTTACGCAGTACTCCTGGGTAGCGACGTCGGGACATCGAAGCTCGCCCGTGGTGGGATCTGTCGAGGTGCCGTGGACGGCAAGATATGCGGACAGCACGCTCGGTGTACCACCTGACGCCACGGTCCGAGATGTCTGCAATATTAGAAAGTAACTCTTAATATTAGAAATATTAGAGAATAACTCTTAATATTGCAGAATATTAGAGAATAACTCTTAATTTACCGATAACTCCATGGCTCGAGTAATGTTCCTCGAGCCACCTGTGTAAGTGGGGCGACCCCTCTTCGCCGACTTCCTGTTCTCCGTATTCTGAGCGGCCTGTTTCTGCACAACGCATTAACATTTAGTTTTCTAATTAAGAAACACAAAGAAATAAATTATATCATAAATAATGAATTAAATTTAAAATACATACTTGTTTGCGTTCGGAGTCGAAATAAGCGCACAATAGAGGCCATGTCTCTACGTCGACTCTCGCAAACGCCGGAGTAGATAGGAGGGCCGCTCTCTCTGCCTCGGGGGTCGCTATCCACAGGTAGTAGCAGTCGGCCTTCAGCTCATTCCTGTTGTATCGGACCTTGGCCTGCATGTTCTTCATCAGGCCATTGTACAGAGCATGAAGGTCGAGCACCCTCCCCGAGTGATCAGGGTCGGCTACAGGCTGAAAATCGTAATCCAACTGAAAATACAAAAAAAAACATTGTTATTAGATTGCAAGTGTTAATAATAAATATATTGGATAGATCAAATGAAAATATATATTAATACATACCCGAGCCTGATCAAAGAAGAGGGCGAATGAGCGCTGGTGCTGCTCGCCCCACTCAACGTGAAGTGGATAGTTCTTCACGATCCGGCTCTCGTCTCCCAAATACTGGCCGAACCTCTCGGCATGAGGACCGGTATAGCGATAGTCAAGGGTAAAAAATAAGGGGAATGCTGCCTCCCCCCTAGCTCTATCAGGCCTCAGCCTATGGGACTGATTCGGGCCTCGAGTCCCCCTCTGGGGATGGAGAGGCCCTGCGTCTGCACGAAATATCAAGACAATCAATAATAAGACAAAGTTGTATTAAGAAATCAAGGTTAAACAAAAATTCAAGTGTGATATATACCTCCGGTGATTAGCGCACGAGCCTGGGCCCGAGCAGCAGCACGAGCGGGACGATAGTTCCTCCGGTGAGGAACAACCGGGGTCCCGGACCCGGACGCATCCCCTCCAACTATAAAATAAACATCGACGCTAAATCTCCATGAAGTTCATATTTATTCTATATAGCATATGTAAAATAAATAAATATTTTAAATTTATTCATACTAACCTGCAGACGATGCGGAGGGTACGGAAGCGGCAGGAGTGGCCCCTGTGGAAGGTGTGGACGCACCACCTATAATTAGACATTTAAAAATAGATTTTATAAGTAATTGCAAAAAGAATGTGTAGATCAATAATATAACGTTCTAAATCAATATGCATGAACTATAGGACATATAAACATACCCGCAGGTGCGGTGGTGTCACCACCTACAGCTAGACAATAATAAAAATTGCTAAGAGCAAAAGGAATGTGTATATTTATGATATAGCATTCTAAATCAATATACATACACTATATGATATATAAACATACCTGGAGGAGCGGGGGTGGCCTCTGTCCCAGATGTGGACGCAGGACCAACAACTAGACAATTAAAAATAGATTTTATAAGTAATTGCAAAAAGAATGTGTAGATCAATAATATAACGTTCTAAATCAATATGCATGCACTATAGGACATATAAACATACCCGTAGGTGCGGTGGTGTCACCACCTACAGCTAGACAATAATAAAAATTGCTAAGTAAGAGCAAAAGGAATGTGTATATTTATGATATAGCATTCTAAATCAATATACATACACTATATGATATATAAACATACCTGGAGGAGCGGGGGTGGCCTCTGTCCCAGATGTGGACGCATCACCAACAACTAGACAATCAAACATTGACAATATAAGTAATTTTGACATAAACAGGCATGAATATCTGTAATATTAAATTGAAAATGGATATGCGTGCAGTATACCTGGATGTGTGGCAAAATCCACACGGAAGGAGGCATCCGAAGGGGTCTCCGATCTGGGTGCAAGACCGGCCCTCTGAAGCTCCCTACGGAGCTCTCCGGGCGGCAGAACCGCTCTGCCTCTGCCTCTGCCGCGGCTGGAGCTCCTGCCGCCCCTCGCTGCTCCCGACATCGTCATCAAATCTAGATAAATGGTTCGTGGACGCATTAGACAATCATTAAAAGTATTGACTATATATGATCTAGAGCGTAAAATGTGAAGTAATAATATAACATTACTGATAACCTTTTTCGTTTCGTGGGCGCATCATACATATCTACTTGGATTTCATCGTTGATGTCATTTCTAACCCACGTAACTTCATGATCGGTCGAAGACAACCCGTCCTTCGAAACAGACGGTCGGAGCACTTTAAGCCTTCTCTCTTCTTCGTCCTCATCGCTGTCCTCGTATTCTGGGACATCGTAGACATCTCTAGGTTTCCATCGGCATACAACACTCCACCCCGGATGCTTCAAACACTGTGAGTAGTATACTTGGAACGCTTAGTTCGGAAAGATAAACGGATCGTCCTGACCGTAAAATCGAAGTGTGTTCACACTGGTCAATCCATATTCATCTTTCCAAGTCCCAAGACTGCTTCTCCACCTGTCTGTATCGGTTCGCGGATCGTACCAAGTACAGTGGAATATATAAAAGGGTTCTGATCGTCCGGGATAGTGGATGCCGAGTATACAATTTAAGTACCCATAGTAAATCACACCGTCCGATCCTACCGTCGCAATCCCACTATTCTGAGTGATTCTAGATGTTTCTATGTCCTTAACTTCGAATTTGTATCCAAGGACACCAAATCCTTTGTAATGTGCAACCTCCATACTAGGAAATTGAGCTAAACATCTTGAATCACTCTCAAATGATGCAGACAAGTTCGGATCGTGGATCTAACAAAACAAATTTTACGATAAATACATAACGATACAAGTTTAGATTAAAACTGATAGCAATAAAATGTAATTCGAATAACTTACATGCACTGTGACCCAATCACAAAAATTATCCTGATGGTATTTTTCCAAACGCTCTTCGTTCCAATCAGGATGTCCCTCACGTACCTCGTTAAAATGAGTTCTGTTTTCGACAAATAATTGTGACATTAATATTATGTCATTTCATACACACACAAACACAGATATAACAATTAATCCAAAAGAACTTACTCTCTAATTTGTTCAAGACATACGCAATTAAGCAAGATAAACCGGTATATCTTGTTGATAAACATAGTGTCTACCCTCTTATACTCGGCTTTACCATATGGCCCGTCTTGAATTCTTCGTGGTCGGTTAAGCCTTGTCTCAATGTTCTCGTCCAGATAGCGGGAACAAAATGTGATTGCTTCATCAAGAAGATAACCTTGCATGATAGAACCCTCTGGTCGATTTTTATTGCGTATATACTTCTTAAGAGTGTAAAGGTACCTAATGAGAATATGTTGAATAAATAAACACGGGCATACATGACAAAAATAAATTTATAAATTGCGCGAAACGAAAAATTTAACGTACCTCTCGACGGGATACATCCATCGATATTGTACCGGTCCGGCTAATTTCGCCTCAGTTGCAAGATGAACCGTCAAGTGTATTATGATATCGAAGAATGACGGTGGGAAAATACGCTCAAACTTGCAAAGTATCAACGCAATAGAATTTTCTAGTTTATCCAGCGTCGCAACCTCCAGCGTTTTAGCACACAACTCCCTGAAAAAACAACATAGGTCGTTGATTACTAGACCAACCGAGTCGGGGAGAGAAGTCCTGAGGGCTAATGGAAGAAGGTGCTCCACGATAACATGGTGGTCATGACTTTTCAGCCCATCGATCTTGCCCTTCACAATTTTTATTTTCTTGCTGAATGATCCTGAGAAACCTGTGGGGACTTTCAAATCATGCAACACCTGCAGGAATCTTTTCTTCTCCGGTTGTGACATATGATAAGCGGCATTAGGAAGTACAAACTTGCCCGGTTTACCCGCTACCGGTTTAGGGTGCAGTTCACTTCTTATTCCCCACTCTTGTAGATCCATCCGGGCATTCATGTTGTCTTTCGATTTCCCGTCTTTACACAGAAGCAAGTTAAGTATGTGCTCTGATACTCCCTTCTCTATATGCATGACGTCCAGACAATGACGCACTGAATTTGTAGACCAGTACGGAAGCTCAAAGAAAATGCTTAACTTGTTCCAATATTGTGGTTTGACCTGTCTCGTCGGATCCATCCCGAAGGTCACGTTATTGTAACCATCCCATTTAGCAGTCACGTCCTCTCCGGAGAATGGGGATGGAGGCCCAAGAAGCTCCTGATGACCATCAAAGTGAACCGTGTCTAACCTATAGGGGTGGCCTGGAGGCAGAAAACGTCGATGGCCGCAATAACAAACCTTCCTGCTAAAATTCAAAAAATTTGATGTTGTGTGTTCATGGCAATGAGGACATGCTTTGTGACCATGTACGGACCAACCTGAAAGCATTCCATACGCAGGAAAGTCATTAATTGTCCACATTAAAGCCGCACGCAGTATGAAGGTTGTATTTGTGTTTGAATCATATGTCTCTACACCATCAATGAACAAAGTTTTCAGCTCCTCAATTAGAGGTCGGAGATAGACGTCGATATTGTTCCCCGGTGAGTTTGGTCCGTCGATAAGAAGAGGCATCATAAAGTATGATTGGTCCATAGCCAACCAAGGCGACAGATTATAAATTATCATTACAACGGGCCATGTACTGTGACTTCCAGCCATATAGTTGAATGGGCAGAAGCCATCGGCAGCCAGTCCGAGCCGGACATTGCGAGGATCGCTACTGAATATTGCGTGCCTCCTATCGAAATCCTTCCATGCCGGTGAATCTCTTGGATGGCTCATTTTTCCATTTTCGCTTGGAGGAGCACGGTGATGCCAAATCATTGCCTCGGCTGTTTTCTTGCACCTGAATAGCCTCTGTAGCCTCTGTGTTATGGGAAAATATCGTGCTATCTTCACAGGTATATCAGGCTTCTTATCAGAATCTTTCGGCTTATACCTGGCCTCTCCGTATGTTGGACACTCTTTCAAATCTGAATTCTCTTTCCGGTACAACACGCAATTTTTAGGACATGCTTGAATCTTCTCGCACTTTAGACCCAAATCAGACATCATTTTCTGGGCTTCGTACCAGCTTTCGGGCACATTATTTCCCGGAGGCATAGAATCTTTCAAGAACGAAAGAAGCATTGTGAATGACTTGTTGCTCCATCCATTTAGGCACTTAATTTGGAAAAGTTGGACGAACCATGAGAGGGTGGAATACTTCGCATTCTCATAAATTGGTTTCCTAGCATCATTCATGAAATTTTCATATTTATCCGCACGCGGTCCTTGACCGGAAGGAATGTCATCTTCGGTACGAATAGATTCACCTAGGGCAGCCTCTACCATATCCTCCATTTCTTCTGATGGAAATAAATTTCCGTATCCTGCCGTATTACCGAATTCTTCTTCTTCTCCTACCTCATTATCGTGTTCTCCTTCTTCTACCGCAGTACTGCATTCTTCTCCTTCCCCGTGATATTTCCAAATTGAATAAAGTCTAGTAAACCCATGTTTTACAATATGAAGCTCTGCCAATTCTACCTTCTGCCAGTACTTATTGCCACATCTATCGCACGGACAGAGAATCTTCTCTATTATGATCTTATTATGTGCTCGTGCAAATTCAAGGAAAGCAGCAACTCCTGCGACAAACTTAGGTTGCATACGTTGTTTCCAATCCACATACATCCAGTCCTTAACTCTGACGTACTCATGGGCCATGTTAGACAGAATAACATATAAATTGTAGGTTATGCTGACTATATTGAGAAATATAAGAACGGGATAGTTACTGACAAAGGAGAAAATTCATGTATATGCTTTGTGTGTGCGTTTGTCGTTGAAAAGAATAAATTATCGCACGTTATGTTGACCGATAGACGGGGACTAAGTGGCGCTTTTAGTTTCATATATGGGTATCGATGGGAATATGAAGGTTTCATATTATCATATATTGGTTTTAACCCGAACATCTCGAGTCGCTCTCTGATTATGCGTTTGTATGTATGTGTTCCGGCTGTCGGGGGTAGGCTTCTATCCCATTAAGAATGTATAGAGCGAACGCCCATCACTTGTGCTTTCAACCGTTTCGAGTAAATTTCGGCAGCACCTCCCCGCTGTTCTCCGAGTACACTGTAATAGAATAGATAATCATTTCAAAGCTGTGAAACAACGTTGAAATGAACATCTAATCTATCTTTGTACACGGAGAACCAGCGGAAAGGTACCGACGAAATATCTCGAAACGGATGAAAACACAAGTGAATGAAGGCGTTTGCTTTATACATTCTTTACTTGTCCACACGGGACAAATCTATGGGTTACCATACGATTGAATTTTCTCGTCGCGTAGACTATACGACGGTTGTTAGTATCGAGCTATACTGTCCGATATTTAACAACCTTCGTATAGTTGTAGGTCACGACGAGCATCGCACGTATGTTAACCGATAGACGGGGACTAAGTGGCGCTTTTAGTTTCATATACGGGTATCGATGGGAATATGAAGGTTTCATATTATCATATATTGGTTTTAACCCGAACATCTCGAATCGCTCTCTAATTATGCGTTTGTATGTATGTGTTCCGGCTGTCGGGGGTAGGCTTCTATCCCATTAAGAATGTATAGAGCGAACGCCCATCACTTGTGCTTTCAACCGTTTCGAGTAAATTTCGGTAGCACCTCCCCGCTGTTCTCCGAGTACACTGTAATAGAATAGATAATCATTTCAAAGCTGTGAAACAACGTTGAAATGAACATCTAATCTATCTTTGTACACGGAGAACCAGCGGAAAGGTACCGACGAAATATCTCGAAACGGATGAAAACACAAGTGAATGAAGGCGTTTGCTTTATACATTCTTAACTTGTCCACACGGGACAAATCTATTGGTTACCATACGATTGAATTTTCTCGTCGCGTAGACTATACGACGGTTGTTAGTATCGAGCTATACTGTCCGATATTTAACAACCTTCGTATAGTTCTAGGTCACGACGAGCATCGCACGTATGTTAACCGATAGACGGGGACTAAGTGGCGCTTTTAGTTTCATATATGGGTATCGATGGGAATATGAAGGTTTCATATTATCATCGAGTATCATATATTGGTTTTAACCTGAATATCTAGAGTCGCTCTCTAATTATGCGTTTGTTGTGCATTCGTGTTGTATGTGTAACATGATTTTAAATCATTGAGATCAAGATTGATAGAACAGATCATACTACATTGCAATAGTATTCATCAACCAAAAACTATTATTGCAATGGTATACATCTATAACAATCAACAATTAAAACTATAAATATAGGATACTGATATCATAAAGCGTTATGAGACACGTCATCTGCCACGTGTCGTGATCATGGAAATCGCTAATATTGAGCATCATCAAGATTAGATTATGGTTTTGAAGCAAGTTATTGAGCATCTTGGATTGATTTTCAAGTGTTGATTTTTATTTCAACACTTGACAGAATGAAAATCATAAATACAGTTGCAAAATGTGTTCCTCACCCCCATAAAGTGGATCTTAACAATCCAGACAAGACCGTCATTGTTCAAATTGCCAAGGTAGACATAATCTCAGCAGTTATTTATGGTTGCTAGCCTGTATTGCTTGTTGCTATTCTTTTTTTTCTTTGCCCTTTCTTTATTTCTTTTTTTTTGGGGGTGGGGAGTTGTGTTTGAAAGGTTTTAACCAACTCACTGCTATTTCTAGGCAATGCAGGAATATAACTAGTTTTATCCCCCAAAAGAAAGAGCTTCAGGCTTCATGCGTCAAGCGATGTGTATAATTATAGGATTTTCTTGCTAGCGGTTCATTTACAACTATTCTTTAGTCTATATGCCTAGCATCTGCTACTAGATATTATACACCATATAGGATTGCCGGATGCGGATATGGTAACACCATATCCGACGATTGCTAACGATTCCAGGATCAGACCATCCGACCTTGTTGGAAGACCATAGGATGCCAAGTCGGGTGAGATGGACCAAAACAGATAATTCGGTCCGTTTACATCTCTAGTTCTTGGAAAAGAAATGGCATGCTCTTTAACATTTTGTTTGTTAGCAGCTGAGCTGGGAGAACTTTGGCCGTATGTCTTGGACGGTTAGTAGTACTGAATGGCAGGTGCAAAGATTGTTTCCTCTACCGCTATTAGCTTACCAAAATTCATAAGACAATAAATAAAAGTAACTATCTTTACGGCCTTTGGGAAAAAACCATCTTGGTGACCTCCTTAGGGCTAGAGGGTCGAATTAGTAGCTACCTCCAATCCAATTTGGAGATTCTTTCTGCGGGCTGACCTCTGTCTTAAATATTTATTGACATATCAGTTATCATTATTATTTTTTTCCCGTTTTTCTTCTTTTTTAACTTTATGTATTTTCCGATAGAAAAGGGACCATCATAGTATATACTAATGTGTGGATTGGATTCACAAGATATAGGCAAATGGACGCGATACGAATTACCATAAAATCTTAGATAGAAATCTTACAAAAGATATTCAATTAATATCTCGAATGAATTAAGCGTTTTACTTGCACTTCACAAGGGACCATATCTCATGCAAATAGAGCACAAAATGAAGAACAGGTGTCGTAACCCTAACCCCAACCCAACAGTAACCCTAACCCCAGCCCCACAGTAACCCTAACCCCAGCCCACCGTAACCCTAACCCCAGCCGCACAGTAACCCTAACCCTAGCCCCACCTACCCTAACCCCAGCCCCACCCCAGCAGCAGCCGAACCCCAACCCTAACCCTACCCCGACCCCGACCGCCACCGCGACCCCTGCCCAAACCCAACTCTCGCGCGCGTAACCCCTGCCCAAACCCAACTCTCGCACGCGCAACCCAGACCCAGCCATGAATAATCCAAAAATGCTTTAATTTACCTCGAGATTTATACCTGAACGGCTGCTGGTGGGCCGGAGCGACGACGGTGGCGATTTGTCGACGAAACCGGCGGTGGCGACGACGGTGGCGACGAAATCGGCGGTGGCGACGACGGTGGCGACGGTGGCAACGACGACTAGGCGATTTAGGGTTTTTTCTCGCGCGTTTGAGGGAGAGAGAGAAAGTGAGCGTAGGCAATCGATCTGGCTTTATTTTAAAACGATATTTACTTGCCCCTACGGACATACCCGTAGGTCTTTTGTTTGCGGCTCCGTAGGGGCAAACACCAAATTAAGAATTAATATTTTTATTCTTGGACGTCAGTGCCCGTAGGGGCAACCTTTTAGCCCTACGGATTAATCCGTAGGGCCAAGTTAAATATGCCCTTACAGATATTGCCATCCGTAGGGGCAACCCCCTATTTTAGTAGTGTTATTCGATAAGGAAAGAGCCGAGATCCCTTCACCGGGAGTGACCTCTTTAGGGAAACTAGCAGATGCTACAAACAATCGGTTTTTTTTTTTGATTGCTTCTATAGTTTTTGCTTTGCATAGTGGTATTTATGAAATATCCTGCACCTTATTCGATAAGGAAAGAGCTGAGATTCCTTCACCGGGAGTGACCTCTTTAGCAAAACTAGTAAAAGCCTAAAAATCACTCCATTTCAAATCATTTGATTCTACAACGATATCAAGTTCATTACGCAAAAGATTTTCATAAAAACCTGTCGTAGCCCTCCGTCATTTCAGATAAGTAATAGTTAGTATTCGTGCTGCGTTTGTTGACCTCTGTCAAGGTGTAGTGTGCGGTAGCTGATTAGTGCTTATCTGCAAAGCATATGATGCGATTGAGTTAGGGTAGTCGTGCGACCTTGTTGACCTCTGTCAAGGGTCGTGCGGGTGGGTTTAATTCAATCATGAAATGGCGGGTTGAACTTGACTAGCAACCTATGGTTTGTTGACCTCTGTCAAGATCATAGGACGCTAGGGGCAAAATTATCGTGAATTTCAAGTGTTGAAATTTGCAATGAGATTGCATACCTTCTGTAAAATAGTTGGATCCCGATACCCACTGCGAGTAATAGTTACTCCTGGGAGAGTTTTGCACTTTACAATTAGCCGATCAAGTTGGTGTTTAGAAAGGTGTCAACGGGGTTACGCCCCTGAAAAAATGAGGTTTATTTTAATTAGGTCCGTGCGAAAGTACGGGGAACCTCCCTCAAAGTACCGGCACTGGCCTGGCTGAAAGATTGGCGAACTTGTAGGGTGTAATTAATCCTGGCTAGTCTTTCCTTTTAGGGTTTGAAAGAAGATTTGATAAAAACAGTGGGAGTCATCCTGATTGGATAAAATAATAACCAATCTGATCTTGCAAGAGCATACGCTGAGTGTTTTCTTCACTCTCTCTCCAGGTAGCGACCATGTCACGCCTTAATCAAGATAATAATATGAATGTATTGACCGAACCCACTTGTTATACTGTGCTAGGGAACGTTGGTCCCGCTCCAACTTATAATTGTTATAAGACCGAGCAGGAAATAGGGGATTACCAGGATTCCCGTGCTGCCCAATCGAAGAAAGTGCATGTTGATGCATCTTCTTCGGATGTGTTCATTACCAAGAACTGTTTCTCAGTATCCTCTACGTCCTGGGTATGAGATACCGGATCAGGATCCCACATATGTAATTTGTTACATGGGCTACAGATAGGTAGAGAACTGATAATGGGTGATAAGTTTTAAGAGTCAGAAACGGTGCAATTGTTACAGCCAAGGTGTTAGCGGTTATCACCCTGTATTACCAAATACATTGATTCTGAATGAATGTTATTAGATACCGAACCTGATATGCAACATTATATCAGTCTCTTTATTATGTGAAGAAGGATATAATTTTGTATTGTTGGATAATATTTTGAACATTTCCTATATCAAGAGTTGATCGATTCAGGCACGTTATCTAATGGTATAGACGTTCTAAATCAAACTACAGTTCTTAACGTACAGAACACACAAGAGGAACAGTTCAGAAATGAACGAATCCTTCTTGAGGCATTGTAGATTAGGTCATATCAATGCGACCCGACTAGCTAAGTTACATTAAGATGCATATTTAAATCAGTTTGAATTTACATCTTGTGAAACTTACCAGTCATGTCACAAAGATAGAATGACCATAACTCCGTTTACTGGAAACAGAGAAAGAGTTATTGAACTCTTGGGATTGATACATGATGATGTATATAGGTCCCCTGTCTACACATGCCAGGACTGGTTCTTTGTACTTCATTACATTTACTGATGATCTCTCAAGATTCGCACATGTATTCCTGTTGAAACACAAGTCTGAAGCTTTTGAGAAATTCAAAAAATATAAGTTTGAAGTAGAGAACCAAAACGGGTATAAGTATTATGCCCTTTGATGTGATCAAGGAGGAGAATACTTGAGCACGGAATTCTTGGACTATTCTAAAGGAGAATGAGATTCTCTCTCAGCATTACTCCTCTGTATACACCACAGCACGTCGGTATATCGAGGCGGAGCGATTGCACCTTATTACATATGGTGCGCTCTATGATGAGTACTACTGAGTTGCCTATTTCCTTTTGGGGGTTATGCATTTGTGAAGCTGCATACCTATTGAATAGGGTTCCAACAAAATCAGGTGCCTACCACTCCATATGCGATATGGTATGGGAAGTGCCCATGTCTTAAGTAAGTTAAGATTTGGGGTTGTCCGACCTATGTCTAAAAGCAAAATCCGTACAAGCTCGAGGCAAGATCAGTTATGTAGAAGTTTGTTAGATATCCTAAGCATTCGCAAGGGAATATCTTCTACCGCACTGAGGAACAAAAGGTGTTTTATTTCTCGGCATGACCACCTTTGTTAGAAAAGGAATTTAGTTTGGAAAGAAATTTATGGTCATGAGGTAGAACTGGAAGGAGTTCCAGCTATACAAACTACAGCTGATGATTTGGTAGAACCAGAGGATTCAATAGTTCCCGACGAACCTCAGCCTCTCCGCCGATCTGGTAGGGTTCCTCATCCGCCTGAGAGATATTTCGGTTTTCTCAATGACAATGGGAGCGAGGATTGCATCATGAGATGATGACCCAACTAGTTTCGAGCAGGCCATCAAGTGTAGGGACTCTATAAGAATGGCTGGATGCTATGCTATCTGAGATGGAATCCATATACACCAACAAAGTATGGACTTTGGTTGCTATATCTGAAGGGTTAAATCCCCATCAGGAGCAAATATATCTTGAGAAGATTACTTGGTGTAGATGGAAAAGTTGAGACTTTCAAAGCTAGAGATGTCGTAAGAGGTTCTCGTCATCGACCAGGTGTAGATTATGATGAAACCTTTTCTCCAGTACCTATGCTTAAGTCCATCCGGATCCTACTTGCCATTGCTACATACCATGACTACGATATCTAGCGGTTGGGTGTCATGACTGCTTTTCTAGATAGTGATTTAGAAGAGAGCATCTATAAGTATGCAGCCAGAGGGCTTCGTAGACAGTGGGAGCTGCGGAAACGTGTGCAAGTTTCTTTACAGGTTAAAGCAGGCATCGCGGAGTTGGAACATCTGTTTTGATGTAGTAGTCAAAGCGATCGACTTCATCAAAATAGTAGATGAACCTTATATATACAAAAAAGGTAGTAGAGAGTATGGTGGTATTCCTTGTATTGTACGTGGATGACATACTCTTGATAGAAAAGGAGTTTTCTATGCTACACTCGGTCAATCTCCTCTTATCATAAGGATTCTCCATATAGGATCAAGGTGATACCTCCTAAATCCTGGGTTTTGGATCTATGAGATTGATCTAAGTGGATGTTAGGATTCTCACTAGGTGTAGTGAAATGGTATCAATCGATCATGGGGAGAATCACTGGAAAGCTTCCAGGGTGGTATGGTCGACTAAAAGTTAGTCACAGGCATTGTCTTTACCCTCAGTGGAGGGACAGTATGTTGGAAGAGTTCCAAGCTAGATACCGTGGGAAACTAGACGATAAAGGCTGGATACATCACTACCAACGATGCTACCAAAGAGGCAGTCTGGGTGTATATAAGTTCATGAGATGAACTTCGTTCCTACCATTGTGTGACAATGGAGTTGTGGCTTATGCCTAAGAACCCCCGTCCTATCAGTGACCCAGACATATTCTAAGGCAGTATCACCTGATCATGGAGATGGTTGATCTCTAGGGAGATCGAGATTAGGAGAGTAGACTCAGAGGACAATACGGCGGATCCACTCACAAAGGCCTTTTCCCAGAGAAAGACTTTTATGGGATGGTTGAGTATGAGATACTACAACCATTGCTATATGATGGCCCTAGTGCAAGTGGGAGATTGTTAGTTATATGAATGCCCTAGAAGCCATTACTGTACATGAGATGTTTATTGTAGTGGATGCTTAGACATATATAAGGAGGACTTTCTTGCTCAACATGATAATATGCTATCTGGTTGCACTTTATCTTAACATGTACACTGATTGTCTCTCTGTTACGTGTTGATAAAGCCTTTAGGATGTGTACTTGACTACTTAGATTATGATGCAGATCATACAAGTGGGACAAAGGTAGTTGGTAAGTACGTCCTTTAATGTCCCTAGTCGTGGGTGTATCGAGACGGGGCATCGATATACCAGAGTAGACTAGCGTATAGCTTCTCGACCAATATAGATGGGCGATGGATTATCCCATATCCATTGGTGTTTGACATCAGAGATGGTATACGGATGCTTAGTGGAGACTGGGTACACTGGACGGACTCGCCGAGAACTCCTAGATGGTATTATACCTTACGTCAGATGGCTGTTCTCTGGTGACACTGGTACAGGTTAGTCTGTCGACCCGAGATCGTCATAGAGTCTTGTGTGATTCCCACTGTGCTTTAATTTCCACCTTACCACGTTCAAGAGAACGTGCAAAACGGTGGTTTTTGGGTGCATTCCCGAGTCACATGGAGGTAATGAGCGATAGGAGGGGATTTCGTCTCTCCCGGTATTGGGGGTTGATGTTGCGCTATGCTCGATTGGCTATAACAGGAAGTCCCTGGCCAGGGATGTTTTTGAGATTTACTGGTAAGTGTTATCAGTAGTTTCTCGACCCGTTATGAGCCTCAAATCGGCACGACTTATCGAGTTATTGGGGTCTGACGTTTACAAACCCCAGACGAGATATGCGACATATCATACGAAGAGACCGGACTGTACGGTAGTGTTACTGATTGGATTCGCTGGAGTATGATCAGGCTTGCTTGTTGATCTTCTGATCGCTTAATACCCGGGTGGCCGTTACGTTTAGCAGACCTCTTGCGGCTTGTGGGTGTTTGATATGATCATCACCTACTGCCGGCGTATTGAAGAGTCTTTAGAGTCCTACACAGAGGTTTCCTGGTTCATGGGAAACGAAGTAGGAGCACATATGTGATATGTGCGGGACCGAGATTAATGCGCGTATGTGATACCGCGTTATATTCTCGCGATATGTGATATCAGACAGTTATATGTGATATGGCCGAGTTATCGGATCAAGTGTTGATTCGATAGGATGTTACTTTTGATATTAGTCGGTTATATGTGATATAGCCGGATTATTAAATCAAGTGTTGATTTAATAATTTAATGTATAATTATATATTTGATATATTAACATACATTAACGAATATTAGCTCACTTATGATTTCTTTTCTCACTTGATTGTGCACATAGTATATATGTGATATATATTAGTGTACAATAATGTGTGTCATGTTAGATGCCACATGAGACATGGGTGTATGAGACTTGCACCATACTAATAATAATGATAAGGTTTTATTTATCTAAAGTAAATCAAAATTAGTGGAGTTTAGTCACATGGTTAAAGCTTGTAGAAGCTTGTGGAACCATTGACCAAGTCCACTCTTTTTGTTTTACTTGTAGATATTTATTAACCTAACAATTATTGTTAGCCATGGTTTAATCTCTACATGGGCTAGTGTATGACACTAACTCACCCATGGTTGTTATTCTCACCTCATTAGTTCATTTTCTTTTTTCTTCACTTGAGCTTCTTCTTCCTCATGAGAAAAGCTCACTAGCTTTTAAAATGTGAGAAAAATAAATCTAAAGTGAGCCCATTTCTTATTTCATCATCCTCTACTACTTGCCATTTAGTTTAGGGTGCTTGCTTCACTAATCTACCATTAGTGAAGAGGTAGCATGAGCTTGAGTCTCCTCGACGTAGATCATCTTCGGCCTCGAAGACTTCAAGCAAGCTTGTTCATTTCTCCGGAAGAACCCTTTCTAGAGTTCGTGTGAGTGCACGGCGGCGCCCCGGCCGTCAATCCGATGGCCAAATGCGGAAGCGGTGATAAACTTTAATTTTGCGAACTTAGCAAACCGGCACCACCGCGCACTAAACCCCGGATCGGGCCATTAAACTAGACCTAGCTAACAACAAGATGTAGAAGAGATATACCGAGTGATCCGAGTCCTCCGGTCTTCTCATCGTCGTCCCGATCTCCCGCGGAAAGTCCGGTCTCCATCTCCTCGCCGGAAGGGCACCACGTCGCCTGTTTCTTTTACGGGCTCCCACCTCTATACCGAGGCAACTCGGGCATGAAGCCGGCAAGTCGACATGCCCAAGATTTGCTGTAGAATGTGTAGGGTAGAGGATGTCTCTAGGGTTTTGGTTGCCATTGAAGATGATGGAGGAAGAGGTTAGGAAAATTGGTGCTTTCAATTTTCCGGCAAGAAGGAGAAGAATATGAGATCAAGAATAATGCCACCATAACAAAATGAAACTCTCTTTCTTTCTCACAAGTGTAGCCCTCTCTCATCAAGTGAGAATGGTGGAGGAATGATATATCAATCCATAACAAGAAGGGAGGTGAGTGTAGGAAAAGGTGGAGGGTGACCCCTTCCTTCAAGGTAAACCTCAAATCAAACCCTTAATCAACCCATATCCTATCAAATCTCATTAATGCAAAAACCATCATGAAAAAGCAAGGATTCTTATCCTATCATAATGAATACATTTGCAAGAAACCCCCTCCACAAATGTTATTTGCACAATTGCAAATAACCCCCTCCATCGGAAAAGTCCGGCCGGGAAAGAACAAAGGAAAACCGGCCGGAACGGAATGCAAACTGGCAACTCCAGAAAACTGGTCCCGTAATAAATTACAGGAAAACCCCGCTACTGCATATACATGCCCGCATTTGTATTCCGACCGGATACAAATACAATGAGACAAAATCTACACTGTACTATACTAGGATCCGGCTTAAACCAAAGCCGGCTAGTAATATCCGTCCGATCCTGATCCGTGCAATACCGCACGTATCTGATTGAACCCTGCCATATATCTATACGGCCTCTAGTACAAACCGTCCGATCCTGATCCGTGCAATACCGCACGTATCTGATCGGACCCTGCCATATCTCCATACGGCCTCTACAGCGTTTCGCCCGAAAGCTGAGTAACTGAACGTGTGGTGGACTCTAAAGACTCGTCAATACTATGGTTGTGGATTTAACCACTAGCACGTCAGAGGTATAAGCCAATACGTAACGGGCCACTAGCTATTGACCAAAAGGGACGTCGATGAGCGAACTCATCCTGACACCCTACTGAGCCTGTCAGTGACAATATTCGTACAGTCCGGTCCGTTCGTCTATGAGCATCGCATGTCGGGCCTAGGGGGTTGGTAAAAGTCAGACCCCCAAAAGTGGTACAAGTCGTGTCGGAGTGTAGCCCAGAACACCTTGAGATACTACTGGAATACCTACCAGTAAATCTCCTGCCTTGGCCATGGACTTCGTGTAATGGCTCTCCTAGACACAGCGCGACCTCACCCCCAATACCGGGAGAGACGACCCCTGAAGATCTGCTCACTGCCTCCATGTGGCTCGGGACTGTACCCAACTAAAACCTGTTTGCACGACTCCTTTGAGCCGTGGTAGGGTAGTAATCAAAGCACAGTGGGAACTCACACGAGACAAATGACGATCTCAGGTCGATGAACTAACCTGTACACATGTCACCAGGGAACTGCTATCTGACGTCAAGTATAATCCCAACTAGCAGGTTCCCAGCGAGTCCTGTCCGGTGTACTCATAACCCAATGAGCACCTGTATACATCTTAGGTGAACCAACTGACACCAGTGGCTTGTGAGACCGGCCACCGCCCCTCGTCGGGGTCTCGACTGTATACACTAGTCTACTCTGGAGAATCGATGCCCTGTCTCGAAACTCCCATGACTAGGGACCTTTTAAGGATGTGCTTATAGACTCCAGCTCTCACTTATATGATCGCCCTCATGCTGCTGGCAGTCAAGCAAGAATCCTAGGGGCTCTATCAATGTGCAATAGCGACCTGTCAGGTCACCTAAAGCAGTACACGATGATAAAGGTAAACCAGATAGCATACTATCAACTCGAGTAAGACTGTCCTACCGGGATAGGTCCTCCCTCAATCCTTGCAATCACGTGCCTGTGATCCAATAATTGACTCTGAGGGCACTATCTCCCACTGACTACGACAACCCTCTGGCAGAGTCATATAGACGTGCACTTCTAAAGATAGTTTAGAACGACGCTATACTCATCCTCTCGCCGGGTCTCACAGTCTGGAACAACAGCAATGGCAAGTGTGGGTAAACAAGAACTTCCCTGTCACCGTCCTTGAGGCTACCGGAGTACCTCTCGGGTGCCTGAAGTTACCCACCTTATTTGCGGAGTGGCCAATGGAATGTCAATCCAGATTGAATCTTTAGGTTCCTTATCAAATCTTCAGCAATCGTTTGCGGTTCTGGAATCACTTCCAGTTCTACCATACTCCCACTACTGTTTTCTGAAAAAATCCATTTTTATTAAAACTGTGGCGAGTCAAGAACAATATCACCATTGATCTTTCAGATGGTAGAAAGTCAACCCTCGTCATAACCTGGGTCAACCCACAAACAGCCATTACAGAAACGCGCCTTTGAGTTATCCAGAGTCTGGTTTTAAGCATAAGCCGGACAACTCCCCGTACCTTAATATCGTTAAGATACGAACTGTTCTATATCCAATATAGAAACAGAGGCACTAATTTAATTGAACCAGATTCAAATCATGAAACTGTCTCCAGTGCATGTCTACTAAATGGAGAGAGGCCTATCAGCGTTACTCAACTTAGGAATGCTTCCAATTATGAGTAACCTGAAAAAGAAGCAAGTTCTCTTAATCATTACTATCATCTGAATATCATACACAAGTATCTACATCTTCGATCACTTTGAAGAATCCCGATACTTGCTATACCTGGTTCTCTACTCTATTCAAATACCTATAACTTCTCAAAATTCGGACCCTGTGTTTCCACGAAACACTTGTCTAAAAACTAGAGAAGTCATAAGTAAACCGAATATAGTATGAGGACCAACCCATCTGTCCTGATGGACCCTGGACAACATACAATACTCTGTATAAGTCCCTTGAGTCTGATAACTCATTCACTGTGTGTCGTAGGTTAAAAGCTGTACTTATGGTTAAGAAGAATTACACCGCTGTTTAATGCTCCTTACCTAACCATCCACTGATATAGGTAAATGTCACAGACATAATTTCAGAAAGGTATATCTCACTCTATGAAAATAGACGTACAGATATATCAATTTGAAATTGGTGCATAACAGCGGATATTCAAAATCAAATATTTGCCGACCAGCAAACAACCCAGGTGGCTTCCTCAAATTTCACCAATTACAACGAATCCCGATATAATGAGGATGGTCACCTAATTCCCAATAACTTACTCTCACTCATCATCTGTAAAACCATACAGATGTGACAATCATACCTGGTAAATACATACCCTGGAGCAAGTGTCTAATCGGGAAATCAGTTTTCATTTAACAGTAAACAGTGAAACTGAAATATTGAAATGTTTCGATGGGGTATCCGGGTATTCTTAGTAATGCCTCTTCCATTATCCAGATTCACAACTATAACCGTATAATTCTTTGCCACCTCTCCAAATCCCTTTATATGTCTTTAGTCATTACCTTCTGCACACCCCTTAGGCCAAATGGTTTTCTTCCTTCCCTACCGTTCGGCACCAGCCTATGGTTTGGAAGAAGACTATCCAATAAGCATAATGGGTGTACTGTCCTAGTTCTAGGAGCACTCGCAACGCGAGAGAAGGTGAAGATAAAAGACAACTGAATAAACCTTGTTCCTATTTCTCCTGGACCAGAATCCATCCCCGAACTGGAACAAGTTCCTTTCGAGTTCGTATATAACCATACGATGGAGTATCCAATAAACTGTGGATCTTCGTAGTGATACGGAGTGTCCTGGAGAAATACAAAGGTGATTTAGGATTGGCGAAGAAATACTTGGTTTGGTCGTGAATATCAGTCGCAATTTACTTTGCCCTCTTACTAATCCCTTGCTTTGTCTTAATCTTAATACCTTCTGCACACCATCGTTATGCTAATTAGTTTTCTTCATTCCCTACCGGTCGGCACCTGCCTATGGTTTGGAAGAAGACTATCCAATTTGCATAATAGGTGTACTGCCCCTAAACCAAGGAGTACTCGCAAGCTGAGAGAAGGTAGAAGGAGAAGACAACTGAATAGTCCTATTCTTTTTCTCCAGAACCAGAAACCATCCTCGAATAAATCCCTTCCAGTTCGTATATAACCATACGATGGTTTTGTCCAATGGAAGTGGACGTTTGTAGTAATACGGGGTGTCCTGGAGAAAAGGGTAAAACTAGGAGTGGCAATGAGGTCTGCAACTCTGACAATCCAAAAGCCTGTGTTAAGAAGGTTCGGTCAACTTGGTCACTGAGTCATAGTCTTGGGTCGGGTCAATGGTCGCTGCCAAGAGAGAGAGAAAAGAAAACACTCAGCATGCACTCTAACCAAGATCAGAATGGTTACCGATTTATCTAATCTGGAAACCTCCCACTGTACCTCAAATTCTCCTCCAAACCTGAAAGAAGAATTAGTCGGGGTCACCCGAGGAGTAAACCAACTCATCAGTGGGAATCGGGATCCAACTATCATCGCATGATAACGTGACGGAATCCGCTCACGGTATCACACTCCAGAAGGTATGCGCATATCTGGCAAGTTTCAGTTCTTTTGAAACTCCCGATGTGGATTTCTACCCCATGCTCTTATGACCTTGACTTTGGCCAACATATCATAAGTCACATGTCAAGTTCTACCCGTCATTCTCCAGGTTAATTTAAACCCACCCGTACATACCCTTGACTTTGGCCAAAATGGCAGTACGACTGTCCCAAACCAACGCATCTATCTATGCTGCATATGAATACCCCAATAGCTACCAATCACTGTGCCTTGACTTTGGCCAACATACACAGCTTGAATACTATTGACTACCCATATGAAACGACGGAGGGCTACGAATGGTTTCTGGCGAAAACCTTTAACGTAATGAACTTGATATCGTTGAAGGAACGGATAGCTTTTTAGAAAATATAGTGACGAAAACCTTTACTAAAGAGGTCACTCCCGGTGAAGGGATCTCGGCTCTTTCCCCGTAGAATGAGGTGCAGGATATTCCAACTGAATACCACGATGCAAAGCAAAAGTAATCGGCTATAGTGAAGTTAATGCCCTGACGCAAACTTCTGTCCAAGGGGTCACTCCCGGTGAAGGGATCTCGGCCCTTGCCTCGTCGACTGAGGAGCAGGATATTCCAAATGAATACCACGATGCAAAACAAAAGTGAACGTCTTTGCAATAACAGCTTTTTGAAAAGTGTTCCAACAACATCAGATTAGGTTTGTTTTTAACTTGCATTGATCCGAATCAATGCAGTCCCATCAATTGATCACACCACAAAGAACGAAAATATACTGATGTACGTATATGCCATCCGCATTCGCCACTGGGTCCCGTCATTACCCGTTAGGTTAGCTAACTAACGACAGAGCGGGGACTGGACTAGCGCGGATGCAAAACATATACAACATCTACTAATATATATACCAATATATTATATTCGCTCAAGGCGTGATAAAAATGCAACATCACAGAAATGTACAGCATCACAGAACAATACAGATATCTGGGATCCCCGGGTTTCACAGAGCCACTACTGAAACCCGACGTTCCCCTAGTCGTGTGGATAGCCTATGCAATGAAATCCTAGACCCCTACGGGCGCGGCAAGTTACCCGCCAAAACCTGAAGCGAGGCAGCCCCCTTCAGCACCGTGAATGGACCACCCAGCACTTCACGGAATCCGGTAACTTGGGCACCCCTCCTGGGTCAACCTGTACCCCGTACGAGTGCGGCGAATAGCCCGCCAATTCTAGAGTGAAGCCCCCTCCGTCCCAATGCCATGAGATGCGGGCTTGTTGCCCTCCAGAACCCGGCTATCCGTGCACCCCACCGCGGGGCAATCCTAGTACAGAAAATAAAATATACATACAACAGGTACATCGACCGCAACCTGGCTGTGCCCCAAAACAATAATACAAACAGGCAGTGATGGCAGTCCACATGTCGGACGCTCGCCCCGCAATATCAGATGTACATAATACAACAAAACTGTACTAGCATTGCAACCAGGCTATCCCCCACGACCGATCCGCAACATCACAGCAAAATCATAGAACATCAACGTGAAAGTCACGTTCGCAAATCCGTCTAACCGGGCTATAGCAGTTAGACCGAATTTACCGATCGAGTGACATTCACGGTCGCAGATATAATGTAAATACTGTGAAATAATGTGTTCAAAATATCCGATCGATCAAAAATTAACAAGTGGGCCCCCAAGCAATACTGTAGCACTCACAGAAATTCTGGGCCCAATTTTAATATTCCAAAACCCCTAAAAACATCCCAGAAGCCCACTGGAAAAAATTGATGCAGCGAGGACACCAATGTGCGGCGGAACCGCGGCCCAAGGGGGGGTTTTGCCGCGGTTCCGCGCTTCAGTGGTCGATTCACTGTATCGAATTTTTACAGCAGTCTTAGAATTTCCAGTACATTAGTTTTTTACAACCTGAAAAATTTTTGGACTTCTAAAAATTTCGACAGAAAACTGATGTAAGGAAAAACGCGGGTTTTTGGAATTTTGGTCGATCGGAAATGCAAACACATCAAACAAAGCTAGACGAAGTTAATGGCGAAGCTCTGATTCCACTGTGAGTGCACGGCGGCGCCCCGGCCGTCAATCCGACGGCCAAATACGGAAGCGGTGATAAACTTTAATTTTGCGAACTTAGCAAACCGGCACCACCGCGCACTAAACCCCGGATCGGGCCATTAAACTAGACCTAGCTAACAACAAGATGTGGAAGAGATATACCGAGTGATCCGAGTCCTCCGGTCTTCTCAACGTCGTCCCGATCTCCCGCGGAAAGTCCGGTCTCCATCTACTCGCCGGAAGGGCACCACGTCGCCTGTTTCTTTTACGGGCTCCCACCTCTATACCGAGGCAACTCGGGCATGAAGCCGGCAAGTCGACATGCCCAAGATTTGCTGTAGAATGTGTAGGGTAGAGGATGTCTCTAGGGTTTTGGTTGCCATTGAAGATGATGGAGGAAGAGGTTAGGAAAATTGGTGCTTTCAATTTTCCGGCAAGAAGGAGAAGAATATGAGATCAAGAATAATGCCACCATAACAAATGAAACTCTCTTTCTTTCTCACAAGTGTAGCCCTCTCTCATCAAGTGAGAATAGTGGAGGAATGATATATCAATCCATAACAAGAAGGGAGGTGAGTGTAGGAAAAGGTGGAGGGTGACCCCTTCCTTCAAGGTAAACCTCAAATCAAACCCTTAATCAACCCATATCCTATCAAATCTCATTAATGCAAAAACCATCATGAAAAAGCAAGGATGTTTATCCTATCATAATGAATACATTTGCAAGAAACCCCCTCCACAAATGTTATTTGCACAATTGCAAATAACCCCCTCCATCGGAAAAGTCCGGCCGGAAAGAACAAAGGAAAACCGGCCGGAACGGAATGCAAACTGGCAACTCCAGAAAACTGGTCCCGTAATAAATTACAGGAAAACCCCGCTACTGCATATACATGCCCGCATTTGTATTCCGACCGGATACAAATGCAATGAGACAAAATCTACACTATACTATACTAGGATCCGGCTTAAACCAAAGCCGGCTAGTAATATCCGTCCGATCCTGATCCGTGCAATACCGCACGTATCTGATCGAACCCTGCCATATATCTATACAGCCTCTAGTACAAACCGTCCGATCCTGATCCGTGCAATACCGTACGTATCTGATCGGACCCTGCCATATCTCCATACGGCCTCTACAGCGTTTCGCCCGAAAGCTGAGTAACTGAACGTATGGTGGACTCTAAAGACTCGTCAATACTATGGTTGTGGATTTAACCACTAGCACGTCAGAGGTATAAGCCAATACGTAACGGGCCACCAGCTATTGACCAAAAGGGACGTCGATGAGCGAACTCATCCTGACACCCTACTGAGCCTGTCAGTGACAATATCCGTACAGTCCGGTCCGTTCGCCTATGAGCATCGCATGTCGGGCCTAGGAGGTTGGTAAAAGTCAGACCCCCAAAAGCGGTACAAGTCGTGTCGGATTGTAGCCCAGAACACCCTGAGATACTACTGGAATACCTACCAGTAAATCTCCAGCCTTGGCCATGGACTTCGTGTAATGGCTCTCCTAGACACAGCGCGACCTCACCCCCAATACCGGGAGAGATGAACCCCTGAAGATCCGCTCACTGCCTCCATGTGGCTCGGGACTGTA
The DNA here is from genome assembly GCA_030015575.1 of Agapanthus africanus. NCBI lineage: Eukaryota > Viridiplantae > Streptophyta > Magnoliopsida > Asparagales > Amaryllidaceae > Agapanthus > Agapanthus africanus. The sequence goes on along the minus strand of CM057345.1, from coordinate 384,207,227 downwards.
CCCAACTAAAACCTGATTGCACGACTCCTTTGAGCCGTGGTAGGGTAGTAATCAAAGCACAGTGGGAACTCACACGAGACAAATGACGATCTCAGGTCGATGAACTAACCTGTACACATGTCACCAGGGAACTGCTATCTGACGTCAAGTATAATCCCAACTAGCAGGTTCCCAGCGAGTCCTGTCTGGTGTACTCATAACCCAATGAGCACCTGTATACATCTTAGGTGAACCAACTGACACCAGTGGCTTGTGAGACCGGCCACCGCCCCTCGTCGGGGTCTCGACTGTATACACTAGTCTACTCTGGAGAATCGATGCCCTGTCTCGAAACTCCCACTACTAGGGACCTTTTAAGGATGTGCTTATAGACTCCAGCTCTCACTTATATGATCGCCCTCATGCTGCTGGCAGTCAAGCAAGAATCCTAGGGGCTCTATCAACGTGCAATAGCGACCTGTCAGGTCATCTAAAGCAGTACACGATGATAAAGGTAAACCAGATAGCATACTATCAACTCGAGTAAGACTGTCCTACCGGGATAGGTCCTCCCTCAATCATTGCAATCACGTGCCTGTGATCCAATAATTGACTCTGAGGGCACTATCTCCAACAGTTCGGTTGTTCATGACTTGCAGCGAAGGGACTACTACACGGAGCATTAGAAGTGAAGGATCAGTTTACAAAGGTCGTATTCCTCATTCACTTAGTGTAATGTTGATTACTTTGTTGTTTCATATGATTCTCTAGTTAAACATCCTAGTCTAGGGTTTCTTAGAACGGCAATTTTTGAAAGCGGTATGAACGATGCCACCCGAAACCCCGCTTCCGTGCTAGAGAACCCAGCAGTGGTATCAGAGTCTAGCTAGAGAATTTTACGATGTTTGTTGGATTATGAAACCGAAATGAATCCGAAAAATGAAACCCTTTAAACTAGTTTCTGTCAAATTTAAAAAGTGCTCGAAATTTTTTTAAACAGCTGCAGAATGTTATATGTGATATAACAAGAACACTGATGAAATTTGAAGCCATTTTACCATGCTTTGGCCGGCCACAATAGGCTTTTTCCCGAGTTCCTCGGGTCAATTTTGACTTTTGGGCTTCAAATTTTGCAAGTGTTCCAGTCTCTGGGTTTTAGGGTTTCAGGTGTTGTTTGTTTTTACTAAATTTGCATGTGATGCTAATTTTCTGCATAGGCAACTCAGACTGTTTCGTATTTGTAATTCTAATGATTGTTTCAGGTATTTTAGACGATATTAAAAGGTTTGAATGGATATCAATAACCCATATTTTCCCTTACTGAAATTTTCCAAGAGTTGGATTTTTCCGAGTTTAAAATTTTCAGAAAATCATGCAAGCGATTCTTTGGACCCTCTAGAAGAACGATACCCAAACTTGACTTTTTGAATCGCGGAACCGCGGTCATACCCTAGGGTTTTCCGCAGTTCCATGGCGACATGAGTGAGGCATGGGTCGGCCCTTCTACGGATGGTTCATAGGAGCTGTGGCAGTTTCTGGGAGCTTTTTGAACTCCTCTCAAGTGTTGAGCTTGTTGGGAAATTTTGGGTGCTTGCTTATTCAATCGAAAAGTTTAACTTCGTCTAGGTATCTGTAATTGTGATACAGGAAATCGACCAATATTTAAAGAGTTTTTACAAAATAAATGTGTGCACATAATTTTGGTCCAACACATACAAGTGTGCACATGACTCTTTGATGGCTTGGACCATGGTGGGGCTGCCCATGGCACACACAAATGATGGCTTGTGAAAGTCGGGGGACATGTGTGATAAATGCTAAAAGTTTTGATGTGATACATTGCTTTAAGTTTCCCTCCAAATCTTTGAATGCAAACCAGGTTATTTTAGACAAATCAAACAGCACCAGGATGATGTTGGAGTAGACATGATACCACCACATCAATACGAGCCTCATTGCTTAGACCAAGACCGGCGACACACCCCATAAATCCGAGCTCGCCGGCTTCCCTTGCCCCGTTTGTCCCCATCTTTCTTCTGTCCCTTCTTTACAGTCACATCACCTTACTTTTATTACTTGTTTAATCTTTTTTGGTGACTATAAAAGCCAGATCAGTGAGCAAGGGAAGGGTGTCATATAGAATGTGCATAAATAATATACCTTTTTCCATTTGTTTTTGGTTTAGCTTAAGAGTTGAGTGTGCTTCAACTTGATTTCTTCTTCTTTGTCCCTCTTGAAGCTTTCTTTTGAGAGCTTCATTATGGAGGTTGAACAAGTTACTAATATCTTGTACCTGAGCTTCGTCAAGTGTTAATAATATTGTTGTTTCATTGATTACTTGCTTCTTTTTCTTATTTGCTTTTCTTTTTATCAAGCTTAACTAATATCTTTGGTCTGGTTATGGTGAGGATGTGAGATGAATGGCTTTGCCTTCCTCCTCCTCTTGTTAATTTTTAATATATATAATGTGAATCTAAGCTTAGTATTGCAACTTGGATGGGTTGATATGGTATGTTGATTCTATGGTTACTTTGTAACCTCATCACATACTATATTCTCCCCAAACACCCCATCTTGAAAGCCCAAGGTTAAAATCAATCTAGTCTTGAGGTGATAGGTTTAGATATGGTATTTTGTGATTAAGTGACTTGACAAATCTCTTGGTTTCATATACGATATACTATCACAACACTTAGCAAACTCAACACTAGAATCATTTGCTCCCACTTACTAACTTGTATCTTTGATGTTGATGTATGCTTGTTAAACCTTGTGCTTAGCGTTGATACCTCAAACTTGGACATACAATGGTAAGTGAACGAAATGGAATCGTTTCGTGTTTGCATCGAATATCGGCAACTTGACGACTTGTGCCTTGCTGCCGCTTTGACGAGTCATGCTCCGCGCTTGGATCGACACAAGAACGGAAAACTTATGAACAAGGCAGCGTCAAAGGAATCGTCGCGATTCGACCATCTGAGCCAAAGCCACGGCCATTTCTTACTTGCTTGTTTTCTTTGTTTTCGTATTCTTTATATTTTTAGTGACAAACCAACCAATTCGTTATTTGTTGAACCTGAAACAACAAGACCTAATACACAATTCCCTGCGGATCGACCCGTACCTGTCGGCTTGCTACAACGCGCCGTGCACATGCGGTTTATAAGTTTTAAAACGAGAACGAGATCGCGTGCGCATCCATTTCCTTAAAACAATTCCATTTCAAAAACATACGCGTTTGCGCGTGCGGGTGAGTTCCCAACAATATGTCATCAACGTACAATACAAGGAAAACAACCTTACTCTCTACAACCTTCTTGTATATATAAGGTTCATCTACATTTTTAATAAAGTCAAACTCTTTGACTGCTACATCAAAACAGATGTTCCAGCTCCGCGATACCTGCTTTAATCCGTAGATTGATTTAAGCAGCTTACACACCTTTCCGCTGCTCCTACTGTCTATGAAGCCCTCTGGCTGTATCATGTACACGCTCTCTACTAAATCACCATTTAGAAAAGCTGTCTTGACGTCCATCTCCCAGATTTCATAGTCATGGTATGCAGCAAGGGTAAGTAGGATCTTGATGGACTTAAGCATAACCACTGGAGAAAAGGTTTCGTTATAATCGACACCTGGTCATTGACAAAAACCTTTTGCTACAAGTCTAGCTTTAAATTCTCAACCTTTCCATCCACACCAAGTTTCTTCTTAAAGATCCTCTTGCTCCCGATGGGTTTTACCCCTTCAGGAGCAACTTCCAAAGTCCATACTTTGTTGGTGTACGTGGATTCCATCTCAGATCGCATAGCATCCAGCCATTTCATAGAGTCTCCACTTGTGATGGCCTGCTCGAACCTAGTTGGGTCATCATCTTCCATGATGCAACCCTCGCTCTAACTGTCAATGAGAAAACCGTAGTATCTTTTAGGTGGATGAGGAACCCTATTAGGTCTGCGGAAAGGTTGAGGTTCATCGGGGACTATCGAATCCTCCGGTTCTACCAAATCGTCAGCTGTAGTTTATGTAGCTAAAACTTCTTCCAGTTCTACTTCATTGCCACAAATTTCTTTCACAAGAAATTCCTTTTCTAAATGTGGATATGTATGCCCTAGAGGCCATTATTGTATAGTACTAGTTTGTATATTACATTTTGGAAGCTTGGGATATATACACGGATTGATAACAGTCTTACTCGATATAGTAGTATGCTACTTAGTTTGTATATATCTTAATATGTGTATATGTTTCTTTTAACATATCGCTAATATATATTAATAGAGCCCTTAGGATCTTTTCTTGACTACCACGTTGTGATGGCAATCACACTAGTGGGGGCTGGGTAGTCTACAAGCACATTCTTATACAGGTTCCTAGTCGTGGGATTATCGAGAAAGGGCATCGATACTCCAGAGTAGACTAGTGTATACGCTTCTCATCCCAGCAGGGGAGATGGTCTGTCCCACAGCCATCAGTACGTCGTACTGGAGATAGTATGCAAGTGCTCATTGGGTTATGAGTTACACTGGACAGGACTCGTCGGGAACTGCTGGTTGGTACTGTACCTATCTTCAGGTAGCAGTTCCCAGGTGACATGAGTACAGCTTAGTCCGTTGACTTGACACTGCTACTTCTCCTCAAGTGTGTTCCCATTGTTCTTAGATTGATACCCTACCATGGCTCTATTGAGTCGTGCAAACAGGTAGTAGTTGGGTGCAGTCCGGAAGCACTTGGAGGTAGTGGCAGTTAGATAGGATTCGTCTCTCCCGGTATTGGGGGTTGATACCGCGCTGTGTTCGGAACGCCATTACACAAAGTCCCTGGCCAGGGCAAGCGAGATTTACTGGTAGGTACTCCAATAGTTTCTCAGGGTGTTTTGGACTGTACTCCGACATGACTTATACCTCTATTAGGGGTCTGATGTTTACCGCCCTAGGCCCGATATGCGATACTCTTAGACGAACAGACCGGACTGTACGGAGATTGCCACAGACAGGCTCAGTAGGAGTTTGGATGAGCTTGCTCGTCGACCTTCTTATCGACAGATACCTGGGTAGCCATTATGTACAGCTAGTGCCGCTGACGTGCTTGTGGTTAAACCCACTGCCAGAGTACTGTCGACTCTTTAGAGTCCCACACAGAAGGTTTCCCAGCTTCGGGCGAAATGTGTAAAGGTCGTATGGTTTTACGACAGGGTTCGATTGTTAGTTATATGTATGCCCTAGAGGCCATTACTGTACATTGGATGTCTATTGTTGTGGATGCTGGGACATATATAGGGAGGACTTTCTTGCTCGACATGATAGTATGCTATCTGGTTGAACTTTACCATAACGTGTATACTGGGTGTCTCTCTGTTACATGTTGTTAAAGCCCATAGGATGTGTACTTGACTACCTGGACTATGATGCGGATCATACTAGTGGGGACAGGGTAGTCCATAAGTACATCCTTCAAAGTCCCTAGTCGTGGGTGTATCGAGACGGGGCATCGATATACCAGAGTAGACTAGCGTATACCTTCTCGACCCATACAGATGGGCGATGGATGATCCCATATCCATTGGTGTTTGACATCGGAGATGATATACGGGTGCTCAGTAGAGACTGGGTACACTGGACGGACTCGCCGAGAACTCCCAGATGGTATTATACCTTACGTCAGATGGCAGTTCTCTGGTGACACTGGTACAGAGTAGTCTGTTGACCCGAGATCGTCATAGAGTCTTGTGTGGTTCCCACTGTGCTTTGATTTCCACCTTACCACGTCCAAAAGGGCGTGCAAAACGGTGGTTTTTGGGTACTGTCCCGAATCACATGGAGGCAATGAGCGATAGGAGGGGATTCGTCTCTTCCGGTATAGGGGGTTGATGTTGCGCTGTGTTCGATTGGCTATAACCGGAAATCCCTGGCCAGGGTTGCTGAGATTTACTGGTAAGTGTTACCGGTAGTTTCTCGAATTGTTATAGACCTCATATCGACACGACTTATCGAGCTATTGGGGTCTGACGTTTACCACCCCTAGGCGAGATATGCGACATATCAGACGATCAGACCGGACTGTACGGTAAGTGTTACTGGTTGGATTCACAGGAGTGTGAGCGGGCTTGCTCGTCGATCTTCTGATCGCTCAATACCCGGGTGGCCGTTACGTTTAGCAGACCGCTTGCGGCTTGTGGGTGTTTGATATGATCATCACCTGCTGCCGGCGTATTGACGAGTCTTTAGAGTCCTACACAGAGGTTTCCTGGCTCAAGCGAAACGAAATAGGAGCGCATATGAGATATGTGCGGGACCGAGGATAATGCGTGTATGTGATACCGTATTCTATTCTCGCGATGAATGTATCGAATGGTTATATGCGATATAACCTAGTTATCAAATCGAGGGTTGATTCGATAAGCCGATACATTGGATACTAGTCGGTTATATGCGATATGACCGGACCATTGAATCAAGTGTTGATTTAATGATTTAATGCATAATTATATATTTGATATATTACTTTGCATTAACTAGTGTTGGTTCACTTTAAATGGATTTTCTCACTCGCTTGTGCACATTGTATATTCGATATAGTTCTGTGCACTTGATTGTATCATGTTTGATGATACATGCAAAATTGGTTAAGTGTAAAGATTGAACCATGGTTATATGAATGGTTAGGGTTATGATTACTTATTCATTTATTTATTTATTAGTTTTGGAAAATAAAAGCTTAAAGAGAAAAAACAAAATGGTTTTCTTTTATTCTTTCTTTCATGAAGCTTGTTGAAGCTTCATGAACCTTTTGACCAAGTGACCATTTTGTCTTCTTCTTTAACCCTAACCACTCACATAAACTCTAGTTAGCTCTCTACACTTAACTATGGTTTGATTATGATAAGAATGATTATTCTTTTCTATTCTTTAATTCTTATCATAATAATATTCATCTTCTTCTTCTTCTTCTTCACTTGAAGAAAACTTTGCTTCATCAATGGCAAAGTGAGAAAAAGAGTGAGAAATCCAATTCTAAAGTGAACCCACTTCCTATTTCTTCATACTCTACCCCTTGCCAAGTAGTAAAGTGTGTTTTCTTCCCAAGTTTCATGACTTGGTGAAGTGGGAGCTTGATCTTGTGATGCTTCGACGTAGATCATCTTCGGCACGAAGCCGACGACCTTGCCCGCCCATTTCTCCGATGAAGCCGACGCTAGAGCCCGGGATTCCATTTGGACAGCGAGGAGACTTCATTGCGGAGCTATGGAGGTGGAGGACCGGATCTACAAAGGTTGTATCTCCGTTCTCTTAGTAAAGTAGTTTACTAGTTGCATCTTTCGCCTAAATTTCTAGTTAACGATCCGTATTAGGGTTTCTCGGCACCCGTAAAATTTGAAATTGGCATGGTTGATGCCTTGTGAGACCTCTTGAGAGTGCCTAGGAACTCTACAGTGGTATCAGAGCCTAGCTAGAGCCTTAGGCGTTGCGTAGACGAAGTTTGAAACCCGAACAAACCCCGAAACCCTAATCCGACATGCTCTCTGGACTTTTTCCAGATTAAAAATGCTTAAAAAATTCAGCAGGGAAATATAAGAATTACGGTGCAAATTTTTTTCCATGAACTGTTCATAGTGCGGCGGAACCGCGGCAGAAGCCTGGCTTCTGCGGCGGTTCCGCGGCGAAATGATGACGTCATCCTCCCCTGTTTGCACAGTAACTCCTATTTTATTATGCTGGATTTTCTGGGAATTTTTAATATTTATTCAAGAGTTGAATTTTCTGGGGTTGTTTTGGGGATTCGGTGTTTCGATCGGAGTATCAGATTTTGTCTATGTGGCTTTCCGGATAATTTTTGAATATGTTAAAAAGTTCGACCGGATATAAATACCCAATTTTTCCCATGTCGGGAAATTTCCAAGTGTTGGATTTTTCCGTAGTTTAACGACGTTCTAAGTAGTGCAAGTAACGCGATGGTCCCTCTAGAAGACAACAAACCTTAACTCGATTATGTGACCGTCTTGAACTGCCCTTTGAACCTTCGGGTTTGGGGCAGTACGGCGTGCCACATGTGAGGCGTTGGCTTGACCCTTCTACGGCTGGACCGTTGGTACTAAGGCACGAACTGAATGTTTTTAGACTTATTTCATGTGTTGATCTGTATCGGGAAAACTTGGGTGTTTGACTGTTCGATCGAAAAGTTTAACATTTTCTATTTATCTGGAACGGGATACAATAATTGGAATTCACAAAAGTTATGAGATAACTGAATGAATGTTGTAAATCTAGCAATTTGGTCTCACTTGATCGGTTGCCACGGAATTTTGATGTGATCAAAAGTCCGTCGCAATCACGTAGCGTACGCGGATACTCGCCGGGTAAACTTAATAGACAGCCTCACTCCATAGCCCCGACCAAGTGACTGTAGGAGAACCCCGTCGCCGAAAGCATCCGTTCGGAGGCTCGCGGCAGCGGTGTTCCGCCTTGGTGCACTTCGTCGACGGTATCGGGGGTGCAGCCGCCTACTGAAGTTTGCGACGAGCATTCGATCAAATTGTCGGGAATCCTGTTGAATTACCCGACTAGGTATTGAAAAGTGTTTCCGATTTTGAGACTAAAATGCGGGGTTTATAATTGTTAGGCATGCGATGTCTAAGGAATTCATTTGATTAGGCATGCGATGTCTATGGAGGTTGCGGATTCCAACTGTTGTAGTTTTACACTTTCTTTTCTGTGACCGTAAGTGTAATATGTGATATCGCCGGTTTCGTTGCTATATGTCAACGACAATTGGGATGCGCATATTTACTTACATTGATGACATGTGATGTTATGTGTTGCTGGATATGTTATATTGGATCGTCGTGTTTGAATAGCCGGGGGTTTTTATGTGAGATGAGTGTTTTTCATTTTCATTCATGTAAAAACTTGTATATAATATTCTTTTATTGGGGCACTTCCAGGTTGCGGAAGGTGTCACCGTTTGTATATTATTTACTTTTCCGCACTAGGATAGACCCAAGAAGGGGAGCACAAGTAACCGGGTTCTGGAGTCCAGTGGGAGACCAACTCGAGGAGTCGAGTCCGGGTCTCCTAACTCTAGAATTGGTAGGGTTGCTTGCCGCTGTCGTAGGGGTCTAGGGGTGTGGGTTTGGCTATTCATCGCGACCGTGGAATCCGTGTTTTATACTGGCTCGTATTGAAAACACGGACGTCCTAGTATATCCAATATTTCATATGATTCTTCTGCTGCGATATCTGTGATGTGATCATGTGATGTTCTGTGATAGATACTGTATATAGTATATATGATATATTATATAGGCGTTACTTATGTTTTACACCCGCGCTAGCCCTGCCCCGCTCTGCCGTTAGTCACCTAACCTAACGGTGCATAAGGGGACATCGAGGCGAATGCGGATGGCATAAGTGTACGTCGTATTTATCTGTGATGTTTAGGTACTTAAATGATGGGACTTCATTAATATGATTAATGAAATAAAAGAAACCTAAGATGTTGTAGAATCGAATTTCAAAAAAAATAAATAAATAATAAAACAGGTAGCTACAGTTCTTGCTTTGCATAGCGGTATATGTGATATATCCTGCACCTTATTCGATGAGGAAAGGACCGAGATCCCTTCACCGGGAGTGAATCCTTTAGCAATAACTGGCAGATGCTACACACTCGGTTTGACTTTTGATTGCTTTTAAGTGTTTTTGCTTTGCACAGTGATATATACGATATATCCCGCACCTCATTCGACGAGGAAAGGACCGACGATCCCTTCACCGGGAGTGACTCCTTTAGCAAAACTAGAAAAGCCTCAAAAGCACTCCATTTTAAAAAAAATCATTTGATTCTACAACGATATCAAGTTCATTACGCAATAGGTTTTCAAAAAAACCTGTCGTAGCCCTCCGTCATTTCAGATACGTACTAGTTAGTATTCGTGCTGCGGTTGTTTGGCCTCCGTCAAGGCGTAGTGTACGGTAGCTAACTAGTGCTTATCTGCTAGCATATGATGCGATTGGATTAGGGTATTCGTACGGCATTGTTTGGCCTCCGTCAAGGGTCGTGCGGGTGGGTTTAATTCAATCAGGAAATGACGGGTTGAACTTGACTAGCGGACTATGGGTTGTTTGGCCTCCGTCAAGGTCATAGGACGCTAGGGGCAAAATATTATCGGGAATTTCAAGTGTTGAAATTTGCAATGAGATTGCATACCTTCTATGAGATAGTTGGATCCCGATACCCACTGCGAGTAAGAGTTACTCCTGGGAGAGTTTTATACATTACAATTAGCCGATCAAATAGGTGTCTAGAAAGGTGTCAACGGGGTTACGCCTCTGGGAAAACGAGGTTTACATTAATTAGGTTCGTGCGAAAGTACGGGGGACCTCCCTCAAAGTACCGACACTGGCCTGGCTGAAAGATTGGCGAACTTGTAGTGTGTAATTAATCCCGGCTAGTCTTTCCTTCTAGGGTTTGAAGGAAGATTTGATAAAAAGCAGTGGGAGACATCCTGATTAGATAAAATAATAACCAATCTATTCTTACAAGAGCGCACGCTGAGTGTTTTCTTCTCTCTTTCTCCAGGTAGCGACCATATCATGCCTTAATCAAGATAATAATACGGATTTTTGACCGAACCCGCTTGTTATACTGAGCTGGGGAACGTTGGTCCCGCTCCAACTTATAATTGTTATAAGACAGAGCAGGAAATTGGGGATTACCAGAATTCCCGTGCCGCCCAAACGAAGAGAGTGCATGCTGATGCATCATCTTCGGGTGTGTACATTACAAAGAACTGTTTCTCAGTATCCTCCGCATCCTAAGGTATATGATACCGGATCAGGATCCCAGATATGTAATCTGTTACATAGGGCTACAAAAGGTAGAAAAAATGAGAACGGGTGATAAGTTTCATGAGATAGAAAACGGGGAAAGTGATGCAGCCAAGTCTGTTGGTCACTGTCACCCTGTATTATCAATACATTGATTCTGAACGAATGTTATTAGATACCGAACCTGATATACTAAATCATATCAGTCTCTTTATTAGTAAAGAAATGATAAATTTTTTTATTGATGGATAATGTTTTGAACATTTCCTATATCAAAAGTTGGTCGGTTCAGGCACGTTATCTAAAAGTATTGACGTTCTAAATCAAACTACAGTTCTTTAGTATACAGAGCACACACAAGGAAGAGTTCAGAATTGAACGATTCCTTCTTGAGGTATTGTAGACTAGGTCATATCAATGTGACCCGACTAGCTGAAGTTACATGTAGATGCATATTTAAATCAGTTTGAATCTACATCTTGTGAAACTTGCCAGTCATGTCACAAAGATATAATGACACCAGCTCTGTTTATTGGAAATAGAGAAAGAGTTAGTGAACTCTTGGGATGATACATGTTGATGTATGTTAGGTCCCCTGTCTACATATGCAAGGACTGGTTCTTTGTACTTCGTTACATTCTCTGATAATCTCTCAAGATTCAGACATATGTTCCTGTTGAAACACAAGTCCGAACCTTTTGAGATATTCACAGAATATGATTTAGAAGTAGAGAACCAAAATACGGGTATAAGTATTATGTCCTTTGATGTGATCGAGGAGGAGAATACTTGAGCACGGAAATCCTGGTCTATTCTAAAGGAGAATGAGATTCTCTCTCAGCATTACTCCTCCGTATACACCATAGCACGATGGTATATCGGGGCGGAGCAATAGCACCCTATTTGATATGGTGTGCTCTATGATGAGTACTGCTGAGTTACCTTTTTCCTTTTGGGAGTTATGCACTTATGAAGTTGCATACCTATTGAATAGGGTTCAAATCAAATCAGTTGCCTACCACTTCATATGTGATATGGAAAGGGTAGAGCCCATGTCTTAATCTAGTTAAGATTTGGGGTTGTCCGGCCTATGTCTGAAAGCAAAATCCAGACAAGCTCGAGGCAAAGTCTGTAATGTAGAACTGGAAAGGTTCCAGCTATACAAATTACAACAGATGATTTGATAAAACCAAAGGATTCAATAGTTACCAACGAACCTCAGCCTCTCCGCCGATCTAGTAGGGTTCCTCACCCACCTGAGAGATACTTCGGTTTCTCTATGACAGTGGGAGCGAGGATTGCATCATGAGATGATGACCCAACTAGCTTCGAGCTGGCCATCAGGAGTGAGACTCTGTAAGAATGGCTGGATGCTTAGCGATCTGAGATGGAATCCTTATACACCAACAAAGTATGGACTTTGGTTGCTATATCTGAAGGGTTAAATCCCCATCAGGAGCAAGTATATCTTGAGAAGATTACTTGGTGTACATGGAAAAGTTAAGTCTTTCAAAGCTAGACTTGTTAAAGGTTTGCATCATTGACCAGATATGGATCATAATGAAACCCTTTCTAAGTATCTATGCTTAAGTCCATCCAGATCCTACTTGCCACGGCTACATACCATGACTACGATATCTGGCAGTTGGGTGTCATGACTGCTTTTCTAAATATTGATTTAAAAGAGTGCGTCTGTAAGCACACAGCCAGAGGGCTTCGTAGACAGTAGGAGCAGCGGAAACGTGTACAAGATGCTTTATAAGATAAAGCAGGCATCGCGGAGTTGGAACATCTGTTTTGATGGATTAGTCAAAGAAGTTGACATCATCAAAATGGTAGATGAACCTTGTATAAACATAAAGGGAGTAGGGAGTATGGTGAAGATCCTCGTAGAATACGTGGATGACATACTCTTGATAGGGAAGGAGTTTCCTATGCTACGCTCGATCAATCTCCGCTTATCACAATGATTCTCCATATAGGATCAAAGTGATACCTCCTAAATCCTGGGTTTTGGATCTATGAGATAGATCTAAATGGATGTTAGGATACTCACTAGTTGTAGTGAGATGGTATCAATTGATCCTGGGAAGAATCACTGGAAGTGTTCCAGGGTGATAAAGACGACTGAATGTCAGTCACAGGCATTGTCTTTACCCTCAGTAAAGGGACGGTATGTTGGAAGAGTTCCAAGCTAGATACCGTGACATACTAGACGATAAAGGCAGGATACATCGCTACTTAAGATGCTACCGAAGAGGTTGTTTGGGTGTATATTGGTTCATGAGATGAACTACGTTCCAACCATTGTGAGACAATGGAGTTGTGGCCAATGACAAGGAACGTCGGTCCCATCAGTGATCTAGACATATTCTAAGGCAGTATCACCTGATCATGGAGATGACTGATCTCCAAGGTGATCGAGGTTTGGAGAGTAGATTCAGAGGACAACACAGCGGATCCATTCACGAGGGCCTATTCCCAGAGAGAGACTTTTATGGGATGGTTGAGTATGAGATACTGCAACCACTGCTACAGATGGCCCTAATGCAAGTGGAAGATTGTTAGTTATATGTATGCCCTAGAGGCCATTACTGTACATTGGATGTATATTGTAGTGGATGCTGAGACATATATAGGGAGGACTTTCTTGCTCGACATGATAGTATGCTATCTGGTTGAACTTTACCTTAACGTGTATACTGGGTGTCTCTCTGTTACATGTTGTTAAAGCCGCTAGGATGTGTACTTGACTACCTGGACTATGATGCGGATCATACTAGTGGGGACAGGGTAGTCCATAAGTACATCCTTCAAAGTCCCTAGTCGTGGGTGTATCGAGACGGGGCATCGATATACCAGAGTAGACTAGCGTATACCTTCTCGACCCATACAGATGGGCGATGGATGATCCCATATCCATTGGTGTTTGACATCGGAGATGATATACGGGTGCTCAGTAGAGACTGGGTACACTGGACGGACTCGCCGAGAACTCCCAGATGGTATTATACCTTACGTCAGATGGCAGTTCTCTGGTGACACTGGTACAGAGTAGTCTGTTGACCCGAGATCGTCATAGAGTCTTGTGTGGTTCCCACTGTGCTTTGATTTCCACCTTACCACGTCCAAGAGGGCGTGCAAAACGGTGGTTTTTGGGTACAGTCCCGAATCACATGGAGGCAATGAGCGATAGGAGGGGATTCGTCTCTCCCGGTATAGGGGGTTGATGTTGCGCTGTGTTCGATTGGCTATAACCGGAAATCCCTGGCCAGGGTTGCTGAGATTTACTGGTAAGTGTTACCAGTAGTTTCTCGAATTGTTATAGACCTCATATCGACACGACTTATCGAGCTATTGGGGTCTGACGTTTACCACCCCTAGGCGAGATATGCGACATATCAGACGATCAGACCGGACTGTACGGTAAGTGTTACTGGTTGGATTCACAGGAGTGTGAGCGGGCTTGCTCGTCGATCTTCTGATCGCTCAATACCCGGGTGGCCGTTACATTTAGCAGACCGCTTGCGGCTTGTGGGTGTTTGATATGATCATCACCTGCTGCCGGCGTATTGACGAGTCTTTAGAGTCCTAAACAGAGGTTTCCTGGCTCAAGCGAAACGAAATAGGAGCGCATATGAGATATGTGCGGGACCGAGGATAATGCGTGTATATGATACCGTATTCTATTTTCGCGATGAATGTATCGAATGGTTATATACGATATAACCTAGTTATCGAATCGAGGGTTGATTCGATAAGCCGATACATTGGATACTGGTCGGTTATATGCGATATGACCGGACCATTGAATCAAGTGTTGATTTAATGATTTAATGCATAATTATATATTTGATATATTACTTTGCATTAACTAGTGTTGGTTCACTTTAAATGGATTTTCTCACTCGCTTGTGCACATTGTATATTCGATATAGTTTTGTGCACTTGATTGTATCATGTTTAATGATACATGCAAAATTAGTTAAGTGTAAAGATTGAACCATGGTTATATGAATGGTTAGGGTTATGATTACTTATTCATTTATTTATTTATTAGTTTTGGAAAATAAAAGCTTAAAGAGAAAAAACAAAATGGTTTTCTTTTATTCTTTCTTTCATGAAGCTTGTTGAAGCTTCATGAACCTTTTGACCAAGTGACCATTTTGTCTTCATCTTTAACCCTAACCACTCACATAAACTCTAGTTAGCTCTCTACACTTAACTATGGTTTGATTATGATAAGAATGATTATTCTTTTCTATTCTTTAATTCTTATCATAATAATATTCATCTTCTTCTTCTTCTTCACTTGAAGAAAACTTTGCTTCATCAATGGCAAAGTGAGAAAAAGAGTGAGAAATCCAATTCTAAAGTGAACCCACTTCCTATTTCTTCATCCTCTACCCCTTGCCAAGTAGTAGAGTGTGTTTTCTTCCCAAGTTTCATGACTTGGTGAAGTGGGAGCTTGATCTTGTGATGCTTCGACGTAGATCATCTTCGGCACGAAGCCGACGACCTTGCCCGCCCATTTCTCCGATGAAGCCGATGCTAGAGCCCGGGATTCCATTTGGACAGCGAGGAGACTTCATTGCGGAGCTATGGAGGTGGAGGACCGGATCTATAAAGGTTGTATCTCCGTTCTCTTAGTAAAGTAGTTTACTAGTTGCATCTTTCGCCTAAATTTCTAGTTAACGATCCGTATTAGGGTTTCTCGGCACCCGTAAAATTTGAAATTGGCATGGTTGATGCCTTGTGAGACCTCTTGAGAGTGCCTAGGAACCCTACATCGATCACATGCGTGTACTTGTACGCATGTGGTGATCGAGCGGACAATACTATTAGGCTTTGGTTTAAGCCGGATCCTAGTATTTGATTATTGGATTAGGTTTGTCTCATTGTATTCGTGTTTCTCGGAACACGGATGCGGGTATGTATATACGGATGAGAGGAGGTATAGAAGGAGACACCTCATTAGGGTTTTGACCATTGACTTGGTCAAAACAAAAATGAGGTGGAGAAAAGAATTTGTTACTTTTAGTAAATGATAATTATATATAGCATGGCTACTTGGGTTGACCTTTTGATATGGCTTGACTTGTTGACCTTAGATATTTTGATGAGATATTTTTGACCTAGATATTTTGGTGAGATATTTTCCATGCCATGCTTGAGGTCATATAAAAGATAGCCATTCCATTTTTTCTTATCATTATCACAAATACTTTCTCTTTCCTCAAACTTGCTCTCTCCTTCTTCCTCTCAAAACCCTAAGTGTATCATGTGTTGATAATCAAGGGTTAATGAGACTTAGCTACTCTAAATCACACTCTACTCACTCTAGTCTACTTAGATTAGCAAGCTAAGTATTCTAGTTACCTCGACTTGGAGGTTTAGCTCAAGGTTGGAACTCTCGGGTGGATCGTCATTGACACAAGGAGGCCGAACTTCAAGCACGATCCATACTTCCATCGAGGAGCTTAAGGAGTGGATCAACGACCCGAAGGACTTGGTTTCTTTAGGTATACTTTCTATCATAGTAGATAGAACCCTCACTTGATAGTTAGGTTTATGGTTAAACATCTGGTTTAGGTTTATTCTAGCGCTAAGTTTCGTATCGTTATAAAATTTTTGTTCCGCATTTGGCCACAGAAGTTGGTCGGGGCACTAGCGTAACCCTTCACTAACAAGGTGGCATTCCGAGAAACAAACACCTTTTGTTCTTCGGTGTGATAGAAGATATACCCTCGCGAATGTTTGGGATATCCAACAAACTTGCAAATAACTGATCGTGCCTCGAGTTTTTCCGGATTCTTTTTTTTAACATAGGCCGGACAACTCCATATCTGAACTCGTTTAAGATATGGTCTTTTTCCACTCCATATCTCATATGGTGTTTTAGGCACTGATTTAGATGGAACTTGATTCAATAGGTATGCAGCTGTCTCAAGTGCATAACCCTAAAAGGAAATAGGTAACTCAACATTACTCATCATAGAGTGCACCATATCTAATAGGGTGTGATTCCTCCACTCCGAAACTCCATTGTGCTATGGTGTATACGGAGGAGTAAGCTGAGAGAGAATCCCATTCTCTTTTAAATAGTCACGGAATTCCGTGCTCAAGTATTCTCCTCCCCGATCATTTCGTAGGACTTTAATACTTTTACCCGTATGGTTCTCAACTTCATACTTATATTCCTTAAATTTCTCAAAAGATACAGATTTGTGTTTCAACAGGAACACATGTCCAAATCTTGAGAGATCATCAGTGAATGTAATGAAGTACGAGAAACCATTCCTAGCGTGTGTAGTCATGGGACCGCATACATCACTATGTATCAGTCCCAAGAGTTCAGTAGCTCTTTCTCCGTGTCCTGTAAACGGAGTTTTAGTCATCTTGCCTTTGAGACATGACTGGCAAGTTTCATAAGATGTAAATTCGAATGGATTCAAATATCCATCTTTATGCAACTTTGCTAATCTGGCCGTATTGATATGACCAAGTCTACAATGCCTCAAGAAGGATTCGTTCATTTCTGAACTTTTCCTCTTGTGTGTATTCTGTATATTTAGAACTGTAGTTTGATTTAGAACGTATATACCATTATACAATGTACCAAACCCAATCAACACTTGATTTAAGAAAATGTTCATAACATTTTTCTTCAGTACAAAGTTATATCCTTCTTTATTTAATAAAGAATTGATATTATATTGCACATCATTTTTTGTACGAAATAACAGTCGTTCAGAATCAATGTATTACCATTTGGTAATACAAGGTGATATTCGCCAACTGTTTTGGCTGCAACAATTGCACCATTCCTTACTATGATAGACTTATCACCCTATCCCAGTTCTCTACTTCTTCTTAACCCATGTAACATATTAGAAACATGGGATCCTGATCCGGTATCCAATACCCAGGACGTAGAGCATACTGAGAAACAGTTCTCGGTAACGAACACACCCGAAGAAGATGCATCATCATGCTCTTTCTTCGTTCGGGTTGCGTAGGAATCCTGATATTCCCATATTCCTTGCTCAGACTCATGACAATCATAAGAAAAAGCGGAACCAACGTTCCCCATCTCAGTATAATAAGCGGATTCGGTCAATACATCCATATTATTATCTTGATTAAGGCATGTCATGGTCGCAAATTGAAGAGAGAGAAAAGAAAACACTTTAGCGTGCGCTCTTGAAAGATTAGATTGGTTATTATTTTATCTAATCAGGATGGCTCCCACTATTTTTATCAAATCTTCCTTCTGTTGGGTTATGCTAGCATCCTGACCATCAAACCGTGGCTGATTGCGGAACAATTTTTTTTTATAAAACTGGCGCTATAACAACCCGATGCTACGGATCTACCATTAACCCTAAAATAGCAAACTTAAAAGGAGTTAAGAAAGGTTATACCGAATGATCCGTGTCCTTCAGTCTTTAACCATCATCCCAAGCTCCTAGAGGCCTCCATGATCAAGCTTGATCTCCGTTCTCCCTCCATCAAAGATGATCCACCTGAGAATTTGTATTTTGAGCTCCAACCTCATAGCCGAGGTAACTAGGATACTTAGTTCGCTAAACTAGATATCCCAGAGGATGTAGAATCTAATGATGGATTAATTTGTCTCCAAACACCTTAGGTTTTTCAACACATGAGACTTGAAGGGTGGAGGTAGAAGAAGAAGCTTGAGGATGAGAGTGTGAAGCAACTCAAGAAAAAAAGTTAAATGTAGTGATCTCAAGAGATGAAACATACAATAATATCTCAAGTCTCCAAAATATCTCACAACCCAAACACAAATATCAAGCATGCCACAATAGTAACCATGAGTCACCCCATGAGTCACCAAGTGAGCCATGCTATAATAAATGCAATAAAAACCTCATCCGCCACCTCATTAACCTTTTAATCCAAAAAGGTTAAAGCATAAATGAGGTGGCATCTTCTAGAAGCAACTTGTAATAAATTAAAAGAATACCCCTCATCCGTATATACATACCCGCATCCGTATTCCGACAAAATACGAATACAAAGAGACGAAAATAATCCAATAATATAATACTATAATCCGGCTTAAACCAAAGCCCACTAGTATTATCCGTCCGAATCATAATACGTGCACAAGTGCACGTATATGATCGAACCCTTGCCGTAAAACTATACGGCCTCTACATCGTTTCGCCCGAAGTAGGGAAACCCTCTGTGTGGGACTCTAAAGACTCGTTAATACGCTGGCAGTGGGTTTAACCACAAGCACGTCAGTAACACTAGCTGTACGTAATGGCTACCCAGGTATTGAGCGAAAGGGGAGCCGACGAGCAAACTCATCTGAACCCCTACTGAGCCTGTCCGTGACAATATCCATCCAGTTCGGTCTATTAGTCTAAAAGTATCGCATATCGAGTCTAGGGGGTGGATAAAGTCAGACCCCTAATAACGCGATATTTCATGTCGGTATGAAGCTCATCACCAACTGAGAAACTACTGATCCAAATCAGTAATTCTCGACTACCTTGGCCAAGGATTCTGGTGATGGCCACCCGTGCACAACGCGACATCAACCCCCAATACCGGGAGAGATGAATCCCCGACGATCCGCTTACTGCCTCCATGTGGCTCGGGACTGTACCTAACTAAAACCTGTTTGCACAACTCCTTTGAGCCGTGGTAGGGTAGTAATCAAAGCACAGTGGGAACTCACACAAGATAAATGTCGATCTCAGGTCGACAGAATAACCTGTACACATGTCACCTGGGAACTGCTATCTGACAATAGGTATAATACCAACTAGCATATTCCCGGCGAGTCCGTCTAGTGTACTCATAACCCAATGAGTACCTGTATATTATCTTAGGTGACTAACTGATACTAATGTCTTGTGAGACCGTCCACCGCCCCTCGTCGGGGTCTCGATAAGCACACACTAGTCTACTCTAGAGTATCAATGCCCAGTCTCGATACTCCCACGACTAGGGACATTTAAGGATGTGCTTATAGACCATCCAGCTCCCACGTATATGATGTCACTACCCGAAATATTAGCTCGTGACCAGCACTTAAATCACGCAACGTCTAAAGGCGTAACGTAATTCAAGTAAGCTGAAACCCAGAAATCTAAATCTTTTTAAGAAAATAAAAGAGGTGAAGTTTTGAAATAAAGGTATAAGGAAATCAAGTTTTCTTAATGCAGAGAAAAGGGACATAAAAATGTAAGTGAAAATTTTTAGTTTGAAAACATGTTTCGTCTTTTAAAAATTTAGGCAGTACCTCCTTTGTATTTTTTGATCCAAAGCCACAAATACATAATGATAATCAAGGCATCCCAAAGATGGAGCTAGCTCTTCGCCAAACGGCGGATCACAACCACACAAGACAGTATATATAAGTATATGACACCCAACGGCGAAGTTCACCACAAAAGATAAATAAATAAGCAAGACATCAACCCAATAGGCGAACATAAAACTCATCGCTCATGTCTCGCAACTACAAGTCTCACTAGGTCTCATTACTAATACAGATACTAGTTTGATTGATGGAGTTGACTAGATACAATGTGGAATATAAATACAAGAGTTGGTACGATACAAATGTCCCACCTACCAAAGCAATCACCCGAAAGCAACTGTGTGCCAGCGATGCCGCTACTGATCCATGCAGTCAACCTGCAAGAACTGTGGCACAACGGGGGTGAGTTGCCAACTCGTGAGTAGAAAAACATCAACAAGAAGAAAATCGAATAAACAACGACTCCTAGGTCAACTATATCATAAAGGTGATACTATGATACCTAGGGTGACCGTATCTGTATATGTGCCAATAATGTAATCAACACCTATATGTATGCGGATATCATCCAGCCATGTGATCAATGTCTGTATGCATGTGGGTCTCGTCCAACTATATCATCAGTGTATGTATGCATGTGGATCCCGTCCACGTGTCAACCAATGACACAACAACATCATACATGTAAATATCATAAAAGAAGATGTATGAAAATATGAGGATATAAATCAACGTTTGTCCCTTCCGACACATCAAAATCATGGAACCTGAGTGCCCAGCATCGACACTCAAAACATCATGAAACCTGTGTCCAACATCGACACGTAAATCCTCATATCTCGGGCTCCTCAGTCCGGATCGTCCCTCGGGCTCCGTCTGCGGGATCGGCCCACGGGTTCCGGCAGACGGGTCGGCCCAATATCCATCTCTCGACCGGGTCGGTATCCTCCGGATAACCGCCAGGTCCAACCAATCACCGGTAGATAGTAGTCCCTCTGCCTGGCTCATCGTCATCCCCACGATCTTCTTACCCCGGGGTACCGTACCGGGTCCACCATGAACCCGCAAAGGATCATCCAACTCCTCGAATCGGGTTTCATATATCACACATCTCAGAACCGAGAAAACACATGGTGGACGCACTGAAATATCATATCAAGAGAAACCGGGTTTTTAAAACAATACATAATTTCTTTTAAAATGACCGCGGTTCTCAAATCCTGAAATCTCATGAAAACAACATATCTCAATGCGTATAAGCATAAAGCATGATGTATGCGACATATAACAGAAATGTAAGCATATCCGTATATCATGCAACATGGAACAATAAAATGCACATATCGAGGGAAAACCGCTCTTTTAAATGAATCCAGTTTTAAAATATATCCCGCGGTTCCCAAATTCTCCAAGGTCCAATGCAACATTGTATAAAGGTGCATATGCAACTATAGCAAGTAAGTCATGCAAGGAGTCATATCATGATGCAACAAATCCTACTGTGTAGTGACATGGCAATTATTGATGATGAAGTGTGTGAGCCGGCAAATCTGTGTACGTGTAACATACGCATCATCGATAATGCTGTAAGTGTACTAGCACGGGTATATGCAATGCAATGAGAATAACATGAATGCAGCATAAAATAAATCATATGCAAATGCTGACGGGTAACGTATCTAACATGACCGAGTCGGTCAATCTAACCATCGGCATCTAGCCTCACGACATCACGTATGGCATAATCCATCGTATAGCATCCTCTAGTCAAGGGGATGGATCAATCATCAAGTCAAACTCATCACGTACGGAAAATCATCGTACGGCGGCATTAAACCAATAGGGATCCTATCAACCTATATGACAATGAGGGTACAGCCTAATGTCACGTACGGCCTATCATTCATGATTCACAATATGTATCCACATATATATCCATATACCTATGTCCCAAGTCACATCCATAGCAATCTCATATCATGGGACCGGCAAGGTATCAATCCTCTCAATCGACTCGCATCCGTATACCAACATATCATCATATCACACGCCAAATCGTATTCTCTTTTCATCCCATCTATATCTCACATAAGGTCAAATTACAATTACATTCTACCTTTACTATAAGCATACGTATCTAATCTAACATACACACCCGAACCATAGAATCAGTTTTTAAAATATGCGAATCGTAGTTTTGAAAGTAGGGGCTACGGTGTTTTTAAGGAAAAGATATCATTTGAAAATCCATAATGTCTCTCAAGGTATCTGTTTAAAAGATGCATATAATTCTTCAGTTTAGAAATAGGTATGGTTCGGATTACACATTTACGTCGGCTATCTAATCTTATAGTACCCTAAACGGCAACATCATCAACCATCATCCTCAAATCCCGTCATCACATATTAGTCGTATCATATCACTTCTAACTATCCTTTAGTTTCTAATATGGTTTCTCTAACTATCATTTAACTCTATCTATAGTTTTCTATTAAAGGTTCCCTTAACCATACTCTATATATAAATCGGTTTCCATCAAAGTTTGCGGGGGTGCTATACGCCATCCACCCGACTTTCCCCGTAGATATAGATCTACTCACCTTGATCCTTGATTTTCGAAGTCGATGACGTCATGCTCCGTTGCCTCGGAATCCACGCGGAGGTACCTACAATAATACACAAATCGCAATCACTATTAACATTACGTCAAGAAAACCAAAACGGCACACGGATCGCCTATAGGTTAGAACCTATAGCCCACGCATGCAAAACCAACCAATTATCTCTAGTCGTTGATGTACAAACATCCAACAACCAAATACAAATCCAAATATCAAAACTTATCATTCAAAATACGGAAAACTCGAAAATAACAACATAGGAAAACCACTCCCAGATTTCACCCTAGGCCAAACTAGAACATTTTGCACATTGGGTTGCTCTAGATATAGGATAACTATGCCCCAGACCAAAAATCACAAAGTTTCACTCCGACTTGGCCGCAATTTGCGGCCTATAGCAATAAATCTGCGTCCAGAAGAAAGAATCAAGGGTTCAGGTTTCAGGGGGTGGTTCATGGTTACCTGCACATCTCATGGTCAAGGGAACTTCTTTTACAATGGTCTCGGGTCATCCCAGATCTCTAAATACTATCACAAAATCCATAAAAACCCGATATCGAGGGATCTAAAGTTTGTATTTTGGGGTTTGGTCACTGGTCCAGGTCAAGAATTGGTCTCTAGGGTCTTGTAACAGCCACTAGGCATCACCCAATCCACACAACACTCAAACCCTTCTATAGGAATTTCCAAGTTCACAAATCCACACCCTAAACCAATTCTAAACTAACTAGAATGCTAGGAAAACATAAACTAACTAAGTGAAGGGAAATATACCTCATGGATGTTGCCAAGCAAAACCCTAGCTCCACAAAGTCCTCAAAATCCAACATTGCTTGGTCCATTGTGTAGAGGATGAAGAGTGGATCAACTTTTGTGAAGAGGGTGTAGGGTTTTGGCAAGGTTTTTGAGATGGATCTTAGGGTTGAAGGTGGAGGGAAGTGAGGAAGAAGAAGGAGAAGAAAATGATGGAGAAAACAAATGGGGTGAGGTTAGATGGCAGCTCCCTCTCTCTCACTCTCTTATTCTCACCCACTCTCACACTCTTTTACCCTTTTCTCTATTCTTTTCTCTTTATTTTTAAAACCAAAACACATAATACCCATAAAACAACACAAATGTAACAAGATGTAACCAAATGCAATATGACATGGTGCACTAGCCACGGAAAACTGTAGAAATACGGATTTGGCTTAATCGCGATTAGCAGTGCACTAATCGATTTTTATCCAAATCGCATATAATAAATTTTAAAAATGCCAAATCCAATAAATATCTTTTTAAACGAATAAATCATTTTAATTTCCATTTATTTCACAAATAGTGGTATATATTTATACCCTTTTTCGAAAACCCCAATTTCGCAAATCGGTCAGTTTTCGGGAAAAATAATATTTTAATATTAAATTCCAAGAATAATATTTTATATTTTTCTGAAATGTTACATATGATTACAATAATTTCCTTGAGGGCACTATAGTCAATAATCTCCCACTTGCACTTAAGGCTAATAATTGCGGAGTTGCATACACACAGCCCGTGTGATACCGAACACCCAACTTCTCTACTAATCAGTCTCACAAAGCTCGTTTGTGAAACTATTGCGTTCAAGAAATAGCCTCAGTGAGTGGATCCGCTCCAGTGTTTCTATCTTTATCTCTCTCTATATCTTAACTTCGCGGAGAAAGACTATCTCCTGAAATGAGCAATACCTGTCTTAGAATTTGTCTGGATATCTGATTGGACCCTGTTCACAAATGAACTCCAAATCCAACAAACTTCTTAGACTCTATCAACCACTGAATTTAATCAGTATCCTGCGCCATGCCTTTCTCAGTATCCTCTTAGACCACCTGTCCAACATACTGCCCCTCAAAAGAGGGAAAACTATAACTCTGATAGTCACTCTGTCATCCAGGTCACCTTAGAAGCCAGAAATGATAATCATCTCTTGAAGGAGGCTGCCGTTATCATGTACCAAGAACATTCACTTATGTTTATAACTGCTTCCCATTGTTTCTCCATGATTGGATTAATATATACTTTTTGCTGCCTGTGCAAAATCAATATCTGGTATTGTGCTTGACATCTTATGATTGACTCAATTGCCCAAGCAAGTGATATGCCAATCATACAAATCCCTCTCCTTATCAGTCTCACAAAGACATCATTTTAGAGAGGGTGACTCCATCACCTGCGAGTACACCACCACGCCAGGAGTCGTCCATTCTAAAACACTTTAGAATAGTGTCAAGTACCCGAATTGGGACACTTCCAAAATCTAGATTTAAGACCATAGATCTAGTCACCAGAATCCCTGATATTATATCCATATCCTTTGTGAAGAAACCATCTTATGACAACCACAGTATAACCGATCATAGTATAGGAAGATCTCTTCCTATCAAGTGCATGTCATCCAAATACCAGGACATCACTCCCTACTACCTTCTTACCAGATCCATATGTTATTCTGATGAAGTCAAACTCTATGACTGTCACATCAAAAATAGATGATTTATCTCCGCTATACCTTCTTTAGTCTATAAATAAACATAAACTACTTGCCCACTATGCTTCCGCTGCTCCCACTGACTACAACAATCTTCTGGCAGAGTCATATACACGTGCACTTCTAAAGCTAGTTTAGAATGATGTTATACTTATCCTCCTACCAGATCTCATAATCTAGAATAGCAGCATTGGCAAGTTTAGGTAATCAAAAACCTCCCTGTCACCGTTTTTGAGGATACCGAAGTACCTCTTGGGTGCTTGAGGTTACCCACTGAATCTGCGGAGTGGCTAATGGATCGTCGAAACCAATTGAATCTTTAGGTTCTACTAAATTTTCAGTAATCGTTTGTGGTTCTAGAATCACTTCCAGTTCTACCATACTCCCACTAATATTTTCTGGAAAAGAATCCATTTTACTAAAACTGGTGGCGAGTCAAGAACAATATAACTATTGATCTTCCAGATGGTAGAAAGTTAACCCTCATCAAAGCCCGGGATAACCCACAAACTGCCATTACTGAAATGTGTCATGAGTTTGTCCAGATTCTGGTTTTAAGTATCAGCCGGACAACTCCATATACCTTAACATCGTTAAGATATGAGTCTATTCTATATATCCAATATAGAAACAAATGGACTAATTTAATTGGAACCAGATTCAAAAATCATGCAGCTGTCTCCAGTGCATATCAACTAAATGGAAGGAGGCCGTGCAGCATTACTCATCAAGGAATGCATCCACGCATGAATAACCTGAGAGAGAAGCAAGTTCTCGAAACTATTACTTATAATGGAATACCTAACACAAGTATCTATATCTTCGATCACCTTGAAAAATCCTGATACTTGCAACATGTGGTTTTCTACTTTATTCTTATACCTATTACTTCTCAAAATTTGGACCCTATATTTCAACGAAGTACTTGTCTAAAACTAGAGAAGTCAAAAGTAAACAGAATATAGTACGAGTACCAACCCCTTTTTACTAATGGACATTGGACAACATACAATATTTTGTATAAGTCCTCTGAGTTCAATAAATCAAACCCTATGCGTCGTAGATTGAAAACTGTGCTATGGTTAAGAAGAATTACACTGTTGTTGAATGCACCTTATCTAACCATCAACTGATATAGGTAAATGTCATAGACATAATTTCAAAAAAAAATTATCTCACTTTATAAAATAAACATACAGATATAACAGTTTGAAATTGCTGCATAACAATGGATATTCAAAACCAAATATTCGCCGTCAGGAAAAACCCAGGTGATTTCCTCAAATATCACCAATTACAAAGAATTCTGATATATATTGAGGATCTAATCACCCAATTCCCAATATCTTACTCCTACTCACCATCTGTAACGCCATACAGATGTGAGAATCAAATCTGGTAAATACATACCCTAGAGTTAGAATCAACTGGGAAAACAGTTTTCAATTAACACCACACAGTGAAACTGGAACATGAAAATGTTTCGAAGGGCTAACCGGGTATTCCTAATAATGCCTCTTCCACTATCCAGATTCATGACAGTAACTGTATACTTCCTTTCCCTCACTCAAATCCCTTTATATGTCTTTATTTATTACCTTCTGTACACCATACTTTGGCTAATTGATTTTCTTCCTTCCTTACCCTTCGGCACCAGCCTAAGGTTTGGAAGAAGACTATCCAATAAGTGTAATAGGTGTACTCTCCTAATACTTGGAGCCCTCGCAACCTGAGAGAATGTGAAGAAAAAAGACAAATGAATAATCCTATTCTATTTCTCCCGAACCAGAATCCATCCTCGAACTGGAACAAGTTCCTTCGAGTTCGTATGTAACTATACAATGGCATATCCAAGCAATATGGATCTTCATAGTGATACGAAGTGTTCTGGAGAAAACCAAAGTGGATGTAAGAGTGGCAGGGGTATACGCGGTTTTGTCGTGAATGATAGTAGTCGCAATTTCCTTTGCCCTTATTCTAATCCCTTTATATGTCTTTAGTTATTACCTTCTGTACACCACACTTAGGCTAATTGGTTTTCTTCCTTCCCTACCTTTTGGCACCTACCTATGGTTTGGAAGAAGACTATCCAATAAGCGCAATAGGTGTACTCTCCTAATCCTAGGAGCTCTCGCAACCTGAGAGAAGGTAAAGGGAAAAGACAACCGAATAATCCTATTCAATTTCTTCACAACCATAATCCATCCTCGAACTGGAACAAGTTCCTTCGAGTTCATATATAACTATACGATGGAATATCCAAGCAATATGGATTTTCATAGTGATACGAAGTGTTCTGGAGAAATGCAAAGGGGATGTAGGATTGGCAATGATATATGCGACTCCGTGACAATCCAAAAGCCAAAGTGTTCTTAAGAAGGTTCAGTTAACTTGGTTCATGAGTTTTAGTTTGAGGTCGGGCCTGTTAGTTATATGTATGCCCTAGAGGCCATTGTTGTACATACGATGTATATTGTAGTGGATGCTTGGACATATATAGTGAGGACTTTCTTACTCGACATGATAGTATGCTATCTGGTTGCTCTTTATCTAAACATGTACTCTGATTGTCTCTATGTTACATGTTGATAAAGCCCTTAGGATGAGTACTTGACTACCAGGACTATGATGTAAATCATACTAGTGGGGACAGTGTAGTCGCTAAGTACATCTTTCAAATGTTCCTAGTCGAGGGTGTATCGAGACAGGGCATCGATATACCAGAGTAGACTAGCGTATAGCTTCTCGACCCATGTAGATGGGCGATGGATGATCCCATATCCATTGGTGTTTGACATCAGAGACAGTATATGGGTGCTCAGTGGAGACTGGGTACACTGGATGGACTCGCCGAGAACTCCCAGATGGTATTATACAGATGGCAGTTCTCTGGTGACACTGGTACAGGTTAGTCTGTAGACCCGAGATCGTCATAGAGTCTTATGTGATTCCCACTATGCTTTGATTTCCACCTTACCACGTTCAAGAGAACGTGCAAAACGGTGGTTTTTGGGTACAGTCCCGAGTTACATGGAGGCAATGAGAGATAGGAGGGCTTTCGTCTCTTCCGGTATAGGGAGTTGATGTTGCGCTGTGCTTGATTGGCTATAACAGGAAGTCCTTGGCCAAGGCTACTTCAGAGATATACTGGTAAGTGTTATCAGTAGTTTCTCGACCCGTTATGAGCCTCATATCGACACGACTTATCGAGTTACTGGGGTCTGACGTTTACCACCCCTAGACGAGATATGCGACATACCAGACGAAGAGACCGGACTGTACGGTAGTATTACTGATTGGATTCTCAGGAGTGTGAGCATGATTGCTTGTTGATCTTCTGATCGCTCAATACCCGGGTGGCCATTACGTTTAGCAGACCGCTTGCGGATTGTGGGTGTTTGATGTGATCATCACCAACTGCCGGCGTATTGACGAGTCTTTAGAGTCCTACATACGGGTTTCCTGGTTCAAGCAAAACGGAGTAGGAGCACATATGTGATATTTGCGGGACCGAGATTGATACGATATGAGATACCGTATTGTATTCTCGCGATATGTGACATCGGTCGGTTATATGCGATATAGCCGAGTTATCAGATCAAGTGTTGATTCGATAAGTTGTTACATATGATATTAGTCGGTTATATATAATATAGCCGGATTATTAAATCAAGAGTTGATTTAATAATTTAATGTATAATTATATATTTGATATATTACATTACATTAACTAATATTATCTCACTTATGATTTCTTTTCTCACTTGATGTGCACATTGTATATATGTGATATGTATATTTATGTACATGTATTGTGTCATGCTTGATGATACATGCAAGATGGGTGTATGAGACTTAAACCATGCTAGAGTTAAGTTAGGGTTTTATTTATTTCTTAAGTTAATAACAAAAGAGAGAAGACTTGGTCAATGTTGTCAAGCTTGGATGAAGCTTGTAGAAACGTTGACAAAGTCCACTCTTTTGTCTAGCTTAGGATATTTTGTTAACCCAATCCTTAACCTTAGCCCTTGGTCAATTCTCTACATGAGTTAGGCATGAGGGCTTAACTCACCCATGGTTGCAATAATTCATTGGGGATGAATTATTCATATGAGTTCATATTCTTCTTCTTCTTCCTAAAAGCTTTCTAGATTCAATGGAGTTGTGAGAAAATGAAATCTAAAGTGAGCCTACTTTCTACTTCATCATCCTCTACTACTTGCCATTTAGTATAGGGTGTTTGCTTCACTAATTCCATGATTAGTGAAGATATAGCTTGTGTTAGTGTCTCCTCGACGTAGATCATCTTCTGCCTCGAAGTCTTCGAAGCAAGCATGTTCGTTTCTTCAAAAGTGCCTCTCTAGAGTCCGGAGTTCACAATCGCAGCGAAGGGGACTACTGCACGGAGCTATTAAAATGAAGGACCGGTCTATAAAGGTTGTATTCCTTGCTCACTTCTTATTGCAAAGTGTTTGCATTTGTTTTTCCGTCGATTTCTAGTTAACGATTCTTAGTTAGGGTTAGCTAAAACGGCAAATTTTTGAATTTGGCATGGATGATGCCTCCCGAAACCTTGCTGCTGTCTTAGGTAACCCTGCAGTGGTATCAGAGCCATGCTAGAAATTTATACGGATTTTGTTAGGATTACGGAAACGAAATACTCCGAAACTTGAAACACGAAATCATACTTTCTGTCGATTTTAAATTGTTGTCAGAAATTTTTTTTAAACAAGTACAGAGTGATGTATAGGATATATCATGAACACACACAAAATTTCAGGGCATTCCATGATAATTTGGCCGGCCACCATGTACATGATCTCAGCCGAATTCCGAGCACCCCCCCTGAAAATTTTTGTGTGTTCCAGAGACTTGGTTTTGATGTTTCAGGTGTTGTTTGTTTTTGCTAATTTTGCATGAGATGTAATCTTACACTATAAACAATTCGGAGTGTTTCGTATTCGTAATTTTAACATTGTTTCGGGTTATTCGCATGTTGTCTAGACGAAGTTAAAAAGTTTGATCGAATGTCAAAACCCATTCTCCCAAGTTTAACGTATTCGGAAAAATATGCAAGTGATCCTATGAACCCTCTAGAAGAATGAAACCCTAACTCGACTTTTTTGGATCGCGGAACCGTGGTCAAACCCTAGGGTTTGCCGTAGTTCCATGGCGACATGAGTGAGGCTTGGGATTGCTCTTCTACGGCTGGTGCATAGGTACTGTGGCATATTCTGGGTATTATTAAAACTGTGCTCAAGTGTTGTGCTGTCGGGAAATTGTGGGACTTTGATGAGTCGATCGAAAAGTTTAACGTCGTCCGGATATTATGTGATGGGATACAATATTTGGAATCCACAAGTAGTTTTGAGATAACTAATTTGAATGTTATAAATCTAGCTGTTTAGTCTCAGATGATCGGTTGCCACGGGATTTTGATGAGATCAAAAGTCCATCGCAATCACGTAGCATACGCGAATACCCGCCGGGTAAACTTAATAGATACCCACACCCCATAGCCCCGACCAAGTGACTATAGGAGAACCTCGTCGCCAAAAGCATCCGTTCGGGTGCTCGCGGCAGCGGTGTTCCTCCTAGGTGCACTTCGTCGACGGTATTGGGGGGTGCGGCCGTCTACTAAAGTTTCCGACGAGCATTCGATCAGGATGTCGGGAATCTTGTTGAATTACCCGACTAGATATTAAAAGGTGTTTTGAATATCGAGACTAAAATGCGGGGTTTATAATTGTTACGAATGCGATGTCGAAGTAATTCATTTGGTTAGGCATGAAATCCGAATATGAGATATTTCGGGTTTATGATGTCTAAGGTGATTGCGGATTCCAACCGTTGTAGTTTTTCACTTTCTTTTCTGCGACCGTAAGTGTAATATGCGGTGTACCGCCGGTTTTGGTGCTATATGTCAACGACAATTGGGATACACATACTTACTTACATTGATGACATGTGATGTTATGTGTTGATGTGATATGTTATATTGGATCGTCGTGTTTGAATAGCGCGGGGGTTCTATGTGAGATGAGAGTTTTTCATTTCATTCATGTAAAATTCATTGTATGTAATATTCTTTTATTGGGGCACTTCCGGGTTGAGGATGATGTCACCATTGTATATTATTTACTTTTCCGTATTAGGATAGACCCAAGGCGGGGAGCACAAGCAACCGGGTTCTAGGGTCCAGTGGGAGACCATCTCGAGGAGTCGAGACCGGGTCTCCTAACTCTAGAATTGGTAGGTGTCACGACCCGAAATTGGCACGTGACGGCCCTTAAACTGTGCAACGTCCACAGGCGTAACATAATTTAAGTAAGCCAAAAACCCAGCAATCTAAACCATCAAAGTAGTAAGAAATAAGAACAATTTTAAAACTTTTGAAAATCTCAACCCAAATTCTTTAAAAGTCTAACTTTTCTTTCTTTAAAATTTTGGCAGCACCTCCTTTGTATAAACCAGCCCCCAAAATGGGTACAATAAAAATATAAGTAAAGCATCCCCAAACGGGAGCAAATACATGCCCAAAGGCGGAAAACAACAACCACAACAGATATACGACGCCGTAGCAAAGAAATAACAGACAAATAAAAAGAAAAGTGTATAAAAGACAACCAAGTCACAAAATAATATACAATATCGTCCTCACATAAAGACTCTAAGTCAACATGAAAGTATTAGAAGGAGAGTACAAGGATACAACGAATATACAATACAACAACGAATAACCACAAAACCCACCTAAGCAAAACTGCACACTGTGAGCCGATGTGGTATCCGCAGCAAAATATGATAAGATAGATGAATAGCCCGCCTCGACTACTCTGGGAAACAACCTGCAAAACAAACTGTGGCACAACGGGGGTGAGTTGCCAACTCGTGAATAGTAAATAATATATGCAGGTAATCTCAAGTATGCACGTATAGCGTGAATCTAACTTATGTAAGCTAATAGCAGTAAAAGGTCATATGAATGCAATAGTCATGAAATGTACACTAACGATTACTACAAACACATGAAGCAATAATATGACAATCGGTATGCAATAATCATGCAATAATGATATGAAAATGTATATATGCAACAGTCATGAAAAGTACTCTAGCAAGTACAACTAACACATGAAGCAATGCATATAAAATGAAGTATGTAAATACAACAGTCATGAAAGGTACACTAACAGGTACTACTAATACATGAAGCGGTGCATAAACAATAAATGTGGAGTATGGAATGAAACATGTCATTTCCACGCAATCCTGACATCGTGGTAGGACCAAAATCCATCAAGACAATCCAAATCCCAATTCCTCAAATCAGCCCTCAAATTGGCTCTCATATCATATAAGTCTCACCAATCCTGTACAATCTTGAATAAATCTCCTATATCCTGAATGTACAAAATCAGTAATCTCATATATATCATGTATCCAATCTCAAGTGAATCTCTAATATCCTAAGTATATTTGCATGAATAAATATGTTGATGTATATAAATTGAAATGTATACATATATATTAGCGTCCCATTCCACATATATATATATATATATATATATATGCATATATAACAGCGTCCCATTCTACTATTATATACATAGGAGTAAAATATCATGAAAACCAAGTGTCAAGCATCGACACAAAATAGTGATCTATCAGGTGCTGTCACCACGACTAGCCCCCTGATAAGTACGTATCGTACGCTATACCGAAAGCTCGAGTGTCTAGCTCTGACCCTCGCCTCTCGACGTATCCATACGTACATGACTCCCGTCGGTATCCCTACGATAACCGCCGAGTCATTGGTACTGTCACCAGAAAGTATGGTTCCCCCACTAACTCATCTCCTCACTGTGATTCTTGCCCCGGGGTACCTCCCGCCCCCACCATGTACCCGCACACGGACCCCTCCTTTCCTCGCGTGGGGTAAATATATCCGAACCGATAAAACTCATGGTGGGTGATGAAATATCATATTAAGGGAAACCGGGTTTTTCAAATAATGCATAATTTCATGAAACTACCACGGTCCCCAAATCCAGAAAACATCATGAAAAATCCTTATCTCAATGCGAAAATCCATGAATATAATATATGCAACATAAAACTGTGATGTAAGCATATAAAGGAAAAGCCGCTAATTAACTGTAACAAGTTAATATAATATATCATGTGGTTCCTAATTTTTCCAATTCTAAATAATATCAAATAAAGGTAAACATGTAGCTAAATCCAGATATATGTGTAAACATAAAGGTATAACAAGGTATACATGTAGCTATGTCATTATGTGTGTATGTACCTATCGCTAATGGTACAATACCCTATAGGTATCAGGTATCTAGCATGTAAGCATGTCAAGGCATATGTGTAAGTATGTAGGTATACATATATGCTATATGTCATATGCATAAAGAAATATGAATCAATGTCTCAATGTTCCTAACCAAACAATATCATATCTATATGTGGGTTGTGCGTGTCATGGCAATTATTGACGGTGTGTGTGGCATACAATCAGTGCTCGTGCAACATGAGCCGTCAATAACAGTGCAGTGTCCTAAAGATACTAGTCCAAGCACAACAATTAGCTAAGCAGTAGGGTGTATGCGCAACTCTATAAATCAAATAGAATATGCGACAATATTAACATCTCTAGCCCAGACGCATAACTCCATGCGGGCGATTCCCCTATAGATGTTAAATCTACTCATCAACGCTCCTGGCTAAGTGAAGCCTACCACCTGTTTTCCCTTTGTAGTAGCGTCCGAAGTCCCCACCTGCGAACCTATAACATTAAAACAATAAAACAAGTGTATATTAGTAAAAGACCCAAAATGCGTACAAACTACATTTGACCGACGCAACAACACAAAACATACTTTCAGCTGTTCGTATTGTGGCTAACGTGCGTAGCGACACGACGAAACCAACCCAAGAGCAAAATCACACAAAGCGCACGATCCGTGTCGTATAACGTATCGCGCTTAAACGAAACACAAGAAACTACCTAGGTGATCCCAGATTTTGCATACTGAGAAAACCCAACAACCAAACAAGACCAAACACACATAAACCACAATACACATCTACCTACCCAGAACCAACCCAAAACTCCACCGCTTGGCCGAGGTCGCCGGATCGCCCTTCATAAGTCGCCGGCCAAAACCGAGCTGCTAGGGTTCATGCTCCAGGTGAAGACCTATGGTCTCAGGTACAACACAACTACCTTATTTTGTTTTCTAGTAAAATCTCCGGGTCACAGCAGATCACAGATGTCACAAACGACACTAAAAATACGATATTTGCACAAAAACTTAACTTTAAACATTCTAAACTAAACTACAAGACTACACAACATAATAACTACATAAACAACAGAAAGAGATCATTACCTAACCAAAAGAACTCAAAAATCAAAGCTTTGCAAGCTCCAAGGCATTCGAGAGGCAAAAGATGATCAAAGAAGTGATTTTTGTGAGTTTTGTGAAGGATTTGATATGGTATTGTGATGGAAAATGAGAGTGTTCAGTTTGGAAAGAGAGAGATGATGAAAATGAGAAGGGAAATAAGTGAGAGAGTGTGAGAGAGAGTGTATGAAGAAATGAGAGAGAGAGAGGTGAGGTTAAGGGTGAGGGTGAGTGTAACCACTAGCATTAATGCACCATCAATGCATTCACACACACCTCATCATGCCACCTCCTCACTCCAAAAGAAATATCTTCTCACATAAAAGATCTAGGGAAAGGATTAAGGATTAGGGTTAAGGATTAGATTAGGTTAAGTGTCATGGTTGCTAAGATCAAGATTACACAAACAAACCCTCAAATTAACGTGCACACGTGCGTGCATGTCCATAACAAATAATATTAAAATAATAATTAAATGTTATAGAATGTGAGGAACCCGAATTGCTAAACTTTTTACAGTAAACCCGCATTAACGTCTAAACTAACACTAACCGAAATCTAAGGCGTTACAATCTCCCCCTATAAAAATTCGTCCCCAAATTTAAAATTCTCACTAAGCGTACCTTCAAAGAGAAGAGTACAAAACTCCCAAATCTCGCTCGCAGCCTTTCCAAGTGATCACCTCACTATACGGCTACGCCCAAGAAAAACTCTCCACTGATGGTAAGACCCTTGACCGAAGTTTCTCCACCTGCCGAGCCATTAACACAATTGGCTGCTGGGGAACGAAAAGATCGAGTCCAAGCTAAATGGTCTGGTGCTGAATCATGTGAGAAAGTCATGAAGGTAATTGCAAAGTATCAACATAAGGAATACGGGGTGAAAACTCAATAATCTGGGCGGAAGTGCCAAATTAAAGGCAACGGAACTAACTCGCTTGAGGATCTCAAAAGGACCTACAATCTTGGGATAAGCTTCCCAAAACTCAACACGTCATTCATTGAAAAAATCCTTAGGAATACATGATCTCACTGCGAACTCAAGTCTGCGACCACTACGGTTGGCATAAGACCTCTGTCTGCACTGGGCTGTCCTCATCCTGACCTGAACCAATTGGATCATCTCCGAAGTCTCTAGACTAGCTGGGGTCTAAAAATCCTATTTATGCAGAGTCAGAAAAACAGAATGGCGATCGACACGACCTAATAACAAAACCTAAAGGTTGCCAATTGGAATGTCTCCTGATAACCGCTAACGAGGGAGAACCCTAACAATGGCAAGTGACGATCCCAACTCCCGACAACAATTAGTACGTACGCACAAGCATATCCTCCAGAGTCGGTATAGCCCGCTCTCACAACACCATCATCCTGCTGATGGAAAAGCGGAGCTAAAGCTCAACCAGTACCCAAGACTTCCTGAAGTTCCTGCCCAAGACGGCAAGCGAATAGGGTGCCTTCATTGGATACGACCCATAAAGGAACTCCGTGCAACGCACAAACTTAATAAAGAACAACTGAGCAAACCGAGCATAACCGGACAACAAACACCCAAATGGAGTCACACCCTGACTAAACCGGGGTAGACGCCACAACGAATATTCATGGAGATCTGTTCCCATTCCCACTCCGGAACGGTTAAAGGTTGCAACTCTCCAGCCGGTCTCAGATGCTCAACCAAAACTCACAACAAGACAGACACCTTGAAACGAAATCCGAAACTTCACTCTTCATCCCTGTCCACCCATAACTATTTCACAAAGTCACGCTACAAATTGGTGGAACTCGAATGAACACCGAAAGCTGACTGATGTGCCTGCTTTAGGATTCCGCGTCTCTGCCCATCAACAACAGGTACACACAAACGCGTCCCTAAACGTAGCACACCATTATCACAAATTAAGGACTCCAGATCATTACCCAGCCGAGTATGCTCAAGAATCTCTGACGAACGAGCATCGGCGGGCAGTGCCTCACGAAAGCGATTAAGAAAAAGTGGTCGGGTGCGGACATGAGCAAGCTGTCCCCTCAGTAGAGGCGAACTTAAGCTGTACTCAACGATCGCACAAGAACTGTAAATCTGCCGAAGACTATCTCAACAATCAAAACCCGCTGCAGGAAGATGTACATTAAGCTCTGGTGGTCCATGAAAAGCTGATACGGCTCTCTGAACAAGTAGTGTCTCCAAATCTCCAACACACGACCACCGCGGCCATCTCTAGATCAAGAGTGGGATATCCTGCTCGTACTTCCTCCAAATGTAGGGAAGCAAAAGCGATAACTCTATAATGCCACATCAACGCAATATCGAGCCCCACTCGTGAAACATCACAGTTAAACAACAAAGTCGCCCGAACCAAAAAGCAAAGAAAGAACTGATGCAGTTGTTAACCGAGTCTTCAACTGCCGAAAACTTCGCACGCATGCCTCAGTCCAAAGAAAAAGAACCTCCTTTTCGGTCAGTCCAGCCAACGGTGTAGCGATACACTAGAAATCCTGCACGAAATGGCGGTAAAAACCTTCTAAGCCCAAAAATTTGCGGACCTCCGTCCGGTACACAAGTCTGGGCCAAAGCTGTACGGCCTCGATCTTCCTCGGAACCATACGAAACCGTCTTCCGTAACTACAAGACCTAGGAATCAACACAAACAAGCCTGAAGGAACACTCCGAGAATCTAGCAAACCGCTGGGGCTCCCCAATGTCTGCAAAATAAATCCTCAAGTGCTACTCCTGTTCCTCACGACACATTAGAATAGACCATAATGTCATCAATGACACAACAATAAACTGGTCGAGCAACGGCCTGAAGAAATCTGGTTCATCACATCCACGAATGCTGCTAGGGCATTAGTGAGTCCAACGACACCACCAAAACACGCAAAGCCCGTAGCACGCACAAGGCAGTCTTCGGAATGTCATCACTCCGAACCCGCAACAATGATGACCTGATCCCAAACAAACTTAGAAAAAGTCTCGCACTCTGGAGCTGATCGAAGAAATCGTCAATGCGAAGTAAAGGATACCCATACGCACCGTAAGCCGGTTCAATTGGCGATCCATCAATACACAACCTCAATTGCCATCCTTCTCCTTGACGAACAGAATAGGATCTCCCAAAAGCGAAACACTCAGACACACAAGCCCCCCAACAAACAACTCTGCAGCTGATCCTTAAGCTCCCTAAGCTCCGCTGGCTCATCTGGAACAACGTCGAAAAACCCTCGCATGATAAGAATCTGGTCCAACAATCCCATTGTGGCTCCGGTATCATGAATGAACGCCAAGAATCCTCGACATCCTCTCCTCAAAAGCCGACTAGCGAAAAAGGCTGAATTCAAGCTGTGAGAGACGGCACCACTGTCCTCCCGCACAACAAGAACTGACTTGTCGGGAAAACAAACCTGACTGTTTTCTCACGGTAGTCTACAGACACCTAGCACGTAGCTAACCAGTCTATGCCTAGTGAACGTCAAATCCAACCTCTCTAGAAGGATCAAAACGACGGACGAATCTCTATCTCCTATCTGATTGGCACACGACCGAAATACGTGTCGCGCAACAAAAGAATCGCTGACAAAAGTTAACACAACAAACGGCTAATCTAGCTAACCCGACTCTCGGCCCAACCACGACACAAAGTGTGTAAAACAAATAAGTGCATCAAAAGAACATACGAATTAAGAATACCTGAAAACTCTGCATTGGACGCCCGTGCGTCCCGATGAGTAGAAGCAAACTCTGGTGTCTGCCCCCTACCCGCAACTGGCTGAAATCCTGCTCTGCCAACCTGTCCACTCTGAGCGAACCCTCCGCGTTCACGACCTCTCTGAACATAAGCCTAGCGATACTATCTGTCGAAGGCAGATCCTTCTGCTCCTGTGCAACGAGCGTGCCATCCTGGTCAGCCCTCATCCCATCCGAGTCAATCCTGACCTCGGCCCTCGCTGCATCACTCTGAGTCCCCATAGTCATCGGCGGCAAAGGCTATTAATGGAAATAAGATTCGATAAGAACACAGAAATCGAATCACAAGGATATGAATCATCAAGGAAGGAATTTCAAGAAATTTGTATTTGGGTCACTTTAGGCGGAGTACCGCGTCGTGAGTATGCCGCGGACATACACACACTACGTTACTCTTCTTAAGCTACCTACTCTATCATACCAAGGTCATCCTACACTCCGAAAGGTAAAACCTAGCGCCTTGATACCAACTTTGTTACGACCCGAAATTGGCACGTGATGGCCCTTAAACTACGCAACGTCCACAGGCGTAACACAATTTAAGTAAGCCGAAAACCCAGCAATCTAAACCATCAAAGTAATAAGAAATAAGAACAATTTTACAACCTTTGAAAATCTCAACCTAAATTCTTTAAAAGTCCAACTATTCCTTTTTTAAAATTTTGGCAGCACCTCCTTTGTAAAAACCAGCCCCAAAAATAGGTACAACATAAATATAAGTAAAGCATCCCCAAACGGGAGCAAATACACGCTAAAAGGCGGAAAACAACCACCACAACAGATATACGACGCCGTAGCGAAGAAATAAAAGACGAATAAAAAGAAAAGTGTATAAAAGACAACCAAGTCACAAAATAATATACAATATCATCCTCACATCAAGTCTTTAAGTCAACATGAAAGTAGTAGATGGAGAGTACAAGGATACAACGAATATACAATACAACAACGAATAACCACAAAACCCACCTAAGCAAAACTACACACTGTGAGCCGATGCAGTATCCGCAGCAAAAGATGATAAGATAGATGAATAGCCTGCCTCGACTACTCTGGGAAACAATCTGCAAAACAAACTGTGGCACAACAGGGGTGAGTTGCTAACTCATGAATAGTAAATAACATATGCAGGTAATCGCAAGTATGCACGTACAGCGCGAATCTAACATATGTAAGCTAATAGCAGTAAAAGGTCATATGAATGCAATAGTCATGAAAGGTACACTAACGGTTACTGCAAATACATTAAGCAATAATATGACAATCGGTATGCAATAATCATGCAATAATGATATGAAAATGTATATATGCAACAGTCATGAAAAGTACTCTAGCAGGTACAATTAACACATGAAGCAATGCATATAAAATGAAATATGTAAATCCAACAGTCATGAAAGGTACACTAACATGTATTACTAATAC
This sequence comes from Agapanthus africanus, assembly GCA_030015575.1. Classification (NCBI taxonomy): domain Eukaryota; kingdom Viridiplantae; phylum Streptophyta; class Magnoliopsida; order Asparagales; family Amaryllidaceae; genus Agapanthus; species Agapanthus africanus. Next base: position 384,167,398 of record CM057345.1, on the reverse strand, counting down.
ATGAAGCGGTGCATAAACAATAAATGTGGAGTATAGAATGAAACATGTCATTTCCATGGAATCCTGATATCGTGGTAGGACCAAAATCCATCAAAACAATCCAAATCCCAATTTCTCAAATCAGCCCCCAAATTGGCTCTCATATCATATAAGTCTCACCAATCCTAAATGTACACTATCGAATAAATCTCCTATATCCTGAATGTAAAAAATCAGCAATCTCATAGATATCATGTATCTAATCTCAAGTGAATCTCTAATATCCTAAGTATATTTGCATGAATAAAAATGATGATGTATACAAATTGATATGTATACATATATATTAGCGTCCCATTCCACTAATATATATATATATATATATATATATAACAGCGTCCCATTCCACTGTTATATATACATAAGAGTAAAATATCATGAAAACCAAGTGTCAAGTATCGACACAAAATAGTGATCTATCCGGTGCTATCACCACGACTGGCCCTCTGATAGGTACGTATCGTACGCTATACCGAAAGCTCGAGTGCCTAGCTTTGACCCTCGCCACTCGACGTATCCATACGTACATGACTCCTTTCGGTATCTCTACAATAACCGCCGAGTCATTGGTACTGTCACCGGAAATTATGGTTCCCCCACTAACACATCTCCTCACTGAGATTCTTGCCCCGGGGTACCTCCGGCCCCCACCATGTACCCACACACGGACCCCTCCTTTCCTCGCATGGGGTATATATATCCGAACCACTAAAACTCATGGTGGGTGATGAAATATCATATTAAGGGAAACCGGGTTTTCAAATAATGCATAATTTCATGAAACTACCACGGTCCCCAAATCCAGAAAACATCACGAAAAATCCATATCTCAATGCGAAAATCCATGAATGTAATATATGCAACATAAAACTGTAATGTAAGCATATAAAGGAAAAGCCGCTAATTAACTGCAACAAGTTAATTTAATATATCATGCGGTTCCTAATTTATCCAATTCTAAATAATATCAAATAGAGGTAAACATGTAGCTAAAGCCAGATATATGTGTAAACATAAAGGTATAGGAAGGTATACATGTAGCTATGTCATTATGTGTGTATGTACCTATCGCTAATGGTACAATACCCTATAGGTATCGGGTATCTACCATGTAAGCAATGTCAACGCATATGTGTAAGCATGTAGGTATACAGATATGCTATATGTCATATACATAAAGAAATATGAATCAATGTCTCAATATCCCTAACCAAACAATATCATATCTATATGTAGGTTGTGCGTGTCATGGAAATTATTGACGGTGTGTGTGGCATACAATCAGTGCTCGTGCAACATGAGCCGTCAATAACAGTACAGTGTCTTAAGGATACTAGTCCAAGCACAATAATTAGCTAAGCAGTAGGGTGTATGCGCAACTCTATAAATCAAATAGAATATGCGACAATATTAACATCTCTAACCCAGACGCATAACGCCATGCGGGCGATTCCCCTGTAGATATTAAATCTACTCACCAACGCTCCTGGCTAAGTGAAACCTACCACCTGTTTTCCCTTTGTAGCAGCGTCCGAAGTCCCCGTCTGCGAACCTATAACATTAAAACAATAAAACAAGTGTATATTAGTAAAAGACCCAAAATGCGTACAAACTACATTTGACCGACGCAACAACACAAAAGATACTCTCAAGTGTTCGTATTGCGGCTAACGTGCGTAGCGACACGACGAAACCAACCCAAGAGCAAAATCACACAAAGCACACGATCCGTGTCGTATAACGTATCGCCCTTAAACAAAACACAAGAAACTACCTACGTGATCCCAGATTTTGCATACTGAGAAAACCCAACAACAAAATAAGACCAAACACACATAAACCACAATACACATCTACCAACCCAGAACCAACCCAAAACCCCACCCCTTAGCCGAGGTCGCCGGATCGCCCTTCATAAGTCGACGGCCAAAACCGAGCTGCTAGGGTTCGTGCTCCAGGTGAAGTCCTATGGTCTCAGGTATAACACAACTACATTGTTTGGTTTTCTAGTAAAATCTCTGGGTCACAACAGATCACAGATGTCAAAAACGACACTAAAAATACGATATTTGCACAAGAACTGAACTTTAAACATTCTAAACTAAACTACAAGACTACACAACACAATAACTACATAAACAACAGAAAGAGATCATTACCTAACCAAAAGAACTCAAAGATCCAAGCTTTGCAAGCTCCAAGGCATCCAAGAGACAAAAGATGATCAAAAAAGTGATTTTTGTGAGTTTTGTGAAGGATTTGATATAGTTTTGTGATGGAAAATGAGAGTGTTCAGTTTGGAAAGAGAGAGATGAAGAAAATGAGAAAGGAAATAAGTGAGAGAGAGTGAGAGAGAGTGTATGACGAAATGAGAGAGAGATGAGAGGTTAAGGATGAGGGTGAGTGTAACCACTAGCATTAATGCACCATCAATGCATTCACACACACCTCATCATGCCACCTCCTCATTCCAAATGAAATATCTTCTCACACAAAAGATCTAGGGAAAGGATTAAGGTTAGGGTTTAGGATTAGATTAAAGAAAGGATTAGATTAGGTTAAGTGTCATGGTTGCTAAGATCAAGATTACACAAACAAACCCTCACATTAACGTGCACACGTGCGTACATGTCCATAACAAATAATATTAAAATAATAATTAAATGTTATAGAATGTGAGGAACCCGAATTGGTAAACTTTTTATAGTAAACCCGCATTAACGTCTAAACTAACACTAACCGAAATCTAAGGCATTACAGTAGGGTTGCTTGCCGCTCTCGTAGGGGTCTAGGGGTGTGGGATTGACTATTCATCACGACCGTAGAATCCGTGTTTTATACAGGCTTAAAATAAAACCCGGTAATCCTAGAATATCCAATATTTCATATGTTTTATTCTGCTGCAATATTCTGTGATGTGATCATTGATTATATTCTGAGACGAATTCTTATATTATATATATGATATATATTATATATTGTTGCTTTCGTTTCATATATGTTGCTTGGGAAGCATAATAAATGGGACTTCATTAATGAGATTAATGAAATAAAAGAAATCTAAAGATGTTGTGGAATCGAATTTTCAAAAAACAGGTAGCTCTAGTTGTTGCTTTGCATAGCGGTGTTCATTGTAGAACATCCAGCACCTTATTCGAAATGGAATGAGCCGAGATCCCTTCACCGGGAGTGACTTCTTTAGCAGAACTAGCAGATGGTACAAACTCGGTTTGTCTTTTGATTGCTTTTATAGTTTTTGCTTTGCATAGTGGTATTTGTGAAATATCCTGCACCTTATTCGATAAGGAAAGAGCCGAGATCTCTTCACCGGTAGTAACCTCTTTAGCAAAACTAGTAAAAGCCTAAAAAACACTCCATCTAAATCATTTTATTCTGCAACGATATCAAGTTCATTACGCAAAGGGTTTTCTTCAAATCTATCGTAGCCCTCCGTCATTACAGATAAGTAGTATTTAGTATTCGTGCTGCGTTTGTTGACCTTGTCAAGGCGTACTGTGCGGTAGCTGATTAGTGCTTATCTGCAAAGTATATGATGCGATTGGATTAGAGTAGTCGTGCAGCCTTGTTGACCTTGTCAAGGGTCATGCGGGTGGGTTTAATTCAATTGGGAAATGAAGGGTTGAACTTGGCTTGCGGTCTATGGTTTGTTGACCTTGTCAAGGTCATAGGTCGCTCGGGGTAAAACATTATCGGGAATTTCAAGTGTTCAAATTTGCAATGAGATTGCATACCTCCTATGAGATAGTTGGATCCCGATACCCACTGCGAGTAAGAGTTACTCCTGGGAGAGTTTTACACATTACAATTAGCCGATCAAGTAGGTGTTTAGAAAGGTGTTAACGGGGTTACGCCCCTGGGAAAACGAGATTTATTTTAATTAGGTCCGTGCGAAAGCATGGGGAACCTCCCTCAAAGTACCAATATTGACCTGGCTGAAAGATTGGCAAACTTGTAGGGTGTAATTAATCCCGGCTAGTCTTTCCTTTTAGGGTTTGAAGGAAGATTTGACTAAAACAGTGGGAGCCATCCTGATTAGATAAATTAATAACCAATCTAATCTTGCAAGAGCATACGCTGAGTTTTTTTAATTCTCTCTCTCCAGGTAGCGACCATGTCACGCCTTAATCAAGATAATAATACGGATGTATTGACCGAACCCTCTTGTTATACTGTGCTAGGGAACGTTGGTCCCGCTCCAGCTTATAATTGTTATAAGACCGAGCAGGAAATAAGGGATTACCAGGATTCCCGTGCCGCCCAAACGAAGAAAGTGCATGATGATGCATCTTCTTCGGGTGTGTTTATTACAGAGAACTGCTTCTCAGTATCCTTTACGTCTTGAGTATAAGATACCGGATCAGGATTCCGCATATGTAATATGTTACATGGGCTACAAATAGGTAGAGAACTGAGACTGGGTGATAAGTTTCAAGAGTTGGAAATGGTGCAAGTGTTGCAGCCAAGTTTGTTGGCAGTTATCACCCTGTATTACCAAATACATTGATTCTGAACAAATGTTATTCGATACCGAACCTGATATACAACATCATATCAGTCTCTTTATTTAGTAAAGAAGGATATAATTTTGTATTGTTGGATAATATTTTGAACATTTCCTATATCAAGATTTGATCGGTTCAGGCACGTTATCTAAAAGCATATACGTTCTAAATCAAACCACAGTTCTTAACGTACAGAACACACACAAGAGGAAGAGCTCAGAAATGAACGAATCCTTCTTGAGGCATTGTAGACTAGGTCATATCAATGCGACCCGACTAGCTAAGTTACATTTAGATGCATATTTAAATCAGTTTGAATTTACATCTTGTGAAACTTGCCAGTCATGTCACAAAGATAAGATGACCATAGCTCTGTTTATTGAAAACAGAGAAAGAGTCGGTGAACTCTCGGGATTGATACATGATGATGTATGAGGTCCCCTGTCTACACATGCCAGGACTGGTTCTTTGTACTTCATTACATTCACTGATGATCTCTCAAGATTCGCACATGTGTTCCTGTTGAAACACAAGTCTGAACCTTTTGAGATATTCAAAGAATATAAGTTAGAAGTAGAGAACCAAAACAGGTATAAGTGTTAAGTCCTTTGATGTGATCAGGGAGGAGAATACTTGAGCATGGAATTCCTGGACTATTCTAAAGGAGAATGAGATTCTCTCTCAGCATTACTCCTCCATATACACAACAGCACGTTGGTGTATCGGGGCGGAGCAATCTCACCCTATATGATATGGTGTGCTCTATGATGAGTACTACTGAGTTACCTATTTCCTTTTAGGGGTTATGCACTTGAGAAGCTGCATACAATTGAATAGGGTTCCAATCAAATCAGGTGCCTACCACTCCATATGTGATATGGTATGGGAAGAGCCCATCTTTTAAGTAAGTTAAGATTTGGGATTGTCCAGCCTATGTCTAAAAGGTCAGTTCTGTGGAAGTTTGTTGGATATCTTAAGCAATTCGCAAGGGAATATCTTCTACCCCACTGAGGAACAAAAAGTGTTTTGTTTCTCAGCATGCCACATTTTGGAAAGGGTATTTCTTGTGAAGAAATTATTGGTCATGTGGTAGAACTGGAAGGATTCCAGCTAAACAAACTGCAGCTGATGATTTGGTAGAACCGAAGGATTCAATAGCTCCCAACAAACTTCAGCCTCACCGCCAATCAGGTAGGGTTCCTCACCCACCTGAGAGATACTTCGGTTTTCTCTATGACAGTGGGAGCGAGGATTGCATCATAAGATGATGACCCAATTAGTTTCGTGCAGGCCATCAGGAGTGGGTACTCTGTAAGAATGGCTGGATGCTAAGCGATCTGAGATGGAATCCATATACGCCAACAAAGTATGGTCTTTGGTTGCTTTATGTGAAGGGTTAAATCCCCATCAGGAGCAAGTATATCTTAAGAAGATTACTTGGTGTACATGGAAAGGTTGAGACTTTCAAAGCTAAGGCTTGTTGTAAAAGGTACTCGCCATCGACCAGGAGTGGATAATGATGAAACCTTTTCTAGTGCCTATGCTTAAGTCCATCCGGATCCTAATTGCCATTGCTACATACCTTGACTATGATATCTGGCGGTTGGGTGTCATGACTGCTTTTCTAAATAATGATTTAGAAGAGAGCGTCTATAAGTGCACAGCCAGAGGGCTTTGTAGACAGTGGGAGCAGCGGAAACGTGTGCAAGTTTCTTTATGAGTTAAAGCAGGTATCGCGGAGTTGGAACATCTGTTTTGATGCGGTAGTCAAAGAGTTTAACTTCATCAAAATGGTAGATGAACCTTGTAAATACAAAAGGGTTGTAGGGAGTATGGTGATGATCCTCGTATTGTACGTGGATGACATACTCTTGACAGGAAAGGAGTTTCCTATGCTATGCTCGGTCAATCTCCTCTTATCACAAGGATTCTCCATATAGGATCAAGGTGATACCTCCTAAATCCTGGGGTTTTGGATCTATGAGATAGATCTATGTGAATGTTAGGATTCTCACTAGGTGTAGTGAGATGGTATCAATCGATCCTAGGGAGAATCACTGGATAGCTTCCAGGGTGGTAAGGTCGACTAAATGTTAGTCACAGGCATTGTATTTACCCTCAGTAGAGGGACGGTATGTTGGAAGAGTTCCAAGCTAAATACCGTGGCATACTAGACGATAAAGGCTGGATACATTGCAACCAAAGATACTACCAAAGAGGTAGTCTGGATGTATATTAGTTCATAAGATGAACTTCGTTCCTACCATTGTATGACAATGGAGTTGTGGTTTTGGCCTAGGAACCCCCGTCCTATCAGTGATCCAGACATATTCTTAGGCAGTATCATCTGATCATGGAGATGGATGATCTCCAGGGAGATCGAGGATAGGGGAGTAGACACAGAGGACAACACGGTGAATCCACTTAGAAAGGCCTATTCCGAGGAGAGACTTTTATGGGATGGTTGAGTATGAGATACTTCAACTACTGCTGATTGTTGGGTATGAGATACTACAACAGATGGCCCTAGTGCAAGTGGGAGATTGTTAGTTATATATATGCCCTAGAGGCCATTGCTGTACATACGATGTATATTGTAGTGGATGCTTGGACATATATAGTGAGGACTTTCTTGCTCGACATGATAGTATGCTATCTGGTTGCTCTTTATCTTACCATGTACTCTGATTGTCTCTATGTTACATGTTGATAAAGCCCTTAGGATGAGTACTTGACTACCAGGACTATGATTTAGATCATACTAGTGAGGACAGTGTAGTCGCTAAGTACATCATTCAAATGTTCTGTAACGTTTTAGAAATCGTTTTGCGAATTTTTCTGTTTTAGGATAAATTAGTCGGTGTTTTCCGTTTTAAGATTGTGATCAAACTTCTGTATAGACATGTCAGCACCTAGTTTAGCTAGAATGAAGCTAGTGCGCGGGCTTTGGGGGTCAATAGGAAGTTTTGGTTAACATAGAATTTTTCCCTAATTAAATATTATTTTAATGCTTTATTTGCGCACTTTATTAGTGGTAATTACTTTTTGGCTTGGGTTAATTACTACTAATGAAAATCTAAGCTAATCTAATCACTAGATATTTTGTTAAACCATTCATTCTAATATCTAGATATTTGTGGTGATAAAAGGATTTAATTTTAAAAGAAAAGAAAAGAAAGAAAAGGCGGCATTTGCATTAAATGAGCATTAATTGATTTTTTTTACTAGAACTTTCTTCATTTTTCACAAAACACCCCCCACTTCTTCCTCATGGCTGGCCCTCTCTCTCTTTGGCTGCCCTAATTTCCCCCCTCCATTTTCATCTCATTATGCTTCATAAAAATCATCAAAAATCACAAATAAATCCCACAAACTCATTTATAAATCAAAACCCTTCATTCTTGAACTCAAAACTAACTTGGATCTTCATTCTAGTGAGGATTTTGGAGGCTAAAGTTTGGATTTCTTTCTTGTTTCAAGTGGTGTTCTAGTGAGGTATAAAACCCTAACCCTAATGCTTAATTCTTGTTTTAAATACTATAATTAGCTTATTTAGATGTTTAATTTAAGCTTTTAATTGCATATTTAGAATTTGTAGTAAGGGTTTTTGTTAATCAAGTTAGGTTTTAATTAGTAAAAAGGGTTAATTGTTAAGTTATGCATGATGAAAACTTAACCAAGTTTGCTAGTTTGTTAAATGATATTTTCCTAATTATCTAATTAGCTTAATTACACACTGGACTTTTACTAAATCCTAATCAAGTGAGATTAAAATTCTAGTAAGGGTTTGTATGGTTTAATCTTGCTAATTAGTGATGTTTGTAAATTCTAGTTTGGTAAAAACTTGTAGTTTTAAGCTAAAATGATATATGTTGCTTACTAGATTTCGGTAAGTTTAGGCGTGGCTTTCTTTTGACGTTGCGACGTTATTTATATTAGATTCCACGTTTATTATTGTGTTTTGAATGCGCGATCAGTACGATCAGGGTCTAGGCTTGGTAGTAGTGTCGCTTTCCATTCCTAGCTAGGGTCGTGACGGTGTCGTTCGTGTCTTTGTGTAGCTTTTGCTCTTGAGTTGGTTTCGTAGTGTCGCTGCGCGCGTTAGCCACTTGACGAACACTTGAGAGTATGTTTAGAGTTGGTGCGTCGGTCAAACGTAGTTGGTACGTGTTATTGGTCGATTGCTAATATATACTTGTTATATTGTCATATGCTTTCAGGATCGCAGGCGGGGACTTCGGGCACTGCGAACAGGGGAAAGCGAGTAGTTGGCTTTACTTAGCCAGGAACGTTGTGAGTAGATTTAACATCTACAGGGGGATCGCCCGCATGGCGTTATGCGTCTGTGATAGATCAAATGACATGGATATTAGTTAGAAGTATACGGATATTGATTGTTCATGTATACCTTTGTTGCTTATCTCATTTCCTTGTGTCTGGACTTAGTATTAATGAGACACAACACCATTATTTACAGTTCATGTTTCATGAGCACTAATTGTATGCTACACACACACCATCAATAATTGCCATGACACGCACAACACCTATACATATGTGATATTGTATTGTTTAGGGACATTGAGACATGATCCCTATTTACTTTTGTGCATATGACATATAGCTGTCACGACCCGAAAGTACGAAACATGACCGACACTTAGACTACGAACGTCTCGAGGCGTACGTACTCTAAGTAAGCCGAACCCAGAAATCCAAACCATGAAAAGTAGTAGAGAGTAGGAAGAACCATATCAAATCAACCTGTATGCAACAATATATACAACGCCTAAAGGCGAGGATCACAACAGAATGAAACTCAACCAGCAAGAACCCAAGGAAATATAACACGCGACTCTAAGGTCGAAAGAATAAATATCACTGGTCTCTATCTCAAATAAGTACATGTTTGGTTGATGGAACTTCTAAATACAACTGAAATATAATATACAAGGTATAATGATGGGTACGATACAATAACCCACCTACTAGCAGATAGCAAGTCACCCGAAAAAGAAACCGTGCCCGTAAGCCGTAATGAAATCCGTACGGCAACACCTGCAAGAAACTGGGGCACAACGGGGGTGAGTTGCCAACTCGTGAGTAGAAAAAGATCTGCGAACAGAAAATCGCATGTATGACGCAATCCTAGGTCATACGATCAGTATATATAATCCTCAAATATATAACCAGCAATCTCTAACCATGGCTAGTGCAAATATCTAACCCAAGTGTAAACCCATATGTCTGTGCCAGTGCATCAGGTGGCAATATATATCATATGAATGATGTATGAATGCATGAAACAGAATGCATGTACTGAAGAAAACTGCTTTTGTAACTTTGTGAGATTTCTGTATTTTTAAAATGAGGTATCATAATGAAATCAGCATAAAACAGTGCCTAGCATCGGCACAAAACATAAATCTCAATATCTCGATATCTCTGTATCACAATCTCTGTACCTCAATATCTCAAATCTCAATGTCTCAATCATAATATCCAGGGCGCCGTCAGTCCAGATCGGCCCCTACCATCCATCTCATGACTATGACTGTATCCTCCGGATATCCGACGTGTCGGGTAATATCACCGGTCGGTCGTGCTCCCCTGCCAGGCTCAACGCCATCTCCTGCGATCTTCTTGCCCCGGGGTACCGCACCGGGCCCACCATGTACCCGAAACGGTTCGTCCGCCTCCTCGAATCGGGTCTCGAAATCCATCAGCAAAACTCATGGTGGACGACTCAAACATCATGGAAAAACCGCATTTATTTAAAAAGAGAGAAAGCAGTATATATATGTTTTGTGGTTTTCCTCCAAATCCAGAAAACATCATGGAAATCCGAATTATCAATAGTATGTAAACCATGAATTTAAGCATGAGAATCCATGAATGCGGCATATAATGAACAACAGTATGCATGATGTGACAAGCAATAGCTACACTGTCAAGCTGGCATATAAGGCAAATGCACTAACATCATGTCACTAGTAGCTAACAAGCTAAATCGGGCAATAATATTCTCTAAGTGTACGTGACATGGAAATTACCGATGAAGATGTGTGTGCGACAGCAAATAAGTGTATGTGGTGCATACGTATCATCGGTAATGGTGCTGGTGTCCTAGCAGCAGGATATCAATAATAGAATATGAATCACAACAGTATGCGATGCAGAGCAACAATAATAATATGCGGGAGCTGAAATAATGAACACCATGACCACTAAACTGCATCTAATGTCATAAAAGTCACATAGCTACACCACTACAAGGCTGAGCTGAAGCTAACAGTAGGTAAGGGAAACCGCCTAACCTCTGAGTCGATACATATAAATATATATATATAATCGGTGATCCCGCCTCGATCATATCACATCCGATACCATATCTCTATAATTAGTTATTCCCAAGTCAAGTAGGCGGATTAAACATAAAAATACAGCTCGTACGTAAATCCGTCGTACGGCATCCCCAAATCTGGGTACGGTCATTATCACATTTGTCATATCATTCATCTAGTATTCTCTTCATCAAGATCATCATCTGGGGTACTGACCTACGCCTAGTACAATACTAACATCATCACTATAATCAAGATCTATCTACTGATCGACAGTCTAGTATGAATCGATATCATCATCATATATCATCACAAGGGTATACATCGCCTAAGGCGGCCTATCACAAATATCCTGTCATATCATATCATGTCATATCCTATCGTGTATCATAATCACATGTCGATCACTTAATATATTTGTCACCATTCCTATGGCATCATCATTCCTAAAATCCTCTAAAGTATCAAGACTGTCACGTCCCGAAAGTACGGAATATGACCGGCACTTAAACTACGAACGTCTCGAGGCATACGTAATCTAAGTAAGCCGAAAACCCAGAAATCCAAACCAAGAAAAGTAGTAGAGTGAAGGAAAACCAATTAAAACAAGTGGTTTCAATAGTATAAGCCGAATTATGCGGTTTAAAAAAAAACATCAAACATTTCCCAAAAATTTCGGCAGAGTCTCCTTTGTAAAAACTGGCCCCCAAACTGGATACAACATGAATAGTATACGAAATCAAAAAGGCATCCCCAAGCGGGAGCTAGCTCTTCGTCAATCGACGGTCACAACCACACAAGCAATATAATATACAACGCCAAGGGCGAGGATCAAAACTCAAAAGGAAACTCAAAACCACCAGAAATCCTCAGAAATATAACGCGCGACTCTAAGGTCGAAAGAATAAACATCACTGGTCTCTATCTCTGAAATAAATACATGTTTGGTTGATGGAACTTCTAGATACAACAGAATAATGATATACAAGATATATAATGGGGGTACGATACAAGTAAACCCACCTACTAGCAAGTCACCCGGAAATGGGAACCAGTGCCAGCAAAGCCGTAATGAAACCTGTACGGCAAAACCTGTAAGAAACTGGGGCACAACGGGGGTGAGTTGCCAACTCGTGAATAGAAAAACATCTACGGAAAGAAATCGCATAAATAATGCAACCTAGGTCAATGATCATAATATATCCTCAATTATATATATAACATGCAGCCTATAACAAAGGCTAGGGTAAATATCTAACCCGAGTGTAATCTCATGTGCCCGTGTCAGTGCCTCAGGTAGCAATATATCATATGAATGAGGTATGAATGCATGAAAACAGAATACATGTAAATGAAGAAACTGTTTTCATAATTTAGTGAGATTTCCTTTGTATTTTTAAAATGAGGTATCATAATGAAATCAGCATAAAACAGTACCTAGCATCGGCACAAAACGTAATCCCAATATCTCGATATCTCTGTATCACTGTCTCTGTACCTCAATATGTCGAAATCTAAATGTCTCAATCACAATATCTAGGGCGCCGTCAGTCCAGACCGGCCCCTACCATCCATCTCAAGACCACGACGGTATCCTCCGGATATCCGACGCGTCGGGTAATATCACCGGTCGGTAGTGCTCCCCTGCCAGGCTCAACGTCAACAACATGATCCTATTGCCCCGGGGTATCGCACCGGGCCCACCATGTACCCGAAACGGTTCCTCCACTCCTCGAATCGGGTCTCGAAATCCATCAGCAAACTCATGGTGGACGACTCATACATCATGGGAAAACCGTACTTTTTATTTAAAAGAGAGGGAAGAAGCTTATACAAGTTTTGCGGTTTTCCCCCAAATCCAGAAAATCTCATAGAAATCCGAATCCAAATCATCAATAGCATATAAACCCATGAATATAGGCATAAGAATCCATGAATACGGCATAACAATGAATAACAGTATGCATGAAGTGACAAGTAATAACTACAATATCTAAGCTGACATATAAGATAAGTACACTAATATTATGTCAAACTACTAGCTATCAAGCTAAGTTAAGCAATAATATTTTCTAAGGTGTACGTGACATGGCAATTACCGATGAAGATGTGTGTGAGCCGGCAAGTAAGTGTACGTGGTACATACGCATCATCGGTAATGGTGCCGGTGTCCTAACAGCATAATGTCAACAATGCAATATGAAATAACAATGTAAGTATGCGATGCGGAGCGAGCAACCAAAATGAGCGGGAGCTAAATATTAAACAATGGTGCCATTTGAAATAACACGAATCGTGGGGTTTTGAAAATAGGGGCTACGGTGTTTTTATGAAAAGATACGTCTTTTGAAATATCCGTAGGATCCCTTGGGCTATCTTTTAAAATACCCATGATTCGTTAGTTTTTGAAATAGGTAAGAATCGAATCTAATCTAACAACTAAACTAAACTAAATGGCTAAGCTAACAAGGTGGACTACAGGTAAGGAAACCGCCTAACATCTGAGTCGATACATATACATACCTGTATATATATTAGTCGGTGATCCCGCCTCAATAATATCATATCCGATACCATATCTATAATCAGACATCCCAAGTCAAGAGTGCGGATCAATCATCAAAATATAGCTCGTACGTAAATCCGTCGTACGGCATCCCCAAATCTGGGTACGGGTTAATATCATATTCATCACACTATTCATCTGGTATCCTCTTTATCCAAGATCATAGTCCAGGGTACTGACCTATGTCTAGTACAATACTAATATCATCAATATAGTCATGATCTGACTACTGATCGACAGTGTCGTACAAACCGATATCATCAGTACATATCATCATCAAGGGGTATACATCGCCCAATACGGCCTAGCATCAATATCCTAGCATATCATATCTCATATCACGATCACATGTCGACCATTTTATTTATAGCACTATTCACCCGTATCGTCGTTCAAAGACCCGCTATAACATCAGGACGTATCTCAAATACGAATTCTGCCATATCACCGATATCACAACCTCAACACAAATCTCATCGACTCATCTCAAACCCAAGTATCATCCTCAAATCCGTATGTGAACACATAGTCCCATACCCATGTGAACACATAACTATATATTCCCGAATAAGCACAAATGAAAGAAGAAAATATGCAAGTATGGGTGGTTATGTGCATGTGTGGTGCGACCACTACTCTAGGGTTTCGCGACACTAAATCATCCAAGAACACCAAATATCCATATTATTATCATTATACTCAAAAAAAATATAATCAATATATATATGTGTGTATACGTATTCGTATACATCACCACGAACTGCGGGGGTGCTATACGCCATCCACCCGACTTCTCCCCGTAGATATAAATCTACTCACCTGGTCCTCGCTCGCCGGTGCCGACGTCGCCACGCGCTTGCTTGTCGTCTCGAAGTCCACATGGGTACCTACATATCATAACGCACCGTATCGCATTAAAATCCGACTCATGATCAAAACGACACACGAAACCCACATAGGTCAAAACCTATGGTTGCTTTCACAAAAACCCAAAATTCACTTTAAAAGCCATTTTTCCGAAAATCTAGCAAGCACAAATTACCCGTTTTAGTACAAAACTCTACGTTTGAACAAATTTAATGGCCATAATACTTATTAAACAACTTAAATAAGTCATAAAAACCATTTCCATTATTTAATCTCATTAAATTTCTTTAGCCCCAAAATTCTAGTTTACAATATACCCAAATTTTAACAATTTTATAGCAAAAATGCACAAACAACAATTTAGCTAGGATTTTCATGAACTAAAGAAATTAAACCACACTTAATAATGTTAATGAAGTCAAGAAAAACCTAATTACATTTTTCTCTTAATCAAATTCAAGGTTTACAAAAACCTAGTTTGCAATTTAAGCAATTTGGACAAATTACATATAACAAGTGCAATTTAATCAACCAAACTAGGTTTTACATACATTAAGATGTTAAACTAAACCTTGCATCCCTAATGATATGATAAAAACCCTAATTGAAATCACAAACCCTTACTATATTTTTCAAAACATTCAATTAATCCCAAACTATTAACTAATTATGCTAGATTTAAAGTATCCAAACAAGAATTAGACATAAGGTTAAGAATTTACCCCCACAATCATCTTGAAATCTAGCACAAATCTAGCCTCCCAAACATGCTTCCCTTCACCAAGATCCATACTAGAATAGTCAAGTAAAAATGGGTAGGGATTAGATTTTGATTTTGTGGAATTTTTGAAGCATTTTGGATGATTTTTTGATGGAATTTTGAAGAGAAAAGAGAAGAAGAAATGGAGGGGGGGCTGCTGCTGGTTTCAGCAGAGGAAGAGGGGGAAAAAGGTGAGGGGATGATGCCAAAAGATCCAAGTCAAAGCCCCTCCCAATTACCATAATACCCCCACCTACTTTACTATATATAAAACCTTATTTTAACCCATTTCTCACATGATTTAAGGTCAAAAAGAGGGAAATAAAATTCTTGGGCTGCTACAATAGTGTGAGGCCGGCCAAGGGGAGTGAGGGTGAGTGTGAGAGACTTTACAAAAAAATTCTATGCAAAAAGACCCCCCACAATACCATATTTGCAAGTTTTAGTTCAAAATAACTATATTTTTGTTTTCCATAAAATAAATCAATTAAAACTTGAAATAAAATACTAAAAAAATTATATTACAACTAGATTTTAATTAACATGATTTTAAAGATTAAAATTAGCCTATTTAAATTTGTATTTATCGCTAATTTAATGTATTTTCTTACCGGCTTAAAATAATATAAAAATAATTAATTTCGGAAAAATTTTCAGAAAATTTGAAATTTCAGCAGTGGCTCAATAAACACCAAATACTAGAAATTACATAGTTAGAATATGTATATTTAATTTTATAATAAAGATATTCGCATTTTGACTTTTTACAGAAAAACCCCTTATTTTACCGTTTTTTCGAAACTTCACCGAAACGATTTTCAAAACGTTACAAAGACGTATCTAAATCATGAATTTTACCGTCATAACATGTCATATCACCGATATCATAATCTCAGATCAAACTCATCGACTCATATCAATCCCATGTATCATCCTCAAATCCGTATGTGAACACATAATCCCAAACCCATGTGACCACATATCTATATATAATCCCATAACCACATGTGAAATAAGGATGTATGCAAGTATGTATGTGTGTATATGTAAGTGTAGTGCACCCACTACCTAAGATTTCGTAACCATGCACCAATCCAACACCAATATCCATCTTAAATATCAATAATAAATCCAAACAACATATAATAAATTGTTGGTGTGTATACGCATCCGTATACATCACCACGGACTGCGGGGGTGCTATACGCCATCCACCCGACTTTTCCCCGTAGATATAAATCTACTCACCTAGTTATGTGTGCCGGTGCCGATGTCGCCGTTTGCATCTCCAATGCCTCGACGCCACGTGGGGTACCTACAAGGATATCATACGCTAAAACTCATGAAAACCATGTCGGAAACCAAAATGGTGCACACTACGCCCATAGGTAAAAACCTGTGACCTTGTGTGCAAAAACAGCCAATCACCACTGTCGTTGACGTCCAAACGCCACCCGACAGATACGAATCATCGAATATCAAAATCCATACGAAAACGAGTCGTAAATCATACGCCAACTCATGAAATTCGAGCCAGATTTTCCCCTAACAGGAAACAGTCAAAACTAGACATACCGGGGGTCAATTTTACATGAAAAAGGGCTGTGCACGCAAAACGAGGCAGTTTTACCCTGCTCTGGCCGCAAATTGCGGCCATGGCGATTAAATTTGCGGCCGGGACTTTGAGATGGTGGCTAGGGCTTTGGGTAGTGGTTCTAGGGTGCCTGCACAGCTCACTGCCAAGTCAATTTTTCTCTAGGAGGTCTCGGGTGAAAGCAGGTCTCAGAAAGGTCACAAAATCGACGAAAAACGCTAATTTACACCAAGTATAGCAAATCTGGTATTTGGGTGAAATTTGGAACAAATCTTGGTTAAACTGGTCTTAACAACACCTAGTAAGGCTATACCAACATTCCAAACCAACACTTGGTCAAGTCTCACTCAATTTCTCCTAACTAGCCCTAATCTTCAATATAACAGTAAACTATCAGCTAAACACTATAACTTGCAAGATAGGAATTTGGTTATGAGATTATACCTCAAGAGAAGTCTTAGGATGTAAGAGAAGAGAGGGAGGAAGTGGGGTGGTGCTGCTGAAGTGCTCCTGTAGCAGTAGCTGAAGCTGATGCTGCTGTTTGCTACCTCCATTTTGTTGTTGTTTTTCACATGAAGCATGTTGCTGGTGTTGTTGCTTGCAACCCTCTCTCTCTTTTTTTCTTGTGGCTGAGTTGCAGCAGTAGAAGTGTTGGGGTTGGTGTTGAGTGGTATGATGGTGTGGAGTTGTTGTTTTAAGTGGCTGATGGTTTGGTATAGGGCTGCTGCATCAGCTGCTGTTGCAGCAGGGATGATGTTCCTGATGCTGATGTGTAGCTGATGTGAGTGTGTAGGTGCTATAGATATTGGGGGTTGTTATCAGATGGGGTTTTGAGCAGCTGATGCAACTGCTGCTGCTGGTGTTGGGTGGTGTGACTGCTGAAGCAGCAGGTGTAGGGCGGCTGAAGTAGCTGCTGATGTGAGGGATTTGGGGTGTAGTTTTTGGGCTAAGGTGCTAGGGTGGTGGCTGCAGTTGTTGGGGATGATTATCAGTTGCTGATGTAGGCTGCTGATGTGGGCTGTTGCTGTTGCTGCAGTTTGTTTATTCCCTTTTTTTGTATGTGTGCAGATGCAAATTTGGTGGCTGAGGTGTGGGCTGAAGAAATGCTTCAGCAGCTGCTGCTGCCGGTTTCCTTAGGGGTGTGATGTGTGAGGGTGAGAGAGATGTGAGTGTTTGAGAGGCAAGCAAAAGTTTGAAATGTGATGAGTGGGAAAAAAACAATAGATTAAGGCACAACCTCAAGTTAACCCCCCTTACCCTTATATTTCCATTAGATGATAGCATGCCCAAAACCATCATGGCTCTCTCTCTCTCTCACCTACCTACTAGTCAACCTTTACCCTAATCAACCTTAAACCAAACCATACCCTTAATTAAACTAATTAACCTAACCAAGTGGTTCAATCAACCATAGTCACCTAAGCATGGTTCAACCCTAAGCCATCATGAGTCCAAAACATGAAACAAGTGTAACAAGTGTAGACAATGTCATGTGCACATTTTTGCACAAAAAGCCAAAAATCCATTTAGCGATTTTTAATCGCGATTAACACCAAAATAACATATAATCCATCATAAAAACTGTGAAATTTCCACAAAATACCCAAATTTAGAATTTCTTTAATTTTCTCCAAAATTTTCACCGTTTATCGGCATTTAATTATACCGATTATTGAATATTCACTAAAATTTAATATTAAATTATGAAAATTCCAAAAAATAATATTTTATTTTTTTGAAATGTTACAGTCTTCCCCCCTTAAAGAAATTCGGTCCCCGAATTTAAATTTTAAACCCCCAAATTCTAAAACACTTCAATAAAATGTCAAAACCAATGGGGCTCCGAAATCATCAATACATAAAAGGCATCATGGCGCAATACATGCGCACGAGTAACGAGCAGATAACTCGAAATCAAAACTCTGTCAAGCATCCCGCAATCATCGGAGTCAAGGTGAAATACAAATGCCAAATCCAAACAAAGCCGATATGCTATAAACCGGAACTATACGTGTAAATATATGAAGGAAATGCATGCCAAATTTCTTTAAAATCGATGTGCAATGCACATAACACTGCACAGTGGCGGACGTCTCTATAAGAAAATAATCATATATGTATATATCTTTTGTTTAATATGCACGTCCCACCGCTTTGAAAACAATTTAGAAGGGTTTTCCTCGTTTTAAACGTTTCGTGTCATATCAGACACGTATGTAAATAATGAGACTATAGCTCGCTTTTGGAAATTCCTTTGAAATCTATTAATGCATGCAAAATATATCCAGGCACTGTCATCTAATCAGTCCTGCTCAGTACGAAAACACATAGCAAATATCATAAAAACGTACTGCTCCATAGAAATCAATCCAAAAGTGCATATGAAAACCATGTACGTCCGGTGTGCACGGAAATCAAAATCCATACATGTGCCAAGCAGGTGCGCAAAACAACATCAAGGTGCAACAGTTGTGTACACAATATCGGTCACAGGCAACGTGCGTGCCTGACCGCAAAATCAGGTGCATCTGACATGCACGAAAAATCCTGATTCAGTGCATCTGGTGTGCACCAAATCGCATCTCGTAATAGGCGCCCAACATGCGCTAAAAATCCAAATCCGGTGCATCCATCATGCATGAAATCATGAAATCCAATATCAAGTGCCGAACATGCGCAAAGATCCAATCAGGTGCATAAAGTGCACGAAACAATGTCGAGCATCACCCTCGAAATCGAAATCCAGTGCATCCAAGTGCACAAAATACATGTCACTGCACTGCAAGCATATATAAACTATACAGAGTGCAGGAACCAAATCGTGTGTGTGCATACGCACAAAATCAACTCAAATGTCTAAACCATAAAATCACAACATGTGAAACCAAAGCATGAAAACGATATCAAGTGCAACGACTGTGCAAAAATCGTAAATCCTCAATCATCAAAATCAAATCATGCGAATAAATCACCCAAAACATCGAAATCTAGTATGGCAGAATAGTACCGCTCAAGCGCATCCTCCACGAATCTCGGGCCAACTGTCACGGTCACTAGTGGGACGTCTCGTCGATGATCATGAACTCTGGCCTACTGGTGCGCGTAACATGACCACTCCTGGGTCTAAGTCTTCTTGTGGTTTACCAATCTCTCGATCCATCGGCTCATCGGCCCTGTCAAGTGTGCTAACGGGGACGATTCCGTTCTGGCACTTCTCTGGTCAACTCTCGGTCAATCCTCATGACCACTCGTAAAGCAGCATGTCACGGGCATAGGCATCTGGCTCTCTGAATGTACATGACACATCTGATCCTGGGTGCAAGTATCATTGCAGCAGTGTCCTGGAAGGAATCCTGCTCAAGGTCTCTTCCAAGTCTCATCCCTGCCAACTGTCCGGAAGTCATCGTCTTTTACCAAATCTGCTTCTTGCTTCGAAACGGCTGCATACTCATCGTGAGTCCTTCTGGAAGGTATATCCAGTACAATGCCTCGGCATGCGCATCGCATATCTGATGTCGGCGGAGTGGAATGTCATCACATCTTGATCTGGTACGGACTTCGTACCCTACTTTTTCTCCAATGTCGACTGCTTCGGACTCGTCTCATCGTGGCTGCATGGACTGAACTCCAACAGTTATCCTCGTATCTTGAGTCTCCCAAGAAATGCATCTCGCCACCTAGCATCCGAATTAAGTCAAGCCATCCGATCGAGTCGTCAAAACCTCATAATCCCCCAAGAGCTCAACATCTTTGGTACAGTATAATAGCATCGAGTACATACCACAGCATTGGTGGTCCAGCCGTAGAAGGGAAAACCCAAGCCTCACTAATGGCGCCGCAGAACTGCCGCAAACCCTAAGGTTCGAAGGCTTTCATACGGTCATTAAGTTGAGTTAGGATTTCATTCTTCTAGAGGGACCATAGAATTACCTGCATGTCTTTCCGAATACTTTAAACTTAGAATAATAGGTTTCTGACATTCGATCGTCTCTGTCGACCCTCAACGTCTTCGCGTGAAGTCGTCTCTAGCTGGAATCAATCTATCTGATGATCTCGCATCGGGGTAACGAACAAGCCACATGTCCTAGTCATTAATCCTCGGTGACTAGCGACCTTTCATCATCTCTTAGTACCACTTGTACTACAATAGCTCTAACTTCTGGGGCGACATCTCGTCGTTCGCAACAATAACTGGCTCACTCGTTTGCACGCTGAACAGTGCCTCAATCATTATGAGTAAGCAATGCACCAACGGTCATCAATATCTGGCTGGCCTCTGTCAGTGGCTCAATCCTCTGGTGCTAATCTGCATGCCCGAGTAATCTCATACAGCGATCCATCCAACGCTCGTGGCGCGAAAACACAATCAAGACACATCTCTGCAATCATGTGTCGCCAGGCTCACGCCCTGGTCAGTCCTCGTTCGTGACGAGCTCATGCTGACCGCAACTCTAGCCGTGGCTCTCCCTGCCCATAATCGTGGCAGCAAACCCATAACTGGTACCGATGAGGCTAGATCAGGAATGAATATGATACTGAACAAGGAAATGTACATCCTAAGGCTCCTTAAGTGGAGTGGCATGTCGTAAGTATGCCGCGGAACATACCAACGGTATGTCACTCTACTTTAGTCACCTATTCCATTAACCAAGGGTCATCCTATACTCCGAAGGTAAAACCTAACGCTCTGATACCAACTTTGTCACGACCCGAAAGTACGGAAAATGACCGGCACTTAGACTACGAACGTCTCGAGGCGTACGTACTCTAAGTAAGCCGAACCCAGAAATCCAAACCATGAAAAGTAGTAGAGAGTAGGAAGAACCATATCAAATCAACCTGTATGCAACAATATATACAACGCCTAAAGGCGAGGATCACTACAGAATGAAACTCAACCAGCAAGAACCCAAGGAAATATAACACACGACTCTAAGGTCGAAAGAATAAATATCACTGGTCTCTATCTCAAATAAGTACATGTTTGGTTGATGGAACTTCTAGATACAACTGAAATATAATATACAAGGTATAATGATGGGTACGATACAATAACCCACCTACTAGCAGATAGCAAGTCACCCGAAAAAGAAACCGTGCCCGCAAGCCGTAATGAAATCCGTACGGCAACACCTGCAAGAAACTGGGGCACAACGGGGGTGAGTTGCCAACTCGTGAGTAGAAAAAGATCTACGAACAGAAAATCGCATGTATGACGCAATCCTAGGTCATATGATCAGTATATATAATCCTTAAATATATAACCAGCAATCTCTAACCATGGCTAGTGCAAATATCTAACCCAAGTGTAAACCATGTGTCTGTGCCAGTGCATCAGGTGGTAATATATATCATATGAATGATGTATGAATGCATGAAACAGAATGCATGTACTGAAGAAAGCTGCTTTTGTAACTTTATGAGATTTTTGTATTTTAAAATGAGGTATCATAATGAAATCAGCATAAAACAGTGCCTAGCATCGGCACAAAACATAAATCTCAATATCTCGATATCTCTGTATCACAATCTCTGTACCTCAATATCTCAAATCTCAATGTCTCAATCATAATATCCAGGGCGCCGTTAGTCCAGATCGGCCCCTACCATCCATCTCATGACTACGACGGTATCCTCCGGATATCCGACGTGTCGGGTAATATCACCGGTCGGTCGTGCTCCCCTGCCAGGCTCAACGCCATCTCCTGCGATCTTCTTTCCCCGGGGTACCGCACCGGGCCCACCATGTACCCGAAACGGTTCGTCCGCCTCCTCGAATCGGGTCTCGAAATCCATCAGCAAAACTCATGGTGGACGACTCAAACATCATGGATAAACCGCATTTATTTAAAAAGAGAGAAAGCAGTATATATATGTTTTGCGGTTTTCCTCCAAATCCAGAAAACATCATGGAAATCCGAATCATCAATAGTATGTAAACCATGAATATAAGCATGAGAATTCATGAATGCGGCATATAATGAACAACAGTATGCATGATGTGACAAGCAATAGCTACAATGTCAAGCTGGCATATAAGGCAAATGCACTAACATTATGTCACTAGTAGCTAACAAGCTAAATCAGGCAATAATATTCTCTAAGTGTACGTGACATGGCAATTACCGATGAAGATGTGTGTGCGACAGCAAATAAGTGTATGTGGTGCATACGCATCATCGGTAATGGTGCTGGTGTCCTAGCAGCAGGACATCAATAATAGAATATGAATCACAACAGTATGCGATGCAGAGCAACAATAATAATATGCGGGAGCTGAAATAATGAACACCATGACCACTAAACTGTTAGTTGTATGTATGCCCTAGAGGCCAGTATTGTACAGATGATGTATATTATATTGGATGCTTGGACATATATAGAGATGACTTTCTTGCTCGACATGATAGTATGCTATCTGGTTGCTCTTTATCTTAACATGTACACTAGTCTCTTTATACTGTATTATAGTTACATGTTGGTAAAGCCCTTAGGATTTGTACTTGACTACCTGGACTATGATGCAGATCATACTAGTGGGGACATGGTAGTCCATAAGTACATCCTTCAAGGTCCCTAGTCGTGGGTGTATCGAGACGGGGCATCGATATACCAGTGTAGACTAGCGTATATGCTTCTCGACCCATGTGATGGGCGATGGATGATCCCATATCCATTGGTGTTTGATATCAGAGATGGTATACGGGTGCTCAGTGGAGACTGGGTACACTGGACGGACTCGCCGAGAACTCCCAGATGGTATTATACCTCACGTCAGATGGCAGTTCTCAGGTGACACTTGTACAGGTTAGTCTGTAGACCCGAGATCGTCATAGAGTCTTGTGTGATTCCCACTGTGCTTTGATCTCCACCTTACCACATCCATGAGGGCGTGCAAAACGGTGGTCTTTGGGCACAGTCCCGAGTCACATGGAGGCAATGAGCGATAGGAGTGGTTTCGTCTCTCCCGGTATTGGGGGTTGATGTTGCGCAGTGCTCGATTGGCCGTAGCAGGGAAGTCCCTGGCCAGGGCTGATTAGAGATTTGCTGGTAAGTGTTACCAGTAGTTTCTCGACCCGTTATGAGCCTCATATCGGCACGACTTATCGAGTATTGGGGTCTGACGTTTACCACCCCTAGACTTGATATGCGACATATCAGACGAAGAGACCGGACTGTACGGTAAGTGTTACTGGTCGGATTCGCAGGAGTGTGAGCGGGCTAGCTCGTCGATCTTCTGATCGCTCAATACCTGGGTGGCCGTTACGTTTAGCAGACCGCTTGCGGCTTGTGGATGCTTGATATGATCATCATCTGCTACCGGCGTATTGACGAGTCTTTAGAGTCCTACACAGAGGTTTCCTGGCTCAAGCGAAACGAAATAGGAGCGCATATGAGATATGTGCAGGACCGAGAATAATGCGTGTATGTGATACCGCATTTCATTCTCGCGATAAATGTTTCGATTGGTTATATTCGATATGACCTAGTTATCGAATCATTGATTCGATAAATCGATACATTGAATACTAGTCGGTTATGTGCGACATGACCGGATCATTGAATCAAATGTTGATTTAATGATTTAATGTATAATTATATATTTGATATATTACTTTGCATTAACTAGTATTGGTTCACTTTATACGGATTTTCTCACTTGATGTGCAAGTTGTATATGTGATATACTTTTGTGCACATATATGTATCATGTTTGATGATACTTGATCATTTAGTTAAGTGTATAGGATTAAACCATGATTAATTTGATAATTAGGGTTTTGCATATCCATTTATTTATTTATTTGTTTATTTATTTATTTGGAAATGATTATGATAAGAATGGTGGCTTTCTTTGTCTTTTAGTTGAAGCTTCATGAAGCTTTGACTTCTTAACCATTCTTGTCATCATGCTTAACCCTAACCCATCCATTAACCATGGTCTATTCTCTACACTTAACCCTAGTTGGAATTATGATAAGTATTCTTTTTTCTTTTCATTTTAAAAAGACTCATCATAATTCTAGCTCTTCTTCTTCTTCATCTTCAAGTTTGAAACCTTGAGGCCATCAATGGCAACTTGAGCTTGAGAGTGAGAAATCCAATTCTAAAGAGAACCCACCTCCTATTTCTTCATCCTCTACCTCTTGCCAAGTAGTAGAGTGTGTTTTCTTCACAAGTTTCATCACTTTGTGAAGTGGGAGCTTGATCTAGCGATGCCTCGACGTAGATCATCTTCGGCATCGTCGTCGATGACCAAGCCCGTTCATTCTCCGATGAAGCCGACGCTAGAGCCCGGAGTTCGACTTGGACAGCGAGGAGCTTTCGTTGCGGAGCCGTGGAGGTGGATATCCGGATCTACAAAGGTTGTAATTTCCAGATTCTAGTAGTTAAGTGTTAACTAGTTTACTTTTCGCCTAGATTTCTAGCAACGATCCGTTAACTAGGGTTTCTCGGCACCATTTTTTTTTTGTAAAATGGCATGGTTGATGCCTTGTGAGACCTCTACTGTGTGCCTAGGAACCCTACAGTGGTATCAGAGCCTAGCTAGAGCCTTAGGCGAAGTCTAGACGGAGTTTGAAACCCGGACGAACCGAAAACCCAACCCCAAAATAGCTCTCTGGAAATTTTTCGAATTTGTGGTTTTTTGTCAATTAAAATTGCTTAAAAAATTCAGCAATAAAATCTAAGAATTACTGTGCAAAACGTTTCCTGTGAACAGTACAAAGTGCGGCGGAACCGCGGCATAATCTAGGCTTATGCGGCGGTTCCGCGGCTAAATAGTGACGTCAGCCCTTGGTTTTTGCACAGTAATTCCTGATTAATTGTTCTGAGTTTTCTGGGAATTTTAATTTGACTCCAGGTTTGAGTATTCTGGGGTTGTGTAGGGAATCAACGACTCGATCGGATTATCAAACTTTGTCTATGTGTTTTCCGGATAATTTTTTGAATATGTTAAAAAGTTCGACCGGATATAAATACCCAATCTTTCCCCTGCCAAAAATATCCAAGTGTTGGATTATTATGTGGTTTAAGGACGTTCTGAGTAGTGCAAGTAACGCGATGGTCCCTCTAGAAGACAACAAACCTTAACTCGATTATGTGACCGTCTTGAACTGCCCTTTGAACCTTCGGGTTTGGGGCAGTACGGCGTGCCACATGTGAGGCGTTGGCTTGACCCTTCTACGGCTGGACCGTTGGTACTGAGGCATGAAACGAATGTCTTTGAACCTATTTCATGTGTTGGATGGTTTCGGGAAAACTTGGGTGTTCGAATGTTCGATCGGAAAGTTTAATATATTCTATTTATCTGGAATGGGATACAATAATTGGAATTCACAAACAGTTATGTGATAACTGAATGAATGTTATAAATCTAGCAATTTAGTCCCATATGATATTGAAAAGAGTTTTCGATAATAAGACTAAAATGCGGGATTTATATCTGTTAGGCATGCGATGTCTAAAGAGGTTGCGGATTCCAACTGTTGTAGTTTTATACTTTCTTTTCTGTGACCGTAAGTGTAGTATGGTCATATCGCCGGTTTCGTTGCTATACGTTAACGACAATTGGGGTATGCATACTTACTTACGTTGATGACATGTGATGTTATGTGTTGCTGGATATGTTATATTGGATCGTCGTGTTTGAATAGCCGGGGTTTTTTATGTGAGATGAGTGTTTTTTCATTTTCATTCATGTAAAAACTTGTATGTAATATTCTTTTATTTGGGGCACTTCCAGGTAGCGGAAGTTGCCACCCTTTGTATATTATTTACTTTTCCGCATTAGGATAGACCCAAGGAGGGGAGCACAAGTAACCTGGTTCTGGGGTCCAGTGGGAGACCAACTCGAGGAGTCGAGTCCGGGTCTCCTAACCCTAGAATTGGCAGGGTTGCTTGCCGCTCTCGTAGGGGTCTAGGGGTGTGGGATTGGCTATTCATCACGACCGTGGAATCCGTGTTTTATACTGGCTCGTATTGAAAACACGGACGTCCTAGTATATCCAATATTTCATATGTTTATTCTGCTGCGATATCTGTGTTGTGACTCTGTGATGGATATAGTATATGATATATATGATATATTATATAGACGTTACTTATGTTTTACACCCGTGCTAGCCCTGCCCTGCTCTGTCGTTAGTTACCTAACCTAACGGTGCACGAGGGGACGTCGAGGCGAATGCGGATGGCATAAGTGTACGTCATATCTATCTGTGATGTTTAGGTATTTTAATGATGGGACTTCATTAATGTGATTAATGAAAGGAAAGAAACCTAAGATGTTGTAGAATCAGATTTTAAATAAAACAGGTAGCTACAGTTCTTGCTTTGCATAGCGGTATATATGATATACCCCGCACCTTATTCGATGAGAAAAGGACCGAGATCCCTTCACCGGGAGTGACTCCTTTAGCAGTAACTGGCAGATGCTACACATTCGGTTTGCTTTTGACTGCTTTTGGGTTTTTGCTTTGCACAGCGATATATATAATATATCCCGCACCTCATTCGACGAGGAAAGGACCGAGATCCCTTCACCGGGAGTGACTCCTTTAGCAAAACTGGAAAAGCCTCAAAATCACTCCATTTCAAAACTTCATTTGATTCTACAACGATATCAAGTTCATTACGCTCATGGTTTTATGAAAACCTGCGTAGCCCTCCGTCATTTCAGATAAGTACTACTTAGTATTCGTGCTACGGTAGTTTGACATTCGTCAAGGCGTAGTGTACGGTAGCTAACTAGTATTTATCTGCTTATGCATATGATGCAGATTGGATTAGGGTATTCGTACGGCGTTGTTTGGCATTCGTCAAGGGTCGTGCGGGTGGGTTTAATTCAATCAAGAAATGTACGGGTTGAACTTGACTAGTGGACTATGGGTTGTTTGGCATTCGTCAAGGTCATAGAACACTAGGGGTAAAATATTATCGGGAATTTCAAGTGTTGAAATTTGCAATGAGATTGCATACCTTCTATGAGATAGTTGGATCCCGATACCCACTGCGAGTAAGAGTTACTCCTGGGAGAGTTTTACACATTGCAATTAGCTGATCAAGTAGGTGTCTAGAAAGGTGTCAACGGGGTTACGCCTCTGGGAAAACGAGGTTTACATTAATTAGGTTCGTGCGAAAGCACGGGGGACCTCCCTCAAAGTACCGACACTGGCCTGGCTGAAAGATTGGCGAACTTGTAGTGTGTAATTAATCCCGGCTAGTCTTTCCTTTTAGGGTTTGAAGGAAGATTTGATAAAAAGCAGTGGGAGCCATCCTGATTAGATAAGATAATAACCAATCTGATCTTGCACGAGCTTACGCTAAAGTGTTTTCTTCTCTCTCTCTCCAGGTAGCGACCGGTTCATGCCTTAATCAAGATAATAATATGGATGTATTGACCGAACCCGCATGTTATACTGTGCAGGGGAACGTTGGACCCGTTCTATCTTATAAGTGTTATAAGAATGAACAGGAAACAGGAGAATATCTGGATTCTCACACCGCCCAAACGGAGAACCTGCATGTTGATGCATTATCTTCGGGTGTGTTTGTCATTGAGAACTGTTTCTCAGTTCACCCTACGTCCTGGGTATTAGATACCGGATCAGGATCCCACATATGTAAGATGTTACATGGGCTGCGAAAAGGTAGAGAACTGGGAAAAGGTGATCATTCCGTTCAAGTAGGGAACGGTGCAAATGTTGCAGCCAAAGCAGTTGGCGAATATCACCTGGTATTACCAAGTGGTGATACAATAATTCTGAATGAGTGCTATTATATACCAAACATGATGTGCAACATTATATCTGTTTCTTTATTGAGTAAAGAAGGATATAATTTTGTAGTAAAGGAAAATGTTATGAACATATTTCTAGATCAAAAGTTGATTGCATCAGGCTCGCTACATAATGGCATATTCATTCTAAATCAAAATACAGTCCTCAATATACAAAACACACACAAGAGGAAGAGTTCAGAAATGAACGAATCCTTCTTGTGGCATTGTAGACTTGGTCATATCAATGCGACACGACTGGCTAAGTTACATAAAGATGGTTATTTGAATCCGTTCGAATTATCATCTTATGATACTTGCCATTCATGTCTCAAAGGAAAAATGACCAAAGCTCCGTTTAGTGGACACGGAGAAAGAGTTACTGAACTCTTAGGACTGGTACATACTGATGTATGCGGTCCCATGTCTACCCTTGCCAGGAACGGTTCTTCCTACTTCATTACATTCACTGACGATCTCTCTGGATACGGGCATGTGTTCCTATTGAAACACAAGTCTGAAGCTTTTGAGAAATTCAGAGAATATAAGCACGAAGTAGAGAACCAAACGGGCAAAAGTATTAAGATCCTTCGATCTGATCGAGGAGGAGAATACTTGAGCAATGAGTTCCAAGATTATCTAAAAGAGAATGGGATTCTCTCTCAGCTTACTCCACCTTATACACCACAGCACAACGGTGTATCGGAACGAAGGAATCGCACCCTATTAGATATGGTGCGTTCAATGATGAGTACAGCTGAGTTACCTATTTCCTTCTGGGGGTATGCGCTTGAGACAGCCATACACCTATTGAATATGGTTCCTACCAAATCAGTGCCTACCACTCCATATGAGATATGGAAAGGGAAGAGACCATCTCTTAAGTATGTTAAGATATGGGGTTGTCCAGCCTATGTCAAAAGACAAAATCCGGACAAACTCGAGGCAAGATCTGTCTTATGTAAGTTTGTAGGATATCCCAAAAATTCACAGGGGTATATCTTCTACCATCCCGAGGAACAAAAAGTGTTTGTTTCTCGGCATGCCACTTTCTTAAAAAAAGGTTTTCTTATGAAACAGATTGGTGGCATTGAGGTAGAACTGGAAGAGGTTCCAGCGACACAAACTATAACAGAGGACTTGGTAGAACCAGAGGATTCAGTAGTACCCGACGAACCTCAGCCTCTCCGCTGATCTAGTAGGGTTTCTCGTCCACCAGAGAGATACTACGGTTTTCTCATTGACGGTGGAAGCGAGGATTGCATCATGGAAGATGATGACCCGACTAGTTTCGAGCAGGCCATCACGAGTGGTGACTCAGTGAAATGGCTGGATGCTATGCGGTCCGAGATGGAATCCATGTACACCAACAAAGTATGGACTTTGGACATTGCTCCTGAAGGGGTAAAACCCATTGGGAGCAAGTGGATCTTCAAGAAGAAACTTGGTGTAGATGGGAAAGTGGAGACTTTCAAAGCTAGACTTGTAGCAAAGGGTTTTCGTCAAAGACCAGGTGTGGACTATGACGAGACCTTTTCTCCAGTAGCTATGCTTAAATCCATCCGGATCATGCTTACCATTGCTGCCTTTCATGACTACGAAATCTGGCAAATGGATGTTAAGACCGCCTTTCTAAATGGTGATTTAGAAGAGTGCGTGTACATGACTCAGCCAGAGGGCTTCGTAGACAGTGGGAGCAGCGGGAAGGTGTGCAAGCTGCTTAAATCCATTTATGGATTAAAGCAAGCATCGCGGAGTTGGAACATCTGCTTTGATGTCGTTATCAAAGAGTTTGATTTCGTCAAAAATCCAGATGAACCTTGTGTCTACAAGAAGGTGGCAGAGAGTAAGGATGTCTTCCTCGTATTGTACGTGGACGACATACTCTTGATAGGAAATGATATTCCTATGCTGCAAGCGGTCAAGCTCTTCTTATCACAAAGATTCTCAATGAAAGATCTTGGTGATGCCTCCTGCATATTGGGAATTAGGATCTATAGAGATAGATCCAAACGGATTTTGGGATTGTCCCAATCCAGGTACATTGACACCATACTAAAGAGGTTTAGTATGGAAGAGTCCAAGCGTGGGAACTTGCCCACGATCTCTGGAGTCACTCTCTCCAAAGAGATGTCTCCCAAGACTGATTTGGAGAGAGCTCGCATGCAAGGGATACCCTATGCTTCGGCAGTAGGCTCTATCATGTATGCGATGCTATGTACCAGACCCGATGTAGCATACTCACTAAGTATAGTGAGTAGGTATCAAGCTGATCCTAGAGAGAGTCACTGGACAGCTGTGAAGAGCATTCTCAAGTACTTGCGAAGGACTAGAGAAATGTTCTTGGTGTATGGTAACGGAGAACTCCAAGTGGCGTCCTTTACCGATTCGAGCTTCCAGAGTGATAAGGACGACTCTAAGTCGCAGTCGGGCTTTGTCTTTACCCTTTACGGAGGGGCGGTTAGCTGGAAGAGTTCCAAGCAGGAAACCGTGGCAGACTCGACGATGGAGGCTGAATACATCGCTGCCAACGATGCTGCTAAAGAGGCTGTCTGGATCAAGAAGTTCATTACTGAACTTGGTGTGGTTCCATCCATTGAGCATCCAATACCTTTGTATTGCGATAACAATGGAGCAGTGGCTTTGGCCAAGGAACCCAGGTCCCATCAGCGATCCAGGCATATTCTGAGGCGGTATCACCTGATCCGGGAGATAGTTGATCGCCGGGAGATCGAGGTCAGGAGCGTTGACACGAAGGACAACACTGCGGATCCACTCACGAAGGCCATTCCCCAGATACAGTTTGAAAGACTCTTCGGGATGCTCGGTATGCGATACTACAGCAGCTGGCCCTAGTGCAAGTGGGAGATTGTTAGTTGTATGTATGCCCTAGAGGCCAGTATTGTATAGATGATGTATATTATATTGGATGCTTGGACATATATAGAGATGACTTTCTTGCTCGACATGATAGTATGCTATCTGGTTGCTCTTTATCTTAACATGTACACTAGTCTCTTTATACTGTATTATAGTTACATGTTGGTAAAGCCCTTAGGATTTGTACTTGACTACCTGGACTATGATGCAGATCATACTAGTGGGGACATGGTAGTCCATAAGTACATCCTTCAAGGTCCCTAGTCGTGGGTGTATCGAGACGGGGCATCGATATACCAGTGTAGACTAGCGTATACGCTTCTCGACCCATGTGATGGGCGATGGATGATCCCATATCCATTGGTGTTTGACATCAGAGATGGTATACGGGTGCTCAGTGGAGACTGGGTACACTGGACGGACTCACCGAGAACTCCCAGATGGTATTATACCTCACGTCAGATGGAAGTTCTCAGGTGATACTTGTACAGGTTAGTCTGTAGACCCGAGATCGTCATAGAGTCTTGTGTGATTCCCACTGTGCTTTGATCTCCACCTTACCACGTCCATGAGGGCGTGCAAAACGGTGGTCTTTGGGCACAGTCCCGAGTCACATGGAGGCAATGAGCGATAGGAGGGGTTTCGTCTCTCCCGGTATTGGGGGTTGATGTTGCGCAGTACTCGATTGGCCGTAGCAGGGAAGTCCCTGGCCAGGGCTGATTAGAGATTTGCTGGTAAGTGTTACCAGTAGTTTCTCGACCCGTTATGAGCCTCATATCGGCACGACTTATCGAGTATTGGGGTCTGACGTTTACCACCCCTAGACTTGATATGCGACATATCAGACGAAGAGACCGGACTGTACGGTAAGTGTTACTGGTCGGATTCGCAGGAGTGTGAGCGGGCTAGCTCGTCGATCTTCTGATCGCTCAATACCCGGGTGGCCGTTACGTTTAGCAGACCGCTTGCGGCTTGTGGATGCTTGATATGATCATCATCTGCTACCGGCGTATTGACGAGTCTTTAGAGTCCTACACAGAGGTTTCCTGGCTCAAGCGAAACGAAATAGGAGCGCATATGAGATATGTGCAGGACCGAGAATAATGCGTGTATGTGATACCGCATTTCATTCTCGCGATAAATGTTTCGATTGGTTATATTCGATATGACCTAGTTATCGAATCATTGATTCGATAAATCGATACATTGAATACTAGTCGGTTATGTGCGACATGACCGGATCATTGAATCAAATGTTGATTTAATGATTTAATGTATAATTATATATTTGATATATTACTTTGCATTAACTAGTATTGGTTCACTTTATACGGATTTTCTCACTTGATGTGCAAGTTGTATATGTGATATACTTTTGTGCACATATATGTATCATGTTTGATGATACTTGATCATTTAGTTAAGTGTATAGGATTAAACCATGATTAATTTGATAATTAGGGTTTTAAATATCCATTTATTTATTTATTTGTTTATTTATTTATTTGGAAATGATTATGATAAGAATGGTGGCTTTCTTTGTCTTTTAGTTGAAGCTTCATGAAGCTTTGACTTCTTAACCATTCTTGTCATCATGCTTAACCCTAACCCATCCATTAACCATGGTCTATTCTCTACACTTAACCCTAGTTGGAATTATGATAATTATTCTCTTTTCTTTTCATTTTAAAAAGACTCATCATAATTCTAGCTCTTCTTCTTCTTCATCTTCAAGTTTGAAACCTTGAGGCCATCAATGGCAACTTGAGCTTGAGAGTGAGAAATCCAATTCTAAAGAGAACACACCTCCTATTTCTTCATTCTCTAGCTCTTGCCAAGTAGTAGAGTGTGTTTTCTTCACAAGTTTCATCACTTTGTGAAGTGGGAGCTTGATCTAGCGATGCCTCGACGTAGATCATCTTCGGCATCGTCGTCGATGACCAAGCCCGTTCATTCTCCGATGAAGCCGACGCTAGAGCCCGGAGTTCGACTTGGACAGCGAGGAGCTTTCGTTGCGGAGCCGTGGAGGTGGATATCCGGATCTACAAAGGTTGTAATTTCCAAATTCTAGTAGTTAAGTGTTAACTAGTTTACTTTTCGCCTAGATTTCTAGCAACGATCCGTTAACTAGGGTTTATCGGCACCATTTTTTTTGTAAAATGGCATGGTTGATGCCTTATGAGACCTCTACTGTGTGCCTAGGAACCCTACATAAACTGCATCTAATGTCATAAAAGTCACATAGCTACACCACTACAAGGCTGAGCTGAAGCTAACAGTAGGTAAGGGAAACCGCCTAACCTCTGAGTCGATACATATAAATATACATATATAATCGGTGATCCCTCCTCGATCATATCACATCCGATACCATATCTCTATAATTGGTTATTCCCAAGTCAAGTAGGCGGATCAAACATAAAAATACACCTCGTACGTAAATCCGTCGTACGGCATGCCCAAATCTGGGTACGGTCATTATCACATTTGTCATATTATTCATCTAGTATTCTTTTTATCAAGATCATCATCTGGGGTACTGACCTACGCCTAGTACAACACTAACATCATCACTATAATCAAGATCTAGCTACTGATTGACAGTCTAGTATGAATCGATATCATCATCATATATCATCACAAGGGTATACATCGCCCAAGGCGGCCTATCACAAATATCCTGTCATATCATATCATGTCATATCCTATCGTGTATCATAATCACATGTCGATCACTTAATATATTTGTCACCATTCCTATGGCATCATCATTCCTAAAATCCTCTAAAGTATCAAGACGTATCTAAATCATGAATTTTACCGTCATAACATGTCATATCACCGATATCATAATCTCAGATCAAACTCATCGACTCATATCAATCCCATGTATCATCCTCAAATCCGTGTGTGAACACATAATCCCAAACCCATGTGACCACATATCTATATAGAATCCCATAATCACATTTGAAATAAGGATGTATGCAAGTATGTATGTGTGTATATATAAGTATAGTGCACCCACTACCTAAGATTTCGTAACCATTCACCAATCCAACACCAATATCCATCTTAAACATCAATAATAAATCCAAACAACATATAATAAATTGTTGGTGTGTATACGCATCCGTATACATCACCACGGACTGCGGGGGTGTTATACGCCATCCACCCGACTTCTCCCCGTAGATATAAATCTACTCACCTAGTTATGTGTGCCGGTGCCGATGTCGCCGTTTGCATCTCCAATGCCTCGACGCCACATGGGGTACCTACAAGGATATCACATGCTAAAACTCATGAAAACCATGTCGGAAACCAAAATGGTGCACACTACGCCCATAGGTAAAAACCTGTGACCTTGTGTGCAAAAACAGCCAATCACCACTGTCGTTGACGTCCAAACGCCACCCGACAGATACGAATCATCGAATATCAAAATCCATACGAAAACGAGTCGTAAATTATACGCCAACTCAAGAAATTCGAGCCAGATTTTACCCTAACAGGAAATGGTCAAAACTAGACATACCGGGGGTCAATTTTACATGAAAAAAGGGCTGTGCACACAAAACGAGGCAGTTTTACCTTGCTCTGGCCGCAAATTGCGGCCAGGGGGATTAAATTTGCTGCCGGGACTTTGAGATGGTGGCTAGGGGTTTGGGTAGTGGTTCCAGGGTGCCTGCACAGCTCTCTGCCAAGTCAATTTTTCTCTAGGAGGTCCCGGGTGAAAGCAGGTCTCAGAAAGGTCACAAAATCGACGAAAAACGCTAATTTACACCAAGTATAGCAAATCTGGTATTTGGGTGAAATTTGGAACAAATCTTGGTTAAACTGGTCTTAACAACACCTAGTAAGGCTATACCAACATTCCAAACCAACACTTGGTCAAGTCTCACTCAATTTCTCCTAACTAGCCCTAATCTTCAATGTAACAGTAAACTATCAGCTAAACACTATAACTTGCAAGATAGGAATTTGGTTATGAGATTATACCTCAAGAGAAGTCTTAGGATGTAGGAGAAGAGAGGGAGGAAGTGGGGTGGTGCTGCTAAAGTGCTCCTGTAGCAGTAGCTGAAGCTGATGCTGCTGTTTGCTACCTCCATTTTGTTGTTGTTTTTCACATGAAGCATGTTGCTGGTGTTGTTGCTTGCAACCCTCTCTCTTTTTTTTTCTTGTGGCTGAGTTGCCGCAGTAGAAGTGTTGGGGTTGGTGTTGAGTGGTATGATGGTGTGGAGCTGTTGTTTTAAGTGGCTGATGGTTTGGTATAGGGCTGATGCATCAGCTGCTGTTGCAGCAGGGATGATGTTCCTGATGCTGATGTGTAGCTGATGTGAGTGTGTAGATGCTATAGATGTTGGGGGCTGTTATCAGATGGGGTTTTGAGCTGCTGATGCAGCTGCTGCTGCTGGTGTAGGGTGGTGTGACTGCTGAAGCAACAGGTGTAGGGGGGCTGAAGTAGCTGCTGATGTGAGGGATTTGGGGTGTAGGTTTTGGGCTAAGGTGCTAGGGTGGTGGCTGCAGTTGTTGGGGCTGATTATCCGTTGCTGATGTAGGATGCTGATGTGGGTTGTTGATGTTGCTGCAGTTTGTTTATTCCCTTTTTTTGTATATGTGCAAATGCAAATTTGGTGGCTGAGGTGTGGGCTGAAGAAATGCTTCAGCAGCTGCTGCTGCTGGTTTCCTTAGGGGTGTGATGTGTGAGGGTGAGAGAGATGTGAGTGTTTGAGAGGCAAGCAAAAGTTTGAAATGAGATGAGTGGAAAAGAAACAATAGATTAAGGCATAACCTCAAGTTAACCCCCCTCACCCTTATATTTCCATTAGATGATAGCATGCCCAAAACCATCATGGCTCTCTCTCTCTCTCACCTACCTACTAGTCAACCTTTACCCTAATCAACCTTAAACCAAACCATACCCTTAATTAAACTAATTAACCTAACCAAGTGGTTCAATCCACCATAGTCACCTAAGCATGGTTCAACCCTAAACCATCATGAGTCCAAAACATGAAACAAGTGTAACAAGTGTAGACAATGTCATGTGCATATTTTTGCACAAAAAGCCAAAAATCCACTTAGCGATTTTTAATCGCGATTAACACAAAAATAACATATAATCCATCATAAAAACTGTGAAATTTCCACAAAATGCCCAAATTTAGAATTTCTTTAATTTTCTCCAGAATTTTCACCGTTTATCGGCATTTAATTATACCGATTATTGAATATTCACTAAAATTTAAAATTAAATTATGAAAATTCCAAAAAATAATATTTTATTTTTTTGAAATGTTACAATAGCATACCTGTATACTACATGCTTACACATATGCCTTGCTATGCACACATACTTGCATGTACACCGTGCATACATACTTACATGTATACTCACTTACCTAGTTAGGGCTACACATACCTATATGGTACTGTTTTATCATTGACGTGGGGTCATTGATTCTTATGCGTTGGCGCATATAATAGTAGTATACTTTGCCATGCCTACATGCTAGTTACCTATGTACCTATATGGTATCGTTACATTAGTGACACGTATATACACACATGAGACATAGCTACATGTACAGCTTGCAAACCTACTTACACATATACCTGGAGGGTGTTACATCATTATTGATAGGTAGATATACATATCTTGCTATATCGACATGGTTATGCACACTTGGCTATAGCGACATGTTCACCTTCATTTGATGTTATATGGACTTGGAGAAATTAGGAACCGCATGATATATATATTAACTTGTTGCAGTTAAATAGCGGCTTTTCCTTTATATATGCTCATATTACCGTTTCATGTTGCATATATTACACTCATGGATTTCATATGATGTTCTCTGATATTTTTACTCCTAAGTATATATAACAGTGGAATGAGACGCTGTTATATATGCCTATATACATATATTAGTGGAATGGGACGCTAATATATGTGTATTGATTCATGCATTTATACTTATTCATTACTTGATGTTTTCTGGATTTGAGGACCGTGGTAGTTTCATGAAATTATGCATTATTTGAAAAACCCGGTTTATCTTGATATGATATTTCTGCAGCCACCATGACTTTTATCGGTTCTGATATATATAACCCATGCGAGGAGCATCGTGGGTCGTGTGAGGGTACATGGTGGGGCCCAGAGCTACCGCGGGGCAAGAAAGGTGTAAGTTGTATGTATGCCCTGGAGGCCAGTATAGTACAGATGATGTATATTATATTGGATGCTTGGACATATATAGAGATGACTTTCTTGCTCGATATGATAGTATGCTATCTGGTTACTCTTTATCTTAACATGTACACTTGTCTCTTTAAACTGTCTTATAGTTACATGTTGATAAAGCCCTTAGGATGTGTACTTGACTACCTGGACTATGATGCAGATCATACTAGTGGGGATATGGTAGTCCATAAGTACATCCTTCAAGGTCCCTAGTCGTGGGTGTATCGAGACAGGGCATCGATATACCAGAGTAGACTAGCGTATACGCTTCTCGACCCATGAGATGGGCGATGGATGATCCCATATCCATTGGTGTTTGACATCAGAGATGGTATACGGGTGCTCAGTAGAGACTGGGTACCCTGGACGGACTCGCCGAGAACTCCCAGATGGTATTATACCTCACGTCAGATGGCAGTTCTCAGGTGACACTTGTACAGGTTAGTCTGTAGACCCGAGATCGTCATAGAGTCTTGTGTGATTCCCACTGTGCTTTGATCTCCACCTTACCACGTCCATGAGGGCGTGCAAAACGGTGGTCTTTGGGCACAGTCCCGAGTCACATGGAGGCAATGAGCGATAGGAGGGGTTTCGTCTCTCCCGGTATTGGGGGTTGATGTTGCGCTGTGCTCGATTGGCCATAACAGGGAAGTCCCTGGCCAGGGCTGATCAGAGATTTGCTGGTAAGTGTTACCAGTAGTTTCTCGACCCGTTATGAGCCTCACATCGGCACGACTTATCGGTTATTGGGGTCTGACGTATACCACCCCTAGACTTGATATGCGACATACGAGACGAACAGACCGGACTGTACGGTAAGTGTTACTGGTTGGATTCACAGGAGTGTGAGCGGGCTAGCTCGTCGATCTTCTGATCGCTCAATACCCGGATGGCCGTTACGTTTAGCAGACCGCTTGCGGCTTGTGGGTGCTTGATATGATCATCATCTGCTACCGGCGTATTGACGAGTCTTTAGAGTCCTACACAGAGCTTTCCTGGCTCAAGCGAAACGAAATAGGAGCGCATATGAGATATGTGCAGGACCGAGAATAATGCGTGTATGTGATACCGTATTTCATTCTCGCGATGGATGTATCGATTGGTTATATTCGATATAACCTAGATATCGAATCAAGGATTGATTCGATAAGCCGATACATAGGATACTAGTCGGTTATATGCGATATGACCGGATCGTTAAATCAAGTGTTGATTTAATGATTTAATGTATAATTATATATTTGATATATTACTTTGCATTAACTAGTATTGGTTCACTTTAAATGGATTTTCTCACTTGATGTGCAAGTTGTATATGTGATATACTTTTGTGTACATGTTTGTATCATGTTTGATGATACTTGCTCATTTGGTTAAGTGTATAGAATTAAACCATGGTTAAGTTGAGATTAGGGTTTTTCTTATTCATTTATCCATTTATTTATTTATTCATTTATTTGGATAAGATTAAGATGAGAATGGTGGCTTTATTTATTTCTAGTTGAAGCTTCATGAAGCTTTGACTTCTTAACCATTCTTATCTTCATGCTTAACCCTAACCCATCCAAGTAACCATGGTCTATTCTCTACACTCTACCCTAGTTAATATATGATATGTATTCATTTTTCTTTTCTATTTGGATTAACACTTATCATATTCTAGCTTCATCTTCTTCTTCATCTTCAAAAGAAAAAGCTTGATGCCATCAATGGCAACTTGAGCAAAAGTGTGAGAAATCCAATTCTAAAGTGAACCCGCCTCCTATTTCTTCACCCTCTACCTCTTGCCACGTTGTTTTGGGTGTTTTCTTCACAAGTTTCACAAATTTGTGAAGTCGGAGCTTGAACTTGTGATGCCTCGACGTAGATCATCTTCGGCACGAAGCCGACGACCTAGTCCGCCCATTTCTCCGATCAAGCCGACGATTTAGTCCGGGATTCAATATGGAAAGCGAAAAGACGCCTACGTGGAGCCAAGGAAGTGGATATCCGGATCTACAAAGGTTGTAGCTTCTTATCTTTAGTTAAGTTGTTAACTAGATTCGTATTTCGCCTAAATTTCTAGTCAACGATCCGTATTAGGGTTTTCTCGGCACCCGTAAAATTTGAAATTGGCAAGGTTGATGCCTTGTGAGACCTCTATTGTGTGTCTAGGAACCCTACAGTGGTATCAGAGCCTAGCTAGAGCCTTAGGCGAAGTCTAGACGACGTTTGAAATCCGAACGAACCGAAACCCTAACCCAAAAAATGCTCTCTGTACATTTTTCAATTTCGGGGATTTTTCGATATTAAAAATATACAGAAAAATCAGCAGGGAATTTTAAGAATTACTGTGAAGCCCGTACCCCTGAATCCACCAAAGTGCGGCGGAACCGCGGCATTAGCATGGCTAATGCGGCGGTTCCGCGGCCATGTGGTCTCCTCATGCATTTAATTTTGTACAGTAATTCTCATTATGCAGTGCTGGTTTTCCTGGGAATTTTTAATATTTATTCAAGAGTTGAATTTTCTGGGGTGTATTGGGAGTTCGTAGATTCAATCGGATTATCAGACTTCGTCTATGTGTTTTTCCGGATATTTTAGAATATGTTAAAAAGTTCGACCGGATGTAAATACCCAATCTTTCCCCTGTCGGGAAATTTCCAATTGTTGGACTTTTCCGTAGTTTAATGACGTTCTAAGTAGTGCAAGTAACGCGATGGTCCCTCTAGAAGACAACAACCTTAACTCGATTATGTGACCGTCTTGAACTGCCCTTTGAACCTTTGGGTTTGGGGCAGTACGGCGTGCCACATGTGAGGCGTTGGCTTGACCCTTCTACGGCTGGACCGTTGGTACTGAGGCATGAAGTGAATGTCTTTGAACTTATTTCATGTGTTGATCGGTTTCGGGAAAACTTGGGTGTTTGAATGTTCGATCGAAAAGTTTAATATTCTCTATTTATCCGGAATGGGATACAATAATTAGAATTCACAAACAGTTATGAGAT
The DNA here is from genome assembly GCA_030015575.1 of Agapanthus africanus. NCBI lineage: Eukaryota > Viridiplantae > Streptophyta > Magnoliopsida > Asparagales > Amaryllidaceae > Agapanthus > Agapanthus africanus. Next base: position 384,126,804 of record CM057345.1, on the reverse strand, counting down.
AACTGAATGAATGTTATAAATCTAGCGGTTTAGTCTCACGTGATATTGAAAAGAGTTTTCGATAATGGGACTAAAATGCGGGGTTTATAATTGTTAGGCATGTGATGTCTAAGTATTTCATTTGATTAGGCATGCGATGTCTAAAGAGGTTGCGGATTCCAATTGTTGTAGTTTTACACTTTCTTTTCTGTGACCGTAAGTGTAATATGTGATATCGCCGGTTTCGTTGCTATATGTCAACGACAATTGGGATGCGCATATTTACTTACGTTGATGACATGTGATGTTATGTGTTGCTGGATATGTTATATTGGATTGTCGTGTTTGAATAGCCCGGGGTTTTTATGTGAGATGAGTGTTTTTTCATTTTCATTCATGTAAAAACTTGTATGTAATATTCTTTTTTTTTGGGCACTTCCAGGTTGCGGAAGATGTCACCTTTTGTATATTATTTACTTTTCCGCATTAGGATAGACCCAAGGAGGGGAGCACAAGTAACCGGGTTCTGGGGTCCAGTGGGAGACCAACTCGAGGAGTCGAGTCCGGGTCTCCTAACCCTAGAATTGGCAGGGTTGCTTGCCGCTCTCGTAGGGGTCTAGGGGTGTGGGATTGGATATTCATCACGACCGTGGAATCCATGTTTTATACTGGCTCGTATTGAAAACACGGACGTCCTAGTATATCCAATGTTTCATATGTTTCTTCTGCTGCGATATCTGTGATGTGATCATGTGATGTTCTGTGATAGATACAGTATATAGTATATATTATATATTATATAGACGTTACTTATGTTTTGCACCCGCACTAGCCCTGTCCTGCTCTGTCGTTAGTTACCTAACCTAACGGTGCACGAGGGGACATCGAGGCGAATGCGGATGGCATAAGTGTACGTCATATCTATCTGTGATGTTTAGGTATTTAAATGATGGGACTTCATTAATGTGATTAATGAAAGAAAAGAAACCTAAGATGTTGTAGAATCAAATTTTAAATAAAAAAAAGGGGGTAGCTACAGTTCTTGCTTTGCACAGCGGTATATGTGATATATCCTGCACCTTATTCGATGAGGAAAGGACCGAGATCCCTTCACCGGGAGTGACTCCTTTAGCAATAACTGGCAGATGCTACACACTCGGTTTGACTTTTGATTGCTTCTATAGTTTCTGTTTTGCACAGTGATATATATGATATATCCCGCACATCATTCGACGAGGAAAGGGCCGACGATCCCTTCACCGGGAGTGACCCCTTTAGCAAAACTAGAAAAGCCTCAAAATCACTCCATTTTCAAAACTTCATTTGATTCTACAACGATATCAAGTTCATTACGCTCATGGTTTTCAGAAAAACCTGCGTAGCCCTCCGTCAATTCAGATATGTAATATTCAGTATTCGTGCTACGGTTGTTTGGCATGCGTCAAGGCGTAGTGTACGGTAGCTGATTATTACTTATCTGTAGCATGAGATGCGATTGGATTAAGGTATTCATACGGCGTTGTTTGGCATGCGTCAAGGGTCGTACGGGTGGGTTTAATTCGATCATGAATTGTACGGGTTGAACTTGACTAGCGGACTATGGGTTGTTTGGCATGCGTCAAGGTCATAGCACGCTAGGGGCAAAAGCATTATCGGGAATTTCAAGTGTTGAAATTTGCAATGAGATTGCATACCTTCTATGAGATAGTTGGATCCCGATACCCGCTGCGAGTAAGAGTTACTCCTGGGAGAGTTTTACACATTACAATTAGCCGATCAAGTAGGTGTCTAGAAAGGTGTTAACGAGGTTACGCCTCTGGGAAAACGAGGTTTACATTAATTAGGTTCGTGCGAAAGCACGGGGGACCTCCCTCAAAGTACCGACACTGGCCTGGCTGAAAGATTGGCGAACTTGTAGTGTGTAATTAATCCCGGCTAATCTTTCCTTTTAGGGTTTGAAGGAAGATTTGATAAAAAGCAGTGTGAGCCATCCTGATTAGATAAGATAATAACCAATCTGATCTTGCACGAGCATACGCTAAAGTGTTTTCTTCTCTCTCTCTCCAGGTAGCGACCATTTCATGCCTTAATTAAGATAATAATATGGATGTATTGACCGAACCCGCATGTTATACTGTGCTCGGGAACGTTGGTTCCGTTCTTTCCTATAAGGGTTATAGGACTGAACAGGATATAGGGGAATACCAGGATTCCCATGCCACCCGATTGAAGAAAGTACATGTTGATGCATTTTCTTCGGGTGTGTTCGTTACAGAGAACTGTTTCTCCATTTGCCCTACGTCCTGGGTATTAGATACCGGGTCAGGATCCCATATATGTAATCAGTTACATGGGCTTAGAAAAGGTAGAGAACTTGGAGAAGGTGATAAAGACATTAGAGTTAGAAATGGTGCAATTGTTGCAGCTAAGACTGTCGGGGAATATCACCTTGTGTTACCAACTGGTAATACATTGGTTTTGAACGAATGCTATTACATGCCGAACCTGATATGCAACATTATATCAGTTTCTTTATTGAGTAAAGAGGGATATAATTTTGTACTACAGGACAATGTTATGAACATTTTCCGTAACCAAAAGTTGGTTGGATCAGGCACGTTGTGCAATGGCATTTTTGTTCTAAATCAATCAACAGTTCTGAGCATAACAAACACACACAAGAGGAAGAGTTCTGAACTGAACGAATCCTTCTTATGGCATTGTAGACTGGGTCACATCAATGCGACACGACTAGCTAAGTTTCATAAGGATGGATTTAAATCCGTTTGAATTTTCATCTTATGACACTTGCCAGTCATGTCTCAAAGGCAAGATGACCAAAACTCCGTTTACGGGACACGGAGAAAGAGTTACTGAACTCTTGGGACTGATACATAGTGATGTATGCGGTCCAATGTCTACACATGCCAGGGATGGTTCTTCGTACTTCATTACATTCACTGACAATCTCTCTAGATTCGGATATGTGTTCTTGATGAAACACAAATCAGAAGCTTTTGAGAAATTTAGAGAATATAAACAAGAAGTCGAGAACCAAACCGGAAAAAGTATTAAAATCCTTCGATCTGATCGAGGAGGTGAATACTTGAGCAATGAATTCCTGGACTTCCTAAAAGAGAATGGGATTCTCTCTCAGCTAACTCCTCCAAATACACCACAGCACAACGGTGTATCTGAACGGAGAAACCGCACCCTATTAGATATGGTGCGCTCAATGATGAGTACAGCTGAGTTGCCTATTTCCTTCTGGGGATATGCGCTTGAGACAGCCATGGACCTATTGAATAGAGTTCCTACCAAATCAGTGCCTACCACTCCATATGAGATATGGAAAGGGAAGAGACCACATCTTAATTATGTTAAGATATGGGGTTGTCCAGCCTATGTCAAAAGACAAAATCCGGACAAACTCGAGGCAAGATCGGTCTTATGTAAGTTTATAGGATATCCCAAAAATTCATAAGGGTATATCTTCTACCATTCCGAGGAACAAAAGGTGTTTGTTTCTCGACATGCCACTTTCTTAGAAAAAAGTTTTCTTATGAAACAGATAAGTGGCATTGAGGTAGAACTGGAAGAGGTTCCAGCGACACAAACTATAACAGAAGACTTGGTAGAACCAGAGGATTCAGTAGTACCCGACGAACCCCAGCCTCTCCGCCGATCTAGTAGGGTTCCTCGCTAACCTGAGAGATACTACGGTTTTCTCATGGATGGTGGGAGCGAGGATTGCATCATGGAGGATGATGACCCAACTAGCTTCGAGCAGGCCATCACGAGTGGGGACTCAGTGAAATGGCTGGATGCTATGCGGTCCGAGATGGAATCCATGTACACCAACAAAGTATGGACTTTGGAAGTTGCTCCTGAAGGGGTAAAACCCATTGGGAGCAAGTGGATCTTCAAGAAAAAACTTGGTGTAGATGGGAAAGTGGAGACTTTCAAAGCTAGACTTGTAGCAAAGGGTTTTCGTCAAAGACCAGGTGTGGACTATGACGAAACCTTTTCTCCAGTGGCTATGCTAAAATCCATCCGAATCATGCTTGCCATCGCTGCATATCATGACTACGAAATCTGGCAAATGGATGTTAAGACCGCCTTTCTAAATGGTGATTTAGAAGAGTGCGTGTACATAACTCAGCCAGAGGGCTTCGTAGACAGTGGGAGCAGCGGGAAGGTGTGCAAGCTGCTTAAATCCATTTATGGATTAAAGCAAGCATCGCGGAGTTGGAACATCTGCTTTGACGTCGTTATCAAAGAGTTTGATTTCGTCAAAAACCCAGATGAACCTTGTATTTACAAGAAGGTGGCAGAGAGTAAGGTTGTCTTCCTCGTATTGTACGTGGAAGACATACTCTTGATAGGAAATGATATTCCTATGCTGCAATCGGTCAAGCTCTTCTTATCACAAAGATTCTCGATGAAAGATCTTGGTGATGCCTCCTGCATATTGGGAATTAGGATCTATAGAGATAGATCCAAACGGATATTGGGATTGTCCCAATCCAGGTACATTGACACTATACTAAAGAGGTTTAGTATGGAAGAATCCAAGCGTGGGAACTTGCCCACGATCTCTGGAGTCACTCTCTCCAAAGAGATGTCCCCCAAGACTGATTTGGAGAGAGCTCGCATGCAAGGGATACCCTATGCTTCGGCAGTAGGCTCTATCATGTATGCGATGCTATGTACCAGACCCGATGTAGCATACTCACTAAGTGTAGTGAGCAGGTATCAAGCTGATCCTGGAGAGAGTCACTGGACAGCTGTGAAGAGCATTCTCAAGTACTTGCGAAGGACTAAAGAGATGCTCTTGGTGTATGGTAACGGAGAACTCCAAGTGGAGTCCTTTACCGATTCGAGCTTCCAGAGTGATAAGGACGACTCTAAGTCGCAGTCGGGATTTGTCTTTACCCTATACGGAGGGGCGGTTAGCTGGAAGAGTTCCAAGCAAGAAACCGTGGCAGACTCGACGATGGAGGCTGAATACATCGCTGCCAACGATGCTGCCAAAGAGGCTGTCTGGATCAAGAAGTTCATTACTGAACTTGGAGTGGTTCCATCCATTGAGCATCCAATACCTTTGTATTGCGATAACAATGGAGCGGTGGCTTTGGCCAAGGAACCCAGGTCCCATCAGCGATCCAGGCATATTCTGAGGCGGTATCACCTGATCCGGGAGATAGTTGATCGCCGGGAGATCGAGGTCAGGAGGGTTGACACGAAGAACAACACGGCGGATCCACTCACGAAGGCCATTCCCCAGATACAGTTTGAGAGACTCTTCGGGATGCTCGGTATGCGATACTACAGCAGCTGGCCCTAGTGCAAGTGGGAGATTGTTAGTTGTATGTATGCCCTAGAGGCCAGTATAGTACAGATGATGTATATTATATTGGATGATTGGACATATATAGAGATGACTTTCTTGCTCGATATGATAGTATGTTATCTGGTTACTCTTTATCTTAACATGTACACTTGTCTCTTTAAACGGTCTTATAGTTACATGTTGATAAAGCCCTTAGGATGTGTACTTGACTACCTGGACTATGATGCAGATCATACTAGTGGGGACATGGTAGTCCATAAGTACATCCTTCAAGGTCCCTAGTCGTGGGTGTATCGAGACAGGGCATCGATATACCAGAGTAGACTAGCGTATACGCTTCTCGACCCATGAGATGGGCGATGGATGATCCCATATCCATTGGTGTTTGACATCAGAGATGGTATATGGGTGCTCAGTAGAGACTGGGTACACTGGACGGACTCGCCGAGAACTCCCAGATGGTATTATACCTCACGTCAGATGGTAGTTCTCAGGTGACACTTGTACAGGTTAGTCTGTAGACCCGAGATCGTCATAGAGTCTTGTGTGATTCCCACTGTGCTTTGATCTCCATCTTACTACGTCCATGAGGGCGTGCAAAACGGTGGTCTTTAGGCACAGTCCCGAGTCATATGGAGGCAATGAGCGATAGGAGGGGTTTCGTCTCTCCCGGTATTGGGGGTTGATGTTGCGCTGTGCTCGATTGGCCGTAACATGGAAGTCCCTGGCCAGGGCTGATCAGAGATTTGCTGCTAAGTGTTACCAGTAGTTTCTCGACCCGTTATGAGCCTCACATCGGCACGACTTATCGGTTATTGGGGTCTGACGTATACCACCCCTAGACTTGATATGCGACATACGAGACGAACAGACCGGACTGTACGGTAAGTGTTACTGGTTGGATTCACAGGAGTGTGAGCGGGCTAGCTCGTCGATCTTCTGATCGCTCAATACCCGAATGGCCGTTACGTTTAGCAGACCGCTTGCGGCTTGTGGGTGCTTGATATGATCATCATCTGCTACCGGCGTATTGACGAGTCTTTAGAGTCCTCCACAGAGGTTTCCTGGCTCAAGCGAAATGAAATAGGAGTGCATATGAGATATGTGCAGGACCGAGAATAATGCGTGTATGTGATACCGTATTTCATTCTCGCGATGGATGTATCGATTGGTTATATTCGATATAACCTAGATATCGAATCAAGAATTGATTCGATAAGCCGATACATAGGATACTAGTCGGTTATATGCGATATGACCGGATCGTTAAATCAAGTGTTGATTTAATGATTTAATGTATAATTATATATTTGATATATTACTTTGCATTAACTAGTATTGGTTCACTTTAAATGGATTTTCTCACTTGATGTGCAAGTTGTATATGTGATATACTTTTGTGCACATGTTTGTATCATGTTTGATGATACTTGCTCATTTGATTAAGTGTATAGAATTAAACCATGGTTAAGTTGAGATTAGGGTTTTGCTTATTCATTTATCCATTTATTTATTTATTCATTTATTTGGATAAGATTAAGATGAGAATGGTGGCTTTATTTGTTTCTAGTTGAAGCTTCATGAAGCTTTGACTTCTTAACCATTCTTGTCTTCATGCTTAACCCTAACCTATCCAAGTAACCATGGTCTATTCTCTACACTCTACCCTAGTTAGTATATGATAAGTATTCATTTTTCTTTTCTATTTGGATTAACACTTATCATATTCTAGCTTCATCTTCTTCTTCATCTTCAAAAGAAAAAGCTTGATGCCATCAATGGCAACTTGAGCAAAAGTGTGAGAAATCCAATTCTAAAGTGAACCCACCTCCTATTTCTTCACCCTCTACCTCTTGCCAAGTTGTTTTGGGTGTTTTCTTCACAAGTTTCACAAATTTGTGAAGTCGGAGCTTGAACTTGTGATGCCTCGACGTAGATCATCTTCGACACGAAGCCGACGACCTAGTCCGCCCATTTCTCCGATCAAGCCGACGATTTAGTCCGGGATTCGAGATGGACAGCGAAAGGATGCCTATGTGGAGCCAAGGAAGTGGATATCCGGATCTACAAAGGTTGTAGCTTCTTATCTTTAGTTAAGTTGTTAACTAGATTCGTATTTCGCCTAAATTTCTAGTCAACGATCCGTATTAGGGTTTTCTCGGCACCCGTAAAATTTGAAATTGGCATGGTTGATGCCTTGTGAGACCTCTATAGTGTGCCTAGGAACCCTACAAAAGGGATGTCGATGTAACATGCCAATGAGCATGACAGTGGAACCATACCTACCGGTGACAGTACTTTTGACTCGACGGGTATCGTGGGGATACAGGCCAGGGTCATGTACGTATGGATACGTCGAATTTTGAGTGTTAGAGCTAGGCACTCGAGTTTTCGGGATAGCGTATGATACGTACCTATCAGGGGGCCAGTCGTGGTAACAACGCCTGATAGACCGGTATTTATGTGCCGATGCTAGACACTTGTTTCATGATGTTTTTGGGTGTCGATGTTGGACACTCACTTTATATGAAACTTACTCGAATACTGGATATTGGATATATGAGATTTACTTGATATTGTACATTCAGGATATATGAGATTTACTTGATATTGTACATTCAGGATATGTGAGGTTTACTTGATATTGTACGTTCAGGATATATGAGGTTTACTTGATATTGCACATTCAGGATATATGAGACTTACAGGATATGAGAGCCAATTTAGGGGCTGATTTGAGGAAATTTGGGATTTAGATTGTCTTGATGGACTTTGGTCCTGTCACGAGGTCAGGATTCCGTGAGAATGACATGTTTTATTCCATACTCCTCATTTATTTTATATGCATTGCTTCATGTATTAGAAGTACCTGATAGAGTACCTTTCATGACTGTTGCATATACAAATTGTCATATTAATATTGCTTCATGTATTAGTTGTACCTGCTAGTGTACCTTTCATGACTATTGCATACATATGACCATTTATTGCTATTAGCTTGCATGCATTAGATTCGCGTTGTACGTGCATAATTGCGATTACCTGCATATGTTATTTACTATTCACGAGTTGGCAATTCACCCCCGTTGTGCCACAGTGTTTTGCAGGTAGTCCCTCAGGGCAGTCGCAGCAGGCTTTTCATCTTTCATATTATCTTTTGCTGTGGATACCGCTACGACTGACTGTGTAGAGTTTTGCTATAGGTGGGTTTTATGGTTATCCGATGTTGCGTATTGTATATTCGTTGTATCCTGTACTCTCCATCTACCACTTTCATGTGTATGACTTAGAGACTTTATGTGAAGACGATATTGTATATTTTGGTGACTTGGATATCTTTTATACAGTTTTACTTATATCGTCTTTTATTTCTTCGCTACGTCGTCGTATATCTGTTGTGGTGGTTGTTTTGCGCCGTTGGGCGTGGATTTGCTCCCATTGGGGATGCTTTACTTTATATTTATGTTGTACCCATTTTTGGGGTTAGTTTTTACAAAGGAGGTGCTGCAAAAATTTTTAAGAAAGTAAGTTGGACTTTAAAGAATTTGGTTTGAGATTTCAAAAGTTTTGAAAATGCTATTATCACTTTCTACTTTTGATGGTTTAGATAGCTGGGTTTTCGGCTTACTTAAATTGCGTTACGCCTGTAGACGTTGCGTAGTTTAAGGGCCGTCACGTGCCAATTTCGGGTCGTGACATGTTCCCAGTTGAGGGTCTATCGAGACAGGGCATCGATATAGCAGAGTAGACTAGTGTATAGCTTCTCGACCTATGTAGATAGGAGATGGATGATCTCATATCCATTGGTCTTTGACATCAGAACAGTATACGGGTGCTCAGTGGAGACTGGGTACACTAGACGGACTCGCCGAGAACTCCCAGATGGTATTATACCTCACGTCAGATGGCAGTTCTCTGGTGACACTGGTACAGGTTAGTCTGTAGACCCAAGATCGTCATAGAGTCTTGTGTGATTCCCATTGCGCTTTGATTTCCACCTTACCACGTTCAAAAGAACATGCAAAACGGTGGCTTTTGGGTACAGTCCCGAGTCACATGGAGGCAATGAGCGAAAGGAGGGGTTTCGTCTCTTCCGGTATAGGGAGTTGATGTTGCGCTATGCTCGATTGGCTATAACAGGGAGTCCTTGGCCAAGACTGCTTCAGAGATATACTGGTAAGTGTTATCAGTAGTTTCTCGACCCGTTATGAGCCTCATATCGACACGACTTATCGAGTTACTGGGGTCTGACGTTTACCATCCCTAGACGAGATATGCGACATATCGTACGAAGAGACCAGACTGTACGGTAGTGTTACTGATTGGATTCGTAGGAGTGTGAGCAGGATTGCTTGTTGATCTTCTGATCGCTCAATAACCGGGTGGCCGTTACGTTTAATAGACCGCTTGCGGCTTGTGGGTGTTTGATGTGATCATCACCTACTGCCGGCGTTTGACGAGTCTTTAGAGTCCTACACAGGGGTTTCCTGGCTCAAGCGAAACTGAGTAGGAGCATATATGTGATATGTGCGGGACCGAGATTGATACGGTATGAGATACCATATTGTATTCTCGCGATATGTGACATCGGTCAGTTATATGCGATAAAGCCGGGTTATCGGATCAAGTGTTGATTCGATAAGTTGTTACATATGATATTAGTCGGTTATATGTAATATAGCCGGATTATTAAATCAAGAGTTTATTTAATAATTTAATGTATAATTATATATTTGATATATTACATTACATTAACTAATATTAGCACACTTATGATTTCTTTTCTCACTTGATGTGCACATTGTATATATGTGATATGTATATTTGTGTACATGTATTGTGTCATGCTTGATGATACATGCAAGATAGGTTTATGAGACTTAAACCATGCTAGGGTTAAGTTAGGGTTTAATTTATTTCTTAAGTTAATAACAAAAGAGAGAAGACTTTGTCAATGTTGTCAAGCTTGGATGAAGCTTGTAGAAACATTGACAAAGTCCACTCTTTTGTCTAGCTTAGGATATTTTGTTAACCCAACCCTTAACCTTAGCCCTTGGTTAATTCTCTACATGAGTTAGGCATGAGGGCTTAACTCACCCATGGTTGCAATAATTCATTGGGGATGAATTATTCATATGAGTTCATATTCTTCTTCTTCTTCCTAAAAGCTTTCTAGCTTCAATGGACTTGTGAGAAAAAGTGTGAGAAAATGAAATCTAAAGTGAGCCCACTTCCTACTTCATCATCCTCTACTACTTGCCATTTAGTATAGGGTGTTTACTTCACTAATTCCATGATTAGTGAAGAGATAGCTTGTGTTAGTGTCTCCTCGACGTAGATCCTCTTCGGACTCGAAGTCCTCGAAGCAGGCATGTTCGTTTCTTCAAGGGAGCCTCTCTAGAGTCCAGAGTTCACGATCGCAGCGAAGGTGACTACTACATGGAGCTATTGAAGTGAAGGACCGGTCTACAAAGGTTGTATTCCTTTCTCACTTCTTATTGCAAAGTGTTTGCATTTGTTTTTCCGTCGATTTCTAGTTAATGATTCTTAGTTAGGGTTAGCTAAAACGGAAAATTTTTGAATTTGGCATGGACGATGCCTCCCGAAACCTTGCTGCCGTCTTAGGAAACCCTGCAGGGCCATGGTCGCTGCCAAAGAGAGAGAGAAAAGAAACACTCAACGTGCACTCTAACCTAGATTAGATTGGTTAATCACTTTATCTAATCAGGATGTCTCCCACTATTTCCTCGAATTCTCCTTCAAACCCTAAATGGAGAATTAGTCGGTGTTAGTTATATGTATGCCCTATAGGCCATTACTATACATAGGATGTATATTGTAGTGGATGCTGGGACGTATATAGGGAGGACTTTCTTGCTCGACATGATAGTATGCTATCTGGTTGCTCTTTACCTTAACGTGTACACTGATTGTCTCTGTTACATGTTGGTAAAGCCCTTAGGATGTGTACTTGACTACCTGGACTATGATGCGGATCATACTAGTGGGGACATGGTAGTCCATAAGTACATCCTTCAAGGTCCCTAGTCGTGGGTGTATCGAGACAGGGCATCGATATACCAGAGTAGACTAGCGTATACCTTCTCGACCCATACAGATGAGCGATGGATGATCCCATATCCATTGGTGTTTGACATCAGAGATGATATACGGGTGCTCAGTGGAGACTGGATACACTGGACGGACTCGCCGAGAACTCCCAGATGGTATTATACCTTACATCTTCCGGAACCTGGAAGTGCCCTAATAAAAGAATATTACATATAAGTTTTTTCATGAATGAAAATGAAAAACACTCATCTCACATAAAAAAAACCCCGGCTATTCAAACACGATGATCCAATATAACATATCCAGCAACACATAATATCACATGTCATCAACGTAAGCAAACATGCGTATCCCAATTGTCGTTGACATATAGCAACGAAAATGGCGATATCACATATTACACTTACGGTCACAGAAAAGAAAGTGTAAAACTACAACAGTTGGAATCCGCAACCTGCATAGACATCACATGCCTAATCAAATGAATTCCTTAGACATCGCATGCCTAACAATTATAAACCCCGCATTTTAGTCTCATTATCGAAAACACTTTTCAATATCAAGTCGGACAATTCAACAAGTTCAACCCGTCATTTCTTGATTGAATCAAACCCACCCGCACGACCCTTGACAAGGTCAACAAGGCCGTACGACTACCCTAACCCAATCTGCATCATATGCATAGGCAGATAAATACTGGTTAGCTACCGCACACTGCGCCTTGACAAGGTCAACAAACGCAGCACGAATACTAAACAGGACTTATCTGAAATGACGGAGGGCTACGACAGGTTTTCTGAAAACCTATTGCGTAATGAACTTGATATCGTTGTAGAATCAAATGATTTTTAAAATGGAGTGTTTCTGAGGCTTTTCTAGTTTTGCTAAAGGGGTCACTCCAGGTGAAGGGATCGTCGGCCCTTTCCTCGTCGAATGAGGTGCGGGATATATCATATATATCACTATGCAAAGCAGAAACTATAGAAGCAATCAAAAGACAAACCGAGAGTTGTAGCATCTGCCAGTTATTGCTAAAGGAGTCACTCCCGGTGAAGGGATCTCGGTCCTTTCCTTATCGAATAAGGTGCAAGATATATCACATATACCGCTGTGCAAAGCAAGAACCGTAGCTACCTGTTTTTTATTTTGAAATTCGATTCTACAACATCTTTAGGTTTCTTTTACTTTCATTAATCATATTAATGAAGTCCCATCATTTAAGCACCTAAACATCACAGATAAATACGACGTACACCTATGCCATCCACATTCGCCTCGATGTCCTCTCGTGCACCGTTAGGTTAGGTAACTAACGGCAGAGCGGGGCAGGGCTAGCGCGGGTGTAAAACATAAGTAACGTCTATATAATATATCATATATATTATATACAGTATCTATCACAGAACATCACATGATCACATCACAGATAACGCAGCAGAAAATATCATATGAAATATTGGATATACTAGGACGTCCGTGTTTTCAATACGAGCCAGTATAAAACACGGATTCCACGGTCGCGATGAATAGCCAAACCCACACCCCTAGACCCCTACGAGAGCGGCAAGCAACCCTACCAATTCTAGAGTTAGGAGACCCGGACTCGACTCCTCAAGTTGGTCTCCCACTGGACTCCAGAACCCGGTTACTTGTGCCCTCCTCCTTGGGTCTATCCTAGTGCGGAAAAGTAAATAATATACAAAAGGTTACATCTTCCGCAACCTGGAAGTGCCCCAATAAAAGAATATTACATACAAGTTTTTACATGAATTAAAAAGAAAAACTCTTCATTCTTATCATATTGCAACCATAGTTAGGTGTAGAGAATAAACTAGGGTTAGGTGAATGGTTAGGTTAGGCATGAAACAAAAATGGTACATTTTTTCAAAGCTTCATGAAGCTTCAACAAAGAAACAAAATAAGCCACCATTTTCATTTTCCCAAAATGAATGAATAAATAAATAAATAAGCAAATAAATCAAATGAAACCCTAACCATTAACATAACCATGGTTTATTCACACACACAAACCCAAGTTAGCTTGTATCATCAAACATGATACAAACAAGTGCACAAAAGTATATCACATATACAACTTGTGTATTTCAAGTGAGAAAATCCATTTAAAGTGAACAAATACTAGTTAATGCAAAGTAATATATCAAATATATAATTATGCATTAAATCATTAAATCAACACTTGATTTAACGATCCGGTCATATCGCATATAACCGACTAATATCAAGTGTATCAATGTATCGAATCAACACTTGATTCTGTAACCCGGCTATATCACATATAACCGACCAATGATACAAATCGCGAGAATAGAATACAGTATCACATACTGGTATAATTCTCGGTCCTGCACATATCTCATATGCGCTCCTATTTCGTTTCGCTTGAGCCAGGAAACCTCTGTGTAGGACTCTAAAGTCTCGTCAATACGCCGGCAGCAGGTGATGATCATATCAAACACCCACAAGCCGCAAGCGGTCTGCTAAACGTATCGGCCACCCGGGTATTGAGCGATCAGTAGATCGACGAGCAAGCTCGCTCACACTCCTGTGAATCCAACCAGTAACACTTACCGTACAGTCCGGTCTCGTCGTCTGATATGTCGCATATCTCGCCTATGGGTGGTAAATGTCAGACCCCAATAGCTCGATAAGTCGTGTCGATATGAGGTCTATAACAGTTCGAGAAACTACAGGTAACACTTACCAGTAAATCTCAGCAACCCTGGCCATGGATTTCCGGTTATAGCCAATCGAACACAGCGGAACGTCAACTCCCTATACCGGGAGAGACGAATCCCCTCCTATCGCTCATTGCCTCCATGTGATTCGGGACTGTACCCAAAAACCACCATTTTTCATGCCCTCTTGGACGTGGTAAGGTGGAAATCAAAGCACAGTGGGAATCACACAAGACTCTATGACGATCTCGGGTCTACAGACTAACCTGTACCAGTGTCACCAGAGAACTGCCATCTGACGTAAGGTATAATACCATCTGGGAGTTCTCGGCGAGTCCGTCCAATGTACCCAGTCTCCACTGAGCACCCGTATATCATCTCTGATGTCAAACACCAATGGATATGGTATCATCCATCGCCCATCTGTATATGGGTCGAGAAGGTATACGCTAGTCTACTCTGGTATATCGATGCCCCGTCTCGATACACCCACGACTAGGGACCTTGAAGGATGTACTTATGGACTACCATGTCCCCACTAGTATGATCCGCATCATAGTCCAGGTAGTCAAGTACACATCCTAAGGGCTTTACCAACATGTAACAGAGAGACAATCAGTGTACACGTTAAGGTAAAGAGCAACCAGATAGCATACTATCATGTCGAGCAAGAAAGTCCTCCCTATATACGTCCCAGCATCCACTACAATATACATCCAATGTATAGCAATGGCCTCTAGGGCATACATATAACCAACAATCTCCCACTTGCACTAGGGATATCTGATCGCAGTGGTTGTGGTATCTCATACTCAACCATCCCATAAAAGTCTCTCTCTGGAAAAAGGCCTTTGTGGGTGGATCCTCCGTGTTGTCCTCTGAGTCTACTCTCCTAACCTCGATCTCCTTAGAGATCAACCATCTCCATGATCAGGTGATACTGCCTTAGAATATGTCTGGATCACTGATGGGACGGACGTTCCTTGGCATAAGCCACAACTCCATTGTCACACAAAGGGGAGGAACTAAGTTCATCTCATGAACAAATATACACCCAGACAGCCTCTTTGGTAGCATCTTAAGTAGCGATGTATCCAGCCTTTATCGTCTAGTATGCCACGGTATCTAGCTTGGAACTCTTCCAACATACCGTCCCTTTACTAAGGGTAAAGACAATGCCTGTGACTGACATTCAGTCGTCCTTATCACCCTGGAACACTTCCAGTGATTCTCCCCAGGATCGATTGATACCATCTCACTACAACTAGTGAGTATCCTAACATCCCATTAGATCTATCTCATAGATCCAAAACCCAGGATTTATGAGGTATCATTAAATCCTATATGGAGAATTCTTGTGATGAGCGGAGATTGACCGAGCGTAGCATAGGAAACTCCTTTCTTATCAAGAGTAAGTCATCCACGTACTCTACGAGGATCACCATCATACTCCCTACTACCCTTTTGTTTATACAAGGTTCATCTACCATTTTGATGATGTGAAACTCTTTGAGTAACACATCAAAACAGATGTTCCAACTCCGCGATGCCTGTTTTATCACATAAAACATCTTGCACACGTTTCCGCTGCTCCCACTGTTTACGAAGCCCTCTGGTTGTGTACTTATAGATGCCCTTTTCTAAAACATCATTTAGAAAAGCTGTCATGACACCCAACCACCAGATATCGTAGTCATGGTATGTAGCCGTGGCAAGTAGGATCTGGATGGACTTAAGCATAGGCCCCAGAAAATGTTTCATCATTATCCACGCCTGGTCGATGATGAAAACCTTTAACATGTCTAGCTTTGAAAGTCTCAACTTTTCCATCTACACCAAGTAATCTTCTCAAGATATACTTGCTCCTGATGGGGATTTAACCCTTCAGATATAGCAACCAAAGTCCATACTTTGTTGGTGTATAAGGATTCCATCTCAAATCGCTAAGCATCCAGCCATTCTCACAGAGTCCCACTCTTGATGGCCAGCTCGAAGCTAGTTGGGTCATCATCTCATGATGCAATCCTCGCTCCTACTGTCATAGAGAAACAGAAGTATCTCTCAGGTGGGTGAGAAACCCTACTAGATCGGCGGAGAGGCTGAGGTTCGTTGGAATCTACTGAATCCTTTGGTTCTATCAAATCATCAGCTGCAGTTTGTATAGCTGGAACATTTCCAGTTCTACATAACAGACCTTGCCTCGAGCTTGTCCGGATTTTGCTTTTAGACATAGGCCGAACAACCCCAAATCTTAACTAACTTAAGATATGGGCTCTTCCCTTTCCATATCACATATGAAGTGGTAGGCAACTAATTTGATTGGAACCCTATTCAATAGGTATGCAGCTTCTCAAGTGCATAACCCCTAAAAGGAAACAGGTAACTCAGTAGTACTCATCATAGAGCGCACCATATCGAATAGGGTGCAATTGCTCCGCCCCGATATAACATCGTGCTATGGTGTATATGGAGGAGTAATGCTGAGAAAGAATCTCATTCTCCTTTAGAATAGTCCAGGAATTCCGTGCTCAAGTATTCTCCTCCCTGATCGCATCAAAGGACATAATACTTATACCCTCTTTGGTTCTCTACTTCTAACTTATATTCTGTGAATATCTCAAAAGGTTCGGACTTGTGTTTCAACAGGAACATATATCTGAATCTTGAGAGATCATCAGAGAATGTAATGAAGTACAAAGAACCGGTCCTGGCATGTGTAGACAGGGGACCTTACATACATCATCATGTATCAGTCCCAAGAGTTTACTAACTCTTTCTCTGCTTCCAGTAAACAGAGCTATGGTCATTTTATCTTTGTGACATGACTGGCAAGTTTCATAAGATGTAAATTCAAACTGATTTAAATATGCATCTAAATGTAACTTGAGCTAGTCGGGTCGCATTGATAGGACCTAGTCTACAATACCTCAAGAAGGATCTGTTCATTTCTGAACTCTTCCTCTTGTGTGTGTTCTTTATACTAAAAATTGTAGTTTGATTTAGAACATCAATGCTTTTAGATAACGTGCCCGAACCGATCAACTTTTGATATAGAAAATGTTCAAAACATTATCCAGCAATACAAAATTTTATCATTTCTTTACTAATAAAGAGAGTGATATGATTTTGTATATCAGGTTCGGTATCTAAAAACATTCGTTCAGAATCAATGTATTGGTAATACAGGGTGACAGTGACCAACAGACTTGGCTGCAACACTTGCCCCGTTTTCTGTCTCATGAAACTTATCACCCGATCTCAGTTCTCTACCTTTCTGTAGCCCTATGTAATAGATTACATATCTGGGATCCTGATTCGGTATCAAATACCCAGGACGTAGAGGATACAGAGAAACAGTTCTATGTAATGAACACACCCGAAGAAGATGCATCAGCATGCACTTTCTTCGTTTGGGCGGCATGGGAATCCTGGCATTCCCCTATTTCCTGCTCTGTCTTATAATAATTATAAGTTGGAGCGGGACCAACGTTCCCCAACTCAGAATAACAAGCGGGTTCGGTCAATATTCCGTATTATTATCTTGATTAAGGCGTGATATGGTCGCTACCTGGAGAGAGAGAGAAGAAAACACTCAGCGTATGCTCTTGCAAGATCAGATTGGTTATTGTTTTATCTAATCAGGATGGCTCCCACTGTTTTTATCAAATCTTCCTTCAAACCCTAAAAGGAAAGACTAGCCGGGATTAATTACACACTACAAGTTCGCCAATCTTTCAGCCAGGCCAGTGTCGGTACTTTGAGGGAGGTCCCCCGTGCTTTCGCACGAACCTAATTAATGTAAACCTCGTTTTCCAGAGGCGTAACCTCGTTAACACCTTTCTAGACACCTACTTGATCGGCTAATTGTAATGTGTAAAACTCTCCCAGGAGTAACTCTTACTCGCAGCGGGTATCGGGATCCAACTATCTCATAGAAGGTATGCAATCTCATTGCAAATTTCAACACTTGAAATTCCCGATAATATTTTTCCCCAAACGATCTATGACCTTGACAAGGTCAACAAACCATAGACTGTAGTGTGTGTGAATAAACCATGGTTATGTTAATGGTTAGGGTTTCATTTGATTTATTTGCTTATTTATTTATTTATTCATTCATTTTGGCAAAATGAAAATGGTGGCTTATTTTGTTTCTTTGTTGAACCTTCATGAAGCTTTGAAAAAGTCTACCATTTTTGTTTCATGCCTAACATAACCATTCACCTAACCCTAGTTTATTCTCTACACCTAACTATGGTTGCAATATGATAAGAATGAAGAGTTTTTCTTTTTAACTTAATTCTTTTTATCTTATCATATTCTTTTCTTTTCTTCTTCTTCTTCTTCAAGATGAAGAAAAAGCTTGCTACCAACAATGGCAACTTGAGAAAAAGAGTGAGAAATCCAATTCTAAAGTGAACCCACTTCCTATTTCTTCATTCTCTACCACTTGCCAAGTAGTATAGGGTGTTTTCTTCACAAGTTTCATGACTTGGTGAAGTTGGAGCTTGATCTTGTGTTGCCTCGACGTAGATCATCTTCGGCATCGAAGTCGACGACCTAGCCCGCCCATTTCTCCGATAAAGCCGACGCTAGAGCCCGGGATCCGATCATCGCAGTGAGATGACTTCATCGCGGAGCTATGGAGGTGGAGGACCGGATCTACAAAGGTTGTATTTCCGTTCACTTAGTTAAGTTGTTAAGTAGTTGCATGTTTCGCTTAAACCCTAGTCAACGATCCGTATTAGGGTTTCTCGGCACTTGTAAAATTTGAAATTGGTATGGTTGCTGCCTTGTGAGACCTCTAGTGTGTGCCTAGGAACCCTACAGTCGGGATCATCTAAAATCACCAATGGAGTAACGCTTACTCATCAGTGGGAATCGGGATCCAACTATCATCGCATGATAACTTGATGGAATCCACTCAATTCACTACAGTCTAGAAGGTATGCGCATGCCCGGCAAGTTTCCTGAATGTTTGAAACTCCCGATATGGTTTTTACCCCTGACGGTTTATGACCTTGACTTGGTTAACAAACCATAAACCGCTAGTCAAGTTCAACCCATCATTTTCTTGATTGCATTTAACCCACCCGCACGTGCCCTTGACTAGGTCAACAAGGCCGACCGACTGTCCTAACCAATCGCATTTACAATGCACTGAAAAGTACCACTTAGCTACAGTACACTACGCCTTGACTAGGTTAACAAACGTAGCACGAATACTAAAAATACTAATCTGAAATGACGGAGGGCTATGGCTGGTTTTTGGCAAAAAAAATTTAACGTAATGAACTTGATATCGTTGAAGGAACCAGAGTGGTTTTACAAATATATGTAGTGGCGCAAACTTTTGCTAAAGAGGTCACTCCCTGTGAAGGGATCTCAGCTCTTTCCTTATTGAATGAGGTGCAGGATATTCCAAACTGAATACCACGATGCAAAGCAAAAGAATCGACTATAGTGAAATTATTATGATGACGTAAACTTTTGCTCAAGAGGTCACTTCCGATGAAGGGATCTCAGCTCTTGCCTTGTCGAATGAGGTGCTGGATATTCATAACCGAATACCACTGTGCAAAGAAAAAGAAAACGTATTTAATGTCAGTTTTTAAAAAGCTTGGTTCCAACAACATCATATAGGTTTGTTTTCCTTGCATTAATCAGAATTAATGCAGTCCCATCAGTTAAAACATATCACACCAGAAAAGAACGAAAATACAATGTACGTATATACCATCCGCATTCGCCACTGGGCCCCGTCATCACCTGTTAGGTTACTTAACTAACGGCAAAGCGAGGGCTGGACTAGCGCGGGTGCAAAACATATACAATTTCTACTAGTATATATATAAATATATATAACATTCATCCCAGGCATGATATAATCAACATCATAGAATCTCAGCAAACAACACAAAATGGTGGATAATCTTGGAGCCTCGGGTTTCACTTGATTCGCAAATGAGACCCGACATTCCCTATCGTGTGGATAGCCTTGCAACGAAAACATAGACCCCTACGAGTGCGGCAAGTTACCCGCCAATCCCAGAAGCAAGGCAACCCCAATTAACAACGTGAATGGGCCATCCAGCACTTCACGAGACTCGGTAACTTGAGCACCCCTCCCTGGGTCAAACCATACCACCTACGAGTATGGCCAATAGCCCGCCAATTCTAGAGTAAGGCCGCCTCCATCTCAACGCCATGAGATGTGGGCCCGTTTGTAACATTTCAGAAAATATAAAATATTATTTTTGGAATTTAATATTAAAATAATATATTTCGTGAAAACTACCCAATTTGCGAAATTGGGGTTTTCGTAAAATGGTATAAATATATACCAATATTTGTGAAATAATTGGAGATTAAAATGATTTATTTATTTCAAAATATATTTATCGTATTTGGCATTTTTATAATTAATTATATGCAGTTTAAATAAAAATTGATTAGTGCATTACTAATCTCGATTAAGCCAAATCCGTGTTTCTACATTTTTCCATGGTTAGTGCACTATGACATGTTACATGTTGTTTCATTTGCATTTGTGATATTTGGTTATATTATTGTGCGAAGAAAATAGAAAAGGAAAGAAAAAGTGTATTATTGAGGAGAGAGAGAGGGGACCACATCATGGCATGAGAGCATGCCATGAGAGAGGGTGAGGGTGAAGATAAGAGAGGGGGGCTGCCCATTCCTTCATCCTTCCTCTATTATTTTCTTCATCTCCTCCTTCATGCTACTCCCTCCACCTCCACCTCCAAGTATCATCTCAATTTCCTTCTCAAAACCCTATACTCCCTTCATTAAAATTGATCCCCACCTTATCCTACACCCATTGGACCTTTCAAAGTTGGATTTTGAAGACTTTGAGCAACTCAAGAAAATTCTTGAGTTGCCTAATGAGATATTTCCTACACCATTAGCATTTTAATTTAGTTTCTTTAGTTTCTATTTTAGTTTAGAATTGGTTTAGTATGGATTAGTGATCTTGGAATTTTCTAAGTTGAGGTTAGGCTTTGAGTTGTGTTGTGGTGATGTGTAGTAGCTGTTACAAGACCCTAGTGTCGATTTTACTAGCCAAGACCCGGATTAGAAACCAAAATACGGACTTAGGAATTTCCCCGTGTCGATTTTGTGAAGTATTGTAGCCTACAAGGAATCTGGGGCAACCTGGGAAGTTTCTGAGAAAATCTAGCAAGTCCATGGACCTAGGTAAACGACCAGAAGACCACCACCCAAGTTCGAACCAGTTTCACCCCAGTACGGCCGGTGTGCTCAGAAAATAGGGCATTGTCGCCGGATTTTTGTGAGGCTATGGTGTTGAGTTTTTGCCTGTAGCTCACACTCCCTGTATCCTATCTCTTGCACTTGCTTGTTTAGTCCCATTTGACCTGAGACAAAATCTGGGAGCTGTTGTGAGTGCTTTGGCCATGTTTTCCCGATATTTGAATTCGTGTTTTGGTATTTGATATTGTATTGGGTCGTTGGATATTTGGACGTCAACGACGAGGGTTGTTTAGTTGCTTTTGCATGCGTAGGCTATAGGTTTTAACCTATGAGCGCACCACGTGCCGTATTGGTATTCCGGACTTGATTTTAATGGTATTGTGATTGTGTATATATTGTAGGTATCTTCACGTGGATTTCGAGACGACGAAGCACATCGACTACGGCTGAACAAGGAGTTCCGCAGGTGTGTAGATTTATATCTATGGGGGAAGTCGGGTGGATGGCGTATAGCACCCCTGCAATTATAAAATGGAAACCAATATATATGAATATGGTCGGAGAAACCTATACTAGGAACCCACGGATGTGATTAAAGGTTTAGTATGAAATGATATGATTGATAAGGATGTCTCGAAGTGATATATAAGGATGTGAAAAGTAAATGTGAATCACGATATATAAATATATGTAGTTGCACGAGAATAAGTATGAGATTTAGAGTAGCATGACATGAGATCTATAAGATATAATGTATATGTAAGATGACTTGATGTGATGAAAAGAGTATACGATGAGATATGATGACTTGGATTGATATGTCGTTATACGAATGCGAGTCGATATGAGATAATTGATACCTTTGTCGGTCCCATAATATGAGATTGATATGGATGTGACCTGGGATATAGGTATATAGATATATATAATGTTGTGAATCATGATTGATATGACGTACGGGACGTTAGGTCCGTACCCTCATTGTCATATAGGTTGATAGGATCCCTAATGGTTTAATGCCGCCGTACGATGGATACCGTACGTGATGAGTTTTACTTGATGTTTGATCCATACCCTTGACTAGAGGATGCCGTACGATGGGTTATACCGTACGTGATGCTGTGAGGCTGGATGCCGATTGATAGATTCACCGACTCGGATATACCATAGATACGTATACCTGATAGCATTTCGCGTACGATGTATTTTATGTTACGTTCATGACATTCTCATTGCATTACATATACCTGTGCTAGTATACCTACACAATTATCGATGATGCGTATGTTACACTTACACAGATTGCCGACTCACACACTTTCATCATCGATAATTGCTATGTCACTTACACAGTAGAATTGCTACATCATACTATGATATATTGCTATGCTCACATCATTATGCTATGTTGCATGATATATTTGCTATGTTCACATCACTATACCATGTCGCATGGTATACTTGATATGCTCACAATTCTGTTCTATGTTTGCATACATCATGCTTTATGATTATACGCATTGAGATGCTGTTTTCATGAGATTCTGGATTTGAGAACCGTGGTTATATTTTAAAAGAAAGTATGCATTGTTTTAAAAACCCGGTTTCTCTTGATGTGATATTTCGAGACGTCCACCATGTGTTTTCTCGGTTCTGAGATTGGCATGTGAAACCCGATTCGAGGAATGTTAGGCACCGTCTGCGGGTACATTGTGGGCCCGGTGTGGTACCCCGGGGCAAGAAGACTCGTATAGTTAGGCGGTGAGCCTGGCAGGGGAGCACTACCTACCGGTTATAGTATTTGGACTCGCAATTATCCGGAGGATACCGACCGGAGTCGTGAGATGGATATGAGGGCCGTCCAGAGTATGCGGCGCCTGAGGGCCGATCTGAGGATGCGGCGCCTGAGATATGAGGATTTACGTGTCGATGCTGGACATGGGGTTCATGATGTTTCGAGTGTCGATGTTGGACACCCAGGTTCCACGATTCACACATTGATTGATATTCTCACATTTACATGCATATGCTTTCATGATATTTACATGCATGATGTTGTTGTGTCATTGATGAACACGTAGATGTTATCCACATGCTTACAGGCATTGATTATATTGTTGGCACATATGCAGATACGGTCACCCTAGATATCATAGTATTACCTTTATAATATAGTTGACCTAGGAATCGTTGTTTTATTCGATTTCTACCTGATGATGTTTTCTACTCATAAGTTGGCAACTCACCCCCGTTGTGCCACAGTTCTTGCAGGTTGACCGCATGGATCAGTAGCGGCATCGCTGGCACATAGCTTGCATTCGGGTGACTTTCTTTGGTAGGTGGTACATATTGGATCGTGCCACCCTTGTATTATTATTCCTATTGTATATAGTCAACTCCATCAATCAGAAACTACTATTTCTATATGTAGTAAGACTTAGCAAGATTTGTAGTTGCGAGACTTAGAGTGATGAGTTATATGTTCGCTTGGTGGATTGATGTCTTGCTTTATTCATTATTCTTTGTATTGATCTTCGCCGTTTGGCGTCGTATACATATATTCTGTCTTGCGTGGTTGTGATTCCGCCGATTGGCGAAGAGCTAGCTCCCGCTTGGGGATGCCTTTTTATATTATCATGTATATGTGGTTTTGGATCAAAATATACAAGGGAGGTGATGCCCAAATTTTTAAAAGACGAAACATGTTCTTCGACTAGTAAAATCCACTTGCATTTTTCATGTTCCATTATCTATGCATTTAAGAAAACTTTTGATTTCATCATACCTTTATTTCAAAACTTCACCTCTTTTATTTTCTTTAAAAAGGTTTAGATTTCTGGGCTTCGGCGTACTTAAGTTACGTTACGCCTTTAGACGTATCGTGATTTAAGTGCCGATCACGAACTAAATTTCGGGTCATGATAAAGTTGGTATCAGAGCGCTAGGTTTAACCTTGGTTCGAGTCTAGGTTTGACTATGTGGAGTCTGGGGTGTAATCTATTTCGGAACCTAGGCCTGACCATACGGAACTTAGACTTGCACGGGGGGTATTAGACCCGAACTTTCGTTACATAGGTTTACCCAGATTGATGGAGTAGGTAGCTTGAGTAGAGTGACGTACCGTACGTATGTTCTGCGACATATTTACGATACAATACTCCACTTAAGAAACCTAAGGATATACATATCTTGAGACTTGTGGTTCTCTTCGTTCCCTTGATCATACATCCATTTGAGATCCTTGATTCTATTCATTTCCATGATCATACTCTCATTGATTCTGTTCTTCCTTATGATCATGTATCCATTCTGGATCTGTTGATTCATTTCATTCCTTTGATATATCTTCTTCGATACATACTTGAGGTTCCTGTCACCTTGGTTTGAGCGCAGATTGAGCTGCTGCTAGTGATGCAGTCAGGGCGATCTCATCATGGATGAGGACTAACCATCGTGTTTTCTGGTGACATGGGAACGTATCGATTTAGTGTTTGTGTTGTGACCTCTCGTTTGAAGCAAGTGTTCGGTTTTGCACCGGATGATCGGGCCATTGTTAGAGGCTGCCAGATTTTGAGAGGACTGTTGATGTACAGCCTACCTCAGAGTTTGTGATGTCGTCTGCCGTGCAGACGGATGACCCAGCTGTTGCTGAGATTGATGGGATGCCGCTTCCAGAGCTTATGAGCTAAGATCGTTGGAGCTTTCAGGCAGAGATGCGACAGAAGATAGCTAGTCTATCTTGAGTTAAGAGACGAAGGTAATTTGTCAGATTTGATGCGCCGACGCAGGCCCAGTTGAGTTGAAGATTTCCAGTGTGAAGAATCTTATCCAGATTTAGAGTAGATCTATCCAGAGATGACGATGTTCGTTAGATGATCCGATGTGAGATCAGTAAGTTGATCAACTTCGGATAGAGGATCTCACCCAGATGCGTTGTGAGTTGATCGAGAACAGACGAATATAGAGTGTTCCTTCGATGATTGGGATGAGTTCCCGAGGACGTGTTCGGCTAGATATCTTCTACAGGGTGATGAAGATACCTGTTCCCTTGTAAAAAAATCAAGAAAAAATCCTAATGGGGAATCACGTGCCCACACGTGACCAAGGGTCACGTGCTAACACGTGATAAGTTCCTGAGTTCTTTAAAATAACATAATTAAATTCTGGTTAAATGCTTAATTAGTGGGTCACGTGCCACCACGTGATGGGTTCTTAAGCCCTCTGGTTAATAGATCTAAATTCTAATTAAATAATCAAACAATGGGGTCACGTGCCAACACGTAATGAGCCTTTAAACCCACTTAAAAAGGTATAATAAAACAACAGGGAAAACCCCCAATGGGGCATCACGTGCCCACACGTGACCAAGGGTCACGTGTTGACACGTGATAATTCCTAAGCTCTTTAAAACAACAGAATTAAATTCTGGTTGAAATACATAATCAGGGGGGTCACATGTCAACACGTGATGGGATCCTAAGATCTCTGAAATAATAGAATTAAATTCTAATTAAATGGTCAATCAGAAGGTCACATGCTAACACGTGACAGGCTCTTAAGCCTTCTGAACTAATAGAATTAAATTCTAATTAAGAGGGAATCGAGAACCCTAACTGGAAAAATATTTCTTTAAATCTTTCCAAACAAAACAGATTGTGCTCTGTAAAGTGGAGCACCGTTGGATTAGAAATCCAATGGTGATTAAAAATCACCAATTTATGGAAAGATTCTATACAAGGAAAGATTTCCCTGAAATTTGCCAGGAATAACAGATAGAATATCTTTTGGATTAAAAATCCAATAGTGAATAAAATTCACTAAGCGATCTAAAAGATCATGTTGGTTACAAAAATAATAAAAATCTTTCGATGAAATATTGACTAAACAAACTGATTCTTTTCTTTCTCCTATAAATATAAGCCAAGAAGAGAAGAGAAAGTATCTTTTTTTAGAGAGATACAACAACAGAGAAAAAAGAAGAGAATTTAATTCTCCAGAGAGAAAAGAAGATTTCCTCAGAAGAGAAAGAAACCCTAAGTGAGAAAGGGAAAGAGATCTAAGCTCCATAAAACAAAAAGAGAATTTAATTATCAAATTAAGAGTTTAACTCTTCTGAATAAGAACTTAGTTCTTTCTTTGGTTGAAGATCTGTAGAAGCAGATCTCTCCATAAGTTGAGAATTTAATTCTCATCGGGGAGATTCTGCCATGCAGATCCAAAACTCAAAGGGAGAATTGAGTTTAGGGAATTTAATTTCTCCAAATACTTAGGAATTTAATTCCTCCAACAAAAACAGGGTTTAACCCTTAAAACAATAACTTAGTTCTTCTTCATGGTTGAAGATCTGCAGAAGCAGATCTTCCCATAAGTTGAGAATTTAATTCTCATCGGGGAGATTCTGCCATGCAGATCCGAAACTTAGAAGGAGAGTTGAGTTTAAAGAATTTAATTCTTTCAAAACACATGGAAATTTAATTCCTCTAAATGAAACTAGGGTTTAACCCTATAAAAGAATTTAATTCTTAAACAAGGGACTTAGACTTTTCATGCACGTAAAACAGATCAGTACCCAACTTGGTCGCATGGTAACACGTGACCCTCCTCCTCAATGAGTAAAAAAGAAAAAAATGAGACATGGTCACGTGTCCCCATGTGACCCTTAAAATAGACTCCTCAAGATGAGAAAGAAAAAGCTTGGAGGCAATGCCTCACGTGCTCACACGTGACCCTTGACAAACACCTTTTTAAAAGGGCAAATGAGGGAAAACAGAGGAGTTAATACCCAATACATGGGCACTATCACGAGTCCATACGTAATGATTACAAAGACTAAGTGTTTAACACTTATTTGAATATTCCGGGAAGAAAACAAAGGAAGTCTGGCCCCATCTTTAGGCGCCTCACGTGACCTCACGTGACCACCTCATTTTTAGTGTTTAACACTATTTTGAGCGTTTTGTCTCTAGTGTTTAACACTGTTTTAAGCACATCACGTGGGAACACGTGATCGCCAAATATGCTTTAGTGTTTAACACTATTTTCAAACCAGCCTTAGCCCAAATCAGCTAAGTTTTCTAGAGACAAGATCTCCCCTTTGAATGAACCCCAACTACATTCTTCCAAACTTGATCATTTCATATGACATTCAAAATAAAACCCCAGAGCCATGATGAATGGTCAGTGCCCAGTAAAAGACAAAATGTTGTCAGAGCCTCAAACCCCTATTTAGCATTGCTAAAATAATGGGGGGCTGAACCCAGACAAATGTTCAACAGTCCAAACAAAAAGTCCAACATTTCAAGCCTAATTGAACTTAGCCCAAGTTGGCCATAAGTCCTCAATTCAGATTTAACTGAACCCATGTGCTCATAATCTAATTAATTGACCTTAGTCCCAAATTGGACTACAGATCTCCCAATCAACTTTGGTTCAAAGGTACATCTCTTCACTCCTTTGATATTTGTCGTTGTAATCCTTCAACGTCTTTAGAGAGGTGACGGGTCCCGATAACCAATTATTCCATGGACCATGACGTCCTTAACCTCGGACTGTGGGGTCGTTTAAACCCATGGACTATGATGTCCTTAACCTCGGACTGTGGGGTCCTTTTAAACCATGGACTATGATGTCCTTAACCTTGGACCACCATGTCCTTAAACTGGTAATCGACCGCAATGTCCCTAAACTAAACAATAGAACCCAAATGCTCTTTTGTTGGATCTAAATGATCCCGTTAAGTTGATCTTAGCCTAAAATTAGACTAACGTATCCTTAAAAAACGTTTAAGTTGATCTTAGTCTCAAATGAGACTAACGTATCCTTAAACCCAACCTCAAACCCAAATCTAAGAAGATACGGATTTGGACTAATCCACGCCCTACGGGAAACAACATAAATTAGTCTCCGTATACAATCCACGGGCAACCAAAAACAAAACAAACACCCACGACACGAAGTGACCATCTGGAGAAGGAGAATGTGGTTACCGCGATGCGGTAGCATAATTAACTGCGGGGGCTTGCGCCTGCAGGGAAGAGCGTCCCCACAATCAAAAACCCCTCAACGAGGGGGAATCTGACAAAGTCTGCTACATTGGCTGCATCTGTCTAAACCTTCGATATACGGTGCCATAAATCAACTTGGCATTTTCACAGAGGTATACGGATAGCACCAAATAGCATCTGCCCCCAAATTCAGGCAAGACGAACCTACGCGGTCGCGTCTCTGTGTTCGGAGGAGAACAGATTCCGGCACGCCCGGTGGGACCTCTTCCTCTTTCTACTCCACACTTCATGTGTCGTGTTCGCGAACGAATCGCGGTTTAATATGGTTTCCCTTGGGTTTGAGGTAATAAGATTTGGTTTTGCTCTCGTGCAGAAAAAAGAACATCAATGGCCTCTAACTGCTCCAGCTGCAACTGCAACTCCCGTTCCGCCTCATCTGGAGGTGTAACTACGGGCCCCAAGCGGCCTCCCTGTTCACAATGCCAGTAGAGCAGGTAACTCAAGCCACCACTGGGCTATTCTTCAGGACCATGCTCCCACCGATGAACTTCAATGCCCCTGTACCATTGCAAGAAGCTCCGAAGTGCTCGGTCTTTAATCGGCTCACAAATACTGCGGCCCCTCTCAACGGGTCGTCCAGCTCCAACGTCTTAGTCTTTGACAGACTGGGCCAAAGCTCATTTGGGCCCATGAAGAAGCCCGCGATACCAGAAAGGGTTATCCCTAAGCGGATAGCCATTCCTGGTCATGAAGTCGTTAAGGCGCCTTCTCCTGCCAAAGGGTCGGTCTTCACAAGACTGACTGTTTCAGCTCATGTTCCAGGCGAAATCGTCATGGCTGCTTCCCCTGCTCGGAAGTCTACCTTCGATAGGTTGGTTATCCCTACTCAGCGGACATCAGTCTTCAATAGGCTGACAACGACAACTTCTGACCAACACAGGAGGCATGAGGAAGTCACCCCTACAGCTGAGACAATCCCAACGGCTCGACACGCTCGACGTCGCCACTGGCGCCGAGTAAAGAAGGCTGGGGTCAACTCTCCTTTTAGACTGACTCCGCCGGCTCCAACGGTGGAAATTGATGTTGCTGTTCCAACTGGGAACAGTTTTGAACCGCTAAGGAGGGTGCGCAAAAATTCTCCGACTGCCGTGCTGAAGAGATCTCCTCCACCCATGGAGAATGCTATAAAGGTTAAGCTGGAGCAGCCCCCTCAGCGGCTGTCCTCTAAAATTTATAAAGTTTGGCAACAGGTTCAGGACTCGGTGATTGATCAAGATTACTCTCGCCAACAGAAAAAGGTGAACGTTCAGTGAGAAGAGGACCATCTTGTCAAGCCACAAAAGGCGACAGCTACTTGGGTGCCCACTGCAACGGCCCCCTCAACCTCGACCGCTCACAAGAGGAGAAAGCTAGAGAAAATCCCGGTGTCTGCGATGAATCGCAAGAACGCTGAATCTAAACACCCCAAGTCTATGGGGGATGGTGGTGCACACCATTTATATGGCATCCGGAAAAGAGGATAGCCGTATCTCCACAGGTCATCGACCGCTTACGCGATCAGTGACTAAGGCTCAAGAGCAACAACAACAAAAGCTCCAAGAAATGCTAACAGCTATGGCCGCACTTTCGGGACCGAAAGCAAGCCCGGAGATATCCTCAGAGCAGCGCCGTGAGCAGGAAACTGATGTTGAATTCCTTCGGAGAATGCTTGAGAAGAAGGACAAAGAGGCTGCGGAACAAGCGGCCAATATAAAACAAATGGCCCTTCTGTTCCAAGATATGGTCGGCATGATGATCCAGCCGGACCCTCCAGCTGAAGATCCTCCAATAATAATTGAAGATGATAGATGAAAGACATCAAATCCTCTGCCGGCTCTATCAACAGCCAAGGAGGAGACGATCTCCAAAGCTGCCCTGGATGATTACATCGCTCAGCAGATACGAGTTCACCAGGAAAATGAAGCGGCCAGCCAAATCGTTAAAACTGGACGACCCTATCCAGGTTGGTACGACCAAATAAAGTACCAGCCGGGATACACGATCCCCAAATTCCACGTATATAAGGGGACGGGAAATCCGCATCAGCACGTCGCTCAATTCAGGGCTTTGTGTGGCAACAATGGAGGTGACGAAAAACTGTTGCTTCACCAATTCGTTGGTAGCTTGTCAGAGACAGCATTTGAGTGGTATTCGGAGCTTCCCAACGACTCCGTCAAAACTTTTGCAGAGATGGAGCTACTATTCACCCAGCGTTTCGCGAGTGCTAGTGAACGCACCCCAATAACGGAATTGATCAATGCCAGGGTGAAGCCTGGAGAAACATGGGTGCAGTACGCGATACGGTGGCAGAATTTATGGTCGAAGTGCGAGCAGCGCATCGAAGAGGCACCTGCGGTAGGCATGTTTGTGGGTACTCTCGACCCTCAAGCGACCATCTCGCAATTTATGATGTTTTTTAAGCCAACCACTTTCCAGTCCTTGATTGATAAGCTGGCCCAAATGGACCAGATAGGCCACATGCCTTCCTCTTCAAAGCTGGAGCCGCGGAATGAAAAAGGGAAAGGGAAAGCGACTTTCGTCGCCAATGCTCAACAGCAGCCCAGTGGTCCAAAATTAACCGATCACCTAGACGAGAGACGACGATTCTATAATGAGAAAATAAAGCACCCTTATTCGTTTCCCCGAGACAAAACGAGGAGATTGTTCGAGCTGGCGGTGCACAAAAGGCTCATTAATTTGCCGAATCCAAAACGCTCATTGCAACCCAGTGAGGCTAACAATCCTAATTATTGCCCTTACCACCAAGCGATAGGCCATCCAATTGAAGATTGCTTCGTCTTTAAAGGCTGGATCGAAGACCAATACAATCAGGGGAAGTTCACTCTGTCCGAGAATTGGAAAGTAAGCCCGCCTCAGCCGCACGCTCTTAAAAAGGGGGACACACCAGGGGCATCATGCTCTTTTGTAGAAGAAGCTCCATGGGAGGTCGCTCTTTCAGCCGAAACCAAAAGAATGCTGAAGGATCTCCAAACATCCCTGGCGATCAAATGGAGAAGTCCGCTGGAACTCGAGATCATCGAGGGAATGCTGAAGCCGTGCCCAACTCTAAAGATTAGTGGTGATAGTCAAAGCATCCACACCCAGCCGTCAAAGTCTTCGAGGAAGAAGAAGAAGACCAAAAAGCCCGTGAAGCCTGGTGATAAGAGCACGGGCCTGCAAAAATATATCGACGCGTTGGAAGAATATAACCAGAAAGCGCAAACCCCGGTCACATTCCAAGAATTTCTCAGCCACGTCCTTGAGGACGGAGATGACGACAATGGAGAAAACTCGTCGGATGAACCTGAGGATTATGTAGCAAGCTGCCATGTGATCTCTCACTCGTTGATAAACGATGGAGAAGCTCTAGATGCAGAGAAACCAGGGGCAAATCCTGAGCCGGAACTTCTAGGATCATCAGACGAAATGATTGATGCATTCCTAAGCAAAGCTCTTTTGAAAAGCAAAGCTAACCAGGAGCGCGAGATGGCCATATTTGAAAAAGCCAAACGCCGACGACTGGACGAAAGGGTTGAAACGCCCCCACCAGATCAAAGTACATTCGCCGCAAATAAAAACAGGTTCAAGACAAGGAAAAGTTTTGCCAGAGCCCTATCAATGGGAATGAAATTGCCCTCGTTCAGAGGAAATTATCCTGGCAATATACATCTTGATGAAGCAGACACACATCCTAACTTTTGCTTATACCATCAGAGGATTGCACACCCTACTGAAGAATACATAGCCTTTAAAAACTGGTGTCAAGGATATGTTTCCCACCGACAACACGTTCAGCGAATGAAGCGCAAGGCTCGTCGGGAACAGAGGAGCATGACTGATGAGCATAAAAGAACAGCCGGAAACTGTCACATAGTTGATAGCAAGGGATCGCAAGTTCTCACCTTCAGGAGCGATTCTGAAGAGTAAATGACTCCCGGCCCTCTCTTCAAAGAATCCACCTCATGAAAAGAGGAAGAACCGATGAACTACGAGAACATTCAGCTGCGCAATTGCACATTACCTGAAAAGAATCTCGGACCCATAAACAAGGAGTCAAACAAAAAGGATAAGGGAAAAGAAAAGGTCCCTGGGGATATCATCCTCGATGACCAAGCCGTCGAAGAGCTGACAGCCAAGGATCCGCCAAAGAAAAGTAAGGTGGATTACGACGTTCTGGCACACCTGAGGAAGATACCCTCATAGCTAAGCATTCTTGACACCCTTCTGCTATCTAAAGAGACGAGAGATTCTTTGATCAAGGCACTACAAGAGCGCGAGTAGTTCCAGGCTTTCCTTGCCGAAGAAAAGATGAAGGACGGGCTGGAAGAAGTCCACACAGCCGATATCACCTTCGGCGATGAAGATCTCCTCCTCGGGATGTGCGAGCATAACCGTCCCCTTTATGTCTCTGGATACTGTCATGATATTAAGATAGGCAAGATCCTGGTTGACAATGGGTCCTCCATCAACCTTCTCAATGTAAGAGTGTTGAAGGAAATCTGCATGAGCGTTCAGCACCTCGCTCGGGATAAGATCACCATCTCCGGGTTTGACTCCCAGTCATCACGGACACTCGGGTCTGTGATACTGACGTTACGTTTTGGGCTACTCATTACAGACATCAAATTTCACGTCATCGATGCCATGACATGCTACAATGCTTTGCTCGGCAGGCCTTGGTTGTACGAGTACAACATTATCTCTTCTACACAACATCAGTGTATGAAGTATTTCAAGGATGGTCTCAAGTATACCGTGACAGGGGAGTTGAACCCATTCTCCATGAACGAAGTCCACAAGTACGAAGATGCTAAATACTTCCTGCCAGATTTCGAAGACACAGAAAGATGTCGCAAACTGGAGGACAAGGAAAAAGCTATCACTACCATTCTGGTCTTCGGGAGTGATACCGAGGAGGAAGAAGAGATAGTCTATTCAGGGCCGCCCCAATGCAACAAGCCGAGACCATCCACCCCTATGTTGATCTTCGGCAGCGACTCGGAAGATGAGGTCAATGCCGTATTTTCTGTTCGGCCATCGATACAAGCCTTCGCTGGCGATGATCGGAGTTTACAAATCTCCATGGTTCCGCAAGAGCATTAAAAAGAGCTTGACGCACTTGAAACTTATAGTGTGCAAGAACTGCAGACATTTTACATCCCTCCCAGGCGAAAAGGTGAAAAGGCGATCCTATTCTACTGATCCGGGGAAACCAAAGTAGAGAAAGAAGTCTGGCATGGTGCTGACTCAACACTTGACAGACTTCAGCCCATCCGACTGCCTAGATACCACACAGAAGGATTGAAGAGGCCGTTGAAGCGCCAAGGCGTACCTTTCAAACAGACTGCTCGATAAGCTCAGTTCTACAACAGGATCTGGGACGTCCCTGAACTCAGCGAAAATTGCCCAACGGGAGAATGGAAACAATCGGGCTTGGATATATTCAATCCGAAAAATGGGAGCGATTCCATGACTGCTGCGTTATACATGACTTCGATGAAGAAGGGAATGCTCTGTTAGAAGATGCTAACCCTGAACCAAAACAAGGTCCCGCCATGAAAATGCCAAGTCCGTCGTTTGAAGAACAGATGGACAAGCTAATAAGGGAAGCGAGTCAGAAGGTCCAGGATGACCATAACCGCGAAATGGCCATTTACGAGAAAGCCAGGACGCAGCGCCTCCTTCAACAGGCCATGGAGAATGACAATGCTCCTCGTTGCCAACCCGTCATACAAAAGACCCGGCGTAGAGGCAAAAATAAACCAAAGAATGGAAAAAACGTTCGACGGCGGCAAAGCGGGTCTAAGAAGCCACGCGATCAAGAATCGAGGAGCCGGGATCCGTCTCTTATAAAGAAGATGGGTCGAGAATATTCTTTTCCCCAAGAAAAGACAAAGAAGATATTCAATCTTGTTGTAAAACATCAGATAATGACACACCCGGAGTCTAAGCACCCCGAGCAAGCAGACAAGGTCTCTCACCCAAACTATTGCTCCTATCACCGAGCAATAGGACATCCTCTTGAAGACTGCTTCACCTTCAAGAACTGGGTCGAAGAAAAATATTAACAAGGCAAGTTCGCTCTATCCAGCAGTTGGAGGGTAAGTCCGCCACGGAAACATGAATCAAAAGCCACTTATGCGATGAGAGTAGGATTAGACCAACATCGGTCTTGGAAGCGATCTCGTACCTCTCACGTGATAATGCTGTCAGAAGAAGAACCCGAGAATATGGATGACCTTTCTTGGTGCTTCCAAAACAATGAAGATGAGTTGATCTCAGAATTTCCACCGGCACCAAAAGAGCTGGAA
This sequence comes from Agapanthus africanus, assembly GCA_030015575.1. Classification (NCBI taxonomy): domain Eukaryota; kingdom Viridiplantae; phylum Streptophyta; class Magnoliopsida; order Asparagales; family Amaryllidaceae; genus Agapanthus; species Agapanthus africanus. Next base: position 384,092,114 of record CM057345.1, on the reverse strand, counting down.
GATGGGATGCATACTACTGCAGATGACCTTAGAAAAATCGACTTGGGAACGACAAACGACCCACGGCCGACGTTCGTCAGTGAACTGTTGTCTGAAGATAAGGAGGCTACGCTTAAAGACGTGCTCATGCAGTATAAAGATTGCTTTGCATGGAACTATTCAGAGATGTCGGGACACGATCCAGAGATTGCTGTCCACAAATTGGTGATTTCTCCAGACATCAAGCTGATCAAACTAGCACCGAGAAGAATGCGGCTCGAGCTTGAGATGAGCATCAACGCCGAGGTCAAGAAGCTAATCGAATTCGGCTTCATCCAAGAGGTTCAATATCCTGACTGGATCGCCAACATCGTCCCAGTAATGAAGAAAAATGGGACGATGCGCATATGTATGGACTTTCGGGATCTCAACAAAGCTTTCCCGAAGGTCGACTTTCCAGTACTGGTCACTGAGCTGATGATAGATAATACGTCCACTCACGAAGTTTTCTCCTTCATGGACGGCTCATCAGGATACAATCAAATAAAAATGCATCCCGAGGACCAGAAGCATACAGCTTTCCAGACCCCTTTGGGCATATTCTGCTATAAGGTGATGCCTTTCGGACTATAGAACGCCGGTGCCACCTATCAGAGGGCTATGACGAAGATATTCGGTGACCTCATACATGAAATCGTCGGATGCTATATCGACGACCTCGTAGTTAAAAGCAAATCATACGAGGAACATTTAGAGCATCTGAAGATCGTGTTTCAGCACCTTCGGAAATACAACTTGAAGATGAACCCTCTCAAGTGCGCGTTCGGAGTTTCCTCGGGCAAATTCCTAGGATTCGTCGTCCGACACCGAGGCATCAAGATAGACCCGTCGAAGATCAAGGCGATTATGGAAATGCCCCCGCCAAGAACTCTCAAATAGCTATGGTCTCTCCAAGGAAAGCTCGCGTATATCCGACGATTTATAGCTAATCTTTCTGGCAAGTGCCGCCCCTATAGTTACCTGATGAAGAAGGGAACCCCTTTCGTCTGGGATCGCAAATGCCAAAGCGCACTGGTCGAAATCAAGCAATACCTGCAGAATCCTCCGGTGCTGACCGCTCCTATCAAGGGAAAGCCTCTCATTCTGTATACAACTGCCCTTGAGGGTTCTTTTGGCGCTGTGGGCACAAGAGAACGACCAAGGGAAGGAGAGAACCCTCTACTATTTGAGTCGAGTCCTCCTAGGGGCAGAAAACAATTACTCTCCCATTGAAAAACATTTCTTGGCGTTGATCTTCGCGATAACGAAGCTCAGACACTATGCGTTAGCACATGAGGTCCATCTCGTATCAAAGGTGGATCCTCTCAAATATTTGATGTCAAAAGCCATACTAATAGGACGACTTGCTAAATGGGCCCTGCTCTTGATGGAATTCTCAATAACTTATCGTCGTCTCAAGGCAGTGAAAGGCCAGGCCATCGCCGACTTCCTCGCTGAGCATTCGATACCTGCCGACTCTCCTTTGAACTACGAATTGCCTGACGAGCACGCGTTTGACACGATCGGCGGGGAGAGAAGAGAGAATGATACCCGGTGGGAACTCTATTTCGATGGAGCATCTTCCATGAAGAAGCGCAAACAAAGCATCCCTATAATCAAATCAGGGGTAAGCCTCATCTTCGTGACTCCACAAGGAGGGATAATGCGCTTCGCCTTCTCCTTGACAGATCTGAGGACGAACAATGAAGCCGAATATGAAGCTTTGATAGCAGGTCTTGAGATCGCTGTCGACATGGGAATTGAAAACCTCCTCATATACGGAGACTCCCAGCTGGCCGTTAGTCAAGTAAATGGCAACTATCAAACGTGCAAGCCAGAGCTGGTGAAATACGGCGAGTAAGTGTAGCAACTGCTGACTCAAATCCCTGCCTATGCCCTGGAAAACATACCGCGTGCGGAAAATAGCAAGCTGGATGCATTGGCCAAACTCGCTAAAGAACTGGCCGACGAGAACCTCAACGACGTGAGGATTGTTGTGCAAAGCCGTCGGGTTCTTACACCGGTAGAAATAACGCCGGAGTCGTCCGAAGAAAAAGGAGCTACCGAACAAACGGCCCTACAAATAAAAGACCAGGAAAAGGTCAAGGATTGGAGAGAAGTCTTTATAGACTACTTCAAATCCCGTCGAACACCTGAAGATGCGTCGTCAAAACATCAGCTCATGAAACGAGCTCTATCCTTCGCCTTTGTCAATGATACTCTGTATAAGAGATCATTTGATTCTATGTGGCTAAGATGCCTAGGACCGAAAGAGGCAAAGAGAGTCGTCCAAGAAACTCATGACGGACTCTGCGGTTCTCACCAAGCCGGCCCGAAGATGAAACTAAAGATCAAAAGTATGGGCTACTATTGGCCTACGATGATCCAAGACTGCCTAGAATACGCGAAGTAGTGCCACTCGTGCCAGATTCATGGGGACTTTATTCACCAGCATCCGAATCTGCTACACCCAACGGTGGCTGGCTAGCCATTCGAAATGTGCGGAACTGACATAATCGGGCCCATCGAACCGGCATCGTCCAGAGGACATCGGTTCATACTAGCAACAACCGATTACTTCTCTAAATGGGCAGAAGCAGTATCACTAAGAGAAGTGAAGACGGAGAATATCCTCCATTTCTTCAAAATCCACGTCATTTATCGGTTCGGCACCCCGCGACGGATTATCTCCGATAACGGGCCAGCCTATAGAAGCCACAAGATCAGCCGCTTCGCACAACAGCATAACATAGATTGGAGATACTCTTCGGTCTATAATCCCCGAGCTAACGGTCTAGCTGAGGATTTGAACAAGACCTTGACAAAGATCGTGAAAAAGATGGTGTCTCGAAATAAGAAGGACTGGCATGAGAGACCGCACGAAGCTCTCTGGGCGTATCGAACTACGTTCAAAATGGCCACAAACACAACGCCGTATGCATTGGTATTCGGTACAGAAGCGGTACTCCCCTCGAGATAGAGTTACCCTCTCTATGAGTGGCAGTTTACTACGAGCTAACAGATGAAGAAAATGCTCACCGTCGGCTTGAGGAGCTCGATGCCCTTGATGAAACCCGGCTCATGGCACAACAAAATCTGGAGGCTTATAAAGCAAAGATGACGTGCTCATATGAGAGATTGACTATGCCGAGAACATTCCGTCAAGGCGAACTCGTGCTAGTGGTCAAAAGACCTATGATCCCCAATAGTGCCAAGCGGGGGAAATTCGAGCCGAACTATGAAGGCCCGTATATCATAGAAAAAGTTTACCAGGGTGGAGCCTATCTACTCATGGACATGCATGGTGAAAGACCTTTCAGGCCAATAAACGGTCGCTTCCTGAAAAAATACTACGCCTGACGAGTCACGGCCTAGGTCAACGATAGATGACGACGCCTATGTCCGCTCGCTATCTTCCTAAGCCCAAACTCTATAAGTAGTAGCTGGCTTTCAGACCAAAACGTCCTTAAACTAACGACGGACCACTATGTCCTAAAACTAGCTATTGACCAAGACGTCGATAAACTACTACGGATCGCAGCACCTTAAGGCTGGGGAAAAAACGGTATGTCCATAAGCAAAATGGGCACGGATGAAAACCCGAAAGGGCTCCGTGAGTAAAAACAGCAGGGCTACCGGTGAGTGTTGTGAAAACCCGAAAGGGCGCAATCTCGTTAAAAGACACTTGCAAGGTCCTCTCGACCCTGTAAGGAGAAACCACCTGCGTGAGATCCTTACGACTCACAAGGGAGCAACACACTTAGGGATCCCCACGATTTCTAAGGAGAAATTACACTTGCGAGATCCTCACGACTCGTAAGGAGAACCCTCTTATGAGACCCTCACGGCTCATAAGATTCAAAAGCCTTAAGCTACAGGGATCTGAACCTGTTCTTAAGCCATCACAACCCATAGACCGCCCTACAAGCATCTCGATATCGACCCTTGTATACAATCCACGGGCATGAATGAACATTTCCCTAACAAAGTCTCATTAGAGACCAAGGATATGCTCATATGGTGAATGACACTTGTAACTCCTCTCGACTTATAAGGAGAAAATACTTGTAAGATCCTTACGACTTATAAGAGACCATACACTTAACACTCCTCACGATTCTTAAGGAGAAAACGCACCTACGAGATCCTCACGACTCATAGGGAGAAATACCTTTATCAGACCCTTACGGCTCATAAAGTTAAAAGCCTTAGTCAACAGGATCCTAACCCTGTTTACTAAGCCACCTTTGTTCGACATCGACAGAGGCAAATGATGATTCGCTCCTGGCAATATCCCAGTTAGCGATGCAGATGCCTAAATCGGTATCAAATCCCAAACTCGCAGCGAGGCAAATGCATATGAAATAGCCAAAATGATGGGGCGACTTGCAACAAAATCAGCAAGTAAAAATATATGCATGCAAAAATAGCCGAAATGATTGGGCAACTTGCAATAAAAAGCAGCGAGTAAATAAAACAAATAGCCGAAATGATTGGGCACCGCGAAAAATAGCCGAAATGATTGGGCAGTCACGACTTTCGCGATATAAAAGCTGAAATGATAAAGCATCGCGGAAAGAAAAATATATAAAATAAAACTTTTTTCCCTACAGGTGAGATCACATCGATCCCTGTATACAATCCAGGGGCACAAACAAAGAGGGAACCATACCTACCCACCAGGCTCCATCAGAAAAAGAAGTCAAATCTCGACGGTTCACAAACAGCCTGGAGATCATCTCAACATTTGTCTCATTACAACAGACGCAACGTCAGCAAATCGGAGCCACGGCAAAGCTCCCAGTTTCATGACTCGACGATGCATAGACAACCGAGAGTCAACCCGTCCTGGTCCCGTAGAACACGGCTTATGTCAATCCTGACCCCGTGGGAAGAATCCAGAGCAAATCCTGGTCTCGTGGAACACGGCTTATGTCAATCCTGACCCCGTGGGAAGCGTCCAGAGCGGATCCTGGTCCTGTAGAACACGGCTTATGTCAATCCTAACCCCGTGGGAAGCATCCAGAGCAAATCCTGGTCTCGTGGAACACGGCTTATGTCAATCCTGACCCCGTGGGAAGCATCCAGAGCGGATCCTGGTCCTTTGGAGCACGACTTATGTCAATCCTGACCCCATAGGAAGCATCCAGAGCAAATCCTGGTCCCGTGGAACACGGCTTATGTCAATCCTGACCTCGTGGGAATCGTCCAGAGCGGATCCTGGTCCTGTGGAACACGGCTTATGTCAATCCTGACCCCGTGGGAAGCATCCAGAGCAAATCCTGGTCTCGTGGAACACGGCTTATGTCAATCCTGACCCCGTGGGAAGCGTCCAGAGCAGATCCTGGACCTGTGGAACACGGCTAATGTCAATCCTGACCCCGTGGGAAGCATCCGGAGCAAATCCTGGTTACATGGAACACGGCTAATGTCAATCCTGACCTCGTGGGAAGCGTCCAAAGCAAATCCTGGTCTCATGGAACACGGCTTATGTCAATCCTGACCCCGTGGGAAGCGTCCAGAGCGGATCCTGGTCCTGTGGAACACGGCTAAAAGTTGTTTTGAAAAGAAACCGAGTGGTTTTGAAATTGTTCCAACGATTTTTACTTTGGTTTATTTTCTTGCATTAATTTAATGTAGGGTTCCTAGGCACACTATAGAGGTCTCACAAGGTATCAACCATGCCAATTTCAAATTTTACGGGTGCCGAGAAAACCCTAATACGGATCGTTGACTAGAAATTTAGGCGAAATACGAATCTAGTTAATAACTTAACTAAAGATAAGACGCTACAACCTTTGTAGATACAGATATCCACTTCCTTGGCTCCACGTAGGCGTCCTTTCGCTGTCCATCTCGAATCCCGGACTCAATCGTCGGCTTGATCGGAGAAATAGGCGGACTAGGTCGTCGGCTTCGTGCCGAAGATGATCTACGTCGAGGCATCACAAGTTCAAGCTCCGACTTCACAAATTTGTGAAACTTATGAAGAAAACACCCAAAACAACTTGGCAAGAGGTAGAGGGTGAAGAAATAGGAGGTGGGTTCACTTTAGAATTGGATTTCTCACACTTTTGCTCAAGTTACCATTGATGGCATCAAGCTTTTTCTTTTGAAGATGAAGAAGAAGATGAAGCTAGAATATGATAAGTGTTAATCCAAATAGAAAAGAAAAATGAATACTTATCATATACTAACTAGGGTAGAGTGTAGAGAATAGACCATGGTTACTTGGATGGGTTAGGGTTAAGCATGAAGACAAGAATGGTTAAGAAGTCAAAGCTTCATGAAGCTTCAACTAGAAACAAATAAAGCCACCATTCTCATCTTAATCTTATCCAAATAAATGAATAAATAAATAAATGGATAAATGAATAAGCAAAACCCTAATCTCAACTTAACCATGGTTTAATTCTATACACTTAACCAAATGAGCAAGTATCATCAAACATGATACAAACATGTGCACAAAAGTATATCACATATACAACTTGCACATCAAGTGAGAAAATCCATTTAAAGTGAACCAATACTAGTTAATGCAAAGTAATATATCAAATATATAATTATACATTAAATCATTAAATCAACACTTGATTTAACGATCCGGTCATATCGCATATAACCGACTAGTATCCTATGTATCGGCTTATCGAATCAATCCTTGATTCGATATCTAGGTTATATCGAATATAACCAATCGATACATCCATCGCGAGAATGAAATACGGTATCACATACACGCATTATTCTTGGTCCTGCACATATCTCATATGCGCTCCTATTTTGTTTCGCTTGAGCCAGGAAACCTCTGTGTAGGACTCTAAAGACTCGTCAATACGCCGGTAGCAGATGATGATCATATCAAGCACCCATAAGCCGCAAGCGGTCTGCTAAACGTAACGGCCATCCGGGTATTGAGCGATCAGAAGATCGACGAGCTAGCCCGCTCACACTCCTGTGAATCCAACCAGTAACACTTACCGTACAGTCCGGTCTGTTCGCCTCGTATGTCGCATATCAAGTCTAAGGGTGGTATACGTCAGACCCCAATAACCGATAAGTCGTGCCGATGTGAGGCTCATAACGGGTCGAGAAACTACTGGTAACACTTACCAGCAAATCTCTGATCAGCCCTGGCCAGGGACTTCCCTGTTACGGCCAATCGAGCACAGCGCAACTTCAACCCCCCAATACCGGGAGAGACGAACCCCTCCTATCGCTCATTGCCTCCATGTGACTCGGGACTGTGCCCAAAGACCACCGTTTTGCATGCCCTCATGGACGTGGTAAGGTGGAGATCAAAGCACAGTGGGAATCACACAAGACTCTATGACGATCTCGGGTCTACAGACTAACCTGTACAAGTGTCACCTGAGAACTGCCATCTGACATGAGGTATAATACCATCTGGGAGTTCTCGGCGAGTCCGTCCAGTGTATCCAGTCTCTACTGAGCACCCGTATACCATCTCTGATGTCAAATACCAATGGATATGGGATCATCCATCGCCCATCTCATGGGTCGAGAAGCGTATACGCTAGTCTACTCTGGTATATCGATGCCCTGTCTCGATACACCCACGACTGGGGACCTTGAAGGATGTACTTATGGACTACCATGTCCCCACTAGTATGATCTGCATCATAGTCCAGGTAGTCAAGTACACATCCTAAGGGCTTTATCAACATGTAACTATAAGACAGTTTAAAGAGACAAGTATACATGTTAAGATAAAGAGTAACCAGATAGCATACTATCATATCGAGCAAGAAAGTCATCTCTATATATGTCCAAGCATCCAATATAATATACATCATCTGTACTATACTGGCATCTAGGGCATACATACAACTAACAATCTCCCACTTGCACTAGGGCCAGCTGCTGTAGTATCGCATACCGAGCATCCCGAAGAGTCTCTCAAACTGTATCTGGGGAATGGCCTTCGTGAGTGGATCCGCCGTGTTGTTCTTCATGTCAACCCTCCTGACCTCGATCTCCCGGCGATCAACTATCTTCCGGATCAGGTGATACCGCCTCAGAATATGCCTGGATCGCTGATGGGACCTAGGTTCCTTGGCCAAAGCCACCGCTCTATTGTTATCGCAATACAAAGGTATTGGATGCTCAATGGATGGAACCACTCCAAGTTCAGTAATGAACTTCTTGATCCAGACAACCTCTTTGGCAGCATCTTTGGCAGCATCGTTGGCAGCGATGTATTCAGCCTCCATCGTCGAGTCTGCCACGGTTTCCTGCTTGGAACTCTTCCAGCTAACCGCCCCTCCGTATAGTGTAAAGACAAAGCCCGACTTAGAGTCGTCCTTATCACTTTGGAAGCTCGAATCGGTAAAGGACTCCACTTGGAGTTCTCCGTTACCATACACCAAGAGCATCTCTTTAGTCCTTCATAAGTACTTGAGAATGCTCTTCACAGCTGTCCAGTGATTCTCTCCAGGATCAGCTTGATACCTGCTCACTACACTTAGTGAGTATGCAACATCGGGTCTGGTACACAGCATCGCGCACATGATAGAGCCTACAGCCGAAGCATAGGGTATCCCTTGCATGCGAGCTCTCTCCAAATCAGTCTTGGGAGACATCTCTTTGGAGAGAGTGACTCCAGAGATCGTGGGCAAGTTCCCACGCTTGGATTCTTCCATACTAAACCTCTTTAGTATGGTGTCAATGTACCTGGATTGGGACAATCCCAATATCCTTTTGGATCTATCTCTATAGATCCTAATTCCCAATATGTAGGAGGCATCACCAAGATCTTTCATTGAGAATCTTTGTGATAAGAAGAGCTTGACCGATTGCAGCATAGGAATATCATTTCCTATCAAGAGTATGTCGTCCACATACAATACGAGGAAGACAACCTTACTCTCTGCCACCTTCTTGTAGATACAAGGTTCATCTGGATTTTTGACGAAATCAAACTCTTTGATAACGACGTCAAAGCAGATGTTCCAACTCCGCGATGCTTGCTTTAATCCATAAATGGATTTAAGCAGCTTGCACACCTTCCCGCTGCTCCCACTGTCTACGAAGCCCTCTGGCTGAGTCATGTACACGCACTCTTCTAAATCACCGTTTAGAAAGGCGGTCTTAACATCCATTTGCCAGATTTCGTAATCATGATATGCAGCGATGGCAAGCATGATCCGGATGGATTTAAGCATAGCTACTGGAGAAAAGGTTTCGTCATAATCCACACCTGGTCTTTGACGACAACCCTTTGCAACAAGTCTAGCTTTGAAAGTCTCCACTTTCCCATCTACACCAAGTTTCTTCTTGAAGATCCACTTGCTCCCAATGGGTTTTACCCCTTCAGGAGCAACATCCAAAGTCCATACTTTGTTGGTGTGCATGGATTCCATCTCGGACCGCATAGCATCCAGCCATTTCACTGAGTCCCTACTCGTGATGGCCTGCTCGAAGCTAGTTGGGTCATCATCCTCCATGATGCAATCCTCGCTCCCACCATCCATGAGAAAACCGTAGTATCTTTCAGGTGGGCGAGGAACCCTACTAGATCGGCGGAGAGGCTGAGGTTCGTCGGGAGCTACTGAATGCTCTGGTTCCACAAAATCTTCTGTTGTGTTTTGTTCAGCTGGAACCTCTTCCAGTTCTACCTCAGAGCCACTAATTTCTTTTGCAAGAAATTCCTTTTCTAAAAACGTGGCATGTTGAGCAACAAATACTCTTTGTTCCTCACTGTGGTAGAAGATATACCCTCGCGAATGTTTGGGATATCCAACAAATTTACACAAAACAGATCTTGCCTCGAGTTTGTCCGGTTTTTGTCTTTTGACATAGGCCGGGCAACCCCATATCTTTATAAAATTAAGATATGGTCTCTTCCCTTCCCATATCTCATATGGTGTGGTAGGCACAAATTTGGTGGGAACCCTGTTCAGTAGGTATGCTGCTGTTTCCAGTGCATATCCCCAGAAGGAAACAGGTAACTCAGCTACACTCATCATAGAGTGCACCATATCTAATAGGGTGCGGTTTCTCCGCTCCGATACACCGTTGTGCTGTGGTGTATATGGAGGAGTTAGCTGAGAGAGAATCCCATTCTCTTTTAGGAAGTCCAGGAATTCAATGCTCAAGTATTCTCCTCCTCGATCAGATCGTAGGATTTTAATACTTTTTCCGGTTTGGTTCTCAACTTCTTATTTATATTCTCTAAATTTCTTAAAAGCTTCTGATTTGTGTTTCATCAGGAACACATATCCGAATCTAGAGAGATCGTCAGTGAATGTAATGAAGTACGAAGAACCATCCCTGGCATGTGTAGACATGGGACCGCATACATCACTATGTATCAGTCCCAAGAGTTCGGTAACTCTTTCTCCGTGTCCCGTAAACGGAGTTTTGGTCATCTTGCCTTTGAGACATGATTGGCAAGTGTCATAAGATGAAAATTCAAACGGATTTAAATATCCATCCTTATGCAACTTAGCTAATCGTGTCGCATTGATGTGACCCAGTCTACAATGCCATAAGAAGGATTCGTTCAGTTCTGAACTCTTCCTCTTGTGTGTGTTTGTTATGCTCAGAACTGTTGATTGATTTAGAACATAAATGCCATTGCACAACGTGCCTGATCCAACCAACTTTTGGTTACGGAAAATGTTCATAACATTGTCCTGTAATACAAAATTATATCCCTCTTTACTCAACAAAGAAACCGATATAATGTTGCATATCAGGTTCGGCATGTAATAGCATTCGTTCAGAACCAATGTATTACCAGTTGGTAATACAAGGTGATATTCCCCGACAGTCTTAGCTGCAACAATTGCACCATTTCCTACTCTAATGTCTTTATCACCTTCTCCAAGTTCTTTACCTTTCCTTAGCCCATGTAACTGATTACATATATGGGATCCTAACCCGGTATCTAATACCCAGGACGTAGAGCAAATGGAGAAACATTTCTCTGTAACGAACACACCCGAAGAAAATGCATCAACATGTACTTTCTTCATTCGGGTGGCATAGGAATCCTGGTATTCCCCTATATCCTGTTCATTCCTATAACTCTTATAAGAAAGAACGGAACCAACATTCCCCAGCACAGTATAACATGCGGGTTCGGTCAATACATCCATATTATTATCTTCATTAGGGCATGAAATGGTCGCTACCTGGAGAGAGAGAGAAGAAAACACTTTAGCGTATGCTCGTGCAAGATCAGATTGGTTATTATCTTATCTAATAAGGATGGCTCCCACTGGTTTTTATCAAATCTTCCTTCAAACCCTAAAAGGAAAGACTAGCCGGGATTAATTACACACTACAAGTTCGCCAATCTTTCAGCCAGGCCAGTGTCGGTACTTTGAGGGAGGTCCCCCGTGCTTTCGCACGAACCTAATTAATGTAAACCTCGTTTTCCCAGAGGCGTAACCTCGTTGACACCTTTCTAGACACCTACTTGATCGGCTAATTGCAATGTGCAAAACTCTCCCAGGAGTAACTCTTACTCGCAGTGGGTATCGGGATCCAACTATCTCATAAAAGGTATGCAATCTCATTGCAAATTTCAACACTTGAAATTACCGATAATATTTTGCCCCAAGCATCCTATGACCTTGACGGAGGTCAACAAACCACAGGGTGCAAGTCAAGTTCAACCCGTCATTTCTTGATTGAATCAAACCCACCCGCACGACCCTTGACGGAGGTCAACAAGGTCGTACGACTACCCTAATCCAATCTGCATCACATGCATAAGCAGATAAATACTAGTTAGTTACCGCACACTACGCCTTGACGGAGGTCAACAAACGTAGCACGAATACTAAGTAGGATTTATCTGAAATGACGGAGGGCTACGTCAGGTTTTTCTGAAAACCTATTGCGTAATGAACTTGATATCGTTGTAGAATCAAATGAAGTTTTGAAATGGAGTGATTTTGAGGCTTTTGTAGTTTTGCTAAAGGGGTCACTCCCGGTGAAGGGATCGTCGGCCCTTTCCTCGTCAAATGAAGTGCGGGATATATCATATATATCACTGTGCAAAGCAGAAACTATAGAAGCAATCAAAAGTCAAACCGAGTGTGTAGCATCTGCCAGATATTGCTAAAGGAGTCACTCCCGGTGAAGGGATCTCGGTCCTTTCCTCATCGAATAAGGTGCAGGATATATCACATATACCGCTGTGCAAAGCAAGAACTGTAGCTACCTGTTTTATTTAAAATTTGATTCTACAACATCTTTGGTTTCTTTTCTTTCATTAATCACATTAATGAAGTCCCATCATTTAAGTACCTAAACATCACAGATAAAAACGACGTACACTTATGCCATCCGCATTCGCCTCGATGTCCCCTCGTGCACCATTAGGTTAGGTAACTAACGGCAGAGCGGGGCAGGGCTAGTACGGGTGTAAAACATAAGTAACATCTATATAATATATCATATATACTATATACTGTATCCATCACAGAACATCACATGATCACATCACAGATATCGCGGCAGAAGAAACATATGAAATATTGGATATACTAGGACGTCCGTGTTTTCAATACGAGCCAGTATAAAACACGGATTCCACGGTCGTGATGAATAGCCAATCCCACACCCCTAGACCCCTACGAGAGCGGCAAGCAACCCTACCAATTCTAGGGTTAGGAGACCCGGACTCGACTCCTCGAGTTGGTCTCCCACTGGACCCCAGAACCCGGTTACTTGTGCTCCCCTCCTTGGGTCTATCCTAATGCAGAAAAGTAAATAATATACAAAAGTTGATATCTTCCGCAACCTGGAAGTGCCCCAAATAAAAGAATATTACATACAAGTTTTTACATGAATGAAAATGGAAAACACTCATCTCACATAAAAAACCCCGGCTATTCAAACACGACGATCCAATATAACATATCCAGCAACACATAACATCACATGTCATCAATGTAAGTAAATATGCGCATCCCAATTGTCGTTGACATATAGCAACGAAAACGGCGATATCACATATTACACTTACGGTCACAGAAAAGAAGTGTAAAACTACAACAATTGGAATCCGCAACCTCTTTAGACATCGCATGCCTAATCAAAATGAAATACTTAGACATCACATGCCTAACAGTTATAAACCCCGCATTTTAGTCTCATTATCGAAAACTCTTTTCAATATCAAATGAAACTAAACCGCTAGATTTATATCATTGATTCAGTTATCTCATAACTGTTTGTGAATTCCAATTATTGTATCCCATTCCGGATAAATAGAAAATATTAAACTTTCCGATCGAACATTCGAACACCCAAGTTTTCCCGAAACCGTCCAACACATGAAATAGGTTCAAAGACATTCACTTCATGCCTCAGTACCAACGGTCCAGCCGTAGAAGGGTCAAGCCAACACCTCACATGTGGCACGCCGTACTGCCCCAAACCCGAAGGTTCAAAGGGCAGTTCAAGACGGTCACATAATCGAGTTAAGGTTTGTTGTCTTCTAGAGGGACCATCGCGTTACTTGCACTACTCAGAACGTCCTTAAACCACAAAAAAATCCAACACTTGGATATTTTCCGGCAGGGGAAAAGTTGGGTATTTATATCCGGTCGGACTTTTTAACATATTCAAAAAATTATCCGGAAAGCACTTAGACAAATTTCGATAATCCGATCGAAATACCGAGTCCCCAATACAACCCAGAACACTCAACTCTTGAATAAATATTAAAAATTCCCAGAGAACTCAGCACTGAATAAAAGAAGTTACTGTGCAAAATTGGGTGGGTGACGTCATCATACGGCCGAGGAACCGCCGCAGAAGCCAGGCTTCTGCCGCGGTTCCGCCGCACTTTGGAGGAATTGGGTGATCGTGTTTCACAGTAATTCTTAAAAAGTCCTGCTGAATTTTCTGCGTATTTTTAATTTGGAAAAAACCCAGTTTTTATAAAATGTACAGAGAGCAACTTTGATATTAGGGTTTCGGTTCGATCGGACTTCAAACTCCGTCTGGACTTCGCCTAAGGCTCTAGCTAGGCTCTGATACCACTGTAGGGTTCCTAGGCACACAATAGAGGTCTCACAAGGCATCAACCATGCCAATTTCAAATTTTACGGGTGCCGAGAAAACCCTAATACGGATCGTTGACTAGAAATTTAGGCGAAATACGAATCTAGTTAACAACTTAACTAAAGATAAGAAGCTACAACCTTTGTAGATCCGGATATCCACTTCCTTGCCTCCACATAGGCATCCTTTCGCTGTCCATCTCGAATCCCGGACTCAATCGTCGGCTTGATCGGAGAAATGGGCGGACTAGGTCGTCGGCTTCGTGCCGAAGATGATGTACGTCGAGGCATCACAAGTTCAAGCTCCGACTTCACAAATTTATGAAACTTGTGAAGAAAATACCCAAAACAACTTGGCAAGAGGTAGAGGGTGAAGAAGTAGGAGGTGGGTTCACTTTAGAATTGGATTTCTCACACTTTTGCTCAAGTTGCCATTGATGGCATCAAGCTTTTTCTTTTGAAGATGAAGAAGAAGATGAAGCTAGAATATGATAAGTGTTAATCCAAATAGAAAAGGAAAATGAATACTTATCATATACTAACTAGGGTAGAGTGTAGAGAATAGACCATGGTTACTTGGATGGGTTAGGGTTAAGCATGAAGACAAGAATGGTTAAGAAGTCAAAGCTTCATGAAGCTTCAACTAGAAACAAATAAAGCCACCATTCTCATCTTAATCTTATCCAAATAAATGAATAAATAAATAAAGGGATAAATGAATAAGCAAAACCCTAATCTCAACTTAACCATGGTTTAATTCTATACACTTAACCAAATGAGCAAGTATCATCAAACATGATACAAACATGTGCACAACAGTATATCACATATACAACTTGCACATCAAGTGAGAAAATCCATTTAAAGTGAACCAATACTAGTTAATGCAAAGTAATATATCAAATATATAATTATACATTAAATCATTAAATCAACACTTGATTTAACGATCCGGTCATATCGCATATAACCGACTAGTATCCTATCTATCGGCTTATCGAATCAATCCTTGATTCGATATCTAGGTTATATCGAATATAACCAATCGATACATCCATCACGAGAATGAAATACGGTATCATATACATGCATTATTCTCGGTCCTGCACATATCTCATATGCGCTCCTATTTCGTTTCGCTTGAGCCAGGAAACCTCTGTGTATGACTCTAAAGACTCGTCAATACGCCGGTAGCAGATGATGATCATATCAAGCACCCACAAGCCGCAAGCGGTCTGCTAAACGTAACGGCCATCCGGGTATTGAGCGATCAGAAGATCGATGAGCTAGCCCGCTCACACTCCTGTGAATCCAACCAGTAACACTTACCGTACAGTCCGGTCTGTTCGTCTCGTATGTCGCATATCAAGTCTAGGGGTGGTATACGTCAGACCCCAATAACCGATAAGTCGTGCCGATGTGAGGCTCATAACGGGTCGAGAAACTACTGGTAACACTTACCAGCAAATCTCTGATCAGCCCTGGCCAGGGACTTCCCTGTTACGGCCAATCGAGCACAGCGCAACATCAACCCCCAATACCGGGAGAGACGAAACCCCTCCTATCGCTCATTGCCTCCATGTGACTCGGGACTGTGCCTAAAGACCACCGTTTTGCACGGCCTCATGGACGTGGTAAGGTGGAGATCAAAGCACAGTGGGAATCACACAAGACTCTATGACGATCTCGGGTCTATAGACTAACCTGTACAAGTGTCACCTGAGAACTGCCATCTGACGTGAGGTATAATACCATCTGGGAGTTCTCGGCGAGTCCGTCCAGTGTACCCAGTCTCTACTGAGCACCCGTATACCATCTCTGATGTCAAACACCAATGGATATGGGATCATCCATCGCCCATCTCATGGGTCGAGAAGCGTATACGCTAGTCTACTCTGGTATATCGATGCCCTGTCTCGATACACCCACGACTAAGGACCTTGAAGGATGTACTTATGGACTACCATGTCCCCACTAGTATGATCTGCATCATAGTCCAGGTAGTCAAGTACACATCCTAAGCGCTTTATCAACATGTAACTATAAGACAGTTTAAAGAGACAAGTGTACATGTTAAGATAAAGAGTAACCAGATAGCATACTATCATATCGAGCAAGAAAGTCATCTCTATATATGTCCAAGCATCCAATATAATATACATCATCTGTACTATACTGGCCTCTAGGGCATACATACAACTAACAATTAATGCATCCCAACAATTAAACCTACTATTGTAGAAAACAACGAAAATATGACGTACGCTTATGCCATCCGCATTCGCCACGGGGCCCCGTCATTACCCGTTAGGTTACTTAACTAACGACAGAGCGGGGGCTGGACTAGCACGGATGCAAAACATAAGCAACGCCTACTAGATATCATATATAGATATATACATTCATCAGATGCAATGATAGCCATTCCAGATCACAGATGAACACATTGAATATACTAGAAATCTGCGTTTCGTTCGAGCCTGCAACGAAAGACGGATTACACGGTCGTGATGAATAGCCAAACCCCACCCTAGACCCCTACGGGTGCGGCAAACTACCCGCCAAGTACCCGAAGTGAAGCAACCTCCCTGTCATGACCCGAAAATTTCGACTCGTGACCGGCACTTAACCACGCAACGTTTACAAGCGTAACGCGACTAAGTAAGCCGAACCCAGAAATCAAAACCATTTAAAAGTAGTGAGTGTTGAAAACATTTAGTTAAAACATTTAGAAAACCTTAAATAGCTCAATAAGTTCTTTTAAAGTCACGTTATTATTTAAATAATTTTGGCAACATTTCCTTTGTAAAAGTAACCCCGAAATCGGGTACAAAGCAGGGTATAAGTGAAATGATTTAATTAATGAAATAAAGCATTCCCAAACGGGAGCAATCACTCCCAACGGCGGAAACCATCACCACAAGAGTAATATACGACGCCGTAGCGAAAAATGAGCAATAAGTAAACATCACAGAAGAATAAACTGCATAAATAAACAGCCGGCTCCCACGAGCTCGACACCAGAATACAAATAATATACATCATCGTCCTCACACTGTCTCTAAGTCAAGTACATATATGGTAGATGGAGATACTAGATACAAAAGAGTGTACAATAAAAGTAACCAGATACCACAACCGACCTAATAGCAAAACAGCTCTCGCACCAACTGTAGTGGTATCTGTAGCCAAAAGATGCAAAAGGCAGCCTGCCGCGACTACTCTGAGGGGCAACCTGCAAATACTGTGGCACAACGGGGGTGAGTTGCCAACTCGTGAATAGAGATAACATATAAAGGTAATCGCGAGCATGCACGTAATACGCTACTCTATAATATGCCAGCAGGTAAATCTATATGCGACAAGCAGTAGGTGCAATAATCATGCAAGTGCTATGTCAGGTAAAGAAACTACAAGATGAGAGACATGATAATCAATGCTGAGCATGGGATAAACAACATCTACACGGAACATCAATCGTGGAAAAATAATCGGTGCCCAACACTGCACCCAAATCCCAAATAAGCTCAGGCGCCGGCACTCTCCTCGGCCCTCAAATCCTGTAAATCTCTGAGAATCACGAGTGCCCAACATCGGCACTCAAAATATCATAAAATACTCGTGTCCAGCATCGACACGCAAATTCTCATATATCGGGCTCCGTAAGTCCGGGTCAGCCCACGGGCTCCGTCTGCGGTATCGGCCCTCGGTCCCGGCAGTACGGATCATCCCGCATCCATCTCTCGACTATGGTCGGTATCCTCCGGATAACCGCCAGGTCCAACCAATCACCGGTAGGTACTCGCCCACCTCCAGGCGCTCAATCGGCAAATTCCATCGATCATCTTGCCGAGGGGAACCATACCGAGTCCACCACGAACCCGCAAACGGATCATCCAACACCTCAAATCGGGTTTCAAGCACACGTCTCAACACCGAGAAAACGCGTGGTGGACGCGCCCAAAATATCATATCACGAGGAACCGGGTTTTTCAATAGTGCATCTTTTCTTAAATAATCCCACGGTCCTCAAAACCAGAAATCACATGAAAATCCAACACCAATAAGTAAATAAAATGCCATGTGCTATGTACATCAAGCCATAATATAGGTACAAGGGGAAACCGCTTTTTAAAATAGTTTCAGTTTTTAAAGACATCATGTGGCTCCCAATTTCTATGAAAATCATATCGAATCATATGTGAAATTAACTACAGCAATATAATCATGGAAATTCTACAGTGAGTGTGTCATGGCAATTACTAACGGTGTGTGTGTAACATGCAGATTAGTGCTCGTGCAGCATGAACCGTTAGTAATAGTGCGGTGTTCTATCAATTCTAAGTTTACATACTTATAGTAGGGAATGCAGTATGCAACAACAGTATCCATGACAGTAAATGGGGGTAAATGCAACATATAGCTATAAGGTCCTATCAACCTTGACGCATAACGCCATGCGGGCGATATCCCCGTAGATGTTAAATCTACTCACCGAAGTCTCGCGCTAAGTGTAGCCGACGACTTGCTTCCCCTTTTTCGCAGCGTCCGTCTCACTCGCCTGCGAACCTAGAATTACATAATATATCACACATAAGCTCAAATCCACAAAAAAAATGTGATATTAAGGTCAAACTAGAAACCCGCGTCGCAAACCAAGCACGCGTGTGCGCGATACGCTAAAACGTGTGATTAAGCGTCTGAAACTACCTCGACGCGTCGCGATACGCAGAACCCTAAAACCCACACATGTATCACGTGTGTCGCGAAGATTTAAAATACGAGAAACGGGTAATTAGCTCCAGATTTTGATACAGAAAGAGTTTTGCAAAACTAAATATACCATAAACCCCCACATAGCAGCAGACGCCTATCACCAAAACCTCAACCCCCAGGTCACCAATCTGGCCGCAATTTGCGGCCAGAAGTAATATTTCGGCGGCCCAGGTTGGGAGCCTGCCTCCCGTGCTTCGTGGGTGTTTTCTACTCCTAGTGTACGTGCTCCAGTAATTACAATTTTATTCTGAAGCAACCAGTGCAAGCAGATTTCAACAGAGTCCAGAAACCAGTTAAAAAGCACATTTAGCACCAAAATTGATACTTCAGGGTATTTTTATGTAATCTGAAATGAAAACTTGGTTTGAACAGCTCTAATAGCACTTAAATGAGTTAACCAAGCCAGAAAATTCCCAACTTATCATATACTTCACAAAATTCCTTTCAATATCACAAAAAGCACATAAAAACATGATTTTTAGCTAAAATACTACAAATTATGAGAAAGGGTGTTAAATGTGAGTTTAATACCTCCCAAAAGCCTTAGAAAAACCAAAACTTCCAACTCTTTCCTTAAGTGTGCAGACTTGCCTCCAAACTCCCGCAAAAATCCATTTTTCTAAGGTTTTGAGTGCAAGAATGAGAGGTTTTGTGTAGGATTTTATGTGGAATTCAAAGAGGAATGAAAGGAAAAGAAAAAGAGGGTGGGAATGTGTTGTAGTTGCTGCTGGAGCTGCTGTTTCTGCTGCTGAAAGTTTCAGCAAGAGAAGAAAAAAAAAGTGAGAAAGAAGAGAGGGGGAAGAGAAAAGAAAGAGAGAGAAAAGTTATGTTAAATGCATACCATACTTCATTAATGGCACACCATGCCTCTTTCTTTTCTCTGATTTCTATTTCCTTTTAAATTTTGAAAACAAAAGAAAAGAGAATTCTAAATTGAGAATAAAAGATGAGAAGAGAAAATGTGATACCAAAAAATATGCTAAGTGTAAACAAGCTTCACTAAAACTCATTAAGAAAAGTAATTAAGGAAAATAGATTCTAATTAAAAGAACCCTTGTTAATTTAAAATTAATAACCCCCATTTATATATAAAACACTTCTCCTCTCAATTTGACTAGATTGAGACAGAAATAAAATTTACGGATTTTATGGAAACACGCATCAATGCTAACTATCGTGAAATAAGACTAAACGAATTTTCAAAGTGTTACAATGTACCCCCCTTAAAGAAATTCGGTCCTCGAATTTAAAATATAACAACACGTACCTTCAAAGAGATGGGAATATATCTTCCTCATCTCGCTCTCGGTCTCCCAAGTGACCTCCTCGCTGCTCGGGCCACGCCAAAGTACCTTGACTGACGGTATGTCCTTCGATCTCAATTTCTTCACTTGTCGATCCAAAATGATCACCGGCTGCTCTACATATGAAAGGTCACGCTCAAGATAGATCGTCGGGTGCTGAATCGCATGCGAAGGATCGTGAAGATATTTGCGAAGCATCGAAACATGAAATACGGGGTGCACATCTGGAAAGCTGGGCGGAAGGGCTAACCGATACGCAACTGCACCAACACGCTCAAGGATCTCGAAGGGGCCCACAAATCGGGGACTAAGCTTCCCTTTCTTCCCAAATCTCATCACACCTTTCATTGGGGAGACCCTCAAGAAAACATGATCACCTACAGAAAACTCAAGTCTGTGCCGACGACGGTCCGCATAAGATCTCTGCCTACTCTGGGCTACTCTCATCCTATCACGAATCAACTGGATCTTCGCGGTCGTCTCCTCAACAATCTGTGGCCCTAAGATACTGCTCTTACTGAGCTCCGTCCAACAGGCGGGCGATCTGCATCTCCTCCCATAAAGAGCCTCAAACGGTGCCATCTGAATGGTCTCCTGGTAGCTGTTATTGTAGGAGAACTCTACTAAGGGCAAATGATGATCCCAGCTACCTCCGAAGTCTAATACACATGCTCTGAGCATGTCCTCGAGAGTCTGAATGGTCCGCTCTGACTGTCCGTCGGTCTGCGGATGAAATGC
The DNA here is from genome assembly GCA_030015575.1 of Agapanthus africanus. Taxonomy (NCBI): domain Eukaryota; kingdom Viridiplantae; phylum Streptophyta; class Magnoliopsida; order Asparagales; family Amaryllidaceae; genus Agapanthus; species Agapanthus africanus. The sequence continues at coordinate 384,071,230 of CM057345.1, read as the reverse complement.
TGTGCTGGAACTCAAGCGGGTGCCCATAGCCTCCTGAAGCCTCTGCCATAGTCGGCTGGTAAACTGGGTGCCTCTGTCGGACACGATACATGTCGGAACTCCGTGCAGTCGTACGATCTCGTCGATGTATATCTGGGCATACTGAGCAAATCCGAAAGTCGTCTTCACCGGTAGAAAGTGAGCCGCTTTCGTCAAACGATCCACGATCACCCAGATGGAGTCAAACCCTCGACTAGTCCTGGGTAGACCCACAATGAAGTCCATAGAAATCTGTTCCCATTTCCACTCTGGAATGGGTAACAGCTGTAGCTCTCCCGCGGGCCTCTAGTGCTCGGCCTTGACTTGCTGACAAGTCAGGCATCTCAACACGAAATCTGCGATGTCCTTCTTCATACCGTCCTACCAGTAAACATCTCTCATATCGTGGTACATCTTGGTGGAACCTGGATGAACACTGTACACCGAGCGATGTGCCTCCTCAAGAATCTCACGTCACAGTCCTTCTGCATCTGGTACGCACAGTCTAGTCCCAAATCGTAGTATCCCCTGATCATCGATCACGAACTCGGAAAATCTGCCCTGTCCCATCTGTGTCATGATCTCTGAACAACGGTCATCACTGTGATGTGCCTCATGTATACGGTCAAGCAACTGTGGGCATGCACGAACATGCGCCATCTGTCCTCCGATCGGCGTAAACTCGAACTGTACCCAGCTGTCGCATAAAATCCGCCAATCTGCCGACGACTGCCTCTGCACTGCGCTCAAACAAGATAAACTACCCCCGGGCCTCCTGCTCAAAGCATCAGCCACCACATTAGCCTTGCCCGGGTGGTACAAGATCTCGCAATCGTAATCCTTCACTAACTCCATCCATCGGCGCTGTCTAAGGTTCAGGTCTCGCTGCTGAAATATATACTTTAAGCTCTTGTGATCAGTGAATATCTGGCACGACTCGCCGTATAAGTAATGACGCCAGATCTTAAGTGCAAAGACCACCACAGCCATCTCCAAATCGTGAGTGGAGTAGTTCTGTTCATGTTTCTTCAATTGCCGCGAAGCATACGCGATCACCCTGTCATGCTGCATCAATACGCATCCTAGCCCCACTAGAGAAGCATCACAATACACCACAAATCCGCCTGATCCTGAAGGCAATGATAATACCAGCGCCGTAGTCAGTAGAGCCCGTAACTGCTGAAAACTGTGCTCACACTCCTCCGTCCAAATGAAAGGAACTCCCTTCCGGGTCAACCCGGTCAACGGTGTAGCAACACGGGAGAAGTCCTGCATGAATCGCTTGTAATAGCCGGCCGGCCCTAGGAAGCTGCGAATCTCCATAACTGATGTGGGTCTGGGCCAACTCTGAACGGCCTCAATCTTCCTCGGGTCTATGCATATACCGTCTTGTGAAATCACATGCCCCAAGAAGTCTACGCTATCCAGCCAAAAAGCACACTTGGAGAACTTGGCGAAAAGCTGATGCTCCCTCAAGGTCTGCAGCGTAATCCGCAGGTGCTGCTCGTGCTCCTCTCTACTCCGAGAATACACCAGAATATCGTCAATGAATACAATGATGAACAAATCAAGATATGGACGGAAAATGTAAGTCGATGTAGAACACCCCAATACTTGTGGGGAGGCGGAATTTTCAAAAACGAACTTGTTTAGTGAACAAACATCGACTAACCGCTTGAATCGAAGCTAAACGATAACTAACTTAAAACATAGAGTTTCTATGCTACTATGTTTAGGGATTATACCTAACGAATCATGTCCTTCGTCTTTGCGAACTCCACCTCCTCTACGGCCTTCTCGAAGTAGTAGACGATCCACCCGAGAGCTTTACTCCAAGCTTAGCCTCTAAACTTGAGGCAACTAAACTTCTCTAAATGCTAATCAAAGAAGCTAGGTGTAATATAGAGAGGGTTATGGATTAAGTAGTCTAACTAATCCTTGTACTCAACACATGAGAGGGGAGGATTAGGGTTTGAAGAGGGAGAGCTTGAGGAGAGAGAAGGTGGAGATAATTATCATATGAGAATAATGAGTTATCATAATATATATGAAACATTAAAATTCATCAATAAAAGAAAAACAAATGATGAATAATCAAGTTTCACAAATATCTAATGGTGATTCATAACCATGACTCATTAAGCATTTATTGTGCATTAATGATATGGATGAATCACACTCATGACTCACTAAACTCATTCAATGCATATGACACCTAAACCTCCTTAGTCACCATCTTCTAGAAGCTTCTCGCACAATTACGAGAACGCCCCTCCAATCCGCAAAAATACGGAAAAACTTTAGACTGTATAAATCCAATAACCGGATACCAGTAACTGGCGTAAACCAAAGCCGACTGGTAAAAACTGTCCGAAAGTCGTACGCGCGTAAACGCACGTATGCGTCCGAACCCTTGTCGTAAAACCATACGACCTCTATATCGTTTCGCCTGGAGTAGGGAAACTCTCTGTGTGGGACTCTAGAGACTCGACTACTACGCTGGCAGTGGGTTTAACCACAGACCGCAAGCGGCACTAGCTGTACGTAACGGTCCCCAGGTAGATGTCGATAAGAAGGCCGATGAGGGAACCCATCCGAACTCCTACTGAGTCTGATGTGACAATCTCCATACAGTCCGGTCCGTTCGTCTTTGACTATCGCATATCGGGCCTAGGGAGGCGGCAAGCGTCAGTCCCCTAATAGCGGTATAAGTCGTGTCAGAGGGAAGCCCATTACACCCTGAGAAACTACTGGAACCTACCAGCAAATCTCGCTTGCCCTGGACAGGGACTTTGCGTAATGGCTCTCTGACACAGCGCGATATCAACTCCCAATACCGGGAGAGACGAATCCTGTCTAACCGCCACTGCCTCCAAGTGCTCGGGACTGCACCCAACTGCTACCTGTTTGCACGACTCCTTTGAGCCGTGGTAGGGTAGCAATCTAAGAACAGTGGGACACACTCGAGGCGAAGTAGCAATGTCAAGTCTGCGGACTATGCTGTACTCATGTCACCTGGGAACTGTTCACTGACGACTGGTATAAAACCAACCAACAGTTCCCTGTGAGTCCTGTCCGGTGTACCCGTAACCTAACGAGCACCTGCATACTATCTCCAGTACGACGTACTGACGGCTGTGGGACAGACCATCTCCCCAACTGGGATGAGAAGCGTACACACTAGTCTACTCCGGAGTATCGATGCTCTATCTCGATAATCCAACGACCAGGGACCTGAATAAGGATGTGCTTGTAGACTACCCGGCCCCCACTAGTGTGACTGCCATCACAACGCCGGTAGTCAAGCAAGATCCTAAGAGCTCTAGCAATACGTATACTCACATATTAAGATAGAAAAACCAAGTAGCATACTACCATGTTTAGCAAGACTGTTATATACATGTGAATATCCCAAGCTTCCATTAAGTAATATACAAACTAGTATGATACAGTAATGGCCTTCTAGGGCATAAACACTAACAATCTCCCACTTGCACTAGGGACATGTACTGGCGTATCGCAGACCGATGATCTTGAGTAGCCTCTCGAACTGAATCTGAGGTAGGGCCTTCGTGAATGGATCAGCAGTGTTCTCTTCAGAAGCAACTCTCCGAACCTCGATCTCCTGACGATCAATGATCTCCCTGATCAGGTGATACCGCCTTAAGATGTGTCTGGACTTCTGATGGGACCTTAGTTCCTTCGCTAAAGCTATAGTTCCGTTGTTGTCGCAATACAGAGGTATTGTATCAACAATGGTAGGAACCACCTGAAGTTCTGTTAGGAACTTCTTCATCCAGACTGCTTCTTTTGCGGCATCGCAAGCAGCTATATACTCCGCTTCCATCGTCAAGTCAGCAACGGTGTCCTGCTTGGAGCTCTTCCAGCACACCGCCCCTCCATTGAGGGTAAAGACATAACCCGACATGGACTTGGAATCGTCCTTATCACTCTGAAAGCCGGAATCAGCAAAGGCCTCCAACCTGAGGTCTTTTCCGCCGTAAACCAAGAACATCTCCTTAGTCCTTCTCAGGTACTTGAGAATGTTCTTTACTGCTATCCAGTGCTTCTCCCCTGGGTCTGACTGATACCGGCTTACCACGCTCAGTGCGTAAGCTACATCTGGTCTGGTACACAACATCGCATACATTATAGAGCCTACCGCAGAAGCGTAGGGTATAATAGACATGCGTTCCCTTTCCAAATCAGTCTTGGGAGACATCTCTTTGGAGAGGGTGATTCCGTGACAAGCCGGTAGATTACCGCGCTTAGAATCTTCCATACTGAATCTTTTCAGTACAGTGTCGATATACCTGGACTGCGAAAGTCCCAACATCCTCTTGGATCTATCACGATAGATCCGGATCCCCAAAATGTAAGAGGCATCACCCAGGTCTTTCATGGAGAACCTGTGTGACAAGAATCCTTTGACAGATTGTAGCATAGGAATGTCATTTCCTATCAATAGAATGTCATCCACGTACAAGACGAGGAATACGACACTTCTGGCTACAACTTTACTATATATGCACGGTTCATCTGGATTTTTGATAAAGTCATATTCTTTGACTGTCTCATCAAAACAGATGTTCCAACTCCGCGATGCCTGCTTTAGTCCATAAATGGACTTAAGCAGCTTGCATACTTTCCCGCTGCTCCCACTCTGATTGAAACCCTCTGGCTGATCCATATAGACGCACTCTTCTAAATTTCCATTCAGAAAAGCCGTCTTTACGTCCATCTGCCAGATTTCATAATCATGGAAGGCAGCAATAGCAAGAAGGACCCGAATGGATTTGAGCATAGCCACTGGAGAAAAAGTTTCGTCATAGTCCAAACCAGGTCTTTGACGAAAACCCTTTGCAACAAGTCTAGCCTTATAGGTTTCCACCTGTCCATCTACACCAATCTTTTTCTTGAAGATCCATTTGCATCCTATGGGTTTTACCCCATCTGGAGCAAAGTCCAAAGTCCATACTTTGTTGGTGTACATGGACTCCATTTCGGTCCGCATTGCATCTAGCCATCGTACCGTGTCGCCGCTCTGGATGGCCTGCTGGAAGTCAGTAGGTTCATCATCATCTATGATGCAATCCTCTCTATCCCCATCTATGAGAAAACCATAGTATCTCTCAGGCGGATGAGACGGCCTACTACTCCTGCGGAGGGGTGCGGGAATGTCCTGTTCTTCTTGAACTCCTGGTTCTACCAAACTTTCAGTAGCAGTTTGTGGTTCTGGAATTTCTTCCAGTTCTATTTCGCTCCCACTTATTTCCTTTTCTAAAAACTGATTTTCCAGAAAATGGGCATTACGAGAAACAAAAACCTTTTGTTCCTCTGCGTAATAGAAATAATATCCCTTGGAGTTCTTTGGATATCCCACAAACATACATTTTACTGATCGTGCCTCGAGCTTGTCCACATGCTGCTTTTTAACAAAAGCTGGACATCCCCAAATGTTCATATATTGAAGATGGGGTTTCTTCCCAGTCCACATCTGATATGGAGTGGTAGGCACAGTCTTGGTAGGAGCCCTGTTCAAAAGATATGCCGCTGATTCTAGCGCATAACCCCAGAAAGATCGCGGTAACTCAGCATTACTCATCATGGATCGTACCATATCCAACAGGGTTCGATTCCGTCTCTCCGATACACCGTTATGCTGTGGAGTGTATGGAGGAGTAAGCTGAGAGAGAATTCCTTTCTCTTTTAGGTAACCTAGGAACTCGGCACTTAAGTATTCTCCACCTCGATCAGATCTCAGTGTCTTAATACTTTTGCCTGTTTGGTTTTCTACTTCATTCTTATACTCTTGGAATTTCTCAAAAGCCTTGGATTTTTGTTTCATCAGATAAATGAATCCGTATCTTGAGTAATCATCCGTGAAAGTAATGAAATAGGAAAAACCACCTCTTGCATGTGTAGACAATGGACCACATACATCGCTGTGTATGAGTCCTAAGAGCTCGCTCGCTCTTACTCCTTGTCCAGTGAATGGAGTCTTTGTCATCTTTCCTTTGAGACAAGATTGACAAGTGTTATAAGTTTGATATTCGAACGAGTCCAAATATCCTTCTCTATGCAACTTAGTCAACCTTCTCTCATTGATGTGACCCAGTCTACAATGCCATAAGAAAGCTTTATTTAAATCTGGAGACTTTCTTTTTAGTGTGTTCTGGACATTGAAAATTTGGAGTTGGTTTAAAATATATATATCGTTATTTAGAGTACCGGACCCAATCAAACCATGATTAAGGTGGATGTTAACAACATCTCTTACAAACGTGAAATCATAACCTTTATTTGATAACAAGGAAACTGATATGATATTACACGTTAAGCTTGGTACAAAATAACAGTTATGTAAAACCAAAATGTGTCCACTCGTCAATCCTAGGTGATAATCCCCGACGGACGCAGCTCCCACGCGAGCTCCGTTAGCAACCTTTAGGGTCATATCACCTTCCTTCAGCACTCTACGGTTTCTCAGTGCCTGCAATGAATTGCAAATATGAGATCCTGATCCGGTATCCAATACCCAGGAAGTAGAGTTGATCGACAGACAATTCTCAATTACAAACACACCTGAAGTTGAAGCCACAGCTTGCGTCGGTTCCTGGTTCTTGGCGTTCCACGCCTTGCAATTTTTCTTCCAGTGCCCTTTCCTGTGACAATGGAAGCACTCATCCTGGCCAACTACCGGTACTGCAAACTTTTTCTTTCCCTTCCCTCCCACCTTACTAACACCTCCTCTAGGTTTGGGGACGGCCTTCTTCTTCCTTCCTTTGGCCCTAGCCTTGGACCCGGAAGTGTAGGGTTCCTAGGCACCCTAATGAGGTCTCACAAGGCATCAACCATGCCAATTTAAAAAAATCTAGGTGCCGAGAAACCCTAATACGGACCGTTGGCTAGAAATCTAGGCGAAAAACAATCTAGTTAACACTTAACTATGAGAATCGGAAATACAACCTTTGTAGATCCGGTGCTCCACCTCCATAGCTCCGCAATGAAGTCCTCTCGCTGTCCTACACAAATCCTGGGCTCTAGCGTCGGCTTCATCGGAGAATAGGCGAGCTAGGTCGTCGATGTCCATGCCGAAGATGATCTACGTCGAAGCATCGCAAGATCAAGCTCTCACTTCACCAAGTCAAGAAACTTGTGAAGGAAACACACTCTACTACTTGGCAAGAGGTAGAGGATGAATAAATAGGAAGTGGGTAGACTTTAGATTTGGATTTCTCACTCATATCATCAATCCACCATTGATGTAGTCTAGGTTTTTCTTCTTGAGTTGAAGGAAGAAGAAGAAGAAATGATATGATAAGAATTTTTGAAAAGAAAAGAATAATAATTCTTATCATAAAGGTAACCATGGTAAAGTGTAGAGATTAAACTAGGGTTAGTGGGAATGGTTAGGGTTAAGGATGAGATAAGAATGGTTGACTTGATCAAAGCTTCAAGAAGCTTCAACATAAAAAAAAAATAGCCACCATTCTTTTCTCTTGCCTTTTATTTTCCAAAAATCAATAAATAAATAAGTGAATGAAACAATACCCTAACCATAATCATGTAACCATGGTTTGATCTTTACACAAAAAACCCTAGGATAACATGTATCATCAAACATGATACAATCAAGTGCACAAAACGTATATCACATATACAATGTGCACATCCGAGTGAGAATATCCATCTAAAGTGAACCAATACTAGTTAATGCAAAGTAATATATCAAATATATAATTAAATCATTAAATCAACACTTGATTTAACGATCCGGTCATATCGCATATAACCGACTAGTATCCAATGTATCGGCTTATCGAATCAACGCTTGAATCGATAACTAGGTTATATCGCATACAACCATTCGACACATTGATCGCGAGAATGAAATACGGTATAACATACACGCACTATTCTCGGTCCCGCACATATCTCATATGCGCTCCTATTTCATTTTGCTTGAGCCAGGAAACCTCTGTGTAGGACTCTAAAGACTCGTCAATACGCCGGCAGCAGGTGATGATCATATCAATCACCCACAAGCCGCAAGCGGTCTGCTAAACGTAACGGCCACCCGGGTATTGAGCGATCTGAAGATCGACGAGCAAGCCCGCTCACACTCCAGTGAATCCAACCAGTAACACTACCGTACAGTCCGGTCTGATCGTCTGATATGTCGCATATCTCGCCTAGGGGTGGTAAACGTCAGACCCCAATAGCTCGATAAGTCGTGTCGATATGAGGTCTATAACTATTCGAGAAACTACAGGTAACACTTACCAGTAAATCTCAGCAACCCTGGCCAGGGATTTCCTGTTATAGCCAATCGAACACAGCACAACATCAACTCCCTATACCGGGAGAGACGAATCCCCTCCTATCGCTCATTGCCTCCATGTGACTCGGGACTGTACCCAAAAACCATCGTTTTGCACGCCCTCTTGGACGTGGTAAGATGGAAATCAAAGCACAGTGGGAACCACACAAGACTCTATGACATCTCGGGTCAACAGACTACTCTGTACCAGTGTCACCAGAGAACTGCCATCTGACGTGAGGTATAATACCATCTGGGAGTTCTCGGCGAGTCCGTCCAGTGTACCCAGTCTCTACTGAGCACCCGTATATGATCTCTGATGTCAAACACCAATGGATATGGGATCATCCATCGCCCATCTGTATGGGTCGAGAAGGTATACGCTAGTCTACTCTGGTATATCGATGCCCCGTCTCGATACACCCACGACTAGGGACTTTGAAGGATGTACTTATGGACTACCATGTCCCCACTAGTATGATCCGCATCACAGTCCAGGTAGTCAAGTACACATCCTAAGGGCTTTACCAACATGTAACAGAGAGACAATCAGTATACACGTTAAGGTAAAGTTCAACCAGATAGCATACTATCATGTCGAGCAAGAAAGTCCTCCCTATATATGTCCCAGCATCCACTACAATATACATCCTATGTACAGTAATGGCCTCTAAGGCATACATATAACTAACAATCTCCCACTTGCACTAGGGCCATCTGTAGCAGTGGTTGCAGTATCTCATACTCAACCATCCCATAAAAGTCTCTCTCTGGGAACAGGCCTTTGTGAGTGGATCCGCTGTGTTGTCCTTTGAGTCTTCTCTCCTAACCCTGATCACCCTGGAGATCAACCATCTCCATGATCAAGTGATACTGCCTTGGAATATGTCTGGATCACTGATGGGACGGACGTTCCATGGCATAAGCCACAACTCCATTGTCACACAATGGGAGGAACTAAGTTCATCTCATGAACCAGTATACACCCAAACATCCTCTTTGGTAGCATCTTAAGTAGCGATGTATCCTGCCTTTATCGTCTAGTATGTCACGGTATCTAGCTTGGAACTCTTCCAACATACCGTCCCTCGATTGAGGGTAAAGACAATGCCTGCGACTGACATTCAGTCGTCTTTATCACCCTGGAACCCTTCCAGTGATTCTCCCCAGGATCGGTTGATACCGTCTCACTACAACTAGTGAGAGTCCTAACATCCAATTAGATCTATTTCATAGATCCAAAATCCAGGAGTTAGTAGGTATCTTTATGATCCTATATGGAGAATCATTGTCATAAACGGAGATTGATCGAGCGTAGCATAGGAAACTTCTTCCCTATCAAGAGTATGTCATCCACGTACTCTACGAGGATCGCCACCATACTCCCTACTACCTTTTTGTTTATACAAGGTTCATCTACCATTTTGATGATGTCAACTTCTTTGACTAATCCATCAAAACAGATGTTCCAACTCCGCGATGCCTGCTTTATCCTATAAAGCATCTTGCACGCGTTTTCGCTGCTCCCACTGTCTACGAAGCCTTCTGGCTGTGTACTTATAGACGCTCTCTTCTAAATCATCATTTAGAAAAGCAGTCAAGACACCCAACCACCAGATATCGCAGTCATGGTATGTAACCGTGACAAGTAGGGTCTGGATGGACTTAAGCATAGTCACTTGAAAAGGTTTCATCATAATCCACGCCTGGTCGATGACAAAAAGCTTTAACAAGTCTAGCTTTGAAAGTCTTAACTTTTCCATCTACACCAAGTAATCTTCTCAAGATATACTTGCTCCTGATGGGGATTTAACCCTTCAGATATAGCAACCAAAGTCCATACTTTGTTGGTGTATAAGGATTCCATCTCAGATCGATAAACATCCAGCCATTCTTACAGAGTCTCACTCTTGATGGCCAGCTCGAAACTAGTTGGGTCATCATCTCATGATGCATTCCTCGCTCCAACTGTCATAGAGAAACAGAAGTATCTCTCATGTGGGTGAGGAACCCTACTAGATCAGCGGAGAGGCTGAGGTTCGTTGGAATCTACTGAATCCTTTGGTTCTACCAAATCATCTGCTGTAGTTTGTATAGCTGGAACCTTTCCAGTTCTACATTACAGACTTTGCCTCGAGCTTGTCCGGATTTTGCTTTCAGACACAGGCCGGTCAACCCCAAATCTTAACTAACTTAAGACATGGGCCCTTCCCATTCCATATCACATATGAAATGGTAGGCAATTTGATTTGATTGGAACCCTATTCAATAGGTATGCAACTTCTCAAGTGCATAACACCCAAAAGGAAATAGGTAGCTCAGTATTACTCATCATAGAGCACACCTTATCACATAGGGTGTAATTGCTCCACCCCGATATACCATCGTGCTATGGTGTATGCAGAGGAGTAATGCTGAGAGAGAATCTCATTCTCCTTTAGAAAAGTCCAGGATTTCCGTGCTCAAGTATTCTCCTCCTTGATCTCATCATAGGATATAATACTTATACCCGTATTCTGGTTCTCTACTTCTCGCTTATATTCTGTGAATATCTCAAAAGGTTCGGACTTGTGTTTCAACAGGAACATAGGTCTGAATCTAAAGAGATCATCAGAGAACGTAATGAAGTATAAAGAACCAGTCTTGGCATGTGTAGACAGGGGACCTACATAAATCAACATGTATCATCCCAAGAGTTTACTAACTCTTTCTCTGTTACCAATAAACAGAGCTGTGGTCATCTTATCTTTGTGACATGACTGGCGAGTTTCACAAGATGTAAATTCAAACTGATTTAAATATGCATCTACTTGTAACTTCAGCTAGTCGGGTCGCATTGATATGACCTAGTCTACAATGCCTCAAGAAGGATTCGTTCATTTCTGAACTCTTCCTCTTGTGTGTGTTCCATATACTAAGAACTGTAGTTTGATTTAGAACATCAATGCTTTTAGATAACGTGCCTGATCCGATCAACTTTTGATATAGGAAATGTTCAAAACATTATCCAACAATACAAAATTTTATCATTTCTTTACTAATAAAGAGATAGATAAGATTTTGTATATCAAGTTCGGTATCTAATAACATTCGTTCAGAATCAATGTATTTGTAATACAGGGTGACAGTGACCAACAGACTTGGCTGCAACATTTGCCCCGTTTTCTGCCTCATGAAACTTATCACCCGTTCTCAGTTCTCTACCTATCTGTAGCCCTATGTAACAGATTACATATCTGGGATCCTGATCTGGTATCACATACCCAGGACGTAAAGGATACTGAGAAACAGTTCTGTGTAATGAACACACCCGAAGATGATGCATCAGCATGCACTCTCTTCGTTTGGGCGGCACGGGAATTCTGGTAATCCCCAATTTCCTGCTCTGTCTTATAACATTTATAAGTTGGAGCGGGACCAACGTTCCCCAGCTCAGTATAACAAGCGGGTTCGGTCAATATTCAGTATTATTATCTTGATTAAGGCGTGATATGGTCGCTACCTGGAGAGAGAGAGAAGAAAACACTCAGCGTGCACTCTGTCAAGAATAGATTGGTTATTATTTTATCTAATCAGGATGGCTCCCACTGCTTTTTATCAAATCTTCCTTCAAACCCTAAAAGGAAAGACTAGCCGGGATTAATTACACACTATAGGTTCGCCAATCTTTCAGCCAGGCCAGTGTCGGTACTTTGAGGGAGGTCCCCCGTGCTTTCGCACGAACCTAATTAATGTAAACCTCGTTTTCCCAGAGGCGTAACCTCGTTGACACCTTTCTAGACACCTACTTGATCGGCTAATTGTAATGTATAAAACTCTCCCAGGAGTAACTCTTACTCGCAGCGGGTATCGGGATCCAACTATCTCATAGAAGGTATGCAATCTCATTGCAAATTTCAACACTTGAAATTCCCGATAATATTTTACCCCTAGCGTCCTATGACCTTGACGCAGGCCAACAAACCATAGTCCGCTAGTCAAGTTCAACCCGTCATTTCCTGATTGAATTAAACCCACCCGCACGACCCTTGACGCAGGCCAACAAAGTCGCACGACTACCCTAATCCAATCACATCATATGCTTATGCAGATAAGCACCAGTTAGCTACCGCACACTACGCCTTGACGCAGGCCAACAAACGTAGCACGAATACTAACTACTACTTATCTGAAATGACGGAGGGCTATGACAGGTTTTTCTGAAAACCTATTGCGTAATGAACTTGATATCGTTGTAGAATCAAATGAATTTTGAAATGGAGTGTTTTTGAGGCTTTTCTAGTTTTGCTAAAGGAGTCACTCCCGGTGAAGGGATCGTCGGTCCTTTCCTCGTCGAATGAGGTGCGGGATATATCACATATATCACTGTGCAAAGCAAAAACACTTAAAAGCAATCAAAAGACAAACCGAGTGTGTAGCATCTGTCAGTTATTGCTAAAGGAGTCACTCCCGGTGAAGGGATCTCGGTCCTTTCCTCATCGAATAAGGTGCAGGATATATCTCATATACCGTTGTGCAAAGCAAGAACTGTAGCTACCTGTTTTATTTTGAAATTCGATTCTACAACATCTTAGGTTTCTTTTATTTCATTAATCACATTAATGAAGTCCCATCATTTAAGTACCTAATCATCACAGATAAATACGACATACACTTATGCCATCCGCATTCGCCTCGATGTCCCCTCGTGCACCGTTAGGTTAGGTAACTAACGACAGAGCGGGGCAGGGCTAGCGCGGGTGTAAAATATAAGTAACGTCTATTTAATATATCATATATACTATATACTGTATCTATCAAAGAACATCACATGATCACATCACAGATATCGCAGCAGAAGAATCATATGAAATATTGGATATACTAGGACGTCCGTGTTTTCAATACGAGCCAGTATAAAACACGGATTCCACGGTCGTGATGAATAGCCAAACCCACACCCCTAGACCCCTACGAGAGCGGCAAGCAACCTTACCAATTCTAGAGTTAGGAGACCCGGACTCGACTCCTCGAGTTGGTCTCCCACTGGACTCCAGAATCCGGTTACTTGTGCCCTCCTCCTTGGGTCTATCCTAGTGCGGAAAAGTAAATAATATACAAACGGTGACAACTTCCGCAACCTGGAAGCGCCCCAATAAAAGAATATTACATACAAGTTTTTACATGAATGAAAATGAAAAACACTCATCTCACATAAAAAACCCCGGCTATTCAAACACGACGATCCAATATAACATATCCAGCAACACATAACATCACATGTCATCAACGTAAGTAAATATGCGCATCCCAATTGTCGTTGACATATAGCAACGAAACCGGCGATATCACATATTACACTTACGGTCACAGAAAAGAAAGTGTAAAACTACAACAGTTGGAATCCGCAACCACCTCAGACATCGCATGCCTGACCAAATGAATTACTTAGACATCGCATGCCTAACAATTATAAACCCCGCATTTTAGTCTCATTATCGAAAACATTTTTCAATACAAAGTCGGGCAATTCAACAGGATTCCCGACATCCTGATCGAATGCTCGTCGCAAACTTCAGTAGGCGGCCGCACCCCCGATACCGTCGACGAAGTGCACCAAGACGGAACACCGCTGCCGCGAGCACCCGAAGGGATGCTTTCGGCGACGGGGTTCTCCTACAGTCACTTGGTCGGGGCTATAGAGTGAGGCTGTCTATTAAGTTTACTCGGCGAGTATCCGCGTACGCTACGTGATTGCGACGGACTTTTGATCGCATCAAAATTCCGTGGCAACCGATCAAGTGAGACTAAACTTCTATGTTTATAACATTCATTCAGTTATCTCATAACTTTTTGTGAATTCCAATTATTGTATCCCATTCCAGATAAATAGAAAATGTTAAACTTTCCGATCGAATAATCGAACACCCAAGTTTTCCCGATACAGTTCAACACATGAAATAAGTCTAACAACATTCAGTTCGTGCCTCAGTACCGACGGTCCAGCCGTAGAAGGGTCAAGCCAACGCCTCACATGTGGCACGCCGTAATGCCCCAAACCCGAACGTTCAAAGGGCAGTTCAAGACGGTCACATAATCGAGTTAAGGTTTGTTGTCTTCTAGAGGGTCCATCGCGTTACTTGCACTACTTTAGAACGTCGTTAAACTACGGAAAAATCCAACACTTGGAAATTTCCCGACAGGGGAAAAATTGGGTATTTATATCCGGTCGAATTTTTTAACATATTCTAAAAATACCCGGAAAAGCACACCGACAAAATTTAGACAGTCCGATCGAATACACCGAGTCCCCAATACAACCCAGAAAATACAACTCTGGAATAAATATTAAAAACATCCAGAACACACAAGAAACACCAACACAAACAACTGAAGAAAACACACATGCTAATCATCACAGACGGCCGCGGAACCGCCGCAAAAGGGGGGTCAACGCCGCGGTTCCGCGTCCGTACTGTTGAATCAAGTTGTCGTTTTCTCCAGTTTGCCTTAGAATTTCCTGCACATTTCTCTGCATATTTTTAATTCCAAAAAATCCACATTTTACAGAAATTTCCAGAGAGCATTTTTCATGTCGGGGTTTTGGGTCGATCGGACTTCTAAATCCGTCGGGACTTCGCCTAAGGCTCTAGCTAGGCTCTGATACCACTGTAGGGTTCCTAGGCACCCTAATGAGGTCTCACAAGGCATCAACCATGCCAATTTCAAAAAATCTAGGTGCCGAGAAACCCTAATACGGACCGTTGGCTAGAAATCTAGGCGAAAAACAATCTAGTTAACACTTAACTATGAGAATCGGAAATACAACATTTGTAGATCCGGTGCTCCACCTCCATAGCTCCGCAATGAAGTCCTCTCGCTGTCCTACACAAATCCTGGGCTCTAGCGTCGGCTTCATCGGAGAATAGGCGAGCTAGGTCGTCGATGTCCATGCCGAAGATGATCTACGTCGAAGCATCGCAAGATCAAGCTCTCACTTCACCAAGTCAAGAAACTTGTGAAGGAAACACACTCTACTACTTGGCAAGAGGTAGAGGATGAAGAAATAGGAAGTGGGTAGACTTTAGATTTGGATTTCTCACTCATATCATCAATCCACCATTGATGTAGTCTAGGTTTTTCTTCTTGAGTTGAAGGAAGAAGAAGAAGAAATGATATGATAAGAATTTTTGAAAAGAAAAGAATAATAATTCTTATCATAAAGGTAACCATGGTAAAGTGTAGAGATTAAACTAGGGTTAGTGGGAATGGTTAGGGTTAAGGATGAGATAAGAATGGTTGACTTGATCAAAGCTTCAAGAAGCTTCAACATAAAACAAAAATAGCCACCATTCTTTTCTCTTGCCTTTTATTTTCCAAAAATCAATAAATAAATAAGTGAATGAAACAAAACCCTAACCATAATCATGTAACCATGGTTTGATCTTTACAAAAAAAACCCTAGGATAACATGTATCATCAAACATGATACAATCAAGTGCACAAAACGTATATCACATATACAATGTGTACATCCGAGTGAGAATATCCATCTAAAGTGAACCAATACTAGTTAATGCAAAGTAATATATCAAATATATAATTAAATCATTAAATCAACACTTGATTTAACGATCCGGTCATATCGCATATAACCGACTAGTATCCAATGTATCGGCTTATCGAATCAATGCTTGAATCGATAACTAGGTTATATCGCATACAACCATTCGACACATTGATCGCGAGAATGAAATACGGTATCACATACACGCACTATTCTCGGTCCCGCACATATCTCATATGCGCTCCTATTTCGTTTTGCTTGAGCCAGGAAACCTCTGTGTAGGACTCTAAAGACTCGTCAATACGCCGGCAGCAGGTGATGATCATATCAATCACCCACAAGCCGCAAGCGGTCTGCTAAACGTAACGGCCACCCGGGTATTGAGCGATCTGAAGATCGACAAGCAAGCCCGCTCACACTCCAGTGAATCCAACCAGTAACACTACCGTACAGTCCGGTCTGATCGTCTGATATGTCGCATATCTCGCCTAGGGGTGGTAAACGTCAGACCCCAATAGCTCGATAAGTCGTGTCGATATGAGGTCTATAACTATTCGAGAAACTACAGGTAACACTTACCAGTAAATCTCAGCAACCCTGGCCAGGGATTTCCTGTTATAGCCAATCGAACACAGCACAACATCAACTCCCTATACCGGGAGAGACGAATCCCCTCCTATCGCTCATTGCCTCCATGTGACTCGGGACTGTACCCAAAAACCACCGTTTTGCACGCCCTCTTGGACGTGGTAAGATGGAAATCAAAGCACAGTGGGAACCACACAAGACTCTATGACGATCTCGGGTCAACAGACTACTCTGTACCAGTGTCACCAGAGAACTGCCATCTGATGTGAGGTATAATACCATCTGGGAGTTCTCGGCGAGTCCGTCCAGTGTACCCAGTCTCTACTGAGCACCCGTATATGATCTCTGATGTCAAACACCAATGGATATGGGATCATCCATTGCCCATCTGTATGGGTCGAGAAGGTATACGCTAGTCTACTCTGGTATATCGATGCCCCGTCTCATACACCCATGACTAGGGACTTTGAAGGATGTACTTATGGACTACCATGTCCCCACTAGTATGATCCGCATCACAGTCCAGGTAGTCAAGTACACATCCTAAGGGCTTTACCAACATGTAACAGAGAGACAATCAGTATACACGTTAAGGTAAAGTTCAACCAGATAGCATACTATCATGTCGAGCAAGAAAGTCCTCCCTATATATGTCCCAGCATCCACTACAATATACATCCTATGTACAGTAATGGCCTCTAGGGCATACATATAACTAACAATCTCCCACTTGCACTAGGGCCATCTGTAGCAGTGGTTGCAGTATCTCATACTCAACAATCCCATAAAAGTCTCTCTCTGGGAACAGGCCTTTGTGAGTGGATCCGCTGTGTTGTCCTCTGAGTCTTCTCTCCTAACCCTGATCACCCTGGAGATCAACCATCTCCATGATCAAGTGATACTGCCTTGGAATATGTCTGGATCACTGATGGGACGGACGTTCCATGGCATAAGCCACAACTCCATTGTCACACAATGGGAGGAACTAAGTTCATCTCATGAACCAGTATACACCCAAACATCCTCTTTGGTAGCATCTTAAGTAGCGATGTATCCTGCCTTTATCGTCTAGTATGTCACGGTATCTAGCTTGGAACTCTTCCAACATACCGTCCCTCGATTGAGGGTAAAGACAATGCCTGCGACTGACATTCAGTCGTCTTTATCACCCTGGAACCCTTCCAGTGATTCTCCCCAGGATCGGTTGATACCGTCTCACTACAACTAGTGAGAGTCCTAACATCCAATTAGATCTATTTCATAGATCCAAAATCCAGGAGTTAGTAGGTATCTTTATGATCCTATATGGAGAATCATTGTCATAAACGGAGATTGATCGAGCGTAGCATAGGAAACTTCTTCCCTATCAAGAGTATGTCATCCACGTACTCTACGAGGATCGCCACCATACTCCCTACTACCTTTTTGTTTATACAAGGTTCATCTACCATTTTGATGATGTCAACTTCTTTGACTAATCCATCAAAACAGATGTTCCAACTCCGCGATGCCTGCTTTATCCTATAAAGCATCTTGCACGCGTTTTCGCTGCTCCCACTGTCTACGAAGCCCTCTGGCTGTGTACTTATAGACGCTCTCTTCTAAATCATCATTTAGAAAAGCAGTCAAGACACCCAACCACCAGATATCGCAGTCATGGTATGTAACCGTGACAAGTAGGGTCTGGATGGACTTAAGCATAGTCACTTGAAAAGGTTTCATCATAATCCACGCCTGGTCGATGACGAAAAGCTTTAACAAGTCTAGCTTTGAAAGTCTTAACTTTTCCATCTACACCAAGTAATCTTCTCAAGATATACTTGCTCCTGATGGGGATTTAACCCTTCAGATATAGCAACCAAAGTCCATACTTTGTTGGTGTAAAAGGATTCCATCTCAGATCGATAAACATCCAGCCATTCTTACAGAGTCTCACTCTTGATGGCCAGCTCGAAACTAGTTAGGTCATCATCTCATGATGCATTCCTCGCTCCCACTGTCATAGAGAAACAGAAGTATCTCTCATGTGGGTGAGGAACCCAACTAGATCGGCGGAGAGGCTGAGGTTCGTTGGAATCTACTGAATCCTTTTGTTCTACCAAATCATCTGCTGTAGTTTGTATAGCTGGAACCTTTCCAGTTCTACATTACAGACTTTGCCTCGAGCTTGTCCGGATTTTGCTTTCAGACACAGGCCGGTCAACCCCAAATCTTAACTAACTTAAGACATGGGCCCTTCCCATTCCATATCACATATGAAATGGTAGGCAATTTGATTTGATTGGAACCCTATTCAATAGGTATGCAACTTCTCAAGTGCATAACACCCAAAAGGAAATAGGTAGCTCAGTATTACTCATCATAGAGCACACCTTATCACATAGGGTGTAATTGCTCCACCCCGATATACCATCGTGCTATGGTGTATGCGGAGGAGTAATGCTGAGAGAGAATCTCATTATCCTTTAGAAAAGTCCAGGATTTCCGTGCTCAAGTATTCTCCTCCTTGATCTCATCATAGGATATAATACTTATACCCGTATTCTGGTTCTCTACTTCTCGCTTATATTCTGTGAATATCTCAAAAGGTTCGTACTTGTGTTTCAACAGGAACATAGGTCTGAATCTAAAGAGATCATCAGAGAACGTAATGAAGTATAAAGAACCAGTCTTGGCATGTGTAGACAGGGGACCTACATACATCAACATGTATCATCCCAAGAGTTTACTAACTCTTTCTCTGTTACCAATAAACAGAGCTGTGGTCATCTTATCTTTGTGACATGACTGGCGAGTTTCACAAGATGTAAATTCAAACTGATTTAAATATGCATCTACTTGTAACTTCAGCTAGTCAGGTCGCATTGATATGACCTAGTCTACAATGCCTCAAGAAGGATTCGTTCATTTCTGAACTCTTCCTCTTGTGTGTGTTCCATATACTAAGAACTGTAGTTTGATTTAGAACATCAATGCTTTTAGATAACGTGCCTGATCCGATCAACTTTTGATATAGGAAATGTTCAAAACATTATCCAACAATACAAAATTTTATCATTTCTTTACTAATAAAGAGATAGATACGATTTTGTATATCAAGTTCGGTATCTAATAACATTCGTTCAGAATCAATGTATTTGTAATACAGGGTGACAGTGACCAACAGACTTGGCTGCAACATTTGCCCCGTTTTCTGCCTCATGAAACTTATCACCCGTTCTCAGTTCTCTACCTATCTGTAGCCCTATGTAACAGATTACATATCTGGGATCCTGATCTGGTATCACATACCCAGGACGTAAAGGATACTGAGAAACAGTTCTGTGTAATGAACACACCCGAAGATGATGCATCAGCATGCACTCTCTTCGTTTGGGCGGCACGGGAATTCTGGTAATCCCCAATTTCCTGCTCTGTCTTATAACATTTATAAGTTGGAGCAGGACCAACGTTCCCCAGCTCAGTATAACAAGCGGGTTCGGTCAATATTCCGTATTATTATCTTGATTAAGGCGTGATATGGTCGCTACCTGGAGAGAGAGAGAAGAAAACACTCAGCGTGCGCTCTGTCAAGAATAGATTGGTTATTATTTTATCTAATCAGGATGGCTCCCACTGCTTTTTATCAAATCTTCCTTCAAACCCTAAAAGGAAAGACTAGCCGGGATTAATTACACACTACAGGTTCGCCAATCTTTCAGCCAGGCCAGTGTCGGTACTTTGAGGGAGGTCCCCCGTGCTTTCGCACGAACCTAATTAATGTAAACCTCGTTTTCCCAGAGGCGTAACCTCGTTGACACCTTTCTAGACACCTACTTGATCGGCTAATTGTAATGTATAAAACTCTCCCAGGAGTAACTCTTACTCGCAGCGGGTATCGGGATCCAACTATCTCATAGAAGGTATGCAATCTCATTGCAAATTTCAACACTTGAAATTCCCGATAATATTTTACCCCTAGCGTCCTATGACCTTGACGCAGGCCAACAAACCATAGTCCGCTAGTCAAGTTCAACCCGTCATTTCCTGATTGAATTAAACCCACCCGCACGACCCTTGACGCAGGCCAACAAAGTCGCACGACTACCCTAATCCAATCACATCATATGCTTATACAGATAAGCACCAGTTAGCTACCGCACACTACGCCTTGACGCAGGCCAACAAACGTAGCACGAATACTAACTACTACTTATCTGAAATGACGGAGGGCTACGACAGGTTTTTCTGAAAACCTATTGCGTAATGAACTTGATATCGTTGTAGAATAAAATGAATTTTGAAATGGAGTGTTTTTTAGGCTTTTCTAGTTTTGCTAAAGGAGTCACTCCCGGTGAAGGGATCGTCGGTCCTTTCCTCGTCGAATGAGGTGCGGGATATATCACATATATCACTGTGCAAAGCAAAAACACTTAAAAGCAATCAAAAGACAAACCGAGTGTGTAGCATCTGTCAGTTATTGCTAAAGGAGTCACTCCCGGTGAAGGGATCTCGGTCCTTTCCTCATCGAATAAGGTGCAGGATATATCTCATATACCGTTGTGCAAAGCAAGAACTGTAGCTACCTGTTTTATTTTGAAATTCGATTCTACAACATCTTAGGTTTCTTTTATTTCATTAATCACATTAATGAAGTCCCATCATTTAAGTACCTAATCATCACAGATAAATACGACGTACACTTATGCCATCCGCATTCGCCTCGATGTCCCCTCGTGCACCGTTAGGTTAGGTAACTAACGACAGAGCGGGGCAGGGCTAGCGCGGGTGTAAAACATAAGTAACGTCTATATAATATATCATATATACTATATACTGTATCTATCAAAGAACATCACATGATCACATCACAGATATCGCAGCAGAAGAATCATATGAAATATTGGATATACTAGGACGTCCGTGTTTTCAATACGAGCCAGTATAAAACACGGATTCCACGGTCGCGATGAATAGCCAAACCCACACCCCTAGACCCCTACGAGAGCGGCAAGCAACCCTACCAATTCTAGAGTTAGGAGACCCAGACTCGACTCCTCGAGTTGGTCTCCCACTGGACTCCAGAACCCGGTTACTTGTGCCCTCCTCCTTGGGTCTATCCTAGTGCGGAAAAGTAAATAATATACAAACGGTGACAACTTCCGCAACCTGGAAGCGCCCCAATAAAAGAATATTACATACAAGTTTTTACATGAATGAAAATGAAAAACACTCATCTCACATAAAAAACCCCGGCTATTCAAACACGACGATCCAATATAACATATCCAGCAACACATAACATCACATGTCATCAACGTAAGTAAATATGCGCATCCCAATTGTCGTTGACATATAGCAACGAAACCGGCGATATCACATATTACACTTACGGTCACAGAAAAGAAAGTGTAAAACTACAACAGTTGGAATCCGCAACCACCTCAGACATCGCATGCCTGACCAAATGAATTACTTAGACATCGCATGCCTAACAATTATAAACCCCGCATTTTAGTCTCATTATCGAAAACATTTTTCAATACAAAGTCGGGCAATTCAACAGGATTCCCGACATCCTGATCGAATGCTCGTCGCAAACTTCAGTAGGCGGCCGCACCCCCGATACCGTCGACGAAGTGCACCAAGGCGGAACACCGCTGCCGCGAGCACCCGAAGGGATGCTTTCGGCGACGGGGTTCTCCTACAGTCACTTGGTCGGGGCTATAGAGTGAGGCTGTCTATTAAGTTTACCCGGCGAGTATCCGCGTACGCTACGTGATTGCGACGGACTTTTGATCGCATCAAAATTCCGTGGCAACCGATCAAGTGAGACTAAACTGCTATGTTTATAACATTCATTCAGTTATCTCATAACTTTTTGTGAATTCCAATTATTGTATCCCATTCCAGATAAATAGAAAATGTTAAACTTTCCGATCGAATAATCGAACACCCAAGTTTTCCCGATACAGTTCAACACATGAAATAAGTCTAACAACATTCAGTTCGTGCCTCAGTACCGACGGTCCAGCCGTAGAAGGGTCAAGCCAACGCCTCATATGTGGCACGCCGTAATGCCCCAAACCCGAAGGTTCAAAGGGCAGTTCAAGACGGTCACATAATCGAGTTAAGGTTTGTTGTCTTCTAGAGGGTCCATCGCGTTACTTGCACTACTTTAGAACGTCGTTAAACTACGGAAAAATCCAACACTTGGAAATTTCCCGACAGGGGAAAAATTGGGTATTTATATCCGGTCGAATTTTTTAACATATTCTAAAAATACCCGGAAAAGCACACCGACAAAATTTAGACAGTCCGATCGAATACACCGAGTCCCCAATACAACCCAGAAAATACAACTCTGGAATAAATATTAAAAACATCCAGAACACACAAGAAACACCAACATAAACAACTGAAGAAAACACACATGCTAATCATCACAGACGGCCGCGGAACCGCCGCAAAAGGAGGGTCAACGCCGCGGTTCCGCGTCCGTACTGTTGAATCAAGTTGTCGTTTTCTCCAGTTTGCCTTAGAATTTCCTGCACATTTCTCTGCATATTTTTAATTCCAAAAAATCCACATTTTACAGAAATTTCCAGAGAGCATTTTTCAAGTCGGGGTTTTGGGTCGATCGGACTTCTAAATCCGTCGGGACTTCGCCTAAGGCTCTAGCTAGGCTCTGATACCACTGTAGGGTTCCTAGGCACCCTAATGAGGTCTCACAAGGCATCAACCATGCCAATTTCAAAAAATCTAGGTGCCGAGAAACCCTAATACGGACCGTTGGCTAGAAATCTAGGCGAAAAACAATCTAGTTAACACTTAACTATGAGAATCGGAAATACAACCTTTGTAGATCCGGTGCTCCACCTCCATAGCTCCGCAATGAATTCCTCTCGCTGTCCTACACAAATCCTGGGCTCTAGCGTCGGCTTCATCGGAGAATAGGCGAGCTAGGTCGTCGATGTCCATGCCGAAGATGATCTACGTCGAAGCATCGCAAGATCAAGCTCTCACTTCACCAAGTCAAGAAACTTGTGAAGGAAACACACTCTACTACTTGGCAAGAGGTAGAGGATGAAGAAATAGGAAGTGGGTAGACTTTAGATTTGGATTTCTCACTCATATCATCAATCCACCATTGATGTAGTCTAGGTTTTTCTTCTTGAGTTGAAGGAAGAAGAAGAAGAAATGATATGATAAGAATTTTTGAAAAGAAAAGAATAATAATTCTTATCATAAAGGTAACCATGGTAAAGTGTAGAGATTAAACTAGGGTTAGTGGGAATGGTTAGGGTTAAGGATGAGATAAGAATGGTTGACTTGATCAAAGCTTCAAGAAGCTTCAACATAAAACAAAAATAGCCACCATTCTTTTCTCTTGCCTTTTATATTCCAAAAATCAATAAATAAATAAGTGAATGAAACAAAACCCTAACCATAATCATGTAACCATGGTTTGATCTTTACAAAAAAAACCCTAGGATAACATGTATCATCAAACATGATACAATCAAGTGCACAAAACGTATATCACATATACAATGTGTACATCCGAGTGAGAATATCCATCTAAAGTGAACCAATACTAGTTAATGCAAAGTAATATATCAAATATATAATTAAATCATTAAATCAACACTTGATTTAACGATCCGGTCATATCGCATATAACCGACTAGTATCCAATGTATCGGCTTATCGAATCAACGCTTGAATCGATAACTAGGTTATATCGCATATAACCATTCGACACATTGATCGCGAGAATGAAATACAGTATCACATACACGCACTATTCTCGGTCCCGCACATATCTCATATGCGCTCCTATTTCGTTTTGCTTGAGCCAGGAAACCTCTGTGTAGGACTCTAAAGACTCGTCAATACGCCGGCAGCAGGTGATGATCATATCAATCACCCACAAGCCGCAAGCGGTCTGCTAAACGTAACGGCCACCCGGGTATTAAGCGATCTGAAGATCGACGAGCAAGCCCGCTCACACTCCAGTGAATCCAACCAGTAACACTACCGTACAGTCCGGTCTGATCGTCTGATATGTCGCATATCTCGCCTAGGGGTGGTAAACGTCAGACCCCAATAGCTCGATAAGTCGTGTCGATATGAGGTCTATAACTATTCGAGAAACTACAGGTAACACTTACCAGTAAATCTCAGCAACCCTGGCCAGGGATTTCCTGTTATAGCCAATCGAACACAGCACAACATCAACTCCCTATACCGGGAGAGACGAATCCCCTCCTATCGCTCATTGCCTCCATGTGACTCGGGACTGTACCCAAAAACCACCATTTTGCACGCCCTCTTGGACGTGGTAAGATGGAAATCAAAGCACAGTGGGAACCACACAAGACTCTATGACGATCTCGGGTCAACTGACTACTCTGTACCAGTGTCACCAGAGAACTGCCATCTGACGTGAGGTATAATACCATCTGGGAGTTCTCGGCGAGTCCGTCCAGTGTACCCAGTCTCTACTGAGCACCCGTATATGATCTCTGATGTCAAACACCAATGGATATGGGATCATCCATCGCCCATCTGTATGGGTCGAGAAGGTATACGCTAGTCTACTCTGGTATATCGATGCCCCGTCTCGATACACCCACGACTAGGGACTTTGAAGGATGTACTTATGGACTACCATGTCCCCACTAGTATGATCCGCATCACAGTCCAGGTAGTCAAGTACACATCCTAAGGGCTTTACTAACATGTAACAGAGAGACAATCAGTATACACGTTAAGGTAAAGTTCAACCAGATAGCATACTATCATGTCGAGCAAGAAAGTCCTCCCTATATATGTCCCAGCATCCACTACAATATACATCCTATGTACAGTAATGGCCTCTAGGGCATACATATAACTAACAGGAAGAAGATGCACCGCCAACAAACATAGCGGGTGTTTCTCTTGCCTTCTGCAAGGTGCCCTCTGCACTCCTTAACATGTTCAGGAGTTCCGGAAGTTCAACTTCTTTTCCTTGAAGGTTGAAGTTCAGGATAAACTGGGCGTAGGTGGGAGGAAGGGACTGGAGAATAAGGTCTGTATATAGCTCATTATCCAAAGTCGTCCCAAGGTCTACGAGCTCTTCAATATAGCCGATCATCTTTAGGACATGTTCTCCTACCGATGACCCGACAGCCAACCTCGCTCGAAACAAGTTCTTAGAGGTCTCGTATCTTGCTATACGAGATTGCTCTCCATAAAGTTCCTTTGTATGGAGAAATATGCCATCTAGGGTCATATCCTCGTGCCTCCTCTGATGTTCATTGTTCATTGAGGCAAGCACGATGCACTTGGCTTTCGCGCAATCTAAATCCCAGGTTTTGCGGATTTCCTTATCAGCATTGCTGGATTTGGGACCAGGGACAGCAGGTGCCGTAGCGGTGAGGATGTACCCCAATTTGTCATAGGTCAAAGCCATTTTGACATTCCGCAGCCAATCTTTATAGTTTGGCCCTGTCAGTATATTTTTCTCTAAATGTAACTTAAGTCCAGTCATTTTCAGGGTCGCTGCAATTAGGAGAGAGAGAAGAAAACTCTTTAGCATGATGCTCTTGCAAGTTTAGAGTAGTTTTTAGTTTATCTAAACTGGATGGCTCCTACTGTTTCTCGAATCCTTCCTCAAACCATAAAAGAAGAATTAGCCAGGACTATTCTCACTGTACAATACTTGCTTAACCGTTCAGCCAGGCTGGTGTCGGTACTTCGAGGGAGGTTTTCCAACGCTTTCGCGAAGTTCCTTAATTAAATAACCTCTTTTCTCTGGGGGCGTAACCCCGCTGACACTTTTCTGGACACCTACTAGGTTTATAGCATTGATCGTTAAGTGACGAATATCCTGATAAGTAGTATATACTCACAGTAGGATCGGGATCCAAATATCATCGTATGATAATGTTGAAGGAGTGCTACCAACATTCATCAAACTCCAAATGGTATGCATCTCTTTGCAAATTTCAGTTTCTTTAGAAATTCCCAATATAAGTTTTTGCCCCATGCTCTTATGACCTTGGCTTTGGTCAAAATGTCATAAGTCACATGTCAAGTTCTACCCGTCATTATCTTGTCAATTTGAACCCATCCGTATATACCCCTGACTTTGGTCAAATGGTAATACGACTGTCCCAAACCAACTCATCTATCTTATGCAACAAATGAAAACCCAGTAGCTACCAAACACTATGCCTTGACTTTGGCCAAAATGCATAGCTTGAATACTACTGAATACCCAAATGAAATGACGGAGGTCTACGAATGGTTTTGGCGAAACCGTGAACGTAGTGAACTTGATATAACCGAAGGAACCTGATAGCTTTTAAAAGGAGTGGTTAAGTCTCCGCATTTAAAAATATCTGTTTTAAAATTAACCGAGTGGTTTCTTTTAAATTGTTCCAACGATTTAAACTTTGGTTTGTTTTTCTTTGCATTATAGATAATGCGTCCCATCATTAACCTATCATTGCAGAAAACAACGAAAATACAACGTCCTCTTATGCCATCCGCATTCGCCACGGGGTCCCGTCATCACCCGTTAGGTTACTTAACTAACGACAGAGCGGGGGCTGGGCTAGCGCGGGTGTAAAACATAAGTGACGTCTAAATAGCTATCATATATATAGATATTTTATATCCGTCAGACGCAATGATATTCATTCCAGATCACAGATGAACTTAATTGGATTTGCAAGCAATCCGTGTTTGTTTTGAGCCTGCAACAAAATACGGATTACACAGTTGTGATGAATAGCCATTACCCCACCCACGACCCCTACGGGTGCGGCAAACTACCCGCCCGGCAGTTTGTGCACCCCACCTTGGGTCAGTCCTACGAGCAAAAACAGTAAAATGAAATAATACAACGGTGGCTACAACCGCAACCTGGATGTGCCCCGCAAAATAATATTACAACAAATTACATTTACATCAAATGAATTAAATGATAACCCATCACATAACCCCGGCTATACATCACAACAGTCCAACACAGTTCATATGCACAAACAGATAAAATCCATTTCAGAAATGTGCAACCCCCTGCCAACTGACATACTAGCAGTTAGTGGAGGTTTACGAACACATTAAACAATCACAGATATAATCCAACAAGCAAATACTGTATAATTTCGATCGATTAAACACTTTTAATCTTGCTCCAATACTGCTCTGTAAACTTGAAACCTGAGCAAAATTAAAAAATACCAGAAAATCCCAAATATCACAGAGAACCAACACAAGAAAAATGAGTCCCTGAATCGTCAACTCGGCGGCGGATCGGTGCTATCCGCCGCGGTTCCGCGGCGCCGTAGGCGATTCAGGGGACCAAATTTTATGTGTGTTCTAATAATGTCATTTTAAGCTTTCTGAACATCCCTGAAAAATTTTTGGACTTCATTTAAAAATCGACAGAAACTGATATTTTCGGGCTTTTCCGGTTTCGTTTTTTCCGTTCGAAATTCATACAAATTTGCAAGTAAGTTATTTATTGTTTAGCGAGGCTCTGATACCACTGTAAGTTGATGTAGAACACCCCAATACTTGTGGGGAGGCGGAATTTTCAAAAACGAACTTGTTTAGTGAACAAATATCGACTAACCGCTTGAATCGAAGCTAAACGATAACTAACTTAAAACATAGAGTTTCTATGCTACTATGTTTAGGGATTATACCTAACGAATCGTGTCCTTCGTCTTTGCGAACTCCACCTCCTCTACGGCCTTCTCGAAGTAGTAGACGATCCACCCGAGAGCTTTACTCCAAGCTTAGCCTCTAAACTTGAGGCAACTAAACCTCTCTAAGTGCTAATCAAAGAAGCTAGGTGTAATATAGAGAGGGTTATGGATTAAGTAGTCTAACTAATCCTTGTACTCAACACATGAGAGGGGAGGATTAAGGTTTGAAGAGTGAGAGCTTGAGGAGAGAGAAGGTGGAGATAATTATCATATGAGAATAATAAGTTATCATAATATATATGAAACATTAAAATTCATCAATAAAAGAAAAACAAATGATGAATAATCAAGTTTCACAAATATCTAATGGTGATTCATAACCATGACTCATTAAGCATTTATTGTGCATTAATGATATGGATGAATCACTCTCATGACTCACTAAACTCATTCAATGCATATGACACCTAAACCTCCTTAGTCACCATCTTCTAGAAGCTTCTCGCACAATTACGAGAACGCCCCTCCAATCCGCAAAAATACGGAAAAACTTTAGACTGTATAAATCCAATAACCGGATACCAGTAACTGGCTTAAACCAAAGCCGACTGGTAAAAACTGTCCGAAAGTCGTACGCGCGTAAACGCACGTATGCGTCCGAACCCTTGTCGTAAAACCATACGACCTCTATATCGTTTCGCCTGGAGTAGGGAAACTCTCTGTGTGGGACTCTAGAGACTCGACTACTACGCTGGCAGTGGGTTTAACCACAGACCGCAAGCGGCACTAGCTGTACGTGACGGTCCCCAGGTAGATGTCTATAAGAAGGCCGATGAGGGAACCCATCCGAACTCCTACTGAGTCTGATGTGACAATCTCCATACAGTCCGGTCCGTTCGTCTTAGACTATCGCATATCGGGCCTAGGGGGCAGCAAGCGTCAGTCCCCTAATAGAGGTATAAGTCGTGTCAGAGGGAAGCCCATTACACCCTGAGAAACTACTGGAACCTACCAGCAAATCTCGCTTGCCCTGGCCAGGGACTTTGCTTAATGGCTCTCTGACACAGCGCGATATCAACTCCCAATACCGGGAGAGACGAATCCTGTCTAACCGCCACTGCCTCCAAGTGCTCGGGACTGCACCCAACTGCTACCTGTTTGCACGACTCCTTTGAGCCGTGGTAGGGTAGCAATCTAAGAACAGTGGGACACACTCGAGGCGAAGTAGCAGTGTCAAGTCTGCGGACTATGCTGTACTCATGTCACCTGGGAACTGTTCACTGACGACTGGTATAAAACCAACCAACAGTTCCCTGTGAGTCCTGTCCGGTGTACCCGTAACCTAACGAGCACCTGCATACTATCTCCAGTACGACGTACTGACGGCTGTGGGACAGACCATCTTCCCAACTGGGATGAGAAGCGTACACACTAGTCTACTCCGGAGTATCGATGCTCTATCTCGATAATCCAACGACCAGGGACCTGAATAAGGATGTGCTTGTAGACTACCCGGCCCCCACTAGTGTGACTGCCATCACAACGCCGGTAGTCAAGCAAGATCCTAAGAGCTCTATCAATACGTATACTCATATATTAAGATAGAAAAACCAAGTAGCATACTACCATGTTTAGCAAGACTGTTATATACATGTGAATATCCCAAGCTTCCATTAAGTAATATACAAACTAGTATGATACAGTAATGGCCTTCTAGGGCATAAACACTAACAGAAAATACGGTTCATCAAGTCCATGAATGTTGCTGGCGCATTGGTGAGTCCGAACGACATCACCAAAAACTCGTAATGGCCGTAGCGCGTGCGGAAAGCTGTCCTAGGAATGTCCTCCTGTCGAACCCGCAGCTGATGGTAGCCTGATCGCAAATCGATCCTCGAAAAGTATCCTGTCCCCTGAAGCTGGTTAAACAAATCGTCGATGCGTGGCAAAGGATACCTGTTCCGCACTGTAACCTTGTTCAGCTGGCGGTAGTCGATACACAAACGCAAACTACCGTCCTTCTTCTTAACAAACAGGATCGGAGCACCCCAAGGAGAAACACTGGGTCGAATAAGTCCCTTATCCAGCAAATCTTGCAACTGGCCCTTCAATTCCCTGAGTTCCGCCGGGGCCATCCGATAAGGTGGTATAAAAATAGGCCCCGCGCCAGGAACCAAATCAATACAGAAAGAAATGTCGCGCTCGGGCGGTAGCCCAGGAAGCTCGTCAGGAAACTCGCTAACAACCGGAACCTGATCCAACGGAACCTCTGTAGCTCTAGTATCGCAAACATAGGCGAGAAATCCCTGACATCCCCTCCTCAAAAGCTGTCCAGCGCGAAAAGAAGAAATCAAACTGTGAGGGGTGGCACCACGGTCCCCCAACACAATAAAAACCGACTCGTCGGGAAAACAAAATCTAATTGTCTTCTTACAGCATTCCACAGAAGCATAGCACGTGGCTAACCAATCCATGCCCAAAAGAACGTCGAAGTCCAACATCTTAAGAAGGATCAAGTCGACAGGCAACTCTCTCTCTCTCGCCAATACAGACGGTGCAGGATTGGAACACGTGCCTAGAAACAAATGACTCTCCCACAGGAGTGGTCACAACAAGCGGCTGATCAAGCAAACCGGACTCTCTACCCAAAATCAGCACAAAGTGTGTGGATACGTACGAGTGCGTGGATACGGGGTCGAATAACACGTGTGCATCAACCGAACATACTGGAAGGATACCTGAGACCACCGCATTAGACGCCTGCGTGTCCTGATGTGTCAAAGAAAAAACTCACGCCTGTCCTCCACCTGTGACTGACTGTCCTCTGCCTCGGTCGCCCCGTCCTCTCTGAGCGAATCCTCCACGCCCATAACCTCTCTGTGTATGAGTCTGACATGGAGTAACAGTAAGTACAATAGGCAACGCCCTCTGGGATGGTGAAGGTGGTAAGGTGACGTGCGGTGCTGCTGTCTCCCTTCGGTGTATCTCAGGACAATCTCTGATGAGGTGAAGTAGACTGCCGCATCTATAGCAACCCCGCGACGACTGCTGACTCTCCCGTGGATACGAACTAAACATTTGGCCTTGTCCTGAATCTCTGCCACTCCCCGTACCGGAACGATACCTGTCGCGGCGTCTGAATGTTTGTCTCCGTGCTGATATACCAGTATGAACTCTCTTCGGGTCTGGAACTACCGAAGTATCAGCAAGGCGCTCCTCGACTAATAGGGCTGCGTCTACCGCTGCTGCATATGTCTCGTAATGTTGCGCGCTGATCGCAAGGAACAGTGGTGTAAGCATGCCTCGGACAAATCTCTTGACTCGCAACTCCTCAGTAGCCACTAAATACGGGGCATAGATAGACAGCTCTGTAAACAACACATCATACTCTGCCACTGACATCTCCGGAGTCTGGCATAAGGACTCGAACCTGCGTGCTCTAGCATCTCTGACGCTCAGTGGAAGGAAGCAGGCAAGGAATAGCGCCACGAACTCTGTCCAGGTCATAGGAGGAAGACCTGCTGCTTTGCCCTTCTCGACTGATTCGCACCATTTCTGCGCAAGACCTTCCAGGCGAAAGCTCGCAAACTCGACCCATCTAGCATCTGCGCATCTGAGGGAACGGCATATCCGAGCCATCCTATCAATGAAAGATTGTGGGTCCTCGGCTGTATCGGTGCCTGTGAAGACCGGAGGCTTCAGCCTCATAAACTCTGACAGCGATACTATAATAACCTCTGTAGCTGTAGGGACAACTGCCTGGGCTGTGGGTATCACCGCGGTCTTTGCAACAGGAGGAACTACCTCTGGTCGCTGCGCTCGAAGTGTCTCAACTAGAGATCCCATCATTTGGCGCATCTCCTGCATACTGGATCCCATCGTCTGGCGCATCTCCTGCATACCAGCCCCTATCATGGCGATCTGATCTGTCACGGGAGGAATAGCCTGCTCGGGCACAACCGGTGTACTACCCGGATCTGTCCTCGTCTCAGATGAATCAACTCTAATCTCGGCCCTCGCGGCCGCTCTCTGCGCCCTCGTAGTCTTTGGCGGCATAATGGCAGAAAGGAAATTAGGATTCGATAAGAATACGGAAATCGAATCACAAATATATATATATATATACTCAAGAAGGAATTTAAATCAATAAGTCCTAAGGTCGCCTTGGCGAAGTACTGTGTCGTGAGTATGCCGCGGAACATACACACGCTACGCCACTCTGCTTCAGCTACCTACTCCATCATACTAAGGTCATCCTACACTCCGAAAGGTTAAACCTACGCTCTGATACCAACTTTTTCACGACCCAAATATTTCGACTCGTGACCGGCACTTAACCACGCAACGTCTACAGGCGTAACGCGACTAAGTAAGCCGAACCCAGAAATCAAAACCATTTAAAAGTAGTGAGTGTTGAAAACATTTAGTTAAAAAATTTAGAAAACCTTAAATAGCTCAATAAGTTCTTTTAAAGTCACGTTATTATTCAAATAATTTTGGCAGCATTTCCTTTGTAAAAGTAACCCTGAAATCGGGTACAAAGCAGGGTATAAGTGAAATGATTTAATTAATGAAATAAAGCATTCCCAAACGGGAGCAATCACGCCCAACGGCGGAAACCATCACCACAAGAGTAATATACGACGCTGTAGCGAAGAATGAGCAATAAGTAAACATCACAGAATAATAATCTGCATAAATAAACAGCCGGCTCCCATGAGCTCGACACCAAAATACAAATAATATACATCATCGTCCTCACACTGTCTCTAAGTCAAGTACATATATGGTAGATGGAGATACTAGATACAAAAGAGTGTACAATAAAAGTAACCAGATACCACAACCGACTTAATAGCAAAACAGCTCTCGCACCAACTGTAGTGGTATCTGTAGACAAAAGATGCAAAAGGCAGCCTGTCGTGACTACTCTGAAGGGCAACCTGCAAATACTGTGGCACAACGGGGGTGAGTTGCCAACTCGTGAATAGAGATAACATATAAAGGTAATCGCGAGCATGCACGTACTGCGCTACTCTATAATATGCCAACAGGTAAATCTATATGCGACAAGCAGTAGGTGCAATAATCATGCAAGTGCTATGTCAGGTAAAGTAACTACAGGATGAGATACATGATAATCAATGCTGAGCATGGGATAAACAACATCTACACGGAACATCAATCGTGGAAAAATAATCGGTGCCCAACACTGCACCCAAATCCTAAATAAGCTCAGGCACTGGCACTCTCCTCGGCCCTCAAATCCTGTAAATCTCTGAGAATTACGAGTGCCCAACATCGGCACTCAAAATATCATAAAATACTTGTGTCCAGCATCGACACGCAAATCCTCATATATCGGGATCCGTAAGTCCGGGTCAGCCCACGGGCTCCGTCTGCGGTATCGGCCCTCGGCCCCGGCAGTACAGATCATCCCGCATCCATCTCTCGACTATGGTCGGTATCCTCCGGATAACCGCCAGGTCCAACCAATCACCGGTAGGTACTCGCACACCTCCAGGCTCAATCGGCAAATTCCATCGATCATCTTGCCGAGGGGAAACATACCGGGTCCACCACGAACCCGCAAACGGATCATCCAACACCTCGAATCGGGTTTCAAGCACACGTCTCAGCACCGAGAAAACGCGTGGTGGACGCACCTAAAATATCATATCACGAGGAACCGGGTTTTTCAATAGTGCATCTTTTCTTAAATAATCCCAAGGTCCTCAAAACCAGAAATCACATGAAAATACAACACCAATAAGTAAATCAAATGCAATGTGCTATGTACATCAAGCCATAATATAGGTACAAGGGGAAACCGCTTTTTAAAATAGTTTCAGTTTTTAAAGACATCATGCGGCTCCCAATTTCTATGAAAATCATATCGAATCATATGTGAAATGAACTACAGCAATATAATCATGGAAATTCTACAGTGAGTGTGTCATGGCAATTACTAACGGTGTGTGTGTAACATGCAGATTAGTGCGCGTGCAGCATGAACCGTTAGTAATAGTACGGTGTTCTATCAATTCTAAGTTTACATACTTATAGTAGGGAATGCAGTATGCAACAACAGTATCCAAGACAGTCAATGGGGTAAATGCAACATATAGCTATAAGGTCCTATCAACCCTGACGCATAACGCCATGCGGGCGATATCCCCGTAGATGTTAAATCTACTCACCGAAGTCTCGCGCTAAGTGTAGCCGACGACTTGCTTTCCCTTCTTCACAGCGTCCGTCTCACTCCCCTGCGAACCTAAAATTACACAATATATCACACATAAGCTCAAACCCACAAAAAAAAACGTGATATTAAGGTCAAACTAGAAACCCGCATCGCAAACAAGCGCGCGTGTGCGCGATACGCTAAAACGTGTGATTAAGCGTCTGAAACTATCTCGACGCGTCGCGATACGCAGAACCCCAAAACCCACACACGTATCGCGTGTGTCGCGAAGATTTAAAATACGAGAAACGGGTAATTAGCTCCAGATTTTGATACAGAAAGAGTTTTGCAAAACTAAATATACCATAAACCCCCACATAGCAGCAGACACCTATCACCAAAACCTCAACCCCTAGGTCACCAATCTGGCCGCAATTTGCGGCCAGAAGTAATATTTCGGCGGCCCAGGTTGGGAGCCTGCCTCCCGTGCTTCGTGGGTGTTTTCTACTCCTAGTGTACGTGCTCCAGTAATTACAATTTTATTCTGAAGCAACCAGAGTGCAAGTAGATTTCAACAGAGTCCAGAAACCAGTTAAAAAGCACATTTAGCACCAAAATTGATACTTCAGGGTATTTTTATGTAATCTGAAATGAAAACTTGGTTTGAACAGCTCTAATAGCACTTAAATGAGTTAACCAAGCCATAAAATTCCCAACTTATCATATACTTCACAAAATTCCTTTCAATATCACAAAAAGCACATAAAAACATGATTTTTAGCTAAAATACTACAAATTATGAGAAAGGGTGTTAAGTGTGAGTTTAATACCTCCCAAAAGCTTTAGGAAAACCAAAACTTCCAACTCTTTCCTCAAGTGTGCAGACTTGCCTCCAAACTCCCGCAAAAATCCATTTTTCTAAGGTTTTGAGTGCAAGAATGAGAGGTTTTGTGTAGGATTTTATGTGGAATTCAAAGAGGAATGAAAGGAAAAGAAAAAGAGGGTGGGAATGTGTTGTAGTTGCTGCCGGAGCTGCTGTTTCTGCTGCTGAAAGTTTCAGCAAGAGAAGAAAAAAAGAGAGAGGGAAGAGAAAAGACAGAGAGAGAAAAGTTATGTTAAATGCACACCATACTTCATTATTGGCACACCATGGCTCTCTCTTTTCTCTAATTTCTATTTCCTTTTAAATTTTGAAAAGAAAAGAAAAGAGAATTCTAAATTGAGAATAAAAGATGAGAAGAGAAAATGTGATACCAAAAAAAATGCTAAGTGTAAACAAGCTTAACTAAAACTCATTAGGAAAAGTAATTAAGGAAAATAGATTCTAATTAAAAGAACCCTTGTTAATTTAAAATTAATAACCCCCATTTTTATATAAAACACTTCTCCTCTCAATTTGACTAGATTGAGACGGAAATAAAATTTACGGATTTTACGGAAACACGCATCAATGCTAACTATCGTGAAATAAGACTAAACGAATTTTCATTGTGTTACACTCCCTCAATAACGTGAGTAGGCCACTCGGCACTTCGAGGTACCCGGTAGTTTGTGCACCCTACCTTGGGTCTATCCTAGGAGAAAAAACAGTAAAAGAAATAATATACAATGGCGGCTACAACCTCATCCCGGATGTGCGACCATAAAATAATATTACATCAATTTACATATTACAACAAATTAAAGATAAATAAAACTCTCATCTCACAACCCCCGGCTATTCATCCGCGACAATCCAACGAGTTTATATACACAATCCAACAACATTACAGAACACGGATATCTACAATCCCCACTAATCGACGTATAGCGATTAGTTGACGTTCAGTGCATATATCACATCACAGATATAACCCATTAGCTAAAGCCTACAGAACTTCGATCAAAAATACGTATTTGTAACTACCCCAAACACAACTTTGTTCTCTGGAAAATCTGGGCAGAAACAAAATATCCTAAAAATCCCAAAACAGAACACTGAGCAAACTGCAGAAAAGACGAGTCGCGGCCGAGTCAACTCGGCCGTGGATCCGCGGCGAGAAGCATGTTGTTGCCGCGGTTCCGCGGCGCGTTGATCGAGTCAGCGGCTCGTTTTTGCTGTACGTTCTTACAAAACCCTGAGCCGATTTTTAAGATATGTGGAATTATTTTTGGAGCAGTTTTCAAATCGGCAGAAAGTTCAGTTTTCGGACGTGTTTTGCGTTTTTTTCTCGGATCGAAATTCTAAATACTTTGCTAACATGCTAGTTGTTGTTTAGCTAGGCTCTGATACCACTGTAAGTCCACGTTGCCCACCCCGGTTCTTACGGGGAGACGGAAACGGTAAAAAACAATTTTTAAACTCAAGGCAACATGGACTAGAAAGGAGGATCTTTGCTAAACAAAAACCTAGAAAACTAACTACAAGTTTAACTACTTGGTTAGGGGGTTATATCTAAGTCTTGAACTCCATCTCTTCTTGCTCCTTGAAGTGGCTTGAACGTCTCCACCGCGTAATATTCTCTTTGTTGAAGAAGGATCCACCCGAAGGCTTCTACTTTGAGCTCCAACCTCAACCTAGAGGTAACTAAAGTGCTTGGCTTTCTAAACATAGAACTCTAGAGTGAGTAGAGAGGAGTTTTGAATGTTTTATCTCAATAGCTCATGCTTCTCAGCACATGAGACATGAGAGCTTTGAGAGAGAGGAAGAGAATGAGCTTTAGATGAAAAAGAATGAGCAAGTGAGAATGAGAGAATAATTTACAACCATACTCTCAAAAGTAAGAATAATGATGATAATAATAATAATTAAGAATTGTGATGGTTAGTTTCAATGACCATTATCATTTCATGCATTTAATGCATTTTGCAAAGAACAAGAAGCATCATGGAAATGAAATGATGATGGTCAACAAGTCCACAATGGTCAACCGGTAAATAAAGTCAACAAGTCAACAAAAGTCAAATGATCAACTCAACCATGGCACAATAATCCTTAATTAATATTATTAATCATATTTCTTATTCTCATTAGGGTTTAGAAAAAGTCAACGGTCAACAACCCTAATGAGAATTCTCTGCCTCTGCCTCTGTCAACTGTGCATACACACCCGCATCCATGTTCCGGGGAACATGAATACAATGAGATAAAACCAATCCTAAAACATATACTAGGATCTGGCTTAAACCAAAGTCCGCTAGTAATAACTGCCCGGACACCAAACATGCACAAGTGCGCAGATGTGAACGAACCCTGTCGCAAAACCATGCGACCTCTACTCTGTTTTGCCCAAAGGCGAATATCCCTCTGTGTGGGACTCTAAAGACTCGACACTACGCTGGCTGTGGGTTTAACACAGGCCACAAGCGGTACTAGCTGTACGTAACGGTCCCCAGGTAAATGCCGATAAGAAGACTGATGAGGTGAACCCATCCGAACTCCTACTGAGCCTGAATGTGACAATCTCCGTAAAGTCCGGTCTGTTCGTCTGCGATTATCGCATGTCGGGCCTAGGGGCCGGTAAACGTCAATCCCCTAATAGCGGTACAAGTCGTGTCGGAGTGTAGCCTAGAACACCCTGAGATAACACTGGAAATGCTACCAGTATATCTCGCTTTCCCTGGCCAGGGACTTTGTGTAATGGCTCTCCTAGACACAGCGCGATATCAACCCCCAATACCGGGAGAGACGAATCCTGTCTAACCATCTTTGCCTCCAAGTGCTTCGGGACTGCACCCAACTACTACCTATTTGCACGACTCATTTGAGCCGTGGTAGGGTAGTAATCTAAGAACAGTGGGAACACACTCGAGGCGAAGTGACAGTGTCAAGTCAACGGACTATGCTGTACTCATGTCACCTGGGAACTGATAACTGACGATAGGTATACTACCAACCAATAGTTCCTAGTGAGTCATGTCCAGTGTACTCGTAACCTAACGAGCACCTGCATACTATCTCCAGTACGACGTACTGATGGCTGTGGGACAGACCATCTCCCCTCCTGGGATGAGAAGCGTATACACTAGTCTACTCTAGAGTATCGATGCCCCGTCTCGATAATCCTACGACTAGGGACCTGTATAAGGATGTACTTGTAGATTACCCAACCCCCACTAGTGTGACTGCCATCACAACGCTGGTAATCAAGTAAAGATCCTAAGGGCTCCACTAATGTGTATAGGCGATATGCTAAAAGAAACACATGCACATATTAAAGTAGAAACAAACCAAGTAGCATACTACTATTTCGAGCAAGATTGTCTATACAACTGTGAATAACCCAAGCTTCTATTAAGTAATATACAAACTAGTATGATACAGTAATGGCCTCTAGGGCATATACACTAACAATCTCCCACTTGCACTAAGGCCATGTACTGGCGTATAGAAGACTTATCATCTCGATCAGCCGCTCGAACTGAGTCTAGGGTATGGCCTTTGTGAATGGATCTGCAGTGTTATCTTCTGTAGCAACCCTCCAAACCTCGATCTCCCGGCGATCCACGATCTCCCTGATCAGGTGATACCGCCTCAAGATGTGTCTGGACTTCTGATGGGACCTGGGTTCCTTCGCTAAAGATATAGCCCCGTTGTTGTCACAATACAGAGGTATTGGATCAACAATGGATAGAACCACCTGAAGTTCCGTCAAGAACTTTCTCACCTAGACGGCTTCTTTTGCAGCATCAGATGTAGCGATATATTCCGCTTCCATCGTTGAGTCAGCAACGGTTTCCTGTTTGGAACTCTTCCAACACACCGCCCCTCCATTGAGGGTAAAGACATAACCCGATATGGATTTGGAGTCATCCTTGTCACTCTGGGAGCTGGAGTCAGCAAAGGCGTCCATCTGGAGGTCTTTTCCGCCGTAAACCAAAAACATGTCCTTAGTCCTTCTCAGGTACTTCATAATGTTCTTTATCGCTATCCAGTGCTTCTCCCCAGGGTTTGACTGATACCGGCTTACCACACTCAGTGCATAAGCTACATCTGGCCTGGTACACTGTTGCGCCACGGCAGCGCCCCGGCCTCTTACTTGAGGCCAAAATGCGGAATAAAAAATTTTCCTTACTCGGAAACCGGCGCTACCGCGGACAAAGAAAACCCGGATCGTAAACCATTAACCTATACTAGCTAACTAGAGATGGGGAGAGAGATATACCAAGCGATCCGTGTCCTTCGGTCTTCGTCTCCACTCCGATCTCCCGCGGAATCTCCGTCACCTCCTCGCTCGTCGGAAAGGGCACCACGTAGCCGGAATCTTTTACGGGCTCCCGCCTCTTGACCGAGGCAACTCGGGCGCGAAGTTGGCTAGCCGACGCGTCCAAGGCTTGCTATAGAATAGTGTAGTGAACTTGTCTCTTGGGGTTATGAGGTTGCCTTAATGTGTAGGGATGGAGAAGAGAAGGAGAGAAAGAAATGAGCTTTGAAGCTAATCTTTTGCAACCATGGAATGAGATGAAAAATGCCACACCAAAAAAATAAAATCCCTCTCTCTCACAAATAATGTGGCCGGCCTCTTTTTCTCAAGAAATGAGATTGGAGAGAGAAAAAAGAATTTTTCAAATAAGAAAAGGAAAAGATAATAGAAGAAGGTCACTCTCATCTTAATCCAAATCCTTTCCACCAACCATCAAATGAAAAGCCAAGATGAGACCAATATGGAATCTTATGATGACAAAGGCACATAAGCAACAAGACCCTCCATAAAAGAGTTATTTGCAAACTGCAAATAACCCCCTTCCAACAAGAAAGTCCGACCGAGAAGGAATGAAGGAAAACCGGCCGGAATGGAATGCAAACTGGCAACATCAGAAAAACTGATCCCGTAATAAAATACGGGA
Source organism: Agapanthus africanus (assembly GCA_030015575.1). Classification (NCBI taxonomy): domain Eukaryota; kingdom Viridiplantae; phylum Streptophyta; class Magnoliopsida; order Asparagales; family Amaryllidaceae; genus Agapanthus; species Agapanthus africanus. The sequence continues at coordinate 384,031,058 of CM057345.1, read as the reverse complement.
AAACCCCACTACTGCAAATACATGCCCGCATTTGTATTCCCACTGAACATAAATGCAAAGAGACAAAACTACACTATCAAATACTAGAATCCGGCTTAAGCCAAAGCCGGCTAGTAAAAACTGTCCGATCACGATCCGTGCAATACCGCACGTATCTGATCGAACCCTGCCATATCTCCATACGGCCTCTACAGCGTTTCGCCCGAAACTTGAGTAACTGAGTGTGGTGGACTCTAAAGACTCGTCAATACCTTGGCTGTGGATTTAACCACTAGCACGTCAGAGGTATAAGCCAATACGTGACGGGCCACCAGCTATTGACCAAATGGGACGTCGATGAGGAAGCTCACCCCGACACCCAACTGAGCCTGTCAGTGACAATATCCGTACAGTCCGGTCCGTTCGTCTATGAGTATCGCATGGCGGGCCTAGGGGGTTGGTGAAAGTCAGACCCCCAAAAGCGGTACAAGTCGTGTCGGAGCATAGCCCAGAACACCCTGAGATACTACCGGAATACCTACCAGTAAATCTCCTGCCTCGGCCGAGGGCTTTGTGTAATGGCTCTCCTAGACACAGCGCGACCTCACCCCCAATACCGGGAGAGACGAACCCCTGCAGATCCGCTCACTGCCTCCATGTGGCTCGGGACTGTACCCAACTAAAACCTGTTTGCACGACTCCTTTGAGCCGTGGTAGGGTAGTAATCAAAGTACAGTGGGAACTCACACGAGACAAATGACGATCTCAGTTCGATGAACTAACCTGTACACATGTCACCAGGGAACTGCTATCTGACATCTGGTATAAGACCAACTAGCAGGTTCCCGGCGAGTCCTGTCCGGTGTACTCATAACCCAATGAGCACCTGTATACATCTTAGGTGAACCAACTGACACCAGTGGCTTGTGAGACCGGCCACCGCCCCTCGTCGGGGTCTCGACTGTATACACTAGTCTACTAATGGAGTATCGATGCCCTGTCTCGAAACTCCTACGACTAGGGACCATTTAAGGATGTGCTTATAGACTACCAGCTCCCACGTATATGATCGCCATCATACTGCCGGCAGTCAAGCAAGAATCCTAGGGGCTCTATCAACGTGTAATAGCGACATGTCAGGTCACCTAAAGCAGTACACGATGATAAAGATAAACCAGATAGCATACTATCATCTCGAGTAAGACTGTCCTACTGGGATATGTCCCTCAATCATTGCAATCACGTGCCTGTGATCCAATAATTGACTCTGAGGGCACTAACTCCAACAATCTCCCACTTGCACTCAAGGCTAATTATTGCGATGTCGCATACTCACAGCCCGTGTGATACCGAACACCCAACTCCTCTACTAGTCAGTCTCACAAAGCTCGTTTCTGAAACTTTTGCGTTCGAGGAATAGCCTCAGTGAGTGGATCCGCTGTGATGTTTCTTTCTATGTCTCTCTATATCTCATGTTCGCGGAGAAAGCCATCTCCCGAAATGAGCAATACCTGTCTTAGAATGTCTGGATGTCTGATGGGACCTAGCTCATAAATGAACTCCAAATCCAAACTTCTTAGACTGTATCGTCAACTGAACTTAATCAGTACCCTGCGCCATGCCTCCCTCAGTATTGCCTTGGATCACCTGTCCAAAATACTGCCCCTCGTCAGAGGGAAAACTATAACTCTGACAACCTCCTTGTCGTCCATGTCACCTTGGAAGCCTGGAATGATAACTATCTCCCAAATAAGGCTGTCGTTATCATATCCCTAGAACATTCACTTATGTTCTAAGACTGCTTCCGACTGTTTCTCCAGGATTGGATCAATATCAACTTATTGCATCTAGTGCAAGAACAACATCTGGTGTGGTACTTGACATCTCATGATTGACTCAATTGCCTAAGCAAGTGATCTGCCAATCATGAGTATCCCTCTCCCCTTTAGTCTATAAGACACCTTTAGAGAGGGTGACTCCATCAACTGCAGGTGCACTACCATGCCAGGAGTCGTCCATTCTAAATACTCATAGAATGCTGTCAAGGTACCCAGATTGGGAAACCACCCAAATCTAGATCTAAAACCATAGATCTAGTAACCAGAATGTCTGATATAATATCCAAGTCCTGTGTGGAGAAACCACTGTGTGACAACCAAAGTATAACCGATCGTAGTATAGGAGTTTCCTTTCCTACTCTGTGTATGTCATCCAAATACCATGACATTACACCCTACTACCTTCTCAACAGATCCATCACCTATTCTGATGAAGTCAAACCTATGACTGTCACATCAGAAATAGATGATCTATCTCCGCTGTATCTGCTTTAGTCTATAAATAGACATAAGCCTGATGTCCACCAATGCTTCCGCTGCTCCCACTGACTACGACAACCTTCTGGCAGAGTCATACAGACGTGCAGTTCTAAAGCTAGTTTAGAACGACGCTATACTCATCCTCCTGCCGGGTCTCGCAGCCTGGAACAACAGCAATGGTAATTGTGGGTAAACAAGAACTTCCCTGTCACCGTCCTTGAGGCTACCGGAGTACCTCTCGGGTGCCTGAAGTTATCCACCGTATCTGCGGAGTGGCTAATGGAATGTCAATACAGATTGAATCTTTAGGTTCCTTATCAAATCTTCAGTAATCGTTTGTGGTTCTGGAATCACTTCCAGTTCTACCATACTCCCACTACTTTTTCTGAAAAAAAAATCCATTTTTAATAAAACTGTGGCGAGTCTAGAACAATATTGCTATTGTTCATCCAGATGGTAGAAAGTCAACCCTCGTCATAGCCTGGGTCAACCCACAAACAGCCATTACAGAAACGTGCCTTGAGTTGTCCAGTGTCTGGTTTTAAGCATAAGCCGGACAACTCCCCGTACCTTAACATCGTTAAGATATGAACTGTTCTATATCCAATATAGAACCAGAGGCACTGATTCAATTGAACCAGATTCAAATCATGCAGCTGTCTCCAGTGCATGTCAACTAAATGGAAGGAGGTCGATCAGCGTTACTCAACTTAGGAATGCTTCCAATTATGAGTAACCTGAAAGAGAAGCAATCTGTCTTCATCATTACTATCAACTGAATACCATACACAAGTATCTACATCTTCGATCACTTTGAAGAATCCCGATACTTGCTATACCTGGTTCTCTACTCTATTCAAATACCTATAACTCCTCAAAACTTAGACCCTGTGTTTCCACGAAACATATGTCTAAGAACTAGAGAAGTTAAAAGTAAACAGAATATAGTACGAGGACCAACCCCTCTGTCCTAATGGACACTGGACAACATACAATACTCTGTATAAGTCCGCTGAGTCTAACAACTCTTTCACTGTGTGTCGTAGGTTGAAAACTGTACTTATGGTTAAGAAGAATTACACCGCTGTTTAATGCTCCTTACCTACCCATCCACTGATATAGGTAAATGTCATCGACATAATATCAAAAGGTATATCTCACTCTATGAAAATAGACGTACAGATATATCAATTTGAAATTGGTGCACAACAGCGGATATTCAAAACCAAATATTTGCCGACCGGCAAACAACCCAGGTGACTTCCTCAAATATCACCGATTACAACGAATCCCGATATAATGAGGATGATCACCCAATTCCCAATAACTTACTCCCACTCAGCATCTGTAAAACCATACAGATGTGAGAATCCAACCTGGTAAATACATACCCTGGAGCAAGTGTCTAACTGGGAAATCAGTTTTCCATTAACAGTACACAGTGAAACTGAAACATTGAAATGTTTCGTTGGGGTATCGTGGTATTCCTAGTAATGCCTCTTCCATTATCCAGATTCACAACTGTAACCGTATAATTCTTTGCCATCTCTCCAAATCCCTTTATATGTCTTTAGTCATTACCTTCTGTACACCCCTTTAAGCCAAATGGTTTTCTTCCTTCCCTACCGTTCGGCACCAGCCTATGGTTTGGAAGAAGACTATCCAAAAAGCATAAAGGGTGTACTGTCCTAATCCTAGGAGCACTCGCAATGCGAGAGAAGGTGAAGATAAAAGACACCTGAATGTACTTTATTCCTATTTCTCCTGAACCAGGATCCATCCCCGAACTGGAACAAGTTCCTTTCGAGTTCGTATATAACCATACGATGGATTATCCAATAAAATGGGATCTTCGTAGTGATACGGAGTGTCCTGGAGAAATACAAAGGTGATTTAGGATTGGCGAAGAAATACTTGGTTTGGTCGTGAATATCAGTCGCAATTTACTTTGCCCTCCTACTAATCCCTTGCTTTGTCTTAATCTTAATACCTTCTGCACACCGTTTAGGCTAATTGGTTTTCTTCATTCCCTACCGGTCGGCACCAGCCTAAGGTTTGGAAGAAGACTATCCAATTTGCGTAATAGGTGTACTACTCCTAAACCAAGGAGTACTCGCAACCTGAGAGAAGGTGAAAAGAAAAGACAACTGAATAATCCTATTCGTTTTCTCCAGAACCAGAAACCATCCTCGAATTCCTTCGAGTTCGTATCTAACCATACGATGGTTTTGTCCAATTGAAGTGGACGTTCGTAGTAATACGGGGTGTCCTGGAGAAAAGGGTAAAAGTAGGAGTGGCAATGAGGTCTGCAACTCTGACAATCCAAAAGCCAGTGTTAAGAAGGTTCGGTCAACTTGGTCACTGAGTCAAAATCCAGGGTCGGGTCAATGGTCGCTGCCAAAGAGAGAGAGAAAAGAAACACTCAGCGTGCACTCTAACCTAGATCAGAATGGTTATCACTTTGTCTAATCGGGAAACCTCCCACTGTATCTCAAATTCTCCTCTAAACCTAAAAGAAGAATTAGTCGGGGTCACCCGAGGAGTAAACTAACTCATCAGTGGGAATCGGGATCCAACTCTCATCGCATGATAACGTGACGGAATCCACTCACGTCACCACACTCCAGAAGGTATGCGCATGCCTGGCAAGTTTCAGTTCTTTTGAAACTCTCGATGTGATTTTTATCCCTAGGACTCAAGTGACCTTGACGGAGTCAACAAATCAAAGAGTCCTAGTCAAGTTCAACCCGTCATTATCTGGATTGCATTAAACCCACCCGTACGTGCCCTTGACGGAGTCAACAAGGCCGCACGACTGTCCTAACCAATCCTATTTATGCAACAAACAAGCACTACTCAGCTACCGTACACTACGCCTTGACGGAGTCAACAAACGCAGCACGAATACTAAATAATACTCATAAGAAATGACGGAGGGCTACGAATGGTTTTTGGCGAAAAACCTTTAACGTAAGGAACTTGATATCGTTGATGGAACTGCATAGCCTTTTATAAAATATAGTGACGAAAACCTTTACTAAAGAGGTCACTCCCGGTGAAGGGATCTCGGCTCTTTCCCCGTAGAATGAGGTGCAGGATATTCCAACTGAATACCACGATGCAAAGCAAAAGTAATCGGCTATAGTGAAGTTAATGCCCTGACGCAAACTTCTGTCCAAGGGGTCACTCCCAGTGAAGGGATCTCGGCCCTTGCCTCGTCGACTGAGGAACAGGATATTCCAAATGAATACCACGATGCAAAACAAAAGTGAACGTCCTTGCAATAACAGCTTTTTGAAAAATGTTCCAACAACATCAGAATAGTTTTGTTTATCTTGCATTGATCCGAATCAATGCATTCCCATCAATTGATCACACCACAAAGAACGAAAATATACTGACGTACGTATATGCCATCCGCATTCGCCACTGGGTCCCGTCATCACCCGTTAGGTTAGCTAACTAACGGCAGAGCGGGGACTGGACTAGCGCGGATGAAAAACATATACAACATCTACTAATATATATACCAATATATAGTATTTCGCTCAAGGCGTGAATAAAATGCAATATTACAGAAATGTACAGCATCACAGAACAATACAGATATCTGGAAGCCCCGGGTTTCACAGAGCCGCTGCTGAAACCCGACGTTCCCCTGGTCGTGTGGATAGCCTGTGCAATGAAAACCTAGACCCCCTACGGGCGCGGCAAGTCACCCGCCAAAACCTGAAGCGAGGCAGTCCCCTTCAGCACCGTGAATGGACCACCCAGCACTTCACGGAATCCGGTAACTTGGGCACCCCTCCTGGGTCAACCTGTACCCCCTACGAGTGCGGCGAATAGCCCGCCAATCCTAGAGTGAAGCCCCCTCCGTCTCAATGCCATGAGATGCGGGCCCGTTGCCCTCTAGAACCCGGCCATCCGTGCACCCCACCGCGGGGTAACCCTAGTACAGAAAGTAAAATATACATACACCGGGTACATCGACCGCAACCAGGCCGTGCCCCAAAAGAATAATACAAACAGGCAGTGACGGCAGTCCACATGTCGGACGCTCGCCCCGCAAAATCAAATGTACATAATACAACAAAACTGCACTAGCATTGCATCCAGGCTATCCCCCACGACCGATCCGCAACATCACAGCATAAACATAGAACATCAACGTGAAAGTCACGTTCGCAAATCCGTCTAACCGAGCTATAGCAGTTAGACCGGATTTACCGATCGAGTGACATTCACGGTCGCAGATATAATGTAAAAACTGTGAACTAGCATGTTTAGAATATCCGATCGAACAAATTTATCAAAGTGGGCCCCCAAAAAGAACTGTAGCACTTACAGAAAATCTGGGCCCAAATAAAATATCCCAAAAGCCCTATTTCTAACTCATAAGCTTACTGGGAAAATATGGTGCCACGATTCCTCCTTTCCGCCGCGGAAGCGCGGCCAAACCAAGGGTTTGGCCGCCCTTCCGCGGTCGAAGTGAAGAATCAGTGGATCGTATTTTCCCATAATTCTTATAATTTCTTGTACATGCCTCTGCAACAACCTGAAAAATTTTAGGAGCTCAAAAAATTTCAACAGAGAACATATGTGCACAAAAAATACGGTTTTTGGGGATTTTGTTCGATCGGGTTCTAAACGCGCTAGAGCAAGCTAGGCAAGGTTAATGGCGTGGCTCTGATACCATGTTGCGCCACGGCAGCGCCCCGGCCTCTTACTTGAGGCCAAAATGCGGAATAAAAAATTTTCCTTACTCGGAAACCGGCGCTACCGCGGACAAAGAAAACCCGGATCGTAAACCATTAACCTATACTAGCTAACTAGAGATGGGGAGAGAGATATACCAAGCGATCCGTGTCCTTCGGTCTTCGTCTCCACTCCGATCTCCCGTGGAATCTCCGTCACCTCCTCGCTCATCGGAAAGGGCACCACGTAGCCGGAATCTTTTACGGGCTCCCGCCTCTTGACCGAGGCAACTCGGGCGCGAAGTTGGCTAGCCGACGCGTCCAAGGCTTGCTATAGAATAGTGTAGTGAACTTGTCTCTTGGGGTTATGAGGTTGCCTTAATGTGTAGGGATGGAGAAGAGAAGGAGAGAAAGAAATGAGCTTTGAAGCTAATCTTTTGCAACCATGGAATGAGATGAAAAATGCCACACCAAAAAAATAAAATCCCTCTCTCTCACAAATAATGTGGCCGGCCTCTTTTTCTCAAGAAATGAGATTGGAGAGAGAAAAAAGAATTTTTCAAATAAGAAAAGGAAAAGATAATAGAAGAAGAAGGTCACTCTCATCTTAATCCAAATCCTTTCCACCAACCATCAAATGAAAAGCCAAGATGAGACCAATATGGAATCTCATGATGACAAAGGCACATAAGCAACAAGACCCTCCACAAAAGAGTTATTTGCAAACTGCAAATAACCCCCTTCCAACAAGAAAGTCCGACCGAGAAGGAATGAAGGAAAACCGGCCGGAATGGAATGCAAACTGGCAACATCAGAAAAACTGATCCCGTAATAAAATACGGGAAAACCCCACTACTGCAAATACATGCCCGCATTTGTATTCCCACTGAACACAAATGCAAAGAGACAAAACTACACTATCAAATACTAGAATCCGGCTTAAGCCAAAGCCGGCTAGTAAAAACTGTCCGATCACGATCCGTGCAATACCGCACGTATCTGATCGAACCCTGCCATATCTCCATACGGCCTCTACAGCGTTTCGCCCGAAACTTGAGTAACTGAGTGTGGTGGACTCTAAAGACTCGTCAATACCTTGGCTGTGGATTTAACCACTAGCACGTCAGAGGTATAAGCCAATACGTGACGGGCCACCAGCTATTGACCAAATGGGACGTCGATGAGGAAGCTCACCCCGACACCCAACTGAGCCTGTCGGTGACAATATCCGTACAGTCCGGTCCGTTCGTCTATGAGTATCGCATGGCGGGCCTAGGGGGTTGGTTAAAGTCAGACCCCCAAAAGCGGTACAAGTCGTGTCGGAGCGTAGCCCAGAACACCCTGAGATACTACTGGAATACCTACCAGTAAATCTCCTGCCTCGGCCGAGGGCTTTGTGTAATGGCTCTCCTAGACACAGCGCGACCTCACCCCCAATACCGGGAGAGACGAACCCCTGCAGATCCGCTCACTGCCTCCATGTGGCTCAGGACTGTACCCAACTAAAACCTGTTTGCATGACTCCTTTGAGCCGTGGTAGGGTAGTAATCAAAGCACAGTGGGAACTCACACGAGACAAATGACGATCTCAGGTCGATGAACTAACCTGTACACATGTCACCAGGGAACTGCTATCTGACATCTGGTATAAGACCAACTAGCAGGTTCCCGGCGAGTCCTGTCCGGTGTACTCATAACCCAATGAGCACCTGTATACATCTTAGGTGAACCAACTGACACCAGTGGCTTGTGAGACCGGCCACCGCCCCTCGTCGGGGTCTCGACTGTATACACTAGTCTACTAATGGAGTATCGATGCCCTGTCTCGAAACTCCTACGACTAGGGACCATTTAAGGATGTGCTTATAGACTACCAGCTCCCACGTATATGATCGCCATCATACTGCCGGCAGTCAAGCAAGAATCCTAGGGGCTCTATCAACGTGTAATAGCGACATGTCAGGTCACCTAAAGCAGTACACGATGATAAAGATAAACCAGATAGCATACTATCATCTCGAGTAAGACTGTCCTACTGGGATAGGTCCTCCCTCAATCATTGCAATCACGTGCCTGTGATCCAATAATTGACTCTGAGGGCACTAACTCCAACATACACAACATCGCATACATTATAGAGCCTACCGCAGATGCGTAGGGTATAATAGACATGCGATCCCTTTCCAAATCAGTCTTGGGAGACATCTCTTTAGAGAGGGTGATCCCGTGACAAGCCGGTAAATTACCGCGCTTGGAATCTTCAATACTGAATCTTTTCAGTATGGTGTTGATGTACCTGGACTGTGAAAGTCCTAATATCCTCTTGGACCTATCACGATGGAGGATCCCCAGGATGTAAGAGGCATCACCCAGGTCTTTCATGGAGAACCTGTGTGAAAAGAACCCTTTGACAGATTGTAGCATAGGAATGTCATTTCCTATCAAGAGAATGTCATCCACGTACAAAACGAGGAATATGACAGTTCGTGCTTCAACTTTACTATAAATGCATGGTTCATCTGGATTTTTGATAAAGCCAAATTCTTTGACTGTCTCATCAAAACAGATGTTCCAACTCCGCGATGCCTGCTTCGGTCCATAAATGGACTTAAGCAACTTGCACAGCTTCCCGCTGCTCCCACTCTGAATGAAACCCTCTGGCTGGTCCATATAGACACACTCCTCTAAATTTCCAGTTAGAAAAGCGGTCTTTACGTCCATCTGCCAAATCTCATAATCGTGGAAGGCAGCAATGGCAAGAAGGATCCGAATGGATTTGAGCATAGCCACTGGAGAAAAGGTTTCGTCATAGTCCAAACCAGGTCTTTGACGAAAACCCTTTGCAACAAGTATAGCCTTATAGGTCTCAACCTGTCCATCTACACCAATCTTCCTTTTGAAGACCCATTTGCAGCCTACGGGTTTTACCCATTCTAGAGCAACGTCCAAAGTCCATACTTTGTTGGTGTACATAGACTCCATTTCGGTCCGCATTGCATCCAGCCATTTTACCGAGTCAACCCTCTGAATGGCCTGCTGGAAGCTAGTCGGCTCATCATTATCAATGATGCAATCCTCTCTATCCCCGTCTATGAGAAAACCGTAGTATCTCTCGGGCGGATGAGACTGCCTACTACTCCTGCGGAGAGGCGCAGGAATGTCCTGTTCTTTCGAACCCTCTGGTTCCACTAAGCTTTCAGTAATAGCTTGTGGTTCTGGAATTTCTTCCAATTCTATTGTGCTCCCAATTGTTTCTTTTTCTAAGAACTGATGTTCCAGAAAGTGGGCATGACGAGAGACAAAAACCTTTTGCTCTTCTGCGTAATAGAAAAGATAAACCCTGGAGTTCTTTGGGTATCCCACAAACTTGCACTGTACTGAGCGTGCCTCGAGTTTGTCCGCATGCTGCTTTTTGACAAAAGCTGGACATCCCCAAATCTTCAGATATTCAAGATAGGGTTTCTTCCCACTCCACATCTGATATGGAGTGGTAGGCACGGTCTTAGTTGGAACTCGGTTCAAAAGATATGCAGCTGATTCTAGTGCATATCCCCAGAAAGATCGCGGCAACTCAGCGTTACTCATCATGGAACGTACCATATCCAATAGGGTTCGGTTTCGTCTCTCCGATACACCATTATGTTGTGGGGTGTATGGAGGAGTAAGTTGAGAGAGAATTCCATTCTCTTTTAGGTAACCCAGGAACTCGGCACTCAAGTATTCACCACCTCTATCAGATCTTAGTGTCTTGATACTTTTGCCTGTTTGTTTTTCTACTTCACTCTTGTATTCCTGGAATTTTTCAAAGGCTTCAGATTTATGCTTCATTAAGAAGACATGCCCGAACCTTGAAAAATCATCCGTAAAAGTAATGAAGTAAGAATAACCACTTCGCGCATGTGTAGACATTGGACCGCATACATCGCTGTGTACGAGTCCCAAGAGCTCGCTCGCTCTTACTCCATGTCCAGTAAACGAAGTCTTTGCCATCTTTCCTTTGAGACAGGATTGACAAGTTGCATATGATTGATATTCGAACGGATCCAAATATCCTTCTTTATGTAACTTCGTCAACCTTCTCTCATTGATGTGACCCAGTCTACAATGCCATAAGAAAGCATGATTTATTTCTGGAGACTTTCTTTTGTGTGTATTCTGGACATTGAAAATCTGTGGTTGGTTCAATACGTATATACCATTGCTTAATGTACCCGACCCAATCAGAACATGATTAAGGTGAATGTTTACAACATTGCTTATAAATGCAAAATCATAACCTTCTTTAGACATTAAAGATACAGATATGATATTACAAGTCGCACTGGGTACAAAATAACAATCACGCAAAACCAAAACATGTCCATCTGACAATCCCAAGTGATAGTCCCCCACGGACTCAGCATCCATGCCAGCTTCGTTTGCAACTCTGAGGGTCATATCACCTGCCTTAAAAACCCTACGCTTTCTCATTCCCTGCAAAGAATTACAGATATGAGATCCTGATCCGGTATCCAATACCCAGGAAGTAGAGTTAACTGATAGACAGTTTTCAATAACATACACACCTGAAGCCGAAGCCACAACTTGCTTCGGGTCCTGGTTCTTGGCCTTCCAAGCCCTGCAATCTTTCTTCCAGTGTCCTTTCTTATGACAATAAAAGCATTCTTCCTTCCCCACAAGCTTTCCCGCTACCTTTGCCATTTTGGCCTTTCCCTTGGCTTCCACTTTACTAACACCGCCCCTTGGTTTGGTGGGGGCTTTCTTCTTCTTTCCTTTGGCTTTTGCCTTGGACCTAGAAGAAGAAGATCCTCCAACAGACAAAGCGGGTGTTTTCCTTACTTTCTTCAGGGTACCCTCTGCACTCCTCAACATGTTATGGAGTTCTGGAAGTTCAACTTCCTTTCCTTGCATGTTGAAGTTCAGGATAAACTGGGCGTAAGTGGAAGGAAGGGACTGAAGAATCAAGTCAGTGTAGAGCTCATTCTTTAATGTGGTCCCGAGGTCCGCGAGCTCTTCAATGCAGCCAATCATCTGAAGCACGTGATCCGCTACAGATGATCCGACGGCCAATCTCGCCGAAAATAACTTTTTCGAGACTTCGTATCTGGCGATACGGGATTGCTCTCCATACAGATCTTTTGTATGATGAAATATGGATTCTAGGTCCATATCCTCATGCCTCCTATGATGTTCATTGTCCATAAAGGCAAGCACGATGCACTTGGCCCTCACGTAATCAATCTCCCAGGTCTTACGGATTTCCTTATCCGCGACGCTGGATTGAGGTCCTGGGACAGAGGGAGCTTTGGTGGTAAGAAAATACCCCAACTTGTCATAAGTGATTGCCATTTTGACATTCCTGAGCCAATCTTTGTAGTTTGGCCCTGTCAATGTATTTTTTTCTAGTAGTAACTTAATTCCGGTCAAGATGTTTGGTCGCTGCAATTAGGAGAGAGAGAAGAAACACTTTAGCATGATGCTCTTGCAAGATTAGAGTGGTTTTTAGTTTGTCTAAACAGGATGGCTCCCACTGTTTCTCGAATCCTTCCTCAAACCAAAAAAGAAGAATTAGCCGGGATCAATCTCACCATACAATACTTGCTTAACCGTTCAGCCAGGCCAGTGTTGGTACTTCGAGGGAAGTTTTCCAACGCTTTCGCAAAGTTCCTTAATTAAATAACCTCTTTTCCCTGTGGGCGTAGCCCCGCTAACACCTTTCTAGACACCTACTTGGTTTATATCATTGATCGTTAAGTGAGAAAGTTCCCGAGGAGTAGCATATACTCACAGTAGGATCGGGATCCAAATATCATCGTGTGATAAAACTGAAGGAATCCTACCAGAATCATCACACTCCAAATGGTATGCAGTACTAGCAAGTTTCAGTTTCTTTATAAACTCCCGATGTGGATTTTTGCCCCATGCTCTTATGACCTTGACGTAGGCCAAAATATCATAAGTCACATGTCAAGTTCTACCCATCATTTACCAGGTTAATTTAAACCCACCCGTACATACCCTTGACGTAGGCCAAAATACCAGTACGACTGTCTCAAACCAATGCATCTATCTATGCAACAGATAAATATCCGGTAGCTACCAATCACTATGCCTTGGCGTAGGTCAAAATACACAGCTTGAATACTACCGAATATTTAACTGAAATGATGGAGGACTACGAATGGTTTTGGCGAAACTGTGAACGTAGTGAACATGATATAATCGAAGGAACCTGATAGATTTTAAAAGGAGTAGTTTAAGCTCCGCGTTTAAAAGTTGTTTTGAAAAGAAACCGAGTGGTTTTGAAATTGTTCCAACGATTTTTACTTTGGTTTATTTTCTTGCATTAATTTAATGCGTCCCATCAATTAAACCTACCATTACAGAAAACAACGAAAATATGACGTACGCTTATGCCATCCGCATTCTCCATGGGGCCCCATCATTACCCGTTAGGTTACTTAACTAACGACAGAGCGGGGGCTGGACTAGCGCAGATGCAAAACATAAGCAACACCTACTAGATATCATATATAGATATATACATTCGTCAGATGCAATGATAGCCATTCCAGATCACAGATGAACACATTAGATATACTAGAAATCCGCGTTTCGTTCGAGCCTGCAACGAAAGACGGATTACACGGTCGCGATGAATAGCCAAACCCCACCCTAGACCCCTACGGGTGCGACAAACTACCCGCCAAGTACCCGAAGTGAAGCAACCTCCCTCAATAACGTGAGTAGGCCACTCGGCACTTCGAGGTACCCGGTAGTTTGTGCACCCCACCTTGGGTCTATCCTAGGAGCAAAAACAGTAAAAGAAATAATATGCAATGGCGGCTACAACCTCATCCCGGATGTGCGACCATAAAATAATATTATATCAATTTACATATTACAACAAATGAAAGATAAAGAAAACTCTCATCTCACAACCCCTGGCTATTCATCCACGACAATCCAACGAGTTCATATACACAATCCAACAACATTACAGAACACAGATATGCACAACCCCCACTAATCGACGTATAGCGATTAGTTGACGTTCAGTGCATATATCACATCACAGATACAACCCATTAGCTAAAGTCTACAGAACTTCGATCAAAAATACGTATTTGTAACTACCCCAAACACAACTTTATTCTCTGGAAAATCTGGGCAGAAACAAAATATCCTAAAAATCCCAAAACGGAACACTGAGCAAACTGCAACAAAGACGAGTCGCGGCCGAGTCAACTCGGCCGCGGATCCGCGGCGAGACGCATGTTCTCGCCGCGGTTCCGCGGTGCGTTGACCGAGTCAGTGACTCATTTTTGCTGTACGTTCTTACAAAACCCTGAGCCGATTTTTAAGATATGTGGAATTATTTTTGGAGCAGTTTTAAAATCGGCAGAAAGTTCAGTTTTCGGACGTGTTTTGCGTTTTTTTCTCGGGTCGAAATTATAAATACTTTGCTAACATGCTAGTTGTTGTTTAGCTAGGCTCTGATACCACTGTAAGTCCACGTTGCCCACCCCGGTTCTTACGGGGAGGCGGAAACGGTAAAACACGATTTTTAAACTCAAGGCAACATGGATTAGAAAGGAGGATCTTTGCTAAACAAAAACCTAGCAAACTAAATACAAGTTTAACTACTTGGTTAGGGGGTTATACCTAGGTCTTGAACTCCTTCTCTTCTTGCTCCTTAGAGTGGCTTGAACGGCTCCACCTCGTAATCTTCTCTTTGTCGAAGAAGGATCCACCCGAAGGCTTCTACTTTGAGCTCCAACCTCAACCTAGAGGTAACTAAAGTGCTTGGCTTGCTAAACCTAGAACTCTAGAGTGAGTAGAGAGGAGTTTTGAATGTTTTATCTGTTAGTTATATGTATGCCCTAGAGGCCATTACTGTACATAGGATGTATATTGTAGTGGATGCTGGGACGTATATAAGGAGGACTTTCTTGCTCGACATGATAGTATGCTATCTGGTTGATCTTTACCTTAACGTGTATGCTGATTGTCTCTCTGTTACATGTTGGTAAAGCCCTTAGGATGTGTGCTTGACTACCTGGACTATGATGCGGATCATACTAGTGGGGACATGGTAGTCCATAAGTACATCCTTCAAAGTCCCTAGTCGTGGGTGTATCGAGACGGGGCATCGATATACCAGAGTAGACTAGCGTATACCTTCTCGACCCATACAGATGGGCGATGGATGATCCCATATCCATTGGTGTTTGACATCAGAGAAGATATGCGGGTGCTCATTAGAGACTGGGTACACTGGACGGACTCGCCGAGAACTCCCAGATGGTATTATACCTCACGTCAGATGGCAGTTCTCTGGTGACACTGGTACAGAGTAGTCTGTTGACCCGAGATCGTCATAGAGTCTTGTGTGGTTCCCACTGTGCTTTGATTTCCATCTTACCACGTCCAAGAGGGCGTGCAAAACGGTGGTTTTTGGGTACAGTCCCGAGTCACATGGAGGCAATGAGCGATAGGAGGGGATTCGTCTCTCCCGGTATAGGGAGTTGATGTTGCGCTGTGTTCGATTGGCTGTAACAGGAAATCCCTGGCCAGGGTTGCTGAGATTTACTGGTAAGTGTTACCAGTAGTTTCTCGAACAGTTATAGACCTCATATCGACACGACTTATTGAGCTATTGGGGTCTGACGTTTACCACCCCTAGGCGAGATATGCGACATATCAGACGATCAGACCGGACTGTACGGTAGTGTTACTGGTCAGATTCACTGGAGTGTGAGCGGGCTTGCTCGTCGATCTTCAGATCGCTCAATACCCGGGTGGCCGTTACGTTTAGCAGACAGCTTGCGGCTTGTGGGTGTTCGATATGATCATCACCTGCTGCCGGCGTATTGACGAGTCTTTAGAGTCCTACACAGAGGTTTCCTGGCTCAAGCGAAACGAAATAGGAGCGCATATGAGATATGTGCGGGACCGAGAATAATTCGTGTATGTGATACCGTATTTCATTCTCGCGATCAATGCGTCGAATGGTTGTATGCGATATAACCTAATTATCGAATCAAGGATTGATTCGATAAGCCGATACATTGAATACTAGTCGGTTGTGTGCGACATGACCGGATCATTGAATCAAGTGTTGATTTAAAGATTTAATGCATAATTATATATTTGATATGTTACTTTGCACTAACTAGTATTGGTTCACTTTAAACGGATTTTCTCACTTGGAATGTGCACATTGTATATGTGATATATTTTTGTGCACTTGTATGTATCATGTTTGATGATGCATGCTAACTTGAGTTTGTGTAAAGATTAAACCATGGTTATTTAAATGGTTAGGGTTTTGTTTTTCATATCTATTTATTCATTTATTTATTTATTTTCTTTTTGGAAAAGGAAATGAGAAGAATGGTGGCTTTCTTTGTTTGTAGTTGAAGATTCATGAACCTTTGACTTTGTCCACCATTCTTATCTCATGCTTAACCTAACCATTTGATTTAACCCTAGTTCAATCTCTACACTTGACCATGGTTTAGATTATGATAAGTTTTGATTTTTCTTTTCATTTTTATTTAACTTATCATAACATTTCTTCTTCTTCTTCCTTGAACTCAAGAAGAAAAAGCTTTCTTCATCAATGGTGAATTGAGCAAACAAGTGAGAAATCCAATTCTAAAGTCTACCCACTTCCTATTTCTTCATCCTCTACCTCTTGCCAAGTAGTAGAGTGTGTTTCCTTCACAAGTTTTAGGGCTTGGTGAAGGTGGAGCTTGATTTAGCGATGCCTCGACGTAGATCATCTTCGGCATGGACATCGACGACCTAGCTCACTTTTTCTCCGACGAAGCCGACTCTAGAGCCCGGATTTGTTTTGGACAGCGGAGACGACCTCGTTGCGGAGCCGTGGAGGTGGAGGACCGGATTTACAAAGGTTGTATTTCCGTATTCCCTTAGTTAATTGTTAACTAGTTATCTTTTCGCCTAGTTTTCTAGCAAACGATCCGTAGTCGGGTCTCTCGGCACTTGTAGAATTTGAAATTGGCATGTTCGATGCCTCGTGAGACCTCACTGGAGTGCCTAGAAACCCTACAGTGGTATCAGAGCCTGGCTAGAGCCATAGGCAAAGTCCAGACGGAATCTGAAACCCGATCGAACCGAAACCCTACCCGCAAAATTGCTCTCTGGACGATTTTGAAATACTGGGATTTTTCCAGATTAAAAATATTCAGAAAACTCAGTAAAATAATCTAAGAATTACTGTTTAAATTTGAGGCCTTGATTTATTAAAGGGGGCGCGGATCCGCGGCCTTACAGTAGGCTCAGGCGGCGGATCCGCGGCCCTTTTGTCGTGTTGTGCATTAATTTCTGCACAGTAATTCTTATATATTATTTATGGTGTTTCTGGGAATTTTTAAATTTTATTGAAGAGTTGAATTTTCTGCAGTTGTTTTGGGGATTCGGTGTTTCGATCGGAGTATCAAATTTTGTCTGTGTGGCTTTCCGGATAAATCTTAGAATATGTTAAAAAGTTCAACCGGATATAAATACCCAATTTTTCCCCTGTCGGGAAATTTCCAAGTGTTGGATTTTTCCGTAGTTTAACGACGTTCTAAGTAGTGCAAGTAACGCGATGGACCCTCTAGAAGACAACAAACCTTAACTCGATTATGTGACCGTCTTGAACTGCCCTTTGAACCTTCGGGTTTGGGGCAGTACGGCGTGCCACATGTGAGGCGTTGGCTTGACCCTTCTACGGCTGGACCGTTGGTACTGAGGCACGAACTGAATGTTGTTAGACTCATATTTCATGCGTTGATCTGTATCGGGAAAACTTGGGTGTTCGATTGTTCGATCGAAAAGTTTAACATTTTCTGTTTATCTGGAATGGGATAGAATAATTGGAATTCACAAGAAGTTATGAGATTACTAAATGAATGTTATAAACGTAGCAATTTAGTCTCACATGATCGGTTGCCATGGAATTTTGATGCGATCAAAAGTCCGTCGCAATCTCGTAGCGTACGCGGATACTCGCCGGGTAAACTTAATAGACAGCCTCGCTCCATAGCCCCGACCAAGTGACTGTAGGAGAACCCCGTCGCCGAAAGCATCCGTCCGGGTGCTCGCGGTAGCGGTGTTCCGCCTTGGTGCACTTCGTCGACGGTATCGGGGGTGCAGCCGTCTACTGAAGTTTGCGACGAGCATTCGATCAGCATGTCGGGAATCCTGTTGAATTCCCCGACTTGATATTGAAAAGAGTTTTCGATTTTGAGACTAAAATGCGGGGTTTATAATTGTTAGGCATGCGATGTCTAAGTAATTCATTTGGTCAGGCATGCGATGTCTGAGGTGGTTGCGGATTCCAACTGTTGTAGTTTTACACTTTCTTTTCTGTGACCGTAAGTGTAATATGTGATATCACCAGTTTCGTTGCTATATGTCAACGACAATTGGGATGCACATATTTACTTACGTTGATGACATGTGATGTTATGTGTTGCTGGATATGTTATATTGGATCGTCGTGTTTGAATAGCCGGGGGTTTTTATGTGAGATGAGTGTTTTTCATTTTCATTCATGTAAAAACTTGTATGTAATATTCTTTTATTGGGGCGCTTCCAGGTTGCGGAAGTAGTCACCGTTTGTATATTATTTACTTTTCCGCACTAGGATAGACCCAAGGAGGGGAGCACAAGTAACCGGGTTCTGGAGTCCAGTGGGAGACCAACTCGAGGAGTCGAGTCCGGGTCTCCTAACTTTAGAATTGGTAGGGTTGCTTGCCGCTCTCGTAGGGGTCTTGGGGTGTGGGTTTGGCTATTCATCGCGACCGTGGAATCCGTGTTTTATACTGGCTCGTATTGAAAACACGGACGTCCTAGTATATCCAATATTTCATATGATTCTTCTGCTGCGATATCTGTGATGTGATCATGTGATGTTCTGTGATAGATACAGTATATAGTATATATGATATATTATATAGATGTTACTTATGTTTTACACCCGTGCTAGCCCTGCCACGCTCTGTCGTTAGTTACCTAACCTAACGGTGCACGAGGGGACATCGAGGCGAATGCGGATGGCATAAGTGTACGTCGTATTTATCTGTGATGTTTAGGTATTTAAATGATGGGACTTCATTAATGAGATTAATGAAATAAAAGAAACCTAAGATGTTGTAGAATCGAATTTCAAAATAAAACAGGTAGCTACAGTTCTTGCTTTGCACAGAGGTATATGTGATATATCCTGCACCTTATTCGATGAGGAAAGGACCGAGATCCCTTCACCGGGAGTGACTCCTTTAGCAATGACTGGCAGATGCTACACACTCGGTTTGTCTTTTGATTGCTTTTAGTGTTTTTGCTTTGCACAGTGATATATATGATATATCCTGCACCTCATTCGACGAGGAAAGGACCGACGATCCCTTCACCGGGAGTGACTCCTTTAGCAAAACTAGAAAAGCCTCAAAAGCACTCCATTTCAAAATCATTTGATTCTACAACGATATCAAGTTCATTACGCAATAGGTTTTCATAAAAACCTGTCGTAGCCCTCCGTCATTTCAGATAAGTTGTATATAGTATTCGTGCTGCATTTGTTGGCTTTCGTCAAGGTGCAGTGTGCGGTAGCTATATGCTGCTTATCTTCTAGCATACGATGCGATTGGATTAGGGTAGTCGTGCGGCTTTGTTGGCTTTCGTCAAGGGTCGTGCGGGTGGGTTTAATTCGATCAAGAAATGTACGGGTTGAACTTGACTAGCGGGCTATGGTTTGTTGGCTTTCGTCAAGGTCATAGCACGTTAGGGGCAAAATAATATCGGGAATTTCAAGTGTTGAAATTTGCAATGAGATAGTTGGATCCCGATACCCGCTGCGAGTAAGAATTACTCCTGGGAGAGTTTTATACATTACAATTAGCCGATCGAGTAGGTGTCTAGAAAGGTGTCAACGGGGTTACGCCTCTGGGAAAACGAGGTTTACATTAATTAGGTTCGTGCGAAAACACGGGGGACCTCCCTCAAAGTACCGACACTGGCCTGGCTGAAAGATTGGCGAACTTGTAGTGTGTAATTAATCCCGGCTAGTCTTTCCTTTTAGGGTTTGAAGGAAGATTTGATAAAAAGTAGTGGGAGCCATCCTGATTAGATAAAATAATAACCAATCTATTCTTGAAAGAGCGCACGCTGAGTGTTTTCTTCTCTCTCTCTCCAGGTAGCGACCATATCACATCTTAATCAAGATAATAATACGGATTATTGACCGAACCCGCTTGTTATACTGAGCTGGGGAACGTTGGTCCCGCTCCAACTTATAATTGTTATAAGACAGAGCAGGAAATTGGGGATTACCAGAATTCCCGTGCCGCCCAAACGAAGAGAGTGCATGCTGATGCATCATCTTCGGGTGTGTTCATTACAAAGAACTGTTTCTCAGTATCCTCTGCGTCCTGGGTATTTGATACCAGATCAGGATCCCAGATATGTAGAATGTTACATAGGGCTACAGAAAGGTAGAGAACTGAGAACGGGTGATAAGTTTCATGAGGCAGAAAACGGGGCAAGTGTTGCAGCCAAGTCTGTTGGTCACTGTCACCCTGTATTACCAATACATTGATTCTGAACGAATGTTATTAGATACCGAACCTGATATACAAAATCATATCAGTCTCTTTATTAGTAAAGAAATGATAAAATTTTGTATTGATGGATAATGTTTTGAACATTTCCTATATCAAAGGTTGATCGGTTCAGGCACGTTATCTAAAAGCATTGATGTTCTAAATCAAACTACAGTTCTTAGTATATGGAACACACACAAAAGGAAGAGTTCAGAAATGAACGAATTCTTCTTGAGGCATTGTAGACTAGGTCAGATCAATGTGACCCGACCAGCTAGAGTTACATATAGATGCATATTTAAATCAGTTTGAATTTACATCTTGTGAAACTCGCCAGTCATGTCACAAAGATAAGATGACCATAGCTCCGTTTACTGGAAACAGAGAAAGAGTTAATAAACTCTTGGGATGATACATGTTGATGTATGTAGGTCCCCAGTCTACACATGTCAAGACCGGTTCTTTGTACTTCATTACATTCTCTGATAATCTCTCAAGATTCAGACATATATTCCTGTTGAAACATGAGTCCGAGCCTTTTGAGATATTCACAGAATATAAGCGAGAAGTAGAGAACCAAAATACGGGTATAAGTAATATGTCCTATGATGTGATCAAGGAGGAGAATACTTGAGCACGGAATTCCAGGACTATTCTAAAGGAGAATGAGATTCTCTCTCAGCATTACTCCTCCGTATACACCATAGCACGATGGTATATCGGGGTGGAGCAATTGCACCCTATGTGATAAGGTGTGCTCTATGATGAGTAATACTGAGATACCTATTTCCTTTTGGGTGTTATGCGCTTGAAAAGCTGCATACCTATTGAATAGGGTTCAAATCAAATCAGTTGCCTACCGCTTCATATGTGATATGGTATGGGAAGAGCCCATGTCTTAAGCCAGTTAAGATTTGGGGTTATCTGGCCTATGTCTAAAAGCAAAATCCGGACAAGCTCGAGGCAAGGTCGGTTATGTAGAACTGGAAATGTTCCAGCTATACAAACTACAGCAGATGATTTGATGAAACCAAAGGATTCAATAGTTACCAACGAACCTCAGCCTCTCCGCCGATCTAGTAGGGTTCCTCACCCACCTGAGAGATACTTCGGTTTCTCTATGACAGTGGGAGCGAGGATTGCATCATGAGATGATGACCCAACTAGTTTCGAGCTGGCCATCAGGAGTAGGACTCTGTAAGAATGGCTGGATGTTTATCGATCTGAGATGGAATCCTTATACACCAACAAAGTATGGACTTTAGTTCCTATATCTGAAGGGTTAAATCCCCATCAGGAGCAAGTATATCTTGAGAAGATTACTTGGTGTACATGGAAAAGTTGAGACTTTCAAAGCTAGAATTGTTAAAGGTTTTCGTCATCGACCAGGCGTGGATAATGATGAAACCTTTTCCAGTAGCTATGCTTAAGTCCATCCAGATCCTACTTGTCACGGCTACATACCATGACTGCGATATCTGATGGTTGGGTGTCTTGACTGCTTTTCTGAATGATGATTTAGAAGAGAGCGTCTATAAGTACACAGCCAGAGGGCTTCGTAGACAGTGGGAGCAGCGGAAACGTGTGCAAGATACTTTATTTGATAAAGCAGGCATCGCGGAGTTGGAACATCTGTTTTGATGAATTAGCCAAAGAAGTTGACATCATCAAAATGGTAGATGAACCTTGTATAAACAAGAAGGTAGTAGGGAGTATGGTGACGATCCTCGTAGAGTACGTGGATGACATACTCTTGATGGGGAAGGAGTTTCCTATGCTACGCTCGATCAATCTCCGCTTATCACGATGATTCTCCATATAGGATCAAAATGATACCTCCTAAATCCTGAGTTTTGGATCTATGAGATAGATCTAACTGGATGTTAGGAATCTCACTAGTTGTAGTGAGACGATATCAACCGATCCTGGGGAGAATCACTGGAAGGGTTCCAGGGTGATAAAGACGACTGAATGTCAGTCACAGGCATTGTCTTTACCCTCAGTAAAGGGACGGTATGTTAGAAGAGTTCCAAACTAGATACCGTGACATACTAGACGATGAAGGCTGGATACATCGCTACTTAAGATGCTACCAAAGAGGCTGTTTGGGTGTATATAGGTTCATGAGATGAACTATGTTCCTACCATTGTGTGACAATGGAGTTGTGGCTTTTGCCAAGGAACGCCGGTCCCATCAGTGATCCAGACATATTCTAAGGCAGTATCACTTGATCATGGAGATGGTTGATCTCCAGGAAGATCGAGGTTAGGAGAGTAGACTCAGAGGACAACACAGCGGATCCACTCACAAAGGCCTGTTCCCAGAGAGAGACTTTTATGGGATGGTTGAGTATGAGATACTGCAACCACTGCTATCAGATGGCCCTAGTGCAAGTGGGAGATTGTTAGTTATATGTATGCCCTAGAGGCCATTACTGTACATAGGATGTATATTGTAGTGGATGCTGGGACGTATATAAGGAGGACTTTCTTGCTCGACATGATAGTATGCTATCTGGTTGATCTTTACCTTAACGTGTATGCTGATTGTCTCTCTGTTACATGTTGGTAAAGCCCTTAGGATGTGTGCTTGACTACCTGGACTATGATGCGGATCATACTAGTGGGGACATGGTAGTCCATAAGTACATCCTTCAAAGTCCCTAGTCGTGGGTGTATCGAGACGGGGCATCGATATACCAGAGTAGACTAGCGTATACCTTCTCGACCCATACAGATGGGCGATGGATGATCCCATATCCATTGGTGTTTGACATCAGAGATGATATACGGGTGCTCAGTAGAGACTGGGTACACTGGACGGACTCGCCGAGAACTCCCAGATGGTATTATACCTCACGTCAGATGGCAGTTCTCTGGTGACACTGGTACAGAGTAGTCTGTTGACCCGAGATCGTCATAGAGTCTTGTGTGGTTCCCACTGTGCTTTGATTTCCATCTTACCACGTCCAAGAGGGCGTGCAAAACGGTGGTTTTTGGGTACAGTCCCGAGTCACATGGAGGCAATGAGCGATAGGAGGGGATTCGTCTCTCCCGGTATAGGGAGTTGATGTTGCGCTGTGTTCGATTGGCTGTAACAGGAAATCCCTGGCCAGGGTTGCTGAGATTTACTGGTAAGTGTTACCAGTAGTTTCTCGAACAGTTATAGACCTCATATCGACACGACTTATTGAGCTATTGGGGTCTGACGTTTACCACCCCTAGGCGAGATATGCGACATATCAGACGATCAGACCGGACTGTACGGTAGTGTTACTGGTCGGATTCACTGGAGTTTGAGCAGGCTTGCTCGTCGATCTTCAGATCGCTCAATACCCGGGTGGCCGTTACGTTTAGCAGACCGCTTGCGGCTTGTGGGTGTTCGATATGATCATCACCTGCTGCCGGCGTATTGACGAGTCTTTAGAGTCCTACACAGAGGTTTCCTGGCTCAAGCGAAACGAAATAGGAGCGCATATGAGATATGTGCGGGACCGAGAATAATGCGTGTATGTGATACCGTATTTCATTCTCGCGATCAATGCGTCGAATGGTTGTATGCGATATAACCTAATTATCGAATCAAGGATTGATTCGATAAGCCGATACATTGAATACTAGTCGGTTGTGTGCGACATGACCGGATCATTGAATCAAGTGTTGATTTAATGATTTAATGCATAATTATATATTTGATATGTTACTTTGCACTAACTAGTATTGGTTCACTTTAAACGGATTTTCTCACTTGGAATGTGCACATTGTATATGTGATATATTTTTGTGCACTTGTATGTATCATGTTTGATGATGCATGCTAACTTGAGTTTGTGTAAAGATTAAACCATGGTTATTTAAATGGTTAGGGTTTTGTTTTTCATATCTATTTATTCATTTATTTATTTATTTTCTTTTTGGAAAAGGAAATGAGAAGAATGGTGGCTTTCTTTGTTTGTAGTTGAAGATTCATGAACCTTTGACTTTGTCCACCATTCTTATCTCATGCTTAACCTAACCATTTGATTTAACCCTAGTTCAATCTCTACACTTGACCATGGTTTAGATTATGATAAGTTTTGATTTTTCTTTTCATTTTTATTTAACTTATCATAACATTTCTTCTTCTTCTTCCTTGAACTCAAGAAGAAAAAGCTTTCTTCATCAATGGTGAATTGAGCAAACAAGTGAGAAATCCAATTCTAAAGTCTACCCACTTCCTATTTCTTCATCCTCTACCTCTTGCCAAGTAGTAGAGTGTGTTTCCTTCACATGTTTTAGGGCTTGGTGAAGGTGGAGCTTGATTTAGCGATGCCTCGACGTAGATCATCTTCGGCATGGACATCGACGACCTTGCTCACTTTTTCTCCGACGAAGCCGACTCTAGAGCCCGGATTTGTTTTAGACAGCGGAGAGGACCTCGTTGCGGAGCCGTGGAGGTGGAGGACCGGATCTACAAAGGTTGTATTTCCGTATTCCCTTAGTTAATTGTTAACTAGTTATCTTTTCGCCTAGTTTTCTAGCAAACGATCCGTAGTCGGGTCTCTCGGCACTTGTAGAATTTGAAATTGGCATGTTCGATGCCTTGTGAGACCTCACTAGAGTGCCTAGGAACCCTACATTATCTCAATAGCTCATGCTTCTCAACACATAAGACATGAGAGCTTTGAGAGAGAGGAAGAGAATGAGATTTGGATGAGAGAGAATGAGCAAGTGAGAATGAGAGAATAATTTACAACCATGCTCTCAAAAGTAAGAATAATGATGATAATAATAATAATTAAGAATTGTGATGGTTAGTTTCAATGACCATTATCATTTCATGCATTTAATGCATTTTGCAAAGAACAAGAAGCATCATGGAAATTAAATGATGATGGTCAACAAGTCCACAATGGTCAACCGGTCAATAAAGTCAACAAGTCAACAAAAGTCAAATGTTCAACTCAACCATGGCACAATAATCCTTAATTAATATTATTAATCATATTTCTTATTCTCATTAGGGTTTAGAAAAAGTCAACAGTCAACAACCCTAATGAGAATTCTCTGCCTTTGCCTCTGTCAACTGTGCATACACACCCGCATCCATGTTCCGAGGAACACGAATACAATGAGATAAAACCAATCCCAAAACATATACTAGGATCTGTCTTAAACCAAATCCCGCTAGTAATAACTGTCCGGAC
The DNA here is from genome assembly GCA_030015575.1 of Agapanthus africanus. NCBI lineage: Eukaryota > Viridiplantae > Streptophyta > Magnoliopsida > Asparagales > Amaryllidaceae > Agapanthus > Agapanthus africanus. The sequence goes on along the minus strand of CM057345.1, from coordinate 384,005,268 downwards.
ACCAAACGTGCACAAGTGCGCGGATGTGAACGAACCCTGTCGCAAAACCATGCGACCTCTACTCTGTTTTGCCCAAAGGCGAATAGCCCTCTGTGTGGAACTCTAAAGACTCGACACTACGCTGGCAGTGGGTTTAACCACAGGCCACAAGCGGTACTAGCTGTACGTAACGGTCCCCAGGTAGATGCCGATAAGAAGACAGATGAGGTGAACCCATCCGAACTCCTACTGAGCCTGAATGTGACAATCTCCGTACAGTCCGGTCTATTCGTCTGAAAGTATCGCATGTCGGGCCTAGGGGCGGTAAACGTCAGTCCCCTAATAGCGGTACAAGTCATGTCGGAGTGTAGCCTAAAATACCCTGAGATAACACTGGAAACACTACCAGTATATCTCGCTTGCCCTGGCCAGGGACTTTGTGTAATGGCTCTCCTAGACACAGTGCGATATCAACCCCCAATAACGGGAGAGACGAATCCTGTCTAACCGTCTCTGCCTCCAAGTGTTTCAGGACTGCACCCAACTACTACCTGTTTGCACGACTCATTTGATCTGTGGTAGGGTAGTAATCTAAGAACAGTGGGAACACACTCGAGGCGAAGTGACAGTGTCAAGTCAACGGACTATGGTGGGCCCGGTAAGGTACCCCGGGGCAAGAAGTTCGAGTTGTATTCGATGAGCCTAGCAGGGGAGCACTACCTATCGGTGATATTATTTGGACTCGTCGGCTATCCGGAGGATACTTGCCGGAGTCTTAAGATGGTTATAGGCTGATCCGTTCTGCGGAGCATGAGATATTGATATTTGAGATTTGAGACACTGAGGCATTGAGATTGATAATACAGGTTAGTCCGGGCAGCCGGAATCTGGGGTATTGAGATTTTGGAATTTATGTTTTGTGTCGATACTTGACACGGATTTCTTTGTTGATTTCATTGAGGATACTTGTTTTATATACATACAGAAATCCCATTAAAAATAAAGAGAACAGTTGTCTCACTTATTTCATTTCATTACATTCATATCTCATACATATGATATATTGCTACCTGAGGCACTGACACGAGCACTGGGATTACACTTATGCTTAGATGTTTACCCTTGCCACCTTTTCATGCTTCAGACCTTATCTTTTTGAGGATATTATTGATCGTATGACCTAGGATTGCGTCATACGGACGATTTCTGCTCTGTGATGTTTTCTACTCACAAGTTGGCAACTCACCTCCGTTGTGCCACAGTTTCTTACAGGTTTTGCCGTACAGGTTTCGTTACGGCTTTGCTGGCACACTGCTTCCATTCCGGGTGATTTGCTTGGTAGGTGGGTTCAATTGTACCGTGACCACCATTGTACTGTATTTATATTCAGTTGTATCTAGAAACTCCATCAACCAAACATGTATTTATTTCAGAGATAGAGACCAGTGATGTTTATTCTTTCGACCTTAGAGTCGCGCGTTGTATTTCTATGGATTTCTTGCTGTTTTGAGTTTCCTTTTGAGTTTTGATCCTCGCCCTTCGGCGTTGTATATTATATTGCTTGCGTGGTTGTGTCCGTCGATTGACGAAGAGCTAGCTCCCGCTTGGGGATGCCTTTATTTGTTATATATGCTTTATCAGGTTTTGTACCCGTTTGGGGTCAGTATATACAGAGGAAACTCTGCCGAAATTTTAGAAAAGGCTTGTGATTTTAAAATTGCATATTTTGGCGTATGTTGCAAAACTACTTGATTTAAATTGGTTTTTCTTTTACTCTACTACTTTACCTGGTTTGGATTTCTGGGTTTTCGGCTTACTTAGATTATGTGCGCCTCGAGACGTTTCGTAATTTAAGTGTCGGTCATGTTCCGTACTTTTCAGGTCGTGACATTAACCGCTACTGCCTCCAAGTGCTTCGGGACGGTACCCAACTGCTACCTGTTTGCACGACTCAGTCGAGCCGTGGTAGGGATAGCAATCTAAGAACAGTGGGAACACACTCGAGGCGAAGCAGCAGTATCAAGTCTACGGATTATGCTGTACTCATGTCACCTGAGAACTGTTAACTGACGACGGGTATAATACCAACCAACAGTTCCCTGCGAGTCCTGTCCGGTGTACCCGTAACCCAACGAGCACCTGCATACTATCTCCAGTACAACGTTCTAATGGCTGTGGGACAGACCATTTTCCCTGCTGGGATGAGAAGCGTATACACTAGTCTACTCTGGAGTATCGATGCCCTATCTCGATAATCCTATGACTAGGGACCTGAAAAAGGATATGCTTGTAGACTACCCAGCCTCCACTAGTGTGACTGCCATCACAACGCTGGTAGTCAAGCAAGATCCTATGGGCTCTATCAATATGTATTTGCGATATGCTAAAAGAAACATATACACATATTAGGATAGATATAAACCAAGTAGTATACTACAATATTGAGCAAGACGGTTAATACAACTGTGAATATCCCAAGTTTCCATTAAGTAATATACAAGCTAGTATGATACAATAATGGCTCCTAGGGCATATACACTAACAATCTCCCACTTGCACTAGGGCCGTGTACTGGCGTATCGATGACCTATCTGTAGGGTTACTAGGCACACTAACAAGGCTCTACAAGGCATCGACCATGCCAAATTAAAATTTTTATGTGCCTAACGACCCTAAGCAAGATCGTATACTAGAGTTTAGGCGAAACATAAAGCAAGTAAACAACTTTACTCTAAAGGGATACGAAATACAACCTTTGTAGATCGGTCCTTCACTTCATTTGCTCCTTGTTGAAGTCCCTTCGCTGCGATCGTGGATCTCCCGGACCCTTGCATGGCTTCACGAGGCAAAAGGTGCGACCTTGCTTGAAGTCTCCGAGGCCGAAGATGATCTACGTCGAGGGAATTCCGACTCAAGCTACTACTTCACTAATTTGAGAATTAGTGAAGGAAACACCCTATACAAGAGTGCTAGTCTTGTAGAGGATGGAGAAATAGGAAGTGGGTTCTCTTTGGATTTTTAATTCTCACAAAGTTTCACTCTTTTTTCAAAACCCTAGCAAGCGATTTCTTTTGCTCAATGAAGAAGATGAACAAAAGAAAGGAATGAGGATAATGATCAAGTGTAAAGAGTAACCATGGTAAGTGAGTATCATATACTAACCCTTGTAGAGACTTAACCCTAGGCTAATGGTTATGGCTGGGTTAATAAAAATCCATAGTAAAAACAAAATCAAGTTGGATTAGTCAATGCATCCACAAGCTTCCACAAGCTTCATGTATTTACAAATCCTCCACTTGATTTTGCAATTACTTTAAATATTAAAAACCCAAAATAAACATTATCATAGTGTAAGTCTCATACACCCATGGATTGTGTATCATCAACCATGATACAATATGATAACACATTTTAACATATATCATATATATATGTTAAAGTAGTGTACAAGTGAGAAAAACCCTAAAGTGAACAAGTGTTAGTAAATGTAAACTAGTATATCTAATATACAATTATACACTTAATTATTAAATCAACACTTGACTTAATAATCCGGTCACATCTCATATAACCGGCTAACATCCATCGTATCGACTTATCGAATCAACACTTGATTCGATAACCCGGCCATATCATATATAACCAACCGATACATATAGTCGCGAAAATAGAATACGGTATCATATACACGCATTTATTCTCGGTCTCGCACATATCACATACGTGCTCCTATTTCGTTTTGCCTGAGCCAGTAAAACCTCTGTGTAGGACTCTAAAGACTCGTCAATACGCCGGCAGTAGGTGATGATCACATCACGCACCCACAAGCCGTCAGCGGTACTAGCTGGACGTAACGGCTCCCCGGGTATTAAGCGATCAGAAGATCAGCAAGTAAGCCCGCTCCAACTCCTGTAAAAGCCAGCCGGCAACAATTCCCGTACAGTCCGGTCTCCTTGTCTGAATGTCGCATATCAAGTCTAGGGGTGATAAACGACAGACCCCAATAACCGATAAGTCATGCCGATGTAAAGCTCATAACGGGTCGAGAAACTACTGGTAACACTTACCAGCAAATCTCTGAATCACCCCTGGCCAGGGACTTCCCTGTTACGGCCAATTGAGCACTGTGCAACATCAACCCCCAATACCGGGAGAGACGAAACCCCTCCTATCGCTCATCGTCTCCATATGACTCGGGACTGTACCCAAAAACCACCGTTTTGCACGCCCTCATGGACGTGGTAAGGTGGAAATCAAAGCACGGTGGGAATCACACAAGACTCTATGACGATCTCGGGTCTACAGACTAACCTGTACAAGTGTCATCAGAGAACTGCCATCTGACGTGAGGTATAATACCATCTGGGAGTTCTCGGCGAGTCCGTCCAGTGTACCCAGTCTCCACTGAGAACCCGTATATCATCTCTGATGTCAAACACCAATGGATATGGGATCATCCATCGCCCATCTCATGGGTCGAGAAGTATATACACTAGTCTACACTGGTATATCGATACCCCGTCTCGATACACCCACGACTAGGGACCTTGAAGGATGTACTTATGGACTACCATGTCCCTACTAGTATGATCCATATCATAGTCCAGGTAGTCAAGTACACATCCTAAGGGCTTTACCAACATGTAACTATAATACAGTATAAAGAGACAAGTGCACATGTTAAAGTAAAGAGCAACCAGATAGCATACTACCATATCGAGCAAGAAAGTCCTCTCTATATATGTCCAAGCATCCAATATAATATACATCATCTGTACAATACTGGCCTCTAGGACATACATACAACTAACAATCTCCCACTTGCACTAGGGCCAGCTGCTGTAGTATCGCATACCGAGCATCCCGAAGAGTCTCTCAAACTGTAACTGGGGAATGGCCTTCGTGAGTGGATCCGCTGTGTTGTTCTTCGTGTCAACCCTCCTGACCACGATCTCCCGGCGATCAACTATCTCCCGGATCAGGTGATACCGCCTCAGAATATGCCTGGATCGCTGATGGGACCTGGGTTCCTTGGCCAAAGCCACCGCTCCATTGTTATCGCAATACAAAGGTATTGGATGCTCAATGGATGGAACCACTCCAAGTTCAGTAATGAACTTCTTGATCCAGACAGCCTCTTTGGCAGCATCGTTGGCAGCGATGTATTCAGCCTCCATCGTCGAGTCTGCCACGGCTTCCTGCTTGGAACTCTTCCATCTAACCGCCCCTCCGTAAAGGGTAAAGACAAATCCCGACTGCGACTTAGAGTCGTCCTTATCGCTCTGGAAGCTCGAATCGGTAAAGGACTCCACTTGGAGTTCTCCGTTACCATACACCAAGAGCATCTCTTTAGTCCTTCGCAAGTACTTGAGAATGCTCTTCACAGCTGTCCAGTGACTCTCTCCAGGATCAGCTTGATACCTACTCACTACACTTAGTGAGTATGCTACATCGGGTCTGGTACATAGCATCGCATACATGATAGAGCCTACTGCCGAAGCATAGGGTATCCCTTGCATGCGAGCTCTCTCCAAATCAGTCTTGGGAGACATCGCTTTGGAGAGAGTGAGCCCTGAGATTGTGGGTAAAAACCCACGTTTGGACTCTTCCATACTAAACCTCTTTAGTATGGTGTCAATGTACCTGGATTGGGACAATCCCAATATCCTTTTAGATCTATCTCTATAGATCATAATTCCCAATATGCAGGAGGCATCACCAAGATCTTTCATTGAGAATCTTTGTGATAAGAAGAGCTTGACCGATTGCAGCATAAGAATGTCATTTCCTGTCAGGAGTATGTCGTCCACGTACAATACGAGGAAGACAACCTTACTCCCTGCTACCTTCTTGTAGATACAAGGTTCATCTACGTTTTTGACGAAATCAAACTCTTTGATAACGACGTCAAAGCAGATGTTCCAACTCCGTGATGCTTGCTTTAATCCATAAATGGACTTAAGCAGCTTGCACACCTTCCCGCTGCTCCCACTATCTACGAAGTCCTCTGGCTGAGTCATGTACACGCACTCTTCTAAATCACCGTTTAGAAATGCGGTCTTAATATCCATTTGCAAGATTTCGTAGTCATGATATGCAGCGATGGCAAGCATGATCCGGATGGATTTAAGCATAGCCACTGGAGAAAAGGTTTCGTCATAGTCCACACCTAGTCTTTGACGAAAACCCTTTGCAACAAGTCTAGCTTTGAAAGTCTCCACTTTCCCATCTACACCAAGTTTTTTCTTGAAGATCCACTTGCTCCCAATGGGTTTTACCCCTTCAAGAGCAACTTCCAAAGTCCATACTTTGTTGGTGTACATGGATTCCATCTCGGACTGCATTGCATCCAGCCATTTCACTTAGTCTCCACTCGTGATGGCCTGCTCGAAGCTAGTTGGGTCATCATCAACCATGATGCAATCCTCGCTCCCACCATCCATGAGAAAACCGTAGTATCTCTCAGGTGGGTGAGGAACCCTACTAGATCGGCGGAATGGCTGGGGTTCATCGGGAACTACCGAATCCTCTGGTTCTACCAAATCTTCTGTTGAGGTTTGTACAGCTGGAACCTCTTCCAGTTCTACCTCAGAGCCACTAATCTCTTTTGCAAGAAATTCCTTTTCTAAAAAGGTGGCGTGTTGAGAAACAAATACCCTTTGTTCCTCACTGTGGTAGAAGATATACCCTCACGAATGCTTGGGATATCCAACAAACTTACACAAAACAGACCTTGCCTCGAGTTTGTCCGGTTTTTGTCTTTTGACATAGGCCGGGCAACCCCATATCTTAATAAAATTAAGATATGGTCTCTTCCCCTCCCATATCTCATATGGGGTGGTAGGCACAGATTTGGTAAGAACCCTATTCAGTAGGTATGCTGTTGTCTCCAGTGCATATCCCCAGAAGGAAATAGGTAACTCAGCTATACTCATCATAGAGCGCACCATATCTAATAGGGTGCGGTTCCTCCGTTCCGATACACCGTTGTGCTGTGGTGTATATGGAGGAGTTAGCTGAGAAAGAATCCCATTCTCTTTTAGGATGTCCAGGAATTCATTGCTCAAGTATTCACCTCCTCGATCAGATCGAAGGATTTTAATACTTTTCCCGGTTTGGTTCTCGACTTCTTGTTTATATTCTTTAAATTTCTCAAAAGCTTCTGATTTGTGTTTCATCAAGAACACATATCCGAATCTAGAGAGATCGTCAGTGAATGTAATGAAGTACGAAGAACCATCCCTGGCATGTGTAGACATGGGACCGCATACATCACTATGTATCAGTCCCAAGAGTTCGGTAACCCTTTCTCCGTGTCCCGTAAACGGATTTTTGGTCATCTTGCCTTTGAGACATGACTGGCAAGTGTCATAAGATGAAAATTCAAACGGATTTAAATATCCATCCTTATGCAACTTAGCTAGTCGTGTCGCATTGATGTGACCCAGTCTACAATGCCACAAGAAGGATTCGTTCAGTTCTGAACTCTTCCTCTTGTGTGTGTTTGTTATGCTCAAAACTGTTGATTGATTTAGAACATAAATACCATTGCACAACGTGCCTGATCCAACCAACTTTTGGTTAAGGAAAATGTTCATAACATTATCCTGTAATACAAAATTATATCCCTCTTTACTTAGTAAAGAAACCGATATAATGTTGCCTATCAGGTTCGGCATGTAATAGCATTCGTTCAGAACCAATGTATTACCAGTTGGCAATACAAGGTGATATTCCCCGACGGTTTTAGCTGCAACAATTGCACCATTTCCAACCCTTATGTTTTTATCACCTTCTCCAAGTTCTCTACCTTTTCTAAGCCCATGTAACTGATTACATATATGGGATCTTGAACCGGTATCTAATACCCAGGATGTAGAGCAAATGGAGAAACAGTTCTCCGTAACGAACACACCCGAAGAAAATGCATCAACATGTACTTTCTTCATTCGGGTGGCATGGGAATCCTTGTATTCCCCTATATCCTGTTCAGTCCTATAACTCTTATAAGAAAGAACGGAACCAACGTTCCCCAGCACAGTATAATATACGGGTTCGGTCAATACATCCATATTATTATCTTGCTTAAGGCATGATATGGTCGCTACCTGGAAAGAGAGAGAAGAAAACACTTTAGCGTATGCTCTTGCAAAATCAGATTGGTTATTATTTTATCTAATCAGGATGGCTCCCACTGTTTTTATCAAATCTTACATCAAACCCTAAAAGGAAAGACTAGCCGGGATTAATTACACCCTACAACTTCGCCAATCTTTCAGCCAGGCCAGTATCGGTACTTTGAGGGAGGTTTCCCGTGCTTTCGCACGGACCTAATTAAAGTAAACCTCGTTTTTCCAGAGGCGTAACCCCGTTGACACCTTTCTAGACACCTACTTGATCGGCTAATTGTCCTGTGTAAAACTCCCCCAGGAGTAACAATTACTCGCAGTGGGTATCGGGATCCAACTATCTCATAGAAGGTATGCAATCTCATTGCAAATCTCAACACTTGAAATTCCCTATAATATTTTGCCCCAAGCATCCCATGACCTTGATGGAGGTCAACAAACCATAGGGTGCAAGTCAAGTTCAACCCGTCATTTCTTGATTGAATCAAACCCACCCGCACGATCCTTGACGGAGGTCGACAAGGTCGTACGACTACCCTAATCCAATCTGCATCATATGTATAAGCAGATAAATACTAGTTAGCTACCGCACACTACGTCTTGACGGAGGTCAACAAACGTAGCACGAATACTAAGTAGGACTTATCTGAAATGACGGAGGGCTACGACAGGTTTTTCTGAAAACCTATTGCGTAATGAACTTGATATCGTTGTAGAATCGAGTGAATTTTGAAATGGAGTGATTTTGAGGCTTTCATTAGTTTCGCTAAAGAGGTCACTCCCGGTGAAGGGATCTCGGCTCTTTCCTCATCGAATAAGGTGCAGGACATATCATATATATCACTATGCAAAGCAAAACTCCAAAAGCAGTCAAAAGTCAAACCGAGTGTTATAGCATCTGCCAGTTTTGCTAAAGAGGTCACTCCCGGTGAAGGGATCTCGGCACTTTCCCCATCGAATAAGGTGCAGGGTATATCATATATACCGCTATGCAAAGCAAAACTATAGCTGCCCTTTTATTTGAAAATTTGATTCTACAACATCTTTTAGGTTTCTTTTCTTTCATTAATCACATTAATGAAGTCCCATCATTTAAGTCACCTAAACATCACAGAAAAATACGACGTACACTTATGCCATCCGCATTCGCCTCGATGTCCCCTCGTGCACCGTTAGGTTAGGTAACTAACGGCAGAGCAGGGCAGGGCTAGCGCGGGTGTAAAACATAAGTAATACAGTATTTATCACAGAACATCAAATGATCACATCACAGATATCGCAGCAGAAGAAACATATGAAACATTGGATATACTAGGACGTCCGTGTTTTATTTTGAGCCTCTATAAAACACGGATTCCACGGTCGTGATGAATAGCCAAACCCACACCCCTAGACCCCTACGAAAGCGGCAAGCAACCCTTCCAATTCTAGGGTTAGGCGACCCGGACTCGACTCCTCGAGTTGGTCTCCCACTGGACCCTAGAACCCGGTTACTTGTGCTCCTCTCCTTGGGTCTATCCTAGTGCGGAAAAGTAAATAATATACAAATGGTGACATCAACCTCGACCCGGAAGTGCCCCAATAAAAGAATATTACATACATTTAAATTTACATGAATGAAAATAAAAAAAACTCTCATCTCACATAAAACCCCCGGCTATTCAGAATGCGACGATCCAATATAACATATCCAGCAACACAGAACATCACATGTCATCAACGTAAGTAAATATGCGCATCCCAATTGTCGTTGACATATAGCAACAAAACCAGCGATATCACATATTACACTTACGGTCACAGAAAAGAAAGTGTAAAACTACAACATTTGGAATCCACAAACTCTTTAGACATCGTAAATCCGAAATATCACATACTTCGCATTTCATGTCTAACCGTATGAATTCCACATATTGTATCACATTCCAGATAAATAGACAGTATTAAACTTTCTGACCGGATCATCAAACACCCAAGATTTCCTAAATAGCTCAACACTTGAGCGGGGTTCAAAAATTACAGAATACGTCACAGTAGCAACTGTCTAGCCGTAGAAGGGTCAAGCCAATGCCTCACATGTGGCACACCGTACTGCCCCAAACCCTAAGGTTCAAAAGGCAGTTCAAGATGGTCACATAATCGAGTTAAGGTTTGTTGTCTTCTAGAGGGTCCATCGCGTCACATGCACGGTTTTCCGAAAGATTTAAACCCGAGAAAAATTCAACACTTGAAGGTTTTTCGTGACGGGAAAAATCGAGCTAATGATATCCGTTCGAACATTTTAATACTTTCTAAATTATCCGGAAAAACATAACAAAATTAAATTCTCCGATCGAGTCGACGATTACAAAATAAACCCCAAAATACTCAACACTTGAGTTAATTTAAAAATACCCAGAAAATACAAATAACAGAAATAGGAATAACTGTGTGAAAACGAGCACATAATTCCACTGTACTGCCGCGGTTCCGCGGCCCAAGCGTTGTAGGCCGCAGTTCCGCGGCGGTTTGGACGTATTATGTGTTCGTTTTTCACCACAATTCTTAGAAAAACTTGCTGAATTTTTAGCTATTTTTAATTCGGAAAAAACCCAGATTTTGAAAAAAGTCCAGAGAGAGGTTGATTTCGACGTTGTCGGGTTCGTTCGGAGTTTTAACTTCGTTAACACATCGCCTAATGCTCTAGCTAGGCTCTGATACCACTGTAGGGTTACTAGGCACACTAACAAGGCTCTACAAGGCATCGACCATGCCAAATTAAAATTTTTATGTGCCTAACGACCCTAAGCAAGATCGTATACTAGAGTTTAGGTGAAACATAAAGCAAGTAAACAACTTTACTCTAAAGGGATACGAAATACAACCTTTGTAGATCGGTCCTTCACTTCATTTGCACCTTGTTGAAGTCCCTTCGTTGCGATCGTGGATCTCCCGGACCCTTGCATGGCTTCACGAGGCGAAAGGTGCGACCTTGCTTGAAGTCTCCGAGGCCGAAGATGATCAACGTCGAGGGAATTCCGACTCAAGCTACTACTTCACTAATTTGAGAATTAGTGAAGCAAACACCCTATACAAGAGTGCTAGTCTTGTAAAAGATGGAGAAATAGGAAGTGGGTTCTCTTTGGATTTTTAATTCTTACAAAGTTTCACTCTTTTTTCAAAACCCTAGCAAGCAATTTCTTTTGCTCAATGAAGAAGATGAACAAAAGAAAGGAATGAGGATAATGATCAAGTGTAAAGAGTAACCATGGTGAGTGAGTATCATATACTAACCCTTATAGAGACTTAACCCTAGGCTAATGGTTATGGTTGGGTTAATAAAAATCCATAGTAAAAACAAAATCAAGTTGGATTAGTCAATGCATCCACAAGCTTCCACAAGCTTCATGTATTTACAAATCCTCCACTTGATTTTGCAATTACTTTAAATATTAAAAACCCAAAATAAACATTAGCATAATGTAAGTCTCATACACCTATGGATTGTGTATCATCAACCATGATACAATATGATAACACATTTTAACATATATCATATATATATATGTTAAAGTAGTGTACAAGTGAGAAAAACCCTAAAGTGAACAAGTGTTGGTAAATGTAAACTAGTATATCTAATATACAATTATACACTTAATTATTAAATCAACGCTTAACTTAATAATCCGGTCACATCTCATATAACCGGCTAACATCCATCGTATCGACTTATCGAATCAACACTTGATTCGATAACCCGGCCATATCATATATAACCGACCGATACATATAGTCGCCAGAACAGAATACGGTATCACATACACGCATTTATTCTCGGTCTCGCACATATCACATACATGCTCCTATTTCGTTTTGCCTGAGCCAGTAAAACCTCTGTGTAGGACTCTAAAGACTCGTCAATACGCCGGCAGTAGGTGATGATCACATCACGCACCCACAAGCCATCAGCGGTACTAGCTGGACGTAACGGCTACCCAGGTATTGAGCGATCAGAAGATCAGCAAGCAAGCCCGCTCCAACTCCTGTAAAAGCCAGCCGGCAACACTTCCCGTACAGTCCGGTCTCCTCGTCTGATATGTCGCATATCAAGTCTAGGGGTGGTAAACGTCAGACCCCAATAACCGATAAGTCGTGCCGATGTTAGGCTCATAACGGGTCGAGAAACTACTGGTAACACTTACCAGCAAATCTCTGAATCAGCCCTGGCCAGAGACTTCCCTGTTACGGCCAATCGAGCACTGTGCAACATTAACCCCCAATACCGGGAGAGACGAAACCCCTCCTATCGCTCATCGTCTCCATGTGACTCGGGACTGTACCCAAAAACCACCGTTTTGCACGCCCTCATGGACGTGGTGAGGTGGAAATCAAAGCACAGTGGGAATCACACAAGACTCTATGACGATCTCGGGTCTACAGACTAACATGTACAAGTGTCACCAGAGAACTGCCATCTGACGTGAGGTATAATACCATCTGGGAGTTCTCGGCGAGTCCGTCCAGTGTACCCAGTCTCCACTGAGCACCCGTATATCATCTCTGATGTCAAACACCAATGGATATGGGATCATCCATTGCCCATCTCATGGGTCGAGAAGAATATACGCTAGTCTACACTTGTATATCGATGCCCCGTCTCGATACACCCACGACTAGGGACCTTGAAGGATGTACTTATGGACTACCATGTCCCCACTAGTATAATCTGTTAGTTATATGTATGCCCTAGAGGCCATTACTATACATAGGATGTATATTGTAGTGGATGCATGGACATATATAGGGAGGACTTTCTTGCTCGACATGATAGTATGCTATTTGGTTGCTCTTTACCTTAACGTGTACACTGATTGTCTCTCTGTTACATGTTGGTAAAGCCCTTAGGATGCGTACTTGACTACCTAGACTATGAAGTAGATCATACTAGTGGGGACATGGTAGTCCATAAGTACATCCTTCCAAGTCCCTAGTCGTGGGTATATCGAGACGGGGCATCGATATACCAGAGTAGACTAGCATGTACCTTCTCGACCCATACAGATGGGCGATGGATGATCCCATATCCATTGGTGTTTGACATCAGAGATGATATACGGGTGCTCAGTGGAGACTGGGTACACTGGACGGACTCGCCGAGAACTCCCAGATGGTATTATACCTTACGTCAGATGGCAGTTCTCTGGTGACACTGGTACAGGTTAGTCTGTAGACCCGAGATCGTCATAGAGTCTTGTGTGATTCCCACTGTGCTTTGATTTCCGCCTTACTACGTCCAAGAGGGCGTGCAAAATGGTGGTTTTTGGGTACAGTCCCGAATCACATGGAGGCAATGAGCGATAGGAGGGGATTCGTCTCTCCCGGTATAGGGAGTTGATGTTGCGCTGTGTTCGATTGGCTATAACCGGAAATCCCTGGCCAGGGTTGCTGAGATTTACTGGTAAGTGTTACCTGTAGTTTCTCGAACTGTTATAGACTTCATATCGACACGACTTATCGATCTATTGGGGTCTGACGTTTACCACCCCTAGGCGAGATATGCGACATATCAGACGACGAGACCGGACTGTACGGTAAGTGTTACTGGTTGGATTCACAGGAATGTGAGCGGGCTTGCTCGTCGATCTTCTGATCGCTCAATACCTGGGTGGTCGTTACGTTTAGCAGACCGCTTGCGGCTTGTGGATGTTTGATCTGATCATCACTTGCTGCCAGCGTATTAACGAGTCTTTAGAGTCCTACACAGAGGTTTCCTGGCTCAAGCGAAACGAAATAGGAGCGCATATGAGATATGTGCAGGACTGAGAATAATGCATGTATGTGATACCATATTCTATTCTCGCGATGAATGTATCGATTGGTTGTATGTGATATAACCGAGTTATCGAATCGAGGACTGATTCGATAAGTCGATACATCGGATATTAGTCGGTCATATAAGATATGACCGGATCGTTAAATCAAGTGTTGATTTAATGATTTAATTTATAATTATATATTTGATATATTACTTTGCATTAACTAGTATTGGTTCACTTAAGATGGATTTTCTCACTTGATGTTCACATTGTATATATGATATAGTTTTGTGCACTAGTTTGTATCATGTTTGATGATACATGTAAGTTTGGGTGTAGGTTTACTTTAAACCATGTTTAAGTGAATGGTTAGGGTTTTATCATCTTCTCTTAACTATTTATTTTGCTTATTCTTTTTAAGGCAAGAAAAGAAATGGTTGCTTTTTTGGATTTACTTAGAAGCTTCATGAAGCTTTGAAAAAGTTCAACCATTTTTGTTTCTTTTGCCTAACCTAACCATTCACCTAACCTTGGTTTATTCTCTACATCTAACCCAAGGTTGCATTATGATAAGAATAACTTATTTTCTATTTTCCAATTATTCTTATCATATTTTTCTTCTTCTTCTTCTTCTTCTTCAAGAAGAAGAAAGCTTGCAGCCTTCAATGGTGACTTGATGAAAAGAGTGAGAAATCCAATTCTAAAGTGAACCCACTTCCTATTTCTTCATCCTCTACCACTTGCCATGTAGTATAGGGTGTTTTCTTCACAAGTTTCATGACTTGGTGAAGTTGGAGCTCGAGTTAGAGTCGCCTTGACGTAGATCATCTTCGGCATCGAAGTCGACGATCTAGCCCGATCATTTCTTCAACGAAACCATTACTAGAGTCCGGGATCCGATGGTCGCAGCGGAGGGACGTCAACGCAGAGCTATGGAGGTGGAGGACCGGATCTACAAAGGTTGTATTTCCGTTCACTTAGTTAAGTTGTTAACTAGTTGCTTGTTTCGCCTAATTTCTAGTTAACGATCAGTATTAGGGTTTGTAGGCACATGAAAAAATTTGAATTTGGCATGGTTGATGTCTTGTGAGACCTCATTAGCGTGCCTAGGAACCCAACAGTGGTATCAGAGCCTAGCTAGAGCCTAAGGCGATGAGTAGACGAAGCTAGAAACCCGATCGAACCCGAAACCCTAACCCGAGACCACTCTCTGTACATTTTCATAAAGTGTGGATTTTTCCAAATTAAAAATAGCCAAAAAATTCAGCAGGGTTTTATATGAATTACTGAGAAATTCGAGGGTCTAACTCCATTAAACCGCCGCGGAACCGCGGCCGTACCCTAGGTTAGGCGGCGGTTCCGCGGCAATTAAGTGGCCTCTTTCACTTCTGTTTGCACAGTAATCTCAATTTAAAGTTGCTGTATTTATTGGGAATTTTTAATCTATACTCCACAGTTGAGTTTTCTGGGATGTATTGGGGACTCGATGATTCGATCGGATCATTTAGCTTTGTCTATGTGTTTTTCCGGATAATTTTAGAATATGTTAAAAAGTTCGACCGGAAATAGATACCCAATTTTTCCCCTGCCGGGAAATTTCCAACTGTTGGATTTTTCCGTAGTTTGAGAACGTTCTTAGTAGTGCAAGTAACGCGATGGTCCCTCTAGAAGACAACAAACCTTAACTCGATTATGTGACCGTCTTGAACTGCCCTTTGAACCTTAGGGTTTGGG
Organism: Agapanthus africanus; assembly: GCA_030015575.1. Taxonomy (NCBI): domain Eukaryota; kingdom Viridiplantae; phylum Streptophyta; class Magnoliopsida; order Asparagales; family Amaryllidaceae; genus Agapanthus; species Agapanthus africanus. Next base: position 383,989,631 of record CM057345.1, on the reverse strand, counting down.
GCAGTACGGCGTGCCACATGTGATGCGTTGGCTTGACCCTTCTACGGCTGGACCGTTGGTACTGAGGCATGAACTGGATGTTTTTAAACTTGTTTCATGTGTTGAGCTATTTCGGGAAAACTTGGGTGTTCGAATGTTCGATCGGAAAGTTTAACATTTTCTATTTATCTGGAATGTGATACAATAATTGGAATTCACAAGTTGTTATGAGATAACTGAATGAATGTTATAAATCTAGCGGTTTAGTCTCACTTGATCGGTTGCCACGGAATTTTGATGCGATCAAAAGTCCGTCGCAATCACGTAGCGTACGCGGATACTCGCCGGGTAAACTTAATAGACAGCTACACCCCATATCCCCGACCAAGTGACTGTAGGAAAACCCCATCGCTGAAAGCATCCGTTCGGGTGCTCACGGCAGCGGTGTTCCGCCTTGGTGCACTTCGTCGACGGCATCGGGGGTGCGGCCGCCTAATAAAGTTTGCGACGAGCATTCGATCAAAATGTCGGGAATCTTGTTGAATTGTCCGACATGATATTGAAAAGTGTTTTCGATAATGAGACTGAAATGCGGGGTTTATAATTGTTAGGCATGCGATGTCTAAAGAATTCATTTGTTTAGGCATGTGATGTCTAAAGAGGTTGCGGATTCTAACTGTTATAGTTTTACACTTTATTTTTTGTGACCGTAAGTGTAATATGTGATATCGCCGGTTTCGTTGCTATATGTCAACGACAATTGGGATGCCCATATTTACTTACGTTGATGACATGTGATGTTATGTGTTGCTGGATATGTTATATTGGATCGTCGTGTTTGAATAGCCGGCGGGTTTTATGTGAGATGAGTGTTTTTCATTTTCATTCATGTAAAAACTTGTGTGTAATATTCTTTTATTGGGGCACTTCCAGGTTGCGAAAGATGTCACCCTTTGTATATTATTTACTTTTCCGCACTAGGATAGACCCAAGGAGGAGGGCACAAGTAACCGGGTTCCGGAGTCTAGTGGGAGACCAACTCGAGGAGTCGAGTCCGGGTCTCCTAACTCTAGAATTGGTAGAGTTGCTTGTCGCTCTCGTATGGGTCTAGGGGTGTGGGTTTGGCTATTCATCACGACCGTGGAATCCGTGTTTTATACTGGCTCGTATTGAAAACACGGACGTCCTAGTATATCCAATGTTTCATATGATTCTTCTGCTGCGATATCTGTGATGTGATCATGTGATCATGTGATATGTTCTGTGATGGATACAGTATATAGTATATATGATATATTATATTGACGTTACTTTTGTTTTACACCCGCGCTAGCCCTACCCTGCTCTGTCGTTAGTTACCTAACCTAACGGTGCACGAGAGGACATCGAGGCGAATGCGGATGGCATAAGTGTACGTCGTATTTATCTGTGTTGTTTAGGTACTTAAATTATGGGACTTCATTAATATGATTAATGAAAGAAAAAGAAACCTAAGATGTTGTGGAATCGAATTTCAAAAATAAAAAGGGTAGCTACAGTTCTTGCTTTGCACAGCGGTATATATGATATATCCTGCACCTTATTCGATGAGGAAAGGGACGACGATCCCTTCACCTGGAGTGACCCCTTTAGCAATAACTGGCAGATGCTACACACTCAGTTTGTCTTTTGATACCTTCTATAGTTTCTGCTTTGCACAGTGATATATATGACATATCCCGCACCTCATTCGACGAGGAAAGGGCCGACGATCCCTTCACCGGGAGTGACCCCTTTAGCAAAACTAGAAATGCCTCAAAAACACTCCATTTTAAAATCATTTGATTCTACAACGATATCAAGTTCATTACGCAATAGGTTTTCAGAAAAACCTGTCGTAGCCCTCTGTCATTTCAGATAAGTACTAGTTAGTATTCGTGTTGCGGTAGTTTGGCATGGGTCAAGGCGTAGTGTACGGTAGCTAGCTAGTGCTTATCTGCTAGCATACGATACGATTGGATTAGGGTATTCGTACGGCATTGTTTGGCATGCGTCAAGGGTCGTGCGGGTGGGTTTAATTCAATTAAGAAATGTACGGGTTGAACTTGACTAGCGGACTATGGGTTGTTTGGCATGCGTCAAGGTCATAGCATGCTAGGGGCAAAATATTATCGGGAATTTCAAGTGTTAAAATTTGCAATGAGATTGCATACCTTCTATGAGATAGTTGGATCCTGATACCCGCTGCGAGTAAAAGTTACTCCTGGGAGAGTTTTACACATTACAATTAGCCGATCAAGTAGGTGTCTAGAAAGGTGTTAACGAGGTTACGCCTCTGGGAAAACGAGGTTTACATTAATTAGGTTCGGGCGAAAGCATGGGGGACCTCCCTCACAGTACCGACACTGGCCTGGCTGAAAGATTGGCGAACTTGTAGTGTGTAATTAATCCCGGCTAGTCTTTCCTTTTAGGGTTTGAAGGAAGATTTGATAAAAACAGTGGGAGCCATCCTGATTGGATAAAATAATAACCAATCTATTCTTGCAAGAGCGCACGCTGAGTGTTTTCTTCTCTCTCTCTCCAGGTAGCGACCATATCACGCCTTAATCAAGATAATAAAACGGATATATTGACCGAACCCGCTTGTTATACTGAGCTGGGGAACGTTGGTCCCGCTCTAACTTATAATTGTTATAAGACAGAGCAGGAAATTGGGGAATACCAGAATTCCTATGCCGCCCAAACGAAGAAAGTTCATATGATGCATCTCCTTCGGGTGTGTTCATTACAAAGAACTGTTTCTCTGTATCTTCTACGTCCTGGGCATTAGATACCGGATCAGGATCCCAGATATGTAATTTGCTACATAGGGCTACAGAAAGGTAGAGAACTGAGAACGGGTGATAAGTTTCATGAGGCAGAAAAACGGGGCAAGTGTTGCAGCCAAGTCTGTTGGTCATTGTCACCCTTTATGAACAGTACATTGATTCTGAATGAATGTTATTAGATACCGAACCTGATATACAAAATCATATCAGTCTCTTTATTTAGATAAAGAAAGGATATAATTTTGTATTGTTGGATAATGTTTTGAACATTTCCTATATCAAAAGTTGATCGGTTCAGGCACGTTATCTAAAAGCATTGATGTTCTAAATCAAACTACAGTTCTTAGTATACGGAACACACACAAGAGGAAGAGTTCAGAAATGAATGAATCCTTCTTAAGGTATTGTAGACTTGGTCATATCAATGCGACCCGACTAGTTGAAGTTACATAAAAATGCATATTTAAATCAGTTTGAATTTACATCTTGTGAAACTTGCTGGTCATGTCACAGAGATAAAATGACCATAGCTCTGTTTAGTAAACTCTTGGGATTGATACATGTTGATGTATGCAAGGTCCCCTGTCTACACATGCCAAGACCGGTTCTTTGTTCTTCATTACATTCTCTGATGATCTCTCAAGATTCAGTCATATGTTCCTGTTGAAACACAAGTCCGAACCTTTTGAGATATTCACAGAATATAAGTTAGAAGTAGAGAACCAATAAGGGTATAAGTATTATGTCCTTTGATGAGATCAAGGAGGAGAATACTTGTGCATAGAATTCCTGGACTATTCTAAAGGAGAATGAAATTCTCTCAAAGCATTACTCCTCCGTATACACCATAGCACGATGGTATATCGGGGCAGAGCAATAACACCCTATATGATATGGTGTGCTTTATTATGAGTACTAATGAGTTACCTATTTCCTTTTGGGAGTTATGCACTTATGAAGTTGCATACCTATTGAATAGGGTTCAAATCAAATCTGTTGCCTACCACTTCATATGAGATATGGAAAGGGAAGAGCCCATATCTTAAGTTGGTTAAGATTTGGGGTTGTCCGGGCTATGTCTAAAAGCAAAATCCGGACAAGCTCGAGGCAAGGTCTGTTATGTAGAACTAGAAATGTTCCAGCTATACAAACTGCAGCTGAAGATTTGAAAGAACCAAATGATTCAATAGTTACCAACGAACCTCAGCCTCTCCGTCGATCTAGTAGGGTTCCTCACCCACCTGAGAGATACTTCTGTTTCTCTATGACAGTGGGAGCGAGGATTGCATCGTGAGATGATGACCCCAATAGTTTCGAGCTGTCCATCAGGAGTGGGACTCTGTAAGAATGGATGGATGCTTAGCGATCTGAGATGGAATCCTTATACACTAACAAAGTATGGACTTTGGTTGCTATATCTGAAGGGTTAAATCCCCATCAGGAGCAAGTATATCTTGAGAAGATTACTTGGTGTACTTGGAAAAGTTGAGACTTTCAAAGCAAGACTTGTTAAAGGTTTGCATCATTGACCAGGTATGGATTTTGTTGAAACCTTTTCTAAGTAGCTATGCTTAAGTCCATCCAGATCCTACTTGCCACGGCTACATACCATGACTACGATATCTGGTGGTTGGGTGTCATGACTGCTTTTCTAAAATGATGTTTCAGAAAAGAGAGTCTGTAAGTACACAGTCAGAGGGCTTCGTAGACAGTGGGAGCAGCGGAAACGTGTGCAAGATGTTTTATGTGATAAAGCAAGCATCGCGGAGTTGGAACATCTGTTTTGATGTATTAGTCAAAGAGTTTGACATCATCAAAATGGTAGATGAACCTTGTATAAACAAAAAGGTAGTAGGGAGTATGGTGACGATCCTCGTAGAGTACGTGGATAACTTACTCTTGATAGGGAAGGAGTTTCCTATGCTACGCTCGATCAATCTCCGCTTATCATAATGATTCTCCACATAGGATCAAAGTGATACCTACTAAATCCTAGGTTTTGGATCTATAAGATAAATCTAAATGGATGTTAGGATTCTCACTAGATGTAGAGAGATGGTATCAATCGATCCCGGGGAGAATCACTGGAAATGTTCCAGGGTGATAAGGACGACTGAATGTCAGTCACAGGCATTGTCTTTACCCTCAGTAGAGGGACGGTATGTTTGAAGAGTTCCAAGCTAAATACTGTGGCTTACTAGACGATAAAGGAAGGATACATCGCTACTTAAGATGCTACCAAAGAGGATGTTTGGGTGTATATTGGTTCATGAGATGAACTAGGTTCCTACCATTGTGTGACAATGGAAGTGTTGCTTTGGCCCGGGAACCCCGATCCCATCAGTGACCCAGACGTATTCTAAGACAGCATCACCTGATCATGGAGATGGTTGATCTCCAAGGAGATCATGGTTAGGAGAGTAGACTCAGAGGACAACACGGCGGATCCACTCACAAAGGCCTTTTCCCAGAGAGAGACTTTTATGGGATGGTTGAGTATGAGATACTACAACCACTGCTATCAGATGGCCCTAGTGCAAGTGGGAGATTGTTAGTTATATGTATGCCCTAGAGGCCATTACTATACATAGGATGTATATTGTAGTGGATGCTTGGACATATATAGGGAGGACTTTCTTGCTCGACATGATAGTATGCTATCTGGTTGCTCTTTACCTTGACGTCTACACTGATTGTCTCTCTGTTACATGTTGGTAAAGCCCTTAGGATGTGTACTTGACTACCTGGACTATGATCCGGATCATACTAGTGGGGACATGGTAGTCCATAAGTACATCCTTCCAAGTCCCTAGTCGTGGGTATATCGAGACGGGGCATCAATATACCAGAGTAGACTAGACCCATACAGATGGGCGATGGATGATCCCATATCCATTGGTGTTTGACATCAGAGATGATATACGGGTGCTCAGTGGAGACTGGGTACACTGGACGGACTCGCCGAGAACTCCCAGATGGTATTATACCTTACGTCGGATGGCAGTTCTCTGGTGACACTGGTACAGGTTAGTCTGTAGACCCGAGATCGTCATAGAGTCTTGTGTGATTCCCACTGTGCTTTGATTTCCACCTTACCACGTCCAAGAGGGCATGCAAAACGGTGGTTTTTGGGTACAGTCCCGAATCACATGGAGGCAATGAGCGATAGGAGGGGATTCGTCTCTCCCGGTATAGGGAGTTGATGTTGCACTGTGTTCGATTGGCTATAACCGGAAATCCCTGGCCACGGTTGCTGAGATTTACTGGTAAGTGTTACCTGTAGTTTCTTAAACTGTTATAGACCTCATATCGACACGACTTATCGAGCTATTGGGGTCTGACGTTTACCACCCCTAGACGAGATATGCGACATATCAGACGACGAGACCGGATTGTACGGTAAGTGTTACTGGTTGGATTCACAGGAATGTGAGCGAGCTTGCTCATCGATCTTCTGATCGCTCAATACCCGGTGGCCGTTACGTTTAGCAGACCGCTTGCGGCTTGTGGGTGTTTGATATGATCATCACTTACTGCCGGCGTATTGACGAGTCTTTAGAGTCCTACACAGAGGTTTCCTGGCTCAAGCGAAACGAAATAGGAGCGCATATGAGATATGTGCGGGACCGAGAATAATAAGTGTATGTGATACCGTATTCTATTCTCGCGATGAATGTATCGATTGGTTGTATGCGATATAACCTAGTTATCGAATCGAGGACTGATTCGATAAGTCGATACATCGGATATTAGTCGGTCATATGCGATATGACCGGATCGTTAAATCAAGTGTTGATTTAATGATTTAATGTATAATTATATATTTGATATATTTCTTTGCATTAACTAGTATTGGTTCACTTAAGATGGATTTTCTCACTTGATGTGCACATTGTATATATGATATAGTTTTGTGCACTAGTTTGTATCATGTTTAATGATACATGCAAGTTTGGGTGTAGGTTTACTTTAAACCATGTTTAAGTGAATGGTTAGGGTTTTATCATATTCTCTTAACTATTTATTTTGTTTATTCTTTTTAAGGCAAGAAAAGAAATGGTTGCTTTTTTGGATTTACTTAGAAGCTTCATGAAGCTTTGAAAAAGTTCAACCATTTTTGTTTCTTTTGCCTAACCTAACCATTCACCTAACCTTGGTTTATTCTCTACATCTAACCCAAGGTTGCATTATGATAAGAATAACTTATTTTCTATTTTCCAATTATTCTTATCATATTTTTTCTCTTCTTCTTCTTCTTCAAGAAGAAGAAAGCTTGCAGCCTTCAATGGTGACTTGATGAAAAGAGTGAGAAATCCAATTCTAAAGTGAACCCACTTCCTATTTCTTCATCCTCTACCACTTGCCATGTAGTATAGGGTGTTTTCTTCACAAGTTTCATGACTTGGTGAAGTTGGAGCTCGAGTTAGAGTCGTCTCGACGTAGATCATCTTCGGCATCGAAGTCGACGATCTAGCCCGATCATTTCTTCGACGAAACCATTACTAGAGTCCGGGATCCGATGATCGCAGCGGAGGGACGTCAACGCGGAGCTATGGAAGTGGAGGACCGGATCTACAAAGGTTGTATTTCCGTTCACTTAGTTAAGTTGTTAACTAGTTGCTTGTTTCGCTTAATTTCTAGTTAACGATCCGTATTAGGGTTTGTTGGCACATGAAAAAATTTGAATTTGGCATGGTTAATGCCTTGTGAGACCTCATTAGCGTGCCTAGGAACCCTACATAATCCATATCATAGTCCAGGTAGTCAAGTACACATCCTAAGGGCTTTACCAGCATGTAACTATAAGACAGTATAAAGAGACAAGTGCACATGTTAAAGTAAAGAGCAACCAGATAGCATACTACCATATCGAGCAAGAAAGTCCTCTCTATATATGTCCAAGCATCCAATATAATATACATCATCTGTACAATACTGGCCTCTAAGGCATACATACAATTAACACTATCATCTTGAATAGCCTCTCGAACTGTGTCTGAGGTAAGGCCTTTGTGAATGGATCTGTAGTGTTCTCCTCTGTAACAACTCTCCGGACCTCGATCTCCCGGCGATCTATGATCTCCCTGATCAGGTGATACCGCCTTAAGATGTGTCTGGACTTCTGATGGGACCTGGGTTCCTTGGCTAAAGCTATAGCGCCGTTGTTGTCACAATAAAGCGGTATTGGATCAACAATGGTAGGAACCACCTGAAGTTCTGTTAGGAACTTCTTCATCCAGACTGCTTCTTTTACGGCATCGCAAGCAGCGATATACTCCACTTCCATCGTCGAGTCAGCAACAGTGTCCTGCTTGGAACTCTTCCAACACACCGCCCCTCCATTGAGGGTAAAGACATAACCTGACATGGAATTGGAGTCATCCTTGTCACTCTGGAAGCTGGAGTCAGCAAAAGCCTCGATCTGGAGGTCTTTTCTGCCGTAAACTAAGAACATATCCTTAGTCCTTCTCAGGTACTTGAGAATATTCTTTACTGCTATCCAGTGCTTCTCCCCTGGGTCTGACTGATACCGGCTTACCACGCTCAGTGCATAAGCTACATCTGGTCTGGTGCACAACATCGCATACATTATAGAGCCTACAGCAGAAGCGTAGGGTATAACTGACATGTGATCCCTTTCCAAATCAGTCTTGGGAGACATCTCTTTGGAGAGGGTGATTCCATGACAAGCCCGTAAATTACCGCGCTTTGAATCTTCCATACTTAATCTTTTCAGTATAGTGTTGATATACCTGGACTGCGAAAGTCCCAACATCCTCTTAGATCTATCATGATAGATCTGGATCCCCAGAATGTAAGAGGCATCACCTAGGTCTTTCATGGAGAACCTGTGTGACAAGAATCCTTTGACAGATTGTAGCATAGGAATGTCATTTCATATTAAGAGAATGTCATCCACGTACAAGACGAGGAATACGACAGTTCGTGCTACAATCTTACTATATATACATGGTTCATCTGGATTTTTGATAAAGTCATATTCTATGACCGTTTCATCAAAATAGATGTTCCAACTCCGCGATGCCTGCTTTAGTCTATAAATGGACTTAAACAACTTGCACACTTTCCCACTGCTCCCACTCTGATTGAAACCTTCTAGCTGATCTATATAGACGCACTCTTCTAAATTACCATTTAAAAAAGTTGTATTTACGTCCATCTGCCAGATCTCATAATCATGGAAGGAAGCAATGGCAAGAAGGATCCGAATGGATTTGAGCATAGCCACTGGAGAAAAAGTTTTGTCATAGTCCAACCCAGGTCTTTGACGAAAACCCTTTGCAACAAGTCTAGCCTTATAGGTTTCCACCTGTCCATCTACACCAATCTTCTTCCTGAAGATCCACTTGCATCCTATGGGTTTTACCCTATCTGGAGCAAAGTCCAAAGTCCATACTTTGTTGGTGTACATGGACTCCATTTCGGTCCGCATAGCATCCAGCCATCTTACTGAGTCGCCGCTCTGGATGGCCTGTTGGAAGCTAGTAGGTTCATCATTATCAATGACGCAATCTTTTCTATCCCCGTCTATGAGAAAACCGTAGTATCTCTCAGGCGGATGAGACGGCCTACTACTCCTGCGGAGGGGTGCGGGAATGTCCTGTTCTTCTAGAACTTCTGGTTCTACCAAGCTTTCAGAAGTAGCTTGTGGTTCTAGAATTTCTTCCAGTTCTATTGCGCTCCCACTTGTTTCCTTTTCTAAAAACTGTTGTTCTAGAAAATGGGCATTACGAGAAACAAAAACCTTTTGTTCCTCTGCGTAATAGAAAAAATACCCCTTGGAGTTCTTTGGATATCCCACAAACATACACTGTACTGAGCGTGCCTCGAGTTTGTCAGCATGCTGCTTTTTAACAAAAGCCGGACATCCCCATATCTTAAGATATTGAAGATAGGGCTTCTTCCTACTCCACATCTGATATGGTGTGGTAGGCACAGTCTTGGTAGGAACTCTGTTCAAAAGATATGCAACTGATTCTAGTGCATAACCCCAGAAAGATCGCGATAACTCAGCATTACTCATCATAGAATGTACCATATCCAATAGGGTTCGGTTCCGTCTCTCCGATACACCGTTATGTTGTGGAGTGTATAGAGGAGTAAGGTGAGAGAGAATTCCATTCTCTTTTAGGTAACCCAGGAACTCGGCACTTAAGTATTCACCACCTCGATCGGATCTCAGTGTCTTGATACTTTTGCCGGTTTGTTTTTCTACTTCATTCTTATATTCTCGGAATTTCTTAAAGGTCTCGGATTTATGTTTCATCAAGAAAATGAATCCAAATCATCTATAAAAGTATTGAAATATGAAAAACCGTCTCTTGCATGTGTAGACATTAGACCACATACATCGCTGTGTATGAGTCCTAAGAGCTCGCTCGCTCTTACTCCATGTCCAGTGAATGGAGTCTTTGTCGTCTTTCCTTTGAGACATGATTGACAAGTGGCATAAGATTGATATTCGAACGGATACAAATATCCTTCTCTATGTAACTTAGTTAACTTTGTCTCATTGATGTGACCCAGTCTACAATGCCATAAGAAAGCTTGATTTATATCTGGAGACTTTCTTTTTAGTGTGTTCTGGACATTGAAAATCTGTAATTAGTTTAACACATATATACCGTTATCTAGTGTTAGTTATATGTATGCCCTAGAGGCCATTACTGTACATACGATGTGTATTGTAGTGAATGCTTGGACATATATAGGGAGGACTTTCTTGCTCGACATGATAGTACACTATCTGGTTACACTTTATCTTAACATGTACTCTGATTGTCTCTATGTTACATGTTGATAAAGCCCTTAGGATGAGTACTTGACTACCAGGACTATGATGCGGATCATACTAGTGGGGACAGTGTAGTCGCCAAGTACATCCTTCAAATGTTCCTAGTCATAGGAGTACCGAGACAGGGCATCGATACACCAGAGTAGACTAGCGTATGCGCTTCTTGACCCATATGATGGGCGATGGATGATCCCATATCCATTGGTGTTTGACATCAGAGAAGGTATACGGGTGCTCAGTGGAGACTGGGTACACTGGACGGACTCGCCGAGAACTCCCAGATGGTATTATACCTCACGTCAGATGGCAGTTCTCTGGTGACACTGGTACAGGTTAGTCTGTAGACCCAAGATCATCATAGAGTCTTGTGTGATTCCCACTGTACTTTGATTTCCATCATACCACGTCCAAGAGGGCGTGCAAAAAGGTGGTTTTTGGGTACAGTCCCGAATCACATGGAGGCAATGAGCGATAGGAGGGGATTCGTCTCTCCCGGTATAGGGAGTTGATGTTGTGCTGTGTTCAATTGGCTATAACTGGAAATCCCTGGCCAGGGTTGCTGAGATTTACTGGTAAGTGTTATCATTAGTTTCTCGAACTGTTATAGACATCATATCGACATGACTTATCGAGCTATTGGGGTCTGACGTTTACCACCCCTAGGCGAGATATGCGACATATCAGACGAAGAGACCGGACTGTACGGGAGTGTTACTGATTGGATTCACGGGAGAATGTACAGGCTTGCTTGTTGATCTTCTGATCGCTCAATACCTGGGTGGCTGTTACGTTTAGCTGACCGCTTGCAGCTTGTGGGTGTTTGATATGAACATCACCTACTGCCGGCATATTGACGATTCTTTAGAGTCCTACACAGAGGTTTTTTGGCTTAGGAAAAACGGAGTACGAGCACATATGTGATATGTGCGGGACCGAGAACAATACGTGTATATGATACCGTATTAGATTCTCACGATATGAGATATCGTCCGGGTATATATGATATGGCCGGGTCATCGGATCAAGTGTTGATTCGATGAACTGATACAGATAATATTAGTCGGTTATTTATGAAATAGCCGGATTATCGGATCAAGTGTTGATTCGATAATTTAATGTATAATTATATATTTGATATATTAAATTACATTAACTAATATAAGCTCACTAAAAAATTCTTTTTCCCACTCGGGTAATACATTGATATATATGCGATATATGTTAATTGTATTTTTTTTGTTACAATAAATATTGTATATGTGATATATAATATTGTAACATGTTAGGGTTATTAATGCAACGTGATTAGTAGAGATTAAACATGATTAAGGTTTGATTTGGGTTAATATTTTCTAGAAGCTTCTAGAAGGTTTTTCTTTTGTTTCTTGCTAAATATTTGTTATAATATTTATTAACCCAACCCAACCCATGACCATGGTTAAGTCTCTACATGGGTTAAGTTATCATACTTAACCCATGGTTGCAATTCTAACCTCACTACAATTCATTATTCATCACAAAGTAAATTGATTCTTCTTCTTCTTCCTTGAAAGCTTTCTAGCTTTTTGCTTAGTGATGATTTTGAGTGAGTTAAAGAAAACAAGTGAGAGCTAAAATCCTACTTCATCATCCTAATCTATCCTAGCCATTTATATTAGGGTGTTCACTTCATTAGTGAGTGAGAGCTTGAGTTAAAGTTTCTTCAAGGTAGATCATCTTTGTTATCGAAGATCGGAAGCAAGTTTGCATCATTCTCTTCGTGGAGACTCTCTAGAGTCCGAGTACATGATGATCACAGCGAAGGGACCTTAACACGGAGCTTATGAAGCGAAGGACCGGACTACAAATGTTGTAATCCCAAACTCTTAGATGTTAAAGTGTTTAACATACTTTGTTTCGCCTAATCTCTAATTTAAAGATCTTGGTTAGAGTTGTTCGGCACAGCTAAAATTTAAATCGGGCATGATTGATACCTTATAGACCCTTGTGAGTGTGCCTAGTAACCCTGCATCTAGTGTACCGGACCCAATCAAACCATGATTAAGGTGGATGTTAACAACATCGCTTACAAACGTGAAATCATAACCTTCTTTTGATAACAAGAATACTGATATGATATTACACATTAAACTAGATACACAAAAACAGTTGTGCAAAACCAAAATATGTCCACTCGTCAATCCAAGGTGATAATCCCCTACGGACACAGCATTCACGCTAGCTCCGTTAGCAACCTGGAGGGTTATATCACCAACCTTCAGCACTCTACGGTTTCTCAGTGCCTGCAATGAATTGCATATATGAGATCCTGATCCGGTATCCAATACCCAGGAAGTAGAGTTGATTGACAGACAATTTTCAATTACAAGCATACCTGAAGCCGAAGCCATAACTTGCCTCGGGTCCTGGTTCTTGGCAATCCAAGCTTTGCAATCTTTCTTCCAATGGTCTTTCCTACGACAGTGGAAGCACCCGTCCTTTGCCACTACCGGCACTGCAACCTTTGCCTTTCCCTTGGCTTCCACCTTACTAATACCATCTCTTGGTTTGGTAGCGGCCTTCTTCTTCCTTCCTTTGGTCCTTGTCTTGGACCTGGAAGAGGAAGCACCATGAACAAACATAGCGGGTGTTTTCCTTGCCTTCTGCAAGGTGCCCTCTACACTCCTCAACATGTTAAGGAGTTCTGGAAGTTCAACTTCTTTACTTTGAATGTTGAAATTCAAGATAAACTTGGTGTGGGTGGAAGGAAGGGACTGGAGAATCAAGTCTGTATACAGCTCGTTCTCTAATGTTGTCCCGAGGTCCGCGAGCTCTTCAATATAGCCAATCATCTTAAGGACATGTTCCCCTACAGATGATCCGACGGCCAGCCTCCACTGAAACAAGTTCTTCGAGGTCTCGTATCTAGCTATATGAGATTGCACTCCATACAGTTCCTTGGTGTGGAGAAATATGGATTCTAGATCCATATTCTCGTGCCTCCTCTGATGTTCATTATTAATAGAGGCAAGCACGATGCATTTGGCCTTCGCACAGTCTAACTCCCAGGTCTTGCGGATTTCCTTATCCGCGACACTGGATTCAGGACCTAGGACGGAAGGGGCCTTAATAGTAAGGACATACCCTAATTTGTCATATGTAATTGCCATCTTGACATTCCGAAACCAATCTTTATAGTTTGGCCCTGTCAAAATATTTTTATCTAATAATAACTTAAGGTCTGTCATGTTCTGGGTCGCTGCAATTAAGAGAGAGAGAGGAAACACTTTAGCATGATGTTCTTGCAAGTTTAGAGTGGTTTTTAGTTTATCTAAACAGGATGGCTCCCACTGTTTCTCGAATCCCTCCTCAAACCAAAAAGGAAGAACTATTCAGGACTATTCTTACTGTACAATACTTGCTTAACCGTTCAGCCAGGCAAGTGTCGGTACTTCGAGAGAGGTTTTACGACGCTTTCGCGAGGTTCCTTAATTAAATAAGCTCTTTTCCCTGGGGGCGTAACCCCGCTGACACCTTTCTTGACACCTACTTAGTTTATAGCATTGATCGTTGAGTGAAGGAATCTCCCAATGAGTAGCATATACTCACAGTAGGATCGGGATCCAAATATCATCGTGTGATAAAGCTGAAGGAATCCTACCAAAATTATCACACTCCAAATGGTATGCAACTCTAGCAAGTTTCAGTTTCTTTAGAAACTCCCGATATAGATTTTTGACCCATGCTTTTATGACCTTGGCGTTGGTCAAAATGTCATAAGTCACATGTCAAGTTCTACCCATCATTATCTTGTTAATTTGAACCCACCCGTACATACCCCTGACGTTGGACAAATGGCAGTACGACTGTCCTAAACTAACTCATCTATCTATGCAACAGATGAATACCCAGTAGCTACCAAACACTATGCCTTGGCGTTGGTCAAAATACATAGCTTGAATACTACTGAATACCCAAATGAAATGACGGAGGGCTATGAATGGTTTTGGCGAAACCGTGAACGTAGTGAACTTGATATGATCGAACGAACCAGATAGCTTTTAAAATGAGTGGTTTAAGCTCCGCAATTAAAAAATCTTCTGTTTTAAAATAACCGAGTGGTTTCTTTTAAACTGTTTCAACAATTCAACTTTGGTTTATTTTCTTCGCATTAAAATAATGCGTCCCATCAATTAACCTATCATTGCAGAAAACAACGAAAATACAACGTCTGCTTACGCCATCCGCATTCGCTACTGTGCCCCGTCATTCACCCGTTAGCTTACTTAACTAACGACAGAGCGGGGGCTGGGCTAGCGCGGATGCAAAACATAAGCAACGCCTACTAGATATCATATATAGATATTGTACATTCGTCAGACGCAATAATAGTCATTCCAGATCACAGATGAACATATTGGATATTCTAGGAATCCGCATTCCCTTTGAGCCTGCAATGAAATACGGATTACACAGTCGTGATTAATAGCCAACCCTACCCTAGACCCCTACGGATACGGCAAACTACCCGCCAAGTACCCGAGGTGAAGCGGTCTCCCTCGACAACGTGAGTAGGCCACTAAGCACTTCAAAGTACCCGATAGTTTGTGCACCCCACCTTGGGTCTATCCTAGGAGCAGAAAACAGTAAATGAAATAATACAACGGTGGCTACAACCCCAACCCGGATGTGCCCCGCAAAAGAATATTAAAACAAATTACAATTTACAAGTGAATGAAAGAAACACTCGTCTCATATCCCCGGCTATCGATTCACGACAATCCAACATGTTCATATTCACAAACATAAAGTAACTATTACAGAAATGTGCAACCCCTGCTAACCGACATACTAGCAGTTAGGGGAGGTTTACGAACACATTAATCACAACACAGATATAATCCAATTAGCCAAAGTTCTTAGAATTTCGATCAAGCAACACATATGAATCTACTCCAAACAATTCACTATGCACATAAAACCTGAGCAGAAACAAAACATCCCAGAAAACACAACATCAACACAGAAGAATAACTGAGCAAATTTGGGTTGACTCGGTGTCAACTCGGACGCGGATCCGCGGCCGATCGCTTGGATCGGTCGCGGTTCCACGGTGGTTTGGACGAGTCACGATCCCAAATTTCTTCACAATTCTTAAAAAACTCTACTTTTATTTTTAAGGGTCCCTGAAAAATTTTTAGACCCCATTTTAAATCGGCAGAAACTTGGTGAAAACGCCGTTTTTTCGGGATTATTTTGCGATCGAATTTCTAAATACTTTGCTAACATGTTAGTTATGGTTTAGCTAGGCTCTGATACCACTGTAAGTCGACGTTACACACTCCACAAGATGCGGGGAGGCGGAATAGGTAAAACAATCATTTTGTTCAAGGTAACATCGACTGAAGTGCTAAACTAATATGATAGATAATTATACCTCAAGATACTAGTCCTTCTTGTTCTTGTTGTTCACCCCCTCGTCAGCCTCCTCGATGTAATAGAAGATCCACCCGAGAGTTCCTTCTTCAAGCTTTAACCTCTAACTTGAGGTAACTAAGTGGCTAGGATTGCTAATCCAAGTGACCTAGAAGATATAGAAGTGGATTAAGGATCTATTAGTTTTTCTAACCCTTGGGATCTCAACACATGAGAGGATTAGGGTTAGGTTGAAGAAGAGGAGAGCTTGAGGAGAGAGAGTGTGTATGTGAGAATGAAATGAAAATATAACTCATTTGTATATATCATGAAGCATGATAATTATCTAATAAATCATATGAGATAATTACAACCATGCTTCATTTAATACATAAGGATGAATCATCTCATGAGTCATTATATCATTTAATGCAAATAACACATCACCTCTCCACCTCATTTAGTTTAATTCATAAATGAATTAAAACTAAATGAGTCACCTTTCTTCTAGAAGCTTCTCGAGTAATTACGAGAATGCCTCTCCCATCCGTATTTACGAAAAACATGGATATACTGAGACTGCATAAATCCAATAATCGAATACTAGAATCTGGCTTAAACTAAAGCCCGCTAGTATAATCTGTCCAAACATCATACGTGCACAAGTACACGTATATGTCCGAACCCTGTCGTAAAACCATACGACCTCTATATCGTTTCGCCTGAAGCAGGGAAATTCTCTGTGTGGGAATCTAAAGACTCGACACTACGCTGACAGTAGGTTTAACCACAGGCCGCAAGCGGTACTAGCTGTAAGTAACGGTCCCCAGGTAGAAGTCGATAAGAAGGCCGATGAGGAAACCCATCCGAACTCCTACTGAGCCTGATGTAACAATCTCAGTACAGTCCGGTCTGTTCGTCTAAAACTATCGCATATCGGGCCTTAGGGGGCGGCAAGCGTCAGTCCCCTAAAAGGCGGTATAAGTCATGTCGGAGTGAAGCCCATTACACCTTGAGAAACTACTAGAAAACCTACCAGTAAATCTCGCTTGCCCTGGCCAGTGACTTTGCGTAATGGCTCTCCAAACACAGTGCGATATCAACTCCCAATACCGGGAGAGACGAATCCTATCTAACCGCCACTGCCTCCAAGTGCTTCGGGATTGTACCCAACTGCTACCTGTTTGCACGACTCAGTCGAGTCGTGGTAGGGTAGCAATCTAAGAACAGTGGGAACACACTTGAGGTGAAGCAGCAGTGTCAAGTCTATGGACTATGCTGTACTCTTGTCACCTGAGAACTGTTAACTAACGACGGGTATAATACCAACCAACAGTTCCCTGTGAGTCCTGTTCGGTGTACCCGTAACCCAACGAGCACCTGCATACTATCTCCAGTACAACGTACTAATGGCTGTGGGACAGACTATTTCCCCTGCTGGGATGAGAAGCGTATACACTAGTCTATTCTGGAGTATCGATGCCCTGTCTCGATAATCCTACGACTAGGGACATGAAAAAGGATGTGCTTGTAGACTACCCAGCCCCTACTAGTGTGACTGCCATCACAACGCCGGTAGTCAAGTAAGATCATATGGGCTCTATCAATATGTATTCGCGATATGCTAAAAGAAACATATACACATATTAGGATAGATATAAACCAAGTAGCATACTACTATGTTGAGCAAGACTGTTAATACAACTGTGAATGTCCCAAGCTTCCATTAAGTAATATACAACCTAGTATGATACAATAATGGCCCCTAGGGCATATACACTAACAAGGGCGAACCACTGCCCGCTGTCGGGCGGGACTCCCGTAACCTGGATCGGAGTGGGAACCTTATATCCAAGGAGCATCCTCCTCTCCTCAACAATAATAGGACTGACTCGGTGGAGGTACCAGCCCGTGAAAGCCCCCACACATCGAGGAATGTAGTCAGCCTCAGGAATCACGAAGCGAGTGCCGGTGTTCAGCCGCATGAAGTGATGAGCGGCATCACGAACAACCTCCGACGATGGGCTGGGCTCCACTGTAAACGCCTCAAAGGGGACACCCTGGTCATATTCCGGTTGCTGAGCAAAGCGGTGTAGGTTGTACCGCATAAAAGGGCCGCACCATTTTGACGAAACACCAGATAACCCAGTTTGATCGAATATAAGTGCATGGCTTCCTTGAGCTTCAAGGAGGGTGCTCCCTCTTTCGACGAGTCGAAAAGCTGTTGAATCGGTCCTGAAGGAGCAGAGAGGACTCGATCGTTAAATACCATCCCGCCCATATTGGCATAGGGATTAAGCAGCACACGAATAGCTCCGGACTGAGTCGGATTAGGAGCAGAAGCGTCTACCAACCTCATGAGCCGCGGAAAAGTGTAGGCATCATAAAAGCTGGGTCTTTGATGCGTGGCAAATGCCCCTAGCACGTGCATCTCAATCCATGATGTAAAGTAATGAAGAGAGAAACTCACTATGTTCACGCCTGGGGTTGAAGTATTGGCTGCAGCGCTTAGCCCATGATACAGATGCGCTAGCCCTGCAATGCCCATGGCAAGTTGTGTCCCTCCGGTGATGCGATGAGCGGGGTAAATGACCGAAGCTCTCATGAATCGACGGTGCATTGGGATGACGAACCAACTGAGCCAGACGCTGATAAAACCCATGAAGAAAGTCTCTTCATCTACGCCAGGAGCTACGATTGACTCAAAAGGTACAGCCGACAGGATTGGAATGTAGAACTGCGGCAAATCCTCTTCTCTAGCCGGCAGCTTATTTAAACCGAACCCGAAGGGGTCGTTGATATTCGCGAACTTTGGAGCCGTCTTTGATAGAACGTCTCCGCGAAGGAAGCAGGCGATAAAGCTTTTGAAAGTGACGCCCTGTTCCTCTGACTCTGTGAACAGCTTCTCAAAAATGCCCAGAACCTTGATTAGACTTGGGTGCTTGCGGCGGACGGCATTTTCAGTTGACAAGCCGTCAAGCATAGAGGCTCAGCTTTGAAAACATACTCATCAGGAGGCAGCAGTTCTTCATAGAGCGTCCCCCTGATCGGCAACCCCGAGATCTCGTGAAACTATTCCAAAGAAATTGAAACTTCGCGGTCCCCTAGCAAGAAGGTGTTGGTGGGAAGATTCCATTGATTTAGGAAAGCCTTAACCCACCAAACATGGGGGGACTGATAGTGGAAGAGAGATGCGTACACCGTCTGATAGAGCCCGACCCTCTGTAGTCGCGCACGATGGGCAGACAGGATATAACGAGCTTAGAGAAGGTAGCCCGTAGGATGTCTAGGAGTAAGCCCTATTTTGTAAACCTGTCCCCAAGGCTAGGCTTCACCTTAGCAGATACGACGCCCTAAGATGTCTATAGCCGGCACAGGGTGGTTTGGAATCCCAGTTGTCGACGGCTCAAGCCGTCCCGTGGGGGTCCAATTTAACATCTCCACAGCAAAGGCGGTCCGTGGACGCTCCGTCGACAAAAATGGGTAGGTAGGCTCTGTTGGTATCTCACAAAGAAAGCTGCGGCGGCCCCGAATGATATGCCCGTACCAAGTCCCCCATAAAAGCAAGTTGGTGCAATTAGGGTCGTGAGCTCTAATCATCGCTATCACCTCTTCATCAGACGGTGACTGAGGAAAGGCAGCCTCCGAGCGGGTGAAAGGGAAGTATGGATGAGAAGCCATTGTTCCTGAAACAAAGAAAAGGAAACTGTTAATGAAGCCCACACGTGTATATATTTATAAATATATATATATATATATAAAAAGACAGTGGAAGAAAGCGACAAAAAACTTATTT
Organism: Agapanthus africanus; assembly: GCA_030015575.1. Lineage (NCBI taxonomy): Eukaryota > Viridiplantae > Streptophyta > Magnoliopsida > Asparagales > Amaryllidaceae > Agapanthus > Agapanthus africanus. Next base: position 383,969,839 of record CM057345.1, on the reverse strand, counting down.
TATGTGACCATTGGTTACAAAACACAGGGGCCCCACAAAATCAAGATGGCGGCTCACTAATAATGAGGCAGAGTAATCATTATTAGAACAAAAGAAAGATTCTCAATAAATGAATAGTCGATTTTAAACAACTCTACACATTCCCTAAGGAGAACACCCACTGCAGAACATTATGCAAATCATGAAGGATCTTCCTGGAAACATTTTTGCAAAGAACAACTCAAGGCATGAAAATCCTAAGAAGTTCTCTGTGAAGAACTAAGTTCTTTAGAGGAATTAAATTCCTTTTGGATAGAGGAATTAAATTCCCAGAAAACATTTTCAGAGCTAAAGCTCTTTGGAATGGAATTAAATTCCAGAGAGAAGACAAGTATCACCATCGATCCCTGAGATCAGAGAAGCCCTAACAAAAAGGGTTTATTATTTAAAGATTGAACATTTTTTTTAAGAACTTGGAAAGATGGGTTCTTGTTAAAGGAAAAAACCCTTGGTGTGGATTTAAAATCCAAAGAAATTTTCTACAAGAAGTTCTTCGGCCGTTCAAGATCCTTACCTGAAAAAGAAAATCTCTTGTTGACAGAGTTAAACTCTGAAAAATTTTGAACCAGAGAACTGAGCTTTGGGAAAGAGAATTAAATTCTCAGAGGAAAACGAGCAAGGAAGAAGATGGAAAAAGTGGAGGCACTTCTGAAGAGACCCCTGCATTTATAGGATGTGATGGGAAACGGTTCATCTACCTAGGCAGATCCAACGACCACAAAAGTTACAGCGTTGCACTCACGTGCAAACACGTGAGAACAAGCTGTGGGGGAATTTGTTCCCTCATAAAAAATCAAGAAAAACCCCCAATGGGACATCACGTGCCCACACGTGACCAAGGGTCACGTGCTAACACGTGATAAGTTCCTGAGTTCTTTAAAATAACAGAATTAAATTCTGGTTAAATGCTTATTCAGTGGGTCACGTGCCACCACGTAATGGGTTCCTAAGTCCTCTGGTTAATAGAATTAAATTCTAATTAAATAATCAAACAATGGGGTCACGTGCCAACACGTGATGAGCCTTTAAACCCACTGAAAAAGGTATAATAAAACAACAGGGAAAAACCCCAATGGGGCATCATGTGCCCACACGTGACCAAGGGTCACGTGTTGACACGTGATAATTCCCGAGCTCTTTAAAACAACAGAATTAAATTCTGGTTGAAATATTTATTCAGGGGGGTCACGTGTCAACACGTGATGGGATCCTAAGATCTCTGAAATAATAGAATTAAATTCTAATTAAATGGTCAATCAGAAGGTCACATGCCAACACGTGACAGGCTCTTAAGCCTTCTGAACTAATAGAATTAAATTCTAATTAAGAGAGAATCGAGAACCCTAACTGAAAAAATATTTCTTTAAATCTTTCCAAACAAAAAAGATTATGCTCTGTAAAGTGGAGCACCGTTGGATTAAAAATCCAATACTGATTAAAAATCACCAATTTATGGAAAGATTCTATACAAGGAAAGATTTCCCTGAAATTTGCCAGGAATAACAGATAGAATATCTTTTGGATTAAAAATCCCATAGTGAATAAAATTCACTAAGCGATCTAAAAGATCATGTTGGTTACAAAAATAATAAAAATCTTTCAATGAAAAATTGACTAAACAAACTGATTCTTTTCTTTCTCCTATAAATAGGAGCCAAGAAGAGAAGAGAAAGGATCTTTTTTTTAGAGAGATACAACAACAGAGAAAAAAAAAAGAGAATTTAATTCTCCAGAGAGAAAAGAAGATTTCCTCAGAAGAGAAAGAAACCCTAGGTGAGAAAGGGAAAGAGATCTAAGCTCCATAAAATAAAAAGAGAATTTAATTCTCAAATTAAAAGTTTAACTCTTCTGAATAAGAACTTAGTTCTTTCTTTGGTTGAAGATCTGCAGAAGCAGATCTCCCCATAAGTTAAGAATTTAATTCTCATCGGGGAGATTCTGCCATGCAGATCCAAAACTCAGAAGGAGAATTGAGTTTAGGGAATTTAATTCCTCACAATACTTAGGAATTTAATTCCTCCAACAAAAACAAGGTTTAACCCTTAAAACAAGAACTTAGTTCTTCTTCATGGTTGAAGATCTGCAGAAGCAGATCTCCCCATAAGTTGAGAATTTAATTCTCATCGGGGAGATTCTGCCATGCAGATCCGAAACTTAGAAGGAGAGTTAAGTTTAAAGAATTTAATTCTTTCAAAACACAAGGGAATTTAATTCCTCTAAATGAAATTAAGGTTTAACCCTATAAAAGAATTTAATTCTTAAACAAGGGACTTAGACTTTTCATGCACGTAATAGAGATCAATACCCAACTTGGTCACGTGGTAACACATGACCCTCCTCCTCAATAAGTAAAAAAGAAAAAATGAGACATGGTCACGTGTCCCCATGTGACCCTCAAAATAGACTCCTTAAGATGAGAAAGAAAAAGCTTGGAGGCAATGCCTCACGTGCTCACACGTGACCCTTGACAAACACCTTTTTAAAAGGGCAAAAGAGGGAAAACAGAGGAATTAATACCCAATACATGGGCACTATCACGTGTCCACACGTGATGATTACAAAGACTAAGTGTTTAACACTTATTTGAATATTCTGGGAAGAAAACAAAGGAAGTCTGGCCCCATCTTCAGGCGCCTCACGTGACCCCACGTGACCACCTCATTTTTAGTGTTTAACACTATTTTGAGCGTTTTGTCTCTAGTGTTTAACACTGTTTTAAGCACATCACATGGGAACACATGATCGCCAAATATGCTTTAGTGTTTAACACTATTTTCAAACCAGCCTTAGCCCAAATCAGCTAAGTTTTTCAGAGACAAGATCTCCCCTTTGATTGAACCCCAACTACATTCTTCCAAACTTGATCATTTCATATGACATTCAAAATAAAACCCCAGAGCCATGATAAATGGTCAGTGCCCAGTAAAAGACAAAATGTTGTCAGAGCCCCAAACCCCTATTTAGCATTGATAAAATAATGGGGGGCTGAACCCAGACAAATGTTCAACAGTCCAAACAAAAAGTCCAACATTTCAAGCCTAATTGAACTTACCCCAAGTTGGTCATAAGTCCTCAATTCAGATTTAACTGAGCCCATGTGCTCATAATCTAATTAATTGACCTTAGTCCCAAATTGGACTACAGATCTCCCAATCAACTTTGGTTCAAAGGTATATCTCTTCACTCCTTTGATATTTGTCGTTGTAATCCTTCAACGTCTTCAGAGAGGTGACGGGTCCCGATAACCAATTATTCCATGGACCATGATGTCCTTAAACTCGGACTGTGGGGTCCTTTAAACCCATGGACTATGATGTCCTTAACCTCGGACTGTGGGGTCCTTTTAAACCATGTACTATGATGTCTTTAACCTTAGACCACCATGTCCTTAAACTGTTAATCGACCGCAATGTCCCTAAACTAAACAATAGAGCCCAAATGCTCTTTTGTTGGATCTAAACGATCCCGTTAAGTTGATCTCAGCCTAAAATTAGACTAACGTATCCTTAACAAACGTTTAAGTTGATCTTAGTCTCAAATGAGACTAACGTATCCTTAAACCCAACCTCAAACCCAAATCTAAGAAGATACGGATTTGGACTAATCCACGCCCTACGGGCAACAACATAAATTAGTCTCCGTATACAATCCACGGGCAACCAAAAACAAAACAAACACCCACGACACGAAGTGACCATCTGGAGAAGGAGAAAGTGGTTACCGCGATGCGGTAGCGTAATTAACTGCAGGGGCTTGCGCCTACAGGGAAGAGCGTCCCCACAAACAAAAACCCCTCAACGAGGGGGAATCTGACAAAGTCTGCTACCTCGGCCGCATCGGTCTAAACCTTCGATATACGGTGCCATAAATCAACTTGGCATTTTCGGAGAGGTAGACGGATAGCACCAAATAGCATCTGCCCCCAAATTCAGGCAAGAAGAACCTACGCGGTCGCATCTCTGTGTTCGGAGGAGAACAATACCAAGTTCATAATTTCGAATCCGTGCGAGAGACTCCGGATTGACTATAGCCGAGAACAATTGCAGTACGCAGATAGCATGACATTACGTCGAAGTGGACGATAATAAAGACAAGTGGAACAAGAGCTTCGTGCGAGATGTTAACGAGCTGTTGTTACTTCCCATTGAGATTAGAGATATGATATGTATACAGAGGCGTTGGGATACGGCCAGTTCTCAAGAAAATGTTGTGCTGAGAATGCAGATGTCCAGAAAGCGAAAAAAGATTATGCAAGAGTACCAGCCTCCGTATAGTTTGGTATAGATGAGATCAGAAGAGACCTTAAGCAGGTTCTTTCCAGGACACTGCTGCGATAAAATTTGCACCGAGGATCAGTTGTGTCACATGTATTCAGAGGGCCAGAGGCCGACGCCAGTGACATGCTGCTTTACGAGTGGTCATGTTAATTGGCCGAGAGACGACCAGAGGAGTGTCAGAGCGGAATCGTTTCCGTTAGTACACCTGAACGGGCCAGCGAGCCGATGGATTGCGAGATTGGTAATGCATAGAGAAATGAGGACCCAGAGACAAAGGACGCCAGACCATGAGCAGGAGGCAAGCGGATGTTCTTGCTCTGCCAGTTTTGGGCGCACCGACTTTTTTCGACATTGTGGGAGGTATACCTCAATGTCATTTATTGCGATTTGTGTTTGTGATACGAGTATCACACTTATATCGCTGGGATTTGAATTTTGATGATTGAGTTTCATGATATTGTTTTCGTGCACCATAGCTGCACCTACTGGGTATTTACATTTTTGTGCATAGTTATTGCACTTGATATATGTTTTATACACCGTTGTGCTGGTTTATGATTTGTGCATACTTATTGCACTTGATGTCAATTTTGTGCCTTGGCTGCACGTGTTTATGATTTCGTGGATTTCATACGGATGATTTGATTTTTGTGCATGTGGTACGCACTCGGTTTGAATTTTGCACTCGGTATAGCTCACATGTGCTTGCAGTGCATTGATACGTGTTTTGTGCACGCAGTTGCACACGTTTATGATTTTATACACCATGGTATACTCGGTATTGCTTTTATATGTATTTTAGTTATTGATGAGATTTCGTGCATTGGATGCACCAGATTGGTATTCCGTGCATCGGCTGCACCGGAATTGTATTTCGTGCATTGGATGCACCGGATTTGTATTTCGTGCATTGGATGCACCGGATTTATACTCCGTACCTTGGTTATACCCGATTTATGTCTTTGAGCATTTGTTTTACCAGATTTATGTTTTGTGCGCGTTTGCACTTGACGTTCGTTTTCGTGCGGTTTACCGCACTGGGCATTTATACGGACCTGACGTGCTTGGGTTGGATTTTTGCACATATTAGGCGCTTGGTATTGGATTTTGAGCGCATCGGATGCACTTGAGTTAGATTTTATTCGTGCATGTTGGATGCACTTGATTTAGATTTCATTCGTACATGACGGATGCACTTGATTTGGATTTTTGCGCATGTTGGGTGTATGATATGAGATGTGATTTTGTGCACACCGGATGCACTCGATTGGGATTTTCATTCGTGCATGTTGGTTGCACTGGATTGAGATTTTCGTGCACTATAGATCCACTAGATATTGTTGTCATGCACATCCGTTGCACTGGACAGATGCTTTCGTGCACACCCGTTGCACTTAGTTTTGCTTTGTGCATATCGTAGACTTGTATTTGGTATTGATTTCTGTGCGCACCAGACGCATGTGATTGTTGGATACGCCTTTCGAGGCTGATTTTGCAGGGTTGCCTAGCACGGCAGCAAGATTTTGGGAGGTGCCGTCCATGCCAATCTCAAAAAAATTGCCGTTCTAGCTAACCCTAACCCTAGAATCGTATACTAGAAAATGCGACGAATCGAATGCAAACAACTTTGCAACTAAAGTGAATAAGGAATACAACCTTTGTAGACCGGTCCTTCACTTTAATAGCTCCGTGTAGTAGTCCCTTCAATGCGATCATGAACTCCCGGACTCTAGAGAGGCTCCCATGAAGAAATGAACAAGCTTGCATCGAAGTCTTCGAGGCCGAAGATGATCTACGTCGAGGAGACACTAACCCAAGCTACCCCTTCACTAATTGTGGAATTAGTGAAGCAAACACCGTATACTAAATGGCTAGTGGTAAAGGATGATGAAGTAGGAATTTTGCTCATTTTAGAAATAATTTTCTCACTCATTTTCCATCATCTCCATTGAAGCTAGAAAGCTTTGAGGAAGAAGAAGAAGAAAACTCTCATGATAAGATCAAATGGATAATGAGAACCATGGGTGAGTTTAGTATTATATACTTAACCTTTTTTGAGACATAACCATACTTAGGATAATTGGTTGGGTTGATAAATATCTTAGGCAAAACAAAAGAGTGGACTTGGTCAATGAACATTACAAGCTTCTACAAGCTACTTGCCATGACAAAATCCCACCATTTTTTAATTACCAAAATAAATAAAAACCCTAATTATCATCATAAGCATGTGTGTGTCTCTTACACCCATCTTTCATGTATCATCAAACATGACACAAAAACTTGTACACTTATATATATCACATATATACAATGTGCACAAAACTAGTGAGAAAAGAAATCTTAAGTGAGCTAATACTAGTTAATGTAAATTAATATATCAAATATATAATTATACATTAGATTATCAAATCAACTCTTGATTTAATAATCCGGCTATATCACATATAACCGACTAATATCATGCGTAACAACTTATCGAATCAACACTTGGTCCGATAACCCAGCTATATCACATATAACCGACCAATGTCACAAATTGCGAGAATAGAATGCGGTATCACATACGCGCATTAATCTTGGTCCCGCACATATCACATATGTGCTCCTACTCCGTTTCGCTTGATTCAGGAAACCTCTGTGTAGGACTCTAAAGACTCGTCAATATACCGACAGTATGTGATGATCATATCAAACACCCACAAGCCGCAAGCGGTCTGCTAAACGTAACGGCAACTCGGGTATTGAGCGATCAGAAGATCAACAAGCAAGCCTGCTCATACTCCTGTGAGTCCAATCAGTATCACTACCATACAGTCTGGTCTCTTCGTCCGATATGTCGCATATCATGTCTAGGGGTGGTAAACGTCAGACCCCAGTAACTCGATAAGTCGTGCCGATATAAGGCTCATAACGGGTCGAGAAACAACTGATAACTCTTACTAGTGTCACCAGAGAACTGTTATCTCTAAAGCAGCCCTGGATAGGGACTTCCTGTTATAGCCAATCGAGCACAGCGCAACATCAACTCCCAACACCGGGAGAGACGAAACCCCTCCTATCGCTCATTGCCTCCATGTGATTTGGGACTGTACCCAAAAGCCACCGTTTTGCACTTTCTCTTGAACGTGGTAAGGTGAAAATTAAAGCACAGTGGGAATCACACAAGACTCTATGACGATCTTGGGTCTACAGAATAACCTGTACCAGTGTCACCAGAGAACTGCTATCTGACGATAGGTATAATACCATCTAGGAGTTCTCGGCGAGTCCGTTCAGTGTACCCAGTCTTTACTGAGCACCCGTATACCATCTCTGATGTCAAATACCAATGGATATGGGATCATCCATCGCCCATCTGTATGGGTCGAGAAGCTACACGCTAGTCTACTCTGGTATATCGATGCCCTGTCTCGATACACCTACGACTAGGAACATTTGAAGGATGTACTTACCGACTACTCTGTCCCTACTAGTATGATCTGCATCATATCCTAGTAGTCAATTACTCATCATAAGGGATTTATCAACATGTAATATAGAGACAATCAGTGTACATGTTAAGATAAAGAGCAACTAGATAGCATACTATCATGTTGAGCAAGAAAGTCCTCCATATGTATGTCCAAGCATCCACTATAATATACATCATATGTACAATAATGGACTTTAGGGCATACATATAACTAACAATCTCCCACTTGCACTAGGGCCATATGTTGTAGTATCCAATACCCAACAATCAGCAGTGGTTGTAGTATCCCATAATCAACCATCCCATAAAAGTCTCTCTTGGGAAAAGGCCTTTGTGAGTGGATCCGCCGTGTTGTCCTCTGTAGTCTACTCTCCTATCCTCGATCTCCCTGGAGATCAACCATCTCCATGATCAGGTGATACTGCCTTAGAATATGTCCGGGTCACTGATGGGACGAGGGTTCCTAGGCATAAGCCACAACTCCATTGTCATACAATGGTAGGAACGAAGTTCATCTCATGAACTAACATTCACATAGACTGCCTCTTTGGTAGTATCGTAGGTAGCGATGTATCCAGCCTTTATCGTCTAGTTTTCCATGGTATCTAGCTTGGAACTCTTCCAACATACCGTCCCTCCACTGAGGGTAAAGACAATGCCTGTGACTGACATTCAGTCGAGCTTACCACCCAGGAAGCTATCCAGTGATTATCCCAAGGATCTATTGATACCATATCCCTACACATAGTGAGAATCCTAACATCCACTTAGATCTATCTCATAGATCCAAAACCCAGGATTTATGTGGTATCACCTTGATCCTATATGGAGAATCAATGTGATAAGAAGAGATTAACCGAGTGTAGTATAGGAAACTCCTTTCCTATCAAGAGTATGTCTTCCACGTACATTACGAGGAAGACCACCTTACTCTCTACTACCTTTTTGTATACAAGGTTCATCTATGTCACGACCCGAAATAGCACGTGACTGGCACTTGAATCATATGAAGTCTATAGGACCCCATCTAATTCAAGTAAGCCAAAAGCCCAGAAATCTAAAACCATTTTAAGGAGTAAATAAAGAAAACTGGTTTTTAAGAATAAGGAAAACATGTTTAAAAAAAACAAGGTTTTTAAATAAATAAGCCGAATATGCGTTTTTAAAATCTCTAGTTTTTTCTGAAAATTTCGGCAGAGTTTCCTTTGTAAATACTGGCCCCGAACGGGGTACAACATGATAAAAGCATATATACAATGATAAAATGCATCCCTAAGCGGGAGCTAGCTCTTCGTCAATCGACGGTCACAACCACACAAGCAGTAATATACAACGCCGAAGGGTGGGGATCAAAACTCAAAAGGAAACTCAGAATCAGCATGAAAACCATAATACTACAACGCGCAACTCTAAGGTCGAAATAATACACTACTGGTTTTCTAAGTCTGAAACAATATACAAGTTTGGTTGATGGAATTACTAAATACAACTGAATAATACATGTACAATGGTGGTTCTGATGCAAAAGAATTCACCTACCAAAGCAAATCACCCGTAAGGGAAGCAGTGTGCCAGAAGCCGCAATGTAACCTGTACGGCAAAACCTGCAAGAACTATGGCACAATGGGGGTGAGTTGCCAACTCGTGAATAGAAAACATCACAGAGCAGAAATCGTATGTATGACTCATCCTAGGTCAATACGATCAGATATATATATAAACCTCAAATGAATAAGTCTGAAGTATGATAAGGTGGCAATATAACATCTATACATTAGTGTAGTGCCAAGTGCTCGTGTCAGTGCCTCAGATAATAACATATCATAAATATGAGGTATGATCAATGTCGACTATATTATGAAGTCTATGAATATGTGGATATCATCCAACTGTGTGATCAATATCATCAATGTCAATATATGTAGGTGGAAATCGTCCACGTGTCATCCAATGACGATAAGCATCATGCATGTAAATATCATAAACATATGCATGGAAGTATGAGGATGTAAATCAACATGTGTCGCTCGCGACATATCAAAATCATGGGACCTGGGTGTCAAGCATCGACACTTAAAAACATCATGAAACTTGTGCCTAGTATCGGCACGTAAATCCTCATATATATAAGGTAACGGCCCATCTCATCTCTCAACTCCGGTCGGTATCCCCCAGATATCCGCCGAGCTCAACACAATCACCGGTAAGTAGTACTCCCTTACCAGGCTCACCGTCTAACATATACGAGTCTTCTTGCCCTGGGGTACCTCACCGGATCCACCATGTACCCGCAGACGGTGCCTACCCCTCTCCTCGAATCGGGTTTCACATGTCACTCTAAGAACCGAGAAAACGCATGGTGGACGCACTAAAATATCATATCAAGGGTAACCGGGTTTTTAAAACAATACATACTCTCTTTTGAAATACCCACGGTTCCCAAATCCAGAAATATCATGAAAACAACATATCTCAATGCGTATAATCATAAAGCATGATGTATGCGACATGTAAAAGAAATGTAAGCATATCAGTATATCATGCAACATGGAATAGTAATATGCACATATTTAGGGAAGACCGCTTCTTTAAAATGAATCAGTTTCAAAAGTATCTTGCGGTTCCCAAATCCCCAATTCAAACCAGAATCATCTATGTATGTGCAAATGAGTATGTGTACAAGTATGAGTGTACAATATGTAAGTGCACGAGTATGAATGTACAATAGGTATGTGCACAAGTATGAGTGTACAATATGTAAGTACACGAGTATGCCATGCAAGGGTCATATCCTGAATGCAACAGTACTTCAGTGTAGTGGCATGGCAATTATCGATGATGAAGTGTGTGAGCCAGCAAGCAAGTGTACATGGAACATATGCATCATCGATAATGGTGCTGGTGTCCTAACAGCATGGTTTTAACATAGCAATAACATATTTAACATGCAATGCGATGCGAACAGTAAGAATATGCGGCAAATGAATAATAAACACCACAGTGTAGAATCTACATCAATGTACCTATGTCATACTGTTTTTGCCATTTGAAATAAGACGAATCGGGGTTTTTAGGAAAATAAGGGCTACGGTGTTTTTAAGAAAAGATGCGTCTTTTGAAAATATCTGTAGGATCCCTTTACCTGTCTTTAAAATATTCCCGATTCGTTAGTTTTTGAAATAGGTATGATATCGGCCTAGCCTAACATCTACTAGCAAAACTACAGATCTAACTACAAGTCAATCAGGAGGGGTATGGAAACCACCTAAATCTGAGTCGATATATATATATATATATATATATATATATATATAATAGTTGGTGATCCCGCCTCAAAGGTACCGCGTACGATACAATATCATATGACATCTTCGAGTCATGAGTGCGGATCTATCATTAATATAAAGCCCGTACGGCAAGTCATCGTACGACATCCCAAATTGGGTACGGGTCAATATCACATCCATCTCATCAATTATCTGGTATCCTTATTGTAGAGTTGCTAGGCACGCGCACAAGGGTCTACGAGGCATCAACCATGCCCGATTAAAAATTTAGCCGTGCCGAACAACCCGAATACGGAACTTTAAACTAGAGATTAGGCGAAAACAAGTATGCTAAACACTTTAACACTAAGTGAGAGGGATTACAACCTTTGTAGATCCGGTCCTTCACTTCATATGCTCCGTGTTGTGGTCCCTTCGCTGTGATCATCGGGATCCGGACTCTCGAGAGGTTCCACGAAGAGAAAGATGCAACCTATGCTTCCGATCTTCGATACTAAGATGATCTACCTTGAAGTTTCTTTAACACAAGCTAACACTCATGAAATGATGTGAACACCCTCATCTAAATGGAAAGGGAAGATGAGGATGATGAAGTAGGATTTTTGCTCTCTTTATTTATCTTTTTCTCATATTTATTCATCACCTTTTGAAAAACTAGTAAGCTTTTTATGAAAGAATGAAGGAGGAAGAAGATGAATAATAATTTGTGATGAATAGAAAGAATGTTATCATAATCATTTATGCAACCATGGTTGTAGTAACCATTGTAGAGAGTTTACTAGGGTTAGGGTTTGGGTTAGGTCAAAGGGTGAGTCACTTGTAAATATCTATCATAATATCTTAACAAAGACAAAGTAAAGCTTCTAGAATCAACTAGAAGGTTTAACCCTAATCCAAACCCTAATCATGTTTAAACTCCTCTAAACATGTTTCATTAATAATTATAATATGTTACAATATTATATATCACATATACAATATTTATTGTAACAAAATAAAATAATACATTTAACATATATCTCATATATATCAATGTATTACCCGAGTGAGAAAAAGAATCTTTTAGTGAGCAAATATTAGTTAATGTAATTTAATATATCATATATATTATTATACATTAAATTATCGAATCAACACTTGATCCGACAATCCGGCTATATCGCATATAACCGACTAATATTTATCCGTACCGATTCATCGAATCAATACTTGATTCGATGACCCGGCTGATATCAAATATCGCGAGAATATAATACGGTATCACATATCGCATTATCCTCGGTCCCGCACATATCACATATGTGCCCCTACTCCGTTTTGCCTGAGTCAAGAAACTTCTGTGTAGGACTCTAAAGAATCGTCAATACGCCGGCAGTAGGTGATGATCATATCAAACACCCACAAGTTGCAAGCGGTCAGCTAAACGTAACAGCTACCCAGGTATTGAGTGCTCAAAAGATCAACAAGCAAGCCTGTACATTCTCCTGCGAATCCAAACAGTAACACTCCCGTACAGTCCGGTCTCGTCGTCTGATATGTTGCATATCTCGCCTAGGGGTGGAAAACGTCAGACCCCAGTAGCTTGATAAGTCGTGTCGATATGAGGTCTATAACAGTTCGAGAAACTACTGATAACACTTACCAGTAAATCTCAGCAACCCTGGCCAGGGATTTCCGGTTATAACCAATCGAACACAGCACAACATCAACTCCCTATACCGGGAGAGACGAATCCCCTCCTATCGCTCATTGCCTCCATGTGATTCTGGACTGTACCCAAAAGCCACCTTTTTGCACGCCCTCTTGGACGTGGTATGATGGAAATCAAAGCACAGTGGGAACCACACAAGACTCTATGACGATCTCGGGTCAACAGACTACTCTGTACCAGTGTCACCGGAGAACTGCCATCTGACGTATGGTATAATACCATCTGGGAGTTCTCGGCGAGTCCGTCCAGTGTACCCAGTCTCTACTGAGCACCCGTACACCATCCTTGATGTCAAACATCGATGGATATGGGATCATCCATCGCCCATCATATGGGTCAAGATGCGTATATGCTAGTCTACTCTGGTGTATCGATGCCCTGTCTCGATACACCCTCGACTAGGAACAGTTATAGGATGTACTCGTCGACTACCGTGGCCCCACTAGTATGATCTCATCATAGTCCCAGTAGTCGAGTACATATCCTAAGGGCTTTATCAACATGTAATATAGAGACAATTAGAGTACATGTTAAGATAAAGTACAACCAGATAGCATACTATCATGTCGAGCAAGAAAGTCCTCCCTATATATGTCCTAGCATCCACTACAATATACATCGTATGTACAGTAATGGCCTCTAGGGCACACATATAACTAACAATCTCCCACTTGCACTAGGGCCATCTGTTATGGTATCGCATACCCAACAATTAGCTGCGGTTGAAGTATCTCAGACTCAACCATCCCATAAAAGTCTCTACTGGGAAAAAGGCCTTTGTGAATGGATCCGCGCTGTCATCCTCTGTGTCTGCTCTCCTAACCTCGATCTCCCTGGAGATCAACCATCTCCATGATCAGGTGATACAGCCTAAGAATTATATCTGGATTTCTGATGGGACAGTAGTTCCTTGGCATAAGCCACAACTCCATTGTCACACAATGGTAAGAACGAAGTTCATCTTATGAACTTATATATATATCCAGACTGCCTCTTTGGTAGTATCCTTGGTAACGATGTATCTTGCCTTTAATCGTCTAGTATGTCACGGTATCTAGCTTGGAACCCTTCCAACATACCGCCCCTCCACTGAGGGTAAAGACAATGCCTGCGACTGACATTCAGTCGTCCTTATCACCCTGGAACCTTTCCAGTGATTCTCCCCAGGATCGATTGATACCATCTCACTACAACTAGTGAGAATCCTAACATCCAATTAGATCTATCTCATAGATCCAAAAACCCAGGATTTAGGAGGTATCACTTTGATCCTATCTGGAGAATCTTTGTGATAAGCGGAGATTGACCGAGCGTAGCATAGGAAATTCCTTCCCTATCAAGAGTATGTCATCCACGTACTCTACGAGCATCACCACCATACTCCCTACTACCTTTTTTGTATATATAAGGTTCATCTACCATTTTAATGAAGTCAAACTCTTTGACTAGCACATCAAAACAGATGTTCCAACTCCGCGATGCCTGTTTTATCATATAAAACATCTTGCACACGTTTCCGCTGCTCCCACTGTCTACGAAGCCCTCTGGCTGTGTACTTATAGACGTTCTCTTCTAAAACATCACTTAGAAAAGCAGTCATGACACCCTACCACCAGATATCGTAGTCATGGTATGTAGCCATGGCAAGTAGGATCTGGATGGACTTAAGCATAGATCCTTAGAAAAGGTTTCAACATAATCCATACCTGGTCTATGATGCAAACCTTTAACAAGTCTAGCTTTGAAAGTCTCAACTTTTCCATGTACACCAAGTAATCTTCTCAAGATATACTTGCTCCTGATGGGGATTTAACCCTTCAGATAAAGCAACCAAAGTCCATACTTTGTTGGTGTATAAGGATTCCATCTCAGATCGATAAGCACCCAGCCATTCTTACAGAGTCTCACTCCTGATGGCCTGCTCGAAACTAGTTGGGTCATCATCTCATGATGCAATCCTCGCTCCCACTGTCATAGAGAAACCGAAGTATCTCTCAGGTGGGTGAGGAACCCTACTAGATCGGCGGAGAGGCTGAGGTACGTTGGAAACTATTGAATCCTTTGGTTCTACCAAATCATCAGCTGCATTTTGTATAGTTGGAACATTTCCAGTTCTACATAACAGACCTTGCCTCGAGCTTGTCCGGATTTTGCTTTTTGACATAGGCCGGACAACCCCAAATCTTAACTAACTTAAGACATGGGCTCTTCCCTTTCCATATCATATATGAAGTGGTAGGCAACTGATTTGATTCGAACCCTATTCAATAGGTATGCAGCTTCTCAAGTGCATAACTCCCAAAAAGGAAATAGGTAACTCAGTAGTACTCATCATAGAGCACACCATATCATATAGGGTGTGATTGCTCTGCCCCGATACACCATCGTGCTATGGTGTATTCGGAGGAGTAATGCTGAGAGAGAATCTCATTCTCCTTTAGAATAGTCCAGGATTTCCGTGCTCAAGTATTCTCCTCCTTAATCTCATTAAAGGACATAATACTTATACCCGTATTGGTTCTCTACTTCTAACTTATATTCTGTGAATATCTCAAAAGGTTCGGACTTGTGTTTCAACAGAAACATATGTCTGAATCTTGAGAGATTATCAGAGAATGTAATGAAGTAGAAAGAACCGGTCTTGGCATGTGTAGACAGGGGACCTTACATACATCAACATGTATCTATCCCAAGAGTTCACTAACTCTTTCTCTGTTTCCAATAAACAGAGCTATGGTCATCTTATCTTTGTGACATGACTGGCAAGTTTCATAAGATGTAAATTCAAACTAATTTAAATATGCATCTAAATGTAACTTTAGCCAGTCGGGTCGCATTGATATGACCTAGTCTACAATGCCTCAAGAAGGATTTGTTCATTTCTGAACTCTTCCTCTTGTGTGTGTTCTGTATACTAAGAACTGTAGTTTGATTTAGAACGTCAATGATTTTAGATAACGTGCCTGAACCGATCAACTCTTGATATAGGAAATGTTCAAAACATTATCCAACAATACAAAATTATATCATTTCTTTACTAATAAAGAGACTGATATGATTTTGTATATCAGGTTCTGTATCTAATAACATTTGTTCAGAATCAATGTATTCTGGTAATACAGGGTGATAGTGACCAACAGACTTGGCTGCAACACTTGCACTGTTTTCTGTCTCATGAAACTTATCACCCGTTCTCAGTTCTCTACCTTTCTGTAGCCTATGTAACAAATTACATATGCAGGATCCTGATGCGGTATCACATACCCAGAACGTAAAGGATACTGAGAAACAGTTCTCTATAATGAACACACCCGAAGATGATGCATTAATATGCACTTTCTTCGTTTGGGTGGCACGGGAATTCTGGTAATCCCCAATTTCCTGCTCTGTCCTATAACAATTATAAGTTGGAGCGGGACCAACGTTCCCCAGCTCAGTATAACAAGCGGGTTCGGTCAATATATCTGTTTTATTATCTTGATTAAGGCGTGATATGGTCGCTACCTGGAGAGAGAGAGAAGAAAACACTCAGCGTATGCTCTTGCAAGATTAGATTGGTTATATAATATATCTAATCAGGATGTCTCCCACTGTTTTAATCAAATCTTCCTTCAAACCCTAAAAGGAAAGACTAGCCGGGATTAATTACGCGCTACAAGTTCGCCAATCTTTCAGCCAGGCCAGTTTCGGTACTTTGAGGGAGGTCCCCCATGCTTTCGCACGAACCTAATTAAAGTAAACCTCGTTTTCCCATAGGCGTAACCCCGTTAACACCTTTCTAGACACCTACTTGATCGGCTAATTGTAATGTGTAAAACTCTCCCAGGAGTAACTCTTACTCGCAGCGGGTATCGGGATCCAACTATCTTATAGAAGGTATGCAATCTCATTGCAAATTTCAACACTTGAAATTCCCAATAATATTTTGCCCCTAGCAACTATATGACCTTAACATAGTCAACAAATCATAAGTGCTAGTCAAGTTCAACCCGTCATTTCCCGATTGAATTAAACCCACCCGCACGACCCTTAACATAGTCAACAAAGTCGCACGACTACCCTAATCCAATCGCATCATATGCTTATACAGATAAGCACTAATCAGCTACCGCACACTACGCCTTAACATAGTCAACAAATGTAGCACGAATACTAACTAGTACTTATCTGAAATGACGGAGGGCTACGTCAGGTTTTTTAAGAAAACCTTTTGCGTAATGAACTTGATATCGTTGTAGAATCGAGTGATTTTAAATGGAGTGTATTTGAGGCTTTTCTAGTTTTGCTAAAGGGGTCACTCCCGGTGAAGGGATCGTCGGCCCTTTCCTCGTCGAATGAGGTGCGGGATATATCATATATATCACTGTGCAAAGCAAAAACTATTAAAAGCAATCAAAAGACAAACCGAGTGTGTAGCATCTGCCAGTTATTGCTAAAGGAGTCACTCCCGGTGAAGGGATCTCGGTCCTTTCCTTATCGAATAAGGTGCTGGATGTTCTATAAGGAACACCGCTATGCAAAGCAACAACTAGAGCTACCAGTTTTTATAAACAAGTTTCTACAACATCTTAGGTTTCTTTTATTTCATTAATCTCATTAATGAAGTCCCATTTTATTATGCTTCGCAAGCATCTGTTTTGAAACGAAATCTGCAATATAACATATATCTCATATATATAAAATATAAACATTCGTCTCAGGCAGTAATATGATCTCATCACAGAACATTGCAGCAGAAGAACATATATGAAATATTGGATATACTAGGACGTCCGTGTTTTCAATACGAGCCTGTATAAAACACGGATTCCACGGTCGCGATGAATAGCCAAACCCACATCCCTAGACCCCTACGAGAGCAGCAAGTAACACTGCCAATTCTAGGGTTAGGAGACCCGGTCTCGACTCCTCGAGATGGTCTCCCACTGGACCCTAGAATCCGGTTACTTGTGCTCCCCGCCTTGGGTCTACCTAATGCGGAAAAGTAAATAATATACAACGGTGACATCTTCCGCTACCTGGAAGTGCCCCAATAAAAGAATATTACATACAAATTGAATTTTACATGAATGAAAAAGAAAAGCTCTCATCTCACATAAAACCCCCGGCTATTCAAAACGCGACGATCCAATACAACATATCACAGCAACACATAATATCTCATATCATCAACGTAAGCAAGTATGTGTATCCCGATTGTCGTTGATGTATAGCAACGAAGCCGGCGATACACCACATACTACGCTTACGGTCACAGAAAAGAAAGTGTAAAACTACAACAGTTGGAATCCGCAACCTCTTTAGACATCGCATGCCTAACCAAATGAATTCCTTATAAACCCCGCATTTTAATCTCATTATCGAAAACTCTTTTCAATATCAAGTCGGGCAATTCAACAAGATTCCCGACGTCCTGATCGAATGCTCGTCGTAAACTTTAGTAGACGGCCGCACCCCCGATACCGTCGACGAAGTGCACCAAGGCGGAACACCGCTACCGGGAGCACCCAAACGGATGCTTTCGGCGACGGGGTTCTCCTACAGTCACTTGGTCGGGGCTATGGGGCGTGACTGTCTATTAGGTTTACCCGGCGAGTATCCGCGTACACTACGTGATTGCAACGGACTTTTGATCACATCAAAATTCCGTGGCAACCGATCATCTGAGACTAAACTGCTATGTTTATAATATTCAAATCAGTTATCTCATAACTACCTGTGGATTCCAAATATTGTATCACATTCCAGATAAATAGAAAAAGTTAAACTTTCCGATCGAATCATCAAGCACCCAAGATTTCCCCAATATATCTCAACACTTGAAATCAGTTTAAAAACATTCATTACATGCCACAGTACCAATGGTCAAGCCGTAGAAGGGTCAAGCCAACGCCTCACATGTGGCACGCCGTACTGCCCCAAACCCTAAGGTTCAAAGGGCAGTTCAAGACGGTCACATAATCGAGTTAAGGTTTGTTGTCTTCTAGAGGGTCCACCGAGTTACTTGCATGACTTAGAACATTCTTAAACACGAGAAAAAATCCAACTTTTGAAAAAATTTCCGACAGGGGAAAAAGTGAGTTATTGATATCCGTTCGAACTTTTTAACAGTTTATATAAATTACCCGGACAAAACACAAAAGACGCAGTTAAAGTTCCCGATCGAATCATCGAATCCCCAATACAACCCAGAAAATTCAACATTTGAATAAATATTAAAAATTCCCAGAAAATACAGCACTAAAAGACAAGAATTACTGTGCAAATTTCAAACAGTACAGTGACAAAAGAGCGGCGGAACCGCGGCACATGCATGGCATGTGCGGCGGTTCCGCGGCTATTTGGTGGAATCAGGCGCACGTGCTTCACAGTAACTCTTGTATTTCCCTGCTGATTTTTTTGAGCATTTTTAATTTGGAAAAAAACACAGTTTTAAAAAATTTCCAGAAACTAGGTTATATCGGGTTTTCCGGGTTCGATCGGACTTTAAACTTCGTCTAGACTTCGCCTAAAGCTCTAGCTTGGCTCTGATACCACTGTAGGGTTGCTAGACACGCGCACAAGGGTCTACGAGGCATCAACCATGCCCGATTAAAAATTTAGCCGTGCCGAACAACCCGAATACGGAACTTTAAACTAGAGATTAGGCGAAAACAAGTATGCTAAACACTTTAACACTAAGTGAGAGGGATTACAACCTTTGTAGATCCGGTCCTTCACTTCATATGCTCCGTGTTGTGGTCCTTTCGCTGCGATCATTGGGATCCAGACTCTCGAGAGGTTCCACGAAGAGAAAGATGCAACCTTTGCTTCCGATCTTCGATACTAAGATGATCTACCTTGAAGTTTCTTTAACACAAGCTAACACTCATGAAATGATGTGAACACCCTCATCTAAATGGCAAGGGAAGATGAGGATGATGAAGTAGGATTTTTGCTCTCTTTATTTATCTTTTTCTTATATTTATTCATCACCTTATGAAAAACTAGTAAGCTTTTTATGAAAGAATGAAGGAGGAAGAAGATGAATAATAATTTGTGATGAATAGAAAGAATGTTATCATAATCATTTATGCAACCATGGTTGTAGTAACCATTGTAGAGAGTTTACTAGGGTTAGGGTTTGGGTTAGGTCAAAGGGTGAGTCGCTTGTAAATATCTATCATAATATCTTAACAAAGACAAAGTAAAGCTTCTAGAATCAACTAGAAGGTTTAACCCTAATCCAAACCCTAATCATGTTTAAACTCCTCTAAATATGTTGCATTAATAATTATAATATGTTACAATATTATATATCACATATACAATATTTATTGTAACAAAATAAAATAATACATTTAACATATATCGCATATATATCAATGTATTACCCGAGTGAGAAAAAGAATCTTTTAGTGAGCAAATATTAGTTAATGTAATTTAATATATCATATATATTATTATACATTAAATTATCGAATCAACACTTGATCCGACAATCCGGCTATATCGCATATAACCGACTAATATTTATCCATACCGATTCATCGAATCAATACTTGATCCGATGACCCGGCTGATATCAAATATCGCGAGAATATAATACGGTATCACATATCGCATTATCCTCGGTCCCGCACATATCACATATGTGCCCCTACTCCGTTTTGCCTGAGTCAAGAAACTTCTGTGTAGGACTCTAAAGAATCGTCAATACGCCGGCAGTAGGTGATGATCATATCAAACACCCACAAGCTGCAAGCGGTCAGCTAAACGTAACAGCTACCCAGGTATTGAGCGCTCAGAAGATCAACAAGCAAGCCTGTACATTCTCCTTCGAATCCAAACAGTAACACTCCCGTACAGTCCGGTCTCGTCGTCTGATATGTTGCATATCTCGCCTAGGGGTGGTAAACGTCAGACCCCAGTAGCTTGATAAGTCGTGTCGATATGAGGTCTATAACAGTTCGAGAAACTACTGATAACACTTACCAGTAAATCTCAGCAACCCTGGCCAGGGATTTCCGGTTATAGCCAATCGAACACAGCACAACATCAACTCCCTATACCGGGAGAGAAGAATCCCCTCCTATCGCTCATTGCCTCCATGTGATTCGGGACTGTACCCAAAAGCCACCTTTTTGCACGCCCTCTTGGACGTGGTATGATGGAAATCAAAGCATAGTGGGAACCACACAAGACTCTATGACGATCTCGGGTCAACAGACTACTCTGTACCAGTGTCACCGGAGAACTGCCATCTGACGTATGGTATAATACCATCTGGGAGTTCTCGGCGAGTCCGTCCAGTGTACCCAGTCTCTACTGAGCACCCGTACACCATCCTTGATGTCAAACATCGATGGATATGGGATCATCCATCGCCCATCATATGGGTCAAGATGCGTATGCGCTAGTCTACTCTGGTGTATCGATGCCCTGTCTCGATACACCCTCGACTAGGAACAGTTATAGGATGTACTCGTCGACTACCGTGGCCCCACTAGTATGATCTCATCATAGTCCCAGTAGTCGAGTACATATCCTAAGGGCTTTATCAACATGTAATATAGAGACAATTAGAGTACATGTTAAGATAAAGTACAACCAGATAGCATACTATCATGTCGAGCAAGAAAGTCCTCCCTATATATGTCCTAGCATCCACCACAATATACATCGTATGTACAGTAATGGCCTCTAGGGCACACATATAACTAACACTTATCATCATATCTCATGATCTGGGGTACTGATCTAAGTCTAGTACAACTGATACCATCTATATAAATATAAATGCGTGTGTAAAACACACGTCCAAAGGCCCGCTAAAATCTCATGTCGTATCCCAGATACGAATCACATCATATCACCGATCTCATGGCGCTATGCCCAATATCATCGACTCATCTCCAAATCTCATCCACTATCCTCATCATCTAGGTATATGTATATCAAATAAGCATGTGTGTGCGTGTGGGTGTAAACCTATTCTAGGGTTCTCATCTAGGAAACTATACTAGTTTACGACTACACCCTAATCTAACCATAGTACACCTAATCTCATCTCAATATCCATATCGCACCTAATGCTATCAAACATATATATATAGTATATCTCTAGTATACTAAGTATCGAACTGTGGAGGTGCTATATGCCATCCACCCGACTTCCCCCGTAGATATAATCTACTCACCTTGCATCCTGCGTGTCGGTGTCAATGTTGCCTTCATCTTCTTCACCGTATGAAGCCCTCGAAAAGGTACCTACAAAGATAACACAATCGCAAACGCACATTAAAATCACATTGGAAAACCAAAACGACATGCTAAGGCCTATAGGTTAAAACCTATGGACTACGCTTTCAAAACAATCAAACAATCCTCGATATCGTCGTACAAACGTCAAGTGATCGAGCTAAAACATAAATACGCAAATCCAGAATTTAAAATACCCAAAACGACACTCCGAATCAAGACAGCAACTCAGGAAAAAGGCTCCAGATTCTATCCTAGGTCAAATTGGTCAATTTTGCATATACCAAGGGTCTAGTTTACTGGAGATGGGGCCATAGAAGAAACATGAACCCAAATGGGCCAGGTCTGGCCGCAATTTGCGGCCAGAGGGATTAAATCTACGGCCGAAGATAGGAGTCAGGGGCTGGGGTGTAGGGTTCCTAGGCACCCTAGTGAGGTCTCACAAGGCATCGAACATGCCAATATAAAAATTTATTGGTGCCGAGAGACCCGACTACGGATCGTTTGCTAGAAAACTAGGCGAAAAAGCTAACTAGTTAACACTTAACTATGAGAATCGGAAATACAACCTTTGTAGATCCGGTGCTCCACCTCCATAGCTCCGCAACGAAGTCGTCTCCGCTGTCCAAAAGGAATCCGGGCTCTAGAGTCGGCTTCGTCGGAGAAAAAGCGAGCTAGGTCGTCGATGTCCATGCCGAAGATGATCTACGTCGAGGCATCGCTAAATCAAGCTCCACCTTCACCAAGTCTTGAAAACTTGTGAAGGAAACAAACTCTACTACTTGGCAAGAGGTAGAGGATGAAGAAATAGGAAGTGGGTAGACTTTAGAATTGGATTTCTCACTCATATCATCAATCCACCATTGATGTAGTCTAGGTTTTTCTTCTTGAGTTGAAGGAAGAAGAAGAAGAAATGATATGATAAGTTAATTAAAAAGAAAAGAATAATCCATTCTTATCATAACACTAACCATGGTAATGTGTAGAGAATCAATCATGGTTAAATGGGATGGTTAGGGTTAAGCATGAGACAAAATGGTTGCTAAAGTCAAAGTCTTCATGAAGCTTCAACAAGCTTCCAAATAAAGCCACCATTTTGCATTATGCTTATCATTTTCCAATAATGAATAAACAAATAAATAAATAGGTATGAAAATGAAAACCCTAACCATTACAAAACCATGGTTTAAACTTTACACAAAACACAAGTTAGCATGCATCATCAAACATGATACATACAAGTGCACAAAAGTATATCGCATATACAATGCGCACATCCGAGTGAGAAAATCCATCTTAAGTGAACCAATACTAGTTAATGCAAAGTAATATATCAAATATATAATTATGCATTAAATCATTAAATCAACACTTGATTCAATGATCCGGTCATGTCGCACACAACCGACTAGTATACAATGTATCGGCTTATCGAATCAATCCTTGACTCGATAACTAGGTTATATCACATACAACCATTCGACATATTTATCGCGAGAATGGAATACGGTATCACATACACGCATTATTCTCGGTCCCGCACATATCTCATATGCGCTCCTATTTCGTTTCGCTTGAGCCAGGAAACCTCTGTGTAGGACTCTAAAGACTCGTCAATACGCCGGCAGCGGATGATGATCATATCAAACATCCACAAGCCGCAAGCGGTCTGCTAAACGTAACGGCCACCCGGGTATTGAGCGATCTGAAGATCGACGAGCAAGCCCGCTCACACTCCAGTGAATCCAACCAGTAACACTACCGTACAGTCCGGTCTGATCGTCTGATATGTCGCATATCTCGCCTAGGGGTGGTAAACGTCAGACCCCAAAAGCTTGATAAGTCGTGTCGATATGAGGTCTATAACTATTCGAGAAACTACTGGTAACACTTACCAGTAAATCTCAGCAACCCTGGCCAAGGATTTCCTGTTATAGCCAATCGAACACAGCGCAACATCAACCCCCTATACCGGGAGAGACGAATCCCCTCCTATCGCTCATTGCCTCCATGTGACTCGGGACTGTACCCAAAAACCACCGTTTTGCACGCCCTCTTGGACTTGGTAAGATGGAAATCAAAGCACAGTGGGAACCACACAAGACTCTATGACGATCTCGGGTCAACAGACTACTCTGTACCAGTGTCACCAGAGAACTGCCATCTGACGTGAGGTATAATACCATCTGGGAGTTCTCGGCGAGTCCGTCCAGTGTACCCAGTCTCTACTGAGCACCCGTATATCATCTCTGATGTCAAACACCAATGGATATGTGATCATCCATCGCCCATCTTTATGGGTCGAGAAGGTATACGCTAGTCTACTCTGGTATATCGATGCCCCGTCTCGATACACCCACGACTAGGGACTTTGAAGGATGTACTTATGGACTACCATGTCCCCACTAGTATGATCCGCATCATAGTCCAGGTAGTCAAGTACAGATCCTAAGGGCTTTACCAACATGTAACAGAGAGACAATCAGTATACACATTAAGGTAAAGTTCAACCAGATAGCATACTATCATGTCGAGCAAGAAAGTCCTCCCTATATATGTCCCAGCATCCACTACAATATACATCCTATGTATAGTAATGGCCTCTAGGGCATACATATAACTAACAATCTCCCACTTGCACTTGGGCCATCTGTAGCAGTGGTTGTAGTATCTCATACTCAACCATCCCATAAAAGTCTCTCTCTGAGAACAGGCCTTTGTGAGTGGATCCGCTGTGTTGTCCTCTGAGTCTACTCTCCTAATCTCGATCTCCCTGGAGATCAACCATCTCCATGATCAAGTGATACGGCCTCAGAATACACCTGGGTCACTGATGGGACGGGTGTTCCTTGGCATAAGCCACAACTCCATTGTCTCACAATGGTAGGACCGAAGTTCATCTCATGAACTATTATACACCCAGACTGCCTCTATGGTAGCATCTCAAGTAGCGATGTATTCAGCCTTTATCGTCTAGTATGTCACGGTATCTAGCTTGGAACTTTTCCAACATACCGTCCCTTTTACTTAGGGTTTAGACAATGCCTGCGACTGACATTCAGTCGTCTTTATCACCCTGGAACCCTTCCAGTGATTCTCCCCAGGATCGATTGATACCATCTCACTACAACTAGTGAGAATCCTAACATCCAATTAGATCTATCTCATAGATCCAAACCCAGGATTTAGGAGGTATCACTTTGATCCTTCACGGAGAATCTATGTGATAAACGGAGATTGATCGAGCGTATCATAAGAAACTCCTTTCTTATCAAGAGTATGTCATCCACGTACTCTACGAGGATCGTCACCATACTCTCTGCTACCTTTTTATTTATACAAGGTTCATCTACCATTTTGATGATGTCAAACTATTTGACTAATCCATCAAAACAGATGTTCCAACTCCGCGATACCTACTTTATCATATAAAATATCTTGCACACGTTTCCGCTGCCCCTACTGTCTACGGAGCCCTCTGGCTGTGTACTTATAGACGCACTCTTCTAAAACACCATCTAGAAAAGCAGTCATGGCACCCAACCGCCAGATATCGTAGTCATGGTATGTAGCCGTGGCAAGTAGGATCTGGATGGACTTAAGCATAGATACTTGAAAAGGTTTCATCATTATCCACACCTGGTCAATGATGCAAACCTTTAACAAGTCTAGCTTTGAAAGTCTCAACTTTTCCATCTACACCAAGTAATCTTCTCAAGATATACTTGCTCCTGATGGGGATTTAACCCTTCAGATATAGCAACCAAAGTCCATACTTTGTTGGTGTACATGGATTCCATCTCAGATCGCTAAACATCCAGCCATTCTTACAGAGTCTCACTCCTGATGGCCAGCTCGAAACTAGTTGGGTCATCATCTCATGATGCAATCCTCGCTCCTACTGTCATAGAGAAACAGAAGTATCTCTCAGGTGGGCGAGGAACCCTACTAGATCGGCGGAGAGGCTGAGGTTCGTTGGAATCTACTGAATCCTTTGGTTCTATCAAATCATCAGCTGTAGTTTGTATAGCTGGAACCTTTCCAGTTGTACTTAACTGACCTTGCCTCGAGCTTGTCCGGATTATGCTTTCAGACATAGGCCGGACAACCTCAAATCTTAACTAGCTTAAGACATGGGCTCTTCCCTTTCCATATCTCATATGGAGTGGTAGGCAACTGATTTGATTCGAACCCTATTCAATAGGTATGCAGCTTCTCAAGTGCATAACTCCCAAAAAGGAAATAGGTAACTCAGTAGTACTCATCATAGAGCACACCTTATCACATAGGGTGTAATTGCTCCACCCCGATATACCATCGTGCTATGGTGTATACGAAGGAGTAATGCTGAGAGAGAATCTCATTCTCCTTTAGAATAGTCCAGGATTTCCGTGCTCAAGTATTCTCCTCCTTGATCTCATCAAAGGACATAATACTTATACCCGTATTCTGCTTCTCTACTTCTAACTTATATTCTGTGAATATCTCAAAAGGTTCGGACTTGTGTTTCAACAGGAACATAGGTCTGAATCTCGAAAGATCATCAGAGAATGTAATGAAGTACAAAGAACCGGTCCTGGCATGTGTAGACAGGCGACCTACATACATCAACATGTATCATCCCAAGAGTTGACTAACTCTTTCTCTGTTTCCAATAAACAGAGCTGGTGTCATTATATCTTTGTGACATGACTGGCAAGTTTCACAAGATGTAGAATCAAACTGATTTAAATATGCATCTACATGTAACTTCAGCTAGTCGGGTCACATTGATCTGACCTAGTCTACAATACCTTAAGAAGGATCCGTTCATTTCTAAACTTTTCCTCTTATGTGTGTTCTATATACTAAGAACTGTAGTTTGATTTAGAACATCAACGCTTTTAGATAACGTGCCTAAACCGATCAACTTTTGATATAGGAAATGTTCAAAACATTATCCAACAATACAAAATTTTATCATTTCTTTACTAATAAAGAGAGTGATATGATTTTGTATATCAGGTTCGGTATCTAATAACATTCGTTCAGAATCAATGTATTGGAAATACAGGGTGACAGTGACCAACAGACTTGGCTGCAACACTTGCCCCGTTTTCTGCCTCATGAAACTTATCACCCGTTCTCAGTTCTCTACCTTTCTGCAGCCCTATGTAACAGATTACATATCTGGGATCCTGATCTGGTATCACATACCCAGGACGTAAAGAATACTGAGAAACAGTTCTCTGTAATGAACACACCCGAAGATGATGCATCAGCATGCACTCTCTTTGTTTGGGCGGCACGGGAATTCTGGTAATCCCCTATTTCCTGCTCTGTCTTATAACAATTATAAGTTGGAGCGGGACCAACGTTCCCCAGCTCAGTATAACAAGCGGGTTCGGTCAATAATCCGTATTATTATCTTGATTAAGGCGTGATATGGTCGCTACCTGGAGAGAGAGAGAAGAAAACACTCAGCGTGCGCTCTTGCAAGAATAGATTGGTTATTATTTTATCTAATCAGGATGGCTCCCACTACTTTTTATCAAATCTTCCTTCAAATCCTAAAAGGAAAGACTAGCCGGGATTAATTACACACTACAAGTTCGCCAATCTTTCAGCCAGGCCAGTGTCGGTACTTTGAGGGAGGTCCCCCGTGCTTTCGCACGAACCTAATTAATGTAAACCTCGTTTTCCCAGAGGCGTAACCTCGTTAACACCTTTCTAGACACCTACTTGATCGGCTAATTGTAATGTATAAAACTCTCCCAGGAGTAATTCTTACTCGCAGCGGGTATCGGGATCCAACTATCTCATAGAAGGTATGCAATCTCATTGCAAATCTCAACACTTGAAATTCCCGATAATATTTTGCCCCTAGCGTCCTATGACCTTGACGGAGGTCAACAAACCATAGGCTACTAGTCAAGTTCAACCCGTCATTTCTTGATCGAATTAAACCCACCCGCACGACCCTTGACGGAGGTCAACAAGGCCGCACGACTACCCTAACTCAATCTGCATCATATGCATAAACAGATAAATACTAGTTAGCTACCGCACACTACGCCTTGACGGAGGTCAACAAACGTAGCACGAATACTAAATAGGACTTATCTGAAATGACGGAGGGCTACGACAGGTTTTTCTGAAAACCTATTGCGTAATGAACTTGATATCGTTGTAGAATCAAATGATTTTAAAATGGAGTGTTTTTGAGGCTTTTCTAGTTTTGCTAAAGGAGTCACTCCCGGTGAAGGGATCGTCGGTCCTTTCCTCGTCGAATGAGGTGCGGGATATATCATATATATCACTGTGCAAAGCAAAAAACTCTTAAAAGCAATCAAAAGACAAACCGAGTGTGTAGCATCTGCCAGTTATTGCTAAAGGAGTCACTCCCGGTGAAGGGATCTCGGTCCTTTCCTCATCGAATAAGGTGCAGGATATATCACATATACCGCTGTGCAAAGCAAGAACTGTAGCTACCTGTTTTATTTTGAAATTCGATTCTACAACATCTTAGGTTTCTTTTATTTTCATTAATCACATTAATGAAGTCCCATCATTTAAGTACCTAAACATCACAGATAAATACGACGTACACTTATGCCATCCGCATTCGCTTCGATGTCCCCTCGTGCACCGTTAGGTTAGGTAACTAACGGCAGAGCGGGGCAGGGCTAGCGCGGGTGTAAAACATAAGTAACGTCTATATAATATATCATATATACTATATACTGTATCTATCACAGAACATCACATGATCACATCACAGATATCGCAGCAGAAGAAACATATGAAATATTGGATATACTAGGACGTCTGTGTTTTCAATACGAGCCAGTATAAAACACGGATTCCACGGTCGTGATGAATAGCCAAACCCACACCCCTAGACCCCTACGAGAGCGGCAAGCAACCCTACCAATTCTAGAGTTAGGAGACCCGGACTCGACTCCTCGAGTTGGTCTCCCACTGGACTCCAGAACCCGGTTACTTGTGCCCTCCTCCTTGGGTCTATCCTAGTGCGGAAAAGTAAATAATATACAAACGGTGACTACTTCCGCAACCTGGAAGCGCCCCAATAAAAGAATATTACATACAAGTTTTTACATGAATGAAAATGAAAAACACTCATCTCACATAAAAACCCCCGGCTATTCAAACACGACGATCCAATATAACATATCCAGCAACACATATAACAACACATGTCATCAACGTAAGTAAATATGCGCATCCCAATTGTCGTTGACATATAGCAACGAAACCGGCGATATCACATATTACACTTACGGTCACAGAAAAGAAAGTGTAAAACTACAACAGTTGGAATCCGCAACCACCTCAGACATCGCATGCCTGAACAAATGAATTACTTAGACATCGCATGCCTAACAATTATAAACCCCGCATTTTAGTCTCAAAATCGAAAACACTTTTCAATACCAAGTCGGGCAATTCAACAGGATTCCCGACATTTTGATCGGATGCTCGTCGCAAACTTAAGTAGACGCCGCACCCCCGATACCGTCGACGAAGTGCACCAAGGCGGAACACCGCTACCGCGAGCACCCGGACGGATGCTTTCGGCGACGGGGTTCTCCTACAGTCACTTGGTCGGGGCTATGGAGTGAGGCTGTCTATTAAGTTTACCCGGCGAGTATCCGCGTACGTTACGTGATTGCGACGGACTTTTGATCACATCAAAATTCCGTGGCAACCGATCAAGTGAGACTAAACTGCTATGTTTATAATATTCATTCCGTTATCTCATAACTATTTGTGAATTCCAATTATTGTATCCCATTCCAGATAAACAGAAAATGTTAAACTTTCCGATCGAACAATCGAACACCCAAGTTTTCCCGAAACATCAACACATGAAATAAGTCTAACAACATTCAGTTCGTGCCTCAGTACCAACGGTCCAACCGTAGAAGGGTCAAGCCAACGCCTCACATGTGGCACGCCGTACTGCCCCAAACCCGAAGGTTCAAAGGGCAGTTCAAGACGGTCACATAATCGAGTTAAGGTTTGTTGTCTTCTAGAGGGACCATCGCGTTACTTGCACTACTTAGAACGTCGTTAAACTACGGAAAAATCCAACACTTGGAAATTTCCCGACAGGGGAAAAATTGGGTATTTATATCCGGTTGAACTTTTTAACATATTCTAAAATTTATCCGGAAAGCCACACAGACAAAATTTGATACTCCGATCGAAACACCGAATCCCCAAAACAACTCCAGAAAATTCAACTCTAGAAAAAATATTAAAAATTTCCAGAAGACTCAGCATTACAAAACATGAATTACTGTGCAAGCCACGTGGAGTAACTCAACACAGTGGCCGCGGAACCGCCGCGAATCCCATGGTGGTGGCGGCGGTTCCGCGCCTCTGTAGTCGAGTTACTATCACGTGCTTCACAGTAACTCATCCAATTACCTGCTGAATTTTTTGGCAATTTTTAATCTGGAAAAACTCACTGTTTTCAAAAAAGTACAGAGAGCATGAACGGAATTGGGTTTCGGGTTCGTTCGGACTTCAAATTCTGTCTAGACTTCGCCTAAGGCTCTAGCTAGGCTCTGATACCACTGTAGGGTTCCTAGGCACCCTAGTGAGGTCTCACAAGGCATCGAACATGCCAATATAAAAATTTATGGGTGCCGAGAGACCCGACTACGGATCGTTTGCTAGAAAACTAGGCGAAAAAGCTAACTAGTTAACACTTAACTATGAGAATCGGAAATACAACCTTTGTAGATCCGGTGCTCCACCTCCATAGCTCCGCAACGAAGTCGTCTCCGCTGTCCAAAAGGAATCCGGGCTCTAGAGTCGGCTTCGTCGGAGAAAAAGCGAGCTAGGTCGTCGATGTCCATGCCGAAGATGATCTACGTCGAGGCATCGCTAAATCAAGCTCCACCTTCACCAAGTCTTGAAAACTTGTGAAGGAAACACACTCTACTACTTGGCAAGAGGTAGAGGATGAAGAAATAGGAAGTGGGTAGACCTTAGAATTGGATTTCTCACTCATATCATCAATCCACCATTGATGTAGTCTAGGTTTTTCTTCTTGAGTTGAAGGAAGAAGAAGAAGAAATGATATGATAAGTTAATTAAAAAGAAAAGAATAATCCATTCTTATCATAACACTAACCATGGTAATGTGTAGAGAATCAATCATGGTTAAATGGGATGGTTAGGGTTAAGCATGAGACAAAATGGTTGCTAAAGTCAAAGTCTTCATGAAGCTTCAACAAGCTTCCAAATAAAGCCACCATTTTGCATTATGCTTATCATTTTCCAATAATGAATAAACAAATAAATAAATAGGTATGAAAATGAAAACCCTAACCATTACATAACCATGGTTTAAACTTTACACAAAACACAAGTTAGCATGCATCATCAAACATGATACATACAAGTGCACAAAAGTATATCGCATATACAATGCGCACATCCGAGTAAGAAAATCCATCTTAAGTGAACCAATACTAGTTAATGCAAAGTAATATATCAAATATATAATTATGCATTAAATCATTAAATCAACACTTGATTCAATGATCCGGTCATGTCGCACACAACCGACTAGTATACAATGTATCGGCTTATCGAATCAATCATTGATTCGATAACTAGGTTATATCACATACAACCATTCGACATATTTATCGCGAGAATGGAATACGGTATCACATACACGCATTATTCTCGGTCCCGCACATATCTCATATGCGCTCCTATTTCGTTTCGCTTGAGCCAGGAAACCTCTGTGTAGGACTCTAAAGACTCGTCAATACGCCGGCAGCGGATGATGATCATATCAAACATCCACAAGCCGCAAGCGGTCTGCTAAACGTAACGGCCACCCGGGTATTGAGCGATCTGAAGATCGACGAGCAAGCCCGCTCACACTCCAGTGAATCCAACCAGTAACACTACCGTACAGTCCGGTCTGATCGTCTGATATGTCGCATATCTCGCCTAGGGGTGTTAAACGTCAGACCCCAATAGCTTGATAAGTCGTGTCGATATGAGGTCTATAACTAGTCGAGAAACTACTGGTAACACTTACCAGTAAATCTCAGCAACCCTGGCCAGGGATTTCCTGTTATAGCCAATCGAACACAGCGCAACATCAACCCCCTATACCGGGAGAGACGAATCCCCTCCTATCGCTCATTGCCTCCATGTGACTCGGGACTGTACCCAAAAACCACCGTTTTGCACGCCCTCTTGGATGTGGTAAGATGGAAATCAAAGCACGGTGGGAACCACACAAGACTCTATGACGATCTCGGGTCAACAGACTACTCTGTACCAGTGTCACCAGAGAACTGCCATCTGACGTGAGGTATAATACCATCTGGGAGTTCTCGGCGAGTCCGTCCAGTGTACCCAGTCTCTACTGAGCACCCGTATATCATCTCTGATGTCAAACACCAATGGATATGGGATCATCCATCGCCCATCTGTATGGGTCGAGAAGGTATACGCTAGTCTACTCTGGTATATCGATGCCCCGTCTCGATACACCCACGACTAGGGACTTTGAAGGATGTACTTATGGACTACCATGTCCCCACTAGTATGATCCGCATCATAGTCCAGGTAGTCAAGTACAGATCCTAAGGGCTTTACCAACATGTAACAGAGAGACAATCAGTATACACATTAAGGTAAAGTTCAACCAGATAGCATACTATCATGTCGAGCAAGAAAGTCCTCCCTATATATGTCCCAGCATCCACTACAATATACATCCTATGTATAGTAATGGCCTCTAGGGCATACATATAACTAATATGGGGTTTAGGTGGTAGCTTCCTAGGTGCCTGCATGTATCCCTGCCCTTGCAAAATAGTTTTCAGAGTCTCGGGGTGATAGCAGATTCCATTTTACATCCACAGAATTCACAATTTTCCGATATCGGCTTTTCTAAATCCGTAATCCAGGGTTCTAGTCTCTGGTTTGGGTCTGAATTCTACCGCTAGGGGGTTTGTGAGGCCTCTACTGAGATCAATTTCCCATTACAACTCTCAAATTCCAATAACCGTAACTAGAATTCTTCTAAGTCCACAAAACCACTCAATATCGACATGAAACATGTATGGATGCATAAGGAATTAAAACACAACACTAATGGTGCAGAAATTACCTCCTTTGGCAACTCAAGAATTTTCTTGAGTTGCTCAAAGTCCTCAAAATCTCTTCTTTCTTGATCCAATGTGTTTCCCTTGAGCTTGTGCATCTATTTAATGAAATGGGATTTGGGTTTTGAGTTTGTTTTGAAGATGAAATGGGGTGATTTGTAGAGGAAGGAGGAGAAGGCGGCGGCAGCAGCAGCATGTGGAGAGGGAGGGGAGATGAATGAGTGAAGAATGAAGAGGAATGGCCAAGACTTGGGTCAAAGGTAAACTCTCACCTTTCTCTCTCTCACCCATACTTATTATAATACTCTTTTCCTTTTTCTTTTCTTTTCTTTTCCCCTCTCTAATAATTCAACAACCATGATATAAAACATGTAGGAAAGCCATAAGAATATGTAACAAGTGAAAAAAAAAAGATATGGTGCACGTTTTGCACAAATATGCTTAAAATCCGATTAGCGATTTTTAATCGCGATTAGCACTAAATTAGCATATAATTAATCACAAAAACTTAAAAATTGTATAATTCACATAAAACACCCTCTTTTAATAATTGTCCAAATTTTTCCCTATTTATCGGTATTTAATTATACCGCCTTATTAAAATATTCAATATTTTATTATTAAATTATAAAAATTCCCAAAAATAATATTTTATTTTTTTGAAATGTTACAATCTACCATTTTGATGAAGTCAAACGCTTTGACTACCACATCAAAATAGATGTTCCAACTCCGCGATACCTGCTTTAACACATAAAGCAACTTGCACACATTTCCGCTGCTCCCACTGTTTACGAAGCCCTCTGGCTGTGTACTTATAGACGCTCTCTTCTAAATCATTATTTAGAAAAGCAGTCATGACACCCATCCACCAGATATCATAGTCATGGTATGTAGCAATGGCAAGCAGGATCCAGATGGACTTAAGCATAGGCACTGGAGAAAAATTTTCATCATAATCCACACCTGGTCGATGACGAGAACCTTTTGCAGCAAGTCTTAGCTTTGAAAGTCTCAACTTTACCATGTACACCAAGTAATCTTCTCAAGATATACTTGCTCATGATGGGGATTTAACCCTTCAGATATAGCAACCAAAGTCCATACTTTGTTGGTGTATATGGATTCCATCTCAGATCACTTAGCATCCAGCCATTCTCACAGAGTCCCCACTCTTGATGGCCTGCTCGAAACTAGTTATGACATCATATCATGATGCAATCCTCGCTCCAACTGTCATTGAGAAAACCGAAGTATCTCTCAGGCGGATGAGGAACCCTACCAGATCGGCGGAGAGGCTGGGGTTCGTCGGGAACTATTGAATCCTACGGTTCTACCAAATCATCAGCTGTAGTTTGTATAGCTGGAACTCCTTCCAGTTCTACCTCATGACTACAAATTTGTTTCCAAAATAAATTCCTTTTCTAAAAAGGTGGTTATGCCGAGAAATAAAACGCCTTTTGTTCCTCGGTGCGGTAGAAGATATTCCCTTGCGAATGCTTGGGATATCCAACAAACTTCCACAGAACTGACCTTGCCTCGAGCTTGTCCGGATCTTGCTTTTGACATAGGTTGGACAACCCCAAATCTTAACTTACTTAAGACATAGGCTCTTCCCATACCATATCGCATATGGAGTGGAGTGGTAGGCACTGATTTGGTTGGAACCCAATTCAATAGGTATGCAGCTTCTCAAGTGCATAACCCCAAAAGGAAATAGGCAACTCAGTAGTACTCATCATAGAGCACACCATATCTCATAGGGTGCAATTGCTCCGCCCCAATACACCGACGTGCTGTGGTGTATACGGAGGAGTAATGCTGAGAGAGAGTCTCATTCTCCTTTAGAACAGTCCAGGAACTCCGTGCTCAAGTATACTCCTCCCTGATCACATCAAACGACACGATATTTATACCCGTTTTGGTTCTCTACTTCTGACTTATATTCTTTGAATTTCTCAAAAGCTTCAGACTTGTGTTTCAACAGGAACATATGTCTGAATCTTGAAAGATCATCAGTGAATGTAATGAAGTACAAAGAACCAGTCCTGGCATGTGTAGACAGGGGACGTACATACATCATCATATATCAATCCCAAGAGTTCACCAACTCTTTCTCTGTTTCCAATAAACGGAGCTATGGTCATCTTATCTTTGTGACATGACTGGCAAGTTTCACAAGATGCAAATTCAAACTGATTTAAATATGCATCTATATGTAACTTTGCTAGTCGGGTCGCATTGATATGACCTAGTCTACAATGCCTCAAGAAGGATTCGTTCATTTCTGAATTCTTCCTCTTGTGTGTGTTTGTACGTTAAGAACTATAATTTGATTTAGAACGTATATGCTTTTAGATAACGTGCCTGAGCCGATAAACTCTTGATATAGGAAATGTTCAAAATATTATCCAACAGTACAAAATTATATCCTTCTTTACTAAATAAAGAGACTGATATGATATTGTATATCAGGTTCGGTATCTAATAACATTCGTTCAGAATCAATGTATTTGGTAATACAGGGTGATAACTGCCAACACCTTGGCTGCAACAATTGCATCGTTTCCAACTCTTGAAACTTATCACCCATTCCCAGTTCTCTACCTCTTATGTAGCCCATATAACAGATTACATATGTGGGATCATAATCCGGTATCTCATACCCAGGACGTAGAGGATACTGAGAAACAGTTCTTGGTAATGAACACACCCGAAAAAGATGCATCATCATGCACTTTCTTTATTTGGGCGGCACGGGAATCCTGGTAATCCCCTATTTCCTGCTCGGTCTTATAACAATTATAAGTTGGAGCGGGACCAACGTTCCCCAGCTCAGTATAACAAGCGGGTTCGGTCAATACATCCATATTATTATCTTGATTAAGGCGTGACATGGTCGCTACCTGGAGAGAGAGAGAAGAAAACACTCAGCGTATACTCTTGCAAGATTTGATTGGTTATTATTTTATCTAATCAGGATGGCTCCCACTGTTTTTATCAAATCTTCCTTCAAACCCTAAAAAGAAAGACTAGCCGGGATTAATTACACCTTACAAGTTCGCCAATCTTTCAGCCAAGCCAGTGTTGGTACTTTGAGGGAGGTTCCCCGTGCTTTCGCACGGACCTAATTAAAATAAACCTCGTTTTCCCAGAGGCATAACCCCGTTAACACCTTTCTAGACACCTACTTGATTGGCTAATTATGATGTTTAAAACTTTCCCAGAAGTAACTCTTACTCGCAGTGGGTATCGGGATCCAACTATCCCATAAAAGGTATGCAATCTCATTGCAAATTTCAACACTTGAAATTCCCGATAATATTTTACCCCTAGCATCCTATGACCTTGACAAAAGTCAACAAACCATAGGGTGCTAGTCAAGTTCAACCCGTTCATTTCATGATTGAATTAAACCCACCCGCATGACCCTTGACGAAAGCCAACAAAGTCGCATGACTACCCTAACTCAATTGCATCATATGCTTTTGCAGATAAACATAAATAGCTACCGCACACTACGCCTTGACGAAAGCCAACAAACGTAGCACAAATACTATTAAGTACTTATTTGAAATGATGGAGGGCTACGACAGGTTTTTAAGAAAACCTTTTGCGTAATGAACTTGATATCATTGTAGAATCAAATGATTTAAATGGAGTGTTTTTGAGGCTTTTGCTAGTTTCTCTAAAGAGGTCATTTCCAGTGAAGGGATCTCGGCTCTTTCCTCTTCGAATGAGGTCCAGGATATACACATACCACTAAGCAAAGCAAGAACTAGAAAAAGCAATCAAAAGACGAAACCGAGGGTTGTAGCATCTGCCAGTTATTGCTAAAGAGGTCACTCCCGGTGAAGAGATCTCGGCTCTTTCCTTATCGAATAAGGTGCAGGATATTCTATAAGGAATACCGCTATGCAAAGCAACAACTAGAGCTACATGTTTTGTTAAATTCGATTCCACAACATCTTTAGGTTTATTTTCTTTCATTAATCTCATTAATGAAGTCACATCATTTAAGTTACCTAAACATCATAGATAAATACAACGTACGCTTATGCCATCCGCATTCGCCTCGATGTCCCGTCATGCACCATTAGGTTAGGTAACTAACGGCAGAGCGGGGCAGGGCTATCGCGGGTGTAAAACATAAGCAACGTCTATATAATATATCATATATACTATATACAGTATTCATCTCAACATATACAGTGATCACATCACAGAATATCGCAGCAGAACACAACATATGAAATATTGGATATACTAGGATTTCCGGGTTTTAAATTAAGCCTGTATAAAACACGGATTCTACGGTCGTGATGAATAGCCAATCCCACATCCCTAGAACCCTAAGAGAGCGGCAAGCAACCCTACCAATTCTAGAGTTAGGAGACCCGGTCTCGACTCCTCGAGATGGTCTCCTACTGGACCCTAGAACCCGGTTACTTGTGCTCCCCGCCTTGGGTCTACCTAATGCCGAAAAGTAAATAATATATATCAACGGTGACATCTTCCTCAACCCGGAAATGCCCCAATAAAAGAATATTACATACAAGTTTTTATATGAATGAAAATGTAAAACTCTCACCTCACATAAAAAACCCTGGCTATTCAAAACACGACGATCCAATTTAACATATCCCAGCAACATATAACATCATATGTCATCAACGTAAGTAAATATGCGTATCCCAATGGTCATTGACGTATAGCAACGAAACCGGCGATACACCACATATTACACTTACGGTTACAGAAAAGAAAGTGAAAACTACAACAATTGGAATTCGCAACCACATTAGACATCATGAACCCAATGTATCACATACTTTGGATTTCATGCCTAACCAAATGAATTCCTTAGACATCTCATGCCTAACAATTATAAACCCCGCATTTTATTCTCGATATTGAAAAAACTTTCCAATAACAAGTCGGGCAATTCAACAAGATTCCTGACATCCTGATAAAATGCTCGTCGGAAACTTTAGCAGACGGCTGCACCCCCGATACCGTCGACGAAGTGCACTTAGGCGGAGAACCGCGGCCGCGAGCACCCGGATGGATGCTTTTGGCAACGGGGTTCTCCTACAGTCACTTGGTTGAGGCTATGGGGCGTGGCTATCTAATAAGGTTACCCGGCGAGTATCCGCGTACGCTACGTGATTGCGACGAACTTTTGATCACATCAAAATCCCGTGGCAACCGATCATATGAGACTAAATTGCTAGATTTATAAAATTCAAATTAGTTTTGATTCCAAGTATTGTATCCCATCACATGATATCCGGACGACGTTAAACTTTTCGATCGATTCATCAAAATCCCATAATTTTCCGACAGCTCAACACTTGAGCACAGTTCAATAATACCCAGAACATGCCACAGTACCTATGTACCAGCCGTAGAAGGGCAGACCCAAGCCTCATTAATAGCACCGTGGAACTGCCACAAACCCTAAGGTTCAAAGCGGTTCCATGGTCATTATGTCGAGTTAGGGCTTCATTCTTCTAGAGGGTCCACAGAATTACTTGCATTATTTTCCGAATACGTTAAACTTAGAAAAAATGGGTTTTTGATAATCGTTCGAACTTTTTAACTTCACCTAGACAACATGTGATAACCCGAAACAATGTTAAAACTATGGATACGAAACACTCCGAATTGCTTATAGTGAGAATTGACATCACATGCAAAATCTGAAAAAACAAACAACACCTGAAACACCAAAACCCAGATACTGGAACACACCAAAAAATTCATCCCCAAACCCCACTAAGTGGCCGGCCAACTCGGAAAAAAGACCATTGTGCTCGGCCAAAATCCGGTGAGATAGGCTAAATTTTCTTGTGTGTTCATGTTGCATCTGATACAACATTCTGCAGTTGTTTAAAAAAAATTTAGAGGACCTTTTAAAATCGACAGAAACTACGTTTTCGTGTTTCAAGTTTTGGAGTCGTTTTGGTTTCGTAATCATAACAAAATCCGTCTAATTTTCTAGCATGGCTCTGATACCACTGCAGGGTTGTATAGCACGGTAGCAAGGTTTTGGGAGACATTGTCCATGCTAATTTCAAAAAAATTGCCGTTCTAGCTAACCCTAACCCTAGAATCGTATAATAAAAAATGCGACGAATCGAATGCAAACAACTTTGCAACTAAAGTGAACAAGGAATACAACCTTTGTAGACCGGTCCTTCACTTCAATAGCTCCGTGTAGTAGTCCTTTCGCTGCGATCATGAACTCCCGGACTCTAGAGAGGCTCCCATGAAGAAATGAACAAGCTTGCATCGAAGTCTTCGAGGCCGAAGATGATCTACGTCGAGGAGACACTAACCCAAGCTACCCCTTCACTAATTGTGGAATTAGTGAAGCAAACACCCTATACTAAATGGCTAGTAATAGAGGATGATGAAGTAGGAATTTTCCTCATTTTAGAAATAATTTTTTCACTCATTTTCCATCATCTCCATTGAAGCTAGAAAGCTTTGAGAAAGAAAAAGAAGAAAACTCTCCTGATAAAATCAAATGGATAATGAGAACCATGGGTGAGTTTAGTATCATATACTTAAGCTTTGTAGAGACATAACCATGGTTTGGATAATTGGTTGGGTTGATAAATATCTTGGGCAAAACAAAAGAGTGGACTTGGTCAATGAACATTACAAGCTTCTACAAGCTACTTGCCATGACAAAATCCCACCATTTTTTAATTACCAAAAAAAATAAAAAAACCTAATTATCATCATAAGCATGTGTGTGTCTCATACACCCATCTTGCATATATCATCAAACATGACACAAAAACTTGTACACTTATATATATCACATATATACAATGTACACAAAACTAGTGAGAAAAGAAATCTTAAGTGAGCTAATACTAGTTAATATAAATTAATATATCAAATATATAATTATAAATTAGATTATCAAATCAACTCTTGATTTAATAATCCATCTATATCGCATATAACCAACTAATAACACGTGTAACAACTTATCGAATCAACACTTGATCCGATGACCCGACTATATCACATATAACCGACCGATGTCACAAATCGCGAGAATAGAATGCGGTATCACATACGCGCATTAATCTTGGTCCTGCACATATCACATATGTTTGATATAGTGCCCTCAAAGACAATTATTATATCGCAGATACGTGATTGCAATGATTGAGGAGGACCTATACCGGTAGGACAGTCTTACTCGAGATGATAGTATGCTATCTGGTTTGCCTTTATCAGTCGTGTATAGGTTCAGGTGACTGATCACGATTACACGTTGATAGAGCCCTTAGGATCTTGCTTGACTACCAACAGTATGAGGGCGATCATATAAGTGAGAGTTGGGTGGTCTATAAGCATATCCTTAAAAGTGGTCCCTAGTCGCGGGAGTTTCGAAACAGGGCATCGATACTCCGGAGTAGACTAGTGTATACAGTCGAGACCCCGACGAGAGGCGGTGGCCGGTCTCACAAGCCACTGGTGTCAGTTGGATCACCTAAGATGTATACAGGTGCTCATTGGGTTATGAGTACACCGGACAGGACTCGCCGGGAACCTGCTAGTTGGTATTATACATATCGTCAGATAGCAGTCCCATGGTGACATGTGTACAGGTTAGTTCATCGACCTGAGGTCGTCATTAGTCTCGTGTGAGTTCCCACTGTGCTTTGATTTCTACCCTACCACGGCTCAAAGGAGTCGTGCAAACAGGTAGTTTTTGGGTACAGTCCCGAGCCACATGGAGGCACGTGAGCGGATCGGCAGGGGATTCGTCTCTCCCGGTGTTGGGGTTGAGATCGTGCTGTGTGTAGGAAAGCCATTACACCAAGTCCTTTCGTGAAAACTACCCGATTTACGAAATTGGGGTTTTCGTAAAATAGTATAAATATATACCAATATTTGTGAAATAATTGGAGATTAAAATGATTTATTTATTTCAAAATATATTTATCGGATTTGTAATTTTTATAATTAATTATATGCAGTTTAAATAAAAATTGATTAGTGCACTATTAATCGCGATTAAACCAAATCCGTGTTTCTACATTTTTCCATGGTTAGTGCACCATGACATGTTACATGTTGTTTCATTTGCATTTTTGATATTTGGTTATATTGTTGTGAGAAGAAAATAGAAAAGGAAAGAAAAAGTGTATTATTGAGGGGGGAGAGAGAGGGGACCATATCATGGCATGAGAAAGAGTGAGGGTGAGGATAAGAGAGAGAGAAAGGGGTTGCCCATTCCTTTATCCTTCCTCCATTATTTTCTTCATCTCCTCCTTCATGCTACTCCCTCCACCTCCACCTCTAAGTATCATCTCTATTTCCTTCTCAAAACCCTATACCCCCTTCATTAAAGTTGATCCCCACCTCATCCTACACCCATTGGACCTTTCAAAGTTGGATTTTGAAGACTTTGAGCAACTCAAGAAAATTCTTGAGTTTCCAAATGAGGTATTTCCTATACCATTAGCTTAGTAATTTAGTTTCTTTAGTTTCTATTTTAGTTTAGAATTGGTTTAGTATGGATTAGTGATCTTGGAATTTTCCAAGTTGAGATTAGGGTTTGAGTTGTGTTGTGGTGATGTGTAATGGCTGTTATAAAACCTTAGTGTCAATTTTACTGGCCAAGAACCAGATTAGAAACCAAAATACGGACTTAGGAATTTCCCCGTGTCGATTTTGTGAAGTATTGTAGCCTACAGGGAATCTGGGGCAACCTGGGAAGTTTCTGAGAAAATCTAGCAAGTCCATGGACTAGGCAAATGACCAGAAGACCATC
Organism: Agapanthus africanus; assembly: GCA_030015575.1. Taxonomy (NCBI): domain Eukaryota; kingdom Viridiplantae; phylum Streptophyta; class Magnoliopsida; order Asparagales; family Amaryllidaceae; genus Agapanthus; species Agapanthus africanus. Next base: position 383,927,860 of record CM057345.1, on the reverse strand, counting down.
ACCCAAGTTCGAACCAGTTCCACCCCAGTACGGCCGGCGAGCTCGAAAAATAGGGCATTGTCGCCGGATTTTTGTGAGGGTATGGTGTTGAGTTTTTGCCTGTAGCTCACACTCCATGTATCTTATCACTTGCACTTTCTTGTTTAGTCCCATTTGACCTGAGACAAAATCTGGGAGCCGTTTTGAGTGCTTTGGCCATGTTTTTCCCAATATTTGAATTCGTGTTTTGGTATTTGATATTGTATTGGGTCGTTGGATGTTTGTACGTCAACGACGAGAGTTGTTTAGTTGCTTTTGCATGCGTAGGCTATAGTTTCTAACTTATGAGCGCACCGTGTGCCGTATTGGTTTTCCGGACTTGATTTTAATGGTATTGCGATTGTGTATATATTGTATGTACCTTCGCGTGGATTCCGAGACGATGAAGCACATCGACTACGTTTGAACAAGGAGTTCCGCAGGTGAGTAGATTTATATCTACTGGGGAAGTCAGGTGGATGACGTATAGCACCCCCGCAATTATAAAATGGAAACCGATATATATGAATATGGTCGGAGAAACCTATACTAGGAACCCACGGATGTGATTAAAGGTTTAGTATGAAATGATATGATTGATAAGGATGTCTCGAAGTGATATATAAGGATGTGAAAAGTAAATGTGAATCACGATATATAAATATATGTAGTTGCACGAGAATAAGTATGAGATTTAGAGTAGTATGACATGAGATCTATAAGATAGAATGTATATGTAAGATGACTTGATGTGAGATATTGATGTGATGAAAAGAGTATACGATGAGATATGATGACTTGGTTTGATATGTCGTTATACAGATGCGAGTTGATATGAGATAATTGATACCTTTGTCGGTCCCATAATATGAGATTGATATGGATGTGACCTGGGATATAGGTATATAGATATATATAATATTGTGAATCATGAGTGATATGCCGTACGAGACGTTAGGTCCGTACCCTCATTGTCATATAGGTTGATAGGATCCCTAATGGTTTAATGCCGTCGTACGATGGATACCGTGCGTGATGAGTTTTACTTGATGTTTGATCCATACCCTTGACTAAAGGATGTCGTACAATGGGTTATACCGTACATGATGCTGTGAGGCTGGATGCCGATTGATAGATTCACCGACTCAGATATACCGTAGATACGTATACCTGATAGCATTTCGCGTACGATGTACTTTATGTTATGTTCATGACATTCTCATTGCATTACATATACCTGTGCTAGTACACCTACACAATTATCGATGATGAGTATGTTACACTTACACAGATTGCCGGCTCACACACTTTCATCATCGATAATTGCTATGTCACTTACATAGTAGAATTGCTACATCATGCTATGATATATTGCTATGCTCACATCATTATGCTATGTTGCATGATATACTTGCTATGTTCACATCACCATACCATGTCGCATGATATACTTGATATGCTCACATTTATGTTCTATGTTTGCATACATCATGCTTTATGATTATACGTATTGAGATGCTGTTTTCATGAGATTCTGGATTTGAGAACCGTGGTTATATTTCAAAACAAAGTATGCATTGTTTTAGAAACCCGGTTTCTCTTGATATGATATTTCGAGACGTCCGCCATGTGTTTTCTCGGTTCTAAGATTGACATGTGAAACCCGATTCGAGGAATGGTAGGCACCGTCTGCGGGTACATGATGGGCCCGGTGAGGTACCCTAGGGCAAGAAGAACGTATAGTTAGGCGGTGAGTCTTCCAGGGGAGCACTACCTACCGGTGATAGTATTTGGACTCGGCAGTTATCCGGAGGATACCGACCGGGGTCGTGAGATGGATATGAGGGCCGACCAGAGTATGCGGTGCCTGAGGGCCGATCTGAGGATGCAGCGCCTGAGATATGAGGATTTATGTGTCGATGCTGGACACAGGGTTTATGATGTTTCGAGTGTCGATGTTGGACACTCAGGTTCCATGATTTTGATGTGTCGTTGATGTACACACATTGATTGATATCCTTATATTTACATGCATATGCTTTCATAATATTTACATGCATGATGTTGTTGTGTCATTGATGGACACATAGATGTTATCCACATGCTTACAGGCATTGATTATATTGTTGGCACATATGCAGATACGATCACCCTAGATATCATAGTATTACCTTTATGATATAGTTGACCTAGGAATTGTTGTTTTATTCGATTTCTACCTGATGATGTTTTTTACTCACGAGTTGGCAACTCACCCCTGTTGTGCCACAGTTCTTACAGGTTGACCGCATGGATCAGTAGCGGTATCGCTGTCACATAGCTTGCATTCGAGTGATTTTCTTTGGTAGGTGGTACATATTGGATCGTGCCACTCTTGTATTATTATTCCTATTGTATCTAGTCAACTCTATCAATCAAAAACTAGTATTTGTATATGTAGCAAGACTTAGCAAGACTTATAGTTGCGAGACTTAGAGCGATGGGGTATAGTTCGCTTGGTGGGTTGATGTCTTGCTTTATTCATTATTCTTTGTGTTGATCTTCGCCGTTGGGCGTCGTATACATATATTCTGTCTTGCGTGGTTGTGATTCCACCGATTGGTGAAGAGCTAGCTCCCGCTTGGGGATGCCTTTTTATATTATCATGTATATGTGGTTTTGGATCAAAATATACAAGGGAGGTGCTGCCCAAATTTTTAAAAAACGAAACATGTTCTTCAACTAGTAAAATCCACTTGCATTTTTCATGTTCCATTATCTATGCATTTAAGAAAACATTTGATTTCATCATACCTTTATTTCAAAACTTCACCTCTTTTATTTTCTTTAAAAAGGTTTAGATTTCTGGGCTTCGGCTTACTTAAGTTACGTTACGCCTTTAGACGTATCGTGATTTAAGTGTCGGTCACGAACTAAATTTCGGGTCATGACACCGTTGCCCTCTAAAACCCGGCTATTCGAGCACTCCGCCGCGGGGTAATCCTAGTATAGAGAAGAAAATATATGTACAAGGGTGACATCGACCCTAACCCGGTCGTGCCCCAAACAAATAATATACAAACTGGCAGAGACGGCAGTCCACATGTCGGACACTCGCCCCGCAATATCAAATGTACAAAAAAATCTGAACTGTACTACCATTGTACCACTGGCTATCCACCACGACGATCCAACCACAACCTCAGCACAACAAAGAACATCAAAGTGAATGTCATGTTCGCAAACCCGTCTAAAAGAAAATATAGCAGTTAGACGAGTTATACCACTCTAATGACATTCACGGTCGCAGATAGTAATGTATACACTGAAAAACACACAAATAAAATTTCGATCAACTAAACCTTTCCAAATTGGCCCCCAAATGCAAAACCAACACTGAAACAAATCTGGACCAAAACCAAATATTCCAAAAATCATATTTCCATGAAATAGAGCCCCAGAAAAAAATTGAGGCACTGTAGCAAAAAAGGCGCCGCGGTTCCTCGGCAAAACGTGTCATTTGGCTTGGGTTCCGCGGTGGAATTTTGGAGTTAGATGCCCAAATTTTTTCCTTGCTCTAGTTTTGCCTGCACATACTTTTAAGATACCCAAAAAAAATTTTGAACAACTTTGAAATTCGACAGCAAGCATGCTAATATGGAAATACGATTCGGAAAAATTTGTAGATTGAGATTTTAACCTTGTGCAAACTAGCTAGTAAGGGTTTATGGGTTGGCTTTGATACCATATTGGGTTATGCCAGCGTCCTGGCCATCAAACTGAGGCCGATTGCGGAACAAAATTTTTATAAAACTGGTGCTAGAACAACCCGATACTACGGATCTACCATTAATCTTAAACTAGCAAACTTAAAAGGTGTTAAGAATGGTTATACCGAATGATCCGTGTCCTTCGGTCTTTAACCATCATCCCAAGCTCCTAGAGGCCACCATGATCAAGCTTGATCTCCGGCCTCCCTCCATCGAAGATGATCCACCTGAGGATTTGTATTTCGAGCTCCAACCTCATAGCCGAGGTAACTAAGATACCTAGTTCGCTAAACTAGATAGCCCAGAGGATGTAGAATCTAATGATGGATTAATTTATCTCCAAACACCCTAGGTTTCTCAGCACATGAGATTTGAAGGGTGGAGGTAGAAGAAGAAGCTTGAGGATGAGAGTGTGAAGCAAGTCAAGAAAAAAAAGTTAGGTGTTGTGAGCTCAAGAGATGAAGCATACAATAATATCTCAAGTCTCCAAAATATCTCAAGTCTCCAAAATATCTCAGAACCCAAAAACAAATATCAAATATGCCACAATAGTAACCATGAGTCACCCTATGAGTCACCAAGTGAGCCATGCTACAATAAATGAAATAAACACCTCATCCTCCACCTCATTAACCTTTTAATCCAAAAAGGTTAAAGCATAAATGAGGTGGTATCTTCTAAAAGCAACTTGTAATAAATTACAAGAATACCCCTCATCCATTTATACATATCCGCATTCGTATTCCGACAAAATATGAATACAAAGAGACGAAAATAATCCAATAATATAATACTAGAATCCGGCTTAAACCAAAGCCCACTAGTATTATCCATCCGAATCATAATATGTGCACAAGTGCACATATATGATTGAACCCTTGCGGTAAAACCATACGGCCTCTACATCGTTTCGCCCGAAGCAGGGAAACCCTCTGTGTGGGACTCTAAAGACTCGTCAATATGATGGCAGTGGGTTTAACCACAAGAACGTCAGTGGCACTAGCTGTACGTAACGGCTACCCAGGTATTGAGCGAAAGGGAGGCCGACGAGCAAACTCATCCGAACTCCTACTGAGCCTGTCCATGACAATATTCGTCCAGTCTGGTCTGTTTGTCTAAGAGTATCGCATATCGAGTCTAGGGGGTGGATAAAGTCAGACTCCTAATAACGTGATATTTCGTGTCGGTATGAAGCCCATCACCAACTGAGAAACTACTGATCCAAATCAGTAATTCTCGACTACCTTGGCCAAGGATTTCTGGTGATGGCCACTTGTGCACAACGCGACATCAACCCCCAATACCGAGAGAGACGAATCCCTGACAATCCTCTCACTACCTCCATGTGGCTCGGGACTGTACCCAACTAAAACCGGTTTGCATTGTTAGATTTACCTAGCACCTCATGAAGGGTTTGGAAGCATCACATGTCTCAAAATTAAATTTTTTAAGGTGCTAAGTGAACATACAAAGAATCATCACTAGAAAATTAGGGTTTCTAAACAAACACAATATCACAAATAGATAAAGCTAAGGTTTTGAGAGTACCACCTTTGTAGCTCCCTAAGCTAGACTCCTTAGCTACTTGAGGGTTGTAAAAGGTCCGCTTGAACTCCTCTAGGTCCACGATGATCCAGCCGGAGTCCGCTTTGTAGGGTTCCTAGGCACACTATAGAGGTCTCACAAGGCATCGAACATGCCAATTTAAAATTTTATGGGTGCCGAGAAACCCTAATACGGATCGTCGGCTAGATTTCTAGGCGAAACGATAAACTAGTTAACAACTTAACTAAAAGAAGAGAGCTACAACCTTTGTAGATCCGGTTATCCACTTCCTTAGCTCCACGTGGGTGTCCTCTCACTGTCCATCATGAATCCCGAACTCAATCGTCGGCTTCATCGGAGAAACGAGCGGAATAGGTCGTCGGCTTCGTGTCAAAGACGATCTACGTCGAGGCATCACAAGTTCAAGCTCCGACTTCACAAAGTTGTGAAACTTGTGAAGAAAACACCCAAAACAACTTGGAAAGAGGTAGAGGGTGAAGAAATAGGAGGTGGGTTCACTTTAGAATTGGATTTCTCTCACTTTAGCTCAAGTTGCCATTGATGGCATCAAGCTTTTTTCTTGAAGATGAAGATGAAGAAGAAGAAAGAATATGATAAGTGTTAAGATAAAATAAAAATAAATCAATACTTATCATAATGTGAACCATAGTTAAGTGTAGAGAATTAACTAAGGTTAGAAGAATGGTTAGGGTTTAGTGTGAAGACAAAATGGTCACAAAGTCAAAGCTTCATGAAGCTTCAACAATGTTCAAGAATGAAAGCAACCATTTTGTATTTTTATCCCATTCTTTTTCCAAAAATGAATAAATAAAAGAATGGATAAATAAAAACCCTAATCACTTTCTTAACCTAAGTTTAATTCCATACACTTAACCAAATAAGCATGCATCATCAAACATGATACAAACATGTGCACAAAAGTATATCACATATACAATTTGCACATCAAGTGAGAAAATCCATATAAAGTGAACCAATACTAGTTAATGCAATGCAATATATCAAATATATAATTATACATTAAATCATTAAATCAACATTTGATTCAATGATCCGGTCATGTCGCACATAACCGACTAGAATCCAATGTATCGATTTATCGAATCAATGATTCGATAACTAGGTCATATCGAATATAACCAATCGAAACATATATCGCGAGAATGAAATGCGGTATCACATACACGCATCATTCTCAGTCCTGCACATATCTCATATGCGCTCCTATTTCGTTTCGCTTGAGCCAGGAAAGCTCTGTGTAGGACTCTAAAGACTCGTCAATACGCCGGTAGCAGATGATGATCATATCAAGCACCCACAAGCCGCAAGCGGTCTGCTAAACGTAACGGCCATCCGGGTATTGAGCGATCAGAAGATCGACGAGCTAGCCCGCTCACACTCCTGTGAATCCAACCAGTAACACTTACCGTACAGTCCGGTCTGTTCGTCTGTTACGTCGCATATCAAGTCTAGGGGTGGTAAACGTCAGACCCCAATAACCGATAAGTCGTGCCGATGTGAGGCTCATAACGGGTCAAGAAACTACTGGTAACACTTACCAGCAAATCTCTGATCAGCCCTGGCCAGGGACTTCCCTGTTACGGCCAATCGAGTACAGCGCAACATCAACCCCCAATACCGGGAGAGACGAAACCCCTCCTATCGCTCATTGCCTCCATGTGACTCGGGACTGTACCCAAAGACCACCGTTTTGCATGCCCTCATGGACGTGGTAAGGTGGAGATCAAAGCACAGTGGGAATCACACAAGACTCTATGACGATCTCGGGTCTACAGACTAACCTGTACAAGTGTCACCTGAGAACTGCCATCTGACGTGAGGTATAATACTATCTGGGAGTTCTCGGCGAGTCCGTCCAGTGTACCCAGTCTCCACTGAGCACCCGTATACCATCTCTGATGTCAAACACCAATGGATATGGGATCATCCATCGCCCATCCCATGGGTCGAGAAGCGTATACGCTAGTCTACTCTGGTATATCGATGCCCCGTCTCGATACACCCACGACTAGGGACCTTGAAGGATGTACTTATGGACTACCATGTCCCCACTAGTATGATCTGCATCATAGTTCAGGTAGTCAAGTACACATCCTAAGGGCTTTACCAACATGTAACCATAAGACAGTTTAAAGAGACTAGTGTACATGTTAAGATAAAGAGTAACCAGATAGCATACTATCATATCGAGCAAGAAAGTCATCTCTATATATGTCCAAGCATCCAATATAATATACATCATCTGTACAATACTGGCCTCTAGGGCATACATACAACTAACAATCTCCCACTTGCACTAGGGCCAGCTGCTGTAGTATCGCATACCGAGCATCCCGAAGAGTCTCTCAAACTGTATCTGGGGAATGGCCTTCGTGAGTGGATCCGCCGTGTTGTTCTTCGTGTCAACCCTCCTGACCTCGATCTCCCGGCGATCAACTATCTCCCGGATCAGGTGATACCGCCTCAGAATATGCCTGGATCGCTGATGGGACCTGGGTTCCTTGGCCAAAGCCACCGCTCCATTGTTATCGCAATACAAAGGTATTGGATGCTCAATGGATGGAACCACTCCAAGTTCAGAAATGAACTTCTTGATCCAGACAGCTTCTTTAGCAGCATCATTGGCAGCGATGTATTCAGCCTCCATCGTCGAGTCTGCCACGGTTTCCTTCTTGGAACTCTTCCAGCTAACCGCCCCTCCGTAAAGGGTAAAGACAAAGCCCGACTGCGACTTAGAATCGTCCTTATCACTCTGGAAGCTCGAATCGGTAAAGGACTCCACTTGGAGTTCTCCGTTACCATACACCAAGAACATATCTCTAGTCCTTCGCAAGTACTTGAGAATGTTCTTCACAGCTGTCCAGTGACTCTCTCCAGGATCTGCTTGATACCGACTCACTACACTTAGTGAGTATGCAACATCGGGTCTGGTACATAGCATCGCATACATGATAGAGCCTACTGCCGAAGCATAGGGTATCCCTTGCATGCGAGCTCTCTCCAAATCAGTCTTGGGAGACATCTCTTTGGAGAGAGTGAGTCCAGAGATCGTGGGCAAGTTCCCACGCTTGGATTCTTCCATACTAAACCACTTTAGTATGGTGTCAATGTACCTGGATTGGGACAATCCCAGTATCCTTTTGGATCTATCTCTATAGATCCTGATTCCCAATATGCAGGAGGCATCACCAAGATCTTTCATTGAGAATCTTTGTGATAAGAAGAGCTTGACCGATTGCAGCATAGGAATATCATTTCCTATCAAGAGTATGTCATCCACGTACAATACGAGGAAGACAACCTTACTCTCTGCCACCTTCTTGTAGATACAAGGTTCATCTGGATTTTTGACGAAATCAAACTCTTTGATAACGACGTCAAAGCAGATGTTCCAACTCTGCGATGCTTGCTTTAATCCATAAATGGATTTAAGCAGCTTGCATACCTTCCCGCTGCTCCCACTATCTACGAAACCCTCTGGCTGAGTCATGTACACGCACTCTTCTAAATCACCATTTAGAAAGGCGGTCTTAACATCCATTTGCCAGATTTCATAATCATGATATGCAGCGATGGCAAGCGTGATCCAGATAGATTTAAGCATAGCCACTGAAGAAAAGGTCTCGTCATAGTCCACACCTGGTCTTTGACGAAAACCCTTTGCTACAAGTCTAGCTTTGAAAGTCTCCACTTTCCCATCTACACCAAGTTTTTTCTTGAAGATCCATTTGCTCCCAATGGGTTTTACCCCTTCAGGAGCAACTTCCAAAGTCCATACTTTGTTGGTGTACATGGATTCCATCTCGGACCGCATAGCATCCAGCCATTTCACTGAGTCCCTACTCGTGATGGCCTGCTCGAAGCTAGTTGGGTCATCATCCTCCATGATGCAATCCTCGCTCCCACCGTCCATGAGAAAACCGTAGTATCTCTCAGGTTGGTGAGGAATCCTACTAGATCGGCGGAGAGGCTGGGGTTCGTCGGGTACTACTGAATCCTCTGGTTCCACTAAATCTTCAGTTTGAGTTTGTGTAGCCGGAATTTCTTCCAGTTCTACCATATCCCCACTAATTTCTTTTGCAAGAAATTCCTTTTCTAAAAAGGTGGCATGTCGAGAAACAAACACTTTTTGTTCCTCTGTATGGTAGAAAAGATATCCATGTGAATGTTTGGGATATCCCACAAACTTACATAGAACTGACCGTGCCTCGAGTTTGTCCGGATTTTGCCTTTTGACATAGGCCGAGCAACCCCATATCTTAACTCATTTAAGACATGGTCTCTTCCCACTCCATATCTCATATGGTGTGGTAGGTACAGATTTAGATGGAACTTGATTCAATAGGTATGCTGCTGTCTCCAGCGCATAACCCCAGAAGGAAATAGGTAACTCAGCTGTACTCATCATAGAGCGCACCATATCTAATAGGGTGCGATTTCTCCGCTCCGATACACCGTTGTGCTGTGGTGTATAAGGTGGAGTAAGCTGAGAGAGAATCCCATTCTCTTTTAGGAATTCCAGGAATTCATTGCTTAAGTATTCTCCTCCTCGATCAGATCGTAGGATTTTAATACTTTTTCCGGTTTGGTTCTCAACTTCTTGTTTATATTCCCTAAATTTCTCAAAAGCTTCTGATTTGTGTTTCATCAGGAACACATACCCGAACCTAGAGAGATCGTCAGTGAATGTAATGAAGTATGAAGAACCATCCCTGGCATGTGTAGACATGGGACCGCATACATCACTATGTATCAGTCCCAAGAGTTCAGTAACTCTTTCTCCGTGTCCCGTAAACGGAGTTTTGGTCATCTTGCCTTTGAGACATGACTGGCAAGTTTCATAGGATGAAAATTCAAACGGATTTAAATATCCATCTTTATGCAACTTAGCTAGTCGTGTCGCATTGATGTGACCCAGTCTACAATGCCACAAGAAGGATTCGTTCAGTTCAGAACTCTTCCTCTTGTGTGTGTTTGTTATGTTCAGAACTGTTGATTGATTTAGAACATAAATGCCATTGCACAACGTGCCTGATCCAACCAACTTTTGGTTATGGAAAATGTTCATAACATTATCCTGTAATACAAAATTATATCTCTCTTTACTTAATAAAGAAACCGATATAATGTTGCATATCAGGTTCGGCATGTAATAGCATTCGTTCAGAACCAATGTATTACCAGTTGGTAATACAAGGTGATATTCCCCGACAGTCTTAGCTGCAACAATTACACCATTTCCAACTCTAATGTCTTTATCACCTTCTCCAAGTTCTCTACCTTTTCTAAGCCCATGTAACTGATTACATATATGGGATCCTGACCCGGTATCTAATACCTAGGACGTGGAGCAAATGGAGAAACAGTTTTCTGTAACGAACACACCCGAAGAAAATGCATCAACATGTACTTTCTTCATTCGGGTGGCATGGGAATCTTGGTATTCCCCTATATCCTGTTCAGTCCTATAACTCTTATAGGTAAGAACGGAACCAACGTTCCCCAGCACAGTATAACATGTGGGTTCGGTCAATACATCCATATTATTATCTTTATTAAGGCATGAAATGGTCGCTACCTGGAGAGAGAGAGAAGAAAACACTTTAGCGTAAGCTCGTGCAAGATCAGATTGGTTATTATCTTATCTAATCAGGATGGCTCCCACTGCTTTTTATCAAATCTTCCTTCAAACCCTAAAAGGAAAGACTAGCCGGGATTAATTACACACTACAAGTTCGCCAATCTTTCAGCCAGGCCAGTGTCGGTACTTTGAGGGAGGTCCCCCGAGCTTTCACACGAACCTAATTACTGTAAACCTCGTTTTCCCAGAGGCGTAACCTCGTTAACACCTTTCTAGACACCTACTTGATCGGCTAATTGTAATGTGTAAAACTCTCCCAGGAGTAACTCTTACTCGCAGTGGGTATCGGGATCCAACTATCTCATAGAAGGTATGCAATCTCATTGCAAATTTCAACACTTGAAATTCCCGATAATATTTTGCCCCTAGCATCCTATGACCTTGACAAAGGCCAACAAATCATAGCATGCTAGTCAAGTTCAACCCGTCATTTCTTGATTGAATCAAACCCACCCGCACGGCCCTTGACAAAGGCCAACAAGGTTGCACGACTACCCTGAAACAATCTGCATCATATGCATAAGCAGATAATCACTATTTAGCTACCGCACACTACGCCTTGACAAAGGCCAACAAACGTAGCACGAATACTAAACAGTTCTTATCTGAAATGACGGAGGGCTACGACAGGTTTTTCTGAAAACCTATTGCGTAATGAACTTGATATCGTTGTAGAATCAAATGAAGTTTTGAAATGGAGTGATTTTGAGGCTTTTCTAGTTTTGCTAAAGGGGTCACTCCCGGTGAAGGGATCGTCGGCCCTTTCCTCGTCGAATGAGGTGCGGGATATATCATATATATCGCTGTGCAAAGCAGAAACTATAGAAGCAATCAAAAACAAACCGAGTGTGTAGCATCTGCCAGTTATTGCTAAAGGAGTCACTCCCGGCGAAGGGATCTCGGTCCTTTCCTCATCGAATAAGGTGCAGGGTATATCATATATACCGCTATGCAAAGCAAGAACTGTAGCTACCTTTTTAGTTTAAAATTTGATTCTACAACATCTTAGGTTTCTTTTCTTTCATTAATCACATTAATGAAGTCCCATCATTTAAATACCTAAACATCGCAGATAAATACGACGTACACTTATGCCATCCGCATTCGCCTCGATGTCCCCTCGTGCACCGTTAGGTTAGGTAACTAACGACAGAGCAGGGCAGGGCTAGCGCGGGTGCAAAACATAAGTAACGTCTATATAATATATCATATATACTATATATAGTATCTATCACAGAACATCACATGATCACATCACAGATATCGCAGCAGAAGAAACATATGAAATATTGGATATACTAGGACGTCCGTGTTTTCAATACGAGCCAGTATAAAACACGGATTCCACGGTCGTGATGAATAGCCAATCCCACACCCCTAGACCCCTACGAGAGCGGCAAGCAACCCTGCCAATTCTAGGGTTAGGAGACCCGGACTCGACTCCTCGAGTTGGTCTCCCATTGGACCCCAGAACCCGGTTACTTGTGCTCCCCTCCTTGGGTCTATCCTAATGCGGAAAAGTAAATAATATACAAAAGGTGACAACTTCCGCTACCTGGAAGTGCCCCAAATTAAAGAATATTACATACAAGTTTTTACATGAATGAAAATGAAAAACACTCATCTCACATAAAAACCCCCGGCTATTCAAACACGACGATCCAATATAACATATCCAGCAACACATAACATCACATGTCATCAACGTAAGTAAGTACGCATACCCCAATTGTCGTTGACATATAGCAACGAAACCGGCGATATCACATATTACACTTACGGTCACAGAAAAGAAAGTGTAAAACTACAACAGTTGGAATCCGCAACCTCTTTAGACATCACATGCCTAATCAAATGAAATACTTAGACATCACATGCCTAATAGTTATAAACCCCGCATTTTAGTCTCATTATCGAAAACTCTTTTCAATATCAAGTGAAACTAAACCGCTAGATTTATAACATTCATTCAGTTATCTCACAACTGTTTGTGAATTCCAATTATTGTATCACATTCCAGATAAACAGAAAATGTTAAACTTTCCGATCGAACAATCGAATACCTAAGTTTTCCCGATACAGCTCAACACATGAAATAAGTCTAACAACATTCAGTTCGTGCCTCAGTACCAACGGTCCAGCCGTAGAAGGGTCAAGCCAACGCCTCACATGTGGCACGCCGTACTGCCCCAAACCCGAAGGTTCAAAGGGCAGTTCAAGACGGTCACATAATTGAGTTAAGGTTTGTTGTCTTCTAGAGGGTCCATCGCGTTACTTGCACTACTTAGAACGTCGTTAAACTACGGAAAAATCCAACACTTGGAAATTTCCCGACAGGGGAAAAATTGGGTATTTATATCCGGTCGAACTTTTTAACATATTCTAAAAGTTATCCGGAAATACACAAAGACGAAATTTGATACCCCGATCGAAAACATCGAAGCTCTAAAACACCCGAGAAAATTCAACTCTTGAATAAATTTTAAAAATTCCCAGAAAATCCAACACCAGAAGATATCAGTTACTGTGCAAAAATTATATAATAATTTAATAAAGCTGCCGCGGAACCGCCGCCTAAGGAGGCTTAGGCCGCGGATCCGCCGCGCTTTAGACTGTTCATCAAGAAATTTTTGCACCGTAATTCATATATTTCCCTGCTGAATTTTTTAGCAATTTTTAATCTGGAAAAATCCCAGAATTTAGAAAAAGTCCAGAGAGCATCTTAAAGTTAGGTTTTCGGGTTCGATCGGGTTTCAAACATCGTCCAGACTTCGCCTAAGGCTCTAGCTAGGCTCTGATACCACTGTAGGGTTCCTAGACACACTATAGAGGTCTCACAAGGCATCAAACATGCCAATTTAAAATTTTATGGGTGCCGAGAAACCCTAATACGGATCGTCGGCTAGATTTCTAGGCGAAACGATAAACTAGTTAACAACTTAACTAAAAGAAGAGAGCTACAACCTTTGTAGATCCGGTTATCCACTTCCTTAGCTCCACGTGGGTGTCCTCTCGTTGTCCATCATGAATCCCGAACTCAATCGTCGGCTTCATCGGAGAAACGAGCGGAATAGGTCGTCGGCTTCGTGTCAAAGACGATCTACGTCGAGGCATCACAAGTTCAAGCTCCGACTTCACAAAGTTGTGAAACTTGTGAAGAAAACACCCAAAACAACTTGGCAAGAGGTAGAGGGTGAAGAAATAGGAGGTGGGTTCACTTTAGAATTGGATTTCTCTCACTTTAGCTCAAGTTGCCATTGATGGCATCAAGCTTTTTTCTTGAAGATGAAGATGAAGAAGAAGAAAGAATATGATAAGTGTTAAGATAAAATAAAAATAAATCAATACTTATCATAATGTGAACCATAGTTAAGTGTAGAGAATTAACTAAGGTTAGAAGAATGGTTAGGGTTTAGTGTGAAGACAAAATGGTCACAAAGTCAAAGCTTCATGAAGCTTCAACAATGTTCAAGAATGAAAGCAACCATTTTGTATTTTTATCCCATTCTTTTTCCAAAAATGAATAAATAAAAGAATGAATAAATAAAAACCCTAATCACTTTCTTAACATAAGTTTAATTCCATACACTTAACCAAATAAGCATGCATCATCAAACATGATACAAACATGTGCATAAAAGTATATCACATATACAATTTGCACATCAAGTGAGAAAATCCATATAAAGTGAACCAATACTAGTTAATGCAATGCAATATATCAAATATATAATTATACATTAAATCATTAAATCAACATTTGATTCAATGATCCGGTCATGTCGCACATAACCGACTAGAATCCAATGTATCGATTTATCGAATCAATGATTCGATAACTAGATCATATCGAATATAACCAATCGAAACATATATCGCGAGAATGAAATGTGGTATCACATACACGCATCATTCTCGGTCCTGCACATATCTCATATGCGCTCCTATTTCGTTTCGCTTGAGTCAGGAAAGCTCTGTGTAGGACTCTAAAGACTCGTCAATACGCCGGTAGCAGATGATGATCATATCAAGCACCCACAAGCCGCAAGCGGTCTGCTAAACGTAACGGCCATTCGGGTATTGAGCGATCAGAAGATCGACGAGCTAGCCCGCTCACACTCCTGTGAATCCAACCAGTAACACTTACCGTACAGTCCGGTCTGTTCGTCTGATACGTCGCATATCAAGTCTAGGGGTTGTAAACGTCAGACCCCAATAACCGATAAGTCGTGCCGATGTGAGGCTCATAACGGGTCGAGAAACTACTGGTAACACTTACCAGCAAATCTCTGATCAGCCCTGGCCAGGGACTTTCCTGTTACGGCCAATCGAGCACAGCGCAACATCAACCCCCAATACCGGGAGAGACGAAACCCCTCCTATCGCTCATTGCCTCCATGTGACTCGGGACTGTACCCAAAGACCACCGTTTTGCACGCCGTCATAGACGTGGTAAGTGTTAGTTATATGTATGCCCTAGAGGCCATTACTGTACATTGGATGTATATTGTAGTGGATGCTGGGACATATATAGGTAGGACTTTCTTGCTCGACATGATAGTACGCTATCTGGTTGCACTTTATCTTAACATGTATACTTTCTGTCTCTCTGATTACATGTTGATAAAGCCCTTAGGATGTGTACTCGACTTCCAGGACTATGATGTTGATCATACTAGTGGGGCCTGGGTAGTCCATGAGTACATCCTTGAAATGTTCCTAGTCGAGGGAATATCGAGACGGGGCATCGATATTCCAGAGTAGACTAGCGTGTATCTTCTCGACCCATGTGATGGGTGATGGATGATCCCATATCCATTGGTGTTTGACTTCAGAGATGGTATACGGGTGCTCAGTGGAGACTGGGTACACTGAACGGACTCGCCGAGAACTCCCAGATGGTATTATACCTCATGTCAGATGGCAGTTCTCTGGTGACACTGGTACAACTTAGTCTGTTGACCCGAGATCGTCATAGAATCTTGTGTGTATCCCACTGTGCTTTGATTTCCACCCTACCACGTCTCTACTGAGTCGTGCAAACAGGTGGTTTTTGGGTACAGTCCCGATTCACATGGAGGCAATGAGCGATAGGAGGGGATTCGTCTCTCCCGGTATTGGGGGTTGATGTTGCGCAATGCTCGACTGGCCATAACAGGAAATCCCTGGCCAGGGTTGCAGTGATATACTGGTAAGAGTTATCAGTAGTTTCACGAATGTTATGGACCTCAAGTCGGCATGACTTATCGAGCTATTGGGGTCTGACGTTTACCACCCCTAGGCGAGATATGCGACATATCAGACGATCAGACCGGACTGTACGGTAAGTGTTACTGGTTGGATTCACAGGAGTGTGAGCGGGCTTGCTCGTCGATCTTCTGATCGCTCAATACCCCGGTGGCCGTTACGTTTAGCAGACCGCTTGCGGCTTGTGGGTGCTTGATATGATCATCATCCGCTACCGGCATATTGACGAGTCTTTAGAGTCCTACACAGAGGTTTCCTGGCTCAAGCGAAACGAAATAGGAGCGCATATGAGATATGTGCCGGACCGAGAATAATGCGTGTATGTGATACCGTATTTCATTCTCGCGATAAATGTGTCGAATGGTTGTATGCGATATAACCTAGTTATCGAATCAAGGATTGATTCGATAAGCCGATACATTGGATACTAGCCGGTTATATGCGACATGACCGGATCATTGAATCAAGTGTTAATTTAATGATTTAATGTATAATTATATATTCGATATATTACTTTGCATTAACTAGTATTGGTTCACTTTAAATGGATTTACTCACTTGATTTGTGCACATTGCATATGTGATATATTTTGTGCACATGATTGTATCATGTTTGATGATACATGCAAGCTAGGGTTAGTGTAAAGAATTAGACCATGGTTAAGATTATGATTAGGGTTTTCTTTTTCTTATTTATTTATTTATTTATTTTGGAAAAATATGAGAAAAGAATGGTTGCTAATTTTGTTTGCTAGTTGAAGATTCTTGAAGCTTTGAATTAGTCCACCATTCTTGTCTCATCCTTAACCCTAACCATTCAAGTTAACCATGGTCCATTCTCTACAACTAACCAAGGGTTAGTAAATGATAAGTATTGATTTATTTATCATTTACTTAATACTTATCATATTCTTTTTCTTCATCTTCTTCTTCTTCCTCCATGAGAAAAAAGCTTGCTACATCAATGGTGATTGATGAAAAAGTGTGTGAAATCCAAATCTAAAGTCTACCCACTTCCTATTTCTTCATCCTCTACCTCTTTCCAAGTAGTATAGGGTGTTTCCTTCACAAGTTTTCTTGACTTGGTGAAGTTGGAGCTTGATCTAGCGATGCCTCGACGTAGATCATCTTCGGCATCGTCGTCGATGACCTAGCCCGTTTTTCTCCGATGAAGCCGACGCTAGAGTCCAAGATATGATTTGGACAGCGAGGGGACTTCATCACGGAGCTTAGGAGGTGGTGGAACGGATCTACAAAGGTTGTAGCCCCTTTCCTTTAGCTATATTTCCGTTTACTTGCTTGCTTCGCCTATTTATCTAGTTAACGATCCGTATTAGGGTTAATAGGCACTTGTAAAATTTCAATTGGCCATGTTTGATCACTTGTGAGACTCCATTAGTGTGCCTAGGAACCCTACAGTGGTATCAGAGCCTAGCTAGAGCCTTAGGCGAAGTCCCGACAGAATTAGAAGTCCGATCGACCCAAAACCCAAACCTAAAAATGCTCTCTGGACTTTTTTGAAATTCGTGGTTTTTTGTGAATTAAAAATATTCAGAAAATTCAGCAGGAATATATAAGGGAAACTGTAAAATTCGAGGGCTTGATTCCATAATGGCGGCGCGGATCCGCGGCATGAGCATGCTCATGCGGCGGATCCGCGGCCAATTTGTCGTTTTGTGCATCCACTTTTACACAGTAATTCTTAGTTATCTGTGCTGGATTTCCTGGGGATTTTAATAATTTTTTCCAGAGCTGCATTTTCTGGGTTGTATTGGAGACTCGGTGTATTCGATTGGACTGTCTAATTTTTGTCGGTGTGCTTTTCCGGGTATTCTTAGAATATGTTAAAAGGTTCGACCGAATATAAATACCCACTTTTTCCCCTGCCGGGAAAATTCCAATTGTTGGACTTTTCCGTAGTTTAACGACGTTCTAAGTAGTGCAAGTAACTCGATGGACCCTCTAGAAGACAACAAACCTTAACTCGATTATGTGACCGTCTTGAACTGCCCTTTGAACCTTCGGGTTTGGGGCAGTACGGCGTGCCACATGTGAGGCGTTGGCTTGACCCTTCTACGGCTGGACCGTTGGTACTGAGGCACGAACTGAATGTTGTTAGACTTATTTCATGTGTTGAGCTGTATCGGGAAAACTTGGGTGTTCGATTGTTCGATCGAAAAGTTTAGCATTTTCTATTTATCCGGAATGTGGTACAATAATTGGAATTCATAAATAGTTATGAGATAACGGAATGAATATTATAAACATAGCAGTTTAGTCTCACTTGATCGGTTGCCATGGAATTTTGATGTGATCAAAAGTCCGTCGCAATCACGTAGCGTACGCGGATACTCGCCGGGTAAACTTAATAGACAGCCTCACTCCATAGCCCCGACCAAGTGACTGTAGGAGAACCCCGTCGCCGAAAGCATCCGTTTGGGTGCTCGCGGCAGCGGTGTTCCGCCTTGGTGCACTTTGTCGACGGCGTCGGGGGTGCGGCCGTCTACTAAAGTTTGCGACGAGTATTCGATCAGAATGTCGGGAATCCTGTTGAATTGCCCGACTTGATATTGAAAAGTGTTTTCGATTTTGAGACTAAAATGCGGGGTTTATAATTGTTAGGCATGCGATGTCTAAAGAATTCATTTGGTCAGGCATGCGATGTCTGAGGTGGTTGCGGATTCTAACTGTTGTAGTTTTACACTTTCTTTTCTGTGACCGTAAGTGTAATATGTGATATCGCCGGTTTCGTTGCTATATGTCAACGACAATTGGGATACGCATATTTACTTACGTTGATGACATGTGATGTCATGTGTTGCTGGATATGTTATATTGGATCGTCGTGTTTGAATAGCCGGGGGGTTTTTATGTGAGATGAGTGTTTTTCATTTTCATTCATGTAAAAACTTGTATGTAATATTCTTTTATTGGGGCACTTCCAGGTTGCGGAAGTTGTCACCGTTGATGTATATTATTTACTTTTCTGCACTAGGATAGGCCCAAGGAGGGGAGCACAAGTAACCGGGTTCTGGGGTCCAGTGGGAGACCATCTCAAGGAGTCGAGTCCGGGTCTCCTAACCCTAGAATTGGTAGGGTTGCTTGCCGCTCTCGTAGGGGTCTAGGGGTGTGGGATTGGCTATTCATCATGACCGTGGAATCCGTGTTTTATACTGGCTCGTATTGAAAACACGGACGTCCTAGTATATCCAATATTTCATATGTTTCTTCTGCTGTGATTTATCTGTGATCATGTGATGTTCTGTGACAGATATTATATATAATGTATATGATATATTATATAGACGTTGCTTATGTTTTACACCCGCACTAGCCCTGCCTCGCTCTGGCGTTAGTTACCTAACCTAACGGTGCAGACGGGACATCGAGGCGAATGCGGATGGCATAAGCGTACGTTATATTTATCTGTGATGGTTAGGTGGACTTAAATGATGGGATATTCATTAATGAGATTAATGAAAGAAAATAAACCTAATTGATGTTGTGGAATCGAATTTCAAAATAAAAACAGGTAGCTACAGTTCTTGCTTTGCATCGCGGTGTTCATTATAGAACATCCTGCACCTTATTCGATGAGGAAAGGACCGAGATCCCTTCACCGGGAGTGACTCCTTTAGCAATAACTGGCAGATGCTACAACTCGGTTTGTCCTTTGATTGCTTCTATAGTTTCTGCTTTGCACAGTGATATATATGATATATCCCGCACCTCATTCGACGAGGAAAGGGCCGACGATCCCTTCACCGGGTGTGACCCCTTTAGCAAAACTAGAAAAGCCTCAAAAAACATTCCATTTAAAAACCATTTGATTCCGCAACGAGATCAAGTTCAAAGCGTTAAAGGTTTTCACAAAAACCATTCGCAACCCTCCGTCATTTTAGGAAGTAGAGTACTTAGTATTCGTGCTGTGTTTGTTGACCATAGTCAAGGCACAGTGTACAGTAGCTAAGTGATGTCTTCCTACACCGCATATGATGCGATTAGTTAGGACAGTCGCGTGACTTTGTTGACCTTAGTTAAGGGTCATGTGGGTGGGTCTAATTAATCACGAAATGACGGGTAGAACTTGACTAGTACTTATGATTTGTTGACCATAGTTAAGGTCATAAGTGCTAAGGGTAAAAACCATTATCGGGAGTTTCAAGTGTTGAAACTTGCAATGAGATTGCATACCTTCTATGTGATAGTTGGATCCCGATACCCACTGCGAGTAATTGTTACTCCTGGGAGAGTTTTGCACTTTGCAATTAGCCGATCAAGTAGGTGTCTAGAAAGGTGTCAACGGGGTTACGCCTCTGGGAAAACGAGGTTTACTGTAATTAGGTCCGTGCGAAAGCACGGGGAACCTCCCTCAAAGTACCGACACTGGCCTGGCTGAAAGATTGGCGAACTTGTAGAGTGTAATTAATCCCGGCTAGTCTTTCCTTTTAGGGTTTGAAGGAAGATTTGATAAAAACAGTGGGAGCCATCCTGATTAGATGAAATATATAACCAATCTAATCTTGCAAGAGCGCACGCTGAGTGTTTTCTTCTCTCTCTCTCTCCTGGTAGCGACCATATCATGCCTTAATCAAGATAATAATATGGATGTATTGACCGAACCCGCTTGTTATACTGAGCTGGGGAACGTTGGTCCCGCTCCAACTTATAATTGTTATAAGACAGAGCAGGAAATAGGGGAATGCCAGGATTCCCATGCCGCCCAAACGAAGAAAGTGCATGAGATGCATCTCCTTCGGGTGTGTTCATTACAAAGAACTGTTTCTCAGTATCCTCTGCATCCTGGGTATATGATACCGGATCAGGATCCCAGATATGTAATCTGTTACATAGGGCTACAAAAAGGTAGAAAAACTGAGAACGGGTGATAAGTTTCATGAGACAGAAAACGGGGCAAGTGTTGCAGCCAAGTCTGTTGGTCACTGTCACCCTGTATTACGAATACATTGATTCTGAACAAATGCTATTAAATACCGAACCTGATATACAAAATCATATCAGTCTCTTTATTAGTAAAGAAAGGATATAATTTTGTATTGATGGATAATGTTTTGAACATTTCCTATATCAAAAGTTGATCGGTTCAGGCACGTTATCTAAAAGCATTGACGTTCTAAATCAAACTACAGTTCCTCGTATACAGAACACACACAAGAGGAAGAGTTCAGAAATGAACGAATTCTTCTTGAGGTATTGTAGACTAGGTCATATCAATGCGACCCGACTAGCTGAAGTTACATTTAGATGCATATTTAAATCAGTTTGAATTTACATCTTGTGAAACTTGCCAGTCATGTCACAAAGATATAATGACACCAGCTCTGTTTACTGGAAACAGAGAAAGAGTTAGTAAACTCTTGGGACTGATACATGATGATGTATGTAAGGTCTCCCGTCTACACATGCCAGGACTGGTTCTTTTTACTTCATTATATTCTCTGATAATCTCTCAAGATTCAGTCATATGTTCTTGTTGAAACATAAGTCCGAACCTTTTGAGGTATTCACAGAATATAAGTTAGAAGTAGAGAACCAATAACCGGGTATAAGTATTATGTCCTATGATGAGATCAGGGAGGAGAATACTTGTGCATGGAATCCTTGGACTATTCTAAAGGAAAATGAGATTCTCTCTCAGTATTACTCCTCTGAATACACCACAGCACAACGGTGTATCGGGGCGGAGCAATCACACAATATTAGATATCGTGTGCTCTATGATGAGTATTACTGAGTTACCTATTTCTTTTTGGGAGTTATGCACTTGAGAAGCTGCATACCTATTGAATTAGGTTCGAATCAAATCAGTGCCTACCATTCCATATGAGATATGGTATGGGAAGAGCCTATCTCTTAAGTAAGTTAAGATTTGGGATTGTCCGGCCTATGTCAAAAGCAAAATCTGGACAAGATCGAGGCAAGATCAGTTCTGTAGAACTGGAAAGGTTCCAGCTGTACAAAACTGCAGATAATTTGGTAGAACCAAAGGATTCAATAGTTTCCGACGAACCTCAGCCTCTCCGCCGATCTAGTAGGGTTCCTCACCCACCTGAGAGATACCTCGGTTTCTCGATGACAGTGGGAGCGAGGATTGCATCATGAGATGATGACCCAACTAGTTTCGAGCAGGCCATCGAGAGTAGGGACTCTGTAAGAATGGCTGGATGCTTAGTGATCTGAGATGGAATCCTTATACACCAGCAAAGTATGGACTTTAGCTGCTATATCTGAAGGGTTAAATCCCCATCAGGAGCAAGTATATCTTGAGAAGATTACTTGGTGTAGCTGGAAAATTTGAGACTTTCAAAGCTAGACTTGTTAAAGGTTTTCGTCATTGACCAGGCGTGGATAATGATGAAACCTTTTTCCGGTAGCTATGCTTAAGTCTATCCAGATCCTACTTACCACGGCTACATACCATGACTACGATATCTGGCGGTTGGGTGCCATGACTGCTTTTCTAAATACTGATTTAGAAGAGAACGTCTATAAGAACACAGCCAGAGGTCTTCGTAAACAGTGGGAGCAGCGGAAACGTGTGCAAGTTGCTTTACATAATGAAGCAGGCATCGCGGAGTTGGAACGTCTGTTTTGATGTGATAGTCAAAGTGTTTGACTTCATCAAAATGGTAGACGAACCTTGTATATACAAAAGGGTAGTAGAGAGTAAGGTGGTCATCTTCGTATTGTACGTAGACAACATACTCTTGATAGGAAAAGAGTTTCCTATACTACGATCGATCAATCTCCTATTATCACAAGGATTCTCCAAATAGGATAAAGATGATACCTCCTAAATCCTGAGATTTGGACCTATGAGATAGATCTAAAGGGATATTAGGGTTCTCACTAGGTATAGTGAGATTGTATCAATCGATCCTGGGGAGAATCACTGGAAGAGTTCCAGGGTGATAAAGACGACTGAATGTCAGTCACAGGCACTGTCTTTACCCTCAGTAAAGGGACGGTATGTTGGAAGAGTTCCAAGCTAGATACCGTGGCAAACTAGACGATAAAGGCTGGTAACATCGCTATTAAAGATACTACTAAAGAGGCAGTTTGGGTGTATATTGGTTCATAAGATGAACTAGGTTCCTACCATTGTGTGACAATGGAAGTGAGGCTTCGACCCTGGAACCCTGGTCCCATCAGTGACCCAGACATATTCTGAGGCAGCATCACCTGATCATGGAGATAGTTGATCTCCAGGATGATCGAGGTTAGGAGAGTAGATTCAGAGGACAACACGGCGGATCCACTCACGAAGGCCTTTTCCCAAAGAGAGACTTTTATGGGATGGTTGAGTATGTGATACTGCAACCACTGCTACAGATGGCCCTAGTGCAAGTGGGAGATTGTTAGTTATATGTATGCCCTAGAGGCCATTACTGTACATTGGATGTATATTGTAGTGGATGCTGGGACATATATAGGTAGGACTTTCTTGCTCGACATGATAGTACGCTATCTGGTTGCACTTTATCTTAACATGTATACTTTCTGTCTCTCTGATTACATGTTGATAAAGCCCTTAGGATGTGTACTCGACTTCCAGGACTATGATGTAGATCATACTAGTGGGGCCTGGGTAGTCCATGAGTACATCCTTGAAATGTTCCTAGTCGAGGGAATATCGAGACGGGGCATCGATATTCCAGAGTGGACTAGCGTGTATCTTCTCGACCCATGTGATGGGCGATGGATGATCCCATATCCATTGGTGTTTGACTTCAGAGATGGTATACGGGTGCTCAGTGGAGACTGGGTACACTGAACGGACTCGCCAAGAACTCCCAGATGGTATTATACCTCACGTCAGATGGCAGTTCTCTGGTGACACTGGTACAACTTAGTCTGTTGACCCGAGATCGTCATAGAGTCTTGTGTGTATCCCACTGTGCTTTGATTTCCACCCTAACACGGCTCTACTGAGTCGTGCAAACAGGTGGTTTTTGGGTACAGTCCCGATTCACATGGAGGCAATGAGCGATAGGAGGGGATTCGTCTCTCCCGGTATTGGGGGTTGATGTTGCGCAATGCTCGACTGGCCATAACAGGAAATCCCTGGCCAGGGTTGCAGTGATATACTGGTAAGAGTTATCAGTAGTTTCACGAATGTTATGGACCTCAAGTCGGCATGACTTATCGAGCTATTGGGGTCTGACGTTTACCACCCCTAGGCGAGATATGCGACATATCAGACGATCAGACCGGACTGTACGGTAAGTGTTACTGGTTGGATTCACAGGAGTGTGAGCGGGCTTGCTCGTCGATCTTCTGATCGCTCAATACCCGGGTGGCCGTTGCGTTTAGCAGACCGCTTGCGGCTTGTGGGTGCTTGATATGATCATCATCCGCTACCGGCGTATTCACGAGTCTTTAGAGTCCTACACAGAGGTTTCCTGGCTCAAGCGAAACGAAATAGGAGCGCATATGAGATATGTGCGGGACCGAGAATAATGCGTGTATGTGATACCGTATTTCATTCTCGTGATGAATGTGTCGAATGGTTGTATGCGATATAACCTAGTTATCGAATCAAGGATTGATTCGATAAGCCGATACATTGGATACTAGCCGGTTATATGCGACATGACCGGATCATTGAATCAAGTGTTGATTTAATGATTTAATGTATAATTATATATTTGATATATTACTTTGCATTAACTAGTATTGGTTCACTTTAAATGGATTTACTCACTTGATTTGTGCACATTGCATATGTGATATATTTTGTGCACATGATTGTATCATGTTTGATGATACATGCAAGCTAGGGTTAGTGTAAAGAATTAGACCATGGTTAAGATTATGATTAGGGTTTTCTTTTTCTTATTTATTTATTTATTTATTTTGGAAAAAGATGAGAAAAGAATGGTTGCTAATTTTGTTTGCTAGTTGAAGATTCTTGAAGTTTTGAATTAGTCCACCATTCTTGTCTCATCCTTAACCCTAACCATTCAAGTTAACCATGGTCCATTCTCTACAACTAACCAAGGGTTAGTAAATGATAAGTATTGATTTATTTATCATTTACTTAATACTTATCATATTCTTTTTCTTCATCTTCTTCTTCTTCCTCTATGAGAAAAAAGCTTGCTACATCAATGGTGATTGATGAAAAAGTGTATGAAATCCAAATCTAAAGTCTACCCACTTCCTATTTCTCCATCCTCTACCTCTTGCCAAGTAGTATAGGGTGTTTCCTTCACAAGTTTTCTTGACTTGGTGAAGTTGGAGCTTGATCTAGCGATGCCTCGACGTAGATCATCTTCGGCATCGTCGTCGATGACCTAGCCCGTTTTTCTCCGATGAAGCCGACGCTAGAGCCCAAGATATGATTTGGACAGCGAGGGGACTTCATCATGGAGCTTAGGAAGTGGTGGAACGGATCTACAAAGGTTGTAGCCCCTTTCCTTTAGCAATATTTCCGTTTACTTGCTTGCTTCGCCTATTTATCTAGTTAACGATCCGTATTAGGGTTAATAGGCACTTGTAAAATTTCAATTGGCCATGTTTGATCACTTGTGAGACTCCATTAGTGTGCCTAGGAACCCTACAGTAAGGTGGAGATCAAAGCACAGTGGGAATCACACAAGACTCTATGACGATCTCGGGTCTACAGACTAACCTGTACAAGTGTCACCTGAGAACTGCCATCTGACGTGAGGTATAATACCATCTGGGAGTTCTCGGCGAGTCCGTCCAGTGTACCCAGTCTCCACTGAGCACCCGTATACCATCTCTGATGTCAAACACCAATGGATATGGGATCATCCATCGCCCATCCCATGGGTCGAGAAGCGTATACGCTAGTCTACTCTGGTATATCGATGCCCCGTCTCGATACACCCACGACTAGGGACCTTGAAGGATGTACTTATGGACTACCATGTCCCCACTAGTATGATCTGCATCATAGTTCAGGTAGTCAAGTACACATCCTAAGGGCTTTACCAACATGTAACCATAAGACAGTTTAAAGAGACTAGTGTACATGTTAAGATAAAGAGTAACCAGATAGCATACTATCATATCGAGCAAGAAAGTCATCTCTATATATGTCCAAGCATCCAATATAATATACATCATCTGTACAATACTGGCCTCTAGGGCATACATACAACTAACACGCTTTGTCCAAGCTTGTAACTTCACAAGATCAAGAGAAGAAAATGGAAGCTAACACTCTTCACAAGTGGGCAAGACTAGTGTAGAATGGTGTTGTGGTTGCTTTTCTCACTTCAAAATCCTAACTTGATTACTCTTTTGCTTACTTGAAAGAACTAGAGAGCAAGAGAGAAAGGAGGAAGAAGATGATGGTTTTCTAAGCTCAAGATAATGATAAGCTTAATATGAAAAATAGAAAATACAAGTATATATATTTTTTACTCTTCATCTCAAACCATGGTTACATAATAAAGATATTATTGTATTTGAGTTAAAACACAAAAGGAAAATTAACCCATGGTTAAAAAGTGGGTGAAGCAAGGTTAGTTCAAAGAAGAGTGTAGAAGCTTAACCATGAATTAACCCTTTTTCTTTTTCTTTTGTTTTAACACAAATACAAATAAATATCCATATATAATCATAAGGTGTGAGTCTTATATTGCCACCATCTTCTATATATACAACCATGATAGAAAGATGTATGTATGTATGTGTGCATGCACATCCATATGTGCATGAACAAGAATGAATGCACACATGCATGCATACATCCAAAAAGACAAGAAAGGATTTCTAGTGAGAAACTAATGGTCATGTGATAAATCAACACTTGATTTAGAAATCCGATCATATCACATACGACCTGACCAAAAGCAAGCCACCCGATTAATATACGGTATCTCATACACGCATTTTAACCGGGTCCATGTGCATATCGCATATGCGCACCACAACGTTTCGCCTGGACTAGGTAACTCCTTTATGGGACTCTAAGACTCGTAAATACGCCGGCAGTGGGTGATGATCATATCAAGCACCCCCAAGCCGCAAGCGGTCAGCTAAACGTAACGGCCACCCGGGTATTGAGCGATCAGAAGAAAAAAAGCGAACCTGCTACAACTCCCGTCGAGCCAACCGGCAACACTACCGTACAGTCCGGTCTCTTCGTCAGATATGCTGCATATCGAGTCTAGGGATGGTAACGTCGACCCCAATAACTCAATAAGTCGTGCCGATGAATGGTCTATAACAGATCGAGAAACTACTGGTAACACTTATCAGTAAATCTCAACAGCCCTGGCCAGGGACTTACTGATATAACCAGTCGAGCACAGCACAGCATCAACTCCCAATACCGGGAAAGACGAAACCCCTCCTATCGCTCATCGCCTTCGTGTGTCTCGGGACTGTACCCAACGGCCACCTGTTTGCACGACTCAGTAGAGCCGTGGTAGGGTGGCAATCAAAGCACAGTGGGAGAACGCACAAGACTCTATGACGATCTCGGGTCTACAGACTAACCTGCACCAGTGTCACCTGAGAACTGCTATCCGACGATAGATATAATTCCATATAGGAGTTCTCGGTGAGTCCGTCCAGTGTACCCAGTCATCACTGAGCACCCGTATACGATCTTGATGTCAAACATCGATGAATGTGGGAACATCCATCGCCCATCATATGGGTCAAGTATCATATACGCTAGTCTACTCTGGTATATCGATGCCCCGTCTCAATATACCTACGACTAGGGACATTCCAGGATATGCTTATAAACTACAGATTTCCCACTAGTATGATCTCTATCATAGTCACAGTAATCAAGCCAATATCCTCAGGGCTTTATCAACATGTGTGAATGAATAAAAGCATGATCAAATCAACATGTCAGATAAAGAAGAACCAGATAGCATACTATCATGTCGAGCAAGAATGTATACTGAATATATATATATATATATATATATATATATATATATATACATGTACAAATACATCCACTATCATATAATGGCCTCTAGGGCATACATATATCCAACAATCTCCCACTTGCACTAAGGCCAGTTATTGGCGTATCTCATACCCAACATCTCAAAAAGTCGCTCATGCTGCGGCTGAGAGAGGGCCTTGGTGAATGGATCCGCGGCGTTATTCTTTGTGTCTACTCTCCTAATCTCGATCTCGTGGTGATCTACAATCTCCCGGATCAAATGAAAGCGCCTCAGGATGTGTCTGGACCGCTGATGGGACCTGGGCTCCTTGGCTAACGCCATAGCCCCATTATTATCACAATACAATGGTATTGGATCAATAATGGTTGGAACTACTCCTAACTCCGAGACGAACTTCTTCATCCAGACGGCTTCCTTGGCGGCATCATTCGCAGCAATGTACTCAGCCTCCATCGTAGAGTCTGCAACGGTATCCTGTTTGGAACTCTTCCAACTTATCGCCCCTCCATTGAGGGTAAATACAAATCCAGAGATAGACTTGTTGTCATCCTTATCGCTCTGGAAGCTTGAATCGGTAAAGGCCGCCATTTGGAGATCACCATTACCATACACCAAGAACAATTCTTTAGTCCTTCGCAAGTACTTAAGAATGTTCTTCACAGCTGTCCAGTGATTCTCCCCTGGGTTGGATTGATACCTGCTTACAACACTAAGTGTATAAGCTACATCTGGGCGTGTACATAACATCGCATACATTATAGATCCTACTGCCGAAGCATAGGGTATA
This sequence comes from Agapanthus africanus, assembly GCA_030015575.1. NCBI lineage: Eukaryota > Viridiplantae > Streptophyta > Magnoliopsida > Asparagales > Amaryllidaceae > Agapanthus > Agapanthus africanus. The sequence continues at coordinate 383,898,904 of CM057345.1, read as the reverse complement.
ACGCTCATGCGAGCTCTCTCTTCATCGGTCTTTGGGCAAGAGTCCTTGGAGAGAGTGGCCCCATGGCAAGCGGGTAAGGCACCCCGCTTGGAGTCTTCCATACTAAACCTTTTTAGGATGGTGTTGATGTACCTGGTTTGGGACAATCCCAATAGCCTCTTGGATCTATCCCTATAGATCCTTATGCCCAGAATGTATGTGGCATCACCCAAGTCCTTCATGGAGAACCTTAGTGATAAGGAAGATTTGACCGACTGTAGCATAGGAATATCATTTTCCATCAGAAGAATGTCGTCCACGTACAATACGAGGAATGTGACAGCTCTCCCTACAGCCTTCTTATAAACACAAGGTTCATCTGGATTTTTGATGAAATCAAACTCTTTGATAACATCATCGAAGCGGATGTTCCAACTCCGTGATGCCTGCTTTAATCTATATATGGATTTAAGCAATTTACATGCTTTTGTTAGTGTATATGCCCTAGAGGCCATTACTGTATCATACTAGTTTGTATATTACTTAATGGAAGCTTGGGATATTCACCTTGTATATACAATCTTGCTCAAAATAGCAGTATGCTACTTGGTTTGTTTCTACTTCAATATGTACTTGTGTTTATTTCAGTATATCACTTATACGCATTAGTGGAGCCCTTAGGATCTTTGCTTGATTACCAGCGTTGTGATGGCAGTCACACTAGTGGGGGCTGGGTAATCTATAAGCACATCCTTATACAGGTCCCTAGTCGCAGGACTATCGAGACAGGGCATCGATACTCCGGAGTAGACTAGCGTATGCGCTTCTCATCCCAGTGTGGGAGATGGTCTGTCCCACAGCCATCAGTACGTCGTACTGGAGATAGTATACGGGTGCTCGTTGGGTTACGAGTACACTGGACAGGACTCGTCGGGAACTGACAGGTTGGTATTATACCTATCGTCAGTTATCAGTTCCCAGGTGACATGAGTACAGCTTAGTCCGCTGACTTGACACTGGCACTTCGCCTCAAGTGTGTTCCCACTGCACTTTGATCACTACCCTACCACGGCTCAAAGGAGTCGTGCAAACAGGTGGTGGTTGGGTGCAGTCCCGAAGCACTTGGAGGCAGTGACGGTTAGACAGGATTCGTCTCTCCCGGTATTGGGGGTTGACATCGCGCTGTGTCTAGGAGAGCCATTACACGAGTAGTCCCTGGCCAGGGCAAACGAGATATACTGGTAGGTTTCCAGTGTTATCTCAGGGTGTTTTAGGCTTCGCTCCGGCACGACTTGTACCGCTATTGGGGGACTGACGTTTACCACCCCCTAGGCCCGCCATGCGATGTATCAGACGAACAGACCGGACTGTACGGAGAATGTCACATTCAGACTCAGTAGGAGTTCAGATGTGGTTTCACCTCGTCAGCCTTCTTGTCGGCATCTGCCTGGGGACCGTTACGCACAGCTAGTGCCGCTTGCGGTCTGTGGTTAAACCCACTGCCAGCATAGTGTCGAGTCTTTAGAGTCCCACACAGAGGGTATTCGCCTCTGGGCAAAACAGAGTAGAGGTCGCATGGTTTTGCGACAGGGTTCGTTCTCATCCGCGCACTTGTGCACGTTTGGAGTCCGGACGGATTATACTGGCAGGCTCTGGTTTGAGCCAGATACTGGTATATGTTTTGGGGTTGCTTTTATATCTCGGTATTCTTGTTCCTCGGAACGAGAATGCAGGTGTGTATGCACAGTTGCTTGAGGCGGAGGATGAGTTTTTCCATTAGGGTTTCGGAACGGGTGCGTATGCACAGTTGACAGTTATCATTTTCCAAACCCTAATGGATTTATGGATTATCTATTTATAATAGTAATTAAATGAGAATTTTGTTATGGTTGATTTTGTTGACTAGTTGACCATGGTTGACTTGTTGACCATGGTTGAATGTTGACCACCATCATGCTTTAAAAAGTCTTCCTTGATTTATGCTTACATTTTTAAATGAAGCATGGTAGTGGTCATTCCAAATTACCATCAACTATTCTCATTTTCAATTATTATTATTAGATAATTCTTTTCTTTTGCATTATGGTTGCAAGGAAGAAAAGAATAGCTCATTCTATCATAACCTCTCTCTCTCCTCTCTTCATCTTCTTCTTCCTCTAGCAAAGAGAAACCTTCTCATGAGTTGAGAATCCTTCTCTTTAAAAAGAAAAGCAAACCCTAGTCACTCTCTACTCACTCTTGGATCAAAGGATTAGCAAGCCGGAGATTCTAGTTCACTCCAAGTCCGAGAAAGAGCCCAAGGTCGAACCCTCGAGGTGGATCCATCTTCGACGAAAGAAGGCGACAAAAGAGAACCATCAACCTCTACAAGATTTCAAGAAGAAGGAGTTCAAGTTTAGGTATAACCTTCATCCGAGTAGCTAACTCCTTTTAGCGTATTTGCTAGTTTAGTTTAGACACGATCCCGACCTTGTTTAGTCCATGTTGCTTCTTGCACTAAAAATTTGATTTTTATACCGTTTCCGCCTCCCCGTAAGAACCGGGGGTCGCAACGTGGACTTACAGTGGTATCAGAGCCTAACTAAACTTAAACTAGCTTGGTAGTGAAGTGTAACGAAGTTCGGAAACGAAAAATCACAAAACCGGAAAATTACAAAACCTGAGTTTCTGTTGAAAATTTTTTGGCTCAAAATGAAAAACTTTATACTTGTAAATTCGGCTCAGGGTTTTGTGTGAACACCCAAGAAAAACGATACAGTGATTCGACAAAACCGCCGCCCTTCCTCCGCAGAAGCTAGGTAGTTGCCGCGGAACCGCCGCGCTTTGTCGTGTTCTCTGCATCGTTTTTCGTGCAGTGTGTGTCTGTGTTGGTTTTGGGATTTTTAAAATATATTATATGTACCCAGATTTTCCAGAACTGAAATTCACTTTTGGGGTCCTATAATTCCGTATTTTTTTCCGAACTTCACTGCACTTTGACTATGATGGTTATATCTGTGATGTTTGCATGTATTGAACGTCGGCTAATCGCTATAAGTCGATTAGTCGGGGTTATACATGATCTGTAATGTGTTGGAATGTGTATATGAATGTGTTGGATTGTCGCGGGTGAATAGCCGGGGTGGATGTGAGATGAGCTTTTGTTTTTCTTTCATTCATTGTAAATGTAAATTGATGTAATAATTATTATTTGTTTGGCCGCACAACCGGGTCGGGGTTGTAGCCGTCATTGTATAATTCTTTTTACTGTTTTTGCTCCTAGGATAGACCCATGGAGGGGTGCACAAACTACCGAGGACTTGGCGGGTAGTTTGCCGCACCCGTAGGGGTCTTGGGTGGGGTTTTTGGCTATTCACCGCGACCGTGTTATCCGCTTTTCGTTCAAGGCTCGAAAGGATTGCGGATTGCTAGTATATCCAATGTATTCATCTGTGATCTGTAATGTCTATCATTGCTTTCTATTTAGGCGTTGCTTATGTTTTACAGACGCGCTAGCCCAGCCCCCGCTCTGTCGTTAGTTAAGTAACCTAACGGGTAATGACGGGGCCCCATGGCGAATGCGAATGGCATAAGCGTACGTCATATTTTGGTTGTTTTCTGCAATGGTAGGATTAAATGATGGGACGCATTAAAAGAACTAATGCAAGAATATCACGCATTAAAAGAACTAATGCAAGATAATAAACCAAGTTAAAGTCGTTGGAACACTTTCGAAAAACCACTCGGTTCTTTTCAAAACAAACTTTTAAATGCGGAGATTGAGCCACTCCTTCTAAAAGCTATCTCGTTCCATCGACTAAATCAAGTTCACTACGTTCACGGTTTTTCCAAAACCATCCGTAGCCCTCCATCATTTCAGTTAAATATTCGGTAGTATTCAAGCTATGTATTTTGACCTCACGCCAAGGCATAGTGATTGGTAGCTGCCGGATATTTATCTGTTGCATAGATAGAATGCGTTGGTTTGAGACAGTCGTACTGCCATTTTGGCCTACGTCAAGGGTATGTACGGGTGGATTCAAATTAACCTGGATAATGATGGGACGAACTTGACATGTGACTTATGACATTTTGACCTCACGCCAAGGTCATAAGAGCATGGGGCAAAAATCCACATCGGGAGTTTCATAAGTACTGAAACTTGCTAGATTTGCATACCATTTGGAGTGTGATGATTCTGGTAGGATTCCTTCAGTTTCGTCACGCGATGATATTTGGATCCCGATCCTACTGTGAGTATATGCTACTCCTCGGGAAATTTCTCACTTAACGATCAATGCTATAAACCTAGTAGGTGCCTAGAAAGGTGTTAGCGGGGCTACGCCCCCAGGGAAAAGAGGTTCTTTAATTAAGGAACTTCGCGAAAGCGTTGGAAAACCTCCCTCGAAGTACCGACACCGGCCTGGCTGAACGGTTAAGCAAGTATTGTACGGTGGGATTGATTCTGACTAATTCTTCCTTTATGGTTTGAGGAGGGATTCGAGAAACAGTGGGAGCCATCCTGTTTAGACAAACTAAAAACCACTCTAAACTTGCAAGAGCATCATGCTGAGTGTTTCTTCTTCTCTCTCCTAATTGCAGCGACCAATCAACATGACTGGACTTAAGTTACTCCTAGATAAAAACAAACTGACAGGGCCAAACTACAAAGATTGGCTCAGGAATGTCAAGATAGCAATCACTTATGACAAGCTGGGGTATCTTCTTACCACCAAAGCTCCCCCTGTCCCTGGTCCAACTTCCAGTGTCGCGGATAAGGAAATCCGCAAGACTTGGGAGATTGATAGCGCGAAGGCCAAGTGCCTCCTGCTTGCCTCGATGGACAACGAACATCAGAGGAGGCATGAGAATATGGACATGGAGTCCATATTGCTCCATACAAAAGAACTGTATGGAGAGCAATCACGTATCGCAAGATACGAAGCGTCGAAAAAGTTATTTTCGACAAGAATGGCCGTCGGATCATCAGTAGCCGAGCACGTGCTAAAGATGATCGGCTACATTGAGGAGCTCGCTGACCTAGGGATCACATTGGAGAGTGAGCTATATACGGATATAGTTCTCCAGTCCCTTCCTTCCACTTACGCCCAGTTTATACTGAACTTCAACCTACAAGAAAAAGAGGTTGAACTATCAGAGCTCCTCAACATGCTGAGGAGCGCAGAGGGCACCCTACAGAAAAGTAGGGATACATCCACTTTGTTTGTAGGAGGATCATCTTCTTCTAGGTCCAAGGCGAAAGCCAAGGGAAAGAAGAAGAAGGCCCCCGCCAAACCAAGGGGCGGTGTTAGTAAAGTGGATACGAAGGGTAAAGCAAAAGCAACAAAGATAGCGGGGAAGCTTGTGGATAAGGAAGAATGCTTCTTTTGTCATAAGAAAGGACACTGGAAGAATGATTGCAGGGCCTGGAAGGCCAGAACACAGGAATTGAAGCAGGTTGCAGCTTCAGCTTCAGGTGTGTATGTTATTGAAAACTGTCTTTCAATAAACTCTACTTCCTGGTTATTGGATACCGGATCAGGATCTCATATCTGTAATTCTTTGCAGGCGTTGAGAAACCGTAGGGATTTGAAGGCAGGTGACATGACCCTCAGAGTTGCGAACGGAGCTAGCATGGATGCTAAAGCCATGGGGGACTATCACCTGGGAATGTCAGATGGACATGTTTTGGTTTTGCGTAATTGCTTTTTTGTACCCAACGCAACTTGTAATATCATTTCTGTATCTTTAGTTTCTAAAGAAGGTTATGAATTTGCGTTTGTAAGTAATGTTGTAAACATTCACCTTAATCAAGTTCTGATTGGGTCAGGTACATTGAGTAATGGTATATACGTGTTAAACCAACCACAGATTTTTAATGTCCAGAATACACACAAAAGAAAGTCTCCAGAAATAAATCAGACTTTCTTATGGCATTGTAGATTGGGTCACATCAATGAGAGAAGGTTGACGAAGTTACATACAGAAGGGTATTTGAATGCGTTCGAATATCAATCGTATGCCACTTGTCAATCCTGTCTCAAGGGAAAGATGACAAAGACTCCGTTTACTGGACATGGAGTAAGAGCGAGCGAGCTCTTGGGACTCGTACACAGTGACGTGTGCGGTCCAATGTCTACACATGCCCGAAGCGGACATTCTTACTTCATTACTTTTACGGATGACTTCTCAAGGTACGGTTATGTCTTCTTAATGAAACATAAGTCCGAGGCCTTTGGAAAATTCCAGGAGTATAAGAATGAAGTAGAGAAACAGACCGGCAAAAGTATTAAGATTCTAAGATCGGATCGAGGTGGAGAATACTTAAGTGCCGAGTTCCTGGACTATCTAAAAGAGAACGGAATTCTCTCTCAGATTACTCCTCCATACACCCCGCAACATAACGGTGTATCGGAGAGACGGAACCGCACCCTATTGGATATGGTGCGGTCCATGATGAGTAACGCTGAGTTACCGCGATCATTCTGGGGGTATGCGCTAGAATCAGCTGCGTACCTTTTGAACCGAGTTCCGACTAAGACTGTGCCTACCACCCCATATGAAATGTGGAGTGGGAAGAAACCCTATCTTCAATATCTGAAGATATGGGGATGTCCAGCTTTTGTCAAAAAGCAGCATGCGGACAAACTCGAGGCACGCTCAGTACTGTGCAAGTTTGTGGGATACCCAAAGAACACCAGGGGGTATCTTTTCTACTACGCAGAGGAACAAAAAGTCCTTGTTTCTCGTAATGCCCACTTTCTGGAACACCAGTTCTTGGAAAAGGAGATTAGTGGGAGCGCAGTAGAACTGGAAGAAATTCCAGAACCACAGACTATTACTGAAAGCTTAGTGGAACCAGAGGGTTCAACAGAACAGGACATTCCTACGCCGCTCCGCAGGAGTAGTAGGCAGTCTCATCCGCCCGAGAGATACTGCGGTTTTCTCATAGACGGGGATAGAGAGGATTGCATCATAGATTATGATGAGCCTACTAGCTTCCAGCAGGCCGTTCAGAGCGTTGACTCAGTGAAATGGCTGGATGCAATGCGGACCGAAATGGAGTCAATGTACACCAACAAGGTATGGACGTTGGACATTGCTCCAGACGGGGTAAAACCCGTAGGATGCAAGTGGATCTTCAAAAGGAAGATTGGTGTAGATGGACAGGTTGAGACCTATAAAGCTAGGCTGGTAGCAAAGGGTTTTCGTCAACGACCTGGCTTGGACTACGACGAAACCTTTTCTCCAGTAGCTATGCTGAAATCCATTCGGATCCTTCTTGCCATTGCTGCCTTCCACGATTATGAGATCTGGCAGATGGACGTAAAGACAGCTTTTCTAAATGGAAATTTAGAGGAGTGTGTCTATATGGACCAGCCAGAGGGTTTCATTCAGAGTGGGAGCAGCGGAAAGGTGTGCAAGTTGCTTAAGTCCATCTATGGACTAAAGCAGGCATCGCGGAGTTGGAACATCTGCTTTGATGAGACAGTCAAAGAATTTGGCTTTATCAAAAATCCAGATGAACCATGCATCTATAGTAGATTTGTAGCGAGAACTGTAGTATTCCTCGTTTTATACGTGGATGACATTCTCTTGATAGGAAATGACATTCCTATGCTACAATCTGTCAAGGGGTTCTTGTCACAAAGGTTCTCCATGAAAGACCTGGGTGATGCCTCATACATCCTGGGGATCCGGATCCATCGTGATAGATCCAAGAGGATATTGGGACTTTCTCAGTCCAGGTACATCGACACCATAGTGAAAAGATTCAGTATGGAAGATTCCAAGCGCGGTAACCTACCGGCTTGTCACGGGATCACCCTCTCTAAAGAGATGTCTCCCAAGACTGATTTGGAGAGGGATCGCATGTCTATTATACCCTACGCTTCTGCGGTAGGCTCTATAATGTATGCGATGTTATGTACCAGACCGGATGTAGCTTATGCACTGAGTGTGGTAAGACGGTATCAGTCTAACCCTGGGGAGAAACACTGGATAGCAGTAAAGAACATTCTCAAGTACCTGAGAAGGACTAAGGAGATGTTCTTGGTGTATGGCGGAAAAGACCTCCAGATCGAGGCCTTTGCTGACTCCAGCTTCCAGAGTGACAAGGATGATTCCAAGTCCATGTCGGGTTTTGTCTTCACCCTCAATGGAGGGGCGGTGTGTTGGAAGAGTTCCAAACAGGAAACCGTTGCAGACTCGACGATGGAAGCGGAATACATCGCTGCATCTGATGCCGCAAAAGAAGCTGTCTAGATGAGGAAGTTCTTGAAAGAACTTCAGGTGGTTCCGTCCATTGTTGACCCAATACCTCTGTATTGCGACAACAACGGGGCTATAGCTTTAGCGAAGGAACCCAGGTCCCATCAGAGATCCAGGCACATCTTGAGGCAGTATCACCTGATCAGGGAGATCGTGGATCGCAAGGAGATCGAGGTTCGGAGAGTCGCTTCAGAAGACAACACTGCAGATCCATTCACCAAGGCTTTGCCCCAGACTCAGTTCGAGCGGCTGATCGAGATGATAGGTCTTCGATACGCCAGTACATGGCCTTAGTGCAAGTGGGAGATTGTTAGTGTATATGCCCTTGAGGCCATTACTGTATCATACTAGTTTGTATATTACTTAATGGAAGCTTGGGATATTCACCTTGTATATACAATCTTGCTCAAAATAGTAGTATGCTACTTGGTTTGTTTCTACTTCAATGTGTACTTGTGTTTATTTCAGTATATCACTTATACGCATTAGTGGAGCCCTTAGGATCTTTGCTTGATTACCAGCGTTGTGATGGCAGTCACACTAGTGGGGGCTGGGTAATCTATAAGCACATCCTTATACAGGTCCCTAGTCGCAGGACTATCGAGACAGGGCATCGATACTCCGGAGTAGACTAGCGTATGCGCTTCTCATCCCAGTGTGGGAGATGGTCTGTCCCACAGCCATCAGTACGTCGTACTGGAGATAGTATACGGGTGCTCGTTGGGTTACGAGTACACTGGACAGGACTCGTCGGGAACTGACAGGTTGGTATTATACCTATCGTCAGTTATCAGTTCCCAGGTGACATGAGTACAGCTTAGTCCGCTGACTTGACACTGGCACTTCGCCTCAAGTGTGTTCCCACTGCACTTTGATCACTACCCTACCACGGCTCAAAGGAGTCGTGCAAACAGGTGGTGGTTGGGTGCAGTCCCGAAGCACTTGGAGGCAGTGACGGTTAGACAGGATTCGTCTCTCCCGGTATTGGGGGTTGACATCGCGCTGTGTCTAGGAGAGCCATTACACGAGTAGTCCCTGGCCAGGGCAAACGAGATATACTGGTAGGTTTCCAGTGTTATCTCAGGGTGTTTTGGGCTTCGCTCCGGCACGACTTGTACCGCTATTGGGGGACTGACGTTTACCACCCCCTAGGCCCGCCATGCGATGTATCAGACGAACAGACCGGACTGTACGGAGAATGTCACATTCAGACTCAGTAGGAGTTCAGATGGGGTTTCACCTCGTCAGCCTTCTTGTCGGCATCTGCCTGGGGACCGTTACGCACAGCTAGTGCCGCTTGCGGTCTGTGGTTAAACCCACTGCCAGCGTAGTGTCGAGTCTTTAGAGTCCCACACAGAGGGTATTCGCCTCTGGGCAAAACAGAGTAGAGGTCGCATGGTTTTGCGACAGGGTTCGTTCTCATCCGCGCACTTGTGCACGTTTGGAGTCCGGACGGATTATACTGGCAGGCTCTGGTTTGAGCCAGATACTGGTATATGTTTTGGGGTTGCTTTTATATCTCGGTATTCTTGTTCCTCGGAACGAGAATGCAGGTGTGTATGCACAGTTGCTTGAGGCGGAGGATGAGTTTTTCCATTAGGGTTTCGGAACGGGTGCGTATGCACAGTTGACAGTTATCATTTTCCAAACCCTAATGGATTTATGGATTATCTATTTATAATAGTAATTAAATGAGAATTTTGTTATGGTTGATTTTGTTGACTAGTTGACCATGGTTGACTTGTTGACCATGGTTGAATGTTGACCACCATCATGCTTTAAAAAGTCTTCCTTGATTTATGCTTACATTTTTAAATGAAGCATGGTAGTGGTCATTCCAAATTACCATCAACTATTCTCATTTTCAATTATTATTATTAGATAATTCTTTTCTTTTGCATTATGGTTGCAAGGAAGAAAAGAATAGCTCATTCTATCATAACCTCTCTCTCTCCTCTCGTCATCTTCTTCTTCCTCTAGCAAAGAGAAACCTTCTCATGAGTTGAGAATCCTTCTCTTTAAAAAGAAAAGCAAACCCTAGTCACTCTCTACTCACTCTAGGATCAAAGGATTAGCAAGCCGGAGATTCTAGTTCACTCCAAGTCCGAGAAAGAGCCCAAGGTCGAACCCTCGAGGTGGATCCATCTTCGACGGAAGAAGGCGACAAAAGAGAACCATCAACCTCTACAAGATTTCAAGAAGAAGGAGTTCAAGTTTAGGTATAACCTTCATCCGAGTAGCTAACTCCTTTTAGCGTATTTGCTAGTTTAGTTTAGACACGATCCCGACCTTGTTTAGTCCATGTTGCTTCTTGCACTAAAAATTTGATTTTTATACCGTTTCCGCCTCCCCGTAAGAACCGGGGGTCGCAACGTGGACTTACAGCTTTCCCGCTACTCCCACTGTCAATGAAGCCCTCTGGCTGATCCATATAAACGCATTCTTCTAAATTTACATTTAGAAACGATGTTTTAACATCCATCTGCCAGATTTCATAGTCGTAGTGAGCAGCTATAGCAAGTAGGATTCGAATGGATTTAAGCATGGCTACGGGAGAAAAAGTCTCGTCATAGTCCAAACCTGGTCTTTGACGAAAACCCTTCGCCACAAGTCTTGCCTTATAGGTCTCCACCTGCCCATCTACGCCAATCTTTCTTTTAAAGATCCATTTGCACCCCACAGGTTTTATCCCAGGGGGTACAACGTCCAAAGTCCATACTTTGTTGGTGTACATAGACTCCATTTCGGATCTCATGGCATCCAGCCACTTCACAGAGTCTCCAATCGTGATAGCTTGCTGAAAACTGGTAGGATCATCATCATCCATGATGCAGTCTTCTCCGTCACCATCAATGAAGAAATCGTAGTACCTCTCCGGTGGGCGAGAAGTCCTACCAGACCTACGGAGTGGCCGAGGTTCCTCAGTTTCTATTTCAACAGCCGGTTCAACCAAGTCGTCGTTTGTAGTTTGTGTCTCTAGAACTTCTTCTTGATCTACCACATTGCCATCAGTATTATCTGTGAAAAACTTTTTTTCTAAGAATGTGGCATACTGAGAAACAAATACTTTTTGTTCCTCCTTGTAATAGAACAGATATCCATAAGAATTCTTTGGATATCCCACAAAGTTACACATGACCGACCGTGTCTCGAGTTTGTCCGGATTCTGCTTTTTAACATAGGCCGGGCAACCCCAAATCTTAATTCTCTTAAGAGATGGTCTCTTCCCATACCATATCTTATATGGTGTGGTAGACACGGTTTTGGTTGGAACCCTGTTTAGTAGAAACGCTGCAGTCTCCAATGCATGCCCCCAAAATTAGACAGGTAACTCAGCATCACTCATCATGGAACAGACCATATCTAATAGGGTCTGATTCCGTCGTTCCGACACACCGTTGTGCTGTGGTGTGTAAGGAGGAGTGAGCTGAGAGAGAATCCCATTCTCTTTTAGGAAGTTTGCAAATTCTGTACTGAGATACTCTCCACCTCGATCTGATCGAAGCATCTTGATATTCAAGCCGGTTTGTTTTTTACTTCTTGTTTATATTCAATGAATTTCTTGAAAGCTTCGGACTTGTGCTTTAATAAAAATACATGACCGAATCTTGAGAAATCGTCAATGAACGTAATGAAGTATGAAAAACCGCCTCTAGCCTGTATAGACATTGGCCCACATACATCACTATGTATGAGGCCTAGGAGCTCAGTAGCTCTTTCTCCGTGTCCGGTAAACGGAGTTTTGGTCATTTTACCCTTGATACAAGACTGGCAAGTCGCATATGATTTATATTCAAAAGGGTTTAAATATCCATCTTTGTGTAACTTGTTTAGTCTTGTTTCGTTAATATGACCAAGTCTACAGTGCCAAAGAAAAGCTTCATTTATTTCTGAAAGTTTTCTTTTATTAGTGTGTTGTATACTGAAAACTGTGTGTTGATTTAGGACGTATATCCCGTTATTAAGCGTACCATACCCAACCAACATTTGATTCAGGTGAATGTTCATAACATTGTTCTGCAATACAAAATTATATCCTTCATTGTCTAACAAAGAAACAGATATTATATTACAAAGCATACTTGGTACAAAATAACATGGGTTCAAAACCAATATACACCCAGATGGCAACCCCAAGTGATACTCTCCTACTGCGATTGTATGTACATTGGAACCATTTCCAACGCAGAGAGTATGGTCACCTATCCTCAAAACCTTGCTATTTCTCAGCCCATGCATAGAATTGCAAATGTGAGAACCTGAACCGGTATCTAATACCCAGGAAGCAGAGTTTATTGAAAAACAGTTTTCTGTCACAAACACACCTGAAGCAGAAGCATCCCCATGCTTCTTCTTGAAATTCAAGTACTCGGTGCAGTTGCACTTCCAATCTCCTGTCTTGTGGCAATGAAAACATTCCCCTTTCCCCGAGTCTCCAGCTTTGGACTTTTCCTTTCCCTTCACCTTTTTAACTCCACCCTTAGGATTGGTGGGCTTCTTCTTTTTCTTTCCCTTGGCCTTGGCCTTTGGGCGAGAAGAGAAAGATTGTCCAACAGTCATAACGGGAGTTTTTACTGATTTCATAGTGCTCTCTGCACTCCTTAACATATTAAGGAGTTCAGGTAGTTCCTTCTCCATGTTGTGCATGTTGAAGTTCACTATGAATTGAGCAAAGGTGGAGGGGAGGGACTGCAGAATAATATCCATATATTGTGTTGGAGATAGTGCCCTCAGAGTCAATTATTGGATCACAGGCACGTGATTGCAATGATTGAGGGAGGACCTATCCCGGTAGAACAGTCTTACTCGAGATGATAGTATGCCATCTGGTTTACCTTTATCATCGTGTACTGCTTTAGGTGACCTGACAGGTCGCTATTACACGTTGATAGAGCCCCTAGGATTCTTGCTTGACCACCAGCAGTATGATGGCGATCATATACGTGGGAGCTGGTAGTCTATAAGCACCTCCTTAAAAGGTCCCTAGTCGTGGGAGTTTCGAGACAGGGCATCGATTCTCCAGAGTAGACTAGTGTATACAGTCGAGACCCCGACGAGGGGCGATGGCCGGTCTCATAAGCCACTGGTCTCAGTTGGTTCACCTAAGATGTATACAGGTTCTCATTAGGTTATGAGTACACCGGACAGGACTCGCCGGGAACCTGCTAGTTGGGATTATACCAGACGTCAGATAGCAGTTCCCTGGTGACATGTGTACAGGTTAGTTCATCGACCTGAGATCGTCATTTGTCTCGTGTGAGTTCCCACTGTGCTTTGATTACTACCCAACCACGGCTCAAAGGAGTCGTGCAAACAGGTTTTAGTTGGGTACAGTCCCGAGCCACATGGAGGCAGTGAGCGGATCTGCAGGGGTTCGTCTCTCCCGGTATTGGGGGTGAGGTCGCGCTGTGTCTAGGAGAGCCATTACGCAAAGCCCTCGGCCGAGGCAGGAGATTTACTGGTAGGTATTCCAGTAGTATCTCAGGGCGTTCTGGGCTACACTCCGACACGACTTGTACCGCCTTTGGGGGTCTGACTTTTACCAACCCCCTAGGCCCGACATGCGATCCTCATAGACGAATGGACCGGATTGTACGGATATTGTCACTGACAGGCTCAGTAGGGTGTCAGGATGAGTTCGCTCATCGACGTCCCTTTTGGTCAATAGCTGGTGGCCCGTTACGTATTGGCTTATACCTCTGACGTGCTAGTGGTTAAATCCACAGCCATTGTATTGACGAGTCTTTAGAGTCCACCACACTTTCAGTTACTCAGCTTTCGGGCGAAACGCTGTAGAGGCCGTATGGAGATATGGCAGGGTCCGATCAGATACGTGCGGTATTGCACGGATCAGGATCGGACAGTTTTGTACTAGAGGCCGTATGGAGATATGGCAGGGTCCGATCAGATACGTGCGGTATTGCACGGATCAGGATCGGACAGTTTTGTACTAGAGGCCGTATAGTTATATGGCAGGGTTCGATCTGATACGTGCGGTATTGCACGGATCAGGATCGGACGGATATTACTAGCCGGTTTTGGTTTAAGCCGGATCCTAGTATAGTACAGTGTAGATTTTGTCTCATTGCATTTGTATCCGGTAGGAATACAGATGCGGGTGTGTATGCACAGTATTGGGGTTTTCCTGTAATTTATTACGGGACAGTTTTCTGGAGTTGCCAGTTTGTATTCCGTTCCGGCCGGTTTTCCTTTGTTCTTTCCCGGCCGGACTTTTCCGATGGAGGGGGTAATTTGCAGTTTTGCAAATTACTTTTGGGGAGGGGGTTTCTTGCATATGTGGGATTATGATATCTTTCATCCATAATGATTTTGCATTAATGAGATTTGAAAGGTTATGGTGTGAATAGAAGAAATAAGCATGGTTGATGTTTTTGGATGTGGTCACCCATTCCTTTATGCTACACTTACCTTCCTTCTTGTTTTGTGATTTCTCACCACCATTTCCACACATATAGGCCGGCCACTTTGTGAGAATGGATGAGGGATTTTTCATTTTGTAGAATGGGAAATTATCATCTCATTTGTATACACCAAAGTTCATCTCCATTTTGTTCATTGCTTCCCTCCATCCAATGGCAACTCCATTACCCCAAATGAGACAAGTATCATCTACATTACATTCTACAGCACATCTTGGGTGCGTCGGCTAGCCAACTTCGCGCCCGAGTTGCCTCGGCATTGAGGTGGGAGCCCGTAAAAGATACAGACGATGTGGTGCCCTTCCGGCAAGGAGGCGACGACCGAAGTTTCCGCGGGAGATCGGGACGATGACGAGAAGACCGGAGGACTCGGATCACTCGGTATATCTCTCACCCCATCTCTAGTTAGCTAGTATAGGTTAATGGTTACGATCCGGGTATTTGTCCGCGGTAGCGCCAGTTTCCAAGTAAGGAAACTTTTTGATTCCGCATTTTGGCCTCGGATAGACAGCCGGGGCGCTGCCGTGGCGCAACATGGTATCAGAGCCACGCCATTAACCTTGTCTAGCTTGTTCTAATGTGTTTTACTTATTCGATCGACCAAAATTCCAAAAACCGCGTTTTGCTTGCATCAGTTTTCTGTCGATTTTTTCCGGGCTCTAAAAATTTTTCAGGTTGTAGAAAACTGATGTACATGAAATTATAAGACATCTGGGAAAATTTGGACGAGTGTTACTGTAGAACCGCCGCGGAACCGCGGCCAAACCCCCCTTGGCGCCGCGGTTCCGCCGCAGTTCAGTGTGTTCACTGGACCAATTTTTCACAGTGATCTTTTTACAGAGAAATAGGGGCTTTGGAACATTAAACTTGGGCCCAGAATTTCTGTGAGTGCTACAGTATTACTTGGGGGCCCACTTGTTAATTTTTGATCGATTGGATATTTTAAACACATTATTTCACAGTATTTACATTATATCTGCGACCGTGAATATCACTTGATCGGTAAATCCTGTCTAACTTCTATAGCCTGGTTAGACGGATTTGCGAACGTGATTTTCACGTTGATGTTCTGTGTTTATGCTGTGATGTTGCGGATCGGTCGTGGGGGATAGTCTGGATGCAATGCTAGTACAGTTTTGTTTTATATGTACATTTGATTTTGCGGGGCGAGCGTCCGACATGTGGACTGCCGTCACTGCCTGATTGTATTATTATTTTGGGGCACGACCTGGTTGCGGTCGATGTACCCGTTGTATGTATATTTTACTTTCTGTACTAGGATTACCCCGCGGAGGGGTGCACGGATAGCCGGGTTCTAGAGGGCAACGGGCCCACATCTCAGGGCATTGAGACGGAGGGGGCTTCACTCCAGGATTGGCGGGCTATTCGCCGTACTCGTAGGGGGTACAGGTTGACCCAGGAGGGGTGCCCGAGTTACCGGATTCCGTGAAGTGCTTGGTGGTCCATTCACGTTGCTGAAGGGGGCTGCCTCGCTTCAGGTTTTGGCGGGTGACTTGCCGCGCCCGTAGGGGTCTAGGTTTTCATTGCACAGGCTATCCACACGACCAGGGGAACGTCGGGTTTCAGCAGCGGCTCTGTGAAACCCGGGGCTTCCAGATATCTGTATTGTTCTGTGATGCTGCATATTTCTGTGATGTTGCATTTTATTCACGCCTTGAGCGAATATAATATATTGGTATATATATTAGTAGATGTTGTATATGTTTTTCATCCGCGCTAGTCCAGTCCCCTCTCTGCCGTTAGTTAGCTAACCTAACGGGTGATGACGGGACCCAGTGGCGAATGCGGATGGCATATACGTACGTCAGTATATTTTCGTTCTTTGTGGTGTGATCAATTGATGGGACTGCGTTGATTCAGATCAATGCAAGCTAAACAAACCTATTCTGATGTTGTTGGAACATTTTTCAAAAAGCTGTTATTGCAAGGACGTTCACTTTTGTTTTGCATCGTGGTATTCATTTGGAGTATCCTGCTCCTCAGTCGACGAGGCAAGGGCCGAGATCCCTTCACCGGGAGTGACCCCTTGGACAGAAGTTTGCGTAAGGGCATTAACTTCACTATAGCCGATTACTTTTTCTTTGCATCGTGGTATTCAGTTGGAATATCCTGCACCTCATTCTACGGGGAAAGAGCCGAGATCCCTTCACCGGGAGTGACCTCTTTAGTAAAGGTTTTCGTCACTATATTTTCTAAAAAGGCTATGCAGTTCCTTCAACGATATCAAGTTCATTACGTTAAAGGTTTTTCGCCAAAAACCAGCCGTAGCCCTCCGTCATTTCCTACAGGTATTATTTGGTATTCGTGCTGCGTTTGTTGACCTAGTCAAGACGTAGTGTTCGGTAGCTAAGTGGTACTTGTTTGTTTCATAAGTGGGATTGGTTAAGACAGTCGTGCGGCCTTGTTGACCTAGTCAAGGGCACGTACGGGTGGGTTTAATGCAATCCAGAATAATGACGGGTTGAACTTGACTGGCGGTTTATGGTTTGTTGACCTAGTCAAGGTCATAAACCGCTTGGGGTAAAA
The DNA here is from genome assembly GCA_030015575.1 of Agapanthus africanus. Taxonomy (NCBI): domain Eukaryota; kingdom Viridiplantae; phylum Streptophyta; class Magnoliopsida; order Asparagales; family Amaryllidaceae; genus Agapanthus; species Agapanthus africanus. The sequence goes on along the minus strand of CM057345.1, from coordinate 383,881,688 downwards.
ATCACATCGGGAGTTTTCAAAAGAACTGAAACTTGCCAGACATGCGCATACCTTCTGGAGTGTGGTGACTTGAGTGGATTCCGTCAAGTTATCATGCGATGATAGTTGGATCCCGATTCCCACTGATGAGTTGGTTTACTCCTCGGGTGATCCCGACTATTTCTTCTTTCAGGTTTGGAGGAGAATTTGAGATACAGTGGGAGGTTTCCAGATTAGATAAAGTGATAACCATTCTGATCTAGGTTAGAGTGCACGCTGAGTGTTTCTTTTCTCTCTCTCTGGCAGCGACCATTGACCCGACCCTGGACTATGACTCAGTGACCAAGTTGACCGAACCTTCTTAACACTGGCTTTTGGATTGTCAGAGTTGCAAACCTCATTACCACTCCTACTTTTACCCTTTTCTCCAGGACACCCCGTATTACTACAAACATCCACTTCCATTGGACAAAACAATCGTATGGTTATATACGAACTCGAAGGACTTCGAGGATGGTTTCTGGTTCTGGAGAAAACGAATAGGATTATTCAGTTGTCTTTTCTTTTCACCTTCTCTCATTGCGAGTACTCCTTGGTTTAGGAGATAGTACACCTATTATGCAAATTGGATAGTCTTCTTCCAAACCTTAGGCTGGTGCCGAACGGTGGGGAATGAAGAAAACCAATTAGCATAACGATGGTGTGCAGAAGGTATTAAGTTAAGACAAAGAAAGGGATTAGTAAGAGGGCAAAGTAAATTGCGACTGATATTCACGACCAAACCAAGTATTTCTTCGCCAATCCTAAATCACCTTTGCATTTCTCCAGGACGCTCCGTATCACTACGAAGATCCACAATTTATTGGATATCCCATCGTATAGTTATATATGAACTCGAAAGGAACTTGTTCCAGTTCGGGGATGGATTCTGGTCCAGGAGAAATAGGAATAAGGTTTATTCGGTTGTCTCTTATCTTCACCTTCTCTCGCATTGCGAGTGCTCCTAGGGTTAGGACAGTACACCCATTATGCTTATTGGATAGTCTTCTTCCAAACCATAGGCTGGTGCCGAACGGTAGGGAAGGAAGAAAACCAATTGGCCTACAGGGGTGTGCAGAAGGTAATGACTAAAGACATATAAAGGGATTTGGAGAGGTGGCAAAGAATTATACGGTTATAGTTGTGAATCTGGATAATGGTAGAGGCATTACTAAGAATACCAGGATACCCCATCGAAACATTTCAATGTTTCAGTTTCAACTGTGTACTGTTAAAGGAAAACTGATTTCCCGATTAGACACTTGCTCCAGGGTATGTATTTACCAGGTTTGATTCTCACATCTGAATGGTTTTACAGATGATGAGTGGGAGTAAGTTATTGGGAATTGGGTGATCATCCTCATTATATCGGGATTCGTTGTAATCGGTGATATTTGAGGAGATCACCTGGGCTGTTTGTGTTAGTTATATGTATGCCCTAGAGGCCATTACTGTACATGGGATGTATATTGTAGTGGATGCTGGGACATATATAGGAAGGACTTTCTCGCTCGACATGATAGTACGCTATCTGGTTGCACTTTGTCTTAACATGTATACTTTCTGTCTCTCTGATTACATGTTGATAAAGCCCTTAGGATATGTACTCGATTTCCAGGACTATGATGTAGATCATACTAGTGGGGCCTGGGTAGTCCATGAGTACATCCTTGAATTGTTCCTAGTCGAGGGAATATCGAGACGGGGCATCGATATTCCAGAGTAGACTAGCGCATATCTTCTCGACCCATGCGATGGGCGATGGATGATCCCATATCCATTGGTGTTTGACATCGAAGATGGTATGCGGGTGCTCCGTGGAGACTGGGTACACTGAACGGACTCGCCGAGAACTCCCAGATGGTATTATACCTCACGTCAGATGGCAGTTCTCTGGTGACACTGGTACAGCTTAGTCTGTTGACCCGAGATCGTCATAGAGTCTTGTGTGTCTCCCACTGTGCTTTGATTTCCACCCTACCACGGCTCTACTGAGTTGTGCAAACAGGTGGTTTTTGGGTACAGTCCCGATTCACATGGAGGCAATGAGCGATAGGAGGGGATTCGTCTCTCCCGGTATTGGGGGTTGATGTTGTGCAATGCTCGACTGGCCATAACACGAAATCCCTGGCCAGGGTTGCAGTGATATACTGGTAAGTGTTATCAGTAGTTTCACGAATGTTATGGACCCTACGTCGGCATGACTTATCGAGCTATTGGGGTCTGACGTTTACCACCCCTAGGCGAGATATGCGACATATCAGACGAACAGACCGGACTATACGGTAGTGTTACTGGTCGGATTCGCAGGAGTGTGAGCGGGCTTGCTCGTCGATCTTCTGATCGCTCAATACCCGGGTGGCCGTTACGTTTGGCAGACCGCTTGCGGCTTGTGGGTGCATGATATGATCATCATCTGCTACCGGCGTATTGACGAGTCTTTAGAGTCCTACACAGAGGTTTCCTGGTTCAAGCGAAACGAAATAGGAGTGCATATGAGATATGTGCGGGACCGAGAATAATGCGTGTATGTGATACCGTGTTTGATTCTCGCGATCAATGTATCGAATGGTTATATGCGATATAACCTAGTTATCGAATCAAGGATTGATTCGATAAGCCGACACATTGGATACTAGCCGGTTATATGCGATATGACCGGATCGTTAAATCAAGTGTTGATTTAATGATTTAATACATAATTATATATTTGATATATTACTTTGCATTAACTAGTATCGGTTCACTTTAAATGGATTTTCTCACGCGGATGTGCACATTGTATATTCGATATAGTTTTGTGCACATGATTGTATCATGTTTGATGATACATTCTTGCTTGGTTTTGTGTAAAGTGTTAAACCATGGTTAATTGGTGATTAGGGTTTCTTTTTCATTTACTTAATCATTTATTTATTCCTTTTATTTATTTTGGAAAAAGGAAAGATAAAGAGATAAGAATGGTTGCTAGATTTGTTTTTATTTGAAACCTTCTTGAAGCTTTGACCTTAGTCCACCATTCTTGTCTTTTATCTAACCCTAACCACTATCTAACCTAAGTTAAGTCTCTACACTAAACCATGGTCAATGATATGATAAGTATTGTATTTTATTTTCTTTTTTAGTTTAAGTTATCATATCATCTTCTTCTTCTTCATCTTCTTCTTCCATGGATGTAGCTTGCTACTCCAATGGCAAGTGTTGAAAAAGTGTGAGAAATCCAAAACTAAAGTTTACCCACTTCCTATTTCTTCATCCTCTATCTATTGCCAAGTAGTATAGGGTGTTTCCTTCACAAGTTTTCCAAGCTTGATGAAGTTGGAGCTTGTTCTTGCGATATCTCGACGTAGATCATCTTCGGCATTGAACCGACGATCAAGCTCGCCCATTCTTCGATGATACCGATACTTGAGTTCCGGATTCATTTTGGACAGCCGAGGGGACTTTGTTGCGGAGCCGTGGAGGTGGTGGACCGGATCTACAAAGGTTGTATGTCCGTTCCCTTAGTTAAATTGTTAACTAGTTTATGTTTCGCCTAAATATCTAGTAAACGATCCGTAGTCGGGTTTGTAGGCACCCGTAAAATTTTATTTGTGCATGTTTGATCACTTGTGAGACCTCACTAGAGTGCCTAGGAACCCTACAGTGGTATCAGAGCCTAGCTAGAGCCTTAGGCGAAGTCCAGACGCGATTTGAAGTCCGATCGAACCGAAACCCTACCCGGAAAATTGCTCTCTGTTCAATTTTTAAAATCTGGTCTTTTTCCATATTAAAAATGTTCAGAAAAATAAGCAGGTGAATATATGAGGTACTGTGAAACTCGTGCCCATAACTCCTTCATACTGCCGCGCTTCCGCGGCACGAGCAAGCCTCGTGCGGCGGTTGCGCGGCGGTACGGCCTATTTGTTCAGTGATTTTTGCACAGTATCTCATAATCATTAGTGCTGGTATTCCTGGGTATTTGTAATATTTATTCCAGAGTAGAATTTTTCTGAGTTGATTTGGGGCTTCGGTATTTCGATCGGGGTATCAAATTTTGTCTGTGTGGCTTTCCGGATAAATTTTAGAATATGTTAAAAAGTTCGACCGGATATAAATACCCAACTTTTCCCCTGTCGGGAAATTTCCAAGTGTTGGATTTTTCCGTAGTTTAACGACGTTCTAAGTAGTGCAAGTAACGCGATGGTCCCTCTAGAAGACACAAACCTTAACTCGATTATGTGACCGTCTTGAACTGCCCTTTGAACCTTCGGGTTTGGGGCAGTACGGCGTGCCACATGTGAGGCGTTGGCTTGACCCTTCTACGGCTGGATCGTTGGTACTGAGGTACGAACGGAATGTTGTTAGACTTGTTTCATGTGTTGATCATTTTCGGGAAAACTTGGGTGTTCGAATGTTCGATCGAAAAGTTTAACATTTTCTGTTTATCTGGAATGGGATACAATAATTGGAATTCACAATGAGTTATATGATAACTAAATGAATGTTATAAACATAGCAGTTTAGTCTCACTTGATCAGTTGCCACGGAATTTTGATGTGATCAAAAGTCCGTCGCAATCACGTAGCGTACGCGGATACTCGCCGGGTAAACTTAATAGACAGCCTCACTCCATAGCCCCGACCAAGTGACTGTAGGAGAACCCCGTCGCCGAAAGCATCCGTCCGGGTGCTCGCGGTAGCGGTGTTCCGCCTTGGTGCACTTTGTCGACGGTATCAGGGGTGCGGCCGCCTACTGAAGTTTGCGACGAGTATTCGATCAAAATGTCGGGAATCTTATAAAATTGCCCGACTTAATATTGAAAAGTGTTTTCGATAATGAGACTGAAATGCGGGGTTTATAATTGTTAGGCATGCGATGTCTAAATAATTCATTTGGTCAGGCATGCGATGTCTGAAGAGATTGCGGATTCCAACTGTTGTAGTTTTACACTTTCTTTTCTGTGACCGTAAGTGTAATATGTGATATCGCCGGTTTCGTTGCTATATGTCAACGACAATTGGGATGCGCATATTTACTTACGTTGATGTCATGTGATGTTATGTCTTGCTGGATATGTTATATTGGATCGTCGTGTTTGAATAGCCGGGGGTTTTATGTGAGATGAGTGTTTTTCATTTTCATTCATGTAAAAACTTGTATGTAATATTCTTTTATTGGGGCGCTTCCAGGTTGCGGAAGTAGTCACCGTTTGTATATTATTTACTTTTCCGCACTAGGATAGACCCAAGGAGGGGAGCACAAGTAACCGGGTTCTGGGGTCCAGTGGGAGACCAACTCGAGGAGTCGAGTCCGGGTTTCCTAACCCTAGAATTGGCAGGGTTGCTTGCCGCTCTCGTAGGGGTCTAGGGGTGTGGGATTGGCTATTCATCACGACCGTGGAATCCGTGTTTTATACTGGCTCGTATTGAAAACACGGACGTCCTAGTATATCCAATATTTCATATGTTTCTTCTGCTGTGTTTTATCTGTGATCATGCGATGTTCTGTGTTCTGTGACAGGTATTATATATAGTATATATGATATATTATATAGACGTTGCTTATGTTTTACACCCGCGCTAGCCCTGCCTCGCTCTGGCGTTAGTTACCTAACCTAACGGTGCAGACGGGACATCGAGGCGAATGCGGATGGCATAAGTGTACGTCATATCTATCTGTGATGTTTAGGTAATATAGATGATGGGATATTCATTAATGAGATTAATGAAAGAAAATAAACCTAATTGATGTTGTGGAATCGAATTTTAAAATAAAACAGGTAGCTACAGTTCTTGCTTTGCATCGCGGTGTTCATTATAGAACATCCTGCACCTTATTCGATGAGGAAATGACCGAGATCCCTTCACCGGGAGTGACTCCTTTAGCAATAACTGACAGATGCTACAACCCTCGGTTTGTCTTTGATCGCTTCTATAGTTTCCACTTTGCACAGTGATATATATGATATATCCCGCACCTCATTCGACGAGGAAAGGGCCGACGATCCCTTCACCGGGAGTGACCCCTTTAGCAAAACTAGAAAAGCTTCAAAAACATTCCATTTAAAAACCATTTGATTCCGCAACGAGATCAAGTTCAAAGCGTTAAAGGTTTTCACAAAAACCAGCCGCAACCCTCCGTCATTTTAGGAAGTAGAGTACTTAGTATTCGTGCTGTGTTTGTTGACCATAGTCAAGGCACAGTGTACGGTAGCTAAGTGATGTCTTCCTACATCGCATATGATGCGATTAGTTAGGACAGTCGCGTGACTTTGTTGACCTTAGTTAAGGGTCATGTGGGTGGGTCTAATTAATCACGAAATGACGGGTAGAACTTGACTAGTACTTATGATTTGTTGACCATAGTTAAGGTCATAGGTGCTAGGGGTAAAAACCTTTATCGAGAGTTTCAAGTGTTGAAACTTGCAATGAGATTGCATACCTTCTATGTGATAGTTGGATCCCGATACCCGCTGCGAGTAAGAGTTACTCCTGGGAGAGTTTTATACATTACAATTAGCCAATCAAGTAGGTGTCTAGAAAGGTGTCAACGGGGTTACGCCTCTGGGAAAACGAGGTTTACATTAATTAGGTTCGTGCGAAAGCACGGGGGACCTCCCTCAAAGTACCGACACTGGCCTGGCTGAAAGATTGGCGAACTTGTAGTGTGTAATTAATCCCGGCTAGTCTTTCCTTTTAGGGTTTGAAGGAAGATTTGATAAAAAGCAGTGGGAGCCATCCTGATTAGATAAAATAAAAACCAATCTATTCTTGACAGAGCGCACGCTGAGTGTTTTTCTTCTCTCTCTCTCCTGGTAGCGACCATATCACGCCTTAATCAAGATAATAATACGGATTATTGACCGAACCCGCTTGTTATACTGAGCTGGGGAACGTTGGTCCCGCTCCAACTTATAATTGTTATAAGACAGAGCAGGAAATAGGGGAATACCAGAATTCCTATGCCGCCCAAACGAAGAAAGTGCATATGATGCATCTCCTTCGGGTGTGTTCATTACAACGAACTGTTTCTCAGTATCCTCTGCATCTTGGGTATATGATACCGGATCAGGATCCCAGATATGTAATCTGTTACATAGGGCTACAAAAAGGTAGAAAAACTGAGAACGGGTGATAAGTTTCATGAGACAGAAACCGGGGCAAGGGTTGCAGCCAAGTCTGTTGGTCACTGTCACCCTGTATTACCAATACATTGATTCTGAACAAATGCTATTAGATGCCGAACCTGATATACAAAATCATATCAGTCTCTTTATTAGTAAAGAAATGATAAAATTTTGTATAGTTGGATAATGTTTTGAACATTTCCTATATCAAAAGTTGATCGGTTCAGGTGCGTTATCTAAAAGCATTGATGTTCTAAATCAAACTACAATTCTTGGTATATGAAACACACACAAGAGGAAGAGTTCAGAAATGAACGGATTCTTCTGGAGGTATTGTAGACTAGGTCAGATCAATGTGACCCGACTGGCTGAAGTTACATTTAGATGTATATTTAAATCGTTTTGAATTTACATCTTGTGCAACTCGCCAATCATGTCACAAAGATTAGATGACCATAGCTCTGTTTACTAGAAACAGAGAAAGAGTTAGTAAACTCTTGGGACCGATACATGATGATGTATGTAAGGTCTCCTGTCTACACATGCCAGGACTGGTTCTTTATACTTCATTATATTCTCTGATAATCTCTCAAGATTCAGTCGTATATTCCTACTGAAACATAAGTCCGAAGCTTTTGAGGTATTCACAGAATATAAGTTAGAAGTAGAGAACCAATAACAGGGTATAAGTATTAAGTCCTATGATGAGATCAGAGAGGAGAATACTTGTGCATAGAATTACTGGACCTTTCTAAAGGAGAATGAGATTCTCTCTCAGTATTACTCCTCCGTATATGCCATAGCACGATGGTATATCGGGGTGGAGCAATTACACCCTATGTGATAAGGTGTGCTCTATGATGAGTACTACTGAGTTACCTTTTTCCTTTTGGGAGTTATGCACTTGAGAAGCTGCATACCTATTGAATTAGGTTTGAATCAAATCACTGCCTACCACTCCATATAAGATATGGTATGAGAAGAACCTATCTCTTAAGTAAGTTAAGATTTGGGATTGTCCGGCCTATGTCAAAAGCAAAATCCGGACAAGATCGAGGCAAGATCAGTTCTGTTGAACTGGAAAGGTTCCAGCTGTACAAAACTGCTAATGATTTGGTAGAACCAAAGAATTCAATAGTTTCCGACGAACCTCAGCCTCTCCGCCGATCTAGTAGGGTTCCTCATCCGCCTGAGAGATACCTCCATTTCTCGATGACAGTGGGAGCAAGGATTGCATCATGAGATGATGACCCAATTAGTTTCGAGCAGGCCATCGAGAGTAGGGACTCTGTAAGAATGGCTGGATGCTTAGCGGTCTGAGATGGAATCCATATACACCAACAAAGTATGGACTTTGGTTGCTATATCTGAAGGGTTAAATCCCCATCAGGAGCAAGTATATCTTGAGAAGATTACTTGGTGTAGATGGAAAAGTTGAGACTTTCAATGCTAGGCTTGTTAAAGGTTTTAGTCATCAACCAGGCGTGGATAATGATGAAACCTTTTTCCAGTAGCTATGCTTAAGTCTATCCAGATCCTACTTACCACGGCTACATACCATGACTGCGATATCTGGTGGTTGGGTGCCATGACTACTTTTCTAAATACTGATTTAGAAGAGAACGTCTATAAGAACACAGCCAGAGGTCTTCGTAAACAGTGGGAGCAGCGGAAACGTGTGCAAGTTGCTTTACATAATGAAGCAGGCATCGCGGAGTTGGAACGTCTGTTTTGATGTGATAGTCAAAGTGTTTGACTTCATCAAAATGGTAGACAAACCTTGTATGTACAAAAGGGTAGTAGAGAGTAATGTGGTCATCTTCGTATTGTACGAAGACAACATACTCTTGATAGGAAGAAAGTTTCCTATACTACGATCGATCAATCTCCTATTATCACTAAGATTCCCCAAATAGGATCAAAATGATACCTACTAAATCCTGGATTTTGGATCTATGAGATAGAATCTAAATGGATGTTAGAATACTCACTAGATGTAGTGAGATGGTATCAATCGATCCTGGGGTGAATCACTGGAAGTGTTCCAGGGTGATAAAGACGACTGAATGTCAGTCACAGGCACTGTCTTTACCCTCAGTAAAGGGACGGTATGTTGGAAGAGTTCCAAGCTCGATACCGTGGCAATCTAGACGATAAAGGCTGGTAACATCGCTATTAAAGATACTACCAAAGAGGCTGTTTGGGTGTATATTAGTTCATAAGATGAACTAGGTTCCTGCCATTGTATGACAATGGAAGCGTGGTTTCGACCCTGGAACCCTGGTCCCATCAGTGGCCCAGACAAATTCTGAGGAAGCATCACCTGATCATGGAGATAGTTGATCTCCAGGGTGATCGAGGTTAGGAGAGAAGACTCAGAGGACAACACGGCGGATCCACTCACGAAGGCCTTTTTCCCAAAGAGAGACTTTTTAGGGGATGGTTGAGTATGTGATACTACAACCACTGCTACAGATGGCCCTAGTGCAAGTGGGAGATTGTTAGTTATATGTATGCCCTAGAGGCCATTACTGTACATGGGATGTATATTGTAGTGGATGCTGGGACATATATAGGAAGGACTTTCTCGCTCGACATGATAGTACGCTATCTGGTTGCACTTTGTCTTAACATGTATACTTTCTGTCTCTCTGATTACATGTTGATAAAGCCCTTAGGATATGTACTCGATTTCCAGGACTATGATGTAGATCATACTAGTGGGGCCTGGGTAGTCCATGAGTACATCCTTGAATTGTTCCTAGTCGAGGGAATATCGAGACGGGGCATCGATATTCCAGAGTAGACTAGCGCATATCTTCTCGACCCATGCGATGGGCGATGGATGATCCCATATCCATTGGTGTTTGACATCGAAGATGGTATGCGGGTGCTCGGTGGAGACTGGGTACACTGAACGGACTCGCCGAGAACTCCCAGATGGTATTATACCTCACGTCAGATGGCAGTTCTCTGGTGACACTGGTACAGCTTAGTCTGTTGACCCGAGATCGTCATAGAGTCTTGTGTGTCTCCCACTGTGCTTTGATTTCCACCCTACCACGGCTCTACTGAGTTGTGCAAACAGGTGGTTTTTGGGTACAGTCCCGATTCACATGGAGGCAATGAGCGATAGGAGGGGATTCGTCTCTCCCGGTATTGGGGGTTGATGTTGTGCAATGCTCGACTGGCCATAACAGGAAATCCCTGGCCAGGGTTGCAGTGATATACTGGTAAGTGTTATCAGTAGTTTCACGAATGTTATGGACCCTACGTCGGCATGACTTATCGAGCTATTGGGGTCTGACGTTTACCACCCCTAGGCGAGATATGCGACATATCAGACGAACAGACCGGACTATACGGTAGTGTTACTGGTCGGATTCGCAGGAGTGTGAGCGGGCTTGCTCGTCGATCTTCTGATCGCTCAATACCCGGGTGGCCGTTACGTTTGGCAGACCGCTTGCGGCTTGTGGGTGCATGATATGATCATCATCTGCTACCGGCGTATTGACGAGTCTTTAGAGTCCTACACAGAGGTTTCCTGGTTCAAGCGAAACGAAATAGGAGTGCATATGAGATATGTGCGGGACCGAGAATAATGCGTGTATGTGATACCGTGTTTGATTCTCGCGATCAATGTATCGAATGGTTATATGCGATATAACCTAGTTATCGAATCAAGGATTGATTCGATAAGCCGACACATTGGATACTAGCCGGTTATATGCGATATGACCGGATCGTTAAATCAAGTGTTGATTTAATGATTTAATACATAATTATATATTTGATATATTACTTTGCATTAACTAGTATCGGTTCACTTTAAATGGATTTTCTCACGCGGATGTGCACATTGTATATTCGATATAGTTTTGTGCACATGATTGTATCATGTTTGATGATACATTCTTGCTTGGTTTTGTGTAAAGTGTTAAACCATGGTTAATTGGTGATTAGGGTTTCTTTTTCATTTACTTAATCATTTATTTATTCCTTTTATTTATTTTGGAAAAAGGAAAGATAAAGAGATAAGAATGGTTGCTAGATTTGTTTTTATTTGAAACCTTCTTGAAGCTTTGACCTTAGTCCACCATTCTTGTCTTTTATCTAACCCTAACCACTATCTAACCTAAGTTAAGTCTCTACACTAAACCATGGTCAATGATATGATAAGTATTGTATTTTATTTTCTTTTTTAGTTTAAGTTATCATATCATCTTCTTCTTCTTCATCTTCTTCTTCCATGGATGTAGCTTGCTACTCCAATGGCAAGTGTTGAAAAAGTGTGAGAAATCCAAAACTAAAGTTTACCCACTTCCTATTTCTTCATCCTCTATCTATTGCCAAGTAGTATAGGGTGTTTCCTTCACAAGTTTTCCAAGCTTGATGAAGTTGGAGCTTGTTCTTGCGATATCTCGACGTAGATCATCTTCGGCATTGAACCGACGATCAAGCTCGCCCATTCTTCGATGATACCGATACTTGAGTTCCGGATTCATTTTGGACAGCCGAGGGGACTTTGTTGCGGAGCCGTGGAGGTGGTGGACCGGATCTACAAAGGTTGTATGTCCGTTCCCTTAGTTAAATTGTTAACTAGTTTATGTTTCGCCTAAATATCTAGTAAACGATCCGTAGTCGGGTTTGTAGGCACCCGTAAAATTTTATTTGTGCATGTTTGATCACTTGTGAGACCTCACTAGAGTGCCTAGGAACCCTACAGTTTGCCGGTCGGCAAATATTTGGTTTTGAATATCCGCTGTTGTGCACCAATTTCAAATTGATATATCTGTACGTCTATTTACATAGAGTGAGATATACCTTTTGATATTATGTCGATGACATTTACCTATATCAGTGGATGGTTAGGTAAAGAGCATCAAACAGCGGTGTAATTCTTCTTAACCATAAGTACAGTTTTCAACCTACGACGCATAGTGAAAGAGTTGTTAGACTCAGCGGACTTGTACAGAGTATTGTATGTTGTCCAGTGTCCATTGGGACAGAGGGGTTGGTCCTCATACTATATTCTGTTTACTTTTAACTTCTCTAGTTCTTAGACATGTGTTTCGTAGAAACACAGGGTCTAAGTTTTGAGGAGTTATAGGTATTTGAATAGAGTAGAGAACCAGGTGTAGCAAGTATCGGGATTCTTCAAGATGATCGAAGATGTAGATACTTGTGTATGGTGTTCAGTTGATAGTAATGATAAAGAGAAATTGCTTCTCTTTCAGGTTACTCATAATTGGAAGCATTCCTAAGTTGAGTAACGCTGATCGGCCTCTCTCCATTTAGTTAACATGCACTGGAGACAGCTGCATGATTTGAATCTGGTTCAATTAAATCAGTGCCTCTGGTTCTATATTGGATATAGTACAGTTCATATCTTAACATTGTTAAGGTACGGGGAGTTGTCCGGCTTATGATTAAAACCAGACACTGGACAACTCAAGGCACGTTTCTGTAATGGCTGTTTGTGGGTTGACCCAGGCTATGACGAGGGTTGACTTTCTACCATCTGGAAGATCAATAGTGATATTGTTCTTAACTCGCCACATTTTAAAAAGAAATGGTTGTTTTTCAGAAAACAGTAGTGGGAGTATGGTAGAACTGGAAGTGATTCCAGAACCGCAAACGATTACTGAAGATTTGATAAGGAACCTAAAGATTCAATCTGATTTGACATTCCATTGGCCACTCCGCAGATAAGGTGGGTAACTTCAGGCACCCGAGAGGTACTCCGGTAGCCTCAAGGACGGTGACAGGGAAGTTCTTGTTTACCCACACTTGCCATTGCTGTTGTTCCAGGCTGCGAGACCCGGTGGGAGGATGAGTATAGCGTCGTTCTAAACTAGCTTTAGAAGTGCACGTCTATATGACTCTACCAGAGGGTTGTCGTAGTCAGTGGGAGCAGCGGAAGCATTGGTGGACATCAGGCTTATGTCTATTTATAGACTAAAGCAGATATAGCGGAGATAGATCATCTGTTTCTGATGTGACAGTCATAGGTTTGACGTCATCAGAATAGGGGATGGATCTGTTGAGAAGGTAGTAGGAAGTGATATTCCTATACTACGATCGGTTATACTTTGGTCGTCACACGGTGTTTTCTCCACATGGGACTTGGACTTTATCAGACATACTGGTTACTAGATTTATGGTTTTAGATCTAGATTTGGGTGGTTTCCCAATCAGGGTACTTTGACAGCATTCTAAGAGTATTTAGAATGGACGACTCCTGGCATGGTAGTGTACCTGCAGGTAATGGAGTCACCCTCTCTAAAGGTGTCTTATAGACTAAAGTAGAGAGGGATGTGCATGATTGGCAGATCACTTGCTTAGGCAATTGAGTCAATCATGAGATGTCAAGTACCACACCAGATGTTGTTCTTGCACTAGATGCAATAAGTTGATATTGATCCGATCCTGGAGGAACAGTCGAAAGCAGTTTTAGAACATAAGTGAATGTTCTAGGAATATGATAACGGCTGCCTCCTTTAGGAGACGGTTATCACTCCAGGCTTCCAAGGTGACATGGACGACAAGGAGGTTGTCAGAGTTATTGTTCTCCCTCTGACGAGGGGCAGTATTTTGGACAGGTGGTCCAAGGCAATACTGAAGGAGGCATGGCGCAGGATACTGATTAAGTTCAGTTGATGATACAGTCTAAGAAGTTTGGATTTGGAGTTCATTTATGAGCTAGGTCCCATCAGACATCCAGACATTCTAAGACAGGTATTGCTCATTTCGGGAGACGGCTTTCTCCGCGAACTTGAGATATAGAGAGACATAGAAAGAAACATCTAGGCGGATCCACTCACTGAGGCTTTTCCTCGAACGCAATAGTTTCGCAAACAGGCTTTGTGCGACTGACTAGTAGAGGAGTTGGGTGTTCGGTATCACACGGGCTGTGAGTATGCGACATCGCAATAATTAGCCTTGAGTGCAAGTGGGAGATTGTTGGAGATAGTGCCCTCAGAGTCAATTATTGGATCACAGGCACGTGATTGCAATGATTGAGGGAGGACCTATCCCGGTAGAACAGTCTTACTCGAGATGATAGTATGCTATCTGGTTTATCTTTATCATCGTGTACTGCTTTAGGTGACCTGACAGGTCGCTATTACACGTTGATAGAGCCCCTAGGATTCTTGCTTGACCACCAGCAGTATGATGGCGATCATATACGTGGGAGCTGGTAGTCTATAAGCACCTCCTTAAAAGGTCCCTAGTCGTGGGAGTTTCGAGACAGGGCATCGATTCTCCAGAGTAGACTAGTGTATACAGTCGAGACCCCGACGAGGGGCGGTGGCCGGTCTCATAAGCCACTGGTCTCAGTTGGTTCACCTAAGATGTATACAGGTGCTCATTAGGTTATGAGTACACCGGACAGGACTCGCCGGGAACCTGCTAGTTGGGATTATACCAGACGTCAGATAGCAGTTCCCTGGTGACATGTGTACAGGTTAGTTCATCGACCTGAGATCGTCATTTGTCTCGTGTGATTTCTCACTGTGCTTTGATTACTACCCAACCACGGCTCAAAGGAGTCATGCAAACAGGTTTTAGTTGGGTACAGTCCCGAGCCACATGGAGGCAGTGAGCGGATCTGCAGGGGTCCGTCTCTCCCGGTATTGGGGGTGAGGTCGCGCTGTGTCTAGGAGAGCCATTACGCAAAGCCCTCGGCCGAGGCAGGAGATTTACTGGTGTCACGATCCGAAAGTATGGAACATGACCGGCGCTTAAACTACGAACGTCTCGAGGCGTACGTAATCTAAGTAAACCGAAAACCCAGAAATCCAAACCAAGAAAAGTAGTAGAGTGCAGGAAAAACCAACTTAAAGCAAGTAGTTTCAATAGCATAAGCCGAATTATGAGGTTTTTAAAAACATCAAAAATTTACTGAAAATTTCGGCAGAGTCTCCTTTGTAAATACTGGCCCCCAAACGGGATACAACATGAATAGTATACGAAATCAAGAAAAAGGCATCCCCAAGCGGGAGCTAGCTCTTCGTCAATCGACGGTCACAACCACACAAGCAATATAATATACAACGCCAACGGCGAGGATCAAAACTCAAAAGGAAACTCAAAACCACCAGAAGTGTAACGAGCGACTCTAAGGTCGAAAGAATAAACAATACTGGTCTCTATCTCAATAACTACATGTTTGGTTGATGGAATTTACTAGATACAACTGAATAATATTATACAAGGTAATATGATGGGTACGATACAAGAAAAACCCACCTACTAGCAAGTCACCCGAATGAAACTGAGCCCGCAAAGCCGTAATGAAACCTGTACAGCAAAACCTGCAAGAAACTGGGGCACAACGGGGGTGAGTTGCCAACTCGTGAATAGAAGAACATCTACGCACAGAAATCGCATAAATAACGCAATCCTGGGTCAATGATCATAATATATCCTCAAATATAAGTATAACAGGCAGCCTATAACAATGGCTAGGGTAATATCTAACCCGAGTATAATTTCATGTGCCCGTGTCAGTGTCTCAGGTAGCAATATATCATATGAATGAGGTATGAATGCATGAAACAGAATACATGTAAATGAAGAAACTGTTTTCATAAATTAGTGAGATTTCCTTCGTATTTTTAAACTGAGGTATCATAAATGAAATCAGCATCAACAGTGTCTAGCATCGACACAAAACATAAATCTCACTGTCTCGAAATATCAATGTCTCAATCTCAATATCTAGGGCGCCGTCAGTCCAGACCGGCCCCTACCATCCATCTCAAGACCACGACGGTATCCTCCGGATATCCGACGCGTCGGGTAATATCACCGGTAGGTAGTGCTCCCCAGCCAGGCCCAACGTCAACACCACATTCCTCTTGCCCCGGGGTACCATACCGGGCCCACCATGTACCCGTGACGGTTCCTCCACTCCTCGACACGGATCTCCAAAACCACAGCAAACTCATGGTGGACGACACTTTACATCACTAGAAAACCGCAACATTTTATATTTTAAAAGATCATAAGTTGTAAATTTTGCGGCTTTCCCCGAAATCCAGAAATATCATAAATCTCAAGAAATCATCATAAGTGCATATGTCAATGATTATGAACTAGGCATGAACAACTGAATAACAGTATGCATGAAGTGGTAGGTAATAACTATAATGTCTAATATGGCATATAAGGGAAGTACACTAATATCATGTCAAAACTACTAGCTAACAATCTAAGTCAAGCAATTATATTCTCTAAAGTGTACGTGACATGGCAATTACCGATGAAGATGTGTGTGAGCCGGCAAATAGGTGTACGTGGTACATACGCATCATCGGTAATGGTGCTAGTGTCCTAACAGCATGATATCAATAATGGAATATGCAGCAAAATAAATATGCGAGGCAGAGCGAACAGCAATAATGTGCGGGAGCTGAAACTAGACACAACGATAACTAATCTGCATTAATCTAATATAAGTCCTACAAATTGGTGCCTTTTGAAAAAACCCGAATCATGGGGTTTTGAAAATAGGGGCTACGGTGTTTTTATGAAAAGATACGTCTTTTGAAATATCCGTAAGATCCCTTGGGCTGTCTTTTAAAATACCCACGATTCGTTAGTTTTGAAATAGGTAAGAAGTCTAATCTAATCTAACAACTACACTAAACTATACGGCTGAACTAACAAGCTGAACTACAGGTAAGGAAACCGCCTATCATCTGAGTCGATACATATACATACCTGTATATGTATAGTCGGTGATCCCGCCTCAATAATATCATATCCGATACCATATCTATAATCAGGCATCCCAAGTCAAGAGTGCGGATCAATCATCAATATAGCTCGTACGTAAATCCGTCGTACGGCATCCCAATCTGGGTACGGGTCAATATCACATTCATCATACTATTCACCTGGTATCCTCTTTATCAAATATCATGATCGGGGTACTGATCTGCGTCTATTACCATACTGATACCGCCTACGTGTGCATGGACATGTGTGAAACACTACGTCAAGGACCCGCTACAACGTCATGTCGTATCTAAGATACGAACCCTGCTATATTACCGATCTCACGGCCTCAAATCAAATCTCATCGACTCAGCTCAATCCCAAGTATCATCCTCAATCCGTATGTGAACACATAGTCCCATACCCATGTGAACACATAACTATAAAGAATCCCATGAGCACATATCAATAGGAATGTATGCAAGTATGTATGTGTGTATGTGTAATGCAACACTACCCTAGGGTTCGCAACACTAAAAATAGTCCAACACACCAATATCCATCCTAAGCATCGTTATTAATCCTAAATAACATATAATAAATGTTGGTGTGTATATGCATCCGTATATACCACCACGGACTGCGGGGGTGCTATACGCCATCCACCCGACTTCTCCCCATAGATATAAATCTACTCACCTGGTCCTCGCTAGCCGGTGCCGATGTCGCCACGCGCTTGCTTGTCGTCTCGAAGTCCACATGGGGGTACCTACATATCATAATGCACCATATCTCATTAAAATCCGACTCATGATTAAAACGACGCACGAATCCCACATAGGTCAAAACCTATGGTTGCTTTCACAAATCAACCCAAAAACCCTCGACGTCGGCGTACAAACGCCAAACCATCGAGAAAAACCCAAATACACTCATTTGCACATTCACGAACACTAATTTTAATATAAACTAGGTTGAAACTCACAAAAACGCCAATTTCACTCAAAAAGTCATTTTTCCGAAAATCTAGCGAGCACAATTCACCGTTTTTGTACAAAACATGTGGTTTAAATGAATGTAGAGGCCAATAAATTTATTAAATATCTTAAATAAGTCATAGAAACAATTTCCGGAATTTAATCTCATTAAATTCCAAAAACCCTAATATTCTAGTTTACAAAATACCCTTTTTAACAATTTCAAAGCAAAAAAATGCACAAACTACAATTTATGTTGGATTTCCATGAACAAAAAGCATTAAACCACTCAATATAATCTTTATAATGACATGAAACCTAAATTTGAATTTTATCTCATAAGAATATAATTATTTAAAAAAACTAGTTTACCAATTATATAATTATCACTTTTAAATTAACAAATATGCAAACCAGCAACTTAAATTGGATTTAGCATAACATTAATATGTCAATTACATCACATAAACTAAATCTCACAACACAAAATACCAATTTAAAATCAAACCCCTCTCTTGAATTTTAAATCATGCACCTAAAACTAATTAAAAACCTAATTAAACAATTAATTAAGCTAACCTAAGCAATTAACAACACATTAAGCAAAAAAGGTTAGAATTTATACCCAAATAATTTGAAGAACCCACAAGCACACTTAGCCTCCCAAATTGAAATCTAAATCCCTAGATCCATGCAATGGTAGCCAAGGGAAAATGGGTAGGAGGTGGATTTTGATTTGGATTTTTGCTTGATTTTTTGTGGATTTTTCAAGCATTTTTGAAGAACTTTTTTAAAGAGAAGGAGATGAAGAATGAAGGGCTGTTGGGGTTCAGATTTTGGCCAGAAAATGAGTGGGGGAGGAGAGAGAGGGAGATGGAGAAAAATGGGGAGAAAGTCAAAGTCAATTCAAGGTCAAAAGTCTAACTAATTTATCCATTTTCTTTTCTTTTCTTTAATTTCTTTTCCTTTGAAATTCAAGTGGGGAAAAAATGGGGGTGCTGAATTTAGCTAAGGGGAGGAGTAAGTGGGGGTTTGTGGGTGTGGGCACGGGTGTGGGGTGATGAAAAATGATAAATACAATACCCCAAACATCCATTTACGCTAAAAAAAAGCCTTTTTTCTTCAATAATTTCTAAACCGTTTTGGCAAATGATTTCGTTCGAAAAACCACATGATAAATTTTTATTTAAAGTTTTATGATGCACAAAATTTGTTTCAACTCATTCCAATTTGTAATTTTCCCTAATTAAATGTATTAGTGACGGCTTAAAATAATAATAAAATAATATTTTTTTCAGAAAATTTGAAATTTCACCAGCGGCTCAATAAACACCAAATAATAGCAATTACATAGCTAGAATATGTATATTTAATTTTTATAATAAGATATTTGTATTTTGACTTTTTACAGAAAACCCCTTTATTTTACCGATTTTTCGAAATTTCACCGAAACGATTTTCAAAACGCTACAATCTTCCCCCCTTAAAGAAATTCGGTCCCCGAATTTAAATTCAAACTTCCCCAAATACTAAAACATCTAAGAAAAACCATCAAGTCGTCGGGGCTCCGAAACTGTAAATACATAAAACAAATCGTAGCGCAGTGCATGCGCTTGAAAAAAAATGAGTATATAACTCAAATCAATACTCCGTCAAGCATCCCGCAATCATCGGAGTCATGGAGAAGACATCAATGCCAAATCCAAATCAAACCAATATGATATAACTCGAAACTATACATGTAAACATCGAATCTATATCTGTAAGTATCTGAAGGAAATGCATGCCAAATCTCTTAAGTCGCTGTGCAACGCGTATAACACTGCACAGTGGCGGACGTCTATCATAAGAAATAGCTATATACATATATACCTTTGTTTGAAATGTACGTTCCGCCGTTTTGGAAACAATTTAGAAGGGTCTCCTTGTTTTAAACATTTCGTGTCATATCAGACACGTAGGTAAATACTGAGGCTATAGCTCGCTTTTTGGAAATCCCTTCAAAAACTATCAATGCATGCAAAATATATTCAGGTACTGTCCTCTGACTAGTCCTGCTCAGTACGAAAACATATAGCAATATCATAAAAACGTACTGCTCTATAAGAAATCAATCCCAAAATATGCACATGAATACTACGTGCGTCTGGTGCGTACGGAAATCAAAATCCATGAATGTGCCATACATGCGCACAGAAACAATATCTAAGTGCATCGGGTGTGCACGAAACATCTGTCGTAGGCAACATGTGTGCCTGACAGCAAAATCAAGTGCATCTGACATGCACGAAAAAAATCTCGATTTAGTGCCTCGGGTGTGCACCAAAATCACCCTTCAAAACATGCGCCCAACATGCGCGAAAATCCAAATCAAGTGTATCCATCGTGCACGAAATCATGAAATCCAATATCAAGCGCCGAACATGCGCAAAATCAATCAGGTGCACAAGGTGCACAAAACAAATATCGAGTATCACAATCGAAATCGAAGTCCAGTGCATCTAAGTACACAAAAGGCGTATCACTGCACTGCAAGCATATATAAACTATACCGAGTGTAGGAACGAAATCGTGTGCGTGAATACGCACAAAATCAACTCAAATGTCTAAAACCGTAAAATCACAAACATGTGAAACCCAAGCACGAAAACGATATCAAGTGTAACACTGTGCAAAGATCATAAATCCTCAATCATCAAAATCAAATCATTCGAGTAAATCACCAAAAACATCGAAATCAATAATGGCGGCATAGTACCGCTCAAGCGCATACTCTAAGAATCTCGGGCCAACTGTCGCGGTCACTAATGGGACGTCTCGTCGATGATCATGAACTCTGGCCTGCTGGTGTGCGTAACCATGACCACTCCTGGGTCAAGGTCTTCACTGTGAATTACCAATCTTTCGGTCCATCGGCTCATTGGCCCTGTCGGGTGTGCTAACGGGGATGATCCAGTTCCGGCACGTCTCTTGTCATCTCCCGGTCAATCATCGCGACCACTTGTAAGACAGCATATCACTGGCGTCGGCCTCGGCTCTCTGAATGTACGTGACACATCTGATCCTGGGTGCAAGTATCATTGCAGCAGTGTCCTGGAAGGAATCCTGCTCACGGTCTATTCCATGCCTCGTCTCTGCCAAATGTCCGGAAGTCATCGTCCTTTCCTATATCTGCATCTTGCTCTGGAACGGCTGCATACCCATCGCGACTCCTTCTGGAAGGTAAGTCCAAGTACCATGCCTCGGCATGCGCATCGCATCTCTGATGTCGGCAGAATGGAACGTCATCTCATCTAGATCTGGTGCGAACCTTTTACTCCACTTTTCTCTAATGTCGACCGCTTCGGACTCGTCTCGTCGTGGCTGCATGGACTGAGCTCCAACGGCTATCCTCGTATCTGGAGTCTCCCAAGAATGTATCTCACCACCTAGCATCCGAATTAAGTCAAACCATTCGATCGATTCGTCAAAACCTCATAATCCCCCAAGAGCTCAACATCTTGGTACAGTTTAATAGTATCGAATACATACCATAGCATCGGTGGTCCAGCCGTAGAAGGGCAAACCCAAGCCTCACTAATGGCGCCGTAGAACTGCCGCAAACCCGAAGGTTCAAAGGCTTTCACACGGTCATTAAGTCGAGTTAGGGTTTCATTCTTCTAAAGGGACCATAGAATTGCCTGCATGTCTTTCCGACTACTTTAAACTTGGAATGATAGGTTTCCGACATTCGATCGTCTCTGTCGACCCTCACGTCTCTGCGTGAAGTCGTTTCTAGCTGGAATCAATCTATCTGATGACCTCTCATCGGGTAGGCGAACGAACCACATGTCCTAGTCATTCATCCTCGGGTGACTAGCGACCTTTTATCATCTCTTAGTACAATCTATACTGCAATAGCTCCAATATATGGGGCGATATCTCGTCGCTCGCAGCAACAACTGGCTCACTCGTCTGCATGCTGAACGGTGCCTCAATCATCAGGAGTAAGCAACACACCAACTGTCATCAAAATCTGGCTGGCCTCTATCATTGGCTCAATCCTCTAGTGTCAATCAGCACCTCCGAGTAACCTCATAAAGGCGATCCGCCAATCGCTCGTGGCGCGGAAACACAGTAAAAAGACACATCTCTGCAATCGTGTGTCGCCGGAATTTTGCCCTGGTCAGTCCTCGTTCGTGATGAGCTTGTGCTGACCGCAACTCTAGCCGTAGCTCTCCCTGCCCGTAACAGTAGCAGCAAAACCAAACTGGTACCGATGAGGCTAGATCAGGAAGGAATATAATACTGAACAAGGAAATGTACATCCTAAGGCTTCTTAAGTGGAGTGGCGTGTCGTAAATATGTCGCGGAACATATCAACGGTACGTCACTCTACTTTAGTCACCTATTCCATCAACCAAGGGTCATCCTACGCTCCGAAGATTAAAACCTAACGCTCTGATACCAACTTTGTCACGATCCGAAAGTATGGAACATGACCGGCGCTTAAACTACGAACGTCTCGAGGCGTACGTAATCTAAGTAAACCGAAAACCCAGAAATCCAAACCAAGAAAAGTAGTAGAGTGCAGGAAAAACCAACTTAAAGCAAGTAGTTTCAATAGCATAAGCCGAATTATGCGGTTTTTAAAAACATCAAAAATTTACTGAAAATTTCGGCAGAGTCTCCTTTGTAAATACTGGCCCCCAAACGGGATACAACATGAATAGTATACGAAATCAAGAAAAAGGCATCCCCAAGCGGGAGCTAGCTCTTCGTCAATCGACGGTCACAACCACACAAGCAATATAATATACAACGCCAACGGCGAGGATCAAAACTCAAAAGGAAACTCAAAACCACCAGAAGTGTAACGAGCGACTCTAAGGTCGAAAGAATAAACAATACTGGTCTCTATCTCAATAACTACATGTTTGGTTGATGGAATTTACTAGATACAACTGAATAATATTATACAAGGTAATATGATGGGTACGATACAAGAAAAACCCACCTACTAGCAAGTCACCCGAATGAAACTGAGCCCGCAAAGCCGTAATGAAACCTGTACGGCAAAACCTGCAAGAAACCGGGGCACAACGGGGGTGAGTTGCCAACTCGTGAATAGAAGAACATCTACGCACAGAAATCGCATAAATAACGCAATCCTGGGTCAATGATCATAATATATCCTCAAATATAAGTATAACAGGCAGCCTATAACAATGGCTAGGGTAATATCTAACCCGAGTATAATTTCATGTGCCCGTGTCAGTGTCTCAGGTAGCAATATATCATATGAATGAGGTATGAATGCATGAAACAGAATACATGTAAATGAAGAAACTGTTTTCATAAATTAGTGAGATTTCCTTCGTATTTTTAAACTGAGGTATCATAAATGAAATCAGCATCAACAGTGTCTAGCATCGACACAAAACATAAATCTCACTGTCTCGAAATATCAATGTCTCAATCTCAATATCTAGGGCGCCGTCAGTCCAGACCGGCCCCTACCATCCATCTCAAGACCACGACGGTATCCTCCAGATATCCGACGCGTCGGGTAATATCACCGGTAGTGTAACGTTTTGAAAATCGTTTCGGTGGAATTTCGAAAAAACGGTAAAATAAGGGGGTTTTCTGTAAAAAGTCAAAATACAAATATCTTATTATAAAAATTAAATATACATATTCTAGCTATGTAATTGCTATTATTTGGTGTTTATTGAGCCGCTGGTGAAATTTCAAATTTTCTGAAAAAAAAAATATTATTTTATTATTATTTTAAGCCGTCACTAATACATTTAATTAGGGAAAATTACAAATTGGAATGAGTTGAAACAAATTTTGTGCATCATAAAACATTAAATAAAAATTTGTCATGTGGTTTTTGGAACAAAATCATTTGCCAAAACGGTTTAGAAATTATTGAAGAAAAAAGGCTTTTTTTTAGCGTAAATGGATGTTTAGGGTATTGTATTTATCATTTTTCATCACCCCACACCCGTACCCACACCCACACACCCCCATTCACTCATCCCCATGGCTGAATTCAGCAGCCCCTTTTTGGTCCCCACTTGAATTTCATAGAAAAGAAAAGAAAAGGAAAAGAAAGGATAAAAGAATGTATAAGAATGGGCTTTTGACTTTTCTTTGACTTTGAAACCAACACTCTCTCTCTCTCACTCTCCCACTCACCTCACCCTCCCCATTTTCGGCCAGAAACAGCCCCCCCCCATTTTCTCCAAGTATCCATCTTCCTTCACCTCCATTTTCCTTCAAAAAAATCAACAAAAATCAACACAAACCCTCACAAAATCAAAATCCGACTCCTACCCATTCCTCTATAGCCAAAATTGCATGGATCTAGGGAACAAGATTCCAATTTGGGAGGCTATGTGTGTGCTTGTGGATCTTCAATTCATTGGGTATAAATTCTAACCATTTTTGCTTAATTAGTTAGTTAATTTCTTAAGGCTAAGTTGTTAAAGTGTTAATTTTGCTCTTGTTGCTAATTTGAGAATTCAAGAGTATGGTTTGAAGCTAATTTGGGTTTAACCATCACTAATAGGATAATCAAGTGTAGATTATCATCTTGTGGGAATGTAAAACCTAATCTAGTTGCTAGTTGCAATTTGTTAATTTAAGATTTGCAATAAATAAGCTTTTATGTAAACTAGGTTTTTATGAAATGCATATATATGTGAGATTTAAATCTAGTTAGGGTTTTATATCATTTGAACATGGTTTAAGTGTGTAATTTATCATATTAAGGCATGTTAAATCAAACCTAGTAACTAGTTTGCAAATCGTATTTTAGAATTTTACTATTTAAGCTAAATTGCAAACTAGAATTTTGGGATTTATGGAAATGAGTAAGTTTAAAATCTAGTAATGGTTTGGGCGGCTTAGTTAAGATATTTAGTGAGCATTGTAGCCACTAAAATCATTAAAACATTTAGTTTTGTACAAAAATGGAAAAGTTTGCTTACTAGGTTTTCGGAAAAATCGCTTTTAAAGTGAGTTTGAGGTTTTTGTGAATTCTAACCTATTTCATATTATAATTAGTGTTTGTGAATGCGCAAAGGGGTGCGTTTGGGTTTTTTTTTCTCGATGGTTTGACGTTCGTACATCGACATCGAGGGTTGGTTTGACTATTCTTGCATGTGTAGGCGATAGGTTTTGACCTATGCATGATACGCGTGCCGATTTAGTTTTCGTATGCCGTTTCGATTTTGAATTGGGTTTTTATGCGATACTATACGTTGTGATATGTAGGTACCCCATGTGGACTTCGAGACGGCAAGCAAGCGCGTGGCGACGTCGGCACCGGCGAGCGAGGACCAGGTGAGTAGATTTATATCTACGGGGAGAAGTCGGGTGGATGGCGTATAGCACCCCCGCAGTTCGTGGTGATGTATACGAATACGTATACACACATATATATATATATTTTTTTTTGACTATAATTTGTTTGATATTATCGATGATATAGATATTTGGTGTTCTTGGATGATTTGGTGTCGCGAAACCCTAGAGTAGTGGTCGCACCACACATGCACACACACACCCATACTTGCATACTTTCTTCTTTCATTTGCGCTTATACGGGATTATATAGTTATGTGTTCACATGGGTATGGGACTATGTGTTCACATACGGATTGAGGATGATAGTACTTGGGATTTATAATGAGTCGATGAGATTTAATTTGAGGCCGTGAGATCGGTGATATAGCAGGGTTCGTATCTTAGATACGACATGACGTTGTAGTAGGTCCTTGACGTAGTGTTTCACACACGTCCATGCATACGTAGGCGGTATCAGTATGGTACTAGACGTAGATCAGTACCCCGATCATGATATTTGATAAAGAGGATACCAGGTGAATAGTATGAAGAATGTGATATTGACCCGTACCCAGATTGGGATGCCGTATGACGGATTTACGTACGAGCTATATTGATGATTGATCCGCACTCTTGACTTGGGATGCCTGATTATAGATATGGTATCGGATATGATATTATTGAGGCGGGATCACCGACTATACATATACAGGTATGTATATATATCGACTCAGATGATAGGCGGTTTCCTTACCTGTAGTTCAGCTTGTTAGTTCAGCCGTATAGTATAGTGTAGTTGTTAGATTAGATTAGACTTCTTACCTATTTCAAAAACTAACGAATCGTGGGCATTTTTAAAGACAGCTCAAGGGAATCTACGGATATTTCAAAAACGACGTATCTTTTCATAAAAACACCGTAGCCCCTATTTTCAAAACCCCATGATTCGTGTTATTTCAAAAGGCACCATTCGTAGGACTTATATTAGATTATTGCAGATTAGTTATCGTTGTGTCTAGTATTCAGCTCCCGCACATTATTGTTGTTCGCTCTGCCTCGCATATTTATTTTGCTGCATATTCCATTATTGATATCATGTTGTTAGGACACCAGCACCATTACCGATGATGCGTATGTACCACGTACACCTACTTGCCGGCTCACACACATCTTCATCGGAAATTGCCATGTCACGTACACTTTAGAGAATATAATTGCTTGACTTAGATTGTTAGCTAGTAGTATTGACATGATATTAGTGTACTTCCCCTATATGCCATATTAGACATTGTAGTTATTACCTACCACTTCATGCATACTGTTATTCAGTTGTTCATGCCTAGTTCATTATCATTGACATATGCACTTGTGATGATTTCTTGAGATTTATGATATTTCTGGATTTCGGGGAAAGCCGCAAAATTTACAACTTATGATCTTTTAAAATATAAAATGTGCGGTTTTCTAGTGATGTAAAGTGTCGTCCACCATGAGTTTGCTGTGGTTTTGGAGATCCGTGTCGAGGAGTGGAAGAACCATCTCGGGTACATGGTGGGCCCGGTATGGTACCCCAGGGCAAGAGGAATGTGGTGTTGACGTTGAGCCTGGCTGGGGAGCACTACCTACCGGTGATATTACCCGACGCGTCGGATATCCGGAGGATACCGTCGTGGTCTTGAGATGGATGGTAGGGGCCGATCTGGACTGACGGCGCCCTAGATATTGAGATTGAGACATTGATATTTCGAGACAGTGAGATTTATGTTTTGTGTCGATGCCAGACACTGTTGATACTGATTTCATTATGATACCTCAGTTTAAAAATACGAAGGAAATCTCACTAATTTATGAAAACAGTTTCTTCATTTACATATATTCTGTTTCATGCATTCATACCTCATTCATATGATATATTGCTACTTGAGGCACTGACACGGGCACATGAGATTACACTCGGGTTAGATATTTACCCTAGCCTTGTTATAGGCTGCATGTTATATACTTATTTTGAGGATATATTATGATCATTGACCTAGGATTGCGTTATTTATGCGATTTCTGTGCGTAGATGTTTTTCTATTCACGAGTTGGCAACTCACCCCCGTTGTGCCCCAGTTTCTTGCAGGTTTGCCGTACCGGTTTCCTTACGGCTTTGCGGGCATAGTTTCATTCGGGTGATTTGCTAGTAGGTGGGTTTACTTGTATCATACCCCCATTATTTACCTTGTATGATATTATTCAGTTGTATCTAGTAAATTCCATCAACCAAACATGTATTTTTTTTTTTGGGATAGAGACCAGTGTTGGTTATTCTTTCGACCTTAGAGTCGCTCGTTATTTTTCTGGTGGTTTTGAGTTTCCTTTTGAGTTTTTGATCCTCGCCGTTGGCGTTGTATATTATATTGCTTGTGTGGTTGTGACCGTCAATTGACGAAGAGCTAGCTCCCGCTTGGGGATGCCTTTTATTGATTTCGTATACTATTTATGTTGTATCCCGTTTGGGAGCCAGTATTTACAAAGGAGACTCTGCCGAAATTTTCAGTAAAATTTTGATGTTTTAAAAACCGCATAATTCGGCTTATGCTATTGAAATTACTTGCTTTAAGTTGTTTTTCCTGCACTCTACTATTTTCTTGGTTTGGATTTCTGGGTTTTCGGTTTACTTAGATTACGTACGCCTCGAGACGTTCGTAGTTTAAGTGCCGGTCATGTTCCGTACTTTCGGGACGTGACAAAGTTGGTATCAGAGCGTTAGGTTTTACCTTCGGAGCGTAGGATGATCCTTGGTTGATGGAATAGGTGACTAAAGTAGAGTGACGTACCGTTGGTATGTTCCGCGGCATATTTACGACACGCCACTCCACTTATGAAGCCTTAGGATGTACATTTCCTTGTTCAGTATTATATTCCTTCCTGATCTAGCCTCATCGGTACCAGTTTGGTCTTGCTGCTACGGTTACCGGCAGGGAGAGCTACGGCTAGAGTTGCGGTCAGCACAAGCTCGTCACGAACGAGGACTGACCAGGACGAAATTCCGGCGACACACGATTGCAGAGATGTGTCTTTTTACTGTGTTTCCGCGCCGCGAGCGTTTGGCGGATCGCCTTTATGAGGTTACTCGGATGTGCTGATCGACACTAGAGGATTGAGCCACTGACAGAGGCCAGCCAGATTTTGATGACCGTTGGTGTGTTGCTTACTCCTGATGATTGAGGCACTGTTCAGCGTGCAGACGAGCGAGCCAGTTGTTGCTGCGAGCGACGAGATATCGCCCCATATGTTGGAACTATGGCGGGGCGAGTCGTACGAATAGATGATAGAAGGTCGCTAGTCACCCGATGATGAATGACTAGGACAGGTGGTTCGTTCGCTTACCCCGATGCGAGGTCATCAGATAGATTGATTCCAGCTAGAGACGACTTCACGCGGAGACGTTGGGAGTCGACAGAGACGATCGAATGTCAGAAACCTACTATTCCAAGTTTAAAGTATTCGGAAAGACATGCAGGCAATTCTATGGTCCCTCTAGAAGAATGAAACCCTAACTCGACTTAATGACCGTATGAAAGCCTTTGAACCTTAGGGTTTGCGGCAGTTCTGCGGCGCCATTAGTGAGGCTTGGGTTTGCCCTTCTACGGCTGGACCACCGATGCTGTGGTATGTACTCGATACTATTAAACTGTGCCCATGATGTTGAGCTCTTGGGGGATTATGAGGTTTTGACGACTCGATCGGATGACTCGACTTAATTCGGATGCTAGGTGGTGAGATGCATTCTTGGGAGACTCCAGATACGAGGATAGCCGTTGGAGCTCAGTCCATGCAGCCGCGACGAGACGAGTCCAAAGCAGACGACATTAGAGAAAAGTGAAGTAAGAGGTTCGCACCAGATGTAGATGAGATGACGTTCCACTCCGCCGACATCAGAGAGGCGATGCGCATGCCGAGGCATGGTACTGGATATACCTTTCAGAAGGAGTCGCGATGGGTATGCAGCCGTTACAGAGCAAGATGCAGATATAGGAAAGGACAATGACTTCCGGACAGTTGGCAGAAGACGAGACATGGAAGAGACCGTGAGCAGGATTCCTTCCAGGACACTGCTGCAATGATACTTGCACCCAGGATCAGATGTGTCACGTACATTCAGAGAGCCAGAGGCCGACGCCAGTGATATGCTGTCTCACGAGTGGTCGCGATGATTGACCAAGAGATGACCAGAGGAGTGCCAGAACGGAATCGTCCCCGTTAGCACACCTGACAGGGCCGATGAGCCGATGGACCGAAAGATTGGTAATTCACAGTGAAGACCTTGACCCAGGAGTGGTCATGGTTACGCACGCCAGCAGGACAGAGTTCATGATCATCGACGAGACGTCCCACTAGTGACCGCGACAGTTGCCGAGATTCTTAGAGGATGCGCTTGAGCAGTACTATTCCGCCATTATTGATTACGATGTTTTGGGTGATTTATTCGTATGATTTGATTTTGATGATTGAGGATTTACGACCTTTGCACAGTGTTGCACTTGATATCGTTTTCGTGCTTTAGTTTCACATGTTTGTGATATTACGGTTTTAAATAGTTGAGTTGGTTTTGTGCGTATGCATGCACACGATTTCGTTCCTGCACTCGGTATAGTTTATATATGCTTGCAGTGCAGTGATACGCCTTATGTGCACTTAGATGCACTGGACTTCGATTTTGATTATGATACTCGATATTTGTTTTGTGCACCTTGTGCACCTGATTGATTTTGCGCACGTTCGGCGCTTGATATTGGATTTCATGATTTCGTGCGCGATGGATGCACCTGATTTGGATTTTCGCGCATGTTGAGCGCATGTCTTGAGATGCGATTTTGGTGCACACCAGATGCACTAAAGTGAGATTTTTCGTGCATGTTAGATGCACCTGATTTTGCTGTCAGGCACACATGTTGCCTACGACAGATGTTTCGTGCACACCCGATGCACTTAGGTGTTGTTTCTGTGCGCATGTATGGCACATTCATGGATTTTGATTTCCGTGCGCACCAGACGCACGTAGCATTCATGTGCATATTTTGGGGATTGATTTCGTATAGAGCAGTACGTTTTTATGATATTGCTATGTGTTTTCGTACTGAGCAGGACTAGTCAGAGGATAGTACCTGAATACATTTTGCATGCATTGATAGTTATTGAAGGGATTTCCAAAAGCGAGCTATAGCCTCAGTATTTACCTACGTGTCTGATATGACACGAAATGTTTAAAACAAGGAGACCCTTCTAAATTGTTTCCAAAACGGCGGAACGTACATTTCAAACAAAAGTATATATGTATATAGTTATTTTCTTATGGTAGACGTCCGCCACTGTGCAGTGTTATACGCGTTGCACAGCGACTTAAAGAGATTTGGCATGCATTTCCTTCAGATGCTTACAGATATAGATTCGATATTTACATTTATAGTTTTGAGTTATATCATATTGGTTTTGATTTGGATTTGGCATTGATGTCTTCTCCACAACTCCGATGATCGCGGGATGCTTGGAGGAGTTTTGATTTGAGTTATATACTCATTTTTCAAGCGCATTCGCTGCGCTACGACTTGTTTTATGTATTTATAATTTCGGAGCCCCAACGACTTGATGGGTTTTCTTAAATGTTTTAGTATTTGGGGGAGTTTGAATTTAAATTCGGGGACCGAATTTCTTTAAGGGGGGAAGATTGTAACGTTTTGAAAATCGTTTCGGTGGAATTTCGAAAAAACGGTAAAATAAGGGGGTTTTCTGTAAAAAGTCAAAATACAAATATCTTATTATAAAAATTAAATATACATATTCTAGCTATGTAATTGCTATTATTTGGTGTTTATTGAGCCGCTGGTGAAATTTTAAATTTTCTGAAAAAAAAAATATTATTTTATTATTATTTTAAGCCGTCACTAATACATTTAATTAGGGAAAATTACAAATTGGAATGAGTTGAAACAAATTTTGTGCATCATAAAACATTAAATAAAAATTTGTCATGTAGTTTTTGGAACGAAATCATTTGCCAAAACGGTTTAGAAATTATTGAAGAAAAAAGGCTTTTTTTTAGCGTAAATGGATGTTTGGGGTATTGTATTTATCATTTTTCATCACCCCACACCCGTACCCACACCCACACACCACCATTCACTCATTCCCATGGCTGAATTCAGCAGCCCCTCTTTGGTCCCCACTTGAATTTCATAGAAAAGAAAAGAAAAGAAAAGGAAAAGAAAGGATAAAAGAATGTATAAGAATGGGCTTTTGACTTTTCTTTGACTTTGAAACCAACACTCTCTCTCTCTCACTCTCCCACTCACCTCACCCTCCCCATTTTCGGCCAGAAACAGCCCCCCCCCCCATTTTCTCCAAGTATCCATCTTCCTTCACCTCCATTTTCCTTCAAAAAAATCAACAAAAATCAACACAAACCCTCACAAAATCAAAATCCGACTCCTACCCATTCCTCTATAGCCAAAATTGCATGGATCTAGGGAACAAGATTCCAATTTGGGAGGCTATGTGTGCGCTTGTGGATCTTCAATTCATTGGGTATAAATTCTAACCATTTTTGCTTAATTAGTTAGTTAATTTCTTAAGGCTAAGTTGTTAAAGTGTTAATTTTGCTCTTGTTGCTAATTTGAGAATTCAAGAGTATGGTTTGAAGCTAATTTGGGTTTAACCATCACTAATAGGATAATCAAGTGTAGATTATCATCTTGTGGGAATGTAAAACCTAATCTAGTTGCTAGTTGCAATTTGTTAATTTAAGATTTGCAATAAATAAGCTTTTATGTAAACTAGGTTTTTATGAAATGCATATATATGTGAGATTTAAATCTAGTTAGGGTTTTATATCATTTGAACATGGTTTAAGTGTGTAATTTATCATATTAAGGCATGTTAAATCAAACCTAGTAACTAGTTTGCAAATCGTATTTTAGAATTTTACTATTTAAGCTAAATTGCAAACTAGAATTTTGGGATTTATGGAAATGAGTAAGTTTAAAATCTAGTAATGGTTTGGGCGGCTTAGTTAAGATATTTAGTGAGCATTGTAGCCACTAAAATCATTAAAACATTTAGTTTTGTACAAAAATGGAAAAGTTTGCTTACTAGGTTTTCGGAAAAATCGCTTTTAAAGTGAGTTTGAGGTTTTTGTGAATTCTAACCTATTTCATATTATAATTAGTGTTTGTGAATGCGCAAAGGGGTGCGTTTGGGTTTTTTTTTCTCGATGGTTTGACGTTCGTACATCGACATCGAGGGTTGGTTTGACTATTCTTGCATGTGTAGGCGATAGGTTTTGACCTATGCATGATACGCGTGCCGATTTAGTTTTCGTATGCCGTTTCGATTTTGAATTGGGTTTTTATGCGATACGATACGTTGTGATATGTAGGTACCCCATGTGGACTTCGAGACGGCAAGCAAGCGCGTGGCGACGTCGGCACCGGCGAGCGAGGACCAGGTAAGTAGATTTATATCTACGGGGAGAAGTCGGGTGGATGGCGTATAGCACCCCCGCAGTTCGTGGTGATGTATACGAATACGTATACACACATATATATATATATTTTTTTTTGACTATAATTTGTTTGATATCATCGATGATATAGATATTTGGTGTTCTTGGATGATTTGGTGTCGCGAAACCCTAGAGTAGTGGTCGCACCACACATGCACACACACACTCATACTTGCATACTTTCTTCTTTCATTTGCGCTTATACGGGATTATATAGTTATGTGTTCACATGGGTATGGGACTATGTGTTCACATACGGATTGAGGATGATAGTACTTGGGATTTATAATGAGTCGATGAGATATGATTTGAGGCCGTGAGATCGGTGATATAGCAGGGTTCGTATCTTAGATACGACATGACGTTGTAGTAGGTCCTTGACGTAGTGTTTCACACACGTCCATGCATACGTAGGCGGTATCAGTATGGTACTAGACGTAGATCAGTACCCCGATCATGATATTTGATAAAGAGGATACCAGGTGAATAGTATGAAGAATGTGATATTGACCCGTACCCAGATTGGGATGCCGTACGACGGATTTACGTACGAGCTATATTGATGATTGATCCGCACTCTTGACTTGGGATGCCTGATTATAGATATGGTATCAGATATGATATTATTGAGGCGGGATCACCGACTATACATATACAGGTATGTATATATATCGACTCAGATGATAGGCGGTTTCCTTACCTGTAGTTCAGCTTGTTAGTTCAGCCGTATAGTCTAGTGTAGTTGTTAGATTAGATTAGACTTCTTACCTATTTCAAAAACTAACGAATCGTGGGCATTTTTAAAGACAGCTCAAGGGAATCTACGGATATTTCAAAAACGACGTATCTTTTCATAAAAACACCGTAGCCCCTATTTTCAAAACCCCATGATTCGTGTTATTTCAAAAGGCACCATTCGTAGGACTTATATTAGATTATTGCAGATTAGTTATCGTTGTGTCTAGTATTCAGCTCCCGCACATTATTGTTGTTCGCTCTGCCTCGCATATTTATTTTGCTGCATATTCCATTATTGATATCATGTTGTTAGGACACCAGCACTATTACCGATGATGCGTATGTACCACGTACACCTACTTGCCGACTCACACACATCTTCATCGGAAATTGCCATGTCACGTACACTTTAGAGAATATAATTGCTTGACTTAGATTGTTAGCTAGTAGTGTTGACATGATATTAGTGTACTTCCCCTATATGCCATATTAGACATTGTAGTTATTACCTACCATTTCATGCATACTGTTATTCAGTTGTTCATGCCTAGTTCATTATCATTGACATATGCACTTGTGATGATTTCTTGAGATTTATGATATTTCTGGATTTCGGGGAAAGCCGCAAAATTTACAACTTATGATCTTTTAAAATATAAAATGTGCGGTTTTCTAGTGATGTAAAGTGTCGTCCACCATGAGTTTGCTATGGTTTTGGAGATCCGTGTCGAGGAGTGGAGGAACCGTCACGGGTACATGGTGGGCCCGGTATGGTACCCCGGGGCAAGAGGAATGTGGTGTTGACGTTGAGCCTGGATGGGGAGCACTACCTACCGGTGATATTACCCGACGCGTCGGATATCCGGAGGATATCGTCGTGGTCTTGAGATGGATGGTAGGGGCCGGTCTGGACTGACGGCGCCCTAGATATTGAGATTGAGACATTGATATTTCGAGACAGTGAGATTTATGTTTTGTGTCGATGCTAGACACTGTTGATACTGATTTCATTATGATACCTCAGTTTAAAAATACGAAGGAAATCTCACTAATTTATGAAAACAGTTTCTTCATTTACATGTATTCTGTTTCATGCATTCATACCTCATTCATATGATATATTGCTATTTAAGGCACTGACACGGGCACATGAGATTACACTCGGGTTAGATATTTACCCTAGCCTTGTTATAGGCTGCATGTTATATACTTATTTTGAGGATATATTATGATCATTGACCTAGGATTGCGTTATTTATGCGATTTCTGTGCGTAGATGTTTTTCTATTCACGAGTTGGCAACTCACCCCCGTTGTGCCCCAGTTTCTTGCAGGTTTGCCATACCGGTTTTCTTACGGCTTTGCGGGCATAGTTTCATTCGGGTGATTTGCTAGTAGGTGGGTTTACTTGTATCATACCCCCATTATTTACCTTGTATGATATTATTCAGTTGTATCTAGTAAATTCCATCAACCAAACATGTATTTTTTTTTTGGGATAGAGACCAGTGTTGGTTATTCTTTCGACCTTAGAGTCGCTCGTTATTTTTCTGGTGGTTTTAAGTTTCCTTTTGAGTTTTTGATCCTCGCCGTTGGCGTTGTATATTATATTGCTTGTGTGGTTGTGACCGTCGATTGATGAAGAGCTAGCTCCCGCTTGGGGATGCCTTTTATTGATTTCGTATACTATTCATGTTGTATCCCGTTTGGGAGCCTGTATTTACAAAGGAGACTCTGCCGAAATTTTCAGTAAAATTTTGATGTTTTAAAAACCGCATAATTCGGCTTATGCTTTTGAAATTACTTGCTTTAAGTTGTTTTTCCTGCACTCTACAATTTTCTTGGTTTGGATTTCTGGGTTTTCGGTTTACTTAGATTACGTACGCCTCGAGACGTTCGTAGTTTAAGTGCCGGTCATGTTCCGTACTTTCGGGACGTGATAGGTAGGTAGTGCTCCCCAGCCAGGCTCAACGTCAACACCACATTCCTCTTGCCCCGGGGTACCATACCGGGCCCACCATGTACCCGTGACGGTTCCTCCACTCCTCGACACGGATCTCCAAAACCACAGCAAACTCATGGTGGACGACACTTTACATCACTAGAAAACCGCAACATTTTATATTTTAAAAGATCATAAGTTGTAAATTTTGCGGCTTTCCCCGAAATCAAGAAATATCATAAATCTCAAGAAATCATCACAAGTGCATATGTCAATGATAATGAACTAGGCATGAACAACTGAATAATAGTATGCATGAAGTGGTAGGTAATAACTACAATGTCTAATATGGCATATAAGGGAAGTACACTAATATCATGTCAAAACTACTAGCTAACAATCTAAGTCAAGCAATTATATTCTCTAAAGTGTACGTGACATGGCAATTACCGATGAAGATGTGTGTGAGCCGGCAAATAGGTGTACATGGTACATACGCATCATCGGTAATGGTGCTAGTGTCCTAACAGCATGATATCAATAATGGAATATGCAGCAAAATAAATATGCGAGGCAGAGCGAACAGCAATAATGTGCGGGAGCTGAAACTAGACACAACGATAACTAATCTGCATTAATCTAATATAAGTCCTACAAATTGGTGCCTTTTGAAATAACCCGAATCATGGGGTTTTGAAAATAGGGGCTACGGTGTTTTTATGAAAAGATACGTCTTTTGAAATATCCGTAAGATCCCTTGGGCTGTCTTTTAAAATACCCACGATTCGTTAGTTTTGAAATAGGTAAGAAGTCTAATCTAATCTAACAACTACACTAAACTGTACGGCTGAACTAACAAGCTGAACTACAGGTAAGGAAACCGCCTATCATCTGAGTCGATACATATACATACCTGTATATGTATAGTCGGTGATCCCGCCTCAATAATATCATATCCGATACCATATCTATAATCAGGCATCCCAAGTCAAGAGTGCGGATCAATCATCAATATAGCTCGTACGTAAATCCGTCGTACGGCATCCCAATCTGGGTACGGGTCAATATCACATTCATCATACTATTCACCTGGTATCCTCTTTATCAAATATCATGATCGGGGTACTGATCTACGTCTAGTACCATACTGATACCGCCTACGTGTGCATGGACATGTGTGAAACACTACGTCAAGGACCCGCTACAACGTCATGTCGTATCTAAGATACGAACCCTGCTATATTACCGATCTCACGGCCTCAAATCAAATCTCATCGACTCAGCTCAATCCCAAGTATCATCCTCAATCCGTATGTGAACACATAGTCCCATACCCATGTGAACACATAACTATAAAGAATCCCATGAGCACATATCAATAGGAATGTATGCAAGTATGTGTGTGTGTATGTGTAATGCAACACTACCCTAGGGTTCGCAACACTAAAAATAGTCCAACACACCAATATCCATCCTAAGCATCGTTATTAATCCTAAATAACATATAATAAATGTTGGTGTGTATACGCATCCGTATACACCACCACGGACTGCGGGGGTGCTATACGCCATCCACCCGACTTCTCCCCGTAGATATAAATCTACTCACCTGGTCCTCGCTAGCCGGTGCCGATGTCGCCACGCGCTTGCTTGTTGTCTCGAAGTCCACATGGGGGTACCTACATATCATAATGCACCATATCTCATTAAAATCCGACTCATGATCAAAACGACGCACGAATCCCACATAGGTCAAAACCTATGGTTGCTTTCACAAATCAACCCAAAAACCCTCGACGTCGGCGTACAAACGCCAAACCATCGAGAAAAACCCAAATACACTCATTTGCACATTCACGAACACTAATTTTAATATAAACTAGGTTGAAACTCACAAAAACGCCAATTTCACTCAAAAAGTCATTTTTCCGAAAATCTAGCGAGCACAATTCACCGTTTTTGTACAAAACATGTGGTTTAAATGAATGTAGAGGCCAATAAATTTATTAAATATCTTAAATAAGTCATAGAAACAATTTCCGGAATTTAATCTCATTAAATTCCAAAAACCCTAATATTCTAGTTTACAAAATACCCTTTTTAACAATTTCAAAGCAAAAAAATGCACAAACTACAATTTATGTTGGATTTCCATGAACAAAAAGCATTAAACCACTCAATATAATCTTTATAATGACATGAAACCTAAATTTGAATTTTATCTCATAAGAATATAATTATTTAAAAAAACTAGTTTACCAATTATATAATTATCACTTTTAAATTAACAAATATGCAAACCAGCAACTTAAATTGGATTTAGCATAACATTAATATGTCAATTACATCACATAAACTAAATCTCACAACACAAAATACCAATTTAAAATCAAACCCCTCTCTTGAATTTTAAATCATGCACCTAAAACTAATTAAAAACCTAATTAAACAATTAATTAAGCTAACCTAAGCAATTAACAACACATTAAGCAAAAAAGGTTAGAATTTATACCCAAATAATTTGAAGAACCCACAAGCACACTTAGCCTCCCAAATTGAAATCTAAATCCCTAGATCCATGCAATGGTAGCCAAGGAAAAATGGGTAGGAGGTGGATTTTGATTTGGATTTTTGCTTGATTTTTTGTGGATTTTTCAAGCATTTTTGAAGAACTTTTTTAAAGAGAAGGAGATGAAGAATGAAGGGCTGTTGGGGTTCAGATTTTGGCCAGAAAATGAGTGGGGGAGGAGAGAGAGGGAGGTGGAGAAAAATGGGGAGAAAGTCAAAGTCAATTCAAGGTCAAAAGTCTAACTAATTTATCCATTTTCTTTTCTTTCATTTCTTTTCCTTTCTTTCATTTCTTTTCCTTTGAAATTCAAGTGGGGAAAAAATGGGGGTGCTGAATTTAGCTAAGGGGAGGAGTAAGTGGGGGTTTGTGGGTGTGGGCACGGGTGTGGGGTGATGAAAAATGATAAATACAATACCCCAAACATCCATTTACGCTAAAAAAAAAGCCTTTTTTCTTCAATAATTTCTAAACCGTTTTGGCAAATGATTTCGTTCCAAAAACCACATGATAAATTTTTATTTAAAGTTTTATGATGCACAAAATTTGTTTCAACTCATTCCAATTTGTAATTTTCCCTAATTAAATGTATTAGTGACGGCTTAAAATAATAATAAAATAATATTTTTTTCAGAAAATTTGAAATTTCACCAGCGGCTCAATAAACACCAAATAATAGCAATTACATAGCTAGAATATGTATATTTAATTTTTATAATAAGATATTTGTATTTTGACTTTTTACAGAAAACCCCTTTATTTTACCGATTTTTCGAAATTTCACCGAAACGATTTTCAAAACGCTACAACTGGTAGGTATTCCAGTAGTATCTCAGGGCGTTCTGGGCTACACTCCGACACGACTTGTACCGCCTTTGGGGGTCTGACTTTTACCAACCCCCTAGGCCTGACATGCGATCCTCATAGACGAACGGACCGGACTGTACGGATATTGTCACTAACAGGCTCAGTAGGGTGTCAGGATGAGTTCGCTCATCGACGTCCCTTTTGGTCAATAGCTGGTGGCCCGTTACGTATTGGCTTATACCTCTGACGTGCTAGTGGTTAAATCCACAGCCATTGTATTGACGAGTCTTTAGAGTCCACCACACTTTCAGTTACTCAGCTTTCGGGCGAAACGCTGTAGAGGCCGTATGGAGATATGGCAGGGTCCGATCAGATACGTGCGGTATTGCACGGATCAGGATCGGACAGTTTTGTACTAGAGGCCGTATGGAGATATGGCAGGGTCCGATCAGATACGTGCGGTATTGTACGGATCAGGATCGGACAGTTTTGTACTAGAGGCCGTATAGTTATATGGCAGGGTTCGATCTGATACGTGCGGTATTGCACGGATCAGGATCGGACGGATATTACTAGCCGGTTTTGGTTTAAGCCGGATCCTAGTATAGTACAGTGTAGATTTTGTCTCATTACATTTGTATCCAGTAGGAATACAGATGCGGGTGTGTATGCACAGTAGTGGGGTTTTCCTGTAATTTATTACGGGACCAGTTTTCTGGAGTTGCCAGTTTGTATTCCGTTCCGGCCGGTTTTCCTTTGTTCTTTCCCGGCCGGACTTTTCCGATGGAGGGGGTAATTTGCAGTTTTGCAAATTACTTTTGGGGAGGGGGTTTCTTGCATATGTGGGATTATGATATCTTTCATCCATAATGATTTTGCATTAATGAGATTTGAAAGGTTATGGTGTGAATAGAAGAAATAAGCATGGTTGATGTTTTTGGATGTGGTCACCCATTCCTTTATCCTACACTTACCTT
Organism: Agapanthus africanus; assembly: GCA_030015575.1. Lineage (NCBI taxonomy): Eukaryota > Viridiplantae > Streptophyta > Magnoliopsida > Asparagales > Amaryllidaceae > Agapanthus > Agapanthus africanus. The sequence goes on along the minus strand of CM057345.1, from coordinate 383,841,949 downwards.
CCTTCTTGTTTTGTGATTTCTCACCACCATTTCCACACATATAGGCCGGCCACTTTGTGAGAATGGATGAGGGATTTTTCATTTTGTAGAATGGGAAATTATCATCTCATTTGTATACACCAAAGTTCATCTCCATTTTGTTCATTGCTTCCCTCCATCCAATGGCAACTCCATTACCCCAAATGAGACAAGTATCATCTACATTACATTCTACAGCACATCTTGGGCGCGTCGGCTAGCCAACTTCACGCCCGAGTTGCCTCGGCATTGAGGTGGGAGCCCGTAAAAGATACAGACGATGTGGTGCCCTTCCGGCAAGGAGGCGACGACCGAAGTTTCCGCGGGAGATCGAGACGATGACGAGAAGACCGGAGGACTCGGATCACTCGGTATATCTCTCACCCCATCTCTAGTTAGCTAGTATAGGTTAATGGTTACGATCCGGGTATTTGTCCGCGGTAGCGCCAGTTTCCAAGTAAGGAAAATTTTTGATTCCGCATTTTGGCCTCGGATAGACGGCCGGGGCGCTGCCGTGGCGCAACATATTGTTCATTGTCCATCGTCCATCCAAGGTCCTCAAGCTCTTCTATGAGAGCTATCATCTTCAGAACATGGTCTCCTACTGGTGTGCCAGGGGCCATTCGCATCTGAAACAATTTCTTTGATACTTCGTATCGTAATACGCGGGATTGCACTCCATACAACTCCTTTGCATGGAGCAATATGGCGTGAATGTCCATATTCTCGTGCTGCTTTTGATGTGTGTTATCCATCGATGCAAGCGCGAGGCATTTGGCCATGGCACAGTCAGCATCCCATGTCTTGTGGACTTCTTTGTCCGCAACTGAGGATTTTGGACCTGGGACGGGCGGGGCTGGAGCTGTGAGGACATATGATACTTTATCATAAGTCAAGGCTATTTTCAGATTCCTCAGCCAGTCTTTATAATTGGTCCCATTCAGATTATTTTTATCTAGTAGAAGCTTGAGTCCAGTCATTGGTATCTGCCATTAAGAGAGAGAAAAGAATACACTCAGCGAAACCTCTTGCAAAGATCAGATTGGTTATTATCTTGTCTAATCGATGTCTCCCACTGCTTTAATCAAGTTTTTCTTTCAAACCTTAAAAAGAAAACTAGCCAGGATTAATTACAGTCTACAAGTTCGCTAACCGTTCAGCCAGGCCAGTGTCGGTACTTGAGGGAGGTTCCCCATGCTTTCGCACGGACCTAATTAAAGTAAACCTCGTTTTCCCAGAGGCGTAGCCCCGTTAACACTTTTCTAGACACCTAATGAGTTAGCTAATTGTAAACTGCAAAACTCTCCTGGGAGCAACTATTGCCCACAGTGGGATCGGGATCCAACCATTATATGGAAGGTATGCAATCTCATTGCAAATCTCAACACTTGAAACTCCCGATGCGGTTTTTACCCCTAGCACTTATGACCTTAACTATGGTCAACAAATCATAAGTACCAGTCAAGTTCTACCCGTCATTTCTTGATTAATTAGACCCACCCATATGACCCTTAACTATGGTTAACAAAGTCGCATGAATGTCCTAATTAATCTGCATCATATGCAGTGTAGGAAGACATCACTTAGCTACCGTACACTACGCCTTAACTATAGTCAACAAACGTAGCACGAATACTAAGTACTCTACTTCCTAAAATGACGGAGGGTTGCAGATGATTTTTAAGAAAATCTTTAATGCTTTGAACTTGATACCGTCGTAGAATCAAATGGTTTTCAAAAGGAGTGGCTTGTGCTCCGCGGTTTTGAAAAGTAGCTTTTTTCATAAAGAGCCGAGTGGTTTTCAAATCCGATTCTACAACATCCTTTTTTTTAGGTTTATTTTCTTTACATTAATCATATTAATGTAGTCCCATCATTTAAGTCCTTAAGCTAGTCACAGAAAAGAAACGAAAATAACACGTACGCTTATGCCATCCGCATTCGCCGCAATGTTCCGTTATGCACCGTTAGGTTACTTAACTAACGGCATACTGGGACGGGACTAGCGCGGGTGTAAAACATAAGCAACATCTACTATATATCTCATATATAATATTTCATTCGTCTCAGATATCTCATTACAGAACACAGGCAGCAGAAACATATATATAATGTGGGATATACTAGGACGTCCGTATTTAGTATTTAGCCAATAATAGAAAATACGGATTCCACAGTCGCGATGAATAGCCAAGCCCACACCCTGGACCCCTACGAGAGCGGCAAGCGACCCTACCAATTCTGGAGTTTAGGAGACCCGGTCTCGACTCCTCGAGATGGCCTCCCACTGAACCCCAGAACCCGGTCACCTGTGCTCCCCTCCTTGGGTCCATCCTAATGTGGAAAAGTAAATAATATACAACACTAGTGGCATCAACCTCAACCCGGAAGTGCCCCAAATAAAAGAATATTACATTACATATGAATTTTACACGAATGAAAAATAAAACTCTCATCTCACATAAAACCCCCCGGCTATTCAATCGTAACAATCCTGCACATCATATCTCAGCAACACATAATATCATATATCATCAACGTAAGTAAGTATGCATACCCCGATTGTCGTTGATGTATAGCAACGAAACCGGCGATAAGCGACATACTACACTTACGGTCACAGAAAAGAAAGTGTAAAACTACAATATTTGGAATCCACATTCTCTTTAGACATCGTAAATCCGAAATATCACATACCTCGCATTTCATGCCTAACTATGTGAATTCCACATATTGTATCACATTCCAGATAAATAGACAGTATTAACCTTTTCGATCGAATAATCAAATACCCAAAATTTGCTAAAGCTCAACACTTGAGCGGGGTTCAAAAATCCCGGGAGGTGTCACAGTAGTAGCGGTCCAGCCGTAGAAGGTTCAAGCCAACGCCTCACATGTGGCACGTCGTACTGCCCTAAACCCTAAGGTTCAAAAGGCAGTTCAAGACGGCCACATAATCGAGTTAAGGTTTGTTGTCTTCTAGAGGGTCCACCACAAAAACTTGCACATATTTCCGAAATATTTAAACCCCGTGAAAGAGTGAGTTAATGATACTCGTTCGAACATTTTAATACTTTCTAATTATCCGGAAAAAGCATGAAATTAAAATTCCGATCGAATCAAAGAATCCAAAACAATCTCCAGAAAAAATAACACTTAAACCAGATTAAAAATACCCAAAAATATCAACAAGCAGTTATAAGTATTACTGTACAAAAACTATGCATTGAATCATGAGTACGGCCGCAGAACCGCGGCCCAAGCAAGCTATGGCCGCGTTTCCGCGGTGGTAACTACTGTTCACTGCATCGTTTTTTACAGTGGTTCTTATATTTACCTGCTGAATTTTTTACATATTTTTAATTCTGAAAATAACACAGTTTGAAAAATTGTCCAGAGAGTGTCCAAAAAGTCCGTATTTTGGTTCGATCGGAGTTTTAACTTCGCTAAAATGTCGCCTAAAGTTCTAGGTCGGCTCTGATACCAATGTTAGGTCAGGTAGCAACCCCATCCAATAGGGTCGCCGTGGCACCAACGGGTCCCTCAGCGGCTACTTTTTACGCATGCCCCCTCGCGAGGACTACAACCCGCCGGAACACCTTCCGGTCTCGGGACACCCTGGGGGTAAGAGCCTATGCTTCGCCACACTGTCACACAGTGAGAACCCCCCATAGGTCGACATCCAATGCCTAGTAGCTCTGATACCAATGTTAGGTTTACTTAGCACCTCATGAAGGGTTTGGAAGCATCACATGTCTCAAAATTAAATTTTTTAAGGTGCTAAGTGAACATACAAAGAATCATCACTAGAAAATTAGGGTTTCTAAACAAACACAACATCACAAGTAGATAAAGCTAGGGTTTTGAGAGTACAACCTTTGTAGCTCCCTACGCTAGACTCCTTAGCTACTTGAAGGTTGTAAAAGGTCCGCTTGAACTCCTCTAGTCCACGATGATCCAGCCGGAGTCCGCTTTGTCCAAGCTTGTAACTTCACAAGATCAAGAGAAGAAAATGGAAGCTAACACTCTTCACAAGTGGGCAAGACTAGTGTAGAATGGTGTTATGGTTGCTTTTCTCACTTCAAAATCCTAACTTGATTACTCTTTTGCTTACTTGAAAGAACTAGAGAGCAAGAGAGAAAGGAGGAAGAAGATGATGGTTTTCTAAGCTCAAGATAATGATAAGCTTAATATGAAAAATAGAAAATACAAGTATATATATTTTTTACTCTTCATCTCAAACCATGGTTACATAATAAAGATATTATTGTATTTGAGTTAAAACACAAAAGGAAAATTAACCCATGGTTAAAAAGTGGGTGAAGCAAGGTTGGTTCAAAGAAGAGTGTAGAAGCTTAACCATGAATTAACCCTTTTTCTTTTTCTTTTGTTTTAACACAAATACAAATAAATATCCATATATAATCATAAGGTGTGAGTCTTATATTGCCACCATCTTCTATATATACAACCATGATAGAAAGATGTATGTGTGTATGTGTGCATGCACATCCATATGTGCATGAACAAGAATGAATGCACACATGCATGCATACATCCAAAAAGACAAGAAAGGATTTCTAGTGAGAAACTAATGGTCATGTGATAAATCAACACTTGATTTAGCAATCCGGTCATATCACATACGACCTGACCAAAAGCAAGCCACCCGATTAATATACGGTATCTCATACACGCATTTTAACCGGGTCCATGTGCATATCGCATATGCGCACCACAACGTTTCGCCTGAACTAGGTAACTCCTTTGTAGGACTCTAAGACTCGTCAATACGCCGGCAGTGGGTGATGATCATATCAAGCACCCCCAAGCCGCAAGCGGTCAGCTAAACGTAACGGCCATCCGGGTATTGAGCGATCAGAAGAAAACAAGCGAACCTGCTATAACTCCCGTCGAGCCAACCGGCAACACTACCGTACAGTCCGGTCTCTTCGTCAGATATGCTGCATATCGAGTCTAGGGATGGTAACGTCGACCCCAATAACTCAATAAGTCGTGTCGATGAATGGTCTATAACAGATCGAGAAACTACTGATAACACTTATCAGTAAATCTCAGTAGCCCTGGCCAGGGATTTACTGATATAACCAGTCGAGCACAGCACAGCATCAACTCCCAATACCGGGAGAGACGAAACCCCTCCTATCGCTCATCGCTTTCATGTGTCTCGGGACTGTACCCAACGGCCACCTGTTTGCACGACTCAGTAGAGCCGTGGTAGGGTGGCAATCAAAGCACAGTGGGAGAACGCACAAGACTCTATAACGATCTCGGGTCTACAGACTAACCTGCAACAGTGTCACCTGAGAACTGCTATCCGACGATAGATATAATTCCATATAGGAGTTCTCGGTGAGTCCGTCCAGTGTACCCAGTCATCACTGAGCACCCGTATACGATCTTGATGTCAAACATCGATGAATATGGGAACATCCATCGCCCATCATATACGCTAATCTACTCTGGTATATCGATGCCCCATCTCGATATACCTACGACTAGGGACATTCCAGGATATGCTTATAAACTACAGATGTCCCACTAGTATGACCTCTATCATAGTCACATTAGTCAAGCTAATATCCTCAGGGCTTTATCAACATGTGTGAATGAATAAAAGCATGATCAAATCAACATGTCAGATAAAGAAGAACCAGATAGCATACTATCATGTCGAGCAAGAATGTATACTGAATATATATATATATATACATGTACAAATACATCCACTATCATATAATGGCCTCTAGGGCATATATATATCCAACATGCATGACTCCTTTGAGCCGTGGTAGGGTAGTAATCAAAGCATAGTGGGAACTCACACGAGACAAATGACGATCTCAGGTCAACAGACTAACCTGTATACATGTCACCTGGGAACCGCTATCTGACAATAGGTATAATACCAACTAGCATGTTTCGGGCGAGTCCGTCCAGTGTACTCATAACCCAATTAGCACCTGTATACTTTCTTAGGTGACTAACTGACACCAATGGCTTGTGAGACCGGCCACCGCCCCTCGTCAGGGTCTCGATAAGTACACACTAGTCTACTCTGGAGTATCAATGCCCAGTCTCGATACTCCCATGGCTAGGGACATTTAAGGATGTGCTTATAGACCACCCAGCTCCCACGTATATGATCGCCATCATAATTCTGGTAGTCAAGCAAGAATCCTATGGGTTCTATCAACATGTAATAGTGATCTGTAATACCACATAATGCATGTACATGATGATAAAGACAAACCAGATAGCATACTATCATTTTGAGTAAGACTGTTCTATCCGTATAGGTCCTCCCTCAATCATCATTATCACATGCCTGTGATTACAATAATTGTCTTGGGGGCACTATAGCCAACACCTTCAAACCCTAAAAGGTATGATTAGCCGGAATTAATTACACCCTACAAGTTCGCCAATCGGTCAACCAGGAAGGTATTGGTACTCCGAGAGAGTCTCCCCATGCTTTAGCATAGAAATAATTAAATAACCTCATTTTACAGGGGCATAACCCCGTTAACACCTTTCTTAGACACCTACTGGATCAGATAATTGTAAAGTGGAAAACTCTCTCAGGAGTAACCCTTACTCGCAATGAGTATCGGGATCCAACTCTCGCATTGAAGGTATGCAATCTCATTGCAAATTTCAACACTTGAAATTCCCAATATCTGTTTTTACCCCTAACGACTTATGACCTTAACAAGGTCAACTAATCATAAGCGCTAGTCAAGTTCAACCCGTCATTTCGTGATTGAATTAAACCCACCCGTACGACCCTTAACAAGGTCAACAAAGCCATACGACTACCCTAATCCAATCACATCATATGCGGCAGATAAGCACTAATCAGCTAACGTATACTACGCCTTGACAAGGTCAACAAACGCAGCACGAATACTAAATAGCACTTATCTGAAATGACGGAGGGCTGCGACTGGTTTTGAATAAAACCTTTAACGTAATGAACTTGATATCGTTGTAGAATCCAGTGATTTGAAAAGGAGTGGTTTAAGCTCCGCTTTTAAATCGAATAGTTTTCAAAACAAACTGAGTGGGTTGTAGCATTTGCTAGTTTTGCTAAAGAGTTCACTCCCGGTGAAGGGATCTAGGCTCTTTCCTTATAGAATGAGGTGCTGGATATTCATAAAGGAATACCGCTATGCAAAGCAAAAACTAGAGCTACCTTTTTGAAAAATTGATTCCACAACATTTTTAGGTTTCTTTCTTTTCATTAATCTCATTAATGACGTCCCATCATTTATGTAGCCTAAACATCACGGATGAAACGAAAATAGAACGTATGCTTATGCCATCCGCATTCGCCACGGGACCTCGTCATACACCGTTAGGTTACTTAACTAACGGCAGAGCGGGGGCAGGACTAGCGCTGGTGCAAAACATAAGTAACGTTTATTATATATAGCATTCGTCTCACGCAGTTATATGATCGCGTCACAGAACACGGGCAGCAAAAACAAGCATATGAAATATAGGATATATTAGGAGGTCCGTGTTTTAAATTAAGCCAGTAATGAAAAACACGGATTCCACGGTCGTGATGAATAGACAAACCCATATCCCTATACCCCTATGAGAGCGGCAAGCAACCCTGCCAATTCTAGAGTTAGGAGACCCGGTCTCGATTCCTCGAGATGGTATCTCACTGGACTCTAGAACTCGGTTACTTGTGCTCCCCGCCTTGGGTCTATCCTAATGCGGAAAAGTAAATAATATACATCAATGGTGACATCATCCTCAACCCGGAAGTGTCACAATAAAAGAATATTACATACAACTTTTTAGATGAATGAAAATAGAAAAACTCTCATCTGACGTAAAAAAACCCTGGCTATTCAATCACGACGATCCAATATCACATCAACACATAACATCACATGTCATCAACGTAAGTAAATATGCGTATCCCGAATGTCGTTGACGTATAACAACGAGATCTGGGATACCCCACATATTACACTTACGGTCGCAGAAAAGAAATGAAAACTACAATAATTAGAATCCGCATATCCTTAAACATTATAAACCCGGAATATCTCATATCTCGGATTTCATACCTAACCCTTTAAATCTTGCAGTTATGTTTCGAATTGAAAACACTTTTCAACATCAAGTCGGGTAATTCAACAAGATTCCCAACTAAATGATCGAATGCTCGTCGGAAACTTTAATAGATTACCGCACCCCCGATGTCGTCAACGAAGTGCACTTGGGCGGAACACCGTGGCCGCGAGCACCCGGGGTTCTCCTATAGTCACTTGATCGGGGTTATGGGGCGTGGCTATCTAGTAGTGTTTCCCGGCGACTATCCGCATACAATACGAGATTGCGACGGAGTTTTGATCCGAATCGAAACTCCGTGGCAATCAATCAAAAGAGACTAAAACGCGAGATTTACAAAACACAAACTATTTTTCACAAAACTAATTAATGTGGATTCCAAATATTGCATCACAAATCTTAAATATCTAGATGATATTAAACATTTCGATCGATTCATCAAACACCCACAGATCACAGAGACCTCAACAACTTGAGCCTCACTAAAAATACCCAGAAAATACCACATACAAAAATGGAGCAGCACAAGAAAAATAATCCCACAACTCGTCAAGATTGCGGTGGAACCGCGGCCAAACAAGGGTTTGGACCACGGTTCCACTGCTCCTTGATGGAGTTGGGGACTCATAATTCTTAGGGCTCCATAATTTAACCTGCACGATTTTTTGAATATTTTTAATCTGCAAAATATTAACTTTTGAAAAAATGGACAGAAACATCGCAAAATATGGGTTTCGAACCTCGATTGAACACTTTAACGTCGTTTAGACATCGCCTAATGCTCTAGCTTGTCTCTGATACCATGAAAGTGTGTTTTATCACCTCTACTAGGTTTCCACATGCATCAAGTATGCAATTTAAAAAAATCTAGAGGTATAAACTACACTAACCAAGAATCAAACTAGAGAATTAGGGTTTGTAAGCATGTAAACAAGCTTTACACTAAATGAATAGAGAATACAACCTTTATAGACAGGTCCTTCACTTCTAAAGCTCCAAGCAGTAGTCCTTTAGTTCCAAGTAGTGGTCCCTCGAACACTTCTTAGGCTCCACTTGGTGAAAGGAACGAGCTTGCTTCGTCGTCTTCGAGGCCGAAAATGATCCACCTTGAAATTTCTCTAACTCAAGCTACCTCTTCACTAATCAAGAATTAGTGAAGCAAACAACCTAATCTTATGCGCTAAATGAGAGTAGGTTGATGAATTAGGAATTTTCGCTCACTTTAGAAATCTCTTTTTCTTTTTCTTTTTCTTTCTTCAACTCAAGAAAACCTAGAGAGGAAGAAGATGAATATGAGGAAAATGTCATATGTTCAAGTGAGAGAGTGAACCATGGTTTAAAGATAAGGATTAGGATGAGAAAACATCTAGAGTAAAATAAAATTAGTGGAATGAGTCATGGTTTCTACATGCTTCTACAAGCATCTAAGCCATGCTCATTTCCACCTCATTTTGATTTTACTCTAAATAATTAATTACCCTAATTATCTTTAGCCTTGGTGTGAGTCTCATACACCCGTTCTATGTATCATCCACTATGACACAATAGTGTTTTATATATAAATAAATATATATATCATATATACATATATCATTATATATAAAAAGAGAATAAAATCTTTAGTGAGCACAATATTATATATTAATATATCAAATATAAAAATAGATATCAAATTATTAAATCAACACTTGATTCAATAATCCGGTCATATCATATATAACCGACTAATATCACTTATATATATATCATATTATCGAATCAACACTTGATTCAATAACCTGGTCATATCACATATAACCGACAACATTCAATATACTATATCAAATCAACACTTGATTCAATAATCCGGTCATATCATATATAATCGGCCAATATCAAATATATATACATATAACATATCATTGAATCGACACTTAATTCAACAATCCGGTTATATCACATATAACCTAACCGATATCACATATCGCGAGATTAGAATACGGTATCACATACTCGTATTTAATCAAGCTCCCGCACATATCACCATATGTTCCCTACTTCATTTCGCTTAAGCTAGAAAACCTCTGTGTGGGACTCTAAAAACACGTCAATATGCCAGCAGTAGGTAATGATCACATCAGTCACCCACAAGCCGTCAGCAGTACTAGCTGTACGTAACGGCTACCCAGGTATTGAGCAAATAGAAAATCAACAAGCAAGCTTGTACAAACTCCCGCAAAACCTATAAGAAAACACTTACCGTAAAGTTTGGTCTCTTCGTCTGATATGTCGCATATCAAGTCTAGGGGTGGAATCATCAGACCCCAGTAACTTGATAAGTCATGCAGATGTGTGGACTATAACCATTTGAGAAACTACTGATAACACTTACCAGTAAATCTCATCAGCCCTGGCCAGGGACTTGCTGTTATAGCCAATAGAGTATAGCGCAACATCAACTCCCTATACCGGGAGAGACGAAACCCCTCTTATCGCTCATTGCCTCCATGTGACTTGGGACTGTACCCAAAATCCACCTGCACGACTCCTTTGAGCCGTGGTAGGGAGGAAATCAAAGCACAGTGGCAACCACACAAGACTCTATGACAATCTTGGGTCTATATACTAACCTGTACAAGTGTCACCAGAGAACTACTATCTGACGATAGGTATGGTACCAACTAGGAGTTCTCGGCGAGTCATGTTCGGTGTACCCATTCTCTAATGAGCACCTATGTACAATCTTTGATGTCAAACACCAATGGATGTGGGATCAACCATCGCCCCATACAGGGTCAAGAAACGTACACACTAGTCTACTCTGGAATATCGATGTCCCGTCTCGATACTCTCTCGACTAGAAACTGTTAAAAGATGTGCTTGCGGACTACACAAGCCTTACTAGTATGATCTGCATCATAATCCTGGTAGTCAAACTAACAACTAAGGGCTTTATCAACATGTATCAGAGAGACAGTATAACAATACTAGTGTACATGTTAAGATAAAGAGTAACCAGATAGCATACTATCATATCGAGCAAGAAAGTCCTCTATATATATGTCCAAGCATCCACTATATCATACAATAATGGCTTCTAGGGCATACATATTCCTAACAATTGAGTCAATCATGCAATGTCTTGTACAAAACCAGATGGATAATGTATCAGGGATTCTGGTTTTAGATCTAGATTTGAGAAGTTTCTCAGTCGGGTACTTAGACAGCATTCTAAAAGTATTTTAGAATGGACGACTCCTGGCATGGTGGTGTACCCACAGATGATGGAGTCACCCTCTCTAAAAGAGATGTCTTCTAGACTGATGAGGAGAGAGACTGTCATGAATGACATATCATTTGCTTAGGCAATTGAGTCAATCATGCAATGTCTTGTACAACAACAGATATTGCTTTTGCACTAGCTGCAATAAGCATATATTAATCCAATTTTGGAGAAACAAAGGGAAACTATTATGAACATAAGAGGATTTTCTTGGTATAAAGTAACGGCAGCCTCCTCTGGAAGACGGTTATCAGTTAAGGCTTCCAAGATGACCTGGATGACAGAAATGCTGTCAGAGTTTTGAGTTTAGCCTTTTCTGTGGATTAGTATATTGAATAGTGTTCCAATAGAGATATTGAGGTAATCATGGTGCAGGATACTGTTTATAACTCAACAGAGGATACAGCCCAAGAAGTTTGTTGGATAGAGTTTTTCATTTATGAACTTGGTCTCATCAAGTATCCAGACAAATTCTTAAGGCGGGGTATCACTCAATTTGGGAGATTGTTAATCTTCGCAAAGTTGAGATATAGAGAGATGAAGTTGGAACATTGTAGCGGATCCACTCACTGAAGCTATTTCTCGAACAAATTAAGTTTCACAAACATAGTTTGCAAAACAGATTAGTAAAGAAGTTGGATATTTGGTAGCACGCGAGCTATGGGTACGCTATACGGGAATAATTGGTTTTAAGTGCAGATGGGAGATTGTTGGATATAGTGTACTCAAGACAATTATTGTGATCGCAAGTAGGCGAATATGATAATTGAGGTAGGACCTATACAGGTATAACAGTCTCCGGTTAACCTTGAGTGGATCGTCTTCGGTAAGGGTGGTCGATTTTCAAGCGCGATCCCGGCGGTTACGAGCTTGAAGGGGTCTTCCACAATTGGGTGGACACGCGACAAAGGTTATATTTTCTCAACCCTTGTATATCTAGTTAGCTAGTTTAGGTTTTTGAATCATATCCTGAGTTTTACGAGTGTTTGATGCTCATGTAAATTTTTGTTTTCACTTCCGTCTCGGCCGCGGCCTTCGCGGCGTGGGCACTGAAACCCAACATTATATATATATATATATATATATATATATATATATATATATATTGTTAGTGTTTATGCCCTAGAAGGCCATTACTGTATCATACTAGTTTGTATATTACTTAATAGAAGCTTGAGATATTCACATGTATATAACAGTCTTGCTAAACATGGTAGTATGCTACTTGGTTTTTCTATCTTAATATGTGAGTATACGTATTGATAGAGCTCTTAGGATCTTGCTTGACTACCGGCGTTGTGATGGCAGTCACACTAGTGGGGGCTGGGTAGTCTACAAGCACATCCTTATTCAGGTCCCTAGTCGTAGGATTATCGAGACAGGGCATCGATACTCCGGAGTAGACTAGTGTGTACGCTTCTCATCCCAGTTGGGGAGATGGTCTGTCCTACAGCCGTCAGTATGTTGTACTGGAGATAGTATGCAGGTGCTCGTTAGGTTACGGGTACACCGGACAGGACTCACAGGGAACTGTTGGTTGGTTTTATACCAGTCGTCAGTAAGCAGTTCCCAGGTGACATGAGTACAGCATAGTCCGCAGACTTGACACTGCTACTTCGCCTCGAGTGTGTCCCACTGTTCTTAGATTGCTACCCTACCACGGCTCAAAGGAGTCATGCAAACAGGTAGCAGTTGGGTGCAGTCCCGAGCACTTGGAGGCAGTGGCGGTTAGACAGGATTCGTCTCTCCCGGTATTGGGGGTTGATATCGCGCTGTGTCAGAGAGCCATTACGCAAAGTCCCTGGCCAGGGCAAGCGAGATTTGCTGGTAGGTTCCAGTAGTTTCTCAGGGTGTAATGGGCTTCGCTCCGACACGACTTATACCGCTATTAGGGGACTGACGTTTGCCGCCCCCTAGGCCCGATATGCGATAGTCTTAGACGAACGGACCGGACTGTATGGAGATTGTCACAGCAGGCTCAGTAGGAGTTCGGATGGGTTTCCTCATCGGCCTTCTTATCGACATCTACCTGGGGACCGTTACGTACAGCTAGTGCCGCTTGCGGTCTGTGGTTAAACCCACTGCCAGCATAGTAGTCGAGTCTCTAGAGTCCCACACAGAGAGTTTCCCTACTCCGGGCGAAACGATATAGAGGTCGTATGGTTTTACGACAAGGGTTCGGACGCATACGTGTGTTTACGCACGTACGACTTTCGGACAGTTTTTACCAGTCGGCTTTGGTTTAAGCCAGTTACTGGTATCCGGTTATTGGATTTATACAGTCTAAAGTTTTTCCGTATTTTTGCGGAAAGGAGGGGCGTTCTCGTAATTGCGCGAGAAGCTTCTAAAAGATGGTGACTTAGGAGGTTAAGGTGGCATATACATTGAATGAGATTAGTGAGTCATATGAGTGATTCATCCATGTCATTAATGCATCATAAATGCTTAATGACTCATGGTAATGAATCACCATTAGATATTTATGAAGCATGATTATTCATCATTTGTTTTTCTTTTATTGATAAATCTTAATGCTTCATATATATTATGATAACTCATTTTCTCATATCAATTATTCTTCTCACCTTCTCTCTCCTCAAGCTTCCTCTCTTCAAACCCTAATCTTCCCCTCTCATGTGTTGAGTACAAGGATTAGTTAGACTACTTAATCCATAACCCTCACTCTATATCATCTAGGTACTTTATTAGCACTTAAAGAAACCTAGTTGCCTCAAGTTTAGAGGCAAAGCTTGGAGTAAAGCTCTCGTGGTGGATCGTCTACTACTTGGAGAAGGATGAGGAGGAGGTGGAGTTCGTAAAGACGAAGGACACGGTACTTTAGGTATAATCCCTTTACATAGTAGTTGTTAACTTCTATGTGTGATGTTAGTTATCGTTTAGCTTCGATTCATGCGGTTAGTCGATGTTTAAGCAAAGAACAAGATCGTTTTTCATATTTCCGCATCCCCGCTAGTCGTGGGGTGTTGTACATTGACTTACAGTGGTATCAGAGCCTCGCTAAACAATAAATAACTTACTTGCAAATTTGTATGAATTTCGAACGAAAAAACGAAACCGGAAAAGTCCGAAATCACTAGTTTCTGTCAATTTTTAAATGAAGTCCAAAAATTTTTCAGGGATGTTCAGAAAGCTTGAAAAGACAGTAGAAGAACACCCAAGAAAATTGGGCCCCTGAATCGCCTAAAGCGCCGCGGAACCGCGGCGGATCCCACCGATCCGCCGCGATTCCGCCGCCGAGTTGGCGATTCAGGAACCCAATTTTCCTGTGTTGCTTCTCTGTGATATTTGGTATTTTCTGGAATTTTTTTATTTTTGCTCAGGTTTCAGATTTACAGAGAAGTATTGGAGCAAAATTAAAAGTGTTTAATCGATCGAAATTATACAGTATTTGCTTGTTGGATTATATCTGTGTTTGTATAATGTGTTCGTAAACCTCCCCTAACTGCTAGTATGTCGGTTGGCAGGGGGTTGCACATTTCTGTAATGGTTTTTACTGTTTGTGGATATGAACTGTGTTGGACTGTTGTGATGTTTAGCCGGGGTTATGTGATGGGTTATTATTTAATTCATTTAATGTAAATGTAATTTGTTGTAATATTATTTTGCGGGGCACATCCAGGTTGCGGTTGTAGCCACCGTTGTATTATTTCATTTTACTGTTTTTGCTCCTAGGACAGACCCAAGGTGGGGTGCACAAACTGCCGGGCGGGTAGTTTGCCGTACCCGTTGGGGTCTTGGGTGGGGTAATGGCTATTCATCACAACTATGTAATCCGTCTTTTGTTGCAGGCTCAAAACAAACACGGATTGCTTGCAAATCCAATAAAGTTCATCTGTGATCTGGAATGCCTATTATTGCGTCTGACGAATGTACAATATCTATATATGATAGCTATTTAGACGTCACTTATGTTTTACATCCGCGCTAGCCCAGCCCCCGCTCTGTCGTTAGTTAAGTAACCTAACGGGTGATGACGGGACCCCGTGGCGAATGCGGATGGCATAAGAGGACGTTGTATTTTCGTTGTTTTTCTGCAATGATAGGTTAATGATGGGACGCATTATTTATAATGCAAAGAAAATAAACCAAAAGTTTAATCGTTGGAACAATTTAAAAGAAACCACTCGGTTAATTTTAAAACAGAGGTTTTTAAATGCGGAGCTTTAACCACTCCTTTTAAAAGCTATCAGGTTCCTTCGGTTATATCAAGTTCAGTACGTTCACGGTTTCGCCAAAACCAGTCGTAGCCCTCCGTCATTTCATATGAATGGTCAGTAGTATTCAAGCTGTGTTTGTTGGCTTTCGTCAAGGCATAGTGTTTGGTAGCTACTGGGGTATTCATTTGTTGCATAGATAGATGAGTTGGTTTGGGACAGTCGTATAACCTTGTTGGCTTTCGTCAAGGGTATATACGGGTGGGTTCAAATTAACAAGATAATGATGGGCAGAACTTGACATGTGTTTTATGATTTGTTGGCTTTCGTCAAGGTCATAAGAACATGGGGCAAAAATATATATCGGGAATTTCTAAAGAAACTGAAATTTGCAAAGAGTTGCTTACCATTTGGAGTTTGATGAATGTTGGTAGGATTCCTTCAACATTATCATACAATGATATTTGGATCCCGATCCTACTGTGAGTATATGCTACTTATCAGGATATTCGTCACTTAACGATCAATGCTATAAACCAAGTAGGTGTCAAGAAAGGTGTCAGCGGGGTTACGCCCCCAGAGAAAAGAGGTTATTTAATTAAGGAACTTCGCGAAAGCGTTGGAAAACCTCCCTCGAAGTACCGACACTAGCTTGGCTGAACGGTTAAGCAAGTATTGTACAGTGAGACTAGTCCTGGCTAATTCTTCTTTTATGGTTTGAGGAAGGATTCGAGAAACAGTGGGAGCCATCCTGTTTAGATAAATTAAAAACCAATCTAAACTTGCAAGAGCATCATGCTAAAGTGTTTTCTTCTCTCTCTCTCATTGCAGCGACCTTGTGACCATGACTAGGTTACATCTAGATAACAAGTTGACTGAATCTAACTTATATGACTGGCAAAGGTCTGTCCAGATGACCATTGCCTATGACAAGCTGGACCACCCTATTACTACTCAAGATCCCGCCGTCCCAGGTCCAGTTTCCACCGTCGCGGATATGGATATCCGTCAGACAAAGGAAAAGGATAAAGCGAAAGCCAAGTGCCTCGTGTTGGCTTCAGTTGATGGTATATACCAGAAGCAGCACGGGAAGATGGACTCTGTTTCCATTTTTCTCCATAACAAAGATTTATATGGAGAGCAATCTCATATCGCAAGATATGAGGCCTCGAACGATTTAATTCAAGCGAGGTCGGCTGACGGGTCATCTGTAAGGGACGACGTCCTTACGATGACTAGCTATATTAATGAGCTCAAGGACCTGGAGACCACGTTGGGAAACAGGTCATATACTGACTTATTTCCACAGTCCCTACCCTCTACTTACACCCTGAAAGAAACCAGGGAGACACAAGCTCTGCTTAATAGGGGACCTTCTTCTTCTTCATCCAAGGCGAAAGCAAAGGGTGAAAGGAAGAAGACCTCTACAAAGCCGATATACGGTGTCAGCAAAGTAGGAGGAAAGAGAAGAAAAAAAAGTTTCGGGACTAGGTATAGGTAAGGAGGGATATTCCTATTGTTATGGGAATGGACATTGGCAGAAAGATTGCAAGGCTTTTGAAGCCAATAACCAGGATACGAAGCATGTTGTGGCTTCAGCCTCAAGTGTGTTTGTAATTGAGAACTGTTTGTCAATTAACTCTACTTCCTGGGTACTAGATACCGGAGCAGGATCTCATATCTGTAATTCGTTACATGCTTTGAAAAACCGTAAAGTTATAAGGATAGGTGATTTGTCTCTCAGAGTAGCAAACGGAATGAGCGTGGACGCTGAATCCGTGGGAGAATATCGCCTAGGTTTGACAAGTGGGCAGATATTGATTCTGCGTAACTGTCTGTATGTACCTAGTTTGACTTGTAATATCATATCAGTGTCCTCACTTTCAAGAGAGGGATATGACTTTACATTCGTAAGCGATGTAGTTCACATCCACCTAAATCAAGTTCTGATTGGGTCCGGTACATTAGATGACAGTATATACGTATTGAATCAAGCTCAGGTTTTCAATGTCCAGAACACACTTAAAAGAAAGTCTCCAGAAATGAATCAGGCTTTCTTATGGCATTGTAGACTAGGTTACATCAATGAAACACGATTAACAAAGTTACATAGAGAAGGATATTTGAATCCGTTTGAATACCAATCTTATGCCACTTGTGAATCTTGTCTTATGGGAAAGATGATAAAGACTCCGTTTACTGGACACGGAGTAAGAGCGAGCGAGCTCTTAGGACTCGTACACAGTGATGTGTGCGGTCCGATGTCTACACATGCGCGAGGTGGTTATTCCTACTTCATTACTTTTACGGATGATTTCTCTAGGTATGGACATATCTTCTTGATGAAGCATAAATCCGAGGCCTTTAAGAAATTCTAAGAATACAAGAATGAAGTGGAAAACCAAACAGGCAAAAGTATTAAGACACTGAGATCTGATCGAGGTGGTGAATACTTAAGTGCCGAGTTCCTGGGTTACTTAAAAGAGAAAGGAATTCTCTCTCAGCTTACTCCTCCATACACACCACAACACAACGGTGTATCGAAAAGGAGGAATCGAACCCTATTAGATATGGTTCGTTCCATGATGAGTAAGGCTGAGTTACCGCGATCATTCTGGGGTTATGCGCTAGAATCAGCGGCATATCTTTTGAACAAAGTTCCAACCAAGACTGTGCCTACCACGCCATATCAGATGTGGAGTGGGAAGAAACCCTATCTTCAGTACCTGAAGACATGAGGATGTCCAGCTTTTGTAAAAAAGCAGCATCCGGACAAGCTCAAGGCACGCTCAGTAGAGTGTAAGTTTGTGGGATATCCAAAGAACTCCATGGGATATTGCTTCTACTACGCAGAGGAACAAAAGGTTTTTGTTTCTCGTCATGCCCGCTTCTTAGAAACTGAATTTTTAGAAAATCAGAAGAGTGGGAGCGCAGTAGAACTGGAAGAAATTCCAGAACCAGAAGCGGTTACTGAAAGTTTGGTAGAACAAGAAGTTTCAGAAGAAAGGGACATACCAGCGCCTATCCGCCGAAGTAGTAGGCAGTCTCATCCGCCCGAGAGATACTACGGTTTTCTCATAGACGGGGATCGAGAAGATTGCGTCATTGATAATGACGACCCTACTAGCTTCCAACAAGCCATTCAGAGCGGCGACTCGGTAAAATGGCTGGATGCAATGCGAACCGAAATGGAGTCCATGTACACTAACAAAGTATGGACTTTGAATACTGCTCCAGATGGGGTAAAACCCGTAGGATGCAAGTGGATCTTCAGAAAGAAGATTGGTGTAGATGGACAGGTTGAAACCTATAAAGCTAGACTTGTTGCAAAGGGTTTCCGTCAAAGACCCGGTTTGGACTATGACGAAACCTTTTCTCCAGTGACTATGCTGAAATCCATTCGGGTCCTTCTTGCTATTGCTGCCTTCCACGATTATGAGATCTGGCAGATGGACGTAAAGACGGCCTTTCTAAATGGAAATTTAGAAGAGAGCGTCTATATGGATCAGCCAGAGGGATTCATTCAGAGTGGGAGCAGCGGTAAAGTATGCAAGCTGCTTAAGTCCATTTATGGACTAAAGCAGGCGTCGCGGAGTTGGAACATCTGTTTTGATGATACTGTCAAAGAATTCGACTTTATCAAAAATCCAGATGAACCATGCATATACAGTAAGATTGTAGGGAGAGTTGTTGTATTCCTCGTCCTGTACATGGATGACATTCTCCTAATAGGAAATGATATTCCTATGCTACAGTCAGTCAAAAGATTCTTGTCACAGAAATTCTCCATGAAGGACCTAGGTGATGCCACCTACATTCTGGGGATCCAGATCTATCGTGATAGATCAAAGAGGATGTTGGGACTCTCACAGTCCAGGTACATAGACACCATATTGAAAAGATTCAGTATGGAAGATTCTAAGCGCGGTAACCTACCGGCTTGTCACGGAATCACCCTCTCCAAAGAGATGTCTCCCAAGACTGATTTGGAAAGGGAACGCATGTCGATTATACCCTACGCTTCTGCGGTAGGCTCTATAATGTATGCGATGTTATGTACCAGACCAGATGTAGCATACGCATTGAGCGTTGTAAGCCGGTATCAGGCAAACCCAGGGGAGAATCACTGGATAGCAGTAAAGAACATTCTCAAGTACCTGAGAAGGACTAAGGAGATATTCTTGGTTTACGGCGGAAAGGACCTCAAGATGGAGGCCTATGCTGATTCCGGCTTCCAAAGTGACAAGGATGACTCCAAGTCCATGTCGGGTTATGTCTTTAGCCTCAATGGAGGGGCGGTCTGTTGGAAGAGTTCCAAGAAAGATACCGTTGCTGACTCAACGATGGAAGCGGAGTACATAGCTGCTTGCGATGCCGCAAAAGAAGCTGTCTGGATGAAGAAGTTCCTCACAGAACTTCAGGTGGTTCCTACCAGTGTTGGTCCAATACCTCTGTATTGCGACAACAACGGCGCTATAGCTTTAGCGAAGGAACCCAGGTCCCATCAGAAGTCCAGACACATCTTAAGGCAGTATCACCTGATCAGGGAGATCGTAGATCGCCGGGAGATCGAGGTAAAGAGAGTAAATACAGAGGATAACATTGCTGATCCATTCACTAAGGCCCTACCTCAGATTCAGTTCGAGAGGCTACTCGAGATCATCGGTCTTCGATACGCCAGTACATGGCCCTAGTGCAAGTAGGAGATTGTTAGTGTTTATACCCTAGAAGGCCATTACTGTATCATACTAGTTTGTATATTACTTAATGGAAGCTTGGGATATTCACATGTATATAACAGTCTTGCTAAACATGGTAGTATGCTACTTGGTTTTTCTATCTTAATATGTGAGTATACGTATTGATAGAGCTCTTAGGATCTTGCTTGACTACCGGCGTTGTGATGGCAGTCACACTAGTGGGGGCTGGGTAGTCTACAAGCACATCCTTATTCAGGTCCCTAGTCGTAGGATTATCGAGACAGGGCATCGATACTCCGGAGTAGACTAGTGTGTACGCTTCTCATCCCAGTTGGGGAGATGGTATGTCCCACAGCCGTCAGTACGTTGTACTGGAGATAGTATGCAGGTGCTCGTTAGGTTACGGGTACACCGGACATGACTCACAGGGAACTGTTGGTTGGTTTTATACCAGTCGTCAGTAAGCAGTTCCCAGGTGACATGAGTACAGCATAGTCCACAGACTTGACACTGCTACTTCGCCTCGAGTGTGTCCCACTGTTCTTAGATTGCTACCCTACCACGGCTCAAAGGAGTCATGCAAACAGGTAGCAGTTGGGTGCAGTCCCGAGCACTTGGAGGCAGTGGCGGTTAGACAGGATTCGTCTCTCCCGGTATTGGGGGTTGATATCGCGCTGTGTCAGAGAGCCATTGCGTAAAGTCCCTGGCCAGGGCAAGCGAGATTTGCTGGTAGGTTCCAGTAGTTTCTCAGGGTGTAATGGGCTTCGCTCCGACACAACTTATACCGCTATTAGGGGACTGACGCTTGCCGCCCCTAGGCCCGATATGCGATAGTCTTAGACGAACGGACCGGACTGTATGGAGATTGTCACAGCAGGCTCAGTAGGAGTTCGGATGGGTTTCCTCATCGGCCTTCTTATCGACATCTACCTGGGGACCGTTACGTACAGCTAGTGCCGCTTGCGGTCTATGGTTAAACCCACTGCCAGCGTAGTAGTCGAGTCTCTAGAGTCCCACACAGAGAGTTTCCCTACTCCGGGATAAACGATATAGAGGTCGTATGGTTTTACGTCAAGGGTTCGGACGCATACGTGTGTTTACGCACGTACGACTTTCGGACAGTTTTTACCAGTCGGCTTTGGTTTAAGCCAGTTACTGGTATCCGGTTATTGGATTTATACAGTCTAAAGTTTTTCAGTATTTTTGCGGAAAGGAGGGGAGTTCTCGTAATTGCGTGAGAAGCTTCTAGAAGATGGTGACTAAGGAGGTTAAGGTGGCATATACATTGAATGAGATTAGTGAGTCATATGAGTGATTCATCCATGTCATTAATGCATCATAAATGCTTAATGACTCATGGTAATGAATCACCATTAGATATTTATGAAACATGATTATTCATCATTTGTTTTTCTTTTATTGATAAATCTTAATGCTTCATATATATTATGATAACTCATTTTCTCATATCAATTATTCTTCTCACCTTCTCTCTCCTCAAGCTTCCTCTCTTCAAACCCTAATCCTCCCCTCTCATGTGTTGAGTACAAGGATTAGTTAGACTACTTAATGCATAACCCTCACTCTATATCATCTAGGTACTTTGATTAGCACTTAAAGAAACCTAGTTGCCTCAAGTTTAGAGGCAAAGCTTGGAGTAAAGCTCTCGTGGTGGATCGTCTACTACTTGGAGAAGGCCGAGGAGGAGGTGGAGTTCGTAAAGACGAAGGACACGGTACTTTAGGTATAATCCCTTTACATAGTAGTTGTTAACTTCTATGTGTGATGTTAGTTATCGTTTAGCTTCGATTCATGCGGTTAGTCGATGTTTAAGCAAAGAACAAGATCGTTTTTCATATTTCCGCATCCCCGCTAGTCGTGGGGTGTTGTACATCGACTTACATATATATATATATTAAATCAAAACTTGATTTAATAATCCGGTTTAATTCTAAACCGGCTAGTATTATCAACCGTCCGATTAAAGTCCATGTAGCTAGTACACGTATTTAATCAGACCCCTGCACGTATCAATATACGGCATCTACATTATATTTCCTGAACCGGAAAAACTCTCTGTGTGGGACTCTAAAGACCCGACAATACGATGGGCAGTGATTACTAAAGAAATCCATAACCGCAAGCACGTCAGCGGCACTAACTGTACGTAACGGCTACCCAGGTATATGCCGAAAGGGGGATTGACAATTAAGTCCGTCCGTACCTACTGAGACTGAATATGACAATCTCCGTACAGTCCGGTCTCTTCGTCTAAAAGTATCGCATACCGGGTCTAGGGATGGATAACGTCAGACTCTTAATAACCCGATAAGTCGTGCCGGAGTCAAGCTCATCACCCACTGAGAAAGTACTGAACTCCTATCAGTAAATCTCATCCACTCTGGCCAGGAATTTATGATGATGGCCAACCGAATACAGTGCAACATCGACTCTTAATATCAGGAGAGACAAATCCCAACAATCGCTCACTGTCTCCATGTGACTCGTGACTGTACCCAACTAAAATCTGTTTGTACTCTTTTGAACCATGGTAGGATAGTAATCTAAGTACAGTGGGAACTCATACGAGACAAATGACAATCTCAGGTCAAAAGACTAGCATGTACTCGTGTCACTAGAGAATTGATATCTGACGATAAGTATAATACCATCTAGAAGTTCTCAGCGAGTCCGTCCGGTGTACTCACCTCCAGTGAGCACCTGTATACTATCTTAGGTGCCAAAACACTAATGACTTGTGAGACCGGCCACTGTCCCTCGTCGAGGTCTAGAAACGTATACTCTAGTCTATTTCGGAATATCGATACCTAGTCTCGATAGTTTATCAACAAGCTCATTTAAGGATATACTTATGGACTACCTATCTTCCACGTATATGATCGCCATCATAATGCTGGTAGTCAAGCAAGAATCCTACGGGTTTTGTCATTATATATTAGCGACATGTAATAAACAGTAAAACGTACACATAATGATAAAAACAAACTAGATAGCATATTATCATCTCGAGCAAGACTACTGTTGGTTATATGTATGCCCTAGAGGCCATTACTGTACATACGATGTATATTGTAGTGGATGCTGGGACGTATATAGGGAGGATTCTTGCTCGACATGATAGTATGCTATCTGGTTGTACTTTATCTTAACATGTACTCTGATTGTCTCTAATACATGTTGATAAAGCCCTTAGGATATGTACTCGACTACTGGGACTATGATGAGATCATACTAGTGGGGCCACGGTAATCGACAAGTACATCCTATAACAGTTCCTAGTCGAGGGTGTATCGAGACAGGGCATCGATGCACCAGAGTAGACTAGTGTATACGCATCTTGACCCATATGATTGGCGATGGATGATCCCATATCCATCGGTGTTTGACATCAAGGATGGTATACGGGTGCTCAGTGGAGACTGGGTACACTGGACGGACTCGTCGAGAACTCCCAGATGGTATTATACCTCACGTCAGATGGCAGTTCTCCGGTGACACTGGTACAGAGTAGTCTGTTGACCCGAGATCGTCATAGAGTCTTGTGTGATTCCCACTGTGCTTTGATTTCCACCTTACCACGTCCAAGTGGGCGTGCAAAACGGTGGTTTTTGGGTACAGTCCCGAATCACATGGAGGCAATGAGCGATAGGAGGGGATTCGTCTCTCCCGGTATAGGGAGTTGATGTTGTGCTGTGTTCGATTGGCTATAACCGGAAATCCCTGGCCAGGGTTGCTGAGATTTACTGGTAAGTGTTATCAGTAGTTTCTCGAACTGTTATAGACCTCATATCGACACGACTTATCGAGCTACTGGGGTCTGACGTTTACCATCCCTAGGCGAGATATGCGACATATCAGACGACGAGACCGGACTGTACGGGAATGTTACTGATTGGATTCGCAGGAGTACTAGCAGGCTTGCTTGTTGATCTTCTGATCGCTCAATATCCGGGTGGCCGTTACATTTAGCAGACCGCTTGCGGCTTGTAGGTATTTGATATGATCATCACCTACTGCCGGCGTATTGACGAGTCTTTAGAGTCCTACACAGGGGTTTCCTGGCTCAAGCGAAATGGAGTAGGAGCGCATATATGATATGTGCGGGACCGAGATTGATACGATATGAGATACCGTATTCTATTCTCGCGATATGTGACATTGATCGGTTGTATGCGCTATAGCCGGGTTATCGGATCAAGTGTTGATTCGATAAGTTGTTACTTTTGATACTAGTCGGTTATAACCGGATTATTAAATCAAGAGTTGATTTAATAATTTAATGTATAATTATATATTTGATATATTACATTACATTAACTAGTATTAGCTCACTTAAGATTTATTTTCTCACAAATTTGTGCACATTGTTTATATATGATATATGCAAGTGTACATGATTGTATCATACTTGATGATACATCAAAGATGGGTGTATGAGACTTATATCAAGTTTAGGTTAAATTAGGGTTTACTTATTTCCTTATAATAACAAAAGAGAGGAGACTTTAGTCAATGTTATCAAGCTTGTAGAAGCTTGTATGCAACATTGACAAAGTCAACTCTTTTGTCATTATTTAGGATATTTAGTTAACCTAACCTTTAACCTAATCCCTTGGTCAATTCTCTACATGAGTTAAGCATGATTGCTTAACTCACCCATGGTTAAATAAGAGGATAATAATTCATATGATGAATGATTCATTCTTGCTTCTTCTTCTTCTTCATCAAGCTCCATGAAAAGCTTGCTAGCTCCAATAGTGCCTTGAGGGAAAATGTAAGAAAATCAATTCTAAAGTGAGCCCACTTCCTACTTCTTCATCCTCTACCACTTGCCATGTAGTAGAGTGTGTTCTCTTCACAAAGTTCACGACCTAGTGAAGGAATAGCTTGAGTTAGTGTCTCCCTGACGTAGATCATCTTCGGCCTCGAAGTCATCGTAGCAAGCACGTTCGTTCTTCTTGCGGAGCTTATCTAGAGTCCGGAGTTCACGATCACAGCGAAGGGGACATCTACACGGAGCTAATGAAGTGAAGGACCGGATCTACAAAAGTTGTAATCCTTTTCACTTGTAGTTAAAGTTGTTAACTTGCTAGTTTTCGCCTAAACCCTAGTTTAAAGATCCGGCTTCGGGTTGTTCGGCACGGCTAAAAATTTAATCGGGCATGGTTGATGCCTCGTAGACCCTTGTACGCATGCCTAGCAACCCTACAGTGGTATCAGAGCCAAGCTAGAGCTTTAGGCGAAGTGTAGACGAAGTTAGAAATCCGATCGAACCCCGAAACCCTAATTCAAACCCTTCTCTGTACATTTTTTGAAATTGTGGATTTTTCCACATTAAAAATGCTTTAAAAATTCAGCAGGGAATTGTATGGAAAACTGTGCAAAACGACAACTTTTGGCGCCCAGAGCGCCGCGGAACCGCGGCACGAGCATGGCTCCCGCGGCGGTTCCGCGGCCAAAAGATGACGTCATCCTTTACGTTTTGCAGAGTAATGTCCCTATTATATTTTCTGTTGTTTCTGAGTATTTTTAATATATACTCAAGAGTTGAGTTTTCTGGGTTGTATTGGGGACTCGATGATTCGGTCGGATTATTTAACTTTGTTTATTTTGTCCGGATAATTTTAGAAACTGTTAAAAAGTTCGACTGGATGTCAATATCTCACTTTTTCCCCTGCCGGAAAATTTCCAAGTGTTGGATTTTTCCGTAGTTTAAGAACGTTCTAAGTCATTCAAGTAACGTGATGGACTCTCTAGAAGACAACAAACCTTAACTCGATTATGTGACCGTCTTGAACTGCCTTTTGAACCTTAGGGTTTGGGGCAGTACGGCGTGCCACATGTGAGGCGTTGGCTTGACCCTTCTACGGCTAGACCGTTGGTACTGTAGCATGTGATGGATGTTTTTAAACTCCCCTCAAGTGTTGAGATTTATATTGGGAAAACTTGGGTGTTTGATTATTCAATCGGAAAGTTTAACGTTGTCTATTTATCTGGAATGTGATACAATAATTGGAATCCACATCAAGTTATGAGATAACTAATTTGAATGTTATAAACATAGCAGTTTAGTCTCAGATGATCGGTTGCCACGGAATTTTGATGTGATCAAAAGTCCGTCGCAATCACGTAGCGTACGCGGATACTCGCCGGGTAAACTTAATAGACAGCCATGTCCTATAGCCCCGACCAAGTGACTGTAGGAGAACACCGTCGCCAAAAAGCATCCGTTCGGGTGCTCGCGGCAGCGGTGTTCCACCTTAGTGCACTTCGTCGACGGCATCGGGGGTGCGGCCGTCTACTAAAGTTTGCGACGAGCATTCGATCAGGATGTCGGAAATCTTGTTGAATTGCCCGACTTGATATTGAAAAGAGTTTTCGATAATGAGACTAAAATGCGGGGTTTATAATTGTTAGGCATGCGATGTCTAAGAAATTCATTTGGTTAAGCATGCGATGTCTAAGGAGGTTGCGGATTCCAACTGTTGTAGTTTTACACTTTCTTTTCTGTGACCGTAAGTGTAATATGCGATATCGCCGGTTTCGTTGCTATATGTCAACGACAATTGGGATACGTATATTTACTTACGTTGATGACATGTGATGTTATGTGTTGCTGGATATGTTATATTGGATCGTCGCGTTTTGAATAGCCGGGGGTTTTTATGTGAGATGAGTGTTTTTTCATTTTCATTCATGTAAAAACTTGTATGTAATATTCTTTTGTTGGGGAAATTCCGGGATGAGGTTGATGTCACCATTTCTATATTATTTACTTTTCCGCACTAGGATAGACCCAAGGAGGAGAGCACAAGTAACGGGTTCTGGAGTCCAGTGGGAGACCAACTCGAGGAGTCGAGTCCGGGTCTCCTAACTCTAGAATTGGTAGGGTTGCTTGCCGCTCTCGTAGGGGTCTAGGGGTGTGGGTTTGGCTATTCATCGCGACCGTGGAATCCGTGTTTTATACAGGCTCGTATTAAAAACACGGACGTCCTAGTATATCCAATATTTCATATATGTTCTTCTGCTGCGATATCTGTGATGTGATCATTTGATATGTTGTGATAGATACTGTATATAGTATATATGATATATTATATAGACGTTACTTATGTTTTATACCCGCGCTAGCCCTGCCCCACTCTGCCGTTAGTTACCTAACCTAACGGTGCACGAGGGGACATCGAGGCGAATGCGGATAGCATAAGTGTACGTCGTATTTATCTGTGACGTTTAGGTGACTTAAATGATGGGACTTCATTAATGTGATTAATGAAAGAAAAAGAAACCTAAAAGATGTTGTGGAATCGAATTTTCAAAAACAGGTAGCTACAGTTCTTGCTTTGCATCGTGGTGTTCCATATAGAACATCCTGCACCTTATTCGATAAGGAAAGGGCCGAGATCCCTTCACCGGGAGTGACCCCTTTAGCAATAACTGGCAGATTCTACACACTCGGTTTGTCTTTTGATTGCTTCTATAGTTCTTGCTTTGCATAGTGATATTTGTGAAATATCCTGCACCTTATTCGATGAGGAAAGGGCCGACGATCCCTTCACCGGGAGTGACCCCTTTAGCAAAACTAGAAAAGCCTCAAAAACACTCCATTTAAAATTATTTGATTCTACAACGATATCAAGTTCATTACGCAATAGGTTTTTAGAAAAACCTGTCGTAGCCCTCCGTCATTTCAGATAAGTCCTACTTAGTATTCGTGCTACGTTTGTTGGCCTGCGTCAAGGCGTAGTGTGCGGTAGCTAACTAGTATTTATCTGTTTATGCATATGATGCAGATTGGATTAGGGTAGTCGTGCGACTTTGTTGGCCTGCGTCAAGGGTCGTGCGGGTGGGTTTAATTCAATCGAGAAATGACGGGTTGAACTTGACTAGCGGACTATGGTTTGTTGGCCTGCGTCAAGGTCATAGGACACTAGGGGTAAAATATTATTGGGAATTTCAAGTGTTGAAATTTGCAATGAGATTGCATACCTTTTATGAGATAGTTGGATCCCGATACCCGCTGCGAGTAAGAGTTACTCCTGAGAGAGTTTTACACATTACAATTAGCCGATCAAGTAGGTGTCTAGAAAGGTGTTAACAGGGTTATGCCTCTGGGAAAACGAGGTTTACATTAATTAGGTCCGTGCGAAAGCACGGGGCACCTCCTTCAAAGTACCGACACCGGTCTGGCTGAAAGATTGGCGAACTTGTAGCGTGTAATTAATCCCGGCTAGTCTTTCCTTTTAGGGTTTGAAGGAAGATTTGATAAAAAAAACAGTGGGAGCCATCCTGATTAGATAAAATAATAACCAATCTGATCTTGCAAGAGCATACGCTGAGTGTTTTCTTCTCTCTCTCTCCAGGTAGCGACCATATCACGCCTTAATCAAGATAATAAAACGGATAAATTGACCGAACTCGCTTGTTATACTGAGCTGGGGAACGTTGGTCCCGCTCCAACTTATAAATCCCGTGCCGCCCAAACGAAGAAAGTGCATACTGATGCATCTTCTTCGGGTGTGTTCATTACAGAGAACTGTTTTCTCAGTATCCTTTACGTCCTGGGTATGAGATACCAGATCAGGATCCCACATATGTAATCTGTTACATGGGCTACAGAAAGGTAGAGAACTGAGAACGGGTGATAAGTTTCATGAGACAGAAAACGGTGCAAGTGTTGCAGCCAAGTCTGTTGGTCACTGTCACCCTGTATTACCAGAATACATTGATTCTGAACGAATGTTATTAGATACCGAACCTGATATACAACATCATATCAGTCTCTTTATTAGTAAAGAAAGGATATAATTTTGTATTGTTGGATAATGTTTTGAACATTTCCTATATCAAGAGTTGATCGGTTCAGGCACGTTATCTAAAAGCATTGACGTTCTAAATCTGTAACGTTTTAAAAATAATTAAATAATTAATTAATTAAATAGAATCGTTTAAGTGAATTTTATAATTTTCGGTAAAGTAAAACGTAGTTTTCATAAAACTAAACCGTAATTATTTTTCACTATAAATTTAAAAATACCTATTTTAATTATGTTATTACTAGTAAATGGTGTTTATTTAGCCACTTATAAATTTTTAGTTTAATTAAATATTTTTCTTAAATTAATTATTTTAAATATTAACATAAGCTTTATTTTTACACTAAATTAGTGTAAATTACAAATTTGAATGGGTTAAATTTGCAAAAATGAACCATTGCATATTAGAATCAAGTGTGTTTCATGCAAAATTTATTTTCAAAATTTTACAATGGTTCTAGACCATTCTAGGTCAAATGGAGTGAAGAAAATAAAGAATTTTTAAATAAATTCATGAAAAGACTTAATGGTGTGATATTTTTATGAAACCTTCTACACTTTTCTTGACTTTTCTCACTCTCCTCTCTTTTTCTCACCTCATGGCCGGCCACACCTCCATGGGCAGCCCCAAAAATTTTCCCCCATCATTTTTGTAGTAAAAATCATCAAAATTCATCAAAAATTCAATAAAAAAATCCACAAAATCCTAATAAATTCCTACCCTCTATTCTTTGCTCATCTTTACATGGATTTTGGAGATGGAAAGAATTCATTTTGGAGACTTATTTTTATGTTTGGATTGCATGTTGTGGAGGTATAAATCTTATTCTTTTGATTTATTGTTATTAGATATTTCATTTAAGCATGTTTAGATTTAATAAATTAATTCTCTTTACAAGTTTTAAAATTCAAGTTAGGGTTTGTAAAATCAAGTTAGGGTTTTTACTAATTAAGTAGGGTTATAATAACTAGTTTAACATTTTTAGAAGAGGAAAATCTTGTATGGATGATATATTGTAAAATTTTTATCCAAAATTGTTTAAATTAATCCATTTTGCAAACTAGATTTCTATATATTGTATATATTGGTGAGATAAAATTCCAATTAATGTTTGTAATACTAGATTGTGGTTTTAATGAGGATATTAACTTGTTAGTGGAATGAAAAACTTAATTTGGTTACTAGTTTTTATTGATAATTGAAGAATACTAATAAAAATGCCATTTTTGCTAACTAGTTTTTGGAAATTCTTAAATAAATGAGATTTAAAATATAATTTATGGTTTCATTATATCATTATCATCATGAATTGTAGTTTAATGCATTAATTCATGCAAAATCCAGTTTAGATGTGATATTGTGACATTTTGCTTGCAAGGTGTTAAAATTGGTTTATTTGCAAACTAGAATTTTCTAATTAATACAATTGGGGCGTTAAAAATATAGTAATGGGTTTTATAATCTAGTTATGCTATTTAATGAGTTTTATGACCATTAGTTTCATTTAAATGCCAGGTTTTGAAGTAAAACGGTAATTTGGCGTTTTCGGGTTTTTTCGAAATCGGACGATTTGATTGATTTTTAGGGTTTTGATGGGTTAAATCATGTTTTATATTATAAGTAATGAGTTTTTAAACTACAAGTTGTTTGTTGATATTTATCTCGATCGATCGGCGTTTGTACGCCGATATCGAGCGATATTTGGCTCTTTTGCATGAGCGGGACATAGGTTTTAACCTATGCGCGTTTCGTGCGTCATTTTGGATGTGTCTGTGATTCAGTTTACGATATTATATGTGTTTGCGTATAGGTACCCCTCACGTGGACTTTGGACGAGGAAGAAGAGGAGGGCGACATCGTCTACGGCAGACAAGGACCAGGTGAGTAGATATATATCTACGGGGGCAAATCGGGTGGATGGCGTTTAGCACCCCCGCAAACGTAGAATAGGGATAGTACTTATTGTCATTAGGAAGTCAGACGTGACCTTAGATTCTTGATGAGTAGGACCCTAGTAATGACCCTAGGTTGGACTAGACTGATTTAGAAAGACCTTACCAGAGGATGAGTACCTTGGAAGAGATTCGTAGGTTTTAGGTAGATACACACACACGCACACACTGAGACTCGACGTGGTGTATACGTGTATGTATATATATATAGGACTAGGTGTAGGTATATATATATATACACAATATGTATATGTGATACAAGGATGTGATATGATACACAGGGATGAAACAATATAATTGGGCTGATGCCGTGATTCTTGGCTATACATTCGTGTTATGATATTAGCGGATCATTAGAAAATGAGATAATGGATTTGTATACATGAACAATAATAAAGAATGGTGATGATATTGAAGTATATGGGACTCTAAAATAGAACCCGGACCGTAACCTGTGCCTGAAATTCTGATATGATATCATATAGGTGTGACTTGATTTCGATATCATATATGTGTGACTTGATTACGATATCATATAGGTGTGACTTGATTTCGATATCATATATGTGTGACTTGATTACGATATCATATAGGTGTGACTTGATTATGATATGATCTAAGTGTGACTTAATCACAATATGATACATATGACATGATATTTGTTGGAGATAGTGCCCTCAGTGTCAATTATTGGATCACAGGCACGTGATTGCAATGATTGAGGGAGGACCTATCCCGGTAGGACAGTCTTACTCAAGATGATAGTATGATATCTGGTTTATCTTTATCATCGTGTACTGCTTTAGGTGACATGACAGGTCGCTATTGCACGTTGATAGAGCCCATAGGATTCTTGCTTGACTGCCAGCAGTATGAGGGCGATCATATACGTGGGAGCTGGTAGTCTATAAGCACATCCTTAAAAGGTCCCTAGTCGTGGGAGTTTCGAGATAGGGCATCGATACTCCAGAGTAGACTAGTGTATACAGTCGAGACCCCGACGAGGGACGGTGGCCGGTCTCACAAGCCACTGTTGTCAGTTGGTTCACCTAAGATATATACAGGTGCTCATTGGGTTATGAGTACACCGGACAGGACTCGCCGGGAACATGCTGGTTGGTCTTATACCTGACGTCAGATGGCAGTTCCCTGGTGACATGTGTACAGGTTAGTTCATCGACCTGAGGATCGTCATTTGTCTCGTGTGAGTTCCTACTGTACTTTGATTACTATCCTACCACGCTCAAAGGAGACGTGCAAACAGGTTTTATTTGGGTACAGTCCTGAGCCACATGGAGGCAGTGAGTGGATCTGCAGGGTTCATCTCTCCCGGTATTGGGGGTGAGGTCACGCTGTGTCTAGGAGAGCCATTACACGAAGTCCTTGGCCATGGCAGGAGATTTACTGGTAGGTATTCCAATAGTATCTCAGGGTGTTCTGGGCTACACTCCGACACGACTTGTACCGCTTTTGGGGGTCTGACTTTTACCAACCCCCTAGGCCCACCATGCGATGCTCATAGACGAACGACCGGACTATACGGATATTGTTACTGACAGGCTCAGTAGGGTGTCAGGATGAGTTCGCTCATCGACATCCCTTTTGGTCAATACCTGGTAGCCCGTTACGTATAGGCTAATACCTCTGACGTGCTAGTGGTTAAATCCACAACCAATGTATTGACGAGTCTTTAGAGTCCCTCACAGACAGTTGCTCAAGTTTCGGGCGAAACGCTGTAGAGGTCGTATGGAGATATGGCAGGGTTCGATCAGATACGTGCGGTATTGCGCGGATCAGGATCGGACGGTTAATACTAGCGGGCTTTGGTTTAAGCCGGATCCTAGTATTGTACAGTGTAGATTTTGTCACATTGCATTTGTATTTCGGTCGGAATACAAATGCGGGTATGTATATACAGTAGCGGGGTTTTCCTGCAATTTATTACGGGATCAGTTTTTTTGAGTTTCCAGTTTGCTTTCCGTTTCGGCCATATTTCTTTGTATGTTTCATTGGCCGAAGATTGGTGGAGGAGGGCTTATTTGCATTTGTGCAAATAAGCATTGTGGAGGGTGTTATTTGCATATTGTTGTATCATGATAATTCCTCCACCATTTGACTTTCTTGACTCCATGATGGCTTGACCTTTGGGTATGATGATGATTGATGGAGTGTTGGGGTTTGGCTTGTGATCATTTCTTTACATCATCACCTTTTCTCTCTCTTGTATTATGAGAGACTCTCATTCTTTTGATACACACTCTCCCTCATTTTTCTCTCTCTCCCCTCACCATTTTTGGCCGGCCATGATAGAGGGAGGGGGCTGTCCTAATTTGGAGTGGGGGTTTTCATCTCTTTATGCTTGGAAAAATCCCCAAGTTCATCCAAAAATGTTATCACTTCATTACCTCCACCAATACATGGAAACTTCAACCCCTAAAGACATATAGAGTCACTACACTTATTCTACAGCAAATCTTGGGCACGTCGACTCGCCAACTTCGTGCCCGAGTTGCCTCGGACCAGAGGTGGGAACCCGTAAAAGAAGCCGGCGATGTGGTGCCCTTCCGGCGACGTGGTGGAGACCGGAGATTTCGCGGGAGATCGGGACGACGACGAGAAGACCGGAGGACACGGATCGCTCGGTATATCTCTCTACCCCTTCTCTAGATAGCTAGGACTAGATTAATGGCCCGATCCGGGTATTTAGTGCGCGGTGGTGCCGGTTCAAAAAGTTAAAGTAAAGCATCGCTTCCGCATTCTGGCGTCGGTTTGACTGCCGGGGCGCCGCCGTGCACTTACAGTGGTATCAGAGCCTCGCCATTAACCTAGTCTAGCTTGGTCTAACGTGTTTACAAGTTCGATCGATCGGATTTTCAAAAACCGCATTTTCAATGTGCACCAGTTTCTGTCGAAATTTTTTTAGCTCCAAAAATTTTTCAGGTTGTTTCAGAATACTGTACAGGAAATTCTAAGACATCTGTGAAAATTTGGTAGAGTGATACCGTTGAACCGCCCCGGAACCGCGGCCAAAACCCCCTTGGCGCCACGGTTCCGCCGCAATTCAGTGAGTTCACTGCACCATTTTTCCACAGTGATCTTGTTACAGTGAAATTGGGGTTTTGGAATATTCTTTTTAGGTCCAGAATTTCTTTAAGTGCTACAGAAGTGCTTGGGGCCCACTTGGGTAAATTTGATCGATCGAAAATTTTAAACACATTAGTTCACAGTATTTACATTATATCTGCGACCGTGAATGTCACTTGATCGGTAAATCCAGTCTAACTGCTATAGCCCGGTTAGACGGATTTGCGAACGTGACATTCACGTTGATGTTCTGTGTATTGCTGTGATGTTGCGGATCGGTCGTGGGGGATAGCCTGGTTGCAATGCCAGTACAGTTTTTGGTTGTATTATGTATATTTGATATTGCGGGGCGAGCGTCCGACATGTGGATTGCCGTCACTGCCCGTTTGTATATTATTCTTTTGGAGCATGACTAGGTTGCGGTCGATGTACCCGTTGTATGTATATTTACTTTCTGTACTAGGATTACCCCGCGGAGGGGTGCACGCATAGCCGAGTTCTAGAGGGCAACAAGCCCGCATCTCATGGCGTTGAGACGGAGGGGGATTCACTCTAGAATTGGCGGGCTATTCGTCGCACTCGTAGGGGGTACAGGTTGACCCAGGAGGGGTGCCCAAGTTACCGGATTCCGTAAAGTGCTGGGTGGTCCATTCACGTTGCTGAAGGGGGCTGCCTCGCTTCAGGTTTTGGCGGGTAACTTACCGCGCCCGTAGGGGTCTAGGATTTCATTGCACAGGCTATCCACACGACCAGGGGAACGTCGGGTTTCAGTAGCGGCTCTGTGAAACCCGGGGATCCCAGATATCTGTATTGTTCTGTGATGCTGTACATTTCTGTGATGTTGCTTTTTTATCACGCCTTGAGCGAAATATTATATATTGATATATATACTAGCAGATGTTGTATATATTTTGCATCCGCGCTAGTCCAGTCCCCACTCTGTTGTTAGTTAGCTAACCTAACGGGTAATGACGGGACCCAGTGGCGAATGCGGATGGCATATACGTACGTCATTATTTTCATTCTTTATTGGTGTGATCAATTGATGGGACTGCGTTGATTCGGATCAATGCAAGTTAAAAACAAACCTAATCTGATGTTGTTGGAACTTTTTTCAAAAAGCTGTTATTTGCAAGGACGTTCACTTTTGTTTTGCACAGTGGTATTCAGTTGGAATATCCTGCTCCTCAGTCGACGAGGCAAGGGCCGAGATCCCTTCACCGGGAGTGACCCCTTCGACAAAAGTTTGCGTCAGGGAAATAACTTCACTATAGCCGATTACTTTTGCTTTGCATCGTGGTATTCAGTTGGAATATCCTGCATCTCATTCTACAGGGAAAGAGCCGAGATCCCTTCACCGAGAGTGACCTCTTTAGCAAAGGTTTTCGTTACTATATTTTTCTAAAAAGCTATCCGTTCCTTCAACGATATCAAGTTCATTACGTTAAAGGTTTTCGCCAGAAACCATTCGTAGCCCTCCGTCGTTTCAGACGAGTAGCACGTAGTATTCATGCTATGTTTGTTGACCTTCGTTAAGGCATAGTGTCTGGTAGCTGCTTGTTACCTTTCTGTTGCATAGATAGATGCGTTGGTTTGGGACAGTCGTATAGCCTTGTTGACCTTCGTCAAGGGCTTGTACGGGTGGGTTCAAATTAACCTGGACAATGACAGGTAGAACTTGACATGTGACTTATGATTTGTTGACCTTCGTCAAGGTCATAAGAGCATGGGGCAAAAATCACATCGGGAGTTTCTAAAGAAATTGAAACTTGCCAGATATGCGCATACCTTCTGGAGTGTGATAACGTGAGCGGATTCCGTCACGTTATCATGCGATGATAGTTGGATCCCGATTCCCACTGATGAGTTGGTTTACTCCTCGGGTGATCCCGACTAATTCTTCTTTCAGGTTTGGGGGAGAATTTGACGGTACAGTGGGAGGTTTCCAGATTAGATAAATTGGTAACCATTATGATTTACGTTAGAGTGCACGCTGAGTGTTTCTTTTCTCTCTCTCTTTGGCAGCGACCATTGACCCGACCTTAGACTATGACTCAGAGACCAAGTTAACCGAACCTTCTTATAAGACTGGCTTTTGGATTGTCAGAGTTGCAAACCTCATTACCACTCCTACTTTTACCCTTTTCTCCAGGACACCCCGTGTTACTACGAACGTCCACTTCCATTGGATAAAACCATCGTATGGTTATATAAGAATTCGAAGGAATTTATTCGAGGATGGTTTCCGGTTCTGGAGAAAGCGAATATGACTATTCAGTTGTCTTTTCCTTTTACCTTCTCTCAGGTTGCGAGTACCCCTTAGATTATGGGATAGTACACCTATTACGCAAATTGGATAGTCTTCTTTCAAACCATAAGCAGGTGCCGACCGGTAGGGAATGAAGAAAACCAATTAGCCTAACGATGGTGTACAGAAGGTATTATGTAAAGACAAAGAAAGGGATTAGAAGGAGGGTAAAATAAATTGCGACTGCTATTCACGACCAAACCAAGTATTTCATTACCACTCCCACTTTACCTTTGTATTTCTCCAGGACATTCCGTATCACTACGAAGATCCACAGTTTATTGGATATTCCATCGTATGGTTATATACGAACTCGAAAGGAACTTGTTCCAGTTCGGGGATGGATTCTAGTTCAGGAGAAATAGGAATAAGGTTTATTCAGGTGTCTTTTATCTTCACCTTCTCTCGCATTGCGAGTGCTCCTAGGATTAGGACAGTACACCCATTATTCTTATTGGATAGTCTTCTTCCAAAACATAGGCTGGTGCCGAACGGTAGGGAAGGAAGAAAACCATTTGGCCTAAAGGGGTATGCAGAAGGTAACGACTAAAGACATATAAAGGGATTTGGAGAGGTGGCAAAGAATTACACGGTTACAGTTGTGAATCTGGATAATGGAAGAGGCATTACTGGGAATACCCGGATACCCCATCGAAACATTTCAATGTTTCAGTTTCGCTGTGTACTGTTAAAGGAAAACTGATTTCCCAATTGGACACTTGCTCCAGGGTATGTATTTACCAGGTATGATTCTCACATCTGTATGGTTTTACAGATGATGAGTGGGAGTAAGTTATTGGGAATTAGGTGATCATCCTCATTATATCGGGATTCGTTGTAATCGGTGATATTTGAGGAAGTCACCTGGGTTGTTTGCCAGACAGCAAATATTTGGTTTTGAATATCCGTCGTTATGCACCAATTTCAATTTGATATATTTGTACGTCTATTTTCATAGAGTGATATATACCTTTTTGAAATTATGTCTATGACATTTACCTATATCAGTGGATGGTAGGTAAGGAGCATTAAGCGGTGTAATTCTTCATAACCATAAGTACAGTTTTCAACGTACGACACACAGAGAATGAGTTATTAAACTCAAGGAAATTGTACAGAGTATTGTATATTGTCCAGTGTCCATCAGGACAGAGGGGATGGTCCTCGTACTATATTCAGTTTACTTATGACTTCTCTAGTTCTAGACAACTGTTTCGTAGAAACACAAGGTCTAAGTTTTGAGAAGTTATAGGTATATGAATAAAGTAGAGAACCAGGTGTTGCAAGTATCGGGATTCTTCAAGGTGATCGAAGATGTAGATACTTGTGTGTGGTATTCAGTTGATAGTAATGATTAAGAGAACTTGCTTCTCTTTCAGGTTACTCATAATTGGAAGCATTCCTAAGTTGAATAACGTTGATCGGCCTCCTTCTATTTAGTTGACATGCACTGGAGACAGCTGCATGATTTGAATCTGGTTCAATTAAATCAGTGCCTCTGTTTCTATATTGGATATAGAATAGTTCATATCTTAACGATGTTAAGGTACGGGGAGTTGTCCGGCCTATGCTTAAAACCAGACTCTGGAAAACTCAAGGCATGTTTCTGTAATGGCTGTTTGTGGGTTGACCCAGGCTATGACGAGGGTTGACTTTCTACCATCTGGAAGATCAATAGTGATATTGTTCTAGACTCACCACAGTTTTAATAAAAATGGATTTTTTCAGAAAACAGTAGTGGGAGTATGGTAGAACTGGAAGTGATTCCAGAACCACAAACGATTACTGAAGATTTGATAGGAACCTAAAGATTCAATCTAGTTTGACATTCCATTGGCCACTCCGCAGATAAGGTGGGTAACTTCAGGCACCCGAGAGGTACTCCGGTAGCCTCAAGGACGGTGACAGGAAAGTTCTTGTTTACACAGACTTGCCAGTGCTGTTGTTCCAGACCGTGAGACCCGGCAGGAGGATGAATATAGCGTCGTTCTAAACTAGCTTTAGAAGTGTACGTCTATATGACTCTGCCATAGGGTTGTCGTGGTCAGTGGGAGCAGCGGAAGCATTGGTGGACAAGTGGCTTATGTCTATTTATAGACTAAAGCAAATGTAGCGGAGATAGATCATCTATTTCTGACATGACAGTCATAGGTTTGACTTCATCAGAATAGGGGATAGATCTGTTAAGAAGGTAGTAGGGTGTGATGTCCTGGTATTTGGATGACATACACAGAGTAGGAAGTGATATTCCTATACTACGATCGGTTATACTTTGGTCGTCACACAGTGGTTTCTCCACATGAGAATTGGACATTATATCAGACATACTGGTTACTAGATCTATGGTTTTAGATCTAGATTTGGGTGGTTTCCC
Source organism: Agapanthus africanus (assembly GCA_030015575.1). Lineage (NCBI taxonomy): Eukaryota > Viridiplantae > Streptophyta > Magnoliopsida > Asparagales > Amaryllidaceae > Agapanthus > Agapanthus africanus. The sequence goes on along the minus strand of CM057345.1, from coordinate 383,803,126 downwards.
AATTAAGGGTACTTAGACAGCATTCTAAGAGTTTTTAGAATGGACGACCCCTGGCACGGTAGTGTACCTGCAGGTGATGGAGTCACCCTCTCTAAAGGTGTCTTACAGACTAAAGGGGAGAGGGATGTGCATGATTGGCAGATCACTTGCTTAGGAAATTGAGTCAATCATGAGATGTCAAGTACCACACCAGATATTGTTTTTGCAGTAGATGCAATAAGTTGATATTGATCCTATCCTGGAGAAACAATCGGAAGCAGTTTAAGAACATAAGTGGATGTTCTAGGGATATGATAACGACAGCCTCATTAAGGAGACAGTTATCATTCCAGGCTTCCAAGGTGACCTGGACGACAGGGTGGCCGTCAGAGTTATAGTTTTCCCTCTGACGAGGGGCGGTATTATGGACAGATGGTCCAGGAGGATACTGAGGGAGGCATGGCGCAGGATACTGATTAAGTTCAGTTGACGATACTGTCTAAGATGTTTGGATTTGGAGTTCATTTATGAGCTAGGTCCCATCAGACATCCAAACACATTCTAAGACAGGTATTGCTCATTTCGGGAGATGGCTTTCTCCGCGAACTTGAGATATAGAGAGATATAGAAAGAAACATCAGAGCAGATCCACTCACTGAGGCTATTCCTCGAACGCAATAGTTTCGCAAACGAGCTTTGTAAGACTGACAAGTAGAGGAGTTGGGGGTTCGGTATCACACGGGCTGTGAGTATGCGACATCGCAATAATTAGCCTTGAGTGCAAGTGGGAGATTGTTGGAGATAGTGCCCTCAGAGTCAATTATTGGATCACAGGCACGTGATTGCAATGATTGAGGGAGGACCTATCCCGGTAGGACAGTCTTACTCAAGATGATAGTATGCTATCTGGTTTATCTTTATCATCGTGTACTGTTTTAGGTGACATAACAGGTCGCTATTGCACGTTGATAGAGCCCCTAGGATTCTTGCTTGACTGCCAGCAGTATGAGGGCGATCATATACGTGGGAGCTGGTAGTCTATAAGCACATCCTTAAAAGGTCCCTAGTCGTGGAAGTTTTGAGACAGGGCATCGATACTCCAGAGTAGACTAGTATATACAGTCGAGACCCCGACGAGGGGCGGTGGCCGGTCTCACAAGCCACTGGTGTCAGTTGGTTCACCTAAGATGTATATAGGTGCTCATTGGGTTATGAGTACACCGAACAGGACTCGCCGAGAACATGCTAGTTGGTCTTATACCTGACGTCAGATGGCAATTCCCTGGTGACATGTGTACAGGTTAGTTCATCGACCTGAGGATAGTCATTTGTCTCGTGTGAGTTCCTACTGTACTTTGATTACTACCCTACCACGCTCAAAGGAGACGTGCAAACAGGTTTTAGTTGGGTACAGTCCCGAGCCACATGGAGGCAGTGAGTGGATCTGCAGGGTTCGTCTTTCCCGGTATTGGGGGTGAGGTCGCGCTGTGTCTAGGAGAGCCATTACACGAAGTCCTTGGCCAAGGCAGGAGATTTACTGGTAGGTATTCCAGTAGTATCTCAGGGTGTTCTGGGCTACACTCCGACACGACTTGTACCGCTTTTGGGGGTCTGACTTTTACCAACCCCCTAGGCCCGTCATGCGATGCTCATAGACGAACGACCGGACTATACGGATATTGTCACTGACAGGCTCAGTAGGGTGTCAGGATGAGTTCGCTCATCGACATCCCTTTTGGTCAATACCTGGTAGCCCGTTACGTATAGGCTAATACCTCTGACGTGCTAGTGGTTAAATCCATAACCAATATATTGATGAGTCTTTAGAGTCCCCCACAGACAGTTGCTCAAGTTTCGGGCGAAACGCTGTAGAGGCCGTATGGAGATATGGCAGAGTTCGATCAGATACGTGCGGTATTGCACGGATCAGGATCGGACGGTTAATACTAGCGGGCTTTGGTTTAAGCCGGATCCTAGTATTGTACAGTGTAGATTTTGTCTCATTGCATTTGTATTTCGGTCGGAATACAAATGCGGGTATGTATATACAGTAGCGGGGTTTTCCTGTAATTTATTAGGGATCAGTTTTTTGGAGTTGCCAGTTTGCTTTCCGTTTCGGCCATATTTCTTTGTATCTTTCATTGGCCGAAGATTGGTGGAGGAGGGCTTATTTGCATTTGTGCAAATAAGCATTATGGAGGGTGTTATTTGCATATTGTTGTATCATGATAATTCCTCCACCATTTGACTTTCTTGACTCCATGATGGCTTGACCTTTGGGTGTGATGATGATTGATGGACTGTTGGGGTTTGGCTTATGATCATTTCTTTACATCATCACCTTTTCTCTCTCTTGTATTATGAGAGACTCTCATTCTTTTGATACACACTCTCCCTCATTTTTCTCTCTCTCCCCTCACCATTTTTGGCCGGCTATGATAGAGGGAGCGGGCTGTCCCAATTTGGAGTGGGGGTTTTTCATCTCTTTATGCTTGGAAAAATCCCCAAGTTCATCCAAAAATGCTATCACTTCATTACCTCCACCAATACATGGCAACTTCAACCCCTAGAGACATATAGAGTCACTACACTTATTCTACAGCAAATCTTGGGCACGTCGACTCGCCAACTTCGTGCCCGAGTTGCCTCGGACCAGAGGTGGGAACCCGTAAAAGAAGCCGGCGATGTGGTGCCCTTCCGGCGACGTGGTGGAGACCGGAGATTCCGCGGGAGATCGGGACGACGACGAGAAGACCGGAGGACACGGATCGCTCGGTATATCTCTCTACCCCTTCTCTAGATAGCTAGGACTAGATTAATGGCCCGATCCGGGTATTTAGTGCGCGGTGGTGCCGGTTCAAAAAGTTAAAGTAAAGCATCGCTTCCGCATTCCGGCGTCGGTTTGACGGCCGGGGCGCCGCCGTGCACTTACAGTATTTCTGAGGATAAATTAACGATGTATATTTATGCTGACAATGATATATGATTGATGTATGCGATTGCAGTATAGCACCTTGATCTTGACATGTGTTGATGATGATATTATACGAATGATGAGACACGTAGGTGATACTTGACCCGTACCGTGATATTGGGATGCCATACGATAGATTTTACCGTACGAGGCATAGATATGATGATTGATCCGCACTCTTGATTCGAGGAAGCCGTACTACGTACGTGACACTATTGAGACTGGATCGCCGACTATTAGAGATATGGATTCAGACCTTAGGTGGACTCTTGTTTCTTATTGACTAGTTTCTTAGGTTTAGTTCCTTAGGAGGTTAGATGGACACTAGTTTAGGTTCGAGTCATATAGTGGTAGTAGTACTTGTATATCGCAGATGAGTGGTTATTACACATCCTTCTTTACATTCATACCGTAATCATAATGTGCATGGTGATACATATGTTTCTATAATCAGCATAAAACTTTGCCTGTTAGGACACCAGCACCATTACCGATGATGCGCATATTCCACATACACTTATTTGCCGGCTCACACACATCATTATCGATAATTGCTATGTCACGTACACTTTAGATCATATTATCTTCTATTGATAGAATCAGCAAACAGCTAGATCGATATAATATTGTGATTACTCTCTGATGTTAGTCTAGACATGGCATTTATTACTTAGACATTCATGCATTCATATTTTCATGTTATCATGCAGTATTATGGGGCATATGCCGACACTTATCATATACTTACTCATGATTTTTTGGGATTTTGGATTTATATGAGATTTCTGGATTTCTGGGGAAAACCGCAAGAATATATAAAAACTTCTCTCTCTCTCTCCTTCTCTCTTTTTAAAACATAAGATGCGGTTTTCTCATGATGTATGTGTCGTCCACCATGAGATTTCATGTTTTCTGTTGGATTTCGAGACCCGATTCGAGGAGTGGATGAACCGTCTCGGGTATATGGTGGGCCCGGTATGGTACCCCGGGGCAAGAAGATCGAGTTGTAGACGATGAGCCTGGCAGGGGAGGACTACCTACCGGTGATGTCTGGCGCGGCGGATATCCGGAAGATACCGACCGTTGTCATGAGATTTGATGATATGGGCCGATCCAGACTGATGGAGCCAGAGATATTGAAACTATGAGACATTGAGATTATGAGGTATTGAGGCTTGAGTTTTACATGTTTTGTGTCGATGCTTGACACGGATTTTCATGGATTTCATCGTTGATATTTCAGATTTCTATACACATTTTACCATGATAAAAGCTAAAGATTTCTTATACAGATATATCCAGATTTCAGGATTGATTGTTTTACATTCATGGTACATGCATACTCATTCACATGACATATTACTATTTGAAGCATGGACACGGGCACGGAGCTTTTGCACTACACATAGTTTATTACCCTGCCATTACTAGATGATTAGTATTATATTAGTATATTATTATGACCTAGGATAGCGTCGTGCATTTCGATTTCTTTTCGCAGATATCTTCTACTCACGAGTTGGCAACTCATCCCCGTTGTGCCAAATTTTATTGCAGGTTGATGTACAGGGTTCCTTGGCAGTTTGCTGGCACATCGTTTCATTCCGGGTGATTTGCACGGTAGGTTGGTTCATTTGTATCTGGACCGCCGTTGTATTTTTATTATTTCATTTGTATCTAGTAAGCTCCATCAACCAAACTTATATTACTTGATAGTTTACTGGACCATTTATCTGTTTCGACCTTAGAGTCGCGCTTGTATTATTATGATATCTGGTGAATTTGTTTTCTTTTAAGTTTTGAGCCTCGCCCTTTGGCGTTGTATACTATTGTGCATTGGTGTGGTTGTTTCCGCCTGTTGGCGTAGAGCTAGCTCCCGCTTGGGGATGCCTTTTTATTGTTTATATGCATTTATACTTGTTTGACCCGTTTGGGGCCAGTTTTTACAAAGGAGACTCTGCCGACATTTTTGAGAAAATTGGATGTTGCTTTTAAACTTGTTTTCTACATGTTTTCATTTACTTCTTCTTCTTTTTATGGTTTAGATTTCTGGGTTTCGGCTTACTTAGGTTACGTTGCGCCTCTAGACGTTTCGTAATCTAAGTGCCGGTCGCGTTCCGTACTTTCGGGTCGTGACAAAATCAAACTACAGTTCTTAGTATACAGAACACACACAAGAGGAAGAGTTCAGAAATGAACGACTTCTTCTTGAGGCATTGTAGACTAGGTCATATCAATGTGACCAGGCTAGCTGAAGTTACATTTAGATGCATATTTAAATTATTTTGAATTTACATCTTATGAAACTTGCCGGTCATGTCACAAAGATAAAATGACCACAGTCTGTTTATTGGAAACAGAGAAAGAGTTGGTGAACTTTTGGGATTAATACATGCTGATGTATGAAGGTCCCCTGTCTACATATGCCAAGACCGGTTCTTTGTACTTCATTATATTCACTGATGATCTCTCAAGATTCAGATATATGTTCATGTTGAAACACAAGTCCGAAACTTTTGAGATAATCACAGAATATAAGTTAGAAGTAGTGAACCGAAATACGGGTATAAGTATTATGTCTTTTGATGAGATCAAGGAGGAGAATACTTGAGCACGAAAATCCTGGACTATTCTAAAGGAGAATGAGATTCTCTCTCAGCATTAATCCTCCGAATACACCATAGCACGATGGTATATCGGGGCGGAGCAATAACACCCTATATGATATGGTGTGCTCTATGATGAGTACTACTGAGTTTCCTATTTCCTTTTGGGAGTTATGCACTTGAGAAGCTGCATACCTATTGAATAGGGTTCAAATCAAATCAGTTGCCTACCACTTCATATGTGATATGGAAAGGGAAGAGCCCATATCTTAAGTTTGTTAAGATTTGGGGTTGTCCAGCCCATGTCTGAAAAGCAAAATCTGGACAAGCTCGAGGCAAAGTCAGATCTGTGGAAGTTTGTTGGATATCCCAAGCATCAGCAAGGGAATATTTTCTACCAAACCGAGGAACAAAAATGTTTTGTTTCTCAACATGCCACCTTTATGAAAGGGAATTTCTTGAGAAGAAATTAGTGGTCATGAGGTAGAACTGGAAGGAGTTCCAGCTATACAAACTGCAGCAGATGATTTGGTAGAACCAAAAGATTCAGTAGATTCCAACGAACCTCAGCCTCTCCGCCGATCTAGTAGGGTTCCTCACCCACCTGAGAGTTACTTAGGTTTTTCTATGACAGTGGGAGCGAGGATTGCATCATGAGATGATGACCCAACTAGTTTCGAGCTGGCCATCAGGAGTGGGACTCTGTAAGAATGGCTGGATGCTTAGAGATCTGAGATGGAATCCTTATACACCAACAAAGTATGGACTTTGGTTGCTTTATCTGAAGAGTTAAATCTCCCATCAGGAGCAAGTATATCTTGAGAAGATTACTTGGTGTACATCGAAAAGTTGAGACTTTCAAAGCTATGCTTAAGTCCATCCAGATCCTACTTGCCACGGCTACATATCATGACTACGATATCTGGCGGTTAGGTGTCCTGACTCTTTTCTAAATGATGTTTTAGAAGAGAGAGTGTATAAGTACACAATCAGAGGGCTTCGTAGACAGTGGGAGCAGCGGAAACGTGTGCAAGATATTTTATGTGATAAAGCAGGCATCGCGGAGTTGGATCGTCTGTTTTGATGTGTTAGTCAAAGAGTTTGACATCATCAAAATGGTAGATGAACCTTGTATATACAAAAAGGTAGTAGGGAGTATGGTGATGATCCTCGTAGAGTACGTGAATGACATACTCTTGATAGGGAAGGTGTTTCCTATGCTACGCTCGATCAATCTCCGCTTATCCCAAATAAAATATTATTTTAGCCGGTAAAGTATGCGCGTAAATCGGGAAATTTTTTTCTAAATGAAAATTCTTGGAAATCATCACTACAATTATTTTTAGAACCTTCTTTTTAAATATCTAGATATTTTTTAGTGCAAAAGGTTTTGAATTAAAAAAGAAAAGAAAAGAAAAGGTGTCATTTTTGCATTTAATGAAGCATTTAATGATTTTTGCTAGAAATTTCTTCACATTTTTGCACAAAACCCCCCACACTCCCTCATGGCCGGCCACTACTTGTTCTTGGCTGCCCTTTTCTTTTCTCACTCATTTTTCATCATTTCTTGCACAAATAAATCATGAAAAATCCAAATAAAATCACAAAAACTCAAATATATTCATTTTCCTTCTTTCTTCTTCACAAAAGTAACTTGGATCTTCATTCAAAACATCATTTTTGAGGAAAAGATGATGAGTTTGGTTTCTTGGTTTTGATCTTTTGTGGAGGTATAAAACCCTAACCCTAATCCTTTTTGTTGTTTCTAAATTCTTAATTAGCATATTAATTGTTTATTTAAGCTTTTAATTTCATGTTTGAAATTCAAGACTTGATTTTTATGATAATCTAATTAGGGTAAAACTTGATTCATGTGTTTAATATTTAATTGAAGTGTTAATTTGTGAATTTGAAAAGCTTAACCTAGTAGAAAATGCTAATTTTTGTTAATTACTACTTTGTCTAATTAAGGGTTTTTGCTTACTAGGTTTTTGCTAAAGCTTAATTAAGCAAGTTTAAAAATATAGAAATGGTTTAAATAGTTTAACCTTGCTATTTGAAGATATTTGTAAATTATAGTTTTTGGTAAAACTCATAGTTTTGTGCTATAAAGATAAGTACTGCTTACTAGATTTCGGTAACTTTTAGACGTGGGTTTCTTTTGACGTTGCGACGTTATTTATTTTGAGTCCACGTTTATTATTGTGTTTTGAATGCGCGATTGGGACGATCGGAATCTAGACTAGGTGTTTCGTAGTTTGGCGACCCTAGTTAGGATTTTTGGCCGATGTCGTGCGCGTTAGATGCGCTAAGCGCGCAGTGTAATTTTCAGGGCGTTATTCTTGCATTTCGATATCTTTTCGTTGATGTAGAATATATGCTTATGTGATGTGTTTGTAAAATTTTAGGTTCGCAAGCGGGGACTTCGGACGCTACGACAAGGGGAAAACAAGTGGTAGGCTTCACCTAGCTTGGAGCGTTGGTGAGTAGATTTAACATCTACAGGGGAATCGCCCGCATGGCGTTATGCGTCAGGGCTAGAGATTTTATTACTTTCGCATATTCTACGTTATTGTTAGAATTGCGCCTTTACCCTATTACTTAGATGTAATTGTCCCTGGACTAGTAGTAGTAGGACACTGCACATATTATTGACGATTCATGTTGCACGAGCACTGATTGTATGCTACACACACCGTCAATAATTGCCATGTCACACATAACCCACTTATAGATATAATATTGCTTGGTTAAGGACATTGAGACTTTGATTCATATTTCTTTACGCATTGACTTATAGCATACCTGTATACCTACATGCTTACACATATGTTTTGACATACTTACATGCTAGTTATCTGTATACCTATAGTGTATCGTACCATTAGTGACAGGTGCATACACACTTTACGATATAACTACAGGTATACTTTGCATTTATGTTACTTATACCCGGGGGGTACCCTACATATTTTACTATACCCAGGGGGGTATACTACATCATTTGCTTATAGGTAGACACCTATACTTAGCTGTACCATATTGATTTCGCATACATCTGGTTTCAGCTACATATTTTCCTTTATATGCTCGCATTTCAGATATATCGCACATATTTATTCCTGGATTTGTGCATTGTTATTTGGATTTTACATGATGTTTTCTGGATTTGGGAACCGCGGGAGTTCATGAAATTATGCATTAATTGAAAAACCCGGTTTCCTTGATATGATATTTGTAGGGTTCCTAGGCACACTAATAAGGACTCACATGGCATCAACCATGCCAATTTCAAATTTTACAAGTGCCGAGACACCCTAATACGGATCGTTAACTAGAATTTTAGGCGAAACAAGCAACTAGTTAACAACTTAACTAAGAGTGAACGGAAAATACAACCTTTGTAGATCCGGTCCTCCACCTCCATAGCTCCATGATGAAGTCCCTCCGCTGTACCCATCGTATCCCGGACTCTCGCGGTGGTTTCATCGAAAGAATGATCGGGCTACGTCGTCGACTTCGATGCCGAAGATGATCTACGTCGAGGCAACACAAGATCAAGCTCCCACTTCACCAAGTCATGAAACTTGTGAAGAAAACACCCTATACTACTTGGCAAGTGGTAGAGAATGAAGAAATAGAAAGTGGGTTCACTTTAGAATTGGATTTCTCACTCTTTTTCTCAAGTTGCCATTAATGGTAGCAAGCTTTCTTCTTTGTTCAAGAAGAAGAAGAAGAAGAAAGAATATGATAAGTATATCAAGATTAAGTTAAAAAGAAAAACCCTTCATTCTTATCATATTGCAACCTTAGTTAAGTGTAGAGAATGAACTAAGCTTAGTTAAATGGTTAGGTTTAGGAGATGAAGACAAAATGGTCATTTTTAGTCAAAGATGCATGAAGCATCAAGAAAGTTCTAAAAGCAACCATTTTGTTTTCCTTTTCTTTTAATCAAAAATGAATAGATAAATAAAAGAAATGAAACCCTAACCATTCACTAAACATAGTGTATAGCATACACACACCCAATAGTGTATAGCATACACACACCCAAGGTTGCATGTATCATCAAACATGATACAAACAAGTGTACAAAAATATATCACATATACAATGTGCACTTCAAGTGAGAAAATCCATTTAATGTGAACCAATACTAGTTAATGCTAAGTAATATATCAAATATATAATTATACATTAAATCATTAAATCAACACTTGATTTAATGATCCGGTCATATCGCATATAACCGACTAGTATCAAGTGTATCAATGTATCGAATCAACACTTGATTCGGTAACCCGGCTATATCACATATAACCTGCCGATGATACAAATCGCGAGAATAGAATACGGTATCACATACACGCATTATTCTCGGTCCCGCACATATCTCATATGCGCTCCTATTTCGTTTCGCTTGAGCCAGGAAACCTCTGTGTAGGACTCTAAAGACTCGTCAATACGCCGGCAGCAGGTGATGATCATATCAAACACCCACAAGCCGCAAGCGGTCTGCTAAACGTAACGGCCACCCGGATATTGAGCGATCAGAAGATCGACGAGCAAGCCCGCTCACACTCCTGTGAATCCACCCAGCAACACTTACCGTACAGTCCGGTCTGATCGTCTGATATGTCGCATATCTTGCCTAGGGGTAGTAAACGTCAGACCCCAATAGCTCGATAAGTCGTGTCGATATGAGGCCTATAACAGTTCGAGAAACTAATGGTAACACTTACCAGTAAATCTCAGCAACCCTGGCCAGGGATTTCCGGTTATAGCCAATCGAACACAGCGCAACATCAACTCCTTATACCGAGAGAGACGAATCCCCTCCTATCGCTCATTGCCTCCATGTGATTCGGGACTGTACCCAAAAACCACCGTTTTGCACGCCCTCTTGGACGTGGTAAGGTGGAAATCAAAGCACAGTGGGAACCACATAAGACTCTATGACGATCTCGGGTCAACAGACTACTCTGTACCAGTGTCACCAGAGAACTGCCATCTGACGTGAGGTATAATACCATCTGGGAGTTCTCGGCGAGTCCGTCCAGTGTACCCAGTCTCCACTGAGCACCCGTATATCATCTCTGATGTCAAACACCAATGGATATGGGATCATCCATCGCCCATCTGTATGGGTCGAGAAGGTACACGCTAGTCTACTCTGGTATATCGATGCCCCGTCTCGATACACCCACGACTAGGGACCTTGAAGGATGTACTTATGGACTACCATGTCCCCACTAGTATGATCCGCATCATAGTCCAGGTAGTCAAGTACACATCCTAAGGGCTTTACCAACATGTAACAGAGAGACAATCAGTATACACGTTAAGGTAAAGAGCAACCAGATAGCATACTATCATGTCGAGCAAGAAATTCCTCCCTACATATGTCCAAGCATCCACTACAATATACATCCTATGTATAGTAATGGCCTGTAGGGCATACATATAACTAACAATCTCCCACTTGTACTAGGGCCATCTGATAGCAGTGGTTGTAGTATCTCATACTCAACCATCCCATAAAAGTCTCTCTGGGAAAAGGCCTTTGTGAGTGGATCCGCCGTGTTGTCCTCTGAGTCTACTCTCCTAACCTCGATCTCCTTGGAGATCAACCATCTCCATGATCAGGTGATACTGCCTTAGAATATGTCTGGATCACTGATAGGACGGACGTTCCTTGGCATAAGCCACAACTCCATTGTCACACAATGGGAGGAACTAAGTTCATCTCATGAACCAATATACACCCAGACTGCCTCTTTGGTAGCATCTTAAGTAGCGATGTATCTTGCCTTTAATCGTCTAGTATGCCACGGTATCTAGCTTGGAACTCTTCCAACATACCGTTCCTTTACTGAGGGTAAAGACTGTTAGTTATATGTATACCCTAGAGGCCATTACTATACATAGGATGTATATTGTAGTGGATGCTGGGATATATATAGGGAGGACTTTCTTGCTCGATATGATAGTATGCTATCTGGTTAATCTTTACCTTAACGTGTACACTGATTGTCTCTCTGTTACATGTTGGTAAAGCCCTTAGGATCTGTACTTGACTACCTAGACTATGATGCGGATCATACTAGTGGGGACATGGTAGTCCATAAGTACATCCTTGAAAGTCCCTAGTCGTGGGTGTATCGAGATGGGGCATCGATATACCAGAGTAGACTAGCGTATACCTTCTCGACCCATACAGATGGGCGATGGATGATCCCATATCCATTGGTGATTGACATCGGAGATGATATACGGGTGCTCAGTAGAGACTGGGTACACTGGACGGACTCGCCGAGAACTCCCAGATGGTATTATACCTCACGTCAGATGGCAGTTCTCTGGTGACACTGGTACAGAGTAGTCTGTTGACCCGAGATCGTCATAGAGTCTTGTGTGGTTCCCACTGTGCTTTGATTTCCATCTTACCACGTCCAAGAGGGCGTGAAAAACGGTGGTTTTTGGGTACAGTCCCGAGTCACATGGAGGCAATGAGCGATAGGAGGGGATTCGTCTCTCCCGGTATAGGGAGTTGATGTTGCGCTGTGTTCGATTGGCTATAACAGGAAATGCCTGGCCAGGGTTGCTGAGATTTACTGGTAAGTGTTACCAGTAGTTTCTCGAATTGTTATAGACCTCATATCGACACGACTTATCGAGCTATTGGGGTCTGACGTTTACCACCCCTAGGCGAGATATGCGACATATCAGACGATCAGACCGGACTGTACGGTAGTGTTGCTGGTTGGATTCACAGGAGTGTGAGCGGGCTTGCTCATCGATCTTCTAATCGCTCAATACCCGGGTGGCCGTTACGTTTAGCAGACCGCTTGCGGCTTGTGGATGTTTGATATGATCATCACCTGCTGCCGGCGTATTGACGAGTCTTTAGAGTCCTACACAGAGGTTTCCTGGCTCAAGCGAAACGAAATAGGAGCGCATATGAGATATGTGCGGGACCGAGAATAATGCGTGTATGTGATACCGTATTTCATTCTCGCGATGAATGTGTCGAATGGTTATATGCGATATAACCTAGTTATCGAATCGAGGGTTGATTCGATAAGCCGATACATTGGATACTAGTCGGTTATATGCGATATGACCGGATCGTTAAATCAAGTGTTGATTTAATGATTTAATGCATAATTATATATTTGATATATTACTTTGCGTTAACTAGTATCGGTTCACTTAAGATGGATTTTCTCACTCGGGTGTGCGCATTATATATGTGATATGATTTTGTGCACTTGCTTGTATCATGTTTGATGATACATACTTTTTGGTTAAGTGTAAAGTAATAAACCTTGGTTAATGAAATGGTTAGGGTTTATTATTTGTTATTCATTTATCTTATTTAATTATCCATTTATTTTTGATAAATGAATAAAAGAAAATGAAATGAAATGGTGGCTTTCATTTTGTTGTTTTCATGAAGCTTCATGAACACTTTGACTAAGTGACCATTTTGTCTCTAGCTTGACCCTAACCATTCCTTTAACCATGATTGATTCTCTACACATTACCATGGTTAATGATATGATAAGTATTCATTTTTATTATTCCTTTTAATTAACTTATCATATCATTATCTTCTTCTTCTTCATCTTCAACCTTGAAGAAAGCTTTCTACCAACAATGGTGGAATGTGAAAATGAGTGAGAAATCCAATTCTAAAGTGAACCCACTTCCTATTTCTTCATCCTCTACCTCTTGCCAAGTAGTAGAGTGTGTTTCCTTCACAAGTTTTCATGGCTTGGTGAAGGTGGAGCTTGATCTAGCGATGCTTCGACGTAGATCATCTTCGGCACGTCGTCGATGACCTAGCCCGCTTCTTCTCCGATGAAGCCGACGCAAGAGCCCGGATTTCGATTTGGACAGCGAGGATACTTCGTTGCGGAGCTATGGAGGTGGAGCACCGGATCTACAAAGGTTGTATTTCCGTTATCTCATAGTTTAGTTGTAAACTAGCTCGCTTTTTCGCCTAGATTTCTAGCCAACGATCCGTAGTCGGGTTTCTCGGCACCTAGATTTTTTGAAATTGGCATGGTTGATGCCTTGTGAGACCTCACTAGAGTGCCTAGGGACCCTACAGTGGTATCAGAGACTAGCTAGAGCCTTAGGCGAAGTCTAGACGGAATTTGAAACCCGAACGAACCCGAAACCCGACTCAAAAATAGCTCTCTGTCCTTTTTTCAAAAACTGGGATTTTTCCAAATTAAAAATATGCAGAAAACTCAGCAGAGAATTCTAAGAATTACGGCGCAAAATTGGGGTCATGAACAGTGCAAGCTGCGGCGGAACCGCGGCAGAAGCCTGCCTTAGGCGGCGGTTCCGCGGCAGATTGATGACGTCAGCCCCCCCTCTCTGCACAGTAATTCATTATTTCAGAAGCTGAGTTTTATGGGTATTTTTAATATTTTTTTCAAGAGTTGAATTTTCGGGAGTTGTTTTGGGGATTCGGTGTTTTGACCGGGGTATCAAATTTCGTCTTTGTATATTTCCGGATAATTTTTAGAATATGTTAAAAAGTTCGACTGGATATAAATACCCAATTTTTCCCCTGTCGGGAAATTTCCAAGTATTGGATTTTTCCGTAGTTTAACGACGTTCTAAGTAGTGCAAGTAACGCGATGGACCCTCTAGAAGACAACAAACCTTAACTCGATTATGTGACCGTCTTGAACTGCCCTTTGAACCTTAGGGTTTGGGGCAGTACGGCGTGCCACATGTGAGGCGTTGGCTTGACCCTTCTACGGCTGGACCGTTGGTACTGAGGCACGAACGGAATGTTGTTAGACTTATTTCATGTGTTGAGCTGTATCGGGAAAACTTGGGTGTTCGAATGTTCAATCGGAAAGTTTAACATTTTCTAATTATCTGGAATGGGATACAATAATTGGAATTCACAAGAGTTATGAGATAACTCAATGAATGTTATAAATCTAGCGGTTTAGTCTCACTTGATCAGTTGCCACAGAATTTTGATGCGATCAAAAGTCCGTCACAGTCACGTAGCGTACGCGGATACTCGCCGGGTAAACTTGATAGACAGCCTCGCTCCATAGCCCCGACCAAGTGACTATAGGAGAACCCCGTCGCCGAAAGCATCCGTTCGGGTGCTCGCGGTAGCGGTGTTCCGCCTTGGTGCACTTCGTCGACGGTATCGGGGGTGCGGCTGCCTACTAAAGTTTGCGACGAGCATTCGATCAGAATGTCGGGAATCCTGTTGAATTCGCCGACTTGATATTGAAAAGAGTTTTCGATAATGAGACTAAAATGCGGGGTTTATAATTGTTAGGCATGTGATGTCTAAGTAATTCATTTAATTAGGCATGCGATGTCTATGCAGGTTGCGGATTCCAACTGTTGTAGTTTTACACTTTCTTTTCTGTGACCGTAAGTGTAATATGTGATATCGCCGGTTTCGTTGCTATATGTCAACGACAATTGGGATGTGCATATTTACTTACATTGATGACATGTGATGTTATGTGTTGCTGGATATGTTATATTGGATTGTCGTGTTTGAATAGCCGGGGGGGTTTTATGTGAGATGAGTGTTTTTCATTTTCATTCATGTAAAAACTTGTATGTAATATTCTTTTATTTGGGGCACTTCCAGGTTGCGGAAGTTGTCACCTTTTGTATATTATTTATTTTTCCGCACTAGGATAGACCCAAGGAGGGGAGCACAAGTAACCGGGTTCTGGAGTCCAGTGGGAGACCAACTCGAGGAGTCGAGTCCGGGTCTCCTAACTCTAGAATTGGTAGGGTTGCTTGCCGCTCTCGTAGGGGTCTAGGGGTGTGGGTTTGGCTATTCATCGCGACCATGGAATCCGTGTTTTATACTGGCTCGTATTGAAAACACGGACGTCCTAGTATATCCAATATTTCATATGATTCTTCTGCTGCGATATCTGTGATGTGATCATGTGATATGTTCTGTGATGGATAAAGTATATAGTATATATGATATATTATATAGACGTTACTTATGTTTTACACCCGCGCTAGCCCTGCCCCGCTCTGTCGTTAGTTACCTAACCTAACGGTGCACGAGGGGACATCAAGGCGAATGCGGATGGCATAAGTGTACGTCGTATTTATCTGTGATGTTTAGGTACTTAAATGATGGGACTTCATTAATGAGATTAATGAAATAAAAGAAACCTAAGATGTTGTAGAATCGAATTTCAAACTAAAACAGGTAGCTACAGTTCTTGCTTTGCACAGCGGTATATATGATATATCCTGCACCTTATTCGATGAGGAAAGGACCGAGATCCCTTCACCGGGAGTGACTCCTTTAGCAATAACTGGCAGATGCTACACACTCGGTTTGTCTTTTGATTGCTTTTAATAGTTTCTGCTTTGCACAGTGATATATATGATATATCCCGCACCTTATTCGATGAGGAAAGGACCGACGATCCCTTCACCGGGAGTGACTCCTTTAGCAAAACTAGAAAAGCCTCAAAAGCACTCCATTTTAAAATCATTTGATTCTACAACGATATCAAGTTCATTACGCAATAGGTTTTCAGAAAAACCTGTCGTAGCCCTCCGACATTTCAGATAAGTCCTATTTAGTATTCGTGCTACGTTTGTTGACCTCCGTCAAGGCGTAGTGTGCGGTAGCTAACTAGTATTTATCTGCTTATGCATATGATGCAGATTGGATTAAGGTAGTCGTGCGGCCTTGTTGACCTCCGTCAAGGGTCGTGCGGGTGGGTTTAATTTGATGAAGAAATGACGGGTTGAACTTGACTAGTAGCCTATGGTTTATTGACCTCCGTCAAGGTCATAGGACGCTAGGGGCAAAATATTATCGGGAATTTCAAGTGTTGAAATTTTCAATGAGATTGCATACCTTCTATGAGATAGTTGGATCCCGATACCCGCTGTGAGTAATTGTTACTCCTGGGAGAGTTTTATACATTACAATTAGCCGATCAAGTAGGTGTCTAGAAAGGTGTCAACGGGGTTACGCCTTTGGGAAAACGAGGTTTACATTAATTAGGTTCGTGCGAAAGCACGGGGGACCTCCCTCAAAGTACCGACACTGGCCTGGCTGAAAGATTGGCGAACTTGTAGTGTGTAATTAATCCCGGCTAGTCTTTCCTTTTAGGGTTTGAAGGAAGATTTGATAAAAAGCAGTGGGAGCCATCCTGATTAGATAAAATAATAACCAATCTATTCTTGCAAGAGCGCACGCTGAGTGTTTTCTTCTCTCTCTCTCCTGGTAGCGACCATGTCACGCCTTAATCAAGATAATAAAACGGATTATTGACCGAACCCGCTTGTTATACTGAGCTGGGGAACGTTGGTCCCGCTCCAACTTATAATTGTTATAAGATAGAGCCGGAAATTTAGGAATACCAGATTTCCCGTGCCACCCAAACGAAGAAAGTGCATATGATGCATCATCTTCGGGTGTGTTCATTATACAGAACTGTTTCTCAGTATCCTCTACGTCCTGGGTATGTGATACCAGATCAGGATCCCAGATATGTAATATGTTACATAGGGCTACAGAAGGGTAGAGAACTGAGAACGGGTGATAAGTTTCATGAGGCAGAAAACGGGGCAAGTGTTGCAGCCAAGTCTGTCGGTCACTGTCACCCTGTATTACCTATACATTGATTCTGAACGAATGTTATTAGATACCGAACCTGATATACAAAATCATATCAGTCTCTTTAAAAGTAAAGAAATGATAAAATTTTGTATTGTTGGATAATGTTTTGAACATTTCCTATATCAAAAGTTGATCGGATCAGGCACGTTATCTAAAAGCATTGATGTTCTAAATCAAACTACAGTTCTTAGTATACGGAACACACACAAGAGGAAAAGTTCAGAAATGAACGAATCCTTCTTAAGGCATTGTAGACTAGGTCATATCTATGCGACCCGACTGGCTGTAGTTACATGTAGATGCATATTTAAATCAGTTTGAATTTACATCTTGTGAAACTCGCTAGTCATGTCACAAAGATAAGATGACCATAGCTCCGTTTACTGGAAACAGAGAAAGAGTTAATGAACTCTTGGGATGATACATGTTGATGTATGTAGGTCCCCTGTCTACACATGCCAAGACCGGTTCTTTATACTTCATTATATTCTCTGATAATCTCTCAAGATTCAGACATATGTTCCTGTTGAAACACAAGTCCGAACCTTTTGAGATATTCACAGAATATAAGTTAGAAGTAGAGAACCGATACGGGTATAAGTATTATGTCCTTTGATGAGATCAAGGAGGAGAATACTTGAGCACGAAAATCCTAGATTATTCTAAAGGAGAATGAGATTCTCTCTCAGCATTACTCCTCCGTATACACCATAGCACGATGGTATATCGGGGCGAAGCAGATACACCCTATTTGATAAGGTGTGCTCTATGATGAGTACTACTGAGTTACCTATTTCCTTTTTGGGAGTTATGCACTTAAGAAGCTGCATACCTATTGAATAGGGTTCAAATCAAATCAGTTGCCTACCGCTTCATATTTGATATGATAAGGGAAGAGCCCATATCTTAAGTTGGTTAAGATTTGGGGTTGTCCGGGCTATGTCTAAAAGCATAATCCGGACAAGCTCGAGTCAAGGTCTGTTATGTAGAACTGGAAAGGTTCCAGCTATACAAACTGCAGCTGAAGATTTGGTAGAACCAGTGGATTCAATAGTAACCAACGAATCTCAGCCTCTCCGCCGATCTAGTAGGGTTCCTCACCCACCTGAGAGCTACTTCGGTTTCTCTATGACAGTGGGAGCGAGGATTGCATCATGAGATGATGACCCAACTAGTTTCGAGCTGGCCATCAGGAGTAAGACTCTGTAAGAATGGCTGGATGCTTATCGATCTGAGATGGAATCCTTATACACCAACAAAGTATGGACTTTAGTTGCTATATCTGAAGGGTTAAATCCCCATCAGGAGCAAGTATATCTTGAGAAGATTACTTGGTGTACATGGAAAAGTTGAGACTTTCAAAGCTAGAATTGTTAAAGGTTTTCGTCATCGACCAGGCGTGGATAATGATGAAACCTTTTCCAGTAGCTATGCTTAAGTCCATCTAGATCCTACTTGCCACGGCTACATACCATAACTACGATATCTGGCGGTTGGGTGCCATGACTGCTTTTCTAAATGATGTTTTAGAAGAGTGCGTCTATAAGTATACAGCCAGAGGGCCTCGTAGACAGTGGGAGCAGCGGAAACGTGTGCAAGATGTTTTATATGATAAAGCAGGCATCGCGGAGTTGGAACGTCTGTTTTGATGTAATAATCAAACTGTTTGACATCATCAAAATGGTAGATGAACCTTGTATATACAAAAAGGTAGTAGGGAGTATGGTAATGATCCTCATAGAGTACGTGGATGACATACTCTTGATAGGGAAGGAGTTTCCTATGCTATGCTCGATCAATCTCCGCTTATCACTAGGATTCTCCATATAGGATCAAAGTGATACCTACTAAATCCTGGATTTTGGATCTATGAGATAGATCTAATTGGATGTTAGGATACTCACTAGTTGTAGTGAGATAGTATCAATTGATCCTGGGGAGAATCACTGGAAGTGTTCCAGGGTGATAAAGACGACTGAATGTCAGTCACAGGCATTGTCTTTACCCTCAGTAAAGGGACGGTATGTTGGAAGAGTTCCAAGCTAGATACCGTGACATACTAGACGATAAAGGCAGGATACATCGCTACTTAAGATGCTACCAAAGAGGCTGTTTGGGTGTATATTGGTTCATGAGATGAACTACGTTCCTACCATTATGAGACAATGGAGTTGTGGCTTATGCCAAGGAACGCAGGTCCCATCAGTGATCCAGACATATTCTAAGGCAGTATCACTTGATCATGGAGATGGTTGATCTCCAGGGTGATCGATGTTTGGAGAGTAGACTCAGAGGACAACACAGCGGATCCACTCACAAAGGCCTGTTCCCAGAGAGAGACTTTTATGGGATGGTTGAGTATGAGATACTGCAACCACTGCTATCAGATGGCCCTAGTGCAAGTTGGAGATTGTTAGTTATATGTATGCCCTAGAGGCCATTACTATACATAGGATGTATATTGTAGTGGATGCTGGGATATATATAGGGAGGACTTTCTTGCTCGATATGATAGTATGCTATCTGGTTAATCTTTACCTTAACGTGTACACTGATTGTCTCTCTGTTACATGTTGGTAAAGCCCTTAGGATCTGTACTTGACTACCTGGACTATGATGCGGATCATACTAGTGGGGACATGGTAGTCCATAAGTACATCCTTGAAAGTCCCTAGTCGTGGGTGTATCGAGATGGGGCATCGATATACCAGAGTAGACTAGCGTATACCTTCTCGACCCATACAGATGGGCGATGGATGATCCCATATCCATTGGTGTTTGACATCGGAGATGATATACGGGTGCTCAGTAGAGACTGGGTACACTGGACGGACTCACCGAGAACTCCCAGATGGTATTATACCTCACGTCAGATGGCAGTTCTCTGGTGACACTGGTACAGAGTAGTCTGTTGACCCGAGATCGTCATAGAGTCTTGTGTGGTTCCCACTGTGCTTTGATTTCCATCTTACCACGTCCAAGAGGGCATGCAAAACGGTGGTTTTTGGGTACAGTCCCGAGTCACATGGAGGCAATGAGCGATAGGAGGGGATTCGTCTCTCCCGGTATAGGGGGTTGATGTTGCGCTGTGTTCGATTGGCTATAACAGGAAATCCCTGGCCAGGGTTGCTGAGATTTACTGGTAAGTGTTACCAGTAGTTTCTCGAATTGTTATAGACCTCATATCGACACGACTTATCGAGCTATTGGGGTCTGACGTTTACCACCCCTAGGCGAGATATACGACATATCAGACGATCAGACCGGACTGTACGGTAGTGTTGCTGGTTGGATTCACAGGAGTGTGAGCGGGCTTGCTCGTCGATCTTCTAATCGCTCAATACCCGGGTGGCCGTTACGTTTAGCAGACCGCTTGCGGCTTGTGGGTGTTTGATATGATCATCACCTGCTGCCGGCGTATTGATGAGTCTTTAGAGTCCTACACAGAGGTTTCCTGGCTCAAGCGAAACGAAATAGGAGCGCATATGAGATATGTGCGGGACCGAGAATAATGCGTGTATGTGATACCGTATTTCATTCTCGCGATGAATGTGTCGAATGGTTATATGCGATATAACCTAGTTATCGAATCGAGGGTTGATTCGATAAGCCGATACATTGGATACTAGTCGGTTATATGCGATATGACCGGATCGTTAAATCAAGTGTTGATTTAATGATTTAATGCATAATTATATATTTGATATATTACTTTGCGTTAACTAGTATCGGTTCACTTAAGATGGATTTTCTCACTCGGGTGTGCGCATTATATATGTGATATGATTTTGTGCACTTGCTTGTATCATGTTTGATGATACATGCTTTTTGGTTAAGTGTAAAGTAATAAACCTTGGTTAATGAAATGGTTAGGGTTTATTATTTGTTATTCATTTATCTTATTTAATTATCCATTTATTTTTGATAAATGAATAAAAGAAAATGAAATGAAATGGTGGCTTTCATTTTGTTGTTTTCATGAAGCTTCATAAACACTTTGACTAAGTGACCATTTTGTCTCTAGCTTGACCCTAACCATTCCTTTAACCATGATTGATTCTCTACACATTACCATGGTTAATGATATGATAAGTATTCATTTTTATTATTCCTTTTAATTAACTTATCATATCATTATCTTCTTCTTCTTCATCTTCAACCTTGAAGAAAGCTTTCTACCAACAATGGTGGAATGTGAAAATGAGTGAGAAATCCAATTCTAAAGTGAACCCACTTCCTATTTCTTCATCCTCTACCTCTTGCCAAGTAGTAGAGTGTGTTTCCTTCACAAGTTTTCATGGCTTGGTGAAGGTGGAGCTTGATCTAGCGATGCTTCGACGTAGATCATCTTCGGCACGTCGTCGATGACCTAGCCCGCTTCTTCTCCGATGAAGCCGACGCAAGAGCCCGGATTTCGATTTGGACAGTGAGGATACTTCGTTGTGGAGCTATGGAGGTGGAGCACCGGATCTACAAAGGTTGTATTTCCGTTATCTCATAGTTTAGTTGTAAACTAGCTCGCTTTTTCGCCTAGATTTCTAGCCAACGATCCGTAGTCGGGTTTCTCGGCACCTAGATTTTTTGAAATTGGCATGGTTGATGCCTTGTGAGACCTCACTAGAGTGCCTAGGGACCCTACAAAGACAATGCCTGTGACTGACATTCAGTCGTCCTTATCACCCTGGAACACTTCCAGTGATTCTCCTCAGGACCAATTGATACCATCTCACTACAACTAGTGAGAATCCTAACATCCAATTAGATCTATCTCATATATCCAAAACCCAGGATTTAGCAGGTATCACTTTGATCCTATGTGGAGAATCATTGTGATAAGCGGAGATTGACCGAGCGTAGCATAGGAAACTCCTTTCTTATCAAGAGTATGTCATCCACGTACTCTACGAGGATCACCACCATACTCCCTACTACCTTTTTGTATATACAAGGTTCATCTACCATTTTGATGATGTCAAACTCTTTGACTATCTCATCAAAACAGATGTTCCAACTCCGCGATGCCTTCTTTAATCTTATAAAGCATCTTGTACACGTTTCTGCTGCTCCCACTGTCTACGAAGCCCGCTGGCTGTGTACTTACAGACGCTCTCTTCTAAAACATCATTTTAGAAAAGCAGTCATGACACCCAACCGCCAGATATCGTAGTCATGGTATGTAGCCATGGCAAGTAGGATCTGGATGGACTTAAGCATAGCCACTGAAAAAGGTTTCATCATTATCCACGCCTGGTCGATGATGAAAACCTTTAACATGTCTAGCTTTGAAAGTCTCAACTTTTCCATCTATACCAAGTAATCTTCTCAAGATATACTTGCTCCTGATGGGGATTTAACCCTTCAGATATAGCAACCAAAGTCCATACTTTGTTGGTGTACATGGATTCCATCTCAGATCGCTAAGCATCCAGCCATTCTTACAGAGTCCCTACTCTCGATGGCATTCTCGAAACTAGTTGGGTCATCATCTCATGATGCAATCCTCGCTCCCACTGTCATAGAGAAACCGAAGTATCTCTCAGGCGGATGAGGAACCCTACTAGATCGGCGGAGAAGCTGAGGCTCGTTGGAATCTACTGAATCTTTTGGTTCTACCAAATTATCTATTGTAGTTTGTATAGCTGGAACCTTTCCAGTTCTACATAACAGACCTTGCCTCGATCTTGTCCGGATTTTGCTTTTTAGACATAGGCCGGACAACTCCAAATCTTAACTAACTTAAGATATGGGCTCTTCCTTTCCATATCACATATGAAGCGGTAGGCAACTGATTTGATTGGAACCCTATTCAATAGATATGTAACCTCATAAGTGCATAACTCCCAAAAGGAAATAGGAAACTCAGTAGTACTCATCATAAAGCACACCTTATCATATTGGGTGTAATTGCTCCACCCTGATATACCATCGTGCTATGGTGTATACGGAGGAGTAATGCTGAGAGAGAATCTCATTCTCCTTTAGAATAGTTCAGGAATTCAATGCACAAGTATTCTCCTCCTTGATCTCATCAAAGGACATAATACTTATACCCTTATTGGTTCTCTACTTCTAACTTATATTCTGTGAATACCTCAAAAGGTTCTGACTTGTGTTTCAACGGGAACATATGTCTGAATCTTGAGAGATCATCAGAGAATGTAATGAAGTACAAAGAACCGGTCTTGGCATGTGTAGACAGTGGACCTTTATACATCAACATGTATCATCCCAAGAGTTCACTAACTCTTTCTCTGTTTCCAATAAACAGAGCTGGTGTCATTATATCTTTGTGACATAACTGGCAAGTTTCACAAGATGTAAATTCAAACTGATTTAAATATGCATCTACATGTAACTTCAGCCTGTCGGGTCGCATTGATATGACCTAGTCTACAATGCCTCAAGAAGGATTCGTTCATTTCTGAACTCTTCCTCTTGTGTGTGTTCTGTATACTAAAAACTGTAGTTTGATTTAGAACATCAATGCTTTTAGATAACGTACCTGAACCGATCAACTTTTGATATAGGAAATGTTCAAAACATTATCCAACTATACAAAATTTTATCATTTCTTTACTAATAAAGAGAGTGATATGATTTTGTATATCAGGTTCGGTATCTAATAACATTCGTTCAGAATCAATGCATTGGTAATACAGGGTGACAGTGACCAACAGACTTGGCTGCAACACTTGCCCCGTTTTCTGTCTCATGAAACTTATCACCCGTTCTCAGTTCTTTACCTATCTGTAGCCCATGTAACAAATTACATATGCGGGATCCTGATCCGGTATCAGATACCCAGGACGTAGAGAATAGAGAAATAGTTCTGTATAAAGAACACACCCGAAGATGATGCATCAGCATGCACTTTCTTCGTTTGGGCGGCACGAGAATTCTGGTATTCCCCAATTTCTAGCTCTGTCTTATAACAATTATAAGTTGGAGCGGGACC
This sequence comes from Agapanthus africanus, assembly GCA_030015575.1. NCBI lineage: Eukaryota > Viridiplantae > Streptophyta > Magnoliopsida > Asparagales > Amaryllidaceae > Agapanthus > Agapanthus africanus. The sequence goes on along the minus strand of CM057345.1, from coordinate 383,778,950 downwards.
AACGTTTCCCAGCTCAGTATAACAAGCGGGTTCGGTCAATATTTCGTATTATTATCTTGATTAAGGCGTGATATGGTCGCTACCTGGAGAGAGAGAAGAAAACACTCAGCGTGCGCTCTTGCAAGATCAGATTGGTTATTATTTTATCTAATCAGGATGGCTCCCACTGTTTTTGTCAAATCTTCCTTCAAACCCTAAAAGGAAAGACTAGCCGGGATTAATTACACACTACAAGTTCGCCAATCTTTCAGCCAGGCCAGTGTCGGTACTTTGAGGGAGGTCCCCCGTGCTTTCGCACGAACCTAATTAATGTAAACATCGTTTTCCCAGAGGCGTAACTTCGTTAACACCTTTCTAGACACCTACTTGATCGGCTAATTGTAATATGTAAAACTCTCCCAGGAGTAACTCTTACTCGCAGCGGGTATCGGGATCCAACTATCTCATAGAAGGTATACAATCTCATTGCAAATTTCAACACTTGAAATTCCCGATAATTTTGCCCCTAGCGTCCTTTGACCTTGACGCAGGCCAACAAACCATAGTGCGCTAGTCAAGTTCAACCCATCATTTCCTGATTGAATTAAACCCACCCGAACGACCTTTAACGCAGGCCAACAAAGTCGTACGACTACCCTAATCCAATCTGCATCATATGCATAAGCAGATAAATACTAGTTAGCTACCGTACACTACGCCTTGACGCAGGCCAACAAACGTAGCACGAATACTAGCTACTACTTATCTGAAATGACGGAGGGCTACGACAGGTTTTTCTGAAAACCTATTGCGTAATGAACTTGATATCGTTGTAAAATCAAATGATTTTAAAATGGAGTGTTTTTTAGGCTTTTCTAGTTTTGCTAAAGGGATCACTCCCGGTGAAGGGATCGTCGGCCCTTTCCTCATCGAATAAGGTGCAGGATATATCATATATACCGCTATGCAAAGAAGAAACTATAAAAGCAATCAAAAGACAAACCGAAAATTGTAGCATCTGTCAGTTATTGCTAAAGGAGTCACTCCCGGTGAAGGGATCTCGGTCATTTCCTCATCGAATAAGGTGCAGGATATATCATATATACCGCTGTGCAAAGCAAGAACTGTAGCTACCTGTTTTATTTTTGAAATTTGATTCTACAACATCTTTAGGTTTCTTTTCTTTCATTAATCTCATTAATGAAGTCCCATCATTTAAATACCTAAACATCACAGATAAATACGACGTACACTTATGCCATCCGCATTCGCCTCGATGTCCCTTCGTGCACCGTTAGGTTAGGTAACTAACGGCAGAGCGGGGCAGGGCTAGCGCGGGTGTAAAACATAAGTAACGTCTATATAATATATCATATATACTATATACTGTATCTATCACAGAACATCACATGATCACATCACAGATATCGCAGCAGAAGAAACATATGAAATATTGGATATACTAACACGTCCGTGTTTTCAATACGAGCCAGTATAAAACACGGATTCCACGGTCGTGATGAATAGCCAATCCCACACCCCTAGACCCCTACGAGAGCGGCAAGCAACCCTACCAATTCTAGGGTTAGGATACCCGGACTCGACTCCTCGAGTTGGTCTCCCACTGGACCCTAGAACCCGGTTACTTGTGCCCTCCTCCTTGGGTCTATCCTAGTGCGGAAAAGTAAATAATATACAAAAGGTGACATCTTCCGCAACCTGGAAGTGCCCCAATAAAAGAATATTACATACAAGTTTTTTACATGAATGAAAATGAAAAACACTCATCTCACATAAAAAAAACCCGGCTATTCAAACACGACGATCCAATATAACATATCCAGCAACACATAACATCACATGTCATCAACGTAAGTAAATATGCCCATCCCAATTGTCGTTGACATATAGCAACGAAACCGGCGATATCACATATTACACTTACGGTCACAGAAAAGAAAGTGTAAAACTACAACAGTTGGAATCCGCAACCTCCTTAGACATCGCATGCCTAATCAAATGAATTCCTTAGACATCGCATGCCTAACAATTATAAACCCCGCATTTTAGTCTCATTATCGAAAACTCTTTTCAATATCAAATCGGGCAATTCAACAAGATTCCCGACATCCTGATCGAATGCTCGTCGCAAATTTAGTAGGCGGCCGCACCCCCGATACCGTCGACGAAGTGCACCAAGGCGGAACACCGCTGCCACGAGCACCCGAACGGATGCTTTCGGCGACGGGGTTCTCCTACAGTCACTTGGTCGGGGCTATGGGGCGTGGCTATCTATTAAGTTTTACCAGCGAGTATCCGCGTACGCTACGTGATTGCAACGGACTTTTGATCGCATCAAAATTCCATGGCAACCGATCAAGTGAGACTAAACCGCTAGATTTATAACATTCATTCAGTTATCTCATAACTACTTGTGAATTCCAATTATTGTATCCCATTCCAGATAAATAGAAAATGTTAAACTTTCCGATCGAACATTCAAACACCCAAGTTTTCCCGAAACAGCTCAATACATGAAACAAGTTTAAAAACATCCAGTTCATGCCTCAGTACCAACGGTCTATCCGTAGAAGGGTCAAGCGAACGCCTCACATGTGACACGCCGTACTGCCCCAAACCCTAAGGTTCAAAGGGCAGTTCAAGATGGTCACATAATCGAGTTAAGGTTCGTTGTCTTCTAGAGGGACCATCGCGTTACTTGCACTACTTAGAACGTCATTAAACTATGGAAAAATCCAACACTTGGAAATTTCCCGGCAGGGGAAAAAGTGGGTATTTATATCCGGTCGAACTTTTTAATATATTCTAAAGTTACCCGGAAAAACACATAGACAAAATCAAAAATTCCGATCCAATCAGCGAAGCCCCAAAGCATCCCAGAAAACTCAACTCTTGAGTGCAAATTAAAAATTCCCAGAAAACTCAGCACCACAAAATAGGAATTACTGTGCAAAATTCAATGCATGAGGAGACCGTACGGCCGCGGAACCGCCGCACATGCCACGCTATTGCCGCGGTTCCGCGGCGGTTTAGTCGAATTAAGCCCCCGTATTTCACAGTAATTCATATAAGACCCTGCTTAATTTTCTTCATATTTTTAATATAGAAAATCTCACTGTTTTAAAAAATGTACAGAGAGCAAATTGGGATTAGGGTTTCGGGTTCGATCGGGTTTCTAACTTCGTCTACTCATCGCCTAAGGCTCTAGCTAGGCTCTGATACCACTGTAGGGTTCCTAGGCACACTAATGAGGTCTCACATAGCATCAACCATGCCAATTTCAAATTTTACAAGTGCCGAGAAACCCTAATACGGATCGTTAACTAGAATTTTAGGCGAAACAAGCAACTAGATAACAACTTAACTAAGAGTGAACGGAAAATACAACCTTTGTAGATCCAGTCCTCCACCTCCATAGCTCCATGATGAAGTCCCTCCGCTGTACCCATAGGATCCCGGACTCTCACGGTGGTTTCATCGAAAGAATGATCGGGCAAGGTCGTCGACTTCGATGCCGAAGATGATCTACGTCGAGGCAACACAAGATCAAGCTCCCACTTCACCAAGTCATGAAACTTGTGAAGAAAACACCCTATACTACTTGGCAAGTGGTAAGGATGAAGAAATAGGAAGTGGGTTCACTTTAGAATTGGATTTCTCACTCTTTTTCTCAAGTTGCCATTAATGGTAGCAAGCTTTCTTCTTTGTTCAAGAAGAAGAAGAAGAAGAAAGAATATGATAAGTATATCAAGATTAAGTTAAAAAGAAAAACCCTTCATTCTTATCATATTGCAATCTTGGTTAAGTGTAGAGAATGATCTAAGGTTAGTTGAATGGTTAGGTTTAGGAGATGAAGACAAAATGGTCATTTTTAGTCAAAGATGCATGAAGTATCAAGAAAGTTCTAAAAGCAACCATTTTGTTTTCCTTTTCTTTTAATCAAAAATGAATAGATAAATAAAATAAATGAAACCCTAACCATTCACTAAACATATTGTATAGCATACACACATCCAAGGTTGCATGTATCATCAAACATGATACAAACAAATGTACAAAAATATATCACATATACAATGTGCACTTCAAGTGAGAAAATCCATTTAATGTGAACCAATACTAGTTAATGCTAAGTAATATATCAAATATATAATTATACATTAAATCATTAAATCAACACTTGATTTAATGATCCGGTCATATCGCATATAACAGACTAGTATCAAGTGTATCAATTTATCGAATCAACACTTGATTCGGTAACCCGGCTATATCACATATAACCTGCCGATGATACAAATCGCGAGAATAGAATACGGTATCACATACACGCATTATTCTCGGTCCCACACATATCTCATATGCGCTCCTATTTCGTTTCTCTTGAGCCAGGAAACCTCTGTGTAGGACTCTAAAGACTCGTCAATATGCCGGCAGCAGGTGATGATCATATCAAACACCCACAAGCCGCAAGCGGTCTGCTAAACGTAACGGCCACCCGGGTATTGAGCGATCAGAAGATCGACGAGCAAGCCCGCTCACACTCCTGTGAATCCATCCAGTAACACTTACCGTACAGTCCGGTCTGATCGTCTGATATATCGCATATCTTGCCTAGGGGTGGTAAACGTCAGACCCCAATAGCTCGATAAGTCGTGTCGATATGAGGTCTATAACAGTTCGAGAAACTACTGGTAACACTTACCAGAAAATCTCAGCAACCCTGGCCAGGGATTTCCGGTTATAGCCAATCGAACACAGAGCAACATCAACTCCCTATACCGGGAGAGACGAATCCCCTCCTATCGCTCATTGCCTCCATATGATTCGGGACTGTACCCAAAAACCACCGTTTTGCACGCCCTCTTGGACGTGGTAAGATGGAAATCAAAGCACAGTGGGAACCACACAAGACTCTATGACGATCTCGGGTCAACAGACTACTCTGTACCAGTGTCACCAGAGAACTGCCATCTGACGTAAGGTATAATACCATCTGGGAGTTCTCGGAGAGTCCGTCCAGTATACCCAGTCTCCACTGAGCACCCGTATATCATCTCTGATGTCAAACACCAATGGATATGGGATCATCCATCGCCCATCTGTATGGGTCGAGAAGGTATACGCTAGTCTACTCTAGTATATCGATGCCCCGTCTCGATACACCCACGACTAGGGACCTTGAAGGATATACTTATGGACTACCATGTCCCCACTAGTATGATCTGCATCATATTCCAGGTAGTCAAGTACACATCCTAAGGGCTTTACCAACATGTAACAGAGAGACAATCAGTATACACGTTAAGGTAAAGAGCAACCAGATAGCATACTATCATGTCGAGCAAGAAAGTCCTCCCTATATATGTCCAAGCATCCACTACAATATACATCCTATGTATAGTAATGGCCTCTAGGGCATACATATAACTAACAATATTTGCGCAGCCACCATGAGATTTATCGGTTCTGATTATATACTCCATACGAGGTGTTGATGCCGTATGAGGGTACATGGTGGGGCCCGGTATGGTTCCCCTCGGCAAGAAGATCGATGGACTTTGCCGATTGAGCCTGCAGGCGGGCAAGTACCTACCGGTGACAGTACCAATGACTCGGCGGGGATCGTGGGGATACCGTTGGGAGTCATGTATGTATAGATACGTCGAGAGGCGAGAGTCAGAGCTAGGAACTCGAGCTTTCAGGATAGCGTATGATATGTACCTATCAGGATGTTAGTCTGGGAGACGGCATATGATAGATCAGTATTTCTGTGTCGATGCTTGGCACATTGGTTTCAAGATATTTCTAATTACTCCTTGTATATATAACAGAGGATTTATCCGCTGTTATATATACCCTTACACCAATATTAGTGGAATGGGACGCTAATATATGTGTATTGACCTCATTATATTTATTTATGTCATTATATTTATGATGTTAGAATTTTGCTGGAGATTTGATTCGGGATATAAGAGATTCATTTGAGATTGGATACTGGATAGATATGTGAGATCTACTTGATATTGTACATTCGAGATGTATGAGATCTACTTGCTGTTGTACATTCGAGATATGTGAGGTATACTTGATATTGTACATACGAGATATGTGAGATCCACTTGATTTTGTACATTCGATATATACGAGATATACTTGATGATTGTACATTCGATATATGTGAGATATACTTGAGGTTGTACATTCGGGATATATGAGATATACTTGATATTATGCAATTGAGGAGAGGTGATACTTAGATAATATGAGAGCCAATTTGGGGGCTGATTTGAGGAATTGGTATTTAAATTGTCTTGCTGGATTGTGATCCTACCACGATGTCAGGATTCCGTGGAAATGGCATACTTCACTCCATACCTCACCTTATCTGTTTGTGCACTGCTTCATGTACTAGTAGTACCTGTTAGTGTACCTTTCATGATTGTTGCACATTTACATTCTCATATCCCTATCGCATGATTATTGCATACTGTTGTCATATCATTATTGCTTTATATATATTGGTTGTACCTGCTAGTGTACTTTCCATTATTCTGCATTCATATGACATGTTATTACTGTTAATTGCATATCTTAGATTCACGCTTTACGTGCATACTTGCGATTACCTGCATATGTTATTTACTATTCACGAGTTAGCAACTCACCCCCGTTGTGCCACGGTGTTTGCAGGTGTTCCTCAGGATAGTCAGAGGCAGGCTATTATCACACATCTCATCATCTTTTGCTACGGATACCGCATCAGCTCACAGTGTGCAGTTTGCTTAGGTGGGTTTTGTGGTTATTCGTTGTATTGTATATTCGTTGTATCCCTGTACTCTCCATCTACTATTTTCATATTGACTTAGAGACTTGGTGAGGACGATGTTGTATATTATGTTGGATTTGTTGTCTTTTATACAGTTTCCTTTCTATCGTTTTCTATTTCTTCACTACGGCGTCGTATATTTGTGGTGGTGATTGTTTTCCGCTTTTGGGCGTGGATTTGCTCCCGTTGGGGATGCTTTACTTTTTATTTATGTTGTACCCACTTTTGGGGTTGGTTTTTATAAAGGAGGTGCTACCAAAATTTTAAGGAAATAAAGTTGGACTTTTAAAGAATTTGGGTTGTGATTTCAAAAACTTTTAAACAATAATTCTTATCTTTTCTTGTCTTTTACTGGTTAAGATTTCTGGGTTTTGGCTTTCTTTTACTGCGTTACGCCTATAGATGTTGCGTAGTATTAGGGCCGTCACGTGCCAATTTCGGGTCGTGACAACTGGGTATACTGGACGGATTCGCCGAGAACTCCCAGATGGTATTATACCTCACGTCGGATGGCAGTTCTCCGGTGACACTGGTACAGAGTAGTCTGTTGATCCGAGATCGTCATAGAGTCTTGTGTGATTCCCACTGTGCTTTGATTTCCACCTTACCACGTCCAAGAGGGCGTGCAAAACGGTGGTTTTTGGGTACAGTCCCGAATCACATGGAGGCAATGAGCGATAGGAGAGGATTCGTCTCTCCCGGTATAGGGAGTTGATGTTGTGCTGTGTTCGATTGGCTATAACGGAAATCCCTAGCCAGGGTTGCTGAGATTTACCGGTAAGTGTTATCAGTAGTTTCTCGAACTGTTATAAACCTCATATCGACACGACTTATCGAGCTACTGGGGTCTGACGTTTACCACCCCTAGGCGAGATATGCGACATATCAGACGACGAGACCGGACTGTACGGGAGTATTACTGATTGGATTCGCAGGAGTACTAGCAGGCTTGCTTGTTGATCTTCTGATCGCTCAATACCCGGGTGGCCGTTACGTTTAGCAGACCGCTTGCAGCTTGTGGGTATTTGATATGATCATCACCTACTGCCGGCGTATTGACGAGTCTTTAGAGTCCTACACAGGGGTTTCCTGGCTCAAGCGAAACGGAGTAGGAGCGCATATATGATATGTGCGGGACCGAGATTGATACGATATGAGATACCGTATTCTATTCTCGCGATATGTGACATTGATCGGTTGTATGCGCTATAGCCGGGTTATCGGATCAAGTGTTGATTCGATAAGTTGTTGCTTTTAATACTAGTCGGTTATAACCGGATTATTAAATCAAGAGTTGATTTAATAATTTAATGTATAATTATATATTTGATATATTACATTACATTAACTAATATTAGCTCACTTAAGATTTATTTTCTCACAAATTTGTGCACATTGTTTATATGTGATATATGCAAGTGTACATGATTGTATCATGCTTAATGATACATCAAAGATAGGTGTATGATACTTATATCAAGTTTAGGTTAAATTAGGGTTTACTTATTGTTAGTTGTATGTATGCCCTAGAGGCCAGTATTGTACAGATGATGTATATTATATTGAATGCTTGGACATATATAGAGATGACTTTCTTACTCGATATGATAGTATGCTATCAGGTTACTCTTTATCTTAACATGTACACTTGTCTCTTTAAACTGTCTTATGGTTACATGTTGGTAAAGCCCTTAGGATGTGTACTTGACGACCTGGACTATGATGCAGATCATACTAGTGGGGACATGGTAGTCCATAAGTACATCCTTCAAGGTCCCTAGTCGTGGGTGTATCGAGACGGGGCATCGATATACCAGAGTAGACTAGCGTATACGCTTCTCGACCCATGAGATGGGCGATGGATGATCCCATATCCATTGGTGTTTGACATCAGAGATGGTATACGGGTGCTCAGTGGAGACTGGGTACACTGGACGGACTCGCCGAGAACTCCCAGATGGTATTATACCTCACGTCAGATGGCAGTTCTCAGGTGACACTTGTACAGGTTAGTCTGTAGACCCGAGATCGTCATAGAGTCTTGTGTGATTCCCACTGTACTTTGATCTCCACCTTACCACGTCCATGAGGGCGTGCAAAACGGTGGTCTTTGGGTACAGTCTCGAGTCACATGGAGGCAATGAGCGATAGGAGGGGTTTCGTCTCTCCCGGTATTGGGAGTTGATGTTGCGCTGTGCTTGATTGGCCGTAACAGGGAAGTCCCTGGCCAGGGCTAATCAGAGATTTGCTGGTAAGTGTTACCAGTAGTTTCTCGACCCGTTATGAGCCTCACATCGGCACGACTTATCGGTTATTGGGGTCTGACGTATACCACCCCTAGACTTGATATGCGACATATCAGACGAAGGTAAGTGTTACTGGTTGGATTCACAGGAGTGTGAGCGGGCTAGCTCGTCGATCTTCTGATCGCTCAATACCCGGATGGCCGTTACGTTTAGCAGACCGCTTGTGGCTTGTGGGTGCTTGATATGATTATCATCTGCTACCGGCGTATTGACGAGTCTTTAGAGTCCTACACAGAGGTTTCCTGGCTCAAGCGAAACGAAATAGGAGTGCATATGAGATATGTGCAGGACCGAGAATAATGCGTGTATGTGATACCGTATTCCATTCTCGCGATGGATGTATCGATTGGTTGTATTCGATATAACCTAGATATCGAATCAAGGATTGATTCGATAAGCCGATACATTGGATACTAGTCGGTTATATGCGATATGACCGGATCGTTAAATCAAGTGTTGATTTAATGATTTAATGTATAATTACATATTTGATATATTACTTTGCATTAACTAGTATTGGTTCACTTTAAATGGATTTTCTCACTTGATGTGCAAATTGTATATGTGATATACTTTTGTGCACATGTTTGTATCATGTTTGATGATGATTGCTCATTTGGTTAAGTGTATAGAATTAAACCTAGGTTAAGAAAGTGATTAGGGTTTTTATTTATCCATTCTTTTATTTATTCATTTTTGGAAAAAGAATGGGATAAGAATACAAAATGGTTGCTTTCATTCTTGAACATTGTTGAAGCTTCATGAAGCTTTGACTTTGTGACCATTTTGTCTTCACACTAAACCCTAACCATTCTTCTAACCTTAGTCAATTCTCTACACTTAACTATGGTTCACATTATGATAAGTTTTTTTTTTCTTTTCATTTTAAAAACACTTATCATATTCTTTCTTCTTCTTCATCATCTTCTTCTTCAAGAAAAGCTTGATGCCATCAATGGCAACTTGAGATCTAAAGTGAGAAATCCAATTCTAAAGTGAACCCACCTCCTATTTCTTCACCCTCTACCTCTTGCCAAGTTGTTTTGGGTGTTTTCTTCACAAGTTTCACAACTTGGTGAAGTTGGAGCTTGAACTTGTGCAACCTCGACGTAGATCATCTTCGGCACGAAGCTGACGACCTATTCCGCTCATTTCTCCGATGAAGCCGACGCGAGAGTCCGAGATTCGAGATGGACAGCGAGGAGACGACTACGTGGAGCTAAGGAAGTGGAGAACCGGATCTACAAAGGTTGTAGTCTCTCTCCTTTAGTTAAAGTGTTAACTAGTTTCGTATTTCGCCTAAACATCTAGTCTACGATCCGTATTAGGGTTTCTCGGCACCCATAAAATTTTAAATTGGCATGGTTGATGCCTTGTGAGACCTCTATAGTATGCCTAGGAACCCTACAGTGGTATCAGAGCCTAGCTAGAGCCTTAGGCGAAGTCCAGACGACGTTTGAAGTCCGATCGAACCAAAACCCTAACCCGAAAACGGCTCTCTGTACATTTTTTAAAAACTGGGTTTTTTCCAAATTAAAAATATGCAGAAAACTCAGCAAGAAATTCTAAGAATTACGGCACAAAATTCAAGTCATGAACAGTGCAACCTGCGGCGGAACCGCGGCATAAGCCTCCTTAGGCGGCGGTTCCGCGGCAGGATGATGACGTCATCACTCCTACTTTGCGCAGTAATTAATTATTTCAGAAGCTGAGTTTTATGGGTATTTTTAATATTTATTCCAGAGTTTAATTTTCTGGGGTGTTTTGGAGCTTTGATGTTTCGACCGGATTATCAAATTTCGTCTTTGCGTTTTTCCGGATGACTTTAGAATATGTTAAAAAGTTCGACCGGATATAAATACCCAACTTTTCCCCTGTCGGGAAATTTCCAAGTGTTGGATTTTTCCGTAGTTTAACGACGTTCTAAGTGTAGGGTTCCTACGCACCCTAATGAGGTCTCACAAGGCATCAACCATGCCAATTTCAAAAAATCTAGGTGCCGAGAGACCCGACTACGGATCGTTGGCTAGATATTTAGGCGAACAAAGTAACTAGTTAACACTTAACTATAAGAATCGGAAATACAACCATTGTAGATCCGGTCCTCCACCTCCACGGCTCCGTGATGAAGTCATCTCCGCTGTCCAAATCAAAATCCGGGCTCTAGCGTCGGCTTCATCGGAGAAAGAGCGAGCAAGGTCGTCGGCTTCGTGCCGAAGATGATCTACGTCGAGGCATCGCTAGATCAAGCTCCAACTTCACCAAGTGATGAAACTTGTGAAGAAAACACACTCTACTACTTGGCAAGAGATAGAGGATGTAGAAATAGGAAGTGGGTAGACTTTAGAATTGGATTTCTCACTTGTTTTCATCAATCACCATTGATGAAGCAAGCTTCTTCTTTGAAGATGAAGAAGAAGAAGAAGATAAAGTTATGATAAGTTAATTGAAAAAAGAAAAGAATAATCAACCCTTATCATAACATGACCATAGTTAAGTGTAGAGAACTAATCATGGTTCAATGCAATGGTTAGGGTTAAGCTAAAATACAAAATGGTCAAAGTCTTCAAGAAGCTTCAACAAGCTTCCAAACAAAGCCACCATTTTGCATTATGCTTATCATTTTCCAAAATGAATAAACAAATAAATAAATAGATATGAAAATGAAAACCCTAACCATTACATAACCATGGTTTAAACTTTACACAAAACACAAGTTAGCATGCATCATCAAACATGATACATACAAGTGTACAAAAGTATATCACATATACAATGTGCACAAACCAAGTGAGAAAATCCGTTTAAAGTGAACCAATACTAGTTAGTGCAAAGTAATATATCAAATATATAATTATGCATTAAATCATTAAATCAACACTTGATTCAATGATCCGGTCATGTCGCACACAACCGACTAATATTCAATGTATCGGCTTATCGAATCAATACTTGATTCGATAACTAGGTTATATCGCATACAACCATTCGATACATTCATCGCGAGAATAGAATACGGTATCACATACACGCATTATTCTCGGTCCCGCACATATCTCATATGCGCTCCTATTTCGTTTCGCTTGAGCCAGGAAACCTCTGTGTAGGACTCTAAAGACTCGTCAATACGCCGGCAGCAGATGATGATCATATCAAACACCCACAAGCCGCAAGCGGTCTGCTAAACGTAACGGCCACCCGGGTATTGAGCGATCTGAAGATCGACGAGCAAGCCCGCTCACACTCCAGTGAATCCGACCAGTAACACTACCGTACAGTCCGGTCTGATCGTCTGATATGTCGCATATCTCGCCTAGGGGTGGTAAACGTCAGACCCCAATAGTTCGATAAGTCGTGTCGATATGAGGCTCATAACGGGTCGAGAAACTATTGGTAACACTTACCAGCAATTCTCTGAGCAGCCCTGGCCAGGGACTTCCTGTTATAGCCAATCGAACACAGTGCAACATCAACTCCCTATACCGGGAGAGACGAATCCCCTCCTATCGCTCATTGCCTCCATGTGACTCGGGACTGTACCCAAAAACCACCGTTTTGCACGCCCTCTTAGACATGGTAAGATGGAAATCAAAGCACAGTGGGAACCACACAAGACTCTATGACGATCTCGGGTCAACAGACTACTCTGTACCAGTGTCACCAAAGAACTGTCATCTGACGTGAGGTATAATACCATCTGGGAGTTCTCGGCGAGTCCGTCCAGTGTACCCAGTCTCTACTGAGCACCCGTATATCATCTCTAATGTCAAACACCGATGGATATGGGATCATCCATCGCCCATCTGTATGGGTCGAGAAGGTATACGCTAGTCTACTCTGGTATATCGATGCCCCGTCTCGATACACCCACGACTAGGGACTTTGAAGGATGTACTTATGGACTATCATGTCCCCACTAGTATGATCTTCATCATAGTCCAGGTAGTCAAGTACACATCCTAAGGGCTTTACCAACATGTAACAGAGAGACAATCAGTATACACGTTAAGGTAAAGATCAACCAGATAGCATACTATCATGTCGAGCAAGAAAGTCCTCCCTATATATGCCCCAGCATCCACTACAATATACATCCAATGTACAGTAATGGCCTCTAGGGCATACATATAACTAACAATCTCCCACTTGCACTAGGGCCATCTGTAGCAGTGGTTGTAGTATCTCATACTCAACCATCCCATAAAAGTCTCTCTCTGGGAACAGGCCTTTGTGAGTGGATCCGCTGTGTTGTCCTCTGAGTCTACTCTCCTAACCTCGATCTCCCTGGAGATCAACCATCTCCATGATCAGGTGATACTGCCTTAGAATATTTCTGGATCACTGATGGGACCGGCATTCCTTGGCATAAGCCACAACTCCATTGTCACACAATGGGAGGAACATAGTTCATCTCATGAACCAATATACACCCAAACAGCCTCTTTGGTAGCATCTTAAGTAGCGATGTATCCAGCCTTTATCGTCTAGTATGTCACGGTATCTAGCTTGGAACTCTTCCAACATACCGTCCCTCCACTGAGGGTAAAGACAATGCCTGTGACTGACATTCAGTCGTCTTTATCACCCTGGAACCCTTCCAGTGATTCTCCCCAGGATCGGTTGATACCGTCTCACTACAACTAGTGAGAGTCCTAACATCCAATTAGATCTATCTCATGGATCCAAAAACCCAGGATTTAGGAGGTATCACTTTGATCCTATATGGAGAATCATTGTGATAAGCGGAGATTGATCGAGCGTAGCATAGGAAACTCCTTCCCTATCAAGAGTATGTCATCCACGTACTCTACGAGGATCGTCACAATACTCCCTACTACCTTTTTGTTTATACAAGGTTCATCTACCATTTTGATGAAGTCAAACTTTTTGACTATGACATCAAAACAGACGTTCCAACTCCGCGATGCCTGCTTTATCCTATAAAGCATCTTGCACACGTTTCCGCTGCTCCCACTGTCTACGAAGCCCTCTGGCTGTGTACTTATAGACGCTCTCTTCTAAAACATCATTTAGAAAAGCAGTCATGACACCCAACCGCCAGATATCGTAGTCATGGTATGTAGCCGTGGCAAGAAGGATCTGGATAGACTTAAGCTTGGTTACTTGAAAAAGGTTTCATCATAATCCACGCCTGGTCGATGACGAAAACCCTTAACAAGTCTAGCTTTGAAAGTCTCAACTTTTCCATGTACACCAAGTAATCTTCTCAAGATATACTTGCTCCTGATGGGGATTTAACCCTTCAGAAATGAAAGGTTCCTAGGCATACTAGTAAGGTCTCACAAGGCATCGAACATGCCAATTTAAAAAAAAATGGTGCCGAGAAACCCTAGACTACGGATCTTAGACTAGATGTTTAGGCGAAATGATAATCTAGTTAACAAATTAACTAAAAGTTAGGATGCTACAACCTTTGTAGATCCGGATACCCACTTCCTTAGCTCCACGAGGGCGTCCTCTCGCTGTCCATCTTGAACCTTGGACTCTCGTGACGGCTTCATCGGAGAAACGTGCGGAATAGGTCGTCGGCTTCGTGTCAAAGACGATCTACGTCGAGGTTGCACAAGCTCAAGCTCCGACTTCACAAAGTTGTGAAACTTGTGAATAAAACACCCAAAACAACTTGGCAAGAGGTAGAGGGTGAAGAAATAGGAGGTGGGTTCACTTTAGATTTGGATTTCTCTCACTAGATCTCAAGTTGCCATTAAAGTAGCAAGCTTGAAGAAGAAGAAGAAGATGGTTATGATAAGTTCTATTAAAAAGAAATAGAAAATCAATACTTATCATAACTTAAACTAGGGTTAAGTGTAGAGAATAAACCATGGTGAATTAAGTGGGTTAGGGTTAAGCAAGAAGACAAGAATGGTCAAAGAAGTCAAAGCTTCATGAAGCTTCAACTAATGACAAAAGAAAGCCACCATTCTCTTTAAACTTATCCAAATAAATGAATAAACAAATAAATGAATAAATAAATATGCAAAACCCTAATTATCATAATAACCATGGTTTAATTCTATTCACTTAACCATATGATCAAGTATCATCAAACATGATACAAAAAGTGCACAAAAGTATATCACATATACAATGTGCAATCCAAGTGAGAAAAATCCGTTTAAAGTGAACCAATACTAGTTAATGCAAAGTAATATATCAAATATATAATTATACATTAAATCAATAAATCAACACTTGATTCAATGATCCGGTCATGTCGCACATGACCGACTAGTATTCAATGTATCGACTTATCGAATCGATCTTCGATTCGATAACTAGGTTATATCGCATACAACCATTCGAAACATTAATCGCGAGAATCAAATACGGTATCACATACACGCATTATTCTCGGTCCCGCACATATCTCATATGCGCTCCTATTTCGTTTCGCTTGAACCAGGAAACCTCTGTGTAGGACTCTAAAGACTCGTCAATACGCCGGTAGCAGATGATGATCATATCATGCACCCACAAGCCGCAAGCGGTCTGCTAAACGTAACGGCCACCCGGGTATTGAGCGATCAGAAGATCGATGAGCTAGCCCGCTCACACTCCTGCGAATCCGACCAGTAACACTTACCGTACAGTCCGGTCTCTTCGTCTGATATGTCGCATATCAAGTCTAGGGGTGGTAAACGTCAGACCCCAATAACCCGATAAGTCGTGCCGATATGAGGCTCGTAACGGGTCGAGAAACTACTGGTAACACTTACTAGCAAATCTCTGATCAGCCCTGGCCAGGGACTTCCCTGCTACGGCCAATCGAGCACTGCGCAACATCAACCCCCAATACTGGGAGAGACGAAACCCCTCCTATCGCTCATTGCCTCCATGTGACTCGGGACTGTGCCCAAAGACCACCGTTTTGCACGCCCTCATGGACGTGGTAAGGTGGAGATCAAAGCACAGTGGGAATCACACAAGACTCTATGACGATCTCGGGTCTACAGACTAACCTGTACAAGTGTCACCTGAGAACTGCCATCTGACGTGAGGTATAATACCATCTGGGAGTTCTCGGCGAGTCCGTCCAGTGTACTCAGTCTCCACTGAGCACCCGTACACCATCTCTGATGTCAAACACCAATGGATGTGGGATCATCCATCGCCCATCTCATGGGTCGAGAAGCGTATACGCTAGTCTACTCTGGTATATCGATGCCCCGTCTCGATACACACACGACTAGGGACCTTGAAGGATGTACTTATGGACTACCATGTCCCCACTAGTATGATCTGCATCACAGTCCAGGTAGTCAAGTATATATCCTAAGGGCTTTACCAACATGTAACTATAAGACAGTATAAAGAGACTAGTGTACATGTTAAGATAAAGAGTAACCAGATAGCATACTATCATATCGAGCAAGAAAGTCATCTCTATATATGTCCAAGCATCCAATATAATATACATCATCTGTACAATACTGGCCTCTAGGGCATACATACAACTAACAATCTCCCACTTGCACTAGGGCCAGCTGCTGTAGTATCGCATACCGAGCATCCCGAAGAGTCTCTCAAACTGTATCTGGGGAATGGCCTTCGTGAGTGGATCCGCGGTGTTGTTCTTCGTGTCAACCCTCCTGACCTCGATCTCCCGGCGATCAACTATCTCCCGGATCAGGTGATACCGCCTCAGAATATGCCTGGATCGCTGATGGGACCTGGGTTCCTTGGCCAAAGCCACTGCTCCATTGTTATCGCAATACAAAGGTATTGGATGCTCAATGGATGGAACCACACCAAGTTCTGTAATGAACTTCTTGATCCAGACAGCCTCTTTAGCAGCATCGTTGGCAGCGATGTATTCAGCCTCCATCGTCGAGTCTGCCACGGTTTCCTGCTTGGAACTCTTCCAGCTAACCGCCCCTCCGTTAAGGGTAAAGACAAAGCCCGACTGCGACTTAGAGTCGTCTTTATCACTCTGGAAGCTCGAATCGGTAAAGGACTCCACTTGGAGCTCTCCGTTACCATACACCAAGAACATATCTCTAGTCCTTCGCAAGTACTTGAGAATGCTCTTCACAGCTGTCCAGTGACTCTCTCCAGGATCAGCTTGATATCTGCTCACTACACTTAGTGAGTATGCTACATCAGGTCTGGTACATAGCATCGCATACATGATAGAGCCTACTGCTGAAGCATAGGGTATCCCTTGCATGCGAGCTCTCTCCAAATCAGTCTTGGGAGACATCTCTTTAGAGAGAGTGACTCCAGAGATCGTGGGCAAGTTCCCACGCTTGGACTCTTCCATACTAAACCTCTTTAGTATGGTGTCAATGTACCTGGATTGGGACAATCCCAAATTCCGTTTGGATCTATCTCTATAGATCCTAATTCCCAATATGCAGGAGGCATCACCAAGATCTTCTATTGAGAATCTTTGTGATAAGAAGAGCTTGACCGCTTGCAGCATAGGAATATCATTTCCTATCAAGAGTATGTCGTCCACGTACAATACGAGGAAGACAACCTTACTCTCTGCCACCTTCTTGTAGATACAAGGTTCATCTGGATTTTTGACGAAATCAAACTCTTTGATAACGACATCAAAGCAGATGTTCCAACTCCGCGATGCTTGCTTTAATCCATAAATGGATTTAAGCAGCTTGCACACCTTCCCGCTGCTCCCACTGTCTACGAAGCCCTCTGGCTGAGTCATGTACACGCACTCTTCTAAATCACCATTTAGAAAGGCGGTCTTAACATCCATTTGCCAGATTTCGTAGTCATGAAAGGCAGCAATGGCAAGTATGACCCGGATGGATTTAAGCATAGCCACTGGAGAAAAGGTTTCGTCATAGTCCACACCTGGTCTTTGACGAAAACCCTTTGCTACAAGTCTAGCTTTGAAAGTCTCCACTTTCCCATCTACACCAAGTTTCTTCTTGAAGATCCACTTGCTCCCAATGGGTTTTACCCCTTCAGGAGCAACTTCCAAAGTCCATACTTTGTTGGTGTACATGGATTCCATCTCGGACCGCATAGCATCCAGCCATTTCACTGAGTCCCTACTCGTGATGGCCTGCTCGAAGCTAGTTGGGTCATCATCCTCCATGATGCAATCCTCGGTCCCACCATCCATGAGAAAACCGTAGTATCTCTCAGGTAGGCGAGGAACCCTACTAGATCGGCGGAGTGGCTGAGGTTCATTGGGAGCTACTGAATCCTCTGGTTCCACTAAATCTTCTGTTGTGTTTTGTTCAGCTGAAACCTCTTCCAGTTCTACCTCAGAGCCACTAATCTCTTTTGCAAGAAATTCCTTTTCTAAAAAGGTGGCATGTTGAGCAACAAATACTCTTTGTTCCTCACTGTGGTAGAAGATATACCCTCGCGAATGTTTGGGATATCCAACAAATTTACACAAAACAGACCTTGCCTCGAGTTTGTCCGGTTTTTGTCTTTTGACATAGGCCGGGCAACCCCATATCTTTATAAAATTAAGATATGGTCTCTTCCCTTCCCATATCTCATATGGTGTGGTAGGCACAGATTTGGTGGGAACCCTGTTCAGTAGGTATGCTGCTGTTTCCAGTGCATATCCCCAGAAGGAAACAGGTAACTCAGCTACACTCATCATAGAGCGCACCATATCTAATAGGGTGCGGTTTCTCCGCTCCGATACACCGTTGTGCTGTGGTGTATATGGAGGAGTTAGCTGAGAGAGAATCCCATTCTCTTTTAGGAAGTCCAGGAATTCAATGCTTAAGTATTCTCCTCCTCGATCAGATCGTAGGATTTTAATACTTTTTCCGGTTTGGTTCTCAACTTCTTGTTTATATTCCCTAAATTTCTCAAAAGCTTCTGATTTGTGTTTCATCAGGAACACATATCCGAATCTAGAGAGATCGTCAGTGAATGTAATGAAGTATGAAGAACCATCCCTGGCATGTGTAGACATGGGACCGCATACATCACTATGTATAAGTTCCAAGAGTTCGGTAACTCTTTCTCCGTGTCCCGTAAACGGAGTTTTGGTCATCTTGCCTTTGAGACATGATTGGCAAGTGTCATAAGATGAAAATTCAAACGGATTTAAATATCCATCCTTATGCAACTTAGCCAGTCGTGTCGCATTGATGTGACCCAGTCTACAATGCCACAAGAAGGATTCGTTGATTTCAGAACTCTTCCTCTTGTGTGTGTTTGTTATGCTCAGAACTGTTGATTGATTTAGAACATAAATGCCATTGCATAACGTGCCTGATCCAACCAACTTTTGATTACGGAAAATGTTCATAACATTGTCCTGTAATACAAAATTATATCCTTCTTTGCTTAATAAAGAAACCGATATAATGTTGCATATCAGGTTCGACATGTAATAGCATTCGTTCAGAACCAATGTATTACCAGTTGGTAATACAAGGTGATATTCCCCGACAGTCTTAGCTGCAACAATTGCACCATTTCCAACTCTAATGTCTTTATCACCTTCTCCAAGTTCTCTACCTTTCCTAAGCCCATGTAACTGATTACATATATGGGATCCTGACCCGGTATCTAATACCCAGGACGTAGAGAAAATGGAGAAACAGTTCTCAGTAACGAACACACCCGAAGAAAATGCATCAACATGTACTTTCTTCATTCGGGTGGCATGGGAATCCTGGTATTCCCCTATATCCTGTTCAGTCCTATAACTCTTATAGGTAAGAACGGAACCAACGTTCCCCAGCACAGTATAACATGCGGGTTCGGTCAATACATCCATATTATTATCTTTATTAAGGCATGAAATGGTCGCTACCTGGAGAGAGAGAGAAGAAAACACTTTAGCGTAAGCTCGTGCAAGATCAGATTGGTTATTATCTTATCTAATCAGGATGGCTCCCACTGCTTTTTATCAAATCTTCCTTCAAACCCTAAAAGGAAAGACTAGCCGGGATTAATTACACACTACAAGTTCGCCAATCTTTCAGCCAGGCCAGTGTCGGTACTTTGAGGGAGGTCCCCCGTGCTTTCGCACAAACCTAATTACTGTAAACCTCGTTTTCCCAGAGGCGTAACCTCGTTAACACCTTTCTAGACACCTACTTGATCGGCTAATTGTAATGTGTAAAACTCTCCCAGGAGTAACTCTTACTCGCAGTGGGTATCAGGATCCAACTATCTCATAGAAGGTATGCAATCTCATTGCAAATTTCAACACTTGAAATTCCCGATAATATTTTGCCCCAAGCATCCTATGACCTTGACGGAGGTCAACAAACCACAGGGTGCAAGTCAAGTTCAACCCGTCATTTCTTGATTGAATCAAACCCACCCGCACGACCCTTGACGGAGGTCAACAAGGTCGTACGACTACCCTAATCCAATCTGCATCATATGCATAAGCAGACAAATACTAGTTAGCTACCGCACACTACGCCTTGACGGAGGTCAATAAACGTAGCACGAATACTAAGTAGAATCTATCTGAAATGACGGAGGGCTATGCCAGGTTTTTCTGAAAACCATGAGCGTAATGAACTTGATATCGTTGTAGAATCAAATGAAGTTTTAAAATGGAGTGATTTTGAGGCTTTTCTAGTTTTGCTAAAGGGGTCACTCCCGGTGAAGGGATCGTCGGCCCTTTCCTCGTCGAATGAGGTGCGGGACATACTAGTAAGGTCTCACAAGGCATCGAACATGCCAATTTAAAAAAAATGGTGCCGAGAAACCCTAGACTACGGATCTTAGACTAGATGTTTAGGCGAAATGATAATCTAGTTAACAAATTAACTAAAAGTTAGGATGCTACAACCTTTGTAGATCCGGATACCCACTTCCTTAGCTCCACGAGGGCGTCCTCTCGCTGTCCATCTTGAACCTTGGACTCTCGTGACGGCTTCATCGGAGAAACGTGCGGAATAGGTCGTCGGCTTCGTGTCAAAGACGATCTACGTCGAGGTTGCACAAGCTCAAGCTCCGACTTCACAAAGTTGTGAAACTTGTGAAGAAAACACCCAAAACAACTTGGCAAGAGGTAGAGGGTGAAGAAATAGGAGGTGGGTTCACTTTAGATTTGGATTTCTCTCACTAGATCTCAAGTTGCTATTAAAGTAGCAAGCTTGAAGAAGAAGAAGAAGATGGTTATGATAAGTTCTATTAAAAAGAAATAGAAAATCAATATTTATCATAACTTAAACTAGGGTTAAGTGTAGAGAATAAACCATGGTGAATTAAGTGGGTTAGGGTTAAGCAAGAAGACAAGAATGGTCAAAGAAGTCAAAGCTTCATGAAGCTTCAACTAATGACAAAAGAAAGCCACCATTCTCTTTAAACTTATCCAAATAAATGAATAAACAAATAAATGAATAAATAAATATGCAAAACCCTAATTATCATAATAACCATGGTTTAATTCTATTCACTTAACCATATGATCAAGTATCATCAAACAGGATACAAAAAGTGCACAAAAGTATATCACATATACAATGTGCAATCCAAGTGAGAAAAATCCGTTTAAAGTGAACCAATACTAGTTAATGCAAAGTAATATATCAAATATATAATTATACATTAAATCATTAAATCAACACTTGATTCAATGATCCGGTCATGTCGCACATGACCGACTAGTATTCAATGTATCGACTTATCGAATCGATCTTCAATTCGATAACTATGTTATATCGCATACAACCATTCGAAACATTAATCGCGAGAATCAAATACGGTATCACATACACGCATTATTCTCGGTCCCGCACATATCTCATATGCGCTCCTATTTCGTTTCGCTTGAACCAGGAAACCTCTGTGTAGGACTCTAAAGACTCGTCAATACGCCGGTAGCAGATGATGATCATATCATGCACCCATAAGCCGCAAGCGGTCTGCTAAACGTAACGGCCACCCGGGTATTGAGCGATCAGAAGATCGACGAGCTAGCCCGCTCACACTCCTGCGAATCCGACCAGTAACACTTACCGTACAGTCCGGTCTCTTCGTCTGATATGTCGCATATCAAGTCTAGGGGTGGTAAACGTCAGACCCCAATAACCCGATAAGTCATGCCGATATGAGGCTCGTAACGGGTCGAGAAACTACTGGTAACACTTACCAGCAAATCTCTGATCAGCCCTGGCCAGGGACTTCCCTGCTACGGCCAATCGAGCACTGCGCAACATCAACCCCCAATACCGGGAGAGACGAAACCCCTCCTATCGCTCATTGCCTCCATGTGACTCGGGACTGTGCCCAAAGACCACCGTTTTGCACGCCCTCATGGACGTGGTAAGGTGGAGATCAAAGCACAGTGGGAATCACACAAGACTCTATGACGATCTCGGGTCTACAGACTAACCTGTACAAGTGTCACCTGAGAACTGCCATCTGACGTGAGGTATAATACCATCTGGGAGTTCTCGGCGAGTCCGTCCAGTGTACTCAGTCTCCACTGAGCACCCGTACACCATCTCTGATGTCAAACACCAATGGATGTGGGATCATCCATCGCCCATCTCATGGGTCGAGAAGCGTATACGCTAGTCTACTCTGGTATATCGATGCCCCGTCTCGATACACCCACGACTAGGGACCTTGAAGGATGTACTTATGGACTACCATGTCCCCACTAGTATGATCTGCATCACAATCCAGGTAGTCAAGTACATATCCTAAGGGCTTTACCAACATGTAACTATAAGACAGTATAAAGAGACTAGTGTACATGTTAAGATAAAGAGTAACCAGATAGCATACTATCATATCGAGCAAGAAAGTCATCTCTATATATGTCCAAGCATCCAATATAATATACATCATCTGTACAATACTGGCCTCTAGGGCATACATACAACTAACAAGATATAGCAACCAAAGTCCATACTTTGTTGGTGTATAAGGATTCCATCTCAGATCGCTAAGCATCCAGCCATTCTTACAGAGTCCCACTCCTGATGGCCAGCTCGAAACTAGTTGGGTCATCATCTCATGATGCAATCCTTGCTCCCACTGTCATAGAGAAACCGAAGTATCTCTCAGGTGGGTGAGGAACCCTACTAGATCGGCGGAGAGGTTAAGGTTCGTTGGTAATTAATGAATCCTTTGGTTCTTTCAAATCATCAGCTATAGTTTGTATAGCTGGAACCTTTCCAGTTCTACATTACAGACCTTGCCTCGAGCTTGTCCGGATTTTGGTTTTAAACATAGGCCGGACAACCCCAAATCTTAACTAACTTAAGAAATGGGCTCTTCCTTTTCCATATCACATATGAAGTGGTAGGCAACTGATTTGATTCGAACCGTATTCAATAGGTATGCAACTTCTCAAGCGCATAACTCCCAGAAGGAAAAAGGTAACTCAGTAGTACTCATCATAGAGCACACCTTATCATATAGGGTGTGATTGCTCCGCCCCGATACACCATCGTGCTATGGTGTATACAGAAGAGTAATGCTGAGAGAGAATCTCATTCTCCTTTAGAATAGTCCAGTATTTCCGTGCTCAAGTATTCTCCTCCTTGATCACATCAAAGGACATAATACTTGTACCCTTATTGGTTCTCTACTTCTAACTTATATTCTGTGAATATCTCAAAAGGTTCAGACTTGTGTTTCAACAGGAACATATGTCTGAATCTTGAGAGATTATCAGAGAACGTAATGAGGTATAAAGAACCAGTCTTGGCATGTGTAGACAGGGGACCTACATACATCAACATGTATCATCCCAAGAGTTCACTAACTCTTTCTTTGTTTCCAATAAACGGAGCTATGGTCATCTTATCTTTGTGACATGACTGGCGAGTTTCACAAGATGTAAATTCAAACTGATTTAAATATGCATCTAAATGTAACTCTAGCTAGTCGGGTCACATTGATCTGACCTAGTCTACAATACCTCAAGAAGAATTCGTTCATTTCTGAACTTTTCTTCTTCTGTGTGTTCTATATACTAAGAACTGTAGTTTGATTTAGAACATCAATGCTTTTAGATAACCCGCCTGAACCGATCAACTTTTGATATAGGAAATGTTCAAAACAATATCCAACAATACAAAATTATATCATTTCTTTTCTAACAAAGAGAGTGATATGATTTGGTATATCAGGTTCGGTATCTAATAACATTCGTTCAGAATCAATGTATTGGTAATACAGGGTGACAGTGACCGACAGACTTGGCTGCAACACTTGCCCCGTTTTCTGCCTCATGAAACTTATCACCCGTTCTCAGTTTTCTACCTTTCTGTAGCCCTATGTAACAGATTACATATCTGGGATCCTGATCTGGTATCACATACCCAGGATGTAGAGAATACTGAGAAACAGTTCTGTATAATGAACACACCCGAAGATGATGCATCATATGCACTTTCTTCGTTTGGGTGGCACGGGAAATCTGGTATTCCCCAATTTCCTGCTCTGTCTTATAACAATTATAAGTTGGAGCGGGACCAACGTTCCCCAGCTCAGTATAACAAGCGGGTTCGGTCAATAATCCGTATTATTATCTTGATTAAGGCGTGATATGGTCGCTACCTGGAGAGAGAAAGAAGAAAACACTCAGCGTGCGCTCTTGCAAGAATAGATTGGTTATTATTTTATCTAATCAGGATGGCTCCCACTGCTTTTTATCAAATCTTCCTTCAAACCCTAAAAGGAAAGACTAGCCGGGATTAATTACACACTACAAGTTCGCCAATCTTTCAGCCAGGCCAGTGTCGGTACTTTGAGGGAGGTCCCCCGTGCTTTCGCACGAACCTAATTAATGTAAACCTCATTTTCCCAGAGGCGTAACCCCGTTGACACCTTTCTAGACACCTACTTGATCGGCTAATTGTAATATATAAAACTCTCCCAGGAGTAACTCTTACTCGCAGCGGGTATCGGGATCCAACTATCTCATAGAAGGTATGCAATCTCATTGCAAATTTCAACACTTGAAATTCCCGATAATATTTTGCCCCTAACCTCCTATGACCTTGACAAAGGCCAACAAACCATAGGATGCTAGTCAAGTTCAACCCGTCATATCCTGATTGAATTAAACCCACCCGCACGGCCCTTGACAAAGGCCAACAAGGTCGCACGACTACCCTAACTCAATCTGCATCATATGCATAAGCAGATAAGCACCGGTTAGCTACCGCACACTGCGCCTTGACAAAGGCCAACAAACGCAGCATGAATACTAACTACTACTTATCTGAAATGACGGAGGGCTACGACAGGTTTTTCTGAAAACCTATTGCGTAATGAACTTGATATCGTTGTAGAATCAAATGATTTTAAAAATGGAGTGCTTTTGAGGCTTTTCTAGTTTTGCTAAAGGAGTCACTCCCGGTGAAGGGATCGTCGGTCCTTTCCTCATCGAATAAGGTGCGGGATACATCATATATATCACTGTGCAAAGCAGAACTCTTAAAAGCAATCAAAAGACAAACCGAGTGTGTAGCATCTGCCAGTTATTGCTAAAGGAGTCACTCCCGGTGAAGGGATCTCGGTCCTTTCCTCATCGAATAAGGTGCAGGATATATCACATATACCGCTGTGCAAAGCAAGAACTGTAGCTACCTGTTTTATTTTGAAATTCGATTCTACAACATCTTAGGTTTCTTTTATTTCATTAATCACATTAATGAAGTCCCATCATTTAAGTACCTAAACATCACAGATAAATACGACGTACACTTATGCCATCCGCATTCGCCTCGATGTCTCCTCGTGCACCGTTAGGTTAGGTAACTAACGGCAGAGCGGGGCAGGGCTAGCGCGGGTGTAAAACATAAGTAACGCCTATATAATATATCATATATACTATATACTGTATCTATCACAGAACATCACATGATCACATCACAGATATCGCAGCAGAAGAAATATATGAAATATTGGATATACTAGGACGTCCGTGTTTTCAATACGAGCCAGTATAAAATACGGATTCCACGGTCGCGATGAATAGCCAAACCCACACCCCTAGACCCCTACGAGAGCGGCAAGCAACCCTACCAATTCTAGAGTTAGGAGACCCGGACTCGACTCCTCGAGTTGGTCTCCCACTGGACTCCAGAACCCGGTTACTTGTGCCCTCCTCCTTGGGTCTATCCTAGTGCGGAAAAGTAAATAATATACAAACGGTGACATCTTCCGCAACCTGGAAGTGTCCCAATAAAAGAATATTACATACAAGTTTTTACATGAATGAAAATGAAAAACACTCATCTCACATAAAAAAAACCCCGGCTATTCAAACACGACGATCCAATATAACATATCCAGCAACACATAACATCACATGTCATCAACGTAAGTAAATATGCGCATCCCAATTGTCGTTGACATATAGCAACGAAACCGGCGATATCACATATTACACTTACGGTCACAGAAAAGAAAGTGTAAAACTACAACAGTTGGAATCCGCAACCACCTTAGACATCGCATGCCTGACCAAATGAATTACTTAGACATCGCATGCCTAACAATTATAAACCCCGCATTTTAGTCTCAAAATCGAAAACACTTTTCAATATCAAGTCGGGCAATTCAACAAGATTCCCGACATTCTGATCGAATGCTCGTCGCAAACTTCAGTAGACGGCCGCACCCCCGACGCCGTCGACGAAGTGCACCAAGGCGGAACACCGCTACCGCGAGCACCCGAACGGATGCTTTCGGCGACGGGGTTCTCCTACAGTCACTTGGTCGGGGCTATGGAGTGAGGCTGTCTATTAAGTTTACCCGGCGAGTATCCGCGTACGCTACGTGATTGCGACGGACTTTTGATCACATCAAAATTCCGTGGCAACCGATCAAGTGAGACTAAACTGCTACGTTTATAATATTCATTCCGTTATCTCATAACAATTTGTGAATTCCAATTATTGTATCACATTTCGGATAAATAGAAAATGTCAAACTTTCCGATCGAACAATCGAACACCCAAGTTTTCCCGATACAGATCAACACATGAAATAAGTCTAACAACATTCAGTTCGTGCCTCAGTACCAACGGTCCAGCCGTAGAAGGGTCAAGCCAACGCCTCACATGTGGCACGCCGTACTGCCCCAAACCCGAAGGTTCAAAGGGCAGTTCAAGACGGTCACATAATCGAGTTAAGGTTTGTTGTCTTCTAGAGGGTCCATCGTGTTACTTGCACTACTTAGAACGTCGTTAAACTACGGAAAGATCCAACACTTGGAAATTTCCCGACAGGGGAAAAATTGGGTATTTATATCCGGTCGAACTTTTTAACATATTCTAAAATTTATCCGGAAAGCCACACAGACAAAATTTGACACTCCGATCGAAACACCGAATCCCCAAAACAACTCCAGAAAATTCAACTCTTGAATAAATTTTAAAAATACCCAGAGAACTCAGAACCAGAAACAATGAATTACTGTGTAACATGTTAGGGCTGACGTCACACATCCGCCGCGGAACCGCCGCATAAGCTAGGCTTATGCCGCGGTTCCGCCGCCAAAATCACTGTTCATGAAAAAAAAATTCCGTCGTAATTCTTAGAATTCCCTGCTGAGTTTTCTGCATATTTTTAATTTGGAAAAATCCACGATTTTAGAAAAAGTACATAGAGCAATTTTAGGGTTTTGGTTTTGATTCGATCGGAGTTCAAATTCCGTCTAGACTTCGCCTAAAGCTCTAGCTAGGCTTTGATACAACTGTAGGGTTCCTAGGCACCCTAATAAGGTCTCACAAGGCATCAACCATGCCAATTTCAAAAAATCTAGGTGCCGAGAGACCCGACTACGGATCGTTGGCTAGATATTTAGGCGAACAAAGTAACTAGTTAACACTTAACTATAAGAATCGGAAATACAACCTTTGTAGATCCGGTCCTCCACCTCCACGGCTCCGTGATGAAGTCATCTCCGCTGTCCAAATCAAAATCTGGGCTCTAGCGTCGGCTTCATCGGAGAAAGAGCGGGCAAGGTCGTCGGCTTCGTGCCGAAGATGATCTACGTCGAGGCATCGCTAGATCAAGCTCCAACTTCACCAAGTGATGAAACTTGTGAAGAAAACACACTCTACTACTTGGCAAGAGGTAGAGGATGTAGAAATAGGAAGTGGGTAGACTTTAGAATTGGATTTCTCACTTGTTTTCATCAATCACCATTGATGAAGCAAGCTTCTTCTTTGAAGATGAAGAAGAAGAAGAAGATAAAGTTATGATAAGTTAATTGAAAAAAGAAAAGAATAATCAACCCTTATCATAACATGACCATAGTTAAGTGTAGAGAACTAATCATGGTTCAATGCAATGGTTAGGGTTAAGCTAAAATACAAAATGGTCAAAGTCTTCAAGAAGCTTCAACAAGCTTCCAAACAAAGCCACCATTTTGCATTATGCTTATCATTTTCCAAAATGAATAAACAAATAAATAAATAGATATGAAAATGAAAACCCTAACCATTACATAACCATGGTTTAAACTTTACACAAAACACAAGTTAGCATGCATCATCAAACATGATACATACAAGTGTACAAAAGTATATCACATATACAATGTGCACAAACCAAGTGAGAAAATCCGTTTAAAGTGAACCAATACTAGTTAGTGCAAAGTAATATATCAAATATATAATTATGCATTAAATCATTAAATCAACACTTGATTCAATGATCCGGTCATGTCGCACACAACCGACTAGTATTCAATGTATCGGCTTATCGAATCAATACTTGATTCGATAACTAGGTTATATCGCATACAACCATTCGATACATTCATCGCGAGAATAGAATACGGTATCACATACACGCATTATTCTCGGTCCCGCACATATCTCATATGCGCTCCTATTTCGTTTCGCTTGAGCCAGGAAAGCTCTGTGTAGGACTCTAAAGACTCGTCAATACGCCGGCAGCAGATGATGATCATATCAAACACCCACAAGCCGCAAGCGGTCTGCTAAACGTAACGGCCACCCGGGTATTGAGCGATCTGAAGATCGACGAGCAAGCCCGCTCACACTCCAGTGAATCCGACCAGTAACACTACCGTACAGTCCGGTCTGATCGTCTGATATGTCGCATATCTCGCCTAGGGGTAGTAAACGTCAGACCCCAATAGTTCGATAAGTCGTGTCGATATGAGGCTCATAACGGGTCGAGAAACTACTGGTAACACTTACCAGCAATTCTCTGAGCAGCCCTGGCCAGGGACTTCCTGTTATAGCCAATCGAACACAGTGCAACATCAACTCCCTATACCGGGAGAGACGAATCCCCTCCTATCGCTCATTGCCTCCATGTGACTCGGGACTGTACCCAAAAACCACCGTTTTGCACGCCCTCTTGGACGTGGTAAGATGGAAATCAAAGCACAGTGGGAACCACACAAGACTCTATGACGATCTCGGGTCAACAGACTACTCTGTACCAGTGTCACCAAAGAACTACCATCTGACGTGAGGTATAATACCATCTGGGAGTTCTCGGCGAGTCCGTCCAGTGTACCCAGTCTCTACTGAGCACCCGTATATCATCTCTAATGTCAAACACCGATGGATATGGGATCATCCATCGCCCATCTGTATGAGTCGAGAAGGTATACGCTAGTCTACTCTGGTATATCGATGCCCCGTCTCGATACACCCACGACTAGGGACTTTGAAGGATGTACTTATGGACTACCATGTCCCCACTAGTATGATCTTCATCATAGTCCAGGTAGTCAAGTACACATCCTAAGGGCTTTACCAACATGTAACAGAGAGACAATCAGTATACACGTTAAGGTAAAGATCAACCAGATAGCATACTACCATGTCGAGCAAGAAAGTCCTCCCTATATATGCCCCAGCATCCACTACAATATACATCCAATGTACAGTAATGGCCTCTAGGGCATACATATAACTAACACTAAGTAGTGCAAGTAACGCGATGAACCCTCTAGAAGACAACAAACCTTAACTCGATTATGTGACTGTCTTGAACTACCCTTTGAACCTTCGGGTTTGGGGCAGTACGGCGTGCCACATGTGAGGCGTTGGCTTGACCCTTCTACGGCTGGACCGTTGGTACTGAGGCACGAACTGAATGTTGTTAGACCTATTTCATGTGTTGAGCTGTATTGGGAAAACTTGGGTATTCGACTGTTCGATCGGAAAGTTTAACATTTTCTGTTTATCTGGAATGTGATACAATAATTGGAATTCACAAACAGTTATGAGATAACTGAATGAATGTTATAAATCTAGCGGTTTAGTTTCACTTGATATTGAAAAGAGTTTTCGATAATGAGACTAAAATGCGGGGTTTATAACAGTTAGGCATGTGATGTCTAAGTATTTCATTTGATTAGGCATGTGATGTCTAAAGAGGTTGCGGATTCCAACTGTTGTAGTTTTACACTTTCTTTTCTGTGACCGTAAGTGTAATATGTGATATCGCCGGTTTTGTTGCTATATGTCAACGACAATTGGGATGCGCATATTTACTTACGTTGATGACATGTGATGTTATGTGTTGCTAGATATGTTATATTGGATTGTCGTGTTTGAATAGCAGGGGGGTTTTATGTGAGATGAGTGTTTTTCATTTTCATTCATGTAAAAACTTGTATGTAATATTCTTTTATTTGGGGCACTTCCAGGTTGCGGAAGTTGTCACCTTTTGTATATTATTTACTTTTCCGCATTAGGATAGACCCAAGGAGGGGAGCACAAGTAATCGGGTTCTGGGGTCCAGTGGGAGACCAACTCGAGGAGTCGAGTCCGGGTCTCCTAACCCCAGAATTGGCAGGGTTGCTTGCCGCTCTCGTAGGGGTTTAGGGGTGTAGGATTGGCTATTCATCACGACCGTGGAATCCCTGTTTTATACTGGCTCGTATTGAAAACACGGACGTCCTAGTATATCCAATATTTCATATGTTTCTTCTGCTGCGATATCTGTGATGTGATCATGTGATGTTCTGTGATGGATACAGTATATAGTATATATGATATATTATATAGACGTTACTTATGTTTTGCACCCGCACTAGCCCTGCCCTACTCTGTCGTTAGTTACCTAACCTAACGGTGCATGAGGGGACATCGAGGCGAATGCGGATGGCATAAGTGTACGTCATATTTATCTGTGATGTTTAGGTACTTAAATGATGGGACTTCATTAATGAGATTAATGAAAGAAAAGAAACCTAAGATGTTGTAGAATCAAATTTTTAACAAAACAGGTAGCTACAGTTCTTGCTTTGCATAGCGGTATATGTGATATATCCTGCGCCTTATTCGATGAGGAAAGGACCGAGATCCCTTCACCGGGAGTGACTCCTTTAGCAATAACTGGCAGATGCTACACACTCGGTTTGCTTTTGACTGCTTCTATAGTTTCTGCTTTGCATAGTGATATATATGATATATCATGCACCTCATTCGACGAGGAAAGGGCCGACGATCCCTTCACCGGGAATGACCCCTTTAGCAAAACTAGAAAAGCCTCAAAATCACTCCATTTCAAAACTTCATTTGATTCTACAACGATATCAAGTTCATTACGCTCATGGTTTTTATGAAAAACCCGCGTAGCCCTCCGTCATTTCAGATAAGAACTGTTTAGTATTCGTGCTGCGTTTGTTGGCCTTTGTCAAGGCGTAGTGTGCGGTAGTTGAATAGTATTTATCTGCTTATGCATATGATGCAGATTGGATTAGGGTAGTCGTGCGACTTTGTTGGCCTGCGTCAAGGGTCGTACGGGTGGGTTTAATTCAATCAGGAAATGACGGGTTGAACTTGACTAGCATGCTATGATTTGTTGGCCTTTGTCAAGGTCATAGGACGCTAGGGGCAAAATATTATCGGGAATTTCAAGTGTTGAAATTTGCAATGAGATTGCATACCTTCTATGAGATAGTTGGATCCCGATACCCGCTGCGAGTAAGAGTTACTCCTGGGAAAGTTTTACACATTGCAATTAGCCGATCAAGTAGGTGTCTAGAAAGGTGTTAACGAGATTACGCCTCTGGGAAAACGAGGTTTACATTAATTAGGTTCGTGCGAAAGCACGGGGGACCTCCCTCAAAGTACCGACACTGGCCTGGCTGAAAGATTGGCGAACTTGTAGTGTGTAATTAATCCCGGCTAGTCTTTCCTTTTAGGGTTTGAAGGAAGATTTGATAAAAAGCAGTAGGAGCCATCCTGGTTAGATAAGATAATAACCAATCTGATCTTGCACGAGCATACGCTAAAGTGTTTTCTTCTCTCTCTCTCTAGGTAGCGACCATTTCATTCCTTAATAAAGATAATAATATGGATGTATTGACCGAACCCGCATGTTATACTGTGCTGGGGAACGTTGGTTCCGTTCTTTCCTATAAGAGTTATAGGACTGAACAGGATATAGGGGAATACCAGGATTCCCATGCCACCCGAATGAAGAAAGTACATGTTGATGCATTTTCTTCGGGTGTGTTCGTTACAGAGAACTGTTTCTCCATTTGCCCTACGTCCTGGGTATTAGATACCGGGTCAGGATCCCATATATGTAATCAGTTACATGGGCTTAGAAAAGGTAGAGAACTTGGAGAAGGTGATAAAGACATCAGAGTTGGAAATGGTGCAATTGTTGCAGCTAAGACTGTCGGGGAATATCACCTTGTATTACCAACTGGTAATACATTGGTTCTGAACAATGCTATTACATGCCGAACCTGATATGCAACATTATATCAGTTTCTTTGCTAAGTAAAGAGGGATATAATTTTGTATTACAGGACAATGTTATGAACATTTTCCGTAACCAAAAGTTGGTTGGATCAGGCACGTTGTGAAATGGCATTTATGTTCTAAATCAATCAACAGTTCTGAGCATAACTAACACACACAAGAGGAAGAGTTCTGAACTCAACGAATCCTTCTTGTGGCATTGTAGACTGGGTCACATCAATGCGACACGACTAGCTAAGTTGCATAAAGATGGATATTTAAATCCGTTTGAATTTTCATCTTATGACACTTGCCAGTCATGTCTCAAAGGCAAGATGACCAAAACTCCGTTTACGGGACACGGAGAAAAAGTTACCGAACTCTTGGGGCCGATACATAGTGATGTATGCGGTCCCATGTCTACACATGCCAGGAGTGGTTCTTCATACTTCATTACATTCACTGACGATCTCTCTAGGTTCGGGCATGTGTTCCTGATGAAACACAAATCAGAAGCTTTTGAGAAATTTAGGGAATATAAATAAGAAGTTGAGAACCAAACCGGAAAAAGTATTAAAATCCTACGATCTGATCGAGGAGGTGAATACTTGAGCAATGAATTCCTGGACTTCCTAAAAGAGAATGGGATTCTCTCTCAGCTGACTCCTCCATATACACCACAGCACAACGGTGTATCAGAACGGAGGAACCGCACCCTATTAGATATGGTGCGCTCTATGATGAGCACAGCTGAGTTACCTATTTCTTTCTGGGGATATGCGCTAGAAACAGCAGCATTCTTATTGAATCAAGTTCCAACTAAATCTGTACCTACCACACCATATGAGATATGGAGTGGGAAGAGACCATGTCTTAAACGAGTTAAGATATGGGGTTGCCCGGCCTATGTCAAAAGGCAGAATCCGGACAAACTCGAGGCACGGTCAGTTCTATGCAAGTTTGTGGGATATCCCAAACATTCACATGGATATCTTTTCTACCATACAGAGGAACAAAAAGTGTTTGTTTCTCGACATGCCACCTTTTTAGAAAAGGAATTTCTTGCAAAAGAAATTAGTGGGGATGAGGTAGAACTGGAAGAAATTTCGGCTACACAAACTCAAACTGAAGATTTAGTGGAACCAGAGGATTCAGTAGCTCCCGATGAACCTCAGCCTCTCCGCCAATCTAGTAGGGTTCCTCGCCCACCTGAGAGATACTACGGTTTTCTCATGGATGGTGGGAGCGAGGATTGCATCATGGAGGATGATGACCCAACTAGCTTCGAGCAGGCCATCACGAGTAGGGACTCAGTGAAATGGCTGGATGCTATGCGGTCCGAGATGGAATCCATGTACACCAACAAAGTATGGACTTTGGAAGTTGCTCCTGAAGGGGTAAAACCCATTGGGAGCAAGTGGATCTTCAAGAAGAAACTTGGTGTAGATGGGAAAGTGGAGACTTTCAAAGCTAGACTTGTAGCAAAGGGTTTTCGTCAAAGACCAGGTGTGGACTATGACGAAACCTTTTCTCCAGTGGCTATGCTTAAATCCATCCGGATCATGCTTGCCATTGCTGCCTTTCATGACTACGAAATCTGGCAAATGGATGTTAAGACCGCCTTTCTAAATGGTGATTTAGAAGAGTGCGTGTACATGACTCAGCCAGAGGGCTTCGTAGACAGTGGGAGCAGCGGGAAGGTGTGCAAGCTGCTTAAATCCATTTATGGATTAAAGCAAGCATCGCGGAGTTGGAACATCTGCTTTGATGTCGTTATCAAAGAGTTTGATTTCGTCAAAAATCCAGATGAACCTTGTATCTACAAGAAGGTGGCAGAGAGTAAGGTTGTCTTCCTCGTATTGTACGTGGACGACATACTCTTGATAGGAAATGATATTCCTATGCTGCAAGCGGTCAAGCTCTTCTTATCGCAAAGATTCTCAATGAAAGATCTTGGTGATGCCTCCTGCATATTGGGAATTAGGATCTATAGAGATAGATCCAAACGGATATTGGGATTGTCCCAATCCAGGTACATCGACACCATACTAAAAAGGTTTAGTATGGAAGATTCCAAGCGTGGGAACTTGCCCACGATCTCTGGAGTCACTCTCTCCAAAGAGATGTCTCCCAAGACTGATTTGGAGAGAGCTCGCATGCAAGGGACACCCTATGCTTCGGTTGTAGGCTCTATCATGTATGCGATGCTATGTACCAGACCCGATGTAGCATACTCACTAAGTGTAGTGAGCAGGTATCAAGCTGATCCTGGAGAGAACCACTGGACAGCTGTGAAGAGCATTCTCAAGTACTTGCGAAGAACTAAAGAGATGCTCTTGGTGTATGGTAACGGAGAACTCCAAGTGGAGTCCTTTACCGATTCGAGCTTCCAGAGTGATAAGGACGACTCTAAGTCGCAGTCGGGATTTGTCTTTACCCTTTACGGAGGGGCGGTTAGCTGGAAGAGTTCCAAGCAGGAAACCGTGGCAGACTCGACGATGGAGGCTGAATACATCGCTGCCAACGATGCTGCCAAAGAGACTGTCTGGATCAAGAAGTTCATTACTGAACTTGGAGTGGTTCCATACATTGAGCATCTAATACCTTTGTATTGCGATAACAATGGAGCGGTGGCTTTGGCCAAGGAACCCAGGTCCCATCAGCGATCCAGGCATATTCTGAGGCGGTATCACCTGATCCGGGAGATAGTTGATCGCCGGGAGATCGAGGTCAGGAGGGTTGACACGAAGAACAACACGGCGGATCCACTCACGAAGGCCATTCCCCAGATACAGTTTGCGAGACTCTTCGGGATGCTCGGTATGCGATACTACAGCAGCTGGCCCTAGTGCAAGTGGGAGATTGTTAGTTGTATGTATGCCCTAGAGGCCAGTATTGTACAGATGATGTATATTATATTGGATGCTTGGACATATATAGAGATGACTTTCTTACTCGATATGATAGTATGCTATCTGGTTACTCTTTATCTTAACATGTACACTTGTCTCTTTAAACTGTCTTATGGTTACATGTTGGTAAAGCCCTTAGGATGTGTACTTGACTACCTGGACTATGATGCAGATCGTACTAGTGGGGACATGGTAGTCCATAAGTACATCCTTCAAGGTCCCTAGTCGTGGGTGTATCGAGACGGGGCATCGATATACCAGAGTAGACTAGCGTATACGCTTCTCGACGCATGAGATGGGCGATGGATGATCCCATATCCATTGGTGTTTGACATCAGAGATGGTATACGGGTGCTCAGTAGAGACTGGGTACACTGGACGGACTCGCCGAGAACTCCCAGATGGTATTATACCTCACGTCAGATGGCAGTTCTCAGGTGACACTTGTACAGGTTACTCTGTAGACCCGAGATCGTCATAGAGTCTTGTGTGATTCCCACTGTGCTTTGATCTCTACCTTACCACGTCCATGAGGGCGTGCAAAACGGTGGTCTTTGGGTACAGTCCCGAGTCACATGGAGGCAATGAGCGATAGGAGGGGTTTCGTCTCTCCCGGTATTGGGAGTTGATGTTGCGCTGTGCTCGATTGGCCGTAACAGGGAAGTCCCTGGCCAAGGCTGATCAGAGATTTGCTGGTAAGTGTTACCAGTAGTTTCTCGACCCGTTATGAGCCTCACATCGGCACGACTTATCGGTTATTGGGGTCTGACGTATACCACCCCTAGACTTGATATGCGACATATCAGACGAACAGACCGGACTGTACGGTAAGTGTTACTGGTTGGATTCACAGGAGTGTGAGCGGGCTAGCTCGCCGATCTTCTGATCGCTCAATACCCGGATGGCCGTTACGTTTAGCAGACCGCTTGCGGCTTGTGGGTGCATGATATGATCATCATCTGCTACCAGCGTATTGACGAGTCTTTAGAGTCCTACACAGAGATTTCCTGGCTCAAGCGAAACGAAATAGGAGCGCATATGAGATATGTGCAGGACCGAGAATAATGCGTGTATGTGATACCATATTCCATTCTCGCGATGGATGTATCGATTGGTTGTATTCGATATAACCTAGATATCGAATCAAGGATTGATTCGATAAGCCGATACATTGGATACTAGTCGGTTATATGCGATATGACCGGATCGTTAAATCAAGTGTTGATTTAATTATTTAATGTATAATTATATATTTGATATATTACTTTGCATTAACTAGTATTGGTTCACTTTAAATGGATTTTCTCACTTGATGTGCAAATTATATATGTGATATACTTTTGTGCACATGTTTGTATCATGTTTGATGATGCTTGCTCATTTGGTTAAGTGTATAGAATTAAACCTAGGTTAAGAAAGTGATTAGGGTTTTTATTTATCCATTCTTTTATTTATTCATTTTTGGAAAAAGAATGGGATAAGAATACAAAATGGTTGCTTTCATTCTTGAACATTGTTGAAGCTTCATGAAGCTTTGACTTTGTGACCATTTTGTCTTCACACTAAACCCTAACCATTCTTCTAACCTTAGTCAATTCTCTACACTTAACTATGGTTCACATTATGATAAGTTTTGTTTTTCTTTTCATTTTAAAAACACTTATCATATTCTTTCTTCTTCTTCATCGTCTTCTTCTTCAAGAAAACCTTGATGCCATCAATGGCAACTTGAGATCTAAAGTGAGAAATCCAATTCTAAAGTGAACCCACCTCCTATTTCTTCACCCTCTACCTCTTGCCAAGTTGTTTTGGGTGTTTTATTCACAAGTTTCACAACTTGGTGAAGTTGGAGCTTGAACTTGTGCAACCTCGACGTAGATCATCTTCGGCACGAAGCCGACGACCTATTCCGCTCATTTCTCCGATGAAGCCGACGCGAGAGTCCGAGATTCGAGATGGACAGCGAGGGGACGACTACGTGGAGCTAAGGAAGTGGAGAACCGGATCTACAAAGGTTGTAGTCTCTCTCCTTTAGTTAAAGTGTTAACTAGTTTCGTATTTCGCCTAAACATCTAGTCTACGATCCGTATTAGGGTTTCTCGGCACCCATAAAATTTTTAATTGGTATGGTTGATGCCTTGTGAGACCTCTATAGTGTGCCTAGGAACCCTATACTTATTTCCTTATAATAACAAAAGAGAGGAGACTTTAGTCAATGTTATCAAGCTTGTAGAAGCTTGTATGCAACATTGACAAAGTCAACTCTTTTGTCATTATTTAGGATATTTAGTTAACCTAACCTTTAACCTAATCCCTTGGTCAATTCTCTACATGAGTTAAGCATGATAGCTTAACTCACCCATGGTTAAATAAAAGGATAATAATTCATATGATGAATGATTCATTCTTGCTTCTTCTTCTTCATCATCAAGCTCCATGAAAAGCTTGCTGGCTCCAATGGTGCCTTGAGGAAAAATGTGAGAAAATCAATTCTAAAGTGAGCCCACTTCCTACTTCTTCATCCTCTACCACTTGCCATGTAGTAGAGTGTGTTCTCTTCACAAAGTTCACGACCTAGTGAAAGAATAGCTTGAGTTAGTGTCTCCCCGACGTAGATCATCTTCGACCTCGAAGTCATCGTAGTAAGCACGTTCGTTCTTCTTGTGGAGCTTATCTAGAGTCCGGAGTTCACGATCGCAGCGAAGGGGACATCTACACGGAGCTAATGAAGTGAAGGACCGGATCTACAAAAGTTGTAATCCCTTTCACTTGTAGTTAAAGTTGTTAACTTACTAGTTTTCGCCTAAACCCTAGTTTAAAGATCCGGCTTCGGGTTGTTCGGCACGGCTAAAATTTTAATCGGGCATGATTGATGCCTCGTAAACCCTTGTGCGCGTGCCTAGCAACCCTACAACTACTCTACCTGTATAAGTCCTCCTTTAATTATCATAATCGTCTATATGCAATTACAATAATTGTCTTGAGGGCACTATAGCCAATAAAAAATACGAGTACAAACCACAAAACAAATAAGCGAAGACAAAGCTTTATTAATAATCAAATATTCGGAAAAGTACAAATCGATGGAGAATTACACATCCTTCTCAAATCCTAGATCTCTCACAATTATCAATGGGTTTTCTCTAATTAACAAAAGCTATCAATCTCTAGGTTTATAAAATACTAATATATATATATATATATATATAGATAGAGAGAGAGAGAGAGAGAAAGAGAGAGAGGTTAATGGAGGAAAGGTGCCATAGGAGGAAATTTCCTCCTATGGCGTCGGAAAAATCCACGCTCCATGATTTTTTTTACGATCGGCATACATCACCTCCATTTTTATCATCTAAGATGTGGATACACCAAATTTCATGTGATTATATCATATTTTCACCGTTGATTTAGTTGGTGCAAAATTAATGGTTTACCGACAATAGAACTTTTTAGATTACTAATTCAACCGTGAAAAAGTTGTGGAATCAAATGAAATTAGGTGTATGCACATCTTAGATGATAACGATGATGATGGATGCCGATCGTCGGAAAAAATGATGAAGGTTATATTTTTTCGATGCCATAGGGAGGAAATCCCCTCCTATGGCCTTTTCCTCCATTATATATATATATAGAGAGAGAGAAAGATAAGTCTGAATAACTAATTTCCCAACTAATAAATATCCACATTGCTTGTAGGTAAATCTGAATCTGTTATCTCTCATCTTGTAGATAAGTCTGAATTTATGAAAAATCAATAAGGATCAGAATGGAAGGCATACACAACAACTTATCATTTATCTCTGCCACCATCTTAAAATTACTTGATCAAGTTATTATTGTGGTTACGTAAATATTTTTAATATTATCATATAATTCGAAAATAATATATTGAGAAATAATGATGATGATAATTGCTTGATGAGAAAGAAATATCTAATCTCTAGTATTTAATGTCAAAGGTAAAGGGTAAAGGTTAGGCCCTTCAATTTGAAATTGCCAATTTGATTGTTATGTTGACACATGGCAAGAAAACCTTTTATAATTTTGATCAAAAATAGTTTATAAAACCATATCTAAATAAAATTCAATACAAAAATTATTATCGTTAAATAAGATTTTTTTTAAATCTTCTTAAACTTTTATCTATAATATTACGGTTTACCCATATGCACCACACAAGCAGAACACTAGTAAGCTAATAGCTGCGGAAAAGAGCCAAAGATCCACCAAATTGGCAGATTGGAGATATTTATCCATAAAAATATGGCTTATTTGCTGAAAACTACCAACAGATTTGGGTCATTTTACAAAATTACTATTACCTTTGAAACAATCAAGAAACTAGCATGACTTGAAGGTCAACGTTAGTCAACGTTATTGTTCATGTCAAATGGTCATTTTGCCCTTTCATAATATAATAAATTAATTATAAATTATATTTTAAATAATTTTAATAATTATTAAATATTAATTAATTAATTAATTAATTGTTTTTTGGGAGCCGGAGGCGGGGGCGGAGGCGGCACCGGTGTGAGGAGGGGAGGTCGAAGCGGGGAGGGCGGAAGGGGCGGCGCTGACAAGTAGCTCTAGAAGAAAATCCTGATGGTGATGTTCATGATGATGATGTGGGGGAGAGTGGGGGTTGTTGGGGGGGGGCCGCAGTGGGTACAGCCGGCTCCGGCGACGAGAAGAAGCAAATGAGGGTGATGGTGGTGGTGATATGGGGACAGAGGGTGGAGGGTTGAAGGGGTTTGCGCTGAGGGTGGCGCCGGCAATGAAATGAAAAAGAAGATAAAGATGCTGTTGGTGGTGATGATGAAGATGATGTGGTTGCAAAAGGTGGGTTTGGGGAAGACCGAGATGGTGCCGACACCACGGGCAATAATATTGGGTTTTTTTATGTTTTTTTTTCTAATTTTATTTAGAAATTAGGTTTAGGATTAAAAGAAAGATAATTTGAGGATTTTTAAATTTTGGCAACTTGATTGATGTGGCACCGAGTCGGCACTGACATGACACCTTTAAGTCTGATAGTTATTTCATAGTTTCAAAGCTAATAGAAGTTTTGTTAAAATGGTCCAAACATATTCCGAGTTTCCAGTAAATAAGCCTAAAAATATTACATATACATTGTCATTATTGGAAATATAAAACAATTTAGCCAATGGTACATTATTAAAATAACTATTTTTATTGCCACTGCTCACTCGTACAAATAAGCAGCAGTATCAAATACATGTGCTCAGCAATATGGTGGCTCTTGAAAGAAAGAGATGTAAATAAACTTCAAACATCAATATATACAACACGAAGAATTAGACTTCTCATTTTTACACGAGCTGAAAAATAAATTCGCCTCTTATCTCACAAAGGATTTGAAGCTCTCTTTGCGCAGTGATGCAAATATCGATGCGGCATATAAAACCTTTCGCAAACTAAATACAAACATGACTAACACATGCGATGGCATTTTTCACCGAGGGAGAATGTAATCTACATCAAAACCATTAGGATCATTCAAGGTTGCACCTAGCCTGTCAACATAGCACAGGTACACTCCAAGAAGTTACGCATCGTAAAGGCATATATTTTCTAGCTAAATTACAATAAACTAACATTATCTATCATTTTCCACTAAACTACCTTAAATACTTTGTAATAGCAAACTCCCAGAAACTTTGGTTTTAAGAAAGTTGTTATCGCTAAAATACCCTAAAGTGTAGCACCTCAAGGGAGCTTACCGTAATAAAAATTTAAGGTACTTTAGTGAGCAGAAACGACAGTTAAGGGTAGTTCAGTGTAATATTGACAGTTTTAGCCATGCTCACATTCTTCGTACACAAAAAATTCTGGGTAACTACATAAATTCATCAAAGTTTTGGATGAAGTTTTATTACTAAATATTATAAATTATGACTGATTTACTTTAGCACAAAAAACAAAGCTAAATCCATGGAATTAAAAATTTCAAACCAAAGAGATTTTCAAGAATTCTATTTATGTTTTCCATCCAATTTTGATACAACCTGTCCATTTATCATACGAATTCTTGAAGGAAACTGTTAGAAGAAACCCTCAATTTTATTTTTTATTTTGTTTTGGAGAAATGTGGGTATCAAAAGAATAGGAGTGTCTCTCCTATATTGCTGAAAAAGGCATTGAAGAACTGTTAGAAGTCAACTTTTCGCAACTTCTTTTGACGATCGCATCGTTCATGTTGATCTTCATGACCAAAAGCATATGTACATTGTACATCAATTTCAATGCAATTTTGATACTATTTGATCATTGATTTGGTTATGGGATATGTAGACCGTTGGATTTGCGGCCCTCCAATGCAAGTGCAATAAGCATCGTGCATAGCTTAGAATATGTTGATCTGGATGAACGGTGCTGATCATTAAAGAAGTTGATAGATTGCTGACTTTTTGACAAACTAGGAGAATTTATCTCCTATGCCTTTGACCCTGACATTCCTCTTTTTTGTTTATACGAAGATAAATCAGTGAAATTGATCACGAAACCACTTTCTTTGTATGGTACCAGTTATATTCATATTTTTCTCCGTTGTGATTCAAATTGCAACGGACCTCGCCTACAAAAAATGCTAAAAATGTCAATTAAGTATGCTTTTTTTCAGAAATGTCTATTAATTACACACCTATAGCTTAAACAGAAATAGTTCGTCTACAAAATCCTGTATGCCTTTTTCTATATTGACATTATAACTAGGTCTCCTAAGAAAAATTAGCATTTGCTTTCAGACCAGTCATAGAGAAAAGCAATGAGATCTTTAAGATACTTACATAGAGGGTCAAGTGGAAATTAACAGTCATATTTAAAAATTATGGCATACCTCTTATTTATAGTACAGTAGTGAAACTTCAACTTTCCTGCTTTGATATCTTCAACGAACTGCAAGAAAACAAAAAAAAAACAAGTTATCACCTATAGTTCAGCCTTACAGCTCAATGCAACTCTACAAAACAAACACTCCCAACGATAAAAGAACTAGTATTTTTGCACATGCGATGCACATATACTTATGTTAGACTCATGAGAAAGTTTAAAGAAGATATTTTATCTTTTTTAAAACAATAGAGATTATAAAAGTTGTTATTTATTTATTTATAGATATAATAAGATTTAAACAATTAGAAAAAAAATGTTATTTTTTAATCAATAATGAGGAAAATTCTACATGTGTCATCAAAGAATCAAACCAAAATTAAAATTTGTGACCTCCTTCGCTTCTGAGTTAGAATAGTACAGATGTATAAATTTTCTTCTTCTCCAGTCACCCATATAAAACCCAATAATCCAATTGCAAGAACAAACTGAACTGAAAGGATAATCAAAGAATTCTATCAGGATTGAAGTTTGACATACCATTCTAAGGGTAACAATGATTGATGAAAATGCTAGGGAATCAAATGGTATTTCCTCCAGGCTAAAGAGCCGGCATTCAAGAGATTCAGGGCCAGGTGAAAAATGGGGCTTCTTCAGTTTTGCTCGGAAAATGAGGTAAACCTGAGAAGCATATGTTGAATGAATATTGCGATCATAATAGCACATGGTAATTTACTAATTAATAGGCGTACTCACTTGGCCGATACGAGGAATATCAATCTGAGCAAATGGTGAAAGGCTTTCCACTTCAGCACATGCTTCCTCCAGGGTTTCTCTGGTTGCTCCTTCGGCAGCAGATTCCCCAATTTCCATAAACCCAGCAGGAAGAGTCCTGCATACACCTAACGATTAAGTATTAAAGTTGTTTGATATCGTGTAATGTTTTGCTTAGATATAACATTGCTACTCTATCGTATTGAG
Source organism: Agapanthus africanus (assembly GCA_030015575.1). NCBI lineage: Eukaryota > Viridiplantae > Streptophyta > Magnoliopsida > Asparagales > Amaryllidaceae > Agapanthus > Agapanthus africanus. The sequence continues at coordinate 383,735,425 of CM057345.1, read as the reverse complement.
TATTGTACTATAATGTTTCCCTGTACAATAGTGAAGCATCAAGTATACAACTATGTACATAACTTCAAAAAAAATTCAGCAAATAGATTTAGCAATATACAACTAAAGCAAATTTAGAAGTTTCAGCGGGGCAAATGCAAATATATAAATCACACAAACTCAGGTAAATAATAATTATTACGATACCAAAAAAGGTAACCGTATGACGAACATGAACATAATAAGTTTCATGAACAAAACTTTTCAACCAAAGTATATACAGCATTCTTTCAAGAAGAAAAAGACAAGTCTATGAATCTAACGCTATTATGAGTAGTGGACTCATGAAAACTTGGAAAAGAAAGAACTTTTGTCAATGAAAGGGAAGAAGAGGCTCGTCAATACCCTATGTCGATAAAGGAGATAAGGCTTGGATTTGAAACTTTCCAACAAATCTAGTTGGTGAGGTTGGTAAGGAAGCAATGAAGGAGACAGTTTCTCCATCAAAGCTTTATCGACGAAGAAGATGAGTGAAGTTGGTGAGACTAGGATGTATGAGATGCTGAGAGAATTTGGACAAACGAAGGAGATGGAGTAGCGAATGTTTACCCTCTTTATGACCTCTAATTATCGCATCGCTAAATAAAAGTAGAGTTTAAACAAAACAAGTTTAGAGGTTTTAAAGTTTGACCAGAAGGCCCTGAAGTTCGCGACTTCCGATAAGCGCAGGCACTTACCGTTAATTATACCGTGTTGTCTCGGGAAATACCTAGACATGATATCTTGTTAGGTTATTCTAAATCACATCAGTTTGAATAAAAGATCACATAACAGATAAATGTACTTGCAAAAGGGAAGCGAAATAAAAAGAACTCATCAAGAAATTTCATTTATACTAATTTATGCACAACTTGATATATACACATTTCTTTACATTTCAAATTTACATGAACAGATTACAAGGAGCTATAAACATATTTCAAAAGAAAATGGAGGAAGTGTATCACTATTGACATCATTTTAAGCCCAAGCGGGTATTTCCATTTGTGGGTCTCACCTTCAGTCAAATAGGGTAAATGCCGCCATCTCTGACAGATGCGGATATCCATTTTGTTGGAGATACCCGTTAATGAATGCGGGTTATCCATTTTAAGGTCTCTGCAAGAGAATGCGGATATCTATTTTGGGATCTCCGCAAGCCGGTGCGGGTATCTATTTTTAGATACCCGCTGGGATATCTTTAATATATCTACCTGGTCCGTTTTGAACATTTTAATGGGTATCTTTAAAGAAGACGTGTCAAGATATTCACAAATAAGGAGATCTTCTCTATAATACTCACGCCATAAACAAATTTCTTTTAGAAGATGTCTTTAATATATTTATGTAAATATTGTGTTAATTTGGTTCAATCTATAAATGGGCAGCACTTCCACTTTATTTTTGAGATTGTTATGAAGAAATTTGGACCAATTGGGGTCCAAATTCTTAAAAGATAGGGAAAAATAGAATTTCCTCCGATTTCAAGGAGAAATACTTTTGTATTCCCATTATGTTAAAGAATCATGAAATTAATCATGTTCTTGAGTTCTTAATCATGAGAATCCATTGGGGATTCATCTAAGCCCTTCAATTGTGTATATGCCATGTCAAATTGAAGAAAGAATTAGATAGGTTCTCCAAGAAAGAAGAATTTCATTGAAGATCAACCTTCTTCTTTTTCTCTTTCTTCTTTTCCTTCAAAAACCGAGCGCTCTCGATCTTCATCCTGTAAAGAACTTCTCAAAATTTTGTGTTTTTCCGATTTCTGTCTATTGAGAGGATATACATAGCATCATTTGTGAATAGGGCAGTTAGCAACCCATTATCTATGTTTTTAGGGGAAGTGGGGGTTAAAACAACCAACCAAAATCCCAATAACTGCTCGCGCGGGTATCTCCAAGAGATACCCGCAACCGCTTCTAATACCGAGCGAATATCTCTTTTGAAGGAGATATCCACAATAAAAGATCCCCGCATAGAGATACCCGCAATTGACTTGTTTGGGGTCTTTTTCATGATATTAAATGGGGATTAACACTTTTTGAGATCCAACAGCAAAACCTACACTAAATCGGATAGGCAATGTTAAAGTTCAACAACGCGGGGTGAGAAGAGGTAGGGATAGAGACGAGAGTACCACCGTCAACAGAGAGGAAAGGAGAGGAGTCGCTACCAACAGGAGAAGAGAGTCGCCGCGATCAAGAACATCAGAACAATAGAAGCCCACTACAATGCGAGAAATAATCTTTTTTCAAATATCAGCTGGCAACTTACTTATATCTCAAAATTAGGAATCCTGCTTCTTATACTCGTAAAGCTATTTCAGAATCACATTGGTAAATCACTGTCACGACCCGAAAGAGCACGTGACTGGCCCTTGAACCATATGAAGTCTATAGGACTCCATCTGATCCAAGTAAGCCAAAAGCCCAGAAATCTAAAACCATTTTTGAGAATAAGTAAAGAAAACTGGTTTAAAGAAGTGTAGAAAAACATGTTTGAAATCAAGGTTTTTAAATAACTAAGCCGAATGTGCATTTGAAAACCGTACAGTCTTTTCTAAAATTTTCGGCAGAGTTTCTCTTGTAAAACTGGCCCCGAATGGGGTACAACATGAATAACAATATATAAAATGATAAAGGCATCCCCAAGCGGGAGCTAGCTCTTCGTCAATCGACGGTCACAACCACACGATGATATGATAATATACAACGCCAAGTGGCGAGGATCAAAATCAAGGAAAGCTCAAAAAGCAGCAAGAAAACCGCAATACTACTAAGCGCGACTCTAAGGTCGAATAATACCACACTGTCTCTAAGTCTGAAAGAATATACAAGTTTTTGGGTTGATGGACAATTTCTAGATACAATGAATAAAATAAATACAAACTGGGGATTCTTGATGCAAAAGAATCCACCTACCAAAAGCAAATCACCCGCAAGAAGGAAGTGTGCCAGAAATGCCGCAATAGAACCTGTACGACATAACCTGCAAGAACTGTGGCACAACGGGGGTGAGTTGCCAACTCGTGAATAGAAACATCTACAAGGATAAATCGAATGCAAGACATAATCCTAAGTCAACGATCAATAAAATATCCACAAGAGTACATCTGAGTGTAATAAGGTGGCAAGGTAATATCTAATCATGTATATAGTGCCAGGTACTCAGGTAATAACATGTCATCAGTGTAAGGTATGCCTGCATGAGGTAAGTATGATGAAATATCAATGATATCAATACACATATATTAGCGTCCCATACCACTAATATTGGTGTAAGGGTATATATAACAGCGCCCTCATACCCTGTTATATATACAAATGAAGTATGACAAGTGTAAATCCAGTCTGTATATGATCCATGTCTGTATATATATGGAACCCGTCCACCTGTCACCCACTGACAGTAAGCATCATGTATGCAAGTATGAGGATATAAACAATATCATGGAAAACATCATGAAACCCGTGCCAAGCATCGACACGTAAATCCTCATCCATATGGGGCTCCGTCTGCGGTATCGGCCCTCGGCCCCGGCAGCACGAGTCAACCCATGTCCATCTCTGGGCTCCGTCTGCGGATATCGGCCCGTCGGCCCCGGCAGTATGCCCATCTCTCGGCTCCAGGCGGTATCCCCCGGATATCCGCCGAGCTCAGGTAAAATCACCGGTAGGTACTCGCCCGCCTCCAGGCTCAATCGGCATAACCCATCGATCATCTCGCCGAGGGGAACCATACCGGGCCCACCACGAACCCGCAAACGGTACATCACCTCCTCGAATCGGGTTTCAAGCACACGTCTCAGCACCGAGAAAACGCGTGGTGGACGCACCCAAATATCATATCACGAGGTACCGGGTTTTCATAAAAGAACATCTTTTCTTAAATAATCCCACGGTCCTCAAAATCAGAAATCACATGAAAATCCACATCAAGAAGTAAATCCAATGCAATGTGCTATGCAATCAATCCATGATGTATGCGACATGTAAAGAGAGATAATCATATCAGAAATCATGCAACATGGAATAGTAATGTACATATGTCGGGAGGAACCGCTCCTTTAGAATGAATCAGTTTAAAGAATATCTTGCGGTCCTCAATCTCAATCAAGTCAGAATCATCTATGTTTGTGTACAGGTACATGTGTACAATATGCCAAGCAGTAATCATATCATGAATGCAACAGTACTACAGTGTAGTGACATGGCAATTATCGATGATGAAGTGTGTGAGCCGGCAAATAGTGTACGTGAAACATACGCATCATCGATAATGGTGCTGGTGTCCTAACAGCATGATAATAATATAACAATGAACATATGCCAGCAATGCGAATAGCAGGAAAATGCAGATATCTAGTAGTCAACACCACAGTGAAGTATCTACTATGCAAACTACATCTAAGTATCCGGTCAATCAGGAGGGGTAGGTGTGGAAACCACCTAAATCTGAGTCGATACATGTATAAAAGTATATAGTCGGTGATCTCGCCTCAATGTCATATCATAAGATATCCTCGAGTTATGAGTGCGGATCTATCATCAATATCGGCTCGTACGGTAAATCATCGTACGGCATCCCCATAGCTGGGTAGGGGTCAGTATCTCACTGTCTCATCACATAACAGATATCACCATCGTCAGATCATATAGTCTGGAGTACTACTCTATGTCTAGTACAAAACGGTAACCTCAGTAAGTATGCATGCGGGGGTAAACACATATCCCAAGCCCGCAAGAATCACAAGTCATATCCCACATATGAATCGTATAAAATCACCGATCCCAGGGCACCCAGCCCACATCATCGACTCATCTCCAAAGTCATCACATATCATCAATCACAGTGCAAGTACAAGTGATAAGCAAGGGTGTGTGTAGGTGTAATTCTACCCTAGGGTTCGCGACTATGAACTACACTAGTCACTTCTAACCCTACATTATCCACAATACACCTAATATCACAATAAACTACATAGTAATCTATCTACGGACTGCGGGGGTGCTATACGCCATCCACCCGACTTCCCCCTGTAGATATAATCTACTCACCTTGCATCACCAATTGCGGACGTCACCACGTATTTGCTTGTCGTCCCGAAGTCTTCATGGGTACCTACACATCAAAATATCGTATATGCGCATTAAAACCAAATCCAATCTAAAACGGCGCACGAAATCCAAAACGATACGATAAGGGGCCTATAGGTGAGAACCTATGGCACGCCTTCAAAACCATCAATAAATCCTCTACATCGTCGTATAAACGACAATTAGTCGAGGCAAAACACATTCCACCATTTCAGAATCAAAAATACGGAATACGGAAACACGAATCCAAAATAGCAACTTAGGATATATGTCCCAGATTTCACCCTAGATAGAATCTGTCAAAACTAGAAGTACCCTGGGTCAACACTAGAGGAACAGGGGCTGTGCACAGAAAACGAGGAGAATGGCTAAGTATGCTAAGTCAAAGTCCACCTCTCTCTCTCACCTACCCTCATCATTATATTTTCCTTTCTTTTCCTTTTCTTTTAAAATCCAAACCTTCTCACATCAATAGTAATCCCAAAAGAAAACCATGGCTAGAAAAATGCACAAGTGTAGAAAAAGTGATACGTGTAAGTTTTGCACAAGATTGCCAAAAAACCCGATTAGCGATTTTAATCGCGATTAGCACTAAATTATTGTCAAACTAATCACAAAAACTTAAAAATGCCATAATCCACTAATTTACCCTATTTTAGAATTTTCCATAATTTTTCATAATTTTTTCTAACATTTTTCCTATTTATTTGCATTTAATATTAAAATAATCAATAAAATAATATTAAATTATAAAAATTCCCAAAATTAATATTTTATATTTTTGAAAATGTTACAATCTACCCCCCTTAAAGAAATTCGGTCCCCGAATTTTAAATTTAAACCCCCAGATACAAAAACATCTCAGTAATAAACAAAGTCGTCGGGGCTCCGAAATCATCAACACATAGAACGTCACAGCGCAATGCATGCGCAAGGGTACTGAGCAGATAACTCGAAAACAAAACTCCGTCAAGCATCCTGCAATCATCGGAGTCAATGTAAAAAAAAAAACACAATGTCAAATCCAATACAAAACCGATATGATATGGATCGGAACTACACATGTAGACATCCAATCTAAACATAACACCATCCTGTGCGTCTGGTGCGTACTGAAATCAAAAAAAAATCCATATATGTGCTAAACAGGTGCACAAAACAACATCCAAGTGCAACGGGTGTGCACGAAGCATCTGTCATAGGCAACGTGTGTGCCTGGCAGTCAAAAATCCAGTGCATCTGACATGCACGAAGAATCTCGATTTAGTGCATCTGGCGTGCACCAAAATCGTATCTAAAAACATGCGCCCAACATGCGCGAAAATCCAAACCGGTGCATCCATCGTGCACGAATGAAAATCTAAACCCTGCGCACTCAACATGCACGGAAATCACGAAATCCAATAGCAAACACCGAACAGGCGTAAAGCACATCGCCAGCACGGAGTGCAAAAATCAACCATCAAAATCCGGGTCAAAATCAACGATATAATGCGGCTCAAACCAAAATCAGGGTACCGCAAGGAAAATCTCACAACCGTGTGCATCAGCGTGCACGAATCAAAGCCTAACACTAAAATGCATGAAAACTCTGCGCAAAATATATAAATATCCAGTGGGTGCATGAAACCAATATCATGAAACTCAGTCACCAAAACTAGATCGTGCAAATAGAACGCCCAAAATACTGAAATCCAAAATGACGGATACGTGATAATCGAATCACAAAATCACAAATCATAAATACCGTCTTCGGTAGTTTCTCCTTCAAGGTCGAGAAGGAGTCAGTGTAATCCACTGCTAGCAGCGCAGGATATCTACCTGCCTCTTGCTCACGGTCTGGCGTCTTCTGACTCTCTAGGTCCTTATCTTCTCTGCGGATTACCTATCACGCGGTCAATCGGCTCATCGGCCCTGTCAGGTGTGCTAACGGGGACGATTCCGTTCTGGCACTTTTCTGGTCACCTCTCGGTCAAACCTCACGACCACTCGTAAGGCAGCATATCACTGACGTCGGTCTCTGGCTATCTGAATGCACGTCACACATCTGATCCTGGATGCAAACATCATTGCAGCAATGTCCTGAAAGGAATCCTGCTCAAGGTCTCTTCCAATCATGCCTATGCCGATCTGTACAGAGGCTGGCTCTCTTGTGCTATCTCTTCTCGCTGGAAAGACATCTGTGTCCTCAGCACAACATTTCTCGGAAATTGGTCACATCCCAACGTTTCTGTAAGCATATCAGGTCTCTAGTTTCGACGGGAAGCAATGACAGCTCGTCGGGGTCTCACACGAACCTCTTGTTCCAACTGTCTCTATCGTCGTCCACTGTGACGTCACGCCAAGCTACTATGCACTGCACTGTCTCGGCCACGGTCAATCTGAAGTCTCTCACACGGACTCGAATCACGTATTCTGTAGCTTCATCACTCTGTAGCATATGTCAGGCCGAACTGGTCCTCGGAAACACGTCCCAACTATCGGAGGAATACTCGTCACTCGTCCATCCTTGATCAATTCGCAACGCATCTGGTTAAGCTCCTCTATCCGAACTTGGTCAACTACCTCGTCGACAATGCCGAACTCTGGCCTGCTGGGTGTGCGCAACACGACCACTCCTGGTCCAGGTCTTCTCGTATCGTACTCCAGAAAGGTCCTGCCGAGGTTCCTTTCTCAAATCTCAATCCTGCCGAAATGCCCGGAAGTCATCATCCAATGCTGAAGCTAAAGCTTATTCCGGAACGGCTGCATACCTATCGCGCTTCTTTCTGGAAGGTATATCCATATACCACGCCTCTGGGTGCGTATAACATCTCTGATGTCGGCGGAGTGGGACGTCATCTCGTCGAAATATCTTGCGAAATCTTTTCTTCACTCTGCATCAGTGTCGACTGATTCGGACTCGTCTCATCATGGCTGCACGAACTGCGCTCCGACGGCTATGCTCGCACCTGGAGTCTCCCAAGCAGTGTCCCATCACGATATCCGAAAGATGTCGAACCATCCGATCGACTCGTTAGATCCTCATAATCCCCCAAGAGCTCACATCTCGGGTACAGTTTAATAGTATCGAGTACATGCCACAGCGTCGGTGGTCCAGCCGTAGAAGGGCAAACCCAAGCCTCACTAATGGCGCCGCGGAACCGCCGTAAACCCTAAGGTTCCAAGGCTGTCACACGGTCATTAAGTCGAGTTAGGGTTTCATTCTTCTAGAGGGTCCATAGAATCACCTGCATGTCTTTCCGTATACTTTAAACTTGGAAAATAGGCTCCTGACATTCGATCGTCTCAATCGACTCTCAACGAATCTGCGTGAAGTCGTCTCTAGCTGGAATCAATCCACCTGATGACCTCGCATCGGGGTAAGCGAACTCACCACGCGTCCTAGTCATCCATCCTCGGTGACTAGCAACTCGCTATCATCTCTCTAAGAACATGCTCATGCTGCAGTAGCTCCAATCATCTGGGCGATATCTCATCATTTGCAGCAACAACTGGCTCATATGCCTGTACGCCGAACAACGCCTCAATCCTCCAGGAAAGGCAATACATAAACGGTCATCTCTGAATCAGCCTGCTCTAGATCTGAGTAAGACTCTCCACACTGGAAATCTTCAACTCAACTGGGCCCGCTCTGGCGCAAAATCGGACGAATCACCTTCGTCTCTCAAATCGGGTAGACTAGCTATCATCTGTCGCATAACTGCCTGAAAGCTCCGGCAATCTCAGCTCGTAAGCTCCGAAAGCAACACCCTGTCAATCTCAGCGACAGCTGGTCCATCTGTCTGCACGGTAGGCGACATCACCATCTCTGAGGTATGCTGTACATCAACAGTCCTCTCTCAACTGGCAGCTCTAACAAAGGCCCGATCATCCGGTGCAAGACCAAGCACTCGCCTCCACTAAAGGTCACAATCACCAACACTAACTCGAGACGTTCCCATGTCACCAGAAAACACAAAGGTCGGCCCTCGTACCAAACGAGCTCACACCGGCCGTAACCCTAGCAGCAGCCCAAACTGCGCTCAAACACGGTGACAGGAATCTCAATCGAGTATCAAAGAGAGCACATCAGTGGCAAGAAGGGAAACAACAGATCCAAAGTGGATACATGATCATAGGAAGGAACAGTATCAATGAAGGTATGATCATGAAACTAATAGAATCGGGGATCTCAAATGGATGAATAATCCTGGATATAAAGAGAATCACTGATCTCGAAAGTATGTACATCCTAAGGTTCCTTAAGCGGAGTGGCGTGTCGTAAGTATGCCGCGGAACATACCAACGGTACGTCACTCTACTTTAGTCACCAAATCCATCAACCAAGGGTCATCCTAAAACGACAAAAGTTCGGGTTTACACCCCCTCGACCAAGTCTAAGTTCCGTAAGGTCAAGCCTAAGTTCCGTATATAAACAAATCCCTAGGCTCCACATAGTCAAACTTAGACTCGAACCAAGGTCAACCTAGCGCTCTGATACCAACTTTGTCACGACCCGAAAGAGCACGTGACTGGCCCTTGAACCATATGAAGTCTATAGGACTCCATCTGATCCAAGTAAGCCAAAAGCCCAGAAATCTAAAACCATTTTTGAGAATAAGTAAAGAAAACTGGTTTAAAGAAGTGTAGAAAAACATGTTTGAAATCAAGGTTTTTAAATAACTAAGCCGAATGTGCATTTGAAAACCGTACAGTCTTTTCTAAAATTTTCGGCAGAGTTTCTCTTGTAAAACTGGCCCCGAATGGGGTACAACATGAATAACAATATATAAAATGATAAAGGCATCCCCAAGCGGGAGCTAGCTCTTCGTCAATCGACGGTCACAACCACACGATGATATGATAATATACAACGCCAAGTGGCGAGGATCAAAATCAAGGAAAGCTCAAAAAGCAGCAAGAAAACCGCAATACTACTAAGCGCGACTCTAAGGTCGAATAATACCACACTGTCTCTAAGTCTGAAAGAATATACAAGTTTTTGGGTTGATGGACAATTTCTAGATACAATGAATAAAATAAATACAAACTGGGGATTCTTGATGCAAAAGAATCCACCTACCAAAAGCAAATCACCCGCAAGAAGGAAGTGTGCCAGAAATGCCGCAATAGAACCTGTACGACATAACCTGCAAGAACTGTGGCACAACGGGGGTGAGTTGCCAACTCGTGAATAGAAACATCTACAAGGATAAATCGAATGCAAGACATAATCCTAAGTCAACGATCAATAAAATATCCACAAGAGTACATCTGAGTGTAATAAGGTGGCAAGGTAATATCTAATCATGTATATAGTGCCAGGTACTCAGGTAATAACATGTCATCAGTGTAAGGTATGCCTGCATGAGGTAAGTATGATGAAATATCAATGATATCAATACACATATATTAGCGTCCCATACCACTAATATTGGTGTAAGGGTATATATAACAGCGCCCTCATACCCTGTTATATATACAAATGAAGTATGACAAGTGTAAATCCAGTCTGTATATGATCCATGTCTGTATATATATGGAACCCGTCCACCTGTCACCCACTGACAGTAAGCATCATGTATGCAAGTATGAGGATATAAACAATATCATGGAAAACATCATGAAACCCGTGCCAAGCATCGACACGTAAATCCTCATCCATATGGGGCTCCGTCTGCGGTATCGGCCCTCGGCCCCGGCAGCACGAGTCAACCCATGTCCATCTCTGGGCTCCGTCTGCGGATATCGGCCCGTCGGCCCCGGCAGTATGCCCATCTCTCGGCTCCAGGCGGTATCCCCCGGATATCCGCCGAGCTCAGGTAAAATCACCGGTAGGTACTCGCCCGCCTCCAGGCTCAATCGGCATAACCCATCGATCATCTCGCCGAGGGGAACCATACCGGGCCCACCACGAACCCGCAAACGGTACATCACCTCCTCGAATCGGGTTTCAAGCACACGTCTCAGCACCGAGAAAACGCGTGGTGGACGCACCCAAATATCATATCACGAGGTACCGGGTTTTCATAAAAGAACATCTTTTCTTAAATAATCCCACGGTCCTCAAAATCAGAAATCATGCAACATGGAATAGTAATGTACATATGTCGGGAGGAACCGCTCCTTTAGAATGAATCAGTTTAAAGAATATCTTGCGGTCCTCAATCTCAATCAAGTCAGAATCATCTATGTTTGTGTACAGGTACATGTGTACAATATGCCAAGCAGTAATCATATCATGAATGCAACAGTACTACAGTGTAGTGACATGGCAATTATCGATGATGAAGTGTGTGAGCCGGCAAATAGTGTACGTGAAACATACGCATCATCGATAATGGTGCTGGTGTCCTAACAGCATGATAATAATATAACAATGAACATATGCCAGCAATGCGAATAGCAGGAAAATGCAGATATCTAGTAGTCAACACCACAGTGAAGTATCTACTATGCAAACTACATCTAAGTATCCGGTCAATCAGGAGGGGTAGGTGTGGAAACCACCTAAATCTGAGTCGATACATGTATAAAAGTATATAGTCGGTGATCTCGCCTCAATGTCATATCATAAGATATCCTCGAGTTATGAGTGCGGATCTATCATCAATATCGGCTCGTACGGTAAATCATCGTACGGCATCCCCATAGCTGGGTAGGGGTCAGTATCTCACTGTCTCATCACATAACAGATATCACCATCGTCAGATCATATAGTCTGGAGTACTACTCTATGTCTAGTACAAAACGGTAACCTCAGTAAGTATGCATGCGGGGGTAAACACATATCCCAAGCCCGCAAGAATCACAAGTCATATCCCACATATGAATCGTATAAAATCACCGATCCCAGGGCACCCAGCCCACATCATCGACTCATCTCCAAAGTCATCACATATCATCAATCACAGTGCAAGTACAAGTGATAAGCAAGGGTGTGTGTAGGTGTAATTCTACCCTAGGGTTCGCGACTATGAACTACACTAGTCACTTCTAACCCTACATTATCCACAATACACCTAATATCACAATAAACTACATAGTAATCTATCTACGGACTGCGGGGGTGCTATACGCCATCCACCCGACTTCCCCCTGTAGATATAATCTACTCACCTTGCATCACCAATTGCGGACGTCACCACGTATTTGCTTGTCGTCCCGAAGTCTTCATGGGTACCTACACATCAAAATATCGTATATGCGCATTAAAACCAAATCCAATCTAAAACGGCGCACGAAATCCAAAACGATACGATAAGGGGCCTATAGGTGAGAACCTATGGCACGCCTTCAAAACCATCAATAAATCCTCTACATCGTCGTATAAACGACAATTAGTCGAGGCAAAACACATTCCACCATTTCAGAATCAAAAATACGGAATACGGAAACACGAATCCAAAATAGCAACTTAGGATATATGTCCCAGATTTCACCCTAGATAGAATCTGTCAAAACTAGAAGTACCCTGGGTCAACACTAGAGGAACAGGGGCTGTGCACAGAAAACGAGGAGAATGGCTAAGTATGCTAAGTCAAAGTCCACCTCTCTCTCTCACCTACCCTCATCATTATATTTTCCTTTCTTTTCCTTTTCTTTTAAAATCCAAACCTTCTCACATCAATAGTAATCCCAAAAGAAAACCATGGCTAGAAAAATGCACAAGTGTAGAAAAAGTGATACGTGTAAGTTTTGCACAAGATTGCCAAAAAACCCGATTAGCGATTTTAATCGCGATTAGCACTAAATTATTGTCAAACTAATCACAAAAACTTAAAAATGCCATAATCCACTAATTTACCCTATTTTAGAATTTTCCATAATTTTTCATAATTTTTTCTAACATTTTTCCTATTTATTTGCATTTAATATTAAAATAATCAATAAAATAATATTAAATTATAAAAATTCCCAAAATTAATATTTTATATTTTTGAAAATGTTACAATCACGGTTTCGATCTCTGGAAGCATAATATGACATGTTCACTCATTTATAACACTGGTTAGCAATATTCATAAATGTCACATGGTTACTCAGTTATAATTCAGATTAAAAAATATAAAGCATATACATGTATATGTAGTTTCTTTTATATAAGTATTTATATAAGTATAGAAAACGCTATTTATATCCCCATCTCTTAAGAATTTTAGTTTCTTTTATAAGACGAGCTAATACGACTTATGAGCAAGGTTATAAAAGTTGGAATCAGTATCAGTGTCGGCTTACTATTTTTTGGATCGGTATCGGCTCTATCGGCCATTTCGGTCATCTCGTATCGGGAATATATGGTTGTTTTATAACGTGTTTAGATATATTGTTAAGTAACAAATAAAAAGAAACTAGTACTAATTCTCAGAAATATATTGACGCGGTTTTTACAATAATTTGATAATTTATATGCTATTACTGAACTTAATCATGTATATTTTAGCTGCCCTACCCTAATGTATTTGGATCTTTGAAAAGAATATATATTTCAATTTACTTAATATAACAAATTTGTATGAAAAGAATGAACTCCTCAGAGTCATTGTTCAAACTTCACATAATATATAATATACATTACACCTTTGCTAGCTCACCGAACTCACTTGCCCATTATTTAGATTAATTGAAATTTTAATCACTCATAACCCAATACAAATCTAACAACCCACTAAGACCAAACAATCCATTGAGACCCAACACCCATTTAAGAGCACCTTACTCTATAGTGCATTAACTTTTGACCCCAATCAATCTCTCTCTGTGTAAGCACTACCGCGGCCTGCCGCAACTCTCCCTACAAGCACTGCCACCACATCCTCTTTCCCATCAACCACTCCTTTACTGTCTATCTTTTGTCAGCTACCATCCCCCAATGACATCGTCTCTTTCTCTCATGCATATATCTTTCTCGAGCGGAATTGGATGGATCGGCTTGTATCAGGCGGATCGACAAAAAACTCACCGAGATCGCTTCACAATTGGTCGGAACCTATCATTATGGGATATCTCATCTCAGGTGGCCTAAATCTGATCCGGATAGAAATCAGGCGAGATTTCAAACCTTGCCTATGAGTCCTCAAACTAGCAACCTGATTCTTCAAATCACAAATAGACTAAGAACAGTGAACCATAATTTCTACGTACATGGGAACCAGTGAACTAACTAAAAACTTATAAATAAACCGATTAATTAGGTTACTTCTACCATTTTAGAAATTAAAATCAACCATATTGAAGTAAGAGATAAGCTCGGAGTTGCACCAAAACCCATAAGATGGCTGAATCTTCCGTTTGCATAATAGGACCTTGCCATCATGCTCCACTAGGCAGCCAACAACCTATAATTGTTATTCAATAGTCAAAATCTATGGAATCTTTGGAAATAATATAATGAAAAAATTGATGAGTAAATCAAATTAGGCGAAAAAACACTTTGTATAAGTACACACTCTACAAGTGAATATAAAAAGCATATGGTTTGCCAACTTCATAACAATTAACAAGTAGGAAGAAAGAAACCGAAACTAACATATAGACCAAACTAGGAACATAATATATAAAAGGGAAACCATTTCGACTTGTAAAACCCACAGGGAGAAACACAGCTGAAAAATGATACATTTATTACACAGTGCCCATGGTTATTTATCATAAGCATGTTCCTACAAGTACATGTGTACAATTTTCCGACACGTTATGTGGAACGTATCTTGGTTTGAATTTTCACAAATGGGAGGGATTTCCCCTTCAGAGATTTAGTTAGGACTTCGGGAAATTAACAAAAATTACTCAGAAAACCTCAGACCCGACAAAACTGTGATGTTTGTATATGAAACTTTTGGGAATATGTAATTCATGCATACAGGAAATTTTGTAGAAGATTAACATAAACTAACTTCAAATACCCATGTGTTTAACAACAATAATTGTGAATGAACAAATAAAGAAGTTTATTTCGAAGCAAGAAGTAAGAACGTTCGCACGTGATGGTAATTTGATGTAAATTTGAAAGAAGGTTGTATCTGTATATTTTAGAAGATGAAGATAATAATCCGACAAAAAATATATCATAAATATGAAGACCTTATATCTAAGTTGCATTATATACTAGATACATCGACAAGAGCTCGTTTTATATCCGTTGAAAAATTATTTGTTTAATTCTGATGATTTACATAACTCTTGTTCACACGCGCGCGCGCGCACGCACGCACATGCACACGAAAAGAATATTTTGATGTTTTGTATCATGCACCATTCGGGAATAAAACTTGGATGGCTCGATCAATGGTATTCATTCTAGGTTTGTTACCACAAGCTAAATTCAAGTCACATTATGTATGTGCTTGTTTGGAGGGGGTGTGGGTGTAATTGCTAGAGTAGTTATGTGTGCCCTTACACATCTAATATAATTCTTGTAATTTTTATTAAATATTAATATGTTTTTATAGTTGCACTAATAATAATTGGTTAACTGAGTCATATGTATTTAATTGTTATAGTATCCCTAGAAATCATACTGTTAGATCATGCGCTGTGATGTGTCACTTGCATGGAGACATGGTCTAATCTAATGATTTCTTAAATGGGTACTTAGCCTGTAACTAGTATGTGATAGCTAGCTTTATAACAGGCTATCATGCATGAAGTGACATGTTAGATGTGGTGATGTGTCGCAGTCACCGAGAACGGAGATTCTTCAGATGTGAGCACATATTGTGATACATGTAGTACAAGACCACGTTTGAATTCTCTAGGACATGTCACCTATGAGATAGAGAATAAACAGTTACATAATCTCTTTGACTTGATAACATTGTTGTTTTCGATTTGTTATTTGAGTAAGTTTTGATATGATGGTACTTCTTGTCGTCAGACATGAATAACAAACCTGAAATATTGGGCTACTTCAATACATTTAGAAGGACAATGGATATTTAGATAGAATCCGACATTCTCATGTTGATGAGAATAAGTTTAATGTTCATTCCCCATGAAGGCGTAAAAATCCTGTCAGCAGGTGTTTTGAAAAATATTTTTCAAAATTATATATTACAGTAATATTTATTTTCTAAATGAATGTGTTCATGGGAAATGAAACTTTAGGCTTGAGCGATTAGATGAATATTTGAGCACTCAGGTGAATATGCCCTGCTCATTTAATGGCCTAAGGAGAAGTAACTTGATGTCGGAAGGGATTGCGTGTAAATTGATATTTATTATCATCACATTATGGTAGAGCTTTTATGAACAGCTGGCAAGATACTTGTTTAGCTGTTAAATTAAAATTATTAATTAATTAATTACGAATTAATTTAATTGATAGTTAGTTCTTAATGTGAGACCCAATTGATCCCACCTATAAACCTTTCGGTGGAACATTTAGACACAATTATAAAAAGAGGAATATTGTTAATAATATAAGTTTTGTATTATTAATGTGTGGGTTTTAGTCCAACGTCGGATATTTGGGCTTGCGGTATTATACCACAACCCTATTTAAAGGGGCAATGGTTTGCCATAAGATAAGAGAATTTTTGTTATTAAGAAATATTCCTCTTAAAATATTAAATGGATGTCTATCAATCCATGGTGTGTTCATATTCCACATGGCTTGGTGGACTTCAGTTGGAGGGCTTTACGTTTGTGGAGGCTACTTTAACAATTCTTCATCGATACAATCGAGATGCGGAAAAAGGGTACACAGTAAATTCTAGATAAAAAAATTTGGAAATTGATGCATGTGTTTCCGTCATAGGCATGTATGTGTTTCCTTCAGTAATGTCAAAAGGTGTTATATAAATCATCAAATTAGAAAAATAATTTTTCAAGAGAAATAAAATAAGCTATTGTTGATGTATCTAGTATATAATGTAACTCAGTTATAAGGTCTTCATATTTTGATTTTTTTGTTGGATTATTAACTTCTCTTGTATGTGTAGAGAAAATAAAAAATATACATGAGAATAATTAAGAAAAGAGGTCGTAGGAAGGAATATCCTATGACGTCGAACAAATACACCGTCCACGATTTTATCGACAATCGGCATTCATCATCTTCATTCTTATCATCTAAGATGTGGATAAACCAAATTTTATATGATTCTACCACTTTTTCACCGTTGAATTAGAAATATAAAAAGTTCCATTTTCGGTAAAACATAAATTTTGCTCACTAAATCAACGTGAAAAAGTGATAGAATCACATGAAATTTGGTGTTCATATCTCAGATGATAATGATGAAGATGATGAATGCCGGTCGTCGAAAAAATCATGAAGGGTATATTTTTTGACGCCATAGGAGGAAATTCCCTCCTATACCATTCTTCCGTTATTCTCAATATACATACACATACTCACATATACATCCTACCAACACACTAATGTTGAAAAAACTCGCTTAACTCGTTATTTTGCATTATATAGCACAATGCAACCTATTTCCTACGTAACTCAACAAAATAACTTAAATACAAAGTAATTTACGTTCTTTATACAAATAGCTTACGCTACGTATTGAGAGTATTAGCATAGCCTACGCTCTTTGTAAATAAGATTTTACATAGGGATTTTTGTTATTAAACAAGATTTGAGCTTCAATAGATCAAGTAAACCTAAAATTTATGTTATGCATCCTCCAAGTTTCAATTCTAATCTAATGATAAAAATAAATTTTACTCGTTGATTTTGAGTACCCAAGTATGATTGTAAAACTTGTAAAATTGAAAATTTGGAATTTGTTACATTAATTGCTAGTAGATTTTGGATTATTTTCTTAAAATTTTACAAAATCTAAATGTATTTTAGATTTTAAATACTGTTTATTTAGATTTGTCATTTAGTATGAATAAATATAATTATTAAAATTAATTAATAATGATCAATTAAGCTTATGCTTTGCGCAACACTTCTTGCTTTTTAGAGACGAAATGTTGCGCTTTACGCTATCGTTATTTTCAACATTGATAAATACATATATATAGTTTCCATAATATATTTATATAAGAGGAATATGAGGCTCAGCTAATATAGGAGGAAAATCTCTCCAAGGTCAGTCAAAAACAACTTTCTATTGAGTTTATTTATATGATAGCACTGTTCATCTTGATCACAACACACACAGTCACACACACACACACACACACACATATATATATTGTGTGGTTTTGACAGACCTTGCTCTCGACTCAGATGGTTGATTTCTAATACTTTACAGATAATAGAACAGTTTCTATCGCAGTCAAATAGTATCAGTCACATGAAAATCCGTGTACATATGTTTTAGACCATGAAGATCAAGGACGGTGTTGTTCATCAAAAAGATCATGGAGGGTTGACTTTTTAACCAATCTAGGAGAGATACTCTCTCCTAAAAATCATGTAGAGTTAATTTTGTAACCAATCTAGGAGAGACTCTCTCCAGTGTAAGCAGATACCCACTTTTCTCAATAATTACCGATTCATAATCTAAGACCTTTCTATATATCCATATATTTCATGTTCTTACGAAATGCTATAACACTAATTTCATTTACTTAGCCTCCATTATATGTTGAACCTTACTCCGCCCTTGTTTCCAGTGGCAATGTTTCAAAAAGCTTTCTACAAAGCTTAATCCATCACACTTCGAAATGTAATGGTGTGTGTTTTCAATAGAGAGGACCAGGAGTCATGGTCTGGAGAAGAAATACCAATTGCAGAGTGAAAATGGAAAATGCCATATATCATGGTATTACCATTTGCCAAGTAAAAATAAAACATGCCATAGAATGGTAATATGGTATATTATTTAATGGTTGTAGGCTTAAGAAATGATAATGCATAATTGCATATACACAAATGAAGAGCAACAAGAATCATTGATAATGACTGCTTAAGGAATAGATGCCAAGGATTTTGTTGTATTAAACAGTAAATAAGACTAGCTTATAATGTTAACAGTTCAATTTACAAGGAACTGATGTATCAGATAAGTAAGATGAATAGATTGGTTAGGATGTTAAGTCTAAAGACATAATTTGCTCAAATCCACGAGTTGGCTGAAACATTTATGAGAAAAGAGAAAGTAGCCATTTTATTTTGATGTCTGACAAAATGAATGACAGAACAGTGAGGTATAAAACAGAAATCTGAGTATCCAAGTTCTATGTTGTGAAAAAAAAACCAGCTCATGATGATGGGAACCTTTTCTCTTTTCTCTCTCTTTTGTTTTTTGGCCAGGGGGCTTTGATTGATCATTAATGAATAAAGGTGACATTAAGTTAATTCGGAAAAACATTACTGCTGGATTGATAACATTTTTGTCACTGCCAGATATTACTAGTTGGATCAAACCCTAAATCTATGTAGCACGGGTTCGGAAACTGGATACGATACAAATTCGCGGGTTCGCAATTTCAAAAAAACTATACGGGATACGTTTTTATATCGATATATTGATTTAGAATTAACTAAATATGAATATATATTAAGGTATACATACTAATATATGATAATATAAATAAATAATGGCATTATGTTAGATATTCAATGCACTTTCAAATTTTTGAGTGCCTTAATTTTCGAGAGAAAGAGAAAATGTGTTGATCCGAGAGAGGTTGGTGAAACATTTACAAGTCCGAGCGAATCCGAATGAATCCGAGAGTTTCGGACCCCGATACGCAATCGGGGACGATTCGTGAGGCATATACAAGTATCCATGCTTCGTAGCCCTGGATGGCTTCATGCATATCAGTCATACAAAGAATTTAAGAAAACCAATTCACAAATCCATTTTGGAACATCTTTAAAGATAAAAGAGGTACAGTTATTAAGACCGCATCAATTATCAACTGCGACGCCAATAGATTATTCAAACATAGGTAACTAACATTAATGGGAAAATATTAATAAAAATCATACCATCTTTGGGTTTTCATAGTGAATTTTTCCGCAGAGAGTGCAAACTGCTCTTGTCCTCCCCTCTCCATCAGGTACAACTTGCTTAGTCGGGCCTCCACATGATTGACAGAAGCTAATGCTTGGTTTATGTGCCTGCAATTTTGTTAAAATGTTAAGAAAATGAATAGAAGGCCTCTATAAAGGTTGACACATTTAAATCTGAGTGATGTTTTGACAGCTGAACTCTACCAAAAAATCCAATATCCTCTTTCAATCTACAATAACCACAAGTATTGGAAATGTCACATTATGAGCTGCCTTGCCTTCAACATCAAATACTCGTCATTCAAATTTTATATTTCAAAACCCATATAAATAAGCTTATTATTTAAATATATTTCTAAATTTTCCTATTCATATGAGTTTGAAACCAGTCAATAACACCACTATTCCTATTCATTTCCTATTCATTTAACATACTTATACCATTATTGGATTAATAATAGTGTTCACTGGGTAAAGGTTTCAAACTTCTTGCCTAATCATTTGATGGCCACATGAGGCCTAGTGGTGTTATTGACTGGGTCCACTGTCTCAACATGTTAATTATGCTTTAGAACTGTTGGATTCATATTTAAACATTCTAGCTTGCTATTACGAAGTTATTGAGAACAGCTCTAAAAATCAGCAATTTGCGATGGCCGATTCTTAAGCCAATTCTCAACAACTCTCCCCCCCCAACCAAAAACACACAAACACGCTGGTGTATTTATATCAAATTTGCATATAACATTGGTATGATTACTTGCTTGTATGTTGATAATATGTAATAATAGGTAGTAGCCTTACAATTGTTAATGAGACAAATTTTGCTTTCTTCAAATTTTGATACAAAAGATATGGGTGATGGCGTGATGCCGATGTTATTCTTACTATTTAAATAACTAAAAAATGACTTTATTACGCTTTCACAAGATCACTATATTAAAAAAATGTTAAAAAAGATTTAGACATTTTGATTGTAAGCTCAGAATTGTTGTCTTCAACTTGTTCGATCGATTATCACAGAGGAAATGAATAGGATTCTTATAAAACCTCTTAGTATGGAGGAGTTGAAGTAAGCTGTGTTTCAGGTACCAATAGACAAAGCACCAGGGGTTGACGGATTTGGAGCTGGTTTATATCCCAAGACGTTGGACTCGATTAAATTTGATCTCTACGTTGTGCTACATGATGTTCTAGTACACAGAATCCTCAAGAAGTGGAATGAAACGTTGATTACTCTAATCCCAACGAATATGAGCCTGGTCTTCACTTATGATTACGCCCAATTAGTCTTTGTAATACCAACTACAAAATATTAGATAGGATCCTAGTTAATCAGTGGAGACAGATTATTGCGGAAATGATCACCGAGGATCATCTAGGTTTTGTACCCAAGAGAGATGTTGTTAATGGCATATCTACTGTTCAAGAAATTCGGCACTCAGTTGCCAGAATTAGAGCACCAGTGAAGATGACGTTCCTTGGGAACGAAAATTGACTTGGACAAGGCGTACGTTAGGGTTCATTGGGGGTTTCTTATCAAAATTATGAGGAGAATCGGTATAACAAGGTTTGGATCTCATGGATTGAAATGTGCATATCCACGACTACGTCCTCTATGATTATCAATGGATGCAAACGGATGAAATTCAAGCCTTATAAGACCCATTGTCCCCGTTATTCATCACATTGGCAAAATATTTTCATGTAATGTGAATGGTAGGATCAACGAGGAGAGGATATCAGGACTCCGGAAGAGGGACAGATTGTGTATTTAGCCATATTTTATTTGCAGATGACATGGTTATTTTTGGGTGAACTGAAGGTGAAGAGTTACGGAAATGGGGTCAAATTCTTACGTTGTTCTAACAAGTGATGGGGCAACTGAATAAGAGAAAGTATGTGTTAGAATACACACATTGTATACGGGTCTTTATATGTAATTAGGTACTAAATAGGGATGTAATAGCTAAATGGCATTTTCTACATAAAGAGGATGATTGAGACTAATCCAATCTATCCATTTACATTCCCTAATCTCTCTTTCTCCTCTCCAATTCTTATCATGGTATCAGAGCGAATTTGAACCGCTCACCATCTCAGATCTAATCATCACCATTCACTCCATCACCTAACACAAACCAAACCCTAACCCTAAATTCAGCCACCGTTAACCCTAGATCCTCCAACTGTCACCGTCGTCGACCTCGCATGAGCCTTAGATCACCGTCGTCGATCTCGCCTGAGCCTCAGATCTCGTCGTCGACCTTTGTTTAGGGCCTCTTGACGAAGATCGAAGGCTTCTTCCACTTGATGGCTGCCATCGACTTCGATTGAGCACAGGTAGCCGTCGATTCTTGCTTCTTGGCTTCGTCGACCTCGGAGATATCAGTTTTTGACCTCGACTTCGACGAATCTGGCTCGACTTGGCTTCATCGACCTAAGGAGATCAGTTCTTGGTCTTGATTTTCGATTTCTTGGCCTCACCGACCTCGGAGAGATCAGTTCCTAACCTCAACGTGAAGAATTATGCTCGACTATGTTCGATTTGGCCTGCAACTTGGATATTTGACTATTACTTGGAGTTTTCTGCTTGACTTTGTTTGATTTAGCCTGCAGCTTAGAGATTTGAGCATTACTTGGACTTTTCAGGAGTTTTTTGCACTATTTGGGTCTGCTACAGTAACAGGATCAAGGTTTGTCTCCCATTTCCTAGTTTGTTTGCTCAAATATCTAGTGGAACGATGAATTGTGATATTACTCTTGGTACTTCCCTTTGTGTTGATTGTGATATTGCGAAGATCGAGTCATCGGAGACCGTATTTGGATCCGATTGAGTTTGTTTGGGGATTGTTGATCGAGGATCGAATCTTGGAAGATCGATCACGATATTTTGGGTGGGATCGTTTGTCGATTAACTTTGTTTGATTGGAGGAGTAGCTCTTTGCTTGCTCTTTTTTTAGTGGTTCTTGGATTCTTGGAGATGGAGAGCAAGTCCGAGAGCAAGCAGATCTCTTCTACAGATGTCTTGACCATCAAGATGGTCGACTTCAGGCTTGACGATCAGAATTTCCTCCATAGCTGAAAGCTCATGGTTGAGCGTTACATCAAGGAAAGGCATAAAAGAGATCATCTGACGAAACCTCCACCCGTTTCAATCACCTCCGAGTAGGAGACGAACAATGCTCAGCTCAGTCATCTCATGCTAAGCTCGATAGAACGACAAATCACGGATGGGCTCGTCAACTTGGGATCCATGAAGGAGATTTGGAATCGACTTCATGAGTTGTATTCTTCACAGGAGAGCATTTCGAAGGCCTACGATTTGGTGCAGTCATTGTACAAGATCCAGTAAGGGGTCCGTTCATTGCATCAGTACTATTCGGAGTTTCGACGACTTGCTCAACTAGTCTCAGAGTTGTCCCAATCACTAATGACGTTGCGGAGATGCGGAGGAGACATGAGGCCCTCTTGGTTATTGTCTTTCTTGGTGGGTTCCGGCCCGAGTACCAATCTGCACGTCCGGCCTTACTCAGAAAGGCAGATATTACTCTTTTAACCACTTACCACATGCTCAACCAAATATTTCAGTCGAAAATTATAGATGAGCAGCTTGCATCTGGTGAGCACAATGCCTTTATCAGGTCGGGGAGTTCTCCCACATATTACTCCACGAGGGAAAAGGAGCCGGATGTGGAGGAGGTAGAACCGGAAGTAGAGCACATAGAGAGCCTCGTTTCTATTATTACTGTCACCGAAAGGGTCATATTCGCAATACCCGCTGGATGTTGAACGGAAGGCCTCATCCCGCCCGTGGACATGTGGGATCGTCACCCACATCTTCCATCACTTCGACGGACTCCGCATCATCCGAGAGCTCCATCAAGTCTTTGGAAGAGGAGATTGCTCGATTCAGACTTCTTGTGATCTCGACTGCTTCTAGTAGCCAGCCTAGTTTGGCTACATCTCGGGCTTCCGCTATGACGACTTTTGGCGTTTCGAAAGATAACCATACAGGTTTTATTACTTCGACTTCTGTATGTCGTCCCTGAGTTATTGATATAGGAGCTACAGATCATTTAACAGAAGAGAGGTATATTATCCTCATACAGGCTAACGCCTGGGTGTATCCCAGTGACTTTAGCGAATGGCACAATCTCTGCTGTAGAAGGGGTAGGGTCCGTTTTTGTCACATCACAGTTACCTATCTACTGTCTTATAGTTGCATGGTTTTTCATTCAACCTATTTTCTATTACCCAGCTAACCCGAGATTTGAACTGTGATGCCGCCTTTTTCTCTGGTGGCAGTGTTTTTCAGGAGCTTGGGACAAAACAGACGATTGACACAGGGACTAATGTTGATGAGTTGTACCACCTCGATTAGCATCCACACCCTTAGCCAGACCAACAGCATCCACATCTGTTTTTGATGGCCACTATCAGTTTGGTCATCCTTCTCTGCAGACCTTGAAAAGGATAGTTCCCTCTCTTGATACTTTGTTCTAGTTTAGAGTGTGAGTTTTATGAGTTGGATAAGGATCGTCGCTCTAGTTGTCCACCTCGTATCAATAAGAGAGCTGATAAATCTTTTATTTTAGTGCATTCTGATATTTAGGGGGCCATACTCTGTTGTTGTCCAAAAAGGCTTTCGCTACTTTGTGACTTTTATTGATGATTTTCTCGAGTCTCGTGGTTGTATTGGATGAAATCTAAAAATGAAGTGTTTTCTCATTTCCAGATTTTTTGTTCCACGATATATTTTAGTACACCCTTTAAGGAGCATACGGAGAAACTTGGTATTATTTATGAATCTTCTTGTCCATATACCCCCAACAAAATAGGGTGGCAGAAAAGAAGAATAGGTATTTTTTAGAGATCACTCGTACTCTTTTGTTTCAAATGCGAGTGCTTAAATAATTTTGAGGATGTCGTTCTTACTGTCAATTACTTGATTAATCGTATGCCTTCCTCTATTCTAGATGGGCAGATTCTTCATTCTATGTTATTCCCTTCAGCGGTCTCATTCCCCATTCCTTCAAGGGTCTTTGGGTGTGTTTGTTTTGTCCATACTCTATAACCTGGAGGATCTAAATTAGACTCCAAGGCTGTTAAGTGTCTTTCTTGGCTACTCCCGGACTCAAAAGGGGTATCAACATTTTAGTCCGGTGTTACGGCATCGATTTATATTGGCTGACGTGACCTTTTATGAGTACACCCCATACTTTTCTACTCCTCACACATCTATAGACATGCATAGTGACTTTTCTTTAGATATCTCGTATCTCTTGTCATAAGAGAGCACCCCTTCCGATTGGCTGATTCTCCACACCGTGTTGGAGGTTGTCCGTACTGTTTCCGTTGACCCACCTCACCGCTGATTCACCGTTGTTGGGCCCCACACCACCTGTTAGTCTGTTACTATTGTATATGCTCATAGGGACCGTACGGCTCCTGAACCTCAGCCTCCTGATGCTACTTTCCCAAAGTCTCAAGCTCCGATAGAGGCGGACATTGATCTTTTATCGCCCTACGGAAAGACACCCACAGCTGCACTTCTCACCCTATAGCTAATCATGTGGCGCATTCCTATTTATCTCCTACATATCGGGCGTTCCTCTCCTCCCTCGATTCTCATGCTTTACTCAAGTTACTCTCATATGTTTTATCTCATAAAAGATGGACGGATGATATGATTGATGAGATGCTGGGCCTTAAGCAAAATCAGACTTGGGATTTTGTGCCTTTTTTGGCTGGAAAGGTGGCGGGGTGTCGATGGGTGTACACTGTGAAGTTTCATCCTGATAGGACTCTTTCCCATTTAAAAGTGTGTTTGGTTGTTAAAGAGTACTCACAGACTTATAGGATTGATTATGAATAGACATTTTCTCCTGTGCCCAAGATGACTTCTGTCCGCATGCTTATGTCTTTTGCGGCCATCCATCATTGGCATTTACATCAGTTTGATGTGAAGAATGTGTTTCTTCATGGTTCTTTAGCAAAGGATATCTATATGGAGCAACCACCTGGTTTTGTTGCTCAGGATGAGTCTAACTTAGTTTATCGATTGAAGATTGTCATTGTATGGCTTGAAACAGTCTTCACGAGCATTGTTTGAGAAATTTATTCGTTCGACCTTAAACGGTGTGCTCATGACCATTCGGTGTTTTACCGTAATAACACTAATGACCTTCGCATTCTATTGATGGTATATGTACTAGCGATGATGTGGTCAGTATTGAACAGCTCGAGCGCCACCTTCAAGCGAAGTTTCAGACTAAGGACCATGGAAGTCTTAAATACTTTTTGGATATCGAGGTCGCTCGATCGAAGGTTGGCATCTATATCTCACAGCGAAAGTATGTGCTCGATATGTTGACTGGACCTGAGATGTTAAGGTGCAGACCTATAAAGACTCTAATGGATTCTAATACTAACTTGCTTCCGGGACAAGGTGATTTGTTTGAGGAAGATACCGATGATTGGTCGGTAAGCTTAATTACCTCACCGTCACTCGACCTGATATTGCATATCCCGTCAATGTCGTAAGCCAGTTCATGGCCAATCTTCGAGTTGCCTATTAGGATGCAATGATTTGGATACATCGATACTTGAAGAATGCTCCAGGAAAGGGTCTACTGTATTCAGACAATGGACATTCTCGAGTAGCTGGGTTCACGGATGCAGATTGGGCTGGGTCCCTATCTTGATCGCAGATCCACTATAGGATAATGTGCAAATCCACTATAGGATACTATGTATTTGTACTAGGCAACTTGGTCTCGTAAAAAAGTAAGAAGCAAAGTGTAGCGTCTCGTTCCAGTGCTGATTCAAAGTATCGAGCCATGACGAACGCTACTTGTGAGCTTATATCGATCAGCTTTCTACTTGGAGAGCTTGGCTATGGTCCCTCTTTTTCTATGCGACTATTTTGTGATAATAAGGCCGCAATTTATATCGCCTCGAATCCTGTATTCCACAAGCGAACGAAACACATCGAGATTGATTGCATTTTGTGCTGGAGAAGGTTGCGAATTGGATCATTGACACTTATTATGTTTAATCTGCTCATCGGTTAGCAGATTTATTCACAAAACTTTTGGGAAGGAATAGAGTACAATTTATTTGCAACAAGATGAGCATGTGTAATATGTATGCTCCAGCTTGAGTGGGAGTGTTAGAATACCCACATTGTATACGGGTTTTTATATGTAATTAGGTAAGTAGGGGTGTAATAGCTAAATGACATTGCCTATATAAAGAGAAAGATTATGAATAATCCAATTTATCCATTTACATTCCCTGATCTTTCTTTCTCCTCTCTAATTCTTATCGGTATGTAATCAAGAGGAACCTTGATAACATGGTTTTGAATACGGTGACTAAGATTAAGTTAGAACTTGGATAAGAGGTATATGATGATAATTTTAGGTATCTTGGATTTTCTATCTGTTCCAGGACTCCGAAGATGGGGCATTTCAGCAGACATATTTAACAAGCTGAAGGAAACCCTGTCCGGATGTAAAGCCAAGAATGTTGCATTCCTAAGAACTTACGCTGGCCAAATCGATGCTCGGCACTTTGCCTAATTATATCTATGGATCAATGCACATCCTTCAGGCATTTTTCAGTCAGATCGATAAATTCATGCGAAGTTTATTATAGGGAACAAAGAACATAAGTTTGATTAATTGGAAGATGGCTTGCACTCCAGTGGCCAAAGGAGGTTTAGAACTAAGGGATAGCAAAGCAATGTACTTTGCCCTGCTTGCTAAACAAGCAACCAAAGTCATTCTAGAACCCGATACTCATTGCGCAAAGCTTGTACTGGCAAAGTATGGAACCCTCGTTATAGAAAGCAAAGCTGGGATGCATCGACAACTTGGAGAGCTATGATGAAAGTACTGCCCAGCATTTTGAAGTCAACAAATTGGTGTTTAGGGAGCAGTGGGGAAATTCTTTCTTGATTAGACAGGTGAATAAAAGAGATTTCTGTATCTACTATCTATATCCTTTAGAGCTGGATATTGGAAGGACGGTATTAGCTATGCTGCGGTCCTCAGATTTTTGTCGCGGCCGCCTCCATACGTGAGGAGATGACTCCAATGTCAGAAAGCATAGCTGACCGACCGTTATAGCATAACAAGGACACATACGTGGTTCATGATAGTTACATTTTATTTACGAGAGTGGAGATGGAGAGAAAGATGGTGATGATTCTGGCATAGATGGACGTAAGCAGAAGAGTGATGGTTTTTGTGGCGTTTCCTCTCGAGGACGATCACGATAACCTGGTCAGTGCAAAAGGTATACAAGTGGATATTTCATACAAAATGTGTGAGAAAGGCGATAGTGAAACTATAGAACACTTGTTCATGCAATGTACTAGCTTTCAAAAGTACTGGAGAATTATAGCGACAGGGGAAAGCTTTGAATAGAACCGTATAATGTGGAAAATATTGATCGGCCGATTAGGCGATAGAGTAGAAACGTCCCCAAACTGCATTTCATTCGGACCGTTATGGCATATAGTTTATACTTTATGGCAATGATGGAAAAATAGAAAAAGGTGAGGATGCAAGATGAGACTATGTGGAGTGTGATTGAAGAAGCCAAGTCTACAATCTTTAAAATCACGAAACAACACGACTATATGTAAATTGAGCTAGCTCGGTAAGAAGAGAAAAAGTTTTAAACCCTTATAATGTTTCTTCGAAATTAAAATGAATACAAGACATAATGTTTCACCAATTGAATATGCATGAATTATTGGTTACTAAAATTATGTGTGCCCCATATTATGGATAGATTGGGTTGTTATACTAGTTGTCTTAATAAGGATCATTGGACAACACCATGTAGAGTGCTAAAATATTTAAAGGAAACTATGGATTATGGTTTGTCAAATTCTAGTTTTCCTACTGGATCAGATAGATTATGTGATAATAATTGGATCTCTGATTCAGATGAAATAAATCTACGAATAGATATATATTCGCTCTTAGTAATGATGCAATGTCTCGAAGCATTACCAAGCAAAAATATGTAACTTGATCCTCCATGGAATCGGAGTTTATACCGTTAGATTTAGCAAAATTCAAGCATGGGTTACTAAGGAAATTGTTATTTATACCCTTAGAATTAGCAGGATTCGAGACTAGGTTACTAAGGAATTTCTTAGTTGATATTCCCATTTGGAATAAACCATTTCCTTATGTCTATTCAGCGCGATAATCATGCTACAATAGCCTCTACAAAAAATAAAAATTAGATGGGAAAATATTCATTTGATAAACAGGTATTAGATGAAGGTGTTATATCACTTGATTTTGTGATGCCACAATTGAATAAGGTGGATTCTCTGACTAAACCGCTTAGCAAGAAACTCATGAAAAATATATCGAGGGGAATAAGACTTAAAATAAAAGGTCAAGGGTGATGGTAACTCAACCTTTTAATTGAAATCATGGACGGGGCCAGGGGAGCATGCGAGGGTGGCCGTGTACCTTGGTTGTAAAAAATTTAGGAGCAGATGATTTATTTTCTTAAAATCTTAGGCTGTTACATATATTTTCTTCAAAGTAGCAAATAATTTATTATATACTGGTCAAATATAATCCAGCAAGATTTTAGCCTTAAATTATTCATTCTCACGGCGAATTTAGGAAAGAGGAGATTAACAAGAAAATATTTCAATTAAGATTTAGCCGGGGTCCGGGTCCGGCTCCATGCACTTGCAATAGCTGAATTTAATTATAAGAAAATCTAACTTGAAATATCCATCTCTCTATCTCCCACGCACATTTACAATTAACCTCACTATTTTATTTTTTTATTTTGAGTAAAGCAATCTCTACTGTCGACATTTTGCAAATTAACATATGGAACATTGGGTGTTATCGAGTTAAGTAGATATAGTCAACATATATCTTGGATAAAGTTTAGGCATTGATAAGTCTAGATTTATATATTTTTCGTCATTATTAGCAGTGTTATTGATTGATTGGTTTCATTTTTTCCTACTGAATTTTGATATATTTCAACATACCACTTGTAAAACGTGATAAATCAGTTTTAATACCGCCCCCCACAACATCAAATCCTGGCTCCATCCTGAGTGAAATTTTTGACAACAAGTTTCATATGGATAAACCGCTTGAACAACTTTCATATCTTTTAAAATATGTTGTGAGTTTATAAGTCAATGACTTAATAAACCATAATATGAGAGTGGTTCATAAAAGCTACATGCTTTACCAGTTTTCGGTGTTTCATACTTAATGTCTCAAAGTTCTAGTTCAAAGTCTTAAAGACGCCATTACTAAAACATGATTTGCTTCGTACATTTTTTCTTGTTTCTATATCTTTTAATCCTTTTATATCTTTTTATTTAATCTGAGTTTTGAAACAAGGGTCAATTGTTAGAATTTTATATTATTTCAAAAGCCAGATAAATGAGGTTGTTATTTAAATATATTTTCTAAAATTTCCTATCCATGTAAACGTGAATTAAATAGTTTAATATACTTATACCTTTGTTGGATCAATAATATTGTTCACTAGCTAAAAGTTTCGAACTTCCTGTTTTCTCATTTGATGGCCATGTTAGGCCAGTAGTTATTGACCGGGTCTACTATCTCAAAATGTAGATTGCTCTTTGTAGTTTTAAGCTTGAACTGTAGAATCCATGTAAAAACTCTAGCTTGCTATTAGGAATTAGCTGAGAATGGCTCTTTAAAATCCATGATGATTGATTCTTAAGCCAAATTTCAACAACCTCCCATCATGTTCTCTTGATTTATTTTTTATATATAAATATATTTTTTGTTTAACCGAGTACATCTTTTTTGCAGTGTTTTTCATTCTGTTTATTGAACTCTTTCCAATCATCACTCATATTACGAAAAATTCTCCCCCCATTGCCAATGCTTATTTGATAAAGCTTATGTTATATATTATGTGGAAGTAGTTCATAGATCTCATACATCAAGTGCACGGTGACGGCGATCTACTGTTAAATTCTAAGAGTATAACTCTAAAGAACTTTTGCAACTGGTTATTCAACGAGAGGGATGCGTATTATTGTTAAGGCTAGTGTGCTTCATACATATCGGTCTTCATTCTCAATAAATTCCAATCGCAATAAGTTATCTTTCATTTCCTTTGAAATTCCGTTTTGGCATTTTTTATTTGTGTTATTAGTTAATTAAATTTTAGTGGCATTTTTATAAAATAACCAACATTTTCCGACAATATCATAATCTTTCTTTATGCGTAAAGCACTATTGCCCTTATTCTAACAATTCCTAAAATCCGATTTTGGCTGTAAAATCAACCAAAACTAAACAATATCATTTATATGATCCGATCAATCAGTCCTCAAATAACCATATCATCAAACACAAACTCCCACCAAATTGATGACCAAAGATCTACTTTTACATATTCTTCTCAATGTAAGTTCCAACAAAAACTCCTATTTTTATAATATACATCAAAACCGTAATCGTCATTCCCAATCGTGTACAAATTCGGCAAACACGTCTTTATCAACTCATACTCCACCACACTATCTTCCAAAACATCACGTAATTAGCTCATCTTCAACGCATTGTCACTAGCAAGGCACTCCTTCATCCACTTAAAAAACACAAAATCCCATGAAATGTAAACTCATCTTTTCCTAGATAGTTTCTTTTTACACACACTCACAAACCCATCAATTAGAAACTCATCCCAATCAATTAACCAATTAAAAAAAGAATAATTTTTTTTTAAAAAAAATAATAATACTTGCCACAACAGAAGGCGCCGAGTTCGATCCAGCTCCATCCAAGGACATCCTCGAAGCTCTCAACCTCCCTCTACCTCCAGAACAGCTACGCGACAGCTGCAACTGATGAAAAGCTCCTCTTTTGAACTCAGAGAAGCACGCGATCTTGCTAGGATTGTGTGCAGAATTCAATCGAAGGGGAGCTGAGGACAGCTGAAGAAGGGGGTGAAGAGATCTGCGCATAATTTGAAGGCGAGTTCGAGGAAGTAAGAGGAGAGTCGAAGGAGGAGAGAGAAAGGACGAGGACGCGGTTCGTACACATCGCCATATCTGAGCCGATGAGGGGCTCATCGAGAGATCCTGGCCGTTGATTCTGGTTGTTTTTTTTATCGCTGGAATGGGCCCATGGATTCTCATTCATCGTTGTTTGTGGGGAGATAGGTTGGTACCCAAAGAGATGTCAGTGGATCCGGATCCTATGCTAGCATAACAGGGTGCTTGCGATTCGGACGAAGAGACGACTGGCAGGGTGTTTGTGTGGGGTTTAAGAAGGGATCCAACGGCTGAAAGTCATCAGAGCGGGATTCTTACCAAAAAATTGGCAAACAAACAATCCTAATCCATGTCAATGGGTGGTGTACTATCAAAACCATGAAACAAAAGGGCTTTTTGTCAAAATAGAGTATTTTTAAATTAAATTTATTAGAACAGGATACAAAAGTTTAAAATTATGAGAATAGGACACTTTGGCCCATGTCAGCCTAGCCGGATTTTTTTTGACTCGATTTATTAGGAAAGCTGATGGAGGCTAGGATCTCCTTCAGATGTTGTCCTCCGTCGATCTGTCACAAGCGTTGGTGGACGGCTGATTGATGTTGGGGGTTGCCTCCTTGAGCGTGTAGATCTCAGTAGGCTTGATTTGAGGCGAAGCTGAGCTATATGCAAAAGAAGTTCCAGGGTGGTTGTACCACCGTGGACCCTCCGACGATCAAGTTAGCCGAGGAATTTGGGCAGAGTAGCGGCTTATTGGAATAAAATTGCGTTATCTAAGTCGTCTAAGAAAGGGGTTTATATAGGGGTCGCATGGAGCGAACCGGTGCGAGATCTCCACCGTCAGTTACGCCCATACGTTACGCCCACGTTAATGGCAGGATCCTCTCATTAATGGGGGGAACGAGCCTGCATGGGACGTGGGGCGGCGGATATCTCGTTTTGGCGAGATTCGCGGAGCCATTGCGGAAGCGCTAAGGCCTCGCGTTCTCGTTTGTCCGGGAGAGCTGAGGAGACTTAGCTCGGCGTGAGGCTCGGAGACGAACCGGGAGGCCGAGGAAGTTTTGTTAGTGTTTATGCCCTAGAAGGCCATTACTGTATCATACTAGTTTGTATATTACTTAATGGAAGCTTGGGATATTCACATGTATATAACAGTCTTGCTAAATATGGTAGTATGCTACTTGGTTTTTCTATCTTAATATGTGAGTATACGTATTGATAGAGCTCTTAGGATCTTGCTTGACTACCAGCGTTGTGATGGCAGTCACACTAGTGGGGGCTGGGTAGTCTACAAGCACATCCTTATTCAGGTCCCTGGTCGTTGGATTATCGAGACAGAGCATCGATACTCCGGAGTAGACTAGTGTGTACGCTTCTCATCCCAGTTGGGGAGATGGTCTGTCCCACAGCCGTCAGTATGTCGTACTGGAGATAGTATGCAGGTGCTCGTTAGGTTACGGGTACACCGGACAAGACTCACAGGGAACTGTTGGTTGGTTTTATACCAGTCGTCAGTGAACAGTTCCCAGGTGACATGAGTACAGCATAGTCCGCAGACTTGACACTGCTACTTCGCCTCGAGTGTGTCCCACTGTTCTTAGATTGCTACCCTACCACGGCTCAAAGGAGCGTGCAAACAGGTAGCAGTTGGGTGCAGTCCCGAGCACTTGGAGGCAGTGGCGGTTAGACAGGATTCGTCTCTCCCGGTATTGGGGGTTGATATCGCGCTGTGTCAGAGAGCCATTACGCAAAGTCCCTGGCCGGGGCAAGCGAGATTTGCTGGTAGGTTCCAGTAGTTTCTCAGGGTGTAATGGGCTTCCCTCCGACACGACTTATACCGCTATTAGGGGACTGACGCTTGCCGCCCCCTAGGCCTGATATGCGATAGTCTAAGACGAACGGACCGGACTGTATGGAGATTGTCACATCAGACTCAGTAGGAGTTCGGATGGGTTTCCTCATCGGCCTTCTTATCGACATCTACCTGGGGACCGTTACGTACAGCTAGTGCCGCTTGCGGTCTGTGGTTAAACCCACTGCCAGCGTAGTAGTCGAGTCTCTAGAGTCCCACACAGAGAGTTTCTCTACTCCAGGCGAAATGATATAGAGGTCGTATGGTTTTACGACAAGGGTTCGGACGCATACGTGTGTTTACGCACGTACGACTTTCGGACAGTTTTTACCAGTCGGCTTTGGTTTAAGCCAGTTACTGGTATCCGGTTATTGGATTTATATAGTCTAAAGTTTTACCGTATTTTTGCGGAAAGGAGGGGCGTTCTCGTAATTGCGCGAGAAGCTTCTAGAAGATGGTGACTAAGGAGGTTTAGGTGGCATATACAATGAATGTGATTAGTGAGTCATATGGATGATTCATCCATGTCATTAATGCTTCATAATTGCTTAATGACTCATGGAGATGAATCACCACAAGATATTTATCAAGCATGGTTGTAAAATGATTTCTTTTCTTTTCTTGATAAAAAGAAATGCTTGATATATATTATGATAATTCATTATTCTCACTTCATTATTATCTTCACCTTCTCTCTCCTCAAGCTCTCCCTCTTCAAACCCTAATCCTCCCCTCTCATGTGTTGAGTACAAGGATTAGTTAGACTAATTAAACCATAACCCTCACTCTATATTGTTGGAGATAGTGCCCTCAGAGTCAATTATTAGGTCACAGGTACGTGATTGTAATGATTGAGGGAGGACCTATCCCGGTAGGACAGTCTTACTCGAGATGATAGTATGCTATCTGGTTTACCTTTATCATCGTGTACTGCTTTAGGTGACCTGACACGTCGCTATTACACGTTGATAGAGCCCCTAGGATTCTTGCTTGACCACCAGCAGTATGAGGGCGATCATATAAGTGGGAGCTGGGGGTCTACAAGCGTATCCTTAAAAGGTCCCTAGTCGTGGGAGTTTCGAGACCGGGCATCGATACTCCATTAGTAGACTAGTGTATACAGTCGAGACCCCGACGAGGGGCGGTGGCCGGTCTCACAAGCCACTGGTGTCAGTTGGATCACCTAAGATGTATACAGGTGCTCATTGGGTTATGAGTACACCGGACAGGACTCGCCGGGAACATGCTAGTTGGTCATATACCAGACGTCAGATGGCAGTTCCCTGGTGACATGTGTGCAGGTTAGTTCATCGACCTGGGGATCGTCATTTGTCTCGTGTGAGTTCCCACTGTACTTTGATTACTACCCTACCACGGCTCAAAGGAGTCGTGCAAACAGGTTTTAGTTGGGTACAGTCCCGAGCCACATGGAGGCAGTGAGCGTATCTTCAGGGGTTCGTCTCTCCCGGTATTGGGGGTGAGGTCGTGCTGTGTCTAGGAGAGCCATTACACAAAGTCCTTGGCCAAGGCAAGGAGATTTACTGGTAGGTATTCCAGTAGTATCTCAGGGTGTTCTGGGCTACACTCCGACACGACTTGTACCGCTTTTGGGGGTCTGACTTTTACCAACCCCCTAGGCCCGCCATGCGATACTCATAGACGAACGGACCGGACTGCACGGATATTGTCACTGACAGGCTCAGTAGGGTGTCAGGATGAGCTTGCTCATCGACGTCCCTTTTGGTCAATAGCTGGTGGCCCGTTACGTATTGGCTTATACCTCTGACGTGCTAGTGGTTAAATCCACAGCCATAGTATTGACGAGTCTTTAGAGTCCACCACATTTTCAGTTACTCAGCTTTCGGGCAAAATGCTGTAGAGGCCGTATGGAGATATGGCAGGGTTCGATCAGATACGTGCGGTATTGCACGGATCATGATCGGACGGATTTTACTAGCCGGCTTTGGCTTAAGCCGGATCTTAGTATTTGATAGTGTAGTTTTGTCTCTTTGCATTTGTATTTCAGTCGGAATACAAATGCGGGTGTGTATGCACAGTATCGGGGTTTTCCTGTAATTTATTATGGGACCAGTTTTCTGGGGTTGCCAGTTTGCATTCCGTTCCGGCCGGTTTTCCTTTGTTCTTTCCCGGCCGGACTTTTCCGATGGAGGGGGTTATTTGCAAGTTTGCAAATAACACTTTGGGGAGGGGGGTTTATTGCAAAAGGTTTGATATGATGGAATTTAAATGAGTATGGGTTTTGTGGTGGGGCCGGCCACTGTTTGAGTGGAATTTGGATAAGGCATGTACATTGATTTGGTGATGGATATTAGATAAGGGCCGGCCACTGTTTGGAGTATGGGGGGAGGGTGTTTATTTTTTTTTGTGTATGAATAATTCATTTCATGCATTATAGTGGGGGCCCCCCCTCATTTGAGAGTGCTGGAGATTTGTTTGTGAGGATGAGGGTTTCATTTCTTTTGAAAAAAGAAAATGCACACTTCTTCAATTGATTTCCTGTGAGCATAAATTGTGGGGGCAGGGGGCTCTTTTTCTTACACAGAAAGAGAGAGAGAGCTTGCTTCATTATTCATCCAGTGAGCTTTTTCTTCAGTTGGCCGAGCTCACACACATTCCCATTCTTGCATGCTAAATTTCTCCATCAAGCATCCATGAAATTCTAGTGTATAAATCCCTCCAAATTGGCAACCTCCTAAACCCCTTAGAGACAGCTATTCTACAGCAAATCTTGGACGCGTCGGCTAGCCAACTTCGCGCCCGAGTTGCCTCGGTATAGAGGTGGGAGCCCGTAAAAGATACAGGCTACGTGGTGCCCTTCCGGCGACGAGGTGGAGACCGGACATTCCGCGGGAGATCGGGACGACGACGAGAAGACCGGAGGACTCGGATCACTCGGTATATCTCTTCCCTTTCTTCTTGTTAGCTAGACTAGTTTAATGGTTACGATCCGGAGTTTAGTGCGCGGTGGTGCCGGTTTGCAAAGTCCGCAAAATTAAAGTTATTCACCGCTTCCGCATTCCGGCGTCGGATTGACGGCCGGGGCGCCGCCGTGCACTTACAGTGGTATCAGAGCCTCGCCATTAAGTTAGTCTAGCTTTGTGTAATGTGTTTTTCAGTTCCGATCGATCGAAATGTCCAAAAACCCGTATTTGCTCACATCAGTTTTCTGTTGGAAATTTTTAGTCTCGAAAATTTTTTCAGGTTGTAAAATATTTATGTACTAAAAATTATAAGACCACTGTTCAAATTCGAGACAATGATCTTCCAAACAGAGCGCGGAAGGGCGGCCAAAACCCACTTCTGGCCGCGCTTCCGCCGCAGTGTGGAGGAATCATTGGGTTGCTTTTTTTACAGTGGGCTTCTGGGAAGATTTTAAGGTTTTTGGAATATTAAATTTGGGCCCAGATTTTCTGCAACTGCTACAGTATTGTTTTGGGGCCCACTTGTTAATATTCGATCGGTCGGATATTTTAAACACATTTTTCACAGTATTTACAATATATCTGCGACCGTGAATGTCACTCGATCGGTAAATCCTGTCTAACTGCTATAGCCCGGTTATACGGATTTGCGAACGTGACTTTCACGTTGATGTTCTATGTATTTGCTGTGATGTTGCGGATCGGTCGTGGGGGATAGCCTGGATGCAATGCTAGTACTGTTTCTGTTGTATTATGTACATTTGATATTGCGGGGCGAGCGTCCGACATGTGGACTGCCGTCACTGCCTGTTTGTATTATTATTTTGGGGCACGACCAGGTTGCGTTCGATGTACCCGGTGTATGTATATTTTACTTTCTGTACTAGGTTTACCCCGCGGAGGGGTGCACGGATAGCCGGGTTCTAGAAGGCAACAAGCCCGCATCTCATGGCATTGGGACGGAGGGGGCTTCACTCCAGGATTGGCTGGCTATTCGCTGCACTCGTAGGGGGTATAGGATTTCATTGCACAGGCTATCCACACGACCAAGGGAACGTCGGGTTTCAGTAGTGGCTCTGTGAAACCCGGGGATCCCAGATATCTGTATTGTTCTGTGATGCTGTACATTTCTGTGATGTTGCATTTTTATTCACGCCTTGAGCGAAATACTATATATTGGTATATATATTAGTAGATGTTGTATATGTTTTTCATCCGCGCTAGTCCAGTCCCCGCTCTGCCGTTAGTTAGCTAACCTAACGGGTGATGACGGGACCCAGTGGCGAATGCGGATGGCATATACGTACGTCAGTATATTTTCGTTCTTTGTGGTGTGATCAATTGATGGGACTGCATTGATTCGGATCAATGCAAGTTAAAACAAACCTATTCTGATGTTGTTGGAACACTTTTCAAAAAGCTGTTATTGCAAGGACGTTCACTTTTGTTTTGCATCGTGGTATTCAGTTGGAATATCCTGCTCTTCAGTCGACGAGGCAAGGGCCGAGATCCCTTCAACGGGAGTGACCCCTTGGGCAGAAGTTTGCGTCAGGGCATTAACTTCACTATAGCCGATTACTTTTGCTTTGCATCGTGGTATTCAGTTGGAATATCCTGCACCTCATTCTACGGGGAAAGAGCCGAGATCCCTTCACCGGGAGTGACCTCTTTAGTAAAGGTTTTCGTCACTATATTTTCTAAAAAGCTATCCGTTCCTTCAACGATATCAAGTTCATTACGTTAAAGGTTTTCGCCAGAAACCATTCGTAGCCCTCCGTCGTTTCATATGGGTAGTCAATAGTATTCAAGCTGTGTTTGTTGGCCAAAGTCAAGGCACAGTGTTTGGTAGCTGTTGGTTATTCATATGCAGCATAGATAGATGCGTTGGTTTGGAACAGTCGTATAGCCTTGTTGGCCAAAGTCAAGGGCTTGTGCGGGTGGATTCGAATCAACCTGGAGAATAACGGGTAGAACTTGACATGTAACTTATGATTTGTTGGCCAAAGTCAAGGTCATAAAAGCATGGGGCAGAAATCACATCGGGAGTTTCAAAAGAACTAAAACTTGCCAGATATGCGCATACCTTCTGGAGTGTGATACCGTGAGCGGATTCCGTCACGTTGTCATGCGATGATAGTTGGATCCCGATTCCCACTGATGAGTTGGTATACTCCTCGGGTGACCCCGACTAATTCTTCTTTTAGGTTTGGAGAAGAATTTGAGGTACAGTGGGAGGATTCCAGATTAGATAAATTGGTAACCATTCTGATCTAGGTTAGAGTGCACGCTGAGTGTTTCTTTTCTCTCTCTCTTTGGCAGCGACCATTGACCCGACCCTAAGACTTTGACTCAGTGACCAAGTTGACCGAACCTTCTTAAACACCGGCTTTTGGATTGTCAGAGTTGCAAACCTCATTGCCACTCCTACTTTTACCCTTTTCTCCAGGACACCCCGTTTTACTACGAACGTCCACTTCCATTGGACAAAACCATCGTATGGTTAGATACGAACTCGAAAGAATTTATTCGAGGATGGTTTCCGGTTCTGGAGAAAACGGATAGGATTATTCAGTTGTCTTTTCCTTTTACCCTCTCTCAGGTTACGAGTACTCCTTGGTTTAGGGGTAGTACACCTATTACGCAAATTGGATTGTCTTCTTCCAAACCTTAGGCTGGTGCCGACCGGTAGGGAATGAAGAAAACCAATTAGCATAACGATGGTGTGCAGAAGGTATTAAGTTCAGACAAAGCAAGGGATTAGTAAGAGGGCAAAGTAAATTGCAACAGATATTCATGACCAAACCAAATATTTCGTTACCACTCCCACATCACCTTTGTATTTCTCCAGGACACTCCGTATCACTATGAAGATCCACAGTTTATTTGGATACTCCATCGTATGGTTATATACGAACTCGAATGGAACTTGTTCCAGTTCGGGGATGGATTCTGGTTCAGGAGAAATAGGAATAAGGTTTATTCGGTTGTCTTTTATCTTCACCCTCTCTCATTGCGAGTGTTCCTAGGATTGGGACAGTACACCCATTATGCTTATTGGATAGTCTTCTTCCAAACCATAGGCTGGTGCCGAACGGTAGGGAAGGAAGAAAACCATTTGGCCTAAAAGGGTGTGCAGAAGGTAAAGACTAAAGACATATGAAGGGATTTGGAGAAGTGGCAAAGAACTATACGGTTACAGTCATGAATCTGGAAGAGGCATTACTAGGAATACCAGGATACCCCATCGAAACATTTCAATGTTTCATTTTCACTGTGTAATGTTAAAGGAAAACTGATTTCCCGATTAGATACTTACTCCAGGGTATGTATTTACCAGGTACGATTCTCACATCTGTATGGTTTTACAGATGATGAGTGGGAGTAAGTTATTGGGAATTGGGTGATTATCCTCATTATATCGGGATTCGTTGTAATCAGTGATATTTGAGGAAATCACCTGGGCTGTTTGCCGGTCGGCAAATATTTGGTTTTGAATATCCGCTGTTATGCACCAATTTCAAATTGATATATCTGTACGTCTATTTTCATAGAGTGAGATATACCTTTCTGAAATTATGTCTACGGCATTTACCTATATCAGTGGATGGTTAGGTAAGGAGCATTAAACAGCGGTGTAATTCTTCTTAACCATAAGTACAGTTTTCAACCTACGACACACAGTGAATGAGTTATCAGACTCAAGGAACTTATACAAAGGATTGTATGTTGTCCAGGGTCCATCAGGACAGAGGGGTTGGTCCTCGTACTATATTCGGTTTACTTATGACTTCTCTAGTTTTTAGACAGGTGTTTCGTAGGAAACACAGGGTCCGAATTTTGAGAAGTTATAGGTATTTGAATGGAGTAGAGAACCAGGTGTAGCAAGTATCGGGATTCTTCAAAGTGATCGAAGATGTAGATACTTGTATTTGGTATTCAGTTGATAGTAATGATTAAGAGATCTTGCTTCTCTTTCAGGTTACTCATAATTGGAAGCATTCCTAAGTTGAGTAACGCTGATCCGCCTCCTTCCATTTGGTTGACATGCACTGGAGACAGTTGCATGATTTGGATCTGGTTCAATTAAATCAGTGCCTCTGTTTCTATATTGGATATAGAACAGTTCATATCTTAACGATGTTAAGGTACGGGGAGTTGTCCGGTTTATGATTAAAACCAGACACTGGACAACTCAAGGCACGTTTCTGTAATGGCTGTTTGTGGGTTGACCCAGGCTATGACGAGGGTTGATTTTCTACCATCTGGATGAACATTAGCGATATTGTTCTAGACTCGCCACAGTTTTATTAAAAATGGACTTTTTCAGAAAAACAGTAGTGGGAGTATGGTAGAACTGGAAGTGATTCCAGAACCACAAACGATTACTGAAGATTTGATAAGGAACCTAAAGATTCAATCTGGATTGACATTCCATTGGCCACTCCGCAGATAAGGTGGGTAACTTCAGGCACCCGAGAGGTACTACGGTAGCCTCAAGGACGGTGACAGGGAAGTTCTTGTTTACCCACAATTACCATTGCTGTTGTTCCAGGCTGCGAGACCCGGCGGGAGGATGAGTATAGCGTCATTCTAAACTAGTTTTAGAAGTGTACGTCTATATGACTCTGCCAGAGGGTTGTCGTAGTCAGTGGGAGCAGCGGAAGCATTGGTGGACAGGTAGCTTATGTCTATTTATAGACTAGAGCAGATGTAGCGGAGATAGATCATCTATTTCTGATGTGACAGTCATGGGTTTGACTTCATCAGAAAAGGGGATGGATCTGTTGAGAAGGTAGTAGGGTGTGATGTCCTGGTATCTGGATGACATACACAGAATAGGAAAAGAAACTCCTATACTACGATCGGTTATACTTTGGTCGTCACACAGTTGTTTCTCCACAAAGGAAATGGATTTTATATCAGACATACTGGTCACTAGATCTATGGTTTTAGATCTAGATTTGGGTGGTTTCCCAATCAGGGTACTTGACAGCATTCTAAGAGTATTTAGGATGGACGACTCCTGGCACGGTAGTGTACCTGCAGGTAATGGAGTCACCCTCTCCAAAGGTGTCTTACAGACTAAAGGGGAGAGGGACGGGCATGATTGGCAGATCACTTGCTCAGGCAATTGAGTCAATCGTGAGATGTCAAGTACCACACCAGATGTTGTTCTTGCACTAGATGCAATAAGTTGACATTAATCCAATCCTGTAGAAACAGTCGGAAGCAGTTTTAGAACATAAGTGGATGTTCTAGGGAGATGATAACGACAGCCTCATTCAGGAGACAGTTATCATTCCAGGCTTCCAAGGTGACATGGACGACAAGGAGGTTGTCAGAGTTATAGTTTTCCTTCTGATGAGGGGCAGTATTTTGGACAGGTGGTCCAAGGCAATACTGAGGGAGGCATGGCGCGCAGGACACTGATTAAGTTCAGTAGTCGATACAGTCTAAGAAGTTTGGATTTGGAGCTCATTTATGAGCTATGTCCCATCAGACATCCAGACATATTCTGAGACAGGTATTGCTCTTTTCGGGAGATGGTTTTCTCCGCGAACTTGAGATATAGAGAGACATAGAAAGAAACAACTAAGCGGATCCACTCACTGAGGCTATTCCTCGAACGCAATAGTTCCGCAAACGAGCTTTGTGAGACTGACTAGTAGAGGAGTTGGATGTTCGGTATCACACGGGCTGTGAGTATGCGACATCGCAATAATTAGCCTTGAGTGCAAGTGGGAGATTGTTGGAGATAGTGCCCTCAGAGTCAATTATTAGGTCACAGGTACGTGATTGTAATGATTGAGGGATGACCTATCCCGGTAGGACAGTCTTACTCGAGATGATAGTATGCTATCTGGTTTACCTTTATCATCGTGTACTGCTTTAGGTGACCTGACACGTCGCTATTACACGTTGATAGAGCCCCTAGGATTCTTGCTTGACCACCAGCAGTATGAGGGCGATCATATAAGTGGGAGCTGGGGGTCTACAAGCGTATCCTTAAAAGGTCCCTAGTCGTGGGAGTTTCGAGACCGGGCATCGATACTCCATTAGTAGACTAGTGTATACAGTCGAGACCCCGACGAGGGGCGGTGGCCGGTCTCACAAGCCACTGGTGTCAGTTGGATCACCTAAGATGTATACAGGTGCTCATTGGGTTATGAGTACACCGGACAGGACTCGCCGGGAACATGCTAGTTGGTCATATACCAGACGTCAGATGGCAGTTCCCTGGTGACATGTGTGCAGGTTAGTTCATCGACCTGGGGATCGTCATTTGTCTCGTGTGAGTTCCCACTGTACTTTGATTACTACCCTACCACGGCTCAAAGGAGTCGTGCAAACAGGTTTTAGTTGGGTACAGTCCCGAGCCACATGGAGGCAGTGAGCGTATCTTCAGGGGTTCGTCTCTCCCGGTATTGGGGGTGAGGTCGTGCTGTGTCTAGGAGAGCCATTACACAAAGTCCTTGGCCAAGGCAAGGAGATTTACTGGTAGGTATTCCAGTAGTATCTCAGGGTGTTCTGGGCTACACTCCGACACGACTTGTACCGCTTTTGGGGGTCTGACTTTTACCAACCCCCTAGGCCCGCCATGCGATACTCATAGACGAACGGACCGGACTGCACGGATATTGTCACTGACAGGCTCAGTAGGGTGTCAGGATGAGCTTGCTCATCGACGTCCCTTTTGGTCAATAGCTGGTGGCCCGTTACGTATTGGCT
This sequence comes from Agapanthus africanus, assembly GCA_030015575.1. Lineage (NCBI taxonomy): Eukaryota > Viridiplantae > Streptophyta > Magnoliopsida > Asparagales > Amaryllidaceae > Agapanthus > Agapanthus africanus. The sequence goes on along the minus strand of CM057345.1, from coordinate 383,691,834 downwards.
TATACCTCTGACGTGCTAGTGGTTAAATCCACAGCCATAGTATTGACGAGTCTTTAGAGTCCACCACATTTTCAGTTACTCAGCTTTCGGGCAAAACGCTGTAGAGGCCGTATGGAGATATGGCAGGGTTCGATCAGATACGTGCGGTATTGCACGGATCATGATCGGACGGATTTTACTAGCCGGCTTTGGCTTAAGCCGGATCTTAGTATTTGATAGTGTAGTTTTGTCTCTTTGCATTTGTATTTCAGTCGGAATACAAATGCGGGTGTGTATGCACAGTATCGGGGTTTTCCTGTAATTTATTATGGGACCAGTTTTCTGGGGTTGCCAGTTTGCATTCCGTTCCGGCCGGTTTTCCTTTGTTCTTTCCCGGCCGGACTTTTCCGATGGAGGGGGTTATTTGCAAGTTTGCAAATAACACTTTGGGGAGGGGGGTTTATTGCAAAAGGTTTGATATGATGGAATTTAAATGAGTATGGGTTTTGTGGTGGGGCCGGCCACTGTTTGAGTGGAATTTGGATAAGGCATGTACATTGATTTGGTGATGGATATTAGATAAGGGCCGGCCACTGTTTGGAGTATGGGGGGAGGGTGTTTATTTTTTTTTGTGTATGAATAATTCATTTCATGCATTATAGTGGGGGCCCCCCCTCATTTGAGAGTGCTGGAGATTTGTTTGTGAGGATGAGGGTTTCATTTCTTTTGAAAAAAGAAAATGCACACTTCTTCAATTGATTTCCTGTGAGCATAAATTGTGGGGGCAGGGGGCTCTTTTTCTTACACAGAAAGAGAGAGAGAGCTTGCTTCATTATTCATCCAGTGAGCTTTTTCTTCAGTTGGCCGAGCTCACACACATTCCCATTCTTGCATGCTAAATTTCTCCATCAAGCATCCATGAAATTCTAGTGTATAAATCCCTCCAAATTGGCAACCTCCTAAACCCCTTAGAGACAGCTATTCTACAGCAAATCTTGGACGCGTCGGCTAGCCAACTTCGCGCCCGAGTTGCCTCGGTATAGAGGTGGGAGCCCGTAAAAGATACAGGCTACGTGGTGCCCTTCCGGCGACGAGGTGGAGACCGGACATTCCGCGGGAGATCGGGACGACGACGAGAAGACCGGAGGACTCGGATCACTCGGTATATCTCTTCCCTTTCTTCTTGTTAGCTAGACTAGTTTAATGGTTACGATCCGGAGTTTAGTGCGCGGTGGTGCCGGTTTGCAAAGTCCGCAAAATTAAAGTTATTCACCGCTTCCGCATTCCGGCGTCGGATTGACGGCCGGGGCGCCGCCGTGCACTTACATATATCACCTAGCTTCTTTGATTAGCACCTAAAGAAGTTTAGTTGCCTCAAGTTTAGAGGCTAAGCTTGGAGTAAAGCTCTCGGGTGGATCGTCTACTACTTCGAGAAGGCCGAGGAGGAGGTGGAGTTCGTAAAGACGAAGGACACGGTTCTTTAGGTATAATCCCTTTATATAGTAGTTGTTAACTTCTATGTTTGATGTTAGTTATCGTTTAGCTTCGATTCATGCGGTTAGTCGATGTTTAAGCAAAGAACAAGATCGTTTTTCATATTTCCGCCTCCCCGCTAGTCGTGGGGTGTTGTACATCGACTTACAGTGGTATCAGAGCCTCGCTAAATAATAAATAACTTACTTGCAAATTTGTATGAATTTCGAACGAAAAAAACGAAACCGGAAAAACCCGAAATCACAAGTTTCTGTCGATTTTTAAATGAAGTCCAAAAATTTTTCAGGGAGGTTCAGAAAGCTTAAAAAGACAGTAGAAGAACACCCAACAAATTTGGGCCCCTGAATCGCCTAAAGCACCGCGGAACCGGGCGGATCGCACCGATCCGCCGCGCTTCCGCCGCCGAGTTGGCGATTCAGGAACCCAAATTTCCTGTGTTGCTTCTCTGTGATATTTGGTATTTTCTGGAAGTTTTTATTTTTGCTCAGGTTTCAGATTTACAGAGAAGTATTGGAGCAAAATTAAAAGTGTTTAATCGATCGAAATTATACAGTATTTGCTTGTTGGATTATATCTGTGTTTGTATAATGTGTTCGTAAACCTCCCCTAACTGCTAGTATGTCGGTTGGTAGGGGGTTGCACATTTCTGTAATGGATTTTTACTGTTTGTGGATATGAACTGTGTTGGACTGTTGTGATGTATAGCCGGGGTTATGTGATGGGTTATTATTTAATTCATTTGATGTAAATGTAATTTGTTGTAATATTATTTTGCGGGGCACATCCAGGTTGCGGTTGTAGCCACCGTTGTATTATTTCATTTTACTGTTTTTGCTCCTAGGACAGACCCAAGGTGGGGTGCACAAACTGCCGGGCGGGTAGTTTGCCGTACCCGTTGGGGTCTTGGGTGGGGTAATGGCTATTCATCACAACTGTGTAATCCGTCTTTTGTTGCAGGCTCAAAACAAACACGGATTACTTGCAAATCCAATAAAGTTCATCTGTGATCTGGAATGCCTATTATTGCGTCTGACGAATGTACAATATCTATATATGATAGCTATTTAGACGTCACTTATGTTTTACACCCGCGCTAGCCCAGCCCCCGCTCTGTCGTTAGTTAAGTAACCTAACGGGTGATGACGGGACCCCGTGGCGAATGCGGATGGCATAAGAGGACGTTGTATTTTCGTTGTTTTCTGCAATGATAGGTTAATGATGGGACACATTATTTATAATGCAAAGAAAATAAACCAAAAGTTTAATCGTTGGAACAATTTAAAAGAAACCACTCGGTTAATTTTAAAAACAGATATTTTTAAATGCGGAGCTTTAACCACTCCTTTTAAAAGCTATCAGGTTCCTTCGGTTATATCAAGTTCACTACGTTCACGGTTTCGCCAAAACCAGTCGTAGCCCTCCGTCATTTCTTATGGATAGTCAGTAGTATTCAAGCTATGTTTGTTGGCTTTCGTCAAGGCATAGTGTTTGGTAGCTACTGGGTATTCATTTGTTGCATAGATAGATGTGTTGGTTTGGGACAGTCGCATTACCTTGTTGGCTTACGTCAAGGGTATATACGGGTGGGTTCAAATTAACAAGATAATGATGGGCAGAACTTGACATGTGACTTATGATTTGTTGGCTTACGTCAAGGTCATAAGAGCATGGGGCAAAAAACCTATATCGGGAATTTCTAAAGAAACTGAAATTTGCAAAGAGATGCATACCATTTGGAGTTTGATGAATGTTGGTAGGATTCCTTCAACATTATCATACGATGATATTTAGATCCCGATCCTACTGTGAGTATATGCTACTTATCAGGATATTCGTCACTTAACGATCAATGCTATAAACCAAGTAGGTGTCCAGAAAAGTGTCAGCGGGGTTACGCCCCCAGAGAAAAGAGGTTATTTAATTAAGGAACTTCGCGAAAGCGTTGGAAAACCTCCCTCGAAGTATCGACACTGGCCTGGCTGAACGGTTAAGCAAGAATTGTACAGTGAGAATAAATCTTGGCTAATTCTTCTTTTATGGTTTGAAGAAGGATTCGAGAAACAGTGGGAGCCATCCAGTTTAGATAAACTAAAAACCACTCTAAACTTGCAAGAGCATCATGCTAAAGAGTTTTCTTCTCTCTCTCCTAATTGCAGCGATCCTGAAAATGACTGGACTTAAGTTACTTTTAGAGAAAAATATACTGACAGGGCCAAACTATAAAGATTGGCTGCGGAATGTCAAAATGGTTTTGACCTATGACAAATTGGGGTACGTCCTCACCGCTACGGCACCTGCTGTCCCTGGTCCCAAATCCAGCAATGCGGATAAGGAAATCCGCAAAACCTGGGATTTAGATTGCGCGAAAGCCAAGTGCATCGTGCTTGCCTCAATGAACAATGAACATCAGAGGAGGCACGAGGATATGAACCTAGATGGCATATTTCTCCATACAAAGGAATTTTATGAAGAGCAATCTCGTATAGCAAGATACGAGACCTCTAAGAACTTGTTTCGAGCGAGGTTGGCTGTCGGGTCATCGGTAAGAGAACATGTCCTAAAAATGATCGGCTATATTAAAGAGCTCGCAGACCTTGGGACGACTTTGGATAATGAGCTCTATACAGACCTTATTCTCCAGTCCCTTCCTCCCACCTACGCCCAGTTTATCCTGAACTTCAACCTTCAAAGAAAAGAAGTTGAACTTCCGGAACTCCTGAACATGTTAAGGAGTGCAGAGGGCACCTTGCAGAAAGCAAGGGAAACACCCGCTATGTTTGTTAGCGGTGCATCTTCTTCCGGGTCCAAGGCTAGGGCCAAAGGAAGGAAGAAGAAGGCCGCCACCAAACCTAGAGGAGGTGTTAGTAAGGTGGGAGGGAAGGGAAAGAAAAAGTTTGCGGTACCGGTAGTTGGCCAGGATGAGTGCTTCCATTGTCACAGGAAAGGGCACTGGAAGAAGGATTGCAAGGCGTGGAACGCCAAGAACCAGGAACCGAAGCAAGCTGTGGCTTCGACTTCAGGTGTGTTTGTAATTGAGAATTATCTATCGATCAACTCTACTTCCGGGGTATTGGATACCGGATCAGGATCTCATATTTACAATTCATTGCAGGCACTGAGAAACCGTAGAGTGCTGAAGGAAGATGATATGACCCTAAAGGTTGCTAACGGAGCTAGCGTGGGAGCTGCGTCCGTCGGGGATTATCACCTAGGATTGACGAGTGGACACATTTTGGTTTTACATAACTGTTTTTTTGTACCAAGCTTAACGTGTAATATCATATCAGTTTCCTTGTTATCAAATAAAGGTTATGATTTCACGTTTGTAAGAGATATTGTTAACATCCACCTTAATCATGGTTTGATTGGGTCCGGTACACTAAATAACAGTATATATGTTTTAAACCAACTCTAAATTTTCAACGTCCAGAACACACTAAAAAGAAAGTCTCCAGATTTAAATAAAGCTTTCTTATGGCATTGTAGACTGGGTCACATCAATGAGAGAAGGTTGACTAAGTTGCATAGAGAAGGATATTTGGACTCGTTCGAATATCAAACTTATGACACTTGTCAATCTTGTCTCAAAGGAAAGATGATAAAGACTCCATTTACTGGACATGGAGTAAGAGCGAGCAAGCTCTTAGGACTCATACACAGCGATTTATGCGGTCCAATGTCTACACATGCAAGAGGTGGTTTTTCCTATTTCATTACTTTCACGGATGATTACTCAAGATACGGATTCATTTATCTGATGAAACATAAATCCGAGGTTTTTGAGAAATTCCGAGAGTATAAGAATGAAGTAGAAAACCAAACCGGCAAAAGTATCAAGACACTTAGATCTGATCGAGGTGGTGAATACTTGAGTGCCGAGTTCCTAGGTTACCTAAAAGAGAAAGGGATTCTCTCTCAGCTTACTCCTCCATACACTCCACAGCATAACGGTGTATCGGAGAGACGGAATCGAACCCTATTAGATATGGTACGATCCATGATGAGTAATGCTGAGTTACCGCGATCTTTCTGAGGTTATGCGCTAGAATCAGCGGCATATCTTTTGAACAGAGTTCCAACCAAAACTATGCCTACCACACCATATCAGATATGGAGTGGGAAGAAACCCTATCTTCAGTACCTGAAGACATGGGGATGTCCAGCTTTTGTAAAAAAGCAGCATCCGGACAAGCTCGAGGCACGCTCAGTAGAGTGTAAGTTTGTAGGATATCCAAAGAACTCTATGGGATATTGTTTCTATTACGCAGAGGAACAAAAGGTTTTTGTTTCTCGTCATGCCCGCTTCTTAGAAACTGAATTTTTAGAAAATTAGAAGAGTGGGAGCGAAATAGAACTGGAAGAAATTCCAGAACCATAAGCTGCTACTGAAAGTTTGGTAGAACCAGAAGTTCAAGAAGAACAGGACATTCCCGCACCCCTCCGCAGGAGTAGTAGGCCGTCTCATCCGCCTGAGAGATACTACGGTTTTCTCATAGATGGGGATAGAGAGGATTGCATCATAGATGATGATGAACCTACTGACTTCCAGCAGGCCATCCAGAGCGGCGACTCGGTACGATGGCTAGATGCAATGCGGACCGAAATGGAGTCCATGTACACCAACAAAGTATGGACTTTGGACTTTGCTCCAGATGGGGTAAAACCCATAGGATGCAAATGGATCTTCAAGAAAAAGATTGGTGTAGATGGACAGGTAGAAACCTATAAGGCTAGACTTGTTGCAAAGGGTTTTCGTCAAAGACCTGGTTTGGACTATGACGAAACTTTTTCTCCAGTGGCTATGCTCAAATCCATTCGGGTCCTTCTTGCTATTGTTGCCTTCCATGATTATGAAATCTGGCAGATGGACGTAAATACGGCTTTTCTGAATGGAAATTTAGAAGAATGCGTCTATATGGATCAGCCAGAGGGTTTCAATCAGAGTGGGAGCAGCGGGAAAGTATTCAAGCTGCTTAAGTCCATTTATGGACTAAAGCAGGCATCGCGGAGTTGGAACATCTGTTTTGATGAAACAGTCAAAGAATATGACTTTATCAAAAATCCAGATGAACCGTGCATATATAGTAAAGTTGTAGCCAGAAGTGTCGTATTCCTCGTCTTGTACGTGGATGCCATTCTATTGATAGGAAATGACATTCCTATGCTACAATCTGTCAAAGGATTCTTGTCACACAGGTTCTCCATGAAAGACCTGGGTGATGCCTCTTACATTCTGGGGATCCGGATCTATCGTGATAGATCCAAGAGGATGTTGGGACTTTCGCAGTCCAGGTATATCGACACTGTACTGAAAAGATTCAGTATGGAAGATTCTAAACGCGGTAATCTACCGGCTTTTTGTAACACCCGAGCCCAATAATACTATTCATATTACTAGTTGAGGGTTATATATTGCTCATTTCCAATTATCATGATTTTCTGGTGTTTATTGCTAAATTTTAACCGGTTAAGTCATTTTGGCACATAACAAATTTTAACTCCTAAAATGAAATTTAAAGTATCCATATTGGCCTAATCGTCACCACTAGTCGCGTGGTAGCGTCCGCGTGTCGAGATTCCGTCCCGTTCGGCTAAACGGGCAAGTTTGGACGACTACGCGCGTGCAAGTGTCCGACTTGGGGCATGCATTTTAATCTTTAAACACCTCTTTTCAAAATTTGGAACCCGCTTAAAATCCTATAATTTGAATTTGGAACATTTGGGCGCAACCCGGGCGCGATTTGGAAATGTTTCATTTCGCGCCAAAAAGGCCCATTTTAATTTAATATCTAAAACTATATTTATACGAAATATATTCGTAACTGTTTTAAATCCCTGCAAAATCATTCTAAACCTTTTCCAATTATTTTCCCTGGCCACTCACGAGCTACCAACCTTCGCTCGTGGGCCCCCTTCCTTTCCCTATCTCTCTCTCTCTCTTCCCTCATTCTCTCTCTCCCTCTAACAACTCTCTCTCTCCTCTATTTATATTCTCATGCAGCCGCCCTGTTCATTTCCTCCTCCATCACGAGAACCCCAGAACCCTAACCCTAGCCACCTCGTAACCGCGCCGCCGACCTCCCCGCGACCTCGCCGTCGCCGCCCTCGCCACCGCGAGCCCAGCCGCACCTCCTACCTCCCTCCTTCGCCGCTTCCCGTGCCTGCACCCAACCCCCGACGCCTCCACTCGGCCGCAGAGCCCGACGTCGACACCGCCTCCCGTCGCCGACGACGCCCGCGACTCCCTCTCACCCTCCTCGTCCCGACCTCGTCGTCGCTTCCCTCCTCCCCTCGCCGGCCCACCACCAACCCGAGACCATAACCCCATCACCTACCCTCTGCAGTTCGCCGGAGAACGCGCCGTCAACCCTCGTCGACGTCACCCGCGCCACCTCCTTTCCCCTTGACCACCAGAGCCGACCACCCTCTCCTCCACTCGTCGCAACACCCTCTCCAGCGAACCCCGAGGCCGTTCAAGTCTTCGCAGCCGTCGTCGCTGCCTCGCCGGCGTTCCAGCGCCATCGAGCCCGCCGGGGTCACCCTGGTATCTCTCTGTAAGCATCCTTATCTCTCCTTTGTGCAAAGTTTTTCCCCCGCTGATCTTGTATGTGCATCATTGTGCTAACCTCGTTGCCGTGACTTTTGCCGGAACCCGACCGTGCCGTCTTGTGAACCCGATGCTCCAGCGAAGTACCCTGGTCCGTGTGATCCCGTTGTTCTCTGTTGGGACTCGATCCGTGGCCCGTGCTACCATATCGTGTTTTCTGCCGACATCGCATCCGTGTTCCGGTTTGCGAAACCGTCGAGGCAAGTATCTGAATACTTTCTTTAACATGCTAGCATACGAGATCTAGTCTTTCTATGCAGTTGAATATCATACTATATAATACAACAACTTAATGATGGTAATTGATATTATTATAAGTTAGAATTGACAGTTGCAGTTATCTTTAACATGGAATCTTTATAATAGTTTCTCGTAATTAATCAACCCACTATCAATCCATAATTCAACTAAATAAAACAATTGGATCATATCTGCTTTAATTGTTAAATCATTCACGAGACAATTATTATACTTAGTGTAAATTCCTGTAGCTTCATTACTTTATGATTATGGATATTGCTTCACCTTGTGACTATTGCACCCTAAAGGTGCTTGAACCTGTTAATAAGAGAATACAAAACATCATTGTGTTTACATGGAGTAATATGGTTATTTACTGTTTCCTGCTGCTGTTCATTATTTGATTGCATACCTGTTGTGAGCACATACCCGATTGCACTACATATTGGCCTGACCCTGCTACACATGACATATACATACATACCAACTCATCCTGTTGTACCATGACATTACTTGTTTCATGATTTCATGCCTAATGCCGACAAACTCGACCATCCCTGCTGTCTATCCAGACAGACCTACTCTTACCGGATTTTGTGTTGGCATTAGTCCTTGACTACTGAATACCTGACCTGACATACATAGCTTGGGGGTATGGGGAAATCAAAGGTGAAACCGACTTGTAACTCAACAGTTCGATACATGTTCTGATCAGTCTTACGGGCTTGGCCAGCCCCGGAGTGTTGATGCTGACATCACTCGCCCATCCTACTACCTTTTACTGCTTAGCGGCACGTCTCGGATTCAGCCCCGAGGATCTTGACCGTGGTCCCGGGCACGCACGGGATACTATTGAGTTACATCGACGATTCATCAATTGGTTTCAAAGACTATAGAGTAGAAACCTGACAGGATAATTTAGTCACCACTGCACATTACCCTGCTCTGTTATTTCTTAGTACTGCTTTATTCATGTTCATATTTGCATTGCTTATCACCATGTTTATACTCTATACTTGATGTCTTGACGCGCTGACGTCTGGGTTTTTCATGGCCCAGATTCCGTACCACTGTCGACGACCGGGCAGGAGTACTTCAGCCAGCAGGCTGGTTTGTGAGTTCTGTAGTGGTCAGTTCATTTATTGCATTTTATTCCCAGGTGTGATCCCGCATTACGGGACGTACCCTTCTATTATTGTATTGGATCATTAGCTTCCGCACTTATTGTTTATTGATTCTTGTTATTATGGATTTGGACATGTATTAGATTAGCTTATTATCTTGTTCTTGATATCCTTACAACCGTAATGTGACTGTGGATGGATACTTCTTACCCACAGGTAGCATGGTTGGCTATGTCACGTGCCCAATCTTGCGTACTCTGGGAAGCGGGGCGTGACATGGTTCTTTTGGTATCAGAGCCATAGGTTAGTCGGGTTGATTCTTTTGTAGTTGGGTATTGTACCCAATACACGAATCAGAATACCCGTGTTTAGGAAACATGTCCAGCCATCTTGACCGTTTTACCATTCTTGAATCACATTCTTCCTGATTATATCTTTTACGACGTGCAAACTTACTTTGCATGTCGACTCGGAAACCTGATTTCTTGTTATCCCTAGGACTTGGGCGACTTGGGTGGAGTTAAGTAATTGCGGCTATGATACCGCGGCATAGCTACAATGCAGTACTCTATTTAAGTATCTTGGAGTTCTAGCCTTGATCTACATTCAGAATCTATCATCATGCTAATGTTGGGTGTTTTGAGTTCAGGATTATGACAGGTAAGAAGTTGAAGACGTACCAGAGGCGTGTGAACGAACCCGCCTTGCTTGGAGTGATAAGAGGAATGCCGGAAATCAAAGAAACGAACTGAGCTGATCCAGCAACAGCAGATTCGTTTCAGGAAGATTTGCAGATCGTTCAGCAGTCTGTGAACGAGATTGGAACTAGACCAGTTGACCGAGTAGGGCCCGTGGCAGAGTTCAGACGTGTGGGTCCTACTACTTTCACTGGTTTGGAGCAACCGTGGACGTGCATGCAGCAGAATGGAGGAGACTCAGTAGTCTCGCTGGACCTTTCGCGGCCAACGATGCAGACAGCAGTTGCGGTAAGGAATCAGTTCTGTCGGGCCAGTCGAGCTTAGGGCTAGGCCGACAAACTTTGTTCTTGCAGCTATGGAAGTTGATAGGAATGAAGAGCCAGCAGTTGTTCGCGACTTTATGGATGTGTTTGAAGATATATCAGGCTTACTGCCGAAGCGAGATGTGGAGTTTGCGATTGACCTCATTCCTAGTGCAGCGCCAGTATCAAAATCTTATTATCCGATGGCACCGGTGGAATTGGAAGAAGTTAAGAAACAAGTGGGTGAATTGCTCGAGAAGGGATAGATTCGAAGCAGCAACTCGCCGTGGGGAGCTCCAGTTCTTTTAGTAAAGAAGAAGGATGGCACGAGAAGGATGTGCATTGATTATCGAGAATTGAACCGGGTGACTATTAAGAACAAGTACCCGATCCCTCGTATTGGAGAACTTTTTGAGCAGCTTAGTGGCGCGAGGGTATTCTCGAAACTGGACTTGCGATCAGGATATCATGAGGTCCGAGTGAAAGCAGAAGACATTTGCAAGACGGCGTTTCGAACTCGATATGGACATTTCGAGTACCTAGTGATGCCCTTCGGAGTGACTAATGCGCCAGCAGTATTTATGGATTTGATGAACATGATCTTTTCACCGTTCTTGGACCAGTTTATTGTGGTATTCATTGACGATATTCTGGTGTACTCGAAGAGTCCGGAGGAGCATGCTGAGCATTTAAGGATCGCACTGCAGACGCTGAGACAAGAGAAGTTATTTGCGAAGATGAGTAAGTGTGAATTCTGGCTGGAAGAAGTGAAGTTTCTGGGGCATGTTGTGTCGGGCGATGGAATCGCCGTCGATCCCGAGAAGATTGCAGCAGTTCGAGATTGGCCTATTCCAAAGAATGTTGCGGAGATAAGAAGTTTTCTTGGACTCGCCGGTTACTACAGAAGATTTGTGGAGAACTTCGCTCGGTTAGCTGAGCCGTTAACCAAGCTTACGCGTAAGGAGGTACCGTTTGTTTGGACGGATGGATGTGCATTGGCCTTCGAGACGTTGAAGCAGAAGTTGATAACCGCCCCTATCCTAACCGTACCGGATGATTCGGGAGGACTGGTGATTCATAGCGACGCCTCCGGAAAAGGATTGGGATGTGTTTTAATGCAGAATGGGAAAGTCGTCGCTTACGCATCGAGATAGCTGAAGACTCATGAGAAGAACTATCCGACTCATGACTTAGAGCTTGCAGCCGTGATCTTCGCCCTGAAGATTTGGAGACACTACCTTTTGGGCGAGAGAGTTGAAGTCTTTACAGATCACAAGAGTTTAAAGTATGTGTTCACTCAGAAGGAGTTGAACATGAGGCAACGCAGATGGTTGGAGCTGATGGCCGACTATGACCTTGATCTTAAGTACCATCCGGGAAAAGTCAACGTCGTGCCGGATGCGCTGAGTCGGTTACCAGCAATTCAGATATTGACTGCACAGAGGGAGATCATTGCGGATTTTCGGAGGTTCGACTTGGAGGTTGTGCTACCACATGCTACAGGACAGTTGATGCAATTGCAAGTACAGTCATCCTTAGTTGAGAAGATTAAAGTGGCGCAATCGCAGGATCCTAGACTGCAAAAGTTTCGAGAGCAGGTTGGAGCCGGACTACGAACCGATTTACTGATCCATGAAGACGGTTCATTGAGATGCGGTAGCCGTGTGTGTGTGCCAAAAGGAGATGTGCGTGAAGAGCTTATGAAGGAGGCACACAGTTCAGCTTACTCTGTACATCCAGGAGGGACAAAGATGTACCGAGATATTCGACAGCACTTCTGGTGGGAAAGGTATGAAACGGGAAATTGCTCGCTTCGTGGCTAAGTGCTTGGTGTGTCAGCAAGTCAAGGCTGAACACCAACGGGTTGCTGGTTTGTTGCAACCACTTCCGATTCCTCAGTGGAAGTGGGAACATATAACCATGGATTTCGTGACGGCTTTACCGCGGAGTCCAAAGGGCAACAATGCAGTATGGGTGATTGTCGATCGGTTGACCAAGGCAGCTCACTTTATTCCTTTTCGGGTTGGTCAATCGACAGAGACTTTGGCAGAGCGATACATGCAGGAGATTGTCAGATTGCATGGGTGCCGGTAAGCATCGTGTCCGATCGGGACACTCGATTCTTGTCACACTTTTGGAGGAGTTTACAATAAAGTTTGGGGACTCGATTGAAGTTTAGCACAGCTTATCATCCTCAGACTGATGGACAATCAGAGAGAACGATCCAGACCCTTGAAGATATGTTGAGGGCTTGCATGTTGGACTTCAAAGGTTCATGGGAGGATCATCTACACCTGGTGGAGTTTTCGTACAACAATAGCTTCCAAGCGACAATTCAGATGGCTCCGTTTGAAGCGTTGTATGGTCGTAAGTGCCGTTCACCGGTTTGTTGGGATGATGTTGGTGAACAAAGGTTACTAGGACCATATTTGGTGGTACAGACAGTCGAGAAGGTGAATACAATCAGGAAGCATATGAAGGCAGCTCAAGACAGACAGAAAAGTTGGGCCGACACGTCAAGAAGACCTCTAGAGTTCGCCGTGGGTGGTTTGGTATTCCTGAAGATATCACCGACTAGAGGGGTGATTCGCTTTGGAAGTCGGGGAAAACTTAGTCCTCGATTCGTTGGACCCTTCGAGATTTTGGAGCGTGTTGGAGAGGTATCGTACCGGTTGGCGTTACCACAGTCATTAGCAGGAGTTCACGATGTGTTTCATGTGTCTCAACTACGGAGGTATGTTCGTGATGAGACTCATGTTTTGGATCATTCGGAGTTGACTGTACGGGAGGACCTGACTTTTGAAGAGCGACCAGTTGAAATCAAGGATCGAAGAGAAAAGGTTCTTAAGAACAAGATTATCCCTCTTGTGCTAGTTTCTTGGGGTAATCGATCGCATGGAGAATCCACTTGGGAGCGAGAAGACGAGATTCGGCAGAAATTCCCTCACCTTTTCCAGTAGTTGGCTATCTTGTACTCTTGGAATTTCGAGGACGAAATTCTTTTGTAGTAGGGTATGATGTAACACCCGAGCCCAATAATACTATTCATATTACTAGTTGAGGGTTATATATTGCTCATTTCCAATTATCCTGATTTTCTGGTGTTTATTGCTAAATTTTAACCGGTTAAGTCATTTTGGCACATAACAAATTTTAACTCCTAAAATGAAATTTAAAGTATCCATATTGGCCTACTCATCGCCACTAGTCGCGTGGTAGCGTCCGCGTGTCGAGATTCCGTCCCGTTCGGCTAAACGGGCAAGTTTGGACGACTACGCGCGCGTGCAAGTGTCCGACTTGGGGGCATGCATTTTAATCTTTAAACACCTCTTTTCAAAATTTGGAACCCGCTTAAAATCCTATAATTTGAATTTGGAACATTTGGGCGCAACCCGGGCGCGATTTGGAAATGTTTCATTTCGCGCCAAAAAGGCCCATTTTAATTTAATATCTAAAACTATATTTATACCAAATATATTCGTAACTGTTTTAAATCCCTGCAAAATCATTCTAAACCTTTTCCAATTATTTTCCCTGGCCACTCACGAGCTACTAACCTTCGCTCGTGGGACCCCTTCCTTTCCCTATCTCTCTCTCTCTTCCCTCATTCTCTCTCTCCCTCTAACAACTCTCTCTCTCCTCTATTTATATTCTCATGCAGCCGCCCTGTTCATTTCCTCCTCCATCGCGAGAACCCCAGAACCCTAACCCTAGCCACCTCGTAACCGCGCCGCCGACCTCCCCGCGACCTCGCCGTCGCCGCCCTCGCCACCGCGAGCCCAGCCGCACCTCCTACCTCCCTCCTTCGCCGCTTCCCGTGCCTGCACCCAACCCCCGACGCCTCCACTCGGCCACAGAGCCCGACGTCGACGCCGCCTCCCGTCGCCGACGACGCCCGCGACTCCCTCTCACCCTCCTCGTCCCGACCTCGTCGTCGCTTCCCTCCTCCCCTCGCCGGCCCACCACCAACCCGAGACCATAACCCCATCACCTACCCTCTGCAGTTCGCCGGAGAACGCGCCGTCAACCTTCGTCGACGTCACCCGCGCCACCTCCTTTCCCCTTGACCACCAGAGCCAACCACCCTCTCCTCCACTCGTCGCAACACCCTCTCCAGCGAACCCCGAGGCCGTTCAAGTCTTCGCAGCCGTCGTCGCTGCCTCGCCGGCGTTCCAGCGCCGTCGAGCCCGCCGGGGTCACCCTGGTATCTCTCTGTAAGCATCCTTATCTCTCCTTTGTGCAAAGTTTTTCCCCCGCTGATCTTGTATGTGCATCATTGTGCTAACCTCGTTGCCGTGACTTTTGCCGGAACCCGACCGTGCCGTCTTGTGAACCCGACGCTCCAGCGAAGTACCCTGGTCCGTGTGATCCCGTTGTTCTCTGTTGGGACTCGATCCGTGACCCGTGCTACCATATCGTGTTTTCTGCCGACATCGCATCCGTGTTCCGGTTTGCGAAACCGTCGAGGCAAGTATCTGAATACTTGCTTTAACATGCTAGCATACGAGATCTAGTCTTTCTATGCAGTTGAATATCATACTATATAATACAACAACTTAATGATGGTAATTGATATTATTATAAGTTAGAATTGACAGTTGCAGTTATCTTTAACATGGAATCTTTATAATAGTTTCTCGTAATTAATCAACCCACTATCAATCCATAATTCAACTAAATAAAACAATTGGATCATATCTGCTTTAATTGTTAAATCATTCACGAGACAATTATTATACTTAGTGTAAATTCCTGTAGCTTCATTACTTTATGATTGTGGATATTGCTTCACCTTGTGACTATTGCACCCTAAAGGTGCTTGAACCTGTTAATAAGAGAATACAAAACATCATTGCGTTTACATGGAGTAATATGGTTATTTACTGTTTCCTGCTGCTGTTCATTATTTGATAGCATACCTGTTGTGAGCACATACCCGATTGCACTACATATTGGCCTGACCCTGCTACACATGACATATACATACATACCAACTCATCCTGTTGTACCATGACATTACTTGTTTCATGATTTCATGCCTAATGCCGACAAACCCGACCATCCCTGCTGTCTATCCAGACAGACCTACTCTTACCGGATTTTGTGTTGGCATTAGTCCTTGACTACTGAATACCTGACCTGACATACATAGCTTGGGGGTATGGGGAAATCAAAGGTGAAACCGACTTGTAACTCAACAGTTCGATACATGTTCTGATCAGTCTTACGGGCTTGGCCAGCCCCGGAGTGTTGATGCTGACATCACTCGCCCATCCTACTACCTTTTACTGCTTAGCGGCACGTCTCGGATTCAGACCCGAGGATCTTGACCGTGGTCCCGGGCACGCACGGGATACTATTGAGTTACATCGACGATTCATCAATTGGTTTCAAAGACTATAGAGTAGAAACCTGACAGGATAGTTTAGTCACCACTGCACATTACCCTGCTCTATTATTTCTTAGTACTGCTTTATTCATGTTCATATTTGCATTGCTTATCACCATGTTTATATTGTATACTTGATGTCTTGACGCGCTGACGTCTGGGTTTTGCATGGCCCAGATTCCGTACCACTGTCGACGACCGGGCAGGAGTACTTCAGCCAGCAGGCTGGTTTGTGAGTTCTGTAGTGGTCAGTTCATTTATTGCATTTTATTCCTAGGTGTGATCCCGCATTACGGGACGTACCCTTCTATTATTGTATTGGATCATTAGCTTCCGCACTTATTGTTTATTGATTCTTGTTATTATGGATTTGGACATGTATTAGATTAGCTTATTATCTTGTTCTTGATATCCTTACAACCGTAATGTGACTGTGGATGGATACTTCCTACCCACAGGTAGCATGGTTGGCTATGTCACGTGCCCAATCTTGCGTACTCTGGGAAGCGGGGCATGACACTTGTCACGGAATCACCCTCTCCAAAGAGATGTCTCCCAAGACTGATTTGGAAAGGAAACGCATGTCTATTATACCCTACGCTTCTGCGGTAGGCTCTATAATGTATGCGATGTTGTGCACCAGACCAGATGTAGCTTACGCACTGAGCGTGGTAAGCCGGTATCAGTCAGACCCAGGGGAGAAGCACTGGATAGCAGTAAAGAACATTCTCAAGTACCTGAGAAGGACTAAGGAGATGTTCTTGGTTTACGGCGGAAAAGACCTCAGGTTGGAGGCCTTTGCTGATTCCGGCTTCCAGAGTGATAAGGACGATTCCAAGTCCATGTCGGGTTATGTCTTTACCCTCAATGGAGGGGCGGTGTGCTGGAAGATCTCCAAGCAGGACACCGTTTCTGACTCAACGATGGAAGCGGAGTATATAGCTGCTTGCGATACCGCAAAAGAAGCAGTCTGGATGAAGAAGTTCCTAACAGAACTTCAGGTGGTTCCTACCATAGTTGATCCAATACCTCTGTATTGCGACAACAACGGAGCTATAGCTTTAGCAAAAGAACCAAGGTCCCATCAGAAGTCCAGACACATCTTAAGGCGGTATCACCTGATCAGGGAGATCATTGATCGTCAGGAGATCGAGGTTCGGAGAGTTGCTTCTGAAGAGAACATTGCTGATCCATTCACGAAGGCCCTACCTCAGATTCAGTTCGAGAGGCTACTCGAGATCATCGGTCTTCGATACGCCAGTACATGGCCCTAGTGCAAGTGGGAGATTGTTAGTGTTTATGCCCTAGAAGGCCATTACTGTATCATACTAGTTTGTATATTACTTAATGGAAGCTTGGGATATTCACATGTATATAACAGTCTTGCTAAATATGGTAGTATGCTACTTGGTTTTTCTATCTTAATATGTGAGTATACGTATTGATAGAGCTCTTAGGATCTTGCTTGACTACCAGCGTTGTGATGGCAGTCACACTAGTGGGGGCTGGGTAGTCTACAAGCACATCCTTATTCAGGTCCCTGGTCGTTGGATTATCGAGACAGAGCATCGATACTCCGGAGTAGACTAGTGTGTACGCTTCTCATCCCAGTTGGGGAGATGGTCTGTCCCACAGCCGTCAGTACGTCGTACTGGAGATAGTATGCAGGTGCTCGTTAGGTTACGGGTACACCGGACAAGACTCACAGGGAACTGTTGGTTGGTTTTATACCAGTCGTCAGTGAACAGTTCCCAGGTGACATGAGTACAGCATAGTCCGCAGACTTGACACTGCTACTTCGCCTCGAGTGTGTCCCACTGTTCTTAGATTGCTACCCTACCACGGCTCAAAGGAGTCGTGCAAACAGGTAGCAGTTGGGTGCAGTCCCGAGCACTTGGAGGCAGTGGCGGTTAGACAGGATTCGTCTCTCCCGGTATTGGGGGTTGATATCGCGCTGTGTCAGAGAGCCATTACGCAAAGTCCCTGGCCAGGGCAAGCGAGATTTGCTGGTAGGTTCCAGTAGTTTCTCAGGGTGTAATGGGCTTCCCTCCGACACGACTTATACCGCTATTAGGGGACTGACGCTTGCCGCCCCCTAGGCCCGATATGCGATAGTCTAAGACGAACGGACCGGACTGTATGGAGATTGTCACATCAGACTCAGTAGGAGTTCGGATGGGTTTCCTCATCGGCCTTCTTATCGGCATCTACCTGGGGACCGTTACGTACAGCTAGTGCCGCTTGCGGTCTGTGGTTAAACCCACTGCCAGCGTAGTAGTCGAGTCTCTAGAGTCCCACACAGAGAGTTTCCCTACTCCAGGCGAAACGATATAGAGGTCGTATGGTTTTACGACAAGGGTTCGGACGCATACGTGTGTTTACGCACGTACGACTTTCGGACAGTTTTTACCAGTCGGCTTTGGTTTAAGCCAGTTACTGGTATCCGGTTATTGGATTTATATAGTCTAAAGTTTTTCCGTATTTTTGCGGAAAGGAGGGGCGTTCTCGTAATTGCGCGAGAAGCTTCTAGAAGATGGTGACTAAGGAGGTTTAGGTGGCATATACAATGAATGTGATTAGTGAGTCATATGGATGATTCATCCATGTCATTAATGCTTCATAATTGCTTAATGACTCATGGAGATGAATCACCACAAGATATTTATCAAGCATGGTTGTAAAATGATTTCTTTTCTTTTCTTGATAAAAAGAAATGCTTGATATATATTATGATAACTCATTATTCTTACTTCATTATTATCTTCACCTTCTCTCTCCTCAAGCTCTCCCTCTTCAAACCCTAATCCTCCCCTCTCATATGTTGAGTATAAGGATTAGTTAGACTAATTAAACCATAACCCTCACTCTATATCACCTAGCTTCTTTGATTAGCACCTAAAGAAGTTTAGTTGCCTCAAGTTTAGAGGCTAAGCTTGGAGTAAAGCTCTCGGGTGGATCGTCTACTACTTCGAGAAGGCCGAGGAGGAGGTGGAGTTCGTAAAGACGAAGGACACGGTTCTTTAGGTATAATCCCTTTACATAGTAGTTGTTAACTTCTATGTTTGATGTTAGTTATCGTTTAGCTTCGATTCATGCGGTTCGTCGATGTTTAAGCAAAGAACAAGATCGTTTTTCATATTTCTGCCTCCCCGCTAGTCGTGGGGTGTTGTACATCGACTTACAAGTTTAGCTCTGCAATGGCTCGGAGACGAGCAAAGGAGAATGGGCGCCAGTTCGGCGGCTAGGTCGCTCTTGGATACGAGGCGGAGTGCAAGCTCGGGGATAAGCCGAGGAAGGTCATCAATGCTCCACACTGATTTTACCTCGGTATCTCTCCAAGTGTTTAGTGAGCTGTCGCGGGTGACACGTTATACGCCATGTGTCGTGATCTGAGGAAATACCACTTCTGAGCATCATCATTAGCCCCCCACTCTCGTTCCGGCCTATTTATGGGTCGGGTCGAGAGTGGACTACACGGAGAATCTTCTGCTCGGTTTGGCACCGAGAATCATGATGTCAATTTCCCAGGAACGAATGGAGGCGTCGTTTCGTCTGTTAGGACCGGCTATCGACCGAACTCGAGCTCCCCTATTGTTTTCTTACTTGAGCCATGTTAGGAGCTTGCCTTCTTCGGGTGCATGCGCCGGGCAGAGGCTTGCCAGCTAGTTCAATATGAGGCTCAGGGATCCACCGTTGAGACCGAGCATGAAAATATCTGGCTGCTTCGTGACGAGGGCTTTGATCCATCTCTTTGTAGGGCAGGAAGCTGTCTAGAGTGGATGGACCGAGCAGGAGAATGCCCGGTCGCCTCATGATGAGGGCTTTTGATCCGCATTGTTATGGGGCAGGAAGCTTCTTGGTAGGATGAACCGAGCGTGAGAGTGCCCGGTCGTGTTGTGATGAGGGCTTTCGATCCTTGGCGTCGTGGGGCGGGAAGCTGCCCGTCAGGATGAACCGAGCATGAGGGTGCCCGGTCGCCTCGTGATGAGGGCTTTCGATCCTTGGCGTCGAGGGGCAGGAAGCTGTAGGGTCCCTTAGCACTCTCACTAGGTTTTATAAGACATCGGGTATGCAATTTTAGAAAAAACTAGAGAGCAAAGCAACCCAAACCAATGATCTAACTAGAGAATTAGGGTTTAACTAAGCAAGTAAACAACTTTACTCTAAGTGAACAAGGAATACAACCTTTGTAGACCGGTCCTTCACTTCTAAAGCTCCGTGTAGTAGTCCCTTAGCTCCAAGTAGTGGTCTCCCGGACTCTCGTTAGGCTCCACTAGGCAAAAGGAACGAGCTTGCTCAAAGATATTCGAGGCCGAAGATGATCTACATCGAAGAATCTCTAACTCAAGCTACCTCTTCACTAATTGAGAATTAGTGAAGCAAACAACCTATACTAAATGGCTAGTTTGGTATAGACTGATGAAGTAGGAATTTTGCTCACTTTAAAATAATTTTTCTCTCTTTACCTTTTCACCTCACTCAAAGCTAGAGAGCAATGAAGGAGATGATGAAAAGATCTCAAGTGATCAACTCATGAACCATGGGTGAGAAAATATCTCATATAAACTCATGTAGAGACTAAACCATGGTTAAAAATAATGGTTAGGTTAATAAATATCTAGAGTAAAACAAAATTAGTGGACTAAAGTCAAAGCTTCTCCATGGTTCCACAAGCATCTTAGCCATGCTAATTTCCACCTAATTTTGATTTTCCCCTTAATATTTAAATACCCAAATTATCTTAAGTTAGGTATGAGTCTCGTACACCCAAGTCCAATGTATCATCTAGCATGACACAAAATAACTACATTAATATATATCACATATATATTCAAATGTATTTGGAGAAAATATTTTCTTAAGTGAGCTAATATGAGTTACTGTATGTTAATATATCAAATATATAATTATATATTAAATCATTAAATCAACACTTGATTTAATAACCCGGCTGTATCGCATACAACCGACTAATATCATTTAATAAATTATTGAATCAATACTTGATTCAATAATCTGGTTATATCACATATAACCTGTATCGCGAGATTAGAATATGGTATCACATACACGTATTAATTTCGGTCCCGCACATATCACATATCCGCCCTACTTCATTTCGAATGAGCTAGGAAACCTCTGTATATGACTCTAAAGACTCATCAATACGCTAGCAGTATGTGATGATCATATTAGTCACCCACAAGCCGTCAGTGGTACTAGCTGGACGTAACGGCTATCCGGGTATTGAGCGATCAGAAGATCAACAAGCAAACTTTTCCATACTCTCTTCGTCTGATATTTCACATATCTAGTCTGGGGGTGGTAAACGTCAAAACCCAATAACTTGATAAGTCATGCCGATGTGAGGCTCATAACGGGTCGAGAAACTACTGATAACACTTACCAGTAAATCTCAGTATCAGGTCTGGCCAGGGACTTCCTGTTATAGCCAATCGAGCACAGCGCAATGTTCACACCAGAATATTGCTTTTACTACCACCCATTCTTATGCTCGTTTGCTTATCGGTAGGTACTCTTGAGCCGTATTTGCTAGTTAATTGCAGTATATGGGTTCTCAGCTCTAAACAGTGAAATTCATGGAAGAGCACGACAAATTCCGAATTACTGCCAACCACAGATAAAACACGGGTCTCCGCTCTCTATCCGTATGTTGCCGCACACCAGTTTAAGGGACAAAATGGCAAATCGATGTCATTTTCATGCACAAAAGCACAATGTCAACACAAGATCCAACATGTCTACGCGGAGCTCAAGAAAATCATGGCAAAAGATCCACATCACATCACCTTTTGATCTGCTGAAATTCTAGAAATATTATGAAGAGCTTCTGAGAAACAACATATACTACACTGAAGAGTACTGAAAACCAGGGAAACCCACCAAATTGTATGATCTAACTCTCCTAAATGGCCGCGGTTCCGCGGCATAAGCGCGCTTAGGCCGCGGAACCGCGGCCGTATTAGCTCGTCAGATGAAAATATTTCAGGGGTAGTTGGGTCTTTTCATGAAGGGTCAGAATGTGGCCCTAGGGTTTCAGTTGCCTACCTATAAATAGCCCAGAACTTGCCAAGCCAAGGAAGGAATTCTTATGCCCTCTTTTTGTTAGTTTTTGGTTTAACTTCTTCTTCTCTTTCATCTTTCCTCCATTAAATTGTTGTGAGAGTTTTTGAGTGGATGTTAAATGAAGATGAGGGTTATTTTGTATCATTCTTTTTGCTTAGCTTCCCCCTTGAGCTCTCTACCTTAACTTGATCTTGCAACCTCTTAAGTGAGCTTGCAAGTTTAAGTTTTGGTCATTGATCTCAAGGGGCTGTATCATTTTGGAATCAATAATGTTTTCTCTTTTGTGCTTCATTCTCCATGAGTTCTATGCCTTTTCTTGATCTTGCAACCTCTTAATTGAGCTTGCAAGTTTAAGATTTGGTTATTGAACCTACGTCTTGTTTTGGGTTCTATAGTTCCTAGTTTCATTTCTTGCTCATTTACTTTCTTACACTTTAATACTTGCTTTACTTTCATGCACTTAAATTCCATGCACTTTTAATTACTTGCTTGTAATCTTTTCTTTTCTTTGTTTATCTTTTCTTTTGCTCTTTTTGGTTCGTTTTGTGAATGGTTGTAATATGTTGTTGTTAAGAATAAATACAACATTGTAAGTTAAGGTTTCTTTCCTCATTTACTTTTCCCGTTATTTTCCTTTGAACTCCGCCCAAACGTTACGCAAGCGCTCTGTTAGGCACCCTACCTTACCAAGGTAACGGTGATTCCTAACTGCGACCGGTTGCGTTCGGTTTGGCCGGAGGCGAAAGCAAGAGACAAGAATGGAAGGATAAGGGTAAATAAGCCGGATTCCACGAATACCGCGCTTAAATCCCCTAATCCACGTTGTTGCCGATTGCTCTAGCTTCAATTGGTCAAGACTCGGCTCAAAGGTTTTTAGTGCGGATTTCTTTAGGTTACACTTTCGTATCTTTTTCTTAACAACTTTATAGTTGCATATAAAACACTTAGGATAGAACTGAACAAATATATACAAATTCTTCATTGACTCGTCTAAAACTCGAACGGACATACAACCATCTCCCTGTGGATCGACCCATGCTCAACCGCCTAGCTGCATAGCGACACCGTCCTGATCGCGGTTATAACTTTAGAACTTTGAACATCCGACACGCTTTTGGCGTGCGATCACGCAACATCAACCCCCAATACCGGGAGAGACGAAACCCCTCCTATCGCTCATTGCCTCCATGTGACTCGGGACTGTACCCTAAAACCACCATTTTGCACGCTCTTTTGAATGTGGTAAGGTGGAAATCAAAGCACAGTGGGAATCACACAAGACTCTATGACGATCTCGGGTCTACAGACTAACTTGTACTGGTGTCATCAGAGAACTGCTATCTGACGATAGGTATAATACCATCTAGGAGTTCTCGGCGAGTCCTGTTCAGTGTACCCAGTCTCCACTGAGCACCCGTATACAATCTTTGATGTCAAACACCAATGGATGTGGGGATCATCCATTGCCTATCAAATGGGTCAAGAAACGTATACGCTAGTCTACTCTGAAATATCGATGTCCTGTCTTGATACTCCCACGACTAGGAACAATTAAAGGATGGACTTATGGACTACCTTGGCCCCACTAGTATGATCTTCATCATAGTCATAGTAGTCAAGTACACATCCTAAGGGCTTTATCAACATGTAAGAGAGAGACAGTGGGGCCAGGGTAGTCTATAAGTACATCCTTTAATTGTTCCTAGTCGTGGGAGTATCGAGACGAGGCATTGATATTCCAGAGTAGACTAGCGTATACATTTCTTGATCTATATGATGGGCGATGGATGATCCTACATCCATTGGTGTTTGACATCAAAGATTGTATACGGGTGCTCAGTGGAGACTGGGTACACTGAACAGGACTCGCCGAGAACTCCTAGATAGTATTATACCTCACGTCAGATAGCAGTTCTCTGGTAACACTGGTACAGGTTAGTCTGTAGACCCGAGA
Organism: Agapanthus africanus; assembly: GCA_030015575.1. Lineage (NCBI taxonomy): Eukaryota > Viridiplantae > Streptophyta > Magnoliopsida > Asparagales > Amaryllidaceae > Agapanthus > Agapanthus africanus. The sequence goes on along the minus strand of CM057345.1, from coordinate 383,667,960 downwards.
TCGTCATAGAGTCTTGTGTGATTCCCACTGTGTTTTGATTTCCACCTTACCATGTTCAAGAGAACGTGCAAAACGGTGGTTTTTGGGTACAGTCCCGAGTCACATGGAGGCAACGAGCGATAGGAGGGGATTTCGTCTCTCCCGGTATTGGGGGTTGATATTACGCTGTGCTCGATTGGCCATAACAGGAAATCCCTGGCCAGGGTTGCTGAGACTTACATGTAAGAGTTATCAGTAGTTTCTCGAACCGTTATGGGCCTCACATCGGTATGACTTATCAAGCTATTGGGGTCTGACGTTTACCACCCCCAGGCTGGATATGCGACATATCATACGAAGAGACCGAACTGTACGGTAGTGTTACTTATTGGATTCACAGGAGTATGAGCAGGCTTGCTTGTTGATCTTCTGATCGCTCAATACCCAGGTAGCCGTTACGTCCAGCTAGTACTGCTGACGGTTTGTAGGTGACTGATATGATCATCACCTACTGCCGGCGTATTGACGAGTCTTTAGAGTCCTACACATAGGTTTCCTGGCTCAGGCGAAATGAAGTAGGAGCACATATGTGATATGTGCGGGACCAAGATTAATACACGTATGTGATACCATATTCTATTCTCGTGATATGTGATATCGGTCGGTTATATGTGATATAGCCGGGTTATTGAATCAAGTGTTGATTCGATAAGTTGATACAAATGATATTAGTCGGTTATATGTGATATAGCCGGATTATTAAATCAAGTGTTGATTTAATAATTTAATGTATCATTATATATTTGATATATTAATGTATATTAACTAATATTAGCCCGCTTAAGCATTTCTTTTTCTCACATTTGCATTTAATATATATGTGATATATATTAATTGTGTTTCTTTTTGTGTCATGCTTGATGATACATTATACATGGGTGTATGAGACTCATACCATAATTAAGATAATGAGGGTGGTTAATTATTAAGAATAAATGCAAAATTAGGTGGAAAATGTCATGGGTTTGGAAGCTTGGAGAAGCTTGTGGTAACCTTGACTAAGTCCACTAATTTTGTTTTACCCTGGATATTTATTAACCCAACCATTATCTTAAACCATGGTTAAGTCTCTACATGAGTTCATATATGATATTTGCTCACCCATGGTTGCCATTCCAATATTGCTTTCATCTTCTTCCTCATCTCCTTTGAGCTTTCTAGCTTTTCTTAAGGGGAAGAAAATTAGTGAGAAAAATAATTCTAAAGTGAGCAAAAATCCTACTTCATCAATATACACTAGATTAGCCATTTAGTTTAGGTTGTTTGCTTCACTAATTCCCAATTAGTAAAGAGGTAGCTTGAGTTGGAGATTTCTCGACGTAGATCATCTTTGACCTCGAAGACTCAAACAAGCTTGTTCCTTTCGCCTTGTGAACCCTTACTAGAGTCCGGAAGATCACTACTTGGAGCGAAGGGACTTCTACACGGAGCTTTAGAAGTGAAGGACCTGTTTACAAAGGTTGTATTTCTCATTCACTTAGTGTAATGTTTGATTACATGCTTGCTTACTTCTAATCCTCTAGTTAGATCCTTGGCTAGGGTTCTTTAGCTCACTAGAATTTTTAAAATTGCATACTTGATGCCCTTGAAAACATAGTGAGGATGCTAAGGAACCCAGCAGTGGTATCAGAGCCAAGCCAGAGAATTAGATGATATTAGTAGAATTACGAAACCGAAACAATCGAAAAAAACCCTAGTTTCTGTCGATTTTTCTGAGCCTCTGAAATTTTTTTAAACAAGTGCATAATGTTACATGTGATGTAATATGAACACCAGAGAAAATTGAGCCAATTCCACCGGATTTGACCCGGCGAAAAGTTCAAAATAACCGGCCTGGCCAGTTTTATATAGTTGTTTTGGCTTCGAATTTTTTTCGGTGTTCCAGGCTCTAGGGTTTGGTGTTCAGGTATTGTTTGTTTTTACTAAGATTGCATGTGATGTTATCTTTCTATAAAGGAAATTCAGAGTGTTTCGTAGTCATAATTTTAACATCGTTTCGGGTAACTTAGATGACGTTAAAAAGTTTGAACGAACATCAAACACCACCTCAAGATTGCTCTTTGGAAATTTTTCAAAAGTTGTAATTTTAGGGTTTAAAAATATTCAGAAAATTGTGCATGGTATTGTGTGGACCCCCAAGAAAAACGAACCCCTAACTCGACCTAACGACCGTGGAACCGCGACCAAAAGGTGCTTTTGGTGACGGTTCCGCGGCGCCGTTGGTGAGGCTTGGGACGTGCTCTCTTGTGCTGGTCCGTATGTGCTTGTAGAATTGTCTGGGAATTTTTTAATCTAATTCAAGTGTTGAGTCCTCTGAGAATTTTTGGTGGTTGATCGATCGATCGAAAAGTTTAACATCACTTAGCTTGTATGAATGTGATACAATATTTGGAATCCACAATAATTAGTTTTGTGAAAACTAGTTTGAATTTTGTAAACCTAGCAATTTAGTCTCATTTGATCGGTTACCATGGGGTTTTGATATGGATCAAAACTCTGTCGCAATCACGTAGTGTATGCGGATACTCGCCGAGTAATATTACTAGATAGCTGTAGGGTTCCTAGGCACACTAATGAGGTCTTACAAGTGATCAAAAATGGTCAATTCAAATTTTTCCATGTGCCTACAAACCCTAATACGGATCGTTAACTAGATGTATAGGCGATGCAATGCGAGTTAACTACTTTAACTAAGAGGAAAGTGATTACAACCTTTATAGATCCGGTCTTCCACCTCCTAGGCTCCGTGATGACGTCCCTCCACTGTCCATATCGGATCCCGGACTCTAGCATCGGCTTCATCGGAGAAATGGGCGGGCTAGGTCGTCGACTTCGATACCGAAGATGATCTACGTCGAGGCAACACAAGATCAAGCTCCAACTTCACCAAGCCATGAAACTTGTGAAGGAAATACCCTATACTACTTGGCAAGTGGTAGAGGGTGAAGAAATAGGAAGTGGGTTCACTTTAGAATTGGATTTCTCACTCCTTTTCTCATGTTGCCATTGATGGAGGCAAGGTTTTCTTCTTGTTGATGAAGAAGAAAAAGAAGAAAAAGAATATGATAAGTCTATTAAAAATAGGAAATAAAATCATACTTATCATATACACAACCATGGTCAAGTGTAGAGAATTAACTAAGGTTAGGTGAATGGTTAGGTTTAGGAAAAGAACAAGAATGGTCAAAGCTTTTTGAAACATCTAAGAAAAGAACAAAAGAAGCAACCATATCATTTTCTTTTCCTAAAATAAAGAATAAATAAATAAACTAAATAATCAAGAGAAGATGATAAAACCTTAACCATTCACTTAATCAAGGTTTAAGTCTTACACAAACCCAAGTTAGCAAGTATCATCAAACATGATACAAACAAGTGCACAAAAGTATATCACATATACAACTTGTGTACTTCAAGTGAGAAAATCCATTTAAAGTGAATAAATACTAGTTAATGCAAATTAATATATCAAATATATAATTATGCATTAAATCATTAAATCAATACTTGATTTAACGATCCGGTCATATCGCATATAACCGACTAATATCCAATGTATCGGCTTATCGAATCAATCCTTGATTCGATAACTAGGTTATATCGCATACAACCCATCGATACATTCATCGCGAGAATAGAATACGGTATCACATACACGCATTATTCTCGGTCCCGCACATATCTCATATACGCTCCTATTTCATTTCGCTTGAGCCAGGAAACCTCTGTGTAGGACTCTAAAGGCTCGTCAATACGCCGGCAGCAGGTGATGATCATATCAAACACCCACAAGCCGCAAGCGGTCTGCTAAACGTAACGGCCACCCGGGTATTGAGCGATCAGAAGATCGACAAGAAAGCCCGCTCACACTCCTGTGAATCCAACCAGTAACATTTACCGTACAGTCCGGTTTGTTCGTCTGATATGTCGCATATCTCGCCTAGGGGTGGTAAACGTCAGACCCCAATAGCTTGATAAGTCATGACGACGTGAGGTCCATAACATTCGTGAAACTACTGATAACTCTTACCAGTATATCACTGCAACCCTGCCTAAGGATTTCCTGTTATGGCCAGTCGAGCATAGCACAACATCAACCCCCAATACCGGGAGAGACGAATCCCCTCCTATCGCTCATTGCCTCCATGTGAATCGGGACTGTACCCAAAAACCACCTGTTTGCACGACTCAATAGAGCCGTGGTAGGATGGAAATCAAAGCACAGTGGGAGACACACAAGACTCTATGACGATCTCGGGTCAACAGACTAAGCTGTACCAGTGTCACCAGAGAACTGCCATCTGACGTGAGGTACAATACCATCTGGGAGTTCTCGGCGAGTCCGTTCAGTGTACCCAGTCTCCACTGAGCACCCGCATACCATCTCTGATGTCAAACACCAATGGATATGGGATCATCCATCGCCCATCACATGGGTCGAGAAGATATACGCTAGTCTACTCTGGAATATCGATGCCCCGTCTCGATATTCCCACGACTAGGAACATTGAAGGATGTACTCATGGACTACCCAGGCCCCACTAGTATGATTTGCATCATAGTCCTGGAAGTCGAGTACACATCCTAAGGGCTTTATCAACATGTAACAGAGAGACAGAAAGTATACATGTTAAGATAAAGATCAACCAGATAGCGTACTATCATGTCGAGCAAGGAAGTCCTACCTATATATGACCCAGCATCCACTACAATATACATCCAATGTACAGTAATGGCCTCTAGGGCATACATATAACTAACAATCTCCCACTTGCACTAGGGCCATCTGTAGTAGTGGTTGCAGTATCACATACTCAACCATCCCATATAAGTCTCTCTCTGGGAAAAAGCCTTTGTGAGTGGATCCGCCGTGTTGTCCTCTATGTCTACTCCCCCAACCTCGATCACCCTGGAGATCAACTATCTCCATGATCAGGTGATGCTGCCTCAGAATATGTCTGGGTCACTGATGGGACTAGGGTTCCTGGGCCGAAGCCACACTTCCATTGTCATACAATGGTAGGAACCTAGTTCATCTCATGAACCAATATACACCCAAACTGTCTCTTTGGTAGTATCTTTAATAGCGATGTTACCAGCCTTTATCGTCTAGTTTGCCACGGTATTTAGCTTGGAACTCTTCCAACATACCGTCCCTCCGCTGGGGGTGAAGACAATGCCTGTGACTGACATTCAGTCGTCCTTATCACCCTGGAACACTTCCAGTGATTCTTCCCAGGATCGATTGATACCATCTCACTACAACTAGTGAGAATCCTAACATCCATCTAGATCTATCTCATAGATCCAAAACCCAGGATTTAGGAGGTATCACTTTGATCCTATATGGAGAATCCATGTGATAAGAGGAGATTGACCGTGCGTAGCATAGGTAACTCTTTTCCTATCAAGAGTATGTTGTCTACGTACAATACGAGGATGACCACCTTACTCTCTACTACCTTTTTGTATATACAAGGTTCGTCTACCATTTTGATGAAGTCAAACACTTTGACTATCACATCAAAACAGACATTCCAACTCCGCGATGCCTGCTTTATTCTGTAAAGCAACTTGCACACGTTTCCGCTGCTCCCACTGTTTACGAAGCCCTCTGGCTGTGTTCTTATAGACGTTCTCTTCTAAATCACTATTTAGAAAAGTAGTCATGGCACCCAACCACCAGATATCGTAGTCATGGTATGTAGTGTAGGTTTCCTAGGCACTCTAGTGAGGTCCCACAAGGCATCGAACATGCCAATTTAAAAAAAATGGTGCCGAGAAACCCTAGACTACGGATCTTAGACTAGAAGTTTAGGCGAAAAGATAATCTAGTTAACTACTTAACTAAAAGTTAGATTCTACAACCTTTGTAGATCCGGATATCCACTTCCTTAGCTCCACGTAGTGCTCCTCTCGCTGTCCTTTTCCAATCTTAGACCCGTTCATCGATTTCATCGGGAAAGCGAGCGGAATAGGTCGTCGGCTTCGTGTCAAAGACGATCTACGTCGAGGTTGCACTAGTTCAAGCTCCGACTTCACCAAGTAGTGAAACTTGTGAAGAAAACACCTAAAACCACTTGGCAAGAGGTAGAGGATGAAGAAATAGGAGGTGGATTCACAATAGATTTGGATTTCTCTCACTAGAACTCAAGTTGCCATTAAAGTAGCAAGCTTTTCTTTTGAAGAAGAAGATGAAGAAGATGATAGAATATGATAAAAGTCTTATTCAAAAGAGAAAAGAAAAGAATATTTATCATATCCTAACCATGGTCCAGTGTAGAGAATTGACCATGGTTAGTGGGAGTGGTTAGGTTTAAATATGAAGACAAAATAGCATCATTAGTAAAAGCTTCATGAAGCTTCACCATTCTTCATGATAAATGAAACCATTTTATTTTCATAAAAACCAATTAATAAATAATGTATGGATTAAATAATAAGTGAATAAATCATAAACCCTAACCACTCTCATAACCATGGTTCAATTCTTTTACACAAAGTCAAGTCAACATGCATCATCAAACATGATACAATCATGTGCACAAAAAGCATATCACATATACAATGTGCATCAAGTGAGAAAAATCCGTTTAAAGTGAACCAATACTAGTTAATGCAAAGTAATATATCAAATATATAATTATACATTAAATCATTAAATCAACACTTGATTCAATGATCCGGTCATGTCGCACATGACCGACTAGTATTCAATGTATCGACTTATCGAATCGATCTTCGATTCGATAACTAGGTTATATCATATACAACCAATCGAAACATTAATCGCGAGAATCAAACACGGTATCACATACACGCATTATTCTCGGTCCCGCACATATCTCATATGCACTCCTATTTCGTTTCGCTTGAACCAAGAAACCTCTGTGTAGGACTCTAAAGACTCGTCAATACGCCGGTAGCAGATGATGATCATATCAAGCACCCACAAACCGCAAGCGGTCTGCTAAACGTAACGGCCACCCGGGTATTGAGCGATCAGAAGATCGACGAGCTAGCCTGCTCACACTCCTGCGAATCCGATCAGTAACACTTACCATACAGTCCGGTCTCTTCGTCTGATATGTCGCATATCAAGTCTAGGGGTGGTATACGTCAGACCCCAATAACCCGATAAGTCGTGCTGATGTGAGGCTCATAACGGGTCGAGAAACTACTGGTAACACTTACCAGCAAATCTCTGATCAGCCCTGGCCAGGGACTTCCCTGTTACGGCCAATCGAGCACAGCGCAACATCAACTCCCAATACCGGGAGAGACGAAACCCCTCCTATCGCTCATTGCCTCCATGTGACTCGGGACTGTACCCAAAGACCACCGTTTTGCACGCCCTCATAGACGTGGTAAGGTGGAGATCAAAGCACAGTGGGAATCACACAAGACTCTATGACGATCTCGGGTCTACAGACTAACCTGTACAAGTGTCACCTGAGAACTGCCATCTGACGTGAGGTATAATACCATCTGGGAGTTCTCGGCAAGTCCGTCCAGTGTACTCAGTCTCCACTGAGCACCCGTATACCATCTCTGATGTCAAACACCAATGGATATGGGATCATCCATCGCCCATCTCATGGGTCGAGAAGCATATACGCTAGTTTACTCTGGTATATCGATGCCCTGTCTCGATACACCCACGACTAGGGACCTTGAAGGATGTACTTATGGACTACCATGTCCCCACTAGTATGATCTGCATCACAGTCCAGGTAGTCAAGTACATATCCTAAGGGCTTTACCAACATGTAACTATAAGACAGTATAAAGAGACTAGTGTACATGTTAAGATAAAGAGTAACCAGATAGCATACTATCATATCGAGCAAGAAAGTCATCTCTATATATGTCCAAGCATCCAATATAATATACATCATCTGTACAATACTGGCCTCTAGGGCATACATACAACTAACAATCTCCCACTTGCACTAGGGCCAGCTGCTGTAGTATCTCATACCGAGCATCCCGAAGAGTCTCTCAAACTGTATCTGGGGAATGGCCTTCGTGAGTGGATCCGCCGTGTTGTTCTTCGTATCAACCCTCCCGACCTCGATCTCCCGGCGATCAACTATCTCCCGGATTAGGTGATACCGCCTCAGAATATGCCTAGATCGCTGATGGGACCTGGGTTCCTTGGCCAAAGCCACCGCTCCATTGTTGTCGCAATACAAAGGTATTGGACGCTCAATGGATGGAACCACACCAAGTTCAGTAATGAACTTCTTGATCCAGACAGCCTCTTTGGCAGCATCGTTGGCAGCGATGTATTCAGCCTCCATCGTCGAGTCTGCCACGGTTTCCTGCTTGGAACTCTTCCAGCTAACCGCCCCTCCGTAAAGGGTAAAGACAAAGCCCGACTGCGACTTAGAGTCGTCCTTATCACTCTGGAAGCTCGAATCGGTAAAGGACTCCACTTGGAGCTCTCCGTTACCATACACCAAGAACATATCTCTAGTCTTTCGCAAGTACTTGAGAATGCTCTTCACAGCTGTCCAGTGACTCTCTCCAGGATCAGCTTGATACCTGCTCACTACACTTAGTGAGTATGCTACATCGGGTCTGGTACATAGCATCGCATACATAATAGAGCCTACTGCCGAAGCATAGGGTATCCCTTGCATGCGAGCTCTCTCCAAATCAGTCTTGGGAGACATCTCTTTGGAGAGAGTGACTCCAGAGATCGTGGGTAAGTTCCCACGCTTGGACTCTTCCATACTAAACCTCTTTAGTATGGTGTCAATGTACCTGGATTGGGACAATCCCAAAATCCGTTTGGATCTATCTCTATAGATCCTGATTCCCAATATGCAGGAGGCATCACCAAGATCTTTCATTGAGAATCTTTGTGATAAGAAGAGCTTAACCGATTGCAGCATAGGAATATCATTTCCTATCAAGAGTATGTCGTCCACGTACAATACGAGGAAGACAACCTTACTCTCTGCTACCTTCCTGTAGATACAAGGTTCATCTGGATTTTTGACGAAATCAAACTCTTTGATAACGACGTCAAAGCAGATGTTCCAACTCCGCGATGCTTGTTTTAATCCATAAATGGATTTAAGCAGCTTGCACACCTTCCCGCTGCTCCCACTGTCTACGAAGCCCTCTGGCTGAGTCATGTACACGCACTCTTCTAAATCACCATTTAGAAAGGCGGTCTTAACATCCATTTGCCAGATTTCGTAGTCATGAAAGGCAGCAATGGCAAGCATGATTCGGATGGATTTAAGAATAGCCACTGGAGAAAAGGTTTCGTCATAGTCCACACCTGGTCTTTGACGAAAACCCTTTGCTACAAGTCTAGCTTTGAAAGTCTCCACTTTCCCATCTACACCAAGTTTCTTCTTGAAGATCTACTTGCTCCCAATGGGTTTTACCCCTTCAGGAGCAACTTCCAAAGTCCATACTTTGTTGGTGTACATGGATTCCATCTCGGACCGCATAGCATCCAGCCATTTCACCGAGTCCCTACTCGTGATGGCCTGCTCGAAGCTAGTTGGGTCATCATCCTCCATGATGCAATCCTCGCTCCCACCGTCCATGAGAAAACCGTAGTATCTCTCAGGTTGGCGAGGAACCCTACTAGATCGGCGGAGAGGCTGAGGTTCATTGGGAGCTACTGAATCTTCTGGTTCCACTAAATCTTCAGTTACTGTTCGTGTATCTGGAACTTCTTCCAGCTCTACCATTTCGCCACTAATTTCTTTTTCAAGAAATTCCTTTTCTAAAAAGGTGGCATATTGAGAAACAAACACTTTTTGTTCTTCAGCATGGTAGAAAAAATATCCTTGTGAATTCTTAGGATATCCCACAAACTTGCAGAGAACTGACCGTGCCTCGAGTTTGTCTGGATTTTGCCTTTTGACATAGGCCGGACAACCCCATATCTTAACTCGTTTAAAATATGGTCTCTTCCCACTCCATATCTCATATGGTGTGGTAGGTACAGATTTAGATGGAACTTGATTCAATAGGTATGCTGCTGTCTCCAGTGCATAACCCCAGAAGGAAATAGGTAACTCAGCTGTGCTCATCATAGAGCGCACCATATCCAATAGGGTGCGGTTCCTCCGTTCAGATACACCGTTGTGCTGTGGTGTATATGGAGGAGTCAGCTGAGAGAGAATCCCATTCTCTTTTAGGAAGTCCAGGAATTCATTGCTTAAGTATTCTCCTCCTCGATCAGATCGTAGGATTTTAATACTTTTTCCGGTTTGGTTCTCAACTTCTTGTTTATATTCCCTAAATTTCTCAAAAGCTTCTGATTTGTGTTTCATCAGGAACACATACCCGAACCTAGAGAGATCGTCAGTGAATGTAATGAAGTATGAAGAACCATCCCTGGCATGTGTAGATATGGGACCGCATACATCACTATGTATAAGTCCCAAGAGTTCAGTAACTCTTTCTCCGTGTCCCGTAAACGGAGTTTTGGTCATCTTGCCTTTGAGACATGACTGGCAAGTGTCATAAGATGAAAATTGGAATGGTTTCAAATACCCATCCTTATGCAACTTAGCCAGTCGTGTCGCATTGATGTGACCCAGTCTACAATGCCACAAGAAGGATTCGTTGAGTTCAGAACTCTTCCTCTTGTGTGTGTTTGTTATGCTCAGAACTGTTGATTGATTTAGAACATAAATGCCATTGCATAACGTGCCTGATCCAACCAACTTTTGGTTATGGAAAATGTTCATAACATTGTTCTGTAATACAAAATTATATCCTTCTTTACTTAGCAAAGAAACCGATATAATGTTGCATATCAGGTTCGGCATGTAATAGCATTCGTTCAGAACCAATGTATTACCAGTTGGTAATACAAGGTGATATTGCCCGACAGTCTTAGCTGCAACAATTGCACCATTTCCAACTCTAATGTCTTTATCACCTTCTCCAAGTTCTCTACCTTTCCTAAGCCCATGTAACTGATTACATATATGGGATCCTGACCCGGTATCCAATACCCAGGACGTAGAGCAAATGGAGAAACAGTTCTCTGTAACGAACACACCCGAAGAAAATGCATCAACATGTACTTTCTTCATTCGGGTGGCATGGAAATCCTGGTATTCCCCTATATCCTGTTCATTCCTATAACTCTTATAAGAAGGAACGGAACCAACGTTCCCCAGCACAGTATAACATGCGGGTTCGGTCAATACATCCATATTATTATCTTTATTAAGGCATGAAATGGTCGCTACCTGGAGAGAGAGAGAAGAAAACACTTTAGCGTAAGCTCGTGCAAGATCAGATTGGTTATTATCTTATCTAATCAGGATGGCTCCCACTGCTTTTTATCAAATCTTCCTTCAAACCCTAAAAGGAAAGACTAGCCGGGATTAATTACACACTACAAGTTCGTCAATCTTTCAGCCAGGCCAGTGTCGGTACTTTGAGGGAGGTCCCCCGTGCTTTCGCACGAACCTAATTAATGTAAATCTCGTTTTCCCAGAGGCGTAACCTCGTTAACACCTTTCTAGACACCTACTTGATCGGCTAATTGCAATGTGTAAAACTCTCCCAGGAGTAACTCTTACTCGCAGTGGGTATCGGGATCCAACTATCTCATAGAAGGTATGCAATCTCATTGCAAATTTCAACACTTGAAATTCCCGATAATCTTTTGCCCCTAGCAGCTATATGACCTTAACATAGTCAACAAATCATAAGTGCTAGTCGAGTTCAACCTGTCATTTCCCGATTGAATTAAACCCACCCGCACGACCCTTAACATAGTCAACAAAGTCGCACGACTACCCTAATCCAATCTCATCATATGCTTATACAGATAAGCACTAATTAGCTACCGCACACTACGCCTTAACATAGTCAACAAACGTAGCACGAATACTAACTAGTACATATCTGAAATGACGGAGGGCTACGACAGGTTTTTCTGAAAACCTATTGCGTAATGAACTTGATATCGTTGTAGAATCAAATGAAGTTTTGAAATGGAGTGATTTTGAGGCTTTTCTAGTTTTGCTAAAGGGGTCACTCCCGGTGAAGGGATCGTCGGCCCTTTCCTCGTCGAATGAGGTGCGGGATATATCATATATATCACTGTGCAAAGCAAAAGTCAAAAGCAATCAAAAGCAAACCGAGTGCGCAGCATCTGCCAGTTATTGCTAAAGGAGTCACTCCCGGTGAAGGGATCTCGGTCCTTTCCTCATCGAATAAGGTGCAGGGTATATCATATATATCGCTATGCAAAGCAAGAACTGTAGCTACCTGTTTTATTTTAAAATTTGATTCCACAACATCTTAGGTTTCTTATCTTTCATTAATCACATTAATGAAGTCCCATCAATTAAATACCTAAACATCACAGATAGATATGACGTACACTTATGCCATCCGCATTCGCCTCGATGTCCTCTCGTGCACCGTTAGGTTAGGTAACTAACGACAGAGCAGGGCAGGGCTAGCGCGGGTGTAAAACATAAGTAACGTCTATATAATATATCATATATACTATATACTATATCCATCACAGGGTCACAACACAGATATCGCAGCAGAATAAACATATGAAATATTGGATATACTAGGACGTCCGTGTTTTCAATACGAGCCAGTATAAAACACGGATTCCACGGTCGTGATGAATAGCCAATCCCACACCCCTAGACCTCTACGAGAGCGGCAAGCAACCCTGCCAATTCTAGGGTTAGGAGACCCGGACTCGACTCCTCGAGTTGGTCTCCCACTGGACCCCAGAACCCGGTTACTTGTGCTCCCCTCCTTGGGTCTATCCTAATGCGGAAAAGTAAATAATATACAAAGGGTGACAGCTTCCGCTACCTGGAAGTGCCCCAAATAAAAGAATATTACAAACAAGTTTTTACATGAATGAAAATGAAAAACACTCATCTCACATAAAAACCCCCGGCTATTCGAACACGACGATCCAATATAACATATCCAGCAACACATAACATCACATGTCATCAACGTAAGTAAGTATGCATACCCCAATTGTCGTTGACGTATAGCAACGAAACCGGCGATATGAACATATTACACTTACGGTCACAGAAAAGAAAGTGTAAAACTACAACAGTTGGAATCCGCAACATCTTTAGACATCGCATGCCTAACAGATATAAATCCCGCATTTTAGTCTCATTATCGAAAACTCTTTTCAATATCATATGGGACTAAATTGCTAGATTTATAACATTCGTTCAGTTATCTCATAACTACTTATGAATTCCAATTATTGTATCACATTCCAGATAAACAGAAAATGTTAAACTTTCCGATCGAACAGTCGAATACCCAAGTTTTCCCGATACAGCTCAACACATGAAATAAGTCTAACAACATTCAGTTCGTGCCTCAGTACCGACGATCCAGCCGTAGAAGTGTCAAGCCAACGCCTCACATGTGGCACGCCGTACTGCCCCAAACCCGAAGGTTCAAAGGGCAGTTCAAGACGGTCACATAATCGAGTTAAGGTTTGTTGTCTTCTAGAGGGTCCATCGCGTTACTTGCACTACTTAGAACGTCGTTAAACTTCGGAAAAATCCAACACTTGGAAATTTCCCGACAGGGGAAAAATTGGGTATTTATATCGTGTCGAACTTTTTAACATATTCTGGAAATTATCCGGAAATACACAAAAGACGAAATTTGATAATCCGATCGAAATACCGAATCCCTATACAACCCCAGAATACTCTTCTGTAGAGTCACAATAAAAATACCCCAGAAAATACAGCATTATATTATATGAGTTACTGTGCAGAAAATATTAAACAAGGGAACAGTAAGGCCGCGGAACCGCCGCACCATGCATAGCACGTGCCGCGGTTCCGCGGTGGAAAAGTTGATTCAGACCCTCAAATTTCACAGTATTTCATATAAGACCCTGCATGATTTTCTGCATATTTTTAATTGACAAAAATCCAAAATTTCAGAAATTTTCCAGAGAGCACCTTGGAATTATGGTTTCGGGTTCGTTCGGACTTCAAACTCCGTCTAGACTTCGCCTAAGGCTCTAGCTAGTCTCTGATACCACTGTAGGTTTTCTAGGCACTCTAGTGAGGTCTCACAAGGCATCGAACATGCCAATTTAAAAAAAATGGTGCCGAGAAACCCTAGACTACGGATCTTAGACTAGAAGTTTAGGCGAAAAGATAATCTAGTTAACTACTTAACTAAAAGTTAGATTCTACAACCTTTGTAGATCCGGATACCCACTTCCTTAGCTCCACGTAGTGCTCCTCTCACTGTCCGTTTCCAATCTTAGACTCGTTCATCGATTTCATCGGGAAAGCGAGCGGAATAGGTCGTCGGCTTCGTGTCAAAGACGATCTACGTCGAGGTTGCACTAGTTCAAGCTCCGACTTCACCAAGTAGTGAAACTTGTGAAGAAAACACCTAAAACCACTTGGCAAGAGGTAGAGGATGAAGAAATAAGAGGTGGGTTCACAATAGATTTGGATTTCTCTCACTAGAACTCAAGTTGCCATTAAAGTAGCAAGCTTTTCTTTTGAAGAAGAAGATGAAGAAGATGATAGAATATGAGAAAAGTCTTATTCAAAAGAGAAAAGAAAAGAATATTTATCATATCCTAACCATGGTCAAGTGTAGAGAATTGACCATGGTTAGTGGGAGTGGTTAGGTTTAAGTATGAAGACAAAATAGCATCATTAGTAAAAGCTTCATGAAGCTTCACCATTCTTCATGATAAATGAAACCATTTTATTTTCATAAAAACCAATTAATAAATAATGTATGGATTAAATGATAAGTGAATAAATCATAAACCCTAACCACTCTCATAACCATGGTTCAATTCTTTTACACAAAGTCAAGTCAACATGCATCATCAAACATGATACAATCATGTGCACAAAAAGCATATCACATATACAATGTGCATCAAGTGAGAAAAATCCGTTTAAAGTGAACCAATACTAGTTAATGCAAAGTAATATATCAAATATATAATTATACATTAAATCATTAAATCAACACTTGATTCAATGATCCGGTCATGTCGCACATGACCGACTAGTATTCAATGTATCGACTTATCGAATCGATCTTCGATTCGATAACTAGGTTATATCATATACAACCAATCGAAACATTAATCGCGAGAATCAAACACGGTATCACATACACGCATTATTCTCGGTCCCGCACATATCTCATATGCACTCCTATTTCGTTTCGCTTGAACCAGGAAACCTCTGTGTAGGACTCTAAAGACTCGTCAATACGCCGGTAGCAGATGATGATCATATCAAGCACCCACAAGCCGCAAGCGGTCTGCTAAACGTAACGGCCACCCGGGTATTGAGCGATCAGAAGATCGACGAGCTAGCCCGCTCACACTCCTGCGAATCCGATCAGTAACACTTACCATACAGTCCGGTCTCTTCGTCTGATATGTCGCATATCAAGTCTAGGGGTGGTATACGTCAGACCCCAATAACCCGATAAGTCGTGCTGATGTGAGGCTCATAACGGGTCGAGAAACTACTGGTAACACTTACCAGCAAATCTCTGATCAGCCCTGGCCAGGGACTTCCCTGTTACGGCCAATCGAGCACAGCGCAACATCAACTCCCAATACCGGGAGAGACGAAACCCCTCCTATCGCTCATTGCCTCCATGTGACTCGGGACTGTACCCAAAGACCACCGTTTTGCACGCCCTCATGGACGTGGTAAGGTGGAGATCAAAGCACGGTGGGAATCACACAAGACTCTATGACGATCTCGGGTCTACAGACTAACCTGTACAAGTGTCACCTGAGAACTGCCATCTGACGTGAGGTATAATACCATCTGGGAGTTCTCGGCAAGTCCGTCCAGTGTACTCAGTCTCCACTGAGCACCCGTATACCATCTCTGATGTCAAACACCAATGGATATGGGATCATCCATCGCCCATCTCATGGGTCGAGAAGCATATACGCTAGTCTACTCTGGTATATCGATGCCCTGTCTCGATACACCCACGACTAGGGACCTTGAAGGATGTACTTATGGACTACCATGTCCCCACTAGTATGATCTGCATCACAGTCCAGGTAGTCAAGTACATATCCTAAGGGCTTTACCAACATGTAACTATAAGACAGTATAAAGAGACTAGTGTACATGTTAAGATAAAGAGTAACCAGATAGCATACTATCATATCGAGCAAGAAAGTCATCTCTATATATGTCCAAGCATCCAATATAATATACATCATCTGTACAATACTGGCCTCTAGGGCATACATACAACTAACATGTAGCAATGGCAAGTAGGATCTGGATGGACTTAAGCATAGTCCCTAGAAAAGGTTTCATCATTATCCACACCTGGTTGATGACTAAAACCTTTAACAAGTCTAGTTTTGAAAGTCTCAACTTTTCCATCTACACCAAGTAATCTTCTCAAGATATACTTGCTCCTGATGGGGATTTAACCCTTCAGATATAGCAGCTAAAGTCCATACTTTGCTGGTGTACATGGATTCCATTTTAGATCGCTAAGCATCCAGCCATTCTTACAGAGTCCCTACTCTTGATGACCTGCTCGAATCTAGTTGGGTCATCATCTCATGATGCAGTCCTCGCTCCCACTGTCATCGAGAAACCGAAGTATCTCTCAGGCAGGTGAGGAACCCTACCAGATCGGCGGAGAGGCTAAGGTTCGTCGGGGACTATAGAATCCTTTGGTCCAGTCAAATCAGCTGCAGTTTTGTATAGCTGGAACCTTTCCAGTTCTACAGAACTGACCTTGCCTCGATTTTGTCCGGATTTTGCTTTTGACATAGGCTGGACAATCCCAAATTTTAACTTATTTAAGAGATAGGCTCTTCCCATACCATATCTTATATGGAGTGGTAGGCACTGATTTGATTCGAACCCTATTCAATAGGTATGCAACTTCATAAGTGCATAACTCCCTAAAAGGAAATAGGAAACTCAGTAGTACTCATCATAGAGCGCACCATATCATATAGGGTGTGATTGCTCCGCCCTAATATACCATCGTGCTATGGTGTATACGGAGGAGTAATGCTGAGAGAGAATCTCATTCTCCTTTAGAATAGTCCAGGAATTCTATGCACAAGTATTCTCCTCCCTGATCTCATTATAGGATATAATACTTATACCCGGTTTTTGGTTCTTTACTTCTAACTTATATTATGTGAATATCTTAAAAGCTTCGGGCCTATGTTTCAACAGGAACATATGTCTGAATCTTGAGAGATCATCAGAGAACGTAATGAAGTACAAAGAACAGGTCCTGGCATGTGTAGACAGGAGACCTTACATACATCATCATGTATCAGTCCCAAGAGTTTACTAACTCTTTCTCTGTTTCCAATAAACAGAGCTATGGTCATGCAATCTTTGTGACGTGATTGGCAAGTTTCACAAGATGTAAATTCAAACTGATTTAAATATGCATCTAAAATGTAACTTCAGCCAGTCAGGTCGCATTGATATGACCTAGTCTACAATGCCTCAAGAAGGATTTATTCATTTCTGAACTCTTCTTCTTGTGTGTGTTCTGTTTACTAGGAACTGTAGTTTGATTTAGAACGTCAATGCTTTTAGATAACGTGCCTGAACCGATCAACTTTTGATATAGGAAATGTTCAAAACATTATCCATCAATACAAAATTTTATCATTTCTTTACTAATAAAGAGACTGATATGATTTTGTATATCAGGTTCGGTATCTAATAGCATTTATTCAGAATCAATGTATTGGTAATACAGGGTGACAGTGACCAACAGACTTGGCTGCAACACTTGCCCCGTTTTCTGTCTCATGAAACTTATCACCGGTTCTCAGTTTTTCTATCTTTTTGTAGCCCTATGTAACAGATTACATATCTGGGATCCTGATCCGGTATCAGATACCCAGGATGCAGAGGATACTGAGAAACAGTTCTGTATAATGAACACACCCGAAGGAGATGCATCATATGCACTTTCTTCGTTTGGGCAGCATAGGAATTCTGGTTTTCCTCTATTTCCTGCTCTGTCTTATAACAATTATAAGTTGGAGCGGGACCAACGTTCCCCAGCTCAGTATAACAAGCGGGTTCGGTCAATACATCCATATTATTATCTTGATTAAGGCGTGATATGGTCGCTACCTGGAGAGAGAGAGAAGAAAACACTCTGCGTGCGCTCTTGCAAGATCAGATTGGTTATTTATTTTATCTAATCAGGATGGCTCCCACTGTTTTTATCAAATCTTCCTTCAAACCTTAAAAGGAAAGACTAGCCGGGATTAATTACACTCTACAAGTTCGCCAATCTTTCAGCCAGGCCAGTGTCGGTACTTTGAGAGAGGTTCCCCGTGCTTTCGCACGGACTTAATTACAGTAAACCTCGTTTTCCCAGAGGCGTAACCCCGTTGACACCTTTCTAGACACCTACTTGATCGGCTAATTGCAAAGTGCAAAACTCTTCCAGGAGTAACAATTACTCGCAGTGGGTATCGGGATCCAACTATCACATAGAAGGTATGCAATCTCATTGCAAATTTCAACACTTGAAACTCCCGATAAAGGTTTTTACCCCTAGCACCTATGACCTTAACTATGGTCAACAAATCATAAGTACTAGTCAAGTTCTACCCCTCATTTCGTGATTAATTAGACCCACCCACATGACCCTTAACTAAGGTCAACAAAGTCACGCGACTGTCCTAACTAATCGCATCATATGCGGTGTAGGAAGACATCACTTAGCTACCGTACACTATGCCTTAACTAAGGTCAACAAACATAACACGAATACTAAGTACTCTACTTCCTAAAATGACGGAGGGTTGCGAATGGTTTTTATGAAAACCTTTAACGCTTTGAACTTGATCTCGTTGCGGAATCAAATGGTTTTTAAATGGAATGTTTTTTAGGCTTTTCTAGTTTTGCTAAAGGGGTCACTCCCGGTGAAGGGATTGTCGGCCCTTTCCTCGTCGTATGAGGTGCGGGATATATCATATATATCACTGTGTAGAGCAGAAATTATAGAAGCAATCAAAAGACAAACCGAGTGTTAGTTATATGTATGCCGTAGAGGCCATTACTGTACATAGGATGTATATTGTAGTGGGTGCTTGGACATATATAGGGAGGACTTTCTTGCTCGACATGATAGTATGCTATCTGGTTGATCTTTACCTTAACGTGTACGCTGATTGTCTCTCTAATACATGTTGGTAAAGCCCTTAGGGTGTGTACTTGACTACCTGGACTATGATGCGGATCATACTAGTGGGGACATGGTAGTCCATAAGTACATCCTTCAAGGTCCCTAGTCGTGGGTGTATCGAGACGGGGCATCGATATACCAGAGTAGACTAGCGTATACCTTCTCGACCCATACAGATGGGCGATGGATGATCCCATATCCATTGGTGTTTGACATCAGAGATGATATACGGGTGCTCAGTAGAGACTGGGTACACTGGACGGACTCGCCGAGAACTCCCAGAAGGTATTATACCTTACGTCAGATGGCAGTTCTCTGGTGACACTGGTACAGAGTAGTCTGTTGACCCGAGATCGTCATAGAGTCTTGTGTGGTTCCCACTGTGCTTTGATTTCCACCTTACCACGTCCAAGAGGGCGTGCAAAACGGTGGCTTTTGGGTACAGTCCCGAATCACATGGAGGCAATGAGCGATAGGAGGGGATTCGTCTTTCCCGGTATAGGGAGTTGATGTTGCGCTGTGTTCGATTGGCTATAACCGGAAATCCCTGGCCAGGGTTGCTGAGATTTACTGGTAAGTGTTACCTGTAGTTTCTCGAATTGTTATAGACCTCATATCGACACGACTTATCGAGCTATTGGGGTCTGACGTTTACCACCCCTAGGCGAGATATGCGACATATCAGACGATCAGACAAGACTGTACGGTAGTGTTATTGGTTGGATTCACTGGAGTGTGAGCGGGCTTGCTCGTCGATCTTCTGATCGCTCAATACCCGGGTGGCCGTTACGTTTAGCAGACCGCTTGCGGCTTGTGGGTGTTTGATATGATCATCATCTGCTGCCGGCGTATTGACGAGTCTTTAGAGTCCTACACAGAGGTTTCCTGGCTCAAGCGAAACGAAATAGGAGCGCATATGAGATATGTGCGGGACCGAGAATGATACCAGTATGTGATACTGTATTCGATTCTCGCGATATGTGACATTGATCGGTTATATGCGATATAGCCGGGTTATCGGATCAAGTGTTGATTCGATAAGTTGTTACTGTTGATATTAGTCGGTTATATATATGATATGACCGGATCATTGAATCAAGTGTTGATTTAATGATTTAATGCATAATTATATATTTGATATATTACTTTGCATTAACTAGTATCGGTTCACTTTAAAAGGATTTTCTCACTTGGATTGTGCACATTGTATATGTGATATACTTTTGTACACAAGTTTGTATCATGTTTGATGATACATGTTAACTTGGTTAAGTGTAAAGATTAAACCATTGTTAGGTTAATGATTAGGGTTTTTCTTTTCTTTCTTATTTATTTATTTAATTATTTTGGAAAGAATTAAGAGAAAATGGTGGCTTTCTTTGTTTGTAGTTGAATCTTCATGAAGGTTTGACTTTGTAACCATTTTGTCTTCATGCTTAACCCTAACCATTTAAACAAACCATGGTCTATTATCTACACTTAACTAAGGTTAGCATATGATAAGTATTGATTTTATTATTCATTTTACACAATACTTATCATAATATTCATCTTCTTCTTCTTCTTCTTCACTTGAAGAAAGCTTGCTTCATCAATGGTGAATTGATGAAATGAGTGAGAAATCCAATTCTAAAGTGAACCCACTTCCTATTTCTTCATCCTCTACCTCTTGCCAAGTAGTAGAGTGTGTTTTCTTCACAAGTTTCATGACTTGGTGAAGTGGGAGCTTGATCTTGTGATGCTTCGACGTAGATCATCTTCGGCACGAAGCCGACGACCTTGCCCGCCCATTTCTCCGATGAAGCCGACGCTAGAGCCCGGGATTCCATTTGGACAGCGAGGAGACTTCATCGCGGAGCCATGGAGGTGGAGAACCGGATCTATAAAGGTTGTATTTCCGTTTACCATTTAGTTAAGTTGTTAACTAGTTTCTTTTTCGCCTAAACTTCTAGCCAACGATCCTTATTAGGGTTTCTCGGCACCGTAAAATTTGAAATTGGCATGGTTGATGCCTTGTGAGACCTCTTGAGAGTGCCTAGGAACCCTACACCGAGGGTGTAGCATCTGCCAGTTATCGCTAAAGGAGTCACTCCCGGTGAAGGGATCTCGGTCCTTTCCTCATCGAATAAGGTGCAGGATGTTCTATAAGGAACACCGCGATGCAAAGCAAGAACTGTAGCTACCTGTTTTTATTTTGAAATTCGATTCCACAACATCAATTAGGTTTATTTTCTTTCATTAATCTCATTAATTAATATCCCATCATTTAAGTCCACCTAAACATCACAGATAAATATAACGTACGCTTATGCCATCCGCATTCGCCTCGATGTCCCGTCTGCACCGTTAGGTTAGGTAACTAACGCCAGAGCGAGGCAGGGCTAGCGCGGGTGTAAAACATAAGCAACGTCTATATAATATATCATATATACTATATATAATATCTATCTGAACAAATCACATGATCACATCACAGATAACGCAGCAGAAAATATCATATGAAATATTGGATATACTAGGACGTCCGTGTTTTCAATACGAGCCAGTATAAAACACGGATTCCACGGTCATGATGAATAGCCAATCCCACACCCCTAGACCCCTACGAGAGCGGCAAGCAACCCTACCAATTCTAGGGTTAGGAGACCCGGACTCGACTCCTCGAGATGGTCTCCCACTGAACCCTAGAACCCGGTTACTTGTGCTCCCCTCCTTGGGTCTATCCTAGTGCAGAAAAGTAAATAATATACAAATGGTGACATCATCCGCAACCTGGAAGTGCCCCAATAAAAGAATATTACATACAAATTTTTTACATGAATGAAAAGGAAAAACACTCATCTCACATAAAACCCCCCCGGCTATTCAAACACGATGATCCAATATAACATATCCAGCAACTCATAACATCACATGTCATCAACGTAAGTAAATATGCGCATCCCAATTGTCGTTGACATATAGCAACGAAACCGGCGATATCACATAACACTTACGGTCACAGAAAAGAAAGTGTAAAACTACAACAGTTGGAATCCGCAACCTCCTTAGACATCGCATGCCTAAACCAATGAATTCCTTAGACATCGCATGCCTAACAATTATAAACCCCGCATTTTAGTCTCATTATCGAAAACACTTTTCAATATCAAGTCCGGTAATTCAACAAGATTCCCGACATCCTGATCGAATGCTCGTCGCAAACTTTAGTAGGCGGCCGCACCCCCGACGCCGTCGACGAAGTGCACCAAGGCGGAATACCGCTGCCGCGAGCACCCGAACGGATGCTTTCGGCGACGGGGTTCTCCTACAGTCACTTGGTCGGGGCTATGGGGTGAGGCTGTCCATTAAGTTTACCCGACGAATATCCGCGTACGCTACGTGATTGCGACGGACTTTTGATCACATCAAAATTCCGTGGCAACCGATCAAGTAAGACTAAACTGCTATGTTTATAACATTCATTCAGTTATCTCATAACTATTTGTGAATTCCAAATATTGTATCACATTCCGGATAAATAGAAAATGTTAAACTTTCCGATCGAACAATCGAACACCCAAGTTTTCCCGAAACAGCTCAACACATGAAATAAGTTTAACAACATTCACTTCGTGCCTCAGTACCAACGGTCCAGCCGTAGAAGGGTCAAGCCAACGCCTCACATGTGGCACGCCGTACTGCCCCAAACCCTAAGGTTCAAAGGGCAGTTCAAGACGGTCACATAATCGAGTTAAGGTTTGTTGTCTTCTAGAGGGACCATCGCGTTACTTGCACTACTTAGAACGTCATTAAACTACGGAAAAATCCAACAATTGGAAATTTCCCGGCAGGGGAAAAAGTGGGTATTTTTATCCGGTCGAACTTTTTTAACATATTCTAAAGTTATCCGGAAAAACACAGACGAAGTTAAATAAACCGATCGAATCATCGAATCCCCTATACAACCCAGAAAACTCAACTCTTGAGTCAGATTTAAAAATTCCCAGAAAATACAGAAACAAAATATAAGAATTACTGTGCAAAGATCAATGGGAGAAGCGACAAAGTTGCCGCGGAACCGCCGCATTAGCCATGCTAATGCCACGGTTCCGCTGCTCTTTGATTGAATCAGGTGCTCAAAATTCACAGTAATTCTTAGATATTCCTGCTTATTTTTCTGCATATTTTTAATTCTAAAAAATCCCCGATTTCAAAAAATGTACAGAGAGCAATTTTGAATTAGGGTTTCGGTTCGATCGGATTTCTAACTCTGTCTACGCATCGCCTAAGGCTCTAGCTAGGCTCTGATACCACTTTAGGGTTCCTAGACACACTAATGAGGTCTCACAAGTGATCAAACATGGTCAAATCAAATTTTTCCATGTGCCTACAAACCCTAATACGGCTCGTTAACTAGATGTATAGGCGATGCAATGCGAGTTAACTACTTTAACTAAGAGGAAAGTGATTACAACCTTTGTAGATTCGGTCCTCCACCTCCTAGGCTCCGTGATGACGTCCCTCCGCTGTCCATATCGGATCCCGGACTCTAGCATCGGCTTCATCGGAGAAATGGGCGGGCTAGGTCGTCGACTTCGATGCCGAAGATGATCTACATCGAGGCAACACAAGATCAAGCTCCAACTTCACCAAGCCATGAAACTTGTGAAGAAAACACCCTATACTACTTGGCAAGTGGTAGAGGGTGAAGAAATAGGAAGTGGGTTCACTTTAGAATTGGATTTCTCACTCCTTTTCTCATGTTGCCATTGATGGAGGCAAGGTTTTCTTCTTGTTGATGAAGAAGAAGAAGAAGAAAAAGAATATGATAAGTCTATTAAAAATAGGAAATAAAATCATACTTATCATATACACTACCATGGTCAAGTGTAGAGAATTAACTAAGGTTAGGTGAATGGTTAGGTTTAGGAAAAGAACAAGAATGGTCAAAGATTCTTGAAACATCTAAGAAAAGAACAAAAGAAGCAACCATATCATTTTCTTTTCCTAAAATAAAGAATAAATAAATAAACTAAATAATCAAGAGAAGATGATAAAACCCTAACCATTCACTTAACCGACGTTTAAGTCTTACACAAACCCAAGTTAGCAAGTATCATCAAACATGATACAAACAAGTGCACAAAAGTATATCACATATACAACTTGTGTACTTCAAGTGAGAAAATCCATTTAAAGTGAACAAATACTAGTTAATGCAAATTAATATATCAAATATATAATTATGCATTAAATCATTAAATCAATACTTGATTTAACGATCCGGTCATATCGCATATAACCGACTAATATCTAATGTATCGGCTTATCGGATCAATCCTTGATTCGATAACTAGGTTATATCGCATACAACCCATCGATACATTCATTGCGAGAATAGAATACGGTATCACATACACGCATTATTCTCGGTCCCGTACATATCTCATATGCGCTCCTATTTCGTTTCGCTTGAGCCAGGAAACCTCTGTGTAGGACTCTAAAGACTCGTCAATACGCCGGCAGCAGGTGATGATCATATCAAACACCCACAAGCCGCAAGCGGTCTGCTAAACGTAACGGCCACCCGGGTATTGAGTGATCAGAAGATCGACGAGCAAGCCCGCTCACACTCCTGTGAATCCAACCAGTAACACTTATCGTACAGTCCGGTTTGTTCGTCTGATATGTCGCATATCTCGCCTAGGGGTGGTAAACGTCAGACCCCAATAGCTTGATAAGTCATGACGACGTGAGGTCCATAACATTCGTGAAACTACTGATAACTCTTACCAGTATATCACTGCAACCCTGGCCAGGTATTTCCTGTTATGGCCAGTCGAGCATAGCACAACATCAACCCCCAATACCGGGAGAGACGAATCCCCTCCTATCGCTCATTGCCTCCATATGAATCGGGACTGTACCCAAAAACCACCTGTTTGCACGACTCAGTAGAGCCGTGGTAGGGTGGAAATCAAAGCACAGTGGGAGACACTCAAGACTCTATGACGATCTCGGGTCAACAGACTAAGCTGTACCAGTGTCACCAGAGAACTGCCATCTGACGTGAGGTATAATACCATCTGGGAGTTCTCGGCGAGTCCGTTCAGTGTACCCAGTCTCCACTGAGCACCCGCATACCATCTCTGATGTCAAGCACCAATGGATATGGGATCATCCATCGCCCATCACATGGGTCGAGAAGATATACGTTAGTCTACTCTGGAATATCGATGCCCCGTCTCGATATTCCCACGACTAGGAATATTGAAGGATGTACTCATGGACTACCCAGGCCCCACTAGTATGATCTGCATCATAGTCGTGGAAGTCGAGTACACATCCTAAGGGCTTTATCAACATATAACAGAGAGACAGAAAGTATACATGTTAAGATAAAGATCAACCAGATAGCGTACTATCATGTCGAGCAAGGAAGTCCTACCTATATATGACCCAGCATCCACTACAATATACATCCAATGTACAGTAATGGCCTCTAGGGCATACATATAACTAACAATAGCCACGCTCCATAGCCCCGACCAAGTGACTGTAGGAGAACCCTGTTGCCAAAAGCATCCTCCCGGGTGCTCGCGGCCGCGTTGTTCCTCCTAAGTGCACTTCGTTAACGGCATTAGGAGTGCGGCCGTCTACTAAAGTTTCCGACGAGTATTCGATCAACTTGTCGGGAATCTTGTTGAATTGTTCGACTTGTTATTGAAAAGTTTTTTCAATATCGAGGCTAAAATGCGGGGTTTATAATGTTAGGCATGAAATTCGGAATATGAGATATTCCGGGTTTATGATGTCTAAGGAATTCATATGGTTAGGCATGAAATCCGAAGTATGTGATATTTCGGGTTTATGATGTCTAAGGTGGTTGCAGATTCCAATTATTGTAGTTTACACTTTCTTTTCTGCGACCGTAAGTGTAATATGTAGTGTATCGCCGGTTTCGTTGCTATATTTCAACGACAATTAGGATACGCATATTTACTTACGTTGATGACATGTGATGTTATGTGTTTCTGGGATATGTTATATTGGATCGTCGTGTTTGAATAGCCGGGGGTTTTTGCGTGAGATGAGAGTTTTTCATTTTCATTCATGTAAAAACTTGTATGTAATATTCTTTTATTGGGACACTTCCGGGTTGAGGATGATGTCACCATTGATGTATATTATTTACTTTTCCGCATTAGGATAAACCCAAGGTGGGGAGCACAAGTAACCGGGTTCTAGAGTCCAATGGGAGACCATCTCGAGGAGTCGAGACTGGGTCTCCTAACTGTAGAATTGGTAGGGTCGCTTGCCGCTCTCATAGGGGTCTAGTGATGTGGCTTTGGCTATTCATCACGACCGTGGAATCCGTGTTTTTTTACTGCCTTAATTTAAAACACGGAATTCCTAGTATATCTAATATTTCATATGTGGACTTCTGCTGCTGATATTCTGTGATGTGATCATTTTATATGATGAGACGAATGTTGTTATTATATATATGATATATAATAAACGTTGCTTATGTTTTACACCCGCGCTAGTCCCGCCCCGCTATGCCGTTAGTTAAGTAACCTAACGGTACATAACGGGACATTGTGGCGAATGCGGATGACATAAGCGTACGTTATACTTTCGTTTCTTTTGTGATGCATAGGAATCATAAATGATGTGACTTCATTAATGAGATTAATGAAAGGAAAGAAACCTAATGATATTGTGGAATCAAATTTTGAAAACTGGTAGTTCTAGTTCTTGCTTTGCATAGCGGTATTCCTTGTAGAATATCCAGCACCTCATTCGATGAGGAAAGAGCCTGGATCCCTTCACCGGGAGTGACCTCTTTAGCAGAAGCTAGCAGATGCTACACCCACTCGGTTTATTTTGAAAAACTCGATTTTAAAAGCGGAGCTTAAACCACTCCTTTTCAAAATCACTCGATTCTACAACGATATCAAGTTCGTTACGCAAAAGGTTTTCTTAAAAACCTGTCGTAGCCCTCCATCATTTCAGATAAGTACTATTTAGTATTCGTGCTACATTTGTTGACCATAACCAAGGCGAAGTGTGCGGTAGCTAATTAGTGCTTATCTGTAGCATATGATGCGATTGAGTTAGGATAGTTGTACGTCTTTATTGACCATAGCCAAGGGGCGTACGGGTGGGTTTAATTCAATCAGGAATTGACGGGTTGAACTTGACTAGCGCTTATGATTTGATGACCATAACCAAGGTCATGAGTCGCTAGGGGAAAAATATTATCGGGAATTTCAAGTGTTGAAATTTGCAATGAGATTGCATACCTTCTATGAGATAGTTGGATCCTAATACCCACTGCGAGTAAGAGTTACTCCTGCAATAGTTTTGCACATTACAATTAGCCGATCAAAGTAGGTGTCTAGAAAGGTATTAACGGGGTTACGCCCCTGGGAAAAAGAGGTTTATTTTAATTAGGTACGTGCGAAAGTACGGGGAACCTCCCTCTAAGTACCGACACTTGCCTGGCCGAAAGATTGGCGGACTTGTAGGGTGTAATTAATCCCAGCTAGTCTTACCTTTTAAGGTTTGAAGGAAGATTTGATAAAAACAGTGGGAGCCATTTTGATTAGATAAAATAATAACCAATCTAATCTTGCAAGAGTATACGCTGAGTGTTTTATTCTCTCTCTCCTGGTAGCGACCGTGACATGCCTTAATCAAGATTATAATATGGATATATTGACCGAACCTGCTTATTATGCTGAGCTGGGGAACGTTGGTTCCACTATTCCTTATAATTGTTATAAATCTGAGCAGGAAATAGGAAAATATCCGGATTCCCACGCGACCCATATGAAGAATAAGCATGTTGATGCATCTTTTCAGGTGTGTTTGTTACTGAGAACTGTTTCTCAGTATACTCTACGTCCTGGGTATGAGATACTAGATCAGGATCCCACTATGTTGCATGGGCTAAAGAAAGGTAGACAACTGAGAAAAGGTGATCATTCTCTAAGAGTAGGGAATGGTGCAAGTGTTGCGGCCAAAACAGTTGGCAAATATCACCTTGTATTACCAAGTGGTAAATACATTGATTCTGAACAAATGTTATTACATGCCGAACCTGATATACAACATTACATCAGTTTCTTTATTAAGTTAAAGAAGGATATAATTCTGTATTGGAGGATAATGTTGTGAACATATTCCTGAATCAAGAGTTGATTGGATCAGGCACGTTATGTAATGGCATATACGTTCTAAATCAAACCACAGTTCAAAGTATATAGAACACACACAAGAGGAAAAGTTCAGAAATGAACAAATCCTTTTTATGGCATTGTAGACTAGGTCATATCAATGCGACACGACTAGCTAAGTTACATAAGGATGAATATTTGAATCCATTCGAATTTTCGTCTTATGATACTTGCCAGTCTTGTTTCAAAGGTAAAATGCGTTTATTGGAAACAGAGAAAGAGTTGCTGAACTCTTGGGACTGATACATACTGATGTATACGGTCCTATGTCTACAAATGCCAGAGTTGGTTCCTCATACTTCATTATATTCACTGACCATCTCTCAAGATTCGGACATATGTTCCTGTTGAAACACAAGTCTGAAACTTTTGAGAAATTCAAGGAATATAAGCTTGAAGTTGAGAACCAGACGGGTAGAAGTATTAAAATCCTTCGATGTGATCAGGGAGGAGAATACTTGAGCACGGAGTTCCTAGATTATTTAAAAGAGAATAGGATTCTCTTTCAGCTTACTCCTCCGTATACGCCACAGAACAACGGTGTATCGGGGCGGAGGTATCGCGTCCTATGAGATATGGCACGCTCTATGATGAGTACTGCTGAGTTACCTGTTTCCTTTTGGGGGTCATGCACTTGAGAAGCCACATACCTATTGAATAGAGTTCCATCCAAATCAGAGCCTACCACTCCATATGAGATATGGAATGGGAAGAGACCATCTCTTAAACGAGTTAAGATATGGGGTTGTCCGGCCTATGTTGAAAAGCAAAATCCGGGCAAGCTCGAGGCAAGGTCAGTTCTGTATAAGCTTGTTGGATATCCCGAACATTCATGAGGGTATATCTTCTACCACACTGAGGAGCAAAAGGTGTTTTGTTTCTCAGCATGCAACCTTTTTAGAAAAGGAATTTCTTATGGAAGAAATTAGTGGTCATGAGGTAGAACTGGAAGGAGTTCCAGCTACACAAACTGGAACTAATGATTTAGTGGAACCAAAGGATTCAGTAGTCTCCAACGAACATCAGCCTCTCCGAGAATCTGCTAGGGTTCCTCATCCACCTAAGAGATACTACGGTTTCCTCAGTGATGGTGGGAGCGAGGATTGCATGGTAGATGATGACCCAACTAGGTTCAGGCAGGCCATCACGAGTGGAGACTCTGTGAAATGGCTGGATGCTATGCGATCTGAGATGGAATCCATGTACGCCAACAAAGCATGACTTTGAAAGTTGCACCTGAAGGGGTAAAAACCATCGGGAGCAAGTGGATCTTGAGAAGATTCTTGGTGTAGATGAAAAAGTTGAGACTTTCGAAGTTAGACTTGTAGTAAAAGGTTTTCGTCAATAACCAGGTGTGGTTTATGATGAAACCTTTTCTCCAATGGCTATACTTAAGTCCATCAGGATTAAAACAGGTATCGCGG
This sequence comes from Agapanthus africanus, assembly GCA_030015575.1. Classification (NCBI taxonomy): domain Eukaryota; kingdom Viridiplantae; phylum Streptophyta; class Magnoliopsida; order Asparagales; family Amaryllidaceae; genus Agapanthus; species Agapanthus africanus. Next base: position 383,638,052 of record CM057345.1, on the reverse strand, counting down.
AGTTGGAACATCTGTTTTGATGTGGCAGTCAAAGAGTTTGACTTCATCAAAAAGGTAGATGGACCTTGTATATACAAGAAGGTTGTAGAGAGTAAGGTTGTCTTCCACGTATTGTACATAGATGACATACTCTTGATAGGAAATGGTGTTCCTATGCTACACTAGGTCAAACTCCTCTTATCACAATATTTTTCCATGTAGGATCTGGGTGATGCCTCCTACATCCAGTGATTAAGATTTATAGAGATAGATCTAAGAGGATGTATCATACTCACTAGGTGTAGTGAGTGGGTGTCAATCAGATCTTGGGGAGAAACACTGGAAAGCTGTGAAGAATATTCTTAAGTACTTGAGAAGGACTAAAGAAATGTTTTTGGTGTTTGGTAACGGTGAACTCCAGTAGGAGTCCTTTACCGATTCGCGCTTCCAGAGTGATAAGGTCGACTGAAAGTCAGTCTCAGGCTTTGTCTTTACCCTCAGTGGAGGGACGGTATGTTGGAAGAGTTCCAAGCTAGATACCGTGGCAAACTAGACGATAAAGGCTGAATACATCGCTGCCAACGATGCTGCTAAAGTGGCTGTCTGGATATTTCTTGTTTATTAGATGAACATGGTTCCTACCATTAAGCGTCTAATAACTGTTATTGTAACAACAATGGAGTTGTGGCTTTGGCCTAGGAACCTCGGTCCCATCAGCGATCCAGACATATTCTGAGACAGTATCACCTGATCAGCGAAATGGTTGATCTCCAAGGGATCGAGGTAAGGAGAGTTGACGCAAAGGATAACACGGCGGATCCACTCACAAAGGCCTTTTCCCTAGAGAGACTTTTATGAGGCGTTGAGTATGAGATACTACAACAAATGGCCTTAGTGCAAGTGGGAGATTGTTAGTTATATGTATGCCCTAGAGGCCATTATTGTACATATGATGTATATTATAGTGGTGCTTGGACATATATAGGGAGAACTTTCTTGCTCGACATGATAGTATGCTACCTGGTTACTCTTTATCTTAACATGTACACTTATTGTCTCTCTGTTACATGTTGATAAAGCCCTTAGGATGTGTACTTGACTACCAAGATTATGATGCAGATCATACTAGTGGGGCTAGGATAGTCTATAAGTACATCCTTCAATTGTTCCTAGTCGTGGTAGTATCGAGACGGGGCATCGATATTCCAGAGTAGACTAGCGTATACGTTTCTTGACTCATATGATGGGCGATAGATGATCCCACATCCATTGGTGTTTGACATCAAAGATTGTATACGGGTGCTCAGTGGAGACTGGGTACACTGAACAGGACTTGCCGAGAACTCCTAGATGGTATTATACCTCACGTCAGATAGCAGTTCTCTGGTGACACTGGTACGGGTTAGTCTGTAGACCCGAGGTCGTCAAAGAGTCTTGTGTGCTACCCACCGTGCTTTGATTTCCACCTTACCACGTTTAAAAGAACGTGCAAAACGGTAGGTTTTGGGTACAATCCCGATGTAAGTCGACGTTAGACACCCCACAAGATGCGAGGAGGCGGAATAGGTAAAACAATCATTTTGTTTAAACTAATATCGACTAACTTTACGGATCTTTGCTAAACCCTAACTAACAACTATATAGAAGTGATTAGCTACTATGATAGATGATTATACCTTATGAATCAAGTCCTTCTTGTTCTCGTTGATCACCTCCTCGTCGACCTCCTCGATGTGATAGAAGATCCACCCAAGAGCTGCTTCTCCAAGCTTTAACCTCTCACTTGAGATAACTAGGTGACTATGAGTGCTAATCAAAGTAACCTAGAGGATATAGAAGAGGATTAGGGATCTATTAGTCTTGCTAATCCTAGGATCTCAACACATGAGAGGATTAGGGTTAGGGTTGAAGAGAGAGAGAGCTTGAGGAGAGAGAATGTGTAAGTAAGAATGAATAAATATCTTAAGTCATTTGGATAAATAATGAAGCATCAAAATATCTAGTAAATAATATCTCAAAATATCAACCATGCTTCATTAATTACCTTGAGGCGAATCACCTCATGACTCATGATGTAATTAATGCAAATCACACATCATCTCCTCCACCTCATTAAGATTAATTCATAAATCAATTAAAGCATAATGAGTCATCTTTCTTCTAGAAGCTTCTCGAGTAATTACGAGAACGCCCCTCCTATCCGTGAAAACACGGAAATACTGAGACTGTATAAATCCAATAATCCAATACTAGAATCTGGCTTAAACTAAAGCCCGCTAGTAAAAACCGTCCGAACATCGTACGTGCATAAATACACGTATGTGTCCGAACCCTGTCGTAAAACCATACGACCTCTATATCGTTTCGCCCGAAGCAGGGAAACTCTCTGTGTGGGACTCTAAAGACTCGACACTTACGCTGGCAGTGGGTTTAACCACAGACCGCAAGTGGCACTAGCTGTACGTAACGGTCCCCAGGTAGATGTCGATAAGAAGGCCGATGAGGAAACCCATCTGAACTCCTACTGAGCCTGATATGACAATCTCCATACAGTCCGGTCTGTTCGTCTATGACTATCGCATATCGGGCCTAGGGGGGCAGCAAGCGTCAGTCCCCTAAAAGGCGGTATAAGTCGTGTCGGAGTGAAGCCCATTACACCTTGAGAAGCTACTGGAAATCCTACTAGTAAATCTCGTTTGCCCTGGCCAGGGACTTGGCGTGATGGCTCTCCAAACACAGCGCGATATCAACTCCCAATACCGGGAGAGACGAATCCTATCTAACCGCCACTGCCTCCAAGTGCTTCAGGACTACACCCAACTGCTACCTGTTTGCACGACTCCTTTGAGCCGTGGTAGGGTAGCAATCTAAGAACAGTGGGAACACACTTGAGACAAAGCAGCAGTGTCAAGTCTGCGGACTATGCTATACGCATGTCACCTGGGAACTGTTAACTGACGACGGGTATAATACCAACCAACAGTTCCCTGCGAGTCCTGTCCGGTGTACCCGTAACTCAACGAGCACCTGTATACTATCTCCAGTACAACGTACTGATGGCTGTGGGACAGACCATCTCCCCAACTGGGATAAGAAGCGTACACACTAGTCTACTCCAGAGTATCGATGCCCTGTCTCGATAATCCTACGACTAGGGACCTGAAAAAGGATGTGCTTGTAGACTACCCAGCCCCCACTAGTGTGACTGCCATCACAACGCTGGCAGTCAAGCAAGATCCTAAAGGCTCTATCAATATGTATTCGCGATAAGCTAACATATACACATATTAAGATTGATATAAACCAAGTAGCATACTACCATGTTTAGCAAGACTGTTAATATAACTGTGAATATCTCAAGCTTCCATTAAGTAATATACAAGCTAGTATGATACAATAATGGCCCCTAGGGCATATACACTAACACCCGAGTCATATGGAGGCAATGAGCGATAGGAGGGGATTTCGTCTCTCCCGGTATTGGGGGTTGATGTTGCGCTGTGCTCGATTGGCCATAACAGGAAATCCCTGGTCAGAGTTGCTGAGATTTACTGGTAAGAGTTATCAGTAGTTGTTAGTTATGTGTATACCCTAGAGGCCATTATTGTACATAAGATGTATATTACAGTGGATGCTTGAACATATAGAGAGAGGACTTTCTTGCTCGACATAATAGTATGCTACCTGGTTGCTCTTTGTCTTAACATGTAGACTTTTATTGTGATACTGCCTTGCTCTCACATGTTGATAAAGCCCTCAGGATGTGTACTTGACTACCAGGACTATGATGGATATCATACTAGTAGGGCCAGGGTAGTCCACAAGTACATCCTTTAATTGTTCCTAGTTGAGGGTGTATCGAGACATGGTATCGATATTCCAGAGTAGACTAGCGTATACGCTTCTTGACCCATATGATGGGCAATGGATGATCCCATATCCATTGGTGTTTGACATCAAAGATGGTATACGGGTGCTCAATGGAGACTGGGTACACTGAACGGACTCGCCGAGAACTCCTAGTTGGTATTATACCTATCGTCAGATAACAGTTCTCTGGTGACACTGGTACAGGTTAGTCTGTAGACCCGAGAACGTCATAGAGTCTTGTGTGATTCCTACCGTGCTTTGATTTCTGTAACTACTCCAATTTTAGTGTACAAAACTTTGTTTAAAAATTAATGTATACTTGGGGTATTTGCATTTTCTGTGAGTACCATAAATATTTGTTTTGCTAATTAATTACAAGAAGGAGCTTGTAGCTCATTGGTAATATCTTGCACTGCTGAACCAAGCCACCAGAGTTCAAATCCCATATCCCACATTATTTTTAATATTGTTTTATTTTAAATTTTTAGAATACCAAGGGTTTACACGTGCATAAGTCACAAAAACCCCACTACACATGAAAACCTAACAGTACCAGAGGCTACATGAATCGACAAAGGACCCTCCGACCACTCGACTCGGCCGACTCGGGCCGCCTCCGCCGGCCGGACTCGGCCGGACCGCCGAGTCCCCAACATGAAAAAGTTGGCTTTTCACATTCCCTGCACATCTGTATACTTTATTTCTTCAGACCAGTAAAAGAGACACTTTAAAACACCAATTACTCCATTTTATTACATTTTAATACATTTTTTCATTTCAACCTTTCATCTACCCTAACCCTAGCCTTACCCTATAAATACAACCCCTCCACCCCCCCTCACTCTAAAATTCTGAACAAAACTCTCAAGAAAATTCCTAGAAGCTTAGTGTACTTTTGGAGTAGCGAAGGGCGAAAGCTTCGGCAATTTTCCGACGACAACCCTAGGAGTTCCCGGCGACGAAACGACGCACCGGCGCCTCCTCCCATCTCCTCTTCCTCATTCCTAACTTCTAAACCCATAAGTCCCCCTCCCTCTTCTCTAATCTTGTTATAAAAATACAAAATTTCAAAACCCGACGGAATCGGAGTTAAACAGATTTCCGATTCGGTTCTTTCTAAAAATCCAACATTTTCTTAAATACAATCACAAAAAACCCTTACATGTTGACTATTAATCATTAATAAACATGTTGAACAAGTTTTATGACAATCTAATTCATTTTGTAACTTTTATCGTACTTTTTCACTAAAATACCCTGTAGTTTCATTTCGACATTAAACCATCACAATCTTGCTATACCTTTAAGTAGATCACGAGGTAATGACCTAACTCATCACAACACTCATATGCAACATAGCATAATACTTTCGGGTACCTAGAATACGGGAAAACGAAACATTTCAAATAAATACCATGAATTAATAAAACCGTTTTCTAAAGGATTAAGTATTTTTTTTATAAATCTTGCAAAGTGCCGCTACAATCCATTTTGGGGAATCCGACTGGGATGGTGCGGGTTATTGCATATCCCTGGGCTTAGTAGTGTGAGATGCATACCTCCGCAAGGAGCATACGGTCTCGAGAGATTTAAAATACGAAAATCCTAAGAAAATGAGATTTCTAGAAATATAATATATAGTAAAATTATTTTTATATACATATATATATGTATCATAAAAATATCTATTTTGTGATAGTATAAATATTCCAATTTTTTTAAATATTCCAAGAATCACTTTACATTAAAATACCATGAAATCCATACAAGTTCAATATTACAATTAAATACCATGTATTATGAAAAATAGGTTATTCTCACTAGAAATGCCACAAAATATAAAATCTACATTTATTACAACTTTAAATACGATAATTAAATACTTGGGGTGTATTTTGAAAATTATACAAAAGTATTTTTACATAAAACCCCCTCAAGTTCTATAAATTACCCTAAGGACCCTAGTAAATATAGGTTTAAGCGGGACCAATCTCTTGAGCCTCAGGGAGCCGGAGAAGTGGATGCTTGCCTATTTAAGGTAGACAACTTAACAACGCTGTTATCAACACGGTAATCGTCTTTGAAAAAGACACAAATCATGCCGCCCATGTGCAGCGGTTACCGATAACATCAAAACAATCAGGACTTCAATTTCTTTTCTAATTGTTCTGACTCAGACCGAGTCTCTTCTTAATAATCTGACTTGAATATGATTCAAGTCCAATCTACAATATTACAATTCAACATGAATTCATATATTCAATCTATTCAATCTGTATTGACCGAACCGAACCATGGATATGCTTCCATTTACATGATTCTCCAGTTACATCCATTTATTGATATCATGGTTTTGGCAAGTCATCCAATTATACAATCTATATTACAAGACAATACAAGTTGCAATACAATTCAAACAGTACTACAATACAAAACAATACTTCGCGGGGTTTAAGGGGTAGAATGGTACGGAAGGTGTTAGAAGTGGCACGAGACTGCAAGATTAAGACACCTAACCTATATTCAGTTGCTGTTGTACCGTGGCATAACAGTCCCTTGTACTTTCCGTTTGCCCTAGTCTCTAGCATATAGAGACTCCTCTCGTATACACTGGCATCCTTCTGTACCAAGCTATAAACAACAACGTTAGCACCAAATACTCATATAATATAACTTTAAAAGCTACCTTTTCTTTCTGTCTATTCTATTTCTCCCTTATCCTTGGGACTTACCGAGCGATTTGTTCACTGACGACATTCTCTTTCTTTTTCTTTGAATGTCGTCAGGTGTTTTGGATCTTCCAGAGATCGAGCCTACTAGCGAGGACTTGGACCAGCTTGCATACGATCCAGAGCTCTAGCTACATTGTACACTTTTATTTCAGTACTTTTCCTTTTCTGTTATGCCACTGTTTAGGCATTGCTTCTTTCAAATGTATTTACTTTTCCATGCATTGTAAAAAAAGAATGTGAATAAATAAAGTTGTTGTTTTATTATATCTTGTCTCTTGTGCATTTATATTTATATTGCTTAGATACGCTTAGCGTATTTACTTCAGAGTAAATACGTAGCGGCCTCGTCGCGTCCTCTGCCCGTACACTGGGAAGCGGGGCGTGACAGGTTTTGTTGGTGGCCCATGCAGGTCAGAGCTGTATGAAACTCTGCCATGCAATTCTGTTCTGCGTGAACAACCTAAGTAATATAACACAAGAACCAGCAACTAAAACATTCTTTACAATTCATGTTCCTTGAATCTTACAATTTCATATTCTTTGAATCATATACTTTGAACCTGTCCTAACCCAAAATTTTCTTCAAGGTTATGGATTCCCCAAACAACACCAGCACCAACTTCAACAACACTCCACCTCCACTACCTATCACACTTGCCGTTCCTGCTCCACCCAACGAGCAAACGGTTCTGCTTGAGGCAATCTGCAGCCTCCTAGAGGGACAACAGCAGCTCCTGAACTGTCCCGAGGCTGAAGCACCTGGGGTGAAGCAATTCAGAGCTTTACATCCCAAACAGTTCTCCGGAAAGGGGAGCACAGTGGAAGCTGAAGAATGGGCTCACAGTATAGAAGATGATCTGGCAGCGGCACAAGTGCCAGAAATAGTTTGGGTTCATGTTGCAAAATTACAGCTCAAGGACAATGCACGGAACTGGTGGAAGGCGGAAGAAAGCCGTCTTGAACCACCCATCAAATGGAAGACTTTCCGCGACATGTTCGACGCAAAGTACTTCCCTAAGACTGTCAGGTTCGATATGGAAAAGCAGTTCATACATCTGCAACTGTAAGTCTACGGTAGCGCCCCGGCCGTCAAACTGACGCCAAATGCGGAACAAAAACTTTTATAACTGGCGCTATCGCATACTATAACCCGGATCTGCCATTAACGCTAAACTAACAAACTACAAAGAGGGTAGAAAGGTTATACCAAACGATCCGAGTCCTTCATTCTTTAACCATCATCCCACGCTCCGCTGCGGCTGCTCCGATCTCGTCGATCTCCGATCTCCTCATCCAGGTGGCACCATGTCAACAGATCTTTAAACGGGCTCCCGCCTCTGACCCGAGGCAACTCGGTCACCAAGTTTGCTAAAAGAGATGACCAAGATTGATGTAGAGAATGAGTAGAACACTTTGTCTCGCTTCGTCCAAAGCCATGGACGAACGGTTAATGAAGTTGCCGTTGGATCGGGTAAATGAGAAATGAGCATACAAATTTTCATGAACCAAAATCTATTATCTTTTTTCAATCAAGTGAGTGAGTGAGGAGGAGGGGAGGGGCCGACCATAATATAGGAGGAGGGAGGTGAGGGTAGGAGCAAATGGTGACCATTAGAAAAGCTTCTCACAAAAATATCAAGAAGAAATATCTTAGCAAGAACAAAACACATTAATGGAAAATGGTGACTCACAAATACACATCATCAACCATTAATGCAAAACTAATGAGTCACTAATCCTAGTCATCATCCAAGAAGCTTCCTCTCATGACTCATCCAATGACTCACCCTCATGAAGAAAAGATAAATCCGTATTTAACCGAATGTTAAATACGGGTGATAGAAAACTGGAAACTGGCAACTTCCAAAAGTGATCCCGAAACGAATTTCAGGATAACCCCATAACTGTATAAATATACCCGCATTTGTATTACGACCGAATACAAATGCAACTGAGACAAAAATATTATATCTACTCTGTATAATACATGGATCCGGCTTAAACCAAAGCCCACCAGTATTATCTGCCCGAAATATGACACGTGCGTAAATACACGTGCATTTTCCGAACCCTGCCATAAGACCATACGGCCTCTACAACGTTTCGCCCGAACTTGGGAAACTATCTGTGAGGGACTCTAATGACTCGTCAGTACCCTGGCAGTGGGTTTAACCACAAGCCGTCAGCGGCACTAGCTGTGCGTAACGGCTGCCCATGAACTGACCTCAAGGGAGGCCGATGAGCGAACTCATCCGGAAACCCTACTGAGCCTAACAGTGACAATGTATATACAGTCCAGTCCGTTCGTCTATGAGTATTGCATATCCAGCCTAGGGGGCTAGTAATGTCAGACCCCCAATAGCGGTATAAGTCTTGTCGGAGACAAGCCCTGAACACCCTGAGAAACTATCAGAGTACCTACCAGTAATTCTTACCTGCCTTGGCTAAGGACTTGGTGTAATGGCTTTCCTAGACACATCATGATCTCCACCCCCAATACCGGGAGAGACGAATCCCCTGCCGATCCGCTCACGTGCCTCCATATGGCTCGGGACTGTACCCAAAAACTACCTGTTTGCACGACTCCTTTGAGCCGTGGTAGGGTAGAAATCAAAGCACAGTGGGAACTCACACGAGACAAATGACGACCTCAGGTCGATGAACTAACCTGTACACATATCACCAGGGAACTGCTATCTGACGATAGGTATAATACCAACTAGCAGATTCCCGGCGAGTCCTGTCCGGTGTACTCATAACCCAATGAGCACCTGTATACATCTTAGGTTATCCAACTGACACCAGTGGCTTGTAAGACTGGCCACCGTCTCTTGTCGGGGTCTCGACTGTATACACTAGTCTACTCCGGAGTATCGATGCCCTGTCTCGAAACTCCCACGACTAGGGACAACTTTTAAGAAAGTGCTTATAGACTACCCAACTCTCACGTATATGATCGCCCTCATACTGTTGGTAGTCAAGCAAGATCCTAAGGGCTCTATCAACGTGTAATCGTGATCAGTCACCTGAACCCATACACGACTGATAAAGGCAAACCAGATAGCATACTATTATCTCGAGTAAGACTGTGCTACCGGTATAGGTCCTCCTCAATCATTGCAATCACGTACCTGCGATCCAATAATTGACTTTGAAGGCACTATATCCAACAATCTCCCACTTGCACTTAAGGCTAATTATTGCGATGTCGCGTACTCACAGCTCATGTGAAACCAACACCCAACTCCTCTACTAATCAGTTTCACAAAGCCCGTTTGTAAAAATATTGTGTTTGAGAAATAGCCTCAGTGAGTGGATCCGCCCTGGTGTTTCTTTCTGTGTCTCTCTTAATCTCAAGTTCGCGGAGAAAGTCATCTCCCGAATTGAGTAATACCTGTCTTAGAATATGACTGGATATCTGATGGGACCTAGTTCATAAATGAACTCCAAATCCAAACTTCTTAGACTGTATCGTCAATTAAACCTAATCAGTATCCCACACCATGCCTCCCACAGTACCCTCTTGGACCACCTGTCCAAAATACTGCCCCCTTCGTCAGAGGGAAAACTATAACTCTGACAATCACTCTGTCATCCATGTCACCTTTGAAGCCTGGAATGATAACCGTCTCCCGAAGGAGGCTGCCGTCATCAAATCCGTAGAACATGCACTTATATTCTAAAACTTCTTCCTTATGTTTCTTCAGGATTGGATTAATATAAACTTATCGCATCTAGTGCAAAAACAACATCTGGTGTGGTACTTGACATCTCACGATTGACTCAATTGCCTAAGCAAGTGATCTGCCAATCATGCACATCTCTCTCCCCTTTAGTCTGTAAAACACCTTTAGAGAGGGTGACTCCATCACCTGCAGGTACACCACCATGCCAGGAGTCAGCTATTCTAAAAACTATTAGAATACTGTCAAAGTACCCACATTAGGAAACTACCCAAATCGAGATCTAAAACCATAGATCTAGAAACCAGAATGTCTAATATTATATCCATATCCTGTCTGGAGAAACAACTGTGTGACGACCACAGTACAACCAATTGTAGTATAGGAACTTTACTTCCTACTCTGTGTATGTCATCCAAATACCAGGACATCACACCCTACTACCTTCTTAACAGATCCATCCCCTATTCTGATGAAGTCAAAGCCATGACTGTCACATCAAAACTAGATGATCTATCTCCGCTATAACTGCTCAAGTCTATAAATAGACATAAGCTACTTGCCCACTATACTTTCGCTGCTCCCACTGACCACAACAACCCTCTGGCAGAATAATATATACATGCACTTCTAAAGCTAGTTTAGAACGACGCTATACTTAACCTCCTGCCGGGACTCATAGTCTGGAACAACAGTAGTGCCAAGTCTTGGTAGATAAGAACCTCCTTGTCACCGTCTTTGAAGCTACCGGAGTATCTCTCGGGTGTCTGAGGTTACCCACCAAATCTGCGGAGTGGCTATTGGAATGTCAAACCTGATTGAATCTATAGGTCCTATTAAATTTTCTGTAATCGTTTGCGGTTCTGGAATCACTTCCAGTTCTACTATACTCCCACTACTGTTTTCTGAAAAAAAATTTCCATTTTACTAAAACTGTGGCGAGTCAAGAACAATATCGCTATTGATCTTCCAGATGGTAGAAAGTTAACCCTCGACATAGCCCGGGCCAACCCACAAACTGCCATTACAGAAACGTGCCCTGAGTTATCCAGAGTTTGGTTTTAAGCATAAGTCGGACAACTCATCTATATCCAATATAGAAACTTTGATACTTATTTAATTGGAACCAGATTCTAAACATGCAGCTGTCCCCAGTGCATATCAACATAATGGAGAGAGGCTAATCAGCATTACTCAACTTAGGAATACATCCAATTATGAGTAACCCGAAAGAGAAACAAGTTTCTCAAAAACATCACTATCAACTGAATACCAATCACAAGTATCTACATCTTCGATCTCTTTGAAGAATCCCGATACTTGCGACACCTGGTTCTCTACTTTATTCTTATACCCACAACTTCTCATAACTTAGACCTTGTATTTCTACGAAACACTTGTCTAAAAACTAGAGAAGTCAAAAGTAAATAGAACATAGTACGAGGACCAACCCCTTTGTCCTGATGGACACTGGACAACATACAATACTCTGTATAAGTCCGCTGAGTTGAATAACTCAAAACCTGTGCATCATAGGTTGAAAACTGTACTTATGGTTAAGAACTACTCCGCTGTTCAATGCTCCTTACTCAATCGTCAACTGATATAGGTAAATGTCATCGACATAATATCAAAAGGTTATATCTCACTTTATAAAAATAAACGTACAGATATATCATTTTGAAATTGGTGCACAACAACGGATACTCAAAACCAAATACATGCCGTCCGGCAAAAACCTAGGCGATTTCCTCAAATATCACCAATTACAACGAATTCCGATATAATGAGGATAATCACCATATTCCCAATAACTTACTCCCACTCATCATCTGAAAAACCATACAGATATGAGAATGAAACCTGGTAAATACATACCCTGGAGTAAGTATCTAATCGGGAAAACAGTTTTCCTTTAACAATGCACTGAAACATGAAAATGTTTCGTAGGGGTATCTTAGTATTCCTAGTAATGCCTCTTCCATAATCCAATTCATGACTATAACCGTATATTTCTTTGCCATCTCTCCAAATCCCTTAATTTATCTTTAGTCGTTACCTTCTATACACCATCGTTAGGCTAAATGGTTTTCTTCCTTCCCTACCGTTCGGCACCAGCCTATGGTTTGGAAGAAGACTATCCAGTAAGCATAATAGGTGTACCCTCCTCAACCTAGGAGTACTCACATCTTGAGAGAAGGTGATGATAAAAGACAACTGAATAATACCTTATTCTTTTAAAGGTGAAATAGGAGTGGCGATGAAGTACACGGTTTGGTCGTGAATGATAACAGTCGCAATTTATTTTGCCCTCTTTCTAATCCTTTTATTTTGTCTTTAGTTATTACCTTCTGCACACCCTACTTAGGCTAATTGGTTTTCTTCATTCCCTACCTTTCGGCACCTGCCTATGGTTTTGAAGAAGACTATCCAATAAGCGTAATAGGTGTACTCTCCTAAACCAAGGAGCCCTCGCAACCTGAGAGAAGGTGATAATAAAAGACAACTGAATAAACCAATTATATTTCTCCTAAACCTGGATCCATCCTCGAAGAAGTCCCTTCGAGTTCGTATATAACCATACGATGGATCTATCCAATGGAAGTGGATGTCCGTAGTAATACGGGGTGTTCTGAGAAATGCAAAGGGTAAAAGAAGGAGTGGCAATGACTTATGCAACTTAGACAATCCAAAAGCCAGTATTTTAAGAAGGTTCGGTCAACTTGGTCACTGAGTCATAGTCTAGGGTCAGTCAAAGGTCGCAGCCAAAGAGAGAGAGAAAAGAAACACTCTGTGTGCACTCTAACCTAGATCAGAATGGTTATCACTTTATCTAATTCGGAAACCTCCCACTGTACTGTCAAATTCTCCTCCAAACCTGAAAGAAGAATCAATCGGGATCACCCGAAGAGTAAACCAACTCATCAGTGGGAATCGGGATCCAACTCTCATCGCATGATAACGTGACGGAATCCACTCTCGTTATCACACTCCAGAAGGTATGCGCATGCCTGGCAAGTTTCAGTTTCTTTAGAAACTCCTGATATGATTTTTACCCCATGCTCTTATGACCTTGGCGTTGGTCAAAATGTCATAAGTCACATCTTATCACATCTTCCAAACCATAGGCAGGTGCCAAGTTCTACCCATCACTATCTTGTCAATTTGAACCCACCCGCACATGCCCTTGACGTTGGCCAAAATGGCAGAACGATTGTCCCAAACCAACTCATCTATCTATGCAACAAATGAATACCCAGTAGCTACCAAACACTATGCCTTGGCGTTGGTCAAAATACATAGCTTGAATACTACTGAATACCCAAAAGAAATGACGGAGGGCTACGGCCGGTTTTTGGCGAAAAACCTTTAACGTAATGAACTTGATCTCATTGAAGGAATATGATAGCTTTTTATAAAAATATAGTGGCGAAAACCTTTGCTAAAGAAGTCACTCCCGGTGAAGGGATCTCGGCTCTTTTCTCGTGGAATGAGGTGCAGGATATTCCACTGAATACCGCGATGCAAAGCAATTTGTAATCGACTATAGTGAATTTATTACCCTGACGCAAACTTCTGCCCAAGGGGTCACTCCCGGTGAAGGGATCTCGGCCCTTGCCTCGTCGAATGAGCTGCAGGATATTCCAACCGAATACCACTATGCATAACAAAAGGAAACGTCTTTGTAATAACACTTTTTTAAAACTGTTCCAACAACATCCAAACAGGTTTGTTTTCCTTCGCATTGATCAGAATCAACGCAATCCCATCAGTTAATCACACCAGAAAAGAACGAAAATAAAATGTACGTATATGCCATCCGCATTCGTCTTTGGGTCCCGTCATCACCCGTTAGGTTACTTAACTAACGACAGAGTGGAGACTGGACTAGCGCGGGTGTAAAAGATATACAACATCTAATAGTATATTTACCAATATACAATAATCGCTCCAGGCGTGATAATATACAACATTACAGAAAAGTAATAAGCATCACAGAACAATACAGATAATCTGGGATCCCCGGGTTTCATAGAGCCGCTACTAAAACCCGACGTTCCCCTGGTCGTGTGGATAGCCTGTGCAATGAAACCTAGACCCCTACGGGTGTGGCAAGTTACCCGCCAAAACCTGAAGCGAGGCAGCCCCCTACAGCAAAGTGAATGGACCACCCTGCACTTCACGGAATCCGGTAACTTGAGCACCCCTCTTTGGGTCAACCTGTACCCCCTACGAGTGCGGCGAATAGTCTGCTAATTCTAGAGTGAGGCCCCTCTGCCTCTCAAAGCTATGAGATGCGGACCCGTTGCCCTCCAGAACCCGGCTATCCGTGCACTCCATCGCCAGGTAAAACCTAGTACAGAAATGAAAAATATGTACAAAGGGTACATCGACCTCAGCCCGGTCGTGTCCCAAAAGAATATTATACAAACAGGCAGTGACGGCAGTCCACATGTTGGACGCTCGCCCCGCAATATCAAATGTACAAATAAATCCAAACTGCACTACCATTGCACACTGCTATCCACCACGACAAATCCGCAACATCACAGCACAACACAGAACATCAACGCGAATGTCACGTTCGCAAACCCGTCTAAAAGAACTATAGCAATTAGACGCGGTTTATCGCTCGAATGACATTCACGGTCGGAGATATAATGTAAGTACTATAAACTAACACGTTTAAATTTCGATCGACAAAATTTCCCGAAGTGGGCCCCACGTACATCTCTGCACAGTAACAAAATCTGGGCCCAAAAGAAATATTCCAGAAACCACAATTTTCAATGTAGAACCTACTATAGAAAAATGGTTCACTGTAGCTCTAAAACGGCAGCGGAACCGCGGCCAAACAAGGGTTTGTGCGGCGGTTCCGCGGCGCTTTGGAGTCAACAGTTGACCAAATTTCACCAGTATTCTTGAAAAAGCCTGCACGATTTTTTGAGATGCTCAAAATAGTTTTTAGACTTGTTTTAAAATTCGACAGAAACTTTCCACAGAAAATTGCGATTTTTGAAATTCCGTTCGATCGATATTTTAAACGCGTTAGAACAACTTAGTAAAGCTAAATAGTATGGCTCTGATACCATGTAAGTCTACGGTAGCGCCCCGGCCGTCAAACTGACGCCAAATGCGGAACAAAAACTTTTATAACTGGCGCTATCGCATACTATAACCCGGATCTGCCATTAACGCTAAACTAACAAACTACAAAGAGGGTAGAAAGGTTATACCGAACGATCCGAGTCCTTCGTTCTTTAACCATCATCCCACGCTCCGTTGCGGCTGCTCCGATCTCGTCGATCTCTGATCTCCTCGTCCAGGTGGCACCACGTCAACGGATCTTTAAACGGGCTCCCGCCTCTGACCCGAGGCAACTCGGTCACCAAGTTTGCTAAAAGAGATGACCAAGATTGATGTAGAGAATGAGTAGAACACTTTGTCTCACTTCGTCCAAAGCCATGGACGAACGGTTAATGAAGTTGCCTTTGGATCGGGTAAATGAGAAATGAGCATACAAATTTTCATGAACCAAAATATATCATCTTTTTTCAATCAAGTGAGTGAGTGAGGAGGAGGGGAGGGCCGGCCATAATATAGGAGGAGGGAGGTAAGGGTAGGAGCAAGTGGTGACCATTAGAAAAGCTTCTCACAAAAATATCAAGAAGAAATATTTTAGCAAGAACAAAACACATTAATGGAAAATGGTGACTCACAAATACACATCATCAACCATTAATGCAAAACCAATGAGTCACTAATCCTAGTCATCATCCAAGAAGCTTCCTCTCATGACTCATCCAATGACTCACCCTCATAAAGAAAAGATAAATCCGTATTTAACCGAATGTTAAATACGGGTGATAGAAAACTGGAAACTGGCAATTTCCAAAAGTGATCTCGAAACGAATTTTAGGATAACCCCGTAACTGTATAAATATACCCGCATTTGTATTACGACCGAATACAAATGCAACTGAGACAAAGATATTATATCTACTCTGTATAATACATGGATCCGGCTTAAACCAAAGCCCACCAGTATTATCTGCCCGAAATATGACACGTGCGTAAACGCACGTGCATTTTCCGAACCCTGCCATAAAACCATACGGCCTCTACAACGTCGCCCGAACTTGGGAAACTATCTATGGGGGACTCTAATGACTCGTCAGTACCCTGGCAGTGGGTTTAACCACAAGCCGTCAACGGCACTAGCTGTGCGTAACGGCTGCCCATGAACTGACCTCAAGGGAGGCCGATGAGCGAACTCATCCGGAAACCCTACTGAGCCTAACAGTGACAATGTATATACAGTCCGGTCCGTTCGTCTATGAGTATCGCATATCTAGCCTAGGGGGCTAGTAACGTCAGACCCCCAATAGCGGTATAAGTCGTGTCGGAGACAAGTCCTGAACACCCTGAGAAACTACCGGAGTACCTACCAGTAATTCTCACCTGCCTTGGCCAAGGACTTGGTGTAATGGCTTTCCTAGACACAGCACGATCTCCACCCCCAATACCGGGAGAGACGAATCCCCCGCCGATCCGCTCACGTGCCTCCATGTGGCTCGGGACTGTACCCAAAAACTACCTGTTTGCACGACTCCTTTGAGCCGTGGTAGGGTAGAAATCAAAGCACAGTGGGAACTCACATGAGACAAATGACGACCTCAGGTCGATGAACTAATCTGTACACATGTCACCAGGGAACTGCTATCTGACGATAGGTATAATACCAACTAGCAGATTCCCAGCGAGTCCTGTCCTGTGTACTCATAACCCAATGAGCACCTGTATACATCTTAGGTTATCCAACTGACACCAGTGGCTTATGAGACCGGCCACCGCCCCTCGTCGGGGTCTCGACTGTATACACTAGTCTACTCCGGAGTATCGATGCCCTGTCTCGAAACTCCCACGACTAGAGACAACTTTTAAGAAAGTGCTTATAGACTACCCAACTCTCACGTATATGATCGCCCTCATACTGTTGGTAGTCAAGCAAGATCCTAAGGGCTCTATCATGTAGGGTTCCTAGGCACACTAATGAGGTTCTACAAGTGATCAACCATGCCAAAATCAAATTTTTCCTTGTGCCAAAGAACCCTATACGAGATCGTTAACTAGAGGTAAGGCGAAACATGCAAGCAAACTACATTGCTATAAAGTGAAAGTGACTACAACCTTTGTAGATCCGGTCCTCCACTTCTCTAGCTCCGTGTTGACGTCCCTCCGCTGCGATCATCAGAATCCCGGACTCTCTTGTCGGTTTCATCGAAGAAATGATTGGGCTAGGTCATTGACTTCGATGCCGAAGATGATCTACGTCGAGGCAACTCAAATTCAAGCTCTATCTTCACTTGGTCATAAAACTTGTGAAGATAACACACTCTACTACATGGCAAGTGGTAGAGGATGAAGAAATAGAAAGTGGGTTCACTTTGGAATTAGATTTCTCACTTGGAAATTTTCAAGAATGCTTTCTTCTCTTCATGAAGAAGAAGAAGAAGGAGAAAAGAAAATGAATAATGAATTATCTCAAAAAAGAAAATCAAGTGATTCTTATCATCTAGCAACCATGGGTTAGTTTTCTTTTGTAGAGAATAAACTAGGGTTTAGTTAAATGGTTAGGTTAAGGGATAAAAACAAAATGGTCACTTTGTCAAAGATGCATGAAGCATCAAGAAGCTTCTTGCATAAAACAAAAGCAACCATTTAGTTTTTTCTTTTAACCAAAATAAATAAAGTAAATAAAACCTTAACCATTTACCTAAACATGGTGTATAGTATACACACACCCAAGTTTGCATGTATCATCAAACATGATACAATCAAGTGCACAAAAATATATCACATATACTACTTGTGCACATCAAGTGAGAAAATCCATCTTAAGTGAACAATACTAGTCAATGTAAAGTAATATATCAAATATATAATTATACATTAAATCATTAAATCAATACTTGATTTAATGATCCAGTCATATCGTATATAACCGACTAATATCAAGTGTATCAATGTATCGAATCAACATTTGATTCGGTAACCCGGCTATATCTCATATAACCGTCCAATGATACAAATCGCGAGAATAGAATACAGTATCACATACTAGTATTATTCTCGGTCCCGCACATATCTCATATGCGCTCCTATTTCGTTTCGCTTGAGCCAGGAAACCTCTGTGTAGGACTCTAAAGACTCGTCAATACGCCGGCAGCAGGTGATGATCATATCAAACACCCACAAGCCGCAAGCGGTCTGCTAAACGTAACGGCCACCCGGGTATTGAGCGATCAGAAGATCAACGAGCAAGCCCGCTCACACTCCTGTGAATCCAACCAACAACACTTACCGTACAGTCCGGTCTGTTCGTCTGATATGTCGCATATCTCGCCTAGGGGTGGTAAACGTCAGACCCCAGTAGCTTGATAAGTCATGCCGATGTAAGGTCCATAACAAACATGAAACTACTGATAACACTTACCAGTAAATCAGTGCAACCCTGGTCAGGGATTTCCAGTTATGGCCAGTCGAGCATAGCGCAATATCAACCCCCAATACCGGGAGAGATGAATCCCCTCCTATCGCTCATTGCCTCCATGTGAATCGGGACTGTACCCAAAAACCACCTGTTTGCACGACTCAGTAGAGCCGTGGTAGGGTGGAAATCAAAGCACAGTGGGAGACACATAAGACTCTATGACGATCTCGGGTCAACAGACTAAGCTCTACCAGTGTCACCAGAGAACTGCCATCTGACGTGAGGTATAATACCATCTGGGAGTTCTCGGCGAGTCCGTTCAGTGTACCCAGTCTCCACTGAGCACCCGCATACCATCTCCGATGTCAAACACCAATGGATATGGGATCATCCATCGCCTATCACATGAGTTGAGAAGATATACGCTAGTCTACTCTGGAATATCGATGCCCCGTCTCGATATCCCCTACGACTAGGAACATTGAAGGATGTACTCATTGACTACCCAGGCCCCACTAGTATGATCTACATCATAGTCCTGGAAGTCGAGTACCCATCCTAAGGGCTTTATCAACATGTAACAGAGAGACAGAAAGTATACATGTTAAGATAAAGAGCAACCAGATAGCGTACTATCATGTCGAGCAAGAAAGTCCTACCTATATATGTCCCAGCATCCACTACAATATACATCCAATGTACAGTAATGGTCTCTAGGGCATACATATAACTAACAATCTCCCACTTGCACTAGGGCTATCTGTAGCAGTGGTTGCAGTATCACATACTCAACCATCCCATATAAGTCTCTCTCTGGGAAAAGGCCTTTGTGAGTGGATCCGCCGTGTTGTCCTCTGAGTCTACTCTCCTTACCTCGATCACCCTGGAGATCAACTATCTCTATGATCAGGTGATGCTACCTCAGAATATGTCTGGGTCACTGATGGGATCGGGGTTCCTTGGTCAAAGCCACACTTCCATTGTCACACAATAGTAGGAACCTAGTTCATCTCATGAACCAACATACACCCAAACTGCCTCTTTAGTAGTATCTTTAATAGCGATGTTACCAGCCTTTATCGTCTAGTTTGCCACGATATCTAGCTTGGAACTCTTCCAACATACCGTCCCTCCACTGAGGGTAAAGACATTGCATGTGACTGACATTCAGTCGTCCTTATCACCCTGGAACCTTTCCAGTGATTCTCTCCAGGATCGATTGATACCATCTCACTACAACTAGTGAGAATTCTAACATCCATTTAGATCTATCTCATAGATCCAAAACCCAGGATTTAGGAGGTATCACTTTGATCCTATATGGGGAATCCATGTGATAAGAGGAGATTGACCGTGCGTAGCATAGGAAACTCTTTTCTTATCAAGAGTATGTTGTCCATGTACAATACGAGGATGACCACCTTACTCTCTACTACCTTTTTGTATATACAAGGTTCGTCTACCATTTTGATGAAGTCAAACTCTTTGACTACCATATCAAAACAGACGTTCCAACTCTGCGATGCCTGCTTTAATCTATAAAGCAACTTGCACACGTTTCCGCTGCTCCCACTGTTTACGAAGCCCTCTGGCTGTGTACTTATAGACGTTCTCTTCTAAATCAGTATTTAGAAAAGCAGTCATGACACCCAACCACCAGATATCGTAGTCATGGTATGTAGCAATGGCAAGTAGGATCTGGATGGACTTAAGCATCGTCCCTGGAAAAGGTTTCATCATTATCCACGTCTGGTCGATGACGAAAACCTTTAACAAGTCTAGCTTTGAAAGTCTCAACTTTTCCATCTACACCATGTAATCTTCTCAAGATATACTTGCTCCTGATGGGGATTTAACCCTTCAGATAATGCATCCAAAGTCCATACTTTGTTGGTGTATAAGGATTCCATCTCAGATTGCTACGCATCCAGCCATTCTTACAGAGTCACACTCCTGATGGCCAGCTCGAAACTAGTTGGGTCATCATCTCATGATGCAATCCTTGCTCCCACTGTCATAGAGAAACCAAAGTATCTCTTAGGTGGGTGAGGAACCCTACTAGATCGGTGGAGAGGTTGAGGTTCATTGGGGACTATTGAATCCTTTGGTTCTATCAAATCATCAGCTGTAGTTTGTATAGCTGGAACCTTTCCAGTTCTACAAAACTGATCTTGCCTCAATCTTGTCCGGATTTTGCTTTTGACATAGGCCGGACAATCCCAAATCTTAACTTACTTAAGAGATAGGTTCTTCCCATACCATATCTTATATGGAGTGGTAGGCACTGATTTGATTCGAACCCAATTCAATAGGTATGCAGCTTCTCAAGTGCACAACCCCAAAAGGAAATAGGTAACTCAGTAGTACTCATCATAGAGCACACCATATCTAATATGGTGCGATTGCTCCGCCCCGATACACCGTTGTGCTGTGGTATATTCAGAGGAGTAATACCGAGAGAGAATCTCATTCCTCTTTTAGAATAGTCCAGGAATTCTATGCACAAGTATTCTCCTCCCTGATCTCATCATAGGACATAATACTTATACCTGGTTTTTGGTTCTCTACTTCTAACTTATATTCTGTGAATATCTCAAAGCTTCGGACTTATGTTTCAACAGGAACATATGGCTGAGTCTTGAGAGATCATCAGAGAATGTAATGAAGTACAAAGAACCGGTCCTGGCATGTGTAGACAGGGGACCTTGCATACATCACTATGTATCAGTCCCAAGAGTTCACTAACTCTTTCTCCGTTTCCAGTAAACGGAGCTATGGTCATCTAATCTTTGTGACATGACTGGCAAGTTTCACAAGATGTAAATTCAAACTGATTTAAATATGCATCTAAATGTAACTTCAGCCAGTCGGGTCGCATTGATATGACCTAGTCTATAATACCTCAAGAAGGAATCGTTCATTTCTGAACTCTTCTTCTTGTGTGTGTTCTGTATAATAGGAACTGTAGTTTGATTTAGAACGTCAATGCTTTTAGATAACGTGCCTGAACCGATCAACTTTTGAAATAGGAAATATTCAAAACATTATCCATCAATACAAAATTTTATCATTTCTTTACTAATAAAGAGACTGATATGATTTTGTATATCAGGTTCGGTATCTAATAACATTCGTTCAGAATCAACGTACTGGTAATACAGGGTGACAGTGACCAACAGACTTGGCTGCAACACTTGCCCCATTTTCTGTCTCATGAAACTTATCACCCATTCTCAGTTCTCTGCCTTTCTGTAGCCCATGTAATGGATTACATTTGTGGGATCCTGATCTGGTATCAAATACCCAGGACGCAGAGGATACTGAGAAACAGTTCTTTATAATGAACATACCCGAAAGAGATGCATCATATGACTTTCTTCGTTTGGGCGGCATGGGAATCCTGGTATTCCCCTAATTCCTGCTCTGTCTTATAACAATTATAAGTTGGAGCGGGACCAACGTTCCCCAGCTCAGTATAACAAGCGGGTTCGGTCAATTCATCCATATTATTATCTTGATTAAGGCGTGATATGGTCGCTACCTGGAGAGAGAGAGAAGAAAACACTCTGCGTGCGCTCTTGCAAGATTAGATTGGTTATATATTTTATCTAATCAGGATGGCTCCCACTGTTTTTATCAAATCTTCCTTCAAACCCTAAAAGGAAAGACTAGCCGGGATTAATTACACTCTACAAGTTTGCCAATCTTTCAGCCAGGCCAGTGTCGGTAGTTTGAGGGAGGTTCCCCGTGCTTTCGCACGGACCTAATTAAAGTAAACCTCGTTTTCCCAGAGGCGTAACCCCGTTGACACCTTTCTAGACACCTACTTGATCGGCTAATTGCAAAGTGCAAAACTCTCCCAGGAGTAACAATTACTCGCAGTGGGTATCGGGATCCAACTATCATATAGAAGGTATGCAATCTCATTGCAAATTTCAACACTTGAAACTCCCGATAAAGGTTTTTACCCCTAGCACTTATGACCTTAACTATGGTCAACAAATCATAAGCACTAGTCAAGTTCTATCCGTCATTTCGTGATTAATTAGACCCACCCACATGACCCTTAACTAAGGTCAACAAAGTCACGCGACCGTCCTAACTAATCTCATCATATGCGGTGTAGGAAGACATCACTTAGCTACCGTACACTGTGCCTTGACTATGGTCAACAAACACAGCACGAATACTAAGTACTCTACTTTCTAAAATGACGGAGGGTTGCGGATGGTTTTTATGAAACCTTTAACGCTTTGAACTTGATCTCGTTGAGGAATCAAATGGGTTTTAAATGGAGTATTTTTGAGGCTTTTCTAGTTTTGCTAAAGGGGTCACTCCTGGTGAAGGGATCGTCGGCCCTTTCCTCATCGAATAAGGTGCAGGATATATCATATATACCGCTGTGCAAAGCAGAAACT
The DNA here is from genome assembly GCA_030015575.1 of Agapanthus africanus. Taxonomy (NCBI): domain Eukaryota; kingdom Viridiplantae; phylum Streptophyta; class Magnoliopsida; order Asparagales; family Amaryllidaceae; genus Agapanthus; species Agapanthus africanus. Next base: position 383,614,876 of record CM057345.1, on the reverse strand, counting down.
ATAGAAGCAATCAAAGGACAAACCGAGGGTTGTAGCATCTGCCAGTTATTGCTAAAGGAGTCACTCCCGGTGAAGGGATCTCGGTCCTTTCCTTATCAAATAAGGTGCAGGATGTTCTACAAGGAACACCGCGATGCAAAGTAAGAACCGTAGCTACCTGTTTTATTTTTGAAATTCGATTCCACAACATCTTTTAGGTTTATTTTTTTTCATTAATCTCATTAATGAATGTCCCATCATTTAAGTCCACCTAAACATCACAGATAAATATAACGTACGCTTATGCCATCCGCATTCGCCTCGATGTCCCGTTTGCACCGTTAGGTTAGGTAACTAAAGCCAGAGCGAGGCAGGGCTAGCGCGGGTGTAAAACATAAGCAACCTCTGTATAATATATCATATATACTATATATAATATCTATCAGAATAAATCACATGATCACATCACAGATAACGCAGCAGAAAATATCATATGAAATATTGGATATACTAGGACGTCCGTGTTTTATTTTGAGCCTGAATAAAACACAGATTCCACGGTCCTGATGAATAGCCAATCCCACACCCCTAGACCCCTACGAAAGCGGCAAGCAACCCTACCAATTCTAGGGTTAGGAGACCCAGACTCGACTCCTCGAGATGGTCTCCCACTGGACCCTAGAACCCGGTTACTTGTGCTCCCCTCCTTGGGTCTATCCTAATGCGGAAAAGTAAATAATATACAAATGGTGACATCATCCGCAACCTGGAAGTGCCCCAATAAAAGAATATTACATACAAGTTTTTACATGAATGAAAATGAAAAACACTCATCTCACATAAAAAACCCGGCTATTCAATCACAACGATCCAATATAACATATCCAGCAACACATAACATCACATGTCATCAACGTAAGTAAATATGCGTATCCCAATTGTCGTTGACATATAGCAACGAAACCGGCGATATCACATATTACACTTACGGTCACAGAAAAGAAAGTGTAAAACTACAACAGTTGGAATGCGCAACCTCCTTAGACATCGCATGCCTAATCAAATGAATTCCGTAGACATCGCATGCCTAACAATTATAAACCCCGCATTTTAGTCTCATCATCGAAAACTCTTTTCAATATCAAGTCGGGCAATTCAACAAGATTCCCGATATCCAGAACGAATGCTCGTCGCAAACTTTAGTAGACGGCCGCACCCCCGATGCCGTCGATGAAGTGCACCAAGACGGAACATCGCTACCGCGAGCACCCGAACGGATGCTTTCGGCGACGGGGTTCTCCTACAGTCACTTGGTCGGGGTTAAGGGGTGTAGCTGTCTATTAAATTTATCCGGCGAGTATCCGCGTACGCAACGTGATTGCGACGGACTTTTGATCACATCAAAATTCCGTGGCAACCGATCAAGTGAGACTAAAGTGCTATGTTTATAACATTCAAATCAGCTATCTCATAACTACTTGTGGATTCCAAATATTGTATCACATTCCGGATAAATAGAAAGTGTTAAACTTTCCGATCGAACAATCAAACACCCAAGTTTTCCCGAAATTGCTCAACACATGAAATAAGCTTAAGAACATTCACTTCATGCCACAGTACCAACGGTCCAGCCGTAGAAGGATCAAGCCAACGCCTCACATGTGGCACGCCGTACTGCCCCAAACCCTAAGGTTCAAAGGGCAGTTCAAGACGGTCACATAATCGAGTTAAGGTTTGTTGTCTTCTAGAGGGTCCATCGCGTTACTTGCACTACTTAGAACGTCTTTAAACTACGGAAAAATCCAACATTTGGAAATTTCTCGACAGGAAAAAAATTGGGTATTTATAACCGGTCGAACTATTCAACATGTTCTAAAATACCCGGAAAAACACATAGACGAAGTTAAACTTTCGATCGAAATAACGAACTCCCAATACAACCCAGAAAACTCAACTCTTGAGTATAATTTAAAATTCCCAGAAAACTCAGCAACTAAAGAAAGAAATTACTGTGCAAAATTCACAAAATAATGATACTATATGGCCGCGGAACCGCCGCACGAGCCATGCTCGTGCCGCGGTTTCGCGGCGCTTTAGTCGACTCAGGCGCACGTGTTGCACAGTATTTCTTATAAAAGCCTGCTGATTTTTCTGCATATTTTTAATTCACAAAAATCCCAGTTTTGAAAAATTGTACAGAGAAGGTTTTTGAATTAGGGTTTCGGGTTCGATCGGACTTCTAACATCGTCTACACTTCGCCTAAGGCTCTAGCTAGGTTCTGATACCACTGTAGGGTTCCTAAGCACACTAATGAGGTTCTGCAAGTGATCAACCATGCCAAAATCAAATTTTTCCATGTGCCAAAGAACCCTATACTAGATCGTTAACTAGAGGTAAGACGAAACATGCAAGCAAACTACTTTGCTATAAAGTGAAAGTGACTACACCTTTTTAGATCCGGTCATCCACTTCTCTAGCTCCGTGTTGACGTCCCTCCGCTGCGATCATCGGAATCCCGGACTCTCTTGTCGGTTTCATCGGAGAAATGATCGGGCTAGGTCATTGACTTCGATGCCGAAGATGATCTACGTCGAGACAACTCAAACTCAAGCTCTATCTTCACTTGGTCATAAAACTTGTGAAGATAACACACTCTACTACATGGCAAGTGGTAGAGGATGAAGAAATAGGAAGTGGGTTCACTTTGGAATTGGATTTCTCACTTGGATTCATCACTTGGAAATTTTCAAGAATGCTTTTTTCTCTTCATGAAGAAGAAGAAGAAGGAGAAAAGAAAATGAATAATGAATTATCTCAAAAAAGAAAATCAAGTGATTCTTATCATCTAGCAACCATGGGTTAGTTTTTTTTTTGTAGAGAATAAACTAGGGTTTAGTTAAATGGTTATGTTAAGGGATAAAAACAAAATGGTCACTTTGTCAAAGATGCATGAAGCATCAAGAAACTTCTTGCATAAAACAAAAGCAACCATTTAGTTTTTTCTTTTAACCAAAATAAATAAAGTAAATAAAACCCTAACCATTTACCTAAACATGGTGTATAGCATACACACACCCAAGTTTGCATGTCTCATCAAACATGATACAATCAAGTGCACAAAAATATATCACATATACTACTTGTGCACATCAAGTGAGAAAATTCATCTTAAGTGAACAATATTAGTCAATGTAAAGTAATATATCAAATATATAATTATACATTAAATCATTAAATCAATACTTGATTTAATGATCCGGTCATATCGTATATAACCGACTAATATCAAGTGTATCAATGTATCGAAGCAACATTTGATTCGGTAACCCGGCTATATCTCATATAACCGTCCAATGATACAAATCGCGAGAATAGAATACAGTATCACATACTGGTATTATTCTCGGTCCTGCACATATCTCATATGCGCTCCTATTTCATTTCGCTTGAGCCAGGAAACCTCTGTGTAGGACTCTAAAGACTCGTCAATACGCCGGCAGCAGGTGATGATCATATCAAACACCCACAAGCCGCAAGCGGTCTGCTAAACGTAACGGCCACCCGGGTATTGAGCGATCAGAAGATCAACGAGCAAGCCCGCTCACACTCCTGTGAATCCAACCAGCAACACTTACCGTACAGTCCGGTCTGTTCGTCTGATATGTCGCATATCTCGCCTAGGGGTAGTAAACGTCAGACTCCAGTAGCTTGATAAGTCATGCCGATGTAAGGTCCATAACAAGCATGAAACTACTGATAACACTTACCAGTAAATCAGTGCAACCCTGGCCAGGGATTTTCAGTTATGGCCAGTCGAGCATAGCGCAACATCAACCCCCAATACCGGGAGAGACGAATCCCCTCCTATCTTTTATTGCCTCCATGTGAATTAGGACTGTACCAAAAAACCACCTGTTTACACGCCTCAGTAGAGCCGTGGTAGGGTGGAAATCAAAGCACAGTGGGAGACACACAAGACTCTATGACGATCTCGGGTCAACAGACTAAGCTGTACCAGTGTCACCAGAGAACTGCCATCTGACGTGAGGTATAATACCATCTGGGAGTTCTCGGCGAGTCCGTTCAGTGTACCGAGTCTCCACTGAGCACCCGCATACCATCTTCGATGTCAAACACCAATGGATATGGGATCATCCATCGCCCATCACATGAGTCGAGAAGATATACGCTAGTCTACTCTGGAATATCGATGCCTCGTCTCGATATCCCCTACGACTAGGAACATTGAAGGATGTACTCATTGACTACCCAGGCCCCACTAGTATGATCTACATCATAGTCCTGGAAGTCGAGTACACATCCTAAGGGCTTTATCAACATGTAACAGAGAGACAGAAAGTATACATGTTAAGATAAAGAGCAACCAGATAGCATACTATCATTTTGAGCAAGAAAGACCTACCTATATATGTCCCAGCATCCACTACAATATACATCCAATGTATAGTAATGGCCTCTAGGGCATACATATAACTAACATACCAACGTGTAATCGTGATCAGTCACCTGAACCTATACACGACTGATAAAGGAAAACCAGATAGCGTACTATCATCTCGAGTAAGACTGTGCTACTGGTATAGGTCCTCCTCAATCATTGCAATCACGTACCTGCGACCCAATAATTGACTTTGAGGGCACTATATCCAACAGCAACAAGGTTCGATGTAGACCAAGTTGGTAGATGAGTATGACGCTGAGTTTACCATGCTCAGTCGGTAAGATATATCTCAATAATTCGATTTTTCAATATATCACATATTACATAGCTAACACCATACTTTAAACAGATTTGCAGCACACCTGATACCGACGGATGAGATCAGAGCCCGTCGATTTCAACAGGGTTTGGATTCGGAAATCCAGGCTGCACTGGCCACAGGAGATTTTCCGACTCATGACTCGGCTCTGGAAACTGCCCGCCATTATGAGGCAGTAGTAAAGGCGTGGGGAAGACTTCAATCTGCTGGATTTAAGCGCCCTGCCAACCAGATGGCAGGAGGAGCCTCGTCAAGGCCACCTTTTGTGCCAAGGCGACCGGGAGTACAGAATAACAGTCCTAGCCCAGCCTTTTGTACTTACTGCAAGAGAAATAGGCATGTGATGAAAGACTGCCGGTGAGCCAACTGTCTTTGCTTAATCTGCGGCTCAGCTGCTCATGATATTGGGTCTTGTCCCTAAAGACAAAACCTAGTTGCTGCACCCAGGCCAGCAATCACCTATCCCCAGCGACCAAATCTTCAGGCACCTGCTCCAAGACTTGCACTACCTGCTCCACCACCTCGAGGACCACAAGCTGCACCTCCTCCTCATCAGTTCCATCAAGCTCAAATGAACGTTCCGAGGAATGCTCTTCAGGCCAGGAGGAATGTACCACGGAGCCAGGCTTTCACGATGACCGTGGAAGAAGCTGATGCCACTGGCCAAGTTATCACTGGTAACCTTTCTTTGTCAAATTTTCTTTCAGTCTTACTACCTATCTACATACCTTTACCTACACCTAAAACATATCCCACATTCCTTAGGTACAATCTTAGTAACCTCATTACCTGCACTAGCACTCTTTGATACTGGAGCATCTCACTGCTTTATGTCGCAATGGTTCGTCCGAACTCATGCGATTCCAGTCACACCGCTTGTATCTAGCTGGAATGTCAGTTCAAGAAATGGCGTTCTAAAGGCAACAATGGGATACAACTTGTGTCCAGTAGTCGTCTGTAGCAGAGAATTCTACGCCGACTTCAAAGTGCTGGACATACCGAACTTCGATGTGGTTCTAGGTATGGATTGGCTCAAAACTTTTTATGCTACCATCGGCTGTCGTCAAAGGAGGGTAGTATTCGAGATTCCAGACCATCCGGTTTTCTATTTCAAAAGTCGAGACCGTACAGTGGAGCCAAGTACATACAAAGCGAAGCCAAGGAAGGCAGTGATTGCAGCAACTCAAGTGGAGGAAGAATCAAGGCCAGAAGTGGTTCGAGAGTTCGACGATGTGTTTCCTGACGATATATCAGGTTTGCCTCTCGATCGAGCTCTTGAATTCAGCATTGATTTAGTACCAGAAGCACAACCGGTGATCAAAGCACCTTATCATTTAAGTCCGGAAGGTTTGAAGGAAGTACGAACACAGTTGGATGAATTATTGGCGAAAGGATGAATTCGTTCCAGCACTTCAAGTTGGGGATCGCCAGTACTACTTGTGAAGAAGAAGGAAGGTTCATACAGAATGTGCATCGATTATAAAGCCTTGAACGAAGTAACGATAAAGAACAAGTATCCACTCCCGCACATCGACGATTTATTCGATCAGCTAAGTGGATCTTGTGTTTTCTCTAAATTAGATCTTCGTTCAGGTTATCATTAGGTGAAGATCAAGGAAGCTGATATTCATAAAATGGCTTTCAGAACTCGCTATGGTCATTACGAATTTCTAGTGATGCCATTTGGAGTGACCAACGCACCAGCAATATTCATGAACCTGATGAATCCAGTTTTCCGGGAGTACTTAGACAGGTTCGTTGTCATCTTCATCGACGACATCCTGGTGTATTCCAAGAGTCGGAAAGAACATGCCGAGCACCTACGAATTGTCCTAGAAACTCTACGACAACATCAATTATATGCCAAGTACAGCAAATGCAAGTTTTGGCTAAATCAAGTTGGTTTTCTTGGACATATCGTATCAGGCGAAGAAATCTCTCTGGATCCAGCAAAAGTTTCAGCAGTAAGCGAATGGCCGACACCAAAGTCAGTGAAGGACATTCGGAGTTTCTTGGGTTTAGCTAGATATTACAGAAGGTTCATTGAAGGCTTTTCAAAGATAGCAACACCCCTGACCAAGCTCACATGTAAAGATGAAGACTTTGTGTGGTCAGAAGCATGCGAACAAGCTTTCGTCCAGCTAGTACCGCTGACGGCTTGTGGGTGCTTGATATGATCATCACCTACTGCCGGCGCATTGACGAGTCTTTAGAGTCCTATACAGAGGTTTCCTAGCTGAGGCGAAACGAAGTAAGAGCACATATGTGATATGTGCAGGACCGAGATTAATACGTGTATGTGATACCGTATTCTATTCTCGCGATATGTGATATCAGTCGGTTATATGTGATTTAGCCGGGTTATCGAATCAAGTGTTGATTCGATAAGATGATATTAGTCGGTTATATGAGATATAGCCGGATTATTGAATCAAGAGTTGATTTGATAATTTAATGTATAATTATATATTTGATATATTAATTTACATTAACTAATATTTGCTCACTTGAGCATTTCTTTTTCTCACATGTACACACTTAATATATATGTGATATATATTATTTGTGTTTTCTTTTTTGTGTCATGCTTGATGATACACACTACATGGGTGTATGAGACTCACACCATACTCATGATAATGTGAGGTTTATTTATTTAAAGTAAATCCAAATTAGTTGGAAATTGGTCACATGGCATGAAGCTTGTAGAAGCTTGTAGATCCATTAACTTAGTCCACTAATTTTGTTTTACTTAAGATATTTATTAACCCAACTATTCTCATTAGCATGGTTATGTCTCTATATGAGTTAGTATATGATATTTTCTCACCCATGGTTGCCATTCACTCTCTCATCCATTATTTGCTTCATTTTCTTCATTGAGCTCTCTGGCTTTCTCAAGAAAAAGAAATAGAGTGAGAAAATTAATTCTAAAGCGATCAAAAATCCTACTTCATCATCCTCAACTAGATTAGCTATTTAGTTTAGGGTGTTAGCTTCACTAATCCCTAATTAGTGAAGAGGTAGCTTGGGTTAGTGTCTCCTCGACGTAGATCATCTTCGGCCTCGAAGACTTCGTGCAAGCTTGTTCCTTTCTTCTTGTGAAGCCATTCTAGAGTCCGGAAGATCACTACTTGGAGCGAAGGGACTACTACATGGAGCTATTGAAGTGAAGGACCGGTTTACAAAGATTGTATTCCATATTCACTTAGATGTAAAGTAGCTTACACTTTGTATTGTCTAAATCTCTAGTTAAGATTCTAGGGTTAGGGTTGTTTAGCATGGCAAAATTTTGAAAAAGGTATGGATGATGCCTCCCGAAACCTTACTGGCATGCTAGGCATTCCTACAGTGGTATCAGAGCCAAGCTAGAGAATTAAACGATATTTATTAGATTATGAAACCGAAACTACTCCGAAACTTGAAACAATGAAATCTAGTTTCTGTCGATTTTTAAATGTGCTCTAAAATTTTTTTAAGCAACCGTAGAATGTTGTATGTGATATAACATGAACACCACAGAAATTTGAAGAAATACGGTCGGATTTTGGCCGGCCACATTCAAAGAAAATCCGAGCTGGCCGGTTCATTAGTGGTGTTTGGGCTTCAAATTTTTGTGGTGTTCCAGTCTCGGGGTTTTGGTATTTCAGGTGTTGCTTGTTTTTGCTGAAATTGCATGAGATGTTAACTTTCTGTAAAGGCAATTCGGAGTGTTTCGTAGTCGTAATTCTAACATTATTTCGGGTAATTTAGACGGCGTTAAAAAGTTTGAACGGATATCAATAACCCAATTTTTCCCTCGACGGAAAATTTTCCAAGAGTTGGATTTTTTCCAAGTTAAAGAACATTCATGCAAGTAATGTGATGGAACCTCTAGAAGAACGAAAACCTAACTCGATTCTATAACCGTAAGAACCGCCGCCAAACCCTAGGGTTTGCGGTAGTTCCGCGGCTCCATAGGTTTGGCAAGGGATGACCCTTCTACGGTTGGTCCATAGGTACCGTGGAATGTACTGAGTATTTTTAAACTACGCTCAAGTGTTGAGCTCTTTGGGAAATTTTGGGTGTTTGTTGATTCGATCGGAATGTTTAACATCGTATAGCTTTTTCTGGAATGTGATTTGGAATTCATATTGTTGGGCATGAAATCCGAGGTATGTAATATTTCGGGTTTATGATGTCTAAGGTGATTGTGGATTCCAAATGTTGTACTTTAACATTTTCTTTTCTGCGACCGTAAGTGTAATATGTGGTGTATCGCCGATTTCGTTGCTACATGTCAACGACAATTGGGATACGCATATTTACTTACGTTAATGACATGTGATGTTATATGGTGCTGGGATATGTTATATTGGATCGTCGTGTTTTGAATAGCCAGGTTTTTTTTTATGTGAGATGAGAGTTTTTCATTTTCATTCATGTAAAAGCTTGTATATAATATTCTTTTATTGGGGCACTTCCGGGTTGAGGATGATGTCACCATTGTTGTATATTATTTACTTTTCCGCATTAGGATAGACCCAAGGTGGGGAGCACAAGTAACCGGGTTCTAGAGTCCAGTGGGAGACCATCTCGAGGAGTCGAGACCGGGTCTCCTAACTCTAGAATTGGTAGGGTTGCTTGCCGCTCTCATAGGGGTCTAGGGATGTGGGTTTGGCTATTCATCATGACCGTGGAATCCGTGTTTTATACTGGCTTAATTTAAAACACGGAATTCCTAGTATATCCAATATTTCACATGTTATCTTCTGCTGCTGATATTCTGTGATGTGATCACTTTATATGCGTGAGACGAATGCTTTATTATTATATATATGATATATAATAAACGTTGCTTATGTTTTGCACCCGCGCTAGTCCTGTCCCGCTATGTCGTTAGTTAAGTAACCTAACGGTGCATAACGGGACACTGTGGCGAATGTGGATGGCATAAACGTACGTTGTATTTTCGTTTCTTCTGTGATGCTTAGGAAGCATAAATTGATGGGACTTCATTAATGAGATTAATGAAAAGAAAAGAAACCTAAAAGATGTTGTAGAATCAAATTTTCAAAAAGGGTAGCTCTAGTTCTTGCTTTGCATAGCGG